>CM060990.1:399550197-404942697 GCA_030765065.1 Deroplatys truncata | reverse complement strand
TCTCGCATTTTTCTCAACATGCTATGTTATTTTAATGTTAATACCACCAATTACCATTTTCCTCAGGTTCTGTTGTCAGCAATGAACTCTCGTTCATCACTTGGAATCTTCTTGTCTTTTGGACACTTGCATTTTAAAAAGTCTGCACATTTGCAAAAGGCAATTTCAAATATTTGGGAATTGGCAGTATTGCAGTAGTTTTCAATTTTGGTTTTGTAATTGGTGATCACTTTCTCTACCTTTAAATGGTTTCAATATGTTTCTGTATTTACTGTGTAATTGAATGATCCTTTCAAGTACACGCTTGTGAGAAATGTGAGGAATAGATGCTTTCCTCCACACCTTTTCAGTATCTATGGAAACTGTTTCTGCAATATCACTGATGTTTGGTTCTTTCAAATGAATATCAGTTTTCATGTTCCATCTCACTAGTTGATAATTGCTCAGTACATCGGCATTGGTGGGAAGAACATTTTCTGATATTTTTACTGGAGTGCCAAATATTAGGCATTCTGTTGTGCTTCTGGTACTTGGTGTACCCTTACCCTTTTCTAGTATCTCGCTACGACTGTGATCCATTTCATTTCTCAAACCGAAAAGCAGAGATAATAATCAGTTAATTACTAAGAATAAAACAAAAGTTATTTTTCTTAATTTTAACTGTAAGGAAATTTTCGAAGCCTCTGGAGTGCATCTAAATATTTAAATAAATCCAAAATATTTTGTACATGATCATTTAACATTGAATGACAACTTTTGAAAGCTTTGCCAAATTGAAATTATGAAATTAATTTTTTCACTCCACCCTACTCTGTACCCATTCTCATCGCATTTGTTTTACTTTCCATCTGATTATGTCTTAAGGTTGGCAAGTTGTGCATTATCTTGCATGCAATGCATTCAAAATATGCATTTACTAGATTCTCTGATATTTTCTACAGTTTCATTTTCTTTGCGCATTCCTGCTTTAATTATCATATCCATATACATATTGTATAAAAAAGCTTTCTTCTTCTATCTCTGTCTCGTCATAGCTTCTTTAATCATTTGCATCATATTTCTCTTCTAGTAATTATTTTCTCTCTAGTTTTCATTGTGCGCCTTCAGAAATCTAATACAGTTTTCCAATGATATAGTCATTACCTATAATTGGTATGGTAATCAGTCTGGGTATCATGAGTGTTATAACTTAGTTTTCCAGCTTTAACATAACTTCATGTTGTATGTATTCTTTTGGCTTCCTGATCGCTACACTGCAGTATACACCACATGTTTGCTTTGTGATCTTCTAAAATTTCTTGAAAAATCACATACTGTAGTACTAGCCCCTGTGCCGAACAGTACTTTGTAAATCTTTCCCATTACTTTGATTTTTATTAATGGTGGGTTACTGTATGATTAGTTAAGTTATGTTCAAGGGATTCCTTTCCAATGTTGGTAATGTTGTTGCCACATGGGGCATTAGTACAGTGTCAGTATGTCCTATAAACAGTTGAGTTAGAGTTGTCTTTGGATACTTGTGTTCATCACCTGTGGCTCATCTTGGTCATTTCTGTGGTGACTTTGTGAGTTTTGGTTCATTTCTCTGTAATTATGATTGTTTCTTGTGAATATTGCATACCTTGAGCTTCAGTAGTTCCAGTATGGTTGCCATGAATTGACATTATGGTCAGCACAGCCATGCCTACCACCCTGGTAGCTTCCTCTTGGTTTGATTGCATGTTCCTTCGCCTGTCTCCCCCCAGGGGCTCACCTTATGTGAGTACGGGTTTGGCGTACCCGGGGTGCCCGAGCCAATCATCGCCATATTCATCCCTTCATCCCCATCCGGTTGAGGTGGGTTCGTTCTCGTGACCGGGGGACACAAGGTAGGCTCTCATGCATTCTTTGCATTTCGTTTCATACTGCTCCTTGCCATTGTTTCTTTCTTCCCTAGTCTATTTCCGAACATTTTGTACCACGACCATTCGCACATCTCTTTTTCTTCCTCGCCGGCCTACCGTGCGTGCAAAACGCCCACATAGTTTTATTTATTTTCGCCTTTTATTTTAATCCTCCGTGGACACAGCCTGATGGATACCCGTGCACTGGGTGTGCAGCTGGGTGAGTGGGTAATGGCGTCATCCCCACCACCCGGGGTCGTCATGTAGGGTTTGTGTTCGTATCCGCTGTTCAACTGCAGTCCCGTGGGGGGGCCATTGCATGAGCTGCTGACTTCCGACGGCCATTGGGTCCCTCTGTCTATATTCTGGGAGGTGTGACCCTGGGGTGAGTCTGGTATAGATAGGCCACTCACCCAAGCCGGGGTAACGCCCGGGAAGTCAGAGCCCGAGGTCGGAGACGGTTGCAACGGTGGAGGATTTTTTTCGCTATGGAGCCCTCTTTCTCCATATACGTAACAAGTGCCGAAAAGTGATTGTAACAGAAGTAGCACCACCACCATCTGGTTGTTACCTAGTGATTACCCGAACTGAGGAAGGACAATCTTTCGAGAAGGTGAACCCTTTTATAATACAGAAGGGCATTGACTCAATTGCTGGTCCGGTTAATTCCTTCACTCGCCTTCAAAATGGTTCATTGTTAGCACAAACAAAGTCCGATCAGCAAAGTAAGAGCTTATCCAAGGTTATCCCATCCGTGTTGAGAAGCACCGCACCTTGAATTCCTGTCGAGGCGTCGTTACCACCCATAGCCTCGATGGTATGTCGGACGATGAACTGGTTGAATATGTTTCTGGTCAAAAAGTGACAGCAGCTCATCGAGTGCAGAATAAATGCGACGGTGTATTGGTACCCACTCGTACCCTGTTTCTAACTTTCGATGGTGTCGATCTGCCTACAAATATCTCAGCAGGGTACGAACGTATTGCGGTGAGGCCCTATATTCCTAGACCTCTGCGTTGTTTTAAATGCCAACGTTTTGGGCATGCCCAAGTCTCGTGCAAGAGTGCCGTTTTCATCTGTGCCTCTTGCAGTCAGCCCTCACACGATGGTACCTGTTCATCAGCCCCCGTCTGCGTCAATTGCAAAGGGTCTCATTCTGCGTTATTTGCCGACTGTCCGCGGTACTTGGACGAGAAGGCGATCCAGGAGATCAGGGTAAAGGAGAAACTCTCCTTCGCTGAAGCCCGGAGGCGTTACCATGCGCGCCAAACTTCGCTCCTGCGATCAGGTACATTCAGTTCTGTTGTTGCCTCGTCAGTACCACGGAGAGATGCTGAAACTCAGACCTGGACCATGACTGCATTAACCGCCACTACCATCCGGCCGCCCATTTCTGCTATAGTTACCAAGCCATCTAAAGCTCGTCCTAAGGTTATGAAGTCCCAAGGCACTGACAAGAAGTCCAAGCAGAAACTACGTAAAGAAGATTTTCTCAAAGACCCTCCTTGTGCGCGCGGTAAGAAAAGTTCACCTTCTCCTCCTCGAAGGTCGCAGTCCCAGGATGCTCCTGGGACAAGCCGCGCTCTGCGGCCCCCTTCACCCCTTGCCACCCAGAACCGATTCTCGGCGCTTGAATCTGTTTCTGGCTCTGAGCGCGTGGGCCCTCCCTTCGAGGAGCCTATGGAGTCTGACCAACTCCATACGAAAAGCCCGGGCCCCAAGGTTAAGCAAAAAGTTATTTTGAGCCGCCCTTCTAAGTAAGAAGTTTATCCCTTTTATTCATGGCTATCCTGACCTGGAATTTACGTGGTGTACGATCGCATAGGGCGGAACTGCAACTTTTATTGCGTTCCCATTCACCTATGGTCGTGTGTTTGCAGGAGACTAAGCTTCGCCCTCACGATCCTTTTGATCTCCGAGGGTATACTCCGGTTCGCTACGATCTTGAACCGGATGCGGGTACTCCTGCGCATGTAGGTGTCATGTTATTAGTGCGTAACGACATTCATTTCAAACTCTCACTCTTACGTCCGACTTGCAAGCTGTTGCCGTTAGGCTTTAATTACCGGCTTTTTCTTTTCCGTTTGCTCTGTGTATTCACCTCCATCGTCTCCCCTTGCTCACGCTGTCATTCGCGATCTCCTGTCCGCTCTCCCAACACCATTTCTTCTGTTGGGAGATTTTAATGCCCATGACCTCCTGTGGGGTTCGCCAAGGTCTTGTGCGAGAGGAACTCTTCTTTCCGACATTTTGCTCAGTTGAACCTCTCCATCCTCAATATAGGTGAACCTACGTTTCTGTCTGATTCTTCTGGTACATTCTCTCACTTGGACCTTGCCGTTTGCTCCATCCAGCTTGCTTGTCGTCTGCAGTGGAATGCCGTCGCTGACACCTACTCCAGCGAGCATTACCCCTGCATCGTTTCTCTTTTGTCTCACCACGTCCAGCATACCAGAGCACCTACATGGATATTCAGAAAAGCCGACTGGAGATTGTATTCCAGCCTCGTGTGTTTTGCGGACCAGCCCTTCATTGACGTTAACCAAATGGCGCAGCACCTTACCTCTACGATGCTATCTGCCGCCGAACGCACAATTCCCCGTTCGTCCTCTCACCCTCGGTGTATTCCTGTTCCGTGGTGGAACGAGGACTGTTGGGACGCCGTTCGTGCCCGTAGAACTGCACTTAGGGTGTTTCGGCGACACCCTACACTTGATAATTTGGTTACTTATAAATAATCGCGCGCCAGGGCTCGTCGCATTATTCAGGATAGCAAGAAGGCGTCCTGGACTCGTTTTGTCGAGTCTTTTAATCGCTCCACGCCTTCGGCTTTTGTTTGGGATAAACTTCGTCGCTTCTCCGGTAAAGTGTCGCATTGTACTGTGTCTGGCCTTCAGGTTTCGAATGCCACCATATTGAATTCGGCTGCCATTGCTAACACTCTGGGTGCTGCCTTTGAGGCGGTTTCCAGTTCTGCCCATTATTCCGCCGGCTTTTGCACTCTCAAAGACCGGCTGGATTCCGAGACATATAATTTTTGGTCTGCTACTAAGATGTGTTATAATGAACTTTTCACAATGCGTGAGCTGGAGCACGCTCTTCATTGCTCTAGGCACTCCGCTCCTGGGCCGGACGGCAATAAACTCTTTCTCTTACAGGTCTATAACCGTATTTGGCAAGACGGCGTTTTCCCTTCCGTTTGGCGCGAAGCCACCATTGTCCCTATCCTTAAGCCTGGGAAGGATCGCCAACTACCTTCCAGCTACCGCCCTATCTCCCTCACCAGTTGCATTTGCAAGGTGATGGAGCGCATGATCAACGGGCGCTTGACATGGTGTCTTGAGTCTCGGAAACTTCTAGCGAACGCTCAGTGCGGATTTCGTCGCCACCGCTCTACCGTCGACCATCTGGTGTGTCTGTCGACGCATATTATGAATGGGTTTCTGAGAAAGTGTCAAACAGTGGCTGTGTTTTTTGACCTGGAGAAAGCTTATGACACTTGTTGGAGGGGCGGCATTTTACGTACACTCCACGCATGGAATTTACGCGGTGGTCTTCCATATTTCTTCGGGGAATTATGACGGACTCCGTCTTTCGTGTACGTGTGGGCTCGGTTTTATCTAGTCGTTTTATTCAAGAGAACGGTGTACCGCAGGTGTCTGTACTCAGTGTCACACTTTTTGCGATTGCTATCAACCCCATTGTTGATTGTGTTCCACCTGGTACTTCATCGCCCCTTTTCGTTGAGATTTTGCCATTTATTGTAGTTCACGGCGGACCTGTCTGCTCGAACGCCGTCTCCAGAGCTGTATCGACCGTCTCTACGCCTGGAGTAACACCAACGGCTTTAATTTCTCCGCCGAAAAATCCGTCTGTATCAATTTCTGGCGCCGGAAGGCTTTCCCTCCGCCCTCTCTCCATCTTGGGCCGGGGATACTTCCGTTTGCAGACGAGGCGAAATTTTTGGGGTTGATCTTTGACAGAAAGCTGAGCTGGACTTTCTAAAAGCAAAGTGTGACCGTTCTCTTAATCTTTTACGTGTTTTAAGTGGCACATCCTGGGGAGCTGATCGGACCATACTTCTGCATCTTTATTGCTCTTTGGTCCGATCCAAGCTTGATTACGGATGCATTGTCTATTCGTCGGCACGTCCATCTGTATTACATCGATTGAATGCCATTCACCATCATGGCATAAGAGTCGCTACAGGGGCCTTTCCAACCAGCCCTGCACCTAGTCTATATGCAGAAGCTGCAGAGCCTCCGCTGTCTTTCAGGCGTGAGATGCTTTTGTGCAGCTATGCCTGTCGACTCTCAAGCTTGCCTGACCACCCGTCCTTCGAGGTATTTTACGAGGATTCGCTTGATCGGCAATATTTAGTTAGCTCCTCTGCATTGCTCCCTCCAGGGTTTCGATTTCGACAACTTCTTCGGCATTTGGACGTTACGCCAGCGCCGGCCCTTCCAAGGGGGGAAACGCGTTTTCCTCCATGGTTGCGCACTGAGGCCCACTGTCACCTTGGGTTAACGTCGATGCCGAAGAATGAGATCCCTGCTTCGGTCCTTAGATCTACGTTTTTAAAATTACAGGCGCATATGGGGACTGTCATTTTATATATACTGATGGGTCAAGACTGATGTTGGAGTAGGGTGTGCCTTTGTGTTTGGTGCACATAGTTTTACCTTTCGCTTACCTGGGCAATGTTCGATTTATACCGCCGAACTTTTTAGTACATATCAATGTGTTTTATACATTCAGCGGCAAGTCTTACGGCACTGTGTTTTTGTATGGACTCTCTAGTGCCCTTCAGAGTATTACCGCGCTGTACAATTACCACCCCCTCGTACAGCGCATACATGACCTGCTCCACTCGCTTGGTGCCTCTGGTATCAGCGTCTGCTTCATGGGGATTCCAAGGCATGTGGGCATCTCAGGTAATGAGTCTGCCGACGCCGCTGCCAGATCGGCGATTTTATTACCCAGATATTTTACCTCTGTTGTTCCCTCCACAAATTTGTTTGTTATTTTATGTAGCCGCATCCTCTCGCTTTGGAGGGATGAGTGGACGGCCCTCCGGGGGACCAAGTTGCGGGAGGTTAAACCTCTTCCGTTAGTCTGTGGTACCTCTTCTCGTTCTTCTCGTCGGGAAGAGGTACTTTTAGCTCGTTTAAGAATAGGACATTGCGTTTTTAGTCATAGAACCTACTCAGTGGTGACCCCGCATCACTCTGTGAGTAGTGTGATGCGCCCTTAACGATGCGTCACATTTTAACCGAGTGTCAAGTTTTAGCTCCATTGGGCATTCGTGTTGGTCTGCCTGTTGGCATAGCCAATGTTCTGGCAGACGTTGCGCGTGCTGTAGAATGTCTTTTACGTTTTATAAGTGACAGTAGTTTTAATCGGCGCATTTGATGCGCTGAGCGCCTTTTAGCTTTGCGATTTTATATTGTCTGTTTTAATGGGACTCTTCCCCTCCGGCAGACATGTGGCGCTCATGTCCCTCACATTCTACAGTTCTTGACACATCGTTTTTACCCTTTTATTGACCATGATTTTAGTGTGATAGTATTTAGTATTTGGTCCTTTATTTTTTAGTGCTTTCTACCAACCGGGTTTGTGTGTGGTATTTTAATTTTGGGCTTTTAAATTTTATATTTTTTATAGTTTATACACTGTAAGGGTGCTAGTTTATACACTGTAAGGGCGCTGATAACCTTGGATGTTGAGCGTCCTTAAACCCCATCTCATCATCATCATCATCATCACTTCGCCTGTCTTTTTCAGAATTTCTGTTATGACCTTGACATGGTGTTGACATCCCTATTTCTGGTTTCCCTTGTGTGTACATTGTTGTGATGCTTATTGCGGTTTCAGGAAGGCTGTGTCCTTCCCACAAGAAAATTTGCATTTCTGTGCCTTTCACTTAGTTCACAGCCCTGTAATTGCCTATCATTTTGAGGTGTAATCAGGCATATAGTCTGGGTGCAATGCTTCCTAATTCCATTCTCATTTGTATGCGAATTGAGATTGTGTGTTTTATTTGTGGTGGTGTGGCTTTCAAAAGTTCTATTACATCTACAAAATCAGTTGGCCTTGCTAATATAAGATGGTGTATTATGTTCACTGAAAATTGTTGAGGTTCTGGTTGGAGTCATATTTCCCTGTGGCTAACTCAATTTTGATTCTCCTTAGGGGTCCTCAGTATCATGTGAGAAATAGATTTTTAAATCGCATATGGGTTTCATTTCCGCCTAGCTTAGTTTAAACCAGTTCAAAGATTTTCTTTTTTAAGCTCTTTTTATGGCAGTAATTCTGAGCTTATTTGGCATCTGCATAATTTTAAAGTATTCCTCCATTTCTTTTAAAATTGTTAGGCTTATCAAAGGCTGATGCTGTAATTTCATTAAATATCATACTGGTATATTGTGTGTTTTCATGTGTTAGTAGTTCACAGTTGTGGATGTATTCTGTGTCTGAATTATTAAATCCCTCATATAGTAAGTTCATTATGTGTGTTTGGTCATTATCAAATTGTATGTTATTGTCATATGTGTGATTATCTTTAGGTTATGCTCATTTAGTTGGTTATGTACATTTTCAGTACTTATATTCACATTTGATTTTGTATTGACATTGGCATGAGATGCTATCACAATTACAGGACTTCATGGGATCATGCCTAAGCCTGACCTGGCCCATAGGCCGTGTTCAGGCTTAATTTGCAAAATTTTTTGTGGGGCCCGAGCTTGAAAATAAAGGCAAAACAAAATTAATTCATTAAATTTTTGGTCCAGAATGTTTAGATGCCAGGAATAGCACAGTATCGCAACATGCACACATTTATATCAGTTGTAATGCTAGTAGTAATAAATAATTGGTTGATTTGGCCAATTGCAAATAACGTAATAGCAAGGCAGCTGCAAACTTTACGTCCCTCCATCCGCCTACATCCAGAACATCCTGGGCAGATTGCAGTAATAAGGCAGTATGCCGTCAATGTGCCGCTTGCTACACGCTGATTACGGGACCTCAGTCACTACTATTTCTGTAAAGTGGCTCCTCAATTGGTCCCAAGGACCCGAGTCCTGAGTACATCCCTCACCAGGCCTCCATGCCAGTACTGGAAATTGAAACCAAATCCCTTCACACTGTTGGCAGCAGCACTTTATGGACTGCAAATAGCAACAACAACAATAATAACAATAGTGGTAAGGATAGCTGCAAAATTAGACAATTGGGCTCAGGCCACATGGTACGGTATAACCTATTCTTGGGCAAGGTTCGGTTCTGATTGAGCTGGACTTAAAATGTTTGGCCCATGCAGACATCTAATCACAATGTTGTTCATATTATATAAATTTTCTCCTTCTGTCCAAATTCTCTTGCATTAGTTTTAGCTTTTCATTGACTTCACTTTCAAATTTTGTGTGGGTATGATTTGCAGTTTCCTTGTAGTTCTTGTATCAGCATTTAAACTATTAGTTCATCTTCACCCTTTAGATTTTCATTTTTAATTTGCTCTGTTTCCTTAGTCATGTCTGTACTTAGGTTGCTAAATCTTAACCTAATTTCATCTATCTGTGATGTCAAAGTGTCTTTTAGTTCATCATTTGCTGCTGTTTAATTTGTATTTAACCTAGCTTGCTCTATTCTTAGTTCATTAACTAGTTCTGCTTGCTTTTCAATTTTGTTATTTACTTCTGCCATTAATTAATTCTGTTCTGCTTTAATGCCTGTTATCTGTCATGGCTGACTGGCTTTTAGCTATTCTAGCTTGTTCTTCTCTTTTATGTAACATGATCTTTTATTTTTTCTCTAAATTCTCTTGCCTGGTTTTCCATTTTATTTCCTAATTCAATAGTGAACTTGTTTTTATCTCCTGACACTATAGCTTGATTCTCCATTTTGTTTCCTAACTCTAGCAACATTTTATGAATATGTAGCATAAATTGGGTTGAATCTACAATATTACTAGCTTGTGTTTGGTCAGGATAGCTACTGTGTCATCTATTTTGTTATGTACATTGCCTTTCTTGTTTTCTACTCCGTTTCCATGCATCTCCATGTTGGTGTTTGCTACTAATTTATCACAAGCAGTTTCATGCAGTTATTTTCTTCTACTAGCATGTTTTTAATTTTTAAGTGTACTCACTTAATTTGTGTCGATTCTATTTCATTGTTTCACTTATCTGTGATCTGGATGACTACATTGTTTTCTACTTCATTGCGGCCTCCTCTTGTCTTTCCTGGGCAATCTAGAATGGCTTTATTGGTTTCCTCTTTGACATCTTCTGAAAGTGATGGCTTTCCTTTCTGGCGTCATTTTGTTTGCATTGTTTTTACTTGTTCTTTTCCTTTTGAGCCAGTACTTTGGAGTGCATTTGATATAAAATTAAATTGAGTTTGTTGTTACATGTTAATGGCCAGAGTGATGAGATTCTTTTCTTTGTTCTCAGAGATGTGCCTTGCAAAATAGAATTGTAATAAATTATCATAAATAAATACACAATGTGTTCTTTCATTCAGCGCAGTTTAATTTTGCACTCCAAAATTATATATACAAAAGAAGTACAGTCTGTTGCATTCTTATTGTAGTAACCCTATTTGCATGTTGAAGTTAATTTATATTTTTTGCTCAGAAGTTTTAAAACATTAACTTCAATTGCTCTCGCATTATCTCTTAACACCTTATACAATTCAATAGGTTTCAAATGAATAGATGCTGAATTATACTATGCAATGTAAATAATTATTCAGATTTAACAAAATGGCTTATTTCTTGTAACACTTGTGCTCATGCAAACTTCCAGATTTAAGTAAATTTTCTTCTTGTATATAGGAAAAATGTATGTGTGAGGCAATATAATTGTTTTAATTCTGTTTTAGGGTAAGTATTTTAGTTACAAGATTTACTATAGGTTTTTGGTAGTTGCTATGTACAATTATGCTGCTGTTGCCTTTACTTGAATATATTGTAACACCCCACGGGGGTGGTTACCCTGAAGTAGTTGTACATTGCAAATTGTATATTTACTTCACTTTAACTGCCCCACGTATGGGAGCCAATTTGAAGTAGTATTTGTGTGTATTTGTGTATTTGTGTCCCCACGTGGTGGATAATGTTTCTCACGTAATGTCGTTTACCTCACGCGTGGAACCATCTTGTGTGACGTCATTCGTTGGTCATTTGTTAACTCCTTCTGGCGTAGCAATCTATATGAATTAGTTTTAAGGTTATGTATATTGTCCTCCGGCCAGCTATTTAGGTAGGCATTTAATTCTTGCAGGGTGTGAAGCGGAAAAGGAATCTTTTATCCAAAAATTACTAGTGAAGAAATGTGTTTTATACTGTTTTATTGTCGAACACGTGCACTAACACTTTCACAGATTTTGTCTAGATAATCGCCATACTGAAACTGTTTGTAATAACTTCTCACTTTTAACTCACGTACTTCAATTTTTGTATATAAGTGACTTTGTAATATTTTAGATCTTTAATGATTTTTACTGCGCGTGACTTGACGAACTGAGCGTCCAACGTGTAATGTGCGGACGATGTGTAATGCTTCGTGAATCCTGCCGAACTGGAGAACGATGTGAATGCTTCGAGAATCTTGCTGAACTGGAGGACGCTCTCTTTGATTCTACACTATTTATAGACTTGCCTCAAGCTACACCTAAAGATTATAAATGAATTACCATTGGCTAATAAAACGCGCCAACATTAGCGTCTATTTTACTATCCAATGAAAACCACTAATACATATTACTTTTATAGAATGTTCTGGAAGCTTTTTTTTACTGAAAAGGCGCGAAACATGACGTAACTTCCTGGTTCCCGGTAACGATAAACAACTCACTCCCTTGCTAAAGTATTATGTTATTGTTAACAGTTTCAGTAGAGCCGAAAATTATTATTTACCATTAATAATTACAATTATTAAACCTCTGAAATCAATGTTACATAAAAATACATATTCATAATAAAATAATTATTTATATTAACGTAATTTGTGATACAAATTACCGTCACATATGCCCCACTAGAAATATAATTATAAATATTTATAACCTGTTTAGAAATTTTATAATTTTGTTTTTAGTCTCCTAAATCTTGTAACACACGCTATCACTTTCACTTTACACTTCACACGCGTTTAACACACGACATATGTTTTATCTCGCCACTACTTACTGGCTTTGGTTTAATTTGTTTTAATATTAATCTGTCGTTACAATAAATTTTTTTGTTACAAAAAATGGTTTACTTTCTTATATTGTTACCAAAAAAGCTATCATTCAAGAATTTTTGTAATTTTAAACATTTACCAAAAATATTTACCCTGTACACAAATATTTACATCTCTTAAATCTAGACAATGTTTCACCTTTTCTGTTTGCTACATAAGTATTTGTTTCAATTATTTTTAATTATATTTACCAATTTTTTTGTTATTTTGTACTTTGCAAATATATTTAAATCTCTTAAATCTTGACAATGTTTCACCTTTTCTGTTTGCTACATAAGTATTTGTTTTATTTATTTTTACCAATTTTTGTTATTCTGAATTTTATTTTAACAATACTCTTTGAATTGTATTTACGTACTTTTGATTTAATATCATATGAAGTTTAATCTTTGCATTCTCAATTTTTAAATCTTGGAATTGTGTTTACGTACTTTTACTTTAATATCATATTAAGTTTCAATCTTTGCATTCTTAATTTTCAAATCTTGGAATGGTATTTACGTACTTTTACTTTCATATCATATTAAGTTTCAATCATTGCATTCTTAATTTTCAAATATTGTTACAGATACTAAAAATTTTACTTATTTATTTATTTATTTTTTTTTTAAACATTTCTTTCCTTTTTTTTTTTTTTTTTTTTTTTTATATAATTTATTTCTCCTTTCAAATGACATATATAAATAGTTAACCCTCTTACGTTCCAATACATTTCTCTGCGAGTCGTCTTCAACTATCCAGCATTTACTTTACATCTCATTGCTATTTACCCTCCTGGATCAAATTGTGTGTGGCTAAACATTACTCGTAGCCGTAACCTAACCTTCAAATTTGTGTTAATGAATAACCTCTTGTATTCATATGACATTTCGTTCCCTGATAACATTTGAAAACAATATACAGTTTCTTGAACAATACATCTTTTAACAACTTTCATTTTCAATTCTTCTACTATCTCTTTACTTTGAAAGTACTTTGACAAATCTGTACTAAACTGTACTGGACTGGAGTTTTCATTTTGAACATCTTGGTACAATTTATTTCTTTGCATTTCTGATTCTTTCTGTATTTCTGATATCTCCCCTCTGAAATTAACTTGTGCCTCATTTACATCTACATTCCTAACCTCTTTTATCTCTCTTAACTCACTTGAAATACTACTCATTTGACTTCCTAACTCTGTACATTCTACATTAACCTCACTTTTAGTATTAACCTCACTTTCTTTGTTACCTATTTCCATGCTCATGTCTAGCATTTTCTTTGAAATTTCTCCTGTCTCACTTACTATTACTTCCTCATTTTCATCTTTCATTTCTGGCCTACTACTATCTAGCTTCGTAACTAGCTTTTCAATATCTTCACTGCTTTGATTTACTTTTTGCTCTAATATCTCATTACTCCTACCAATATCTTCAATTGATTTCCTATGATCTTTTTTTATATCTTCTCTCAATTCCATAAAACTCTGATCTATTTTCTTACTAAGATCTTCCCTTAATTCTTCCCTCAATTGATCTTTAAAATTTCTCAGCATTTCCATCATCATTCTAGCATCAATAGTAATATTTCCTGCTATTCTATTCTTACTTTCTACACTAACATTTCCTCCCTTCATCATTATTTCTTCAGTATTCCTAGCAGCCATTGTTTTTGTTTTCTAAAAAAAAATTACAATCACCTGACCTTTATGTTGCTGCCTGTTGATGTAGCTTTGATGTCCAGCGTTCTGCCCCATTCTCCTAGGTTTGTATGTCGCTTCTGCGTTGTTTTATGATGAATCTACGTTGTCTCGATGTTTTTGCGTCCACTTATCCACGTCGTTTGTCGCTCCTCTTGTTTCTGGAATCTGCGTCTTGTAGATCATTTTACTGCTGCATTCGCCTTTTCCTGGTTAATTCTGCTACTATCCTGGTTGTCTAGCCTTCCTTTCCTAGTTGTCGAGCCCCACGTTGGGCGCCAATTTGAAGTAGTTGTACATTGCAAATTGTATATTTACTTCACTTTAACTGCCCCACGTATGGGAGCCAATTTGAAGTAGTATTTGTGTGTATTTGTGTATTTGTGTCCCCACGTGGTGGATAATGTTTCTCACGTAATGTCGTTTACCTCACGCGTGGAACCATCTTGTGTGACGTCATTCGTTGGTCATTTGTTAACTCCTTCTGGCGTAGCAATCTATATGAATTAGTTTTAAGGTTATGTATATTGTCCTCCGGCCAGCTATTTAGGTAGGCATTTAATTCTTGCAGGGTGTGAAGCGGAAAAGGAATCTTTTATCCAAAAATTACTAGTGAAGAAATGTGTTTTATACTGTTTTATTGTCGAACACGTGCACTAACACTTTCACAGATTTTGTCTAGATAATCGCCATACTGAAACTGTTTGTAATAACTTCTCACTTTTAACTCACGTACTTCAATTTTTGTATATAAGTGACTTTGTAATATTTTAGATCTTTAATGATTTTTACTGCGCGTGACTTGACGAACTGAGCGTCCAACGTGTAATGTGCGGACGATGTGTAATGCTTCGTGAATCCTGCCGAACTGGAGAACGATGTGAATGCTTCGAGAATCTTGCTGAACTGGAGGACGCTCTCTTTGATTCTACACTATTTATAGACTTGCCTCAAGCTACACCTAAAGATTATAAATGAATTACCATTGGCTAATAAAACGCGCCAACATTAGCGTCTATTTTACTATCCAATGAAAACCACTAATACATATTACTTTTATAGAATGTTCTGGAAGCTTTTTTTTACTGAAAAGGCGCGAAACATGACGTAACTTCCTGGTTCCCGGTAACGATAAACAACTCACTCCCTTGCTAAAGTATTATGTTATTGTTAACAGTTTCAGTAGAGCCGAAAATTATTATTTACCATTAATAATTACAATTATTAAACCTCTGAAATCAATGTTACATAAAAATACATATTCATAATAAAATAATTATTTATATTAACGTAATTTGTGATACAAATTACCGTCACAACCCCCGCAGTAGGTGATTACACAGGGGGGTTGGTAGCTCAGAGGTAGGGGATGCGTTGGTACCGGGGTGGTAGGCAGGCCAGGGTGGCGTTCTAGGTTAGGGGGTATTTAAATAAAGCACAGGGGATGCATTGGCCCACTAAATTATACTTGTAGCTTTAAGTATGCGTACATTCAGTTCGGGGTGAAGCCCCGACAAGTCAATAGAACTTAGGGGTGAAGCCCCGACAAGTCAATAGAACTTAGGGGTGAAGCCCCGACAAGTCAATAGAACTTAGGGGTGAAGCCCCGACAAGTCAATAGAACTTAGGGGTGAAGCCCCGACAAGTCAAGAGAACTTAGATGAGTCGCATGCTTACCTGTTGACTGGTGGCGACGGGTCTCGAAACTGATACCTAATCTGACGACACTCGTAGCAACAACAACCTCTTGGCAACAACCACGAGGCAACTCACACTCACCCGACCGTGTCAAAACCCTGTAGTATAAATACCTACATAAGCGCTGACTCGGCTTTGTGCAGCGTGGACGCTTTGCTTAACCTGAATTTCACACTTCCTGGTATACAAAATATGTGCAATTCTCAAAGCTCTTCCTGGTCCGCTACATCGGTCCCAGGTTCGCCAAATTCCGACCCGGAATTTAAAATAGAAAAGGAGGACAAACATCTCAGGGGGTACTAAAACTGTCTACTTAGACGAGGGTTGATAGAAAAAGAGAGAAAAAAAAAACAAAATATGGTTTGAGCCTTATACAATTGAAAATGCTCCGGTGTCCTCTGCTGTCCAAGACTCGGATACCAGGGAAAAATTTTTTAAGGGTAGGTGAGTACGTAAGGGGTGGTTGCGGCCGCGCACCGCAATCTTGCCAATCTTGGGCGCCGTGGCCCAGTGTTGCAGTATGCGCAATCTTTTCTGTTGCCTTTATTGTGAACTGTATTTTAGCTGAGACTGTGCTCGTGGAGTTACCCTGTAGCTTCGGACATCCCCGGTGAACTCTGCCGTGAATGAATAAGGTGCTGGGACAGAACTGCTGAGTGACTCTGCATACTTAGCAATTTTCTCGGAAACGTAGTATTTAGTTCCACGCATGCTGCATTGCTGTGGCCAAGCAGTGGCGTTCCTTCGAGGCGCACCAATGCGTGTTCTGGCGCGACTCCCGTGGTGAGTTACCGACGTGCTCATACTGGTGGGCATCGTTCGACCTGGGCTTTCTTGTCGGGTGCGTCTCTTCTTGGTGTTCTAATGGTGCGCAATAACAGGGTTGTCTTACAAAGATGGATGTTGTTAGGATAAGGTTGGAAGGATTATATTGCGGTTTAAAATTTACGGGATGAGACTAAACACAGCAGAGAAAAGGTAAATTTAGAAAGTGAGTCGGTACCCCTGCCGAGTCCTTGTATCTCCAAATTTCGAAAAAGAGAGAACAGAAGAAAAAGAAAAAACATTAAGTTCTGTTATCCAGGTGTGATGCGACTCCTCATAAGTTCTGCTTGACTTGGTAGGTTTGTTCGAACAAAAAAAATTACATTTGTACACTATACAATGATGTTTTTTTGTCTGTAACTGTGTAACACTTGTTTTTTTTGTGTGTGTGTTGCATTGTATGGAAGCGGTGGTTAGATGTCCATTTGTGGCATTTTGCTGATACCTCGCATCTGTAACCCGGGGAAGAGGGTCGCTGAGGCTGCTGAAGACAGTGGTTTCTCTTGCCTGCTGGAGGGCATCCTCTAAAACATACTTAGTTTTTGAAATTAGTACACAGAAATATGAATATTGCAGATGTTGTGACCAATGAAACACAACAAACACAAAAAAAAAACAACAACCATATTTACACTCCATTTTCTATTCATCTACTTGTCGCAGTGCTACACACCACTGAGAAGTGCAAAGTCAAGCTCTGTGCGTGAGGCGACGAATACTTGCGTCAGCGGAATTCATGACAGACTTTTGCTTTCGACACTTACCGTTCATGCAGAATTGTATGTTTATGAAAGCGATATCTGTGTTTCTAAGTTTGTGAACCAAAATTGCTGTACCCTTCCGCGTGTGTGGAATGTGTTACGTATCTTGTGTTGCGTAATTCGTGGCGGATACCTGTGCCTTTCATCCCCTTGTGTATTTTGAGCCTTTGATTAATTTTATTTTATTTATCTCCCTTATTTATTTCTCCGTTATGTTAGTGTTGATTCTGAGGCGGCATCGGTTGATGTTGCCAGAATTATAATTCCCTGAGGTGACGTGTGCTGTGGTTCCGCCGTGGTCGAGTTTGAAGAGTTCGACTTTTCCTTACAAAATTTCTTGAATATTCTGTATGCTAACAAGGCCATAACTACCATGCAAACAGTCATAAATACTATTTCTATGATTTCGACGACTGAAACAGGATGCGAGTTTCAAAATTTCTATGTCCCTGCTCCATCTCGTGTATTACCTGCCCTGGTCGTGAGAGAATTTTTTTTTTATTTATTTACACTTGCTTATTTGCCACCTTATATTTATCTATTTTGCACGTTGATTTGCTTCGCCTTGTGTGTTAACTGACATTTATTTATTTATTTAATAGCGCTTGGTTGTCGTACCAGAGTGTACGTTATTCGATTCTTTTTTCCTACTATTATTTATTCTATATGCGCTAACGCATGTGTAAGGTGCGGAGAGAAAAGAATTCCTGACATCAACCTATAGTTCTCAAAACACATTATCATATACCTATCTTAAATTAATCGTATACTAACACTTATATGAATAACAGTACTTATGAAATAACTTTTCGACCTCCACTAAATCTTATTTCCTATTTATTCAACTCTGCTCCCTACCTTACGAATACTTCTTTATATTTGCTCTCTGTTGTGTCCCTCAGCCCTACTCTGAACTCCTGGGGGGGGGGGGATAATGTATATTGTTCAAATTTCTGTATCTGAACAAAAATATCTGTATTAAGTGAATAACAGGGTCGCGTCTCGGATTTCCCATTATAGTTTCACTTCCAGATATACTTTCTCTTCATCACGAGAAAGAGAGAGCACAACAAAAAAATTAAAAAGTAAAAGTGAATCGCGTGGATTATCACTTTTAGCCTAACTTAAGCTGGAGGTCCGAAGATATACTACGTCTTGCATTATCACTTACTACTTAACCTATTTGAGAACTATTGCTGATGTTTAATGTTTTAACCTCTTTCTGTTTCCTGTTTGTTTGTTCTTATGCCTCAGCCTTACTGCAGCGTGGACGAATTTGTGTACCGCATTCCGTCGTGTAATAATGTCAGAACTTTTGTATTGATGGACATTGAGTGATACGTAGGCGATTTTTTGTGTCAATTATATGTGGCAATTGTGTTTACCCGCTGTGCAAGTGTCGCAAGTATGCTGTATGCTCACTATGCATAATAAGGCGAAATTCTACTAACGTGGACATTCTGGCGTTTCACGGAATTTTTGGCCTTAATTACGTAATTCAGGGGGCTGAGTTTTTTCATTATCCTATAGGGTCCGGTGTAGTTCATTAAAAGCTTTGTGGCTCTACCTACCCTCCTTTTAGGGGTATATAGCTTCACCAAATCGCCGACTTTATACTCGACGTGCCGCCTCTTTGAATCATATAACTTTTTATTTTTTCTCTGGCTCTTTACTATGTTTTGGGATGCTAACACCCTTGCTTTTATTATTGCCTCCCGTGTTTGCTGCACAAATAGGTTTTGTGAGGTGCTCTGTAATTGAACGTCTGGGGGTGATACCGGTTTCCGTGCATACAGTAATTCGAAGGGTGTGAACTTAGTACTCCCCTGTTTGCTTGTGTTTATGGCAAACCGAATTTGATGTAAATTATTATCCCAGTCTGTGTGCTGTGTGTTTACGTAGTTACTGATTACTTGCGCGATAGTTCTATTCGCCCTTTCTATTAGGCCATTAGTTTGGGGTCTGTAGGCTGTTGTGAAAGTCGGTATTGTTCCCATCATCTTAAGCAGTTCTTGTGTCACTTCGCTCATAAATACGGACCCTCTGTCCGACAGAATATATTTTGATGCGCCGTGACGACAGATGACGTCGTCCAAGATAAATTCAGTGACGTGCTCAACAGAAGCTTTTGGGATTGCCCTTAATTCCAAATATTTTGAAAAGTAATCACTAGCCGCAATTATGTATCTGTTACCTCTAGAGGACTTTGGGAAAGGCCCCAAGATATCTATGGAGAACCTTTCTCCTATATAGTTGACCTTTATGGGTTGCATTAAACCTGCGGGTCGCTGATTAACTGGACCTTTTCGTTGCTGACAGGAAGTGCATCTTCTTACATAATTTTGTATGTCCCTCTTCATTCCAATCCAATAGTAATGTGAATTAATTTTGTGAAAATTTTTTGAAAACCCGAAGTGTCCTCCTAGCGGATCGTCATGACTATTATATAGTATTTCCTGCTTTAAACTATCAGGTACTACTAACAAGTGCATGTTCCCTGTACTACCAGCATTTTTTCGGTACAGGACATTCGATTTCATCACGTATGTTGCAGCTTGTCGTGCTAGTTTAGCATTCGCTGTACCCGGCTGTCTTACGGCTTGTATTAGGGGTTTTAGCTGGGGATCCTCCTCTTGTTTTTTAGCTAATTCTATGGGTTCTATGAGACAGGTAATTCTGTCTTCCTGCTCTTGTGCTGTTTCGGGTTCAGGGGGTCTATTGACATTCTAGACAAACAATCTGCGTCCTTATGTTTAATCCCTGATTTATGTTGAATTGTGTAGTCAAATTCTTGCAGCATTAAGCTGTAACGTGCCAGTATCCCTGTTAGATCTCTCAACCTATTTAGGTGGCACAGGCAAGCATGGTCTGTAACTACAGTTACAGGGTAACCATATATGTACTGGCGGAACTTCGAAAAACCGTACATAACTGCTAACAGCTCTTGTTCCGAAACGCTATAGTTCTTTTCAGCTTTGCTTAGACTTCTAGACACAAAGCCTACTGGGTGCATTTTTCCATCTCGTTCTTGGAGGAGGCAACTAGCTATGCCGTGCATGCTGGCATCGCAGTTCATTTGGGTTTTGGCTCCCGGCATAAAATGTGCCAACACCGGAGCCCTAACCATTAAATCCTTCAGCTTCTGGGTCGTCCTCCGTGGACTAGTGGTACCGTGCTAGCCTCTGGTTCCCAAGGTCGCGGGTTCAAACCCGGCGGAGGGCGATGGATTTTTTCGGGCGTAAAAATCGTTAGCACGGCTTCCTTCGGAAGGGAAGTAAAGCCGGTGGTCCCGTGTCGTAGATTTACGGCACGTAAAAGAACCTCAAGCCTGATAAAGAGGCCTCTGAGCAAAATTACAGGTGTTTCACGCCCAATATAGAATGGGACGCTAAGAACCATAGTAGTTAAAGAGCGTCCATAAATAAAACTCAATTATTATTATTCAGCTTCTGGAAGGTTTCTTGCTGTTCTTGGCCCCATACAAACTTTTGGTTTGCCTTTGTTAGTTCGTTTAGTGGCCTCGCGATCGCTGCAAAGTTATTAATGAACCTCCTGTAGAAAGAAAATAAACCTAAGACTTGCCTTACTTCTTTGACGTTCCTAGGCGTTCTGAGCTATGTAATAGCTTGGATTTTGTCTTTATCAGGTTCTATGCCTGCTGCCGATACTTCGTATCCTAGGAGTTTTATTTTGTCCATACCGAAAAAACATTTTTGGGGTTTTAGCTTAAACGTATGTTGTTCTAATTTCCTAAATACTGCTTCCAGGTTTGCCAATAAGTCCTGAAATGTATTTGCGAACACTATTATATCGTCTAGATATATGAGTGCTTTTTCGTATCGCAGGTCACCTAACAGTTTATTTCCGATCTCTGTGAATGCTCTAGGGGCATTCGCGAGGCCGAAGCTCAAGGTCTGGAATTCGTACTCTCCGTCCGACGTACAAAAGGCCGAATATTTCTTACTTTCTTGAGCTAGAGGTACTTGGAAGTATGCACTTAGCAGGTCAAGCGTACAGTAAAATTTTGAACCTCCTAAATAGCTAAGTAGGTCGTCAATCAGTGGTAAGGGATAGGCGGATGCAGCTGTTTGTGCATTGAGTTTTCTGTAATCTACACAAAACCGATATTCTCCTGATTTCTTTTTGACCAAAATTACTGGTGAGCACCAGCTACTCTGTGAGTCTTTTATTATCCCAGCCTCTTTCATTTCTTCCACTTGTTGGTTTATTATTTCCCGCTGTTTATGGGACACCCTGTATGGCTTCTGTCTAATTGGTGTCGTGTTTGTCAACTCTATTTTGAACTCCGCAATGTTTGTTGTCCCTAACTCTTGTAGGCTAGTGGCGAAGGTATGTCTGTACCTGTCGAGTAAATTTCGTAGCTGTTCGTGTTGTCCTGGTTCTAGTCGTGAATTAATATTAAATTTGGCGTCTTTGATGTCTATTTTTTTTTGTTGTCTCACGTGTGAAAGTGTCTGCCTGGACTAATGCAACTTCGTGTACGAGTGCTAGTGTTGTCCCTTTAAATATTCTCTGAGGGGCGGCGGTATTATTGTGGACTTGTATCTTTTGATTTTGATTATTATTGCACAGACCCGGTATAATGTTAACATGTTTTTTCTGCATAGTGTTAATGCTGGTTCCAGTAATAATGTGTTTGTAG
The DNA here is from genome assembly GCA_030765065.1 of Deroplatys truncata. NCBI lineage: Eukaryota > Metazoa > Arthropoda > Insecta > Mantodea > Mantidae > Deroplatys > Deroplatys truncata. Next base: position 404,920,936 of record CM060990.1, on the reverse strand, counting down.
GAAGTGAGGGTATTTTGACGTCTATCTGTGTGGTTGCAAATGGAAGGATTTCTACGTAATGCTGACATGTTGCTTTAATTTTTGTCTCTTCAGCATCTGCTTCAAGTGTAATTTGCATGAGAGGACATTCTTGCTTTCGCTGGCAGCTTACCGTGACCTCCTTCGAATTTTGCAGTGTTAGTGTAATTGTGTTGTTCCCTAGATCTATAACGGCTTGGTGTTTCTGAAGGAAGTCCATGCCCAGCAATAAACTATGCGGGAAGTGTTTTACTACTATAAGTTCTTTGAATTCCATATCACCCATTTGGAAGTTAGTGTTAGTTTGATATTGTGCAGCAAGTAAATTGTTATTTGCAGTTCGCAAAATCATATTTAGGGGTGCTGGTTGCTTGCTTGTACCTACCAGGTCGTCATTGATTATGCTTACTGAGCTGCCTGTGTCTATGAGAATGTCGATCCTTGTCCCTGCTAATGTTCCTATAGTTTTTAATGTGCTCCCAGGGTTGATGTTTTCTGTTATGCTTGCTACCGCGGCCCTTATGGGGGGTGATTGGTTCGAGGCTGCGCGTGAAAATTTGCATTCCTCCTTCGTGTCTGGCAATTAGCGATTACGTGGCCTACCCGTTTACAGTAGGCGCACACAGGCCTCGCGGACACCGTTCTTCTTTGACTATATGTGGTCCTATAGCCGCTGGGGGCCTGTCCGTAATTCCTAACGGATTGATGCTGTGGATTGTAATTCTGGGGTGGAGGGCGGGGGTTCATTGTCAGGTTTTGCACCTGTTTTGCTAACTTACCCACCATCTTTGACATCTCTGATACCTGCTTCTGGAGGGTATCGTCTGGCATGCTAGGGGGAATTCCCTGTGCATCGATTAGGTCTACCCTTTTTCCTGCTAGGTAGCGGGCTGATTCTACCCTGCGGACGAACTGTATGAGAGCGTCCACTGTTTGTGGGTTGTAGGGCAGTACCTGTTCTATTAGTGATGGTTTAAGGCCCCTCACGATGTGTTTTACCCATTCCTTCTCTGTCATTTCGGGGTTTACTAGATCACAGAGCTATAATGTCATAAGCGTACTGCTCTGTGGGCTCACTAAGGTCCTGCACCCTCTGCCTTAGTCTGACCTCCATCATTTCCTCCTCTGCCGCGTGAATGAAGGCTTTTAATAACCCCTGCTTCAATGTTTCCCATTGGGCGTCCCTATTTCTATGGGCAAAGGTTTTGTACCAGTTTAGTGCGGTACTATTAAGGTAGCATGGTAAATACTGCGCCTTATGCTGGTCGTCCCAATTATTGGCACGCGCTATCAACTCAAACTTATGGAGATAGTCCCTTACACTTTCCCCTGGTTTCCCCGCGAAGCTACCCGGATCCAATGGTGGACGACTAATGTGCATGGGTTGAGGTGCTTCAGTTACCCTTCTACTTAAAACAGGTGAGTCCATTTCTCTCATTGTATGTGTGTGTTCGTCTCCCTTATTCATGGCTAACTGTTTTTCTACCCTACTTGTGCTTGGGCTAGAAGTGTTAACGATCTTGCCGGAGCGGAGACGTATTTGATTTGCTGTCTCAGCGTGTGCCGCGATCTTGTTTGAAATTCCTTTCAAATCTGTGATTAGAAATTCTTGGAATTTAAATTGTTCCCCCTGTATAGCTGCTAATTCTGCGCAGAGATTTCTAATCTCTTTAGTAGTAGGACTAGAAGAGCTTTGAGCAGGTTCAGCCATGCATAATAACTTAAATGTACTACACTAAAACAATATACATAACTTGGGAAAAGTTAAAAAAAAAATAAGCTATATTCTGTGTCGGTGACTCATGATGCAAAGGGTGGGAGGGTGGGTCTTCACCAGATAACCTCAGGTAAAAGGTTATCCCAAAATGAGGCGTGTTTTACACCTTGCAAAAAGAAAAGAGAGAAGAAAAAAAAAATTTGATTACATCCCCTGGCTGGAAGAGGTAAGGATGTTTTCCCCAATTATACTCGGTGAGTCCGCCACATTGTAGCCGGCGCTCCACCACATTGTAGCCGGCGCCTACACCAAATTGTAACACCCCATGGGGGTGGTTACCCCCGCAGTAGGTGATTACACAGGGGGGTTGGTAGCTCAGAGGTAGGGGATGCGTTGGTACCGGGGTGGTAGGCAGGCCAGGGTGGCGTTCTAGGATAGGGGGTATTTAAATAAAGCACAGGGGATGCATTGGCCCACTAAATTATACTTGTAGCTTTAAGTATGCGTACATTCAGTTTGGGGTGAAGCCCCGACAAGTCAATAGAACTTAGGGGTGAAGCCCCGACAAGTCAATAGAACTTAGGGGTGAAGCCCCGACAAGTCAAGAGAACTTAGATGAGTCGCATGCTTACCTGTTGACTGGTGGCGACGGGTCTCGAAACTGATACCTAATCTGACGACTCTCTCGTAGCAACAACAACCTCTTGGCAACAACCACGAGGCAACTCACACTCACCCGACCGAGTGAAAACCCTGTAGTATAAATACCTACATAAGCGCTGACTCGGCTTTGTGCAGCGTGGACGCTTTCTGCTTAACCTGAATTTCACACTTCCTGGTATACGAAATATGTGCAATTCTCAAAGCTCTTCCTGGTCCGCTACAATATGTAGTGTTTGTTTATCCAAATGATCAGCTTACAATTACATACTGTTGTGGCTCATTGGTCATCTGAGCACACATGCACATAGGATGAAAGTTCTCTGCACATTTTTGCAACCATTACATGGGTGATGTATGTTTTACAAATAGATTACACCATAAACGTATACAATAAATATATGGGTAAATTCAGTGGGCCAAGCGCTTTAACAGTGTTTAATACTTTTGCTGCATACAGCGCTGCAGAATTTGTTGAATGTTTCGCTGCAAGTGGAAGCGCAAATTTTGTAATTTTTTTTTGGACCACTTAAATATATGTTGTAGAATACAAATCAGAAAGAAATTTTGTGATTTGTGGTTGTAGATTTAGCAGTAAAGCGCAGGTTCTGTAAGGAACTTGAATCATTTTGAGGAAGTAGTACGACAATATTCTTTAGATGAGTTTCAGAGCCGTTTTTGGATATCACAAGCAATAGCAGAGATAGGTTCAAATTATGATTCATCCTTATGTTTCAAATAAAATTCTGTAAATTATTGCATATGTTGAATATAGCCTGCTATGTGTGTTAAATGCAATCATCTGTAACAATATTACTTTCTCTACTACGTATTTACAGTAAGTAGAGGAAGTATTGTATTCCACCCAAAAATTCTGTACCAAGATTTCACTGGAAATACGTGTTTTGAGGTCCCTGAATTAAAAAAAAATGCATTTTTAGAAAAAGATCTATGTGCATGCATTCGCATTAGTATTTGTACGAGAGAACAGCATAACTCAAAAATGAAAAGTTAGATAAATGCCAAACTTGGTATCCAATTTCAGTATAATCCAAAGATGTGATATAAAGATTTTCAAGAAAATCCAAATTAGATTATACATGAAAGTTGTTTTTAGAAATTTTTGATCTTCTCAAAAATGGCTAACAATTTCCATAAAAATGTCATATTAAATATACTTACATGACCTATAAAAGTACATCTTGAATTTTTTGGGAATAGCCAATGAAATCCTCTTCATCTGGAAGTAATTTTGTATAACTGGCAAAGGTTAAGTGATAGACGAAAACATACTACACCAAAATATAGATCTTAATACACATAATTTATTTGAAATAACTTTTATGGCATATGCCATTTCCAAGATATCTATTATTACTGTTTCGAATTGTTGAATACTTTGTCATTCCTTTAAAGTCTCGATAATCAGTTGTTTATTGTCATTGTGTGGAAAGAGTAATGGAATGTTAAGGTCAGAATATAGGCTTCAGTACTTTAACAGTTGACTATCACTATTCCCTGTGTATCTATAATAAAATGTAGCTACTTCTGCAGAGACTTATCTCAATTAAAATGAAATGGATAGAAAAATAAGCTTTCCTAAGAATAGTTTGTATACCCACTAATAAAGGATAGAGAGTAGAGAAAGTCATGTGAATGTAACACATCAGATATTTGTTTATTTATTTACTCACAGTTATTGCAAGCCAATTTAGGAACCTATTAAAGAATTGGGAGCATAAAAGTGCCAAAGGATAAAATATTTGTATTCTGTAGCATATTATTAATGACTGTGAGTTTAAATATTAAAACATAGGGGAGTTCACTTGCATGAGTGCAAAGAAGGTGGATGTGTAGGGTGAACACACATGAGGGCAGTAAAAAATGGGTATCACATTGCAGTTATTTAGAGCATATATTGGGCTCCTTAATGGAAGGAAACTTAAGAGTTCAGATAAAGAAACTAGAATGCAGATGCTAAGTTTCTGGTTTGTGATAGTACTGGCAGTATTGCTACTAATCAGAGGTATAAAACCAAATCAAATGCAGTACCAGCAATGGAAGCAGTAAAAGCAAACAATAACAGAAGACCTAAACAAAATCAAATGCAGAGAGAAGAGAAAGTAGGAAAGATCAGGGGAGAAATAAAACAGAGCATGAAACAACTTGAAGAAACAAGAAGAGAGCTAGTGGAATGTAGAACTAGAATATCCAAGCTGGAAAAGTTGGCAGACATAAACAAACTGAACATTATGATTTTTGGTGTTGAAGAACAGGGAGGCAAAAGGACTTGAGAAGAGATGGAAGGAATTATAGAAGGAATACTGGGCATTAAATTTACCAGATGGGATGTTACAGACCGCTTCATAATTGGACGAAGGGGTTGGAAACCAAGACCAATATTAGCTGAATTGGCCACAGTGAGCTTCAAGTGGAAAATACTAGGCAATATACCAGGAATCTAAAAGGCACAAGAATATTTATTGAAAATGACTATGCGAAAAAAGAATGAGAGGTTAGTTCTGAATTATTAAGGGGGGTGATGGGTGAAATTTCTATTTTGCACAATTTTAAAGCTACATACTTAATTTTTTGTACACATTTGGGGTGTTATGTGGAACTATTTGGCAGAGTTTCATTTTTGTAAGTCAGTTAGTTTCTGAATTATTGAAAAATTTCTTTATAAAATTTGCAAATTTCAAAATGAAATTCACTCCACAGTTTTTTGAAAAAAGTTTGAGATTTTTTTTACATAAAGCAGAAACTCATTTAGAAAAGCTTGATGCATGGGTTTTGTGATATCTTAACTGCAAGGGAAAGAGAAAAAAAAAATGATCTGCATAGCAAAAATTTTAACATTTTTGCAGTCACTACACACATTTTATTTTTTTATCTTAAAAAGTACTAAGTTAATCCTGAAACCCATGTGTCATTTTTTTGTTATGCTTTATAGAATGTACAGTAAAAATTTCAGCCTCCTAACACCTTATTTGTGGATGTACTTTCGTTTTGAATGAATAAAAGTGTAGCAAAAATTAAAGTGAGGAAAAATTAGTTTAAAAGTTTGCGTGCAGGTAACCAGAAATAATGACTTACAGACCTTCCTAGAAGTGTCCGGCTGAGATGTGTAATTTGTACTCTTTTATTACAAGCACTGCAAATCAGTTCTAATTTATGACATAAGCCAAGCCTTTCATTGCCAAGTCTCGTACACAAACACTTTTGACTTGTGTCATTACACTTCATGTTATTCACCAATGGTGACAGTAAACTGGTGTCCACCAATATATATACACACACTCTTCATTATTTACAACAGGTATATGTTCACAATTATCCTCCTACTGTTTTTTTGCCTTAAATTTTTCTTTTGTACACCACATTCTTGCTCATCTAACATTTCATCACTGGTATTATTTACATTATCTACACTTTCTTCTGGCTCATGTATATAAAACAACATATAATTTTATGTTACATGACATATACCAGCAGAGCCGTGTTACTATGTTACACCAATCACAGTGGTTCAATGACAAATCAGAAACTAACCTTTATGGAAAAGATCCCACAAAAATTGGTTAAAAAAACGGATGTTTTGCTTCATGCAGGGATTTCATCACCTACCATGCCTCCTCAGGGATATATAAGGAGCGCAGACCTATAAGTATGATGTAATTAGAGCAGCTTCCAGACAGTGTGGTGCTTTAAAACTTTGCATATATGCACTTCAAACCACCTAGCATTTTTGGAACAAAAAATAAACAAAATGTGAAATTTTGTCATTTTTGGTCACATTTTCACCCATTTTCCGCTTAAAAGAAATGGGAAAAGCAGAAACAAAGGAAAAAGAGCCTGTATATGTGGAATACAATTGTGGATTGATGGAATTCCATGACTCAGTTATAAGGTCAAGGAACTATGACATGAGATGAGGAAAGGAGGGGAGAAGAAAGGGCAACAACTTTCAGGCAAGAGATGCGGGAACAGATGAGAGGGGAGGGGCATGCAGCAGAGAACAGGTCAGCCCAAGAAACAAGGATGACATCACCAGCAAGGCAAGTGATCGAAGGAGGGAAAGCAAAGACATCACCAGCAAGACAAGTGATGGAAGAAGCGGAAGCAAGGATGTCACCAACCAGGTGAATGATGGAAGGAAGGGAAGCAAGGACATCTACACCAGCAAGGTGAGCGATGGAAGGAAAGGAAGCAACAAGGATGTCATCAGCCAGGCGAGTGATGGAGGGAGGGGAAGCAAGGACAACATCACCAGTAAGGTGAGTGATGGAAGGAGAGGAAGCAAAGCCAATGTCACTAGCCAGGCGAGTGATGGAAGGAGGGGAAGCAAGGATGATGTCACCAGCCAAGCGAGCGATTCCAGAGAGTCAACTGATTGAAGACACACACAGAATGGGCTTGGGAGCAGCTGCTGGGCTGGATGTTTGGAGAGAGTCCAGGCTAAGCATTGTGCCAACACCGATAGGAAGTATAAAGGAAATGAGAGATGGACAGGCTGTGGATAGGGTGACTAGGAGCAGAGCTAAATTACAAGAGTTTAGATTTGAGAGAAAGGCTTCAGATTAGGGACAAGAGTTGGGGTTATATTCTGCAGTGTTGAAGGATTGATAAAAGTGAAATAATGCAGATATTAAAGGATTGTGATGTAATGGCATTTGTGGAAACATGCTTAGGAAGGGGTATAAATATTGAACTAAATGGCTTTAATTTGTATGGAAAAGAGTGTGTCAGGAGGAAAGAAGGGACGGTTATCAGGTGGAATTGGTGGTGTTTGTATTAGAAAGTTTGTCAAGGTGTTTAACAATTTAGATGGAAATTCAGTTCTTTGCTGTGAAATACATAAAGTATGTGGTATTGACAAGATGTGTCTATATATATATATATATATATATAAAATGGAATAGAAAATGATACAGAGAAAGAAACTGTGTTGGAAAGGGCTAGTAAAGATAAAATATGCAACAAGGAAGGAAATTTTTGTGAGGAACATAAAGTGATGTGTAACGGAGCTAGAGGGAAAGACACTATGGGTGAATTTACTTTAGCAAACAATAATGGGAAAAGTGTTATTGTTATATGTCTTTCGATAGAGTTATATGGATAAAATTGAGTTTTTTTTTATTTATGGATGCTCTTTCACTGCAGTGATCCTTAACGTCCCATTCTATATTGCGCATGAAGGACCGGTAATTTTGATCAGAGGCCTCTTTATCAGGCTTGAGGTTCTTATACGTGTCGTAAATCTACAGCATGGTACCACTGGCTTTACTTTCCTTCCGAAGGAATCCATGCTAAGGATTTTTACGCCCGCAAAATCCATGCCCTCCACCAGGTTTGAACCCGCGACCTCAGGGACTAGAGGCTAGCATGGTAAGTTATATGGATAGCTGACATATTTTGAGGTGTTGAATCTAGTGGGTACCAGCAGTCATTTTCCGTTAAAAGTGAAATTCCAAAATAAGCATAGAAAAGGGATACAAAGAAATGAGTATTGTGGATTTAAGTTTGAAAGATACAAATGGAGTGATGATTAAGTGGAGGGATTTATAACAGAGTTAGAATCTAGGTGTAAAACATTTAATGATAAGTGGAAACATTAATGAAAGAAAAGAAAACGGGGGAAGTAATTGAGAATCTGGAGAGGTTAGCTAAACAAGCAGGGGATAGCATGAAAATGGGAGGAACTGGCATTAAGTTACATGAGAACTGGTATGACAATGATTGTAGAACAGCTAAACGAAGAGTGGAAATAGAGTTGAGAAAATGGAGACAAACAGGTGAGCAAGAGGAAAGAAAATTTTATGATGGAAAGATGAGGTATAAATCTCTCCTGAAAGATAAAAAGAAAGTATGGGGGCAGAAAATGAGTAAGAAAATACAAGAGGCAACTAGGTTTAAATGATATTAAAAGCAGTATGGTAAACAGTAAGAGATTATACAACAACAGAGTAATTTGGAGTTGATGAGGTATCTTATCAAGGCTGTTGGCCAACCAAATGTGCATTAAATGTTTAATATTTGGATAGACGGATTAGCCTAAATGAAGTAAAGGAACAAATCGAAAGGTTAAAAAGAAAAAAAGCTTGCAGTATTGATGGTATACCAGGAGAATTCTGGAAGGCTTGGAAATAGGAGGAAAATAGAGGAATGTTATTGGTGCAGCTACTTAAGACTATATTTGAAGGTGGCAAAGTTTTAAAGGTTGGAGGACAGCAATTATAGTACCAATATTTAAGGGAAGGTTGATATAAATAAGCCGTTAACTATAGAGGAATCAACCTACTATTGTTGATAGGGAAGTTATGCACTGGTATACTGGCAGAAAGGCTACAAAAATGGGCAGAACAGGAAAATAGATCATCAGAATTCCAATCAGGTTTCTGAAAAAATAGACTATTTTTATAATAAATACAGTGGTAGAAAAATATTTTGGTCATAAAAGAGGGAGGCTATATGCTATTGTGGATTTTGAAACAGCATTTGATATAATTAATCACAGTGCTTTGTGATCAAAATTCAATAGAATAGGAGTAAGTGATAACTTCATAAAAGCTGTAAAAATCTATATTATGAAAAAAAGTTTTTACACATATGGTGACTGCTAATAACTCGAACATAATAGGCCTTAGACAAGGGTGTTAGCTAAGCCTTATACTATTTAATTTATTTAGTGATGAGAGACTACAAGAAGTCAGTAAAGCCAACATGCACATGCCTACAATTAAAACACTGAGATCCTGGGTCTACTATATGCTGATGACTGAGTTGTGAGGTTAATTATAAATGCTGGACTAGTAAGTCAATTGAGGTAATTTCCAAATTCTGCAAGGGATGGAGCTTAAAAATAAATACTGTAAATAAAGAATCATAGTATTCAAGAAAAGGAAAGAAGCTGCAAAATAATGAAAAATAGTGTTGGGAGGGGACAGAAAGTGGTTAATAAATGTGATTATTTATGGATTAGACTCAACAGCAATGGTGATTGGAATGAACGAAAGAAAAGAAAAGCTAACCTTAAAAGCTATTTGTGTGTATGGGCACAAACTATCAGGAATATACATAAAGTGGTTGTAGAGAATATATTTGGTTGCAGTTGAGGCCAAAATGATGTATGGTGTAGAAATGTGGGGTGTTGACGAGGGGTGGCTAATTATAGACATGATCCACAAGAATTTTTGGAAACAAATTTTGGGATTACCAAAAGCCTCACCTAATAGGGCTACACAAACTGAACTGAGAAGATTAGGGAACAAAGGAAAAGCACTGATAAGACTTTTAAAATATTTGTTTAGGATTAACAATTCAGAAGAACAAAACATCTTGAAATAATGCTTAAACTTACAGGAGAACGCAACTGAGTGTAACACGTGGATTAATAGAATTAAAAAGATCATGGAAAAAATTGGCTTAGGGGAGACTTGGCAAGATAGAGAATATAAAGAAAGAGATTTCTGGAAAGAAGTCGAACAAAGAATTGAAGGTATTGAAATATAATTATTGGCATTTGATTCTTGAATGTGTAAACCCCCCCCCCCCCCAAAAAAAAAATAATTGAGGTTTGAGAAATGGGGCAATCTACTGCCAGATGTAGTGGGGGGAAAAGCTGACATTGAAATCGGAGAAGGACAGTACAGAGTTTGGGAAATATTTAGGTAAAGTAAAGAGCAAATGGACAAGGAAAATTAATAATTATGGAGAAACAAACTCTATAAACCTAATTAAAAAAATGGTAAGGGTTTGTAGCCTTCTCTCAAGTAAATAGGTCCAGGTAGCTGAATAACCACAGTGTTGAAGTTGCCCAAATCTCTTGGTTACGCAGCAACTCATGACATGAGACAAATACTAGCAATAATGATATGTTTCTTTGTTTTACTAAGCTTTGTAAAAGTACTATCAATATTATATTTATGCAGTCTTATAACTGAATATGTGCAATTATACAGTGCCTTTGTTTGATGCCAAGGCTACTACAACAACAGCAATAATAATAATAATAATAATAATAATAATAATTAATTAATAACCGCCTTATATGCATTTTGGCCGGGATGGCAGTGATCTCGGTATTATGCCACTGCACAGTAGTGGCACAGGATATTTCAAGGGTACGTTTATCAGCTGTGAGCTGTTTCAGTCATTGCTTTGTCTTCGTGTTGTGAAGTGTTTCGACAATACGTGTGTTGTGTGTGATTTCCTTAGAAATGTTATTCTCTTATTAGTCCGCGGAAACGCCTGCCAACAAATTCATACTTGAACAGCGTTTTTTATGTACGATACATACATGAAAACTGAATCATGTAGACAATTTCAGCAGCAATTTCCTGGCTATCCAGTTCTGGGTAGACACACTATGAGGTGTTTGGCCAATATATTTAGAACAACAGGATCACTAAACACTAAAACATAAAGTTTATAGGAACAATCCCCACACTATAGACGAACTTAAGGACAATATAAAAGCAGAAATTATGAACATTACACAAGAAGAACTTATGCATGTAAATAGTAATTTCATCTGACAATGTCAAGAATATCTTTGCACATATGGACACCACTTTCAACAATACTTATAACAAGGTTAGTACTCATTGCATATATTTTACTAACACTCAGAGTAAGTAACATGGGAGTTACAGAACAGAAAACCCCCAGTGTGGTAGACTGTGTGTGGAGCACGCATTCACATGATCCACAACCTTGGCATAAAATGAAGGTACTGTAGTATCAGATGGAAGATTAATTGTTAAATGATTTAAATTGTATCACTGTTGGTGTTATAAATGAATTCATTCATTCATACTAAAATGTACTGTTGTGCTTCTAGACACTTGGGAATAGAAATGCTTAAAAGTGGTTCTTATTAGCATTGCAGTACCCACATGTGGTTTTGGGAACAACTGCTTACACTGTTATTGCTATATAAATACTATAGATGACTAGGTTTAATAATCTATTAAATAATCCTAAGACTAAAACGAAGGGCTTGCCTTCCTCCATTCTTTTATGCAGTGCCTTACTGCCAACTATATCATAAGATCCTTCTGCTAATAAATATTATCTACAAATACGCTCTGCCTTTTTTATTGCACTGCATAAAGCTCTGCTGCCTGGCTGCTGAATGTACCCAATGACAAATACATGCTATGGAATACACTAATACTAATTACATTCTTTTCAATATCAGTTTAGCTACCCATTCATTTACTATTAATGAAATTGAAATCTAGTAAAGCAACATTATTTGGTTCTAGTTAGCTTGCATTAAATAGAATTACCGTCTCAACACTCAATTCCTACAATTGATGCCCAGGCAGTCCTAATGCATCGTGTTTTTCTTCTGTCATTATTGTATCAAACAAGATGATTGGTTCTGTCAAATTTTATTGAGTCCAGTACACAGCTGACTAAATGTGCTGATGTAGGGCTTGGTCTTCCTGCTTCTTTTGAATAAAACTGTGCATCTTTGCAAATACATGCTTTTCAGTAACTTCCTAAAGTCTTATTGGGGAACCTTTTTCTTTGCTACCTTGTTGTAGAGAATCCAATTGTTCTGCACAATCAGCATCTAAGCAATTTAACACAAATACTATTTTTTGCCCTAATTCTTCATATATGATAACAGCAAAGGTTTTGGTCCATTTGATCTGTATCCTATATATTGCATTTGGCAATCAGTGTTGTCTGAAAAATCCTAATGCTTCTCGTTTGAAGTTCAAAGAATCCTTCCTCTTTGCCCATTCCTTAGGTGCCACATAAGTGAATAAATAATAAATATTTTATTGCCATTAACCATATTAAAACAATAGACAATGTCAGGCAATATGAACAAGTTATGTATATATATCAGTGAATAAAGACTAAAAGAATAATACAGTGATCAGATATGCTTTTAACATTCATATAACTAGTGGAATAAATAAAAAACTTATAAACCAATACATTGGTGGATAAAGAATAAAAGAATAATTCAGCGTAACAAAAAAAATTACAGCAGAAGATACAAATAGTACAATCACATGTGCTTTTATCATATGTACATAACTACAAGAATAAATAAACAACTTGTATACAAGCACATCGGTGGATAAACAATAAAAGAATTATGCAGTATAACAAAATTACAATAGAAAGTACAGATAGTACAATCACATATGCTTTTAGCATTCGCATAACTACAGAAATAAATAAAAAACTTATAAACCATATAATTTATATTTAAAACTCCTGCCTTATAGTTGTGCCAATTCTAGTGGTAAGGTTTTACACATTTTTAGGCTCAAGACTTCAAAGCTGATGATTTAGAAAGCCTACAATATGGTAAGTTTAGTTGGTTGTCATTCCTAGTATTATAATTATGTGTGTCCTATCTATATAGCTGGTCATATAAATTCCTTTTTACATAAATGGGTGTAGTATAAATGTATAGGTTTATTACGGTCATTTCTGTTAATTTCATAAATAGAGGCTTGCAGTGTGCAAGTTTTTCTGAATTTGAAACAATACAGAATTATCCTTTTCTGTATTAAAAGGATATTAATAATGTGACTACTGCTTCCCCAAAGTAAAATACCATACAGATTATACTGTGAAAGAAAACAAAATATGCATATCTTATGTATCAGGTACATGGCTTTTCAGATTTATAATTAAATACACAACTCTGGAGAGCTTAGCTGTGATGTATTTGATGTGTGGTGTCCATGATAGCTTGTTGTCCATCACCACACCTAAAAATTTTACATCTGTTAAACTATTTTCTATGAGGATCTCTCATGACTTATATTTAATAAGTTGTTGAGTTTTACTATTGTTTAGTTAAGAAGCCATTGGTTCTGAACTACATATTAGCTTGAGTTAAGGTATCTTCTGCTATTGCTTTAAGGCTTTGATAATCAGTGCTGGTGTTATCATCTGCATATAGCACTGTGTATGAAGGTAAATCATTAATGAAAATAATAATGACCCACCCCATGTGAGCCATTTAGTTCCACTAATTTGGATTTCTCACTTCCAATACACACAATTTGCTTGTGATTTGCTAAGTATGATTCAAAGAGCTTTAGAGCTATGTCACATACCATAGAAGTTGAATTTAGATAACAGGTGAGTGTGGTCAATTGAACACTTAACTGAGAACACATAAGGTGGCCAGGGCAAGATTGTTAGTCTTGAAAGCAATGAGGATCTTTTTGACAAGAGAAACAATGGCATCTACCATGGACCTTCCTTTTCTGAAACCAAACTGCACTTCACTAATGTAGTGTTGTTTAGATAATTGCAGAGCTGAATATCCATAACCATTTCAAGTACTTTTGAGAATACTGGGACTAAAGATATTGGATGGTAACTAGATGGGCAGCTTTTATCACTTTTTTATAAACTGGGACAACTTTTGAAAGTTTCAGAGCATTTGGAAAAATTCTTTCTATAAGGCATTTGTTTAAGCAAAATGTAACTAGATATAAAAGACAATCAGTTACCTTTTTAAGGAGGTTATTACAGAGATTGTAGATTTCCACACTATCTGATATCTTAAGACAATTAATGGTGTTTACTACAAGCTCTGAGGTCACTTATAGGAAAACTAGGCTATTTTGAGAGTATCTGTTATCACAAGGTTTAATTAGTTCAGAAATAGTTTCTTTTGGTTTTATTATGTTTTGACTGATTTCTGCTACTGCATTTAGGAAAAATCATTCAGGCCATGTGGGACTAACTCTGTAATATCTCTTGCTAGTTTTGGCTACTGAATTTATCAAATTCCAGACTTTCTTGCATTTATTATTGGCAGTTTCAATACTGCTTAGGTTGTACAATTTTTTAGTTTCATTTATGGTTGTTTATATTCTTTTCTGATCGTAAGGTATGAAAGCTTGGTCCTGCCTGATCTGTCTCTTCTGTATAAGTTTAAGTACATCATGACTTTCTGTTTCATGTTCGCTAAATGGGGAGTATACAAAACATTTTTATCCTTCTTAGAAATATAGTTTCTTTTTACAGTGGTGATAATTTTACATTTTCTTTGTGGAATACACATCTCAAAAGTATTTATGAATATAGTAAGGAATCTTTCAAAAGTTTTATTCACTGTTAATGAGCTGCTAAGTTGTGAGTTGTACAGCAAATAATTCCATTTTGTATCACATATTATATTTCTAAAGTACAATGTTTTGTCATTGGTTAGAAAATGCCTTCTTTTACAAATAAAAAATTAGTTTTTAAATTTATCTTCAACCAGACTGAGTCATGATCTGAGAATGGAAAATCTGCTGTATCACAAGTTAAAAGGATTCTTGGGATGTTTGCAAACATGTTATCTAAACAAGCTGTTAATCTAGTTGGTTTATAATTTATACATTGAAAGCTGAAGTGCCCGAGGATATTTCAAAATTCTCTTACTTATCTCTTTTGATATCAAAGTGTGAATTTACCTCTACACCAATAACTATATTAAACAGTTTCCATTTAGGCCCTGTGTACATAGTAAGCCCTTGAGCTTTTCAAGATAAATAACAGGATCTCCCTTTGGTGACCTGTATAAGGCAATAATTACTACTTTAAGCTCTTGAATAATTAACCCAGTGCTTTAAAGTCTATTTTCTGACATGGAGATCCTAGATCCAACTTTCTACAGTAACATGCAAGATTTCCTTTGATACAGATTGCCACCCTTCCATGAATGTGATTTACTTTACAGTAGCTATTAGCTAGATGGTAGTCGTCTAATACACTAAATGATATTTCATTTTTTTTTGTCACCATTGTTCACACAAACAGATAATATAATGAATATTTTAATTTGCAAAATCATTAATAACTAATTCTTTTTTGCTAATACCCTGAACGTTGATATAGCCTATTTTAAATTCAGTTGCGTTGCACAAAGTGTAATGATCTAACCTAACCTTATCCTTTTATATTTTTAATTGTACTCAGTTACATCTGCTTAACCCCCCCAAAAAATCAGCATCAGTTGATGATATCAGTGTTTGGATATCATTCATCTCCATTGCAGTCTTGAATACTTATTTCTTACAGAATACT
The DNA here is from genome assembly GCA_030765065.1 of Deroplatys truncata. NCBI lineage: Eukaryota > Metazoa > Arthropoda > Insecta > Mantodea > Mantidae > Deroplatys > Deroplatys truncata. The sequence continues at coordinate 404,905,479 of CM060990.1, read as the reverse complement.
GCTTTGTTACTAAAGGGCCAACTTTTTGGAGCTTTTGCCCCAATAGCTGAATTAGAAACAGAATGTCAAGAAAAACAGTTTAGGATATGAAAGTAAATTATCCATATAGAATCTATACTTCCATTCTCTCTTTTCACAGGAAGCTTATGTACTAAAATATGTAAGGGACAAGCAGCCTTTATAAAATCCTTTTCAGAGGCTTTCCAGGTTTTCATTAAGCCCTTTGCCAATGGAATTAAAAATTCAGCATGTAACCATCTTTAGTATTTAGACTCTACATCTTAAAGCCAATCTAGTTGGCTTGACATGTATGAACTGCTTGCAGCTGTGTTGTCTAAAATAATTTGCCATACTTTCATTATACAAGAGATCATCTGGTATTAAGTTGTCAGTGCATTTTGCTTATACCATCTCCATCAGAAGTGCTATTTTCTATGTCTCTTTATTTTCATCCATTTTATCATTAACTACACTGTGTAGAAATCTACAAATTTGAAGGAACCTGTCTCTTCTGATTGCTTGAGAGACAGCCAGATTTTTCATATCTTCCTTCAGCTCCCAAGAGCTTTGCTTAGATGGCACCTTGTTATATCCACTAATGAACAAAATAGCCATAAAGCAGTGGATTTCATCTGCAGTTATTTTTAGATTGGCATAATTCAGGAATGTGACATATTCCCTCATTTCCACAGCCAGAAGCTGTTGCACAAGTTCATTATCTATGAACAGTTCAAAAATATGTCATTGACATTCTTGAGTTTAGAATAATCTGACTCTTGAAACAAATTGGGCTTTTCCAGGCCTAAATCTGCACCTTTGTCCCAATGAGGATTGTAGTTCAACTTTTCCTTCTCACTCTCTTCAATTCTTCTTCTTCTTCTTCTTCTTCTTCTTCTTCTTCTTCTTCTTCTTCTTCTTCTTCTTCTTCTTCTTCTTCTTCTTCTTCTTCTTCTTCTTCCTCTTCCTCAAGAGCGTCCATAAATAAAACTGAATTTATTTTATTTATCCCCCTCCTCTCCCCCTCCTCCTTGTCCCTATAGTACCATTATCATGGTATTAGAGGACTCACTCAGATCCATCTTTTGAATTCTGTACTGTCTTTTGCCATTCTGCTAAGTTGGTTCATTGTCTTTCCTCTCCTTGCTGCAATCTTCCTGATCCCCTTTTCCCTTGTCCTAGGTCTTCCAGTCTGCATCCATCCTCTTAACATGTCCAAACAAAAACAGTTGTTTATCTTCAATCCTCTTAGTTATACATGTTTGTTGCAGTTTGTCTCAATTACCCTGTAGTGTTTGTGCACCATAAGCCTTTTTCTTAACTTCACTAATACCTAATACTCCAACCTTATATCTGCTTCCTTCCCCACAATCATCTTTGTTGCATGTTCTGATTTGTATTCCATTTTCTTTGCTTTTCTTTGCTCATCAGTCCAGTTCCAAGGCCTTCATTATCCTTTGAATCCCATATTACTCAATGTGGGGGATTAGACCAGTGCTTAAAGTTCCTTTGTACATGCCCGGGTAACCCAGGATTATCCTTGATTCGCTGCCATCTGCCGCTATCAGAGAAAGGCGCGGATGAAACCATACAACATTTTTAAAACTACTTTTAAAGGCTTTACTTACCAACTTTATGAAAGGAAATGCTGAAACTGGCCACCGCCATTGTCCATACATTTTTGGTACCTCTTTAGGAAACTATCCATCACTCACTGTAGTTCATGTTGAGAAATGCTTGAAATTTCCTGGCAGATATTTTGTTTTAATTCTTCCAGGGTGTGTGAGTTTGTCTTGTATACTTTGTTTTAAGTTACCCCAGAGATAGAAATTGCAGGGGGTTAGGTCGGGGGACCGAGGGGGCCACAAATCTACTAATAATTCTTTCCTCAAACACACTTTCAATTTTTCTCATCGAAATATTGCCCATATAAGCTTTTGCAGAGTCTTGTTGAAAAAAGGCAAAATTATGCTCTCTGGCTGTTAATTCTCTAAAAACAAAGGGGGCAATATTGCTTTCACATATGTACAGGCTTCAACTGTTAACTTGAAAAAAAAAATGGCATACATTATACATTGAACACATTCTCAATAAAATACAATTCTTATATGATATACACCTAGGAGTCTGACAGATAAAAGGAAAACGTAATCTCAGGTTCAAATGAAGGTTCATTGAAGTTTAATTGTTCTAAGAAGGATGGATTATCTATAAAATAGTTAACCAATCTATAAAGTAATATTTTATCAGTAACTGCTCTTCTAACATTCAATTTTGTCAATATTAAATTCACCTAAAAGATTCTGGTAGTACATACCATCACTATATGCTGATCTATTATATTTCTTCCAATAAAGAAATCTAAGAAACGTTTTCTGAATTATTTAATTTTATTTATAAGAATCTGAAAATATGGATTCCAAATTGGTGAAAGATGTTAGACTTTAGACCTAACGTAAGTATTATACAATAAAATCAACAAAAAAACAGTGCTTAAGATATTTAAAATTTATTGTTAACCATTCTATCAATGTGGTAATTAAACGACCGGTTATCACTTAATATTTAAACCCAGATCTGTATGCTTAGATTCAACTTTCAAGCACTTGCCATTCATGGTTTAGATTAGATTAGATTGTATTCTGCGAGTTCACTAGCAGCCATAAAGGCTTGTGAACATAGAACATGTCAAGGAAATGTACAAAAATTACTTATAAACATAAATATTACACAGAATATGGAACATTTGAAATAAAAATAGACACATACCAAATGGGTGTCAAGGAAATGTACAATAAAGTTACATATGTGCATAAATATTACATAGTATACAGAGCATTTAAAATAAAATAAAGACATATTATATACAAAATGAAACAAATCAAGTGTAATTTTGTACAGAGTTCAATACCTCCTTACTGTTATGAGGTTAACATACGTATAGGCAAGAACAGTTATTTTAACATTCACTAGGATTTTACCTTTGTTCGTCTGGTCATTTTGTTCTATTTGATTTGTAATGCATAGCATTTACTGTCAGTTCTTAATATACATACATTTAAATAGCTTCATTAAAACATATTTTATCACCTCTAGCTGTAGTTAATACACAGCATTTCTCAATAGTAAAAGGAAGATCATTTAAAATACTTCATTGAAACACATCATCATCATCATCCTGAAGCTTAGACTCATCCAAATGGTTCTCTATTCTCATGTATAATATTAAATCATCAGCAAATAAAATACATTCTGAGTAATTTATACACAAAGGTAAGTCATTTATAAATAAAAGAAAGAAAAGAGGTCCAAAGTTCAAACCCTGAGGAACTCCTGAATGTACATCAAATGTATAGGATTGGAAGCTATCATACATAACATACTGCTTTCTGTTCATTAAATAAGATGTAATTAAATTAATCATACAAATTGAGAATCCATATTTAGCAAGTTTCGATAGAAAAAGATTGTAGTTGATGCTATCAAATGCCTTGGAAAAATCAGTATAAGTCATATCAACACGTGACTGACAATTTAATGAATTATCAACAAATTGGGAAAAATTCATCATATTTGTCAAAGTTGTTCTTTTAGGTAGGAATCTGTGTTGCTTATCAATATATAACTTTTAATATGCATGTGGATATGATCATACAAAATTTGTTCAAATATTTTAGTTAGAATGCACACAATAGAAATAGGCCATTTCCATTAAGATCTCCAGTTTTAAAAATGGGACATACCTTATTTAATTTCCACTTTTCCAGAAATGAATGATTTACCATAATTAAATTATATATTATACATAATGGTTCCATCAATACTTCAGCACAACCTTTAGTTACATATGGTGGAATACAGTCAGGTGCACTTTTTAGGCTTAATTTTTCTTACTGCATGTTTAAATTAATTTTCACATATGCTTCCGGAATGTAAAATCTGTGAAGTATATGGTGCCTGTTCTTCAGGAAGCTCATACATAACCTTTACAGGTTTATATACAGATTTAAAGAGACCTGCAAATCCATTTGCTACATTTTCATTGCTAACTAAAATATCATTAACTAAACACATAATATGTGACTGACCTGGCTGCTTAGGTGGTTTACTTTTTATAAAACTTAAAAGAATCTTAGGATCATGTTTAATTTCTTGTTCAGTGTTAATAATATATTTCTTATTTGCAGAGTTAATCATTGATTTAACTTTCTTTCTTATTTCCTTAAAAGTTAAAGCACTAGTAGCATAATATTTCATGTGTCTTCTATAGTATACCTTTAATTTAAGAGTGTTAATAATATCATAGTTAAATCAACAAGGATATTTAGTTTTTTTAAATTTTCGTGTGGGTACAGTTGCATCGAATATATTAGAAATTATTTTATAAAACATTTCAAGTGCTTCATTCACATTTCTACACATTTCTAGAGATGCCTAGTTAACATCATTTAATATATTAACAAGCATCAAGTAGTAGGCCTATTTAAAATTATAAGTATAGTTTTAGATTTTTCTTTGATGCTTTTAATGTATTTGCGCTTAAAATTAATTATTAAGGAAGGGTGATAGTTATCCTCTTCAATAAGGGGTAACAATTCCCGATCTACAGTTAGGCCCAATGCACTTGATAGCACCAGATCAACCAGTAGTATACACAAAAGCTGACAAGGGAAATAAAGTAGTTGTACTTCAAAAAGATGATTATATTACCAGAGTAGAAAATATGCTGCAACAAGAAAATTACATACAAATTCAAGAAGACCCATTAAAATCACATTTAAAAGCCTTCAATCAAACCATCCAGGAAAGCAAAACTATAACAGACACTGATAAATCTAGATTAAAACCAGACCACCCCATTTTACCAAGAATGTATGCTCTACCTAAAATACACAAACCGGGTAATAAGATGAGACCAATCGTCAGCAATATTGATTCTCCTACCTACAAACTGGCAAAATGGTTAGTACAGAGATTCTCTTCACTACCAAAATTCAACAGCAAAAACATAATGAATTCAGAAGATTTAATACAGAAGATAAAATCCTTGGAACTCGAACCAGAAGACAGATTAGTTTCCTTTGATGTCACTGCACTATTTCCAAGTGTCCCTACAGATCAACTCCTGCGTCAATTAAAGAAATGGCTACAGCAGACTAACCTACTTGAAGAAGAAATAGAAGACCTCATACAACTTACCAATTTATGCATTGGACAAAATTGTTTTAGTTTCAATAAGAAGTTCTATCAACAACCAACTGGTCTAACCATGGGCAACCCACTTTCACCCTTCTTGGCAGATTTATTTATGAGCTACTTAGAAATACACATAACAACTTCCTTTCCATACATGTTTAAAGTTTGGCACAGATATGTTGACGACATCTTCGCTGTTGTCCCTAATAGGTTCATACAAGACTCCTTAGCCTTACTAAACCTACAGAACCAATCAATAAAATTCACCATAGAAATAGAAAAAGAAGGCATACTACCATTTTTAGACCTAAAAATCATCAGAGAACAAAAGAACCTAACCTTTGGCATATACAGGAAGCCAACACACTCTACTAATTACATAAAAAATAAGAGTTTCAATCCAACCACACACAAACATGCAGTGCTAAACAGCCTAACACATAGACTGGTATATACCCCCTTAAATAAAAAAGAATACCAGTTAGAATACCAGCATATAGTAGACACAGCAATACATAATGGGTACAACAAAACAACTATTGACAAAAAAATTGCAAAATTCAAACGACAGATGCACATCAGAAACACAACTAATCTCAGCCAGCAAGATAAAGAACTAAAGTTCAAGAAATTCACATACCACCCAGGAACATTTCACAAATTTAAGAAGATTTTCATGAAACATAACATCAGCCTAGCTCCACAGAACAAATTTAACATAGAGAAATTACTTTGTAACAAGTTAAAAGACCCCATTCCACAAGACAAAAAAGCTGGAATCTATAAAATCAATTGTTCAGATTGCAATAAAGTATACATTGGTAAGACAAAAAGAAACTTAGAAACTAGGCTAAAGGAGCACATGAGATATATTAAATACAAACAAATGGACAAATCTGCAGTTTCACACCATTTTTGGATCACTAATCACAACATCAAACCCAATATTACATTAGTCAAACCAGCCAAATTTGCAGCCAAATTAGATGCATGGGAGAAGATCACCATTCTAAAACACAACACACATCTAATGAATTTTGATTTGCCGCCACCAAATCCTCTCTGGAAGTACATTTCTCCACCACAAGATGCCACCACAGGATCCAGTCCAAAAAACGGAAACACCAACAACACAGGCCAGTCGAGTTAACCTTCTGAGGATGGGAACAACGGTTTCCCGAAACATGTTAAGTGAGTAAACTTAAGTGATGTTAGTGTAACAATTTCGACTCACCTTTAAATAAAACCAGATCAAGGGTTTTGCCATAACTATTCATAATATTGTTAAATAATTTTAAATTATAAAGAGCCATAAAGTTTTGTAAACACCCGTAATGAGCTCCTGAATTCTCAAAAGAAAACTCAGTGCCCATCATAAGCGGCAAGTTAAAATCACCAACTAAAATTTTATTATCAGAGTAAAAGCTATGCATCTCAAATGCATTAAAAAATTCTTCGTAAAATTTTAATGGTGAATTAGGAGAAAGGTATACAGTAAGCTATATAATAACTGTTATTTGATAAAGTTGATCTCTCACATAAGTTTTCAAAATAAGTGCAGTTAAGCTAACTTAACAGAATTCAGTACAGATTTTATAGCTATTAAAACACCCCTTCCTCTTTTAAAAACTATATCATGACGATACACAATATATAATGAATTAAAAAGCTCAGAACTCAAAGCTTCATCATTTAGCCAGGTTTCAGTGAAAACAATATCATAGTCATGACAAAATATATTATTAAGCATCATATTGGTTTTAGTTTTTGGCCCTCTAAGATTCTGATAATACACATTTAAATCTAAGATCGACTTATCTTGGGTTTTGGTTTCACCATCTCCTATGGCGCCATCGTTTTCAGTGAATATTTGACTGTTAACTAATTCATCATAGAAGGGGCGATTAAAACTTCCTAAGGCCAACTATCAATATTATTGATTTTACTAAATTCATCCTCAGAGACAGAAACATGAAATGAAGAGTAATTAGGAAACTTGGTTTTAAGCCTAGTGTAAGTGATGTTCTCAATGTCTCATTGTGATTTAATAAACTCAACAGTTTCATTTGATTTAATTTCTGGATGAAACCTAGACACAAAAATAGCCCTCTTTCTAGGACTTCTTTGCACCACTCTGAGGGTGTGTTCATTATGTACACCAATCAAAGGAGCTGCCTTGATTTTCCTTCTTTCTTGAGTATCCACTCGATTGATGTTATTTCTTTTCCTTGACACAAAGATGAAGTCATTGTTCCTTGCAGAATTGCTAACACTGCAAGCTGACACAGCATTCTTTGCTGCTTCAGCTTAGCTTATAGTCTGTGATGTAACATTTACTTGTTTCACAGGCATCTTAACTTTCTGTGAATTCTTCTGTGGATCCTGGTTTTTATTTTGAGAACTGGTCATCCTTGTTGATGTACAAATTGCCCCTTTTGACAGGGCAGAAGAGAGAACTTGATTCTCCTGTTTCGGCTTCTGGGTTTCAGTTGACAGCTCCTCGACCATTCCATAAAGTTTTTGTACCAATTGCAGCATGTTGATTGAATTCAGCCTAATGGTCTCCAATTGGACACTAATTACTAAAGGGTCCCTCAGTACTGGAAGTTCCAAGTCCCTGTTGATGGGCGAGATCTTACGTGGAGATTGTAGTGTTGCTCCATGTATCAGAGTTTCATTCCCATGCAAATGCTTATCAGATTTAATGCAATTATCACACCTAAATCCCGATTGAAGAACAATTGAGCATTCCTCCTCTCCTAAATTTAAACAAAAGCCATGAAATTTAAAGCCACATTGACCCAAACACAGCACAAAACTTTGCCTGTCACTGATAACTACTGCACACACCGCATATGGATGACATGTCTACAGGAAGAGCGAACCGTAAACACGTCCGACTGCTTTGAAGGTTGACCTACTAACTTGCTTTCATTTTACAAAAAGTGTTTCATTGAGATCAGAATTACTCCTATTGTAATTTTTTGTCTTATCTCTTATGATTTCAAAGATATATAAAATTCAACCAGAATGTGAAGGATTTGCAAGCTATTTACAAAACAATTCAAAATATAAATTTTATTAGTCATGCCAATATCTCGGACATAAGATATGTTAAAGCAAACTTCAAAAATGATAGTGTGGAATTAAAAAGTTAAGATAAGTATTTTCCATAAAGGCTTATGGTCTGGGAGAGTTATGTGAAAATGTTTGCTTGCATCTGTAAATAGTGTGTGACTTAGTTGGAAGTTTGGTGATTATCCTACTTTTCATTTTCAAGTTAGGCGCCCCCCACACACATACACACACAATCTGTTTTATAATGTGTTTTTATTTTAATGCAGGGATCTCATCAAGTGGAACTCCACTGAAATTACAATATTCAAACAAGCATCTTAATAAATGCAGAATAACAGGATTTCTGCATTTTGCTTGGAAGTGCTTTACTTTTATTCAGTACCCCAAAATTAGCCCACAAGCCAGTTGCAGTAGTTGCTAAATAAGAACTAATGTAAAATTAGCAACGTTATGCAATATTTCGATTCATGATCAGTGCACTGACCTGGGAGTGTTAGTCAGGAAAGTTTACAAGAAGTGTTCTATGGCTGCCATCATGTTTGAAACATGAGATTCTGTTTTCATTGAACCTTTTCCGGATAGCTGAGAGTGGAGTGATTTTGTGTGTTTTGATCATTCACATCTGCTAAGAGGAAATTCTCAGAATATTTTTGTAAAATATATTCCTTCAGATTTCTCTTTTGTAAAATTGTACACAACAGAGTTCTATCTGCAAGAATGCACAGAAATGTCATTACTGATCTTTGAAATGTTCTTTTGGTACATAACTGCAATGATGAGGACAGAGTAAAAGCTTTCTTTTGTATTTACCTACAGACTGTATAGTTAATCATTGGTCAATCATTAGACACCAGCAAATCTACAATAAAGTTGCTTTGACTCTAATCAGATTGGAAAAAAATGTGAAATATACTAGAATCACATTGTTGACTAATAACAAATTTAAGTTTTCCTGAAGATTTGTTTGGTTTCAGGGGAACGACGTGGCCACAATCCTCGACTAATTATTCTGTCACCATACACACTTCGCGATTCTGCATAGAATTCACAGCAGTGTGCGCTATAGCTGAATCCTGCTGAAATCAGTCACAGAATCTTTCATTTTTGTTGCGGAAAAAAATTATTTAAAACTGAGTTTAAATAAAGGTGTGAATCGACTGTTGTGTCGAAAAATATGGGACCGACAATTCTACATGCACTCACTGTGCACCAAACCCCAATTTATGCAGCATGGTGAGGAACTTCATGAATAATATAGGGATTTTTGGTAGCCCAGTATCTGTTGTTCTGAATAGAAACATGACCTTGAAGATAAAACCATGCTTCATCAGTGAAGAATGTTAAAAGTGGGTCCACGTCACCATTATGAATGGACTGCAAAAACCAATTGCAATAATTAACCCTATTTAAGGATCTTATGGTTTTAAAGCATGAACAATAGCTACCTTATACGGCTGAAGTTTCGTTGTTACAAAAACTGACGTCTTGGAAATGTTAACCTCTTGTGCTAAACATCTCAGTGATTTTTGGGGTGAGTGCTCTAACCAGGCCCTTTTCTTTTCTGTCAGCACATGGCGTTGTTGAACACGTTTCTTGTTCAAAAAAGATCCTGTACGCCTGACATTATTGACAAGTTCATGAATAATTGACCTGCTAGGAAATAACACCTGCAAACCAATGTTGAAATTCTCTATGACACCTTCTTGCAGAAGAGTATTTCCTATATGCATCATACAGAAGAATACGTTCGAAAGTGTACTCAACCATTATTAATGGACAATTTATCACCAAGTTACAACACCATTTTATTCTAAACACACGCACAGACTAATTTCCCTCACAACAGTGCTACTCTCTGGCAGCAGGCGTGCCACTTGGTTGTCATGTTTTCATTTATCATTATTTCCAGGAATGTAACTGCTCAATAGTTTCATCATGTGTTTCACATTCAGAAGTTCATTTTTAAGTTTTCTTGACTACGTGTATCCTTATTTGCAAATAAATTGGAGGTATCATCTGCATAGGAAATTACTGAATAACCCTGCTAGTAATGGATTTCTACGCATTGTATGCATTGTGTCCAATTTTGAGGATAAGATTTTAAAATTTCAAAGAATTTAACCCAGTGCCATATTTTTTTTTTATCTTAATAGTTGAGCATGTGGTGCACTATCAAATGCCTTGGATAAATCAAGGAATTTTCCCACACTTTTATTATCACTATCAAGTAGTATTACACGATAAAAGCTACAAATTATGGAAGGATTAATTTTGCTATGAAGCACAACACAGAAATATGATAAGAAAACCATGTTTGCAAAGGAGCCAAATTGATTTCATGGGCATTTTAGTGTTAAATCACAGCCTAGATTTAGGCGTGGTTGTGTGAACATACTATAGAAGTGTGCGTGCACATTATATAATTATAGTTACCTAATTTCTGCACTTGTCTACAGTTGCAAGCATGTTTTTACAATCCATCAGGAAGACAGGATATAAGACAGCTCAGGAAAAGAGATGGGGCACTAATTTTATTCACCTAATATACTTTGGCTTTGGAACAGGCTAAATAACCAATCCTTGAATTGGAAGAGGAAGAAGAAAATGTGTTTGTGCTTTCAAATGATGGCAAAGGCAGCTATTTCTTGTGTTTAAGCATAAAGTGGTTGCTAACTTAATATTTAAAATAAATTTAAAATGAGCAATCAGAGTCCCACATTTTGTTTTTTATGAAAGTATATGGCTTGTGTTTAATTTTTTAACACACTGTTTAAAATTAAGGGAACGTACAAAATTGGAGCAGTATTTTATTTTACTATTCTTTTTCCAGTTATGTGCCAAGGTCAAGTTGGTGGTTTTGACTTTGAATGAATTGCTAATTTGCAGTGATTGTTAGATTTTACTACTCATATATTTAACTTTGGTTGGGGGCCACACATGCACATCTACTCACATAACCCCCCCCTCTCTTTCTCTCTCTCTCTCTCTCTCTCTCTCTCTCTCTCTCTACTGCAAGTACATTGGAGGTTAGGGAATAATCTTATAGAAAATTCCCCCTTTCAGGCAGGAATCGAGCTAGGAACCTCTGATTTAGAGTATAAATCACTAACTGCAAGGCTATTGGGACAGTTGAGTGTATTTTTCTGAGAATTCAAATGTATGTCTCAAACCTAAATGACATCTTTTATATTTTTACTTTATCAGATACTTACGGAAGGTAGAGGAAGTATATTCCAACCAGACATTTAGCATTTCACCAGAAATTCACATTTTGAGGTTGCCTAAAAGCAGCAGCAAACAAAAGAAAGTATTTTTGGAAAAAGGCTATGCACATTGCATAAGTAAATATAACACATGGTCAGAAACGAAAGATTTTCGTGAAAATGCTCCAGTCCAATCTCCATTTACATGGAAAAACTTTTAATCATGTTTTGTTTTCTCAAAAACCACTGTAACTATATTTATAAAATATATCTTTCAGATATTGATATAAAGAATAAATTTTGTATCTTGAGCTTTCCTGTAAATACCTTGCAGAGTTCTCTTCATTCTATTGAATGTTGTGCAACTGGGAAACCGAAGTAGATTAACAAAACCTACTACAGAATAAATATAGAGCTCATTAGTGTACACTCTTGGTAAAATATGTTTTATCGTAGTGCTAGTCATTTTTTAAATATTCACTGCTGTTTATTTCAAGGTTGAGAAAAACCCAGGTATTTAAAAAAAAAAAAAAAGCTAACCCGGTGGGTGAAAGTGTGTTTTTATGGTTTTTATTTTGTTGGGGTTTTTATTGTATTGATAATTGAATAGTTTAATTATAAATTATGTTATTATTAATTTATTAAAAGTACTAACCCATAACTACTTCATTAGTAAAAAAAAACTAATTAAACAGTCAAAAAACTGGTAAATTAAATATTATGTTGGCAGCCAGAACCAATGTTCCACTTCAGCTAATTTATAGGTAAATCTAGCTGTTTGAGCTTTCATGTAGCTATAGAATGTAATACAATTTAGCATTACAGAGAGAGGGATTTAACTATTTTCAAAAGCCTTTAGCTATATGAATAATACTATTTTTAATGTTAACATGCTATTTTATTTATTTATCACATATGCATTAGCTATATTTCAGATAATTGTGTTGTAACACTGGCTTTCACAATTATTATAATACTTGGTTTAAGCTCATGGTCGTAAGAGAAGAGTAGTTGTGAATTCATGCTTTGTTCCAGCGTTAGATGCATATTATGAAGGTAAGTTTACCTTAGTTATAAATTTTTCTTGCCTTTCTATTTTCTTTCCATATCAAGTTAAATGCATTGAACACATATTAAAGAAAATTAAAAACGCCTTGTTGTGTATTACTAACCTAAAAATTGCAAATAATGTACACATCAATTAATTGGAACTAAAATAACCTCCTTTATAATTGCATTAAATAACGTAGTAAATTTATTTTCTTTCAGGTAAATTTTCAATATCGTTCCATTTGGGACTGGAAGAAAGGCATCAGCAGAGTGATCATTGGTTTCATATGATGGCAAAAAGAAAGTTTTTTGTAAGCACTGCAATGTTGAGGTCTGTAGCAAAATTGAAAGAATAAAATATCTGAAATTGTGCACTAAGAGAAAAGACTTCTCAATAACTCTGGAATTAGAGTTAGATGATTTAGCTCCACCAACAAACAAAAATAGCCATATATTGGAAATGAATTCTCCCTCTAGCTGCTCCAATAACAGTAGTGGTGATGGTACACTAGTAGTCAATCATGGCAGTCAACATTCAACTTAAACACCTGAAGAGAAAACAGACTATCCTGGGGTACTTTGTAATTAAAACCACTGATCAACAGAAAGAACAGCTGGATGTATTGATAGCAAAGTTCTTTTATGTTAATAATGTAGCCCTCAATGTAGCTTCAAGTAAACAAAACAAAGACATAATTCAAACATTGTGACCTGGTTACGTTGGTCCTGATCGCTTCAAGCTAAGTGGGATGTTGCTTGATAAGGTTGCAGATGAGGTTTACACAAATATAAAATTTCAGTTACATGAGCATAATAGCCAATATGGTGGTCTAATATAAAGAATGACCCAATTATAGCAACCAGTATCCTACAGGGCAACAAGCATTTCTGTTAAATGCAATTGATTGTGAAGTCAACCAAAAAACAGATGAATATTGTACTGAGTCTTTGAAAAATTCAGAAAAATGTGTTTGCTGTTTGCACTGATAATGAAAATAAAATGATAAGAATGTGACAGCTTTTATAAGAAGACCTGCCTGACTTAACATATGGTTGTTTGGCCCATTATGTTAATCTACTTGAAGAAGTAACACCTAAGAGTGAATAAAGCAATTTGGTGAAGTTCGTAAGTGCTTGGTTGGTCAAGCAAAAAGAAGGTCTTATGCCACAGCTCCCAAATTCCATTAGATGGAATTCCCAGCATGATTGCATATGCACCTTTATTGATAATTATTTTAAATATGTAGAAATTGTAACAGAGCACTCTGAAGAAGTACCTGCTAACATTAGCAAAATCTTGGATATGGTTATAATTTATAAGGATGCCTCTCATCTTCTCCGACAGTTGTCAGAGGTTTGTAGAGTCCTGGACCTTCTTCAAGCAAACAGCACAGATATTGCCAAAGTTTTGGAACTATGGATCAATCTTTTAGAAAATCCTGATATGGAACCGTATAATAACACAATAAAAAAATTAATGGAACAAGCACTAGAACTCTTTCCCTATCTTGCTAATAGGTTAGATCCAAGATTCAGAGGGAGAAAATCAACTGCAGAACAAGAGGAAATGCAGAAAATTGGCTCATAGAGATTAATCCAGAGTGGGTTATAAGTGTGATGTCTTTTAGTATTGCTGATTCTGATTATTTTCCTGCCACTATGTTTTCTGATGCAAATTCCATCCAAACAAATAGTGGAAGATAATGGAATTGAAAACAGCAGAAAAAGGAAACTTACCAACAGGATTTGTTAGTTTTGTGAAAAGCCTCGTTTCTTGCTCTGCCAGCACTGCACCCATTGAGAGAATCTTCTCCACCTACAGGCTTGTTTGGTCAAAATTAAGAAATTATTTAGGAGAGAAAAGAGTTGAGAAATTACTGAAGATCTACAAATTTCTGCTTATTTCCAAAAAGCACTAAATTGTAATGAACAGTCATAATTACCACTCTACAATTAGTAATAAGATGTCAGGTTAAATTGTAAATGTTATTTAACAGTGTTTCATTCACTAAATATGATGGCCCTTTTTAATTTATATAAGCCATGTAAAATGTTATATGTTAATTAAATTTTTATATATAAATACAGGTAGACTTTTATTGGAATTTAGCCATTTTTTTTATTCTTTCTTTCTTTCTTTCTTTCTTTCTTTGTTTCCTTTCTTCCTTCTTGGGTCAGGTTTATTTATAACAACCCTGATTTATTTAGATATTCCCAAGTGTAAGTACTCCCTATTATAATGTAACACTTTTGAAATTTTGTAATACTGCTTTTTTTTTTTTTTTTTAATACTTTCTCTAGCATTTACCTGTGGAAGGAGAAGTATTGTATTTCATTCAAAATTCAGGGCAGGAGGGAGGGAGGGAGTATGTGCACTTGTTTTCTGTAAATAGCCAAAAACTTTGTATAGGGAAAATGTAGAATTTATTAATATATATATATATATATATATATAAGGGCAATTCAGGACATAATTGCTTGCGCATTCCCACTGCACATATAGCTGTCGGGCTTCTGTCCAACGTTCAGTGGTTTCCTCAACATCTTTTCTCAGTGTTGTGATATTTCAGCTGAAGCAGGTTGTCATTGTGCATTCTGTGACTGCTCAAAATGAACTGTGTGATACAAAGTCCCACCAACTTTGAGAAAAGAGGTTTTGGATTTTTGAATGTTTGGAAGTTGAAATCTACAAAAATTTACTGTTAACTAAAAGAAGTTTATGGTGATACAGTAATGAACGAGTTAAATGTGAGAAAGTGGCATTAAAGGTTCATAATGGACAAATAAATGAGCATGATGAATCTTGACCCAGATGAACATCACTTATTACAGATGATTTGAAGAATCAAGTGGACAACAAAATCGTACCAGACAGATATGTAAGCCTAGATGAGTTACAGATTTCTTCCCCAAACATTTCTCATTCTTTGCTTGGTGAAGTTATGTCCAAATGGCATAATTGACTGGCGGCAGCCAACTGCAACACAGGAATTTTAAAGCTCATGAGCTTTCAATTTTGTAAGTTCAATTTTGTAAGTGACATGTTTGTTTTTAATATATTTTTTCTGAATATATTAAAGCCAAACAGTTATTACTTCCTGGATTACCCTTGTAAAATTATGTCAACTTTTTTCCGACATTGTCTTTTATAAGATGTGTCCCTTAGTTTGAATTTCACAATATTTTGAGCAATACACTTTTGAAATATTTGGTGGATTCTTCTGCTTCTCATCATTCCATACAAAGAATATTCAGTATGCTTTTTAACAGAAAACTGTTGCCACAGTGTATTTTCATACCTATTACACATTGAAGAAGCCATTTCTGGCAAATATTTATCTTGGTTAACAAAGTACATGGAAAACACTAAGCTTTTGTATAAATAATACATAGAACAGCTTGAACATGAATAACTGCTAGAGAGAGTCTGCAATTGCTTACACATCACTTTTGCTTATTTTTGGTCAATAGGAGTTTTAAACAGCTATTTATAATTTGCTACTTCTTAGTTATTTAGGTTATACATTTACTCAGCATTTAAGTATATTGTGACATAGGCTATCCGTTCTATCCCTGGTCTGTATTCATCCACCCTCACTTTCATGCAACACTTCAATTTGCAGGCATGCAAACTCAGCCTCTTCTCTCTTCCAGTTACACTGGAAGTCTGGACTCTCCCCTCATGTAGGCAACTGCTACTCACATTAGCCAGAACTCACTGAAGAAACACACAACAGAACTGAAGTGAATAACAGATATCAGCCTTCCTTTTACACGCCAATGGCGACTTCTTTAAAATTCACACCTGGAAATTCGGTAAGCTTTTACATGCCTTCCGATAGGAGTTTCAGACAGTTTGATAACCTGAGAGTACCTCCCCTCCCTTTTAAATCCAACTACGAGGGTTGATCAACAAAGACTGAGACTGATTTTTTTTCACAGATGTTTATTACTCCAATTCAATGTTTACATGATATTTTTCAAAGTAGTCCCCTCCTACTTCAATGAACTTTCTATAGCGTCTCTGCCAGTCCTTGAACACGTGCTGCAGACCATTCTTTGTCAGGTCCTTGAGAATCGCCTCACTTTTCTTGAGCACTGCTTCAGAGTTCTCAAATCGAATACCCCTAAGCTTTGCCTTTAGTGATGGGAATAAAAAAAAGTCACAGGGTGCAAGATTGGGGCTATAAGGTGGATGTGGTACACAGGTAATGTTGAATCGAGCCAGAAACTGCATGACTTGATTTGCAACATGAGGCCGTGCATTGTCAGATGAAGTCGCCACCCAGTCCGAGAAAGCTCTGGTCATTTCTTTGCAATGTGCTTCCCCAGTGTAGCCAATACAGACGTGTAGTATGCTGCTGTAACAGTAGTGTGAGGGGGAACTGCATGCTGGTAAATCATTCCATTACAGTCAAAAAATGTGATCACCATCACTTTCCCTGCAGATGGAACAACTTTTGCCTTTTTTGGTGTTGGAGAATCTGGCGATTTCCACACTGTGCTGGCTTGTTTTCCTTCAGGATCATAATGATGCACCCATGACTCATCACCGGTGATAATTTATTTAAAAAATGCATCCCCTCCATCAGCAAAGAGATGCAGCACCTCACGGCTTGTCTCCATTCGCACATCCTTTTGTTCAGGAGTCAACAGACGTGGCACCCAACGAGCACAAACTCGGGTCATATGGAGATGGTCGTGCATAATTGTAAACACACTGCCATATAAATTCTCAACACTTCACTGAGGTTATGTAATGTTATACGCCGATCCTCTTGGACAATCACAGCAGCTGTGTTGATGTTGACTTCAGTCACAGCAGAAGCCGAAACACCAGGCCCACCTTGCTTAACACTGACAAGTCGGCCTTCTTTGAAGTCCTTCAACCAACTAAACACTGTTGCACGAGGTAGTGCATCTTCACTGTACGCTTGCTTCAGCTTTTCATAAGTTTCGGTGGCTGTATGGTTTAAACGAAAACAGAATTTGATTGCACTGCACTGCTCCTCTTGCGTCACCTCCATTGTCTGGTATGCAAAATGCACGTAGGGTCTACAAAATAGAGCATTACTACCAACCTACCAATACGATAGTGCTGCCGCCTACCAACATTATACATAAAAACCCACTCTTTTCAAATATTTATGTTACGGATATGAAACTATCACGGAAGCTACAGGAAAAAATCAGTCTCAGTCTTTGTTGATCAGCCCTCGTACATGCCAGCCGGTGCCAAGAGCACACACTGCCTGAGGCGGGGCAATCAGCCAGGTAGGGCTCGGAGTGTAATCCATTTTTCAGGTTCCTGTGTATGTCCAAACAGTATATCCGTTTAATAAATGTTTCTTAGAAACATGTACACAGATAAACACGGATTTCAATGAATACATATGCACAAATGGCTATATGTTTGAAACTCGCATGGAGACGGTTACAAATGTTTATACATGAAACTTGAAGAAGTAGATGTTTAGTTACGTAATATGTTTATTTAACTTGAAGATCGTTATTTAGCTCCACGCTTGGGAAGCCAACTTGAAGAAGTAGTTCGTTAACATAATGTTTAACTGCCCCACGTATGGGAGCCAACTTGTAGTAGAATGTTTATTACGTAATTTTTATTTGAAGATGTATGCTTACGTAATATTTATTTAATTGCATTTAAGGAGTTCCTGGAACACGCTTTGGGCGTCGGTTTGAATTTTTGTTGATTACGTAATAGTTACTGTTATTATGTAATATGCTGCTACATATGAGAAGCTGATTTTAAAATGTGTTTTTGTTATTACACTCCAAGTTTTGCACTATAATATTTAACTTTGTTATTAACACTGCTTCTATATATTATTTATATTTAAATTTGCCTCTGCTGCGTCAGTAATGTTTGTAGAGTCATGTGTCTAAGGCAGGGCGCAGTATGACAGTGATTGTAGACATCACAGAATTTAAGCTTTTAAATTCACTTCTTTTATTAATTCTTGCACATTTTTATAAAGCACTACACTTTTAAGAACTGTGAGAATCTTCAATACTTTCACTTAGCGCGTATACATATTTTACGATTCACACGTAGAGAACACATCTTCCATCTGTTCACTACCAAGGTTTGCCAGCAACTGAACATGATTTCTACCGTTAAACCTGTAAGCTTCGGTATTTCAAGCCTCTGGTTGGCTAATTCTAGTCCAATAGAATATCTGCATTTTACTTAAACTTTTTCCTTGCTATTGATTGGCTAATTTTAAGCTGTTACTGAATTTATCTTACCGTTGCTTTAATCATGACTAGTAATATTTGAAACTCTAAAACTCATTATTGCCACAAGGTTACCTCATTGTTAGCAACTTAAAACTTATTACTCTCACAGCTCTTGCATTATTAAAGTATATAATGTAATCACATAACATTAATAAAACATATTTATAATAAAAAATAAGCATATGCAATGACTGTTACCTACATTTTAAATAATTATTACATACTTATTGTTTCAAGGTGGGCTGTTATTGAATTTATTAATTATAAAAATTACAATTGAAATTATTCAGGTATTAAAATACTGCCTCAAACTGTTTGCAGTGTAGCCAAATGGTACAGCGTCGGCTTCTCAATCGGGCGATTGAAGTTCCTGTGCTGCTGATAGAAACGGGTTTTTATATCTCAAAAAAAAAAAAACATGTTCTCAAATTTTCTGAAATTATTCTGGAATATTAGCTGTCTGAAATATTTCAGTTGTTCAAGAATTTGCTACAAAAAATGCATTTATGGTCTAAATAGTGTATAAAGGTTGGTGTATATAGGCATTGTTTGTCTAACTGAATTGAAATGATCGGACACTGAACATTGTGCATCGGTGTAGCAATATGCCGAACTTCGAGGTGACAGAGTCTACTGTATCATGTGTGAAGATGGAATAGAAATTCTGATGAAAAGAAAATGGTGCAGACACTACTGAGCAGCTGGAGGGCACAAACAACACAGTACCCAAATCACAACCCATCACCCCATCAACTTGGATGTCAATGGATTCCAACACAGTTGGCGTTCTACAAATGAGAAAGGGAAGGCGTGTCATTCCAAATGCTCAAACAAATTGTCCCTGCAGCCCCGAAAGGACAAATCATCCACCAGGCCCTGGCTAAAATGATAGGGATGTCTCAACTGCTGCTCTTTTTCAGTTCATATCTGTTGTTGAACCAAACTATAAACCGCATAAGGAATGCGCACTGAAGAAGAGGTTGAAGCTGCCGTATGTGAAGGAGAAGGCACAGGTTGCAGAAGAGCTCCAGGAAGCCTCTTAGGCTGCTTGCACTGCAGCTCTGGACATAACTTGCACAGCAGCCCTATTGGGCCTCTGGGACCCACACCGTCCACATGCAGGTCATATGCCAGATTGTTTTCTATCTGCCAAGGTCAACTCCTTGTCTCAGGTCTCCAGCTGTACCATCTTCAAAGTCTCTTGATCCCAACAAAACTAAATTGCACTGGACCGGACATAAGCCTCCAAAACCCTTCGTCCCCACCTTCACATGATGGCAGCAGTTATTCAAATATTGTATCCAGGATCTAATGCATTTGCATTAGAATGACAACTTCCTCCCCAGTGCTCCAAGATAAAGTTGTACTTCTACAGTTGTTGGATGTAGCAAGCCATCTATGCTAGCTTCCAAGTCTTGAAAGCCCGACATCCAAGTTAGGGTGGAATGATTAGTTGGGAGGTGAATTTCCTGTCATGTAAATGTACTTGTGGAGCTGCTTCAGGATCTCCATACTGCCAGCTTATCTCGTTCAGTAGTTCCTTTGACCATTGGACAGGGTTTTACTGAAGTAGGCCAATACTCTCTCTCCCTTCCGTCCTAGTCTTGTGATAGGATACTCCCAATGCCAACCTCACTGGCTTCCGTGTCAGTGATTAACTTATTATCAATAATGAGTATTCTAGAACCAGGCCTGGAAAACTGCCTCAGCTCAGCCAAACCGCTGGAAGGCCCAGCATTGTTCCAGCGGTGTGGTGATGTTTACATACTCCACAATGAATTTACAGTATTACATGCAGAGGCACAAGAACCGTGTAGTTCTTGCCACTCCTTGCCCATTGCAGACTCTCATGCTCTGCAGCCACTTCATCGTTGCTTACGACGTGTCCCAGGTAGCTTCTTCTCTGTATAGTTGAGGTTCTCTTTGTGTTTAGCTTGAGTTTAGCTTCACGAAGCCTTTTGAATACATTCCTCAGGATGCTCAGTTGGTCTTTGAAGGTCTTGCCTATTACATTTATGTCATCGAGGTAGAGGATGCAAGCATTAAGGCTCTCATCATGGGGCTCCACGAGTATGTGAAATGTTGTGGGAGCATTGCAGATTTCATAAAGCATTATTGTGAGCACCATTCTATCCTTCTCGGGGTGAAGCGCCACTTGCTAGTACCCTGATTATGGGTCCACAGAAAACCAAAGTGCCCAGATCAGTCCTTGGCAGTGGAAAGTGGTCTTTCTTAGTGACGTCATTCAGTTTCTGGTAGTTATCACAGAATAATAGTTCTCTTTTTCATTAGTACTACTGGCAAGGATCACGGTTATTCAAGGTTTCTTTTATGCCTCTTATCTCTATGTCCACTATGGTGTTATCTAAGGGCTCTAATGGCCTAAACAGTTGCTCTCCCTAAAGCCTTACTGATGTCGATGTGATGCATCACTATTAATAAAGCCATAATGATCTTCTGACAGACTGAAGATGTCCTGGAATTCGGAGAGCAGGTTAAGGATCGTCTACTTCTCGCCTCGTGAAGGGCTCTAGGCCATCTCCTGGACAGGGTTACCTAATTACCTGTCTAGTTCCTTGATGTTCGGTTGGGTCTCGCTGCCTGGCCACAGATAGTGTTTGGTCTGCTCTCAGTATCCGGCCACAGATATTATATAGCTGACGGTCTCGCAATCTGTATAATGGTCCTGCTAGGCATCTCCTGGTTCCAGTTGGTGGTATTAATTACCCTCACCAGGACAGTCTCCTGAGCAGGAAATGGTGTCCTATGATGCATAGCCCATCTTGGTAGGATACTTCTTCCAAAATTGTGTTTTCCACCAATGGTCTCCCTGCGCCATCACCACCTTTTTGCTTCCCGCTGGAACCATTTCCCTGTTAACAGCAAGAGCCCCACTGGCTGCATCCTCTCCTCCAGATGGTTCAGCAGCATCTCGTAACAGCCCAGGTGTATGCCACACTCGACTTTTACCCTGACATCTATAAACCACAGGATGTCCAGGCTGAAGATGACGCACAGTGATGCCAACATAGAACACCTATAATCTAGTCTGCCCCTACCAATGGACAGCTCCAGGTAAGCTTCCTCTGTCATGGGCAGGTTTTTGGCTGATGCAGTTCACAGCTTGTAGTGCCTAACCGGCATCCTCTTGAGTATTCCTTGCACAACGTTGGGCTTGACGATGTAGTGATGCTGCATGTTTAGCAGCAGCTTGCAGGATCTTTCGAATCCATCCTTGCCGCTCCCACCTGCAGTACTCAATGTCAATCAAAGGGAAGGTAATGACACAGCTTGCAGTTCCCCTTAGGTGTCTGGGCTGTGCACACATCCAGCATGTAGATCTTCCACCCCAATTCTATATGATTAGATTATTGTTGTTGCTGCTGTTGTCACTCTGATGGCTCTTCTGGCTGTTATCTTCCTTGCTTTACTGCAGAGGTCAACCCCAGAGTGTCACTGATGTTGTTATATCAACGATATTCAGTTAAGGGAAGCTACTGCTTCACTTTCTGGTCTCTTATGCAGCTAATATAAGTGTAGGTTGCTTCTCTGGAAATAAAGTCTTAGTGACAAATCTTTCAGAACCTGGTTTGCCAGCTGATATCCATGGCAAATTCTTGCTGTATATCATGATTGTTGCACTCTTGCCCTCAGCTGGGCCCATTAACCATGGTTAGGAGATGTTCTCAATAGTGGCCAACAAAAGCTTTAATTAGGTCATTAGTCGACCCTCTGGTTGGAAAGGTGAAAAGAATTTGGCTGCTTGCACCTGTAGGGCAGCCAAAAGCTTCTAGATTGTGGCACATCTCTTTCACTGTATATCTTGTTTTCCTTCACCTAGTGATGTAACTGTTTTTGCTACTGATGCAGAATCTTCCACTGCATTAATTTTTCTTCCATGTGCAGTGTAATTTCTTTTAACTCCTTAGTAATGTGGTCTTTTTAAGTTTTTGATAGTAGTGTTTATTTCAGATTTTGTAGTAAGTAAGTAAGTAATTTTATTGTTAACCCAGTTAACTGTACAAATTTACAACAATTTTACAAATTTATTCTTAATCCAGTTACTAAAAATAACAATAAAATAACATATAAAAAAAACCTAACCTCTTAACTACTGGTATCCAGCAGTATGGAATACTGGTAGCCAGCATTCCCTCTAATCTAAAAGTACAATTATCAATTTATTTAATCTCCAGTAGTAACTGTAACTCTACCTTGAGTTGCTTTACCTTGGATCCCAACATACTCAAACCTTGAGATTGTCAAGTTGTTGGGTCCACTCATTTACCTCTTCCTTGCTAATTTTCCTCATCCATTTTGCTCTTACTCTGCCCAAAGAGTTTCCTACTTATATTATTTTTTTTCTAGATTTTACATTTACTAACTTTTTAGCTTGAATTTCTATTGGTAAATTTAACCATTCTCTCTTCTCTATCCTCTTTCTAAGCAACTTTGTTTCTTCACACTCTAAAGTACTGTTGGACAATGAGAAGAAGGCCTGAGGGGCAAGCAGGATTCTGTAACTGTTTATCTGCTCATGTACTGTCGATTGTTTACTACGAAATGTGTTTATGTGTGCAAATGAACCACCCATGCTGCCAGATGTGATACTAGTAGAACAGCAACCGCCATAATAGGTGTTAACGCATTGGCTCTTGCCATGGGTGAGTACTTGACAACACTGTGTAGTAGTTTATAACCTCCTTAACATGCTTATCGTATCCACAAGGCAAGCATAAATATGATACGGATGCAGGAAAGTGTTGATGTTACACATTCCTCTCGCTTGCCTTCTCGTCATCTATCAGTATATGCCACTCTTTAACTTTCCGGTGGCATAGTGGGCATTTCTCCAAATCAATCTCTTTTCTCAAACCTTTCAAATTCACCACCCCTGTCCAAGCCCATGCAAATCCTGCTCTTGCTGTTTTATCACATATATCAACATACTGTTCCCTGCTCCATACTATTTTCATTTCTCTGTGTAATCTCAGTGAGCTCTTAAAAGTAAAACTCGCTAATAAATCTTGTTTTTCCATATCCTCTATTGTTGTCCTAATTTCATTCCAGAAACCTATTTGTAGCAATTCTTTAGCTCTCCAAATCTCCCCAAAACCTATCTTCATCAAGGTTTCCTTTATCTTACCTAGCCAAGACTCTTTATGATTAAGTCTTTCCTGCACTATCAAACATTGATGTAAAATGCTCTGATCATCAAAATTTCTAATTCTAATCCAATATTTTAGCACTCTTTCCACAATTTTTCCTTTAATTCCTATTCTCCCTAATTTGGCTTGAGCTACTCCGTTGGGTGATCTTAGTAAGCTCAATATTTGATTACAAAAGCTCCTATGGATCATGTCTATATTTACCCACCCTTCTTCCAGGCCCCAAATCTCTGCTCCATATAACATTTTTGCTTCTACTAAAGTAGTATAAATTCTCTCTAACCATTTTAATTGCATTTCTGGTAATTTATCTATACAAGTTTTGATGGCTTTCATTGCCATTTTTCCTTTAGCTAACACTATTATCTTTTGTTCGCTCCATCCACCATTGTTGCTTAATCGTATCCCTAAATAATCAAATTTTTGGACTACCTCAATTTCTCTTCCATGCCAATACCATTTCTCATCTTTCCGTAATATATTGCCCTTTTTAAATACCATAATTTTTGTTTTATTTACATTAATTCTTACACTCCATTTTTTGCAAAATTTATCTATCACTTCAATTGTTCTCGCCAATCCCACATTACTTATAGATCCCGCAACTAAATCATCGCAAATAACAAACCAGGTATTTCCTTATTATTAATTATTGGCACATGTCTGTTCTCTACTCTAATTGATTCCAAGATATCGTCTATGAACAGATTAAATAATACAGGACTCAGTACACAACCTTGCCTTAGACCAATATTATTTGGAATGCTTCTCATTATTTTATTATTAGCAATTTTAATACAAAACTGATTGTCCGTATATATTCTTTGAAGTACTCTTATAAAGGTAGTACTCATCCCTTTCTTGCTCAGTTTAAACCACAGTGCTTCTCTATTTATCGTGTCAAAGGCCTTTTCAAAATCTACAAATAACATGTATAATCTCCCTCTCTTGTTGGTTAAATATTTCTTTACCATTTTGTTTATAACAAAAATGTTATCTAGTGTACTCTTATTACTTCTAAAACCTGCTTGAAGGACCGATAATTTTCTTCTCATCTTCCGCCCACTTTTGAACCCTTTCTGCCAAAACCCCCCCCATATATCTTGCCTAAAACAGATGGTAGACTAATTCTATTTATCGTGTCAAAGGCCTTTTCAAAATCTACAAATAACATGTATAATCTCCCTCTCTTGTTGGTTAAATATTTCTTTACCATTTTGTTTATAACAAAAATGTTATCTAGTGTACTCTTATTACTTCTAAAACCTGCTTGAAGGACCGATAATTTTCTTCTCATCTTCCGCCCACTTTTGAACCCTTTCTGCCAAAACCCCCCCCATATATCTTGCCTAAAACAGATGGTAGACTAATTCCCCTATAATTTGCTGGGTTATTTATCTCCCCTTTATTTTTAAATATTGGTACTACTATTGATAATCTCCAACTATTCGGTACCTTTCCTCCTTCAGATACATTGTTTAAAAGTCTAACTAGCAATCCTAATCTAATTTCGTTCATACTCCAAGCCTTCCAAAATTCCCCAGGAATTCCATCTATGCCACTCGCTTTATTTCTTTTTAATCTATTTATTTGTTCTCTTACTTCATTAATTTCTATCTGTCGATCTAATTGCTCAATATATCCTATACTTCCTATTTCTCTAATTTTTGGGCGCTCCCCTTGTTCTGCTCCCAAAAGATTTCCAAAATATCTGCACCAGGTTTCAGAACAAATATTATTTTCTCTAATTCTAGCCTTATAAGTTCTTTTTATTAATGTCCAAATTGTTTTTGTATTATTTGCTTTTTTGTAGCCTCATAAATTGCCTGGCTCATTTCCCCCCCCCCCCCCATTCCTTCTTCTTAACTCCCATAAGAAATTGGTATCTCCATCTTTCAATCATGAAGTTCTCCTTTTCCTGATCATCCCCTGTTTGCCCCATTTCCTTAATTCCCTTAATACTCTCTGTTTTGCCATCCTACATTCCACATCATACCACCCTCTCCTTATATATATTTCCTTTTTCCCTCTCATTTTTGATCCTGCCTGTTTCACTAAATCCTCTAGATTTGTAACTGCATCCTCAGTTTTATTTTCTTTAAGCATTTCCTCTAAATCTATTAGCTTTAACATATTTGATTGCTTTTTCAACTCTCCTAAAAAGCTTTCTGCTTCTATATCTCTCCATTTATAATTTTGAATTTTAATTCCTTCTTGTTTTAAATAATTAGTATTTACTTTTTCTGCCATTGGACCTCTAAATACAGCTCTTATTGGAAAATGGTTACTAGAGGTAACTATATTTAACACCTCAAAATCCATGCAATGTTCATCTAATTCTAACGAATATAAAATATAATCTATCACACTCTGCCCATTTCAGTTCATAAATATAAACTCGCCTGCGTCATCTTTTCCTTTAACCCCATTGCGCAATACCAAATTACATTCTTCACAAAACTCAATTTCTTTCCCTCATTATTAATACGTTTGTCTTTGCTCCTTCTTCTATCCCTCTCTCTTGCTATCCCAGTCAACTCTCCTTCAAAATCTATTAACTGTATTTGACTTTCCCCCACTCTTGCGTTGAAATCCCCCATTATTATAAAACCTTTGTATACCTCCCTAATTGATATTTCCTCCAAATTTTTTCTTAACTTGTTAAATAAATGTGGTTCTTAAAATTCTGGGGAACTTGGCGGGTTATATATTACTGCAACACATACACCTTCTTTTTCTCAAAAACCACTTAAAGCACACCACAGTACCGATTCTTCACCTAATCTTCATATACTTTCACTTTAATTTTAAGGCTTTTTCTCACTAATAAAGCTAAGCCTCCTGATCCTCTCCCCTTATCTTTCCTTTAAATACCACATTTCCCATACAAATCGAAATCACTCACATCCACATTATTATTTCTTAACCAAGTTTCCACCACACCTATCACATTTATTAAATTTAAAATTTGAGATATTTCTCCACTCTTCGCTTTATCCCACCACCCTTCAATATTCCAGAATGTAACCCCCAATTCCTTTTATTTAAAACCTTTTCTCTCAAATCTAAATTCCTGTAATTTAGCCCTACTCCTAGTCATCCTTTCCGTTTCTGCCTTCTGCCCCGCATAATCTTCCACTTGCATAATGCTCCCTCCAGGTGACAAAATAATACTGAGACCAGATTCTCTCCACACTCCAGTCCCGCAATTGCTCCCAAGGCCATTCTGTGCATGTCCTCTATCAGCTGTTTCTCCGGTATAATCTGTTTGCTCGGTGAAGTATGCCTTCCGCTTCCCCTCCTCTCTTCTTCCATTCTCTTCCTCATGCTAACTTCACCTCGTGACATTTCCTTTAATCTATCTGTCTCCAAATCCAATATTTCTACTTGTGTTCGTTGACACTCTTCCGACACATGCCTCATATTTTGCTGACACATATCCCGCTTCCTTCCATTTATCCACAAATCCAGCCCTCTAACAAAAGCTTTCTCTCCTTTAGCCCTCGCATTCTTCATTTCTTGAAGTAAAGTGTTTCTTATTTCTCTCTCTTTCTTCCCAAAATCCTATTCTATAAATATTCTTGTTCCTTTTAGCTTTTTGGCATTTGATAAAATTGCCCATTTTATTTTCATTGAAGCACATCTGACGATTACCAGTCTTGGATTTCGTCCTTTTTTCCCCAACTCTAAAAACATCTCTCATTTCCCATCCTCCAAGTTTTAATTCCAGTTTATATTGTAAGATTCTTTCAATTTGATCCCAAACTTGTATCTCTCTTAATTCTTTGACTCTAAAAATTATCACGTTCATTTTCCTTCTTCTGTCTTCTGTTTTTTCCAAGTATAAACTTTTTCTCCTGCATTCAGCTAATTCCTTATACACTTCTTCTTCAAATTTTCCCTACATATTTTTCAGCTCCTCAAATTTTGCATCTATCTTCTCATCAATTTTCTTCTCCATTCCTTTTATATTTTTTATATCTTCTGCAATTCCTTTAAGCATACTCTTGATATCTTGTTGCATCTCCGAGCCTGGATTTTTCTCTATTCCGCCAATTACTACCAGTACCAGTATAACGAACACGAACCATGGCATTATTGCACGTTGATTTTTTAAATTTCCAGCTTGTCTATTAATCCTGTAGCCATTAAATATTCCAATTCTAATTCTATATACCTCAATTTGAATTCCCGTTCTTTCCTTTGCACGAGCGCACGTTTAACACATCCGATTCCGTCCGCCTTTTGTCAGCAACTCCTATTTCAGATTTTACAGAGTCAATGACGTGGCCCAATTGAGAAAGCACTCATTTCTGTTCCTGTTTCTACCTTTCCAGATTTCGTTTGTCTCTGTCTTTTCCATTTCATAACCTTTATTTCAGCTAATAGTTCTTACTAGCGTTCCCTCCATTGTGGCATTTGTATTCTTCTCCTGACACCAGTGTACATCTTTCTCTAGTCACTATTGCTTTTATTTTTTTTTTTGTTTGTTTCTTTTCCTGCAGGTAGCATTTTTATTTCACAAGTGTGCAACTCATCCTGTTCTCACTTCCGCTTTCTTGCTAATATGTGGAAATCAGGACTTTCCTCACATAGACAACTGCTACCCGCATGCAGCCAGAACTCGCTGTGGAAACAGCAAAACAGAACTGATTCAAACAACATAACCAGTGATCAGCCTTCCTTTTTTACCCAAGCAGCACTTTTTGAAAGGCTCACCCCAGGCCAGGGAGGAGGAAATTCTAGAGGCTTTTACCCACATTCCTACAGGACTTCCAGACAGTTCAGTAAGCTGAGAGCATCTCACCTCCCTCTACAACCAATCACACACCAACCATTCCTGAAACCAGCCAGAGATCCTCTCCACAGTATAGAAGTTTCTTTTATGTTGACAGTAAACTATTTAGGAAACCCTATGTTACATCTAATTTTGTGGATATTTTCTTCCACTTACAGGGCTGCTAGGTGCTCAAAATAAAAATAAGAGACAAAGTTACAATTGTAAAATAAAATAAGGAACATCATCTGCATTATCTTTAATCATAGTATGTTACTCTTTTTCCTCTTCATGGCTAATTCAGTCAAAATACAATGTGTGGCAAAAAAGAAACTATACCTAATTTTTTATTAATTTCTCGCCACTTCGAGGATTCACTTGTGGACTACCGTCTACGGTCGCACGGAGTTCACTCATGTGCAGCAGTTAATCTGGTCATGGCCAGTGTTAGAAACAGATCTTGTGTCTGAGTTCCATCAGAATAATGCCGATTGCTCAAGTACAACAACGTGCTAACATCAAATTCCTCACAAAACTTAGAAATTGTGCTACAGAAACATACAAATTGTTGACAGAAGTTTATGGTGATCATCTTGTATGCAAGTTTTTGAGTGGTTTAAGAAATTTAAGTATACTAGGAGAGACTTTGGGGATGATCCACAATCAGGTACTTTCACTACAAAAGCTGAAAAGAAAAAAAAATCACTAAAATTATTCAAGGAGGCTGCCTGTTGAGCATTCAAGCAGCTGCTGGACTTAACATGAATAAGGAAAGTGTTACATTTTGCATGATCTGGGCAAGAAAAAGGTGTGTGTTAAAATGGTGCCAAAAATTCCTACATCCATGCAAAGGAACATTGAGTGAATTGCTGTGTTGACAGTCATGGAAAACATTGAGAGTAATTCTGATTTCTTCAAAAACATAATTAAGTGTGACGAAACTTGGATTTTTCAATATGATCTAGAGACTTAAGTAACAATCCATGCATCAGAAGTGCCCCTGATCTGAAAGAAAGTGTGCATGAGCAAATCAAAATTTCAAGCAGTGATGACTGATTTTTTTTATATTTGGGTAGGGGGTTATCTGCATTGATTGGGTGCCTGCAGGTCAGATTGTCAATCAGCTTTATTATAAAAAATGTTTTGAAGACCCTCTTTGAATGTTTGTGATGCAGGAGACTGGCTTGTGGAAGAATACCTCATGGATCCTTCACCAGTACAATGCCTCTGTGAAGAGTTGTTTGGCAAAAAACGTTCCGTTTGTGAACATCCACCATATTCATTGGACCTAGCACAGTGTGACTTTTAACTCCTCTAAGAAGTCAAGTCTGCACTCTAAAGGAACCAGTATTGAGTCCATGATGCAGTGAAAGCAAAAGTGATGCAATTGCTGAACAGCATAATACAAGATGACCTGCAGCACTGCCTTCTTCTTTTTCTTTTTCTTCACCTTCCCCTTCCCCTGTTGCCTTCAGTGTTGGGCCTTTTACCCATTTTCTATACTGTTCTCTATCCTGTGTCATTCTCTTCAGTGCATTCACTTCTATCCCTCTTTCTTGCTATCTCTCCAATGTATTGTTCCCATTCCTTTCACAGTTTTCCCCTTCTTCTGCTTCCCTCCAGTCTTGCTTCAAATACTTGTTTTGTTCTATGCTGATCATTCTGATAAGGTGACCATACCATTTTAAATTCTTTTTCTTTATATCTTCCACTAGCTGCTCCATATTTAGGTTTTCTGTAATTGTTTTGTTTTTAACTCTATCTTTCCTTGTTTTCCCCTCAATTTTTCTCAAATATTTCATTTTTTTGAGGTTATTACTCTACTTTTATGTTTATCTAACATCACCCATGTTTCCATTCCATAAAAGGTGGATAAATATACTGTTTTATATATTTTAATTTTCTTGTTCTTTGTTTTTTCTTTCAAATTATTGTATTACAGATCTGGTAATAAATGCTGTTTGCTTTATTCACTCTTTTATCTATTTCATGTATTGTATTATTAGTGGGAATTATTGTACCAAGGTAATTTCTTATATCTATTTATTCCAGCCTTTTGTGTTTCCTTTCTATATTTATATCTTCATCTACAAACTTCCTTATTTTACTTTTATTTGTATTTATTTTTATACCCCTGTCTTAAAGTGTACTTTCCCATTGTTACCCCTAGTTGTAAGCTTTCTGCATTACTACTAATTAGTAGTATATTATCAGCATAGCCAAGTGATTGTAAATATACTGGTCTCAAGTTCCAAATTCCCACTTTATAAATATACTGGTCTCAAGTTGCAAATTCCCACTTTATATTATTTAGTTCTTCTTTGTTATGCTTAATATTTGATCCATAAATATTATAAGTGGAAATGGACTAAGGCTATATCCTTGTTTCATTCCTTTGCCCATTTTAAAATTTTCATTTGTTTTCCCATTTAATGGTACTCTTTCATACACATTAATGTATAGGCTTTGAATAACTCTAATGAGTTTCTTCAATGTTCCACTGTTTATTAAATATATCCAAACTTCTTTCTTAGGTACAATATGAAATGCAGCAGCCAGATCTAAAAAAAGCTAAGTATACATCTCATGTTTTGTTTTTTCAATTGCAGCTGTAACACTACTTATGTGATCTTGTGTTTGATGACCTGTCAGAAGACTGCTTGCTCATCATCCAAATTGTCCTCTATTTCCCTTTGCAATTTAATTTGTAAAATTCTAGTTTAGATTTTAGGTACTACCAAGGATAAATATATTGCTCTATAGTTTTGGCAATTTATTTTATTTCCTTTCTTATGGATTGAGATTATAATATTGTTTTCCCACTCTAATGGTATAATTTCTGGTTTTGGGGCTATTTGATATATTAACGTAAGCCATTTAAAAACCTGTTTTCTTCCATACATTATCATCTTTGGTGCTATTTCGTATGCTCCTACAGCCTTGCCCATTATAATCTTTCCTACTGCTATCTCAACATCTAATTCATCAATAATTTCCTCCACTTTATCCGCTTCCTCCTCATCTCCATGTCATATTTCCAAGTTTCCTCTATTCTCTAAAACTATACCTTCCTCTTTGAACATTTCCCTACGATAAATTTCCCAGACCTTAAAAATTTCCTCTGTATTTGTGGCTTGTTTATTAGTATTCTCGTTTGTAATACTTTTTATTCTTTTCCCTTGTGTATTCTGCAGCCTTTTGATAGCCAAAATTCTTTATTCCTACCTTTAAAGTTTTGTTCAACTTCATTTCCAAATTCTTCCTAGGTTTGTGATTTGACTTTTACTTCTTCTTTAGCCTTATTTTTTGCTTCAACATACTTATTCCAATCTTCTCTTTGTTTTGTACTTGGTACTTTTTCCATGCCACTTTCTTCTCATACCTTTCCTTTAACTCTTTCATTCCACCATTTTGTTCTCTTATATGATGTTCCCACTGCTTTTTTCCCCCATATATTTCTTCAGCTGTTTCAGTTATTATCTTTTTAAATTGCTTCCATGCTGCTGCTATATTGTCTGTTCTAACTGTAATAATTTGTCATTTATTAAAGTTATTATTCCTTCTTGTCTTCATTTTCTTAATTCTTTTATTTTAATTTTTGTATATTTAATTTCTCTCTGTTGTTTTTTGTTTTTGTGGAGGTGGCCTTTGAATTTAGCTGTCATCAGTAACTTATGCTGCGTGCTTAATTCAGCATTCCAAAACACACTTACATCCTGTATTGCACATCTTGTATTTTTTTGTAAACATAATCTATTATAATTTTAATCTTTCTCTCCTCCGCTGTAAATGTAGTTTGTTGTATTAGTTTATGAGGAAATAGAGCATTTCCTGTTAATAGTTAGTTGTCTATGCAGAATTCTATCATCCTGTCTCCATTTGGATTCTTTAATACCTCTGCTCTGTATTTTCCCATGCATCCATAACTTCTTCTCCAATTCTTTCCAACACGTGCAATCTGTCACCCAGGATTATTATATGCTTATTTTTGCATTTTCTACTGCATTTTAAAGCAATGTGTAGAACATTTCCTTCTCTAATATCTTTATCCTCTGTAGGTGCATATATTTGAATAAGTGAAACAGTTTCCTGAATTGCAAATCTATTCTTATTATTCTTGAATGCATTGATTCCCAGTTGGTAATTCTTTTACTCGTTTCCTCATTTAATATTATTATACCTACTTCTTCTTTTACTCTGTGGTTTATATTTACGCTGACATAAATAAGCATATATCTTTTGTGTAATTGTATTTTGCCATTTCCTTTCTTCTTTGTTTCACTAATTCCTAATATTTTAACTGGAATTTTTCCATTTCCTCAGTTTGTCTTTTTTTCCCCTGTTGGTCGCTAGAGGCCTGAGAGACACCTGGTATTATTTAAATTTTATAATTTTCGAATGAACGCACCTATGCAATTGCCTGACTAGGACATCTAACATTACACCTTGCTCGATTTTTTACTGAAGTGACAACCTTATCTGTTTATTTGTTTGGCTGGAGGAATGACTAATCGGCAGTTATGCGTTGCACAGGTCAACCAGACCCTGTGCACCTGCTTTTGTTACATATTGCTGACAGATTTGTTCCTCATTAGTTGTGCAATATTGCTTTGCCTTTGCAAGGAGCTGTTACTGCTTCTTCATGAACACAAGTAAAAGGTACGATGTACAAAATCTGAATGATTTGGAAGAAATACATCGCCTACTTTGCGATGATGATGATGCCTTGGCTGTGG
Source organism: Deroplatys truncata (assembly GCA_030765065.1). Taxonomy (NCBI): domain Eukaryota; kingdom Metazoa; phylum Arthropoda; class Insecta; order Mantodea; family Mantidae; genus Deroplatys; species Deroplatys truncata. The sequence goes on along the minus strand of CM060990.1, from coordinate 404,872,013 downwards.
ATGATAACTTATATGAATCAGATGATTCTGATTCTGAAGATAAACTCGAAACGAGATCTTAAGATTCAGAAACTGATCATGAAGATGAAGAGGAAGATGATGAAAGCAGCTTGTGTGATAACATGTATTTTATAGGTAACATCATATGCTTATCATAGTAATAATAATAATAATAATATTATCAACAATAAATTCTGCTATTATTTACAGGAAGAGATGGAACAAAATGATCGAAAAAAAAACAAACACCTTGCAAAATAACACCGACAAGTGCTCATAATATTTTGGCCAAACTTCCTGGTGCAATAGGAGCTGCCAAAAATGGAAAAACGGAAATGGATTGTTGGAAACTTTTTGTTACTGAAGATATAGTTGATTTGATTGTTGAAAGCTCAGATACTTACATTACCAATGTGCAGCACAAATTTGATTGTGAAAGAGACGGCAGACCTACAGATGTAATAGAATTAGAAGCTTTCCTAGGATTATTGTACCTGGCAGGAATTTTTCGTGGTGGGCGCCAGAGTATTCACGATTTTTGGAAAACCGGTTATCTCAGAATTCCTTTATGTCGAATGGCTATGTCTGAAAAATGATTCAGTTTTCTAACACGCTGTATTCACTATGATGACAAAAGCTCAAGACTTAAGCAACGAAGATTGTATAAATTGGCTTCTTTTAGAGAAATATTTACATTGTTTTTGTACAACTGTCAGAAGTGTTATTCTCTTGGACAGTCGACGAACAGTTGCTGACATTTTGTGGTCGATGTTTTAAACAATATATACCATCCAAGCCAAACAAGTATGGCATAAAAATATTCTGTTTGAGTGATGCAAAACTGTTTTATACCACTAATATGGAGACTTATTGTGGACAGCAGCCAGGCGAACCATATTTGCAAACTAATTCGGCAGAGGCTGTAGTGCTTAGACTAACTGAACCAATCTCTGGCACTGTACGAAACGTTACTGCAGATAATTGGTTTACCAGTGTATTGCTCATGAATGAATTGTGCAAAAGACAACTTTCTTTCACTGGTACAGTACAAAAGAACAAAAAAGAATTACCCACTAATTTCACTTATCCAAATGGTCGCAGTCAGTACGAAAGCATATTTAGCTTCACAAAAAATGAAACACTTGTTTCATATGTTCCAAAAAAGGGTAAAACAGTAGTTTTGCTCTGAAGTCTACATGTTTCATCCAAACAGTTATCAGAAGGTACTGAGAAAAACCTGAAATAATCCTGCATTACGATGACACTAAATCTGGAGTTGATGTAGTAGATAAACTGTGTACCACATACAATGTAGTCAGAGCAACGAGAAGGTGGCCCATGGTAACCTTTTACCATATCTTGAATATTGCAGGTATTAATTCTAGGGATATCTTCCTTGGAAACCAAAATAAATATTCCACAAGACAGGAGTATTTGAAAGCACTGTCTTTAGCTTTACTATCCCAACAGCTACAAAGAAGAGCAACAGTATCAAATCTACCCGGTGATTTGAAAGGTTTGACAAAATATAAACCTGAAGAATCCGCAGTAGATGAATTGTCAAATACACCGCTATCCACCTTGAAAAGGAAACGATAGAACCCTGCAGCAAAGACAAAAAGAACTGTAAAACTAAATATGAATGTGGGAAATGCAACACTCCCCACCTGTTTGAGCCCACATCCTAAAATTATTGGCGATAGTTGCTTAGTCGGGGAAAACATGGGAGAGGTAGTAGATCATTCTGAGTAACTGAACATTTGAAATTACAAGTTGTATGTATACCTAAAAACGGCAATGCATTTCCTTATACAAAGAGAGCCAAAAGACTACGAACTGGCTGCGCAGTGTTTTTCCTGTCCATGTTCTTGGCACTCGTTGCCATCTGCCGCTATCATAGAAAAGCGCGGATGAAACCATACAACATTTTTAAAGGCTTTACTTACCAACTTTATGAAAGGAGGTGCTGAAACAGGCCACCGTCGTTGTCCATACACTTTTGGCACCTCTTTAGGAAACTATCCATCACTCACTGTAGTTTGCATTGAAAAATGCTGGCAATTTCCTGGCAGATATTTTGTTTTAATTCTTCCAGGGTGTGTGCGGATTTCTCTTGTACACTTTGTTTTAAGTTACCCCAGAGATAGAAATTGCAGGGGGTTACGTCGGGGGACCAAGGGGGTCACAAATCTCTACTAATAACTCTGTCCTCAAATGCATTTTCAATTGTTCTCATCGAAATATTGGTCATATAAGCTGTTGCAGAGTCTTATTAAAAAAAGGCGAAATCTCACTCACTGGCTGTTAATTCTCTAAAAAAAAAAAAAAAAAAAAAAAAAAAACATAAAGGGGGAAAAACTGTATTCACATATCTATGGGCGTCAACTGTTGACTCAAAAAAATTGAAAGTGTGTTTGAGGACAGAATTATTAGTAGAGATTTGTGGCCCCCTCGGTACCCCAACCTAACCCCCTGCGATTTCTATCCCTGGGGTAACTTAAAACATAAAGTGTACAAGACAAACCCGCACACCCTGGAAGAATTATAACAAATAATCTGCCAGGAAATTGCCAGCATTTCTCAACGTGAACTACAGCGAGTGATGGATAGTTTCCTAAAGAGGTGCCAAAAATGTATGGACAACAACGGTGGCCAGTTTCAGTATCTCCTTTCATAAAGTTCGTAAGTAAAGCCTTTAAAAATGGTTTTAAAAATGTTGTATGGTTTCATCCATGCCTTTCTATGATAGTGACACACGGCAATGAGCGCCAAAGACGCAGACAGGAAAAACACTGCGCGGCCGGTTTGTAGGTTTTGGGCTCTCCCTGTACTTATTGTAATACAATTTATAATGTATATATGCTCATATTTTAGCTTGTCTTTTTATGTTGTAAGATAATACCTACTAATGAAGGCCATGAACCTAAATAAAAGTAAACATAGGAAAAAAGGAAAATAAACCAAAGAAAAAAGAAATACAAACAATAACAAAAATATAGTGTGGGTCTACTAGGCCCCGCACGACCACCGGTGTTCTACCAAAGCGCACGTTTGACGGACGGTTAAGGGTATTATATTCCATGTTCCCATTTTCCCTCAGCACTGCTTTCACAGTGGAAAATTTGCATGGATCAGAGAGGGGACTACATTAAAGCTTGTAAGATTGCCACTGGCTGAATTTTCTTCAATAAAGTTTAAGCAAGAATCCGGCTTTTTTATTGGCACACTTCATAGTTAGGTTTGGTAAGTCCTGATAATCAGTCACAAATATATGGCAGAACGTTTTGTATTATTTATAATCTACACAGTTACATCAGCTACTATTTCTTATTCAATTAAAAATCTTTGCATGAATATTCTGAATAGTTGATGGAAACTAATAATTAAGCTCTTGTGTACAAATATATTAAAAATTATGTACAGTGAAGTGAATGCATCATATGAAACAGTCATCTAGTCAGAGTTGTAACACTGCACTTAAATAACTTAATTTATTACACATTTCAGGAGCATCTGCTCCTCAGCTATGGTCCGGCTGGTGAGAAGTCCTGGGGGAACCCTCTGTGTAGACATGGAAACATCTCCCATGCAACTGGTAACTCTGGTAGACATGATGGGATGTTGGTTTTGCGGTGTTACCTCAAAATTCATTGTGGTTTCCTTATACTTCAAGATCTATATTTTCTCCCATGTTGTCAATTCTGATGAGATATTTTCAGATTTTAGAAGTTTTAGGATTTAGTTCATTTATGATGATGGTACAAAAAAAAATGTGCTGCTAGTGTTGATTTTCTGCCTGTTTTATTTTAAAAAAACCTTAAAGTTAAATCTGTGGCACTACGGTCCTTGTGGGCCTTGGCCTACCAAACCAACTCTCTACTCCATTACCACAATTATTCAAGACAGAAATGGACAATCATCTAGCCAATACTGGTAGATGATATGGTCAGCACCATGCTTCCCCCCGCCAGTATATTGGCTTCGGTGACCTCAGAACCACTACCCATCATATCTCCTCAATGTAGAGTGGCCACCAGTCCTTTACATGGACGAAGAATTCCAACCCATGTGCATTCCTTGCTTGGTAACCGCAGCTCCATTGTCCAACCCACTATCATTGCACAGGACATGTCTGAATTTTTTTATTCTTAAAATGCTTCTTGACTCTGGTTTCTAGGTTTGCAGGTAACACAACTCAACAAGGTTTTGGGAACTGGGAAGGGAAATAGTGGATTTTATTGCAAATAATGTAATGATTACGATGCTGAAAACCGAATGTTTCTACCACGTCAGGGAAAAAAGTTATCGCTGTTTGTTTTTCGCTGCTTGGCAATCTCGCCCCATCTGCATCTGCACGCATACATGCTTGCGTAACCTTATCTGACTAGAACTGCTGACCTTATGTGAAGCAGATGACTGCAGCTGTGTTTATAGAACTTGTCGGAGTGTGATGTTAGATTTCTATTAACTAATATACACCTTGAAACCGTGGTGGTATGTTCTACATCTTTCATACAGTGTGGAATTTTAAACTTTGCTGTGGTTGTTATGCTTAAACAATGAAGAAGCAGAGACGTGGATGTATTAATTCCCCAGGTTGTTTTTGTTACATCTGCAGAGAATTCACTACTGGTAAACAAAGGAAACAAATTACAACACTATTGAAAACTGCATATCGCCTGTATTTCGGCTTCCGCTCGGTGATCAAGATAAACATTTTGCACCACATATAAGTTGCATCCGATGCTATGTAAAACTGACTCAGTGGCTGAGAGGGGAAAAACAGCACATGCCGTTTGCAGTTCCAATGATATGGCGCGAACAAGAAAATCATACCAATAACTGTTATTTCTGATAACCAAAATAACAAGTTTTTCATCAAAAAATAAACAGAAAATCTCATCCAGATTTGCATTCAGCCATCAGACCAGTATCCCATGGGAATGACTTACCAATACCAGTAGCTCCTTCAAATTGGCAAAAACGTTCAGAAACAGAGGACAACGAATCAGACAATGGTGCAATGGAATCAACATCCAGCGAGTCATCTTGCAGTCTTATGGAAGAAAGAAACCCACATTTTCCTTCACAAAACGAACTTAATGACTTAGTGTGCGACTTACACCTGTCAAAGCAAGATGCTGAAGTCCTGGTTTCAAGACTTCAGGAGTGGAATTTGCTGGGAAAGGACACAAAAGTTACATTTCTTCGAAATAGGAATCAAGACCAATTACCCTATTTTAGGCAAGACGTTTCACTCTGTGTTTGTTGTGATGTTATTGGCTTTATGTCAAAACCAAACATTGTGTACAATATTGAAGATTGGCGTTTATTTATAGATTCTTCCAAAATTAGTTTGAAGGCCGTACTACTTCACAATGGCAATGAACTGCCATCTGTGCCTGTGGCCCATGCAGTTGGTATGAAAGAAACATCGAAAGTATGTCACTGATTCTAGAAGCCATTAAATACAAGGAACTTAACTGGCATATTTGTGGTTATTTGAAAGTTATTGCACTTCTGCCTGGATTACAGAGTGGATTCACAAAATTCTGTTCTTTCCTGTGCCTGTGGGATAGTTGAGCTATTCAACAACACTACATAGTCAAAGAGTGGCCCAAGAGAGAAGAATTCGAACCAGGGAAGCAGAATATAAAACACAAGCCATTGGTGAACCCTTTAAATGTGTATCTTCCGCCTTTACATATAAAACTGGAGCTCATGAAAAACTTTCTGAAGGGAATGGACAAAACAGGGGAAGGTTTCAAATGCCTAACAGAGCTGTTTCCCAGTATAAGTGCAGCCAAGATTAAAGAAGAGATTTTCATTGGTCCACAGATAAGACAACTGCTTAAGAATTCACTATTTGAGGCTATGAATCCCGCTGAACTTGCTGCGTGGTTGTCATTCAAAGAAATGGTGAATGCGTTTCTAGGTAACAAAAAGGTACAAAGCAGTGATATACTTATCAATGATCTTTTAAATAACTACAGAAACTTAGGATGCAGGATATCTTTGAAAATGCATTTTCTACATTCGCACTTAGACTTCTTTCCTGAGAATTTGGCTGCAGTTAGCGATGAGCAAGGGGAACGTTTTCTTCAAGATATACTGCAAATGGAACATAGATATCAAGGTAGATGGGATCCCTCCATGATGAGTGATTGTTGGGTTCTTTGGCAGGAAGATCCATCTTCGCATAAAAGAAAATCCCATAGAAAAAGCTTCCCAACTGCTTCGGGATCTAGAGCCTAAAGGTAATGTATTAGTAAATTCCACATCTAACGTTTATTTTTTGCGTGATAGATAATAAGAACTTTACATTTCCGAATTTTGCCCAAATTCTATCGATGCATCCAACCAAATCCGTGATGTAATAAAATTAGAGAATTCATCAAGACCTAACCTCACTAATGAGCCATTATTTCAGAACAACAAAATATAGAGATCTGATGTTTTTACAGGATGTTTATGCATTCTTTCTGAGTGTGCTATTTTGTTTTGATACAAATTTAATAAAAGAAAAAAAAATATGATTTTCTCAACGAACTTATAAAATTTAAAAAGAAAAAATCGACATTTTATTTTTTTTTAAATTATGTAGTATAGAAAACTCAATAAAAAAGAATTCACATACTCACTGTATTACCTGAATTGTGTGATATAAATTTTATCTGCATAGGTTTAGTATTATCTGCACTAATATAGCATTAGTGAGATACGGATTGATGACACCCCTTAATTAGAAAGGGTATCATAACAAAAGAACTGAGGGTGATGGGGAAAAAAAAAAAAAAAACGTATGGCAGATTCTAAATCAGCATGGCCAAGTTACTATAAATTAAGCACTTTCAAGTCAGTTCCTTAAAATTTTTAAAAAATTGTAGAGTTGTGTAATTAGTGTGATTTAATGTTCTAGATAGCTCAATAGCTGATATTCCAACATCCCAACCCATATATTTACTGCAAATCTGTGTTGAAGGTGCCCACAGTGAATAGTGTGCATATTCTCTTCTGCACAAGTATGTGCACCTTAAGACTAAATAAATGAGCAACAGCCAGAGAGGGAGTTCAATTAGGAAAACAGAAGCATTCGTTGATGCTGCATTTACAATACACAATTTAATACCACCCTGCGTTCATTTCAAAGCTATGCAATAAATAGGAAGATGTCTTTCAGCTTAGTTGTATGTATGGTAGCCAAGCGGTGAAACGCATGTGTCTTGTAATTGGAACAATCTCTTTTCGAATCTTTGGTACATATGCTGTTTTTTTTTAATTTGTTAAATATATGGCAGTGCCGTATGTTTTCTATGCATAAGATATGTATTAATTTTAAGACTCTATGCATAAAAACGCAAACAAATTACTCTTTTTGTTTTCAAAATAAACACCATATTAGTAAGAATTCTAAAGTGGAAAACTAAACAAAATATTTAATTGTCTTAATATTGGATGTGCAAAATCTGTCTCATTCTTCAGTTATGAATGATGCTAGTGTGATCTTGCATGCGCACCTCATAGCCTGGAATTCTGTATGATATGTTAGCAATCATGACTTTTGCTATGGCTGAGCACTTACATAAAGACGAAGCCACAAGGATATCTCTCCTTACATTAGTGAATGTTGCTGGATACTCTGTTTCTCAGGCTGCAAGAACACTTGGGGCGGTATTCATAGTTGATCTTGGTCCGAACGAACTTGCTACTTCCGGTGGATTTACAGCGGACCATCGATTTTCTTATTCATAGACCGGGACTTGCGTTGGTCCAGGGATCAAATGCCTTGGTCCAGACCAAATTTTGGTCTATCTCAGAGTGGTAGATTAAATGCAGATCATCTTTACAAAATGGATGACTATGGAGTGGTGGGCATGGCTGCTGTCCATAGAATTCGCGAAATGATATGATGGAGTATGGTCATCGCAGCCTTCGGATCCCCAAGCGGCGACCTTTGTGCAGTAGCCAAACACTTGTTCCCTACCCTCCCTAACCGCAAGCACCATAAAATCTTAACAACGCTTTGCTTTGGTGGAGCTGGAGAAAGGACCACGTGTTGTGTTTAAGGGATGGGAAGACCCTACTAATCGTTTACTGATGGGTTTATGGTCAGGCTTCAAAGCTTTCCGTTCGCTTTGAAGCCGGTTGGGGAAAGGATGCCCGCGACTAGTTTAAAACTATTTACCAAGATTAGACATAATTGGAAAGTATACAACCTAAACTTCAAAACAATTACAGGTTTAGTAAAACAAAGGTTAGAAGGCTGATAAAAATGGTTCATCCTAACCTCTGACAGAGACAATAACCGAGGCTTAAGTAACTCAATTGATACGCAAATGCTAATAGCACTTCCATATTATGCAAGAGGAGGGTATCATGAAAACACTATTGACCTTATTAAGGCGTAAGTAAGCCATATTATAACTAATGTTTCACGTGCCATTGCTAGACTTCCCTTCGTTAAACCGGGATAACAATGAACTTTATGTAACATGTCGTAATGCGAAGTTAAGAAGTGCTGCTAAAGTAAAGGTCTAATTAGTATGCAATTAACGCAACAAAAATTAATCTTGATTGATTGTTCTTTTATTACTTCGTACTACTGCTTCACACCGATTGGTTGTATTACCATGAGACATTAAACTTGACGTAACAGGAAGGAAAAGTTTGACATTGCCAAATTCTTAAGTTATGTCACTTTAAATCAAGTTACATTAAGACAACTCTAAATAGCTCCATTTAATACAGTGTGTATTATCTTCATCTTATGTCACATTGAGTTAAGTCACTTAGGTTAACTACAAAGTAATTCAGGCTTTATTTACATTTTCCTGGCTAGGAGAGGAGGATTAAAATTCCCGGAAGGTGTACGATATGTCAAGATTTCCTCAGGTAACTATTTCTGTATAATTACTATAGCACAGTATTTAGTTATTTGGTTTAAGATTCAGGAAGATATACATTTTAATAACTGCAAATATAGCTTGCTATTTAAATTCAGTTTTATTCAGTAATTTTAATGTTAAAATTTAATATTCCAGCAAGTTAAATTCTTATTGAAATGATTAACAATGCCATGAAAATGTGTATCTGGTGGATAAGAACATTTCAAAAAGGTAGGGCTAGCAATAGGTTAGAATCATCCACAAAACTGTGTATATATTATCTCCCTCCATGTCTCCTCTTTTTTGTATTAAGGAAAACAGGCATTTTCCTCTTTGGACCATTTTAATGCACACTTGCTGAGTATCTCCATTTTTTGCTGAGGGTGAGGAGTGAGCACTGAACTGATGAATAAACAGCTGTGAAACCACCATAGAATGTTAAAAACTAGGGAGTAACAGTGGTTAGTTTACTGCTCTATGGAATTTGTGCATGCACATACCTTTCTTCATCGTGTAACATTTTCTCCTTGCTGATCGACGGCCTTTCTTGGCCCAAGTCTTTTTATCTATGAATATCAAAAACTTGGTCAGCCTTTGGTCCGGACCAACATGAAATCTATGAATATAGCCCTTGAAGTTCCTATATCTATGGTTATGAGGTGGATGCGGTTATCCAGGGGAACAATTATGTGCTGTCGACCTGGTTTGGGTTGAAAATGTTTGTCCACTCAGCAGGACACCACACTTCTAGAAGAGGCAGACAGCAATCCCTTCCAGATGTGTCTACAATTAGAAGTAATACTAATTTCCCTGGTTCGAACTGCACAGCCTTGCATTGTTTGACTATAGCAGGTTTGCTCAATCAGCAGCTAAGAAGCAGCATCTTAGAGATGATCACAGATTATGTCGTTTCACATTTGCAGAAGGAAATATCAACCATAACTGGAATAAGGTTATATTCACAGATGAGGTGACATTTTCATCTACAAATTGTCTAACGCTCCAGAGAAAAATATTATGATGCAAAATACATGGCACACTGGATTGCCAAGGTCGTATATCTGTCTCGTGTTGCGGTTGGATGTCACGAGATGGTCAGGTGTGTTGTGGCAGCTTGATGACACCTTAAATAGCCAACAGTATAAAGACCTTGAAAACATCATGGTTCTTTCTGTAAGGACTAGATATCCCAATGGAATGATAGAATAGAAAATAGAACAGGATAACCACCCTGTTCACACAAGTAAGCAGGTTTCAATCTGGTTCTCGCATAGGCAAGATATCACGTTATTGGCTTCCTTGCTCACCAAATTAGAATCCTATTGAAAATGTGTGGGTATAGCTGAAGAAAGTTTGGAGTTACGTTGGTCTGCAAGACAACATAAGACAAAAGAAGCATTGTGGGATCAAATACAGGATGCTTGGGAGGAAGTATCCTCTCATGAAAATTTGATTAGGAATTTGATATCATGCCCCATAGAATGAGGGCAGTAATTGAAGCAGAGGGTTTTCACTTCACATATTAGTTAATTTCTATTTTTATTTGCTTTTTTCATTTAGGAATGTAATATTTATTTCATTTTTTTTAAGAAAAAAGTGTGTTTCAGGTTTTATGTGTGAGCATAAATGCCTTGAAATCAAATATGCCTTAGCAATGGGAAATTGTATTATAATATGTGTAATAATTTAATAAACATTACGTTTTTCTGCACAAAAACAAAAGAGAAATTATGCAAGGGATAGGAACCTCGGTAGGCCTTATTATTACGTGCCTGCTTATAACTGCTTGGCTGTCGACACATATCCATTAGTCAGGGCTCAATATAAAAGGTGACAATAGGACAAAGCTAAGGGCATGCGTCCCAAAACACCATTGTGAACTGGCCACAGAAACAATTTGGACTTCAACAAATATATGCTTTAACAGTCTGCTCATTTTTTTGCCTTGGGGTGTACTCTGTAAAAATTGAAGATGCTATTGCAGGTAAACATTGCCTCATCTTAACGGGCAGCTGTACATCATGTCACATTGTTATAGTAGTAGTGGTGGTGGTGGTGGTGGTGGTGGTGGTGGTGGTGGTGGTGGTGGTGGTGGTGGTGGTGGTGGTGGTGGTGGTGGTGGTGGTGGTGGTGGTGGTGGTGGTGGTGGTGGTGGTGGTGGTGGTGGTGGTGGTGGTGGTGGTGGTGGTGGTGGTGGTGGTGGTGGTGGTGGTGGTGGTGGTGGTGGTGGTGGTGGTGGTGGCGGCGGCGGCGGCGGCGGCGGCGGCGGCGGCGGCGGCGGCGGCGGCGGCGGCGGCGGCGGCGGCGGCGGCGGCGGCGGCGGCGGCGGCGGCGGTGGCGGTGGTGGTGGTGGTGGTGGTGGTGGTTTCCCTTTAAGCACCTCAGCCTAAAAGACTTTTTTGTGCACTTCCTGGTTTTTTCTACTTTAGGGATCAATATCTGCATTTTTTATTATTTGTAGTATTTGTCCCGCTAAATTAGAGCCTGTTTTTAATTTTGCGGTGGCTCCAAGAACTTGGTATCTTGTCCATTCTGTGGCTTCGCATTCTAATAGAATGTGTTTCGTCGTTTCATCAGCTTGTAGATAAAGACAGCAAATGAGTTCCATATGGTATAATCTCATTGTCTTCACGTGTTTTCTGAACTTTCCATGTCCAGTTATGAAGCTTATAACTCTTCTGAGTGAGGGTTTATTAAGCTTAGTAACTAAATTACTTAGTTTTTCTCTAGCTTTATTAATTAATCACTTATAGAGTTTGTGTTTGGGTATGGTTTTCCATTTCTTTTGGATTGCTTTCCAAACCCAAAGTCTCTGTAGTTTTCATATGCTTATTCCAAAGGCGGTTTCTGGTCCTATAAAAGGGAGAGATGCTCCCTTTGCTAAGGAGTCAGCCTTTTCATTTCCTGCAATACCTGTGTGTCCAGTTACCCATCGCAATTCTATTGCATTGTGGGTGGAAATGTTTGATAAATATTGATAACATTCCCACACTAATTGTGATTTAAAGTGATGGGAACTGAGGACTTTTAGTGCAGCCTGGCTGTCAGAGTTTGTAAGGATATATTTCCCTAAAATTCTCTTTTCCCAGCATAGGCATGCACTATCAAGTATAGCAAGACTGAAAGACGGAAGCAAATTTTCCTAGGCTTATGCTATAGCATTTGCCCGTTGATTCACAATAAATACCTGTGCCAATTTTCCCATTTATGCGTGAACCATCAGTATATATTACCAAATGGTTCTTATGCCTTAGATGAGATTTTTCTTCAAAGTTTCTATTGATTACTTACTTTGAAGGTTTCAGAAAATGCAAGCACTTCTGACATGAAATCAGATTTCATTAATAATACACAATCTTCCATTTTGTTGAGGATGGAGGGCTGGCCTGCATTACAGCGGTTCTCTCTCCACATTCCTACCTGGATGATTCTTATGTTGCTAGTCTAGCTTCAGCTTGGATACATAGTTCCAGCGGAGTAAGATCTAGTAAAGTTTCCAACATAAAGGATGGTGTACTTCTAAAAGCTCCAGATATGCCTAAACTCTGGAGACTATTTAGTTTTTATTTTGTTTTAGCTTGTAGAATCTTTGGCCACCATACCAATGCTCCATAAGTGATTTGTGGTTTTACCACCTCATAGAGCCAATGGTACATGTTAGGCTTGAGACCCCAGTATTTACCTATTAAGCGTTTTCCAGATATGTGTCCATTTAGCTTTACAGGCAATTTTTTCTAGGTGCGAGTTCCAGGTAAGCTTATCATCTAGTATAACTCCTGGATAGTTGACTTTTCCTGAGATTTCACTCTTGATGTTGTCAATGTTTAAATTGTTTAAACCTGAAAGTTTCCTTTTCCGGGTACCATAAAGATATTGTTTAGGCCAAGACACTCTTCTCTACACCAGTCACTAACAGTTTCCAGAGCTTCATTTGTGATTTTTGAAACTGTATTAGAAAATTTTCCTGTAACTAATTTGACTATGTCATCTGCATAGCCTTGGGTGAAAATACCCTTAATGTTGAGTTTTTAAGATGTTATTTAGCTCCACGCTTGGTAAGCCAACTTTAAGATAGATGTGTTGTTTACGTAATATTATTACGTAATTTTTATTTTTGAAGAAGGTTATGCTGTGCTGCTTTTGTTATGTTTGGTTACATAATTTTAACTGCCCCACATATGTGAGCCAGTTTGAAGATAGGTATTTTAGTTACGTAATATGTTTTTACGTAATATTTAGTTGCTTTAAGGAGTTTGCAACACGCTTTGGGCATTGGTTTGAATTTGTTGATTACATAATAGTTACTATTATTATGCAATATGCTGCTATGTACGAGAAGCTGGTTTTAAGATGTAATTTTGTTGTTACACTCCAAGTTTTACACTATAATATTTAACTTTGTTTTTAAAACTGCTTCTATATATTATTTATGTTTGAATTTGCCTCGGCTGCGTCAGTAATGTTTGTAGAGTCATGTATCTTAGTCAAGGTGTGGTGCAACAAGAATACAGAAATCACAGAATTTAACTTTTTTTAAATTCACTTCTTTTATTAATCCTTGCACATTTTTATAAAGCACTACACTTTTTAAGAACTGTGAGAATCTTTAATACTTTCACTTAGCGCGTATACATATTTTTACGATTCACACGTAATATTTCTGTAGAGAACACATCCTCCATCTGTTCACTACCAAGGTTTGCCAGCAACTGAGTAACTTTCAACGGTCAAAACCCGTAAGCTTCGGTATTTCAAGTCTCTGATTGGCTAATTCTAGTCCAATAGAATTTCTGCATTTTACTTAAAGCTTTTCTTTGCTGTTGATTGGCTAGTTTTAAACTGTTATTAAATTTTACATTATCGTTGCTATAATCATGACTAGTAATATTCAGACTCTCAAACTCATTATTGCTACAAGGTTACCTCATTATTACCTCATTGTTAGCAACTTAAAACTTATTATTCTCACAGCTCTTGCATTATTAAAGTATATAATGTATTCACATAACATTATTAAAACATGTTTACTATAAAAATAAGCATTTGCAATGATTGTCACATACAATTCAAATAATTATTACATACACATTGTTTCAAGGCGGGCTGTTATTGAATTTACTTATTATATAATACAATTGAAATTATTTAGTTATTAAAATACTGCCTTAAATTGCCCGCTTTTAGAAATATTTAAAATTTATTCTTTTTGTTTTGTTCTTTAAGTTTTGAAATATTTTCTAAAAGTCTCCTGAAAGAAAGAAACATAACTTTTATTATTGCACTTCCTATCTTTCACTGCCACTTTTCCCACTTTTTCTTTAACACTGGTTTTTCACTACACTCGTGTATAGCAGAACACTTCATATTCACTTGTTTGACACTTTCCAAGGTTAATGACCTGGTATAAGATTAATGATCTGAGCGAAGTTTGCTCATTCACCATCACATCCACTATTAAGCATTTTATATGCTATACATTTTACATAAAATTTTAATTAGACATACTAATACTTGTTACCCTTTCTTTACAATTTATTTCCTAAACATTTTTATATGTCTTACAATTTCTAACCTATACAATATAAATGTAGTTGCTATTCAGTTTTTCTTACTAACAATGGGTTTTTATTACTTCTCTTTATCTAAACTTTCCTTTGTTATTGACAATTTTCTACATTTAGTAAAATATTATTTTAAATAGTAGTTTACAATTTTAAATTACACTGCTTTCCCCTTTTATGTTCCAGATACATTATTTTCTTTCTCTTCTTGTGCCTCAAATAACCTGCATACTTTACTTTCCTTTTCTTTTTGTTCCACAGATTGTTCACATTTCTTTTCTCTTTCTTTTTGTTCCATACATAACCTAAATACTTTATTTTCTTTTTCTTTTTATTCCTCAGACTGTTTACATTTATTTTCCGTTTCCTTTTGTGCCACACATACCCTACATACTTTACTTTCCCTTTCTTTTTGTTCTTATGCCACAGACTGTTTAGCTTTGCCCTAAACTTATGTTGCACAGAATAATAGTTTGACATCTGATTTGGTACATGCATATGTGTGTCATTATTGTTGTGTGTTTGAGAGGCTGATGCTATGGAAAAAGCAATAGGTCTCTTGTGTTGTTAGTTAACAATGGTGATATACTTCTTTCTGTACTTGCATTATTGACATGCATTTGGTTAACATTTACAGAACTAGTTGTACTTGCATTTACCCTTGGTACACTTGTACTTAAATTTTCAAAACTATTTCTAAGTTTATCAATTTCTTTACTACTTTTGTGTACTTTATCTTTGACTTCATCTATCATTGATTTTACTTGTCCTTGCCCTGTATTTGCTTCTTTTACTGCATCTGTTTTTACCATTTCATGCATTTTATTAATTTCCCCAGTTAAATCTATTTGTACCTGTACAAGATTTGCATTTGTATTTTCTACCATTGTTTTAAATTCTTCACCCTGTTTATCCAACTTGTAACAAATACACTGTTTAGTATCAGCGAGTTTTAACTCCATTTCAGTTACATTTTTGTCAATATTACTTGACGATTTTTGTTCTAGCTGCTTACAACCTTTGTTTACTTTTAAATCTATGTCCTTTTGAAGTACTTTGGAAGATTGTTCTGGCTTTATTTCTAACCTCTTGCTTTCAGCTTTGCTTTCTATCATACAGTTTTCTATTTGTTTAGCTAGATCATTTTTTATATTAGATAGCTCTGTATTTGTTTCAGTTAATTTATCAGCTAACTCTACTCTTAGTTCTGTACTAGTTTCTTTTAACACTCCTCTCATTTCCTCTATCTTATTACTTTGTTCAGTTAACTTATTATTATTATTATTTTCTTTTAACTCTTTTCTCAGTTCTGTACTAGTTTCAGTTATCTTATTAGTTTCTTTTATTGCTTTTAGAAGGCACATAAATTGTTGTTGAAAGAAGTTCTCTTGCTCTTGTTGGCTAGATATTTGAGGGTTTCTTTCTTTTGTTGTTCCCTGCACTAACATGTGCAAAGTTGATTAACCTTGCATACTACTGCTATCTCTTTCTACGTCTACCTCTAAATTTTCAGATAATTGTTCTTCTACATCTAATTTATCTATTTTCTCTAGCTCTGATTGTAAATCTACATTGCAATCTGTAATGGCTGACCTAACCTCTCCTACTTGCATACTTTCATTGTTTTCAGTTTCCATCTTACTTTGTATATTTGCCTTTGAATTTCGTAGTTTTACTTTTCCACTTCTTAATAACATGATTTTGCTCAATAACAATAATATATTTTCTAAACTTGAGAATTATTATAATATACAATGGAATTTCCTGACCTTTTGTTCTGACTGTTAGTAAATTTTTATACTCAGTGTTCCCACATAGTTTGTTGTTGAGTTGTTAACCGTGTGCCCCTTACTCCTGAAGAATTGTTGCTGTCCTTGGATTTTGTTGACGATCTTGAAATTCTGATATGTAGTCTCGTGGTTTCGTTGATTCTGGTCGTTCCGTTGATCTTTTCTTCTCTGATATCATAAATTCTTGTCGATTCTCGCTGTCCATTCGTGCCCCACGTTGGGCGCCAACTTGAAGATGTTATTTAGCTCCATGCTTGGGAAGCCGACTTGAAGATAGATGTGTTGTTTACGTAATATTATTACGTAATTTTTATTTTTGAAGAAGGTTATGCTGTGCTGCTTTTGTTTTGTTTGGTTACGTAATTTTAACTGCCTCACGTATGGGAGCCAACTTGAAGATAAGTATTTTCGTTACGTAATATGTTTTTACGTAATATTTAGTTGCTTTAAGGAGTTTGCAACACGCTTTGGCCATCGGTTTGAATTTGTTGATTATGTAATAGTTACTATTATTACGCAATATGCTGCTACATATGAGAAGCTGATTTTAAGATGTAATTTTGTTGTTACACTCCAAGTTTTACACTATATTTAACTTTGTTATTAAAACTGCTTCTATATATTATTTGTTTGAATTTGCCTCGGCTGCATCAGTAATGTTTGTAGAGTCATGTATCTTAGTCAAGGCGTGGTGCAACAAGAATGTAGACATCACAGAATTTAACTTTTTTTAAATTCACTTCTTTTATTAATCCTTGCACATTTTTATAAAGCACTACAATTTTTAAGAACTGTGAGAATCTTTAATACTTTCACTTAGCGCGTATACATATTTTTACGATTCACACGTAATATTTCTGTAGAGAACACATCCTACATCTGTTCACTACCAAGGTTTGCCAGCAACTGAGTAACTGTCAACGGTCAAAACCCTTAAGCTTCGGTATTTCAAGTCTCTGATTGGCTAATTCTAGTCCAATAGAATTTCTGCATTTTACTTAAAGCTTTTTTTTTGCTGTTGATTGGCTAGTTTTAAACTGTTACTGAATTTTACATTATCGTTGCTATGATTATGACTAGTAATATTCAGACTCTCAAACTCATTATTGCTACAAGGTTAGCTCATTATTACCTCATTGTTAGCAACTTAAAACTTATTCTCACAGCTCTTGCATTATTAAAGTATATAATGTATTCACATAAAATTATTAAGACATGTTTACTACGAGAGCTGTAAAGAAAGTAGTGGCAACATGGTCCCCACATTCACAGGAGAGCGGGTATGATCCAATGGGATATGGGAGCGATCAGGTGACTAGTGTCGATGTGTGGTGTGCATTGGTCGGGCTGTCAGTTGAGAGTGTGTTGTTGCAAACAGTGTCAAGTGCACCGCTCTAAAGCATGTTTACCAAAGGCGATCAGCATTCGTGGATTAAAATCGAGGTTGCCAATGGCAAAAATGTATCAGCATGTTATCGAGGATTACGTGAAGCCTGTGGTGGGAATGCATTGCCGTACAGGACGGTTGCATGATGGGTCAAGGCGTTTCGTGCAGGTTGGACTGAGACTGCGGATTTGCACCTCACAGGTCGGCCGTCCATTCCGCAAGATCACATTGACATCGTGAGTGGTCTCGTTGCCATGGACCATCGATGGACTGTCCAGGAGTTATCTGTAGAGGTGGTCTCAGTCATCAAACTGTGTTGCATATCCTGACGAAATGTCTTCACCTGAGGAAAATTGCGTCCCGTTGGGTTCCACATCGACTCACTCAGGTACAGAAATGGCACCAGTATGCGCTGGCTGGCATCCACCTGGACAGATACCACAACGAAGGAGTTGCATTTCTGCAGCGTATTGTCACCATTGATGAGACGTGGGCACGAGCCCATGAGCCGGAATTGAAGCGTCAGTCGAATGAATGGCATCACCCAGGTTCACCACGTCCACAGAAAGTTTGACAGGAACCCAGTCGGGTGAAGCTGATGCTGATTGTGGCATATGACTATGAGGGTGTTATTCTTACGCATGCTGTGCCTGAGGGACAAATCGTCAACAGTGATTACTATTGCCAATTTCTGGAGCGACATCTTTGTCCGGCTATGCGGCGCAAACGTCCATGTTTATTGCGAGATGATCACCCCATAGTGTTGCATGACAACGCATGTTGTCATGTCGCAAACAATGTCCAGCTCTTATTGCAACGGTGGCATTGGGAGGTTTTGGAACATCCTCCATATTCACCAGACATGAGTCCTTGTGACTTCGACCTGTTTCCGAAGTTGAAGGAACCCCTCCGAGGCCGCCAATTTCCTGACGTGGCATCTGTAGTCCGCGCAGTAGGGCGCTCCGTCGCAGTCATCAACAGAGATTGCCTTGCCAACGGTCCCCAACGGCTGCCCTACATTTGGCAAAAGGTCAGGGACTTTGCGCGTGACTACATTGAAGGAATGTAATGCAATTCTACTTGTGAGTTCAATAAATATTGTGTTCTATCAATGTTGCCACTACTTTATTTACAGCCCTCGTGTAAAAATAAGCATTTGCAATGATTGTCACATACAATTCAAATAATTATTATATACATATTGTTTCAAGGTGGGCTGTTATTGAATTTACTTATTATATAATACAATTGAAATTATTTAGGTATTAAAATACTGCCTCAGTTTGTCAACTAAAGTGTCCACTACTATGTTCCATAGGGTAGATGAGAGGATTCCTCCTTGAGGGGTTCCTTTCACCACCGACACTTCAATTCTATCACCAAATTGATCTATTTGGATTAGTCTGTTATGGAATGGGGATTTTAACCACTTATGTATGGTTTCATCCATAGCCCATTGTTTAATTTTCCTTATGATTGTATCATAGGTAGCATTATCGAAAGCACCTTGAATGTCTAAAAGGACTCCCAGTGCTAGCTCTTTAGACTCTATCGACTCTTTAATTCTGCTGACCGGTTGATGTAATGCTGTATCACATGATCTATCAGGTCGTTAGGCATGTTGATTTTCATGTAAGGCGTTTCTTATCAGAATCCCTGTGTATATATATCTGTGAACCAGTCTTTCCAGTACTTTCAGAATGAAGGAGGAAAGACAGATTGGCCGAAAGGCTTTTAAATTTGTATAGTTCTTTTTGCCTGGCTTCGGAATGAATATTACTGTCATTATGGACCATTAAATATTTGTTACATTGGCTATGGAGCAAGCTATTTTCCAGCCCTCTTTGGATGCTCTCAAAGCATGGCTATTCCAAAGATAATTTGGATTTGCTCCCTCTCTTCATCAACGAAAATACAATCTGGAAAATGAGTCATTGCTAATAATTCCGGTGTGCTTCTACTAGATGTAGCATATTCACCATCGGGCTTTTTTAGAGTCCCTAAAGATAGCATTGGATCATGAGTTAATAATTTTTTAACTCTGTAAGTTGTTTTTATAGAGTTTATCTCTGTACAGTATTTTCTCCAGGGTGCTCTTTTGGCACTCCTTATGAGTGTACTGTAAGTGGTAAGATTATTGTAATAATCCTCCTGCTTACCTTGTCGTTTTGCTTTTTTGAAAGAGCGCATAACTTTGTTTGTTTTGCTCTAGCTCTTTATTCCACCAAATTGCACCTCTACACTTGGGTTCAGTTTGAATGGGGCAATTTTCTTGGTATGAATCTATTATAGCTTCTTGTATATCAGAACCAACAGAGTCAATATCAGCCAAAAACTTGTTTTTCTCATTCATGTAACCCAGTCTTGCAGCTAAGGTTTCATGATAGGATTGCCAATCAGTTCTTTTAATAATTTGCAAGATTATAGACCTAAGTTCAGATTATAACAGATTTGGGTATGATCTGAGAGTGATGAGTCTTTTGAGACATGCCACTTAGAGATCAAAGTTCCAGTAAATTCTGTAGAAATTGTAATGTTCAGAACTTCCTCTCTCAGTTTATTCCTGAAAGTGGTTCATTTCCAACATTATGAATTACTAAATTATTAGCAAGAATGAAGCTTAAAAGAGACTAGCCTCTAGGGTTTGTATTTTTAGAGCCCCAAGCTTCACGATATGAATTGGAATCCATTCCTATGATAAGGTGTTTTCACTTCATCATGCAATAACAAACCAGGGAGTCAAGCTCCCTGGTAGGTGGAAGTTCCTTGGTGTCGTAGGGCAAATAGTAGAAACTGATTATTATCTTCCTTCTAGTTAACGGTGACACCAAAGTGAATTCTCACAAGTTATATTCCTAGAAGATAAGTTCACGAGCATTAAACATTGTATGTGCCTTTTTACTAATATGCAGGTTCTCAAATTGCTTATAGAGCTATTGCTTATTATTTTACTTTAAGTATTTCCAAGCCCCATAATTCTACCAGTTCTTATCCATGGTTCTTGTATTATGGCTTTGTGTATGTCATCTGTTATGAACTTATGACATAGGGCACTGTAGCTGCCCTATTGTGATGTAGGTTCACTTGGATGAGTTTTATCTTCTCCATCCTTCTTTTGTTCTTTTGAAATGATGCTGAGGTTTACTTTTCCTAATCCAAGAGAAGCTTTCATATCTTTAAGTGATATATCATCAATTAGAGCAACTATTAATTGCACTGATGGATTTCTCTTGTTGGAGCTAACAACTTTTCAATCGGATGTTTTTAGATCCTTGTTTTGTTTCTGAATTATGTCTGAATTTTTCCCTTTAAAAAATTGTATGTTTGCTCAAATAGTACACTTTCTCAGTATTATTAAAATATGTTAATAGGCTAAATGTACGAGCCCCTGAATATCAATCAATGCTGTGAAAACTTTACATCAATAGCACTTTCCATTTCCAAAATATTTGCGGTTCAAGTTTTAGGTGATTCACTCTGTATACAAAGTACTACAGGATAGTCGGTAGGAAAGGGACATTTTTCAGAATATTTAAATTTCCACAAAAAATAAATTGTTTGCTGTTGTTAAACTGCAGTATAATTTTTGTTTGTTCAACATACTTGCAACCTAATGACCTGCACCTAACTTTGACAAATGTTAATGAAAATCAATGATTTATATTTTTTGTTGCATATTGTCCCATTCCTCCCACAGAGTAGGACGCAGAAGCTTTGGGACACCACTTAAAACCCATTTGAAAACTAGCACCAAATGATTAAAGGCACCTAGTTGTTTGTGTCCAACTATATTTTTAATGTTTTAACAACTTAATAACTACACGAGATATTTGAACACAACTGATAAACCTTGTCTGGTAATATAAAATATTTTAGAATTCTGGTTTCTCTTCCAAATTTTTACTATCAAATCTCCATCTGTTTCTACTTCAACTCTACCTATATAATGAACAAGTTATTTTTTACCATCAAATTTAACTAGCACAGAATCATTTTCAGTATCTTTATAATTGGTGTCAAAATCATCTTCATTCTCTACTTCAAACAAGTCATTGTCAGTTCAGAGCTGCTCAGATTAGTGTCAAACTTCGCAGATTTTATGGAACTGCTGTTATTTGATTTAATTTTTCACTTCTTTGGGCCTGCCATTTCTTCAGAGCATTTCTTTGCAAGGGTGTCGGTTATAATTAATGTTCTTGCTCTTTTTCTTCCATGAGCCAAGTTTTCTTTCCTGACTCCTGTGTTGGGATTTCAAAGAATATCTTGAGGCATTAGTTACTAAAATTAGATTAATAAAATCAGGAAGATTCGGTGAAAATCAAATTACAGTAATTAGACCTCAGAAAAATCATATGCCTACCCTGTTTGAAATAGTAGAGGATGTCGGGGTAGATAATGTATATGGCAAATCCAAATTATTATTCTCGTTTCTGGAGAAATTTTCTGTTGAATGGGGAGTTTCAAGTCTGAAATCTGTAGATGATGGTCTATCACAGGTGACATAAAATCATCCTCAGAAAAGTCTTTTGGATTGAAAGGCCAGATTCCAGTTTTAAGAAAGTCTTTCAATATGTTAGCTTGGCACACAACACTATCAAATGCAGTTGTGTCACAAGCTCTGCAATGTTGCTATTGTGTTTTTCCTGCATTGTTCACTATCCAGTTGTCATATGCCTGGTTGTATCTAGTTTTAAATGGCCCACATATACTGACATCAAGAGGTTGAATGCACTGACTCGTGTGAAGAGGAAAAGTTATATAAATATCATTGTCCTTGACTTTGTTTATAACATCAACATTTATGTGGCTGTCATGAATGTCCAGGAATAAAACAGCTGGATCATACAGCATTTAATGTGACTGATGACATGTTTAATGGACTCAACAAAGTTCTTGCCAGTCATCTGCCACTGGAATGCTCCAATCATAAACTATCATAGGGAGCATTGTTTAGCATAAAGTCCTTGATATTTTGTCTTGGAAGCACAAAAACTGATGGAACTGTATTTCCAGATACATCTTCAGAACAGGGAAGTGTTAAAAGAGTGCCATGTTCTGTGAAGGTTATTTGACCCACCTGCTTGGAACTATTATCTGCAATTACTTTAAGAGATGTATACACAGTTATGATAGCTGTTTCATCACAGTTACAGACTTAATTACACTGAAATATGTCTTTTATACACATCCCAGAAATTTTGAAAAAAGATGCCAACATTACACTTACTAAAACTTGACGATGTACTCAGACTGGTTGAATCTGGAGAACAAAGTGACAAATCTTTATTCCGCCTTTAAAATCTGAATGGTCACTCCTTTGTCTGTTTAGTAGTATGCCAGTTATTTGGAAATTAATTTTTCATGCAACAGAATACTCATGTGCCAGTTTTCTGGCTTGTATTGTTGTCAAACCATAGTGCATTTTTGCACACGTTTTTAAATATTCTGTTAACTGAGCTTGCTGCTTGTGGAGAGCAAGTCTTATTTTACTTTCATTGTTTCTTACTGTCTGTATCCAAACACTCGGCACTTAACTACAGCTAAAAATGAAAAATTTATAATGTGAAGTCAGTTATTTATATTCATGATAATTAAAATTATGTAATGTTTAATACACCATCAGGGCTATTCTGTAACTTTGTTGTTAAGAAGGCGACTACAATTATTTGTTAAGCTTAAAGAACTGCTCTTGACAAATGTGCCGCTATTTGGCATTCTGTAATTTGTTTATTATTGCAATATTTGTTTTCTCATGGTTTGTTAGCCCACTGGAGTGACTAATCAAAAATTCGTGCACTCTGTGATAGTATTTTGTTTTCACACTTCCACCAGTGCCAGAATACTGACTACCGAGTGCTTTTGTTACTTTTGAATGCCAAGATGGAGACAAAGTGTGCTGTGAAAACATCACACGAAAAATATAAAATATATTTGGATTTTTAACATTTGCACCAATTGCTTAGAACAGTAAGACTTAGACCTTGTTGTGATCCCAAAGAATTCAATTTTTTATGGGGAAAACTCGCTAAGCTGATGAACAGCTGTGGCAGTGGCCCTGTAAAATGAGAATTTTAGGTTAGCAAAGACAGACAAAAGAATTAGCAACAAAGTTTCATATTGTTTCATGCAAGTTTCACTAATTCATATCAACCCGCAATTATTGCTTAATTTTCTTTGTGGTTTTTGGCTTTAAATTATACTTTTTAAAGATACCAGTTATGCAATTTTTCTTAAACTTTAATGTATACCATCAAGCCTAAAAGAAAGGTACTTATTTCTTTATTCAAGATTTGGCAATGTTTAGCTTTATTTCAGTTTTGTGGACATGTTCTTGCACCTTAATCTTTGAATGAAAATCTTGATTGGTATCTCATAATATACATATTATTTTAGGAATTCGTTAAGTGGAAGGTCGCAATGAAAAGAAAGGTTAGTTCCACTAGTATCTGGGGG
The DNA here is from genome assembly GCA_030765065.1 of Deroplatys truncata. Taxonomy (NCBI): domain Eukaryota; kingdom Metazoa; phylum Arthropoda; class Insecta; order Mantodea; family Mantidae; genus Deroplatys; species Deroplatys truncata. The sequence goes on along the minus strand of CM060990.1, from coordinate 404,847,937 downwards.
AATGTTACAGGCTACAACTATTTTATTTCATATTATTTTTCATATATAAGTTTATTAAGTATAAATTGTCATTTTAATGCCCATCTGACTGCCTTCCGTAATGTTCTTCCTTTTCCAATATAGCATAAGTATAAATTCAATTCTCTATGGTTACGAGAAACTGGTAAATAGCTTTCTGCTAGCCACTTCTTTTAGCAGATTGGAAATTATCTTAAAATAATTCTGGAAAGGAAAACGTTTTGCTGTACTATCCCTTAGCTCTCAAACATGCTCGGTTCCTAATCTTAACCTAAAAGTTAAGCAAATAAATTCATGAACCATGCAAATAAAAACAGATTTATCACTATTTGAACCTAAAAATTATTAAATCAATAACTGTTACTTTTAATTATGATACAAGATTTAAGATACAAGATTGATTACATAACATTTACTTTCCTATTAAAATTTCTCTCCTAAAAGTTACGTTGGGAGCATAATTTATGAATGCTATCACATGGAACATTGCTTACTCAAACGTAATCTGTAATATTTGCATTTTATGCTAAAATGAGTAAATAAACATTTGATAATTAAAATGTCAAACTTCTAGCATGCTTTTCCTCTTAAACCTGCATTAAAAGGACATCTATGTGGATCTGTTGTGTAACATACACGTTTGCATGAGGGTCTCTGGGTTTGTTGTACTCAACAACCAAATCTTTATTCTTAAGAAAATTTTGTTTTGTTATGAAGTTACAGAATGCCAACCAACTGGTCAGCAGCTTTAACAATTTGTTAAGCCTTAACAAAATGTTAAACCTGATTATATAGTAAAACATAACAGGAGGTATGGCACATGTGTGAAATAAGGAAGTAAAATCCATCAACTGACACTTTCTACAGAGTAGTGCTTCTGGAAGCTTAATTTCCAATTTGAAAATATTCATTGATGTCTGCTGAATTAGCTTTATTACAGGGTGTTTTCCTCCATGTTACTTAGCAATTCCATTTTAGTAAATAAGGAATAATGGAAATCTGTGTCGTATTTCAAATATGTGCCTAGAGTGGTGCATTTCTAAGGGCTATGCATTATTGTTTGACATTGATTTTTGAATGGAAAATATTAAACCATATCAAACAATGGGAATGAAAGTCATTAATATATTTACTGTATGATAAGCATATTTACTAGTCCGCCATGATATAAATGCATGTGGTGGGGAGAGGAACTAAATGGTTACAAAACAAGTGGGTGGGGCATTGGAAGGACAGTCAGGTAAAGAAAACGTCCACAGTTCCAAGTAGCATTTACTAGTGAGATTGAGGCCTGCACATGTAGTATGGGTTTTCATTGTGCAATTATACATTTCCTATCATCTTCCCCCTCATTCTCCTCTGATCCCTAGCCTTGATTGTCAAAAAAAACACAGTGGCACTTCCACCAAATGCATTCATATCATGGCTGACTAGTAATAAACATAGAAATTTTTGGGGGGAAATAAAAATAAAGCAATACAAAATTGCATGCACTTTGAGAATAAGATGTGCGGGGTTACTTTGGTAAGTACAGGATTGGCATTCCCGGGGTCCCGAGCCACCGGCCCTCCGGGTTTTTGGGGGTTGGGTTAGGGTTAACTACCCTGCCCGTAAAAGAGCTGTGTTACCACTCCCTTAGATGATAGCCAGGGTGTTGCGGGGTCTCAGGTCGATCCCGTTCGGAACCGCCATGAGGTTCGACCTGGCATGGAGATCGATGAGTCCAGTGACGTCTCTCCGTGCATGATATTCAATGGAGCTATGGACACTACCAAAGATTTTCATCTTGTAACCTATAAAAAGAGACGTATGATGGAACATGTCTCAGAAAGAAATATTCCTACACCAGGAAAATGTGACACTTCCCATTATTTAATTATGCACTCCGCTATGCCAGACCAAACACCGCTTAGCTCTTTAAACCCCTTCGTGGTTCAGGCCACCTTGGACAAAATCGCTGGCCCAGTTCAGAACTGTACCCGGCAATGCAATGGGTCTTTGTTGACATTCACTAAGGATGATTCGCAGTCTCTTCATTTACTCCAGGTACATCAGTTTGGAACCCAAGATGTTATTGTTGAACCACATGCTTCCTTTAATGTCTGCCAAGGTGTTGTGACTTCCTCCGCCTTAGATGGTCTCTCTGAAGACGAAGTTGTCGCCTACCTTTCCAGCCAAGGTGTGAGTGCAGCTAAACAGCTCCTGCGGCAGGAAGGTGCAGAACAGGTCTCTATGAGAACGTTCTTTCTGACCTTTGCCTTAAGGCAGCTTCCTCCCACACTTAAGGCTGGCTATGAGATGCTGCGTGTTTTTCAATATGTTCCCAACCCTCTATGTTGTTTCTCCTGTCAAGGATTCGGACATTTGGCATTATCCTGTAAGTGGCAGCCTTTATGTCCTCGGCATGGAACACTTCGACATGACAGCTATCCTTGCACCTCCATTTCCAAATGTGTAAATTGTGAGGGTGCCCATCCTGCATACTCTCGCAGCTGCCCTGTGTATAAAGAAGAATATGCCATTCAAGAACTGAGAGTTAAGGAAAAACTTGGCTATCTAGAGGCGAAGGAGAAACTTCGCTTGTTCTTTCCCACAAAGTTAGCTCACGGAACCTTCGGCCAGGTTCTTCAGTCTGCGGCTATTACTACTCCTGTGTCTTCAAAGTTGAACTGTACTTGCATTTGTACCTGTACTGCGCGAGCTAGCCATAATGGCAGTTCTTCTATCCCTACCCTCCTTCCTTTTCAGCCCTCCCCCCTTTCCACTCCTTTGAAATCTTCCAAGCCTCCCCGTCAGCTGTTTACTTCTCCTCCAGTTCATCAGCATTGGGAACCTTCGATAATTCGACCATCACTACTTCAAGTGGGTAATCGCTTTAGTTCCTTACCCTTGGATAATCCTGCAGATCCATCAATGGATACTGACCAGAAGTATGCTGCTCCTGGCTTCTTCGAGAGAATTACCTGTTCACCACATTTACTATGGCGGGAAACCCCGCAGTGTGCTAGGGGTGCTTCTTGCGCCACAGCTTTACGGTGTTCCACCTCAGGTACTCCATCATCGATGTCCAGCAATTCTGGAAATTTAGACATGTTGGATGTTTCTCATCCACCAGTGCTTTCTGCTGTGCCTTCGCTCCCAGCTGTCTCTGGCAGCATTGAGGGCATCCGTTCTCCATTTACTAGTGGTATGGAGACATTTCTTCCACACCTCCTGTTGTGCCGTCTCCTTTTTTCAAGGAATCGTGCGGGCTGCTTTTATGGATCTGTCCCAGGCCACCACCGACATTTCTGTAGCAAATGTTTTACCTGTGGTGACCAGTGTTAAATTACTGTCTCAGAAGAAGTCCAAAGCTGCTGTGAAGTCCTCCACTGCTGCCAGCACTACAGATAAATCTTTCAAGCGGAAGCCTTCTAAACCATCTTTGTCGCCAAACTCCAGAAGGAAGAAATCGACCTCTAAGGTTCACGAATGCAAAAACAAACATGTATCGAAGTTGTTGCTACATTAAATTCAGTGGTTTCCTACATAAAATTTAATCGTGTCGTTTCTGGTGTGTTACTGCTTTCCAACTGTGTCAGTACAAACTCAAGTGCTTGTATTTGCTGAGAATTAGTTCTAGTACCTTTTAATTTATGAGCTGTTTTGTGTCTTAACTTTTGTATCTTTGTTTTGTCTATTCTTTCTGCTTCTGTAATCTGAGTTGCTTAACTTTTACTTGTTTTGTTTTTATTGTACTGATGTACTGAATTGAATAAATTTTAGCCAGAGGGTGGCACTGATGACCGCCGCATTTTTGCGCCACTCAAACCGCTATTACTATGAGAATAAGATGTGGAAAAATCAGGTGCTCACCTGATCTGTGGTTTGTATTCCTGGCCATGCATAAAATTTTCGAATTGGATTCTCTTTTCTAACCATTGTTATACTTGGCAAGTGTAAAAGAACAATAAGAAAAACAAAAGAACTCTTAATAGTTATTTGGTTAAACCAAAAACCTGTATCTGATTGTATTCTTAGGAATTTAGGATGTAATTCAGTTTCATGGAGATAACCTTAAATTCAAGATGTTCAGAATCAAGTCTGTGTAGTCTAGTCTAGTGTAAAAGAACAACTTGATGTAATTAATGATTATTTTCTGTATTAGTGCAGACTTTACACATAAAACTAAAGCATACCTGTATCATAGTTTCTTTGTGTATTACCTGCATGTATACGATGGTGTGTATATTGTGTTTGTTTGTTTTTTTTCTCTCTCTAAGGTTAGTTTGATAGCTTTTTTCATTGTACAGTCAGAAATGGTTCACAGTTGTCAGATGCATGTGCAATTGAAGTTTACAAACTTGAAAATTCAGTAATGAGCGATATGGCATTGCCATAAACATGAGCAACAGGTCTTGGGTTCAAACCCCCAGGCCAAGCTACCTGACCAAAGGTTTTTTCGTGGTTTTCCTCAGTCGCTTGGCGAATGTGCAAAACAATATTTTGTTCTGCAAGTTTTCCTATCATCCCTTTCATGACTACATTTCATTTCCTTCTTCTTCAGCACCATACCAGGCATTGGCCTGATCACCCATTGTGGTTCTGCTATTATCCAAAGTTTGCTTGCTGCTTGACAGGTTACTGGCCCAAGGCTTGCAAGTCCTCTAAGGAAGAGTATGAGAAGAAGAAGAAAATTTAGTTTTGAATGCATCTGAATGGCTCAAGTGGTTCCTGACGTCTGCAAACAAAGCTACTGTTGCTGTTGATGATCAGTATCCTATGTATGCAGCTATATTTGGTATTTTCAGCATATGGTGATAAGGAGGAGATTACACCATGACGACTACTGTGCACTGTGATATTCCTGTTATTGTTTTTGTGCATTTTGGTCCCTGAAATAGTCCCTTATAAACAGTCGTTTATTTTTATAATTCCATTGATGCTCAGACTTAGGTTAGCATCAATTATCAGCAGCCGCCAGCACCACAGTCATTGCCAAATATTCTTAAGTGCATAGTATCACAAATTATCATTACACTTTTTCAGGATCATACACATCAGTTCAAGCTCATCATCATAACAGATACACTGCATGTTCATTTGTAGTTGTGCCATGAAGTGTTGTATCATGTCAGCTGTCTATCTGCTGATCCTAAAATTCAATCTCCTTAGTACTTCTGCATAGGCCTATGGCTCGTTTGTCAGAGAAGTTGCCTAGCAAGCATGCATTCAGTCTGAATGTGAGAACCTTCCATGCCATACGATAGTTGGTGGTCTGTATGGTGTGTGTCCTACCAAAACCTCTTTCCCAGTGTTTTGTTAGGTCAATGTTGAAGGTCTGTAAAAGCTATAAGCAGGGTACTTGTTATCGCTGCTGTAAGGTAACATGAATTTGTTAACAGATAGTGTTGTGGATTTCTTCTGTGAATGTAAATAAAAACATTATCTGTGTGGAAGGAATGGGCATGGTTAGGGTTGTACAATAAAGATTAACGTATTTGATTGTTTATGATTTTATTTTATGCTATTGTGTGTGACAATGTGAGGCATGTTATTTGGTTTCTTATATGATTAATGTGAACCACTCTGCGTAATACGGGAAGAGGGATGATGATATGCAATGCATATTTTATGAACACAAAGCATAATTAAAATCAGTTACTGGAATAGAGATACATCTGTCAGGTTGAACCCTCAAACCTAAAATAAATACTTCTACAAGGAGAAAAAGAAAAAAGAAAGAAAACTCATGAGAACTTAAATATGTTAGGACACCCTGTTTGTGAGATATCCACAGAGAAAGAAATCTGGGGACATTAAGTCTAGCGACCTTAAAGGCCACCGAGGAGTACTGATGACTTTGTAAGAGAGAATTGCTGCTGTTGCCAAGAAATGTCATTGTACTATTGGCGCTGTGAGCAAGTGCACAGTCTTGCTAGAACCAAGCATTCTTTTTTCTACATCTTCTAATTGATTAATGAAGTAAGTTAAATGTTATTCTGGTAACGATGAGCATTCATCCCTCATTTAAAAACACTGTATCTGTTACTCTGTAGTGATAGGGCAGCCCATATTCCAATTTGTTCAGATTAGGGACCAACTTCTTTGAATTCATTAAGTGGCTCTGAACCCCATATCCGACAATTTTGGGAGTTGGTATGACCATTGAGCTGGAACCAGATTTCATTGGATGTAAACAGCATATCCAGCTCATCAGCTCAAAATTTTGTACAACAAATATACAAAAATTTATGCAGAGAGGCAGATTAGGTTCTTGTAGTGTAGGATGTGCTATGAACTTGAATGAACACAGCTTGAAGCATTGTTTTGCAGCTGTGTGACAAAATTTGAGGGATAAATTAGTTAACTTCCTCAGCTGAAATAGTGATGTTTGTGAGTGATGTATCATTGCATCTAGAATTACGTTGAGGGTTTCTGCAGTTAATTTTCTTTTAGGCACCGTTTATACTTTTTGACAAACTGAACCGGTTTCTTGGTGTCAGGCTATGCGTCTGTCAAAACATGAATAAACACTTCTGTAACCAAACACCATGCATAAATGAACAAAACAAAGAAAAGTAACAAAAGTGCATTATATTTTATTTAAAATGAATGCCTTGCTTGCTAGGCAACTTCCACATGTGTACTTGATTATGTTCTTCCACTTAAAGCTGACACTTGCTTCAACAAATTGACTCAAAACAATGAAGTCATTACACACTTTGAAATGAACTAACAGTACTTATATTACTTCATGGTCAGATATATACAGTGTAATTTGTAATTATGTAGTGCAATACAAGATAACTGTAAATATCAAAGTTGTCTACAAAATTACATATTATATGTAATATCAGTATATATACTGTGAAGATAAACTTGAAGTGAATCGTATGGTCTTGGAAAAGTTTCATGATAATGTGTGATACCAAATTCTTAAGAATGAGAAGAATGCTTCAGTGACCAATATACTTTGATCAGAAAAAATTGGCCCTTCAGTTTTGCCCAAGGAGGTGCTTCAAAGAAGTTTAACACAATCTGATTTGTGTAACATTGCTCACTGCATAACTTATAATCAGCCTGGGAGTTGCTTGCAAGCTGCAGAGGAAGAAGGATGTGTCGCAAACGCACTCATGTTGGAAGGAAATGGGTACTGACATACAAATATGTCGAGTGAGAATCTGCGTTTTTAATGCGAGAAAAATTCATTGGCAGGAAAAACGGGAAGAAAGATGGAAAGGAGCAAGCTATTGGTTTATTTTGGTAATGCTAATGTTGTTGATGATTGGAGGAATTCAAATGAATAAAATGGCAATAACCAAAAGAAAAACTGCTATGAGTTTTGTAAGATCATGTTTAAGGAAAATACCAAAAATAAGACTTAATTGGTTAGAAAAATCTTTACGGTCATAGTTGAGACTAGAATGTTATTCAAGTTGGAAATATGGGATGTAGACGATGCTTGGAAAGATGTCAATAAAATCAACAGAGCTTTTTGTAAATAAGTTTAAGGTTTAGCAACAGCATCGCTGAATAGGGTAGCACAGCTAGAGCTAGGCAGATACTCTGGCAAGAGCAAAATAATCACAAGAATTATTAAATCTCTATATAGAATTTCCACATTGGAGGACAGTGATATAATTAAAGAATACTTTCATATTCAAGAGAAGTGTAAGTGGAAAGGATTACGGTTCCTCAATATTCAGCAAGTTATCCAACAGATGGGGATAGGAGAGTCATAGATTAATAGGGAATATCAAAATAAAGCATTCTGGTAATAAGTCTGAGAGAAAAGGGTTCTTTAGGGAAATAAAAACAGTATGGGATAGGAAAAAATTGAGATTTGTGGTAAAACAGTTAGAAAAGGGTTTACCTGGTCAAGAACTGGAGTCATGAATTTAAAAGGTCTAAGACAAGACAAAGATTTGCTGAAATGTCCAAAGTGTGGGGAAGTAAACATAGCTTTTTCATTGTTTATTATACTGCAATCAAACAAAGACTTGGAGAGAATAAGCATGGCAACAGAAATGAATGATTTAGATGGGGAAATTTTAATTAGGAAAATTTTAACTGTAAAAGGAGAAAAAAATATAAAGCGTGTAGGAAACTATTTAGTTAAAGTCAGAGAGAAATGGCAAGAGTAGTAAAAAGGGAGAATGAAGAAAGGTGAGTATTAGAAGAATAATATGGTGGTTAAATATAAATATGGATGGATATATAATATAATTGTGGTGGTCACCAATACACAAATAACCTGGAGTTTTGTGTATTGGGACTAAGTATATTTAGGCAAGCAGCTTTGTAAAGGCAATATCGAGAGTAGATAAGATGATTTTTATTTCTATTTTTAGTGAGAGTAACAATTTGTATTAGAGGTTATACATTATGTAATCATAGTTTTGAGACTGTATTTAAAAATAAATTCAAATTCAAAATAATCAGTCTCACTAGAGAGGATGATATCTGTTTACTACTGGAAATGAAGTGGTAACAGTGAGAGGTGCCTATGACAAGTACACCACTGTTTTTTTTTTTTTTTTTTATGGTTATTCATGATAAAAACAAGTTTATTCATATTTTATAATATGAATTTTCATGCTGCATTTATCTATTAAAATAACTTCTGCTATGTTTTAAAACATTACTAATTCCGGAGTGTTTCCATAAGGTTGTAATGCTTTGAAATGCCAGGTTTTACTATTGCTTGAAGGAGAGTTCAAATTCTGATATTGGTCAAAATATCACATTTTAGTATTGACACCACATAAATATATGCAATTTTCTGCTTATTTTGATACATGATTCATGCATATAGACTATTCCAAACATTTCAAACAAGTTTTCTCACATTTAATCTGTTTTTCCCATAAAGACGCTTCAGTCAAGTTTTGTTTTAAAAAAAGGATTTTTTGTGACCATTTCACTGATTATTTTTTGCTCGTGTAATAACCCACCAAAGGGAATTTTCCTGCATGTTTGAGAAATATCTTAAACTACTTCAAAATACCTGGATGTTATAGAAGAAAACATTTACCTTCATTAATCTGTGGGTCTGTTTGATTTTTAAGTGGCTGTTATGTCAGAACTTTGTTACAGAATATAAAATAATATGTGCATCACTCTCTGGACACATGACTGGATTTTCTGTGTGCTTATTAAAATTATATTCATTTAGGCTTGAGGCTGTATAATATACAATTAAGCAGTGACATAGGTAATGTTTTACCTAAAGGATTTTAATTTATACAAAAAGTGAAAAATAATTAATTCAGTGGGAAACTAAGAACATGGAGTATGTAATGCATCAATGTAATATGAGTAATTAATTTTTTATATTAGTGATATCCACAACATTTTTTATTGATCATATTTTCTGTCTTCATTTAAGTGGCCAAATATGCAATAATACCAAATTTTGAAACTAAAATATTACCTGATTGACCATAAATGCAAAGTGGGCGGCAATTTTATTAACAAGTAGTGATACAATATTCCCTCTTATTGCTGCTAACTGTGAATATTTTGCCATGATAATGTTGTGGTTCAGCATGTAAATTTGATTTGCTTTTATAAAGTTAAACATCAGTATTTGCTGGAAGACAACCATGAGCTGTATGGTGTTAGCAGCTTGGTGTAAAGGTTGTAGTGCACATTGGAAGTACAGATTAACTGCAAAATAGCTTTGAACTTTGTTTCCATGAGAAATTTGTAGCTTGTTACAACGTTTCTTCCTTTTTGATGTAATTGTTTTACTAATGTGTTGATTTATGAACGTAAATGTTTAGTCCTTGCTTCGCCCATGGTTGCGTGTTGTTACTACAGAGGTCTGATACAATGAGAAGGCCCCATCGGCCGGTTATGACGCCGCTTGCTCTTCCCGAGCGCTTCTCTGATTGAGGGGGCCCCGAGGGATCCAATAGGATTCGTCACAGCGGTCCGAAAGGGTGTCGGTGATCTGCTAGGCCCGGCTAGGTTCCGCTTGACGATGCGGGACAAGCCAGTAGGCAAGCCTACCGAGCCCGAACACTGCCCGGGATCGTCTAGTCGGCGAAGCTAGGTTACGACGGGTACATGGGGGCAGGAATATGATAGGTCTGAAAGGTTTGGTCTCAAAAGATGAGTCTGTGGTCTGGATCGGTCTATTTGTACCTGTGGACGCTGCGTAACGGTCGCCAATACAGAGAACCGGTGGCGCCATCTAGTTTATTGAGCTTAAACTAGATAGATAGATAGATAGATAAGGTATCTTTATTGGTTTCAAATTATTGAAGTTATTACACAAGTATTTAGTGCATGGGTCATTGACCGTACATGCATATTTAAGATACAATAGGGTGACAAAATAAACAACAGATAAAGAAAACACAACAAAAGGAACAAGAAAAAGGGAAATAGAAATAAATTACCTTTGTCTAACTGAACAAATTTGACCTAGCTTCGCGCACTTTAGCCAGAAAATTGCCCATGTTTTGCCAGTTCCTCTGGTCAGCCAGTAGATCCCAACATGCCAATCTCTTTCTTAAGGGACTTAAGAATTTTTCTTTGAGTTTAATCGTTCGCTGGTTCTCCCACTGTGCACATTCCGCCAAAATATGTACCCAGTCCTCATCCAATTCACAGAATGGGCAGATTCTCCTGCCAGAATCGTCGGTCATTTTCTGTGCTCTCCAGCCCCCCAGTCTAAACCATGCCATTCCTGATCTTTCCTTTCTTCCTAAATTAAGTATATATGCCTCTTTACCCCAGTTCAATTTTATTTCATTTGCTAGACTTAGAGAAGGTTTAATTTTACAGTCCGATTCTATTTCCTGTTGGTTGATGTCTCTTAGTCTTCTTTTAACACCTTTCCATATGTTTTTGTCATTTGTTTCAGCTCTTAGCCATACTGATCCCATTCCTATTCTCCTCAAACCCCTTTCCAAATCAGCTGCCCAAAACTTAGGAGACAGGTTTTCTCGCTGGTATTTATAACATTTGGATCGTAGTGTGGAGTTATCCCCATGCATCAGCCTTAGCCAGTACTTCACTGCTCTTATTTTGCAGTGTATTGTGTCTTCATAGCATCCTACCTCCCTCAATACCCCCGAATTTGATGTGCCTTGTGAAACTCCAAGAACTCTTTTCCAAAATGCTACCTGTGTTTTATTTACATGCTCTGCTCTTTCCCATCCCCAGATTTCACTGCCGTATAACAGAACAGGCCTTATCATGGAGTTATACATCTTTTCTAATGTATCTACAGGTACATCCGGTATCCGCGAGAGGGTACGTAATAATTCATTTAACTGCCCTCGTGCTTTGTAGTTAGTTACAGATAGATGTTTGTTCCATTTTCCTCTCATATTAAACATTACTCCTAAATAGGAGAAATGTTTAACGTTTTGTAGTTCTAGCCCCTTGTAATACCATTTCTCACCCCTGCCATACACATAGCCATTTTTGAAAGCCATTGTTTTTGTTTTGTTAATGTTTACCACCAGACCCCATTGTTTACAATATTGTTCCAACCTATTAATACCTTTCTGTAGGCCTTCTGTCGTCACTGACAAAATTGTCATGTCATCCGCGTATAAAAGTACAGGAATGCAGACATCGTCTACTTTTGGGCCATTCATTTCCTCTGCTATTAACACGTCAGTTATATCGTCTATGAATAAATTGAACAATAGGGGCGATAAAATACATCCTTGACGAACTCCTCTACTGGCCGATTTAGATTCAGTTGTTGTGTTTTGGTCTATTTTGATGCTGAAATTCACACTGTTGTAAATTTGCATTAGAGCTTTCATCATTTTACCAGAGAGTCCTTTGTGGTGAAGTTTCGCCCAAAGGGCTTTCCTCTGCACACTATCAAAAGCCATTTTAAAATCAACAAAAGCACAATAAAGTTTCCCCCTCTTTCTATTCAAATTTGAATCAATTAATGTTTTTAATATGAAAATATTATCTGCAGTAGAGAACCCTTCCCTGAAACCCGCCTGAAATTTAGAAATCATATCAAACTCTTTTACCCAACCCCTTAACCGGTCATAGATAATTTTGCAATATACCTTACCCAGTATAGATAACAACGCAATTCCTCTATAATTTTCTGGTTGCTGACTGCTGCCCTTACCCTTAAATATTGGCTGAATAATTGCTGTTGTCCAAGCTTCAGGATACTTCTCTCCGTTAAATAATTTGTTAAATGCCACCCGCAGAAGGTATAATATTTTAGGGACTTCTATGGAGCATTTAACAAATTCACTCGGAATTCCTTCTATTCCCGGTGCTTTGTGATTCTTTAGGCTTTTTATTGCCCGAACAATTTCCCCGTCAGTTATTTCCCCATCTAGAATTGGTACTGTAGAATTTAAGCATAGTTCAGCGAAAGACATCCGGGGTCCCTCCCACTCATCCCCACCAACTTCAGCGTACACACTATTAAAATACGCTAACCATGTTCCTGGTTTGATGCTTACGTCATCCCGTCTTCGCACTTTAATTTTCTTAATTACCTTCCACATGTATATCGAATCTCTCCGTTCTGTCGCTATTCTTAAATCTGTCGCCATTTTGTTTTGCCATTCCGTCTTTACACTTACTAATACATCTTTATACTGCTTTCTAATTTGGGTATACGAAAGACGCTTTTCCTCGGAACCTTCTCTTCTATACACCTTAAGGGCTGTTTCAGCTTTTTTCTTCGCTTCTTTACATCTACCGTTGTACCAGCCTGTAGCTTTCGAGATTCTTTTGTTATTTCGTATTCTCATGCTTCTACCAGCTATTTGTAAATTATTTGTTATTGTTTTAATAACATATTCCCCGCTTCTTTCCCCCACTTCAGTTTTACCTGTCCGATCACGCAAAACGGCAAGAAATTCCTCGCTTCCCCCTGGGGTCCATCGATATCTCACCATAGATGACAAAGCAATTTTTTTTCTCATGTGTTTCCCCGACGTTGTTTGAGTGTCTTTTTAGAGTGAGTAAGATGGGTGAGTGGTGTGATTCAACTCTATTTAAAATTTGAAAGTCCTCTATTAATGGTATTATTTCCTGTGAACAAATTACATAATCTATAACACTTCCTCCATTACTATTGATAAATGTTAATTCCCCTTCCTTATCTGATCCATACTTGCCGTTTAGGATTTCTAATTTAAACGCGTCACAAAAGGCTAGCAATTCTTTTCCATCTGAATTTATCACTGTATCCTTACTTCGCCGCACTTCTCTCCTACAATCTGCTTCCCCCCTTTCTACCGTAATATTTTCGCTTCCGATTCTGGCATTAAAATCTCCCATTATGATTAAGTTTGCTTTTGGGTGTATTTCCTGAATTTCTACAATCATGTCGGCCAAATTGATAAATAAGTTGGGGTTGGTATATCGGGATGCTGCTGGTTGTCGATATACTACAATAATACACAACTCAAGTGAAGTTAATTTACAGTATACACATAATGTTCCAAATACCTTAATATTTATGTGTTGAAAAGTCATATCATGCTGGTCTTTAGTGTAAACGGCAACACCCCCGGATATCTGTCTCTCAGGCCCCTGGTTTCACTACCCGTGAATACACCATTAAAACCACCAATATTTACATTTTCCCCAGCTTTAAGCCATGTCTCTGTGAAGCCCAATATATCTACACTGTGTACAAAGTCAATGAACCTATCATTAGCCAATTTCTTCTTTAGACCTTCAACATTCCAAAGGCCGACTGTCACATGGGCGGCTACTTCCTAGTTCCTTCTCCTACCTGCTCTGGTGTTCTCTGCTGGTGAATCCCTTACCCCCGTTGCCTTTGTCGTCCCTCTGGTTGCAGTTGCTGGTGGTCGCTTGAATTCCTTTGAGACGCTCCCCCTGCCCCTCTGTGGTATTTCTCGCATCGCTGTAGGGAGGGCTTCATTAAGGGGTGGCTTCGGGCTGTCCCTTCCTGGTCGTTGAACCTGTTGCTGCTTTTCTGCTCCCTCCGCCACCTCCACTTGTTCTTTCCGGTGGTCACTTCCTGTCGCTGGTTCTTCTGCCTGCACTGCTCTCTGTTCAGGGTTGTCCCTGCCGCACAACTCCAGTTCCTCCAGCTCGTGCCTCGACCACACTTTGCCATTAATTATAAGTTTATCAAATTGGAGGACAGCGTGGCAACCCTGCCTCCTTGCTTCGGCCAAGTGGCGCTTTAGAAAGCTTCTTTCTTGCCTCACTCTGTCACTGAAGTCCTCAGCGATGTGCACTCCCGATCCCTTGAGGTATCTACTGTTCCTCAATATCTCACTTTTTACCTTATAAAAAGCCAGTTTACACACGATGGGACGGTTTGTTCCTGCCCATCTCCCGACCCTGTGTGCTCGCTCGATATCCATTGGTGACAAATTAATTCCGAGCTGCGCCACCACTCGCCGAATTAGCACTTCGGTATCTTCCCAAGTCTCCCTGTCTTCCTCGTACACTCCATACACCACAATATTGTTCCTTCTACTTTGGTTCTCTAAATAGTCTACTTTTTGCTCTAGTAAGCTAAGTCTGTCCATTGCAGCACTTACTCGTGTATTAACACTTAACACTTCGTCCTTCCCGCAGCACCTGCTAAAACCTTGCTTCATTTCTTCTGCCAGGTTTCGAATCATTTCCTTCACTTCCTCCATTGTATTATTCTTTCTTTCTTTTCACACCCCTGACCGCACTGAGCAAAACACGTCCACACTCCACCACGTCTCGACCAAGACTCAGCTTAAACTATTTGTACATTAGCGCTGTGTGGCGAATTTGAGCTTATTGAACTTATGTTACTAATGAATTGTGGCATTATAGCGTGCGTCAAAAACTATTTGTTGCCGCGTGGTGAACTTATTATTTATTTGTGATGGGGTGCCACTACAGGCGTCCCCCCAAGTTCACCACCGTGGAGTTCGCCGTTTTCTATGTCTTCGTCCGCGTTTCTTGCGGTTTGACACGGTTGGGAGCACTGGGATATTCAGGGTTATATGGAAAGTCGTTCTCTTTCCCTTGTAGCGATGTATACCTTAAAGGCCTACGAGGGGGAAAGCCTAGTGGGATCGTATGTCACGTCCCCCAATTGTCTTGTCCACCTCCAGCCATTCCACCCGTGGTGGGAATTGATAGAAGTCTAGGATCTCTTTTAGCCAGTTGTCTTCTCCTGCGGCCATGGTGGAGTGCCGCATGCTTTTTTGAGTGGAGGAGAAAATGATTTAATCACTGACCTCAGCCCCGATGGGAGTCGGGACTGAGAGTGTGGCAACTTCCGAAGCGTCAGCATACCCACTAAAAACTCCTCCACCGGAAGGAAAAACGATAGTAGAAGGAAAAGTGGAATAGAACGTGATGTTTGTGCGGTCCTGCATAGCACCCGCGTTAGTACTTGAAGGCTGTTGGCTGCCGCCCCATGGGCGGGAGTGGGTAAAGGTAGTAACTAGGGTGCAGCCATGAAACCTGACTGCAACACTAGTGGGAGTAGCGAGGATTTCAAAGGAGATGGAAGCTAGGATTGAGGATGATACTGATGCTGTTGCTGGTTGAACTCCTTGCATTGCTGCAAGAAGCGTGCGACTCTGCGGGTCTCTATTCAGTCTAGGACCTAAAGTTCAGTTCCGGATGGATTCGTCGATGGCGTTGAGTCTGGATGTTGTGCTGTCGAACTGCCCAGCCAGAGAAACCTGTTGAGCAACTGATGTGATTTAGAGATCCCTGATGAGTTCCTCCAGAGCTGTCAGCGTCGTCGTCATGTTCAGGAACTCCGCGTGGATATCCTGAACGACGTCGCGTAGGCTCTGGATTTCCTTGGTGACTGTGGTATTGGTGCTGGTGGCGGTGGCTTCAGCGGTGCCTTGCTGCGAGGATGAGGGGGAAAGCACTTGGCCGGTGTAGTGCGTCGACCCTCCACAGGTTGCACAGTAACAGCGACAGCGGCGTAGGTCGTGCTGCTTACACGTTGCCGTTGTGCTGACGGAACCACAGTAGTGGCACCTTGGTTGTGCTGAGCAGCGCCTACAGGGCACCTGGCGTTATACTCGGCTGGCCGCGATGCGTAAGCACCGCCCTAACAAGGGCAGGCCCGCCCTCAAGGCCGCTTCGTTGTCGCCAGGGTCTGCGAACTCGATCCTGACGAGCGACATGGATCCCTGGTTCCGAAGATCCGAGTGGTCTTCAAGGCTGAAGGCCACTGGTGTGCTGCGCTGATAGGAACCTGACTGGCAGGTCCCTCGGGACCGCTCGGATGACAGCGCTGTACCTCCCATGAAGTACAGGCTGGATCTGCGTAGGCTCGGTAACTCCCAGGATCAGCGGCGTGGATACCGGTGAAGGTGGCCGCAACTGCGGAGGCAGTCGCGGCGAAGCGGCGGTTGAGGCGTAAGTAGCCCCGGGCTGCGGCGGATGCCGGAGAAGTACCTGCATTAGCAGGATCGGCGACTCTACCAAGCTGCTTCTTCGCCATCTCCTCTAAACTTAACCGCCCCTTATATAGCCCCATCCATTGAGTTGTGGTCGTGTTGTTCCTGCGCCATCTGTGGAGCTTTGGTTGAAACCGGTTGGTGAGTAGTCGTGTTGTCCGACTCAGCGCTATGTGGTGATGTCGCCTGTGTATCCTCCGTAATAGTGTGTGCCGCCTTGCATCGGTCTATGGAGAACTTAGCCGTGCTGCCATCTTCGAGGTGAACCTCTACTGTCTTTCCATCGTTGCTGATTACTGGAAAGGGCCAGTGGTATGGTGGTGTCAGTTTGCGTCTCCCAGCTTCCTCGCGGAGATACACGTGCGTGGCAGTTTGGAGTTTTGCCGGTAGGTAGCTCCGGCTACACGCTTGCAGCAGGCTTGGGTTTCCCCTGTCAGGGATTCCCCAGCTATAGTTGAAGCGACGAAGATATCCATGGGTAGGTGGATGTGTTGCTGGAATACTCTCTGTGCGGCGCACTGGTTGTCGGTGTCATGATTGCCGTACGTAACCCTAAAAAGATTGTACGCAGGTTGACCCATGCAGATGGATTGGTTGCAGCCATCAGTGCGGCTTCTGGGCAATGATGCCAACGCTGTATTTTTCCGTTAGCTTGGGGGTGATAGGCGCTGGTATGGTTTTCGATGCCCAGCAGTCGGGTAAGTTCCCTAAATAGCTCTGGCTCGAACTAGCGTCCTGGTTTTTGTTATTTTGGCTGGAGTGCCGTAGCGGCTTATCCAATGCTGGAGGAGTTTGTTGGCTATTGTGGCTGCGTCTATCCATTTGAGAGGTATGCGTTCTGGGCATCTGGTTGCCCTGTCATAGGCAAAATGTGTGACCGTTTGAAGGAGGCGGGAGGCCACGATGTCCGTGTATACGTGCTCGAATTTGGTCGCCGGAGGAAAATCTTGCAGTGGCGATAGACTGGCTATCTGGCACCGGTGACAAGCTTTAGCCCACTTTTTGATATCTGTGTGCATGGATGGCCAAAAATATTGGTCTGCGTGTTGCGCAAATTCCTGGGTGGCTCATGCCGTGCAGTTTTTGGAAGACTCGTCCTGCATTGGCGCGGGACGAAGGGTCGGTTACTATACGTGCTAGTGTGTCGGTTACTATACGTGCTAGTGTCGCATGCGATGACAATGCCGGTGTATCCGATAGGTATTTGTTGGCTGTTGTGAGTGGGACTGTATGTCGGTATTTCTGTATCTGCTGCCTGTGCCAGAAAGTCTGCGTCTGTGCAGTTTAACGTTTCTATGCAGGACAGGGCGTCTACTACCATATTTTTGTCTCCCTCACAATACTGAATGTCGGTAGAACTGCGAGATGTACCCCATTCGTTGGACCCTCCTAGGCATGCTGCTCTTAAGATCCTGTGTGATGGCGTGAGTGAGAGGTTTATGATCGGTATGGATGGTAAAATGTCTTCCTTCTACCTGGTCCCGGAAGTGCTTGATAGCCTCGTAGAGGGCTAATAGCTCTCGGTCAAAGGTGGAATATGCTCGTGCCTGGCAGAGTGTTTTGGAGAAGATCCCTGGGGGTTGTAGGCTTCCCCGATGATGTTGCTGCAGGACGGCGTCGATGCCCGTGTCACTGGCATCTGTGGATAGGTATAACGGCGCATGTCCTAATGTGTGTGCTAGGGGTGGCGTTTGCCAGGTGTTGTTGAAGGCATTGCTGAGTGTTTCTGTCCATTGGATAGGTGTTTTGTCCATTTCGCTGTTTTGTAAGGCATTTAAGGGTTGTTGAATGGTGGCTGCCTGCGGAATGTGTCTGCGGTAAAAATTGATCATGCCAAAGTACCGCCGTTGTTCCTTAATGTTTTTTGGTGGGGGGAATTCTGTGATAGCCTGGATCTTCGTCGGGAGCAGTCGGTTCCTTGGCTGGATACAAGTTGTCCCAAGAACTGTACTTCTGGTTATCCAAGGATGCATTTGACAATGTTGAGATGGAGACCATATTCCGTGAATCGCTGGAGGACCGTCTGCAGGTGTTCTCATGTTCTGGTGTCGTGGATGCCACTAAGATGTCATCCAGATAGCAGAAGGTGAATGGTAGGTCGTGTAGGAGATGGTATGTTTGTACAGTGTTGCATAGTCGGAAACCCATGTGGGTGTATTCAAAAATGCCAAACGGGGTGGTGATGGCTGTTTTGGGTATGTCCTCGGATGCAATTGGTATGGGTGAAAAGCTCTCTGCATGTCTAGGGTGGAGAAGATGGAGGTCCCATGGAGGAGGGTATTGAAATCCCAGATGTGTGGGACTGCATATCGATCTGGCATAGTATTCTTATTAAGCTGACGGCAATCCCCACAAGGGTGGATAGTCGTCCTCCATGGACTAGTGGTACAGTACTAACCTCTAGTTCCCAAGGTCGCGGGTTCAAACCCGGCGGAGGGCGATGGATTTTTTCGGGCGTAAAAATCCTTAGCATGGCTTCCTTCGGAAGGGAAGTAAAGTCGGTGGTCCCGTGTCGTAGATTTGCGGCACGTAAAAGAACCTCAAGCCTGATAAAGAGGCCTCTGAGCAAAATTACCGGTCTTTCATGCCCAATATGGAATGGGACGCTAAGAACCATAGTAGTTAAAGAGCGTCCATAAATAAAACTCAATTTAAATTTATTTACAAGGGTGGATGGGACCTGTCTGGTTTCTATACAATGTGGAGGGGTGATGCTGAGGGTGATTTTGAAGATCTTATGATGCCCTCCTTAGGAGCTTGGTAATTTCTTCTTTGATCGGGTGCAGTCGTCTCGCTTTTGCTGTTACTGGTGCTCCTGTTGTTTCTATATAATGGTAGATTCTAATGCCTTTGTATGGTTTGTTTGGAGTTGGTTGGGTGATTTTGATGTATTCGTCTATTAGGTTTCGGAAGGGGATCTGTGGCGGAATTGAGGATAATTGACCTGATATGATTTCCACTTGCCCTGGGATTTTGTGGCCTAGGTTGTCTCGTAGATACTCCGAGTGGAGGTCTACTGATAGGCCAAAGTGAGTAAGAAAATCGGCCCCATTGATGGCTTTTGGGATGTCAGCAGTCAGGAATTCCCAGGTATATGTGCTTGTGCCTAGATGTAATACTATTTTTCGGGTGCCAGATGTGTGGGTGAGGGATCCATTTGCAGCATATACCTGGTATTCTGTGTGTCTGGTTCTTTTGATGATCTTGTTGGGTAAGATGGAGACACAGACTCCTGTGTCCACCAGGAGTGAAATTTGACTTTCCTGGCATCGGATGAAGAGGCAGTTTGTATAGGCCTTCACAGTTGGTCCTACCATACTTGCTGTGCTGTTCACCCACTGATTGCAGGTCCATGCGTCCAGCCCCAGCGCCTGTGGTACCAGCAGTCGCCATTGATTCGTTCACTGGCATTCCATCAGGTAGCTTGGGGTTGTGTGGTTTTTCTTCCCTCTAGTGCCCTCAGTTTATTTGATAATGCCTAGATTTAGGTTTGGCAGTCACATTGAGGTTCTTGTTGGACTTCTGTTACTTTTCTTGTGTTGTGGGCCATTGATCGGTGTGCAGTCCGGGGGTTCGTCTTCCCATGCTGCTAAATGGGACTGTGTCTGTGCTGAGAGTTTGCGCAACCATAGGAGACATAATAGCTCTTCTGATGTGGTAGTGCTGGCTGATGTCGCATGACTCTCAGCAGCTGGGATGGTTTCTGGTCATTCAGCTGTGTATCTTCAAGTAGCTGTTGAGCTGTTGCTGGTTCATAAGGGCATATATCTCAAGCAGACACTGCTTGAGTGCTTGGTGTGGTTGCTCCCCCTGGGTTGGCCATCAAGTCTGTGACCTGGATCACTATCTGTCGAGGCAGTTGTAGGACTATCCTGTGGAAGCGGGTGCATTGAGCATTAATTTTGTGTGCTGTGAAGATTGCCTCTGCCTGTAGTAACCAGGTTGCTGGGTCTTCCTAGTAGAAGGCTGGTAGAGGAGTAACAGTGACATGTACTGCTTCCAGTTGTGTTGCGGTTACCTCTGGGGTAACTTCGTCTGTGGTCACCACTGTTGACCTTGCATTGTCCATGGTTGCATGTTGTTACTACAGAGGTCTAATACAAGGAGAAGACCCTTATGGAGACCAGTTATGGCACCGCTTGCTCTTCCCAAGTGCTTCCATGAGTGAGGGGGCTCGGAGGGATCGAGTAGGATTCGTTACACCGGTCCTAAAGGGTGTCGGTGATCTGCTAGACCTGGCCAAGTTCCACTTGATGATGTGAGACACACTAGTAGGTAAGCCTACTGAGCTCGAACACCACCCGGGATCATCCAGTCGGTGAAACTAGGTCACGACAGGTACATGGGAGCATGAATAGAATAGAGGTCTGAAGGGTTTTGTCTCAAAAGGAGCCTTTATTGTTTCATGTGTCTTCGCACCCCGGCGGTTTGTGCTAGTGACTGTAGAGGCAAGGAGCCAGTTCACTGTTGCCTGGATCGGTCTATTTATACCTGTGGTTGCCAGCACAAAGAATTGGTGGCACCATCTATTTTATTGAACTTAAACTATTGGTACATTAGCACCACTGTGGCACATGGTTGAACTTATATTACTAATGAGTTATTTACCTATTGGTGTATATTACAATTACTTGCTGCATTATAGCTTGCGTCAAAAGCTATTTGTTGCTGCATGGTGAATTTATCATATATCTTTGGTGGGGTACCACTACAGTAAGTTAAGAAACCTAAGCAGTAACACTTCATTCCTTAGCTGGAGAAGAAAGCTTTTGTGTTTACAGCAAATGTGCATTAATTCACAAATATTACAGAATGTGAATTAACTGGGGATGCAAAGACATGCGAAAGTATTGCAAACAGAAGTGTTCAAGAAAAAGAAGTATTTAAATGAATAAAAAGGAATAAAATTGCAGCATTAGATTACACTCTTTCCAGAAATTCAGTTCTTACAGAGAAACTAGTCTCTACTGTAGTAGTCTGGAAATGAAGTGTTTATATTTTGGTGATAAACTGTGAAATATAATAGTAAAAATTTAAGTTTTCAGTTGCCTTTGTACACATTTAGTTAAAGAATACTGCTAAGAACCTTTACTTACTGCTCCTACAGTGGATATTTTATTGTAAAATAACCACTGGTTTGTGAGTGCTTTAAGCACTGCTTAGAGTGGCTTCAGTTTTCAAAATAAGGATCCTAAATATGACCTTTGATCTTCCTGATTATAGGGATAGCTTTTAATAATTTCTTATACAACCAGGAGTAGAGCCCATACTTTTTTATATGAGTCAGCTTTTCCCCCTAGTCACTCATTTACTTTTACCAATTAATTTTCCCAATTCTTCATAGACATAAAATAATGTATTTATTTAAAGGTGAGTCGAAATTGTTACACTAACATCACTTAAGTTTACTCACTTAACATGTTTCGGGAAACCGTTGTTCCCATCCTCAGAAGGTTAACTCGACTGGCCCGTGTTGTTGGTGTTTCCGTTTTTTGGACTGGATCCTGTGGTGGCATCTTGTGGTGGAGAAATGTACTTCCAGAGAGGATTTGGTGGCGGCAAATCAAAATTCATTAGATGTGTGTTGTGTTTTAGAATGGTGATCTTCTCCCATGCATCTAATTCGGCTGCAAATTTGGCTGGTTTGACTAATGTAATATTGGGTTTGATGTTGTGATTAGTGATCCAAAAATGGTGTGAAACTGCAGATTTGTCCATTTGTTTGTATTTAATACATCTCATGTGCTCCTTTAGCCTAGTTTCTAAGTTTCTTTTTGTCTTACCAATGTATACTTTATTGCAATAAAAACTAGGCTTAGAAACTAGGCTAAAGGAGCACATGAGATGTATTAAATACAAACAAATGGACAAATCTGCAGTTTCACACCATTTTTGGATCACTAATCACATCAAACCCAATATTACATTAGTCAAACCAGCCAAATTTGCAGCCGAATTAGATGCATGGGAGAAGATCACCATTCTAAAACACAACACACATCTAATGAATTTTGATTTGCCGCCACCAAATCCTCTCTGGAAGTACATTTCTCCACCACAAGATGCCACCACAGGATCCAGTCCAAAAAACGGAAACACCAACAACACGGGCCAGTCGAGTTAACCTTCTGAGGATGGGAACAACGGTTTCCCGAAACATGTTAAGTGAGTAAAGTGATGTTAGTGTAACAATTTCGACTCACCTTTAAATAAATTCAATACACATCACTGTTTCTAGCTTCTTTTCATTACAATACATACATAAAATAATGTGTTTAAAGTCCTGCTTTGGAAAACAAATGTTTTATGATCATGAAGACGACACTCTAATGATGATATGAAATCTGTTAAAAATAATTGTCTTTTGATGTTTCTTTATGTCAATAAATTTAGCTATTATACTGTAGTGCTCTAAAAAAATCCTAAAATGTGTAGATGCTATTTATTCACAAAAATATTTCAGTAAACCTAACATTTTGTATTTTCAGTATAACCTCAGTTGTTTTACATATTGAGATGGCTAAAATAATGTATATATGAAAAGATGTAAAAATTGAATTCTCTTATGGAATTGAAATTGTTTTAAGATTATTGCCCAAACTAATTATGTATTATTTAATATAAGAAAGTAGTAAATGAAATAAACACACAAATACTAAACATAATATACTATTCAGAGTACTGGTGTTTTACACTGGTTTAAAAAAATCGTCAATTTTTCTTTGCTGCTTTAATTTTTCCACACAGTCACACACTAGTCGATTATATGCATTTATCACAGAAATCCTATCATTTAGGCTTTATGATTATAGAAATGATATAATTTCTAGAACTTGAATTGCTTCATGCACACTGGGAATGCCTCCACTATTTGCCTACTTCAACAATGTTATCAATATCATTGGATACAACCTGGGGAAGAATGACCTTGCCCGATCATATTGTTAATACGTGTGTAGCAATAATGTATTCCAAAAATACTGTAATTACTCATGTAACATGCACATATTTTTTTGAAAAATTGGTGTGCGCATCTAATTTGAGTTTTTTTTGAAAGCATTGCTTTTGGCTTGCATAGTCGTACACATATTTCCAGTATGCAAGCACATGAAATACATATAACAGGGTTAGCAATAGCATCAGCATCAGTCTTTGTTTGTCTCCAGCATATGCGATAGTTCTGATTTAGGTATCATTTGTTCTTTGTGACCAGTGTTTGTGTTCACACCTTGGCAGACTTGCAAAAATGAGTACTATAAGATTGCATTCATTCACTGCTGTGAAAAAATTGAAAATTATCAAAGAAGCAGAAGAAATAGGAAATCAAGCTGGAGGAAGAAAATGGATATTTCAGAATCTTTTGTAAGTGATTGGAGGATAAAGGAGGACGAATTGCAAGCAACCAACTGTAATAGACGTCTTTCCGAGGATTGTCAGCCAAGTATCTAGAAGTGGAGGATAGACTTGGAGCATTCATAAGTTTAAGACACCAGTTTGGTAATTCTGTGGCCACAGAAATGTGCCAGCTTCAAGTAATGAATATTTTGTGAGAGATCAATGTTGCACTGAATTTCAAAGCAAGCATGAGCTGGATTCCCGGTTTTTTTGTACGGCGCAGGTTTTCAATTTGCAATGATACCACAATAGCGCCGCATATGCCAGAGGTGTATGAAGACAAACTTCTGATCTTTCAAAGGCATGTAGTATGTCTTCGTAGGCAGCATGAATATCTGTTTTTGCAAGTAGGAAATGTTGATCCAATGTCTGTTTATTTTAGGATGTCGTATGATACCACCATTGCAAAAGAAGCCTGTAAGACTGTGGCAATACATACAGCTGGTTGCAAAAAGCAGCGCTGTACTGTTACTTTGGCTATGCTGGAAACTTCCACTGTTCATAATACGAGTATTTAAGCGGAAAACCATTCCCAAGAAAGAATTTTCCTCCTGGAGTCCTGGTGAGAGCCCAGGAGAAAGGGTAGATGGACAGTATGCTAGTCATTGACTGGATTAAAACCATATGGGAGTGATATCTTGGAGCACTTCTCTCATGCCAGAGAAACATGCTAGTATTGGACAGTTTTTGCAGATATAAATGGGACATGTGAAAAGAAGATAAGCTGCAGGAAATTCAGACCTGGGTATGATTCCTGGTAGACTGACTTCACTGCTACAGCCATTGGATGTTTACATAAACCGCCCATTTAAGGCTCATTTGAAAAGACTATACAGAGTGGATGGCAAGCAACAACCACAAGCCCACTGGGAAAATTCAAAGACCTATATTATCTTTGGTATGCAACTGCGTAAACGTTGCATGGGACTGAATTCCAGCCAGCCTCTTAGAGAGGTCATTCAAGAAGTGCTGCATATCCAATAAAATGGATGGGATGGAGGAAGACATAATCTGGAGTGTCGATGATGATGATGATGATGATGAGCCAAGTTGTGCAGGAGAGTCCAGCAATGATAATGAGGATTAATTACCTACATAGGTACGTTGCAACATAAAAATGTGAGTAAATTGCTTAGATATTAGTTACATTAACTATAATGCACCATTTTAATAGGTGTATATTTTGTTTTAGATAATCTTGTATATGTGAGTTTGTGTTTGTAATGCATATATTTCACCATTTTTTTTAAGCCCTTGAAAAACCGGGTGCGTTGCTTACTCGCATGTGCATGGTACACGAGTAAATATGTATTGATAAATATGTATTGATGCCTTAACCAACATGCCTACTGTTTTGTGCTACAACAGCAAGGATAGAGTATACAGAAACTATGCATAATTTATCTTTACATAGCATAAATGCAATGTATAACTGAGTAAGTAAATATGTTTTGTACATGGGACCAGAAAAATGTGACACATTAATGAGAGAATGTATAACAGAAAAACATAATTGAGCTAAATGTTAATGTCTAAAAAAATTAGCCTATATCTGTGAAAAGGAGAAGTGAATAATGTATAAGTAAGGTTCAGCAGTATATGCTGTTAAAATTTCACAGTGATATTTTAAATAGTTCCTAAAATAATAGGTCTTACTGTATGTGTAACTAAAAGTAACTTGTTGAAATTAAACATCAGGAGATTAAGGAGGTTAAAAATCATCAGTCAAGTACACTGAAGGTGAAATGTGGAGTACCTCAGCATGCTAGTTCCAATCCTATAATAAATGATTTCAACATAATTAACTCTTCTGCAAAGTCCTTTCTCTTTGCTGATAATGATTGTCCTGGTTATGGCAGCTAACAAAGAACCTTACAATCAATCCATCAAGTAACAGAACAAGAAACTAACTACTTCATGGGCAACAAACAATCCTGTAATAAATTAAGAGTCAGGGGAAAGAAATGTTGATGTTCATAACAAGCTGTTCTGGGAATGTAAATGATTTAATGTTAAAAACCTACCTAATTTCTAAACAAGTCTTTTGTTTTTGTTTATTTTTCATTTGTAAGTCCCACGAACTCCATTAGGGTACCAGGCAAGGTTTCAAGCAGAAAATATAAGATAAATTGTCCAATTGGTTTTTAATTTTCTCAAACAAATGACAACAATTTAGTTTACTGACAAAAAACTGATGTCTTATAACATCTTATTCTGCTGCAAAATATAAATATTTAAACATAACGTAATTAACACAGTATATGAATGACATTCCAAATAATTAGTACAAACTACAGTGAACAGATTGTGACCATTCAGATGTGTGAAGACAAGAAAATGTCTCGAGTTAGGAATCGGTTTATAAAGTTGCTGGGCCTTTGGTCTGCAAAACCCCTTCAAAAGCATCAAGTCATCGTGTTTAGCTTTTGAAATAGCCATGTTATTGGTGTATGCCATTCAATTTTCAATTCCCTTTCCTGTATTGGGAAAGGACATATTTTCACAAATTTACTTTCCAGGTAATGTGTCCATATTTTCAGCATTTCTTGTGTTACCCGTAAAACTTCGAAAGGTTCTGGTTTTTGTTGTATATTTCATAAAAGATCTTCCCAGTCCTTCTTAAAGCTCCACATAGGAATATCCCCCAAATGGGGAAAGTCACATAAATGGAGTCCAGCTTTTTCACAACATGCACTATGTAGTATAGGAACCATATAACTGTGAAATTCTTTTCTGACCTCCCACTGAATCACTAAATATATGTAGAATTCAGACATGTTGATCCATAATGTTGAAGTGGTAAAAGAATAAGAATGAAGAAACTTCATCAGATCCTTTCTTTCTTATGGATTTAAGATATGTAAAGAACACAGATTTTCCTGTGGCAAGTGTGCAAAAGTTAAATATATACATTGGCAATTGCCTCCTTATTAGACATACATTGGTATTTTAGGCAACGGAATATTCTTCTGGTACTCCATTGTTGTTGCCTTGTATTCAGTGCTGGTCCTGGCCTTCATTCTTGCAGAACGTTTTCTGTCATAAAAGGCTTGAGCTTGATGTTTATATAAAGTATTCTGAGTTGTTAATTCGTGTAATTCTTTGGCATCTGTAACATGATTAAGGCTTCTTAATCTGCAGTTAAACTGATTACACTTACTGCAAGTATCTGCTCTAGAATAACCAAAAGAAAAGTTGAATTTTGCTGCTGAAGGTATTGCAGTACATACCATAAGAGACCTAAATATTTGGAAATGCTTCTTTAACATACTGAACATTTGCTTCATGTTCAGATCATCATTCAAGTACAATCTCTTGTAGTCGTGCAGACTTCAATGACTCTTCCTTCCACAAAAGGAAGCAGTATGTTCCTCAATCATTTTTTTTACATCATCACTCAAATGTCAATGCTTGAAAGAATCCTTGCATCTTTTATGAACTGGTGATCCAGTATTCTTCAAAGATGCTTTAATGTAATTTAGTTGTGTACTAATGATTCTGCGAATGGAAATGAAAGATTTGTGACAAACAATATCTGGTCCCTTTTACTGTAACGTTACACTGGTAATATGTGCCGTGCTATTTGTTGGTTACTTCTTGACATGATGTATGTCTCATCACAGGCAAAAACTGAAATGAATCTTGTCAAGTAAGAGTATTGAGCATCATTAGTCTTTAATTTATTATATGAATCCACAATTAACTGCCTTTCTTCATTATTTATGTGTTCAAAACACTCCAATTTCTTACAATAGCAATCTTCGCCTGCCTCATGGAACTGCAGTCTGATTTTTTCATAACATTAGGAGTCTTCCTGTTTTCAGTCTCCTCTTGCCTTCTTTCTTCAATGTACTCATTGAAGTCCCTTCATCCAAACTCATACCTGTCTAAACACACACAAAAAACAAACGGAAAAGTAATAATCCTAAGCAACAGTAAACATTCCATCAACTATGCTGACAGTAAGCCTATTCCACTAACAGGAAGAAACTATCAACATTAATGTTTTGCTTTAATGTAAAAACAGATGAATAGATGGCAGTAACAATAAACTCAATACAGCATGTTACATGATAAGAGGATTATTGGAATGGCTTACTTTGCTTATGTTCAGTCCTTGTTGATATATGGCATAATTTTCTGAGGGGAGTTAGCAGCAGGGAAGGTAAGTTTCATGCAAAAGAAAATATTTTGAGCCATGATAGGAGCAAGTCCAAGAACATCTTTTAAATCTCTCTCTAAAAAAACTAGGCATTCCTCTCTCCCCTTGTGCATGCTTGCTGCTTTGCAAATTTAGCGTTGATGGTATGGAACTTTTAATCCCCTTTTGGGACTGAGGCTGTAGAAGTGTTGAGTTAGCAGCAGTGGAGAGCGGTTGGGTTTCGCACGAGCTCTACAAAGAAGAGGAAAAGTGAAAAGGGACAATAGAAGTGAGTTTAAAGAGCTACAGAGCTAAACAGGACTATTCAACACAATGAAGAAGAATATGATGAAAAGAAAAGAACAAGCAGAAGAAGTGATAACAATGTTTTTCATGATATACGGGATTGGAATGCTACTAATTATTGGTGGAGTTGAGGTGAACCTGGGACCTATAGGAGATCAAGGACTAGGGTGAGAACTCTTGACTGGAATGGAGAAAATGGAAGAAGTGGGAGAAAATGTTAAAAAAGAAATTAAAACAGACATGAGAAGTATTCACACAGAAATTCTAAGTATTAAAAGAAAATTAGAAATTTTGGAAGAAGGGCAAAGTGGTTTAATTTGGTAATATCAGGAGTGGAGGAAAGAAGAGATGAGTGGCCCATCCTGGAATTGTGGGAGATCCTGGAAAGAAGATTGGAAATGGAGCTTAATGGATGGAAAATTGCAGACTCCTATCATGTAGGAAAAAAAGATGGAAGACGGATCATTGCAGTTAGATTTATACCATTACAAATTATCCATGAAATATTGAAAGGAGCTAAGAAACTGCAAGGCACAAGAATATACATCAATAAAAATATGTCGGTGGAACAGAGAATACTTAAGAAGAAATTAGTGGAACAGATGAAAAAAGCAAAATTGGAGGGACACCGAGCTTTCATATGAAACCTGAAGCTGTAAAATAGATGGGAGACCAGTTGGCAATATTGAAAATGACTTAAGGGACGTTAATAGAAAATACGGGGAAATGAGTCAGCAAAATACAACACAGACAATAGGAAACATGACGATGTCAGAGACGACGGGACTAACTACAACTCTGCAAAAATCAAGGATGGGGGACATTGCAAAGAGAGGAGAGGGGAGGGCAGCCAGCAACATGTGATGCCTCCCAGGACAGATGATGACGTACCAGACCAGCTGATGATCACAAGGAAACCAGAGGAGTTACATCTCAAGGTGGACTTATGACATCAAAAGAAGTAGGGAAATCACTGAGGGCAACAAGGTCAGCCGAAGAGAAGGGGAACCAGCTGTATAAAGTAGAGGAAGTATATGCAGTGCAGGAAACCAATGTATTATCTTCCCGGCAGGGAAGTATATTAGTGTTAGACGGAAACAAACCATCAACATTTAAGGGTATCATGAGGGATCCATACTCAAATGGGAGGGGGGGGTCAGAGAAATGAGAAGTGGTTCCATTATAAATATTTGAAAGATTTAAACAGAGCAAGAAGCAGCTCACATTAGGGAAGTAAAGGTAAGTGTTGTGATGGCAGCAGGGAAGCAAGGAGAAAGTCATAAAGGTTGTTAAAGAGGCAAGATCAAGAAGAAAAAGGACATTTATAAGTAAATCGGGCAAAACTGGGGATTAAAATATTGAAATATAGCAAAGCAGACTAAACCTAGTGGGAATGTTAATGAAGGAATTGGAGAGTTTAGACAGAATCTGAATCATATTTAATGAATATATTCAACAATATGGTGAGTAGCAAGATATTAAGGTGGACAAAGATAGAATCTGTTAGCGAAAAGCAAACCCAGCGCTAATGACTGTTAAATACTATAAGCTTGGGTATGACTAGTAAAGGAGCCAGGGCTCAACGCCAATCATGCCCAAATGAATTGTAAAAGCTCAGCACTCAATAAAGAATACTGACTGAGGCTGTAAAGTGTGTTTATAATGACCTGATTCCCATGGTTAAATTCTTTTCTTTAAGTTGTTTATAGTGACAGATCACTGTTATATTTCCTTGGTGTTGCTTTCCAGTATCTAATAACTTTGTTACTCTGTTCCTTTAAAAATAAAAGACAGGTTTTACTGTATACATTGCTTCATGCACTCTAAATCAGATTTTATTTTAATTACTTTATTGAAACTTAAGATATACATTGTTTAATTTGATAGCGGGTGCTCTGGAGGAAGAGCTTTCCTTGAATGATAAAGCACATCATCCATTGCTACTACTCTTTTGCTTGGGGATATGTAATTTAAGGATGATTAGTAGCCGAATCGAAAAGATGGCATCCAGTTCTTTACAATCTTCATTTGTATCTTGTATATACACAGCAACCTCACTCCTATCCAACCAGAAGTGGCTTTCATTTCAAATGTTGGGTAACAAGCACTTACCACTGTGGCCATTAAACACCTTTCCTTGCAGTTATGATAATTATAATGGGTCTTATCATTTTCAGCCACAAGTAAGTGACGATACTGAGCAGATACACTTTCTAAAATGTATAATGAACTGTGTTGTTGTTAGAATAGAACCCTGAACTAGCGTGCTGAGATCAAATTACAAAAGAGGCTGTAAAGCATGCTGGTTAGTTACACAATTGTTGGGTTCTCATTAGTCAGAGAAGACCCTCTTTCATCAGTTGAGAAACCATCTTAGAACATTTGTTGATAACATGTCCGACACAATCCTTTCCAGTTACTAAATCCTTTTGCATTAAAATGCTTCTCTAGGGTGTCATCTTTTTCTTTCTAAGAAGCATTATTCTGTGAATACCCATATTCTTGCTGTGGAATGGACTGGATATCTTTCCACCTAATACTGAGCTGACAAACTGAACATTGTAGCATGTGTATGCTTAAACTTTAACAAGCTGTCTGAGGCATTCCATTCTTTAGCCACTACAACTTCTTGAGCATACCTTTTAGTATTGTGTATATTGCCCAGTCATTGAGATGCATCTGGTAGAATGTTGTGTATTCTATGCTACAACCACTTAGAAAGCTTATCAAGATGAATTAAGCTCATAAATACCATCAACTGCTTGAATTTATTCTGCCCAGCAGCTTCTGACACACTAAGCCTCAGGTTTAAAATGAACTGCCTGTAAATGAAGTTTCACTATTGGGATACATCAATATACGTTTGAAGTTAGATTTTAGCATTTTCTGAACAAAATGGTTCGTAAGACTGCAGATCATTATACTTTGCCAATGAAATTAGAATTAGAGCTTAATATGCAGAGTTTGGTAGTCCTGGAGGATTTTCTCTATTAGGCTTATTGTTAATGGTGCTGGACTCCCGCAAAGCATTGTAGATCTTACAACTGTTGATCGTTCTCTAAGAACTTTTATTTTTTTCAATTTCCCATGTCTCTCTCATCTTCACTGGCCAGATCTTTCTGTATTCTCTACTCAGAAATTACATCCATTATCTGGACTTGCCTTGGGAACATTCAGCGATATTAAAGTTAGGTTTTCTTCCAGTTTTTTGGTGTATCATTTTGAGCTTTAGAATCTTTTAAGCCCAGGTCCTTAACACATTCCATGTAATTAGGATGTCCGTTAAGGAAGAAGGTATATTCACTGAGTGAAAGCAGTCGAGTCCAAAAGCATGGCATGCAAGAGGCAAATAATAGTAATTTTTATGTTGTGCAGGTTTGAGTCACAGAAAATGAGCAAATGCTGCACTGAAGCCTCAGGTTGATAAAAACAGGAGTAACGAAGTTCTGATGTAGTATCATTCTCCTTTTTGGTTATTGTTTCATCCATACTATCTGGAAGCAAGAACAAAAATAAAAACACATGTGAAAGATAGCTGCCATTTGTAGTAAACATCTTTTTAATAAAATCCATCCAGATTACCCATGTTCTGCATTAACCCTAGTTTGAATTCTGGCATTGCACTTTCATTAAAAGAATACTTCAGTTTTCATGTCATATAATAAATTCAGGGTCTCTAACCTCTATTTTTGCAACTAAATGTTCTATACTACTGATATCACTAAGTTTCATAGCAAGGAGAGACTGTTTCATTGCTTTGCACTTTTGACATATTGAGCAAACATGAGATTGGGGATACCCAGAAGCAACATTAAACCTTGCCTGAAAAATATTTCAGTAAAATTCATAACAGGCAGGATTTTCAGAATATTTTTCAATATATATATTGCGCATTTTATATATATATATATATATATATATATATATATATATATATATCTCAACCACTCCCTACTTTTGCAGTTTTATGCAATCTGCAATTTATACTCCAACATAGAAACATTGGCCCCTATGGTAGGATCTACGTAATGTGTGGAACATGGATGTCTTTGGTTGCACACTCAACTAAATTACTAATAACATAGCAGATGTTATAGCAATGCCTTTTAATATACTCATAATTAGACAGCTGATGTTTGCACAACTGAAAATGTACACTGGGACAACCAAATACTACATATGATGTTAAATTGACTATCCATTTCTGACATTTCAAGATAGCTCAGTTGAAACAAGATGTGGTTCGTAAATGATACATCTGCAGTAAAGGTAGCTCAAATCATCTGTATGTGCTAATTTTTTTTACTGTGTTGCAATATTCATAAATAATCCTGGTTTAAACTAATATTATCTTTAACATTGTCATTGTAATTTGCAATTATTTTATTTGTGTTTAATATGTTATTGTTTAGTGTTTCTTTATTGGTAAACTACAGGTAGGTAACTGTTTAAACACAACATAGCTATACTTGATGTAGATGAAATAAAGATTATTATGCATCTGATTTAAGACAATAAGGAAATTACATATCACAGTTTAGCATAGAAGTTTTAATAGCTTTACAATTTTGGTTCTTTGATGCAGTGCATAGAAATGCATTTTGTTATTAATATCATCTTGTGTTGGTATGATATTGTGGCTCTGAAAGGATACTTTTTGTTTAACAGAGTTCTAATCCTCAAACGCGACTCCTCTAACAAAGCAAGTGCTTGAACTGATGACCTTGGTTAATGCATCCCTGGGCACACTGTTGTATGGAACTCCTGACTCTGTGTATCATGGTGGGTGTAATGGACCTACAGACCACCATAATACATTGGCAAAGTCTTTCTGGATCTTATAGCTCCTCTGCATAAACCTGTTGCATTAAATAACCTCAGAGGAAGAAGTCAAAAGTTGTTAGATCAGGTGATCTGGCTGTCCAGGAGACTGCTCCTTGTCTTCCTATGCAATGACCAGGATGTGCTGTATTAAGATGATTGCAGACAATCCTCAAACTCTGTGGAGGAGCACCATTGTGCTGAAACACATTGCCATTCACTCCTGCAGTGACACATTCTCCAGTAATAAGGGGAGCTCATTATGGAGAAGTTACAGGTAACGTACTCCTGTTAGATGCACCTCAAAGAAAAATGGTCCAACAAGGTGGTCACCCAAGATTCCACACCAGACATTCCCTCCCCACTGCTCCTGGAATGCTGCCTCCCTTACCAGTGAGAATTATCAACACTCCAATAGTGCATATTGTGGCAATTTATGATCCCATTGTTGTGGAATCTTGATTTGTCAGAAAACAAGATCCTGGATACAAACCCCATATCATTTCCTACTCACTCCAGCATCCATTCACAGAGTTTTACTCAAGCTTGGAAGTCTCTCCTATGAAGTGGTTGATGTAGGTGCAAATAATACATATGAAACTTACTAGCATTCAGTATTTGCACCACAGAAGACTGGCTAATATCTTGAACAACTGTCTGTGTACTAGTATGCAGATTATTCAGGATGCATTCAAAGTAGACTCTGCATTAACACAGGATGTCGCTGGTGCGTGTCTAACAGGAATCAATTCTTGCAAGTGACGCTGTTTTATATAGATGACTTTCAACATTCCAGAAACTTTTTGCTCTTGGTGGTTCTCTTTGGATATCTCTACTGGTATAGATGCTGAGCTGCTTGTGCATTAGCTCTTGCCTCTCCATAGATAAGTAAGATATCAACATACTCATCTGTCGAATACATAGTGAATGACTGGCACAAATTTTGTGTGACAGCATACGCATGAAGAGAGTCCACATTTTAAACATCACTTTGTGGTGTGAAACCAGTCAAGTGGGACAAAAGGGCATCCTATTTAACATATCTAGCTATAAGTAATCATAATGTTACGTAAAATTACAGTTTATGTTTAGGTTATTATGCCTATTTTATTACAAACTCTGGACAACCAAGAACTATTTAGATTATAATTTCGTTAAAAACTTGGGGACTTACAACTACATATGATATCGACTTCCAAGCTTTAATGAGAATAAAAATATACCACATATACAACATCAAGACGCAAGCCCATGTTGATGGTAAAACCTGAGTGGCCTCAATAGAGGCCTCATGTAGGTTCTTGGAGCCCTTTGTGCCTCTTCTGGGCATTAATCAAGTCTTGACAGTCTAGATAAAACAGACCATGTCCTTGATATCTGCCCTTCGTATATCCTCAGGTTCCAAGAAAAAGCCTAGGGATGCATAGCAAATCCTTTGCATTCGCACAGCATATGCTGTGAGGTTTCAAGTTCCCTCCCACAATACCTACATAAAGGTCTTGAATAAGTCCCATTATGTATAAATGTCTATGCAAAGTGTTGTGGCCTGTAAGATAGCCAACAACTCCTGAGCTTAGATCTAGTTACATTCAGGAGAAACTCGCCCGTGTTACCAGTGGTTAGTGCACAGCATGCAGTCAGAACTCCACTCAGCTATTTGAATGCTTAGTTGAGAGAATATTCTTGGTTCAACCTTAGAGCTTGCATGCCAGGCGCCACACCAGGTCACATCACAACTTTTTGTGTATATTATAGCCTTTTAAGACAGCATTGATCCTTTGTTGGACATTTTAACATTAGTATTTAAATGGTATCAGCTATTTTGTTCGTTATCTGAGATATATAAGATGAAGTTTATGCCAAAATTTAAATAAGTTGTTATTTAATAACCTGTGTGTGTAGATTGTACACGTTCATTGTGGATATAGGTGTGTGTCTAATTTGCTGTAGCCTATCCCAACTGCAATTACAAAATTCCTTTGTTTTCTTTTTAGCTGATTTCGATAGTGGACTCGTACAGTAGGTCCATTTTATCAGAGACATTTACTGAATTGCATGGCTATGTATACTCTAATGTAAACGTTTGTGAAATCAGCTGGAAACCCAGAATCTGCTCTCAGTAAATAAGTCATATGTTTTTGAGTTGTACTTTAGTTCAGATCACTTTGTGTCTCTTAAACCACTTTTCCTCTGAATTTTGAACTATGTCAAGTATTAGCTGTTGGTAAGCAAAGAAAATGGACTTAAAGAGTATTAGTTTGAGGAGCACAACAGTCTACAGAGGCATAACCAACAACAAAAAGTGCTTTTTTTAATGGTCATGTTTTGATTAGTTATGCAAGCAGGCTTAAAAAATCATAACAGTCTGAAATTTCTGCACTTTTCTTTCCCTCTGAATATATGTTTTCTAGAAAAGTAAGTGATATGGAGATTATTGTTTTCTTCAGGCTTCCACATCAGCATCACCCTCTGTGGTTTAGGGGTACCATGCTAACCTCTAGTTCCTGAGGTCATGGGTTAAAACCCAGTGGAGGGCAATGGATTTTAACAGGTGTAAAAATCCTTAGCATGGCTTCCTTCGGAAGGGAAGTAAAGCCGGTGGTACTGTGTTGTAGATTTACAGCACGTAAAAGAACCCCAAGCCGGATAAAGAGGCCTCTGAGTAAAATTTCTGGTGTTTCACACCTAATATAGAATGGGACGCTATGAACCATAGTAGTTAAAGGGCATCTATAACTAAAACTCAGTTTAAATTTCCACATCAGCACTTTATTTTTCTCTTCAAAATGACAAAACATCACATTTTTCTTTCATAATCTTGAAACACTATTTTCTGCAATTGCAATTTTTGCCAAGCACATGACTCACTGTCCTAATTTGATTACTGACATCAAGTGTGCCAATTTTATGCTGTTTCTTAGGACTAATCTGGCAAATTTTCATCGGTGCAGTCACTACCTAATTTAATCATATCATTTATCATCACATCGCTGTTTGTCAGCCTTGTTTGAACAATGCTCAAGTATGCTTGTTTGCTGACAATGATAGAATCAATAACAATACATCATATATGAGTAGAATACTGTGTCAAAGCTTGATGCAATAAATATCTTCACCTGTATTTGTGCAGAAATAATGTTTATTTAGAAGAAAAGTGTGTCTAAGCTGAAATTATGGTTTATGCTCCTGGTATTAATTTTGTGTGTATATATAATATGTGTGTGTTCATGCATGCTTACCATTAACACAGCACAATTCCTGTTAATAATACATAACATGACACAAATAAAGAACGTGTAGTGGGATTTGTCCTTCAGCCATATGAAGAAATAACTGTTGCCACTAACTGGTCTGCTAGTCATTTGTAATTTGATGGTTACTATATTCTGTGTATGGGTGATGTACATGCCATTCACAGGAACCATAACAAATGAAAATAAATTAATCTTTCCATAAACCCAGCTTTACTAAGTGCCTACCATCATCCACATATGGATGTTAACACAGCGAGGCAAGCTGCTTTTCAGAGTAAGCAGATATGCAAAACTTAAAAAACCAGGTATAAAGCTAGTTGTGTTGGTGGTGCTTCTTTTCTAAAATTAGTATGGACTTAAATTGCTGTATAATGTTCTATTCCCAATATGTATTTAGGGAATTGTCTGTTTTGTTTGCATAACACTTGTATTTGTTTAAATGTGCAGGAGGAGAGTCGGAACATGCTTCCAAAGCACAGCAGTCAGCATCATCGGAATCCGATTCTGAAACCTCAAGTGATGAGTCAGAACCATTGTACCACCTAAGAGAAAGGAGACAGACCCTCTTTAGTTATCGTTTCAATGAATATGATGATCTTATCAATTCAGCTATACAGGTAGGTGAATGTAAAACAGATTTTTTCAGCTTCAAATAATTTACTTTCATTTGAGAAAAGATTTGAGAGGTGTAATTAATACTTTAAAACATTTGCATCACAAAAGACATTGAAATTTGGTTTTGTTAAATAACATATTGTTTTTAATACAAATTTGTTTGTTTATTTATTGGTTTATTTATTTTTTGTGGTGGGCCTTGCAAAGAAATAATTATTATTAAACTTTCAAAGTTGTAAATACTTATTTTATTGCACAGTGCACAGCAATACACGAATGTCTTTAGTTAAACTTAGCTGTATCAATTTTTAGTTCAAGTAACTGAAATCAGCTGCTCTGATTGCTTTGTTGAAGTTGTTTTTTATTTAATATCCTTTAACCTGGTAGGTCACATCAGACGAATGAACAAAATGGTTGAAATGAGCCCAGGGTCTGTAGAGTTTAGAGCTACCCGACATTCATCTTCTCAGGTTAAGGGAAAACCCCAGAAATAGCCTTACCCAGCTAAATCACCCTGACTGAGATTCAAACTCAGGACCTCTTGAATGTAAGGCAGACATGCTACCCCCACACAACAGAGGCGGGCTTGTTGAAGTTGCTTGTGTTGAAATTTTGGTGTCATTGTTGACTGAAACTAGTAGCTTTATTTCTATCCCATTAGGAAACAGTTAAGTGCTACAAGGAAAGGTTTTGGCTGTACATGTACATCCTTTCGCATTGCAGAGGTTTAGTTATTTAAAGTTGTGTTACCTTTACCATTTTTATTTTGCTAATATTTATTTTTTTAAGTAATAATACTGAAATACTACCATATTAGATGCTTAGGTGTC
Organism: Deroplatys truncata; assembly: GCA_030765065.1. NCBI lineage: Eukaryota > Metazoa > Arthropoda > Insecta > Mantodea > Mantidae > Deroplatys > Deroplatys truncata. Next base: position 404,810,181 of record CM060990.1, on the reverse strand, counting down.
CAAACTGTACAATACTATAGGCAGGGCTCATAACAGGCCACTTTTTCGACTAAAAGTCACTTTTTTTAGCTTGTCATTAAAAGTCACTTTATTTTTCAAGAAAATTAACTAAAAATCATTATTATACTTTTGGATCTCTCATAATAGAGACCCTCATAATAGGACCTAGTGTAATAGTAGTAGTAGTAGTAATAATAATAATAATAATAATAATAATAATAATAATAATAATAATAATAATGTTGAAGGGTGCTCAACTACAAGGTTATTAGTGCCCTAAGAATAATACATTAAAATATTCTAGAATCTAAGGCATGTGCTATAGCAAGTTTTTAGCAATGCCACACAGTTATGGATTTTTCAGCTTAATTAGGATCTTTGTATTTTAAAATCATGAAAGCTTTAAAGGGGTGGCATCCCTTGTCTTACTGGAGCCAGCAGTGGTCTTTTGCTCTATAAATAGACCACATTAGGCTAGAATATTAATGTTTAATTGAATTTGTATATACCGTACATATTGAGAGCTTTGTACTACTACATTAAAGGGGACTGAACTAAAACTTAACACTAACATTAACATAACACATTGATTCAGAAATATTAATAGAATATTTACAGTGAATATGTTTTTCATGTAATATCGTACTCTTGGTGAAGTCATGAAACTGTAAAATTTTCAACAGTGGATCATGCATAAATAATTTTAGGACCATTGGTTCTTGTATTATTCAACTTTATGTATCACAGTGTGTTGACACAGTGACGTCATACTGCGCCACACAACTGTGATTGAAGCTGGATTTTCCAAGTAAATACTATACAAGTAGGAGAGTGGGTTTTTCACAGGTGTTATGTCTAAAATACCCTTTAACATATAAAAACTTATATTTATTCTTCAGTTCCCCTATAATATATACATGTATATTACCTGTACATGTCTAACACTGATTTCTTCTTTCAGGCTTTAGTTGATTGAATAATTGTGGCTCTAGATAAAAGGGTTGAGGAGTGATTTGGTTTTGACTGATTTTGTGCTGTTTTGCTTTGATATTAGCTATGGGGAAGTGCCATTTCAATGAGGATACTTTCAAAAACTGATTGTAATGGTGTACTTTATTCCAAATGGGTGAAAAAGGTTGGTGATAATGGGGGATTTTGTATCATTTGTGACTCAAAGATTAATGTTACCAAAGGAATACAGAGTTTGTATCAGCATGCTGTAACTAGTAGGCATAAGGAAAATGCTCGGATAAAGCTACAACCTCGTCAACTTCATCTTACTACTGTCAGTCCTCAGAGGAAATCCCTGCTTCCAGCACATGCAATAGGATGCCACAATTTGCTTCACATTCCTGTGTGACATCAGCTTCATCTTACTTGGCATCTAGTACAATAGCATTGTATTGTGCAAGAGAGACTGCCAACAAGAACAGAAATAATTTGGATTTTGAAAGCTTTATTTTCAGATATTTCTGCTTCTTCTTCTTCTTCTGATGGCATTCAACATTTGTTTCCTGGATCAGTTCCTAGTGAACCCAGTCAAAACTGTCATTACCTAAACATGGATTTATTAAACATGTAACTTAAGGTAACTCACATTAACAGAAACATGTGAAGGAATCCTAGAGCAATTGGATGCTCTGAGTACTTCTTGAAATTCATACCTGTGAAAAAGACACAATGGCATCTCACAAGTACCAATCTATAACTAAGCTTCTGAAAGATCCTACCACAAAAGCTAAACTAAGTTTTGTAATATCTAGTGTTAAAGTTTTTACAGATATTATGGGCACACTACAGAAGAACGAGCCCTCTTGTGCATGTTATGCACTGTAAACTAAAGAAATTGGCTAAAACTCTTGTTTTTCGCTTTGCTAAGAAGAATGCATTATCTGCATCTCAAATTCTTGATGACAGCTCAATTTTTGAAGATTTAGAAGCTTGTAACAGTGATGTGTCATAATTTAAAATAGAGAGTTGAGGGTTGTTACACTACATCACTATGATAATCTTACTTGAACGCGTTTCGGGAGACGGCTTGTCCCCATCGTCAGCATTCTCTCTCAACTGATATTTGCCGGTCATCGTCTGGGGGATGTGTGTGGTTTGTGGTGTTCTCTGGTGCCGGGCTGATGAACAGTTCACCAGAGAACACCACAAACCACACACATCCCCCAGACGATGACCGGCAAATATCAGTTGAGAGAGAATGCTGACGATGGGGACAAGCCGTCTCCCGAAACGCGTTCAAGTAAGATTATCATAGTGATGTAGTGTAACAACCCTCAACTCTCTATTTTAAATCTTGATGACAGTATTATTAAAGATAACAGCAATTTATTACCATTTTCAGAAGTTGAGTGTGGCCAGCAGGCAAGTGTAGTTATGAAAAATTTGTCAGAGAAGCAACAACTTTTTATAAGGAAGGGCACTCAAGATCATATGTTGCTGCCTATAAACATATTGTAAATACTACCTCTATCTCAAAGGCTGTTTTGAAATATTTGACTTTTCTTGATCCTGGCAGTATCAAGTTAAAAACAGTTCTGTGTATATCACGAAGCTGGGAAATCTCCTGGCAGTTGATATTGATAGTGAGCTTACTACTTGATGAATGGAAATTGCTGCAGTTAGAAGAAACTATATCACCACTAAAAGAATATCAACGAATTGGCCACTACTGGGGACAATTTTTCCCAAAGTACCAGAACATAGCTAAAGTAGTGAAGGCATGCTTGTCTTTCAGTCATGGAAGTGCAGATGTAGAGAGATCGTTTTCTTTATCTGGCAATTTTTGGCAGAAGATCGTGTTGCAATGTGCTCAAGAACACTTGATGCCAAGTTAACTATTTTGTCATGTGTGAAGGAATACGAGAACAAGCCAGAGCTTGTACCAAATACCATTGAGCTTCTCAAACAAGCAAGATGTGCTAGTCGTAATTATAAGGAATACTTACAAAAGAAAAAGGAAGAAGCAGCTGCAGAAGAGGAAAGGAAAAAAATGGAAGAGGAAGGGAAAGTGGCTCAAGAAAAAATGGAAGAGGAAGGGAAAGTGGCTCAAGAAATAGCAAGGCCTTTTATCAGAAGCAGCTAAACAGATTAAAACTGCCATTAAACACAATGACATGGCTAAAGTTCATGTAGCACAAGGGATACTTGAAGGGCTGAAAAAAATGCAACAAGAACTGGAAGAAGGTAAGGAAAAGACAGAAAATTCAAACTAAAATTGATAAAAAGAAAACAGGTCTCATCATCCAGTTTTTTGTGAAGAAAGAATAGTAGATTATAGTTGATCAGTTTATGAGACATTAAAATTTAAATCAGAAGGACATCATATTTCTTTATAAACCCTGTGTATTAATAATTTTTGTATAATTAAATATTAGTATTTGCTTCCCACAATAAACTTACAAAGGGCCTTACCCTAACCAGATCAAAGCTTAAAAATTCAAGAAGTGAAATATATCCATTTCTAAGGTTATAAGCCTATTTCTAGTCACATTACCATGTGTGTATATGTATTTTTTTCATGACAATAAATGTGTAACAAATCAAGCATTTTTAAAACCACTAGTACAATATAGGCGGCGCCGTGGTCGAGTGGTTAGACCGCTCGCCTCCCACCGAGGCGGCCCGGGTTCAATCCCAGGGACCTGCATGTGGGATTTGTGGCAAACGAAGCGGCGTCTGGGCGGGTTTTCTCTGGGTTCTCCAGTTTCCCCCGCCATTCATTCCACCAATTTCTCCATCATCACCTTTCCTTTCATCCATTTCACCAACATTTCGTTTCATCTACTTCCTTCATCCCATACCAGGCATCGGGCTGATCACCCATCCTGGATGCTCTGTCTGATCCATGAGTGTCTGCTCCTCGACGGGCCTGTGACCCCAGGCACCCGCTTGTAAGTCCTGGGGGGTGTAAGTCCTACATAAGAGGAGGGTAAACAGATAATGAATGAATGAATGAATAGTACAATATACATTGCAATAAAGTATTTTTACAGCCATGTTTAATGTCAGTTACAGCCAATGCTCCAGTTTTGATTCAACTGGCCATGTTTTGGTTGGGGAATATTATGTATAAAAAAGCGTTGTATTAAGAAATTAGGCTTAGTACACTCATACCTAAATATGTTTGGTGAAAAATTTTCTTTGATTTTTGTGTGTAATTTTGACTGTGTTAAAGAAAATTCTGGAAATTCATAGCAGCAGTCACTATTTGGTCACTTTATTAGGTATTGAAAAGTCACTTTTGGCAACTTTTCTTCAGTTTTTGGTCACTATTTCAACTATTATTAAGGCTCTAACCTGTTAAGAGCCCTGTACCTGTGACACAGAAGGGTAGGTTAGTGTAGAAGGGGACAATTCGTCCAGTTCAAGGTGCAGCGGTGGACTGTAATAAAAACATATTTTCTGTTTATTGCTTTATTGTGCTAAGAGCAATGGCTCTGTAAGATCTCAAGGAACATATTTTATCAATATGTGTTTATTAGAAACATTGCTTTAGGGGATGCTTGCACAGTGAACATTCCCCTTAGTTTTGTATGTTTAATTGTCTTATATATATTTTGTTTTCTAATAGCTTTAATGCAAGCAATTATTTTCTACAGCCATTTATAGTGATTTTTTCATAGATCTTAGTACTGACCAGCTATAATTACTTAAACTAGCAAACATAAGATTTACAAGTCAATTCGTAGCATTCAAAAACTGAGGCTTACACTGAGATATGCCAGCGCTTCCCTGCCTGCATGTTATATGGCTAGGATGACCTCCCCTCAAAACCCTCACCTACCTCCTGCTTGGCCCTCACGCTTCTACAAACCCCTCAATACCTACCATGTATATGCCAGCATTCAGCTGTATGCTGACGTGGTTCTGACTCGGGAGTGTTGTTGAGGTGCTGTCAATAAACTTGTGTTCCTTTGTGAATAAAAATTTAGTAGTACATAGTGTGTTATTTATTTCATAGCATTGAGTGGCATCTGAATTATTCAAGCAATCTTAATGAAAATTAACTGACATAATATGGAACTATCTATTAATCAGAAAAAAATAGTTGCAGTTTAAATTTAACTTTTTTTTTCTGTAATACCAGCTATATTAATTACTTGTTAGAGTTATACATGTTTGTGATTTTAATTACCTTTCTCACTTAATGCTGTCACATTAGGGATTTCATACTTGTACAACCTGCTTAAAACACCCTCAGAATTAACCTGAACCACCAAGTTTTGTTTTGTGGGGTCAGTTGTCTTAAAATTAAAATGTTTTATTTATAAAAATTCAAAATATTAAATAGTTTAGTATATTTAATTTCTTTTACAAAAGCTATCTGAATATTATGAAACAGTGGTTCACATTAATAAGCATACGTACAGATACACTAGGAAAATGTTTCATGCAATTCTGTCAAATAGCTTTGAAATGAAAAACTTTTTTGTGAAGAAAAAGTAATAGTCGTTAAAACAAGCATTAAAAAAAATGTGTACCTGGATAGCAATATATGTGGTTTAGGGCAGAATCATATTCTAAAATTGTCTATATCCATAGTCAGCTGCTCCAGCCTCCCTCTCTTTGTCCTGCTGCAACATCATTTGCTGGTCTCTCTTTAATTGTTTCAGTGTGTTTGTACACCATGCCCCAGGTTGAAGTCCCAGTAGTTTCAATGTGGTATAATTTGCCACATACCCATCATTGAAGCAGAAATAGCATCTGAGATAGCAATTTGAACTGTCTCTCTTCCAGCAAATTTAGTTTTGGGGCAGCAATCTCATATGAGGACATTCAAATACTTGGTATTGTTCTGAGTTTTCCAATTTCAGACATTTCTTTAATAGGTTTGAATGGGCCAGGTCCCTATATATAGATGGCCTCTAAAACAGCTGGTGGCAGAGAATTCTTGTGATTATACTTGATGCTGGGGTCCTAAGGCTTTGCTTATAGCGACACCATGTAACTGAACAGAATCCATGTTGGAGCTTCTTGTCAGTTTAATATTTGTGCAGAAATATAGCCCACACACTCCTCTTCATTCCCTCCAGATAATTAATATTGTTTCTTAATGCATCACCATAATATAATGTAGTGATTGAATTTGTTTGTCTGTGAGCCTGCCTTTGCCACCAAGAAACTTTCCATCTGAAAGTTTCTTTTTCTTATATTCATCCCTGAGTTTTCTGAATCTGCTACCCATCCGCTTCTGAATATGGCCAACACACTCCAGTCTTTCTGTTTTCACATGCTGGCCATTGGTATTTTCTTTCTTCAGCTTAATAAGCTCTAGTATCACCATCACCTATGTATTTGGTGTAGCAGAGGTCATGTTTTTCAACTGATCGAGCAAGCATCTAAATAGCCCCATGCACTTCCATTCCTCCTTATCTACCCACATAATCGACTTTACATACTGGTTTATGTGCATTCAGCCAGTGTAAATATCCTTCACTTTTCATATCTAAGTTCTTATGTATTCCACAACTGTGACAGTACTTACTACAAGGAAAATAATCTATGACTTTACCACAGTCTACTGCAATGGTGGTAACCGCACCTAAGAGTGATGTATGGCCTCTCCACATCCAACTGCCATCTATAGTAACAGCTGTCACAAAATTTTTGGCTTCCTTTACCTGCTTCAGTCATGCTCCTTTCACAAACTTCTTTGGAAGCATTCAACATTAATTTATTATACCACTGACAATTTTGTACTGCAGGAGGCATATTCATAACAACACTAAATACATTTGCTGCTTTCAAAGATTTACCAGTTGATCTCATGGCATAAGGTAATCTTAAATTTACATCATGCATTTCACAACTGTCAACTGTTTCACAAGTTCAAAAGTATTGTTTGAAGTTACAGTTTTCACAACTCAAACATAGCTTTGATGCCTAACCTTTCCTAGATTCCAGCTTTTCTTCAAGAAATAAATGCCCAACACCACATTCAGCACATAAACAATAACCAATTAATACACTATTTAATACAGGCAAAGAAATTAGCCTATAACCACTAGTATTTAGAGGCTGAGAGTCAGATATTAGTCTTCCTTGAGAGCCAGAATTTCTTTTTGTACCAGATGCACTAGACCTAGAGAGGTTAGAAGATTTCACATTAGTACTATTATTTGAAGCAATAGGTTTCTTTTCTATATTTTTAGTATGCAATTACCAGCAAATTGACAATTTTTGTCCTCGAACCAGAAGCTCTCCCCATTATGCAAAAAAGTTTGGAATAAATCACATGCTTACTAAAAGCAGCAGCTTCAAAACAAACACGTGAGACTGCTATTAGCTACCATCTAGCTACAGTTAACTAAGGTATAAGTGAAGTAGTTCATGCAAGTGGGTGGGAAATTTAAAGTAAAATTATCGCAAGGAAAACTGGTTAGCATGTTATACAACTCTAAAAGACATTTAAATGCCATGCCCATTAAATCTATAGACTTCAAATGCGTGTAATTCTGGTAAATTATGATGATATCAATGAAAAACAAACTTTATGATAAATGTTTAAGTATTTCCAATTTAATTCATGGATTACTTATGTTAACCACTGGATTTAAGTAAGTTTATTAAACAAGCAATCAAACATCAAGAATCAAAGCTAAATTTGTTAAATAAATGCAAATTTCAGTTCTTAGGAAGTCATTGAATTGACTATGTTTTTTCAGAAGCTGCTTGTCTTTAGGCAACAAAACATAATGAATAGGTAGCATTAAATGTACAGGTTCTTGGACATATAATTAAAACTATCATACATTTGTGCAAACAAGTATTACTTGTATGTAGCCACTAAGAAGGTGATGAATCCAGTAACAGGTGCAATTATTTAGAACTTTTAAATTTATTTACTCAAAATTAATTGGTTGTACAAGACCATTTACAGTCTGCATCAACACTGAAAGGGACTGCAGCAGAGATTCAAAATTAACTTATTGATGTCATAACTTCTGTTGCTACAGAACGGAAGGTTATATTTTAGAAACATATTACTGTAGACAAGAACACAATAGTGGGGGAGTAGCGATTTATGCGGATGAGTCAATAAAATTTAAAGAAATAGATTGTAGCGAACTTCTAGTAGAAATGACATGTGAACTAGCAGCCATAGAAATATTCTTGAAAAAGCAAAACATTGTACTAATAGAAGCATACAGGTCCCCAGCAACAAATGAAAAAAAAAATTATTAAGAACTTCTAGACTTCCTAATCAGAATTCCTGAAAATAATATAAAAATAGTAATGGGGATCTAAATATTGATTTACTAAAAGAAAATTCAGTAAACTGTAGATTAATAGAAACTTAACTAGGCTAAACTTAAAAATTGGCACAGATGAATCCACCAGGGTCACAAAACTAACAGAAACCTGCATTGATAATGTATTTACAAATCTAATAGAAAATAAATGGGGAACTAATTCGGTCAGTTGTTAAAAGTAAACGTAAAAAAAGAGACCTTACAAAACAATTTTGAATATAAAAGACAAATAGATAATGAAAGTTTAAATTAACTGAGACAATTTCTTGCACAGGTAAGTTGGAAAGACATTTATGAAGCAGAAAATGTAAATAAAAAGTTTGAAAACTTTAGTAATATAAAATATCAAAATGCCACTGAAAAAAAGTGAAAGTCAAGTCGAGTTTAAAGGGTACCCAGTATGGAAAATGGATGACAAAAGGGATAAAAATTTCATGTGGGAGAGTGAAGTTTATAAATTCTCTGAAATGTGTAAATATGGGTGATAGATCATTAAAATATATTGAAAATTACAATAGAATATTTAGATTAGTGTGTGAAAGTGCAAAGATGAGGTAAAATTGGGAATTGGTAGTAAACTCAGAAAATAAGACAAAAATGATATGGAATATGGTAAATAGGGTACACAAGAAGAGAATAAAAAAAAAATGGGAAAATATGACAATCAAAGAAAATGATATTGAGATAAGCAACCCAAACAAAATATGTATGGATTTTTATAATTACTTTATAAATATTACAAAACAAATGACAAATGGGCAAAAAAATAACCTAGCAAAAATATTAGCATCCAGTCAAGCAAAGTCAATGGGAATATCAGAAGTATCGGAGAAAAGCGTATTACAAGAAATACGAGCGTCTAGACCCTGACATGCATTTTCATTCTCGGTCACTATCGGGAGTGATCGGCGTCTCAGAAATGTTTGTGCTTTTGTCGTCTGCAGCGGTATGTGGTAGTTTGTATGTGAGGATCTTGTAGCAGAAGAACAATATATTTGCTGTAAATGTGATAGCATTGTGTCTAAGGTTAAAAATGGCACCTTTCTTTAACCCGTCATTAGCACTGAGTTTGTAAAAATATTAAATTTGGTGTGCATGAGCCCTCGATTTTTTGTTAAAGACGGGATAATAAATGGAACTAAAAAGGAAAGAAAGAAAAAAGGAAGCTGGATAACCAATGGATGTCACATGCCATGAGTACACGTGTAAAATAACTAAGGGGGAAATAAAAAGTGAAATGTGAATAAACATTGGTATAACGCACAAATATGCGTGGATTGTGTGCGAAAATAATAATATGAAAAGCAATGACGCCATATAAAACCAAACATAAATAATGTTTAAAGCAAAGCATGCATAAATATGCATGAAATTTTGCGAAAGTCTGCAATATATGAAGTTCAGAATTGTGGATTTTTTAAAATTCATTTTTACTTACTCTTTTTCTCATTCATTAATCTACCAAGTACATAGTAGGTAGAGGAGGTATTGCCTTCCACACAAAAATTCTATACCGAGATTTCACTGGAAGTACATGTTTTCAGGCCCCTTGAATGAAAAGAAAACTAACTTTTATTCTACCATGTACCTAGTATGCAGAGGAGGTATTTCATTCCACAAAAAAAATTCTATACTGAGATTTCACTGGAAACACATGTTTTGAGGCCCTATGAATCCAAGAAATGCATTTTTAGGCAGCAAAACTGAGAATACCTATTTCACTGTAGCAGAATCAACTGTTGCTGGCACCTCCATACGAAATTACACCTTGGAGAAGTTTACAAGCTTTTAGTTGTAACCTAGATTCATAAAATCCAAGGCTCCTTTTTCCAAGTTTCAAGTCCTTGGAATTTTCATATAAAATGTTGCTCCGATATTCAATAGGTCTGTATTACAGAATGTTTTGCTTGCAAACATATGTGTGACTGGCTTCTATAATAGTAATGCTTATGTACATCACAAATCACTGTCTTGGGAATTTTTGGAAATTGCATACACTGATTGACATGATACAGTAAAATGATAATTTCTTGGTAATGTTGCTGCAGACCGTTCCTTGCCATGGACCAGAACACCTTAGTTTTGATATAGTTTAAATTTTCACGGTTTTATAAAGCATGGATACCCTCTATGCTACAAACATTTACTAAAAATACATAATTGGGTAATGATGCTGTAAATGTCCAATATTTATGCTGTTATTTAGAGTAAAATGTTGACCGAAAAAGAAGGCTGAATAATGACTGTAGGAGACCTTTTGGAGTTACTGAAAAATATTTTCACTATGACCTAAAAGTGCCCAGGTAGCATTATGTGTAGTCATGCTAACTCCTGAACCAGAGTTGTATCATGTCTTGCAGCTGCCTCAAATGTATTATATTGGTTTTTCAAATATGAATAGACTACTTACATGTACCTACTTCTGATAATACATTATGAATGTGCTTGTATGATTGCTATGCTGATTGATAAACACTACCATATACCTACTTCTGATGATACAGTACGCATGTGCTCATATGATTAATAAACACTACCAATGTTTATTTATTAATACCAATGTTTCAATGGACAAACTACTGTAAGGAGGGACTGCACTTTATAATTAAGGTGGCAAGCCATTAACACAGCCATTGTATATAATTAATTTATTGCCATGGATGCACTTCATAGTATAACTCAGTCATTGTTGTGTATTTTCATCTTCTACCATAAAAAAAAAAGGTATGTACCGACACTTGCACAATTATGATGATAATTATTATTATTATTATTATTATTATTATTATTATTATTATTATTATTATTATTATTATTATTATTATTTTGTTGATCCTGTAAATCATACATTGGCTTTATGAAAACAAATTATATAGGACAAGACAATTTTAAAGGTTATCACAATAATTAGAAAAAATTAAAAGGAAATATATGTTCCACAATTTGTGGTGGATGGTTGAAAATTCAATTCAAAATGCATCTCTGTTGAGTGTTTGCTGACGGTTTCTCTAGATAACTGTATAATTGCTCCTTAATCACGAGATGGTATAATGATGATGGATAAAAGAAATGGATTCTATAATTTATTAATTTTCAAGGTAATGCTTGCTGCATTAGATGATGGTTAACATTCCTAGCTTGCTCCACGTTGGATCTCAGGAATAGAACGAAACAATAATACTTTAAACATGCTCCACTAGAATTACCTCCTTGTTATCACAATAACCTCAAATATTTTATTTATTCATAGCATGTGAAATTGATGCAGAAGTGCATGTATGCATACTAAATTTCTGAATAACATAGTAACATATCTTGGACAAAATTCATAAGTGCAGTATACTATGAATATATTTGGATAATTTTATACTTACACTACAAAGTGACTAATCTATCTCAGTTGATATGACAAAAAAGTACACGTTAATGGCATCATAATTTTATTTTCTGAGCGTGGCTTAATATAGACCATGTTTAATTACATTATTCCATTTAAACAAAATATAAGGATTTTGACTCCTAACTCATACTGCAGATAAAACAAATACATTACACAGCATTGCTGGACTAACCGTGGAATCCTGCTTGCCTAACAAGAGCAGCCTGGAATGTATTATATTGAACACTTTAATCTGAACACCAGCATGTTTAAATAAACTCACATCGAAATACTTGTTTAGCTTTGCTGCACATAGCCCCTACAACATTCAGGAAATTGAATGCACTATCTTTTTTCTTTTCTTTTTTTTTTTTTTTAAATTTTTTATTCTATGGTGTAATTAACTGCAGGCTGGAGAAATTCTGCAATAGTAAGTTAAGAAGAATTGGACACTATATGTTGGCTTTAAAATTCCATACTCTTTCCGTGCAATTGTGAGAAACAATTGAAAATCAACACAACTTTTAAAGAATGACAAAGTTTTAAGCAAATAAAACCATTAATAATGGATATCTTGGAAATAACTTATGGTACAAAAAATTAATTTGAAATAAATTGTTTCTTTGAAAGAGATCTACATTTTTTTGTGCAGTGTGTTCTCACCTGTTGCTGAAGTATACCGCAATACAAGATTGTGCAAAATTCCTTCAAAATAAAGAGGGCTTCCTAGGCTATTCCCATAAAATTCAAGATATACATTTTATTTGTTAAATAAATATCTATCTATCTATCTATCTCTCTATCTCTCTCTCTCTCTCTCTCTCTCTCTCTCTCTCTCTCTCTCTCTCTGTGCGTGTGTGTGTGTGTGTGTTTTTTATGAGCCATTTTTGAAAAATCTTTCACGCAAATCATAGTTTGGGGGGGGGGATTTTTTTTTACAAATCTTCAGGCCACATCCTTGGCAGTTCCTAAGCTTAAATACCAAGTTTGGTATTTATCCAACTTTAGGTTTTTGAGCTACCTATGCTGTTCATAGACACCCATACACACATTTTTTTTTGTTCAGGGGCATCAAAACGTATTTCTGGTGAAATCTCAATATTGAATTTTTGGATGGAATGCAATACCTTCTCTACTACTTTGTATGTGGTAAAGAAAGTAATAAATTTGAAAGGTAGGTGCGTGTGTGTGCATGTGAGCAGATTCGTTAAATATTATGAAATGCACTAGAGGTAAAGCAGAGAAACTTAAAAAGACCATTAAGTATTACAAAGATTTATTTTAGAAGTTCAGTAGTGTAACATAGGGCATTAGTGAAATACCTAAGCACACAAAAGAAAAATGAATATTGATGCTGCATAAATAATGGTTATTCTGGAAACATTTCTGATGTGTATACAGTGGTTTCTAACACGATGTATATTACACGCCAAGTTATTATGAACAATGAAACTTTTCAACATATTGAAATTGTGAGTGGATACTTAAATTTTCACTCAAAACATCTTCAAAACAACTTCTCAGTGAAACTCACAATTTCAACATGATTGTATATTAGATTTCTTTTGAGTTGGAAATGTAACACTAAAACCATCACTAAGTGGTAAAGCTTTTAGTCTTAAATTTCCAACTCACAAAAGAAGTCTTATTCAAATATATCACAAGTTTCTAGCTTCTGTATACAAGTTCTATGCATCTATACTAATTCCAGATTCTTTTGTAAATTCGCAGGTATATTAATAAAATGCTGCAAAAGGTATTTTGCTTATATTTTTTCCTTTCGCTAAACTTAATCCATATTTAATAAGATTAATCAATTTTAGAGAACAAACGATAACTTGGCAACATATGCCCAAATTCAAGTGTTAAGTATATAATTTACATCACTTGTATACATAATTAACTACAAGAAAACCTGGCTCAAATTATAGAATTTTCTTTTCCCCCCCTCTCTTCCTCACAAAATGAAGTTTTTGTTCCATATGCATGCATCCTCGCCCAATTTTGATAATGACTTCCATGGTCTCACTAGATTGAGCCCTCACCATACAGTGTATTCGTATTCTGGATACTACTTCCTTAATTCTTTAATTCTTAGACATCTTTAAACAACTGAGACATTTCAGCATGAATTTGCTGTCAGGTGATTTAACATAAATGCATGTGAATAAAGTTACGGAAAATTCAGTATTTTTACTGCTATTTTGTCTTGCTGATTAAAATAAAAATCAGTCCTTAAAATCATCATTAGATTGCACTAAGCATTTCAAGATAAGAAAAATTAATACAAGAAAGAAGATGCTGTAAATATATATATATATATATATATATATATATATATATATAAGCAATATAAGCAAGTGAACTAAGCAAACTACCAGCAAAGAGGTAGGGTGGTCTTTAATGGCCTCACAATATTCACAATGTGTAAAGGGACAATACACGAGTACAATGACAGAATTTACTAGTTTTGAGACAGCATTTGGTTATACATACTAGGGAAAGGGACATTTGCTGCATTTGTTACTATGAAAAAAGAAGAACTTGTCACATTTCATAACTTATCAATGGTTTGTTTTATCACAATGGAATTTATTTGTGCCATTTAAAGCTAGAATCTTTCAATTACTGCATACATTTTTGAAACTATAAAAATCATTAGTACACCCTTGCCATGAGTGAGAATAGCTTTAACATTGTACTGTACACAAGGTTCCTATCTTTGCAACAAAGGAAAGATGCAACTTCATATAGAAAAGCAGTGATTGATATTTGTGATTACATTGTTTTTACTTGTGATTCACAACATGAAGAAAAAATGCTACTTTTTTGCCATGATTCCACATTTCAATTCAGAATTTTGCATTACTACATTCTGCATTGATGGCTGTCCACTTTATCTTTTGTGCTGAAAGATACCTACATTTCTAATTGTCTTGAAGGATGGATAATACTATCTAAGTATTTTATGAAGCAGTAACTTCCAAGCTTCTTTTTGAAAAATTTGACAAAATTTGTCACAACTTAGCATCTCAGCGTTTAATATGCATTTGTGGTTCACAGCATAATTCCAACTATTAATACATAAAGTTGATTTAAAAATTAGTACTTATGTCTAAATACATACTTTAAACACTAAGATAGAAGCATTTTAATTTAAACAATGAAAAATAAAACAATTCATCCAAACAAATATTCACAAGATGTATAAATATGCACTAACTTGGAGCATAATATTTTAAATAAGCAAAAACAAATTCACCCAAACAAATATTCACAAGAACCATAAATATGCACAAATTTTACACGTTCATGAAAGAAGCATTGCACTTTAAAGAATAAAAAACAAAATTGTCGTAAACTAGTATCCAAACATGGATTCTGCTGACATCAGCAACTAAGTTGTTGTTGCTACACTACTGAGTTTACTCACATTTAGCAATGTTTTATGCATTGTATATTGTTTCACAGTAAAAGAGCAGCAGAATAAATATTAGTCAGCTAGGATAATGTAATTATCATCATAGATTCAAACCAAATTTAAGAATTTGCACATTCATAATTGGTGGCACATTTTTACAAACCATCTTATTTATCAGGATAGCTGTGTACCATAGAATGCAGTAGGACCTGTAGTCAAGGACAAGTAAAAATCCAAGAATCCAAATGTAACTAAGCTGTCTGCAGAACATCTGGTGCAAATTAGCTGTCATTAAAAAATGTCCCAATTGAGATGAGAGGCACATATTGAATGTACATTTACTACATGAAACTGATTAGATGATACATCTGTTGGAAAAGTTCGGAATATACCCTTTGGTAGTGTATTTAAAGTGCTTCAGTTTCTATTTACCTTTTTTTGCATTGTTGTATACAATGTGATTTATTTTCCGATAATGTTGAACTGCTTATCAAATCTTGCATCATAAAAAATTAACAGCAAATAAATATAAACATATGCACTAAAAAAACAGAGTATACCTCAACAACATAAAGTGGGAAGTCAGGCATAATAGCTTAATATTAGATATCTGTATCAATTCTATCTCTAAGGTAGACAGAATGTAGTACATTTTCAGCTCATGTTTCTCAGTTTTATGAACTGCTTTGCAATGGATGACCATGTGGAAGAATTAACAATTGCACCGAACTACAGCAAACACAATCGACTGCACACAAACTGCATCATTAAGATCATAAAGAAATCACTAAACACAAAAACAGATATACATACGCACACACAATGTTTAAAATTTTCACTGGCACTACTAATGCTATAGGTTATTTTGTAACTATTTAAATGGAAACAAGGTTGCATGAGAATTCTAAATCCCCAATATTCTAACATTGGCTGTTAACTTTAATTCTGCATAAAAAAGGGTTGCCATGTTACTTAAATTGTCTTGGACAGCAGGTTATATTTTGTTAGTACCTGAACATTCCTTTAAAACTTAGGTCGCATTTCAGGATATTTCAATTAGGTCGCGTTTCAGGATATTTCAGTTCTAATGATGACAGCGTTTTAACAGTATTTGTAAACTAGCCATGCCTTCTTGTGATGTGATGTTTGGCGTGATGTGTTCTCTTTGTTGCCAACACATCTTCTTTTTAGGATCTTTTAACTGATTTTGAGTTTGGTTTTTTCGTAGAAAATAATTTACTTTGTGGTTCTATTTTCTTATTGGCGGGTGTATTTTTTGAAGTTGATGAAAATATTCCAGTTCTGGAATGAATTGCTGCTATTGTTGGTTTCAATTTTGCAGCTGTTTAATCTATTGCATCCATCTCTTCCAGACAACATGCAGAGGATACCAATTCTTGAAGGAAGTTTATGGTTCTCTTTTTCCTTGCTTCCTGAGTCAATGCAGCATTATTTGTGGTGGTATCTTTATAGCTGAGGGCTGAAACTAGTGTTCCTGTTTGATTTGCTTTCAAGCAATTGATTTCATCAATTACAAGCCCAAAAGCAGTGCTTGTTGTGAAATTCTGGTTCAGTATATTGCTGCTCTTGTTCTTTGTAGCAGTAAACCTGCATACAAGATGAATGTGTATGCACATATTCCATCTTACACTTGTCAATACACATGCAGTTAAATATATGTATGCATGTATCACATTCATAGCACTTCAGCTGGCATACTAAGCAAGTTCCTGTCTTCCTAACTATATACAATTGTGCACTATCCCTCTCTGAATGAACAAGCCAGCCATCATCTTCTTCATAGACCTTATCTAATGGAATTTCCAGGCATTTTTTATGCCTAGCTCGAAGGTCTTTAAGCTTTGTGGTTAATTTCCCTTTCTCTATACTGATCACACGATCATATATTTTGTCTCTGATGAAACGCATCATAGCATGTATACCTTCATCTAGATGTTTCACTTTTTTTCCAGATAAATAGAAATACTTGAGGGTTTTATGAATTGACTCTATGTGCATATTTGTATTAATTTGTGTCCATAATCTGTGACAGTATGCCCAACAGCTTACACTGGGAATGTAATTCTGCATGAAATATTTGCCAAACACTGTGGTTTCGGGATCAGCTATGGTTTTCTCCGCAAATATTCCAAGGCTGTAATTAAATGCATTTACATCAGTTTCCTTTAATAATGCAGTAACATCATGATATACCTCTTGCCTCTTTTCTGCATAATGAATTTTCTCATTCAGATTTCTGCGCCAAGTTCTAAGTACATGCCATGTGCAAAATAGACGTTTTACAGGTGTTCTCATTACCTTTCTCCACCCAATGTAAAAGCATTCAGCCATGTCACTCATAAAAACATTGGGTGCTAAAACCACTACTTGGTTTCCCACTTGTTCAAAAAACAGTGACATAATTTGTTCATCTGTCCTGTTCGTAAACATAAATGCGCATGGGACCTTGATGCATATCATCAACAGTTAAGAGTTATTAACTCAAAGTCATAATTATTCAACCCATGAGTACCATCAACACAAATTGTTATTTCCAAATTGAATTAACATCTCTCTCTGTGCCTCATTCATTATTATCAATAAGTCCTTATTTCTTAAGACACAACAAGTTTCATCATCAACCCCTTGCTGCTTGTAAAACAAAATGCAGTTAAAAGTTTGATGCTGCATTTCTAGCACCCAGGAGTGAACGCTTGTCCCATCATCCTTATGTCGTATTTCCCCACAGCTTAGATTGAAAGATGACTCAATGTTATGAAGATCCTGGGTTGCGAGCTGCACTCGCCGCACAGAACTGCAGATATTGGGTGATATGAATAAAACGGAGAGTTTGCTTTTTGCTCCAATTCTGGAGAGATTGCTCACATTCATGTCAATAAAGTTTGCTCCTTCCACGAGCAATATTCCCCTCCAACGGATGTTGCTCCGTGACCTTGGGCTGGCAGCACTTTTCTCCACTTCCGTATCAATAAGAATTATAAGTTGCTCCTCTGTGAGAGAAGTTGCTCTCGAATATTGGAACTATATCAGTAGGTGACTCCTGCTTTATAGAGCAACAAGTTTTAAGTAGGATGGCTGAGTACATGATGGTTGTTCGTCGCATAAAAGTGAATAAGCCCCTCCGAGATGCATTATTATTTAACTATAAGCAACTTTACCGATTTGAAAAGGAAAATGTGAGATGGTTAACGGAACATTTCCTTGAAGAAGATGGCAACGAAACAAGAGGAGGAGCGTTATCTAAGCAAGAAAAGATGAGAATTTTTTGCGTTATATAGAAGATGACTATATTAAACGAAAAGCCGTTCCCAGTATTAATGTACAGGCTACATGTGATTCTAAAGAAATGTTTACCAGTGTTGATGCTACTTGGCCTGGATCAGTACACGATTCACGTATATGGGCAAATTCAGATGCCTGTAGGGTTATGTGTGGAAATCATGCAAATGCCTTAATTCTTGGGGTGATGTTGGATATGCAATTGCTCCGTGGCTCATGACGCCCTATCGCAATGTACTTACCCCAGAACAGAGATCTTACAATAAGTGCTTGAGTAAGGAACGTGTCATAATAGAAAGGTGCTTTGGTCAAGTGAAACAATGTTTTCCTATTCTCCAAGGCAAAATAAGACTAGCAACAGAAAAGATTCCTTCCATTATTGTCTGCTGTTTTGTCCTACATAATATGGCTAAACATCTAAGTGACGAAGACTTCGAAATTGAAGTAAACAGTAATCAGGAAGAAGACGCTTGGAAAGGGGAAGCTGTAGGATGTATCAGAGAAAGAGGGCAGCGAAGAAGAGACGAGATAGCTGAGATTATACATGGCTTCCAAAATTAAGTGAGTAATATATGGATTTGTAAATACAAGGCACATTTTAGCTTTAAAATTATTTTGGTCTTTTACTATAGCAATAACTTTAAAAGCTGTATTTCTTTTGTGTATTTTGTAGGCAAATATTACCACACTGGGCTTTCAAACAACTTATTTATAAAGAATCACTTTTTTGTTTAAAAAAGTACTTTGCGACAATTTCTTCCAGAATGAATTTAAAATTTGCATATAATGCAAACATATGTACTTGCTTATACATTTTATTTAAAAGTTTCTCAATACTGTGTTAGTGTGGTAGTAACATGCCTACTTCCCATTTAAGAGGCCCCAAGTTCGAATCTCGGTAACGTGGGTTGTCTAGATAAGGTTTTTATCCTCATAAGGCAAATGTCGGGCAACTCTTATGCCCTAGGGACTCTGGGCTCGTTTGAGTATTTATTTCACACATTTCATTTATTCATCGCCTCTGTTTAAGACAAAAATGTTATTTTTTTTACAGCGTTAAAGTGTAGGTATAACTCACAAGTCAACGGAGCATTTGAGAGAAAAATTAATAGCACCTTTCGCTTGTGTATCCAAAACAATCAAAATTGTAGCACGAGGAGCATTGTAAAAGGAATATTCATGAGTTAAACTACTCATATAATGTACACTACTTATTGCAAGAAACGGAAATTTAACTACATACTTTCATGGTGAAAATTTGGTGAATGCATCATTAAAAATATTGAAGTATTTTCATTTCACTTTATTGGCATTGGGAGGACTTGAATTGTTACACTTCTAAAGCAAACTTTGGTATATAGTATTGAAATAGTCCCCAAGAATACCACTAAGAGTTAAAAAATATTGTAGTTACATACCTCAGCCAGTTGTGACTCGCTTATGTCAGAACCAAATTTCACCGTATACATTTTCATTATTTCTTTTAAAGCCGTTGCCTTTTTTTGCTCATTTCTGGTAAGTGGGAGTTTTCTAAAACCACGGGTTGTTCTTTTAGGATTTCGACGAAACTCGCTTGAGATTCAACCTCGCGTTTTTCTTCGGAACTGCTCATCGTAATGATTAACACCTAAATGTTTGTCTTCTCACTCCGTGGTCACTCTGGTTGCTTCGGTTGTTTGTTTATACAGCTGCGAGGTGGCGATAAGTGAAGCGGAGTAAATTGCTATCACTATGGAGAAAATGCTCTGCACACATAAACAGTTTTTATTGATACGAAACAGAGATTTTGCTCTTGCAGAATAGTTTACTCCGTTTTGCTCTCGAGAGTTTTCTCCTGAGAGATTGCTCAGTTTTATCAATATCACCCATTGTCTCTGAGTTCATCAAGAATGGCATCGAAAGGTATCTTGGCAGCAATCTTCATTGCAAGAGTTTCTCTTTCTTCCTTACTTAGGACAAGATGGCCCAAATCATTTGAATGCCCCACATGAGTTTCTGTAAAACAAAC
Source organism: Deroplatys truncata (assembly GCA_030765065.1). NCBI lineage: Eukaryota > Metazoa > Arthropoda > Insecta > Mantodea > Mantidae > Deroplatys > Deroplatys truncata. Next base: position 404,789,809 of record CM060990.1, on the reverse strand, counting down.
CTCACACTGACCTGTATTATTGTCTTTAACTACTTTCATACCTGCAGGGCAGAAACCACCAATTTTTTTTTGTCCCATGTGTTTTGAGGCTTCTCAAACCTTTACCCTCTGAAGCAAAGTGCCCAGAACGGTGACAATTAAAATAATAGAGTTTTCCCCTTAAAAACTGCTGCAGAATGGCTACAAATATATTTTGTTTTATCATCGTGTTCTACCTTTGCTTTCCAAGAAGCAAATGCTTCATAATCAAGAAAATTAATGCTTTTTGATTTTATACTTAGGTCATGGTCATTCTGGAAGTGCAGTATTAGATCACTCTTTTCCTTGCAGTTGAAGCCACAGTGTAGTGGACAGTCTTTTTTTTGCACCCATTGACTTAGGCATTTCAGCATCCTTCCCATGGTGATTTAAATTGTGTATCCTCAAAACCCTTTTATTCCTATATTTTCGAGGACAATATTCACACTGAAACCACTCAGCAGGTTCTGATTTTAAAGAAGGAATTTGCTCTGCATTATGATATTGTTTTACATGCCTTCTCAGATTTTTTTGTGTTGAGAAAGTTTTGCAACACAAAACACACTGAAACATTTTACTAGCATGCGCTACTTTTCCTTAAAACATTCACAGTATCTTAGTATGCAACCAAGCTCCGGTCATTGAACACAACACATTCACAGTTATCTTACCTGCACTAAAAAGGCGGGTATTCCATTATACAGAGAGAGCCAAAATACTATGAACCGGCTGCGCTGTGTTTTTCCTATTCGAATCCTCGGCACTCGTTGCCATGTGCCGCTATCATAGAAAGGTACGGATGAAACCATACAACATTTTTAAAACTACTTTTAAAGGCTTTACTTACCAGCTTTATGAAAGGAGATGCTGAAACTGGCCACCGTCGTTGTACATACATTTTTGGCACCTCTTTAGGAAACTATCCATCACTCGCCGTAGTTCACGTTGAGAAATGCTGGCAATTTCCTAGCGGATATTTTGTTTTAATTCTTCCAGTGTGTGTGGTTTTGTCTTGCACACTTTATGTTTTAAGTTACCCCAGAGATAGAAATCACAGGGGGTTAGGTCGGGGGACCGAGGGGGCCACATATCTCTAATAATAATTTTGTCCTCAAACACACTTTCAATTGTTCTCATCGAAATATTGGTCGTATGAGCTGTTGCAGAGTCTTGTTTAAAAAATGCAAAATCACGCTCCCCGTCTGTTAATTCTCCAAAAACGGGGCAAAATTGTATTTAAGTATGCACGGGCTTCAACTATTGACTCGAAACAGAATTGTATGTAACAAAACAATATGCACGCGTTTCAGCTCACGTTTTACTTTTTGTGGAATAAATAAAAACTTAAATTGCCTTTTCAATTAATTTAGGTTACAATTAACCAGGCAGGCTGTTATTAATAAGATGCAAGATGAGAGCATTTTATGTTTCTTTAGATTGTGGGTGGTTATTTGAAAAATAATCTAATTCTAGCGAGAGAAACGCCAATTAAATATGCTATATACCTAATTAGCCAGATATTTTTATCTGTATTGAAATACCATTAGATTATCTCATAAGTGCTAAGTACAATTATTTTGTGTTACAGCTTCCTCTTACATTTTCAAATGTGTCTTATTTGTGAATTATAATGGGATGACCAATGAGAAAATTAACCATTATGATAGATGTGATAAGTCTGTTATACAAATACTATTGACTAAATAAATTATTTTGTAGTCTGTTCATTGATTTTATACTCCGGTAATCTACGGAAATCTTACTGCCGAGTGCCGTGTCTTATGTTAAACATCTGCAAATGCACCTGATGACCTGAACAGCTGTTCATTCTTCAAAAGACACTAGAAAATAAACAAGCAATAGTTTAATATATAGGAATGGTTGCAAATATACAATTTCACTAAAATAGGTTCAATACCTCAGTGAAATTGTATATTTGCAACCATTCCTATATATTGTACTTAATCATTTCACTATGTCTTCCAATTTAAAATTAATAAGCAATAATTTGCTTACTATAATCTCGAAGGCGGTGCATATCAGCGGTGTGCCTTGACCATGCAGCCGAAATTCCAACTACTGAGTCTCCAAAAATTCCTGAGTTTGACCGAGAATGAAAATGCATGTCAGGGTCTAGACGCTCGTACAAGAAATTGTTAAGCTTAAGCCTAAAAAATTTGTCAGTTTCAATGAAATGTCAAATAAAATTATAAAAGAGATTAAATTGAAATTGTTGAAGTGCTAACATACAGTATAAGCACACCATTAATGCAAGGGACATTTCCAGATACTTTAAAGAAAGGCCGTTATTTAAACAAAAGAGAAGCAAAAGGAATATAGAAAATTATAGGCCAATTACGTTATGTTCAACTATTTCAAAAATAATGTAAGGTGTATTTTTAAGCCAATTGCAAAATTATTGTACTAAATTAAGCATAATATCATAATGGCAATTTGGGTTTCAAAAGAAGAAATCGGCAATCAATGCAATCAGTAAGGTTAATAATTATATAATTGATGCATTAAATAAACAAGAGAAAATAATAGCTATTTTTTTTTGACTTATCGAAGACATTCAACTGTGTAAATATAGATATACTTATAAACAAATTACAGGGTTGGTGGATTGGCACAAAAATGGATTATTGTATCTTAAAAACAGAATGCAGTGCGTTGAAACAAACCATAGAAATAGTGCTGGTGTTGTAGAAAAAATTAAATCAAACTTCCAAATGGTTAGGCAAGGAGTACAACAAGGCTCGAAATTAGGCCCTTTTTCGTTACTAATATATATTAACAATATTTTTGAATTAGTACAAAAAAAATGGAAATGTAGCAATTGGATATGCAGACGATGTGATAGTAGTAATTAAAGGTAAGACAGGTACTGAGGTAGAATTAAAAGCAAGTGAGTTAATGAAAAAAATTAAACTATACTATATAAATCTGGACATGAATCTAAATACTAAAAAGACAGCCTGGATAAACTTTGAATTAAAAAAATGTAATCTAAGTAGTATACAACTGGAAATAGATAATGTAAAAATACCAGAGATTCACTACATAATTTTTTAGGAGTTATAATAGATAAACAGCTAAATTGGAAGCCATATATAACTCTTATAAAAAAGAAGGTAACTACTGGTTTATATATAATGAGACAGGTGAGGAAAACCATGGATGAAGAAACACTTAAACAGGTATACTATGCTTTTATTTACTCACATACAAAATATGGAATAATATTGTGGGGAAATATTACAACAGAAGTGGAAAAGGTTTTTAAATTACAAAAAAAAAAAAAAAAAAAAAAAAATGGAATAATAAATAATGTTAATAATAGACATACATATAAATCAATGTTCAAACAATATGGTATATTGACTGTTCCTTGTATATACATTTATGAGATGATAAAACATATTTTATAGGAAAATAATCCAAGAAATGCTGACATTCACACATATAACCTAAGAAACAATTATGATTATTTCAGAACAGTAATTAGAGGCACATTAAACAGAGTTGTGTAATAATTATGGGAAAAGAACTTTATAATAAGTTACCTGAAAAAATAAAATTGATCAAAAATGCCAACCAAACTATGAAAGAAATAAAAAGGCACCTACTAGTAAATGCATTTTATATTCCGGAGGAATTTATGTGTGGGGCTGATAATTAAGAATTGCAAATAAATTGTATTTGTAAATATTGTAATTGTGAATAATTATTGTACTAGGCAAATCCAAACATGTAGATGTTATCATGGATAAAATAAATTGAACTTGAATTTGAAGGACAAACTTAAAAAATTCAAGAGAGTTCTTTTATTTCAATTCAGGCCGACAAGACCTTAGACATGTCTTGCAAGTAGCAACTAAGCATCATTTTCCGGTACCTTGTTCAAGACAGGATTGAAGAAAGGTTCGTGAGTTTCTACGATGTCTCAAATTATAAACGTGGTGCAGTTTGGCGGTATTATTTGTAAGGTTTTGGAAGAGTGGCACATAGATAAAAACAAAGTGATATGCCAAATTATGTGGTTGCACAGATAGAAAATTCTAGGCATATAACACTACTGTTTTCTCAATCATTGAAAACGTCATGTATAATAGATAAATACGCTTCCTGGACAAGTACAGTATTATCACTAACTCACAATTTGAGTTCTGTAAAGGAAAGTCGAACTCGGCCATTTTCTCCCTCTTAGAAGAAATATTAAGTGCTAAAGACAAAAAAGAACATGTAGTGGGATTATTCATGGACTTAACAAAGCATTTGATACTGTAGACAATGATGTTCTCTTGCAAAAGCTAGACAGCTACAGTAAAAGAGGAATAGCAAATCAGTGGTTCAGTTCATATTTTAGAAACAGATCCCATCTGGTGGTAATTGAAAACAAGCATTCTGATGTAATATTTCCTAAATGTAGTGTCCCACAAGGTTTAATATTAGGGTACTACTATTTTTATTATATATAAATGATCTTCCATTTCACCTTGTGTCATGTTTGTGGAAGATAAAAATTTTGTCTTCAGAAATAATAGTTTAGCCTCATTACAGTTAACCTTAAAGTAACTCATTGTCAAAATTAAGTTATTGACTCAAATATAACAGAATGATTATAAATACTGGTAAGACCGCAGGGGGGGGCCCCTTCATTGTGGGCTTCATTGGACTCGTGAACTGTAATAATCAATTTTGGATAATTATGAATAATTCGGTAATATGCAATCAAACTTATACAAATTTCTAAGTCATCACTATAGATACAGGTTATCATGGAATGAACACATACTGGCCCTTTGCCAAAATCTGAGTTATACAAGATATGCAATTAGAATGCTAACACAAGTTTTAACAGATTATGAGAACAATATATTTGGGTTATGTATTCTCGCATATGGAATACCATTCCGGGGGTCCACTAATTAGTCTGCAAAGTAAACCATTAATTAAACTACAAAAAAAGAATATTATGAACAATCAAACAGGCACCACTCTATACTCCCAAGTACAGCGGAATCTCATTAGCACGTTCCTCATTAACATGTTTTCCCATGTATGATGTTGAATTCGGCACCAAATCCACCAAATGTAATAAATAACATTTGTTTACTACATTTTCTTGCTCCTGAATACTAAGTTCGAAGTTTGATGACCTATTCGCTATTCTGGCCAATCCTTGGTCAGGCCAGTGGGGGTAGGTGCTTACTACATTCAAAGTTTGATGTCCTCATTTACTACTGTGGTCAATCTTGGTCAGTCCAGTTGGGGTAGAGACTGGCAGCCAATGACATGCATGTATGTACATATTTGTGTGATGCGATTTGTGTGGGCAGGATAGAGAATGCTTTTAGCTTGGTGCGGTAAATGCCGTCGATAGTTTCTACTGTTGAGTGTTGACCAAACACACGTAGATTGTATTTTAACTTTTTGTTCGCAATGGAGAAAAAGAAAGTGTGGCAAATAATCAACAGTGAAAAACTGAAAATCCTTAAAGAAGTAGATCACAATCCAGATATGAAACATGTGGATATAGTGTGAAAGTTAAACATTCCTCTATCAATAATGATTGTTAGCAAATGTAAACTGATTGAAACTGCTTTTGAAGAGGGGAAAAATGATAAAAGAAAACATAATCACCCTGTCCAGTTTCCAGAATTAGAAGATGTTCTACTAAAGTAATTTACCCAAGCAAGAGCTTGTAATGTGCCAGTAGACGGTACTGTGGTTTGAGCTCAGGCGACACATTTAGCACAGGAGTTGGGATGATTTCAAAGCGTCCAATTGCTGGATTGAAAGATGCAAGAATCAAAATGGCTTAGTTTACAGATGTGTGCGAGGTGAGGCTGCTGCCTTAGATAATGATCCTACAGTGCTGAAAATATAGTAATGTGGAAAATTACAATGCTCCCATCAGTTTTGAAAAACTGTAGCCCTGATGATGTTTATGATGCAGATTAAACGGGACTATTTTTCCATCTTTTGCCAGACAAAATCCTGGATTTTAAGGGCACTAAGTGTCATGACAGGAAACTTAACAAGGAGAGGATTACAGTTTTGATGTGCAGTAATGAAAACGGAATGGAGAAATTGGTGCTGCTGGTTATTGGAAAAACATGCATTTCGTCATGCTTCAAGAATGTGCGATCTTTTCCATGTAAGTACACTTCCAACATAAAAGCCTGGATAACTTCTGCAGTATTTGAAAATTTCTTACGAGCATGGGATGCAAGACTGGGCATAAGAAGCAGGAAGATTGCACTCTTCATTGATCAGCTCATCCACCAACTGTTTCAAATTTAAGAAACATAAAGATAATTTTCCTCCCAGCAAACTACATGAGTAAGCTACAACCTTTAGATCAAGGCATAATTCTGTGCATGAAGCAAACATATCGGAAGAGGCTGGTATAGAGAAGGTTGGCTGTACTGAAATTGACAAGAAAAATCACCATCTTAGATGTCCTGCCTTTCATTAGGACTGCCTGGGATTTTGTGACGCAAGATACCATTAGGAACTGCTTTAATAAATCTAGCTTTTTCCGGGTTCTTGGTGATGACATAACACTGGAAGATGGAGTTTTCCGAGAGAAGAATGTTGCCAAATAGCAGACTGTATCAGCATGGCTTTTGAAACATATGTAAACATTCACAATGAAATTCCAGGTGTGAAATAGCAGTGATAGATGAAATAGTTGAACAAATGAAAGAAGAAGCTTCAGTGGGAGACGAAAATGATGATGAGCCAGTTCCTACAATGTTGGATGCGATGAAGTTTCGAAGTTGATGATGTAATGACTTTGCTTAACAAGATGGACAGTAACATTTTGGCAACAAAGCAATCAACCATAGATATGTATTTCAAACCAGTGTAAATAGTGTTCATATTTCACATTCATTTGGAAGGTAAGATGTATTATTAGATTTTATTACATAATTATGTTCTTAAATTGCAGATTTTGTATTTTCATTGACACTTTTTTCCATCTATGACGTCCAAATCCTTGAGTTCCTGCAAAAACATACCAATGAGATTCTCCTGTAAACCAATTTTTAATGAACATAACAATATATATATATATCCTAGAAACAGTATGCTTTATCCATAATATGTATTTTCAAAAAAATAAAGATTATCACACTCATAATACATGTGCAACTGAATCAATACATCTACATCATCATAGACTTATTAGAATGATAAACAATGTATCTCTCAACGTAATTTTGTACAACAAGATACCCATTCCTTTTGAGATATTATCAAGCAAAATTTCAAATGGAAAGTAAAAGAAGTGTTATTGAAATACAAATTTTACAGTGCAGATGATTTTCTGAGACTTAAATTGTAATGAAACTTGAAAAACTGATGTACATTTTGTAAATAGTAACCAATTTAATGGCAAAGCCATGTATACGTATTGTATATTATTCTGTGAATGAATTCTATTCTATTCTGTGCTTCAAGATCATCAACCAAACTTTCAAAATCTGCAGTTATTTCAGTAGTAGCCACCTTTAGTTGTGCTACCAGATTTTCATCCGTTATGTGGGACCTGGTTTTCAATTTTAGAATTTTCATTTTCAAAAAGAACTGCTCACAAATATAAGGACCCAAACATAGCCACAATTCTGTCAACAAATTACCTGAAACTAGAGTATTTTGACTCTCAACTGTTTGCATATATATTGACACCATTCAAACCTTTACACTTAATTTTATGGTATGTATCTATCTAATAAGCCCGAGACTGAAGTGCTTCTGGAGCCATGACAGAAATGTGTATCATATAATACAAGACAGGATGTATGTGTCTGTAGATTGCGACTTCCATTTGCAAGTTTAATGTGATTTTCGTTATGTCCATAGTGAAAGGATCCGCAAATAACAAAGAATCATTTTACATAGTTTTGAAGTCCTTAAATTGGTCAAAATCAACTTTTAATGTTCAATTTAGCAGCATTCTTTTGCATAGAATTAACTGAAAGATTGGTCACTGAGTTAAACAGGGAAAATTATATAATTCTCTTTGATTTAGGTGTTCTTTCCACAAATTTATTTTCAATATGAATGACTTAATCTTGTAATATATTTGTACTATGTCCTGTTGTCTTCTTTGTAGGCTACAGTTCAAGCCATTTAAATGCTCATATATGTCAGTAAGGAAAGTCAGGTTACTAATCCACAGTTTGTCTTTTAGTTCTGGTATTATTTGGTCCTATAAAAATACCAAAATTAACAGTGTTAAATACAGAAACAACTAAATACGCAATAATAAAATTAATAATTAACACAAATGAGCATACATAAACTATACCTGTTGTTTCATGATATCTGATATTCTGCTTCTCAGATCAAAAAACCATCATAGCATTTTACCTCTGTTTAGCCACCTCACTTCTGTATAGTAATCAAATCCTCACATTCTCCACCTAAATCTTGAAGAGACTTTCAAAAGAGTCAATGCTTAAGTGAATTTTAGTTTATTTATAGTGCTTGTCACGACACCTATCACGTTTTTCATGTTTACTACTCTAGTACAAAGTACTTTCTGATGTACTATGCAGTGAAACGTTTTTATAGTTTCATGCATCCCTATTTCTTTTAAATAACAATTTATCCTCCCCTTTAAGCATGTCTTTCCTCCAACCATGGCAAGTGCACCATTTGTTGAAAGTGATAGAAGTTTATTCAGATCCAAATTATGTTTTTTGATCCATTGTTTCAGCACTTCAAAAAGGTGTCATTTGTCCTTTCTTAGAAATTAAATCAAGCAAAGATTCATGAACTGATAAGTGTTCTTTCACAGCTTGAATAAACAACTGCCAATTGTGCAGTGTCATTAATGTCTTTGCTCTCATTTAAAACCATTGAATAGGTCACATATTCAAAAATATTAGACTTCAACTGATTGTCAGTGATGTGGAAATGTCTTTTATTCTTCTCTCTATGATTTGGCAGGACAATCTAACATGTTTGCACTCTTCTAGTTGTTGTGGTGACATTATTTCAACAATTTTTGTTATGCTTCTTTAAAAAATTTCTCGTCACTAAATGTTTTTAGTTATTTTGCAAGTTCCTAAGCAGCAGTATATCTAGCAAGAATTTGTTTTTGTTTTATATTCTGATTAGTCCATTCTCCAATACTGAGGTCACCCATTTGTTTATGCTTTAAATCTTTCAACTGTTTGTTGATCCTATAATTGAGATAATGAACTATACCCCCGTCGTTGAATCTTTGCACTTGACAGTTCATGTGGCTTTGCATAACATTGGCTGTATTGTGGTTGCAACGTTGTCTGAGTGGTTAGTAAACAGCAGCAGCTGATTGTTCTTTCTATCGTGTCTAAGCCGCATACAAAAAGTGTACGTAAGTAGCGAACGTCATTGAATAATAACTATTTTGTATTATTATTGTTAATTGAAAATAACTCGGCATAAACATTGCAACGTATGTAGAATAAATTAGCACTTTTGACAATATAGAAACAAAATAATGCAGACGTGTCTGCAACAATGAGGAGAAATAAAACATATTATAAGCTGCCATAACAAAGTTATTTTCACGCATGCTGCGTTCCGGATGGTTCAGGAATTTTGTCCTCTTTCTTTTGGAGTTTCACTCTCTTGTGAATAACAGTTCTTGTGATTAGTTCAAGAGCTGCTGCAGTTCGTTGTACGACTTGATCAGCTGGAATAGAGGGATGCCCATGAACCTTCATGTACTCCTCCTGTTCAAAGAATTCCTGTATCCTTCTTAACAGTTCCAATGCCTGACTATTAAGTGGTACATCTCAACACAAAGGACTTTCACTTTGTGAATCATCACTCGGTGATCGGCGTCATTTTTGAGACATTGTCACACTTCAAATCTTGTATAAATAACATGAATGAAATATAAATAAAACAGATTATATATATATATATATATAAATGAACACCAACAGTAACCACAAATATAAATAACAATGAACAATATTCGCTTGCAAAGAACAACTTGACACGCATGCTAGAGATTCACAAACTGAAACACGTGGTTGGAAATACTTACATCTGGCAACAGAGCCGCTTCCAGTTCCGCTTTGTCATAGACCACCTGAAATGCTGCCTTGTGATTGGTTTAGGAAGTCTAACAGTTAAAGCTTTTCATCTGTTTTTTTTGGGGGGGGCGAGTGTACCAACTTAATCGCTAGCTGTAAAGTGCAATGCTTCAACAGCGGGGGTATAAGTATTAATGTACAATTGTTTAAATTGTACAATATGATTCCTAATGTCAATAAATAATTTATAACTTTCCTGTAAGTTTGGAGTGCTCTTTGTGACATAAATTATAATATTGCATCTGTATGCACCAATAAGAAGTTTCGAGCAAATAAGACATTTCATATTTTCTTCTTCTGCAAAACAGAAAACCTTCCCTCGCATTATGCTTGGAAAGAATGCTTTTATGGATTATTTGACAATTTTGAATGAGACATGTACAATATACAATCCGTCACTAATGAACCTACATGTGTACTGGCGACTGACGGAAAAGCAATGGAAGTGGATAGATCTGATGTGGGGGAGGAAAAGAAGCCTTTGCTGTAATCATAATTACCTGAATGGCCACCCATGATTTAGTGCACATAGCAGAGTCTTGAGTGTGTCAGAACAAATGTATCTCATCTATTGCATGTAAAGTGAAACAAATGCATATATAATTCCTGTTATGTTCCTTTATTTATCATCTACTCTTTGTGGACCCAGGTTTGAATAGGCTCCAGCCAAGTCCTTGATCACATGAAAAGGTGCTTTTTATATTTGTGAATTAAAATTATAGAAGCACATTAGAAGTATATAGATAATGCACAGAATAGAAAAATTACCATATTTACCATTGTTCTGTATAACATTTTGGAAAATGGCTTGGGTTGAGTGGTAAACTATAATCTACTCTGGGGTGGGTCAGCCTCAGGTTTTGTTTAGTTTGGGTTGTTCCAGGCCTAATAACCATGGCCTGTGCAGACCATTACAAGAAACTGTCCCATATAAACAATGGTATTTTTTCCACATCAGTTGTTAACCTAATTATCATGATCTTGATTCTTCTTCTTCTGCTTCTTCTCCTCCTCCTCAAGAAATACATGCAGTTTTAGAAAAAGATGCGTGCATGCATGCATGCGTGTGTGCGTGGGTGCGTGCGTGTGTGTGAGAGAGAGAGAGAGGGAAAGAGCCATAACTCAAAAACGAAAAGTCAAGTAATTACCATCTTGGTATTTAAGTTCATGTTCCAAGGATACAAGAGGACGATTTTCAAGAAAATCCCCTACCCCATGGATGGGGAGGAGACTTCACTGGAAACTTTTAGAAATTTGTTATGTTCTTAATAATGGCTGTAATGACTTTGATTAAAATACCATATATTTAAGAAATTTACATGACAAACAAAATGCATATCTTGAATTTTCTGGGAAGAGCCTTTGAAGCCCTCTTCCTTAATAGGAATTTTGTATAATTGTAAACATTAAGAGATAGACAAAAATGTACTACACAAAAAAATGTTCATAATTTTGTCATTTTTTAAAGTTCTCTCATAATAGAAAACAGAAAGACAAGAGGTGTGGGTGAGCTTAGAAAATAAGAAATCATTAACTTTCTATAGAGCAATAAAAGGAAATTAGGGAAGAGAAGGGTACATTGACCATTGTAACAGGCAGGAAAAAGAAGGATTTGCATGGATGAGAACAGGATCAAAGTTCTTAAGAGGGATAAGAGGAAGTGAAAAAGGAAACTGTGAATTGTGCAGTGGAAGAGAAAACATAGTGCATTATTGATAGATTATAAAGAATTAACACTATGGAGGCAAAAAGTGTGCGAGAAAAGCTGAAACAAATTGGGTGATAAAATTGTTGACATTCAAAGTTAACAGAGAAACAGGAAAAGAGATACAAAAGCATGGGGGAGATTTTAAGGGATGGAAAAGAAAAATGGGCCAGTAAAGTAAGTGATATAAGAAAATAACAACAACAACAAAGAAAGGAGGGGGAGGAAACAAATAAGGTTAAGGTTGGACAAAGAGCTATCCAGAAAACCTAAAAGGCAAAGGTGCCATGCAAGCTGAGGTAGCACATAAAGAATAACCAGACAACTTCTACATTAAGCTACATATATAGGAACAAATATTGCATAAAAAGCTATGCAAAATGAGGTGTGCAAATAAATCCAATTAAATTTAAAAAAGTGCTCTCTATCTTAAGTTGTTTCTTGCGATGTCATAGAAAGTGTATAGCAATATAAGGGCAGCATATTGTGCCCTGCCTTGAAACATCTGACAATCTATTCAGCTTGCTGAATTCCCCTTGTACCTACAAAGAAATGTGTAATGAAACTATTTTGGCAAAGGTTTACCCCATTAAGTAAGTAGAAAGCTAAGTGTTTATAGGAATAGTTTGTAGAAGCTATATAAAAATAAATGATAATGGGTAGAGAAAGTTATGTGAGTATAACACATCAGATGTCTTTTTACATCAGTAGATTTCAAAGTTTCTCTCTTTGGAATTGTACACTTTCTGCCCATCTTGTGAAGTCTCAGATTTGGGTAAGGAGCCATGCTACATAGTCGTCTTACACAAATTTATATGAATCATGAAGTGTATTACTTCTGATTGCTTGTGATTCCAGTTTGCACAGGAAAAAACACAACACTACTTGGTTTTAACTGCCAGCTATTGTAGACTTCTTCAGAACTTAAACCTTTAATTTCATATGTTCTAACTGCATAACTGCAACTCATTTCAGTAGAGTGGGTAATAAAGTTACTCATCCACAGTAGAGTTTATATTTCATTCCTTTTTTCTGGCGCACAACAAATGCGGTACATACTGTTTAAACATAGCACACCAGTTTGCATTGTTTCTTGTGGCATAACTTGAAAACTGGTTTGTCTGTAGAATGTTATATCAAGTATTTAGCCCATACTAGACTTCAGTGCAATATTTTGTATGTTCAACTGTTCTAGTCGGCTGTTTTCACATTTTGATCTAAAGTAATAAAGTTAAGTCTCTTAGCTACTGGAGCACACAGTTGTTCAACTAAAACTTCATCTTCCCACACTTCTGAGAAAATATAGTTTTCATTTTCATTATCACTACATTGTATTTATACCTATGTAAAATTTTCTTGTGTGTCCATCTTTATTCAAATTATATACCTCTCTTCATCTCCTTGACATTTTTCCGATCTAATGTATGGCTTATAATTGCTATCTGTTTGAAAGCCAGAAACAAGAATGGTGGCTTATATTTTCAGAGATGAAAGCAAACTGTGAACTCAACATTTGAATAATCAAAAATAAAATAAAAAATGTTTTGGAGAATTCATGACAACACTGGGCACATAGCAGCCAGAACAGTCCTATATTGTTATCAGCTTCAAAAAATGTTCAGCAAACATCAAAGGCTATGATGTTCTGAGTGTACCCAGCCATTCTATAGTTCAGCAACTTAGAAAAATCCCTTGGGAGGGGTAATTCACCTGGTCATGTATTTCTCCTCCTGCTTAACCCTTTGCGACGCATAGCGTAGTACAGCGTAGTGAAATGATAAACGCCCTGCTGCGCATAGCGTAGTAGAACGTAGTAAATATGTTTATCGTTTCATATAGGTTCTGCTTATGCCGACCTCAGGTTTTAGGAGCTGTGTCGATGTAAACGTACTTTTGCTGCATTGTTCCAGCGATTTCGCAAGCCAGAATGTAATAGCAAACCATAAATAGCACTGTTTACAGCAGGGTGCAGTTGTGTAAGTAAGCAGTTTCCTGTCGCATTTATAGCCATATCAGTACCATGGAGGCTGTTCCAAGTTCATCACGGTCTAGAAAACGCTGTAGTGAAAAGGTATTGGTAATAGACGAGCAAATACTTGCAGCAGTTTACGAGGAATTAGATCGCGAAGGTAGCTCCGATGAATCTTGGTTTGGTGAGCTAGTGGAAGACAGTGATATGGAACAAAGTGACAGTAAGAGTGCTGAGGGACAGGCAGCAGAACAGGGGGCTAAAGCTAGTGAAAGACAAATTAAAACTAAAGCAGTACCGGCACAGTGGACCTCTAATTTGACTTTCAATAAGTTAGAAACATTTTCATCCCCTACAGGTGCAAATCATTCTATTCCTACAGGAAGTCCAGAAATAGATTATCTTGAACTTTTTATAGATTCCAATTTTTGTGGAAAAATCGCGGAGGAAACCAACAGATATGCAGCTCAGATTCAAGCTAAAAAGGCAGAGGATCCAAAATGGAAAGTTACAAATTCAAGGGAGATACAGGTCTATTTAGGTATTTTGATATAAATGGGGATGATGTATTTACCTGAAACCAGAGATTACTTTTTGGAGGATTTTTGCAATTGTCCAATTGTAAGACAAGCAATGACGTTGCTCCGCTTTCAAAGGATATCGCAGTACCTTCACCTGAATGACAAATCTGCAAGGCCACGATTAGGGGTAGATTCTTTAAGGCCACGATTAGGGGTAGATTCTTGCGATTATCTGTATAAAGTACAACCTGCTTTAGACATAATCAAAAAGTTTGCGAGTGTCTACAAACCAAATCGTGAACTTTCTGTTGATGAAGCGATGATAGGCTTCAAACGACGCATCTTTCTAAAACAATATATGCCTGCTAAACCTACAAAATGGGGGATAAAGGCATGAGGTATTGCAGACAGTAAAAGTGGGTATTTATTGAAATGTAAAATCTATCTGGGAAAAAAGGAGGCGAGAAACAGCAATCTTCTACTTGGGGAACAGGTTGTTTTAGACATGTGTTAAAAAATATACAGGGTTTTGGCATCACGTATATTTTGATAATTTTTTTACTTCGACGCGGCTAATGAAATTATTTTTGGACAGGAAAATGTATGCCTGTGGTACAACTCGTGCTGGAAGGAAAGACTGGCCAAAACAATTTTCAAAGCCAAAACAACTGAAATTGAAAAGGGGCTAATCTCACAAACTGCAACATGAAGGCGTAACTGTGGTTGTTTGGCATGATAACAGGGACGTTCTTTTATTATCTACAAACTCGTAATATAGCAGGGATTGATCTGGCAGACCAAAGGAGGTAGTATTATGGAGTCAGCCAAACCTTAAAAAAGGCTGGAAATATCTGTTCAATTTTGTAGTGAATGTTGCTATCATTAATAGTTTTATTATATACGACATTTCGAACAGACCTACTTCTACAGCTCATGGCAATAGGCTTCTTTACTACAGGCAAAACTTAGTGCAACAGTTAATTGCAGACTTCACGTCACGTAAGCGATTGGGATTTCAGCGTAGCCTACCTTCTGCTGCTCCTGCACCAAGTTCTCTTCACATCCTCGTAAAAATTCAAGGCCGGGTGAAATCGTGTGCTCAGTGCATAGTGAAGAAAAGGAAAACACCATCAGGTCATAGCATACAGTCACAACACAAGTGCAAACAGTGTGACATTGCGTTGTGTAGAATTGGGTGCTTCCTCAATTATCATGAGGCAAAGGGGGTGGAAATTCAAAATGAATACAAGGGTGTACATACGCAACCATTAATAATCTTAAGTAAATATATAACATTTGTATGTTGCAAGAGAATAGTCTAGCTAACATGTTATGGACATGCTGCAATGGTGGCAGGGATGTAAACATTTTAAGGGTGAGTACCATAATAATTTTGCAGAAATTATTGTATTTATTTTACTTAAGTATAACAGATTTTATTCCGGTTTTTAATACCCTAAAGTAACGAATTCCATTGCCATTAATATTGTGGAGTTATAAAGATGCATTGCAAAGGGGTGCATGTATATAAGTGTTGTTTGTCTACAAAGGGGTTGATGTTTGCAGTTTTAAATTATTGAAATAATATTTAATCTTATTTACTTCAAACCAATTTTAAATGAGTTATTAATTAATCAATTTCATTTAGCTACTAAAACATATAATTAGGCGTGTATATAGGCCACTTTTAGTTTAACATCTGTAGTAGCAGCTCAGAATTTAAATGGACACAATTCTACTTGGAGAACAACTAGCTAATACTCTATGCGCAGCAAAGGGTTAAGCACCACATGCCATAATTTTGCCTAGCCCGCATTTTATTTTATTTTATTCTCACAAAATTGTTTACCACTTAATCACACCACTGTTGTAACTATCCAACTGTAGAGGCAGGACTAAAGACACAAGAGCATTACAACAAAAATGCTGTTTGTAGATTGCTGTGACAGGCTACACAAAGAGCAAGGTGCAGCAGGTGTGAAAACAAATGTTGGCATATAACTAGCAACAGCATTTCACATACATGCGGTATTATCATAGGGTATCTTTCAAAAGTTAATTCACACTTTTTAGGGTATTTCATAGCCTTCACTCCCCCACCTATCTCTTCAAGGAAAAAAGTTCTTCACTGATTGATTTTCATAATACAAATTATTTCAATTGAAGTTCTACAAAGAAACCTAGCGGCTTTAATATTTTTGCAGGGAGATCAATCATACATCATCATCTCGAAACTGTGCTCTTTAACATACCTCTTACAGAACTGGAATAAAGATTTTATTTTTTGAATTATCATGATGTAAACAAGATCCTATTAATTTTTTCTGCACTATAAAATTGCTGTGTTCACAACAGTGATGTGACACTTGTTTCCCATGTATCAGTCCACTTACTCTTTAAGACACCTCATTGGATAACTCAGTGGCTAGCGATGAAAGACAAGTAAAGTGGGGCCAATTTATCCCTCCCGAATACTTGCACAGTTCATAGACCGAGGGATTTTACTGAGTTGTTACTCTACGGTGTTTAATATTAAAATTCCTCATGCATCTCAAAAGATTATTTATAAACCCAAAGCTGAACTATACTTTCCACTCATTAAAAGTTGATATTTCTCTAAACATATGGTTTTCTAGTATATTTTATTTAAGAAATGAAGATTGTAATCCAGTTAACCCCATTTAGCATTAGAAGGATTAATATTAGAAGGATTAGAAGGATTTGTTAAATTTCCTTTGGTTTCATGTTGGTTACATTTAGGACATTTTGATATATATGTACACTGCCTTCCCGACCCTAGTGGTTTCTTATCTCTTAAACAGCTGTATTACTGCCGTAACAGATGATCTTACAAAGTTGAGGCACAAAAACTATTTAACTGTGCACACCAATTGGCACAAATGGCACAACTTATTCTTGTCCTGTGCATACACAATCCCACCTTTGAAATTCCAGGCAACTTAGACATTGCACTAGAATTAAGTGGTGTGTTTAGAATTCCAGTTTGCTTGACCATTCACATGATGAAGCTCAGCTTTTCTTGAACAGTTCAAAGTTGCAAGCCACTGAAGTTGCATTGCACTAGAAATGGTGCAATAGCAATTTTATTACAATGATTTAAAGTTCTGTGATATTGGTGATTTTTTAGAAAACTGATTTATGATAGAATGGCTTGATTCTTTTGATTTTAACTACATAGCATGAGCCTATGGTGTAAACTAGCTCTTATACCACTCATAATTTTACTTCAGGATGAACTTGATGCAGTCAAAGGAGCGGGAAATCAGGGTCGAGGAAAAGACATATCCACAATTGTAAATGCAGAGAAAGCAGAATTATTTGTTAATGGAATGGGCAGAAATGATACTAAGAAGAGTACAAATGCAAAAGAAATAGCAGATGAAGAAGAAGGAAATGGAGCAAAGCAAGAGAAGGAGGAGGAGGAGGAGGAGGAAGTCTACATTCCGCCAGTAAGGAAGTTTCTGCCAAAGAAGAAGCATAGACGGTTAAATAGTCTTGATATAAGCAGTGAGGATGATGCTGACTCAGATGAAGATTTCAAGGGCAGCAGGTGAGTTAGTATGCTAAGCCACTATACTTTTAATGTCTCTCCTTGGCAACAGGGTGTTTATGAACTAATGAAAACTAGGTTCAATAAATTGTGCAGGTTATAGCATAGTGGATACCAACATGGGTTTCCAAGGTCATTAAGGTTGGACTCGTGAATTGGAGGTCTGCGGCTCAAACTCCACCAGGGCAGTCCTCCAGATTTTCCTTAGTCCTCATAAATGGCAAATGTTGGGAAGTACCCTAAAACTTAGGTTTAGAACATTTCCTTTCCAAATTTCTTTTACCAATTATTTAATTCAATGTACTACCAGTATTCACAGCCTGTGGCACCATTTGTAGTAAAGACAGGCATTAAACACTACTAAAATAACAATTCATTCAGTGGATGAAGTTGAATTCTACAGAGCCACTTGTTTCCTGGCTTTAATTTTCCATCTCAAATAATTTGAAGTCCATCTTGATTTAATTGGAGAACAAAAATAGGTAACGGTAATCTGTTAGTGCACCCACTACTATAGCCCCCCTATTTGGAGCTTAATTTTTGTAGCTCTTGGCTCTCGGTATTCTCCTCTGCTTTCCTTGCAATACTTTAAGCTTTCGATAGTGAAAGCTTCCATCACCTTAAAGAAACTTGACTTTTGCAGCTCTGAGGAAGAAGATGAAGATGAATTAGATGGAGAAGAAAGTGACGACTCAGATATTGTTGATCAAGTTGGTAGAGGTTCATTTCATTCCCGTAAACATGCAGAACCTGTACGTCGCTCCACTCGGAATCGAACTACACGTTTTGACAAGGAATTCAGTGAGTATTATATTTGCATGTACTTTACAATCTGTGTTATTAGACTGAACACAAATGATGTTCAAGTGTTGAAAAAATGTTAATACACTTGTGACTAAATAGCATTTTCTTTTTATGCTAATAAATGTTTTGCATTTGCATTGCACTGACTTGTGTGTTTGATGCATGTTGCTCATTAGAATTTAAATTACACTAATAACACATGGAGGCATGGGCGAGAACATTTTAGAATATTATGGTAAAAAAAAATATAAGAATGGGGAATAAATTCACTGTGTACTTTTATATGTGGAGCAAACGTTTTCACAGTTATAACAAAATGTGCTTTGCGTAAGTTATCTTACATTTTCCTTATACCTCGCATATGTAAGAAATGTAGTTATACCTCGAGAATAAGATTTTGCGTGACATGAAAGTAGGAAGAGTAGTATCTCCCAAACTAAAAACTGGTGCATTCAGATGTAAAAATCGATGCTTTCAAAACCGAATATAATAGTGGAAGAGTATCCCAGAGAATATAGTGTGACTTTGAATACATGAAATATAAAACCTATGGATTCCTGTTTTCACACATTTCATTTAATGACTGCGGCTTTACTGTTGATCTCTCAATTTAATCAGTCTGAAGTATGATTTTATATTAACATTAAAATAAAACACCAGAATATCATTGTTTGTCAGTGAGTTTTCAATTCAGAATGTTCAAAATCATTAAAATAAAAGCACACTTCTACTCATGTCAGACTGAATGTTATAACCTTCAAAGTACATTTCCAAAAACAGACCAAGGTTTCCTGACTTAGGTGGTGACACTTGTCATTAACAAGATTCAGTGATGGGAAAAGTGCCAAAAAAAGAAAAGTAATTGGGATGAATTACAATTACTTGAAAAGCAACTTTAAACTTAATTGCATTTACTTTACAAAATGGCAGTATTAAAAATTACTTTCTTTAGCCCCCACATAATCACTGACCATTGGTCAATTCCATTATTGACATATATTCTGGAAAAAGCAAAATAGTTCTGAAAAACATATTTATTACCTGTATTTTGTAATGGTCATGAACTGTGGTTTCCATTTTTACTTGACTTACAGGCCTACATTATGAGGAATACAGATATTATCATCATGCAATTTGCAAATATTTTCACTGATCTGGTAAACTTGTGATATTGTAGGAAAATTTAATTTTCCAGTATGAGTAGGAGTTTTATTGATTACTTATGGAAATTGGCTTTGTTGCTCTCTTTATGAATTTAATTTGAATTGAATTTTATTTGTACATCTTTTTATACCCAATCCTTTTTTACAATGCTTCCCTTATAAACTAACTTAACCTATGTACAAATTGTGTGGCCAGCTATGTTCTGCGTGTACTGCTCAGTTTGCCTGGCACCTTGGCCTTATGGCTCAACTGAGCAGCCTTTTGCTACCCTTAACCTCTTGTAGTCAGTTCTCCCCCCTTGTCCTTCTACCTTCTTTATCTCCCTTACTTTTCTAATCCATTTCTCCTTTGCTTTCCTTAAAACTCCCCCATATTCTTATTTTTCTTTTCTTCTTTTCCTGTCAACATTTTAATTGCTACTATTTTTCCATGTATATTTTTTTCCCATTTTTCCTCCCATACTTTGTCTCCATTTTGTTAGTTCCTTTCATTCTGTCATATAATGCTTTGTGCTTTCACTGTCTCTGGATTGTTCATAGATTCCACTTTTTCTGCCTCTTAGCCCTCTCAAGTACATTGGCCCTGTTCTCATCCACACAAATGCTTCTTTTTCCGCTCTATTAACAATAATCCATGTACCCTTCTCTTTCCATTTCCTTTTTACTAACCTATAAAACCTTATTGATTTTTTATTCTCTAAGCTTCCCCAGAGCTCATGTCTTTCTGTGGTCTTCCACTCTATTTCTTACTGTTAACCAGAAGCCATTGCTGTT
Organism: Deroplatys truncata; assembly: GCA_030765065.1. NCBI lineage: Eukaryota > Metazoa > Arthropoda > Insecta > Mantodea > Mantidae > Deroplatys > Deroplatys truncata. The sequence continues at coordinate 404,769,178 of CM060990.1, read as the reverse complement.
TCTTTCTCCTGCTCTCCAAGTATCTCCCATTCCTATCTTACCCATAATTTTTTCTGTCCCTTCCACCAACTATTTGTATTTATCATACTCCTTTGTTGATCCATACATATCTTTAAAATTTCACCCTCTTCTTTTATCAAGCATCTAAACCAAAATTTTAATATCCTTTTCAATATCACTCCCTTTCTTCTTGTTCTTTCTAGTTCCACTAATGCGGCTTTCCTGGTGTTGATCTCGGTAACCCCTATAAAGCTTTATAAAACATTCTGTAGCTCTGGTCTATTTTATTGCTTAATTCAGATCCCCCCCCCCCCAAATTTCACCACATATAGCATTCATACACTCTTTCTGTCCATTTAGTCAGCATTTCTAATTTATATTCGCACATCCTTACTCCTGCCATTACTGCCTTTCCTTTAACAGGAAGGTTTATGCACCTCCCATTTTCCATTGCTGCTCATCTTCACCCCTAAATAATCAAAACTCTTTGACAACTTCTAACTTTAAACCTCCCATCTGCCACTTATCTTCTTTTTTTAATTTAATTCCTCTTTTAAGTACCATAACTTTTGATTTGTTTATATTTACTTTAATTTCCCATTCTTCGCAAAATTCCTGTATTCCATTTTTCTGTAGCCCAATTACCATTATAGCCCCAACCATAAGATCATCCGTGTATAATAAACCTGGTATCTCTCTATTCACTATTATTGGATAGTTCAGGTTTCTTTATTTCACTCTTTCTAATATATCATCTATGAGCAAATTAAATAATATGGGGCTCAGCTTGCACGCTTGTCTTAATCCTATTTTTTGCTCAGTCATTTCTGTAATTCCATTATTCCCGCATCTTATACAGAATTTTATATCCTTATAAATCTTCCTAATTTCCTTTATAAAATTATCGCTTACCCCTTTCCATCTTAATTTATAAACTAGAGCTTCTCTATTTATTGTATCAAATGTTTTTTCAAAATCTGCAGAAAACATGTATATCTTTCTTCTTTTCCTGATGAGATACTTATCTATTATAGTCTTTATTATAAATACATTATCTATTATTTGTTTTTCTTTCCTAAAACATGCTTGGTATTCTGACAGTTTTCCCTCCTCTTCCACCTACTCTCCTAATCTATCATCCAATATACCTGTGTACATTTTCTGTAATATAGATAATGAGCTTATTCCTCTATAATTCCCCAGCCTATTTGCTCCTCCGTTTCCTTTGTAAATTGGTACCACCATACTTATTTTCCAATATTCTGGCAGATCATTCCTTTCTTTAATTTTATTTAGTAATTTTGTCAATACTTTTAAACCATTTTGCATTTCCCCATACATTTTCCAAAATTCCCCTGGTATTCCATTTATTCCTACTGCGTTGCCTTTTCTTATATTCCTTATTTGCTGGTAAGCTTCCAGCTCCATGATTTTGCTGTCTAGCTTTTCGGTAAACATTTCTCCTTGTCCTACCTCTCTTGGACCTAGTTTTACCGTCTTCCCTTCTCCAATTAATCATCTTAAGTATCCTAACCATTTGGTCAGTGTAATTTCATTTTTCTCTCTTCCTTTATTATTCATTGTTCTCACTATTTTCCATCTATCGCTCGCTGCCTTTAGTTTCCTTTCTATATTTCCCTGCCATTCTTTTTTCTTAGCCTCTAGCAAACATTTATATCACCCCTTAAGTTTCATCAGGTTTTGTCTATTCCATTCCTACTCTGATCTCCTCCACCTTATAAACTCTTTAAATACCTCCCTGTTTTTTGCTCTACACTCTTCATTAAACTATCCCTTATTTTCCTGACCCTTTCCATGCCTTCTTTCCATCCCTGCCCCTGCTCTTGTTACTAATAATTTCAGTAGCTCTAATACTTTTTCTAGTTCTCCCTCATTCATAACCAGTTTTATTCCACACTCCAAAATCTGACTTACCTTTGAATTTAACTCTTAAAAAAATCCTCTTTTAGTTCCTCTCTCCATTTATACACTTTTATTTTGTTTATTTAAGTTACTTCCTTTTTCTTTACCTTTTGCTCCAAAACACTTCTTTCCATCATTAATGGAAAATGGCTACTACTTACTACTTCATTTGTTATTTTAAATATAGCAATTCTCTCCTCCAGTTCCTCACTACATAACATATAGTCTACTACACTTTGCTCATTTGCATTTACAAATGCAAACTCCCCTTCATCTTTTCCCATTGTTCTGCAAAAGATTAACTGATTAACCTCACAGAATTCTAGTCATTTTTTTCTTTCCCTGTTACTCACTCTGCCCCTGTTTTTCCTTGGTCTTATCACATCCCTCTCCTTCTACCGGCTGTTTTCCTAATAGCCTTCCTTTTTCCTCCCTTATTCTTGCATTCAGATCTCCCATCACAATAAATTCTATATCTGGCATTTTTTCCTGTCTTTCCCCCATGTCTTCTTCTAACTTACTATAAAAATTACTATCATAAAAGTATGACATTTCTGGTGGGCTATATGCCACCCCTATCCCTATTCCTATTTTTAGTCCATTTATTAGCCATAACACATTGCTGCCTCTATTCTCCATTTTTTCTATGTTATTAGTTGTTTACATATTGTTCTTTACAAACAGGCCTAATCCTCCTGATGCTTTTCTCCAATCACATGTTTTGTTTGCCTTTTTCTCTAGAAACTTAAAACCTGCTATCTATGCTACTTCTTCATTTCCCAACCATTTCTCTGCTACTCCTACAGTATCCATAGACCACATAATGGTTTTCATTTCACCATTGCCTATCTTATTTCTTAGCCCATCCACGTACCAAAACATTAGTTTCAACTCCTTTCCGTATTTGTTCTTTGGTGGTTCTGGAAACTTGAATTTCTCCATCATTTTCCTGTATCTTCTAGTTCTAGGCTCCGTTTCTCTTTCACCCCTAAAGTGAATGTAATCATTCTTGGATATCATTTCTAAACTCTTCTTTTTTATTATTTCTTCCGCCTCTCCCATGCTTCCTACCCACATCACTTCCCCACTCTGCACTTTACCCCTCCCCACACTTTCACTGGCCTTATTTCATTACTCCCTGCAACTCCTGCTGCCTCTCCTCTTCTTTCTTCTGTCCCCTCCCCCTCGATCATCTCACTCACTAATGTTGCTTCCTCGCCTTCCCCTTCCACCACCACCTCTTCTTCCTGCGTTCCCCTTGTTGACTCTTGTTGATATATCTCCCTTGTCTCCTCTTGTCCCCCTCCAAAGCTGCTTCTTCTGCCCTCTCTGACAGCTGTCGTATGCATGCGTGTTCTCTCGAGTTGATGCCCTTCTCTTGCCTGCATTTGACTTTGCTGAAATCCAGCTGATATTTTTGTTCTCTGTTCGGGTCTTTGGCCTGTGTATTCCGGCCACTCTATATTTTGCTGAGGTCCATGCATTCCTCTGGCTTCATTTCTCTCTATATTCATACTCCATTTTTCACCTTCTACTATTAACTGTATACCTCTCACAAATATGTTTTCCCTCTGCTCTTGCTTCTTTCATTCTTTGAATTAGTTCCTTCCTTAAAGCTTGTTCATCTTTCATATAGTCCTGTTCTGTGAACAATTTTGCCCCCCCTTAGTCTTCTTGCTTATCCCAAAATCTCCCATTTTTTCCCCACTGTTGTCAGTTTCAAAATAATTGGTGTTCCTCTTCTTCCTTTTATTACCTATCCTGAACATATCTTCAATTTCCCAGCCATACATCTTTATTATTCTTAGTCCATCCTATATAATTTCATATACCGTGTCCTCCAACTTCTTCTCTCCTCTCTCACCCTGAAGATTACACAATTTTTTCTTTCCCTTTTGGCTTTGTGTCTTTTTTTCCAGCACATTTATTCTTTCTCTGCATTCTGAGATCTGTTTTTCCATTTCTTCTCTCTGTATTTTCATTGTATCTTTCAACTCTCTTGTATTATTCTCCATTCTTTTTCCTAGTTCCTTTCCTATTTCCGTTATTTCTTCCATTAATTTGTCCATTTCCGCTGGTCCCAGATTCTGCTCCAATCCTATTATCAGCAAAATCGTAATTATAATGTTGATGACTCTCCATATCTGTGTTTCTATTTTTTACTTTCCCATATTTTATTTTTTATCTTTCTTTCTTTTTTCTGCCAAAACTTCCAATTCTCCATCGGTACATTTGAACATCCACTGCCATTTGATCGTGTTTTCTCGGACTCCCTCCACAACACAACCTTCTCCTCTCGCTGCTGACACCAGACTCCCCTCTCTTTATTGAAACCCATCCAATACAAACATTCTCCCAACAGAACTACTCAACCTGACATATAGATAGCAGTTGTTGTTTGAAACAAATGACCATGGTAGAAAGTACCAACCTTACAAAGCTTAAGTTTGAAGTTTGGCGATGCTACGTTTTTAGTATTTGTTTGGCAGCCATCAATAGTGAATGCTCTCAGTAAATTTGAAAACATGGATAAAAGTGGTCATCGTTGTGTGATACAATACTTTCATTTGAAAGGTCTTAGTCCAACTAATATTAAAGCTAAGCTAGATTCTACTCTGGGGGAGTCCGCTCCTTCATTTACAACAACAGTAAAATATTGGGTGGCAGAGTTTAAGCAAGGCCATACCAGCTACCAAGACAAACATTGTGGTGGTCAACCAAATGAGGTGACCATGCCAGAAATTGTGAAGAAAATCCACAAAGTGGTATTGGATGAACCATTGACTGAAAGTGCGCGAGCTAGCAGTAATTGTAGGCATTTCAAAAAGTGCTGTACATCGCATATTGACTGAAAATTTGGACATGAGAAAGCTGTGCACAAGATGGGTGCGCATTTACTCACAATGGAACAAAAACATCATCTTGAGTCAGTCAAGTGTTTGGCGATGTTTCGCCACAATAAAGCCAAGTTTTTGCATTGAATCATAACCATAGATGAAACATGGTCCATCACTTCACACCTGGGAGGAAGGAACAGTCAAAACAGCGGATTGAAAGGGGAGAATCGGCTCCAAAGAAGGCAAAGACAGTTCCATCTTCAGACAAGGTCATGGCATCAGTTTTTTGGGATGCGCATGGGATAATTTTCATGGAATATCTTCAAAAAGGAAAAGCAATCAATGGTGAGTGTTATGCAAACTTAATTGCAGCGTTTGAGTGATGAAATCAAGCAAAAATGGCCACATTTAGCAAAAACTGAAGTTTTATTTCATCAAGACAATGCTCCAGATCACACAGCCATTATCGCCATGGCCAAAAGCAATGAGTTAAAGTTCGAATTGGTTCCTCATGCACCCTATTCACCAGATTTAGCCCCCTCTGATTATTTTCGTTTCCAAACTCGAAGAAATGGTTTGGTGGTAAAAGATTTGCCAACAATGAAGAGGTGGAGTCTGCAGTTGATGGCTATTTTGCAGAGCTTGACGGTTCTCACTATAAGCAGGATATCGAAGCTATTGAAAATCACTGGGAAAAGTGTATTGAACTGAAAGGAGACCATGCAGAGAAATCAAGATTTTTTTTCCCAACATTTTTGTGTTTTTTTTTTAGCTCAGGTACTTCTGGGACAGCCCTTGTAGCCTTACTTGAAGAATGAAATAACAATATTACCATAATTAGTTTACAAAACACTTTGATTCAAGGATGTTATGTGAATAATCCACTGATTTCTTTGCAAAACAATAGATACTTAAAACTTTCATCATTAAGTCTAGATCTCTTGGATGAAAATACACCTTTACTATCAATGAATAGAAATTCAGTTGGATTAGATTCATAATTTATCACTTAATAACTTTTTTAATGGCATATGTTTTGGAAGCATTTGCTTCCATCATCAGTTGGAGGTCAAGAGCTGCTAGATGGGAATGGGGAGCTGCTGCTGTTCTCTGGTGGTGGTGCTTCAAGAAATCGTCTTATGAGGTTGTCTCCAATAGGTACCTTAAAGTTGGATGAATGGTGGTGATGTTTAAGGATCAATATGTTTTTCCAGAACATCTTGACTCATACTGAAAAAGTGCTCTACAGGTGCAGTTAAAGGATGCCAGAAGCTGAGAGTGTGGCTGCGTATCTGCCATTAGCATGAGGCCAGTTACACATACAGGGTTATTCAAAAAGAAGGAACAGACTTAAAGTATTTATTTCTAATGAATGACAATAGATGGCAACATATGCGATACATCACTGAATAGAGAAAAGTTCAAAATTTTATTTTGTGTGTTCAAAATGAGCACCATTTGTTATGCGAGGAGGATCAGTGCTTTTCCATTTGCATATGCAACCACCTTCTATGAATTTATTGTAACAATTGTAAATTTTTTATGACGAGACGGCTCGTTGAACTTAGAACAAAATGCATGCTGCAATGAAACAATTGATTCATTCTTTGCATAATGCAGCAGACAAAATGACTTTTCCTGTGGGATCGCCATTTTCTCGTAAACAAACACAGCGCCACTGTAGGCACTGAATGGAACTAATAGGTGGGGCTTAAAACTTAGAACTTTCCTCTGTTCAATGATGTGTCATATGTGCTGCTATCTATTGTCGTTCATTAAAAATGAATATTTAAAATCTGTTCCTTCTTTTTGAATAACCCTGTATATCCCTCTGCAGATAAAGTGATTCCACACTAATGTCTGCTCAGTGTTACACACTGCACTGGTATTTGTTAATTTTTTTAACCTCATTTCTTTATTTAGTCAATTACATGAGGAGAGTATAGGAATAGGCCCTAGTCATTTGTTCCATAGACATCTGTTACTTCCATACATCTTTACAATATTTCTTCTATGCATTGTTTTACATACCATATCATCCTATCAACTCATAACCCCCCCCCCTACATCATCTATCTAAACTCCTGTCCATTTGTCATTTCCATTTGGTTCTAACATCCACAAAAATTCTCCTAATTGCCTTACCTGTGACTGATTCATAAACATATCATTGCTCCCATACATTACCCAATCCATACACCTCCAAACAAGCCTTAACTTTACTCAGCCAGCTTTCAGCACTTAAATGTTTTTCTGGGTACTTAAGGCAACATTTTAAAACATCATCTAATAGTTGACTTACCCTATGCAATACTTCATTACTCTTTCCAGCAGCATTCTTTTTGTATTAATCTTCCCCAATTCTAACAATGAACCTACATTAGCTGTATTCTGAGTGCTCCCAGTATTAGTTTACAAAATGCTCTTACTACAACATTCATTTCCTCCTACCCATTGTCTCTCCCCATATTTCCACTCTGTACTCCCATTTTTTACTCCATAAGGGCTGCATACAACCTTTCAAACCATGTCACTTTCATCCTTGAAGCAATATCAACATTTCCCCCAATAGTCCTATTGCTAATCTCCTTTTAGTTACTGCCCATTTTTGCTGTTTTTCTTAGTCTACTTTCCTACTTAGTTTTATTTCCAAATAAATAAAATATTCAACTATTTGTATTTCCTTCCCCATCATAAACAATTTTTCTGTTTTTTTTTTTTTCAATTTCTTTCCATTTTTAAATGCTGTAGTCTTAGATAAAATTTGATTCAGTATAAGCCCCATGCTTTACAATATCTTTCAATTTCAAAGATAGCATGGCTTGATCCAATTTCTGATACTGACCCCACCATTAAATCATCAGCATATAGTAAACCTGGAATTTCCCTATTCTCTATAACTGATATATGTTTATTAGTTAAACTTAGGCTAGCTATAATGTCATCTATATGTCAAACAGAGTAGGGCTCAATTTACTATCTTGTCTAAGTCCTCAGTTCTGTCTAAGTTTGACTGTTACTTCTTCCTTACATTTAATGCAAAAGGTATTCTGCTGGTGTAGTTCATATAATAACCTTATCATTTCTTTGCTTAAACCTTTCAACCTTATCTGATACCATGGTGCTTCCCTAATTATCTTATCATAAGCATTCTCAAAGTCTATAAATATGGTATATAGCCCTCTTTTCACCTGCAAATATTTATCCACTGAAGTCTTGATTATCATATTATCCACTGTCCTCCTTCGCTTCCTAAAACCAGATTGAAATGGTGACAGCCTATGGTTCTTCTCTGCCCAATTTTGCATTCTCTCTGCCAGGGTTCCTGTAAAAATTTTCCCAAAATTTGGCAGCAATGCTGTTCCTCTGTAATTCCCTGGATCATCTTCACTTCCCTTTCCTTTGTACAAGGCGTATTCCAAAACTAAGGTCTGTTTGGTCATAATAACAACATCGCTCCTGAGACAAGGTTTTCTTTGACAGTAATATATGCCTACATATATATTTACTTTTCCACATAATCGCCATTCTCATCTATACACTTGCTGTAATGCTGCACCAGCTTCTTTAACCCCTCGGCATAGAAGTCTGCTGCCTGGGACTTGAACCAGTTGGTAACGCTCGTCTCGAGTTCATTGCCGGTTTGAAATTGTTGTCCACTCAGCCACTGTTTCAAATGCAAGAAGAGGAAATGGTCGCTTGGTGCCAGGTTGGGACTGTACGAAGGGTGGTCAAAGAGTTCGACGAAACTCTTGAATCTTCTCTTTGGTTTTGGCAGTGGTGTGTGGGCATGTGTTGTCGTGCAAGGAGGATGATGCCAGATGACAGTTTCCTGCGGCATCAATTTTGTATCACACATCTGAGTTTGGTAAGCGTTGCACAGTACACGTCAGCTGTAATTTTTGGCACACAGTCCATGAAATCAATCAAAAGAATGCCCTTTTTGTCCCAAAACATGGGGGCCATCATTTTGCGATTCGTATACAGCGATTGCTTACACTTTTTTGGTTTGGGTGAACTAGAACGGTGCCACTGCATTGACTGTTATTTCGATTCTGCATTGGTGTACGCTATCCATGTCTTGTCGCCTGTAACAATGTGGGAAAACAAACCATCTTCATTGTATCTATAGCGCTCCAAACACTGTTGTGCATTATGCATTCGTTGCTCTTTATGCTGACCGGTGAGCAGTTTTGACACCCACTTCGCACAAAGTTTCCAATATCCAAGCTGTTCAGTGACAATCCTGTAAAGTGAGGTTCAAGAAACATTTGGGAATGCATCAGCCAGACCACTAATGGTCAAACGCCAATCACTTCAAAGTTTTTGATTCACTTGCTCAATGATGTCAGTCCGAATACTAGGCCCACCAATCCGCTGTTCATTGTGCACATTTGTGCGGCCATTTCGAAATTCTCAACACCGGTGTTGAACCTGTTTATCACTTACTATGTCTGGTTCATACATGAGGCATAACTCGCAATGGATATTCGCAGCTGATGCTCCTTTTGCCAGCAAAAATCTAATCACAACTGGCGGGATCTACGATTGTTGCGGCCATTTTGATCTGCTCTCACCAATTGGCAAGCACCCACTGCGTCACACCAACACTGGTAGGTTCCTCAGGAACCGGTAAACAGCGCTGCAGGCGAGAAGCGTCCATGGCCTACCATCCATTAAATATTGTTCACTGGACCTTAGTTTTGGAATACACCTCGTAAATGGATTGAATTATGCCACCTTTCAGCGCTTTGGAATATATTTTGTCATCTTTCATTCCATTCAAAAGTCTGGTCAAGCATTAAAGCCTTTCTCGATCCTGATACCATGCTTGGAAAAATTCTGCTGGCAAGCTGTCAGTCTCTACTGCCTTGTTCTTTTAAAAGCTCCCTAACTGCGTTAATACTTCTTCACTTGAAAATGCTCGGTCTAGCTCCTCTATATAATTAGGTACTACAATTAGTTTCAAATGGGAAGAGTTCTGAGCTGCAGCGAATGAGGTGCATTTGCGTGCACAGTGTTGCCGCCTCGTTACCCCCACTCTTTTCATATTTCCCTCTCACTCACACATCGGCCTGGCGCTAGAATGGTCGAAGTACAGCAACCCAAACTGAATTTTCTAAACTTTTATAATTCTCTTGGTGTTTAAATTCATAATTGGGAATATACTCGCATGTTACGTACATATTTTTTAAGTGTTATATAATTATAGGTTATGAATTACCTGTGCTTTTAATCTTGCCTCTCCGCAAATGCTAGACACACTTGCTTTACCGACACCACACGCTTTAGTAGTGTTGAGGATTTTTGAAATCAAGTTGATTTCTGTGTTCCTCATTGTTGTAGTTTTTAAAAAACGAGTAGACCCTAAATATAATATTTCGAGCTTGACTTCGCAATACCTGCCTCTTTGACTCGCCACTAAATTCACCACAATAAGCCACTGCACTATTTTACTCTTGCTGCTTGCTCTCTGAACAACTGCATACTGATATTAACTGTGTAGGGTAAATAAACTCCAACCCAGATTTAGAAACAACACACAATAATAAACATGTGACGGCTCACGTTCTGCAGATTCAGCATTCTACAAGTAACACAAGTGAGCTGTGTGGGCTGTTTGCTCTCTCTCAGCTTAAACAAACGCCTTGGTTTTTCAACATAATTCTTTATCACCATCAAGTCAGTAGTGCTATATAATTACAAATATACATACATAATGTATACAATAATCCATACATACAAATAATGTGACCATTACAGTGCTTACGTGGTTATGATATAACATATGGGTATGTTTATTCGTTTGTATTATGAAAACTATTTGAGCTAAAAATATGTGGTTTTTACGGTTGTGTTACGAAAATTACTCCCTACCTTCTAGTGGGTTGCTTTTTGCAAAATTTGAATTTTTGTCTTAGCGCAAATTATATTTATTAGAAACAGATTCGCCTAGCGCACGTCATGCTTAGCTTACGGCGAATGCAATATGACAACACAGCGGAACTCCGATTGGTTGCCGCTCTGGCCGCGCTCAAGGACAAACATCATCCCATTTGAAAAACACAGTAGTTCTAGTTCCCATCTTCCTAAAACCCTCTCCTCCCATTTCAAAAACTTTTTGAAAATTGGAGCCACTCTCTTGGTTTATTTGAGGCTCTTCTATTCCATGTAGTAGTGCATTTTCTAACCACTCGTCGTATTTTTTTAAGCATCCCCTGATATTATCTTAGCTTCAATTTCCTGCACCCTTTCTCTCTCCCACTTTTATTTTTTTTTTCAACAACTGCTTTAAAAATATTCTTTTAATTGGATCATTTTTTCTCTCTCTTCAAATCCATTACTCTCTCCATGAAATCACTGCTCTCCTTACTAGATTTCTCATTCTCTTACATTCATCCTCAAACCAGTTATTACCCATATTAATTTTTCACGTATTTTTCCTCAGAAATGCTACACTTTCCATAGACTTATTCACCATTAAATTAATCCTGTATATACACAGTTTTGCCCTTTCTGGATTTATCACCGTATAGAACTCGGACCTTTTCTCAATCTACCACCAGTAACATTTCACTTTCATTACATAATTGTTCTCCTCCTAGCTGAGCTCTTCATCTTTTATATTGATTAACAATGAGATGCTCAATGAAAAATGAACACTGTTGCCATTTGATACTTCAAAATTGGCTACCTTGACAATAAATCTTCACTACACAGCTTAGTCCATCACACTTTGACCACCCCTTCCAACACAAGGAAATTCAATTTCCTTATCTCTCTGGAACACCCATTCTAAATAACACAATTCAAAGTTGCACAGAATTCAATCATGTTCAAACCTTCTTCATTTACTATTTTAACTTTGCCAGATCTGTTATTGAAAGTTCCATCTTCCATTCTTATCCTATCCCTTTGTGCTACACCTCCTGGCATGCAGCTCACCACTGCTTGCAGTTAAAACCCCCAATATAAAAAATTCAGTAGGGCAAGTTCGCTCTTAATTTCCTCCGTTTCATCTTCTATACCTTGGAGGAGTAGAGGATTATAGGAATCAGGATTTTTGGGAGGGTTATATAATATACCCAGACATATTTCTCCATCCTAGAGCATTACCCACATTACTCCACCTATCTTCAATTTCCACTCCCTAACTCTTTTTATTAAGTCACTTCTTATAAATGCTCCAGCAACCCCAGAAACTCTTCCTCTTGCTTTCTTTCAACTTCCTGGTTTCTTAATGTATGTAAAATCTGTAATTTCTATTTGCATATCTTCCTCCATCCAGATTTCTGCAACAGCTAAAACCTGGCTTTCACTCAAAATGCTTGTAATATAACCTAAACTCAGACCTCTTATAAACCCTCACAGGTCCAGAAAACTAACCTTACAACCCCCTTCTCTCCCACTTTCTCCTATTGTGACTTGCTCTGTATCTGAATTCATTTAACTTACTCTAGCTTTGGCAAACCGCTCCCTCTGCTCCACTTTATGCCATATCTCGCTTTGGTCCCCACCTGGCTTGTTCTCGCTATGGGCCAGTATCCCTATTTCAATTTCTAATAAGCTCCTGCATGGTGTTGAGATGATACTAGATGATCTATTGGAGTCTCCTGCCTCTCCAAAGATTTACGATATGAAAAAGAACCTCAAGCCAGATTAAGAGGCCTCTGAGCAAAATTTCCGGTCTTCTATGCCCAATATAAAGTGGTATGCTAAGAACCAAAGAAGTTAGAGCACCCATAAATAAAACTCAATTTCAATTTCTGCCTCTTCAATGTTTAGGTGTGTCAGCTGTAGCTGTTCATCAGCTGGAACTCTCCTTCATGGCAACATCATCTGTTCACCCACCCAGAGGTAGCTCTCCCCTCCCTGCAGTGTTAATATGCATTCACTTCTCTGCTCCATAGTGATGACCCTTGCACTTCCTACCTTCTCTAACACAAGCAAGCTGTAATATTCACTGATTCATTTCCTCTTCCCTTCCATTATTGCCCCTTAGTTCCATCTTGTTTTCAGCAGTTGCTTTTCCTTCTATCCAAAGCTGGAATTTATGAATGTACACTCGCCTTCCTTCAGCTTTGGCCTTCTTCATTTGTTGTACTAATTGGAACTTCACTCTGCACTGTTAGGTGATTAGTCCCTGGTGATAAATATATGGGTTCCTTTTAGCATTTTGCTCGACCCAGCACCTCATAAACCATTTGGAATGCTATAAATCTAGCAGTAATTTTTCTTCTTCCTCTTTGTCTTCCAATCCTGTAGGCATCAATGATCTCCCATCCTTGCAATTTCATTTGTAACTTTCTTTCAAGAATTTCTGTCTTTTCTTTCTTAAACTCCTAGAATACCAGGCTCAGATATCGGTACCGCCTTCCATATTATTAATTTTGGCCATAATTAATTCCATTTCGTTTTTCATCTCCTGCTTTATTTCTTCGATCCTCAACTGGTCCAAGTTTCAACTCAATACCTCCAATTATCAGCAACATTGTGATGACCATTGACAGAACATAAATATTGTTAATCACTTCTCCATCTTCCAAGATTTTGTGTTCCTGTAATTTCTTGATTCCAGTAGTCCAATTCTGGCTCTATATAGCAGTACCCACTCTCATTTGTTGCTTGTTTCTTTTTGGGCTGCAAACTGGAACTCTGCCCGAACACAACCTTCCTCTTTAGCAGCTAGCTTAGCACTCCATACTGATATCTGTTCTAAAATGTGTTCTCAATGTCAGCATAACTTACCATCTTATACAATATATTTCTCCATTCTCAAATATTCATTTTCATTTATTGTCTGCTAAATGTAATGTGTGATATTTGTCAGAAATACACTTTTATCCTAGTTTTTAATGTATTCATTAAATTTTAAGTTTCTTATTTTGTCTTATGGCAACCTCACAAGGTGAGGAAGACTGGTAAATAAAGAAATTGCAAAAACATTTGTGCCAAAATATCAGTTGCCATTTGATTGGTGACAAGATACCCAACTTGGATCAAACCAAAGTGATCCCTCTGCAGATGAACATCTATGTAGTGTGTGGCTGCTCAATGGATTACTTGGCACCAATATTGTGAAAATACCAGTAGTTAAACATCTGCAGGTATCCCGTAGTGTAGTGATGGGCCTGATCTTTTGCAAATACAGGCACTACAACATTGCCAAACTCCCAGTTCAATACTTACTGGTTACTAGAATGCAATAATTACTAATGTGTAGTAATTATTACATTCTAAAAGTAAATTTGAATAAAATTATATTTCGCAAAAAATGATGATTTCAAGTAAAAGTTACCAAAAAAGTAATCATTACTTGTAATCCAATTACTTTCACTGAATTACTTCGTATCACTGAGAATACCATAGTATGTAGGGAGAAAAGCCTTCACAGCCTGCATTTGCATATGGCATCCAAATTGGTTTTGAGTCACATTTTACAAAATTGGAATGGTCGTTGTCCTACCTAGCAAAGTTGACACTAAATCCACTTTATTTTTTGGAGAAAGTTTCTTCTTCACAAGCCATTCGTGCTCTATGTACCCCATATGGCTTTGCTTTCCTGTAACTGAAAAAACATGTGTTTTTCACATTGTTAACCATTTCCATACAGACATACATCTGGACAGTCTCTACAGAACAGAATGCACTTATTGTCTTATAGAATCCCTGGGTTGGATCACAGGGATGCAGAGATATCATGTCTGTTACTTAATGTGATGGTGGAAATAATCTTCCATTGTAGAGCATCTCTACAGTCTTTCTGTAGTTTTGCTGCTCTTAGCCAGCAAGCCCTGCTCAATATGTCACAAATTCCCATTAAGAATAAGAATAAGAATAATTTTATTGTCATTGAACTTTTACAGTAATAGACAACATCAGATAGTATAATGCTAGTATAGGCTATTTACAAAATTATATTTACATTATTATTGGTACTAAGATGTACCTACTCATCAAAAAATTCTTGTAGTGAATAAAAAGGTTTAGTAACAAGCCAGTCATACAATTTATTCTTAAAACTAGGTATGGGACTTTGTTTTAACTTTACTGGTAGCTTATCATACAATTTAGAGCCAAGTATTTCGAAACTCTTCTGTGTTGTAGTCAATCTACAATATGGTATATCAATCAGTTGACATGATCTAGTATTATAAGAATGAATGTCTTGTCTGTTTTGTAATTCTGATGTGTGTTGTTTTATAAACAATATCACTGTGTAGATGTACAAATTAATTACTGTCAAAATTTTTAATTTCTTAAATAATGGTTTACAATGAGCTAATTTTGATTCATAAGACATTATGCGAATAGCTTTTTTCTGTAATACAAGAATATCATGAATGTGAGTACTGTTGCCCCAAAGTAAAATGCCATAAGAAATAATGCTGTGGAAGAAGGCGAAATATGCAGATCTAATGTATACTTCAGGAACATGCATTTTCAATTTCCTAATCAAATGTATTACTCTAGAGAGTTTAGTTGTTATAAACTCTATATGCGGTGCCCAGGTTAATTTATTATCTATTATAACGCCTAAGAATTTTACTTTATCCGTGTAATTTGTACTATGTGTATCTCTACAGTTAAAAATCATGTGTTGTGTCTTTTGTTTATTAAGTAGAAAGCCATTAGCTCTGAACCATTTGTCTGCTTGGGTCAGTGTGATTTCTGTTGTGGATTTGAGTGTCTGTAAATCTTTACTCATATTAAAAAATGTAGTGTCATCTGCATACAAAGTAGAGTGAGAGTCTACAAAAGATGGTAGATCATTAATCATTACTAAAAATAATAAAGGTCCCAGAATTGAACCTTGTGGGACACCATATTTAGTTTCTGCTATTTTTGACTTCTTACTGCCTATGCAAACTTTCTGTTTTCGCTTTACTAGGTATGATCTAAGTAGTTCAATTGCTGGGTTTTTTAATCCATAGAATATTAATTTGTTAAGTAGATAATTGTGGTCCACGCAATCAAAAGCCTTGCTTAAGTCACAGAAAGAGGCCTGCGCACAATTTTTGTTTTCAAATGCTGTGAGTACTTCTCTTGTTAATGAAACTATTGCATCACAGGTAGATTTTCCTTTCCTGAATCCATATTGCGATTTGGTAATAATGTTGTTCAATTCAAAATAATTATATAATTGAGTATACATAATCGATTCTAGTACTTTTGAGAAAATGGGAACAAGAGATATTGGACGGTAGCTAGCTGTTAGACGTTTATCTCCGTTTTTATAAATTGGAATGACTCTGGACAGTTTCAATACTTCAGGGAAAACTCCCTGAGCCAAGCATTTGTTTAAACAGAATGTGAGGGGTTCATTTATGCAGTCTATAACCTTTTTTAGTAAATTATTAGAGAAACCATAGATGTCGGTGCTAGCAGATGGTTTGAGTTTAATCACTGTCCTTAGTACTGTTTCTGGAGTTACTTGCAAGAAGGTAAATTCAGGGTGTTGACTATTCTTATTTTCTTTTATTAAATTAATTGCTGTTTTATCAGGAAGCACAATATTGGTTCTAATTTCTTCGACTGATTTTATGAAGAAGTTATTAAAGTCATCAGGGGTGATTTCTATTTCATCGTGTTCGGGATATTTAGCAACAGAATTGATCAGATTCCATGCTTTTCTACATTTGTTATTTGATAATTCTATACTTTTCAAGTTATGAAATCTTTTCGCTTCATCTATGGCAGCTTTATATTCATTTCTTGCTGTAACATAGAGTTGCTTGGCCCTGTCCGTTTTTTCTCTCCTAAATAAGCCTGAATATGTCATTGTTCTTCTTTTCAGGTCGGCTAGTTAGGGAGTATACCAGGTGTTTGATGATTTATTTCTACCTTTCTTACGCGTTAAGTTAATTTTGACGGTGCACCTTCTCTCTGGTATACACAGTTCGAATGTATTCTTTAGAGTTAAGAAAAATCTTTCAAAGATTTCATTTGCTGACAGTAAATATGAGAGTTGCGATTTATATAGTAGGTTACTCCATTCAATGTTACATAAGGATATTCTGAAGTTTGAAAGATTGGTACCAGTTATTGGCCTTGAAATTATGGTTTTGGTCTCCAATAACAGTTGGTTGGTTAACATGAGCTCTTTTATTGAAAGCCAGACTGAGTACTAGTACAATAGTACTAGACAAAATAATATCTTGTAAACAGAGTATATTTATGCCATATATTACAAAATATGAAATAGAAAAAGTAGTTAAAGGTTTAAAGAAAAGGTACTCAGACGGAATTGATGAGGTACCAGATATTGTAAATAAGAAATGTATCAACTACATTAAATTTCTACTATCTTGCATATATAATGCTTCATTAGAAGGAGATTTTCCTGAGAGACTAAAGATGTCAAAAGTAAAGCCACTTTTCAAGAAAAGAGAGAAAGGGAAGTTAGAGAATTACAGACCTATATCATTAATATTAATCTTTTCGAAAAATTTTCAGAAAACAATATATCATAGAATAATGAATTTTATTAAGAAACATAATATATTTTCAGATTCACAGTATGGATTTAAAGCAGACAGATCAACACAGTCAGCAATAAGTAAACTATTAAATTACATACAAATAGCAATTTATATAATAGGTATTTTCTTAGACCTAACTAAAGCATATGATGTTCTGGATCATGACATCGTTTTATCTAAGCTTAATATGAATGAATGAATTTATTGTACAACTTGTTTTACAATTTGGTTTACAATTTATCTGGTGCTAGTCTACTTATTGAGCCACTTAGATTGCTTGGCTTAGTAATAGAGTAACATAGCACCATAGTAGCATTTATTTATAACTTTATTTCACAAAAGTATATCATTAATTGCTATTCTTGGAGTTGCTTGAGATAGGATCATATACACTTAACACCCTGGTTGTTTGTGTATATGTACCCTTCATTTTCTATATACATTTTCCAAAACTAGCAATTTAAATTTTTCTCCTCATCTATATTTTACCTATATCATATATTAAACATCCCTATACACGCCCGGTAAACCTGCAATGCAACACCCATTTTACCGTACTTACGAGCGTTCACCAAACACGTCCGTTCTCTTTGCGCTCACGCGAGCAACTCCTCTAAACTTAATAAATATGGTATCCGAGGAGTAGTGAATGAATGGTTTAAGTCCTACTTAACAGACAGGCAACAGAAATTAGTATGGAAAATGAAACAAAAATAACTGAGTATGTATCTATGCCAAAGAAATTAAAACGAGGAGTACCGCAAGGTTCAGTACTATGCCCATTATTGTTTTTGCTGTATATAAACGATTTACCCTTGTATATTCAGGAAGCAGAAGTAACACTATATGCTAATGACACTAATGTTTTAGTACAAGGTTTGGATCAAAGTAGTTTACAAGACAAAATCAATACATTTGTGCATGATTTGTACATGTGGTTTAAAGCTAGCAAGGCTGATCATTAATAAGAAAAAACTATAGCCATATCATTTCACACATGGCAAAATATAAATGTAGACAAAACTATAACTTATGGTAAAGAAACAAAATTTTTGGGGGTGTACATAAATGAGAACGTGAAATAGAATACCCATATGAAATTATTAGCTCTAAGCTTAGTTCTGCCTATTATATTTTTAAAATGCTGGAGGAATAAACTAAATTTGCATGTTCTAAAAGGAGTATACTTTTTATACTTTCAAAGCTTGCTAACTATGGTGTAATGTTTTGAGGGGGAGGTCCAGAAAACAAGGAAATCTTTAAGATACAAAAAATGACTATAAGATTAATATATGGGGCAAATAGAAGAACATCATGCAGACATTTATTTAAAGAGTTAAAAATCCTTCCATTAGCTTGCATATTTATAATGGAAATAGCTTGTTATATCAAACAATCTCACCAATGCTTGGAAGTAAATGCAGATGTGCATCAATATAACACATGTCAAAAAAGCAATCTAAACATGTCATTTTGCAGAACAAATATGCTAAAAACCAATGCTGTTCATAGGGGTATTAAAATATTCAATATATTATCACCTAACATAAAAAATTTGAAAAGTTTACCATTGTTTAAGAAAAAGATTAAACCCTTTCTGCTAAGACATGCCTTTTACTCAGTAGCTGAGTCCCTAGACCATTAATCATATTGTACTGTAAGGTATTGTAGTTTTAGGTAAAATATTATTGTGTATATAGGGTGTATCTTTATTGGTGTCATATATTTGAGGGACGTGTTCCTGACATCAAAACAGTAAAAAAATTTCATATGAACATGGGTCTGAAAATCATTTTTTTCAGAGTTACAACACAAAATCAAAAGTTACAAAAATTGCTCGAAGTGGCTTCCTCTTGCTTCAATACATGAGCGAGCTTATGTTCCATGCTCTGGCGTACTCTGTTGAAAATTTCTGGTGTGTTTCATATTTGGTCAAATCCAGTTTGGATACGTCCTCTCAAAATGTCAACATCAGGTATAGGAGTCGCATAAACCAAGGACTTCAAATGTCCCCAGATGAAGAAATCCATTGGATTCAAATCAGGCGATCGAGCAGGCCATGCAATGGCTCTCCCTCGACCAATCCATCTTTGTGGAAATTGATCATTCAAAAACTTACAAACTATGATGCTGAAATGAGCTGGACACCATTGTGTAAGAACCACATTCGTTGGATGATGTCCAGAGGCACATTTTCAGTTAAGTGATGCAACTCATTTCTGAGAAACTGGAGATAGGTTTGTCCATTCAGATGCAGAGAGAAGAAATAAGGACCAATAAGGTGATCATGAATGATTCCATCCCAAACGTTGAGAGAGAACCTCTGTTGATGGTTG
Organism: Deroplatys truncata; assembly: GCA_030765065.1. Taxonomy (NCBI): domain Eukaryota; kingdom Metazoa; phylum Arthropoda; class Insecta; order Mantodea; family Mantidae; genus Deroplatys; species Deroplatys truncata. The sequence goes on along the minus strand of CM060990.1, from coordinate 404,749,600 downwards.
TCCTGTCATACTTCATTAGGATTTTCAAATGTCCAGTTATGAGTGTTATGAAAATTGTAAATGCTCTCGCGAGTAAAACCAGCCTCATCCGTGAATAAGATACAGGCTAGGAAATTGCTGAACACAGTGCACTGCTGTAATATGCGTTGACAGAAACGTCTTCTTGACTCAAAATCCACCTCATTTAATCCTTGCATATGTTGAAGGTGATACGGGTACAGAAGATTTTCATGCAGAATTCTCCAGATAGTCATGTGACTAACTTTCCCTTACAGCCATACGTCTTGTGCTTTGTTATGGGTTTGCATCCACAGCACGAAGAACTCGTTCTTCAACCTCAATACCTTGTACTGCTCTTGGTCTCCCAACATCCCTAATATTCCTCTCAAATGCGTCATTCTCTCTCAAGCATTGGTGAATTCGTGCGAATGTTCTTGCACACGGTAACGGCCTGACAGGGTACCTTTCTGCATAAAGTTCACGTGCTCATGCTGCATTGCCATCTGCATGGCCATACGTGCAGTGCATATCTGTCTGTTCACTCATGGAATACATCTTCTCTGACCTATAACAGCAAAACGGTTGATTTTCAAACCCATGTACATGTGAACTTTTTTTACTGTTTTGATATCAGGAACACGTCCGCCAAATATATGACACCAATAAAGATACACCCTGTGTATGCTTTAATAATATGTTGTATGTATATTATATTTGACGAAACCATAATTTCTGTAAAGAATTACTATGGTGAATAAAGAATTGATTTGAATAGAGTATGATTGCCCCTCCAATGAGGTCTATTATTTCTTGCACTGCTTCCCGCTCAGAAGTAGCTTGTGTATGAGTAGCAGAAATAAGTTCATTCTGTTATAGAACATAGAAACCCTATACATGCATTGTTTATAACCAAAGCATCCTCACTCTTATTGAAAGATGGTTGGACAAATAGACCATGGACTTGAACCATGGTGACCCTCTTTTTAAGACAAGCATTGCGAACAAAGGAATATGGATATTTTGTATCCAAGAAGTTTCTTCCTCTTCCTTATTTAAAAATGCAGCTTTGGATTTAGAAATTGCAGAAAGTGCTCCCCAAGCATAAATTAACAATAATTTAAGCCAATGGGCCGAGCATTGTACGGCAACAATGTCATAAAGGTGCTTAAGGATATTGAAGGAGCTAACCATATACTTTGCAGAATTAGATACCAAAGAAATAATGTTGTCATGTTGGACACTGCATTTATTCACTGTGTCCAATACTGCTTGTGAATATGTTTTGCTGTCGGCTATTTGAAAAAAAAAGCCTGGGTTCAAATCCGGCGGAGGGCAATGGATTTTTTCGAGTGTAAAAATCCTTAGCATGACTTCCTTCAGAAGGGAGGTAAAGCCGGTGGTCCCATGTCATAGATTTATGGCACATAAAAGAACCTCAAGCCTGATAAAGAGGCCTCTGAGCAAAATTTCCGGTCTTTCACACCCAATATAGAATGTGATGCTAAGGGCCATAGTAGTTAAAGAGCATCCATAAATAAAACTCAGTTTAATTTAATTTAGCTATTTCAAGATTGTGAACATCGCTAACAATCACATCAACTGCATCTGCAGGTTTGATTATCTTGAATAGAATGACGAATATACACTTGCACTCTTTGTTCATAGTCTCATCACAGTAAACAGTCACTGATTGATCTTGCCATTTGTCATTCAGCTCTACATCACGTTCTGCTTTTAGTTTTGCTAGATATTTCTCCTGAAGTGTCTTTGTGCATGCCTTGTCTCCAGATTCTATAACACACACAATAAAAGTTATATGATCTGATATACTAGTGTTGCACTACTTGTGATTTCCTAAAAAGTTCACTAATTAGGGTCGTAATTTGTAATTGAAATTGTTTTCTACTGTTAGATAGCCATTTAGGGTATATCTTATTCTAACTTTACCAAACAATACTGCTACACCTTCCTACATCATATTATTATGTATCGAAGGTTTCTAGAAAATTATACAATTTTTGTGTTAATTTGTCTCACATTAAATATAAACAATCTGCTTACACATAGCAAATTCATTTAGAAATGATTTTACATGTATAGTTTTGAGCTTGTGGAGTGGAATTTTTGCCTCTGCGGAAGTTTCTACAATACACTTTCCCAGATATTTTTATCTTCTCTTCCATACTGCTAAAACATGTGGCAATTGATGTCTACAGCTTCTGTTATCTTTCCTTATTTGCTACCCCTATGTGCTTCCCAAGAGAATCTTTTCTCTTCCATGACATGTGGGATTTACAAAATTCGCATACAGCTGTAATCCTATCACTTGTGTAAAATCCATGCCTTTTGTATTGTAAAGCTCTGTCTGTCTCTTGGACTTATCTTTGGAAAAGGTAGGTTTTAAAAACTTGATGCTTCTTGATTTAATAAAAACTTAATGTTATACCTGTGCATTTAGCGTAATTTAGAGTGGCAGGCCTTTAAGAGTGAATAGCATGGCCAACCGACTGGAAATGCCTACTTTAGGCATGAAAACTGGATAACCTTGAAACCATGATGTGATATCATCAGTGTTGATGTGTATTAGCAGGACCCTCCAGAATAAAAGGACCTGACACTGAAATTTGAGATTGAGAAAAATGGCACCGATATCGGGTGGCGATCCCTGAGGTGTTTACACATGCTGGCTGTTACGTTGTGTTTTCAATGCCCGAGATTTATTGTGTTTTGGTTACTGTGGCATAAGTCTTTAATCACATTAGCGAAGCAATAATGTTTGAAAAACCTTAATTTGTGTAATTTAGAAAGTGGAAATAGTCCCAATCATGTGTTTGCTGTGCCATGTGTTTTCCACTTGTTATTCATGTTTACCAATATATTCCATGTAAATTATGGCTACATGAAATGTAAAGCATATATTATATATTTATTGGCCGAGCGGGAGAACACGTGTTACAATGAAGTATATGGACAGTTTAAATATGGCTGCGAAGTGTGAAGATATGTGTGTAAAGATGTAGGATAAAACATTTTCTCTGCAACTTTAACTGGTCGGCGGTGGATTTGGTTCCTTAAATACGATATCTTCGATTGTTTCACGTCTAGTAATTATACAGTGTGGAGTTCATTACAACTGTGAAATGGAGGCTGTTGAATTGTATCTGATGGAAAACATGATTTTTTTTATGTACTTTGACGTTTTTCAAGTTGCGTCAACATTGAAATGGTTTGAATGCGTTTACTTATTTTCCAATTCTACATTATACTAAATTGTTGTATGGTACAGGAGAACTGAGCTATAGGATTATGAATATAAACATGTGATGCAAATATAACAAAAGGAAATAGTGTTGGTTACGTTGTTCGGAGGCGTAATGGAGTATTAATTATCATTACAAGGTAAGGAAATCTTTACCATTAACAAAATATGAAAGATGTCATATAAACCCTGGATTTGAAAGTATATTGGTCCGTACAGTAATGTTATGCTACTCAGGAAGCTGTATAAACCTCTGAAGTAAACATTAGGCGTTTTGAGGTTAGACGGATGAAGTTAGATTATTAATGACATTACGTTAGAACTGTGATACACATATATGTTTTGCTAATAGATGGTGACAAGGAAAATGGGAGTGGACATTCAAATGTACCGATGTAGAAATGGAAGTTTCGGCAGAAATAAAATAAGAAAAGACGGAAAAATAAAAATGGAAACTCAGATATGGAGAGCTATCATGATGGTAATCGTGATATTATTGATAATAGGAGGAGTGGAACAGAACCCAGGACCAATGGAAATGAACAAATTAATGGAAGATATAAGGGAGATGGGAATGCAACTAGGGAAAAGAATGGATAACAGTACAAGAGCGCTGAAAGAAGCAATAAAAATTCAGAGAGAAGAAATGGAGAAACAGATATCAGAATGTAAAGAAAGAATAGATGGGATGGAAAAAAGATTTCAAAGGGATAAGAGAACAAAAAATTGCATAATATTTGGGGTGACAGAGGATAGAAGAAATCTGGAAGAAATGGTATATGAAATTATAGAAGATGTGATGAGAATATGGATGTATGGAGGGGAAATTGAAGATATGTTTAGGATAGGCAAGAAAGGAAGAAGACCAAGACCTATCATTTTGAAATTGACAACAATGAGAAAAAAATTGGGAGATTTTAAGTCAAACAAGAAGACTAAGGGGACAAAAATATTTATATATAGAGCAGGATTGCACGAAAGAGGAACAAGATCAAAGGAAAGAATTAATTAAGAAAATGAATGAAGCAAGGAGGTAGGAAAAAAAGCACATCTAAGAGGTCTACAATTAATAGTGGAAGGTGAAAATTGGAATATGAGTGTTAAAAGAAATGAAACCAGAGGAACATATGCATTGCAGCAAAATACAGAATGGCTGGAAAATGCAGAACAAAGACCTGAACAAAGGATGAGACTGTCAGCAGGATTTCAGCTAAACCAAATATGGGTAGGAAGAGGGCATCAGCAAGAGAGAATGACAGCGGAGCGGGAAGGCAGAAAGAAGGGGAGAAGCAGCTCCGGAGAGACGAGAGGAGGAGATAAGGGAGATACACCAACAAGAGACAAGGGGAAGACAGGACGAAGAGCTGGGAGTGGAAGGAGAAGGCGAAGAAGCAACATTGGCGAGCGAAATGATCAAAAAGGAGAGACCAGAAGAAAGAAGAGAGGAGGCAGCAGGAATTGTGAGAAATGAGGGAAGGGGGACAGTGAGAAGTGAAGGTGCAGAAGGGGTAAAATGCAAAGTGAGGAAGTGACATTGGTAGGGTCCATGAGTGAGGCAGAAGAAATAATAAAAAAGAAAGGATTAGAAACTATATCCAAGGATTACATACAGTTTGGGGATGAAAGAGAAGAAAGGGAAAAGGAGCCTAGAGCTACGAAATACAGAAAAATGATGTTGAGTTTTAAATTTCAAGAGCAGCCAAAGAATAAATAGGGAAAGGGGTTAAGAGTAATGTTTTGGAATGTGGAAGGACTAAGAAGTAACATAGGTAGTGGTGAAATGAAAAACATTATGTGTTCTATGGATTTAGTAGGAGTAGCAGAGACATGATTGGGAAAAGAAGAGATAGTAGAGATAGAAGGTTATAAGTTTATAGAGAAAAAGGCAAGAAAAAGGTACGACAAGGGAAGAGCATCGGGAGGAGTAGGTTTGTTTGTAAAGAAAGATATTGAAATAATTATTGATGTAGAAAAAATGAGAATAGAGGTCCCAATGTGTTATGGTCAATAATTAAACAGAATAATGGAGTAAGACTAGGAATAGGGGTGGTATACAACCCACCAGAAGTATCATATTTTCATGACAGTAACTTTTATAATAAGCTCGAAGAAGACATGGAAGAAATACGAGAAAAGATGCCAGAGATAGAATTTATTGTGATGGGAGATTTGAATGCGAGAATAGCGGGGGTGAATGGAAGGTCATTAGGTAAAGAACAGGAAAAGTTTGATAGGGATGTGATAAGGCCAAGGAAAAGTAGGGACAGAGTGATTAATATGGAGGGAAATAAATGACTAGAATTTTGTGGGATAAATAACCTGATAATATGTAATGGAGTAATGGAAGGAGACAAGGAAGGGGAGTTTACATTTGTAAATGCAAATGGATAAAGTGTAGTAGATTATATGGTATGTAGTGAGGAACTGGAGGACAGAATTACTATATTTAAAATAATAAATGAAGTAGTAGGTAGTAACCACTTTCCACTAATGATGGAAATAAATGTTTTAGAACAGAAGGTAAAACATAAGGAAATAACTAGAATAAAAATAATAAAAGTGTATAAATGGAGGGAGGAATTAAAAGAATTAAATACAAAGGCAAGTCAGATTGTCGAATGTGGCATAAAATGGCTATAGATGAGGGGAATCCAGAAAAAGTATTAGAGCTATTGAAGTTATTATTAACAAGAGCAGGAGTAGGGATGGAAAGAAGGTTCAGAAGAAAAGGTCAAGAAATTAAAGGGTGGTTTGATGAACAATGTAGAGCAAAAAAAAAAAAAAAAAAAAAAAAAAAAGGAAGGTATCTAAAGAACTCATTAGATGGGGGAGATCAGAGAAAGAAAGGGATAGACAAAATCTGGTGAAACTTAAGGGAGAATATAAAGGTTTGCTTGAGGCTAAGAGGAAAGAATGACAAGGAAATATAGAAAGGAAATTAAAGACAGCAATAGAGAGTAAGGATAGTAAAAAATTATGGGAAATAGTGAGAATGATGACTAAGAATAGAGAGGAGAAAAACGAAATTACACAGAGCGAATGAATAGGGTACTTTAGAAAGTTAATAGGAGAAGGGAAGCGAGTCAAGTTAAATACAAAAGAAGCAAGACTAGGAGAAATGTTCAATGAGAAATTAGATGGTAAAATCACGGAGCTGGAAGTTTACCAGCAAATAAGGAATATAAAAAAAAAGGCTAGGTGGTAGGAATAGATGGAATACCAGGGGAATTTTAGAAAATGTATGGGGAAAAACAGAATGATTTAAATGAGATGACAAAACTATTAAATAAAATTAAAGAAAAAAATGATGTGCCAGAATGTTGAAAAATGAGTATGGTGGTACCAATCTACAAAGGGAAGGGAGGATCAAATAGACCAGAAAACTATAGGGGAATAAGTTTATTATCAATATTAGGGAAAATATACACAGGTGTATTGACCGATAGATTAGGAAATTGGGTAGAAGAGGAAGGAAAACTGTCAGAATATCAAGCAGGATTTAGGAAGTATTTGAGCAGGAAAAGAGGAAGGATATACAGTGGAATCTCGTTAGCACGTTCCTCATTAACACGTTTTCCCGTGTATTATGTTGAATTATAAAAGTCCCAGTACCAAATCACCAAATATAATAAATAATGTTTGCTTAGTGCGTTTTCCCGGTCCCACTTACTACGTTTGAAGTTTGACGTCCTCATTCGCAGTTTTGGCCAATCCTTGATCGGTACAGTGGGAATAGGCGTTTAACACGTTCATAGTTTGACGTCCTCATTTGCTACTGTGGTTTTTCCTTAATCACGGGGTTGAAATCGGCAGCCAATCACATACATGCATTTAAATATTTGTGTGACACGATTTCTGTGGGCGGGATAGAGTATGCTTTACCTTGGCGTGGTAAACGCGGTAAATGCTAACGATAGTTTCTAATGTTGACTGATGACCAAACAACCGTAGATTGTATTTTAACTTTTCATTTACAATGAAAAAAAGAAAGTGTAGTAGGTAAATAACCAACAGTGAAAAACTGAAAATCCTTGATGTAATCACAATCCAAATATAAAACATGTCGATATAGTGCAGAAGTTAAACATTCCTCCGTCAACCTTAAACACGATTGTTAGCAAACCTAAATTTATTGAAACTGCTTTTAAAGAAGGGAAAAATACTAAAACAAAACTTTTCTCTTGGAAAATAGGATCAGAAGAAAACCGGAACAAAATTTGTTGCATGGAAACACCTCCGTATTCAAATCGTCTTGTATACACCAAAGATAATATCGTCTATTGTACTCGTAACATGATGCACGCTCATAATTTTTTCGTTTTTAGCAGAAATTGTTATCACGTGTGTAATAAAACACACAGCAAAACCACTATTGCCGCTTCCACAATTTGCAATTTATTTTCTCAAAAAACATTCATAACCTAAAAAATCCAAGTTGACCAAAATAAAAGCTTGAATTATTTATTCTCAGGCTTTGTGTATCCAAATCCATTTAAACATATTGAATTTAACATGGAAACGCAGATCGTATTCAGTATGAAATTGTACTCAAAATTGATTTAAATTGCCCATGGAGACGTAGTAATTATTAGATTTTTATTACCTATGTTCTTAAATCACAGATTTTGCATTTTCGTTAACACGTTTTCCCGCCTATGACGTCCAAATCCTTAGGTCCCTGCAAAAACGTACTAACGAGATTCTACTGTACATGTTTTTTTGCTGACTTTGAAAAAGCATTTGATTCAATAAATAGAGAAGCATTGTCTTTATAAATTAAGCAAGAAAGGGGCAAGGTAAATTTTATAAAAGAAATCAGAAAACTTTATAAAGACATAAAATTTTGTATAAGATGTAAAAATAATGGAACTACAGAAATGACTGAACAAAAAATGGGATTAAGACAGGGATGCAATTTGATCCCTCTATTATTTAATATATTTATAGATGACATATTAGAAAGAGTGAAAGAAAGAAATGCACATTGTCCCATAATAGTAAATAGAGAGATACCAGGTCTACTATACGCAGATGATCTTATGGTTGGGGCTATAATGGTAATTGGGTTGCAGAAAGCAATCAACGAAATACATGAATTCTGCGAAGAATGGGGAATTAAAGTAAATATAAATAAATCAAAAGTTATGGTATTCAAAAGAGGAAATAAACTGAAAAAAACAAGAAAAATGGCAGATGGGAAGTTTAAAGTTAGAAGTTGTCAAGGAGTTTGATTATTTGGGGGTAAGAATGATCAGTAAGTGTGAATGGGGAGCGCATAGTAGGAAGGTTATAGCTAAAGGGAAGGCGGCAATGATTGGAGTAAGGATGTGCAAACACAAATTAGAAATGCCAACTAAATGGATAGAAAGAATGTATGAAGCATTGGTAGAAGCAAGAATGTTATATGTAGTAAAAATTTGGGGGGGGGGGATCCGAATTAAAAACGTAGATCAGAGCTATAGAATGTTTTGTAAAGAGCTATTGGGGTTACCAAGATCAGCACCAGGGGAAGTAGCATTAGTGGAATTAGGAAGAACAAGAAGAAAGGGAGTGATACTAGAAAGGATATTGAAATTTTGGTTTAGATGCATGAGAAAAGATGAAGGGGAAATTTTAAAGATTTGCATGGAACAACAAAAAAGTAATAAAAGTAAAAATAGCTGGTGGACAGAGGTAGAAAAAATTATGGAGAACATAGGAATGGGAGATATTTGGAGAGCAGGAGAAAGAAATAGCAATGGCTTCTGGATAACAGTAAGAAACAGAGTGGAGGACATAGAAAGACAAGAGGTTTGGGGAAGCTTAGAGAATAAAAAGTCACTAGGGTTTTATAGATTAGTAAAAAGGAAATGGGGAAGAGAAGGGTATGTGGATTATTGTAATAATGCGGAAAAAGAAGCGTTTGCATGGATGAGAACAGAATCATTGTATCTGAGAGGGCTAAGAGGTAGAAAAAATGGAATTTGTGAATTTTGTGGAGGTAGTGAAAGCACAGAGCATTATAGGATAAATGTAAAGAATTGGCAGAATGGAGAAGAGAGGTATAGGAGAATAAATGGGAAAAAATGGATGGAAAAATAGTAGCAATTAAAATGTTAACATGAAGAGAAGAAAAGAAAAATAAGAGTATGGGGGAGTTTTTAAAGAAAGTAAAAGAGAAATGGATTAGAAAAGTAAGAGAGATAAGAAAGGCAGAAGGGCAAACGGAGGAGGAAGTGGATAGGCAATATGGATAAAAGGCAGCAAGGGATGGTTAGATGAGCAGAAGGCCAAGGTGCCAGGCAAAAGAAGTAGTATAGCTGGCAAGAAAATTTTTACAAATTAAAAAAAAAAATGTAGATATATTTATTATTTTGTCTATTTGAGACTATGGATAGTGACATGGTTACTGTGGTGATATAAAGAAGAAATTGTTACAGCAAGGGAAGTTATAGTCTTAAATATATATACTTAACCTAAAACATTACAGACTTGTATTTCTGGATGTAAATCAAATTACAGTAAAGTTGAACCATTAGTACCGATATTCATACTTCCAAATGATGATAAAGTTTTAAAAATTAAAGGATCAGTTGTATAAATCGTGAACACTTTATGGCTTCAAAGGATTCACTTGTATGCATACATCATTTTGCTTCTGACTTTGTTATAAGAAAGGATAAATCCCCTTGTGATGATGGTTCTTTTACAACTGTTCCAAGAAAGAATGGTACATTTCTGACAATTTTTGAAAATCAGCCATCATATTTATTCTATGTTGCTGCATGTAAAACTGTAGACTGCATGAATGTTGTTTTGCATTGCTGGTGTAAGGTTATGTATTTCATATATTTCATTTGCAGTGTTAGCTTAAGGTTCCTTATTTGTTACCTATATTTCAGACTGTCGGTGTGGACTCCCCCTTAAAAACTAGTAAAGAGGTGCTATAAGTTGCTAAGTAATAGGAATATTTTTTAATAATTGTTGCAATCTTAGAAATGAAAAGCTTTCAGTGAAAGCAAAAGCAACATTCCATCCTAAAGCTTGTGAATTCAGTGACTAATTTCAGTAAACATTTTGTGAGCTAAGTCATCCATTGTGTATTTTGTGTTTACTGTGTACAAATGATAGTGACAGGTAATTCTGAGTGAACTCAAGTGTCAACTACAATATTAACAGTTTTGTTTCATACAAGTAGTAAAGTGCTTGCACTTTATAAAACAATTCCTTTTGTGCATTAAATATGTAGCTGTAGTTTAGAAATGCTGTTAAGTTATGGCAAGCAAAACTGTAGAGTACATGAATGTTGTTTAAGGTTGTATATTTCATTGGTTACTGTTTAAAGCTAAATTGTATTTAGTTTACTTTTAAGGCACTGTTTTTGTGTATAACAGCATATATCTACACGAAAGACATGTCATTACACCATATTAATTGTATTTTACTGCAGAGAGGTTGTAGCTTGTAGAAATGGGCTGTTAATGAAGTATTTCCCAACTTCCCAGCACATACAGCCGCTGTTTCAGATGTCAGTGTCAGGTCCATTGAAATATTCAGGTAGTCCTGGTATTAGCCACATTAGATGACAAGATGGAAGTAAATATATGGGACTCATATAGCCATCACCATTCTTGATCAAATCCTTGTTGATCAAGGGTCACTGAAACGTGATGAAACTTTGACTGCGGTTAAATTGTAGTTGTGCATCATTATTAACTCGTTCAATGAATCGCCATTAGCAGACAGAGTGCTAGGTTGCTGAAGGCTCATGATTCTACAAGAATTACTCGAAGGAAAGCATTCTACTCTATATCCAAAGAGGTTGCAATGCAATTACAATCTCCTTGTCTATATCACTTTGTTTTTGTTTTGATTTGGAAATGTTATGATTGGAGGATTATTTACTCTTGGCAGTAAACGAAAATGGAAAATAAAAAGTGGTCTCCAGGTTCTTCCCAGCATGAGATAGACTTTCTTTTGGAACTAGCTGTTTTATATTCCAATAAAATGGAAAATAAAAGGACTGACTTATCTTCTTTAAAGGATGAGCAGGAGGCATGGATGCATTTAGCCTGTATTTAAACAAAGCACCAGGCGAGTTGTAATAAGCTACTTGTTAAAATAGCGCGAGTCATGACATGTAAACTTTTGGGAAATTAAAAAGGTTATTTGTTAACTGTATTATATCTAGTATTTTGATAATACTGCATAATTCATCTCATAATAATGTGACTTAAATTGTAGGTTGACAAACGTAATAATTGAGTATTTATTATAGTTTCAATTGCCTTGACTAATGTTATCAAAATGGCTGAAGTTTAACAAACAGTGATAAAATAATAAATGCATGTATATATTTTCCATAATACCCAAAAGTACATTGATTTGATGAAATACATCACATCTTAATTCTGCCCTCCACAAGAACAATACACATGTGAAGAAAAAGAGTAAATTATATCTGACACATCACAGATAATGCATGATGATGGTGTTTGGTGGATACTAGAAATATCCCCAATAGCAATATTAGAAGCTTCTGTAGCATATGATCTCAAAGTTATTAAAATGTATTCATAGGTGAAACAGGGTGATTGCGATTCGTAGGAAACTAACCTTTCAGGGATTTTATTTACTAGCTAGCACGCTGTATCCTTTGATAGCTGTAATTGTTCTTCAAATTTCCAGTCCCCATACTCTTCAAGAGGGTCACCTCTTTCTACAATGATCCTGCTTTGATGTTGGTCCAGATTTAAGTAATCCGGATACATTATCTCTTCCTCAATACCTTAAAAAATATTCAAATCTGCAGCTATTTTATGAAACTTCACTGCAATCATTGGAATTGTTTGGTCCAGAGCCTGCGATCAAAGCTGAACATAATCAATTACCTCATTTAACTTTGATCATTGTCCATGCACTGAAAAATTATGTTGAACGTGGTAAAATTGACTGTGCTCAAACTTTCATTGAGAATGGTGCACATGGCCAATAGATTATAACCTGTGATGTAAATACACATTTTTTGGTAATTTGTGTATGATTCACAAATTTTTACATGAAAATGAATATTATGACCAATCCTTTGTTTTATGGCAGTAATAACCTACTCAGAAACGATCTTCATTGAAATTCCCAGCATTCATGGCTTTAAAATATTCCAATCCCTAGTTATACCTCACTTAGTGGTAGAAAGCCCAAATAATGAATACAATAAATTTTAGAACACTAATACAACACACAGTAGAATAAACAATTTAAAATGAAACTGCTTTGGCAGTGCAGCAATTTCAATGCTAGCCTCTAAGTTTAAAGATTCCGAGTTGGATTCAGAGTGAAGTAATAAAATCCAACATAGGTAAATCAAATGCACTCAATAACTGATAAGCGATTGTTTCCAAAGTTAGATGCCAGTTTTAGGCCTTTTAAATTGCCTTGATTAAATGTTAGGTAGCACATAAAGGAGGGGATTAATTTATGTACCATCAGGAGTAATATCCCTGGAAAGGAGATGGTGTTTTACATATTTCTTGTTTTGTTCTTCAATTTGTGCAGCATTCAATGAATTCCTTTTCTATTAATGCAGTGTCGCTGTATACTGCAACTACTCATAGAATGTGACATTGGAGGAAAAAAAGAATAGAAAGGCACTGTATGTCGTGAAAGAGCAAGCCTGACTTAAAGAAACAATTCTCAAAGTCATTATAAAATCATTCTCTGTTAATGATTTTGTTTCTGTAGAGAATTGTACTGTAGGGAATTTAATCTACACAACTTCTTTTAAGTGAAGTAAGAAAAGGAATGTCACATTTACTAAGTATTTTATACACCAGTCTATTCTATGATTGTAAAGTTACTGTATTTTCTACACCACAAGAATGGGGCAGATGTTAACATAGAAGGGTCAACTTGGCATTTTGATGGATGTGGTTTTACTTGACCTCTTTTCAAACATGAATAAATACATATAGAGGAAGTGAAATTGAAGAGTTGGTGGGCGTGAACAGAATGTTTTCCCCATCTTCAGCATATGTGTGACTGGATGTTTTAGTTCCTGTATGGAGTTTGTATGTTAAGTGTGGAGGCATCTGGTGGATGTATGATGAATTTTTATAGGTTTTTGGGAGGCAGCAGTTAAAAGTTCATGAAGTGGTACTTATATTTTTAAATGTACATCTTTTCCCAGGTGCCCAGCTCAATTAGTGTTTCTTGCAGATTTTAATAGATTTCATTTAGATGTCGTGACATCATGACTGGAAGACCAGAAATGATGTGCTACAGCAGAATTTTCTGTATATAAAACAATTTTTTGCAAGAAGTAATATTTTAGACTACAGAACTAAAACAAAACTATGGCCTCCTTGGCACAAATGAAATCCCACAGTATTTCCTAAATAAAGAAAGATACAAAATAGTCATGTTTTTGAAAGATTAAAATACAACGCTCACACTCTCTCTCTCTCTCTCTCTCTCTCTCTCTCTCTCTCTCTCTCTCTCTCTCTCTCCCCTCAAAATAAATGAAAATATTTAGTTTCTTCTAATCAAATATGTGAGAAGTAGAATACATGTGTCCATTATCGTGCTGCTTCAGATAAATACATGTGGACAGCTTTCCCTAAACAAGCATTGGCATGTATTAAATCCTAAATATTTCTGTAAATGCTTTTATATGCATATTAACCCTTTCGCCAATATGGACGTCAATTGATGTCCATTTTAAAATGCAGGAGATGCATTATGGGGTCTATAGTAGTCCCGTGCATACATTCATTTAATGCCTATTTAACCCTAATTAGTTTAGTTTTTCTCTTTTAAGATAAATTTAAATAAACTCTATAAGAGATCAAGGGTTACATTTAAAAGTTTCTTCTTGAATGGCACACCTCGAAGCATGGATCAACATACAAAGGCATATCATTCATGACAAATCATGTTAGTTTCCTTGCAAATTCCTTTTTTGTGACACACCAGACACTTTCGAAATGGGCGTAACCTTTTTGCTGTGGGTGGTATCCTTTTAGGAAAGTATTTTTCTTCAAGTCTAAGGTGTATAGGTGTTTTGGAATTCTTACCCCCAGTATGAAGAGGCCTCTGAATGCTATAATGCTCAATTAGGCAGCTAGCTATTGATATGCAGAAGTTTAGGTAGGTCGTCTTGTGTGGGTTTAGAGCTCTCCAAATTATCAATTAATTGTATAAGGTTATATCCAACTGGTGCAAAAATACTTTCATTTTACTGTTTTTCATAAAGAGGGATGTCCTTGCAATACCTGATCTACTAGAATGACACCACCCATATGCATATGTATTCTTGGATAACATCAGGCTTGAAAATTGACATTTTGGTGTGGGCATGTATTTTTCCAGTGTCAGTCATCAAAATCTCAGAGCTGCATTTGGATAATGCCATAACTTTCTCCTGTCTTGCCAAGCAAAGTAGGTCAAAGGTGGGAGCTGATGTACCTCCATTTCCGCACTGTTCCTATTGCATTTGTCTTCCTTTTGTGCAATGCCATGTATAATTTAGGGGAGCTGTACCAGTTATCTAAATACACAGTTCTACCCTGATGAAGTACAGGTTCCATCAGGTGCATTATTATGGAGCCAGACAACCCCAAGTCTTTGTCTCCATTATTATCAGACCCATGACCAATGTAAATGCAGCTATTGTAAACATATTACATTTTATTTTCACAAAGATCAAAACTCTTTATGCCAAATCTGGCCCTCTTTGTTTTGATGTATTGCTTGCAACCTAAGTGGTTCTTCCAAATCATCAAGCTTTCGTCAACAAAATTTTTTACTAGGCTTGTAATTTTCTTTGAATTTTGAAATAATATAATCAAAAACCGGCCTAATTTTCTGTAGTTTATCATTTACATTTTCTGTGCAGGTGAAATGAAGGAACCGCAAAATGGAGGTAAACCTGTTATTTTGCATGCATTTTCCCAAAAAATGGAGTAGCTAGCATGCCATTTGTAGACCAGTACATATCTAAATGTAGGTTTACAAATAAACCCATGAGCATAATTAGACCAAAGTAGCCTATGAACAGTTCCAAAAATATCTCAAACAATATAAGCAAATGTATGACAAAGTAATAAGGGCTGCAAAAAAGCAGTATGTTGATGCATACATTAGTAACTCATCGAATAAAAACAAAACATTATGGGATATAGTAAAAAGAGAAACCTCCAGTTCTAAAGTATGCCACGATAATAAAATCTCGTTAAAAATTGATAACACCATTGTTAAGAATCCAACGAAAGTTGCTAACATCTTTAATGACCATTTTATTACTGTTGCTGATAGAGTATCATTACCACAACAAAATAATAGTAATAGTCCATGTGCTAAACTAAACAGAAATGATAAACCATTTTTCTTAGGCCAGTTACGCATGATGAAATAATTAAAATAATTAACTCAAAAAAGAATAACTACTCTGCAGGATTTGATGAGGTACCTGAGTGTGTAATTAAATTATATAAGGACAGTATTGTTAATCCCATACAGAATATATGCGATACCTCCCTCTCAACTGGGCTATTTCCTAATAAGTTGAAGCTGGCAAAAATTGTCCCTGTATATAAAAAAGATGATGTATATATTGTTGATAATTATAGGCCTATTGCTATCCAGTCTGGGTTTTCTAAAATTCTAGAAACAGTTATGTACAACAGAATTGCTCCCTTCTTGGAAAAATATGCATTTACTGATAAACAAAATGGCTTCAGAAAAATCAAATCCATACTAAATGCCTTCTTTGCATTCATAAAGGGGACATTGGAAGGAATTGATGCTCAAAACACCACAGTTGGTATATTTATGGACTTGAGCAAGGCATTTGATTTAGTTGACCATGCTATATTACTGTCGAAATTAGAAGCCTATGGAATACGTGGGGTAGCTTATAAGTGGTTTGAATCTTACTTAACTAACAGACGACAGGTTACAGCAATAAATGGTGGCATCAGCCATGTAAATTCTGAGACAAAGATAGATGTGGAGCTCCCCAAGGCTCTAATCTCGGACCTTTACTGTCTCTAGTATACATTAATGATCTGCCACAGTATAGAGGAGTTCAAATATGGAAAAATAATGTAAAACTTTGTATATAATGTAAATAGACTATACTGACGTGTCCTTTAAACGTATGTAAAAGGATGAAAATAAATGAATATGAATAATGACTAGTATGGCTAACTACAAATAAATTAATATTAAATGCGAAAAAATCTCACTGTATGTGCATTACACAATCTAATAGAGGTAGTAAAACAGTAGGACCAAAAATTTTATACAATAATGAAACCATACAGTATGTCTCTGAAACAAAATTCTTGGGAATCACAATTGATAAACTCCTAAATTGGAAAAGCCATATTAAGAATGTTGCAACAAGAATAAATAGAGCACACTATGTAATATCTGTTTTAAAAGGCATTTGTAACCAAAAAACACTAAAAATGATATACTTTTCTTATGTGGAATCTGCACTTGCCTATGGTATATTTATTTGGAGATCTGGCAGTGAAATAAGCACTCTTTTCATACTACAGAAAAAAAATAATCAGGCTAATGCTAAACCTTAGTAGGATGACATCATGTAAACCACACTTCCGTCAACATAATATTCTTACTCTACCGAGCCTGTATATATAGAAACTGTATGCTTTATAAGGAACAACATTCATCTATTCAATATGAAGAACACTGAACATGAACATTCCACTAGAAACAGTAATAAAATACACTTACAGACAGCCAGCCAGAACAACGAAAAAGGCCAACTCAATACTGCATAAGGGCATACAGATGTATAACCTCATTACAAATAAGGTAAATGTTTGTAATCAAATTAAGTTTAGACGCTATATTAAAAAAAATTTAATTAAGCAAACTTTTTATAGTATGGAAGAGCTTTTTGAACACTTCAAAAACCAATTAACTTACTGTTACTATTATTATTATTATTATTATTATTATTATTATTATTATTATTATTATTATTCATTAATTAATAAATATGTAATTCTCTGTATATAACACTGTAAAATGTATATTTCCTGTATATATTCTTCCTATATTACTTAAATCTTGACCAAGCCATGAATTTGTAAGAAAATTCTCTCGGTGAATAAACACACACACACACACACATGCACACGCACACACACCCACCATA
This sequence comes from Deroplatys truncata, assembly GCA_030765065.1. Taxonomy (NCBI): domain Eukaryota; kingdom Metazoa; phylum Arthropoda; class Insecta; order Mantodea; family Mantidae; genus Deroplatys; species Deroplatys truncata. The sequence goes on along the minus strand of CM060990.1, from coordinate 404,732,174 downwards.
GTGTTACTTCTGACCACTTGTGAATTCTGCTCTTAGGCCTCTAATTTGCCTTTAGAGGTCAGGTCTTCTTTCACCTTACTCACATCTACGTTTGTTTCCATAACAATGGGAAACAAGTCAGCAGTAAAAAAAATTGGTGAACATGTCAGTTGGTTGGCTGGCTGTGAAAAGTCAGCTGAGCCTGGGGTTGTACACAGAGCCTGTGCTTGTAGAGATATGTCTATTTGTGCTACAGTTGTTTTGAGTACTCAACAATATTGATTCTTCGGGTACACGAAAGAAGATGGTCATTTTGTTTCTCACTTCTACCTATATCCTTAACACCCCCCTCAAAATCTGAAAAGTCACCGTCAATTTCCAAATCACTGTCATACAGCAAAAAGTTCTCCACATTTTCTGTAGTATTTTCAGAAGCCTTGGGGCAAAAGAAAATGAGCAATAAAAGAAAACTTACGGAAAAAAGAGGGGAAACCAAAACGAATAATACTATCAGAGGGGGTGAGGATAAGGATGGACAGAGTTATAGAGGCTTCACAATACAAAACTTAGCACACATATCTGTTATTGTAGGAGGGTGAGTGCTAAGTTACAATGATTGTGCAGACAGGGGAACATAAGCAAAAACAAAAATGGCTAGGCACCAGTTATGGGAAAGGAAACAAGGAGACGAGACGAGAAGAGAAAGAAAAGATGAAGCCATTAGCAACACATACGAATAGTCAAACATGTTGATGGCTGATGGACAAAAGAAACAGGCCAAAAATGTGCACCATGTGATGCTAGGTTTTAAAAGAAAACTGCTGGAAAAATATCGGTCATGGCTACTTGCAATCTCTGACGTTATTGGCATACCAATGAAGGTCACTGGGTAAGCAGAACTAGTGGAGACCACGTCCGACTGACATGGCATGTAAAATTGCATAACAGAGAGGATTAGAGGCACATTTCTTGGAAGGCAAACCGCTGATGAGACAGAATTCATAGCTACCAGAATAGCTTATCTGCACAACAAGAATTTTAAAGAGAACGATTTGTATCTTACAGCCAGTCATATAATGCATTCTCATGTGTGGGAGTGAAAGCAGTATAAAATCTAAAACAAATGTGGTACAGAAATGATTGCTAGGTCATAAGCTGCATACTGATGCAGGAGCTGTGTGTTTGCACTTAGGCGGCATAAATTCAAAGTATACAGTTGTGCCATCAAATTATACCAAACATAAAAAGTGGGGCTAGTAAACAGAGCATCAATTATACTACCAGGACATAAAGCAAAAATGAGTGATGGCATCCCAACTCATTACAAATCCATAGGTAGACTTTCAATAACAATACAGCATGCTTGAGCGGGAGCTAAACGAAGCATCTTTGTGTGTAATACTTCACATATAAAACAAGCTTATTTGGTAAAAATAGTGCTCACATACCCTTCCCAGGTCACAGAACAAATGGGAATCTATCAGAGATGCCAACATACTCTCTCACAAATATAACAATGGTCAATGTATTCAAAACTAAATAACATCAGGGTATCTGCTCAATATATCTCGTCATCAGATCACAAACAAGACCGTGAGGTTTTAACTTCAGTGAGCTGAAAAGAACTGCAGTATCCCTTCCTTGAATATGACAACAATAATATGCATACCTACACATCATCATCATCACAAAACTTTAACAACAAATACAGCGCCAGAGACCATAAGGTTTGGTCTCTGTGGTACTGTAAACATATGGATAAATACTTAGAGAAAGTTAAAAAAAATAATAAAAAAAATTGAAAAAAATGGATATGGGTGATTAAAAGAGGAAAAATAATGTAAATATAAATAAATATAAGAATTACTAATTTTATTAACATGTAATTGTAATTTACATGACTGCCCATCTTAACGGCCAGGGCCAAATAGAGAAGGCAGTCTCACATGTAATAACTTAATGCTCAATAAGTTAATATATTATTATTATTATTATTATTATTATTATTATTATTATTATTATTATTATTATTATAACCAAAGAAGGGGAGATGACTATAAAATGGCTAGGGCCAGAAGCAGTCACTCCCAATACGATTGTAATTATCTTGGCACTCAATAAATGTTACATTACATATTACTCTGTGGCAAACGACAACATTACAGCTTCTCAGCAAATACTATGCGGGGGCATGAGGCTCTTGATGCGCAAAAACAAACAAAAAAATTATTGGGATCTCTGATAGGTCTCATATTAGGGCTAAAAAGGCCATACATAACTACCTAAAAAGGGGGGGGAGCTAATATTGACTTAACATTATGTTTACAGACATGATGAGTGTGTGAGATACACAAAAAGAAAAATTTGTCTTTGATATACTTTAAGTAATTTGCATACAAAAGCTACATAATTTGTTTTATTAAAGTATACCAAAGACAAGTGGCATATGCTTAGCTTTATTCGATAGGTTGGTGTTGATTTGTCCTCGAGTTACCAAACGTAGAGTTTTCTTGCAAAGGTCAGTGCTATCAGCAGATTTGTGATGATTGTGCTAGGGCTTACGCTTGATCCTCAGCAGACATGGCCAAGGTACAGATGTTAGTGATGCCAGATTCTCGTGCCTTCCCCATGGTCCAGTGAAATGTAAAACAGAAACAAAGGGTTTATCAAACAAACTGATGGTAAAGTAGCCATAAAAAGTTAGTACTCAAAGGGAGAACATGGAAAAAAATTAACTTCCTATAATGCAAAAGTATTGGGGGTGGATAAACAAACATCGATAAAAGAAAAGGAAGGGGTGTCCCTATAAAACTCAGAGTTATAAGTTTCCATAAAATCAATTTAACATTAAAGCAAAAGTAATTCATTTCTCATATGGGCAAGTAAAAACAAAATTTTCGTGCTTCCAAAAAGTTAGGAGTTCATGTGAAAAATTCTAAATAAAATTATAGCATATATCCAGAAAATAACACAATAAAGTGTAAGCCATTATTTTCCACATATAACTAGGACAGTAACACATAGTCAGGACTTCAAATACATTAAACAGACGGAAGATTAAGAATTAAAGCAATCAAACTGCTGAAAGAAAATTATAATTTGAAAGTGCTTTCTATCCTAAGATAATAAAATCTTCAGCAATACCTTGAAAGTAGGCTCATTGAAACAGTGTGAGCACCAAAAAGATAAGATTAAGGTAAAAATCGCATTTGGCTGAAATTATGCCTGCCGGTGTGTCATAAAACTGAGATTTACAATATAAGGGATATCAAGATCCCCAAATAAAATTTAACATAAACATTATTGTGCACCACATGTACCGTAATAGCAGCAATTATAAAATACATTAAAAAAAAGATTCAAAATAGTTTGGAACCAGTATGCAATAAGAATGTCACATACTACACACCGTCATGCATGGAAATAAATCTAAAATATACAAAGTTGTTAAAAAAAATTGGAATGATACAACTAAAAGAAACAGGTGACTCTTCTTGTCGCATCTTGTCATGAAGAGGCGCTGGAAACTTAACAATGTTTAGAAATGAATAGGGCCACAAGAAAGAAATGCTATTCAGTCTTACTGTAGTTACATATTTCACAATTTTAGATAGTTGTTGGCCAAAATAATTAACTCTGTAGACAGTGAGATCTCATAAAGATTAGCAGATTAATCATAAAATCAAATAGAACTGAAACTTCATCATAGCAGAAATTATCAAAGTTTAGCTGTCGGCTAGGGTTATGGGTTTCCCAGGTCACAACTACCAGTGTCCTCTGTGGTGTAGTGGTTACCATGCTAGCCTCTGGCTCCTGAGGTCATGGGTTCAAACCCGGCGGAGGGTGATGGATTTTTTTTGGGGTGAAAATCCTTAGCATGCCTTCCTTTGGAAGGGAAGTAAAGCTGGTGGTCCTGTGTCATAGATTTACGGCATGTAAAAGAATCTCAAGCCTGATAAAGAGGCCTCTGAGCAAAATTACCACTCTTTCACATCCAATATAGAATGGTACGCTAAGGACCACAGCCGTTAAAGAGCGTCCATAAATAAAACTCAATTTAATTTTTATCGCAACCACCAGTACCGGGATTTTAAAAAATTGAGTATCTTGTTACCTGACTAATTTAAAATAGGTTATGTCTTCAAAAAGATGCATCCTATATCATTGGTCATAAGGAATGTCAGGAGAATCAGTCATACTATACTATTAAAGTAGGTCATTCCTTGGACTTACTTATATCACTGCTGTTATCGTCAATAGGTAACTCCGTGGACCTACTAATCTCTGCGCTTCCTTGGCACTCAACAATGTACACATGCAACAACAATATACATATCCCTACTTCCGAGTGGGTCTTTAATAACAACCCCCCCCCCCCCATGTGCTTGCCTTATGTGAGTACAGGTTTTGGCATACCCGGGGTTCCCGAGCCACTCATTGCCATCTTCATCGCTTCATCCCCGTCTGGTCGAAGTGGGTTCGTTCTCGTGACCGGGGGACTCAAGGTAGGCTCTCGTGCGTTCTGTGCATTTCATTCCATGACGCCCTCGCCATCGTTTCTTTATTCTCTCTTCTATTTATGCACATTTCGCACCACTTCCATTCATTTACACATCTCTTTTCCTTCGCCGGCCTACCTTGAGTGCGAAACGCCCACACACTTTTAGTTTCTTTTAACCTTTTATTTTAATCCTCCATGGACACAGCCTGACGGATACCCGCGCACGAGGTGCGCAGCTGGGTGAATGGGTAATGGCGTCATCCCCACCACCCGGGGTCGTCAGGTAGGGTTTGTGTTCGTATCCACTGTTCAACTGCAGTACCGCAGGGGGGCCATTGCATGAGCTACTGACTTCTGACGGCGATTGGGTCCCTCTGTCTATGTTCTGGGAGGTGTGACCCTGGGGTGAGATAGGTATATATAGGCCACTCACCCAAGCCGGGGTAACGCCCGAGAAGTCAGAGCCCGAGGTCGGAGACGGTCGCAATGCTGGAGGATTTATTTCGCTATGGAGCACCCTTTCTCCAGTAATACCAACAAGCGCCGAAAAGTTTATGTAACAGAAGTGACACCACCGACAACTGGTTGTTACTTGGTCATTTCACGAACCGAAGAAGGGCAAAGTTTTGAGAAGGTGAACCCTTTCATTATTCAAAAGGGCATTGATGCTATTGCTGGTGCGGTTCAGCCCTGCACTCGTCTACGGAATGGTTCCTTATTAGCACAAACGAAGTCCGATCAGCAAAGTAAGACCTTGTTGCGCGCTACGCTTCTCCACGGCTATCCCATCCGTGTGGAGAAGCACCGCACATTGAATTCCTGTCGAGTCGTCATTACCGCCCATAGCCTCGATGGTATGTCGGACGATGAACTCGTAGACTATCTTTCAGACCAAAAAGTGACAGCTGTGCATCGAGTGCAGGCCAAACGCGACGGAGTATTGGTACCCGCTCGTACCCTGTTTATAACATTTCATGGCGTCATTCTGCCCACAAACATTTCAGCAGGTTACGAACGCATTGCGGTGAGGCCTTATATTCCTATACCTCTGCGTTGTTTTAAATGCCAACGTTTTGGGCATACGCAGGTCTCCTGTAAGAGTGCCGTTACCATCTGTGCCTCATGTAGCCAGCCGTCACACGAAGGAACCTGTTCCACAGCCCCGTCTGCGTTAACTGCAAAGGGTCTCATTCTGCGTCGTTTGCCGACTGTACGCGGTACTTGGACGAGAAGGCGATCCAGGAGATCCGGGTAAAGGAGAAACTCTCCTTCGCCGAAGCCCGGAGGCGTTACCATGCGCGCCAGCCTTCTCTCCTGCGATCTGGTACATTTAGTTCTGTTGTTGCCTCGCCAGTACCACGAGTAGATGCCGAAACTCAGACCTTGACCATGACTGCATTAACCGCTACTACCATCCGGCCGTCCATTTCTGCTACAGTTAGCAAGCCATCTAAAGCTGGTCCCAAGGCACTGAAGTCGCAAGCCGCTGAAAAGAAACCAAAGCGGAAACTTCGTAGGGAAGACTTTCTGAAGGACCCTCCGCGTGCGCGCGGTAAGAAAAGTTCACTTCCTCTTCGGAGGTCGCAGTCCCAGGACGCTCCTGGGACAAGCCGCGCTCAGCGGCACCCCTCACCCATTGCCACCCAGAACCGATTCTCGGCGCTTAAATCGGTTTCTGGCTCTGAGCGCGTGCCCTCCCTTCGAGGAGGCTATGGAGTCTGACCAACTCCATACCAAAAGCCCGAGCCCAAAGGTTAAACAGAAGGTAATTTTGAGCCACCCTTATAAGTAAGAAGTTTATCCCTTTTCTTTATGGCTATCCTGACCTGGAATTTACGTGGTGTACGATCGCATAGGGCGGAATTGCAACTTTTACTGCGTTCCCATTCACCTATGGTGGTGTGTTTGCAGGAGACTAAGCTTCGCCCTCACGATCCTTTTGATCTCCGAGGGTATACTCCGGTTCGCTACGATCTTAAACCGGAGGAGGGTACTCCTGCTCATTGAGGTGTCATGTTGTTAGTGCGTAGCGACGTTCATTTTCAAACTCTCGCTCCTACGTCCGACTTGCAAGCTGTTGCCGTAACTGTTCAATTACCCGGCTTTTTCTTTTCTCTTTGCTCTGTCTATTCACCTCCATCGTCTCCCCTCGCTCCCGCGGACATTCGAGCTCTCCTGTCCGCTCTCCCAACACCATTTCTTCTGTTGGGAGATTTTAATGCCCATCACCCACTGTGGGGTTGGTCAAGGGCTTTTGCGAGGGGAACTCTTCTTTCCGACATTTTTTACCAGTTCAATCTCTCCATCCTCAATACAGGTGAACCTACTTTTATTTCTGATTCTTATGGTACATTCTCACACCTGGACCTTGCCGTTTGCTCACTCCAGCTTGCTAGTCGTCTGCGGTGTAACGTCGTTGCTGACACCTACTCCAGCGACGATTACCCTTGCATCGTTTCTCTTCTGTCTCACCACGTCCAACACTCCAGAGTACCTACCTGGATATTCACAAAAGCCGACTGGAGATTGTATTCCAACCTCGTGTATTTTGATGACATTAATCAAATGGTGCAGCACCTTACGTCTACGATTCTATCTGCCGCCGAACGCGCAATTCCTCGTTCATCCTCTCAACCTCGGCGTCTACCTGTTCCGTTATGGAACGAGGATTGTGGAGACGCCGTTCGTACCCGTAGAACTGCGCTTAGGGTGTTTCGGCGACACCCTACACTTGATAATTTGGTTACTTCTAAACAATCGCGCGCCAGGGCTCGTCGCATTATTCAGGATAGCAAGAAGGCGTCTTGATCGCTTTACGCCTTCATCTGTTGTTTGGATAAACTTCGTCGCTTCTCAGGTAAAGTGTCGCATTGTACTGTTTCTGGCCTTCAGGTTCCCAATGCCACCATAGTGGATCCGGCTGCCATCTCTAACACTCTCGGTGCTGCCTTTGAGGCGGTTTCCAGTTCAGACCATTATTCCACCGGCTTTCGCTCTATCAGAGACCGTCTGGATTCCGACACCTTTAATTTTCGGTCTGCTAATAATGAGTGTTATAATGAACTTTTCACAATGAGGGATCTGGAGCACGCTCTTCATTGCTCTAGGCACTCCGCTCCTGGGCCGGACGGCATTAATTTCCTGATGTTAAAGAACCTTTCAGCCGACAGTAAACTCTTTCGCTTACAGGTCTATAACCGTATTTGGCAAGATGTCTTTTTTCCTTCCGTTTGGCGCGAAGCCACCATTGTTCCTATACTTATGCCTGGGAAGGATCGCCAAGTACCTTCCAGCTACCGCCCTATCTCCCTCACCAGTTGCATTTGCAAGGTGATGGAGCGCATGATCAACGGGCGGTTGACATGGTGGCTTGAGTCTCAGAAACTGCTAGCGAACGCTCAGTGCGGATTTCGTCGCCATCGATCTACCGTCGACCATCTGGTGTCCCTGTCCACGCATATTATGAATGGATTTCTGAGAAAGTGTCAAACCGTGGCTGTATTTTTTGACCTGGAGAAATCTTATGGCACTTGTTGGAGGGGCGGCATTTTACGTACACTGCACGCATGGAATATCCGCGGTCGTCTTCCCATATTTCTTCGGGAGTTTATGACGGACCGCGTCTTTCGTGTACGTGTGGGCTCGGTTTTATCTAGTCGTTTTATTCAAGAGAACGGAGTGCCCCAGGGCTCTGTACTCAGTGTCACACGTTTTGCAATTGCTATCAACCCCATTGTTGATTTTATTCCACCTGGCATTTCATCGTCCCTTTTTGTTGACGATTTTGCCATTTATTGCAGTTCACGGCGGACCTGTCTACTCGAACGCCGTCTCCAGAGCTGTATCGACCGTCTCTACGCCTGGGGCAACGCCAACGGCTTTAATTTCTCCGCCGAAAAATCCGTCTGTATCAATTTCTGGCGCCGGAAGGCTTTCCCTCCGCCCTCTCTCCATCTTGGGCCAGGGATACTTCCGTTTGCAGACTAGTGAAATTTTTGGGGTTGATCTTTGATAGGAAGCTGAGCTGGATTTCGCACATTTCCTTTTTAAAAGCAAAGTGTGACCGTTCTCTTAATCTTTTACGTGTTTTAAGTGGCACATCCTGGGGAGCTGATCGGACCGTCCTTCTACATCTTTATCGCTCTTTGGTCCGATCCAAGCTTGATTACGGGTGCATTGTCTATTCGTCGGCGCGTGCATCTGTATTACGTCGATTGAATGCCATTCACCATCGTGGCATAAGAGTCGCTACGGGGGCCTTTCCAACCAGCCCTGTTCCCAGTCTGTATGCTGAAACTGCAGAGCCTCCGCTGTCCTTCAGGCGTGAGATGCTTTTGTGCAGCTATGCCTGCCGACTCTCAAGCTTGCCTGACCACCCGTCCTTCGAGGTATTTTACGATGATTCGCTTGATCGGCAATATTTCGTTAGCTCCTCTGCCTTGCTCCCTCCAGGGGTTCGATTTCGAAAGCTTCTTCGGCATTTGTACTTTACGCCAACGCCGGCCCTTCCCAGGGGGGAAACTCGCTTTCCTCCATGGTTGCGCGCTGAGGCCCACTGTCACCTTGGGTTGACGTCAATGTCGAAGAATGAGACCCCTTCTTCAGTTCTTAGATCGGCTTTTTTTAGAACTTCAGGCGCATTTCGGAGACTTTCATTTTATATATACTAATGGGTCTAAGACTGATGTTGGAGTAGGGTGTGCCTTTGTTTATGGCCATCGTAGTTTTACATTTCGTTTACCCGGGCAATGTTCGATTTTTACCGCCGAACTTTTTAGTATTTATCAGTCACTTTTATACGTCCAGCGGCACGACTTACGGCACTGTTTTATTTGTTCAGACTCCCTGAGTGCTGTTCACAGTATTCGCGCGCTGTACAATTACCATCCCCTGGTACAGCGCATACATGACCTGGCCCACTCGCTTGGTGCCTCTGGCATCCGCGTCTCCTTCATGTGGATTCCAGGTCATGTTGGCATCTCAGGGAACGAGTCTGCCGACGCCGCTGCCAAATCGGCGATTTTATTACCCAGATTTTTTACCTCTGTTGTTCCCTCGTCAGATTCGTGTGTTATTTTACGTCGCCGCATCCTCTCGCTTTGGCGCGATGAGTGGACGGCCCTCCGGGGGAACAAATTGCGGGAGGTTAAACCTCTCCCGTTAGTCTGGGGTACCTATTCTCGTTCTACACTTCGGGAAGAGGTACTTTTAGCCTGTTTACGAATTGGACATTTCCTTTTTAGTCATAGATACCTGCTCAGTGGTGACCCCCCAACACTGTATCAGCAGTGTGATGCGCCCTTAACGGTGCGTCACATTTTAACAGAGTGTCAAGTTTTAGCTCCACTGCGCATTCGCGTGGGTCTGCCTGTTGCCATAGCCAACGTTTTGGCAGACGACGTGCATGCTGTAGAATGTCTTTTATGTTTTATAAGTGACATTGGTTTTAATTGGCGCATTTGATGCACTGAGCGTCTTTTAACTTGGAGATTTTATATTGTCAGTTTTAATGGGGCTCTTCTCCCCGACGGACATAAGGCGCCCATGTCCCTTGCATTCTACAGTTCTTGACACGTTTTAATCTTTTATTGACCATGATTTTAGTGTGTAGATGTTAGTTTTTGGTCTTGTGTTTTTTAGTGTTTTTGACCAAGCGGGTTTGTGTGTGGTTGTTTAGTTTTTTGACTTTTCAATTTTATATTTTATACATTGTAAGGGCGCTAATAACCTTAGCAGTTGAGCGCCCTTAAGCCCCATCTCATCATCATTTAATAACAACTGCTAGCTAGCATAAACTAGAGCATCCCATGCTTTAAAACTGTTTATTGCAGGGATAATTGAAACCCTAGTGGCCACGTGGCTTACCTGCAAACAAAAAGGACTCCAATGATGACTTCAGCAGTGCTCAAATACTATCGACGATGATAACGCAAACTAAACATTATCACAACACGAACTCTACTAAACAGATAGCTTTGCAATAAACCCAGCTTAGAGTCACTAAATGACCGACTTATACTACAAAGTTCCTAACATGCCATTAGACATGTATGCACACACACAAATTATTATCCAAAAAAGATACATGAATAATCAAACCTGTATTCAAACAAGTTACTAATGCTCATGAAATCAAGAGTCAAGTAAACTTAGCGAGGTTGATATATATTTGATTCGTCTTTCATTCACTGTCATTAGCAAGTAACAAAGGAGAAAAAGGAATTCCCTTATGTAGCATGAAAAGAGAATAAGCACAGAATGCTATAAGTGCATGAAAACTAGAAGTGCTGAAATAACTTAATCTGATGGACATCATCACATTACATCTGAAAGAAGAGATACTGCGGTTTATTACAAATGCTGTGGTAAGTGCTACATAATACAACTTCATAAATTCAGAAAGGCGGTAAAGAATAAAACATCGGATATATTCACAAGCAGTTTGACATTGGAACATTCTTAAAAAACAATGAGGCCTCGCCCTGAAATACACTAAAGGTGCAAAAAAGTAAGATACACAATAGCTAACATGAACCAGCCTGACATAATCTGGTTTTATTTCACTGCTGCTGTTCACCTTACACAAGTTCAGGTACCAGATACGCATGTGCTTGTGTCATATCAACACAATATTTTCTTGACCCAACATAGTTAAAAGGTTTTCCCTTAGCACAGTGCCGGCTGTGGTTTGCCTAGCCTGTTGACGAAGAGTTACTTTCGTTTCCTGATTTACATTTTATCTGCATATACCACAATACCAGCAACACAAAAATATACATACAATTTGTTAAGTAGCCTTCCTTAACTACAGGGCCTCCCTTGTTATTAATGAGACAACTGTCCCGATTGCTAAATAGAAAAATCAAGTAACATTAATTAAATTCTTGAATTATCCAACTAGTAAAAGAACTTTTTCTTTTGGGGAGTTTCTTTTCCTTGGCCATCAAGTGGCTAATACGACATTATCATCCATCTCCAAAAATAAGCAAAACATAATTTTTTTCTATCCTAATCATACTGCACCTGGTTGCGGGGTAGGGAGGGTGAGCAAAAAGAAGCAAGGACCTTTACCACTTGTGGGGGTGAGTGTACAGGAAAAAGAAACATTGGGATTGAAACCATGGCTCTTGCATTAAAAATATGGAGAGGCTGGTGCCTGCACCACTTTTCTTCGTGTAGGGCTCTAAAAACCGGTGCTTCAACCACTTGTCATGGTGATCCCCAGCGTCGCTGCTTCTTGTCACAGGAATGGCTCTAGATGCTGGTGCCACCATGTACTTGCCACGGACCCCCCTAAGGGTGACTTGTGCACTCAGGATCTTAATCATTGGCCACAGCTATTCGCTAGGTGTGCACCTACTCTTAACAGGGGTGGACTACCAGAAGAGTGAGGTAAGGAGAGTTGAGGGTCCAGGGTGTCTTAGACTGTGCAAGGCATTGCAAGAGGAAATGCAGATATGATCGGGGTGTTCCAAACTCCAACATACTAGTCCAGATTAAATTAATAAAATTTAATAGATCATTTAGGTTCCCATTCTAGGATTGAAATATAAATAATTAAACCAACAGTAGGTTTGCCTGAGCATAAGATGATGATAGTTGATGCATGCTTATACACTTCAGAGTGCTACTTTTGCACATGGAATTTCAAAATGATGACCGCCAAGGGTTCTGGCAGCACCTTCTAAAGAGTCAACCCTGAGTCTGAAAACTCAGACTATTTTAACGTAAATCCCTGCTATACATCAGCAATACGTCACGACCAAAGAATTGACCTCAAGCAAGTCAGCAGAACTACGGGCACTGCTCTGAAAGGTAAGTGTCCTCTGGCACTGCAACTTCCGCGTTAGCTGCTTTGGGTTTCTCAACTCTCAACTAACATGTTAAATCCTTTAATTCCACGTTTTGCGGAAACTTATAATAATTATAAGAATGCCACAAAATAATAGCCAATGCATCGTGACAGTATACTCGGGACACGATTCTGATTAGCCAGTGCAATAACACTACTATCATTTCCTTGATTTGTCTCACTGAGGTTAGTATGCTGAGGATTGTCTATGAGACAACATGGAAAACCTGCACACCTTCTCTGAACTTGCAGTTATGCACCTTATTTATGGTGAATCAAGAAATAGTGGTTTAGCTGCTGCAGCACTGTACACAGAACAGTATCCAAATAGGCAGGAATCACAACACTCCACTTTCCAGCCCATCAATAGGCATTTGCAAAAGTGTGAACCTTCAAGGTAAACAAGTGCGATACAGGAGTTACACAAATTCAACGCACTGCAATTTGAGGAGAATGTTCTGCAAAGAATTGCAGAAGAGCCATCTATCAGCACATCTTGTGCTATTGCACATGCTCTGGGCACTAACCATATTAGCATATGGCAAGCCATACCTAAAGAACAACTTCATCCATTTCACCATCAAAAAGTGCAAGCACTAAGCCCAGGAGACTTTGGCCCTTGGGTACAATTTTGTAACTGGGCTTTGCTCCAGCACCTGAATTCTTTTCGTTGGTATTGTTTGCTGATGGGGACTTCCTCACCAGGTATGGTCTAGTTTTCAACTCAAGAAACAGCCTTGTATGGGACTATGTCAGTCCACAGGCTGTTGTAGAGAACAGCCACCAGCAGATGTTTTCGGTGAACATGTGTGTCAGAATTATTTCAGACCATGTCATTGGCCAATATCTGCTTCTCTCTCGATTAAATGGACATGTTTGTCTTTATTTGTTGTTGCAGTACATTGTACCTGTATTTTTAGAAGATGTACCTCTGCATATTCGTTGTTGAATGTGACTACAACATGATGGAGCTCCGACCCATTTCTCTTCCCGTGAAAGAGCATTTGAACCAAGTTTTTCCTGCCAGATGGATTGGAAGGAGGAGTCCAATAGTAGTTTGGCTACTATGCTCTCCAGACTTCAGTCCAATTGATTTCTTTTTCTGGGGTCACTTCAAGTCTATAGTGTATGAAACACCCGTCACTTCAGAAGATGACTTAACTGCCTGAATAAAAGCAGCATGTGACGTTACTCGACACACATGGGAAATCTTGACAGAGTAAGACAGTCGTTGCTTTGCCACTGTCAACTTTGCCTTTAAAATGCAGGTTGCCATTTTGAGCAGATCCTATAAAACTGATATAAAGACTTAGATGTCTTTATTCTTTCTTTCACTCTTTAAGCCACTTCCCATTTTGAAGTACAGCATGTGAATGTATTAAGTATGACTCAACCTTTTGTTAGCAAGGATTGTAATAAATTGTGCTCATATGTTGAAATCAAAATGCGTAAATTGAAAAATGAATTTAAAACTTAGGCTAAAACTGCATTTATATGCCCCCCCCCCCCACACACACACATACACACACAGTAACATGCGTGCATGGAGATTCAAACTAAAAACAATGACCACTGTTTACTCAAAAGCTAATGTCATTACCACCACATCAGGGAGGTATGCTCTGAAATATCCCTTCATTTTCATGTGTTATGCTCTTGAATCGTACCATTAGCCAGTGGCCTCCTGTCACTTTAGAAACTTATAGTCGTAACTTTGAAATTTGAAGATGCTATATGTCCTCTATCTCAAATTACTTGTTTAAGACATCTCCACGTTCTCTGAAAATATTTTGGTGTAGTTCATTAACATTCTGTATAACAAGAAAACAGGACAGTGAAATTTAGTCCAGTCACCCTATAATAAAGGTTATAGAAATTGAAATTCTTGCTTAATCTACTCTTCTAAGGCCCATGGAAATAGAATCATTTAAGATGTTGCTTCCTCTGATGATAAACATTTTGAAACCTTAGAACATAAACACTACCAAACCATAACTTGAAAGATTGTTGAGTCGGTTGTAACACTAAATTCACTTACTTAAAATTTTATTTTGGAACATGTTTCAGGAGCAATTGTTTCACTTCACTATTTTTAACTTCTAACTTCCAAATTAATCAAATCGTCCTATACATTTTCATAAGCTTCCAGCAAATTCTCTCTTCTTTGTTCTGGGTGGTAGTGACAGGGCAGGTTGTCGTTACATAAAGAATAGTTTGTACTTGCTACAGCAAGGAATCAAATTTTCTTTTCAATCTTAATTGGCTTAAGTTATGCATTTGGTTAAGCCCTGGTTTTATGTGCCCAAGTTTGCACGTTCAGTTACAGCCAAGGATGACAGCATTTTAACATGCTTCGTTGCAACAGCTTCATATCAGTAGCTTTATTCGCATATCAAATATCTCCTGTGCAACAAAATTCTAGCACATGAACAATGCTAATATGACCTGCTGGTTGTAGCATTATTAAATGGACATTCTAACTAATATAATTTGTTACTTTCAACTTGTCTTGGTTTCAATGTTAATTTATAGGTAACTGATAAAGAGGGCTTTAAAAATTAGTTTTCTAGAATTTCCAATCCAACTTGCATTGTATTGTGTCTTAGTATCTGCAGTGAAACTCTTAGGGAAAAAGTATTCTACAATAACTTTAAAAGGGTTTTGTTCAATAGTATATTCTTCATACTTGTTTATAAAATATTATTTTGTATATACAGGTGTTAAAATAAAACTATCCAATATTTCAGGGGATGATACTATGCATCAAAACAAGAAAAAATATCAAATAAATATGGGCCTTATAAATCATATGTTCTGAGATATGAACATTTGTTCATAAGAAGTGCTCAATGTGACGTCCATTCCTGTCAGTGCATCCCCCTGCCGTTCAGTGTAAGGAATCACGCACCCTTTTTAATTGACCTGGTTGGTTTTGAATATGCTGAGCTGCGTTAAAGACACAATTCTGTAGTGTTTGCACGTTGTTTATTGGAGCAGCATAGACCAATTCCTTCATATATCCCCATAACCAAAATCTAGGGGATTTAAGTGAGGGGAACAAGCAGGCCAAAGTGTGGTACCAGCTTAACAGATGGTACCCTACGTGCTGGATATCTTCCATCGTAGAGGGCACGACCTCATAAATTACTTCCATCTGCTAAACTATAGCAGAAAATCATATTTGCCATTTCCCCTTGTGTAATAATAGGTGTCCATTGCTACTTGTAAGCCTGCAAGGGAGAAAAATGCTGCACTGTAGCATACAAACATCACATGAACTGTAAGTAGTCCAAACATCACGGTACATACCTGGAGTTAAGAGTAATGTACACAAACAGAAAGTAACATGACTACAATTACTCAACTAGACCCGAACAACGGACTGCAGACTACTGCTCCAACTGATGTTTACGTTGATATTGCAAGATATTCCAGCACGCGCTTGACTCTGGTATGATATACTAGCACGGAGCACCAATGCAATAACAAAGCTCATATCTGCAACAAAATGTTCATTATGCCTTCCACCCTTGCAGTATTCCATGCCAGGGGTGGTAACTAATGTAATTACTGATAGTTTGCTGTATTGTAGGGCAGAGGAATGCATTGCCAGGAATGACATCGTATAGAGCACTTCTTCCTATGAACAAGTATTCATATCTCAGAACATATGATTTATAGGACCCATGCTTATTAAATATTTATTTCTTGTTTTGATTCATACTATCATCCCTGAAATGTTGGATAGTTGCTTTTTAACCCCCGATATATGCTATCCTTGGCTTCAAACCTTTGTCAAACAGCTTGTCAGTAGTGAATGTAATAATATGTTGTTACGGAAAGCTTCTGGTATGAGTGACCAGATGTCCTGCATTTTGAGGATACTATTTTTTTTAACACCTTGTTCTGTGACCTGCATATAGGTATAAAAATACCCTGTTTTCAAGGAATATCCTGCAAAATTGAATTTTATTTAAAAACACTCACAGGCTGTCACTCAAACCAAAATTGACAATAGAAGAAATGTAGACAATGTGCAAAGAGTATGTCACAGTATATTGTCACACATTACTACATACAAACCAAAATCAATCCTGCAATCAATTATCTTGAACTTCCAGTTCTGGTCTATGTTTCCTGAACTACAACAAAGTAGAGCAGTGTTGTAGCATACCAATAACAAGCGATAATCAAATCAATTTGTAGTAAGGTTTTAGTTTTGGGTGTAATAAACATTCCGAAAGTGAAAGGGAAATGTGTTTTGAATGTGGAGTTGCGATGTCCATTTATTGTTGAAAATAAGTCTAATAATGACATATGCTGTACAAAATGTTCAGCATTATTTTTAATATTGAATGACAGTAGAAGTGAAAATTGACATGTGCAGACAATGAAACACAAACCTGATAATGCTGCTGCATCCAGCTCATCTTTGACATGTTTCTTCCTAGACACTGTACTTGGGACAACTGAACAGAAACTAGTAGCTTCTGAAAGCAGTTTTGCATTTCATACTGTTCAACATAAACATTTCACTCAACAGACTGCGCATCTAAACTATTAAAGAAGTATTTTGAATCTAAATATTCCTGCGCTAAGACAGGTTGTGAGGTTCTCATTCCTAACGTGATCAGTCCATTTGCCATTTCAGAAGTTGAAAAGAATTTGGAAGAAGTGAATTTCTTACTCTGTATATATATTTTATCAAACCACAATTTGACAAAACTTTTTACTCTTATGGTTTGTTGTTTTGATTATAAGAATGGAGTACAAGTGAAGATTTTAGATTTTCAACAAATGCTAGGAGAAACTGCTGATATTGTTTCCTCTTGTGTGCTAAAAATATTGAAGGATCATCAGCTTGAAAATTCACTACTGAATCACTGACTTTGTGCAGATAACACTAATAAAAACTTTGGGTCTTCATCTAGAAAAGGATCTAATAATGTGTTTTCAATGGTTTAGAAGCAGCTAAAGAGATCAGTAATTATTATTGGAGTAGGTTGCAATACTCACATTATTAAGAATACTACAGTAAAACCCATATTTAACGAATCTCAGGGGGAATTGAAATGTTTTCCTTCTAAAAGGGGGTTAGCATAAGGTTGAGCATTCAGTTGCCAGAAATAATGTGCAAATCATGTTTTTAAGTATTTTAATAGCAAAACTTATTATTTTCCAAATTTTAAATCATTATGGGCACATGTAATACTGAGAAAGGAATTTAAAGATTAATGAACAAAATGCAGTAAATTAAAAGAGTAAAATGCTACAATAGCTATAAATTTATACTAGTTTCAAAAACAGAAAACACTGATATTAACACCGCTTTTTGGTCAGCCATTTGTGCTTAATCTGCAACAAACAAAATTAAAGTGGATATCAGATTTACACATTTATCATTAGATGTGAATACAGGCTGATTCTTCAGTATTACCTGGTAAAGAAACAAGACAGTAAAGTTACTAACCTTCATTTCTTAAAGAAATCCAGCAGAGTAGTCTGCTTCATCCTGCCCAGGTATCTGGCACTTAGAATCCTGTGTTCAATGTGATAAATGCTGCTGAGTAGCCCCTCATCAACAGGGAAGGAGCATAGGTACCATCTCATGACATCCAATCCTTCCAGGCTGCCGCAAATGTCGGTACTGCTGATTCCTCTTCATCCTCTTCTTCCGGATGCTTCATTGCCTCATTGTATAGCTCAGTGTCATCCACAGATACTTCTAAGGTTAGGACACTATCGTCACAATGTACAAACTCTTCAAAGGTTACACTTGTGCCCCTCTGTAGCATCTCCCACTCTTCCTGCATACAAATTTCTTTGGTATCATTGTCCTCATTGACATTGGTGCAAGAGCTTTCCCAAAGCAATGCTGTATGGTGTCTGGTGTAAGTAAGTGTCATTCAGCCTCAAACATATGCATGGCCTAAGAATGATGGCTCTGATGAATGAGCTGCACACCTGTCTATCACCAGAGCAATCTTTCTTCCCTGAGATCCCATTTTGGTATCCAGGCTTCACAGATATTTAACAAATATTTCCGAAGTAATCCATGAACTTTTCTGGAAATCATATTTGCACGGAAGTGTATGAATGTTTTTAAAACACCTCAGATTTTTTAATTTTCCTATCATTAGCGGAGGTGACTCTTCAGTTCCATCACTATTTGCGCACAGCAGAGCTGTGAACTTTTCTTTGCTTTTTTTTCCTGCCATGACATTTTTCATCAGGAGCTGCTTGTTGGGTTGTTAGCTACCAAGTTGAAGAACACGCCCATTTCATCCACATTGAGAATGCCCTTCGCAATGTAGCCACGGAGGAGATTAGGCAAGGTTTCCATTTTCCAAAATTCAATGGAGTCATCTTTAACATCCATACTTTTACTGCACATGCTTTGCCATGAAAGATTATGCTGCTTCTTGAAACGATCAAGTCAACCATTTGAAGTGCAGAAGCTGTCTACATGTAAAGTTAGTGCTATTTGGCGAGCTTTTTCTTTTAGGATGTTTCCTCAATAGGAATATTGTCGCTTCTTCTGACTTGAAACCATTTCATAAAAATGTTTTCAATTTCTTCAAACAGAGAGCTACGAAAATTCTTTCACTTCACCACGTATCTGCACTGTACTTCCACAGCCAGAAGAGCATCTTTCTGTTTAAGTACCCCGTGCAACATGGAAGGAGCCAAATCATATTTCTTCGCCATGTCGGTCAAAGAAACTGCAATTGTTTGCCACATCTTGAATTATTGTAATCTTGTCGTGGATGGTAAGCATTTAGCAGTCATTTTTTGAATGAGAAATATAAATCACTATCACAAAGTCAACATGACTTAACACGCCGCCCGGTGAGCTTTAAAATGGAAGCAGAAATCAAATAGAACTGGGAAGTCAGAGATACGGAAGTTAACAAGTTTGAAAATCTGATTGTAGAGCTGCCAAATTTTGCAGTTTAATCTGAACTAAAGTAGAACATGAAGTGACGCACAGAGACTAATGAATTTGAAAGCATTCAAAAAGGCATAACTTTGCCCATTATAGCGAAGGTAGTGTTAACTGCATTCTGAAAATAATGCACTAACTGCACAATTGCAAATTCGAGAAAAATATGTTTGTTAAAGATGGGCTTTTTGTTAATGCAGGATTCGTAAAAAGCGGGTTTAAATACCATTACACTTATGGGACTTTTGGTGGGGCTTCCGAAAACATTCATTAAAAGCAGGCTCATTAAAATGGGATTCTACTGTATGTAAACTGTAGTGAATTGTCTTTCAATTTACTTTGAAAGTGTGATGGAGAAAATTTACCCCTATTTTCATTTATACACTGTATGTCAGCCCTTCTTAGTGGAATTTTTCAATTTTGTAGATATTGACTACGTTGAAGTACTTAGTTACAGTAGGACAAGGTGGCTCTGTATGTTACCTTCAATTGAACAAGTGTTGAAACTGTATTCTGCCCTGAAATCCTCTTTTCAATTGCAAGACCGATTTTTTGAAAACCCTTTAAGGAGTGGTTACATTTTCCATGTAGCCAGACTGCAGCTATTCTCAATTTCATACAGTTACTTGAGGTGCAGCATGTTACTATGTTAGATGCATGTTGTGTAGACAAAACTACATGTACTTGAAAGTGATGGCCTGGTTAATCTTTTACATTTCAGAAGAAATGTAGAAACATTTTACTACTTGCTTGCAGTACTTACATCAATGGACCTTTCATTTTCTGAATTTAATGTATTGAGTTCAGCAAGTCTTAGTTGAAATTTGAATGGAATGATGTCCAGAGGTCCTTAGACTTTGTATTTAATACACAAGAAAAGAAATATGTGATACAACCCTTTTGGATAAAATTTCAAATGTCAAAGAAGTCACTGTTTCTAAACTTCAAATCACATACCATACCACACATCATTTTGTGAAAATATTATCAAACTTTGAAGAAATATATATTGAATTTACCAGTGTAGGTAGTATTGTAGAGTTTGCCCTATGCCTCCCTGCTACAAATGCACCAACAGAAAGGGCATCTTCAATAATGAACAATCTCTGGACAAATGAAAAGTCCAGAGTGAAACCATAAACTGTCAAACACATGATAATTATGAAATGTAATTTGAATTTTAATTGTGTAGAACTCAACAATATTCTTCTTAAAAAAATCCAAAGCTATTGAAAGCCATTCACTCAAGTGAAAAATGTGAAAACAGTGCAAGAAAATTAATGCAGGTCTACTGCCAATTTTTATAAACTTTAAAAATGCTGGTTCTTGCTTTAGCCTAAAAATAACACTTCTATTTTAGAGGAAATAATAAAAACATTTTAAAATATTTCATTCAGTTACAAGTATTCATTATTGTCTGTGTTTATTTGTTGTGTTTTGTATTGTAAGAAGAATAAATGGATAACAATATAACTTTCATGTAAGTATTTTTATTGTTTTTAACATTAATTCCCTTGTTGAGTTGTATCAAATAATCAGCCTATGGGTCTTTTATTTTCTTGTATTATTGAAAGTCTTATTGCTATACTATGCAATATAAGATATTAATTATGATGTTAGGGCAAAAATGCTGGTTTTACGCTAGACGACTTTTTACGGTTGAATCATGCTTTGTATGTCTGAAATTCTGGTCAACCTAATCTGGTAACCAAATAAAAATTACTTCTGAAGAGTGATACATTTTGCATTCACTCAGACAGCCATTGCTGCAATGGACGTCAGAAAACAGAGAATTTTAATCAATTTATTTTCTACAATTTCCATTGTAACTTGCTTTGTATTATTGTCTCTTAGTATCTCTAGTGAAACTCTTGGGAGGACGGGAATTCTCCAATAACTTTTAAAAAGGGTTTTGATGAATCATGTTTGTTACATCTCAATAGAATATTATTTTGTATATACACCCTTCCGTGATGTTAATGACTTCTGAATTTTGTGAAACAGCTTTTCAGTAGGTTATAGATTTATTTTCATCTTTCTTTAATACAATTTTACAAATATAACATACATTTCAAAATTTAAAAATCTAGTGCATCTATAAACTAGCTCTCCCATACTTTAACCTTAAGGTTGAAGGGAGGGATAAAGCTACTGTACCATCTCTGCACTTCACAGGCTGTAACCATTCTGTTGTCCCTTCCTTAGATTCCTAGTCCACTTATGTCTTACATTTCCTAAAAATTTCCCCACCATTTTAATTGTTTATGCCCTTGGGCTTGCTAGCATTTTAACTGCTATTATTTCTTTGTTTAAATTATGCCATTGTTTGTTCCATATATCATCTCTCCATCTTTTAACCTTTTCACATTGTATTAGGCAATGGAAAATACTACCCAATTTTTCACACATAATGCATCTCCTCGAGCAATTATTTCCTATTCTTTTTAAAGATAGTACTCCTCTGCGCATCCAAGCAAAACCTAATTTTTCAGATTGATGACATATATCTACATATTTCACCTACCCCAATTTCTTTTAACTGTTTTATACAAATCAACAAACTTTTATCCTCTAAACTAGCCCATCTCTATTGTTTCTCTCTGTCTTCCACCCTCATTCTCAATTTCTTTCCAAAATCCACTGTTATTGTTATTATATAATAGCCAAATATTCCTTATGCAAATTTCTTCTAGTGCATTTCTTCCTATCTTCCCAAACCAATTTTCTCTTGTATTACATCTTTTTGGAGTTTTATGCACTTTTTTTAATTATATTACTGGCATCTGTACCCCATCTGTACCAATGCTTCAAAATTCTCTCCACTTTTATGCCTTTACTCCCTACCCTTCCTAACTCTGCCAGTGCCACAAACCTTAGTGAGCTCTTGGGTAATCCAAGAACTTTCCTACAAAACATTCTACATCAATCTTTAGTCACCCCTTTGTCACTCCCAATTTCTATTCCATATAACATCTTTAACTTTCCAGATAACAACTCAACTACTGTTTCATAAAGTGTTTCCATCCAATTCATTGTCTGTGTGAGTGTTTTATATAAGCAGACTCTTAACAGCTTTCATGGTTAGTTTTCCTTTCAATTGTGCATATTTAGTCTGCACCCCCCCCTTCCATTTCCTGTTGCTTGAGAATCTGATCCCTAAGTAATCAGATTCTTTCACTACCTTCATTGGCTATCCATTTATAAACCATCTTTCATCTCTCTTTAATTTTGATCCTTTGTTGAATACCATTAAGTTTGACTTATTTGTGTTCACCTTTAAACCCCACACTGCACAAACTGTGACAATTTCATTGATAGTATTGATTTAACCCTATTACTGTTTCTACCTTGTTACAAGATCACTGCAAATAGTAGTCCTGGTATTTCTTTCTTCCCTATAACTGGACAGTGCTTTCATTATTCAATCTATAATATCATCTATAAATAAATTGAATAGCATTGGACTCGGTTTACATCCTTCTTCAGACCTATATTTTGCTGCATTTAATCAGTAGTTTTACTTCTTGCATCTAACACAAAATTTATTTCCTTTTTACAATTTTTTATCCCCTCAGTGAAAGAATTACTTGCTCCTTTATTCCTTAATGTCTATGCCAAAGCATCCCTGTTTATAGTATGGAAAACCCTCCTAAAGTTTGCGAAAATGTACATACTGTACCCCTTTTATTTCTTAGGTACTTGTTCACTATAGGTGAGTTATCATTATGTATTGTTCTTCTTCCTCTCCTAAAACCTGCTTGGTATTGTGACAGCTTACCTTCCATCTCTGCCCACTCATATAATCTTTGAGTTAATACGCCGGTGTATATTTTACCTAATACAAATAAGCTAATTCCTTTATATTTGCTTGGGTTAATTGTATCTTCTTTCCCTTTATATAATGGTACAATAACACTCACTTTCCAACTCTCAGGTAATACTTTTTTCTCTTTAAATCCATTTAATAGTTCTGTCAACAGCTTCATGTCTCCTCCCATTTCCCCAAATTTTTTTCAAATTTCCCCTGGAATTCCATCAACCCCTGTAGTCTTCTTCTGTTTCAGTTTTTTTATCTCATGAAATGAATGTTATTCTAAGTCTTTTGTAATCTCTTTGTGTAAGCAAAACACACTATTCACATAATTTCCCAAATATGCTTCACTTCCTTGAATTCTTTCTCCCCCAATAGACCTTTAAAATAATATGTATTTCCTTTCCCTTGGTACTATCCTATCTATCTATTTATTTCTGGAAATATCCTTAACACTGACCATATATATTTATTATCTTGACCTCTGACAGCCTCCTTAATCTTTTATCCCCTTCTCTACTGCCACTCCTTTTTCTCGCCTAGTAAGTATTTATAACCCCTTTTATTTAATAAGAAAATTTGCCAATCATCCTCCTCTTCTGACGTCCATCTAGGTAATCCTTTGAATACTTCCTTTGCCTTTACACTATCTTCATCATACCAACCAGTGTTTTTATGTACTTTAAGATTCACTTCCATTCTACTTCCTGTCTAAGTATCCATTGATTCTAACCTTTCCAATGCTCTCTCTTTCCTATCTGACCATAATGCTTCTATAATACCAAATGTTCTTAATTTCCCACTTTCTGAGATCAAATTACACTTAAATTGTTCTGCATACCCCTTTTTCCATTTATAACCCCTAATTTGTTTTAGTACTATTGTTTTGTCTTCCTTGTAACTTAGTTCTAATCTCATTTTCATTTTTAGCAGAAAATGACCATTGCTTATTATTAACTTCATGATTTTAAAATCTTCAATCACCTCATCAATGCCTATGCTGCATAACATATGGTCAACTACACTCTGTCCAGCTACATTTACAAATGTGAACTCTCCCCACTGATCCTCTCCTTTGATCCCACTACACATTATTTAATTATTCTGTTCGCAACATTTGATCAGTACCTTATGTACTAATTACTTTATCCCTGCTTTTCCTTTCCTTCTCATCATTTTTCCTCAAGTACATCCATTTTCTATATTTATACCTCTTATATGATATTCCCCTACTCTGACATTGAAATCACCTACTACAGTAAACTCCATATTATGATTTTCCCTTCTTAATTCTTCCAAACTATTGTTCAGTTTAGAGTATAGATTGTCATTATAGAACTGATGCTTTCGGTAGATTATATATTATACCTAACCCTAAGCACATTTTCATCCCTCTCACCCTATGTATCTTTAACCACATTACTTGCCCTCCTATATTTAACACTTCACACACATTTATTCTACTGCTCTTGTTAAGAAACACTGGAGACCCTCCCTCTATTACTTCTTCTTGTACCATGATCACCTATATAATCATATCCTTCTACATCTATGTTCTCACTTTTGTTCAACCATGTCTCTAGCATTGCTATCATGTCAACTTCAGCACTTGATTATTCTTCAAGATTTAGCACTTTCGGCCTTAGCCCTTCTACATTAAATAACACATCTTCAAATTTAATCTGTATCTTGAATCCCTTCTTCCCCCTCTAAATTTCTCCAGCTTTGCTCTGTATTTGGTTCTCCTATCATACATCGCTGCATCCTTTTTCTCCTCCAATTCCAAAATGCTTCCTCCTGGGGTTGACACCACTCTGAGTCCACTACTGCCAGCATATTCTTCCTGCTCAACTAAGGCCAAGTTCATTGCCTCTTGCTTTTCACCTCTTACAAAAGCTTATTTCTCATTTTTTCTTGCTTGGCTCATTTTTACTAATAGTAATCTTCTGATATCTCTTCTTTTCCATAGTCCTATTCTACAAATATTCTCATTCCTTTCAATTTCCTTCCATTGTTCAAAACCACCCATTTGATTTTGTTGGCTGCAAATTTTGCTTCTACAGGTCTGTTTTTGTTGCCAATTCTTTCTTCCAATCTAAATCACATTATAATTTCCCAACCCGTCAATTCTATATCCATGTGCTTTTCTATTATTTCTTCCAGTATTTGCTGTAATTGTTTCTCTCTGTTTTCCTCCACCCCAAATATCACTATGTTATGTTGTCTTGCCTCCCTTTACATTTTCTTTAACTTATCCAATCTTTCTCTGCAGGTGCGTAGTTCTTCATGCACTTCCTTTTGTCATAGTGTACAGCATTTCTTTCATTTCTCCTATCTTTTTGCTAATGTTTAATTTTATTCTTTTTTCTTTTCATTCACTATCCTCTGAAATTATTTTTAACATTGCCATTATTTATTTCATATCTTCAGGTCCCTAGTTTAGCTTGTTAGTAGAGAATATAATATATTGTAACTGAAAGCATCTGGCAACCAAATATTGTAAGAAATGACTTTTGAATTGTAATACATTTTGCATTCACTCAGACAGCCATTACAGTAGTAGAGGTTGGAAAATAAAGCTGGTGCCACTCAGTGCGAAACTGTTCGGCTAACAAAATTGTTACTTTTTTTCCATATGTTGTGGTTAAGGGTTGCATAGCATATGGCTGAAAGTGCTCCATAGTCAACAGCTTTTTAAACACAATAAAGAAAAATGAATTTTTGCATTGCACTCTTGGCTGACTTAAGCAAAATCTTCATTCTTACACCATATTATTATAGAAAGTAGAGTAAGAAGGTAATTAACCCATCATTTGTCTGATGAAGGTGGGAACACTGTCTTAGGAAACATACCATAGGTTCCAAAATAAGGATTTTAAGTGAGCTGTCATCAGTGATGATGATCCTTTAAACTAGAATTTTTCTGTGGCTTCATGCAAGAGATTTTAAATTGCTCACTCAAATCATTTATGTTTCTGATTGAACTATAGAAGTATAATTTACCTAGCATAGGTTTAATACACACATAACAGGGAAATATAATTTGTATTTGCATTTTTCCTTTATTTAGTTAATGATGACAGTGATGACAGTATTGAACCAAGATCCAAAAAGACTCGTCGATTGTGGCAAGATTCAGACAGTGAGGAAAGCGATTCCACATGGGGATATCGAAGAAAGAGGTAAATTTTGCTTCTGAATTCCTGTTACATGTTCATTTTTGAACTGTACATATCTTCATACTTGCATAAATATTTCATTATATTTTTAAAGCAGGAAACAAACTGGTACCTTCAAGTCAAAATCTAAAAAGAAGAAGAAAAAGAAGAAATATTCCATTGATTCTGAAGAGGAACATCAGAAGAAAAAGTCCAGAACTCCTAAAGTGAGTTTATTTTTATTTTTTGTGTAATAAATAATTGAAGTTTGAGATTATTTGGATATGATTACTTATTTTGCTGTGTCATTAGCATTTATGTCAGATTCACTTGCACTTGGTCTGTCTTCTATCGGTTTATCATAGTATTAAGCCCTGCATAAAGTTAACCCAATCATATATTTAAACATCTGCTCAGTCAACCAAGGAATCAGATTTAAATCCCCTATTAGTGAGGGTGGGAACAGAATAATGCTTAAAAGATGATGCACAGTATTGTAAGAATTAAAGTATTGTTCACCTAGTACTGCTATTGTGTGTGGCAGACCTCAAAACAATTCTCTAAAAGAAAAGCAACACCATACTTCTACATTACCAC
Organism: Deroplatys truncata; assembly: GCA_030765065.1. Classification (NCBI taxonomy): domain Eukaryota; kingdom Metazoa; phylum Arthropoda; class Insecta; order Mantodea; family Mantidae; genus Deroplatys; species Deroplatys truncata. The sequence continues at coordinate 404,705,333 of CM060990.1, read as the reverse complement.
TTTCACTTAATTTGCTACCACTGTAGCACACAATATCTTTTTTATGCTGGATGAAGGTTGCATTCAAACTGAGTACTGTACAGTCTCTAGTAGATGCTGTGCAATGCTGGTTCTAAAGCTAGCATAGCTTGTCTTTTCCTTTAATCTTGTGATACTCAATGAAGGAGTTGAGAATGCACATGTCAAGATGGTACAAAATATTTTTCTTTACCCCTTCACTACGAGTTGCACAATGGGTTACAGAGCTATCACTTGGTCCTGTACGTCAAATACATCTCATTCCCTTCTGGTGCACATTTGGGTTTCTTGATCTTCTCCTGATGTTTGGCCTCGTTTTCTTCTTGGGTTCTCTATTTCCATGAAATCAGCTGATCTGTGTTTAGTGGAGAGAAAATAAATGTTATCTCTCCGCTTCTCACATTGGATATTGTTGACACTCAATATTTCATGCTCTGCAGGTTTGTTTGTTTATATGTAAAACCTTGTCTTTGAATCTTTGCTATATGTCACACAGTTCCAATTACATTTGTTTGTCTCTCAGTCTTCTAAATAAATGTGGAGAGGAATACCAAATATATAAAAATAAAGTTTGACCTCAGACCAACCATGCTTCACAAATTCTGAGCACTAGATTTGTACTGACAGGAACATTAGAATCTTATCAGTTCATCACCTACATAAATTTTGAAATATAGACAGTAGCTTGAACTACATTCACAAATTTTGTAAAAAGTTATGTCAAGTATTCCTTGTTTGGATCTATTACACTGCACAAATGAAAGATGGCTTCTGAATTTCATTAGACTTTTGTCTAGAGAGCAATGTCCTGAGAAGGGTGATGTATTTCAGAAAAATTTTCAGAGAAATGTCATGATAGGCCTGATTGTTTTCAGTTTATAATTTTAATTTACTTAGTTGTCAACTGTGAAATGCAGTAAAACTTCAATTTGAATCTCTCCCTGGTCATTGTTTCACCAAAAATGGGCATATAAGTTTTTGCTCCAGTACAACTGAATATTTAATTTTCTCACCTGGCACAGCAAATAACTAAAAGCAAAGTAGGCTTTAATTTCATCTGCCGTAGTGTCATTGTCTTTCAATACTTTTCTGTTGGGATTGCTCAACTGTCTCATTGTATAAGCATTAGTTTTATCACAAATTTTCTCAAACAAAGGTTCCGTGCATTCTGAAACAACTGAGGGTTCGGTGATGACTCTAATGCATCTTTGTTCAGTAAGTCATTATAAATGCCACTATTTGCTATAAGAAGCTAGAAAACAGAGTGTTTGTCAGTTTTAATCCAACTCCAGTTACATTGTTTTTTCTGCATTATAGTAAGAACATGTTTTGAAGGACGTGGTATGTTGTCATTGTTTTCCTTGCTATTTTCCATGCTAGATCCATTATCACTATAGCTAGTTTCTTAGATAAAGGCAGATCAGGAAGTAGACAATCTTTCCTTTTTTACTCCTGCTATAGCGGTTCTCTTTAGGGGAAGATGATGTATACTCTTGAGTCATTTCTCTGTAGCTATTAGAAGTGGCATGTTGCCTCTTGAAATCTTTTCCACGGTTATCCTTGAGGTCATTCTAGTATTTCACTTTATTTAGTATTGTTTCCAACCTTTTCTTGTCTAGTGATAAACATTTTGAAGTGTCTTTCGACAAACATTCAGTATCACATCCCCTTGATACAAAAAAACATTTCACCACAATGCCTTTTTGAGACAGCCTTATCCACTCTCATTCTCCTCACTGAGATCACTTTCATCTGTCCACAGTATACAACAGCATGGCTCATTGTAAAATGCCATGAAGAGAGCTTTCATTTCATTTGTGAGTAAAGAAATTGTAGAACTATTGGTAGGCAGGCATTTATTTGCCCCTGTAAACCATGCAGTAAAAGAACTATTGTAATAAATGTTTTAAAACAGTATTGAGAATATAAAATTGTTTAAAAACTGTATATATATTAAGTAAACAGGTTGTTCTCGTTTGCATTATCATCATCATAAGTACATGATGCAATAAGAGAAAGCACTGACTTTGTATATATGTCTCTTCAATATTTTTCGTAAATAAATCAACAAACATAATGATTAATAACGTATGGATATATGAATATCCCTAGATGCATTGCATTGTCACCAGCAGCATGTCAGCGGGCTTAATATTGAAGTATGCACAATCCAATAGAAACCACCTTATTCCACTTCAATTATTCTTAATCTTCCAGGTCTCTGCTGTCCATTTGTGCATTTGATCTTCACAGGTCTGTGTTTTTCTTTGTCCAAGTGTGTTACTTGAACATATCAAGCGCTGTGGAAAGTCTCCACCACTGCTTCTTGGGCTGATGCACATAACCCCTTTTTCACAGGAGTGAAGTGAACTTCACATTACAATACTATATTCCTGTTGGTATATGGGAAAGTTGAAGGACGGGAATGTTTGAAGATGAACAAACCACCTTATTCTGCCAAAACTTCACTCCCAGCAAATTATGTTGGTGTCCTCCTTATTCCTGGGAACTCTTCAATTAACACAAGTATTTGTTTGTTCTTTGCTTTTTTAGAAATGTGCTTTCTCTGTACATTGCAGTATTTAATGGAATGCTATTAAGTTTGAGATATAAAGGTCAGTTGCTCACATAAGTGGGTTTATAAGCTAAAATTCCATGTATAAATTACATACATGTCTTATTTAAGCAAAAGTAATTAATATTGATGTAGCACTATACTTTTATCTCACTTCATAACTTCCATAATGTATTGCTAGCATTTCTTTCTCCTGTTGTCTTACATAGATTATTTTAAATCCAACTTTTCAGATTAAATATGGAGGATTAGAAGAATCTGCAAGTGTTTCTTCACTTCCAAGAACCAGGGGGAAAAAGATTAACTATCAAGAGGATATAGGAACTGAAAGTGAAGAGGTAATGAGCACCGGTGTTAAGCATACAGCAGTAGTTTCACTATGTCAGCAGAGTGGGAATTCTGCTGTCCTCCCTGTTTAGGTCTAGCTCTTTGTTGATCTGCTTCCTTTGGCAAATAATTGACATCTGTACAGATTCTTTCCCTTCAGATATCCCTTCCCTAGATTTTCACTGGATAATTCTGTGTAGGTAACAGAGTAAAACATCTGAAAATACGAGGGTGATCCAGAAACTAAATCCCGATGTGCAAAAGAGAAAATCATCACTAAGTAAGGAATAATTATGGGAATAATTACATAGATTCACTGGTTACTTTTCAAATAGTCACCACCGTTGTTGAGGCATTTATCATAACAGTGCACCATGATTGTATGCCCAAGTCATAGAAGTTTGCTGCCAATGTCCAGAGCCACGAAGTCACTTCATTCTGCATCTCAGCACCATTGTGGAAAAGTTTTCCTGCCAGAAAACGTTTCATGAGACGTAAGAGATGAAAATCACTTGGGGCGAGGTCGGGCTGTAGGGTGGATGGTCGATCTCCCATCCAAACTGATTCAGCACATTTCGTGTGGCATTGGCTGTATGGGGTCTTGTATTGTCATGCAATAGCATAATGCCTCTTGTCAACATCCCACGTCTCTTGTTCTGGATAGCCCTCCTCAGTTTATGCAATGTCTGACAATACCGATCAGCATTTGCGGTCTCCCCTTGCGGTAAAAACTCGCACAGGAGGACACATCAATCCCAGAAGACAGTGCATATGATTTCTTGACAGAGATTGTCTGCTTGAATTTGGTCTTCACAGATGAGCCACTATGCCACCAATGCGTTGATTGCTGCTGTGTCTCTGGTGTGGCATGCGACACCCATGTTTCATCCCCAGTGACAATATTGTCGAGAAACTTGTCCCCTTTCTTTGCGTATCGCTGTAGGAATGTCAATGCTGCAGCCAGATGTTTCATTTTGTGTTCATGAGTCAGTTGCTTGGAACCCATCTTGCACACACTGTGTGAAAACTAAGCCACCAGGAGACAATTTTGTGCAAAAGCGAGCAAGACATCTGGGGGAATTGACAAGAGAGTTCTGAAATTGTGAAGTGCTGGTTCTGCACAATTGCTTGCCACACACTTTCTATCAGTTCTGGCCCCATCAGGGACGGTCAGCCACTACGGTCTCCGTCGTGAATATTGGTTCGTCCTTCAGTGAATTGCCTGCACCATCATCTTACCATACTGTTGCACATAATGTCATGTCCATACACTTGGCACAATTGGCGATGGATCTCTGCTGGAGATTGCTTTTGAGCGTGCAAAAATTGGATGACTGCACGAACCTCGCAGTTGGCGGGAGACAATATTGGAGCAGCCATTTTCTCCAAGCACTGTGTGATAACCACTGCCATCACAAGACTGGAACTGTACTGCATTATTCCCACGTACTTCCTCTCTACTCCTGTGCTTGCGCATTCCTATCTGACTGGTAGTGCCATCTCTGGACACGATCGGGACTTAGTTTCTGGATAACTCTCGTATGCATCCAACTAAGCACTGAAAACCTTAATAGCACATAGGACACACTTAAATATGTATTAAACATTAGAAAAAGATTTGCTTTAAACATTTAAGTAGGTAAGGAATAAGTTATGTGCCCTTTTTTTTAAAAAATTATAATAGGGTACATTGATGTGTAACATCGAAAAATAAAGCAGCCCAGAGATAGAGAACCAGTTACTCAAATAGTCTCAGCTTTCACATAAAAAAGTTATATTTGCTTAAGGGATGTTAAACGCTCTACACTCTTAATGCTAAAATTGCCAAGATTATATCAGGTATCTCAAGAACTACTCAAGATGATATGAAATTTTAACATTGTAAAAATGCAATATTTCTATTTACTGCAGCACTTGTGAAAAAACGGTAAATTCAAACCATTCTGGAATCTTTAAAGCTAATTGTCATATTTACTTGCATAGTTTCCCCCCTTTTTTCAGAAAAATGAGAGGCCAGAAACTAAGGGAGGGAAATTATGTAAATTTTACAAAGAAAATCGGTAGTAAAGTTGTCATATAGAATGTGCTTTATTTACTAATCAGAGTAACATATAATGCCAAACACAATATATGGAATTCAAGGAATTTTCATCATACAACACACAATGTTAGCCTTCAAATGCTGTGTAGACATTGTGTCCTGTGTAGTGATTAACTTTATCTTGTTGAATAGACCCTGTAACTCATACATTGCTAAGTTACATTGTATGAACATGTGTGATCTAAATAATTACATAAATAATAATGAATGTACTTTTAATTTACTCTCCACTGCTTTCATCATCTTTTTTAAATAAAAAAGTTAGCACCTAATTCAGACATAAATGTTGGAGGTTAGGTCAGCATTGGCAGAATCGTATAAGTTCCCAAGGCTCCGTATGACATCCTCCTCCAAGCAGTCCTTTGTATTAGAGATCCCAATCTTCTTATAACTCTTTATGATTATTTTTTCTATGATCAGATCCCATGCCCAAAGAATTCAGGAGCAAATTTACTCTATGGTGAGTCTTGACTGCCTCCTTTCTTCAGATCCTAGGAACCAGATGCCATCCATTTTCCTTAAATTTGCTGGAGATCTTTGAATCTATCACCATAAAACCCATGTAAGCTTGCCTAGTATTACAGCCTGAGCAGGGGTGAAATAGGACATTCCACCGGCTATGTTATATTATTATTATTATTATTATTATTATTATTATTATTATTATTATTATTTATTGAAGTACTAAGACATTGCATGTATTGGACTACCCACTGAAATTCCCCGGCCACTCTTCAGTTGAATAACCCATCTTATATTACACCTTACAATATGTCATACATTTTTCATATACCTACTCATAAATTATTGTTTCTTTTCTCTTTTAACAGTCCATTTCCATTTATTTTTTACTTTTTCTAAATGTTGCCCTATTTTCTTAAGTTTTTATTTAAAATTTTATTTATGTCAAAATTCATTCTTAACCATAGGCTTAAGTTTCTCCAAACTTCAGTTTCCCTGCATCAAATAGTATGTGTTGTACATCTTTTCCCCCACATAATGGTCATTCACCTTATGGATAACCATTTCATTGACCTCTTAAACTCCAAACTCCTGCTCTTAGCCATTCTATCCCCCCTCTTTCTTCTTTATCGGCATTGTCTACATACCTCTCGCTTTCCCAGCTGTTTTTCTTTGAAACATAGAATACTAGGCGGCGCCGTGGCCGAGTGGTTAGACCGCTCGCCTCCCACCGAGGCGGCCCGGGTTCAATCCCAGGGACCTGCATGTGGGATTTGTGGTGGACGAAGCGGCGTCTGGGCGGGTTTTCTCCGGGTTCTCTGGTTTCCCCCGCCATTCATTCCACCAACTGCTCCATCATCACCTTTCCTTTCATCCATTTCACCAACATTTCGTTTCATCTACTTCCTTCATCCCATACCAGGCATTGGGCTGATCACCCATCCTGGATGCTCTGTCTGATCCATGAGTGTCTGCTCCTCGATGGGCCTCTGACCCCAGGCACCCGCTTGTAAGTCCTGGGGGGTGTAAGTCCTACATAAGAGGAGGGTAAACAGATAATGAATGAATGAATGAATGAAAGAATACTAGTGACCTTCTCACTGTTAGTTGGCTAAACAATTCTAAGTTATTTCTTAAGTCACTTACCAAACCCATATTTTGCAGACTTGTTTGTTTTTTTGTATTTTAAGGGGGGAAACAGGTGAAAATGTGACCAAATATACTAGATGGTTTGAAGTGCATATATGCAAAGTTTTAAAGCACTACAGTGCCTGGAAGTTGCTGTAATTACATCATATTTAAAGGTCTGCATTCCTTAAATGTCCCTGAGAAGGCTTGGCAGGTGATGAAATCACTGCATGAAGCAAAATATCCGCTTTTTTTTTTAATGATTTTTGTGGGATTTTTTTCCGTTAAGATTAGTTTCAGATTTGTCATTGAGCCACCATGATCGATAAAACATAGTAACAGCAGCTCTGCCAGTAGATGTCGTGTAACATCAAATTAAATGTTTTGTTTACATGAGTCAGAAACAAATGTAAATAATACTGTGATGAAAAGTTAGATGAGCAAGAATATGGTGTACAAAAGAAACATTTAGTGCAGAAGCAGCTGGAAGATAATTGTGAACATATACCTGCTGTAAATAATGAAGACTGTCATCATTGATGAAGGACCTGAAGTGTAATGATCCGAATCAAAAGCCTTTGTACATAGGACTTGGCACTGAAAGGCTTGGCTTATGCCATAAATTAGAACTGATTTGCAGAGCTTGTAATGAGGAGAAAAAAAAATTACACATCTAAGCTGGACACTTGTAGGGAGGTCTGCAAGTCATTATTTATGGTTAACTGCACGCAAACTTTTAAACTCATTTTTCCTCACTTTAATTTTGCTACACTTTTATTCATTCAAAAAGTGTGGAGTGAATTTCATTTTGAAATTTACAAATTTTTTGAAAGAAAATTTTCAATAATTCAAAAACTAATTGACATACAAAAATGAAACTCTGCCAAAGAGTTTTATATAACACCCCAAATATCTGTACAAAAAATTAAGTATGTAGTTTTAAAATTGTGCTAAATAGAAATTTCACCCATCCCCCCCCCCGTAAATGTTTTAACAGATTATCATCTAAATTCACTAACCTATACCAGTATTTCAAAGCCCTCTCCATAATCATTCCATACCTTGCTACTCTTCCCATTTTAATTTGAGCAATTTCATCAGCTGTTGCTATTGGCAACCCCAGAACTTCCTTGCACAACATCCTGTTTACTATGTCCACAATTTCCCACCCATTTTCAAGTCCCCATATTTCAATACCATATAACATTCAAGCCTCGACCACTGAGATTATACCCTTTCCAACCATGTCACCTCCATCTCTGGCATTTTATACAGACATCCTCTCACAGCCATCATTGCTGTTTTCCCTTTTGCCAACTCTGATCTCTCTAGTTTCTCCCATTTTCCTCCTGCATCTATTTTAATTCCTAAGTAGGTGCAATCTCATACCACTTTATACTCATTACTTCCTTTCTTCCATTCCTCATGTATGCTTAATTACCTCCTCTCTTAAATACTAGAATTTGTGTGTTTTCTCTATTTCCCTCTAATCCCCATTCTGAAACATGCTTACCAATTTCTTGTAAAGAAATTTTTAAGCCACTGCCGGTAATATAGCCCACTACCAAATCATCTGCATAAAGCAGACCAGGGATCTGCACATTATTTATTACAGGCAAGAGATTATTACTGTTGCTTATATTTTGTAGTATGTCATCAATAAATAAGTTAAATAAGATTGGACTTAACGTGCATGCTTGTCTTAGCTCTTTTTTTTTTTGTATATTTCTTTGGTTGATACTTCTTCCTCGTATTTTATGCAGAAAGTATTATCTTTGTACAGAGAGAGCCAAAAAACTACGAACCCAGCTGCACAGTGTTTTTTTCCTGTCCACATCCTCGGCTCTTGTTACCATCTGCCACTATCATAGAAAGTTGCGGATGAAACCATACATTTTTAAAACTACTTTTAAAGGCTCTACTTACCAACTTTATGAAAGGAGATACTGAAACTGGCCACCGTCGTTGTCCATACATTTTTGGCACCTTTTTAGGAAACTATCCATCACTCGCCATAGTTCATATTGAGAAATTCTGGCAATTTCCTGGCGGATATTTTGTTTTAATTCTTCCAGAGTGTGTAGGTTTGTCTTGTACGCTTTATGTTTTAAGCTACCCCAGAGATAGAAATCGCAGAGGGTTAGGTCGGGGGACCTAGAGGGCCACAAATCTCTACTAATAATTCTGTCCTCAAACGCACTTTCAATTGTTCTCATCGAAATATTGGCTGTATGAGCTGTTGCAGAGTCTTGTTGAAAAAAGGCAAAATCACGCTCCCTGTCTGTTAATTCTCTAAAAACAGGAGGCAGAATTGTATTCACGTATGCACGGACTTCAACTATTGACTTGAAAACAATTGGCCGTATAACTCTTTCGCCATTGTTTAGATTTCTTGGCCTGAACAATTCCTGTGGCCTGAAATTTATTGTAAAGTTCATGAATTGTTGTGCGGCCTTACATCTGCAAATCTTTCTGCAAATCGTACCTTCACTTGGCGAGCTGACTGAGTTAACACATACGAATTATAAATAAATACACACTGTGCAGTAGAAAACATATACCAAGCCATAATATACTTTGTGACTAAGTACAGGACAAAATAATAAATAACTCATAATAACTGAACTACATCACATCACTGCCAACTTAATACTGCACTTCACACTGCAAAGCAAAATCACATCAACAGGTGATCTTGTTTACAGCAGCAGTGCATTATCATGTTTCCACTTGCCCAGTGGAAAAACGCAGCGCAGCCGGTAATATTGTTCATGAAGTACCCCTTCATGACAAAAAAATTGGTGTATGGTGCGCCATGAGTGGAGAAAGAGTTACAGGGCCAATTTTCTTTGAGTCAACAGTTGACGCTCATAATATGTGAATACAATTTTGCCCCCTGTTTTTAGATAATTAACAGACAGGGGGCATGATTTTGCCTTTTTTCAACAAGACTCTACAACAGCTTATACGACCAATATTTCGATGAGAACAATTGAAAGTGTGTTTGAGGACAGAATTATTGGTAGAGATTTGTGGCCCCCTTGGCCCCCGACCTAACCCCCTGCGATTTTTATCTCTGGGGTAACTTAAAACAAAGTGTACAAGACAAACCCACACACCCTGGAAGAATTAAAACAAAATATCTGCCAGGAAATTGCCAGCATTTCTCAACGTGAACTACGGAGAGTGATGGATAGTTTCCTAAAGAGGTGCCAAAAATGCATGGACAACGACGGTGGCCAGTTTCAGCATCTCCTTTCATAAAGTTGGTAAGTAAAGCCTTTAAAATCAGTTTTTAAAATGTATGATTTCATCTGCGCCTTTCTATGATAGCGGCAGACAGCGCCGAGGACGCGAACAGGAAAAACACCATGCAGCCGGTTCGTACTTTTTTTGCTCTCTCTGCATAAACCTTTTAAGACAGACAGCGTTTGATTACTTACCCCTTTCTTTAATAATTTATGTCACAATAAATTCAATTCTAATCTGTCAAAGGTGTTTTCCAAGTCAATAAATGTCATGTACAATTTTCCTCTTTTATTCTTTACATACTTATCCACTAATGTTTTTATAACAAACACATTGTCAGCAGTTTGTCTTCCTTTAATAAAGCACATTTAAAGTTTTGAAGGAATATTATGTTCCTATACCCATTCTTACAATCTGTCATCTAGAATCCCTGTATAAATTTTCCCCACATTGGATAATAGAGCTATGCCCCATAATTGTTTGGTTTGTCAATGTCCCCTTTACCTTTATACAGGGTGAACCAGAACTCTGACAAACTTTCAGAGGTTGTTCAGGGATACCATCTGAGTATTTTGATGTAAGGGACCCATGGTCTCTTGACGTCTCGTTACAGAGTAATTGCATTTCATTTGGTTTTTCTTGCCCCAATTAACTGTATCTATATTGCACTGAAAATACTGCACAACAGTGCAAACGTCGATGGTATATGCTGTGTGTCTTGTTTGTAAACAAATTGTTTCCATTTGCTCATGGTACCTGCTGTTGACAACAGCAATTCTGTCTTTAACTTGTTGCCCTCAAGTTTGCATTGTGTCCTTACTGTCGGGAAAATGTCTGATTATACTGGATATCAATTCGATCTCTGACATACTAGGCTCTAGCAACTTTCCCTTGTTTGCTATCTTCATGAAATAGTCTACTAGTGATAGTCCTTTGGAAGGATCGTACTTCCCAGTAGCTAATTCTACTGTGGCTTGATTCTGCATGGCTGACCCCCAATATCTAGACCAGAGGTGGCAAAAATATGACTCGCGATTCATTTTAACTCGTAGTCGCCATTCCCTCTCTGCAACCGTCCTTTTTGTTTTCACATGCTGCTGAGTGATTAAGTGCGTGTTGCATATTTGGTGACTCACGGAAGGAAGTCGTTTTTGCCACCCTTGATCTAGACAATAGATCCCTAAATGAGGTGTATGACTTTCCCCTGCCAGTGGTAACCTTAACCATTCTAATGCTTTGCTTTTAAGGCTCTTTTTTACATTCATGATCTTTAACTTTTTGAGAATTCTGTTTACCCTAAAGTGCTCCTCAAAGTCTTTGATAAATAGCTTGGAGTCATCACCCTTTTCGTCGTCGAAGCTCAGCGGTGTAATCTCATGTAATATTGTGTTTGTGTAGCAAGTGCATAGTGGTGTGTGTATGTGTGGGTTTACATTTCATAGCACTTTCAAAATTCATGTCATCAGCATTATTATTGCACAGGATTATTCATTTCAGAAACATCTTTCCGAGCTTGCAATCCAATCACAACTTTATTTATATCATTTATATTTTCTTTTTGCAAACTTTCACTTATTGCTTTTATCTCATTTACTATTTCATTTCTGATCTCATCTTGGTTAAGCTTTACTTCCTCTACCATTTGTTGTTGTGATAGCTTCACATTCGCAACATCTTTAAATTCTAAAGCAATTAGTTTTCTCACACTTTCCTCATCAACATTCTCTCTTAAAGTTTGTAACTCCTGTTCTAACATTTTCTTTACTTCTTCCCTCTGTTTTGTTTCCAAACTCTGCTGATGCAATTTCAAATTCTATACTTCCTCAGCTAATGCTACTCTCATTTTACTGACTTCATTTTCTATGCTACTCTTGCACTCTCTCATTTCATTTCTGCATTTGCCTATCACATCTTCTAATGTTTTCTTATTTTCCTTCATTTCTAATTCTAAACCATTCATTTTATTCCCCAGATCCTCTATCTTGTTTCCTAACATGCCTTTTGTTTCTCTGAGGTTTTGGTTTATCACCTCCAAATTTCTTTTACATTCTTCTCTACCCTGTTCTATTTCTTTCGTACTCTGATATAGCTTCTGACCTAAGTCTTGTTTCAAATCTTGCTTCATTTCTGCCATGAATTTATATAAATCTCTCAGAGATAATTCTCCCCTAACTACTACTTCCACTTGCTCTCTCCCTTCTACTGCACTTTCCCTTTCTACTGTACTTTCCTCTACCTCTACTTCCCTCATTTCTGTGTCTACTCTTTCTACACTCATTTTTGTATTTTCCTCTCACTTCTCAAAAGCATGAAAATACATAATTAAATCTGATTTCCTGCTTTTTGCTGTCTTTTTTTTTTCATTTGTCACCAGTCCTCTCAATATAGTCTTTCTTCACTTGTGTTGCTCTGGAATTGGCAGTCCCAGCGTACTAGATTTGCATTGTTCTCTCATTTCAGCTCATCATAATTCCGGTGTTGTGTTTTGTCTGCTTCTTGGAAATCTCTTCGGACTGTTGCCGTGTAGCCGTCTTCTTCTTAGATCAATTTGTAGGTTTTAATTTTTTCCCCTGATTTTCTCAACACGTTCCTTTCCCTTTATCTGACCCCTTAGGTGGGCACCATGTGTAGCAGAATGTTGTTTGGGAGTTTGCCCCAAAGGTTTGGGCGTTGAATGTGGTAGTTGTGATGCCTAGTTTAGTTATGGTACCAAATGTAACATATTGTTTGGCGGGCTGCTTGCTGCATGCTTTATCTTAGGACACTCACTTGTCTTGATGCACTCTATTTGTCTCTGCAGTGTGCATTGATATTTTCTCCTTGAATCTTGATTTACGTAGTAGATTCTTAAATTCTTGAGCTATGAGATCTCTGTTGCTTCTATCTCGGGTCATGGTACAGGAAAGGAAATTTGTGAATAAATATGCATGCTTTTAAATTTTCTGGATGATTTGTTTGAAACTTGTAGAATAACACCTGGATTATCACTTCTTTGCATTAACAACACATTTTTATCTGTTTCACAAAGATTTACAATACACTTTGCCACTGATCCTTTTAAATATATATGTTTGGAAAAACTTTTCCTATGTTCATGTCTAGAAGTTGCGTGGAGATGTTGTGGTATTGAAGTCATGCTAAGAAGAAGAAGTAGTAGAAGTGGCGTGGCTATCCATGGCACCTGTATATACAGGGTGGACCATTTAAGTTGAGACTGTATAAATAAAACACGATTAATGGCATTTACTTTCCCCCATAATATCAAGCAACTTTTATCAAAGACATTTCTTTCTACAACACTTAGTTTTGGAGATATTGTACAGTCTTAACTTAAATGGTTCATCCTGTATAGGTTTTTGGCATTGTCATGGTAACTCATTTTGCAAGTATAGTAAAGGATATCCATAGGCAAATTTTTAGCCAGTAAGAAATGCTCCATACCTATGTTTAACATTAGAGTTGGCTATGGATTTCACAAATGTTTAATATTTTTCTTTTAATTTAGATGTATGATGTTATTAACTACTTTAATTATATAAAAATGTTTCTCTTAATAAATAACTTTGACAATTTTTCTTCTTAATTAACATACTATCACAAATTATGAAATTATAAACAACGTGCATCTACTTTGCAACCATCACTCCATTTTGAAATATTTCCTATGCATCCTTGCTTAATAACACATTTAAATTAATTAGTCCTATATTATCTGCCTCAGCATTCAGTACTGCTCAGTTCTGTCCAGGGTTTTGTTTTTCTGGCAGTGTTAGTTGTGCATTAACAGTGATACACAGCAGCCTGGATAGGTTTACTGATGAAGAGTTGGCCGATATGCACCTTGTGTATGGGTTCACTGAATGCAATGGAAAAGTGGCATGACACAATGCTGAGTATTCCCGCACCAACAGCAACTACATCACAGTATTTTTGCATCTGTACATCGGTGCCTATGAGAAACTGGATCTTTCCATGTTGGAATGGAAGATACTGGATGTGCAAGGTGTGCCAGAACACCCGATCTGGAGGAGAATGTGTTACACATGATTGTTGACAATCCTGCTGCTAATAGTCCACGCAATGCACAAGGTCTGAACACAAGCCAATCAACTGTTTTGAGAGTCATATATGAACAACAATTACCTCGTATGATCTGCAGAAGGTACAGTCATTGCAGCCAGCAGACTTCCCATTTTGAGTGGAATTTGCAAATTGATTCCTATAGCAATTTTCCTACTTTGTTGTTGTTTATGAACAAGGCCAAGTTTACAAGAGAGGGCATGTTCAACAGTAGGAATAAATACCCATGTTTGAGATTATGAAAATCCTCCACATGCACTAGTGTGTCAATCCTATTAACAGCAGTTTGCTGTGAATTTATGGGCTGGTATTGTCATCAATTTTGTGACTGAACCTTATGTACTTCCTGATACACTGAACAGAGACATGTACAAAATGCTCGTTCAACATTTCCTCCGACAGTTCCTAGAAGATGTGTCGATGAGAATTCATCAGCTTATGTGGTTTCAATATGATGGGGCACCGGCACACTTTGCACTTGTTGTTAGGAACTTTATTGATGTACAGTTTCAACGATAATAGATTGGTCATGGTGGTCGTGTTCCATAGCCAGCTCGGTCACCAGATGTGACTTCTTCTTCTGGGAGCATGTGAAGAGCCTAGTTTACGAGACTCCGGTCGATACTTGCATGGACCTAGTTGCTAGGATTATCACAGTTGCAGAAGCAGAATGCCAAACTCCTGAAATGCTTGAGCGTGTAAGACAGTTGATGATGTGTAGCTGTACACTCTACCATGATCATGGTGGTCGACATTTTGAACAATACTTGTAAGGGTATAGTTCTGCATGTGTTACTTACTGTACTGTACACTTACATCAGATTGTACACACTGTGATAAAGTGTATGTGTTTTGTCTGCAAGATGTTGCATTACTCTGTGTTGTGTGCTGTATGTTTTGGTTATTGTATATTATAAGGGATTCTTCACTATTGTGAAGGTATTTTCAGAGAAACAAGGATGATTGGGATGATAAACCAAATAAATAATAATTGCACTATTACTCTGTAACGAGTCGCCAGAGAACATGTGTCCCTTATACCAAAATACTTGGAAGGTATCGCTGAACAACCTCTGAAAGTTTGTCAGTGGAGTTTTGGTTCATCCTGTATTGGTTGTATGATTTCTTTTCTCTGGCTTTCTGCTGTGTTTCCTTTGCTTTTCATTGAGTTAAATAAAGATGTTAATACCTTGACTTGATTCATATCTCTGCACCATTGTTTAAGAAGTTCTCCTGGTATATTCCTGGTGCTTTGTTTCTTTTCATTGTTGTTTTTATCTGATTCATTACCTCTTCCTCTATTATGACTATGTGACTGTGTTATATGGGACTGAAAACTATTGAGAATAGAATAGCTTTATCATCACATTATGTTTACAGAATTGAGCAATGCTCATAAACAGATTGTTCATCAAAAAGGGTTCTTAAAACTAAAAACAAACTAACATAAAAGTGCCTAAATAGGTTATTTCAGGATTTTGATTCTTAAATTACATCCTCAGAAATTCATCTATTGTGTAAAACTGGTGATCCAACAGATCCTGATCATTTAAATGTTAACAGTTTTGTTTGAGCTTTAATCTTTTCTGGTAATTTATTGAAAAAATTGACTTGCATATAGCTAAAACTGTTTAGATATGCTTTTATGTTTATTTTTATACATGTGTATTGGCTCTCTGTCTTGTTTAGTAATTATGTATACTATTATTAGCAATAAAGAGTCACTCTTGGAGCTGCAGCTATTTCTGAGGTGCACTATGCATTTATAAATGTATATACATGGTAATGCCAGAATTTGTAATTTTTTAAAATATGGCTTACAGGAGACTCTTCGGTTTGTTCCAATCATTAATCATACTATTTTCTTTTGTAATAAAAATAATGTTTGGAATCAGGAGAGTATGGCTTGTTTACAAAGCAAAACTCCAGGGCATAGATCCCATGTAACCTTCTTCCACTCTTTAATTAAATCAACTGTCATCCATCCTCTCTCAAAAACTCATACAAAAATGCCACCAGGAAGACTATGCTTAGGCAAAAGTTTTCTAAAAATCATGAAGGGTAATAGCTATCTGCCATAATTGCCATTACAGTACAGCAAAGCTTTTTGTGTCTGTTGTTTTAATTAGGTGCACCATTGTACTTCTTGACATATCAAAAAAGCACAGGAGTCTGCTCTGCATTTCAGATTTGTGCCAGGAAAATGTTTCTTTCTTCTATGGTTGATCACAAATTGGCAAAATTCTATTATTTTGTTCAGGTAGTCACATGGAAGATGCTGACCCAACATATTTTATCTTCACAGACTAAATCCATGTATCAGCATAAAGCAAATGGCCCAACACAAGCATGCTTTGAATTCCATAGTAATACCATGCCTTTTAGCTGCTTCCTTCATTTTTTCTTTTTCATTTTCAGCATTTCATGTGCACACCATCAGCCTAGACTTACTGCCATGTTTGCTCCTATGGCTTGTAAAGTGCTGTAACTGACTGAATGTACTATATATATATATATATATATATATATGAGACATCAAAATTCAATACATTTTGTTATTTTAAGTATAAATAGATTTTCCCACATGAAGAGTTCCACCAACTTTAGAAGGACTTTTAAAGCTTAGATTTCTCTTTCATCTGATCTGTGGACCAAAAATACTATGTAACTACTGATGTCTCGACCTGTTTATATTTCAGTTTTAACTAGGGGGGGGTTGTGCGTGTGGTTTTTTTTCTTCTTCTTTTCTATGGTTGCCAAAACTTATTTTATCCTGATTCTTCATAGTTTTTATGTTGAGAAAGGGGAACATGTTATTGGATTCTGTTTCTTTTGTAAATTTTACTGATGTATCTCTTAAGTTCAGCAGAGTCGTTACATCCTTAACAAACTTCTTGTCTGCTATGGCAAAAATGTTGTCTACATATCTGTAGCAGAGTTTATATATGTGTGTGGGTGTGCTTTTGTTACATTTATTTCCAAGAAGCTCATGTATAAGTTTGCCAGAAAATGGTAAAGTGGGTTACCCATTGCTAAACTTGGGGAGTACAGTTTGTTCCTGAACATAAAGTAATTCTGGTTGATGCACAGTTTGGTCAGTATCTGGTATTTCTCTATTGGTTCCTTATCAATATTTGTGGAGTATAGCCATTTTGTCATATCTTTTAGCTTGTGTTTTGGTACGCTGGGGAACAGGAGATGTTAAAGGAAACAAGTATGTCGTTTTTCATTAGTTCTATATCCTTAATTTTCTCAATGAGGTCATAAGCATTGTTTAGAATAGAATAGGATAGGACTAGAAGTGGAGGGAGACTTAGCACCTCAAC
This sequence comes from Deroplatys truncata, assembly GCA_030765065.1. NCBI lineage: Eukaryota > Metazoa > Arthropoda > Insecta > Mantodea > Mantidae > Deroplatys > Deroplatys truncata. The sequence goes on along the minus strand of CM060990.1, from coordinate 404,688,067 downwards.
CTACGCAGATCTTTTCCCCTGGTGGAGGAGGGATGAGGTGAGAGGAGACAGAGGGCCACCGGACCAGAGGCACAACAGGTAGAGGACAGGGTCCCTACCATTTACGGATTTGAGCTCCTCAGGTGCTGGCTGTTGCAGCTAGCGCCCCCCACCCCCTGTGGGCTTACACAGCCTCTGGTGGGCCCGGGACCCGGAGACCTCTCGCAGTCTGAGGGATGAAGGTTTCCTCAGAGTATCCTTTTCCGCTGCCATGCACATGCTGAGATTTCTCACCGACACTTGTAACCCTGAAAGGGACCAAGCAGAGGAAAGATGAAGTGAAATGAGAATGAAGATGAAATGGAGGGACATGAAATTTGGGGGATGCAATGATCCTTCCCAGCATTTACCTGGCGACCCGGGGAAACCCCCGAAAAATCCCATGGGTCAGGAAGATCAGCCACGGGAATCGAATCCACGACCTCCCAAATGCAGGCCACAGATGTTACCACCTGAGCCATCCCGCTCAATAAGCATTGCTTATGCTCAGTCTTTTTTTGTTGGGGAAGGTCCTGAAATTTCTGAAGTAACCAGTTTGGTGGATTGTATGTGCATGAGTTTATAGTGTTGATGATTGGGCATTGTGAATCTTTGGTAATCCATATATCCTTGATGTAATTGTGTTGCTTGGTATCACAGTTTTCTTTTCTTGCTCTCCTAGAATGTCTTTCATCTCATTCAGAGTGGATAGTGGTGTTTCTTTGTATTTTTATGTCAGATCTGTTTTTAATGGTTCAAAATTGTTGCTTTGCAAAATGGTTTCCATTCATCTCATTATCCTGTTTGTGCATGATCAAGAGCTTGCTACCTTTGTCCATCCTTGTATAAAATACTCTTTAGTGTTTAGATTTCTAACAGTCTTTTTGTATGGGTGTTCCTGTGGTTGGTTTTCTTTCTCTGTCAGTTGGTAATAATGGGTTTGCATTTTCCTTTTTTTCTTCCAGTTTATTGAAAATGGCTTTTTCGACATGTTCTATGTATTCATCTGCATTTACAGAGAAAGTTCTACAAGTTTTTAACCCTTTGTTTTAGCACCTCTTGACACCTGTCTGGTAAAGGATTCTTTTGATACATTTATTATGTTAGTTTGGGGTTTTTCTGTTTTCCAGTATTTTGCTTTTATTGAAATTTTTTTTCTCCTTCATAAATATGTAAAAATGTTTGGACTACTGTTTCCCCCCCCCCCTCCCTGTTGCAACCTTGCATTCAGGTAATCAAAAAAGTTATGTTCCAGATCTTTCCACATATCCTGAGTAATTAAACATTCAATTTGCATATGTAAATATTGTGGTTAATTTGGATATAATATTATGTTGTTAAATTGGATAAGTCAAAATTGATGGTTCCAAACTGTGTAAGTTAAGCTTCTATTACACAGACCTTTGGAAAATGTCCATTCAAAGGATTAAATTGTATGCCTTCAGTATCTTTGTATAATACATATAATTTTGCAGTGGTTACCCAAGATATTTTAGTAAAATGTGAATAAGCTTAGCCCAAAGAAAAATTCACAGTTGCATGTGAATCTTTAAATTAGTATTTCTCAAAAACCAGTTTTAGGGCTTAACTGGTTATGTACCTCAGTCATGAGATGTTATTTGATGTCCACGTTTTACATCATTATTATAATTAACTATATGTATTGACAGTGTTTTCTCAATGGAAATTGATATATTGATTGTGTGCTTGCAGCCATTTGTTTTTGTTTTGTTTTGTTTGTTTGTTTGTTTTTTCACTAGAGAACATTCAAAGTTTACATTTATGTACTGTCATTCGAACTAGGATGACAAACCTTGTTGCATGTGATGTTACAACTAGGTTTGTAATTTTCAAGACTGATAGAATGGAAGGCAGTGCTTTGAGCTACCTTGATGTACTATCATTCAAACTAGGATGACAAACCTTGTTTGCATGTGATATAATAACTAGGTTTGTAATTTTTGAGACTGATAGAATGGAAGGCAATGCTTTGAGCTACCTTGATGTAGTATCATTCAAACTAGGATGACAAACCTGCGATGTTATAACTAGTTTTGTAATTTTTGAGACTGATAGAATGGAAGGCAGTGCTTTGAACTACCTTGATGTAGTATCATTCAAACTAAGATGACAAACCTTGTTTGCATGTAATGTTATAACTAGGCTTGTAATATTCAGGATTGATAGAACAGAAAGCAGTGCTTTCAGCTACCTGTTCTATTGACAGTCCATGTGTATGTAGCCCAGCAGACATGAGTGATTTGGTTTCATATACCATAAAGCAATCCACTTTAGATTTTGGTCCCCAAAATTTGGCCTGGTTATAACAGTGCCATGTAGTGACATTTTCACAAGGGGAAGCACTTATAAAGGCCATGATATAGGACATTTTAAAAATACTCAGAACGTCAAATTCCATAAAGCTTTAGTATTGCAATTTTTCAACATGTAAAAAATAATAATTATGTTTATGGTGGAAAAGAGAAAGAAACCTGTATATTTTTAAGTGATGTAAGGAATCCTACTTAAATGTTAATTTAACTCTATCCTTCTTGTTGAATTCTTCAATAAATAGTTGGTGAAACTTGCTTTCAGCACATTTCAGTTTCAGAAGCTTTTCCTGAATGGAAAGGATTGACAGGTTGGAAAGTCTATTCCATCCCTATTATTCTATTATTTCTGCAGTAGGTATGAATCCTTTGAAGCATAGAGAAAGAATGCTCAACACTGAAACTGTGCACTGGTATTGTTGAAACGAGGGTTTATAGCTTATAGAGATCTGTAAAAGTAGAAGTAGACAAACCCAAACTCTTCAAGTAGGAGATAAATTTAAGAATCCCCGTTGAAAGATATTCACCTGGCGAATATGCCACAATGAGTTTGCTTTGAGACGAGCAAAATCAAAATGTTGTCCATAACAAACTTTTTGGGAATAGAAAATTTCTTCAGGAAAATTACTTCTATTTTTCTCTTTTGTAAATAACTCGAATTTCAGTTTTTCCAGGCCAACAAAACAATTCTCCAGTTGGTTATGTAATAAATAATATATTTCATTATAAAGTTGCTTATATTCAGTGCTGATGTCAAGTTGATCATTATGTATTAGGTGCTTCAATATTTTTCTCATAGAAGGTCCACACTGCGCCAAACTCATCTCTCTTTCTTTGAATAAATGATTTAGTCTCACTTACTTTTTCCATACAAAAGGTGATATCTAACATTTTGTTCGAAATGTATCAAAAATTGCATCAGTCTAACTAGACACTTTACAGAAGATTTGTAGTAAGAACTCAACTTCAAACTCAAGTACATTGCTGAAACATCAACCATCATAGTATGTCCGGAGTGTCCTACTGTTCAACACTATCTAGAATTTTTTCAAACAGTGAAGAAGATTTTCTTTATATTACTCACTTTTTCAAGACATTTCCATTGTAACTCCGTGTGGGACATAGGTACCTTTTGGTACTATTTTTTTAACAACTGCAGTTCTCTTTCTGCAGTTGGGAAAGAAAGAAGTGAAGCTACTTAATGCCATAAAAAGTGTTTTTCATTGTTTTATGTATGAGACTGTGAAAGCTTAAGATTGAGCATGAGCAAGGCAGCGTATGAATATTGTGTCAGGAAGCTTATCTTTTACTCTCATATTGAGACCATTTAGCTCTTCTGCCATTACTGCAGCACCATCGTAACACTGCGCAACTAGTTTGTACCCACAATAATACTTTTTCAATTTAAGAAAGATGTGATTTGCTAGAGCAATTGCACTGTAATCACCACTTACATTGATGAAACAAAAAAATCATTCAACCTTCCCATTGACAGAAATAAATCTTATTACAGTTAAAGTTGTGAGTATGCAGATATGTCATTAATGTTTTGCAAAATAATACCAATGAATTTTGCATCATAAAACTCATCATACATTTTACTTAAAACAATTGTTGCAACACAATCTATTTAGTTATTTTGAATATGATTGGATAGGCCCAAAAACACTATAGCTCTTTGTAGATGTTGCCTCAGTAAGTTATTGTATTTACTCAACTGTGAAATTAATGTTGCATAGTGTCCTGGATTTGCAGAATTTGTATTTTCTACGTGACCTTGGAATGGTAGTTCTTGTGTAGCAGTATAAATAACTATATCTATTAAACGTTCCATTAAGTTTATATTTTGTTTCACTAATTCATTATGTTTTATCACATCGTTTTTTCACTGTTCAACTTACTGTAACTCAATTTGGGATGTATCAAATGCTGCAAATGAAATTTCAGTAGGAATATTAACTGTGACATTACATTATTCTGGATTAAAATGGCAAACACATTTTTGTAATCATTTTTACCTTTGGAAAGTCATGAGTTTGTCTTCTGTTTGCAATAATACCTTCTCTTCAAAACTTTGCATGCCAAATGACTTGGCATAGAGATTCCAGTATGCACCCACATTTATCTACACTTCCATTTCCCTCAGTGATTGCACTCTGTGCCCTCCAAAATTCTTGCTTGCAGCCGTAGTTCCTACCTGCCTCTTTATGTAATGAATTTCTCAGTACATTCTCTTTTTCATCTGTCCACTTTGTAACCACTATACAATATTGAACACAATGAGAGAGAGTTTTATTTTAATACTGAGTAATGCCGGACAGAATCCCCCACCTTAGAAGTGCTGGTGCTGAAGATTGGCTTATGGTCACACTGCGATTTCTGGCAATGGAGAATATTATTCAAAATCACACTGCAATTTCTGGCTGTGGAGAATATATTCAAGTTTTCTATACAGTACTCAAATATCTCAGTGTACTCTTCCAAGCATTTTCCAGAAACATTTAATAGGCAGTAAAAGAGAAATGTATGAAGTTGAGAATTTATTTTCACAGACAACTGAGAACATTTTATTAACTATCTTCACGAGTTGCAATAAATGCGAATGTTATTAACATTGCTCATCTAGCTCTTTTCTGAGCTTCAATTCTGTATCACAATAATATACTGTAAATTTAATGTTGGTACAGTTTGTGCGACAGTAACCACTGGCAGGGCCAAGCATCAGAATTAGGAGACTAAGCTACTCATTGCTGGTGAGTGCTGCAAGTTATTGGATATATTGCCTCCAACAATATCTGTTGTGTTTCCCATTTTGTTTGCCAAAAATTTAATTTTTTTCCTAGGTTCCTTTGTCTTGTAGTTCGCTTCCAATAAAAGCACCAAAAGCATCTACTAGATCACTTTTAATCTTGCGAGGTTAGACATTTCCTTCATTCTTTCCTGTAACAAAGAATAAGAAGAATTAATTTTCCACTTTGTTTCTTTGGTACTACTGCATACCAGTGTTGGTTTTGGATATCTTAGCAGCTGATTGTGTTGCAATGGAAGCAATATCAGGATCACTCATTTTTCTCAACTATAGAAAAAATATAGATAAATAAATGAATATAATTTTAACATTTGAAACATTAATTCAAAATATGATTTACTCTATGTCCATAGCAATAATTTTCATTTATATGATTCTTTATTGGTGATTATAGTATCATGTACTTAAGTGATATTATCACAAAAGATGTTAAGATTAAAGGTTCAGTGTAAATTCTCTTAAGAATGCTCTCAGTGGAATGCAATTGAAAGCTCAATGCTGTGCTTCATCCAGAAAGAACTGAAACATTTTGAAACTACGGACACTGTTTTCACATTCTGTGTGGAAACAGCTGAAACATTGGGAAACAGCATGCTGTACCAATGAAAGCATTACATTATATCAGCTTCAGCAGCGTGTGGTCAGTGAACAAGTAGGACTAGGCTAGTCCTAAGTATCATCAGCTTGTATAAAAACTTTATTAAATAAGATATGACAACTTAAATCTGTTTTTCGTTAGCTCAGTGGCTTTGCACTCATCCAGCCAACACTACCCCTATCTTGCCACCAGCAACAACCAATCAGCTTGCCTAGGCCTAGCTGTAATGCATGTGTTCCTCATGCCATGTTAAAAGTAGCACACAGTCGGGCATTTACTAGTAAACAACTTTTGTGTATCCATTCTTGTTAGAAAGAATATGTTAGTATGTTTATTGTTTTTGTGTATTATGAGTTAAGTCTTGAAAGTGAGCCTGTGAAGTGTCACACGGATTAAAACAATATTGTGTGTTTTATGCTGTTTAGTAATCGTGGAAAGGGACTGGGTTCAGGATACAAGTCCTCTACATCTCCCATCAACTGATTCATCATCCAGCAGCGTAACCAGTCACGCCTGCCAATGTCACAATGTTGTGTTTTGGATCATTTGTTGAGTATCGGTACTTAGTTCGGAGCTTTGGGTTTTCAGGAAAAGCAAGACATTATAGTAAAGGGTAGGCATACTCCGTACGTTTCTTTGAGTACACAAATGAAAAACTATATGTGTAATTTCAAAATTGGCTTGCTGCATGTAAATCGAAAAATAAATTATTTTGCTGGTCTTGTATTTTTTTTTAAACCAATGTAGGAGTATGGAATAGTGTAGGTTTCTATAATGTGAGTAATTTTCACAAAGCAAAGATTCGACATGAGAAGATGCAATCACATTTATCTGCAATAAAGAAATTGAAAACTTTTGGTTAAACAAGGATAGACTTTCAACTATTAATTTTCACAAAGCAAAGATTTGCCATGAGAAGATGCAATCACATTTATCTGCAATAAAGAAATTGAAAACTTTTGGTAAAACAAGGATAGACTTTCAACTATGAATAATTCCAGTCAAATGTTTTGATACACAATGCCAAAGTTGGCTCTAATAGAGAAATAATGAAGCTATTAATCGATGTAACTTGCTTACTGGCAAAGCAAGAGCTATCTTTCAGAGGTCATAACAAGCATAATGAATCCCTTAATCAGGGAAACTATATTGAGTTCTTGTTGTGCTATTCAAGTATGATATCAAATTAGACACACTTACAAAGCACCTAAAGTTTTCAAAGGAATGTGAAATCGAATTCAAAATCATATTACTGCAAGTATTAGTGACGTAATGCTAGACATAATAATGAAAGAAGTAAAATGTGCACCTTTTGTTGCTTTAATGCAGGAAGAAATGATGGATGTAGCAAAATTATCTCAGCTTTCCAATGTCATTCGTTATGTAAATGAGTGTGAAATTCAGGAGATATTTTTAGATTTTACAGAATGTCACTAATAATCACTCTGCAGTTGCATTAAGTGAGCATATATATAAAATCCTTACAGACCTTCAGTGTGAGTCTGAGAATAAGCTCGTAGCTCGAGGATATGATAGAGCTACAAAATTTTCTGTTCATTTAAATGGGTTGCAAGCACTGGTGAAGAAAAGACTTCCCACTGCACTATTCGTCCACTATTATGCCCATCGACTTAACCTAGTTTTATCGCAATCAGTGCAAGTCATAAAGGTATGTAAAATATTTTTAAGACATTGAGTGGTGGTTCATTTTTTTGCCCACTCAACAAAGCATGTAAATACACTGAATGCATTGGAAGTTAAGAAGAGATTCCATCGGTGTCAGTTACACGTTGGAATTACAACTCTAGGATTGTGAACACGGTGCATGAAAATAAGACAGAATTGATCTCATTTTTTTATCATATTGTTGATGACCCAAACTCCCGGGATAGTGACTCTTTTATTTGTGCCAGAGGATATTTAGCATCATTGAAGGATTTCAACTTTTCTTTTCTGTTGGAAATTTTCAGTTTGTTCTTGCTGATGCATTATTCAATATTCTCCAGACAGACTTTTGATGTAAATTATTGCATTATGAAAGTGAAAGAGACCATTTCTTTCATTCAAGATGTTGCGGTATCGTTCGTGTTATCTTATTTGCTGAGCGCCTGTTATTGTTTTACTATTTTTAATTTTGAGTTCTTTGTCCTCCGGCTAGCTATTATTACCCAGTCGAGCAAATCTCTTGAACAGAGTGTGTAAATGGAAAGAAGTTGTTACTAAAAGATAACACTGATAAAAGAATTTGTTTTTACACTTTTATTGCCATGACACTTCCTTAATTTCACATATTTACTCTTGATACACGCCCGACTGAAACTGTTATATTTTCGAATGTAACTATAATCACTTATTTGCTGCACATTATTAATTCGCGTATTTGACATTTTGGTAACTAACTTTACGATGCGAGAGATTCTGTAGAATTGCGCGGCGTGTAACACATGAATGATTCTCTTAAACTGTGTGGCGTGTAACCCGCGAATGATTCTGTTGAACTGAGCGACGTGTAACTTGTGAATGATTCTGTAGAACTGTGCGACGTGTAACGCGTGAATGATTCTCTTAAACTGCGCGATACTTGTCTCTGACTTCAGCATTTATACTCCCTCACCCCGATATGCCTAAACATTATAACAGAACTGCTATTGGTTAATAAAGCGCGCCAACATTAGCGTCTATTTTTATATCCAATCAAAATTACGAACACATATGCTCTGGGGAAGATATTCCCTCCATTTCTAAAGAAAAGCGTGCTACTCTGACGTCATTTGTTTGTCTCTTATAATTGATAAACAACTCACCCCCTCGCTACATTGTTACCCGCTCCTATTGTCAGTTTCAGTGAGGTCATGTAAACTTATTTCCTAACAATGCTTATAATTAACAAACATCTCAAATCATTGTCATACAATAATGTTAAGTTACACTACAATCACTCTGGCATTCACAGTGTTGTGATATAAAATACTGCGTCAAAGAATCTCATAACAATTTTCATAATATGTATGCAGCACGAGAAGAAAGTAACATGAATGAGAATGAAGCTAGAAAGCGATGTCGGGAAGGTGAATTGGACGATCCCAGAATGAAATATTTGCATTTTACAATGAGATAATTGATATGATAGTTAGCCAAATGGAAAACCAATTTTGTGATTTAGAAGAACTAAAATTTATTGAGCTACCTGATTTGAAAAGGTTTGAATATTTCAATACTGGATTTCCCGAAATTTTGTTTACATCTCTTAAATTAGCCTATAAAAATTTGTTTCATTTCAAAAATTTGTGAAATGAATTAGTGGCTGTTTATAGGTTGTCAGACTTTTTAGGCAGGACAGTGAATGAGATTGCAAAGTTTTTGAAAGACACTGAGTTTTAAGAAGGAGCATTTCCAGAAGTTTATATATTATGCTGCCTCATAACTATAATTCCAGTGAGCACATCTACAGTAGAACATACATTTTCCTGCTTAAAATGTGTAAAGGCTTACTACAGAACACTCACTATGAAGACAGGCTTTCTCAACTTTCATTGTTATCAATCGAAAAGGCTCTATTGCACAAAATTCAAAGTCAAAGACATTTTTATGATCATGTCAAAGAAACATTTGCTCGAAAAGGTGAGAGGAGGATTCCATTGACATACAGATGGAGATGAAGGAGGTAAGCTTTATTTTTGTTCTAATACGTATTACCTATAATAACATAGCTTTTATATTTTTCTCCTGTGTGGATTTGTTAAATAGTGTTGTGATAGTTCCATTACTGCTGCTCCCCTCTGAAAAGTATCGCCACATGCCACTGATCAGCTTGTCTTGAACTGCTCAGTTAGAAACAGTCAAAGCTTTTTAATGTAAATATCATAAACTATATGCTATAAGCCACAATTTCTTCTACACTGTGATACAGCAAAAAGTGCTCCACATTTTCTGAAGAAATAATAATAATAATAATAATAATAATAATAATAATAATAATAATAATAATAATAATCATCATCATCATCATCACTCACCATTTGGTAATTATTACAATAGATTTCATCAAAACAGAAATCTTAAAAACTACACCTTGTGTATTACATTATGGCTAATGAACACTATTTACATATTGCATTTACTTTCTGAATCAAATTCCTTTATGCTGTATAGAGGATGTTTTATTAACCATTTATACAATCTATCGTTAAAGAGTTGAACGTTTGTGGTAGTTACTTTTGAGGGAAGTGAATTGAAAAGTTTTATACCTACTACCTTCTAATACTTTGAGATCTTCTGCAATCTGTGATACAACATATCAATGTTATATCTAATACATGTATTAGGTTTCTGTATATCCTAAATACATGGGAAAGACTGACAAACTGTGTATGTGGACGAACTGAATAAAGAACAAAGAGAGAGTATTGCTTGGGTTCGAGCAGGCGTACGGAGGTTAAAAGGGATGAGAAAAGGTTTCCAACAGAACTTGTGTCCAATATGCAGAGGGAAGGAAGATTTGGAACATACAGTGTTGGAATGTAAAGGGACAGAGCTTTGGAGCAAAGAGTGTTTAAGTAAGAAATTGTTTAAATTCAACAGAAAAGTAGCTTTAATTAAGCTTTTTAGCAAAGACAGCAAGAAGACAGGTCAATATTTAACTAAAGTTAGGAAGAAATGGTTGTGGTCCTTAAGAAGAGAACAAAGTGAAACTTAAGATTGCGATATGTGTGAAAATAAAAGTTTAGTAGTACTAATTTGAACATTGCACACATTTAAACCCTCATTATTATTGTTACTATTATTCATAAGCAATGTTACAAAGATTGATATTTAAATAACATTAGCAACATTGTATCATTGTTAATATTATAATTATTACTATTATTATCTTTCTAGCGGTTGTAGTACTAGATATAAGGAAAATTGGATTCGGAGTATGGCTATGATAACAGCCTGGGCTGATGTTAGCCATATTGTATGTATGGTGGCGTAGTACAAATAAATAAATACAAAAAAATTATATCCCCCCCTTACATCATAGGTATGTAAATTCTCTTTTATTTGGACCAACACATCATAAATATATGATTTACTAGAAGTAGGAATTTGTAATTCCATAAATGAAGGTTTACAGTGTTCAAGTTTATTTGATGTCATAATTCTTATTATCTTTTTTTGAATACTTAATACCTCTGTAATTCTTTGACTACTGCCCCATAGCTACTATCCCATATCTAAGTATTGATTGAAAGAATGTAAAATAGGCCTTTAAAACAAAATCTTTTGGCACTGCTTTTTTTAAGTAGCTAAGAGAAATATGATACGTAACAACTTACTGCATACAAAATAAATATGTGGGTTCCAGGATAGTTGTTTATCAATTACAATACTTTGGAAGTTTCAAGCTTTTGCAGTCAACATTTACATGTTTTAAATTAAAGATTATGTTTTGCGATTTGCTAGCATTCATAAGGAAGCCATTACTTCCAAAGCAAATTTGAGCTTGCTGCATGGTTTCATTTACAGACCATGTCAGCAATTTTAAGTCTTTATTAACATTAAGGAAGGATGCATCATCCACATAAACAATTGTGTGGCAGGGATAACTTTTTGAAACATCATTTATCATTATTAGAAAAAAACAGGCCCCAGCACTGACCCCTGCAGAACCCCAATATTCACCTCAGTGATGCTCGACTGCTCTCCTCCAACTGTTACTAGCTGTTTACATGATTTAAATATATTTAATTGTTTTTTCTTTGATGCCATATTTTTCTAGCTTTTTTAACAAGATAACATGTTGTATGCAACCAAAATCTTTACTTAGGTCATAAAGTGTGACTTGAGCCAAGCCACCTTTTTCAAAAGCTTGATAAATTTTTTCTACTAATACATGAACTGCTAGTATTGTTGATTTTGCTCTATGATATCCAAAGTGATTATTAAAGAATAAGTTTAGCTTTTTGTGAAATTGTTTTTTTTTAATAGACATTTTATAATTTTGGCATTGTAGAAATTATTGAAATAGATTATACCTAGTCGCACTTTCTCGGTCACTGTTTTTGTATATTCGTATTATTTTGGAAAATTTTAGCTCTTTTGGAAATATGCCTTCACTGAAACATCTGTTTATACAAAAAGGTCAAAGGGACTTGAATATGCTGTATTACTTCTTTAGTAAAATTGTTAGAAATGTTATAAATATCCCTACATTTTGAGTTCTTTAATTTTTTAGTAACTTTAATAACCTCACCACACGTATTTTCTTTCTCTGGTGTTACTTCATTAATAAAACTCATTGCAGTGTCTGGACAGGAATGTACCTGTAAAGTTATGTACTCTACTAACTGTGAAAACAAATTGTTGAAATCATTGGGAGTTATTCTTTCATGTATGTCACTTTTGCTGTTTCTACCTGTTACAAAGTTTGACAGACCATGCTGCCTTACAATGTGTTGTCCGACTTTTCTATGAGCACTTGGTTTGCATTTCTCTTTGCATCAACTAAATTTTTCCTATATTGCTTCCTATGGTCTTTTAGTATATGCTTTAATAGTAACTCATTTGGTGTTTTTTTTATGCATATCTTGGAGCATTATCAATTTATTTTTCATTCTTTCAGTTCCGAGTTATACCATTTGTATGTATTAATTACTTTTTTCTTTTTATTAGAGTTTATAAGTCTTTCATGTTTTCTGCAAGAACTATTAAATAAATTATCAAATTCTGCAAAGAATACCTCTTAACATTCTTTCAGCTGACCCTCGAGTATTATAAAGCTTTGCTTCTCATTTCACTAATGCATACTTTCTAAACTCAGATCTTTGATTTCTTTGACAATTTTTCCTGGTTTTCGAGTTTTTATTATTATTATTATTATTATTATTATTATTATTATTATTATTATTATTATTATTATTATTAAGATAACTTTAAAGAATAGTGCTTGATGATCCGCTAAGCTGGACTCAAACTTTTAGCGAATAGCATTTTGGTCTCATATTTGTTATAATATTGCCCAGGCATGCAATTCCTCGAGTAGGAATTATAATTACGAAATGCTACCCCATCTGTTGTAATAAATTTAATAACTAACCTACCATATTACTGCTTTTTGTTATGTCAAGGTGAGCATTTAAATCACCACAAATTATTACATTATGTTTGAAGTTAACTAAATACATCGATATTTTTTCTATACTTTCAAAATATTGGTTAGAATCCCCATTTGTTGACCTATATAATGTGACACTTATACTATTGTAAATGCCAATTATTACCCCTGTCACTTGAAATACTTTTTCTGTACAAAATTTGTTTAATTTTGTATATTTTTTGTTGCTAATTTCAGAAGCCATTTGCTACATTACTAGTTGAAGCCATGGTTAGTACTGAGGTATAACATTTCAAATTTGCTTTACAATTAGCTAAAAGAAATATTCCTGAACCCCAACGCAGCTAAATAAATTCTCAACTTCACTAGTGAAAACAGCATTTGCAAATAACCCATAAGACAGCTAAAATAAATTACAGCTAACACGCTGACAGAGAGGTTTGGTTTATTTGCAGCCTGGTGTGTTGCGCAATACAGCATACAAGGCACATTGCATGGTAGCATAAACTGGATCATAAGAAATGTTTTGCTGAGGTAGCCATTTGAATTTAATGTACTAAGCCATATACAAAACACAAAAAGAAAATAAGATCGGCATTCAGCTCTGGTTCTTTATCGGTCATATTCATAAATTACAATATTTCCCTTACTCAACTTCCTTTAATTCTTAATTTCTTACTTTATTTATTTCTATTCACTGTCCAAGTCCACTTATTTTTAACTTTACTTAAAAATTGCCCTAATCCTCTGCTGTCCTTATAAAACATTTGAGTTATAGCAAAATTTCTATCTTAAACCATTCCTTTCTGATACACTGATTTCTCCAAATTTCTGTTCCTTTGCACTTAAATATTATATGTTCAACATCTTCTCCTCCACATATGGGGCAATGATTTTGTGTAATACCTTTCCTTAAACCTCCACAAACCAGTTCTTACCCACGCAATGCTTTCTCACTCTTCTTTATTTACTATATCTATATATTTTTCCCTTCCCTATGTGTTTTTCATCGTATATAAAACACCAGAGATCTCTTTCCACCTAACTCGCTAAATAGGCTTTGTACTTCTATATCTTCAAATCTCTCCCTTGCCATTTTCCAAAAGTTATTCACATTATTTTCCTTCTCCAAATCTCTCCTAGTCCATTATTCTCCAAATTACTGCATACACTGTTTATCCATCTACTATTCTTTAAGCTTTTTTCTTGGTATCCGAAGCATTGTCTAAACACATTTCTTTTGTCTAAGTTCAAGGTTCTAAGCCAATATTTCAGAGCTCTTTCCATTATTTTTCCCTTACTTAGCACCCTGCCTATTTCAATTTGAGCTACCTGTCTTACAACTGCATTTGGTAATCCTAGCATTTCTCTGCAGAACATCCTATGCACCTTATCAATAGTCTTCCACCCTCCCTCTAATCCCCATATTTCTATGCAATACACCATTTTTGTCTCCACCACCATACTGTATACACATTCCAACCAAAATTGCAATTCTGGCTCTCACTAGATGGGCATGTTAAACTTAAACCACAAGAAGTGAGCAATGATTTTTTTTTTTTAAATATTAGTTAAAAACATACCAATATAGTTACATGTGCAACCTTCATAACAGATGCAACAGGTTATTAAAGCATGAATTTAAAAAAAAAAGGTGCAATGATATGAAATGCAACAAATTCTGATAACCATTAATAATTGTTATGTTTATACTCTTGCAGATACTGGTAATTTTATATTAGTGATAATAGAATGCAATGCATATTTTTGTGTGATGAACGTGATCCTGAGGCAGGTACTTAAATATTTCAGATGAATTGGACATGAGTAATTTTGATGCTTCCTCCCTACTGCATTCTTACCTATGTGGAGGTATGTTGTCTACCTTCCAACCTGAAGGGCCAGAGTCAAAATCTCAGTTGAAGTTACCTGGATAAGGTTTTTTCCTGGAGTTCCCCTTTACTTCATAAGTCTCTGTTTAGTGGTTAATTCCAAATAAAAAAAAATTGTGTCCAGATTCATATATGAAGCTGCCCTGGACCTTATTTGTAAAATTGTTTCCATTTGTAGACTTTGACAAAAATGTGTACCAACACAAATAATCAACTCCTATAGTCATCAATCAACAATCATTTAAGTGCTTGCACCATTTCAATAGCACACTACTCAAATAGACCCAGTGATTGTAGTTCTTAATGAAAACACAATTTACTGTAAATGAGACACGTAGAAAAACTTATGCCCTCCTATTTGTTCCACTATCAACTTATAACCGAAAATTTTTACAGGAGCTGTCTGCACCATTGTACAGTGTGTCTAAACATTTTGATTTCATTATGACAAAAGTATCATTTAATATCTAGGATCTATAATAAATTACACATTCAGTTATCATTGTCATGAATAATTAATTTCTTATTTCTTAAATTAAAAGCAGTTCATTTTTCACAATTCAGAATTTCATTATAAATGAGCATCATCATCATCATCATCATCATCATCATCATCATTATTATTATTATTATTATTATTATTATTATTATTATTATTACTACTACTACTACTACTACTACACTAGCCACCACAATTTTCTGGTAAAGTATGAAGTAGGTTGTTTTAATGGAAATCTATCTCCTCAGTCCCAAAATTATGTTAGTTTCTTTGTAACATTGAATTTAGGGCAAATCTGTCTCTTTCCCCCCCTTCTTCTTCCTTTTTTTCTCTGGTTTGTTTTCTAGTATGCACACCATAAGATGTAATGATAAGAAACATGCTTACAGATTTCACTTTATACTGAAAATTTGCACCTCATATTGCATCAACGGTTGTGTCGAGGGACTGCATTACTGGTATGTTGGAAAAAGGAAGGCATTGTGGTTTGCAATACCCATGCAATGGCATGAGCAGAAGAATAATTACAATGACTGCTCTTTTCGTATGGTTGACATTGCCAGTTACAATAAGAAAAACGAAAAAGGAACAAAATATCCAAATATTCCCAGCTATACGGCCCGTTCCTCATGACCTGACCTACCAGTTTCTACTCCACCTGATAACTGAGTGATGAATCTGAAAAGAGTTCCTTGACCTCCAGTGATTAACAGATATATTTTGAGCCAATAGACTGACCAGCAGACAAATTCACCCAGTCCGAATTAAATGATCAAACAAGGGAATTGCAGCTCACCAAAGAAAAGAGTGAATTGCTCGGCTCAAGGCTATGTGGAAAGAACATGTTGGCATCCAGGGTTACATTTTCTTGGTACAGGAATCGTGAGAAAGGATTTACAAAAAATATTTTGAGCAAGAAAATCAACTTGTATTTTGTATGGATATTTGTAATCTTCTACATAATTTAGGAGAGAAAGAATATGATCCTAACATCTGGTGTCTTTTCTTAAGGCTGGTTTGCTTCACAACAGCAACTTCTAGTATCCATACCACTTGCACATTCTATAAGTTGACCAAATCATGTATAACACTACTTGGAGCTTGAAAAATTCAAACCTCATGATCATGGATGGTAACTATGTGGTGATTTTAAGGTCATTGGATTGCTTCTGTGAAAACAAGTTCCCCTGTAAGTGGGATAGCAGGCTAGGAACAAATACTGGGATACACAAATTGGCCCGAAAGGGAGCAAATGCAATCAGGATCCAAAAATGTCTTAAATATACAGTTGACCATGAAAAACTTTTACTTTCACACTTGCGCATCAAATTTGGATTGATGAAATAGTTTGTTAAGGCATTAGACAGAAACAATCCTTGTTCCAGAACCTGAGACAAAATTTTCCTCATTTTTGCTTGCTAAAATCAGAGAAGGAATCTTTGATGGGCCACAAATTTGGAAGCTGATGATGGACAGCAATTTCACACATACAATGACTAAAATCAAGTCAAATGCATGGAACTTGTTCAAGGAAGTTGTGAAGATATTTCTTTGCAACACCAAGGACCTGCAATACAAAGAGATTGTAAGAAACATGTTCAACAAGTTCAAACTTCTCAGTTGTAACATGAGCCTGAACCTTCATTTCTTAGCATCACATCTTGATTGCTTTCTCCAAATTTAGGAGCAGTAAGGTGAAAGGTTTCATCAGGATCGGAAAGATTTGAAATGATGGTATCAGGGACATTGGGATGTAAACATGGTGGCTGATTACTGCTGCGAGTATAGCACATGACGACCTTTCCGTAGAGCACTCCAGGACTTTGAGAACACACACATTCTATGGGAAAAGGAAAAAACCAAACAAGGATGTAATGTGAGTAAGCTTTCAACTGTAGTACCTTTTAATTTGCTTGTTGAGTTATTTTGTTAGTGTACTATGTCTCTCTCTCTCTCTCTCAAACATAAATAAAAGCAAGAAACAAACCACATCATTGCTTACTAACAATCTTTTTGTGTGTTTAATATAGGAAAAGTAAGGGTGGATGTTGCAAATTTGTATCTATCAATGCATACTAAGTTATCGAAAATTCTAGATTATTACAAAATAACATTTTTAGCATTGCTGATTAACCAAACATGATCCAACAAAACAGAAATTATTTCTGAATTCAGATAACATCATTAGTAAAACCCACCTACTTTGGTTTTTACCTGTGATTTTTTGGCAGGCTAATGTTGCTGCTGCTGCTGCTTGTGTAAAAAAAATAACACCACCATCAATTGCCAGAATCATATCAGTACCACTGGTGTGTCAGAATTTCATCCCACAGGAGTTCTTTTACATGCTAGTAAATCTACCTACATGGAGCTGTTGCTTTTAAGCACACTTAAAAACTATCGATTTGGGCCAGGTTTGAACCCATGACCTTGGAATCAGAAGGCCAGTGCCTAACCAGCTGAGCCACCCAGACCAACCTGCTGCTTGTTGCTTGTAAGGAAAATATTTTGGACAGTTTTAATTTACTGCAGCCACTCTTAAAAGTCCAGAAATAAACTCAGTATATTCACTTATTATATGGAAAAGAGGTAGTGAAAAACTGTTTCCTATATATAATAGGAAAGTAATTTTAAAAAAAGTTCTATAGATACCTCAATCATTGTCTATATCACCGGAGCTGATGTGAGATCTATCTGTTGTTGCCAAACTGCTTAGTGTTGGATTGGACAGCAGTAGATTCAGCACTTCTACTGAAAAAGTTCCACCTTTCCTCACTGGCAGCTTCCTTAGTGAAGAAATCAATGAATTTGATGATACCAGCAGTATTGTTAATAGGTCTTCGTTTATTAATATTCTAGATTGTTTTCTTGAATGACCTGTATATTTTTTGAAATCTTTGTTTCTTACCTTGTGTGTCTGTTCCAAAAGTTGTCAGTAGCTAGCATGCAGGATTTTATTGTTCCTGAGCCATGGACTAAAATAATACCAGGATATAATTCCATGTAGGAGTCATTCCACGTCAAGTTGCACAAATTTTCACAAAATCTGACCATCGTGTCTCTGATTCACTTCAACTTTTGTCCATGGATAACAAAAAAAAAAGTGTACTATGTTTTAAATTCTTATTTTTTTTAAATCGCAATATTTTAAAACATATTGTGCAATTCAACTTGTGAAAAGCTGCACACCTCTCTACCTTTAAATTAGAATATCTCACAGGCAATAAGTGGTAAAATGATGTTATAAAATGCAATAATAATTTTTATTCAACCAGTTTATCAATTAGTACATTTAATTTTGGACACATCAAATTTTAGAGATAAAATATAATACATGAAGTATACAATATAATAGTACATGTCACAATTAATAATTTACAATTCATTTAAGTTATATATACATTTACTCAACAAATATTCTTTTAATTTGAATTTTGATTTTGAGATATCTGTCAATGTTTTAATCCAATTAGGTATCCCATAGGGAAAGTTTGAGGTATCTGCCACATAATCTGCTTAGAGCCATAATTTCTATGTAGTTTTAGAGCATAATATACACATGATAATCTTCTTCTCTTGTTTCCTAAAAACTTGTTTATATGTTCTGTGCCCAGAGCTGCCATCACAGCCGTGCTTGCTGGTTAAAGTTAATGACTGTATGTTATCCGACAGTACGTCTGTTTGTGGTTTAATGAATCTTTGGACAGTGTAATTCAGAAGTTCCTATGCTTTAATATTGGTAACAAACTCCAGAGGTTATTTGGGATGGAGAAGTAATATGGTGGGTATATATTGGAATTTTCTTTGCTTGAGAACAAACAAATTTGAGGCCCACTTGTTCTGAGTCTTTAAAATTTGGCGGCTCTTTTAGGAGATACTTCAGATAATTCTTTAACAATGTTTCCAGTATACTTTTTCCCTGTAGCTTGCAAACTTGTTGCATTGCAAATGACAATTACAGCTACAGTCTCATTGCAAATGAGACTACAGCTTTGTATTAATTCTTCTACTTTCCTCTTTTTACTTTTACTACTACTTTCCTAAAATGTTTTCTTGAAAGACTTCTGTGCTACTGTTGAGATAGTGAGAGTACTCGGCGCAGATAGATAAATTTCCTCAGAAAATTTAATTTAACAATTGAGCCAGTTTGAATGTTTTTTTCAGAAACCTATTTGATTGTCATATTCTAAATTAATGTTTCATATTTTAAGATTTTGTTTACTTATTTCAGATAATAGATATTTTAGATATCAGATTTCAGAGACAACACTGATCCTATCGTGATCCGGATATTGCTTTCATTGCAATACCATCAACTGCTAAGATATCCAAAACCAGCACTGGTATGCAGCAGTTCCAAAGAAAAAAGATGGAAAATCAATTTTTCTTATTCTTTGTTACAGGAAGCAATCAAAAGAAAGAAGGAAGTGTCTAATTTAGCAAGATCAAAACAAAGGTGCAAGTGATATAGTAGATGCTTTTGGTGAATTTATTGGAAGTGAGCTATAAGACATAAAGGCACCTAGGAGTGAATTATTTTTTGGCAAACAAAAAGGAAAATACAACAGATATTGTTGCAGGCTACATATCATTGACTCGCAGCACTCTCCAGCTAGTCTGAATGCCTAGTCTCCCAATTCTGGTGCTTGATCCTGCCAGTGATTACTGTCACAGCAAACTGTACCAATATTAAATTTACATATATTATTGTAGCACAGAATGCTGCATATAACTCAGAAAAGAACTAGAAGTGTATTGTAATGAGTAGATCTTGGTGCAATGTATGCTAAAAAACTTAAAATAGGCAGGCAAATAGTCACTATAACAAGTTCAAAATAGGCACTATCAGTAATTATAAGCATTGAAGTAGGAACAACAATTTATACATTTACCACCTAAAAATGTGTTTTGACCTGAGAGAACAGTATAGAAATATCAACTATCAGATAGCATATCCCATATATGTATAGTGCTTTTCCCTTGCTCTGCGGCCATCGCACAGCTGCTTGTGCGCCAGCTGCCTTGTCTCAGTCTGCAGCCAAAAGAGGTATAATTACTTCCAGACTCTGGGGAGGATAGGGAATAATCTTGGCTAGAGGAAAATTCCCAGCCCCCCCAGCCCGGAATCGAACCTTGGACCCCTCACACAGCAGGCATGTGCCCTACTGACTGAGCTATGGTGGCAGCCCATTCTCATATTGTAGTTACAATTACAATGATAATAAGCACATATCTTATTATAAGAAATGTTGTCCTTCTCTATCCACACTTTTCTGGCATCTTCTCAGGTGGTTTGCATTCACACTCGAGAGTTCAGTATTCGAAATTGAATGACTTTCTTGCCTATGTTTTCTTTTAGTTCTACCAAAGTATGGGATTTGTTGCATATGCTTTATTTTTCATGTAATCATCAGAGTCGGGTAAAAATAATTGGATTTTGCAAAATCATAGACTAATTGACCCATGCTTAATATTATTCTCTGATAAAGCATGTTTCCATTTGTATGGCTATGTTTCGTCACAAAATAGCAGATTTTGGAGTACAGAGAAACCCAATTTTACAATCGAGGTACCCTTGCATGATGCTAAAATGTTGTTGTTCGCCAATGGCACTGAGGATTAATTGATCTGCATCATTTTCCCCTCTGGCTTCCCAATATAAAGTCTGTAAGTTATCACTGTTAAGACCTTTGCATTTGGCGAGATGATGTTTGTTCAGGATGACATCTTCTTTACAGAGAGTGCACTTGGGTGTAGGTAGGCATCGTATCTTGTAGAGATGTTCTGCGAGGCAATCATAGCCAGTTGCCATCCTAAATAAGGCCACTGCAGTCTTCTTTGGCATTTTTTGTTTATCAACTCTATCTTTAATGTTCTTATAATCTTTATCTTTTAATTTATCTTCTTCATCAAGTCTCTGCTGTCTTTTGAAAATGATGCGAAAATTGATGTGCAGTAAATGCATACAGAATAATAGGGCCTATATTTTTTTGAATAAACATTAAATGCAGAGAGGTACAGGAATGTCATACACCATTTTTTGAACAGCTGACTGAAGTCAGTCAGGATTTTTCAAATAAGACTCTGTTACTGCACATACAGTTGATGAGTCATTAAATTTAATTCAGGAAATATTTGAAGATAGGGTAATTAGTAAAGGATTATGGCTCTCACGGTCCCCTGTCCCCTGATTTAACTGTGTGCAATTTTTATCTGTGGGAGAATTTGAAAAATAAAGTGTATGCAACAAACTGCCATACGCTGGAAGAACTAAAGGAAAACATCAGATGTGAAATTCACTCAATTTCGTATATTGAACTCCCAATTGTGTATGAAAATTTCCTAAGAAGATGCCAGAAGTGTGTGGATAGAGGAGGACATTTTCAACATCTCTTATGGTAAGGTATGTGCTTATTATCATTGTAACTGTACCTATGAGTACATGAAGCAGTTGTGGGGATATTATACGTACTTTGTTGATAGAACCCAGCTGAGGTGACCAGCATGTGAGACGATGAGCAGTGGCTGCAGTGTGAGAGAAAAGCACTGTATAAAATTTACGAAATTCCACTATTCTATTAATGAAGTTTAAGCTGTGAACAGTATTTCTTTTAAATTTTGCACTCTTCAGTTACTATATATTTTTTATGGCAAATCTTATTAATAGTTTTTAAGCTTCTGTTCTCTCTCTTGAATATGTTTTACACTGGCAAGCTGGTTTGTAATTATTATTGTGTCTGTTATGTATTATTATTATTATTATTATTATTATTATTATTATTATTATTATTATTATTAAACAGGCTATTGTTGCATTTACAATAAAATAAATCTTAATCTTTTTAGGTCAGTACTGTGTTTTTGCCCACGTGGGAAGCAGAAAACAGTAAAGCCATTGTATTAATGACCAAAGCGATGAGTGAATACTAAAATAGTTGATTTCCCAGTTGTAAACCAATACTTTTTTGTAGTTGATCATTTACCATATGCTTTATTGTGCCACTATTTTGTTATTACATGAAACAGTGCACCTTCTGATGTTAGGAAAGGAATGCCACTAGTACAAACTCCCTCAGGCATGTTGTCAACAATGGCTCATTGTCTCACAGTGCAAAGTATTAATTGTAATAATTTTAATTGATAAATAATATAAATAAATAACTGCCAATAGCAAAAATTATGAAATCATGATAGACAAAAAGCCTTCATAAAAGTTCTCATTACAAAAAAAAAAAGCCATAATAGGCTGTTGAACTACAAGAAGGCACACACTATGAAATTAGCCAATTATAGACACTATAAAATTAGTATATTTTACTTCAGTAAGCATGAAACATATTTATACAGGGTAGACCATTTAAGTTTAAACTGTACAATATCTCCAAAACTAAGCATTGTAGAAAGAAATGTCATGAATAAAAGTTGCTTGATGTTATGGGGATAAGTAAATGCCATTAGTCATGTTTTATTTGGAGGACATTGTGATGGTCATTTTAGGTTCAATTTAAATTGACCCTAATTGTAGGTTCCCATTTAAAAAAATTAAATTGACCCTAAAATGACCATCATAACATCCTTCAAACAAAACACAACTAATGGCATTTACTTTCACCCATAATATCAAGCAACTTTTATTCAAGACATTTCTTTATACAACACTTAGTTTTGGAGATATTGTACAGTCTCAACTTAAATGGTCCACCCTGTATATACAAAGCCTAAAGGAATCAAATAGGCAAATGCTGAGCTCTAGTAATGAGCAATATTGATAACATTGGTGCTTATTGCAGCTAATCACAGTAGTTAATATCTGCACAAAATTATGTTTTCAGTTCTGTTTGTGAAAATAAATTCTTACCATCATACAATTCCTCTTTAGTGCCTGTTAAATATGTTTCTGAGAAATGCTTAAAAGAGTACCTAGGTTATAGTGAAGTATTTAAGTACTATATAGAAAACTTGAATAATGTTCTCCACAGCCAGAAAGCGCAGTGTGACCATAATACAGTCTTCAGCACTTTTTAAGTCCTCATGTTATAATTCTTTTAAGAGGTTTGGCACATGTTACAATACTTTAATCTACAGGTATTTCCTTTTCTGCTCCTTTCTTTAGCAGTAAGCTGCTTGTAGTAATTGAACTCTTTGTAGCTTACCAAGTACAGTTTCTTTTTTTCCATGTTTAAACAGGTAGGACCAAACATTTTATGTAGCCTAATGGTGTTTTGATGCTACTGCTTAATGTTTTATAAAAATTGACTTTTACAAAAGCTATGTGACAAAGAACTCGGACACAGATATTCTAAAGTGTAATACCAGGCTAATGTGAAGGACGGCTAATATTCTGCACAGTTACTGTTGGTGCTTCCATAAATGTATAAATATGTGTGTTCTAGGAAATTAGAAAGAAACCTACAAAGAAAGAAGAAAGTGAAGATGAGTATGTTGCCAGTGAGGAAGATGAAGAGCAGACAGTTAGGGTAGCAGAGGATG
This sequence comes from Deroplatys truncata, assembly GCA_030765065.1. Lineage (NCBI taxonomy): Eukaryota > Metazoa > Arthropoda > Insecta > Mantodea > Mantidae > Deroplatys > Deroplatys truncata. The sequence goes on along the minus strand of CM060990.1, from coordinate 404,664,335 downwards.
AAGCAGAAAATAATGATGGCAATACTGGTGGTGGTGATAAGGGTGATGATGGTGATGATAAGAATGAGGAATCAGAAACAGATGAAGAAACAAATAAAGGCTCTGAGAGGAGTTCAACCAATGAATCTGGTCAGTTGAATAGAAATTGACTTACTTACTTACTTACTTTCTTACTTTCTTTCTTTCTTTCTTTCTTTCTTTCTTTCTTTCTTTCTTTCTTTCGTTTGTTTGTTTGTCCTGTCAGTGGCCATTTCTTTCTAATGGGAAAGTGCTTTTTAAGTTCTTCTTTCCTATCTGATCTTTTGCTCATGTATTCAATATGGGAATCTTCAATCTGTGCGTGTATGCAGCCCAAAAGTTTTATTTAGTTCTCCAAAACAACGTGCTTATATTTTTAATGGCTTACTTGGTATGAAATGAAGCTGTGTAGCTAGTCTTCCACATAAGCATTAATACAGTAGACCCTCGTGTAACCAAATTTCAAGGGACCAAAAAATAGACAATTTGATTTAAGGAAGTTTGAATTAACAATTTCTTGTAAAAATAGTCCCTTATTATCTGAAAAGGCAAAATACAACTGTTGAGTTCACTTTTTCTCTTCTTATGGGTGCCAACAAAAAAAGTAAAAATAACTACTGTGTACAGTATTTCTGGAATTTTGTTAATTGAGAAACTATACTGTCAAATGTTTGTCATAACTTTTTTCAAACAATACAATTGTGGAACACCATAGTACCCATTGAATTAATATACCACATCCAGAGTAGTCTGAAATGCCATGGTGACATCAAAAGTGGCAGTAAATCTCTCGAGAACAGCAATTGCAGCTGCAACTTCAGCGTGGGTGGCAGTGTTCTCTCTTCATGTTCCTCCTCAGAAGAATGCAATAAAGAATTATCACCAACTGGTGTAAGCCTGTAGAAGAGCAGCATCAGAATCCACAGTTGTATCCTTATTATGGGTAAGTTCAGATGCTGGATCATTGGTTTCCTCTTCAGTTTCAATGGTGTTATCAGCTGCTGTCCAGGCCTTCTTAAAACAGTTAGTTATGGTGTATGTTTTAACTTCATTCCAAGCAGCAGATATGTTGTGGATAGCTTGCAATACATCCCAATGTGGAGCTGTTTCATGTAGTTCTATGGCATTATGGCAGCTTTAACCAGTCGGCATCTGTAATTAAGCTTCATTGAGACAATTATTCCTTGATCCAATGGCTGTAGAGGGCTCATGGTGTTAGCTGGTAAGAAGACAACTTCTTTCTTTGTAAGTTCCAGGTCATCAAACTGATGTGCTCAGCAGTGGTCCAAAGTTGGCAAAATATTTCTCTTCCTTGCAGCCATTTGTTATTGAACTTTCAAGAGCCAGCCTACAGAAGAGAGATTTGGTCATCCAAGCTTTATTATTATTCTTATGGTGGTAAGATAGATTGAATAGGTTGACATTTTTAAAACTTGGATTTTATTATTTTCCAATCATTAATGGTGGTTTGAGCTTCTCAGAACCATCTGAATTACAACACAAGACCACTGTCAATCTCTCCTTGCTGCGTTTTATTCCATGTCATTTTTCACCATTGACATGCAGTGTTTTGGCGGCACCGTGGCTGAGTGGTTAGACCGCTCGCCTCTCACTGCGGCAGCCCAGGTTCAATCCCAGGGACCCGCATGTGGGATTTGTGGTGGACAAAGCGGCATCTGGGCGGGTTTTCTCCGGGTTCTCCGGTTTCCCCCGCCATTCATTCCACCAACTGTTCCATCATCACCTTTCCTTTCATCCATTTCACCATCATTTCGTTTCATCTACTTCCTTCCTCCCATACCAGGCATCAGGCTGATCACCCATCCTGGATATTCTGTCTGATCTATGAGTGTCTGCTCCTCAACGGGCCTCTGACCCCAGGCACCCGCCTGCAAGTCCTACATAAGAGGAGGTTAAACAGATAAAGAAGAAGACATGTGTGTTTCTTCAGGCATCAAGTTATAGTAAACGCTTGCTTCATCCATATTAAACACATTTCTTGTTTCATAATGAGAGAGTTTGGATTCAAACTCCTGCGCCCATTGATTGACATCTTCCTTGTTTACTCTATGTGCCTCCCCACAGACACTGACAACACTAATTTTATGTCTCTTCTGAAAACAACATAGTCAGCCCTCAGAACACACAAACCCAGAAATTCCCCCTTTCTGGGCGATTTCAAGAGCCTTTTCTTGAAGCATGGGGCCAGACAAAGGAATTTGCTGTGAATGTATATATTGGAACTATTCAAACAATGAATCCTCCACTTCGTGTTTGGCTGGCCTTAGGCACTTGGTATTGCTGCTAAATGAACAGCTTGCCAGACTATTTTCTGTCTTGAACTTATTATCGATGAGACAGTAGACTTTAGGATTTAAAAGTGTTCTGCAACCTGTGTTTTAGTGTTCTCTACACTGTCAGCCATTTGTAGAATTTGCTGCTTTTGTTTCACTGTGGGAGCATTATGAGCACATTTCTGTTTCGGCAGCATATTGCAAGTGATGGAGTGAAAAGAAAAAACCAAACATTCACTGTTCACAAGCAAAGACAGCTCTCTGGATTGTTGCGAGTTGTGCGCTGTGTGCAATCTGCTGACCAATCCCTCCCTTCCCTGCCCCTGCGTCTTACACTGTGGAAGTGGCATGTAAGCAACAAGTAAGCAATCAGGCCATTGTTGAGAAATTACAGTACATATTGAGAAAAATTATGTGAAACGCATAACAGAAAATATGTAGTGCACAGCTTAACTTACATAGTTTAGATGAAGAATAAGGTATGGAATGTGTAATGAGTGGGCCAAATTTTAGTTCATAGTATGGATTATCCGAAATTCTGTTTGTGGTAGATTTTTTTATACAATTCAGAAGGGACCAAACAGCTAATATGCATTAGCTCAGTTTTTGGTCTATCCAATTTTGAATTAATGGAGGTCTACTGTATGAGGCTGTGTATTGTACAAAAGAAAAGAAGCTACAGTAACAAATACTGCAATTGATTAATTTGTGTTTATTATATACAGGGAAAGTCAAAAGTCCCTCTGGGGTTTTATGGATCTGTAGATCGGTAACCATAGCAAACATAGTGGAAAGATTTGTATCAGAGCAAAGAGTACCTCTCAAAGTTCTGTCCCCCCAGTGGCTCAGTTTGTGAGAGTACGGGTTTGGCACACCCGAGGTCCCGAGCCTCTCATCGCCATTGCCATCCCTCCACCCTCATCCGGTCGAGGTGGGTTCGTCCTCATGACCCGGGGACACAAGGTAGGCTCTCATGCGTTCTTTGCATTTCATTCAATGCGACCCCTCACCATCGTTTCTTTCTTCTCTGGCCTCTGTTTCCGATCATTTCGCACCACGACCATTCACACATCCCTTGTCCTTCCTTGCCGGCCTACCTTGCGTGCGAAACACCCACACGTTGGTCCATGAAATCGTTGGACCCTTTTTTGTTTATTTTACGCTTTTCTTTTAATACTCCGTGGGCACAATCTGATGGATACCCGCGCACTGGGTGCACACCTGGGTAAGTGGGTAATGGCGTCATCCCCACCACTCTGGGTCATCATGTAGGGCATGTGTTTGTATCCGCTGTTCAACTGCAGTCCCATGGGGGGGAGGGCATTGCATGAGCTGCTGACTCCCCACGGCCATTGAGTCCCTCTGTCTATGTTCTGGGAGGTGTGACCATGGGGTGAGACTGGTATGGATAGGACACTCACCCAAGCCGGGGTAACGCATGGTAAGTCAGAGCCCGAGGTTGGAGACAGTTGCAATGGTAGAGGATTTCTTTCGCTATAGAGCCCTCTTTCTCCATTACTTCAAACAAGCGCCGCAAAGTAAGTAACAGAAGTAACACCACCGCCACCTGGTTGTTACTTGGTCATTATCCGAACAGAGGAAGGACGGTCTTTTGAGAAGGTGAAGCCTTTTATTATCCAGAAGGGCATTGACTCTATTGCTGGTTCAGTTCATTCCCACACTCGACTTCGAAACGGTTCATTGTTAGTTCAAAGCAAGTCCGATCAACAAAGCAAGACCTTGTTGCGCGCCACGGTTATCCCATCCGTGTTGAGAAGCACCGCACTTTGAATTCCTGTCGAGGGGTCGTCACCACCCATAGCCTCGATGGTATATCGGACGATGAACTGGTCGAATATCTTTCCGATCATAACATAACAGCGATTCATCGAGTGCAGGCTAAACGCGACGGAGTGTTGGTACCCACTTGTACCTGTTTTAACTTTCAATGGCGTCGATCTGCCCATGAGTATTTCAGCAGGGTACGAACGCATTGCGGTGAGGCCAGACCTCTGCGTTGTTTCAAATGCCAACCTTTTGGGCATACGCAAGTCTCTTGTAAGTGTGCCGTTTCCATCTGTGCCTCTTGTAGTCAGCCCTCACACGATGGTACCTGTTCAGCACCTCTTGTCTGCGTTAATTGCAAAGGGTCTCATTCTGCGTCATTTTCTAACTGTCGCGGTACTTGGACGAGAAGGCGATCCGGGTAAAGGTAAAACTCGCTGAAGCCCGGAGGTGTTACCATACGCGCTCCTGCGATCGGGTACATTTAGTTCTGTTGTTGCCTCGCCAGTACCCCGGAAGGATGCCGATACTCAGACCTGGACCATGACTGCCATGACTGCAGCTACCATCCCCCGTCCATCTCTGACACACTTATTAAGCAATCTAAAGCTGGTCATAAGGTACTGAAGTCTCAAGGCACTGAGAAGAAATTCAAGCAGAAACTTCGTAAGGAAGATTTTCTTAAAGACCCTCCGCGTGCGCGCAGTAAGAAAAGTTCACCTTCTCCTCCTCGGAGGTCGCAGTCCCAGGACGCTCCTGGGACAAGCCGCGCTCAGCGGCACCCTTCACCTATTGCCACCCAGAACCGATTCTCGGCGCTTGAATCGGTTTCTGGCACTGAGCGCGTGGGCCCTCCCTTCGAGGAGCCTATGGAGTCTTGCCAACTCCATAACCAAAACTCGAGCCCAGAGGTTAAACAGAAAGTTATTTTGAGCTGCCCTTCTAAGTAGGAAGTTTAACCCTTTTATTAATGGCTGGAATTTACGTGGTGTACGATCGCATAGGGCGGAACTGCAACTTTTATTGCGTTCCCATTCACCTATGGTCGTGTGTTTGCAGGAGACCAAGCTTCGCCCTCATGATCCTTTTGATCTCCGAGGGTATACTCCGGTTCGCTACGATCTTGCACCGGATGAGGGTACTCCTGCTCATGGAGGTGTCATGCTATTAGTGCGTAACGACGTTCATTTTCAGACTCTCACTTTTACGTCCGACTTACAAGCTGTTGCTGTTAGGCTTCAATTAACCGGTTTTTTCTGTTCTATTTGCTCCGTCTATTCACCTCCATCTTCTCCCCTCGCTAACGCGGACATTCGAGATCTCATGTCCGCTCTCCCAACACCATTTCTTCTGTTGGGAGATTTTAATGCTCATCACTCCCCTGTGGGGTTTGCCAAGGGCTTGTGCGAGGAGTATGCTTCTTTCCGACATTTTTGCTCAGTTCAACCTCTCCATCCTCAATAGAGCTGTGCCTACTTTTCTTTCTGATTCTTCTGGTACATTCTTTCACTTGGACCTTGCCGTTTGCTCCATCCAGCTTGCTTGTCTGCAGTGGAACGTCCTCGCTGACACCTTACCCCTGCATCATTTCTCTTCTGTCTCACCACTTCCAGCATTCCAGAGCACCTACCTGGCAATTCAGCCAAGCCGACTGGAGACTGTATTCCAGCCTTGTGTCTTTTGTGGACCAGCCCTTCACTGATGTTAACCAAATGATGCAGCACCTTACCTCTACGATCCTATCTGCCGCCGAACACACAATCCCCCGTTCGTCCTCCCACCCTCGGCATATTCCTGTTCCCTGTTGGACTGTCGGGACACCGTTCGTGCCCATAGAGCTGTGCTTAGGGTGTTTTGGCGACCCCTACACTTGATAATTTGGTTACCTTTAAACAATCGTGCGCCAGGGCTCGTTGCATTATTCAGGATAGCAAGAAGGCGTCCTGGACTCATTTTGTCGAGTCTTTTAGTCGCTTCACGCCTTCCTCTGTTGTTTGGGATGAACTTCGTCGCTTCTCCGGTAAAGTGTCGCATTTTACTGTGTCTGGCCTTCAGGTTCCCAATGCCACCACAGTGGATCCGGCTGCCATTGCTAACACTCCAGGTGCTGCCTTTGAGGCGGTTTCCAGTTCTGACCATTATTCCGCTGGCTTTCACACTCTCAAAGACCGGCTGGATTCCGAGACTTCGGTTTCCTAATAATGAGTGTTATAATGAACTTTTCACAATTAGGGAGCTGGAGCATGCCCTCCATCTCTATAGGCACTCCGCTCCTGGGCCGGACGGCATTCATGTCTTGATGTTAAAGAACCATTCACCCGACAGTAAACTCTTTCTCTTACAGGTCTATAACCGTATTTGGCAAGATGGTGTTTTACCTTTAGTTTGGCGCGAAGCCACCATCATCCCTATGCTTGAGCCTGGGCAGGTACGCCAACTACCTTCCAGCTACTGCCCTATCTCCCTCACCAGTTGCATTTGCGAGGTGATGGAGCGCATGATGAACGGATGGTTGACATGTTGGCTTGAGTCTCAGAACCTTCTGGCGAAAGCTCAGTGCGGGTTTCGTCGCCATCGTTCTACCGTCGACCATCTGGTGTCTGTCGACACATATTATGACCGGATTTCTGAGAAACTGTCAAACAGTGGCTGTGTTTTTTGACCTGGAGAAAGCTTATGACACTTGTTGGAGGGGCGGCATTTTACGTACACTCCACGCATGGAATATATGCGGTCGTCTTCCCATATTTCTTCGGGGGTTTATGACGGATCGCGTCTTTCATGTACGTGTGGGCTCGGTTTTATCTAATGGTTTTATTCAAGAGAAGGTGTACCGCAGGGCTCTGTACTCAGTGTCACACATTTTGCAATTGCTATCAACCCTATTGTTGAGTGTGTTCCACCTGGTATTTCTTCGTCCCTTTTCGTTACGATTTTGCCATTTATTGCAGTTCATGGCAGACCTGTCTGCTCGAACGCTGTCTCCAGAGCTGTATCGACCGTCTCTATACCTGGAGTAATGCCAACGGCTTTAATTTCTCCACCGAGAAATACGTCTTTGTGAATTTCTGGCGCCGGAAGGCTTTCCCTTCGCCCTCTCTCCATCTTGGGCTCAATTGTCTTCCATTTGCAGACGAGCTGAAATTTTTGGGGTTGATCGAAAGTTGAGCTGGACTTCGCACATTTCATTTTTAAAAGCAAAGTGTGACCGTTCTCTTAATCTTTTACGTGTTTTAAGTGGCACATCCTGGGGAGCTGATCGGACCGTCCTGCGTATTTATCGCTCATTGGTCCGATCCAAGCTTGATTGCGGGTGCATTGTCTATTCATCGGTGCATCCATCTGTGTTACGTCGATTGAATGCCATTCACCATCGTGGCATAAGAGTCGCTACAGGGTCCTTTCCAACTAGCCCTGTACCCAGTCTGTATGCTGAAGCTGCCCCTTCAGGCGTGGGATCTTTTTTTTTTTTTGCAGCTATGCATGTCGACTCAAGCTTGCCTGACCACCCATCCTTCGAGTTATTTTTCAAGGATTCACTTGATCGGCAGTATTTAGTTCGCTCCTCTGCATTGCTCCCTGCAGGGGTTCGATTTTGCCAGCTTCTTCGGGATTTGGACGTTACGCCAACGCCCACCCTTCCCAGGGGGAAACGCGGTTTCCTCCATGGTTGTGCCCTGAGACCCACTGTCACCTTGGGTTAACGTCGATGCCGAAGAATGAGATCCCTTCTTCAGTCCTTAGATCCGCCTTTTTAGAACTTAAGGCGCAATTCGGGGACTTCCATTTTATATATATTGATGGATCTAAGACTGGTGTTGCAGTAGGGTGTGCCTTTATTTTGGTCAACATAGTTTTATCTTTCGTTTACAGTGGCGGTGTCGATGTTTACCGCCGAACTTTTTAGTATTCATCAATCTCTTTTATACATACAGCGGCACAACTTACACACTGTGTTGTTTGTACAGACTCTCCGAGTGCTCTTCAGGGTATTCGTGTGCTGTACACCTACCACCCGCTCATACAGCGCATTCCTGACCTGCTCCACTCGCTTGGTGCTTCTGGCATCAGCATCTCCTTCGTATGAATTCCAGATCATGTGGGCATCTCAGGGATCGAGTCTGCCGACGTCGCTGCCAAATCGGCAATTTTATCACCCAGATGTTTTACCTCTGTTGTTCCCTCCACAGATTTGTTTGTTATTTTACGTTGCCGCATCCTCTCGCTTTGGGGCGATGAGTGGACGGCCCTCCGGTGGAATAAGTTGTGGGAGGTTAAACTTGAGAAATTGTTTGCTTCTCGTAATATATATGTTTAGACTTGAAGGTTATGTTGTTATTAGGTAATATATTTTTACGTAAATTATTTTATTTAGTTGCATTTAAGCAGTTCCTAAAACATGCTTTTGCGTCGGTTTGAATTTGTTTATTACATAATAGTTACTGTTATTACACAATATGCTGTTACGTATGAGAAGCTGATTTCATGATGTGTTTTTGTTATTGCACCCCAAGTTTTACACTATAATATTTAACTTTGTTATTAACACTGCTTCTATATATTATTTATGTTTGAATTTGCCTCGGCTGCGTCAGTCTTACTTTAGAAACATGCGTCTCTTATTCAGGGTGCAGTGCAGCAAGAATATAGACATGACAGAATTTAACTTTTAAAATTCACTTCTTTTATTAATTTTTGCACATTTTTATAAAGAACTACATTTTTTAAGAACTGTGAGAATCTTCAACACTTTCACTTAGCGCGTATACATATTTTTACGATTCACACGTAGAGAACACATCTTACATCTGTTCACTACCAAGGCTTGCCAGCAACTAAGCAACTCTCAATGGTTAAACCTGTAAGCTTCGGTATTTCAAGTCTCTGATTGGCTAATTCTAGTCCAATAGAATATCTGCATTTTATTTAAACTTTTTCCTTGCTATTGATTGGCTAATTTTAAACTGTTACTGAATTTACCTTATCTTTGATATAATCATGACTGGTAACTTTTCAAACTCTTTAAACTCATTATTGCTACGTTACCTCATTATTACCTCATTGTTAGCAACTTAAAACTTATTATTCTCACAGCTCTTGCATTAGTAAAGTATATAATGTATTCACATAACATTAATAAAACATGTTTATAATAAAAATAAGCATTTGCAATGACTGTTACATACAATTTAAATAATTATTACATACATATTGTTTCAAGGCTGTTATTGAATTTACTTTTTGTAAAATACAATTGAAATTATTTAGGTATTAATATACTGCCTCAAACCTCTCCTGTTAGTCTGGGGTAACTCTTCTCGTTCTTCTCGTCGGGAAAAGGTAATTTTAGCTCGTTTACGTATTGGACATTGCCTTTTTAGTCATAGACACCTGCTCAGGGGTGACCCCGCACCACTCTGTGAGCTGTGTGATTGCACCCTTAATGGTGCATCACATTTTAGTCGTGTTACGTTTTAGCTCCATTGCTCATTCATGTGTCTGTGCCTGTTGGCATAGCCAACGTTTTGGCAGATGACACGCATGTTGTAGAATGTCTTTTACGTTTTATCAGTGACAGTGGTTTTAGTCGGTGCATTTAATGTGCTGATCGTCTTTTGGTTTTGTAATTTTATTTTGTCCGTATTAATGGGGCTCTTCTCCCCGGCGGACATATGGCGCTCTTGTCTCTTGACTTCTACAGTTCCTGACTTGTTGTTTAATCTTTTATTGTTTTATTTAGCATGCCTTCAGTATGGTGCCTTTTTAGTATTTGCTACCATGTTTTTTAGTGTTTTAGACTAAGCAGGTTTGTGTCCCGTATTTTAGTTATTGGATTTTAAATTCTATACGTTGTAAGGGCGCTGATGACCTTTGATGTTTAGTGCCCTTAACCCCCCATCTCTCTCTCAAAGTTCTGTATGCATGCAGTAGCCATAGTGTGAAGTTTGGATTCGATGTAGTTTTCAAGCCGATTCTCCTTTCCTTCCATGGCCTCGCAAGTTCACCGGACCTAACCCCATGCAATGTTTACTTATGGGGTTATGTTAGAGATTGTGTATTCATCCCCCCCCCCCCTTTGCCACACGATTTAGCAGAGCTGAAAGAGAGGATTGTGCATATAGTTGCCAATATTGACCGTGAGATGTTGGGATGTGTATGCAGCGAGTTGGTCTACAGGGTTGATGTCTGCCACGTCACCAACACTGGGCATATGGAACACCTGTACGTATGTACCAACACTTTGGGAGATACTGTTTTCTCTGATACAAATCTTCCCGCCATGTCTGCTATAGTTACCATTCTATAAACTCACAAAACCCTGGAAGGACTTTTGACTTGCCCTGTATTTGTGTTAAAAGTCATGAACTAGCAGCTTTCAATTTGTGTGCACTTCACTCAGCATAGGTTCTTAAAAGCCTTGGACCAAGCATAAATAAATTTAGCAATATACAAATGATTGCACTTCAATAAAAATTCCATTTGTGAAATTGGAGAGTTAGGTTTAAATAATATGAAAGCTTATGTGTGACTGAGTTACAACTGTGAATTGACTTATTCAAAATATATGCTAAAACTTCACTAAATATAATTATTTTAACATTTCAGAAATGTAAATATAATTATTTTAACATTTCAGAAATGTGAGGTGAATACTACTAGTCTTTATTGTCTTCTCTGAAAATTCTATAAATACTAGAATAGTCCCTTTTTTCCAACTTAATAAAATGTGGTATTCTCACAAAAGATTCAGTAAAAAATATACAAATCATGGAACTATGCAGGAACTTTAGCACTTGTGAAAAGGAACATCAAATTATTTCCCTCAAATTGTGGTTATCTGTTGCAGTTTTTAAAGTGTGCATGAGGTACGAAATATTTCCTAAATTTTCCTTGTAAATTTTGCTGAAAGAGAAAGAAGAAATTTCACCTAAATTATTATTTAACAATGCTTTGAAATACACTTTCTCTCCATTAAAATTTAAATGCATTTTACCATACAGTGAACATACAGATCTCGTTTTCCATTTATGTTCATAAGAAACAAATGAGTATAAATTAGAAGCATTATGAACATGTAGAAAATGCATGCCTCTACAGAGTAATAAAGGATAAATAGTTTGTGTGCTTGGACAGTGGTCTTTTTTAATGAGTTTATCTGAAATATTATAGTGAGCTATAAAGCCATATTTTGAGTCAAATCAAATGATTAATAAATTAATAGAAGGAACATGCAAATAAGGTTAGGGATTTTAAACAATAAAGCTATTTGATATCCACTTTTAATGAAAGACTAAACTAAAAATTCACCTGTCTATTTTATTTAATATTCTGCAAGGTCTCGAATTGTGCGTAACAATGGTGAAAACTGGAACAATGTAAGACTTGCCTTTCGGGATCTGCAGGATATTTATCATACCAGCAGTGCATTATGGTGACATCCTATGGCTAGCCAGCATTCTTGAAGCATATCTCCCGCCAGAGCAACTTATCAGTCATAGCATTAAGTTTCAACAGGAATGTGTAGTCACTGTAGTACCTTGAATATCCATGCTTTAAAATTTCACTTCTTTGAACTCGTCTCATTATTTACGTGTTATTAAATATTTTCACCATTTTCTCATGAAGGTAATCCAAACCAAGAAAAGTATCAGCCTTTCATTTCCTGCTTATTAGGTTTAATTTTATGGAGTGAGCCAATATAAGACACATCACTACGGTCAATAACTCCTGGTACGAGATACTCGTATTGAAACGTGTTCATTTACTTCATTCACTATTTGTGTTACAAGGTTTAGTCTCCATTCATAAGTGTTTTTTCTCATACTTCTTTTTATACCCTTCCCCAGCTGATTTAGAATATTCCACGGAACTGCCCATTACTTTTTCCCCCTTGGTGAAAACTATGATCTAGAGCAGCTGTCATTGATCTGATATACATGCCTAGAAATGAAAAACGTGTTCATTTTGGAACATACTTAAAGCGCTCATTGGATAGGATTCAAGACTTCCTTTATGATGAAAGTGATTGATATGCATAATGTCACTTAAAAATCTTGCATTATTTATGATACTGCTCAAATCATTGTATTCTGTGGAATTCTAACATAGCCAGTTTGTGTTTTAACTTTTTCTTCACTCAACATATCATGAGCGCATGAATGAAATTTATCAAAACCTACCCAATTATGGACATAAGTAGTGTGATTTAGAATGGACGTGAATTTTTGCTTCGGAAGCACATTGTCACTTTCACAAGTAGCAGAGGCCCACCACAGATAATTATGAATTAAATGCTTCCATTCATAAAGGACCGATGATTTTGGATCTTATTAAACATTTTCATAAGAGATTTAGTAAGATGTCATACTTCAAATTCATGGTATATATGCGGAAATTTCTTTTTCATCAAAGCTGTAATACCCATGTGTCTGTCAGAAACAATTTTATGGGCAGATTTTCATTCATAAAAATCTACATATTTTCGCAAGCAGCTTTCTCATTATCCCACTTAGTTCTTTTCTGTACAATTATGAAACTTTAATATTTTATTTGTTGCCAAATTCATTATAGAATATGTCACATATTTAGCAGAAATTTCTGGGAGTCGTATTGTCCATCCCACATAAACATAAATTTGAATCGTTCATGGCAATTGCAAAATTACTTTCTTTTTCTTTTAACCAGGCTTTGTGTACAGAAGGAGAAACACAATTTTTAACAAGTCTATAAAAATATAATTCAGAAAAAAGTAGTAGTGTTATTGCTTTTGAGAATGCCAAGAAAGTTAAATGTCATTCCTAAAAGATACATGCCTGAAGCTATGCACATGTTGCTTTTTAGACTTCTACTAAAAGAGCACCACTCACATAGGTGCCCTTTCACACAATGAGTTATAATTCACATTTGTGCCCCTCGTGTGTTAAATTTTCTTCCATTGACAGACTCACCACATATGTGACAAACAGTGAAGAGCACAAGGAGAGCATTTACACACATAAACACAAAAGAGTATTTTCTGGACATACCTACATCTTTTTCTCCATTTTCACTGGATTCCCTCAAATATTCATTCAGTTTACAATCATTTACAGCTGAAGATTCGCCTTCCTCATCAATCAAACTATGGTTCACATTAGTGCCGTTTATAGCACTAAAAGCTTCAGTTCTCAACTCGCTCTGTATTTTAGCATCAATCTTCAAATCCACATGTAAAGACTCAGAAACTAGTGTAAGTTCACTTGCTTGCAGAGAATTGCTTACTGAGTTGTCAACTAGCTGCAGCATTTGCTTTCTTTTAAAAATAGTCTTTTTTGAGTGGTTGTTCTTCTAATTGTCAAAAATTTCAAAGGCACCACATTATCTTTCAGTCTAAAGCTTTTGAAGCTCTCGTACTTCTTACTTTTATAACATCCATCTCATTAAAATCCTTTTCTGTGAAATGAATTCCACATACTCAAGCATTTTTGGTTGGCACAAAGTTTTTGCGTTTCACAGCAACACATTTGTTATACACATGTCGATTCTTATGTCTATCAGGGAATGAGTAATAACCAACATTTCTGTTTATGCCGGAATTATTTGCACAACCATAAGCACTGCACACAGGCATTCTTGACCTTAAACCTCACAGAACACTAGGAAACGGAAACTGTCCTACAATCACAAAATAACAATGTTAAATGTTATGCAAGGCTAACTAATACAACTGACAATGAATAGCGTGGCATGATCCTAGCTTTATGATGTCACTGCTAGGTGATCATTAAATATAAAAGTGCTTCCAGAATGAAAATAAGAGGATTTTCAACAATGGGTTCAGAAATTGTCTTTATGTTATTGTTAGTCTTTAAAAGTTTAGTTCATTGCTTTTATAAGCAACGTTTCAGTTTATTTAACGCATATTTTGTCTCAGTTAGTGCAGAAAGTTAAGTGTGAAAAGCCTCCAGGGCTGCATTCAACTGCCTCATCTTCTCTACTTCTCTTCTGCTTGTGCATATCCATAGTCAGCATTCTCTTCATCACTTAGGGGTTAAACTACACAGTGCAACCTCCAGGGCCTGCTGGTGTAGGTATGGATCTGACACACCCAGGGTCCTGAGCTGCAGTACCCCTCAATGTGAGCTCCTCTACAAGGTGAGGGAGCTTAAAATATGCTCCCACATGTAGGCCGTGCATGGAGACTCGTGACTGGATATTTGCCAAACTCCAGGATTAGTGGGGTCTTCCCACTTTATCCCATGAATGAATTGAGTTTTATTTATGGACGCTCTTTTACTACTATGGTTCTTAGCATCCCATTTTATATTAGGTGTGAAAGACCAGAAATTTTGCTCAGAGACCTCTTTACCAAACTTGAGGTTTTTACGTGGCGTAAATCAATGACACAGTACTGCTGGCTTTACTTCCCTTCTGAAGGAAGACATGCTAAGAATTTTTACGCCCGAAAAAACCGATCGCCCTCCACTGAGTTTGAACCTGCAATCTTGGGAACTAGAGGCTAGCATGATACCCCTAGGCCATGGAGGACAATGCTTTATCCCCTGTGTAGCCCAGTCATCCCAGTGGGATGACCCCTTGTTGGGCTATGTGATGGTTTTGGAATGCTTAGAAATGAAACTAACTATCCATCATTTATAGCTACCACAAATGTAAAAAGAAAACATCAAATGCAAGAGAAAATAGAGGTAAATGTTGTGCCATCTCTTGTAACCTGGTAATTCACAGAATGCAAGAGGCTCAGTCCATTCAGAAGGTCAACCGAATCATAATACAATCAGGTCTTGATAAGATAATTGGTCCATTTAAGTCGTGTATGCATTTAAGGGGAGACTAAATGGCGAAAGTTGCCAAATATTACATTTTAGTTTTTTTATTCATCCTTATAAATTGGAATTTCTTCTTTAATTTGATATACATTTTATCATTATAGCACAATACTTATATTTTGTATATGTTTTTAAAAATATTACTGCATCTGCCATTTTGTACTATGAATTCTGCACCATTTAACAGAAAAAAAATCATAACTCCTATACACTTTTCTCATCTTTTACAGAAGTTTTGCTTTACAAATTGGTACTACTATTAAATATGGAGGCTTCTATGTGCTCAAGCTATGTGGTTTCTTTCTTGGCAAATATATTCAAGCTTGTTTTTTTCCATTTTGCTTTGAGCAGCTTTTTCTGTAAATGACATTTTCTGACATAAATGGCCTGTTTACTCAGAAATTATTGAAGATAGCTAAATCAATTTTTGGATGATAAAATCAACCTCTAAGTGGTATTGTGAATCTACTTTGGTGTCAATAGGATGTTTAGTTATGTTTTTAAAAAAATAATTCCTGGTAAATTTTAATCAACGGATGGTATAATTGAGAAAAAAATCCTATCTTCCTTAATAAACAAACTTATTGGATAAAAATATATCAGTGAACATAGAAGTCTCATATCTTAAATAGTTTCTGAGATGCTGGACCATAAATTTAGCAAGTTGCTCAATGCCAAGCTATTCCATGGATACACTATCCGTGTTGGGAAGCACTGTATAATGAATTCTTCAAAGGAGGTAATCAGCACTCATCTGTTGGATGAATTGCAGGAAGGAGAGATTTGGAGTTGGTGGAAGAGGATGTCACTTCAGTTTATCATGTGGTGGTGTCCAAATGCCTACCCATATCCCTTTCCTCACTTTTGATCAGGTAGATCTCCCTTAAAAGATAAGGGCATTGTATGGAGTTATAAGCATTCAACCAGATATTCCATGGCCTATGAATTTTTTCAGTGCCAACACTTTGGACCACCAAGATCAGAAGCACCACTCCTGTATGTGTGAACTGTACCAAGGATGCCCACAATTGAGCTTGTCCACCTACTCCCTGCTGTGGAAATGGTCAAGGTGCCTATCCAGCAACTTCCTGCAAATGTCCACATTTTTTAAGTGAGAAGGCAATTAAAGAGCTGTGTGTGAAAGAACGCCTGTGTTATAATGAAGCTGGTGGATGCCATCTTGCCTTGCCGGCTTTCTCTATTGAAATTTGGTACCTTCAGCTCGGTAGTGTCCACCCGTTACCAAGCGGTATATGAGTATGCAAACATGCCATATTGCCTCCACTATGACATTACTCTGAGCACACCAGATCCGTCTTCCTCAGATACGGCCAGACCTAAAGTTATTTTTATTGAACCCAACATGCATAAGTACAAAACTCGCCTGAAGCATGCCGACTTTTTGAAACACACTCAGGGCTCTATCAGTGGGCAGGTTCATTTCAAGGAATTTTTTCTTTCACCTCCTCTGAGATCCCACTGTTACAATTCCAAAGGGAGGAACTGCCTCCAGCGGAGTTCTACTTTGCCCTTCTCAACTGGAAACTGCTTTAAGTGAGAATGAGAGCATTCCTTTCGAGAAGCCTATGTAGGAGGAACATTCTTTCCCAAAAGCCCTAGCCTTACCCACACCAAAAAGGGCAAGTTAAATCGACACCCGCCAGTGACCAAGTGGCATTATTAATGAGCTTCTTCCATTCATTTTAAGATGGCCATAATTCAATGGAATACATGTGACATTCATACACATAGGGCAGAATTGAAGTTACTACATCACAGTCTTCTGTATTTTATGCTTATGGAAGACCAAGCTGCACCAGCAGGACACTTTCACATTCTCCAGTTTCATTCCAGTGCGCTTTGACCTTCCACCAGAACCAGGATACATAAAAGTGTCATGCCCTTGATTCGTGATCACATTTGTTACCATCCTCTTGTGCTTAACACTGCCATGCAAGCTGTTGCTGTTATACTAAATTTACCTTGGTTTTTTAATGCTTTGTACTGTGTATGTACGGCTTTCTCCCTTAGCCATTGCAGAACTTGCACATTTTATGACATAGCTCCCAGCATTCTACCTTCTGGAATTAATTGTTCTTTCACACAAGCCGTGTGTTGGACAGGGTTGGAAAGGTAGAATCAGATGACTGAAAAATTCAATGCCATAGCCGGGATTTGAACCACGGATCTCCTTGTCAACCAGACGGAGACCGGGAGATCTGTGGTTCAAATCCCGGCTATGGCATTGAATTTTTCAGTCATCTGATTCTACCTTTCCAATTCTACCTTCTGTTTGGAGACTGTAATATCCACCACCCCCTTCAGTGCCCATCACCTGCCTAGGGCTCGCGTGAAGAGGATGCATCTTTCTGATGTTTTCACACAGAACTACCCTTTTTATTTTAAAAAGTAGCGAAACCACTTTTGTTTGCAATTCTTCTGGCACTGTCTCAAATTTGGATTTATCCCTTTGCTCTGCACAGCTTGCTCACCATTTTCTGTGGAATGTTGTCTCTGATACCTACTCCAGCAATCATTTACCTTGACTCATCAGCTTGCTTTCTCACCACGTCCCACCTTCATGTATACCTACATAGCAAATAAACCCAGCGAGCTATAATCTTTATTCCAACCTAGCTGTTTTCAAAGGCCACCTCTTCTAAGATGTTAGCCAGATGATGGAACATCTTATTTCTGTCATTATTTCCATTGCCAAGCATTCTATTCCTTGGTCATCTTCTTATACGTTTATTGGTCCCTTGGTGGACTGACAAATGCCGGGCAGTAGTTTATCCACGTAGAGCTGCATTTCGGGTTTTTAGGTGCCACCCTACACTTGAAAATCAAGTCACTTAAATGCAACTGAATGCCAGGGTTGACTGTGTCTTTCATGCTAGCAAGAGGATATCTTGGACCTATTTTGTGGAGTTCTTTAATCCCTTCATACCTTCGTCTTGTATGGGATAAACTTTGTTGTGTGGTTGACAAATTACCACAGTTTACAGCATTCAGTCTCAAGGTAAATAATTTATTAATGCTAAAAATGTTGCTAAAATTTTTGAGCAATGCCTTTGTGGCTGTTTCGAGCTCATCGAGTTACCGCTCCAACTTTTGATCCTTTAAGATCTGGATTCAGTCACATGAACTCTCTTTTAATTGCTAGCGTTACAGTGCATTTTTCCACAATGCAGATGCTGGAACAGCCCCTATCGCCCTCTAGGCACTCAGTTCCTGGGTCTGATGTATGTCTTAATGCTGCAGCACCTTCCTTCCATAGGTAAACTCTCTCTTGCAGCTGTATAACCGTATATGGCAAACCGGTAAGTTTTCATCAGTGAGGCTATGATCGTCTGAATATTAAAACCTGAAACAAATTGCCATCTACCTTCCAGTTACTGGCTGATCTCCCTCACCAGCTGCATTTGTAGGTTGATAGAGTGTATGATCAACGGTTAGTTGACATGGTGGCTAGAATCTCAGAAACTGCTGTTGAACGTCCTGTGTGGTTTCCATTGCTGCTGTTCAACAGTTGACTACTTAGTTTGCTTATCCATGCACATCATTGATGCATTTCTGAGTAAGAGTCAGATGTTGGAGTCTTTGTTTATCTCGAAAAAGCGTATGATACTGGAGGGCAGGTATTCATAGCACCCTACATAAGTGGGGTATTCGTGGTCGTCGCTGGGCTCGGTACTTAGCATCACGCTTGTTGCTGTTGCCATCAACCTATTGTGGTGTATGTTCCATATGGTGTTTCATCTTCATTGTTTGTGGATGATTTTGCCCTTTACTGTAGTTCTTGTCAGTCTTGTCTCTTAAAATGTTGACTCCAATGGTGTCTTCGCTGCATCTACACTTGGACTACCAACAACGGCTTTCACTTTGCTGAGAATACCGTCAGCTCTAACTTCTGGTGCTGAAAGGTATTCCCTTTGCCTTCTCTATATCTTGGTCCAGATCCTCCTCCTTTAGCAGACATGACAAAATTTTTAGGATTGATTTTTTACAAAAAACTTACTGTCCTCAAAACTTAAAAGTGAAGTTAGCATTCTGTTAATCTTTTACATGTTATAAATGACATATTCTCTGGAGCTAATCAAACAGTACTTTTAAGACTGGTCCCATCGAAACTAGATTACGGGTACATTGTATATTCTTTGGCGAGACCTTCAATTTTAATTCACTTAAATTCAATTCATCATCATGGTACAAACATGAGTGCCAGCGCCTTTACCACAAGCTATCAGCCTTTTGTGTGGAAGCTGCTGAACCTCCACTATTTTATCGGCACAATGTTCTTTGTAGTAGCTACACATGTAGACTCTCATGTCTATCTGGACATCCATCATTTAATTTGTTTTTTAACGATTCACTGGACCATTGGGGTGCAACGAGGTCCCTGGCTCCACTCCCTCCTGGTGTTTGTTTTTGTGTACACCTTGAGCTGCTGGATGTTACTTTACCAGCAATGTGTACCTGAGCAGAACCTCATTTTCCTCCATTGTTTTCTGCCGAGACCCACTTTAATCTAAGGTTGACATCCAAGTCGAAGTCAATGATGCCCAATTCAGTTATTCATTCGGCATTTTTAGAAATTAAAGAGCCATTTGGAAATTGCTTTACTTTATGCTGTTGCTCAAAGAACGATCGGGAAGTATGCTGTGCGTTTACTTAAGGCAGCCTGAGTTGTAGATTTCACCTTTTACTACAGAGTTTGATTTCTACTGCTGAGTTTGCAGTATTTACAAAGCTCTTATACAATATTCAGCAGCAAGACCTGTAGCAGTGCTTAATTGCACCAATTCCTTGAGGGTTCTCCACAGACTTTGTTTACTGTACAGCTACCATCCTCTTTTACAGTGCATCCAGCGTTACCTTCATTCATTCGCTTTTTTTTGCACCAGTGTGTCCTTTGTGTGAGTTCCTGGACTCACCGGCCTACCAGGGAATGAGGCTGTGTATGCCGCTGTCAGGGCAGCTGTTTTATCCTCCAACTGTTTTAGCTTTTGTGTTCCTTGTGACAATTTTAGTGCTCTTGTATGTCTTTCTGTTCTGTTGCACTGGAACAATGAATTGGGCTGGTATTCAAGGGAACAAACTTTGGAAGGTTAATCCCCTCTTTATTACTTGAAGTATCCCCCCTGTTTGTCTGCCAGCAGAAGGATCTCTTACATTGCACCTCTTTGCACTCACTGTAATGAGCCATTAATGGTGCAACATGCTTTAATCCATTGTCAGCTTTTGGCTCAGTTATTGTTTCCTTGGAATTTCCAGCAACCATGTCCAAGGTGCTGGCTGATAAAGTGCTAAAGAGGGTGTACTGTTTTGTATTCGTTACAGTGGTAAGAGCCACTTCATGTAATCTGCATAGTTTTACCTTTTTAAATGTTATTAGTGTGGCATCTCTCTTTGTTTTTGCTTTTCTCATTTCTGTGTGCATCTAAGTATGTGATACTTTAAAGATTAAAGACAGAAGCGTTATTAACAGTGAAGTATTCATCATGATGTAGATTGAGTCACACTTTTTTTTACACTTGCCTTCACTAATTAAAGTTACATAAAACGTTTCCTGTTTTATGTAACTTTAATTAGTGAAGGTGAGTGTAAAAAACAGTGTGACTCAATCTACATCATGTGATACTTTGCCTATCTTTACTCCCTGCAGCTGCTGACACTATTTTAGCCACAGTTTCATTTTGTTCTTATGTTTTAGAATGTAGAAGTAATAAACTTTTTTATATCTGTGATTTCGTTTGGGCACTAATGATCTCAGGAGTTGTGTCCTAAATCACCACCATGCTACCACAGCACAGTGGGATTTTCTTAATTTAATAGGAGTGACATTCAAGTTATCAGGTTCAGTCATCACCACCACCACACAGTGCAGTGGGATTTTCTTAATTTTATAGGAGTGACATTAAGTTCACAGATTCACTCATCACCACCATTCAGTGCAGTGAGATTTTCTTAATTTTTTAGGAATGACACTCAAATTAGCAGGTTCAATCATTGTGTTCATTTTGCTCCAATGGTTTTGTTCTATAAAATAAATGTCCAAGTTACACCTTTTATTTTATTTTTTGTTCTGTATCACAATTATAGCACTAATACCTGATATTCTCATTAAAGTTTTTAGTTTCATTAATATATTTATGTAACTTACATGTTAATCTCTGAAAGAGGCAGCAGGTTTTTAATTTGATTGTAACTGGCAACTCCCATGTTCCATTTGTGCTATAGCCAAGTGGTGTACCTGTGTGCATGTGCGTGTGTGGGGGGGGGATATTTTTTTGGAGAAAACCTGCAAGCGTTTTGACAAAGCTCATTTGGCAGTGGTAAGATTATTTGTGCACACTGCCACTCTGTTACCACTGTGTAAGCTAAATAAAAACTGGAGGGAGCTTTGTGATTACAAGGCAATCACTGCCAGTCATTCGGTAATACCTTTAATATTCTTGGTGGTACTTCAAGTTCAAGATAAGTGTATTTTGTCATGGTGTTTTTGGTAATTGTGATACCGAGTCACTCTAGTATTATCCAAACAATGTAATATTATGAAAAGAAAATGCCTCTGTGTAGTGCATATGGCTGTAATGTGAACAGTAAAACACAGGGGAACTCATTTTCATAATTTTCCAAGTAGAGACAAATCTCCCAAAAGATACAGGATATGGGTAGAATTTTGCAAAAGAAACAAATTTTTGCCTGGTCAAGAAAGAAAGAAAGAAAGAAAAGAAAAAAAAAAGCTTGGGTTCATTGAAAGGTAGTGGTAAACCTTTGTGGTTGGCAGGAGATGGTCCTTAGGACTCACCAGGATTTTCAGCCAAATATTTAGTATATTCCATTATGGATTTAAATTCTTGCAAAGTTATTCATTTTTAACTTGTTCAAGGCTTGAATTACAATCTCCAGTTAAAACTGAGGTTCGTCAACCTGTGGTTATTGTTAACTGTTGGTTAAACTGAGTTCCCCATATTATGAACGCTGGGTAACTGTAGGTTAGTTACTCTTGAGTTTGTCAACAGTTTGGTATGGTTTACAACATTTTTGTGCACAATTTCACGCCACCTAGGTGAAAACTTGTAACATTAGATCTTCAAAATAAACTTTCTGCTGTAATTTTCCTGAACTTGCCATCTGATTTATGTGTATAATAAAATTTAAAGTTTTTATTGAATTAGTGTGGTAGGCTTTCATGATTAATATAGATACTTTCTGATAGCTTGATAATAGGCGGGATGCATTTAGGAATGTAATAAAGCATACTTCTGTTAATATTATGATTTGTATAGGTTAGATTGTGACACATTTCTAGTTATTACACCGTTAGTTTGCAGTGAGTTTGGAATAGGTTAAGTGTGTTTCAGTATGTTTAAAAAAGAATGATTTGCCAAAGAAACAGTTCTTGAAGGTAGTGTTAAAAAGGATAGCTATACGTGTAACATAGTTTGAAAAGCGGTTAAGGCATTTTGGAGTATTAGGTTTTATGGGGTTTCACTCTCAATATTATTTATTTAGGTTAATGGAAAAATAGATTTTGCATATATGGAAACACGTTGACAGGGGAGAAAGCTGCAGTCTCTCTTAATTCTAACATACACTAACACCTATTGTATTAATGTTGCCATTGAAACATTTGACACTGAGTAGGGCAGGAATGAAATGGTTTACCTGATGTACAAGTATTGTACTTATTTTATTTCTGCTAGGTGATGGATATATGGAGGTATTAGCCGTAAGGCTTACTCTGCTAAACTGAAATTTGTGTCAATTACATTTAAGAAACAGTTTTTCAAGTGTGTTGAGTTTAAAAACAAAACAAAATCAAAAAAATTGAAGGCCATAAACTCAGGAAGAGGTGATGCTGCCACAAATTATTACAGAGCATAAGTGTGTTACAAAATAAAGCTTAGTTCAGTTTTCATTAACTTGAATCATTTCCCAATTTCCTCATCCCTCTTGAATTAATTTTTCCAAGATCTTATTCCTATTATGTAAGTAATATCTGAGCCCTTCACCTCGGCATCACTACAAAAGGAATAATGTAGTGTGTTCACTAGATTAAAACACTTCAGAATATTCAATTATAAGGTTTCACTGTTAACGCGCTCTGCATAGGTTAGTGTGAAAATGCTAACCTTAACGAAGTGATTAATAAATGCTTACATTTAGAAGAAAACCCCCAAACAAACAAAATAGAAAACCTCTGTTATGTACAATTTTGCCATTAATATATTTGTATAGATTAGTGTGGAAATATGTTAGGTGATTTCGAAGTATTACCTTATATGGATTTTACTTTTAGATTCCTACAGGTTAGTAGGAAAACGGTACATTTTGAAGTATAAGGTTAAGTTTTACTATTGCTATACTTGTAAGGGTTACCTGCAAAATTGGTTGGACACTTTTATGAATATCGGGTTAGTATCAGTTGCATTATATTTAAGCAAACATTGCTTCCAAGCACATTAAAAGAGAGAGAGAAAAATAAAACCATAAGCAAACTATACCTAAGTATACTGTTGGAGACATCATGTAGCAGAAATGTAATAGAAATTAAAGCAACCAGTGCAACTTTCGGCAGTCTTATAATGTTCAAAATTCCTCCTCGCCCCAGCTTGCAATTATTCTTTCAAAGTATTTTGGCTTCCCTTTGGTTATATAAATATTGCTCTAGTATTTGTCTTGGAATTGCTACCGATTATTACTGAGGCCAAAGGTATGCCATTTTTATATGGTTACCTCCAAGTTAGTACCCTAACTGCTATCCGAGGTGCCAGTTCTCATCACTAAAAATAACTCCCGGTTAGCTGTTAACCGAAGACCATAATATGAAAATTTGGACTGACTCTTATTTGATATTAAACTGGAGATCGTAATTCAGGCTCTCAAAGAGGTATACTAAAAATTTGGAAAAGGCTATTATGACAACATAATGACTAGGCTTGCAAAACGGAAAATATGTAGAATTAAAGTTTTTCTCTGTAGCAGATATAAACGTGTAAGTTATTTGTTAAAAAAAGACAAAGAATATAAACAGGCTCTCGAAATGTATATTTGTCAAAGTTCAAATCGTTTCTGCGGCCGGTTCACAATGAAGTGTCGGGACGCGTGCCTTTAGCTTCATTCTGTTGCTACCTTTCATATTGAGTTCCAGCTGCTGGATATGTGTTGACAGCCGAGCAGTTATAAGCAGGTCTGTAGTAATGAGGCCTACCTAGGTTCATATCCCGAGCGTATTTTTTTTTTTCGTGCAAAGCTTGTGCAACGCAATGCTTATAACACATGCTGTAATATAATTCCCAGTTGCTAAGACTTCGATTCAAGGCATTTATGCTCACATACAAAAACTGAAACACCTCCTTTTCGTTTTAAAACTAAATATGAAATAAGTAAATGTTATATTCCTATATGAAATAACAAATAAAAAGAGAAATTAACCTAATATCATGTGTTTAAATCCTCTGCTTCTATTACTGCCTACATTCTATGGGGCATGGATGATAGCAAATGACTAGTCAAATTTTCACGAGATGATACTTCCTCCCAAACATCCTGTATTTGATCCCACAAAACCTCTTTGTTCTTACATTGTCTTGCATGCCAATTCAACTCCAAAACTTTCTTCACCTCTGCCTACACATTTTCAATAGGAATCAAATCTGCTGATGAACGGAGGCCAATCAATCACTGTGATATCTTGCTTTTGTGAGAACCAGTTTGAGACCTGCTGACTTGTGTGGGCAGGGTGGTTATCGTGTTGAAATTCAATCATTTTATCAGGAAATATAGTCCTTAAAGAAGGAACCATGATGTTTTCGAGGATGTCTTTATACCGGTGGCTATTTAATGCACCATCAAGGTGCCGCAAAATACCTACACCATCTGTGACATCCAACCCCAACATGACACAGATACGCAAGCTTGGCAATCTATTTGTGCCATGCATTTTGCATCATAACGTTTTCCTCTGGGACGGTAGACAGTTACTTTCCACCCATTTGTAGATGAAAATGTCACTCGTCTGTGAGTATAACCCTATTCCAGTTATGGTTGGCATTTTCTTCTACAAATGTGAAGCAACTTAATCTGATCGTCTGTAAGACGCTGCTTCTTAGCTGCCGATTAAGCAGAGAGCCGTACTATAGTCATATGATGCAAGGCTGTGCGGTTCAACCCAGAGAAATTAGAATTACTTCTAATTGTAGACACATGCTGGAAGGGATTACTGTGTGCCTCTTTTAGAAGTGCAGTGTCCTGCTGAGGAGTGGACTAATGTTTTCAACTCAAAACAGGTTGATGATGAACAGTCCCTTCCCTAAATAATTGCACCCACCTCGTAGCCATAGATACAGGCACTTCAAGTGCTCTTGCAGCAGGAGACAGAGTATCCAGCAACGTTCACTAACATAAGGAGAAATCTGCATGTAGCTTCATCTTTATGTGTGCACTCAGCCATATCAGAAGTCAGTATGACTGCTTCACATATGATGCAGAATTCCAAGGCTATGAGGTGTACGCACATATAGGTGCCAGCATCATTCATAATTGAAGAATGAGACAGAGAGTTTGCACATCCAATATTAAGTCAAAGTATATTTGTTTTAGTTTCTAACATCAGAATTCTTGCTAATATGGCATTTATTTTGAAAACAAAAAGAGTAATTTGTTTGTGTTTTTATGCATGAATGTCCTAAAATTTATTATACCTTATGTATGGAAAATATACAGCATTGCCATATATTTAACAAATTAAAATGTAAATAAGAAAAGAAACACTTACATCAAGGATTCGAACCTAGGTTGTTCTAATTATGAGACACATGCATTTCACCACTCGGCTACCATAAATTCAATCCAACTGAAAGGCATCTTTCTACTTATTGCATACCTTTGAAATTAACGCAGGGTGGTATCAAGTTATGTATTGTGAACGCAGCATCAGTGAATGCTTCCAATGTTTCTCAAATTGAACTCCCTCTCTGGCTGTTACTCATTTATTTTGTTTTAGGCTGTACATATGTCATTTGTTAAACGTCTAATGAAAAAAGTTAAAACTAGAAAAATTTACCCAGAGCTGCTGGCATCAAAAGCCACTATAAATAACCATTAATGGTTGGCTGCACAAAACTGTAATGCGAATGCTACCATTTTAATTGAAAAAATTATGACTATTTCTCATATAAAAATAAACATAAATGATTAGAAAATGATGAGTGGAAATCTTGTGAATGTAATGAATTATTGGAAGAAGACAAACTAAATAAATTATGGATTAAAGCACAATCAAATGCCTATAATACTCTGAAGAAAATTATTTTGGATAGTACTTTTTTTAAAGATTTGGCTTATATTTGTCATCATACCAGGTGAGTCAGCTACCCCTATTTATTTTTTAATTTATGCAACATGCTAAGTGACATGTGACTTACGCCTTTCTTGAATGCCTTTTAATGGCTAATTTGCATAACACGTTATAGAAGAGGGATATATAACTCAGTGCATGAGGTTTTTACAGGACAGAATGCAATCGCTATGTATGTCAATGCAAAAAGCATCCCACCTTGACACTGGGAGCTGCAGTAGCACTTCTAGCCAATTTTATAAACTTCTGTTCTTTAGCATGCATTCATGCACACCTTTAAAACTGCCCCTGAAAGAACAACCTATTACATGCATCGGTTGGCAAAACCATTTGAAAACAAAATGGCAGATTTATGCAGTGCGACCAATTGGATTTAAGCCAACAGTCAATGTTGTACAGCCTTGTCAAAAAATGCTAAGTACTAGATAGATAATTTCGCTTGTGTCACAAACTATGGTATATTTCAGTCCATACAGTAATTGTAATAGCTGATGCAGTTTATTTGAGTTGAAACTACCAAACTGAGCTCAAAACAATGAAGCTGCAAAAAGTGTAAAGATTTGAGGTGGGGTCTAGTTCTGCGATTACTAATTTGTATAGGAACTTCAGCTCGCAAGGTAGCCTTGGTCAAATGGTATTATAATGATTGCTTTGCTTTAACACTGTGCCACATCAGTTTGGGTTCAAATCCTTCGTGTTCAGTTCAAATTTTTTATTACCTTTTGTTTTATCTCTTTGGGCCTATAATTTGATATTATGATACAAATAACATTTTTGATAACATTATAAGTGTGTACAAAATAGAATAATTGCCATGTTTTCCACTGGCGGGTGGATAATTTATACTTCGTAGTAGGTATTTTACTGTGGTCAGTATTATGCTTGACCCATTCACCCAAGTTTAAAACACTTCACATGTGCAAGGTGGCTTTAGCTATTGGCGCATGCATCAATGCTTGGTATGAATAAATAATTCTGTCTCCATTATCTACTCAGTATCTGAAACCTTTCTACAAGACACGGCTGCTGTCATAATGTATACAAACGACAAGTATGTTGATGTGCTGTTAATCTATGGAACAACAAGGTGTAATGCACTGTTAGCAAAGCACCTGTGTAAAGAATGGTTTCCAGGAAGGAGGGCACCTACTGCAAACACTTTTGAAGGGTTGAAAGACACCTTCGTGAAACAGGATCATTTGGAAGAGCACCGCCTTCTTGCGATGCTCCAGTAACCTCTGGAGGCATTGAAGAAGCTTGCCGAAATGCAATAGAAAACAATCCACATACCGGTTCAAGGGCCATAGCACAAGATCTGTACATAAGTCATTCCTCAGTGATGCGCATATTGCACCATAATAAATATCATCCGTACCATCTACAACTACACCAGGCTCTCCACGGATGCAACTTTCAAGCGCAAGTGGTATATGCACAGTGGCTACAGCAGCAAGTGCAAATGGATGCAGAGTTCTTAGGAAGTGTTCTCTTCAGTGATGAAGGCACATTCCACAATAACGGAACTGTTAACCGCCATAATATGCACTAATGGAGTATAGGCAATCCTCGTTGGATGAGAGAAGCTGCATTCCAGGTACAGTGGAGCATCAATTTCTGGTGCGGAATATTAGGCAACCAGCTAATTGGACCGTACTTTTTTGAAGGCAACCTTCACAGGACCACGGTACCTTGCATTTCTGCAAGAAGAGTTGCCATTGCTCCTAGAAGATGTGCCATTAGTGAAACGGACAGGAATTTGGTTCCAGCAGGATGGAGTTTCAATCACTGGTCACTGATTGTAATGAATCACTTACATAGAACATATCCGCAAAAATGGATTGGCCAAGGGGACCCAATTGCATGGACCCCTAGATCACCTGATTTCACCCACTGGATTTCTTTCTTTGGGGTCATTTAAAGGAACGGTTCTATGCTCAAGAACCGCAAAGCCCATATCATTATAGGCACTCATACGTGAAGAATGCAGGCAGATTACACAGCGCATGTTACACCATGCAAAAAGGTCTCTCCAGCAACATACACAAATATGCATTGATGAAGGGGGTCGTAATTTTCATTTTGAACATTTACTTCGTTGATGAAATCCACGCTCTTTAACAATTTATGATTCTGTTTACCTGTGAACTTAGCACATTTACAACTCCTTTGTCAGTAGAAGAAGTGAAACATTAGATTTAAACATGAAACAAAAACTGTTAGATGTAATATCATCGATATGTGCCCAAAAGAATGAAAGCTAACTATGTAACATGGTTTACAACACCAGATACAGTACAGATTATTAGGGTAAACATAATATACAATTGATTGCAATTCTTGTATCTTTGCCTCACAGGAGAGCCAATAATAAAAATAAATAAATTAGTGTACTAAAATACCGAAAATAAACACAAGAAGAAAGAAAAAAAAGAACCAAAACAATTTGATGTTTGTATTAGATTCGAATCTCTGAAGCTAACCTGTGCTTCACCTCAACCCGGCAGCTAACCCACTTGGCCAAAACCCATGTATTCTGTCCCACTCTTTGGGAAAACCTTCCTCTATCTCCTTGCAAGCATTATATCCATGAAAAGCCATCTTTTTTAAGACTTTTGCAGCTCCTTTGTTTTCATTCAGGCATTTAATCATTAATGCTGGTTGCGTATAGTACCGAATAGAAAGACAGAGCTGCAATAACAGTTTGTTTGCTAAAAGGGGCAATGTTTTCACATTAAACAATAAACTGCAGGTTGCATAGATACAAATACCTAGGGACAGTTGACTCACCTGGTATACATACTGACAGTTTAGAAAGTTATCTAAAAATTGAAATTGAATTTTATTTATGGACGCTCTTTAACTGCTATGGTCCTTAGCGTCCCATTCTATGTTGGTGTTGGGCATAAGGACTGGTAATTTTGCTCAGAGGCCTCTTTATCAGGCTTGAGGTTCTTTTACGTGCCATAAACCTACGACATGGGACCACCAGCTTTACTTCCCATCCGAAGGAAGCCATGCTAAGGATTTTTACGCCCGAAAAAGTCCATCGCCCTCCGCCGGGTTTGAACCCGCGACCTCGGGAACTAGAGGCTAGCATGGTAACCACTACACCACGGAGGACGACAAAAAGTTATCTAAAGATATGCTCTGAAAAGAATACATTTTTAATATTATGGCCTTCAATTTAGATCCATGATTGCAGTGCTAGATCACAATTTGAATGTAAATAAAAAAAAGATTGGTATCAAAAGTCAATACTCCAAAGCAGCTGGGTCTTGGATAATGAAAACTAAAAATAAGGAAACTAATGAAGATTGAAAACTGCCGAGTATGAGTGAAATAAAAAAAGAAATCTTTGTACTAACAATGCGTGGATGAATTACCAGACAGAGCAATTAAATAACCAGACCAGACAAAGAATATTAGTAAAGTTTGAAGCCTACATATACTCCACTGGGTTCTGGAAATGCATTTGTAATATTGAGCACTGCACATGATGGTATGATGACTCTTCTTCTGTGTCCAATAGCAGTCCATGAATTAATCCACACCGTAAACTCTTTGTAGCTGAGATATCGCCAGGTCTTACTAGCAGGATTATTAGCAGTGACTAATTTCTTTTTAGCTTTTCTTTTTGTTTTAATAATTATGTTTTTTTTAAATCATGCCTCACAATGTTCAAAACAATTTTTATCTATAATTAATTTGTGAAAATTAAATTGCTTTGTCATATAATAAAGTCATACTTCATCAATTTAATGTTTTTATTGTCCAAGCAAGGCACTTTTTCCTCACCATTATGCATAGATATACATTCATTTCACTTACACCAAAGAAATAGAACCAGCACGTTTATCAGTGTTCATACTATCTTTCTTGGAATCACTGTCAGAATGGTGTAATTTTTCAGATTCTCATTTTTGTTAAGATCATAAGGCAGGATGCCACAATCACTCATTTTAAAAGCAGATGCCAGATTGATGCCTATCACCTAGTATTAACTATATTATGAGAAGTGATTCACTAGCTTTGGGTCTGCTCTCTGTTTATAGAGATAAACTGTAACTTTCTCTAGTTAAAAGCACATGAGGACTTTATTTGTCATTTAAAGTACCTCACAATAAGGCATATCTGTTTATAGGGTTTATCTCATATCCCAGTAATCTGATGATGTTATGTGTATTGAGGAAGACACTGTAACATGATAATCAGTGACTTCAGGATGATGGAACTGCCAGTGTTGTTAAGTACTCCCAATGACAAATTAGCTAAAGTGATGAATGAAACATCTATTTTTGTATTTTATTCCCATTTAAGTTTTCAGCCTCTATTTTGTGACCAGAAGTATGCTGCTGGTGGAGTGTTGCTAGACACACTGGGTGCTCTATTTTGCGTGTGGATTTGGATGGGGAGGGCCCAGGTTAAATAATAATTGGTTGGTGGCCTGGATGATTATGGAGCAGGTAAAAGCACCTTATGTGAAACCTGTTCTATAAAGCTTTGAAAGAGATTACTATACACAGTTTTTTTTTAACTAATATTGCATTTTAAACAGTGGTTTTTGGGTTCAGTTATAATATTTAAAATAATTTATAATTTTAGTGAAATAAATAACAGTATAAATGCATACAAGAAAAAGCATAGCTGTTGCCTAACCTGTTGTACAGTTGCACCACCAAGGTATTTAAATTTATAAATGAGCTTAATAGGTGGAAACTAAACAAAATATGCTGGAAATATGTTCTCAAATGTATTTCTATCAAGTAAAAATGTTAGAAAAAAGTCAATTTTTTACACAATCGTGTGTATCTCTCCCATAACATGTATTTTGCCTCACTTTGTAAGTAACAAGGCAAGTTAAGTGTTAAACTATATCAAATTATGCTTAAAAAAGTTAACTTTTACCGGTTATTTCTCTCCTCTTCCATGTAAAAGTAATTAATCAAGGAAATATACATAAAATTGCAAATTCATGCTTATGGTATGTACAGAACTGACTGTTGCATTCTCTGTTCTAGATAAGGAGTATGCTTCATCTAAGTTTCCTAGGAAAACAAGTGGCAGTGCAAGTGGAAAAGGAATTAAAGAAATGGAGAAATCAGAAAAGAAAAATACAAAAGAAATATTGCAGCTGAGAAGGAGGATGTCCAAAAAGTTTGTAATTGAAGATGATAGCGAAGATGAAAATGATTATTTGCATGACACAGCTGACAACATCCAAGATTTGCAGCCCATATGCAATGAAAACACTCATACTAATGATGAAGCTGCTGCCATTACAAATGAAAGCCCAGAAAAGGAGAATGCAGTGGAGAAGACACTGAAGAAAGAACAAACAGAGAGATCAGAAAAGGAGGGAGGTGATGAAGAATTAAACAAAGAAATGGATTTTGTTGCAGAAGTTGAAATTGTTGCAGAGAAGACCAGTGTTTCTGATGGAAACGAAACTAAAGAATTAGAACAGCAGCAGAGGAAAAATCTAAAGGAAATTAACGAAACAGAATCTACACAAACATTACCAACTGTGAGTTCAGATAATATACAGCCTACAAATGCACCTAGATTACAGGTAAAATCCTGGGCTAAAGAAAATGCTGATGTTTTGTCTATGGTCTCACTAGGCTCTGTGGTTGATTCCAAAGTGATGTCCTCTAACAAGAGGAAAGCTAGGAGTCGCATCAAGATAACCCCAACATTGGCGTCTGTTGCAGCAGTCAATGGAAAAGAAGAAAGATCATCGCACTCACCTCCTTCCATCATGGGAGCAAATGGAACATCATCCCGGCTTGCAGCAGCTCACAGTTCCTCTCCTCCTCCAGTTTTCACTTCGGTTTCCCATTCCAGCAGTAATGATAGTAACAGTGTAATTAGTCGAATGCTGCAGTCGCAGCCCATTTCAGGTGCTGCTCAAAGCTTTACAGCTGCTGCAACAGCAATGGGACACAAATACTTTGGAGGGGGAGATCAGCCACCTATAGTGGGTCCCAAAAGTGTAACAACAGCTGCAAGTGGGCCAGTGAGAAATAGTAACAGTATAACACAATCAAATTATTCTTTGCCCAGCAGGGGACATATTCCTTCTGCATATCGACAACCCCCTCCACCTCTAACAACCTCTCCTGCAGGAAGCCCGGGATTATGCATGCCAGGGCACTATGCTCCACTTAGAGGTTCAGCTCCTCGCACATCACAGCAAACATCCACACAAAGCCCGCAGATATATCATTCATCACATCATCCATTAGATCCTTCTCCTTCAGGAGGAGGACCTATTTCTATTGCTTCAAGTGGGCTGTTATCTGGAGACAATTCCCATCAGATACCTTCATCAGGAAGTCCTAGCAAATCATCACACAATGCTGCATCACCTCCATCCTATGTAAGAACAGCTTCTTCTATACCACCTCCACTTGTTAGATTTTCTCTTCACCACACAGAATCCAGTGGCAATTCTCAAACTCGTCATATTCAGCAGACACAAGCTTCCACTCCCCCACATCCAGGAAGAAGCCCAGTAGCACAAGGTAGCTTCTCTCCATACCCTCCCCCAGCAAACTATCACTATGGTGCATACCCACCCCCTCCACCTCTTACAGCTGCAGATGATACAGCCTATCAAGGTCCACCATATAGTGATCAGTATACTTCCCCCGATGCCACTAATAGTTTACAAGCCTCAGATGATGAAGGTGGAGGTGAATTTGGAGGTCTTGTTTCTTATTTCTCAAGTCAACGGGAAGATGATCTTGATGCATAGCAAGGATAGCATGAAGGTGTAGATATTTCAGCAATTAATGGAATCATGTGCAAGAAAGTTAAAATATAAAAAAATACTTTGAGAAGTTATTTGGACTCCTAGTATTCACTTATCAGAGCAGCTAAGTCTCTTTTTATCCCTTTTTCTTTTGTTATGTTTGTTTGTTTTTTTTTTTTTGTTTGTTCTTTCTTATGAAAACAGTGTATCTAAGATCTTAGAACTTGTCATGCAAGGTGTGCTGAGGCACACTGTGCTGAAGTTTTTATAAAGAACTATACATTTCTTAATTCAGTGAAATGTATTTGTCATGTGTACATAAATGTAAATATAATTATATATTATGTGTATTATAGATGTATTATGGATCATCCTATTTAATGAACTATCAATAATAAAATGGGTAAATGTAGTGGTGTTTATGGATTGTTCCTCAAAATAATTTTTATAACGTACTGAGGCTGTATTGTCAGTAAATGTTTAAGAAGTTTTCAATGTTAGTTTTATGAACATGCATTTACAAGCATATCCTTATTCCAGGAATAACATGAAGTTGAAAAGTTGAATTGAACTGCAGTTTCTTCTTCTTCCCATTTTGGGGTGGGGGAGGAATGGTAGTAAGTGAGCCTCACATTTTTTCTTTTAAATTTCTAAGTAAGTTGCTATATTGGGAAGCTAGCAAAACCATGAAGCAGACACAGCTTTGAGAACAGCATGTTTAGTAATTCATGTACCATTGCAAATAGGTGTGAAAATATAAATTTTAAAGCATAATGTTTGTGTATGTGTGTGCACGTGTGTGTGAATGTGATCTACTCCAACTTAAATGGTTCTGTAATAAAGTATCTAAATTATTGTGGAAATAATCATCTTATACTTTTGGATGAAGTATCTTATTTTTTATTCCTAATTTGAAACCAATGATACATTTGATATTTTATTAAAATGTTAATTGCATTTTTTCAGAAGTGCTCATATAACAATGGTGAGAATATTGCATTTGTTTTAATTTTTAGGCATTGTAATAAAGTAAGATTTTAAGAAGTTATGAGTCAGGTGGAACAATTTGCTACCTTACATCATGACAATATTATTATTTGGCCTTTTAGTTTGTTTGTGATGACTCTTCCTAATGCAGCGAAAGGGGACACTGTTAGAATAATATTCATGTTGATAACTGTGTGTGCACACACGCGCATGCGTATGTGTGTGTATATGTATGTATATAACCTCATTTAACAATGGCATAAGAAATGATGAAATTATTTGGGAGATCATAAATAGTACCTAAATACATAACTGAAAAGAAATGGCTTACTAAAATCTGATTTGAAATAAACCTGGGAAGGAGAACGTTGTAATATATTAAAAACACAAAGTGTATTATAAAAGGAAGACAATGACTTAAATTGATTGTTAAAGCAAAGAGGAAAGAAAAGGCAGATGCTAACTGTATACAGTATAATTATATAAGCCATTTTCCTGCATTTGTAATAATTGCTGCATCTGCCTAGTATATTATTCCTACAATATTTTTGTGTGCATATTTGGGAAGCGCAACATCCACATGTGCAATTTTTGTCCACTATAAACTTATCACTGTTCTGAAGTTAAGGTATGATTCCTTTTCCATTATTTAAAATTAATTAGTTTCTTCATTTCCTGTTCATGTAACATTACAGGATCAATGATCAGTAATGTAATAACTGTTACTGAGGTTCATAGTGATAGGTGGTAGTTTTATGCAATGCACATCTGTATTTAGTTTATGGTAAATTCGTGAATATTTAATTAAATATATACAGCTTTCTGTATTTCAAATTATGAGGGGCAATCAAATATAAATGATGCTTTGTGAAATGCCCTTTAATAAATTATATTTCAAGTGAAAAGCTGTTTTTCTACATAGCTCTGACTGTTGCCTATTCATTTTTCCCACCACACTGGCAATGTTTTCATTCTTTCTTTACAAGTTTATTGAATGGGTTTGTAGCCATATGGACACGAAATGCACCTCTATTGTACCTCCCCAAAGTCTGTTTTAAGGAGTTCAGACACGTGATAAATCATAAGATGACATGGACTAATTGGAAGATGATCTAAGGTTGTCCAAAGCAGTTCTTCTAATTTTCTTCATGTAGCAGCAACAGTATCAGGCTTGCCATTATTGTGCAGAAGCAGGGAATGGCAAAATTGAATTTTGCATCTTGTGGACCACTATTCTTTCTAACATTGTCTTAAGAGTGTGCAGCATTCACAATACTCACCCACACTGAAAATCAGTATACACAATTCCTTTAGCATCCCAAAAAGAGGGTTGTGAGTACTTTGCCCACAAACAAATGGGTTTCTATCTTTGTTGGAGCTGGTTTAGCTTTTGTTCATGATTCCATAGAGAACTTCTTTGTTTCTGGAGTATAGTTGGTATATCCATGATTCATCACATGTGAAAATCTGCATTAAATATTAGTTTTTTGCTGCTTCAAAACAACCCAAATGCTGCTGTGAAATTTTAGTTCTTACAGCTATGAGATTTGCATCTGAACTCTTGCCATACACCTTTGCAGAGATTTTTGTAACTGTAACTCTTTTTTTTAATGATTATCTGCATTCCTCCATAACCTTTTGCAGCTGGTGCACCAATTTGACATATAGTTATTGGTTGATCCTCGTGAATAAGGTCTTGAATTTGCACAGTTTTCTACAGTATAATGCTGCTTCTTGGACAGCAAACAAGAGAGAGGTTAGAAAAGACTTCTCAGAATTCAAAGAACAACTTACACCACTTATGGACTTAAACCTTGGAAAGTGGATCATTTTCACATTGTGCATACATTCTAAATAAAGTGGCTACTGCTTTAACACCTTCATATGCTAAAAACTGAATACAGTGGAATCTTGTTAGCATGTTTTTGTGTGTTTTGCATTGAATTATAAAAGTTCCAGTACCAAATGCACCAAATGTAATAAATAACATTTGTTTCGTACGTTTTCTTGGTCCCGCTTACTACATTCAAAGTTTGATGTCCTCATTCGCTGTTTTGGCCAGTCCAGTGGGAGTAAATGTTAACACGTTTGACATCCTCATTCGCTACTTTGGTCAATCCTTGGCCACAGGGTGGAGACCGGTAGCCGATGACATGCATGTACGTACATATTTGTGTGGGCAGGATAAAGGCTGCTTTATAGCTTGGTGTTGTAAATGCACACGATAGTTTCTACTGTTGAGTATTGACCAAACATAACATAGATTGTATTTTAACTTTTCGTTTGCAATGGAGAAAAAGAAAGTGTTGCAAATAACCAACAATGAAAAACTAAATCCTTGAAGTAGATCGCAATCCAAATATGAAACGTATGCATATAGTGTGGAAGTTAAACATTCCTCCTTCAATTTTAAACAAAATTGTTAGCAAATGTAAACTGATTGAAACTGCTTTTGAAGAAGGAAAAAATGCTAAAGCAAATATTTCCTCTTGGAAAGTAGAATTAGAAGAGAGTGGATCGAAATTTGTTGCATGGAAACACCCTCTGTATTCAAATCATATTGAATACGCCGAAGATATTATCTTCTATTGTACTCGTAATACAGTGCATGCTCCTTTTTTTTTTTTTTTAAGTGGAAATGGTTATCACATGTGTAATAAAATACACAGCAAAGCCACTTTTAATGCTTCCATAATTTGCAATTTATTCCTCTCAAAAACCTTCACTAACCTCAAAACCTGCTTAAATTATACAGAGAAACAAACTTAACATGTTTAACAGGCTCACCAACATAAATCCAAATTGACCAACATAAAAGCTTGAATTTAACATGGAAACGTGGATTGTATTCAGTATGGAATTGGACTCGAATCAATTTCAGTTTCCCATGGAAACATAATTATTAGATTTTATTACATAACTATGTTCTTAAATTGCAGATTTTGTATTTTCGTTAACACGTTTTCCCATCTATGACATCCAAATCCTTGGGTCCCTGCAAAAAGTACTAACGAGATTCTACTGTAGTTACATGTGGAAGAGCTAGTACATTTCATGTTCATTCACTATGATAACTGTTAAACAAGCAGAGAAGTAAAGCCAGGATTATGATAAACTTAACCTTTTGATCTTTAACTCAGTGTTTAACTCCTTGTTTCTCAATGATTTATGTTTTCTTTCCCATTGCATTAAGTTGGTTATCACATGACTAATTTAAACCAATTGATGTGAAGCAGTGGCATAGAGTAATAAGAACAACTACCAATTGGAATCATTCACATTATGTAAAGTACATCCCAATTAGACCTTTAGTTTAGTGCCATTTCTCAACTTCACGTTATGTCCCATCACGTTAAGTCATAATCCCAGCTTAAATGAACAGCATTTAGCATGCTCAATTATTAGACACTATAACTAACTATCCAATATTGCCACATTAATGAGCAATAAAGTATCCTACATCAGTTTTAAGTCTCATTTATATTTGATCGGCCCTCATATATATGTACACATGAAATATATTCCCCACCTTTTTCTTGCAAATTTCATATTCTTTAACTGGGTAGGTTATACAGGATGAAAGGGATATCGATGTCCATAGCTTATGGAGTGATTCTATTACTAATGAAATATTGTAATACCATTTTTTGTTTTCCCTTTGAGTGCTTGATTCACCTTAAAAAAAAAAAGTAGGTTGTATCAGAAATTCAACAAATCACACTGTGATGCCTTTGAATATCAAAATGTGCTTGAAGACAGTTTAAAACAAACTGAACGGATTTTTCCTCTCCACCCTTTTTGTAAAATCATTTAGTTTTGCACAATTTACAATTGAAGTTTCCTTATAAACATATTCTTCGTGGTGTAGTACATCTGGCAACATTCACACAGTGGCTGTCCCATTTTGCCTTGTGTCATACACTCAAAGAAGTGTTAAACTAGGGTCAGTTAAAGCAGTTTTAATATACTGGAAATCAGGAATGCAGGGCTAGAAATGCAGTTGAAACTTTATTAACTAAATCCGCAAGCAAAAGCTTTCCATCATTGGGTGGTTATTGTTCAACAAAGTGGTTAATGTATGAAATGCCTTATGCCAAGAGACATCCCAAAATGTATCAAAAGTCCTCAAAGCAAGAGAATTTATTCTATAACCAATGGAATAATACCTAGAAAGGAGTGATAAAAAAATTAAATTCAATGGAATTTTTCCCGGAGTTTTAGGGCATTAGTGAATTATAAATTTGTTGTGAACCAATCCTCTTTATAGTACAGTTGAAAGGAAAGGAAATGAAATGAAAGGAATTTTTAACCACATAGAGGATTTTGTCTTAGGGTACTACACTACTGTGCGAGATAAACAGGTGATGTGATGATTTATACATGTTTTACAAAACTTATCATCCCTTTACCACACAAACGTGCAATTAGAAGACAACATGAATATCATAAGACATAAGCATTTTCAAAAATTATTTTCCATATCCTTTTTTTAATACAGTATTAATATCAAATTTGAACATTGCTTTTGTATTACCCCACACATTTTGTGTAGCATTTCTCGTTATTTTAATCAGCAATGTAATTGAAAAATTGAAACAGTTTTGTACTCACAATCCTATCCTGACCAGGAGCAGATAAAATGACTTAAGTGATGGAAAATTATACATAATAATGTTTACTATTCTCACTCTTTTTGGAAGTGCTTTAGTAACAAACATTGCCATTGTTTTACAAACTTTATAGTGTGCTTACTTAATTATTGGAGCAGTGCTGTTTTAAGACACAAGGTTGGGGATATGGCATTGTGAGATACACTTGCTTGGTTTGTCGAGTTGCAGTGCCAGGTTTCACCAGTTGTTTACATCATGACCATCCACAAATATGCTGTATTTCTTTCATATTGTCTGTGTGGTACAGTGTCCTTAAATATTACATTACAAATCAATTAAATGCTTAGAGATGGACAAAAGTTTCTTCTGTAAATTTTGTTCCTTTTGACGATTTCTCTTAGGAGTTTACAGGTGGACATCTTTACCCCTTTCACCCTGTATAGGGCAATGAATTTAATTAAATGGTTAAAATAATGCTCAAATGTGCTTGGGGTCCATAGAGTTTGGGTCACCTGATCTTTATAATCTAAGGATAATGGAAAGGCCTGTGGGGGGGGGGGGTAGGCACCTTGTCCAGGTAACTCATTCAAACAAGATAGAAACTTGGGCACTCCTGACTGTGAGGCGGACTTGTTAACCCCACACCACAAAGGTTGGCTATTGTCCCTTGGTACAGTCATAGCCGTCTTCAATATGAAACAGATTTTTATCTTAGCTTCAGTATACGTATTTCTTTCAGTCAAATTTCAGAACCAGGATGAAATTTTTTCTGGTTTTTCCATTCAATGCAAAACCAGAGAAGGAAGGGGATTAAAAATGGGTGTTTGAAACCGAGATGCTTTAATTTAGGTTAAACGTTAATTATAGTTTTGAACATGGGTTTGTGGAGGTAGTGGTAGGGTTCTAATTTTAAATGGTAAAAGATTTACCAGGGACTCATGCACAAGACAGTGTACATTATATTTCTCATTCTAAGTGAAATGCAATGGAATAAGTTTGAGCTTGATACTTACGCTGCAATATATTTGATGCATCTGACAGATACTGTTATAATTATCAAAATTAAGTGTATTCTTATTCAGTATTAAAATGTGTGTTTATTTATGCAATTAATTTAATACCCACGCATGACTGTCATTTTTCCCAAGCTCCAATGTAGCTATAGGACTTTTCAAACAAATTCCTGTAAATTTGGAGTATATACATCAGTAATACTGAGAAAATATCTCTGAAACAGGGACTTCATAACATTTTCACCTATTTGAAAGTATGCCATTGCCCTTGTATTCTGTTGGACCATGAGATGATTCAAGTTGAGAGTAATTTCCATTTTTCATTATTAAAAGAATAATAAGAGTGCATAATAATTAATTTTGGGATTATATCTCAGTGAGTTTGAAGTTCTAAGCTCACTCTTGTGTTTGATGTAGTAATCCATGCTCTTTTCTGCCCAAGGCCAAATCCTTCACTACAAACCCATCCACTACCATTCTTCTCTCATTCTGCTTTTCTCTATGTCTGTGCATATGAGCACACTTATCCTCATATTGCTTGCCATCAGGTAAATTCTTTGCTGAATATTTTGTCATTTATCATTCCTTCACATGCATCTCTTAATGGGCAGTTACTTTTGTTCTTCCTAGCCAATTTCAACATTATTGTTCCTTCATTCACTCTTTTTAACTGTGACATTGTTTATTTTGTCTGTTCATTTTATGTGCTTCATTCTTCTCTATATCCTTGCTTCAAATGCTTCATTTTTTTTCTCTTGTTGCAGCTCCAGTTTCAGGACTATTTAAAGTACATAATCAATCTCGTCCATAGTTCTTTCTTCAAGGTTCCACAGAAAATACTTAAAAGCTTCCTTTGTTGTTGCTAACCTCTCAACTGTTTATATAACATACCTAGTATAACTACAGGGTGTAATTGTAATAAAGGTTCATACATGAAGGCTTTCATGGCTAGAATCAGATGTCAACTGTTCCAGACTTGCAAGCTGTCATGCATTGGAATTTCGTCTAATTCAAAACATTTCATTCATAGCTATAGTGAACATCTTCAGTGGCAGAGCCAGAGTTTCCTCGTGTAAGGCTTGGCAACAACTGATGCAGTGAGTGGCAGTGCTGTTGTTTCTATAGTGGGGCAGTAGGAGGTCAGTTGTCTGTATTTGGTCTGGGTTCAAGATCGTGTGGTTCTGAGCAAGGGCTGTTTGGAATAGCTGTCTTCTTTGCTTGCGCTGAAGCTGATAATGCAGCACAAGCAAGGAGAATGGTTATTCAAAACAGCCCTCCTTCAACCTGGACCAATCAAAGGACAAGAGCTTGTGGTCCTGCTCAGAGATAAGTGGCCTCCTATTGCCCCACTATAAAAACAACAGCACCGCCACTTGCCACATCAGTCATTGTTGAGCCTTATAAGAGTAAACTTCAGCCCCAACACTGCAGATGTTACCGCCACTGTGAACAAAACAGCAGTTAGAAGAAATTCCAATGGACCACAGCCTACAAGCCTGGAAACTGTAGTCTAGAAAGGTTCATCCTTTATAAACCGGTGCTAAAAGATACAATTAAATTACCCTAATACATTTTCCTTGTATTCAAAGTGGTTTTAAAGAACATGAAAAAAACATACCTCATTGTTTTCGAATGATCCACAGTGTAGCAACAATGTACTAGGCACTGAATTCTAGTTTGGGAGGTAAACAGTGTGCCTGACTGCTGTCAGAATAGTAAGGCATATGCTTGTAATGGGTGCAATGCCTTGCATGAGGAACAGGTAAACAATCAAAGTTAGGGCTCAGCACTTAATAGACAGCTGTGCAGTCAAATTGAATACAAGTTTAACTAGTGTAGCTGCAAAAGAAATACCACACTATTCAAATCGTGAGATGTGCCATATATTGCCAGTTTATGGTGAAACAAAATGTAACACTGTAAGGGCAAAGTGACTTCACTAAGAATGATTCTTTGAGGGCAGGTGTATAAGGCTCTTCTCATATTGCTTAAGACTTAAAAATACTGGAAGATTGCAGTCTATTTTTGAAAGAATTGCTTGTTCATGACAAAGCTTTAGTGGATAAAGAAAG
The DNA here is from genome assembly GCA_030765065.1 of Deroplatys truncata. Taxonomy (NCBI): domain Eukaryota; kingdom Metazoa; phylum Arthropoda; class Insecta; order Mantodea; family Mantidae; genus Deroplatys; species Deroplatys truncata. The sequence continues at coordinate 404,622,611 of CM060990.1, read as the reverse complement.
AATCAGGACCCAAATATTGGTACCAGAAATATAGTTTGTGAGGTGTGTTGTTCACTTGTACACAGACCACATACAAAACAGGTTTTGCATCTATACCATTTATGGTGAGTTCAACATCTACATATGATTACTTTCCACATAAAAGATTTTGTCACTTATAAAAAGAACAGTAACCAGAAGTGCTTTAAAGACTTTTTTACACTAATGAGACCTTCGTCGTGGAACATGGAATATTAAATTTCCACAACCATAATATCTGGAGTACAGAGAACTTCCATGAGGTTGCTCAGTTCATCAGCTTACAAGGGAAGTATCAAACCCTTCATGTTGAAATCTACCTTTAAATTTCAGCCACATAAGGGATTTGTCATACAAAAACCTGTAAACAAAATGTAAGAATCCAGTTTTAATTCAAGGCTCCAAATTTGAGTGTAAAATTACCCATTACCAGGGTTAGGATTTTTAGGTGCAAATTTCAGATGAAAAAAGGAAGGGAAAAGGTGCTCAAATAAGATGAAAAAAGGGACAATAAGATGCTGGTTTATTTAAGGGAATGCACAACTGAAATTGCCATTTTCTAAACTATCCATTCAATTGGGCTGGAATTTTAACCACATGTCAGTCTTCTTCAGATATAATTATTTTGTGAATTTCAATCCAAAATCTTAATTAGTTTTCAAGTTATTAATTTTCAAAATATAAAATTATAGGTATATGCAAAATGCAACACATGATGCATTTTTCAAAAAAAAAAAATCTTATGTTGCTTTTATGTCAAGGAACTACAAATCTGTCATATAATGTTTTTTCTACCATTCTTAGTTTAAGAGAAAAAAAGTTTTGCAGTTTTGTATTTGCATTTTTTTTGTATACATTGTTATCTACAAAAATTAGTAGTGCAAAAACTATTAATTACACAGAAAAATTATATGACAGTTTTATTTATTTGGGTTTTTTTAATAAGCATAAAAAATTTCAATATGAATGGATGAAAACTACATTGTGTGGAACATTTTAGAAATGCTAAAAATAAGAAATGCCTTAAAATCAAGTTTTAAAAATATAAACAGCTAGCAACCAAATGCGCAAGGGTATTTAAAAAGTCTTGTAATGATCCTGAAGCGTTCGCTAGGTCAAAAATAAAAATGGATTGTAAAACTACAAGCAATGGAGAATTTTTTGGAAACATAATTTTTTTTTTTTTTTTATTTTTTATTTTTAAGATTTTGGGTTAATTTCAGTTGTGCATTCCCTTAATTCAATGATTTCTCTTTCCTCTATTCTAATTTATTGAACTACAAACAAGTACATCAAATTATCACTCATCTAAAGAAGGAAAAAACATGAAGCTGTTGTACTTCAAGACATTAAGCATCTCCACATTTTTAAAAGTAAGTCTGTTTCTATTAGGAGATAGAATGTCTTTGTAGATGCTAAAGCTTCTTTCAACATCCACAGAAACCAGTGGGGTAAACCTTGTATTCACTCGGAATGGCAACTTTACAGATGTGGCAAATTCCTCAATGTCTGGATTCTTCTGAAGACTAGATTCAAGTTTGTCTTTGGCAAAGCCATCTAACTGCTCCCTCATGGAAGTAAAAATATCCCATTGTTTTTCCTTTTCCAGACCTTGTTCTTCCAATCGTTTAATAGCTGCAGGCAGGTACTTGTAACTATGGACGCAATATAGTTCTGTCTGCAAAGTATGTACTTTCTCCGGTAACAGAAGTTGCTGTGCCTTGGAAATTGTACCTGCGCCGAATGGATTCAAAGAAAGCACAAACTCTTTAATTTTGTCAAAATTCTCACACAACATAGCAGCACACTCAATCCAAGATCCCCAGCGAGTAATGATCGGGAAATTTGGAAGGGGCAGGCCAGTGATTTCCCTGTAGTAAACAACATGGCTCGGAGCTTTCAGTAGAATCTTCTTCAAGGCAGAGATGAATTGATTTGCGATGTTGTATTCACTCCTTATGGATTCACAAACTCTGTGAAGGGCATGACCCAAGCATGTCACATGCTTCAAGTTATAAAATAAAGGTTTCATTGGTTAACAGCTGAAACATGTATGGAGCCTGGTCCGTAACCACATGAAGTTTTTCAACCTTGATAGCAGTAGGCCAGAGTTTTTGGCAGAAGTCCATAATGGATTGCATTACTGTACTGGCATTGGCTTTCTGCAGCTCGTACATTTTTAACAACATGGGCTTAACTTTCTCCCGTGCTAAGGGAAAAACTAAAATGTTCAAAACATATCGTTCCATTGAGTCTATGGTTTCATCCACAATGATTCCCACATCGCAATCGGACACTTTCTCCTTGATTCTTTCTATGGTTTCTTGGTAAATAGGCTCCATGTAGTTTTTTCTTAAGTACTCTCATCGGGCATTGACATCTTTGTGTATTTTTCAAGAAATCCCTTGAAGGCTGGATGGTTCACCTTATTGAGTGGAATTCTTGCTTGTGTAAAAGCTGCATACAAACCAATGTTTAATTCCTTCAAATTTTGGCTTTTTGAAGAACTTTGTTGAAACACATTTCGTAATACAGTTTGCCGTTATTTGTTTGCTTGAAGAGTCTTGTTCATTTGATGCTTAGAGCTGGAAATGTGTTGTTTGATGCGATCTCGCTGGTGTTTTTCATCTAACAAAATTCCTGAATCATAAATAGTACATCGCATAACAGTTCCATCAGTGTCTATGAAATCTTGTTTGAATTCCTCAGCCAGAACAATAAATCGAGCACTGGGCAGCTTTGGCATGGTAAAATCCAGTACTAGTACACTTGTTTGGAGAGCTAACACTTGTTCACTTGCTAACACAATGCGACTCACACAACTCACTCTTGCGCCCATTCCCTGTCCACATTCTCTTATAACACCGCGACAATTACCAGAATGTTTTCATTCATGCTGGAACTTCAGTCTCAGCGATTTCTAGTAGTTTCAAGCAGAACCCAGTCTTAATAATTCTCAGAACTGCGCGGGTGAGGTTACTGCCGTTTCTGCGTGCCCAGCCTTCACTTCCACGCAAACAGATGACGTTTCTCACAGTAAGTAACTCACATTCACGAACAGCAGGTTACTGATTCTGGTGGGATAGAATCACTCATTGTCAATTGCTTTATTGTGGGCTACTTTATAGCAGTAAAGCAAGAGAAAGAGCTTTTTTGTCGAATACACAATTATTTTCCGTTATTGTGGGTTTGCTTTCAATTCCCACGCGGCATTTACTGAATGAGGTAGGCTTACTATTCGCTTGTACACAGCAAGCTGAGGAGACGTTAATTGAAAGTTAAAGAATAAATTGGAATGAAACTTAAAAGAAAAAAGGGGGAAAATGAGATTATGGGCTTGTTTGGGGGAAAATGAGATAAAAGTGCCAAAAAGGGGTAAAGCCCCCAAAAAAGGGAAAAAGATGCGAGAAAAAAATGCCTCTTCGCAACTAGAAACAAAATTTCACACTGTGATATCTTTCCGCACAGCTTTAACTTACCCTAAGAAAAAAGGTGCACACCTAAAAATCCCATTACATAGAAGTAATACTGCACTAAATGAGTGGGATGGATGACCCTCCTTCTTTGAAGGTAAAGAGTTGGAGAGGGCAGAGAATTGTGCACCAGTAGATTTTTCATCCTGGAAGCATACTTATAATTGTGAGGTGGCTTCAAAAAAGTAAAGCAAAACAAAAATACATTAATGTTTTATTCACTTTTGTGTTTACCAAAGGTTAAAACAATATGAATATGTGAAAGTGAATTCTTCTATAGTGATTAAAGGCACATTTACACCGGTCAAGAGGATTGTAATTTTTCGCCTTTAAACTGGGTCGAGAGAAGTGGCGAGAGTGTGCATAAAAGTGTTTCATAGGTTTGAGAAATCACAATCATTAGCTTGGAGTGTTGGAGAAGGTGTTTGCTATTGTGACTGATTTACTTTGTAAGGAACTGTGTTCAGTTCTAAAGAATCATAAGAGGAGAAGAAAAGTGTGGACAAGGAGTTGGATACAATGGGTAATATACTGGAGACCTCTAGTACTCTTTGCAAAGAGCTAAAAACAAGATCCAGCAGCATATCATAATTTCTTTAGACTAAATAAAATACACCTAACGTATTTTCTTGAAAAAATTGGAAGTAATATTAAAACTTGTGACACAAGTATGAGGGAAGCTCTGTTAAGCAAACTAAAATGGAAAGAACACTCTGATTCCTGGCAACTTGGGATTTTTATGGAGCCCTGGAATATGTTTTGCATCCCAGGGAGTACTATTTGTTGTTTTATAGCTGCAGTATGTGATGCCATTTATGAAGCTTTGATAGGCACGTATGAAATGCATCACTGTCTCGTCGTTCCAGTGAGTTGACATGTTTACGACATTTGATTTAGTCCTCACATGACTGCTATCTAACACTGCTGGATTTTATAAGCTGCTTCGAGAAATGACTGGTCTTGGTCATGATCACACGCTGGGACTGTTACACAAGGCGAGAACAGGTTCGTGGCTATCAGTGCGTGAACTCTCGACCCATATAAATGTGCCCTAAAGAAGAATAGTCACAATATGTTGCATTGACTAATAGCAAGAGCTCCTGAATGTTGTTAATGTTTTAGAGTATGTGTTAAAAGAAAAAGTTATTTTCTATTGAAAATATAAAAATAAAAGAGAAGCAAATGACACAGTATATTATAGAACTTTGAATTTAACTCTATACGTATTGGTTGTAGTGAGGGGATAGTACTCGAGACAAAGGAGGAAGACTGTGAAAGTTATTTCAATGAATAATGGGAACATCAATTTGATAGCTGTGAGTTTCTTGCTAAATAAACAGGGCAAGACATTATATTTGCTATCACTCTCCATAGAAGTTTTCTTTGTTGATGAAACATTTCTAAAATGCCATGAAATCCTGCGGAACATAAAACAGTGTTAGAAAAAAATTGTGCTATCATTTTGAAAAATTCAGAAATATGAGGCACAATGTAACTGATGAAGATCTGGAGTAATGGGTGTTGGAAATTTCATAGCTGACTACTTTTGAAAGCGTGAAAGTGAGGATTTCAGGCATGGATTAGTCATTTCAAGAGCAGGAAAATGACTAAATTTATGTCTCTCTCCCATTTTAATGAAGAAGGCAAAACAAATAAGTTCACAGAGAACTTTGTTGAATCTGTTGCAGAGTGATTTATCCATTTTGCTCCTATTTATTACATAGATCAAAGTGGTTTTGAACTTAAAATGCAGTCATAACAAACTCTTTCTTTTTGGAGGGGAAAAACACTTTATTGCTTAATCAGATGGTGCATAAATGCATTCATATACTACAGAGCGGTTGTTTTATGACCTGGCCACAGATTGCATGTATGCATGCTCCTCATGCTGCCTACTACACCAGGAGTTTTCCATTCTAAAACTCCTGTGTTTCTTATGAATAATAATAACATGCACCATAATTGGTACTTAGCGTATCAGTGGTGTTCATATGCATTGAGACATTTCTGGCATCTTTGGATGAAATTTCCATTTAGATGCATTTCTTGCATAATTTTCCATATTTCTGTTCTAATATTGTCTTTAAGTTCATCTGTGGTGTGCAAATTGTTCGTATAAACTTTATTCTTTAGGGTTCCCCACAAATAAAAATCAGATACAATAAGATCCAGGGAAGATCGTAACTCTTTAGAAATTATCCTGTCATCAAACACTGCCTTTATGTCTTCCAAGGAGTTTTGGGCAGTATGGGATGTGGCAGAATTCTGTTGAAAATATTCTTTTTCTCATTATCTGGCAAAGTTTGATAAAATGATGCAAGAACATTTCTGTGGTATCTATCAGAATTTATGGTGTTGCTAAAATATATGGGTCCTATTATAATAATAATATGTTATAATAGTAATAATGATAATATTTATTTGAGTTCATACACCAATTTACAAAGGTGTAGACCAGGTCAAAATTACAATTACAGAGTAAGAAAATAAATTGATTACAATATTAGTATTTACAGTTATTTACAAATTACACATGTGTTGCCAGTCATATAAGTCTATACATATTCTGCCAAGTAAATAGCTTTCATTATTATAAATTCTCTTAATTTGTTTTTAAATACTTTTCCTTTGTACATTTTTGAGTGTTAAGGTAATTTGTTATAATAATGGGCCCCTACAATGTATGGATCTTTCATTATTGGTTTAGTATTGCATGTAGTTTTATGGAGACCTTGCTTATGTCTAGTGTCATGATGGTGTATCTTCTCGTTCCTGATATATGTAACTAGTCTTGAGTGGACAAGCAATATAATTCTATATAGGTATGAGTAGACTATAAACAACTTCTTATTTTTAAAAGTGTCCCTACACCTTTCTCTACTTGTTAACTTATACATTGCTCTTATACATCTCTTCTGTAATATGAACCTCTTCAGGTGAGTATCTACACTAGATCCCTATACCATATACAATGTGTGGATAGATTACCCCATAATACACAGTATTTAATGCATGATTATCAATGTATTTAGATATATGGCTAATCAAATATATACCTTTAGCTACTTTTTTGCAGACATCTATGCGTGTTTCCAGTCCAGGTGTTTATCTATACATATATCAAGAAATAGATGATCACTTGTCTTTGTAATTTTGCATTTATCTAATGTAAATTGAAATTGTATATTACCCCGGTGTTGTAGTTCAAACTTGATTACAGCAATTCTACTTATATTTGTAGAAAGATTTAAACAGTTAAAAGTACTCAATGACCTAATTAGCAGTAGCTCTGACAGAGTCCCTCAGTTCTGAATCTGATTTGCTCCAACATATGGTGGTACTATCAACAGCATAGGTGATAATCTTACTATTTACTGTATCACTGATATTTATGTAAACTAGGAACAGGAACGGCCCCAGTACCAAACCTTGAGTTACTCTGCTACGTACTACTCCTGTTCAGATTTAACTCTCTTAACTTCACTACCGCTTTTGTGATGTGTTTCTGTAATTGTCTTCTGTTTGAAAGATAGGAAGCTGTCCTACTTATGCCAATAATGCTCTAGTGTTTGCATCAGTATGTTGTGTTGAACACAGTCAAAAGCCTTATATAGATCCAGGAACAACCCTACAACTTTATTCTTTTCATCTAGTCAACTTACTACTTCATGCACAAAATCTGCAGCTGCAGAATAGTTGATTTGCCTGTTTGGAATCCATGTTGCGAGTTTAAAACAGTAAAGAATTTGTATAGCCTATTTAGTATAAGTTTCTCATATAGTTTGCCCAGTGTCGATGTCAGTACAATCGGTCGATAGTTTTGTATATCTTTTTTATCTTCTTTTTTGTATATTGGTCTGACAGACAATACTCAACTTTAGACAGTCCGGAAACAGCCCATTATTCATTGACTCATTGATCAAGTATGCAATAATTTCTCCTAGTACATCTTTAGAGGAGGGGTTATCCCATCCCAGTCATGTGATTGCTTGTTTTAGTTTGTTTATTTCCCTAGTTATTTCTTCCTTAGTGGTGTTATGTCTCCTCCATGGTGTAGTGGTTACCATGCTAGCCTCTAGTTCCCGAGGTTTGTCTTTGTTGAGTAAACCAAATGAACAAAGCTTCACTCATTATTCATACTCAGATTTCCTCATTGACTTGTCAGATGAAAACTTCTCAATTTTGTCCATTTCTACGCTGATCTCCAGCTGTCACTTCCGACTCCATACTCAACAGCAAGTTTTTTCAATGTTTCTCCTTTGTCTATAATAGTCTTTTCAAAGCCTCCAGTTTCACATTGAACGACACAAATTTTCTTTTACTCCTACCACTCATTGTTATGTATGAATTAAAGCATTAAGAAACATACAGTTACATATGTACATACGTACAACACTAAAATTAACGTGTCACAGGTGGGCACACTACAGTACAGATGTTATTACACAATCATCTACGTATAAGGTCTATATACATCTACATACCATCTATGTTGTAAAATGTGTATTTTTACTTGAGCATATTTTAATGACTCGCATCGCTGAGTAGGGGTAACAATACGGATGGTATGCACTGTACAACTGATTGTCAGGTGGTCCCAATTAGTGAAGGATCGACAAAGAAAGGGCAGGCGCATTCCTTGAAACCTAATGCTACCTGTCCATCCGTAATAGAAATGCATTAGCAGCCTGAGGCCAAGGTTATTTCTGTACATTATGAATGTAAACCCTAAGTGGGACAGTATTACCTGTATTGTTCATGAAAAATTGAAAGAAAGTCCAAAATGTAACACATTTAGAAGTGCCTAAAACGTACATGCGGACGACATATAAAATGGGATTTTATTCTAGTTTTATGTAAAAATTTTAATTTTCTTAAGACCAGCTCAAATTACACGGAACCTCAAATTACTGGGTCTCTACTGAAGAAATGAATGAACCAGATATCTCTGGACAAAAACACGGAAATTTATCAAATCAGTTGCCCAGAATGTGAACAAATTTATATAGGTAAAACTAAAAGAAATTTAGAAACCAGATTAAAAGAGCATATGAGATACATCAAATAGAAATAGACTGATAAATATGCAGTTGAACACTATTTTTGGATGACCAATCACACTATCACAACAAACATAACACTCTTAAAACTTATAAAATACACAACAGATTTAGATACTTGGGGAAAGATTTTAATCATAAACACCATTAACAAATTTTGAATTGCTGCCACAAATCCACAATGGAAATTTATCAGCCCACCACTAGATGAGACCACAAACAGCCACACTGTACAACAGTGGTGGCGAAAGTGCAAATCACCAGGCACTGTGACTCGCAGGTGCAACTCCTTTTCTAGCCATCTATTCATTTGTTTTCCATGAGCTGCTGAGTGGTGTAGTGCGTGTTGCACATTTGATGGCTCGAGAGAGAAAGGCATTTTCGCCACCCTTGCTGTACAACATCAGGAGTCAGTCAGTCAAGGTGCAAAAAATGTAAGTGATGTTAAGACTCCAGCCCAATTTTCTGTATAATATGTCACAATTGTTTATAGAACACATTGCTGCTCTCTCGACTTCAGGCACATGTGTCTGTGTCACTTCTACTGTAACTGCAGAATTTGAACATGCATGATATTGTAATTATGCTCACATATGAGCTATTCTGATTGAAAATTTCACATAGTATCTGAAAATATCAGAAAACAAAAATAAGAACTCTAAAAAGGCACAATCAGAATATCTGCCATGCATGGATGTATTAATGGTAGCATAGTTTTTCAGAAACATTATAAAATATTTTTTCCTAGCTTTCAAAAGTATGTAACATTACAATGCAGTATCATTTTCTGTTAATTTGAGGATTTACTTTTCATTAATATTTTTAACACTCATGCATGTTCCCAATGCTGGCTTGGATTTTGAGAACACAGGAAGTGGTCAATGCTGCGTTCACAATAAGGAATGATGGTAATATTTGGCAATATGCACGCACAAACCAGTTGTGCAGGCTAGAATTGTACATTTGATGACCTGAACTATCCTGTAAATACAGGACAGTTTTGTATCTTAAATCCATCACAGAATAGCACATGTTTGTTTTCTTACTGTTATTTTATAGTACATTAAATGAATAGTGTATCCAATTCTGTATTTACTTTTCTCCCTAAAATAAAGCATTTGTATTATTTAAAAAAGCAGGCGCACCTAAGAAAATTAAGGGTCTGGGTTCCTCTCGCCCCTAAGTTCACTAGCAATGTAAGGAAAAACCTACATAGTTTTTCAGGTTGTTTGTGTCTCACTTAATAACTCATCTGCCAAGAAATGCATGTTGCTTTCATGACCTAACTCAGTGTAACAAACCAGAAACAGTTGCTGCCTGCAGAATGACTACTATTCAACCAGAAAACGTTCAATTTATTAATGTAATGTTACTTTTAAATATAGATGAGAGTTTCAATTTACTCAGAATAATGTCTAGCAACATCAGTTATAGGATTTAGTTAAACTACAACCAGTGACTGAGCATGAAATTTTCTGAACGGTTAGCCTCAGTATTGAAAGATGAAAGTAACAATGGCAAGGTTAAACTAATCCTGAACTTTAAAAGGAATGTTAACATTTTTATCAAAAACAAAAGGCCAATTTCTCAGTGTAACTTAAGTAACTCCTAACAACTACTACTTTTAACTAATTATGGTTTATAATTGGACATTTAACTAACATAATAGTCCTCATTCCCACAGCTTGTATGTGAGCTCTATACACCGGCTTTTACTTGCAAAGATGTCCATTACTCTATTATAGAAGTGTGGAGTTTTCTTCATGCTTTTCAACAGCCTCTTCTCAATGAAAAGAAACAACAATTCATTAAATCTGTCTTGAGTTTGTGTGCTTTGTATATAGGTCTTGATTCTTTTCATTGCTAAAAGGCTTCTTTCAATTGAAACACTAGTTGCAGATATAGTCATGACCAGGGTTAGGATTTTTAGGTGCGCACCTATTTTCTCAGGGTAAGTTAAAGCTGTGCAGAAAGATATCACAGTGTGAAATTTTGTTTCTAGTTGTGAAGAGGCATTTTTTCTTGCACCTTTTTCCCTTTTTTGGGACCTTTACCCCTTTTTGGCACCTTTATCCCATTTTCCCCCAACCATGCCCATAATCCCTTTTCCCTCTTTTTTCTTTTTAAGTTTCACTACAATTTATTCTTTAACTTTCAATTAACATCTCCTCAGCTTGCTGTGTAGGTGCGAATAGTAAGCCTACCTCATTCAGTAAACACCGCGTGGGAATTGAAAGCACACATGCAACAATGAAAAATAATTGTGTGTTCAATGAAAACCTCTTTCTCTCGCTTTACCACTATAAAGTAGCCCGCAATAATGCAATTGACAATGAGTGATTCTATCCCACCAGAATCAGTAGCCTGCTATTCATGAATGTGAGTTTGTTACTGTGAGAGATGTCATCTGTTTGCGTGGAGGCGAAGGCTGGGCACGTAGCGACAATGGTAACCTCTTCCGCACAGTTCCAAGAATTATTAAGACTGGGTTCTGCTCGAAACTACTAGAAATCGCTGAGACTGAAGTTCCAGCATGAATGAAAACATTCTGGTAATTGTCGCGGTGTTATAAGAGAATGTGGACAGGGAATGGGCGCAAGAGTGAGTTGTGTGACAGTCGCATTGTGTTAGCAAGTGAACAAGTGTTAGCTCTCCAAACAAGTGTACTAGTACTGGATTTTACCATGCCAAAGCTGCCCAGTGCTCGATTTATTGTTCTGGCTGAGGAATTCAAACAAGATTTCATAGACACTGATGGAACTGTTATGCGATGTACTATTTATGATTCAGGAATTTTGTTAGATGAAAAACACCAGCGAGATCGCATCAAACAACACATTTCCAGCTCTAAGCATCAAATGAACAAGACTCTCCAAGCAAACTAACAGCAACCTCTATTACGAAATGCACTTAAACAAAGTTCTTCAAAAAGCCAAAATTTGAAGGAATTAAACATTGATTTGTGTGCAGCTCTTACACAAGCAGGAATTCCACTCAATAAGGTGAACCATCCAGCCTTCAAGGGATTTCTTGAAAAATACACAAAGATGTCAATGCCCAATGAGAGTACTTAAAGAAAAAACTACCTGGAGCCTGTTTACCAAGAAACCATAGAAAGAATCGAGGAGAAAGTGTCTGATTGCGATGTGGGAATTATTGTAGATGAAACCATATGTTTTGAACATTTTAGTTTTTCCCTTAGCAGGGGAGAAAGTTAAGCCCATGTTGTTAAAAATGTACAAGTTGCAGAATGCCAATGCCAGTACAGTAATACAATCCATTATGGACTTTGTGGTCACAGACCAGGCTCCATACATGGTTTCAGCTGTTAACCAATGAAACCTTTATTTCCTAACTTGAAGCATGTGACATGCTTGGCTCATGCCCTTCACAGAGTTTGTGAATCCATAAGGAACGAATACAACATCGCAAATCAATTCATCTCTGCCGTGTTGTTTACTACAGGGAAATCACTGGCCTGCCCCTTCCAAATTTCCCGGTCATTACTCGCTGGAGATCTTGGATTGAGTATGCTGCTATGTGGTGTGAGAATTTTGACAAAATTAAAGAGTTTGTACTTTCTTTGGATCCATCCGACGCAGGTACAGTTTCCAAGGCACAGCAACTTCTGTTACCAGAGAAAATACATAATTTGCAGACAGAACTATATTGTCGTAACCTCTTACATTCTCACATATCACGGGGGGTAGAGCATGGTACCGGAGTTTAACTCATAGCAATCTACACGAGGTCCGATGGGGCGAGCTAATAAAAGTTCCTATAAACACCTGAAAACTCTTAAAATATCCCTAGGTCATTATGGGGAAGTAAAGAAGGAACTAACTCCATTAAGAATTCACATGACAGAAATTTAGATGGACAATATATATATTGAGTTAAAACTGATACATGTTACATTCCGCTTGACAGAGCGTCCTCTCCTACATGTGCACTTTTAGCTGGTCACGTTACAAGAGAGATAGAGCATCCTAGACGCTTACTAAAGATACAACCGGTTTACCCCCACTCTTATTACATCATTACCGGTCCGTACTACCAACCTAATATATATCCATACACTGTTACCAACCACAAATTACAATATTAACACGTCACATGCCACATCTCCCCCTGGCTACCCAAATCGACGTTCCTGTCGAAGCAAGAAGGATTTTTTTTTAAACAAAATTACACAAAAGGAAATAAATGACACCTCACAAAAGTATTACAAAAAAAGAAAAACAATATCCGGATGTTTACAAAGATAAAATTGAGCAGAAATGTCTCTCAAAGAAGAAGTTGAATATTTCAATGCCTGTTAACATGTGTGTGAAGCTTACACAAAAATAATGGAGTCTCGAATTACACCGACGATATTTATTAAGATGTTATCTTGGCTGCTTAAGTGAACCCCGCACACGCACATTATACATTGCTGCCACTGTTACACACGCACTACAGTGCACTAAGTCTCGACGTAACTGTTCATGGGTGGGACTTCAACATCACCCACAACGACGAAGTTGCAGCCGCAGAGTCTTTACTAACTGTTGATGCAAGTCGCTGATGATGTGGGGTGCAATCGCTGACTTGGATTGCCCCCCCCCAAATAGTGGTTCCTTTTGCCACATACAGTGTAGTTAACAGGTAGCAGCTCTCCTTGGTGTATATAAGCAGCCTCTGGAGTGTGTCTGTACAGTGGGGTCACTCTATAGTGGACACTCGTGCTCCCAAAACATCATCATACATAGAATAAGAAAATAGTATGTCATTTAAAATAATATGAACGGAAAATGCCACAAATTTGGCAAAAGTTTACAAACATTTAATCTTAGTACTGAGAACAGAAAAAAAAAAAAACTTTTTACATAGTGACATAAAAACTGAATTTTTCAAAGGGGTACAAGCCAATATGTTACAATAAATGCTTAAGAATCAAAGTAAACAGACATGAAAGTGTCAAAATACATGAATATTATGTCAATTATATCCACTCTCTACACATAATAACACAATACAAATATAGCAGATCATTTGGGATCCCAATATTAAATCTATCCAGCTGGTACAACTAACAAAATAGATAAATGCACTTATCATTCATTCATACATACATACATACATAACAATGAAACAAAATCATTCATAATAACCACGTCTCAAATAATACATCACACTCACTGTAATAACTACCCAAAACTACTATTAACCTTACTACATGCTTTGAAATATGCACCTCATTACATGCATCAAACTATAGATACTCATGCTTCACTCTTAATGACACAAATTCTCCTTCACATTACTATCTTTATCCTCCCATCCTTCTCATTAGCATCATTCTTATGAGTATCATTGTCATCATACACAGTAGTTACTGAGAAAAAAAAATATTCACTGACATATCTTATTCAACTAGCTGCAAAATCAAAAGATACCTGACATAGGCATTAACTGAACAAATCACATTAACATTACAAGAATGACACAAATAATATAGCATTACACTGTTGCATCCACATCTACAGAATCAAGATGAAGCTGGAAAATAGATGGTACTAACACTTGTTGCATAAACTTATAAAAAATCATTCTCATTACATTACATCTATTTTATGAGCACATCACACACACTATACTGGGTACATTTCAGCAACACCAATATGCAAAACATCTCTCAACTCATCACAACGAATTTCCAGGTACGTGTTAGCCCTCCTGAAAACTCAAATATTCAGACTTCAAGGGTACATTGTAGATATCCCATCGAAGCTAACATTAACTCCTCACATCTCACTACCACCATCAGGGTTACTCTTTGGCACTCTCACCGAGGCAAATCTTCCATATACTACTCACATAACCTCACACACATACACAAAATTTATGCAACAACTTCTGCAAAGAAAGATCACAGCATCATAATGAAACAAAATCAAGCCAAAAGAATGCAGCAGAACAAAGCACATCATCACCAAAGTAACACTTTCACACATTCCTGGAAGTCAAACAAAATTAAACATAGTACACATCAACCAATACAGTGCAGCATAAGATAAACCAAATAATCTCTATTGCCCCAAATCAAAATCAAAAATTTAGCATACCTGTCTTCATTGTGAAAGTTTTCAGTTGTTCAAAATATGCATACCACACTTTAGTACACACAATGTGCACATACTTTGTTTCTTTTTCTTTTCTACCACAAAATTCCAGTGCAACTTTCCAATTTCTGGTAACACACGTGTAACTGCACCATCGACATCCAATGGAGGTAGATAAATCCTGCTGGTCCGTGTTGGATGGTCGTTGAACCTATATAGGTGTGTAAAATACTGGCACAGCTGGTGGTAGCTGAAACTTTCACTCAAATTAATCATTTGAAATACTTTCAAAAAAAAATTGCGTAACTAGATAAAACCAATCATGGCAACGGTGAAGCAAAATTATTAGTAGTACTACGACTAAGCGTCCACGGCTAACGTACCCGAGTACGATGCACAAATATGAATTTTTTTAAAATAGATGCACGTCACTTCACTTTTTTTTTTCTTTTTTTATACACAAAACACGTGAACTGTAAAAGATTTGCTTCACATTCTAGAAGTGTTGCTGAAGAGCCAACCACGCAAAGATTACGCAACACACGTGCTTACATAAAAGTTGCAAGAAAAATGCACCAAAAATATGGTAATGCGTAGAAAACTAAAACCAGTATAAAGGAGAATGAAAGCTCCAAAAATATTACTAATTAGCATTGAAAATAGCAATTTTAGAAACACGTGGCAACCACATTATTAAAGTTTAAAATACCACAGAAATTTCCAGAATTCACAAAAATAAGAAATTTAGAAAGAACAGTGCAAAAGAATGTTTTTCATACAAACAGAATTTAAACAATGGTAAGGGGAAGAATGAAGCCAAAAACTAACGATGCTCCGCCAACAGAAGACAATGTAAAGATTTTAAAGTGAGATCAAAATAATAATACAGACACGGGACTTTGAAGGAAATACTTTTAGATGAATTTAGAACACAAAACCACAATTTTCAAAGAAAAACCCTTATCATTAAGCCAAAACTAAGGAATTACATGTTCCAACGAACACGTGGAGGACCAAATAACGTAAACCACATTGCCAAAACTAGGAGGAAAAAAAATTGCACTTCAAAATATCAAATTTTATCCGGCCTCCATCAATTTGTTGTAACCTCTTATATTCTCACATATCACGGGGGTAGAGCATGGTACCGGAGTTTAACTCTGCAATTTACACGAGGTTAGACAGGGCGAGCTAATAAAAGTTCCTAAAAACACCTGAAAACTTAAAATATCCCTAGGTCATTATGGGGAAGGAAAGAAGGAACTACATTAAGAATTCCATGACAGAAATTTAGATGGACAATATATATATATATATTGAATTAAAACTGAAACATGTTACCTTCCGCTTAACGGAGCATCCTATCCTACGTGTGCACTCTTGGCTGGTCACGTTACAAGAGAGATAGAGCGTCTTAGACGCTTACTGAAGTTACAACCGGTTTATCCCCACTCTTATTGCATCATTACCGGTCGGTACTACCAACCTAATATATATCCATACACTATTACTAACCACAAATTACAATATTAACACCTCACATGCCACAATATTGTGTCCATAGTTGCAGGTACCTGCCTGCGGCTGTTAAACGATTGGAAGAACAAGTTCTGGAAAAGGAAAAACAATGAGATACTTTTACTTCCGTGAGGGAGCAGTTAGATGGCTTTGCCAAAGACAAACTTGAATCTTAGTCTTCAGAAGAATCCAGACATTGAGGAATTCGCCACATCTGTAGAGTTGCCATTCCGAGTGAATACAAGGTTTGCCCCCCCCCCCCCCACTGGTTTCTGTGGATGTTGAAAGAAGCTTTAGCATCTATAAAGACATTCTATCTCCTAATAGAAACAGACTTAATTTTAAAAATGTGGAGATGCTTAATGTCTTGAAGTACAACAGATTCGTGTTTTTTCCTTCTTTTGGTGAGCGATAATTTAATGTACTTGTTTGTAGTTCAATAAATTAGAATAGAGGAAAGAGAAATTGTTGAATTAGTTAAGGGAATGCACAACTGAAATTAACCAAAAATCTCAAGAAATAAAAAAAGAATGTTCCCAAAAAATTCTCCATTGCTTGTAGTTTTAGAATCCACTTTTATTTTTGACCTAGCGAACACTTTGGGATCGTTAAAGAGACTTTTTAAATACCATTGCGCATTTGGTTGCTAGCTGTTTATATTTTTAAAACTTGATTTTAAGGCGTTTCTTATTTTCAGCATTTCTGCATATTCAAAATGTTGCACACGATGTAGTTTTCATCCATTCATATTAAAATATTTTATGCTTATTTAAAAAACAAATAAATAAAACTTTTCACATAATTTTTCTGTGTAATTAATAGTTTTTGCACTACTTATTTTTGAAGAATACAATGTATACAAAAAAAAACGAAAAAAAATGTAAATACAAAACTGCAAAACATTTTCTTCTCTTGAACTAAGAATGGTAGAAAAAAATTATGACAGATTTGTAGTTCCTTGACATAGAAGCAACATAAGTTTTTTTTGTTTTTTTTTTGAAAGATGCATCATGTGTTGCATTTTGCATATACCCATAATTTTATATTTTGAAAATTAATAACTTCAAAACTAATTAAGGTTTTGGATTGAAATTCACAAAGCAATTATATCTAAAGAAGACTGACGTGTGGTTAAAATTCAAGGCCAATCAATGGATAGTTTAGAAAATAGCAATTTTAGTCGTGCATTCCCTTAAATAAACCAGCACGTTATTGTCCCTTTTTTCACCTTATTTGAGCACCTTTTCCCTTCCTTTTTTCATCTGAAATTTGCACCTAAAAATCCTAACCGTGGTCATGACTAAAGCACAAGGTATAGTCACTTCAGGTAAAGCTAGATTTAGACCTCAAGAGGTTAAATCTTTTCAGTTCTGCAATACTTGACTTCTTAAAACTCTGTTTATATGTAAATGACTAACAACTCAGTTTTAAGTAACAAAGAGCTAAAGTAGCAGCCATATGATTTAATTAATTTGTGGGAAATGCTTTGAGGTGTTCTTCAAATGATTCAAAATAAAAAAAAGCTGAAATTTTCTTCTTCTTTCCCTGTTTAACCTCCTCTTATATAGGACTTACAGGCGGGCGCCTGGGGTCAGAGGCCTGTCGAGGAGCAGACAATATCCAAGATGGGTGATCAGCCCGATGCCCGGTATGGGAGGACGGAAGTAGATGAAACAAAATGATGGTGAAATGGATGAAAGGAAAGGTGATGATGGAGCAGTTGATGGAATGATTGGCGGGGGAAACCGGATTAAACCCGCACAGATACCGCTTTGTCCACCACAAAGCCCACATGCGGGTCCCTGGGATTGAAGCCGGGCCGCCTCGGTGAGAGGCGAGCGGTCTAGCCACTCGACCACGGCGGCGCCAAACTGAAATTTTAACCTCTTAATTTCAGACAATCTGTTATATATTCTACAGTTGTGTCAACCTTATAATAGAACTTTAGATATGATGCTTTCTTATTGTTATTAACATTTGCAATGCAAAATATTTTAACTGGAGCAGATTCTACAGTTTACTCGGCTAAAGAATGTTCATCTTTATACTGTTTCCAAAGCGTATCAAATCTATCTTGATCAAAAAGGAATCTTTTGTACTCTTCATTTTCACACAGCAATCAATATCTTGTGCTAAGTTTGGCTTGTAAAATGCTAAATAAGATTTTATCCTGACCTGGAACTACTGAGAATAATTTTAACATGAACATGAAACAAAATCGTGAAGTGTGTCATAAAATCATCTTGAACAACTTCTTGTTTTCTCCATCCAATTCATCTTTAGTCACGACAGATTTGAAAAAAATACATAGATATTTCACTTCTGATATTATTTCAACCAATCTCTCGGTATATCAATAAGATAGCATTCTTGGCTGTAAAAGCATCAAATGCAGCTTTTTGTTTTGATGATCTTGGGGGTGAGGGTTTACAAGTTCTCAAAAAAACCACTTTACATTCCGTGATATTTTCAACTGACTGTTTCAGCACCAAGCTTAAGTTATGTGCATAACAATGAACAAACAAGGCTGCTGGGTATCTACCTGAATGATTTGTTGTAAATCATTGTGTGCTCCAGCCATCACAGAACATCCAACATAAAATTGGGCTACATACTAGTTTATCTTCAATTAAACCAAAAATATAATTTGCTACGGAAACAGCAGTGCGGCTTGTGTTAAATCTGTAGCCTTATATTATTGACACAAACGGTGCTTCAGTGATCTCTTGTTCAATTTTTGTAAATAAAATAACCGACACATTCAATTCATTTTGAATATCGTGAAATGTTGCAACATATGTAGTTCTTTTGCGTAGGTATTCAGTAGAATTGTCTCTAGTTGATGCAGGACTCTCTTCATGGCTCCTAAAAAAACATAGCATGTTTAGACACCGGCAGAGGGTGATGGATTTTTTTTGGGCGTCAAAATACTTAGCATGGCTTCCTTCGGAAGGGAAGTAAAGCTGGTGGTCCCGTGTCGTCGATTTACGGCACGTAAAATAACCTCAAGCCTGATAAAGAGGCCTTTGAGCAAAATTACTGGTCTTTCACGCCCAATATAGAATGGGACGCTAAGGACCACAGCAGTTAAAGAGCGTCCGTAAATAAAACTCAATAAAAAAATATTTAGACAACTATGTACCTATATATTTTATTTCACATTTTCATTTTGTTTATCCCTATTTATGTTGAAAGCAAGGCTGATAGACTTCAATTTTTGTATTTCTGAACTTCTGTAATATATACATTTAACATGATCTACAGTTAGTTCATGTCTTTTTCTGTGCAAGAAAGCTGCTTACGCCGTACACCCCGTTTGTTGTTGAAAATAAGACACTGAGCGGGATGGCTTAGGCGAGGTCTCGGGTTCAAACCCTCGGAGCTGACCAATCTCACCGAATGTTATTTCGCGGTTTACCTTGGTCGCTAGTCGAATGCTGGGTTGGATAATTTGACCCTCGAATTTTCCTTTCATCCCTACATTTCATTCCCCTCTTCACCGCCATGCCACGCATTCGGCTATCACCCATTCCGGATATGCTATGATACAGAGTTTTGTTGCTCCCCGACAGGCTACTAACCCAGGGCATTAGCTTGTAAGTCCTACAAAGAGGAGGGCAATCTATTAGAGAAGAAGAAAAGAGACGGGGCCATCAGTACAATGAACACAATCTTTTGCATCCACAGAGCTATGAATCTTCATACCACTGTTCTCTAAAACGGCGGACTGGATTTTGTTTCAGTAACCAAATGTTTTTAGTTAGGAGTTGATTTACCTTTGCTTAGTATTGCCATCTTCAGCAAAACTTTGAGTAGAAAATGAATGGTATATATATTCTCTATAACAGCAGTCAGCAAGTGCTGGACTTCTGACGTCGAAGCAGGCGAACGCTAACGGGGCACTGTGTTAGTAGTCACGAGCAGTACACACAAAGCAGGGTAAGGACGTGTAGTGCCGTGGTGGCTCGTGTTGTAGTTCACTGTGTCAACTTGTTTCCTTATTGGTTTATACTCTGAAGTGCATTTACACGTGGCTGATGTAGCAGAATGCAGTAGTGGAAGACCATCAACACTTGATACATTATATCTGTATGAGAAACTTTATTCCTGTTTACAGAGTGGGGATATTATAAAATCTTGTTATAAGTTACTACAATATGTTAAAAAGTTCAATTTACAGCGCCATTATTCATCATGTCATGCGAATAAATATGACAACTCTAAGGGAGAGACTGACAAACGAAATGGAGGACCACAGTGTCACTGAAGGTGTTCTGCGCCTGAGTTACCGAATTTCTTTGGATATTGCAAAGAGGAGGTGCCCTTTATGGACATTGAATTTGCCAAGCATGTTTGTATTATGGCAGCAGAGGAACTCTTTCCTAGCAAATTTCAGGAATACGAAGCTGTAAGTTTATCACCAAGAACAGTAGTGCGCCGGATCCAAGATATGGCAGACAATATTCACGATCAACCACTAGTGTGTCTGCGACAATTCATCGCATATGCATTAGCTATTATTGACGGTACAGACATCGGATACAGCTCAACTGGTTTTATTCATTGGAGGGGTTGAAAAACTTTTCGTGCAGGGGAAGAGTTCTTGGATATTATTCCAATGAAAGGCACAGCAAATGGATTAGGCATTTTATATGCCTTCAGAAGACTATTAAACATTATGCACTACCATGGAACGGCCTTGTTTCTATAACAGCTGATGGTGCAGCATCTATAGTGGGTAAGAAGCAGGGATTGGAAGGCCTATTGAGAAACAAAATGAAAGAAATGAATATACTAGGTGAAATAATTCCCATCCATTGTATAATTCATTAGGAGAATCTCTGCGCCAAATATTGCACACTTAAGTGTTATGCGTGTTGTGAAGACCACAAACTCGATCAGATCGAAAGGCTTGGCTCAGGGGAAGTTTAAATCTTTTCTTGAAGAATACGACAGTCAATATGGTGATCTGCCATATCACTGTGACGTACGCTGGCTAAGTCGAGGAAAGGTACTGGATCGTTTCTTTGAACTCAAAGATGAAATTGCAGTATTCATGGATATGCAGAAAATTCCTGTACCGGAACTGAGGAACGAAAATTGATTCCGTGGTCTGGCTTTCTTAGCAGACTCGACAGGACACGTGAATGTCTTGAATATCTCCCCTAAAGGCAAAGGTCAGCTAGTCTGCGGAAAACTTAATGCCTTCAGAGACAAACTGGGATTATGGAAATGTCAGTTAATCAACAGAAATACAGCACATTTTCCAAAACTGTCTACAGTTTGACATCACTCAACGATGGACTTAAGCCGTTATGCAGATGTATAGTTGAGGTCAAGAATTGAAAACCAGATTTTAGGACATTGCACTCTCGAACCAGATTTCCATATTTTTGCACACCATTTTCAGTTGATGTAGACAGTGCTCAACGGCATTACCACTAGAAATTATTGATCTGCAAAACGACATGAAAATGAAAGACGTAGTCCAAAATAAAAAGGATCTATGTACCTTTTACAGAAACTTTACATGCACAAAATGCCCTCGCTTGAATAGAGTTGCTTCTAGGTTGTTGACCATGTTAGGGTCTACCTGTATATGTGAACAGCTCTTTTAGTACATGAAGCTATGTGAGCTTAATAAATTTTCTTCGTTTGTCTATTAGATTACGATCCCGAACATTGACATATTAGTAAAGGAGAAAAGAGCAAAAAGATCTCGAAAGGCTGTGCGTATGGAAAATGAACCGGCCTAAAAATACTGAGACCATATGAAATGTTCCACATTAACTTACCTAATCCCAATAAGCGTTATTCTATTCTGAACTGACAATCACGCAGAATAAGTTGTGCCACTATTTTGTCATAATAATGAGTCGTTTTTCTGACAAAGTGAATTAAGCATCTGACTGGAGGCTTTATTTATATACCGCATACGCTGAACTGTAATTATGTAAAGCCTATCTGTTCTATATTGCATTCACAGTACTTAAGTTATCGTTTACCAATCAAGGGAGAAATACTACCACAATAAAATGGTGTTTCAAATATTTTCATATGTTGCCACATATTACAGTGAATTAAACTTAATCGTAAAATTCAGTTGTTTTATTTGTTACTAAAAGTAATCTAATTTTAAATGATTCAAATTCCCATATGCACCATTAGCTTTTGATGAGTTAGAATTTCAGCCGAATATATATCACTTTTCTTAATATAAGCAAACACATTAACTGAGGGTTGAGGCGGAGCGAGGGTGGTTAAACCTCCAAAGAGTCCTAGAGATGAGCTACTATATTATGTTTATTGAATTATATTAGTAAGCTTGTGCTACATTATGTATTGTAATATAAAATGTAGTGCATGCTTTTCGTGTTTCCCGTTAACAGAAGAGAAGACTATTGGCATAAATAAATTAACCAATTTTAAGCTTCCCAACAAAGGTAGCAAACGCTGACTGCGCTACTTACGCCATTAGCTTTTGATGAGTTAGAATTTCAGCTGAATATATATCACTTTTGTTAATATAAGCAAACACATTAACTGAGGGTTGAGGCGGAGCGAGGGTGGTTAAACCTCCAAAGAGTCCTAGAGATGAGCTACTATATTATGTTTATTGAGTTATATTAGTAAGCTTGTGCTACATTACGTATTGTAATATAAAATGTAGTGCATGCTTTTCGTGTTTCCGGTAACAGAAGAGAAGGCTATTGGCATAAATAAATTAACCAATTTTAAGCTTCCCAACAAAGGTAACAAATGCTGACTGCGCTACTGGTTTCTCAACTCAATCATGTATAAGTGCAAAGGCCGCCACCGTTCAGTTGAAGGTTTGTGTCCGACCGTCACTCTCGGTGCCCTAGGAAGCAGGTCTACTGAGAAAAGAGAAATACTGCTCGGAATGACACAGCAGGTAACCTGCCGATCGCTGCTCTGAAACACAACTGCAGTCCTCCCCCATTATAATTTAATGTTAGTATAGTCAGACACTGCAACAAAATAAGCTCAAAATACTCTTCTCACCATTGAAATTCAAACTAACTTTGTCAGCCATTCGAATGAGGCTAACAGACGAGCTAGTTTAATGAGAAGGAATGCAAGGGGATGTCTTGCCGACATGTACTTCTGTACTTGCGCTCCTGCATTCAAAACCACACTGCAATTTAGGCAATTAGGGAGCCGGAGAATGGAATGAGTACAGAACTTGGCGCTACAGAAATGCCAGCAGCCTGCATTTAAACTTCTCATTATCACGTTAGCTGCCAAAAACCGGTTAATGTGAGTTTTTTAAATGCAGTTTTTCTCACAAGAATATCTAGGAAGTTCGTTTATTATTTTCCAAAGTGTTATCAGGGATAACATGGTCCTCCCGCCACTGTACTACCTGTATAGTTGTCCACTTACTACACTATGTTATCTAGTTAACAAGTATAACTTGTTTGCTTTCCTTCTGGTAACCATAGGCAGTCCTGTTTGCAGTTTTCGTCCCATATTCCGCAGCTCATTTATGTCCATCAGTATCCTTAGGATTTTTTCCTTTGCTGGCATTACTATACCAGCAGCAAATGCTATTAATTTTATTCTTCCTCCTACCACCATTTCTCCCTTGTTCTACAAATCATTATTCACACATTCTTCAAATATATGCACAACCGTATCCTCCATCTATTCTACTTCCCTTACTCGTCTTCTTTCCTGAATCTGATTAACTGTTTCATTTTTAAATTATGTAATCCACATCAATTTTTTCTAAATCTCTATACGCTTCTTCCAGTTTTCTCTGTCAAATGAATCGTCCAGCTCCACTAATGCCACATACTTTCTTTAGTATTCTTTAAGCAGGGACGGCTGGTGACTGATCTTTGGTGGTTCACAAAGTTATAGGTAGCTGCCATTTCAATTTGTTATAGTACTAAAAACACTACCGTCAATTTTGCTTTATAAAGTTTAGTTATTAAGAATTGGACACAAATGTCATTAGCATGTTCATTGTAAGTTGATCTGTAGCTGTGCTATAATAAGCCATCTTTTTGGAGGGAGGTCATGAAGATGCTGCAAATCATGCACACCATGCTAGCTTCTTATTTCCGAGGTCGCGGGTTCAAACCCGGCGGAGAGCGATGGATTTTTTCGGGCGTAAGAATCCTTGGCATGGCTTCCTTCGGAAGGGTAGTAAAGCTGGTGGTCCCGTGTCGTAGATTTACGGCACGTAAAAGAACCTCAGGCATGATAAAGAGGCCTCTGGGCAACATTTCCGGCCTTTCGCGCCCAATATAGAATGGGACAGTAAGGATCACAGCAGTTAAAAAGTGTCCATAAATAAAAAAACAAACATTTTAACACCATGCTTTATCCATGGATCTTCATTATATCTTCACCACCAAATAAAACTCAGGGAAAGCAAACTAGGCGTTTTCAACATCACAACTACACTTCCTTTCATATTCTCATATGCATCACTTAAAATTTCCGTTAAAACGTACTTTTGTTTTAACCGTTGAATATTTGTAACTTCGGCGTAGATCTACCGAGACGTTTAATGTCCTTTCCCTTTCAAGTTGAGTATTGAAGAAGGTGGTGCTGAAAGGAATCAATGTTCTCCACATAGCACCGTTTACCTGTATTTCACTGCGATTCACCAATTGAAACACAGCACAACCACATGCAACGTAATGTTCAGTATGCGAGTGGCCAGAAGTGAGGCAAACATTTACTATAACACCAATAGATGGCACTGTTTATGCGACGAAATTCAAAGCTATCATCCTATTCCATGCTCTCTGATTATTAGGTTAACCAACAACTTAGAGCCTCTGTCCCGCACTATCCCCACCGCCCACCTCTCCATAGTTTCAGTTTAGTTTATTAGGAAAGAATGACCTGGTGCCGGTACATGGGGCCCGGCTGACAGGCAAACTTTTACATATATTTACAATATAATATAATGAGTTTTCTGATTTGGTGCAGAACCTCTCCGTACCCGTGGTTCGTCACACCTATATAGGGTTTCCTAAAGTTCACTACATAAGATCGCACCCGAACTGTACGTTTAAATAGTATAGTTGTTTTACATTAAAGGGAAAGCCAGGATTATGGTTGTAGTACAAACGTGCTACCATAGTTTGAAGCCGCCCTTGTCTTTAACATCGGCATGTTCTTAACACTCCAGTTGCATTTCTTGTGCCTTTTCCCTTCAGGAAGTGAAACTGTTCCTCTAATAATTTACTTTACATCTTGGAACTTAGTTGTAATCTCAGCATTTCTATTAGAATTTTGCCAAATAAGATATCAGACTAATACTCCTGAAATCATTGCATTTTGGCCTTTTTCTTTGGCATTGGCAGCGGCAGCATCTCTGCTTGTATGAACTGATCAGCACATTCACCACTCTCATGTCATTGCATACAGAAAGAATTGTCCTTCCTTTGTACAGATATTTAAGTAGCTTAGTGTGAATTAAATCAGCTCCTGTTGATTTCAAGATCTTCATTTTCTTTCTGCCTCACATACCAAAATTGATTTTTTTTCCCCTCTGTACATTTGTATCATCTTCAATACTAGAGCTGTTAGTCATTTCTCTGTCTCGTGCAGCTCTTCTGCGTATCCTTCCATCCTTTCAATAACTTGTCCAGTATTCAA
This sequence comes from Deroplatys truncata, assembly GCA_030765065.1. NCBI lineage: Eukaryota > Metazoa > Arthropoda > Insecta > Mantodea > Mantidae > Deroplatys > Deroplatys truncata. The sequence goes on along the minus strand of CM060990.1, from coordinate 404,596,799 downwards.
TTGCCTTTTTAAGGGGGGGTCTTCTTTAAGCATGTTTAATTCCGGTTCTTTCTTAAATTCAAACATTTTAGTTAAAAGTACATTACATTGAGCTCCTTTTTTCTCTTGAGACTCTATTTCTTTACTTTTTTGCCCCCCCCCCACGTTAGTTTCACTCCATAGCTCATAGTTTAGTCACCTCTAGCTTCTTCTATCCTCTTCTATGTGTAGGGTAGAGGATACGTCTTTTTCCTGTTCTTAGCTCAGCTCATTCTGATATGCGTTTGTTTATCGCTAAGAATAACTCCCGGTTAGATCTTAACCGAAGATATGAACATCTCGACCTACACCCATTAGCGGCTAACCGGAACCATTGTCGCAGGTCGTAATGCAGGTCCTAAACAAGTTTGTCCAAACGCTGCCTTTTTATGCTGATTTGGGCATCAATGAAAATCGGATTGTTGCAGTTCGAAGGTTGATAAGTAGGGACAGGAGTTTTATGCTCTAATAATCCCTTTAATATTTAGGCATTTATACACTGAAAACTTCCATAATATGCACATAAATATGCCCATGTGGAAAGTATTAAGACATAAAACAAACACTTAAGGCAATTTTATGTAATCTCTCGGAGAATAACACTGTTTAGGAAACTTAACTCGTCAAAATTTATCTCTGATATTAAAGAATTGGGATTATACCCGTGTACTTAGCTTTGTCGCTCACTTTTACTTTTAGCGTGAAAACAAGGCCTCCAGCATATGCAATCACCACATCAATTAATTGATTGACCTGATTCAACTGGAGAATGATTGTGAATCTGCAGGAATATTTTTAGAATTGAATTTCTAAAACTATTATCAGTTGAATATTTTGAACTGTTTTCAAAATTGGTATACTTTGCTGTAAATTAGTAGTTTACATTTTTATACATGTTAAGAGATATTAAACAAAATTTAAACTCAACAAAATAGAGAATGTGTCGAAATAATACATAATTTAGGCAGTAAATTACATGAAATTAGATCATCATTTAAGAAAGTTACACATGGTGCTCTATAAGGCTCCAAGCTTGATCCATATCTATTCTTATTATATATAAATTGCTTATTTAAAAAGATAACAGATGCTGGTGGTTTAGCCATCGAATACGCGGATGACACAGGGACCATTACTAGCGGAAACTCAGAAATGGGTGTACAAAATAAGTCTAATTTACTACTAGAAACAATATCCAGTTAAAAGAACTAGGTATCTCGCTAAATATTAACAAAATAGAATGTATGAAAGTAACACTTAAGTTATGCAACACAGTCCAATATACAACTAGATAGAAAATATATTAATTTTCAGCAGATAACAGAAACAAACTTTTTAGGACTAGTTATAGATCATAAATTGAATTGAAAACAGGATACTGATAAAACAGCAAAATAAATAAATAAAGGGCTATATATCCTAAGACCACAAATAATGGATAGAAAGAGCATATTACAAATACATACATTATGCATTATACATTTGCACCTAAGTTGTGGGGTAACGCATAGTAAAAGACAATGCTTAGAATTTTTAGACTGCAGAAGCATATCTTAAGAATAATATGTAATTTTAAAATGTTTCGTACTTGTAAAACTGCCTATAAAACAAATGTGCTAACATATCCTACATTGTGTGTATATATAAAGGGTCTTTCAACAAGAGTGTCCTACCTTTCAACATGTGATACCTGCCGTTGTTATTGAGTTACAGCAGTAATTTTTTATGTGGTTACAGTTGTTATTGACAAATAGCCATGGAACGTTACAGCATTCAGCAACGCTTAGAAATTGTGAAAATTTATTATCAAAATGGATCATTTGTTCGCCAAACCTTTGTTTGGCGTGAAGTTTACGGTGTGCATAATCGTTCCTGCGAGAGAACGATTCGGCGTTTGATCGATAAATTTGAAAGAAGTGGTTCTGTCAGCGATCAAAGAACGCCTGTACGTAATCGACGTAAGCGCTCCAACGAAAACATAGGCGCCGTTCGTGAGAGTACGCGAGAACGGAAACAAATCAATTGCTCGTCGAGCGCAAGAATTGGGACTTTCACCGACCACAACTTGGCGAATTCTGCATCTGGGCTTGAAAGTTTCACGCTTACAAAATGGTGTTAACTCAAGAACTAATGCTCAACGCCATAGGTTGCGCCGTGTATTCGCTGACTGGGCTATGGAGCAATTGGAAGCTGACCCGGATTTTTGTCGAAAAATCATCTTCAGCGACGAAGCCTACTTTTGGATGGATGGTTGTGTTAACAAATAAAATTGCCGCTATTGGAGAAATTACAATCCAATGCAGATTCAAGAAAGACCACTTCATCCCCAAAAGGTTACTGTGTGGTGTGGATTTTGGTATGGTGGAATCATTGGTCTATATTTTTTCCAAGATGAACACGGAGAAGCTCTAACTGTCAATGGAGAAAGATACCGGGCTCTTATAAGGGACTAGTTTTGGCCTCAATTGGATGGTATGGTTCTCAGAAACATCTCGTTCCAGCAACATGGTGCCACATGTCGTACTGCTCTCGAAACAATCGATCTTTTGAAGGAGAAATTCAGAGGTTTCATCATTTCCCGTGGTGGTGATGTTAACTGGCCCCCGAGGTCATGTAATTTAACGCCGTTGGATTACTTGTGGGGTTATGTTAAATCTCGAGTTTATGTCAAACCAGAAAAAGTAAATGATCTTATGAATAACATCACGCGTGTTATTCGTGAAGTTGGACCTAATTTACGTTTTTCTGTCATGGTCAACCGTATCCGCACAACCCAACGAAGTCGCGGCGGTCACTTAACTGATGTTCCCTTCCACACGTAATGACATTAATTATGTTCCAAAATAAAAAAAAGAAATAAACCTCTATCATTTATAGAACGTGCTTTATTTAAGTTCAAAGATAGGACACTCTTGTTGAAAGACCCTATATATGTCAAACTAAAAACGTGAACATACATAGACATAATACAAGAACAAAACAGAACTATTTTATTAACAGATTAAGAGGAACGTTAGGTCATAAAAGTTAGAAAACAATACTAAAGATATGTACAATCAGCTGCCTAACCAAATAAAATATTATAAAACACTTAAAGTAACTGAAACGTATCTGTTAGAAAATATGTTTTATTTAGTAGAAGAGTATAATTTGCTAAATGCATATAAACCTTGATGTAAATGCTTTCATTGTACCTACTGTTGTACATGATGTTTCATGTTCATATGTATATAATTTTTTATGTAACACTCATTTAACAAATTGACAATCCTAAAATGTATTTATAATTGGAGCTAATAAATGAAAAAATGAATGAAAAAAGTCACCATACTCTGAGAGAACGGCTACAACCAGGTAAGGTGAGGATTCACCGATGTGACATGAGCTACTGCTTGCATTGCCTATGAGCATCAGTGTTGCGAAGTTTCAAGATTGACTCAATGACACACATTATTCGGAAATACCTATCATATTTGTAAATCAAACATGAAGAGAGAAAATGAATAAAATATGCATGTAAAACAAGCAAATATGCAGCATAAAAATGCGAACTCCAGAAATATGATGAGTATTAATAAAACAGGCAAAATATGCATTATATGCAACATAAATATAGTTTAAGTTGTTGGAAATTTAGTAATTAACTCGCACGCCAAATAAGCATACTTTTTGACAGCAGAGAAGCAATATGCATCTGCCATAAAATCCTGTCCCTACTGATGAGCAGTTTAAATAAAGTGAGTTTTATTTATGGGCGCTCTTTAACTACTATAGTGCTTAGCGTCCCATTTTATATTCGACGTGAAAGACTGGTAATTTTGCTCAGAGGCTTCTTTATCAGGCTTGAGGTTCTTTTACGTGCGTAAATCTACGACACGGAACCACCGGCTTACTTCCCTTCCGAAGGAAGCCACGTTACGGATTTTTACGCCCGAAAAAAATCCATCGTCCTCCGCCGGGTTTGAGCCCGCGACCTCGGGAACTAGAGGCTAGTATGGCAACCACGGAGGACGATACTGATGAGCAGAGTAATTGTGTGAAGCAATACCGGCCTCCGCGTGCGATCGATAACGTGTCCGTTGACCTATAGAGAGAGCCAAAAATCTACGAACCGGCTGCGCGGTGTTTTTCCTGCCCGTCGTGACGCTCGTTGCCGTCTACCACTATCATAGATAGGCGTGGCTAAAACCATACAACATTTTTAAAATTACTTTTAAAGGCTTTACTTACCAATTTATAAAGGAGATGATGAAACTGGCCACCGTCGTTGTCCATACATTTTTGGCACCTCTTTAGGAAACTATCCATCACTCGCCGTAGTTCACGTTGAGAAATGCTGGCAATTTCCTGGCAGATATTTTGTTTTAATTCTTCCAGGGTGTGTGGATTTGCCTGGTACACTTTGTTTTAAGTTACCCTAGAGATAGAAATTGCAGGGGGTTAGGTCGGTGGACCTAGGGGGCTACAAATCTCTACTAATAATTCTGTCCTCAAACACACTTCCATAAAGTTGTTAAGTAAAGCCTTTAAAAGTAGTTTTAAAAATGTTGTGTGTTTTCATCCGCGCCTTTCTACGATAACAGCAGACGACAACGAGCGCTGAGAAAGCGGACAGGAAAAACGCCGCGCAGCCGGTTCGTAGTCTTTTGGCTCTCCTGTACTTTCCTAGCGCCCTGGAGAGAGTCTATGCATTAGTAATGCCAGTTACTTTCCTACAAGCAGCTGTCTGTCTGCTGGAAGACGTGGGACTTCGCTGACACGACATAAACGCACATCACCACACCTCTGGATGACTGGTTTATTGTCACTATTCTCAGGTTGCTCTATCATTCTTTTATATTTACACATTATACATAAACTTTGTCACGAGAATGCTTTGTCTTAAACTAGCAGGGGCTTTATTAGTGTGATAAACACTGTACACCAGAAATATCATCGTTCTCTTCTGCAGGATATTCCCTTTCATCTTCTTCAGACATTTCGTCTTCACTCTTCTCCTCCGCTGTCACTATATTCTCTACCTTTGATTACAAAACTTTGTATGACATTTTTAAACAGGCCTTCTTCGTCTTTTTAAAGATATTTGTTTTTCTATTTAATAACCTGTTGACAGGTGCTTTCCCACTTTTCTACGCTAATGTCAATATGTTACCTAAGCTTCATAAATCACATCTAATTTAAAAAGTTGTGTTCTACGAAGCTTTATATCAGCCCAGATGAGTTCTACTCGGTTAAGACCTGATGAATATGGAGAACACTGTGCATGGCCAACTGCCAACGTAAATTTTCGGAACAGGCTTTGACCCTTACTTAGGCTGTAAAGCTCCAAATTTAGCACCATTTCATGGAATGGGGCAAGTCCTGCATCTTATTTTGGCATGAGACGCACCCTTTTCCAACTGCACACAATGGTATGGTGCGTTATTAATCACAAAAACACATCTGGGAGTCAAGTTAGGAATTAATTTCCCTCATTCATTTTTGGTGGTATTAACCATTTTTATTTTTACATACAAAATTCGCAGAAGGCAAGAACTTCCAATAATCACACCAAAATACACAGTATATACAATCCAAGTTTAATGACAGAAGCAGAGGAACGTCATTTGGGAGGTAGGGGTCAATTGCCCCTCCCGTAAGTTACAAGAAATAATTAGGTCACTGGTTATTATTGCCCTGCCAAAAGAAAAATTGCATCTATGCTTTTAATACAAATATTTCACATTTAAGAAATAAAAGATTATTTTATTTTAGGTTAAATATATCGTTAAGATATATACGAAAATTCGGGAAACTGCTTCAGGCAATTCTCCCCCCCCCCTAATGCAGAAACTGAAATGACGCTCCTACAGAAACTATAGGGACTAATTTACAAACAGAAAGTTCAAGACAGCATAAAATCATAAACAGACGGCTGGCAAGAGATAGGTTGCTCGGACTACTGCTGTGCTAGAGTGAATTGATTGCACTCACTGCGCATTCTCGAGAATTGGGGCTCACACACTGTTTACATAAGTAGTGCGCATGCACGCTACAAGCGCTTGCAGAAAGCTCTCCCGAAGGTGTACGAACACCACGCTTCCAAAGCGAATGTCGCGACCTCTGCCATGCTGATTGCTGAGGCTTGAAACTAAACTAAGATGGAAGTCATCTGATAAAATAGCAATGCCGAAAATATAAAAATAAAGCAGAATTTTCGTATCAACGAGCAATTGTTTAAATGTAGGAGTTTATAGTGATACCTTATTTAATATTGAGTACAAAATAACGCGCATTCGATGTTTAAAACTGGAACATGACCTGAAAACCTAGTAAGGTAGAAGACAGGTTATGAATCGAGAGTTTAGTTGGTTTTAATGAAGAATTGAAATATATATAGCGAAAACAAGCTAACCTTAAATATAAACTATACTTAGTATGTTAAGGTGTTAAAATGTGTGTTTGTGCTATTTAGTGTTGAAATGTGTTCGAATTAGGGACTGTATTTCTAAAAGTTTATGTTTATGGATTGCACACTAATATCGTAAAACGAACAAGAGAACTCGTGCTCAAAGGTTATGTCTGATACCTATTTCAATTTTGAATATGATGTAATGATAATAGTTTGGGATCCATAGTTTGATTTTGGATGTATATTAGTGTTGTACTCAAACTATTTCCTGCTGTTATACCAAATAAATAAATTAGGACATAATGCTCTTTTCATTGCAAAATAACTTAAAGGATTTCATAAACAGAAAATTCTCCATATGTACTGTATATCTTTGGGAATTTTTTGTCAATCTGGGTAACTCGGTTAAGCGCTGGCCTTGGAAGCACAAATAGTTACATAAAACTTGTGTATTACCACATTATTGCTGAATGATTTCTACATATCGAATTGTCAGCTACCATATTTATGACAAAACGCCCAACTTAAATTATATAAATATGTATTGCATGGCAAAATATCTGCTGAAATAGTTATTCTTTTTTAAGTATCTGTTATTTACATACACCTCATTTGTGAAGTCATAGTGGGAGCTGCCTTGTAAAACAACTTCTTGGTTTCATTACTTGATAGTATTGAGTAATGCTATCTCTGTTTTAAATGTCTCATATTCACACTTCTAATTGGGCAGCACTATGGCCTCTCACAAAAAAGCCTGGATTCAATCTTAGGGATCAGAGGTGGGATTTTGTGGTAAATAAAATGACACTTAGGATGAATGTTCTCTGGTTTTCCCCACCATAATTCCAACAATTGCACCATCTTCATCATTGTCATCCCCCCTCTCACCAGTCTCCAATCTCTGTAAACCTGTGAAGTTAAAAGGGACATTAACATTAAAAATACTATGGAGGGCAGAGAACAATACTAATGAACGAGTGTCTCATCCAGCCACCCAAATTTATAAACCAGCATGTGCTGTTACATTATTTCTGCAGTCAACATATGAAAAAACAATTAACACTGGCACACTAAACTATATGTTAAAGTGATTGACAATTATGAAGGGTGGGTGTGATATGGTTAAACACAAAGAGACATTGTTATTATTTAGAGACATTACATTCACATTCATATTTAATAATACTGTATAGTACATTTGTATGGTATTTTAAGGAACATGTGCCTACATTAATATACAGTTGAATGGCCTACCCAATTAAAATGTCCATTAAATTCTAACCTCTTGAATGTCAGTTATTACAATCTATTGGAATGATCTTATAGGTAATTGCACTTAGTCACTTATGCATACTCAAAGCCAGTTCTAGTTAATAAAACTTACAATTATTGAATAGAAAATACACTTTGATTCCTTTTCCTGGGAAAGGTTCTATATATATATAACATTTGGTATAACACAGTGGAGTTCCTACAGCACATGGGAACCTTAAATTTATTGACAGGTCATATGGGAAAAAACAAATTGAGCCCATACAGTGATGTTTGTTTGTGTTTGTTCATTTGGCTCCACTGATGCTCAGGGAAATTGAACACATCATACAATTATGAAGTATGCAGAGTAAGTAGGAATATACCCAAAGCCAAGAACAGCCTTTGGGGGGGGGGGATGCTCCCCTCCCCATCATGCATTATCTAAGAGAGAAAAATTTGTAAACCATCACCATTTCAACAGTAAACTTCTCGACACGCATTACAGTAGGACAACAATAGCAAATAAGTGTTAATCACCATCACATGCAATCTTCCCTACAATAAATTGCTTACATGAGGTTGATACTATTATGATGATTAATTCACTTTGAATAAGCTCGAAATTATAACTTTATACTTATGTTATGCTTAAATTTCAATTTACCATGTAATTTCCATTACCTTGAAGACATGTTTGAGAAAGACATCGCTTGAAACGAGAAATTCTCATTATTACTGCATGGGTATTATTTGGGAAGACAGTATACAGGGTGGAAGGTACTGCTTGAACTGTACGTTAATCATGGATTTTCTATATAATGAGTAGTGCAAATATGTCCAATACAATTTTTGTCATTAAACCTACAAAAATGAAACATAGTGATGTTCCTTGTGCCTGTGTCTATTAACCATTTTATTACAGTTCAAGCAATACCTTTCACCCTGTATAAGAAAACATTTAGAAGATGGTGGAGTTTGCATATACATAACACGTTATAACATATAAAACTGGGATGCAACAGATCCATCTATCCCATTGACTAACAATTATACAATCACTGTGTGCTACCGGTATTCACTACTTTCTATCCAACAATAGTATTTACATGGTAGCTTAAGTATTTAAAGTCCAATATCAAACCTGCTATGTCTGTAGAGACTGGCACTGTAGCAAAATGACAATATCACAAAAGACATGACAGGAATGGGGAGGAGTATAATTTCCTCTGCTTCCTCACCATGTGTGTTCAGCTACAAGTCGACAGACAACCAAGGAATTATTGCACTTTGCTTCTACATGTGTTCAAACAAGCATTATACAAACTTATGCAACTCAACTAGGTGAAGTAGCACACAAAAGCTGAAATGGCAACCCTGTACTCTCTTGACTACTTCATTATCACCATTTGGAAACGGAAGAAAGGAATTTCAGTTACAGTTGCGTCCATTGATAACTCTGCATAGACCAGCAGCAGAAGACTAGTCATGATGTACAATCAGAAAAGCAGCAGAACAAATTCGGCACACCAGAAAAATCTTAGCACTTCCCTTCTCTAGCTACTCAGTGTTTGGTGCAAATCCACTACTGAGCTGTACCGCTAACTGGTTACATTCTTCATAATTGGGCTTTTTAAAACATGAAGATAATTTCATAGTTTTCTTTTTTGTAGAGTAAACCATGACGTTTCTCTGTGGACATACCTCTTTGTTAGCTGGCTCTTTTAAAGTTCCAGCTTGGCAAATAAAATCTGTTGTATGTTCTTGTGTTTGCTCTGCATTTTTCACCACTATCTCAAGAGGAGCGGCCCATTTCTGTAAGGCAAAAAGCCCAGCTTCTGTTTTTATGCCATCTGTAATTTTCATTAGCCTTTCTGCTTCACATTTCTTCCTCAACTCTAAGTCATCTACTTTCCTCCTTGTTGACAGCTCCTTGGCAAGAAATTCTGCATTTTCAGTGTGTAGATGCGCTTCAGTATTTATTTAAGGCTCCTTATTTTGGGGGCATGCAAGTACAGGCTTATATGCTTGGCATACTAAATGAATATGTTTACACATATTCCACAGGACAGCAGACTCTGTGCATGTGCATGTGAATGAATGCAAACATGCTCTGCATGGGTCACATCTTAGCTTACAGGTGCATTCCTTATTTAAAAATGAGATTCTGTACATTTCTGTTCCAGAAAAAACATACCATTCTTCTTCGTTCAGCTTATGCACCGAATCCCATGGCAATTTAAGTGAAGTCATATGTCTTCTTCTCAGAGATGACAGCTTTTTCGTGACTGATCCTTTGTACATTCCAATCATTCTTTGATATATGCGATCCCTTATAAACTTTTGCAGAAATAGTTGCATACACATTTCGTTATAAATAAAAGGGAACGGCAGCCAAATGTATACGAACTGTACGCTATACCCTGACCTTAAAATTCCACGCTCTTTCCATGACATCGCAAGAACCAACTGAAAATCGACAGGACTTTAAAAGAATGGCTAATTATTGATCAATTCGAAACATTAATAATGGATATTTGGGAAATTACTGGTGCTATAAAAAGTTATTTGGAATAAATTGTGTGTTTTAGAGAGATCTACTTTTTTGTGTAGCCCATTTTCCTCTGTTGCTTAAATTTACCAGTTACGCAAGATTACACAAAATTCCTTCCGAATGAAGAGGACTTCACAAGCTATTCCCAGAAAATTAAAAATAAACATTTTATTTTTCATGTAAATAACTTGAATACAATGGCATTTTGATCAAAATCGTTTGAGTCATTTTTCAGAAGAAAAAAATCGAGAATTCTTCCGTGTAAAGGGTTATTTTGGGTGGGGAATTTTCTTGAAAATCTTTGTGTTGCATCTTTGGAAGGTACTGAACTTAAACCGATTTGTACTATGTATGTACAAATTCATGCTTTGAAACGCATGGCTTTATGTATTCACTTTCAATTGCCAGTCGAAATGCGCGCGCCAACGTTTCACGTTACGTATTTGACCACAGCCAATGGGAGCAAAATGTGCCGGAATGGACTACCTTCCCCCTTGAACTGGAAGAGCGTTCCCTTTCGTTCATTTTCGGCATTCGCTCGAACTTCGTCGGGCAACTTCGGGGAGCTATCTGCAAGCGCTAGTATGCAGGCTTCCCCAGCACAGAACTATCGTCCCTACTGTATGTGCCACTTGATTGGGAAGGAGGGATGGCTACATATTCTGTAGATCAGCCTTACAGTGCACATTCCAGTGCACTGCTCTCCTGCTTTTAGTTTTGAAAATGTCAAGACAAAAGGGATACAGGCTGGAGAAATGTATAAAAAATTTGGCTGTGAGTATTTTGCTATAAATGGGGACAGAACTCGCTGCAAAGTATGTAGTACAAAAATAAAAGGGACAAAAGACGATACCTACATGCTCATTGCCAGAGACTGGAACTTTGGCAGAATGCCTTTTTAAACGTGTTAAATCTATCTTAAATTTGAAAGTGAATGTGTACGATTTACATCTTTGTGGCTGAAATGCCGCAGTTTTATGTTATCTTTTTCCGTCTTTTATATGAATGCCTAATTGCCGAAATAAATGCCGTGTGTTTACTTTTTTATTTTCATTTATTTCTTTATTATTAAAAATTGCCTACATATGTATTTAATTTACTTCTGTAACCGCTACAGTGAATGTGGCTGCACCAGAACTATGTTGTTTATTGCCTTCCAGTCAGTGCATACTATCTTTACAAGCAACAATGAGTGTCACTGTAAAATGAGGTAACAGTAGGTAAAGGTTTTAATTATCGCTTGTGTTTACTTGGCTTCCTATCCGATCATACGTCCTTCAAAGGTAACAATGCGTGCCGGAGCTAATATGTGGTTTCATTATTCTAAATTTCTCTTTCAGTTTTCATTGCGACGTTGCTGTGCAAGGTAGCTAGTAACATGCCGAAATTCAGCGTTCCTTTACGCAGTAAATTGCAAAGTTACATTAATATTCGGATCCGACGTATTTTCTACTGACGGTAAAATACTTCTGTGCAAAATATGTGGGCAGTCGGTGAACTACGAAAACAAATATTTTATTTCTCAATATAAAGTGCCATTTCCAGGCTACTAGGAAGAAGATTTCTTTGCTTCCAACGGCAATTGCAACATCGAGTAGAAAATCGCAATTTGTATTCGACTTATGTAAAGGTTTTATTTATTGCGAGTAGAAATATTAAGCCGATTCTGGCCCTCAAAGGATATGCCGCCATCTGATAATGTTCTTTGATCTATGCCGCTAGCCCCGCCCCCTCCCTTTGAGGGCTTAGATGCCGCCTGGTAGCGCGTGCCGCTAGCCCCGCCCCCTTCCTTTGGGGGCTTACTTAATGCCGACAGGGTCTGTGCCGGCAGGTCCTCCCCCCTCCCCCTGTGGTCACGTGCCGGTGGCCCGCCCCCCTCCCTCCCCCATACGCGTGTCCTCCCTCCCCTTTGTGTTCTGGTTGGTTCCCTGTGGATAGGTGGGGGAGTGTGTATTGATCCTATACGTCGGTCGCGTACCTTCCCTAGGTCTAAATCCCTGCCGTGTGATTGGCTTGGGGTAGGGGATGTGCCGCTCGGGGTGAGGGGTTATATGTGAGGGTTCTCGGTGCGTGACGTTGGCTTGGAAATCCACCCTGGCGATGTGGGAATGCGATTCTCGATGCCTGCCGCACATCGGCAAATCGTTTGAGTACATAATTGTGTCAATCAATTAGGTAATGTGTGTTATTGAAAAAAAAATAAGAATGCCCATCATATTACTACTAATGCAATTAAACGCTATTCTTCGAGCAATTAAGTATTTTTGATTGAATCGCGCGCACCTGCCCCTAAACCATCATTTATAACCTACTATTGTCAATAAATTACACGTCTAATGAAACAAGGCTAGTCTGTCGATGAAAAGAATTAAGTATTTTTGAATGATTAAATGACTCGCACGCAACTGTTCGTTATCGTATATGTGTGGTAGCATGTGTATAATTATTACGAGTAATAACATTTATTTAATTCTACTTTTGAGGGAAAATATATTTTGGATTTATAAGAATATTACAACACTTAGATGAAAGGACAGACTTGACGTAACACTCGTTATCGCGTGATAATTGAGGTGGAACACCGACCGCAACCTTCCGCTGCGAGACGTTTCACTGGAATGACTGGCTCATGGTACTTTCAAGGGACAAGTCGACTTCCGCACCCCCTCCACTCGCGTTTCAGTTCGCAACATACACTAGCGCGCCAAGTGGTAATATGAGTGAAACTCCAGCGAATGTTTCCTCACGCGCCCCTGGTGGTCATACCCGAAAGTTGTGAATTCACCATATTTAAACTCATTATGGGTGCAAGACGGCCATCTTAACTCTATATAATTCTGCGAAATATGATTCCGGAAAAAAAATAAAGGTGAATTAACATGCGAGGTGCGTTCATGTTGGCTCCGGAGGAATTGATTATGAAATAAATAAATAAATACGTTATTAAAAATAAATAAGACTCTAGCTGATCGATGAATACAATTAAATATTTTTAATAATTAATGTAATTGACTCGCGCTCCTAGAGATATCTCACCCAATTATTCATCTACCATGAATATCTCACTTCTAATGAAACGACGCAGTCTATCGATTAAAAACAATTAAGTTTTTTTTGATTGATTAATGTAATTGACTCGCGCGCAACTGTTCGTTATCGTATATGCGCGATTATTACGAGTAATAACGTTTGTTTAATTCTTCTTTTGACTGGAGGGTTTATAAAAAATATTACATTGCTTAGATGAATTAAAAAGCAACTTAAAGCGAAATTGCAAATAGCTTGTATGAGACGTTAACACGAGAACCCTTTACGAAAAAACAAGACGCAATGTGACAGCAATGCCCCGTCCATCATGAGAAGCGGTTAAACCAGGACGCTTGGGTTTTCCCCCAGTACCTGCTCTTAATGGCTAGGGGTATCCAACACATCGGAGTACGCTCCAACTGATGTTAAAAATAAAAGCCCGCTATGTCTCTTCTCACACGAGAGAAGTAATAATTACAATTCAAAACAGGCGTACCTGTAAGTAACACGCACGAAGACTACAAATATAAATTTTATATTCGTTTTAAATGTTCTTTCTAAAGACGTAGCGAACTTTGAGAAATTCAACGAATTATTCACTTGCGTACACTGCTTGAAAGAAATATGGTGTACACCCCTGAAGAATGCATATGTAGACACATTAGCAGACGACAGTCGCTTCCGCACCATTAATTATCTTCAGAAGAAGGTAAAACCAAGGTCTTGTATAGAGCTCTTAGTGAACAATGACAGTCGTTTTCAGTTGATTAAACATCCTAACTGCTCTGAAAAACAAATGTCTTCAGAAGAAGGTTCTGTATAGAGGCATTAGTGAACAATGACGGACGTTTCCAGTTCATTAAACAGCCTAAGTGCTCTGAAAAACCACAGACCCTCGGGTAAATAACTATTAGCGATACAAAAGATTTTCTTAAGAGCTTCCCCTGTGCAGAAATTCCATCATAGACAGTGGAAAACCAAGTCTAGACATGTTTTAAGCTTACCACAAAAAATGTTTTCCCGATAATTAATATAATTCTACATGAAGAATATTAATGATTAAGTTTTCAATTAAACGTATACTGTATAGATTCTGTACTTAAACATTCGATTGTATCTTTGTCTTTATTTAAATACTAGCATACAAGAATTGCAAACATGATATCAAAAATTAAACTGATTTTTTTTTCGGAATGTTAAACAAAGAAATATGATTTGGCGAGAGTAATATGAAGAATAAAAAGTATTCAGAATGATAGATATTACATACGTTATTAAAAATAAATAATGCTCTCGCTGATCGATGAAAACAATTAAATATTTTTTTTATTAATTAATTGTATATGAATTGACTTGCGCATCTGATTGGTAACGCATGGGCATGATTATTACACATGTATAACTATTACGACTAATAGCATTTGTTTAATTCTAAATAAATAATGAAATATGGAGCCTAGCCTAAACAAGCCTCGTTACTCTTAATTTATTCCATTTTAAAAAGATTGGGCTTAGTAAACATAGGACGAGTACGATTTTAAATACCCCGTCCATTCGAGAGATATTTTTTGAATATTCCAGCATGTTAATATAAACTTAATACACACACACAAACATTCATTTCAAGTAATATCTGTGCGACATTAAGTATTTGCGAATGAGTTTTACTTTCTATACTACGTATAGTAAGTAGAGGAAGTGTTGTATTCCACCCAAAAGAAATCGATACCGAGATTTCACTGGAAATACATGTTTTGAGACCCTCTGAATCCGAAAAAAGCATGGTTGTCTGCGAGTGCGCCTGTGAAGCATAACTCAGAAACGATGAGGCGGATAAAACACCAAACTTGGTATTTAGGTTCAGTATCTTCCAGAGATGCGACACGAAGGTTTTAAAGAAAATGCTTCACCCCAGACTACCCTTTACATGGAACATTTCTCGAAAATTTTAATTTTCAAAAAAATGACTAACGATATTGAATAAAATATTATATGTTTAAGATATTGTAATGAGAAATGAAATGTATATCCCGAATTTTCAGGGAATGTCACCCAAAGTATTCTTCATTCTGAACGACTTTTGCAAAACTGATAAACCATAAGAGATAGACAAAATTTTACTACACAAAAAATGGAGATCGCGATAAAATACATAATTTATATCATATACATTCTTGTTGTTGAGTAAATCGTTTTCGAGATATTGCTCGTTATTCCCTTAAAATTTCCAATACTTATACTTTTTCTCAATTTCATTATTCTTGTTTTTATGTTCTGGACATGCAAAGAGAATGGGAGGCGTCACATAGCAAGCAGCGTTAAAATATTTGACTATCGCTTAAAACCTAACATATTCCCATTGCATCGACACGGAAATTACCAATAACATTGACATCTCGATACCTCGATTAACATGAAGGATATAAAGAATAAGCGCTTGTAAAATAGATTGTACAAGAGTAGAGAAAGTCATGTGAGTGTAACACATCAGATTTTTTTGATATTGGTTTAAATTTTCAAATACTTTTAACTTTTCTCAAATGGTAACTTGCTATTCGTTTTTCCCGAGGTAATGCATAGAGAATAGAATTCTAAAGCCATCACATAGCATCACGTTTTTTAAACATCTGTAACGTATCTATTCACAATCGAAAGGTCGCTGGTTCGAGGACAATTATATCTACAGAAACAATACATTATTTTCACTCTGTGATTAATTTGGTATTGTAACAATAATTAACAATGAATTTTAATGGTACATGTAAAAAATAAAATATATTTTTATTTCTAGCGTCATACGCAGAAACATTCCCCTTAAGGAACGCTGGCGTGATCGAAGGATTTCCCCATAACAGGTTTAGACGTGCTCACGAAATGCCCCTGTGCGAGGCTAGCATTTCCCTCTCCTTCTCGAATTTTTGGAGTAGCCAATCAAAATTGCTGTATTATATATCTTAAACTTTCACTCATACATTTTTTATATCGCAAAAGAACACTATAAAAAGGCTGCTTCATCGGGAATTCTCACAGTTTCTGCGTTGAAATCAACGAGCTAAGGTCTCTGCAAACTTTTCTCATTCAAAGTGAAATTTCAACGAACATCATGTCTGGTAAGTTGTAACAAAACACTTCTTTTACTTTTAAAAGTTAAATTGTTTCTCTGTACATTTAACTTATATTCGCGTTCTTGTTTTTAATGCATGGCATTTATATGCGAATAGCTGAGCAATCTAAAAGTTAATAGCTAGACAAGTGAATTTTCTGAAATGTGAATAGTTTAGTTAAGTATTCATTTTAGGCAAGCTTATTCTACATTTAATAGCTAACTGCGCGAATTCTCAAAAAATGTGAACAGTTTAGTTAAGTATTCACATTTTTGAGTAATTATTATTCCGGATATTTATATACGTGTTTTCACAAGGTGAATTATATTCCTTTCTAGAGAAATACAATTACTTGAAAACCCTGCGAATCGAATAAAAAATTACCTGTATAAAAATTTTTCTTCCGGGTAACCGACGGTAATCGATCCGAAGACTTCATGCTTGCATGCACTGGTCGAACATTCACTGTGAATGTTTCATTCCTCTCTCGCATTTATTTAGTAAAAACATTCAGCCTGTTTCCGTCATGTTAAAGAGATATTTTCCATGATTGTGTCGAGAAATACACGTGCTTTATTTTTGTAATAGAAATTTCTCAGGTGTTTAAAATACATCGACATTTTCCCTGTATAAGGTATTCGCAGTAAAGTAAATTAACTTAATAATATATTTTTTCTTTAATAAATAAATAAATAAAAATCTAATGCGTAAATTAATTGCGTTTTCAGCAATCAGTTCTGCTAACATAGCTGAAGCATACATCCAGCTCCAGCAGGATACCCACCGCCGGTTGCAGGATCGCACCTCAAATGCCGTAATGATTCAAGCACCCGAACAGTCGAATGGTAAGCATTCTTCAGTGTTTTAAAAAAGTAATGTAACAATTCATATTAACTTCTTTTACACATTCTATATTATTATTTCCAGGAAGTGGACTTTATTTTGGTATCGACCATCCATCGACCGCTGCACAGGCACCGCCAGACTTCCAAACCTTCCTGGTACCAAATCATTATGGAGGTGGCTCTGCCCCGTACATACAGCAACAATCGTACGGTAAGAATTTACAGACTGGTGTTCGAGCAATTGTAACTAAAAATTACATAATAGTAGTCATACATTGGCGATTCTGGCACACAAAGACCCACCTATGACAGCATAGAGTTCCGGATTGTATAAGGAGAAAAGGATATATTTAAGCGGAGTTTCTCACCCATATGCAGTCACATAACTCTTTCGGTCTCCCAGAATGCTATGTATTTTTCACACGGGTGTTTAAAACATGTATTTTTTCACGTATAGAGTGTAGATTCTTTAGAACTCTGTACTTAAACATGCTATACTATTATTATTTATTTTTTTTCCAGGAAATGGACTTTATTTCGGAGGCGGCATCGCTCAACAAGTGACCGCTGCACCGGTACCTCCAGGCTTCGCAAGCGTTGTACCAGCAGGCTTCGCGACTGTTGCACCGCCACCTCCAGGCTTCCAGACCTTCCTGGTACCAAATCAGCAGGGATGGGGCCCTGCCCCATACATGCAGCAAGCACCGAACGGTAAGAATTTTTTCAATATTTTACGAACTTCTTTTACACATTATATATTATTATTAATATTGTTACTATTATTTACAGGAAGTGGACTTTATTTCGGAGGCTGCATCGGTCAACATGCGAGCGCTGCACCGGTACCTCCAGGATTCGCGAACGTTGCACCAGCAGGCTTCGCGACCGCTGCACCGCCACCTCCAGGCTTCCAGACCTTCCTGGCACCAAATCAGCATGGTTGGGTCCCTGCCCCATACATGCAGCAACCGCCGACCGGTAAGAATTTATCATCATTTTACGAAGTTCTTTTACACATTCTATATTATTATTAATATTATTGTTATTATTTTCAGGAAATGGACTTTATTTCGGAGGCGGTATTGTTCATCGCGCAACCTCTGCACCACACACATTCCCTGCATCAAATCAGCAGTGGAGGGGCCCTGCCCCATACATGCAGCAACCACTGAATGGTAAGAATTTTTTTTCCACATTTTATGAACTTCTTTTACACATTCTATATTATTATTGTTATTATTATTAATATTATTATTATTCCAGGAAATGATCTGGGCGACCTTGGAAGCCAGCCTATGGATCTAGCAACACAGGAGTCGACATCACCAGAGATTGGTGAAGACTCGTCCGCTGCACCATCCGCCTCCTCATCATTCAACATTCTGGAGGAAGTTGTACCGTCTGCGCCTTCGATCTCCTCAGACGCAGGCGATGAAACCGCTGCACCATCGACCTCCTCAGCCGCAAACAATGAAGCCGCTGCACCGTCAACCTCCTCTTCATCATCATCCAGTAATGCGACAACTTTGAATGGAAAGAGAGGGCCGGCATCGGACGGGAGCGAGCAGCTTACAATTAAAAAGGCCAAGGTTAGTGCTAGTAATTGCCAGGGGCTGGAATGCAATACCATCCAATCGGCATTCAAGGGACGTATTTTTAATAGTAGAATAGAAAATACATTAGAAATACTGGACCCCAGAGTCTTTTTAGATGAATGCAAGGAGCTTATTATTAAAGAAGTGGAAAGCGTCTTGCAGAGAAGCATTTGCGGATTAAAGATGCATTGTTCCCTGGAACTTGAATATTTAATCCGCAAACCTGATGAAGAGAAGAGTCTTTCCACTGGCTTTAATTCTAAGCCTGTATTGATTCTTCCGTCAAGCGATCTCAATCAGATCTTCTCTTCAATTGCGGGGGATATTTTGGAAAACATTTCTAAATTTGAGGGGGGAGCATCATCGAAGTCCTTGTCAAAGATACTCAGCCTGGTGATGGGCTTTACACACTACGACCCTTTACACGCAGGTTCATATATTGAACTACCACAGAAAATTGTGAAAAAACATGCAGTCATAAACATCCAGAACAAAGACAATTACTGCTTCGCATGGTGTATGCTAGCCTCTAAATACCCTGTTAAACGTCATGGCTATAAAACGACAGTATACCCCTTTGAACTGCTTTTCGAGGCATTCAATTATGACGGTATCGAATTTCCGACACCCCTCCATCAAATTGAATGCTTTGAAAAGCAGAACAATGGAGTATCCATTTCAGTGTTTGGTATAGAGGAGGAGAATGAGAACATTATTCCCCTATACCAAACAGCTGAAAAGAAGCAGCACCATACCAATCTGTTATATATTGAGCAGGGGGAAAAGTCCCACTACTGCCTCATTAAAGACTTGTCCAGACTTGTATCCAGTCAAGCCACCAAACATGGGCATAGAGTGTGGACATGCGAGGCATGTCTAAAGAGATGCAACAATGAAAAGGCCTTGGAAACGCACCGATTAAGATGTGGAAAATGCCAATTGCTTAAAATGCCTCAACAGGATGAATACCTTGAATTTAAAGCATTCTCCAAGAGCGTTCCTGTACCATTTGTTATATACGCAGACATTGAATCTGTTCTGGCGAAGGTTCACTCTTGCGAGCCCTCAAGCAGCTCGAGCTGGACCCGAGCCGTTCAAGAGCATGAAGCAATGTCTATTGCCTTGAAGGTGATATGTAGGCATGACGAGTCAATGTCAAAATTCTTTCTCTTTAGAGGTCCAAATGCCGTCGATGACTTTATCAAACAATTGAAATCAATTGCTAATGACGTCATCGACGTGTATTCCAATCCTAAACCTATGGATTTAACCCTTGAAGAGCAACAGAATTTTGACAATGCCTCAGAGTGTCATATATGCCTTGCTGCTTTCACTGTGGGCGATTTGCGCGTGAGGGATCACGATCATGTGACAGGCGAATATCTAGGTGCTGCTCATAATAGATGCAATTTGAATAGAAAGGTCCCTGATTTCATACCGATATTTTTTCATTGTCTATCTAATTATGACAGCCACTTCTTGATAAGACGCCTGGCATATGATAATAAGCCTATATCGTGCATCGCTCAAAGTGGTGAAAGGTATATAGCGTTTAGCAAACGGTACAGGAACATCAGCTTCAGGTTTCTGGACAGCTTTAAGTTTCTTGACGACAAGCTGTCCAGCCTGGCTGACATGCTGGAGGAGAGTGATTTTAAAATAACAAGGGCAGAATATCCTGTTGAGGAGCATTTTAAGCTAGCAAAGAGCAAGGGAATATTTCCATATGATTATGTTTCAAGCCTTGCCGTACTCGAAGAAACTTCTCTACCACCGAAGGAGGCCTTCTACAGTACTCTCACTGACAACCACATTACCGAAGAGGAATACAGGCATGCTGTAAAAGTCTGGGAGGTCTTTAATATCCGGAATCTCGGAGAATACAGCGATCTATACCTGAAAACAGATATACTGCTCTTGGCGGATATTTTCGAAAAGTTTCGAGATCTCATCCTGGGAATGTATAAACTTGACCCAGCATGGTTTTATACATTACCAGGACTCGCCTTTGACGCTATGTTGAAGATAACAAAGGCGAAACTTTCCTTAATATCCGACAAGAGCATGCTGGAATTTTTCGAGTCGGGAATTAGAGGCGGACTGTGCACAGTGGTGAAGGGCTACACTAAAGCTAACCACAGATACATGTCCAACTTTGACCAGCATGCTCCTGTTAAACACCTGTCCTATTGGGACATAAACAACTTATATGGAGCTTCTATGGTGTCTGCCCTACCATACAAAAATCTGAAATGGCTCACGAGAGAAGAAATTGAAGGCATAAACTTCGCAGAAGTCAAAGAAGATTCAGAGACTGGATATGTGATAGAAGCAGAAATCGAATACCCCGACCATATCCACGACGCCCATAACGAACTTCCTTTCTGCCCACAGAGCGCAATACCACCGAACGGCCAATACAAGAAACTGCTTGCAACATTAGAACAGAAAAGCAAATATGTCTTGCACTACAGGGTGATGCAGCAGTGTATCGAGCAAGGTCTAACTGTGAGACATATTCACAGAGTGGCGTCCTACGACCAGTCTAACTGGTTGAAGACATATATCGACGTCAACACCGAGAAGAGAGCACAAGAAAAGTCAAAATTCGGCCAAAACCTGTGGAAAAAGATGAATAACGCCGTATATGGGAAATTTATAGAGAATGTTAGAAAGTACACGGATTTCAAAATAGTTGGAACCTGGAAACAGGCAAACAAGTTAATAGCACGCAGCACTTACCTACGCACCATAATTTTTGAGGAAAATCTTGTGGGAATCGAACTGGGCAGAGAGGAAGTACATATGAACAAACCAATTTACATAGGACACGCAATTTTGGACATTTCAAAATTTATCATGTATGACTTCTTTTACAATATCATGAAACCGAATTTAAAAGACTTGCTGCTGAATTACATGGATACAGACTCGTTTATTTTTGAAACGAGTTCTGATATCTATGAGTTCATCAGGGAGAATCCTCAATATTTCGACACTTCAAACTTCGAAAAGGATAATGTATATGGCATTAAGCAAGCCAATAGGAAAAAGATTGGGTTGTTCAAGGACGAATTGGGTGGCTTGATTATGGAGGAGTATGTCGGTATTAGAGCGAAGCTATACGCCTACAGATATGGAAGGCAGACAATTAAGAAAGCTAAGGGCATCACCAGGACAGGCATGGATAAAATAGATTTCGGCCATTATTTTGAATGTTTAAAAGACCATAGCCTAAAAATTTATTCGATACAAAAAACATTTCGGAGTAAACACCACAAAATTACAACAATTGAGACAAATAAATTGGCGTTGAAGGGAGGTGACGATAAGAGGAAGTTGATGGAGGGAAGTTATAAGACTCTAGCGTGGGGCCATTATTCCCTTAGACCTGGTGATTGCTAGTGCCTAAACTTGTAAATATGTAAATATTTGAAGATATCTTGTTTTTTTCAATCTGGATTTTGTAAATATTCATTTAAATTGTGTATGAGGGTTTTTATATATTAATTTTTCCCTCTGATAATGTCATTGTATATATTCATTTAAATCGTGTATGAGGGTTTTTATATATTAATTTTTCCCTCTGATAATGTCATTGTATATATTCATTTAAAGTGTGTGTGAGGGTTTTTATATATTAATTTTTCCCTCTGATAATGTCATTGTATATATTCATTTAAAGTGTGTGTGAGGGTTTTTATATATTAATTTTTCCCTCTGATAATGTCATTGTATATATTCACTTAAAGTATGTATGAGGGTTTTTATATATTAATTTTTCTCTCTGATGTCATTGTATATATTCATTTAAAGTGTGTATGAGAGTTTTTATATATTAATTTTTCCCTCTGATAATGTCATTGTATATATTCATTTAAAGTGTGTATGAGGGTTTTTATATATTAATTTTTCCCTCTGATAATGTGTTGTATATATCCATTTAAAGTATGTGAGGGTTTTTATATATTAATTTTCCCTCAAAAAAAGAGAAAATATGAAGGATTTTTAAAATAAAAAATACTCGTGATTTTACAATCATAACTGGTCTTTATTAAGTCTTCATACATTACACCAAATCCTTTATATCAATCCATTGAGTATCTGCAAAACCATACCACTTTACAAGAACTTTGTTTCCACGTTTACGTATAACCTTTTCTACTAAATATGTGTTAGGATAGCTAGTCTTTTTTAGTTCATGTCCATAAAAGCCACCTTTTATGATTTCCCCATTCCTATCCTTTAGTATGTATGTTGTAGGCTTGGTACGATTCACACGAAATACTTTGAAGATTTCAACGCTCCAGTTAGATTCATAACTCTTTTCAAAATGTCCTTTATGTTTAGATATCCTGACATAATCACCAACACTAAACTTCCTTGATGTCTTCTTCTCTCTTCGGTCTTGATTATAATTATACACAGTCAGAAGAAGATCGTTGTTCTTCACTTCATTAGGCTTCATGCGGATAGTTGAATGAAAAGTATCATTGTACTTTACAAGGATTCTAGGTAAAAGATCTAGCCACTTGTATGAGCCTTGGACTAAAAACTCGCGGTACATCATATTCTTCAAGGTTCGAATTAAACGTTCAACAGCCGCAGCCTTCACATTGGTATAGGTGCTGTAGTGGTTAATATTATACTTAAACATTAATCGTTTAAAGAACTTGTTATAAAATATTTTCCCGTTGTCACTTTGAATATTCCGGGGAGGGACGTCCATTTCTTGTAATATATCCTCCATAGCCTTTGCAACATTAACTCCACCCTTATCCTTTAAGGGTTTTGCATATGCCATTTTAGAGTAAAAGTTGATTGCGATCAGAATGTATTTGAAATTTTTGTTCACTTTTGCATAGGGTATTCATTTCAATCAAATCAATTTGTAATAAATCATTCATACCTTTGCTGATAATTTTCCGTCGTAAATAGTTCCTCCTCGCCGATCCGTGAAGTTCTCTGGCGATATTCTGTTTGGCGGTCATGCTATAATTTTAGATGCTTTCAATTCCCGGATAATTTCCTAAATCTCTCGAGTGTGGCTATTATTACCAGCGTCCCTCGAAGCAATAAGTAACCTCAGTCTATTCACTAATGTGTTAGGATTTCTCCAGAAAACGTAGTCAACCTCCTTATCAGGCTTATGCTCCTTCCATGCCAGTCCTAGACCTGAATGTGTATTGAGCAAGGGTCGTATTATATTCTTGTATTTATACGATTTACCAGATTTCAAGCGACCGTGTCTGCTGTAACCACTTCTATGAAGAAAAGTACTTTTCATAATCTTAGCGTATGTCTCCAAGTCTTCACTAGTGTATGCAGAAATCTGAGGCGTTCGCTTAAAGATGAGCTCCGTCAAACCGGCGGTAGACTCATACGTTTCATCACCTATCAATATTTGATTATTTATAAAATGAATATCTTTATTTCCAAGCATATAACTTCCATCCTGATATCTCACGCCGAACAATGTATCAATACGATCCTTGTCTTTTGAGCGAACGTGTTGAAGGTAAGTAGAAATACTTTTAGAATCACCATCTTCATTCTTGACGTTCTTCACCGGCAACCCTCGTTGAGTGTCCAAAATATCCTTGAGGGGGGCGGTTACAGGCTTCAAAGCTTCGGACATGACATGCTGAGTCTCAAACCTGAGACCTTTTAGAGCTCTCAGTTTTTCTTTTACAGCCCTGGTATGCTCGGGTACAGACTCTTTAAGTCTTATGCTTTCACTATCCATCTTACAAATGATGAGGAAATAGAAGATTACCTTCAATTTATAGTCTGCGTTCAGCTTGAGTTCTCAACGTGTCGATAGCCGTAGCTAACATCTCTATCGAAGTTCTCAGTTGCTCGGTTTCTTTCTTATGCTCCTGTGTATGTGTCTTGAACGCTTCAGCAAAGATTGCCGTATTAGCGTACTGGCTTCTGGCTGATTCTTCTAGACTCGTCATTTGCTGCATATTAGTTTTGTAGGCGTCCATCATCATATTTACATTATCCTCCACTTTCTTAAGTTTATCATTGCAGCAATCAGTTTTGAGAGTATTCAAAACCTCTATCTTTAACTGTCTGACTGTAGCCTCTAAATCTGAAACTCGCTTCATCGCTAACTTTTCTAAATTACTAATTTTCTGATTGCAAAGATTCTGAAGATTTGTTTTTTCTCTATCAAGCTCTGCGGTAACTTGTTTAATAGAGTCCATTACAGAATCCACTCTGTCTTTTGTAGAGGTTGTTAGAGTATCCACTTTACTCGTAGTTTTATTCAGATTTGCTGTAATGTCTAGCAGCTTCTTGCCTATTTGCATCTCGATTTCCTTTGGTAAGTACCTGTTTAACTGCTGTCGCGTCTCGTTCGATTTCCTAATGATCATAGCTCTAGCATATCTTTTATTTACAGCATCCGTATCTCCGAGAGGATCCGCTATATCAATGATTCTCTTATTGTCGAATATAATGTTACCATTACCATCTCTCGACTGCGTGAGTGAATTGACATATCCAACGATGAACTTTTTATTCACAACATCATTATCGTGAACAGGATCTAGCAATACCTTCAATCTAACTTTATCGATCACGACGTTATTTTCCTTATCTCTCTTGAGGATATATCTTGAAATCAATTCATCGATCAGGGTCTTAACCATAACCTCAACATTGTTAGCAGCTTGCTGAGAGAAATCTTGCATCCTAATTTCGAGAGCATCCACATAATTCTTATTGGAGGCGTCATGATGATCTTCAGGATCGTGAACATTGCACAATCTCTTATTCTTGAATTGATAGTTTCCTTTGACATCTCTGTTTATGATAAAACGATCAAACACTCTTCTAACTGGTCCAGTTCTCTGAGAACCGAACCTATCGATGCTCATGGTTAACTACAAATGATCATTTTCTTTTTTGTCGAGCTTAATATATACATCAAAACCATTCCTATATCGTCCCTCATTCATATGAAATTCAGGAACTATCACAACAAAGGGTCTTCCTTCTGTAGAACTCTCCCAAACGTTCTTACATAGATCTTTAAATTCATTGTAGGTCATGTCGGTATTTACATAATCTTCGTAAATGTGCTTTAAGTTTAAATTGTCTTGTCTGAAGAGTATTATCATGTTTGTATTATCGCGAATTAAATGTTTTGGAACTTTAGCATAGGACTGTGCTAGATATACAGAGTCGACATTTCGATGTCTACCCATACTGTAAAAGGATGCTATCTTTTCCTGCTTTTCAGTGATGACGTCATCAAATATAAAGATTGAATTTTCTTTGACTTCAGAAGGATGCAAAACATCATCCCCGTTGTCGAAGGTGTTCACTTCTTTACCTTCGATGTTTCCGAGCACTTTAATTAGGTATTGGTACTTTGGTTGATAGAGAGACTTTGAATAAATATACAAATTTTCAAAACGTAGCCCATTCTCATGGAGTAGCATATTGAGTAATACGTTTGTTTTCCCTGCACTGGAGCTCCCTAAAATAAGAGCTCTGACATTAGATGGAAATAACTTGCCATGGCGATCGCTTCTAAAGTCACTTTCAAAGTCTAATACCTGAATAGGTAGAGAGCAGTGCTGCTTAACAAGCTCCATGTTAACAACTTATAAAATGCGTGTGCGATGTTTATATATTACCGGATGTAAAGTAGTTAATGACTGATTGCAATGATATAAAAGGGCTAATGTATGCAATTACTCGCTTAGTATATCATGAGAGCTAAGAGAGGAAGGTCGTTGCAGTATAAGCGCGGCTCTGGAATTATTAATTCCATAATTAATTCGCTCCCCTTTGAAGCTCACTTACCTGGATATAGATATTGCGGGCCTGGTACTAAATTGGAAAAACTTCTAAAAAGAGGAGACCCAGGAATTAACCAATTAGACGAAGCTTGCAAACAGCACGACCTCGCGTACGCTGAGAATAAGGACACCGCTTCAAGACAAATAGCGGATAAAATTCTTGCAGAGAAGGCTTGGAAACGGGTGCAGTCATCAGATTCAACTTTTGGTGAAAGGTTAGCTGCAAGGCTAGTAACTGCAATCATGAAGGGAAAGGTTGCATTGGGAGCCGGAAGGAGGAAGAAGAAGAGAGGAGGGTTCTTGCCATTGATACCCATCATTGCTGCTTTAGGCGCTGCAGCAGGCGGCGCTGCTCAGATAGCCTCTGCAGTCAATAAAAGAAGGCTGCTGATAGGCACTTAGCAGAAGTTGCTAGGCATAACAAGGCAATGGAGACACGAGGAAAGGGGCTCCGAAAGAGAAGGTGTAAGAAGAGGAATAAAGGAGGATTCTTACCTGCAATGCCACTGATGTCGTCTTTAGCCGCTGCATCTAAAATAGCAAAGTCCTTGAAAAAAAGAGGATCTAAAGGCAAGGGTTTAAAGAGGAAGGCAAAAAACGGTGGAAGAGGATTGTACATATACCGGAGGAAGCCCTAAGTAACGTGGCCATCGAATATTATGCTAAACGTTTAAAAATTCCTTATTTTAGAGGAGTTTATATGATTGACAAACTTCGTTTAAAACCCCACTTCAAAGAGAGACTTATTACCAATCTCGATACCTCCGATAATGAAGGAACACACTGGGTTGCTATAAGGAAAGAAGGTGATGTCGCATACTACTTTGATAGTTTCGGCAATTTGAAACCGCCTCCTGAGGTTGAGAAATATCTACAAGGTGTTAAAATCTACTATAATACACAGAGATACCAGAATTTCGAATCAGTCATCTGCGGGCACTTGTGCTTGCAATTTCTTTTATCCTAGAAGCTGCTACATCGTCAAGATGAGTTATACAGTTACAGTGAGTGGGCCAGACACTATTATTTCAACGTATTTAAACCCGCCTCTACAGCTAGATCCTCCAGGCCATTATGAGATTGCTCTCTTGAATTTTGAAACATTCTATTCAATACCAAATGTCGATGAAAGTAATAATAGATTTCATTATATTCATAATGGTAAACCTGAAACCATTGTCATCCCGCATGGAACCTACGAGATTGCCGATATCAATGCATTCCTAAAGGATAAACTAGGATTGAATGATGAAGTCTTCTTTATAAGGCCTAACAATAATACAATGAAGGCTGAGATTAAATGTCCTTATACAATAGACTTTTCTAAGGCTAGATCTATTGGTTCGCTTCTAGGATTCACAGACACTAAAATAATTCCTGCTGGAGAAGCGTTTGAATCTGACGATCTTGTGAATATATTTAAAGTGAGTATCATACGTGTGGAGTGCAGTATTGCAACAGGCTCATTCATTGACGGTAAAAGTGGACATTCGCTCTACGAGTTTTTCCCTTCTGTTCCGCCAGGCTATCATATCTCTCAAGAACCCTCGAACCCGATATATTTACCGGTCATAGATACAAACTATATAGACCAGATCACTATTCGAGTGGTAGATCAACACGGAAAGGTTATCAACTTCAGGAACGAAGTTATCACTACAAGACTGCACATAAGACGCAATGGCAATACATTTTAAAAGACATCGCAAATACTATAATAGACGACGTACACCACGTTCGAAGCATACTACCTCTCCAGCTTCCGAGGAGTTAACACGTGCTAACCGCAAGTTCCTCGAGGGTTTAGGTTACAGAACGCTATAATGGATATCTTAAACGTGACAGAAGTTCCAGCCTTTGACGACAAGATCACCAATGAGGAGGAGCATATTTTTCTTCCATACAACACGTCCGCTCTGGATGTAAACGATGAAATTAGAATACCATGCCAAGCTGAGGATTTGTATACGCTACCTAACAAGAGTTATCTCTACATCGAAGGTGCTCTCACTAAGGTAGATGGATCGCCTACTACAGCGAAGCTCGCTAATAATGCTATAGCCTTCATGTTTGATGAGATACGTCTAGATATGAATGCTACAACTATAGACAGAACAAGGAATCC
Source organism: Deroplatys truncata (assembly GCA_030765065.1). Taxonomy (NCBI): domain Eukaryota; kingdom Metazoa; phylum Arthropoda; class Insecta; order Mantodea; family Mantidae; genus Deroplatys; species Deroplatys truncata. Next base: position 404,568,072 of record CM060990.1, on the reverse strand, counting down.
TGGAATTACTACAACTATACGAAATTATGTGACTCTCAACCCTATGGAGTCGAATCGGCTGCTGAATGCTGGATGGGCCTATCCAGGTGAAGAAGTTGATATAGTACACGCAACGAATGGAGCTTCCAATGCTGTAGTCCCTCTCTCGATGCTCCTAGGATTTGCTGATGACCACAAGGAGCTTATACTCAACAGTAAGTTTGAATTGATTCTCATAAGATCCAAAGATTCTAGAAACTGTGTCCTGAGTTCGAATGGAGAGGAAGCTAATGTAAAGTTAACTAGAATCGAATGGAGGATGCCTGTAATTCGTCTTTCCGATGCTGAAAGACTTCACATTCTAAAAATTGTCAAGTCTGATAAACCTCTACACCTTGCCTTTCGATCTATGGATCTTCATACCCAGCCTGCTGTACCCCAGACAAGATCTTTCACTTGGAATGTAGCAACAACATCTAAGCTCGAGAAACCTCGCTTCATCATAGTGTGCGCGCAGACTGCAAGATTGGGTGATTATAGCAAGAACAGTTCCGAGTTTGATCACTGCAACATTACTAATTTGAGACTATTCCTCAACAGTGAATGCTACCCCTACCATGATTTGAACTTGGACTTTAAAAATTCAAAGTTTGCTTCACTATATGAAATGTACTGTAAATTTCAAAGTTCCTATTATGAAAGAGATAATTATCCCCTCTTGAAGAGAAAGGATTTTCTTCACAGTGCACCATTATTCGTAATAGACTGTTCTCACCAACCCGAGGAGGTTATAAATGGAGCTGTGAACATCAGAATCGAGATTCAAGCATCTGCAAATATACCAGCCCAGACGTCACTGTACTGCCTGGTTCTACATGACAAAGTATTTACCTACAAACCTCTTTCTCACGTGATGCAAGCACTTATATAATTATGCATATGTTTGGGTGAATGGCTTTTGTAAAGGAATGTACTAGGATAAGATTATGGATAATAAATTGAATTCATATACTAAAACACTGTTTTATTGACTTTAGCATACATTTCAAGCATTTTCCTTCTTCCCCTCCTACTCCCTGAAAAACTAGTTGCTCCTGACTTGCAGAAATCATTTAAAATATTCAAATGTCTTTCAATATAAGGCAATAGCCGTTTTAGGTTCCTTACACCCTCAATGTCTAAAGATATTACATTATTATTTAAACAAGTATTTATGAAATGAATTGAATGGCCAAAAAATACAATAATATTGTATGCATAAATTACATTCTCACAATATTCATCACACGCAAACTTTTTTTCTTGGCGTAGGTAATCTTCAATCATTGGAATGTTTTTGGATATTATATCCCAGTCTGATTTTGTAATATAAACAAATTATTTATCACTTTCGCAGTTTATGTAGAGGGAGGGGGTGTCATAGTATAGTCCAATGTTCACGGAATGGGAGGGGGAGATGTTGACGTCATCAAGCGCCTGTGATCGATTCTCCATGCTCCTCCGGGGTATCTTCAATGAATAAGAAGACCAAAGGACCCTCGTTGAGGATTCTCCTCTTACACCGTCTCTTCTGCTTTTTCTCCCCGGCCTCGTTCCGTCTCTTCCTCCGCTCCCTCCGCACACCCCTGCAACATATATTCAAAACAATGTTATAAATAGGTTTAGTTAATGATTTCATACGTCTGAAAGAGAAAATACATATATTAGAAAAATCCTCTCCCCTTGTCACACAAAAAAGTACTATCAAAGAGTGTCATACTCACTTCACGGGCTTGCACGATTCTGTGTGTATCTCGAGCGAGCAATCTGGAGTCGTCTGATTTATCCACTCCTGTACCCTCGTTGCTTTATCATCAGGGCTAGTAGTAATGTCGGGTAGTGGAGCGGCATCCTCCTCCATAGGCTGTGTATGGCGCTCTGCGATTGGATATTCCACTATATCGACATCGCATCTCTCAGGATCCAGCTCCCCTATTGGCACGGGTACCTTAGGCGCAGTCATTCGCAGTCTGTAATAATTTAATTTTTTTAGGTTATACACAGAGTAGCATTAGAATCAGTAAATGAATATGTAATTTAACATTTCTTCTACTTACTCGAGTTTTATCTTCCTGCGCTGGTAGACCTCGCAGTTGTCGTTACATAGGAAGAAGGATGTCATGCGTTCATGCTGGGCCGGGTTAGTACAAAGTACAGAATGCATGTATCCGGTGCACGACTCTGTATCACATTTAGCTAGATGTTTCGAGACGAAGACATCGTCAACTTCATCGACATCGCTAAGATCCTCCACATCAACACCCCTGTGATTTTCACTGAAAGAATGAAATAATTTCAAGTTAGATTTCATTTAACATGCGTACAATATATTACCGAGTTATAGAAATATGTATATTACTTACATGTTCGCTCCTCGATAAACAGGACAGCTCTCTGTACACACTTCCAGTGTAGTCATCTGATCATGATGCGACGGTTGAGTACACAACACTGAAAGCATTAAACCATTGCATGTTTCGGTATGGAAGTATGCGTAGTGAAAATAATCTTCCCCGCACTCGCTCCAGTAATCATTCACATCAGATGCACGATGATCACCAACCATTTCGATTATCACTGAACGAACACTGAAAAAACAATAAATGATCGCTCCGGCTGCCTACGTTCCTTATATACTGTAGACGGTGACGTCACTCGGCGGTGGAGGGGGTGGAATGCAAGTTGAGACCTGTTATTCACCCCTCCAGGCAGAAGCCACCCGTCTGTTTTTGAATACCAAGGAAAGTCCTTGGCGAGCGTGTTTTAACATGATTTACCAACGCCGACAGAGTGGAGCCGGGCTAGTCTACATGTCGAGGCTTGTTAGTGACGTCACGCACGCAGTCGCGGAGTGGGGATGAAACTGGTTATTACCAGATCGAAGTCGGCTGGCGGGTTTTCCATTACATGTCTGGCTGTTGCCGGAGAGAGGTTAAGACCGTGAGCGAAGTTATACATATACGATGGCGGTCAGGTGCGTGCGATTCAATTAATCAATCAAAAATACTTAATTGCTCGACGAACAGCGTTTAATTGCAATAGCGGTATATAAACATTGATTCTTTTTTCAATAACACACATTACCTAATTGATTGACACAATTATGTACTCAAACGATTTGCCGATGTGCGGCAGGCATCGAGAATCGCATTCCCACATCGCCAGGGTGGATTTCCAAGCCAACGTCACGCACCGAGAACCCTCACATATAACCCCTCACCCCGAGCGGCACATCTCCTACCCCAAGCCAATCACACGGCAGGGATTTAGACCTAGGGAAGGTACGCGACCGACGTATAGGATCAATACACACTCCCCCACCTATCCACAGGGAACCAACCAGAACACAAAGGGGAGGGAGGACACGCGTATGGGGGAGGGAGGGGGCGGGCCACCGGCACGTGACCACAGGGGGAGGGGGGAGGACCTGCCGGCACAGACCCTGTCGGCATTAAGTAAGCCCTCAAAGGAAGGGGGCGGGGCTAGCGGCACGCGCTACCAGGCGGCATCTAAGCCCTCAAAGGGAGGGGGCGGGGCTAGCGGCATAGATCAAAGAACATTATCAGATGGCGGCATATGCTTTGAGGGCCAGAATCGGCTTAATATTCCTACTATTGCGGAATCCTTTCTGTAAACTATAGAATCCTAAGACCGTTTTTTGCAGAAGTACACGGACTAATTTGTGCCCAGTGAGTGAAGTTTGCGAAAGTGTTACGATGATTTAACGAAAATAATTTAAAATGAACTAAAAAATAAAAAGATCTGGATTTCAAACGAGTCAACTGATCCTACGGGTCATTTTATTGCCAATGTCATTGTTGGGCTATTAGATCCTTCACGAGGTGAATCAATAAAAGCATTCCTGCTTACAAAAGAGTATCTGTAAAAAGTTAAGAATTCAACTATCGCACAGTTATTTACCAATTCATTACAGCTACTGTGGCCTGAAGAAATTCAATACCACAACGAATTACTTTTCATCTCAGACGCTGCATCATACATGAAAAACGCTGGGATAACTTTAAAAGTGGTATTTCCAAACATGTTTCACGTGATCCGCGTAACATGGTTTTCACAGGGTGTCGACAAATGGATTTCCAGTATTAAGAAGATTTTTGTGAAAACTCCGTCAAGCATTCAGACATTTAAAGACATTATACCAGGGTACCTCTAGCCTTGAAACCTCTCATAACGAGATAAGGGATATGGATTTCATCAGCAGTTTACTACGCTTCAAATTTCCCGAGTATAACTAAGGTGGTCGGCACTCTGAAGGATGAAGCATCTTCAGTTGTAGTAGCAAAGAAACTCCTCGAATCTTCGGAAGTGAGAAATGACTTAACTTCCATTGCGGCCGAGCTCGGTTTCTTGCCAAAAGTGATCTGCCCAGCTTTAAGACGGAGGGCAGCCTTTGACGAAGTCAGCAAAAATTATGGATGATGCACTGCAAAAATTGAAGAGTGTGTCAGGGAAATAGGGTTCATTAGTTAGGAAAAAGTGTAAAATGGTGTTTTCGAAAAATCCTGATCTTGACAAACTTAGAAACAGTTAAAAAATTCTAAAAGGTTGCAATTCTATTGCAGTAGAAATCGACCCTACAGTGTAAGATTTGCTCCAATTACCTCTGTAGATGTTGAGAGGTTATTTTCTCAGATGAAAAATGTATTATCTGACAGGAGACTCAACATGACTCCAGAAAATTTAAAAAAGCATTTCGTTATCATGTGCAACCAATAAGCCGATAAAACATTGTAATGCATAGGCCTTCAAGAAACATTTTTCTGTTAAGTACAATTAGCATTTTGTTTAATACTTTAAAGTTACCTTAAAATATAATACAACACGATGTTAACTTAAATATGCTGATTGCGCAATTGTCTGAATAGTGCAATCTAGTAAAAAATGGACATAATGTAAGGTTTTTCTTTATTGCCTATTTTAGGTGTTTATAATGAATTTTTGTCTGCCTATTTTAATTATTTATAATGCCTAAACTTCCGGTCTCTGCTCATTGCAATGCAAAAATACATAAGAACCATTTACATATTCTACGAATAAGAAACAAAAATCTTCGCCTATCTCAATATCAAATAAGTAGTCACAGTTTTTCTTAGAGTTATGTTTTATGGTGATTGCTGCAAATATCCCACTGAATAACTTAAGCAATGATCATTTCAAAAGATTTATGGGAAAGTATAAAAGCAGAAAACTTCCTTCAGAATGTACTCTCTGTTGTAGTTACTTGGGAATATGCTACCAAGAGTACTCAGTAACATCAGAAAATATGTAGGATAGAATAAAATATGGGTTTCCATGTATGAGTATTGAATCGACAAACGTTGCAAGCAGATATGTAGCCAACGTCACTGTTGGTATTTTTTAACCGAATGGTCCAGGATTAAAGTTTTTATTGGGCATTGAAGTGTTAGAACACGTCAGTTATGGTAGAATTATTGTTGGTCTTTTTAGTGAGTCACTGTCCCTTTTGTGGTCATTGGGATTATCCAGGAAAATGTGCTATTGCTCGTGATTGATGCAGCTGCTTATAAACATAAAGCACCAAAGGTACCAAATACTTATCCGAAGACCTGCCTAGCCAACGCCTACTAGGAATAAGGCCGCAACACTGGGCGTATAACGTCACGGTTGGAAGCCATCATCAAACTCAGTCCAAATACACTAATCCCAGTGCGTTATTTTCCATTCCTAGTGGCTCGAATTGTAAAGTTAGAGTTAGGAATGGGAGGGGGGAGACAGCTCAAGTTCAAACGAAAAGAGAAGAAGCCATATAATTTAATTTGAATTATATTATACTTCGCAGTGCAACGCATACGATATTATTAAATGCCAGTTTGTTCCTGGGGCGTTAATAAACATTAAAACACACCTTTCCCTGTGCTTATTTTGCGCTCGAAACTGTTGAAAAGCTTTCCCTTTATTAAAAAAAGACAATAAAATCTGCCGACGTACACAAATACAAAAGTACACAAATTATTTTTAAATAAATGAGGCTCACTTTGGGGAAATTGCTAAACTGCCACATGACGTTTTCTCTGTGTGGGGGAAAATGTATCTTAATATATGTGGTTGCATAGCAACTGACACAGGAAACATTTTAAAAAAGGAATTTTTGGCTTCATGTAAAATCAGTTATTTGTCCAAAATAATTTAAACAAGTTTTTATTATATTTTTATTACATGTCATAATCACCTTCATGGCAAAGGCATGTATAGGTTAGTAAAAGCACGACTTGGGCAACTATTGCAGCTGAAGATGAATTCCCCAGTATTAAGAGAATATAAAGGATGATAAGAGGAAAGGAATTGTTATTAAAGTTGTGATAATAAAATTAGGCATATTTAAATTTCAATGATAATATTTTATTTATTTGAAAAAAATCAACAACTACCTACATTTGTGGACTGCCATGGTGGACGAAATATGATACTCCATAGAGATGAATGTTGTGAACATATTAAAATCATATGATGAAGAAAACTCTGCAAAGTATGAAAATTTAAATTTAAAATAATTTCTTTTAGGTTTTAGAAGACAATCGCTGGATAAAAGTTTTTTTATCTAAATGGTTGCAACTTACAAACCATTTATTTATTTATTAGTCTGGTTCATAAATCAGCTTGCCTAGTGACACAGAATAAACATATAAATTTAGTGATTTTTAAACAAAAAAGGTTATAAGTGAATGGAACAAAAACATATTTTACCATAAATTATAATGGTTACATAAAACTTAAGATGGGGTAAAATTGTAACAATAATTACAAGCAATGCACAGCCACAATAAAAGCTATAATAATAAAAAGAGAATTTGTAAAAATAAACTGCTTTCTAAATGATAATACATTTTATATGCTGTTGAGACCATATATATGAACCTGAAAGATGCCTACAGAATATTTTATAATGTTCTGAGTAATTACATCTTAAGATATTTATTACCTTATTAGCATTTTTCAATCACCAATTGTTTTTTTGTATTTTCTATCAGATCCTGATAATATTTCTTACTTTCCAGATAATAATCTTTAGATATATCATCTCCTATCTCTCCATTTTACCAGTCTTTGTTTCATTATTGTTTTGCGTACTCTACATTCTTCATCAAACCACCCTTCCCTAATTTCGCTTTTCCTCCTTTTCAATAACATCTCATCACCTGCGCATTACATTACAAAATTTTACAAAATTTAGTATGCTCATTGCTTTTTCTATTTCTGCTTCTAATCCAGGAGCTTCATTTCAGTTTCTGCTTTGGGGGAGGGGGGGAAGATTGCATGAAGCATTATCCAAATTTTCATGTGAATTTTAATGACACATTTAGCCTAAAAGAAAATCATCTTTTGCTTCTTAAATGTAAAATATTTATATTAAAAGTACAGTTGTCCTAATTTTTCTTTTGGTAGAGCAACAATAACCAGTAACCTAATTATTTATCCTAACCTACGGGATGAGGTAATTGACCCCCTGCCCCCTTTTCTAATAGAGTCCAACAATTACAAAAATTTACTCTTACATTCTTCCTTTCATTTAAATCACTTATATTCTTGTTTACAATTGTTTTGTTCTTGTTGTATAATCCACTGATCATCTCTAACCTTTATATCCACTACTAATGGAAAGTGACCACTGTTTGAACATAGGTTTAAAACTTTAAAATATTTTACTAGGTAGCTAATAATCGAGTAAAGTAAGTCGGCTGCATGGCAGTGATATAAATTACTTTCGTTTTCACCCATTACCTCGTGTGATGCAGAGAGGAGCTTTTCGCAGTACAAACTGTGCTTAAGTGACCATTGCGGCAGAAATTTCCAGTCCAAGAATTTAAGGATATAGATAACTGTGCATTGCACTGCCACTGTCACGACACCGTAATGCAGGAATAAAGGACAGAATATTTTCGCTCAGGGTTTTTTGTACTGCAAATTATTTTGAATGCAATGTACGGCAATCAGTACTTCTAAATACGAGCTGGGTCTGCATCTAATATTCAATATACTCGAAGTGATGTATGCTCTGATAAAGGTAAAGCAAATTTAAACTAAGAGTTATGTGTGCTACCTAAGGTAGTGAAAGCTTCACCCACCCTTTCTACAAAGCACACAGCCATGTACACTCGCTTCCATTTATGCCTTCACTGCAGCTTCGGGAGGCATTTTACCAACCTCAGCAGGCGTGTATATAGCAGGAAAGGGTGAGTCGGTAGCGTTCTGTTTTGTTGTTCGACCAAGCAGTGGTGTGTGTTAACTATAGCTCGCACGATGTATTCAAATATTTTGGAGGTGCATCGGGGAAGAATTGTGGTTATGTGGGAAGCCAATTTGTCACTTGAAGACATTGCTAGGGAAATTCCATGCAGAATTCCACAGTTTGAAGGTGGATAAACGCTTGGCAAACAAAAGGGCCTGAGGGTCTTAAGGATCAGAGAAAATGAAACCACACCCGAAGATGATGGCGCTTTTACAGCAGCAGTAAGAGGCCAACCTTGTCAGACCATAAACGATACCATGTCACAATTAGGACTGCAAGTCACTGTTCAAACACTAACCCGAAGACTCCATTTGGCACACATTCATCACAGATTGCTGCATGGAAAGAGTTACTGACCACACGCCATCGAGAGCTGCGCATAGGATTTCTTCTTCAGGAGCCTACGACCACTCGAGAAGCATGGAAAACCACCATATAGATGGACGAAAGAGGTGTTTGTTCTGAACCTAATCACCAAATGAAATATTGGAGGTCTGATGGTTCTCGAATGCTTCCAGAATTTCGATAGGTGACTAGAAAATCCGGACGCAAAACACGTTCACTCTTGGGGTGGATTAGCGCTGCTGGTCCTGGTGAGCTCGTGGAGACCACAGCCAACATCGACGCTCAGGAGTATGTAACTATTTGTAAGGATGTTAACCCTAGTGTTCGGGCAGTCTTATCCTGCAAATGTAGTGCTCGTTATTCGTATAGTGCGGGGTAATAGTTCAGCACACAGCTCTTACATAGTAGGGAATTTCTTTGTCGAGCACCTCGATATTCTCATTCTCGACTAGCCACCTAAGACACCGGATCTCATCTTTAAGAAAGTGTTTGCCAGTATGCTTCAAGTTTGGCAACCTCTACAAAGAACAACCAGAGTCGCCCGCTGGGAACAATCGTGAAATGTGGGAACATTTACGTGTAGAGTCAGAGTTCTTCCAGCACCTAAGTGATTCAGTGCCTAGGCAGTTAAATCGGGCATTGGACAAGAATGGAGGTTGGACAGATTATTAAAATAATTTCGAGTAAACGTGTCCTCTTTGAGAGTAAAAGGTATAATTTACTCCATTTTTACATTAGATTGTCATTAAAAACACTTTTTCATGGAGAAATTGTGCAAAACAGTTTTATTTAGTTGTATATTTGGATTAGAGAGATGATTCCAATAATGTCTAGTAAATATGTTCTCTTTGAGAGTAGAAAGTAGAATTTACTTCAGTTTTGCATTGTATCGTCATTAAAAATACTTCTTTGTGGATAAATTGTGCAAAACATTGTTTTATTTAGTTGTATATTTTGACGCAGTAATTTGTATCACAAATTACTTAAGTGTAAATAATGATTGTAATATGAATATGCATTTTTATGTGACATTGATTTGAGATATTTGTTTATTGTAATTATTGTTGAGAAGTAAGTTTTTTAATGCCTTACTGAAACTGTCAATAATAGCGCGCAATAATGCAGCGAGGGGGTGAGCTGTTTATCATTATTGGAAACGAGGAAGTTACGTAATGTTGGCGCGTTTTTCCTTGAGAATCTTCTGGAACGTTTCCCTAGAGCATATGTATTCATAATTTTCATTGGATATTAAAATAGACGCTAATGTTGCCGCGTTTTATTAGCCAATTGCAGTTCAGTTATAATCTTTAGGCATATCGGGGAGTGGGAGTATAAATAGAGGCTAGGTTTGAGGTAACGTCCTTCAGTCGGTCAGTTCATCAAAAATCTGTGTACACTACACGTCGTCTTCAGTCAGTCAATTCGTCGAAAGTATTTGTACGGCAAACGTCGGGTATCGACTCACAAGTTACGCGCAGCAGAATTATGAATAATCTAAAGTGTTGTAAGGTTAATTATACAAAAAGTTGAAGTACGTGGATTAAAAATTATCAGTAAGAAGTTGTTATAACAGTTTCAGTTTGGCGAGTATCTAGATCAATGTGTAAAAGTGAGAGTGAACGTGTTCGACAATAAAATTATAAACAAATTTCTTCATCAGTGTTCTTTTTGGATAAAAGATTCCTTTCCGTTTACACAACCCTGATCAAGAGACATGTTCGACCGAGAAATAATAGCTAGCCGGAGGACAGTAAACAAAAGTTAAATCAAATAACAGTCGCATTCTTTCGAACACTAACACTGCTGCAAATTGCTAACACCAGATGGAGCTACAAACCGAACAAATGAATGACGTCACAAGATGGCTTCCACGCGTGAAGTAAACATAAATACACAAACATAATAAGTAATACACTCGCAAATTGGCGCCCAACGTGGGGCAAAGTGACCAGGAAAGGGGCAAAGTAACCAGGAAAGTAGCAGAATTAACCAGGATGTGGAACGAATGGAGCATAAATAACATTTAAACCGTTATAAATTGGCGCCCAGAACGTGGGGCAAAGTGACCAGGAAAGGGGCAAAGTAACCAGGAAAGTAGCAGAATTAACCAGGATGTGGAACGAATGGAGCAGTGAATTGATCTACAAGACGCAGATTCCAGAAACAACAAAAGGGACGACAGACTACGCGGATGATTGGACATCGTAATTCCGAGATTACAAGGCAACAGGGGAATTCAACTACAAAAACATCGAGAAGACGCAGATTCCAGAAACAACTATAGGAACGACAGACTACGCGGATGAGTGGACACAAAAACATCGAGACAACGCAGATTCATCATAATACAACGCAGAAGCGACATACAAACCTAGGAGAGAGGGGCAGAAAGCTGGACATCAAAGCTACATCAGCAGATAGCATCAGAAAGGTTAGAAACGTGTGATTTTTATTCTAAAAAAAAGGTGTAAAATTTTAAATGTACCTTAGGAGCGGTAGGATAAAGAAAACAATGACTACTAATAATACAGAAGAAATAATTATGGAGGGAGATAATGTAACAGTTAGCTGTAATTCAATACAGGATACAGAAAATAGCTTAAACAATGTAGTATATGATGGAGGAAATGTTAGTGCAGAAAGTCAGAATAGAATAGGAGGAAATGTTAATCTTGATGCTAGTATGATGATGGAAATGCTGAGAAATATGAGTAGGAAATTGAGAGAAAATATGAAAAAGACTAATGAGAATATGGAAAAGAATATAGAGAAATTAAGGGAAGATATTGATAGGAGTTGAGATCAGAATAAGAAAGAATTAAGGGAAGAAATTTGTAAGAATAATGAGAAATTAGAAAAGAAAATAGATCAAAACAGGGAAGATATGCAAAAGAGTCATAGGGAATTAAGGGAAGATATTGGTAAAAGCTTAGAACAAAACAGGGAAGAAATTGAAAAGAAATTCATGGAGCTAGATAGTAGTATGATGAGATTGAGAAATGAAAATCAGGAAATGATAGCAAATGAGATAGGGGAAGTTTCAAAGAAAATGGTAGACATGAGCAGGGAAATATCTAACCAAAAAAGTGAGGTTAATAATAAAATAGAACATGTTGATGTAAAATGTACAGAGTTAGGTAGCCGAATGAGTAGCATTTCAAATGAGTTAAGAGAGATGATGGAGGCTACAAATGCAGATTTAATTCAGGTGCAAGTTAATTTCAGAGGGGAAATATCTGAAATTCAGAAGGAGTCAGGAACACAGAGAAATAAATTGTCTGAAGAAGTTAAAGATTTGAATCAAAAGCTAACTTCTGAAATTAACAAACACCAAGCTGTTCAAAATGAGAATAATAAAAAATTGGAACAAACAATAGAAAATCTGCAAGGTACTGTAAATAGGTTAGAATTGAATTCAAGGGCAAATATATGTGATGTGAATGTATCAGATGTACAAAATAATGATAGAGGTAGTTCCTCAAGTATGACAAATAATGTGAGTGATGCGGCAGCTTCATCTATAGCTAATGCTGAAACTCAGAGTGCACAAGTTACACTAGAGAATTTAAATATGGGAGTAGGGAATTTGCAAAATTACAATCATATCTTAAGTGATTTTCCACTTCCAAAATTTAATGAAAACTCCAGTCCAGTACAGTTTATTGCAGACTTATCAGAGTATTTTCAAATTAAAAAGATACCTGAAGCATTAAAAATGATAGTTGTCAAAAGATGTTTGGACCAGAAAACTCTAGATTGGTTACAAATGGTATCAGGGGGTGAAATTTCATATGAATCCTTTAAGAGGTTATTCATGAACAGATTTTGGAATGTTACGGTACAGCACAGAATTCGAGCAATGCTTAGTCATGGTCAATTTGATCCACGAGAGGGAATATCAATGACTGATTACTTACTGAAACATGCAAGTCAGGTTAGGAACTTGTCACCTCCAATCAATGAGGAAGATTTTGTGAGTTTGCTCACAAGGCATTATCCTTTAAGGATACAAAATTACTTATTAATTGCAAAACCACGTAGCATCTATGAGATGACAGAATTAATGACAGCTTTGGAACAACAGGAAGAAGATATATCTCGAGAGTGGGAGCATAGATTTTTAGATGTGCGAGATAGACGAAATTACCAAGGTAGTTATCAGCAAAGTAGAGGACAAGACAGACGTCATGAAAATAATACCAGACAACGGTATCAATCATACGTTCCACAATTTGAAAGATCGAGGATAGATGGGAGACCAGGTCGACAGGAACAAATAAATTATGTCAGGACAGAAAGATTGCCTGAAAGAGGGCAAAATTATGGAAGGCGGTACATTAGACAAAGGGGAAATTTCACTCACTGGAGGGAAAACAATAACCGGGAAAGATCTGAGGAGCGGCAAGAAAATTACGTGCCAAGGGGACATAATTTCAGAAATCGAGGATTTCGAACTCGAGGAAGGGGAACTCAAAACAATGGTAGCAACAATGAGATAGATTTAGCTCCTGTTAGGAATGGCAGTCCCGTACGTGAACATGGAAATAACCAGGAAAACTGTTAATAGACTCCTGTGCAGTAGGTTCTCAGGACGTCTTTAATAATTCAGTATCCATTACCAATACAAATAATATGCCTACACACACACCCTGTAATAAGATTGCATCAACAAAAGATAAGGGAGAAAATTTCGAGTCACCTCATGTTAGGATGGAAATTGCGAAGAAAGAAATCATTGCAACTATAGATTCTGGTTCGTCAGCTTCAATTTGCTCACAGAAATTTTACATAAATTTAATTAATGAAGGTAACAAAATTATGGCTCTTCCCACTAGTAATTTAGTTTGTCGTGTTGCAATTGGAAGAACGACACAGGTCATAAAAACACAAGCTCTACTTAACATACTTATCGGCGGAGAGAATTCTGAGGTTATGTTTCTAATTGTAAACCATCTGATTTGTGACATAATTATAGGATGTGACTTCCTACATGAATATGAAGCACGTATAGATTTTAAACATGAAGAGTTAAAAATATCAAAAGAAGATAGAGAAATAAAGGTACCTTTTATAAAAGAGAAAGTTTCTGTGATTGAGATGACAAAGGATGAGAAAAATCTTTGTGACCAAGAGTTTTTTGTACAAATAACAGAGACTGATACAAATAGTCAGATAAAGCAGGTAGTCACAGAATATGAAGGGAATACCACGCCATATTTTCAACAGCTAGCAGAAATGCCAGAAAAAGTAGAGAAATTTACAATCCAAACAAAAGACGACCATGTGAGCGAGACAGACAACAGCCGGGAAGAGAAGAGAAATGAGGAAATAATACACAAGTGTGAAGAAGCTTATAATATTACGATAATGCAAAAACAAATCCTTCATGATGTTTTGATGAACAATAGTTCAGTATTTAGTGATATCCCAGGCAGATGTAATGTATATCAGCATACATTTCAAGTAGAAGATGTACCACCATATAGGCACAAGTATGACAATTTACCTATAAGTCTTCGGGACAAAGCTAAACAACTAATAAATAGCATGTTAGAAAATGGGATTATTGAGCAAAGTAATTCTCAGTATATAAATTCAATCTGCTGGAGTATTAAACGAGATGGTAGTTTGAGATTAACTTTAGACGGTAGATATGTCAACAAGTATATGAAGCCAGATCATTTTCAAAGTGAGGGAATTGAACAACTAATTACGAAACTTTCAAGAGGGAGATTTCTGACATCCATTGACCTCACTGCTTCATATTGGCAAGTGGAATTAGATCCACAAGTGCGTGATTACACTTCATTTCAATACTCGGGGATCCAGTATCGTTTTTGTGTAAACCCTTTTGGTTAAAAAAACTCAGGAAGTGGATTTTTGAGAGCCATTCACAGTATCTTTGGAAATTCTGCAGATGACTTTTTAATAAAGTATATTGACGACTTCCTAATCATTAGTCAAACATTTGAAGAACATATGAATAATGTCCATTATGTGTTAAATAAACTGCAACAACATGGTATGACTGTGAACATACAAAAATCAAAATTTTGTGTCAAGGAAATAAATTTTCTGGGTTATGTAGTGGATGAACGAGGTATAAGACCTGATCAGAGAAGAATAGAAGCAATAATGAAAATTCCACCACCAAGGAACGTAAAACAAATTAGACGTCTCTTAGGGGTATTGAACTTTCAGAGTAAGTTCGTACCAAGATATTCGGCTGAAATAGAACCACTGCGGCAGCTACTCCGAAAGAACAATAAGTGGAGATGGACAGAGGATCATCAAAAATGTTTTGAGAGAGTAAAAGAACTCTTTGCCAAGTCCATATTACTCGAGAGGCCTAGAGAAGATTTGGAATATGAGATTTATGTCGACGCATCAATGCAAGGATACGCCGGAATTTTAGGACAGCGAGACATCAACAATGACTTTCACGTCATTAGTACAGCTTCTAGAGGACTTACAAATATTGAGCGGAATTCTTCAGTGACTCAGCTAGAAATTGGAGCACTATATTTCTCATTAATTCGTTTTAAAACCTATATTTATCAGCAAAAGGTGAAAGTATATTCAGACCACATCAGCTTAACTTTCATACAACGGTGTAGATTATGTAGTGGAAAACTTGCTAGATACATTCATGCAATATCTGCATTCGATATTGAGATTATACACATTCCTGGCAAAAATAATACCTTCAGTGATTTGCTATCAAGATTGAACTACAACCCACAAATTCCCGAAAATATTGAAAGGCCTCGAAATGAAGTCAAAATATCGACAATTGAAATTCCTTTAAGTAAAGAAATGATTAGAAAATTGAAAAATATAGGGGAAATTCAAAATGAGGACGCAAAATTATTAGAACTTAAAGAAAAGGCACCACTAATTGATGAGGCAAAGAAAGAAATTGTAGCAATTCGGGATGGGACATTATACAAGAAGCATGGAAAAGAAATGCCTAGTTGGAAGGTAATGGTTCCGAAAAGCATGGAAAAGGAACTAATTAAGAATTTTCATGAAGGGTTAGCACACTCAGGGACGGACCGGACAACTTCTATGATTTTAGAAAATTTATACATATCCAAATTGCGTCAGAAAGTGCGGAAATTTATATCGTGCTGCAACCTGTGTCAGAAGGCAAAGCAAATAAATGCAGCATATGCATTTGAAACTAATTCGGTTATAAGAGATAAGCCGAGATGTGTAATTAGTATCGATATTCATGGTCCGATGCCTTCCAGTCAATTTGGAAACAAATATATATTTGTCTGTTATGATATATTCAGCAAATATGTAAGAATTTACCCTTTGAGAAAACCTACAGGTTTAGCATGTTTGAATAGACTACTCAAGTCATATGTGATAGAAGAAGGACCTATCCAATCTGTATTGAGCGATAATGCTTCGTACTTCACAGGAAAAAAATTTATGGACGGACTGAAGAAAATGGCATTAAACAATATTTTTCGTCAAGATACAGACCGAACTCCAACCCAGTGGAGAGGGAAATTAAGGAAATTTCAAATTATTTAAGGGTGCTGTGTCATCGAAAACAAACCCAATGGTATGGATACGTGAATTTCGTTCAGAATCTACTAAATGAAACCGTAAACAATGTGACAGGATACAAACCATGTGAACTTAAGTTAGGAAAGAAGATCAATACAATGTGTAAGAAAATTCCAGAAGCCATTCCAGATGCGCACTCGATACCACAAACAGAAGAAGAGATGTTCCAAAAAGCATTCGAGAGGATGAAGAAAAAGGCCATAAAAAGAAAAATTAAACATTAAGAAAAGAAGAGAAAGGAATGGAGGATCAAAATAGGAGATTTAGTTTTGGTTAAAACCAAGAAATTGTCGGATAAAGCAAAGAAACTTTATTGGCGAATGTTTCTCAAATACCATGGACCATATGAAGTTGTTGAAGTATATGGAACAAATACATATGAGTTATGTAATCCAACAACTCGGAAAAGCATTGGAAAGTTCCATATTGAGATGCTGAAACCATACAACAATGACGATAAAGGTGAAACAGAAGACAAAGATGATAAATAGTAAATGCTGGATAGTTAAAGACGAAATGCAGAGCAATGTATTGGATTGTAAGAGGGTTAAATAAATATGTACGCCATGATAATGGAGAAATAAAATTTTGGACCTAACTAAATGTTTAAAAGGGAAAAATAACATTTTTTTATAACTGTAACAGCATTTGAAATAAAGCATTATGTTATATTAAAGTACGTAGATATAATTCCAAGAGTATTGTGAATATACAGTATAAAACAACAAAAATGGGGTAAAAGTACTTAAAACAAATATTTATGTAGCAAACAGAAAATGTGAAGCAGTACTTAGATTTAAGAGATGTAAATATATTTATGTAAAGGGTGAATATTTTTTGGTAAATATGTATAGTAATTACAAAAGTTCTTAAATGCACAAATTTTTGTCAACAATATAAGAGTGTAAACCATTTTGTAACAGTAATTAAATAATTCAGGGTACAGTATTTGCTATAAAAAATTTGTAATGTTAGATTAACGTTTAAACACATTAGACCAGAGCCAGTAAGTAGTGGCAAGATAAAGACAAAACATATGTCGTGTGTTAAATACGTGTGAAGTGTTAAGTGAAAGTGATAGCGTGTGTTCCAAGATTTAGGAGACTAAAAACCCAATTATAAAATTTCCAAACAAGTTGTAAATATTTATAATTATGTTTCTAGTGGGGCATATGATGCAGTAATTTGTATCACAAATTACTTAAGTGTAAATAATGATTGTAATATGAATATGCATTTTTATGTGACATTGATTTGAGATATTTGTTTATTGTAATTATTGTTGAGAAGTAAGTTTTTAATGCCTTACTGAAACTGTCAATAATAGCACGCAATAATGCAGCGAGGGGGTGAGCTGTTTATCATTATTGGAAACGAGGAAGTTACGTAATGTTGGCGCGTTTTTCCTTGAGAATCTTCTGGAACGTTTCCCTAGAGCATATGTATTCATAATTTTCATTGGATATTAAAATAGACGCTAATGTTGGCACGTTTTATTAGCCAATTGCAGTTCAGTTATAATCTTTAGGCATATCGGGGAGTGGGAGTATAAATAGAGGCTAGGTTTGAGGTAAAGTCCTTCAGTCGGTCAGTTCATCAAAAATCTGTGTACACTACACGTCGTCTTCAGTCAGTCTATTCGTCGAAAGTATTTGTACGGCAAACGTCGGGTATCGACTCACAAGTTACGCGCAGCAGAATTATGAATAATCTAAAGTGTTGTAAGGTTAATTATACAAAAAGTTGAAGTACGTGGATTAAAAATTATCAGTAAGAAGTTGTTATAACAGTTTCAGTTTGGCGAGTATCTAGATCAATGTGTAAAAGTGAGAGTGAACGTTTTCGACAATAAAATTATAAACAAATTTCTTCATCAGTGTTCTTTTTGGATAAAAGATTCCTTTCCGTTTACACAACCCTGATCAAGAGACATGTTCGACCGAGAAATAATAGCTAGCCGGAGGACAGTAAACAAAAGTTAAATCAAATAACAGTCGCATTCTTTTGAACACTAACACTGCTGCAAATTGCTAACACCAGATGGAGCTACAAACCGAACAAATGAATGACGTCACAAGATGGCTTCCACGCGTGAAGTAAACATAAATACACAAACATTATAAGTAATACACTCGCAATTTACATTGGATAGATGATTCCAATAATGTCTAATGAATGTGTCCTCTCTGAGAGTAAAAGTATAATTTACTTCAATTTTACATTATACCGTCATTAAAATACTTTCTCATGGAGAAATTGAGTAAAACATTGTTGATTCCAATAATGTCTAGTAAATGCATCCTCTTTGAGAGTAAAAAGTATAATGTATTTCAGTTTTACATTACGTTGGCATTAAAAATATTTTCGTGGAGATATTGTGCAAAACGGGATTTTATTTAGATATATATTTAATGTACCCATAGACATTTTTCCATCAAATTGCACCTCTCATCTTATGGCCATCTCATCCATTGATAGTGCAAATAAAAGCTCCTAATTACAGAGCTACAGTTCCTGTTTTAAGGTTTTCATGGATTCTGCTGTGAATTCAGGCACACAGTCAACATGTTGATACCATTTTGAGGTTGTTGTTGGATGTGACAGACATAAATTAAACTTCTCCCTCACAAGACAGTAGGCTCTAGCTGAATAAAAGTGGAGCATTAAATCGAATGCTCTCAGTTCTTCTGAATATTTGTTAGGCAAAGCTACATTTCTTGCTTTTGCTAGCTGTCTGTTAAGGAACTGTATATTTGGAGCAGCAGCTTTAGAAAGGTTGTCTCTTAATTCTTGAATTATATGTTTTAATTCAATAACCTTCTTCTTGTTCCTATGAACACATTGCTACAACATTTTAATTTTTTTGTTCTTTTGTTTGTTTAATTATTCTACCTCCTCTGGTTTCCTCCTGTATTCACTCTTTGAAGATGAAGAAACAATAGATGATTCATGCTTGACTGCATTGGAAATCTGTGTTATATCTTTAGGAGCAGGTCTGGATACTTTTTTCGGTAAATATACAAATTATGGCATATTTAAGTATGTATAAAAGTAATTCCTAAACATTTAGTTACATAATGCATTGAACTGTTTCTTATAGGTATATTTTTTCATGGCTAGTGATTCCACATCACTATTGAGTATAAAACTTAGCCTCAGAAGTGAATTGTAAGCCATTTCAATTTCTGTTGTTAGATTTTTATTATGTTAAATTTTTGTTAGTAACTGGTGTTATAAGAAAAACTTCCACAGAATAACTCACATTTTGCAGATAAGATGCATAAGCATTGAAAACTGTGGGAACTGCAAGCTCCTTTAAAACAACCCTTGTTATGGAATGATCAAACAGATTTGATGCAAAGTGTACAGAGCAACTCCTGTATATTTTGTAGGAAACCACTTTTCCCTCCTCACTGCTTCGATCCATAGTGTCTCTTTGGCCTCATTTTTTGTAAATTTAAAACGAAACAGCAATGGAATTTGTATACCTAAAACGTATGGTTAAAGCCATGGTGTAAAATCTAAAATGTGTGGTTAAAACCATGAAAGAATAATCCATCTCTCACAAGATACATAGACTACTGAATAGTAATGCACCTATATAGTCTGTTCACTATTGCAGACTAATGTAATGTTACTTGTTTTGCTAATTGTAGCTAAAGAGTGAGTGCATTATGATCACCAGCTATTTATCGCATATTGTTTTACGACTTAGGTTAAATATACGTTTCACTGATATAAAGGTGTTAAAAAGTTTACTCTTTCTCTTACCTATGGAAACTAATATCCTTATTCTTCGTTTGTCAATTTGTGCATCCATATGCACAACATGAAGACATTATCATGTTGAAAACTTTTGAAACAATAGTGACAGTAAAACAAAACCACTAGCAGCATTAGCAGCAGTGTTTGGTGCTGGGAGGTGAGGGTTGCAGAAGATCATGCTGACCGCCTCCTGTTCTTTTGCCAGATCAGGGAATTCTTCCCTCCACTGGCCGTGGATGGTTATTATAGTGGAAACGTTAGTTTGTGGTAGATAAGGGGTGGAGGCTTTGTTTTTTGTTTGTTAGTTTGTTTACAGAATGTAAAGGTGTAAGGGTTGCTATGGGTTACCTAGCACAAGTCTCGGTCGTTTGTAGGTTTCTCCAGCGTGCAGATCGTACTCCCCAGGTCCCCGGATAAGTTCGTTGAAACTGGAGGGAACTTTGTTTAGAAAAGGTTTGGATAGGATGAGGATGTGTCCTTGACAGAGGGGAGTGTAGGGGTTTTAGATGGTTGCATTTGGGGTGTACCAGGGGGAGTTTATTGCTATACGTAGATAGCGGGTCTGGAGGGTTTCTAGCTGACGGAGGTGAGTGCGTGCGACAGTTCCTCATACTTGACAGGTGTGGATGAAGGCTGGTCGCATGACTTGTTTGTATAGGAGCAGTTTGTTCTGAGGGACATACACGACTTTCTGTTATACAATGGATTTAACATCGCAATCCTCTTGCTGATGAGGTTGCTAAGGGCTTCCATGTGTGCCTCCCATATCAACGTTCAGGGTAACACTCAGGTATTTTACGGATGTGGTCCACGGCACGTCCACGCCCGCCAGGCGGACAGGTAAGATATCCGCCGGGACACAGTAGCTGAAGATGATTGCTTGGCTCTTCTGGAGACGGATATGTAGCCCACATCGATTAAGCCAGGTGGTTAGCAGGTCCACATAGTGCTTGATGCGTCTAGTTGACAGTTGGTGGTTGGAGGATGAGGACATCATTGCAGTGAGCGTCGTCTGCAAACAAATAGAGCGAGCAGCGTGGAGTAGAAAGGGTATTGATGTAAAGAAGAAAGAGTGTGGGGCCTAGGACACTGTCTTGAGGTACCCCAGCACGTATGGGATGGGGGGAAATGGCAACCTCGTAGGCGATGGAGAAGGTTCTGCTTTGTAGGTAGGATAATATAAGATGGATTAATAGGGATGAAAGTTGGTAGGTGAGGAGACAGGAGAGCGGACCGCCGTGCCATACGCTGTCGAATGCCCTGGTTACGTCCAGCTGTAGTGCCAAAACGTAATGGCGTCTGTTGAAGGCCTAGTTCCCGAGGTGGCGGGTTCAAACCCGGCGGAGGGCGATGGATTTTTTCGGGCGTAAAAATCCTTAGCATGGCTTCCTTAGGAAGGGAAGTAAAGCCGGTGGTTCCGTGTCGTAGATTTACGACACATAAAAGAACCACAAGCCTGAAAAAGAGGCATCTGAGCAAAATTACCGGTATTTCACAACCAATATAGAAAGGGATGCCAAGGACCACAGCGGTTAAAGAGCGTCCATAAATAAAATTCAATTAATTTTTTTATTATTGTCTGTTGAAGGCGGTGTAGATTTCATCAACCAGCCGAAGAAGCTGGTGGACAGTGGGGTGAGAGGTGCGGAAGCCGAACTGTTCTGGTCAGTACTGGGAGTAAGCTGACTGGGCGATAACTCTCTGGGGAGGAAGGGCCCTTTCCTGGTCTGCCGTTGTGAATGACGTCTTCATAAATGTTGCCCGCAGTTCAGCTTTTTCCCTTCCCGGCTGGGCGATGTCCCTGCCCTGGCGAAGGGGTGGGTTTTGCTAGGTTAAACCCATCAGTGCCTTAGTGGTCCGCAATAGGGATCCATCCTCCGGTTTCAGATGGATGAGATGTGATTCCCACTTGAGGTTTGAGTGTTGTCGGAGCTCATTCCTGAGCTGCTCCTGGAGACGGCGGTAGGCGACTCTATCTCTGGAGACTTGGAGAACTGGAAACGTCTCCGGGTCCTGTGTGCTGAATGAGATCCCTAATCCTCTGGAGCATACGGTGCTCTGTTAAAGTGTTGCAGTCTTAGCTGTGGAGATGCACTCTTGATGGCTGCCACCAAGGCTTCAATAGTGATGTTAACCAGGTGATCCACCTGCTCGGGTATATTGCATGGGATAAGTTGTGGCTGGACCTGGGATTGGATGTTGAAGATCTCTTGCCAATTCATGTTACGAGGGGGAAAGGGTCCGAGGAGGTTTGAACGTCGGTCATGAGGAAGAGGGGATAAGGGTGGAGTAGTAATCCGAGGAGAGGACTGGAATTGAGTAGAGGTGCGTTTGAGGGCGCAGGTTTTTTACTACGGATATGTCAAGCCAGTCAGGAGGCCTACGATCGCCGTAGTGGATGGTGGGAGAGTTTGAGTCCTGAACGGAGAATGCTCTGGAGGTCACATAGTAGTTGAGCTTTCGGCTTCGGTAGTTGGTGCATGTGGAGTTTCAGATAATGTACTTGCTGTTGTAGTCCCGTGCAGCTATAGTTGGCATAGAGGAAGAGGAGAACAGCAGATCAAGCTCGGGGTCAACTATTGGTCTAGTTGGTGCTATGTATACAGAAAAGAGGTTTAACGGTCCTCGAGCAGTGCAGATTTGGATGAAATACCAGGAAACATGATGCTACAAAAACCAATACCAACGAAGTACAAGCAATGTGCCACGGCCCCTCTGTACTTAACTCTCGGCTTCACATCTGCACTCTGCGGACATCTCCCTGTATTCTCTCCTCCCTGTTGATCCCGAGCTGTCTCAGTGAGAGGTGAGCTTCTAGCGCTCAGCCACTGCACCGCTAAAAGAAAAAAGTAATAAAATAAAAGTAAATAACAAATAAATGAAAATAAAAAGTATATAAAATAATCATCACATGTTAACGTTATAGAAAAATAGGTAATGCCTATTAGTTTCTGCTGTTTAGGAAGAATTATTATTGTGGTGGCAGTACATAATCCACGTATTTTGATTATGACACTTCAAAATTAAAAAAAGAAGAAAAATTTGCAGCTTTTCTTCTTTGGCTTTACCGAACATTGAGCACAATAAACATTTCTGTCACTGGTGATGAACAAAATTATACTAACCTATAAAATGTACTAAATATAAGCGATGTTTATAAGATTATAACTATTTACTGATTGTCACACTTTATTATTCTGAGAATTTCGATTATTCTTAAGGAGGGAATCTTGGTTAAATTTGTGCTTTTACTCATTAACTGAGACAAGGTTATGAGTGATATAAAAATAAATTGACCTTTTGTAAAAGGGCTCCATAGTTTTCCCCAATACAGCTTTTTGATTGGCTGGTTTCTTATGCTCTTCACAAGAAACTTAGAAATATGAGACCTTTAAATTTTAAGTTTGTGAGTACTTTTTTGCTTGCATGATGTGCTGTAAATAGTTACATCGATTTTAATGATATTCAGCTTTTATATTTATACTACGGTTACACTTGATTTTCATTGTAAATGGCCCTTCTGAACATTTGTATTTCTCCAGCAAACTGTATTACACTATTCACTATAAATAATAAGTGAGCTAAGTTAGCTTTCATTTAGTTCTTTCTGAATATTTTTTCTTTGGCGTTTCAAGAGTGTCCAGAACTAGGCTTTTGGAGAACAAATGAAAAGGAAACCACGATGAAAATCATTCTGAAGAAAAAAGTTCTAATGCTACATAATATTTTCCGTGATTGAAAGCATATAAGTTATTTGGTATTTGTGTTCTGTACCCGTTAATATAATGGGTGAAGTGAATAAAACTTTCCTAAAAGATTGATACTTTTGAGTTGCAGCTTGTTTTCAGTGAATAAAAATGCTAGAATCCACTACAAGTAGCTGTAGGCATCTTGCTTTATTCCGGGCGGGCTAGATGCATCTTAATTTTACTATGAATAAAGAGTAAATTTACTTCATTGGTCTAATTGTATCTTAACTTTTTGTAAGACTGTGATGGGGCATGCTAGATTTACGTCATTGCTTTTGAACTGTCACCATGGCTATGTTCATGCCTGTTAGAAAATAGAAAACATACTGAGTTCGAAGAGATGTTAGAAACTGTAAGGAATTGTAGCGTTTTGATAGTGAAAATATAGACTTCTTGACACAGGAATTTTTGGCGACAACCGATGAAAAGCTAGGAGAAGTCCTGGCTCCCAGAAAACGGATGGAGATACTTTTTCGTTGTATGGGTGATCCATGATTCCAGAGTGGAGTAGCAGAAGACTTTGGAGTTGATCGCACAACGACATGTAAAACTTTCAATTTTATTATGGCTCGGGTTCTTGACAGAGCTAATGATATATAAAATTTCCTACTACAATGCAGGAAATTAATGATGCTGAATTACGATGGCAAACGTATTTTGATCTGGTTGATGTCAAAGGCGCATTGGACTGCACACAAATACAGATAAAGAACCCATCTGTGCGTGGCGATGAGTACATGAACCCAAAAGGTTATGCTAGCATCAATGTGCAAGCTACAGCCAATGACGACGAGAAATTTACAACCATAAGTGCAGAGTGGCTAGTAGTATACACGATGCACGGATACTGAGTTGCAGTCCGATTAGGAACACAATTTCTCATTATGATGGTAATGCCTGCTTACATGGCAATATTCCTGGCTATGGAACATCTCCATGGCTTATCACTCCATTTAACCCTCAAGCGCTAACAAATTTTGTCACGTTATACGTAACATCGGTCTCTCAGACCTTGTCATTTTTATTTGATTTTATCTACACATTTTCACTACAGTATTGAATTTACTTCTAATATATATATTATGTTTTTATATAAACAAATAGTTTTTAAACAGCAAATTACAATTAAGTAACAAAAACACGTATTAGAAAAGTATGAAGTTTGTGTGAAATTCATTTTGATATACCCCACTTTTACATTAATATATACTTCATTTCACATAATAATATAACATTGTGTTCAGTAGTTTCTTTCTTGTTCCCATCAGGAAAAAAATTACAGTTTCGTTAATGTTTACACAACTTCTTAAAATACTCCAAGCAATTTGGTGTCACACACTTGATACACCTGTAATTAGTTTTCCTGTATTTTTCATATGGGCAATAGTGGCATGCCTTTCTTTTTTCAAGTCTCTGATCTCTGGTCCATATTCCTTTCTGCATCCTGTTGTGGGAAAGTGTTTGTTATTATTTTCCTCACTTCTGTGACTTCGGTGTGACACATTTACATTCAAGTTCTCTTTCGGCATTTTCATTCAAACTGAAATAAAAATATAGACATGCGACTTAACGGTGATTGTTTACTAAGAGAGTGAACTTATTGTAATATACTAGAAAACAACGACGACGTTTTGTAAAATAAGAGATCAGAGGTACGCAAAATATACTTGTGTTAACAGTCACACCGGTCTGCGAAGCCTTCCTGATAAATTTGTAACAATGGGTAGCAACAATTACAAGCCTTGTTTTCACATTAAACACAAACGTTCATGTGACACATGGCTCGGCGTTCAAGGTTGCGACATAATCATCATAGGCAATATCATTGAAGAATAGAGCGCCATGGTCTGAGAGACCGTTGTTACCACTCAAGGGTTAAGCCACCAACAAATGCTGTACAACGCCGTTTCAACTTGATTCACGCCAGAGAAAGAGTAATAGTGGAAAGGACCTTTGGTCAATTAAAGCAAAGGTGTCCAATAGTTGACAATTGCATCAGAGTTGCTATGGAAAGAGTTCCCAAAACAAAAGTCACTCGTGTGCTGCACAATATTCCTAAGGACTTCAATGACCCATTCGAGTATAACTTAGAAGATGGGGAAGCAATAGAGGAGAGAATGATGATACCGAGGAAGAACCTGTTGGCGGATAGCACGCGAGCAAAGTTCGCGGCGAACAAAAGCGCCAGTAAATGTTTAATTTCGTATAATTACGCGTAGTTATAGTTATATTTATGTGACTTTTCTTAGTAAAAAGTAAACGATAAGGGCTTATAAAGCTCTCTATGGAGAATTGTAATCGAGATATTATACTAAAAAGTAAACAAAAATAAAACACGACTTTGTCCTTAAAAAATAAGAGAAACTAGGATAAACAAATTAAAAACATCGAAAGGAGTAACCATTATAGTTTCATGAGTATACCAAGCTAGTTGTGGCATCACGATAGCCTACAATGGGAACTGCGCTACTATATGCCACGAGAGTAGTATCTGTGCTCTATAATTTTATTTTATTGTGGACAGTAAGAACGTAAAATACTAATAGTAGCATATATAGATGTATTCTGGCTCACTTTTTGCGTTTATATGGGAAAACATAGCGAAAACGAGGGAAGATGCGACGGTTCAAGGAGCAAAAGGCGTTTATATGAGGAAGATAGGGAAAACGTGGACCGATGATAGGCTAGGCAGATTCTGTAGGAGGGGGTATATGGACTTATATAGAGGAGAGATAGGGAATAAGAGGAGAGGTACTAGACTAGATAGGGCTTGAAGGATAGAATATGGCTTTATATGCGAAAGCTAGCAAACCGAGGAGAGGTATTAAGCTAGGAGGGTTTGAATGGTAGAGTATGCGTTTATATGGGAGAGATAAGGAATACGAGGACCGATGCTAGGCAAGACAGAGACTGAAGGCCTTATATGAGAGAGGTAGGGAATAGAGGAGAAGTGCTAGGCTAGACAGAGTTTGAGGTGTGGAGTATGCGTTTTAATAGGAAAGCTAGGGAAAACGTGGACAGATGATATGATAGACAGATGCTGAAGGAGGGGAATATAGGTTTATATGGGAGAGATAGGAAATACGAGGAGAGATGTTAGACAAGACAGGGCTTGAAGGGCAGAATATGGATTTATATGGGAGAGCTAGTAAATCGAGGAGCGGCATTAGGTTAGGAGGGTTTGAATTAGTAGAGTATGCGTTTATATATAGAGACGAGGAAAACGAGGGTAGATGCTAGGTTGAGAGAGCCTTCAAGAAGGAAAATGCGTTTATATGGGGGAGATAGGGAAAACGAGGTTAGATCCGAGGTAGAGCAGGTGCTGAAGGAGAGGGGAACACCCTTTATATGACAGAGGTAAGGAATACGAGGAGAGGTAGTAGGTTAGACAGAGGTCGAGGAGTACGGTATTCGTTTATGTGTGAAAGATATGGAAAACGTAGAGAGATCCTATTCTAGGAAAGAGATGAAGGAGGTCAATGCGCTTTATATGAGAGAGGTAGGGAATACAAAGAGAGATGCTAATCTAGACATGGGTTGAGGAGTAGAGTATGCATTTATATGGGAAAATACAGGAAAACGAGAAGAGAGACTAGGGAGGTTAGTGTTGATGTGTGTGTAATGTTCGTCCATGCAAAACATCACTTAGACTCATCGACTCAAGATTTAAACGCTAACAAAGGTTATATTGCCTTCTAACGTCCCGGCATCGCGCCTCTAAAGGGCTGGACGCAGAGCCTAGATCGAAGTACCCAGCCGCGTGTATTTTCATTGATTAATGTAATTAAACGTTGCTCGTCGATTGATGAATACAATTATTCCAATTAAGTATTTCTTTATTGTTACAGTATAAAGAGTAATTTGAATAGTATCGTATATATGTAGGGTAATACGGCTAGTATCACAAGTTTTCATGGTAATTCAGAGCAACGATTCGTATTAGAGCTATTTAAGGTAATTTTCATATGATTCGGGTAGTATGTCGGGTATTTAACACACTTTAACAGGTAATTCAGATAGTGTCACAAGTATTTATGGTAATATAGGGAGTAATTAGATTATAAATATTTCTCATCCAACGTTGCATCACTTTTATATACTTTTAACCGCGTGACAAGACGTAACACCGCGTAACATTACCGCGAACAAGACGTCACACTACGTAACATAGCCACGTAACCACGTGACAAGACGTAACACCACGTATCATAACCACATGACAAGACATAACCACCATAACATCCCGTAACATAACCACGTAGCAGCACGTAACATAAGCACGTAACCACAGCACAAGACGTAACAACACGTAGCAACCATGTAACCACGTAACATGACGTAACACCCTGTGACACGACGTAATCAGAACCGTGGCAAGACGTAACCCCGCCTGATCTCCCTAACCAGAGATAATCTCGAGTTTCTTTTAGTGAAATTGCGGCGTTTTATTGGTTTTATTATTTGAGAGTCTTAATTGAAAAGTTTAACACCAACATACCTTTATTTTAGTTCGTTGTAGGCGCCTCCTCCCTTTATCTAAGCTTGAGACTAGCACTAGGATTGCTCCAAATGGCAGGGCTAACGCCTCCCCTTCCATCTTCTTATTCTTCTTTATTCATCAGGTGTCTCCTAGGTGTATACACATCACATCGGTAAACTTCCAATTTTTTAAATTGTAGACTCACGGAGAAAATCTTCATCTTTAGCCTACATTCTTTTAAGCACTATTTGTAATGCTGTAATGCCCATATGCATATGTCGTTATGCCATCCTCGGCAATAACTCTTTTATCGTCGTATGGAGTCAATGTAATTTTATTCACTTGCACTGTGGCAAGAGCATGCTGTCGTGACATGATCAGATTCATGGGCGTTCTTATTATTTCTCTGGTTTTAAGGCAGTCATTATAGCTCTGGAATGTGACGTACTGCTTAATGGCACTGCGTTTTATGCCTTTAATCTTTTTTTATCATTGAGCCTTGGAGATCTAGTGCATACATCTTAGGTTGTAGTCCAACAAAGCAGTGGATGATTTTACCATTAGCCTCATCTTTAAATTTCCCAAGCACCTTCTAGTTTAGAGATGAATAGCCTATATGGATTCTAGGAAAATCAGCTGTATCTAGGTGCTCAAGAAAACGTAGCTTGTCCTGGTACACATCTTCAGTTCTCACTCGATGAATGAATGAATCAGTGCCCATATACATAAGCTTCAGGTTTTCAGCTGCATAATACGGTAACAACACATCATAGTGATAGTGGCACATTAATGTCCTGGAGATATCCAGCACACTCATTCCAATGTATATAGGCTTGTTGTACACAATCTGACGGGATACCATATGCACACCAGCTAGTTTGGCGGCATATATCGTTCGATCGATAAACGTAGGCTTGGCAATTAACTTTTCCAGAGTCTTCTCGTTTGTTACCAACCGTATATCCACACAATTACGCAAGTTCTCCAAAGTTTTTCCGAACATAGCATTGTTGAACAGTTTGTAGAGATCATTCTCAAAATCATTTGCAGCCTGTTGTCGTAGTCTATTGTTAAATTCCACATACGGTTTAACCACAGCGACTGTCGGAATTGTAGCACACGATGGATTTTTTTTAGCCTTAGGCTATGATTAAGAGCCTGCTTCAAAGTCATGTAATGTGCTACATACTTCTTTCGAGGTCCAAGATGGGGTATCAGTTTCTTTGTAGTCGAGTCCTTATGCTTCATACACTCGGGCAGGAAACGTAGATCGTTGTGTAGATGGTGAAGTTCCGCAGGACACTCAATGTCAACTTCTAATATGTATCCATGAGGATCATCTCCTTTTAGTCTTTCTAAGTCGATTTTTTCAGCCGACATCCACTAAAACCCACCATAAGGGAGGGCGTGACACAGTGCCCAACCATATTGGTTATTGGCGTCCGCATATGCAATAAATTGGGTTGGTTTTGACGGATCATATTTATGCATGTAGGCATTCTTTGCTTCAGCATAGCGGTGGTAAACTTGACATAAACATCCTTTTATGCCGGATTCCACCATGAGTAATTGGTCATAATCCTGTAATAATTCCAGCTGAATTCCAGTATACAGCATCATGGCGTCCCATGTAAGTGAAATAATGTGCAGTGTCGACTTCGTCTGTTTTGAGGGTTTGGCCACTAAATGTCTCAAAGACATCAGCTAGAAGTACATCAGAGGTTAAGTAGAGGTCGCTGTACTCGCCCAGGTTTCTTACATTAAATAGCCCTACTTAGATTTCTGGCATGATTGTAGTCAATATAAATCATTTCTTCTTTGTGTAATCTATTTTATTACGAGTCCTTAGGAGGCAAGTAGGTTTCTTTCAAATATCCCATGAAGTGACGTAGTCATAGGGAAA
Organism: Deroplatys truncata; assembly: GCA_030765065.1. Lineage (NCBI taxonomy): Eukaryota > Metazoa > Arthropoda > Insecta > Mantodea > Mantidae > Deroplatys > Deroplatys truncata. The sequence goes on along the minus strand of CM060990.1, from coordinate 404,537,962 downwards.
TACACCCTTACAGGTCATCAACTTCAACTTGTCTTCTGCGAAGTGTTTCAGTGTTTCAGGGTACGATGTTAGATTTTTCACCAGCTTATTCAAGCTTGTACTGAGGAACCGAAAGCTATCCACAAACCGAAGCTTTATATCTTCTACATACTTGGAGAATGATACACTACGTGATCAAAGGTATCCGAAAACCTTGCTGAAAATGACGTACAAGTTCGTGGCGCCCTCCATCGGTAATGCTGGAATTCAATATGGTGTTAGCCCACCCTTACCCTTGATGACAGTGTTCACTCTCGCAGGCATACTTTCAGTCAGGTGCTGGAGGGTTTCTTGGGGAATGGTAACCCATTCATCCAGGAGTGCGGAACTGAGGAGAAGTATCGATGTAGGTCGGTGAGGCCTGGAACGAAGTCGGCGTTCCAAAACATCCCAAAGGTGTTCTATAGGATTCAAGTCAGGACTCTGTGCAGGCCAGTCCATCACAGTGATGTTATTGTCGAGTAACAACTCCGCCACAGCCCGTGCAGTATGAACAGGTGCTCGATCGTGTTGAAAGATGCAATCGCCATCCGAGAATTGCTCTTCAACAGAGGGAAGCAAGAAGGTGCTTAAAATATCAATGTAGGTCTGTGCTGTGATGTGCCACGCAAAACAACAAGGGGTGCAAGCCCCCTACAGGAAAACCACGACCACACCATAACACCACTACCTCCGAATTTCACTGTTGGCACTACAGGCGCTGGCGGATGACATTCACCGGGCATTCACCATACTCAAATCCTGGCATCGGATATCCACATTGTGTACCGTGATTCGTCACTCCACACAACATTTTGCCACTGTTCAATCGTGTAATGTTGACGCTCCTTACACCAAGCGAGGCGTCGTTTGGCATTTTCCTGCGACATGTGTGGTTTATGAACAGCCGCTCGACAATGGTATCTAAGGTTTCTGACCGCACGCCTTCATAGCACTTGAAGTGGAACCTAATGCAGTTTGGGATTCCTGTGTGATTGTCTAGATAGATGTCTGCCTATTACTCTTTACGACCCTCCTCAAATGTCGGCGGTCTCTGTCAGCCAACACACGAGGTCTTCCTGTACGCTTTTGTGCTGTACATGTCCCCTCACGTTTCCACTTCACTATCAGATCAGAAACAGTGAACCTAGTAATGTTTAGGAGTGTGGAAAACTCACGTACAGTTTTCTGACGCAAGTGACACCCAATCTCCTGAACACGTTCGAAGTCCGTGAGTTCCACGGTGCGTCCCATTATGCTGTTTCACGATGGCTAATGGCTGCTGAGGTCGCGAATAATGAGTACCAGGCAGTAGGTGGCAGCACAGTGCACCTAAAATGAAAACGTATGTTTGTTGGGGTGTCCGGATATTTTAGATCACATAGTGTATATAGCTTTCTTCAGAGCTAGGAATTACTTCCACCCGCTCACTTGTACATCCCAGCTCCTTAACAATAAAGTGTGAGTCATACCCACTGAGGTTGTGCACGAAGACTGGAATATATTTAGGTGTTTTGCACGCTAAATTATATTCATTATGTAGACTTCCACGATATTTACCACTGATGTGGTCATGGTCACGTACTTTGTAGTTCTCTTCAGTAAAGGTTTTTCCACACAAGTAGCATACTGTAGAGGAGTTGAAATCCATCTGCTGTTGATCTGTAAGTTTCAGAGGCATGTTAGATTGGTATAAATTATTAATTTCCTTTGCAAGGAACGTCAGGTATTCCATAAACTTCTGAGCAGCATCAACACCACGATATACATAGGGATGCTTAGGAAAACCAATTTCCAGATGCTCAACGTAGGATGACGGTTTAACGTAAACGCAGAAAGTCATGGGTACATGCTGCTGATAGGGGTTGTATTTGAGGTTTCAGGATTGGGTATACATGTATCACATGGGGCGAGAATGCTTTTAAAGTCTGCGTAGATGACGTAAGGTAGTTTCAACATACTTTCAAAGTTTTTAAATTGACCATTTGATTTCTCCTTAGTAGGCATAACTACCCTTGCATATACCGTGTTGATTACAGATGGATACATGATCTGTAGTTTTTCCAGTCCACTTCGTCCGCACTGATCATCAAAATGTGTAAAACAACGCTTACAGGTATAAACACGTCCCTTACATTTTGTTTTCTGACGTCGAATAAGTTTTTCAAAATTGTTTATGTAAACATAGTGATATTTTCCACTACGGCCACTCAATAGTAGAAGGTCACGGTGTTCGGGTGCTTCAGTCTCAGCGACCTTTATTGGATACACTTCGTGCGTCTCATCCAACCCAAGACGTTGATAGACATAGTGTTAAGCTTCTCAAACTTAGATATTTGAGAAAGTGGAGTTGGATAAGAAACACAGCTTAAGTCATATTTATTTTGACGTTTCTTGTATTTGCTCACCCGTAGCGCATTCTTCTCAACGTATTTGGCTAATACAGAATACATAAAGCATAACTCCTCAGTATAATTCTGGATGTTAATGCAGGCTTTTCTTGCTTCAACAGATGGAGGCAGGGGTGTGTTGTAGTTACTTCCTCGTAACCAATTGTACTTGCTAATACGAAGGCGAACCCCTTCCACAGAGAGCAGAGCCCAGTTGCTGCCCTTAAGTTGTGATTCCTGCATTTCAGTAACCAACTTACTCATTTTCGTTTCCAGCATAGAGTCCAGATTCGTTTCTAGGAATACAGCTGGATTCCGTGTTTTAAATGTTTTGCCGCAGGTTTCTCCGATACTGTTAACAAATCCACACTCAGCCAACAGATTTATTTTCACACTCTTGTGAATACCAAGCTCTTCATGTACACCCTGGATTATCCGCTGTTTTGCCTCATGCAGGTACATATTCAAATCCTTAGTTGATTCAAAGCGTATAAAATATGATTTCAAGCGTCCATCTAATGAAGTTTCATATTCTTTCATGTCCCAGCCATCCATTGTAGATAACAACACTTGTTTACTAGATTCTAATCTGCGTTTCTTCCCAGGCCTGTTTATTTCGCATGCATCTTCGTGTCGCCGGCCCTTGTAACTGTCTTTGAAGGTTGCATTACAATATTTGCATTTGAAGATTTTCTTACAACGTAGCTCATGCCTTCTTTTATCATACCCACGTAAAATGCCTTTCTATATTCACCACAAGAATATCCTAATGCACTAGGAATTATATCCTTATACGAGGACTTATTCATCCTTACTTTGATGTCATAACGTATTAATCCTTCTTCAAGGAAATGTACGCCTCTTCACCTTGATAACACTTTAGAAAACCGATTATTTTCTGAGGGAACAACGATGTTGACACCTCGGAGATAATTAGCAGAATGAAGTCCAATGCTCGAGATCACCCTATTTATAGTGGAGGCACGAATTTTTGAGATCAATTATATAACGTACTAATCCGTCTTCAAGGAAATGTACACCTCTTCACTTTGATAACACTTTAGAAAGCCGATTATTTTCTGAGAGAACAACGATGTTGAAACCTCGGAGATAATTAGCGGAATGAAGTCCAATGTCCGAGATCACCCTATTTATAGAGGAGACACGAACCTTTTTAGATCAATTACATACGGAAATTCAATACTAAAATGGTGATTGAGCGTCTAAGCTCTTATATTTCAATACGTGTTACACAGATGTTCGGATGCATTCGTAGGTCTTCGCGAATGTTTATGTATTTAGAGAGGCGCGCAGAGATGTTCGGGCATGATCGTAGGTCTTCGTGCAGATTTGGGTGGTTGGCTCGTGATGGTGATGAACAATCCGTCAACCGAGCAAGGGACACGTATCCTTGAGCAAGCATTCACCATACACCGCGAAACCTAGAAGCACAAAGATGTGAACGAAATAGAATGAAAGGGAAAGGAAATCGTGGTAGCACACACCACTCCGTCATTCGCTCGCAGATCAGCGAAATCCACGAAAAATCCGAGGCTAGAGTGAGCGACCGACGGGAATCGATCCCGGGACCCTAGAAGCACACGTGAAAGACGCAAATGAATTATATTGAAAGGGAAAGGAAATCGTGGTAGCATACACCATTACCGCATTCGCATGCAGACCAGCGAAAACCACAAAAAACGAGGTAAAAGTGAGCAACCGACGGGAATCGATCCCGGGAAGCATACGTGAAACATCTAAATGAAATAGAAAGTGAAAAGGAAAGGAAATCTCGCTAGCATACACCACTCCGACATTCGCCTGCATACAGCGAAAACTGCGAAAAATCCGAGGTCAGAGTCAGCGACCGAGGTAATCGAACCAGGGACCCTAGAAGAACACGTGAAATATGAGAATGAAATAGGATGAAAGGGAAAATAAATCGTGGTAGCATACACCACTCAGGCATTCGCCTGCAGACCAGAGAAAACCACGAAAATTCGAGGTCAGAGTGAGTGAGAAACCGACCGACGGAAATCGAAATAGACGCGACAGCAGTTAAACAGTACTTGCCAAAGTAAATTGGAATCAATGAGAAACTACTAGCATTCGGCTGTCGACCTGCGCAAACCGCAAGTAACCTAAGGTCAGAGTGACCGACCCTACGGGAATCGACCCCGGGACCTCCGAATACAAACCACAGGCGTTATCGCCTGAACCAAGCCGTAAAAAAGGTTTATCCCATACCACTCATGACAATACTCTGCCTCCGCCATATGAGGTCACACCTGGAGACAGACTGACTGAGCACAGTCCGACATGTTTAAACGAGCTATTCTCGCACGATCATTTAGACAGATGTTTCCATTCAATATCTATCAAAGTCGCAGTCGCTATTACCGTCCATTCAATTCATTCTTTTCATCTTCCCCTCATTCTCCCAAAGAATCAGTACACAATGTGACATTTTATACGCTTAATACCCATTTATCAGAGAAAACCGCACTTATTACCCATTTATCAGATAAAACCGCGCTTAATACCCATTTATCACAGAAAAACACGCTTAATACGCAGTTATCACAGACAACCGCTACATTTGACTTCAGTCACGAGCAAAGTAATCTTTTCCAGAGTTACTCCGATTTTAAGCTTGTAGAATCGTATTAGGAAATGCTTTAATAAATTTATTGTATTCTTAGCTCAAAGTGTCTACACATTTTAAAGTCACTGATCCCTGCTGTTTGAATTTACCCTAAAAATTGTCATATTTAATTTTTAAGGTCGCCGTTGTTAAAGATGTGTTGCAATTCATTTTTAAATTTCTTTTAAAATCAAGTCAAGCGCGCGTTTAACGCCTATAATGGATGCCTTCATGTGCTAAAAGCCCAAGATGGTGACTGCTATCTGCTTCCTCCCAGGCCGGTAGAGCGCTGAAAGGAAGCGCGCGGAAGGCAGTGACTGGCCGTGAAAGATATGGAGGGGAGGTAGGTGCGAGTGCGGAGTAGCGACGACCTGGTCTAGCCTTGGTTGCAGATCCGAGAGCACATCATTTCGCGGGAAACCGATACCTAGGGCAGAACTATAAGTCACGCATCCGCTTTAAGGCGCGTCAGCGATTTCCGTTTGTTTTTAGTTGGGTTTTTAGCACATGAAGGCATCCATTATAGGCGTTAAACCCGCGCATAGCTTGATTTTAAAAGAAATTTAAAAATGGATTGCAAGACACTATATTTAACAAAGGCGACCTTGAAACTGAAATATGACAAATTTTAGACTAAATGCAAATAACAGGGATCAGTGACTTTAAAATGTGTAGACACTTTGAGCTAAGAATACAATAAATTTATTAACGCATTTCCTAATACGATTCTACAAGTTTTAAAATCGGAGTAATTCTGGAAAAAACGACTTTTCTCGTGATCGCGGTCAAATGTAGCGGTTTTCTGTGATAACTGCGTATTAGGCGTAGTTTTCTCTGATAAATGTGTATTAAGCGTATAAAAATGTCATATTGTGTACTGATTCTTTAGGGGGAATGAGGGGAAGATGAAAAGGATGAATTGAATGGGCGGCAGTAGCGACTGCGACGTTGGCAGGCATTGAATGGAAACATCTGTATGAATGATCGTGCGAGAATACTTCTCTTTTGGTGTAGCAGATAGAAATGAAGCGCGTTTAAACATGTCGGACTGTTCCCAGACAGTCTTTTTCATGTGTGACGTCCTATGGTGAAAGTTAATGCGCGTAAGCATTACCGGGAGTGGTATGGGCTAAACCTTTTTACAGTTTGGTTCAGGCAATAACGTTTGTGGTTTGCATTCGGAGGTCCCGGGTTCGATTCCCGTAGGGACGGTACTCTGACCTTAGGTTTCTCGCGGTTTTCACTGGTCGTCAGCCGAATCTAGCAGTTTCTCATCGATTCCGATTAACTTTCCCTTTCATTCTATTTCATTCGCATCTTTCAGGTATGCTTCTAGGTTCCCGGGATCGATTTCCGTCGGTCGCTCACTCTGGCCTCGGACTTTTCGTGGTTTTCGCTGTCTGCAGGCGAATGTCGGAGTGGTGTATGTTAGCGCGATTTCCTTTCCCTTTCATTCTATTGCATTTGCATCTTTCACGTATGCTTCCCGGGATTGATTTTCGTCAGTCGCTCACTCTGACCTTGAATTCTTCGTTGTTTTCGCTGGTCTGCATGCAAATGCCAGAATGGTGTTTGCTACCACGATTTCCTTTTCCTTTCAATCTATTTAATTTGCGTCTTTCACGTGTGCTTCTAGGCTCCCGGGATCGATTCCCCTCGGTCGCTCACTTTAGCCTCGAATTTTTCATGGTTTTCGCTGGACTGCAGGCTAATGCCGGAATGATGTATGCTACCACGATTGCCTTTCTCTTTCATTCCCATCTTTTTGCTTCTAGGTTTCGCGGCGTATGGTGAATGCTTGCTCAAGGATACTTGTCGCTTCCTCGGTACACGGATCGTTCATCACCCTCACGACCCAAGCTCCCGAATCTGCACGAAGACCTACGATCATGCTCGAAAATTTCTGCGCGCCTCTCTGAATACATGAACATGCGCGAAGACCTACGGATACATCCGAACATCTGTGTAACGCGTATTGAAATATAAGAGCTTAGACTCTTAATCACCATTTTAGTATTAAATTTCAGTATATAATTGATCTAATAAGGTTCGTGCCTCCTCTATAAATAGGGTGATCTCGAGCATTGGACTTCATTTTGCTAATTATCTCCGAGGTGTCAATATCGTTGCTCTCTCAGAAAATAATCGGCTTTCCAAAGCGTTATCAAAGTGAAGAGGCGTACATTTCCTTGAAGAAGGATTAATACGTTATTACATCAAAGTAAAGATGAATAAGTCCTCATATAAGGATATCATTCCTAGTACATCAGGATATTCTTTTGGTAAATGTGGAAAGGCATTTCTACGTGCGTATGATAAAAGAAGGCTTCAGCTACGTTGTAAAAAGCTCTTCAAATGTAAATATTTTAATGTAACCTTCAAAGACAGTTACAAGGGACGGCAACACGAAGATGCGTTCGAAATAAACAGGCCTGAGAAGAAACGTAGATTACAACCTATTAAACAAGAGTTATTATCTACAATGGATGACTGTGACATGAAAGAATATGAAACGTCATTCGCTGGACTATTGAAATCGTATTTTATACGATGCGAATCAACTAAGAACCTGAATATGTACCTGCATGAGGTAAAACAGCGGATAATCGAGGACGTACATAAACAGCTTGGTATTCACAAGGGTGTGGAAATTAAGCTACTGAGTGTAGATTTGTTAACAGTATCGGAGAAACCTGCTACAAAACATTTAAAACACGGAATCCAGCTGCTTTCCTAGAAACGGATCTGGACTCTATGCTGGAAACGAAAATGAGGAAGTTGGTTACTGAAATGGAGGAATCACAACTTAAGGGTAGCAACTGGGCTCTGCTTGCTGTGGAAGGGGTTCGCCTTCGTATTAACAAGTACAGTCGGTTACGAGGAAGTAGCTACATGCCCCTGCCTCCATGTGTTGAAGCAAGAAAAGCCTGCATTAACATCCAGAATTATACTGATGAGTTATGCGTTATGTATTCTGTGTTAGCCAAATTCATTGAGAAGAATGCGCTACAGGTGAGCAAATACAAGCAACTTCAAAATGAATATGACCTCAGTTGTGTTACTTATCCAACTCCACTTTCTCAAATATCTAAGTTTGAGAAGCTTAACAGGAAGTCTATCAACGTCTTCGGCCTGGATGAGAAGCACGAATTCTATCCAATAAAGGTCGCTGAGACTGAACCACCTGAACACCGTGACCTCCTACTATTGAGTGACAGTAGTGGAAAACATCACTACGTTTACATAAACAATTTTTAAAAACTTATTCGACGTCAGAAAACAAAATGTAAGGAACGTGTTTATACCTGTAAGCATTGTTTTACACATTTTGATGATCAGTGCGGGCGAAGTGGACTGGAAAACTACAAGAACAGGCATCCATCTGTAATCAATATGGTGTTATGCCTACCAAAGGGAAATCAATCGTACAGTTTAAAAATTTTGAAAGGATGTTGAAACTACCTTACGTCATCTACGTAGAATTTGAAAGTATTCTCGCCCCATGTCACAAGTGTATACCCGATCCTGAATCTTCATATACAATCCCTTTTCAGCAGCTTGTGCCCATGAGTTCCTGCGTTTACGTTAAACCGTCCTCCAACGTTGAACATTTGGAAACTGGTCTTCGTAAGCATCCCTATGTATATCTTGGTGTTGATACTACCCAAAAGTGTATGGAATATCTGCCGTTCCTTGCAAAGGAAATTAATTATATAAAAAAATCTGTCATACCTCTGAAAATTACAGATCAAGAACAGATGGATTTCAACTCTACAGTATGCTACTTGTGTGGAAAAACCTTTACTGAAGAGAACTATAAAGTACGCGACCATGATCACATCAGTGGTGAACACCGTGGAAGTCTACGTAATGAATGTAATTTAGCCTACAAAACACCTTAATATATTCCAGTCTCCATGCACAACCTCAGTGAGTATGACTCACACTTAATTCTTAAGGAGCTGGGATGTACAAGTGAGCGGGTTGAGGTAATTCCTAGCTCTGAAGAAAGCAATATATTATTCTCCAAGTATGTACGAGATATAAAGCGTCGGTTTATGGATAGCTTTCGGTTCCTCAGACAAGCTTGGATAAGCTGGTGAAAAACCTGACATCGTACCCTGAAACACTGAAACACTTCGGAGAAGACAAGTTGAAGTTGATGACCTGTAAGGGTGTATTTCCCTATGACTACGTCACTATATGGGATGTTTTGAACGAAACCTGCTTGCCTCCTAAGGACTGCTTCTACAATAGATTAAATTGAAGAAGAAATTAGTGATGATGACTACAATCATGCTAGAAATGTATGGGAGCTGTTTAATGTAAGAAACCTGGGCGAGTACAGCGACCTCTACTTAATCTATGATGTACTTCTTCTAGCTAATGTCTTTGGGTCATTTAGAGGTAAAACTCTCAAAGCAGACAAAGTGGACACAGCACATTATTTCACCTCTCCAGGACTCACTTGGGACGCCATGTTGCTGTATACTGGAATTCAGCTGGAATTTTTTTCAGGATTATTACCAATTACTCATGGTAGTATCCGGCATAAAAGGAGGTTTATGTCAAGTTTACCACCGGTATGCCGAAGCAAACAGTGCCTACATGGATAAATACGATCCGCCGAGACTAACCCAATTTATTACATATGGGGACGCCAATAGCCAATACGGTTGGCCAATGTGTCACGCCCTCCCTTGTGGCGGATTTGAGTGGTTGTCACCTGAAAAAATCGACTTAGAAAGACTAAAAGAAGATGATCCCCTTGGATACATATTAGAAGTTGACATCGAGTGTCCTGCGGAACTCTACGATCTACACAACGATCTACCTTTCCTGTCCGAGTGTATGAAGCCTAAAGACTCGACTACAAAGAAACTGATGACCCATCTTGGACCTCGAAGTAGTATGTAACACACTACATGACTTTGAAGCAGGCGCTTAATCATGGTCTACGGCTAACAAAAATCCATCGTGTGCTAAAATTCCGATAGTCGCTGCGGTTAAAACCGTATTTGGAATTTAACAATAGACTACGACAACAGGCTGCAAATGATTTTGAAAATGATCTCTACAAACTTTTCAACAATGCTATGTTCGGAAAAACTATGGAGAACCTGCGTAATCGTGTGGATATACGGTTGGTGACAAACGAGAAGTCTCTGGAAAAGTTAATTGCCAAGCCTACGTTTATCGATCGAACAATATATGCTACCAACCTAGCAGCTGTGAATGGCATCCCGACAGATTGTGTTCAACAAGCCTATATATATATTGGAATGAGTGTGTTGGAAATCTCCAAGACACCAATGCACCACTATCACTGTGATGTGTTGTTACGGTATTATGGAGCCGAAAACCTGAAGCTTATGTATATGGACACTGATTCATTCATTCATCGAGTGAGAACTGAAGATGTGTACCAGGACAAGCTACGTTTTCTTGAGTACCTGGATACAGCTGATTATCCTACAAACCATATATGCTATTCAGCTCTAAACAAGAAAGTGCTTGGGAAATTTAAAGATGAGGCTGATGGTAAAATCATCCAGAGCTTTGTCGGACTACGACCTAAGATGTATGCACTAGATATCCATGGCTCAATGATAAAAAAGATTAAACGCATAAAACGTTGTGCTATTAACCAGTATGTCACATTCCAGAGCTATAATGAACCAGAGAAATAATAAGAACGCCCATGAATCTGATCCTGTCACGACAGCATGCTCTTGCCACAGTGCAAGTGAATAAAATTATATTGACTCCATACGACGATAAACGAGTTATTGCCGAGGATGGCATAATGACATATGCAGATGGGCATTACAGCATTAAAAATAGTGCTTAAGAGAATGTAAGCCGAAGATGAAGATTTTCTCCGTGAGTCTACAATTTAAAAGAAATGGAAGTTTACCGATGTAATGTGTATACACCTAGGAGACACCTGATGAATAAAGAAGAATAAGAAGATGGAAGGGGAGGTGTTAACCCTGCCTTTAGGAGCAATCCTAGTGCTAGTCTCAAGCCTAGATAAAGGGGAGAGGCGCCTACAACGAACTAAACAAAAGGTATGTCGGTGTTAAACTTTTCAATTAAGACTCTCAAATAATAAAACAAATAAAACGCCGCAATTTTACTAAAAGAGACTCGCGGTTATCTCTGGTTAGGGAACTTAGGCGGTATTACATCTTGTTGTGTTTGTGGTTACGTCATGTTACGTGATTATGATACGTGGTTACATGGTTGCTACGTGCTGTTATGTCTTACTACGTGGTTACGTGCTTATGTTACGTGGTGCTACCTGGTGATGTTACGCGATGTTGTGGTGGTTACGTCTTGTCACGTGGCTATGAAACGTGGTGTTACGCCTTGTCACATGGTCACGTGGCTATATTACGTAGTGTGACGTCTTGTTACGTGGTTATGTTACGCGATATTACGTCTTGTCACGCGGTTATGTGCTTATGTTACGTTGTGTTACGCGGTGTTACGTCTTGTTACGTGGTTACGATTTCTGGTTACGTTACGTCTTGTTACGGGTTATGTTACGCAGTGTTATGTCTTGTTTCGTGGTTACGTTTGCTGGGAACGTTACGTCTTGTTACGTTGGTTAGGTTAGATGATATGATTGAATAGACAGTGCGAAGTCAAGGTAGGGATAGGTTAGGGCGTTTGGTGTGGGGTTAGTTCAGATTACTTCTATATACCTTCGCTGTAAACCAATATGCAGTTTATCCCACTCCGTCTTGCACACTAACTGTTTAAAATATAAAAAATTTGTAAGATTTAGAAAAAAAGTATATAAAAGTGATGTGACGTTGGATGAGAAATGTTTATAATCTAATTACTTTCTATATTACCATGAATACCTGTCACACTATCTGAATTATCCATTAAAATGATTTAAATACCCGACATACTACCCGAATCATATGAAAATTACCTTAAATAGCTCTGGTACGAATCGTTGCTCTGAAATACAATGGACACTGTCATACTAGCCGGTTTACCCTACATATATACGATACTATTCGAATTACGCTTTATACTGTAACAATAAAGAAACACTTAATTGGAATAATTGTATTCATCGATCGACGAGCAGCATTTAATTACATTAATCAATCAAAATACACGCGGCGGGGTACTTCGATCGAGGGTCTGCGTCCAGCCCTTTAGAGGCGCTAAGCCGGGACGTTAGAACGCAATATAACCTTAGTGTTTAAACCTTGAAGTCGAGTCTAAATGATGTTATGCATGGACGAACATTACACACACATCAACACTAACCTCCCTAGCCTCTCTTCTCGTTTTCCTGTATTTTCCCATATAAATGCACACTCTACTCTTCAACCCCTGTCTAGATTAGCATCTCTCTTTGTATTCCCTACCTCTCTCATATAAAGCGCATTGACCTCCTTCATCTCTTTCCTAGAATAGGATCTCTCTACGTTTTCCATATCTTTCACACATAAACGAATACCGTACTCCTCGACCTCTGTCTAACCTACTACCTCTCCTCGTATTCCTTACCTCTGTCATATAAAGGGTGTTCCCCTCTCCTTCAGCACCTGCTCTACCTCGGATCTAACCTCGTTTTCCCTATCTCCCCCATATAAACGCATTTTCCTTCTTGAAGGCTCTCTCAACCTAGCATCTACCCTCGTTTTCCTCGTCTCTATATATAAACGCATACTCTACTAATTCAAACCCTCCTAACCTAATGCCGCTTCTCGATTTATTAGCTCTCCCATATAAATCCATATTCTGCCCTTCAAGCCCTGTCTTGTCTAACATCTCTCCTCGTATTTCCTATCTCTCCCATATAAACCTATATTCCCCTCCTTCAGCATCTGTCTATCATATCATCTGTCCACGTTTTCCCTAGCTTTCCTATTAAAACGCATACTCCACACCTCAAACTCTGTCTAGCCTAGCACTTCTCCTCTATTCCCTACCTCTCTCATATAAGAACTTCAGTCTCTGACCTGTCTAGCATCGGTCCTCGCATTCTCTATCTCTCCCATATAAACGCATACTCTACCATTCAAACCCTCCTAGTCTAATACCTGTCCTCTGTTTGCTAGCTCTCCCATATAAAAGCCATATTCTACCCTTCAAGCCCTGTCTAGTCTAGTACCTCTCCTTGTATTCCCTATCTCTCCTCTATATAAGTCCATATTCCCCCTCCTACAGAATCTGTCTAGCCTATCATCTGTCCACGTTTTCCCTATCTTCTCCATATAAACGCATTTTCCTCCTTGAATCGTCGCATCTACCCTCGTTTTCCCTATCTTTTCCCATATAAACCAAAAAGTGAGCCTGAATACCTCTATATATGCCTCTGCTAATGGTTTGTTTCGTTTTTTTATTTATTGTTTATATATGAGAGTGAAAGTTGAATCAGGTTTATGCAGTTTTGTTTATTATTTTGGTATAAATAACGGCATATAAGATAGCAATACTACTATAATTTGGGCATAAAGTACTTGAAGATACAATGGATATAACATATGTTGGTCATCGTCTTTTTGAGATGAGCTGTCCACTACCATTTTATTCAAATTCTCAAGCTCTTTTTTCTTTTTGCATTTGTAGCTTCTGCAGTTCAGTTCAAGCTGTTGCATTAATGCAACCCTTTGCAAGTGAGGTAGGGATATCTCTCTGGTTTTCTCTGTCTATTTTGATATCAACTTCTTTACGCAAGGTCTAACATGTGAAATTGTAGCTGTGGCTTCACATGTTACGGTTTCCCTTGTAAATTACAGTCATTTGTTTCTTGTTTTCATTGTCAATAATAATTACTTCGATTGATTAATCATTTTGTGGCACCTATAGAAACACTTCCTGGTGCTTTGCTGAAGACGGGATTTTCTTCTTGGGCAAGCGAACACAAAGGGTCTTTTTCCCATTACTTTAAGTTTAATCGGTGTATTTCCTGATTCCCACATGTTGGTTTTCTTGTTAATTTGGCTCTTTATGTTAGTGGACATTTTATTTGGCTGCGCAACATTAACTTCTGCACCAACTGAATGGGAATGTTCCTGTTCAATACCGTCGCATGCATTCATTTTCTTCAGCACTACCTTATGCACTTTTGTTTTTTTTCAAACACAACAGTGCGCTGCGAGAAAAAATGTACAAATAATTGTTTTTTCCACATTTCTTATCACCTTCTTCTCCTTCACTGGATGACGTTTAAGCTATCAAATAGTTGATTTCCTTAGTTAATTGTTGGTTGCAAATCCCTTACACGGCGTTTATTCTCAGCAAGTATTAAATCATTCTGCAGCTCTTCCGCAACAAATGCTCTTTTCCGACAGGTGACAGCACAATTGTCTAGGAAAGAAACGCGTTCTTTGCTATGTGACTTACAGTCCAAGCACAATTACAAGCACAATTCGATTGTCGGCAAAGAAGGGAAGGCACAGCAGATTTTAATTTGTTTTAAACGATTCTACGTTATTTTCCGGGTTATGTAAGATACAACTACCTAGACTTAGGTTCTGTTTATTCACCTCAAAACAAATTAATGCTACTTCTAAGCATTAGATACTATTAGGTAGATTCTACGTTTTATTCAATTCACCCAATGTAGGCAAAACATACTATCTATTCAGTGACGTTTTACCTAGTGGGGTGATGTGGCTTATGCCTCAGGTAAAGCTTTAATTGGTTGGAGAGGTACACAGTATGCTGAACTGCTGCAGCGCGTGATGAGTACAGTGGAAAACAGTCAACAGTCTTTCACTATCGCACGTCTTTAACCCTCACTACCTCCTTACGTTAGCTAAACCTGCTTGGAAGGGCCCCTCTACCCACTAGCTAAAATGTCGCTGAACAGAGAGCAGGACGTAGGATGTGTTTATCGGAGGGCGACACCTCGCCACTGCGGCCAGCTTGATCTATTGAGGCTACACCCCCCAGGGGACAGGTATGAAGTGAAGGAGCCATAGGAGGTGGCAGGTCCGCAAGCAAACAGGCCCACAGGGACGCGCAGAAGTCCCTAATATTTCCAGTTTTGACACCCGCGAACCAGTAGAGGCGAAGAATCCCGAGAGAAGGCGATGATGAACTCTAAGGGTCGGAACAATGCACCCTGATGTTCGGGAGAAATGTTTCCAATGTGCAAGTAACTACACCATCTGCCCGATACTGCTAGCTCCGCAGGACCCAAGGACACACCGGAAACGTGAAAGGGAGAGATGAAATAATAGGAAATGGGGAAAGGAGAAATCGTGTTAGAATACACCATCCCGGCATTCGCCTAGGCGACCAGGGGAAAACCACGAAAAAAACTCATGGTCAGAGTGGGCGGTCACCGGAACATCCCGAATGCGGGCCACAGAGTTACCGTCAGAGCCATTCCGCTCGGTCTGAACAGACAGTGCCTTATGTTCCTTCTGCAGATACTTTGGAAATGCGGGGAACAAGGAAGGCACAGCTTCTTTATACTGACTATGCAAAGAGAGATTTTATCAAAGTGAGTTTATCTTAAAGTGAATTAAGCATACATACGTATAAATGGCTGGGTACGAATTTTCTTTACGCAGAGCTCGCACGAATTTTTATTTTCTTTCAGGATCAACTTGCAAACCTAGAATGAAATGAAAGGAGGTGTATGTGATTTAATACAAATGATGTTGCATTGGTACGGAATAATTATTTCTAAAATAATTACTACTGTGGAGATGATTTAGCCCTTAAATGTGCTCGGTTATAACGTAGGTACGCGTGATAAAATGTATTTCTTTGCTGACATAAAGGCTTAAGTAACACTTTCTTATCATAATGATAGGCACAATAATGTGGATAAATCGCTTGTTTTTCTTCTGTTTGCTATGGTTACAATATGAATTTAAACGTAACGAACATATAAGGAACAGGTTAACAAATGATTGGAGAGCGGAAGAACCGTGTTTAAATCTCGGCTGTGGCATTGAATTTTTCAGTTGACTCCATTAAAAATGATTGTTTACCTATGAAACTTTATGCCTGGAATCTTCTTTGAAACCTATATGTGCAGCCATATACTACACTCGTTGGCATATTGCTAATACGTTTATCTGCTGCAGAATGTCCATTAAAATACCAAATCCACACACCAACAGCATATGCAAACAACGAACATCAAGTAATATTTGGTAGGCGAGATGTGGCGGCAGCCGCTAGCTTCCGGATTCACTGCTAGAGGGTAGTGACGATTATATTATTTTGCACTCTACAAGGAGTAGAGTTAATACAGAAGCATTAATCCTGCCATCTAGCGACCTTGTCTTGCTAGTGCAACCCTGTTCTTCGTGCTGTGCGAGGTCAATTACTGTGGTGTCGCCTCACCAGTCTTCTCTTAGTGTCATCACTTTATTAGTAGTGTTTAACTTCGGTTCTTACTGCATCTCTTCAACACTTCTCTTGGAGATGACGAGGAGAAAGCATCATCGTAAAGTCGCAGCAACGGGCATCCGGCGTACGCCGAGGGAAACGGGACTCAGTCTCGGTACCCGAGGCCACTTTCGCCTCGGTCACTGCTTCGCCGTCAGCCACCACCACTTTGCCGTGACTGCGGCCGCTGTCGCCATCATTCCAATCGGCAGATACCGCATCGCTAGTGGCCACGCATCAGCCGCCACCTCAACACGACCGCTTTAGCGTCGTAGTAGCTGGAGTGCCCCGGGACCTGCCGGCATGTTTCGCGCTCGGCGTAGCACAGCAGCAGTAGCCCTCTGCATTGAGGGCCACTAGGATCACCTCTGCCCGGGGTCAGTCGCCACTGGTACGCGTAGAGCTGGCCAGCTTCGACTTGGAAGCTGCCTTGGCATCTAGCCTTCCCTTGTTAGAGAGGCAGTTACGCATCGAGGCGAGCCGACGGGAAAGGATAGCACCATGCCGTCTTGCTGTACCTACGGGCACACAGAGTCAACGTGTGCTACATAACCGAGGTGCTACTACTGTGGCACCACGTCCGCCGCAGCTGCGTGCAAGCAGCACGACCTTCGCCGCCGCCGCTGTTACTGTGCTACGTGTGTGGTATCCGCACCCTATATAGGCCAGTCCAGTTGCTCCACCGCAGCTGACGCAATCACCAGCACATCATCATAGTATCAGCAAAGACAGCACCAGGCAGAAAATCCAGATCTTAAGCGACGCCGTTCAGGACCTCCACGTGGGGTTCCTGAGTCTAGCGGCCAAGCTGATAGCAATGGAGGACCTCATCACGGAACTTCACATCTCAACCACATCATCAATGCAGCACCACCACACCAGCAACCAGACGACTCAACAGCACTGGAATCAATAGACCTGAACCTGCGGGTCCTGGACACGAACTTTGCAGAATTCAGAAACCAACTCCGGAAACAGGAATCATCCAGCTCTCGACGATACGCCGAGATGTTCAAAGCCAGGATGCCACGCTGACGACGTCTTCGGAACAAACCACCTCTCCTTACAAATTCCTTCTATCCTTAACTCTACTGTCACCTTTGAACCTCTAGGCTGTAGTCAGGGCATCTTGTCATGGCTGTAGTCAGGGCATCTTGTCATGGCTGTAGTCTAGCACTTATCCTTCACCCGTTCCCGCACATAGGGCGGCAGCAAAGAATCTTTCACATGCTAACACGGGTGCTATGCGGGACCACGTTACCTTCACCATTTGCTCCTCTCTTTTTCCTTCTTCCTTCCTGTGGAGGAGTTTTTAGTGGGTATAGCAGACTTTTGGCGAGTCCCACACTCTCAGTCTGCGACATCCCATCGGGGCTGGGGTAGTGCTTAACAGCATTTTCTCCTCCACTCAAAAGAAAAAGAATTACTGCATACGGCATCCAAGAGGTGGACACTGAGGATGCATGCATTGAAGTGATATTTGGGAAAGGAAGCGCTCCAGACTTAAGTTTAGCATACCTTCCCAGCAATTGCCAGTTAAGTGTATTGAGGAAAATCTGGAAAAACCTCAGCCAGGGAGGACGGTCCTGGTGAAATTTGAACCGCGTCCTCCCGAATGCGAGCCTCGCGCGTTACCTCGGATCCATCTAGCTCCGTTTCGTGTCGTCCCGTGTGCAGCAAGTATGGATGAAACCAGATGATAAAAGTATTGTGGACGTGTTTACATAAATGTGAAAATAATTAAATAGTTTGAAGCGTTTTATATATGCTCAATCATGTACACTTGTACAGCAATTGTTGCTATATACTCTTCTTTTTATTTTCCATACAGTTTAACAAACATTGCAACTATCTCTTATATAGTTATTATAAAAATTAAAATGCACACTAATTTAACATCAAGGAATATATCCAATAATTATTACTCCCTTCCAGAAACGAAGTAACGACACCAAATACATAGGTAGTAAACATATACAACATTATGCAAATAGCGAGTGGGGAAACCTCACTGATCTTCCATTTGGAATACTTTTTGTGGTTTTATTTTCATCCCATTGGCTTTGAGAGTTAGTTGATTTGTGTGAATGTATTAGTACTTGTAGGGTAGTGAGCTGCTTTTGTGGGACTATAGTTGAAGTTTCTCATATGCAGTAATGAAATATTCTGGTACAAAGCGGTTAAATGAGATGTCTACAGGTTTTTCCTTAATTTCAGCGTGAAGTACTTTTCAGCTTTTTGATGACTCGGAACGGACATTCATTGGTGGTTGTGGAGGTTTCTTGATTCTGTCAATTCTCAGAAATATATGTGTGCATTTACTTAGATCTTAATGCACAAACACAGATTGGAAACTTTTATACTTAAGTTCTAAAGGCTTGAGTTATTGCATGTGTTTTTGAAGTTCAGATAAAACTTTCTCACACCATTACAGTTTTAGGTTCATCAATAAAATTCACCGGGAAGCCTGATATGTATGGCATACACCATCTCTGCTATTGAACTGTTTGAGTCCTCCTGAAGTAATGGACGTAGACATAGCAAAACTGTAGGAAGTGTATCTGTCTACTTTTTGGAGTTATGTGCAATAATAGCCTTTTTGTTTGTGCGGTACAGGCGTTCAAGTTTTCCGTTTAGATGTGGATGATAAGGAGTTGTATGTTTAAGTTTTACACAAATGTTTAAAGTTTCTTGAAAACTTCACTTTCAATTATCTTCCTTCGTGTAATAAAAATGCCTGGAATCCCAAAATGTACTGTCCAGTGATCATAAAATGATTTTTCCACTATCTGAGCAGCAGGGTCGCAACTAGGGTCCGCGTCGGCAGAGGCAAACATAGATTCCACTCTCTACGTTATATTAAGGTAATGTTAGCAAATGTTATTCAGTTCTACCCTCAATGTATAAAACTGATTTTACATCAGTCTTTAATTTTCATAAATGTAACATGGAAGTCACATAAATATAGCATTTCTTTTGAATGACAAGACTGACAGCCCGCAGCAATGCCAGATTGTACCGTCGCATTTACCCTAGATAATGTACTAACTTCGAGAAACAATAGGTATATATTAAGTATACTTTGGTTTAAGTCTTGCTTGGAAATGAGCCCCTTTGAAAATTATAAAGCCTGAGGTTTCTCGAACACATTAAACACTCAATGAATTTCTACAACTTCTGTTGTGCGGACAGACTCGTACTGCAGTGCCGTGGGGGAACGGGTTGCCAGCCTCGTAAATAACGTCACACAGATTCTCACAATTTTATTTATCAGTGATCACATAATTACACTAAAGAGCATACTTTATAATATACAGTCTTCAGTAGTGTTTATCACAGCAATAGGTACAACGAAATTAATTGTACAACCTTTCAAATATTTAACTTGCGAGATCTTCTGCAGCAAAATGTTTGAACGTGTCATCATAGCAAATAGACAATGCTCTCTTGTGTTCAACTGAAATAATATACTCAAATTTGAAGGTCGATCTTGCACCATCTTGTTTCTTAAACAGTTTTTAATCATTTTCAATTTAATAAAACTGTTTGGCCTGAAGCAACACTTACAAAAAGAGATAAAATATTCTGAAGGTGTGGCCAAGTTTGGATGTACACTATGTGACCAAAAGTATCCGGACACCCCACAAACATACGTTTATCATCTTAGCTGAATTGTGCTGCCACCTACTGCCTGGTACTCATTATCCGCGACCTCAGTAGTCATTAGCCATCGTGAAACAGCAGAATGGGACGCTCCGTGGAACTCGCGGACTTCAAACGTGGTCAGGTGATTGGGTGTCACTTGTGTCAGAAGTCTGTAAAGAGATTTCCACACTCCTAAACATCCCTAGGTCCACTGTTTCTGATGTGATAGTGAAGTGGAAACGTGAAGGGAAGTGTACAGCACAAAAGTGTACAGGCCGACCTCGTCTGTTGACTGGCAGAGACCGCCGACATTTGCAGAGGGTCGTAAAGAGTAATAGACAGACATCTACCCAGACCATCACACAGGCATTCCAAACTGCATCAGCATCCACTCCAAGTAGTATGACAGTTAGGCGTGAGGTGAGAAACCTTGGATTCCATGGTCGAGCGGTTGCTCATAAGCCACACATCACGCAGGAAAGTGCCAAACGACGCCTCGCTTGGTGTAAGGAGCGTCAACATTACACGATTGAACAGTAGCAAAACGTTGTGTGGAGTGACAAATCACGGTACACAATGTGGCGATCCGATGGCAGGATGTGGGTATGGCGAATGCCTGGTGAACGTCATCTGCCAGCGTGTGTAGTGCCAAAAGTGAAATTCGAAGGTGGTGTTATGGTGTGGTCGTGTTTTCCTGGAGGGGGCTTGCACCCCTTGTTGTTTTGCATGGCACGATCACAGCGCAGACCTACATTGATATTTTAAGCACCTTCTTGCTTCCCACTGTTGAAGAGCAATTCGGGGATGGCGATTGCATCTTTCAACACGATCGAGCACCTGCTCATACTGCACGGGCTGTGGCGGAGTGGTTACACGACAATAATATCCCTGTAATGGTCTGGCCTGCACAGAGTCCTGACTTGAATCCTATATAACACCTTTGGGATGTTTTGGAACACCGACTTCGTGCCAGGCCTCACCGACCTACATCGATACCTCTCCTCAGTTCTGCATTCCGTGAAGAATGGGTTACCATTCCCCAAGAAACCTTCCATCACCTGATTGAAAGTATGCCTGCGAGAGTGAACGCTGCCATCAAGGCCAAGGGTGGGCCAACGCCATATTGACTTCCAACATTACCGATGGAGGGCGCCACGAACTTGTACGTCATTTTCACCCAGGTGTCCTGATACTTTTGATCACGTAGTGTACTTCTTCAAGTCTAAGTTTGCAAATTAGGCTCAAGAGTGTTGCTGCAGTGCAGTTTCATAGCGTCATCAAGTGCTAAAACGTGGTGCTTGAAGCGTTCCACTTCTTCAAGCAACTTATCTTTGTTTTAAGTCATGCTTGTATATCTCTGCTAACTTATGCGCCTCATTCTTAAAATATTTCACATTCATCTTGTATTTTACATTCCCGTTTAGAAACCTAAACTTCTCATTAACTTCTGATACAGCCTGGAATCTGGTTTTTTCCTCATTTGCTATACTGTCAATGATTTGTAATAAAGCTATTCTAAACAGAGCCATTTCTGATAAGTTGTGAATTTCATATTCGTAGCCTTCATCAAGCATGCTTTTCTTTCTTTTCCGTTTCTCTTGGAAAGAAGCAGGTAAATCGTTCATCCCAGCAATATTTTCGGCTTCTTCAAAAGCATCGGGTGGAGCACAGTCACTAGTTGATTCCAAAAACACTTAAAAGACCATTGATGCTTCGGACTGACTCAATTACAGTTACATTAGGTCTTTGCAAAAACTGGTTTTCACGATCAATTTGCTTTAGAATTCTGTACCAGAAACAGGTAAATGCAATACATTTAATTTTTATATTCATTTGTAAAGAAATATCCGTAGTTTTTGTCTCAGCAGTGGAGAGAAAATTGATTGAAAGTTCTTCCAGGGCTCCGCTAATCTTGTCAAAAGGTTTATGCACAACCTCAACAGCTTCCACTCTTGCCGACCACTTGGTATTACACTGGCATTTCATGGAAGGTGGAATGTGTCTTAAAATTTCCTACCTATGTAGGGGCTGAAAAAACGCATACATGCGATTTAGTGTGCAAAAATGCTTGAGCTTCAGATGATGATTCAAAGGCACGCATTCGTACTAAATTCAGAGAGTGTGACGCACACGGCACAAAATAGGCAAGCGTGTGTTCCTGGAGTACACTTTATTGTATCTCTTTTTAGGTAGCAGCCATGTCGGTTCCATTATCATACGACTGCCCTCCGGAATTCTTGATGTCCAATCCATCGTTTTCTACTCTGTTCAAAGCCTCATCAGTGAGGCCTAAACCGGTGTTGTCACTGACAGTAAAAATTCAAAAAAGCCTATCAGAATTACTTGTATATTCTCTGCCAGTTTCACATAACGAATTATCTCTGTCCTTTTCTCATTTTTGCTGATATTAACTGTTGCATAAAAAACATTAATGCGAAATGTTTTGCTTCTGATACATCATTTAGTATATCATGTCTTATTTTCTTTGCTATGGTATCTAAACGATTTGTACTTTCCATGAAAAGTAGCTCAGTTGTAGTTTCTTATGACGTTCAATATGCTCGCAAAAATGAACATTGTAGTGGGATATCAGCTCAATTGTATTAAAAACTTCCCATTCCTGGGATCATCAAAGCCATGCTGTTCTTGTGACCGTCTTACGCGCTTTCTTACTTTATAAACTTAGCTAGAAACATTGTATCGCCCAAAATACAATATTGGACTTCTTTCCAGTCACTTTCTTCTTTTGCTATCTGCTACTGAAGCTCTTTATGTATTTTTCCCTTTCCTAGTGAACATTCGAGAGCTTACCAAGAGGAAGAACAATGTTTGTGGCTTTATGGATTATCATTAACTATAATTCGTTCACTGAGTTTCCATTGTTTGAATCCTTCTTCTTTAGCAATAAATGATACGGTTGTCTTTAACTCTCTGGGGAGGCGTGAAAATAACCTACATGGAACACAGAATAATGCGCTTTTATCTCACTATAAGTTAATCATGACCTCTCTTTGATATGTCCATTTGGTGATCCATTAAAACAACAATATTTTGTAAGATTTCGACAATTTCTCTGACTTCTACTTAAATCGGGATTATGACGATCTTCTGCTCTCACGATTGTTATAAAACATCTCTGAGATTGTGAAATGTTATTTGACCACATTCCAGGTTCTTGAGATTCAAAATGAAATTCAGTCACGAATCTCCCGGGTTCCTGGTGAAGTTCGGGGAATAGGGCGTATTATCTGGGTAAAGTTCGATGCTAGCATTGGTTCTCTTCGATTCTAACTGGATTATTGAAACATCTTAGAAATCTCATGCTCCTATATCTCTTCCACCTCCTCATTTACATCCACTGCCTCTGAAAGGGAAACAAATAAACTTCGGTTATAATTTTTGTACGAGGATTTAACAAAATTTAGATGTTCACAACCGGAAACAAGGGTTTTATATCGAAAGAAAACCCAACGAAATAAAACATATGATGTGGTACATTGACATGACCTTCTCTACTCCTTACAAATTCACAGGTACCAATAGCATACCTTTGAGAGAATGAATCCGTTTTAATATATGAGATATGACGTCACGCCACGCCCACGCGACACATCCCCGAGTGCCATGACGTAAAGACACACCTTCCCGGAAGTCCACGTGGCTATGCTGTTACTTGGACAGTGTTCAGTGTTGGTCTTCCAACCTTCTAAAACCATTTAGATGATAGATAAGGAACTACACGTAAAGCCTCTTTCGCGACGAATAGGTCCGTACTTAATAACGGGGGTGAAAGTGAGGGCCATACACACACAGTGCAATAAGACAACTTGCGAAACATTTTGATTG
The DNA here is from genome assembly GCA_030765065.1 of Deroplatys truncata. Lineage (NCBI taxonomy): Eukaryota > Metazoa > Arthropoda > Insecta > Mantodea > Mantidae > Deroplatys > Deroplatys truncata. The sequence goes on along the minus strand of CM060990.1, from coordinate 404,514,034 downwards.
AACTTGATAATACGTCTATGAATAAAATTGACTAAAAGGTACATCATAATATCGTGTTTGGTGTCATTTCAAACGAATTTTTCCCAGTAAATCTATTTATGCCACCGAATTGGTAAATGGGTAAAAATGACCCTACGGTGGCGTGCTTGGTGCCAACTTCAACTAATATATTCCGGTGAATCTGATAGTGCCATTAGATTTATTATATTACTAGTCTTCTATCCCAATTGGGTAATGTAATGCTAGTATTGTGAGTCTCTGTGGAACTTTGCAGGTTACCAACATTGAAAGTTGCATGCATTGAATGGATTAATGAAATTAAGCACTCTATGCAGTGTTGTACTCAATAAGCTACTATCAAAAGGATACAAAGGGAGCAGCGATAACAAAGCGATTAAGAACCTGATGCTACATGCTAGCCTTAAAATTCCATACTGATTCCAAGCATAAGCGACAAACAGCTGAATGTTGGAAAGACTTTAAGATAATGCCCATGTAATGAAAAATTCGAATCTTTAATAACAGATACGTATCTCGGAAATAAAGACATCTGAATTTTGTTTTCGTCTATCTCTTATCGCTTACCAGTTGTATAAGATTATACAAAACTCCCCTCGAATGAAGAGGGCTTCACAGGATATCCCCAGAAAATTCAAGATATGCCTTTTATATTCCATGTAAATAGCTTTAATACATGGTATTTTGCCTTTTGTTTATTCAAAATCATTAGAACCGTTTTAGAAAGATCAGGTATTCTAGAATATGTGTTCCATATAAAAGATAGTTAGGAGTGGTGAATACTCTTGAAATTCATCGTGTCACATTTTTGAAGGACGTTGAACGTAAATACCAGTTTTGGTATTCACCCAGATTTTCGTTTTTTGAGTTATGCTGTTCACAGACACGCAGACAGACACCCTTAGACACATGGGTATACGCACATTTTTCTAAAAATGCTTTTCTAGATTCGGAGAACCTCAAAGCATGTATCTCCGGTAAAATCATGATACTGAAATGTTGAGTGGAATGCAATATCTTTTTTTACCTAATATGTACGTGCTAGAGTGAACAATCGAAAAGAATGTTTCAAAGCAACGACCGTATAACACAGCTGTTTCTTTTAAACTCAGAACCTTGCTAGAAACCTTCAAGAAATAAATACCTGCCTCTCTTAAACACAAGAGATGACTAAGCGACACGATGGCACCGACAAAGACCGGAAGAGGGAAACCCGCCCCCTAGCGAAAATACTTCCATATATGGAATTGAATGTCTGATGACGTTCTGCCGAGAAGGTTTCGATATAAAAAGCCTTGGCCGTAAGCTCAAACCCTCATTATATCATGAGAAGCCGTACAATTATCGTACTAATCTCAAACATTAAGGTGAACTACTTTTCAAACTTGTGAAATTCCTCAGAAAAGCGCATCAAAAATATCTGGTAAGTTTATGAAACATATTCACTCTCAATTTAGAACACATGTTTTACCGAATGCATAGGAAGCTGGCTTATAATTATTCCCAATATATAAACTTTTCACAAGTAATAGCATAGCCAAACGTTTCTACCGCAAATACATTTGTAGTAATACTAAAACATGCGCTTTAATTACCCACTTGAGTTAAAACGTTCGAGAACTTCATTTGTGTGCATTCTTATAACTGAAGTACGTATTTTTATGAAATATATGCTTTGCGAATTACACCGAATAATGAATTGCGGGATATACCTCTAAAGTGGGATAGTTTAGTATTTAACCTCTTCTAATACATGTTTATTAGCAAACCAAGAATTGTTAGAATACGAGATCGCATTAAAAGCACTGATGTGATACATTCACACTGCATTCTCTAGCCTCTATCGTTTATTAGTTAGTATGCAGTCTGCCTTAATAAGCCTATCTTCTACTACGTATTAATCCAAATAAACTTTTGTAGAAATAGCTACATTTCACATTTCGTTATAGATACAAAGAGAATCGCGGTAGCTAAATGTTTAGAACTGAGTGACGTATGACAACCTTAAAGTTAGAATAATTAATAACGGATATCTCAGAAATGCCTTATACGACAAAAACGTATTTAAAATAAATGGTGCGTTTTAAAGAGATCCGCATTTTCTATTTAATACAGGCTCGTCTACAGCTTATCGTTTACAGGCTATTTCCAGAAAATTAAATAAAGACATTTAATTCGTCACGTAAATATCTTTAAAAGCGTGACATCTTATACACAATGTATTAATCTACCTCTCTAATAAAGCAAATGTTTTAATTTAATCTAAAAAAATTATCTACTGCTGATATAAGCAAAACCTAATATTTATTTAAACAAAATATAATCGATAAATTACTTGTTCTTTCAGCATCATGGAATACCATTAATGAAGCCTACAATAAGGCTATCTTTCAACCGCTGACAGGTGCCTGGACTCTCGCTATGTAGGACGCGGTTCGATCCTCGAACGTCTTCAGGAGCCGGGGTATGGATCATGAGGTTTTACGATTCAAACCATATCTTCCAGAACCTCCTCAGCATATACGTCTAACACGGATGGGAAATCCGCTTTTCACATTATCTATACCGACAAGACAAGTAATATAATACAGCTCTATATTATATTTTCAGACTTGGAGTCATTACTTTCCGTCGAATATACCCTTAGAGCAGGCACATATAGCCTTAATGCAATCGAGATGGATGTCGACAGTATATCCCCGAATGGCAAGTATTTCTGTACATTATTCAAATCCTACTCTATTATACAAAAGTAATTAATTTCCTCCTCTTCTTCTTCTTCTTCTTCTTCTTCTTCTTCCTCTTCTCGTTCCTTCTCCTCCTCCTCTGCTTCTTCTTCATACTACGGTTATTAATATCATAATAATAGTTATTATTCATAATAATAATTATTGTATTATTATTACTATTATTATTAATTTCAGGTAAAGCGCTCGGTGACAAAATTGAGCTCTTTAACTACAATGGTCCTTAGCGTCCCATTCTATATAGAGCATGAAAAACAGCACGTTTTACTCAGAGGACTCTTTATCAGAATTGAGGTTCTTTTTACGTGTCGTAAATCTACGACACGGACCACCGGCTTTACTTCCCTTCCGAAGGAAGCCTTGATAAGGATTTTTACGCCCGAATAAATTCATCGCCCTCCGCCGGGGTTGAACCCGCAACCTCGGAAACTAGAGGCTATCATGGTACTCGCAGACCACGGAGGAGGAACCACGGAGCGTTCGCTGGAGATCGAACCCAGAACCTCCCGAATGTGAGTCACAAGCGTTACCGCCTCGCTTCGCTTGCCCACCTCTTAGCTTATCCTAACCTAATCTATCCTCCTGTGGGTGCGCCTCTGCTGGTCAACTTTCCTAACCTAACCTATCCTAGCCCAACCTAACCTAACCGGGTCACGCCTGATCTCTTAGAAATATAGCATAACGTAACCAACGTAACCAAAAAACGTATCCAACGTAATTAAAGACATAACCGACGCAACCAACATAAGCATACGTAACCATTCGTGTCCAAAACCTAGCGAGGTGAAACATTGGCAACGCGTGCAACTCACATTCGGAAGGTCTCTAATATGCTTCGAGATATATAAATATTGGAATGTTATTAATTTAATTCATTAAGTTTAAATTTGTTCGCCCATTAGTATCTGAGCATACATTTTAATTCCTTTGGGAGTTCTTAAGTATGAGTTACTGTGTTGAGGAACGTTACTCCTGACTTATGAGAAACTTAATTTTTCATACATTACACTCTGAGGAATACGCGTAGTTAGGTGCTGTATATGTGGTCGGATTCTAAAGAATCATTGTTTGTCAAGAATTACGATGAATAGAGGAAGATGTTTGAATTAGCTGGCTCGCGATCCTGCAATTGAATCCCCTGTGTGTGGGGATCAGGAATATTGAAAGCTAAGATGTTAATCGATCCAGCTATAAATAAAAAATATACGGAATACAGGAAAAATCAAGTGTTTAGTAATTTGTCGTCTCCATATGTCGACTATAGTGATAATAATTCCGTGATATCTACGCTTGCGAAACCGAATAAGCATAAAGGACATTTTGAAAAGGTTTTGAATCTAATTGGAGCGTTGAAATCATTCAAGTTACTCGTGTGAAGCGTACCAATCCTGCTACATACATACTAAAGGGCAGGAACGGTGCGGTGGTAAAGGAGGTTCTATGGACATGAACTGAAAACGACTAGCTAACCCAAAACTTATTTAACAGAAAAGTGATACGTAGACGAGGAATTAGGGTTGTTGTAAAGCGATATGATATTGCTGATGCTTACTGGATCGATAAAGAGGATGTGGTGTAATCTATGGAGAAAGGACCAATTAAAGGAAGTGTTTTCTGTTTGTAAACCATTTGTATTTTTATTTATTTGTTTGTTTATAAAATAGCTACGTATAATATAGGCTTTGTGGAGAAATTCAAAAAATGAATTTTAAAAGAACCGCCGAAGAAGGATATATAAAATATTAATAGATGTTTGAGGGGGAAATACTAATACATTGATTAAATACCCTCATTGATGAAACATAGATTCAACAATTATTAAATATGCAGTTATTTAAGGAACCTTGATTAATGAAGGATATATATATATATATTAAAATGTTATTGTATAAAATAAATATATGTTACAGTAATTTAGAGACTCTGTCATATATACGTATATATATCTCGTATACATACATTATTTACAGGGTAGCACTAGCAATCGCCAGGTCTAAGGGAGTAATGACCCCAGGCGAGAGTATTGTATGATCCTGCAATTATCTTCCTCTTGTCATCTCCTCCCCGTACTGTCAATTCGTACATTTTAATGGTTGAAATTTCGTGATTTTCGCTTCGAAAGGTTTTCTGTCGAGTAAAGTAACTCTTACCAAGATCTTTCAAACAATCAAAATATTTGGCGAAATTCAACAATTGCATACCGGCTCCGGTTATGCCATTTGCATTTTGACTATCTGGCCAGAATGTTTGCATATAATTTTGATTTCAATAAAATACAATCCTCCATAATCACGTGTAATTTAACGTGTCGAATTAGTTTAGATTACCTTTAATTAATTTATAGATATTAGTACTGGTTTCAAAGATGATGAACGAGTCTGTATCCATATAATTCAATACCATGTCCGTCAAATTAGGCTTCATGACATTATAAAAGAAATCATACATTATAAGTTTAGAAATGTCCAAAATCGCATATACAATATAGAATGATTTGTTCATGTGCAATTCCTCTGTCAATCTCAATACCTACAAGGCTCTCCTCTAAGATTGAAGACCAGAGAAACGTGTTCAGGACTGTGAGTTTCCTTACCTGTTCCCATTTGGAGACGATTGAATGGTGCGTGAATTTATGGACATTCTCAATAAATTTCCCATTGACGGCATTACTCATTTATTTCCATAGCTTTTGTACGAATTTTGACTTTTCTTGGGCTCTCTTCTCCTTATCCATGTCGATGTAGGTCTTTAACCAGTTAGACTGGTCGTACAATACCACTGTGTGAGTAAGTTTCACAGTTAGGCATTGTTCTATACACTACTACATGACTGTAGTGCAAGACATATTTGCTCTTGTGTTCTAAAGTTCCTAGGAGTTTCTTGTATTGCCCGTTTGGTGGTATCGCGCATTGAGGGCAGAAAGGAAGCTCATTATGAGCGTCATGAATATGATGAGGGCATTCATTGTAACTTCCAACATGTATCCTGTTTGAATTTGCAGGGATTGTCGTGAAATAAATTTCATTGATCTTATTAGAGGTTAGCAATCGAGGATTTCCATAGGGTATCTCTGACACCATCACGCTCCTATATACGTTATTGATGTCTAAGTATGATAAACACTTGGCAGGGACGTGCAGGTCAAAGTTTGGCATGTTGTGGTTGGTCTTAGAGTAGCCCTTCACCACAGTGCACAGTCCGCCTCTAATACCAGACTCGAAGAATTACAACATGTTCTTGTCATGGACTAAAGAGAGTCTTGCCTTTGTCGATTTCAACATGGTGTCAAAAGCAAGTGCTGACAACGTATAATACCATTCTGGTCGAGGTTATACATTTCCCGCAAGAGATTTCGAAACTCTTCGAAAATATCTGCCAAGAGCAGTATATCGGTCTTGAGATACAGATTGCTGTATTCTCCGAGATTCTGGATATTAAAGGATCACAGTTTTTCTGCATTCCTGTAATCTTCGTCGTTAATGGGCTATCTCTGCAGTGTGCTGAAGAATGAGTCTTTTAGAGGTAGCTGCGTCTCATAGAGTGTCTCAATAGAGCTCACATAGTCGCAGGGAATATGCCTTTGCTTGTTGCAACCTTAAAATGCTCTGCATCAGGATATTGCTTTCTTGTAATTTTCAAATCATCTTCCTCCAGCGTGTCAGTCAGGCTGGATAGTTTACCATCCAGGAATCTAAAACTATCCAGAAACTTGAACTGAATGTTCCTGTACCCTTTGGTGAATGCCAGATACCTTTCTGGCGTTTGTGCTATACATGAAATGGGCTTATCATCACATCCAGATATGTTATCAGAAAGTGACTGTCATAATTCGATAGCCAGTGAAAAAAGAGAGGTATGAAGTCAGGACCTTTGTATTTGGATTGCACTTATGAGCAGCACTCAGAGATTTAAGTGTCACGTGATCATGGTCTCTCACCCCTATTTCAACCATAACGAAATCTCTAAGACATATGTGAAAATCGGAGGAAAATTCTGTTGCTCTTCAAGAGTCAATTCCATTGCTTTAGGATTCGGATACACATCGATGACATCATCAGCAATTGATTTTAATAGCTTGAAGAAGTCATCGATGGCATTACGACCCCTGAACAGGAAGAATTTCGATAACGACTCAACATATTTACATACTACCCTTAAAGCTATCGACATTGCCTCATGTTGTTGAATAGCTCGAGTCCAACTCGAATTTCTGGAAGGTTCGCAAGAGTAGACCTTTGTTAGAATAGATTCAATCTCGGTGTAAACAACAAATGTTATAGGAGTGCTTTTGGAAATTGATTTGAATTCAATTAAGTCTCCTGTTGCGGCATCTTAAATATCTGGCATTTTTTACACCTCAACTTGTGATTTTCAAAAGCGTTCTCATTAGAGCACCTCTTCATGCATGCTTCTCATGCCCACATTCTACCATTATGTCTCGTAACTTGTGAAATTGTCAACATGGATAAGTCTCAAATGAGGCAGTAGTGCGAGTTCTCCCCATTCTCAATGTATAAAACATTGACGTGATGATCCCCCTTTTCCGGTATTTGGTATAGAGAAATAAAGTTTTCATTTTCCTCTATGTCAAACACGGAAACTGATACTCCTTTGCTCTGTTTTTCAAAGCATTCAATTTGGTGAAGAGACACGGATAATTCAATGCTCGCATAATTGTATGCTTTGAAAACCATTCCATGGGATATTATCCTGTTTGCTCTGTGCTTCTTAGCTGGATACTTTGCAGGCAGCAGGCACCAGGCAAAGCTCAAATTAACTTTATTCATTATATTAAACACAGCGCGTTTCTTCTGGATTCTTTTGGGAATTTGTATATATGATGCTGTGTGTAGTGGATCGTAAAAAGAGGAGCTAATTACCAGAACATGTATGGCAAACAGCGATTTCCATGAATTCCCTCCCCTAAATTTAGAAATGTTTTTCAAAATGTCCCGGGCTATTGCAGTGAAGCTCTGTTCAATATTGCTTGATGCAGCGATCAGCTTGGACATGGAAATAAAGAAATATGATCTTTGCATTTCATCAGGTTTATGGATTAGATATGAAAGCTCTAGGAAGTAGTTCATTTTTAATCCGAACCTGCTTCTATTCAAGATTTCCTTCATCTCATTAACAACAATATCCTTACACTCGTTCAAAAACGCTCTTGGGTCAAGTATTTCTAATGTATTAACTATTCTACTGTTAAACAATCAATTGAACGTATTTGAATGCCTTGCATTCTAGACTCTGAGAAATACTAGTACTAAATTCCAAACATTTGCTTATGAGAGTGTCGTTCTGTGATGTTTCTGATGTTGGCAGGCTGGATGCGGAGGCTGATGCTGTGGCGAAAATATCGTTGGGCTCTGACCTCAGGTTTCCACGGAAATGGATGACTGATAGGCCGACACGCAGTTGACGGGTTGCTGCTCCTGATGGAGGTGGAGGTTCATGCTGCAGCGGCCATGTCTCAGGACTCTAACCTCAGGTTACCGCCGAAATCTAGACTGGTGAACGGCACACAGTCGCTGGTGTTCGTGCTGGAGTAATAATACTAATGATGATGGTCGTTCTAATTTCCAGAAATAATAATGAAAATAGGTAATTTTTGTATAATAGAATATCCTGAAAATAATGTAAGTAAATCCTTACCGCTCGGTGATGTACCCATTTCCTCGGATGTTTACGATCTGCTGCTGCTTGATGTAGAGGTTGTTGCTGCAGCTGTCATTTCTCTGGGCTCTGGCCTCAGCTTCCCACTAAAATGTACGGCTGGTGACCGGCACGCCGTCAATGATGTTCCTCACGAAATGATGATGATAATAATAATAATCGAAATATGTAATTTTGTATAATAGAATACAGTATAAATGGTGTAAGAAAATCCTTATCGTTCAGAGATGGATCCTCTACATCTATCCGGTTTCGGAGAGGAATATAGCAGGTTGCATCAGCTTCCGACTTCGCGCTAGTTCCTGCATCGGGGTCGGATGCCTCGCCGACAAGCAATGACACGTCTGGCATAATAATAACATTAACAATAATAATAATCATAATAATACTAATAATAATGAAATTAATAATAATATTAATGCTAATAATAGCTGTAGCATGAAGAGGAGGAAAAATAAGAGGAAATTAATGACTTCTTTATAATAGAATATGATGTCAATAATGTATTTAAAATTCTTGCCATTCGGTTATATATTATCCACAGCCATCTCGATTGTACTAAGGCTATATGCGCCTGCTCCAAGGGTGAAAGAGTCGACAGCAAGCAATGACTCCAGGTCTGAAAATGTAATAATGTGCTGTATTAAATACTTGTATTCATATTTTATTCTGTGTAGATAATATAAAAGACAGAATTATCACCTCTATTCACCAGTGTCAGATGTATCTGCTGAGCAGGTTCTGCTGGAAGAGCAAGTAATTTATCGATTATATTTTTTTATTTAAATAAACATTACGTTTTGCTTATATTAGTGGTAGATAACTTGTTTTAGATTAAATTCAAACACCTGGCTTATTAGAAAGATAGATTAATACGATACGTATTAGATGTTAAGCTTTTAAAGATATTTACGTGACAAATGAGATGTCTATTGAATTGTCTGGAAACAGCATGCAAACGCTAAACTGTAGAGAGCCCGTATTAGATAAAAAATGCGGATCTCTTTAAAGCGCACCATTTATTTTAAATACATTTTTGTAGTATAAGGCATTTCTGAGATATTCGTTTTTAATGATTCAAATGTTAAGGTTCTCATATAGCATTCAGTTCTAAACATTTAACTACTGCTGTTCTCATTGTATCTATAACAAATTATGAAGTGCAGACATTTCTGCAAAGGTTTATTTAGTTTAACACGTAGTAGATAGAAGATAGACTTGTAAAATAGCTTGTATGTCCACTAATAAACTATAGAGGCTAGAGAAAGCCGTGTGAATTTGTCACATTAAAGCTTTTAAATACGATCTCACATTCTAACAATTATTGGTTTGATAATAAATCTATATTAGAAAAGGCAAAAAAAAAAAAAAACCGACAAATATCCGACGTTAGAAGTATGTCCCGCATGCATTCATTATTCGGTGTAATTCGCAAAGCATATATTTCATAAAAATGCGTAATATATACTTAACTTTTAAGAATGCTTAGGAATAAACTTCTGGAACGTTTTAACTCAAGTAGTAATTAAAACGCATCTTATAGTGTCATTACAAATGTATTTCCACTACAAACGTATGGTTAGAGAGAGAGAGAGAGATCCCTAAATATACACATTTCATGTGTTAAGCCTTGCTATTACTAATGAAAGGTTTATATATTTGGAATAATTATAAGCCAGCATCCCATACATTCGGTAAGAAATGCTTTCTAAACAGAGAGTATATATATATTTTATAAACCTACCAGACATGTTTGTTGCGTTGTCCTGATGAATTTCACAAGGTCGAAATGTAGTTTACTTTGATGTTTGAGATAAGTATTTTCAATCTCAAGGCCTCTCGTGATATACTGATAGTTTGAGCTTGCGACCAAGGCTTTTGTACATAAATTTTCTCGTCAGAACGTCATCAGACATTCAATTCCATATATGGAAGTATTTCCTGTAGGGGTCGCTTTTCCCTCTTTCGGGCTTTGTTAGTGCCATCGTGTCGCTTAGTCATCTGGCGTTTTTAAGAGAGGGAGGTACTTATTTTTTGAAGGGTCGAACAAAGTTTGTGTTTTAGAGAAACGGCTGCATTATACACTCCTTGTTTTGAAATATTCTTTTCCATTGTTCGCTCTAACACACACATATTAGTTAGAAAAGATATTGCATTCCATTAAACATTTCTGTACCGTGAAATCACCGGAGATACATGTTTTGAGGTTCTCCGAATCTAGAAAAGTATTTTTAGAAGCATGCCGTGTGCGAATGTGTCTAAAGGTGTCTGTCTACGTGTCTGTGAACAGCATAACTCAAAAAACGAAAAGCTGGGTAAATAGCAAATTTGGTATTTAAGTTTAGCATCTTCCAAAGATGTGACACAATAATTTTTAAGATTACACACCACTCCCGACTATCTTTTATATGGAACACTTATTCGAGAATGCTTGATCTTTCTAAAAGGATTCTGACAATTGTGATTAAATAAATATCAAAATACCATATATTGACGCTATTTACATGAAATATAAAACATATATCTTGAATTTTCTGGGGATATCCTGTGAGGCTCTCTTCATTCGAGAGGAGTTTTGTATACTCTTATATAACTGGTAAATGGTAAAAGATAGACGAAAACACCAAATTTAGATTTCCTTATTTTTGATACTTATCTGTTATTAATGATTCAAATTTTCCATTACACGGGCATTCACTTAAAGTCCTTTCAACATTCAGCTGTTTGTCGCGTATGCATGGAATCAGTATGGAATTTTAAGGCTAGCTTATAGCATCAGGTTCTTAATCGTTTGGCTATCGCTGTTCCCTTTGTATAGTTTTTATAATAGCGTATTGAGTACAACCCATTATAGAACGCTTAATACATTAATTGATTCAATTGTATGCAACTTTCAATGTTGGTAACCCGCAAAGTTCCACAGAGACACACACTACTAGCATCACATTACCGAATTGAGATAGGAGGCTAGTAATACAATGAATCTATTGGCACCATCAGATTCACCGGAAAATAGTAATTTAATTTGACACCAGGCACACTAATGTAGGGTAATTTCTACTGTTTTGATTAACGGCTAATTAATCCTTTTGATAAAAACGATTCGCTGCATACATGGAAACAATCCGATGGTATAAATGGATTCACCGAAAAAATCCGTTTGAAATCACACCAAACACGATATAATAACGTGCGTTTTAGCCAATTTTATTCATGCGTATATTATCAAGCTTAATCAACATATTTCGCGGATGGTCTGATTGCGCCGTGTGTGTATGGCCCTCACCCCCCGTCATTGAGTACAGATCTGTTCGTCGTGAAAGAGGCTTCACGTGTAGTTCCTTATCTCCCACCTAAATGCTCTTAGAAGATTGGAAGACCAACACAGTCTAAGGAATATCACAGCAGCGGGGACTTCCGAGAAGATGTGTCCTTACGTCATAGGCACTCGGGGGTGTGTCGCGTGGGCGTGACATGACGTCATAGCTCATTATATATGAAAATGGATTCATTCTCTCCAAAGTATTCTAATACCATTCCTCTTAAACGCGATTCTTCCATTGCCTTGTCGTCATCCGTGTACTAGTGGTGACATGCTAACCCCTAGTTTCCGAGGTCACGGGTTCTTACCCGGCAAAGGGTGAAGGATTTTTTCGGTTGTAAAAATCCTTAACGTGGCTTCCTTCCGAAGGAACGTAAAGCTAGTGGTCCCGTATCGTAGATTTATGGCATGTAAAAGAACCTTAAGCTTGATAAAGATGCCTCTGAGCAAATCTAGCGATCGTTTATGACCATGTTAAAATGAGACGCTGATAACCGTAGATGTTAGGGTGCATAAATAAAAGTCCATAGTCTTTCTTTAATTTGGACAAAATGCTTTACTAGGAATTATTTCAAGTATAGTGAAACTCGCACATGCTTATGCACCAGGCCGTCAGCTATTAGAGTCCATCTTTGTTTGTGGTGATGATGGAGTTAAAAGAAAGATAAGCGCGAATTTTAAGTCACTTTCTGCCAAATTTGTTTGCCTTTGGAAAATTTAATTGCATAGAATAAAATATTTCCAAATGGTTAACGCTAGGAAAGACGTTATACTGCAAACGTTTTGTATTCAAATGCGCTCTGTAGTTTTCCTCAAATAAATTTTCGTCTATGAGTAGCATATATAGGGGGAAGCTGCCGCAGAAATGCCTTTACATGGGAAAAGATAGGGAAAACGAGGGTAGGTGCGACGGTTCAAGGAGTAAAACGCGATTATATGGAGAAGATATGGAAACCGACGAGAGATCCGAGGTGGAGCACGTGCTGAAGGAGGAGAACGCCCTTTATATGAGAGAGGTGGGGGATACAAGGAGAAGTGTTAGGTTAGACAGAGTTTGAGTTGTGAGTATGCGTTTATATGGGACAGATAAGGAAAACGTGAACAGATAATAGGCTAAACAGATACTGAAGGAGGGAGGGATACGTTTTATACGGGAGGGATGCTAGACTAGACAGGGCTTGAAGGGTAGAGTATGACTTTTATCTGGGAGGGGTATTAGGCTAGGAGGGTTTGAATGGCAGAGTGTGCGTTTATATAAAGAGACGAGGAAAAAATGGGAGTAGCTAGTTTGGAGGAGCATTCAAGAAGGAAAATGCGCTTTATATGAGAGAAGTAGGGAATACGAGAGGAAGTGCTAGGCTAGACAGAGTTTGAGGTGTGGAGTATGCGTTTATATGGGAAAGATAGGGAAACGTTGACAGATAATAGGCCAGACAGCTAATGCTGAAGGAGGGACAATATGGGCTTATACGGGAGAGATAGGGAATACGGGGAGAGGTGCTAAACTAGACCGGGCTTAAAGGGTAGAATATGGCTTTATATGGGAGAGATAGAAAACCGAGGAGAGGTACTAGGCTGGTAGGGTTTGAATGGCAGAGTATGCGTTTATATGGGGAGACGAGGAAAACGATGGGAGTAGCTAGGTTGGAGGAGCGTTCAAGGAGGAAAATGCGTTTATATGGGAGAGATAGGAGAAACTAGCAGAGATCCGAGGTAGAGCAGGGCTGAAGGAGCGGAACACTCTTTATGTGATAGAGGTAGGGAATACGAGGAGAGGTAGTAGGTCATACAGAGATTGAGGAGTAGGGTATACGTTTATGTGGGGAAGATATGGAAAAAACGGAGAAGGAGCCTATGCTAGAAGAGAGTTGAAGGAGGGAGTGCGCTTTATTTGAGAGACGTGGGGAATACGAGGACAGGTGCTAGTCTAGACAGAGGTTGAGGAGTGCAGTATGCGTTTATATGGGGAATATATGGGAAACGGGCAGAGATGACAGGCTAGACTGGTACTGAAGGAGGGGGCATGTAGGTTTATACAGGTGAGGTAGTAAACCAAGGAGATATACTAGGCTAGACAGATGCTAAAGGAAGGAGGGGTACGCTTTATAGGGAATAGATAGGGGAAACGTGCAGAGGTGCTAGGATAGACAGAGTTAAAGGTAGAATGTGTTTTATGTTAGAGAGAGCTAGGAAACCGAGGAGAGGTATTAGGTTAGGAGGGTTTGAAAGGTAGAGTATTCGTTCATGTGGAGAGGCGGGAAAACGAGGAGAGATCCTATGCTAGGAGGGAGTTGAAGGAGAGGGAAATGCGTTTATATTGGGGAGATAGGGAATACGTGGGTCGATGCTAGGCTAGACAGAGGTCGAGGAGTAGAGTATGCGTTTATATGAGAATAGATAGGGAAACCGTGGAGAGATGATAGACAAATCAGATGATGAAGGAGGGGAATACGCTCTATATGTAGAGGCAGAGAATACGGGGAGAAGTGCTAGTCTAGACAGAGGTTGAGGAGTAGAGAATGGGTTAATATAGGAAAATATAGGGAAAAAACGAGAGAGGCTAGGGACGCTAGTGTTGATGTATGGGTAATGTTCGTCCATGCATAACATCATCTAACGTCATTGAAAATCAGGAATTTATACTGCTAACAAAGGCTATATTGCGTTCTAACGTCTCGGTATCACGCAACCTAAATGACTGGACGCAGGCCGTTGATCGATGATTACAATTATTCCTATTAGGTATTTTTGATCGATACGGTATAAAGAGTTATTTAGGGTAAACCGGCTAGTATCACAAGTTTTCATGGTAATTCAGAGCAGTGATTCGTACCAGAGCTATGTAAGATAATTTCGCACAATTCGGGTAGTATCACAGGTATTTAAGTCATTTTCAGAGGTAAATCAAATAGCGTCACAGGTATTCATGGTAATTTAGAGAGTAATTAGAATATAAACATTTCTTATCCAATGTTACAACACTTTGATATACCTTTTTCTAAGTCCTGCTAAGTTTTTATATGCTAAACAGAGTCTGAGTCGGAGAGGGCTAACAGTATGTCGGTTTACAGTGAAGGTATATAAAACTATTCTAAACTAACCCCACACCGAACGCCCACCTATCCCTACCCTGACTGCTCTGGATCATCTCCTCATTATCTATTCAGTCCCGTCATCGTCTAACGTAACAAGACGTAACACCATGTAACATCACGTAACACAACGTAACACCATATAACACCACTTAAAACAACGTAACACCATGTAACATCACGTAACACAACGTAACATAACCACTTAACGAGACGTAACACCACGTAAAGTAACCGCGTAGCCATGTAACATAACGTCACACTACATAACATAACCAAGTAACTACGTAACATAAGTACGTAACCACGTGACAAGACGTAATACCACGTAACATAATCACCTAACATCACGTAACACTAGTAACATGACGTAACCAAACGTAACAACACGTGAGATAACTATATGACCACGTAACACCGCGTAACACCACGTAACATCACGTTAAATAACCGCGTAACTCGACGTAACACCACGTAACATGACGTAACCAGAACGCAACCACGTAAGAAGACGTAACACCGCCTAAAATAACCACGTAACGCCGTAACAAAACGTAAGAACAACATGTAAGCAACCCATTGCTAAGGCAATCTAAGCTAACCCATTCTTCATAACTTAGACAATCTGTACACGAGCCTAGCCTTGCCTAGCCTAACCTAACCTAACCTAACCAATCCCAGGCCATCCTCTCATCAGCTATTCTACTCAGTCATTGTATAACCTAATCTGCCTAACCAGAGATAACTTCCAGTTTGTTTTAGTGAAATTGCAATGTTTTATTCAGGTTTTATTATTTGGGAGTCTTGATTGAAAAGCTTTACGTCAACATAACTTGATTTTAGTTCGTTATAGGTGTCTCTCCCCTTTATCTAGGCTTGAAACTAGCACCAGGATTTGCTCCTAATGGCAGGGTTAACGCCTCCCCTTACATCTTCTTCTTTCTTCACCAGGTGTGTGCCAGGTGAATGCACTGCACATAGGTAAACTCCCATTTTTTAAGATTTTAGACTCGCTAAGAAAATATTCATATTGAGAACCAGGTTACATTCTTTTAAGCACTGTTTGTAATACGATAATGCCCATACGCATATGTAGTTATTCCGTCCTCGGCAATAACTCTTTTATCATTACAAGGAGCCAATGTGATTTTATTTACTTGCACTGTGCTAACAGCATGTTTAAGTGATAGGATTAGATTCATGGGCGTTCTGATGATTTCTCCGGTTTTAAGACAATCTGCATAGCTGTCAAATGTAATGTACTGCTTAATGGAACTACGTTTTATGCCTTTAATATTTTTTATCATTCAACCTTGAATATCTAAGGTGTACATGTTAGGTTGTAGTCCATCAAAGCGTAGAATGATTTTGCTACTGGCCTCATCTTTAAATTTTCTCAGCACTTTTTTTATTCTGAGGGGAGTGACACATATGTTTAACAGAGTTATCAGCTGTATCCAGATGCTCGAGAAAACGTAGCATCTGCTGGTACACATTTTCAGTTCTCACACGATGAATGAATGAATCAGTGTCCATATACATAAACTTCAGGTTTTCAGTCCCATAATATGGCAACAACACATCATAATGATAGAGATACATTAATGTTTTGGAGATGTGCAATACACTCATACCGATGTATATAGGCTTGTTGAACACGTTCTGTCTCGTGGCCATTTGTACAGAAGCTAGATTAGCAGCATATATCGTCCTATCGACAAACGTAGTCTTGGAGATCAACTTTTCCAGAGTCTTCTCGTTTACAACAAGTCATATATCCATGCGATTACGCAGGTTCTCCATAGTTTTCCCAAACATGGCGTTATTAAATAGTTTGTAGAGGTCCATTTTGAAGTCATTTGCAGCCTGTTGTCGTAGCCTATTGTAAAATTCCACATAAGGTTTTAACCACTCAAACTGGCTGAATTGCAGCACGCGATGAATGTTTGTTAGTCGTAGTCCATAATTAAGAGCTTGCTTCAAAGTCATGTAATGTACGACCTACTTCTTGCGAGGATCAAGATGAGGTATCAGTTTCTTTGTAGACGAATCGTTAGGTTTCATACACTCAGACAGGAAAGGTAGATCATTATGTAGATCGTCAGGACCGCCGATTGATCGTGTAATAAACGTACAAGTGGTTTCTCACCTCTTCTTTGCGTGCTATTTTGTCACCGCCATTAGCGATGGGAACAATGGACCATTGTCCTGGTCCTCGGACTGGTGGCCTCAGTCGCACACAAGGGAGGGGGCGTAGCCTGCGGCAAATGAACAAAGGTTTACCCGACACATCTTATCAGTCGGCGGCATCTCTTTTTGCGCCAAATACGCTATGTTATTTCTACTGTGAATAAATGAAGTCCATTATAGACCGTTTTAATTGGCGGTCTGTTGCAAAATAAGATATTATTACTACCGTTAAATGCTTATATTTCCTGAACGAAAACAGATATGGCTATGCAATAAAAAGAATTACATCCTTAGAATGCGGCGCGTCATTGACGTATTGTTCCAAGTTGACCTAGAGTTCCTGGTTTAAATCCCGTGGCATGAATACAAATTCATCTTCAAATAATATCTAAAGTAATTAAGATAAAGACGCCAAATAAATGTTATTACATTTATTTCGTAAGCTAGTTTCTTTGTATATTTGGGGACTTATCGTCCTGAGGTCGATCTTTATTTTGTAAAACTCAAATATCTCAGATAAGAATATTACATCTCTTAGATGAATTAAAACTGCATGACTAAAAGGTACAGTTAGCGTAAATAGCTGCTTCAAAATATACGCAAGACGCTAACGTATTTAAAAGGGGTATTTTTCGGAAGCATGACGTATAGTTCCACCCCTGTTGGCGATCTCATGCGGTCTGATGTACCCTCGGATCTGCAGTTCGGCCGTAGAAATACCCCCACCATAGGGCGTATGGGAGGAAGCGGATTCATAGTGATGGGCTCGCCATCTTCTATGCTGTAGGGCAGTTAAAGTCGCTTACCCCTACCCCCACTCCTACCCTATCTCTCTCTCTGACACTATACAACTTGTTTGATCGCTTCCTGTCTGTGAGATAAAAGACGGAAGCTACCATGAGGGGTCTTTAACGCACGCTTGACTTGATTTTTAAAGAAATTTAAAAAGTGATGCATGTTTGTCTATAATAGCTGATCAGACAGGTGTATACAGGTTTAGAAAGGGGCATTTGACTACCTTTAAACCATGGGATATAAGACATTATCTTTAACAAAGGCAGCCGTAAAAATGAAATATGACAATGTTTAGACTAAATGTAAATAGCAGGGATCAGGGGACTTTAAAGTGTATAGTCACTCTAGCTAAAAATACAATAAATTTATTAAAAGCATTATCTGGTAGGACTCTAGAAGCTTAAAACCTGTGTAACCCTGGAAAGATTACTGTGAGTGACTGACGAGATTGGCTTTGTCCTTGAACTGCAAGCGTGCAGTGGACTAGGGATCTTCTTGCCTGCGATGCAAATAGCTTAACACCAGCAGTTCAAAACGTTTGTCAACAGGTACAGTCAAAATAATGTTTCACATGTATATGGTCATAAATATAGTGGTTTACATGTATACAGGTTTTACAGGTTTACTTATTGGAAGTACGGTCATAATTGTATTGTTTGATGCAGTAATATAATGTACTACTGATGCTACTTCGCGTAATATTTATTGTTCCGTGAAAGAAAGGATATAAGTACCTTTGGAACAGGGTGTGAAACCATAGAGCGAGAGGGAAGAACAATACATCGCTGGCTCAGGTTCGCTTACGTCAACCACAAGGTCAGAGCTAAACTCCTGAGTCGCTGACAGTACATTGCTCGTGATTGCAGACAAATGTAATGGTTTTTTGTGATAACTGCGTATTAAGCATGGTTTTCTGTGATAAATGAGTATTAAGCGTATAAAAATGTCATATTGAGTACTGAATTTTTGGATAATGAAGGTAAGATGGAAAGGATGAATTGAATGGGCGGTAGTGGCGACTGTGACGGTGGTAGGCATTGAATGGAAACATCTGCCGGAGTGATCGTGTGAGAACACTTCTATTTTGGTCTGACAGTCCATACAGGTAGTAATGATGCGTGTTTAAACATGTTGAACGTGTGCAGACCGCCTGTCTCCGGGTGTGACGTCATATGGTGAAAGTTAATGCGCGTAAAGCATTATAGTGAGTGGTATGGAGTAAATCCGTTTTACGGATGGTTTATAGTTAAATGAATACTTGATGAATGGTAGTCTTATTTAACACGGGTAAAAGGTGTTTAACTCATGTTTTGATAAAAACTACTCCGCGGTAACGTGTGAGGCCCGCATTCGAAAGGTCCCCGGTTCGATTTCCGTCGATTACCCACTCTGGCTTCGGGTTTCACGTGCGTCTTCCTAGTTAACAAAGACGAATGCTAGTAGTTTCTCATCTACCACGATTTCCCTTCCCTTTCATTCTATTTCATTCGTATTTTTCACGTGTGGTTCTAGATTTCCTGGCGTATGGCGACTTCTTGCTCAAAGGATACTTGTCCTGTGCTCGGTTGACGGTTCGTTCATCACTCTCACTATCTAGCCCGTGTCTGCTCACACACACACGCACGCGCGCACACACACACCCAATCATGCATAAACAGATATAAAAACCTCTGATCAACTCACCAAGCACCCGAATCTGCACGAAGACCTACGGACAATACACCTTCGCAATACTTCAAACACTTCCACCAAGCACACGAACTGCACAAAGACCTGCGATCATCCCCGAACAATACATAACCCTCACAATACTTCAATCACACACTCTAAGCATCCGAACCTGTACGAAAATCTACGAACGCATAGATACACACGTTCAGTTCATCTAAGCACCCGAAACTGCACGAAGATCTACGATCATCTCCGAACAATACATACACCCTCACAATACTTCACTCACTCTAAGCATCCGAACCTGTACGAAGATCTGCGAACAGAGAGATACACGCGTTCACTTCCACCAAGCACCCGAACCTGCACGAAGACCTACGATCATCTCCGAACAATACATACACCCTCACAATGCTTCACTCACTCTAAGCATCCGAACCTGTACGAAGATCTACGAATACATAGATACACGCGTTCACTTCCACCAAGCACCCGAACCTGCACGAAGAGCTACGGAGACACTCGAATACCTAGATATACATGCTCAACACATTCTAAGACTTCCTCCAAGCACATACGAACACCTACGAATACGTATAATCACACATCAACATCTCTGAGCGCCTCTCTAAATACTCGAACATGCACGAAGAGCTACAGAGACGTCCGAACACCTGTGTAACACGTATTGAAATATAAGAGTTTAGACGCTTAATCACCGTTTTAGTATTAAAATTCAGTATATAATTGATATAAAATGTTCGTGTCTCCTCTATAAATACGGCGATCTCGGGCATTGGACTTAATTCTGCTAATTATTTCGAGGTGTCAACTTCGCTGTTCTATCAGAAAATAATCGGCTTTCTAAAGTGTTATCAAGGTGAGGAGGTCTACATTTCCTTGAAGAAGGATTAACACGTTATTACATCAAGAATAAAGATGAATAAGTCCGCATATAAGGATATCATTCCTAATGCATCAGGATATTCTTGCCGTAAATGTGGAAAGAAATTTCAGCGGGGATATGATAAAAGAAGGCATGCGCTGGGTTGTAAGAGGCTCTTCAAATGTAAATATTTTAACGTAAACTTCAAAGACAGTTAATAGATGTATATGAAATAAACATGCCTGAGCAGAAACGTAGATTACAACCTACTAAACAACAGCTATTATCTACAGTGGAGGACTGTGACATGAAAGAATATGAAACTTCATTCGATGGACACTTGAAATCGTATTTTATACGATGCGAATCAACTAAGGATTTGAATTTGCACCTGCATGAGGCAAAAAAGCGGACAATCCAGACTGTACATAAAGAGCTTGGTATTGAGAAAAGTGTGAAAATTAATCTGCTAGCTGTGTTTCGATTTGTTAACAGTATCGCAGAAACCTGTGACAAAGCATTTAAAACATGGAATCAGTCTGTTTTCCTAGAAACGGATCTGGACTCTATGCTGGAAACGAAATTGAAGAAGTTGGTTACTGAAATGAAGGAATCACAACTTAAGGGTAGCAACTGGGCTCTGCTTGCTGTAGAAGGGGTTCGCCTTCGTATTAACAAGTACAATCCGTTACGAGGAAGTAGCTACATACCACTAACGCCATCTATTGAAGCAAGAAAAGCCTGCATTAGCATCCAGAACTATACCGATGAGAAATGCTGCCTGTGTTCTGTATTAACCGAATTCGTTGAGGATGCACAACGCGTGAGCAAATACGAACAGCTTCAAAATAAACATGACTTCAGCTGTTTCCTACCCCACTCAACTTTCTCAAATATCTAAGTTTGAGAAGCTTAACAGTATGTCTATCAACGTGTTCGGTTTGGATGAGAAGCATGGAGTGTATCCAATAAAGGTCGTTGAGACCGAAATAGTTGAACACCGCTACCTCCTACTATTGAGTGACAGTAGTGGAAAACATCACTACGTATACATAAAGAATTTTGAAAAACTATTTCGACGTCAGAAAACTAAGCATAAGGAACGTGTTTATACCCGTAAGCGTTGTCTTACAAATTTCGATGTGGACCAATTGGACTGGAAAAGCTACAAGAACATGCATCCATCTGTAATCAACATGATGGTGCAAGGGTAGTTATGCCTACCAAGGAGAAATCCCTTGTACAATTTAAAATTTTTGAAAGAATGTTGAATCTGCCTTACGTCATCTACGCAGACTTTGAAAGAATTCTCGCCCCATGTCATACATGTATCCCCGATCCTGAAACTTCATATATAACCCCTTATCAACAGCATGTACCCACGAGTTTCTGTGTTTACGTTAAACCGTCATCCGACGTTGAGCATCTGGAAACTGGTCTTTCTAAGCATCCCTCTGCATATCGTAGTGTTGATGCTGCTCAGAAGTTTATGGAATACCTGTCATCGCTTGCAAAGGAAATTGATAATATGTACAAATCTGTCGTGCCTCTGAAATTTACATATCAACATCAGAAGGATTTAAACTCTTCTATAGTATCCTACTTGTATGGAAAAACCTTCACTGAAGAGAACAATAAAGCACTTGATCATGATCACATCAGTGGAGAATATCATGGATGACTACATAATGAACGTAATTTAGCCTGCAAAGCACCTAAATATATTCCAGTATTCATGCACAACCTCAGTGGGTACGGCTCACACTTCATTGTTAAGGAGTTGGGATGTACAAGTGAGCGGGTGAAAGTAATTCCAAGCTCTGAAGAAAGCTATAAACATTCTTCAAGTATGTAGCAGATATAAAGCTTCGGTTTGTGGATAGCTTTCGGTTCCTCAGTACAAGCTTAGATAAGCTGGTGAAAAATCTCATATCGTGTCCTGAAACACTGAAGCACTTCGGAGAAGGCAAGTTGAATCTGATGACTCGTAAGGGAGTATTTCTCTATCATTATTTCACGTCACGGGATGTTTTGAACGAACCCTGCTTTCCTCCTAAGGACTCCTTCTACAATATGTTAAATGAAGAAGAAATTACTGATGCCGACTACAATCATGCTAGAAACGTATTGGAGCTGTTTAATGTTAGATACCTGGGTGAGTACAGCGACCTCTACTTAACCTCAGATGTACTTCTTCTAGCTGATGTATTCGAGACATTTAGAGATCAAACCCTCAAAACACACAAAGTCGATCCTTCTCATTATTTTACATATCCAGGACTTACATGGGATGCCATATTGCTGTATACTGGAATTCAGCTGGAATTGCTACAGGATTATGATCAATTACTCATGGTGGAATCCGGTATAGGAGGAAGTTTATGTCAAATTTCCCACCGGTATGCCAAAGCAAACAACGTCTAATGGAGAAGTATGATCCGTAGAGACCAACCCAATTTGTTACAAACGAGGACGCCAATAACCAATATGGTTGGGCAATATGGCACGCCCTCCCTTATGGTGGATTTGAGTGGGTGTCACCTGAAGGAATTGACTTAGAAAGACTACAACAAGATGATTCTCATGGATACATATTAGAAGTTGACATCGAGTGTGCTGCAGAGCTTCGCGATCTACACAACGACCTACCTTTCCTGCCTGAGTGTATGAAGCCCAAAAATTCATCTACAAAGAAACTGATAGCTCAGCTTGGACCTCGAAAGAAGTATGTAGTACATTACATGACTTTGAAGCAAGCTCTTAATCATGGACTACGACTAACAAAAATCCATCGCGTGCAGCAATTCCGACTGTCTCAGTGGTTAAAATCTTATGTGGAATTTAACAATAGGTTACGACAACAGGCTGCAAATGACTTCAAGAAGGACCTCTACAAACTATTTAACAACGCCATGTTTGGGAAAACTCTGGAGAACCTGCGTAATCGTATGGATATACGACTGGTTCTCAACGAGAAGACTCTGGAAAAGTTGATCGCCAAGCCTACGTTTATCGATAGGACGATATATGCTGCTAGCTTCTGTACATATGGCCTCGAGACAGATCGTGTTCAACAAGCCTATATACATCGGTATGATTGTGTTGGACATCTCCAAGGCATTAATGTATCACTAACATTTTGATGTGTTGTTGCCATATTATGGGGCTGAAAACCCGAAGCTTATGTATATGGGCACTGACTCATCCACTCATCGTGTGGCAATTGAAAATGTGTACCAAGACAAGCTACGTTATCCCGAGCATCTGTATACAGCTGATTACCCTGTTAACCATATATGTCACTCCCTTCAGAATAAAAAGGTGCTGGGAAATTTAAAGATGTGGCCAATAGCAAAACCATTCTACCCTTAGTTAGACTACGACCTAAGATGTACGCTTTAGATATTCAAGGCTGGATGATAAAAAAGGTTAAAGGCATAAAACGTATCGCTATTAAGCAGTACATTATTTTTGACAGCTATACAGATTGTCTTAAAACCGGAGAAATCATCAGAACGCCCATGAATCTGTTACTATCACGTGAGCATGCTCTTAGCACAGTGCAAGTGAATAAAATCACATTGACTCCTTAAAATGATAAAAGAGTTATTGCCGAGGATGGAATAACTACATATGCGTATGGATATTATCGTGTTACAAACAGTGCTTGAACGAATATAACCTGGATCTCAAGATGAATATTTTCTCAGCGAGTCTACATTCTCAAAAAATGGAAGTTTACTTATGTGCAGTGTATTCAACTGGCAGACACCTGGTGAAGAAATAAGAAGATGTAAGGGGAGGCGTTAACCTTGCCATTAGGAGCAATCCTAGTGCTAGTCTCAAGCCTAGATAAAGGGGAGAGACGCCTACAACGAACTAAAATAAAGCTATGTTGACGTAAAGCTTTTCAATCAACACTCCGAAATAATAAAACCTGAATAAAACATAGCAATTTCACTAAATGAAACTCTAGGTTATCTCTGGTTAGGCAAATTAGGTTAGACGATGACTGAGTAGAATAGCTGATGAGAGGATGACCTGGGATTGGTTAGGTTAGCTTAGGCTAGGTTTGCGTACTGATTGTCTAACTTATGAAGAATGGGTTAGCTTAGATTGTCTTAGCAATAGGGTGGTTACATGTTGTTCTTACGTTTTGTTACGGGGTTACGTGGTTATGTTACGCGGTGTTACGTCTTGTTACGTGGTTGCGTTTTTGGTTACGTCATGTAACGTGGTGTTACGTCGTGTTACGGGGTTAAGTAACGTGGTGTTACGCAGTGTTATGTGGTCACATGGTTATGTTACGTGTTGTTACGTTTGGTTACGTCATGTTACGTAGTGTTGCGTGATGTTAAGTGGTTATGTTACGTGGTGTTACGTCTTGTTACGTGATTATGCTACGTGGTGTTACGTTATGTTACGTGGTGATACGTGTATGTTACATGGCGTTACGTTGTTTTACGTGGTGTTACACGATGTTACGTTGTTTTACATGGTGTTACGTTGTGTTACGCGGTGATACGTCTTGTTTCGTTAGACGATGATGGTGTTGAATAGATAATGAGATGATCCAAAGCAGTCAAGGTAGGGATAGGTTAGGGCTTTCGCTGTGGGTTTAGTTTAGAATACTTCTATATACCATCACTGTAAACCGATATACAGTTTAGCCCTCTCCGCCTCAGACTCTGTTTAACGTATAAAAACTTAGCAAGATTTAGAAAAAAAACGTATATAAAGGTGTTGTAACAATGGATAGGAAATGTTTATAATCTAATTACTCTCTAAATTACCATGGATACCTGTGACGCTATCTGATTTACCTGTTAAAATGACTTAAATACCTGTGATACTACACCAATTATGCGAAATTATTTTACATATCTCTGGTACGAATCGCTGCTTTGAATTACCATGAACACCTGTGATACTAGTCGGTTTACCGTATATCTCAACTCTTTTTACCGTATCAATAAAAAATACTTAATTGCAATAATTGTATTCATCGATCGACGGCTTGCGTGCAGTCCTTTAGGATGCGTGATACCGAGACGTTAGAACGCGATATAGCCTTTGTTAGCAGTATAAATCCCTGATTTTCAATGACGTTAGATGATGTTATGCATGGACGAACATTATACATACATCAACACTAGCCTCGCTAGCCTCTCTCGTCGTTTTCCCTATATTCTCCAACATAATTGCATTCTCTACTCCTCAACCTCCGTCTAGCCTAGCACTTCTCCCCGTATTCTCTACCTCTGCATATAAAGCGTATTCCCCTCCTTCAGCATCTGATTTGTCTATCATCTCTCCATGTTTTCCCTATCTATTCTCATATAAACGCATACTTTACTCCTCGACCTCTGTCTAGCCTAGCATCGACCCAAGTATTCCCTATCTCTTCAATATAAACGCGTTTCCCTCTCCTTCAACTCTTCCTAGCATAGGATCTCTCTTCGTTTTCCCGCCTCTCCATATAAACGCATACTCTGCCATTCAAACCCTTCTAACCTACTACCTCTACTCGGTTTCCTATCTCTCTCTCACATAAAACACATTCTACCTTTAACTTTGTCTATCCTAACATATCTCTACGTTTCCCCTATCTCCTCCATATATAGCGTATCTCTCCCTCCTTCAACATTTGTCTAGCTTAGCATCTCTCCTTGGTTCACTAATTCACCTGTATAAACCTACATGCCCCCTCCTTCAGTATCTGTCTAGCCTATCATTTCTGCCCGTTTCCCAAATATTCCCCATATAAACGCATACTGTACTCCTCAACCTCTGCCTAGAGGAGCACCTCTCCTCGTATTCACTACCTCTTTCAAATAAAGGCATTGCCCACCTTCAACCCTCTCCTAGCATAGAATCTCTCTCCATTTTTTCCATATCTTCCTCACATAAACGTATACCCTACTCATCAGCCTCTGTATAACCTACTACCTCTTCTCGTATTCCCTACCTCTATCATACAAAGGGTGTTCCGCTCCTTCAGCCCTGCTCTACCTTGGATCTCTCCTGGTTTTCCCTATCTCTCCCATATAAACGGATTTTCCTCCTTGAACGCTCTTCCAACCTAGCTACTCCCATCGTTTTCGTCTTCTCCCCATATAAACGCATACTCTGTCATTCAAACCCTCCTAGCCTAATACCTCTCCTCGGTTTGCTATCTCTCCCATATAAAGTCATATTCTACCGTTCAAACGCTGTCTAGTCTAGCACTTCTCGTATTCCCTACCTCTCATATAAAGCGCAGTTTCCTCCTTGAATGATCCTCCAACATAGCTACTCCCATCGTTTTCCTCATCTCTCCATATAAACGCATACTCTGCTATTCAAACCCTCCTAGCCTAATACCTCTCCCATATAAAAGTCATATTCTATCCTTCAAGCTTTATCTAGTCTAGCATCTCACCTCGTATTCCCTATCTCTCCCTATAAAGCGTATCCCGCCCTCCAGCATCCGTCTAGCCTATTATCTGTTCACGTTTTCCCTATCTTTCCCATATAAACGCATACTCCACACCTCAAACTCTGTCTAGCCTAACACTTCTCCTCGTATTCCCCAACTCTCTCATACAAAGGGCGTTCCCCTCCTTCAGCACCTGCTCTACCTCGGATCTCTCCTCGTTTTCCCTATCTTTTCCCATGTAAACGCATTTCTGCGCCAGCTTCCCCCTAGGTATATATGCTACTCCTATCTGTTATGGTTTTCCAATCAAATACGTATTTCTAATATTCACTAGAAGTAAAGCGGAGTTTACAGGTTATTCACAGGAAATTTAGAATATGGGTTTTATTTTTTTAATGTTGTCACAAATATAAATGATTTTAATCCAAAATCGTTATGGCCGTTTTTGAGAAAATAAAAAATAACGAACATTTTTCTTTGTAAAGGGCAGCTTGCGTTGGAGGGAGTTTCTTGAAAAGCTTCGTTTTACATCCTTGGAAGATGCAGAATTAAGTATAAAGTTTGATATATAATGGACTTTTCGTTTTTGAGTTATGCTGTTAACAGACTGAGAAGACACACATCAAATGAGCTTTTTCTGGAAATCCTTCTTTTTTATTCAGGGGACCTCAAAATACGTATTTCTGGTGAAAACTCAGTATAGATATTTTGTGTGCATCACAATACTTCCCCTACTTGGAATAGCTAGTAGAGAAAGTAATAAGCCGCTGCATAATTTAAGTCATTGTTGGCAGGCCCACATCGCATTTACTCAGCGTTATCACAATTAACGCTGACAACAAATTTGGGTTTTAAACAATGGCCCGTGTAGACTGCTCAAACAGAGAAACAATACTACCCACGTCCACAAAACTCCAAGTGCAGCATTATACCAGCATTAATTAATTTATTACTGTATACAGGTTTATTCCTATAAACTTTATAATAAAATGTAGGCTTTGTAGTTAGTTGAAAGTTAAACGAACATTTTTCACCTTTTCATTTCTATTGGATAATTTATAATTCAGCTTCTCTGGAACAGTGGAATCCCAGGTCCGCGGAATGCAGGATGTGCGGGGCCTTCAGATGTGTTTGTGATACAATACGTCGTCTAGTTAGCACTTAGTAATATATAATTTTGATTCATTAGTGGCTTATAGGGAATAAATTTTGTTCAGTACTGCATTGATTTAGTTTATGCATGGAATACTGCTGTGTTAGAATTTAGCTAAATCGAGTTTTGATCACATAGTAGGTAGAGGCCCATACTGTGAATATTTTGCAAATTATTTAGCGCTAGAGCTCATAACAAGCTGCAAAGTTTTTCACACGTGATGTCATGAAAAAAGATGACTAATGTGCTGTCTAAATTCTTTCCTTAGACTTTTTCCTGAATTCTGCTCCTGAAGCGACATGTTTAATCAGAACACCACTACACTACAACGTCAACTATAATACACTGCGGTGTCTTGGACGGCTTTCAGAGAGCCAACTCACTCAAATGCACTGCAAGACTGTAGGAAGCGATTATTGTTTAGCGGATACCGCTATTGTTGGCTACAATAGCATTCTACGTGGCAAAAGCCATATGTATTCAACGCCCGTTGCTGAATATTTTTATCACATATAAAAATGACACTTAGATTAAACTAAGGTGACCAGCCATCCTTTATTAGACGGAACAGTGTTTTTTTTTAGTCTCCGTCCCGTCTTTTTAAGGCAGAAACCGTACGCCAAAGTGCCCCTTTTTATGGCAATGACTTATCGGCATAAAACGCCGTTAACTATAGTTCTCAAAAATCCAAAATGTCCTGTTTTGCATCAGCTTGATACTAACTACTGACAGACTTCGCTTGGAAAAGCACAGTTGCGGACGACAATTGAACTGTACCGGTCTGCGCTATCAACAAACAAACCGTAATCACTCGTGTTTGATGTGAATGCCGCCAACAACGAAAACTGTAAATGCATATGCTTGAGTCAAAAGAAATTCCTTACAGTTGTGACTTTGGTAGAAGACAGTACTGTGTTCTGCATTTGTGAAATTATAAAATAGAGGAACTTTTGTAAACTGCTAGAGCTAAAACACTTGAAATTAATAATATGCCACCGCCGAAAAAGAAGTGTGTTTATAACAGTGACCTACAAAAAGAATATCCATATATTTAAAAAAAAAACAATTTATGGCTCAGATGTTCGATGCAATAAGCATGCATCTACTTTCAGTATAAACCATGGGGCGCGATCAGATACATCACAGCATATAAACAGTGAAAAATATAAAAGAAGGGTGCGTGTAAGTACTTTTTCTAGCACCGTATTGGCTAATTATTTTAAAAGTGAAATTTTTTGTGATAAATAAAGTTAGCAGCTTTTGAAGGAGTGCTCGCTTACCATACTGTTCACCACATCCAGTCTTTCAGATCAATGGACTATACTTCTAAACTTATCCAATGTATGAGGGATGACTCCTGCACTAATAATTTTACAGGATTCTTTGGCTGGAGTGATTTCAGAGCTACTATATATGTAAGTTACACATTATTTATTCATTTATTGTTAGTTTCAAACCTTCATATTTATGATGGAACAATTTTACGCATTGTCCTTTGTCCCTTGTTTCATTTAGAAAAAATTTAAATGTTCCGTTTTCTTGTTTAAAAATATGGTCACCTTAGATTACACATAATAATGCTATACATTCATATTGAACTATTTATTACTAGCGTGTCAGGAAACAGTCAGTATAAAATGCTATTATCTACACTTTCCATTTTGGCACTCCCAAACGCAGTGCCCGAGGTACGTGCCCTGTTTGCGCTCCCCTAGTTGCGGCACTGCTCAGCAGTAATGTTTTGCATTGGTACAGCATCCATCCATTTAGGGTAGCGATTTATACAGAGTGAGCCAAAAGACTCCGAACCGCCTGCGCGGTGTTTCTGCTATCCGCGTCCTCGGCGCACGTTGCCGTCTGCCGCTATCATAGAAAGGCGCGGATGAAACCATAATTTTTAAAACTACTTTTAAAGGCTTTACTTACCAACTTTACGAAAGGAGATACTGAAACTGGCCACCATCGTTGTCCATACATTTTAGCACCTCTTTAGGAAACCATCCATCACTCGCCGTAGTTCACGTCGAGAAATTTCCTGGCGGATATTTTGTTTTAATTCTTCCAGGGTGTGTGGTTTTGTCTTGTACATTTTATGTTTTAAGTTACCCCGGAGGGATATTTTATGAACAATATTACCGGCTGCGCGGCGTTCTTCCACTGGACGTGTGGAAATATGATAAAAACATGATAACGCACTGCTGCTATAAACAAAGTCACGCTGTTGTGGTTTTGCTTTGCAGTGTGATGTGCAGTTTTGAGTTGACGGGGATGTGATGTGGTTCAGTTATTACGAGTTATTTATTATTTTGTCCTGTACTTAGTCACAAAGTATATTATGGCTCAGTATGTATATGTTTTCTACTGTACAGCGTGTATTTATTTATGATTCGTATGTGTTGACTCGGTCAGTTCGTCAAGTGAAAGTACGGTTTGCAGACAGATTTCCGGGTGTAAAAGTTCCAAGCCGTACAGCAATCCATGAACTTTACAGTAAATTTCAGGCCACAGGAAGTGTTCAGGCTAAGAAATCTAAAAGACGGCGTTCGGTTTTTACCGAAGAAACATTAGACGACATCGGTCATCGTTTGGAAAATTCCCCCCAAAAATTCCATGATGAGTAGTTTCCTAAAGAGGTGCTAAAAAGATATGGACAACGACGGTGGCCAGTTTCAGCACTTCCTTTTATAAAGTTGGTAAGTAAACATTTAAAAGTAGTTTTAAAAATGTTGTATGGTTTCATCCGTGCCTTTCTATGATAGCAGCAGACGGCAACGAGCGCCGAGGACGCGGACAGGAAAAACATCGCGCAGCGGTTCGGAGTCTTTTGGCTCACTCTGTACAAGTGAAACAGTAGAGACAGCGATCTGAAGGTGCAAGTGGACCGATAATATCGACATGTATGGTGTTGAATCTCTCATCTGATTCTTGGAAAGAACTGATTGGTGATTTGGTGTGTCTTGTTATTTTTTTTCTGTTGACATGCCATACAAGCTTGGGTCTTATTTACGTGTTTTTTATGTTCGGCAAAAATAAACTTAGATATCAGTAATAGTACTGCAGTTGAATTGATTCCTGGTTGTGCTAAGTGGTAAATATGAAGAAAAAATTTGTTTATGAAATTCTTTTGGGAATGGGTTATTATGTTATTGGTTGATACATCACACTGTAATGCTCTTCCAGATGGTAGTATGTGGCTTTTTAAATTTTGATTTTCTTCTTACAGTTGTTTCAGTTCCCTGTCGTGCTCTTGACTGTCAGCAATTGCATCATAATCGATGACAGAAACTGACTATTAACGTCTACAACTATGTTGTCCTTGCTAGTAATGTGCTGAATGTTTTTTGTGCATTGCGAAATGTGTTGTAAGTGTCGCAGCTGTCGTGAAGATGCTGTCTTACACTTTTGTTTTAATACAAATATAAGCGGCTTCTGATCTCTCTCTCTCTCTCTATATATAATATATATATATATATTATATATATATATATATATATATATATATATATATATGCTCTCTCTATATATACACAGGCTGAATCATCTAAAACTTGCACCGCAAATATTTCGGAAATGGAAAGTGCTATTGATGTGCAGTTTTCACAGCATTGATTGGTAGTCAGGGGCTCGTACATTTAGCCTATAAACAGATTCTAATAATACTGAGAAAGTGTATTTTTGAGCCAACATACAATTTTTAAATGGAACAATGCCTAGTTACATCAACAGAATAAAGGTAGGGAAAAATACAGTGTCAGTGGTCTTTTTTGCAGAATTCTAGTGCAACTGGTTTACGAGAAATCGTATTTTGAAAAGGTTGCATCCCAGACAATTATTGTTTGTCCCATTCAACCTGCTTAATTGCTAGGTACGATGTTGTTATGTTTGTTTGCATTGTGTTTTCTGTTCATTGATTGCATTGCGACTTTCTGGTCAGTTAGTTTGTGACAGTTCAAGCAGTAAGTCATGAGTGCAAGATGGGGTTTACTAATGCAGAAAAAGCCGACATGCTCATGGTGTATGGAAAATATAGGAAGAATGCAGTTCGTTCCTGTACGGTGTATGCGGAAACGTATCCCAATAGACGTCAACCATCTCGGCAATTATTTATCAACCTCTTCAACCAATTACGTGAAAGTGGAACTGTAACACCTAGAAAACGTAACAGAAACAAACAAGTGACTGGAGAAGAGGCAGAAATTAGTGTTTTGGCTGCCGTTGCAGCAAAGGCGTAACGTACGCAATACGGGTCCGCCTGCAAAAATAAAAATTCAAGCCCCCTAAAATAAAATGTATAACCGATTAGTAGCTAACATAACTTCAATTACAGCAGGTAGAAGTATAAATTTAATGTAATGCGTTGTATAATCCTACGTAATATAAACAAAGCTATTATTTTTTTCACTATTTTCAAAGTATTAAACAAAATTAATACCGCTAAAATTAAATACATTATAGTGATTGACATTCTATGTCAATAAAGATAAATCTATACTTCTATCTGTTGTTTGATGTACTTGTACTTATAAAACCTCACTGTACTCACCTTGATCTCTAGTGAAACTGGACCATGCGGCGTGCTTTCTGTGATGCGAAGGTGTGGACGATTTCACTGACATCAATGGATATAGCTCTTTCACTTTCGATACCGAGGAGGCTGAGTTCACTTAGTCTATCTTGTGTCATAGAATTCCGCAGATAGTTCTTTATAAGTTTGAGCTTTGAAAATGAGCGTTCAGCCGAAGAAACGGTAACAGGAATAGTTAAAAACAGATAAAACGCTGTGCATAAATCTGGAACGCTAGCAGCTACGATTGAATTCTCCATTACTAATAGTTTTGTTAAGTCAAGTACAGAGGTTAATGAGGATATTTCTTTTTTCAGAGCGTTTTTGAAACCTATTACGTGGTCTGGGAATTCAATGGATAAATCCTCCCCATATTTATTTTGAAGAATTACTGCTGCGTTGTGAATCTCTTCATCGGAGGCAGAATTTAGAAATTTTGGGGAAATAATTTTGAAGAAATGGTTAACATTGTGCATGCCCTGAAATCTGCCTTTTAACTGGGCTACAATAATGTCCAACAACCATTAAAACAGTGATTCTGAAATACATGCTTTGATCCACTAGCCGCTCGTCCCGACACAATTCATCAACATGTTTTTTTTTCAGTTTCCGAATTCTTTTATTTTCAAATTGCGGTGAAATGCCCCATTTCTTTGCAAGAGATATAGCTGATGACATTGCTTCTTCAAAAATTTTTTGATAATAAGATAAATTATCAACTGCATTCTGAACAAGAGAACACGCTTTATCAAGATCTACATTTTTCGATGGCATAATTTGAGAGGCTAAGTTAGTACATTCTAGAATCTTTGATTGCAGCGGTATCTGAAAAATTAATTCAAATTTCTCTAATTAGTTTTTCAAAACTACAGCTTCTACTCTTTCTTTCTTTCTTTTTTTAGATAATATTATTTTTACAGAACCTTAAGTACATCAACATACGCATACCGAAGGGCTTTAACAGACTGGTATCTCGAAGACCAACGAGTTGGGCAAAGCTTTTTGAAGGTACAAGAAGATGCCAAAAGTTCCCATTTGTCAACACTATTACTGAAGAAAAGATTCAACGTTTCTACTGTGTCATAAAAGGACCTGACTTCTTGAATTCCACATGCAGCATCGTTAAGTACTAGATTTAAATTATGTGCTGCACAATGCACATACTTTGCGGTTCTTTGTCTTTGTTGAATTATTGTTCTAACACCTTTGTATATGCCTGACATATTGTCACAACCGCCATAACCCTGACTACGTTATTTAGTTAACGAGAGTCCCTTTTCGTCTATTGCACTTAATATTTGTTTTTCTATTCCTAATGCACTTTGATCTTTTATTTCACGAAAACCCAAAAAGCTTTCATTTATCTTCACGTCACAAGGCTTTCCAGTGACATGATCTGAAACTGTAACGTATCTAAATATCTGTGTTAATTGATCTCTTTTTGTAATGTCCTGTGTTGTATCTGTGATAATAGAAAAGAATGGGGCAGCTTTGATGTCATTAATAATTTCTTTTTCAACTGCACGGGATAAGACGTTTATTAACTTATTTTGAATTGAAGGGCTAAGGTAATTTTGCGTGTATTTTCGTTTATTTATTAAATCGCATAATATCGGATTGTACTTTGCGAGAAATTCTATAATTGCCAAAAATTTCCACTGTTTGATTTTACAATTTCCTTCCTATGTCCCCGAAAAGATATATTATTGGATACCAGTGTTAAAGTCACATTCACAATATGCTCAAGTACCTGTTTCCATATGTACTCACTTTTCTTTAGTTTTGAATTCATACCCGCGTCAACTGTGTTTTCCTTACGTCACGAATTGAAAACGACGCATGCGTTCAAATGTGCATAGCTAGTTTCATGTCGCACTATACTTTTGGTTAGGCACCTCCAATCTCGAATCCTTCCCTCCAAGCTGACGACGGTTTCTATCCCCCAAACAGCCAACACGGTTTACAGTAAACAGAGTCATTTTTAGATGAATAACACAACCGTTCTCTCCAAATTCTTTGTCCTGCCTATGTGAACTTTTCGTAATATTTAGTGGAGAAGGACCTGTTTTCCTGCTTAGCATCTTTGGGGAATGGGCCCGCTGGCTGACAAGGATTTTGTCTAACAAAGAACATTTTAGTTTCAATATCTACATCTAATTGATAATTTGAACGATCATTTGAATAGTCTGTGATATTAATAGGCCTAATTATATTTATGGCGAGTTTGTTATAATCTTCGTTTTCACTTTCACAATTATTATTGGTGTTCACTTCAGAAGCGCACTCACTTGTGACACTGCAAACTTCTGTAACCGCTGAGCTAGCATTACTACTAGGAAGAGAAAAAAATCACTTATTTTCACTAATTTGTTTGTTTCTTTTTCTAATGCGCGCTTCTTCTTTCTTTTTTGTGCACCACTTAGACGTACGTACTTAACTTTAAAAGGTTTCATTTTTCTGAAAAAGTACACAGTTAAATAGAAAAGCTGAAAAAGTTAAACTTTTAACTAGTAAAGTAAAGTTTTAAAAATATCACATCACTTTTTTCGATACATCTAACTTCTCGCGAAGAAAGCTTGTCTGAAACTGAGTTGGCTGTTGACTGACCGTTATTCACCACATCTTAAAGGATAATTGACAATTGACATTGCTGTCGAATGAAAAGTGTGACAAAAGTTAAATTTTTAGAAAAAATGTGCATATTACAATTTCAGGAACACTACACATCAATAAAAATAATTTTCTGCCTAATGTGATATTTTGGTCTTCATTTTCATTGTTGTAATTATGCGCCGCTCTTTTGTGACGACAGAGAAACATGATGCAAACCAGTGTTACAAGAGAAATCGTAGTTACGGACAGGCATTGTTAACACACACAGCTGTGTTAAACTCAACTAAACGTTGACCGATTCTAGGAAACCGTTTTGAATGATCTGACATCTGACCATTAATTTTCTATGCAGACTGACATTAGACTTTACTATTTATCTCATATATTTCTGTATTTATATTTGTATATATTTTAATTTTTTATATTCATTAATAATAATAATAATAGTAATAATAATAATTTTTTCTGCGGGCCCCTAAAATATCGCGCCCGCCGCATTGCAGGCCGTGCAGGCCCTAACGTTACGCCCCTGCGCTGCAGTAGATCCGCAAATTAGTTCCCGCACAATCGCACGTGGAAGTGGCATAAATCAGGCAAGTGTACTGCGCCTTCTCCATCGACATAGGTTTCATCCCTATCACATCTCTCTACATCAAGAGCTGCATGGAAACGATTTTGAGAATCGTGTTAATTTTTGTACATGGGTATTAAGACATGATACTCCAGATTCATCATGTATCTTGTTTAGTGATGAGGCAACATTTACTAATCATGGCCAGGTAAACCGCAGAAACATGCACTATTGGTCTGTTGACAATCCCCGTTGGCTTCGTCAGGTGGAACGTTAGCGTCCATGGAGTCTAGACGTGTGGTGTGGGATAGTGAACCATCAGCTCATAGGCTCTTTGTTCATAGAAGCAACAATGAACTCGCACAAGTATCGCAGCCTCCTGACAGACCATTTGCCATAGATGCTAGAAGACGTTCCTTTGCAGATTAGGGGAACCTGTGGTACCAAAATGATGGCTGTGCAGCCCATAGTGCACGAAGTACTACAGCTTGTCTTAACGGATTGTTTCCACATCGTTGGATTGGACGAAGAAGACCTGTGCCTTGGCCGATCTGTTCACCGGATCTGACCCCTTTAGAATTTTCTCTGTGGGGAAGGCTGAAAGACACTGTCTACAAGGATGTACCATCTACGCCAGACGATATGAAACGACGCATTACTGCTGCCTGCTCTGAAACTTCCGCTGAAATGCTAGAACGTGTGCAGGAGTCTTTGCACAGCAGACTGGAAGCGTGTATTGAAGCTGCTGGTGGTCATTCTGAACATAACCTTTGAAGGGCTATGTTCTCTTTACTTGTAAGAATCCACAGAAGTATTGTAATTCCCTTTTGTTTTCCTTTAGTTTGTGCTACCACAGGTTGTACAAGTGTCGGTGCGTAAAAGTTTCAAAATAAGATTTCTCGTAAACCACTTGCACTAGAATCTTGCAACAAACGCCACTGACCTTCTAATTTACCCAACCTTTATTCTGTTGATGTAACTAGACATTGTTCCATTTAAAAATTGTATGTTTGCTCAAAAAGTACACTTTCTCAGTGTTATTAAAATGTTTTTATAGGCTAAATGTACGGGCCCCTGAATACTAATCAATGCTGTGAAAACTGCACAACCTTAGCATTTTCCATTTCCAAAATATTTGCGGTGCAAGTTTTAGGTAATTCACCCTGTATATATACATATATCGATTTGAAGTGAAGCCATTTCTTTATTTTTCGGAATTGAAATTCCTCTCGAACACAGAATCATGAAACAGTTCGCGAATTTGTGGGTCTATAAACATGCCTTGCTTTAGTTTTGCGTGTCTCAACCCTTGAAGGTTTCCCTTCAAATATTGGATTGCCCTTGCTGATTTGTCCATTGCCTTCACAAAGTTCTTCATTAACCCAAGTTTTATATGCAATGGGGAAAAATTATTTTTTGGACATCAACAGGTGGTAGGCTTGTCACACTTTTTTGTCTCACTACTACATTTTCTCTTGATGGCAAGTCCATAATTTCAAAATAATTATGTTAATCCTGACTATTCCACTCACAAAGAAAACGGCAAACATTTTTGAATCCTGGCTACATTCCTGTTAGCATACCGATTACTTTTAAAATCCGCACAAATCTACCGTCCGTGTTCTGAATAGTTCAGAGCCTCAAGAATTGTTTCCATTCTATCATATGTTTATTTCATATTAACAGAATAGGAAACTGGGATAGAAGAATATACATTCCTGTTTTCCAAAGTACGGTCTTTAAACTGGTTTTTGATTACTCTATGAAAAGACGTTATTCTTTCGAATTATGGTCTCTTCCCAATACCATTATTAGCCTATTAACATCAATACAGTAAGCTAATTGTTCATTTTCTGTAAAAATTTGTGGATAGGTTGTATTCCCGTTTTCTGAACGATGTCATTTTTGTGCCAGGTTGTAAAAGCTTCCGTCCTTGAAGATAAGATAATAAAATCTCAGCTTGTGTTTTAGTTAATTTCAAATCTCTCACAAGATCATTTAATTCAGCTTGTGATGGAATTTGAGATTCTCCAGGTTCAATAAATTCAGGATCAGTGAGGGATGATCTATCAGAGAGGTAGATTCCTCTTCCAAGGTAAATTTTTCATGGAGATTTGGAATTGATAAACTATCGGTACGTTTAATAGGAGCGTCGCTGATCGCAAATTACGATACTCAACTGTATGCTTATTTTTTTAGATGAAAACATATACATTGACCATAAAGAAATAACAGTGAGTATTGTGGCCTATAAGTTCTCTCCAATAACATATAAATGGCAAAATACACCAAATACATTCCTTCCAACCAACCAATTAAAGTTATTGGCAATTTTAACAGCAGGAGTTGGGCGCCCAAAATTTATCTATATTTCCAAACTTCCCGAAATACAGACTTATAATCTTCAGAAACAGGGGTGTGATAGTTTTGCGCTAAGATTTGGTACAATAGTCTCACAAACGTAGGAAAGTAAATTAGGAAAATATTCGCAGCGGCGAGACATTGTAAAAGGGTAAAACGCAAAGGACTTTTATATTTTACAGGCTACTAAGATATCAAATGACAGAGATTTAAAATACAGTTTCTTAAATTTGCTACACAACACTTTCCGTATCAAATGACACTTAACCGCCACAAAAATTCACTCACTCACAACGCCAACTACACACAATGAGGCATTGCCAGACACCGCTTTATGTTATTCACAATAACAACCAGAACTTCCGGACATTCTTGGGGTTTAACAATCATTTAGGGGCAAATCCATAGTCCTTACATAAGGAAGACTCATACTCCCTCATTCGTCACTCACTCAAATATGAGTACTGAATATTCCTAATTTTGGTAACCAGAGAAATTTACTTGAGTGAGTATGATATTAGTATAAGGTGCATGGCCACTCACTTCATGACCGTTTAACAACCATGGACAGACTTCGATAGGTCGATAATTTTTGTCTTTATCGGAAGCAGCGTTAACTCTGAACGCTAGAGAGACCTGTGAAATCCGCTGTTATCGCTTCATTCGCTGGATTCAATCTTCCACGTGGGCAGTGTTGCTCTATGGTTTTCATTTTGGGATTGAAATTTCGGAAAATAGTAAGATTTTCTCCGCAGAAACGAACGTGGGCTTGATATAATTATTGTAGAGAAGCACAGGATGTTTTTAGAAACTAAGAAGTAGGAATGTATCTGCGTTTCGAAAAAGAAATCCACTTAGGAAATATTGGCACAGTAATGAAATGCGCATGAATTTAACATCAATGAACGTATATTTTACTATTTACAAAAATAAATCACTAACATGTGCTTTACTGCGATTTCCAGTGCTTTATTACTAATTCTTAATATTGCAAGCATTTAGACCGAAGTTGAACATTTCAAGGAAACAGAGAAATATGCATTCATGGCCACTGTTTCATAAGAACAATAGTCTGTATTTGTATAAATTAAAAAACGTATGGGGTGTTTTTGTATAAAATTTGAGTAAGTTAACGTAAATTATGACAAATGGCGGTGGAAAGTAGACCGATAATCTATGACTGCATGCGAAGAGAACGCATTAGTATAAATTAAAAAGACGCGTGTTTAAAGTGAAAAATATCATTGATTTTGTGTGAATCAAAGTGCAAACATATACCACGAAGATACAGTGGCGAAAGTAAACTGTTGAGGCCTGCAAGAAGAAGTGTATTGCCGCTCTTGGTTGAGTTATAAAAAGATGTTCATTTCTTTAAAAAGGGCGCCGGGGTACGGCTCTCGCACTGAGAGTCCGGGGTTCGATTCCCTGCTATGGGGTGGCTATTTTAAGTCAGTCCTATCCTCGTCTTCACCTCTGAATTGCCCATGTGAAGTATCCCCAAGGCCCAACGTAGTTCGGAGTCCACGGTAACAGCTGTAAGTCCTCTCATTCCACCGCTATCCTCATCATCACCCTACCATCGGAGGCAACGGATTCCGCCCGCTGTGTGCCTGCACCTCAGAAATGGATCCAGTCATCGTTTGGTGGATTGAGGTATCCCCGACGGTCATTAGGCATATGGTGAGCATTAAAAACGCAATTTCTTTAAAATAATCCTAATTGCTAACTTAAACCAGGTACCTAATAAATAAAGTCAGTTTTTAAAATATATATTAAACATATCCTAGCCAGGTATGTACACTGCTTACGCGTACTCGTACTAAGTTTTGAAGCTTACAGTTAGTTTCAGGTTACATTATTTGAAATGCAACCTTTATGAGCAGATAATTAAAGTATCAAGTTAAATTTAAACCATTATGAATCAAGCAACTCACCAAACGACTTTCTAAGTCGTTTCTATTTCAGTTTCATGGATTTGCTCAACATTTTCTTTAGGCTTGAACTTGCGGCATTTTCGTTTTCTGTATTCACAACAGCTGAAGAACTTAACCTTGCTTCTGACTTTTTGCTCCTTAAAAGGCATTTATTAATTTGAGATTTGAAAATCACTTTTAGGCAACTTCACTGGCCACTTCATTGCTCAAAAATCAGGTAAAATACTTGTCGAACACCTGTTATCAACAAACATAGGCATTGGAATGTTACGTGTTAGGAACACGTTTTCGATACACCTCGCACTTCTGTGATGACAATACTGAATGTAAGAAGAAATGTGAGTCCAAGCAATGACACTGAAAGCATTATTGTTTACTGATATAGCTCTTCGTTTCTTGACCACAACAATATCGTTTCGAATGACATTCAGCTGCGTTTTGCATCATATCCAGGCAAGTGACAGTGACAATGGGTTCATCTCTGCATTCGTTTGAAGTAAATTCACATTATAAGCACGCATACTTACGAATTCGTTCTCAAATAACTTATCTATATTAGAAATAGGACATCTGTATTAGATACCTAGAAGCCTGGTAATCACCGGAATAAACCCCCCCACCCCCGTCGTCAAAAGGTATGCTGGGCCTTTAGCTTCGTCGCTTGCTCATAACCTCCAAATTCTCAACTAGCAAATAACGCAGAATGGCACCTGCCCTCACAGTTGCAGCTATTACTTACATGTTTGATTAATGCACTAACTAGTTTAACAATGTTTCTGAACATTTTTTCGTGGTTACCAATCCTCAAAATGTCTTTTGAGTGAATTTCAAGTCTACGCCAGATTTAATGAGAAAAATACTGAAATCTCACTGAATTTTCACCCATTCCCCACTCTCTTTTCAGTTGAGTTTTGCTTCTGAACCTGATAGTGGCACTTAGGTCAGATTTGAGTATGAGTGTCCCTCAAGTAAGGAATTAGGATTTGGCCCTAAGAGACAACAGTACCTTCCGCGCCCCATGACAGCAAGCAGACGCTATAGGGTGCCATACAAATATCCCAACACCACTCAAGTGATAGGAACAAGCTAATGCCATTTTCGTGTTGTGCGTGTCCGAAAACCTGCGATTGATATATTTTATGTCTGAGAGGATTTCACTTTTATTGAGTACTATTAGAAACAACGCTGCGTCCTTCAACCGCTCACAATGCGTGTAGAACTGAAGACTGCATTTTGTTCCCAGCATAAAGAAATATTTCAGTCTGTCAGTTTGGGAGACTTCTTAAGGAGACCAGACGTCCCGTATTAGCCGGGACAGTCTTTTTGGGTCCCGTCTATTTTTTAAAAAGAAGAACCGGCACATCAAAATGTCCCGTTTATGTGGCAGTGACTTACCGGTATAGAATACCATTAACAATAGTGCTTACTATAAGTTTCTTGAAAACTAAAATACGGTTTATATAATCGGTATACACCTGCCATAATATGCCAATAAACTAATCGTAATAACTCTGTTATATATAATTGCCGCCTACAATATCGAAAACTGCAAACGCATATGCTTCAGTCGAAAGAAATTCTTTGCAGTTGTAACTTTGCTAGAAGACAGTATTGTGTCCTGAATTTTTGAAATACTGAAATACAGTGTAGGTACATTTGTAAGCCGTGGGTGCTAAAACGCTTGAAAATAATATGTCACCGCCGAAAAGGAAGTGTGTTTTTAATAGTGACTTATAGAAAGATTATTCATACATTAAGAAAACAATTTCTGACTCAGATATCCGATGTAATAAATTTGCATATACGAGTACTTTCTATATAAGCCATGGGGAGCGATCGGATATATAATAATTCATAAACAGTGAAAAACGTAAAAGAATGGTGCGCACAAGTGCATTTAACACCGAATTGACTACATTTTTTAAAGTGAAAGATATGAAAAAGTTATGAAATTAGCAGCTTGTTGAAGGAGCGTTCGCTTTTCATACTGTCCAGCACAATTGAACTTTCAGATTCATGGACTGTGCTTCTAAACTTATCCGGTGTAGTTTCCAACCAAAATTTGATGTGCGGCTGTAGTAAAGCCGAGGCAATTGTACTAAATGTTTTAACCCCATTTGTCATTTCTGAATCAGAATGTGATTTACAGAAAGCTAATTTTATTTCAATGATAACGGAGGCATCAAACCATAAGGACGTAAACATATCC
Source organism: Deroplatys truncata (assembly GCA_030765065.1). NCBI lineage: Eukaryota > Metazoa > Arthropoda > Insecta > Mantodea > Mantidae > Deroplatys > Deroplatys truncata. The sequence goes on along the minus strand of CM060990.1, from coordinate 404,471,814 downwards.
CGTTGCTTGTTAGGTATTTTAATTCTAATCAGGTGATTCAAGTTAATATGTTGAATCGTAGATCTTTGTCTGGAGAAACTTCAGAACCATTGTTAAGTTTTGGAGTACATGTTTGGAAAATACCAACTTAAAAGAAAAAAAACAGTTGCCCTTTGTGCAGGTAATACGAACTGCAATTTTGGAGCAGTATCTAGAATGGTCGTCAACTGCGTCTTCAAAAAACTGCAAGGAAATTTAGGGCATAACTTACTTGGGATTGGCTGTTCTGCTCTTATTATTCACAATATTATCCATGGCTGCTGATGTCCTCCTAGTAATATTGAAGGCATTGTTTCTAAAACATATTCTAATTTCCATTTGTATACTGTAAGGTTTAAAAGTGCTAAATAATTTGTGAATTTGTAGACTAGGAATACAAAGAAGGTTTTGGGTATAGAAAATTAAGGTGGCGGTCGAACATCCTCTGATTGTTTGTTCCTCTGAAATCATATTTTGAATCTCAAAATAAATATCCGTTTATTATCAAATCATATTTTTAAAATCCTTTATCAGAAGCATGACTGTACTTTCTTCACATGCAAGCATCAACTTTTCACTCTGCAGTTCAAAAAGTAGACGGCCAAAAAATTACAGTCTTTGAAGTAATTTTTGTGTTAAATGATTTAATAACTAATGTAGTTTCCAAGGGTGAAGTTTGCTTCATATCATCAGTGATCATATCAATTTTTGGTAAATTGGAAATGGATGGTTTATCCTCAAATATTGCAAAATTTAAATAGTATGTTCCTACTTTTTCATCAAACTGCAGCTGAAATTTTAAATAAATAGGTTACACCTATTAAGAGTTTGAAGGACTACACTTGGGTAACGTTTCAGGCAGGGATACCCTAGTGGAAGGATAGACAAAAGACTGAAGATTTCATTTACGAATTGGCTCCTTCATCTATAATAGATGATACCGCTCTACATGATGAGTATCTATACATTAAATGATACATAACACCGAAAATGTTGGAAAAATTGAGTCTGGGAAGAACATCACCTAGCTACTTTTGAGTAGAATTTATGTAATTAACATTTTATTGCAATTTCCCTAAAATCTTGGAGTTCATTCTTTGTTTTCCTGGAACTAACGTCCCCTCTGAACGAGCATGTTTTTACGTGAATTGTTTGTAGATAAGTGACAAGAACGCTCTTTCAGTACAAACTTTGAAAGTTATGTTGATGAATATGGTGAAATTTAATCAACTTTTGTAATCTTTTGCAAAATTCTGTGTAATAGAAAGGACCTGCTAAAGAAGGTCCATTCATCAGCAAAACAGTAATACATGCTAAACTAATAATTCTAAAGGATTGCGCGGCTGGGATGAATTCAATACTACTACCTATAGCTTGCAAGTGCACAGTAATTATTTATTTATTTAACATTAATTTCCAAACCTAAGCATTTATGACAAAAATGTTTAGCGTCTTATTTAACATTTCTTTTTCATCGAGAGAATTTTGTTTTTCATTGAGACAAATATTAAGATGTCCCATTTTCTTATTTTAAAAACATGGTCGCCTTACTGTTAAAGAATGACTGGGAATGAAACAGATCAACCTCTTCCACAGTTTTCGAATTATTTTGGCTAATTGCTACCATCCCTGAACCAGTTCTTCAGTTGAAAGAAAGCATTCCTATATGTTTTTTCTTTTTAATTTTGTTTTAAGTTTACCGTCCCCCGGACGAATTTTCTAATCTTAAGCGTGTAAAAGCGTATTTGAGGAACAGTATGGCCCAGGATTGCTTATCAGCTCTTGCTTGTGCTTCAGTTGAAAAGCCAGTACTGAGAATACTTGAAAACCAAAACACGTAGTACGACAATGTCATCGAACGATCCGGGAAGAAGAAGGATTGCCAAGTAAATTGTTTTAAAGGTAACAACCCTCCGGTGTTCAAAATACAAGCTGGTTTGTAAATAAAAGTGATTGCCACTAGCAGTAGTAGTAATAGCAGTGATGTTGGTGGTGATGGTTGTGGTGGTACTAGTAATAGACATAGCCGTAGTTGTGATTCCGTTTTTTTATTATCATTTTTCCGCGTACTATTCTAACATAACTATATTCTATATTTTGGCTAATGGGAGAAGATGCTCAACTTCACAAGTTCCCGTATTTATTAATAACCTCCCGAAGAACATAGAATGGGTCCTATTCAAAATTCACTTTGAGAATGTACTACAACGCCGACCCACCGATCACTGTCTGGTAGGCTCTTGGTGAGCCTAAGCATGGGAAAGCGTTAAGCGAAGCCAATGTGGCCATCGGGACTTAGAACACGTGATCTGAATGTGTGTGTGTGTGTGTGTATGTGTGTGTGTGTGTGTGTGTGTGTGTGTGTGTGTAATGCCCAATTCACAATGAAGTGACACTGGCGACGCGACATAAGCGACACGCGGCACGATATTACTCCTCAAAAAGTGTGTTCACAATATGGCGACACAATTTTATAACCGTGCGAAGATCGGGCGAAAGTACACACCTTTTTGTAGTGTATTGTATGCATTTGAAATCAATTCATACAACTTGGGTAGTATTTCTTGGAAAAAAAATGAATTTCTCAGGAGGTTTATGTCATCTTAACAAGAATATACAAACCTATTCTGTGATTGCTGCTATGCCGCGCGGTAAGAGTTAACTCCAACTCAACTTTCGTCACACAGATTTTGTCGCGCACTCATGCTGAATTCCCATAGGTCAATTGTCTTGTCGCTCATGCCGCGTCGCAAGTGTCCCTCCATTGTGAACTGGGCATAAGACACAGTTTCACTATATAACTTGACTTAATTGATATGGCAATCTAGATTTGGAACAAAAGGTAACAAAAACTGCATTGTACCCAAATGTGAATATGAGTTTTGCACTTTTGCAGTTAGATCTCTCATATTACATAAAAGGATTGCCCAACTTAAAGACTTTTTGTTTGAGAGTACAGCAATTTGCTTACTGATTTTATGGTTATAAAGTGCAACAGATGATAGGCAGATTAGATATATACCCTAATGCAAAGGGAACCAGTAGGGCTCTTGTACCAGATGATCATTTGCAAAAGAATTTTGGTATGCATTTGCAAAAGAATTTTGGTATTCATTTGAAATGCCATGAACTCTCTTAACATGTTTTGACTTCAGTGAACACATCTTCTCTATGGTGGAATACATTGTTGATAAGTTGGACTCAGAATTTACGTGATTTTTGGCTTGTTTTTCTGAGGAAACAACAAATTTAAGCTTAAAGGAAAAACTAGTCTCACTGTATTAGGAGAGTGAGTATATATTACTAGTTTGATGGGTCCATAAAAGCTGAAAAACGATTTAATTCTGGTTAAATTTGCATCTAGTACTTTTCCTTCAAATGATTACACAGAAAGAATGTTTTTATTCTGTAAACATCAATTATAATGCCCACTGAATAGAGTTCTATAAGAAGGTATTTGCAGATAAAAAGCTGCTCACAATGAGATGTTGAACTTATAAGTATTGGTAAAGTTTTTAATCAGCATATATATATAATGTATTATATTTTAAAACATTGCCAAGATATTATACCACACCTTAACTTTGGGTCATGTGTTAACCATTTCATACAGGTGTTCTGTTTTTCCTTTTCAACATTTAGCAACCCTAGGGAGCAGACTGTCTGGTGCTACTACATGAAAAGATTCCTATAGCTGTGCAGAGGGAGTAGTGCTGTCACTTAGGAGAAATCCATTAAATCAAACATTAAACACAATATCTATTAGTTTGTCCTTCATAGCTGAAAATGATAAATCAAAATGTAATCTACATATCCCAAAGTTGAGACACATTAATCATCACAGTGCACAGACTGTATTATCATCTTTCAGCACATGCTGCTCCATTTAATATTGTGATTTTGTGTTGCTAGGAGGGGGCTCCATGTATGCAGTAAGACTTTTACTGCAAGCAGTGATGTATCTTTGGCATTCTTATACTTTAAAACATGGAATACATTTTTCACAGCCAGTTTATTGATATCTGTGCTGCAGATTTTTAATCCTTTCCTTCAAGTGTTTAATTTTTGTAGGAAATGTTAAGATCTACAGAACTATAGAATGCACTTTGAGTTACATTTTCTTGGGACATCATTTCTTTATTTGAAAACCTTTGTTGTTTTAAATTAAAATAGGGCTACATACTCTGTACAGTCATTATACTTACAGAATTAATACCTAAAAAGTGAAAGGAATTCAGTAGGAATGTTTGTGTAAAACCTTGCATTAATCAGTGCTGTGCAACTCAAAATATTCTACATAGCAAATAAGGATAGTGCAGAATATCTTTGCCAGCTAAGGATGTACATTCCTTGCTATTTACACTAAAGCTGCTGATTAAAGCAATAGAAAATAAGTATGCATGAATAAAGAAAGCGTTTTACAGACTTTTTATTTTGTCAGGTCTCCAACACATTAATTATCACTTGCTTTTATTTCCACCAAGTATTTTCCAGTTTTCATTTTTTTACGTGCTGAGTTGGAAATTTGTAATGGTAGCAATAGAAAGTCAGTTATGGGAAATGTACATTAAGAAAATAGAACTATAGCCATTTGCATAGTTATTTATTAATCACATACCTACTTTATTGAGCCAGTGATATCATTCTTGATTTCTCTGAGATTATGATAACCTAATTCATAGAGTTTAAGAAAAATTGAAAAACACAACTATGCAATTGGCGGCTATAAAGTTTTTCCACCATATTTCTTCTGCTATACTACAAAAACCTTGTGTAATAGTTATGTAAAAACTACATTTTCTCTGTAATATCAGTAATTCGACTTGCAGAGTCATGTCTAGTGTGGTTATAAGTTAATTATTTGCACCCTGGGACACTAAGCTCCTTTATGTGATCATGCATTTATTTACAATATAGTTGAATGTTAACCTACTAAACTGAATACATTAAGTTAATTTTAGGATTTAAGTGTGTTCTACTTAAACTTATTATTTTCTCCTGCAAACACTATTATTGATTAGTACATTGCACTTACAGCAGGAGCCTTAAAATTAATTCATATTTCAACATAAAAGCAGAAAATGTTTCAACACTATTCAAAGTTAAAATGAGCAGCATTTGTGTTATTCATGAGATTTTACATAAGCAAGTCAATATTCATATACTATGAAGTTTTGCAGATAAAATTAATAATGGAGACAAAGAACAAAATACAGGGACCTGTGAAACCAATATCTTCATAATAATTCAAGAGGATTGAATTAAATTGTGTTTCCATTTTGTGTGTTTTGGGTGATAAGTTTCATGAAAATATATTTACATAGTATGTGACATTTAATTTGCTCTATTTATATCTTACAATGTAAATAACAAAGAACAATATTTGACTAGTATTAATAGCGTAGCTATATCCTCATTAAAAACTGATTGTCTATGTAATGAACATGATTATGATGTTACTTGTGTCACCTTGGTAAACATACAGACAGATGAAACAACTCTGGTGATGTCAGCGACAGTTACTTTTACACCTCGATGACAAAATTGTTGTATACAGACCTCACAGATCTTCAGCCCATTAATGTGCACAGAAGAATGGCAGCATCGAGTAGTAAAGGCAGGAATAAGTTGGCAAATTCACATTCTGAAATCAAATATTGATACTTTCAGAGCATTATTTTGCCCCTGTATCTAAATCATAAGATAGTGATAAAACCTTGATTTAAATTTGTTTAATTTAATTCATTAAATTATTGAATCTGTACATTATTAATTCATTTAATTTGCATTATTCAGTTCCTACCCTGACAATGGTTTTCCTTTATATTAGATGGAAGGGATATAGGTACTATCCTTTAAACCGGAGATAGATGTCAATGAGTACACTGAATTGTGTGCTTTTTCTTCATCTTTCATACATTTGAAGAAAAAGGCTTTAAAACAAAGAGATGTTTGGCAACAGTGCACTTTTCCTTGCAGAGGGTGCAAAATCACATTTGAAAGATAAGACCAGGACCACCATAGAGTAGAGTATATGCTCTATCTCAGATGTTGATACAAATTTTTTTCTGTATTATGGGATTAATTAACTTTGATAGTGGTGTTAAATTTGCAATAAACTTAGTAATTAATGAAAGCATCTAAAGCTAAAATAAACTTGTATAAGTATGAATGAAACAGTGTAAGAAATAAATAAATGTTTTAACTTTAACATTTTTATATTATGTGCTTATTGTAATTCAAAACCAGGTACAGTACTTTATAACTATTGGACAAGGATGGATCTAGGTTCTCCTTCACCCAGGGAATGAATGGAGTTTGGCACCCCTTATCCTGCTATTCTCCCTCATACAAAAACAATGTATGCTTCATTTTGTATTTCATGTTTTCCAGCATTACACAATACCATTTTTCCAATAAACATTTATTTAACTGATTAATTTTCAGTGTTTAAATTGTCATTTTATTTAATGCACTTAATTATAAATGGCAGATCTAACCTTCGGTTTGAGGTGTAATATAAACATGTGAGATAATATAAAATGATTTAATTGTAAATGTTGCTAAACGTTTTTAAATTAGGTCCTTGAAAAATTACAGAATATGAACTCCATTTTACAATTTTCAGTCCAGGATGCAGTGCAATAACTTACATTGTTATACAGATGTAAAAATAAAATCAGATACTATGGTAAACATTTTACTAAATACCAGTTTCTTAAATATTAACTTGGTGAGCTCTTTTTGATGCAAACGACTTTATGATATCATATGAAAGCTTAGAAGTATACTCATGTTCAATGTGCATGATGCTAGGAATTGTCAGGCATTGTGTTGTGTTTCTTAGGTACATTTTTATCAGTTTCAGCTTGCTAAAGCTCCTTTCATTACAGACCACTTAAATGGCAAAGGTAAGGAAAATTCTTATTGATGTCACATTGAGATGTGCATCCTGTAGGCCATTTTCATACAACAAGTTCAAAAGTTTGGCAGGAGTGGCGTTTTCATATTTGGTGTGAAATCAAGGGTGTGATATTTAAAACTACTGACTTATACTATTAATTCATTCTTATCAGGGTCATTCTCATAGATGTTAGCTAGCTCTGTTGCCCGGCACTTCAGATTTTCATCTGCCAGTGCCTGAAGCTGAGATGCATGCAAAAATCCGTACAATTTGTTGCTGTATTGTAAGGCATGGAAGCTCTTTCTCAATTCATTTAGGATTCTGTCAATTATCTCTAAAATAATTGTATGGAACATCTTTTCTACAGTCCATTCATAACTTTCATATTCGCAGATTTCATTGACCATTCTTATATTCTTTCGTTTCCTCATCTCTTTGAATTGGGGATTCAAATTAAGGTTTTAAGCTATAGTTTTAGCTTCTTTGATTGCTTCCAAGGCATTATTTTCTAGCTGCCTCCAACATCTGAATAAGCCTGTTAATACATATGTTTAACAGATCGGTAAACAGTGATATCTTCTCTTTGAAAAATGTTCTTGACAGTAACAATTCAAGTTAGTTCCTTGTACCCAAAGCAATAAACTCAAAAGTCTTAATATTTTTTAGAAGATAGCAAGCTTATGTTTTTGTTTCAGTGCTAGAAGTTAAGCAAGATATCAATCAACTCAGAGCATCAATTATCCCTCCAAGATGTTTGTACCGCCACAGCTTCCCTTTTTGTTGACCACCTAGTACCACTCTGCAGCTTGAGAGTTATAGGTATGGATTTAAGCAAAACTTCCCATTTATTAGTGAAGATGCAAAGAATGAGTAAAGACAGTTTAAAGTTCCAAAACAATACCCTGCCTCATACGACAGGCTTGCAGCATTAACCCCAACTAAATTCAACGAATGCCCAAAATTAAATTAAACCAAATTGGGTTTTTAAAATGCTTTTTAACTACTATGGTCCTTATAGTCCCATTCTGAACTATATTGGGCGTGAAAGACCGCAAATTTTTCTCAGAGGCCTCCTTATCAGGCTTAAGGCTCTTTTACGTGCTGTAAATCTATGACACAGAACCACCGGCCTTACTTCCCTTCCGAAGGAAGCCATACTAAGAATTTTACGCCCGAAAAAATCCATCGCCCTCTGCCGGGTTTGAAACCGCGACCTCGGGAACTAGAGGCTAACACAGTACCCCTAGTTCACGGAGGACGGCAATGAATGCGCAGCACATGACAGAAAATATGCTAGATCATTGTCATCTTGCAAATGGGATTCAACTCCTTTGTAATTTCCGGGCATTTTAGTGTCATTGTCATATGACTGAGCTCTACAGTGTTTGAAATCCAAACCATCAGTTTTGATTTTTCTCATCATTATGTCCTTTGGAGGATGCCAGTCCTGTGTTCTCTAAAACTGTCAAAACGTCAATGAAACTCTCGCGAATATTTGGACCACTTTCTTAAAATCTTAAACATCTAATAATTTGAAATGTCTGCTCTATGTGGCTAATGTCAGTAGTGCAGTCGAACATGACAGAAAAATGTTTCACCTCTTTTATGGTACTGAGTATTTGTCCTCTTACTTTAGTTGCAATGATTTTAAAAGCTCATTTTGGATACTGTGCGAAAAGTAGCTTACTTGCCTATTCTGGTGACAGCTAATGTGTTTTTGTAGCGAGGAGTGGTAATGAGACAACAAGTCAATGGTGTTTAAAAACTTCCATCTTCTTGGAACACCGAAATTAAGGTTGTTATTCCATCCTCAAGGCCTTGCCTGGCCAAATGCATGATAACATCAACAATGACGTGTAAAGCTTAACTTCCAACGACTTTCCTCGTGTAATATTTGTTGCTGCAGCTCTTTATCAGTTTCCCTTATATTTAATGATGTTTCTAATCCTTCCAAGAGAAAACAGATTTTTTGTGGCTTAACGAGTTTTCATGTTCTGGAATACTTTCATTCAACTTTTTCCACTGTGCGGGAAAGACACTGTTCAGAACACTTGTCAAAACAGTTTGCATGGTTTGCGGAACAAAACATTTTTGATAAACTAAATTGAGTTTTATTTATGGACGCTCCTTAACTACTGTTGTACCTAGCATACCATTCTATATTGGGTGTGAAAGACCGGAAAATTTGCTCAGAGGCTTCTTTATCAGGCTTGAGGTTCTTTTGCGTGCCGTAAATCTACGACACGGGACCACCGGATTTACTTCCCTTCCGAAGGAAGCCGTGCTAAGGACTTTTACGCCCGAAAAAATCTATCGCCCTCCGCCGGGTTTGAACCCGCAATCTCGTCTTTGATGAACTATATGCTAACTAAAATAAGGGCACATTGGAATGGCGTTTATAAAATGAATTTTTTTATTTAAGTATCTTCCATCTGTTAGAGAATTACCTGCTTGGTTTCACTTTTCCCTCACTTAATAATTTCTCTACAATCAAGCACCTCTCTGAGTCTGAGATTGTCACTGGCCATGTTCCTGGAACTTTAAAATCACACTGGAGATTATATTTACCATGGGAGGAATGCGCGCACACACACACACACGCACGCGCACGCACACACAGAACTTTCTCTGGCCACCATAATTTATTTTCATAGCTAATCCACGTGTTGTTGATTATTTTTTTCCTCTGCTCCTTATTAACCCCGTTGCCATCATCGATTTAAATGCGTGCGCGTCTGCAGTATATCAGTCAGTATCGGTTTAAATCACATTTGGTAATTTAAATTTGCGGGTGTTGAAGAAAAAAATTTGCTCTGTGATTATTTTCCATGGTATTTGCGTGAGATAAACACGCAACGACTAAACTATAGCCTATAAGAGAGCATATATAACGCATTGAGAATAGGTGGGTGTTGCATTTTTAATTCTATGCGAAGTTTTATTTATTTCTTTGCCAACTATTAACTATGAATAATGCAAATCACGAATAATTCTTCATGCACTATATGCTGTAAACACTGCGTTCTTAACTGCTTTGTGCCTTGTAGGAATGCAGTGATATGAGACTGAATGCTTACATACTTAATTCTTCAGGCTTCACCGGTGGAAATTTGAGATGTTTTAGTGAAAGCTCAAAATAAGAGGTCTTTAAATAAAATGCCAGATGGGCTCTAACAAGCGCCCTATTTATACTTTGTATTTTATTATGCTTACCTCGTTTCTTTGCACCTAACCAAGTGGACATAAACAATGAGATTTGCTGATGCTCTTTTTCTCTTTCCTCCGTCCTTTTTCTGTTAATTGCCCCAGAAAAAATTTTCGAAATGCCGAATCACTCATACACACTTACACAGTAATGTAATGTACTGCAAAAACTGATGACATGGATTCTGTGCATGTATACGTTGTCACAACAGTAATAGAAAGGCGACAACAATATGTGTACTGCACTCCCTCCAAGGTGAAGGTATGCCGGTCAATTTTTTTTATATTGTGGTGTGTTACGCTCCACATAAAGTCATGAATACAACCATTGTAGTGTAGAAAATAAGTTTAGTTTTTAACGTCAAGCGACTGCTAGTAATCAATTGTCATTCATTATATAGCAAGTAGGTGAACAACTGAAATGGGTGTAAACAAAAGGCTTACTATTTGGCACCACCTGTAAACTGTCATCCCGGGCAGACTCCCCTCCCTGCCCCTCCCTTATATCCATCACTGCTATTGGATACAACAATGTTCAGATGTTTACTGAAACATTAATTGAGAACAAATTATGTAAAATAGGCAATTTTATTTAACAATTTAAGGAAGTTCAATAAAACAGAGTAAATGATTTTTTAAACATTTAATAAGTAAAAAATCATATATAAACTGTTTTAATGTTTGTTTCAAATTCAAAAGATCCTTATTTAAGTATTATGGCATACAGTTTTGTTAACCTTAATATGTTTTTCTTTGTAGAATTACCATATATGGAGAATGACTATACACCCCTACAACTGGTATAGGATATCTAACTACATTTCTTTGCTCAGTTTTTATGATTTCAGTAAAATTTAACCAAACAACTAGTTCATTAAAAACCTATATCACCAATTTAGAAATTTTCTGCAAACTAGTAAAATGCACAGGAAAAAAGATGTAAAGGAATGTTTGGTACAAGAAGTAGAAAATGAATATTATTTCAGAATTTAGTCTATACTTCCATTCAGATGCAGTCTACTTGTCTTTACTTTGATTCAGAAGAGTCCACTAGACACTATATTCCAGCAGTACTTTAAATAATTGCTTCTGAAAAAAAATATTATAGCGAGGTTCGAACAGAGCATCAAGAATTGCGTTAGTATAGCCAATAGATGATAAAACGTCGAAACCCTGAGCAGACGTCCTGGTAGGACACGAGGCTGCTCTGTCAGCAGTCAAAACATGTTTAATGGCCTCGAATAGTGGCCACAGGGGTCTTTCAGTCTCGTCTGGTTGACAGACTGAACGTCGAAGCTCTGAGCAACAAGGGATGCTTCACACCCCATCATAATTAAGTTAACATTTAATAAGCGGATACATCCAGACCTTACTAACGTACAGGTAAGATGCACTAGTGTTAATTCTCGCTCGTCCTCGCCGCAAGGCTATCCAACATCCTACTAACTGCAACTATGTACATTTAGTAACGAATGCAACTCTTAGTTTTTATACACACCTTGGCCATTTTATTTGATGCCTCATCCTATAACGCACCCATCTATGCCCTACGTATCAACCCCCGATACCGATCCGACCTTCCCCATCTGAGTCTACAGCCCTCCTGTGTAAGCCACCCCTCGGGGCCAGCCAGTAGCTAGGAGTGCTACAAAATGTTGGATGTGCCGGGTATGATTATAGGGTAGGCACCAGGGTTGTAGTTACAATAAAATTGGTGGTTAAGCGTAGCTCTCTCTGGTTGGTGAATGCATGAAAACTTTTTCCCTCTCAATTAATCACTTGTGAATGCATGGCACTAACTCCAGCATTAGAGGACCCTCATTTAGTAGAACCCACCCACCCCTTGCTTCATGCTTTTTGAAGTGCATGCGCTAACCTGAATAGCTAAGAATAAAATATGTGCAGCCTTAAGGTACAGTATACACACCCATAATTGTTGAGGTGCCTCTAATATAGGGAGCAGCACCGGAAAAACCAACACAAATAGGTGGCACTTCCGAGTGCAACTTGGCACGCAAGCGGATGTTACATGTTACTGCCACAGAATGGTGAAAATGCTAACCAGTCATGACGCTGTGTAGAAACCCACCCGCCCACCTGTTGCATTGTGGCATGTTTTAGGTGCATGCAGTGTTCTAAGAATTTAGTAGTAAGATGTATAGCTTTAGTATGTAAGTTTTTTCTTTCAGCTGCACCATGTAGATATTATTTAAGTGAGCTTAAACTCAAAATCCAAAGACGTCGTTAGAAATTAAATACACTGTCACCAATGCAGTTAGAACACATAATGTAAATGACGCCAGAGACGTGTAAACAACAAACATGCAGAGCTCATCAAATTAACATCCCACGTTTACAGGAGAATTAGATAACGATATAGGCATGAAGCAGAGCTTGAAAGAAAAGAATTTTGCAATATAAGAAGTCGCCGTATAAGATTTTCATTGTAGAAGTATAACTTCAATGTTTATAAATATATTCAAAGATTTTCATAATACCTTCGTCAGATTTCTATAAAATATAACGTTTCAAGGAGTGAGTCCGGTATATTCTTCCAGCGTAATCATAATTATTATTGCTGCAACATTTTACTTACACTAAATCCATTTATTTTAGTGAATAACAGTTTACGTTGGCACGATTACGAAAATTCTACCTGACCCAAATTTAACACACATAGAGAGCGCTGAGTATTCAAGAAGCACCAGCAGATGGTTGTCACACTCGATATCAGTGAAACATGCTAACGTTTCACTTTCCAAAACACGATAGCAAAAGTGTTTTCACAGACGAACTTTGAAATACATTGTCTTCCCCACCCGTGCAAGAACAATAAGTGATGATAAAAGGAAAGAAAGAAAATAAAAGGAAATAAGGAAAAGAGGAGAGATGTTAAGGTTTAAATCTTCATAATAGTTCTCGAATACTTGAAAGTGGTTTAAGTGATTTGTTATAATGCAATGCATTGTATGGTTTGCACCTCCAGCGTAATTGAAGCTTTTATGTTGTGGAGCAGATGGTAATTCACGCCACCCAACTATTGTTGTTTGAGAGGTATAATGGGGAAAATGTCTTAAGTGAGGTACAAAAGGTAATCCGGAATGCGGCGTTGGTGTTTCTTCCCGTTGTTAGGATATCACATGTTCAGATTTAAACATTTGAACTAAGTATATTGTTCTCCCAGAAGCTGAGTTCTGGAACACAACTTTGATGGTAAGTTGATTTTGAGAAAGTTTATGTTGCACGACTCAACGAATATGCGTATATGGGTTATGAAGGTTTTATAAGTTTCCCATACCTTCTATAGTAGGATAAAGACTGAACATTATAGCTGGAGCATCTTATAAATGTCAAAAATTGGTCCAATATTTAAGTTTAATCTTACCATTATTTTTTGTGAAGCTAAGTTGTTTCTAAAATGATTCATGACAAAGGTTAAGTCAGTTGGAGCTCATTTCACCAGAAGTTACATTTTGCAAGCAAGAACTATAAGTAAATAAAGAGTTTTGACAGCAGGAAAACAGGACAACGCAGAGTTAGAAGTAATTTATGGCATATAGGGTGATAAATGCTAAATAGATAAATAAATTTTCAAGGAATAAATATCAAATGTAGTGTGGTAAGCAAGCGAAAAGCAACAGCTTAGTGTTACAGTAGTAGTTTAAAGAAGGAAAAAAATGTAAGAGCAAGGAAGAATAAACTTACAAAGATAGATTTTGAACAGTGAACTGATAATGACAGCTAATATTCCGGCTGCGAAGGTGAGCGCCATTATAAAAGACGAGACTATCGAAACTATTGAGATTTTGTTCTTAAGTGTTTAATAGTGATGACTGCGGTAGGATGTAAACTTCTAGGAAAACTTTTGCCGTAAAAATCCAAGCAGTAGCAATGACACTACAGAACCACAAGAACCCCCAGGCACCGACTAATGGAGTTTTGATTTTAGCAACACGAACGGATTCAGTATCGGAAGGAGCTCAAGCCTGAAGCAGATGTTAAACTGATTAAAACGCAAAAAGAACGGAAAGCGCAGTTGATATATGTAAATCTAATACAAAGTGAGTAAAAGATAAGAAGGGAAAGTCACAGGAGGATAATTACAGTCAGGCGACGAACACACGCAAAGATGTAGTAGAGGTAGAATAACAAGCCTCACACACGTTGCCACGCTAATTAAAGATTTTTAGAAGAAGCATAGCGATGCACGTCTACCTAGTTCACAAGCTATACCCACACTGCAACTCGAAGATTGATAAGCTAAGCGGTTACACCGAGCGCAAATTAAAATCGCCGACAGCAAAGTTCGCACGGGCAAGAGAACTCTGGACCGAGCAGTTAAATTAAATTGAGTTTTATTTATGGATGCTCTTTAACTGCTGTGGTCCTTAGCGTCCATTCCATATTGGGCGTGAAAGACCGAAAGTTTGCTGAGAGGCTACTTTATCGGGTTTGAGGTTCTTTTACTTGCCGTAAATCAACGACACGGGATCACCAGCTTTACTTCTCTTCCGAAGGAAGCCATGCTAAGAACTTTTACGCCCGAAAAAATCCATTGCGCTCCACCGGGTGGACCGCTTAGACATGGGTATATCTAAATACTATTGTAAAATAGTTGAATGATGTATAAAGAAACGAACGGGAGTAATATTGAGTCTTCCCTGACACTAATTATGGTAATCAAATAAATAGAGGTAAGGTATGAACAACGAGCACTTGGAGTATGTAAATAATCGTAGTGAAAATATATGTATTATTTAGTACTGCTGGTAGGTTTGTCTTTTTTGTATTTGGTTCCTAATGATATATTTAACTCCGCTTATAGATAGTACAGAGCAAGATGCAGTTGTTGTGACAGGAGGGTCCACGGAACCGCAGAAAAAAAATATAAAATGATTCATTTGTTCATAATGATTATAAAAAATAAGCCTTTTGGGTTGTCCCCATAAGTAAGGAGAAAAGAGAGAAATGGTTACAAGAATTAGTATACCCTCAATAGGTAACTAATAGTGCAATTAGTATGTTACAGAATCCCACCGAGAACGTGCCACTTATCATTCCAGCCAGAACGAGAAACGGAAGGAAAAACAGAGGTGAATTGCATGGGAAGTCCAGACCACGCGAACCTAGGTGTCTGCAAAATTATAAAAAAGGGGAGAGAAAGAGAAGAATCAGACACAAAGCACCACACTATGACACAAAACAAAAAAGAAACATTTAATTGTACAGATACAGACCATAAAATAATTGTAAATTATAGTAAAAAGCAGGATTTGTACCGTTAAAGTAGTGCGAGTAGAACTTAACAGCCTTGTGTCGTACATGGAGAGTAAGGTTCAAAAGTTTTCATTTTGTCGTTTGTTTTTTATTCTCTTGTTCTTCGACCTTCTTCAAAATTCGGAGATAGAAACACAATCGGTAGGGCACTTACTCTTTTTCTTCTCTCGGAATTTACTTTTCCCTCTGCTGTGTTTGCACTCATCCCGGAAAGATTAAACCACATAATCCCCCCCACCGTTCCAAAATGTAATCCATCTGCAAGAAGAAACCCTTTCGCTGCGCGCCGCGTTTTACGAAGAAAAGGAACCCGTAAATAAACCAGATTAGGAAATAGCCAAGCATGACCATTGGCTGGTAACAGCGTTCATTCTTTCGGTGACTACCTAAACTGGAAGATTGACGCCCAAGCTAAATAAACATCACTGAAACGCCTCAGAATTAACACGACACTGAACGGAAATGACTGCCAGCGAGAGCGACCCAATCAATAGGAAAGTCCAGAGTAATGTTGACAGCTCATAGTACAGCTTCTGACATGAAATATGAAACAGGGAAGAGTCAAGAGATATGAAACGGGTCAGAACTTCGCAGCCAAACGTGCTCCTATAATTTATCTACCTCTAAAAAGAACTCTTCCATTATTTCCTTGTCTTGTTTAGCGGAGTGGGTGTCTCGGTACTAGTGGATCAAAGTTGTAATGGTCGGTCTTTATTGGTGTTTTTATTTTTCGCTTTGGAGACACTTCTAGCACCCCTAAGATGAACGGCTTTCTCCCTGTCAAATTTTAATTCCGGGATTGAAATTTGTATGCCTCGGGGGAAATGTAGCGAGGTTAGAACAGAGTATCAAGAATTACGTTAGTATTGACAATAGGTGATAAAATGTTGAAACACTGAATACACGACTTTGTAGGATACGAGGCTGCTGTGTAAGCAGTCAAAATGATGTTTAATGGCCGCGAATCGAGGTCACAGGCGTCTTACTCTTACTTCCGTTTGGTTGACAGACTCGACGGTGAAGCTCTGAGCAACAAGGGGTGCTTCACCATAATTAAGTTAACACTTAATAAGTGAATACATCCAGACCTCATTAATGTACAGGTAAGATACACTAGTGTTAAGTTCTCGCTCGTCCTGGCCGCCAGGAAATCCAACACCGTGTTAACTAGGTTCTCGAACCGACATTTTCTATTGGGAAGGCGTCCTTCCATGTGGAGATGGAGCAGGAGGGTTCTGCCGTAAATGTCAGACCGCCTGTAAAGAAGAGGCATGATAAAACCTCCGCTAAAGGTGCTAGCGCGCAACCTAAGAAAAAAGGCAGATTGATTCGTCCACCGCTTTCCTCGTAGTAGCCTCTTCGATTGAGAACTTATCCTATTTTAATTACTATGGCTATCCTACACTGGAACATGCGTGGAACCAGATCCCATCGACCAGAACTTGAACTTTTGCTCAACCAGTATGAGCCTTTGGTCGTTTGTTTGCAAGAGACTAAACTCCCTCCGCAAGAAACCTTTCAACTTCGACGGTATCTCCCAGTACGGTGTGACCTTATACCAGAGGATGGTATTCCTGAACACGGGGGCACTATGCTGCTAATCAGAGATGACATATTCGTGGAATATGTATCCACACACTCTGATATCCAGTCAGTTGCTGTAAGGATTCGCCTGTCAGCCCTCCGATTTATCATTTGTACTCTTTATCGGCCACCATCTGTCGACCTCTCGCGAACTGATTTAGCCGATCTAGTCTCACAGTTGCCAACACCTTTTCTGTTGGTGGGAGACGTCAATGCCCATTACCCTCTTTGAGGCTCTCCTCGGGGTTGTGCGAGAGGCACATTAATCGACGAATTTTTGGATGGCTACCTTTCTTTCAGACTCCTTCAACACATTTTCACATCTTGACATTGCAGTTTGTTCACCACAGTCATCAGTTTCCTTTCACTGAAACTGATTTACACTCTAGAGACCACTTTCCATGTCTTCTTAGTCTCTTAACACCAGATGTATGTTCCACACGTTCGTTTAGCTGGCACTTCGATCAAGCCAAATGTAATCTTTACTCCCAGTTGGCTGTGTTTGCATATAATGAGCACGACTCTGCGAATCTTTTGGCACAACATTGCACAGAGACGATTCTTTCTGCTGCTGAACGCTCTATTCCTTGGTCGTTTGCCCACCCCCGTCGATTTCCAGTCCCTTGGTGGACGGATGAATGTCGAAAGGCTATTCGTGCTCGCAAAAGTGCTCTTCGGATTTTCCAGCGCCGCCCTACACTGAAGAACTTGATCCAGTACAAGAAAATGCGTGCTTAGTGTATAAAAATTATTAATGATAGCAAAAAGACATCCTCGAGCCAGTTTGTAGCTTCTTTTAATTGCCATACACCTTCCTCTGTTGTCTGGGATAGGTTAAGGTGTGGCCGATAAATCGACCCAGATGCCCATCGCTGGTATTCACACGTCTGCAGGAGCTGTTGTTGATTACCTTGACGTGGCTAATACATTGGAAGCGCCTTTGCTCAACTGTCCAACTGGGATAACTATTCGCCCAACTTCCTTCTGGTTAAGAGTCCGATAGAATCTCACGGTTTCTCGTTTCGTTCTGGAAACCTTGAAAATTATAATCACCTTTTCACCATGACGAAGTTAGCACACGCCCTATCGACTTCGCGCCTATCAGCGCCACGACCAGATAGTGTCCATGTACGAATGTTGCAACAGCTCCCTCCTGAGGATAACACTTTACTGCACGACGTCTACAATCGTTTTGAGTTGACGCCACTTTTCCAGATACGCGGCGGGATGCCACCGTCGTACTCATTTTGAAACCCGGAAAGGACCGTCATCTTCCCCCAGCTACCGTCCTATTTCCCTCACCAGTTGCGTTTGTAAGGTGGTGGAACGCATGATCAATGTACGGTTGGAGTGGTGGCTGGAAACTCATAACCTTCTGAGCAACATACAGTGGGGTTTTCGACGGCGCCTTTCTACTACGGACCACATTGTGTCGTTATCGACGCAGATCATGAACAGGTTTCTGAAGAATTGAAACCGTTGCAAATTTTTTACCTTGGGAAGCCTTATGATACGTGTCGGCGAGCAGGTATATTGCGTTCCCTACACGACAGGAACGTCTGTGGACGCTTACCACTGTTCCTTCAGGAGTTTATGACGGACAGCGTTTTCCGAGTGAGTGTCTGCGCGGCTTTTTCGAACCTTTTTATTCAAGAGAACGGCGTGCCTCAGGGCTCGATACTAAGCGTTACACTATTTCTTATGGCAATTAATTCTATCTCGGAATATGTTTCTCCAGGGGTGTCGTCATGTTTATTCGTGGACGACTTCGCCGTCTATTGCACTTCTCAGTATATGTCGTTTTTGGAACGCCTCCTGCAGCAATGTTTGGACGATCTTCAGGCTTGGAGTTCTAAAACCGGCTTTCGTTTCGCCACTGAGAAGTCTATGTGCGTTAACTTCTGGTGCCGTAGGAGACGATTTCCACCTTTGCTCCGATTCGGTCTAGATTTACTGCTCTTCGGTGGTGAGGCGAGATTCCTGGGGTTGATGTCTGATAGGAAGCTTAGTTGGTCATCGCATATAGCACAGTTGAGAGCATATGACCATTCTCTGAATGTCTTGTGAGCATTAAATGACACATCTTGGGGAGCGGATCGGACAGTTTTGCTACGACTGTATCGCGCGCTGGTCCGATCCAAGATAGACTATGTGTGTATCGTTTAGTCCTCAGCACCTCCATCTATGCTGACAAAATTAGACGCAGTCCATAATCGTGGCATTTGAGTAGCTATTGGTGCGTTTCCAACTAGACCAGTTCTGAACCTTTACGCCGAATCGGCAGAACCTCCTCTGCGATATCGGCGTGATGTTCTGCTAAGCCATTATGACTGTGCACTTAAATATATGTCAACCCATCCGACATTCGCTTCCTTTTTCCACACCGCGCTGGACAAACGTTATCAGAGCCGCTCTATTTATCCAAGGCCTGCAAGTGTTCACTTCCGGAAGCTTCTTATACAGCACGGCATTGAAATGCCTAGTACGTTTCCTAAGGGAGGGAAGGTGTTTCCTCCTTAGTTACGTGGGACATCTCACGTGATCTTGGGATGACGGCTTACCGGAGGTCCACGCTGGCTACTTTTAGCATCCGCACTTGTCTTTTTAGAATTTCTGTCTGGTTACCATGGCCGGATTTTTATTCACGCCGGCGGATCTGTACTCCAATGGTATTGGATGTGCTTATGTTCATGGAACCGAAACCCATACATTCGGTTTTCCTGGTAGCAAATCCATTTATAGTGCTGAACTGTATCCCATATACCGAGCCACTTTGTATGTGTGCCGTCGGAACTTGGGAGCTTGTCTCATTTTGAGTGATTCCCTTAGTGCACTTCAGAGTCTTCGTGAGTTGTACAATTATCATCCTATTGTTCAGCAAATCCAGGGTGCCCTCATGTTTTATACGTTTCTGGCGTTAACGTGGAGTGTACTTGGCTACCTGGTCGCGTTGGTTAGCCGGGGAATGAACCGGCTGATTTGGCAGCCAAGGCAGAGACCACCGAACCCAGTGTTGTAATATCTCGCGTAACGTTGGAAGCTTTCGGCTTGTTGTGTGGAGAGCGCTTCTCTCGTGCTGGCGCGAGGAGTGGTTGGCTCTCCGAGGTAATAAGCTTAGAGTAGTGAAGGACCCTCTGATTCCTTGGGTTACTTCTTCGCGTGTATCTCGTCGCGAGGAAGTGATTTTGGCTCGTTTGCGTATTGGCCACTCCAATTTTACACACGCCTATCTTTCTAAGGGTGGCCCTGTTCCTCTTTGTCCGGTATGTGGAGAATGTCTATCGGTCGCCACGTGTTGTTGGAGGGCACTTCTCTTGCATATCTTTGGAACTCTCTGCAACTGCCGGCCAGTCTTGCAGAGATCTTGACGGACAATATTCACTCGGTTGTTAGGGTTTTTCAGTTTGTCAGAGGTAAATTCTTAATTGCGTTTTTCATCATATTGATCTCAGGTGATCTCATATTGATAATTCCCTGTTTAGTTTTTTATAGCTTCCTATTTATCTCTGACCTGTACTATGATTTTATTTTGAATTCATATCACTGGCTTTTGCTGCAATTTTTAACGTTTATCTTTATCCCTGGCTTTTGCCATAACCTGTTTTAGAAGGGCGCTTATGACCCAGTTGTTGGGTGCCCTAATACAATAATCATTATCATCATCACCGTACTAACTGCAACTATATACATTAAGTATGAATACAACTCTTAGTATTTATACATTCCCCGGGCCATTTATTTGACGCCTCTTTCTATATCGCACCCGCCTACGCCCTACCTATTAATCCTCAATACCGATCCGTCCTTACCCATCTGAGTCTACAGCCCTCCTGTGTACGTCACTCCTCAGAGCTAGCCATCCCATTAGGGGTGCTACAATACACATGCTAGTGGAATGATTTCCGACGAAGCAACTGAATCAGTGCTTCAGTAACAATTTTATGCTTAACCCTAGGTGGATTAAGCTGTTTTTGTTAACACGCTGGATCAAGGGAGGGATAAATAATGTCCAGCACTATATTTTACCCTTATGGTTGTATTGCCCTTACGGACATTCGTAATCGTCTGCAAATATATGAATTAAATGATAAAATAGCTGATTATACACAGACATGGGAAGACCACGTTAATAAAATGGATAATGAAAGAATGCCAAAGAATATTTAAAAGTACAAGCCGAGGGTGGAAAGAAGAGTTGAAAGACTCAAGAGTAGATGGTCGGACCAATGAGACGCAACAGATCGTGAGGTCTAATGACTAAAGAAGAAGAATGGTTGTATTTACAATTTTTGCGTAAGCATTAGTTTTTATTAAGTAAATTAAGAAAGAAATATATATTTTTTCAGTTCCATTTATACCCTGCCTTTAACTACATCGGTCTTATCGGCGGCCTTTTCGTTTGGAACTTATTGCCTAATGCAATGGTGTTAACTTGTATTCGCTTGTCAATGGGTTTCTTGCACTTGGGTTTTTATCATTAAATCACTCACACACACATTCACATTCATACTTTCAGACTCCGGGGAGGATAGGAAACAAACTTGGCTAGAGCAAAATTCCCACCTCAAGCCGGAGATCGAACCCTGGACACCCGGGCAGGTGCTCTACCGACTGAGCTACGGGGTCAGCCAAGAAATATTGTATACTAAGAAACATATCTTTTATAATATATATTTTAACAAAATATTTATATCTTGAAACTTTTCAAATTAAATGAATTATTGAAAGTTAATGCTTGAACAAATTCGTATACATCATTCACATCTACATTCAGATTCATTCATCTCACTCACACAATCATAGTATATGTTTGTCTTTTGAGTGTGTTTTCTACGCACATACAAGTTGCATTTTCCACAATGGTTATTTTTGCTAATTTGTTTAGTTTTTCACTCTTGGTGCGACACTGTTTGCTACATGTATGACACCTCCCTTTCCCGGATGGCTGGCTGCTGCTGATTCTCATTGTTTTGGTGATTTGCTTCTTGAGGATGTCTTCCATTGATATGATATTGTTCTGCAGTCCAATTATGCTTGCAGCATGATGTTCCACTTTGATTTGATTAGTGTAACCCCAGTTCCTGTAGATAAAAACGCCGCCTGTTTGTTTTGTTTTAGTACCAGTCTGGGAAATTCATAATGTACAGTCTCTAAGAATTTATGCATACAATATCAATTAGGTGTAAAATACTGATAGCAACCAATGATGGATACCTCTCTTCCTGGCCATTTGATCAATGGTGTCAACAGAACCTTTGGTTAAGTTATAGAATAAATTTTTATGTGATTTTTTCTCCACCTTCAGAAACTTTGGCATCCTGATGTGATGGCAGCATGATTAGGTTCTTCATAGGTTTAGGAATATATGTCATTAACATGACAGGTGGTTTTCCAGATACAGGATCAGTGAATGCGAACTTGCTTGAGTGCAATTCTCTTCCAGTTATGATTTTCAATTCTTCAGGAATATGTTTGTGATTATTTTTCATAGTACCAACTAAAGTAATTTTACACTCATACAAATCTTCAACAAGCTCGACCGATGTTTAGAACTGGTCAGTAGTCACATTCTGACCTGTGTCCTTTATTGGAGCAACAAACCTTTTGACAACTTTTCTAGGGCCTCTTGATTCAGGGATTGTTCCTTCTTGTTTGCCAGCAGAAACTTCCATACTATGAGTATATCGTAGTCACGGTCAGCATGAAGTCTAATGAGGATCCCATATTTACTGGATTTTTCTCTCAAAAAGACTTAAAATGGGCATGTGCCTCGAAATAGGGAAAGCATTTCATCTATGGTAGTGTTTTACCAGCTGTACAGTACTTCGGAAATATGTCGTTCAAAAGTTGAAATATTTCTTGTAAAGGAGCAAAATTGTCATTAGATCTCCTAACCTGACTTGTGTTCTTATCATTAAATCTGACGATAGAAGATCACGGAATGTGTTCCGACTCATACTGGCTATGCATACTGACCTTCCAAGCTCTTGGGACCATAAATCATGGTAATGTAGGTTGCCGTTATTTTCGCCCATCAAAATGAGGGTACCTATGAATGCGAGGATTTCAGTTGGACTTCTTTCTTCAACACTCCTTCTCTCTATTTCCTCGTTTGTGTGCTGCACAATTTTAGACACAACTTCAGCAGTAAAGAACTTTCCAAAGGACTCTTGTGTTGTGGTTACTTGACCAGTTTGTTGCAGTCCAGTCTTTCCACATATTATATTTGCAACAGTTCTTCGCATGGGATGAAGCAGATTAGGTAATAAACCCTTCCACCTTTAGTTACATGTTTCACAATTATTACACTTGCACTATTGTTGTTATCATTAATGTTCCTATCAGTTTCACTGTCGCTTGAAGTACTTACAGTAAAATTGGCTTCTGCGTCATCATTATCACCATTATCATAATCACAATCCATGTCTTCAATCTGATGAACTACATCTTCAGTTTCACTACCATACTCATCAAAAACATCATTACTTTCTTTCTTGTGATGTTCTAAAACTGCTTCCGATTCTCTTTCCATATTATATAATTATCTACTTATATTTCTGAATCATACCATGCTCAGAGACAGAATAACACTGTTTATAAAATGAGTTTTCAATCTATGCAGCACTGCAACAATGCAATATAATGTTGGTTTCCAAATAAGTTCATTGTTACAACATATGTTTTCAGTTTCGAACAATAAGGCCATTGTTGTAACATATGTTTATAATTTTAAATAAAAAGAGTTGTTACAAGTTCGACCAAGGTAGGGTTATTTTGTGGCTACTTCGGAATTTAGTCCATATAATTAGGTTTCCAACCAAAAAACTTGATTGTGTTTATTGAATCGTTAACTTTACACTGTTTATGACCAACATGAGAATACCATGGTCTGTACATATTCTATACTATAATAGTAATAGTCCTAAAAGTTTCCAGTTAACAAACAGTATAAAGTGTGTATATAAGTTGGCCCTCCCTTGCCCGTCCAGTTAACAAACAGTGTTTAATGAACTTTTATTTTCTATGCAGTGTATATTTATGGACATTATATTATGTCAGCTGATTGTATTAGATAGAGACCTAAAGTGCTTGCTGCTGCTGGGAATTGAATTGGGGTATATTTATGGACGCTCTTTAACTGCTGTGGTTCTTAGTGTCCCATTCTACATTGGGGGTGAAAGACCGGCAAGTTTGCTCAGAGGCCTCTTTATCAGGCTTGAGGTTCTTTTACGTGACATAAATCTACAACACGGGACCGCCAGCTTCACTTCCCTTCCGAAGGAAGCCATGCTAAGAATTTTTATGCCTGAAAAAATCTATCGCCCTCCGCCGGGTTTGAACCCGCGACCTCGGGAACTAGAGGCTAACATGTTGCTGCTGGGGCTGAAACATTGTAGGGAAATGGGCATGCCATGCTGAATGACTGCTACTTTTGGACTCTCAATCTAAGTGAGCATGAGATGGCAATTTATAGCCTACAAGGCAAAGTTTCAGCTCATTGTAGAAATAAGTATTGATTTTGCAGTTCTACTTATTGTTTGTATGTACTACATAAAAACTCTCTAAGTAATTTAGGATACACGTTTTCAAGCAACAGCAGCATTTATTATGAAAAAGCTTCCAGCAAATGCATTTTCAGAGTCTGCATTCTCCAAAAAATGAAATTATTAAAAATGGAAAGCCAGGATTACAGCATTAGAACTACTGAACTTGGATCAAGTAACCAATACACTTACAAGATATTTTCCGCTAAAATCAGATAAGATCTGCAAAATTGAGGGGTCAGTAGCTGTACAGTCATATGTAAACGTAGCTGCTTCTGGAGGAAATAGAATAGGAACTGAGCTTGATGACCAGCTAAGATTTGAAATATTCTTATACAGTCAAAAGAAACAGTGTAATGCTTAAAAGGCCCATCAAAAGGGTGTTTTCTGAGCCAACTATAATTGACCATTCAAGGCCATGACAAAAGTGAAAAGCATTTACAGACATTACAGTGTTTAAAAATCTTCCTAATAGAACTCATAATGACTGCATCAGTGGCAACTCCTGGTTTATAGATGTGTAGGATGAAACTGTGAGGAGAGCTAAGCATTAGGAATTAGGTATATACCGAAATGGGCAATCCATTAACGCCTAACATTGCCGTGTGGTAAGCACATAACACATTCTTAAAGTTGTTATTGTGCTTTCAAAAATTCTGCTAGAGGTGTGATACCACTGTAATCGCTCTGTAAAGAATCCACATTTACAACAATGTAGTGTTCATTGTCATGTTTGTTACGGTAATACTGTACAGATTGTTTGAAAACTGCTATCGCTGAATGCGGAGCAGAAATGGACATCTGTTTCGAGTAAGTATAGTTCTATATGCTTAGAGTTGTTATGTGGATTATTTCTTGGCAGTAAAGTTCTTTGTATGGTGCAATATATATTCATTGAGGGTTACAAGATGATTCAGAGAAAAAACAGTGAAATTATGGCTTCCTAATTCCATGTTACCATATGACAATGCTAGGAGGATATACTCAGTAAGATATATTTCGTTATGTTTTGTTTCAGGAAAGGGCTTTCACTTGCTGAAGCACTGGAGATAATTTACAGTGATGATATTGATGGTGATGTGTTTATTCAACCACCAGCACCAAACGTAGATACAGATGAGAATTCTGGAAGTGAGGATGAAGGCGGATTATCTGGCAACCTGACATCTTGTCAATGACTGGCTAATACTGAAATAAGGCTACCAAACAATGAAAGAATAAGTGTTGCCAAAATGAGTACAACCCATCAGTACAGCCACCTACATCTGAGGCAGCTGCACCTGAAATTGTGTCTACCCAATATCTGAAAATGTTATTAAATAGGCAGTTGGGAGGAAAGCAACTGAGAAACGATGGCAGAAAGGAGCTGATTTTGACATGGATAAACCTACTAATTCCCCACTCCAGATTATTCAAGATATGAACACATGTCAGTAATTAAAATTTTGAAAGACTTTCTTGACCACGAGTTCACTGATTATTTGGTAGAGGAAACCAGGTGCTATGTATTATTTTTACATTTTCTGGACACAAAGATAACAGCAGAAGAAATATGCTGCTTCATTGCCATTCTATTTGTTAGTGGCTACAATAACTTGTTGTCTAAAAGACACTTCTGGGATTCAAATGATGACATGAAGAGCCTGGAAGTTTCTCAGTCAATGAGAGGAGACAGATTTCTTCAAATTTGTAGGGTTCTGCACTTTGCAGACAACACTAGAATTGATCATGATAATAAGTTATGGAAAATACGGCCTATAATGGAAAAGTTAAAGAAGAGATGAATTGATAATTTCATGGCTGAAGAGCAACTATGATTTGATGAATGTATGTTCAAATATTTTGGCGACATGGGTGCAAGAATTTCGCTACCTTAGGATCAGACTGACGTAACTACATGAATGCATGTTTTGAGATATTTAAGTTTTTAAGTTTGTGATGATGCTATATGTATATTAGCGTTGCTGAACACAAACTTTGTTATGAAATTCGATAACTTTGTTCATTTACCCAATGATTGGCATTGATGTTTAGTTTGTAATAATCAGTTATTAAGTAGATATTTAATGTTTCAATAAAATGCGCTGTAGTTACGTCTCTTTGATCCTAAATAAATTACGATTTCCTGCTGCGACTCTATGGGTATTGCAATCTTATAATAAAACTGAACACGCTTTGTTGTTGTAAGACATTTTTATTAAAGCATAAAATAAATGATAAACAAAATTACATTAATATTACACTGTTGTAATGGGAGTGAAGTAAGGAATAAGACTGGTGGTACTTCTGTGGAATTATTCCTTTCTGGCATAACTCTTTCAGATCGGATAGTTTCTCTTTGGTGACTGGCAGGGGACTGTCATAGACAGGTTGTAATGCTAATTCCTATGTTTGATTTCTTCTACTGTGCCCAGCTCTTATGGCCTGCTACTCATGAAATTCTGCCTCATCGTAACAATACTTGAAATATATTTTATATGGTTCACCCTTACGTATTATATCCATACAATTTTCAACAAGCTCACTGCTTCTCCTTTTTCATCCGTCTTTCTATTAGTAATTGTTTCTTTCTGAAGTTCAGTAAAGTTTACGAATTTCGTAGAATCCATCTATATGACAGTGTCTCTTTGATGCCATGCGTACTACAGTGAACCATTCTATGGGATCGAACACATCTACGTGTTTGCTCTAATTTTCTATGCAGGTATGTACAGAGTCCACTTCCATCTGTGAGTGGCCTGGTTCGAAAAACCGCTGATGGATTACTGGAATGTTCATATTCTGGACGGCATATAACAACGTCGCACACATGTTAATATTTCGGTTTTGTCCACCACATGTATCTGAAAATAGTGTTATTTCCTTTCCATTTGCAACATCTCTCAGAAACTCCAAAACACACGATGCCCTTCTGTTGAACCCCTTTTCGTTGTTGACTCATGTAACATGTGGGCTTGGTTGTTTGATAAATTCAAAATTGTCAAGTTATAGACAAAAATTGTCTTTTATAAAACAATTTGAATTAGTCTTAGGACAGTACAGTACTGCCTCCAACTCATATTTTGCCATAAGACATTAACCTTCGTTTTTTCTTCCTCCGCTTTCTTATTCTTCATTTCTCGTGCCAATTCTTGCTTCTTGATGTGATCATCATTGTTTTCTTCATATTTTCATCTTCCTTCTCCATCTGTGTAAGATTATAATATTTGAAACATTCATTGTTATACATGATCCGAATATTTAAATATGCAGGTAAGTATTCCTTGTCAAACTTCTTCCTGGAATAATGTGATGGGAGAACTGGGAACTTCCGAATATGGTTTCTGATTTCGTCCTCCTTATCTTCGGGTGGTTTCCAACCA
This sequence comes from Deroplatys truncata, assembly GCA_030765065.1. Taxonomy (NCBI): domain Eukaryota; kingdom Metazoa; phylum Arthropoda; class Insecta; order Mantodea; family Mantidae; genus Deroplatys; species Deroplatys truncata. Next base: position 404,443,921 of record CM060990.1, on the reverse strand, counting down.
GGTGCATGGTGACCTCTTTTCTCCTTCTCTATTACGTTGTGATCACCTCTTTTCTTAATGTTTGTCCTCGCAAACGTTTCCAATATGTCAAAGGTAGCGAGGAAAAATTGCTTGTATAGCTGAATTTTATCAAATCCTTTGACTAGGAAAAGACGTTTACTATTTTTTCTTCTAGAATGTTCTGATTGTGTTCGGATACTTTCCTTTTCATATTCATCAACTAATAAACTCAAATATTGTCTCTGAAGGAAAGGATGTCGTCCTGGGGGTCATCTCTCGGACGTAAGGTACGTTCAAGTTAGTCGGCGAACACATTTGCTTTGGCTTGGGGTTCGTAGGCGAGACTTTGGGTGCCTTGGAGAGGGGAGGAAATGACTGCTTTGTGTATGCAACTCCTGTTAAATGATTTCAGTACAAATACCTTTTCCTATTTAAAGAGAATAAAGGATTTTTAGTATAGAGTCAACTGAAATACTCAATGCCACAGCCAGGATTTGAACACATTCTCCCACTCTCCGGTATTTCTTGCAATTTCACTGGGGTGGGGGGCAGACTACCTCAAATAAGAATTATTTCTATTAAAATATAGCTAATGGAAGAACTCAACAAGACAGGAACAATTTTTTTGAGAAATTGTTGGCAAACTTTCTTCTTGGAAGAGGAGGATGAATTTAACCTTTACCACTGTGTGATTGCCTAGTCTTTCTCTATGCCCTTGAAAGACCATACTATTACACATTGTTAAGATTAGCAACACATCAATTACCCTTCTTACTATATACTTTAAATTATCCATGATTTCTTTATTAAAATGTCTTCAATCAGTGGAGTTCTTGTGAGATAAATTTATATTCATTTTCGACATTCGTTTGAGAAACGGAAATTGAGGGAAAATTGGTGCTACGTTCACAATTTATTAACCCATCTTCATTATTATTAGTAGAATCGTGGGAAAACAAGTCCTAAGTTCACATTTTATGGATTCGCCCACGAAATTAGCGGAATCATGTATTTCAGAAACGCCACCATTTGCACATTTTTCATTTCTGCAATTTCTATTGGATTTGTCCATCTCCATGAAAAATATTTCCGGAGTTTCGTTAACAAGCCATCCTTTTCTTTAGTTTATTTTTTGTTTTCTTTTGGTCGCTCCACTAAGTTACTAGTCGGCTACGATGTGAGTGTGCTTGGAGGAAGGCGCCACTGTTTTGTTGATAATGCGTCAACAAGGCTAGGGAACAGAGAAGAGTGAAGGCCAAGTCGATAGAGGAATGTACAGTTGCACAATGAAAGCCGTACTACATCTGCTGGCTAGTAAATGCAACCAGGACTGCCAATCAAAAATATAGTGAATCTCGCCACAGGTGGAACAAAATTCCGCTATATTTCGCTACAAAAATGCAAACATAGTCATTATAAAAAGTTGTAATAATATACGTTTGGTGCCAGAAGACCAAGACGATGGATTAATGATGATGATGATGATGATGATGTACTTGAGTAATGCGTATTGAGGCGCTTAATAAAAATAAATTAATAACTATCGCTACGCAGGCTAGCTACACTACTTTAAGAGTCACCACTGTTGTATTTCTCCGCCGTATTTCCTTTTTGTCTTATGAGTGGAGTACCTTTATCAGCATTATTATATAATGAAGAATAACCGACTAATTTGATTTAACACAACAGCTCACTTGATTCGACAGTATGATACTGTAACTTGAAATGAAGCCTGAGAGGAAGTAATAAACTTCTGGAGTGGTGAAGTGAAGAAGTTGAATCCGTTTACGTTAACATACTGAATAGCTATCAACGGTGCTTTAAAGCGTAAAATGACTAAATTAAGTTTATAGAATATTAATTAAAACTGTATACATGTTTGTTTTAGTAATAAGTAATGACTTATTTTTTAAAATTAAAATTGCAAAAGCCACTGCATATTCCCACTTTTTCGTTTGTCGTCGCAATGTCTGAGGGCTCAAATTTCGCTACGCGTAGTGGAATTCCGCTATGTTTGGCAACACTGAGTACAACTCGGAACTGCGGATGCTTTCTTTACGTGATTGTCCTTCCGATGCCCCGCCCACTTGGTCCGTAACTGTTTAGTTCCTCTTTCCACGCACGCCGTCATATTGTGGCCGACTAGTACACACGCTCAATCGGCATAATACCAATAAAAAAAGAGTACTCAACTTCTGAAATTAAAATCTTTTACCTGTACATATAATTAATTTTCACAGTGAAAATAAAATTTTTTTCAACTTTTCACAATATTAATGATGCAGCAGGCTACACTCGCTCCTGCGCTCACTATCCTAATAGATCAGAATGTCAGGAAGAACAGAGGAAAATTGTTTGAATTCAGTTTTTCCCGTTAACCAGTAAATGCAAGTAACAACGAAGAAAATATTCTAACCACCCGTTCCATCCTATTGTCCCGCACGGTACCGTTATTTTGGCAGCGCAGGATTAGAGAATTCACAGTGTTGTCATATTACTCAATACTTCCGAAATTCCAAGAAAACTATTTCTTCCCAGAATTTATAGCCTTGAAACAGGGTGCTGCATGTGCGGCCTAAACATGCGAAAACACGGCATTTCGAACCTTTGCCCCCCCCCCACATTGCGGGTTTGCGGGGCGGTTGCTAAGCCACTGCTTTGATCATAATGGTGATTCATGATGCTTGAGATAGGTCTCATGTCAATGCTGCAAACATTTGTAATATAAACAAAAAATGAAAATTTGATACATTTTGAAAATTATATTTAAATGCTATGAAAAGTATACAAATATAAGTAGATAAATATATTTATATACAGGTAGATACACTCAGAAAAAAAATTATTTGCTATGTCCTCATCATTTCAACAGAAAAGTGGTCATGAAGCATTGACAGGATAGGTCATTTTAACTCCCCATAGGGTATAAAATGCTTGTATAACTATTTTTTGCAAAGGTGTTATAAATATTCAGTGCTTCAGCTATTAAATTGACATTGCACACAAATACAAGGCATGCACTTTGTGTCTTAATAGATCGTCTAGTTGTTAGAAACTAAAGAGAGAGCATTTGAATACCTAATTTCAATTGTAAGGACACTTCATTTGTTGCAGTCATAACACGGGTAGGCAAAAAAAATTAAATTATAAGTGTTTTCAAATATACTAACTTTAGAGTACATAAAGCAGCATTAAAAGTACAAAGAGTACCAAATATATTTACATCCCTCTCCATTGGAAACTGGTAGTTACAATTTCTGGTTATTCTGGGGACTAAGACTTCATCAAATAATGCCAAATTAAAGTGAAAGATTACAGTTTTAAGGACTTTGCTTGTTATCTAAATATCATACAGAGTCATATGTTTGATATATTTCGAACAGTATGTGCTTAATTTGCAAAGAATTACTCATTACCTACACATTTTTTTAAAGTGTATGAACTTCACCTTAACTCCCCAATTCTGCAGAGACAGAGAATGATATGGATAAATAATGCTTAAATGTGGCCAGGGTCCATTGAGATGGGAGTTACCTGACATTTGTCTTATGAAGGCAAGAGAAAACCACACAGAAAACTTTATCCAGGCAGCTCAATTCAATTGAGATTGAAATTGGCCGTATGGATTTAAGTTATTTTTCACATTGAAGATCATTTACTTCAACTATTCCATAAGCTAAATATCAGTTTATAATATATGCTTATTGAGTTTTTTTTAATGATTACATGCTTCCAGTTTCTAGAAAAGTGAGTGTGGTGAACATTTGTACATTTAGGGTAGTTCCATGAGAAATGGAATAACAGTTTTCAATTATTTTACATTTGAAATACAAATACAGTGTACTAGTGAATTAACTTTAGGAAACTTCTTACTTATCTCCAGCAAAAGTGAACAAACTTGCAGAAGTTAGGCCAGCACATATGTTCCAAAACAACCTGGATTTGACAGCAATAACTGCAGTTGTTATATTCAGATCTGAGAGGGAAAAGGATAGCTGAAAAGAGCACATTCAGTTACATGCTGAGCTATTCTAGCAGAATATGAAATCCAATCCAAAAAGAAGTTTGAATGACAGTTCTGTCTGTGAAATCAAAACTATATTTGAATGCTGTTTTTAGTTTTCCAAACAATATCCAAATGTCTCCACAGAAAAAAATAAACCTTTTTGATAATGGAATGACATGCTGCAATCATAAAATCAGCATCTGTTCACAACATGAAGAATTAAAAACAAAATAATCAGTGTCATGATAGAGAATAACTATATCCTCTCAGAGGTTGTAGATCAATTAAGGAACACAATTTTACAGAATAACACATTTATTCACATTCACTGATAGAAATTAATAAAAATTATAAAAACCATTGCAAGATATAATGACAGTGTGTGTGCCTGGCAACTGACATATTCCTACTGCTCTCTCTCTCTCATACATACAACAGCATCACTCTACCACACACCTTTGCATGTCTATATAGGTGTCGTTAATTACTCACTGTGTAAAATGAATTTATCTGTATTCCAACACACCTCCTAAAATTCATATTACAGTCCAAAATTTACTATTATTAATTATTTTACATTTAACATATTTTTAAATACTTTGAATATGTTTCGATCTATGGCCTTTATAAAAATATTCAGAATGTTTTCTTCAGAATTCACTTTTACAATATCAATTTCACCATTAATACAACTTTCATTTAAAGTGGTAATGAGTTTCTATATATTTTGATTTCTTTGCAAAATTGCCATACTTTGCTACATCTATCACACCAGAACCATCTGCATACATTTTAATAGGATCAAAAACTTCAATATTAAAATCAAGCAAAATATCTTTTATAACCTTTAATTCACTCATACACTCAGATAACGCTACATATGCAGCTGATGTAGAGGACTTTGTTATACTGTTCTGTTTCTTTGATTTCCAATAAATTACATTTCCTTTTAATTTAATGACATTACCAGTCATTAACTTTCTATCAATAATATTACCTGCCAATCAGTGTCTATGTAACAATCTAAAATTTCAGCATTTGTATCTTTATTAAAAGCTAACTTTAAGCCTTTGGTTAAAACTAAATACTTTAAAACTCTCAAAGCATACTGGTAATGACTACTATCATAACAATTCTGAAATCTACTTAAATAATTTACACTATAGCTTATACCAGGTCTTATTCCTGAACTAATATATGAGTACAAAAGAGCTCATATTAAATTTATATATTTAATTTTATCACATGCTGATTGTGCAGGTTCTAACTTCAAATTTTGTTCCATAGGAGTAGCATACAAATTAGAATTTAAAATATCATGCCCCTTTCTAATGACAAGATATAATCCCTTTGATCTAGGGTCATTTTTTCTTCATTACAATCATGATTAATATTAATACCTAAATAGGTTTTTATTTTACCCAAATCTTTCATTTGAAATATTTTAAATAATAAAGTTTTAACAAAATTTAACTTAGCATTACCTTTACAATATATAAGTAGACCATTTATGAATAGAATTAGACAAATATTATTTTTATTCTCCTTATCATTTAATATATATACCAGGTGAGTCAGCTGCCCCTAATTTATTTTTGAATTTATGCAGCGTGCTAAGCAACATATGTGACTTACGCCTTTATTGAATTCTTTCTAAAGGCTGATTTGCATAACACTTTATAGAGGAGGGCTAGATAACTCAGTGCATAAGTGTTTTACGGGACAGAATGCTGTCGTCATGTATGTCGATGCCAAAAACATCCCACCCTGACACTGGGAGCTTCAGTGGCACTTTAAGCTTATTTTACAAACTTTTATTCTTTAACATACATTGATACACACCATTGAAAACGCCCCTGAAGGAACAACTTATCACATGCATCGGTTGACAAAACTATTTGAAAACAAAATGGCAGATCTACGCAGTGCGACCAATTGAATTTAAGCCGTGAGCCAACAAAGGTTCGTTGTACAGCCTTGTCAAAAAATGCTAAGCATTAGGTAGATAATTTCTCTTCTGTCACGAACTATGGCATATCTCAGTTCATACAGTAATTGAAATGGCTGATGCAGTTTATTTATTCGAGTTAAAGTTACCAAAATGACCTCCAAACGCTGTATAAAGTTGCAAAAAGCATGTAAAGATTTGAGGTGGGGTTGAGTTTTGCTATTATTAATTCGTAACTCCCAACGTAGCATTGGCCGAATAGTATTATCATAGTTTCTTTACCACTGTGCCGCTTTAGTGCGGGTTCAAATCCGTCGAGTTAAGTTTAAAAATTTTATTAACTTTTGTTTTATCTCTTTTGGCCTATAATTTGATATTCTGGTACAAAGAACATTTTTGATAACATTATAAATGTGTACAAAACAGAATAATCGCCATGTTTTATCTACCGTAAAGAAGAAGAACCGCAAAGCCTAAATCATTTCCGGGCACTCATACGTGAAGAATGCGGGAAGATTACACCAGGCATGTTATAATATGCAAGAAGGTCTTTCCGGCAACGTACATAAATGTGCATTGATGAAGGGGGTCGTCATTTTGAAAAATTACTTCGTTGATGAAATCCACGCTCTTTAACAATTTATTATTCTGTTTACCATGGACTTGGCACATTTACAAATCCTTTGTCAGTAGAAGAAATGAAACATAAGGTTTAAACATGAAACAAAAGCTGTTAGATTTAATATCGTCGCTATGTGCCCAAAAGAATAAAAGCTAACTACGTGACACGGTTTACAACACCAGTTAGGTACAGATTATTATCGTAAGCATGATACACAATTATCTGATTGTAATTCTTGTGTCTTTGGCTCACAGGAGAGCCAATAACAAAAATAAAATACAGAAAATAAACGCAAGGAGAAAGAAAAAAATAACCAAAAGAATTTGACGTTTGTATTATATTCGAACTTCCAAAGCTAACCGTTGCTTTACCACATCCCGGCTGCTAATCCACTAGGCCAGAACGCACGTGTTGTCTCCCGCTCTTCGGGAAAACACACCTCTATGTCCTTGCAAGCATTATATCCATGAAAAACCGTCTTTTTAAAGTTTTTCGCGGCTCCTTGGTTCATTCAGGCCTTTAATTCTTAATCTTTCTCAATCCATACAATGCTTTGTTCAATTCTAGTACTCTATCTGTACTGTCCTCATAACCTTGTGGCTGTTTTACATACACTCCTGATTTGACTTTACCATTCAAAAAGGCTGTCTCTACATCTATTTGTTCATTATTTAAACCATTTTGACAACAATATGCCATTAAACGTTTTAAAGCTTGCATTCTTGCCACTGGAGATTAAATATCATCAATAAAATCATTTTCTGATATCCCCTTACTACTAATCTAAATTTATGAATACCATCAGTGTTTTTTCTAAGACCCATTTTACAACTAAGTCTTTTTACCGTTTGGCTTATTTACAAACATCCAAGTTCTATTTTTATTTAAACAACTCATTTCTTTATCCATTGCATTTCTCCAATCTTGAGAATCATTACTATTAACAGCATCGTTATAAGAAATAGGATTTTCAGCATTAACATAATTTACATAAACATGATTATTATATACAAAATCAACATTAAACCTTGCAGGCTTCCTTTTTTGCCTGGTTAACCTTCTCAACCCTAAATCTTAATTTTCATCATTTAAATTCTCATCAATATTATTGTGTTAATTTTAATAATGTTCATTGTCATTTTTACTTTTTTTATCATGAGCGCCTCTTGACCCATCTTTAAAACCTATATAATTTGCACCATCTTCAAATATATCTACATGTCTTGCTACAACTACTGTGTTATTAATCAAAACTCTATAACCGAACCTTTTCATAACCTAACAAAATACCTAAATCTGCTTTTCTATCGCATTTTGAATTTATCCTCTGTTCAGGTTCAAATACTTTTCCTCTATAGATTCTCAAATGTTCTATATTGGGTTTCTTTCTGCACATTATTTCATAGAGTGTTTTGTCCTTTACTACTGTATTAGCAATAATTCTATTCTTTAAATAAGCTGTTGTTTTAACTATTTCAAGGCCAGAACCTATTGTCTGCTTTAACCTCTGCCAATAAACATCTACACGTATCTATAATGTCTCGATTGTGTTTGTCTGTTGTGCCATTCAATTCATGTACATATGATGGACAAGGTTCAATAAATATACCCTTTTCCCTAGCAAAATTTATATGTCTCTATTTATGTACTCCTTACCGTTATCACACCTCAATCGTTTTACCTTTTTTCCTGTCTCACGTTAAAATAAATTTACATAGCCAACAAACAAATTATATACTTCATCCTTTAATTTGATAAGATGAACTTTAGCTACTTTACTGTAATCATCAATAAAGGCTAAAAATACTTTTCCCCGTTTAAGCCAGTAGTTTTATGTGGTCCATTCAAATCATTGTGTACTATCTCTAATATTTTCTCTGCTCTTGTTCTTTCATTTTTATATGACAAATTATGCATTTTATCTTCCAAGCATATCCCGCACTTAAAATATAATCAGACTACAATTCTTTTGGCAAACCTTCAAGCATTTACTTATCACACTTTTTTCTTCAAATAATTAAAATTTACATGCCCCAGTGTCCTATGTAATTTTTTTTCGGACAATTTACCTTTTGTTATCAAATTTAATTCAGTTACTATAATTTCACTTGTCATGTGATACAAATCATTATTTTTAAAAGCCAAAGCAACTAAATCTCCATTTGGATCATAAACTTTTGACATATTTCCTACCAACACAATTTTATTAGCTTTATTACTTTTCCATAACTTATTAAATTTCTGTCCATATCTTTGAGATAAAGAACATTTTAAATTTTATTTACTTTACTTTGACCATAAATATTAAACGCATGCAAAATATTTCCCACTTCCGTTGCCTTTACGAAACGATCATTTCCGATTTTTACATTTATCGGTTCTGTGAGTTCCACAAATTCATAAAAGTATTTATTATTGTTCACAACATGTTCAGAGCAACCACTATCGAGTAACAAATCTACTTTACCGACACAACTATTTACTTCAATATTCGATTTTCTTAAATTGCACTTAGCCTCAATTTCCGAATTAAAATTACTCGCTTTACCATCATCGTTTCGTTGTCCTTCATTTTGCTGCCAACCGCCACCTCGACAATGTTGACTCCAGCCTTGACTAGCTTCTCGGCTGCCACTGCTGCCACGATGTGGCCAGTGTTGGAATGTTGCATGCGCCCGCCTCCTTGCTACTGCGCGCCGCCTCTGGACTTCCAGGAATTTTCGCTTGGCCTCATGCTCGTACATTGATTGCACCTTAAAATGTCCAAACTTGCCACACTTAAAGCACACTTTATCCTTTTTTCTTTCAGTCTTAAATCACTCGAACTGTTTTTGCTTCCTTTCTTTTTCTTTTAATTCAACCATTTTTATTTTACTTTTTACATATTCAGCAATCTGATCACTTTCTTTCAACACATCAATTAGGTCACCAACGTAACTTAACGAGCTTGGAAGCATTTTAATCCTATAACTTAATAAATTAATTTTTCCTTTTCACTAACATTTGCACCTGCACTTTTCAAATCATTAATTAACTTTTCAAACTCAGTAAAAAAGGCACTTGAATCTTCAAAGTCCTTCAACTTCAATTTTTTCAATTTATTTCTTGTGCAAATTTGCAATTCAGTAGATTCCTTTAAATAGATTTCGTCGAAATTTTTCATAATTTCATACGCGGTATCTTTGTCTTTTACGAACTGTAACTGATCATTCAAGATACCACTATAGGAGGGCTACCCCAGAAGTACCCAACCTAACAAAGAAAACACAAAATTTTTGAGAAAAAACATCTTTATTTCTCTACATAGTCTCCTTTCAGCTCGATACACTTTTTCCAGCAATGTTCAATTGCTTCGACACCCTGCTTATAGTGAGAACCGTCGAGTTCTGCAAAATAGCCATCAACTGCAGACTCCACCTCTTCATTGTTGACAAATCATTTGCCACCAAGCCATATCTTGAAATTTGGAAACAGAAAATAATCAGAGGGGCTAAACCTGGCAAATAGGGTGCATGAGGAAGAATTTGAACTTTAGCTCATTGATTTTGGCCATAGCGATAATGGATGTGTGAACTGGTGCATTGTCTTGATAAAACAGAACTTTCTTTTTCGCTAAATGCGACCGTTTTGCTCGATTTCATCATTCAAACGTTGCCGTATGTTCGCATAATACTCACCATTGATTGCTTTTCCTTTTTGAAGATAATCAATGAAAATTATCCCACGCGTATCCCAAAAAACTGACGCCATGACATTGCTTGCAGATGGAACTGTCTTCGCCCTCTTTGGAGCCGATTCTCCCCTTTCAATCCACTGTTTTGACTGTTCCTTCATCTCAGGTGTGAATTGGTGGAAGCATGTTTCATCCATGGTTATGAATCGACGCAAAAACTCGGCTTTATTGCAGCGAAACATCGCCAAACACTCGACTGACACATCCTCACGACGCTGTTTTTGTTCCATTGTGAGTAAACGTGGCACCCATCTTGTGCAGAGCTTTCCCGTGTCCAAATTTTCAGTCAGTATGCAATGTACAGCACTTTTTGAAATGCCTACAATGTCTGTTAGCTCGCACACTTTCAGTCGACGGTCATCCAATACCATTTTGTGGATTTTCTTCACAATTTCATGCGTGGTCACCTCATTTGGTAGATCACTGAGATGTTCGTCTTGGCAGCTCGTACGGCCTCGCTTAAACCCTGCCACACAATATTTTACTGCTGTAAACGAAGGAGCAGACTCTCCCAGAGTAGAATCTAGCTCAGCTTTAATATTAGTTGGACTAACACCGTTCAAATGAAAGTATTGTATCACATAAACATGGCCAGGTTTATCAATGTTTAAAAATTCGCTGAGAGAGTTCACTTATTAATGGCTGTCAAACAATTACTAAACTAGCTTCGTCAAACTTCAAACTTAAGCTTTATAAAGGTGGTACTTTCTACCATAGTAATTTGTTTGAAACAACAACCGGTATATATATGTCAGGTGGGGTACTTCTGGGACTGCCCTCGTATATGACATTTATAGGTTTCAAATATTTTTCTGCCTCTTTACCTGTCGTCACTTTTTCTCTCGTTGCTACTTCCTCACATTTCTTTGGCTTTAAAATCATCGTGATTCTGCTTTTCCAATACTCATAGTCCTTGCCGTTGAAAACAGGAATTGTAACTTCATCCGCCATCTTTGGCTACTGTTCCTTTCCTTATGATTTTCTTCAAAATTACCCCCTTTTAAAATAACTATGTCCGTTATTTTTCTTGCAATAGCTTTTATCGAAAGTTTCACTTTGCGCTCGGCACTTTCGCGAGTAGCAACTGTTTAACACTTGCACGTGTTTTGCTATCCCCACGGCACCCAAATGCCCTCATGGAGATAAGCGGAAACAAAGACGAAACCGCGAATCTCCGCTACTATGCACATTCTCTATTCTCATATTTTATCACTGATAAAAATTAATAAACATTATAAAAGCCATTACAAGATACAACTACACCGTGCGTGCTCGCCAACCGACATATTACTACTGCTCTCCCTCTCTCACACACGCACACACAACAGCTTCGCTCTACCGCACACCTTCACATCACTATATAGGTGTCGCTAATTACTCACTCTGTAAAATGAATTTACCTGTATTATAACAATTAAAGATAATTTAGTGTATTAAGTGAAGTTATACGTATATATTTTCATTAGTATTTGGTTTTCTACACTTTTACAATTATTTATTTTGAGGTTTGAATTGATAGAAACCTGTTGCTGAAGATCAATTATACATTCATATTATTAGCTTCAGAACTATTTTAAAATGAAACTGAAGATCAAATGTACGACTACAGTGCTTTTGCTACCAGAATGGATAATTTGCTTCTAAATAATCTACAGTACCTGGCCATATTATTAGACACACCTTGATTTTTCAATACAATATGAGATTAGGAGGCAAAACATGCAACTAATTTTTCTTTTATTTTATTTTTTAGCTTTACTAGCCTGCATTAAAACTTTACATTTCTTTAAACATTTATGAAACATTTGGCGTATAATATACAGTACTTAGTCCAGCCACCTTTAGCAGCTATTAATGCTTTAATTCGCCTTGGCATGCTATTTATAATGCCTGAATTGTCTCCTGTATATGTGGATGATGATTCCAGACCTCTATGATCTTTTCAAAAAGCCTAGTTTTCATAGCAATACTTGTTTTGCCATTTCTTTCTTCACTAGCTTCCAGGCATTTTCAGTGAGATTCATATCTAGTGAATTCCCTGGCCATGGCAACACAGGGATGTTCTGCTCTCTCAGAAAAAACTATCTCTGATTTTGCAGTGTGACATCTTGCCCGATCTTGCATAAATATGAATGGTTCTCCATTTGGGAACCAATCTCTTATTTGAGGCAAAATATTAAATTGAGTTTTATTTATGGAGGCTATTTAATTGCTGTGGTCCTTAGCGTCCCATTCTATATTGGGCGTGAAAGACCGGTAATTTGCTCAGAGGCATCTTTATCAGGTTGAGGTTCTTTTACGTGTCGTAAATCTACGACACGAGACCATTGGCTTTACTTCCCTTCCGAAGGAAGCCATGCTAAGAATTTTTATGCCCGAAAAAAATCCATCGCGCTCGGCAACTGAAGGCTAGCATGGTAACCACAACACCACGGAGTACGGCTTTATTTGAGGCAGTAGCCTACTCCTCAACAGTTTGTAGTGATCCTGCCACATTGTCCCTTGAACATATAGATGTCCAATGCCTTTGCCACTGATGACTGGCCATACCATGACTTTGGTGGGATGTTTTACAGTCTACACAACACAATCTGGATGATACATTTCACCAGAACGCCTTTGCACAAACTTTAACAAACTGAGCCCTATTTGCCAGAATTTCAAAAGTGCTTTCATCACTAAAACAAACCTGAAACAAAAGGAGTATATGTGGATTGTTTCCAATGTGAACCATAGTTCATGATAATACATTAAAATGTGAAGTTTAGCTCAGTAAGAAGAAGTTTCAGTTTTTGTCCTTGTGCTCCTTTGCCCATCTGAGTCATTCTGCAGCCATAATAGCAGTTAATTTTGGTTTTTTGGCAGGTTTGCTGGCTTTTAAATTTATTTCTGAAAGTTTGTGGCTAATAGTTCTTTCAAATGAAGCAATGTTACTATCTTTAAGCTTGGATTCAATTTATTTTGCACTAGCAAACTTGTTTCTTTAACAAATGTTTTTCAAGCAATGTTCTGCTCTTGGTGTGAAAATCTGTCTTTGCTCACATTTAAATTCTTCCTTTATGGGACTAGGTCCATACAAAATTCAATTTTCTTTTTAATTCGCCTCACAGATGATTCAGATACCCCCCATTATTCCAGTAATCTCTCAATTTGAAAAAAAGGCTTTAATCAGCATTTTTACCTCTGCAACTTTTTAAGGTGTAAAATTACATGATTTGCCCATTATGTTGTGAACGGAAAACACAAAATCATAAAGTTCACCTTTAAAACGATAAATAAACTGAAAAATTTAAGTAGTGATAGCACGAGATTAACCTGCATCTTCTCTTCTTGCTAGCACTAGTGCAACTGATGTTGAGGAAACAACAATTTCGACTCTTACAACAAAGGAAACAGCATAACACACTTTCATTATACATAACATGTCCCCTAAGATTGTTCAGTGGGGTTCATAGTGGTAGATATGAGGGTTGTTATTAAGCTAGTCCTCAGAATTCAGTGAACTGTGAAAAAGACCAGGTGTGTCTAATAATATGGCCAGATACTGTACTTAAAACATTTGTGGTACATGTCCAAGTTTTCTTGAAACTTCCCTTTACTTGGATAATGCATTGAGAAAATTTTATTCCAGCTTATCACGTAATTATTTCCATATTTCTTCATCCTTGTCTTTGTCCTCCTATTCCTCTTCTTCCACTAAATGAGGCTCTTGATATGCAAGCAATTAATTGGACATCCATAGTGCAAGAAAGTAGGACTAGAGTAGTTTCATTGTTAAATGAATATTGCTTCATTCACGGACTTCACAATTTGTCAATGAAAACCATAGCTCATGTAAAATTTGAGAATGAACCTTTCAAACAATTCATACAAACAGCACTCAAAAAGGAAGTTGCTAGGACATATAATGCAAATCACAACCACCATAGGTTCACGGTAGGAAAGGCAGAAAACCACCAACAGAATATATGAGTTGATGGTACTACTTGTGCTCTTTCTGCATAAATTAAAAGGGAGCCAAAAGTAAGCATAGTTATGGTAGTTACTTGCAAACATTGTTAGAAGTATGGTCATTTTGCATCAGAATGCAAAAGCAAACCTTTAGTAGAAATTGAGGGCCAATCATGAGACCAAAGAGTACATGGACAATCACAGAAACTGGCAGTAGGATAGCAGCACAACACAGGATTAGTATTCTGTTGGGGAAGGGCTAAAAATCTATAAACGGAATTAAGGAAACTCCCACAAATTGAAGAATGAGATAAGGGAAAATTCTGATAAAGAGATAAAATTATTAATTGGAAAGGAAAGTAAATGCTAAAATACTTAATATATAAAACACTAATTTACCTAATGATTACAGAGAAACACTGATTAATAGAATTCACAAGTTTCTCAGAGGTTGTTAAACAATTTCGTGATAAAACATAGCCTGAATGCATATGTTTTATAACTGTAATAGAAAAACTGTTTAAAGTAAAAGATGTAGTGAAGTTGAGTGTAGAATACGTAGAAAAAAAGATATATGCCATTTTATGTAGTGAACTCTTTACTACACAATGCTGACATGCTACATAGTCAAGACTGATTAGATTTGCATGATGGAGAAATTAGAATTCCTTGGGAGCAAGATTTATTTAGGATACCTCCATGTAATGAAACTATGATTTAGTTTTCAATGACTGAGAAAGACCAGAAATATTGCTCAAACCAGGTATTAGCAGAAAATGTAAGTTAGGTAGGTATGCATGAAAAAGGAACTATTGCTGTATGATAACTAATTAAATGAGGAAGAAACTCATAGTAAAGGTACCAAAACTAACCACGGTTTAAAAGCAACTAGAAAAAGATATATTTGACAAACAGAAATGTAGTATTAATAAATAAGTTGTGGTCATCACACGCTGATGAAGGGTTACAAGTGAGGCAGTATTTTATATCACAACCCTGTGAATGCCAGAGTGATTGTAGTGTAAATTAACATTATTGTATGACAATGATTTTAGATGTTTGTTAGCTATAAGCATTGTTAGGAAATAAATTTACACGCCCTCACTGAAACTGACAATAGGAGTGGGTAACAATGAAGCGATGGGGCGAGTTGTTCATCAATTAGAAGAGACAAACAAATGACGTCAGGGTTGCGCGCCTTTCTTTAGAAATGGAGGGAATATTTTCCCTAGAGCATATGTGTTTGTAATTTTGATTGGCTTATAAAATAGACGCTAATGTTGGCGCGATTTATTAACCAATAGCAGCTCTATTATAATGTTTAGGCATATCGGGGTGAGGGAGTATAAATTTTTGAGTCAAAGGCAAACATCGCGCAGTTCTACAGAATCATTCACAAGGTAAACGTCGCGCAATTCTAAGAAATTTCTCTCGCGAGTTACACGTCAGGCAGTTCTAAGGAAGCATTCATGAGGTACACATTACGCAATTCTACAGAATCTCTCGCGTCGTAAAGTTAGTTACAAAATGTGAAATACGCGAATTAATAGTGCGCGGCAAATAAGTGATTGTAGTTACAATAGAAAATATAACAGTTTCAGTCAGGCGTGTATCAAGATTAAATATGTGAAATTAATTAAGTGTGACGGCAATAAAAGTGTAAAAACAAATTCTTTTATCAGTGTTATCTTTTAGTAACAACTCCTTTCCGTTTACACGCCCTGTTCAAGAGATATTTGCTCGACTGAGTAATAATAGCTAGCCGGAAGACAAAGAACCCAAAATTCAAAATTGTAAAACAATAACAGGCGCTCAGCAAATAAGATAACACGAACATATTACTGCGACAAATTGGCGCTCAACGTGGGGCGAAATAACCAGGAAGGGACATAATAACCAGAAAGGGACGAAATAACCAGGACGTGGAGCGTGGAGCGAATGGAGCAGTGCAATTAACTACAAGACGCAGATCCCAGAAACAACCACCAGAACGACCGACGACGCGGATGAGAGGACATCAGCAACTACGAGAACAGATGACAACAGTGGAATTCGACACCAAGACAGCGAGACGACGAGGATCCATCATACTGCGAGGCAGAGGCGACATATACATCTAGGAGAGAGGAGCAGGAAACTGGATATCAAAACAACGTCATCAGATAGCACATAAAGGTTAGAAAATTGTAAATTTTGTGTGTGTCCTAAAACAAAACAAAAAAAAATTGTGAGAAATTAAATGTTGTTGAGAAGTGGATAAGTTAAGAAAACAATGTCCACTAATAATACTGAAGAAACAATTATGGAAGGGGATAATGTAACAGTTAGATGTAATTCAACACAGGTTACGGAAAATAGCTCAAACAATGTAGGATTTGAGGGAGGAAATATTAGTGAAGAAAGTGAGAATAGAATAGCAGGTCATTCAACTCAAACATCTGGGATTGCAAACATTTCAGGGCAGATAGCCGACGACAGAGATAGATATATTAGACATGTGGGTCAGAGTATTGTACCAAACAGGGGTGAAGTAACTGTAACGGGTGATGAAAATGGAGGTTTACAAAGAGATGTAAATGCAGCAGGAAATGTTAATTTTGATGCTGGTATGATGATGGAAATGCTGAGAAATATTGGTGAAACATTAAATAAGAGTATTACAGACCAAATGGAAAATAATAGGGAATTGCGGGAAGGTATGGATAAGAGAATTGAGAAATTAGAGCAAAAATTAAATCAAAATATGGAAGATATTGGTAAGAGTAATGAGAAATTAGAGCAAAAATTAGATCAAAACAGGGAAGAAATTGAAAAGAAATTTATGGAGCTAGATAGCAGTATGACAAGAATGAGAAATGAAAATCAGGAAATAATAGCAAGTGAGATAGGAAAAGTTTCAAAGAAAATGTCAGACATGAGTAGAGAATTATCTAACCAAAAAAGTGAGGTTGATACTAAGTTTGAACATGTTAGTGTAAAATGTATAGAGTTAGGAAGTCGAATGTGTAGCATTTCAAGTGAGCTAAGAGAGATGAATGCAGATTTAATTCAGGTGCAAGTTAATTTCAGAGGGGAGATATCTGAAATTCAGAAGGAATCGGAAACACAAAGAAATAAGTTGTCTGAAGAAGTTAAAGTTTTGTCTATAAATTTGGATCAAAAACTAACTTCTGAAATTAACAAGCACCAAGCTGTTTAAAATGAGAACAATAAAAAATTGGAACAGACAATAGAAAGTCTGCAAGGTACTGTAAATAGGTTAGAATTGAATTCAAGGGTCAATATATGTGATGTCAATGTATCTGATGCACAGAATAATGATAGAGGTAGTTCCTCAGGTATGACTAATAATGTTAGTGATGCGGCGGCTTCATCCATAGCCCACGCTGACACTCAGAGTGCACAAGTAACGTTAGAGAATTTAAATATGGGAATAAGGGACATTCAAAACTATAATTATATCTTATGTGATTTGCCACTTCCAAAATTTAATGAAAACTCCAATTTAGTACAGTTTATTGCAGACTTGTCAGAGTACTTTCAAATTAAAAATATACCGGAAGTATTGAAAATGATAGTTGTTAAAAGATGTTTGGATCAGAAAACTTTAAATTGGCTACAAATGGTATCAGGGGGCGAAATTTCATATTAATCCTTAAAGAGGCTATTCATGAACAGGTTTTGGAAGGTTACGATACAGCTACGAGCAATGTTTAGTCATGGACAATTTGATCCAGGAGAGGAAATAGCAATGACCGCTAAAAAAAGCAAATCCAGGATAAGTAAACTAAACTACAGAACAAAGTATTGGATTGTAAGAGGATTAACTATGTATATATGTCATAAGAAGGGAGAAATAAATTCAGGAAAACAATAAATGTTTAAAGGGGAAGAGGAACATTTTCTTAGTAAACTGTAGCCACATTTGAAATGAAGCATGTAATAATGATAATTTAATGTCATATGAAAGTAAAAGTATGTAGATATAATTCAAAGAGTATTGTGAATATAAAGTACAAAACAATAAAAAATGGTAAAGATAATTAACGCCAAACATTTATGTACCACAAAGATAATGTTAAGTTATGTCTTAGAATTAAGAGATGTAAATATATTTGTGTAGAGGATGAATATTTTGTTAAATATGTTCAATAATTACAAAATGAACCAGGGTAAAAATCTTGTATATAAATTTCTATGTCAATAATCTAAGAAAGTATAACCATTTTGTAACAGAGACCTAAATAGTTCAGGGTACAGTATTTGCTGTATAAAAAACTGGTAATGTCAGATATAGGTATATAAACACATTAGACCCGAGCCAGTGAATAGTGGCGAGAAAAAGGCAAGATGTATAACGTGTGTTAAATGCTGTGCAGTGTTACGTGCAAGTGATAAATGCCGTGTGTTACAAGATTCAGGAGACTAAAAACACAATTATAAAATTTCCCAAAAAAGTTGTAAATATTTATAATTATGTTTCTAGTGGGGCATATAAGGCAGTATTTCATGTCACAACACTGTGAATGCCAGAGTGATTGTAGTGTAAATTAACATTATTGTATGACAATGATTTTAGATGTTTGTTAGCTATAAGCATTGTTAGGAAATAAATTTACACGCCCTCACTGAAACTGACAATAGGAGTGGGTAACAATGAAGCGATGGGGCGAGTTGTTCATCAATTAGAAGAGACAAACAAATGACGTCAGGGTAGCGCGCCTTTCTTTAGAAATGGAGGGAATATTTTCCCTAGAGCATATGTGTTTGTAATTTTGATTGGCTTATAAAATAGACGCTAATGTTGGCGCGATTTATTAACCAATAGCAGCTCTATTATAATGTTTAGGCATATCGGGGTGAGGGAGTATAAATTTTTGAGTCAAAGGCAAACATCGCGCAGTTCTACAGAATCATTCACAAGGTAAACGTCGCGCAATTCTAAGAAATTTCTCTCGCGAGTTACACGTCAGGCAGTTCTAAGGAAGCATTCATGAGGTACACATTACGCAATTATACAGAATCTCTCGCGTCGTAAGGTTAGTTACAAAATGTGAAATACGCGAATTAATAGTGCGCGGCAAATAAGTGATTGTAGTTACAATAGAAAATATAACAGTTTCAGTCAGGCGTGTATCAAGATTAAATATGTGAAATTAATTAAGTGTGACGGCAATAAAAGTGTAAAAACAAATTCTTTTATCAGTGTTATCTTTTAGTAACAACCCCTTTCCGTTTACACGCCCTGTTCAAGAGATATTTGCTCGACTGAGTAATAATAGCTAGCCGGAGGACAAAGAACCCAAAATTCAAAATTGTAAAACAATAGCAGGCGCTCAGCAAATAAGATAACACGAACATATTACTGCGACACAAGATATATGATTATTTATTTTGAATGTAATGAGGTTTTACATCTAGCAGGTGATAGGTTGGTGGCAACTAAAACTGCCTCATACTCAATCCCTACTCCTTTAATATCCTAAATGTAGGGCAATAATCATAAGGAACTTTGGAATACCTGAACGCCTTTAGTAAGAAGTAGACAGGCCGGAAATATTGGATCAGGGCATCATTACAGCAAGTAAATCATCTTGAGCTTTCCAATTTTATTTATTCTGAAGAAACAATTATATATCTGGTGTTAGGAAGAGGAGAATCTGTGTAGATTTTTATAAGCTTAATGATATCACCTCATCCAATATTTCTAAAATGCTTGATATTTAGATTGGTCGTCAGTGTTGACAGATTGATATAAACTACCTTCAGCACTAGGACACGGAATTTCGAATTTAAACAAATGCTTATTGGTCAGAATCAGCTACTGGTATGTTTCAGAGAGTAATGAATGGAATAATTTGGAAATGTTCAGCTAGCATTGTTTAGTTTTTATCGGACTTTTGCAGAAGACTTTGGAAAGTTTTTCTAAAGCTAATGGAGAGTAGTATTCAACTAGGAGTGGAATGAATTCCAAGTGTTAGAGAAACAATTTCAGTATTTAGGTCATGTTGTGACAGCTGAGGGAGTAGCTACAGATCCCCAGCATATCAAATCATTAGTCAAATTTCCAATTCCTAAAATCCCAACAGATGTGAAATCATTCTCAGAATTAGTAGGTTACAATAAAAAGTTCATACCATAAATTGGCAGGTGAGCGTGAAAAAAGGGTTATGTCACAAAATACTAAGTTGAGATGCATGAAGTTATATGTTTGATTAATTCTGCAAGATCAACTGCAATGTTTGTGAATGTGATATTAATAAATATGGCTAAGAGTTAGCTGTTCGAAGCACCCTATGATATGCTTGTCACATTTCACCTTGAAAATACTCCATATGTTCCATAAAATATGACTTATCTCCTTTTACAACATAAACCCTTTGGCTACAGGTTTAAAAGTTTTCAACTCTCATGCATTTTTACTATTATATCTCTTTTATTTGCAGTAAATACAAATTTAATGGCTATATTCTTCATTATACCTCTTGATAACACCATTATAACAAAAATAACAAGTTATATAAATCCAGAGTGTATTGTTGAATTTTAAACAACTAAATGTAGAGATAAAAATGTGAAAGAATTTAAAAATAGTGGTTATAAAGTCGGAATGCAAATTAATTTGTTTGAAGACCTTTATATACCTTGCATTTTATGAACAATAAACAGTCTACGTCTTACAAAATTACAATAACCATTAATAGGTTTCAAAGCATAGGTAATGAAGTAGTTCATAATGTTGCTAACTTTCTATTTGGCATTATCAACACCATGTTCGTTTTCTTTTGAATCAAGGTAAACATCTCGCACATTGGTGTCGGTTTTTGTAGAATTTATGAAATATTGCATCAATGAAAGGCAACAAGTCTAGGAGACCTCTCTTCTTTTGTACAGAGGTAGATTGAGGTCCATCATAATGCAGTTCGGGATGTAACATTGGGTTTGATTTTCCTTCTGTGCAAAGGGAATTCTCCTGAAGGCATCTTCTGCTCTTAGAGTGGTCTAGAAGAACAGGTGAAATTTATTGTCTTGCTCGTAGTGTAACCACTTTACTTGATGCCATAAGATTTTCTCCATCAAGTCTTTGCGTAACAGGGGTGTCCCTCGTATATTTTGGCATAATTAAAGAAATTACCAGCACACATTTATATAACAAGCATAGGCTTCTTTTTTTCCACACTGACGTATAAGCTGAGCCTAGTCTGTCGGTGACTGATAGACATGAGTAGTAATAGTCCCGGATGAGCCAATTGTCTTAACGATAATCCTGCCGCTAGGGGCGCTCGTGTCGCTAGTGTCGCTGCGTGCGACGGCGGCGGCGGTAAGTTTGAAAAGCGCCCTGAGCGGTAGGATTATCGTTAAATCGATTGGCTCATCCGGGACGAGTTGAAAGAATTGAGGAAGTGACGTGGAGTGTTTTGATTGGTTCGTTAATTCGGGTGGAAGATGAAGGAAGGAAGATGGAAGAGTATGGAGGTCGCGTGATGGAGAGGAGCTGGGTGGCGAGGTGTTGTCTGTGCGGAGGTCGGTACTGAAAGAGGGAAAAGATGGGGAGCGAGGGATAAAAAGTGTAACAGAAAGTGACGTGTGAAGTTGTAATTGGTGGGAATAAGAAGTGATGTTATTGGTGGAAAGGAACAAATGAGAGTTGTTGATTGGTAAGAATAAGAGAGATTATGATTGGTGGAAAGAAAAAGGTGTGGGAGTGGGGTATGTTGGAGGTGATGGGAAAGGTAAGTTTTGCTAGCAGCAAGATTTGCAAAAGCCTGTCGTGAACTGATCAGCAATTTTTTGAACGTTGGATGGTAGTTTTCTTGAGTGGATAGAGAGATGGGGCGATATGAGATGCGGTGGCGAAAATGGGAACTAAACAAGGTGGTTAAGACAAGAGGTTTAAGGACGAGGAAATTTGGAGGTTAGTGGTGAACATGGCGGTCGCAAGAGGTGGGGGTAAGGAGACGCGGTGGTGAGAATGGGAACTAAAAGAAGATGGCGGTAGCAAGAGCTTAGAAGAGTAGATTTTGAGGTTAAAATAGTGGGAACTAAAAATGGCGGAGGGTCTGCGACAAGGAGATGCGGTGAGAACTAAACAAGATGGCGGACGCAAGAGGTGGGTAAGGAGGTTTGAGGTTACAGTACCAAAACACGAAAGGATATATTCCTACGCCAAGCAGGTCCGAAAAATAATTATGCGTGTGGTACTTACCTGTTACCGGTGTGGATGCGTCACCAAAAGCGCGGCACGCGACGCGAAAAAATAAAAGCAAACTGTTTTTGAAAATGCTTAACCAGCTTTAAGATCAACCAACATCACTACGCACTGATATACCTAGGTTTTTAAAGCGGTACAGACACCCTTTGTAGAGGCGTAATTTAACTATACCAAAAACCTGGTACTGGACCATCGTGATGGTCGCTAGCGTACGTAGGAGCAGGGTTCTCATAGCCGGTCGAAAGCGGTCAAAAACGTGTACGACGTAGGTGTTCGCAGTAGCTGCTGCCGAGTCAACCGTCGAGGTGTGAATGAACGAGATCTGTTCTTGCCGGCAATCTGGTTGGGAGATGAGAGGCGCGGTGGTAAAAATGGGAACTAAATAAGATGGCGGAGGTATGAAGTTGAGGTTAAGGAGCGGTGAGGTGTTGTCTGTGCGGAGGTTGGGGCTGAAAGAGGGGGAAAGATGGCGAACGAGGGATAAAAAGTATAACAGAAAGTGACGTGTGAAGTTGTGATTGGTGGGAATAAGAAGTGATGTTATTGGTGGAAAGGAACAAATGAAAGTTGTTGATTGGTGAGAATAAGAGAGATTATGATTGGTGGAAAGAAAAAAGGTGTGGGAGTGGGGTATGTTGGAGGTGATGGAAAAGGTAAGTTTTGCTACCAACAACATTTGCAAAAGCCTATCCAGAACTCATCAGCAATTTTAAATAACTAGTGTTTCGGGGTTTTCTCTGGTTGGTAGACGAATGCAAGCTGTTTCTGCCATACTTATATTTTCTTTTTTTTCTTTTTGTTTTTTCGTTTTTTTAAAAAATAACTAGTTTTTTGGGGGTTTTCTGCGGATGGTAAACGAATGCAAGCTCTTTCTGCTTTTTCATAGGTTTTCCCTGGTTGGTAGGCGTTTTCTGTACTGGTTGACGAAGGCGTTTCTAATTTTCGAGGTTTTCTCAGGTTTTTTAGCGGTTGTCCCTGCCCGGTAGGCAAATGATGAAGTTTTACCTTGTCGGCGCACGGATACTAGGCACATACTCGCGCACACACACACACACGTTGCAGTTGCCATACTTATATTATTCGTCTTTTCCTTTTTTTTCTTCTTTTTCTTTTTGTTTTTTCGTTTTTTTTAAAAATAACTAGTTTTTTGGGAGTTTCCTGCGGTTGGTAAACGAATGCAAGCTCTTTCTGCTTTTTCATAGGTTTTCCCTGGTTGGTAGGCGTTTTCTGTAGTGGTTGACGAAGCCGTTTCTAATTTTCGAGGTTTTCTCAGGTTTTTTAGTGGTTGTCCCTGTCCGGTAGGCAAATGATAAAGTTTTTCTATAATGTCGTCGTTTTGGCTTGTGGCGCACGGATACTAGGCACATACTCGCGCACACACACACACACGGACATGTTTCCAAAAATGCTTTTTTTGGATTCAGGAGGTCTCAAAACGTGTATTTCCGGTGGAATCTCGGTATCGAATTTTTGGGTGGAATGCAATACTTCCCCTACTTACTATACGTAGTAGAGAAAGTAAAAAAGTATAAGTATTGGAAAATTTAAGGAAATAACAAGCAATATCTCGAGAGCGGTTCACTTAACAAAAGAAATGTATATGGCATAAGTTGTGTATTTTAACGCGATCTACATTTTTTGTGTAGTAAAATTTTGTCTATCTCTTATGGTTTACCAGTTATGCAAAAGGCGTTCACAATGAAGAATACTTTTGGAGACATTCCCAGAAAATTTGAGATATACATTTCATTTCTCATGACATTATCTTAAACATATGATATTTTCATCAAAATCGTTATAGCCATTTTTGAGAAAATTAAAAAAAGTGTACTATCTTGTTTTCATGGGTTTTCCAGATCGGTAAGCGTTAGAATACTCTTAGAGCTTTTTTCAGGTTTTTCGCGGTTGTCCCTGTCCGGTAGGCAAATGATAAAGTTTTTCTATAATGTCGTCGTTTTGGCTTGTGGCGCACGGATACTAGGCACATACTCGCGCGCGCACACACACACACACACACATTTAATAGTAGCGTGTAGCAAACTGTTTTTGAAAAATGCTTAACCAGCTTTAAGATCAACCAACATCACTACGCACTGATATACCTAGGTTTTTTAAAGCGGTACAGACGCCCTTTGCACAGACGTAATTTAACTATACCAAAAACCTGGTCGCTAGCGTACGTAGGAGCAGGGTTCTCATTGCCGGTCGAAAGCGGCAAAAAAAAGTGTACTATCTTGTTTTCATGGGTTTTCCAGATCGGTAAGCGTTAGAATACTCTTAGAGCTTTTTTTCAGGTTTTTCGCGGTTGTCCCTGTCCGGTAGGCAAATGATAAAGTTTTTCTATAATGTCGTCGTTTTGGCTTGTGGCGCACGGATACTAGGCACATACTCGCGCACACACACACACACACTAAAATAGTAGCGTATAAAAAAATTTAACAAACCGTAGATTTTCAAGAAAATTCCCACACCGCAAACTACCCGTTTAGCGGAAGAAAGTTCGTTATTTTTATTGTCTTAAAAATGGCTCTAACCCCTTTTGATTACGGTACGGTATGTTTAAGATATCTGCATGACAAATAAAATGTATAACTTCAATTTTCTGGGAATAGCTGTGAAGTAATCTCATTGTGAATGTCTTTTGTACAACTGTTAAACCGTAGGAAACGAAGCCTTACTGTACAAGAACGTTAAAGCACACAATTTATGTGTATTATTATTATTATTATTGTTATTATTATTATTATTACTTTGTGGCGTTGTCTATTTACAAAGTTTCCATGTTGATTTTAATGTTTAAAAGCTTTAGACCTTTCTCACTAAAACTCGTCATTCTTTTAACTTTTCTTTTTTCATTTTTATACAAAGAGAACGGAATTTCACAAGTGAAGCAGTACTGTGATAACGATACCAACAAACTAATTATTATTCACCCACTGAAACACGTAAAAACAATAAGTAATAATCACAGACCCAGTTTGTGGGTATTTAAATGAAACATCATGCACAATATAAGCCAATTATGTAATAAGTTGAAACGTGCAAATCTATAGATGTATTTCTGGCGAAATCCCGGTATGGAATTTTTGAGTGCAATGCAATTTCTCCTGTATCTGCTATGTACGTGGTAGAGAAAGTAAAAATAGTTACAGTGACTATACAGATGTAACAATAGAGAAACCCACTTGAAGAACAAACGGAATAAAAATAACAAGGCGTCAGACTCAACTTTCGCGCCATTCTCCGAATATCTGAGAATATTCTTAATATGAGACAAGCATTTTACCTTAAGCAAGTAGTTTTAATCTTACTTTTATGAAAATCAGAGTTTTCTCTATATCGTTTATTTGTGACAACAACGCTAAGTTTCGAGCTAGCTATACTCACTTTTCTTGCAACTATATACGTTTAAACTAATATTAACAAATTTCCCGTAATCCCAGAATTTATTAATCATAGCTGTAATATTTTTCATATGCATACCTCCTCTACCTACTATTTTACGTGGTAGAGAAAGCCCCTAAATCAATATTATTACATGCAGTTGTGAAAAATATTACAGCTATGATTAATAAATTCTGGGATTACGAGAAATTTGTTAATATTAGTTTAAACGTATATAGTTGCAAGAAAAGTGAGTATAGCTAGCTCGAAACTTAGCGTTGTTGTCACAAATAAACGATATAGAGAAAACTCTGATTTTCCTAAAAGTAAGATTAAAACTAATTGCTTAAGGTAAAATGCTTGTCTCATATTAAGAATATTCTCAGATATTCGGAGAATGGCGCGAAAGTTGAGTCTGACGCCTTGTTATTTTTATTCCGTTTTTTCTTCAAGTGGGTTTCTCTATTGTTACATCTGTATAGTCACTGTAACTATTTTTACTTTCTCTACCACGTACATAGCAGATACAGGAGAAATTGCATTGCACTCAAAAATTCCATACCGGGATTTCGCCAGAAATACATCTATAGATTTGCACATTTCAACTTATTACATAATTGGCTTATATTGTGCATGATGTTTCATTTAAATACCCACAAACTGGGTCTGTGATTATTACTTATTGTTTTTATGTGTTTCAGTGGGTGAATAATAATTAGTTTGTTGGTATCGTTATCACAGTACTGCTTCACTTGTGAAATTCCGTTCTCTTTGTATGAAAATGAAAAAAGAAAAGTTAAAAGAATGACGAGTTTTAGTGAGAAAGGTCTAAAGCTTTTAAACATTAAAATCAACATGGAAACTTTGTAAATAGACAACGCCACAAAGTAATAATAATAATAATAATAATAACAATAATAATAATAATAATAATACACATAAATTGTGTGCTTTAACGTTCTTGTACGGTAAGGCTTCGTTTCCTACGGTTTAACAGTTGTACAAAAGACATTCACAATGAGACTACTTCACAGCTATTCCCAGAAAATTGAAGTTATACATTTTATTTGTCATGCAGATATCTTAAACATACCGTACCGTAATCAAAAGGGGTTAGAGCCATTTTTAAGACAATAAAAATAACGAACTTTCTTCCGCTAAACGGGTAGTTTGCGGTGTGGGAATTTTCTTGAAAATCTACGGTTTGTTAAATTTTTTTATACGCTACTATTTTAGTGTGTGTGTGTGTGTGCGCGCGAGTATGTGCCTAGTATCCGTGCGCCACAAGCCAAAACGACGACATTATAGAAAAACTTTATCATTTGCCTACCGGACAGGGACAACCGCGAAAAACCTGAAAAAAAGCTCTAAGAGTATTCTAACGCTTACCGATCTGGAAAACCCATGAAAACAAGATAGTACACTTTTTTTTGCCGCTTTCGACCGGCAATGAGAACCCTGCTCCTACGTACGCTAGCGACCAGGTTTTTGGTATAGTTAAATTACGTCTGTGCAAAGGGCGTCTGTACCGCTTTAAAAAACCTAGGTATATCAGTGCGTAGTGATGTTGGTTGATCTTAAAGCTGGTTAAGCATTTTTCAAAAACAGTTTGCTACACGCTACTATTAAATGTGTGTGTGTGTGTGTGTGTGCGCGCGCGAGTATGTGCCTAGTATCCGTGCGCCACAAGCCAAAACGACGACATTATAGAAAAACTTTATCATTTGCCTACCGGACAGGGACAACCGCGAAAAACCTGAAAAAAGCTCTAAGAGTATTCTAACGCTTACCGATCTGGAAAACCCATGAAAACAAGATAGTACACTTTTTTTAATTTTCTCAAAAATGGCTATAACGATTTTGATGAAAATATCATATGTTTAAGATAATGTCATGAGAAATGAAATGTATATCTCAAATTTTCTGGGAATGTCTCCAAAAGTATTCTTCATTGTGAACGCCTTTTGCATAACTGGTAAACCATAAGAGATAGACAAAATTTTACTACACAAAAAATGTAGATCGCGTTAAAATACACAACTTATGCCATATACATTTCTTTTGTTGAGTGAACCGCTTTCGAGATATTGCTTGTTATTTCCTTAAATTTTCCAATACTTATACTTTTTTACTTTCTCTATTACGTATAGTAAGTAGGGGAAGTATTGCATTCCACCCAAAAATTCGATACCGAGATTTCACCGGAAATACACGTTTTGAGACCTCCTGAATCCAAAAAAAAACTTCTAAGAGTATTCTAACGCTTACCGATCTGGAAAACCCATGAAAACAAGATAGTACACTTTTTTTTAATTTTCTCAAAAACGGCTATAACGATTTTGATGAAAATATCATATGTTTAAGATAATGTCATGAGAAATAAAATGTATATCTCAATTTTTCTGGGAATGTCTCCAAAAGTATTCTTCATTGTGAACGCCTTTTGCATAACTGGTAAACCATAAGAGATAGACAAAATTTTACTACACAAAAAATGTAGATCGCGTTAAAATACACAACTTATGCCATATACATTTCTTTTGTTGAGTGAACCGTTTTCGAGATATTGCTTGTTATTTCCTTAAATTTTCCAATACTTATACTTTTTTACTTTCTCTACTACGTATAGTAAGTAGGGGAAGTATTGCATTCCACCCAAAAATTCGATACCGAGATTTCACCGGAAATACACGTTTTGGGACCTCCTGAATCCAAAAAAAGCATTTTTGGAAACATGTCCGTGTGTGTGTGTGTGCGCGAGTATGTCCCTAGTATCCGTGCGCCACAAGCCAAAACGACGACATTATAGAAAAACTTTATCATTTGCCTACCGGACAGGGACAACCACTAAAAAACCTGAGAAAACCTCGAAAATTAGAAACGGCTTCGTCAACCACTACAGAAAACGCCTACCAACCAGGGAAAACCTATGAAAAAGCAGAAAGAGCTTGCATTCGTTTACCAACCGCAGGAAACTCCCAAAAAACTAGTTATTTTTAAAAAAAACGAAAAAACAAGAAGAAAAAGAAGAAAAAAAGGAAAAGACGAATAATATAAGTATGGCAACTGCAACATGTGTGTGTGTGTGTGTGCGCGAGTATGTGCCTAGTATCCGTGCGCCGACAAGGTAAAACTTCATCATTTGCCTACCGGGCAGGGACAACCGCTAAAAAACCTGAGAAAACCTCGAAAATTAGAAACGCCTTCGTCAACCAGTACAGAAAACGCCTACCAACCAGGGAAAACCTATGAAAAAGCAGAAAGAGCTTGCATTCGTTTACCATCCGCAGAAAACCCCCAAAAAACTAGTTATTTTTTAAAAAAAACGAAAAAACAAAAAGAAAAAAAAGAAAAAAAAGAAAATATAAGTATGGCAGAAACAGCTTGCATTCGTCTACCAACCAGAGAAAACCCCGAAACACTAGTTATTTAAAATTGCTGATGAGTTCTGGATAGGCTTTTGCAAATGTTGTTGGTAGCAAAACTTACCTTTTCCATCACCTCCAACATACCCCACTCCCACACCTTTTTTCTTTCCACCAATCATAATCTCTCTTATTCTCACCAATCAACAACTTTCATTTGTTCCTTTCCACCAATAACATCACTTCTTATTCCCACCAATCACAACTTCACACGTCACTTTCTGTTATACTTTTTATCCCTCGTTCGCCATCTTTCCCCCTCTTTCAGCCCCAACCTCCGCACAGACAACACCTCACCGCTCCTTAACCTCAACTTCATGCCTCCGCCATCTTATTTAGTTCCCATTTTTACCACCGCGCCTCTCATCTCCCAACCAGATTGCCGGCAAGAACAGATCTCGTTCATTCACACCTCGACGGTTGACTCGGCAGCAGCTACTGCGAACACCTACGTCGTACACGTTTTTGACCGCTTTCGACCGGCTATGAGAACCCTGCTCCTACGTACGCTAGCGACCATCACGATGGTCCAGTACCAGGTTTTTGGTATAGTAAAATTACGCCTCTGCAAAGGGTGTCTGTACCGCTTTAAAAACCTAGGTATATCAGTGCGTAGTGATGTTGGTTGATCTTAAAGCTGGTTAAGCATTTTCAAAAACAGTTTGCTTTTATTTTTTCGCGTCGCGTGCCGCGCTTTTGGTGACACATCCACACCGGTAACAGGTAAGTACCACACGCAAAATTATTTTTCGGACCTGCTTGGCGTAGGAATATATCCTTTCGTGTTTTGGTACTGTAACCTCAAACCTCCTTACCCACCTCTTGCGTCCGCCATCTTGTTTAGTTCTCACCGCATCTCCTTGTCGCAGACCCTCCGCCATTTTTAGTTCCCACTATTTTAACCTCAAAATCTACTCTTCTAAGCTCTTGCTACCGCCATCTTCTTTTAGTTCCCATTCTCACCACCGCGTCTCCTTACCCCCACTTCTTGCGACCGCCATGTTCACCACTAACCTCCAAATTTCCTCGTCCTTAAACCTCTTGTCTTAACCACCTTGTTTAGTTCCCATTTTCGCCACCGCATCTCATATCGCCCCATCTCTCTATCCACTCAAGAAAACTACCATCCAACGTTCAAACAATTGCTGATCAGTTCACGACAGGCTTTTGCAAATCTTGCTGCTAGCAAAACTTACCTTTCCCATCACCTCCAACATACCCCACTCCCACACCTTTTTCTTTCCACCAATCATAATCTCTCTTATTCTTACCAATCAACAACTCTCATTTGTTCCTTTCCACCAATAACATCACTTCTTATTCCCACCAATTACAACTTCACACGTCACTTTCTGTTACACTTTTTATCCCTCGCTCCCCATCTTTTCCCTCTTTCAGTACCGACCTCCGCACAGACAACACCTCGCCACCCAGCTCCTCTCCATCACGCGACCTCCATACTCTTCCATCTTCCTTCCTTCATCTTCCACCCGAATTAACGAACCAATCAAAACACTCCACGTCACTTCCTCAATTCTTTCAACTCGTCCCGGATGAGCCAATCGATTTAACGATAATCCTACCGCTCAGGGCGCTTTTCAAACTTACCGCCGCCGCCGTCGCACGCAGCGACACTAGCGACACGAGCGCCCCTAGCGGCAGGATTATCGTTAAAACAATTGGCTCATCCGGGACTATTACTACTGACATGTAAAATTTTCGTTTTATTTTCTATAATGCTATGATCTGTATCACACTCCATATGTGCTGTCCTGGTACCAAAAATGAATGATCAAATGTCGTAAGTTTGGAGAATTCTTTAAAGCACATTGTTGCAAAATGACTGTTTTTATTCTAACCACTGCCTGTGTTGAAAACAATTTAATTCAGGATGAATCACCTAAAATTTGCACCGCAAATATTTCGGAAATGGAAAGTGCTAAGGTTGTGCAGTTTTCACAGCATTGATTGGTAGTCAGGGGCTCGTACATTTTGCCTATAAGCAGATTTTAATAATACTGAGAAAGTGTACTTTTTGAGCAAACATACAATTTTTAAATGAAACAATGCTTAGTTACATCAACAGAATAAAGGTAGGGTAAATTAGAAGGTCAGTGACGTTTGTTGCAAGATTCTAGTGCAAGAGGTTTATGAGAAATCTTATTTTGAAACTTTTACGCACCGACACTTGTACAACCTGTGGTAGCACAAACTAAAGAAAAACAAAAGGGAATTACAATACTTCTGTGGATTCTTACAAGTAAAGTGAACAGATCCCTTCAAAGGCTGTGTTCAAAATGACCACCGGCAGCTTCAATACACGCTTCCAGTCTGCTATGGAAATACTGCTACACACGTTCTAGCATTTCAGCGGAAATTTCAGAGCAGGCAGCAGTAATACATCGTTTCATATCGTCCGGTGTAGTTGGTACATCCTTGTAGACAGTGTCTTTCAGCCTTCCCCACAGAAAAAAAGTCTAAAGGGGTCAGATCCGGTGAACTGGCCGGCCAAGGTACAGGTCCTCTTCGTCCAGTCCAACGATTTGGAAACAATCCGTTAAGACAAGCTGTAGTACTTCGTGCACTATGGGCTGGACAACCATCATTTTGGTACCACAGATTCCTCCTAGTTTGCAAAGGAACGTCTTCTAGCATCTGTGGCGGATGGTTTGTCAGGAGGCTGCGATACTTGTGCGAGAGCATTGTTCCTTCTATAAACAAAGGGCCTATGAGCTGATGGTTCACTATCCCACACCACACGTTTAAACTCCATGGACGCTGACGTTCCACCTGAAGAAGCCAACGGGGATTGTCTACACAGCAATAGTGCATGTTTTTCCGGTTTACTTGGCCATAATTAGTAAATGTTGCCTCATCACTAAACAAGATAGATGATGAATCTGGAGTATTATGTCTTAATGCCCATGTACAAAAGTTAACACGATGCTCAAAATCGTTTCCATGCAGCTCTTGATGGAGAGAGATGTGATAGGAATGGAACCTAGTATGTCGATGGAGAATGCGCAGTGCACTAGCCTGACTTATGCCACTTCCACGTGCAATTGTGCAGGAACTAATAACGGCAGTCAAAACATTAATTTCTGCCTCTTCTCCATTCACTTGTTTGCTTCTGTTACGTTTTCTAGGTGTTACAGTACCATCTTCACGTAATTGGTTGAAGAGGTTGATAAATAATTGCCGAGATGGTTGACGTCTATTGGGATACGTTTCTGCATACACCGTACAGGAACGAACTGCATTCTTCCTACACTCTCCATACACCATGAGCATGTCGGCTTTTTCTGCATTAGTAAACCTCATCTTTCACTCACGACTTACTGCTTGAACTGTCACAAACTAACTGACCAGAAAGTCGCAATGCAATCAATGAACAGAAAACACAATGCAAACAAACATAACAACATCGTACCTAGCAACTAAGCAGGTTGAATGGGAAAACAATTGTCGGGGTGGAAACTTTTCAAAATACGATTTCTCGTAAACCACTTGCACTAGAATCCTGCAACAAAGGCCATTGGCATTATAATTTACCCTACCTTTATTCCGTTGATGTAACTGGGATTGTTTCATCTAAAAATTGTATGTTTGCTGAAAAAATACACTTTCTCAGTATTATTAAAATCTTTTTATAGGCTAAATGTACGAGCCCCTGACTACCAATCAATGATGTGAAAACTGCATCTCAATAGCACTTTCCATTTCCGAAATATTTGCGGTGCAAGTTTTAGGTGATTCAACCTGCATATTTGACATCTTTATCCAAACTGAGCAGAAACTTAAACACACAAGAGGCCACTTCATTAGCCCCTCTTTCAGCTACAGTTTCATTCCATAGAAAACAATGTACTTGGCTGTCATCGCAGTCGTGGACTGTTAGGTTAAATGTCCTCAGCTGTCTCTTAAAGAAGGTCATCAAAGAGTTAACTACAGGTGCAGGTACATATTGCTGCATATCAAAAGAAACAGTTTTGCATTAAGAATCATTCTTAGATTGCTGTTTGCCCACATCCTTGGTCTGGTATACCAAATCTGCGTCCTCATGATGCTTTCTCAGTTCTTCTTAAATTTCGGCTTTGTTCTCTGAGGTTTGCACAACATCTGAAGCTTGTCAGATGTTTGGCAAGTGTCTTTCTGTGGTCGCGTTATAGATAAATTCAGCTATAAAATTCATTTTCAACAAACTTTCTGTTTATTATATACTCTGCATATTTATGTTTGTATAATCCTCATACATTGCAGCCAGAGTCCAATGAGGAGCAGGATATCTTTTTTTGTTTGTATCTCACCTAGTGTAGCGACTTTCATAGCTTGGGACTGAAAGTAAGAAAGAATGAACTTGCTACTCTTTCTCATATCTTATATGATTATGGTTAACTTGTTTTCCTCGAGTATCAGGTGTTGTGATCCCACTTTGACGCAACGGCTTCTTATGCGGTACAACCTCCATAAACTTGTTTGTTTCTCCTAATGTTTTGACCAAACATTGTTTGCATAGTAGAATACTTTCATCGTTAAAAATCAAGTGGTATTTGTTGACTTGTCTGTTGTGGTGTACATTTTTTGTATTTGCCCTGGTCCTACGTGTCTGCTTCTGAACTATCTCCATCAGGCTTTCTACGTAAGACGCTCTTTTATCATATTTACTGAGGCTCCCGTAAGCATGAAACACTGAATTCCTTCCTTCCTCAGGTACACAATCTATGCATATCATTCTACATACTTTGAGTGCTTTGATCTCCCTTCCAGGTACAACTTTACCTTTGTTAGTGATATAAGCTTTTCCAGTATTTCTTTTGATTTTACGTGCTTCTTTAATTACTCCTGTGTTCTTTACAATTCCCCGTTTGTCTCGTTTTATTCTGGACCTGTTTTCCTGAACACGTTTCTCACATCCCGTTCTATTAGTTTCTGGTGCAAATTCTTATGTAACCTTATCTTGTATTATGCTACTCTGCGTGGATCTAATAGCACTTGTACAGGTTGTTTGTGCATATTTTTCATATTGAATGTTTTCAGTTAATGCTCATTCTCCAGCCTTGTTTTCACTATTACCCATTAAACAATTTCTTGTTGCGTAATTTTGTGTGTTATTGATCGGTTTTGATGGGGCTTAACCTTGTTTTTCATTGGGCGTGAAAATCTTCAAATGAAGTATTTGAACTCACTGACTCCGATTCATACGAACACTGTCATCCGAATCACAGAAAGCTTCCATTACATTTTCCATTGTAACAATGGTTTCTGCAATGAGAGAATAAGTTGAGTTTTAAAGACCAGAAAGTTTGTGGCGCCAGACAATGTAGCGTTATTGTACTTGTCTACCCCATACAACCACAATTTCTTAAATATAAAATGCTTACCTTTAACTTCAGAGATGGATACAGATGCTACTTCCTTTCTCAGCACCATATTTACCAAAGGCTACCCTCTAGAAAGCATGTTATCACGATACTTCCTTCACACGTCTTAATTCACACTTGACAAACTACATTACTGAAGCAACGCACAAAAACGCATTCCTCTAACAGTGCAGCCAATATAAGATATAGTGCAAAAGAACTAGAAGCAAGACGTAACAGTACGCTGCATATCGCGCGCAAATTTATGATTAAACTGATTTATCTCCCTTTTCCCCGCATAAACTAATTTCCATTCCTTTGTTCAAAGTGGCATATGCCATGTTATCTCCCTTTTCACGCGCTGCACCTAGCACACTACAACCTAACTCTGTATTCACAACCTCATGCAGACGCACATAAAAATTTACAACCCCTTTGGATCAACATGTAGATAGTTTTTCTTTTTTACTTATAGAAAAATCTCAAATACGTGAATTTTTTACTTTACCCTCTTTTTACGCGCACCTGCCAATTTAGCAAACGACACCTCCATTTTGTAAGTTGGTTTCTGACATAAGCGCTGCAGTCGGAAAAACAAGTGAGCGCGGCAGGCCCTTTGCTATGTTAACAGCCGCCTTATTGGCAAAGTTACCAACGCCACATTGCCACGTCGTCGTTCATTGCTTGTATTCACTTAGTATTACGTTCTTGGGTCACCTTGCAGTTACTGTGTCTTCTTGTTATAGCTATTTTGTATCTGCGTTATTTGTTACTTGTTATGAGTTACCTAATTGTTCTCCGTTGCGTTACTGTGAGGATGTGAAAACGATTTCTCGAAGAGGTCGACCGAGGCTTGATCCTACACATGAATCTCTTTTGACGGATGAATTCAGGATGTTCCTTAATCATGCATGTTAAATGTTAATTGCTCAGCTTTGTCTTGTATTGGTAAACAACGTGTACCCTTCATGTATGCATCATTCAACCACACTTGTGCAATTGTGAGAACACGCGCCATTTCCGCTATACGTAATGGTGCCAACATTCTATGAAATACACTAAGCAACGGGGATTAAAAAATCTGCTAGTGTTTTAAGTAATTTATGTGCACCTACTTAGTAGCCAATAAAGATGTTGTCAAAAGACTGATTCCTCTATCAGAGTTGCAAGTTATATGCTTGCTGGATTCAAAATGTGTTACAGCCAGTGAATACCTAATGAGGTCGTGATGATGCCTAGCTCTCCATTTTCATAAACACAGGAAACAGTACGGCAAAGTGTAGCAGAAATGTACGCCTAAATGTGTGTTTCTGTGTATTTTTCTTGTCCACTAATTTGTTTATCTTATTATTTAATTTCTGGTTAAGATGAAAAATTAAACGTGAAGCGTAATTACGAGTCCCTATGGTCATTTTTCCATGCCTTAATTTGTACCTTTCTCGGCACTGCTAAGCGCATGCAAGACCGGTTCAAAGCACTCAATGGCTTCTTTTCTTCGTTTGTTTATTTTAGCTACCTTCAGCATTCCTTAAACCAATTGCTGTTAATTATTCATTGTTTTCATAAATATGATTAAATTACTCGTATCTGCTGTCTCTGTGTGGGTTGTTTCATAATTATCACATCCTATGTATGCAGATGTCAGGTGAGCACGTGTTGCTCACATCGGCAACATAGCGCTGTAGTTCGGCGTGTGGCTGCTGGGCTATCCGGAGCCAACTTACGAAATTAGAGGTAAAGGCTGTAAAAGAATTGTCAACTTTGGAAATGAGCAGGAATGTATAACAGAATACTAAAAGAGATCATAACCAAGTAACAGTTTTAAATTTCCTTACTTTAGCCAATCTTTTGTGTTAACGACTGATGTAAGTAACAATGCAATTGGTTCGATTCTCAGTGAGGTGAAATAGGCTAAGTTTTATTTTAAACTAAACATTAAATGAAGCGGAAACATGATATGGTGCAGTGGAGAAACAACTCTTACCAATACTGTGGTTGTGCAAACATTTTCTTCCAAATTTATTGTGATGAACCTTTACAGTTGTTGCCAACACAGGTGGCCTAGAACTTTAAGGCATGTGCTCATGAACAGGTCTTCGGTTCAAATTACACCAGGACTGTTCTCCCTAATTGAGGTTCTTTTCAGGTTTTCCTCAGTCCTCATAATTGACAAATGCCTGGGAAGTACCCTAAACTTAGGCCTGGAACGTTTCGTTAGCAAATTTTCTTTCGAAATTATCATTTCACTTCACCTGTGGTGCTGTATGCAGTAACAAAGGGCATCAAATGCCTTTAAAAAATTTACAGGTGTCACTTATAAACAGCTTAGATATTGTGGCATTATAACTCCTGTAATTTCTTTAGTACCTACAGTACTTCATTACAGTAGTAGTGCATGTCACTACCCCGTCTACTCCGCCATCTTCTTGACACATGGTCCCATTCAACAAGAAAAATATCTTGTATTGGGAATGTGAGACTTGTCATGAACGCTTAAGTCTTGGTGAACAAGTACACGACCTTGAGAAAATAATTTAGATTTCAGTGTTTCTAAACTTCATTTAGGCATAAAGATATGGTGAGTCGCGCAATTTTTAACATTGTAACATTTGGATACACAGCTATGCAGGTAACCTTTTGATATTTTCATCTCTATAGCAGTTCAAAGAAGCAGCCACCTAAAATCTCACAACTTTGACGGTAGCAGACTCTGTGTGCGCGCGCGTGTGTGTGTGTGCGCGCGCGCGCGGTGTTTTTTCTTTTTCAATATCTATTTATCGAATATTATCAGCATGCCCCATTACAAAGCAATAATAATTAATTTCCAGTTGTTATCCCCCTTGTTTCTTTCATTGTTTGTATATCATCACCTTATGATGATTATGGTGGTGGTGGTGACATTACACTTATTCCTCAATGCTCTTGTTCCTGGAACTGTTTACACTATGTTTAACGTATAAAATTATCAACGTATTAATGTTTTCACTGAGTTTGATGCTGGTTTTCCGCATACGTTCAATTGTCCCTAAGTCTGATCATAATCACTACACTGTCACAACCCTAATGAAAAATCTATGGAAAGCTCTTAGAATTCTAGATACTAGCTGATGTGTGGTGGCTGACTTGTTGGTGCCTTTCCTCCTGATTTCTTCTGGTAACTGGTTCCTCTTTTGCACTTCTGGACATTCATATATTAGATGGTGCAATTTGTTGTCCTGTGTTGCATGAACATGTAGGGTCACCTGCAATATGAAATGTATGTAGGTATGATTTAGTTTTTCCACGTCCGTTATTCACACTGTGAAACTAGGTGTTATTGGTAACTTTATCTTGAGCCTTCCTTTGATGGAAAGGAGAAAAGCCTGCTATTGCTCCTTTCGTTGTTTTGTTTCGTCTTCTGTCATTCCTGTAGTCCCCTTTCTTTAATTTCAGCTTCAATGGTTAATTTTGATATATTATAATACACTGTTTCAACTCAGGCTTCCTCTGCTGCTTGTTTTTCCAGTTTAACTGCCAACTCATTGCGAGGAATTCTGATATGTATTTTGATCCAGTTGAAACGAATTTCCTAATTTTGCTAATTCAGCACTGTTATGGTTTAATATATTTCCCTAACTATCCTGTTATGTTCCTTGTTGTTATTGAGGAGTTTAGGTGATACTTGACTGTTAGTGTAAATTGATACCGATTTCTGTGCATCCAGAGTGTTAAGAGTTTGAATTTCTTTCAGAACCCGTAGGATGGCTATCTGTTTGGTCTGATTATTAGAGCAATTTGGTGTAAAGTCTTAGTCAAAATTCCATCCTTGAAAAATGCTGCTCTTGTTGCAACTTTGTCTTGTGTTTTACTACCGTAAGTGTACATATCAAAGTAGGTTGCTGTATTTGGAGCTTTTACAACACTAACTTTCTGACTGGGTGATTCTGTTCGTTCAAGTCCAATGGTGAGTGAGTCTTCTTTTTCTTTAAGTATTTTGTAGAGGGTCACTTTCCCTTTAATGTTATTGTTATAAGCAGAGGCATAGCTGAGGAGGGATTTTAGAGGTTGGAATTCTCCTTGCTAAAAAAATGTAAAAATGAATAGCAAAAATAGCTTCATTAAAGTAATAACATCTTTCTAGATTGGCAGGAAGAGATAATTCCTAATCGTATCTCTGCTAAAGCTATATTTATGCTGCATGTCTTAGACTCGTCAAAGGTGACAGCAAAAGAAACTACTTTAGGTGGCGTGGGTATAACCATGTTAAGATATTGGGAGCATGTTTTCGTTCCGGTGCTAAATTTGAGTGGTTTCCAAATGAGTGCAATATCTTCCTATTTAGAACACAGCTAGAAACCCTACTTTTGAAATAAAATGGCCTACAGTGGTAATGTAAAATAATTCACAATGTTCATTAATTCTCATATCACAACATATTTGCCTCTTAGAATACCAAAACATTCTATCCTACTTTAAATTCCAATTACTGCGCCTTAATCTGTAAATATAAAATTGATTTATTGATATCAGCTCAGGATTAATTCACATTTATCATTTGAACGGATACAAATTGTTTAAAAAATGTGTCCCTAAATATAACTCCCTTAATATTTTTCTGACTACGCTGCTGGTTATAAGTTGATTAGATTAGATTGTATTGCATTCTGTAAGTTCACTAGCAGTCATAAAGGCTTGTGAACATAGAACATGTCAAGGAAATGTACAAAAATTACATATAAACATAAGTATTACACAGACTATAGAACATTTGAAATAAAATAGAGACATACTATATGTGTGTCAAGGAAATGCACAATATAGTTACATATATACATAAATATCACATAGAATACAGAGCATTTAAAATAAAATAAAGACATATTATATACAAAATGAAACAAATCAGGTGTAATTTTGTACAAAATTGAATACCTCCCTACCGTTATAAGGTTAACATATTTATAGACAAGAACAGTTACTTTAACTTTCACTAGGCTTGTACCTTTGTTCGTCTCATCATTTTGTTCTATTTGATTTGTAATGCATAGCATCTACTGTCAGTTCTTAATATACATACATTTATATAGCTTCATTAATTCTAGAGCAGGCATCAAATATAACTGGCAATTGTCATTGATATTTACTAATACTACTTAGAGAGCTATATATGTATTATCATCAGGATACTTTGTGATTCAGATAATCTTGAACAGAATAATATGATTTTGAGCATAGGTACTCTTTAACAGCAGTTTTGAGGACACTGAAATTGTCAACTTTTCTCTTAAGATCATTAGGGAGATTATGAAATATTTTTATGGTCTCATAATATACACCTTTCTGGAAGCAAGAAAGCATTGCACTGGTTGTACACCCACACAAGAAACATTGTATAAAATAATACAGTATGTTTTTATATCCTGATGGGAATCATCCTTTGGATTCGTCGCAGTTTTACTGTGTTCTTAAACTTTCTTTGTGCCTCTTCCCATACAGATGCTCCATAGGTTACAATTGGTGTTGCTTCTTTACGAGAAAAGAAACAAGAAGTGCAGCGGCGGTAGTGTTAATTCGAAGGATATAACAGAAACTGTTGATACTATTGTAGAAGACTCCGGGGATTATTCAGTAAAGCAAACATCGAATGCCGAAGTAACTGGGTCAAAGTCTGTCATTACCGATACTGACGCAAACACAGTAGCGTTCTCTTGAGCTAATTGTCAACATTCTTAACAAAGAACTAAGTCAAGCCAGGAGCCAAATATTGAAACTTAATGAAGATAAGAGAAATTGACGAGAGAATTAAATAGCTTACGCACAGATGAAGGTCCCGAGAAGAGGAACGAAAACACGATGTCGTAATGGGTAAATATGGAGGAAGACTCAACACCGCTACGCTATTAGAAGAAAACGTGTCCAGAAAGCACACGTGTGCAAGATAGTCCTTCATTCGCATACGTAAACTCGTACCATCTGCAGAGCTGCAACCATCGTGACGACGGGAATGAGGTACAGTCACTTCTCTCCTAACTTATAAAGTCGTCGAACACCTGGAAATGAAAAGTAATTGTGTACGATGATTGCTATGCATGTGGTATCGCACAGAGACTGGAAGTTTGGAAGAAAGAAAAGTATGGTATAGTGAAGCGAGGAGCTACTGCATCTTTTGTTGTGGAAGATCTGAACAAAAGTGATAATCTTACTCGTAAAAAAAGTGATTGTATAGTGTTAATTACAGGGACTAATGACGTAGCGAGAAGTGAAAGTAGAAGTTTTGAAAACTACTTTGTGTTTCCTTACTTGTACAAATGTGGTAGTACCTTTGATACTATATAGGAACGATTTACCAATTTTGAAAGTCATAAACAAGGAAGTGGGCATGGCTAATGAAAAGGTAAGGAAAATATGTAGTCATTTAAAAAATTTAAAGGTTTTAGATACCTACTGCCCAGTTAAATAGTGATGTGTTCACATGGCATAGCATGTAATATAAACAGCCGTGGAAAACATCTTTTAGGTAGGTAGTCTAATCTCTTGTTGACAACAACCATTCTAAAATCTCTTTCAGTGACAAAATGACAATTGCATTACCCTATACCTAAGGGAAAGTGAAGCAGAGTATGTAAAATATAATTATAAACAGTGCGGTAACAGTATAGTAATTATTAAGCGCCAAGGCAATTGAAACTAACGGATGAAAGTGTCTTATCGCCGACTAGGGATCAATCAGACCCGAACAAAAAAATTGTTTGCTTCTTGAAGCAGTTGCTTTGGAAATCTTCCAGATAAACTCACAAACGGTAGCTTTGGAAATACCAACATGATCACCTACCATTAAATGAAAAGTGCCAGTAGCATAAAATCTCAAAGTAATTGTTATAGCCATAGTTGTATTTAGACATGGGCCTTATGAGCCCGGAAGCAGGGAGAAAAAATTAATGGGTCGGCAAAAATGAGGTGTAAATACTTTGAAAACTAATTTCTAGAACGCCCGCACTCTCACAGTGTCGAAAGTAAGAGGATGTACGGAGTGAAATGCAACTCGTCAAGAGGGCGGTGAATCAATTCTGGCCACATGGCATAAGGCGAAACGAGAAGGTTGCTAATTCCCATAGTGCCTAAGAGTTTCGGAGATACAAAATGTATTTCCGAACAAGCGCGTGAGCGAACAGCCATTTGT
This sequence comes from Deroplatys truncata, assembly GCA_030765065.1. NCBI lineage: Eukaryota > Metazoa > Arthropoda > Insecta > Mantodea > Mantidae > Deroplatys > Deroplatys truncata. The sequence continues at coordinate 404,402,121 of CM060990.1, read as the reverse complement.
TACTAATTTAGATGGTCTATGAGTTTCAATAAGAGTGAGTTCGTGTTATTTACAACAAATGGACGCCCAAAAACGATTAAGTGGTGAAAAATATCGCAAATTAGCAGAAGAGCAAACGAGAAAAAGTGAAGTGCTATAGGGAAAATAACCTAATGGAAGTTCCCAAGCGTTGAACACGGCCGACTTACACAAGTGAAGTACTGCCAACCTTAAAATGAGTATTCCTATTTCCAAGGCAGTCGGCATAACCTATGGAAACAGGACATGCATTTTCGTATACCTGGCCCATTTTAACACCTGTGTAACTTAAAAGGGGTGATGTAATGATTTATAAAAGTTAAAGTTATGTAACTAACATGTTCAGTGTAAACCATACACCAGATATATCTGGTATAAAGAAAAACTCTTTCATATTAGAATTTATCAATAAATTATAGCCTCACAGTTACATATACTTATTAAACTAAAAAAAGACCTTACTTCGCTTCTCCATTGCGTGGCGGTGCAGAAAAGGATCAAAGCATAATTTGTTAACAAAGAAAGTAACTATTGTACTGTATTGTAAAAACAACAATTAGAATTGTGGAGCACTAATGTAAGTACTAAAACAGTTCTAAATAAACGCACACGTGGAAGACAATGGCGTCTACACAACTAAGGATTCTTGGCTTTAAACTCAGTAGTGTACATAATTGTAAGATGAGGTCTGTGTCGCCAACATAACAGCTGCAGTTAACACAAGCTACGAATCTACACTTACCAACTACCAAGTGCATGTTTTAGGAGTAGTTGGTGGTATTTATGTCAACTGAATGGAAAGAATGTTATTTTAACCCGAGAACATCTCTGTCTCAGATACCAAAATTACATTCGTTTTTTCACCAAAACTTAAACTTCAATACAAGCTTCATCCTCCCACATAATCGAGGAAATTAAAAATGAGGTTGCCAGCACAGAAGACCTCGGTGATTGTACGCCCGTTTCTGTTGGTGCGTTAATTGAATCTACCGATAGAAGCGGAAATCGTGCAGATGGTGTACAACCGAAGTATTCAATCATCTATACATCAGACGATGATCTACATTTTTGGATGGCGAACATCGTTACTACGGACTACTTTGCCATAAATGAAGTGAAAGAAATAGACAATTTCAACAATTCCAAGCGGGTACATCCAGACAACTAGAGATTTCTGACTACAGCGCTGTTAGAAACAAAACTGATGAATTGTAAAACGTTACTGTTTATTTTATTCCCGCAGCCAAGGTTGTGTTTTTTGTGTTCCTTGTAAACGTTTTGGGGGACATCACAATTTTAGACAGTTGGCTTCAGTGATTGGAAGCATGCGACTCAACGGATGATAGAACACAAGAATTCTCACTTTTATCATGATTGTGTGATAACGTTTAAAAGAAGGGGCAATGAATAATGCAGAATTTACAGGCGTCTACTCTCTCAGAAGAGGAAGTGAAATATTGGAAGTGTGTACTCCAGAGAATATTAACTGTAGTGAAATTATTCTCTCGTGGATTAGCATTCCGGGGTGACGAAGAAGTGTTTGGATCTATTAATAGTGGGAATTTTGTTGTACCTGGAACTTATATCCGAGTTTGATTCACTCTTTAAAGGGCACATAGCACGGTATGGAATTTCTGGTAAAGGTAAAGACTTCATACTTACCGTATGGTACATACGAGAAGCCGATTAAATTATGGCAAAAACAGTAATCAGTGAAATAATAAGGAAAGTGAAGGGTTACAAATATTATTCAGTTATTATGGATTCCACATCTGGCATAACACACAATGATAAACTATGTTTTATTATCAGGTATGTGAATAAAGAAGGGTGCCCCAAAGAACGCTTTTTAGAGCTTTTAATAAACCCAGGTCATACAGGGAAAGACCTGGCTGATGCTGTGTTTACTTTCCTCTCATCTCACGGCTAAATATAAGTCACTGTCGGGGTGAAACGTTTGACAATGCTGTCAATATATCTGGCATATATTTGGCCTCCAAGCAAGAATCAGAGAGGCCAATTCATTGGCATTTTCCATACCATGTACAGCTCACTCCATCATTTAAGTGGGATCAGGTCGTGCATCTTACTGCAGATTGTCTATATCCTTTTTGGTTTTCTGCAACACTTGTACAATTTTTCCTCAGCATCGATACATCCTTGAGTATTTTGGAGTAATTTTTTACTTTGGGAAACCTTTCTCTCAAAACACTTTCTCAAACAAGATGGTCCGCTGGAGAGGATGCATGTCAAAGTTAAAATAGTAATTTTGAAGCCACCACAAAGGATTTAAAATGTATAAAGGAAGATGAAGGGGAGAAATCAACACTTAGCCAGGAAGCAAAAGGAATTTTGAAATAACTGAGCTCTTCTGAAATGAGTTTTATGACTGCAGTGTGGAGAGCAATTCTGGAAAGAATCAATACTGTCGGTAAAAACTACAATCGGGGGATATGGATATTAAGACAGTGGTAAATTTGCACAACTCCATTACTTCTTTCTTAAATGAAATGAAATTCTCAGCTATTACCTATATAAATGCTGGAGAGAACCATGTTCAAAACATTCAACACGTGTTAGTTACAGGGGAAAGCAGACCCAAACGAATTACGAAGCACAAGAAATTCTTTGATGATTCAGAATCTGAAACCGAACCAGGAAATGAAGGTGATGTGCAATGTATCCTGCGGAGTAGTTTCGTGCACATATTGAACTAACTGTTAGCGGAATTAACAACACAATACCTGTGTAACGAATTTTCACTTTTACATCAAAGAAATTGATTGCGATAAAATTCATATATCAGCTGACAAGCTGCATAGGATATACCCATCTGATATAGGAGAAGGGTCGGGAACAGAATGTGTTCATTTAAAATCCTTTCTTTTAGAGGAAGGAGACAACGTACCAATGTCTTTACCATTTCTAAGCAGACTGTTGGCTGCTAAACACCTTCAGGACTTAGATACTTTTTTCCTGATTTCCTGCAATACTTTGCCTCAGGAACGTCTCTGTTGTAGTCGGACAACATTGCAGCACTCCAGTATATCCGAATGTAAATATTTGAAGATTTATTTATCTGCTCCTGCCACAAATTGCTCAGCTGAAAGGTCCTTCTCAGCACTAGTAAAAGTTAAAAACTATTTGCGTTCATCTCAAAGACAGAAACGTTTGAATTATCTTGCAGTGCATGCTATTGACAGTGATTTGACTCTGAAATTAGAATATGAAGACGTAGAAAAGTTTGCTAATGAAAAACCAAGACGTAAACCTTTAACCTGAAAATTCCCTGGTAGTATGTGTTTAAATTCTGAGTAGATACTTTTTGCCAGCTGTGTAATGGTTGTAGATATTGATAGATATATACAACCATTACATAAATGCTGTAATGTTCACCCTCATTTGACTTGTAATTGGACTGATTTATATACTAATACTTTATGCATTACGTTCATTTAATCATATCAGAATAGATTGGGCAGTCAAATTCTGTTTATTTTAAAAAGGACATTTAATCCATTCTGTTGGCTTATCTCTTAAAGTGGCCAGGAATTTTATGACTTGCACGTTTAGTGTGTATTTTATTTGTGAAATTGCTATTCATTTGACATAAGTGTCCTTGGCAATAAAACTTTATTATTATTATTATTATTATTAATAATAATAATAATAATAATAATAATAATAATCACACGTGATTTCAAATTGCAGACATCTTATTTTACACAAATTTCAGGTTGTATACAAAACACTAGTTGCAGCATTGGCTTATGAGTGGTTGGGAGGTGGGGCGCAAAATTCTTCGGGCCAGGGGCGTTGTAGCAGTTAAATACGGCTCTGGTTATACCATGTTTCTGTTTGTAGTATTCTAAATTATCGTAATTCCCATAACATCATGTTCATCCCCCTTTGGGCAGTCTGTATCACTCTTAAAATTCCTCCTTTTGCAGGTTTTCAAATCTATTGTAATGTACGACTGCTTTTTCGTTAGGAATGCCATTAAAATGCCAAATGCCGCAAACCCGCATCAACAGCTTGGTTTACGTTAGCCATTTACAAACTTCTAATATCTGTTAAATCTTTTGAATATCTGTTAAATAACACAGGAGTACGGCAATATTAACTTAACATCGAGTTTAACACATTCTTAAAGCTAACATTGTTCGATGAAATAGAATTTGCATTAAGCTCAGTGTTAAATCGGTTTAACATTGCGTAAACACTTAGTATTTTGTATTTCGAAATGCTAATTTCGAAGTACAAAGAGTACAAAGATGAGAGATAAAGTGCAGGTGAAAATTAAATGTCTTACAACAGTGCAGATATTTCACTATTTAATTATGTATTTTCACAACATAATATTCGATTGATAGACTGATCGCAGTCGAGCGCCAAAGTTGCGAGCGTACGTGTAGTACATGTGGCAACAGTGCACCCCATTTAACCTGTACTGTTTTTTAAGCAAGAGTGCACTATGACCGTCTGCTACTGACAGTAGTGTAGGCAGAAAATTAAGGGGGTTATGCATAGGGGTCCATTTTTTAAACATTTTGTTTAACAGATGATAGATATGATTTAATTCTGAGTTGAAATATTTAAATAAAGCGATTTTATATTCACAGGTTAAGGTGCAGCATTTGGAATTAAAATTAGGGTAGGATTTTTGTGTATTCTAAGCGGCTAATGTTTGTGAAATGAGAATTAATCGCCACGGTGATGTATTTTATATTATCGTTGCAGGCCATTTTATTTAAATAAAAATAGGATTTCTAAGTTATGTTCTAAACTGAGGGACATTGGACTGATTTGGAAATCACTCAAATTTAACGCCGGAACTAAAATATGCCCCAATATCTTTATGTGGTTGTACCCATGAATCAGAAGGTACAATTTCTACTGCTATCACAAGGGTTTCAACCCAAAAAAGACCTCAATAGCTTCGCCTCTGCTCACAACATTAGCAAAAATCTCCATGTACAAGGAACTTTTATGTGAACTTATGAGGAAAAAGCTATCTTATAAGGACATCACAGATAATTTTGCTGCTTCCAAGGACCAGAGGATTCACTTAATACATCGTTGTTGGTTTGACAATACCTTCTATGTGCAGTTTTATCAATTTTGAGTTTTTTTATAGCATTCGATCCAGAATTTCAAGCTCCGTCAATCTGTAATACCTATTAGGTATGTGAAAAAATGGAATGTTAATGCCATTTCAAAGCAAAATACGATATCTCTTACGTGACATCGCATACATTCAGGCTAGAAATTACCCTATGTGCATTTAATTCACATAGGAGATTGTGCATGTTACTTGTTACGCAACAATCTCCAACGTGCAGAGCCCAAACTCACACCATCTGTAAAAATCCGAGAGAATGTTGTCAACCATCGAAAGCTAGCTTTGTATGCGAGTACATTTTGATGTTGGTGTGAAATCTTGTGTTGCACTTAGTTCATTCTTCGGGTAAGTTGCTTTTAGGTGGTTTTCAACGGGCAGGTGGGCACCAGGTATTGACGAGATCACATCTACTTATAACTTCTCTCTTAAGGTAATTTACTCCGCTCCTTTTTTCAGCGTTTTCAATGAAGACCACCTAAAAGCACGATAGCCAGGGCTATTACAAGTTATAAGTAGATGTAATCACGTCAATATCTGGTACCCACCTGCCCGCCCCTTTTAGCTGTTTTACTTTTATAGGAAAATTGCGATATGAACTTCTGCCGACGTGAATCATTCGAGGTTTAGACGCGCAGATGCTTCGGCTATGCCTTCGGCCGCAACTGCTACACTCCTCTCCTTTTAAAAAGCATCCCTCGGCTACGCTTTGAGGCTGAGGGCCCTCAATCCCTGGCTACGCCTTGAGGCTGAGTATCTTGCCGGCTTTGGCGCATTAGTTATTCATATGTTGCCAGTATTGCGTTAGAGCTAGACAATGACGTAGAGTGACATCTGTAGGACATATAAGACATCACTTCCAACGCTGTTGGAGACCACCTAAAAGTAACTTACCCCCGAGCTCATTAACGGACTGAAGGACGTGGCTTGGCTATTCCTAAACAACAAGAATTGGATTGTTGAACTTATCAGATAACACTGGCACTCTGGCATCACCGTGTATGTACTCTGATATCTCATTTCCACGACCTACCCAACCAAAGTGCACTATTTATTATTAGCACAGTGTTTTTAATCTCAACCCTTCCATTATGAATATTTTCGTGTATAAGAGTTCAGTCCTTCTATCCTTTTTGTCTGCGAAGACTTCGATGACCCTTTCCACAAATTCATGGCTCCTAGATGAAGATTTAACTGTGCTTTTCTCATTTGCTAAAGTTGACAAATTGGACAGTCTTGCATTATCATTGTGTTTCGAAGATACATTTTCACACGCTTCAAAGTACTCATACTTCTTTCACATGAAAGTGCCATTGCTGGAATGCTCAAAATAAGGGAAAGTAATTTCACAGTTTCTGGCAGAACTTCTTTTAATCCGATGATTATCAAACACTTAAAAAGATCCTTGGGTGGTAACCGCTTATCCTCACAACTATATATGTATGTTAAATCTCCTTTTAATTTACCTTTTAAGAAGAATGGGTACTTCTTAAATAAGCTTTCAAAGCTAATTTCTGGAAAGTCCTTTGGATGGTTGTGTTGTGCGAACTTTCCTTCGCTCAAAAGTTAAATGAAATTTAATTTCTATATATCCGTTAATCTTATTTCCATTTGAACTGTAATACAATCCAGTATTTCAAAAGAGATTCTTTTTAATCTGCTTGTATATTTCTGTGTGAACTTAGCTTCACCTTTGTTCTCGTTGTCTTCTCCATGAGAATTACTGCTCAGAAGCATATTTTTCTATGCAGTCACTTCCTCACATCTAAGTTGTCTAATAGATGAAAGACAATTTTGTGTTTAAATTTGACATCTTATTAATATCTGCACTCTTCTTCTGGAGAATTTCAAACAAAGCACTTGAATATACAAATATTCTGTTGAAGAAATGCAGCAAAAACTCAAATGTGCAGTCATTCAAATTTTTAATCATTACCAAAGTAATATTTATGGAATTGGAATCCCAGCCTTCAGATTCCATTATATTTTTCAAAGCCGCCTTTAACTCAGCATAGTGTTCTAGAACTGCCATAACACCCCGTGAATGGTAGTTCCATCTTGTTTCACTGGACTAGGCAATGTAAACCTCTTCCTCTAAGTAATTCACTTCTTTTAGAAGATCAGCTGAAAAATGTATGTATTCCAGTAAGACTGGCAATGAATAATTTTATTTCTGTAATTTGTGTGCAACAATGAAGCAAGACAAGATTCAGCTGATGAGCATAGCAGTGTATAAACAGTGCATTGGGGTAGTGTTCTTTAATAAGAGTGAATGCCTCCGGACCTTCCTGCCATTGCCCTGCAACCATCATATGTTTCTGATATTAGCTTGTTTTTCTCTATTTTCCAAGTGCTCAGTACTTTAAAGAGCACATCTGCTAAACCTTTTGCTATTATCTTTTGAAATGTCATAAAATCTAATAAAACTTTCTTCTACTTCACCAGATCCAATATTAGCATAGCGCAGGGTGACACTCATTTGACTCTTAGTAGACACGTCAGTTGTTTTGTCTACTTGAAGTAATACAAAAAATTGTTTCTAATTTTGAGCAAAATTTGTTCATTATTTACAACAGTAACACATTGAATCAACTCATTCTGTATCTCAGAAGACGTGCCCTGAAATAAAGTACAAGTACTATTCAAGTGGTCTCATAAGTAATTTTCTTCCTCAGCTAAAAATTCTAAAGTCTCTAAATTTGTTCATTGATGATTAGGATTCATCATGACCATGAAATGTAGTTCTTGTTGTGCCAAAAAGCAAATTGTCGAAATTAGCCTCTTTATTATACGTTTGTTGTGATCAACGTTCTCATTGTGCCTTATGGCATCAACATGCACAACTTCTGAAAGTATATGCTCTATTCCAGTTTCTCCCAGCTCATTAAATTTAACAGCTGCTGTAATATGTTTTGTGGATGACTCGTGTTTATTGGTTTTAGCAGCATATTTTTCAAACTCTCCCCCTATACCTAACTTACACAAGCATAAGCTCAAAGTTGTCTTTTCCAAAAAGTAAACAATAAAAACAATACAGTCTATTTCGCCTTTAGCTACAAGTTAACCAAGGTTTTGTTGTGTACCATTGCATTTTAAATAGCTTCACATGTTTATCTTTTTGTTCCATAATTAAAGTAGGTGTTGGTCTTTTACCTTTTATCTGCAACTTGTCTTTTTCTTCATAACTTAGTCTGTAAAAATATGCTGCATCCTTTATTAGAAAATCCACAATATTCTTCGGTAAATCCATTCTAGTGAAACTATCACGATACCACACAATCACAACAAATACTATTTTACACACTTTACTATTCTCCCGCTAACTGCTGAAGGCAACCAGAATACTACTGTTGATCCTAATACTTGCTTAGGCTTGCCTTCATGGCAGCAGGCAAGGCTGCAAACCTCCTCGCCCCACTCCTACTGACAAAACTTTAAGCACAAGGACACATGCATGAACAAGGCAAACTGTATTTTGCCTTCACTGCTATGACAAGCTGCCCGCTGCCAACAACGCTTTCCTGTGAATTGTACAGAACTAAGCAATGAATTAGAAATTATTACTTAATTTGAGAAAGATGCGACATTTACAGCATATTAAAATGAAAGCAAAAAGAAAGTGTATTTGATACTTTAGTACAGGCTCAGCCATATAGCCCTAATGAAATTTTTGCCTCTGCTGTTGTGTTAAGGATCATCATTATTACATCTTTCATAATCTATGTACTAAGATACTAATTTATCTGCAGTTATATTTCTAACAGATGACTACAGAGACTTCACGTATGTAGGTCACCAACTAATTTCTATGTGTTGCCCAAATCCGGAGACTTATGGGAGAAGTGAAAGATAAAATAGAAACATTAGGTTACAACGCGCTGGAAACTAACATCGAAATCAGAATATTTACTAATGGTCATAACAGGTGAAATATTCCTGAGAAATATTAAATACCAGTGCAATATTGAATAAAAGTGCTGTTGGAAGTAACAGACTGTTACCAATGGCTAATGAAGAGTTGCCAGACCTATTTAAACTTGCCTGTAACTCTGTCAGTAATGCTGCGAATGATGTTTTGGGGGATGTTTCCTCAAACAGCACTACACTTGAGGTATCATCTGTTACACACAATGACATATTTGAAAAAAAAACTATTTAAGACAAGCCAATTGATGTGGGTAGCATCAGTGTCACCAATAATGAAATGACAGCCTTGGAGAGCCATGAAATAAAACAAAATGGCGTTAAAGATTCATTAAGTAAGAAACAGAGAAAACACGTTACAAAGGGCACTAGGTAACAAATGTATTAGTTATAAGAGATCTCATGGAAAAGTTACCTCTATAGAATGAGAACCACATTGCATAAAGCACATTGCTCTCATACAAAAACAGACCCAAGTAAAAGTGAAAAAATCATACTTATATGGAGCTATTACGTATGAGCTACACAAATTATTATTTGACAATTTCTGGAAAGGATTACCAAAATGGGCAGAAAAAAGAGTGTATGTGAAGGGATTGGTGAATACAAGAAATGTTAAGAGAAGATGGGAAAATGTTGCATGCAAACGTTTGAAACAGGACGGATATGACATATATGTCCTAAAGGACAGTGGTGAAAGGATGAGAGTGTGTCGCAAATTCTTTTTGAATACTTTAAACATTGGTGAAGATATGTATAAACGTTGGGTTAGGAGAATGGACCATAGAGATAGCCATTCCAGTTGTGAAAACGAAGATGAGCCTGAAGAAATGGAAAGCAGTAATACCTTTGCACAATTTGATATTCATGATGATTGTACTGATGGCAGAAACTTGAAAAGAAGGAAACTAGCTGAAGAAATATATAATAAAAGGAAAAAGGCACAACTCAAAATGGAGAGGAGGATTCGATCACAAAGTAAAGAAAAGAGCAGCAAACGGAAGTTTGTAATGGTCTGGCTTGGCTTGCTCCCTAAAGTGCCTAGCCATTATTGTAGAAAATCATCAAATAAAGTGTATGTTGAATCAATTTTCAGGTCATATCTGCACATAAGTGTCTTTTCGGAGTAATGTAAACACAAAAGAATTCAAACAGTAGGACAGAAACTTTTCCAGGAAATACTAGACAAAGGAAATATAGTAATACATGCCCCCCAAAAAGATCAGTGTGATACTTGCTCTGGTCATAAGACTGGAAACATAAGTGATCAAGTCTACCATGTTCATTCTGAGAAGAAGGATAGAAGTCCAGAAGCGAAATTTGCTGCTAAAGAAAGTGCATCACCTGAAAAACTCATTGTCATTATGGACATGCAAGGTGTCCTTCTTTCCCCTAGGACCTTAGCTTCATCATTGCACTACAAGTAGGAATTACAACTTCAAAACTTCACTTTCTATGAATTAAATTCTGCAGATGTTCACTTATATGTATGGCAAGAGGTGGAAGGTGTTATAACTTTAAATGAGTTTGCCTCCTGTGTCATCGACTGCTTGTCTAAAGTAGATGGAAATTAGAAAGAAGTCATATTATTATCTGACGGTTGTTTATAAAATAGAAATAAGGCCCTGGCAAGTACATTGAATGACTTTTCTTGGAAGAGATGAGCAAAAAGATAAGTTAATTTAAGAGAAAGGTCACATGATGATGGAGGCTGACAGGTTCATTCAGTTCTTGAACATCTCTTTAAGCCACCTATTAATGCTCCTTCAGATTATGTTTCAAGAATGAGATTGGCAAGAACAACATCATATAACATACATGTGATCATACATGATTTCTTCTTGAAGTATGATGAACTTAGGACCAATTTACCCTCCTTAAGACCGGGAAGAAAAGTTGGTGACCCAACTGTAACAGAAATTCGAGAGCTTCAATATCTTCAAGATAGCAGCATAAATTTTTAGCTGGACTACTTCGGAAACTGGGAATCACTATTTTAGAGACGTAAACCAGGCCAGTGCATCCCAAAACGTCTTTATCAAGAACAAATGCGAATTTTTGAATAGAAGTATCTCCATCCGCAAGAACTACATTAACATTAGAAGTATTGGCAGTCCATTGCGGAATAGAAAAGTTTTGATTTTACCTTGAACATGCACCAATTTTATTGGAGACAGAAAACTTGGGTGTTAGCTCAGTCATATCAATCTGGAAAACTATGCTGGAATTTAAGCCTTTAAATTCAAGGTGAACCATTTAGAAGGGCTGTAAGTTGCATGGTAGATGCATTATCTGCTATGTGCAGTAACAAATTGCATAGAAAGGTAAATGATTTTCAACAAATTCCTGTACTAATTTTCTATTTGTATTCACTAATATTAGTAAGTATCAACAGTCTACAGTGGGGTCCTCTGGAGCAGCCTAACAACCTGTAAGCCCTTAAAGCTGAACTTTGATCAGATACCAGACATTTTGGCAGGTGATGGATAGCTGGTACCTGACCGCCGTTGTTGGCTGACTACCAATACGCTGGCCAGGACTGTCTCCAAATAACCAATAAGAGGCCATGAACTAACTCCCCAACCCCAAGGTGTTATATGTTTCCCTGCTGAAGGGGTCATGTCACATGGGAGATGTGTTGCTATCGGAGCCTCTGGTATACCAGACAACCTCCCAGAGTATTCAGCCTTGCCCTGGTATACGGGGCTCTGCTGGGGTCCACTGTCTTTCCTCCATACTCATGGGACTTAAATGGACATGATAAAACAGAACCCTGAAACTGCTCAAGGATCTCTAGAAAAAGACTTAGCAGTACAAAACATCTCTGAACAATCTGTAGAGGATCTGGCTTCAGACATTGCAAAAATGAGACTCTCAGGTGCTCAAAGGAGTGATGAAGATACTGCAGCTAAATCTTCAACATAGTAGGTAGCATCTGCTGCCTTTGATATGAAGATGAAGACCTGTGATGTGGCATTCATCCAGGAATCCTGGTGTTACAAAGGGGAAATTAAAGGTCTTAAGGAGGCTGACAGGAAATTAATTTATAATAGAAATGACAAGACTCCAAGAATCTGTATCTTAGTAAAAATTACTTAAATGTACTGCCATTAATGAATCCCTGTCCCAGGTACCTTACGGCAGTCAGAGTAAAATCAATGGGGGAAGGTGGACCAAGGGAGTTAATACTGGGATCGGTCTACCTCCTACATGATGAGGTCTTTTTACCATCTACCAGGGAATTAGAACAGCTGGTAGCCACTGTTGTTCCGAGTGACTATAATTAGTAATTGGCTGTGATGCTAACTCCCTTCGCATGACCTGGGGGAGTATGGATACAAATGAAAGAGGTGAGTCGCTTTATAACTTAATTATATCGAGTAATCTTGAGCTACGGAGTGTGGATAAAGACCTACCTTTGTTAATACAAGAAGGCAGGAAGTTAGACATAGCTTTAGCAAACAATTATGTGGGGAACTTTGTTAAAAATTGGCATGTGTTGGAGGATAAAAGTTGTTCAGACCACAGAAACATCCAATTTGAAGATATACTTCTAAAGAAATCAGAACTTATCAGGATTAAAAAAGAACTCACTATGATTCCCACAGGGAAGACTTATGAAGATTTAGAAATTGCTGCAGAGCATTTGCAGGATGCAGTAATCTAGTATTTAATGATAACTGTCCTCTGAAAACAAGGCAATCCAAAAGGACTGTGCCCTGGTGGAATCAAGGCTTTGCAAGTAAAAGGAAGAAAACTTGCAGATTGTTTAACTTTGCAAAAGAACCAAACAATGGACTGCTTATAGGAGATCACTGACACAATACAATGAAGCCTTGAGGAAGATTAAGAAGGATTCCTGGAGGAAGCACTGTGAGGAGATAGAAACGGTCCCAGAATGTGCTAGACTTTAGAAGGCTCTTAGGAAAGATCCACAAAACTTTATTAGCAACCTCCAACTGGAAAAATTGAGAATATACTAAAACAGAGAAAGGGACAATGGAAAAACTTCTTTGGGCTCATTTCCCTGGATCAATTATACTTGATAAACTGAGAGGGGATGAAACAGTCTGGAAATGAAGCTCTCTTGGAAGGAAGCCTCCAGGGCAGACTGGGAAACTGCCAAGGATGTCATCAAATATGAAACATTGAAATGGGCAGTATTCCCATTTCAACCTTATAAATCTCAAGGAGGCAATGGAATAATGCCTGTTATGTTTCAGTGAGGTTTTGATGAATAATAAAAAATGTTGATACAAATCCTAAGAGCAAGTTTTGCCTTAGGGTACATACCAATGAATTGGAGGCACCTTAGGGTGGTATTTATACCAAAGCCAAGGAAACCCTTGGCCCTGGCTAAGTCCCTAAGTCCCATCAGTTTAATGTCAATGATTCTCAAAACCCTTGAGAAATTAATTGATAGTCACATAGGAGGAGCTGCTTTGGAGATATATACTCTGCACCATAATCAGCATACCTATTGTACAGGCAGAATAACTGAAATTGCCCCTTTTCAGGTCACCTATAAACTGGAAAAGACAATTCAGGAAAAGGAGTGGCACTTGGTGGCTTCATTGATATTGAGGGTGCCTTTGATAACACCACTTTTAATGCAATAACTATTGCTGCAAGAAAACATGGAATTGATGAAACCTGATAGCAGTGGATTCAATCCATGCTGAGAGACAGAATAACTCATAGAAGCCTCATGGATATTAGCCCATCTGCAAAGGTCATGAATGGTTATCCACAGGGTGGGATGTTACACACCTACTATGGAACCTGGTGGTTGATGGGTACTTGTTCAAGCAAGTAACCTAGGCTTTGATATCACAGGCTATGCTGATGTCGTCATGATAGTTCAAAGTGAATACACAGAAACAGTCAGGGAGCTCATACAGTTGGTCCTGCATACTATGACAAAATGGGCTGTGAATGAAGGCGTAACTATTAGTCCTCATAAAACAGCCATAGTATAATTTACCAGAAGAAGAGACATACAGGGATTAGGAGCTCTATGTCTTCAAGGCAAAGAACTTAAAATGTCTGAGGAAGTCAAATACTTGGGAATCACTGGATGGACTGGACTCAGCATTTCAAGAAAAACAATAAAATGTACAAAAACAACCTTTGAAGTAGTCATGGTATAACATGGGTGCTAAGACCTGCTATGATCCATTGGATATATACCAGGATAATCATACCATCGATAATCTATGGGAAACCGATTTGGTGGCTTAAGGCAATGCCACCTAGGAATAAAGCCACCACACTAAAATACATTTGGCTACTGATGACACAGCCATAAGTGCTTTGATATGTGCTGGTAGTAGATTTGGCATACATTTAATTTTATTAGTGTAAAACATAACTAGTAACAAAGTATAAAATGCCATGCAAATGCTGTAAGCCCGAGTATAAAGGAAATTATTCTTTGGGGCTGAAAGTAAGCATGTTTAAGTTTCCATTAGATGAAAAAAAGCCTAAGAAGGAAATGGATACAAGCTGTTCACCAGGATAATTTCATTCCTGCAGAATGCACAGTTGCAAGCTTTTACAAAACAGTTATATACCTAGATAGACTATTAACAAATCTTTTTGCTTTTATTGATAGCATGTGAAATTGCATTTGGTAATCATTTGTAGAATGTTTAACATACCTAACCTATATGTACATGCATATAGTGGAATGTTAAATTGTTTCTCATGTTACTTATTAAAATTAATTTTGCTTTTATGGGTTTGTGAGAAGTAGTTTCAACCCCATGATATAGAAAGAAGCATATTGACAGTAAGACTGGAAAACAACTTACTGCTCCACTAGATTGTCCACACCTGAAAAAGGTTAGTTTCTTTCTTATCATTCTCCAGGTACCTTAATAAGTACTATTCAGTAAAAACACTATTATGAAGTAATAAATGAGGAATTGGTATGAAGTAACCAGGCATACGTATTTCTCATATCCATCACTATCATACAACCATACCCTACATAAATGAACATAGGTACCTAGCATGTCAATTTATAAGTAATACCATTAACCAGAGTATATTTCAGTAGCTGGTAGGGATAACTATGCTTTCTCATTAAGGGGCATGACGGAATAAGAGCTGCTTAATAATAATACAAATGTCTAATTTATCAGCATAATCTACAATGGATTATTGAGCTTTATACCTAAGACCCTAGGTCAAAGAACACCACACAGTTTGGTTTAGGTAACTGTTGTCAGTGGAAGAATATGAAAAGATAAAAGTTTGATATGCACAATCATAGCACATAGAAAACTGGATCCTCAGTGCAGTAAATAAAACAGCACATTACATTAATATTGATTCATGTATATACAACCCAAACCTAATGTAGAAACCACAAGGTCCATTACTACTTCACTGCACTTGCTGTAGTGTATTGGCCTGTGTGTGGCTTCTAAGAATAATAAAATTAATACTTGTAGTTAAACATATACAATATTTTCAAATGAAAGTGCACAATGGTAACTTAAAGTAGGTGGCTTAGATGCAAGAAAACTGAAAAGGTAAAAGTTCTTATGATAACCGTAGCATTATAAATACAGTACTGTTATTTATTACAGTAACACTGATCACACTAGCTTCACTGTGTTTGTTACAGCCTTTAGTGTGTAGGCCTATATTTGCCCCCATGCATTCTAAGGTTAAATAACAATTTGCTTTTAACATATAGAATATTTTGAGATGAAAGTGTACAATGATGAATTCAAGCAGTGACATATTTCCTCTGTGTTTAACAAATTATATGACAAATGAATGGGTACATACTAAGCCTATCAATTCATTTTGTAAAAGTATCAATGTGATACAAAAGACACAAAAATAGCATGCAGGGTTGATGTTTGAGCATCATGTTAATAAGACAAATGTGATATTGGATATATATGTTCAAAACACATGCATGCTTATCCCTGAAATAATTCTGTTGCTCTGAGCATGTCGGCTTGCTTTGAACAATTTGGAAGGGAAGTAAAGCTGTGGGTCCCATATGGTACTTTTAAAGCACTAGAAAAACCTCAGGCCTGAAAAAATCTCAGAACAAAGGTTTACTGACCTTTAACGTCCTAAGTAAAATGGTATGCCAATGACCAAGAGATGTTAAAGAATGCAAATTAAACAATAAAACCATTTAGATTTTATCATGTGTATCATTAATTTCTCTTAAATGTCCTTAATTGTTTGCACTATGTTTGCTGCTATGAGCTGCAAAAGGATTCATGTTGTTAAACAATATAGATTATTATTATTATTATTATTATTATTATTATTATTAATCATATAGAGTAAGATGATGCTATGCAGTGTTTTGTTGTGATGTGCTGTGGATTTGCAAGTGTAATTAGTTTCGTTAATAAACTGTATGTTTTAACTTGTTAAAATGCAATTCCTTCTCTTTTGTGTGGGTGCCCTTCCTATTTGTCAAAACCTTCTACTTCAAGAGAGGATTCTGAAGAGTGCAGGTAATGCTTGGAAAACAACTTCAATAAAGTCTGCAATTGCTGAGAGCTTGAGTGTCGAAGAAGAGCATATCAAGAAAACCATATTTCGCACTGCAGAGAAACTACTTGAGAAGATTGCTTGCTGTGAATTAAATGATGAGTGGGTTATTAGACAAAAAATCAGTGGCATATATTTTATTTTAGTGAGAGATGATCCAGTGCCAGAAGTTGTGTGTTATGCTATACTTGACAAGAACTTTGTTTTATCAGCTTTTGTAAATGATGTCCAATTAACCCATTGACAATAGCATGGACTAATAGAGGATGCTTTAACAAATTTGTCTGTTAAATTAGCAGAGAAAAAGGAAGCAATTTCATTTATGAAAAAGCAGGTGTCTTTGCTTAACTGTCAGAAGTTACTAGCAATGTATTCATGGGCAGCCATAGTCTTCTGGTCTCTGATACATTCCATCTCATTCATTGTTACAAGTTTTTAAGGAGTAATACTTTGTTAATAATGGCATGTCCAGTTGCTTTATCTCAAGTATTGACATATAACAAATACATATATATCAATGTACCTAATATAGGGGAGTGGTTAGATTATTTTGAAAAACTTTATGAAATATCACAGTGTATGGGAGCTAGGAATATTACAGAAATTGGTGAAATTCTGTTGAAATTTTGGACAGTGAAATAAAAAAGTAGGAAGTAATAGAACAGGTTAAACTATTGAAACTAAAGAAAGCAACTGGAATAGATGGTATACCAACAGAATTCCTAAGGGAATGGTGTACTAATAGGGATAGAGTGAAACTACGTACATATGTATTCAATGCAATGAAAAGTAAAGGATACATACCACAAAATAGGAGAAAAGCTATTAAATAGGTACCCAATATAATATAAAGGCAAAGGTAGTATAGATAAACCTAACAGTTACAGGGGTGTGGCTTTATTATCTAATGTAGGAAAAAAAAATTTACATGTATGTTTGCAGGTAGATTACAAAAATGGGTAGAACAGTACATCATACTATCCGAATACCAAATGGGGTTTTGAAAAGGAAGTAAGAACTACTGACAACATACTCATTTTAAAAACTTTAATAGAAAAATATTTTAAAAAATAAGAGTTGAAAATTATAGTTGGCTTTTTTGGCTAATTGGCCTAAAATCAGCTTTACAGGAAATTGATAATTACACTTCAGAATGGCGTCCAAAGTTGAGCCAAGACAAGATACAAAGTGTAATATGTAAGAAAGGAGGAAACTTGACTAAATATGAGAAATGGAAGAAAGGAAATAAGCGGTATAAGGTGGTATATGAGTGCATGTATTTAGGTACAAAAATGGATGGAGAGGGGAAATGGGAAAAGCAAAAAAGATTGGTACTTGCAACAAAAGGGAAAGCAACAGTCAATGATAAAAGGATGTGTTTTTAAAATGCTACAATTGGAAGTTAAATGGCTAGAAAGAATATATAATACAATGGTCGAATCACAAATTATTTAAGATATTGAAATTTGGGGAATGGAAAATTTATGGAAATTGTGGATAAAGTACATAGATCATTTTGCAAAGAAATTCTCAGCTTACCAATTGCAGCTATAAAAGAAGTTGCTCAAATAGAAATGGGGAGAGTTACAAGAAAAGGTTTGTATATGGAGAGAGTTTTAAAATATTGGTAGAGGACAATCTAGCTAAGCAATGTTTAATATATCAAGAATCAAGGGGTGACTGAGTAGTCTAAGAAATATTTTAGAGGGTAATAGATTAGGGTATATATGGAGGAAAAGAGAAACAAAAGTTAGAAGGTTTTGGAAAGAGGCAGGAAGACATTTTGAAGATATAGAAACACAAAAATTATTTAATAATTTAGCGGGAATTTTATGTCAGGATGAAGTGGGTATGGGAAAGGGAAAATTATATTGACAAAGCTAATAAGGAGAAAAGAGAGAGTATAGCATAGGCAAGAACTGGTGTGTGGAGTTAAAATGTGAAAGAGAAGGCTTTACTAAAGGGGAATGTCTATTATGTGGAGGGAATGAGGGCTTGGAAGTGTTTGATTGTAAGGAAATTGGAAATTGGAGAAATCAATTAATTCAATTTAAATTTAAAAGGGACGAAAGAACAATGTTGAACAAAATATTCATAAAGGAGAGCAGGAGTGTGGCACAGTATTTATTTACAGTTAAAAAGAAGTGGGGATGTACAGTGAAGAGAGAAGAATAAAATTGATAGATATATAATAGTATAATAATGTTTGTATGTGGAGTGCAGGTCTACTGAATGGGTGGCCAGTGCCAAATTTTTGGTAGGTCACCGTATATGTTTTAAACTTCTTAGCAATAAATATATTACATTCAATTTTCATTTTACATTTTGAAGGAATCTAAACAATGAATTACAAACCTTTGGAGATGGTTTGCTTAACAAAGATTGCATACTTATGGGGATTTCAAAATTGTTTGTAATTAACTCAGAATAGAGCTAATGTTTCATGTAAGGACAGTCAAAAAACAAATGATCTACTGAACCCTGCTCTCCATAATCATAGTAGGAATAATCTTTAATTTTAATTTTGTATAAGTGTTCAGGTATGAATATTTTCCCTAATCTGATTCTAAGAACAATAGCTGTTACCTTTCAAGGAAGATTAATGTGATAGAACCATGAATACTCTTTACAATTTTTTCTAAATATTGTAGCATTTAGTTTACCTCTTTTCTTGCCATTTATCAACTACTAATTTTTTTTTGGTATCTTAAAATATAAGTATATGGCAACTAGTCAAGGAATTCTCCTTTATGTCTGCCTAATTCTGCTAATTTATCTACCATTTCATTGCTTTTATTGCTCTTATGTCTAGGAATCCAAAAGAATTTGACAGATGTGGTATGTTTGTTTTAAATATTAAGTAATTTAAATTCAGTAAATGCCAGTTACAATTGGAATGGTAATAAACTGATTTTAGTGATTCTAAAGGCAAAAGACAATCTGTTAAAATTACTAAATTCTTTAGAAAATTCTGAGATGTATAAAGATAGCCTGTTTAATAGCAAATATTTCAGTATTAAATACAGCTACTTATTTTTTTAATTTATTTGAATATTGAATATATGCTTAAATAATAATTATTTTTTATTATTATCTTCTAATTACATATTATGTAGAAGACAGTACTTGAATGTTGTTGAAATGAGATTTTCAATATAGAAGGCAGCACCTAATGAGTTATCTCCAAGCATTTTGAACCACTGGTACATATTACTGTGGTTGAATTGCACATCTTGCTAACATGAAGTGCATCTAACAATTTCTTATTTTTATCAGTATTAAACATATTGTACTGGACGAGTGAAGTATCCACATCTACTTCATGTATGAATGTCACATAAGAATATGAGAAACAAGGCTAGATTGAAAATTGATAAAGAGTTTCTTTATATTCATTAACCAAGTGAAAAGCCTCAAGAATAGCTGGGTATTTTTCTCCTTTGTATTTCTTATGAGTAAATCAAGTTTCTGAAGTAACAACAAAAAAATAACAACCTGAAAAAATAACAGAGTAGGCCTACTTTCTGGATCCTAGGAATAATCACAAATATATTTTGTTTAATGGAGGGGGAGATATAAATTTATTAAAAGTATTTAAGATGCAATTATACAGAGCATTATAAAATATCCTGTAGCTATCTTTCAAAATCATGTCTATAACTTAAACAGCATGTAAAACGTATTATTATTTAGAAAGCAGTTTATTTTTAAAATTATTTTCTTTTTATTGTTATAACTGCTATTGTTGTTGCACATTTCTTGTAATCATTGTTACAATTTTTTCTCATAGCTTAAGTTTTTATGCAACTGTTATAATTTATGGTTTGTTTTTTTTGGAATATTCACTTATAACCTTTTTGTTAAAAATCACTAAATTTATATGTTTATTCTGTGTCACTAGGCAAGCTCATTTATGAGCCAGACTAATAAATAAACAACAAATCAATAAATAATGGTTGGTAAGCTGCAACCATTTAGATAAAAATGTTATATCCAACCGTTCTCTTCTAACAACAAATAAATTCTTTTAAATTTAAATGTTCATCCTTTTTTCTTTCTCATATGATGCTAATATGTTCACAACATTTCTTAGTATGTTTATAAACAAATTCATCTCTATGGAGTATCATACTTTGTTCAACATGGCTGTCCACAAATTTAGGTAGTTGAATTTTTTTTGAATAAATAAAATATTATCACTATAATTGAAATATGCATAAGGTTATAATTACACCTTTAATAACAATTCCCCTACTCTTGTCATCCTTTCTATTTTCATAATACTGGGGAAGAAATCTCTGGCTGGAATAGTTGCCCAAATTGTGCTTTTTCTAATCTATACATACCTTGCTATAAAGGTGATAATGGCATGTAATAAAACTATAACAAAAACTTGTCTGATTAATTCTGGATAAATAACTGATTTTAGATGAAGCCAAAAATTCCTTTTTTAAAATGTTTCCTGTATCAGTTGCTGTGAAACTGCATACATTAACATACTTTTACCCCCACATAGAGAAAATGCCATGTGACATTTTAGTAATTTCCCCGAAGTGAGACTGTAAGGGAGTACACTCAAAAAAACCGATATATCCTTTATTTTAATATAATTTGTATAGTGAAATTGGAACTCATTGCCGTGTATTGCTATTTAAAGGTTTTGATAGGATAATGCTTAGGAGATTACATGAAGTTTTCCTTTTTACTATGTATTTGTGTACTATCTTTCAAGAAAGTAAATATACACTTTTTGTGGGTCAGTATCATTCAGACGTTCCATGAGTAGGGGGTATGAAAGCTAAATCAGCCATGGTCATAGATGTATACTGTTGTGGTCGCCATTTTAACCTTTCACTCACTTCGAAGATTTCTATGGCTATATTAACTCAGTATGATGAAATATGGACTAAATATCACAAGTTGCAATTCTCTTGTAGCTGAGTTATTAACTACATGGCATTGGAAAATATACAAGAAAGTGGAAAACATGTGGAATGATGATTTTAATAGAACAAACATCTATGTTGTATATAACCAAGCACTAACATCTGATATCGTAGCTCAGTGGTAAAACGCATGCTGTTTCTATTGTGCCGAGGATACAGAGCTAGAAATGCAGCATATGGCTATACTTTTTATTCTAACTGTTTTACCTTGTGTTTCTGGCGCATGCGCAAAAATGTTGCTGGATGTTCTTTATGCACTGCATTCAAACATTTTCACTAAGGCGTCATCACAGTAAAGCAGCATGCCACGTCCACGAGGCCATGTGGACTGACTGCAGTTCAAAAGGGTGAAATTGTAGATCCTGCTACTCATGGTGAAAATGCCTTGCAAATAACCAGAGAATTGGGTTGTGACTGAAGAACAGTGAAACAATGGCTAGACCGGCATCACGAGGGAGAAGTTGAATGGGCCAAATCACGCAGGTGTTCAGGTAGGCTTGGTGCAATAACACTTGCTCAAGATGAAGCTCTGGTAGAAGATGTGAAGAACCAACCTTTAAGACACAGGTCTGTCTTTCTGGATAAAGCAGTTGAGTATGGTTGCTCATATGAAACCATACGCCAACGATTAAAAGATGCTGGTATTGCGTTGCATTGTCCTGCCACTAAGCTACTTCTCACTGAGGAACACAAGGCAAGAAGATTACAAAGGGCACAGCATAGTGCTGACCTTCCTCAGTCTTACTTGGACCTGGTGATCAGAAGTGGCAAGAAGGTATTTCGATCTGACCAACAAGGGACTATGTCTGTATAGACCATAAGGAACTAGACACATGCCTCAGCACGCAGTTCGAGCAGGACATTCAGGAAGAATTGCAGCACATTTATGGGCCTGTATGTCAGCATCAGGTCCAGTGAAGTTAATTCAGGTGTCAGAAAGAATGACGAGTCCAGTCTATGTAGATATTCTCGAAAATACTTTGCTGCCATCCCTTCGTCCTAGGTTCCCAGAACAGAAGAATATGTATTTATGCACGACAATAGTGGTGTGCATACCGCAAATGTCACCCAGGATTGGCTAACGAGGCATCCAGAAATAATCTGCATGGACTGGCCTCTAAGATCTCCTGATCTGAACCCCATTGAATATGTGTGGGCCTTCATGGTAAAGGAATGGGAAGAATGCCCACCAGATAGGGTACGAGGTAATCTTGTTGCTCATGCAATGAGGCTATGGCAACATTATCAGCAGAACCCAAACCAGTGTTCTGCACTGGTTGCAAACATGCACAAAAGAATAAATGATGTAATCGTAGCTGTGGGCAATTGTACCAGGTTCTAAAACACAAGATTTTATTTTTCTTTTCTGTTCATTGTTTCGACAAGTTACTTGTTCCAGGAGAAATACTTTGTTTATAAATGTGAAATGTTTCAGAAATTAATTTATTTCTTCATATATGAAGTGGCTTCAGCTATGAAATAGCAGTTGTTTAGTTTGCTTTTTAAGTACCATTATCCTTGGCTATCGTCTTCTGTTTGTTATTTCTAATAAGTGGAGTAACTATATTGTAACTAGAAGTTACACAGAATTTATCTTTTCAGTTTTATGCATTATACTCCATCGAATTATACACAATTACATTTGCAGCTGTAAGTTTGTTTTTCTCAAGATGAGAATTTATCAGTTTCTTGTTATTTTATGCACTAACTTATTGTTATGAACAGATGGATTGTATGTAGTAGTTAGAAGTTGGCTCCGTTAAAATTATCACTCAACTTCCTCGCATTTTCTTTGAAATCACGTAGTAATAGCTTAGCTGCAGGAAAACTGTAAATTTGTTCATTACTGCGTCTTACAAAGTAAAAAAGTTGGAATAAAAAGTATCACTATATGCTGGGTTCGAACCCTGAATCCTCAACACACTAGAAACAGCGTGCATTTTACCACTGAGCTACGACAGCAGTTTTTTTTGGGGGGGGACAGGAATAAAGGTATAAGGAAAAACAAGAATAAAGGGTATTTGGAAGAAAAAGGAAGAGGAATAGAAAGGATTTGATGCTGTTGTGGCACTATTTATTGGGGGCATAATTGGTGGCATGGTGGTTGGTACTGCCGTAGCAAACCTGCGGATCGTGGGTATTTACTAATCTTGGCGGAGTCATCCGCAGTGGGGATTAGGTATCTGCCATGGCCGAAGCCCTGACAGGGACCTATGAAGGTGGTGACGTAATGAGGTTGTTGATGCTCCGTACCCGGGCCTGTTACCTCCGGGCATTCGGTGTGTATCCAGAGATCTGGACAGTGTTGTCGAGTGTGGTGGTGCGGGGTCCGAAGTCGTCTCTTGGAGGTGTCGTATTATATGGCTGGAGAGTCCTAAACACTCTGTTCTCATGGTCTGCGATCCTATCCCGTAGGTAGTCGTTTCCCATGCGAAAGGTGGTGCGGTTGGTTGAGTCCATATCGTTGATGGTTTTCGCGTGCTGTGCGAGAATGTTATCCATGATGGAGGTGAACTGCGTCGTGAATTGTTCTTCTAGAGCGGTGAGACGGCTGGCTAAGTCCAGCAACTCGGCGTGTAGATCTTGAATCGCTTCAAGGATGCCGTTGTTGCTGGCTGTGTTGTTCTCTAGAAGGTTGTTGATGCTAGCCAACTGCTGTTCCAGGTGTGAGGTGTCGATCGGCGGCGGTGGTGTGTTGTTCTGTGGTGCTGTGATGGTGTGGACGGTCGGCGAAGTTCGGTTTGGGTAGTGTGGGCAGACGGCCTGACCAGTGAAATGTCCCTTGCCCCCGCAGGTGACGCAGAATCGGCGGCGGTGAGTCAGGTCGTGCGCCCTGCAGTCTGCGGTGAGTGTCCCGTTGCCACAGTAATGGCAGTGGGGAGCGGCGCCACAAGTTGAGTCTGTGTGCCCGTAAAGGCAGCAGCGGCGGCGTGGTGTTTGACGAACACTGCGCCTGGCCTCGAGCAACAGAGTTTGCCCTAACAAGGGCAGCCTGCGCCCAGAACCGCCGAGTAATCGTCCTCATTCATGAAGATAAGTCTGACCAGCGGAGTTGGACCTCTGACGTTCCGAATTCTGGTCGCTTTGGCCGCAGACGGCCAAAAGCGCTGCGCGGCGGTAAGCAGTAGTGTGTAGGGAAGCTGGCGATGCACTCCCCGGGCAACTGCGGAGTAGCGTGTAGGCACGCGGTTCAACGGTGTGTGGCTGGCTGCGCTAGCTGGTGAGTTGGAGCTGGGCTCTTCGACTGGCAGTGGAGAAGAGGCGGGTAGCTGTACTTCTTCTTCGGCTGCGGTGGTAGCTACCTCACGAGGAGGAAGCTTGGCGGCTGCGGCTGTCTTCTTCCTTCCCATGTTCCTTGCAGGAGAGCTCGAAGCAAAAGATTTTAGTGCATGGCTTATATACAGCATAGATGTTGGTTCTATTAAAGCTATCATTCCACGTGTTTTCCATTTTGTTTCATTTTCTCCAATGCCATGCAGTTAATAGCTCAGCAGCAAGAGAATTGCTACTTCTTTTGTGATCTTTAGTCCATATTCCGTTATATTGGGTTAATATAGCCATAGAAACCTTGGAAGTGAGTGACAGGTTAAAATGGCGACCATGACAGCATACATCTACGATCATGGCTGATTTAGTTTTCATACCCCCTACTCACAGAACGCCCAAATGATACTGACCCCTGAAAATTGTACATCTACTTTCTTGAAAGATAGCACCTCAAGCGATTTCATTGTCCTTTTGGTTATAAAGGGAACGTTTTTAAAAGTTTCAATCACAAAATAAGCATAGGAACAGGCATGTTTTGTATAAGTGTGTTTTAATGTTTACAGATTGTGGTTTTCAAAAAGGGGGGAAAATTAGGCAAATATGAAAAGTGGAAGGGAGAGAATAAAGATTACAGGGTAGTGCGTGACTGTATCTATTTAGGAGTAAAAATAGATGGAGGTAATAAATGGGAGAAACAAAAGAAGTTTGCATTGGCAAAAGGTAAAGGGGCGATGGCAGCAATTAGAAGCTGCAAATATAAAGTACCTAACATAAATGTTAAATGGCTGGAAAAAGTTTATGAGATGGTTGTGGAGGCAAAAATGATGTATGATATAGAAATATGGGGATTAGATAGAGGATGGGAATGTATAGATGTGGTGCACAGGATGTTTTGTAGAGAAATACTAGGGCTACCAAAGTCAATTGTGAGACAGGTAGCACAATTACAGATGGGCAGGGTGCCAACTAAGGGGAAGATAATGGAAAGAGCTTTGAAATTTTGGTTCAGAAGTTTAAATCTAGGAAAAAGTAATGTGTTAAGACAATGTATTGAATACCAAGAGAAGAGCTTAATGAATGATGGATGGGTAAGTAAATTACGGAATATTTTGGAGAAAAATGGGTTAGGAGATATATGGAGAAGGAGAGAAAATAACGTAAAACATTTTTGGAAAAAGGCAAGGAAAAGACTGGAAGATATAGAAATACAAATCATGTTCAGTGAGATTGCCGAAAAGAGCTCATTAGTTTATTATAGGCCAATGAAAAATACATGGGGTAGGGAAAAATATATAGACATAGTAAATAAAGAAGAGAGAGAATCTATTGCATGGTTAAGAACCGGAGCATGGAGGCTAAAAGGGCTAAGACAGGGTATTCCTCAGAACCAATGTCTGATATGTGGTGGTAATGAAGACATTGAACACATAGAATTTAAGTGTCAAGGAACAGAAAATTGGAGAAAAGAATTTTGTAATAAGAAGTGGTTGAAGGGGGATAGAAATACACTTATAATTGAAATGATATGCAAGGACGCTAGAAGCATTGGGCAGTTTTTGTGTAAAGTAAAAAATAAATGGCTTTGGACAGTGGAAAGAGAAAAGTAAGAGGTAGTGCATTTTACTTTGAATGGAAAACTATAGTGAATGTGTTAATTTAGTGACAAGAGATTGTAAAATGTAAATAAACTGTAGTGATTGTCTACTGAATAAGTGACCAGGGTCAAAATGCAGTAGACAATCTAATTTGTAAAACTCTTAGCACAATAAATACTATACTATACTATACACTCCATCCCTAAAACTAACTTTACAATTTGAACCCTGAGGAATGGAAAATAACACATTGGGATTAGTATACCTGGGCTGAGTTTGATGATGGCCTCCTACTATGATGCCATATGCCCAGTGTCATGACCTTATTCCTAGTAGGTGTTGCCTAAGGTCTTTCAAACAGGCTCTAAAATCAGCTAAATAAATTTCAAAGAGCAGCATGTATGGCTGTTACAGGAGTCATGAAAATAGCTCCTAATGCTGCAATGGAGACACTCTTGAACCTTACTCCATTGCATTTAGTTGTAAGGAAGAAGGCAAAAATGACACTATAGACTGCAACATGCTAAGCAACTGAGAGTTCCTGAAATAGGATCCAATTTGCTAAGAATTAGGAAATTCATAGGAGATGCATCTTTAGAAATGCTGTCAGACTATATAATTCCAATTAAGCATTTTATAAAGCACTTCAGGATCATCATTGATCCTGAAAGTTGGATGAATAAAGCTCTTGAAAACTCCTGAGAAAACATTAATGTGGTTTACAGATGGGTCAAAGGATGGTTCAGGAACAGGATCTAGAGTATATGGATAAGACCAAAGTGCCACAAATTTTTCCCTTGGATGAATATGCTACTGTTTCTTAAACAGAAATTTATGCCATTATTCAATGCATACATGAAAACATAAGGAGAGCTTACACTGGTAAACAGACCCTTATCTTCTCAGATAGCCGGTCTATACTTAAGGCTCTAAGTAGTCATAAAGCAATGGCAGGACTGGTTTTAAACAGCCTAAACATGCTCACAAGTTTGGCAGAGCAGGATGGAGTTCAACTTATCTGGGTGCCGGGTTATAGTGGCTTATAGGGAAATGAAAAGCTGATGAACTTGCAAGACAAGAGCAGCTTTACAATTTATTGGGCCAGAGCCGGCTCTAGGAACATCTAAATGTTTACTAAAAGGGGCTATTAGGAATTGGTCCAAAGTAGAACATCATAAAACCTGGCTTAACTCTAGGAAACAAACATGGTAAACTATTTATTAGAAAACCATGTAAGAAAGGAGATGAAAGCTTATTTAAATGCAACAGACTTCAGCTGAGAACAATTATTGCATTCCTCACAGGACATGCTCCTGTGAAAAAGCACATTAACATGATGGGAGTGTTTCAGGGTAAATTAGATTGCAGATTGTGCAAGAAAAAAACTGAAACAGCCCAGCCATTATATGTTCCTATGAGGCCTTGGCCACAGGAGATTATTGCTTTTGGGAAAATGTTTTTAAAAGCAGAAAAACGTGAAACTATATCGGCTGTGAGACAGTAGTCCTTGGTAAAGGGTGCACGTATAATGAATTGGCTTTAAAATGATACAGATAGCACAATGAGTCTAAGGCTGAAGTGTGTCCAGAGCAATGACAGAAATCTGTATGGAACAAGATGAGTATTAACAGAATGATCCTAGGCTGGTAAAGATTATGGCACTTATGTTAGAAGAAGATTACCCTCAGTGAATTACAAAAAGATGTTCTTTGCTGTGCTGATTAAAGGTGACAAAGTAAAATTGTAATTCCAGGCAGTTTGATACCTTTGATGTTTTCCTACTATCATAAAGGTCCATGTATTACAAATTTAGGTATATATAAAACCAGACACCACATAAGGGAGAATGTAATTTGGAAAAGATGATTGAAGATACCCGAGCTTGCATAACAGTTTGTAAGATATGATGTATGATGAATAAATGACCATAACATACTAAGCTAGGTTTGTTAGCCTCCAATGGTAGCTGGTTGACCAATAGAGAAAATCTTTATTAATTGGTCCATTTCTGTAGCAAGAAAGAAAGTTATATATATATATATATATAGGCTGGGAGTGAAATAAGTGTGCAGATTCAAGGGAATGTTAGGTTGCAATAACATGAAGAAAAATGTTTATGTGACAGTTTGTAATTATGTTCATAGTTAATTAATAAATCGGGATCAAAGTTTGCAAGTTATGGCAATGCTGCACAAGCCTAGAGATGTCAACAAACAGAGGCAAGGGCTTGTGTTATTCTGCTATCATGTAAACATAACAATAAGTGGGATGAGAACTTTAGATTTGTATGTAAACATACTAGCAGGCATGCAGGTAACCTTTTGCTTCCTCAGTGCCATGTTTTATTAATGAGTAGGCTGCAGATTTATGACCGAAATTCCTGCAAATATGCTCAAAAAATAAAGAAAATGTGCATAGTTTAAAGTATTTTCTTTACACCAATACAACAATAACTCAATAAGTTTCATCCGTATATTGGGATGTACATGTACCTATTTCATTCTTATGTGTATTACAACAAATTACAATGTATTTCTCCAAAATTTCAGATGTAAATCTTTTTTGGTTATCAGCAAGTTTGTTCTTATAAACAGAAAATGTTCTTTCAGCTTCACATGAATTTATGGGACGTACTTAAAAGCTGCTATATCTTTAGGTGGGTCTGGGACTCACCTTGTAGAATTCCACTAATCTTTTTCAGTGTTTCCAATCCTGGATTTTGTTCCTGAATTTCTTATCTTCTGTGTTAGAATTCTCCCCACTGGCCCTGTTAGTTTTTGAAAGAGATTGTAACATGTACAGCAAATTCACTACAATAGTGAGCTGGAGACCACATTCTTCAAGTTGCGTCATTATTTCAGGAAGTGTCTTGAAGTGTGCGCCTATGTACAAAAGTTCACTTTGAATTTCTACATCATCTGCTGCCAATATTACTGAATTAACACAACCGCATCTTCTGGATTCAGCAAATGAGGCACCTAATGACAAGCATATAATGAATTACTTATGAAGAAAATAAGGATGATTCTAGGCCTGCCTCCTAGTATTAAAGTCAAATAATGCAATATATTGATGTTGAAATTGAAAAAACAAAAAATTGCTGTTTATTTTGTAAGCAAGTAAAGCGTAAACTTAATACAGTGCAGTCCATAAAACCCATTATTATTTAGTCTATTTATAAAATTTATCTGTCTCTTTATATTATAGAGATATATTTACAGTGGAACTTGGATCTATGCATCAATGAAAAGTGCAAATACTTAAGCTTAAGTTAGATAACTCAGAATTCCAACCTTCTTAATATCTTCAATTTGCAAACAGTAGTAAAGTGCAGCAGTGATCCAGGTTCCCCATCCAGTTAATACAGGCTCTGATCGAAGGGGAGTTTCTGGTAGTTCTTCTCTGAATAGTGCAATCCTTGCTCGAACCTTTATAAAAAAATTTTTAACTGAAGAAATTAAATTGTTAGTCTTAGGATGCTGTGAACAAATCTCTCCAGTGGCATGATGTAGACCATATACAATACAAGTAATGGAGATCATTTTGGGGTAGAAGACTTGATGTGCCTCTACTGCTTTTAGCATACATCCTGCACTGCCAGTTAAGAATGCCAAGAATCTCTCTTCATGTTCTTTGCTTGGCCACACTAAGCCTGAAAATAGAAGAAAAATTTAGACACAAGTCATTCTCTAATATATATATATATATATATATGTTTTTTTTTTTCAGTCATTTTCAGGATAATACTTACGCAATGCATTTCTCACTACCCTTGCAATGGTAGCATGATTGGTTTTTCCTAAGGCAGTGCACCTAATCAGATGTGGAGATCCAGTATCTATGGTATCCATTTTCCCCACAACCACATTAGCTAGATATCTCCCTCAGGAGCCTGTAGTTTTATTCAACGCAACCCAAATAATTGAATCTCCTATGTTATTTCTAATTTCTTGGAGGACCTACAACCATTTATTGTTTTAATGGTTATAAAAGCAACTATTTTAAAATTCACATAAGTTGCAGAAATGTTTTAAATAATAAACTTTAATAAACATTATTAAATAACTAAACTTACTTTTTCTTACAGTGGATTTGCCAGGAATTTGCCTTTTAGTGTATTTCTGCAAAAATATGCGAAATACTGGATTATGCATTTTCCTCCAAAGTATATTAGCTGCTACTAGGGTTTCACAGAGGCTTGCACTAAATGTATCATTTTCATTTTGTTCTGGATTCAAATTAAGCAAAGGCTGATAATTACTTTTCATTGCATTTTTTATGTGAGATGCAGTCTGCAAATGTTGATCCACTTGGAATGTTTGCGCAGTTCACCTATTCATTAAAACATTATTGAACTTTGAAATACATAAGTAGATAATATAATGTGTCTTTATAAATAAAAAAAATTAAGTTATTTGTGAATAAATCCTTTTAAAAAGTGCAATAGCTTACCTTCTTGGAACAAACTTAACAAAATATTCACTCTCTGCCAGATATTAAAGTGTTCTCTCCATCAACCCAGCTTTTCAGCAGAGTATACTTGGACTTTTGTCTTTGGGCATAACAAATATTACAACAAATCACCGTGGATGAAACACACTAACTGAATAACTGCATGAAAAACTGGCAATCACTTTAAAACAATTCCATTGTTGCAATGAAATACTGTCGACATGTGATAGAGGTGGAAGAAAGAATGAGCATGTTCTTAACAATGCAGTTTTTGTTTATTGTAGACATTGCCCCTTGAAATGGGCAAAGAGAGTATTGTTATATCACAGTTGATACTATTATAGAATAAAATATTTATTTATGTATTAAGCCAGTATAAATATGCAAATATATGCTGTAAAAGTATAAACTTGCCCTGTCGTTACAGATATGCCCAAATATGTACAATAAAATTCTGTATACTAATTCCCAAAAAATGAGATATGCATTTAAGTTTTGTCTTCATGTAATCAAGTTTAAGAAAAACAAACATGCAAATATGCAAAATCTGCTGCCTGGTAATGACTAATGCTTATGAAGACTCATAGTTAATGGTCAGATTATGTAAAGTGACATGTCAAAATACTGGTCTTAAATCTCTAGACATATGTATACCCTGTAATTCGTGATACTAAGAACTGAGTAAAAGAATAATGTACTGTATTTCATTTTACCATTTCTCTTACAGCATTATTTTATTATGATTGACAGCATTGTGTACACTTTAGTGTCATAATGGATGAATATAAATCAATGCTATTTTGCAAATTATACAATTCCTTTTTCATCTAAATACCAAAGTACCTTTAACAAATGCAGACATGTGAGCTGGCTTCATCTAACAGCATCACAGCAGATGTTCAAAGCGGGCACCATTTGCTTGTATGCATGCTTCACACCTCTTCTGCTAATTGCGATGCACTCGCATGAAGATGCCTAAATTATTTGTAATATCTTCAGCTGCTTGAAAGATGCATTGATGGAGTTCCTCCAAGGAGCCCATTTCATCCTTGTAAACTTTACTTTTCATGTCACCCCAGAAGTAAAAGTCCAGTGGATTGAGATCTGGAGATCTTGTGGGCCATGGTAAGGTCCAGATCATCTAATCCAATGACCAGGAAAGCTTTTGGTTAAATGACAATGAACTGTAACACTTATGTCATGTGGTGCACCATCATGAAGATATCACATTGTTTTTCTAGTCTGAAGCAGTAGAACTTCCAACAGACTGGGCAAATCATATTAAAAATCTATGGTAGTTTGCAGTCAACATTTGGTCTGGAAGAATTAAAGTTCCAATGAGAATATCTCCAATTATACCTGCCCAAGCATTAAAGGAGAACCTGTGTTGAAAATCCCTTTGTTTTATAGCATGTGTATTTTCACAATTCCATGTGTGCATATTGTGAAAGTTTACATGCTGTTTCAGATGAAACAACTTTCTTTGTAGCCATGACACACTCTATAAATGCTGGATTCTGCATGCACTTATGCAGTAGCCATTCATGGAACCTCACACGTGGGGGATAAACATTCGGTAACAAATGCTCTACTCGCTGAATATAAGGGTGCAATAGTTGTTCCCTTAATGCCCTTAATACAGTCCAATGTGGCATCCCAACATTATGAGCAATGTTCCTACTGCTACTATGAGGCTGTTGTTCCACTAGATTTAACACTTCATCCCCTTTGTTCATAATTTCATTGGATCTTTGTCGACCATGATTATGGCATCCTGGCACCACACTTCCTGTGTCATGAATCCGTTAATACATTGTAGTGAATGTTTTTGCATTAGGCACATTGCTTTCTGAAAACTGTTTATGGTAGACTCTGGACTTCACATGAGTTGCACTTCATTTCACCATAAATTAATATCGTGTCCAGATACTCTGCATTTGAATATTTTGGTATGTTTGCATTGTACAGTATCAACTGCTTTAATCTAACACTTGCCTACCTTTGCACCCCTTTCAACATGCACTAACTGAGGTCAAGCCATAACTGGTTGGTGATTCTCAGATAGCAGTGAAAACAGCATTGCAAAACCGTCAGAATTATTTACAAAGTCCTGGAACTATTTCAGTTAATTTATGAGAAAACAGTTCAGTGTATGTGAAAATTGGAAAGGAATGAATTGTTGCTTATGAATCACTCTTGCAATGTAGCTGAAAATCAGGATCATATGCC
Source organism: Deroplatys truncata (assembly GCA_030765065.1). Lineage (NCBI taxonomy): Eukaryota > Metazoa > Arthropoda > Insecta > Mantodea > Mantidae > Deroplatys > Deroplatys truncata. The sequence goes on along the minus strand of CM060990.1, from coordinate 404,369,041 downwards.
TAATACTTATTGAGATAATCATCGCTTAGCTTTGCGGAAACAACATTTTTTTTCACATAACCTATGCAAGTAAGCGCAATATGGTATTAAACTTTTGTCCTCCTCCATGGACTAGTGGTACCCTGCTAGCCTGTAGTTCCCAAGGTCGTGGGTTCAAATCCGGCGGAGGGCGATGGATTTTTTCGGGCATAAAAATCCTTAGTATGGCTTCCTTCATAAGGGAAGTAAAGCCTGTGGTCCCATGTCATAGATTTATGGCACGTAAAAGAACATCAAGCCTGATAAGAGGCCTCTGAGCAAAATTTTCGGTCTTTCATGCCCAATATAGAATGGGACACTAAGGACCATAGTAGTTAAAGAGCGTCCATAAATAAAACTCAATTTCAATTTCTATTACACTTTTTTACTTTATTTAACCAAGGAAATACATTGATGAGAGCTGCATATTTATTTCTCTTCCACCTGGTATATATATAAGTGGCAGAAAATACATTACTGAAGTGTATCTGGTTGTGCCCAACATGTGAAGCTAATGTGGCAAAGATTCTCGTTATGTTCGATGCTTTGCTGTACCACAATTATTACTTTCAGACAATGCCATGTATTTTAGGTCATTTGGTATGCAAATTTTTGTTTTAAGGTGGGTATTAGGCTCATTATTCCATCTTGCATTATCTGAACCCATCTCAGAATGAATGCATGAATAGAAATTAAAAGTCTGCATTGATTGCCTAAAATGCTAAGGATCATACCATGTGATATAACCATTTGCATTTACTTCAGTTTGCTTTTAACACTGCGTGTCATGAAGCACATGGCCCTTTTAACCTAATGATACATTTTCACAAATTGTCCCTTATCAAATGTGTGGCACTTAAAAGGAACTCTTACCAGATCACCCAAGCTCAGGAGAAATTAAGATGGTTTTGGATAGAGGGGGAAATAATTTGCATAAATCCTAAGCTAGGTCCTGAGAAATGTATAATAGCAGGAGAAAGATTCATTCTCTTAAACTTGAGGAGGAGCAAAAGATTTGATAAGTTTGTGGACAAGCTTGTACTGCAATATCTTGGTCCAATTGTTATCAAAGTGTTTAGGTCGCTATGTCCATATTGCTTCTGGAAAAGGGAGGTGCCAAGGTAGTGAGGGCTCATGTCACTCACTTAAAAGGTTAAGGAAAATTTCCAATCACCAAATTTTACTGCTACCTAGATTCAATATGTGTCTGTTTTTGTACTGTGTAACCTTTGTACTGCTTGGGTCACCATCTCAGAAATGAATGTTATGTTTATTATGTCCTTCCTTCCTGCCTGTCTGCCTGCCTTCCTTCCTTCCTGCCTTCCTTCCATCCTTCTTTCCTTCCTTCCTTCTCTCCTTCCCTCCTTCCTTCCTTCCTTCCTCCCTTTCTTTCTTTCTTTCTTTCTTTTTTTATTCCAGCCGATCACCTGCTGTTTGAGATCATATGCCTGTCAAAGAGAAGTGTGTGGCTATTATAATGGTGGCACCAAGTTCCAGGAATGTGCTGGAGGTGTTGCCTGCAGTCCTCACCAATTCGTCCACAGCAAGTGAAGCAGTAAGTAGTCTTTGTGTGCATGGAACATCATGCGAGGGCTTGCTGTCTGTAGCCTGGGAGCCTAAGTGTGACAAATTACACCTTAAATATGGCTTGGCTCAAGATTGCAAGGACTATTTTCACACATCATTCACACAACTATGTTACAGAACTTATTTATAGTAGTGAGAATCTAGGAGTAGTGCAGCAATCAAGGTGCAGGCTGAAGATATGGCAGCACAACATAAGAATGACAGAAAATAAAAGCAATTGATATAATAAGATTTTTCTTTTCTTTCTTTTTGTTTTTGGTGCAAGGGGGAGTCTGTGGCATTATAACTCTTGCCAAATGTAATTTCTTTAGTAAAGCACTTCATCACAGTAGTAGTACATGTCACTATCCCTCTTCACCACCATCTTAACTTGTGGTCTCATCCAGAAAGAAAAAGGTTTGGTATTGGAAATGTGACCATTGTCATGAATGCTTTAGTATTGGCAAGCAAGAACATAACCCTGAGAAAATGGTTTTGATTTCACTGTTGTAAGTTTCCTTTTGGCATATGGATATGGTGATTCCTGCAACTTTTGACACTATAACTTTTAAGTATACAACTATACAGGTAACCTTTTGATATTTTCATCTCTATAGTAATTCAAAGAAGCAGTTACGTAAATTCATGCAAAACTGAATAGTAGCAGACAGCATGTGTGTATGGTTTTAGATGAGTATGTAACTCATACTAGGATTTTATGAAAAACACAGCAGGTAGTAAATGTATCCGAAGCATTCCTTAAAATTGTGAAAAGTAAATTTTACCTTGCTACAGTAAAAAGTGGTAACCTTTGTGTATGTGGTTGGAAAGAACTTTAGTGCAGCATTGGATTATGTTACTTGTTTTTTGGCATTCACATTATTCAAATTAAATGTTTGCTGTTTGTATATGTAAATTTATTGTTCTTGTATTTCTTAAATGGCATTGCATTTTATATTGGTACACACATTTACATGTTATTGTTCTGTTCTTTTGAAGTTACCAGCAATTTTACCAGGAAAGACCTTTATGTACTCTTATATTGTTAATGCAGTAATGCAGTAATGGAAGTTACCCAAGGTTATTGATTTATCCTAACTATGAGCCAGATAAGGACATCAACAGGTTAGCTTCCATAATCCTGACCCAGGGAATCACAAAGCAACTTACTCATGGCAAGTCGTTCCAATAGCATGACAGTGGGGAAACAGAAAGTGTAACAATGTATATTAAGCTGAATGGGACACAAGGTAGCAGAGAGTAAAGGCATCACCACAACTTAAAGATTTAAGTAGCAGTACCTAAATAGCTATTGATTCAGTAAGGTTGTTGAGCTGCAGAATTATATAATTATATGTGATTACTACTGGAAGAACATCAGTTTAATATGTTTTACAAAGCAGGTGTGAGAAATGTTAATGCAGATGCACTATAGGAACTATCCCATTGTAGGTACTGTTCAAACTATGGAACAAAGTTTGGAACACTAAAAATAAAAGCCTTAAACAAGATGGATAAATGTCCTTTTGGAAGTCATCAGGGCATACCAAGAACTTACAAATGGTTAAAATGCATTGTGTCCTAATATGTCTTAGGACATTATGACATACATTAAAAAATGCCTTATGCTTCATATTAATAACCAAACACTTTCAAACACAGACGCCCAGTTGCAGATATCAGACACAAAACAACTATAGAACAAAATTCATTTGATTATTTTAGGACCCCTTTCTATGTCAGATAGAGAAATATATTTTCACTTACCCATCAGTACAATAAAAGTAAATATTTGGTGGCTATTCCTTTAAAAAATATAATTGTTTATATTGAAGGTCAAAATTTATTTCAAGAAGTGATATTAAAATTTGGGTTCCAGATCAAATTATTATAGCTCAGGGAACTCAATTCATGAGAAATTGGTTTATCAACTGCTGTAAATCACTGATGATAGCTAAATTATAAACTAGTGTACATCATCCTGAAGCAAATGGAAGTCTTAAAATAAGTAAATATTTAGTATGTTAATGACGCTGTCAATTGAAATCATATCAGCACTGCTGATGTACCATAAGGATGATGTAGAATGTTTGCATTGCTTTAGTAGGAAATTACTAAACAAATGAGGTTAGTGGATACTATTTGCCTCTTTCAGGTATATCTCCCCACATATAGTCACAAAAGTTATACAATTTATACTATTGGCAGAAGACGCACAAATATACCTGAAGGTTTACAAAAGGAATGTCAGTCATTACATAGTTTTTAATTTACTGGATATCAATCATACATTTCAAGTAACATGGCAACAGGCAAGAAGAGATTACAGATACATAAGGTAAAACAACTTGAAAGGGTAAGCGAGCCAATGAAATTTCAACAGTATAAAGTACCTAAGTGATATTTTGTGAGTTTATAATAAAACTAGGGAAAATCTTGATCCTGTATGGAAAGGTTCTTTTATGAAGTGAAGGAGGTTTTAAATACAAATGTATCTTAACAAAGGTAGGAACAAAAGGTAAACTCAAATGGAAACCAAGTGTATGTAACAAACTCATTTCGGTTATGAGGTTATGAGTTTGGACTATGGTGGCTTGTCAGATTGTCTATGATGGGAGCATGAGGCTCCTACCTTGGATAAAAGGAATTTTATGTTGTGCCCCCAGTGGTGGAAATAAGGAGGGATGTCCTGGGGCCTGAAAACCCCTTGAAATATAAAAATGTAAACAAAAATAAAAATGCAAATATGAGTAAAGCAATAGTGTGAAGCCTGCTAAATTAAAACTAAATATGTATAATATATTTAATCTTAATGTATACATCCATAAAACTCCAAGGCTGGTAAACAACAAATAAAGATTCAGAATGATCACAATACAGCCAACAAACATAACAGAAGTGCAGACAACACAAGCCATATATGTTGGACTATATGTAAAGTCCTTCTTCAGGACAACAGCAACACATGGCAGGAGTAGTGCCAACCTGCCAGTGTAACAGTTTTGTGCGAAAGGCAATATGACAAACAGTTGTGAGTGAGGATGTATATTTGGCTGGAAAGCCTGGAAAAACCAAGCTGTTTGTGGTGCACGTGCTAATAGATATCTTGCACTTTAATCATGCAATAATTTTAATGAATAATATTTTAAATATATCATCAAGTAGGTAATAAGTCAACTGAAGATAACACCATTGGTTACTGCATGATTTATGCTGTCAAATGTTTCATTACACACATATGATTTAAGATGGCAGACGAAGTGAGTGATGGTGTGGATAGTGCTCTTAGCAATATAGTGAGTACGTCAGCAAAAACAGCAATGTGAAGAAAGAATATAAAGAGGATATACTCAACACTGTAAGTAGTCTAAGGAAATATTTTTCTGGGTGTTTCGGGATAGAGAGGAGGGAACAGTTAAAATTAATGATCTTGAGAGAGAAACGCTTCAGCAAAGCAAGGTAAGTAGAGTAGAGGGAAGGTAGACCACTCCAGGGTGGGAAGCTACCATTAACTGCCTGTCTGTGACACAAGTGAGAGTGAAGTCGAGTGCATGGAATAGATGTTTGTTTATTATTAACACATTCTCCCACTTTTGTTTAAAAGGCATATTATTTCAGAGCTTTCCCTAAACATTATGGATATATACTGGAAAGCAAACTGAATCAAAACTGCATTACATTAGTAATATATTTACATATAAACAAAACTACCGGGACACATGCGATACTTGAACGAAAACTGCTACAAGAAATTGAAACATGCACTTCTTTATGTGTGATAAGGGAAAATTTACACCTACTCTAAACAATATATTAAATGGATATGCTGGTACAAATGTTTACTGCAAGAAATTAAAACTTATGTGCTACTAGTGTAGGTTCATGATGTTTTGTAAGATGAAGCTAACCAATGCTGATTTTTCCTAATTGCATATTTTTTAGTGCATTTGGCCTATTTTGTTTTAATTTAAAAATGTTATTCTGGTAAATGTTCTTGTTTGAACATACAGCAAATTAAATTTCTCCTGGACCTCTGGAAACTTAGCTTTTAGCAAAGCTACTAGCATTTTTAACACATTTTTAAACAGTTTCTCCATGAAATGCACAAAATTCTATTTCAAACTGCACAATATTGTTTCATTCATTCCTGATTTGAACATTTAAGCTCTCCCTTGAAAATAACTGATATCCAGTCCTGTTCATTTGCTATGGATTTCTGTATAATCTGTGAGCTCATGCTACAGCTTTATAAGAACTGCTTCAAAAACCATTTTCTTAATTATCTTTCAGATTCTTCACACATGAATGTGAAACAATATATTTTAAATAATTTTCTAAATTATCTCATCGTAATTTTTATACCTACTTTTTGTACATGTACAGTAGTTATATCCATATATAAATTAATTAACTTTCTGTATACTAATTTTAATAAACTAAATAAATTTCAATTTTAGGCCATTTTTTTAATTATTATGTCGTTTTTCACAATTTTAGTGTCATTTTTCAAAATATTTAGGTCTTCAAGTCTGGGCCCTTTGTCTTTATTGCCTTTCATGTATTTGTGTTCATCTTCCCAGTATTTGCTCTTAAAATATTGATTATTTCACATTTTGCTAAGTTTTCCAGGTAATCTGAGTGAAACATGTCCATGTGTTATGGAAAAGAATGAAAACTAAAATACCAGTAAGTGTTTGCATTTTCCTTGTGTAATACTGGTGAATACAAAATTACAGTTGACAAATTCCTTATAGTTATTTTGAAATAAGCCAGTGCAACATAATGTTTCAGTGATTGGTAGTGCAATATACCAATATTTATACCTCCCATTAAAGTTAATTTCCCATCAGTTAAATTTGTGTGCTTTTAAGAGTATTGACTTCGAATGTATATACTAAAGTGTAGAGGAAAGATCGCTTTAAATGTAATATTTGCCAAAAACATTAATGCTGGATGATCCTTATTTTTATTTTTTCCAGTATGGGGAATCATATGGGAATTACATACAATTAATTTTATTTATTCATTAATTAAAAAGTAAAAAAAGCTGTATACTAGAAATAATGTTAAATATAGGTTTATTTAAGCACATTTTCGGCCTAAATAATGAAGCCAAAATATCCAAATGTGCACAATTAACTGTCTGAAACTCAATTTATTTGAAGATTGAAATATATTTGCAAGACTTGTGCAGATAACTGCTTTTCAGCAAGTATGCAAAGTTTCATATGCATGAGTTAATTATTTTCCCGGAGAAAAATGCATATAAGGTTTTTATCTGTAATGACTTGCTATATTTAAATCATATTGCATATTAATGTGATCTACATAGTTTTCTTTATTAAGCTGCATTCTTCATAATATGTAAACAACAATAACAATGGATTTTTACACAAAAACCTTCACTTACTAAGTTAATAAAACTGAACATTTTCGAGGACATTCGTCCTCATCATCAGCAATAAAGTATGGGACAGAATACTGACTATAACACTTAACTTCACTCTCGATGATGTCATGTAGCAGGTGGACCAAAAGCAAAACAAGGGAAAGTGATGAGGGAAGAGGAGTCAGCAAGGACTGAGATTGCATTCCTCTGACAAAGCAACAAAAAAGGGCTCCTACCAACATCTAGTGCAACCACAGAAAATATGTGGGGACAGATGGCCAAGGAGGTTCCAACATCTGGTAGCCAGAAACTATGTGTGGAAGTACTTTCATCCCCTGTACCAGAGACATGATTCAAATTAAGTGTTAAAACCAAAGCAATGAGTCTCCGAAGTCTATAAAAACATTACTGAAATAAAAAATCAGCCACACCCAAATTAAAGTAGGAATAAAGACATTCAAGTCACTCAAAAATGGTTCCATACTAGTTGAAACAGACAGCAAGGAAGAAATTTAAACACAGGGGAACAAGATTAAAGATAAGTATGGAGATAAAGTAGAAGTGAATGTTCATAAATTATGGAACCCAAAGTTAATCATCTTCAACATCCCAGAAGAACTTGTCACTGAAAATGCTGATGAAATTTTGATGGAACAGAATCCAGACCTAAAGTTGAGCAAAGGTGACATAAAAGTGAAATTCTGCTTCAAGAATAGGCATAACTAAAAATCTTGTCAAAGAAGTAGCACCTCAAACCAGAAGGTGTTTACTGGAAACCAAGCTAAATTTGGGTTGGCAAATCTCCAGTGTTAGGGATTACTTGGTGGCAAAGCATTGCTTCAAGTGTTCAGGGTAGGGTCACACCCATGGCAACTGTACAAAGCAGGATTATACCTGTCCTTTATGCACTGGTAGCCATGTCTAAAAGAATTTAAAGCTGAACAGTCTCAGCACAAATGTATCAATTATGTGAATTACAATAAGTATAATCAGAATGCCAACATCTCTGACAGCCACACCTCACTTAATAAAAGTTGCTCTAGTCTGAGAGCTGTCATTCAAAAGTATAAACAAAACACAAAATACTAACATGTGACATCACAAATGCCCAGTATCAAAACAACTCGAAATCGGATCAGATGTATTCAGCTAAACATGCAGCACTCCAAAGTGGCAACTAACAATCTAATTAACCTAATAGAGGAGGAAAACACATTATTTTCATTCAAGAGCCTTACTCCATTAACAACAAAATTGCCAGCATACATAGACAGTTCAAGTTATTTGCGGCAGGTAAAAATAAAAACAGAGTAGCCATTATAATAAACAATAACTCAGTAAACACATTGCTAATAAGGCAACTCTTGGACGAAGAAACAGTAGTTTTGGAGGTAATGGTCAGCAACTACAAAGTTACTTTAGCCAGCATGTACATGGATATAAATCAAGAAAGTGACTTGAACCTAGCCAAAATAGACCTAATATTACAACACGCAAAAGGAAACAGTGTCCTCATAGTCATGGATAGCATTTCAAGGTCTACTTCCTGGCACAATGTAACAACTAATAGTAGAGGACGAATTCTAGAAGAATATATGTTGGCCAAACAACTGCACATTCTAAACAAAGAAAGCAAGAGAACAACGTTCCATACTGGAAGAGGTTCCAGCAATGTCCACATCACAGCAGTTAACAACAAGCTATTCAACATAGTTTCAGAATGAAAAATAAGCAAAACTGAAAACTGCTCAGATCACAGTATTATAAAATTCGCAATTGGACAAATAACCAACAGCACTCCCCAAACCCCCTACTCAAAAGTGAGGTATGTAGCCAGAGAAGGCGACTATAGCAAATTTAAAACAAAACTCTTAAATTAATGGCGATGAAGATTGGTAACTCAACAAGTGTGCCCAATGAAGAGGAACTGGACAAAAAGATGAGCTTACACATAAAAGAAGCAACAAATATTGAAGAGATTGCCAAACTATTTCAAAGTATCATGATGACAAATTGTGAGCGGTCTTTAAAAACCAAACGATCATAGTAAAATCTAGCCTGCAAAAATCAGTGCTATGGTGGGCACCAGATCTAACAATTATGAGAAAAAGGACTAAAGCATTAAGGAGGAGATACCAATGCACGAAAAATGACATGAAACTCAGGGCACTAAGGAAAATCCAATACTTTGAAGAGAAAGTTTGATATGAAGCAGCAATCAGGAAACAGAAGCTGAACTCATGGAAAGAGTACTGCAATTTGACATCGTCCACCAATCCCTGGAATGAGGTGTACAAATTAGCCACTTGGAAAAGAAATAATACTAATATCATGACAACACTAAGGAAAACAGACATATAGTTTATAAAAGATATATGCAAAACTGCAAATTTAATGCTTGAGCACTTAATACCACTAGACAATCTTCACGAAGATACTGATCAGCAAAGGCAAATCAGACATGATGCTCATGAAGAGATTGCCACAACTAATGACATGGAGTTCACTACAATGGAAATTGGACACATTATACAAACCATGGGCAAAAAGAAGGCACCAGGCAAAGATGGGATTACAAGCAAGACATTTCAAGAGACGTTCAAAATGTTTCCTAAGTTTATTACAGCCTGATACAATGAGTGTCTAACAAAAGGAATATTCCCAAAGAGGTGGAAAAAAATCTACCATAATTCCAATAGTTATGCCAGGAAAAGAAACCAGCAATAATGTCTCCAAATTCTGGCTACTTAGTCTACTGAACATCACCAGGAAAGTTCTAGAGAAACTTATAATAAGCAGAATAAATCACTTCAACTTCAGCAATGAACTTATGAACAAATGGCAATTTGGGTTCATGCCACAAAAGAGCACTGCTGATGTGGTAATGGTGGTCAAATTTGTAATACAATGTCTGGAGAAAAGAGAAGTAGCAATATTATAGTAAGCTTAGATGTCAGGTGCATTTGATCAACATGGTGACCCAGCATCTTACGGAACTTAAAAGGATTTGGATGCTGTAAAGCTTATATAATCTCACAGAAAAACTACTTCAACCAGCAAACAGCCATATTAGCAACAAACAGCTTTAAAATAGAGAGAGAAATAACCAGAGGTTGTCCACAAGGACCCTGTTGTGGTGCTGGCTATTGAAACATTCAATATAACTCTCTCTAAATCTTAACTTCACAGTACAATCCAAAGCAGTAGCATTTGCCGATGACCTCATAGTATGCAGTGGTAAAACTGTGATAGAAGCAGAAACTACAGCTAATCTTGAAATGAAGAAATTAATTCACTGTGCCAAAAGTAACAAAATCATCTTTAATGAACAGAAGTCCAAGGCAATGCTAACATGAAGGAGGAAAAGAGGAGAGCAGAAAGAAATAACAATATCTCTAAATTACAAACCAATAGATGAAGTAACAAAACTGAAATATTTAGGTCTAATTATGGATATTAAATTGAGAGTTAGTGAGCATATAAAATATGCTTCTGAAAAATTCTCCCAGTTAATCCACAATCTCCCTAAATAATCAAGAATATCCTGGGGGCTAAAGCATCAAACACTGAGGACAATATATACAGGGAAAATCCAACCTCTTTTGCTTTATGATGTGCTAGTTTGGAGGGAAGCTATGAGATATGGGTATAATAGGCTACAGTACATCTGGGTGCAAAGGTTAATTAACTTAAGAATTGCCAAAGCTTTCAGGACTACTTCCAGCGAAGCACTGTGTGTACTTACGGGAATAACTCCTATCATCATAAAAACTGAAGAAGCACCTTGACTTTATGGCTTAACAAGGGTAAATGTAAATGAAATTTTCAACAGGGAGGTAGAATCAAAGCACTGGCACCACCCAACAGAAGCTGTAAAAATATACAAAGGAACAGAAGAAAGGAAACTTTCCCTACAAATCTACACTGATGGCAGCAAAAGTGAACTTGGCGTGGGCCCTGGTTTAGCAATATACAAGGTGGACCATTTAAGCTGAGACTGTACAATATCTCCAAAACTAAGTGTTGTAGAAAGAAATACGTTTAATAAGAGTTGCTTGATATTATGGGGAAAAGTAAATGCCGTTAGTCGTTTTGTGTTTGTAGGACGTTATGATAGTCATTTTGGGGTCAAGTTAATTTTTTTAAATGGGGACTTACAATTAGGTCAAATTAAATTGATCCTAAAATGACCATTACAGCATCCTCCAAATAAAACATGACTAATGGCATTTACTTTCCCCCATAATATCAAGCAACTTTTATTAAAATTACTTCTTTTTACAATACTTAGTTTTGGAGAAATTGAACAGTTGAAACTTAAATAGTCCACCCTGTATAATTAGGAGAAACTCATCAGCCAGCTTAGCTTTAAACTAAATAATAGGTGCTTGAACAACCATGCAAAAGCATTAACCATTATAAAAGCTTTAGAAACTGTAGACAAATCAACAATTGCAGATAACAGACCACACACAGCAGGAATATTCACTGACAGCAGAATAACAATAGACAGTATCTACAAGAGCAACAATCATCAATGCCTCATTCATGAGCTAAGAAAGAAAACCTCCAGCTTGGAGAGAGCAAATTGGGAAATAGATTTATTTTGAATAAAGGCCCACATTGGAATCCCAGGAAATGAACTAGCAGACAAATTGGCTAAGGAAGGTGAGCAAAATGAAAATGCAAAAATCATTTATAATAAAATACCCAAAAGCACAATCATTGCTGAGTTAGAAAAACATAGCAGACATCAGTGGCAGGAAGAATGGGAAAAAAACACAAAGGATCACGCACAAAATGTTTCTTCCCTGCAGTAGTACAAAGACTTAACATAAAGCTGGACCCTACACCAAATATCGCCACAATGTTAACAGGCCATGGAAAAATAAAGGCATACTTCTACCGATTCCAGATCACTGAAAACGCCGTGTGTCAATGCAATACTGGTGATAAAACCATAGAACATCTCATATACCAGAGTACTTTCTTCAAAAAACAAAGAGGAATACTCCAGAACAGTGTGTTAAAATCTGGACAGTGGCCACCATGCAACCAAGACCTAATGACCAAGCATAGGACAGTATTCATAAAATTCACTAACTATATAGATTTTGAAAAGCTACAATAGGACAGAGAACAACATTCCCAATGTATAAGTCAATTATTTTTCTAAAATTCTGTATATATGTTAAAAATACCCAAGAAGAGCTAGTTCCTGTAATTACACTGCCGTTTGTGAAAATTGCAACACCAAGAAAGAATTTCCTGAATAACTCCAAGCTTGGTGGAAGTGTAGAAGAGTGTGTAAGCAATAAATGATTAGGTTTGTAGAGAGATGGGGTACACGATGGGGACCAACTCTCTCGTGTTGGTCCAACAAGGTCAGTGTTGTGCCCAGTGTAGTCAGTGCAGAGCTGTCAAACAAGGTGGAAACAATAATGAGAGTGCCAGTATGCCTCGTCGACTCAAAGGGAGCCATATCGGCATGTGAGTAAGTTCGAACGGGGCAGAATAATTGGTCTCCAGGAAGTGGATTTGTCATATCGTGACATTTCGGCTCGTACAGGGCATGCTGCTACAACAGAGATGCGTGTGTGGAAGCAGTGGATAAATGAAGGTCGTACGCAGCGAAGAGCGGGTACTGGACCACGGAACATGACCACAGAACGGGATGATCGTCATCTTGTCCGCATGGCCATAACGGACCGTACAGCTTCATCCACAGTGTTGGCTCGATGCTACAGCACTGCAACAGGTGTGAACTTGTTTGCATCAACGGCTGCAGGTTAGACTGGTTGCATGCATGCCATTATGTCGGCTTCCATTGTCCAGAAACCAAAAGCTCCTCCGACTGCAATGGGCACGTGAACACCGTTACTGGGGTGCTGAGTGGCAAAATGTAGTCTTTTCCGACGAGTCCCACTTCAACGTGTCCTACAGTGATGGCCGCATACGTGTCCGGCGGTATCGTGGTGAGCACAACCTGGAGGGCTGCATTGTTGAGCGGCATAGCGGACAAACACCAGGTGTAATGGTTTGGGGTGGCATTGGTTACAACAACCGATCTCGCCTTCTACGAATTCAGAGCACTTTGAACAGCAACCGGTACCTAACGGTGGTTGTAGAGCCTGAGGTAATCCCCCTGCTTCAGGCATCTCCACAGGCCACATTTCAACAAGACAGTGCCCGGCTGCATATTGTGAGGAATGTACAAGCCTTCTTCAAAGAGCAACGGGTACCATTGCTTCCCTGGCCTGCACGTTCACCTGACATGTTGCCCATCAAACATGTCTGGGATATGATTGGTCGGCACCTGGTGCATCACGGTCCTCCAGTAACCATTGTCACATATTTGTGGGCTCGAATGCAAACTGTGTGGAGGGAAATCCCTCAGAAACTTATTTAGAACCTTTTTGATTCAATGCCATGGTGTATGGGAGCTCTAATTGTAGCGCATGGAGGTCACACCAAATACTGAATATTAGTGCTCAAAGGTCATATATAGGTTTGAAATGTTTATCATTTGTTACTTGTCATGTACCTAATCTGTGGTATTAAATTTATTGAATTCATGCATTTCCTTCTTGGTGTTGCAATTTTCACAAACGGCAGTGTAGATCTATGAATAGTAAAAAGCTATATTATAATAATGTAATAAATTGTAAGCATCTCATGGTAGGTTTTAAAAGTAGTGTGAAAGACTAATGTGAAACATAGAGAACTTTATTGTTGTAAATGTAAAGGGTAATTTGTATCAATAGAATATGAAAATAATGTTAAACATAATCAAGCATTGTATATTGTACCAAAAGGATTTGGTAAGCAGGAACCAAGAGCATGTAGTATTACTCTTTCTGTAATGAGCATGCTGGAAAATAAAATAAAGCATTCTGAAAAACACACACACACGCACGCACGCACGCACGCACACACACCACACACCACACACCACACACACACACACACCACACACACACACACACACACACACACACACACACACACTCTCTCTCTCTCTCTCTCACAAAAAATTAGTGTGATTCAATTATATATATTGAATTATTGAAACTACATTTCCAGAAATTGTGCCTTAAAAACTTTGGGGAAGTAGTAATAGTTTATGATATGAGACTAGATAACCCTCTCAAAAAGTAATTTTATCTACAGCACTGCGTACCCCTAAATAGGTAAAAGATTTTGGTGGAAGTTCATGGATCATAGCAATATCAACCAACTTACACATTTGTTTAGACCACGTTGGATATGTTTACTTTTTTCCAATAAAGTGGAGATTTGATGGCACAAGAACAAGGGCATGCAAAAATTTCTCTTTGGTACAACTATAGGGGAGGAAGTGAGAGCAAATTATGACATATTAATAGCTTGGAGAGAAATTTTAAAGAATATTTGATAGTTGCCTCTGAGTAGTTAGTAGCTTCAAATTCTACTATTATTGCAATGAACTCAGTAATTTGGAAAGTTTCTAGGAATGAACAAAGATTGAGAAATGCTGTAAGCCATGTGAATTAGAAGTTGAAGAACAGAAAATAAAGTCTCAACTTGTTATCGGTGTTTTATTAAACAAATTCATAAGACTGATTGAAACAGGAATTGAAGATTGTCAATTTGTTTTTGAAGTGCTCATTACTGTTTTCAATATATTTTTGAAGTGCTCATTGCTGCATATTTAAATGCTCGTGATGGTGTTCCCAGCCTCAAATTTTAACAACTTAAAAGGTTAAAAAAGTGCCAACATGGCAAACAATAGCAGAGCAGACACTGTTTCCTTCTTTTACCTCTGTAGAACTTCTTTCTTTAATTTGACATGCCATTTATACCTGTGAGCTTTAATTGTTCTATGTTGTAAAGCTTCCTTGAATTTTAGACACATAATTTGTTCTGCACCAGGTATTTTCTTTTCCTGTAAATTCACCATCTAATGTAACAACCAAAGTGATACAAGAAAATAGTGAATTTATTTTGGTAGATTCATTGATTCAGAAGAATGGTTACATACCTCACTATACTCTTGAAAAATGCTCACTGTGCAACAAGTTAACTTATGTATGTGCCATGAACTTATATACTGAGTGTAGACTGTGTAGCTGTGCTGTTGCACCCCAATACAACACAGTTGTGTTTTTAGCTATTTAACATTTCAGCAAACCTTGTGGATACTACACACTTGAGTAATGCATGTCTGTTCGTACCACCACAAACAGCAACCTGTTACTAAAGCGTGTCATGATAACACAAATGCTCTGAGTGGTTACAAGGTTGTGTTATAGTAACAGTCCAGAAAGACTGTAAAGGGCTGGGTAGGAAAGGCATTCCATGTCCATTATCTCATTATGAGATTAATTTAATCTAAGATGAAATTCTTCAGCTAGCTAATGTAAATGTAGTTATTTAACACTGTCGAAGCAACAATTTATAAAGGACATACCTGTAAACCTTCCTCTTTGTAACATAATGTCATCTGTTTCTGTTGTAATGTTGTTACATGCATATTTTAAGATACGCAATATAAGTTAGTTAATTGAAGAACAAAATATTGAGAACTGCAAAGAACAGGCTCCTTCCAATTGAAAATTAAGTCATGTAAATAAAAAAGAACTGGTCTATCTACAGAAATTGAGATCCTAATTTTATGTGCTGTTTTGGTCCTGTAGAAGGGAGATTTTATAAAATGGGACCATTAATTTCAGTAAAAGCCATTCTTAAACTTAAAGAACTACTAAGGCTATTTATGGATGAAGCCTTCCCTGCTTCTTGTACTAATTCCTGGGTTGAGGTAAATTGTGCTGTTACCTGTTACCTTCCCATAAATTGTACACTTTCGTCTGCTACCCTTTGATGCAAAAGACAAAACTTTTGTCACATTACCTTACCTAGATAAAGCTGATGTAGGAGATTTATGTTTCTTAAGTAACTGCAAAGGAATGTCTATTTTAAGTTAATTTAGGTGTAATGCATGTCACCCTAAAAGGTCTATTATGTATAGCTACACCCTTTACAACAAGGGTGGTGAAAACGCCTTCCTTCCGTGAGTCACCAAATATGCAACACACTGCATCATTCAGCAGGGTGTGAAAAACGAAGGGACTGCAGCAGAGAGGGAACAGCACCTATGAGTCAAAATGACTTGCAAGTCCCATTTTTGCCACTTCTGCTCTACAACAGTAGGGTTAGAAGAGATAAGGGAAGCACATCAATCACAATGTGAAGGTTGTTGAGAAATATTATGGAGGATTTGTGTAAATGCATTTGTAAAAGGTACTCAGGGGAGATGAAGCTGTGCATCAAGTTACTCTATCTCTGCTGTGTACTGACATACTAAATCTTTTAGACTTGGTACTATTATTCTTTTACTTCTAGCTCTCTCCTTTGACCTTTGATAAGGCAGGGCCTTTACCCATAAATAAATATGTATTCATTTTTATTGTTGGCTATGTGATATCAGAAATCCAGAGTTGGACCAGGCATACTGACAACTGGATCAAAAAAGCAATCCCTAGTTCTTATGGTGATGTACATACAAGTAAGTATTTGAAAATGTATTAACCATCATACGTTCCAATAATTGAACTAAATTGTTACTTAAGATTCATATTATAACAAACTTCAGCATGTAACTCAGGCCTGCAGCTAGCATAATGATTCATGAGGGGCAACCTGCTTTGAAGGAGGGGTATCAATATTAATTCATACTTAAGCTGCAACACATGTGGAGTAAAAGAAGATTTGAAAAATTAACTGTCCTTGTACAAATGAATAATGTGATACTAATAAACCAATATCAACCTCTGATTTCAATAGATATTTTTCTGCAAAATGGCTGTTGATTTAATTGTAATTTAACCTACTATGTATGCATATTTCTAGCATTAACCAGTCAGCAGAATGCATAGGCTAAGCAAACAAAACACAAATGTCAGTATTTTTATTTTCTTTTATGTTTCCTCTCTTTCTTTCTTGGAGGATGAACAGAGGAAATAATATCCAAATAAAACCCAATGTTTACCAGTATCTAGATGCAGATTATGACATTAAATCACAAAAGACTTAATTATCTACAAAATGTCCTAACTAAGGCAAGAAAGTTAGCAACAAAGAACAGCATTCATAAGCATTTAAATGAAGGTTCAGAACACAACTGTAAACTCTTATTGTTTCAAAATTTCAATAATTTTAAACAATTTTCAGTTATAATTAGCTATCTCATTATTAAAGCTATGAGAATGTGCACAGAAACCCAATTTCTAGAAAATTGCAATCATCTTTCCTTTCTCATACTTAATTTCCTCAACACTGCACCTAAGTCCATAATTTCTATATATTTCCTTTCAAATACTATTAGATGTGCTAAGTCCTTGATGGTTCAAAGTAGGGAATATTGATGTAATGGTACTGTTTATACTAACTACAAGTTCATAAATAGTTGCAAATGCTTCCCTGTCAGTAGAGCCCCAGTAATTCGAGCTAATTGGGGCTTAGGCTACCTCGAATTTCAAAAAGCTCTGATTATATGGAAATAACTCATGAATAAATGTTTAATGGTTAAAAGAATATTAAAAAAAACAATTTAGTACATACCTGTGTTGTATGTACATATATAGGCACACTCTTCCAAGTTGCAAAAATATAAGTTTCATTTTAAAAAAATTGTCCAAAGTCCTTTGTTTTAAAATAGAACCTTGTTTTTTAGTAGCAATGTCGAGCCACCTTCTAAGAAGCATGGTGTCTGTTGGAGTGGCTTCCACTTGCTGCTCAATATAATGCAATGCTACATCTAGCATTGCCAACCCTCAGTGTGAGTGATCACTGGTATGATTTCTTGAGGCAATTCCTCGTCGCCACTGTCTTCAGCAGGCTCACTAACCATTTCAACAATTGCAAGATCAGTCACTTCAAATTGTTCATCACTGTTCATCCATTCTGAAACCTCACTCACATTCACATTTTCACATCCAGCAAGCTTTTTCATGTTCTGCCAAAGGAAATCCTGTTTGTCTGTACTGTTGGTATCCACTTCATTCCATAAGATCTGGTCCCAAGACCTTTGTAGTGTTTCTGCCTTTATTTCAGACCATGAATCAGCTATCCAGTAAACTTGTCTTTTATCATAGTTTTTTTTTATAAATTCTTTGATAGTTGCTTCACCTTCTGTTGTTTGTAGAAGCCTCTGAAGCAAACAGCGACGATACTTTTTTTTCAAGCATTTTAAAATGCTTTGGTTCATAGGCTGTATTAAACTTGTCATGTTAGGAGGTAAGAACAATGCGCGAATACCATCACATTGTAATTCTTCTTTATTAGGGTGTGAACCAGCATTGTCAAGCATTAAGATTGCTTTGGAAGGCAAGCATTTTTTCTTTAGGTATCTTTGGTCTCTGGAACAAAATCTTCGAAAAACCACTTCTTAAATATATTTTTGTCCATCCAAGCAGATTTTTGGTGGACATATGTAACAGGCAGTGCAGAAGCAGTGATATGTTTTAAAGCTTTAGGCTTAGCAGACTTCCCTATTACCAGTAGCTTCAGTTTTAGTCTCCACTTGCATTCGATGGAGCAAGAACTGTTAACCTCTCTTTACATTTATTTGTAGCCTGGGACAGCCTTTTTTTGCTTTTGAGGGTAGGGGTTTAGATGGGAGCATTTTATAATTCAGCCCTGTTTCATCACAATTATACAGTTGATCAGGAGTAAGATTTTCTTCTTGTAAAATGTTTTTTAATTTCTCACAAAATTGTGTAACAGTTTGAGAATCTGCAGAAATCTTTTCACTGCAAATTTCAAGCTGCCTTATGCCATATCACTTCTTCCACCTATCCAACCATGCTGAACTTGCAGTAAAATCATCCTCACGTTCCTTTAACTCATTCCTAAGAAATACAGCTTTTTCTTGCAGAATAGGCCCTGAAATTGCATTTCCTTTTGTCTTTGTTAAGTAAATCAAATGAGCAAACCTTCACTAATTTTTTCGTACTCAGATTTCTTCATTGACTTCTGTTCAAATGATGATGTAGAACACTTGTTAGATGAATACTTCTCAATTTTGTCTCTGTTTATATGCCAATCTCCAACTGTCACTTCACCAACTCCATACTCAGCAGCAAGTTTTTTAATGTTTCTCCTTTGTCTAGTCTTTTCAAAGCCTCCAGTTTCACATCAGTGGCACAAATTTTCTCTTACTCCTACCACTAATTGTAACGTATGAATTAAAACATAAAGAAATACAGTTACATATGTACATGCGTACAACGCTTTAAAATTAACGTGACACAGATGGGCTCACTACAGTGCAGATGTTACTACACAACCATCTACATACAACAACAGTCAGCCTAAGTTTTAAAATGTGTAGTTTTACTTAAGCGTATTTCAATGACCACTGTCACTGAGTAGGGACAACAATAGGGGTAACAATAAGGACGGTATGCACTGTACAACTGATTGTCAGGCAGTCCCAATTAATGAAGGGTTGACAAAGAAAGAGCAAGTGCATTCCTCAAAATCTAATGGTACCTGTTCATCTGTAATAGAAAGGCATTAGCAGTCTGAGGCCAAGCTTATTTCTGAGAATTATGAATGAAAACCCTAAGTGGGACAGCTTTGCCTGTATTGTACATGGAAAATTGAAAGAAAGTTCAAAATGTGTAGACAACATCAAAACAGGATTTTACTCTAGTTTTATGTAAAATTTTAAACTTTCTTAGGACCAGAATTACACGGAAACTTGAAATATGGGGCTCAAATTAGCGGGACTCTACTGTGTTTGTATGAGTGATTCAGAGAGAGTCTCTTGACCTGGCACAGGATGGTGCTGGCAGTATCAAATAGCAAAGATAGTTCTTAAGTATGATCCTTTAAATGGTGCAATATGCAACTTTGTACACGTGCTTTTATTTGTTTGCTTGTTACAGAGCTACAAAGGAAGCAAAAGAAAACAAGTTGAGGTTTCTTCCGAAAATGGAACATGAAATGTCCTGCAGTGATTAAATAATAAATAAAATAAATAGTTTTAATAATAAACAGGGAATTAGATTCCACTTTACAATATGCTTCTCTATCAATTTCTACATTGAAGAAATGGACTGTGGAGTTTTAACGTGGCTATTCTTCCATTTTTTATGACAAATGCCCAGGACATCCAGTTAATAGTTCAGGTGAGGAAACTATTATGGAAATCCACAATAATTTGTTAAATGACAGATGAATCAAGATATTAATGCTTGTTGACATAATCAAAATCTTATTTAATCATGTCTAGAATATCTTACATAAGGATTTATGCATAGGAAAGCTCACAGCATAATGGGAACCACGTTTATTACCCACAGATTAGAAACATGTCATAATGAACATCTCACAGGAATGCTTGGACATGCTCAGATGCAACTCAACTAACCATTTGCAACATTATATCATGGTTAAGGAAACATGGATTCACCAACTTACATCACAGACAAAGCAGTAGTCCAAGCAATGAGTACAAGAAGGTCAAAGCACTACAAAGAAGACCAATTGTGTTCCTTCAGGAGGAAAGTTGATGGCCACTGTTTTCTGGGATGCTCAGCACGTGGTATTGGTAAACTAACTTGAAAAGATCAAAACTATCATTGGGGAGCACTAAGCAGCTTTGCTGAAGCAGTTGATAGATGGTATGAAGGACATATGTTAACATATGTTAAAGAAGAAATACTTTTTCCCCATGGCGATGCATAGCATACACTTCTTAAGAGTTGTAAAAATTGCTGTTTGAACTACTACCATATGCACCTTATTCACACGTTTGGCTCCCTATGACATTTTCCTCCTCCTGAATCTGAGAAGGTGGCTTTCTGGACAGAAATTTACCTTAGATATGCAATCACACAAACTCTTTATTCTGCAGAGTAGAACAAATCATTTTATACTGAAGCTGTAATGAAGTTAGAATATAGAGTATAATGAAGTATAGAGTTGAAAGGTGTTTATGTTGAAAAAAAAGGAAAGGTTGTGTTAAAAACCTTACGTTTTCTTTCTTAGGCCAAGAACTTTTGGAACAACCATAACACAAAATAATCAGGCTATTCTTCCCATCATCTGAATGGTTAACCAGGAAGCTCTTTGTAACTGCTTCTTAAGTTTAAGAGACATGAATTCCTCTAACAAGAAGTAGTACCAGTTTTTTTTTACCAGTTTGTTTGAAATGCAGTATATCATATTCATAAGAAATACATTTTTCTGGAGTGTGTGATATATTACCATTGTATTCCATCTACCTAGGTATTGAAGCTTTGATACCTCAAACTCTTTAAAAGAAGATACTGTAAGAAGCAGTTTCTCATTTTTGCAGAATTATTTATTAAGTTCTTACAGAAGCATATCAATATTGTCCTAGACTTCACTCAGTGTTCTTGAATTTTCTTATAGGAGTGTTCTTCCAGTGATAGGGAATTTGCTGGAAGTTTAACTGTAAGTACAGTCTTTTCCCTCATACTGTAGCCAGTAGTCAGGGTCTTGGTCTACCGCTGAAAGATATATAATATCCCCACAACTGCTTCATGTTCTCATAGTTACCTTACAATTACAGTGATAATAAGCACATACCTTATCACAAGAGAAGTTTTCTAAGGAATTTTGCATTCACACTCAAGAGTTCAATACTCAAAATTGAGTGAATTTCTTGCCTGATTTTTCTGTAAATTCTTCGAATTTATGTGGTTTATTGCACACATTTTATTTTTCAAGTTCCCCCAATGATGAAAATCACACACATTAAATCAGATGATTATGACGGCAATAGTCCTTTACTAATTACATTTCCTGAATTAAATTTAATGGCTCATCGTGGCATGTGCAGATTCTTGTTGGAAAAATCCAAACTGACATTCAACGTTGATCAGCTGTTCAAAAAATGGTGTGAGTATGACATTCCTGTATCTTTCTGCATTTATTGTTTGTTTAAAAAAATATATGTCCTGCTATTGCACACCAATTTTGGCATCATGCAAGAGAATCTTGTGTGTAAAATCAGGTTTCTCTGTACTCCAATATCTGACATTTTGCGATGGAACATAGCCATGTAAACGAAACCACGCTTCGTCAGAGAAGAATATTAAGCATGGTCAATTATTCTATGATTTTGCAGAATGAAATTAGAGAAGTTTGCCCCATTTTGATGATCACATGAAAAATAAGGCATGTGCAACAAATCCCCACATATTGTAAGAACTAAAAGAAAACATGAAGAGAGGAATTCTCTCAATTTCGGATATTGAACTCTTGAGTATGAATGAAACTTTATTGAGAAGATGTGTGGATAGAGAAGAACATTTCCAACATCTCTTATGATAAGGCATCTGCTTATTATGTTTGTAACTGTAATTCCAACTATGAGAACGTAAGGTGATTTTGGGGATAATATAACTGTTTCAATGGAAGTCTGAGCTGTGGTGGCTGGCATATGAGCAGCTGTGTAGTGGACATAATGTGAAGGAAAATCACCATATTAGATCTGTTTTTTGCTTTTAATTTTATTTGCATCTTTTCCAAATTATACATTATTTTTCTTAGTTTTCCTTAATTCTTCAAATAAAACGAAAAGAAAGAAAGAAAAAAAAAGGAAAGGAAAAAAAGAAAAGAAAAAAGATCACTTTAATCATGAAGGATTTTAATTATTCTTGATTTTTCATGGATTATTATTTATAAAGTTATGGACTTAACAATCACTTGCTAAGAAACAGATAACTCACTACCCTTTCGGACCTAAAACTCACTAGGAATAATAACAAAATAGAGTTTGGAATTTACAGAAAAAGCACACATACTGACAACCATATCAAAGCCAACAGTTTCAACTCTAGACCACACACTCTGTAATCAACAATGTAACTTACAGATTGGTAAACATGACATTAAACAAGTAGGAATATGATAAAGAATACAGATATATATTAAACCCTGCTGAACATAATAGGTTAAAAACTGAACTAGTTGAGAAGAAAACTGAAGAGTACAAGAAGCCAAAGCAGCTCAAAGAAGTAACTACATTAATCCCCAACAAGGATAAAACTAAATTTAAGGTCACATACCACCCCCTGGACATTTCACAAATTCCTAAAAATCTTTAGAGTTCAACACAGTCTTAGCACTGCAAAATAAATACAACCTAAAAAACATGCTTAAATTAGAACAATTTGACAGAATCCCATCAGAAAAGAAACCAGTCATATATAAAATAGACTGGTTAGAAAGAACACTTCAGAAATATCAAATACAAACAGCCAAGTCAGCCATAGACAATCACTTCTGAGAAGAAAATCATAACATAGAAGAAAAGGTTGATGTGCTAAAATCAGTGCATAACCCTGTACAGTTGAAATTATGGGAAAGAATATATATCAAAAGCTTCCAACATCAAATTATGAGCATTGAAATTCCAGTAGATGACAGTTTAATCTCTATATTTACTAACCTCACACCAGATGACACTATAGAAACTCAGTGCAGAAGATCAAGGAATCACCAGTTAGTAGATCAACAGCTGAAAATTGGGACTATATGTCCTTGAAACACGTCCTGCCAGTAATTTGGTAAGGCAGTAATATGAGTGTTTAATGTCTCTTTATTTTCCATAACTCAATTATTTGCTTTCCTGTGTTCAAGTTCCAGTGACGTTAAATTTAAATATCATTAAGTAGTTATAATCTGCAGAAGTTTGTGCATGTAAATTTGGAGCTGTGTTTATATCAAGAAATTACTCTTTTGGTTTGCAAACTTTTAATACTGGCAGCAAAAGAAATATTTTTGCTGTTATTTTTATCTCCTTATGGTTTTTCAGAAGTGTAAACCGTGGAATAACCACATTTATTACATGATTTGAAGTACCCACTTTCTCAAACTACCTCTGCCATTATTTCTATTATCTAGTTTTGTATCTCAGCAGCTAGGTAGGTGCATTCTTTAGCATACTCAGCAAGATTTTATGTTTAGTGAACTAAAAATATTAACAAACAAGTCACTCTTATTGTCACTCTTATTGTTTATCAGCACATAATATGCACCAAAATCAATTTCATTTACAGTCATGAAGTGAAAACCTGTATGTAACATATTGTGTGTTTCTGCTTTATCTCATTACCAGTGCTTTTCAAGTACCTTTTCATTTATTAAAAGCTGAGACTAGTGATGGGATGATACCACTATTTCTTCATACTTGATACTTGATACCAATACTGACTTTTGAGCACCTATACTTGATATTCACTTTATAAAAAAACCTGCAAAGGGAATTGCTTTTTCACTTAATTATGTTCTTATTAGTAGTTTTCCATGTATAAATGCATATAACCAATTTTGTATTGTATGCTAATTTTAAAACTGTTCCTGTTTGACATTCTCCAATTGGCAGCAATATTTTTATCTTGATAATGCCATAGGTTATATATCCCCTATTATAAGTCAAGGCTAATAATAACAATAATAATAATAATAATAATAATAATAACAACAATAATAACAATAACAACAACAACAACAACAACAACAACAACAACAATAATAATAATAATAATAATAATAATAATAATAATAATAATAATAATAATAATAATAATAATAATAACAGTAATAACAATAACAACAATAATGGTGATGATGATTATACCAACAACAATCATCATAATGATGATGATTTCTTTGCTTCCCTTTTTAGGAAACTATATTTTATGCTGAAAACTTTCATTTAAAGGATTTTTCTATCCATAGAAAAACAAATACTAGCAATTCTTCTTTATTCTGCAATCTTGAAAGTATAAACTAATGTATATTTTACATGAAACTCAACAAGGTGGGGATAAAGAGGAAAGTAACATTTGTCACATCATAAACTGACAGAATGTAAACTTATGCAGCAAACAATGCTTCTACATAGCATTATAACCTGTAACATTCAATATTAATATGTTTATTTACTGAAAACAATGTACCTGAATTTCTGAAAGTGACTTATTGTAGAGGAGTTGCTAGCTCATCCTCCTCTTCTGCTTCTTCCTCTTCTTCTTCTTCTTCTTCTTCTTCTTCTTCTTCTTCTTCTTCTTCTTCTTCTTCTTCTTCTTCTTCTTCTTCTTCTTCTTCTTCTTCTTCTTCTTCCTCACTTAATTTTGAATCAGTTTCCTGCAGTTTTATAATAAATTTTTGTACAGTGTTATCTCCAGCCACTTCTTTATGGAAATCCTCTTCCTGAAGTTTTTCACAGTGTGCAACATGACTAGCCCAGTTTGTTTTCTCACTTGGTTGAGTGCAGCATGCATAAGGCTTTCAAGGCTTCTGCAAGACAAAAGGTAGTGTTTTCCTTAGTGACTTCCCCCTCTACCTTAGCCCAGATATTTCTATGGGGTTATACTGGCAATGATAAGGAGGTAAACGAATAATTTTGTGCCCCTTTTGTAATGCAATTTGATCTATCTTGTAGTTGTCTTGCATTTTGTATTGATTTACTTTTAGTAAAAATCTGCTCTGGAAAAGACTGGAAGATATAGAAATACAAATCATGTTCAGTGAGATTGCCGAAAAGAGCTCATTAGTTTGTTATAGGCCAATGAAAAATACATGGAGTAGGGAAAAATATATAGACATAGTAAATAAAGAAGAGACAGAATCTATTGCATGGGTAAGAACCGGAGCATGGAGGCTAAAAGGGCTAAGACAGGGTATTCCTCAGAATCAATGTCCGATATGTGGTGGTAATGAAGACATTGAACACATAGTATTTAAGTGCCAAGGAACGGAAAATTGGAGAAAAGAATTTTTTAATAAGAAGTGGTTGAAGGGGGATAGAAATACACTTATAATTGAAATGATATGCAAGGACGCTAGAAGCATTGGACAGTTTTTGTGTAAAGTAAAAAATAAATGGCTTTGGACAGTGAAAAGAGAAAAGTAAGAGGTAACGCATCTTACTTTGAATGGAAAACTATAGTGAATGTGTGATGGTTAAGTAATCAATAAATGAAAAGTGAAAAACAAGTGGAAATGGGATATGAAAAAAAAAAAAACTGGAAGAAAGAAAAAAACAAAGAGCAAGATAATTTATTGACAAGAAATTGTAAAATGTAAATAAACTGTAGTGATTGTCTACTGAATGAGTGACCAGGGTCAAAGTGCAGTAGACAATCAAATTTGTAAAACTCTTAGCACAATAAATAAATAGATTGATTCTTCTTCTAAAAAATTTAAGAATTTGTTTATGAAATCTGCATTCATTTCAGAGTCAGCATTTTTATTCCCTAGTCTGGTACCAAAAACGCACTTGCTTTTGGGAATGAATCCTGTTTGTGTAGAAGCTGCATGACAAATTATAACTCTGTTTCCTTTTCTTACAGGTATCTTGAGTCCACCTCTTCCCCTCGAATCTTGCCGTATGTTTTGCTTGTAATGATTCTGATTTACCCATGTCTCATCAAGATAAAAAATGGGGCGGTCATCTCCAGATTCCCTAAGCATGTGCATAATTCTTAAAAATTTTATTCCTGCAGCAACAATATCACCTCTTTCTAGCAAGAATTTACGCCCATTATTAGTTTTTTTGTATCTGGAGCTCAAATTTTTCAGTATTAATCCCATTGAGGTAGAGGAACCCATATAATCTAGTTTATCCTTCATAATATTGTATTGTATTGTTTTTATTGTGCTAAGAGTTTCACAAATTAGATTGTCTACTGCATTTTGACCCTGGTCACTTATTCAGTAGACAATCACTACAGTTTATTTACATTTTACAATCTCTTGTCACTAAATTAACACATTCACTACAGTTTTCCATTCAAAGTAAGATGCACTACCTCTTACTTTTCTCTTTCCACTGTCCAAAGCCATTTATTTTTTACTTTACACAAAAACTGCCCAATGCTTCTAGCGCTCTTGCATATCATTTCAATTATAAGTGTATTTCTATCCCCCTTCAACCACTTCTTATTAAGAAATTCTTTTCTCCAATTTTCTGTTCCTTGGCACTTAAATACTATGTGTTCAATGTCTTCATTACCACCACATATCGGACATTGGTTCTGAGGAATACCCTGTCTTAGCCCTTTTAGCCTCCATGCTCCGGTTCTTAACCATGCAATAGATTCTCCCTCTTCTTTATTTACTATGTCTATATATTTTTCCCTATCCCATGTATTTTTCATTGGCCTATAATAAACTAATGAGCTCTTTTCGGCAATCTCACTGAACATGATTTGTATTTCTATATCTTCCAGTCTTTTCCTTGCCTTTTTCCAAAAATGTTTTACGTTATTTTCTCTCCTTCTCCATATATCTCCTAACCCATTTTTCTCCAAAATATTCCGTAATTTACTTACCCATCCATCATTCATTAAGCTCTTCTCTTGGTATTCAATACATTGTCTTAACACATTACTTTTTCCTAGATTTAAACTTCTGAACCAAAATTTCAAAGCTCTTTCCATTATCTTCCCCTTAGTTGGCACCCTGCCCATCTGTAATTGTGCTACCTGTCTTACAATTGACTTCGGTAGCCCTAGTATTTCTCTACAAAACATCCTGTGCACCACATCTATACATAGAACCAGCATTTTAGTAGTGGGGTATTCACTATTGTCATACATTTCATATATTGTGTGACAAAGTACATCTTTTTCAAAATAATCTAAATTGGAAACACATTTTTGCTTCCTGGCATGCTTTCCTGGAGATTTAAATAAAGGTTCAACAATTTCAGTGCTAGATGTTTTGCTCTCTTTCAGAATGCATGACACAATATGTATACTCATACTGCACACTTTGGTCATGAGTTCCTGGCTTTGTGAAAAATTTATTTGATCTCTTACTTCCTCAGATGACAATTCCTTAAAGAAAGACTACACTTTAAAAAGAATATTTCTGGCCTGGGATTGAGAGCGGAGTACTTTGCCCATAGTGTCTACACCACTGGTAACAGATTTTGACAGTGGCATTATTAACACTTCACAAAACACAGAATATAAAAATAAAGATCTTATGCTTTTGTCAATTACACAAAGCACTTAAAGCTTAATTTGCCTTACGCAGTGGTCTTGAACTGAACTTCAATGAACAATGTGCATGCTTCTGGACTGCAGTAAACCATGTTCAATTAATTTATAAAGGAAGTACTACAGTTTAAAATGGCACTTCATAAATGCCTCACTGACTATTGCTTAATGAAAAGAAATAACACATGGGCAAGGTTGGAAGTTGGAACATACCCTGAGCAAAAACATGAGAGTAAGCAATATTTATTCCTAGAATTATAACTTGAGAAGTATATTGCATAGAAACATGGCCTTTGGACAAGCTGCTTCAAAATTTTTTTCCACATTAATCTAGGCACATTACAGTGTCAAATTTCCAGTAGTAATTTTGGGTGCGTGAAAAAGAGGAAAGAGCTCATGCTTGTGCCATGGGTGTCTGAACTAGGCAACAGTGCATGCCTATGATAGGCCAGTCACTCTAGATGAGCCCCTCCTTAGTACTGCCTCATATGCCTTATAATAGCATGTGCCATATAGAAATAATGTGTGTGTTACACCATAATTCAGAACTAGCATATAACATATGTGTTTTTTCATCTGGTAATAAGTAATTAGCCATATTACACTTGGAAACATAGTAAGATTGTGGATTAAACCTCTCTGCTACCCACCCTCATGAATTAGCATAAATATGTTTAATATAAAGGTTTGACTAGTGTAAACGCAAACAGATGGGAGAGAATAAATATTTTCATGCGCTGTATTATCTCCCATGTTAAATTCTGATTTGTTTCTGCTGGATTCACAGATTCACCAGAGTAGTAAATGCAATGGCTGAAGGTGAGTCGCCAAGCCAGACTATTGCACAAACGTGATTTAGAGCATCAGTTAAACCAGTTTCATTCACAACTCAGTTAACGCTGCATGTTACATGAGTACCTCTACTCCATCCCCCATTGTTTTTCATGTTTTTATTTAGACACAAGAGTCGAATGTTGTATTCATTCACCCATAAGAAATGCAGTCAAGTTCTATCAAGAAATATAGTCAAACAACTCTTTGGAGACACATGTGAGGCAATAAGGCAAAGTCTTGACTCCTTTCATTCGTTATCTAGCATAAAGTTAAATGCAACAACTTGCAACTATGCAAAACTTAAAAATTTAAAAGTATCAAAGAGTATGAAAGGTTTATCTCAAAAGTATTAGACATGTTTTGATACCACCAAATATTGAGAGTATCAAGGTATCAACGGTATTGAGGTTCCATGCCTAGTTGAGACCCATGTAAAAGAATTAATAAAAAAGCTATTTTCTTTCCAAATTGTCATAGTTGTGATGTGGGCCTCTATTTTTTCGTGTTCAGAAATTCCATATCCACAGTGAAGATCATATTTCCAGTTTCAAAAATAATTTCATATACATAAACTTTTTTATCAGAAATCAGATCAAGTATAATATAATCTTCAAAATGCAACATCTTTGAAAAGATGTTTGAAAAGAATGACTGCTCTCCTTAGGAAATTCTGGTATTGATGAGCTCATCATTTCCATTAAGTCCAAAACTTTCACATTACATTGCACTATTACATCATCTCTACTGTAGTCAGGATTAAGACTCTTCCTAGTCTGACTTGATTTGTAGTCTATCTTGATTTTCTTCTTTAAATATAATCTTGTACCCACTGAGTTTGTGCTCACATTAAGAAGCACACATCCAACCAAGTAATGTTTAATTATAAACAGCAGGTAGCATTATGATATAGTTGTGGTATACAGGTTAAGCCATTCTAATTCACTGTTTGCTTCAGCATCAGCACACTACAATTCATACAGATTCTGTGCATCCATTTTAGTCCAAGTCTGTTGTTGATATTTAAGAGTATGGACAATCTGACACTATTGAGTTTAGTCAGGTAGGTAGTTCAGGAAAATTATCAGGTGAGGGGATAAATGGCTGATAATAGAAAAGTGGTGGAAGAATGGTAATGGGTCGGTAGATGGTGGGAATTGGATGGGTATTCTTAATTGCCTCTAATTTAATATGAATACTGTGGAAACATACAATTGCACCATCTATTCACCCTTTCATATTTCATTAATGATATGTACCCATATAGGTTTCATACTATTTGGGTTGTAATCCTATGTGCAGAGATGAATGAAAAATTATGGTATGTATTTAGGTTTTGAGCACTTATATTAGCAGAAAAATATAAGTTCTGGCACCTTTTTTGGCATCGCGGTTCATATATGAAGTGATTAAGTTGAGTCTTATTGAGGTATATGATAGAACAGTCACTGATCTACATTTTTTTGTCATATTCTCTTTCTTCCTTACCTGCCTTGTTCCACCACAATCTAGCACTTTTGTTCTGTGTAAATTTTAACCTTGCTGGTCTTAACGTATGGCAGTAAAGCTTGAATACATGCTGCTATCGTTATCTACTACTAGATCCAGACAGTTTCATATCACTCACTGCAGAAGACATGAAATACTGTATGCCATGTCATTCTTTTATTCTTTTTTGTTATTTGTAAGTTTAAATAAAAGGATATAGATTTTATAGATTGTCAAATACTTATTCTCCTTTTTTTCATGGAATGCTTAGGTAAACATGTGAACTTTTGGTTTATTTTATACAACACTTAAAAACTACTATGCTTGTTTGGGTTCTTCTTTAAATTCATATAAGTAAGTGCTGAACTTAGAGTGTTTATTTACTTTCTTTCCTTCATAAAAATCTAATGCAGGTGTTTTAGCTGTAGTTACTTTCACTAAACACTAATGCTTTTACTGCAAATGCACAAAAGAACTACTTTGGGAATTAGATAATGTTGGTAAAATTTAATTCCATTCCCATAATGCAATGGTGACCACCCACGCAAATGAAGATTGATGGATATAGTGACAAAAATAGGGATATTTCAAGATTTTGAAAGACACATGTAATGTAACATTTACTGAAAATTCTGATTACTTTATTGACCTAAATTACCAAAACTCTGTCATTATGGAATCTAATTTTATATTTTGAAATGATAAAATATTAAAGGGAACATTGTAACATAGATCACAGAACATGGTAATTGGTGTTTTAACTGTAGGGCTACAATAATAACTCTAGAATGTTCATAAAATATTGAAAATTCCAAAGACATTATTTCACTTTCAGATCTACTGTTTTACTTTTAGAAGTACATTCTGACATTTCTGTTTAACTGTATCTTATTCTTACAACAAGCTCATTGAAACTATAACTTGAACCTTCTTTAATTTTCACAAACTTTCAATTCATAACAACTAAAATCTGGAATGAGAATCAATGGGAGCCACAAGCAGAAGAGGCAATGGAAGTGATAATTCAAGTAATTTCCTAACATTAATTTTTTGACATAAATTCAAATGATAAATGCTATAATTTAGATGCCTAGTATAGGCAACATTCTGTTTTTGATTTGCAAAAGCAATAGATTTAAAAAATAAAAATCATAATATGAGGGGAAAAAACATTTTTGTGAAAAATGTTATCCTATTTAGTACATTATAGCAAGTCTCAAAATGTAGAATTTCCCCAAATTAATGTGTGGGACTGATGGTAATTCTACATAATGCTTATTCGTGGATAACTTCACAGAGTAAGTGTGCATTCTCCTGTGGAACAGGCATGATATGACCATCAAGTATGAACTTTCTCATTCTCTGTGAGGCAGAACATGTGGTTGCCAAATGTCTCCGCCTTCCAAAATGTTTTTCTACAAATCTATGAAAGACAAACAAAGATCAATGTATTTATCAATTTTTTCTGCTTTAAAGAATGACATTTTTATCCCTTCCACTGTTTATAAACATATTCCCTCTCCAAATGCCTATGGGTGGGATGTGACTATACAAAAGAAAACAATTTTGTTACAGGCGTCTCTGCTAAGAATGGTGGACCAAATGAAGAAGCTGTTTACTACTACTAACTGCCTCTTTGAAAACTAGCAATATCTAACATATGAGGCTGTCAAGTGCTAAACTCGCCTTATCCAGGTAAAACGAATTTTCAGAAAACGTGAAAAACTAATATTAGGCAAACAGCAGAACATTTGAAAATTTTCTTAGTGTAATAATGTCCGGAGTAGACCCTTAAAGATACATGTATTCTCTTGAAAATCAGTCTCAAATAATATGGCAGCAAATCAAAATTTAATTTTGGATAAGGCGAGTTTTGTACACAACGGTAGTGGATTTGGCGAGTTTTGGCGGAAACACAATACTAAATTACAATGAAGTGCAAACATTTTCGCATTTACTTCTCAATATTTGTGTTTGACAATGTTAATAAATGACTTCTTGCAATATTTGTGTAATTATAACCATTTCTGATTTCATTTTAGTTAAAAAAACCAAATTTTCAGAATTTTTTTCACCAATTTTGCATAAGGATATCAATGAAGCACTCCTTTCATAGTTTGCTCACTAAAATTTACTAGTGTTCATATCACATAAATCTTATGACTTGTAAAATGTATATATTACGTTTAAAATGTAGTACTAATAACTAATGTTCAAAAACAAACATATTAAATTCTAAGTTGTCCTTCCTCACTATCCAAGAAACTCTCACAAGCAGCATCTATTTCTTTATTGTCATTGGCAAGATTGTTTTTAGATATTAAATTCTTGTAAAATACAGGCTTTCATTTTCCTCCCAGTTATCACCAAATGTTTTTGTAATAAACTTTTCACATCTTTAGCTTCTTCCTTCTTTACTTTTACACCTACATCTAAATGCCTTGCAATATGCATTTCTAAGGTTTTGCCTTGCTTCAGAATGGTCTTGCCTACACACAAATTGGACTGATAATTTGCCTTACATTTCACTAGAACTTTGCCTGAGGTAAAATGTTGTAAAATAATATGTTTAGATACCTTAAATTTAAAATGCCAGGATCCTGGTGACTTCAATATTTCCTTTGCAGCATACTTTTAATTGTGTACAGATACATCTGTCCATAGTCTGATTACCTTTCCATTATTTTTATAGATTTCAAAATATTCTTCAGGCCTACTGGTAGTGTTTCTCATTCTTATTTCTTTCTCTATTAGCCCGAAAACATAATTGGGAGTGGTGAATGAATGGCCAGGAATAGGAAAGATCATTTCTATCACCTGCACGTTCTGTGGTGCTTGAATAGCAAGCCATTTATTATACATGCCTATCATAGTGGTGTTTTTATTTTGTCCACAGCAGGCATCTGCAAATAGCCTTACTTTCTCAACTCCAGAAAAATCGGATTTGCACAGTTGACTGTATACTGCTGACACAATTTTGTTTGAACATTTTGGACATTCATTTTCTGTCAAAACAGAATTACAAACATTCTGATTTGTCAATGTTGCCTTGGATGAACCCTGCACAATGGAAAAGTTATACATATATAAATACCTGCTGTAGTATGCTGCTTGATCCTGTACTTTTGACAGTACCATATTTTTCTGACAGTCAAATGAAAATTTTGCTACTTTATCACCTTTCAGGAGATCAAAATATGCCTTAGCTCTAAGTTTATGTATTTGTTTAGCTATCAGCAAATCAGAACGTTTAGTTTTATCTGTTTCCAATTTTATTTTCTCATCATAAGAAAGACAAAGTAAGCATACATTAAAACAGGGCTTTTGAAGCCTATATTAAATTTTGCATTAAAAATATTATGAAAGAAACTCTTAGACACTTTCAATGAATTAGATGCTTCTGCATTATACATACATCTCATTTTATTAATGCTTAATTCCCTTGGTAAGTACTGCCGTGTTGATGTTTCGCTCCTGTAATAATGGACGTCAAGTACTTTAAACTTCTGTATGAATTTAATTACAGGTTCTCTCTTATTACTATTTTTTGTGACACCCTGTCTCCACCTCGGAATTCCTTTGGCGCAACTCCAGTTTCAAGATGTCTTTTGTACTCTGTCTTTTGATATTTGCAAAATGTCCAGAAAAGTTTTCTGACACGCCTGAACTGGCAGACCTTGTACAATTTTACATGATACTTTGTTGTAAAACCCTTCCGGGAATCGTCTTTGACTGCACGCTGCTGATTAGGTATATCAGTTGAACAGATAGTCAATATAACACAGTTTTGTTTAATTTTAGAACTGCAGCTGTAGAAGGCTTCGTAGAATTTTCTTATGTCCTTCTGTGTCAAGTTACTGCATTGGAATGACTTGCTGTTGTGATTGCAGGCAGGCAAGCATGGGCCAAGGTTTGCTGAATGCTTTTAACAATAGAGACTGTATTGTAAACACATCTGCTTGTTCATAGATGAGCCATATCTGTCAACAACAGAAGAATACTACTCAATTGTAATTCGATCATACATACCTTTCCCTCTTCTCTCTTTCACGTTTCGATTCACGGGATGCCAGTTTCCTAATTCTACCCTTTCCACCAACTTTGGGATATCAGAGGACTCCATAATAACACATCTGCATCTTAGACTAGTCAAAACTAAATTAAAAACGGTTGGAATCACACAGGACTGCTAATGTAGGGAAACAGAGAAGCGAAACTGCTATATTTCTTAGTGCTGGATAAGACGAGTTTTGCTCTTCACACTGCACAATTGTAGTGGAACAAGTATTGGATAAGGCAAGTTTTGCTTTGAATTATAAGATGGATTAGACGAGTTCTGCATCAACCGCCACCATGGATTTGAAGAGTTTTGCATTGAGCAGCAGTTTTCGGGGCTCTCTTGAAGGTGTATTAGATGAGTTTTGTTCAAACCCAAAGTCACCAGTTCGTAGAGAACTGCAAGAAGTATTGAATCCCATGTCTAACTCAATTTTTTTAATTTTTGGATAAGACAAGTTTTGCACTTGATGGCCTCATATGTCACATCATTGTGGTTGGTATATAATCCTATTAGAAGTGAATAAGATGTATGTAGGTATAGAGTGAAAATGAAAAATTCCTACAAGCATGTTAATATTAATTACTAAGTTTATCTAAGTTAAGTTTAGTTAATTGTTAATGTTCAGTAAATCAGAACTTAATAATTGTTCACCTAGTCACTATGTGCAAAATCAATCATAAGATGGCAATGGTAATTTGATGATGAAGGCAATGCAATGACAGCATATTATATATTTTATTATTGTCATGTGCAAAAAAAAAAATAACATATAAAAATTTTATAATCAAAGTTCTTGAGTTGTCATGATGTATTATCTGCTTACCTATTTTGTATGCTTGACTTTTATGAGTTGGTTTCACTGTATATGAATCAATTTCATCCAAAAATTGATAAGTAGCTTTGAAACCAGTACCATCAAGCCGATCATTAGAACGGAATGTTACTCTGAAGAACTTGTGATCTGACTCAATGTCAAACTCTTTTAACTGGCCACAGTGTCTGGAGTATTTTCTATCCCTGGCTAAAAAGTTAGAAAATTCAACATAGTCACTAGCTGATACTGCTTCACACCTGAAAATGGAAATAACATATTTCTCAATTATTGAACTATAAATAAGCATTAGTATTTTTGAAATTATGTGTAACTGTTAATGAATTATGTCTGAAGCAGCGATTCTGATGAAGGCATGAAAGGGGGAAAAGAAATGTGATTAAAAGGAAAGAATATCTTAAAAGTCATGTGTAGGCTGAAGGGTGGAAAATGGTATCACAGTCTAAGAACTCAAGACCATGGATGTTCAGTCTAATGGGTTGATGAATCACAATAGTACCACAATGAGATTGCCCCAAAATGTACCTAACTTTTCTCATCTTTGTTATCACAACTCCATATAGTATCTGGTTCATAATAAAATACCGTTAATTTTTGTTAAATACAAATTAGTGACATAAACTTGATTAATTAAAAATGCAAGTTTACAAATTATAAATGAAAAGAAATATTTAAATTCAAAGTTAATATAACAACTTATACCCCCTAGGCTATAAATATTTTTAAGATAAAGATGAGCGATTTCTAGAATAATAATCTTCAGTAGGTATGGAAAGTATGTTAATAAGCTTTTATTAGACATACTGAGATATAGAAAGAGCATTAAATTGTAAATGGATTAGATAAAATAGACCTATCACAAGAGTTTGATGAACTGGATCAAAAGCCAAAGGAATAGGAGAGGAAAATAGCTTGTAGCTTCATATAAGGGCCATAAAATTCTTATTTAATGAATGGATGTCAGCTGATCCTAGTTAAAAAGGAAACAAAGAAAACAATATACTCCTCCCACACACTCTCTGTCTCCCACCCTCTCTCTATCAGGGGCAAGGTGAAGAAGAAAGATGAAAGAAATAAAAGAAAGAAATTAAGAGAAGAAATAAATGGGAAAAAGGACACATTACAGTAATTTTTGTAAAAATGACTTCCCTTGCTTTATCTAAAAGGTCAGGACACATAGTAGACCAACTGTTGGAAATTCCTTATTTGGAGATATCTGGTATATTCATGAGCTTCTTGTCATTTATTTTGGAATATTGTAGCAGTGCAGTTTGTGTTGTCATTGTTATATTCTTAATATACGTATAGTTTTGGAAGATTAATTATACTTTACAAATTTTGAAACTTAAGGCTTCCATACAGTAAGATGAGTATAAAACATGGAAGTAGCCACTTCAGGAATCATTCAACCTAAGGCAATGAACGTGAGACCCCTGAATATAGAACAGTAATTTAACCTACAAAGTGACGTATTGCATAGTTAGCCAGATTTCACTTTAGAAACCCCTGGTTTTATACCCTTGGGGCTGACTCTGGTCAAGTGCAGCAGAAGCCCATGCCGCTCACCTTATTACAAATACACATGTTCTAAATTCATTTAAAATGTGATAACGAATGAGCACCATGTGCCTTCACCCTTCACGACAGGTACGTTACTTTTCTACTCAATTATTTGTAAACTCATTCCAGCTTGTGATATACTTTGTAATAAATTATATATTTTTCTAGGTGGGGCTATCATATAATTGTTTGGGACCGCTCTGGTCATACTAGCAACCTTTCCTTAGCAAGTACTTTAGAGTATAGGAAACCTTAAAGACCTTCCCCATCCCAGGTTTCCTTCCTTGTTCAGCGAGTCGTTCTGGTTTGAGATTGAACCTTAAGTTAGAAGTAGCATGTGTCGTAGATGCACGGGTCTCCTGCCACACGTTGGTGCTTGTCACACCCCTTGCAATCCTCTGAGCTACCCCTCCAGTTACCTGTGACACTTAGTGACGCTCAGTCCCATCATTACACCCCATTCTCACCGCAACCTCGTCAATCTTTTACCGTGATGTCTGGTGATGGCTTCAGGTTTCAACCCTTCCAATCCCTTTTCCTCAACCCATAACGGTCCCTTATTCTACCCGTGACATATGGTGGAGTCGCATGGGTCAAGATCACAGTGGGGAAAAGAACTGAGGTACCTTTAATTCTTGCGAGAGTGGGAGAACGAAAAAAACAAAACAATTCCAACACTTGAGAGGGTGGGTGGGTGGGGGAAAAGGAAATGCCTGTAGCACTTGAGAGGGTGGGCAAGTGGGCGGGGACAGAAAGGAGGTACTGGGGTCGAACACAGGGCTCCCGCATGTAACACACAGGGAGACTGGCAGCATCCACCAATATGTCATGGGTGGAATAAGGGATGGTTATGGATGAAGGAAAAGAGGTTGGAAGGGGTGACACCTGAAGCCGTCACCAAATGTGATGGTAAAAGAGGAATGAGGTACGTGGATGAGGATGGAGTGTAAGTACTGAGTGTCATTAAATGTCACAGATAATTGGAGGGGTAGCTCAGAGGATTGCAAGGGGTGTGACAAGAACCAACATGTGGCAGGAGACCCGTTTGTTTCTGACACATGCTACTTCTAACTCAAACCAAAGCGACTCGCTGAACAAGAAAGGAAACCCGGAATGGGGAATGTCTTTAAGGTTTCCAATACTCTATAGTAGTTGCTAGGGAAAAAGTTGCTAGTATGACAGAGCGGTCCCAAATAATTACATCATAGCCCCATGTATAAAAATATATAATTTATTACAAAGTATATCATGAGGCCGGAAAGGAGTTTACAAATAATTGAGTAGAAAAGTAACTTACCTGTTGTGAAGGGTGAAGCCACATGGTGCTCATTTGTTATCATATTTTAAATAAAGACTCTAGAACACGTGGATTTTTAATAGGCGAGCGGCATGGTTTTCACTGCACTTGACCAGTCAGCCCCAAGGGTACAAAACCAGAAGTTTTTAAAGTTAAATTCGGCTAACTAAGCAATATGCCACTTCGTAGGTTAAGGTACTGCTGGCAATTCAGCGGTCTCACGTTCATTGCCTTAGGTTGAATGATTCCTGAAGCAGCTACTTCCATGATGATTATACTCATCTTAATGTACGGTTGCCTTAAGTTTCCGAATTTGTAAATTATAATTAATCTTTCAAAAACGTATATAATGCCAATGCGAACTGTACTGCTACAATATCAAAATTCCTTATTTTGCCTGATTTTTATACCTAATGCATATTTTTTCTCAAATTGATGTTCTGATGGATTGTAAGGATATTTTAAAAGATTTTCCTCCTGTTTTATATCATGAATGCATGATCAAAAGCATATTGCAACTGTCAGTATTTTGGTAGTTTTAAACTGATTCTGGAGATGATCCTTCTTTCTTGTTTTTAAATTTCCTTCAACTTTTCTTAATATAGTTTCCTTCATATTCTAAGAATTCAATTTGATAAATTATGGAACTTTTTATATTGTAGAAGCACAAAGCTGATTTTTATTATATTTGTTGTACAAAGGCATATTTATGTTTTTTTTACCTGAATATTTTACACAATTTGCCCCATTTCCATGGGTGTGCGCTATTATCTGTATTTTATGTATTCCCAAGCCTGTAAGTATATTTAATGGCCTTCTTTCTCTTGAATTTTGTGATATTGCTGTTCAATATATCTGTGCTAAAACTGTTTTGTAGCATTCTGTTGAAGTTCTCTTTCATGTCTATTTGTTAGGGCTGAAATGAGTTTCTGCCTCTTATATTTTCTGCACATTAATATAGCAGTCATTAAGGCTACCTATAAACTGAAAATGTCACACGCAGTAAAAGGTGCTGCAATTTCACTTATCACATATGGACACATAGTAAATTCACCAAAATAAACTTAGATAGAACCTCTTTGAAAGACCGAATCCCTGAATTCAGGAGAAAATAATTAAATAATTTATATCATAATGCAATGATAAGTATAAATAAACAAAAATATATACATCTTTTTGCTTTTTGGCCCAAACAAGCCATCCTTTGTTCAAGTTTGTTTATCCCATATAGTGCAGATGGCAAAAGGTTTGCCTAAGCAGAACTGTAAAGGTGACTTCATATTGACAGAGAGGAGACCTTACTAAATAAAAGACCAATGCTTGAAAACAAATGCATTAACAGCTATGACTGGTCTTATAGCTCAGTCAGTAGAGCACCTGCCTGCTGTGCAAAGGATCCCTGCTTTGCCAGCTGGGATCAAGGAAGTTTTCTTTAAACAAGGATGTTTCACGGTATGTCCAGCATTTGGTGTTTGTGTATGTGTGTGTTATTGGTTATTTAATAACCAATTCACCTGTTTAGCCAGGATTACGACTAGGGGGGACTCTGAGTACAAGTGCCAAGTCATATAATTGTATGACAGCTAATCCAGCACAACTGCAAAGTTAACAAGATCAAACAAAATGCTAATTTTTCTTTTATTAAGAGATATTTACAAGGGTGGGTCAATAAATAAGTTGCAAATGTTAGTTTACCATGTAACATATTTAAATTCTGCATGTGTATTTTGCCATCAGATAGCATATGTATGCTTGTCGTAGTGGGTACATGACATCAGTAGGCTCTGGTCAGTCAGTGGCAGCCAGAAGAAGATGGCAGGTGTGTTGCAAAAGTGTTCCTGAGAACAGCAACATGCAGTTGTGCATGTTTTGTATGCAAATGATTGTCCAAAGAAGAAGTGCATTGCAAAATGCATCCCATATATGGTGAGAACTGCTTATGGAAAACTGTGTTCAATTTTATTCAGAAGTTTAACACGGGAAGGTGAAGCATCAGGAAACAGAAGCATCCTGGTTGTCCTGCAGAGGTGTCAGCTGAAACCACAGTGCATCATGTGAAACAAATCCTTCGTAATGACAGGCATGTGATGATGTTAACATGGAACTGCTTACATTTTCAACCAGAATCTGAATGATTCTCCATGGAATGGAAACATCCCACATCCCCAACAAAATAAAACAAGTTCAAGACATTCCATCAGCCTGCAAAGTTTTGCTCACATGTTTTGGGACACACAAGACATCATACTGTTGACACCTTAGCAGGAATGATCAGGATGCTTCTGCCTCTGATACTTCCTTCGCCTTTCCATGTTAAACTTCTGAATCCAATTGAGCACAGCTTTCCAATAAACAGTTCTTACCATATATGGGATGAATTTCACAATGCATTTCTTCTTTTGCCCGCAAAGACGTACAGCTGCATGCTGTTCTTCTTATGTACACTCTTGCAACATACCCACTATCTTCTGGTTGCTACTGACTGACCAGGTACCTATGTGATGCCGTGAACCTGCTACATCAAGCATACATATGCTGCTATCTGCTGGCAAAATACACATGAAAAATGTAAATATGTTATACGGTAAACTGACATTTGTGACCTATTTATTGACTCTCGTATGTTCCCTTAAAGCTATGTTAGAACTAAATTATCTTCTATTAGTGCATTATTAATAACAAACATGTCAAATACATGTCTACCTTGGTGGCTGCATTGATGAAATCACCTCTCAGTATTAGCACAGACAAATGCTAACATTTCTGCTTATATTCAAGTACAGGTAAAAACTGTTTTTTCTTTTGAAATGTCTGAATTTTCTGGTGCTGTTTTGTAAAGCTTGTTTCAATATGTACCCATAACAAAAAGTCCAGGAGAGTTAAATTCAGTGATCTCACCAGCTATTGAATGCAACCACCACAACCTATCCAATGTTTGGGGTACACATTGTTGTAATATTCTGTAACTCTTCCAGAGTCTAGAATAATGGGGTGTAGCACAATCACACTAAAACCAGTGATTTATAGCTACCTGAAGTGTCTTCTATAAGGTTCTTAAGGTTCAGCCTTTTCTGCAGGAATTTCAAATAACACTGCCCAGTAAGCCTAGGAACCAAATAAAATGCTACAAAGATATTTCCTCATAAAATTCTACACCACATATGAACACCTTATTGAGCCTGTGTGAGATGTGGTCGTAAACAGTGAGGATTCTCAGAGACCAATAATGGAGATTGTTTGTTTACATTGAAGTCACTGGCAAAATAACATTTTTCTGCCCATAAAACCTGCCTGTTTTAATTCGCATGTTGGTTTGTTTTAATTAAGAGCCTTCTGCAAAACTATAAGTGATTTGGGAATTAAATCATTTCCACAAACTGTTGGTATAAATGTATCTTACAGGGATGCCATTTTTGTTCCTTCAAAATTCATTATATATTGAAATCCTTCAAATTCTCAGGTTTTTCAGGCAATGGCAGTAGTGGTGGTGTGACAAGCAATAATTAAAAACAGCAAAATAACATAATTGTTTATACTGTATAATAATTACTATGTTATTTCCATTCTATCTACGCATACTTTACATGGGATTTTCTCGGAAACAATGAATAACATTCTGAGAAACATTGGATCTTTGTAAATAGGCCTTTCCACAAATGCTGTACTTGGAATTATCTATCAGTTCTTAATCGCATCTTTGTACATGGAAAAATGTATACAGAAGGCTGACTCATATCAGGAAATAGCCTTCAAGCCTCAATTATATTACAATGTGTCTTCTCATAGATGTTAAGTTCTTCACCATATCCATGTATTTGTTGTGCATGAAGATTTCAGCTGTTATCTGTTTGTCTGAATTAACTGACTTGAACTAGAAGCAGATGACCATAAAATGCTTATTGGTATGAAACCACAAAGTATACACATGCCAGAGCAACACTAC
The DNA here is from genome assembly GCA_030765065.1 of Deroplatys truncata. NCBI lineage: Eukaryota > Metazoa > Arthropoda > Insecta > Mantodea > Mantidae > Deroplatys > Deroplatys truncata. Next base: position 404,327,031 of record CM060990.1, on the reverse strand, counting down.
CTCAGTGACCTTTCACTTTATACCTGTACTGCCCCTTTGAACATCAGTGATGCAGGAATGCTTTTGCACTGCTATGCAGAGAACTTAAAGCTACAAAGCTTGTTTGGGCCACCTTGTATTCATTATATGTATAATTTAAAAACATGGAAAAATTGGCAGTATTCACACATTTTTGGAAATGTAATCATGATAAATGATGGGTGACCACACTATTGGAAATTCAGCAGAATTTGCCATATAGGAGTAAAAAGTCAGGGAAAGCAATTATTTTGATATTCCAATAATATGTATGCTCTCCTCATAGAAGCCACATTACCTTGAAGCTTGTAGGTGAGGGGAGCTTCCACATATCTATAAACCTGTGGGCTATACTGAAAGAGTTATTGCCAGGGTGGTCACAGGGTAGATGCCAGATGAAGAAGTGGCTTACCATAAGACCAACCCTAAATTGTAGAGTGACCCATGCTGAGGGGGTGTATGATACAGGGCTAATGTATCTTAAATGGGGCTTTTGGATACCGGCAACCTCCAGAATATAAGTCTATCCAGGCAATTGGGGCTCTGCTTGGGCAGACTTTATAAATCCTCCAGCTTCCTGTAGGACCTTATGGAAGCCACTAAGAAAAAGAAATATATTTCTGAGGCCACACTAGCAAGCCCTTAGTACTATCAACGACTTCTCTTAATGAGGAAGCTCTTTCAGGGCAAACCTCTGACATAGAACTTGAAAAGTATGAAGGTTTATAAAAGATCTGGGTAGGTAACAGAACATTTTGGGCCTTGGAAGAATTACTACATGGCTCTAGCCAGGGATAGCCCTAAAAGTCATTCAGATCAAATTGGCTGCCTTCTGTAAAGCCCTTAATGAAGAAGGAATAAACCTTGTCCTAATCCAAGAACCATGGACAAACAAGGAAAAATTTGGACTAGGTGAGTGTCAAGGAAGCTAATACATTGCAGCAAGGGCACTCATAATAGGAGTTATATTCTTGTTCCTAATGGAATTCAATGCTCGCCACTTCTATAACTTTGTTCTAGTGATATCACCACAGTAAAACTCTATTATGCTGCAGGAGTAGGGCACAAAGGCTTAACAGTGAGCTCTGTCTACTTACCCTATGATGGCAACAACACACCTACTAAGGAACTAGAGCGTAGGCCACACACTGCACTCAGAGAGGGGAATAACCCATCTTTGGGTGTGATGCCAACTCTCATCAACAAATCTGGGGGAAACAAAAACATCAATAAAAGGAGTCAGTGCCTTTTAGACTTTCTGCTCTCCAGTAATTTATATTATTTTAAATGTTGGCAACTGGCCTACCTTTGCTAATTGAATAAGGCAAGAGGTTATCCACATTACCTTTTGTACTGAGTACATTTTAACTTAGATTACCGTTTGGAGGGTCCTGAGTGAACCATCACCTTTGGATAATAACTATGTATCTTTTAATGCTAACATAGTTAAAAGAACTACTACCTACAGGAATCCCAGGAGAACCTGGTGGGAGACCTATATGCAGGATCTCTTAGGTAGGATTGGGCAGATCAGCAGGATTATATCATTTGGGATATCCACAAAGTCACCTACTTAATTCAAAAGGCTATACATGATGGCTATGATAATTATCCTATGCAAATTTAGATAAAATCCCAGAAAAATGACATTGATGAATTAAACACCTTGAACACAGGAGAGACAGATTAAGACATCTCTTCAACAAGGCAAAAAGACTGGAAAATGAAGGGAGTAGTATTATACAGTCCTCATGGATTATAATAAAAGCATAGGCAAGGCAAAATGATCTTCCTGGCAAGCCTTCTGTCTGGAAATATCTACCTATCAGAGGCAGCTAGGTTACAAAGAGAACTGGCCCACGATCCAATAAATCCTGTAGGAACAATATGTAAGCTTACAGGAGGATTTATGTGCTCAGCTCAAGAAGAGCTCAAAGTTCTCTTTGAGATACACTTCCCCAGTTGCACATGAAACCTGCAAATTCACAGCACACTGCAAAAGTTCTAGACCAAGAGCATTGTATATCTAGAATTCCATGTCATGTAGTTATGATTTACAGTGTTAAATGTCAATTAATAAATTTAACCCATTTAACCCTCACAGGACTGATGTCCTACATGTAGGAAACTTCATCTATGCAATCCTTTTGCCTTTAGTTAATAGTAACAGTTTTATTTGAAAGATGTCAACACCATTTGTGCAAGGAACAAGCTTTATAAGAGGAATTATGTTGGTAGTCCTGATTCTTGCATTTGTTTGCGGAATGTACAGCAGTATTATTATTGCATTATGTGAAAATGGCTCACTGGATGCAACTACATCTAGAAAAGTGAGTATATCTTAATATTTTGTTTATAAAACTACTTCACAATGTTGTTATTTATTTAAAAATGCTTCAACTCAACATATACAACAATTATAAACTGCTAACCTTTAACTTTATTATCTATAGAAGTCTGTATATGTGCATGACCTACACATAAGACAAATGCTCATGGGAGTTTAAAACTCATTATTGCACTGTATTTGGCTACACTTATAAATGTGTTTTACCATTCCAAGTCTACAAAGAATATTTGTAAAACCTTTTATTTTATATTGGGATAATGCATTGAAAAAATTTATATAAAATTGTGATGATGATTTCATTGTTGCAGTGGTCTGACATTGAATGAAGTAACTGAGATTTTGAATGCCAGCTCTGATGAGGAGAATGAAATTGAAGGGATTGTAAGAGAGAAGAGGTGTCTGTTCTACCTTCAGTCAATTTGAGTGAACCAGTCACAGATGAAGACTCAGTGACGAAGAACAACCAATAGTAGATAATCTTCCTGGTAATCAGCTCAATACTCTTGCAGAAATTGAATGTGTAAACAATATGACCCATGTAAGTCACTATCACCAGCTCAAAAGAAGAAAAAGAAATACTAATGGCTAGATGGTGATATAGAAAGTGATATAGCAGTGTGGCCTACTTGGCCTCAGAAATTTCCTGACTCCTGAAGAACTATTTTCTTTATTTATAGATGAGAATACTTTAAGCCTGATTGTCTTCTTTTTAAATCAGTGTGCTGCTAAGAAGAATATGATTGGTGATATTATCACCAAAAATGAAATGAAAATGTTAGTAGCCATACATCTTTTGAGGGGTTATACTGCTCTCACGCAAATACATGGTCTAGGAAAGCAATCCTAATACTCATAATATTCTGGTTTCCTAAGCAATATCCAGAAACAGATTTAAGCTCATTATGAGTAATCTTCATGTCTATAACAATGATGATCTCGATAAGGACAGATTTGCCAAGATTCGCCCTTTATTTTCTGAACTGAATAAAAGATTACTAGCTCATACTCCACACTGTGAAAATCATGAATCCATGGTACCATATTGCAGAAAACATGGCTGCAAGAAATTTCTTTGAGGAAAAGCTATGCTCTTTGGATTCAAGCTGTGAACAGGTGCTACCTCCAACACATATGTTGTTTGGATGGACCCCTACCAGGGTACTAATTCATCTATTTCATTGGAGAATCAAATATTAGATCTTGGAGCCAGTGTAGTATGCCAGTATGCAGATATTTTGGACAAATATTAGGTATTTCCATATCACATTTTCTTCAATCATTTCTTTAACTTAGTAGCACTTATGGAAGAACTGGGAAAAGGAGCATTCAAGGCACTGGAACAATAGGAGAAAATGGAATTGCTAGTTGTCCTCTTTCCAATGTCAGCTCTTTCAAAAAGTCTGCTAGAGGCAGTTCAGCAGTAAAGAGAGCAAAGGAATCAAATATCGTAATAACAAGATAGAATGATAATAGGGTTATCTGTGTAGCCTCAAAACGTATTCTATCTCAGTCATTTCATAGTACTAGCAGGTATTCATGAAAAGGAAAGGATTACCACCAAACAGCCTCATAATATATTTATCTACAATAAACATTTGGGTGGTGTTGACAGGGCAGACCAAAATATAAGTCTCTATAGAACTTCATTCAGAGGAAAAAAATGGTATTTTTGTCTCCTGTCACATGCTTTGATGTAGCAGAGCAAGGTGCATGGTTGCTGCACGGATTGAAAGGAGGAACTATGTATCATCTGGCCTTTTCTAGATGCCTAGTGCCATTCTTGAAAAAAGTGCTAAAGCTGGTAAGAGCAGAGGCTGTCCTTAAAAAAGTGAACATCAGGACTCCCGATTTTATGGAATAGATCACTGGGTTGTTCAGCTGGAAAAATAGACTTATTAACAAAAATATCATGCTAAAACAACAGTATGCATGAAATGTAACATAGGACTACATGTTAAATGCTTTCAGGCCTACAATACTTCACATTAGCTATAACGCTTAAATTTATGTTAACCTGGTAACTTGGAAACTGACAGTGTTATTACTAATAATTTAAAGTTTTCTTCTGAGTATATGTTTAATATTCATTGCAAAATCTTTTAAAGACAGAGGCAATTACTTTGAGAGACAAAAGCATATTACAGTTTGTGAGAGTCTGTAAACAATTCATATTATACTACTGCATTTATTTTGTATTTTTGAATCTGAAAAATAAAACACAGACAGGAAATTGTTTATTATTTATGCACACATAGGACTTATGGCCTATATATTGTGCTAAGAGTTTTACAATTTGATTGTCTACTGCACTTTGACCCTGGCCACTCATTCAGTAGACAATCACTACAGTTCATTTACATTATACAATTTCCCGTCAACGCATTCTGTAGACAATCACTACAGATTATTTACATTTTATAATTTCTTGTCAATAAATTATCTTGTTTTTTCAGTTTTTTCATGTTCCATTTCCACTTGTTTTTCACTTTTCACTTATTGATTACTTTACCATCGCACATTCACTATAGTTTTCCATTCAAAGTAGGATACGCTACCTCTTACTTTTCTCTATCCACTGTCCAAAGCCATTTATTTTTTACTTTACACAAAAACTGTTCAATGCTTCTAGCGTCCTTGCACATCATTTTGATCATAAGTGTATTTCTATCCCCCTTCAATCACTTCTTATTAAAGAATTCTTTTCTCCAATTTTCTGTTCCTTGGCACTTAAATACTGTGTGTTCAATGTCTCCATTACCACCACATATCGAACACTGGTTCTGAGGAATACCCTGTCTTAACTCTCTTAGCCTCCATGCTCCGGTTCTTACCCATGCAATAGATTCTCTCTCTTCTTTACATACTATGCCTTTATATTTTTCCCTACCCCACGTATTTTTCATTGGCCTATAATAAACTAATGAGCTCTTTTCGACAATCTCACCGAACATGATTTGTATATCTATATCTTCCAGTCTTTTCCTCACCTTTTTCCAAAGATTTATCATGTTACTTTCTCTCCTTCTCTACATGTCTCCTAACCCATTTTTCTCCAAAATGTTCCATAAATTACTTACCCATCTATCATTCATTAAGCTATCCTCTTAGTATTCTATACATTGTCTTAACACATTACTTTTTCCTAGGTTTAAAGTTCTGAACTAAAATTTCAAAGTTCTTTCCATTATCTTCCCCTTAGTTGGCACCCTGCCCATCTGTAATTGTGCTACCTGTCTTACAATTGCCTTCGGTAACCCTAGTATTTCTCTAGAAAACATCCTGTGCACCTCATCTATACTTTCCCATCCTCTATCTAATCCCCATATTTCTATACCATACATCATTTTTGCCTCCACAACCATCTCATAAACTTTTTCCAGCCATTTAACATTTATATTAGGTACTCTATATTTGCAGCTTCTAATTGCTGCCATCGCCCCTTTACCTTTTGCCAATGCAAACTTCTTTTGTTTCTCCCATTTATTACCTCCATCTACTTTTACTCCTAAATAAATAGTCATGCACCACCCTATAATCTTTATTCTCTCCCTTCCACTTTTCATATTTGCTTAATTTCCGCCCCCCCTTTTTGAATACCACAATCTGTGTTTTCTCTTGATTCACTTTTAACCTCCATTCTTTACAATATACATCAATTGCTTGTAATGATTGTTTTAAACCACTTACTGTAATAGATCCTACCACTAGGTCATCTGCAAAAAGAAGTCCTGGGATTTGGATGTTGTTAATTACTGGTGCACAGTTATTTTTCCTTCCAATTTCTAGTAAGACATCATCTATGTATAAATTAAATAAAACTGGGCTTAACTTACATCCTTGCCTGAGGCCTTTCTTTTGTTGAATTTCTCTTGTTACACAGTCTGTCTCCACCCTTACACAGAAGGTGTTCTCTAAATACAGTGCTTTAATCATATTCACCCATTGCTGACTTACTCCCTTACACACTAATTTATGCCACAGAAGTTGTAGCTCAATTCGGTCATAAGCTTTCTCTAAGTCTACAAAAGCCATAAACAATATACCCCTTTTTTGTTTTAAATATTTGTCTGCTAATGTCTTTATAATAAATAAATTATCAATTGTTCTCCTTCCCTTGTGAAAGCCCATCTGGAATTCCAAAAGGATATCATATTCTTCAACCCAAAATTGTAGTCTAGCTGCCAAAATGCCTGTAAAACGTTTTCCTATATTAGATAGTAATGCAATACCTTTGTAGTTATTAGGTTTATCAACATTACCCTTGCCTTTATATATAGGATGGATGATAGCTTCCCTCCATCGTTTAGGTACATAACCCTTTCTAATAATTACATTAAATAAATCTAATAAAATTTTTACTCTTCCTGTTTCAGTACACCACTTCTTAAACTCTGTTCTGATGCCATCAATTCCAGTAGCTTTATTTTTCTTCATTAACTTAACTTGTTTTATTATTTCCTCACTCGTAATTTCACCATCCAATATCTCTACAAAAACATTCCCTATTTCCAGAAATCCCGTAATTCCTATACTCCTGTCTTCCCCATATAATGATTTAAAATACTCCATCCATTGTCCTGGCTCATTATTGGGTTTAGTTACACATTTACTATAGGTTGACTTAAGAACCTGCCAAACCTTATTAACATTATTTTCATTTAGACATTTTATCAAACTCCTTTCATTACTTTCTCTTCAGTCCTTTTCTTTTGTTCTAATAATAAATTATGTGAGTTTCTCCCTTGCATATAATCGTCCCTAGATTTTCTATAACCTAATTCCCTCCACCTAACTAACAGTTGTTTTACTTGTCTTTTTGATACCCTAGATTCTTCATCAAACCAATCCTTATCATATATGTAAACCCTCTTTTTTGTTTTCATTTCCTCTCCTGCCCTTTGAATAACTGTATTAAGGATATCTATTGCATTCTCTATTTGATTATTCTTAACCATGAATATTACTCCACATAGACATATCTATTCATAATTTGAATCTAGTCTGTTTAAATGTGTCACAGAATTCTTCTTTCCATTTATAGCTAATATACTCTTTTTTTACAATAGCTTTCCACTCTTGTATTGTGTTTTACTTGTGCTGTGTGCATCATAAAATCCACAATCAGTGGATAATGCCCGCTAGTTGAGCTTAAATTTAATACCTTAAAATTCCTTAAAATATGCCCTAAATTCGGAGGCCAAAACACAAAATATATTACACTCTGCCCAGTCTATATATAGGACACCCCACCACTTTGGTATGACTGATGTCCTAAATATAGCATACCCTGTTTTTAATATTTAAACAATGAACTCTGAGCAAATAAAGCTTGTACTGGTATCAGTGGTCCTTAAGGTTAGTTTACTCACAATATCACAAAAGATCTGACAAAAACGGTTTCAGTCCAATCTGGGTTAAATCACCAGGCAGAGGTTTTATTTATGGACACTCCTTAACTGCTGTGATACCAGGCAGAGATGGTATATTTCCTGCATTATTGCAGAACAGATTTGATTTGCTTTATATCTTCCTCTGTAACCTCTTCTGGGCCAGTATAGAGTTTAGTTACATTCCTCTGGCCTGGAGAGCTACCAGAGTGGTGTTTATTCCTAAGCGCAGGCATAATAATTACACCAAAGCTAAGGCCTATCGACCAATCAGTCCTATATCATTCCTTTTAAAGGCTTTGGGAAGTCAGATTGATAGATATATTTGAAGGAGGGTACTGTCAGATACCCCACTCAATTGAAACCAACATGCCTACCAGCCATCTAAGTCCTGTGTAATAGTATTGCAAAGTCTAGTCAGTAGACTAGAGGACTCAATGGCTTGGAAGCAAATAGCCCTAGGGGTGCTATTAATAATGCCCACTATGAACCTATGGGCTACATGGAAGTGTGGAGTCAATGGCACTCTTTGTAGTTAGATAAACCCCATGTTCAGGAGCAGGAAAACTACAATACGTATCCTTGGGTAAATGAGGTGGTTCATCATCAGAAGGGGTTCTCTGCAGGGAGGAATTTTCTCTCTGCTTTGGAGTCTCATGGTGGAGGTCTACTCAAGGATATGACTCAGGAGAGATGCTATATATGCAGATATGCAGATGCCATAACATTGATTAGCTTTGGGAATTTTCCCAATACAGTCTTAGACACAATGAAGTGTGTACTGAGAAAAAATTCACAACTGGTACATGCAGGAGGACCTGTCCATCAATTTCAGCAAAACAGTTATTGTTTCTTTTACTAATAGGAGGAATTTAAAAGGACTAGGAAATCTTAAGCTAGGCAGTACACCCCCAGGATATTCAGTTGGTAAAATATCTAGGCAGAGCCAGCTCCAACAGCTTTGCCGCCCATGCGATAATTGCAAGTGCCTCCCGCTCAGACTTTCAGACAAAACTAACTTTTATCCACAATGTTAGTCTTCTATGACTACTTATTCTCAACAAAGTAAATGCATTTATTTGCTTGCAGGGGTAACCATTAAATAAAACTCAAGAAGAGATAAGGTCTCTTATATGCGGTGAAAGAACAAGTTTATTCTGAGTGGAAGATATAAACACATACAGCCACACAATAAAAATGTTCAATATTTCAGGTTTCCCCTTCATCAGGAGATTAAAATGACCAAAAACACACAAGAAAATGAAAAACCACTTGACAGTTAACTCCGCTGGTTAATAATCCACAACATATTCGGGCCTGGGCTTGCTTTCATTTATGAGTTGCAGAAGTTAATAAGTTCCCATTATTTCATTGTAATGTTGCATGCTACATTATGCGAGCAAGCCATACTACCATTTGTACTTAGTGTTATTATGCACATATCCATTTGGATCATGTGATATGGAGCATCTGCAGAAGTGATCATGGCTAATGTCTTGATGGTAATCCCCTTATCTTCTTGAATTGGAGAGCAGTTGGTGGCCATAATTGAGATGTCCCAGCATGGGCAGTAATAAAGCGCTGTGAGTAACTTCATGGATATTTCAAATCTGTCATTAGTCCATCCCTTTGATACGATATGGCCGGCATATAATCACATTTCAACTAATGATATAGTTTCCCTCAAATTCTTATTCTATACTTATCTTAAAATAATGCTCATAAGGCTACAATATTGGATCTTTTGAGTATTGTTTTTCTCTTATTTATTGTATTGAACACAAATACAAGAACATGAAGGACCTTGTTCAAAGATCTAAGGCTTTCCTGAAATAGTTATACTTCGTTAAGTGAAGAAACAAGTTAACATGTGGTAGGATGCTCATTTTGGGTGTAGTAGCCATAGATATAACTTTTTATTGCATTTAATTCAAAATTGTCTAATTGAGTTTGTCTAGAGTTAAAATCAGTAGTTACTAACAAAGTAGGTTAAGAACACAAGGAGTAACTGAATGCACAAACAGCAATTTCCAGGATACCACTAGGCAGATAACTGACCTGAGAGATTCATGAGTCCCAATGTAAGCCAATAAACTAAAGCTAGTGGCTTGAAACACCCCTGTTTATAAACATTATGTTTATTGTGGAACACCTGTTGCACATGAAATATTTTGATGATCATCAATAAGGGTTGTATCCAAATCACCCTATCACTTCATTTGTCACAGTTTGATAACAAACATATCCAGAAAGATGCTAGGGTTTAAGCATAATTTGTAATTCCATCTTATTTTTATATGTTGTTCATGTTTTAAGATTTTGCTGCTCCTAAAACCTGCTGCCCTGGGCAGTAGCATGCCTTGACCCCCCCTCCCCTTAAGCCAGCCTTGTATCTATGCCTTATACTGTATAAGAAACTGACCTGGAACAAGCACATGAGTATTACTCTCCATTGAGCTGGGTGGTCAACTGTAACCATCAAACACGATGTTGGAACAAACTGGGCCATGAAGCCATGCATTATCTGTTGACTATATGTTGCAATGGTTAAACCCCAGCTGCTTTATGGCATCATTGCTGGGTGGCAAAAACACTAAAGATTACTGTAGCAGATAAATTTACCAAGCTACAGAAATTAATATGTCTCTGTATTACTGGGCCCTTCAGAAGCACTCCAACCATCCATCACATTGGAGACCCTACTGGGATTCCCTTCCATGAAAATTTATTTACAAGCAGAGGCTAGGCTTACTGCCTACCACTTAGTGCAAACAGGGAGCTGAAGAGATAGTTGCTCAATTACTAGACAAACTGAATTTCCTGGATATCTCAGTTTTGAGTATGTGGTCTGATCTAATGAATACTCAGTATTGCTCTCCCCCTCAATTTAAGGTAACCCTTAGATCTTGAGAACACTGGATGGAAAGAACTACACCTGATAAATAATGTGGCCAACTTGTGTGGTTCACAGATGGATCCTGCATAGGGAACCAAGTGGGCACTGGCATGTGTGGCCTATCTACAAGGACAAATATCAGTATAGGCTTTGGAAAATACTACACAGTTTTTCAGGCAGAAGTGGTATGGTAAATGAATTCTCATCCTCACAGTAGGCAAAGTGCTTTAAAAGCACTCTTCAGACCAGGTAAAATCCAAATTGGTATGGGAATGTCTAAATGCCCTGGCATCCACAATGGGCTCGAAAAGTAATGGGTGCTGGGGCATCAGGGCATTTTTGGAAATGAAAAAGTTGATGAGCTGGCAAAATGGGGTACTGAGATACTCTATGTTGGCCCTGAACCTGTGGTTGGAATCAATGCACGTACTGTCAAAACTTTGGTAAAAACATGGATTAGGGAAGCACATCAATTCAGGTAGAAAATCTGTCCTGGACAAAGAGGTCTTAGGTCCATACTTTCCTCATCTCTCCTGAGACTGGACAGAAGACGAATAAGGAAGGTAGTTGCATTAATACCTGAACATGTTCACTTCCGGAAACATCTACGTGAAGCAGGACTCTACAAAGATGAACCCTCTGTAGAATGTGCAAACAGGATGAGGAAACTGCTTTGAAATTCTGCTCTTTTTGGATGACTATGAGACAAAGTGAATAGCGATTTAGCACTTGAAAAAAGGTATAAGTATCTCAAAATTCAAATCAATAACAAAGAATATCTCAGAAATGGTTAATGTCACAAAAAAATAAAAAATGCTTACTCAATATAAATTGTGTGCTTTAACAAGATCTACAATTTTGTGTAGTAGTATTTTGTCTATATCTCAGGGTTTACTAATTATACAAAAGTCATTCAGAATGAAGAGAACTTCACAGGCTATTTGCAGAAAATTCAAGATATGCATTTTATTTGTCATGGAAGTATCTTAAACATATGGTATTTTAATCAAAATCATCCATGTGAGAAAATGAAAACCATCAAAATTTGTCCATCTCATGGTTATTTTGGAATAGGAGGATTTTGTTGAAAATCTTTGTTTCATATCTCTGGAAGATAGTGAACTTACATATCAAGTTACACACACACACACGCACGCATGCACACACACACACACTCTCTCTCTCTCTCACTCTCACTCTCTCTCTCTCTCACCTTTTTCTAAAAAAAATTTCTGGATTCAGGGGACCTCAAAACATATGTTTGCATGAAACCTCAGTATCCAAATTTTTGGTGAAATATAATACTTCCTCTACTTATAGATAAGTAGTAGAGAAAGTAAAAAGCGGCTACAGATACTTTGGACAGTTGATTTACAGTTGAAGGTGAGGCCAGTGTTGCTGACAGTTGGTCTGAGGCTGAAGATGAGCACAATTGAACTTGATACCTACCTTGAATTTTCAGGTAGAATAAATGTGTTAAGTATAACAAAAATATTTCAATGTGTTGTCAGTTGCTATAATTTCAGTGATATTAGTTTTGAGACAGAAATTTACCAGTAAATCCTTGTTGCTTCTGTATATGAATCATTTATGTTAATATTGCCTATGATTTGGCATGTCTTTCTGCCCAAGGTCTTTTTTCCATTCATCATTTTTTGCAGTGGATCCCTTATAAAGCATTTCTTATCATCCAATACCCCAGTCAGTATACTTTCCTCTCCCTAATCAGTTCCAGCATTGCTCTCCTTTCACCCAATCTTTTCAAAGCAGTTTCATTACTTATTTTTTTCACTTATTCACATTTCAAATGCTTCAACTGTCTTTTTTCACTAAGGTGCAATGTCAAATTTCTGCGCTATATAATGCACATTCCAAGTAAATCACTTTCCTTATCCATTTCTTAATTTCTTCTTCAGGCATTAACAAACTTCTTTCATCATTACTGTCTTCTGTTTGTCTTCTTGAAAAGTATGTAGCTTATGGTAAACCCAAAATATGTAAAGCTCCCACCTGCTGCACTAAGTACCTCATCTCAAATTTCTTCCAATAACACTGGCCAACAAGTTTTCATAATGTAAATAAAATTAAGAAATATAGGTACCTAATTTGTAAGTGCTAATTTTGAATATATGGCATCAGAATGTTGCAACACATTACATTCATTCAAAATTTTAATATAGGAAATGTAGAAAACCATAAAAAACAAGTCACATTTGAAACAAGTTTCTTTTTCATGTGCAAGCTGTATACAATTCTCGAATGGGTGTGCAAAAGCTGTTAAGTCAAAAACTTTTATACTGAGAAAAATTAAAAAATTAAATTAAAGATTGAAACAAATTTTCCAAATACCCTATGTGCCAAAACACTACACATTTTGAAAAAAAAGAAGTACCTCCGTTAATACTATAAATATATACATGAAGCTATTTTAGCTCCTTTACAACTTCATCCTTTACTAAAGATTATCTAAAAGGTTGGAGGGTGGATATGTGACTTACCTGATTGTGCACAATACATTTTGACATTTTCCCACTTTTACACAAACGTTATCTTAATATTATCAGCAGAATCTTTATTGTTTGCTATGAGAAGTTACAGCGAAAATGACATATTTAAGTATGAAACAATTCTGATTGTTCTCTCAGCGATAAAAAAATACATATTTATATGTATTTTAAAACTTTGCAGTATATGACAGAATAATATAGTATAAAAATAGTGCAACAGTAATAAAACAAGACATTAATTATAATGTTTGAAAATAATACCTTATCAATCACACATATTAAGTATTCTATGTTTTAGCCTTTTATAAAAAAAACTAAAGGTTTAATTTAACAGATTTATGAAATATAACATAATATAATTCAAAGCAAAGAAACAAGAAATTTTACTATTATGACTTAATGTTGCATACTTTATTTTTTCTTTAAATTTCCTTCAAATTGTTTTCACCATCCAAAATATTAATTGAACACTAAAAACAAATTCACTCAACATCCTCATCAGTATCCCATCTGAAAAAGTATTAAGAACACCTTTGGATGTTTTCAGACTGCTATAGAATTCCCAGAATGTTGGCGAGATAAATGGAAATAGATCCAGCAAATCCTTCTTTTCTACAGGGTTTATTGCATTTGGACCAGAATATTTCTTAAGTGGTTTGAAACCTGTAGATTTATTTCCTCTTTTGAGAATACTGGCAAATCTGAAATCATCTTTCCTCAACATCTACTTGAAAGAGAATTGCTTAAGGGAACCCTTTTGAAAATGCTACTGTATGTCCCTACAAACAATTTTTTCTCCATTTTGTATTAACCCTTCGTAACACAAGTTCTTTTCCTAACAACACTGAAAAGTCATAAAAGTCCTCTCTAGACATTTCACTAACCACAAATGGCTTATTATTACCTGACAGGTGAACAAGTTGCATCAAGTTATGAGTGTGACGAATAGGAATACCACACTTTTTTTCTTTTTCTCTATGATCACATGATCTCCATTGCTCTCCATATGTGTATGCCCAGGTATTAGGAACTTGTGATCAATAGACTGGAGGATTGGTTGTTCCTGAAGTGCAACCATATGCATTACTGCCATGTGACTATTTTTGTTTTGTCCTTGGCAAGAATCGGAACACACGATGATATTTTTACATCTAGATGAAGTTGTTTAAGATGCTTGTAAAGGCAGGAACCTATTTCATTAGCCCCTCTTAAGGCTTGTCCTTCATGCCACATGAACCAGTATGCTTGCCGGTCATCACAATCATGGACTGTCAAGTTATAGATCCATAGCTGTCTTTTATAGAAGGCAATGGAGCTACTGACCACTGAAGTTGGCAAGTACTGTTGTAAGTTGTATGTTATGTTGACTTTCATATGCTAAGTGAGCCTTTTCCTGATCCATTTCTTTATCTCATTGGAACCCAAGTTTGTTTTTTCACTCTCAGAAAGCTCTATCTTTGACTGAAGTCTATTACATGTCTGGCATGTGTCCACTTTTGGTTCTTTTATAGTTTAAGATCATGGAAAATAGTTTTGTAGATCATCCTACTAACATTTTTCCAGGAAGGGCATTTAAATATTCTTCATATAAGATTCTTCACTTAAGATGATATGAGGTGATAAATATTTTCTCTGTGAATGTTTTATGGAATAATGGCTTTTGTATGTTGGAATGGAAAGAAAATGATCATGGACAGACAATTACCTCACTGTCAAATTTGTTATTCATGCTTGCCCCTTCCATCATCATTTAAAATACCAGAAATGTTACTCCGTTTCTTCTGAATTACCACTGCTATAAACCCTTTAGTCTCACAGAATACTTTCAAAAAACAATATTTACAGACTTGTTCCAATTTTACATTTATGTATAAGTGATAATCAACTGTAATTTGTTGAAAATGATGCTTCTGTATATCCCGTGTTCTCGGTCTTTTAGAAGTGCTTTACTTGTATCAAATTACATATGTATGAAATCCTCTTATCAAGATTACCCATCTTTCAGTAATCATTATTAATTTGTTTTATAGTGTCATCACATATTCGTTCTGTATCTACATGATTCAAGGGGCTTTATAACTTTAGCCTCTGCTACTTTTCCTTTCTGATTAGTGCAACTTTTTCCACTGTTTGTTGCACATTTCCTTTCTTGCCTATCTTTTCTCATATCCCCTTTCAATCCTCGCTTGTTCACTACAGGTCTGATATTTTCATCTGCTAATATTGCTTCCACTTCATTTATTTCCTCTTCAGTAACAGTCAAATCAATTTCTACTTCATGATTTTCACCTTCCAGTTTATTATGTTTATCATTTACACTAGATTTATTGGTTAAGTCCGGTATTATTTTCGAATTTTTCTTCCTTATCCCCTCATATTATGAATCTGAGCTAGTATACACTTTAATGCTGAAATCTGGATCTTTACAGCTGTCATCTGAATCCTCTATAGCAGCTTGCATAATATTTGAGGGTGATAAATAGCTCTTCTTCTCTAAAAGAGAAAAGCAATTTGTTTTAGGTTGCATTGTATTTGAGGCACTTTTTGGTGTGTTACATTTATACCCTGCCTTTAATTGCAATGGTCATATAGGTGGCCTTTCACCTTTGGATTATATTACCTTATTGGCAATGGTGTTAACTTGAATGCACTTGTTGTTGGATTTCAGGATTATTTTAGGTTCCTGTAAATCAGATCACTCACAGATTTGTACTCTCATTCATACTTCCAGACCCTGTGGAGGATAGGAAATAATCTTAGCTAGAGAAAAATTCCCACCTCCAGTCGGGAATCGAATCTGGGACCCCTAGCAAGTTAGATAAGTGCTCTACCAACTGAGCCATAGGGCCAGTCTTGAGGCAATTATGAAGACATGATTACTGTCTTAAAGCAATGAAACTTACTATTTAAACTTACCAGGATTAGTAGCTTCCTTAGTAGCCAGTTCAACCAGTTTCCTACTTTTTGAACTCATTGTGTAGCACCTCACTTCACAAGATATACATTAATAATGAGCCACCAATCTATTAAAATGTGAGGAAAATGCTGCCAGTATCAATGCTACATTACTGGAACCACAAACAGTCACTGTTAGGTTTTAGATGGCAATGCTTTACTGAAATAATATACACAGTTGCAATAATTCCTTTTCCTCATCTGTTGATAAATCAGAGTTAGTTGTTACTCAGTGTTTGCATTGCCCCAATGTTTGCATTACTGCAGTGTCAAGTTGGATGAGTCATTTAAGTGTATAGTGCACAGTAAGTTAAATCAACTCTATAACTGACTTACCCAATTTTGCACTGCTAGTTCAATGGTGTAAAGTAAGTTAAGTCAAAAGTCAGAGACTTAAGTCTTTGCACACCCACAACTTAGAACTTCTTGACATATCTCCCATTGCACACTCATTCTACTCGGCTATTATAGGTGATATGACTTAATTGATTAGACACATAGGTAGAGCAGATAAAATAGTATTAAAGACTGTGGGAACTTATTTTCAACACTTTATGACTTAACTCCTTTTCCACACCCAGTCAAGAATTATGTAACACTATAATCCTTTAAGACACTGTGAAGCACATTTCTACATTTGTGCACCACAAAATGGCTACACCTTCATTGTTTTATTACTCTTTTGCAGTTTCATTTAGGGTAGAGCATGTTTATGTCTGGGGAAAAGAGACCATGGAATAGAAAGAAGAGGTGTTACATTTTGAGAGAAAAATGAACATTCTATTAATTTAACTCTTTTAGTAGAGCTGTCACGAACTGCTATATTGCAGTAATGTTTAAATGGAATCCAAATATTGTTCATCCAAAATGTCATTTAGTTTCTTATAATATATTTATGGCAAATTTACATTGAAATAACATCAATCAACTACAAACAGTAGAAAAATGGCATGTGACATTTATTTTTTGCTGAGAAGTTGATAAGAATGGTAAATATTGCGTACCACAGATGTGTTGCATTGTGTTTTAGGCAAAGTTAATAGATTGGTTGAAGGGAAAAGCCAACAAATGCATCTTACTATTCCAATGATTTGATGAGAGCCCTGAAAGTTTATTATTTCTGAATTAGGTACCGGTATAAATTAATTTTCTAGGAAAACTAAAGGCAAAACTTACATCCTAATCACCCTTCGGCAATAAAACCTGTACATATCTTCTTAAACTTTCCAACCCTATAACTTCCTCAAGTAGTGAAATTTCATACTTTCTGAGTCAACAGAACCTTCAGACAATCCTTAACTTCTGCAGATACCACCTTTATTTCTAAACATGATGATAATCCACATCTGATATAGTAAGTAGAACTTAGGGCTTCAGGCCTTTCCGAGCAGCAGGTACAGTTAGGTTCAAGATTATGGCTATGAAACTTAGAAAAAGATAGCAAAATTTCAGTATTTACAAAACATAAGTTAATTTTTTTAAATGGAAATGCTGTTTAATCTCAAAAATCTGTAAATGAGTTGATGTAGAAGTTAGATACTGAATATAATCTGAAGAACAAAGACTGTTAACTTGTGAAAAATGAGCTTTAAGCATTCTATTATACAGGGACAATTGGCTATTTTAGACACAATGAAAGAAACAATACTACAGCACTGCCACTGAATGAAATAAATTGCAATAAACGTTGCTGGAAAATTTTTGGTGATAGAGGAGGGATTCGCCAAGTTCTGTTGTATTTTGGAGCTATTTGTGCAGCAGAATAACATTATCTAGTGAGAAATTGGCCTTCCAGAGTGCATCATATTCCTATTGAGTATTATGTTAGCCCTTAAGTACTTGCAAGGAAGAGTATTATGTAAACATTTGTGTCAGGTCAATTTGACGTGTTGATATTTCATGACTTAACACAGGGACTATTAACTTGTAATGTTCTCTTGATTGAAGAGAATGAAGCACTAATGCTAAGATAATATATGATGGTGAAATAAAGCATGGAAATCAGAGATTTCTACTCAAGTAGGTGACTCAAAAACTGAGTATTCTTTGAAACAGGGATTAGTTGAACCATTCATTATTTATTGTTTAAATTTTGTTACAGAGATTAATCCAAAATATTTAGACACTTCTAATATACAAAAATTGTCTTTTCTACTATCTTTGTGTATTTTTGTTTCATCAAATAATATCTTTCACAATAATTTTGTTATTATACTTGCAGAACCTGCAGCTTTGCTCATGTTATTGAGGTAATGCTTCAAACTAGATCTAAAAGAGAAATATTAAAATCTAGTTCACAAAAACTGAAATACATTTGATCTTACTCCCCACATTCTGTGCAACCAATCTTGTAGTGTCTTACACACATATCCCATGCATGTTTATGTCCCATACTGAGCTGAATGCTTGTTGTCATTTATGCTTGGGCAGATGTGACATGTCTTCCTTTTGTGTATGTGTGGCTCCATTTCTTGTTTCTTCACTTTGCTACTACTTCTGTATTTCTGCTGATTATATATAATCTGATTCTATCCTTGAGACCCGAGATATGCAAAAATGATTCATCCTCTTGATCACATTCTCCATAAGAAGTTCTGTGCCCAGATCCTTCAGAAAAAAATCTTCTTTGTATTTTTGCACCACAGTTCAGTTTGTGAACTACATAAGGGTTCAATTTGCAGCATTTATGAAGTGGAAGAACACTGCTAATGATCACCTCCTTGTTCTATGTCCAGTGTTGTAGGTAGTTAGTATATAGCTGGTCACAGGTGTCAACTCCACCCTTAGTAAAGTTGTAGAAAGTAAAAATTTTCAGCTTCTTACTGGATCTGTAGCTTAATTGATGTTATTGTCATTATGCATAAATGATACCAGAACTACTAACTGAGACTTCCTGGGACCATAATAGAACACAGTGACACCTAGGACACCATAATAGGATACAGAACATCTAAACAGACTAGAAGCTACTTCTCTCTGTTTGCTTGGTAAGAACTCAATTGGGATTTCACGTTTATTTTTATGCAAAATTCCCATTAATGTTAACATCATGTCCAGTGAGTCTTTTGCAAGTAGAATGCTGGTGTACCGGCTATCACAAGTTATGTTTTTCTCAGAATCTCTTATAGGAACAATAATATGTTGAACCTCATCAGAAGAACTTTCAGATAACTTCTATTGCCCCTCAGACTGTGTCCTGGGTAAATATGTCTCAAATTTTAGCAGGTAGAAAGGCCTAGAATCAACCTTGATGCCACACTTCTTTTGTTTATTTGGCACATACTGCCGAAATGGGGAGTGACCTCAAAATGGAATTAGCTGTTCATTGACTGTCAAATATTTTGCTGGTGTATATGCTTGTACATAGTTTTCCTACAGTAGTAGCAACATTTCAAAAACTACAGTTTTTTTGCGATAGCCTGTCATTCAAATTTTCAAATAGATGCAGTAAAGCAAGAACAAGAGTCTCTTATATAACACTGTCAGGGAGAAAATCTCACAACTATGTTTTTCTGGCAAATCCTTGAAATGAAGATGGAAAGCTCTGTATGTCTCCACAAACAGCAAGAGGCCAATAAATACATTCAAATTTTCCATTTGATCATATCTCAAGCATTTTGACTTCTCTCAAAATGTTCAGAGGTTTTCATAATATGCATGTTACTATACATTACCAATGTATTCATTGTATGATTGTAAAAAAAAATTGAGAATGCTTACTTTGGTGCATTTTTTATCTTGATCAAGTTTGAGGCAAATTCGATATAATATTGTGCTTTTTGGTTGAATGGCTGTTTATTGAATTTTATTTTTGCTATCCCTACCCATATAATAGTCACCCATATTTCCAGGAATTTTGCCTTCTTTAAAGATGCTACAAGATCTGTATTTGTATCATGTTCACTTTCCTCAACAATGCCACTTTCAAGTTCAGAAAGCTCCCCCAATGTCTCATCATCATTGAGAAGCAATTCTGCCAGAATTTCTTCATCAGTTACTAAAAGCTTGGGCATTCACCAAATATGAAATAAAGAAAAGCAATACAATACCACATCCTTCAGAGGTCAGAAAAAATTAAAACAGGTGGAAGCATAATATTCTATAATAAGTAACACTTATGCATAAGGAAAGAAATCTGCTTAGTTGCTTGCTAATCTAATTGACAGCTTTTGCACCTTCAGCACAACACTAACACTCATGTGGGGTCAGAACTGATGTAGCAGCTGGCAAGTAGTAAAATTTAACAGCAACAGTGACTTTCACCACACAGCTTTAAAGAGCTTAGTAACAGAATAAACTACCTTTTCCTAGCAATCTTCCAATTAGGCCTATATCAAGAAAAGAAAAAATGCTTGGGTAATAGTGTAATTTCAGTACTCAAGGATTAAATAATAACCAATTGAGCAAACTTAAACAGTAACATAAAGCTAAGCCTCTTGAAAGGTTTTGTGAAAACTCTTGATAAAAGCACTGAAATTTTTCCACACTTTTCTACTATGTACCGTAAGCTTGGTAATGTTAAACAGAAAGAAAAAATATTAGTGTATAGACAAATTACAAAACCTTTTAATAACAGTTTTTTTGAGAAAAAATTTATACCCAAGGAATCAAAGGGATTTCAGGAAAGCATATGACCAAAACTTACTGTCAGTTGTTGGAAGAGTTTCTGAAAAACTGTAATAAAATGGGGCACAGTATGTCACTGAAGATTCACCTCTTACATTCACATTTGCACTTCTTTCAGACAACTTGTGGGCTAGAGTGATAAGAGTGATTTCACCAAGGTATCACTACAGCATAGTAACATTGTCAAGAAAGATAAAATTCAGCATAGGTGTAACTTGTAAGGGGGGACAATTACCTCCCCACTATGTCCAACTTAGCAACATTTTATTTTGAATTAATTTAAGCAAAAACATAAAGTTTTATTTTGTATTCAAATTAAAAGCTGGCTTCCACTAAAATATCTATATATCTATACATTATGAGGTTTTCACCACAACTGCCACATAATGGCAAAGCAATTAGCAGTACTGACCATAGGGTTCAGTGTTAGTATGAGTTTATATTTTCATGTAAGCTGGAAGTGACATAAACATAATCATTGTCATTCTTTCTGATAAGCCTGGTGCTTTGCTCCATAGTAATATATTGTGATGGAGCCTCCACTGACCTTCCACACCTTGAGTACTGTTCATGTTGTCCAATGCCAGCTGGCAAAGGATTGGTTAGAAGGAGAGATTGGGAGGCACACTAATGAAACCTACCAGAATGCTGATAAAAGTTCCTGGGCCTCACCTTTGCCCACCCTGTACCAAACTTTTCCATGGAGTCCTGTGATATGAAAGATGGCAAACACAGTCACATCTGTGTTCACAGTTTGATTTAATAAACTAATAAAATCATTTTTGATACCCCAGGGCACCAGACATGGTCATGCCTTGGTCCTGTGGACCCAACTTTTATTTGTTCCTGCCTTGCAGCAGCACTTTACCACCACTACTATTGGGTATGTTTTACATGGAACCCTAATATCTCTCTAATCCTTCGTACATCTACTACTTAGGAAAAAAAGAAAGTTTGTTGTGTGAGGTTCAGTTCAGTGCTGTTTGCTGTTCACTCAGCAGTTCTGTGTGGGGCTAGAAGATGTGTCCTTTTCTTGACATGACAGAGAGAGAGAGAGAGAGGGAGAGAGAGGGGGAGAGGGAGAGGGAGGGGAGAGGGAGAGGGAGAGAGAGAGAGGGGGGGCTGATTTTCACACCATTAATTGAAGCATTATCAAGGAAAAACTGAAGAGTGACTAGAGAAAAAGCAGATGAAGTCATACTGCTGTCAGGAGTGGGATTAAATGCTACACTGGAAAGAATAATTAAAATAGTATTAACCAAATGAAGATCGTGAAATCTGGAATGCTAGAAATGGTAACTAAATTGGATGTCATGAAATGGAATGGAAAGATGGAGGTAGAAATGAATGCTGAAATGGTATGATGATTCATTCCATATCAAGTCGAACACCTGAAACACCAAATCATCAAATCTCTTCGAAATTTTTTTTATGCATTTGATGCTTTGAAACAGAAGACACATAATCTTTTTTGGTCCCTAACTTCAATATTTTGAATATCAGCTAAAGTCAAAATTTTTTAAAAAGTAGGTGCACCCACATACATAATCACTTTTATCTCTCATTAAAATTCTCATATAAACTCCATATTGGACTCATTTTAAAGCTTATGGAATCTTCTTTTAACATATACTAGAAAGAATCTGATTCAACTGATTAGTTATTTATCGCAGAAATTTGGACTTTCAAAATTCAATTTTGTGCTATATTGACAACCTTAAAATAATGTTTAAACACACACATATTGTTCGTTTAGTAGTGTATATCTGTGCAAAGTTTCAGGAGGGCATTCATTCATATATATTTATAAGAAAATATTTTCTCAGCTGAAACCCTTCTCTTGATTATGTAGTGTAGGGGCTTCTGCCTGAAGTGTGAGAGCAGAGGGGATGGTGCGGCCGCTCACAGCTGTTATGAGTTACTCAGGGTTATTCTTCTGAATTACTTCCAGATTTAAAATACAAACAAACCCTTATTATGGTAAACCAGATTAGACATTTCCTTCCACAGAGGACCTGTCCATAATATTTAGTATGTGGAGAGAGACCACAGTCATGTCTTCCTTTAATTACTAGGCTGGTGTGTTCGAAGTCTGGCAACAGTGTGCTGTTGACCGGCTTGAATTCCACTCAGTTTTTCCACTTGGCTTGCATATGGAAATAAGTTCTTGAGTATGTATAATAATATGTTTTATTAAAGCTTACTTGAAAAACCAAACTGGTTCAAAGTCTTATGACACATAAAAGTGTACATAACATTCTGTTTCCTTTAATGTATATACAAAGCAAAGAAGTACATAAAGTTTAACCAAAGTTGAAAATTTAACTTCAGTAATTTGGATTTTAAATAAATACCTAGTCTATTATCTATATATGATGTAAGCAGCAGTATCAGTGGTAACTTAATTGTTTTTGTAAAATTTGAGGTAGTATTGTTTTCTTACATCTTTGTGAAGTTTATATATCTTGCAGTAAGGAGGTAACCTAACTTAATTATCATTACTTTATCAATTCCTAAAAGTGCTTCCTGGTCGTTGGTGCAAGGGTATGCTGTGAAACACATAGGAAACTAAGCTGCATTACATTCATAAGTTGTATGACATGGATGTTTGTAAATTAGATGGATGTAATGTACTACAAATTTAAATCTCTTGTTTTACAGATAGCTCTGAAATGTTGTGTTCCAGGATGCAGCAGTAATTAGCAAAGTACCATTGAGGAAGTAGGATACATAACAGTGTTTAAATTTCCTACAATGCAGCTAGGGTAGCACTTTGTTTGAAATCCATACCCAGGTAAAACTGAAAACCATCGAAAAATTCTGTGGTCTGTGTGAATCGCTTTGAGGAGAAGGACTTACACAGATATTTCAAAAGATAAGCATGGGAATGTGCAGGAATTCCTCAGAGCTAGATGTCTGCTAAAACCAGAAGCTATCCAAAGAATATTTCCTGGTTTACCAAAATGTTTCTACAAACTGAGTTCCTCTAAATGAATGGATCTTACGGAAAGAAAAGAGAACATTTAGAGACTAGAAAAGCAGCAAGATGAATGGTTATAGAAAGATACCATAAAGTATTTTTCTGAATTTCTTGCAGGAGTAAAAGGTTAAAGAAAGACATCAGCAATAACTGGAAATTGTTAGTGGATAATCATTTTGTGTGTTTGTGTGTTCTAAATTTTGAAGTCATTCCCAAAGTTAATGTGAATTTTAAAATAGTTAAGGATATGGAAATCCAGGTCTGTGTGAAGACTAACATACTCACCACTTCACAGCTGTCATGGTAATTTCAGAGGGAAAACTGCAAAGGTGGTTGAAGCTATAAAACATGTTGGCAAGGTATGTTCACAGCAATATTATTTATTGAGAATGATATAGTTCAGTTACAGAATATGGCTGATTCATACATATTCTCAGTATCAAGTAATGAATGTTAACATCAAAATGTAAAGAAACAGCTACTTTTTCTATTGGAGCAGATGTCACTTATGTGTAAGAAGAAATCATGTAGTTCTGACATAATACTTACAGCTTTCCTGCTATGTTAACAGTTTTCTTCTTGCTAAGATGTAATAAGAAATAGCTCAATTTTATTCCTGCCATAACCTAAATATCTGCATAGAATGTCAATGAAACTTTGTCTATCTCCTTATGTATTATATTGTATTGTATTGTATTTATTGTGCTAAGAGTTTTACAAATTAGATTGTCTACTGCATTTTGACCCTGGTCACTTATTCAGTAGACAATCACTACAGTTTATTTACATTTTACAATCTCTTGTCACTAAATTAACACATTCACTATAGTTTTCCATTCAAAGTAAGATGCACTACCTCTTACTTTTCTCTTTCCACTGTCCAAAGCCATTTATTTTTTACTTTACACAAAAACTGCCCAATGCTTCTAGCGTCCTTGCATATCATTTCAATTATAAGTGTATTTCTATCCCCCTTCAACCACTTCTTATTAAAAAATTCTTTTCTCCAATTTTCTGTTCCTTGGCACTTAAATACTATGTGTTCAATGTCTTCATTACCACCACATATCGGACATTGGTTCTAAGGAGTACACTGTCTTAGCCCTTTTAGCCTCCATGCTCCAGTTCTTAACCATGCAATAGATTCTCTCTCTTCTTTATTTACTATGTCTATATATTTTTCCCTACCCCATGTATTTTTCATTGGCCTATAATAAACTAATGAGCTCTTTTCGGCAATCTCACTGAACATGATTTGTAATTCTATATCATCCAGTCTTTTCCTTGCCTTTTTCCAAAAATGTTTTACGTTATTTTCTCTGCTTCTCCATATATCTCCTAACCCATTTTTCTCCAAAATATTCCGTAATTTACTTACCCATCCATCATTCATTAAGCTCTTCTCTTGGTATTCAATACATTGTCTTAACACATTACTTTTTCCTAGATTTAAACTTCTGAACCAAAATTTCAAAGCTCTTTCCATTATCTTCCCCTTAGTTGGCACCCTGCCCATCTGTAATTGTGCTACCTGTCTCACAATTGACTTTGGTAGCCCTAGTATTTCTCTACAAAACATCCTGTGCACCACATCTATACATTCCCATCCTCTATCTAATCCCCATATTTCTATACCATACATCATTTTTGCCTCTACAACCATCTCATAAACTTTTTCCAGCCATTTAACATTTATATTAGGTACTTTATATTTGCAGCTTCTAATTGCTGCCATCGCCCCTTTACCTTTTGCCAATGCAAACTTCTTTTGTTTCTCCCATTTATTACCTCCATCTATTTTTACTCCTAAATAGATACAGTCACGCACTACCCTGTAATCTTTATTCTCTCCCTTCCACTTTTCATATTTGCCTAATTTTCCCCCCTTTTTGAAAACCACGAAAATAGAAATTATTTAATAGTTGTATGCAATAAATAATAAATTATGTGCCAGGGAGAACTATGTAATTGCACAGTTAGATGAAATTTATGTCCAGGAAAACTCTCATATAGAATGGTTGCATCATAGGAGTTACAGAAAATCAAATTGCTTTGCCTGCTGAAACTATTTGGGCATTTATGGTATCATCAGCTTTTGCCATATGAAGGAAGTAGTTGGGTTATTTCCTGTGAAAATCTCACTGCTGCAGAATTATTAGATCTCTCAAATGAAGTACTGGCATTTCTTCAACATTGTGGTTTTTAAATTCTGTTGCTAACTGGTGACAATACTCACTTTAATTGGAACATGTTTTGTCAGATGGAGTCTGTTGACTTCAACACTCCTTACAGCAAATATATTTTTTACTTTTTACACTTCTTTAAATGCATATAAAGTAATTGGCCAAATTTGAAAGATGCTGAAAAAGCATTTATTATGCCTCCATTTGAAAGCTCACAGAATAATGAAAACCTATATGTATGCCAAGTTTTCCAAAATTAGGAATATTTAAAAGCGATAAACATGTTAAAAATATCACCCAAGCTTACTCACAAGACTGTCTATCCTAACAATTTGAACAGAAAGACGGTTGTCTTGCTAGATAACACATTTCGTGAAACTACTATAGCAGCTCTGAAGTTGGTGGGTGAGTTACAGGGGCGGCCCTAGAAAGATTTTCAGATGTGCAAGATCTTATTGTGGCGCCCCTGTAGAGATTAAACTGCACACAGATGCTAAAGATAACACCCATTTTTAGAGGGGTGATCAGAAACTAAGCTTACAAGGCTGATATTCCTAGAGTTTCGTCCGTTATAGAGAAATTAGTAGTGTGCGGTGATTCTAATACATGTGGTTGGCAACTGTGCAGAGTTTCAGTCACCCGCCACCTACAGCGCTGGTTTTAGGTAAACACAAATGGCGACTCGTTTGGAAAACTGGTCTCGCGAAGAAAGCCTCTTCGTTATACGATTTCTATGGGTGAAACATGTAACCGCGGTTGAAATTCACCGACAGCTGGTAGAGGTTTACGGAGAGACTGCAATGTCTCATCAACATGTCGCAGAATGGTGTCGAAAGTTTGCGGCCGGTAGCGAAAACATCACCGATGAGGATCGCAGTGGCCGACTCAGCACGGCATCACCAGATTTGAACACAGATCGCGTGGAGGAGTTGATTCAGGACAACAGGAGGATCACGTTACGGTATATGTCAGTAGAATTGGAAACGTCGTTCGGAAGCGTTCGTCACATTGTCCACGATATTCTGCAGTACGGGAAAGTTTTATCTCGATGGGTTTCACGAAATCTGTCCAACCAACACAAAGAGAAGCGCATGGGGACAAAACTGCAATTTTTGAAACGGTTCTCCACGGAAGGGAACCGTTTTCTTTACCACATTGTCACGGGTGACGAAACATGGACACACCACTACACCACCAGCAGTAAACGGTCATCAATGGAGTGGAAACACCCCTTCTTTCCAAAGACAAAGAGGTGTAAGGTGACCCATCTGCCGGGAAGTTTATGGCCACAGTGTTTTGGGACAGCTAGGGTGTCAAACTAGTGTAGTTTTTGGAAAGAGGGCACACAATGACCGCTGACCGATACTGCGAGGCCTTGACACGATTGCGCGAAGCAATCAGGAGGAAACGGCCAGGACTCCTCACCTAGGGCGTCATTTTCCTTATTATTATTATTATTATTATTATTATGGTTATTATTACTATTATAATTATTATTGTATTAAGGACGGGGAAGTTGTTGTGGTGATAAGGGTAGGAGTCGACAGGAAGTAAATGTGAGGGATGTTGGAATACCGCGTTAACACCTCGGTTAGTAAATGTTAGTGCTAGCTGCCAAATTAAATTAATTTAGTTTTATTTATGGGTGCTCTTTAACTTCTGTGGTTCTTAGCGTCCCATTCTATACTGCCGTTTGTGAAAATTGCAACACCAAGTAGGAAACGCATGAATTCAATGAATTTAATACCACAGGCTAGATACATGACAAGTAACAAATGATAAACGTTTCAAATCTATAATTATCTATAATTCTCAAACCTTTGAGCCCTAAGATTCAGTATTTGGTGTGGCCACCATGCGCTGCACTTAGAGCTGCTATACGCCGTGGCATTGAATCAAAAGGTTCTGAATAAGTTCCTGAGGGATTTCCCTCCACGCAGTTTGTATTCGAGCCCACAAATCCGTGACACTGCTTACTGGAGGACCGTGACGCACCAGGTGCCGACCAACCATATCCTAGACATGTTCGATGGGCGACATGTCAGGTGAACGTGCAGGCCAGGGAAGCAATGGCACCCGTCGCTCTTCGAAGAAGGTTTGTACATTCCTCGCAATTTGTGGTCGGGCATTGTCCTGTTGAAATGTGGCTTGTGGAGATACTTGAAGCAGGGGAGTACCTCAGGCTCTACAACCACCGTTTGGTAGCGGTTGCTGTTCAAAGTGCCCTCATTTCGTAGGAGGCGTGATCGGTTGTTGTAACCAATGGCGCCGCAAACTATTATATCTGATGTTTGTCCGCTATGCCGCTCAATAATGGAGCCCTCCAGGTTGTGCTCACCACGGTACCGCCGGACACGTAGGTGGCCATCACTGTAGAACACGTTGAAACGGGACTCGTTCGAAAAGACTACATTTTGCCACTCAGCACCCCAGTGACGGTGTTCACGTGCCCATTGCAGTCGGAGGAGCTTTTGGTTTCTGGACAATAGAAGCCGACGTAATGGTATGCATGGAACCAGTCCAACCTGCAGCAGACGGCGATGAACCGTTGATGCAGACAAGTTCACACCTGTTGCAGTGCTCCAGCGTCGAGCCAACATTGTGGATGAAGCTGTACGGTCCGTTATGGCCATGCGAACAAGATGGCTGTCATTCCGTGCTGTGGTAATGTTCCGTGGTCCAATACCCGCTCTTCGCTGCGTACAACCTTCATCTATCCACTGCTTCCACACACGCATCAATGTCGTAGCAGCATGCCCTGTACGAGCCGAAATGTCACGGTATGACAAACCCGCTTCCCGGAGACCGATCATTCTGCCCTGTTCGAACTCACTTACATGCCGATATGGTTCCCTTTGACGTCGACGAGGCACAATGGCACTCTCTTTATTCTTTTCACCGTGTTTGACAGCTCTGCACTGACTACACTGGGCGCAAGACTGATCTTGTCGGACCGACACGAGAGGACCCTGCTTAGCCTACGTGTACCCCATCTCTGTACAAATATAATCACTCCCTGCTTGCACACTCTTCTACACTTCCAACAAGTTTGGGGTTATTCGGGAAATTCTTTGTTGGTGTTGCGATTTTCACAAACGGCAGTATATATTGGGCGAGAAATACCGGTAATTTTGCTCAGAGGTGCTAACTCGGTGTGTAACCAAAAGCGGTAGTATGGACTGGAATAACAGATATGTTACAAGTCCCTAGCTGCCACCCAGGGGTTAAAAGGTGAAGGATGGGAAAGATTCTTTATTGATCTCTATTTTGAAGTTTTTGCACGAGTTTTCTCGGCGAATATTACGCCGGTTGTTGTAAGTGGAGGATTCAAGTGGAAGCACGTGTGTTTCCATAAAAGCCCGGATGAGGATGTAGTCTTCGTGTAGTTGTTTGTGGTTCTCCATTAGTTGCTGCAGTTTTTGAAGAATGGTGGTCTCAGATTCCATGTCCTGTTCTCGAAGCCCAGCGATCGAGACCTCAAGGCACTCAGCCGCGTGGGTCGGTCGTCGCAGTCGCGTCGTCCATGAGATGGCGCTCAATACGCATCAGCTTGTGCTGACAAGCACCCCGAATGGTCGTCATCCTGTACGTTCTGAGGAGTTGCAAAAACTGTGAGGCCAACTTTGAGAGTTGCCGAATATTGCTGAGATGCTTGGCCTCCATAACCGCAAGGCGCGCATTGGTCTCCCATTGCAACGCCTCGAGGCGAAGGCCGAGGTCCCATAGGGTTTGCTGGATGCTCTTAACGGCGTCATGGAGGTCTGGTGTCATGGTGGCGCAGAAAAGCTTTTTGTGGTGTGGTGTAGGCGGTGCTGGTGTGCTCTGTAGTGAGATGATTTGCTCTGGTGGTGCTGGATGTATGTATGGCGGAGATAGAGGCGGTGACTGTTAACAGTGATGCTGTGGTGCCCTTGGGTAGGGCGGGCAAGAAGCCTAGCCCGGAAGTGGTCACTGCTACTACAAGTAGCGCAGTAGCGGAGGCGAAGTGTCAGGTTGTGCCCGGTGCAGGCAGAAGTGAGTGAGGGCAGGTGGCAGTAGTGACACCGTGGTTGCACCGTGCAGGTGGCCGTATTGGCAGCAGCGGCGGCAAGGGACGTGTCGGTCGGTGTGGTTCGCCTCAATGTACTGTGACTAAATCTAAAAGAACTAGGACAGTCACGAGAGCTGTGGTGTAGTGAGCTCTGTCAAGGAATGTCAGGCGCAACAGCGGCGTCGGTCCTCTGCCAGAGGAGATTCTGGAGACGCGAATCAGCGAAGGGTCAGAACTATCCGTTCCGGCAAAAGGCGGTGGACTCCACACACCACAGCGCTAAAAGCACCATAGCGGCCAGTGGTATCGTCCTGTGGCGAGGCAGCGACCCGGGCATATGACACCCGGAGCTGCGGCGGCAGCTTGTATATACTTATTTATTATAAAATAATAATTTAATCTGTATTTAATAAGATTCTTCCTAATCATAAACCTGGCATGTGTGTGGTCTTAGTGAGTTGAGGTGCTGACAAGCATGATCAGCTCCGGTGGCGGCGGTGTGATGCGGACTGCGGTGGCAACTGGGGCAGGAGCGGTGTCAGCAGCAGCAGCCGCTGCTGCGGCCGCTAGTGCCGATTCTGGCGGCGGGGTGCAGTCGGCAACTGCGGTGGTCGAATCCGGTGAAGCAGCTGCGGCGAGGCGGTGTCTCTTCTTGCTTCACATGATGTGAGAGTCCGGCGAGCGTATGTCGTCTTCCTTCACGACAACGCGCGACCCCATACAGCCAGAAGACCACCAAGCTCTAGAAGCAGTTTTGATGGGACATCACCGACCACTCTCCCTACAGCCCAGACTTCGCTGAAATCGACTTTCACCTTTTTCCTCATTTGAAGAAGTACTTAGGAGGCCGACGATTCGCTTCAGAGGAGGAGGTGAAACACTTCACGACAACGTGGCTGAACAGGCAAGGCCAGTATTTTTACTACAAGGGAATATACAAACTCATCCCACGAAGCGAAAGGTGCCTAAATAGATGTGGAGGCTACGTCGAAAAGTAACCTAATGTAGGTACTATAATTTGGCTGTATTGGTTGCAGGAAATAAAATTTACACGTTTGATTACAGGCTTTTAACCTCAGTTTCTGATCACACCTCGTGTTACCTCTACCACGTACATAGTAGGTAGGGAAGGTATTGCATTCCACTAAGAAATTTGATACCGAGATTTCACAAGAAACATAAGTTTTGAGGTCCCCTGAATTCAAATAAAGAATTTTTGGAAACATGTCCGTATATGTTTGTGTGTGTGTCTAGGTGTCTGTGAGCAGCATGACTCAAAAACATAAAGTTGGATAATACCAAACTTGGGATTTAAGTTCAGTATCTACCAAGGATAAGATACGAAGATTTTCAACAAAATCCCTCCACCCCAACTACCCATAACATGGAACATTTTTCAAACGTTTTTATTTTCCTAGAAATGGCATTAACGATTTTGCTTAAAATTCTATATATTCAATATATTTACATGACAAATAAAATATATATCTTGAATTTTCTGGGAATAGCCTCTGAAGTTCTTTTCATTTATGTGGAATTTTGCATAATCTTGTACAACTGGTAAACGTTAAGCGATAGACGAAAACGTACTACACAATAAATGTAGATCTCTTAAAAACACACACAATTTATTTCAATTACTTTTTTGTGTCATAAGCCAGTAGGCTAAAAATGCTCATTCAAGGACAAAGAGATGCCGACAATAGATAAGATGTAATGTGATATCCCTTTGTTCCACGCCGCCGACCACGCCCCCTCTTTGTGTGCTACTGACATGCCGCCCGGCAGAGAAGTGGCACAATGGGCTATTGTGGTCGTACGAGGACAATGCGGTATTGTTCCCGTACGCTGGCTACGCCCCCTTCTTTGTGTGCTGGTCTGAATGCCACCCTGTAGAGAGCTGGGACAATGGGGTGTTGTTCTCGTCACTAATGGAGGTGCTTTGTACACTACTGATACCGGCAACCGAAGACCGCCGAACAATGGGCTATTGTTCAAAGGTGAGGTGTGAAAATACTTAACACTCCAGGCCTAAAAAAGATACAGAATGTCCGAGAACTGGGACAATGGTGTATTGTTCTCGTCGCGTGCCGTCACCACCTCCCATGCAAATCGATGGAAGAGGTAAAGTTCTAAATATCTGTGTCAATCAATCTGGTAATGCTTGTCCATGCATAACACCATCTAACGTTATTGAAAAAATTAAGGATTTATACTGCTAACGTCCCGGTATCGCGCCTCTAAAGAGTTGGACGCAGGCCATCGATCGAAGTGCCCCACCGCAATTATTTTGATAGATTAATGTAATTAAATGCTGGTCGCCGATCGATGAATACAATTATTCCGATTAAGTTTTTTTTTATTGTTACAGTATAAAGAGTACCTCGCTCACCCAGCAAATCTTTTTTCTAAATTTTAACCAGGTGATCATTACGCGCGTATAATTATTACGACTTATAACGCTTGCTTAATTCTGCTTTCAGGGAATTTTTTGGGCTTAAAAGAATATTACATCACTTAGGCGAATAAAAAGAATCCATGACGAAAAGACGGGGATAGCGTAAATAGCTACCTCAAAAAAAAATACGCGAGACGTTAACGAGTGATTCTTTTCCGGAAAACCCGACTGCATGCTCCCTCTCTAGCCACCGCTCTCGCGCGGAATAAAGTGCCTCCTGCCTTTACCTCTCTGTAACATCTGGCTTCTCCAACACACGGTCAGCCAATTCCTCGCTGTTCTCTGGCGGGCACTGAGAGAAGGCTCACTCTACTAGTCCGCTTCCGATCTGAGAGGAACAAGACGGAAGCCCGCCATGATGGTATTTTAACACGCGATGGTGGCCATGATAGGTCTTTATTATTCCAAGAAAATAACTAGAGTAAATCATTTGAAAGTGTGATAAGGAACTTCGCTCTTCAAGCCTTTGTTCTAAGCTTGTTTACACTTAGGGTTGGCTCTGAAAAATAAATAAATAATGAAAACGGACTAACATTATACTTAAATAATACATGCAATACGTTATTTATAAACAAATAATGAAACATTGAGAGTACCCTGAACAGCCAGGACAACAAAACATTCCCTTTGTTGATCTTTTAATTAACGCAGGTTAAAGAGCGATCATAAGTAAAACTCAATTTTTTTATTCGCGCAACAACATTAAAAGAAACAGAAGTGATTGTTTAGACATGCACAGTCTAAAGCCGCGCTTCCAGATTTTTTTCTAGGATTTGTTTACAGGTAGGACTGACTGAAAAATAAATAAATAAATAATGAAATACGGACTAACATTATAGTTGAATAATACATGCAATGCGTTATTTATAAATAAATAATGAAATATGGAGAGTACCCTAAACAGTCAGGACAACAATACATTCCCTTTGTTCTTTTAATTAATGCCGGTTAAAGAGCGATTATAAATAAAACACCATTTTTGTTATTCCGGTAACAAAAATGAAAAGTCTCCTGTAACAGACCCGTGATTGTTTAGACATGCAATGTGTAAAGCGGTATTGAACACCTACGGGAAATCGAACCCTGAACTCAAGCTAAAAATACAAGGACTTTCAAAACATGCATTCCTCTCTTAGTAAATATATAAGTATCGCGAAAAAGGTGTAAATAACACAGGGAGGGGACTTCAAAACATATCGTATCGAAAGATATGTTGAGTACTCTAGCAGAGAGATCGAACCATTGGGAAGATTTCAAATATAAATTTGATATTCGTTTTGAAATCTTTTTCTAAAGACCAGTAGTCTTCGAGAAATTCTACAATGAGTTATTCAGTTGTACACCCCTTGCAAAATATGATGTATACCCCTCTGAAGACGGATGAACCAGGTCTCGTGAAATTCCTCTTTTAAAAGAACATTCTCTCCCGAGGACATAACATCTCCCATATACACGTGAATACTTTAAATATAACCCTTGAGTGGGTTTTTAGAAATACACGTATTCAAAAGAAGAGCCCAGCCTCATACACGCAGGAGGATTTCCTACAGGGATATTAGCTTCATGACTGCAAATTCCTCTAACTCGTTTTTACATGTACTACCGCTCCAGGAAGATTATATCAAGAGAAACAATGCTTTATTTTCATTATTTTTACACTAAAACCATAGTTCAATCATACATACAATACGTTATTTATAAATACATAAATAATGAAATATGGAGAGCATCCTAAACAGGCAGGACAACGAAACATTTCCTTTGTTGTTCTTTTAATTAACGTCGGTTAAAAAGCAATCATAAATAAAGCTCAATAGAAAATATATAAAGACACACGAGGTAAAATACAGAGGACCTTCACGCATGCAGTCTTCAAAAAAATACCATGAACGGGGGCATTAAAACAGATGATGATGCAGTATAAAGAGTCGTTTTCGATAAAGTACCCACGCCAACCGCGCAAGCACGCACGCTCTCTCTCTCCTATTCGCTAGCACATCCCTGCAGTAATATAATTACCAATTCATTGATACGGTATATCGGAGACGCCAACGATTTATATAGTGGTTTACACATCCCTTGCAAAATATGTTGTATACCCCTGAAGAGGGTAAACTAGGTTCCGCTCGGGGAATGCCGCTTTTAAAAGACAATCATAGATGCATGTCTTTACGGCTTAATGGATGGACTCCTAACAGCATACTTGAGGAGAGATAACATCTCCCATATACCAGTGAATGCTACAAATATAACAAAAATTACAGAATTCGTACATCGCTCCAGGAAAAATTATATCAGCAGAAACAATACTTTCTTTTTCGTTATTTTCACGCTAAAATTATACTTAAATTACACATTCAATACCTTATTTATAAATAATGAAATATGAGTCTCCCTAAACTGACAGGAGTAACAAACCAGAAACTTAAATGGTGATGTGTTTTTGTCTATAATACCTGATGGAACTGGTGTATACAGGTTTAGACATGCACATTTGACATACAAGAGCATTCCTCGTATCTAAAAATTATATGATCCCGCATCGCTCCAAGGTGATAATAAATAAATTGCAAGCTTCTCTGCGAGGTAGTGTGTCTACTTCACGTTCGAGAGGTCCCGATTTCGAAACTCGGTTAGGTGAGTTACCGGATAAGGGTAAACACTACCATTAAGCGTGTTTATAAGCGCAGGTGTAAAATATTTCCTAGGGGTTACGCTGTATAGATCCTGTATATAGAACACTGTACTTAAACATTCGTAAATGGAAAGCCATTCGAGTGTATCTCATCAGATATTTTTCTTTGGGTGTTATGGATATATGTAAGAATTTTTAAGCAATACTTTATAAGAAATTAACTATCGCAATTACTTCCAAGTATTAATTGCTTCTTCACTTCTGCAATCAGGTTTATTATTATTATTATTATTATTATTATTATTATTATTATTATTATTATTATTATTATTATTATTATTATTATCGTCAAGAAAGGTTATCTGTTTATTCCATTTAAACAGATTAGTGTTTCAGCCTCCATGTCTAAAAATTATAAGACCCCTACATTGCTCCAGGATAATTATATCAAGAGAAACAATACTTCCTCTTCATTACCGACATTAAAATTATTGTTAAATAATACATGCAATACGTTATTTATACAATCCTATAATAAACTGATTCTTTTATGGGATATTAAACAAAGAAACATGATTTGGAGGGGGTGATAAGAAGAGTATTGTATTTAGAATTAAAATGGGAGAAAGAATTAAATTTAAACACTTCTCCATTTCTAGGACATCCTCTTAAATATATTCAATAGGGGCAACCCAGAGCCAGATGGGGGATGTCTTGGTGTCGGAACGTGCTTCATAGTTTAATCTTGAAGAAAGAAGGTCCGTAACTAGGGTCGTGTGTAATCAAGATACTCCTCTAAGACGACCACGCAACTAAGGTCATTTGCGTGTAACACACTACTAATGACCGGAAGGTTTCAGGCGATGACGTCTATGGTCCTCATTCGGAGGTTGTGAGTCTAATTCTCAGCAGCTACCACTCCTGATCTTGGGGTTTTCAGGGGTTTCCCGGTCACTAGGCGAATTCTGTGAAGGTTCATTACAGCCCCGAATTTTTCCTCTTTTCGGTTTCGCCTACATTCCCATTTTACTCCTCCTTTCACCCCCTTGGTTCCTACCGGTAATATTTAATACTGAACACCGGAACTCAAGCGATACAAATGCTTTATGAATAAAAAACGTGGATGTATATTGCATGTGGCTAAAAGGATAGGAATGACTGGTGTTTAAAACGTGTTTCACACACTCAAGGTAAAATACAGGGAAGACCATCAAAACATGCATTTTCCTAGAAGATAAGGTGTATATAAGAGCACTGTGCTTAAACATCTGTAGAAGGAAGGGAACGACATTCGAGTGTATCACATCCGATATTTTTCTTTAGATGTTTTTGAGACAAATCCGTTTTACGACTGGTTTATAGATGAAGGAAATACTTGATGAATGACAGCCTTGTTTAACTTCTTTAAACCAAATTTAATAAAAACTACTTCGCGGTAACGTGTGAGGCTTGCATTCGAGAGGTCACCGGTTCGATTCCCGGTGACCAACCTGTCTGACTTTTGGACCTGCACGAAGGTCTACAAATACATAGATGCACACGTTCACTCCCACCAAGCACCCGAACCTGCACGAAGAAATACGAACATCACCGAATAATACATACATCCTCGCAATACTTCAAACGCTCACTCTAAGCTCCCGAACCTATACGAAGGTCTACGAATACATAGATACACGCGTAGACTTCCACCAACCACTCGAACCTGTACGAAGACGTACGATCCTCACCGAGCAATACATACATCCTAGCAATACTTTAAACAGTCGCTCTAAGCATCCGAACCTACACGAAGGTCTACGAATACATAGATACATGCGTTCACTTCCAACAGGCACCCGAACCTACACGAAGACGTACAATCATACCCGAACAATACATGCATCCTCACACTACTTCGCTCACTCACTCTAAGCATACGAACCTGTACGGAGACGTCCGAACACGTTGATATACATGCTCACATATTCCAAAACTTTGTTCAAGCACACGAAGCTATATGAAGATCTATGAATACGTGCCATCACACATAAACATCTCTGAGTGCCTCTCTAAATACTCGAACATGCACGAAGACCTACGGACATGCCCTTACCAGAACGCATAATCAGATTGGAATGGCAGGCCTTAATGTATATATTTATTTACAACTATAACAAGAACACATTACGTTAAACAGCGTCTTAGACAGGAACTTTCTCTTTAAGACACGCTATGTATGCTATTTGCTTGTTTAGGCTCAATATAGGTTCTATAAACTTGCGTATCGGAAAACATTTGTTGGCAATTTAGGGTACTCTTAAAGTTAAGATAGTTTTATCGAGGATTCTCTTAAAGGAACGCATGACAGGCAACATTTACCGGATTATGCTTCTTATGTATGCTTAAAATTGCGATTTCGCGACTTCAGATGCACGTATCCGACAATCAACTAATTTGTTCACGGTTTTGCTCAGGCGCTTGATAAATACCCGGCTATATATTCAATAAGGCGATCCAGAGCCTGATAGGGAGATGTCTTTTTGGCGGAATGGGCTTCATAGTTTAATCTAGAAGAAAGAAGATCCATAACTAAGACTATATGTAATCAATATAGTGCTCTAAGACGACTACACAACTAAGGTCACTTGTGTGTAACACACTAACTAATGGACTGGAATGGCTCAGGTGGTGACGTCTGTGGTCTGCATTCGGAATCGAGGGTTCAATCCCAGTAACCTACACTCCTGACCCCAGAGGTATTTTCGGGGGTTTTCCGGTCACTAGGCGACTGCTGTGAAGGTTCGTTCCATCTCTGAATTTTTCCTCCTGCCGTTTCACCCACATCCTCATTTTATTTCGTCTTTCATCTCCTTGGTTGTTTCAGGGTTGAAAGTGTCGGAGGGGGAAGTCTCGGCATACGCACAACAGGGGAAAAGGATGCTTTCTGTAACTTTCATCCACGGAATGAGGGTGGTCTCCGAATCCTGGTCCTCTCAGGAGATGTGTGAACCTACAGACCTCGAGAGGAGCCACAGATTGCGCCAACTACGACCAGGGAATTTTTAATCCGTGAAAGTTAGGGGCCCTGCCCTATACCCTGTAGATGTTCCCTGTCTCCACTCACCCCGCCACTCTCACCAGTGAAATTAAACACCCCAGCAATGTCTGGATAATGTATTTTATATAGTAGAAAATTCTTGTTAACTATCGTCGAAATTCAATAATGCCATTATCGTGTCTGTCATGCTATAACTTTAGATGCTTTTAGCTCACTTATAATTTTCCAGTTTATTCGGATTTTCAAGCGTAGAAAGCACTGAATTATCACCATAGGGAAACGTCAAATTAGTAAACACACGACTTCCACTATATTCCGATTCCTCACACGCAGGAACCACAATTTCATGTCAGAGATCGAGCGTAGATATTCCTGAATTCTCGCCATATGGAAACGTCAAACTAGTAAACACACGACTTCCGCTGTATTCTGATCCCTAGCCCACAGGAGACTCAAGTGTAGGAGTGAGAGGCGATTCAGTATAACATTTCTCTCCATGCATCTAAAGTCTTGACAAAGAACGATTCTTTAAAACCCGTCCGCATACACAGCATTTAACGACTCTTCTTCCTCCGAGTGTAAGGGGTGAAATATTGAGTTTCTCATATGTCGGTTACATCGATTTTCTCCCATAATAACTCATGATGAAACTCTAAAAGAAATTAAATGTTTACGTGAATGCTAACGCTCGAAGGAATTAAAAGCGAATGAATGAATTCATAACATGCAACTATGTATATATCATGAATGAGGGTGATGGAGGGGAGCCTAGGAATATGCATAGAAGGGAAAAAGGATGCTCTCTGGAAACATTCGTTATCCAGACAGTGATTGGTCCCAGGATCCGTAGACGTGAGGTTGGTTGAAACAGACCCCAGGTTCAAATCTTTAAAAGGTGGGGATCCAGACCTTTGCCTGTCACGCTTCCTGGACCGTCCTAACTGCGTAACATCACGTTACACCACCACGTAACCACAATATGGAGGCTGCGAGCAGAGGAAAAGGATGCTCTCTGGAAACATCCGTCATCCAGACAATGATTGTTCACAGTCAGTAGACGTCAGTTTGGACGAAACAGGTTCTAAGTTCAAATCTTTAAAGAGTAGGGACCCTGCCCTTTGATTGGCATGTCTTCTGGATTGTCCTAAACCCGTAACACCACGTAACCAGTAAACGTAACCAACGTAACCAGTAAACGTAACCGGTAAATGAAGCAACGCAACCAGTAACCGTAACCAACGTAACCAGTAAATTAGCCAACGTAACCAGTATACGTAACCAACTTAACCAGTAATGTAACCAACGTAACCATCAGACGTAACCATCAGACGTAACCAGAAGATGGTGCCTGCGAGCAGGGGAAAAGGATGCTCTCTGGAATAGGCATCATGCAGACAGTGATTGGTCTCACCCTGTTTACGAGTCTCTGTCATCTACATGTCGACAACCTGTTGCCTTCTGAAGGAACGTTTGGTGGTTGGTTTAGATCTGTAAAGCCTGCCATTCGCTGGGTGTCCCTAATATTTCCAGCTCTCGGACCGTTCCAGTTCGTCGCGCATCTCTGCCATCTACATGTCGACAATCTATTGCGTCCTGAAGGAAAGTTTGGTGGTCGGTATAGACCTATACAGTCCGCATTGCGCTGGATGTCCCTAAAATTTACAGCTCCCGGACCTTTCCAGCTAGTCGCGCGGTTCTGCCATCTTCATGTCGACGATCTAGTGAAGAGGAAGTATGGTTTCTCTTGATATAATTTTCCTGGAGCAATGTAGGGATCTTATAATTTTTAGGCATGGAGACTGAAACATCTGTTTAAATGGAATAAACAAATAAACTTTCTTGACGATAATAATAATAATGATGATGATGATGATAATAATAATAATAATAATAAT
Source organism: Deroplatys truncata (assembly GCA_030765065.1). Lineage (NCBI taxonomy): Eukaryota > Metazoa > Arthropoda > Insecta > Mantodea > Mantidae > Deroplatys > Deroplatys truncata. Next base: position 404,287,071 of record CM060990.1, on the reverse strand, counting down.
AATAAACTTTATGGCTGCACTAAAGAAGAAAATAATACTTGGAAATAATTGCGGTAGTTAATTTCTTATAAAGTATTACTTAAAAATTCTTAATATATCCATAACACATAAAGAAAAATATGTGATGAGATACACTCGAATGACTTTCCATTTAAGAATGTTTAAGTACAGTGTTCTATATACAGGATCTATGCACCATAACACCTAGGACATATATTACACCTGCAATTATGAAGACTAAATGGGAGGGTTGGCCTTATCTGGTAACTCAACTAACCGAGATTCGAACTCGGGACCTGTCGAATGTGAAGTAGACACGCTACCTCGCAGAAAAGCTTGCTATTTATTCATTATCACCTTGGAGCATGCGGGATCATATAATTTTTATATATGAGCAAAGCTCTTGTATGTCAAATGTCCCTGTCTAAACCTGTACACACCTGTTCCATCAGGTATTATACACAAAAATATATCACTTTACATTTCTTGTTTGTTACCCCTGTCAGTTTAGGGAGACTCATATTTCATTATTTATTTATAAATAACCTATTGCATGTATTATTTAACTATCATTTTACCGGGAAAATAACGAAAAAACGAAAAAGAAGGTATTGTTTCTGTTCATATAATGTTTCCTGGAGCGTTGTAGGGATCCTGTAATTCTTGTTATATATGAAGCATTCACTGGTATATGGGAGATATTATCTCTCCCCAAGTATGCTTTTAGGAGCCCATCCATTAAGCCATAAAGACATGCATATATGATTGTCTTTTAAAGCGATATTTACCGAACGGACCCTGGTTTACCCTCTTCAGGGGTATACAACATATTTTGCAAGGGTTGTGTAAACCGCTATATAAATCGTTGGCATCTCCGACATATCGTATCAATGAATCGGTAATTGTATTACTGCACCGATGTGCTAGCGCAAAGGAGAGAGAGAGAGAGAGCGTGCTTGCACGGGTTGGCATGGGTACTTTTTTGACACTCTTTATACTGCATCATCATCTGTTTTAAAGTCCCTGTCTATGTTATTTTACTTCTAGAAGACTGCATGCATGAAGGTTCTCTGTATTTTACCGCGAGCGTCTTTATATATCTTCTATTGAGCTTTATTTAGATCGCTCCTTATACGACGTTATTAAAAGAACAAAGGGAATGTTGTGTTGTCCTGCCTGTTTAGGATGCTCTCAATATTTAATTATTTATTTATAAAGGACGTATTGCATGTATCATTTAACCATAATTTAGTGTAAAAGTAATGAAAGGAAATTATTGTTTCTCTTGATATAATTTTCTTGTAGCGGTAATGCATGTAAAAACCGGTTAGAGGATTTTCCAGTCTTGAAGCTAATATCTCTGTAGGGAAATCCTTCTGCGTGTATAAGGCTGGGCTATTCTTTTGAATACGTGTATTGCTAAAAACCCACTCAAGGGTTATATTTGAAGCATTCATTTATATTTGGGAGATGTTATCTCCTCGGGAGAGAATGTTCTTTTAAAAGATGAATTTCCCGAGACCTGGTTCACCCGTCTTCAGAGGGGTGTACAGCATATTTTGCAAGGGGTGTACAACTGAATAACTCATTGTCGAATTTCTAGAAGACCACTGGTGTGCGTCTTTAGAAAAAGGTTTCAAAACGAATATGAAATTTATATTTGAAGTCTTCCCAATGGTTCGATCTCTCTGCTAGAGTACTCAACATATCTTTCGATAGGGTATGTTTTGAAGTCCCCTCCCTATGTTATTTACACCTTTTCGCGATACTTATATATATTTTCTAAGAGAGGAATGCATGTTTTGAAAGTCCTTGTATTTTTAGCTTGAGTTCTAGGTTCGATTTCCCCCTGGTATTCAATATCACTTTAGACATTGCATGTCTAAACAATCACGGGTCTGTTACAAGAGGCTTTTCATTTTGGTTACGGGAATAACAAAAATGGAGGTTTTATTTATGATCGCTCTTTAACCTGTGTTAATTGAAAGAACAACAAAGGGAATGGTTTGTTGTCCTGACTGTTTTTAGGGAGCTCTCCATATTTAATTATTTATTTGTAAATAACGAACTACATGTATTATCTAACCATAATATTGGTCCGTATTTCATTATTTATTTATTAATTCTTCAGAGTCAACCCTACGTGTAAACAAACCTTAGAAAGAAATCTTGAAGCACGGCTTTGGACATTGCATGTCTAAACAATCAGGAGTCTGTTACAGGCGTCTTTTAATTATTGTGCGCGAATAAAAAAATTGAGTTTTATTTGTGATCGCTCTTTAACCTGCGTTAGTTAAAATAACAATAAAGGGAATATTCTGTTGTCCTGACTGTTTTTCGGTACTCTCCATATTTCATTATTTGTTTATAAATAGCGAATTGCATGTATTATTTAACTATAATGTTAGTCCTATTTCATTATTTATTTATTTTTCAGGGCCAACCCTACGTGTAAACAAGCCTTAGAAAAAAATCTTGAAGTGCGAAGTTCCTTATTACTCTTTTAAGTGATTTACGCTAGTTATTTTCTTGGAATAATAAAGACCTACCATGGCCGCCTTCGCGTGTTAAAATCCCATCCTGGCGGGCTTCCGTCTTGTTCCTCCCAGACCGGAAGCGGTCTAGCAGAGCGAACCTTCCCTCAGTGTCCAACAGAAAGCAGCGAGGAACAGGCTGACCGTGTGGTGGGGATACCCGGTGTAAAAGAGGTAAAGGCAGGAAGCACTTCATTCCGCGCGAGAGCGGTGGCTAGAGAGGGAGCATCCGGAAAAACATTCACTCGTTAGCGTCTCGCGTTTTTTTTTGAGTTAGCTATTTATGCTAACTCTGTCTTTTAGTCATCTATTTTTTTAATTCGCCTAAGTGATGTAATATTCTTATAAGCCCCCAAAATTTTTTCCCTCAAGGCAGAATTAAACAAGTGTTATTAGTCGTAATAATTTTACGCGCGTAATAACCTTCCAGTTAAGTTTTAGAAAAAAGATTTGCGGAGTGAGTGGGGTACTCTTTATATTGTAACAATAAAAAATGCTCAATTGGAATAATTGTATTCATCAATCGACGACCAGCGTTTAATTACATTAATCGTCAAAATACATGCGGTGGGGTACTTCGATCGATGGCCTGCGTCCAGCCCTTTAGAGGCGCGATACCGGGACGTTAGCAGTATAAATCCTTGATTTTTTTTCAGTAACGTTAGATGATGTTATGCATGGACGAATATTAGGTGATTGCTCTTCCATCGATTTGCGGGGCAGGTGGTGACGGCGCGCGCGAGAAAATGCCCCATTGTCTGAGCTCTCGGACCTGTGGCATCTATTTGAGGCCTGGAGGGTTAAGTGTTTTCACACCTCACCTTTAAATAATAGCCCATTGTTTGGCAGTCTCCGGCTGACGGTATCAGTAGCGCAAAAGCACCTCCATTAGCGACAAGAGCAATACCCCATTATCCCAGTTCTCTACAGGGTGGCATTCAGACCAGCACACAAAGAAGTGGGAGCGTGGCCAGCGTACGGGAACAATACCCCATTGTCCTCGTACGAGCACAATAGCCCATTGTCCCACTTCTCTGCGGAGCGGCATGCCAGTAGCACACAAAGAGAAGCGTGTTCGGCGGCGTGGAACAGAGGGATATCGCATTACATCTTATCAGTTGTCGGCATCTCTTTGTACTTGAATGAACATTTTTACTCTAAAGCCATTTCCAAGATATCCATTACTAATGGTTCCAATTGTTCATTACGTGGTCATTCTTTAAAGTCCTTTAAACGTTCAATTGTTTCTCGTAATTGCATGGAAACAGAATGGAATTTTAAGGCAGCATATTGTATCCAGTTCTTAAACATTTTACTATCGCTGTTTCCTTTGTATGTATAACGAAATGTGTAACGAGGCTATTTCTGCAAAGCTTTTTTTTGAATTAAAATAAAGTAAACAAAATAAGCTTTAGTAAGAATAGTTAGCATATCCACTAATAAACGACAGAGGGTAGACAAAATAATGTGAATGTGACATATAAGATTATTACATTATTAATTAGCCAAACCTCCGAACGATTAGTATAGTAGCAGTATGGATGAAAAACAATAACAGTAAAAAGAAACAATATTTGCTTCAAAAGGTTAATTTAAACTACTATGGCGCAGGCAACGCTCACATCACGCATACGTCAAATTTATATCTAAATTAGTTTAAAATTTAAAGAACTTAAGAAATGACATGAGCTAAAGCACACATTGCCACTTCCTCACTTATGCGCTTGCAATTCTTTTTTTATTAATTCAGAATAATTCCAAGTCTGGACAATACTGTTTTCTTTGGATAAAATTGCTAGATCTGATAAAGGCTATTCTGACACAAAGTTGAAAATGAATAAGTTTTAATGAGCTTTAATCTACTGATACTTCGTTAGCGACAGTTACAGGTACGCTTAACAAAATTCGAAGTGCTGTCCACACATTCCGGGATATATCCTGCCAACTATTTCGTTTAATAAGTTGGACTTTCATTGATTCTGCTGATTCAAGCTCTTTCATAAATGGATTCAGGCGTAAAAGTTCCTCAACGTGTTCAGAAACAGATATGGACACTTTCCCCATCGGTTAAGCTTATTTCTAAATCTGCACAGGCTTTTCATAATTTGGACTTTCCAGGAATTGTTTTGATGTTGTATAAAAAGTACCATATATCATTAAATTGCAATATTTGTGCAAATTGAGTGATCAACGTATTCTCAATTGTATCCATCATAACATCAAATATGCTCATTTTAAACAATTCTTCAGGATCTGTTGTGTCATCTACGGCATCATATTCAAACAATGTCTTCTTTTTTGGGATCGGACTGATTTAAAAATAGGATCTATTTCAGCATAAGAAGCAATTTGCACAGCTGTTATCAGAGCAGATGAATAACCCCGCTACTCTTTTACAGATTTCGAGCAATTCATCAGCAATTGCGAAGCGTTTTGAAAATCTAATATAGTTTCGGACTGCATAGTCCCACTTACAATGTTCACTTGAAACAATATATTATACCAAGCCACCATTGTTACTGTAAACTCATATTGATCCATGTTCTGAATCAGAGACAAGGCCTCTGATACTTCATCTGGATCATACGTTTCTTCGTGAAGATCCAAAGGGCGTTACGAACTGAAGAGTAGTAATAACGAACTGCAGCGAGGCTAGAAACTCTACTCTCTCAACGAGGTTAATAAACTTTTTTCAGCAACAGTTCTGCGTGCTTGGATATAACTTCCCATCGCTTTGTTGATCCAGAGAATAGAACAAACAGTCTTTGAAGAAATCCGAACAAAGAAACAAATTTTTCAGATGTTTTGGTGGCATCTGCTAATACTAAATTTAAGCTATGACAGCAACATGGATTAAAACATACTCGTGGATATTGGTTCAGAATTTTTCTTTGGACACCTTTGTTTATTCTTACCACATTAGATCCATTATCATATCCTTATCCTCAACAACGTTGATATCCAAATCGAACTCTTGCACAATATTATCAAGAGATAGGCCAAAGAATCCAGCTCCTGAAGAGCCACTTACCGTCCTGTAAGCAATGAAACACTCACGCACTTGGACTTCATCTTTATAGTGTCAAAAAACAAAACATTAAAGATAATTGATGAGCGTGATGGACATCATGAATGAAATCCAGAATGATGGAGAAGTATTGGTTTGATTGGGTTTTACTTTTCATTATGTCTTTTTACATAATTAATTTCTCACAGCGCTCGCATTATCTCTTCACAACACAAATCGTCATACTTTAATTTATCGCAGCTCATGGTAGAGTTAACCTATACGTTACATTAGCAGCTTCCGCTTTCTTTGATCTAAAACGTTAATCTTTTATCTAATATAAAGTACATAAGGATTAAATGCCGAAAATTCTGAATTCAGAAGAAACTGAAATGGAAGAGCCAGGTGAAATTACATAAGCAGGAGAAAGTATAACACTAGCATTACTTACCTAAAAATCCAGAAAGCAATATGATATAGCATTTAATCGCTACATTGGCTGGTGTTGGCAAAACATGTTGAAAATAATTTCGCTGAATACAACTGCTAGCGAATCAACCATACGTGAAACCATCTGACATCTCACTTTTTTAACGTTATTTCTCTTGTTTCGAGAACCGGGTTCAAAATGTGATCTTTGTTAGTTTCAGGAACCAATGTAATGTTATTGGTATTTTACAAATTCGAGCGTTGTCTAAAAATAGTATATGCCGAACAAATGCCACGGCAACACGTGGTTTTATATTGCTCGTAGGATTGCCAAACTAAAGCCTAACATTCCTACCTGCAAAATAGAACCCTACTTTTCACCCCTTGCATCATAATCTGCTATTATGAAAAAGAATTATTTTAAAAACAGTTATTTAGCTATTAACTTAGCTGTTAAATTATTAAGCTGTTAATAATCGTTCATGAGTAAGATATTAAGAGTGTGGCGCCTCACTCACGCTGTTTCTTATCCTTGTCAAGCTCACAAGGCTTAGCACCCCTCAAAAAAGTAGAGTAACAGCCTTAGATAATTTGTAAGAGTGGGTAAGACATTTGGGTAGCTGTTCGTAGTAAAACCTTTGTCTACTTCAAGATAACGGAATTTTGACATGAGGAACAGAGAAAAAAAGGTTTAGCTGTTTTACCGACAGTGTTAAACATAACAGCCAGAAAGGCATTGTGTAATGCGCTGTTTATAATGTATTTACAAAAATACCTTTTGGCAGATAACAAACCATGTTTAACTAATTCAAATTGAAGATGTTTAACTGATGTCAGATAAGTCGCCCTTAGTCAACTTAGGTATGATTATTATTTACTCAAAAACAGATATGTCTAACATTATGTTGTTTCTAACAAGTTGCATTACATAACAACATTCAGTATACTCTACTTTAACAGTAGTAACGTTTCCAAGCTAAGTAATGTTAACGTTTCATTTTCACTCGGAGCTCACCACACAAATACAAATCACAATACAAATGCACCCGCACGAGAATGAATGCCAAGACAACAGCCGGCGGTCGGCGCGGCGGCGGACAGAACTAGTGATGGTCCGTAGCAATAATACAATTCCTTGCTATTTATGTACCACAGACAAGTTATAAGTGTATAGATATTGGTTTCAACTCCTTAATATTTCCACAACCCAGCTCGTATTGTATATAATTTATTTTGGCGGATAGGGTTAAGTAGTAATAAGGTGATTGGGTTTTATTTTTGCGCAATCTATCCTTGCATTTTCTGCACATCCCCCAATGACAGCGCCTGGTGCGGTCACACCTTTTTCACCGCCCTAAGGCCGCCCCTGGGTGAGTCTGGTACACATACGTTTCTGAAGATTATACATAAATGGTGGAAAATTATTTACGTCCACAGTCTCTTTAAAGGAGAAATGAATTAGAAATGTCATTCACCTCCATTGATGATCATTTAAATTTTCTAGATTAGTTTTTGCACTTGTTGAAAGCCTGGGAAAGCATGAGTGTTATTAGTAAGGGGAACGGTTTCTTAAAAAGGATACCTCTTCATCAATTTACTAATCTACCAGCACTATAATAGCAGTCATAAAACGCTCTTTAGAATTACTTAAAGCTCCATATGTCCTTCCAGGGAAGTTTCCAACTGATGGGTTAGAAAAACAATTTAGTATGTATATGTAGGCAGTTTGTCAGGAGGCAAACAGCTACAATGTTTCTATTCAATATGTGTTCGAATCTGAAAAGAAAATAGGAGTGAAGAAGCATTTAAGGCTCAACTCAGCAAAATATGCAAATGTCAGATTTAATGTTCGTTTTGTAAATTTTAATGATTCAGAAGCAATGGTAAGTAATGTGACGAGTGGTGACTATGGATCCAGGCTTACTGAAAGCTATCAGTGATTATTTTGCAACAGATTTTGGTGTTAATATATTAACTCTAATCCATGTAAGGGGTATGTAGCCCGAAAGTATTGAAAAATGTAAACTGTGAATGGTGCTTCTTGTATATTGCTGCGAGATCAATAGAGGGCATTTATTACAAGGAATTAAATCAAGGTGTATTGAGCGTTCCTTCTGAAATGACAGTAAAACTAGAGCGCTGCATGTTTAAAGGCTTCAACTCTGGATTAGTGAAACATATAAATATATGTTTTTGCAATGTGTGAATCATCCAAAGCTCTTTCTTGCCATAGATAATGGAATTCTTAAAGTAGAATGTTTGACTGATAATAATGTATGCTCATCTAATAGGCCATTTGCATTGAATCCTAACATGATGTTGCCTTGTTTTGTAAACATCCTGGTCACAAATTATACAAAGTTAAAAAGTGACACACTCAGCTCAGGCAAGAGAAGAAAATATTTCACACTGATTTGAAATGGTACATTTGATTATTTTAATAATTAAATGAACACTGATGCAGCTCATTGCTATATTATTTTTCCATATCTTTATCTGAGTTTCTATTGTCCATATCACCCTCTCCATCATTATCCTGCATCTCATAATCAGATCAAATAAGTTAGTGATGCAAATGTGTGCTGCTCGAAGAAAGTTAAATCAATTTAAGAATCCAACAGGAACTCTTATTTAATATATAGTATTGAGCTAACAATTATAGTAGGCTACATCACATGGAGATATAAACTATTTTTGGGAAAAACAAAAAATCCCAACAGAATTTTCTTTGGGATCTGCAACAGTATGAAAACAATTACAATTTTACTTTGAACAAAAGGAATAAAATGATATAGAAATCATTGTTATTTTTTTTCACTGCCAGGTAGGCATAACATGGTTGCTTGCTTAAGAATCCTTTTAATTTGTTCATTATTATATAATTCCTTTGTCCCAAAATAATAGTTGCATTCCTTTAACGAGTTTTTATTATTTTTAGAAACCCAACTTAATAGCCATTTAAGCAAAGAGCATTGATGTTTTGTGTGTTACAGAGCATATGAAAAGAATTTAGGATTCTGGGAGTATGCATGAACTTGGTAGGGGCATTAACTGGGACATTCAGTTCAAAACAAGCTATCGGTGAATGCAGTGGTTGTTACTTGAGTCTTATGACTTCTTCACATATTACAACTAACTACTGTTTACAACGTGTAATTTTTGTAGCTAGGTAACATTGAAGTAATGGAAAGAGCGAAAAAAGTTGGGGATAATCAGCGGTGGGTCATTTATGAGCATTTAATTCATGTAAGCAATAATGGCATCTTACAAAGAGGTGTTATAAAGGAAAGTGCTGTGAAATTTACAAATCATAGGCGGTCCATAGAGTGCATATGGAAACAAGGTGTACTCCATTATGAATGACATTGTTGCTGATGTCTCCTCTGGAATGAAAGGGAGAGTTAGCAGCATTGCAGCATTGCATCAAAGAAAGACTACCAGATCTGTGGCTATCGCTTTGAGTATGGCAAAATTCAACAGTACATTGTAGGATCCAAGAAAAATACGTATGACAACATTAAACAAGATTAAAACTTAACAGGAGAACAGCAACATTTGCAATTTTGCTCCTCAATGCTCGATCCAGCAGTTTCGATATGTAGAGCAAGATTTCAGGACATGTTTGATTGGATCTAAATTGATGAATAATGGTTTTACATGGCTGAAGAAACAATAAAAAACAGCAGAAAAACCTGATCCACATAAAACTTTTCAGAATAAATGCTTCATTACAAGAGCATGTTTCTAGCAGCAGTAGACGTCCCCCATCTTGGTTCAAGATGTAACCAGTACTTTGATGGTAAAATTAAGCTATTTCCATTCATATTCCAGGAGCCAGAAAAGCAAAGAGGCAAAACTAGGCCTAGAGGGACAATGCCTACAAAACCCATCCAAATTGTTACATAAGAGTAATACAGACATATGCTCATTAAGAAAGTACTTCCTGCTATAAGACAATATGGCCTTCATGGACATCATCAAAATCCACCTACATACAACTGGATAATGCAAAACTACACATGATCCTTCTGATCCTGAGTTTATAGCTGCTACTACTAATACTGGTCTAACCATATTTGTATTGTGAGCTCCCAAATAGCCCAGGTATTAATGTCGTCAGCCTCGGCTTCTTAAATTCCATACAGTCTCTCCAATATCAAAAGGCCCCATCCACAGTATATGAACTTGTTACTGCTATTGCAAAAGCCTTCGAGAACTTTCCTGCTGAGACATTGAACAATGTTTTCCTGACCCTGAAACAAGTAATGATTGAATGCATGAGGATTCATGGAAAGAATTGCTATAAACTGCCTCACATGGAGAAACAGAAAAGGCAATAACCAAAAGTTTCATCTCTGCCTCAGACAGTGTAGAGTGACCAGGTTCAGTTGTGAGTACTGTCAATAGCATTGGCTTGTTCTGGTTTATTAGTGCTCTAAGTATATTAATTTCTTTCCTTAGTCATTTCATAAGTCAAAATTTAATGCTACACTTTAAATCGTAAAAGGGTTATTATTTCGTATGACGAGACGGCCGGTTTCACTATGCACATGACACACACACATATCTAGATGCTCAGCTTCATTATTTTGTAACATTATAGCACATTATGAACACTAATGGGCGTTGTGGTTGACATATTTCTTTACAGTTTTGCAAAATATTGTCTGTTTTGTTCCATATTACACATGCGCACAACTCGCATCCCATGAATCCCACCCAAGGCATCATGGGGGCATGACCAATATTGACAGTCCGGCCCTACGCCGCAAGGTGTAACCCAGCGTTGAGGGCTCTAAGCCGGAAAGCGTAGTCCAGGAATATTTTTTAGAAGTAGAGGAGTGGAGCAATTGGATGATAGAGCGTAGCCATAGGATCTGCGCGACTAAGCTCAAATGATCCACGTTAAACCAAATTTTGTTAATTTGGCAATCCTTAGCAATCATGCCACTTATCTCTATACAAGGATGGTCGCTAAAAAGGGCGGGTGGGGTGGGACACTGCTTTTGGACTCTGAGTGTAGATGGCAGCTTGTTTCATTCACGGAATTCTAGAAGTTCCAGACTGCGATCCGTCCATCAATAGCCAAAACGGTGAGGGCGCTTGGTTAATCTCCAACTGAAGATTCTATCTTTACCACAAATCGGAAAAAAGTGAGCACTCATCTAAGTAGTGACCAGACCTAATATTGCTTAATTTGGAACCAAACGGCCCTGCCATGCAGGAGCAGGAGTCAACTCCATGTACCAGCACAGGTGTCACCAGTGACTCTTCTCAGGCTTCCGTGACTGGAAGAAGCAGATAGTCCAAGGAGAATCCCCGGAAACGCAATAGAAGCGGCAAGGGAAATTCTACCCGCTCGGTTTCGACCAAATGTTCTGAGAACGGCCTCACACGAGAGTGTTCACCGCTTCGGTTAGGCAAAACTTCCGAGTCAGAATACTCGGACTGTGACAGTAGCGTCACAGAACTATCGGTCTACTCGGACAAGGCTTCGGTCTTCTTCGTACACTCATCCATCATGGGAAAGGACGAGGTGAATCAACCCACTCTCCGTAAGAGCGACGCTGGCGGCTTTCATTTAGTACGTAAAAGCAGGAAGCCGGTGGTTACCGTAAATCAGAAGAAGGAAGGACCCAGCAACTCCGCCTGCGAACAGAAGAGGCACCACATTCCTTCCATTACGTTGATTGGGGGTGGTGAGTTTCCTTCGGGAGATCATGCCTAACCTCTGTCAGGAGTGCACAGTAACGCGCAGGAATAGCCGCTACGAGTTCCGGCCTAGGGCATTCCTACTGAGTGCTCTTAAGCGGAAGGACGTCCTGCACTTTACTTTTGCCCTTGACAAGACCAAAGACTTAAAGCGTGTTATCAGGGGCCTGCCTGTTAAATTTAAAAATTAAATTGAGTTTTATTTGTGAACGCTCTTTAATTCTTGTGGTCCTTAGTGTCCCATTCTATACCGGGCGTGAAAGACCGGAAATTTTGTTCAGAGGCTTCTTTATCAGTCTTGGGGTTCTTTTACCAGTCGTAAGTCTGTGACACGGGACCATCGGCTTTACTTCCTTTCCGAAGGAGCCATGCTAAGGAGTTTTACGCCCAAAAAAACCACTCGCGTCCTCGGGAACTAGAGGCTAGCATTGTAAACCTAGTCCACGGAGGATGGCAGGATCTTGCCTGTTCGTTTTTATTTATGAACGCTGTTTAACTGCTATGGTTATTAGCGTCCCATTCTATATTGAGGTGAAAGGCCGGAAATTTTGCTCAGAAGCCTCTTTTCCAGATTCTTTCACGTGCCGTGAATCTACGACACCAGACCACCGGCTTTACTTCCCTCCCAAAGGAAACCATGCTAAGGATATTTGCGCCCGAAAGAATCCATCGCTCTCCGCCGGGATTGAACCCGCCACCTTCGGTACTGCGGTATGCACCCAAAAAGTTCTGCCACCGGTCCCAGAGAGATGTGCCCACATGACTAACTGCAAGCGAGACCACATTCCCTGCTTATGGAGGATGTTCAACAAAACTGCAAGTGATCACTTCCATGCGCTCTAACCCTCGTGTACCTCCAGCTGCGCAAAAGCATCCAGCCGGCAGCTCTCCCTAGGAGAGTGTAGAACCAGAGAGGGGTACCACCAGCGGCTCCTAAGACGTCGGGAGCGATATCAGTACCGGTGCGACAGGCACCAACACCATTCCATCGCCGCCAACAACGGTGTCGCAGCCGCTAACACCATCATCAAAGGGCACCTCCTATGCGAAAATAGTCTCTGGTTTGGGGACAACACAACATACTCCCTGCACACCACACCAATACCAAGTACCGCCAAAGAGCAAACCCTGGACTTTAGGTCCTGAACCGAAACCGGCGCGCGTCTCCGGGGACGAGAGGGGGGTGGATCACTCTCTGTCTCTTCAGCTCTCTGACAAACAACCCAGTAGATGATTGATCGGACTTGTTAGAATGGATGCGGCAGCTGCTGTAGAACAATGGACAGTATGTCCGGGATATCATCTGCAGGATCCTCCTGGCTACCGATCCCACCAGCAAAGCGATGATCTTCTTTGAGGACCTCACTTTTTTGTTCGATCTCGCACCGTTATCGTAGAATGGCGGACGCAACTAGGTCATGTGCATCCTTCCGATTCGGTTTTTGGAGTGCCAATGGCGTGAAGGACCAGAAGGATGAGTGCCATCACTTCGCTACGCAATATGCCCTGGACATCATATTACTTTCAGAAACACACTTGCGTCCCCTACATTCACTTCCGCCTATCTGGATACGTTTGCCATCGCAGTGATCGGGTGCCCGGCCCAGGGGGTGGCACCGCGGTACTTGTGGGGCAACCGTAGTCCACAAATCTATCCCCCTTCCGCCCCTGCAAACTCTTGAGACGACGGCAGCGTGTGTTGAACTCGAAGGCGCGAAGATTATAATAGTCTCCGTTTACTACACCTACTACTACCACCACTGTTCGTGCCTGCTGACTACGGATTCACCCTAGCTCTTCATCCTCGCGTGATTTTAGCGGATGACTTTACTGCCAAACAACAGCATTGGGATTCGGGCCGCCGCGCTAATTCTAGAGGCAATGCAATCATTGACATGATAGATAAGGATCCCCGGCTAAGAGTACTGAGCCCCTAGCAACCCACACGCTATCCACAAGGTTGAGGACTACCATCTGTTCTCGACTTTGCGATAATCAAGCACTACCACTACCAATTCATGCTCACATCACTAAATGCATAGCATTCCGACCATAATTCTTTGTTGGTAAAGATGAACACCAGGGTTGCCAGCCTTGATTTTGAGGTCACTTCAGAGAAATTGATTGGGAATGTGTAAAGGATTGCCTCAACGCATCAATCCCACTCAACCCCAGAATAAACGACATACCTTTCCTGGAGACAGCAGTCCAATCCTTCACAACCACAGTGGTGCGAATAGTTCACAACCTCGACATTCGAAATCCTCCATTTCCCATCCAGAGACCCCACCACCGAACCTAGATCTTCTTATGCGACGTTCCTGGGCAGCCCGAAGTAAGCCAGCGTTACGGGACGCTACACAATCGAGGATTTTTGTGTCAACTGCGACGGGAGGTCCGTGGCCTCTGCTCGAGCACAGAGTACAACCACGGGAGGCCACGATGGCTTAACAGGTCGTCCAAAATGCGACATCTGGAGGATAGCTAAAGACTTACGTTGCCAATGGAATCAATACTCCTCCCCATTTCAAGTTAACCTAGGCTTTGTGTACGAACCCCAAGCCAAAGCAAATGTGCTTCCCAACTACCTTAAGGATATATGCAGGCCGAGAAAAAATTCTCAGGACGTAGATTTTGCTGCCGCGCTCACCAGGAGATTGGTCGCTATCTGCGGCTACCCCCTGATGAAGCGGTGGACCTCCTCCAAATCATCCGCCCAAGTGAAGTACAATGCGCACTCCGGCGTCTCAATATCAGAAAGGCTAGAGGCCAGGACGGGTTGACACTCGCCATGCTTGAAAACCCTCCTTTCAGAGCCGTTTTCTCGCCAAGGCATTTAATATGTGTACCACCCTGGGGTACTTTCCGCAACAGTAGAAGATGGCCCGGCTGGTTTACATCTTGAATCTTGGTAAGGACCCGGCACTTCCCTCCAGCTACCGTTTTATTAGTCTCCTACACACCCTCTCGAAAGTTTTCAAGAGTTTTATACTGCGCCGCCTATCGCCACTACTGGCCGACACTCAAGCCATCCCAATCCATCAATTTGGTTTTCTCCCTGGGCACTCGACCACACGGCAGATGCTGAGGGTGGTGGAAGCTGCTGCCCTGGGGTTCCAGGACAGGGCTTTCACTATAGCGGTATTTCTAGATGTCGAGAAGGCCTTTCCAAGAACTTGGCATGTGAGACTCCTGTACAAACGTATCCAGCTGTGTCTACATAGACAGACGATCAAGATTATACAAAGTTTCCTTACATCAATGTTTCTTCACAGTAGAAGTTGCGCGAAAAACGTCAACATAAAACGCCATAAGAGCCGGAGTCCCCGAAGACTCTGCTTTTATCTCCCATGCGGTTTAGTCTATTCATGGTAGACTTTTCAGCGTTGCGGGGCGTTGATATGCTGATGAGGTTTCTGCTATATAAAACAGACACTTACTCAGAGCCGTCCACCCTATTTAAAGACACTTCCGCCTCGTCCAGCACTGGTGCAGGCAGTGGGTGAAGGATGGGAAGGGTTCTTTATTTTGAACGTTCTTGCACGAGTTTTTCAGCGATTATTACGCCGGTAGTAGTAAGTGGAGGGTGCAAGTGGAGGCAGGTGTGTTTCCATAAACGCCCGGATGAGGATGTAGTCTTCGTGTAATTATTTGTGGTTCACCATTAGTTGCTGCAGTTTTTGAAGTATCGTGGTCTCAGATTCCCGGTGTTGCTCTCGAAGCCCAGCGATCGAGACCTCAAGGCACTCAGCCGCAGGGTCGGTCGTCGCAGTCGATATCAGTGACGTCGTCCGGTTCCATGAGGTGGCGATCGATGCACATCAGCTTGCGCTGACACGACGCGAGCACCCCGAGTGGTCGTCATCCTGTACGATCTGACGGAATTGCAGAAACTGTGAGGCCAACGTTGAGAGGTGCCGAATGCTACTGCGATGCTTGGTCTTCATAGCCGCAAGGCGCACATTGGTTGCCCGTTGCAACGCCTCGAGGCGAAGGCCGAGGTACTGTAGGGTTCTCTGGATGCTCTCAGCGGCGTCTTGGAGGTCTGGTGTCATGGTGGCGTGAAGGCTCTAGGTGGTGCAATGTAGGTGGTGCTGGTGTGCTCTGTTGCGGGATGATCTGAGCGGGTGGTGCTGGATGGTGTATGGTGGAGGTGGAGGCGATGACTGCTGACGGCGGTGTTATGGTACCCTTGAGTACTGCGGACAAGACGCCTGGCCCGTGAAGTGGTCACCGCTACCACAAGTAGCGCAGTAGCGGTGGCGAAGTGCTAGGTTGTGCCCTTGCAGGCAGAAAGGAATGAGGGCAGGTGGTAGTAGTGACACCGTGGTTGCACCGTGCAGGTGGACACTGCGTGGCCGTATTGGCAGCAGCGGCGGCATGGGACATGTTGTTCGATGCGGCTTGCCTCAGTGCGGTGTGGACGGCCTAAAATAACTAGGCTAGTCCTGAGAGCTGCGGTGTAATACGCTCTGTCAAGGAATGTCATGAGCAACAGCGGCGTCGGTTCCTCTGCCAGGGGAGATCCCGGAGACGCGGATTAGCAATATCAGAGCTGCTGAGCGGTCTCCATGACATTCCGCTCCGGCAACAGGCGTTGAACTCCACACACCACAGCGCTGATAGCGTCATAGCGGCCCGTGGAATCGTCCGACGGCGAAGTAGCGACTCGGGCATAGGACACCCGGAGCTGCGGCGGCTGGTGAAGTGTGCTATGTCGGCGGAGGTATGGTGCTGCCCGTGTGATCGTCTCACGGGGGCAACGGTATGATGCCCACTGTGGCATTTACAAAAAACAAAAGAGAAGCTTTAGAAAAAGGTATCTCATATTGAAGTCGAATCGCTTCCAGAAGAAAAAATATGATTGAAAAATAATTCAGAAGCTAATAGATTTCAAAGCACAGCGAATTGGAGCTTTCAAATGCAGATTTTGGCCATTCGCAAAAGGTGATCTTAAGGAACATTTTGCCAATAATGTTTCGAACCAAATGATAAAAATAGCAAAACGTTGGCTTCAGGAAGAGGCATTTTGTGGACTCCTAAAACCAAGTCTGGTAAACTGTTAGAATATTTCGTGGTTGAAAAATGTAGTTTTACATTTCAGCGCTGTGACGGGAAAACGAATCACGTTTCAGGAGGACAGAAGGTTAAAATAAACAGAAGAGATTGATTTGTGCAGTCTGAAAGAAACCTTTCGCAGTTTTAAAGATAAATATAGTCTGGTATTAAAATAGGTTTCTCAAAATTTACTCAACTGATACATAAACAGTAAGTACTTCTATATAGGTACCCAAGGTACGCATTCTGCTTGTGTTTGCGCTCATTATGATATTGTGAAACGTATGCTTGTTGGAATGAACTTTTCTTGTCTTACTCTGTAATTAAGACTGCCTCTCTCTCATTCAAACAATTTATAAATCCCATCACCAGATCGCATTTTAAGGAAGTGTGTTGGCTGACCAGGGATTGAAAGCTTGTGAATAATATTCGGGATATTTTCAAAGAAAATTGTGTAGAGAATGTGACATATAAACAGTGGGTAAACAAATTTAGAAATAATACAATCACCCGTTGAAGGCTTTCAACAATATTGTCAGCAAAATTGTGAGATCTCTTAACTCATACATTTATAACTCAACAACAGTCTGCGTTTTTACACTAACGGAAAGAAAATTTGAAACACAAAGAATCTGTTGTAATTTGCCATTTTTTGAAAACTATGCCTTTGTCATACAAGCTTCCGTTCAAGAGATTCATTGGAACAATAACCAAGCAACAATCCATCAATTCGTAATTTACTTTAAAGAAAACAATAGTTTGAAATATATATAACATATAGGACAGACTGTTTACGTAGGACAGACGGGCAGAACTGTAGAATTTCGCATCAAAGAACATCAACGGTGTATTGGATTAGGTTACCCAGAAAAATCGGCAGTAGCTGAGCACACATATAATAGAAATCACAAAATCAACTTTGCCTCCACAAAAATTCTAAAAAAGTCCTCTAAGTGCTACGACAAGTTGATTAAGGAAACCCTTTACATTAAAAAGCGTGTGTACAGTTGTAAATAAATACGTCTGAAAGGTAAGAGTTTAAACATGTGTAAATAAGCTTGTGCCGCGTAAATATTGTATAAACTGTGTACTGTGTTAAGTGTTAGGTGTGTTGTGTGTGTTTAGGTTAAGGTGCCTGACAAAACTTATTTAAAGACCACAAAAACACAGCGTGGGACGCGCGGGTTTGTGCCCTTGTTGCACGCAACAAGCGCGTCCCCACGCCAGGCACGCTCTGTCAGCAACACTTGCGGCTAGGGGTTGTTGACCGACTGAACCAACATGGCGGAAGCCGCAACAGCAGCTATCCAGAAGGTGTGGCCGCAACAGCACCAGCTACACACTCCACGGGGACCAGCAGTGATTTTGGGGGGGGGGGAACAGGAATAAAGGTATAAGGGAAAAACAAGAATAAAAGATATTTGGAAGGAAAAAGGATTTTATACTGTGGTGTCACTATTTATTGGGGGCATAGTGGTGATCATGGTGGCTAGTACCCCCGAAGCAAACCCGCCGATTGTGAGTAATGAATGTAATGTGGCGCAGTTCGCCGCCCTGGCAGCGACCTATGAACAGTGGTGACATAAATGATCATGTGTGCTCCGAGCCTGGGCATGTTACCTCCGGGCATTCGGGGTATGTCCATGGGGACCTGGACAGCATTGACGCGTGTAGTGGTGCGGTGGTCTTAGGTCGTCTCCTGGAGGTGTGATGTAGGGCTGGAAAGTCCTAATCACTCTTGTTGCATGGTCTACGATGTTGTGTCGAAGGTATTCATTTCCCATTCGGATGGTGGTGCGGTGCGTTGAATCGATGCTCTGATGGTTTTGGCGTGTTCGGTTGCTATGGTGTCTGTGATGGAGGCGAACTGCGTGTTAAACTGGTCTTGAAGTGCTGTGAGACGGCTGGCTAGGTCCAGCAACTCGGCGTGAAGGTCCTGAATCGCTTCAAGGATGTATGTTTTTGCTGGCCGTGTTCTGCTCAACTTTAGCGTTGGTGTTTGCCAACTGGTGCTCTAGTTAAGGGTGTCGATCTGCGGTGGTGGATTGTTGGTCTGCGGTGTCCTGAAGATGGTGGTGGTCGGCGATGCTCTACATGGGTAAAGTGGGCAGACGGCCTGGCCGGTGAAGTGCCCCTTGCCCCCACAGGAGGCGCAGAAGCGGCGACGGTGTGACAGGTCGTGTTCCCTGCAGTCTGAGGTGAATGCCCCATTGTCACAGTAGTGGTAGTAGGGAGCGGCGTCGCATGACGCATAGGTATGCCCGTAAAAGCAGCAGCAGCAGCGGCATGGTGTTGGACGCACACTGCGGCTGGCCTCGAACGACAGGGTTTGCCCTAACGAGGGTAGTCCTGCGCCCAGGGCCGCCAAGTATTTGTCCTCGTCTATGAAGGTGAGACGGACCAGCGGTTTTGGACCTCTGTCATTGCAAATTCTAGTCGCCTTGGCCGCAGACGGCCAAAAGCGCTGCGCGGCGGTGAGCAAGAGCGTGTAAGCGTGTGACACAGTGGAAAAAGAATGTCCTCGAACTAGAAGGCGAAATAGCCTACTACCAGAACGTCGTAATAAAAACATCAAACCCTTACTTCTGAAAAATTTGCCTCGACCCGGGTAACTGCTACAGGGACATAAGTATAAAGAAGCGTCTCCTGGTGCAGCTAGACGAGAGTTGGCGCATTAACACTCCAAAATAGCGGCACCTTCATCCTGCCAGCGGGCCTGACAGTGATTTCGACTCTGAAAAGGCGGGCTCAAAGCCGGGAAAGAAGAGGACCAGGCAGGAGCCTACAGCCACCATCACGACGGCCAACTCATTCCAGGTGCTCACACCGCACGACGCTGACCATCAAGAGGACACTATTCCAATGGAGGAAGCCGAGAACGCCCAAGGCATAGACGAACGACCCAAGCAGCAGCGCCCGAGGAAGACATCAGGCCCGGCACTGCCATCTACGGCACCAAAGCGATCAGCTGGAAACACACCCACCCCTTCTACCTCCACAGCTACTCCCCTTCCACCCAGCCCAACAGCGAACATCAAAAGCCTCCTAGAATAATTACACCTGATCCAAGCCTCACATCCAAGCTCCTTCCCCTCCTCCGTGCCTCCGTGGACTTCGACCATCTTCCAGTGCATTTCGAAATCTGTGATGCCATCATAGCTCAGACACCCAGATCTGCAAAACGCGCAGAAACAAATTGGAAAAAATTCAAAGTCGAAATGCACAAGATGGCGCAGCCCAGGCTATCATACCGCAGCGAAGCGGAAATTGACGCCGCCATAGAAAAATTTACCGCCTCGCTGCACACAGCCAAGCAAAGCGCTACCACATACACCTCAAGCCCACCCAGCTTCTGCACGTACCCCGAGGTGGAGAAGCTCATTGCCAGGCGGCGACGTCTGATGAGGCTCTGGAGGCAAACCCGCCAGCCCGAGGTCAAAATGCTAGCAAATTGGCTATGCAACACCATTCGGCAACAAACTGGATGAAACAAAATTCAACAGTGGGGAAATAAAAAGTTGAGTACCTCCCATTCGGACAATTCTTTGTGGAAATTGTTAAGGGCATTTAAGACCTCCTCAAGCGTTAACACTGGCACTGAGGCACTCCACACTCATCTCGGCCTGCACTTCTCCTCAGAGGAGAAAACCGAGCTGTTTGCGGACTGTCTAGAAGACCGATTCTCTGAAAACAATACCAACCCAACACAAGAGCAAGATTTTTAAACCTGGGTACAAGCTTGAGTGGCGCGGAAGCACGAGCAACTGCTAACACACATAACACCTCAGGAAGTTTTCAAACTCATTAGGCAGCTGCCTAATGGGAAAGCCGCCGGCCCGGATAGGGTGACTAATGACGAGCTAAACCATCTCCCGAGAAAAGTCCTGGTACATATTACAAAAATTTTCAATGCCTGCCCGAGAGGCAGTTACTTCCCAAAAGCTTAGAAACGAGCCAAGGTTATTATGCTCCCAAAGCCAGGGAAAAGCACCAGGCACCCTCAAAATTACAGGCCCATTAGTCTCCTGTCCAACATTGGAAAACTGTTCGAAATACTTTTACTTTTTCGGCTGAAAAAACAGATCTCAGAGCTACTTGAAATTTCTAATGCTGGATTTGGATTTGGAAAAGGTCATTCCACTGACTTACAATTATTACGTCTTGTTGATGACGTCACTGAACAATTCAACAATGGGACTTCAACGTTGGCTTTATTTTTGGACGTAGAAGCCGCATTCAATCGCTGCTGGCACGATGACCTGATTTTCAAACTGCACCGCAACTCTCCCTGCCTCCAAAATTACCTGTACTTGATTTACAGCATTTTAGAAAACCGGCACTTCTACGACCAGATGGGCCGTTCTTCATCACGTGAGCGAGCTATGCGGGCAGGCGTACCACAAGGGGAAATCATCTCCCCCCTCCTCTACATCCTTTTCACTAACGACTTCCCTGTGGACGGCCGATGCAAGGTCGCATGTACGCTGACGACACTGCAATTTACAATCACCATAAAAATCCTAGTTTTGGCCTCCTAGAGATGCAGCGGTACACTGACCGCTTCCTTTCATGGCTCCATGAATGGAAAATCCAAATTAATGCACACAAGTGCCAGCTCATTTATTTTTCAAAGAAGCTAAACCTTTCGGCTATGAACCTCACGGTCGGTGGTCAAATTTTGCAATGTCTACAGCAAGTGAAGTATTTGGGCGTCACGTTAGACAGCCAACTCTCCTGGAACGCCCACCGCACCGATATAGCCAACAGAGGGCGACAACGCTTAAAGATGTGCGCCCCCGTCCTCAGAAGCAAAGAGTTAAAGACCCGCTCCAAGTTTACTTTATACAAGTCTTTCATCCTCTCAGTTCTGGTTTACGCATGCGTGGCCTGGGCAAATGCATCAAAAACCGTGCTAAACAAGCTACAAACCATCCAGAACTTAACCCTTCGAAAAATACTCCGACCCCCAATCCTCACCTAAAACCGAATAATACACCAAGAGCTCTCAACGCCACTTATTTACGAATCATTACAAAAGCGAGCCACCGCAATATGGGCGCGCATACGGCAACATCAAAATATCCTAATCTCAAAGATCAGCAGCGGCGAACCCAAACATAGGAAACACAAGAGAATAAAAATACTTTAAATACACCCAACACTCTGAACCGCCGCTCTGCGCGCCCACCACTAACCTACCCACGACCACGCAAAGCCTACAACAGGGGCCGCCAAATCCAAATGCATCAAGCAGGCACTGAATGAGGAAGGATGAATGAAAGTGTGTGCGTGTGTGTATATTTGTATATATTTTGTAAAAAGTGTAAATAATCGAACATATAGTGTGAGATAAACACTACTGGCACAAACCAAACGCCGGGAAAGCTTCAAATGTTTAATTTAATGTTCTTACGGTTTATCACAAGAGAGTAATATTTCGGGAGCAAGATATGAAAACCGAAATCCAATAACAGGCACGTTAAAGCTACATTGGTTCTTATCGTTAATATCTGAAGCTGTACTGAAACTGTATCTTTTTAAAGTGACGGAAAAAATGCTTCAATTTAAAGCAGGCGTGGCGAGACTGTAAACTTGCACCGAGGCACCCTGATGCAAACTGGAAAATAAAGCTATGGAAGGGGGAGAATTTGGAAGGCAGACGTGGTAGTGGTAAACAACGAATTGATTTAGTGGCGTCCTGTACTCTGTATTTAAAGTAAATTAAGCTTTTCTGATGTCATTTACAATGAGAGATTCGAAATCAGGAATAATGTTGTTTACAGCTAGACGTAACTGGTCATGAAGATGTTTTTCGTCAGTCGGGATCTATATTTGCTTTTTACTAATTTCATAATGGAAAATAACTGTTCACGGACGTACGTTGTACCGAACATTGCTTCCATGGAAATTGCATATGATCGAAGCTTCGGATATTTATTATCGCATAAGATTTTAAAACATTCCACTCCTATTAAATACTTGCATCTGACTTTCATGATTTCGTCAGATTGTAAATGAATCAGCTCCTCTTGTAGATCGATTCTCGCCTTCCTTACATCTATCTTTAACGGATTGACATACACTGGTATACCATCTTTCAAAACCCTGAAATCACGAAATCTGTGATCACAAAATTCACTTTTAGGTGTTAAGAGAGTACTAGTGAAAAGACTTAATTTATCTGAGGAGACATTTGAAAGGAATTTAAACATGGAAAATAGTATAACTGTCCCTCTTTCAAGTGATTTACCCAGAGTGAAAGTGTGTTTACGAAAGCCTGCACTGAACTGTACATATCAACAATATTTTGATTTCGTCCTTGCAATGTAGTATTAAGCTTGTTTAAATGCGTACATATATCATATAAGAAGGCTAAGTCGCAGACCCAGGCCTCGTTATTTAATTCCTGAATTTCCATTCCCTAAAATAAGAAAAGAAAATTAGACTAAAATGACGTTAAAGCATGTGGGAATAATGCATATGTAAAGTTAAAATAAATTAACTTTTCTTTCATGAATCCGACGATTACATCCCAGAGATCGAAGAACTGACGTTACATTGCACCTGTGCTACGCCATCTAACATCACACAAATAATTAATATCTTCAGATGATTCTCCCATGTTTTTAAGTATATTTCGAAACTGTCGGTATTTCAAAGCACTTCCTTTTATTTTGTTCACAATTTTCACAACAAAATCCATCACTGATTGTAGTGTAACTGACTTGGCACAAAGTGCTTCTTGATGCAACAGACAATGCCAAGCACAAAAATTGCTTGAAATACCTTTATCACTGAAAAAATGTTTTAACCTGCCAATCAACCCACTTTTTCCCCAACCATGGCCTTTGCTCCGTCTGTTACAACTGATACTAATTTTGACCACTGTAAACAATGTCTTTAAATATTAATTTTTAGGGCTTTAAATATCTCCTCGCCAGTAGCACTGCCTTTTAGAGGGACTAAATCGAGCAAATACTCTTAAACATTAGGTTCCTTATCTACACCTCGAATGAAAACGGCCAATTGGGGTGTCAGTTGCGTCTGTACTGCTGTCCAATGCAAGAGAAAAATTCACAAAGTCAGTCATTTTCAAATCCATCTGCCTTGTTACGTCGGCAGAAAGCACTTCAACTCTCTTTGCAATGCTTTGTCGGGAAATATGCAAACACTCGAAATTATGAACCTCTTGAGGACATAAGATTCCAGTAATTTTTATTAAACATGTTTTAATAAATTCTCCTTCCTGAAATGCATTAAGATCCTTTGCAATTTCCCAGGCTACAATATAACTGGTGTGATTTCTTTTCTCTGCTATGCTTTGTGGTTCGTTTAGGTCCATTGTTTTCTATCAATTTCAGAATTTCTTGTGTTCTTTCGCGTCCTGTGAACATATTGAAAATTAGCAGTCTGTCCTGTAACTTAAATATGAATTAAAATCGCATTAAACAAAATTTGTACTACTACTACTACTACTACTACTACTACTACTACTACTACTACTACTACTACTACTACTACTACTACTACTACTACTACTGCTGCTGCTACTGCTGCTGCTAATAATAATAATAATAATAATAATAATAATAATAATAATAATAATAATAATAATTACAGGCTCAACGTACCTTGTAACTTTGCATATTCTGAAAGATAAGCATTATAAAGATTTTTCCCGTTGAATTGCATTATTCCGCGTAATACTTTGGAACATATTAAACATTTTGCATTGTCACCATCTTCAAACAAGAAGAACTTCTCCCACTCCGGATGAAATTTTCTGCTCTTCAAACGTTGCTTTGCAAGCGCCATTGCGAACCGCCACTGTTTGACGTAGTACTGACTACGCTGACACGATGAGGAGGAGTGGGAGAAGCTACGGAGGGGTAGCGCGCGAGTCAACTGAAGCGCAAATCAACTCGCGAAGCACTGTTTCGCCGTGGTTGATTTAAAGGAACCGTGCTAGATGTAATTTATATTTCCTGACAGCACTATGCCTTGAAACCAACTTGAACGCCTTGTGCATCGTTCCTCCCATTCATTGTCAGCTACAGTGGAACCCAACTCGACTTGACAGCGCGTTGCTCCGAGGTCCAACAGCCCCGAGTTGAATTCGCTGCGCCACACGACTGGGTATATAATTTAATTCCAAACGAACCAGAAATAACGCCCTTGTGATATTTGATATGCTGTTATAAAAAACATGAAGCAAGAAGGGTGATTTTTATTAGTTTTTTAAATGGTCGTTATCTTAATTAAATTATACAATTAAGAGATTTTTAAAACTAGAAATGTTTTGCTTAAAATCATTTGTGTCATGCAGGAAAAAGGTGCATTTTTTGAGCTTTCAAACGAGGTATTTACAAAGCCTCTATCATCAAAGCGACCGGAACTATCCGTATTTAAACATTTGGAGGTGGGTGCCTTTTCTGAAAATGTGCTATTTATTAACCGGTAGAATATTACTGTTAAATATTATTTTAAAATACACGCATCTTTTTGTCATAATAAAGTGTATAGAGAAGTTTTGAAAAATCAAACACCTGAGGCCAATTTTTGTTAAAAAAAAGTCGCTGGATCTGAGTGGAGTGAGTAGTATATGCCTCTCGGGAGGCAGACACCGCAAAACCGGTTATTGGCGCCAAGGTGGAGGTATTCCCCGTCCTTGAAACGTATGATTCATTAGTTTCTAAGAAAAGGGAATTCCCTTGACCTTGAACTGAGTCAGTAACCTGTTGCGGAGATCTACCTCGCCGAGGGGCTTTTTTATTTTAATTTTTTTTGGTTACATGTATGTGAACACAAAAATGATTTCTTTTTACAATATGATATAAAATTTAATAACAATCAAAGTAATTTTAATTAAATAATTGGATACAGAAATGATATGTAATTAATATATAACAATAATTAATTAAACAGGATTAATATTTTCTTGATACAATATATGACAGCAAAAAGATGTTTACAGATATGAAAAAATGTTATTGAACTTATTGTTTATCAAAGTTAATAAATGTTAGTTTAATCACAATTAAATAATTGGATACAGAAATAATATATAATTGATATACAACAATAATTAATTAAAATAGGATTAATATCTTCTGGAACCAATATTGACAATAAAAAGGTGTTTACAGATATTAAAAAAATGTTATTTTACTTATTGTTTATCCATGTTAAGAAATGTTAGTTTAATCGCTGTTGAAACAACGAATTATAAATTCCGCACACGTCTCTTCCTTCTTTTTCTTCTTCTTCTTCTTCTTCTTCTTCTTCTTCTTCTTCTTCTTCTTCCGATGCATACGCCGAATCACTACCGCGCAAAAGTTTTCGAACGTATCTGTCTCTGTCTTTTTCTTCTTCTAGTTCTCTACTTTCTATAAGATAGCCCAGATAATGCAAGTTGTTATGTATTTTTGTGTGTATCTTCGGAAAAAACAGGGCACCCACCAGCACATGTTGATCACTGTCTTCTTTTAACACGTTGAGATTTCCTTGCCGTGTTACAGGTTGATCTACACAGCGCCCGTTGGATTTTACTTTTACACTAGCTTCTTCTGCCATCGGATCCAATCTAGAAAGTGTAAAATATACATTAAATATATCTGTTCTTTGTGTTTCGTGATTTAAACACTTAGTTTTTTTCACATGGTGTGATGGAAGTAGATCAAATTTTAAATGTATCTAGATTTTGATATGAACCACAAGTGTTAACAAGAAATTCGTGATTAATTGTTATTCTTGCCAAAACATTGTTTCCCAGATAGATAGGCTCCGACGTGACAGACATAATGATAAGTGAACAGTATTAAAAGTGTACCTTGTTTATACGGTCTGTTTTTTTCTCCTCGCATGTACTGCAAGAAGCACATGTGCATTTAAATTTATGTAATTTTAAAATACAAAAAGTGATACAGGTAAATATTAACAATGTTAATGACATTTAAGTTAACAATATACTATCGAGCTGCATGACTATAGTAGTGATTTCTTTTTCATTGCTTACTCACCTTTTTTATTCCATTTTGATGAATGCGTAGGCATCCCCTCCTTTGTAAACCATGCAGTACTCTCTTTTATTTAATACTCCCAAAACTTCTTCTGAGATTTTGTTAAATCTTGATGACAGAAAAAATCTCTTCCAATAATGTTTATTATTGTTCTCTTTCGGTATTTGGTGTGAACTGAACGAGCCTCTTCAATTAAATAGTTTTTATTTTGTGTTAACTTTCCTGTGGTTAGAGGTTTTGATCGTTTACCTATTTCATTAAGTTCTCCCAGCATCTTGTTTTCTGCGGCGGCGGCGTCCATGACTTGATTCCTTGCTGAAGAATGACGATGTGTTATTTTTTTACATGGCAGTTTTATATGGTAGCATTACACGTGACCAGTTATTTCATCACGTTTTGCGTTACACGTGACTAGCTGTTTGTGAAGAATGAAACGTATCTCGTGGTAGATTCTTGGTGTGACGCATATCTTGTACTCAGTGAAGCGCGAGTAAGACATGTTACTCGTATCTTCTGACGATTCTGCTGTGTCTTTTATGTAATTGCAGTATGCCAGTATAAGATGTTTTACTTCTTTAGATTCCTTTAATTGATGATAGAATATATCGTTTACAACCGGATAAAGTTTGGATAAATTTGTCCATTCTTCTTCAATTAATGATAGCGATACCTGCTCATTCCCTTGATATTGTTTTAAAATCACGTTTTGCGTGCCAAATACGTATTTTATATCTAAATGTAATTCTTCTGTTAAATTGCATTTCCATTTAAAATTTTCTTTCTTGGAACCGGTATCAATACAGTTTATACAATGAATTAAATTTTTCTATTCGTTCAAGTCATATAGCAATATGTCACGATTTTCACCACATTTGGAAATGGTAATGCGTAAATGGTATGGAAATTCTGGTGAAAATCCTATACATAGAATTTTTTTGGCCATATCGAGAAAGTAAACGTTGCTTTGAATTCCAATTAGTGATGAATCAAGCTTAGATGCGGATTTAATTTCATCTTCATCGCGGCTCAACTTCAGTTTTTTTATATCTGTAGACCTGAAGCAATGAAATAAAAGATGTCAGATGTGGGATTTAAACCCACGCTCTCTTTAAAGAGAATCGTATCTTAAGTACGATGCCTTAACTACTCGGCCAATCTGACATAAATTTTTTAAGAACAATACAATTGTATACACTTACACTTTTTAACACCTGGTCTGATATCCTGCTGTTTCCTCTAACGTTTGATTACTGAGGTGTGCATTCTAAAACAGATCATTAATGTACACATCGTAAATTGCAGATTTAAAATTGATTGGATTCTGGTTCAAATCGGAGGGGAGACACAATTCGCGTGTTTTAGGATCGCAGGGATAAGCGTCACGTCTATTAACTACGTGTGAGTACCACATGGAAATATTAATAGCATTTCTTTGAGAACAATTAAGAATAGGTATTTTATGGCAAGAATGCACACAAGGATTTGCGTTAAATGTAGCAAACGCCTCTTGATAAGGCTCTATTTCATCTATATTTATTATGGTACGTCCAGTTAATGCTCGAAGAAATTTTGCTTTTTTTTCACCTTTTGTAAATACTACAGTAAATGTATCCACGCACCTCTTTAAGATGGATGACAGTAAATTGTATTTTACATCACCGTCTTTCCATTTAAATCCGTGTACTTATTCAGTAATTCTGCCTTTGGTCAATTTAACAAATTCGTTTAATATGTTGCGTTCGTAAGGAGGAAGGAATATCCACGTCTGAACCTCATGATTTAAACCACATATAAAAAGTTCTTTAACTACGTATTCACGTTCATTGTAAATTAAAAATTAGAATATATAAATTCTGCACCCGTTGACATGTTTCTATAATGGAAAATGAAAAGAAAATGAATGTAAAGATACAATTTACTCACCTTTTATTTGTTTGCATATTTGATATGAAACTCCTTCATTTTTGCAGGTTGTTTCAGGAGAGCATACAATCTTAGTGATTACATTGTCGTTATATTTAAAATCTTTAATTTTAAACTTTGAAATTTTTTGGGGGGGTAAGTTACAACATTGATGAAGAAGATATGCAACGACGTAATGTCCACAAGTTGAACTATAAGAACTTTGCAATCGTCGTTTATTACATTCCCAGTTTGTTCCACATTGATATTGCAAAAAGTTTAAAATATTCGAATAAAGAGGCGCATGTCGGAAGCTATCAAAATATTCTCCTATACCAGATTTATATATAAAGATGCATATCCATTGTTGTCCTTGTTTGTTGCTAGGGTCAATATTTATTACCATTGCAATAGGAAATTTAAATGTCTGTATTTTAGGTATTTGATCACGTGCAAATACTCCAATAAAGTACGGACGAGTGTGCGGATTATTGTATAAAAATGTATGTATTTGATTAGTATCCATTATGATATGTATATCGATCTATTTACGTCTATTTCTAAAAGCTTTTGATATTCTGAGCAAACAAGCATAGTTACCGGTTCAGTTAAAGCGTTTTTGAAGGCTACATTTATGGAGACATTTCCGTGCTGTAGACCTGAAATATATGGCTCGTTAGCGCTCATATCTGCTGTTAAATCAAAAACTAATATAGTATATCCTTTCGCATAGTTATCTAGAGGAATGGAATGTTCTCGATCATCGCAAAGAATGCCTAAACCATCTTTTAATGTCTGATACCATCGTAAATATTTTCTTCCTTCGAAATCCGGAGTCAGTGGTTGCAAAGGTATTGGCTGTCCATTAATGAATAATTCACAAAATTCACATTAAAAATTTTTAAAGTTGTATGGGTTTTCATCGAATGCACCGCTCTTTGCTTTATTTGTAGTAAAAGCTATTATGATTCTGCGTGGTAGTTTACCTACAAAAATGTCGTTTATGCTTTTGCTTATAGTTCCTTTTGGGATATTAAACGGCTGAAAATCTACTCCAATTAAGTGATACTTTGCATTACTTTTTGTCAGCGCCTCTTGATGGGCTAATAGAATAGTGGGCGATGGATACACACGCTTAAGAGATAATTTAGCGGAAGTTATCACAGTTTTTCCTTTTTCAATAAGGTGAAATTCCGGAGTTGAAGGATTTAGCTTAATAGTCACGGATACGTTGTTTACACAAATTTATCTTGATTACATATTTCACTGTATAAACAACCCATCATTTCAAACTCCTTACATTTCTTTGTAATATCGTATCTCCATTTTAAACCA
Organism: Deroplatys truncata; assembly: GCA_030765065.1. Lineage (NCBI taxonomy): Eukaryota > Metazoa > Arthropoda > Insecta > Mantodea > Mantidae > Deroplatys > Deroplatys truncata. Next base: position 404,257,075 of record CM060990.1, on the reverse strand, counting down.
CTGTTTCCCTCTATATCGTTCATTTTATCAGGATCGTCGAATTTCCAAAGTGATGATTGAAGCCATGTTTCCATAGCATCTGTAGAATAATTTAACAAGGTTTCGAAATATGATATGTATGGATATCCCGGTTGAGATTGAGATACTATAACATTATTTAAAATAACCTCAATATGTTGAAAAAGAAAATTTAAAGAATTATTAACAATCGTAGATTTTTCAGTAACAGGAATATCAATAGCAGGTACAGGTGGTGTGAAATTTTTACCATCTTCTTTTACTACTTTACAACGTAAACGTGATACTGTGACGTATGCAGAGATTATAGGACATACGTCTCTCTGGTCACCGGGATTTGAGATGGCAGTTGGAGTTTGGAGTAGGGGGGGAACTAGTCTTTAAGAGGGGATGAGTTGTTTAGCGTCACTGACGCTTGAGGATGGCCTGGCTTGAGAAAGCGAGTCAGGAGGTAACCTTCGAGCTGTAAGGGTGTGCAACTGCTTTCTCCGTGCCAAGGCATGATGGCCTCGCCGGCAGACATTGGGCTGAGAGTGTAAGCACTACGTTATCTATCTTCATATAATAAATTCCTTAGCCATCCATTCTTTGGAAGTTTTAATTATGTTAGTGTAGAGTCCTTTCCTTCCTTTAAGCCATGTAACGTTTTGGATTAGTAATATTTTCTATACTTTCTTTAGCTGCGTCCCTCGTCGTAGCCTCGCCGTGTAAGAAGTTTGATTAATTTCCCGGTACATGCTCTTGCAAGCGAGTAGCTCCCCATCATTTTTGAGCAAATATAAGAAGAGGCTACGACAATTGGTGGAGGGCCGGGCATAATTTAATTTTTTTTGTGAGATTTTCAAGTGCAAAATTTTTTTCCCTATAAAATGTAACGGTTTTTGGTCCTCCACGTGGTCGCTAAAAATGTGAATCTGTTTCTTGGCTTAAGGGTAAGGATTTTGATGGCATAATTTGTGATTTCTATATTCTAAATTTTGTTGCTTTAATTTCTGAAAGTCCCGTGTCTAAATTTTAATTTTGAGTTCATTTTTGTATTTTTTCCATTGTCTGTCGGCGTGACGCTAAAACTCCTGACTCCATTTTCCCCTTATTTTGGCTTCATTTCTACTATATTATATCACTGTGCTAAGTTATTCGTGCTGGTTGTTTTGAAGTATATATTTTTATGAATTGTGAAAAGTGAATTGTGAAAATTGGGTGATATTGGTATCGTTGATAATGTGGTTGCGTGTGTGAGCTGATTTACGTAACATTGCATTCTGGATTGCGTCATATTGAAAGTATTAACGACTCGAAAGTGCAACAAATTAGTTCAAAATTCGGGTGTTGCGTGTTTAAAATTTGCATGTGTATAAAAAGTGTGGTGCATCTGTTTAGAATAATAAAGTAATAAAATGAAAGAAGTCACGTATATATATTGAAAATTTTTTTTGCATTGTACACTCGCGGAAAAATAGTGGTAAAGGTAATTATGATAATTTTGCTTCACCGTTGCCATGTTTGGTTTATTTAGTTACGCAATGCATATTTTTGGGGGAAAATGCTTCACAATTACTCATTTAAGTAAAAGTTTCAGGAGCTACTACCAGTCTTGCCAGTATCTTCACCTAATTAGGTTTGATGTGCCTCTAATATGGACCAGTACGATGTGGATGTTGATGAATCAGCTATATGTGTGTTGCCAGATTTTGGGAAAATTGCACTGGAATTTTGTGGTAAAAAGAATAAGAAAAAAAAACATAACCTGTAAGTATGTGTACATTGTGAGTGCTAAAGTTTGGATGAATGAAACACTCACACAGGTATGCTAAATTTTTATTGTTTCACTGACTGATGCTTAATTAAGCTTTGCTTTTCAGGAATAATGTGCTATGAATGTCTCTGCTAAATTAAAAGTGTATTATTATTTTGGTGTAACTAATATTTCAAATTATGTTTTGGGAATTGCAAATCATTTGTTTTGTTGTGTTATGCTGCAGGAATATGTTTGGGTACCGTGTGCTTAATTGAGCTTTCATTTTCAGGAATGTTCTGTGACAGTATTGTTTTGAGTAAGATGTGATTTTGTTTTGTTGCATTCGATTTGATTTGATTTTGGGTTTCATAATGATGCTGTGATCTTTATTTGCAGAAAATTGTTGCATGAATAGTGTGTGTATGTGTGTGTATATTTGAGGTTATGTGATATATGTGAGGTTTGCCTCGGTGGAAGTGCCAAAGTGTAACCCCGATGGCGTAGTGTGAGGTTATGTGAGATATATGAGTTGATATTTGCCTCGGTGGATGTGCGTAAGAGTAACCCCGACGGTGGTAAAGAGAGGAGAAGAGATGAGATGATGTCAGCTTCGGTGGAAGTGCCAAAGTGTAACCCCGACAGTTGTAGTATAAATGTGTTGATTTTTCAGGAGGGCTACATGTACTTGGAAAGTTGATTTGATGTGATGATTTGAGAGATTTTGCTTATTGGTGTTGCTGTAACGTGCCCAGTATAGCGTGTGTGATGTATTCACACGAGAGATTAAATGTATGGAAGTGAATGCAATGAGAATAATTTTTTTGTGTTTATGCAACAATTTTATTACCATCTTAGATAGCAAGTTTTAATACCACCTGTTTTCCAGCTTAATTTTGATTCGGAGGATGTGGATGCAACAGTATAATGTCATGTTATTTGTGTCATTCCTGAAATGTTAATGTGCTTTCTTTAAGGTTATGCCTATGTTAGATATTTTTGACTTTGCAGCATGTTAAATGAGACACGTCAGTGAAGATGTTTTGTTTTCGCAGTAGTTACTGTCCATGAGAAAATTGAAAGTTGAGATAAAGATGATGATGACTGAAGTAATGATGATTGAAATATTGATGATGATGATTATGATTGAGATTGAGATGATGATAATAAGGAGAAGACGAAGATAGTAATGTAGAGGAGAAATTGTATTAGTGACAGTAAAGTAGGACTATCGTAGTTGAAAGCATGTCACGTGGTGTAGTTTGAGGATGAACTGTGGATCTATTTTGTAGTTTTGCATACAGTAGTTTTCAGTAGCTAGTAAAGTGAGTGTTGTGCATAATTTGGGCCATGGTCAGTATGAATGCTTCCATTTCATTGTCATGTGTGAATGTCTTGTAAGTGCACTTATTTTCTTTTGTTAGTGGTACCAGCTGGTCATTAAGAATTAATATTGGGATCCCAAATATGTTTTTTTTCTGTCATGTTATTGTATGAAAAAGTCACTGTTACTGATATAATGTTAATGTATTCTGATTCTGTTCTAATGTTCTATTTGGATTGTGAAGCATTGTGTGTTAAATTTTGGATGGCAACCCCCTATAAAATTTAGTTCTTATGTCAATATGTAGTCATTTCTTTTTTTTCTCTCTCTTCGCCCCATGTTAAAAGAATTTTGGAGTGCAAACCTTTTAAGCATTTGAAATATTTGATTGTACATGACATACTGTTTTTTTATGTGTGATTGTTTGTTAGAGCACCCTTTTTATTGTTTTGTGGTTTTGTTGTAGTTATTTTGCTGATGGCGGAGCTCGAGCGGATAAGCAGAGCACCCAAATTGTCACACCAGATGTTCCAGAGTCACCACAGGAGAGCTGTCGGGCAGCCACTACACTGCTGTGGCATAAGGAGCCACTATTTTGGGGGGCAGTCCAAGCCAGCGACTGCCCACCCCGTTGTCATTACCAACGACCTGCAGAAACAACACCACTACAGCCAGGATAATTCGTCGTTGTGGGTATACTACAAAGTTACCCACAAAGAGTTCCATCGGACCTTCACTCTCAGGTGCAGTGTAGTGTGCGTGTGACAGAGGCAGCGTGGTGTGTGTGCGTGTGCGGGGTGCTCGAACATAAGTGCTCAATTAACACATTATCCGAAAAGACTCGAGACTCATAAAGGCCCCCCCAAAAAGCAATCAATTTATATTGTTCTTTTTTTTTCTTTCAGTGTTCAACACACATGTTAAATGTTTTTGTATGTCATATTTCTTGTTCTTTTATTGTCTCTTATGTGATTATTTGCCTTGTGTCGACGAGGGCGTCGATCTCGGTGGCCAGGGGGAGATGTGACGTATGCAGAGATTATAAGACATACGTCTCTCTGGTCACCGGGATTTGAGATGGTAGTTGGAGTTTGGAGTAGGGGGGAACTAGGCTTTAGGAGGGGATGAGTTGCTTAGCGTCACTGACGCTTGAGGATGGCGTGGCTTGAGAAAGCGAGTCAGGAGGTAACCTTCGAGCTGTAAGGGTGTGCAACTGCTTTCTCCGTGCCAAGGCATGATGGCCTCGCCGGCAGACATTGGGCTGAGAGTGTAAGCACTACGTTATCTATCTTCATATAATAAATTCCTTAGCCATCCATTCTTTGGAAGTTTTAATTATGTTAGTGTAGAGTCCTTTCCTTCCTTTAAGCCATGTAACGTTTTGGATTAGTAATATTTTCTATACTTTCTTTAGCTGCGTCCCTCGTCGTAGCCTCGCCGTGTAAGAAGTTTGATTAATTTCCCGGTACATTCTCTTGCAAGCGAGTAGCTCCCCATCATTTTTGAGCAAATATAAGAAGAGGCTACGACAATACCATATGTGAAAGATCTAAATAAGTATCCGCGTTTCCTGCATAGTGAAATATTAACGGTGAATTATACGATATAGAATTTTGCGTATCAATTTCGATAATATATGTATTGTCTACTCCAGTTTGTATCGGCTGACCGTCAAATATTTTAAACGCTGAATGTGTGTAAATATTCGACATGGTATTAAGTAAATATATCTGTTTTTCTTCATTTTCTTCGTTTATTGCTTTTGTGATGCGGCTTAACTGCAGAATGAACCAGTTTTCTTTTTTTATGTGGTTTTATTCCATATCCTAGCATGGTATCTATTTATCAGCATTTTTCTTTATGTTTTCAGTACTTTCTTTTAATCTTTGCGAGTTTTTGAATTGTTTTCTGCTTCTCACCACGTCGGTTAAAACATTTGCACCTACATTAACAGCTTCCTTACCTACAGTTTTTGCAGCGCGTTTAAAAATTGGAGACATGAACCTCTATAAACCTTTAAGTGCACCAAAAAGGCCGTAACCCCTTTGAAAACGTTCTCTATATAATACAAAATTTGGATTTTCTTCGACACCTCTTCCTGTTTGGTTTAAAAAATATTTAGCAAGTTCGTGATGATCCATATCTTTTTTTTTGGTCTAAATGAAGGTACAGCGCCTGAAGAAAATCCGTCTACAAATGGTAAAAATTCCCCTGTACCCGTTCTTAAATCTAGTTTTATAATGTTAAAATCGTGTTGAAGTAAAGATACTCAATTTTGAGGAAAGAATGTTTTTTCCACTGCTATATTTTTATTGCCGATATTTAGATCTACTGTTGTACTTTCAATTATCTGAGCAAATGTATCGCTAACCATTTGAGGATGTATTAAGTTACAATAAACAAATATTTTGTAAGGGAATAATAGGTATAGATTCATAGGATACGATGCACGTGTAGTTTTAAGCCACGTCGGTTCCAAAATTAAAACCTAGCTGTCTGTTTAAATTGAGTGACAAATATAAGTTACGAATGTAATATTCGTTCTTGTTTCATCCAATTGCACTGTTGCTGATTCATCTGATTGAGTTACTTCTTGCTTTATAGTTTTCGAAGTTGAAGTATCTTGGACAGTGTCTCGCTTCTTTGGTTTCGAGTCTCCTTGCTCGTAGTCTCCTCGTTACTTTGGTTTTGTATCTCCAATTGATTCGCTTTTATCTATTGCTTCGGAATTAATGCTTACAAATTCGGTATTTGAGTTGTATATAAAAAAGGTTTTAACGTATGCATTTTTTTCTAATGTGCGATTAATTTCATTTAAAAGCATTACATTATCAGTAATTGTAGATTATCCTAAGTCGTAACGAAAACTGTACGTACTAATACCAGTTTTGTTACGTGTATTCGATCTCCTTTTAAAAAATTATCACTCTTTGTAATATTAATAAACATTCCGGGATATCTTATTTTGGTTAGAGCAACTTCCCATTCTCCTAGTAACACCGTTCGCTGGGGTAGCATGTTCCAAAAGCTCGATGTAGTGTTATTTCTAAAGTGGTTATTGGATCCATTACTGGTAGGTGTAATGGAAAAAGGTTCTCTTCGTATCATTGTGCTATTATATCTGATTGTTTCATCCAGGAACTAAACTTTGCAGGATATCCTTTCCACTTAACTAGTACTTCTTTACTGCTTCCTTTGCCTGTTTCGTCTAAAATATGATCTATCTTAAAGATTGATTGAGGTTGTACCTTTTGTATTTCTTCCGTGTAAAATATACCATCTAAATCTTCTCCAGATAAATCTTCTTAGAAGATTTTATTACTTCTCTAATTTTAAATATTTCATCGGTCCAATTTTGTTCATAGCCTTTATCAAACTGCATTTTTAGTTTAGATATACGAACATGATAACCTGTTTTATATTTTTGTGGTTTGAATACGTTTTTTGTACGCAAATTTTTTCCATATGAATTCTCATAAACTAACATAATATTAGTTTCTTTTACATCTATAGGTGTCATTTTTATTGATCTGTGATACGAAGTATTATAAGATTTTAATAATTTAGGTAATACATCCGTATATTTGTAGGTATTTTTATACGTGAAGTATTTCAACATTTTTTCTTTTAGTGTTCTATTGAATCTTTCTACTACGCTAGCTATTACATTATTTTTCGCAGTATAGTGAATGATTTCACGATTTTTTAAAAAGGATTGAAATTGTTTATTAGTAAATTCTGTACCTTTATACTGTGTAAAATGTTTGGAGCACGTTTATACTGTTTAAATATATAATCAAAAGCTTTAACAATTTCAGTCCCCGCTTCAGATTTTAAAGGTAGTGCTCATGCATATTTAGAAAAGACATCGATAATGGTTAAAATATACATATAAGGTTTATTGTAGTTTTTAATGCTATTCAACACATTTAAGTCGCTTTCCCAGAAATCATCGATGTTGGTAACGTATAGTGTTTAGTAGGAAACCGATTTCTTACATATTTATGAAAAGTGTAACTGTGTTCTCCTTGTAGTTACTTATTTATTTTTTGCTTAGAAATTCCGTTAGCCTTGCGAGGTTTATTAATACTCACAAGACCGGCATAATGATCAAGTTTAGAATAGTATTTATTAAGTATTGTTTTATCTCTTTCGGTTAAAGCTTCTGCCATTTTGATTTAGTAGAACGTAAGTTATAAGGTTTATATCTTATATCATGAACAGGCTTAGTTTTTATTTTTTTGTTCATTCTCTCTCTTTTTTATTTTCTTTTTAGTTCTAGTTTTTTAATTTTTGTTTTAGGTTGGTCAGATTCCCAGTCGCTTTTGAAATTATCTTCTTTCTCTTCTTTTTGTTCGATTCTTTCCATAATTCTTCTTGTGATTGTATGTAAGGCTTTCAAAGTTTTGAGACAATATCGTGATAATTTATTAATTTATATTTAAGCAATTTCCATTTTTCATCGGGCGCCATAGCTCGGATTTGTATAGCTTCAATGTCACTAGATAAATTTTCTAAAGTTCTGTCAATTACATTAATTTTTTTTTCAAACTTTCAGGTTGTGGGTTAAGTAACATGATTTGTTTTCCGTATTTCATGATTTTAAACAAACTTGGATACTAGAGCACTTCCTAATGCACCTAATGCTGGCAGTATGAACGAACGTAGAAAATCCTTCTTTTTGTATAATTAACTTTTTAAGAAGTTTTTTATCTACTAACCTTCTCCACAATTTTTTATGATTTTAAGCGATTTTTACACTTGTTAAAAATCGGTATCTTACCATTACTAATGTTTAGTACAATTCGGAAATAGCTTTTACTAATTATGGTTGGCCTCGCTTAAATTTTTTTTACGTAACTTGGGTTTCGCTTTGCTGAGAACTGCATGATTACCGCACTGTTTTGCAATTGTGGGGGAAGATAATTTACAAACTTTTTAAAAACTTTTAGAGATAATTTAGTTGCCATTTTTCTTTTTAGAAATAAAACACGACAATGCTTTTTCAGGTAATACTCCTGTTCTGTAACGAAATTTGTCAGGAGTTTCTTGTGTACAGTCTAACACTAAATAACAGTAGTGTTTTTCGGTAGCCTTTTCAAATGCCTCTAACAAAAGTTTCATACTTCTCGGCTCAAGCTGCTGAAATAATCTATCTAATTGTACCTTATCTGTATTGTTTTTAAACACCACAATATAATTTGAATTAAGCGACATAGTTCTAAATTGTTTACCTTGTGGAAAAATGTTTTGTAATTTATAAATTATACCCAAACTTTTATGATATGAATCTTGGTAAAAAAATTCGATACGTTGTAATTTTCTGCTTCATACATTATACCGTCTAGTACTATCATATCACAGTTTTTCACCGATTCTAAATCTGGCACTCCTTCTTGCATTCGTAGATTAAACGTACAACTGTTAAATTCACGTTCAGTGTTAGAAGGAGGTGGATATTCGGAAGGGTGACAAAATAAGCATTTTTATAGGCTCGCTAAATAATTTATCAGCAGTTTTTAACATATTTATAACAAACGTAGATTTACCGCTACGCGAGGGGCCTGCAACTTGCATCGTGCTAGGAAATTTAAACTTGGTTACTTTAGGAACCACTGTTTTCGAAAGTATTTCATTTTCTAGCTCATCTAAATTAGAGGTCGATAAGTCTTTCATTTCCACTTCTTTACCAGCATTGACTTTTTAATATTTTTTTAAATTGTCATCGACAATTTCTACTTGAGATAGATCTTTCATTTCTACGGTTTGACCTGTATTAACTTTTTTAAATTGTTTAAAATTTTCATCTACGACTTCTCCTTGAGATAGATCTTTCGTTTCTACGGTATGTCCAGTATTAACGTTTTTAAATTTTTTAAAATGTTCATCTAAAACTTCTCCTAGAGTTATATCTTTCGTGTTGACATTAACCTTTTTAAGTTTCTTAAAATATTCATCCACGGTTTCTTCTTTTTCTTGAAGTGGTTTCTTTTAGTTCTTTTAAAATTTTTGTCAATCCAATTTTGTTGAAAAAATTATCTGATTTATAAGCTTTATATCTTTGGTTTGGTATTCCTTTTTACTTTTCTAATTTAGGATTACGCAGTTAATAAGTCATATCCAATTCTAAATTTGGTGTTACAACAACTTTTCCTTTGTTTAATTTATATCTCTTATTTTGTTTATTATCAAAAAGTGCGTTAATGTTTCTTTTTAAATCTTTTCTATGCATTGTACACTGCTATCTCGAGAACTTGAATCAAAGAGAGCGTTAATCAAATCGGATGCATTCGGTTTAAACAGTTTAGAGCCTGAAATTTGATCTCCATCACTTCTTCGAATTTTGCTTGTTTTGTTTGATATTGATAATTTAGGTACTTTATTAAAACAAGAATATTTCGAATCCATATTGTGACGTACGAGCATTATTGCGTATGTGGCCTGGTTGCCCAGATCGGATATTGCGCAAGAGTGGAGGGGATAAGCCAGTTAACATAGCGTGGGCACGCCGAGTTAGCGTGGGTTTAGTCAGTCGAGGCGAGTTACTGCAAGAGGCAAGGTGTTAGTGTATGTGTGCTGTTCATGCAGAAGCATGGCGTCCCCCACCGACAGGCAAGGAAACAAGGAGGTAATGTAATCCCTTTACATCATTAAAATTACTGGCCATCCATGTTCATTATGTTTGAATTACTATAGTAGATAGTCCCTTCCCTCATCCACACCATGTAATAATACTTTTACTAAGAATATTCTGATATATTTTCATAATTTCTCTCAGCTGCGTTCCCCGTCTGACCTCGCATAATGTGAAATATTAACCTTAAGATCTTTCGGTACCCGCTCTACTCCCCATTGAGCTAAAATAACAAAGAGGTCACGACATTTGGTGGAGGGCCGGGTATTTTGAGATTTTGAACTGTAAATTTTTTCTTCTCTAAAATGTAGCGTTTTTGGTCCTCCACGTGTTAGTTAGAAAATGTAACTTTTTTTTGGTGGTTTAAGGGTAAGGGTTTTGGTTCTGTAATTTGTGTTTTTTTTTCTTCTAAATTCCTCTTGCATTGTTTCTTGAAAGTCCCATATTTGTATTCTAATTTCAAGCTCACTTTTAAATTTTCTGCATTGTCTGTCGGTGGCGTGGCGGTAAAACTTTTGGCTCCATTTTTCCCCTTACCATGGCTTCACTTCTACTAAATTCTGTTGCTGTGATACATCGTTTGTACTGTGCATTTTAAAGTACTTATTTTTGTGAATTGTGGAAAATTGGGCATTATTTGCAACTTTGATAATGTGGTCGTCACGTGTTAGCTGGTGTGTTTGGGGATGCTGTTTTCTGTGCTAATTGGTAGTAGTTCTGGGAGCTTGTAATTCTCTATTGCATTGATTGTGACTTTCTGCTCATTACTAGATTTTTGGGGTGCATTTTTCGTGCAACTTTTATGTACACAAGTGTGTTACGTAATCTCTGCGTGGTCATGCAATTCATCACTAATTCTATCTTGTGAAGCCAATCTTTTACAGCACGTGTTCTGTGCGTTTATTTGCGTGTGTGTATAAAAGGTCAGGTGCATCTATTTAAAAGAAAGAAGAAGGAATTCATTTTTGTGCATTGTACTCCGGTACGTATAAATTACGTGTGTAGCATATTCTGCTCTCCATAGAATAATTTCAGCGCTAGTCACAGTAGGTGTGACGTAATGTTTTTTAACTTCTAATTCGAGTTTTCTCGCTGAAGATATCACTTTGTCAATCTTTTTTCTTCCATGTGTACACTGGGTTTTAAAACCTTGGTTTTGTGTCCAGGTGGCTTGCGTGTTATGTCTGTGTAACCAATATGCTGGTTTAGTTTTCTAATATTTCGTCGTGGGTGCTTAATTATATTATTCCTGGTATTGGTTCTTATCTGGCTATGTTCTGATATTTCTAGTTACATTCATGCGATGCTATAAGCGCTTAGTTTGGTGTAATCTGTAATGGTGATCTTCCATATTCTTTTCATTTACTGGTTGAGTTTATCCTTGTTTTGTGCTGCCACAATGCGTAAGCGACGTACTACGCAGAAATCTGATGTGGCTATTGCTCCCGTCAGTGAGCATAGTGAAGTAGAATCTATTTTCAGCACTAGTACACCTGTTGTTACCCAGTTATTACCAGTGATGCCTAATCCGCCTGTTTCGGTGAGCACAATGCAGTCAGCTGTGTGTCGACCGGTCATTGAACCCTCTTACTTTGAGAATTCAAGTAAGTTATCGGCATATGAATTTCTTCAAAATTTTGAAATGATCGCTGCTGCTAATGTTTGGTCTGAGGAAATGAAATTGAAATGTTTTCCATGTTACTTAAGAGATACTGCTGCATCATGGTTTCAAACTTTTCGCCACTGGGATCCTCGCCACGATTGGCTCTGCCTATCTACACAGCTTCTAAATGCGTTTCAGATGACTAACCAGAGTGATACTCTTAAATCAGGAGTTCTTTATCGTAAAAATGCTGACTCTCCTGGCCCTCTCCATCTGCTGGTTATTCCAGAGGCACTGAAACATGAAATTCTATCTTCGTGTCATGATGATCCTCTTTCAGGTCATTTAGGCTTTTCTAAAACATTTGCCAAAATTCACTCCAGATACTATTGGATTGGGATGAAAAAAGATGTTGAACATTTTGTGCGTACCTGTCCCAGTTGTCAAACAAGAAAAGGACCTAAGAATCAAAAGCCAGCAGGTTTATTACAAACAATTCCTGTTATTTCTGTAGGAGAGCGGTGGGGTATTGATTTGCTTGGGCCTCTCCCACGCTCTAATTCTGGACACAAGTACGTCGTTGTTGCGACCGAGTATGCTTCTCGCTGGGTCGAGTCCGCGTCGCTTTCTTCAGCAGCAATTCCACAAGTTGCTAAGTTTATTTTGCATAATATCATCTGTAGGCATGGAGCCCCTGCTGCCTTGTTGTCTGATCGCGGCTAAGTTTTCCTAACTGAAGTGACACAAGAATTGTTGAGATCTCTATCAGTGTCTTCTAATTTTACTAGTGCTTACCACCCAGCTTGTAATGGACTAACTGAAAGATTCAATCAAACCCTCTTGAATATGCTTAGCCATTTGGTTGACACTAATCAAAAGAACTGCGACTCAATTTTGCCCTATGTCATTTTTTCTTATAACTCAGGTGTTCAGGAGTCTACTAAATTCTCCCCCTTTTTCTTGATATATGGTCGGGAGCCTTCTTTACCTAATCAGGTTCAGCTGCAAGCTACATCTAACGACCTTTTTGTGAAACAAACTTTACAAGAGATTCAGAAGGCACGTGAGGTTGCTGTTGCTAACATTACTAAGCAACAAGTGAAGCAAAAAGAAGCATTTGATGCCAAACATAGAGATGTGGTTTACAATGTAGGTCAATTAGTCAAAGTTTTTACTCCTATAAGAAAGATAGGTAAATGTACAAAGTTGTTACATAGATATTTTGGTCCTTTTGAAATTATCCGACAGATCACTCCTGTTACCTACCTTGTTGGTCGACCTCATGTTCCTCGTACCAAACATCAGAGTGTTCATGTGTCACGCCTTCACCCATACTATGATCCTGTGGGTCCTTATAGACTGTAAATTTTGAGTTTTGTGATGCTATTTTTATTGTTTGCCTTAATGTTGGCATGAAGTATCTATAACATGAAACTGGAAAGTTGCACCATTTTGTGATAAACAGCATAAGAAAAACAACATGTAAGTGTGTACTTAATTTTGTTTGATTTTCGGGAATGTTCTGTGACAGTATTGTTTTGGTAATGATGTGCTTTGTTCTGTTGCATTCGTTTGGTTTGATTTTGGGTTTCATTATGCTGTGATCTTTTTCTTTGCAGAAAATTGTTGCATGAATAGTGTGTGTGTTTGTGAGGTTATGTGAGTGGTATATGTGAGATTTGCCTCGGTGGAAGTGCCAAAGAGTAACCCCGATGGTGGTAGTGTGAGAGATGAGATGAGTTAATATCAGCCTCTGTGGAAGTGCCAAAGAGTAACCCCGATGGTTGAAGTGTAAATGTTTGATTTTTCAGGAGGGTTAACTTGTACCTGGAAATTCGATTCGATGTGATGACTTGAGACATCTTTGCTTTTTGGTGTTGCTGAAACATGCCCAGTATAGCGTGTGTGATGTATTCACACGAGAGAGTAAATGCAATGATTTGAATGCAATGAGAATAATTTTTTTTGTGTTTATGCAACAAGTTTAGTACCATCTTATATAACGGGTTTTAATACCATCTATTTTCCAGCTTAATTTTGATTCGGAGGATGTGGATGCAACAGTATAATGCCATGTTATTTGTGTCATTCCTGAAATGTTAATGTGATTTCTTTAAGTTTATGCCTATGTCAGGTATTCTTGATTTTGCAGGAAGTTGAATGAGACATGTCAGTGAAGATATTTTATTTTCTCAGTAATTACTGTATACGAGAAAGTTGAAAACTAAGATGATGATGATTGAAATAATGATGATGATCATAATGAGGTGGATGAGATAGTAATGTAGAGGAGAATTTATATTTGACAGTAGAGCATAGTTTTGTAGTTGAAAATATGTAATGAGGTGTAGTTTGACGTATGTAGTGTGGATTTATTTTTGAAGTATGTAGCAATGCACATAGTAGTTTTGGTTAGTTATTCAAGTGAGTGTTGTGTATTATTTGAGCCATAGTCAGTATGAATGATTCCTTTTCATTGTCATGTATGAATGTCTTGTAAGTGGACTTATCCCTTTTCTTCATTAGTAGTACCAGCTGGTTTAAAAATAATATTGGGATCCCAAATAAGTTTCTATATTTGTATTGTGTTATTGTATGTAAACAATGAATGTAAGTTATATAATGTTTATGTATTCTGGCCCTTTTATGTCTCCGTATGTGGGTTCTAAAGCTGTTTTTGTTAAATTTTGGATGGTAACCCCTTGTAAAATTCAGTTTTTATGTCAATGTGTAGTCATTTTCTTCTTTGCCCAACACTAACAAATTGATTGTTTGTAAACTTTTTGGCATTTTCAAATCTTATTACTGTAAATGACATACTATTTGTTTTTTATGTATGATGATCTTCTGGAGCACAATTTCTATCCTTCTGTGATTTATGTTATAGTGATTTTGCTGATTCCGGAGCTCGGGTGTCCAGAGGAGTAACCTCGCTCTACAGACACGCCAGAGGTTCCAGATACACCAGAGGAGAGCTGTCTTTCATCCAGTACACTGCAGTGGCATAAGGAGCCACTATTTTGGGGGGCAATCCAAGCTAGCGATTGCTCCCCCCACATCTTCAGCGAGTTGCAACACAAGAAACACTCTGCAGCTGAAAGTTCGCCGTTGTGGGTGATGTGGAAATTCCACCCACAAACAGTTACGTCGGAACAACCAGGTGCAGTGTAGTGTGTATGTAACAGTGGCAGTACGGTGTAGTGTGCGTGTGCGGGGTACTCATACCTAGGCAATATGTCTTAAACTAAATCGTCGGTGGCACTCGAGACTCCAAAATATTAGAATCAGCCTCACATATCTGTAACATAGGTTTTAGCAAACCTTTAACTTCTCTGAGAGACATTTCTGCTCCATATTACCTTTGTAAATACTCAGATACTGTTAATTTTTTTAAAGTATGTCATATTTTTTTCTGTCTCTCTGTCTTTGTAATTGTCTACACATGAACCACAACAAAATCCTCCTTGTGTCGACGGGGACGTCGATCTGGGCAGCCAGGGGGAGATGTGACGTACGAGCATTATTGCGTATGTGGCCTGGTTGCCCAGATCGGATATTGCGCAAGAGTGGAGGGGATAAGCCAGTTAACATAGCGTGGGCACGCCGAGTTAGCGTGGGTTTAGTCAGTCGAGGCGAGTTACTGCAAGAGGCAAGTTGTTAGTGTGTGTCTGCTGTTCATGCAGAAGCATGGCGTCCCCCACCGACAGGCAAGGAAACAAGGAGGTAATGTAATCCCTTTACATCATTAAAATTACTGGCCATCCATGTTCATTATGTTTGAATTACTATAGTAGATAGTCCCTTCCCTCATCCACATCATGTAATAATACTTTTACTAAGAATATTCTGATATATTTTCATAATTTCTCTCAGCTGCGTTCCCCGTCTGACCTCGCATAATGTGAAATATTAACTTTAAGATCGGTACCCGCTCTACTCCCCATTGAGCTAAAATAACAAAGAGGTCACGACAATATTACGTTTGCTTGGTTCATTCAAAATAGCCAAACTAGGAACTTTTTTTAAAAAATGAGATTTCTTGATCCGATTTGCGTTTAGAAGGTAAACGTAGAGGTTCCACGTTAGAGATAAACTGTCTTGGGTATAACCTGTGAAATCGTCTGGTTCTGAATACACTTTTTCCACTACTGAAGTTACTACAACTTTGTCACCACAATTTAATTAAAAAGTTACTTACGTGTTCTTTTTTCATATTCATAGGGTGTTGTATCAAAATTTGAAACTCTTTTTAGTTTATTTACTACTAAACAAAGTTTAAAGAACGGCTCTGTCACTAAACTCCATAAAGGTTTTCTAGAAATCTGAGTACTACGTAGTGTAATCTTCATACTGTTATCATTTAATACAATATCTGTCATTACACCTTCGTCAATTTTTTCTAGATTTCGAGAATTTAATGTAACGCCTTTAATTTTACATGTTATTTTTGTATTTTCTCCAAATCTTATTCTGAATGCATAGCTTTTGGAACCACTTGAAACAAATTTATCTATATAAGCATCCCTGCCATATTTTTCTAATTCGTTGGTCATACATCCAAGAAAGGATCCTATAGGCGGTAGCCAGTCTCCTGGTCTATGTGTTACTTTAACAGAATCCGTATCAAAATACAGTACGCTCTCGTTTAATTTCATAAGAAACAAGTAAAGCTCAAGACGAGCATGGGCCATAGTGTAAGCAGCGGTAACTACGTTAGTAGTAGGATTTTTTAGGACATTCCTTAAAATGGCTCCAAACCACATAAATTATGTCGTCTGTTCCTGGAGGATATGTGTGAACATTTACAGTCGGATTGTTTAAAAGTTCAACAAAACGAGAATATTCTGTCACCAATTCCGTAGTCGGCAAATTATCTCTTTGTCCATATTTCCCCCAAAACGAGTTAAGCATCAATTTACTTAATTCATGTCTATCTGGATTAAAATATATATTATCAGTATCTCAGTTAATTCCTTTCTTTTCTTCAAAACTTGTAATAAACTCTTTTTTCTCCTCAGTATTACATTCTGACGGCCATCCTGATGCTTCTGTTTTTATTTTTAAAACTGATTAACATATTTTCAAAAAGTCCGTATTCTTTCTTTTTAGAATCGTATTGTGTCATTTGATATTCCCAAATTTCATAATTTTTTAAAATGTTATAGCCTTTATCGATAGCGACTTTAACCTCATCCAAAACCCACGTACCATTTAAACACCTCTCTTCATCGGTATGATTGCATGTTGCTTGATTTTCTGCTTGCGCACAACTAGTACATAAAGGAAACATCAATTTTCCATTCACACGTAAAGGTAGTACCGAATGTTAGAGGTCGATAGGTGGCAAAATCTCACATTTTGTAAGACCTCCTTTGATGAAATGTAAATCCGGAAACTTATTTTCCTCGTAGTATATTGTTGGATGACCAACAGGATATGGTTTGGTTTTGTTAACAAAAGGATATAGACTACATACATCATAGTAAAATATTTTTTCATTTTCTTGTACTTCATAATATAACTTGATACAATTTGTTCGCCCACCGTAAAACGCATCTCTCGGTTCGAGAGGTTCAGGAAGAGTAGTAGAAAAATTATTTCCATAATTTTTGAGATCTTTGTCAATTTCTATCATGGATTTAAATTCACATTCCTATAATTCCACAACAATATACGAAGCTTTTTTATTTCATTTGTGATTCTCTCGCTTGATTCGTATCTGGAATTCATAGTTTTATAGTGCGAACCGTAAATATATGAGGATCTATCTGTAAAGCATTTTAAGCAACCATGGTAAAACATCCATGAAAAAAGTAAACGATTTTATCATCTTCTCTATAATGATGAACTTTATGATTTAAAATTTTGATTTCTCTACCATTCAATGCATGTTGTATGGAAATACCTTATTTTTTCTCTAACCAGGTAAGCCAGATTAGCGCTACACGTGACTGTTTGTCTCCTAAGCGATATCCTGCTAATGGTAATACCGAAATTGTATCTACAGGCATAAAACGTTTTCTGTATACATTCATGCAAGCATTAGCAATTGTCACACATTCCCTAAAACGATCAATACCGTTTTCATTTATAAATTCCTTTCTAAATTTAGAAGCGCCAAAACATAATAAGTGTACATCTATTCGACAATAATCTACAAGTTCTTTTGCATAACATACGTATAACCAGATTTATCTTTTTCGATGTACCACTTTTCAAACTCTTTTCGTTCTTCTATTGATATTCCTTCGGGACAATAGTATTTGCGATCCGGCATATTTCCAACATAATTTTCATTTTCTTTTGAATTGATTAGATATGGAAAATAGCCTTTTGTTTCTTGTAATTGAAATGTTTTTGAAAATCTAGCCAAAGATATTGATATAAAATTTAAAGAATCTATAAACGTTATATTTTTGTACTTTATTCTATATATCCTAGTACCATTCATAATTAATTCGGCTGACCAACCTAATGTACCAACCCTATACTTAGGCAGAATATGCCCGTCATGAGATTTGAGATTGTGTGCAATAGCGGTTATATCTTTAGGTATTGTACGTGGTAGTGTAATATATCCCATTTACTCGCGTAGGGGTCTTTTTTAAATATCCATTCCTTTACACCGCACTTGTGACAAACTTCCAATTTTGTTTTTGTATCAATACATTTATAAGAGGCCTGATAAAGAACACGGAGATTTGGCTCGTATTCAAGCTTATCGTTTTGTAAATTAAATAAATATTTTTTCCCGAGTGCACTCAAAATCAATAAGAAATATTATGAAGTTTTTCCTTAATTGTTTGTTCTTGTATGGTTGAATACAACATAAATGATTGGATGCTACATGTTTTTAGACACACAACAAAACATTTCACCACAGACATGATCTACTGTTCTTTTTCTGAAATTATATAATTTACAACAATTATTACAAACTTTTTGTGTATCGCAAAATGATATTTTTCCTGGATAAAAGTCACCTTTTTAAGTGATTTTCGTAACAAAGTTGTTCTTTAAAATTACGATTACAGTTTTGGCAATTTACAAATCCATCGAATGTATTATTACATTGAAGATGACATTTTGAACAGGAAAAATCGCAGCAATGTATCTCTTTTTAATACTTAAACGGTGAATTGCACTGTCTGCAGTAATATTTGCATCTAAATGCTCTGAGTACATCCACGATTACGCTAAAGTGATTATTATGATGTAGCAAATCTATATGTTTATTACTGTTTATTGTAGATTTATACAAAACGCTTTTGCCATCACGATCTCCAAACACTGTAAAGGAATATTTATCTTTTAAATGCTTTTCAAAACAAACTACGTCGTTTACTGTGAATCCTGTATTTTTATTCACGAGAGTGCACAGTTTTATTGCTTGTTCTGTTTGTTTTTTATTGCATTTTTTATAGAAGCATAATTTTTATCGTTATCAATTTTGGCAATTGCTACAGCAATCGATCTAGGAAGACATAAAAAGTCATCATTTTCTATACCTATGATACCCTTATTTTGGCTACACATTTGACAAGCGCTAAAGCAATTTCGTCTATGTATTTTTGTATAAACAAATGAAAATATTAACGGTCCATGTAACAAACAGTTTTGGTTACTTTGAACAATCCCTTCTAAAGAGTTTAGAATTATCTCCATGTTAACCTGATCAATTCTTCTAACGCTTATATGAAAGCTTTTAGGGGGGTCCTGTGAATTGGTCACAGACATGCTAAATTGACTAGGATTATAATGTAACAATTCTGGATTAGCAAATTCCAAAAACTCTTCAAATATTAAATGTATCCACTCCATCGGATCGATTTCATCTTCTTCATCGTTTTCGTTTGTGTTTATGCATCTACTAATATACTAGATTCTGTATATCCTGAGTAAAATCTATCTAATGTTCTTTGTCTGTGATTTAAAATTGAAAAATGTTCCATTGTGTTCACGCATTCAGTAAGATTATATGCTCTTCTTTTCCTCCTGCATTAAAGCGTGCACGCTGGCTTAATTTATACTCATGATTTATCCTTAACATTTAATTTGTCCTTGCAGTATTTTCTTATGTCAGCACGTGCCAAGTTGCACTTCGTATTTTCCTCTCAACAGAACAACAACTTATATAACATGGCCTTGCTCTTAGTATTTCCCCGTACCGAGTGCTCTTGCACTAATCTATCCTTGGTACTTTTTCCTTATTACAACAACTTATATAACATGACCTTGTCCTTGCAGCAAGCTGCATTGGGATAGCCATGTCCTCGTCGCACTGCAAGTTGCCCTCAATACAACAACAACTTATATAACATGAATTGCATCAATTTATCCTTGACATTTAACTATGCAGTACTCCAAGTTGCAGCAATTTTTACTCAATAGAATAAACAACTTATATAACATGAGTTGCATCAATTTATCCTTGAAATTTAACTACATAAGTTCTCCTCTAAACCTTTCGCTTTTTTAAATCACATGCGGTATAAAACACAAGCGATGGCTGCTTTGAGAGCACAATGGCACAACAACATCCATAAAAGTACGAGTTCTGTTGCCATGAAAATAAATAATTAATCGACAGTTGTTTATGTATTTGTGAAAACTGCGAATACCATGTGTTTTCATAATTTGTTGAGAACATACTTTTTGAAGAATTAGCAAATCTTACAAAAAGTCTTGAAGAACCACAAAAGCAGAAAGAAGAAAACGTAGAGCCACAACAGCATTCAGAAGAAGACGTTAAGCCGCAACAGCATTCAGAAGAAGACGTTCAGCTGCAACAGCATTCAGAAGAAGACGTTCAGCCGCAACAGCATTCAGAAAAAGACGTCCAGCCGCAACAGCAGAAAGAAAAAGACATTCACCCGCAACCGAGCGTATCCTCACGCCAAGAAGAAGACATCCAGCCACGACAGCATGACAATATAGTAATAATCAAAGACAGCGATTCAGAACAAGAAGAAGACACAAGTGACAAATTATTATATCGTTTACATAGTCAATCTTCTAAAGCGCCAATACGAAGGTACAATTCATCAGGTTAAGACATATTTTCGCCAAAAACTGTAAGTATACTCCCTTGGAGTAACACTATTGTGGATAAAAAAATAGCATAAAGCTTCCTAAAGATACTTACGGCCAACTGGCTACACGGTCGAGTTCGACAATACAAAATTTAATAGTACTAGGTGGAGTGATTGGCCAAGATTACATTGGTACTATTAATGTGATACTCTGTAGCCTTTCCAATAAAATTATTTCTGTTAAAAAATTGTGCAATTGCACAATTGATTGTACATTTGACAATACGCCTCAAACAAAACAAATTAAAAAATTAAAAATAACTACCTCAAGAGATGTGAAAACATTTGAATCTACCAACAAAAAATCATAATAAACTTACAAAATTTGTGCGTGAGGAAAATTATAGTGGACAAAATTCTTTTAGGAAAATATGAAAACATTAACAAACAAATACTAACTAATATGTTTAGTATGTGTGACAATCTATATCATTATCATATGACATATTATGATAAATGTAGGTATTCATTTTTGGAAAAAAGTAATTTCAAACGTCGTTAAAGACAGATCAGTGTTCTGCATCAAATTTTCTTTTGATGTAATTCATAAATTTCATACAAAGTTTAGTTGGTCAGCCATTTCTATATCTTTAACTTTGAATGAGAAATTTATAATTGAGTTTAAGGAATACTTAGACTGGATGTATTTATGCGAGTATCAAAAATTCTCAGAAAAAGCAATAGAATCATGTGAGGAATACATAAGTTGGAGCTATTTGTGCGAAAATCAAATTTTACAGGAAAGATTATTAAGAAAATATTTCCACAGTTTATATCGTCCTGATGTAGCCAAATTTCATCCACTTACAGAAAGCTTTGTTAAAGACTACAAAGTATATTTCGACTGGGAAGACTTACTAATGAATGGCAGCTTAAAAGAAAGCTCGATAGTTGAAACGTACGATCTGCTAAAACGTCCTGAGCTAAGAAAAATATACACAAAATATGTGTTAAGAAATATATAATCATGAAAAATAAGAAAAACTTAACATACACAATTATAACCTAGTATTATAATATAATGTACAGATATGAAAACATAACATCACTTGTTGTACTCTTTTTTTGGAAGTGGGTAAACATAACATCACTTGTACTTTTCAGGAAGTGGGTGGGCCATTGTCGCCTAAAAACTATGAATAAATATATATACATATATAACATATTTTCTTTGTTATATATTTAAAAAATCCTTAGCCTCTCTTCCTTTTATACTTCCTCCAATTTAAAAAAACAAAAACAAAACTTACTTACAACTTAATACTATAATAATGTACAGACATGAAAAAAGCATACAAATATACAAATTAATTAAAAACATAAAATCACTTGTAGTTTTACTGGAAGTAGGTGGGCCATTGTCGCGTCGTCTAAAAGAAAACTATGAATATATATATATATTACCTTTTTTCTTTGTTACATATTTAAAAAAATCCTTATTTCTTCTTCGTTTATATCTCCTTTGCATTAGTTTTTATATAATATACGAAAATTCGTCACTATGTTTTTTAACTTATTCCTTTTCTTTTCACTTCTTCTTCCTCCAATGTCCTGTTCTTCTTCTCCTTCTAATTCCTCAAGATCGTAGTTTACAAACATACCAGGTTCCTCATCATTTTTCGCATCTGTACACGCCCCCGTTTTTGTTAACTTCGATATTAAAGTTTTTAATTCTTGAAATTGATCGTATATATGATGCGCATTTCTTTTAATACTGTCAACCAAATCCTTGTGCTTAGATAAATTATGATTTCTAACTTCCAATTTGCTCTTCAAACTTGCTATCGTGGCACCCAATTTTTTCAAATCTTTTTTAATTCTTTTATTTTCTTCGGTTAATAAACTAATTTTTCAATTCAACTTTTTCGTCTTTTCATTACATTGTCTTACAAGCTTTTGCTTAACCTTAACAACGGAAGTCTTACATTTTTCAAACGCAGCTCTCCTCAAGCTCTCTACGGAGATGCGCCCTCCAGATTCGGTTGACCCTTGACCACATTCTGATCTAATGTTAAACGTTCCTTCAGCGGCCCACCTAGATGCAGATCTTTTTACCCTTCCTGTTATAACACTTTTGTTTCCTATCTTTAATTTCCATTCACCATCCCCACAATTTCCAAAAACGTATATGTAATTGTCTGTAAAATAAGCATTCATATCGTCTCTCATACTATATACAGTGATCAATTCTGTTTCTTTTGACGTTAACTTCCAATCAAGACCAATGCCCTCTGGAACATCAAACAAATCAATCAGTTCTCTACAGTCCACCATTTCGACCAATACCAGTTTATCATCGTTTGCAATCATATTCACGGAATTACCCCCAAAGCTACATCCTTCTTGATTTTCATGAGCCGCAACACACTCGCAAACCTCATTCATCATAGACCCCATCTCGCACTGCACCTGTCCGACAGGTATATTTTTATAATACATTAGACTACATCTTCTTCCTGCCTGACATTTAGTTACAGGTTTTAGACATGCATATACATTTTTAATACTTTTTATATCCATGGATTTAGCATTAAATTTACATACGCTATCCGTTTTACATATACAAGAATAATTTGACAGTAATTCATAATCCTTGTGACACATAGTTGCGTTCTGCAAATGACCCGTATTAGCATCAACCTCGAATCCACATCTTCCAAAACTAACGTAACTCTCTCCTTCCTCGCTAGCACTCGAAAGTGCTACCATCATCAATATAAATACATACATTTTTTCCTATGCGTTTCTCTTTCTCGCACCACGTTTAATACAATACTGTGACGCGCCAATCTGATGTCCAATCAATTAGTAAAAATATTTAAATAATAGATTAAATATAATTTTACTACGTATATTTCTCTTGAAGCTTTCGTATGCTTGCAAACGGAGAATTCTAAGTTACATTACGGATAGTGTGGTTTACCACTTCCGGTGTTAAACCCAAGCCGTCATCATCCTTCTGCAAAGAATGATGCATCTTGCTGAGCGATGATCACTTACGTCAGCCGTGACATTTAATATGATGGGTACATTAAAAATCATCCGATGGGTGTTAACCTCCATATATGGATTGCCTACAAGACAATTGTTGGATCCCTCTAAGAAGAAATGAATCTTATTTAAGAGATAGTAACGTCCGGCTTACGTTCTGTCTGGGCTCCGCTCGCTCCGTTCTGTCTGAGCCGACGCTTGTGCTGCTCGAGTCTGTAGGGTTCAAGGTTATTAATCTTAGAGGAAGATGTCCCCTTTAAAACAGGTTAGCTTTCAGCTAGACATCAAGACATCAGGTTGGATCGCCACATTGGAATCCAGAGGTAAGGAATCATGTTACTCATAGATAATAATATTCACAGACTGTTGGTTGAGCATTATTTGTAATCCACGCAAGATGAATAAAATGTAAGCCAAGTGAGTTCGCTCGTCTCTTTATTGCCACTCCTCCCAGTCGTACTCACCCCTAGAAAGGGGATGGTGTGATATATGGTGGGGCGCCGAACTTTCTAATTTTTCGAGAAAGGCATGTTTCGATTTTGGTTCTCTCGATTTCTAAACCACTAACTAAAGCATATAGTTAAAATTGGTAGTTTTGTTAAGGGTCGGTAGAGTTCGATAACACACCTCTCGATTTCTATTCCGTAATTATGTGAACACACGTTAAAAAGTCTGAGAAAAAAATGCATTTAAAATACATATAATGAAAGTACATATTGTTTGTGTAGCTTTCATAGTCTTACTTCTCTTAACAGCAGCATCACTATGGTATAGATGCATAAAACGATATGCATCTTTCAGGATTACGCATAAGTAACTTTACCCAGACTGACAATCTTCGCCACCACGGCCATTTTCATGAGTGTAAAAGCATAATAAATCGATAGAAAAATCATAAACTATACTCACCTGACTTGCGAATTCCAGAAATTCAGCTCAGGCATGGAGAACCACACTACGCACAGGTCTGATCAAGACTAAAGCGTGTGTCGCTTGATAACTCTGTTCCACTCATTTTCCCCCAAAGCCCATAATCACTTTCCCCCGACCATAAGTTTCCGTTGTGTCAGATAACCCACTAACCTACTCGTATATGAGGAGGAAAAGGAAATCTTGGAATCTCATCTTAAGTTTAGGGACATTAAAGGTATCCTACATGTTGACATTCAGAAAACAAAAAGAAAAAAGAATTACAATAACGACCCTAGACTACTCAGTTATATACTTACAACTTGGACCGAAAATTTTGTTGAACTGATTTCAATACCAACAGTACAAGGCAGACTGTAACCAAAGGCTTAATAGGATCATGTGATACACTTCAGCATCTCTCCACCTAAAAGTCTCGAATAATTACCAGTGATTATTAGTAATTAGGAAGGTGAGTTCCAGAGGATAACGAGGTGACAGTCGGTAAAAACCATTTCTTTTGTACACTCAATTTATTGTACATAACACAACAGCATTTAACTATGAATGATGTGAAGAAAATAAAAAACAAACAAACAAACACGGAGACTGCGACTAGGGGTTGAACCACTCGGTGAGCGTGCGGCTGTCAGCGCCCACACTGGTAATGTAGAACCGCTGAAATATATAAAAACAGCTTCCCTTGGTAGGACAGTCGACCGTAAAAAGAAGGAAAACAAATACATTAAAAAGATACCACCACTCACCAGGTAGTGTAACACTTCCCCACGCAGGAGAGGCAGCAAAGTCTCCTGAATATAATGCTCTACGCCCTCGTCTCCCGGGAATGTTTCCCGCATAGCCATCCAGCAGGAGGCTAGAGTGGCCATCCGTCGGATAACCTCAGGGAGCTGGCCCGGCTCATCGGCGACCAGCCCCACTAGGTTGTTCAAAATGGTGCACATTCCGTTTAGCGGATCCATTTCATACATTACGGTCTTGCCATTTGCATTTGGTATTTATAAGTGGTTTGGCCGAGGAAATCCGCTTATGGTTTTCGTAAAAATTAGTGCAAACTTTAAGGAACACAGTTAAGTTCTTGCAAATGAAATCTTGATTTTCTGGTTGCAAACTTACCACATCCGTATAAATGCAAGCCCACAGTAAATTACATATATACATTAAACGAATGTGTATAGGAAACCCCGAGTTATGGCTTTATACCATTCAATATAATTAATAATGAAACTTTGGTTTTGTTGTACAATTAACCATTGTTCCCCCCCAAAAAATGTGTTTTGGTAAAAGTAATGTTAAATGACATACACAGTATATGTCAAATACCTTTGGTATTATGCCAGAGATAATTATATTGGCAATTATATAATTTTAGCAAATAATTCTAGAGCTTAATAAGAATGTGCTGCATAGGTTTCTTTGTCCCTCTTTTTCTTATTAACCAAGATATATTAGCTAAGATACACCCAGTAACCCATTATATATGTACCTATAAAAGTATCATTAAGTATAAATACTATGAACCATAGGTTGAACTAGTTTCACCTCTCTCTCTTCACATTGATGATAACATCCACAATTGTTTAAGATCGCGAGACGTACTTGTTGAACATTTGTAGATGTACACGAAGGTGATGCTATTCTTTACGGTTTTAATTGAGCAAATGTCTCTCAGTGCCATGGACATACTGATAATCTATGTTCATACATACATACATACATACATACATACATACATACATACATACATACATACATACATACATACATACATACATACATACATACATACATACATAGAGATGTTATCATTGTTTGATATAAAACACCCACTTAATAGTGATTACGGCTCACACTCCAGTTTGCATAATTATTTGTTATTTGAAAGTAACAAAAAGCTAACAAGTGTGCTCAAGCATCTTTACAACCCTATTATTTAAGGTTGATGTTTTTCCCCACCAGTTGAAAATAGTTGAACACAACATGTTTAATCATTTCTTGTTGAAATAGAGACAGTCTTATAGCGCCTTTCAACGAAAGAAAAAAAAACAAAAAGACACAAAAACTATACCATGATGTAACAAACGACCAGATCACCGATCTTCAAAATTCAACCAACTTAATCCACATCATTATTAATCTTATTTACAGGTTGCTATTATTTATAGATTGGTAAGGTTATGATTACAAGAAAATATACTTGAGCATAACACAGTACACCGACCAGTATAAGATACGGTGGAGCAACGAACCAATGCACGGTTGAAACCGAGGACGCCATTCGAAACAGTACGACATACAAATTGTACGCCGACGTCGTTGACCATTATTGTTGAAGGATCTTCAACATAAAAGTTGAGTAGAAGTTATTTTTCTCTTTCTATCATTCTATTCACCTGAACTTACTTTAAACAACTTTGTTGGTTTTTTTTAAAAACAAACAAAAATTTTGTCATAGTCTTGTAATCTTACAATTATTTGTACGTGCTAGTTTTAACACTTGATAACGCCGAGGTAAAACCTTGCTGTACAGTTGCGGTAGCATATCCTTATCTGTTTCCGGCAGTAATGGCCGCCGAGGTGAGACCAAAGGAAGTTACTGATTATGCCTAGGACAATTTACCAGAGTATGTGAAGACAGGATGCAAAAGAATTCCATTCAATATTAGCAACAACATTCAAATATTTGGGAATACACGTATATCATTGACGATAGGATTGATACGCAGGAACCCCATCGACAATGCAATGTTACGATAAGAGACAGCAATAGGAGATTAAGCTTAGATAGGAGAAAACGTAGAATTTACAGATACGTCATTCATTGGGTAAATCGCGAAATTCCAGGATATTGTATCTATGTAACGATCATTAGCAGTAGTCTATCTATTACGAAAAAGAAGAACTGCAAGCATAGTAACCAGTCCCAATACTTTTTTCTTTTAAACTTGTGAACCGTTGCGGCGCGGGTGCTGCCCGGTTAGTATTATTATTTTTGTTTAATTTTGGGATACAAACCAAGGATTCGCTTCGCAGCACCTTAGTTTAAGGATAGGAGTACTTGAGGGTATAGCTATACACGTAGTAGTGAGCAGGAAAAGGTAGGAATAATTGTTGCAACAAATGAACAAACAAACGAAATGGGAGATGCTAAGAAATGATAGTAGGTTAACTAGTAGTACAAACATGCTGCACATAAATATCTAATGGGAATTCTTGCCGCATAATCTATACGAAGTAAACTTAACACCACATTACCGGTTGAAACTACATCCCGTATACACTTTTCGGTTTTGCCAAACATTACATCTTACGAATTCTCGGCACTCGTATTGTTTGCGGCCACACAATACCAGGTTGACCGAACATTACCACAGTATTGCATATACCAATGCGAACACATCACTTTTGCGTTTTCTGAACGACGAAATTAGAGTCTATACAGGATATTCTTTCACCCTTACTTAAACTTACAACTCATCCTTTGAGGAGGCATAAGTCATTATTTGCAACCATATTTGTTTTTGGCAGTCGAACAACGTATTCATGCCGCAGTTATCGCAGTTCACACTATGACTTAGAGGATACAAATCCAAACAAATCTTGACATTTTCATTCATAGTCAAGATTAACAAGATGTATGTTTACATGACAACTGCACGAAATACTTTACGTTTCACGACCTTCAGGAGTGACGCCAGACATCAGAAAATAAGAGAGCACATGAAAGAGAGAATGAGTGAGTGAAAAACTTTAATGATCATGTTGATTATAATTTTAATCATTGTATTGGATTGTAACACTAAGCATTACATAGGAAATAATTTCTTTGTTTGTATATGAATTAACTTCTACAATAGTTGTGAGACATAGGAGCCTCTGTTTGCTCAATTGAATAACTGACTATGTCAACTGCACTGTAATTAAGCAATTTTTCTTTTTCAATTTCATTTCAATTATTAATAAAACATTACTTGTAATTATAATCTTATTTACATATTGATCACATTGTATCTCTTGTTAACTCATTTTGTTAATACCTTGCTATATTTTATTAGCCACAATATATTCGATGTATATCTTCAAGGAAGTCAGTCAGTTTTACATATTTCATGTACAGTGCTTCACGCTGTAAGGTTTAGTTGTGACTAACAAGCTTGCACAAAGGCGTAAAATAAAATTTGCAGCAAACCCCATAACGCATTGTTAGAGCAATGATAATCAGATCATACAACTTTTGGTACGACAGAACATATTGAGAATAACGAACGATCCTTGATTCGAGTCAACAAGCAGATTTTCATTGTTGAACTCTTTTTGCAAGTTTTATTGTTTGTGTAGT
This sequence comes from Deroplatys truncata, assembly GCA_030765065.1. Taxonomy (NCBI): domain Eukaryota; kingdom Metazoa; phylum Arthropoda; class Insecta; order Mantodea; family Mantidae; genus Deroplatys; species Deroplatys truncata. Next base: position 404,228,409 of record CM060990.1, on the reverse strand, counting down.
TTATCCTTCATTTAAAACATATGCTAATTATCAGTATTTGTTTATTTTCATATTCTACAACTCTAGACTTTGTTGTCATTTTGAAGACATATCTATTAGTAACTGCCAAGGCACCTGACCCTACCTTGTGTAAATTTTCGACATGTGAATCATCCTCTCCCCTTCGACAAGTTTATCCCAGAAATTTCTGGTTTCCCCATTCCAAATACCCTTACCTCATCTATGTCTTGAACCTAGAATATTTCCTACCTAATTTACCAAACAGTAATCTCGTTTTTTTCTCTTTCCTGTTTTATTTTTATTTCCTCTCGATGATGGTGGTTCGAGATCAACCAATGACGACACGCATTCTACAAGAGACTGCCTGAGGAAGCATTAATTGGAAGTGTATGGTGTACAGGATGTGCAGGGAGTACTCAGCGTACCTGCAATTGGATATTCTGAATTATTTTTGCTAATGCCTCCAGCTTACGCAGTGCAGTGATTCTTCTGTACATTTCTACTTCAGAAACTGCACACGGGATCATGATAATGTAATCAGTAGTTCTGGAGCCATGCTTCATATCCGCTCTTATCAGACTTAGTAGCAAATAGCGGCCATGGAGCTCTGAGGTTGTAGTAAGACGATAACGACTCACGAGTGACGTCTAGCCACAGCCAGCAACTACGTAAGACAAAGTGTTCTACGTTCGTACCCCACCACATACACATACACGAACACTTATGAACTGTTACAGTGCTTCCCTGATTCAGTGACATTCTAGTGTTATCTCGCCACCACTATAAATAATTCCCTCCACCCCCTCCTTTTCTTTTTTCCCCCGGATTGCTTTTTTCGGGTGCCTGAATATGCTAAATGATTACTGTATCACTATTTACGCAACTTGTTAATTGACTTCTGTACATTGTATTCTTTGATGATTGCTTACATTTTATTATCTATGTCTACAATTTTTACACATTGTTCCAGTTTTTCGGTAATACTATTGTTTGTCATTCCCTTAGTCTCAACCACAGTACTTTTGCATATGTTTGTGTGGTCACCCTGATTGACTCATGTGTAACTTTGGAGCAGGTCCCTCTGACCACTCGTGCGGTGAACTGCCGTAACGTTTTCAGCTGTTTCCTAGAGGAACTCTGTATAGGTTTTTTTCATGGTATGCCGAGGTCGGCATCTCTTTAAGGTGCGGTGGTATGTGACGCGCCAACGTGATGTCCAATCAATTAGTAAGAATATTTAAATAATAGATTAAATATAATTTTACTACTACATCTCTTGAAGCTTTCGTATGCTTGCAAACGGAGAATTCTAAGTTACATTACGGATAGTGCAAAGAATGATGCATCTTGCTGAACGATGATCACTTACGTCAGCCATGACATTTAATTTGATTGGTACATTAAAAATCACGATGGGTGTTAACCTCCATATATGGATTGCCTACAAGAAAATTGTTGGATCCCTCTAAGAAGGAATGAATCTTATTTAAGAGATAGTAACGTCCAGCTTATGGTCTGTCTGGGCTCCGCTCGCTCCGTTCTGTCTGAGCTGACGCTTGTGCGGCTCGAGTCTTAGCGTGTGACTCTGTAGGGTTGAAGTTTAATAATCTTAAAGGAAGATGTCCTCTTTAAAATAGGTTAGCTTTCAGCTAAACATCAAGACATCAGGTTGGGTCGCCACATTGGAATCCAGGGGTAAGGAATTATGTTACTCATAGATAATAATATTCACATGCTGTTGGTTGAGCATTATTTGTAATCTCCCAAGATGAATAAAATGTAAGCCAAGTGAATTCGCTCGCCTCTTTATTGCTACTCCCCCCAGTCGTACTCACCCCTAGAAAGGGGTGGTGTGACAATATTATTAATATAAGAAGCACTATAACCTTTTCTTAAATATCTTTTTATTACGTAATAAATAAGTTTTTGTTTTTACGCCATAAAAATGATTTTCTTTTCTTTCTCTAAAATCAAAAGTCAGCAAAAAATTCTCTCTTTTTAATTATACCCCTCGGCGAGGTAGGTCTCCGGAACAGGCTACTGACTCAGTTCAAAGTCAAGGGAATTACCTTTTCTTAGAAACTAATGAGTCATACGTTTTAAAGACGGGGAATACCTCTACCTTGGTGCCAGTAACCGGTTTTGCGGTGTCTGCCCCCCGAGGGGCATATACTAATGGAGTGATTCCGATGGGAACTGAAATGAGTGTAAAAACGGAAATGAGAAAAGAAACGGAGAAAATAGAATCCGAATTCGGTGTTAACACCGACTCTGTAAAATCTGGTATAAATGCTACCGTGAAGGATTTGAAAGATGACATTGTTAAGAAGTTAGAGGAAATGGAATCTGATGTGGAATGAGAAATTGACGTGGTGGAGCAGAGTCTGGATCAGCAGGAAAAAAGTTTGGACCAGTAGGCGAAGGAAGGCAAGAGAATGATGAACGCCACAGTTGCGGAGATGCGATGCGACCTAGAGGTCAAATGTGAGCCGAAGTAATAGAATGTTCCACGATTATGTACCGGCTGATGCTTAAACGATGAAGTCTCCGAAATTCGACTACACTCCGTCGTGGGTGTGTTTAAGCGGCAATTTGAGGCCATTGCTAGCCACAATGGGTGGACGTCGGCTGAGAAAACGATGCAGTTTTTGGCTGCTTTGCAGGGGAGGTAGCTGAAACTTTTCGCAGTTTCTCGCTGGAAGCTCGGTTGTTGACTTATTAGTCTATTGTAAGGGCCGCCATTTACCCGGTCCAACTTAAATCAAGAGAGAAACAAACTGTCGAGACCTTACACGAATTCGCCATGGAAATAGAATGGCTAGCACACCGGACGCTGTCAAATTATTTCCGTAGAGGCATCTCACACATTTATCAGCGGCATAAGAAATTGGGAGGTGAAACGACAGTTTCTCCTAGCCGATTATCGTAACATAAACGAACCCCTGACAGCTGCCCTCTACATTGAAGTGGCGAAGATGACAGCCGCCCCGGTACTAGCCGGAGCTGTGACGGCTGCAAATGATGGGGGTGGAAGACCTACGTGCTAGAATTGCGTAGAAACCGGACATCTAAGAACGAACTGCGAGCACGCCCCGGTCGAGGAACAGGAAAAACTGCTAAGGGCCGGCATGGAGAATGGCATGTCAGCGCTTTCATCACAGTCCCCTGCTTTACGTTGAATACCGTGACTGGGAACGACAAAGGTGTTTTGAAAGCTGTTGGATCGATTTGGACTGTCTCCGCAGGTTTTTGCATACCCTTAGCACTCGTAGTCCTTCTGACGTTAATAGAAGTACGTTGGGCTGAACGTCTGAGCCCCTCCCGTCAAGGAGCCGTTCGGTTTGGGTTGGTCTCGATGGGGCAGTGGTTCCCGATACCAATGGGAGAGTGGATACGTCTAAGCGGGGTTGCAAGACGCTTCAATGACCTCCGGTGCTGCACTGGATAGCCGGTAGACGGTGTGCTGGTTCACTGTCGGCCATACTGAGGCTCTCGGTGGTCTTCTCCTTTGGGATTGACGCTCGTAAGTGGCGTATTCATTTCCGTCCCTGCACAAGCGGGGAGGGCAGTTTAAAATGTTCAGGTACGTGTCTAATTGACAACCCTCGGGAGGGAGCGTTACTCGGATGGCGCCTTCCCCTGGGTCTTGTGGTGGTTTCGGCTCCACGTAGGGTTGTCCCCGGAGGGTGCTCGTGCAAATGACGAGATGAAGGCACTTTATGACCCTATGTCGAACAGTGCTGGATTCCACGAGGGTGATCTCGTGTGACTTTATTGTCCCATGAGGACTAAAGGAAAGTAACTGAAGTTGATGTTTCTGGTATGGCTCGTGTAGGTTTGTTAACCGGATCGAAGAGCTGATGGTGGTGCACCTTGATTGCCTTGCTCCATATCGCGGAGCTGTTAGGGACAACCACCTCTGAGAAGGGAGCTGTGTGACAGAGTCTTCGCTGGCCTCCCACGCCTTGGGTAGCGCGGGTTCTCAGGTGCCAGCCGGCGTATTGCTGGTTCAGGGAGAGAGGGAGAAGTGCTCTCAGCTTTGGAACTCTGGCACTGGCAGAAGTTTCCACACCTCCCTTCTCCCGCCCTGAAGCGAACTTTCTCGAGAATGTGTGCAGATATAAAAGGAAGTAATCGCCCCTACAGCAGTATTGGAAATCTTATTGGGACTTCCACCGCTGGATCTTTACCTAACGGTAGAAGTTAAATTAGCAACCTGTAGATTAATTAACACAGATAACTGGAGAAAGGGCTGTCATGGTTATGGACATGCCCTGATCCAGGACTCTAGAAAATCTGTTTTTAGACATGAGACCAGATAACATAACAACTGAATATCGTATTGTATGCTCTTTCAAGATCCGTATACAAACTCCTCAAGAATGGTCTAGTAAACAAGTACCAGAAAACTCAGTACCGTCTGATCTTGCATGCAGATAGCTCTAGCAATGGAATTCACCCTGGAGCAGGAATATTCAGTGCCTCTCCAAAAACCAAACTAAGTTTCACACTCAGTTTCACACACTGTGTTCCAGGCAGAGATTCATGCAATCCTTGGCTGTGCTCAAAGGGGACTGGAAAAGAGCTACAGAGGTAAGCACATATGGATCCTCTCTGACAGGCACACTGCCCTTAAAGCACTTGACTCATATCAACTTAATTCTAGATTGGCTTGGGAATGTCTTCAAACCCTGCAGCCACTGTCACAGCACAGTTTTGTTGAGTTGGGATGGGTGCTGGGCCATAGGGAATTGAGGGAAATGAAAAAGCAAATCAGCAAATATCAAAGAAAGGAGTTTACAACCCTTTACTACAGACCTGAACCCCTCTATGGCATAAGCAAATGACACGCAAGGACTAAGGTGGTAAAATGGATAATAGAAGAGCATAAAAAGAGATGGATAACATCCTGGTCAAACACTATGTAAATACATAGTTAAAGAACCTAATGAAATCTTTACTAGATCTCTACTCAAACTTAGTAGAGAAAGAATCAGAAAGGCTGTAGGATCACTTACTGGGCATAGATTCTCCAGAAGACTCCTACACACTGTAGGGATTCTTCAAGGAGATACCAGCTGCAGACTCTGTGGTAGGCAGGAAGTAACTGCCCAGCACATACAGCTAAATTGTGAAGCACTGGGAGAAGATCTCATTTCTTTGGAATTTCGATTTTGAGCATGTCTTAAGGTCCTATTCTAGGAAAAGAAGTTCGGGCATTAATCAACACCAAGAAACTTTAATTCCTATAATAGGAAAAAGGGATTGCACAACAGACCACTGAAGATCAAGGTATGGGAGTCTCCAAATCCTCAAAACAGCTCTCATATCTAATATAATCTATATTTCAGTGGACTTAGGGTAAAAGTGCATAAGTTTCAAAGCATAGTTTTTTAGAAGTGCTTACTAAAGATTCAAATGTTTCCAATAAATCAAGGATTGTAATGGAAGGATATTTAATGTATATATGGATATAGAAATGGACACACAATAATATAATGGGAATGAAAATAATGTTCTTATCAATACTTATGCACTTTGGATTAAATAATCTGAACAGATAAAAGTATTTAAATGCGCTTATGCATTATTAATCGAAGTTTATTTTAGCTTTGTTACAAACCTATGTTAACATGGAACCATCGTCTTCTTTGATTCTTAAGATATTTTAATTCTAATTCTAGTATTTTTAAATAACATCCTATGCTTAATACCTCCTTAGAACATAATATTCCAAGCTTGTAGTCAGGAGCATCATTTCAGTTCCTGCTTGAGGGGAGGAGGGAGCTTAGATTGCCTGAAGCAGTTGCCCCAATTTTCATGTGAATTTTAATGCCATATTTAGCCTAATAGAAAATCATATTTTATTTCCTAAATGTGAAATATGTGCATTAAAAGGACAGTTCTCAAAGTTTTTCTTTTGGTGGAGCAATAATAACCATTAATATAATTATTTTTCATAACTTGGGGGCAATTGACCCCCTGTACCCTGAAACGATGCCCCTGCTTGCAGTAACACTGGTTTTTCAATATTGCTTAAGAATAATGAACCCAAAGTTTTAAGTGCAGTTTTAAGTAAATGAATGGAAGTAAACTATATACATGAAGTATCTTTAATCAGTGTCAAACTTATCTGAATCAGGATCATTTTCAGCAACCACCTTATTGGCTTTTCAATCCTGATCAAAAACTGTGAAATAAGATATCTACCAAAGCAAGTGATGACAAAATATATTATTTTCCTCTCCTTACTAATAGGCTGTAGACCACTGTAACAATGCCTCAGTGGCCTGCCTTTTCTGAAAAAGCTGATACGTTTAAAGGTACTTTGTCATTGAAGCTGTTTCTGTTTAACAATTTTCCATATTGTCTGACATAATTTAACCATTGAATGTTTTCCAGCATGAGTGTTTCTCCTTGACTGTTGTTCTTTCATAGTTGTAGGCAGGTTTTATAGAGACCAGCAATAGTCCTTGTACCAGGAAATTTACTTCAAATTTCTTGTTTTTACCAGTCATCCTTAGCAACTTGTACAAGTCACGAGGAACTTATTTAATCATTGCACTGTTTTTCTTATGTTTCTCTGTTGTGGCATGATCACTGTCATATTGCATATGTGTATGGCCTATAATGAAAAACTTTTGATTGATTAACCATGCATTGGTTAATGGGTTGCTGTGACATAAGTACTTAGAAGATTGCACAAACATGGGAACCTTTATTTTCACATTATATGTGTCATTATAAAATGTAACCTCTGAGGCAGTTGCAGAAAATGATACAAATGAAATGCAGCTTGTTTGGCCCTACAACCTGCTATGGCCTCATGCCACATGTACCAGCGTGATTGATCACAAACTAAATCTTGCATAGTTAAGTTATAGTTCCTCAACTGCCTTTTGTAAAGCACAATGGAAGTATTTTTGTATGGTATGGGTAAGCACTGTTGGAGATCAAGGGTACCTATTTTACTCTTTTCCTATTCACATTTCTGAATTTTGGCCCTCATTTTAAACACATAGATTCATTACACGTATCCAATTTTGGCTTTTGGAATTTTAGGTTCAGTTCTTTGAAGACTCTGGAATAAATTATATGCTGTTTGAGTTCTCTATGTTCTTGCAATACAAATTTTACACTAATTGGAGATTCAGTTCTGAAAATAATTTTTTTTATTTCTATTTCTATGTTTTAGTGAAATGAGACTCATAGGCTGGAAAAGATAGTATATGTCTTCTTATTTCTTAAGTTTCTTGTTTGAAAGTCTTGTATGGTGGTTATTTTTTTTGCTCTTTGATCAATATTAGTGATTCCAGATAAGCTCTGAAATTTATTCTTAAGAGTCATTTGGTGTCACCAAAAACACTCAAAATATTTTTACGTGCTTTATTTTACTACCATCAACTTCTGTGTGGCATTTGAAGTTATTTCCGTATTCTTTTGCTTACTTGGGCTATAGATTTCTGCCTTAGTGTGATGTAAATACAATTGTTTTTTCTTCGGAGGTGTCTAGTCAGATCTCATGTACAATTACTCCTAGTTCACCTCTGTGGTGTGGGAGTGGCATGTCTATCTCACATTCAAGAGGTTCTGAGTTCAAATCTCAGTTAGGTTGAGTTGTCCGGATAAGGTTCCTCTGAGGTTTTTCCTTACCCTGAGAAGACAGATGATGGGTAACTTTGAGCTCCATGGACCCCAGGCTCATCAAGCATCATTTCAACCATTTCATTCATCGCCTGATATGACAGTATGACCTACCAGGTTAATGGACATCAAAAAGAAAAAAAAATCTACTCCTTCTCCAAAAGACACAATGTAGGACTTTTCATTTTTTTAAGTATAATTTCAATTCTAACTTAAAGAGCAAAACCAAAGAATTAAATGCATTTAAAATGGTAAATAACAAATCACTAAATTTAGAATCTGGAGCTTCTATTAGGTTTTAATTTAAACTATAACAGCAAGAAATTAAGTTTCTTCTTAAGCTGTGAAAATCATCCAGAACTCTGTTTGAGGAAACAGATTCACAGAGATAGATACTTAGCATTTCCAGCCATTCAGTCTTGTCTATAGCAATAACAAAATGTACTGATCATATTTTATTGGTGTGTTAAATTATAATGTTCAGTTTTTATAAAAACATTTTGTTCAAGCAGCATTTTGTTCCTTTCAGCCTTATCAAAATTTAGGTTATAATAATTACTGTGCATTTTATTAAAACAATTTTTTAAATAACAGCAATTTTCTTGGATCATTTATTTAAAACTTTTGTTGTGTCTTAGATGAGTTCTCTAAGAATGCTCAATGCAGATTTGGGTGAAATATTAGGAATAGTGCCTACTTCTAGACCAAGCAAGCCTGGAAACAACAGTATTTCATTTGGATGCCAACTGTGAAAGTCTCAGTGCATTTATCGAATTGATTTCTAGTCTGTGCATAGCTTCCTAGTTAACAATTAAAGTTAAAGCATCTGATGTGCTACATTAAAATGACTTTCACTATCCACTATCATTTATTTTTGTATAACTGCTATTTACTATACCTATAAAAGCTTTTTTTTCTATCTACTTCATGTTGAACAAGAAATAGTTACATTGCACATTTCATTGTAGATGCAAGTGGGATAGAAGAAACTGAATCTGTAGTCAGGTGCTGACCTTTAAATTACAAACTCTTTGCATGACATCATTAGAAGCAAATGAATGGAGACAGCACTTTAAAGAAAAGTTATTTGAAAAATTCAAACTAATAATAAAGGATATCTTGGAAATGGCTGATCCACAAATAAAGTTATTTGAAATTATTAGCATGTTTTGGAGAGTTATACATCTTTGTGTAGTATGTTTTTATCTATTTCTTATGGTTTACCCGCTGTTCAAAATTATACAAAGTTTCTTACAAATGAAGAGGACTTCACAGGCTATTTCCAGAAAATTCAAGATATAAATTTCATATTCTGTGCAAATATTTTAAATGGTGTTTTAATCAAAATCGTTACAGCAATTTTTGAGAAAATAAACAATTTTGGATAATTTTCATTATAAAGAATAGTTTGGGGTGATGGGATTTTCTTGAAAATCTTTGTGCCACATCCTTAGAAGATCTGTAACTTAAATACCAAGCTTGGTATTCACTGCAGTTTTGGTTTTTGATTAATACTGTTTACAGTCTCTCTCTCCCCCCTCTCTCTCTCTCTCTCACACATACACACACATCTTTTTCAAAAAATACCTTTTTTTTGCATTCAGCGTACCTTAAAACATTTATTAAAACATTGGTGAATCTTCAGTATCAAACTTTTGAAGGAATGCAATACTTTCTCTACTTACTAGGTAAGTGGAGAGAAAGTAAAAAAGGTGTTAACTGTATGACTGGAGTAGTCAAATAGTGAAAAATTATATAACAGTTGTGATTAGCAAGAAAGTCAGGGAATCTTGTGCTTTGCAGGTTTAGTTAGTTAAAATGTTATTTTTAGACATAACCTCATCTACAGTTTACCTGCCCAGTTGAGCTCTGCAAGCTAGCCTTGATCTATTTTAAGGAAAAAGATGTCTTCCAAGCACTGGTGTTGATATTGGCAGGTTTATAAGAATTTCTAGGAGAGAGTGAATGTTTTGATATATTTCCTGATTACAATTTATCATTGCAATTATAGCGCAAATAGGTCAAAAATTTAATTTTCTCATTTTGTACCTCCATATCCAATTTAGTCATATCTGAGGTGGGGTTTGACAACTCCTTCACATATTGTTTGAAGGTATTTGTAAAAGACTGCATTATATATTGGATCATCTGTATTATTTTCTGGAAAAGGAGCTTGAAATCCAGACAAAACAGTTGTTTGAATTGTAAATCTATTCTTAATTTGTGTGAATCAAGGAAAGGTATGCATACAGTAATTCTGAAGTACCTCTTTGGATTGGAATGAAGTTGATTTTATCTGCTTGTTTGCCTGTTTTAGATTTTTAATATGGCCACTGGTACATCAAGCCTACTGCAAGCTTTTTCAAAAGCTATGAAAAACCCTTTAAATGTCATTTTGGCATTTTCTCAGAGTTCCTCCGCCCTTTTGACAATCCTTTCAGCTACTGCAGTGGCCCCATTGAAAGATTTCAATCTTTTGCAGTGTTTTGCTTAAAATCCTTTCCAATGAACACAATTTTTCAGTGACAAGAAGTGAAATTAAAAATTTGAACTGAAGAATAGAACTACATAATTAAAAAGCGTTCCCTGATGAATCTCCATCTTCCTATTGTGATACATCTGTTAATGCTTTGATTATAGGATCTATAAGTTAAATTAATATCACTAACTGCATTAAAACTCTCCATCCATCTGGTTGAACATAGGCATTTTAATCTTCTGGCATGATAAGTTCCCTCCATTTGTTCAATAAATTTTGAGAGTACACCTTTCCTTTTTCATGCATTGAAGGAAATGTGGGCTTTTGATAAGATCCAATACTGTTCTGAATTGCTTGGAGTTCACTGCTGTTTGTTATGACCAAACTTAGACAGTGTGCCAAGTAACGAATGCACAAGGCTTTGGGCTGCTTTTCATTTATGATTGATTGGCCCCTGATATATTTTCTAGACACTGAAAGCCTCTTAAGTTTTCAATATCTAACCCTAATTTGGTTATGTTTTCAGTAATTGATGTGCAATTCCTCTTCCAGTTATATCATATACAGGTACAAATTGAAGGAAATATTCCCATAAAGCCATTTCATCTTCATCTACATATCCAACACAAAGAGATATCTGTTCAACACCACTTATCTGTGTGTTTTGTCTGCCTAAACTTAAAATATCTGCTTTTCTTGCTCTATTGTTAACTTTATTAAGCAAGATGGAGTTGCATGCTTGGATAATTTCATTCTGTGTTGAAGGACTGGTGTATTTATTCCTAATTACTTCAGATTCCATTGAATGTTTTAAGTTGGTATCCCTGAGAGCTTTGTATTGAATAAGCATATGCAAATTTCCCTCGTTTCTGGAAAACTTTGTCAATATGGCTTTTCCTGCATCTCTATGACTATGCAGAGGTAATTCTAGCCTTCCACAGGTATTAATGGTTTCAGTTATCGATATCATGTTAAATCTGTTTGCCAAAATCTTTCTTTAATATTTATCAACATATCAATTGATGGGTCAGGAGACTTTGATAAGATTTCATCAGTGTCATAAACACAGTTGAAGTGATGGTGGTCAAAACTTTTGGCAGCATTTTACTAATTGCCAAATCAGTTTTGCATAAGGAACCATGTGGCTGTGATGAACATTTTCTGGAATTATGTTTTGAAAATACTATGCAGTATTTACAATAATGTTTGTCTGCCTCTTTGGAGTAGCACAACCATTTCCACCTACTAGCCAAGAAAATTGAAATTTGAAATTTTCTCCTTTCTCTTCTGATCATTTTGACACAGGAAATATATAATTAAATACTGGTACCTGGTTTAGAAAATCATGAATCACATTTGCTTTTAGAATTCTATTGACTAAGGGACACATGCTTAAATAGGTTTTGAATTTCAGCTGAACAAATAAAATCTTGGTGCACATCAGATATCTTTCATTGCTTTGGGCATGCTTTTCAACATGAGATATTAGATTTATGTGTGTATTTGTAGAAAAACTGAGAAATTGAGGCTTGGCTTTTCTTACACTGCATTTCTTCTGAAATAAATTGTACTCGTATGTCAATTTTTGAAGCTAAAGGAAATTTAGTCAGGTAACAATACTAGTTAGCAGACCCTGCATCTGTCGAGAGAGACGGATGTCTTAAGTGAAGGAGGAATGGAATGTTTATGGAATTTGCCAGCCACATTATGCTCGTATGCTGCACAAAGGGAAGAGAACAACAAACAAATAAACAAATAAACCATTAACTTGGCAAGTAAAGTAGTTGCAGAGAGGATAAATGATTCCACTGGAAATGATATTACTTACAAGGAGAAGATAATTCAGAATCTTATACAATTGATTCCATGTACTGCATTATGAAGTTCCCCACTCAAGTGTTTCCATTTAAGCTTCCAGCAAAATACAACAGTGTCAGTATCCATACACATATAAAAGCTTTTGCTGAGTAAGTGGATGCTCACACACACTTTTAGTTTCTTTTTTAACACTGAATTATGTTAGAAAAACATGCATGCCACATTATAAATATGGGTAAGCTCCAATATTCAGTGTACACCCATTAATGGACTGCATTGATTGATAAGAAGCTAATAAAAAATTGGAGCCACTTTAGTTTTAATTTTGAGATAGATTACATCATAACCTTATGAAGAAAACAAAAATGGGAAACCTAAAATCAAAGCTTTTTGTCTAAATTTATCCTAGTGCATAAAGAAAATATAAATTTTTTTCTTTCAAAAACTTTATTGTTCTTGTCACCTATGATAACAAGTCATTCTAAATTTGAATCAATCTTTGGTTTAAAAGTGGTCCAGTATGTAAACAAAACATATAAACCATGATGGAGGTTGCAAAAAGATTTCCACAATTCTCAATTAATAGAACCACCACATGTTTTAAAAATAATATAAAATAATTCATACCTTTTCAATAAACAAAATACAAGAAGGAAATCACTTCATGGACAATGCCAGAGGAGGCATACCATGAGCATCTCACAACTAAAATCAAATGATGACTATGTGATTCTGAATGGTAACTGGAAAAGAATGAGTTATTTTTGTAGTTGTAATTGTCACTAAGCAGAGACAGACTGACCTGGAACTTGCTGACTACAGCTAAAAATAGCTGAGCTATAGGAAGGTTAAGGAATATCTAATAAGCTGAGCTGAGCTAAACTATCTAAAAACAGATCATATTTATAAAGAATAATTGTTACTAATGCACACGCGTGTGAAGTAACACAATTTTAAATAATTTTTATTACTTATTTAAATCAGGTATTTAATATTAATTTAGTAGGCTTCACACTATTGTTCTACTCCTTTTTGAAATTGTAATTTTTTTTTGTTTTTTTTTTTGCTTTTTATATTTCAGGAGGTGTTCATAACCCTAAATACACCACTCTCTATGCCACTGTTTAGCACACCCTTTTGGCGCAACTGATATGAAACTTACATGGTACTGCATACAGTGATCATGAGAAATGTACTTCCAGTAACCAGATAATGGTTTTATTCTTGTTTCATTGCTACATTTGTTTTTTGCATCTCATGTAACACATTTAAAATTCCTTTGTTTTTCTTGCTGGAACAAATTTTCCATTCCAGGTTGTGTAAATTTTCCACTGTATCTGCATTCCTTTCTTTGCTTTCTTAGTTTTCTGGAACTAGATAGTAGTGAGCTTTGTTAATGACTTCTTTACTGCTTATTTTCATTGCATGTAAGCTAATTAACTTGAAGGTTTCTTGATGTAGGTTTTTTAAAAGTTGAAGTGAATGAAACCACTTTAGCTTTTTCTTCAGTTTTTCTTAAAAAAGTTCAGTTTCTGATACCAAAATCCTGCTACCCTGTCGGGATCAACAACACTATCATCATCCAAAAAAGAAGGTATATTTCTTATGTCTTCTGTGTCATTATCAAGATGTCTATGTTGGTTAACTTGTTCTTGCTGACTTTCTTCAGTTTTACAGTCAAAAGCTCCATCATCTGCTGGTTTTCTTGAGGTGTAATGGTTATGGTATTTTTAAGTTATGAACCTTCAAAGACTTTCATAGGACATTTTGAAGGGCATTCCTTAATAATTTTGGAAACAGGATTAACACCATTATCACCCTCTAGGAAAGACACTGCATAGATAGATAGATAACAGGGGGATGTTGGTGGAGTTTTGTTAACCTCCTGCACATCAGCCTAAAAGGCTTGTTGTGCAACCCCATTGGAAGGAATGCCTTCATTGTTTCCCAAAATGTGTACCCTGAACAAAATGCAGTATCCTGGCTCCAATGTTAGCATCCTTTACTAGATTTTCCCTTGTTATAGATAAAGTAAGTCTCTTTCTTAACAGGAATGGGCAGATATGTGAGGCAGTTTCCTCATCCTCTTTGCACATTCTAAAAATGGGTTCATCCTTGTAGAGGCTTACTTTATGTATATATTTTCTGAAGTAACCATATTCTGAAATTAATCCAACTACTTTCCTTATACCTGTTCTATCCAATGTCAGGAGAGATGAGGAAAGAGTGTTGCATAGACCCAAGGTAAGTTTCCTGGCTTGTCTTTGTCCAGGACAGGTTTGCCACCTGAGTTGGTGTGCTTCCCTAATCCATGCTTTTACTGAGGTTTTGGCAGTACATGTACTGATTTCAACCATGGACTCAGGGCCAATGAGTATCTCAATACCCCTTTTGGCCAGCTGATCAGCTTTTTCATTTTCATAGAAACCCTGATGCCCCAGCACCCACTGCATTTTGAGCCTGTTGCGAGATGACAAGAGATTCAGGACATTTAGGCATTCCTATACCAGTTTTGATTTTACCTGTTCTGAGGAGAATGCTTTTAAAGAACTTTGACTGCCTGTGAGGATATGAATTTGTTTCCCATGGAAACCTTTCTCGAGACCTCTTAGAGCACAGTTCGGGATAGCAAATACTTGTGTCTGAAGGATTTTGCAATATTTCCCAAGGCTTATACTAATATTTGTCCTTGGAGATAGGTGATATATAGCTGCACCCAATTGTGTCCCTATATGGGATCCACCTGTAAACCAAAAAGTTGCTCACATACTTTATCAGACATAATTCCTTCCATCCAGTCTTCTCAAGTCATAAGAGTCACCTTAAATGGAGGGAAGGAACAATATTGAGTAATCATTAGGCCAGACTGCATACTCAGTACTGGGATATACAGAAAATTTAGAATAGAGGTATGTCCAGTTTTTTAACAACTACTGCTCCAGTTCTCTGTTTGCACTAAGCAGCAGGCAGTAAGCTTAGCCTCTGTTTATAAATAAATGTCCATGGGAGAGGGTCCCAGAAGAGTCTCCAGTGTGATGGTTGGGATACTTCTGAAAGTCCCTGTAATACAAAGACATGCTATTCTCTGGCTTGGTAAATTTACCTGCGACAGTAGTGTTTTTGGTCAATGGACGATGATGCCATAAGATAGTTGGGGCGAAACCATTGCAACATATAGCCAATGGCTAATATGTGACTTCATGCCCCAGTTTGTTCCAATAGTGGTTACAAGTGACCACCTAGCTCTATGGAGAATGGTATCAATGTGTTCGTTCCTGGTCAGTTTCTTATCCAGTACAAGTCCTAGATATTTTACTGACTCAGAGTACGAGGATTGTATTGCCCAATTTAAGATTTCCTAAGCCTTTTAAAATCCTCCTGTTGGTAAAAGGAACAGAAACTGTTTTGCTATGATTGATGGAATATGCTGAATTATTACTATGTTGATTGTCACTGTCTGGATGCCTATTTTTAAGCTCAACCTGTATAAGTTCTTCCAAAAAAGTAATATCTGATGTTGAGGGTTCTAGCTGCAGAGAAGTTGAACCTGATATTGATGGTTTCAGTGCACTGAATTTCTGAAAAAGTAATTGAAACTCTGCCAGTTGCTTAAAATAAATGGATTTCTTAAATAACAATGCATCCATGGAAGGAAAACAGCATTCAGGAACTTATTTAAACCAACCTATATTTACTGTGTTGTTACACAGTTCCACCGTCTTCTTCCTCTTTGAAGCTATTTTGTCATACGTATTAAACTATTTTAAACCCACTAAAACTGCACCAATTCTTAAAGCCATGACTGCAAGAATGCAAATGTCATAGGAACAGCAGCTAGCAGTTATTCCAATATTACATTTACTTTTGGATGTAGAGCCAGCTAAAAAGATCAATGTCATAGCAGGTATTTGAACACAGTGCTCCTGCTTTCTGTGTGATTGCTCTAATAATTGAGCTACTATGACAATATGCCAGTAGGACATTGAATTCCTCAACTGACTCAAGATTCCTCACAGTTGCCTTAACTATATATGTACCCAGGTACAAAGTACTTGCAAATTGCAAGTCACCATTGAGATTGCTGTATCTAAAGTCAGATGCCTTGGTGGTCTACCTGGGAATAAACAAGTCAGTTGGGAATTCAATGTCCTACTGGCATGTTTTCATAGTAGCTCAGTGCTTGGAGCAACTGCACAGAAATCAGGAGAATCATGTTCAAATCCTGGCTATGTTATTGAATTTTTCAGTTGGCTCTACATCAAAAACAATCCCTAGCCAGGCAGGTTATCAAAAATAGAATATTTAATTTCTTTAATTATATGTAATAACATTTGCCTAATAGTTGGCTTAACTACATGTGTACCCAGGAATAAAGCACTTGGGAACTGTAAGTCGCCATTGAGATTGCTAAATCTAAAGTGAAATGAATTGGTGGTCTAACTGGGAAAAAACTGGAATCAGTTGGAGAATTCAATGTCCTCCTAGCATGTTGTCATATTAGCTCAATGGTTAGTGCAACCGCATGGAAAGTGGGAGAACTGTGTTCAAATCACAGTTATGACATTGAATTTTTCAGCTGGTTCTACATCAGAAGCAATCCCTAGCTGGGCAGGTTGTCAAATAACTATAATTAATTTCATTAATTATACATAATAATATTGGCCTCATTAATTAACTGTTTGCTAATATTAAAATTGTTAAAATTGCTTTGTTTATACAACAGTGATGTTTTGTTTATTATTTAAGCTTTTGAAGATACTACTGTAAAATGCAATACTAAATAGAATTACAGAGCATTAGTTGTGTTTGTTTTATAACATTAAGTATAGCTTTGGTTGCAGGTTTGTTTATAAGAAATTTAAACAAAAATCGGTATCAGTGTACTTGTGCAGCTTTTTGCCAATGAAATATATAAACAATGTGGATCTTATTATATGAGAATATATGTGCAAATTAATTTGATAATGTTTACTCATAAAAACAATATTTTAGTGTCATATTCCATACAGTGAATGAAAGTACATAAGTAAAGTTGTTCAGTATTACCCAAACAGGTTAATGTCAGTACTACCAGTTGAAGATAACATAAATGCACATGTACTTTTTTTACTCAATTTAAACCATGTGTTTATATTACTTGGGAAACTTTGACCTATTGGTATCTCTTAGATGAATTGTGTTAGGAGCTATGTAGTTTTACCCAACGGTGGAGCAGAAGTAATTATATTTTGTGTACCATTAACATAAAAATGAATAAAATCGGAGTTCTGCAATTTTACCTGAATGTCACAAATGTAATTCTTTAAAACTAACTAATCTGCACTTCATTTATGTTTACTGCTTCCACCAGAAACTGCTGTCTCTCTCTCTCATTCACTCACTCTCTTTTCTATTATTAATCCTTTATGTATATTTGTTTCTTTGTTCTGCATAAGCAGCAAACCCTGTAACTTGGATACCAATTCCTTTGTATAAGTACACAGACTACTCAGTTTATGTGTATTCTGTCACCTGAGCTACAGTATTCTGCTTTAATCCTTCAGTACTCATATAGTTGACAGGTGTCAACCAGCATATTTGTTTTCATTGTTGTAATTCTCAGAAAGTGATTGTAGACATACAGCCTCATGTTCCTTCTAAAGAATACATAAACAACAACACTTCTGAGTTTGTGATTGTTCTTGCAGTCTGTGTAGTTCAAGTTTTATTCTTCAGCCTGCCCTTGGGGGACAGCTGTCAACTACGTGTTCTTTTATATTACAGTTTCTGCAAAGTTTTAGCAAGTACTTCATTGCTGCTTTATTTATTTTTTTCTGTTACAATTATTACCACCACTCTCAATCTGTAAACATACCTTGGTACTCAACTAGAAGAACCCTCTAGTTACTCTCTGTAAAAATAAAAAGGAAGTTCCAAACGAAGTCATAACACTGACACAAAGACCCATAAAATCTTCTTTATTTAACTTTTATAAGAAGAAAGCAGCTGTGTCATACTATCCCAAAAGAAATAAAGTAATTCTGTTAGTTTACATAATGGATCACAATTTTGTGATGGATCCTGAGAAAAATTAGGGGAAAAGAAATAAGAATTTATAACATTTCATGATATGATACACAAGAATTGTCATTCTGAATAAATTGTGTCAGAAAAATGATATTTTAAGAAGCTCCAAATGCTGGTCTGTGGTAGTGCCCTACAATGTAGTAAACATGACTGCAATCAATGCCTTCTGCATTTAAAAAAACATCAGAAGCATACCAAGCAGGTAAGCAGAGCAGATTTTATTTCTAAAGTTTCCTGGAAACTGACAAAGAATGCAGATCTAAAATTCCACAAATTCCTACAAAGGTTAGAAGATGTGCTCAAGAATTACTTGGAGTTAGAGAATCCACCGTACCAGCCTGTGAACAAAGGAATGGATCACGGGGTCATTGTTATGAATGTGGAAGATCCAGATATAAAATAACTTGAAGATGCTGTAAAAATTGTTAAAAATGGGCTTCTGCTAGCCATTTGGGGGATTGTGTGTGTAAATTGATATCAGTGCAACTGTTAATTCATGCTGATTTCTTATTACTTATTACTTTACTTGTTCCATAAAAACTGGAAATTCTTTTTTGTCCATGGTACACTTGCTTCATTTTCTATTGTCAAGCTATCTGACCACTTTTTTGTTTTTTACATATTTCCTCCATTTCTTCAGTATTTTTTGTCCGTTGTTTTATTGCTGTTTCATCTTGTGTTAGCTACATTGTTTTTGTTATTTCCTGTAAAGCCCAAATATTTTAGTGCAACATAAAATACCAACTGCTTTTTTTCTTTTCAGTCTCTATTTCTTCATATTATTATTTTATCTCATCTTTTACCTTGTTAGCTTCTCCCCTTAGTTTTTTATTTAGTCTGCCGTAGTGCTTTCCACTCTCTCCTGTCTGTATGATTTCCATTTTCTGTTTATTGTCTTGCTTTTACCTTTCCTTGTATCCTATTATTTCTTCTGTTGTCACCAGTATGCTGTTTTTCAGCTGATTAATTATTATTTCCGGTTATGGCTTCTAACATATCAGCTGCGTTTGAAAGATTACTTTAAAGGAATTTATAGGTTTTTACAATTATAAATCCCTGGTGAAGTTTTGAAGATGACAAAGTTGCCCAGGTTTTTATTTTCAAAATCCATACTTGTATGAGGCAGGAAAACAATATCTTGCTGACCTAGTTATTATATAAGCAAATATCAATAGTAATAAATAAAATTAAATTCTGTATACTCTATCTAACACATTCATAGTACCTATTTATTATCTTTACTGAAAAATCAGCAGGCTTGTATTTAAAAGCAAGCCAGCTGGAATTATGCAGTGGCTATTCTGATCACTCTTTCAAGACACAATATCTAATCTAACTTGTATTCTGAGAGAATTTCACTCACTTCCAAAGCACATTAATTAGCACTGACATTCACCATGATGAAAGATGAATGTTTTCACCATATAGTGACACCACAAAATAAAAATTTATATACTGGCATATAGAATGTCAGAAGGTCTCAAGTACCTAATACTCAAGTACCTAATGTCATCTGGCAATCTGAAAGCAATACACAAAAAGCCATTCAGAAATATTGGCCAACAGTTTTGCTTAGATTCAGCATTTGATATTTTCCCCTGATACAATTGCAGTGTTCATAACAGCAACCTGGAAAACTTTCATAAATATGGTATAGCCCCTGAGCTCAGCATTATATTAATTCAAAATGCATTGCTTTTCAGACCTTTTATTGTGTTTTTAGTATTATACTTTTGATATCTGGTATAAACTTGTTTTTGTTGGGGGAGCGTAAAAAATTGAAACTTTATTCCCTTTCAGATAAATAACTATATTATGAAGAAGATGGTATAGCAGTTTTTTAATAGAATGCATAGCTTCAGAATCAATGAATACAGCATGGTAACACATATGCAGTTACTTACGGTAACACTCCTTCCACATCAAAATAAGTAAAATGCAGGTGAACTTTTTCACGATTCCTGCCATTGAAGAAATAATGGCACTCTGTGTCTCGAGGGTAAAATCCAGGAAAATTGGGGCTGGAAAAAGTGCCATTGCGTGACTCATTGCTGTAGAAGCCAAATGCACATGGATACTCTGGTAGCTGTTGTCCTGATTTTATTCCAAAATCTGAAGAAAAGATAAAAATATACTGTACATTATTCTAATATTTGTATATTTAATTTGAACTTTATATGTAAATGTCAAGGACACTGTAGCAATGAACAGGCTTTATGAAACCTCAATTGAAAGCTCAAGCCACTTTGATTAAGGAAAACTGATTATAGTATAAAAGGTTAATCAAAAACTAAAGATAATTTAAAAACCAAAAAGTTAATTTAGATGTGTTTCATGCTGCAATAAATCAGGACTTATACTTTCATTTGTTGACATATATTTGTTAGTTGTTATGCCAAGCAGCATCTGTTTGCTTTTAGCTGAAATATAAAGTTTATATTTCTTGCTCATGTTGGAGCGAATTATTAAAACATAACAGTAAATCAATGTGAATTAGTGACTTCCAAATGAGTTTGAGATAATGCTACTGAAGGTGATGCACAGCATTGCTCATTGCTAAGCTAAAGTTTATAACTGAAATGTTGAAAATGGCTTCTAACCTATTTAAGTAAATTCCTTATCTATGGTAGCTATCTAAGATGGAAACTGATTTTAGACTCTCAGAATGCAGCCTCTAAGTTGAATTTGTGGATAATACCAAGCAACACATTCTAAAAACAAAATATTGAGTGGGAAGTTCTGTTGTTGTTGCCTCAATAGTGAAGACAATATCCCAAAAACCTTATGCTTATTTTCATGTAACTTTGTAGGCAGCATAAGAAAATATAATAGTGCCAAGCCTATTTTGGGAGTAAGCATTCTTATTCACAAATATCATTTAGTTTAATGCCTAAACGGTAGCCTATTGTCAGCTTTATGTGATAAACATTCTCCAAGTAGAAAATGATTCTTTCTGAACACAATGGCCCATTACCTATGACCAAGGAATGGAGGGGACACCTCAAACCTTGACTGAATGTAGATCTTTGTGTTTACCACCCCCAGGAGGAACGAATGAAGGAAGAAACCACAGGAGGCTATAGGCCACAGGCAGGCTGGCCAACAGAGACATGCAAAGGTTCCTAACGATTACAAGTTTGATGATGTTGTGAAACTGCAGGGTTTCTCAGAGAGGCTTCCCTTTGATGGAACTGGGGAGAACTTAGGCAGCTCAGAGAAGGCTGCCATCCGGCAGGGCTGAGAAGAGCTTTCAGTGAGCAAGCATCTGCACCATCTGTCTGACATTGAGACTCTGCACACCCCCTAAGCCTACCTGAAACATGAAAGGGAAAATGAAATGATAGGAAATAAGGGAAAGGAGGATTGTGGTAGAAGAAAACCACCCCAGAATTTGTCATACCAGCCATGAAAAACCCATGATTATAGTGAGAGGCCTCAGGAATCGAACCCAGAACCTCCCAATGCAAGTCTCACACATTACCACAGAGCCATCTCACTCAATTTTTAAACCCAG
Source organism: Deroplatys truncata (assembly GCA_030765065.1). Classification (NCBI taxonomy): domain Eukaryota; kingdom Metazoa; phylum Arthropoda; class Insecta; order Mantodea; family Mantidae; genus Deroplatys; species Deroplatys truncata. Next base: position 404,206,888 of record CM060990.1, on the reverse strand, counting down.
AGATAGCATTTTATAGATATTCTTTTCTAATACTATTTGGTTGATTGGTGCCTAGCAGCAGAGCTGATAACAAGAGTTCCAAATATCACCTACATAACATACATACCTATACAAGTTTTGTGTAGTAGATGCTTTCTAAACCAGAATTGCTTGTTGGATTGTTACTGAGCTGAAAGCTAGTACTTAAGCAGCCTAAGATTATCACTCATACTTTCACAAAACTAGACAAAGCTTTTGATAAATAGAGTGCTTTGTATTAAATGCTGCTTACAAGCAACAGCTGTACTAGTATTTAGCCTCTAAATATGAAAATTGCAGTTTTAAGTTGTAACCAACTGTTTTATGTAACGTTCAGTTTCTTTTGTTAGTAAGTTGGTATTATACAGCATAAGAGTAATAAATGTAATGAAAACACTGCGGTTAAAAGGCTATTGTATGCACCACATACTTACAGGTTTTAGCAGACTCATCTGGTATTCCAGACTTGACTTATGCCTCATTTGGAAACACTGATTTCTTTCCTTAAAGCTTTATTTCATGTACTTGATTCATAAATATCTATTAACTCCAATGGTTATTCAGCAGTGTATATATATATATATATATATATATAAAAATTGAATATTGAGTATAGGATTCATCTTATATTAAGTTTGTATAGAACACCAATCAGCACATGTTATAATAAACACTATTGAAAGAACATATCTGGGGATGAATGGGCTTGTAAGAATAGATGATAAACTGGTACTCTGAAATTTTCTTTTTGGCATAAGCTGTTTTTTAAAAATCTGTGATGGTTCACAATTTGTGTCTTTAAAATGGAAGCATATAGTTTCTGTGGTACTGTTTCTGTGTATAATACCTACTTCCCATAAATGTTTTCTTGGAACCAAATCAAATGCTGCTTTAAGTCTACAAATTCCAGGTATAGGTCTCTATTCTTCTCTATACTTTCTCTATGATTGTTCTTCTAAATACATTGACCTACAAATATTTTTATAGTAAAGAGCAGCCTGCTCTTCTTCCAAGACATTGTCTACTACTAATCTCAGTGTCCTCTCTAAAATTCTAGTATATATTTTATATATTACCGGTGAAAAGCTAATTGTTGTATAGTTATTACATTTTAGCCTCCTTCCCCTTTTGTATATGGGAATAATTATGTTCTTTTTCCATTCTTCTGGTACCAAATTATCCTTCCATACTTTCTGACATATTTTGGTGATTGCCCATGTAACTCTCTCCCTCCCATATTTAATAAGTTCTGATGTTATCTAGTCCAACTGCTTTCCCAGTTGTTATCCTATTTATGGCTATTTTTACTGCTATTTGTCCTATACCTCATTCAATTTCCTCATCTTCTATTTCTGTTTCCATATGTTATTCACTTTCTGTCCCTTTACTGTATCTTCTTTATCCATTTCTTTAAAATTCTTTTTATATACTGGTTAAATTTTATCCAAGGTTACTAAAGTGCAACTTTGATACTTTTCTCCAACACTATGGGATAAGTTATTACAATCTGGTGATATTTGATTTGTTAGGTTACATCCATAACCAGCAATTCTTCCTTAAATACACACCTGTTACATGTATTATGAAAATTAACTATATTGCATCTGTTATGTTAGCACCCTTTTATAGAATTGCAGGCATCCAAACTTTGCACACTGACCATTTAGTCTGTATTGTATTGAATTGTTTTATTGTGCTAAGAGATTTACAATTTGATTGTCTACTGAACTTTGACCCTGGCCACTCATTCTGTAGACAATCACTACATTTTTTTTTTTTTTTTTTTTTTTTTTTTTTTTTTTTTTTTTTTTTTACATTTTACAACTTCCCATCAATAAATTATCTTGCTTCAGTTTTCATGTCCCATTTCCATTTGTTTTTCACTTGTCACTTATTGATTACTTTACCATCACACATTCACCATAGTTTTCCATTCAAGGTAAGATACACTACCTCTTACTTTTCTCTATCCACTGTCCAAAACCATTTATTTGTTACTTTACACAAAAACTGACCAATGCTCCTAGTGTCCTTGCACATCATTTCGATTATAAGCGTATTTCTATCCCTCTTCAACCACTTTATTTTAATAAATTCTCTTCTCCAATTTCTGTTCCTTGGCACTTATATACTATGTGTTCAATGTGTTCATTACCACCACATATTGGACATTGGTTTTGAGGAATACCCTCTCTTTACCCTCTTAGCCTCCATGCTCCGGTTCTTACCCATGCAATAGATTCCCTCTCTTCTTTTTACTATGTCTATATATTTTTCCCTACCCCATGATTTTTTATTGGCCTATAACAAACCAATGAGATCTTTTCAGCAATCTCACTGAACATGATTTGTATTTCTGTATCTTCCAGTCTTTTCCTTGCTGTTTCCAAAACTGTTTCACATTATTTTCTCTCCTTCTCCACATATCTCCTAACCCATTTTTCTCCAATGTTCCGTAAATTACTTACCCATCCATCATTCATTAAACTATTCTCTTGGTTATCTATACATTGTCTTAACACATTACTTTTTCCTAAATTTAAAGTTCTAAACCAAAATTTCAAAGCTCTTTCCATTATCTTCCCCTCAGTCGCCACCCTGCCCATCTGTAATTGCACTACCTGTCTTACAATTGCATTCGGTAACCCTAGTATTTCTTCACAAAACATCCTGTGCACCTCATCTATACTTTCCCATCCTTTATCTAATCCCCATATTTCTATACCATACATCATTTTTGCCTCCACAACCATCTCATAAACTTTTTCCAGCCATTTAACATTTATATTAGGTACTCTATATTTGCAGCTTCTAATTGCTGCCATAGCCCCTTTACCTTTTGCCAATGCAAACTTCTTTTGTTTCTCCCATTTATTACCTCCAAGTATTTTTACTCCTAAATAAATACACTCACTCACCACCCTGTAATCCTTATTTTCTCCCTTTCACTTTTCATATTTGCTTAATTTTCCCCCGTTTTGGAATACCACAATCTGTGTTTTCCCTTGATTTACTTTTAACCTCCATTCTTTACAATATACATCAATTGCTTATAATGATTGTTTTAAACCACTTACTGTAATAGATCATCTGCAAAAAGAAGTCCTGCAATTTGGATGGTGTTAATTACTGGTGCACAGTTATTATTCCTTCCAATTTCTAGTAAGACATCATCTATGTATAAATTAAATAAAACTGGGCTTAACTTACATCCTTGCTTGAGGCCTTCCTTTTGTTGAATTTCTCTTGTTATACAGAATGTCTCCACCCTTACACAAAAGTTGTTCTCAAAATACAATGTTTAATAAGAATTTTCAGCAATTGCTGACTTACTCCCTTACACACTAATTTATGCCACAGAAGTTGTAACTCAATTTGGTCATAAGCTTTCTCTAAGTTTACAAAAGCCATATACAATTTGCCCCTTTTTTCTTTTAAATATTTGTCTGCTAATGCTTTTATAATAAATAAATTATGAGTTGTTCTCCTTCCCTTGCGAAAGTCCATCTGGAATTCCGAAAGGATATTATATTCTTCAACCCAAATTTGTAGTCTAGCCGCCAAAATGCCAGCAAAAAGTTTTGCTATATTAGATAGTAATGCAAAACCTCTGTAGTTATTAGGTTTATTGACATTACCCTTGCCTAGGATGAATGACAGCTTCCCTCCATCGTTTAGGTACATAACCCTTTCTAATAATTACATTAAATAAATCAAATAAAATTTTTACTCTTCCTGTTTCAGTACACCACTCCTTAAGAAACTCTGTTGGGATGCCATCAATTCCAGTAGCTTTATTTTTCTTCAGTAACTTAACTTGTTTTATTATTTCCTCATTCCTAATTTCACCATCCAATATCTCTACAAAAAACATTCCCTATTTCCATAAATCCCGTAATTCCTATGCTCCTGTCTTCCCCATATAATGTTTTAGAACACTCCATCTATTGTCCTGGCTCAATATTGGGTTAGTTACACATTATTATAGGACGACTTGAGAACCTGCCATACCTTATTAACATTATTTTCATTTAGACACTTTATCAAATTCCTTTCATTACTTTCCCTCCAGTCCCTTTTCTTTTGTTCTAACAATAAATTATGTGAGCTGCTCCCTTGGTCACTAACCTTTGGCTCTCCCATATCCTAACCTCCTATAGAACCACTATAATGTACCTCAATATACTATGTCAATAAAATAGGGTATTTCAACAAGAGTGTCCTATTTTTAACATGTGATAGCTGCCGTTGTTATTGAGTAATAGCAGTCATTTTCTTCATGTGGTTAGAGTTGTTATTGACAAATAGCTATGGAACGTTAGGTCATTCAGCAACGCGTAGAAATTGTGAAAATTTATTATCAAAATGGATCATCTGTTCGTCAAACCTTCCGTGTATTGCCTGAAGTTTATGATGTGCATAATCGTCCCTTCGAGAGAACGATTCGGCATTTGATCGATAAATTTGAAATAAGTGGTTCTGTCAGCGATCAAAGAACGCCTGTACGTAATCGACGTAAGCGCTCCAACGAAAACATAGGCGCCGTTCGTGAGAGTGTACGCGAGAACGGAAACAAATCAATTGCTCGTCGAACGCAAGAATTGGGGATTTCGCCGACCACAACTTGGCGAATTCTGCATCTCGACTTGACGTTTCACGCTTACAAAATGGTGTTAACTCAAGAACCAAAGCCCAACGACCGTAGGTTGCCCGTGTATTCGCTGACTGGGCTATGGAGCAATTGGAAGCTGACCCGGATTTTCGTCGAAAAATCATCTTCAGCGACGAAGCCCACTTTTGGATGGATGGTTGTGTAAACAAAGTTGCCGCTATAGGAGCAATCACAATCCAATGCAGATTCAAGAACGACCACTTCATCCCCAAAAGGTGTGGATTTTGGTAGGTGGAATCATTGGTCCATGTTTTTTTACAAGATGAAGATGGAGAGACTCTAACTGTCAATGGAGAAAGATAGAGGGCTCTTATAAGGAACTATTTTTGGCCTTAATTGGATAGTATGGAAGTAGTATGTATTTGTATGTTCTGCGATTATTGTAGAGCATACAATGTATCTAAACGCATTGGTGTGAAAGAGATGGGGAATGATCGTAGAACATACAATGTATCTAAACGTATGGGAGTGAAAGAGATGGTTGTATGGTGTATAAAAGTAGTGGAAATGTGGATGAGTAGGGATGATGTGTAACATGGTAGGGGATGTGGGTCACTTGTGTATTGAGGTAACTGTGTACGAGCATCAATGTGATAAAGCGATAAGGGCGATAAAAAGAATGATTGCAAACGAGTATCAAACTCTAACATCATCATCATCAACATTCCGGGTAGGCGTGATATGTGCAATATTCGCAGGAAAAGTGCCCCTTGGTACCCTGAAGTGATATGTGCGTTATTGGCAGTAACGAGCCCCTTGGTATAAAGCTTAGAAGTAACGAAACCTGGTATCGAACCTAGGAGTGATATGTGCGTTATTCGCAGTAACGAACCCCTTGGTATAAAGCATATGAGTAACGAACCCTGGTATCGAACCTAGGAGTGATATGTGCGTTATTCGCAGTAACGAACCCTTTGGTATAAAGCACATGAGTAACGAACCCTGGTATCAAACCTAGGAGTGATATGTGCGTTATTCGCAGTAACGAACCCCTTGGTATAAAGCATATGAGTAACGAACGCTGGTATCGAACCTAGGAGTGATATGTGCGTTATTCGCAGTAACGAACCCCTTGGTATAAAGCACATGAATAACGAACCCTGGTATCGAACCTAGGAGTGAAAGCATATGAATAAGGAACCCTGATATCGAACCTAGGAGTGATATGTGCGTTATTCGCAGTAAGGAACCCCTTGGTATAAAGCATATGAGTAACAAACCCTGATATCGAACCTCGGAGTGATATTCGCAGTAACGAACCCATATCATCGAACCCAGGTGTGATATGTGCGATATTCGCGGTAACGAACCCCTTGGTATAAAGCACATGAGTAACGAATCCTGATATCGAACTCAGGATGAGCGATATTTGCCTTGGTATAAAGCATATGAGTAACGAACCCCGGTATCGAACCCAGGAGTGATATGTGCGATACTCGCAGTAACGAACCCCAGGAGTAATATGAATGATATTCCAGTTGCAGTAAAGAAAAACCTCAACGCTTGTATGAATGATTTCAAACGTAAATGTAAGCATTCATCATACTATGAAACAGCAACTGAGGTGGCTGCATATCACTCGAACCGAGGACTGTGTAAATCATGCAAGTCTGACTAAGGAAGTGTATGCAATAGCGATTAGCGCTCTATTCATGGAAAAAACCGCCTGACGTTCGCTCTGGTAATGAAGTGAACAAACAATCTCACTTAGCGAAGTGACATTAGCTGTAGACATAGCCTATATGTAGCTCATCACATGGCAAAGCAAACATTTTCACTTAGCAAGCGAGGAACATTATAGTGCTCTCGATACGATGGATGCAAATTGCCAGTAACTAATTGCATGGATGTAATAGCAGTAAAAATATAACGAGAGAACAGGGTTATTCTTACGAATGTAGGTCACCTGTGTGCAATGTGAATACATTATACACTTTCGAGGGAAAAATAAACAGACGTCATACAAAGCATGTAAAGGGGCCACCTCTCCCCCCGAGACGCTAGATGAGCTGTGTAGGAGTGTAAATCAGTATAAAAGATCCTGCATAAAATATATTAGACCTAGTAAAATATAAACTCTATAACATACAACCTTTCAGACTTAGGGCTAGAAGCATGTAAGTATATAATATTCGAAGCCTAGAGACTGGTATCTCAAAGGAGGACAACAAGATGTCATTGTATAAATAGTGTCACAGTACATATGCTGTGAATACAACAAAACCAGACAGCGTCACATCATGTCGCAGGAAATGGTTGAGGACGGTAAGAAACAATACATTCTTTTCAGCTTACGTATTGTAGCCTAACCTATAATACACATCTTTTACGATTCGTTTCAGCTTGACTATGTGGTTTACGAATTTCAATGTGGTTGTATAAATTTGTTTTCATCTTACGTATTGAAGCCTTACCTATAATACACATCTTTTACGATTCATTTCAGCTTGACATTATGGTTTACGAATTTCAATATAGTAGTGTAAATTGTATGTTCTACTGTATGTTCTACCGAATTTTTAGTGTATATTCTAGAATTGTAGTATAAATTTGCATGTTCTACATTCGTTAGATCGATTGTATGTTTCTCATGCAATGTTTACATTTCAGTTATGCTTATACATGGTAGATTGATTATGTGTTTCTTACATTTTTGTTATGTAACTGTACACACATCTCTAAAATATTTATACATGTTTACTTTCAGTTATGCAACTGTATGTACATTCCTAGTATACTCCAGAATTGTGGTATATAATATGTATGTTCTACGTTTGTTAGATCGATTGTGTGTTTCTCATTTCAGTTATGCTTATACATGTTATATTGATTATGTTTTTTCTTACATTTTTGTTATGTAACTGTACGCACATCTCTAAAATGTTTATACATGTTTACTTTCAGTTATACAACTGTATGTACATTCCTAAAATCATGCGTAAGTGTACTTCTATTCCTAAAATGTTTATACATGAATCTCTGTTCATTTCAGTTATGCTGCTCGATAGATTAGTAGAACTTGAGGCTGGATGTACATTTCCCGAGCTAAGGAAGCTTAGCGACCTGCAACAACATGTCACCTACAAGATCATGCAATGCAGAACAGTGGCGACACGTTACGGTACTAGAACTATCGTACACCTCCAAGCCGAGGATGATGATGAGATTCAAGTCTTCCTCCCAGCACGCTACACGAATATGTCAGCTGACATGAGGATGCAATAGCATCTGGAACGTATGCTCTACAATACCGAGGTCTCGAAACCCAACCATCAGGCTTAAAAAAGCACTGCATTGCTGTTTTACATCAGCAATGAAGAAAGGTATGTGTCAACCCTCAGAATAGCATTACATGTTCATTCCGAGAAAATATCAATACTAATAATCACATATGTTTTTACAGATATGACAGTACATACCTCAGCAGTGAAGCGAAAAGCCGAGGATACGCCATCAACATCAAAAAAGTGTAGGAGAGAATTGGAATATCATGAGATCGAGACCGCCTTTAAACGCGTTAGTCACATATAGAATTGAAAATGTAATTGGTGCCACGAATCCATACATTTTCTTGAACAGTGTAAACCTTTGGTTGAACAACAAACAAGGCAGACTCTAAACAAGTACAAAACCGGTCTTAAAGTGAGTGCAACACTAACATGTGAATATATACTAAATAAATCAGATGAAGAGATAATTGAAAAGTTTTTTTTTCAATAGTAGGATGTCCGTCATCCTCCAATCAACAGCTTTTGAGCTGTTTTATGAGGGTAAAATTAAAGATCCTATAATTGAGCAGATTGAAAACTTCGAATGTCGCAATAGTTCAAAAGCGCTACATGAAATTATATCATTGGAGATAAATATGTGTAGATATGATCTGTTGAATGCTTCGCGCTATATTAAACTCCCCCATTTTATCAGTCGAAAGAAAGAAACCTGTAATATACGTAATGACAATTCACTATGCTTTGTCTGCTCATTGTTAGCAGCGAAATATCCATCTTTATCCAACAGGAATCTACAATCTACCTATAGCAAATTTAATATACATGATGAATTTGTATTATAGAGCATTTCCTTTCCGGTGGGGTTGGATCAGTTAGAGCTATTCGAGCAAAAGAATAAAGACGCACCATTGTCAGTATATGGCATAGAAAACCAATCAATCATTCTATTATATCAGACAATGCCTAGAAAAAAAGTCATGTCAATTTACTACGTATTGAGAACGAAACACATGCACATTACGTACTAATCACCAATTTATCACGTCTATTTAACAGTCAAATCGCTGAGAATACGCGGAGAATGCAGATGTGCGAGGGGTGTCTTAGACGGTTTTCAAATGCAGAGGTTTTAAGGAAACAAATGCTAAAATGTACGGAAACACAGTCCATAGTAATGCCTGAGGTTGGAGTGGATGATAAATTACTTTTTAAAGCACACAACAAAGCATTGCAGACATGGAAAGTGTACTAGTTCGAGTCCAGACATGTCAACCTGATAATGACCATAGCTGGTCGCGTCCCAAACAGAAGCATGAGGTTATGTCAGTCGCTCTACAGATGGTATGTAGACCGTTTCCCTCTCTTTCAAGATTTAAACTGTTTCGCGGACCAAATGCAATCACACGCTTTCTCAATGAAGTAAAAAGTATAGCAGATGAAACTATAGCATTATATAAAAAAATGTTAAATTAACAGTGACACCTGAAGATGAGTTGAATTTCAGGAATGCAACTGTTTGTCACATATGTAATCGCGAGATGCAAGCTAACGATAAGGCACGAACATTGGAATGGAAAGTATAAAGGGGCTAGCCACAGCTTTTGTAATTTAAATAGAAAAGCGCCAAATTTTATACCCATATTCTTTCATTGTCTAAGGTCATACGACGCTCACTTTATAGTGAAACATCTCAACTATGACACTCAACCTATAAGTTGCATAGCACAAAGCTCTTTAAAGTACCTTTCATTCAGCAAAGAGTATAAAACAATTTACCTAAGATTTCTAGATACCTACCGATTCATGAATGATAAATTATCAAACCTTGCTAATGTGTTATGTATAGATGATTTCAAATTTATAAAAAGTGAATTTAAGACTGTGACACAACAGAATCTCGTTAGAAAGAAAGGTGTATCCCCATATAGTTATATTCATTGTTTATCAAAATTGAATGAGACAGAGTTACCCGATATTACAATGTTTGATGATATAACAGCAGAGCAATGTGAACATGCCCTTGCCGTTTGGCGAACATTTAATATAGAAATGCTAGGACAGTATAGCGATTTATACCTGAAAACCGATACATGTTTGTTAGCCGACATTTTCGAAAAGTTTCGTGACATAATTTTATATGTTTATCAGTTGGTCTGTGCTCATTACTTTACACTCCCAGGACTTGCATTCGATGCAATGCTCAAGGTAACCAATGTAACGCTTTCCCTAATTACAGATAAAGAGATGCATTGCATGACTGAAGATGGAATACGTGCTGGGATATGTACTTTCTCTGGTAGATATGCAAAATCAAATAATAAATACGTTTCGGAATATGATAGCTCACAGTAAATGAAATATTTAGGCTACTACGACTGTACGAATTTATATGGCCAGGCTATAATGGGGACCCATCCATATAGGGGGCTCAGAGGGTTAACCAGAAATGAAATTGAAAACATTGACTTTGCAAGTGTGCCCGAAAATTCTCCGATTCGATATGTGCTAGAAGTAGACATTGAATACCCTTCGGAAATTCACGATTTTCACAGTGATCTGCCACTGTGTGCACGTTCGAAAATACCGCCAAACGGGAAATATAAAAAATTACTAGCTACACTAACGAATAAAGATAAATCTGTGATTCATTATCGAAATCTGCAGCAGTGTCTTCAATTGGGTATGAAATTAAGGTACATACATAGAGTGATTGTGTATGAGCAATCAGAATGGCTTAAAAAATACATAATGGTGAATTCGGAGCTACGCGCACGAGAGACCTCTAAATTCGGACAGAACCTTCATAAACTGCTAAATAATGCGATATACGGTAAAGCGTTTGAGAATGTAAGGAAATACAATGACTTTCGACTTGTCACGTCGTGAAAACAGGCACGTAAATTGATATCTCGTCCAAACTTTGTTCGCTACATTAGGTTCTCGGAGAGTCTGGTCGGTATCGAGATGGCATGCGAGGAGATTAAAATGACCAAACCGATATACATCGGACAGGCAATATTAGAGAAGTCAAAATTGTTTATTTATACATTTTACTATAACGTGATGAAGCCGAATCTGAAGGATCTTATATTACTGTATGCAGATACAGATGCGTTTCTTTTTCAAACCAGCACTGATATATATGAATTTGTGAAAGAGAATCTCAATTATTTCGATACCTCCAATTATCTGGAAAACAATGTTTACGGTATGCCAAAGGGTTAATCATAAAGTTATTTGAACATTCAAGTATAAGCTATTGGGTAAGCTAATGCCAGAATATGTAGGTTTACGTTCTAAACTGTATGCATTTAAATATGAAGGAGAGGGAACCAAAAAGGCTAAGGGTATTACCAAACGGGCAATGCGGAGAATTAAATTTAAGGATTATAAAACATGTTTAAACGATAAGTTCAAAACATATTATTCGATTCAGTTGGGTTTTAGAAGTTTCAAACACGATGTGTATACCATAGAATCAAACAAACGCACGCTGGACGCATTCGATGGCAAGCGTATAATCCTTAGTGATGGTAGTCATAAGACATTAGCATGGGGTTATCAGGGTGAAACATTAACTGTATGTGAAGATAATGGGGGTATGTTCAATTAAAAAATAATGAATGTATTAGGGTAAATGTATACTCATACACACATGTTTGCAAGCATTAAAAAGTAGTTCTGTATAGGGGAGGTATGCGCATGTTCGTGCGGAGATTTCAAAACACGCAAGCAGTTCAGTGTTATGTGGATTCTTGGCATTTCATTTTCAGCTCTAGATGTGACGGGGGGTCTGTTTTTTTTAAAAAAATATTCTGCTTCTACCTACATATTTGTTTATGATTTTAAAAACAGCAATTCTGCGTAATGCATGTTTGTTTCTATCTTTTTACTATGCACGTGACTTTCATCATTTCTTATTGGTCAGCTATCTATATTTTCCCCGTTTTCCATTGGCTCTTAATATCGTCGCTCTGACCTCGTCCGCATCTGCTATTAGCATCTTATGTTCGCTTGAATGACTTTCCTGTGGGCTTGACTGAATTTTGTGTGCGCTTGACTGATTTCGATTTCTGTTCCCTTTTCTACTCTTCCTGTGAGTTCCAACAGTTTTCAATAGGACTTAAGCGTTTTCTAATGTGTTTTCCTGTACGTTCCTAAGCTTTCTATCCTTTTTACAGTTTTCGCCAAGTCTCTTCGTTCTAAAATACACTTTTCTACATTTTATTTCACGTTCTGATTATTTATTCGTATCTGCTCTTTACTTTATTTCTCTCGTTATGATTTATTCCCCCCTTTTCTAATCCTTAATATTCTGTTTTATTCTTCCATCTTATTGGTATTCCTCTCCTTTTCATTTTGATTAGATGCTTATTAATATTCTTATTATATTATTATTATTGTTCATATTATTCGGGAGGATCTTATCACTACAAATGCCCTTCAAATAAGGCATTTCTTCTTCCCGCAGGGTAAAATGAATGTCTTGTTTGAAAACCCACTGAAATTAGTTCAGCTCTATTCGCCTTAGCTTTCCCCTCGCGTCTTGTGTGTTAGGATTTTCAGTAGCTAGTTCTCACGAACTGTTTTTACAAACATGTTATACATACAAAATATTCATGAACATGTTATACGTGAAAGAAAAATAAATTACACACAATTTTCAGAGACTGACTTCTGCGTCTCCTGGTGCCTTGTGTCTCAGTTCCCTCTAAACAATTACACATTTCTTATTTAACTAATTAACTAACATTATATACATTTTATATATTTTTTCCATTTTCATTCTGGCCTTGTTTCTGTGTTTGTGTCTTTTGTCTTTATGACATCATTGCACGTTTCTCTTTTTGTGTAACATGTTTTCGTTTTCGCAAGCATTTATTTGCATCTCGTTGCTTTCAGAAACTGGTGCTTCGCATTTCTGGTGGTTTATTCCGCGCACTGATGACTTTCACTTTTCCCGTGCACACGATTTAGTTTGTGGCTGTTCGGGGCATGTCGTTGACCTTTTGAGACTACCTGGGAATAATCACCTGTCTACCTGACCTTACAGTTTTGTTTAAGTCCCTACAGGATTATACAAGTAAACATTATTTTCAGTTATTTACGTTTATCAGCACTTTTTTTGCTCATGAGTCTGACTTATTGTTATTTACAGCTGAACTTAATTTCTATCCTAATACTAACACTCATGATATGAAAATAACTCTGTACACACATTGAAAACATATATTTCAGCTATTTCCTATCCTAAAAAATTTGAACATTTCTATATACAAATTATCTAATATTAAATTCTGATCTGTTTCTCTGAACTTCTGTGTTTTCTGCTTAGCAGCACATTTGTTTTAATGTCTTTGTTAGCTGCTTTCCTGTTGCCGTTCTCTGGAAATCTTTACATAGTTATACCTTTTGTATCGTTTTTATTAACTTTTGCATCCTTCTTAGTTACATGTACTATTGCCTTAAGTTCTATCAAATTCTGTACCCTGGTTTTTATAAAGTTTACATGTTTTTACAATAATACTTATACTAATACCTTTCTTGTTACAATATGTGTCATGCTTCCCTTTTTGTTACTCTTTATTGACCGCTTGTGCTTAACGTGCTTAATAACTCAATTGAGTTGTTTTTCTGCCTTTCTTTATTTGCACTCGGAGACATTGCCAACAGTACATTATGGTACTTTCCCGTCATTTTTAGGTAGTCGGTACGGTTTTAATAAACCCAAATTGTACCTACCAATGATTTTTAGAGTACGTGGGTGTTGTAATTCAAAGTAACGATCACTCAGTTTTTTCCGAATTAAGCCGGTCCAAGCCACATCAGACGTAGCTTGTTCGTTTCTTTCTTTAATAGGGAATACTTATGGCGAGCCCTATATAACACCATATCTCCTTCCGGATTCCATACTTTGTTATGGACTTTCTTGTGCCTGTTTTGTTGTTCAGTGTTTCGTTTTGTGCGGTCATATGCTTGTTTTAGCGTGTCTACCTGTGTGGTTTCTTTTGTGTGAATAGCTGGAGGCATCCCTGTCATGAGGGTATGTGCTTTTCCTGTCAGCAGTGTAAGGGGTGTAAAACATGTGTTGTTATTCGGGGTTTCATTAAATGCTCTCTCCATCGTGGGTATGTGTCCCTCCCAGGAGGCATGATTTTTGTGACAGAGAATTCTTAGGAAAATGACTAGGTCTCTCATGTATCTTTCACATGGGTTGGATGGTGGATGGTATGCTGTGGAGTTGTAAGTTTTGATTCCTAGGGCCCTTATGTTGTCTACAAATTGTTTTCCCATGAATAGAAGCGTTGTACACAAGAATGGATATGCATTTTCCCGTATTTGGGTGCGTTATCGTTTAAAATTTTCTTAGCGCATGCCGCGCTCGTTAGGTTTCGCATGGGATACAATTTCACTAATTTAGAGAAAACATCTACCATGACAAATATGTACCGCATGCCTCCTACGCCTGACGGTAGGGGACCATGCGCGTCTGCCGCTACTAATGCTAATGGCTTGTCCCTGATGATATTCTGAGGTGGTGTGTCATATTTAGCGTTCATTGGTTTGCATTTCTGACATATGTCACATTTGCTTAGGTGCTGTTTTACATTTCTATGTAGTTTAGGGATGTAAAAATGCTGTTGTATGGCGTTGCATGTCTTTTGTGATACTGCGTGGATCATTGATGTATGAAACGTATTAATTATTTGAGTTTCTAATGAACTCGGCGCATACGTTAGCCATGTTGGCTTTTCAGACCTTTTTAGTTTATAAGGTATCCCGTTGTGCACCCCTATCGGCTCAATTAGGTCGGGTGTAATGGCTTTCGCCTCTCTCATTAAGACTGCGAGTTTCGGTTCTTGTTCTTGCAAGGTTTTGAGGTTCCTGATCTGTTTAACCAGTTCGCTACCTGAATCTAGTGTGGTATTCAGAATTTTGATCTCACGTCTTGTGTGTCCTAGGCATTCTGGAATGCCTTCCCTGTTTCCTAGTCGGGATAGTGTATCGGCAAAAATATTGCTATTCCCTGGGATGTGTTGTATATTTACATCATATGCTGTTATCTCGTGTATGTATCTCGCTATTTTTGAACTTACGAGTTTACATGATTTGATGAATGAGAGGCTCACGTGGTCGGTGTATATTTAATATGTTTGTTGTAAAAGTAATGTTTAAAAGTTTGGAGAGAAAAGTATATTGCTGCGATCTCCATTTTTGTGATTCCAGCTGTCTTTTCTGTTGGGGCCAAAGTTCGTGATGCAGTACTGATGATATGTTGTTCTTCTTGTTCGTCATATTGACATAAAATAGCTCCAAAACCGGTTATCGCTGCGTCTGAATAAATATGGAAGGGTAGGTTCATGTTCGGCCTGTCTAGTAAAATCGCTTTGCCGAAAAGTTCTTTTACGGTGTCGAAAGTTGTTTGATGTTCTTCTGACCATTTCCAGCGTGTTCCTTTCTTTAACATCTCCTTTAGGGGCGCTACCTCCCTGGCATAATTTGCGAGAAAGCGAGCCTCGTATTGCAATACGCCCAGGAAGTTTCTCAATTGCCTGACATTTCTAGGGGGCGGTATTGCCTGTAGCGTTTTGTTGCGTTCTGGGTCTGGTGCCACGCCTATTTCTGAAATTATGTATCCTAAAAATTTGATCTCTTGACTAAAGAATATGGTTTCGTTTAAATTTAGAGTCAACCCGTTTTCTCTTATATTTGTTAGAACCATGTCAATGTGCTGTAGGTGTTCCTCGATATTTTTGCTATGCATAAGAAAGTCATCGATATATTGGGTTAAGTAGTCTGTGTTGTATTTCCGAAAATTTTGTCTGCTGCTCTTAAAATCCTGAAGCACTCACTGATAAACCAAAGGGTATCCTTAAAGATTCAAATACTTTTCCCTGATGAATGAAGCCGGTATATTTCCTGAGATGGGGAGCCAATGGGATTTGTAAATATGAGTTCGTTAGGTCTAAGCATGAGAACCATGTTTTCCTCCCAATTGTAACTAGAATGAATTCAATGCTTTGAGATCTTGTGTTGTCTGGTACAATGAATGTATTTAGGTGACGTGCATCGATTGTAATACGGACTTTTCCCGAGCTCTTTGCAACTACACACAAAGGATTGATATATGGCGAGTTAGATGGTTGTATTATTTGTTGCGCTAACATTTCGTTTATTGTGTCATTTACTGCGTCTTGACGGTTTATAGGTATACTCCTACATTTATACTTCCATGGGGGAACGGGTCTGACATCGATAGAGTATTCAAAGTTTTTACAGCAGCCGGTTTTGTCTATGAATGCGGCTCTGTTGTTCCATAGTATCGTGGTGAGAGTGTGTGTTTGTTTTGAACTGAGGGCTGTAATGTCGTTGACCTTTCGTGCAATACGCTCTTTCATTTGTTGTGTGTCCAGTTCTTCGTGCATGTATCGCTCTAAATTACTCCCTATTGAATCGGCATGCCCTTTTCCCTCTACGCCTCTCGCGAGTTTTATATTATAATTCTCCCTTGTTTCATATTCATTATATTCGTCGTCGTTATTTACATTAAGAAACTATATTTCCTCATCCTCATTAAATATATCCCCTATCTCAACTTGTGCTAGGCAGATATCCTCCCCTAGGCTAATGACTTGCACAAAGAACCGGTTCTGCTGAATGTCACTTTCACCCTCTGTTAACTGTTGTGATGTACCTGCCATTTTGAGAAAGTGTGTTTTTACGGTTTCATTGTTTGTTTTTATTAATGTCAGCTCCCTTGTTTTGAAGTTTATATTCGCTTTGAATTCTGATAATAGATAGCCCCCAATTAATATATGTGTTACCAAATGTGGTACGACAAGAAAAATGTATTCAAATTGTACCTCATGTATATTGAAAGGTATCATCACCTGTTGCTGTGTGCGTGTTTTGTTTCGCCCTATGGCTAAAATAGCATACACGTTTTTCACTGAAAGTGTTTGCAGTTTCATTCCCCTTGATATTATGTGTTTATAAAATTCCAGGCTGCATAGAGAAGCCATGACACCGGAGTCCACTATAGCCTGATAAGCTTCTCCTCCAATGTTTATTGATACTTGTGGTGAATCAATAATGTCGCCTTGTCTGTCTGCCATAATGTTGTCATTAGTGTTTTTTCCCTGTGTTGCAAAGAGCTAGGGGGTCCAAAGACGGGAATTTTTCGTGACCCCGTTCTAGTTTTCCGCCGGGTTGTCCGTACCGTATGCGCCAACGCGCATGCTACCTTGTTGTGTCGAACCCTGATTGCCGCGGTTGAACCATGTTTGCTTTTTAATGGTCCCCGTGTGTGTTGTCTGTGAATTTCCGTTTCTCTGGTGATTTGTACGTGAGTTTTGGTCGATTTGGTCTTGCCGATTGTCTTGGGGCCATGTTGGCGCGTCCACATTGTATCCTGGTCGGCCTTGTCCATTTTGTGCGCGACCTCCCGGCGGGCTTTGTCGTACGTCCGGACGTGAGTCGTACTCTCGATTTTCTGGTGTATGGCTTCCCCAGTGTGAATTTGATCTCCGATTTCCATGTACGCGTACATAATTTGTATGTCGTCTTGTGTTGTCTCGCGGTGGGCCCCGGGGAGAATAGTTGTCGCCCCTGTGTCTGTTAAAATGGTTGCCCCTGTCGTCATATCGATTCTGTTGAGGGTACGGTCCTCTTCTCTGTTGAAATGTGGGTTGTGCCCTTAACCCACTGAAATTTTGAATCGGTGCTCTACTCTCCGAGCTACCGCTCTGGTGTCCCTGTAGTTCTACAATTAAATTGTTCCGTATGTTATCCGGAAAATGTCTGACAATAAGTTTCACGAATTCGTGTACTTGCATCGGGGGATCAAGTAATAGGCTTTGTTATGCTAGGTCTAGAAAATAGTCAATTACTGGTGGTGCTTGCCGTGGCGTGTATTTTCCATTGTTTATCTTAATCCTGACCGCGTACTGTGTGGTGGTGTTCCAATATTTTAACAGAAATATGTTTTTAAAATACCCATACGTGGTGTGGTCGCCGATTGCTAACCGGAACAAGAGAGTGCTCACCCTTGTAACCCTTTCTTTACTATTAATAATTTCAAAGATTCAGGATTTTTTTTCAATTCGAAATAGGAGTGAAGGTCCATGATGTAGTGTTTTGCATTGTCTCGAATGTCGTTAAACTGCGGTACAGCAATTTCATTTAGTAAATTTTAATGAATGGGATACGCATGCACATTTACAAAATTAGACTCCTCATGAGCAGAACTGGAAATCTGGGTCTGCGGCGACGCAAGTGGTACATGCGTAGTTTGTTGCGTCTCCGCGTTGCTTTCCTCGCGAGAGATGGCATGGTTACTGGCATTTCTATTTGCTGTGTTTGTTGTGATTCCATTGTTGCTCTGACCTGTGCCAGCTCACGCGAGTTTATCTCAATCTGCTTTACTGCTTCGTTGTGTTCTGCAGCTGCCTAGGTCATTGAATTCTGAATCATTTGTCGCATTGTCGACAATTCTACATTTACGTTTTCTTTAATCTTTTCACAGGCTGCTCGCGGATCACAATTTAGCTGTTCTTTGCTAATATGGTCAGCAGACATTTGTGTGACCTTTACCTTTAACGACTGTAGTTCTCTGCATGCCTCCTGAATGTCTGCTCTGATGGTAACGACCTCAGATCTTAATGGTGCCTGCTTTAAACTTATTTCCGCTACCTGGCTTGCCTGTCTATTTACATGTTCTTCGAGTTGTGTTTTGTGTTCTGGGAATTGTGTGTTGAGTTTTGCTAAAATCTGTGCTTCTAGCAGTTCCCCTTGAGCTACTAATTGTGCTTGTACCTGTTTCATAAGTCTGCATTCTTACTGTATCAATGCTTCCCTTTCTTCTGCTGGTTGCGTATTTGTTTCTTCTTGTGCTGCTATTTGTGAGGTAATTTGTGTATTTAATGTTTCACCCTGTGCGGTGATTTGTGCGTTAAATGTGTCAGCTTGTGAGGTTATTTGTGCGTTAAGTTTGTCAGCTTGTGAGGTGATTTGTGCCTGGAGTGTTTCACCTTGTGAAGAAATTTGTGATGTTAATTGCTGAAATTGGGTAAACATTCGTTGTAATACGGCTTCTAGTATGTATGAATGTCCTAAACTATGTTCCGCCTGAGTTTCTAATGTTGGGGTTTGTTGTTCCATAGTCCATAGTTCTCCATGGTGTTGCTTAATGTTTTACCGCTGCGTAGTAACATTCACTGTCCACTTGGTGTAAGATATTTTGCAGTACTTACTCGTTCGCTGGTCCCCGTCTGTTGTGCTGGTGATGTCCCGTTGTTGGCTGCTGTCCTCCTTGGCGGCGTTTTCCGTTGTGTTGATGTGAGTGTTGGTTTTTGGAAGGGTGCTAGGCGTGGGTGGAAGACACGTTGGGTGCCATTTTGTGGCGGGGCTGTATGGATATTGGTTTGGTTCTTGTCGTTGGGTTGGATATTCGGAAGGATTGATGTTGCTGCCGGCTACTCAGGTAGAGGAATGTTGGTTGTGGGACTCTTACCTCAGGGAGTGTGGACGGGAGATGAATGAAGTTCACTGTTCTCCACTCAGAGGGCCCGTTTTATTGAAGAGCCACACTGTTGTCCTCGTCCAATTACCCTTCACACAAGATGCGGTTCTGCCTATCAGCCCTTGCTATAGTTTACGTGTTTTACCCATTTTAAGTACCTTTAGAAGTTGAAGCATGTTACGACGTTGACCTGAATTTTGTTATTTCCTAGCTACCCTTTTACTCACTTTGACTTTACACTAATTTTCAATTACATAAAGACTTATTTTAGACATCGACACTGTTTCCCTCTCTTATATGAAATGCTTTGGCTTTCTACATCTATCTTACTACCCTGAGCGACACGAAGTGATTTACGTTAACATCTCTTCTGCTTCCTGGTCCGACACGAAGTGACCTACTCTACCCAACGACTCGACACTAAGTCATCTACTCTTCCTCAGGTCACGAAGTAAACTACTCTTCCTCAAAGTACGACACGAAGTCAACTACTCTTCCTCAAAGTACGACACGAAGTGAAGCATCTTACACACGTCTGAAAATTGCTCTCTCTCATAGATAATTTTCTATTTCACGCCTCTTTTCTAGTTTCGATCTATCTTTTTACTATGCACGTGACTTTTATCATTTCTTATTGGTCAGCTATCTACATTTTCCCCGTTTTCCATTGGCTCTTAATATCGTCGCTCTGACCTCGTCCGCGTCTGCTATTAGCATCTTATGTTCGCTTGAATGAATTTTCTGTGCGCTTGACTGATTTGGATTTCCGTTCCCTTGTTTACACTTCCTGTGAGTTCCAACAGTTTTCAATAGGACTTAAGCGCTTTATAATGTGTTTTGCTGTACGTTCCTAAGCCTTCCATCCTTTTTACAGTTTTCGCCAAGTCTCTTCGTTCTAAAATACACTTTTATACATTTTATTTCAGGTTCTGATCATTTATTCGTATCTGCTCTTTACTTTATTTCTCTCGTTATGATTTATTCCCCCCTTTTCTAATCCTTAATATTCTGTTTTATTCTTCCATCTTATTGGTATTCCCCTCTTTATTATTTTGATTAGATGATTATTAAACTTCTTATTATGTTATTATTATTGATATTATTTGGGCGGATCTTATCACTTCACTGTCTATAAAATCCGCCTTTTATCACCTCACCTTCAAATCCTTCAAAAGGTAGACTGGAGGTTGAGAACTCCTAATTTGATAGCTCTTAAATATTTCGGCACTCCAATTGGGAAAGTAGCCCTTTTCAAAATGTGCCGTATGTTTGGAGATGCGTACATAATCACCAATCTTGAATCGATGAGGTTGCCACTGGTGCTGCTGCTGACTGTATACCGTTAGCAGCAAATCATTGCTCGTGACATCGTTTGCCTTCATGCAAATCGTTGAATGGTAAGTATTATTATACTGAGTAAGTATTTTAGGCAGGACCTCCAACCATTTATACGAACCTTGCACTAGAAGTTCTCTGTAGAGAAAATTTTTAAGAGTGCGTATAAGTCGTTCGAAAGCACAAGCCTTTATGCTATTGAACGTACTGTAATGATTAATCTTATATTTTGAATTTACTGCTTGAATGAGTTATTATAAAACTCTTTTCCATTATCTGACTGGAAATGTTTGGGCGGAATCTTCATTTCCTTCAGAATGGATTCCATTGCTTGCGTCACATCCTCACCCCTCTTATTCTTCAATGCTCTGCCATATGCCTTTTTCGTATAAAAGTCTATTGCAATCCATATGTATTTATGATTCTTATTTACGCGTGCATATGGAATCATTTCCATTACATCGATCTGTAGAAATCATGAAGACCTTTTGTAATTATCTTTCTACGTTCAAAATTCCGTCTGGCTGACGCATGCAATTCCTTTGCAATTGCACGTTTGATCATGCTATAATATTAGCTCTCTTCAATTCCTCAAAAATCTCGGCAATCTTGGACGTGTGACCTCTATTTCCAGCTTCCTGCGACTCAGTGAGTAATTTGAGACGATCCACTAGTACATTCACATCAGACCAGGATATGTAATCGGTTTAATTATTCTGCAGCTCTTTCCACTCGAATCCCGAACCAGTCACCTTATCGGTCACGAGTTTGCGAATGATGTGTGTGTACTTGTGTCCAGTGTTCGATTTTATCCGTCCGGTGATGGTGTGTCCACTTCTGTACACTAGCGTTTGATTTAAGATTTCACCGTATACATTTAGATCCTCATCGGTATAGGTGAGAGGTTTCCTCTTAAAGATGAGTTCTAGCAGGCCGGGAGTAGTCTTGTAGCGTTCGCTTCCCACTCGAATGTGATCATCCTCGTCTATGGCGATTATTTTATTTCCCAAACGATAATTACCATTCACGTATCGAATTCCATATGCGGTATCCAAATTGTTTTACCTAAACGTTGCATGGCTTTCAGTTGACGCTCTAATTCATTATCCTGCCTACTCTCCACCTCCTCCTTCTTCTTGGTATTCTCCAGTATGACATTCAGTGGTGTAGATACAGGCTTCAGCACCTCAGTCATTGTGCGCTGGGTCTCGAACCGTAGACCTCTAAGGGAACGCAACTTTTCCCAAATGGCATTCGTATGCTTCACAACGGATTGTTTCAGAGCTATAGCATCGATAACCATCTTGTCAATGATAAATCATTTCTAGCGTACATTCATTTTATATGATACGAGCATTTCGATGTGTAGTGTATGATCGTCAATCGCACGATGAGGAGGTGGTGTGAATGTTATTTTATCACCTATGTTAAACGATGTGGGATATTCGGTGATAACAGTATCATTTATCGCAACTATTGTATCGTTTCTCCCTTGAGCAATTATACTACTTCTCGGTCCACCTACAGGATCCTGCGTTGTGATCCAGCACGCTATAAGTTCACCCTTGATCTAAAATGTATAGAGTGAGAATCCAGATGATAGCACATACGTGTTGGCTCTACTCAGCGGTAGGGAGCGAAGATGTATGATGAGATTACCCGACATGCCAACCACACGTGTTTGAAATGTATCCATAGCCTTAGCTAAGAGCTCGTCGGTCGATCTCATTTGTTTTGCAAGATCATTCACTTGTGACTTGTTACTATCGACCACCTGTGTGGTGAGCTTATCTATAGATCTGACCTGAGCTGTAAGTTCACTCATTCGAGTCTTGGTATTTGCAGTTGTGTCGCTTAGATTATTCATAAGTATGTTTACACTTTGGGCGGCGCCGTGGCCGAGTGGTTAGACCGCTCGCCTCCCACCAAAGCAGCCCGGGTTCAATCCCAGGGACCTGCATGTGGGATTTGTGGTGGACGAAGCGGCGTCTGGGCGGGTTTTCTCCGGGTTCTCCGGTTTCCCCCGCCATTCATTCCACCAACTGCTCCATCATCACCTTTCCTTTCATCCATTTCACCAACATTTCGTTTCATCTACTTCCTTCATCCCATACCAGGCATCGGGCTGATCACCCATCCTGGATCTTCTATCTGATCCATGAGTGTCTGCTCCTCGACGGGCCTCTGACCCCAGGCACCCGCTTGTAAGTCCTGGGGGGTGTAAGTCCTACATAAGAGGAGGGTAAACAGATAATGAATGAATGAATGTTTACACTTGAGTGTTTATTATTGAACAGTGTCTCGAGTTTTGAAATTTCATCACTGAAGCGTGCAGATACTTGGTTTACACTATGTTGTAGTTTCATGTTTATATTATTTTCAATATCTGACGTGTTCAGGGTATTCCTTTCGAGTGTCTGAAGCGACTTGTTTACAGTTTCTATTTGTTGCTTCATATTTTCAACATGTATCTCCATGTTATGAGTGTGCGTAATTTCGACGCATTCGAGCTTACCGCTAACTACCTTATGGCTGTTAATAGTAGTCGTAACCATACCACTATTTACACTTTGTTGTAATTCATTTATCTCCCCTAGCAGATATCTGTTATTTACCCCATCCATATCGTTGTCGGGGTCCCCTAGATCTATTATTCTTCTCTTGAGGAATTTTAAGCTACCGTCCGAGGTGATGGGTGGAACGCGTGCCTTCACGTAATTTGTTACGTATCTCCTGTTGGGTGCATCATGATCGTGCTTTGGAGAAAGCGTTACCTTGAGTCTCGTCTTACGAGTAGGATGTTGTTTTCGGCGCCACGTTTCAGCAGGTGTTTCCCGACGTACGTCCGCATGTCGTCGAGCGTCGTGTGCACGTACGCTCTGAGCATGCTCTCTTGTTTCTGCATTCTATGTCTCGTTCTATCCTCCATATTAGACGTATGCGTATCCACATATCCTTTAGTAGTCGCATCGCTAATTTCCCTAGGCAGCTGCAGCTGACGTAACCATCGACCGGCGAAAAGGTAGTTGCCCTCTGCATCTCTGTCGACGATGTATCGGTTGATCAGCGTCTTGACGTATGCCTTTCTTTGAGCACCGAATCGATCAATACTCATGACTGTTGTGACTGGAGATGGTTATTTACAGATCTTAATAAAGGTATCGAAGCCGCGTCTGCAGCACCCGTCGTTTAGCGGAAATTCGGGAACTATCACCATGAACGGTCTCACATTCTCTTTCTCATTACTCTCCCATACATTTTTACACAAAACTCTGAATTCTACAAAACTCATATCAGTATTGACATAATCATCGTATATTTGTTTTAGGTTACGGTTGTCTTGTCTAAAGAGAATAATCATGTATGCATTATCTCTAATTAAATGTTTAGGAACTTTAGCATATGATTGAACTAGGTAGAGCGCATCAACGTTGCTATGTCTACCCATGCTGTAGTACGAGGTGATTTTTCTTGCTTCTCGCTGATGACATCATTGAAGATGAAGATTGAGTTTTCTTTAGCATCCGAGTAATCAAGACCTTTTCACCATCGGTGTAGGTGTAAACTTCAATGTCGGGTGTGTTTCTTAGCACCTTGAGTAGTTATTGATATTTCGGTTGATGTATTGATTTTGAATATATGTATAAATTCTCAAATCTGAGACCGTTCTGGTGTATGAGTAGATTGAGTAGCACGTTGGTCTTGCCGGCATTCGAAGTGCCTAGTATGAGGATACGAACATTGTTTGGAAAGAGTGCACCATGTCTTCCTCTTTGCACGTCGCTTTCGAAGTCTAACACCTGTATGGGTAGGGAACACGCTTGCTTTACAACTTCCATCTCGTAACTAAGACTTTATAACCACCCTATACACTATTTATTTACTATTCTATCACGAAAGCTAGGAGTGTGAGGAAGCGTGGATCGGGAATTCTTAATTCCCTCATCAGTGCTCTGCCTTTCGAAGCCCATCTTCCAGGATATCATTTTTACGGACCGGGTACGAAGCTCAGGAAGCGTCTGGCGAGAGGTTTTCGGGGTGTATATAAGCTTGATGAGGCGTGTAGGGAGCACGATATTGCATACTCTGAGCATTCAGATACCGCTTTGAGACATATCGCTGATCGTATCCTTGCAGAGAAGGCTTGGAATAGGGTTAAGTCGGCAGAGGCAACGTTTGGAGAGAGACTGGCTGCACGTCTAGTTACGTCACTGATGAAGGGTAAGGTTACTGTAGGCGCTGGGCTTAAGAAGAAGACTGGTGGTTTTCTACCGCTGATACTGCTCATAGCGGTCTTGGGCGCTGCTGGAAGCCTTGCAGGTGGTGCAGCTGGCATCGCTACCGCAGTGAATAAGAAGCGTGCCACCGATCGGAAGTTGGATGAGTTAAAACGTCATAATCAGCACATGGAGGCCTTGGCCATGGGAAAAGGTCTTCGTAGGAAAAAAAAGGTGGAGGCTTGTACATAACGCGGAGAAAGCGTTGAGCAATACGGAGCTAATGAAGTATGCCAAACGTCTACGCATTTCACATTTTCGAGGTTTGTATATGCTGGACACTCTACCGACAAAACCGAGGTACAAGGAGCGCATCATAGTTAGCATGGATATTTCAAGTAACCCACGTACTCATTGGGTTGCTATACGTAAGGATGGGAATGCAGCATTATATTTCGATAGTTTCTGTAATATGAAACCTCCGAGGGAGATTGCACCCTATCTGAAAGGAATCAAAGTACTGTATAACAAACGTAAATATCAAGGTTTCGATTCAGTCATTTGCGGACACTTGTGTCTTCAGTTCCTATCACTATGAGTTATACGATTACTGTAAGTGGAACTGATTCTGTCATTTCTACATATACAGATCCGCCCATCTACCTGGATTCCAATGGACTCTATGAGATTGCCCTTCTGAATTTCGAAACCTTCTACTCCATACCGAACGTCGACGCAAGCAATAATCTCTTTCATTATATTCGATATGGCGAATCTCACGTACTGGAACTCCCTCCTGGTACGTATGAGATCGACGATCTCGACGCTCTCATCAAGAAGATGCTCAGCGTGGGTGATGCTTTCGTTCTACATGCTAATAATAATGCCACGAAGGCCGAGATACGGTATCCATTCACGATTGATTTTTCTAAGGCCAACACTATCGGTTCGCTCCTGGGCTTTACGAATCCTGGTCTGGTGGAGGCAGGTGTGATGACCGCATCTGACGCTTTGGTCAACATATTCAAAGTGAGCGTGTAGATTGCAACGGGATCATTTATCGATGGTGGGAGTGGACATTCTATCTATGAGATTTTTCCATCGGTCCCTTCAGGATTTCACATCTCACAGGAACCATCCAACCTTATATATTTACCACTCATCGATGCGAATCTCATTGATCAGATCACCATTCGAGCAGTAGACCAGAACGGCACTCCTATAGACTTCAGACACGAAGTCATAACCGTGAGACTACACATCCGAAGAAATATGTCTAGATTTTAAACGTCGTTGTCAGTATATTAAGCGCTTCTTCTCTAAACTAAAGCATACTCGATATTCCACATCCAAGCTGTTAACATCATCTAATCGAAAGTTCCTCGAAAGCCTGGGCTGCAAGGTGAGATGATGGATATATTAGATGTGACCGGAGTTCCATCCTTCGATGATAAGATTACCAAGGAGGAACATATATTTCTACCCTACAATGCGTCGGCACTGCCTGAGAATGATGAAATTAGAATTCCATGTCAGGCTGAGGATCTGTACACATTACCTAGCAAGAGTTATCTGTATATTGAAGGTACTATCACTAAACCTACAGGAGAACCGACATCCTCAAAACTTGTCAACAATGAGATTCGTCTGGATATGAATGGTACTACCATAGATAGAACAAGACTTCCTGGTATTTCATCCACGCTACATAACTATGCATGTCTCAATGCCATGGAATCCTTTCGTCTACAGAACGATGGCTGGGTGTACCCGGGAGAAGAGGTGAAGATTGCGAACACTACTAACGGAAGTTTCAATGCAGTAGTTCCTCTATCCATGCTTTTCGGTTTTGCCGACGATCACAAGGAGATTGTACTTAATAGCAGGTATGAATTAATTCTCATTACAGCTAAGAATTCAAAGAATTGCATCGTTGGTGAGGAAGAGGTGGTCGTGCAGCTGACGAGACTCAAATGAAGGATGGCGAGAGAGCCTTTCGACTTCGCCTTTCCGATGGCGAGAGAGCCGAGAAGTTTAAATTGGTCAAGTCCAATCCAACACTGCATGTCACGTTTAGAACATGGGACCTACATGTACAGCCTGCAGTACCACAGACTAAAGCCTTCACTTGGAATGTTTTCACTACCTCGAAGCTTGAGAAACAACGTTTTGTCATCGTTGGAATGCAAATTAACCGTCTGAATTATTCCAATTCTGATTGCTCACTTTACGATCACTCTAACATTACTAATATGAAGCTATACATCAACAGTGAATGCTATCCCTACCATGACATGAATTTAGATTTTGACAATTCGAAGATTGCCTTTCTGTATGAACTGTACTGTAGGCTCCAAAGTGCATATTATGGAAAGGATAATTACCCGCTATTGAAGATGGATGATTTACTTACCTCCGCACCGCTTTTCATCATCTACTGCTCCCATCAGCCTGAAGAGATCATGAACGGCTCTGTCAGCATACGTCTGGATGTACAAACCTCGAGGAATATAGCTCGTCAAACATCAATGCTTTGTTTGATTATCCATGATAAACTATTCACCTACAAACCTTTATCACACGTTGTACAGGCTATAATATGATTGAATAAAAATATTTTTATACCTTATACAATGTTTTTATTGCATTTTTTCCCATACATCTCCACTACCATCTCCCTTATTTTTCTACTTATATACAATAGGAATTTAGTGACGTGTGGACATCTTGGAGTTTTTGAAGATACTTTTCAATGTGTGATGAGTATTTTTCAAGTCCTCGTATTGCGTCGCAATCCAGTTCTATTACGTTTTAATTTAAACAATTATTTTCTATTCTTATATGTTCCCTATCGGTCATATGTATTAATACATTGTAAGCATACACATATTATGTTTTCGCAATATTACACTGATGGTGGGTACACCCCCTCTTTGAGATATTTTACAATCACTGGTATGTTTAACCTTATTATTTTCCAGTCCTTTAGCGTTATATACACATATTTTCCATTGTCAGTTGTAATGTATAAAACAGGTGTTTTGTGATGCAGTCCTATGTTCACACGTATGCGGGGGATTATGGAGGTATCTCTATCGAAAATGCATAGTTCACTCATTCTTGGTTGCTACTGGGGTTGCTGCTGCTGCTGGAGCTTGCGGTGGTAGTAGGGGATCGAGGAAGATGACGACAAGCTGCTCATCCGTCTTATTGTCGCTCCTGTGCCTGTTTCTCTTCTTCTTTGTTATCGCCTCCTTTTTCTCTTTGTGCGCACTGTTACACACACACACACACGCTCATTATTAGATTGACGTTCCTTTACATACCACTTTATTACCTTATTAAGCGGTTACTGTACTTACTCTTCTGTCTCGTCTTCCCAGATGGGTGGTGGGAGGTCCACACCTTCGGGTGTTGACTCGGCCTCACGTTTCACGTTGCAATGCTCGAAGCAGCTGAAGAAGCTCATCATCTCCCGATGCTTCGATGGCTCGGTACATATGACGCGATGTGTTGCACCATCACACTTCTCGATATGTTTCTCGAAACAGTGCTGACGCATCTCCTCGAAGGTCTGTGTGTTCCATTTTGCGTTGTCACTTTCCATCTTGCTACTCGTCTCGAGCATGTGTGTAAGCGTGTGGCGATCCCTCACAGCTAATATACTCCACCTCCCAACCCCTAACTATGCATTGATGTGTTGTTCTTGCAGCAGCGTGATGGTACAAGTATGTGATTGCTTCATATTGGATAGTTTTTACTCAGCTAGGCGGATGTGTTCCTCGAGTTCTTAACTGTAATATCACAGATAGGCGGGAATATCATTCATATTACTCCTGGGGTTCGATGCTAAGGGGTTTCTTACTGCGAATATCGCACATATCACACCTGGGTTGGATGATTTTGGGTTCGTTACTGCGAATATCACTCCTAGGTTCGATACCAGCGTTGGTTACTCATATGCTTTATACCAAGGGGTTCGTTACTGCGAATAACGCAATATCACTCCTAGGTTCGATATCAGGGTTCGTTACTCATATGCTTTATGCCAGGGGGTTCGTTACTGCGAATAACGCACATATCACTTCAGGGTTCGGGGTTCGAAGCCCTTTGTTTTACCAAGGGGCTCTTTTACTGCCAATGTCGCACATATCACGCCTACCTGGAATAATGATGATGTTAGTCAGAGTTCGATACTCGTTTTCAATCATTCTTTTTTATCGCCCTTATCGGCTTTATCACATTGATGCTCGTACACGGTTACCCCCAATACACAAGTTACCCACATCCGCTACCATGTTACACATCATCCCTACACATCCACATTTCCACTACTCTTACACACCATACAACTATCTCTTTCACTCCCATACGTTTAGATACATTGTACGTTCTGCGATCAAGATTTCACTGCAGAACATACAAATACATACTACTTATGGATCTCAGAAACATCTGGTTTAGCAAGATGGTGTCACATGTCTTACTGCTTTCGAAACAATTGATTTTTTGAAGGAAAAGTTCAGAGGTTTCATCATTTCCCGTGGTGGTGATGTTAACTGGCCCCCAAGGTTATGTGATTTATCGCCGTTGAATTACTTCTTGTGGAGTTATGTTAAATCTCGAGTTTATGTCAACAAGCCAGAAATAGTAAATGATCTTATGAATAACATTACGCGTGTTATTCGTGAAGTTGAACCTAATTTACGTTCTTCTGTCATTGAAAATTGGTTCAACCGTATACGTGCAACCCAACGAAGTCGCGGCGTCACTTAACTAATGTTCTCTCCTACACTTAATGAAATGAATTATGTTCCAAAATAAAAAAGAAATAAAACTCTATCATTTATAGAACGTGTTTTATTTAAGTTCAAAGATAGGACACTCTTGTTGAAGGACCTTATACACACAGGAGTGTACAGAACCAATACATATTGCACTAGAATTTAAGGTTACTATATGTATTTTTTTGTAATTATATACTTATTGCAGATAAATAGGTATGTAAACTCAAAGAACTAGCCACACATGTCATTGCAGTTCATTGATGCCTCCTACTCTACTTGTTTTAGGTTGGTATAGCTCGCATTTGGGAGGTTTTGGATTCAAATTCCATGAATTGACTAATCTTCTTGGTAACATTTTATGGTTTCAAATAAATATGGAACTGGATACTCCAGTGCCACCACTCCTATAAAATCAATGGCAGTAAAATATAAAGCATACATAGCTGACTACTATGCAGGTTCATAGCAGGTTATTCAACCTGGTATAAGAGGGAGACTACAGAACTAAGGACATTTGTCTGGTATAAGTTGACATGTATGCATCCGTAAAGTTTAAAAATGCGCCTACAACCATGCTCTAGAAAAAAGTAATCATGGCATCAGGTGATTATTTTTTTTAATTGTACATGCAAGAACCTATTACAATTATATATTCATAATGTTAACACAATAATGACCTGAAATATATTATAAATTCTCATAATAATAGCAGAAAATGAAATAAGTTGGCTCTGTAGCTCAGTTTGTAGAGCACCTGCGCTGCGTAAAGGGTCTCAGGTTCGATTTCCAGCTGGGGTGGAAGTTTTTCTCTCCCCAGAATGAAGTATGAATTAGAGTGTGAATCTGTGTGTGATCTAATGTATAAAAACCAAAGAAATCTATAAGTCCAACAACAAGTGCATACAAGTTAATACCATTGCTGAAAGGTAATATGTTCCAAAGGTAAAAGGCTACCTATATCACCACTGTAGTTAAAGGTGAGGTATAAATTGAACAATAAAAAGAATACCAAAATAGTATAATTTTTTTGTAAATTATTACGTTGTTTTGTAGTTTCTCTAGTTGTATATCTAGTGACTCAAGTTGAACTGTTGGGCACCCTGACATGCGATATCAGCCATCTTTGCTTTTTGGTAACCTGAATAAGGCTGTTTCCTATAGTATACTTTCCATGTAACCAACATTTGTCTCAGTTTGGTAATTATCTTGGTTTCTTTTCCTATTGATCTAATGCCTTTCCCATATTTCCCTCTTGCTGCCTTTATTAGTTTCCAAAACTGCTTGCTATTATTTTCCTTTGCCTTTTATTCAGTGTCATTCACAACACCTTCCCATGTTTTAGTTTTGGTTTCCTTTATTACCAACTTTACTTGATTTCTTATATTTATGTAGTGTTATCTCTCTTCGTTTGTTCACTTCTCATATATTTATTCCAAGCCATCTTTTTAACTGCCACCTTCATTTCATTAATTTCATCATTGCACAAATTAATCTTCTTCTTTGACGAAAGATAAGAGTTCTAATCACAGGTTTCTTGTTTGCACCCAAGTCTTACATCTATTCTGGGTATAATCGCAGAAATTCGTCATCATTTGTTTCTTAGAACATGGTTGAGAGCGTCTGAAATAAGCATATGTGTGTTGCTTTGTAGAAAATGGAGAAAGTGAATTTCGTGTTCTGATAAAGCACTGCTTTTTGCGTGGTAAGACGGTGAAGGAAACGAAAGAAAAGCTAAACAAGTATTATGGGGACTCTGCTCCATCACTTGGCATGGCTCACAAGTGGTTCACAGAATTTCGATGTGGCCGTTGGAGCACAAGAGATTCCGTGCGCACAGTACGGCCGGTTGAGGTCACAACAGAAGGAATGAACAAAGTTCACGATATTGTGTTGGAAGACCACCGAGTGAAAATCTGTGAGATAGCCAAGACCGTATACATCTCAGTGAACGGTTGTATAACATTCTGCATGAATTTTTGGGTATGAGAAATCTGTCAACAAGATGGGCGCCGCAACTGCTCACAGTTGAGAACAAGCGGAATCGTGTGACCATTTCACAGGGTGTTTGAACATGTTCCAGCACAACGCAAATGAGTTTTTGAGGTGTTATATCACGGTTGTTGAAACTTGGATCCATTACTATCAACCTGAAACCAAACAACAATCAAAGCAGTGGATTTTCTTCGGCGAACCTGCTCCAAAGAAAGCGAAAACCATTCCGTCGGCAGGAAAAATCATGGCAGCTGTCTTTTGGGATTCACAAGGGGTGGTAGACATCCAATACCTAGAAAATGGTAAAACGATCACAGGTTCATATTATGCCGCAATGCTGGATCAGTTTCACAAGGAATTGTTAAAGAAACGACCCCATTTGATGAAGAAAAAGGTTCTCTTTCACCAGGATAATGCACCCGCACACAAGTCAGCCATTTCCATCGCAAAATTTTTAGAATTGGGCTGCGAACTGCTACCTCACCCACCATATTCTCCAAATTTGGCTCCGAGCGACTTCTTCCTCTTCGCAAACCTGAAAAATTGGTTCGCTGGAAAGAAATTTATGCCCAGTGAACACATCATGCCAGAAACAACTTCATATATTGCAGGCTTAAAATAAATCATATTTTTGGAAGGGTTAAAAACATTGGAGAAACGTTGGACAACGTGTATTGAATTCAAAGGAGACAATGTTGAGGAAAATAAATCTGATGTTTTGGAAAAAATTGTTATTTTCTTTAAAAGGTCACTGACTTATCAATCCGCCCTCGTATTTATTTCTGTTTCTCCGCATAGAGTTTTAGCACAACGTATCACTGCTTGTTTAAAAGCATTCCATATTACGTTTATATCTAGTTCTTCTGTTGATAAATTTTCTTCTTGTAGTTTGGTTTCAATTAGTTCTTGATATTCTTTTCCTTTCTCTTTATCTTGAAATTCTTTAATCCGAATTTCCCTAACTGTTTTGGCCCTGCATCATCCTTTTTTTTCTTCATCCCAAAGTGTTCTAACAATTGGTGCTGCCCTGCTAGAAATGGTTTTGTTGACTGTACACCTTGAAAACATTGCCAAAATCAGTGATTTGCAGAAGGACTTAAATTGTTGAAATAGTGTACTAAATCCAGTGTACCAGTGTACAACTCTGATTTCTTTACAGATAAATCTTGTGAGTTTCATGTGAATGTATTATCATAATAACACATTGTCTTAGCACACAACATTCATAACACTATCTCTTTAATGTAATGTGAAACAGTTAAACTTCATTTTTAGATAAAAGACATACCTTCAGAACTAAAAATAGAGATCTCCAAGCAGCAATAAAATATTTTGCTGTAGCTTCATTTCCATGTGAGGTCAAGGGCTTCTTCCTTGCAGTCACTTGAATCAGAACCTGAATTATCAGGTTGATAAAAACTATCATTCAGATTATCCTGCTTTACCGCATCATTGATTATTTCATAGATATTTTCAGGTTACAGCAATATGTACGAGTATTTCCTTATAATTTCAATGGCCCTCCTGTGGCCGGGTAGTCAAGCCTGGAACTCTGCACATCTCTGACAACTTGCGGTGGCTTTGTTCTGCAACTGATGTGTTTCCTGCAATTCCCTTACCTGAACCATTCCTCCCAGGAATGTATGCACAATAGATCCCTTGAGGGTCACAGTGTTAGATGTCCCCTCCATTCATTAGTCCTGTCAGGTCCAGTCCTTATAATTTCAATACCTAGCTTATGTTGTATTTCTGAATTCTTAGATTTTCATCACCTTCTATTGTGAATTCTCTTCCACTACTGTTAATATTACCATCTTTATTATCAATCGTTAATGCAATTAACACTTTTATTACATATCTCAGAAACTATGCTTTTAGGAATTATAACCTCATATAATTCTTTTCTTTGTCATTTTCTGTGGGATGAAGATTATCAAGGATCAATTGTCTTGCTAGAACTTGGTGTTTGAAAATAGTTTTCATTTGTCCTTATGCAGGTTTTAGTGAAGCCCCTCTGAAACTTTCATCTGGCATAAGCTGCTATTTGAAAATCTGTGATGGTTTATAATCTGTTTCCTTAAAATGGAAGGAGTTCCAGAACCAACTAAACGTTTTTTTATTTTGCAAATTTCTACCCATATCCTTTATGTTTAAGAATATTTGTTTCTATTTGGAAAGTTATGAAAATGAGTTATCCTGTGAATTTTGCGGTTCACATTACAGCCATATGCACTACACAGAGGCATTTTAATTTTCACAATATTACGTTATTTGTATAATACTAAAGAGGCTTAGTAAAATGACCACAATATATACTACTTTTGAACTTGAAATACCCCAAGAACAGTTATTAAAACATGTTACTGCATCTGTGGCAGTGATCACCTTATAATCCAAAAGCTCCCTCCAATGCATGGTGTGTACTCTGATGATGTGTGACACAGGCTTTCTTTACCTTATACAATTATAACAGTATGGCAGTGTGTAGAAATAATCCTACTGCTGCATTTTACAGTGTGTATCCTTCATTTGGAAGACAACATGATTTTTGTGTTTCATTCTCTTTAACTTTGTACCATTCATGCTCATAGGTATTTTGGGGATTACCTTTCATATGTATATATATATATATACATATATATATATATTCATAATTACTAGCCAGTAAAAGTTATACACCATGTTATGACATAATTAACTGCTCAAATTTGGTACTTTTGCTCTAAATAGCAAATTGTAGGGCCTAACTGAACAGAGCTTATCAGTTTAAATGTAAGAAATTATATGTAAGAAATTATATATTAGTTGTAAAGCATTTATTGAAATTCTTAATATAGATAAATAACTGTTCTGGTAATATTGATATTCATAATAATTATTGACCAACTCTTGGAATGAAGATTTTTTCCCTTACTCCTCAGAAAAGGAGTAATATTTTTTAATCTTCAAAGATTGAGAAAATAAACACAATCAAAATTACAAAATGTTTTAGTTTGTACTTTAACACTTAGAGCAGGCATGCTGAAGTCAGAGTTGATTAAAAATGAGGGCCTTTCACATGCCTGTCTTAGCACTTGGCATACATCTTAGTTTTATAATAATATTAGTAAGCATATAGTAGTTATAACATTATTTTCTTCATAACTGTTGCATAATAAAATTTGCTTCTACTAATGCTGTACCAAGCTATCGGTGTGCAGAAAGAGAGAGAAATTAAAATTATTTATAGTAGATTGCTTTAAGGTTTTAAAACATAAATGAAAATTTTACTTTTTGAGGAAAGATGTTTATAAATAAAAGTTTAAGGAGATATCCTTCTTATATTGATACTATTCAAATACAGGTATAAGCAGTAAAAGGCATATCCTCGTTATACTGATGCTATTGAGATGCATATATAACAAATTAAAGAAATGTTCTTATACTGATGCTGTTGAACTGCACATGTAACTCATTAGATATTCTTTAACAAGTATAAATTGGTATGTAAGCTAACAGTGAGAAATAAACTGGATTTTCTCAAAACACAAAGGAGCTTAGTGATGTATGCAAAGATTGGATAGAACACACTTGCAGGATAGTATCACAAATCACTGGTGAAGCCAGAGAGAGATTTCAGGATGCAGTCATCCTGCATAACAAAAGAGAAAATTCTGAAGTGGCTTAGTAAAAATGCTTCCAAATCTTTTTTCAAATTATACATTATAGGAGGGAGCATTCATTTTAGTAAATCCATGTTCATGTATGTATTTAATTCACTACAAATTTCTGTAAAGTGACATGGTAAAATCTGTAGGATTTGCCTTTGTTTAGTGTAGCAATGTGTGTGGACTAGTTGCAGTAGTTACTTCATAAGAATATTTTGCTGTTTGTTTTAAATGAAAAGTCATTGTTTTGATACCAGCTCTAGATTTAATGAAAGCTATTGATGAACAATGCTATGCATGCACATCAAATAAAAAACAATGCTCAGATACAGAGGATATTACCCCTATGAAAATGTAAAGTAAATTTAGGTATTCTTATTTATATGTAGTGAAACTATTTATGTGTATTTGTTAGTTTAGTAACTGCAGGGAAATATTTATGCATTTTATGCTTCTTTATCTGCACATTTTTTTGCCTGCACTTATTCAGCTTTAGTTATTTTTATTTATGTATTTACAATGTTCTTTGCTTGTATATAATGTTTATAGTTTGTTTGGCTAAATTGTACATTTCCTTGACATATTTTATGTCCATAAGTTTGGGACAAAAAATATTAAATCTGCAATATGCCGTCCTGGTAGCTTGTTTGCTACATCAAGACATGCACTCCAAATTTGTGATTTATTTAACACTTCTTTCATTTTATACATTATTATTGTACAGGTTTTTGATTTTAATCTAGCAAGTAAACACAATTACATAAAATGAGTAAAATAAAAATAAAGATAATAAAATAAGGACCAAAATGTAATAATTACAGTTGAAATTTAAATAAAAAACATATTACTGGAAGCCAGCAACACAAAATTACTGGTATCCAGGTATTCCCAATTTCTAGTAAATATTAGTAAATTAAACAAAATAAATGTAACAAAATATTCCATGCAAAATTAAAATTCTAACCACTGGTATCCAGTGGTAAAGGTACTGGTATCCACTAACCAAACTACACTTAGCATATGCATTCATTTTCAACTAATGATACTGATTCATTTTCAACTAATGATGTACTTTCCTCAAAATGTATACATTAACCATTCACTTTTCTTGATATACATTGATTAAATTATAGTACACAATAATTTTTTTATACTTAACATTGGCTCTGGCTTAAACATATCCTTCCTCATTCTTTTTGTCCTACACTTCACTTAAAACTCACACAATTTCTTTAGAATTTCTCACTTCAGTTATCACAATAATCACTATATTTATCACTCTGCTATGAATCTGTTACTTCACTTTCTCTTTAAAAAAATAATATTTCACTTCACTTACCACTACATTCACTTTATCTCCACTTACCACCATTTTTCACTCCACTTACTCTCGCTGCCATCTTCTTCTCGTGTAAAACCATAGCTGGAACTTCCCTAACTCCTCCATTCACCATCTCCTGCTCCAGGCTCTCTCTCCTATCTGCTATTAGCTCCTCTTTGCCCATTGTCCTCCTCGACCATTATTCTCCTCTCTCTTGTCCATCTCCTCCTCCATCCTCCTTCCCACTTCTTTCTTCTTCCCAAATTCTGCCTAATTTTCAACCATTTCCTGCTTTTCTCTCGCCATTTTTCTGTAGTTATCCAGAACTATTTCCTTCCATTAGTTTAAATTATTATTTCCTCCCTCCTCAGCACTTTATACTCCCATTTCTAAAGTATGATTATCGGTATCAGATGCTTGTATCAGTGTCTCTGCTGCATTTAGAACTTGAATTCTCTCGGATCTTCTTATTTCTTCATTAATTGCAGGTACTAGTGTTACAATTTCATCTTGTTCAGTATCTTGTCCCCATGCTATTTTGCTAATCTTTTTAGCCAATATGTCAAGTTGTATGTATAAAGTTTTACTTCTTAAAAGATATGCCAGCTGGTATCTGCTTAAAGCTTGCCTTTCTTGTATTGTCTCATTATAATAATCCATACATTCAAACAATACAATGCTCCAGGGTTCCTTGCTGATTGGAATAATTACATATTATGTCATTCCGTGTTTAGTTAATTTTCTTCCAATAGGTTTTATAGGGGCTATGTCTAGTTACATGATGTATTAATCCCATTGTTGATTGGATATGTTTTAATTTTAACTGTTCTGAAATGTTGTTAAATAAATAAAAAATTCTTCTTCCTATATCAATACTTTACCATTCTTGCTGCCAACTTGACTTTAAATCATGTTTTATTTCTGTTATGGTTATACATCTTCTCTCAATTATATCCTTGACATTATGTAATTCAGCTTTCTTCAACCAAAAAATTGCACCTCTCAATTTTATCGCTATTCTATTGGTCAGATTCCTGTGGAAATTACTAATGCCATTGTAGGTGTAGTATTAATTGCCACCTGTAAATCTTAGTAGAATTTTTCATAGTGTTCTTCTTAGTAAGGTTTTAATTTTATGTCACTAATTCGAAATGTCCATACTCCTGATCCATACATCATAATAGCCACAAAAATACTATTATGATATGTAGTAATCATACTTAATGGGATGCTGAAATTTGAATGAATAATTCTGGCTAATATCATCATTATAGTTTCAGATTTATTTTGAATGTATTTCATGTGTTTTCTGAAATTCAAGTTTTTGTCTAAAAATATTGTTAAATGTTTTACATCTTTCTGTCTTCTAATGTTCTGATTATTAGATTTAATTGTTGGCTCTCTTTTCAATTTTCCCATTAAAATTATGTAGCATGAGTTTGCAGATGATATTTATAATTTTGATGTGTTACACCAAGCATTTAATTTGGTTGTCAACTTATTTGAAGGTCGTTCCAATTTCCTTCTGTAATCTCCTTCTACTGTAAAACAACACATCATCAGCACAGGTTATGGTGTTTTTTTACATCCATGTCATTATTCAGTTCATTTAATAATGTCCCCAATACAATATCCCAAAACAACGGTCTTAAGACAGAGCCCTGAGGGCATCCTTTGGTGATTTCTTTATCAACAGTATCCTTTATTCCTCCAATATGTACCTTACTATCAGTACAGTAAGTTTTTAATATGGCATATAAACAATTAGAATAATTCTTTTGTTTTAACCTCTCAAAAAGATGGGGCCACCACAAATTATCAAAGGCACCAGAAATGTCCACTACAATTAAATAATATACTGAGTTTTTAAAGATTTAACTGTACTTATCAGTTGATTTATGGTGTCCTCTGTTGAAAAGCCCTTTCTAAAGCCAAATTGTTTTTCATTTAGACCTAACATAATTATATATTCTCTTACATATTAGTTTTTCAAATATTTTTCCCAAGGTATTTAACAAACATATTGATCTGTATGATTTAGGTTCTTTAGAATCTTTATCTAAGCTTTTCTTCAAAATAGTAACTTTGGCCTTTTTCCAGAAGAGTGGAAATCAACCTTGCCATATGCAGTCATTTAGTAACTTAAATAAGAATGGTGTAATTTTGTGTTTTAAATGCACCGATACTTCATTAGTAATGCTATCTGGATTAGCTGCCTTCTTCTTCTATAAGCTTCTTATGACGATTTTAATTTCAGCAATATTGAAAGGATAAATTACTGTTGAATTGTAAAAAGGAATGTTCATGTCAATTTCCTTTAAAGTGTGTATTTCTTCATCGGCTCAATAACCATTGTTGGGAAGTAACAGAAGTTTTACAGAATCTTTCCAATTTGTTCTCAGTTCCCTATTTCCTTTATTTAGCATTGTGAAAATTTTTGGTTTCTTTACTCTTTCCATAATTATTTTATAGAGCATGCCCATATATTTGTGTCAAGAGTTTTTTCTATAAAATGTTGCCATAAATTTTTTCTAGTTTCTTCTAAGAGGTTTTGAAATATGTTTTTCACTTCTCGATAGTTATTCAAGTTTATTTCCCCCTCTTTTACAACTATAGTTTTTTGATACATTCGTCTACGTTTTCTTATTTGTTTTCTAGCCTTTTGTGAACTACCGGGCAATGCTTTATCAGAATATTTCTTTTTTTTAATTTTGGGTAGTGTCATAGATATTACAGTTTGAATTGCTCTTGTTAACTTAGAAGCTTCTTGATCCACTGAAGAACCAATATACTCCAGATAAATGCTATCAAATTGCTGTTTCATATCCATCCTATTTGCTCGTGCAGCATTATAATTCTTTCTCATCCCTTATGTCTTCCCTTTTGACAATTTTCAAAACAGTAGTCAAAATAAATTAATCTATGATCACTGGAGGTCATATCTTGACTAACTATTCAGTTCATAATTTTCTTTCCGGATTTTAAATTACAAAGGGTTAAATCAACGTTAGATGTAGACCCTGCTTGACTCTCCAACGTTGTTGGATTATTTGGCTCATGCTTAATAGTTAAATTGAATTCTGCAATCACTCTTCCAGCTCTTTTCCTCTCTCGTCTTTAGTATTATTAAAACACCAGTTTGATTTAGCGTTTGCATCATAGGTGTGAATAATTTCAGCATCAGAAAAAATAATATTTATTTCCTTAATTTTATTTAAATACGGTCCAATTGGTTGACTGAATTGAAAATAATGATTCGCTAAAATAAATTTTCCGCGTTCATATGTAACCTCAATGCAATTAGTATGCGAGTCGCTAAATTGTGTTATGTTAACTATTTGTAAAGTTGGGTCAATTATTATTATTATTGTTGCCATTGAGTTTTCCCCTTCATTAACTACTCTAGCTTTTAGAGTACATATGCCCTTTTCCTCTTATTGTGTAAGGTTCTTGAATGCTTAAATTGTCTATATTTAACTCTTGGAGATCCATTTTAGTTCTGACATAACTAATCCACTCCTTTGCGCGTCAATTTGTGCAATTTGAATTAAATTACTATAATTTTCGTAATCGTGCATTTTGTTCTAATAGAGTATAATTCCTGAATGCGCGTGGGAATGATGCTTACTGTCAGTCCGAAATTCTTGTTTGTGAGCTCTTTAGACATTTTATGCACGCGAATTAACTGCAGATTGTTAATGTTGTTCGTGATATTATAGATTTTTGTTTAAACATTTGTTTGCTTTCGTGCTTAATATTACTGCGTAATTGCCGATTATGTTTTCCTCTTTGTTGTGATTTTTAATTTTGTGTGTGTTAAGTTTCGAAATTTGTTGTTTGTTCTTACAGGGAATGTTTAAGGTTTTGTAACTAAAGGGTTGAGTAGTTACTGATGAGGTAGTTCTTTTCGAACAACTTGCACCGTCATGACGATTAATGTGTAACAATTTGGCCAAATTTGATTTATATAAATAACTATTCTACCATAGCATAAAACAAAGTGTTTATAAATTTCATTTGAATCAAGGACATCATGTCTTCTATTAAAAACGGCTTCTAATAATTTTAATAATTCTTCTGAGTTTGTAGTTATATTCTGGGATTTTAATTTTAATCCATCGACAGCATCAGGCGCAGGAAATATAATCGTTTCACCATTCTGATGTAACTTACGATTAAGTTGCCTCAAGGCCGCAACCAAAGTCTATCTCTGCTCGAATCTGCTGATTTGCAATTTAAAGTCAAAGTCATCATGTATTTGCTGAATGTTCAATACGGCCGATATCCTTGAGTCGTCTTTTATAGTGTCTAGTTCATTAGTTATATCACTAGTTGTGTATAGTTTTGCTTCGTGTTCTCACCACATTTCTCAATGTATTCATTCTTTTAAGCTTCCTTCTTTTCTTTTTTCTTTCGTCTTCTTCTCTGATGTCTATAATATCCACAGAAGCTACAGAGCGGTCCCTCAGCGCTCTGGCCGGGAATTGCATGGCAGACTTGTGCGACACGTCCGAATGAACTCAAGGCCACGGGCTCTTCCACTTATCGGACATGTGGCAGCCGGCTTCAGTCAGCTGTTATTGCTTCTTGTGTATAGACGCGAGACACGTGTATATTTGTGTGCGATTGTATCATCGGATTATTACAACCCAGAAATGGTACTCAAATTTTCGCTTGAACAAAGAGTTTTTATGTATGACACGTATGTGAAAACCGACTCATGTAGAGAGGTGTGTAGGCAGTTTCACGATAAATTTCCTGGTGTTCCAGTTCCGAGTAGAGAAACAGTTAGATATCTAGTGAATAAAGTGAAGAGAACGGGATCATTTAATGTTGTAAGTTGTAAAAAGAAACGAAGGGTTCTAACGGAAGAAAAACTTGATGAAATTAGCGAAGCATTTGAACGGTCTCCGAATAAATCTTTACGACGTGCAGCACAACAAGTCAGCGTTTCAAAAACCTCAGTGCATAGGTCTACGAAACTGTTGAAATTAAAACCATACAGAGTGACTATTGTCCATCAATTACGACCGCGTGAGAATGAAGCCCGCGTAAAGTTCTGTAACTGGATATTACAAAATATTGCTGGCGGTACTGTTGACCCACATCTAATAATCTTTTCAGATGAGGCATGGTTTCATTTGACTGACCATGTTGCTTCACAAAACAATAAGTATTGGTGTACTTAAAATCCACATTTAATTCACGAGGCTTCTTTACATGATGAAACAATTGGTGCATGGTGTGTTGTAACAGCAGAACAGATAATAGGCCCCATATTTTACAACGATATCGTAAATTCCGATAGGTACCGCAGAAATATTCTCGCGCCATTTTTTGCAATGTTGACAGATAATCAGAGGGAATATGGCTATTTTCAACAAGATTCTGCCACAGCTCATACTGCGGAGGCTTCCTTGAAAGACACCAAGAATGTTTTTGATGACAGAATAATCTCTAAAGGGTTATGGCCGGCTCGATCGCCGGATCTTACTGTGTGAGACTTTTATCTGTAGGGAACTCTCAAAAATGAGCCTATAGGAATAATCCTTGCACCATAGACGATTTTAAAAACAATATAAGAACAGAAATTAGGGAAATTACGCAACAAGAACTTATGCGTGTGAATGGTAATTTCATCAGAGGTGCCAAGAATATTTATCTGCCGAAGGACACCACATTCAACACCGACTGTGAAAAAGGTTAGTATTGATAAAATAAAAAGCAATTATGTTTGTTCAATAGGTAATCAATATACCGTAATAATGATCATAAAATCAGTAATAATATGGTATCAGTATCAATAATGAGAATAACAAACAGATACACTGAATATAGCGCGCGGAACACGCATCGCGACTAACGGCCAGGTAGCTGAGGGATCGCGCACGGAACACGGATCGCGACTACCAGCCAGATGGCTGAGTGACCGCTCTGTATATTTCCATCTTGTCTTATTTTTTCTTCTAATAAATTTATATTATTTTTCGGTTGTTTTCTTCCACTCCATAGTAAGTTTAAAAGAAACACTGCTACGAAATTTATGTTTTTAACCATCATTTCATCTTCCTCTACTTTCTTTTTCTACTTACTTCCTTCTTCAGAAGTTAGTTCTTCCGTTATAATGAACCTCGATTTTTCTTTTATTTCCCATTCACATTTCGTGATCTATTTCATTTATCCCTAGTTTCATGGTAGTTCCAGTTTAGCCTCCAATTCATGTTTCTCTTTGTAAATGTCATTTTTATTAATTATTAATTTACTTTTATTGTTATCTCTGCTGTCATTTAATATTTCCTCCTCTGTTTGTGTACTTGCATCCTTACAGTTATTTATCTGTCCTAACCGTGATTTATGTAAAATTACTCTCTGTAAATTCCTCCTGATACGACAGGGAGTATTTCTTGTTTTAAATTATTCCTTCCCTTTTTTGTAGTCTTACTCCCCATAATCAATACATGAAACTACCCTTTCCCACTTCATGCGATATGTTGGGTAAATTTGCTTTCCTCCGCACTGTTTATTGCGATTATGGCATGGAATAGAGATCTGCCTTTGTTCTTTTTTTGAACAATTTTTCCTTTCGTAATCTTCTTCACCGCAATGCCACAAGTAATTTTATCCTTATAACAGAATTTGATACATGTCCGTAGTTAAAACATTTTAGGAATTTTGCCACGGAGATAAAAATCTTTTGTTGTGGCTGATTGGAAAATAAAAATCCTTTCATTTTGTATAATTATTTTCCTTATCTTGGCCGATACTTCTGCAACGTGGTGTACGATTTTCCTGTTCCTTGGTCCTATTTTACAAATCTAAGTCTGAAGTTGTGATAAGATTGCTTCAAAATGTTGCTTAAAATATTTTACTTCATTTCTTCGTCTGTAATTCTTGCTAATACATCATACATAATGACGAGCGTATATCTCTTTTTAGGTGGTTCAATTTTAAGGTCTTTATTCTTAAAAGTTTGTCTATTGATAACTTTATTTATATCCTCTGCTGCTTCCGTTTCCAATATTAAGTTTCTTCCTGCTGTTCTCAGGCTTCATATTTTAATTTTGTAACAACTGGCTTAAGATTTTGAGTCACAATTTTCTTTATCTCCTTAATACCTGCATTTTAGTCGATGTAATAAAAGCGGTATCCTTTTTCATTTCCACTG
Source organism: Deroplatys truncata (assembly GCA_030765065.1). Lineage (NCBI taxonomy): Eukaryota > Metazoa > Arthropoda > Insecta > Mantodea > Mantidae > Deroplatys > Deroplatys truncata. Next base: position 404,162,983 of record CM060990.1, on the reverse strand, counting down.
TCTTTTGCGACATAAAATTTTTATCCGTTGGTGCTGGAGTTGCTGCTACTTGGGTAAATGTTCTTATGGATGCTTCTAGATTCCATTTATTATATAATTCCTTTAATACATTGGCTTCAATTTAGCCTTCTCCTGTATTTGTTGTAATTTGGCTAGGAGTAAATACATTTATTTTGTCTTGTCGCCGTTTATTTTTTCTTTTCCCACAATGGTGTTTAGTTATATTATAATTTCACCAAAGGTCTCCTTCACCTCAAGGTGCTCATTTATTTCTTCTTTCTTCTTAAATGCGCTTGCTGCTGTAACTGATTGTTTTCTTGATGAGTAGTATAAATATGAGAGAGCTGGGGAAAACACGTGTTAACAGTGTGATTACACGTGTAATCCGCTAATGACCGTCGCTAATGTATATTTGTGGTAATACATGTGTAACCGCTAATGACCGTCGCTAATGGATATTCGTGGTAATACATTTGTAACCGCTAAAGACCGTCACTAATGACCGCCGCTAATGGATATGCGTGGTAATACATATATAACCGCTAATGGCCGGCGCTAATGACACGTCTAATGGATACGTGTGGTAATACATATATAATACGCTAATGACCGCCGCTAATGGTACGTCTATTGGACACACGCGCGATCCTGCTACAGAGTGTTTATCATAAACAGGGGTGTGGGGTAACTGTGTACGAGCATCAATGTGATAAAGCCGATAAGGGCGATAAAAAAGAATGATTGAACCGAGTATCGAACTCTGACTATCATCATCATCATAATTCCGGGTAGGCGTGATATGAGAGATATTCCCAGTAAAAGAGCCTCTTGGTAAAAAAGGACTAAGAACCCTGGTATCGAACCTAGGAGTGATATGTGCATTATTCGCAGTAACGAACTCCGGTATTGAACCTAGGAGTGGTATGTGCGATATTCGCAGTAACGAACCCTGGTATCGAACCTAGATGTGATATGTGCAATATTCGCAGTAACGAACCTATTGGTATAAAGCATATGAGAAACGAACCCTGGTATCGAAGCTAGATGTGATATGTGAAATATTCGCAGTAACGAACCTATTGGTATAAATCATATGAGTAACGAACCCTGGTATCGAACCTAGATGTGATATGTGCGATATTCGCAGTAAAAACCTCTTCGTATAAAGCATATGAGTAACGAACCCTGGTATCGAAACTGGATCTGATATGTGCGATATTCGCAGTAACGAATCTCTTGGTACAAAGCATGAGTAACGAGCCCTGGTATCGAACCTTAATGTTCGTCCATGCATAACATTATTGAAAAAAGAATCGAGGGTTAAACTGCAAACGCCAAGACATCGCGGCTCCAAAATGTTGGACGCAATATCCCACAGCATGTATCTTGACTAATGTAATTCAACGCTATTCGTTGATCGATGAATACGATTAAGTATTTATTTGATTAATGTAAATAAGGGTATATGAACTGACACGCGTACCTGGTTATCATCGTATATGTGTGTGAGGGAGACGATTATTACGCGTGTATAATTATTACGACTAATAACACATGTGGGAATGCCGAGAGACTCTTAAGATCGCCCTCCCACCTCCTTCCTAAATCATTGGTCGCGTGGTATTTGCGAATACCGAAGATCTCTCCTCCCTAAAGTAATTGCTCACGTGCCCAAACCCGATAAGGAGGATAAAAAGAATGATTTAACGGGTAACGAGCTGCCTTGGTATAAGGCATATGATTAACGAAACAGGGTATCGAGCCCAGCAGTGATATGAACGATATTCACAGTAACGAGCTCCCTTGGTATAAAGCATATAAGTAACGAATCCTGGTATCGAACATACATACATACGCACATACATAGACACATGCATACATGCAAACATACATACACAAATACACACATACATACACACATACACATACATACATAGACACACACATACATTCACACATCATACATTCACACATACATACATCATACATACACACATACATAGACACACACATACATACATCATACATACACACATACGTACGTACATACATACACACATACATACACACATACATACATAGACACATACAAACATACACACATACATACATCATACATACACACATACATAGGCACACACATACATACATCATACATGCATAGTTACATACATAGACTCATACATACATGCAAACATATATGCATACACACATATACACACATACATACATACACACATACATAGACACACACATACATACATAGACACACACATACATACATCATACATACGTACATACATAGACTCATACATACATGCAAACATACATACATACACACATACATACATAGACACACACATACATACATACACACATACATATATAGACACACACATACATCATACATACGTACATACATAGACTCATACATACATTCAAACATACATACATACATACATACATACATACACACATACATACATCATACATACACACATACATATATCATGCATACATACACACATACATACATACACATACATGCATGGACACATACATCATACATACTTAAATCATGCATACATACACTCATACATACACACATTCATATATACATACATGCATACATCATACATACACACATACATAAATCATACACACATACATACATCAGGCATACATACACACATACATATACGTACACATACATGCATACATACATGCGGAAGCATTTGGACAGTGCTATATTTGCAATAATATCCCGTGTTAAAAGACAAGCTATTCACTAGGCTGATTGTGCTTATGAAAGGTAAAATAACCAGCAGAATGAAAGGTATTCATTGTAGGTAAACATCTAGCTTACAAATAAACAAGGAACTCATTGTTAAGGGAAACAGAGGATGGAAAAAAATATCATCCTTTTGAAAGTGACCGAGATGTACTGTGTACAAGATAATGAGGTTTGATGTATATGCTGATTTATATGCAGTGAATGTAACACATGCATTCACAGATAAGCCTGCATGTGTGTTGATTCCATCATTAAATGGAACATGTGTAAGCACATACACTGTTTAGGTATGTCAAATTCAACTCAACCATGGACTTCCTTTGAAACATCCTAAGGATTGCAATGAACTTGTTATAGATTTTGAGGATCTTTGCACTATATATGAAACCTAGCAAATATTAGAGCAAGTCAGTAATGCAGAAGATTATCAGACGTTTGCACCTTTACCTCAACACAAGGACACAACTATTGTGGAACTGTTGAATTTATAAAGGGAACTTTCTATTAAATGAGAACGCTAAGTGCTTAAGAAACTAATAGCATCATTAAAGACAACTTTAGCAACAGCTTGCAATAAAAGAAATGAACAAGTACTCTGCCACCAGAATCATTCATTCATTAGGAAGCCAGACGTAGCTGTGAGTGATCGTCTTTTTGTGTTTTCCTGTTGTTAGTGTGTTTCGAAGTGTTTAAAACAATCAAACGACCCGCCGATTGTGAAGCCAGATCACTGATTCGTTTTTTGAGTGCGAGATGTGTTACGCTACCAAACATTCATTGCCAATTCTATATGATGTTTATGGCTAAACAATAATGAGTGACAATGCCCGACCACACACAGCGAAGCAAACGCAAGATCTGATCGCATCATTTGGTTGGGAACAATTCGACCACGCTGCTTAAAGACCGGATTTGGCACCACATTTTGGGATATCAGTTTCTTAACTTTTGTTTTACAAATACTCCCCGAAGACGAATGAACTTCAGTGGCTGGTCTCCACCTTAGAGGTGTAAATTTGTTTTTATAACATGATTTTAAATATTCGTTTATTATTGTTCACAATTACGATTTGTTTTCTGAAGTCCTTAGAAGTTTTTTCTAGCTTCTCTTAGTTTATGGGTTGGCATGCTCTCATTTCCGCTGTTCGTTTTGATTTGTTCAGGTGATTCTGATTTACATTTAAACCACAATATTTTTATTTGAAATTAAGTGTATCTGTTTTATTACATTATCGAATCATAATATTTTTATTTATATATTTCATGCGATCTATTAAGGTAATTAATGCAACAAGTGCAATCTTGATGATTACGGTTCGGGTGTATGACTCATCTGTTGTTCGTGGTACAGTTTTCACCAGTGTCATATTAAGTTGTGAAGCAGTATATTTTATCCCTTAACTGCTATCAATTTAATTATACAATATAAAAAATCATAGTCCGTCTATCAGCGATCAGTAATTACTATAAAGTGTATATTACATCGATTGTGTTATGAATATTTATTGTATCATATATAAAAATAGTATGTGGATTTACCTCTTAGTTTAGAAACGTAAGAGCTGTGAGAGTAGGAGCAAGCTGTTCTTTTATTTTTAGTTTCTTTCTTTTTTGTAGCAAACAGTGTCATAAAGTGGAAAGCAGAGGGTGGCTAACAATGAGTTGTAACCTTGGCAGAACAATGAGTTAGAAAGCTAAGGAAGGCTACCAACAGTCGATGGAAAACAAATACTGATATAACGTCAAAAACGTTTGTAAATAGTCACATGGATGCTACAAGCCAATCAATGTAAACCCGACAGTGTTCTGCTAGAGTAGGCTTAACCAATCAGAATATAGAAACATTAAATTTAAAATTTTCAGCTGTGGACGCTAAGAGGTAGCGTACTCAAGCCAAGTCTGTTCAGTAGATGAAGCTCAGAGTGAGCAGATGTGAAGTATTAGTGCAGTGGGGAGAAGATAAATTTTGACCATTAAAAAACATGTAGTTAGGAACAGATGATTACTACCACTGTAAAATACATTTCATTTAATATTCGCATAGATAGAAATTTGTATGATTTATAATTTTTAGCGCGAATAAAGAACTTAAGAAATTCTCTGTAAACTGCAGTTCGTTAGCACACATATAGAGCTTAATATCTTACAGCTCCATAAGTAAATAGCTCAGTAATTTGTTATTATTTGATATTTTATTCAACTGTATTCCAGAATTAATAAAGAAGTGAGAATTTGAACTGTAACTTGTGTAAAGTGCGTGAAACTACTTTACAGCCGTACCACCCTTGTTAAGAGATACTTGCTCTACCAGATATAACTGAGGCAGCCGAGGCATAATTTTAAATTAAATCATAATTAATTAAAAATCACAAATCACTACATATAAACTTTATTACGAACACATACACCTACGATTACGAGATACTACTGCAGTTGGATACAGCATCTTAGACAATCCTAGCATTATAAATTGTAAGAAATAAATCATTAAATAACCTGGCATCCATAGCTGACATGAGTGAGGGCGTCTTCATATGTTCGTATCCATTGAGATGTTAGTTTATCTCCCTGAATTTCATTTGTTATTACCAGGCGTGCTGAACCGATAAGTTAGACAGTCATTTACATGCATTTTCCTTTCTGGGAAAGAACTGAGCAGGTGTTACAGACTGTGATATAGCCTATTATCAGCACAGCATTGTAATTATAAATTCAGATCGTAAGTATTCTATGTTTAATCATGTCCGGGGGTTTTTGCATCTTGGTTGCTCAGGGAAAAGAGTATAAACAGATGGTTTCATCTTGTCTCTATAAGCCACGGTAACTTGGAATAAGGTATTACGCCATTGCTATTATCGGTATGGCAATATGCACGCTATTGTGTACAGTAACAAATCGTTTATAATGGTAGGATTGCATAGATAAATTTACTCGTCATGTATCGATAAAATCCAGTGAGATTACCTACTAGAGATAATTGTGTGAAAGAAACCGTAAACTGTACAGCAGCAACTGGTAACTGTGGTTACTGTAGGCATTGCGGTCTTGAATAGAAACAAATAGACGATTACCTAATTCCCTTGTATATACGGGGTTATACAAAGTCCCAGGTTTGAGTCCTAGGTTTTAAATTTACTAGCTCTAGATTATTAATAGCGTGTTTTAAAGGAATAATATATTACGCGTTAATGAAAATGGAAATTGTCTCATTGGTGCTAGGCTTGTTAAGTAACAATATAGTGACTCCTGCACCGTAGGGACTGCTAATTGCAGACGATGGACATTACATCGATGGAAAAAATGGATGAAGCACAACTTCCGTCAAGGGATGTATTTTATAGTAATCCGCAAGACCGGACCATAAATGAAAATGGGTTATCGCTGATTAATCAAGCAGGCCTGAAAAATATAACGTTTGGAAACCTTACGGATAAACCCACAAACGATAGCTTTGGAAATATTAATATTATCACCAGTCAAGTAAATGAACAATTTTAGTAGCATAAAATCTAAGTATCTAATTAAGACTTGCAGCTTAGGCGAAAGAGACATGCTTCTGTTGCTAGTATTTTAACCTCTCATATTTTCCACAAAACCATCCTCACAACCCCCATGGACAGTCTATATAGCTTTAAAAATTTCTTTTGATGGGTGTCAACTTTATTATGACGTACGACTACTCTTCTGCTAGGGATGCCATTAAAAAATTCTAATTGTGGCAAACTCGCATTAACAGATTGGTCTGCGGCCCATTTTTCAGCTTCTAACATTTGTTAAACGTCTTAACACAGGGGATACGGCGATGTTAACTTAACACCGACTTAGGCACATTGTTAAATCTAACATTGTTTGATGAAACCGAATTTCTATTAACTTCAGCGTTAAATCAGTTTAACACTGTTAAAATTTAGCATCTGCTGGTGAAACCGTACCTTACGGTGTAAACTCTTGCGGGAAGAGCGTTTCAAACTTCCTCTGCACAGTCATACAAGGTGGGATTATCATTCTCGAGGAGTTGCAGCAATAAAATTTCATTTCGCAGAATTGAGGCGGAGGGGTAGTAGAACATGCAGTAGCCGATTGTGATTGGGATCCAATGTCAGTTGCGTCCGTGGTCTTGTTAGCAAATTAAATTAGGGGAGTCGTGTCTTTTGCTGTCTTTTTAGACAAGTTTTACCTCACTGATAATCTGTTCAGCGTGCTTCAGACTTACTTGCCTTCTTAGCGGCTGAAATTCATTCACCAGAATGAGTGACAAGGTATTTACCAGCAAGTGACAAACCTGCTACATTAGGGGTCGTATTTGCCTGCGACAGCTACTTCAAGTGAATCTAGTATGAGTGCTCTTAAGCGAGTTAAGGTGTGTTACGAAACTATATGGCCCAGGAACGACTGTCGTGTTTATCTTACTCGACCATTGAGCGATCCTACTGTCTGAGATGTCAAAGGATCCTCAATTGAGAGAGATGATAATGGATATTTTTGCAGAGAAGAAATCTTATCGTATTGAGTTAAAAATACAAAAGTATTTAGTTGAGTGTCCTATTTTAAGAATTGCTTTAATCACATACTTTGCATGATAGGTATTTAAGTAATTAATTAAGTAAATCAATTACGTGATTTATGGAATTTAAAATGCCAGGAAAACTGTCCTTGTTATAAATGTACGCCTCGATACTGGTGGCAACTTAACTATACACGATAAGGAGAGCTTAGAGAGTTGTTCAACATTATGTTTGACAGCTGCGTTGAAGTTAAAAGAGAAGTCCTGCAGCTTCTAGAGAGACACATATACATTATTTTCTCCTTCTTACAAAGCGAGGCTTTTGATATCAGGAGACTCTGAAAATGTTTAAAATGTTATGTTTCTACAAAAGTATTTAGCTGAGTCTTTTATTTTAAGAATTGTTTTAATTACATACTTTGCATGATAGGTATTTAAATAAGACGTGATTTATAGAATCTAAAATGTTAGGAAAGCTGTGCTTGTTATAAATGTACGCTTCGCTGCTGGCGGCAACTTAACTGTACACGATAAGGAGGGCTTAGAGAGTTTTCCAGCATTATGTTTGACACCTGCAGTAAAGTTAAAAGAGAAGTCTAAACCTTCTAGAGAGACACCTATACATTCCTTTCTCCTTCTTACAAAGCGAGAGTTTTGATATCAGGGGACTCTGAAAATGTTTAGAATGTTATGTTTTCTAAAAAAAAACAAATTAGAATTGTTTATATTTGAGCACTACTTTCTAATGTTTGTACTGGATTTGTCGTGCTGCGGATCATAGCTGGAGTATAAAAATACTTATGTGTTTCCAGAGAGATCTTACGTGCTGGACTCTTTATATTATCCGGAGTAGTTATACCCAGTAGCAACAAAATACTGAAGTAGCGCTTACAAATCCGAGGAAGGAAAGGATTAACTTTGTACAAGTAAAGAGCTAAGTTCATGTGCACCTGAACAATTAAAACTATTGTATACTGAATTTTCATTGAGAATACAAGCAGCTAATAAAACACGTGAATCAGAAACAACAATGTTCTGAGCTTCTGCTGTATCTGGTGGCAGAGTACTTGTTCATTTCTTTTATTGCAAGCTGTTGCTAAAGTTGTCTTTAATGATGCTATTAGTTTCTTAAGCACTTAGCGTTCTCATTTAATAGAAAGTTCCCTTTATAAATTCAACAGTTCCACAATAGTTGTGTCCTTGTGTTGAGGTAAAGGTGCAAACGTCTGATAATCTTCTGCATTACTGACTTGCTCTAATATTTGCTAGGTTTCATATATAGTGCAAAGATCCTCAAAATCTATAACAAGTTCATTGCAATCCTTAGGATGTTTCAAAGCAAGTTCATGGTTGAGTTGAATTTGACATACCTAAACAGTGTATGTGCTTACACATGTTCCATTTAATGATGGAATCAACACACATGCAGGCTTATCTGTGAATGCATGTGTTACATTCACTGCATATAAATCAGCATATACATCAAACCTCATTATCTTGTACACAGTACATCTCGGTCACTTTCAAAAGGATGATATTTTTTTCCATCCTCTGTTTCCCTTAACAATGAGTTCCTTATTTATTTGTAAGCTAGATGTTTACCTACAATGAATATCTTACATTCTGCTGGTTACTTTACCTTTCATAACAACAATCAGCCTATTGAATAGCTTGCCTGTTAACAAGGGATATTATTGCAAATATAGCATTGTCCAAATGCTTCCGCATGTATGTATGCATGTATGTGTACGTATATGTATGTGTGTATGTATGTCTTTATGTATGTGTGTATGTATGATGTATACATGTATATATGAATGTGTGTATGTATGCATGATTTAAGTATGTATGATGTATGTGTGCATGCATGTATGTATGTGTATGTATGTATGTATGTATGCATGATATACGTATGTGTGTATGTGTGATGTATGTATGTGTGTATGTTTGTATGTATGTTTGCATGTATGTATTAGTCTATGTAAGTACTATGCATGTATGATGTATGTGTGTGTCCATGTAGGTATGTGTGTATGTGTGATGTATGTGTGTGTCTATGTATGTATGTGTGTATGTATGATGTGTGTGTGTCTATGTATGTATGTGTGTGTCTATGTATGTATGTTTGCATGTATGTATGAGTCTATGTATGCACGTATGTATGATGTATGTACGAATGTATGATGTATGTGTGTGTCTATGTATGTATGTGTGTATGTATATATGTTTGCATGTATGTATGAGTCTATGTATGTATGTATGGATGTATGATGTATGTATGTGTGTGTCTAGGTATGTATGTGTGTATGTATGTGTGTGTTTATGTATGTATGTGTGTATGTATATATGTTTGCATGTATGTATGAGTCTATGTATGTAACTATGTATGTATGATGTATGTATGTGTGTGCCTATGTATGTGTGTATGTATGTGTGTGTCTATGTATGTATGTGTGTATGTATTATGTGTATGTATATACGTACGTATGTATGTATGATGTATGTGTGTGTCTATGTATGTGTGTATGTATGATGTATGTGTATGTATGATGTGTGTATGTGTGTATGTATGTGTGTGTCTATGTATGTATGTGTATGTGTGTGTATGTATCTGTGTATGTATGTTTGCATGTATGTACGTATTATGTATGATGTATGTATGTGTGCATGTGTGTATGTATGTATGTACGTATGTATGTATGCATGTGTGTATGTGTGAATATATGTACGTATGTATGTATGTTCGATACCAGGATTCGTTACTCATATGCTTTATACCAAGGGGGCTCGTTACTGTGAATATCGTTCATATCACTCCTGGGCTCGATACCCTGGTTCGTTAGTCATATGACTTATACCAAGGCAGCTCGTTACTCGTTAAATCATTCTTTTTATCCTTATTGGTTTTAGGCACGTGAGCAATGACTTTAGGGAGGAGAGATCTTCGGTATTCGCAAATACCACGTGACCAATGATTTAGGAAGAAGGTGGGAGGGCGATCTTAAGAGTCTCTCGGCATTCCCACGTGTGTTATTAGTCGTAATAATTATACACGCGTAATAATCGTCTCCCTCACACACATGTGCGATGATAACCAGATACGCGTGTCACATCATATACACTTATTTACATTAATCAAATAAATACTTAATCATATTCATCGATCGACGAGTAGCGTTTAATTACATTAATCAAGATACAAGCTGTGGGAGATTGCGTCCAACACTTTGGAACCGTGATGTCTTGGCGTTAGCAGTTTAACCCTCGATTCTTTTTTCAATAATGTTATGCATGGACGAACATTAAGATTCGATACCAGGGCTCGTTACTCATGCTTTGTACCAAGAGGTTCGTTACTGCGAATATCGCAAATATCACATCTAGGTTCGATACCAGGGTTCGTTACTCATATGTTTTATACCAAGAGGTTTGTTACTGCGAATATATCACATATCACATCTAGGTTCGCTACCAGGGTTCGTTACTCATATGCTTTATTCCAAGAGGTTCGTTACTGCGAATATCGCACATATCACATCTAGGTTCGATACCAGGGTTCGTTAGTCATATGCTTTATACCAATAGGTTCGTTACTGCGAATATTGCACATATCACATCTAGGTTCGGTACCAGGGTTGGTTACTGCGAATAACGCACATACCACTCCTAGGTTCGATACCAGGGTTCTTAGCATTTTTTTACCAAGGGGCTCTTTTACTGGGAATTTCGCTCATATCACGCCTACCCGGAATTATGATGATGTTAGTCGGAGTTCGATACTCGGTTCAATCATTCTTTTTTGTCGCCCTTATCAGCTTTATCACACTGATGCTCGTACACAGTACCCCACACCCCTGTTTATGATAAACACTCTGTAGTAGGATCGCGCGTGTGTCCAATAAACGTACCATTAGCGGCGGTCATTAGCGGATTATATATGTATTACCACACATATCCATTAGACGTGTCATTAGCGCCGGCCATTAGCGGTTACATATGTATTACCACGCATATCCATTAGCGGCGGTCATTAGCGACGGTCATTAGCGGTTACAAATGTATTACCACGAATATCCATTAGCGACGGTCATTAGCGGTTACACATGTATTACCACGAATATCCATTAGCGACGGTCATTAGCGGAATACACGTGTTTAACACGTGTAATACTTGTTAGCACGTGTAATTACACGTGTTTTGCGCCAGCTCTCTCATATTTATAATACTTTGATGCTTCCTTATTTAATATTTTCTTACTCTTTCCGTTCTCTCCCCCTTCTTTCAGGTGATCTATCTAAAGTATGGTGAGGCGTAGGGGAAAAGCTTTCCGAAAGCTATTTACTGCTCCAGGTTTAAAATGTTTATTTGAGACTATTATAGTTTAAATTAATTTAGATACGATAAATCACAATTACCAATAAACGTTTACAGTGTGAGTGGCACAATGGCAGCAAAAGTTAATAACCTCAGCCAAACAGCCGACTGACAGGCGCATATATATATGGTGTGTTCACTTGCAACGACAGCAAAGACAGCTGACTGCTGTGTCTCAAATAGCCATTCTGTCGCGTTTTATTACAACATTCTTTACTTTCTTTCAGTATTTCTCCGCCACAACTAATATTAAAACTATACTGTATAAACATAATACTTTCTACTTACAGGTAACTTCTTCTAGTATATCACTAATCAAAAATATTTCACTTTTAACTTAAGAATTAAACTTCTTTATGGAGTTCATGCTGCAGGAGCCTGTCGCGCTCGGTAACAAGAGCGGTAAATTTGGGACATGATACATCAGGAAACTATGCTCCCACGTGACCCTGGGAGGAGGGCGTCATGAGTGACTTTCTCTCTACCGATAGCTTTTCCTGTAGGCCGGCACTTGAAAATTTAAGGGTGGAAGCGGATACGCCACTTACGTTGAAACCTCAAAGGGTAAGGCTACCGAAAAACCTCAGTGGGGCCGACAGCAACCTAGCAGACTGTCTACCGGCTCTCCAGGGCGGTACCGGAGGACCTTGAGGGGTCTCACAACACCTGGAAGAAAACCGCACAGATGTACCCAATCTCCCATGGGTATCGGAAACCACTATCCCGCCGAGTTCAACCCAATTCAAAACAACACCCTTACGGGTGGAGCTCGGAAATTTGGCCCAGCGTACTTCTGGTAACGTCAGAAGGGTAAATTTGGGACAATCGCAATAACTGGACTAGCGGTGTTCCATCTTTGGCAGAGATTTATTGCTGGAGTTAACAGTTTCCTGCCATGCAGATCACTACGCCGTAGTCTTCCGGGTTGATTACTATTTGGCTCACGGCATCACGTCGGAGGTGACGTAAGGTTTTGTGCTGCCTGCTACGTGGGATGAGGCCAGGCATGGGAGAAGGAGAAAGGGTGATTTCGGCGGCGGGCCAAGCAGTTTAGCCTGTAAAAGGAGTTGAATGTGAAAAGGTTTTAGGCTTTTGTGACTGCGATGCGTCTCCGACTCTTCCACTTGGAGTGGAAAGAAAGGTCGTGGATAGTCTGAGGGAAATCAAGCAGCTACAGTTTGACAACTCAGCCTGCGCCGGGTAGGGCCCAGGGATCATATCCGTGAGTTTTTCTATTAGGCCCGTATCTATTTTATATACCGGCTCCCCTACTTTCACAGAGACAGAAGCGGATACGGCACTTACGCGCGTCAAACCGAAGGAAAGACTACCAAATCACCTCAATGGGTGCGACAGTGTCTAGCCACCGTCTACCAGCTCTCCTGGTTGGTACCGGAGAACTTTGAGGCGTCTCACAACCCCGCCTGGGCGGAATTTCCAGCCGTATCCCAATCCCCCATGGGTATCGGGAACCACTGCCCCTCCGAGTCCAAACCAAGCCGAACAACTCCCTTTCGGGAGGGGCTTGAATGCTCGGCCCAGCGTACTTCTAATAACGTCAGAAGTACCACGAGTGCTAGGGGTCTGTAGCGCTCGCACCAAGGCAGTTGAAGGGGTCGGAACCCCCCCCCCCCTTTACGTGGAGTCTGAGAGAAAGTAACGTTTTCGAGACTAGCGGTGAGGGAATGTGAAACACCAGGGGACTGTTCCCCCACGTGACCCTGGGAGGAGAGCACCATCTGAATGGCTGTCCCTACCACGAGAGCTTTTCCTCTGCGTCGGCACCTGAAAATTTTAATCCGGCCCCCCATTACAGGGCGAAAGTGGATATGCCACTTACGCGCATCAACTTTAAAAGGGGAAGATTACCGAAGAACCTCGGTGGGGCCGATAACTATCTGGCGACTGTCTACCGGCTCTCCAGGGCAGTACCGCAGAACCTTAAGGCGTCTCACAACATCGCCTGGACGGAAAACCGCCTAGGTTTCTCCAATATGCCATGGGTATCGGGAACCACTGTCCCGTCGAGACCAACGCAATCCAAACGACACCTATACGGATGGGGCTCGGGCGTTTGGCCCAATGTACTTCTAGTAACGTCAGAAGTACCACGAGTGCTCAGGGTCCGCAGCGCCCGCACCACGGCAGCTGAAGGGGTCGGAACCCCCCCCCCCCCTTTACGTGGAGTCCGAGAGAAAGTAACGTTTTCGAGACTAGCGGTGAGTTCCAAACACATGTATAATAAGATAATTTTCTTTTCAAAGTTTGCATGAATTATGGCTGGCTGATCGGTATTTCCTCTTTTCTCTGCCAAGGTATGATAGGTATACTGTGTACTTTATATCGGGGGTATAGAATTGAGTTATATTACCTGAGTGGGTTTTCAGAGTAGCCATAACCAAATTGAATTATTGCAGTTAAAATTGTTAAATCTTTTGTCACTAGCTGTTGTTATTGTTTGCCATGATCAGATAGGATTGAATGGGCCCGTGTAGAGTGTGGTAACGGAAACTGATGGTTGCAGCCGTCGTGTGTGAGTTTTTGTTAACTACCTGTTTTTGTTATTTAAATTTTGTAAATTATTTTGAATGTGGTACTTTTGGGAAAATGGTACATTTTAACTGGGGAGCTGCACTGCGAATTACTACTTTGTCACATTAACCCGATTAGTAATTGCAGGCAATATGTTGTTTTACGTGAACTGAGTTGGGTAAGAATAATTTGACGACCGGTTCGTGTTATTTACCGGGAAGTTATCATAGTACAAAGGGGCTGTAACTTTGAGCACGCCTAGGTCAGTATGTTTGCGCCAAGGCGGTTTATGTTGCTAGGAAGGATTTACTTGCTATTTTTACCCTTAGCTCTGGTGATTTAAGCCATATTAATTGGTGTCATAGGGCTGCTATTATAATAGTGCACTTATTCTGTTCATGAAGATATTATTTCTGGTGAATTGTGAAGATAGTAATTACATTATTAGATATTCACTACAGTTTGAGCTTCCTCCTTGAATTAAAACAATAGATGAATTAAATTCAACCGTGAGTTTGGAGCAACCATTCCGAAATTGCGCTAACTTAACATGACTTATATTTTGTGATATGCTTGGATAAATGCCATGCCAAATACACAGTGGAGGTAATGATGATGAAGATGAAGATGAGATGGGGTTAAGGGCACTAAACATCGACGGTCATCAGCGCCCTATGGAGGTAATAAAATGTGTTAAATTAACAGAGGGCTTTAATTGCAGTTTTAGACTTATGTTGCTCGTAAAAGAATTATTATTGTATTTTGACGTTAATAATGGCTGCAAAGTTATAGACAGAGGAAATGTCTGAATTGCAAGCCGATTGCATTTTTTAAGATTCCTGTTGCCTACTGAGAACTGAAAGTATTGTAAACCACAAAATGATTAATACAATAATTATTTGTTGGGTGATGGCTGCTTTTGTAACTCTTCCTGTTTGATTATAATTTAATATCGGGAAGACGGCCAATTTGTAACAAAGTTATGAGCACACAAATCTTACTATTGCCTATTAGTTATTCCTGAAAGGAATGGCATTTAGGTCAGGAGAAATTTGGGAAATATTTCTCTTTGAATTTACACTTTGCGAGTTGATTCCATTTACGTTTAAAGAGCTCATTCAATGTTGGATTTAGTTATTAGTTAGCTAGCTGTTTATAATGTCGCCACGTCAGGGCGATTGAACCTGAAATGTTGAGTTTTTATCGGGTTTGCGATTTCTCGTGGTAGAGAAGTTTGTAAGCAGTGTATGCGTGATTTAGTAGCTAAATTGCTGGAATAATCAGTGGAGAATAAAAATTAGGAAGATCAGGCTAATCGCTATAATTGTTTGATGTAGAGATAGAGTTTTAACTCTCTTTCATTTGGGGTTGTATGGCGCTTGTATTTGGTGCCCTTTTAGGGTTATATCAAAGGGTAATTTCGGGTCAACGATCGTCTTCACATTTACTGTAGGTTAATAGGGAGGCGAAAGTGGCATAACCTACTTTGTTGCAGTATATTAAGATAGGTTTAAGCGTGTACTCTGATTAAGTTCAAGGACACTCAAACTGGAGATTTGTTGTGAAACAGGGGCTGCCCTAGCTCTTCTGACTTCTTAGATCTGCTAAAGGGGATCTGTAGCCGAGTCGGGAATTTTGGGACTTTCGAAAGCAATAAGTCTGTATTATCAATTTTAACGTTTGCCCTTGGCGTTCGTCTTGTGTGTTTTACTAGGTTCCGGTTATGTAATCTCCGGTTGGGTTGTGGGTGGCCCTTGATTATGGGTATTTTTTGTGATCTTAACTGTTGGGAATTTATTTAACTAGCGATGAGCAAAATCTCATTATGTTGAATGGATGAACAAGTGGTATAATAATTTGTAGCAACAACATTTACTGTCAGGAAACGATTCAAGTTAATTATTGTTTTCCTGTGCCACCGGTTGATAGTTAATTCCTGGTTGGGACTTAAGGTTAAGTTGCCCAGCCAGAGAGAGAGTCGCTTCAAGTTCCAATGCCCACCAGTGAGTTCAAAGAATGCAATCTAATCAGCGGCGGCTCGTGATTTGCAAGTTTGGGAGGGTGACAGGTGACGTTTTCGTATTAAGCACGCTTTACATGGCAGGCTTTATTTTACACTTTACCAGAAAATAGGTATATGTCAACAAAAAGCACCATATAAACCAAAATACTCAGTATATTTCTTCTTCCTTGCTCAGTTTACTGCATGCAATTTTCAGCACGTACAAAAACGTATGCATTACTGAAATGCAGAAATAAAGCGTACAATAAAATGCATCTATTTAAGCGAGCGTAATTAAACTATGTAATTATTGTATCATTCCTTTCAGTAGCAGGAAGGCTTTTGCCTTTTATATTAATCAGTGCACCTGTGACTTAATGAATATCAGTTAAAATTTCAGTGGAAGACACGTAGTTTAATAACAAATGGATACCCTGTGCTTTGTTTTCACAAAATAAATTATTTATAAATCTTAATAACGCACACGCTTGCACATCGCTAGGTCTGTGTTTCGTGAACATATTTTAAAATTTAGTTCTTGCCTTCTATAGTAATGTTTATTCAGATGTCACAGTAGGAATTAAACTTCTTGAGCGGAAATGTGTAGTTTCTTTTGCTCGTTCTCCAAACTTATCTCATGCTTCAATATGTACTACTTAGGGCATTTAGGAATAGCACGTGCTGGTTTGTTGGCACTGTTATTGTGTTCACATTCAGTCGCCTTTATTCGTTATACAAAACAGGGATAGTTGCTGCGTTGATCGCAAGCAAACAACGCTAAAAGTATATGTCCTGAGTAGCATGTGATGATACCAAGCAATCAACAACACGCGTTGGAAAATGGTCAAGAGTATATAAAATAAACCGTAGGAAATTATTATGCATGTACACGCCACTAAAAACCACTATAAACAGACTGAATGAATATTCTTGCAGATGAAGTCCATTCTCCTTTTTTGTTGAACAAAACGGTTGAAATAAGGGCCTTCTCAGTATAACATATAACTAAAGCATTAAAGGAGGACTGAGCTAAAAATTCACATGTCTATTTTATTTAATATTCTACAGGAACTTGGGTTGTGCATTTTAATGGTGAAAACCGGTACAATGTACCACTTACCGTTCAGGATCTGCAGGGTATTTTCCACACCAGCATGGACTGTGATCATGTCATATGGTTAGCCAGTATTCTTGAAGCAGGTATCTCCTGCTGGAGCAGCTGAATGTGTAGTCATTGCAGTGCCTTCAATATCATGCTTTAAAATTACACTTCTTTGAAATCGTCTCATTATTTACATATTTAATTTTTTTTTCGTCGTTTTTCACAAAGGTAATCCAAACCATTTCCTACTTATTAGGTTTAATTTTATGGGGTGAGCCAATAGTACAAGGTATGTCGCTACGATCAGCAGTAACTCCTGGTGCAACATACTCGTATTGAAACCTGTGTTCATTTACTTTACTCACTATTTGTGTTACAAGGTTTTGCCTCCACTCATAAACCTTTTCTCATTTTTTATACATTCATTCTCCAGCCAATTTAGAATATTTCATGGAACTGCTCACTACTTTTTTTCCTTGGTGAAAATTATGATCAAGAGCAGCTATCTTGATCTGACATACATGCCTAGAAATGAAAAATGCATTCTTTTTGGGACATACCTCAAGCACTCATTGTGATGGGATTCAAGGCTTCCTCTATGACAAAAATGATATGTGTAGTGTCACTTAGAAATCTTATATTGTTTACGTTACTGGTCAAGCCATTGTGTTCTGCAGAATCCTTACATAGCCAGTTTATGTTTTTAACTTATTCTTCACTCAACATATCATGAGCATATAAATGAAATTTCTCAAAACCTATCCAATTATGGACATTAGTAATGTGATTTAGAAGTGATATGAACGTTTCCTTTAGGAGTATGCTGTAACTTTCACAAATAGCAGATGTCCACCTCAAATGATTATAAATAGAATGCTTCCATTCATGAAGGACCGATAATTTTAATGAACCTTTTCATAAGGGAGCTAGCAACATGCCATACATAAAATCCATGGTGCACATTCGGACATTTCCTTTTCATTAAAGCTCTAATATCAGCGAGCCTGTCAGGAACAATTTTGCGGGTAGGCTTTCATTCATAGGATCCATATATTTTCACAGTATATTTTCCCATTATCAGCACTCAAAGTTCCTCTCCGTACAATTACGAAGTCAAATATTTTATCTGTTGCCAAATTCATTATAAAATACGTCAAATATTTGTTACAAAATCCTAAGAAAGCTTACTGTCCATCCCAACATAAACATGCTTTTGAATCATTCATGGCAATTGCAAAATTACTTTACTTTTCTTTTAACCAGGCTTTGTGTACAGAAGGGTAAACGCATTTTAATAAGTCTATAAAAATTTGAATTGAGAAAAATAACAGCTTTATTGCTTTTGAGAATGTGAAGAAACAGTTAATTTCCATTTCACAAAGATACATGCCAGAAGCTATGCAAACATTACTTTTCAGACTTCCACTTTCGCCTTCAGAGCACCACTCATTAAGCATGCTCATGCTCATTCATACACTGAAGTATTAATGCCTCTTGTGCGTTAGATTTTCTTTCAGTGATAGGCCTACAGTGACAAATACTGAATAGCTCAAGGAGAGCATATACATAATCAAACACAAAAGAATACTTTCTGGACATACCTGCATCTTCTTCTCCGTCTTCACTGGATTCCCTCAAATATTCATTTTGTTTGTAATCTTTATTATTTACAGATGAAGATTCGCATTCCTCATCATTCAGTTCCCAACTAGCACTGTATTTATTTCAGCATCAATCTTCAACTCCTTGTGTAAAGACTCAGAAACTAGTGTAGTTTCACTTTCTTCCTGAGAGTTGCTTACTGAATTATTGACTAGCTGTAGAGCTTGCTTTCTTTTAAGAAAACGATTTTATTTTATTTTTTAATTTTTAAATCTTTAAGGGTTTTCTTCTAGTTGTCCTAAATATTTCGATGCCACTGCATTATCTTTTAGTCTAGGGCTTTTGAATTTCTCATTGTTCATTGTTATTTTTATAACATCCAACTCATTAAAACCACTTTCTTTTAAATGAATTCTGCATACTCTAGCATTTTTGGTTGGCACAAAATTTTTCATTTCAAGCACCAACCCATTTGTTGTACACATGTTCATTGTAATCCCTATCAGGTAATGAGTAATAGCCAACCTTTCTGTTTACGTCAGAATTATTTGCACAACCGTAAGCACTGCACGTAGGTATTCTTGACCTTAAAACCTTATACCGAGCAGGATGGCTCAGGCGGCAAAATATATGGCCCGCATTCGGGAGGTCGTGAGTTCGATTCCTGCGGCCTATCTTCCTGACCCATAGATTTTTCGGGGATTTCCACGGATCACTAGGCGAACGCTGTAAAGGTTAATTACATCCCCCGAATTTCCAGTTTCTCCATGTCACCTCCATTCTCATTTCACTCCACCTTTCATTTGCTTGGTCGTTTCAGGATTGCAAGTGTCGGCGGAAGTCTCGGCGTTGTATGGGAAGGGAAAGAGATGCTCCCTGGAACGCTTCGTCCCACAGAATGGGGCGGTCTCCGAGTCCCGAGCGCCCCCCAGTGGGATGTGCAAACCCAGAGGAGGTGAGGGGAACCGGTTGTACCAGCTGCCATCCAGGGAGTTTCAATCTGGAAAAATGTCTGACCTGTCATTACTCTTGATCCGGCCGCCCTCTGTCTTCTCTTATCTCACCTCTCCCTCCCGGGGTCGCACCGTTAGGGCATAGGCACAAAAGATCTCCTTAGGTCGAGCTGCTAAGTCCCTCTCCACTCTTAGTCTTGCACCTCTTAGAACACTAAGAAAGGAATACTGTCATACAATCACAAAATAACAACAGGAATTAAATGCAGCGCAAGACTAACTACTGCAAGTGACAATGAGTAGTGTAGCGCAATTCTAGCCTTATGACGCCACCGTGACGGAAGCATTAAACATAAAAGTGCTTCCAGAGTGAAAACGAGGGGACGTAGAACACTGGTCTTCAACAGTGTGCTCGGAATTGTTTATGTTTTATGGTTAGAAGTCTTTAAATATTTAGTTCAGCCCTCCTTTAAGACAATAGTGTTATATCTCAAGTGAAGAACCAGGGTCTGAAGACTAAAGTAGTAATACATAGATATCAACACTCCGGGCAGTGAAAAAGACTATAACAAAGAACACCAACACCAGGGGACGTAGCTAGGCTGGTGCAACCAGTGCACCGCACCGAGGTCCTCAAAGTCACGGATGAGCACACGCGCCGGCCCACAGTAAAGGTGGGATTCCTGTTCAAAACATATTTTGGCGGTATCTGGTGGTACAACACTATGTAACAAAATATACGTCAAATGCATATTTAATTAAGGTTATTCCTTGCTACTTATTGCATGTTAGAGAATTATTTCGAAAAATCAAATACTGGTGGGACAGTGGTTGAGTGAGGAGGGATTTCCAGTTCATTCGCCGCGTCGTCAGTAATACTGGCTCTGGGCCTACATTACGATCTCCGGTTAAGGTTCCGGTTAGATATTAACTGGGAGTCAATGCAAATTTTCGTATTACGACCTTCGGTTAACAGCTAACCGGGCGTTATTCTTAGCGATGTACTAAGCCCACCTCGGGCAGCGTTAGGGCACTAACTTGGGGGTAACCATACTAAAATGGCGTACCTTTGGCCTCAATTGATAGTCGATAGCGAATCCATGATGAAATATTGATATAACAGGAAGAAAGCCAAAATAATTTGGCTTGGAGAAAATAATTTTCAGGTTTGGGACCAAGAGGAATTTCATAAACGTTTTAAGATTACTAAAAGTTGCACTGTTTGCTTTATTTGCTATTACATTTTTGCTGCATAATACCTCCAGTGTTATTCTTAGGCATAGCTTGGTAATCGCTTTACTTTATTTGTTTAAGGTACATGGTATTAATACTTGCTTAATATAATGGAACCGATAATATCCCGATATTCATAAAAGCGTCTAACCTTTTTGCAGGTAACCTTTACAAGGTATATCAACAGCGAAACTTCAACTTATATTCCAAAACGTCGCTTTTGCGTACTAAACTATAGGAAGTCGAAAGCAATAATCCTTGTAAGATAATACTCCGAAATCATCCAACACATTTCCACACTAATATGCACGAGTCAGTGTGGCGAAACCGTACGTTAAATATGCTTTTTATTTTTTCATTGTTTGTGCGTCTTTCCTTTTAAACATAAGCATTTATTAGTAAGTTTATTCGCTCCAACCTATACAGAGCATGTTATCAGTGAAACCTATACAATTTAATATTTTGAAATTCTTCAATCTAGCGCAGTAGACTAACGGAATATTCTGGGGTCCCCTGCGAATCAAGTATAGACCCAAATATTAAAAGTCCATGATAAATAATAATAATAATAATAATAATAATAATAATAATAATAATAATAATAATAATAATAATAAACATGAACTTCACACTTTTAATATTGAATTTTAATCGCGTTTTCTTGCGGATTATTGCTAGCGAATTCATCCACTAGCACGTCAAGATTTAATGTGCATGCTCTTTCCACATCAATGCTTATCATACTAAGGTAGACAAACGTTCCTGCGTCATCGAACTTCGAACATGGTGATTAATTAATTTTAATTTTGAGAAAGTCCTTACTGCTGAAGCCACTGTCACAGGGAAAGTTAGAAATAATTTCAACGCCACTGAGACATCAGGCACACTATAAATAATTATGTTATTTTTTATGTGGGTCAGATCCGTTAACTGTTTCACTGATCCACTTTTAATACCTTTGATATCGCTCTGAAGTACATTACGGGCCAAAAGTAGTTGGTGAGGAAATAGTAGTGAAATATCATTCGGATAGCTCAATACAAGTTTTTCTGCAATTGAATGAAGTTCACTGTCCCTACCATCCACGAGTATATTGAGCTGAAAACGCGAGCTTTTCAGTGAAGCCTATCATGCTTTTAAATCTGAGTTGTAAATCACCTAACACGATATCCAAATAACTATTTTAACACATTACATTTGAAATACCATTCGAGATCATTCAGCCTTTTATCCTTACACAATTCATCGAAACATTTCTTTATTTTAATTGTGCGTTTTCTTGCAAAACGGCATTTGACTCCCCGTGTAGGTATTTGCATTTCTTTAGCGTCTTGTTTCACTTTGTTAAAGCAATTACTAAATGTTATATTCCTCATGTAGGTATTTATATTCCTTTAGCGTCTTATTTTACTTTGTTAGTGAAATTTCTGATTCCCCATGTAGGTATTTATATTCCTTTAGCGTCTTGTTTTACTTTGTTAGAGCAATTTCTAAATTTTAGATTTCCCATGTAGGTATTTATATTTCTTTAGCGTCTTGTTTTACTTTGTTAAAGCAATTCTAAATTGCTGAAGTGAAGTAAATGCTTCGCCCAGTAATTTTGTAACTCTGTTTATCTTCATTAGGCGTCTACATATTTTATGACACGATATTGATAGTTTCTAACACTGCTTTCTGCTACCGTCTGAAGCACAGATCCATTTGTTTTCTTACAGAAGAAGTTGCTTCGTTACGCTCATTTGAGCTTTAGAGATCACCATTATAATGCTTGAAGCCCTTATGGTATCACGATAACGGAAACGGACGGATAACAAAGCGTCATAAGCTGAAGACCATCTTGTTGGACATAGTCTTTTGAGATTTGGCGTTTCTTTCCGTATGTAATTTCTTTTAATAGTTGTCATGTTTTAATAGTGGAACTAAAAAACATATATATTCCTTCAAGCCAGTTGTAAAAGGACGTTATCTGTGGTATCTTAGCTGCGTCTCTTAGGACTAAATTCAAGTTGTGGACAGCACAATGTACATAATTGGAATTCGGCTCCAGCCTTTTGATTCGCTCTTGCGCTCCCGAATATATTGTCACGGCTACCCCTACAGGGATAGGGGTGGTGCGCTGCCGCATCTAGTCCAAGGGTAATCACCCAAATACACCGTGACAATATTCTATTCATACTTTCACTCCATCACAATCTTGATATCTTCATTGTTGTATGGAAATTCCATTATTTGGAATGAATTCTAAAACTGTAGTAACTAATCCTTGTGCAGTTCCATCCCCAAATAAAAAAACCTAAAAAGCGTTCCTGCATCATGAGCTGTATAGGTATGTTATTTACATTCTCCTTTACTAAGATGTATAGCAAAATAAACTTATCAAGCTTAGTTATCTATGTCTGGTATAGTATCCAATATTAGGGAATAGAACCATCGTTATGTATTTCTGCAATTACCTCTTTTTTATTTATGAAGACAGCGTCTGAATGAGTTCAAATTTCTATATTCGGACTTAAGTAGGTGTTTTTGATTTTTGCCTTCTCATTCATTAATCGAGATAAAATGGGATCATATTTGTTAAGAAGTTCAATAACGGCAAGAAAAGTACCAGTGTGTGATTCACCTGGTCTTTCTTTATGACATCGAAAAGCCATAGGTATTACACATTGCTAAGGTCACCGACACATGAATTACCTTTCTATTTCTTACTATACGCTTTAAATTAACTAAGATTTCTTTATTAAAATTACTTCGATCAGTGGTGTTCCTGTGAGATAAATTTTATATAATTATCGACATAGTTTGAGAAATGGAAGCTGAGGGATAATTGGTGCAACTTTCACAGTTTTTTTAACTCATCTTCATTATTATTAGAATAGAACAGTGGGAAAACAAACCCTATGTTCATATTTTATCGACTCGCCCACGAAATTGGCGGAATCATCTATTTCAGAAACGCCACCATTTGCACATTTGTCATTTTCTGCAGTTTCTATTGGAGAATTTGTTCATCTCCTATTTATCAGTGAAAAATGTGATTTTTTTTTCACGGTTTCGTTACTAAGGCATTCCTTTCCTCAGTTTTTTGTTTATTTTCTTTTTGTCGCTCCACTAAGTTACTAGTCGGCCACGATATGAGTGCGCTGGAGGAGGGTGCCACTGTTTTTGTTGACAATGCGCCAACAATGCTATGGATCAGAGGGGAGTGAAGACCAAGGCGATAGGGGAATATACAGTTGCACAATGAAAGCAATACTACATTTGTAAGCTCAGCCTCGCTAGTAAGTGCAACTCGGAACTGCGGATTTTTCTTTACCTGACTGTCCTTCCGATGCCCCACCCACTTGTTTCGTAACTGTTTAGTTCCTCTTCCCATCACACGCACTCATATTGTGGCCGACTGGTACACATGCTCATTCGACATTATACCAATAAAAAGGAGCACTCAGCTTCTGAAACTAAAATCGTTTAGCGGTATATGTAATTCATTTACACAATCAAAATATGTTTTTTTTTTTATATATTTCACAATATTATTGATGTAGCATTCCTACACTCACCTCTGCGCTCAGTATCCTAATAGATCAGAATGACACGAGGAACAGAGGAAGACGGCTTGAATTTGGTATTGCCCGTTGACCAGTGAATTCCAGTAACAATGAAGAAAACGATTCTAACAACTCCTTCCATCCTGTTGTCCAGCGCGGTACCGTTATTTTGTCCAGTGCAGGATTAGAGAATATAATGTCATATTTCTCAATATTCCCGAAATTAAAAAAGAATGTTTTCCTAATTCAGTCTTAAAACATGGTGCTGCATACGCGGCCTAAACATGCGAAAATAGAGTATCTCGATGCTTTTGAGCTCCTCTCGCATGGCCCCCCCCGCATTGCGGGGGTTGCGGGGGCGGTTGCTACGCCGCTGATCTAGCGAAAGCTATACATCATTCGTTTTATAACCATGCTGAGAATGAAATGTGGAGACAATATTTATATAACAGGAATAAGATTTCGAAAAAATAATTCGACGAGAGGGAACAGGAAATTTGAAAAGATTCAGGTTAACGAAACCGCACTATGGCTTTATTTTCTATCATACTTATGCTCTGTAATAATTTGTAGTAGCATCATCACCTCTTCCTGAGTTTATGGTCCTTTTTAACTCAACACAATTGCCGATACTACTTCTAAAATGTAAGTGTTCCAAATTAAGCCTTACGGCTAATACCTCCATGTCATCAAACATCTGATAAAATAAAGTTATACAACACTTGTACATCAGGTAAACTATTTTATTCCCGCCTTACCTACTCAATTTTGAATGTGTTAACAGTAATATTAACACAAAACGTGTTAGCGCAAGGGGCGATTCCTAGGGTAGTGCCTACTTGTCATGGAAATACCTTAATAAAATTGAGAAATACGTATACTCCACGATTATATCAAGGAGACAGTCGTGCTTATTATTCTTCAAGGTGTAATAAATTGGCTTGCCTGATAGTAAAAAGCCATAGAGTTGCAAATTTGCAGCATTATTACTATTCTATTCTTGTTACTATTCTATGGATCCATGCCACTTCTGGGCAGGCACGTATTCATAGCATTCTGGATTTTCAATCTTGAATCTAGCGGATAGTGGAGGGGCAAGAGGATAGCCTACATTCGTGAAGTTACTACCTGTTGCGGCTTAGCGTTGGCAGCATACGCGAATTATAAATACCAACATTATCATATACCTATAAAACAAAGTAAGCTATACCAAATACCATTCAGTACAAATACAGGAAACCCGGCCGAAAGAGCGTGGACATGGAACACTAGCGCTCCTAGCATAGCGGGCTGCAGGATTTGTATCAGCTGTGTGGGAAATATGGAGAATTAGGTGTTAACGTTTGTTTTATCGAGTTTTAAGCAATAACTTCCTTCAAGAACGGGAAAGTGTGTGCGTTATTTTATTGGCAGAACTATAGTTGGCAAAAAATGCCGCATCTTTCTTTCGATATCCTCGTGGTAAACACAGTTAAGTACTGTTTTAAAGCATACGACTAGTACCCTGTCCACAAGGTTACGTTTTATTAAAGTTACAAATATAAAGGCATACTATGAAAATACATCAAAGAATTGAAAATTTATTTACACACATCTTTATTAATTAAAAATCAACATTTTTCAGGAAGGAATAAAAATAATTATGCTCACAAAATATTATTTATCAGTTCTCAACATACATACGATAATATCAAGCGAAACTTTGTATTAACCATGTTAAATGGTTTTATGTTAAATATTTTGTGTACAAACAATTTATATTTTTAAACTATTTGTAAAATTTGCGGTGATTAGAAATTTGATCTGCTTGAAAAAATGTCAGTGGAGTAGTAATGGTAGTAAATATTGCACTGTATAACAAACAATTTTTGGGAAGTAAACTGCTACTACCAGCGCATTCATGCTTCACCACTACTGGTTAGCGTATGTTAGAATCGAGACAGATTCCAACCTTCTCCGCTATCAACGTGTTCCTATAATATGAAACATTTATTTTTGCATTAACCTACATAAACTATATTGACGTGAAATCCCATTAAACCTAACACTCCGAAATGTTCTAACCTTTCACACTACGTTACACGTATAGCCATCCTCTTTTATGCTGCCTTCAAGAGCTGTATTAAAGATAAAACATTCTTTTTTAAATATACCGAAGCCCACTACACCTATCCCAAACTCACTTATGTAAACTAAGCTAACGGCATAACCTATACAAGTACCTTAATGTTCAGAAATGTACCGTTGCCTAACCTATACAAGTCATAATATTAATAGAAAGTATGCCTTATTACGTTCCTAAATGCATCCAGCGTATTATCAAGCTATCCGAAACTATCTAAATTAAATACGAAAGCCCACCACACTATTTTAATAAGAACCTTAGATTTTATTATGAACATAAATAAGACGGTGTGCTCGAAGGAGATACCAAGAGAAAGTTTATTTTGAAGATCTAATGCTACAGCTTTCCGCCGAGGTAGCGTGAAACCGTGCACGAAAGGTTACCCACCATACAAAATTGTTTACGAACTCCAGGTTCAGTAACCTAGTTACATAGCGCTCGTAATACTGGACATTCAATTTAGCCAACAGAAAACAGTTTCTTGGCTTATCCTACTGAAAATCATCTGAAAAAGAAGCTAAAATTTTGCAGAAACCTTTTCTGAAGACACAACATCTTTAACTCCAAATTTTCTCAGGCTTCTAGCCAGGTAAGTAGATGGTTTGAAACCAACGTTTCGAAGGTGTTCATCATCCTTGTCTTCAGGATAAACTGATGAAAATGGAAGTCCAGATCTCCACATTTATAGTGCCGGGATGAAACTGAAATCCCATCGGTTCGCATGATTTCAGTTTCATCCCGGCACTATAAATGTGGAATCTGGACTTCCATTTTCATCAGTTTATCCTGAAGACAAAAAGCGACTGAGGTATGGATACAGTTCATATACGCTCGCCGGACTCCGAAGTGTTCACATCATGAGAAGGAAGAAGAAACACCGGCAGCTGCCGACTCCACTCCGCAGCCGGAACCGACACTAGCGGACGCAGCAACCGCTGCTGACACCGCTCCTGCCCCGACAGCCACCGCAGTTGGCATCACACCGCCGCCACCGGAACTGATGACGCCGCCGAGACCACACGCTCCGATTGTCATATGCCTGGGTCGCTGCCTCGCCACCAGACGATTCCACGGGCCGCTATGGCGCTTTTAGCACTGTGGTCGTGGAGTCCACCGCCTCTAGCCGGAGCAGATTGCCATGGAGGCCACTCAGCAGTTCTGGCCTTCGCTTATCCGCGTCTCCAGGATCTCGTGTGGCAATGGACCGACCCGATTTGCGCCTGGCATTCCTTGACAGAGCGCACCACACCGCAGCTCTCACGACTGACCTAGTTCTCTTAGGCCAGTCACACCGCATCGAGCAAACTGCACCGACCGACACGTCCCTTGCCACCGCTGCTGCCAATACACTCACGTAGTGACCACCTGTACGGCGCAACCATGGTGTCATTACTGCGGCTTGCCCTCATTCACCTTTGCCTGCACCGGCACAGCCTGGCAATTCGTCGCCTCTACTGCGCTACTTATGGTAGTGGTGATCGCTTCACGGGCCAGGCTACTTACCCGCACTGCTCAAGGTCTCCACAACACCGCCGTCAACAGTCATCGCATTCAGCTCCGCCACACTCACATCCAGCACCGCCAGCGCACATCATCACACAACAGAGCACACCAGCGCAGATCATCATATAACAGAGCACACAAGCACTATCCACACACATCACCGACAGCCTTCATGCGTCACCGTGGCACTAGACCTCCAGGACACCGTTGAGAGCATCCAGTACAACCCTACGGGATCTCTACCTTCGCCTCGAGGCGTTGCTAAGGGCAACCAATGCGCGCCTTGTGGCTATGAAGGTCAAACATTGGAGCACCATTCGGCACCTCTCAACCGTGGTCTCGTAGTTTCTGCGGCTCCACCAGACCGTCCAGCATAACGACTACATGGGGGTGTACGCGTCGTGTTAGCGCAAGTCGATGCGCATCGAGCGCCACCTCATGGAACCGGACTACGCAACTGACAGCGACTGCGATGACCGACCCACGCATCTGAGTGCCCTTGAGGCCTCGGTTGTTGGGCTTAGAAAGCAGCACCTGTAATCTGAAACCAGCATTCTTCAAAAACTGCAGCAACTATACGATAACCACAAATAACTACAGGAAGACTACATTCTCGTTCGGGCGTTTATGGAAATACACGTGCTTCCACTTCCACCTTCCATTTACTACTACCGGCGTAATAATCGCCGACTACACATGCAAGAACGTATAAAATAAAGATCAATAGAGAACCATCCCATTCTTCAACTTTCAAGCTCCGGGTGGCAGCAAGAGACTTGTGCCATGCTTTAAACCCGGTCCAACTTACCTCTCACAGTTACGCACCGGCAGTTAGCACTAACATTTAATAACTGAGGTGCTAACGCGGTACTCCAGCATCCCTCACCTTTACTTCCTGTCGACTCTACCCTTACCACCACACCAACTTCCTCACCCTTAATCCCTCCAAAATAAAGCCACTTATAGGATTTGTTTTGGAAAGAGGAGGCAGAAGAAGAGTTGGACGGGAGAAAGATTAGGCTTATTTCGCTGAGGAGAGAGTTGTAGGTGAGATGGGAAGTTGTGGTAGTGTCGGAAAGGAAATCGGAGGTGTGATTTTTTTCAGTCCAGCTATACCTGCGGTAGTGTAAGGAGAAGGGATGCGAATGCTGCCGGCTTATGCGGGAGCGAGTGAAGTGGATGCTAGTCTAGGGTACAGCCATATGACAAGGCCCTGGCCATAGCACAGAGGAAGTACAAGGGAAATAAGAAGAATTAGAGGGTGTAATTTCTTTTTATATGAGGCCGAAGTTCTAGTTTGAGCGGCAATTATTGCGAAGTATCTCTTATTTGGTTGTGTTGCTGTCGGCTCTCTTTGACCAGATGGGCGGCTCTTGCCCAGTGTAGGGGCTAGGTTAATGGCTCTGAAGTCTGAGGCAGTGGCTGCTGATCTCGTTGTGCATTGTGATGAGGTAGTTGGCGATGTTCAAGTGGAGTTGACGGGCGTTGCTGTGGTGCAGGTTGAGTTTCAGGTGCGGATATTGATTCAGACGTGTGCCCAGCTGTTTGAAGCCTTCCTACAGGGACGAGACGGTGACTACTGTGGAATCAGCCATTGCTGACAGGTGGTGATAAAGGACCACTGAGAAGATGCGGAGGCAGGGCTGGTGGCTTATGGGTCCTGGAGTTCGCTTCTAGACTGGACAGGCGACAGAGAATGGTCTCTGGCGAGGATGAGGTTGTGGCGAATACTATGGTGTTGTAAGCTTCCTCTAGGGTGACCTGGCGGGAGCTGATGTTCAAGACCTCTGCCTAGAGGTTACGGACAGCATCCTGCAGGATGAGATTGGCGGCGGCGTCGTCGTCCTGTGATGGAGGCTGCTCCAAGGTGGTCCGCTCTGGAACTGGTGGAGCACCCGCCTAGGGCGTCGATGATTGATGCGGACTTTGTGGATACAGAGTGTACTACGCCTGACCCCTGAAATTACCAGAGCCATCACAGGTGGCGCAGTACCGCGGAAGTTCCTCAACGAGTGGGCTGTGCATTTAGCAGTGAGACTGGGGTGCCACAGTACTGGCGCCTGAGTTGAGCTGTGCAGGTCAATGAATAGTGGACGAATGCACAGCAGGGGCAGAAGGGTACCTGACGATCCACTCGGCTGGCCTCGATACGTAAACACCGCCTTAACCAGGGCAGGCCCAACCTCAAGGTCGCTTCGTATTCGCTAGGATCTGCAAGCCTCAGGCGGACGAGTGGTGACGGTCCTCTTATAGAATAAATCCGGGTGAACCTTATTGCTGAGGGCCACAGCTGTTGTGCTGCGCTGAGAAGATGACGTGTAGGAAGATCCCACGGAATCCCGTGATTGTTAGCGCTGTGCCCCAGAGGAAGCGGAGAAGTCTTCAGCGTAGATGGCTGAGATTCCGTGGTAGGAGCGGCGAAGAATGGCTCGTGTGTTGGCGGTGGTAGCTTCTACGGCTACATGTTCAGCGAAGTAACAGTGTCCGGTGAAAAAGCTTCGGTTAAGGTGGAAGTGGCCTCAGGTGTCCACAGTGGTGCAGCGACTCCCTCAGAAGATGCTTGGGGAGCGCTGGAGTTTCCTACTGATGCAGATTTGGCAATTCGGCGGTGCTCATCTTATCAACTGAAGTCGATAGTAATTTTTTTCGAGTGGAGGAGAAAATTCTGCTAGGCACTTCAGCCCCAATAGGAGTCGGGACTAGGAGTGCGGGACTTGGCAAGAAGTGGCCATACTCTCTATAAGTTCCTACTCAGGAAGGTTAAAAGAAGAAAAGAAAGGATTCCAAGGTGATAACAGAGCGGTCCCGCATAGCACCCGCTTTAATATGCAAAAGCTACTCTGCTGCCGCTCTATGGGCAAGTGCGGGTGAAGAATAGGTACTAGGCTACAGCCATGACACATTTCCCTGACTGCAGCCTAATGGCTATAAAATGACAATGGAAGGGAATTTTAGGTGAAGTATGGTGTTAGGTTACCTGGCGTTGATGCCGGTTGAACTCCTTGCATTTCTGAAAGAAGCGCTGGACGTTCTGGTGGTGTCCTGGACGTCGGTTGTTGCCTGGAGAATGTGTGTTGCTGTGGTGATGGATTCCCTTGTGTCTGCACAGGTGTGCATTGGACATACCTGTGCATGAAACTGGTGATGCCATGGTGTAGGTTGCCCATGTTTATCAAGTGTGCGTTGGTGGCATCTGGCTGTGTAATCACTCAGGCGTGCTGCTTAGTGGCAGCAGAATAAATGGCGGCGAGTGCCTCCTCCAGAGTGGCCAGGCGGGCGCTGATGTTCAGGACGTCCTCATGAAGATTCTGGATGGCATCCCGCAGGGCGAGGTCGGCCGCAACGTCATATGGCTGAGGCGGTTCTGGTGTAGTCCGAACTGGAGTTGGTGGATGACTCGCTGAGGGTGTCTTAGGCTGGCGGCGACTGCGTGGATATACAGAGCACTGTGCCTGACCCGTGGAATGTCCAAAGCCATTACAGGTGCCGCAGTACCGGCGGCGGTTCTTCAACGAGTGTGACATGCAAACGGCGGTGAAGCAGGAGGCGCCACTTTAGTGGCATCTAGGCTCGGCGGTGCAGTAAGATGCTTCGTGCCCGAAGACACAACATCGTCAGCAGGGCACCTGACGATCCAGTGGGCTAGGCTCGATGCGTAGGCACGGACTTAACAAGGGCAGGCTCGCCCTCAAGACCACCTCGTAGTCACCAGGGTCTGCAAGCTCCCTTGGCGGTGTGAATCCGGGTGGCCCTCAATGCTGAGGGCCGCTGCTGCTGTGCCGCGGCAAAGATTAACCTTGCTGGAAGTTCCGTGTTATCCTGGTGATCACTGCGCTTTATCTCGGAGGAGGCACACGGACTGCGGCTGCAGTAGCTGTGGTGCTGCGCTGCAGGTGGCGAAGCGGCGGCCGAGACATAGATAGACTCGGGTAGCGCCGTCTGCGTTCCGTTCGCCTTTGCGGATGCCGGGGGACAGACCGAGGTTTCTTCTGAAGCAGACTCAGCGGCTGTGCGTTGCTTTCTCTTCGCCATCTTAGAAGTGTTGCGATAGTACTTGTTTACATCTGATATTTTGAACTTAAGCACGGACCGGTAGAAATCTTTTTATGGTACATAGCATGCTCCTTACTTTAAGCACGGGCCTGTTAGAAACACCGTGAACTTTTCTAAAATCTTGGAAGGCAACAGGTTGACCACTAGGTGTTAAAGATTTTTATTTTCAGTGCCAATGCCGAACTAAATTATAGGCCTGAATCACGGTTAAGATGATGTATTTTAGATGAGAAGGTTAAAGACCTTTTACCCCTCTTTGCCAGCAGCTCGAGCACTGCACCACTATCATGGTTTGCTGAAATTGGCCCTGTGGCATTCATCAATACAAGGTTCAGCCAATCAAGATTTTGCGTGTTGCATAGAACGTACATTGGCCAAACACAACCGCATGTACAAAAACTGCCCCCCGGAAATTGCCTGGATAATTAACACTTTCGTAATCAAAACGCCCCAGGCCCAGACAGCATCCAAAAAATTCCTCTGAAACACCTACCTCCCAACGCACTAAATACCGTGGCGGAAATCTTCAAAATTGCTCAGTAATGCGGAAACTTCCCCCCTCGCTGGAAACACACCAAAGTGCTACACCTCCCCAAAAAGAACAAAGAGACCACCAGCCCAGTCAACTACAGACCATTCAGCCTCCTGAACACACTGAGCAAACTATTTTAAAAAGTCATCCTAAAACACTTAAATACCCACCTTATAGAACACAACATCCGAACCCCGAAATAATTCGGGTTGCGAGCTAAACATTGCGCTAAACTCTAACTCGTCCGAACTACTGAATTTATCACTCATGAGTTTAACAACCGTAGAGCAAGGCGCCTTCGACCGCAATTGGCACGACAGCCTATTATGCAAACTTACTCAATACAAAGTTTTAGACACAACAATCAAACTAATCGCTAACTACCTGCATGACCACATATTCTTGTCACGCATTCACTCCTCCACCTCCAACCTGTTGACCTATACTGTCAGGTGTCCCTTAAGAAAGTATATTATGAGCGGTTTCCTTCAACCTATACATTAGTGACACACCCAAACCGGAAAATATTACGCTCTCACTCTAAGGTGACGACACTGTGCTATTTGCACAGCCAGGAAACCTTAAACTGTTGTCTTCTCGCTTACAAAATGCATTTACCTCCCTAAAGGAACGGCTCACTAGTGGCGCATTAAAGTCAGCGCCGCAAAATCTCAAGCTGTGCTGTTCACCAAGCGCATCAATCTCAGGCAGGCAGCGCGTTCTCTACTCCAACTTCAACTTTTCGGCCACCCTGCCCAATGGACTACCTCCATCTATCTTGGATTCATTATGGACCAAGGATTAACATGGAAATGCTAAGTCCAATCTGCGAGGCAAAAAGCAAATACACATCCATGGAAACTCTACCCCCTCATCAACTACAACAACAAACTTCACCTACATATGGGACTGACATTGTACAAAATCCACATCCGATCCATCTGACTTTGCGTCTCCCGTCTGGGATTATGTTGCATGCAACCACTTTCATTGGCTCCAGAGCTTTCAAAAGAAGGTCCCCCAAATAAAATTGAAAGTCCACAAGATGACCCACTCCAAGCTCCTACACAATGAACTCCGGGTTCAATCAATTGAACAGCTCATTAAGAAACTATCGGACGACATCTACAATAGATGATCAAAAAGCAAAAACCCACTTTTACAGCAACTAGGCTCTTACGACACTTCCATAAACAAACAGAAATCCCCTCTATTATTGTTTGATCGAAACCTCACAAACGACACCAACGAGGCTGACGTTCAGGGTTTTCTAAATTACCTTGTGCTTCCCTAAACCACAGTAGTTATGGTCCCGGATTAGCCAATTGGATTAACGATAATCCTGCCGCTAGGAGCGCTAGTATCGCTGTTAATCCGCGGATTAAGGCGGATTAAGAGCGGTAAGTTTTGAAAAGCGCCAAGAGCAGCAGGATTATCGTTAAACCAATTGGCTAAACCGGGACGAGAGTTGTGATGATAATGGATTAACGTTAATCCGAGGTCGAGATAAAGTTTCAGGTTAAGGGTTGGTTGGATATGTGGTGGTGAAAAAAGGTAGAAGAGGGTGAAGTTGAGGGTGATGGGGTAGATTAAGGTCACGTGATCTGGAGAAGGGGATTAGCGATGTTTGTGTGTGAAGAGCCGGGAAGGGAAAGAGGGAATGATATTCAAGTAAGTGGTAAAAAGGAGATGAGGAAGTGACGTGTGATGCTGTGATTGGTGAGAATAAGAAGTGATGTTATTGGTGGAAAGGAATAAATGAAAGATGGTGATTGGTGAGAATAAGAGAGAATATGATTGGTGGAAAGAAAAAGATGTGGGAGTGGGGGTATGTTGGAGTTGAGGGGAAAGGTATAAAAAGGGGAATGTTGTGTGTGGAAAGAAGTATATGGTAAAGATGATGATTGCGATAGTGATAGCGTTGGTGGTGGTAGGAGTTGCGTTAGTTTTGGGAGGTGTGGGTTCGAGTTGAATGACGAGACGGGGCATTTGGAAAATGCGACAAGATGCGAAAAGGATTACGAATTGTTGCCTAACTGTACGTGTGTATACCGGAAAGGTAGTGGGTGTAGGTTTGGGTCTGGGTTTATTAACATTGGAAACCTTAAGAACGTGTACAATTGTTTAAAACCGATAACGAGGTGTGAGAGGGGTGGTAGATGTGGAGCGATGATGTATGGGGGTGTGAAGTTTGGGCAACTAGAATGTCCGGAGCGTTACGTAGTAAATGGAAGATGTGAGTGTGTAAAGAGTAAGACGAGGGAGGAAGGAGGTTGTAAATTTTATAAAAAGCCGGTGAGTATGTATGCTATGGACAACAGTTCGATTCTTGTGGAGATGATAGATTGTAGGTTGTTGATGGATACGGTAGATTTGCCGGAGGGTTTGGAATTGGAATGGAAGTTGACTGCAGAGGAAAGCGAACTTCTGATGGCTTATAGTGTGGAAAACGAGATAAATTCGTACTTTTCTTAAAATTTTTATATCTATTTGGAGGATGCGATAAGGGAGTGTGGGAATTAAACTTGGGAGGGGTAGGAAAGTGAGTGGAAGGGCGAAGAGGGCATCCAGGTGGTCTGCGGAGGGGAGTTTGAAACTTAATTCGGAATGTAATGAAAATGGTGGTGATGGGGGGAAGGGTATCGGTGAACAGCATAAGAAAAGCGGCATCGGAGAGGTGTAAGAAGGGAATAAAATCGATGCAACAAAAGATGAAAAGGGAATGTGATAGCAAGATGAAGGAAGCAAAAAAAGGGGTTGAGTTGGTGAAGAAGGAGAAGCAAGAATGTGAAGGAAGGTTTGAACAAATGCGGGGGTTGATGGAAAAAATGAAAAAAGAGCTGGAAGAGAAAAAGCAGAATGTGACAAAGCAGCAGGAATTGGTGAACAGAATAAAAGGAAATATGTTTAAACTGGACGATGAATTTTCGACATTAAAGCAGATGATTGGTAGATTGGAAAACGCATGCACTAGCGGGGTGGAGGAATTTGCAAATTATGAAGCAGGTTACGACGAAGACACGGAAGAGGGTGATGGTGTGGAGGAGGAAGGTGGAGGGGATGGTGAGGAAGAGGAAGGAGAGTTAGAATACGTGACAAAATAAAATGATAAGGTGACTGAAATGCAATACAATAATTATATACCAAAATGAGTTGTAACTTATTAAAACAATGTATTGATTGCAGATGTAAATGCTTTAATTTTTGCATTTGTTAATTGGTTTGCTTTTTTCATGTTTGCATTTGCTAATTGCTATAAAAATAGTTTTTTATGACTGCTAAGAAAAAATTCGAGGAGTAGGAAAGGAACCCTGTGAGGTTAAATATGAAGAAGGTGAAATAAAAGTGCAATACGCACACACATTAAACAGAGAAAGTTGTGGAATGTGTAGTTTATTAAAAAAAACGGCATGAAATAAATTACATTGAATTACAATAAAATTTAAAGATAGATATGTGCAAAAATGTGAACATAGATATGTATAAATAAATGCAGTAGCCATACATTACAAAAAACTAGTTGAAGGCAAAAATGAATTGAAAGCACATAAAAAAATACACTCACACGTACAACGAATTTTTTATTCTCGCTGGAACTTTTTGTGCCTAAAGATAGATATGTGCAAAAAATGTGAACATAGATATGTATAAATAAATGCAGTAGCCATACATTATAAAAAACTAGTTGAAGGCAAAAATGAATTGAAAGCACATATAAAAAACACACTCACACGTACAACGAACACTTTTTTTATTCTCGCCGGAACTTTTTGTGCCTAAAGATAGATATGTGCAAAAAATGTGAACATAGATATGTATAAATAAATGCAGTAGCCATACATTATAAAAAACTAGTTGAAGGCAAAAATGAATTGAAAGCACATATAAAAAAATACACTCACACGTACCACGAACACTTTTTTATTCTCACCGGAACTTTTTGTGCCGAAGCCATACATTATAAAAAACTAGTTGAAGGCAAAAATGAATTGAAAGCACATATAAAAAAACACACTCACACGTACAACGAACACTTTTTTTATTCTCGCCGGAACTTTTTGTGCCTAAAGATAGATATGTGCAAAAAATGTGAACATAGATATGTATAAATAAATGCAGTAGCCATACATTATAAAAAACTAGTTGAAGGCAAAAATGAATTGAAAGCACATATAAAAAATACACTCACACGTACCACGAACACTTTTTTTATTCTCGCCGGAACTTTTTGTGCCGAAATCTCGGTTCCGGCGATAAGGGCACCCTGGGAGCAATGGTGCGCGATGTGGAGGCAAGCTTGCGCTTGACTGCCGCGGTTACGGGCACCAGGAGCGGCAAAGCGAGACTGCTTACCTCGTCATTGTGGTTGTCCTCCTGGTTGATGGCCAGAAACAGCGCGTCGTAACCGTCGTCCTCGCAGGCAGTTGACGTGCACCACCCGCTACTGTGTTGAAGCAGCAGTGACGCTGATGGAGGTGGTGGCGATGGTGACGGTTGAAACTCCCTGAGCAGGTTTCGCCTTCTGATGCTACGATTGAACTGCCCGGGAGTGAACGATAGAAGCGCGATTAAGGAACTGGAAGATACGTCAGCGTTGGTGGGGGTTGGAGAGATGGGAGTAAAAGTGGGGTGGAGGAGAAGAGGTGTGGGAAGGAGATGGAGAGAGAGGTTTGACGCTAATGGCGCCCACCTCAACGGGTTCGAGTCCCGATAAGTTCTTAAAGGGTGTGCTATGCGAAGACGGAAAGGTGCGTAGTGGAGGTGAACAAGAGGAAGAGAAAAGATCTTGGGTTTGGAAGCGGGGGCCACAGGGTGAAGGAGAAGGGGAAATGACTTTTATCGTGGAGCAAGACGATGATGGCGAAACTGGCTGCTGTGGAGTGCTCGATGGCGACGATGGAAGTGCGCTGTCGAAGCGAGGACCGCGGCGTGGCGTTGCAGAACCAGAAGTTAAAATAATGGTGGAGCAGGAAGAAGTAGGCGAAACTGAAGATGGACTACCGTCGGGGAGGAATATGTTGCCGAAGGAAGGCAGGAAAAAAGACGCCGACGTAGATGTGCGTGGAGGAGAGGAGCAAGGGGAAGGGAATCGGGCGGGCGAAGGAGGAGCAGAAGCGGGATGTAAAACTATGGAGGAGAAGGAGGAGGAACAAGAAGGTGAAGGCAAAGGGGAACTGTCGAAACGAGGACCTCTAGGTGAAGCGGCTGACGGCGAAAGACCACTGTCGTCGCTGGATGTTATGTTCCGACTCGAGAGAGTTGGGTTGACCACAAGTGAATCGGAGTCTCCGTCGGTGTCAGGCGCCTCGCTCGGCGAACGAGGTTCGAGGTCTCCGTCGGTGTCAGGCGCTTCGCTCGGCGAACGAGGTTCTAACGGCGGTCCCGGCAAAGCTGGTAGATGGAGTAGACCGCCGTTCGGTGAAGCAGGCTGAGAGGAATCACTGCTCTCGTTCTCCGTGAGGGTTTGGCTGTTGTCAACA
Organism: Deroplatys truncata; assembly: GCA_030765065.1. Taxonomy (NCBI): domain Eukaryota; kingdom Metazoa; phylum Arthropoda; class Insecta; order Mantodea; family Mantidae; genus Deroplatys; species Deroplatys truncata. The sequence continues at coordinate 404,124,648 of CM060990.1, read as the reverse complement.
CCGTATCCGTATCGCAGCGATGTGCTCACATAGTGATGCACTAACCCTGTGCCGAAGTAGAAATAGTGCTTGCACACTGTAGTAAGCTCGAGGCGTCTGTGCATGTTGCTCTGACGATCGAAGGTAGACAAATGAAGTGTGCTGGAACACGGCAGTTTTACTAGTGCTGGTTATCTGGTTGCGAACTCACGTGATCAATATGGCTGCCGCGATAAAAGTTGTTAAAGTGCTCGTGAACTTTAAAAATGGCGTGAGAACGGAAGACTGATTAGCAAGTAAATGTTTAAATGTGGTGATGTGGTTGATGGTAGAAATATTTGCTGCATATCGAAAGCGGATGCTGCGGTGCCTGGGTGCTGTGACCGGAAGTACCTCGAAAAATAACCCGATTCAAATTTTGGAAGTTGTGGCAAGATAACCCGCCCGAACTTTTAATTAGGCCTTTAACGGAGCGCGCAGACGGAAACCGTGGTACAGATAACGTGTGATAAGCTGCTTGAGAAAGCGCGAATTTGTTGAAAAAGGGAATATTGTGTATTGCCTGGACTGTTTAGATTTTATTACAATTAGATTACATATACGCTCACTTCATATAAAAGAAATGCGAGTAAAAAGTAATTTGATTCGCGCAGTGGTCGCGGCTGATTATTTTAAAATATCTTAAAACACTACATGTTTGACTTGCGGCGTATTTTTGAAATACTTTAAAACAGCCGGCGAAAGAAGAGTATGTTGCAGGCTTGTAGTGTAGGGCTAACAAGTACTTTCCTATATCATTACATTGTGTTAACCTAGCGTGTTTTTCATATAAAAGAAATGCGAGGAAAAGTAGTTTGATTCACGCAGTGGTCGCGGTCGATTATTTCAAAACACTATATGTTTGACTTGCGGCGTATTTTTTAAAGATTTTAAAAGAGCCGGCGAAAGAAGAGCATTGCGCAGGCTTGCAGTGTAGGGCTAACAAGTAAAGTTTTATACGCGTTGTTTCACGAAGCACATCTTAGCAGTATGGATGCTGGAGATGAGAGCAGTACGGATTCTGATGGTGAGGTAAGTCAAGACTTAGCCTTGCAGCCAAGGTTTGACATTATAGCGCATAGAGAGAGAACGATGAAAAGACTGTTTTCGGGTTTCACAGAAAGCGAAATAGTTGTGAACCCGGGGCACGTAGATGCAAACCCTGTGCAATGGGTGACTAAGCTATTTGACGACGTTGTGAATTTTGCTAAACGGGAATTACTGGACAACGAACCCGGCTACTTAGGAATATCGATATTGGACGACAGGGAGCCCTCCAAAGCGTTCAATATGAGTGTTAGGCGCACTGATCAGGTGAATGCCGATGCGGTTGTAAAATCTATTGAAAAAGTGATGCAGAGCAATCAGCAGTTTTTGCTAGGAGGTCCCCTTAAAATTACTTTTGTATGGACCAAGGAGGTCACGGGTTCGAGTTACCAACCATGCAACGCCTGTAATGGTAATAAAGGCATCGTCGAAATTAACAATAAAGACAATTTGTGCTTACCGAGAGCCATCGCGGTATGCAAAGCTAAGGTGGATGGTGACGTAAATTACAAAACGATGACGCGCTCGGAATACTTGCAAAAGCAGAAGGCCGTAGCACTGTGCGAAACCGTGGGTAAATTAAATGGAAAGTTCACCATAGATGACGTAAGGCATTTTGACACGGTATTAAAGGACTACAAGGTGACGGTGTTTGGCGATCATACGGGTAAGAACGTGCTATACGCATCGCAGAAACAGAGCGATAAATACATTGACGTCATGTTTCACGACGGGCACTTTAATGCTATAGTAGATTTACACAAGTGTTTTAAATGTAAATGGTATTGTCGCGATTGTCATCACCCGTCGACGCAAAAAAAGAATTCCATAGGTGTGACGACAATTGTTCAAAATGTCACCAGCATTGCAATAAGCCATACACATCGTACATACACTGTACTGCATGTAACCGCGACTTTAAGGGGCCTACATGTTTTGCAAATCACGCCAAGAAAGGTGGTTTTTATCCGAAGGCGATGTCCGTGTGCGACGTCGAGAAAGTGTGTGTTTCTTGCAATAAGCTTGTAAATTTAAGACACAGGAAAACAGCTCACCAGTGCGGTGAGAAGTTTTGCAGCAATTGTAAGACACACGTTAACGACGGGCACATGTGCTTCATGCAACCGTACGTTACACAAAACAAAAGAAACCAGTACGTGTTTATGTTCATCGATCTTGAATGTACACAAAACACGCGTTATAGCGGTAAACAAGATACGTACGAGCATTTGTGCCAAATTTGTGCGTGGTATATCAAGCCTGTCCGCTGTGCATTGACGAACATCGCAAGACGGCGTATTGTTCCGAGTGCGGCGTGAAAGAATGGGTGTTTATGGACGACCCCGTAATACAATTGTTTAAGCACGTGATGCAACCGAGGTTCGAAGCCTGGGACGTGATCGTGGTAGCCCATAACCTCAGAGCTTACGACAGACAATTTTTAGTAAAGCATATGGTCGGCCATTTGAAATGGACGCCCGAGCTCGTTATGTATGACAGCAAAGTATACCGAATGAGGTACGGTGACGTCACATTTATCGACTCCCTGAACTTAGCCCCATGCCACTGTCTCGGTTCTCCAAGACGTTTGCATTGAAGGAATGCAAAGGTTATTTTCCATACTTCCTTAACACCGAGTAAAACCAGCACTACGTCGGCGCCATTCCCGACAAAATGTATTACTGTCAGGAGGGCATGTCTGTACAGGTTCGAACAGCCTTCGAGCAGTGGCACGATGAAATGACAGCCTCCGAATACGTGTTCGACATGAAGTCCGAAATGGTGACCTATTGCAAAATGGACGTGTTTTTGCTGAGTCAGGGAGTTTGCAAGCTTAGAAGGGAATTCATGGACGAGAACGGCATAGACCCGTTTAGAGAATGCGTCACCATCGCGCAGGCGTGCATGTGCGTGTATAGAAAGCGTTTCATGCCGCCGAAAAAATTGGTCTCTTACCTGTTGGCGGGTATCGACTAGCGGACAGGCAGTCTCGCATAGCGTGCATATGGCTGTCTTGGTTAGAGTTGCAAAACCGCGTAATTATTCGGCATGCTATGAGAGGACGCGAAGTTAAAATTCTAGGCCACAAAGTGAATGGGTACAGAGAGGAAGGCCGTGAAAAATATGTATACTTCTTCCACGGCTGTTTCTACCACGGTTGCAGGCGATGCTTTCACAATCGCCATGCCACGGTATACAGCACCGGGAACGAAACCATGGCCTCCAGATTGAAAAGCACCGAGAAGGTCACCCGAAAGATGAGAGAGGTCGGCTATACCGTGGTGGAGATGTGGGAGTGCGAGTTCAACGCCGAAATGAAGGCGAACGAGGTCTTGGCGCGCCATGCTAAGCACTTCCCCATACCGGAACCCCTGAGGCCCAGAGACGCCTTCTATGGAGGTCGCACCAATTGCACCAAGACGTATTGCGAGGCAAAGGGGGACCGAAAGATATTCTATTAAGACGTGTGTAACCTGTACCCGTACGTGAACAAGACGAAGTCCTACCCCATGGGCCACCCCAAGATCCACCTGGACAGGTTTCCGCGCTTAGAACACGTGCGCGGCGGGCTGCTTAAATGCCGGGTTTTACCGCCGAAAAACCTGTATCACCCGGTGCTGCCGGCGCGCATCTGCGGTAAGCTCATGTTCCCGCTATGTGGTGCTTGTGCAGAGGCGGAGAACCAGGGCGACTGCGATCACGGCGAGGACGAGAGAGCTCTAACGGGCACCTGGGTCATCGACGAGGTGAAGGTGGCCTTGGAGGAGGGGTACCGACTGCTCAGGGTGTACGAGATTTGGGAGTACGACGTGGTGCAGTACGACCTGACCACCGGAGATAAGGGGCTGTTTCAGGACTACGTGAACCAGTTCCTGAACATCAAGAAGGAGGCCTCCGGTTGGCCCTCGGATTGCGAAACGCCCGAGGCAAAGCGGAGGTACGTGGAGCAATTTTACGAGCGCGAAGGCGTCTCCCTAGATGCTGAGGCAATCGCGCCAAACCTCGGCAGGCGGGAGCTGGCGAAGTTGATGCTAAGCTCATTCTGGGGAAAACTGGGACAGCGCGATAACCTGTCCACGTGCGAGCTGGTGGACCGGTACGACCGCTTCCTAAGCTTGCTGAACGACCCGTGCGTGGAAGTGCAGGCTTATCTTTCGGCAACGGACGAGATCATGTAGTGGTATGGCGGTACTGCGAACAGAGCCCGAAGGTCAACCCCACCGCCAATGCCGTCCTTGCGGCTTACACCACGGCGCATGCCCGCCTAGTGCTATACTCCTACCTGAAGCGGCTGGGAGAGCGGATGTGTTACTTCGACACCGATTCCGTCGTCGCCGCCGCCGCTCCGGGTGAATGGTTGCCGCCCGTGGGACGCCTCCTGGGTGACATGACGGACGAGCTGACCGGTTACGGACGGGGTGCTTAATCTCCCGGTTTGCCTCCACGGGGCCCAAGAGCTACTCCATGGAAATAAAGAGCCCGGAGACGGGTGAGACCTTCTCGGTATGCAAGGTGAAGGGAATCACCCTGAATTCGGGCAATCTGGAGCTGGTGAACGCCGAGGTGATCCGAGACATGATGCTCAGGGGCAGAGACAGAACGGTGACGCTCGTAGGCACGCAGATTTCGAGAAAACCGCGTTGGACCGTGGTCACCGAACCCTGCGCGAAGACCTTTAGAATGGTGGTGAACAAGCGCGTTCTGGCCGGCGACTTCGATTCGTATCCGTACGGGTACAAGAGAGCTCATAAATGAGACGTCGAGCGGATTTTGAAGTCATTTCGAACCCGGATTCCCTAGACGACGCGATGAGGCGATTCGAATTTCCTAGCACCATGATCGTGGCGGGTCCTTCGCGCTGCGGGAAATCCACCTTTGTGAAAAACCTGATACGTCACGCCCACCAGATGTTTTACGTGCGCCCCAGAAAAGTGTTGTGGTGCCATCCGCCAGAGTATTCGCCGAAACTGGAAACCCTGCCCCTGAAATGCCAGACCCATGCAGGCATTCCGGAACTGGCTTCGGTGGGCGAGAACTACCTCGTCATCCTAGACGATTTGATGGTGGAAGGGGGCGGGACGGACGTGTCCAATTTCTTCACTAGAGACTCTCATCACAAGCGCTTCGGCATCGTGTACATTCTACAGAACCTGTTTCCGCAGGGTCGGAGATATCGAAACATCTCTCTGAATGCCAATTACATCGTCGTGTTCAAGAACAACAGAGACAAGATGCAGATCGACAGGCTGTGCCAACAGATCCAACCCAGGAACTCTAGGTTTCTCTTAGAGGCTATCGAAAAGCTACACAAAACCCGCACGGGTATCTGGTGTTGGATTGCACGCAATATACGCCTAACCGATACAGGTATCGAACCGGCGTGCTGCCGAAGAAAACGCTGTCCTTTTTCGTGCCCAATTCCGACCGTAAATATTAAAAACATGGGCGAACTTTCCTCATGCAAGGGTTTCCGATGGGTCGCACGTACGTGCGCGCGCACGCGCTTCGTCGGTCTTCTTTTTGACGGGTTTGGGGTTCGCACCGGGGCCGTTGATTTTAAATATCGCGCAAACATGGCTAGAGGGAGGTTAAGCATTGCCAAATTGAGCAGCCCGCTCATAGCGAGGCAGCACGGTAATTTGTCGGTTTTGGCCAAGGCGAAGGCGCCCCTGCGCAAGAAGCTGTTAAAAAATGCCGATGGGGATCTGATAAAGGCCATTTGCGAATGTATGCTCAACGTGTGCCGAGGTCGCGTGCACCTTCCGCGAAAGTGCTTGAGCCGCTTAAAAAAGCATAAAGCGTCTTGGAGGAAGCTGGTCGACAAACGAGTTCCGTTGAAGAAAAAGAAGAAAATATTGGTTAAAAAAGGAGGGTTTTTGCCCGCGTTTTTGCTTCCCGTACTAGCTTCGCTGGGTAGCGCCCTGGTGTCAAGATTTGTAGGATGAAATACGGCAGGCAGATCATGGTTGCCCCGCAGCCAAAAACGGTGCAAAAGCTTCACGTCATCGACAAGACCATTTCCAGGCTGACTAAAGAAATGCAGAACGTGCAGCATGCAAAGCTCTCTGCCGACGAAAAGTGGCGTCTGGTAAAATATAAATTGAGTCACTATCTCGATCTAGTGGCACAAGTGAGACGACCTTACCTTAGCGATGACAAAGACGACGACGACGATGACGACGGCTATGAAGACCTGGCCCCGACTGTAAAGCAGGAAGTGCCGTCCAGAACCGTAAAGGTGAACCCTCTCTCGCCTCGTAAGAACAAAAGGGCGAACCCTCTATCGCCCAAGAAAAAGGCGTCTAAATCGCCTTCTACGGGCTACCATTTTCGCGCGCGCCGTTGGCAACCGCTGTACAAATGAAGAATGAAGGAGTGGAAGACGTTAAGGCGGTACTACGCAAGACCGGAACACTATGCCGGCTTAGGCACCGCAAAGTCCCTTCGCAACGCCACGGGCGCGTCAAAAACCGACATAGAGTCCTTCCTTCAAACCAAGGACAGTTACACTCTGCACAAGCCGGCGAGAAAGCGGTTTCCGACAAAATTCTATCACGTGACCAATATGGACGATCTTTGGGAGGCCGATCTAAACGTCATGAACAGCGTCAAAGAGCATAACAAGCCGTACGTGTACATTCTCACCGTGATCAACGTATTTTCCAAATATGCTTGGGCCGTACCTCTCAAATCGAAGCTGGGCGCCGAGGTTGCGCGAACATTTCGCTCTATATTTTCTCGTCGCGTTCCCAGGGTCCTGCAAACCGACAAGGGGACGGAGTTTAACAGCAAAACGTTTCGCAACTTTCTGAAGAAACACGACGTGCAACACTACAGCACGAAAAATAATGTCAAAGCCAGCGTCGTAGAGCGCTTTAACCGCACCTTAAAAACTAAAATGTGGAGATATTTCACGCACAAAAACAGTTACAGATACGTGGAGGTGCTTCCGGCTCTACTCGACTCGTACAATAGCTCCCATTACAGGTCCATAAAAATGGCGCCAAAAGACGTCCACGAGTCCAACATTCTACAGGTCTACCACAATCTATACGGAAACAGACGCTTGCAGCGCAAAAAAATCCCGCATTTTCGGTCGGCGATCACGTGCACATCTCCAAAGAAAACATGAAATTTGACAAGGGGTACGAACAGAATTGGACGGACGAAATATTTCAGATAGCGGAGCTGGTGCGCGGTAGACCCGTGGTATATAAGTTGAAGGATCTGTCCGGAGAAGCCATAGACGGCATATTTTACACCGAGGAGTTACAAAAGGTCGCGGTTCCCGAGACCTTCAAGATCGAACGCGTATTACAGACCAAGGGGCGCGGACGCAACAAACAGCACTTAGTGAAGTGGAAGGGGTATCCGGCAAAATTTAACTCGTGGGTTCTGGCTTCGACCGTCGATTGGGCATGATTAAGACCAAACCGTTTTCCCTCACTCTAGTCAGCAATGCTTCCATGAACCACTTTACCGATAACACCACGTCCAGGTTTTCAAACATCTTTTCCGAGAGAATCGTTTTGCAGGGAGAATGGGAAGTGGCGCTGCAAAAGGTTCTGTATCCTGTAAAATTTTATAACGTTTCGGGAGACGATGCCCACATGGTGGGCACCAAGTACACCATGACGGTCCTCCCCACGCATTCCAAATTCAGCTTAGAAATACCGCAAGGTATCGTGCACAATCCCAAAGACCTGGTGAGCCTCGTCAACGCGGTCATCCAGGAGCATCTGCACGTGGAAAACTTTTTTCAGTTCGACGAGCGCAAGAAAACGGCAAGTGTGAACGCAGCCGTCACGCATCCTCAACCCTTGCCGGACATTCCGTTCGACGGGTACGTGGAAAATGTCCTGCGCACGGCTAAACCGTACACGATCACAGAAACGATCGAATTGAGCTATGCGCCCCGCGGAAAACCGAAGCCGAAACCAAAACCTGCGAGGCTGCAAAGACCCGCTTCTCGCCTGCCTAAACCTTTGGCATCATCAGGGGAGGGCGAAGCTTCGCAACCCGTCGAAACGGGAGAGGAGGGCACGGATTCGAAAGAGGAGGGCGATCCGCTACATCGCATTCACAGCTTGCTCTTGACTCCCGCTATGGCCAAAATGCTAGGTTTCGAACCCTATACCAACACCATTCTTCAGAAAGGCCCTAAACAACCTGTAGATCCGTATATGGGGTTTCCTTACGAGATGTTCATCTATTGCAATCTAGTGGCTCCGCAAGTCGTGGGCGACGCCTTCGTGCAGGTCATAGAGAGCGTTGCGGTGGAATACGAGAGAAGCAACAACACTTACATGAGCGACGAAAAGACCTTCTTTCCCCAAAACTGGGTACCCTTGATTCGGCAAGACTTCAAAACTGTAAACATAGATTTAAGGAACGGTTATGGCGATCTGTTGCCATTCGCTGACGGATTTTCCTCTACTATAGTTCTTGCTTTCCGTCCAAAACAACAATAATGGATGTGCACGTCGTCACGCAGTACTACCTCAATCAAGCAGGTGGCGCATTCGACGACCGCGATTTCATTCTCTACAGGGGTAAGCGTTACCGAAAAGGTAGAGGCCTCCTTTCCGCCGTCGGAGGACTCTTCAGAAGGCTGCTGCCAGTCGGAAAGGAGGCCTTAAAGGCGGGTGCTCACGTTCTGTCAGATGTGGCTACCGCCGGAGTAGCGCCGATGGAAGCGCTTAAACGGAGGTTCAAGGAGTCTGGATACAATTTAGAGCGAAAGGCCGACCAAAAGCTCGATGCCATGCTCGGTTCCGGCATGAGGCGCCTCAAGAGAATAAAACCGACCAAACCTAAAAAGAGCAAGCAGTCGAAGGTTAATTGCGCTATGTGTAAGGTGCGAGACGTATTTTCGTAATCGCAGACGCGACCGTCCACATGAGTTCCGAACTGGACATCTTTAAAGACGTCCCCGTTCAGATGAACATGTAGGAGTCCCGGTTCATATATCTAAACCCGCAAAACACGCTCATGAAAAATGCTCCCATTACTTTTCATTATTCCGGAAATACAGACGATTACCTAGATTTGACCTACGTCGTACTCGAGCTCATGGTGCGCGTTGTAGATGACAAAGGAGAGGACATAAAAGAGGACGTTAATGCCACTCTGGTCAATAACGCCTTAAATTCCCTGTTTCAACAGGTCGAGGTGTCGCTGAACAACGTCATCGTTTCCATGCCGCAGGCAGGATACCCTTACAGAACGTACCTAGAAACACTTCTTAATTACTCCGAAGATGCCATGAGTAGCAAACTAGAATCCTCCCTCTGGAAAAAGGATACGGCTGGCATCATGGACGTTTTTATCGCTAATGCCGGATTTCAGTGGCGCCAAAGCTTTACCAAAGGCAGCAACATCACTCAGCTGATTGGCCCTCTGTCCAATGCTCTGTTTAGACAGGTAAATCTGCTTTTGAACAACGTGAGCATGACCATTAAGCTCACTCCTGCCTCTCCTCAGTTTTATTTGTTTTCCGACGTGCAGACCTTTAAAGGTTACGCCGAAATCACCTCCGCCACGCTGCGTTTAAAAGCGGTACGACCGTCGCCAACCATCGAGCTTGCGCATCAGGCGGTGCTTGCCAAGAGCAACGCCAAGTACCATCTCAAGGATGTTAGCTTTCACGCCCTCAGCATACCCAAAGAGTCCAGAGCAATGACGTTTAGCGACGTCTTCATAGGACAAATTCCCAGAATGGTGGTGGTAGCCATGGTCACCGACAAGGCTTATTCTGGCAACTTTAACACAAATCCGTACAATTTACAACATTTTCAAATGAACTCCTTTCAACTTTACGTCAACGGTCAACCTTTTCCCTCTCAACCCCTACAACCAGACTTTAAAAAGGGACACTATTTGCAGTGCTTTCAAGCCCTGTAGGACGGTCTAGGAATTCATTTCAAAGACGAGGGACACTCCATCTCTAGACAAACGTACCGGTAGGCTATACCGTAATGGCTTTCGATCTCACTGCAGACATGAGCGCCAACGAATCTCACATCTCTGGCCAGCGTCACGGCAGCGTGTCTATAAGCATAGGTTTTGCCGATAAATTGACAGAACCCGTTATTCTTCTGGTGCTCTCGGAAATACATCGCACGCTCGAAATTGACGCCAACAGATCCATCTTGGTATCATGAACACCTTTCAGATTCAACGCTTTCTATCCACATGTCCCTCTACGCGATCTCACTTTTTAGGTGTCTACCCCTGCGATAGGTTACCCGCATTTCATGCCATTCAAAATCTTCCCTTCGCTATCGTGGTGAACACCGATCCCAGCACAAAACCGGGTAAACACTGGGTTTGCATCTTTGTGGGTAAAAACGGACGGGGAGAATATTTTGACAGTTACGGAATCGATTCTCTTTCGCCTTATCTTCTTCACTTTTTAAATTCCGTCTGCGGGACGCAATGGTCTACCAACTCCAGAAGGCTGCAAGGTTATGACAGCACCACTTGCGGTCATTACGTCATCGACTACCTCACCCACCGCTGCTCCGGTCTGCTTAAGCATAAATTCTTTTCCAAATTTCACGTCATCGATTACGCTCATAACGATGACGTCATTCGCAAAACCTACAAAAACGTATGCCTTGCAAAATGCTCTAACGCTCACCAGTCCTGTCAACCCATGCAGGTAAGCAGGTGTGTTTGTGTGTGTGTGTGTGTGCCATACCGTCTATCTATTTCTTTTTCTCGTGTTTTCATTCCCCTTTTTTGCACGTGCTTTCAGAACTCGCTCCTGATCATATAAAATGCACTGTCACACCGTTGCCTTATTCAGTCAGCCATGCAGGACGATAGCGCAGCCACGCAGCACAGGTTGGTTCATGCTATTTGTAAATTTTGTGTTGTTGTTGCCGATTATGCATAACACTTACATTTGTTTTGCCTGTCTTGTTTCAGTGCCGCAGCAGATTCGACAAAAAAGTCTCGTGCAAAAAGAAAACTTCCCTTCATTGAAGGTGATTTGGCCGAACAGCACAACCAACCCAGCACCGTGGTGGGACCTCTTTCCGACATCTACTTTCTCAACGCCAAACAAACCAAATTTGCGTGTGTCGGATTTTCCCCCTGTCGCCGCACCAGCTGGTGGTATCCATTGCAAAATGTGGACAACGCAACGCAGTAGTCATGTGTTCAACGGAGTGGCACAAATTCGTCGAAGCGATACCTATTATTCACCGACGCTTCAGCGACTCAGAAGGACGCCTACAAGACTATCAATTCAGCAACATCGTCACCACCCTGTTTAAGAACGTGTTCGGGAAGCTAAAAATCGTCTTCAAAGACATGCAAGGCACGTCTGTCACGCTCAACAACGAAGAGTGGAACACGTTGCAAAACTTGCAGCGCATCATTACCGACATCATGTATCACAAGAAGAAAGAAGAAACGGACGTGCAACATCAAATCATGGCTTACTACAAGTACATGCTGCACAACCGCGCCTCCAGTGTGCCCTTCGAAACCATGAATTTTACCCAATTCACCAAGTACATACGGTGCGCCAATTTCAGAACATTCCTAGAGGCAGATCATTTTCTCAAAACTCATTTTGCTCTATCCATCGCACAAAATACTCCTTAGTGCGCATGTACCTCTACTTCCGCTTCAGTCTCCTCTCGCCCTTCGGTGACGCAACAAGTGCTAGCATGGGTTACAAAAACTACTTGTCTGTATACTGCGAAGGAACTAAGGTGTTTAAAAACTACGAAGTGTTAGGACATCCACAAAAAAAATACACCTTATGCACTACGTTTCTTCGATGACACTTACGACGGAAAATCCATCTCCGTCAAAATTCACAGCTGCGAAAGCAAAATTCATTTTGTGTTATCTAACATGAGTTTAAACGATATCCATTTCAAAACAGACTTGATCGATGGCGACCAAACAGATCAATATTTCCAATTTGTTCCCGCAAGAGGGTTATACATCGTGTTTTACGAACAGCAATACGTCTCCGCAGCGAAAATGCGACAAATGAGAAACAAAGATTACATGTGCTACGGTACGTGCTTGGCAATGAATTTGGGCAACACCTCCACCTATATTATACCCGATCATATTTACGGCGTTTGGATGTTCAGCGTCGATGAAAACAGAGTTCTCATCCCACAGCAAATCAACACCGTAAATAATTTTAAAAGCAAAGTATGGTGGTAAAACCCACTCTCCAACAAACTTTTCCCATCAGCAATTTCCTGCGGATGCACTATTTCCTGTACAAGACCAGCTCCTAACGGTCGTTTTTACCACAGTGTTTTCCTGCGGATGTTCTACTTCCTGTTCTCTACAATTAGCACTTCCTGGGGATGTGAACCACGGCTTTATATATGTACGCCCGAGCGTTTTTCGCATTCAGTCTGGGCTAAACCGCCGTCAGGAATGCCAGGTGCGACGTGTAAGGACTACCACTGCTCCTTCTGTTTTCAACGAACGTGCAGCTGCCAACTTCACAACCGTCTCACGCACTTATGCACACAGTGCCATCTGGGATTCTACTAAGACCTCGCTCAACTCAGTGCGCAAATTCAAGCATTTCTGCGCACGCACGCCGCATCAAACAGCGCATGACTTGCTACTGCTTCACCGTCCTCACAGACTTTCTCGAAAACGGACGACGCATTCAGCTCCTGCTACCTGGAGAACGCCACCTGCTGCTGCAAAACCACGGCATCATCTTTAATCGCTATCGACCATCCGACGTCGACGTAGTGTGGAACAAACTTACCACACAACAACAGGAAATCTGCGCCCCTTACCGCAGGTGCCAACTGCATTACAACTTGCCCTCACAATCCACTGATATCGACGGTCCTGCACCATTCGTTAAACACTGCCATTTGTGCAACCATGGCACAGGACGCTCTTAGCCAACTCCAAGAATTATCACACACCTCAGACATACTCAGCGTGTCTTCTCTTGACAAGAACGTACCATACCGCGTCATCGGCGTCAAACCTATCGACACCATACACGGCACAAAACTTGTTGCCAAACTAAACAACGACATGGAAGTTTTCCTGCCAACCAGATTTGGAAAAGCCTCTCCAGATCTCATCAGCAAACTCGACTCTACCCCCTTCTGCATCACTTACGAGGGCGAGGAAAAATTCAAAAGTGGATTCAAAAGATTCATCGTCACATTTACGCCCTATAAAGAACAGTAATGTCCTGCGAAACCGATCCTGTCAACGTAGGCAACAATCTCACCCTCAAACTCATATTCAATTCCCATCTATCCAGCAAAGGTGAACTCCCTTCACATATCAACATTTATCCTCCCACACCTCCTTCTTTGGCAATAACAAAAATTTCACAGTCAAACTTGACATCCAAGATGCCGACCTCGTCCACGTCCAATGTCTACCCAACAAAGTCTACCAGCATCAACAGGACGCAATCTGCAGAATATACCTTGGCAGCAACAAAATTCCTGCCGTTTGCAACAAAGTAACACCGGCAGGGTGCTTCTCCACCAGCTATAATAATGATGTCGTCATTCCCATATACATACCTACCTACGACGATGATCTTCATCAAAACTTTTCTCACCTTCTAGTCACCTGCGTCACAACACCCAGCAGCAGCACACCCCTGTTTCGCATCAGCAGCGGCAGCAGCAGCAGCGAAGACGACGAACAACAACATTCATCTAACAAACCTCAGTGTACAACACATTTCAAAAATATTCTAGTGCGAAAGTGAGGTTAAAAACTATGGACCATTCAGTGCTCCAAATATATGTGTGGTGTTTGTGCTTATTTCTGTATTTTATCATAGTTCCAGTGTATATTATCATGGTTTATTGCTTTGGAGTTTTTTTCTTAAAAACGTGTGTTTTTGTGCTTATTTCCGTATTTTATCATAGTGTTTAGGTCATCCAACATATTCAGTGCTCCAAATATATGTGCGCTTATTTCTGTATTTTATCATAGTGTTTAAGTCAATATATAATCATTGTTAACTCTTGTATAATTTCTTTGTTTGAACCATTCACTCTATTATCACAAAAATAAATAAGGTCCCGGATTAGCCTACAGGGTTAACGATAATCCTACCGCTCCGCGGATTAACAGCGACACCAGGATTATCGATAATCCAATTGGCTAATTCGGGATTTGCTTATTTCTGTATTTTATCATAGTTTTAAGTCAATATATAATCATTGTTAACTCTTGTATAACTTCTTTGTTTGAACCATTATTGTCAACATCACTGTATTATCAAAAAAATAAATAAAAAACATGGTCCCGGATTAGCCTACAGGGTTAACGATAATCCTTCCGCTCTTAATCCGCCTTAATCCGCGGATTTACAGCGACACTAGCACTCCTAGCGGCAGGATTATCGTTAATCCAATTAGCTAATCCGGGACCATAACTACTAACCACGATGTCTAACCGCTCAACACCCAAATATTCACAGCTGTACTAACTGTACATTCACAAATAATTGTATTTTGTTTATGGGCGCTCCTTAACTACAATGGTTAATAGCTATTCAATATTGGGCGTAAAAGGCCGAGCATTATTCTCAGAGGCCTCTTTTTCAGGCTTGGGGTTCTTTTACGTACCATAAATCTACGACACGGAACCACCGTGTTTGCTTCGCTTCCGAAGGAAGCCATCACTACATACCAAATGTCCATCTTGTTTCAACCGGCAGGAAGAGAAAGCCATCTGCATTTCAACTAATTAATTTCTTAGCAGCCACCTCACTTACACGCCACCACTCCAACACCACAAAGGACCTAGCCTTGATGAAGACCACGGTTACATACCGATAACCTCCCGCCACACCGTTAACATCGCTCATGCATTCTGAAACCCTTTCGCCATTTAATTTAGTAGTAAGAATATAGCTCACCCTAATAACCACTAACTAACTTTTTCCGGGTACTATCCCCAGGCGTCAATCAGGGCGTGTTATCGTTGGTCCTGACACTCAGCCCGACTCGCTCGCATGCCTTGTATGCTAGCATGTGTAGACAATCCATTACTATCCAGGGTGCTTAGAGCGGAACCCACCATCTTGCCCCTTCCTCCGTCTTTCCTCCACTCAAACCAACAATTACTTCTATTTCAAGCTGCATGTCCGTTATACTACTAAGAAAGCACCCATACTATAGCTTGAATGTTTAGTCCATTAACAGCATGTGCATGGGGAGGTGATGTAGCCTCAGGGGATGACCATCACCTGGGGTGGCGGATATGGGTCGACCAAAAAGATGTCTTCATGACTCACTTCGCCCACCATCGCAGAACAGCCCACTTCAGGACCCATCTACAACTACTTCCTTCTGCCTCATTCCAACCAATTCCCCTACTGCTTCATAATTACTAACAACCATCGAGGCCCCTCCTACCTCCCCCTGCAACATTCAGGACTAGTTCACGTGTGTTGCCCTCGCCTGATTCTCCGATCACCCGCTAGCATGCATGGCATGCCAACATTGCAACCTACTCATTACTAATCATGCTGCTCTAAGCGGAACCTGACCAACCTGAATGATTTTAGGATTAACTTACATCCCTCCCCTGCTCTTTCTTGCTTACTCTTACTGACAGTCTGTGCATGGGGAGACGGTATAGCCCTTGAGGATGATCGTCACCAATGGCGACGGGTATGAAGCCGCTTCCAGAAGAAAAGTTTCCTACTAGGTCCGTGCCCATACCTCACTCACATTAAATATAAGTTGCCACATTCACACTGGTATTGTTCAGGTTCCATGAATAATCCCAGTAATTAAAAATTAACGCGCTCGCATGCAATGCATACCAGCAACTTAGCTATACACATACTAACCGGTATGCTATGCGGGACCCGACCAAGCAAGAATTGCACGCTAAACAGAGCAATATACAATTAACACCTGGAGGGTTCTTTAGTAGGTATTCCGCAACTGAGCAGCGAGCCTCACATATCCCCCCAGCCGTTGTACATCGGCTGGAGGTTGAATGCAGCAATGCATTCCCCCCAAGGAAAAAAATGCTACATAACACACACTCACGTTACTTTCACACACATCTCGACATGGGCAAGAAGAAGCAATAACGTAGACACGCCGAGCCTGCTACAGCAGTCACCTCCGCCGACCCTCCGGCAACCGCAGAGAGGGCCGCTCCACCTCCGAAGCGACCTGAGGCCCCTTCAGCATCCTCGCTACTAGCAGCTTCGCCGCGACTGCGCCTGCAGTCGCTGCTACCTAACTGGCCCATGCCGCACAAACAGTGGCCGTGCATCATCCTCCAACTAAATATAGACGCTTTAGCATAGTAATTGCTGGAGTGCCCCGCGACTTGCCGGCACGCTTTGTGGTCAGCGCTTCGCAGCAGCAGTGACCCTCTGCTATAGGGGCCATCAGAATCGTCTCTACGCAAGTCAACATGCCGCGCCGAGCCGAAAAGTCACTACTGTGGCACTTCATTCAGCCCTGCAATCTGCAAGAACCGCAATCTCGCCGCTGACGCCGCTACTGCGCCGCTTGTGGTGGGTCATCGCACTTCCGCGGCCAGGCGCTCTGCCTTCTGTGCCCTCGTACGAAAGCTTCGCCGAAACCGCCTGCTCCTTCCACGCTGCTGCAGACGACACCTCAACCACCACAGCTTACATCGTCACAGTGCCAAGCAACATTACAAAGCAAATCCAGGGCCTGTGTGACGCCGTACAGGACCTTCACGCCGCGTTCCTGAACCTGTCGGCGAAGCTGACGGACCTGGAGGAATGCCTTAAAGATCTTCAGATATCCATTGATAAACCCGTCCGAGCACATAAATCCACATCAGACACGACGCAGCAACACCTAAACTCCATAGACATCACCTCAGATCGCTGGAGGAACAGCAGCATCAACTCCGAACCCACATTCTTCAGCAGACAACCACACCACCGAAAACTCTCAGCTCTCGCCGAAAGCCTACGAGCAACGCAATCTACGCCAGGGGTTTCCGAGCTCGGTCTCTTCACTGACGACGTCCTCTAGACTACGCACAAGACCCAGCACTTCCTCATCCGTACTGTCACCTACATTCCCTAACATTATCACCCTTCCATCCACTAGTATTACAGACAGGGTTCATGACTGCATTATAGAAATTTTCTTTCACCCTCTCCCATCCACAGGGCGGCAGCACACCAACTTCCAAATACTAACGCGGGTGTTACATGGGACTGCGCAACCTTTCGTTTTACTCCTCTCTTTTTCGTCCCTCTGTTTTCCTTCCGGTGGGCCAATTTTTAACGGGTATGCCGACTATTGGTGTGTCCCACATTCTCAGCCTCGACTACCGTCAGGGCTGAGGTTAGTGATTAAATCATTTTCTCCTCCACTCGAAAAAAATGCGACACAAATGAGACATATTTCAGTTAGCACTGAGTCACCGCAGTTATCTTCAGAAACGCCACAGTATTGGGTTCGTCTCTCTCTACGCATCTTTTAACTCCAGCACCGACTCAGACATGGGACGCAGGAAAAAGAAGAACCGGCCTGCTGTGATCACTGCTGATACACGGACAAACACATCGCCTCCGCCGTTACCAACAGCAGAGGCGCAAGTCATCACAGTCTACACCCCCTCGCCCGAGCCGGACCAACCAACACCTCTCCACTGTCGTAGTAGGGCACCTTAACACCGCCTCTCGGAGCTAGGCCCACTCAAAAGTCGGAGAAGGTCCCTCCAATGCTGCCACTTGCCGTCAGCCCGTCTCCAGCACCAAAACCGGGCCCTTCGGCTAAACCATTCGCCGTCGGCGCTGCTTCAGCACGACCCGGCTCTCCGACGCCACCGATCGCCGTCAGCCGTGCTCCACAGTCGGAACAGTGCTTCCAGAGTTCACTGACTCCGCGCCGCAAGCCTGCGAGGATGGCCGTCACAGTGTGGTCTTTCGCGAGTTACCTACAAATCTTCCGGCTCACTTCGTGCCGGAAGCCGATAGTCGCCTATGGCCCCCATCAGTTAGGGTCCCAAGAATCACATTCGTCTGGAGACCTGCTCCTCTTATCAGACTACACCTGGGCGCCGCTTCGGACATAGAAGAGGCCTTGTGCTAAGCATGCCGTTGGTAGGACTGAGGTTGCGCGTTGAGGCTAGCAGAAGTAAACGATCGGTGCCCTGCTGCAGTCGCTCAGCGTAGGGTTGCAACGCCACACCCAGGTGCCACTACTTCAGGACAAGAAGCACGCTAAGTGTTGCTTGCTCCAACCATGCCCTACGTTTCCGTCGTAGCTTCTGCTCCACCTGCTGCAGACACACTCATTTCACAGGTCAGGCCTAGTGCTCTTTGTACCCCCGGAACAGACACCAACCACATATAGCACCGTCGCCATCGGGGACCGCCCCGACAACGGGAGCATCACCACCGCAGCATGACGTTGCGTCAGTCATAACGGAATCGCAGCAGCAGCACACGTCGCCTTCAAGGATTCCTTCAGCACACTACACGAGGCGCTTGCCGCGACACTGTAGGAAGTACAGAACCTTGGCCTTCGTCTCAAAGTTTCCCGTCGGTGGGAAACTAATAAGCGCCTTACTGCACTGGAGGCCAACATCGAGAGCTTATGGCCGACAACGACAAGCTGCTGTCTTCCGTCCACCACAAAATTACACGCATTAAGAGTCACTTAGTTGAACCATATGACCCAGGAAAGCAACAACGATCGACCTACGCGGCTTGGGGTCCTCGAGGACCGATCGTGGAGATTCGAGAGCTACAACAATAAACAGAAACCAACATTAACCGGAACCTCCAGAAACTCCAAGATCATTTTCACGAACTTCAGGAAAGTTACATTCAGATCTGAAACTTCACGGAATGCTATGTGCTGCCACTTCCATCACCATCCAGCAATAGAAGACCCAACCAATATTATGTTACGTTTGATGACACCACACATCACCAGAAAGTCCAGTTTATCCTCTCCTTTACTTCATTAGGGTGCAGGCTGGATCTATGGTCAAGCCAATCTCCTAGTTACCAATCCTCACTCCCTGGTGACTGCTTTGTGGCCCAGTTATGTTTTCACCTATACTGTATGGGTGCAACAGTGGTATCACAGCATACGTTCTCCTTCCAACTTTTACATCAATGGAGAGGCTTTTAGTGTGCATGGCCACTCTGGTGGGTCTCATACTCTCGGCTTTGGCTGGGGTTAGTGCGCAGAAAGTATTTTCGCTCCACTTGGGTGATAAAAAAAGCTACATGCCATAAAATCATATGAACCAATGAGATGCCAGGTTCATCCTGGCACTGTAAACATATACAGATCACTTCAATTTTCATCAGTTTATCCAAATGACGAAGATGATGAACACCTTCAAAGGTTCTGTTTCAAACCATCTGCTTACCTTCTAGAAGCCCAGGGAAATTTACAGTTATTATCCCATCAGGAAAGCTTCAGCTCTTATTTTATAATACCTTTGTTTATATCACAAATATTATCAGAAGTTCCTTCAGATTTAAAATTAAAAGCATGACTGATGTGAAACAGCTTGTTAATCTACTGTTGAGTGAATATAGTTCTTTGACTTAAGCCTAACCTAATCTAAGTACTACCTGTATATTTTTAACTGTTCCTGTTGCAGTGGCCAAAGCTGAAAGATGATTTTCTCAACTAAAGCTCATAAAAAACTACCTAAGAAGCTTTATGACTCAAGAATTCGTAGATGGTTTGCTCTAATGTCAATAAAATATCATGAATTAACGTTGATAAAACTATTGATTTCTTTGGTGATATATAATCAAGAAACTGCATCTTCAAGTTTAATCAGGCTTTTACTGTTGAATAAATAGCTTATTTTCCTGTTGTCAAGAAAATTTGGACTATAAGCTTTGTGAAACTTCAGTCTTTGATTTTTACACTAAGAAATGTCCTTTAAAATTGTTTGTGTTTACTAAAATAATACCCACTAGTGATGTGGTTGAATAATGACATCCATTTCAATTTCATAAGAAGTGAAAATTTTTTTTCCATGGCTCCATCAGTTATTTTTATTTTGAGACGTATACGGTTATTTTAGATCTTAAGTCCAAAATAACAACAGTTCTGATTGTTGATGTTACTGGAGGAAGAAGTGAGTGCCATAATTTTTAGCTATATAGAAAACTAAATAAAACAACTAACATTTCATTTTATGATACCGTGGTTCTTCAAATTTGTAAAACTATGCATGTTTATATTTGCTTAAATCTAATTTTGTATAATGCCTATAGATATATAAGATTTAAACCTCCTGAATTCACATTTGGAAACTGCAGTCAGTGCCCAGTTTGGACCTTTTGCGTCTTTGCCTCCGAGAACCTAACTATGGTACTGACCAACACATATTGCACACAGCAATATTCAAGATATGGAACAAGAGCAATAACTTCAAAAGACAAAAAGCAATTGTGGATATCTCCACATCAGAAACATAGGAGAAATAGATAGAATACAAGAAATTTGCAAACCAACCAAAAGCAGATGACAAATTCAAGAGAATATTCAAAACACACAACATAATTTTGGCTTCACACAATAAATATAGTATAGACAACCTTCTTTGCACTTTGTTAAGAGACAGAATTTCAACAACAGAACA
The DNA here is from genome assembly GCA_030765065.1 of Deroplatys truncata. NCBI lineage: Eukaryota > Metazoa > Arthropoda > Insecta > Mantodea > Mantidae > Deroplatys > Deroplatys truncata. The sequence continues at coordinate 404,103,969 of CM060990.1, read as the reverse complement.
CATGGGATGTTCCACATTAAATGTGCAGACTATGACCAAATATATATCTATATATGTATATGGGCAGCATGAAAAGAAGCCTGGATACAAGACTGAAGTAGCAAATGAAATCCATAAAATAAAAATAGTGTTGAAAAGTCAGCACTTTCAACTCATTTCTGGAACCTAAATCTCAAAATTATACAAATTGCTCTCCATCTATTAGGATTCTGATAAAACTTTCAGTGTGGGGAAAAAAAATGTTTATCCAGAAAAACCAGAACAAGGTCATGAACTTTGAGCTCCCATTCCCAAGTGAACTAAGAAAATTCATTAGTCGCCCATTAGATGGCTCCATCAGTCTGAAAACTTGAGATGAGATGAGCAAAATAACCTGTTAGCCAAGAACTGACTAAGAATGAAAGCTCTTGAAGCAGTTTTCAAAGGATTAAGTGTGAGGATAGAATGCAAAGCAGCCAACTCAAATAGTATATAATAAATTAATTAATTCTCTTCTGATAACTTAGAATGAGGAAGCATTATCCTATCTCCTATAATGTTATGTTACTTAATCCTCCTTAATAGATAAACAATAATATTTACTCTTTTGAAGGAGTTTTAGGAAGCATGACATTATAGGAGGATAGGAAATACTATTTTTGTGATTTTTTGTATGTATGTTGGTATGTACAATGAAAAATAAATGAATGGATGTTAAGCCTTCAAGATATTTCCAAAAAGAATTCACCATGGAGAAAGAATACAATGGACAGTTGCCATTCCTGGATATTAGAATAATTACTAGAGATAAAACCCATCTATTCTTTGGCATATATAGAAAACCCATCCACAGCAATAGCTACTTAAAACACAACAGCCATAATCTAGTTCCCCATGAACATGCAGTACACAACAGTCTTATTCGTAGGTTAGTACACATATGCATGAGCAAAGAAGAATACCAACTAGAACTGAATAGCATAAAACCATAGCAGCAGAAAATGGAATTAGGATGGAGCTAGTGCAAAAGAAAAAAAATATACATAACAAAAACCAGAAAAAGAATAAAGAACAGCAATAAACTCAATCAAAGCATAAATAAAAAGAAACGCTCAAGAAATTCACATATCATCCCTCCACTTTCTACAAATTCCAGGAGATCTTCAGTGAACGCAACATCATCCTAGGCCCCCAAAACAGATACTAGATATTTTATGAAAAATATATTAATAAGGTTAAAAGATAAGATCCCACCTGAAAACAAATCCAGCATATATATCAAGTAAATATCAATAGCTGTTAAAAATTTACATTTGGAAAACAAAGAGAAACTGAAAAACCAGCAAAGAATGCATTAGAAACATAAACAAATAACAAGAAGACATATCCGCAGTAGCTGATACCTTTGGAAGGAAGGGCACATCAGTGAGAGCCCAAACTACTAAAAAATACCACAGGCAAGCTAGAACTTACCTAATGAGAAAACATTCTTCTCTGAAAAGTAGTAGGAGACTTGTTAATGAAGAGGTCGCTCCAAGCACCACCAGGGAATAAGGAAACTACAACATAGGAAATTATTGGCAGATGATCCAAAAATGATGATCGGGGGGGGGGGAGGGGGGGAACATCTCCAGAAACTAGTTTTCGAAAACTTATACAAGTAAGTAATGTAGTGTCCCAAGAATCAATATATTTTATTTTTCAAAATTGTTGTTTATTATACATCTAAGTAATTTTACTTGTTTGGGTTTGCAACCCATCATTATCACCAACAGGAAATACTTCATTTACATTTTCTGTCATCTCCCTTGCCTTGAATATCCTACTAAAATATTTCTTCCATTCACTCAAAACTTAGTTTGCGGTGTGAGGATATTGCCTTCTTCATCCTAGTACAATGTGGGAAGAATCATTATTTTCTGGTTTTATTTCTCTTGAAATTACTTTATATTTAGTTAATATTCTTAACCAAAAATTCTTCTTTTTCAGTAGAGATTTTATTTGCTTCCTTTCTTTTCTGGGTTTGGAATTCATAATGTGCTGTTATTTTCATTGAATTGTTTTCTTTCTGACTTGATTCTTTGGTAGCATTATAGTCCTATACTCTTAATCCCACTATATATTACTAGAAGTTCTATTTTGCTTGTTGATAGTTTCAACTTCAATTATGCATTTTGGATATTCAGATATTAGGAGTTTTTTGCTCAGTACTCCTTTAAATTCTTTAATTTTTTGCGGGTTCTGTAAATTTATTTTGTCCCCGTTAGCAGTGTGGGTGTTTTAGTTATTATAAATTTTAGGCACCGTTTGCTGCAATGTAATTTTGACTACAAATAGGTCAGGCAATTTTATATTCTATTATCATTCCAATATCAATTACCAGCCCCATTTTTCTTCACTTGGATAATACATGACCTATTTGATTTACTGTGTTCCTGTCAAGGAAGACCCATGTTTCTTTATGGATATCTTTAACCTGATATTATGTACCCATGATAAACAGATTATTGGCCATTGCAAATTCTATAATATTTCACAATGTTTGTTACATATTACATGTAATGTATACAGACCAGTTACATTTTTATATGACTTTTCCTTGCCAACTTTAGCATTAAGATCTTGTAATACTAGGATCATATCACTTTTTGGCATTCTGTCTAATAAATTTTGTAGCCCTTCACAATAGAGTTTCTGTTTGTTTTTCCACTTTTTCTTCATATAGGGCGTAACAGCTTATTAAAGTCATATTATAATATTTACCTTTTATTCTTAAGTTACTCAGTCTTTCATTAAATGTGGTAAGGCCTATAATATGGTTTTTAAGATTCTTACATATAAAAAAGCCAATAGTTACAGTGTAAATACTTTTTGTCTATTTTGCTGTTTCCCTTCCACGTGTTTTCTTGTATGGCAACCAGATTAGTGTTCATATTTGCAATTTGTTTAGCTAGGAGTTGCATTTTTCCTGGTTATGGAGTGTTCATATGTTCCATACATACCAATAGATATTTATATTTAGTCCATTTTACATGCTTAAATTGTCTGGCATTATTCTGGTCAGTTTTTATTTGTAGATATCCTTTAGCAAGAAAGTTTTGTGCAATAGGTATCAGAGTGCTGACGCAGCCCCTAATCTTCAGGACCAGGCATCTCTATTTATAGCCCGGGGAGACAGGGTGATTTAGTTATATCCTTGGACACTGGGTAGCTTGGATACCTAGAGATCACTACTTCTCATCCTTAAATTGGATAGCTGAGGAGTATATAAAGGAGTATACTGTGAACATTTGCTTAAAATAAGTGCTATGGAGAAAAATTTTAAAGTTACGATAAATGACTGCTTAAGCAGAATTATGTAATTGATATATTTTCAACAAGTTAGAGCGGAGTCCCTGCTGCGTGTTAAATTCACCACAAGGGTATTTTGCTTATTTCTTTGCTGGAAACCAAATACTAGTACCAGGGCCGGTTCCTCCACGGGCCTACTACGTGGGTACGGTTTTGGCGCTCCCGTGGTCGCGAGTCACACTTTCGATTGGGTTCCTCTAAGAGGTGAGAGGGCTTAAGCCAAACGCCCAATCTACTTCGGTCCAAAAGCGTGTTTGACCAACTACAAGTTACCTCCCTGAACACAGTCTGACGCATACCGCTGCGCGGAACGGAGTAGGGGAGTCGCAAAGGGTGACTGGGTAACGTGAAATTCCCAGCATCTGAGCATCATGTAGGACTATGTTCGCATCTGTTGATAAATGTCAGTTCGAAGGAGGGGTCATTGCATGAGCTGTAACACTCCCGAAGGCGATTGGGTTCCTCTGTCTTTAAATTGGGAGGTAAGACCCTAAGGTGAGCAAGGAACAGGCGAGGACTCTCACCTAAGCCGGGGTGGTGCCCAGGCTGTGAGCATGCCTTCGGAGACATTTGCAACGGTGGAGGACTTTTTCGCCATACAAAAATCCAAAACAAACAAAACCGAGGTTAGTGCAAAAGAAATAGTCGAGTGTTGTGTTTCTCGCTACATACTAATTAACAGAGCAGAGGAAGGTAAATTGGTGAACCCATTAACAATTCAAAAGAGTCTCGATTAGATTGCTCGTCCGGTCAAGTCGTGCATTATATCTCGCAATGGCATGCTCCTGCTTGAAGCGCATTCAGCATACCAGGCAGCGAAAATACTCAAAGAAAACATGTTGGCCAGTTATCCTGTACATGTTGAGATGCACATGACCTTAAACTCCTCGCGCGGTGTGGTAAACACCCGTGCATTGGGCGGTATATCCAACTCAATATTCAAGAGGAGATCCAATAAAAGCTGCAAGATCAAGGTGTGACATCCTTATATCGGGTTCAGAGGAAAGAAAGGTGAATTTGTGCCCACTCGTACCCACTTCTTTACCTTTGATCGATGAGACCTCCCTCAAAGAATTAAGGTGGAGTATGAAGCTATTGAAGTTAGGCCATATATCGCGAACCCGTTGAGATGTTATAGGTGTCAGCGCTTTGGACACACTAGCGACTTCTGTAATGGTGAACCAACCTGCATTAACTGTGGAGACGTCTCTCACGATGGCGCATGTACATCAGCTCCAGCGTGCGCGTTAACTGCAGCGGAGAACATCCATCGAGTTCCCGAGATTGCCCCCGTTTTACAGAGGAAAGAGTGTTCCAAGATATCCGGATTAGGGAGAAGGTTCCTTTTCGGAAACCCCTGTGCATCCGCCAACCCTCGTACCGAAGTCCGGTACCTATAGCTCAGTTGCAACTAAACCGGTACCGAGTCGGGAAATCGCAACTCAGATCAGCGATATAAACGGAAACTTCAGAAAAGATTATCATAGCTAGAACACAGCCAAGGCGTTCAAAATCAACACCAAGGACAGCATCAACATCTGCCATGTCCGTTAGTGAAAAGATCACGTCAGTAAAATCACCAGCAAAACCGTCGACCGCAACTAATAAGACTGGCAAGTCGATGACATACAATTCATCACCTAAAATGTTAAAGACCAGCTATGAAAGAACCGACTTCCTGAAGAAAAGTGACAAGTCTGCACCCAGGATTCAAAAGGGTAAAATAAATCCACGGGTACCTCCTCTAAGATCCTCCTCTGAGGACTCTCCCGTAAAGGACTCAGATCGGCGATCTACATCTTCGCTGATCTCAAATTTCAATCGATTCAAGAACCTCGAATCAAAGTTTTCTATTGAAAAAGGGTAACCCGCGGAGGAGAAGGAGCAGAAGAATTCTGTCCACACTGCCAGAACGACAGTGAAAAAGAGGCAGGGTAAATTCTCCGTTAAGGGTGTTAGTCCGACACCAAAGGAAAAAGGTAAATTGATTCGAACACCGCTGTCCTCAAGTAGTGTACTCTTACGTACCCTTACGATTGAGAACTTATCCCAGGATATTTACTATAGCTATTCTACAATACAACACACGTGGAATTAGAACACACCGACCATAATTTGAACTTTTGCTCAACAAGTATTAGCCTGTAGTTGTTTCTTTGCAAGAGACTAAACTCCGTTCGCAAGACAGCTTACAAATTAGACGGTATACAGTGTGCTCTTATACCGGAAGAGGGTATTCCTGCGCAAGGGGGCACTATGATGCTCCTCAAATGTGATATATTATGGAAACTGTGTCCAGATAGTCTACACCCAGTCAGTCGCTGTAGGAGTTAAACTGCCATCCAGATTATAGTATTCATCCGCCTCCAATTGACGATCTATCGATCAGTGATTTAGAAAATCTAGTTTCCCAGTTACCCACACCTTTTCTGTTGGTAGGAGACGTCATTGCCCAGCACCCTCTTTGGGGCTCACCTCGGGCTTGTGCTAGAGGCAAATTAATCACCGATTTCTTGGACATTTTAACCTAGCTCTTCTGAACGCCGAAAAGCCTACATTTCTTTTACACTCCCTCAACATAAATGAAATTGAGTTTTATATATGGACGCTCTTTAACTGCTGTGGTCCTTAGCATCCCATTCTATATTGGGCGTGAAAGACCGGGACGTTTGTTCAGAAGACTCTTTATCAGGCTCGGGCTCTTTTACGTGACGTAAATCTACGACAAGGGACCACCGGCCTTGCATCCCTTCCTTACGCCCGAAAAAACCATCGCCCTCCGCCGGGTTTGAACCCGTGACCTTGGGAACTAGAGTGGTGTAGTGGTTACATGATAGCCATGGTAATTCTATTTATTGTTAAGAGCTGTATGCAATATACCGAGCCCTTTTATATGTGCGCTGTCGAAAATTGCGTGACTGTCTCATTTTGAGTGATTCCCTTAGTGCACTTCAGAGCCTTCGTTAGCTGTACTACTACCATCCCATTGTACAGCGGATACAGGATGCCTTCCATATTTTACACGCCTCTGCGTTAATGTGGAGTGTGCTTGGATCCTTGGTCACACTGGCTTACCGGGGAATGAATTGGCGGATTTGGCAGCTAAGGCGGCGACCACAGAAAGCAGTGTTGCAATATCTCGTGTAATGTCGGAGGACTTTAGGCTCGTTGTGCAGAGAGTGGTGCTATGTGCTGGTGCAAGGGGTGGTTAACTCTCCGCGGAAATAAGCTTAGACTAGTTAAGGACATTCCGATAAACTGGGTAGCTTCCTCTCGTGTATCACGTCGTGAGGAGGTGATTTTGGCTCGGTTGCGTATGGCCACTGCAATTTTACGCACGGTTATCTTTTTAAGGGTGACTCCGCTCCTATTTGTCCGCTTTGTAGCAAAGGTCTGGTGGTCTGTCACATGTTGCTGGTGTGTACTTCTCTAGCACATCCTCGGGCCTCTCTGCAGCTGCCAATCAGCCTTGCCAAGGTCTTAGCGGACGTTAACAAAGCGATTGAAGAGGTTTTTAAATTTTTAGCAAAGATAAACCTTCAAACGAGGATTTAGTCACATTGATATCTTGTTTTTTGTATCTCTCGGCTTAGTTTTGTATATTCATATTTAAATCTACGTTCTGCTATGATTTCTATATTGATCTTCATCTGTGGCCTTTGCGATGATTTTTTGTATTGAACTTTATCTCTGGCCTTTGTCATGATCTTTTTTCTAAGGGCGCTAATGACGTTGCAGTTGAGCGCGCTTAAACACAAATCTACTACTACTACCACTACTTCTACTTCTACTACTACTACTACTACTACTACTACTACTACTGCTACTTCTACTACTACCAGGGCCGACTCCACGATATTTGCCGTTCCCTCATGCTTTCAAACATAACTAAATTTTATCCTTTATCAGTCCTCCACGAGTAGTTTTTCCCACATGAAGTACATTTATTTCTTCATTTGCATGGGTAATCAATTAGTAAAACTCAATGTGTGTATATGTGTGTGTATATGTGCTCGTGTGTGGTGAAAGAAGGAGATTGTTCTACGTGAAAGACAAAGCGCGCAAAGTCACACAACAAAAATGTTCAGCATTTTGGGCTTACCCCTTAATCAGGAAATTAAAAGATTAATAGCACACACAGCACAACATGGAAACACACCTGACGATTGACTACACTGGTTAATAATCTTCAACATTTTTGGTCTTGGGTCACTTTTCATTTTTATGATCATGGTAATCCAAGATCTTCTCGAATTGTGGAGCAGTAGGTGGCTATAAAAATGAGATCTTCCAATATGGGCAATAATAAAGTCCTGAGGGTGACTTCATGACCTTCCAAAGTATACATTGATTAATGACTTATTGTTGCACCTTATTTCCTCATGACGGCTTTAGGGTGTTACAGTAAATTTTTTCATATTGTTCATAATCTGAAGTTCAGGGTTGAATTGATTTGCCACATCCGAACATGTAACGTTATGTAACATTTTCTGACGCATATAGTTTAAATTAGATTTTCTTTCACACAATAGGAAATGTGTTTTCAAAGCCTTTTATGACATTAAGCGTATTAATTTCTGAGGTTCAGTAAACATAGCGCCTACGACTAGAACTAGGATTAAGAGCGGAAGGGAACTTAGTATCTGGACCTACTGAGATCTTTTGTGCTTAGGCCCTTAACGGGGCGCCCCCGGAAGGGAGAGTTGAGTTTAGAGGTGACAGAGGGCAGCCAGACCAGGGGGCACGGCAGGACAGAGGGCAGGGTCCCTACCTTTTCCAGATTGAAAATCTTCGGATGGCAGCTGGTACAATCGGCTGCCCTCTCCCTGCAGGCTTGCACATCCCAATAGGGTCCCGGGACTCGGAGGCCGCCTCAATTGAAATGAGAATGGAGGTGAAGTTTAGGGACAGGAAATTAGGGGGATGTAATGAACCTCCCCAGCATTCGCCTAGCGACGCGGGGAAACCCCCGAAAATCCCATTGGTCAGGAAGGTCGGCCGCGGGAATCAAACCCAGGTCTTCCTGAATGCGGGCCACAGACGTAGCCGCCTGAGCCATCCTGATCGGCAAGCATTGCACCTACTGGGACTAGTTATGCAATTCATACATCGTCTTCAGATCAAGTTCTATAGCATCTACACGTGGAATACTTAGTACTGATATTCTCTTATACTTAGGAAAATTTTACTCAAGGGATACAACAAGGAAAACTTACAGAATTTTTTACATTTTATTTGTATATATTATCATCCTCTGATATTTAGACACACCTTTTCTGGGAAAGTTCGTTCTTTGGCACCTTAATGTCTTTGAAATTTTCAGATGGTAGAGGATCAGCTAATGAACTAAGGTATCTGAGTTTGCAGAGAGCAAACGCTTTTTTCAAGATACTGAGAAAAGATACATTTGTTTCTCCCTAAATGTTTGGAGAACCAGAAGTAGGTATGCTCAAGAGCTTACATCACTCGTTCCTTGTTTAGAATAGTGGTGAATCGTTAGCAGATAAGCTGTTATGAAGGCAAATATATCACATTAGTATTTCTATTGGTATATACTTGTTAATGAATTAACTTGTTAACAAAACAAGAAATCCCCCCTAAAAGGGTTTACTCAAGTGACAGAATGTATTAACTTACTTTCCGTAAAGATGTATGTAGCCTTAAAGCCTCTGGAATATCTGGATGAGTAGATTCCCCTGAATTCCAACATAAGTCTTGGACCATTGGACATTAGAGGTCTAGGCACATTACTTCCGCAGAAACTGTCGATCTTCTCCATTCTTCCATCTATGTGAACGTACGCAACCAAAGAATCGATACTCTCACACCTAAAGTAATAGACAGCACATTAACATTGTGTTTATAATTACGTCTTGGAATAAAAGACATAATGTAATCAGGGCAAAAAGGCACTATAAATGGCGCAAACAAACTCCACACGTGCGCGCAAGAATACACATTCACACACACTCGCACGCAAGCATGCATCATCACCACTGCATTGATGAAACGGTGAGCACGTCTGCATTGTTCCAGGGGGTGTGAGTCTTAATCTCATTTGAAGGGAATTTTCTGGATAGGATTTTTCCTGGGTTTTCCCATAACCTGAAACACAAACGCTCTGCCTGTCTGTCTCTCTTTCTCTCTCTATCTCTATATCTACGTGTATACGTACACAAACATATATGTACCAGGTGAGTCAGCTACCCCTAGGTATTTGTATCTATGCAACCCGCAGTTTATAGTCTAATATGAAAACATTGACCCTTTTAGAAAACAAAGTGTTATTGTAGCTCTGTCCTTCTATTCGGTACTATAAGCAACCACCATTAATCATTAAACATCTGAATGGGAACCAAGGAGCTGCGAAAGGCTTAAAAACAGGTCTCCTCATGCATATAATGCTTGCAAGGAGGTAAATGAATGTTCTCCCGAAGAGCGGGACAGAATGCGTGGCTTCTGGTCGAGTGGGTTAGCTGACGTAATGTGGTAAAGCAAAGGTTAGCTTCGGAGGTTCGAATCTAATACTTACATCAAATTGTTTTGGTTCCTTTTTTCTTTCTCCTTGTGGTTATTTTCTATCTTTTAGTATACAATTTATTTATTTTTGTTATTGGCTCTCCTGTTAACCAAAGACACAAGAATTACAATCAAATAATAATTGTGAATCATGTTTACCCTAATAATCTGTACCGTATCTGGTGTTGTAAATCGTGTTACGTAGTTAGCTTTCATTCTTTTGGGCGCATGTCGACGCTATTATATCTAACATATTTTATTTTATGTTTAAACCTTGTTTTACTTCTTCTACAGACAAAGGAGTTGTAAACGTGCTAAGTTCACGGGTAAACAGAATAATAAATTGTTAAAGAGCGTGGACTTCATCAACGAAGTAAATGTTCAGAATAACGACCCCCTTCATCAATCACATTTGGGTGCGTTGCCGTAGATACCTTCTTGTATGCTGTAATATGCGCGGTGTAATCTGCCTGCATTCTTCACGTATGAGTGTCCGTAGATGATTTGGACTTTGCGGTGCTTAAACGTAGATCCGTTCCTTTAAATGACCCCACAGAAAGAAATCCAGTCAAGTGAGATCAGATGATCTAGGGGGCCATGCGATTGGCCCCCTCAGCCAATCCATCTTTGCAATATGTTCTATGTAAATGATTCCTTACAATCAGTGACCAGTGTGGTGGAGCTCCATCCTGCTGGATCCATATTCCTGTCCTTTTCACTAGTGGCACATCTTCTACTAGCAATGGCAATTCTTCTTGTAGAAATGCAAGGTAGCGTGGTCCTGTGAGGTTGCCTTAAAAAGTGCGGTCCAATTAGCTGGTCACCTAATATTCCGTACCAGACATTGGTGTTCCACTGTACCTTCTCTCATCCAGTGAGGAATGCCTATACTCCAGTAGTGCATATTATGGCGGATAACAGTTCCGTTATTGTGGGATGTGGCTTCATCACTTAAGAGAACATTTCCTAAAAACTGTGCATCCATTTGCACTCGCTGCTCTAGCCATTGTGCATATATCACTCGCGCTTGAAAGTCGCGTCCATGGAGAGCCTGGTGTAGTTGTAGATGGTACGGATGATATTTATTACGGTGTAATATGCGCATCACTGAGAACCGACTTAGACTTATGTACAGATCTCGTGCTATGGCCTTTGAACTGGTATGTGGATTGTTTTCTATTGCGTTTCGCACAGCTTCTTCATTGCCTCTAGAAGTTACGGGTACATCGTGAGCAGGTGGTGCTCTTTCACACCATCCTATTTCACGAAGGTGTCTTTCAATCCTTCGAAAAGTGCCTGCAGTAGTTGCCCTCCTTCCTGGAAACCGTTCTTTATACAGACACTTTGCTGACACCTTGTTTCTCCATAGATTAACGGCATGTCCACATGCTCCTCGTTTTGTATACATTAAGACAGCAGCCGTGTCTCGTAGAAAGATTTCAAATACTCAGTAGATAACGGAGAGTTTATTCACGCCAAGCATTGACGCAGGCGCAAATAGCTAAAGCCACTTTGCATGCGTGAAGTGTTTTAAACTTGGTTGGTCGAGAATAATACCGAGCACAATAATATACTACGAAGTATAAATTATCCACCGGTCAGTAAAAAACATGGCGATTATTCTATTTTGTACACGCTTATAATGTTATCAAAACTGTTCTTTGTGTCAGAACATCAAATTATAGGCCCAAAGAGACAAAACAAAAGTTAATAAAAGGTTTGAACTTAACACGAAGGATTTGAACCCGAACTGAAGCGTCACAGTTTTAAAGCAATCATGATAATACCACTCGGCCAATGCTACCTTGCGAGCTGGGGTTCCTATACGAATAAATCATTGCAGAGCTCAGACCCCAACTCGATTCTTTACACGCCTTTGCAGCTTCATACAGTGTTTGGAGCTCGTTTTGGTAGTTTTAATTCAAATAAACAAATTGCATCAGCCATTTCAATTACTATATGAAGTGAAATATACCCTAGTTTGTGACAGAAGTAAAATTATCTACCTGATACCTTGCATTTTTGACAAGGCTGTACAACGAAACTTTGTTGGCTGACGACTTAAATCCAATTGATCGCACTGCCTGGATCTGCCATTTTGTTTTCAGATAGTTTTGTCAACCGATGCATGTGATAAGTTGTTCTTTCAGGGGCGTTTTCAAGGGTGTGTATGAATGTATGCTAAAGAATAAAAGTTTGTAAAATCAGCTAAAGGTGTTACTACAGCTCCAGGTGTCAGGGTGAGATGTTTTTGGCATCGACATACTTGGCGATTGCATTCTTTTCCGTAAAAGACATCACTGAGTTATCTATCCATCCTCTATAAAGTGTTATACAAATCTGCCATTAGAACGCATTCAAGAAAGGTGTAAGTCACATATGTAGCTTAGCACGTTGCATAAATTAAAAAATAAATAGGGGCAGCTGACTCACCTGGTGTACACACACACACACACACACACACACCAGGTGGCCCAAACAAGCTGTCCTTTGCAGTTTTATGTTTCACACATACATAGGTGCAAAAGAAGTTGCCGCATTACTGGTGTTTAAAGGGACAGTACAGGTACGAAGCGAAAGGTCAGTGAGATAGTGCTGATGTCTGCATGTGTTTACTTGGTAGTTTCGTACCGATAAGTGCCGCCTGGTCGCCTGTTTACACAAACTTATACATTTATGCTGACGACACGGCAATAATGACGCAATCCGGCAAAACCGAATTTATACACCGAAGACTACAAAGCGCCCTCAATAATCTTGAGGATTGGCTTACAAAATGACGCATTAAGGTAAATGCGCCAAAAACACAAGCCATCATATTCACAAAGCGTATTAACCACAGATTTCCCAAACACCAGCTACCGCCGCACACCATATTTCGAGACAACATTGAGTGGAAAGACACGGTATCCTGGTTAGGACTAAAAATGGACCAAGGACTAACGTGGAAAAAGCACATACAGCAGATACGGGGAAAAGCCAATGCCCAACTGGGCAGGCTCTACCCACTCATCAACATTGATTCCCAATTAAATCTAAACATGGGACTCACGCTGTATAAAACATTATTACGACCAATATTCACTTATGCTGCACCAGTATGGGGATATTCCGCCATAACCTACATCAAAAGATTACAAAAATTTCAAAACAAGAACCTGCACATGATAGCCAAAGTACCGTACACAGCACCATCCGAGCTACTTCATGAAGAGCTTAAAATGCACACAGTTGAAGAGTTCATTAAGAAACTAATATGCGATATGTACGATAAATTACACCGGCATCACAACCCACTAATATCACATTAGAAACCTACGATACAGAAAATAACAAACACAACAGACCCCTATCACTATTCGATAGAACATTATCCATTGATTACACTGCCGAAATACAACACTTCCTCGACAATCTCATTCAAACATGACAAAGACACTAACAAAGGACTACTCCCCACTAAACACCCAACATTAATCTTTTTCTTCTTCCTCCTTGTTTCAGACCAGCCCGTTGCAGTGCCCCCAAGTCCTCAGCAATCGCTGAGGCGGCCCGGGAGGAGGGGCCTCCCATCGTGAACGACGTGGGCAGTGAAAGACGGGCCACTGCATTATGGAGTCGTTCACACAGACGACATTGGCGACCATCAGGACAACGAGTACAACGAAGGACCTAGAAGGCCGGATGCTAAGACAGACGCCTGTGCCCCCTTGAAAAACAGGAACCCCTGGGAAGAACAGCACAGGACGCAACATCTCAATTTTTCAATTATGCATAGAATTAGCTCTATACACACAACTAACTTAGCAGTAAGTTAAAGTTAAACCTTAAGCATGAAATTAAGCATATATAACAACATAAGAGAATACGCATATAACCCACTGGTATTGTTCAGGTTTCATGGGCAATACTGGCAAGTAACATTTGACGCGCTCGCATGCAGTGCATGCCAGCCAATTAGCCATTCATTTACTAACCGGGATGCTATGGGGGACCCGACTAAAGCATGCAACATGAATGAACGATCATACACAGCAATACACAATTAACACGTGGTAGGGTTTTTAGTGGGTATTCCGCTTCTGAGCGGCAAGCTCCACATATCCCCCAGCCATTGCACACCGGCTGGGGTCGAATGCAATAATGCATTTTCCCCCCACGAAAAAAAAGCTTACAGTTCGAGCCAAGTCATTCAGACAAAAAGGTAATGCCTACCAATAAGGAACACATGATATGATTACGATGGGTGCGGAGACCCAGCTGAGACTCGAAGGCTGTGTTATGAACATTTTCATCTGCCTTCTGCGCACCGTTTTTTTGGTTCTTTTTACGTACAGAGGTGATATTAAGAAATGATGGATCATTCCAGGTAGAACGTGGGCCTGAGAGGCTCTTACATCAATTCGTTCACCAAGGCGGGCATGTTTTTGCACATACTTATTATGGATAATGCACTAATGGAAAATAATTTAATTCAACGCACCTTTCAAGATACATAGATATAAAAAAATTAGAATTACTTAATCTTGTTAACCTTGCGGCACCAATAGGTGCCATGCAGTTGTACCGATTGTAGAGTAACTGTCATGGTAGTAAATTACTTAAACCGTGTGCTCAGGTTTGCGTCAAGTGGCAATCCTGAATTCTTGATAATGGGCGAATTGATTATTAAATAATCGATAACACCCCCCACAAATAGATACTCTCACATTCAAACACCAGACCCTGGCATACCGTAAAATGTTTTTGTTTAAAGACAACTTTTTGGAGCCCAGCCGGAAATCGGACCCGGAACACCTCATATAGCAGGCATTTTCTCTACCGAATGAGCTCTGGCATTAGTAATAGGAGTTACAGTGTTCGTTTTCAAACATTGCTCTTTTGCTTAGCGGTCTCCTCTCTGTCGGTATGGAGTCCCCTTTGTAGTTCTGCTTAGGCAAACCTTTGGCACCGGCGCTATCCGGTATAAATTAACTTCAACTAAGGACGGCTAGTGTGGGCCACCTGATATACCAGGTGAGTCAGCTGCGCCTATTTATTTTTTAATTTATGCAACGTGCTAAGCGACATATTTGACTTACGCCTTTCTTGAATGCCTTTTAATGGCTGATTTTCATAACACTTCATAGAGAAGGGATAGATAACTCAGTGCATAAGTGTTTTACAGGACAGAATGCAATCGCTATGTATGTCGATACAAAAAACATCCAACCAGGACACTGGGAGTTGCAGAACTTTTAGGCAATTTTACAAACGTTTATTATTTAGCGTACATTCATGCACACCTTTGAAAACGCCCCTAAAGGAACATCCTATCACATGCATCGGTTGAAGAAAACAGTTGAAAACAAAATTGCATATCTACGCAGTGCTACCAATTGGATTTAAGCCATCAGTCAACGTTGTACAGCCTTGTCAAGAAATCCTAAGTATTAGGTAGATAATTTCTCTTATGTCTTAAACTATGGGGTATTTCGATCATACAACAATTGTAATGACTGATGCAGTTTACTTGTTTGAATTAAAACTACCAAACCGAGCTCAAAACACTGTATGACGTTGCAAAAAGCATGTAAAGATTCGAAGTGGGGTCTAATTCTCTGATTAATAATTCGTATAGAAACCTGAGCTTGCAAGGTAGCATTGGCCGAATGGTATTATCATGGTTGCTTTAACACTGTACCGCTTCAGTTCGGGTTAAGTTCAAACTTTTTATTACCCTTTGTTTTATGTCTTTAGGCCAATAATTTGATATTATGATGTAAATAACATTTTATAACATTATAAGTGTGTATAAAATAGAATAATCGCCATGTTTTCCAATGGAAGGTGGATAATTTATACTTCGTATGTCTAGTGCGGAATATTAGGAGAGCAGCTAATTGGACCGTACATTTTTGAAGACAACCTCACAGGACCACGCTACCTTGTATTTCTGCAAGAACAGTTGCAATTGCTCCTAGAAGATGTGCCACTAGTGAAAAGGATATGAATGTGGTTATAGCAGGATGGAGCTCCACCCACACTGGTCACTAATTGTAAGGAATCACTTACATAGAACATATCTACAAAAATGGATTGGCCAAGGGGGCCCAATCGCATGGCCACTTAGATCACCTGATCTCGCCCCACTGGATTTCTTTCTGTGGGATCATTTAAAGGATCAGGTCTATGCTCAAGAACCGCAAAGCCCAAATCATTTACGGGCAGTCATAAGTGAAGAATACAGGCAGATTACACCACGCATGTTACAGCATGCAAGAAGGTCCCTCCGGCAACGTACACAAGCGTGCATTGATGAAGGAAGACTTCGTTGATGAAATCCACGCTCTTTAACAATTTATTATTCTGTTTACCCGTGAACTTAAGACATTTACAACTCCTTTGTCAGTAGAAGAAGTGAAACATAGGTTTTAAACATGAAACAAAAACTGTTTGATTTAGTATCGTCGATATGCGCCCAAAAGAATGAAAGCTAACTACGTAACACAGTTTACAACACCATATACGGCACAGACTATTCGGGAAACATGATACACAGTTATCTGATTGTAATTCTTGTGTCTTTGGCTCACAGGAGAGCCAATAACAAAAATAAGTAAATTAGTACACTATAGTACAGAAAATAAACACAAGGAGAGAAAAAAAGAACAAAAACAATTTTATGTTTGTATCAGATTCGAACCTCCAAAGTTAATCTTTGCTTCACCACATTCCGGTAGCTAACCCGCTCGGCCAGAGCACATGTAGTTCATGATGCTCTTCGGGAAAACATTCCTCTATCTCCTTGCAAGCATTATATCCATGAAACGCCGTCTTTTTAAGGCTTTCGTAGTTCCTTGGTTCTCATTCAGGCCTTTAATCATTAATGCCAGTTGCGTATAGTACCGAATAGGACAGAGCTACAATAACAGTTCGTTTGCTAAATGGTCAATGTTTTCACATTAGACTATTAACTCCGGGTTACATACATACGAATACGTAGGGGCAGCTGACTCACCAGGTATGCAGGGCGAATCACCTAAAACTTGCACCGCAAATGTTTCAGAAATGGAAGGTGCTATTGATGTGCAGTTTTCACAGCATTAATTGGTAGTCAGAGGCTCGTAAATTTAGCCTATAAACATATTTTAATAATACTGAAAAGGTGAATTTTTTCAGCAAACATACAATTTTTTAAAATGGAACAATGCCAAGTTATATCAACAGAATAAAGGTAGGGTAAATTAGAATGTCAACGGTCTTTGTTGCAGGATTCTAGTGCAAGTGGTTTACGAGAAATCGTATTTTGAAAAGTTTCCACTTGACAATTGTTTGTCCCATTCAACCTGCTTAGTTGCTAGGTACGATGTTGTTATGTTTGTTTGCATTGTGTTTTCTGTTCATTGATTGCATTGCGACTTTCTGGTCAGTTAGTTTGTGACAGTTCAAGCAGTAAGTTGTGAGTGGAAGATGGAGTTTACTAATGCAGAAAAAGTCGACATGCTCATGGTGTATGGAGAGTGTAGGAAGAATGCAGTTCGTTCCTGTACGGTGTATGCGGAAACGTGCCCCAATAGAGGTCAACCATCTCGGCAATTATTTATCAACCTCTTCAACCAATTACGTGAAAGTGGTACTGTAACGTCTAGAAAACGTA
Source organism: Deroplatys truncata (assembly GCA_030765065.1). NCBI lineage: Eukaryota > Metazoa > Arthropoda > Insecta > Mantodea > Mantidae > Deroplatys > Deroplatys truncata. The sequence continues at coordinate 404,086,481 of CM060990.1, read as the reverse complement.
ACCGAAACAAACAAGTGACTGGAGAAGAGGCAGAAATTAAAGTTTTAGCTGCCGTTGCAGTATAAAGGTAAATTAGTTCCCGCACAATCGCACGTGGAAGTGATATAAGTCAGGCAAGTGTACTGCGCATTCTCCATCGACGTAAGTTCCATCCATATCACATCTCTCTCCATTAGGAGCTGCATGGAAAGGATTTTGAGAATCGTGTTAACGTTTGTATATGGGCATTAAGACATGATACTCCAGATTCATCATCTATCTTGTTTAGTGATGAAGCAACATTTACTATTCATGACCAGGTAAGCCACAGAAACATGCACTATTGGTATGTTGACAATCCCCGTTGGCTTCGTCAGGTGGAACGTCAGCATCCATGGAGTTTAAACGTGTGGTGTGGGATAGCGAACCATCAGCTCATAGGCCCTTTGTTCATAGAAGGAATAATGAACTCGCACAAGTATCGCACCACCTGACAGACCATCTGCCACAGATGCTAGAAGACGCTCCTTTGCAGACTATGAGGAACCTGTGGTACCAACATGATGGCTGTCTAGCCCATAGTGCACGAAGTACTACAGCTTGTCTTAACGGATTGTTTCCATATCGTTGGATTGGACGAAGGGGACCTGTACGTTGGCCGGCCCGTTCACCGTATCTGACCCCTTTAGACATTTTTCTGTGGGGAAGGGTGTGAAACACTGTCTACAAGGATGTACCAACTACATCAGACGATATGAAAGACGTATTACTGATGCCTGCTCTAAAATTTCCGCTGAAACGCTAGAACGTGTACAGGAGTCTTTCCACAGCAGACTGGAAGCGTGTATTGAAGCTGCCGGTGGTCATTTTGAACACAACCTTTGAAGGGCTATGTTCTCTTTACTTTTAAGAATCCACAAAAGTATTGTAATTACCTTTTGTTTTTCTTTAGTTGGTGCTACCACAGGTTGTATAAGCGTCGGTGCGTAAAAGTTTCAAAATAAGATTTCCCGTAAACCACTTGCACTAGAATCTTGCAACAAACACCCCTGACATTCTAATTTACCCTACCTTAATTTGTTGATGCAACTAGGCATTGTTCCATATAAAATTGTATGTTTGCTAAAAAAATACACTTTTTCGGTATTATTAAAATCTGTTTATAGGCTAAATGTACGAGCCACTTACTTCCAATCAATGCTGTGAAATCTGCACATCAATAGCACTTTCCATTTCAGAAATATTTGCGGTGCAAGCTTTAGGTGATTCACTCTATATGTGTGTGTGTGTGTGTGTGTGTGTCTTTCAGGAGGCAATTTTTCACGAGGAGGTAAAGCAAAAGGTTCAACATTATTTTACTGTAGGAAGATGCGCGTAAACCAAAAACAAAATTATAATAACTTCATCTATCTGTAGCGTAAAAATGTCCATTGAGTAAAAAAGTGTTTTTATTAACCAAAGGTGGCTGTAAAAGCTGTATTCCAATATTTTACTCTTATTGTATGCACCGAAATTAATGTTAAAGTGTAAGATAATTTAAGGATGCTGCATAGGAATATTCTTAGTAACTGTACATATGATGATACGGAATCGTGCTCTTAGGGTGTGCAGTCGTATTACAAGTCGCTTGTGCGAACTTTTTGAATACGCGAATTGTGTTGCACGATTAGTGCAACTTGTTGTAAGACATGAGAACTCCCAAACTATGAAAAATTTACAACCAAATAGCTTCCATATGGTATAAAGAAGTGTGAACAAACTTGAAACTCAGAATCTATAAAGCACATTTCATAGTTTTGTGTTCTATGTATTAATTCAGTCAATTTATGGATGCTGGAACATATCAGCACAAAGGTTTCTATATTTCTTATCATACCCCTATGTATTTTAGGATATTTTAGAAATAGCGGTTATGTGTTCTTTCTTTCGTGTTTTTAAACTAAATACTTTTGCACCGTGGATGACAAACTAAACTTGTGGGAGCCAGTTTTAACAGTGGATTCCCGCCAGGTTCGTTAACCCTGACTGCAATTTCTTCCCAGTCCTCATAACTGGAACGTTTCTTTCCCAAATTTCCTTTTTCAATTATCATTCAATTTCATGTACCATCAGTACTGCATGTACTGCGATGCCATATATATATGTGTGTGTGTGTGTAGTACGGGCATTAAATACTATCAAAGGTTATTATTTAGGGAATAGTAGAAGAGGAGGAAGAGTGGAAACCTGAATATACCACTTACACTTATGTGTCTCATGTCACTTAGTATATTTACCTAGATTACGGTTTTCTCAGCTCACTCATAACCTTTGTTGTGTATGTTATTAGCAACTTTAATACCTTTCAGTGCTAAATTTGCTAAAAGTTATACAAGGTAGTGTGAGGGCTTTTATTCCTCTCTTCAAGTATTTAATGCCCAGTTTGATAGCTAATTCTCCAAAAAGGGTTTTCCTGTACCGTTAAAAACTCTTCAAGTAATTAAAATGCGCGCGCGCACACAAGCACGCACATTCACACATACCTCACTTACACACGCATGCGCATATACACACCACACGCGCACACATAGAGGCACGCACACTCACCGCTCACACATGGACACTTACGCACACACACACACACACACACACAGTGCACGCACTGCGCGAACGCAGACTAAAGATAACGCTAACTTTGTTACTGAACAGTCGTCGAAAACGCAATGAATATTTTAGTTTGTATGACTAAGGAGTGCTAATCTTAGGAAAAGAGTTTGCAATTTAGGTGTGCGCTAGAAGAAAAGAACAAGGGAACATAGATTTTGAAGTGAAAGTGTCCAAAAACCTGAAGGACTGCATTTGGCAAGCGCTGCAGTTTAGTGGGGTTACCAATGAGAATGAAGTCAAGAAGTAACATCCCTTGTTTGACACAGAAATCCTAAGAAGTGTGTTTATCAGGTGGTACTTTACACTGAAAGACAGAGGGAACGGTTGTAGAGGACAGCTGCCAAAAAGAACGTGTTCAAAGGTAAAACTTTAATGGCCATGTGCACCATTCTTGATCAGATGCTTGTTGTTCGAGGGTCATTGAATCGTGATGAAACTTTGACCGCGGTTAGGTTGTAGTTGCGGTAGATCATAGTTAATTATCATCAACGAACTGCCATAAGCTATTGCTGAACGCTCATAATTCTCTAAGTATTACTCAAAAACTAAATTAAATTAGCTTTATTTATGGACACTCCTTAAATACTATGATGTCTAGTGTCCCATCCTAATTGGGCGTGAAAGACCGGAAATTTAGCTCAGAGGTCTCTTTATCAGGCTTGGGGTTCTTTTACGTGCTACGACACGGAATCACCGGATTTTCTTACCTTTCGAAGGAAGCCATGCCAAGGATTTTTACACCCGAAAAAATGCATTGCCCTCCGATAGATTTGAACCCGCCACCTCGGGAACTAGAGGTACCCCTAGATCACGGAGGATGACAGAATTACTCAAAGAAAAGCATTCAACTCTATATCCAAAGAGGTTGCATTGCAATTACAATCTCCTTATCTATATTGCTTCGTTTTTGTTTTGATTTTGAAATGTTGTATGATTGGATATTCTGTTGGTGGTAAACGAAAATGGAAAACAAAAAGTGTTCTCCAAAATGCTGCTCAGCATGAGCTGGACGTTCTGTTAGAACTGGCTGTATCATATTCCAATAAAACGGAAAATGAAAGGATTGACTTGTGTTCTTTAAGGACAAGAAGGAGGCGTGGATGTATTTAGCCATCCGTTTAAATATGACACCAGGCGAGTTGTAATAACCAAATAAATAAATCGCTATTTGTTAAAATAGCGTGATTCAAGATATGTAAACCTTCTGGAAAAAGTTACTTGTAAACTGCATTAGTAGTAATAAGATGGTAGATGCAGAACATTAGAATTAATTACCTACTGTTCCCACACGGGAACAATAGGATTAATGACCCATTGTTCCTTTCACACCTCCCGCCCCTCCTTTGTGTAACTCCGACATGCCGACAACACTGCTCTTACGCACCTCCTCGCACCTCTCCCTCCTTTGTGTCACTCCGGCATGCCGCTAATGGAGGTTTCATGTAGCTGTAAAATATGAGTGACAAGGGTTTGATAACGATCGTCCACTTGTAAAGTTGTCACGCTTCATTGACTTAAAAAGGACTGAAACCGTGGCCAAAGCATTTGCCGCACTTTAGGTCTCTCACTCGCGTGCCACCACCTCCTAAATCGATGGAATAGATTTGGACCACAAAGGCTCCGACAAATAATTGATTGTGTAATCTGATTAGTTTAAATGAGCGTACATGCACACATGTGTGTTTGGAAATGTTTTGACACACTTTGTGGGTATTTTCCCGACACAAGAAAACCCCCTCCCACTCCTTTGTGTGGGTGAAGTCCCTGCCGCTAAAGTTCTAAATAGCTGGTTGCGTGGCCTAGATTGATTAATATAATTAAGTGTATATTCTTTATTTGTATATTAAATGAGGTGATTACATGTGTAATGACATGTGGCTTACTGCCGAAAGAGACCACATATCTAAGTGCTTTTTAAACAATCAGATAATGTTCGTCCGTGTGTAACGTCATCTCACCTCATGTACTTAAAACATTTAAAGTGCTAACAAAGGCTATGTTGTCCTCCAGCGTCTTAGATTCCCGGTATGACGTGCCCTAAATGGCTGGAGGCGTACCATTCATGGATTAATACAATTGTTCCAATTGAGGGGAAATTGTCAGGCTTATAGGAATATTATACTTCTTAGATGAATTAAAACGCATGACTAAAAGACAGCGTTAGTGTAAATAGCTACTTAAAAAATGCGCAATGCGCTAACGTATAGAGGAAGGGTATTTTCAGAAGCAGGAGTGTATGGATCCGTCTTCGTTGGGCCTTTCACTTGGACTGGCAACACCTCAGATCAGCGAGTTACAGGTATACCTACCCCCACCATAACGCCCACAGAGGGAGCCGGATTCAGAACGGGGAGTTCGCTCTTTCCAGACGTATTGAGACGCTAATTCCATTCCCTCCACCCCCACCCCTATCCTATCTCTCTCCCTCTGCCTTCCACAAGGCTACGCGCGTACACCTTGCTTGACTGCCTGCCGCATGATGTAAACAAAGCTGGAAGCCCCACTATGATAAGCTTTTAACGCTTCCAAAAGTAAAGGGGATAAAGCGAACATAAATCACTTCAAAGGAGGATAAGGGAACTTCCACTTTCAAGATATTTTTATAAGGCTAGTTTGCATGCTGGATTGACTCTGAAAAAATAAATAATGAAATATGAGGAATGCTAAACCTGCAGGATAACAAACCATTCCCTTTGTTGTTCATTTAAATGATGTGTTCCCGCAACAAAGGAAAAACCAGCTGAAACAGGGATAGTGATTGTTTAGGCATGCTGCGAATCTCTGAATTTTTAGAAAAATATTATTGGTGGATAATGGAGGGTTCAAGTCATTACACGCGTGACTTGATTTTAAACAATTTAAAAGATGTTTATTTGTCTATAATACCTGATCGAACAGGTGTATACAGATTTAGACTGCGACATGTGATTACCTTTAAACCAAAGGTTACAAGACATTATTTTTAACAAAAGCAGCCTTAAAATGAAATATGACAATCATTACACATGACAACAAGGGATTACTCTCGATTTTCTACAAAAGAAGCAAACGCAAATCCTGGCAATACAAGAATTGTTTAATACCCTCCGTGGCATTTCCGAGAAAACGGAGAGTGTCTCTCTCTGAGGCTCGATACCTGGCTACCGCATAGTGTATATGTGGAAGGAAATTCTAATGCATTACCCTCACATGAGCTTTTCACAAACGCTATGTCCACAACATAAAAACGATTTCTCATTTGAGAAAATATATAAGTATTGCAAAATGTAAATACCATGGGCCTGGGGAACTTTAAAGCATACGTTCTCGCACACTCGAGGGAAACTACAGGAGACCTTTAAACATGTATTCCTTCTGGAATAAGGTGTTGCAGGAGGGGAACGTAAAGCATATGAGTTTGAAAGTCGTATTGAGTACTCTAGCGGAGATTAGAACAATGGGCGCTTCAAATATAAATTTTATATTCGTTTTAATACTTTTTCTGAAAATGAAATCTTCCGGAAGTGAAATCATTCACCCTGAAAGACCGTACTTATAGGAAAAGTAAACATGTAAATAACTTGGACCTGGGGGACTTTAAAACATACATTTTCGCACACTCGAAGGGACCTTTAAAACATGTTTTTCCTCTGGAACAAGGTGTTCTAGGAGGGCAGCTTAAAACTTGCGATGTCAAAAGTCGTATTGAGTGCTCTAGCAGGGATTCGAACCATGGGCGCTTCAACTATAAATTTGATATTCGTTTTAAAACTGTTTCTAAAAATGAAGTCTTCGAGAAGTGAAATCATACATCCTGAATGACTGTAATTATCAGAAAAGTAAAAATGTAAATAAAATGGACCTGGAGGACTTTAAAACATACATTTTCACACACTCGAGGGAAAATAAGGGAACCTTCAAAACATGTATTTCCTCTGGAATAAAGTGTTCCAGTAGGGGAACTTAAAACTTACGATGTCGAAAGCCGTTTTGAGTACTCTAGCGGAGATTCGAACCATGGGCATTTAAAATATAAGTTTATTATTCGTTTATTATTCTAAAAATGCTGTTTTCGAGAAGTGAAATCATACATCCTGAAAGACCATACTTATCGGAAAAGTAAAAAACGCAAAAATGAAATGGACCTGGGGGACTTTAAAACACACATTTTTGAACACTAGAGGTTAATTACAGGAACCTTCAAAACCAATATTTTCTCTGGAATAAGATGTTGTAGGAGGGTAGCTTAAAACATACGATGTCAAAAGTCGTATTGACTACTTTAGCGGAGATTAGAACCATGGGTGCTTCAAATATAAATTTGATATTCGTTTTAAAACTTTTTCTAAAATGAAGTCTTCGAGAAGTGAAATTATATATACTGAAGAACCGTACTTATCGGAAAAGTAAGATTGTATTTTGGTAATGGAATAATAAACAGCGAATTTTTGCAAAACACGCATTCAAACAATAGTCTAGCATTCTCTACATGGGTGGATTTTCCCTACCGTCATACATGACGCTGGAAAAACCCTAACTTGTTTAGACGCGTTTATATATATGCCTGTCAAATACACGAATTGTTTGTTTGACAGCAATAATGAATTGATTTTTATGGAATGATAAACAAGCAAATATGATTCGGAGGGGAAACAATAAAGATGTGTACAGTATCATCTAGGTTTCAGTGTTAGGTCGTATATTCCTACTCTATCTTTACATTAATGTAATCTAAACACTACGCGAAAATAAAATTCATTACTAATAGCCGCTGAATATTGGTTCAAGTCGCAAGGTCACCAATATTAAGCTTGATGGCGAGCTGAAGATCGATTATCCACTCCTAGTTGTTGATCTTAAAAAATAAAATAATAAGAATAATAACGTTAGCAGCTCATACTTAAGCTGTTGCATGAATTAAATGGTAACTAAAAATCTGATGTCATGCATTTACATGACGTTCTTTACTAATTACAAGACACAAATCGTGAGCTTTAACGATATCTATATGTTTTGGGAAGTAAGATTTTGTCTGTCTCTTACGGCTAACCAGTTACGCAAAAGTCATTCCGAATGAAGTAGACTTCACAAGCTATTCCCAGAAAATTAATGTTATACATAAAACATACATATACATTTGATTTGTTATGAAAATATCTTAAACATGTGGGATTTCAATCGAGATATGTTTGAGTAAATCAACATTTTCGAAAAAATATTCATTGTAAAGAGTAGTTTTGTGTTGGGGATACTCCTGAAACTTTTCTTGTCGCAACTTTGAGAGATACTGAACTTAAAATACCAAGTTTGGTATTTAAGCAACTTTTTTAATTATGCTGTCCACAGACAAATGCACACACGAAAGTTTTTCTAAAAATTTTTGGAATTCAGGAGCCTCAAATCTTATTTCCGGTGAAATCTCGACACAGAAATTTTAGGTGGAATACAGTACTTACCCTACTTGCTACACGTAGTAGAGCAAGTAATAAAAAGGCGGTCAAGACTTGAGTAAAATTTAATGGTAAAAGTCAGCAATCAAATATGGTCTGCAATAATAAACACTCATATAGGTATAAAACGTTAGAGGATTTTATGTAATTTATGCACAAACGTGCAGTAAAATATATAATACTCTCAGACAGGTTAGGTTACAAACAATGAATGCAGTAAATTCAAGTTTTTACCATGACAGCGTATATTTAATCTTTTCTCCCAAACTAGTACGTTAATTATTTAAACATTCATCTCTATATTTACTCATAGAGTTTCAAACAGTGAAATTATAAGCTTTTATGGTTTTAAAAATATAATTTCATTGTGTGGAGGATTTTTTTCAAAACAGCAAAAAAGAACACAAATAAATAAAATAAAAATACGACTATCTCGGGAACCAATTTGAACAGATGCTCGACATTTCATATTCATTAAAACCCTCAATGCTATATTAAATTTTGAAATGAATCTAACTGAAATTTATTAGAAATTTCACAGATGGGTATCCTTAAGTAATTTTTTTCAAAACAGCAAAAAAAAAACAACACACAAATAAATAAAATACGACTATCTCGGGAACCAATTTGAACAGATGCACGACATTTCATATTCATTAAAACCCTCAATGCTATATTAAATTTTGAAATGAATCTAACTGAAATTTATTAGAAATTTCACAGATGGGTATCCTTAAATAATTTCTTTAATTTTGTTTGTGATTTTTCCTTTTGATTTTTCGGATATTTTATAGCTTTATTAAATTCTCTTATTCTAACAAAGGTTTACGTCTTAATCAATATTCCTAATATTTATGGAATGGTAGCATTTTTTTCTAGTTGTGGCGGCGCCGTGGCCGAGTGGTTAGACCGCTCGCCTCCCACCGAGGCGGCCCGGGTTCAATCCCAGGGACCTGCATGTGGGATTTGTGGTGGACGAAGCGGCGTCTGGGCGGGTTTTCTCCGGGTTCTCCGGTTTCCCCCGCCATTCATTCCACCAACTGCTCCATAATCACCTTTCCTTTCATCCATTTCACCAACATTTCGTTTCATCTACTTCCTTCATCCCATACCAGGCATCGGGCTGATCACCCATCCTGGATGCTCTGTCTGATCCATGAGTGTCTGTTCCTCGACGGGCCTCTGACCCCAGGCACCCGCTTGTAAGTCCTGGGGGGTGTAAGTCCTACATAAGAGGAGGGTAAACAGATAATGAATGAATGAATGTTTTTTATTGCTCCATTGACTAATTCCACGGTTGTTGTTATTATATGTTTATCATGAGTAACAAAATTCCTATGCACTTTTAAAAATATACTTTCCATTACAATAGCAATCAGTTAGAGTTTCATGTAAGGCAAAACTAAATTTCTTCTTGAAACAGTGCTTATCCAGTCTTTATTGTCAGGCTGGAATTAATGTTGTGTATATTCCTAAGCCGGGATATTGATTAATATGTTTAAATGTTGTGTAACCAGTAATATATGTAAGTCCCTTCTGCGTTATTCGCTTTTGTGTTGTATTTCACAGTTTCTGGTACATTTTCTTCTTCATGTTCTTGGGTTTCTACACCATCTGGTTTCAGGATTCCTTTAAATAATTTCTGCCGTTGCACGAAGCTCCATTTGCAAGCATATGCAGTATTTTTCCTGGTTTATATCACAAGTAGTAAGCATTGTACCCCCTTTCAGAAAGAACATCAAAAGTATTATTACTTTGACCAAACTCAAACACAAAACTATTCCTTAAATGTAGCTGAAATTGATACGAAGAAAAACCCCTAATGATTAGGAATACTATAACTCTTGTGGCGGTACAACCACCACACAGAATAGCGGCTACTTGACCACCCCTTAGGGTGGGCCCTTCTTCAGAGGGCAGCATCTCCCAGGCACCGAGTAGTGAGTGACAAGGAACAGCTTTGCGCTTGGGTCGCTAAGCTGCCCCTGTCGAGAAGCGACAGCAAGGCAGAGACTCGGGACTGTCCTGCCGAAAACCGGACCTTAAACCGCTAAATTTGTTATATTAGTTGGTATATTGTTCATACATTATGTACGTGGAGTAAATAAATCTAGTGGTATACATAGCTGTGGTGTTTACGTATCTGTTTAACCCTAACCCATACGGTATTATAGTGTTGTAAAGTAATTACGTAATATTATGCTATTGTTGCTAATTATAGAGCGTAAAGTTACTTAATTTAAGAGGGGGTCTTACCGAAGGCAAAAATGTTCCCATTTTTCACGAATCTGTTTGTCTTTCGGAAATGAGAAGTATTGTATATACCATTTTTGTTTTGTTTTCCTAATCACACCCATACACTGCACAATGACTCATTTTAAAATTGGAGCTCAATGGCAAAGGTAAAGCTATCAACCCAGCCTCAGAGACTTCGTAAAACTCCCATTAACGCGCATAATGAATTGTCACCAAGAATGTTTGCAAGCAAGGTGACGTCACCTTCTCTCGCGTAGCTCCGCTCTATATGCGCAGTCATATAACTTTACTATGATTCCACCATGTGTTTTCACCAATGACTAGCTAACTGCGTCAAAATTAAGTTGCGGATGAACGGAAGCGGAAGCTTTGGTGAATAATATATTAGAAACAAAAAGCGTGAATACATTCTGAAGATTTTATCCTCTCCGGAGGAAAGAAACGTTTCTTCACGTTGGGAACCGACGCCGACGCTTTCAACAACACCAATCTGTCTGCGTTACTTCGGTTCCCATGAAGGTGTCCAGTGGAAGGTAAGATAAATTTCCAAACCTTTTTATAGCACGGCTGGTGGAAGAGGTGTCATGAGTAAAAGTTTTAAATGTAACATAGAGCAACTGCAATAAATAATAATAATAATAATAATAATAATAATAATAATAATAATAATAATAATAATGCATTATTGTTAGTAAATGTTTATGTTTACATCAGTTATATTTCTATTTATTTTTTATCCTTTTGAGGTGCTGGATATCACAGAAACAGCGATGAAACTGCATCTGCAGTTTTTTAAAACCTCAAACAATGTATTCACAAATTTAATATTTCTGTAGAAAACGTAGTGGCTTATTCAGCAGATAATGTGAATGTAAGTTTTCGTGTAAAGCATACTGTCTTTAAAAAGTTTCAAGGTGAAAATAATGCTATAGTGAAAGAAAATTGCAGTGCTCATTCTTATACATAATATATGTAAATATGCAATTGATGTGCTAGATATAAACATTGAAAAAGTTATTCTAAAAGCTTATAGCCATTTTTCATCTCCGGCGAAGAGAAGGGCACAGTTGATATCCTTCTTTGAATCTGTAGATTGTGAATTTTCTGAAATTGTTAGACATGTTCCTGCAAGGTGGATGTCTTTGAGCAAAGCTGTAGGCACAGGCTCTTACAAAATGGAATGGAATAACTAGCTATTGCAAAAGTTTATCAGATTCAGATTGTCCCATAGTTCTACAGCAGACAACTGCGATAAGGAAATCGTTTTAAAGCTTTAAGTGTCTGTTTTCAGTAATTACTTTGAAGGTGTTAACGAAGCAATAATTGAGCTTGAAAGAAATGGTTTTACCATTGTTGAAACTTATGACAGGTACAAGTCAAAATTGAGGTCCAGGTTAATTTGTAGGGAAGATGACAACCTTTTGATGGGGAAGTTAAGTCATTAATGTAAGCTTCTTCCAAACCTTCAGAATGAAGTGAAATATTACCTAAAGAGCTTTTAAAATTCTGCAATAAATTGTTTGGAAGAAGTTTATGACTTCAATGTTAATACTTTTAAGAAATCAAAGGCTATATTTTGAGAAATATTACATTTTCTGGTTTTGTAGACACGATAAATTCCTTGAAATTTACTGAAATTTGTCCAGGTTTTAATTTGGATAACTTTTATAAGAATTTTCTTTCCATAAGATTGAATTGTGTGGTACTGGAGCTAGATAAACCTGTACTGACCCTGAAAGCGCTCAGATTTTTAATGTGAACTCAAAACGGGTTGAATGTTTTTTCTCTAAATTTAATTTAGGTGCTGTACCAAATATACTAATATTGGTATCTAAGGTTCGAATGCATATGTTAAAGGAGTATTTAATTCTTAAAAAGAATACGAACAATGAAAGGAATAGATGTGCAGCAAACCTGATCAAATCAGGAATTCAAGTCTCACTTAATTTTAATCATAGAGTTGTTATACATTTCATGACTTTATTAAGGGACATTCGGCATTATTGAAAAAAGAGCCAAAAATGACGAAAAATGGTGCTCTAAAATGTCTAGAAAATGAAGCAGCAAAATACCGTAATAACGTTTGTGCCTAAAATGTAATTATAGTACAGTAAATTATGTCTTAGTGTTTTCTGAAGCAATTGTCGTTATGTCGTACCAAAATGACCTGTTACTTATTGGCATTTCAAAAACCTGGCAAACCTAGAACCAAAGGATATCACAACAGAGGAAGCCGCAGTATTCCAAACTTCAAAATTGAATTTGGATGAAGGTGATACAATGCCGAAATTTGTCTTTGAAGATAGGAATGAGAATCAGAAATTGTTAATTGAATTTCATTAAAAAAATCCCAAAAACATTTGCCGGCAGAGAACTTAAAATCGGCTGACATGTTTATAATCACCATGATTATCTGTCCGTTATGAGTAGTATATTATAGGGGAAGCTGGGCCACCTTCTGCGTTTATATGGGGAAAGAGAGGGAAAACGAGAACCCTCAAAAAATACCTTTATATGGGAGAGATAGGGAATACGAGGGTCGATGCTAGGCTAGACAGAGGCTGAAGTAGGGGAATGTGCTTTATATGAGAGAGGTAGGGAATACGAGGAGAAGTGCTAGGCTAGACGGAGGTTGAGGTGCGGAGTAAGCGTTTATATGGGAAAGATAGGGAAAACGTGGACAGATGATAGGCTAGACAGATGCTGAAGCAGGGGGAATATGGACTTATATACAGCAGAGATAGGAAATACGAGGAGATGTGCTAGACTAGACAGGGCTTGAAGGGTAAAATATGGCTTTTATATGGGAGAGCTAACAAACCGAGGAGCAGTCTTAGGCTAGTAGGGTTTGAATAGTAGAGCATGCGTTTATATGAAGAGACGAGGAAAACGAGGGTAGATGCTAGGTTGAGAGCCTTCAAGGAGGAAAATGCGTTTATATGGGGGAGATAGGGAAAACGAGGTGAGATCCGAGGTAGAGCAGGTGCTGAAGGAGGGGAACGCCCTTTATATGATACAGGCATGGAACACGAGGAGAGGTAGTAGTTAGACAGAGGTCGAGGAGTACGGTATTCGTTTATGTGGGGAAGATATTGAAAACGGAGAGAGATCCGTGGTACAGCAGGGGCTGAAGGAAGAGCAATGCGGTTTATATGGCAGAGGTGGGGGAATACGAGGAGAGATAATAGTCTAGACAAAGTTTGTGGAGTACAGAATGCGTTTATATGCGGAATATATGGGAAACGGGGAGAGATGCTAGGCTAGACAGATACTGAAGAAGCGAAATGTGAGTTTATATAGGTGATGTAGGAAACCAAGGAGAGATGCTAGGCTAGACAGATGCTGAAGGAGGGAGGGATATGGTTCATACGGAAGAGATAGGGGAAACATGGAGAGATGCTAGAATAGACAGAGTTAAAGGAGGAAGAGGTTTAGGCCACAAAGACACCGCCAATTAAAGTTTACAAATGTTTCGACACTCTTTGGAGGTATTTTCTCGACACTGAGGGCGAAGTCCCCCTGGCGCAAAAGTTCCAAAATATCTGTGTCAATCAAACAGGTAATGTTCGTCCGTGAATAACATCACCTAACGTTATTGAAAAAATCAAGGATTTATACTGCTAACGTCCCGGCATCGTGCCTCTAAAGGGTTGGACGCTGGCCGTCGATGGAAGTACGACGCCGCATGTATTTTGATTGATACTATATAAAGAGTACTTCGGATAATATCCTATATATGTAGGGTAAATCGGTTAGTATCAGTAGTGTTCATAGTAATTCAGAGCAGCGATTCGTACCAGAGTTATTTAAGGTATTTTCATATGATTCGGGTAGTATGTCGGGTGTTTAACTCATTTTAACAGGTAATGCAGATAGCGCCACAGGAATTCATGATAATATAGAGAGTAATTAGATTATAAACATTTCTTATCCAACGTTACATCATTTTATATACCTTTTTCTAAATCTTACAAACTTGTTATATGTTAAACAGTTAGTGTGCAAGACGGAGAGGGATAAACTGCATATTGGTTTACAGTGAAGGTATATAGAAGTATTCTAAACTAACCCCACACCGAACGCTCTAACCTATCCCTACCTTGACTTCTCTATTCAATGCTATCATCGTCTAAACTAATCAACGTAACAAGACGTAACACCACGTAATATAGCCACGTAACACGACGTAACATAAGCACATAACCACGTGACAAGATGTAACACCGCGTAACATAACCACGTAACAAGACATCACACTACGTAACATAGCTAGTAATCACGTGACAAGACGTAACATTACGTAACAAGACGTAACACCACGTAATATAAGCACACAACCACGTAATACGACGTAACACCACGTAACCAACGCAGCATCGCGTAACATAAGCACGTAGCACCACGTAACATAAGCACGTAACCATTTAATAAGATGTAACATCACGTAGCAACCATGTAACCACGCATCATAAACACATAACCACGTAACATGACGTAAATGTAACATCACGTTACATCGCCACGCTACCAGAGATAGCCTCAAGTTTCTTTTAGTGAAATTGCGGCGTTTTGTTCAGGTTTTATTATTTAAGAGTCTTGATTGAAAAGTTTTAGATCAACACACCTTTATATTTGTTCGTTTTAGCCGCCTCTCCCCTTTATCTAGGCTTGAGACTAGCACTAGGATTGCTCCTAATGGCGGGGTTAACATCTCCCCTTCCATATACTTAGTCTTCTTTCTTCACCAGGTGTCTCCTAGCTGCATACAGCGCACATGAGTAAACTTCCATTTTTAGAATTGTAGACTCATGGAGAAAATCTTCATCTTCGACTTACATTTTCATAAGCACTATTTGTAATGCTGTAATGCCCATATGTATATGTCGTAATGGCATCCTCGGCAACAACTCTTTCATCGTCGTATACAGTCAATGTAATTTTATTCACTTGCACTGTGGCAAGAGCATGCTGTCTGACAGGATCAGATTCATGGGCGCTCTTATTATTTCTCTGGTTTTAAGACAATCAGTATAGCTCTCGAATGTGACGTACTGCTTAATACCACTACGTTTTATATCTTTAATATTTTTATCATTGAGCTCTGGATATCTAGTGCACACATCTTAGGTCGTAATCCGACAAAGCGCTGGATGATTTTACCATTAGCCTCATCCTTAAATTTCCCAAGCACTTTCTTGTTCTGCGTAGAGTGGCATATATGATTGACAGGGTAATTAGCTGTATCTAGGTGCTCAAGAAAACGTAGCTTTTCCTGTTACACATCTTCAGTTCTCACTCGATGAATGAATGAATGAATCAGTGTCTATATACATAAGCTTCAGGTTTTTGGCTCCATCATACGCTAACAAAACATCATAATGTTAGTGATACATTAATGTCTTGGAGATGTCCAACACACTCATTCCAATGTATATAAGCTTGTTGAACACAAATGTCGGGATACCATATGCACAGCAGCTAGATTAGCAGCATATATTGTTCGATCGATAAACTTAGGCTCAGCAATAAACATTTCCAGGGTCTTCTCATTTGTAACCAGTCGTATAATCATACGACTACTTAGGTGCTCCGTAGTTTTTCCGAACATAGTATTGTTGCACAGTTTATAGAGGTCGTTCTCAAAAATCATTTGCTGCCTGTTGTCGTTGTCTGCTGTTAAATACCACATACGGTTTTAACCACTGCGACTGTCGAATTGTAACACATGATGGAATTTTGTCAGCCGTAGTCCATGATTAAGAGCTTGCTTCAAAGTCATGTAATGTGCTACATACTACTTTCGAGGTCCAAGATGGGGTATTAGTTTCTTTGTAGTGGAGTCCTTGGGTTTCACACACTTTTGCAGGAAAGATAGATCGTTGTGTAGATCGTGAAGTTCCGCAGGATACTCGATGTCAACTTCTAATATGTATCCATGAGTATCATCTTCTTGTAGTCGTTCTAACTGATTTTTTTCAGGTGAGACCAACTCAAATCAACCATAAGGGAGGACGTGGCACATGACCCAAACATATTGGCTATTGGCTTCCTCATATGTAATAAATTGGGTTGGTCTCGACGGATAATACTTATCCATGTAGGCGTTGTTTGCTTCGGCATACCGGTGGGAAACTTAACATAAACCTCCTCTTTTGCCGGACTCCACCATGAGTAATTGGTCATTAATCCTGTAACAAGTCCAGCTGAACTCCTGTATACCGTAACACAGCGTCCCATGTAAGTTATAGAGAGGTAAAATAATGAGCAGGATGGTTTTTGTGTTTAAAATCAAAGACATCAGCTAGAAGAAGTACGTCAGAGGTTAAGTAGAGGTCGCTGTACTCACCCAAGCTTTTAACATTAAACATCTCCCATAAATTTCTAGCATGATTGTAATCGGCATCACTAATTTCTTCTTCGTTTAATCTATTGTAAATGGAGTCCTTAGGAGGCAAGCAGGTTTAGTTCAAAACATTCCACGAAGTGACGTAATCATAGGGAAATACGCCCCTACGAGTCATCAACTTCAACTTGTCTTCTCCGAAGCGTTTCAGTGTTTCAAAGTACGATGTCAGATTTTTATCAGCGTATCCAAGCTTGTACTGAGAAACCGAAAGCTATCCACAAACCGAAGCTTGATATTTCCTACATATCTTGGAGAATGATATATAGCTTTCTTCAGAGCTAGGAATTACTTCCACCTGCTCACTTGTACATCGCAGCTCCTTAACAATGAAGTGCGTCTCATACACACTGAGGTTGTGCATGAAGAATGGAATATAAATAGGTGTTTTGCAGGCTAAATTACATTCATTATGTAGACTTCCACGATATTCACCTTTGATGTTATCATGGTCACGTACTTTGTAGTTCTCTTCGGTAAAGGTTTTTCCACACAAGTAGCATACTGTAGAGGAGTTGAAATCCATCTGTTGTTGATCTGTAAGTTTTATAGGCATGGTAGATTTGTATATATTATTAATTTCCTTTGCAAGGATCGACAGGTATTCCATAAACTGCTGAGCAGCATCAACATCACGGTATACATAGGGATGCTTAGGAAGACCAATACCAAGATGCTCAAGGTCAGATGACGGTTTAACTTAAACGCAGAAGCTCTAAGATACATTCTGCTGATAAGGAATTGTATATGAAGTTTCAGTATTAGGTATACATGTATGACATGATGCGAGAAGGCTTTCAATGTCTGTGTAGATGACGTAAGGTAGTTTCAACGTTATTTCAAAATTTTTAGATTCAACGTATGATTTCTCCTTTGTAGCCATAACTACCTTTGCAGCACCATGTTGATTAAAGATGGACTCATGTTCTTGTAGTTTTTCCAGTCCACTTCGTCCACATTGATCATCAAAATCTGTAAAACAGCGCTTACAAGTATAAACACGTTGTTTATTCTTGGTTTTTTGACGCCGAATAAGTTTTTCAAATTTTTTTATATAAACGTATTGATGTTTTCCACTACTGTCACTCGATAGTAGGAGGTCATGGTGTTCAGGTATTTCAGTCTCCGCGACCTTTATTGGATACTCTTAATGCTCTTCATCCAGGCCGAAGTCATTGATAGACATCCTGTTAAGCTTCTCAAATTTAGATATTTGATAAAGTGGAGTTGGATAAGAAACATGTTCGGGTATTTCGAGAAGCTCTCAGAGACGTTTGTGTGATTGTACGTATTCGTAGGTCTTCGTAAATCTTTGTGTGCTTGAACGATCCCCGGATCGTTCCAGGGATTCTAGAAGCACACGTGAAAGATGCAAATGAAATAGAATGAAAGGGAAAGGGAAATGAATATAAAGCTTCGGTTTGTGGATAGCTTTCCGTTTCTCAGTACAAGCTTGGATAAACTGGTGAAATCTAACATCATACCCTGAAACACTTCGGAGAAGACAAGTTGAGGTTGATGACTCGTAAGAGCGTATTACCGTATGATTACGTCACTTCATGGAATGTTTTGAACTAAACCTGCTAGCCTCCTAAGGACTCCATTTACAATAGATTAAACGAAGAAGAAATTAGTGATGCCGATTACAATCATGCTAGAAATGTATGGGAGCTGTTTAATGTAAGAAGCCTGGGTGAGTACAGCGATCTCTACTTAACCTCTGATGTACTTCTTCTAGCTGATGTCTTTGAAACATTTAAAGATCAAACATTTAAAACACAAAAACCATCCTGCTCATTATTTTACCTCTCTATAACTTACATGGGACGCTGTGTTAAGGTATACAGGAGTTCAGCTGGAGTTGTTACAGGATTAATGACCAATTACTCATGGTGGAGTCCAGCAAAAGAGGAGGTTTATGTCAAGTTTCCCACCGGTATGTCGAAGCAAACAACGCCTACATGGATAAGTATGATCCGTCGAGACCAACCCAATTTATTGCATATGAGGACGCCAAGAACCAATATGCTTGGGCCTTGTGCCACGTCCTCCCTTATGGTTGATTTGAGTTGGTCTCACCTGAAAAAATTCAGTTAGAACGACTACAAGAAGATGATCCTCATGGATACATATTAGAAGTTGACATCGAGTATCCTGCGGAACTTCACGATCTACACAACGATCTACCTTTCCTGCAAAAGTGTGTGAAACCCAAGGACTCCACTACAAAGAAACTAATACCCCATCTTGGACCTCGAAAGTAGTATGTAGCACATTACATGACTTTGAAGCAAGCTCTTAATCATGGACTACGGCTGACAAAATTCCATCATGTGTTACAATTCGACAGTCGCAGTGGTTAAAACCGTATGTGGTATTTAACAGCAGACAACGACAACAGGCAGCAAATGATTTTTGAGAACGACCTCTATAAACTGTGCAACAATATTATGTTCGAAAAAACTACGGAGCACCTAAGTAATCGTATGATTATACGACTGGTTACAAATGGGAAGACCCTGGAAATGTTTATTGCTGAGCCTACGTTTATCGATCGAACAATATATGCTGCTAATCTAGCTGCTGTGCATATGGCATCCCGACATTTGTGTTCAACAAGCTTATATACATTGGAATGAGTGTGTTGGACATCTCCAAGACATTAATGTATCACTATCATTATGATGTTTTGTTAGCGTATTATGGAGCTAAAAACCTGAAGCTTATGTATATAGACACTGATTCATTCATTCATCGAGTGAGAACTGAAGATGTGTAACAGGAAAAGCTACGTTTTCTTGAGCACCTAGATACAGCTAATTACCCTGTCAATCATATATGCCACTCTACGCAGAACAAGAAGGTGCTTGGGAAATTTAAGGATGAGGCTAATGGTAAAATCATCCAGCGCTTTGTCGGACTACGACCTAAGATGTGTGCACTAGATATCCAGAGCTCAATGATAAAAATATTAAAGATATAAAACGTAGTGGTATTAAGCAGTACGTGACATTCGAGAGCTATACTGACTGTCTTAAAACCAGAGAAATAATAAGAGCGCCCATGAATCTGATCCTGTCAGACAGCATGCTCTTGCAACAGTGCAAGTGAATAAAATGACATTGACTCCATACGACGATAAAAGAGTTGTTGCCGAGGATGCCATTACGACATATACATATGGGCATTACAGCATTACAAATAGTGCTTATGAAAATGTAAGTCGAAGATGAAGATTTTCTCCGTGAGTCTACAATTCTAAAAATGGAAGTTTACTCATGTGCGCTGTATTCAGCTAGGAGACACCTGGTGAAGAAAGAAGAATAAGTATATGGAAGGGGAGATGTTAACCCCGCCATTAGGAGCAATCCTAGTGCTAGTCTCAAGCCTAGATAAAGGGGAGAGGCGCCTAAAACGAACTAAAATAAATGTATGTTGATGTAAAACTTTTCAATTAAGACTTTCAAATAACAAAACCAGAATAAAACGCCGCAATTTCACTAAGAGAAACTCGAGGTATATCTGGTTACGTGGCGATGTAACTTGATGTTACGTTTGCGTCATGTTACGCGGTTACATGTTTACATGGTTGCTACGTGTTGTTACGTCTTGTTACGTGGTTACGTGCTTATGTTACGTGGTGCTACGTGCTTATGTTAACGCGATGTTACGTTAGTTACGTGGTGTTTCGTTGTTATGTGCTTATGTTAGGTGATGTTACCTCTTGTCACGTGGCTATGTGGCTATGTTACGTAGTTTGACAACTTGTTACGCGGTTATGTTACGCGGTGTTACATCTTGTCACGTGGTTATGTGCTTATGTTACGTTGCGTTACGTGGCTATGTTACGTGGTGTTAAGTCTTGTTACATTGTATAGGTTAGACGTTGATAGGATTAAAGAGACAATGAGAAGTCAAGGTAGAGATATGTTAGGGCGTTCGGTGTGGGTTTAGTTTAAAGTACTTCTATATACCTTCACTGTAAACCAACAAGCAGTTTATCACTCTCCGTCTCGCATACTAACTGTTTAACATATAACAAGTTTGTAAGATTTAGAAAAAAGTATATAACAGTAATGTAACGTTGGATGAGAAATGTTTATAATCTAATTACTCTCTATATTACCATAAATTCCTATGACGCTATATGAATTACCAGTTAAAATGACTTACATGCCTGTCATACTACCCGAATCATATGAAACTTACCTTAAAGAGCTCTGGTACGAATATGAACAATTGTGACACTAACCGCTTTACCCTAAATATATACGATACTATCCGAATTACTTTTTATACCGTATCAATCAAAATACACGCGGCGGGGTACCTTCATCAACGGCCAGCGTCCAACCCTTTAGAGGCACGATGCCGGGACGTTAGCAGTACAAATTCTTGATGTTTTTCAATACCGTTAAATCATGTTATGGACGGACGAACATTATCTGATTGATTGACACAGATAGTTTAGAACTTAGGTGCCGGGGGGACTTCGCCCTCAGTGTCGAGAAAATACCTCCAAAGGGTGTCAAGATATCTTTGTGGCGTCAAGCTGTTCCTACTTTACCTCTGCTATCCTAGCATCTCTCCACGTTTCCCCTATCTCTTCCGTATAAAACATATCCCTCCCTCCTTCAGCATCTGTCTAGAGTAGCACCTCCACTCGTATTCCCCCACCTCTCTCATATAAAGCGTATAGCTCCTGCTTCGGCCTCTGCTATATCACGGATCTCTCTCCGTTTTCCACATCTCTCACATATAAACGCATTTTTCTCCTTGATGGCTCTCTCAACATAGCATCTACCCTCGTTTTCCTCGTCTCTTCATATAAACGCACACTCTACTATTCAAACCCTCCTAGCCCAATACCGCTCTTAGGTTTGCCAGCTCTCCCATATAAAAGCCATATTCTACCCTTCAAGCGCTGTCTAGTCTAGTACCTCTCCTCATGTTCCCTATCTCTGCTGTATATAAGTTAATATTCCCCCCTGCTTCAGCATATATCTAGCGTATCATCAGTCCACATTTTCCTTATCTTTCCCATATAAACACATACTCCACACCTTAAACTCCGTCTAGCCTAGCACTTCTCCACTTATTCCCTACCTCTCTCATACAAAGAACATTCCCCTACTTCAGCCCCTGTCTAGCCTAGCATCGATCCTCGTATTCCCTATCTCTCCCATATAAACGAATGTTCCTCCTTGAAGGCTCTCATTTGCCCTATATTTTCCCATATAAACCCAAAGTGTGGCCCAGCTTCCCCACCTGTTATGCACCTCAATAAATTCTCTAAATACAATCACAAAACTCAAGAGTTTATTGGGACAGTATATGCTATCATTATTCGTTAGTCACGGGTTCAAACCCGGCGGAGGCGATGGATTGTTTTGGCTGTAAAACTCCTTAGCATGGCTTCCTTCAGAAGGGAGGTAAAGCCAGTGTTCCCGTGTCGTAGATTTACGGTACGTAAAAGAACCTCAAGCCTGATAGAGGGGCCGTTTGGCAAAATTAACGGTCTTTGACGTTCAATATAGAATGGGACGCTGAGGACCATGTCAGCAGTTAAAGAGCGTCTATAAATAAAACTCAATTTAATTGTTTGTTAGACCATAAACTACATTAATACAATGCAAGGAGAGAAAATTAAAAATCCATACATTAATTGACCGACCGGAACAGATCAGGCGATAACGTCTGTGACGCGCATTCGGAAGGTCGTGGGTTCGATTTCCGCGGTAGACCTTCCTAACCCAAAAAACTACCTGTTTTTTCGAGGTTTTATCGGTCGCTAGGTGAATCCTGGGAAGGATCATTACCTTCTTGAATTTCTCTCTCTCTCTAATTTCCTCTCATTTAATGTTTTTCTTTCACGCTACAGGTTGACTCCGGGACTTTGTGTCGGTCGGCAACGGACAGATTGCGCCGAGGCTTGCTCGTTGGAACTCCTCGGCTCCGTCCGATGGTGGCGGTTCGAGCCTCCAAGGATCGAGCTTTCCCCGGTCTCCGCTGAAGGGGAGCCCGTGAACCACCCATCGGTGGCTTGGAAGGCCCGCCGCTGAGCGCTCTCTAGCCGAGTGGTGAAGCCTGTAAATTTTACGGAACTGTGCGCGTCTCTATCGTCTGCGTGGATCGGTCCTCCGGCCCATACGTCTCCTGCAGTTCTTTCATCTCATCCCTTCCTCCCGTGGTGTATGCACAAAAGATCCCTTAAGGGTCGAGGTGCTAGTTATCCCATCCGTCAACTTATCATAATCCTAATACATTCACTGCATCAACTACAACAGGTATAATGACACTGCAAATTGATGAAAATCAATTGACACTGGCTAAAAGCTGCACTTGCTAAAATTATTGAGGAAAATGGGTACTTTCACAGAGAAAGGAATAAATTCTCTAAGTCGTCTGCAAGTTAAAAAGCATGCAACAACGAAGAACCTTGCCCAAATTATAAATGAAAACCAAATGCATTTTGCTTTATTATAAGCGCCGTATTCTTTACATAGTATTTTGGCAGGAGTACTCAAGTTGTTTAGTTATGGTGTATGCGGAAATGGAGGGAAGCAGTATGGTATATCGTGAATAATAAAGAAACAGAAGGGACATTAATCACATAGCTTTCACATAAATGCACCATTGCGATAGAAATTGCATAAAATTCTAAATTTATGAAATAATTACAAACTTTGTCACAGAGTACATTGAGATAAATACAGTCCGTCACGTTGCGCGTCTGGCTGCAGTAGCCAGAGCTAACTCTAAAGTCATCGATGAAACAGCTGTCAAGCACTGAGCAGACCGTTTGTGAGCTTGCCTGCTCAATACATAGGTGTATTGAGAGAAACTAAAAGAGGAGCAAAAGGGAGTAGTAAAAATATGAGAGAACAGGAACAATGGGGCATTGTTTTAATCAGAACAATAGGATTAATGACCGTTTTTCTGTGCCACTGACTCCCACCCCTTCCTTTGTGGCCTAACCCCGAACGCCGCCAACCACGCCCCCTCTTTGTGTGCTGTCCCTAATGCCGCCCAACAGAGGTGTAGAACAATGGGCTATTGTCGTTTGTGTGCTGGTCTGAATGCCGCCTGACAGTGGATTAGAACAATGGGCTATTGTCCTTTGTGGCCTGGTGTGAATGCCTCCCGGGCCCAGAAGTAGAACAATGCACTATTATCCTTGCACGAGGACAATGTGTTATTGTTATCGTCGCTAATGGAGGTGACTTTCTATGCCCTACTGATATCGAAAGCCGGAGACAGTCGAACAATGAGCTATTGTTCAAAAGGTGAGGTCGATATGGAAAAATCAAGGATTTATACTACTAACGTCCCGGCATCATGCCTCTAAAGGGCTGGACGCAGACCCTCGATCGAAGTACCCCGCCGCATGTGTTTTGATTGATTAATGTAATTAAATGCCGCTCGTCGAGCGATGAATACAATTATTCCAGTTTAGTATTTTTGATTGATTAATGCAAATAAGTGTAAATGAATTGGCTCGCGCACCTGATTGCCATCGTATATGCGTGATAAGGTGATTATTACGAGCGTAAAATTATTACGACTAATAACACCTCTTTAATTCTTCTTTGAGTGGAAAATTTTGGGGGCTTATAAGAATAATACATTACTTAGGTGAATTAAAAAATCCATGACTTAAAGGACGGAGTTAGTGTAAATAGCTTACACGAGGCGCTATGGAGTAAATATTTCACGGAAAACCCGAGCGCACGGTCCAACGCTTTCCGGCACTCTAACACTAATGATGTGTTTTCCTGACCAACTCTCTCTTTTTCAACTAACATCCCCCTCCGCGCGACAGCCGCTTCCCTTACAGCGCTCTAGTGGGCAGCGGCGGAGGTTCACTCTTTCGGCCTTGGACGGACAATACGGAAGCAAACCGTTTTGGTTTTTTTAATACTCGGAGGGCGGCCATGTTGGCTCATTATTATTCCGAGGAAGGAACTAGCATATACATTTGAAAGGGCAATAAGGAACTTCGCGCTTCTAGATTTTTTTCTAAGGCTTGTTACACGTAGGATTGGCTCTTAAAAATAAAATAAATAATGAAATACGGACTAACATTATAGTTAAATAATCCCCTCCGCGCGACAACCGCTTCAATCACAGCGTTCTAGCGGGCAGCGGCAGAGATTCACTCTTGCGGCCTGGAAGGGACAAGACGGAGGCCAGCCATCTTGGGTTCTTTGACTCACGGAGGGTGACCATGTTGGCTCATTATTATTCCGAGGAGATAACTAGTATACATCATTTGAAAGTGTGATAAGGAATATCGCGCTTCAAGATTCTTTTTAAGGCCTGTTTACACGTAGGGTTGGCTCTGAAAAATAAATAAATAATGAAATACAGGCTAACATTATAGTTAAATAATACATGCAAGGCGTTATTTAATAAATAATGAAATATAGAGAGCACCGTAAACAAAACTTTCCCTTATTGCTCTTGTAATTAACACCGGTTAAAGAGCGATCATAAGTAAAAGCTCTGTTTTTTATCCTCGTAACAAAAAACTGAAAAGTCTCCTGTAACAGACACGTGATTGTTTGGACATACAATGTCTAAAGCGGTATTGTATACCAGCAGGAAATCGAACTCTGAACTCAAGCTAAATAAAAAAACATGGACCTTCAGAACATGCATTAAAGTACCGTGAAAAGTTGTAAATAACATAGGGAGGAGACTTCTAAACATTCCCATCGAAAGATATGTTCACTACTCCAGCAGAGAGATCGAACCATTTGGAAGACTTCAAATATAAATTTATTATTCAGTTTAAAATCTTTTTTTAAGACGCACACCGGTGGTCTTCGAGAAATTGGACAATGGGTTATTCAGTTGTAGACTCTTGCAAAATATGTTGTATCTGCACTTTACAGCCTAATGGACGGGTTCCTAATAGCATTCCTGAATACATATAGCATCTACAAGTGAATGCTTCAAATATAAACCTTTGAGTGGGTTTTTAGCAATACATGCATTCAATAGAATAGACCAGACTTATACACGCGAGTGTATTTCCCATACAGACACTGGGAATTCCTAAGTCTAAAATTATAAGACCCTATATCGCTCTAGGAAAATTACATAAAGAGAAACAATACCTTCTTTTCATTGCTGGCACTAAACTTATTGTTAAATAATGCATGCAATACATTATAAATAAATAATGATATACGGAGAGTATCTTAACAAAATATTCACATTGATGCTCTGTTAATTAACGCTAGTTAAAGAACGCTCATAAATAAAATTCAATAGAAATATATAACGACATTAGAATTAAAATACGAGAGGGTCTTCATGCATACAGTCTTCAAGAAGTAAAATAACACAGGCAGGACTTTAAAACAGTCGTCGATAAAGTACCCTTACCCACCACGCAACCACGCTCATAGATAGGGACTTTAAAACAGTCATTGTCGGTAAAGTACCGCACCTAACCGCGCAAGCACGCACGCTCTCTCTCTCTCCTTTGCGCTAGCACAATGCTGCAGTAATACATAAATAAAACTGAATAGAAGATATATAAAGACACTTGAGGTAAACTACAGAAGTTCTTCATGCATGCAGTCTTCGATAAGTAAAATATCATGGACACGGTCTTTAAAACAATCGTTGTCGATAAAGTACCACACCCCCAGCACAAGCACCCTCATAGGGAGGGACTTTAAAACAGTCATTGTCGATAAAGCACCCCACCCACCAGCGCAAGAACTCTCATACGCAGGGACTTTAGAAAAGTCATTGTGGATAAAGTACCCCACACACTCACGCAAGCACGCGCATAGGCAGGGATCTTAGAACAAACGTTGTCGATAAAGTACCACACGCACCCGCGCAGGCACGCTCTCTCTCTCTCCTTTGCGCTAGCACAATGCTGCAGTAATGTAATTATCAATTCACTGATACGTTATGCTAGAGACGCCAACGATTTATATAGCGGTTTACTCACCCCTTGCAAAATATGTTGTATATCCCTGAAGAGGGGTACACCATGGTGCGCTAGGGTTTTTCCAGTTTTGGGACCATCTGAACCTTTACAGCTTAATGGGCGGATTCCTAACAGCATTCTTGAATGGAGATAACATATACTATTGCATGCTTAAAATATAACTCTTTGAGTGGACTTTTAACAATGCATGCATTCAAACAATAACCTCAGGACAAATTATATCAATAAAATCAATAGTTTCTTTTTCGAAGTTTTCGCGCTAAAATTAGAGTTAAATGATACATGCTATGCGTTACTTATAAACAAATAAATAAATAATGAAATATGGACCATCCTAAACAGACTGGTGTTTCAGCCTCCATGTCTAAAAGTTATATGATCCCACATCGCTCCAGGGATATAATAAATCAAAAGCGAGTTTGTCTGAGAAGTAGCATGTCTACTTCACAATAAAGAGGTCCCGAGTTCGAATCTCGGTTAGGTGAGTTACTCGGTAATGGCAAACCCTCCCATTAAGCGTCTTTATAAGCGCAGGTGTATATTTTGCGTGTTTTTTAAAATAATTTCTCATCGCCTGAAAAGGCCGTTCTTATCGGAATAAACCTCCTCATATAGATGATGCTGTAAATCTTCTAACTTCTTTATTCGCATTTTATTTATATACCTGTCAAATACAAGAGTTGTTTGTATGATATTGATAATAAATTAATTTTTATGGAATAATAAATAAAAGAGATATGACTTGGTGAGAGTGATAAGAATAGTATGGTATTTAGAATTAAAGTGGGAGAAAGATTTCAACTTAGCACCCCTTTATTTCTAGGAGATTCTCTTTAATATATATTCAATAAGGTAATCCAGTGCTAGATGGGAAATGTCTTTGTTCTGGAACGTGATTCATAGTTTAATCCTGAAGAAAGAAGATGCATAACTGGCACCATCTGTAATCATGATAGTGCTCTAAGACCAGTACACAAATAAGGTCATTTGCATGTAACGCACTAAATAATCGATCGGAATGTTTCAGGTGGTAACGTCTGTGGGAAGCATTCGGAGGTTGAGTTC
Source organism: Deroplatys truncata (assembly GCA_030765065.1). NCBI lineage: Eukaryota > Metazoa > Arthropoda > Insecta > Mantodea > Mantidae > Deroplatys > Deroplatys truncata. The sequence continues at coordinate 404,058,730 of CM060990.1, read as the reverse complement.
AATTCCCAGCAGCTGACACTCCTGACCCCCGGTGTTTTCGGGGTTTTTCCTGGTCGCTAGGCGAATGCTGCGAAGGTTCATTACAGTCGCGTATTTTTACTCCATTCCCTTTCACCTACATTCTCATTTTACTACACCTTTCATCTCCTCGGTTCTGGCCGGTAATATTTAATACTGGTCACTGGGACCCATGGGATACAAATGCTTTATGAATAAAGAAACGTAGATGTATATTGCATGTAACTAAAGAATAGGAATGGCATAGACATTTTTGCACCATCGAGGTAAAATACAGAGAACACCCTCAAAACGTGCATTTCCGAGAAGATAAGTTGTAAAGCTACTGTATATAAAGTGATATCCTTATACAGTCGTAGAAGGAAGGAGAAGCAACTGGAGTGTATGGTTTATACTTCCCTTTTGATGTGACAGCATATACAGCTAGTAATTATCCATGCATAAACATGTCGGTCGGTGACTAGACCGTCTATCTCAGGGTGTAACGTAATATGATGAGGGTAGAGTATTGTCACGAGCGGTATACAACAATCCCGTTTTTACGATATGGTTCAGTCGGTAAAGTCTGTGGTTCGCATTCGTGAGGTCCCGGGATTGATTCTCGCCGGTCGCTCACTCTGGCCCCGGATATTTCGCGTAATTCCCTGGTTGACAAAGGCGAATGCCGGAGTGGTGTATGCTACTACTATTTCCTTTCCCCTTCAATCTATTTCATTCTCATATGTCACCTGTGCTTTTAGGTTTCGTTGCGTTGTTGAATACTTGCTCAAAGGATACTTGTCCCTTGCTCGGTCGACGGATCATTCGTTACCCTCACTAGCTAGCATGTTTCTCCTCTTACACACACACACACACCCAATTATGCATAAACAGACATGAATACCTCTGATTAACTCTCCAAGTGCCCGACGCTGTTCGAAGGTCTACGAATACACACATACATGCGTTCACTTCCACAAAGTACGCGAAGCTGCACGAAGACCTACGAATACGTACAATCACACAAATATCTCTGAGAACCTCTCTAAATACTCGAACATTCACGAAGAGATACGGAGACGCTCGAGCACATTAATATACATGTTCACTTCCTCCCAGCACGCAAAGCTATACGAAGACCTATGAATCCATGAAATCACACATAAACACCTCTGAGCGCCTGTCTGAATATTTTTGAACATGCACGCAGACCTACGACATGCTCTTACCAGAAACCATAATTACATTGGAATAATACGCTTTTATGTAGATTTTTTTACAACCATAAAAAGGACACATCACATCTAAACAGTGTCTTAGACAGGAACTTTCTCTTTAAGGTACACTATGTATGCTATTAGCTTACTTAGGGTCAATAGAGGTCCTAAACTTACATATGGGGATACATTCTTAGGCAATTCATGGGTGCTCTTAAAGTTAAGATAATTTTATCGACGATTCTTTTAAAGAAACGCACGAAAGGCAACATTTGCAGGATTATGCTTCTTATTTATGCTTACAGTTGTGAGTTCCCGACTTCAGGCGCGCGTAATCTGACAATCAACTAGCTTGCTCACGGTTTTGCTCAGACGTCTGATCAATACCCGGATATACATTAAATAAGCTGACCCAGAGCCTGATAGGGAGATGTCTTTTTGTCGGAACGGGCTTCATAGTTTAATCTTGAAGAAAGAAGACCCATAACTAGGACCATCTGTAATCAAGACAGTGCTCTCAGACGACTACACAACTAAAATAATTTGTGTGTAACACACTAACTAGTCGAGAGGAATGGTTCAGGCGGTAACGCCTGGGGTCTGCATTCGCGGTCGAAGGTTCTGGCCCAGCAACCTTCACTCCTGACCCGTGAGGTTTTCAAGGTTTCCCGGTCGATAGGCGAATGCTGTGAAGGTTCATTCCATCTCCGAATTTTCCCTCTCGCCCTTTCACCTAGATTCTCATTTTACTCCATCTTTCATCTCCTTGGTCGTTTCAGGGTTGAACGTTTTGGAGGGGGAAGTCTCGACATACGCACAGCAGGGAAAAGGATCCTCTCCGTAACTTTCACCCACGGAATGAGCGCGGTCTCCGAATCCCGGACCTCTCAGGAAATGTGTCAGTCTGCAGTCCTTGAGAGGAGTAACAGATTGCGTCAACTACTACCAGGGAATATTTTAATCCGTTAAAGGTAGGGGCCCTGCCCTCTACCCTGCAGATGTTCCCTGCTACCGCATACCTCGCCTCTCCCACCATGAAATTAAACACCACAGCAATGTTTGGATAATGTATTTTATATAGTAGAAGTTCTTGTTAACTATCGCCGAAATTCATTAATGTCATTATCGTGTCTGTCATGCTATAACTTTAGATGCTTTCAGCTCACGTATAATTTTCCATTCTATTCGGACTTTCTAGCGTAGAAAGCACTGAATTATTACCCTAGGGAAACGCCAAAATACTAAACACAGGACTTCCACTATATTTCGATTCCTCACACACAGGCATCTCAAGTGAACGTCAGAGATCGAGCGTAGATGTTCCCGAATTCTCGCCATATGGAAACGTCAAACTAGTAAACACACGACTTCCACTATATTCTGATTCCTGTCCCGTAGGAGACTCAAGGGCAGGACTGAGAGGCGATTCAGTATAACATTTCTCTCTGTGCATCTAGAGTATTGACAATGAACGGTTCTTTAAAATCCGTTCGCTTATACAGCATGTAACGACTCGTCTTCCTCGGAGTGTAAGGTGTGAAATATTGAGTTTCTAATAAGTCGGTTGCATCGTTTTTCTCCTATAATAGTTCATGCTGAAACTCTAAAAGAAATTAAATGAGTATGTTAATGCTAACGCTCAAAGGAATTAAAAGCGAGGGTGATGGAGGGGAGCCTAGGCATATACGTAGAAGGGAAAAAGGATTCTCTCTGGAAACATTCGTCATCCAGACAGTGATCGGTCTCAGGACCCTTGAAATAGACTCCTGGTTCAAATCTTTAAAAGCTAGGGACCCAGCCTTTTGCCTTGCATGTCTCCTGGATCGTCCTCAAATCGTAGCATCACGTAAAGTAACCACGTAACACCGCGTAACCATTAAACGTAACCAGCATAACCAGTAAATGCAATCAATGTAACCAGTGCAACTAACAACGTAACCGATACATGTAACCAATGTAACCAGTAAACCTAACCAATGTGACCAGTAAATGTAACACATTAACCAGTAAATGTACCCATTGTAACCAATGTAACAACGTAACCAGTAAATGTAACAACGTACCAGTAAACGTAATTAAGGTAACTAGTGAATGTAACCAATTTAACCAGTATATGTAACCAATATAGCTATTAAATTAACCACTGGCACAGTAGATGTAACCAATGTTACCAGTAAACGTACCGATGTAAGCAGTATATGTAACTAACGTAATCAGTAAACATAACCAACGTAACCAATAAATATAACAAGCAGACGTAACCGGGAAATGGTGCCTGCGAGCAGGGGAGAAGAATGCTCTCTGGAATAGACGTCATCCATACAGCGCTTGGTCTCAGTCTGGTTACGCGCTCTTCCATCCTCATATCGACGATCTGTTGTCTTCTGAAGGAAGTTTTGGTGATCGGTATAGAGCTGTGCAGTCTGCATTGCACTGGATGTCACTAACATTGCCTGCTCTTGAACAGTTCCAGCTAGTCCCACGTCTGTACCAGCTAAATATCGACCATCTGTTGTCGTCAGAAGGAAAGTTTGTTGGTCGGTATAGATCTGCACAGCATGCAGTGCGCTGGGTGTCCCTAACATGTCCTGCTATTGGACCGTTCCAGGTAGTCGAGGGTCTCTACCATCTACACATTGACTATCTGTTGTCTTCAAAAGGAAATTTTGTGGTCGGTAAAAATCTGTACAGCTTACAATGCGCTAGGTGTCTCTAACATTTCCTGCTCTCGGACCGTTCCAGCTAGACGAGGGTCTCTACCATCTACATATCGACGATGTGTTGTCTTCCGAAGGAAAGTTTGGTGGTCGGTGTAGATCTGTACAGCATGCATTTCACTGGGTGTCCCTAACATTTCCTGCTCTCGGACCGTATCAGTAGTCGAGGGTCTCTACCATCTACATATCGACAATCTGTTGTCTTCTAAAGGAAAATTTGGTGGTCGGTATGGATCTGTACAGTTTGCAAAGCGCTGGGTGTCTCTAACATTTCCTGCTCTCCGACCGTTCCAGCAAATTGAGGGTCTCTGCCATCTAGATATCCACGATCTGTTGTCTTCTAAAGGATGAGGTTACTGGTTGGTATAGATCAGTACAGCTTGCGATGCGAGGGTGTCCCTAACATTTCTAGCTCCAGGACCGTTCCAGCTCGTCGCGCATCTCTACCATCTACATGTCAACTATCTGGTATCTTCTGAAGGTTGAGGTTGGTGTTCGTTATAGATCTGTACAGCTTGCATAGCGCTGCATGTCCCTAACATTTCCAGGTCCCGGGCCGTTTCAGCTAGTTGCGCGTCTCTGTCGTCTTTATGTCAGCAATCTGTTGCCTTCTGAAGTAATATATGGAAGTTGGAATAGATCTGTACAGCTTGTATTGCGCTGGGTGTCCTTAAGGTTTCCTGCTTCCTGACCGTTCCAGCTGGTCGCGCGTCTCTGTCATCTATATGTCGACGATCTGTTCTCTTCTAAAGGAACGTTTGGTGGTCGGTATGTATCTGTGCAGCCTGCCTTGCTCTGGGTGTCCCTAGCACTTCCAGCTATTCGCGCGTCTCCACCATCTTTATGTCGACGATCTGTTGCCTTCTGAAGGATGAGGTTGGTGGTCGGTATAAATCTGTACAGCTTACATTGCGCTGGGTGTCCGTAACATTTCTATCTCCCGGGCCATTCCAGCTAGTCGTGCGTCTCTGCCATCTTTATGTCGACGATTGGTTGCCTTATGAATTAAAGGTTGGTGGTCGGTATAGATCTCTACAGCCTGCATTGCGCTGGATGTCCCTAACATTTCTAGCTCTCGGACCATTCCAGCTAGTCGCACGTCTCCGCAATGTTTATGTCGACGATCTGTTGTCTTCTAAAGGATGAGGTTGGTGGTCGGTATAGATCTGTACAGCTTACATTGCGCTGGGTGTCCCTAACATTTCCATCTCCCGGGCCATTCCAGCTAGTCGCGCGTCTCTGCCATCTTTATGTCGACGATTTGTTGCCTTCTGAAGTAAAGTTTGGAGGTCGGTATAGATCTGTATAGCTTGCATTGCCCTGGGTGTCCCTTTCGTTTCCTGCGCCCGAATCGTTCCAGGTAGTGGCGCGTCTCTGTCATCTACATGCCGACGAACTGTAGCCTACTGAAGTACAGTTTGGTTATCGGTATAGATCCATACAGCTTGCATTGCGCCTGGATGTCCTTAATATATCCTGCTCCCGGACCGTTCCAGCTAGTTGTGCGTCTCTGACATCTTTATGTCGACGATCTGTTGCCTTCTGAAGTAATATTTGGAAGTTGGTATAGATCTGTACAGCTTGCATTGCGCTGGGTGTCCCTAACGTATCCTGCTCCCTGACCGTTCCAGCTAATCACACGTCTCTGTCATCTACATGTCGAGAAACTGTTGCCTTCTGAAGCAAAGTTTGGTTATCGATATAGATCCGTACAGCTTACATTGCGCTGGGTGTCCTTAACCTTTCCTGCTCCCGGACCGTTCCAGCTCTTCGCGCGTCTCCGCCATATTTATGTCGACGATCTGTTGTCTTCTGAAGGATGAATTTGGTGGTGGGGAAGGATCTGTACAGCTTACATTGCTCTGGTTGTCCCTAACATTTCCATCTCGCGGACCGTTCCAGCTAGTCACGCGTCTCTGCCATTTTATGTCGCCGATATGCTGTGTTCTGAAGTAAAGTTTGGAGGCGGTATAGACATGTACAGCTTACATAACGCTTGATGTTCCCAACATTTCCAACTCTCGAAGCGTTCCAGCTAGTCGCGGGTCTCTGCCATCAACATGTCGACGAATTGTTCCTTCTGAAGGATGGGGATTGTGCTCAGTATAGGTCTGTACATCATGCCTAGGGAGGCGTGCAATCGTTGTCTGGATGATTCCTGTTCCATAGAGCATCCTTTTCCCCTGCTCGCAGCCACCATCTTCTGGTTACGTCTGCTGGTTACGGTGGTTAAGTTTACTGGTTACGCGGTGTTACGTTGTGTTACGTGATTACTTTACGTGGTGTTACGTGTTTAGGACGGTCCAGGAGACATGACATTCAAAGGGCGGGGCCCCTACCCTTTAAAATTTGAACTTGAAGCCTCTTCCGTCCAACCTGGCGTCTACTGCCTCGGTGAACAGTCGTTGTCTGAATGACGAATGTTTCCAGAGAGCATCCTTTTCCTCTGCCCACAGCCTCCATCTTCTGGTTACGTGGCAGTATAACGTGATGTTACGTGTTGAAGACGGTCCAGGAAGCATGCCAGGAAAAAGTCTGGGCCCCTAGCTTTTAAAGATTTGAACCTGGAGTCTGTTCCAACTACGGGTCCTAAGACCGATCACTGTCTGGATGACGAATGTTTGCAGAGAGAATCCTTTTCCCTTCTATGTATATGGTTAGGCTCCCCTCCATCACCCTCATTAGAGATATATACATAGTTGCGTGTTTGAATTTATTCATTCGCTTTTATTTCCTTTGAGCTTAGCATTAACATACTCATTTAATTTCTTTTAGAGCTTCTGCATGAGCTATTATGGGAGAAAATCGACGCAACCGACTCATTTGAAACTCAATATTTCATCCCTTACACTCGGAGGAAGACGAGTCGTTGAATGCTGTATATGCGAACGGATTTTAAAGAATCGTTCTTTGTCAAGACTTATATGCATAGAGAGAAATGTTATACTGAATCGCCTCTCAGTCCTGCACTTAAGTCTCCTGCGGGCTAGGAATCAGAATACAGCGGAAGTCGTATGTTTACTAGTTTGACGTTTCCATATGGCGAGAATTCAGGAATATCTACGCTCGAACTCTGACGTGCACTTGAAATACCTGCGTGTGAGGAATCGGAATATAGTGGAGGTGGTGTGTTTAGTAATTTTATGTTTCCCTATGATGATAATTCAGTGCTTTCTACACTATAAAATCCGAATAGAATGGAAAATTATAGGTGAGCTGAAATCATCTAAAGTTATAGCATGACAGACACGATAATGGCATTAATGAATTTCGGCAATAGTTAACAAGAACTTCTACTATATAAAATACATTATCCAAACATTATTGTGGTGTTTAATTTCACGGGTGGGAGGGGCTAGGTGTGCGGAAACAGGGACCATCTACAGGGTAGAGGGCATGGCCCCTACCTTTAAAATTTCCCTGGTAGTAGTTGACGCAATCTGCGGCTCCTCACGAGGACTGCAGGTTTACACATTTCCAAAGAGGTCCAGGATTCGGAGACCGCCCTCATTTCTTGGATGAAAGTTACAGAGAGGATCCTTTTCCCTGCTGTGCGTTTGTCGAGACTTCCCTCTCCAAAACGTTCAACCCTGAAACAACCAAGGAGATGAAAGATGGAGTAAAACTGAGAATGTATGTGAAACGGCGAGAGGGAAAATTCGGAGATGGAATGAACCTTCACAGCATACGCCTAGCAACCGGGAAACCTTGAAAACCTCACAGGTCAGGAGTGAAGGTTGCTAGGCTCGAACCATCGACCGCGAATGCAGACCCCAGGCGTTACCGTCTGAACCATTCCACTCGAATAGTTAATGTGTTACGCACAAATGACCTTAGTTGTGTAGTCGTCTGACAGCATTATCTTGATTACAGATGGTCCTAATTATGGCTCTTCTTTCTTAAAGTTTAAACTATGAACGGGGTTCCGGCAAAAAGACAACTCCCTATCAGGCTCTGGGCCACCTCATTCAATATATAATCGGGTATTGATCAGGCGTCTGAGGAAAACCATGAACAAAGTAGTTGATTGTCAGATACGCGCCCCTGAAGTCGCGAACTCGCAGTTGTAAGCATATATAAGAACCATATTCCTGCAAATGTTGCCTGTCGTGTGTTTCTTTAAGACAATCGTCGATAAAATTATTTTAACTTTAAGAGCACCCTGAATTGCATAAGAATGTTTTCCAGCAGGTAAATTTAGGATCTCTATTGAGCCTAAACAAGCGAATAGAATACATGGTGTGCCTTAAAGAGAAAGTTCTTGTGTAAGACACTGTTTAGACGTGATGTGTTCTTGTTATGGTTGTAAATAAATATCTACATTAAAGCCTGTCATTCCAATCTGACTATGGGTTCTGGTAAGCGTATGTCCGTAGGTCTTCGTGCATGTTTGAGTAATTAGAGAGGCGCTCAGAAATGTTTATGTGTGATTGCATGTATTCTTAGGTCTTCGTACAGGTTCGCCTGCTTGGTGAAAGTGAACGCATGTATCTATGCATTCGTAGACCTTCATGCAGGTTCGGGCACTTGGAGAGTTGATCAGAGGTATTTATGTCTGTTTATGCATAATTGGGTGTGCGTGTGTGTGTGTGTGTGAGAGAGAGAGAGAGAGAGAGAGAGAGGAGACACAAGCTAGCTAGTGAGGGTGATGAACAATCCGTCAACCCAGCAAAGGACAAGTATCCTTTGAGCAAGCATTCAACATACGCAACGAAACCTAGAAGCACACTGAAAGATCCGAATGAAATAGAACGAAAGGGAAAGGGAATCGTGCTAGCATACACCACTCCGGCAATGTCCTTTGTCAACCAGGGAAATCCGCGAAATGTCCGGGGCTAGATTGAGCGACCGACGGAAATCAATCCCGGGACCTCTCGAATGCAAACCACAGACGTTACCGTCTGAACCACATCGTAAAAAACGGGATTGTTGTATACCGCTCGTGACAATACTCTACCCTCACCATATAACGTCTCACCCTGAGATTGACGGTCTAGTCACCGACCGACATGTTTAAGCATGGATCATTGCTAGCTGTATATGCTGTCACATCAAAAGGGAAGTAAAAACCATACACTCGAATTGCTTCCCCTTCCTTCTACGACTGTTTAAGGATAGCACTCTATATACAGTACCTTTACAGCTTATCCTCTCGGAAATGCATGTTTTGAGGGCGTTCCCTGTATTTTGCCTCAATGGTGCGAAAAGGTATGTTTTAAACACTACGGCAATCCTATACATTTAGCTACATGCAATATACATCTACGTTTCTTTATTCATAAAGCATTTGTATCCCATGGGTCCCAGTGATCAGTATTAAATGTTACCGGCCAGAACCGAGGAGATGAAAGGTGTAGTAAAATGAGAATGTAGGTGAAATGGAATGGAATAAAAACTCGCGGCTGTAATGAACCTCGCAGCTTTCGCCTAGCGACTAGGGAGACCCCAAAACCCCGGGAGTCAGGAGTGTCAGCTGCTGGGAATTGAACTGACAACCTGCGAATGCTTGCCAAAGACGTTACCACTTGAACCATTCCGATCGATTAGTTAGTGCACTACATGCAAATGACCTTATTTGTGTATTCGTCTTAGAGCACTATCATGATTACAGATGGTCCTAGTTATGGATCTTCTTTCTTCAAGATTAAACTATAAAGCACGTTCCGAAACAAAGAAATCTCCCATATGGCTCTGGATCACCTTATTCAATATATATTTAAGATAATGAACTAGAAATGAAGGGATGCTTAAGTTGAATTCTTTCTCTCATTTTAATTCTAAGTACCCTACTCTTCTTATCACCCTCTACAAATCATATTGCTTTGTTTAACATTCCATATGAATCACTTTATTATTAGTATCATACAAACAATTCTTGTATTTGACAGGTATATAAATAAAATGCGACTAATGAAGTTAGAAGATTTACATCATCATATATATGGGAAGTTTTTTTTCGATAAGAACGGGCTTTTCAGGCGAATGAGAAATCATTTTAAAAAAACACGCTATATACACCTACGGTTATAAGGACGCTTAATGGGTGGTTTTGCCATTACCCGGTATCTCACCGAACCGAGATTCGAACTCGGGACCTCTCGAATGTGAAATAGACATGCTACCCCTCAGAGAAACTCGCTTTTTATTTATTATAACTTTGGAGCGATGCGGGATCATATAATTTTAGAGATATAGGCTGAAACACCAGTCTGTTTAGGATGGTTCATATTTCATTATTTATTTATTTTTTCATAAGTAACGCATTGCATGTATCATTTAAATAATTTTAGCGCGGAAATATTGAAATAGAAAGTATTGCTTCTCTTGATATAATTTTTCTGAGGCTATTTTTGAATGCATGTATTGCTAAAATCCACTCAAAGTGTCATATTTGAAGCATTCACTTGTAGATGTTATCTCTACTCAATAATTCTGTTAGGAACCCGTCCATTAAGCTGTAAAGATGCAGATGGTCCCAAAACAGGAAAAACCCTAGCGCACCATGGTTTACCCCTCTTCAGGGATATACAACATATTTTGCAAGGGGCGTGTAAACTGTACATAAATCGTTGGCGTCTTTGGCATAACGTATCAGTGAATTGGTAATTATATTACTGCAGCATTGTCCTAGCGCAAAGCAGAGAGAGCGTGCTTGTGCGGGTGGGTGTGGTGCCTTATCAACAATGACTGTATTGATGTCCCTGCCTATGAGAGTGCTTGCGCTAGTGAGTGTGGTACTTTATCGACAACGACTGCTTTTAAAGTCCCTGCCCATGCGCGTGATTGCGTGGTGGATGGGGTACTTTATCGGCAATGCTTGTTTTAAAGTCCTTGTCCATGATATTTTTCTTATCGAAGACTGCATGCATGAAGAACTTCTGGAGCTTACCTCCGGTGTCTTTTTATATTTTCTATTCAGTTTTATTTATGTATTACTGCAGAATTGTGCTAGCGCAAAGGAGAGAGAGAGCGTGCGTGCTTACGCGGGTGGGTGTGGTACTTTACCTACAATGACTGTTTTAAAGTCCCTACCTATGAGCGTGCTTGCGTGGTGGGTGGGGGGACTTTATCGATAACGAGCTTTTTATAGTCCCTGTCTATGTTATTTTGCTTCTCGAAGACTATATGCATGAAGACCCTCTGTATTTTACCTTGAGTGTCTTGATATATTTCTATGGAGTTTGATTTATTTGCGTTGTTTAACTAGCATTAATTTAAAGAGCAACAATGCCAATGTTTTGTTTAGCGTACTCTCCATACTTCATTATTTATTTATAACGTAGCGCATGTATAATTTAAAAATAATTTTAGTGCTAGTAATGAAAAGAAGGTATTGTTTCTCTTGATTTAATTTTCCTGGAGCGATGTAGGGTCTTATAATTTCAGACTTAGGAATTCTGAGTGTATTAGGGGAAATCCACTCGCGTGTATAAATCTGAGCTATTCTTTTGAATGCATGTTTTGCTAAAAACCTACTCAAAGGGTTATATTTGAGGTATTCGCCTGTATATGTTATCTCTATTCAAAAATGCTGTTAGGAACCCGCCCATTATGCTGTAACGTGCAGATTGTCCCAAAACTGGAAAAACCCTAGTGCACCATGGTTTATCCTCTTCAGGGATATACAAAATATTTTGCAAGTGGTGTACAATTGAATAACTCATTGTCGAATTTCTCGAAGACCACTGGTGTGTGTCTTAAGAAAAAGATTTCAAAACGAATAAATTTATATTTGAGTCTTCCCAATGGTTCGATCTCTCTGCTGGGTGGTCAACATATCTTTCGATGTTGAATATTTTGAAGTTTCCTCCCTATGTTATTTACACCTTTTCAGATACTTAGGCATGTTTTTAAAGTCCATGTATTTTTTTAGCTTGAGTTCAGAGTTCGATTTCCCGCTGGTATTCAATACCGCTTTAGACATTGCATGTCTGAACAATCGCGGGTCTGTTACAGTAGACTTTTCAGTTTTTTGTTACGAGAATAAAAAAATTAGAGTTTTTATTTATGATCGTTCTTTAACCGGTGTTAATTAAAAGAGCAACAAGGGAATGTGTTGTTTAGAGTGCTCTCTATATTTCATTATTTATTAAATAACGCCTTGCATATATTATTTAGCTATAATGTTAGTCCATATTTTATTATTTATTTTATTTTATTTCTCAGAGGCAACCCTACGTGTAAACAAGCCTTAGAAAAGAATCTTGAAGCGCGAAGTACCTTATCACCCTTTCAAATGATTTATGCTAGTTATTACCTCGGAATAATAATGGGCCATCATGGCCGCCCTTTGTGTGTTAAAAAACCAAGATGGCGGGCTTCCGTCTTGTCCCTCCCAGGGCGGAAGCGTGAACCTCCACCGCTGCCCGCTAGAGCGCTGTACGGAAAGCGGCTGTTGCGCTGAGGGGGACTTTTAGGTGAAAGAGAGAGAGAGAGAGTCGTCAGGAAAACACATCATTAGCGCTAGAGCGCAGGCTAGAGATGGACCGTGCGCTCGGGTTTTCAGTGAAAGTTTTACTCGATATCGTCTCGTGTTAGGTTTTTACTCTAATTCCGTCCTTTCAGTCATGGATTGTTTTTAATTCACCTAAGTTATGTAATATTATTATAAGCCCAAGAAGTTTTTCCCTCAGAGCAGAATTAAACAAGTGTATTAGTCGTAATAGTTATACGCTCGTAGTAATCAGCTTAACACAACATATACGAAGGCAACCAGATACGCGAGTCAATTTATTTACACTTATTTACATTAATCAATCAAAATATTTAATTGGAGTAATTGTATTCATCGATCGACGAAAGCGTTTAATTACATTAATCAATCAAAATACATGCGGCGGGGTACTTCAATCGGGGTCTGCGTCTAGCGCTTTAGATGCACGATGCTGGAACGTTAGCAGTATAAATCCTTGATTTTTTCAATAACGACCTCACCTTTTGAGCAATAGCCCATTGTTCGACGGTCTCCGGCTGACGGTATCAGTAGTGCACAGAAAGTCACCTCCATTATCGACGAGAACAATAACCCATTGTCTTCGTGCCAGCATAATAGCCCATTGTTCTACTCCTGCGCCCGGGCGGCATTCAGACCAGGCCACAAAGGACAATAGCCCATTGTTATAATCCTCTGCCGGGCGGCATTCAGACCAGTACACAAAGGACAATAGCTTATTGTTCTACAACTCTGTTGGGCGGCATTAGGGACAGCACACAAAGAAGGGGCGTGGTCGGCGGCGTTCGGTGTTAGGCCACAAAGGAGGAAGGCTGGAGCCGGCGGCGCAGAGCAAAGGGTCATTAATCCTATTGTTTTGATCAGAACAATGCCCATTGTTCCCGTTCTCTCATATTTTTACTACTAAGGGAAAATGTTGACGTCAATCATACTCTCCCTCAGCGCAGAGGCGGTTCTGTCGGATAGCTTCCATTTAGCATGGAGGACAGTATGTCAAAGCGTATGTCAACATCACCAACTAGGTTCAACCCCGCATTTAGCACAGAAAAATAATAAGGAAACACTGCCAATCTTAAGTGACTCGAAGGGATAAAGTTGACTGATAACAGTTGACAGAAGTTGGTATGATACGCTAACAAATAAATGTGGGAAAAGTCCTAATTTAACCATAGTGAATATGAAATCTTAAGCAATCCGTATGGGGATGTAATTAACTAGATTTAACTATTATTAATAATCACGTGCGAAGACGTGTTACTTTCTGGATATGCGGCATTCAAGAAAGCCGTTCAGATAAGGCGTTGAGAAATAAGTTGGTAAATCATGATAATATGGACGAATTATAAAATACTGCATTTTCTTGTATCAAAACGGGAGAAAAAGCAGTGTTGAAGATTTTAAGAAGAGCGAAGCATGTAATAAAAGTAATACCTTCTCCCGGTGGACAGATGAAACAACTGTATTAACGAAAAGCACAAAGCAAAGAAGGAACCAAAGCACCAAAGAAACGAAAATCTAAGAACAGGCGTGGAAATCAAAATACTTTGTCGGGTAGAGAGTGTATAACTACATGCAAAATGCAAGAAGCCATATTAGAATCTTGAAACACCTTCTATACAATAATTAATGGAACCAATCTTTGCAAGATATTGCATAAAATAGCTGCCACTACTCCATATATACGAGAAGCACAATAATACTCATGCTTGACCATTTCATTTTTGAGGATAGCAAAAATATGGAGAAAGTCGTTCACGAAAGAATTAGGAAGGACATTAAATAACCAGTTCACGTATCACGATGAGAAACGGTTCACTCTTGAAGGAATAATACCTAGCTTTTAGAAAACAGAAAACAAAGGCAAAGAAGTCTCCTGGATAAGATAATTTCACTAGTAATGCATACACAGAGCATTCCAAAATTTTCTAAGGTTCTTCACACATCTATACAACTGTTGTCTAAAGAAAGGATAGCCGAGCGGGATGACAGGCGGTTACGTCTGTGGCCCGCATTCGGGAAGTCGTATGTTTGATTCCTGTGGCCGACCTTGCTGACCCATGGGTTTTTTCGGGGTTTCCCCGGGTCGTCATTCGAATACTGGGAAAAATAATTACATCCCCGAATTTCCTGTTCCTCTATTTCATCTCCATTCTCGTTTCACTTCACCCATCATCTGCTTGGGCTCTTTCAGGATTAGAAGTGTCAGCGAGAGGTCTCGGTGTTTGTATGGCAGGGAAAAAGGATGTTCTCCGAAAACCTTGGTCCTCCGAACTGCGAGCGGTCTCCGGGTCCCGGACCCCCAGGGTATGTGTAAGCCTAGGTACTCCCTTAGGGGGGACCGGCTGCACCAGTCAGCACCGGGGAGTTCAAATCTGCAAATCGTAGGGACTCTGCCCTCGGCCTTTCGTGCCTCCTGTTACGGCCACTCTCTGTCTCTTCTTACCTTATCCTTCCCTCCCGGGGGCGCCCCGTCAGAGGCATAGGCACAAAAGATCTGCATAGGTCGAGGTGCTAAGTCCTCCTCCGTACCTAGTTCTATCCTATCCTAAAGGAAGGATGCTTTCCGAGAAAATGGACGCATTTAGTTGGAACTCTAATGTAATGATGTACCGAAAAGCCGACCAATAACTCCACTGAATGTTAGTGTGGAGCAGTTCCATGAGAACTTCGACATATCCCACAAAAACTGAAAGTATACTAATTAACAAAGAAGTCACCACGTATTGTTGCAAAACCAATGTAGTTTTGCACTTGAGCTTTAGTTTTATTTTCAAACTGTTATGGAACTATTAATGTCAATGTATAATCAATCCTAAGCTACAGGTTTTCAAATCCATTAAATATGTATCATTTCAAACCTAAAAATAATTATGTATAAAAGCATAGAAATACCAATCAGAAAATATAGGCATAGCTTAACTCAATACAGTTCACTAGCTGCCATTATCTTCTTTTTTACTTTTTCATATTGTGAACAGGTTATTAATTTTATAACTGCATTATGGCATTCTGTTACCAAAAAATGCTTATTTTTTCTACGGAGACAATAAGAAATTTTTTGGAAAACTAAAAGGAGGTATGCATATATAATTTAATATATGGAATAATATACCAATATTGAAACAATTTAAATCCACTTTAAACCAGTTTTTTATATTGGTAACGGAATCATATGAATGCAGTAACGGAATGACAGAAAGCTGGCAACAGAATGACAATACTGTAAAACCACGTTAAGACTACCCAATATTATTAAATATAAATCAGATGCATGCTATTTACAGCTTCAGCTTATTTTTTGTTCGCTATGTTGTTATCAGTGTTTTGGAGGGAAAGTAAAAAACAAAAGGAGGGAAACATAGAATTTGTATGCAAATTTCAGACAAAAGTTAACTGACCAATTTGGGATTCAATCTGAGGGGAATTAACTGGAGGGTATGCCAGTATGTATTTCGTTTTTAATAATTAAAAGTGAAAAGGGATATACTACATATTATGACATTAAGGAAAAACTATTTTCATTGTTTTTCTCATAACCTCATTCATTTTTATCATTAGTAATCAGATTTACATCTACTTACACACGGGGTACCATACCTCTCACAGCAGCTGGGAAGATGAGACAATATCCACAGCGACTTAAGGAGAAATGCCAAAGTTTGATTGCTACTCAATTAAAGATGGAAAGGAGTTAATCAGCGAAAATGCAGAAATAAAACTGAAAACACAGCTGAAGATAATGTTGATGATCGCAATCCCTTTTACACTAAAAAAAGGCAGTTAAACGTGTGGCAACTCACTTAACTAGAAGTCCAAGAAAACGCCAGAAAGTTGTCACAAGTTTGTTCTGGCTCATGGAATTCCATTTCATACATTGAGAAAAAACAAATTCCTCGTTTAAACCTAGGCACAGAACCAACTGTGGTTGCATTTTATGCTCAAGATTACATTTCATGACAAGCTCCTGGGATGAAAGATTATGTAACTATTAAAGATAAAACAGGAAAGAAAAGTAAAATTTAGAAGAGATACATGATTATGACATTGAAAGAAACTCACGCCATATACTAAGAGCAGTTTTCAGACATACCACTAAAATTGGCCAAGTTTTGTGCTTTGCGACCACAGTTTGTGTGTACCATACAGGAAGTCCCACACAACGTATGCCTGTGCCGTTATCATGAAAATGCTAAACTGCTTTAAGAGTGATTAATGAAATCCTTCAACAAGTCAGTGTAATGTTTAATGGTTTCATTAGCACCATAATCTGTGATCAGGGGAAAGAAGATTGTATGTCAAAAAGTTAGGAGTGTGCAAATAATGTCTGAAGAGTAAATTTTGCTCCAGGATGAATTGTTGAAATGGAAGATTAAGTGGAGCAGTGGGAGACTGAATCAACGAGTGACACTTAAAGAAATTCATGGAACGCTTGGCCAGTGTCCAGGTGCTCTCTCTAGTTTGATACCAAATTTTTTACATCACACATTCATTAAGCGCCAACAAAAACTGAGTTTTATATATGGACGCCCTTCAACTGCTGTGGCTCTTAGCGTCCCATTCTATATTGGACGTGAAGGACCAGTAATTTTGTTCAGAGGTCTCTTTATCAGGCTTGAAGTTCTTTTACGTGCCGTAAATCTACGACACGGGACCACCGGCTTTACTTCCCTTCCGAAGGAGGCCAGGCTAGGGAAACCAAAAAGACTCCATCGCCCTCCGCCATAAGCGCCAACAGTCAAAGCTTTTTAAAGAGATAAAGAAACCTGCAACTGAGAGGAACATCACTGCGCAAGTGAACTTTGCAGAAAACTACACAATCCAAATGCGAAAGAAGTTCAAAGTGCACAGTGGTCAAAGACACTGACCACAGTCTTCGCGGCGTATGTTTGGAATTCAGAAAATGCTGGATATTCTTGTGCTATCATTCGTAATGAACTCGATCACAATAAGTATTCTGTGCAATCCTTCTTGAATAAAATTATGAAACATGTTATATTTCTGAATCCATGCATAGAAACAGTAACTTTTGTTAGCAATTCAAATAGCATTTATTTGCCAATTTGACATTTTTCAAGGAACGCCAGTGAGTGAAAGTTTCTTGACACTTATTTGCCACTTCACACGGCAAAGGCGTTGTCGATGGGGCTGTTGGAGCCATAAAGCATGCAGTGTGGACAGCCTGCAAAACAGGTTATCATACTGTTAGTAAAAGGTAAAGAAAGTTATGACATTTGGTTTCTCAGAAAAAAATGAAGGTGGAAAGGCTTTTGCGTTTCCCATAAAATATAAGTCCTGGGTTGAAGAGGGCTAAATAGTAGGGAAACTTCCTGCTCCTACTCTTGATCAGAGGAAAAAAAACAGTTTTCTGATCCTGTCACCAAAGTAGAATGACTATGTCATGCCGTTACCATTGCAGTTATTTCGTTACTGCCATATATATATTTAGTGTATAAACAACGATGTGAAATATTTCTTTCATGAGCTTTAATGTTTCTCATTTACTCCTATATATAATGTAACTTTTGTAATTTGCTATGTCATCTAAGTGGGCTTAATTATCAACATGTTGTATTCGAGGACAAAATACTTGTCCAAATTTTGTCATTCCGTTACCTGTGACTTTCTTAAACATGACTCTTGTTATATTTATAAAAATAAATGTTACAAGTTATGAAAATGATGTTTATGCACCTTTGTTGGGAATACAGAAAGAAGTTCCTAATTTTTAAATTCCAGTAGACAGTAATTGTATTACAAAGTTAAAAATTATTAAGAACCGTTTTTCCGTTTCTCATAGAACTGCCCTGTGACAACTGCTGGAAAAAATTATGATAGACAGAATACTAATCCACCTATATTCCAAGCATGCGCTCAATAATAACTGAAATGGCGTCTCCATATAAAGGATCAGCTGACACAGCAATGGAGATCAAATATTTCATTCAGAAAATCTTGAAAGCCCAACACTGATTATTCATTTTGAATGTCGTTGTGAAACGAGTATTTTATTCAGCCTGCTGACCCATAATTCCCAATAATTTTAGAAGGATTTAAATAAAGAATGTATATAATTTAGATGTAAGCTACGTTAGCGAATGGAAAGCTTCATTATCCATAAACAGTTGCAAAACATAAAAAGAGTCTAGAATTATACATTATGTTCAGGAACATAATGTATAATTTGCTCCTAAGTTTGGAATTCAACAACAGGACCATAATAATTTCCTTTGCAGGTGATGTAATCGTTCTGTTGATGGGCATATGAAATAGAAGTTTATAACTTCGCGAATCAAGTTATAATGAGAGTCGAGAATTAAGCCAACGACAAAAAATAAAATGTATTGACTAAAAGTTTAAAGTCTTATTTATAATCAGGAAGCGAAATGGGGACCAGGAGGCGATAATTCGGAACAGTCAGAAAATAAATAGTTAAATGTCATTCATTAAAAATGATCAGACATTAATCAAAATCAAATTGACAAAACTGCACAGTTTTGACACTACGAAGCTAGCATTAGTACCATTATAAAGAACGCAGAAATCTACCACTGTGTTATAAACCTTGTAAGTATTAGTTAATAAATGAGTCCGTAATCACACAGTGAGACTTGCAAGATTTTCCATATAAAATAAAGTTTAGGCCACCATTCGTGCCTTTTGACCCATTTCAAACGCGGTAGCGTGGGTGACGCGTGGTCCATTGTATTTATTTGGGGGCTTCACAGAGTTCTAGGGGATACACAGCGTCCTTTTAACGGAATTTGAAATGCAGTGAAAATACAAAACGTTTAAACGTCACCTATGAAAGATCACGAGGAGGTAACAGAAAGAAATATAGCTAATGAGAAAGTGATAAGTATTGACTTCATGTAGAAATCACGAAAGTTCAATTTCCTAAGTAAACAGTCTCTATTTTGACCATAATTCAATACCAAAGCAGTACCGAAGTAAAATCGCTACATATGAGACGCTTCCAACTGTGGAGCTAATTGAAGTAGGCTCCATCGCAAAGTGTTAACAATTCAACGCAGCAGAGAGAAGCCTAGGTATCCACCAGAGCTTAGAACGATCGAACCAAGGACTTCAGGGATCAACCAACGACCAGCATCAACACCAAACAAAGTAAGATAGTTATAAAATATTCAGTGTTCATGAGTCTAGGCTATTGAGGGACGGCAAAGTAATAATCTCAATCATGCAGAGCAACCAGGTCGAAGGACAGAACATGTGTGATGCCGTCAACTGTGGGGAGGTTAGTGATCTCCAAGCAACATTCAGGAGAGAAGTGAACACACAATGAAACCTGCTTCTCCGCCCACTCACATGTTTCAAACAAAAGACTTGTCCGTGTTGTTAGAGAGATTTAGTTGGTTAGACAGTAAGCTCACAGAACATAATAAAGAATTGGAAAGTAAATTACAAAAAAACAGCAAAGGGCTAGATAGCAAAATAAATAACTCTATCAGCAAACGGTTGGAAAGTCAATCAGAAAAAACACAAAAAAAACAATTCGAAAGTAAATTGGGGTGCAAGTTAGACAAAATTTCCAAAATAACTGCAGAACTAAATAAGAAATTCACCGCTCAAAATCAACATTTAAGGGAACTTCCCACAGACAGCCACTTAGAACTCCAACGGGGAATAGATGAAGTAGCTAATGAGATAGCACAAGCTAGACAGGACTGCCAACAGTCTGGTAGAGATCTTGAAAAAAGGGTATTGTTTGTGATCCAGAATAACAAAGATAATTTGGCTAGGGTACACAAAATTTGATACAAATACTGAGAAAGAGTTAGTAGCAGTCGGCAAGACTTTTGTAAAGACTTTAGCACTGTCGATAAGTGTACGAAATGCACGCACCGATGCTCGACTGGAAGACATAGTGAATAAGAATGAGTCGGTAGAAAGAGAAGCAAACCTGCGTAAAAAAAGCATAATAAATTAAATCACAACCAAGGGCCTCAGTACCTATGTCATCCGTACAGCTGAAGGTGCATGTTCTCACAGTAGTAATAGTGATGAGTCACGTTACCTCAAGTGTCAAACTTAAATATAAATAGTGTGTTACCTTGTAGAGTAGATGTTAACTTTCCTAGCATAAGAGGCTATGGTGACATGTAAATAGTTCTGGTAGTGCACCACAATCTTTACTTTGTGAAATTGCTGCACCTGTTTTGTGACAATAGAGATGACTGCCCATTATCATTTATAAGGGTACTAGATGAGTATTTTCAACTCAAACAAGTGCCAAAATCTTTCAAAATGCCGACTGTTCCAAAGCGGCTAAAGGGGCGAGCTTCTGAATGGACCAACATTTTATTTGGTGCACACACATAGTATGGAATGTTCAAACAAACTTTTCTTGCGCATTACTGGGGCGTACACAGGCAGACTGCAATAAGGCAGGAAATTTTGTCGGGAATGTATGATCCTAACACTGGTTTTTCAATGCGGGACTACTTCCTAGCAATCATAAACAAAAGTCGGCTGATTGAGCCATAAATAGCACCGCGTGACATTATATAGCTGGTGATAAACTACTTTATTCCACAAACACGACATTTCATTCGTGTTGTGGTAGTGATGTCCTACTCGCAGCTCATGGAACTACTGTCCTCGCTAGAGAGCTATGCACCTATGCAAGGGGATGAAAATCGTGGGTCACCAAACAAAAATGGAAACAGCTGCAGTTTCAGAGATCACCGCCACGGAGACCCTTCATTAGAACAGGGGGCAGAGATCTCATCCCCTGAGGATAGAGCCCGCAAGATACCAAAATACCGTTCCACACTTCCACGCGGATCACATACCTTGCGGAGCAGCAGGAAGTCCCGGCCACTGCAACAGAGACAGGCTATTTTAACGCCCTCCCTATCATGGTGATCGCGAACCTAGGATAAACCCGACACAATTCCACCGAGGTTCGAACCGGGTTAGATATTCGCCGGACAGTCACGACCATATAACCGAGGCACGAGGCCTGAGTTTCAACGGGTACCCGAGGATAACGGCTGACGAAAAAGATATAATCACAGCGACGAGGGGCGACCTACAGCCGCGCACCTGACAATGCAACCGGCATGAACGCCACTGCAACTAATCATCCACTAACGGGAAATTGCCTCGGGATTTTACAGCGATCCAACGGGAATCTTGCAACCACTTAAGGGAGATCAATCACCTTAAAGGGTCACAATGCGCGCTGGAAGAAAATGAATTTCGTCTGGGGTGATATCAAAAATGAAATAGGGAAACAAGGTTCACCGGAAGAAGACGAATGAACTGAGTCTCCCAAGATAAAAATTAATGTATTCGGAATATCCATATTCGCCTTTTTAGACAGCGGCGCTAACATTTCCGTCTGTTCATAAAACTTGTACAAAGAAAGTATCGCCAGTGGGAGGAAACTGCAACAGCTACCTATCACTAACGTGCTTTGTACTTTGGCAGTGGAAAAGCAAAGACAAGGGATAAAGGAGCACGTGTTGTTAAGGTAAATAATGGGTGGTTTTACAGTGAAATCATCTGCTTAGTTGCACTGAAATTGAATGTAGGCTTTTTATTGGCACCGCCCTATTGTATAAGCACAAGGCTAAATTGGACTTTGGAAACAGAGTTGTGACGTTGACACGGTAACTGTACCCTTTGTTGAAACAACCAGTGACGCTGAGCATAAACACCGTCCTGAGGCAGGAGACAGCTGAGAAACAATTATTTTTATAAACGATAAAAGTAGGCACAAGCAGCATTAATGTAATAAGCGAAGCAAAAGTTGATGAAGTTTTTCTGATGAGCGCTGAAGAAATAATTTATATGGCCGTAGATACCATCAAAGATGAAAACGGGCCGAAATATGAGCCCGCTAATGAGTATGATAACAGCGCCGAATACAAAGAAGGAAGGAAAGTGCTTACTGCCGATGGGACGCAGATAACGGGGGATATGTTCCAAAAAGTTTCTCACGCCAAGGGGCTAACGCCACTTGAAAGGGACAGTTTGCTACTCGTGTTAAAACGAAACCAGTGTGCATTCTCGGAAGCTCCCGGAAAATGCAATAGGTACACACATAATCTGCAGCCCATAAATCTTGTAGCCCTTATATGTCTTTACAGGCGGAAGCTGAACCAGTAATTGAAAAGATTGTCAATCAAGGCATTATAGAAAATTCAAATGAACCCTTCGTGAGTCCTCTATGTTTGGTTTAAAAAAACATCAAATTTTAAGGTTGACAATGTATACTGGAAGAGTGAAAAACCACACACTGCCTGACCATTTTCACACAGAACCCATCGATGATTTGCTCCAAAGGGTGAATCGGGGCAAGTTTTTCCCCATAATGGACCCCGTGTTGTCATATTGGCAAGTACCATTAGTTGAGGAAATGAGAGACTACACCTCCTTCTTATTAAGTGGAAAATTATTTCGTTCTTCAAGGCCAGCTTGTGGGATGAAAAACTCTGGAGCGGCAATATTAAGGGCTACCAATGTAATGCTCGGAGAAAGCATTAGAAACTATGCATGCGAAAATGTGGATGATTGTTTGATATACAGAGAGACATTTGAAACATACTTACAACGTTTAGACTACATTTTAAGGAAATTCACCAACATTGGCATGACAGTAGCTACACCTTAAAAAGTCTCAATTTGTCATGCGGGAGGTAAAATTTCTGGGGTACATCGTATCCGACAAAGGGATCAAGACAGATCCAGAAACGTTTGAAAGTTTGCTGAATATTCCAAGCCCCAAGAATGTAAAGCAACTTACGAGAATTTTCGGCCTGATACAGTATCAATTCAAATTTCTGATATACTTTGCAAAAGAAACTGTACCACTTCGAGCACTACTATGCAAAGGAACAAAATGGCGGTAGACAGAACACGAAGAAGCGTAGCGGCGATTAAGAGCATTATTCGCCAACACCCTACCTTTGGAAAGACCACCAGAAGACCACGACTTTCATATCTACACCGACAGCAGTGCCAAAGGTTTTGGAGCAGTATTAACTCAGATCTATGACGGAAGCTCTCACGTACTTGCGACGGCAAGCAGATCATTATTGCCAGCAGAACGCAACCAGCGCATCACTTTGTTAGAAATCGGCGCACTGTTCCTTGCATTAAGAAAATTTCGACGTTACATTCTGAATAGAAAGATCATAGTTTACACCGACCACTTCAGTATGTCTTTTGTACAGCAATACAAGTTAATTAGCAGCAAAATATCAAGATACGCTCAGGAAATTGCCACACATGCTATTGAAATCAAGCACATTCCCGTCGCACAAAACATATTTAGTGATATCCTTTCCCGATTGCCTGGATCAGTACCCGAGAACAACAATAAAGAATTTCACGAGGTATCTCTCATGAAATTAGATCTCTTGATGAACACAGGGTTGGTGAAAATTTTCCGCAAATTAATACATTTCAGAACGAAGACGACGACTTGAAAGTGTTATTTTTCACGACACCAGACATCGACGTACAGACGCAGAGCAGGACACAAGAGAAAATGGTTGTCAGCTATAGAGTGCAAGTGCTCGTGAGAAATCACTGAATTTCAGACCAAATCAATAAAAGGTATTTCAGAATGGAGTTACTTTACATTTACCCCTACAGAATGTAGATACCTTCAATGATTGTAATTTTTGTAATTATTACAAAACAGTTTGGCGCATATTTTTGAGTTGGCTTGTGACAAAACAAATAGGATCTTCGGCCGGTATCATCTAAATTTCTTAAAGCCCTACAAAACCCAGGATAATACGGACTAAATTTCCGACAAAACACTAGCAAAATGTAAATAGATGTAACACATGCAATAATTTGTATTAGGGAATCTCTACATTTGACAATATTACACAAATCAAGCTATAGGCGGCTTAATCTAAGCGTATATTTATGCATTGTATATACGTGTAACAGGGTGTAAAATAAATGTTTTGTATTAGCATTAGGGAAAACATGGCCTTGAAAAATATTTACCAGCAAAACATGCAAAAATACTGCATTTGCCAGATTCTCACAGAGACATGCTAAAACTGTACATAGTAGGCAGGCTAGCGAAAAGGGGGGAAAAGGTTAATACCTCAAACAACAGGAAGTGTGAGGTAAACAGTTTGACCCAGTCATGTCGTTGTGAAGTGAACACAACTGACCGTAAGCCATGTCAGGGTCACACAGACATAAAAAAACGGTAAACAGGGGTGAACAACCACCTTCCTAAAACATCGTACCTTGGAAGTAGTTTAAATAGGGGTGAAACTAGTGGCTAAGGAAGCTAGAGATTATCAGTGCTACAGTAGATCGGAAAAATGTGTAGAATTATGTTATGAGTTCCTTGTAATAGAATTAAGATTAACAGAGGTCTATTTATACTCAATTTATGTATGATCATGTATTAGTGTTAATATCACTTGGGAAAGTTATGTACAAGATAAATTTCACCCGCGTTCAATTTAACTTTCCCATAAGGGGCACTTTGAGGCGGTAATTCTTATGGCCAGAAAATAAACAGTTAAATGTCATTCATTAAAATAATCAGATATTAATCAAAATCAAAATTGATTAAATTCCACAGTCTTGACATTACGAAGCTAAAATTAGCACCATTATACAGCTCACAGAAAAATACCACTGTGTTATAAACCTTCTAAGTATTAGTTAATAAATGAGTCCGTAATCACACAGTGAGACTTGCAAGATTTTCCATATAAAATAAAGTTTAGGCTACCATTCGTGCCTTTTGACCCATTTCAAAGGCGGTAGCGTGGGTGACGCGTGGTCCATTGTATTTATTTAGGGGCTTCACCGAGGCCTAGGGGATACACAGCGTCCTTTTATTGGAATTTAAAATGCAATGAAAATACAAACGTTTAAACGTCATCAATGAAAGATCACGAGGAGCTAACAGAAAGAAATATAGCTAATGAAAAAGTGATAAGTATTGACTTCATGTAAATATCACGAAAGTTTGCTGCTAACAGTATACATAAATTAGTCAGGGGGATGAAACAGTCTATCGACGCCAAATTCCACGTACAGCACGTTAATTAAATAAAGCGGGCGAGTTTGTCGGGAAAACAAAAGAACGATTTAGTAGACACGGCAAATATTTTAGTGCGGCATAAACACACTTGCAAGTAACATAGTGGCTCTGATAGTAGTAAAAGTGAGTCATTGCGCTTCTTTTGGTGCACCATTAACCTGCATCCGTATCCTTGGACATTATCACACAATTACAGCTCTCATCATAGCCGAGGAGAGAAGGGTGGACCGTGAGATTGAACCTGGATCCTACATCAGCGACAAATCTACTAGAATGGGCATAACAACGTCATCTACAAGTAGTAGCAACCCCCCCATCTTAAAAGAGGTAAAAACGCTACAACCGGAATGTCAATATCTACTTGAGTAGCAAAAGGCTAATTCAGACTGAAGAAATTCAATAGTTTGAAATACACTTGGATAGCAACTTTAACTTCAGTGTACATACTGATAACATTGTAGAGAAATCAATTACTCTCATGTTGGTAAGAAAAGGTAAACTACAATAGGGTCTATGGCATAAGGCATTAAAAATGGTTTGCGAAGAAGTTATAGTCCCTGTCTTAATTTGTGGAGCAGCTGTGCGTGTAGAAACTAGAACATCACAAAACATCAGACTTGCTAAAGAAAGACTATCGAACCAGATCAGCAATGCTTTACTCGTTGTTGCAGCTGGAGTAAGATTCTTCTAGAAAACCACAAAGGAAAGTGTACGGACTTACATAGCAAAAAAAAAAAAAAAAAAAAAAATCACAATCTGGAATAAAACGTACCGCTGGAATCAAGATATTGGTGCCTGTGCAGAAATAGCTGTGATTCATGAAGTGGAGAAGGACCTTGAATACAGGACATTCTATGAGAAATCGAACGGCAATAAGCCTCGCATTTTTTGTTTCCATTGTAATTTTTCCTATTAATAAGGGGTGCTAAGGAAAGCATATTTATCAAATATTATAATCTAAAACCCAACAGTTGTTAAGTTATTGAACGATGCATGTGAGTCATTCCACATCATAGGGAACACGCATAAAACATCACTTTCTCTGAGTTTCCTGAGTTAGTTTTAGTTTCCGTGTTCCACACATAAAATATATGCACACGTATTTTATATTTTGCACAAAAACGTATTATTTTAGGATTTACAGCGGACTTAACATTTTTCGTATATGCGCACATTACATAAAAGCAATTTATTCTCGGTACAAAATGGTCATGGTTAAGAATATTACATCGTTTTGTAGATAAAAAGCATTGTGGTTTTCTTTATTCAAAACACCATAGTAGGTTATATAGGACAGACCGAGCGCATTTTTGCGTTTATATGGGAAAGGATAGGGAAAACGAGGGTATATGTGGAGGTTCACGGAGGAAAATGCGTTTATATGGGGAAGATAGGGACTACGAGGATCGATGCTAGGCTAGATAGAGGTTGAAGGAATGAGGATGTGTTTTATATGAGAGATACGTGGAATACGAGGAGAAGTGTTAGACTAGCTAGGGTTTGAGATGTGGAATATGCATTTATATGGGAAAGATAGGGAAAACGTGAACAGAGGCTAGGATAGACAGACGCTGAAGCAGGGGGAATTTCGGCTTATACGGGAGAGATAGGGGATACGTGGAGAGGTACTAGACTATTCTGGGTTTGAAGGGTAAAGTATGGCTTTTATATGAAGAGACGAGGAAAACGAGGGTATATGCTAGGTTGAGAGAACCTTCAAGGAGGAAAAAATGCGTTTATATGGGAGAGATAGGGAAAACGAGGAGAGTTCTGAGGTAGAGCAGGGACTGAAGGAGGGAAAGATATGCTTTATTAGACAGAAATAGGGCATACGAGGGGAGGTGCTAGTGTAGACAGAGGTTAAGGAGTACGGTATACGTTTATAGGAGGAATATAAGGAAAACGGGGGCAGGTGGTATAATAGACAGAAGCTGAGCCACTTTTGCGTTTATATGGGAAAGGATAGGGAAAACGAGGGTGGATGCGGAGGAAAATGCGTTTATAGGGGAGAGATAGGGAATACGAGGGCTGATGCTAGGCTAGTCAGATGCTAAAGGAGGGAGGGATACACTTTATACGAGAGAGATAGGGAATACAAGGAAAGATGCTATACTAAACAGGACTTTAAGGGTAGAATATGGCGTTTTATATGAGCGAGATAGCGAACCGAGGAGAGGTATTGGATAGGAGTTTTGAATGATAGAGTAGGCGTTTATATGCGAGAGATAGGGAATACGAGGGTCGATCCTAGGCTAGACGCGGTTGAAGGAGGGAATGCGTCTATATGAGAGAGGTAGGGGGAATATGAGAAGTGCTAGGCTAGACAGGAAGGTCTGAATGACAGAGTATGCGTTTATATGGAGAGACGTGGAAAACGAAGGTAGGTGCTAGGTTGAGAAAGTCTTCAAGGAGGAAAATGCATTTATGTGAGAGCGGTAGGACATACGAGGAGAGGTGCTAGTCTAGACATGGTATGAGGTGTAGAGTATACGTTTATATGGGAGAAATGTGGTAAACGGGAGAGATACAAGGATAGACAGGGGTTGAAGGAGGAGGAATGTAGGTTTATACGGTAATATAGAGAGTAATTCGATTATAAAACTTTTCTCATCCAGCGTTACAACACTTTTATATACTTATTTTCCAAACCTTACAAACTTTATATATGTTAAACAGTAGTGCGCGAGACGGAGAGGGACAAACTGTATATAGGTTTACAGCGAAGTATACGTCCTAACCTATTGCCACCTTGTTTGCTCTGGATCTTCTCATTGTCTATTCATTCCTATCATCATCTAACGTAACCGCGTAACAAGACGTAACACAACGTAACATAACAGCATGTCAAGACGCCATACTAAGTAACATAAGCACGTATCCTCATAACATCACATGACATATCGTAACCAGAAACGTCACACGACGTAACAACACGTACCAACCATGTAACCACGTAGCAAAACGTAAGAACAACACGTAACCAACCCATTGCTAAGGTAATCTAAGCTAATCCATCCTTCATAACTTAGACAATAAGTACGAGAACCTAGCCTAGATTAACCTGACCAATCCCAAACGTTCATCTCATCATCTATTCTACTCAGTCATCGACTAACCTAATCTGGCTAACCAGAGACAACCTCAACTTTCTTTTAGTGAAAATGCAATGTTTTATTCAGGTATTATTATTCGAGAGTTTTAATTGAAAAGTTTACGTCAACATACCTTTAATTTAGTTCCTTGTAGGTGTCTCTCCCCTTTTTATCTAGGCTTGAGACTAGCACTAGGATTGCTTCTAATGGCAGGGTTACCACCTTCCCTTCCATCTACTTCTTTCTTCATCGGTCGTCAGATAGTTGCATATACAGCACACGGATAACCTTCATTTTTTAAGATTGTAGACTCACGAGAAAATCTTTATCTTTGACTTACATTCTTTTAAGCACTGTTTGTAATGGCGTAATGTCCATACGCATATGTCGTTATACCGTCCTCAGCAATAATTTTTTTATCATCAAACGGAGTCAATGCAATTTTATTCACTTGCACTGTGGCAAGAGCATGCTCCCGAGACAGGATCAGATTCATGGGTGTTCTGATGATTTCTCCGGTTTTAAGACAGTCTGTGTAGCTGTCAAACGAAATGTACTGCTTAATAGCGCTACGTTTTATACCTTTAATCTTTTTTATCATTGAGCCTTGAATATCTAAGGCATACATCTTAGGACGTAGTCCAACAAAGCGTAGGATGATTTTACCATTAGCCTCATCTTTAAATTTTCCCAACACCTTCTTGTTTAGAGCTGAATAGCATATATGGTTGACAGGGTAATCAGCTGTATCTAGGTATTCGAGAAAATGTAGCTTGTCCTGGTACGCATCTTCAGTTGTAACACGATGAATGAACGAATCATTGTCCATATACATAAGCTTCAGGTTTTCAGCTCCATAATAAGGCAACAACACGTCGTAATGATAGTTATACATTAATGTCTTGGAGATATCCAACACACTCATACCGATGTATATAGGCTTGTTGAACACGATCCGACGAGAGGCCATATGTACAGCAGCTAGATTAGAAGCATATATTGTCCTGTCGATAAACGTAGGCTTTGCAATTAACTTTTCCAGAGTCTTCTCGTTTGTCACCAACCGTATATCCACACGATTACGAAGGTTCTCCATTGTTTTTCCAAACATGGCGTTGTTAAACAGTTTGTAGAGATCCTTCTCAAAATCATTTGCAGCTTGTTGTCGTAGTCTGTTATTAAATTCCACATACGGTTTTAACCACTGTGACTGTCGAAATTGTAGCACACGATGAATTTTTGTTAGTTGCAGGCCATGACTAAGAGCTTGCTTCAAAGTCATGTAATGTACTACATACTTCGTTCGTGATCCACGGAGAGGAATTAGCTTCTTCGTAGTCCTTTGGTTTCAGACACTCAGGCAGGAATGGTAGATCATTATGCAGATCATGGAGTTCAGCAGGATACTCGATGTCAACTAAGTTTATTTCTTCAGGCGAAACCCACTGAAATCCACCAAAAGGAAGCGCGTGACACATGGCCCACCCATATTGGTTATTAGCGTCCTCGTATGTGATGAATTGGGTTGGTCTCGACGGATCAAACTTGTCCATGTAAGTGTTATTAGCCTCTGCATACCAATGGGACACTTGGCATAAACCTCCTCTTATGCCGGATTCCACCATGAGTAGTTGGTCATAATCTTGCAACAGTTCCAGTTCGATTCCAGTATACAGTAACATGGCGTCCCATGTAAGTCCTGGAGAGGTAAAATAATGTGCTGGATCAACTTTGTGCGTTTTGAGAGTTTGCTCTCTGAACGTTTCAAAGACATCAGCTAGAAGAAGAACATCAGATATTAAGTAGAGGTCACTGTATTCTCCCAGGTATCTCACATTAAACAGCTCCCATACATTTCTAGCATGTTCGTAGTCAGCATCACTAATTTCTTCTTCATTCAGTTTATTGTAGAAGTAGTTCTTAGGAGGCAGGCAGGTCTCGTTCAAGACGTCCCATGAAGTGACGTAATCATAGGGAAATACACCATTACGTATCATCAACTTCATCTTGTCTTCTCCGAAGTACTTCAATGTCTCAGGGTACGATGTTAGATTCTTTACCAGCTTTTCCAAGCTTTTACTCAGGAACCGAAAACTATCTACAAACCGGAGCTCTATATCTCCGACATACTTGGAGAATGATATATAGCTTTCTTCAGAGCTAGGAATTACTTCCACCCGCTCACTTGTACATCCCAGCTCCTTAACAATGAAGTGTGAGTCATATCCACTGAGGTTGTGCATGAAGACAGGGATATATTTAGGTGTTTTGCAGGCTAAATTACATTCATTATGCAGACTTCCTCAATATTCACCACTGATGTGATCATGGTCGCGTACTTTATAGTTCTCTTCAGTAAAGGTTTTTTCCACACAAGTAGCATACTGTACAGGCGTTGAAATCCATCTGCTGTTGATCTGTAAGTTTCTGGGGCATGACAGATTTGTATATATTATTAATCTCCTTTGCAAGGAATGACAGGTGTTCCATAAACTTCTGAGCAGCATCAACACCACGATATACATAGGGATGCTTAGGAAGGCTAGTTTTCAGATGTTCAACGTTGGTTGATGGTTTAACGTAAACACAGAAGCTCATTGCTGTATGATCTTGATAAGGGGTTGTATAGGAAGTTTCAGGACTGGGTATGCATGTATGACATGGAGCGAGAATGCTTTCAAAGTCTGCGTAGATGACGTAAGGTAGTTTCAACATCCTTTCAAATTTTTTAAACTGTACAATTGATTTCTCCTTTGTAGGCATAACTACCCTTGCAACACCATGCTGATTACAGAAGGATGCATGTTCTTGCAGTTTTTCCAGACCACTTCGTCCATATCGATTGTCAAAGTGTGTAAAGCACCGCTTACAAGTATATATCACTCCATCAAGCTTAGTTTTCTGACGTCGAACGAGATTCTCAAAATTCTTGAAATATACATAGTGATGTTTTCCACTACTGTCACTCAATAGTAGGAGGTCACGGTGGTCAGGTAGTTCAGTGTCAGCAACCTTTATCGGATACACTTCATGCTTCTCATCCAGGCCGAAGACATTGATACACATCCTATTAAGGTTCTCAAATTTAGGTATTTGAGAAAGTGGAGTAGGATCGAAAACGCAGCTGAAGTCGTACTTATCTTGGAATTGTTCGTATTTGCTCACCCGTTGTGCATCCTTCTCGATGAATTTAGCTAATATAGAGTACATGAATCATAGCTCATCAGTTAAATTCTGGATGTTTATACACGCTTCTTTACTTCCAACAGATGGCGGTAGGGGTATGTAGCTACTTCCCCGTAACGGATTGTACTTGTTAATACGAAGTCGAATTCCTTCTACAGCAAGCAGAGCCCAGTTGCTACCCTTAAGTTGTGATTCCTCCATTTCAGTAACCAACTTCTTCATTTTCGTTTCCAGCATAGAGCCCAGGTCCGTTTCTAGGAAAACAGCTTGATTGCGTGTTTTAAATGTTTTGTCACAGGTTTCTCCGACACTGTTAACAAATCTACACTCAGCTAACAGATTAATTTTCACACTTTTGTGAATACCAAGCTCTTTATGTACAGCCTGGATTATCCGCTGTTTCGCCTCATGCAGGTACATATTCAGGTCCTTAGTCGATTCACATCGTATAAAATATGATTTCAAGCGTCCATTGAATGAAGTTTCATATTCTTTCATGTCACAGTCATCCATGATAGAAAATATCTCTTGCTTAGTCGGTTCTAATCTACGTTTCTTCTCAGGTCTGTTTATTTCACACGCATCTTCGTGTCGGCGACACTTATAACTGTCTTTGAAGGCTATATTACAATATTTACACTTGAAGAGCTTTTTACAACGTAGCTCATGTCGTCTTTTATCATATCCACGGAGGAACTTCTTACAGCATTTACCACAAGAATATCCTGAGGCACTAGGAATGATATCCTTATATGAGGACTTATTCATTTTTCTTCTTGCGTATTAACCTTTCTTCAAGGAAATGTATGCCTCTTTACCTTGATAACACTTTAGATGGTCGATTAGTTTCTGAGAGAACAGCGATGTTAACACCTCAGAGATGATCAACAGAATGAATTTCAATGCTAGAAGTCGCTCTATTTATAAAGGAAGCACGAACCTTTTTGGATCAATTATATAACGTATTAACCCTTCTTCAAGGAAATGTTAGCCTCTTTACCTTGATAAGACTTTAGAAGGTCGCTTATTTTCCAGGAGAACAACGATGTGGTCACCTCGGAGATGATTAACAGAATGAAGTTCAATACTCAAGTTCGCTCTATTTATAGAGGAAGCACGAACCTTTTTTAATCAATTATACTGAATATTAGTACTAAAAAACGGTGATGCAGCGTGTAAGCTCTTATATTTCAATTCGTGTTACACTGATGTTCGAGCGTCTTCGTGTAGCTTCGTATGCTTAGAGAAAGTGTAAAGTATTGTGAAGATGTATGTATTGTTCGGCTCTAATCGTACAGATTGGGAGAGCTTTACTCGTGAAGGTGAGGAACGATCCGTTGACCGAGCAAGAGGCAAGCATTCCCTCTGCGCAACGAAACCTAGAAGCACAAAGATGCAAATGAAAGGAAATCGAGATAGCATACACCTCTCAAGCATTCGCCTGCATACCAGGGAAAACCACGAAAAACCCCAGGCTAGAGTGAGCGTCGAACGGGGCGCTATCCAGGGACTCTAGAAGTACATGTGAAAGATATAAATGAAAAAGATTTAAAGGGAAAGGAAAACGGAATCGACGAGAAACCGCCCAGACATTCGCCTGCAGACCAAGACAAACCATAACAAATCTGGTGTCAGAGTGAACAACCTACGGGAATCAAACTCCTGAACCCTAAAATCATACTAAAAGTTGCAAATTATATAGAATGAAAGGAAATAGGATTCGATGAGAAACCACTCAAGCATTCGCCTACAGACCAGGGAAAACCACGAAAATATGATGTCAGAGTGATCAACCAACAGGAATCAAACAAAGGACCCTAGAAGCGCATGTTAAAGATGTAAATCAAATAAAATGAAATAAAATCGTGATAGATGAGAAACCATCCAGACATTCGCCTACAGACCAGGGAAAATCACGAAAAATATGTCAGAGTGAGCAACCAACGACAATCGAACGAGGGAAACCATCAGATTGCGCTCGTGAAAGATGTAAGTCAAATAAAATGAAAGAAAATCGTGATAGATGGGAAACCACTCAGGCATTCGCCTGCAGACCAGGGAAAACCATGAAAAATCCCAGGATAGAGTGTGCGACCGCCAGGGAAATCAAACAAAGGGCTCTAGAAGCATAAAGATCCAAATGAAAGAAAATCGTGATAGATGGGAAACCACTCAGGCATTCGGCTGCAGACAAGGGAAAAGCACGAAAAAAATCAAAGGTCTGAGCGACTGGCGGACGGTAATCCAGACAGAGTGCCTTAGAAGCACATAGGGTAAGATGTAAATCAAATAAAATGAAAGAAAATAGAAATCGATGATAGAGCACTCAGGCATTCGCCCACAGACCAGGGGAAATCGAGAAAAATCTAATGTCAGAGTGAACATCCAAAGGAAATCGAACCAGGGAGATCTTCAGATTGTACAGTGAAAGATGTAAGTTATATAGAATGAAAGGAAATCGCGATAGATGAAAACCCACTCAGGTATTCGCCTGCAGAACAGGGAAAACCATAAAAAATCTGAGGTCAGAGTGAACAGACGATGGTAATCGAACCAGGGAGACCATCGGATTATAGCGCGAAAGATGTAAATGAAAGAGAAATAAAATCGTGATAGATCAGAAACCACCCAGACATTCGCCTACAGACCAGCAAAACTGCGAGAAACTAAGGTCAGAGTGACCGTTCCTACGGAAATCAACCCCCCACGACCTCGAATGCAAATTACACACGTTATCGACTGAACCAGACCGTAAAAACAGGTTTATACCATACAACCCATAATAGGTTACCGGGCCAGATGACGTCATACCTGTAGACAGACTGTGGAGGGTCAGTCGACATGCTGAAACGCGCTTGAGCGTTCTTCAGTTAATGTTTCATTCAATGCCTACCATATCAACACCGCAATCCATTTCACAGAAAAGTTACTTTTTAGTACAATACTTTCTCTCCTTATTTAATTAAATTCTTGTATATACCCTATTATTTCATGTTTTCAGTACTTTCTTTACATCTCACCCTCATTCACCCCAAAGAATCAGTACACAATATGACATTTTTATACGCGTAATGTCCATTTATCATAGAAAACCACGCTTAAAATACTTTCGTTACATCTCACCCTCATTCACCCTAAGGAATCAGTATACAATATAACATTTTTTATACGCTTAATGTCCATTTATCACAGAATACCACGCTTAATTCGCAGTTATCACAGAAAACCGCTACATTTACTATAATTACGAGCAAACTAATTTTTTCCCAGAGTTACACGGATTTTAAACTCGTAGGATCGTATTAGAAAATGTATCATATTTTATCAGTTCAAAGCGGGTAAACATTTTTAAGGTCATCGATTACATTTAGCGTAAAGATTATCATATATCATTTTTAAATCCGTCTTCTTAAATATAATGTATCGCAATCCATTTTTAAAATCAAATCATACATGCGTTTAATGCATATAATGGATGTCTTCATATACCCAATATGGCTGCCATGCACGTTAAACATTCAATATGGATGCGTCCGGGCATCTTCTTCATTGAACATGCTTCCGACTCTCTCCGCTAGGTGGAGCTCATGATGCATGCTAAGAGGGTGGAGAGGGAGAAACCAGTTCTATTTACGCTTGCAGTGGAGATAGCGCGTCAGTCGGCCTGAGAGCCTCGTTCAGGGAGGTCGTATAGTTCTCACAGTCATTTCATTACGCGTCGTCGTATCGCGTGTCCGTTACGTAATTTTTTTTTTTGCGACGCACCGCCAATTAAAGTGGTCTGTAATCGAATTAATTACCCCATAGTAGATATAATATGGCGAGTCTGGCCCACAAACAGATGCCGACAACTGATAAGATCCTTTGTTGTATGCCGCCAAGCCCCGCCCCCTCCCTTTGAGGCTTTACATGCCGTCCTGACGCTCGTGCCGCTAGCCCCGCCCCTCCCTTAGTGGGCTTACCTAATGCCGCCCGGTTGCTTGCTGGCGGCCGCCCCTCCCCCTCCACTTCACTTGTGACCTCTCCCTTAAAAGCTACTGGATCCCCGATCCCCCCACCCCTCTCCTTTCTAATCCTATCCCTTACACTGAGCACGCCCTCTCTTTGTGCTCTACTGTCAGGCTCTCTGCGTAGGGGTTGTGACCACACCCCCTCTTTGTAGCCTGACCTAATGCTGGCTTCGGTATTGGAGAACAATGGAGCTATTGTTCTCATCGCTTAAGTCAGCGTTGGAGTAGAACAGTGAGGAGGGGGCATTGTGGTCCGGTAGCTTTTAAAGGTGAAAACACAAAGGTTAAGTGTTTTAACGCCTTTCCTTTTGTATGCTATTCTTTCACCGCAAATCAGAGGACAATGCATTATTGTTCTCATCGTAAATGGCGGTGTCGGAATAGCAAAAAGCGGGGTTGGGAGTCGACTGCATAGAAGAAAGGAACTTATCAGTTGTTGGCATCTTCTTTGAAGCTCCAAGTCGCCATATTATACCTACTGTGGGGTAATTAATTCGATTACAGACCACTTTAATTGGCGGTGCGTCGCAAAAAAACAAAATACGTAACGGACACGCGATACGACGACGCGTAATGAAATGACTGTGAGAACTATACGACCTCCCTGAACAAGGCTCTCAGGCCGACTGACGCGCTATCTCCACTGCAAGCGTAAATAGAACTGGTTTCTCCCTCTCCACCCTCTTAGCATGCATCATGAGCTCCACCTAGCGGAGAGAGTCGGAAGCATGTTCAATGAAGAAGATGCCCGGACGCATCCATATTGAATGTTTAACGTGCATGGCAGCCATATTGGGTATATGAAGACATCCATTATATGCATTAAACGCATGTATGATTTGATTTTAAAAATGGATTGCGATACATTATATTTAAGAAGAAGGATTTAAAAATGATATATGATAATCTTTACGCTAAATGTAATCGATGACCTTAAAAATGTTTACCCGCTTTGAACTGATAAAATATGATACATTTTCTAATACGATCCTACGAGTTTAAAATCCGTGTAACTCTGGGAAAAAATTAGTTTGCTCGTAATTATAGTAAATGTAGCGGTTTTCTGTGATAGTTGCGAATTAAGCGTGGTATTCTGTGACAAATGGACATTAAGCGTATAAAAATGTTATATTGTATACTGATTCTTTAGGGTGAATGAGGGTGAGATGTAAAGAAAGTATTTTAAGCGTGGTTTTCTATGATAAATGGACATTACGCGTATAAAAATGTCATATTGTGTACTGATTC
Source organism: Deroplatys truncata (assembly GCA_030765065.1). Taxonomy (NCBI): domain Eukaryota; kingdom Metazoa; phylum Arthropoda; class Insecta; order Mantodea; family Mantidae; genus Deroplatys; species Deroplatys truncata. Next base: position 404,021,760 of record CM060990.1, on the reverse strand, counting down.
TTTGGGGTGAATGAGGGTGAGATGTAAAGAAAGTACTGAAAACATGAAATAATAGGGTATATACATGAATTTAATTAAATAAGGAGAGAAAGTATTGTACTAAAAAGTAACTTTTCTGTGAAATGGATTGCGGTGTTGATATGGTAGGCATTGAATGAAACATTAACTGAAGAACGCTCAAGCGCGTTTCAGCATGTCGACTGACCCTCCACAGTCTGTCTACAGGTATGACGTCATCTGGCCCGGTAACCTATTATGGGTTGTATGGTATAAACCTGTTTTTACGGTCTGGTTCAGTCGATAACGTGTGTAATTTGCATTCGAGGTCGTGGGGGGTTGATTTCCGTAGGAACGGTCACTCTGACCTTAGTTTCTTGCAGTTTTTGCTGGTCTGTAGGCGAATGTCTGGGTGGTTTCTGATCTATCACGATTTTATTTCTCTTTCATTTACATATTTCGCGCTATAATCCGATGATCTCCCTGGTTCGATTACCATCGGCTGTTCACTCTGACCTCAGATTTTTCATGGTTTTCCCTGTTCTGCAGGCGAATACCTGAGTGGGTTTTCATCTATCGCGATTTCCTTTCATTCTATATAACTTACATCTTTCACTGTACAATCTGAAGATCTCCCTGGTTCGTTTGCCGTTGGATGTTCACTCTGACATTAGATTTTTCTCGATTTCCCCTGGTCTGTGGGCGAATGCCTAAGTGGTTTCTCATCGATTTCTACTTTCTTTCATTTTATTTGATTTACATCTTACCCTATGTGCTTCTAAGGCACTCTGTCTGGATTACCGTCCGCTAGTCGCTCAGACCTTTGATTTTTTCGTGGTTTTCCCTGGTCTGCAGGCGAATGCCTGAGTGGTTTCCCATCTATCACGATTTTCTTTCATTTGCATCTTTATGCTTCTAAGGCCCTCTGTTTGATTTCCCTGTCGGTCGCACACTCTATCCTGGGATTTTTCATGGTTTTCCCTGGTCTGCAGGCGTATGCCTTAGTGGTTTCCTATCTATCACGATTTTCTTTCATTTTATTTGATTTACATCTTTCACTGTACAATCTGAAGATCTCCCTGGTTCGATTGCCGTTGGATGTTCGCTCTGACAGATTTTTCTCGATTTCCCTGGTCTGTGGGCGAATGCCTTAGTGGTTTCTCATCGATTTCTATTTTCTTTCTTTTTATTTGATTTACATCTTTACCTATGTGCTTCTAAGGCACTCTGTCTGGATTACCGTCCGCCAGTCGCTCACACCTTTGATTTTTTCGTGGTTTTCCCTGGTCTGCAGGCGAATACCTAAGTGGTTTCCCATCTATCACGATTTTCTTTCATTTGGATCTTTATGCTTCTAGAGTCCTTTGTTTGATTTCCCTGGCGGTCGCATACTCTATCCTGGGATTTTTCATGGTTTTACCTGGTCTGCAGGCGAATGCCTGAGTGGTCTCCCATCTATCACGATTTTCTTTCATTTTATTTGACTTACATCTTTCACGAGCGCAATCTGATGGTTTCCCTCGTTCGATTGTCGTTGGTTGCTCACTCTGACATATTTTTCGTGATTTTCCCTGATCTGTAGGCGAATGTCTGGTTGGTTTCTCATCTATCACGATTTTATTTCATTTTATTTGATTTACATCTTTAACATGCGCTTCTAGGGTCCTTTGTTTGATTCCTGTTGGTTGATCACTCTGACATCATATTTTCGTGGTTTTCCCTGGTCTGTAGGAGAATGCTTGAGTGGTTTCTCATCGAATCCGATTTCCTTTCATTCTATATAATTTCCATCTTTTAGTATGATTTTAGGGTTCAGGAGTTTGATTCCCGTTGGTTGTTCACTCTGACACCAGATTTTTTTATGGTTTGTCTTGGTCTGCAGGCGAATGTCTGGGCGGTTTCTCGTCGATTCCGTTTTCTTTTCCCTTTAAATCTTTTTCATTTATATCTTTCACATGTACTTCTAGAGTCCCTGCATAGCGCCCCGTTCGACGATCACTCTAGCCTGGGATTTTTCGTGGTTTTCCCTGGTCTGCAGGCGAATGCTTGAGAGGTGTGTGCTATCTCGATTTCCTTTCATTTGCATCTTTGTGCTTCTAGGTTTCGTTGCACAGAGGGAATGCTTGCCTCTTGCTCGGTCAACGGATCGTTCATCACCTTCACGAGTCAAGCTCTCCGAATCTGTACGATTAGAGCCGAACAATACATACATCTTCACAATACTTTACACTTTCTCTAAGCATACGAAGCTACACGGAGACGCTCGAACATCAGTGTAACACGAATTGAAATATAAGAGCTTACACGCTTCATCACCGTTTTTTAGTATTAATACTCAGTATTTCTGATTAAAAAAGGTTCGTGCTTCCTCTATAAATAGAGCGAACTTGAGTATTGAACTTTATTCTGTTAATCATCTCCGAGGTGACCACATCGTTGTTCTCCTGGAAAATAAGCGACCTTCTAAAGTCTTATCAAGGTAAAGAGGCTAACATTTCCTTGAAGAAGGGTTAATACGTTATATAATTGATCCAAAAAGGTTCGTAATTCCTCTATAAATAGAGAGACTTCTAGCATTGAAATTCATTCTGTTGATCATCTCTGAGGTGTTAACATCGCTGTTCTCTCAGATAATAATCGACCATCTAACGTGTTATCAAGGTAAAGAGGCATACATTTCCTTGAAGAAAGGTTAATACACAAGAAGAAAAATGAATAAGTCCTCATATAAGGATATCATTCCTAGTGCCTCAGGATATTCTTGTGGTAAATGCTGTAAGAAGTTCCTCCGTGGATATGATAAAAGACGACATGAGCTACGTTGTAAAAAGCTCTTCAAGTGTAAATATTGTAATATAGCCTTCAAAGACAGTTATAAGGGTCGTCGACACGAAGATGCGTGTGAAATAAACAGACCTGAGAAGAAACGTAGATTAGAACCGACTAAGCAAGAGATATTTTCTATCATGGATGACTGTGACATGAAAGAATATGAAACTTCATTCAATGGACGCTTGAAATCATATTTTATACGATGTTAATCGACTAAGGACCTAAATATGTACCTGCATGAGGCGAAACAGCGGATAATCCAGGCCGTACATAAAGAGCTTGGTATTCACAAAAGTGTGAAAATTAATCTGTTAGCTGAGTGTAGATTTGTTAACAGTGTCGGAGAAACCTGTGACAAAACATTTAAAACACGCAATCAAGCTGTTTTCCTAGAAACGGACCTGGGCTCTATGCTGGAAACGAAAATGAAGAAGTTGGTTACTGAAATGGAGGAATCACAACTTAAGGGTAGCAACTGGGCTCTGCTTGCTGTAGAAGGAATTCGACTTCGTATTAACAAGTACAATCCGTTACGGGGAAGTAGCTACATACCCCTACCGCCATCTGTTGGAAGTAAAGAAGCGTGTATAAACATCCAGAATTTAACTGATGAGCTATGATTCATGTACTCTATATTAGCTAAATTCATCGAGAAGGATGCACAACGGGTGAGCAAATACGAACAATTCCAAGATAAGTACGACTTCAGCTGCGTTTTCGATCCTACTCCACTTTCTCAAATACCTAAATTTGAGAACCTTAATAGGATGTGTATCAATGTCTTCGGCCTGGATGAGAAGCATGAAGTGTATCCGATAAAGGTTGCTGACACTGAACTACCTGACCACCGTGACCTCCTACTATTGAGTGACAGTAGTGGAAAACATCACTATGTATATTTCAAGAATTTTGAGAAGCTCGTTCGACGTCAGAAAACTAAGCTTGATGGAGTGATATATACTTGTAAGCGGTGCTTTACACACTTTGACAATCGATATGGACGAAGTGGTCTGGAAAAACTGAAAGAACATGCATCCATCTGTAATCAGCATGGTGTTGCAAGGGTAGTTATGCCTACAAAGGATAAATCAATTGTACAGTTTAAAAAATTTGAAAGGATGTTGAAACTACCTTACGTCATCTACGCAGACTTTGAAAGCATTCTCGCTCCATGTCATACATGCATACCCAGTCCTGAAACTTCCTATACAACCCCTTATCAAGAGCATACAGCAATGAGCTTCTGTGTTTACGTTAAACCATCAACCAACGTTGAACATCTGAAAACTAGCCTTCCTAAGCATCCCTATGTATATCGTGGTGTTGATGCTGCTCAGAAGTTTATGGAATACCTGTCATTCCTTGCAAAGGAGATTAATAATATATACAAATCTGTCATGCCCCTGAAAGTTTCAGATCAACAGCAGATGGATTTCAACGCCTGTACAGTATGCTACTTGTGTGGAAAAACCTTTACTGAAGAGAACTATAAAGTACGCGACCATGATCACATCAGTGGTGAATATCGAGGAAGTCTACATAATGAATGTAATTTAGCCTGCAAAACACCTAAATATATCCCTGTCTTCATGCACAACCTCAGTGGATATGACTCACACTTCATTGTTAAGGAGCTGGGATGTACAAATGAGCGGGTGGAAGTAATTCCTAGCTCTGAAGAAAGCTATATATCATTCTCCAAGTATGTCGGAGATATAGAGCTCCGGTTTGTAGATAGTTTTCGGTTCCTGAGTAAAAGCTTGGATAAGCTGGTAAAAAATCTAACATCGTACCCTGAGACATTGAAGTACTTCGGAGAAGACAAGATGAAGTTGATGATACGTAATGGTGTATTTCCCTATGATTACGTCACTTCAAGGGACGTCTTGAACAAGACCTGCCTGCCTCCTAAGAACTACTTCTACAATAAACTGAATGAAGAAGAAATTAGTGATGCTGACTACGAACATGCTAGAAATGTATGGGAGCTGTTTAATGTGAGAAACCTGGGAGAATACAGTGACCTCTACTTAATATCTGATGTTCTTCTTCTAGCTGATGTCTTTGAAACGTTCAGAGAGCAAACTCTCAAAACGCACAAAGTTGATCCAGCACATTATTTTACCTCTCCAGGACTTACATGGGACGCCATGTTACTGTATACTGGAATCGAACTGGAACTGTTGCAAGATTATGATCAACTACTCATGGTGGAATCCGGCATAAGAGGAGGTTTATGCCAAGTGTCCCATTGGTATGCAGAGGCTAATAACACTTACATGGACAAGTTTGATCCGTCGAGACCAACCCAATTCATCACATACGAGGACGCTAATAACCAATATGGGTGGGCCATGTGTCACGCGCTTCCTTTTGGTGGATTTCAGTGGGTTTCGCCTGAAGAAATAAACTTACAAAGACTAGAAGAAGATGATCCTCATGGATACATATTAGAAGTTGACATCGAGTATCCTGCTGAACTCCATGATCTGCATAATGATCTACCATTCCTGCCTGAGTGTCTGAAACCAAAGGACTCGTCTACGAAGAAGCTAATTCCTCACCTTGGATCACGAACGAAGTATGTAGTACATTACATGACTTTGAAGCAAGCTCTTAGTCATGGCCAGCGACTAACACAAATTCATCGTGTGCTACAATTTCGACAGTCACAGTGGTTAAAACCGTATGTGGAATTTAATAACAGACTACGACAACAAGCTGCAAATGATTTTGAGAAGGATCTCTACAAACTGTTTAACAACGCCATGTTTGGAAAAACAATGGGTAACCTTCGTAGTCGTGTGGATATACGGTTGGTGACAAACGAGAAGACTCTGGCAAAGTTAATTGCAAAGCCTACGTTTATCGACAGGACAATATATGCTTCTAATCTAGCTGCTGTACATATGGCCTCTCGTCGGATCGTGTTCAACAAGCCTATATACATCGGTATGAGTGTGTTGGATATCTCCAAGACATTAATGTATAACTATCATTACGACGTGTTGTTGCCTTATTATGGAGCTGAAAACCTGAAGCTTATGTATATGGACAATGATTCGTTCATTCATCGTGTTACAACTGAAGATGCGTACAAGGACAAGCTACATTTTCTCGAATACCTAGATACAGCTGATTACCCTGTCAACCATATATGCTATTCAGCTCTAAACAAGAAGGTGTTGGGAAAATTTAAAGATGAGGCTAATGGTAAAATCATCCTACGCTTTGTTGGACTACGTCCTAAGATGTATGCCTTAGATATTCAAGGTTCAATGATAAAAAAGATTAAAGGTATAAAACGTAGCGCTATTAAGCAGTACATTTCGTTTGACAGCTATACAGACTGTCTTAAACCCGGAGAAATCATCAGAACACCCATGAATCTGATCCTGTCTCGGGAGCATGCTCTTGCCACAGTGCAAGTGAATAAAATTGCATTGACTCCGTTTGATGATAAAAAAATATTGCTGAGGACGGTATAACGACATATGCGTATGGACATTACGCCATTACAAACAGTGCTTAAAAGAATGTAAGTCAAAGATAAAGATTTTCTCGTGAGTCTACAATCTAAAAAAAATGAAGGTTATCCGTGTGCTATATATGCAACTATCTGACGACCGATGAAGAAAGAAGAAGATGGAAGGGAAGGTGGTAACCCTGCCATTAGAAGCAATCCTAGTGCTAGTCTCAAGCCTAGATAAAAAGCGGAGAGACACCTACAACGAACTAAAATAAAGGTATGTTGACGTAAACTTTTCAATTAGAACTCTCGAATAATAATACCTGAATAAAACATTGCATTTTCACTAAAAGAAAGTTGAGGTTGTCTCTGGTTAGCCAGATTAGGTTAGTCGATGACTGAGTAGAATAGATGATGAGATGAACGTTTGGGATTGGTCAGGTTAATCTAGGCTAGGTTCTCGTACTTATTGTCTAAGTTATGAAGGATGGATTAGCTTAGATTACCTTAGCAATGGGTTGGTTACGTGTTGTTCTTACGTTTTGCTACGTGGTTACATGGTTGGTACGTGTTGTTACGTCGTGTGACGTTTCTGGTTACGATATGTCATGTGATGTTATGAGGATACGTGCTTATGTTACTTAGTATGGCGTCTTGACATGCTGTTATGTTACGTTGTGTTACGTCTTGTTACGCGGTTACGTTAGATGATGATAGGAATGAATAGACAATGAGAAGATCCAGAGCAAACAAGGTGGCAATAGGTTAGGACGTATACTTCGCTGTAAACCTATATACAGTTTGTCCCTCTCCGTCTCGCGCACTACTGTTTAACATATATAAAGTTTGTAAGGTTTTGGAAGATAAGTATATAAAAGTGTTGTAACGCTGGATGAGAAAAGTTTTATAATCGAATTACTCTCTATATTACCGTATAAACCTACATTCCTCCCCCTTCAACCCCTGTCTATCCTTGTATCTCTCCCGTTTACCACATTTCTCCCGTATAAACGTATACTCTAGTCCTCAAACCATGTATAGACTTGCACCTCTCCTCGTATGTCCTACCGCTCTCATATAAATGCATTTTCCTCCTTGAAGACTCTCTCAACCTAGCACCTACCTTCGTTTTCCACGTCTCTCCATATAAACGCATACTCTGTCATTCAGACCTTCCTGTCTAGCCTAGCACTTCTCCTCATATTCCCCCTACCTCTCTCTTATAGACGCATTCCCTCCTTCAACCGCGTCTAGCCTAGCATCGACCCTCGTATTCCCTATCTCTCGCATATAAACGCCTACTCTATCATTCAAATCTCCTATCGTAATACCTCTCCTCGGTTCGCTATCTCGCTCATATAAAACGCCATATTCTACCCTTGAAGTCCTGTTTAGTATAGCATCTTTCCTTGTATTCCCTATCTATCTCGTATAAAGCGTATCCCTCCCTCCTTTAGCATCTGACTAGCCTAGCATCAGGCCTGGTATTCCCTATCTCTCCCCTATAAACGCATTTTCCTCCGCATCCACCCTCGTTTTCCCTATCCTTTCCCATATAAACGCAAAAGTGGCCCAGCTTCTGTCTATCATATCACCTGGCCCCGTTTTCCATATATTCCTCATATAAACGTATACCGTACTCCTTAACCTCTGTCTACACTAGCACCTCCCCTCTTATGCCCTATCTCTGTCTTATAAAGCATATCTTTCCCTCCTTCAGTCCCTGCTCTACCTCAGAACTCTCCTCGTTTTCCCTATCTCTCCCATATAAACGCATTTTTTCCTCCTTGAAGGTTCTCTCAACCTAGCATATACCCTCGTTTTCCTCGTCTCTTCATATAAAAAGCCATACTCTACCCTTCAAACCCAGAATAGTCTAGTACCTCTCCACGTATCCCCTATCTCTCCCGTATAAGCCGAAATTCCCACTGCTTTAGCATCTGTCTATCCTAGCCTCTGTTCACGTTTTCGTTATCTTTCCCATATAAATGCATATTCCACATTTCAAACCCTATCTAGTCTAACACTTCTCCTCGTATTCCACGTATCTCTCATATAAAACACATCCTCATTCCTTCAACCTCTATCTAGCCTAGCATCGATCCTCGTAGTCCCTATCTTCCCCATATAAACGCATTTTCCTCCGTGAACCTCCGCATATACCCTCGTTTTCCCTATCCTTTCCCATATAAACGCAAAAATGCGCTCGGTCTGTCCTATATAACCTACTCTCCATTTATTCGGAATGAAAAAACAATCACTGGTTTTAAATATGCATATTTTAAACCGCAATTACATACTTAACCCCATAATATTAAAATCTGGAAAGAAACACAGGACTTTGTGATATATTTTGCTTTAAATCTTTTAATATCCGGATGGGATCTTCCTTATAAGTACGCTTTTAAACAGTCTATTGTGTTAGCGGGTAGGGTTATAGAACATAAGACTGCTGGCTGAGAGATTCACACCGCAGCAGCACGCCGGCCGATGCGTTAGCACTACGATTATGATCGACTATCAGTTCTAGAATTCGGTGAAACTTAGCAACTGGAATATGATATTCAATGCAGCCTCTGTCCGCGGTTTCATTTTAAATGCTAATTTGTGTTCAGCTTTTTGCGTTAGAAATTCATTTTTAGCTTTTTTGGCTGCTGAAAGTGCATAATGAGTGAACTTGTTTCAATACATTTAATGTTTCCAGACAGAAATCATTAAGCTTAGTTACCCGGAATATGCTTACAAACCTAAAAACGGAGAACTTAACTTTGTCACCAGGCCTAAAACTATGTGATACGTGTCGATAAAATTCCCAAAGTACCACACACTGCTAATAGTAATTGTGTGCTACAAAGTACCAATGCCCTGAATAATCCAGAAGTGGTTTTGAATATGGTGACAGTTTTGAGGCAATATAAAGCAATGTGAAAGCGATCTCTGGTAACTTAGAGCTAAATTCAATCAACCAATAATGCAATAATAACCAGATGGTATTCATTTGAGCTTGAAGGAAAAAAGTGCGCATTTAAATTGTAGTTAAGTTGCCTCCCATAGGATAAGATTGAAAGTTCGAATGTTTCTCAACGCTACGCTAAATTTAACAGTTACATGTGAACAAACTAGTACAACTAACGTGCTGTGAACAATTGACATGGCATCAAATGACAGACTATTGCTACTACTACTCTCCAGCCGTGCCGCGCTGGAATCCCGCTACTCACCACTTTCTAAGTTATTTTATTTAAAATTAACTATACAGGATCCCATCGTTGTTTTATGCAAATATATACAAAAAACTACAAGGAATTTATTTATAAGTTTTATAGAAATTTAAACCTGCGGGTTATACAGTTTTAAAATGTTTGGCTTTTTAAAATTGATGTAAGTAATTAATTATATCAATTATAACAAACATTAAGTAAAAGACTACATATTAAACTTTGCATCGCACTTTATAACATAATTTTATCACTTATCACCTGTGAGGCATTCTTATTTAAAGGTAGAGTGGTGTGGCACTTTTCACAAGTTGGATTACACATTACCTTTTAATATATGGAGATTTAAAAAAATAAGAATTTAAAACATAATTCACTTTGTTTTTGTAATCCATGGACAACATTTTAAGTGAATCGGAGACGTGATGATCAAATTTTTTGAAAGTTTTCGCTACTTGACGTCGAATGACTCATATACAGATGTATTAATTCATTTCGTCGCATTTTAAGTCGCATATAGCTCCGTAATCGTTTATCTCAGAATATTGTAACAAATATAATTTAGTAGATAAAAGTCCACATTTTATTTCAGCATATACCAATTATTTTTTAATATTCACAAACATCTGTATACAGTTTTTACTTATTTTAAGCGCTTTCGGAGTTTTATAAAGCTAAAATATTACACTGAGAATAATCCACAGTGTCATTAAGAGAAGCCGGCAAAGTTGGTAAAGCGGTAACGATAGGGTGTTCCTAGTTATAACACAAAAGTGAATAAATGCAGCGGTTTACATGGTTTATGCACGATGATCACCAAGCGCTCTGTGAGTCTGTGAGCAAATACTCAGAACCGCATACTGCTGAGTAAGCGTTCTCATTGTTTAACCATGCACAGCAGCTTGCTTGGGCTTCAGCTCAAAACAAATGTACGAGAGCGTCCATGGGCGCGTAAATGAATTATTTTAATTATTTTAGACGAAATCCTCTCAGTAACCATTACAGTAAAGTATATGTTTCCGTTTAAATTACAAACCTTACAACACATAATACAATTATTTTTTTTTAATCCGTAACCACCTACATTAGAAAAATAGAAATTTCTCCACTTAAATAAAAATAAGAACGTGTTTGTTTTATTTCTCAGTATGAAATTATAGTTTAGGGAATCAAAATAAAGCTCGATTTAAATAATTAAATTTAAATGTTTCAGAGTTATAACAACTTGAAGTTGGAAATTTTAGGAAGATAGGATAAATTTGAACAATTTTGATTGCAAAACTGTGATGTTCTAAATTTTAAGAGTTTGCATAAAGTAATGTATCGGGCTTGCCTACAAACAAAAACTTTGGTTTTATTTAAAAAATGTACCTAAGGTCGTTTTTCCTTCTATTTCGGACGATTTGAAATGGAACATCCCATAAGGGGTTAAAGCGTATACAGGTGGTAGCAAAAAACGGAGCCAGAGTAAAATTGGCAGGAGTCACTTTTATGAATCGCAAGCTTTTCACGGACCTGAAATCAAATTACACTTTGACTGCACAAATAATCAAGCTGACCAATTGCTTTTGCGAAAGATCTCGAGAAGTAGGTAGAATGCGAAGATTAACTTATGTAAAAAAAGTAGCAGTACACACCGACAGCAAGATAACCTTAAGTCTATTAAAAGAAATTTAAACATAATAAATGAATAAACTCAATTATACATGAGTTGACCAATTGCATTGCAACTAACCAATGCACAACAGAATATACATTTTGGCTGCGTGAAAGTTCAGGCAGGGATTGCATGTAGCGAGCTGGCAGAGCGACCAGCGAAAGAAGCTGCTGCGAGTGAAGACGGTAAAGTAGTGTATAATAAGATGTTGGTACTTTGAGAGGTCATAATCATACGGAGAAGAGAAGAAGATTTCAAATTTGAGAAAAAGAACAGATGAATAAAAAAATAAATAAAAAGGGCCGTCATTAACACATTATTCCAATCACACTTCGATTAAAATTACCGATAATTCCAGAGCTCTCAATATGTTTAAGACGGAACGACAAATTTATAATATACGTTAGTTGTGGATTCATATAATGGAATTTCTATCTGCATTGAAGAATAAGGTATATTTAGAATATCCGTATGAGCAATAAATGGATACTCAAAACTATAATAGCTTATATATAATGTGATATACATTTATGGAAAGCTACAAAAACAAAGGATCCGGATTATAAGAGAATTGCTGACTAACGGTGAAGCTTGGGCTATAAGCAATGCAAAATGAAACAATAATCACACTGATGTATTAATAAAAATTACCAGATCTGTTGGGCCCTCTATTCTGCAGTGAAATATTAAATATCAGTATTAGAGAAAATATGTGATTAAGAAATTAGTTAATACTACTATGTTAGTTTCACTTAGTATATATTTCAGTACGGATAATACGTAATAATGTAACATAGTTTTAACAATAATTTGATGAATAAGATATAAATTCAGGATGTTTTGTATTTAACATAAATGAATAAGTTATGCAAAATTATAGCCTACGTGCCTCATACTGACATTTGTCAAATTAATGTATGAAATATTGCTAAACCGCTGTAAAGCGTGTATTTTATTTCGGATTATCGGAGGTGACTCGAAACTGCTCCAGTGAGGATGTTGTGGCTATGTCCCACAAGGGGATGCCCTCGGAATGGAGGGGGAGATGAGAGGAGACACTCGGAGGCCGGAATCAGGAGTGATGGCACAGCAATGACAGGGTCCCTACCGTTTCCAGATTGAGACTCCCCGACAGTCGGACAGGCAGATCGGAACCCCCGCCCTACACAGAGAGTCAAACACCCCGCTCCGAAGTGGGGGTCCGTTTACACCCGGCAACGAGCCGAAAGCCGAGGGACGGAGAAGGTTGCACAGAGGTTGCACCTTTTTCCCTACCACACTGCACCGAAACACCATCGCCGACACTTCTAACCCTGAAACAGACCTAACGGGATGAAGGCCGAATGAAATGATAAATGGAACGAAATGGAGGGACAGGAAATTCGGGGCTGTAAGAAACCAATCTAGCATTCTCCTGAAGACGCAGGAAACCCCAAAAAAACCCATTGGTCAGAGTGAGTGGTTGCTGGGAATCGATCCCGGCACCTCCCGAATGCAAGCTACATGGGTTACCACGAAGTCAGCATACTCAGTAAGCATGTAGTACTACATTCTAATGCGACTTGCTGTTAATTCAATAAATGAGAAGGGTGCACATGCGTACATACACACACACACACACACATACATGCAAAATAAATTAGTAACAGAGAAAGAATTCGCCGTCCTCCGTGGTGTAGTGGTTACCATGCTAGTCTCTAGTGCCAGAGGTCGCGGGTTCAAATCCGGCGGTGGGCGATGGTTTTTTGAGGCGTAAAAATCCTTAGCATGGCCTCCTTCGGAAGGGAAGTAAAGCCGGTGGTCCCGTGTCGTAGATTTACGGCACGTAAAAGAACCTCAAGCCTCATAATCAGTCCTCTGAGCAAAATTACTGGTCTTTCACGCCCAATATAGAATGGGACGCTAAGGACCACAGCAGTTAAAGAGCGTCCATAAATAAGACTAAATTTTTTTAGAAAGAGAAATTGATTCGAAAAATATCTGAAGCATTCGCTGACGTTGCGTTCACAATACACATTTAATACCACCATTCGTTCATTTCAAAGCTATGCGATATGAAATGATGCCTTTCAGTTTGGTTATATGCGTGGTAGCCGAGGGGTGAGACGCATGTCTCTCGTAAATGGAACAACCTGGATTGAAGTTCTTCATTTGTTTTTTTTATCGTTAAAATTTTAATTTGTTAAATACATGGCAATGCCGTATGTTTTCCATAATGTATATCTATTAATTTTAAGCCGTTCGTGCATAAAACGGAAACAAACAATTATTGTTTCCGTTTTCAAAATAAATAGCATGTTTGTGAGAATTTTAAAGTGAAATCTAAACCAAATATTCATTTGACTTAATACTGGATTTGCGAACTGTTCTTCAGTTATGAATAACGCTGGCGTGATTATGCACGCACACCTCATAGGTTCGGAGTTCTGCATATGTTAACAAGCATACTGGCTGTGGTTATGGCTGAGCGCATACATAAAGAGGAAGCTACAAGGGCACCTTTCCTTACATTAGTGAACGTTGCTGGATACTCTGTGTCTCAGGCTCCAAGAACACTTGAAGTACCTGCATCTAAGACTACGAGGAGGATGCGGTTATCCAGGGACGGGATTGTTCGCCATCGTCCTTGTTCGGGTCGAAAACGTTTGTCCACTCCTCAGCAGGACATTGCACTTCTAGAAGAGGCAGACAGAAATCCCTTCCAGCATGTGTCTACAATTAGAGGTAATTATAATTTCCCTTGGTCAAACCGCACAGCCTTGTGTCGGTTGACTACATCAGGGCTTTTTACTCGATTGACAGCTAAAAAGCAGCGTCTTACAGAAGATCACACATTATATCGCCTAGCATTTGCAGAATAAAATGTCAACCATAACTGGAATAGGGTTATATTCACAGACGAGATAACATTTTCATGTACAAATGGGGAGAGGGGGAGTAATTGTCTACCGCCCCAGAGCAGAACGTTACGCGACACAAAATACGCGGCACAAATGGATCGCCAAGGTCTCGTATCTGTGTCGTGTTGGGGTTGAATGTCACGAGATGGTAACCTGTCCACGCATGCCAGCAGGTTTCAAACTGGTTCTCGCAAAGGCAAGATATCACTAATTAATTGGCCTCTTGCTTATAAGATATAAATTCTATTGAAAATGAATGGACAGAGATGAAGAATGTTTTTGGAACCGAATTAGCCTGCAAGACAACGTAAGACAAAGAGGTTTTGTGGGATCATATACGTGATGCTTGGGACGAAGTATCCCTTCGTAAAAATTTGACTAGGCTAATGATATCATCCATGCCGCTTAGAATGAGGGCACCAATAGAAGCAGAGGTTTACCCACCCGATATAAAGTTAATTTATATTTTTATTTACTTTTTCATTTAGGAATATTAATATTTACTTACTTCATATTTAGTTTGAAAACTAAAAGCAGAGTGTTTCAGTTTTTATGTGTGAGCATAAATGCCTTGAAATCAAATAAGCCTTAGCAATTATTGGAAATAATATTATAATTTGCGTAATAACCATTGCTTTCGTATGCAAAAAAAATAGTGCTCGGGATACAAACCTCGGTAGCCCTCATTGCTACCTACTGCCTATAACCGCTCAGTTTTCAGCGCATTTTAAATGCAATAGCCGGGACATAACATGAAAGGTGACAATAGAACGAAGCTAAAGGCAGGGGTCTCGAAACACCATTGCGAATTGGCTGGGAAAGAATTTGGACTTCAACAAATATACGCTTCGAGAGTCTGCTCATTTGTTTTGTCTTTGGGTGTACATGCATATACTCGTATATGTGCATATGTACACTCGGGTGCAATAGGTGCCGATATAATAAGCTGTGTTTTAAGTTGATAAGAGGCTATTCATGGCCCCATCCCACCCTGCTTAATTTTAGCAACCCAAGCTGATTGGAGGCTTTTACATAGCCTTTTTCGCGATGGCGGATGTGCATCATAGGCTATGATTCGAGACAGTTTCAGATTCGTTGAGAAAACGTAATCAATTATTTTTTATTAATTGTTGTTCTCTAAGCTGGAAAGGTAGAATCAGAATGAAAAAGCATGTAAGACGACATTGGGGTATGTTATTTCAAGAGAAGTTAATGATACCTTACTTTTTTACCAGGGAAATTGGAATCACACGGAGAATTTCATAAGTACTGTCTGTTTCACATCGTAGCTGGGATGGCTGAACAGACGTACGTGAAGCTGAAGATCAGTGGTTCGAATTTCTACGATGGCAGTGAATTTTTTATTCTGATTCTACACTTCCATAGTTTATTCGAATCAGCAATATCTTAAATAAATTTTATTTCAGAGTTTTACAAAAAAAAAAAGGATTATAAAGAAGTCTGCCAACCCTTTTCAAGTAATGCGAAAATGATATGTTTTGAGACTTTTTTGAAATGGTTTTTCGTTTTACATGGTTCATTTCGTATAACACAGTTCCTTACCATACTTATTTTTGATTTAATACAATTCAAAATCAATATGCCTACTGATCTTGCGCCCTCCAAACAATTACTATCAGAAGGGAATAAAAATGATGATGATTATGATTATAACAACAATAATAATACAGAATAAATACCCCATAATGCCCTGACCTATTAAATGAGTTATGCAGTGTAAAATACTTTTTAGCTCTCCTGAAAACTGTACTTATTAAACTGTTTTTTCGCATGTGCTTTAATTTTGCTTTGTATCCCGTTGCGATATCGTTTTGATACATCTGGTGCCTGGTGCCATGCGAACTGCATTATGCATTTATAATTAAATACGCCACCTGGTTTGCCTGTCCAGTAAGCCCATTCGTGGTAATTCCTCCACCAGTTAGACGCTGTTGTTTGATAGCTCTGGCTAGTGGTACCATGCTAGCCTCTAGTTCCCGAAGTCGCGAGTTCAAATCCGGCGGAGGGCGATGGATATTTTCCGGCGGAAAAACTTTTAGCATGACTTACTTCGGAAGGGAAATAAATCCGGTGGTCCCATGTCGTAGATTTACGGCACGTAAAAGAACCTCAAGCCGGATAAAGAGGCCTCTGAGCAAAATTTCCAGTCGTTCATGTCCAATGTAGAATGGGACGCTAAGAACCATAGTAGTTAAAGAGCGCCCATAAATAAAACTCAATTTAATTTATCTTTCATAGCTCCATAGCTCCGCAGCTCTCGCCGCGTTATAACCTTCCTAATTAGCTCATTAAGGGCAATTATTTTTGATTTATGGTCCATATACTTTGTTCCTTTTAAATGACATATATAATAAAAAGGATATTGTTTACAAGGCAATTTCATCCAACCACTCCACATAATGTTTGTCTTACCTTCTCCCCATTTTCCTTCGCTCCTGAGTCGGAATCGACCTCAGGTCATTGGTTAGGGTTTGAGTTTGTCTTACTACCTCCGCCCATCTTCCTTCGTTCCTGAGTCGGAAATCGACTTCAGTCATTGGTTAGGGTTTGAGTGCCAGACGTTTGACATCGAACCAATAAGAGCTGGACAGATCTGGTGAGTGTCTGGCTAGTGCATTCTTGCCACTCAGGGATCATCCTCCGTGGTGTAGTGATTACCATGCTAGCCTCTAGTTCTCGAGGTCGCGGGATCAAACCCATTGGGGGTGATGTATCTTTTCGGGTGTAAGAATCCTTAGCACGACTTCCTTCGGAAGGGAAGTAAAGCCGGTGGCCCCGTATCGTAGATTTACGGCACCTAAAAGAACCTCAAGCCTGATAAAGCGGCCTCTGAGCGAAATTAAAGTTTTCCACGCCCAATATAGACTGGGACGCTAAGGACCACAGCAGTTAAAGAGCTTCCATAATTAAAACAAATTTTGTCCACCACTCAGGTAAAATGCTGCCGTTTCCCACCGCTTTCACTGCTCGCATTGGGTGGCCCTGGAGCGACCTAAGCCCTTAAAGGTGAAATTTAAGTGTGTACCGAACGTTTCGGCAGGTTGTGGATAGCCGGGATCTGACCCGCGTTGTCGGCTGACTACCGACACGCTGGACAGGTCTGTCTCCGAATAAGCAATAGGAGACCGCGAACCATCTCACCAACTCCAAGGTGTTATGTGTTTGCGAACCGAAGGGGTGCGTGATACATGGGAGATGTGTCGCAAACGGTGTCTTTGGGATACCAGATGACCTCCAAGAGTATTTATCCTTACCGGTAAAGTGGGATCTGCCTGGGTAGACTGTATTTCCTCCATACTCCTAGGACTTAAATGGACACGTTAAAACAATACCCTGGAACTGTTCAAGAATCTCTAGAGTAAGACTTAACAGCACAAAATATCTCTGAACCATCTGTAGAGGATCTGGCTGGAGGCATTGCAAAAACAAGACTCCAGGCCAGGAGACACTCAGGGGTTCAAAAGGGTGATGAGGATACTGTAGGTAAATCTTCAACACAGTTTGGGAGCATCTGCTGCCCACTGTGTGAAGATGAAGACCTGTGATGTGGCACTCATCCAAGAACCCTGGTGTTACAAAGGGAATGTTATAGGTCTTAAGGAGGTTGGCAGGAAAGTAATTTATAATAGAACCGACAAGACTCTAGGAATCTGCATCTTGTTTAAAATGACTTAAATATACTGCCATTAACGAATCTCTGTTCCAGGGATCTTATGGCAGTCAGAGTAAAATCAATGGGGAAAGGTGGACCGAGAGAGTTTACACTCGGATTGGTCTACCACCCATATGATGAAGTAATTTTACCTCCTAAGAGGGAACTAGAATAACTGGTAGCCACTGTTGCTTACGAGGGACTGTAATTGGTAATGGGCTGCGATGCTAACTCCCATCACATTACGTAGGGGAGTACGGACATAAATGAAAGATTTGAGTTTCTTTATACTTTTATTATATCGAGTAATCTTGGGATAGTGAATGTGGGTAACAGACTTACCTTTGTTGCTACAATAAGGCAGGAAGTTATCGACATAGCTTTAGCAACCAATTATGTGAGAAACTTTAATAAAAATTGGCATATGTCTGAGGATAAGCTGTTCAGAACACAGATACATCCAATTTAAGGTAAGATGTATTTCTAAACAAATCAGAACCTATCGGGATTCAAAAAGAACATACTGGGATTCTCATAGGAATGACCTAGTCAGTAATCTGTGTAAGATGGACGATAATATTCATGTGAAGATTTAGATATTGCTGCAGAACATTTTCAGGATGAAATAATCTCAGCATTTAGTGATAACTGTCCTTTGAAAACAAGACGAGCAACAGGAATCTGCCAGGGTAGAATAAAGACTCTACAAGTTAAAAGGAAGAAAATTGGCATATTGTTTAACTTTGCAAAACGAACCAAACCATGGACTGCTTATAGCAGCTCATGGACAGAATACAATAAAGGATTGAAGAAGGATAAGAAGGACTCCTGGAGGAAACACTGTCTGGAGATAGAAAAGGCCCAAGAGAAAGATTTACAACGTTTTATTAGCAATTTAAAATTGGAAAATGGAGGATATGCTAAAACAGAGAAGAAGACATTGGAAGAACTTCTTTGAGTTCGCTACCCTGGATCAATTATACTTGGTGAACTTGAGGGAGGATGGAACAGTCTGGGACTGAAGCCCTGGACTGAGCTTCCAAGGCTACTGAAAAATCGCCTTAGAAGTAATCAAACATGAAAGATTAAAATGGGCAGTATTCTCATTTCAACCTTATAAATCTCCAGGAAGCGATGGAATAATGCCAATTATGCTTCAGTGAGGTTTTTATGAACTATAAGAAATTGATACAAATCCTAAGAGTAAGTTTCGCCTTAGGATACGCACCAGTGAATTGGAGGCATCTTAGGGTTTTATGTACACCAAAGTCAGGGATGCCCTTGACTCTGCGTAAGCCCCTAAGGCCCATCAGTTTAATGCCAATCATTCTCAAAGTTCTTGAGAAATTAATTGATAGTGATATAAGAGGAGGTGTTTTGGAGGTATATTCTCTACACCGGAATCAGCATGCCTATCATACAGGTAGATCAACTGAAACTGCTCTTTTTCTGGTTTTCTATAAACTGGAAAAGACAATTCAGGAAAAGGAAATGGCACCTTGTGCCTTTATTAATATTAGGGGTGCCTTTGATAACACCTTTTAATGCAATAACTACTGCCGTAAGGAAACATGGAATTGATGAAATCTGTTATCGAGGGATTCAATCAATGCTGAGATGAACAATAGTTCATACCGTCTCATGGATAGTAGCCTAACTACAAAAGTCATGAGTTGTTGTCCACAGGCTGGGGCGTTTATCACCCTACTATGGAATCTGGTGGTTGATTAGCCTAGGCTTTGATATCACGGGATATGCTGATGAAATCCTCATCATAGTTGGAGGTGAATACATAGCAACAGTCAGTGAACTTATGCAGTTAGCCCTGAATATTGTTACAGAATAGGCTGTGAATGAAGGCTGAACTGTTAGCGTTCATAAAATAGTCATATTACCACATACCACAAGAAGCGACATAGAGGAATTAGGACCTCTGTACCTTCAAGGTAAAGAGCTTAAAGTGTTTGAGATAGTCAAATACTTGGGAATCACTTTTTACTCCAAGATGGACTGGAGTCAGCATTTCAAGACAACAATAAAACGTGCGAAAGCAACATTTGAACTAGTTAGATGCAGCCATGGTAAAAGATGGGAACTAAGACATGCTATGATCCATGGGATATATACCAGGATGATACCATCGATAACCTATGGAGCACTGATGTGGTGGCCTAAGGTCGTTCAAACAGGCTCTAAAATCACCTAATTAATGTTCAGCGAACAGCATGTATGGCTTTTACAGGAGTCATGAAAAAAACTCGACTGCAGCAATGGAGACAACATTGAACCTTACTCCATTGCATTTAGTTGTAATGAAGGAGGCATTAATGACACTCTATAGACTGCAACATGCTAAGCAACTGAGAATTCCTGAAATAGACCCAGGTTTGCTAAGAATTACGAAATGTATAGGAGATGCATCTTCAGAAGTACCATCAGACTATATAATTCCTATTAAACACTTTATAAAGAACTGCGGGGTCATCATTGATCCTTAACGCTTGACGAATAAAACTCTGGAAGCTAGTGAGAAAACCTTCATGTGGTCTACACACTGCTCTAAGGATGACCCAGGAACAGAATTTGGAGTATATGGCATAAGACCAAGGTGAAAGACGTTTTTCGCTTGAGTGAATATGCTACTGTTTTTGAAACGTAATTTTATGCTATTATTCAGTGCATACTTGAAAACACAAAGTGAGCTTACACTGGTATACGGATCCTTATCTTCTCAGATAGACAGGTTGATCTTAAGGTCCTAAGTAGTCACAAGGTAACTCAGGACTGGATTTAAACTGCCTAAAATGCTCACAAGCTTCGCAAAACAGAATGAAGTTCAACTCATCTGTATACGGGGTCATAGTGGCGTAGAGGGAAATGATAAACCTATTGAACAAGGCCAGACAAGGAGCAGATTCACAATTTATTGGGCCGGACCCGACACTAGAAAAAATTCGATGTACAGTAGGAGAGGCTATTAAGAACTGGCCCATTTTAGAACATTATAAAGTCTTGCTGAAAGCTGCAGGAGACAAACATGGTAACTGTTTATTAGAAAACCATGTAAGAAAGGAGCTGAAAGCTTACTTATATATGACAGATTTACCTGAGAACAGATGTTGCATTTCTCGCAGGACATGAAAAAGCATCCTGTAAAAAGAATCTTAACACGATGGGAGTGTTTCAGGGTAACATACATTGCAGATTGTTCAAGAAACAAACCGAAACAGCCCGGTACATCATATGCACCTGTGAGGCCTTGGATCGCAGCAGATATATTGCCTTAGGGAGAATGTTTTAGAACCAGAAGAACTTGAAACCATATCTGTTATGGAACTGTATTCCTTGGTAATGGCTGCAGGCATAATGAGTTGAATTTGAAACGATAAAGGTATCACAATAAGCCCAAGGCTGAGGTGCATCCGGAGCAATGACGGAAATCTTTATTGAACAAGACAACATCACTTTCACCGCTCAATTGGTTGAAACCAACAAGAGATTTACACAACCGTGAAGGTGTGGAATACAATTGATAAGGGAATCTACTACTAAAGAAAAACACTATAGGAAACAAAAGTATCGGCATATTTTTTGTACCGGATTGTACATACGTACATGTGTGTGTTTGTGGAAATGCTAACCAAACAGTGTACCATATAATATAAGACTGCAGCAAACTAGTGAAAGGGATAGAATCTCTAACACAAGCAGCGATTAAAAGTGATGAAAACTGGCGGCAGATATAAACAAATTAGGAAAATATTTTTTGAAACTTTTAACTTTAAATTTGGAAACAGTATATACTTGAGGAGTTGTAATAATTTGATATAACGTTATATATATAATGTATATGATATATATGAATATCAGTATCTGTATATTAACTGTAGGTAGAATCTACAATATAAACCTAAGGATGCAGTATTGCAATATTTCTTGTAATGGAATATGCCGTTACATAAATTCCATCCATTTGCCCGCCCGCCCACTTACCCACCCACCCGTCCATCCATTCGCCCACCCGCCCACTCACCCACCATCCACCCACCCACCCACCCTCCCATCCATCCAGCAACCCACGCACCCACCCAGCCGCCCGCCCATCCATCCATTCTGGCGCAAAAAATGTGCCGATGCCTTTGGTTTCCTATAGTGTTTTTATTTATTTCATGTTTCCAGAATCCATTATCAATTGTGTTCCACACCTAACGTTTTTGCTAATCTCTTATTTAATTTGAGCAAAGTGAGCGGTGAAAGGGGTGGGAAACGGAAGCATTTTACCTGAGTGACTAGAAGACATTTGTCAGACACTCACCAGTTCTATCCGTCTCTTATTGCTCTGATATCAAAATTCTGGTACCTAAAACTTAACCAACAAAGAGAGATCAATTTCCCGCTCAGGAGCGAAGAGAGGCGAACGGGAGGAAGTAAGACAAACGTTATGTGGAGTGATTGAATGAAATTGCCTTGTAAACATTGTCCTCTTTATTATTTGTGTCATTTGAAAGGAACAAAGGACATAGAGAAGAAACCGAAAGTTATTGCGCTTAATGGGTAAGCTTATAGTGAGAAGAGGGCTGCGTAATTATGGAGTATTTCAAAGAACAGCGTCCTATTAATGAAAAATATACCACGAATGGGGTTCTGGACATGCGAACCTGGGCATTTAATTGTAAATGCATAATGCAGTCCGTATGGCACAAATTTCATCGAAAACGTATCACAAGGGCATACAAAGTAAAATTAAAGGATATGTGGGAAAAATGGTGTAATAAACAAAGATTTCAGGAGAGATAAAGAGCATTTTACTTTGAATAACTTATTTAATAGTTTAGAGCATTATGGGTTTCTTCTTCTTCCTATTATTATTATTATTATTATTATTGTTATAATTATTATTTTCTTCTGATAATTATTGTTTGGAAATCAGCAAGAGCAATAGACATATTCATTTTAAATTATAATATATCATAAACAACCATAGCAAGGATCTGAAATATAGCACTGAACTACGTAAAGCGAAAGAGCATTACAAAAAAGTCTCAAAGCATAGATTGCATTACTTGAAAAAGTTTGACAACCTTCTTTATGTGCCTTTTCTTTACATTTTTTAAAGAAAATTAAAAAACTCGGAATTACCCATGAAAAGATAAGAATCAGAATAAAGAAATTCAATGCTTTAGCTTCGTGTACCTCTGCTCCGCCGTTTGAGCTACGATGTAGATATGACAACAGCGCATGAAATTCCCAATTTTATTCGACTTATTCCGGTAAAAGAACAAGACATCCTCAACTTCTGCTGAGATAACGTAAACCAATGTCGACTTATATTCCTTTTGATTCATATTCTACTCTTTACAGCCTACGGAAGAACAATTAATAAAACTGGATTCATTATGTTTTATTAAGGAATCTAAAACTGCCTTGGATCCTAGCCTCTGGTGCACATCCGCCATCGCGACAAAACACCATGCGAAAGCCCCCGATCAACTTGGGTTGTTAGAACTAGGTAATGGTTGGGGTGGAGCCATGAATGGGGAGGAGCTGCTTTATTCACCTCTTACCAGCTTAAAATACAGCTATTATATCGGCAGTGTTTTTTTCCACCTGAGTGAATATACGTACATACACACACACACGCACACACATACATTCTCACCTTATGCGTTTGAATGTATATCGAATTGGAAGTACCTTAATAATTTACGTATTTTAGTTGTAATATTAAGAGTACTACCATTATTACAGAGGTAAATAGAGACAAATTGCTCAGCTATCTGTGGTTGTGTGGTTAATCATTTCCTGTGGATTTATAGATACCATAGGCTTTCTGATAAACGTCCTTAAATCCGTCCGTTCATAGCATAGTCAATGTAATCATATGATGCCATACCATCTCTGCCATTTACGGCCATTGGATGGTTTTAGGGACTAGCATATGGGAAATCACACCACTACAATAGAAAGAGCCCCCCAAGATTTGATGATTTTATATAAGAATAGACAGACCAGCGGGACACCGCTCTTGTTCTTCTTCGTTGGCACTGTGAGTCATTGGTTTTGTAGACTCTCTCTGCAATCCGGGAGGACAGCCTGATTGATTCTTCCCTTAATTTCTCAAACTTCTTTATTGCACATATGTAATTGTGTAAGCTGTTAGTAAATCCCAGGACTGATTAATTAATAGATTGCTTGTGTAAGTTAATCCTTGTACACTTAGCTTCCTCAAAGAATTCTTTTGTTTTGCACAACCAATATGGAAACCCTTCGTTGCCCTCACCTGACACACTTTAAAGGTAGTCGCGACAATACACGCAAAATACATGCATACTTTCATACATAAATACACACATACATCTGTACACACTACGCACGCATACTCACACATACGCGCAATAATAAGCTTATCATTATGTAAAAACTAGCGTACAGTAGTAGGAAAAAAGGATGATGCTGGCACGCAAAGAAATGTCGCCGACTCCGCCCCATTGCTTTATGTGCTGACCCTTAAAAGCCGCCGAATCCCCCTCCTTTGTGTGCTACTACCATGCCGCCTGGCTCTGTGCCGGTGGCCACACCCTCTCCTTTGTGTGCTACTAGTATGCCGCCCGGCTCTTTGCCGCTGGGCACACCCTGGCTTTGAAGCCTAACTCCTTACACAGCTGTCCAAACCCCTCTCCTTCCCTTTGCGGTCTAAACCCGTACGCTGCCTGCGCCCCCTCTTTGAGTGTGTTGGTCTGAATGGCTCCCTGTAGATTAGTGGAGGTAATAGGGTATTGTCCCCGTACACTGGCCAAACCCTCTCTTTGTGGCCTCCGAACACACCCCTCCCCTCTCCTTTGTGATCTAAACGCGTGCGCTCACCACGCCTCCCTCTTTACGGTCTGTTCTGAATGGTTTGCTGTAGAGGAGTGTGGGTAATAGGGTATTGTTCCCGCACGCAGGCCACTCCCATCCCTCTCTTGTGGCCTGACCTATACCGCTAACGTCCTGGCATCGGGTCTCTAAATGGCTGGATGCAAGCCATCGATCGAAGTATCCCCGCCGCATGTATCTTGATTAATGTAATTAAACGATGTTACTCGATCGATGAATACGATTAAGAATTTTTGATTGATTAATGTAATTAAGTGTATATGAATTGACTCCGGCACCTGGTTGCCATCGTATATGTGTGCGTGGGTGTTAAGGTGATTATTACACGTGTATAATTATAACGACTAATAACACTTGTTTAATTTTACTTTTGAGGGAAAATATATTTTGGGTTTATAAGAATATTACACCACTTAGATGAATCCATCGCTGCAAGGACAGAGTTGTCGTAACGAGGCGTTAACGAGAGGTAATTTCGCTGAAAACCCGCGCGCGGTCCTACCTCCATGCGCTACATCGCTCGAGTGAGGGTCTCTCACGTCGGCAAGAGCTAGCTGGCACACCTCCCTCCCTCTCGGTGCAGCTCGCGGGTTGCAGCGCGCGCTCTCTAGCCGACAGAGTCCAAAGCACGCTCTCCCGCTCATCGAAGAAGATGGCGGAAGTAGACATTTTAAAAGTTGGCGGCGGCCATCTTGCCTCCAGGGAGAAAAAGCTAGCATAAGTCATTTGAAATGGACGATAAGGAACTTCACGCTTCAAAATATTTTTTCCAAGGTTTGATTACACATAGGGTTGGCTCTGAAAGTTAAATACAGTTAACATTATAGTTAAATATTACATACCTTATTAATAAATAAATAATGGACTCGTCGATCGCTGAATAGAATTAAGTATTTTTGATTCATTAATGTAAATAAGTGTATATGAATTGACTCGCGCATCTGGTTGCTCTCGTATGTGTGTGTTAAGGTGATTATTACGCGTGTATAATTATTACGACCAATAATATTTTTTTAATTCTGCTTCTGAGGGAAAATCTTTTTGGGTTTATAAAAATATTACACCACTTAGATGAATGCATGACTGAAAAGACAGAGTTAGCGTAAGTACCTAACACGAGACGTTAACGCGTGATTCTTTCACTGAAAAACCCGAGCGCGCGGTCCATCTTCTGTAGGCGCTGTCGCGCTAATGATCCCTGACCTGCATGCATGGGTTGACCGCCTCAACCCTTCCCTCTCCATGGCTGTCACTGCCTTCCGCGCACTTCGTTTACGCTCTCTAGCGGAGAGCGATGAATGTTCAAGTTAAATATTACATACGTTACTAATAAATGAAAAATAAATAATAAATTATGAAACATGGTGAGCGGTCTAAACAAAACAAATACCTTGTTATTCTTTACCAAACAGCTGAAAAGAAGCACAAATATATCAAGACAATCGATAAAGCACTCCAAGCACATAGGTATGGACTTTAAAACAGGCATTTTCAATAAAGTATCCCACCCACTCACGCATGCACTCTTTAAAACAGACATTGTCGATATAGTACCACGCCCACTCACTCAAGCACACGCGTAGGCACGGACTATAAAACAGGTATTTTCGATAAAGTACGGCACTACCAGCGCTAGCACAGGCATAGGCACGGACATTAAAAAAAGTCATTTTCGATAAAGCACTCCACGTGTATAGACATGGACTATAAAACAGGCAATTGCGATAAAGTATAGCACTCCCAACGCAATCACGCGCAGATGCATGGACTTTGAAACAGGCGTTGTCGATACAGTACCGCAACCGCCAACGCAATCAAACGCATAGGCATGGCCTTTAAAATAGACATTGTCGGTGAAAAGCGCATCCATCACACACATTCTCTCTCTCTCTCCCTCTCTCTCTGCTTTGCAGGGAGGAACTTTAAAACAGATATTGTCGATAAAGTACCGCACTGATAGCGCAATCTTACGCGTAGGGATGGACTTTAAAACAGATATTATCGATAAAGTACCACAGCCCGCTCACGCAAGCAAGCGCATAGGTAGGAACTTTAAAACAGGCGTAGTCGATAAAATACCGCACTACCAGCGCAAGCTCACGTGTAGGCAGGGACTTTAAAACAGTCATTGCCTGTAAATAAAATCGCCTCCATCACGAAAGCTCTCACAATCTCTCTCTCCTTTGTAAACATGGACTTTAAAACAGACATTATCTATAAATCTCTCCACGCGAATACCCATGGACTTTAAAACAGGCATTGTAGGTAAAGTACCGCAGTGCCAGCGCAAGCACCCTCGCAGGCAGGGACTTTGAAACAGTCATATCCATCACGCAAGCTCTCTGTCTCTCTCACTCTCTACATTACGCCAACTATTTATATAGCGGTTTACACACCCTTGCAAAATTATGTTGTACATCCTTGAAGTGGTTAAACCCAGCCGCTACCTGGGTTACTGCACAGGCTTAATGGACGGGATTTCTGAGAAGAGTTAGGGTCTAAAGTGCGTTAATGATTTTCCCCAAGACGCCGGAAATTACATCGAGAGAAACAAGGATAATTTATTTTCATTACTAACGCTAAAATTATATTATCGTCAAGAAAGCTTATTTGTTCATTCCATTTGAACAGACTGGTGTTTCAGCCGCCATATCTAAAAATGATTTGATCCAGCATCATTCCAATGTATAAATATCAGAGTTCTCTGAAAGATAACGTGTCTATTAACATTCGAGAGGTCGCCGGTTTGACTCCAGGTGACCGCCCTGTCTGAATTTAGGACCTGCATGAAGGTCTACGAATTCATAGATACAGAGCAAGCCCTTCCATTAACGAGCTTTATAAGCGGGGGTTTCATATTTCCTACGGGGTATGATGTATTGATCCTGTACGTAAACATTCGTTACTTCCACAATTAGTATTCCCGTAACAAAAATGAAAGTGAATCGTGTAACAGACCCTTGATTGTTTAGATATGCAGGGTCTAAAGCGGTATTGAATACCAGACGGAAATCGAGCTCTGGGCTCAAACTGATAAATACACCGAATTTCAAAACATGCATTCTTCTCTTTGTAAATATATAACATAGGACTAAACATTTTTTAAACAGCCCTCCCTTCGAAACATATTTTGAATATTCCAGCAGAGAGATCGAATCATCGAGCCATTATGAAGACTTCAAATTATAAATTTCATATTTGTTTAAAAGCGTTTTCTTCACCAGTGATCTTCGAAAAAAATTGACAACGATTTATTCAGTTGCACACCCCTTGCAAAAATATGTTGTACAGCCTTGAAGGGGGTAAACCCAGCCGCAACCTGGATTCCTACACAGGGTTAATGGACGGGATTCCTGAGGCGGCTGGCTACCGTCCTAGAGCCCATTTACGGACAATGTCAAACCCTTTACATTAACCCTCCGTCAGGCGCGCACTTTGGTAGAATGCCGTTAGTCGCGCGGGGCCTAGTAGACCTGCGCTATATTTTTGTTGTTATTGTTTGTGTTTTTGTTTTCTTTCGTTTATTTTCTTTTTTCCTGTGTTTACCTTTATTTAGATTAAGCGTACAAGGCTTTCATTAGTAGGTATTATGCTACAACATAAAAATACAAGCTAAAATATGAGTACATATACGTTATAAATTGTATTTCAGTAAGTATAAAGAAATACATTGTCATTTCCAGGTATACATACAACTTGTAATTTCAAATGTTCAGTTACTCAGAATCATCTCCTATCTCACCCGTGTTTTCCCCGACTAAGCAACTTTCGCAAATAATTTTAGCATTATTGCTCAAACACAAGGGGTGTTGCATTTTCCACATGCATATTATAGTTTTGCAGCTCATTTTGTCTTTGTTGCAGGATGCACATCGTTTCCTTTTCAATGTGCATAGTGGTGTATTTGACAATTCATCTATCCCGGATTCTTCAGATTTTATATTTTGTCAAAAGGCCTTTCAAATCACCGGGTAGATTTGATGCTGTTGGTCTCCTTTGTAGCTGTTGTAACAGTAAAGCTAAAGATAGTGCTTTCAAATACTCCTTCCTTGTGGAATATTTATTTTGGTTTCCAAGGAAGATAACCCTAGAATTAATACCTGCAATGTTCAAGATATGATAAAAAATTACCATGGTCCACCTTCTCGTTGTTCCTGCTACATTGTATGTAGCACACAATTTATCTACTACATCAACTCCAGATTTACTGTCGTAACGCAGGATTATTTCAGGCTTTTTCTCAGCACCTTCTGATAACTGTGTGGATAAAACATGTAGACTTGAGACAAAAGCTACTGTTTTACATTTTTTTTGGATAATATGAAACAATTGTTTCATTTTTTGTGAAGCCAAATATGCGATCTTTTGGAGAAGTGAAATTAGTGGGCAATTGGTTTTTGTTCAGAACGTTATCTTTTGCACAATACATTCACAGCGATACAGTGGTAAACCAATTATTTGCAGTAACGTTTCTCCAGTGCCAGAGATTGGTTCAGTTAGACTCAGAACTACAGCCTCTGCCGAGTTAGTTTGCAAATATGGTCCGTCCGGCTACTGTCCACGATAAATCTCCATGTTAGTTGTATAAAACAGTTTTGCATCACTCAAACAGAATCTATTTATGCCATACTTATTTGTTTTGGATGGTATATATTGTCTAAAACCACATCGACCACGAAATGCCGGCAACTGTTCGTCGACAGTGACATTTTGTCCAAGAGAATAATGGTTCTGACAGTTGTTCAGAAACAATGTAAACATTTCTCTAACAGCAGCCAATTTATCCACTCTTCGTCGTTCCAGTCTTCAGCTTTTGTCATCAAAGCGAATACAGTGTATTAGAAAACTGAATCGTTTTTCGGACATAGCCATTCGGAATAGAGGAATTCCAAGATCATCGGTTCTTTAAAAATCGTGAATATTCTGGCATCCACCACGAAAAATTCCTGCCAGGTACAATAAGCCTAGGAAAGCATTTATTTCTATTACATCTGTAGGTCTGCTGCCTCTTTCACGATACAATTTGTGCTGCACACTGCTAATGCAAGTATTTGAGCTTTCAACAATCAAATCAACTATATCTTCGGTAACAAAAAGGTTCCAACAATCAATTTCCGTTTTCGCATTTTTGGCAGCTCCTACCACACCAGGAAGTTTGGTCAATATATTGTGAGCTCTTCTCTGTGTTATTTTCCAAGGTGTTTTTTCCATTTTGTTCCATCTCTTCCTGTAAACAACAACAGAATGTATTGTCAGTAATAATAATAATAATAAGAAAAAGAAGAAGAAGAAGAAAAAGAATTACTATGATAAGCATATGATGTTACCTATAAAATACATGTTATCACACAAGCTGCTTTCATCGTCTTCCTCTTCGTCTTCATGCTCAGTTTCTGAATCTAAAGATCTCGTTTCGAGTTTATCTTCTGAATTAGAATCATCTGATTCATATAAGTTGTCATCCACGGGCAAGGCATCATCATCGGAAAGTAGCAATGTACTTCTTCCAAATCATTCGGATTTTGTAGATCGTAAGTTTTACTCGTGTTCATGGCGAAGCAGCAACAGCTACTTACAATAGCAAAGAAATATTGCACAAAAGCTAATGAGAAACTAATCGGTCAACAATATGTAACGAGAGCAGGCGCGCGTAACTGCTGATTAGTCATTCTTCCAGCCAAACAAATAAACAGATAAGGTTATCGCTGCAGCAAATAATCCCGCAAGGCGTAATGTTAGATGTCCTAGTCAGGCAATTGCATAGGTGCGTTCGTTCGAGAATTATAACATTTATATAATGCCAGGGGTCTCTCAGGCCCCTAGCGACTGACGGAGGGTTAAGGAGTGCATTGTGTTTTAAAATGATTCCTCATTCTCCTGAAAAGAACATCCTTGGGGGAAAACCCTGCTCATATAGATAACTGCGTAAATATCCTAACCTGTTATATACTCCGCAAATGCAAGAATTGTTTGAATGATACCGACAGTTAAACTAACTTTTATGGAATGCTAAACAAATAGATATGATTTGGGGAGGGTTATATGAAGAGTATGGTATTTTAGAATTAAAATGAGAGAAAGAATTCAACTTAAGCGTTTGAGTGTATCTGACATTTTCTTAATGGGCCTTTGAAGCTACCCAGTTTTACGGTCTGCTTTATAGATGAATGAAATATTTGATGAATGACAGTCTTATTTAACATGGGTAAAAGGTGCTTAAGGCTGTTTTGATAAAAACTACTTCGTGGTAACGTGTGAGGTTTGAATTTGAGAAGTCGCCGGTTCGATTCCAGTGGACCTCCTTGTCTGACTTTAGGGCCTGTATGAAAGTCCACGACTACATAGACAAAGAGCAATCCCTCACATTAACGTGGCTGTTTTGATAAAAAAAGCTACTTCATGGTGCGAGGTTTGAATTCGAGAGGTCGTCGGGTCGATTCCAGGTGGAATGCTACACCGTGTCCGACTTTAGAACCTGCATGAAGGTCTACGAATATATAGATACAGAGCAAGCCCTCCCAATAACGGTCTTTGTAACCAAGGGTTCAGACGGTAACGTCTATGAACTGCATTCGGAGGTTGTGAATTCAATTCCTAGCAGCTGACACTCCTGACTCCCGGGGTTTTTCGGGTTTCCCTGGTTCCTAGGCGAAAGCGAAGGTTAATTACAACAACGAACTTTGTTCTCCACCCCGTTTCACCTACATTCTCATTTTACTCAGGCTTTCATCTCTCCGGCTCTCACTGGTAATATTTCATACTGAACATCGGCACTAATGCGATACAGAGGCTTTTATACGTAGATGTATGCTGCATTTAGCTAAAAGGACAGGGATGGCGTAGTGTTTAAAATCAGAAATTTTCGCACCTTGAGGTAAAATACACGGAATACCTCAAAACATGCATCCCGAGAAGTTAAGTGTAAAGGTTCTGTATATAGAGTGCTATCCTTAAACGGACGCAGGAGGAAGGGAAAGCCGTTCGATTGTATGGTTTTTACTTCTCTTTTGATGTAGCAGCCAATACAGCTAGCAGTTCCCCATTCTTAAACATGCCGACTGCTCACACTGGTCTCGGATTTTTTTTCGTGGTTTTCCCTGGTCTGCATGCGAATGACTGAGTGGCGTATGCTAGCGCGATTTCCTTTCACTCTATATAATTTGCATCTTTTACTTATGCTTCTAGGACCCCTGTTTGGATTACCGTCGGCCACTTGCTCAGACCTGAGATTTTTCGTTGTTTTCCCTGTTCTGAAGGCGAATGCCTAAGTAGCGTATGCTACCACGTTTTCGTCTTTCCCGTGTGCTTCTAGGGTTCTTTATTTGATTTACCGTCGGTCGCTCACTCTAGCCTGTGATTTTTCTTGGTTTTCCCTGGTCTGCAGGCGAATGCCTGAGTGATGTATGCTATCACGATTTCCTTTCTTTCTATATAATTTGCATCTTTCATTTCATTCGCATCTTTTTTCTTCTAGGTTTCATTGCGCATAGTTAATGCTTGCTAAAAGGGTACTTGTCCCTTGCTCGGTTGAGAATCTCACTAGTTAAGCACTCGAATCTGCACGATTATACCGGAAGAATACATCATCCTCGCAATACATTACACTTACTCTAAAAACCCGAACCTGTACGGAGACTTCCGCAGGGCTTGAACCCGCGACCTCGGGTACTAGAGGCCAGCATGGTAACCACTACACCACGGAGGACGACACACAAATAAGATCATTTGTGTGTAACACTCTAACTAATCGAGTGGAATGGCTCAGGTGGTAATGTCTGTTACTTGCATTCGGATCGAGGGTTCAATCCCAGTAACCTACACGCCCCTGACCTTCAGAGGTTTTTCAAGGTCTTCCGCTTGCTAGGCAAATGCTGTGAAGTTTCGTTCCACCTCTGAATTTTTCCTCTCATCGTTTCACCTCCATCCTCATTTTACTTTGTTCATCTTCTTGGCTGTTGCAGGGTTGAAAATGCCGGAGAGGGTGTCTCGGCATAAGCACAGCTTATGCTCTCTGCAACTTTCATCCATGGAATGAGGGTGGTCCCCGAATCCTGGACCTCTCAGGAAATTTGTAGGTCTGTAGTCCTCGAGAGGATCCATAGATTGCGCCAACTGCCAGCAGGGAACTTTTTTATCACGTGAAAGGTGTGGGCCCTGCCCTCTACCCTGTAGATGTTACCTGTCTCCACACACAACTCACCCTCCCAACCATGAAATTAAACATCCCCGCAATGTCTGCATGATGTATTTTAGAAGTACAGGTTCTTGATATATCAATGTTCCTGTTAACCATAGTCGAAATTGATTAACACAATTTCTCGGTCCTGTCATGTTATAAGTTTAGATGCTTTCAGCTTACTTATAATTTCTTCAATCTCCGCCGTATGATTGCTAATACCAGCCTCTCTCGATGCAACTAGTAACCTCAATATATTTACTAGTCAATTCGGATTTTCAAGCGTAGATATCACTGAATCATCATCATATGAATACTTCAAATTCACGCGACTTCCGCTGTATCCAGATTCCTCATCAGCAGTAGACTCGAATGAAGGACAGAGGCCCGATCCGGTATAACATTCCCCTTTATACATCTTCGGATCTTCGAGTGTAGGAGAGAGTGTCGATTCAGTATAACATGTTGCACTATGAAGATTAAATCTTGACAAAGAACGATTCTTAAAAATCCAACCGCATATACAGTATTTAATAACACGTTTTCCTACATGTGTAATATATGAAAAATTGAATTTCTCATACGTTGACTGCACAGGTTTTCTCCGGCAATAGCTCTTGATAAAACTGTAAATGAATACGTGAGTGCTAACGCTCGAAAGAATTAAAAGCGAATGAATGAATTCATAACACGTAACTATGCATATATCTCGGATGAGGACAGCGGAGGGAACCTCGATCTATACATAGCAACGGGAAAGGATGGTCTCTGGAAACATTAGTCATCTAGACAGCAATTGTTCACGGAGGCAGTAGACGTCAGGTTGGATGGAATAGAATCCAAGTTCAAATCTTTGAAGGGTATGGCCCCCGCCTTTTGCCTGTCATGCCTCCTGGACCGTCCTAACATCGTAACATCGCGTTACAACGCCACGTA
The DNA here is from genome assembly GCA_030765065.1 of Deroplatys truncata. Lineage (NCBI taxonomy): Eukaryota > Metazoa > Arthropoda > Insecta > Mantodea > Mantidae > Deroplatys > Deroplatys truncata. Next base: position 403,988,026 of record CM060990.1, on the reverse strand, counting down.
AATAGAAGATTGCGGGTGCAAGCAGGGGAAAAGGATGCTCTCTGGAAACAATCGTCATCCGCACAACGATTGCTTACAAAGTCAGTAGACGTCAGGTTGGACGGAACATACTCCGACTTCAAATCTGTAAAGGGTAGCGGCCCTACTTTTGACTGTCGCGTAATAACGTTATGTAACAGCATAATCACGGTTGTAGCAGCCTAATCGCGACATGTAACAACCTAATCACGGCATGAAACAACCTAATCACGGTATGTAACAACCTAATCACGGCATGTAACAGCCTAATCGTGGTGTGTAACAGCCTAACCATAGTGTGTAACAGCCTTTACGACGGTGCGTAACAACCTAAATACGGTGTGTAACAGCCTAACCACGGTGTGTAACAACCTAATCACGGTGTGTAACAGCCTAACCGCGGTGTGTAACAACCTAACCACGGTGTGCAACAGCCAAATCACGATATGTAACAGCGTAATCACGGTATGTAACAGCCTAATAACGGTATGTAACAGCCTAATCACGTCATGTAACGATCCGAGATCTGAAAAGGTTAGGGACACCTCAGCGCATTGCAAACTATACAGATCTAAACCAAGCGCCAAACTTTACTTCAGAAGGTGACAGATCGTTGAAATGAAGATGGTAGAGACGCGCGACTAGCTGGAACTTCCCGAGATATGGAAACGTTAGGGACAACTAGTGCAATGCAGGTGTACAGATATAAACCATCCGCCAAACTTTACTTCAGAAGGTAACCTTTCGTCGTAATGTAGACGGTAGAGACGCACGACTAGCTGGAACGATCTAGGAGCTGGGTGGTGTTAGGGATACCCAGCGCAATGCAAACTACAGATCTAAACCAACCGCCAAACCTTAATTTGGAAGGTAACAGATCGTTGATATGAAGCTAATGGAGACGAGCGACTAGCTGGAACGATCCAGGAGCTGGGGGAGTGTTAGGGACATCCAGTGCAATGCAAGCTGTACAGATTTAACCAACTGCCAAACTTTATTTCAGAAGGTAACAGTTCGTCGAAATGAAGATGGTAGAGGCGTGCGACTAGCTGGAACGATCCAGGAGTTGCAAAAGTTAGGGACACTCAGCGTAATGCAAACTCTACAGATCCCTACAGACCACCAAACTTTAATACGGAGTAAACGATCGTTGACATGAAGATGGTAGAGACGCGCGACTAGCTGGAACGATACAGGAGCTGGGAGTGTTAGGGACATCCAGCGCAATACAAGCTGTACAGATCTATACAGACCACCAAACTTTAATTCAGAAGGTAACGGTTCGTCGAAACGTAGATGACAGAGACACGCCACGATGTGGAAAGGTCCGAGATCTGGAAATGTAAGGGAATATCCGTTAGGCGGGTGACTCTTGTTCCAGAGAGCATCCTTTTCCTCTGATCGCACTCGCCATATTCTGTTTACGTGGCATTGTAACGTCATATTACGCTGTTAGAACGGTTCAGGAGACATGACAGTCAAAGTGCGGGGGGACCCATACCCTTTAAAGATTTGAACTTGGATTCTGTTCCATCCAACCTGACGTCTACTGCCTCCGTGAACAATTGCTGTCTAGATGACTAATGTTTCCAGAGAGCATCCTTTCCCGTTGCTATTCATATATCGAGGTTCCCTCCGCTGTTCTCATCGCGAGATACATACATATTTGCGTGTTATGAATTCATTCATTCGCTTTTAATTCCTTCGAGGGTTAGCCCGCACGTTTTCATTTAATTTCTTTTACAGTTTTAGCATGAGCTATTGCGCAGAAAACCTGTGCAACAAACGTATGAGAAACTCAATTTTTCATACATTACACATGGAGGAAATCGTGTTATCAAATGCTGTATATGCGGGCGGATTTTTTAGAATCTTTTTTGTCAAGATTTAAGCTTCATAGAGCAAAATGTTATACTGAATCGACTCTCTCTCATACACTAGAAGATCCGAAGATGTATAGAAGGGAATGTTATACCGGATCGGGCCTTTGTTTTTCACTCGAGTCTACTGCTGGTGAGGAATCTGGATGCAGCGGAAGACGCGTTAATTTGAAGTCTTCATATGATGATGATTCAGTGATATCTGCGCTTGAAAATCCGAATAGACTAGTAAATATATTGAGGTCAATAATTGCATCCAGAGAGGCTGGTATTAGTAATCATACGGTGGACATTGAAGAAATTATAAGTAAGCTGAAAGCATCTAAAGTTATAACATGACAGGATCGAGAAATTGTGTTAATCAATTTCGACTATGGTTAACAGGAACTTTGAAATTTCAAGAACTTGCACATCGAAAATACATCATCCAGACATTGCGGGGATGTTTAATGTCATGGTTGAGAGGGTGAGTTGTGTGTGGAGACAGGTAACATCTACACGATTGAGGGCAGGGCCCCCACCTTTCACGTGTTAAAAAATACGCTGGTGGCAGTTGGCGCAATCTATGGGGCCTCTAGAGCACTACAGACTTACACATCTCCTGAGAGGTCCAGGGTTCGGGGACCCCCCTCATTCCATGGATGGAAGTTAAAGAGAGCATAAGCTGTGCTTATGCCGAGACCCCCTCTCCGGCAGTTTCTGCCCTGAAACAGCCAACAAGATAAGAAAAGTAAAATGAGGATGGAGGTGAAACGATGAGAGGAAAAATTCAGAGGTGGAACGAACCTTCACAGCATTCGCCTAGCGAAAACCTTGGAAAAAAACCTCTGGGGGTCAGGGGGGGTGTAGGTTGCTGGGATTGAACCCTCGATCCGAATGCAAGTCACAGACGTTACCACCTGAGCCATTCCACTCGATTAGTTAGACTGTTACACACAAATGATCTTAGTTGTGTGTCGACTTCCGTGCTGTAGTGGTTACCATGCTAGCCTCTAGTTCCCGAGGTCGCGGGTTCAAGCCCTGCTGAGGGCGATGGAATTTTCGGGCGTAAAATATCTTAACATGGCTTCCTTCGGAGGGGAAGTAAATCCGGTGGTCCCGTGTCGTAGATTTACGGCACGTAAAAGAACCTAAAACCTGATGCAGGCCTGTAAGCAAAATTACCAGTCTTTCACGCCCGATATAGATTTATCAAGCTTGTGAGCAAAACCGTGAACAAATTAGTTGATTGTCGGATACATGCATCTGAAGTCGCGAACTTGCAATTCTAAGCATATATAAGAAGCATTTTCTGGTAATTGCTGCACGTAATGCGTTCCTTTAAGAGAATCCTCCATAAAAGTATGTTAGCTTTAAGAGCGCCCTAAATTGCTTGCAACTTTTTTTCCAGTATGTAAGTTCGGAACCTCTATTGAGTCTAAACAAGCGAATGGCATACATAGCGTGTCTTAAAGAGAAAGTTCCTGTCTAAGACACTGTTTAGTTGTGATGTGTTCTTGTTATGGTTGTAAATAAATATCTACATTAAAGCCGGTTGTTCCAATCTGATTATGGGTTCTGATAAGCACATGTCCGTAGGTCTTCGCGCATATTTGAGTATTTAGAGTCGGTCAGAGATGTTTATGTGCGGCTGCATGTATTCATGTCTTCGTATAGCTTCCCGTGCTTAGAGTGAGTGAGCAAAGCATTGCAACGATGATGTATTGTTCGGCGGTGTTCAGACGTCTCCGTACAGGTTCGGGTGCTTAGAGTAAGTGTAAAGTATTGCGAGGATGATGTATTATTCGGGTATAATCGTGCAGATTCGGGTGCTTAACTCGTGAGATTGTCAACCGAGCAAGTATCCTTTAAGCAAGAATTTACCATGTGCAACGAAACCTAGAAGCAAAAGGATGCGAATGAAATGAAAGATGCAAATTATATAGAATGAAAGGAAATCGTGATAGCAACACCACTCAGGCATATTCCTGCAGACCAGGGAAAACCACGAAAAATCCCAGGCTAGAGTGAGCGACCGACGGTAAATCAAATAAAGGACCCCAGAAGCACACGTTAAAGACGAAAACGTGGTAGCATACGCCTTTTAGGCATTCGCCTGCAGACAGGGAAAATCGCGAAAAATCTCAGGTCTGAGCGAGTGGCCGACGGTAATCCAAACAGGGGTCCTTGAAGCATACGTAAAAGATGCAAATTATATAGATTGAAAAGAAATCGCACTAGCATACGCCACTCAGGCATTCGCATGCAGACCAGGGAAAACCACGAAAAAAATCCGAGACCAGTGTAAGCGGTCAGCATGTTTAGGAATGGGGAATTGCTAGCTGTATATGCTGTTACATCAGAAGACAAGTAAAACCCATACATTCGAATGTCTTTCCCTTCCTCCTGCGTCTGTTTAAGGATAGCACTCTATATACAGAACCTTTACACTTAACTTCTCGGGATGCGTGTTTTGAGGTATTCCGTGTATTTTACCTCAAGGTGCGAAAATTTCTGATTTTAAACACTACGCCATCCCTGTCCTTTTAGCTAAATGCAGTATAAATCTACGTATAAAAGCCTCTGTATCGCATGAGTGCCGATGTTCAGTATGAAATATTACCAGTCAGAGCCAAAGAGATGAAAGCATGAGTAAAAGAAGAATGTAGGTGAAACATGGTGGAGAAAAAATTCGGGTTGTAATAAACCTTCACAGCTTTCGCCTATCAATCAGAGAAACCCGAAAAACCCCGGGAGTCAGGAGTGTCAGCTGCTAGGAATTGAACTCACAACCTCCGAATGCAGTCTATAGACGTTACCGTCTGAACCCTTGGTTGCAAAGACCGTTATTGGAAGGGCTTGCTCTTTATCTATGTATTTGTGGACTTTCATACATGTCCTAAAGTCAGACAGGGCGGTCACCTGGAATCGAACTGGCGACTCCTCGAATTCAAAACCTCACACGTTACCAAGAAGTAGTTTTTATCAAAACAGCCTTTAAACACCTTTTACCCATGTTAAATAAGACTGTCACTCATCAAATATTTCATTCATCTATAAAGCAGACCGTAAAACTGGGTAGCTTCAAAGACCCATTAAGAAAATATCAGATACACTCGAACGCTTAAGTTGAATTCTTTATCCCATTTTAATTGCAAAAATACCATACTCTTCATATCACCCTCCCTAAATCATATCTATTTGTTTAGCGTTCCATAAAAGTTAGTTTAATTGTCGGTATCATTCAAACTATTTTTGTATTTGCGAGGTATATAACAGGTTAGGATATTTACGCAGTCATCTATATGAGCAGGGTTTTTCGCTAAGGATGTTCTTTTCAGGAGAATGAGGAATAATTTTAAAACACAATGCAGTCCTTAATGGGTAAAGGGTTTGACATTGTCCGCAAATGGGCTATAGGACGGTAGCCAGCCGCCTCAGGAATCCTGTCTATTAACCCTGTTTAGGAATCCAGGTAGCGGCTGGGTTTACCCTCTTCAAGCCTGTACAACATTTTTGCAAGTGGTGTGCAACTGAATAAAGCTGTCGAATTGTTTCGAAGATCACTGGTGAAGAAAACGCTTTTAAAAAATATGAAATTTATAATTTGATGCCTTCGTAATGCTTCGATCTCAGTGCTGGAATATTCAAAATATCTTTCGAAGGGAGGGCTGTTTAAAAAAGTTCTCGTCCTAAGTTATATATTTACTATGAGAAGAATGCATGTTTTGAAAGTCGGTGTATTTATCAGTTTGAGTTTAGAGTTCGATTTCCGTCTGGTATTCAATACCGCTTTAGACCCTGCATATCTAAACAATCAAGGGTCTGTTACACGATTCATTTTCATTTTTGTTACGGGAATAATAATTGTGGAAGTAACGAATGTTTACGTACAGGATCTATACATCATATCCCGTAGGAAAATATTACAACCCCCGCTTATAAAGCTCGCTAATGGCAGGGCTTGCTCTGTATCTATGAATTCGTAGACCTTCATGCAGGTCCTAAAGTCAGAAAGGACGGTCACCTGGAATCGAACCGGCGACTGCTCTAATGTGAATAGAGACGTTATCTTTCAGAGAACTCGGATATTTATACATTGGAATGATGCAGGATCAAATAATTTTTTAGATATGGCGGCTAAAACACCAGTCTGTTTAAATGGAATAAACGAATAAGCTTTCTTGAAGATAATATAATTTTAGCGTTAGTAATGAAAATAAATTATCCTTGTTTCTCTCGATGTAATTTCCGGCGTCTTGGGGAAAACCCATTCACGCACTTTAGACCCTATCTCTTCTCGAGCTTGCATGATGGATATGACTGTTTTAAAGTCCCTGCCTACGAGGGTGCTTGCGCTGGCAGTGCGGTAGTTTACCGACAGTGCCTGTTTTAAAGTCTATGGCTATGCGCGTGGAGTGCTTTATCGATAATGTCTGTTTTAAATTCAATGAGAGAGAGAAAGAGATAGAGAGAGTGTGAGAGCTTGCGTGATGAAGGCGATTTTTTACAGGCAATGACTGTTTTAAAGTCCTTGCCTACGCGTGTGCTTGCGCTGGCAGTGCGGTACGTTATGGACAACGACTGTTTTATAGTCCCTACCTATGCGCTTGCTGGCGTGAGCGGGCTGTGGTACTTTATCGACAATGTCTGTTTTAAGGTCCATCCGTACACGTTCGATTGCGCCGGCAGTGGGGTACTTTATCGACAACATCTCTTTTAAAGTTGCTACCTGCAAAGCAGAGAGAGACGGGGAGAGAGAGAGTGTGTGTGATAGATGGGTTTTTTTTTACCGACAATATCTGTTTTAAAAGACATGTCTATGCGTGTGATTGTGTTGGCAGTGCTATACTTTATCGCAAATGCCTGCTTTAAAGTCCATATCTATGCAAGTGGAGTGCTTTATCAATAATGCCTGTTTTAATGTCCATGCCTATGCGTATGCTTGCGCTGGCAGTGCTATACTTTATCGAAAATACCTGTTTTTTAAAGTCCGTGCCTACGCGTGCGCTTGAGTGAGTGGGCGTGGTACTATATCGACAATGTCTGTTTTGAAGACCCTACCTATGCGCTTGCGTGTGTGAGTGGGTGAGGTACTTTATTGAAAATGCCTGTTTTAAAGTCCATATATATGCGCTTGGAGTGCTTCATTGACTGTCTTGATATATTTCTGCTTCTTTTCAGCTGTTTGTTAAAGAATAACAAAGAACGTGTTTTGATTAGACCGCTCACCATGTTCCATTATTTATTTAATTCTTTTTTATCTATTAATAACGTAGGTAATATTTAACTTGAACTTTCATCGCTCTCCGCTAGAGAGCGTAAACGAAGTGTGCGGAAGGCAGTGACAGGCATGGAGAGGGAAGGGTTGAGGCGGTCAACCCATGCATGCAGGTCCAAGAGATCATTAGCGCTACAGCGCCTACAGGAGATGGACCGTGTGCTCGGGTTTTTCAGTGAAAGAATCACGCGTTAATGTCTCGTGTTAGGTATTTACGCTAACTCTGTCTTTTCAGTCATGCATTCATCTAAGTGGTGTAATATTTGTATAAACCCAAAAAGATTTTCCCTCAAAAGCAGAATTAAACAAATGTTATTAGTCGTAATAATTATACACGCGTAATAATCACACACACATACGAGGGCAACAAGATGCGCAAGTCAATTCATATACACTTATTTACATTAATGAATCAAAAATACTTAATGGTATTCATCGATCGACGAGTCCATTATTTATTTATTAATAACGTATGTCATATTTAACTATAATGTTAACCGTATTTATTTTTCAGACCCAACCCTATGTGTAATCAAACCTTGGAAAAAATATCTTGAAGCGTGAAGTTCCTTATCGTCCATTTCAAATTATTTATGCTAGCTTTTTTTCCCTGGTGGCAAGATGGCTGCCGCCAACTTTTACGACGTCTACTTCCGCCATCTTCATCGATGAGCGGGAGAGAGTGTTTTCGACTCTGTCGGCTAGAGAGAGCGCGCTGCAAGTTTCGAGCTGCACCGAGACGGAGGGAAGAAGGGGGTGCCAGCTATCTCTTGCCGAAATGAGAGACCCTCACTCGAGTGGTGTTGGGCATAGAGGAAGGACCGCGCGCGGGTTTCCAGCAAAATTATCTCTCGTTAACGCCTCGTTACAACTGTGTCTTTTTAGCCATGGATTCATCTAAGTGGTGTAATATTCTTATAAACCCAAAATATTTTTTCCCCAAATGTAGAATTAAACAAATGTTATTAGTCGTAATAATTATACACGTGTAATAATCACCTTAACACCCATGCACCCATATACGATGGCGACCAGGTGCGTGAGTCAATTCATATACACTTAATTACATTAATCAATCAAAAATGCTTAATCGTATTCATCGATCGAGGAGAATCGTTTGATTACATTAATCAAGAGACATGCGGCGGTAATACTTCGATCAATGGTTTGCATCCAGCCCTTTAGAGACCCGATGCCAGGACGTTAGCAGTATAGATCAGGCCACAAGAGAGGGAAGGGAGTGACCTCCGTGCGGGAACAATATCCTATTACCCACTCTCCTCTGCAGGAAACCATTCAGAACAGACCGTAAAGCGGGAGGCGTGGCGAGCGTACGGGGTTAGACCACAAATGAGAAGGGCGGGGTATGTTCGAAGGCCACAAAGAGATGGTGTGGGCAGAGTACGGCGACAATACCCTATTACCTCCACTACTCTACAGGGAGCCATTCATACCAGCACACTCAAAGAGGGGGGTGTAGACAGCGTACGGGGTTAGACCGCAAAGGGGAGGGGTGTGGCCAGCTGTGTAAGGGGTTCAACCTCAAAGAGAGGGTGTGGCCAGCGGCACAGTGCCGGGCGGCATACTAGTAGCACACAAAGGAGTGGGTTTGGCCACCGGCACAAAGCCAGGCGGCATGCTAGTAGCACACAAAGGAGGGGTGGATTCGGCGGCTTTTAAGGGTCAGCACAAAAGCAAGGGGGGAAGTCGGCGGCATTTCTTTGTGTACCAGATTCGCCCTTCTTTTCCTACTTACAGTATTACATACTCTCTATGTAATGGAAAATTCTATGGATAAAAGATAAAGAAAATACACATTTATACACACGCAGACCCATACACACATATACAATTGCATGAATACACATACCACGTGAACTACCTGTCGCTAGTTTTCTTTTAATCTATTAAATCAGTTAAGAGGCTAATGTGCCTTAAGTTCATCTTCGTCTTCACATTTAAAGCTCATATACGTACAGAAATGGAACGCAAATTCCATGTCTAAGGATTCGCAATATAATATGAATTGAAATCCATCTCATAAATATAGTCCCTCCTGCAACAGTCTTCTACTTTATTTTATAACTTTTACTATACCGCGTGTTTTGCCATCCACCTGCGAAACCTAATTAACGAAACATCTATCACACAGATTAAATATTAAAATAGCCTCCTAAAAAGTAGCAGAACTATACTAATAGGGAAGGGATAGACTGCAGTCAAACAGACGCAGGCCTACATCTAAAATGTATTTCACATTACATCGCGCAGAAGGAATTACACTGCCGTTTGTGAAAATTGCAACACCAAGAAATAACTTCCCGAATAACTCCAAACTTGGTGGAAGTGTAGAAGAGTGTGCAAGCAATAAGTGATAAGGTTTGCAGAGAGATGGGGTACACGTAGACCGAGCAGAGCCCTCTCGCGTCGGTCCGACAAGGTCGCTGTTGTGCCCAGTGTAGTCAGTGCAGAGCTGTCAAACAAGGTGGAAACAATAAAGTGAGTGCCAGTATGCCTCGTCGACGTCAAAGGGAGCCATATCGGCATGTGAGTGAGTTCGAACGGGCCAGAATGATCGGTCTCCGGGAAGCGGGTTTGTCATACTGTGACATTTCGACTCTTACAGGGCATGCTACTACGACAGTGATGCGTGTGTCGTACGCAGTGAAGAGTGGTTACTGGACCACGGAACATGATACAGCACGGGATGACCGTCACAGTCATCTTGTCCGCATGGCCATAACGGACCGTACAGCTTCATCCACAGTGTTGGCTCGACGTTGGAGCACTGCAACAGTTGTAAAGTTGTTTGCATCAATGGTTCGTCGCGTCTGCTGCAGGTTGGACTGGTTGCATGCATGCAATTACATTGACTTCCATTGTCCAGAAACCACAAGCTCCTCCGACTGCAATGGGCACGTGAACACCGTCACTGGTATGCTGAGTGGCAAAATGTAGTCTTTTCGGACGAGTCCCGCTTCAACGTATCCTTCATTGTGGTCGCATACGTGTCCGGCTGTACCGCGGTAAGCGCAACCTGGAGGGCTACATTGTTGAGCGGTATAGCGGATAAACATCAGGTGGGATGGTTTGGGGCGCCATTGGTTACAACAACCGATCTCGCCTACTACGAATTGAGGGCACTTTGAACAGCAACCGGTACCTTACGGTGGTTGTGGAGCCTGAGGCACTCCCCCTGCTTCAGGCATCTCCATAGACCACAGTTAAACAGGACAATGCCCGGCCACATATTGCGAGGAATGTACAAGCGTTCTTCGAAGAGCGACGGGTACCATTGTTTCCCTGGCCTGCACGTTCGCCTGACATGTTGCCCATCGAACATGTCTGGGATATGGTTGTTCGGCACCTGGTGTGTCACGGTCCTCCAGTAACCAGTGTCACGGATTTGTTGGCTCGAATACAAACTGCGTGGAGGGAAATCCCTCAGGAACATATCCAGAACCTTTTTGATTAAATGCCACAGCGTATAGGAGCTCTAATTGCAGCGCATCGAGGCCACACCAAATACTGAATATTAGGACTCAAAAGTAATGTAGAGATTTGAAAAATCTATCGTTTGTTACTTGTCATATACCTAACATGTGGTGTTAAATTCATTGAATTCATGCGTTTCCTTCTTGGTGTTGTAATTTTCACACAGGCAGTGTAGATTAATAGGATTTCAAATCGGGGGAAAATACAAGTAAATATATGATGAACCACACAAAATAGTTAGCGGCATTTCATTAATGATGTTAAATACGTCTAATGCGGGCTTAAAGTTACGCTAAAGCCAATTACATACAAGGAAAGTTTGGAGGTGGTAGGGTTCAGGGTTAAATTTCAGGGTTCAAAATATGTGCTCAGTATCATCGGTCCAGTTGCATAAAGTGACCAAATAAATTCGAATCTAATGTGGCAGTTCAACTCCCACCTTATTTGTAGATGTGGCTTGGAATTATACATTTTTGCATACAATACTGTATAAAATTTACTTACACATTTTACCAACTAAGACTTTAAAACAGATCAGATAGAATTGTAGCCAATATTTATGGAGCATTTGAGAAATAACTATTATCAAATAAATAAAGGTAATTCTATAGCATGGGGCACAGAGAACAAAACTAACATTACAAGACTGTGGTTGGTATTTGGGTTGACCTCTTTAGTTCAGGTGATGAAGCGTTAACAGTGAACAAAGAGAAGGATTTGTACATGGTTTGAACTAATCACCTTTGAGTCACCATAGCGGATAGGGGAATAGGGCAGCTGTTCCAGCTTGGGTACGCACAGAAAGCAGCGGAGTACTAACGACTCGCACGAATTGCCTGCAGCGTGCAATACAGCTCGGCATTGGGGGCAAGCTGTCGTTACGGCTGAATGAAGTGTTGGAATGAAGTGGCAAGAAGCGCAAGCACTTGTGCTATGAACTTCGACCATTGACGTACTGGCTATCATACTCCTCTTCCAGCCTGGCTCCCAGCATGTTGCTGCGTACGCGCGAGTACTCTGACTCGGCCGAACAGAGTTGGAAGAGCTTGGTATAGGATGTACAACTGAGGGGGTCACCTCGCGCACTGTGACCTATGTGAGATCTACTGTGGCTACCACCCCCTCCAGGAAGGAAGGATGAAGTGATGCAACCGCAAGAGTCTACAGGTCGCAGCAGACAGGTTACAGAGACGTGCAGATGTCCCTAGCTCTCCCTGTCTCCAAGACCGTTCCACTACTGGAGCTGCTCAGAGAGGGCGATGTACGACACGTTCAACCAAGTAGCCAAGTATTCACTGGGAATACTGTCTCCTTGGAGCAAATATTCGCGCCATCTTCCCGGCACCGCTTCATGCCAGCAAACCTAGGAGCATACCTGAAACATTAGAAGGAAGCGGAATGAAACGGAAATGATAGAAAGGAAATCGTGTAAATGAGAAAGCTTACCGGTATTCGCCTACCGACCAGGGGAAGCCACGGAAAGCCCGTGGTCAGAGTGTACGGTCGACGGGAATCAAACCCGAGATCTCTCAAATGCGAGCGTCACACGTTACGCGAAGCCATTTCGCTAGGTTTGAGTCCACCTTACTAGCTTGTAAGCACTGATCTACTGAGCCACATAGAACCTTTGCCGAAATGTTTTACATTTGCATGCCGTCAACTTTTTAATACTGCCCTACCATCTAAGTAGAAGGGTTTGGGATAAATACTAATTATTAGCACATAGTTGTTAATTCAGTCTACTTTATCCTGTGCTGTAGGATATGTTGTTTTGTTTCACTGAATGCTATATCGTTCTCAATTGCGCCGAGAAATTCACTGGAGTGTGCGCAAACTTCCCAGTACAGATTTATGTTGGTAATTAAATGTTACTATGGCACTATATATAGTCCCTTATATAGTTCTAGTAGTTCTTCTGTGCTGGCTAGAAGCCTGTTTATCCTTTGTAGGCGTAGGGATTAATGAGTTCAATGCAGTTAAAATATCGAATTTTAAAATGCAATGAATGGGAAAGTTTATAAGCAGGCATAGGAATTTCTGAGAATTAAAACCGGGAAGAAAGGAAGTGAAGTAGAATTGTTACCGGACTTTACGCAGTGACGTCACAGATTACAAACAAACCTCATCCCCCGCAGGGGCGAAGCGTTACGGGAGACAGGGTAGACAGCGTCTACCCAAGATATCTTGTGAATGAAAGGTATTTAATTCCGTTGCGCCAGTAATTATTTTTCGCTTTATACAGCTTCATTACATTTGCCATTTACAATTAGCAAGTCTTCGATTCTCTTTGGGAATTTCCACGTCTCTGATACGAACATAAAGTTGCGGAACTACTGTGGTAGGCGTTCGCCCATTTGTGTATTTTGCCGGAGTTTGTGAATGAGGTAGAATGAGGAAAACAGGTGAGTCCTATGACCACAGTAGCTATAAAGCCGTGCTTTTCTGTAGCCAGATCTCTCCGCCCTGTAGACACACTGGCCTGCGTCTCCTTTTACTGTGATTGGCTGTGGGACTTGATTTCTGCTGAAGCCGGGGGCGTGTACGGTTACCAGATCCAAAAAAATCACGGATTTACCCTATATTTTACCTTCTGTCTGGCGTCCTGGGGGGATTTCAGAAAAAATATGGAATGTCCTAAATCTTGAGGAATGTAAACTTTGTTTAGTTTCACATTGATTGGTAACTCGAGAAGGATTAGAAAAACATTTGTTGAAAATAGTGGAATTACCTTGCTATTCCTGCACACAATGCCAATGTTGAGAGACACACGAAAGAAAAGAAACAAAACAGGCAATTGATGCACTCACTCAAAGTTATTGTTCTAGTAAAACATAAATTTGAACATTTAAGTTATGTAGAGTGTTAAAATTATATAAAAGCCAGATGTTTTGTATACAATATGTGCTTCGTACCAGTATGGTTCAGGAGCGTTTTTTCAAAAGCCGATAATTGTAGATTTTGACAAAATTGGGATATTATATAGTTTTGTTCTATATTCTAAGTATTTTCCTATGCAATGGTTACAGTGGTTCTTTCTTATTCCGATTTCTGTTGCACTCAGAAGTGGTAGAAGAACGAGAGTATTCTCAAAGCACGACATTTGCAATTAAGGTGTTCTAATAAAATCCGTTATCTGTAGTAAATAAAAGATTACCGCAATTTTTGCGGCGTTACACTGATCATTGTTCTAAAAATAGTGCAAAGTAAAGTTCGTTAATGACAGATATAAGACGGACACGATAAATGAAGGTGGCAGATGATTTACCCCAATCGAGGTCACGAGTGATAGAAGGTGAAAAAGCAATGCTTCTGTGAACAGAGTTTGGAGATGAGAATGCCACATTTCTTGAAGAGAAGTAAGACTTTATATAGGGTACGAGCATGGTGTGCAAGAAGTAACCACTTCAAGTATGGGGTCTGTAAGATGTGAAGCAAGGAGACTGACACATAATAACCTGAAACTATGTAGTAATTATGTTGTACTACAGTACCTATGATGTAAGATCGACAGCTCTAACCAAATATACAATTTAACAATTTTCTATTCCAAGTTCAACATTGGTTTCGTTAGCCTTGCATGAAAACGTATGCTTTACGTGTAAAAGATTGGATATAATGAAGAAGTATCCATTGCTGATTGAACAAGAGAAAATTCCTATTTTTTGTAACTACATTTTTTCTTTTCCTTTTTTTTTTATCTGTTGTGTCACATTTTTTTTAAGTTCCCTTGTCGTACCCAGTTTATGCTACTGTGTTTTGCTGTTTTCATACCGCTTATTTCCGCAACACACCTACAAACACCCATGCCCGTGGCGGGACTCGAACCCGCAACCCTCAGCTTGGCGCAGCGTCGGAGCGAGCACTCCAGCGACTACTGCTACGAGGCCCGGCCCTATTCGTGGTTAGAAACAGCTTCATAAACAGAGCAAGTACATTCTATGAGCACCTAAAAACTGAGAACGATTATACCATAAAACTCAGTTTTGATGTTCAGCAAATTCACGCTATACGGAAACATTCACAGATGTGTTCTACAGCAGCCAAGTTTGTCTCTACAATCTAACGATCTGGATACGTAATAGTACTCAAAATCTGGAAGACATCTTTAACTATATCTGGTTGGAGACACGGTGAGGTCGAGGAGCAAATGAAGTATCCCCTGGCGTTCTTCATGTTTTGCACATCTTGAACGTGATTTTATAGAGAAGAGGTTGAATAAAACTTATGCTGCTTTCTGATTACTGTGCAACTCATACAAGAATTCTACAATACTTGAAGACTTGATTTATTTTTTGGAGAGGAACAAAATGTTCAAGGAGTTATCTCAGGTCGGGTTTTTTGGGAAGATATAGAAAGACATGGACTTAAAGATAAAATACCTTCTCCTCAACTATACTGTGACATAACATATTGTAAAGGTACAAATGCATGGTCAAGACTTGAACATATGGGATTTTAAGAAGGCTTCAAGTCTGACATTGAGACCCAAATTGTCATTTCAGATTTCAGCAGCAAGGGTTGTTACGTTAAAGAGGGAAACGTTGAAGAGGAAAGTGAAGTGTGTTTTTGGATTTAATTGTTTTGGATCAGACATTGAATGTGAGGTACTAAAGCAAGGCGTTAAATACATAAAAGTGTTTGCTGAAACCAATGAATTTCCTAAAGTGAATTATGTGTCGAAAAACAAACGGGATATTGAAAAACTTATTCAATACCTTTCCGTTCCTAATAATGCCAAAGCATTTTTTTCCAACATGATGGCTGCAACAAAAAATGAACGTGGTACTCATAGTATGTTATACTAAACATAGACTTAAATATGTTTTCAAATATGTATACTAACTTATTATGAGTGTCTCATAAGTAACCGTGCTTCATTTACAAGCACTTGTTTTTGAGTATCACATCATTGTTCAGGTGAACAACTAGTTTCTTATTTTTCATATTAAAAGTATTTCTGTTCTGAAGTACTTTTGTTGCTATGTTATACGTATTCACATGGAATATTAAATGTTCCTGGATTTTTAACTTTTATACTTCCAAAGAGAAACTGCTGTGTAAATGGTGCATGCCTATATGGAGTAACGTAAGCATCGGGCAATTGCCTGCAAATATATTCATACATGTAACAATTATAATAACTGCACAAAATACTCTTTAGTATGACACAATTACAACTTAATTCTGTTGTTCCACTTCATTGTTCCATTTAGACTTCGGATTTTGCGAAATCTTTGAGTATTCTGAGCTGAAATAAACTATGTTGCATTATTTTCTTCTACTTCAAGGCATTAGTGTCTTAAAGATGTTAGCATGTGTATGTTTGTAACGAAACAGAAATAAAAATTCTGAAAGGTTTCATGCGTAAGCAAAAACGTTTCAATATATCAAAAGTACATGTTATGTGGATGTCGGATTTTGATATTTTTAATGATATTTGATAGTTCCTGTTACCCTTTTTATTATAATGAAACTTAAGAAAATATAAAACCTATGTATACATGTTTGAGTAGTAATTTAGGTTTGGACTTTAATTTTCCTACGTTTATCATTTTTATACAACGTCCTATATATTTGCGTAATGTCCTACTTTTACACCACTAGTGTCCTACATTTCATTGAAAGAATCTGGTAATCCTATCTAATTGGCTAACTTCAAAGCTTATTTTAGCTATTAATTTGAACAGATTGATTTTAAAGCACATTATAATCAAAACTATATACCTCTGCATAAATGCGAACCATTACAAGCTTATAAATGATTAACAAACTGTAACTTTAGCTCTAAAAGCATATGCCCTGTGTGGTCGTGTTCGCTGGGGCGAGCAGTCAATTCACCGTAAGAAAGTTCTGTCCCGAAACAGGGGGAGGGCGGAGGAGGAGAAGAAGAACAAGAAGAGGGTGTCTACCCTATTAATTAGTTCACGCTTCACCACCAATCCGTCGTACATTTTGTTGGCGTTTGCAGAAAGCATTCACCAGACCGTGTTTACCTGCTGGTCAATGAACCCTCGGCAGCTGTTGTTGACATTGTTTGTATTGACATATGGTTTGAATGTAAATAACTTGAAGCCAACTGCTTAAGAATTCCTGTGCCTGCTTGTAAGGCAAGCTAATGGGAAATGCCGTAGTAGTAGAAATTCTACACTTGTAATAGTTTACACAAATGCTGTGAGTTGGCAGCACAAGCTGAACATAATATTTATTTCCCACTCCAGTCTCCAATATAGACGCCATCTTAGAATTCACCAGTCTGTTAAAGCGTGTATATATCAATGGTAGCATTATCGGACCCACACCTCCTGACATTTGAGGCTGTCCACTACTATGGCACTAGAGCATAACAGAAGTGCTACATTCCCTCATACGGACAGAACAACTTGTAGCTTGTAACATTGGAAACACAATATCATGTATGCGCATCCTTATTTAATATATAGAAAAGGAACAACTAGCTAGCATAAAAGGTGTCATTCTTCTGAACAAGTACAACAAAGACTCATATTTTTACACATAGTGGTTCAAATGTTAGGATGTCTTTTTAATTTATAGTTTAAACAGAGACTTATAATTACATATATGTTTATAATCATAACAATAATGATAGTAATAATAATAGTAATAAATATGTTTTGCCGGCATAAGTTGCTTATTTTTAATATAAATAATAATGACCATTATGTTTCAAGAATTTGATGAACCAAAGTGTATGTGATTTTCACAAAACAACAGCTGATACGAGACATTTTTCAAATTGCTGAAGGAAGTATTCAAGAAACATTACTTCGCACGAAAGCCATGCATTGTTTGAGACAACCCTTTAACAGGTAAAAGAAGATAAATAGAACGTCAGGTGAGTAGATGTCTGTAATGAATTTTCTCCAGGTTTGGCGGAATATAACAAAACCCGAAATGAGAAGTGAAGGGTTGTAAGCACCTCAGTTGTGAATTGAACTTCGGTGTAATATATACCACGTGTAATGTATAAGAAGTCCGGCTCCAAGAGTTTTGCCGCTCCGTGCGGTAATTGCAGGTGCTACCGCCTCACTTTTCAGACATAACAAAATGTTTAGCCGCAATTTCGTTCCTGCATGACTACTTATTCTCACACAACTTGCATATATCAGGTGAATCAGGTGACCCTATTTTTTTGTATCTATGCAACCCGCAGATTATAGGCTTACTTGAAAACATCGCTCCATTTGTCAGGCAATAATTTGTTTTGTAGCTGTATTGTGTCAAATACAGTTAATCGCTCATGTTCCTATGCGATATCAACGAACGAAAAGTTTCCTGTACACTAATAAAATGCCAAGAGCTAAAACATAAATATATTTTTGTAAACCAGAAAACAGCTTGATACCGAAATGTTTCATGTGAGAGAGATCAGTAGAGGCTTACTGTGGTCGAGTGGGCTTGACGTCTGACTGTTACATAGGCGTTTCATAGTTTTTTTTGCTAATTATCACATTTAAGTTCTGCGTACTGGATAAAGAATGGAATACCAGTTTCTGAAAAGGCACTTAATGTCGTTTTATATAGTATTTTTGGAACTTAATCTATTACATTCAGCAACTCCTTACACAAAAAATTGCAAAATAACAAGAAAGAAAGTAAAGCAATACATAGCATCCGCAGAAAAATAGTTACATATTAATATTTTAACGCATTTAAAATCACATGCAAGAATAAATTGAGTTCAAAACGCTGTTGATTAGTGAAGAAAGTGCTCAAAACGTCGCCCTGTTTCGTTAATACAAATTTGTGCGCGTTGTTGCAGAGAAGTTCTTGTATTATGCAATATATTGTGTCGCATGACATGTCTGCAGGCTTCGCTGATCAGAAACCGTAATTGATTTGGGTTCTGTGGTTCCTCTGCAAGGACCCTATCATTTAAATAGCCCCACAGGAAAAACATCAAGTTAAGTGAGATCAGGAGATTTAGCTGGCCAAGCGACAGGGCACCCTCGTCCAATGCATTTTAATGGATATATGTGCCATGTAAGTAATTTTGTACAATTACGGACCGATATGGAGGTGTTTTCTCTTGCTGAAACCACATTCTCACCCGTTTCATCAGCGGCACATTTTCTAATAATAGCGGCAGATCTTCTCGATGAAACTGATGATATCCAGGTCCCGTAAGGTTACCTTCGAAAAAAAATAGGGTCATATTAGTTGATCGCTTTAGATTCCACACCACACGTTCACTCTCCATTGCACCTTAAATGCAGTCTCTCTCACCCAGTGTGTGTTATTTATACTACAATAGTGTATATTGTATTGGTTCATAGTTCCGTTATTGTTGAACGTGGCTTCGTTACTAAAGAGCACAGGGTGGAATGCATAAAATCCAAGCTTTTCCTTGAAGATTAGTCTTTAAGTTAAAGCGAAAGCTTTAAGATTAATCTACAAGATTAAGCTTTGGCTTGTTCAACTCATGCATAAAAAGAATTTTAATCTAGCAAGCTTTCGCTAGATGTTTTTCCAGCAAACGCTTGAAATACGTTGCGCGCGCAGCTGTCGTCTGCCAAATGCGGCTCATAACTGTTGTCTCATGTGGCGAGTACAGAAGTGTTTTGCGAATATGGTACCTAACCTATATCGAAGTTATATGCGTAATGGCAGACGAAGTGAATATTCAGAATACCTTTCTAGCAATTCTTAAGCAGTTTCCAATACTGTTGAATAAATCGCAAATCCCGAGCATCAAAGAAGAGAAAGTGAACGCTTTGCAAACCACCTGCATCAAACTGGAAGAAATTTTAGGCAGAAAATTCACTCCATAGCAGGTGCAGAAAAAGATTCAGAATATGAAGACTGAATTAAAAAGAAAAACTGACCGTAAGGCCACGGGAAATCAGAAAATAAGGTTAAAAAGGTGGGAAGGAGAATTTCTGCAGCTGCTTGATGGCGAAAGCAACCCAACCATTGGTAGGATTCCAGGTAAGAATGCAAGTCGATCTCAGGAGCCAATTATTTAGAAGTTTCTGTGTAATTGTTTTTGCTTTGGTTTGTAGTATCAAATGCAATTTAAAACGTATTCTGTAATGTGATACATGTTATACGTAACTGCTATAAAATATAAATATATCGGAAAATTACAGCGAATGATAAAGTACGTAACAATATGATACTACTTTGGCAAAAAAGGACAGTTTCAAATTCTTTTTTTGCTTCATTATGAATTTTATCAGGTTCTTCAAGACAGTTTTCAAACGGGTTTACACATGTCTTTCCTGTAAACAACACTAAAATTGCTTATTTTAGTTGTTTTTATTTCTGGTTAACAACTGCACCTTGTTGAGTTTACCATTTATATAAGTTTTATTGGAAAATCTTTCTTTTCTATTGTGGCTCCTCTAGTTCTAAGAGTTCCAAAATGTAACTGTCTATAGCTCTTGTTTGATGGAGCTAGTTTTACCAGCTTATAACTAATTTCTCTTAAAAATTTCTCATTTTCATTGAGATTTGAAGTTATTATGAGCAAAAGTAATCTCAGCATTTATACGTAAGATGTTAATTATTGAAAGAACAATGACAATTGACATCACCTGTATCCCTCTGCTACTGAAGAAATTTCACTTTTAGGATCACCTCTGAATAATGTAATGAAGGTTACATTACTAATAACTAAGCCCCGGATTCTTAGATTCTGACCTATTTTATTCCTGACCTCATACACTCCAAACTTCGGTTTATATTAATGTTTTAGTTACCAACTAGTAATATACTTCAATTTTATAGAGCCTAAATTGACCTAATTTTACGTTAGGACCTAATAAAACCTATTTTTCGTGATAGAACCTAAAAGTGCCTAATTCGGTTATTTAAGCAAATAAGAGTAGATTTATGAATATAAAAGTATTTTTATATACCTTACAATAATAAACTTTAATTAAACCATCCACCACAATAATAAAGTAATTAAAACGTTCGCCGCCTTCAGTTATCATTTTCTAGCTATAGTCGAAAGAGGTGGTCAGTGGCACGCGGCATTTCTGAAACGTGTGATGTTTACATGCCGCAACAATAGGTGAAAACTAGAGGCAAACATTTTAATAGCGCTGTTGACTAGGATGCACTATTGCTTCTTCCGTTATAGGGAGCTTCTAACACGACATTTTTGAATTTGGTACTTTCAAATACATACTAAGGTTACAGTTAATTTAACTTTTTACACTTTTCTTTGACGGATATTCATGAACTGTGCCATTTTGTGTGATAAAACAACTCTTAAGACTTCTCTTGTATGAATCAAGTCACCTACTGAGGTAGCTTGAAAAAAGTCAAGATTAATCTAGAGGAAGTGAAGCTTTCGCTTGTTTTATGCATCGGATTTGCACTTAAAGTCAAGTCATTGCTGGAAAATTCAAGCTAAAGCTAGGCAGCTAGCTGGTTCCAAAGCAAATGCTAGACTTAAGTCAAGTCGAAGCTGTTTTATGCATTAAAAGCGAAGATTACACTTGAAAATTAGCAAGGTAAAGCTTATGCTTGACTTTATGCATTCCATCCATTGGTTAAGAATCCCGTGCCACTCTCCACGTGTTGCAATAACCATTGCAAAAATACCACTCGCGCTTGTTGCTCGCGTTCATAGAGAGCCCGATGTAGCTGTAGGCGGCAGAGATTAAGTTCATTGTGGGGCAATATTCGCAACACTGATGCCTGGCTAATGTTTATATCCCGTGCTATGGCCTCTGAACTGGTATGAGTTGTTTCAATTGCATTACGCTCCGTTTCTTCATTATCTCCAGAAGTCATTGCAGCATCCCTTACAGGAGGTACCTTTTTTATGTACCCTATTTCTCGGAGGCGCCTTTCAACTCTTCGAAACATATCTGTAGTTGATCTTCCTGGAAATGGGATGTAGGCGCTAGATTTGTCAGCTCCCGTATTCTGCTTATATTTTCCAAAAACTCTCATCTCTCGAGTAGTTAAAGCTCTTAGGAGTAAAGTCGAGTATATAGGACATCTGCTTTACTATAAGTATACTTTTTGTATTATATATTTTAGTGTAAAAATCAACTAAAACCGTACGCTAGTATCAGCTGTATACGTCTGCCATATTGAATTGATTTCTTTGTGTTCAGGTAACCTATTTTTTGTGTTTTTCCGACTTAGACGCTTAATAGCTTGTAATTATACTTAAATAGGCAAGTACGTAGCGTATTACTAGTGGTATAAAAGGTTAAATAACGGTTTTGGTGCATTACTAGTGGTTTAAGAAGTTACATAAGTATTTGTCGTATTACTAGTGAGTTACGAAGTGAAGTGTTTGCTGTGTTGCTAGTGGTTTAAGAATTGAAGTAAGCAAAGTGCTGCGATTATGAGTGAAAAAGCGTGTGATGTGGCGGGTAAGTGTGGATCGTGCCGTAGGATCGTGAAGCAAGGTGTTTTTTGTGTTCAGTGTAAATTGTGGTTTCATTGGGACTGTGCGAGTACTAATAGTGAAAGTGTAAATCAGTTTTGGTACTGTGAACTTTACGGCTTTAGTATTAAGTCAGGAGAATACCATTCTAAGCCTACAAAATGAATTGGAGCTTGCAAGATCAGAAATAGAGAGCCCGAAATTGGATAGTAAAGGTAAAATTAAATCACCGGAATTTCATGTGTATACCAATCCTAACCGTAGGCGTAGAAGTTTTGGGTGTCCTCGTGACAAAGCTCCCGAGTTGGAGTTGAAAAACAGATTTTAGGCTTTGGCGGTGCCGGAGGTGGGGTCTTCCCTGGCTTTGCCGGAGGAAGTGCCTGCCACGTCACTTCCGGGGATGGGGTCTGTTCTCAAACACAAGCCAGGTAGGGGTCCTCTGATGTCAAAGGTAGGGTATTAGTTTTAGGAAGTAGTCATGCTAGGGGCATCAGAGAATGACTCCAGGCGAAATTGGGTGAGAAATATACTGTTAGCAGTGTTTTCAATCCCAATGCTGGTCTTAGCCATGTGGTGGGGAAGCCTGCAGACCCGTCAAAGGATCTCAACAAACAAAATCATGTGGTAATAGTGGGGGGGCCTGGAAAAAGTTTGAATAAGAATCTCAATTATTCAATTGAGATGGATATGAACCACATTCCTGATGCCAGTAGCCACACAAATGTGAGCTTTGTGAATCTCTGGAGACATGACAAGCCTTGGATTAACAAGAAGGTGAGGTTAATCGAAGACTTGATCAGTGTCTTGGTAGAGAGGGAACAGGCCACATTA
Source organism: Deroplatys truncata (assembly GCA_030765065.1). Lineage (NCBI taxonomy): Eukaryota > Metazoa > Arthropoda > Insecta > Mantodea > Mantidae > Deroplatys > Deroplatys truncata. Next base: position 403,965,171 of record CM060990.1, on the reverse strand, counting down.
GAATTATAGATGTATCATTCATTAAGAGGAATGGTTATACTACACATGGATTGCATTTATGCGCTCATGGCAAGGATATGCTCACGCACGTCATTGCTGAGCATTTCATGAACATCCATGGGTAATACCAGTAATATTCCTGCAATTGCTAACAGTAGAGTCTCCCCTTTTTAGGCTAAATAAGAGATATTGAAGGAAATTACAAGTAGTTGAAACAGAGAAATTAGACAAATATTGCATACAATCAACAAAAAGACATTACTCATTAACAGTATTTCATCAAAATACTCAAAGTATAAGAAATAAAATCTCTGAGTTATTAATTAGTTTCAAAAATGAAAGTAAAAACCCAGATATCTTATGCATAACGGAACATCACATGGACAATTAGGAAATATTACATATCTCAATGGAAGGCTACAACAGAGCAGCATATTACTGTAGAAAAAACTCTCTAATGGGGTGTGAGTATCTTGGTTAAGAATAACATACAGTTTGACAATTTTGATCTGGATAAATACTGTATAGAACAAACATTTGTGTGTTGCGCGGTTCATATAAAAAAGCCAGACAACGAACTAATTATATTAACAATATACAGAGCCGCAGCTGCCAATTTTGAAAACTTCCTATACAATCTGGATGCTGCTCTAAAATATCTATTCAAGCCTAAAATTAAATTTATTCTTTGTGGTGACTTAAATATAGACTTCATTAAAGACAGCAACCAAAAGGTACAAACTTGTTCATTATTAAGAACAAACAACCTTATGCATAGTCAACTTTCCAACTAGAATTGAAAAAAAATTCCAAAACAGCTATTGGTAATATTTTCATAGATATACTATGTGATCAAAAGTATCCGGACACCCCCACAAACATACCTTTTTCATTTTAGGTGCACTGTGCTGCCACCTACTGCCTGGTACTCATTATCCGCGACCTCAGTAGCTATTAGACATCGTGAAACAGCAGAATGAGTCACTCCGTGGAACTCGCAGACTTCGAACACGGTCAGGTGATTGGGTGTCACTTGTGTCAGAAGCCTGTACGCGAGATTTCCACACTTCTAAACATCCCTAGGTGATAGTGAAGTTGAAACGTGAAGGGACATGTACAGCACAAAAGCGTACAGGCCGACCTCGTCTGTTGACTGACTGAGACCGCCGACATTTGAAGAGGGTCGTAAAGAGTAATAGGCAGACATCTATCCAGACCATCACACAGGAATTCCAAAGTGCATCAGGATCCATTCCAAGTACTATAACAGTTAGGCGTGAGGTGAGAAACCTTGGATTCCATGGTCGAGCGGCTGCTCATAAGCCACACACCACGCAGGAAAATGCCAAACGACGCCTCGCTTGGTGTAAGGAGCGTCAACATTGCACGATTGAACTGTGGCAAAACGTTGTGTGGAGTGACGAATCACGGTACACAATGTGGCGATCCGATGGCAGGGTGTGGGTATGGCGAATGCCCGGTGAACGTCATCTGCCAGCGTGTGTAGTTGCCAACAGTGAAATTCGGAGGTGCTGGTGTTATGGTGTGGTCGTGTTTTTCCTGGACGGGGCTTGCACCCCTTATTTTTTTGCGAGGCACGATCACAGCGCAGACCTACATTGATATTTTAAGCACCTTCTTGCTTCCCACTGTTGAAGAGCAATTCGGGGATGGCGTTTGCATCTTTCTGTTCATATTGCACGGGCTGTGGTGGAGTAGTTACACGACAATAAAATCCCTGTAATGGACTGGCCTGCACAGAGTCCTGACTTGAATCCTATAGAACCCTTTGGGATGTTTTGGAACGCCGACTTCGTGCCAGGCCTCAGCGACCTACATCGATACCTCTCCTCAGTTCCGCACTCCGTGAAGAATGGGCTGCCATTCCCTAAAAAACCTTCCAGCACCTGATTCTAAGTATGCCTGCCAGAGTGAACGCTGTCATCAAGGCTAAGGGTGGGCCAACACCATATTGACTTCTAGCATTGCCGATGGAGGGCGCCACGAACTTGTACGTCATTTTCAGCCAGGTGTCCGGATACTTTTGACCACGTAGTGTATGTCTAATAATGAGTACCATGAAATCCAACCCTTAACTAATGGACTTTCAGACCATGATGGAAAGTTGCTGAAAATCAATTATAACATTCCCCATTCCAAAATAACGAATCGTGTATCCAACTACCGAGTCATTACCAGTGAGAACATAAAAATCTTTATTTACCAGCTTTCAGAACAATCCTGGGAAGAAATATACAAAAAGAACAATATGAATGACAAGTTTAACTTCTTTCTAAATACTTTCATAGGAATTCATAACTAAAGGTTTCTATCTCATGTAAAGAAAATTATTAACACACCTAGAAATGGCTGGTTAACACCAGGTATTAAAACATCCTGCAAGCACAAAAGAGAACTCTACATGGCTACTAAAGAAAGCAACTGTGAGAAACACTATAAAGAATATTGTAAAATTCTAAAAAAAGGTTATAAATGTGGCTAAAAGCTCTGCTATGATAAGCAGATAGAGTCCTCAAATAACAAGCCTAATACAATATGGAAAATTATAAAAAAAAGAGACTGGTAAACATCACACAAAAAATGAAATAAAAGAAATTACAGTAAATCACATCACCACAAAAGAACCACAAGAAATAGCAACATTATTTAATGAGTATTATATTCAGTTAGCAGAAAATTTACTGTTACAGTCCAAACAACATATGGAGGACCCTATTTCATATTTGAAAAAAGCAAGCTCAGAACGGCCTATTTGTACAGAAATAGTACCCACGAGCACAATAGAATTAAATAAAACGATATAATCCCTCAAAAGCAAGAATTCATCGACTTATGACGAAATAACTACTAATATACTAAAACTATGCGCCCATAAAATTAGCAAACCTTTAAGTCATATATGTAACTTCTCCTTTGTAACAGGGACTTTTCCTGACAGGCTAAAATATTCTATAGTTAAACCACTATACAAGAAAGGGCAAAAGTCAAAACTGTCGAACTATAGACCAGTATCATTACTAACTGCTTTCTCCAAAGTATTTGAAAAACTTATGTTAAAATGAATAGGTCACCACCTAATTAAAAATAATATTTTAGCAAAGGAGCAGTTTGGATTTAGGAAAAACATGTCAACCAATGATGCCAATTTCAACTAAACGAATGAAATTTTGAAATCACTTGATAATAAATGTAATACCAAAATATAATTCCAAAATATATTCCAAATGGAAAGAAATAAAGCATGGTGTTCCACAAGCTTCGATTTTGGGTCCATTATTGTTTCTAATATATGTCAACCACCTCCCCAGAGTAATAAATGAACATGCTCACCCAGTTCTCTTTGCAGATGATACAAGTATTATAATTAAAGAACACAACAACAGTCGCCTCTCAGAGTTATCCAACAGCATTTTCAATGGGCTAAATAATTGGTTCGATAGTAACAAAATCCATATAAACTTTGAAAAAACTAAGTATATTAATTTTTGCACAAAAAATAAAAGTATTGCAGACATAAGAATTGAACATGAAGGCAATGAAATTACTGAAACTTGTAGCATAAAATTTCTTGGTCTTATTATAGATCATAATATGAATTGGAAAGGCCATATTGTCTACATCCTACCGAAACTAAGCTCTGCATGTTTTGCAATTAGATCATTAATTAATTTTACAAATAAAAGCACCCTAAAACAGTATATTATGCTTATTTTCATTCAATTATGACTTATGGAATAACATTTTGCGGAAATTCAGTAGACGCAAGAAAATATTTTTTGCAAAAAAAGGTAATAAGAATAATGGCAGGTGTAAAGAAATCAACTCATTGTAAACCACTATTCAAAACATTTGGAATTCTACCATTAGCCTGTGAGTATATTTTAGCTATACTTTTAACCTGGTTTGACCACCCAGAAGTGTTCATAAAAACTTCAGACATACACAGCAAACAAACCAGAAATGGGCAGGACTTACACAGGCCAAGCAGTAACCTACAAGTATTCCAAAAAGAGGCTTACTACAATGGTATAGTATTACTTAATTCACTTCCATCATATATTAAGGAACTGAAAACTAATAAAAATAAATTCAAGTTAGCACCTTCTATACAGAGGAGGATTACTTTCATTCAAAAAAATAACTGACTATAAAATGTTACCAAATTTTATAAATATATTGTAGCGAACCAGGTTGAGCACCGAGAATTACATCAAATGAGGTAACCAAGCATAATGTGTCGAAATGGGGTTTCCTCAACACGACCACGCTAAGGAACGCCGAGCTCTTCCGTACGTATTTATACCACGAGGATCTGACTCGAGGGGGATCAGTGATGAATGATCAATGATCGGTAATAGATTATCATGAGTCATCGAGACCCTTGTCTGAATCATTGCGGGAATCGCCGTAGTTGAAGGGAGAGTTGTAACATCGACGACCTCGGGTCCGCTCTCCATACACGAATCGCCAACGCAACACCAGGTGAACAGGTAAGAATGTACATCCTCTAAGTTCTGCTTACTCGCCGGGCTTCACCCCAATCTGAGTGGCCAATGTACTCACGTTAAAGTAATAATATAATTTATTGGGTCAATGCATCCCCTGTGCATTATTTAAATACCCCCATCCTGGAACGCCACCCTGGCCAACCTACCACCCGAGTACCGACGCATCCTCCCTACCTCTGAGATATCACCCTCCTAGTGTAATCACCTACTGCGGGGTGACCACCCCCGGTGGGGTGTTACAATATTAAGTATAAATAATATTGTTTTAAATTCTTTTAGCTCTAACGTACTCTGCATAAGAACTACAATTTATTTGCATACAAGTACACAGTGTAATTATGTATTAATGGCATAATCTACATCCTAGAGTAGACTAGCTTTCTTTAAGCTGGTCTAGCTCACTATAGGATCTATAGATTGAGATGTTATGTTATGTTATGTTATGTATAGGCGTTTTGCTTCCACTGCATTACATCTTGCCTCACCATAGAGCAATAACATATCCACATATTCGTCGTTTGAATATATTGCTGTGTATGCTTTAGTAACAACTGAGACTAGAAAGTTTAGAAGTACTACAAAGAACACAGAAATTTACGGCATATCAGATTTCGACGCACGTGCCTGAACGCTTCACATTTTGAAAGATAAACAACTTGGTTGAATGGGTCATTAATTCCGACATTAGAAAGGGGCTTTAGACCAGAGGCAGCGAAAACGTGACTCGCGAGTCATTTTGACTCGCAGGCGCCGTTCCCTCTCTGCAACCGTCCCTTTGTTTTTCACATGCTGCTGAGTGATGCAATGCATGTTGCATATTTGGTGACTCGCGGAAGGAAGTCGTTTTCGCTACCCTTGCTTTAGACTATGAATTGGCTTCCGTGTTTAGTATGCATGTACCACAAAAATACATGGAGCATTCTCATTTGTTTAATGCAATTTATTTGTAATTTTCATTAATAATTGTTTGTGTTGTAATACCTAATCATTTGTCGAAAGAAGTAAAATAGAGGGTAAAAAGAATTTATATATTACCACGTATTCGAACACGTATTCGCAGAAAACCTTTCTAACTGAAGCGTAACAATCCCACTCAACCATCACTACATTTTAAGTATTAGCTTTTTAAACTCCAACGCTAGCTGAGGTAAGCGGGAACTAGCACTTGCTTCATAACTTTACCAGTATGTTAAAACCAGGGTTAGGATTTTTAGGTGCAAATTTTAGATGAAAAAAGGAAGGGAAAGAGTGCACAAATAAGGTGAAAAAAGGGACAATAGGGTGCTGGTTTATTTAAGGGGATGCACAACTGAAATTGCCATTTTTTAAACTATCCATTCAATTGGGCTGGCATTTTAACTACATGTCAGTCTTCTTTAGATATAATTGTTTTGTTAATTTCAATCCAGAATTTTAATTAGTTTTCAATTTATTAATTTTCAAAGTATAAAACTATGGGTATATGCAAAATGCAACACATGATGCATTTTTCAAACAAACAAAAATCTTATGTTGCTTCTATGTCAAGGAACTACAAATCTGTCATATAAGTTTTTTCTATCATTCTTAGCTTAAGAGAAAAAAAGTTTTGCAGTTTTGTATTTGCATTTTTTGTATACATTGTTATCTTAAAAAATTAGTAGCCCAAAACCATTCATTACATAGAAAAATTATATGACAGATTTATTTATTTGCGTTTTTGAAATAAGCATAACAATGTCAATATGAATGGATGAAAACTACATCGTGTGGAACATTTTGAATATGTAGAAATGCTGAAAATAAGAAACGCCTTAAAATCAAGTTTTAAAAATATAAACAGCTAGCAACCAAATGCGCAAGGATATTTAAAAAGTCTCGCAACGATCCTGAAGCGCTCGCTAGGCCAAAAATAAAAGTGTGTTCTAAAACTACAAGCAATGGAGAATGTTTTGGTAACGTAATCTTTTTAGGTTTTTTTTTAGATGTTGGGTTAATTTCAGTTGTGCATTCCCTTAACCAATTTAACGATTTCTCTTTCCTCTATTACAATTTATTGAACTACAAACAAGTACATCAAATTATCACTCATCAAAAGAAGGAAAAAACATGAAGCTGTTGTACTTCAAGGCATTAAGCATCTCCACATTTTAAAAAGTAAGTCCGTTTCTATTAGGAGATAGAATGTCTTTGTAGATGCTAAAGCTTCTTTCAACATCCACAGAAACCAGTGGGGCAAACGTTGCATTCACTCGGAATGGCAACTCTACAGATGTGGCGAATTCCTAATGTCTGGATTCTTCTGAAGACTAGATTCAAGTTTGTCTTTGGCAAAGCCATCTAACTGCTCCCTCACGGAAGTAAAAATATCCCATTGTTTTTCCTTCTCCAGACCTTGTTCTTCCAATCGTTTAATAGCTGCAGGCAGGTACTTGTAACTATGGACACAATATAGTTCTGTCTGCAAATTATGTATTTTCTCCGGTAACAGAAGTTGCTGTGCCTTGGAAATTGCACCTGTGTCGGATGGATCCAAAGAAAGATCAAACTCTTTAATTTTGTCAAAATTCGCACACAACATAGCAGCACACTCAATCCAAGATCCCCAGCGAGTAATGACCGGGAAATTTGGAAGGGGCAGGCAGTGATTTCCCTGTAGTAAACAACACGGCTCGGAGCTTTCAGTAGAATCTTCTTGAGGACAGAGATGAATTGATTTCAATGTCGTATTCGTTCTTTATGGATTCACATACTCTGTGAGGGGCATGAGCCAAGCATTTCACATGCTTCAAGTTAGGAAATAAAGGTTTCAATTGGTTAAAAGCTGAAACCATGTATGGAGCCTGGTCCGTAACCACAAGAAGAAGTTTTTCAAACTCGATACTAGTAGGCCAGAGTTTTTGGTAGAAGTCCATAATGGATTGCATTACTGTACTGGCATTGGCTTTCTGCAGCTCGTACATTTTTAACAACATGGGCTTAGCTTTCTCCCCTGCTAAGGGAAAAACTAAAATGTTCAAAACATATCATTCCATTGAGTCTATGGTTTCATCCACAATGATTCCCACATCGCAATCAGACACTTTCTCCTTGATTCTTTCTATGGTTTCTTGGTAAACAGGCTCCATGTAGTTTTTTCTTAAAGTACTCTCATCGGGCATTGACATCTTTGTGTATTTTTCAAGAAAACCTTGAATGCTCGATGGTTCACCTTATTGAGTGGAATTCTTGCTTGTGTAAGAACTGCACACAAATCAAGGTTTAATTCCTTCAAATTTTGGCTTTTTGAACAACTCTGTTGAAACGCATTTCGTAATAGAGGTTGCCGTGATTTTTTTGCTTGAAGAGTCTTGTTCATTTATGCTTAGAGCTGAAAATGTGTTGTTTGATGCGATCTCGCTGGTGTTTTTCATCTAACAAAATTCCTGAATATCAAATAGTACATTGCATAACATTTCCATCAATGTCTATGAAATCTTGCTTGAATTCCTCAGCCAGAACAATAAAACGAGCACTGGACACCTTGTCATGGTAAAATCTAGTACTAGTACACTTGTTTGGTAAGATAACATAGACCTAACACTAGTTCACTTGTTAACACAAGGTGACTGTCACACAACTCACTCTTGCGCCAATTCGCTGTCCACATTCTCTTATAGCATCGCGACAATTACCAGAATGTTCTCATTCATGCTGGAACTTCAGTCTCAGCGATTTCTAGTAGTTTTGAGCAGAACCCAGTCTTAATAATTCTCGGAACTGCGCGGATGAGGTTACTGCCGTCTCTGTGTGATAAGCCTTTACCTCCACGCAAACAGATCACGTCTCTCACATAACAAACTCACATTCACCAACAGCAGGCTACTGATTCTGGTGGGATAGAATCACTAATTGTCAATTGCATTATTGCGGACTACTTTATACCAGTAAAGCGAGAGAAAGAGGTTTTCGTCGAACACACAATTATTTTCCATTGTTGAGGGTGTGCTTTCAATTCCCGCGCGGCGTTTACTGAAAGAGGTAGGCTTACTATTTGCACGTACACAGCAAGCTGAGGAGACGTTAATTGAAAGTTAAAGAATAAATTGGAATGAAACTTAAAAAAAAGGGGGGAAAGGGGATTATAGGCGTGGTTGGGGGAAAATGTGATAAAGTTGCCAGAAAGAGGTAAAGGTCCCAAAAAAGGGGGAAAGGTGCGAGAAAAAATGCCTCTTTTCGTAACTAGAAACAAAATTTCACACTGTGATATCTTTCCGCACAGCTTTAACTTACCCTAAGAAAAAAGGTGTGCACCTAAAAATCCTAACCCTGTTTATAGCCCATTGGTATAATTTTAAGTTTCTTTTGGAGTTTTATGTTCATTAATAACATGGCTCAAGTTATTACACTTGCTATAAAGGTGGTATGTCCTGTGGTTTATGCCAGCATTAAATAATTAACCTATTTAACATTAATTGATGTGACTGTACAACTCCATTATGAATGTAGGCGTGTCTTTAATTAGTCATATCCTATCACTTTCCCTTTGTATAGATGCACCATTTTGTTTTATTTCATTTTGAAGATGGATCCTTTATGATAGGAGTTCGTTCATTAGGAGTTTTCGGGGTGTGTGTGCGAATGTATGCTGTAAAAATAGTCTATAAATTGCATAGAAACCTGGTGAACTTCTCAGTGTAGGAGTACGAAGTTTTTGGAATGGATTTATACCACGAATACCTTTTGCTCCTTAAATCACTTATTCACCGAGTTGATAAGCCGTCTTCTATCTATGTAGGTATATGAGGTGTAGAGTTAACGGTTAAGATAGACTCAAAGCGTATCTGTTTTAGTGGGTTGCAAAAATTCGAAAAAATTCTAGGAACAGGTGATTCACCTAGTATATACACTTGACGATCAACTGCACTAGTTAATTATCATCTTCATTAGCACTCCTCCACTTTTCTGGTGGCACTTCATTTAATGCTTCCCTTGCGAGATGTTCCACTTCCACCAAAGTAATTGTTTTGTTGCGTCTTGCAACATAACTCTTTACTTCAACCTAGACTAGTCCTATAGGTTTCAAGTGGTAGTGATATGGGAGCAATCTGATGGTTTGATGACCATATCCTTAGCTAATTCATCCACAGTATATTTGGACCTGGGCTTGCTCCCCTTTTTTATTGTAATATTACATGCCACATCATAGCCAGTGAACCACTCTACCAGTTTTACATTAGTGTTAGTGTTGATCAGGGAACGGAGGGGACACCTCACACATCGACCCTACGCGGAATGTTTGTGCTTACCACCCCAAGAAGGAACGGATTAGGAGAAGGAGGAGACTATAGGCAGCAGAATAAGCCGACCGACAGAGATGCGCAGAGGCCCCTAACGACCCCAAGCCTGAGGACCCGGTCACACCAGCGGGATGCTGAAAGAAGGCTTCCCTCTGGCGTAACTGGGGAGAAATCGACCTATCTGAGGCGGTTCAGAGAGGGCTGTCATCTAGCAGGGATGAGAAGAACCTTCCAAAGAGCAAGCATCCGCACCATCTGTCCGAATCCAATCGAAACTGCACAGCCCCTAAGCCTGCCTGAAAAATGAAAGGGGAAGTAGACTGTTATAAAATGTGGGAAAAGAGATTCGCAGTAGAAGAGAAACCACCCGAGCATTTGCCTTACCATCCAGGGAAAACCACGAAAACCCCATGGTTGGAGTAACCGCACTCAGGAATAGAACCCAGGACCTCAAAAGTGCGAGCTTCACACGTTACCGCGTAGTCATTTCGCTTGGTTAGTGTGACTGTTAGTGTTCGCTTATCTATGTATTTTGATCCAGTGGTATAGAGCACTGTCTATAACTAGAACACGGGATGTTAAGGAGTAACTCATCCTTAAGCCATCTGTTGAAATCACCATGATTAATGTCTTAATGGTAATTTTGAGATGTGGAATTGAAGAGCAGTAGGGGAATACATTCAGCCAGCCATAATATTTTCCTCAACTTCGTGTTTTGTATTTATTTTAAAAGTAATGCTCTTATGGCTACAATAAGGCATCTTTCGACTATTATTTTTCCCTTGTTTTATGTCTTGGACTCAAATCCGAGGTAATGGAGGACCTTTTTCAAAGAACTAAGGCTTTCCTTGAATAGGTCCGCTTCTTTAAGTGAGGAAACAAGTTTGCGTGTGATAGGATGCTCATTTCGGGTGTAGTAGTAATAGATAATTCAATTCAAAGTGATCCAATTGAGTTTCCCTGTAGTTAAAAGCAGTAGTTATCAATAAAGTAAGCTAACAACACGGAAGTAACTGAACACATAAACAGTGGAACCTCCAGGATGCTATTAGGGCAATAACTGACCTGAGAGAGAGAGAGATAGAGTGGGAGAGAGAGAGAGAGGGAGAGAGAGCATTGGAGTTTAAGGACGCAAAACAGCCCAGGTTATAAGAGCCCTCACTAAAGCTAAACGCCGTCAGTACTTAAAATAAAATCACGATAAAAATGGACTAAACGAATCGTTAAAACAAAGAAGTACAGGAGTATAAACAACCAGTACCACTTGCGGTAGAACACCAAGTGAAAGTCCTAGAGTGTTTAAAATAGAACAGTTAAAAACAAGTTGCACAACTGTCATTATGAGTGCGAGGAAACTGATAGGGCAATCTATATTCGGACAGTAAAACCACTTTGGGAAATGAAGGCTAAAAGACATTCTACAACACTAAAACTTCTGAAAGAAGATCGGAAACCCGGCCTGTCAGAGACAGACGCCGGCGTAAAGGAGCCTAAAAGTGACACTGGAGTAAAATGTGACAGACCGTCAAAGGTACGTCACAATGCATACAAACTGGTGCGGGATCACCATTTAATAAATAACTATGGCTGAAACGGCAATCTCCAATTCTCAGTCTTGTTAAAATTACCTCTTCGCGACGAGAGGGACGTATAGAGCTAACCCAGGTGATAGGGGTGGGTTTAGCTTCACCCAGTTTGTTCCCCTGGACCATGGACCACTCCTCTCCCCAACGCAAATAATTGGCGTGGCGTAAAAACACAATTAAAGCGCCCAAAGGAACAGAAGAGCTAAAACATCTGGAACAAGCATGGCTGAATGAAACTTTTGTACGTCAGAGCAATAAACGTAAATGGAATGAAGCAACTGAAGTATAAATTGTGAAAATCTAAATGTTAGCTTTTTACTTCGTGGAGGAAACAGTTTTCTACATTACGTATTTTGCCTGTAAATTACGCGTAGAATACGTACAGGTAACTTACTCGTCCAACCATGGCTATAACAATATGTTGCTATTCATTGTGCATGCATAATGTAGCCATTAGGCAAGGGACTTAAAATTATTACTAAACAATCAAAAACATATTTTCAAATCTAGTTTCAACCATACCAATTCTTAACCAAAAGCCCACTCTGTGACATATTTTTTAACAAAAACTAAGTTCCTAAACTAAGTCATGCAACAGAGGGTTAAGATAAAAAGTCCATATAGCCCTTCTGCAAACACTTGTGACAATGTAAAAAATCTTCGTATTTAAAGATTACTCTTTTCGCGTTACCCATTCCCTTGGTATCGTTATCCAGCATACTTGTTTAAAAACATTTTCCTATCAGTTGGTTTGCAATTTGTTAAACGGAATGTTGGCAGCAGTAAATGCTCCTTATACCAGGGCGGATTGATAAGTCAGTGAGCTTTTGTAAAGAAAATAACGATTTTTTCCAAAAAATAAATTTTATTTCTCAACATAGTCTCCTTTCAATTCAACGCTTATCCAATTTTTTAAGCCTTCCTAAAATATGATTTTTCGAAGTCTGCAAAATATGAGGTTGTTTCTGCCATGATGTGTTCACTCTACGTGAATTTCTTCCCAGCGAGCCAATTTTTCAGGTTTGCGAAGAGGAACAAGTCGCCCGGAGCCAAATCTGAAGAATTTGGTGGGTGAGGTAGCAGTTCGTAGACCAATTCCCCATATTTTGCGATGGAAATGGCTGACTTGTGTGCGGGTGCATTATTCTGGTGAAAGAGAACCTTTTTCTTCACCTAACGGGGCCGTTTCTTTAACAATTCCTTGTGAAAGTGATCCAGCATTGCGGCATGATATGAACCTGTGATCGTTTTACCCTTTTCAAGATAGTGAATGCCTATCACCCCTTGTGAATCCCAAAAGACAGCCGCCATGATTTTTCCTGCCGACGGAATGGTTTTCGCTTTCTTTGCAGCACGTTTGCCGAAGTAAATCCACTGCTTTGATTGTTGTTTGGTTTCAGGTTGATAGTCATGGATTCGGGTTTCAACAACCGTGATATAACGTCGCAAAAACTCATTTGGGTTGCGCTGGAACATGTTCAAACACCCTGTAAAATGGTCACACGATTCCGCTTATTCTCAACTGTGAGCAGTCGCGGCACCATCTTTCTGACAGCTTTCTCATACCCAAAACTTCATGCAGAATGTTATACACCCGTTCACTCGAGATGTTTAAGGTCTTGGCTATCACACAGATTTTCAATCGGCGGTCTTCCAACACAATATATTGAACTTTGTTCACCATTTCTTCTCTTGTGACCTCAACCGGCCGTCCTGTGCGCACGGAATCTCTTGTGCTCGAACGGCCACAGCACAATTCTATGAACCATGCCATGTGATGGAGTAGAGTCGCCATAATACTTGTTCAGCTTTTCTTCGGTTTCCTTCACCATCTTACCACGCAAAAGGTAGTGCTTTATCAGAACACGAAGTTCACTTTTCCCCATTTTCTACGAAGCAACACACATCTGCTTATTTTAGACGCTCTCAACAATGTTCTAAGAAACAAATGATGACGAATTTCTGCAAGTATATCCAGAATATATGTAAGACTTGGGTGCAAACAAGAAACCTGTGATTAGAACGCTATCTCTCGTCAGAGTGATGGATTTATCAATCCGGCCTCGTAGATATTAGCTTTTACCCCTTTACTTACACAAAAGGGTTCTGTTTTGTTTGCCCTTGGTAAACTATTCTGTCTTTCTCTCTATCTCTGTCTCTGTTTTCGTGAGTAGGTTTGTGTATTTAAGATGATATGCTTTCTAACATTCCAAATATAGTACAGTTTTACATAACACACCTTAAAAAGTAGGCCAAATACATTTTATACGTACTAACAGTCAGCCTTTATTTCAGTGTGACAGAGTCCTGCTACCACTGAGTCTGAGAAAGAGCGGCGCTGATAGGGATAGAATGCATTTATAAAAAATGTGTAAAAACAGAACTCTTAGCGCGTTAATTTCTTTTATGATCTAGAAAAATTTCGAAAGGTCTGGCGAACAGAGCACAGGACATCTTAGTTTATTGCCTCTCTAATATTGTTACACTTCCTTGTAGAGCTGTTACAAATGTCGACATGCCTTCATTTGTTATTCTGTAAATGTAGAGTGAGGTAGATACGTCGTGCCCCGTGCATTGTTGCGCATTGCTGGTTGGGAGAATCGACATAGTGGCGCAACGGTAGTGTCATTGTTTTTTGGTCCGGTAAGCACGTTGGTTCAAATCTTGGGCGTCATATTGACATTTTCAAAACTATCTGAACTATAAGCAGAGATTACATGGCAAAAGTTGCCAAAAATGAAATTTTTACTTTTTCGTGTAGTCTCATAAATTTGAATTTTCTCTTTAATTTTATATATTTTACCATATTTGGCACAGCGCTGATATTTTAAATGTTTATTTTTAAATTGTAGTACATCTGCCATTTTTTGCTTTGAAATTTGCACCACTTCACAGAAAAAATAATAGGTCCTTAATTTTTTTTTGAGCACCAGAGTACACTTTAGCTCATCTTTTAGGAGAATTTTTGCTTGTTACCACTTCTAAATATAGCCGCTTCCGTACCTCCAAAGCCACGTGATTTTTGCTTTGCAGCACATATGCATTTTTCTCCATTTTTATTTTGAAAAGTGTTTTCTGTGAATGCCATTATCTGATATAAATGATCTGTTTTCTCAGGAACTGTTAAAGAAAGCTAAATCAAGTTTTGATGATAAAACCAACTTCTCAGTGGTGATAGTTATCTACTTTGGTGTTAATAAGTTGGTTGGTTGTGTTTTAAAATAGTTGCTGATAGGTTTTAATAAAAAATTTGTAATTAAGAAAAATGTCATATATTTCTTAGTAAACCGCATTATTATATCAAAGTCGATTCATTTAACCCTTTGAAGCACGTATTTATGAAAAATTGTAAATAATATGTTTAACACTAAAATGTTGTTTATATATGTGTAAGAAAAATCATAAAGTGTTAACATTATACTTTTTTTTAATTTATAGCTAAAAAAGATGGTGGTGTCATGGTGAAACCACTATGCATTACAGCATTAACATTGACTCATTTTGAGTGGAAACTAAAGAAACAGTTTTATATCTGATTTAGACAGTGGCACTCCACAAGTGTTACAAGTCCATTTATTCTGTGTGGATTATCTTTAGTGCTGCCCTGAGCACAGCGTCTTGAAGTTCCACGCACAGGCATATGTGCCACCTTGTCAAACATTTTCTCATAGGGGACAATGGGTTTGAAATAACTCACAGGCTTGGGAAGAGGTTTCCTTCCTTTAGGTGATGGCAGATGTCAGAAATCAGCCAAATCTATTTACGGACATTAGCATTAAAGCATATGAATCCCTAAGTTGTGGATTGCTTGACCAGTAATCTCTGTACGAGGGCAGTTTTTTTACTCCCATTGGAATATTTATGGCCAAGAAAACCCTTATTTCATCAAAAGTTGCAGGTTCAGATTGTTTATCTGACTGCGTAGCCTACAAATTAGTTTGATATAATAGAGGCTCTAACAATTCTGCAGTAAATATGTGCAAGCAAATATCAATAGGAGATTCCACAGTTTCAGGAACATTCGGACCATAATATTTCACAAATACATCATTATGGAATCTACGACGCTTTTTTCCCATATTCCATCCATATTTGTGTCTGACACTCAGTGGTTTCTCATCATCAATATCTTCAACACACTCATCAGGGACACTAGGTTTACCACCGTTCTCATCTTCAATTTTAATTGCACAAGGAGGTTCATTGACAGTATCTGCCACTTCCATTTTGTTAGTATCATAAAAAATCAACAGATTCAGGATCGCTAGGGGTTTCATTCAGTATGTCATTTATGTTATTCTCAAATTATCCCATATCAAATGACCGTGATGATCCCAAATTATCCTTGTAGCCATTTCAATTGAGCTGAAATAAAACAAACATTTTGCAAATTATGGTTTCTGCCTACCCTACTTGCATGGTGGTTACGTCTAGAAACCACGTAATATTTATAATAATAATAATAATAATAATAATAATAATAATGGCACTGCAATTCATGTATATGCATTTATAGTAATCAAAGTATATTCAGAACGTTTAGAAGAAACAAAAAAATATAAAAGCATAGCTAGATGCAATATTTGAGCATGTAACAGAAATGAAAATGTTTACTACTGTTCCCGCAACGAAGCAAGCTGCATCAACACCTGACAACTTAGTTTATACAAGCTGGTCATATAAAAAGCTGAGTAGTGAAATTTCCATGTGTTTGTAAACGGCCAGTGATTGCAGCGAGGTGGTAGTGAAGTGGAACCATCATGCAGCAAGGAAGAAAACGCTGCATTAAAAGGTGGTTACGTCTGAGCGCCACTATGCTTCAAAGGGTTAACTTAGAAAATATATATCTACACCTGTAAACTTTTGAATTCGATATTGTAAGTGGTTTCTGAGCTAATGGTTCATTAAGTTAGAGAAATTAACATTGGGTGGAGTTTTTATCTCCTCTTAAGATCATTACTACATTCGGCCACTGTGAAAGAACGGTTATTAGTTATAAATTAATATATATATATATATATATATATATATATATATATATATACTGATAGATCACATTTTATTCTTCACTTCGGAAATATACTTACTCTTTTGAGCTTTCTGAGGGATGATAGAGGTTGAAATCGCTGAAGATAATCTGTACCCTTTCCTTACCACGTCCTTGGAAGTCATAACGGCAGTGACTCCGAGGTGGATAAGGGTTAGGATAAAGAGGCGACATCACTGTACCATTTTTTATAGTATCACTGTTCAGCACCACATCGCAACTGGAAGCTATAAAGAAAACCACAATATTTTAAATCTTCTTAAAACTGAGTTCACAATTAGGAAATTAAGCAAATGAGTACTGAACAATTAATTATAGTTTAGAAGTAGCATGCGATGTGCATAGAGCCTGGTGCCCTAAGATCTAAAATATGTGTGGTTACACAAGACAGTGCAACCAGTCACAGTTCATTAAAATGAAATATGTCCCATAAAGTTGCCATATTTAATTTGGCAGTATCAATAACAACTAAAAAGCTATAGACTTTTACTTTCTCTATCACGTACATTGTAGGTGGAAAAGATATTGCATTCCTCCCAAACATTAAATATGAAGGCTTCACCGGAAATACATTTATTGAGACCCCTGAATTTAAAAAAAGAATTTTTAGAAAAATATCCGTGTTCCTTTGAACAGCATAACTCAAAAATGAAATTTCGGATTAATGCCAAACTTGGAATTTAAGTTCAGTACCTTCAAAAGATGCGACGTTAGGAATTTCAAGATAAATTCCCCACCTTAATCTACCCTTTGCATGGAAAAGTTTTCGAATTCTTTGATTTTCTGAAAAATGCCTCCAACGGTTTTGATTAAAATACCACACATTAAACATACTTACATGGAAAATAAAACGTATATCTTGAATTCTTTGGGAATAGCTTGTGAAGTCATCTTAATTCGGAAGTAAATTTATATAATCTTGCATAACTGGTGAACGTTAAGTGATAGACGAAAATATACTACACAACAAATAGATTCTTTTTAAAGCACACAAATTATTTCAAATAACCTTTTTTGTGGTATCAGGCATTTCCGAGATATCTGTTATTAATGGTAAAGCCCTGTCGATTTTTAGCTGCTTCTCGCAATGTCAAGGACAGAGTATGGAATTTTAAGGCCA
Organism: Deroplatys truncata; assembly: GCA_030765065.1. NCBI lineage: Eukaryota > Metazoa > Arthropoda > Insecta > Mantodea > Mantidae > Deroplatys > Deroplatys truncata. Next base: position 403,947,631 of record CM060990.1, on the reverse strand, counting down.
CGCATAGCGTCCGTTCTAAAACATTTGACTATCGCTATTCGCTTTGCATCCATAATGGAATGTGTAATGCAAATATTTCCAGAAATGTTTATCTCGATTAAAATGAAGCAGATAGGAAAATAAACTTTTGTACGGATAATTTGTATACTTGCTAATAAACGATAGAGGGTAGATAAAGTCATGTGAATGTAACACAGTAGATTCTTATTTTAATTTCACCGTATAATAATATAAAAAACAAAATATTTCCATTTTCATCCTCAATAGCAACATATTAGTTTCAAACTGTATATAAATCAAACGCCCTTACTATACAAATTCCTTGGAATCTGGATTGATCATGAACTCTTGCGGGAAATCCATATATCACAACTGGATGTTAAACTAAACTGATTAAGCTATGCCATTCGTAGACTGGCAAAAGCGTGCGCTCCATTCAAGTGCTAAAAGTAGTATATTTTAGCTGCGTAGAGCCTAATCAGCTATGGCAACATATTTTGATGATCCTCTCATAAAGCAATACAGATTTTCTTAATTCTAAAAAGGATATTAAAACTATTTTGAGGATACTCATAAGAATTCCATGTAAATATATATTCGATGAGTAGGTTATATAAGACAGATCGAGCGCAATGTTTGCGTTTATATGGGAAAGGATAGGGAAAACGAGGGTAGATGCTAGGCTAGGAGAGCATCCAAGGAGCAAAAATGCGTTTATATGGGGGAGATAGGGATTACGAGGAGAGTTGTCAGGCTAGACAGGGTTGAAAGGGTAGAATGCACGTTTTATACTGAAGAGATAGGGATTACAAGGTTAGATGTCGATTAGACAGGGTTTGAAAGGTCGGAATATATGCTTTATAAGGGAAAGGATAGGGAAAACGAGGGGAGATGCTAGGATAGACAGAGGTTGAAGTAGGAGGAATGTGCTTTATATGAGAGTGGCAGGGAATGCGAGGAGAAGTGCTAGGCTAGTCAGAGGTCGAGTAGAGTATACAATTATATACGAAAAATAGGGAGTAGATGATAATGCTAGACAGGTACTGAAGAAGGGGGAGTATGCGTTTATATGAGGGAGATAGGGAATACGGGGAGAACTGCTAGGGAAGACAGGGACTGAAGGTATGTAGGGTGTTTTTCCAGAAGGGAAGAGTAAGAATTTCAGAGGTATATAGAGCACAATATAACTATTTTAGAACACACTTAGAAGCTTTTTAGGCACATGTTTATCTAACTTTGCAGGTATGCTGACGATGCTTTAATGCGGTAGAACAGCTATTTGACATCCTCTTACTGGCTTTAAAATATTTTTAGACATAGATACAGATACGTGTTTTAGGGTATTGGTGTAAGCATTTTAGCCAGTGTACTAGGAATTGTGGAGCATTTTAGGGTTCATTTAGAGACATTTTAGGCACAGGTACAGATATTTTTTTGATATGAACAAGGCTTTCAGGACATTCTGGTATGAGGCAGGGGAATTTTAGATGTTTCAGCAGCATTTTGGGAACAGGAGCAGGTAGATTCAGGGTATTCATATAGGCTTCAGAATATTTCGAGGTGTTTTATGATGCTTTTAAGGTATTTTGACAATTTTCAAGACGTTTTCAAAGCTCGTGCTAGGAGTGTTTGTGGCTCTTTAAAGGTATTTTAGGTTATGGATGTGGCATAGGCACAGACCATTAAGAGTTCCTGAAGGGGCTTTTGGAAAGTGTAGTGGCTGTTTTTATCGGCTTTTGGGAAGTGTAGTGGCTGTTTTATAGGCTTTTTGGATAAGTATAGTGGCTGTTTTATTGGCTTTTGGAAAGAGTAGTGGCTGTTTTAGCGGCTTTTAGAAAGAGTAGTGGCTGTTTTGTCGGCTTCTGGATAAGTGTAGTGACTGTTTTATTGGCTTTTGAGAAGTGTAGCGGCTGTTTTATCGGCTTTTAGAAAGTGTAGTGGCTGTTTTATCGGCATTTGGATAACGGTAGTGGCTGTTTTATCGGCTTTTGGAAAGAGTAGTGGCTGTTTTATAGGCTTTTGGAAAGAGTAGTGGCTGTTTTATAGGCTTTTGGATAAGTGTAGAGGCTATTTTGTTGGCTTTTGGATAAGTGTAGTGACTGTTTTATTGGCTTTTGGTAAATGTAGTGGCTGTTTTATGGACTTTTGGAAAGTGCAGTGGCTATTTTTATGCCATTAGAGTTCCTGGTGGGCTTTTTAGAAAGTGTAGTGATTATTTTCATGCTATTGGCACATGGTTTTCAGGCATTCTCTCTTGTTTATAGAGTTTTTCTCTTGTATTACACAAGTCTTATGATCTATAACCATTTCTAACGTTTTTACAGTCATATCGGATCCTTTTATGGTGTTCTCAATATTCTAATGCTAACATGCAAGAAACTATGTAGAGATGTCTTTTATAACCCAACCTTAAGCTCTGATAGTGATATTATTGTTTTTATTCAGCTTTTCTGTTTTTGCATGGTTAATTGTTGGCTAGGTGTATCGTCTTTACCAGTTAATTGATGCTTTATTATATAAGGGTTGTAAGGGTAGGTGTCTGCCCCCTTTAATCTAGGCTTGAGACTAGCACTAGGATTTACACCTAATAGCAGGGTTAACGCTTCCTTCCACATTCTTATTTTTATTTATTCTTTAGGTGTCTGCTAGGTGTATACACAGCACAGGGGTAAGCTTTCATTTTTTTTGAAGTATTGCGACACTTCCAAGGGTATTTTTTTTCGACGTTTTCATATATGTATTTGAGACTCTTTAAAGGTGTTTCAGCTTATGATATCAGATATGAGTACAGGCTTTTAGAACATTCTAACATACTGGAATGATAATTTCAGGTGTTTCAATAGCATTCTGGAGACTGGAAGCGGGCCTTTTCAAAGTATTGATACAGGTTTTTAAGATTTTTCGGAATATTTCGAGGTGTTTTATGTTGATTTTAAGATATTTTAACATCTATAAGGTATTTTCAGGATACTGGTGGGAGTATTTAAGGCTCTTTGAACGTATTGTGGGCTATGGATGCGGCATAAACTCAGGCTTTTAGAGTACTCTGAACGGTTCTTTAGAAACTTTAGCGGTTATTTTTTGGGTATTGGCACATGATTTTAGAGTATGCTGATGGTGTTTAGAATGATTGAGGTTTTTTGTTTAACACTTAAAAGGTATTTTATGCTATTGCCTCAAAGTATTTTAACCCTTTTCAGACATTTTCAAAGCTTATTCCAGGAGTAGTTGAGCAGCTTTAAATGTACTTTAGCAACTAATCAGGCACTGTCGCAAGCTTTTAAAACATTTTGTGAAATTTTATGAGTAAATCAGGTATTCACCCACGTATTTATTCCGGTTTCAGGACTTGATATATTTCTGCACATAGTTTTAATGCCTCACGAACATTTATTATGCAGTGTTCGAACACTTTTATATACTTTTAAAACACCTTTTTTTTTTAACTTTTTGCAATCTTATATATCTTGAGGAGATAAGCTATGAGACCGAGAGGGATAAACTGTATATCGATTTACAGTTTTAGTGAATGTAGAAGTATTCTAAACTACCCTACCTTACCTGCTCACCGATCATCCTGCCCTGAATCATCTTCTCATTGTCTATTCCATTCTGTAATCCTCTAACGCAACCAGGAAACGTAACCATACGTGACAATCATAACGACCTATTCCCAAGACAATCTATGCTAACAGAACCATGCATTAAGACAAGGTTTAATGTTGCATATAACAATGTAGAAAGAGATAATTTGTACAAAGAAGCCTTTCTCAGCAGCCATTACTACAGCACCATTGTAAGTTCAACATACTTAGAACTAATGCCCCTGTCCTGCAAACCATTCTTCAAACTCGAATAATCATGTAAGCCTAACTCTGCCTATCCCAGACTATCCTAACAATATGCATTCTGTCCAGTAATAATCTAACACAATCTGATACCATTCCTTATAATCTGTCCAACAATCCAGTCCTAGGATAGCACTGAACATCCTAACCTAGCCTAAGATAGTATAAGCAGGATTCACGTCCAGCCTGCTATTAGCTAACCTAGCTCGATGACGTGCATGTCAACGTGTCTCAATCTTAGTCAACAGCCCCCATCATCTATTCAAAACGGTCATAACTTAAAGCTATACGTTAATTATCTGTGATCCCCTATCATAACCTCAAACAGTCTAACCTAAAGTGGCTTTACACAATGTACGCTATCTTCCCTTTACCGCTCCTAGCCTAATCTAGGTGAAGTCTCTTATATGCTGAATGGAGAGTCCATCCTTGCCTCACCGGATCCATACACCACTTAAATGTTCTCTTAAATCAAGAACTTTGAATGCTTTAAAGGAATTCGATAACTTCTGCAACCACATTTCTCATGTTCACAGTCAACTTTCCGTACCTAATAACCAGTCCATTATCAGATAGTTAAAACCATTGAACCGCTTTGTACACTGATAAAGGTCTTTTTTATGCTCGTAGGAATTCACTATGTTTTACAGTGTTCAGGCATGTCTTCGTAATGGGTGTGGGTCCTTCTATACGTATAAAAGGAAAACGTATAAGCATTAAAGAATAACCATCACCTTTCTTATCACCACAATCATTCCCAAAAGCCCTCCAAACACTTTAACCATCTTCCTATCACAAACACCATTACTTCGAAATACACCATAACCTTATACTGCCACAGTCGCCACATGGCTCTATTAACACCATAAATCTACACTGTAACTACTGCATAAGTCCATTAACACCAGTATACTCTAATCCCTCAATCCTATCCATCACCACCACAACCATCACAACTATAGTCATTTGGATTTACACCATAGGTATACACGCTCACCTCAGCAATCATCTCCAAAGCCAACAATCCTATAACCATCTTCCTATCACAAACACCATTACTTCCAAATACACCATAACCTTGTACTGCCACAGACGCCACATGGCTCTATTAACACCATAAATCTATACCATGACAATCATCATCATCATCAATCATCATCAGACACACACAGACATACACACACAGACATACACACAAAGACATACACACACAGACATACACACACAGACACCCCGAGACAGTTCAAAACACACACACAGACACACACAGACATACACACACAGACATACACACACAGATACACACACAGACATACACAGACATACACACACAGACTCACACACACAGACACACACTCAGACATACACACACAGACTCACACACACACCACACAGACACACACACAGACACGCACAGATATACACACACAGACACACACAAAAAACAGACATACACACACAGACATACACACACAGACATAAACACCCCGAGACAGTTCAAAACACACACACAGACACACACAGACATACACACACAGACATATACACACACAGACACACACAGACACGCACAGACATACACACAGACACACACAGACACACACAGACACACACAGACATACACACAGACATACACACAGACACACACATACATACACACACATACATACACACACAGACATATACACACACAGACACACACAGACATACACACACAGACTCACACACAGACTCACACACACAGACACACACAGACATATACACACACAGACACACACAGACACACACACAGACACGCACAGACATACACACAGACACACACATACACACACAGACACACACACAGACATACACACAAAACAGACATACACACAGACATACACACAAAACAGACATACACACACAGACATACACACACAGACACACACACAGACACACACACAGGCACACACAGACATACACACACATACTCACACACACAGACACACACATACATATACACACAGACTCACACACACAGACACACACAGACATACACACACAGACATACACACACAGACATACACACAGACACACACAGACATACACACACAGACATACACACACAGACACACACAGACATACACACACAGACTCACACACACAGACATACACACACAGACTCACACACACAGACACACACAGACATACACACACAGACATACACACACAGACATATACACACAAACACACACACACAGACACACACACAGACGCGCACAGACACACACACAGACATACACACACAGACATACACACAGACACACACAGACATACACACAGACATACACACAGACACACACAGACATACACACACAGACTCATACACACAGACATACACACACGCAGACATAGACACACACAGACTCACACACAGACATACACGCACAGACATACACACACAGACACACACACAGACACACACACACAGACACACACACAGACACGCACAGACATACACACACAGTCACACACAGGCATACACACACAGACTCGCACACACAGACACACACAGACATACACACACAGACTCACACACAGACATACACACAGACATACACACACAGACATACACACACAGACATATACACACACAGACACACACACAGACACACACACAGACACGCACAGACATACACACACAGAGACAGTTCAAAACACACTAATAGAGATATCCACTGGAACTTATAGGTACGTGGCTCTGTTATAATATAGCTTCATATATGAGAGGCTCTGTCTTTTAGATGATTGTATTGATTAATGTAGCGGTGAAGATGATGAATGGGTATTGCGGGATTAGGGAGTGACGGTATTAATGGAGTCAGGTTGTGATGATGATGATGATTGTCATGGTATAGATTTATGGTGTTAATAGAGCCATGTGGCGACTGTGGCAGTATAAAGTTATGGTGTATTTGGAAGTAATGGTGTTTGTGATAGGAAGATGGTTATAGGATTGTTGGCTTTGGAGATGATTGCTGAGGTGAGCGTGTATACCTATGGTGTAAATCCAAATGACTATAGTTGTGATGGTTGTGGTGGTGATGGATAGGATTGAGGGATTAGAGTATACTGGTGTTAATGGACTTATGCAGTAGTTACAGTGTAGATTTATGGTGTTAATAGAGCCATGTGGCGACTGTGGCAGTATAAAGTTATGGTGTATTTCGAAGTAATGGTGTTTGTGATAGGAAGATGGTTAAAGTGTTTGGAGGGCTTTTGGGAATGATTGTGGTGATAAGAAAGGTGATGGTTATTCTTTAATGCTTATACGTTTTCCTTTTATTCGTATAGAAGGACCCACACCCATTACGAAGACATGCCTGAACACTGTAAAACATAGGAATTCCTACGAGCATAAAAAACGACCTTTATCTGTGTACAAAGCGGTTCAATGATGTTAACTATCTGATAGTGGACTGGTTATTAGGTACGGAAAGTTGACTGTGAACATGAGAAATGTGGTTGCAGAAGTTATCGAATCCCTTTAAAGCATTCAAAGTTCTTGATTTAAGAGAACATTTAAGTGGTGTATGGATCCGGTGAGGCAAGGATGGACTCTCCATTCAGCATATAAGAAACTTCACGTAGATTAGGCTAGGAGCGGTAAAGGGAAGATGGCGTACATTGTGTAAAGCCACTTTAGGTTAGACTGTTTGAGGTTATGATAGGGGATCACAGATAATTAACGTATAGCTTTAAGTTATGACCGTTTTGAATAGATGATGGGGGCTGTTGACTAAGATTGAGACACGTTAACATGCACGTCATCGAGCTAGGTTAGCTAATAGCAGGCTGGACGTGAATCCTGCTTATACTATCTTAGGCTAGGTTGGGATGTTCAGTGCTATCCTAGGACTGGATTGTTGGACAGATTATAAGGAATGGTATCAGATTGTGTTAGATTATTACTGGACAGAATGCATATTGTTAGGATAGTCTGGGATAGGCAGAGTTAGGCTTACATGATTATTCGAGTTTGAAGAATGGTTTGCAGGACTGGGGCATTAGTTCTAAGTATGTTGAACTTACAATGGTGCTGTAGTAATGGCTGCTGAGAAAGGCTTCTTTGTACAAATTATCTCTTTCTACAATGTTATATGCAACATTAAACCTTGTGTTATTGCATGGTTCTGTTAGCATAGATTGTCTTGGGAATAGGTCTTTATGATTGTCACGTATGGTTACGTTTCCTGGTTGCGTTAGAGGATTACAGAATGGAATAGACAATGAGAAGATGATTCAGGGCAGGATGATCGGTGAGCAGGTAAGGTAGGGTAGTTTAGAATACTTCTACATTCACTAAAACTGTAAATCGATATACAGTTTATCCCTCTCGGTCTCATAGCTTATCTCCTCAAGATATATAAGATTGCAAAAAGTTAAAAAAAAAAGGTGTTTTAAAAGTATATAAAAGCGTTCGAACACTGCATAATAAATGTTCGTGAGGCATTAAAACTATGTGCAGAAATATATCAAGTCCTGAAACCGGAATAAATACGTGGGTGAATACCTGATTTACTCATAAAATTTCACAAAATGTTTTAAAAGCTTGCGACAGTGCCTGATTAGTTGCTAAAGTACATTTAAAGCTGCTCAACTACTCCTGGAATAAGCTTTGAAAATGTCTGAAAAGGGTTAAAATACTTTGAGGCAATAGCATAAAATACCTTTTAAGTGTTAAACAAAAAACCTCAATCATTCTAAACACCATCAGCATACTCTAAAATCATGTGCCAATACCCAAAAAATAACCGCTAAAGTTTCTAAAGAACCGTTCAGAGTACTCTAAAAGCCTTAGTTTATGCCGCATCCATAGCCCACAATACGTTCAAAGAGCCTTAAATACTCCCACCAGTATCCTGAAAATACCTTATAGATGTTAAAATATCTTAAAATCAACATAAAACACCTCGAAATATTCCGAAAAATCTTAAAAACCTGTATCAATACTTTGAAAAGGCCCGCTTCCAGTCCCCAGAATGCTATTGAAACACCTGAAATTATCATTCCAGTATGTTAGAATGTTCTAAAAGCCTGTACTCATATCTGATATCATAAGCTGAAACACCTTTAAAGAGTCTCAAATACATATATGAAAACGTCGAAAAAAAATTACCCTTGGAAGTGTCGCAATGCTTAAAAAAAAATGAAAGCTTACCCCTGTGCTGTGTATACACCTAGCAGACACCTAAAGAATAAATAAAAATAAGAATGTGGAAGGAAGCGTTAACCCTGCTATTAGGTGTAAATCCTAGTGCTAGTCTCAAGCCTAGATTAAAGGGGGCACACACCTACCCTTACAACCCTTATCTAATAAAGCATCAATTAACTGGTAAAGACGATACACCTAGCCAACAATTAACCATGCAAAAACAGAAAAGCTGAATAAAAACAATAATATCACTATCAGAGCTTAAGGTTGGGTTATAAAAGACATCTCTACATAGTTTCTTGCATGTTAGCATTAGAATATTGAGAACACCATAAAAGGATCCGATATGACTGTAAAAACGTTAGAAATGGTTATAGATCATAAGACTTGTGTAATACAAGAGAAAAACTCTATAAACAAGAGAGAATGCCTAAAAACCATGTGCCAATAGCATGAAAATAATCACTACACTTTCTAAAAAGCCCACCAGGAACTCTAATGGCATAAAAATAGCCACTGCACTTTCCAAAAGTCCATAAAACAGCCACTACATTTACCAAAAGCCAATAAAACAGTCACTACACTTATCCAAAAGCCAACAAAATAGCCTCTACACTTATCCAAAAGCCTATAAAACAGCCACTACTCTTTCTAAAAGCCTATAAAACAGCCACTACTCTTTCCAAAAGCCGATAAAACAGCCACTACCCTTATCCAAAAGCCGATAAAACAGCCACTACACTTTCTAAAAGCCGATAAAACAGCCGCTACACTTCTCAAAAGCCAATAAAACAGTCACTACACTTATCCAGAAGCCGACAAAACAGCCACTACTCTTTCTAAAAGCCGCTAAAACAGCCACTACTCTTTCCAAAAGCCAATAAAACAGCCACTATACTTATCCAAAAAGCCTATAAAACAACCACTACACTTCCCAAAAGCCGATAAAAACAGCCACTACACTTTCCAAAAGCCCCTTCAGGAACTCTTAATGGTCTGTGCCTATGCCACATCCATAACCTAAAATACCTTTAAAGAGCCACAAACACTCCTAGCACGAGCTTTGAAAACGTCTTGAAAATTGTCAAAATACCTTAAAAGCATCATAAAACACCTTGAAATATTCTGAAGCCTATATGAATACCCTGAATCTACCTGCTCCAGTTCCCAAAATGCTGCTGAAACATCTAAAATTCCCCTGCCTCATACCAGAATGTCCTGAAAGCCTTGTTCATATCAAAAAAATATCTGTACCTGTGCCTAAAATGTCTCTAAATGAACCCTAAAATGCTCCACAATTCCTAGTACACTGGCTAAAATGCTTACACCAATACCCTAAAACACGTATCTGTATCTATGTCTAAAAATATTTTAAAGCCAGTAAGAGGATGTCAAATAGCTGTTCTACCGCATTAAAACATCGTCAGCATACCTGCAAAGTTAGATAAACATGTGCCTAAAAAGCTTCTAAGTGTGTTCTAAAATAGTTATATTGTGCTCTATATACCTCTGAAATTCTTACTCTTCCCTTCTGGAAAAACACCCTACATACCTTCAGTCCCTGTCTTCCCTAGCAGTTCTCCCCGTATTCCCTATCTCCCTCATATAAACGCATACTCCCCCTTCTTCAGTACCTGTCTAGCATTATCATCTACTCCCTATTTTTCGTATATAATTGTATACTCTACTCGACCTCTGACTAGCCTAGCACTTCTCCTCGTATTCCCTGCCACTCTCATATAAAGCACATTCCTCCTACTTCAACCTCTGTCTATCCTAGCATCTCCTCTCATTTTCCCTATAAAGCATATATTCCGTCCTTTCAAACCCTGTCTAATCGACATCTAACCTTGTAATCCCTATCTCTTCAGTATAAAACGTGCATTCTACCCTTTCAACCCTGTCTAGCCTGACAACTCTCCTCGTAATCCCTATCTCCCCCATATAAACGCATTTTTCCTCCTCGGATGCTCTCCTAGCCTAGCATCTACCCTCGTTTTCCCTATCCTTTCCCATATAAACGCAAAAAGTGCGCTCGATCTGTCTTATATAACCTACTTCGATGAATTTAAAGTTCTGCCTACAGCTAGTATATATAGGTGGCTCAGCAACGTCGTATTTCACGTGTGTAGATAATTTTCGTGCGTTAAAAGATCTGCAGAACTCACGGGGTAATTACAAGTAAACACAGGTAAGTGGGGAACTGGCTCCACTTTGTATAGTGAAGACAATGCGCAGATCGCGCTCATTGAGGCAGTTCCCAGGCTTACACTAGAGTGTACAGTCCGTTATGATGGACAAGAACAGCGTGAAGAGATTGAAAAATGTGTTAGAATGTTTTCCACATTAGTTATAATTCTCCTAAGAATAAACTCACTTTTTAGATTGACAGCTAATTAAAATGTGTTTATTTAGCCTATCAGTATTCCTTTAGCTATATTTTAAAACTCTGTTTACACTGTTGTATAGCATGACGGACTATACGCATTACAGTGTTGAATTAAAGCGTTAAACTACCGAAAAAAAACATGCAAACATGAGAGCATGTAGCATTTTACTGCCATTTTGGCCACTTGCTAATATGTATGTATGTAAGTATGTATGTATGTAAGTAGAAAAAGAGTGTTCCTTTAAGGCCTCACAGGAATACCGCCGACTACGGCCCCTTCCTTTGTGGCCTTACTCTTAAAAGCCGCCGACTCCTCCCCCTTTCCTTGTGGCCTTACCCTTAAAGCCGCGCGACGACTACCCCTCCTTTCTGGCCTCCTAGCATGTTGCTTGGCTCTGTGCCGGTGGCCACACCCACTCATTTGTAGTCTACTAGAATGCCGCCAGGCTCTGTGCCGCTGGCCCCACTCCTCCCCTCCCCTTTGTGGTCTAACCCCGTACGCCGTCTACGCCCCCCTCTTTGAGTGTGCTGGTCTGAATGGCTCCCTGTAGAGTAGTGGAGGAACGCTGGCCACACCCTCTCATTGTGGCCTCCCCTCTCCTTTGTGGTCTAACCCCGTACGCTCGCTACGCCTCCCTCCTTACGGTCTGTTCTGATTGGATCTCTGTAGAGGGGTGGAGGCGGCCATGTTGACTCCAAGAAAAGCTGGCATAAATCATTTGAAATGTCCGATAAGGAACTTCACGCTTCAAGATATTTTTTCCAAGGTTTGTTTACACATAGGTGTGGCTCTGAAAAATAAATACGGTTAACATTATAGCTGATTATTACATATGTTATTAAAAATTAAATAAATACGTTAACATTATAGTTAAATATTACATACGTTATTAAAAAAAATAATGGTCTCGCTGATGGATGAATGCAATTAAATATTTTTGATTAATTAATGTAAATAGGTGTATATGAATTGATTGCGCATTTGGTTGCCATCGTATGTGTTCGTGTGTTAAGGTGATTATTACGCGTGTATAACTATTACGGCTAATAACATTTGTTTAATTCTACTTTTGAAGGAAAATATATTTTGGGTTTTTACGAACATTACATCGCTTAGGTGAATGCATGACTGAAAAGACAGAGTTAGCGTAAATACCTAACACGAGACGTTAACTCGTGATTCTTTCACTGAAAACCCGAGCGCGCCGTCCATGTCCTGTAGGCGCTGACTCAGTAATGATCTCTTGCACCTACATGCATGGCTTGACCACGTCATCCCTTACCCAAAGACCCCTTCACTCTCGGTGCCTGTCACTGCCTTCCGCGCAATAATTTTCCGCTCTCTCTAGCGGATAGCGACGAAAGTTCAAGTTAAATATGTTATTAATAAATAAAAACTGAACTAAATAAATAATGAAATATGGAGACTATCCTAAACAATACACATTCCTTGTTACTCTTTACCAAACAACTGAAAAGAAGCACAAATATATCAAGATACACGACTAGGCACTCCACGCGCATAGATATGGACTTTAAAACAGTCATTTTCGATAAAGTAACCCACCCGCTCACGCATGCAAGCGCACAGGTGGGGTCTTTAAAACAGACATTGTCGATATAGTACTACACTGCCAGTGCAAGCATACGCTTAGACATGGACTTTAAAACAGTCGTTTTCGATAAAGTATAGCACTGAAAAGCCAACACTCGCATAGACATGGACTTTAAAACATACATTGTCGGTAAAAATACGCATCCATCACACACTCCCTCTCTGTCTCTCTCTCCCACTCCTGTGCAGGCCCGGACTTTAAATAGACATTATCGATAAAGCAGTCCACGTGCATAGACATGGACTTTAGAACAGGTATTTTCGATAAAGTATAGCATTGCCAGCGCAAGCACGCGCGTAGGCATGGACTTTAAAACAGACGTTGACGATAAAGTATAGCACTGCCAGCGCAAGCACACGCACAGACACGTACTTTAAAACAGGCATTTTCGATAAAGTATAGCATTGCCAGCGCAATCACTCGCAAGGGCATGGACTTTAAGACAGACATTGTAGGTAAAAATAAGCATCCATCACACACACTCTCTCTGTTTCTCTCCCCCCCTTTGCTGGCATGGACTTTAAAACAGACATTATCGACAAAGTACCATAGCCCGCTCACACATGCAAGCGCATAGGTAGGGACTTTAAAACAAACATTGTCGGTAAAGCACCGCACTCTCACCGCAAGCATCCTCGTAGGCATGGACTTTAAAACAGTCATTTCCGATAAAAATACTCCTCTTTCACGTAAACTCTCTCTCTCACGCACTCTCTGTCTACATTACGGCAACGATTTATATAGCGGTTTACACACCCTTGAAAAATATATTGTACAAGGTTGAAGAGGGTAAACCCAAGCAATAGCTGACTTAATGGCCGGGATTCCTCAGAAATATAGCATCTAAAGAGTGTAAATGGATTGTCCCCAAGACACTGCAAAGTACATCGAGAGAAAACAAGGATAATTTATTTTCATTACTAACGCAAAAATTATATTATCGTCAAGAAAGCTTATTTGTTTATTCCATTTAAAACGACTGGTGTTTCAGCCGCCATATCTAAAAATTATTGGATCCCCATCATTCGAAAGTATAAATGTCATAATTCTATGAGAGATAACGTGTCTATTCACATTCGAGAGGTCGCGGCTTCGAATCCAGGTTAGGTGATTTACTGTGCAAAGCAAGTCCTCCCATTAAGAGCTTGATAAGTGTTGGTGTAATATTTTCCTACGGGGTATAATGTATAGGTCCTGTACGTAAAGATTCGTTACATGTACAATTATTATTCCCGTAACAAAAACGAAAATGATTCGTGTAATAGACTCTGATTGTTTAGATATGTAGCGTCTAAAGTGGTATTGAATACCAGAGGGAAATCGAACTCTGAACTCAAACCAATAAATACACGGACTTTCAAAACATGCATTATTCTCTTAGTAAACATAGGACGACAACGTTTATTAACAGCCCTCCCTTCGAAAGATATTTTGAATATTCCAGCAGAGAGATCGAAGCATTACGAAGAATTCAAATTATAAATTTCATATTTGTTTAAAAGCTTTTTCTTCACCGGGGATATTATAAAAATTCGACGAGTTATTCAGTTGCACACCCCTTGCAAAAATATGTTGTATACTCCTTGAAGACAGTATACCTGCTGGGGTCTTGGAAATTCCTCAGGTGACCGGCTACCGTCATATAGCCCATTTAGGACCATGTCGGACCCTTCTTCATTAAGGAATCTATTGTGCTTTAAAATTATTTCTCTTCCCCTGAAAAACCCGTACTTATCGGAAAATCCCTCTCATACAGACCGGTGTGTAAATATCATAACTTAATTGTTTGCATGATATTGACAATTAAATTAATTTTTATGGAATGCTAAACATATAAATATGATTTGGAGAGGGTGATATGAAGAGTATGGTATTTTACAATTAAAATGGGAGAAAGAATTCAAATTAAGCGATCGAATGTATCTGATAGTTTTTCTTAATTGGTCTTTGAAGCTAGCCAGTTTTACGGTCTACTTTATAGATGAATGAAATATTTGATGAATGACAGTCTTATTTAACATGGGTAAAAGGTGTTTAAAGGCTGTTTTGATAAAAATTACTTCGTGGTAACGTGTAAGGTTTGAATTGGTGAGGTCACCGGTTCGATTCCAGGTGACCGCCCTGCCCGACTTTAAAACCTGCATGAAGGCCTACGAACACATAGCCCGCCCATTAACGATTTTTATAAGCGAGGGCGTAACCTTACAAGGAAAATTATATCAACAGAAACAATACCATCTTTTTCATTATTTTCACTCGAAAATTGTGATTAAATAATACGTGTCAGACGGACACTTCAAATATAATACTAGCGCGAATACCTATGTTTTTTGCTGATAATAAACATTTAATTTTGGCGTTTTATAAGCGAGAGTGTTACCTTACAATGAAAATTATATCAACAGAAACAATACCTCCTTTTTCGTTATTTTCACTCTAAAATTATTATTAAATAATATCTGTGAGGTTGGTGCTAGCCTCAGCGTCGTCATTCATATTCATATCACGTTAGAATAATACTTTGTATGCAGACGGAAGCTTTAAATATAATACTGTAGGGAATATTTTGGTAATACATAGATACAGTGCAAGCCATCCCATTAACGGTCTTTATAAGCAACGGTTCAGTCGGTAACGTCTGTGACTTGCATTCGAGGTCGGGGTTCTATCCCCAGCAGCTGACGCTCCTCACCCCTGGTTTTCTCGGTTTCCCTGGTTGCTAGGCGTTTGCTGTAAAGGTTCATTACAACCGCGAATTTTTTCCTCCACCCCGTTTCACCGATATTCTCCTTTTACTCAGGCTTTCATCTCTCCGGCTCTGGCTGGTAATATTTACTACTGAACGTCGGCACTCATGTGATACAGATGCTTTATGAATAAAGAAACGTATACGTATGTAGCTAAAAGGACAGGGATGTCGTAGTGTTTAAAACAGATATTTTTCGCAAAATACCTCAAAACACGCATCCCAAGAATTTAAGTGTAAAGGTCCTGTATATAGAGTGCTATCCTTCAACAGACGCAGGAGGAAGGGAAAGCCATTCGAGTGTATGGTTTTTACTTTTCTTTTTGATGTGACAGCATATACAGCTAGTTATTCCACATTCTTAAATGCCCGCCCATTAACGATTTTTATAAGCGAGGGTGTACCCTTACAAGGAAAATTATATCAACAGAAACAATACCTTCTTTTTCGTTATTTTCACTCTAAAATTATTATTAAATAATACGTGTCAGACGAACACTTCAAATATAATACTAGCGCAAATATGTTTTTGGTGATAATAAACATGGAATTTTAATGATAATATAAAAATTATATATATATTTATTTTCTAGCGTCATATACAGAAGCATTTCCCTTACAGAAGTGGCGTGATTGAGGGAATTCCCAGCGTCATGTTTAAACGTGTTTTATGAAATACCCGTGTGCGAGACTAGCACCCTCCCCACGACGCTTTCTGCTGGATTGGTTGGAGTAGCCAATTAAAATCGCTGTATTATATACCATCACACCTTTCACCCCCTTCAGCTTTTATCGGGGGAATTATATAAAAGAAGCAGCTTCTCCGGCAATTTTCACTCTGTATTGTGAGAAGATACTAATCTAAGCACTCTTCACCCTTTACTTCACGTCATGAAATTTCATCGAACATCATGTCTGGTAAGTTGTAACACCAATTCATTTTCTTTAAAAAAGTTAGCTTATTACTCAGTACATTTAAATTTTAATTGCATTCTTGTTTTTAATGTCGGACATTTATATGGAAATAGCTGAGCATTCTAAAAGTTAATAGCTAACTGCGCGAATTCATTTTCTCATAAAATGTGAACAGTTTAGTTAAGTATTCATATTAGGCAGGCTTATTCTACATTTAATAGCTAACTGCGCGAATTCATTTTCTCATAAAATGTAAACAGTTTATTTAACTGTTCATTTTAGGCAAGCTTATTCTTCATTTAATAGCTAACTATGCGAATTCATTTTCTCATAAAATGTGAACAGCTTATAGAGGTATTCATTTTTTTAAAAGCAAACTTATTATTCCGTGTGTTTAAATACGAGGTTTCAGGGAGTTAATTATTTTTCCTTTTAGTGAAAATACAATTTTTGAACACCTGACGTATCGAATAAAAATGTTCTTTATATGCAATACAAACTTCCTCCGAGGGGTTTCGAACCCGGGTCTTCAGATTGCACGCCTCGATTGAGCGTTCTACAGTTAATAGCTTGTGGCCTACTTTACATTTTTCCCTAACGTATTCTGAAAACTTTCACTCTGTTTCCGTTACGTTAAAAGAGATATTTTCCATGTCCGTGTCGAATAATAAATGTTCTTTAAATGCATTAGAATATTTTCTTTCGAGGGTACTTGACGGATAGCTAGCTGCGCGAATTTAATTTATAATAGTGTGAAATTATTTATTTAGTGCATTGTCGCCTTAAACAAGAACTTCTTTAAACTCAATCTATCTATAATATAATCCTAATGTAATGTATAAACTCTAAATATTCCAGTATATGGAGCCAAAGAAATAAATAGGGCGTACAACAGCTTGCAGGAAGCTACATTCTTGGCCTCGCTTGCTGCGATGCAGGAGAATCCAGCCCTATCGATAGACTCCTTACGGGAGAATGTTCCGTGGGTTTTCTGTCCCCTAATAGACGTAGAGATTCATCCCCTGCTTGAAGCGAGTACATATCCGGATATTCCCGGAGGATCTGGTGTGAATGGTAAGGTATTACTATTTATTTTCAGTATCCCAAATGCAGCACAATCTTTATGCTTTATTTGTAGAGACGTTTTTATACAAAATCAATTTCTCACACCTATAATTATTATTCCATTCAATAACTGAAAGGACTACAATCTTTATACTTTATTTGCAGAGTAGTTTTATATAAATTCAATTTCTCACGCTTATTACTATTACTATTATTATTATTATTATTATTATTATTATTATTATTATTCGATTCAATAACTGAAAGGACTACAATCTGTATACTTTATTTGCAGAGTAGTTTTCATATAAATTCAATTTCTCATGCTCATTATTTTTATTATTATTATTATTATTATTATTATTATTATTATTATTATTATTATTATTATTATTTGATTGAGTAACTGAAAGGACTACAATCTTTATACTTTACTTGCAGAGTAGTTTTTATATAAATTCAATTTCTCATGCTTATTATTATTGTTATTATTATTATTATTATTATTATTCCATTCAATAACTGAAAGAACTACAATTTTTATACTTTATTTGCAGAATAGTTCTTACATAAATTCAGTTTCTCACGCTCATAATTATTATTATTATTATTATTATTATTATTATTATTATTATTATTATTATTATTATTATTATTATTATTATACTTTCAGGAGCCGGTGAGATGTGTGACACGCCCTGGAGAATGCCACGCTTTATCACCTTAGAGACGGCATGGGAGAATCATTTCATCAGCAGCGCACTAACATCACCAGCATTTTCAATTGATTCCCCTTCTCTTTCTTCAGCGTCTACAATAAGACTGCTTGAAGTTACACCACAACCCTTTTTTGCGATTATCCCGCCATTCACATCCTCTCAGACAATTAAACATTCAGCAACCCCTCTATCAGGGTTTGCTAAATTACAACAAACACCTACCACCCCCGACATCCCGCAATCCCATATTACCACCTCCAACATCCCACAATGCAGTACTACCACCCCCAGCATCCTGCAATACCATAGATAGGCGAGGAGGCGTCTAACCTATAATCAGTCACATCAGGTTCTACCACCCCTGCCGCCTCTACTACCTCTAACAAGAGAGCGTGTTAGAAGCTACAAACAGAGGATGTATTTTAAAAAAAAGCATTAGAATCTGAGGATGTATGTGACATTTAAATACATAAAGATATAAAATAAAATAAAAAAACCAGCGGTTTTACAACCATAACATATTTATTCTTATTCACCTTCTTCCTATACATTAAACTGAATCCTTTAAATTGACCTGAGTACCTGTAAAAACCATAACGCTTTAAAAAAAGTAATGCAAACAACATTTATTTTTATAAACATTATCCTATTACATTCCTTCACAAAAAAGCATACATATTTCCTAAAGACAAAGGTGATAGTCTAGACCTTCTAAACACTCAGTTATATAATCATATACATCACAGAGAAAGAGACCTGCATTATGCGGAAAAAAATTAAACATCTCAACAATGACTGGATGATGTATTTTATAAGTACAAGTTCTTGATATTTCAAAGTTCCTGTTAACCATGGCCGAAATTGATTAACACAATTTCTCGATCCTGTCATGCTATAACTTTAGAAGTTTTCAGCTTACTTATAATTTCCTCAATCTCTTGTGTGTGACTATTATTACCAGCCTCCCTCAATGCAATTAGTAACCTCAATATATTTACGTCTATTCGGATTTTCAAGCGTAGATATCACTGAATCATCATCATAATCATCATATGAAGACTTCATATTCTCGCGACTTCCGCTGTATCCAGATTCCTCACCAGCAGTAGACTGGAGTAAAGGATAGAGGCCCGATTCGGTATAATATCTATACAACTTCGGATCTTCGAGGAGAGAGAGAGAGTCGATTCAGTATAGCAGTATAGCATGTTGCTCTAGGAAGCTTAAATCTTGACAAAGAACGATTCTTAAAAATCCGATCGCATATACAGCATTTAATAACACGTTTTCCTTCATGTGTAATGTATGAAAAATTGAGCTTCTTATACGTTGGTTGCATAGATTTTCTCCGGCAATAGCTCATGCTAAACCTGTAAAAGAAATTAAATGAATACGTAAATGCTAACGCTCGAAGGAATTAAAAGCGAATGAATGAATTCATAACACGCAACTGTGTATATATCTCGCATGAGCACAGCGGAGGGAACCTCGATCTATGCATAGCAGCGGGAAAGGATACTCTCCTGAAACATTAGTCATCTAGACAGCAATTGTTCACGGAGCTGGTAGACGCCAGGTTGGATGGAACAGACTCCAAGTTCAAATCTTTATAGTGTAGGAGCACCCCCGCCTTTTGCCCGTCATGTCTCCTGAACCGTCCTATCAGCGTAACATTACGTTACAACACCACGTAACCAGAAGATTGCAAGTGCGAGCATGGGAAAAGGCTGTTCTCTGGAAACATTTGTGGAAAAGGATGCTCTCTGGAAACACTCGTCATCCGCACAACGGATTGTTCCTAACATTTCCAGATCTCGGAACGTTCAACATCGTGACACGTCTCTGTCATCTACATTTCGACGAACTGTTACCTCATGAATTAAAGTTTGGTGGTCTGTATAGATCTGTACAACTTGCATTGCGCTGTGTGTCCCTAACGTTTCCACCTCCTGAATCGTTCCAGCTAGTCGACTGCCTCTACCATCTTCATGTCAACGATCTGTTACTCTGAATTAAAGTTTGGTGGTTGCTTTAGATCTGTACAGCTTGCATTGCGCTGGATGCCCTAACACCCCCAGCTCCTGAATTGTTCCAACTAGTTGCGCGTCTCTACCATCTACATTTCGGCGAAGTGTTACCTTCTGAAGTAAAGTTTGGCGGTCTGTTTAGATCTGTACAGCTTGCATTGCGCTGTGTGTCCCTAACGTTTCCAGATCTCGGAACGTTTCAGCTAGTTGCGCGCTTCTACCATCTTCAGGTCAACGATATGTTACCTTCTAAAGTAAAGTTTTGTGTTTGGTTTAGATCTGTACAGCTTGCATTGCGCTGGATGTCCCTAACACCCCCAGCTCCTGAATCGTTTCAACTAGTTGCGCGTCTCTACCATCTACATTTCGGCGAACTGTTACCATCTGAAGTAAAGTTTGGCGGTCTGTTTAGATCTATACAGCTTGCATTGCGCTGTGTGTCCCTAACGTTTCCAGATCTGGGAACGTTCCAGCTAGTTGCGCGCTTCTAACATCTTCAGGTCAACGATCTGTTACCTTCTAAAGTAAGGTTTGGTGGTTGGTTTAGATATGTACAGTTTGCATTGTGCTGGATGTCCCTAACGTTTCCAGATCTCAGATCGTTCCAACTCGTGCCGCGTCCCTGTCACCTGTATGTTGATTATCAGGGGCCTTCTGAATGTTGTTACGTAGCGTGACGACGTGACAGTCAAAGGTTAGGTGGGCAGGGCCCCTACCTTTCACGGTTAAAAAGTTCCCTGGTGGCAGTTGACGCAATCTATGGCTCCTCTCGAGGACTACAGACTTACACATCTCCTGAGAGGTCCAGGATTCGGGGCCACACTCATTTCATGGATGAAAATTACAGAGAGCATAAGCTCTGCTTATGCCGAGAGTCCCTCTCAGCTAGTTTCAACCCTGAAACAACCAAGAAGATGAAAAAAGTAAAATGAGGATGGAGGTGAAACGATGAGAGCAAAAATTCAGAGGTGAAACGAGCCCTCACAGCATTCGTCTATTGAGCGGAAAACCTTGAAGAATAAAACCTCTGGGAATCAGGGGGTGTAGGTTACTGGGATTGAACCCTCGATCCGAATACAAGTCACAGTCTTACCACCTGAGCCATTCCACTCGATTAGTTAGAGTGTTACACACAAATGACCTTAGCTGTGTGTTGTCGTCCGTGGTGTAGTGGTTACCATGCTAGCCTCTAGTTCCCGAGGTAGCGGGTTCAAGCCTGGCGGAGGCCGATGGATTTTTTTCGGGCGTAAAAATGCTTAGCGTGGCTTCTTTCGGAAGGGAAGTAAAGCCGGTGGTCCAATGTCGTAGATTTAATGCACGTAAAAGAACCTCAAGCCTGGTAGAGGCCTCTGAGCAAAATTACCAGTCTTTCACGCCCAATATAGATCTCTCAAGCAAAACGGTAAAAAATTAGTTGATTGTCGGATACATGCATCTCAAGTCGCGAACTCGCTATTGTAAGCCTATGTAAGAAGAATTATCTGGTAAATGTTGCATGTCATGGGTTCCTTTAAGGGAATCCACGATAAAATTATCTTAACTTTAAGGGCGCCCTAAATTGCCTACAATTTTTTTTCCGAACTGTAAGTTTGAACCTCTATTGAATCTAAACAAGCGAATTACATACATAGCGTGTCTTAAAGAGAAAGTTCCCGTATAAGACAGTGTTTAGATGTGATGTGTTGTTGTTATGGTTGTAAATAAATACCTATATTTCATTCCAATCTGATTATGGGTTCTGATAAGCACATGCCGTGTATGTGCTTGCATGTACATGTGTGTGTGTACTGGTGTATGTTTGCTGATGTTTATACAAGTGCTCGTGTATATGTGAACGATTGAATGTGTGCAAGTCGAGAAGAAAGAAAGAGATAGATAGATAGAAAGGAAAAGAGAGAAGAAGAAACAATGGTGTCTAGGCATCGGGATATCTAAGTATGCATCAGGGTTTAATATAAATAATTATATATTTAAATGCAATTTTAATCCGACCGCCTCCTGCCTCAATAATTTAATAGCTATTATAGCATTTCGCTGGCGGCCTCCGGGTTCCTAAGAATACAGCTCGTTAAACATTGTAATGTCATATAAATTAAATTATATTTGTTAAAAGCGTTTTTAATCTGACCGCACATAGTTTAATATTTATTAAGCATTAGGGTTTCGCAGATTCGAGCTAGAACCTTCTGAACATCCTTTCATTAATTAGGGTAATAATGTATAAAGAATTAAATTATATTTGTAAATACATTTTAATCTGGTTGTGCATGGTTTAATAGTTATTACGCATTAGAGTTTCGCTGGGTAAGATTCGATCTAGGACCCCCTGAACACCCTTTTATTAATTAGGGTAATGATATATAAAAATTAAATTACATTGGTTAAATACATTTTTAATCTGCCCGTGCATAGTTTAATAGCTATTACGCATTAGTGTTTCACTTGGTAAGATTCGAGCTACAATCCTCTGAACGCCTTTTTATTAATTAGGGTAATGATATAGTAATATCAATCATCAATTTCGCATTAGCAATAAACTTTTGATTACAGTAAGAATCGAGCACCGATCTATAGATATCCACGCAGAGGTTTAATGCATGTAATGAAATGTATATTAAACGCTTTTTAGGAGTCGCTGCTTGAAATGAGCCAAACAGAATGCTTGTTAACTATGCTCGGGTATATTCGTAGGATCTCGTAAAACATCGGGGAGAACAGCCGTTCAAGGCAAAAACCATGATGGCTGACTCTGAAGTTGTTAAAGTGTTTACGCATAGCTGGTAAACAAGCTTCTCTCTCTTTCACGCGAACAAGGACATGACTAGCATAAAGCCACCCTCGGATTCTTTTGTTAAGCTACCAGGTGTTCGAGAAACAATGGAAAGGGACCGGCTTTGTTATGGGGCAGTGGAAATAGAAATGCTAGAAAGAAGGCTCGCCCCGGACAATAGAACTTGTTTCTCTTTTGTCACGACCCTAATTCATCATGGCCTTTGTTCATTTTGACAGTTGAAGAGCAAGCGTTGTTCTTTTGTTAAAAGCTAGTGGAATGAGTATGCCAGATAGTCTTTCTAAAGTAGCCTTGCCCCAGACAATAGAAAGGCACACAATAGAATCTCTTCCTTTGCCCTGCATCCACATTGTTCATTTTGACAGTGATGGATAGCCTCTTGGGTGGGCTCCCACAGGAGCAGAAGTGGCCGGATGTGGAATGGGTAGGAAAAACATCTCGCCTTTGTTACAGAAGCGTAAAATTTATGACCCCTTTTTTCGTTTTGACAGGTGAAGGATAACCTTAATTGCTTAACTGTCAAGCTTCCATTGTACTCGACAAGATTTATGGCCCGCAGCTGCAAGTACCATGGAGCTACGGTGGAAGGGGGAAAATGGGGGAGTGGGGCTCATTTGCATATGAATAGATATTCCATGTATATTAAGTGAGCGTAAACTGTCATTTTATAACTAATAACGTGAATTAGGTACTGAAATCATAAGGAAATATATATTGTTAGAACCTGAAAAATCTACGAAAGAAGCAATGAGGAGGAAGATAAGGATAAGCTGAATGAAAGTTTCTACGAACCTGATACTTCAGATTCTGATATAAGTGATAACGAGGAAGAAGAAGAACAAACTTGCACCGAAATGAAGCTACAACGGAATGTTTCATTGTTTCTTGGGCATCTCTACTTTTATTTTTCAAGGTATGTTTTATGTAGAAATGAAATCAAAACAATTTCTCATAACATTTAGGAGACAATGCTAACTGTTAAAACAGTGTGATTGCGGTAATACATTCAATTGGATCTCTCAAAGTTTATCAGGAAAGAAACCGGAAGGAAATGCCTTAAAAGCAAGTTCTTTATTATTATTCGGTATATTGTTCCACCAGTTTAAGTCCTGCAAATCACCGGGTTTGGTAATGTTTTTAAGGCGTACAATTGATAAAATCATTCGAAACATGGCAGCACTAGTTGTGAGAGCATTTTGGGTTCAAAAATAAAAAAAAACTTTAATTCATTAAAAGGTTGTGGTAGACCTCTATGCTTGGCAGGAGAGGGACAATATCACTCCCCAGGATTTTCAAACAAATATTCTGTCATGGTAAATTCCCGCAAAGTTATTGATATTGAACTTCCTAAAACAGGTGAAAGGCGATCTGGAAAAGGCTGCTTGTGACAACATAATGACTAGGCTTGCAAAACAGGAAATGTGTAGAGTTGAAATTTTTCTCTCCGACAGACCTAAAGGTGTAAGATACTTGTTAAAACCGCAGTATCCGGAAGTTGAACATGAATTTGTCCCATGGCATTTGTATAAAAATCTAATGAAAAAAATTAAAATGGCAGAAAAAAATACCCAGAACTGACGATATGGAAAGGGAGTATAAATATTCATTTATGGTGGGCTGCGCAAAACTGTAATGAGAACGGTACCACGTTAATTAAAAAATTCACATGTATTCTTCATCATATAAAAATGAACATAAATGGCTAGTAAACGTGAATGGAAATCTTGGGAATATGATGAATTGTTGGAAGAAGACCAAAGAAATAAATTATGGATTATAGGCGAATGAAACATTTATCTGAAGAAAATTATTTTGGATAGCATCTTGTTAAAGGTTTTGGCTCATATTTGACATTATATACATACTGGCAGTTTAAAAACTTATCACAGTCTTCCTCTCAGATATGCTCCGAAAAGAATACATTCATCATATAATGGCCTACAACTTAGTTTCATGATAGCAGCGCTAGATCACAATTTGAATGTAAATATAAAAAAGACTGTTTCAAAACACGGTACTCCAAAGCATCTGGGTCTTGGAGAATGGAAAATAAATATGAGGAATCTAACGAAGAATGGAAACTGCTGATAATGCGTAAAGTAAAAAAATATCTGCACGCACGTTCTGTGGATCCATTACCGCACGCAGCAATTGATCTGTTACTACCGAAGAATATATTTCCCACGCTTCGACCTCCATTAGAGCTGCTACGATTGAAGCGCTTCTAACGTTTTCAGTCAACATAAGATGGTTGGTCACAAGCACGTTATACAAGTTTAAATAGATAAATAATAACAATAATGAAAATGGTGGGATTTAAAACCTACTATTTTACTTTGTGTGTTTATTAGTGAAGTTCGAAGCCTACATTTACTTCGCTGAGTTCGGGAAAAACATTTGTAATGGTAAGTGCTACACATGATGGTGTGACAACTTTTCTTCTGTGTCCAATAGTGGTCCATGAATTAACCCACGCTGTAAATTGTTTATAGCAGGAATATCGCCAGGTTTTGTTAGCAGTATTTTTAGCGGTGATTAGTTTATTTTTAGCTAAGTATTTTGTTTTTAACGCTAAATAATGCCTCACAATATTCAAACCATCGCTATATATAACTAATTTGTGAAAATTGGGATGCTTTATGATAGAAAAATAATTCTTTTTCAAGTTTGTGTTTTCATAGTCCGAGTGACACAATTTTCTCATCATTATTCATAGGAGTTCATTCCTAACACTTACACCAATGAATGGAACCAACACGGTTTTCGGTGTTCACGCTGTTTCGGTATCGCTGTCAGAATGGTGTAAATCTTCAAAATCGCTCTTTTTTTGGTTCAACCGATAAGGTAGGATACCACGTTCTCTCATTTTCAAAGCAGATGTTGGACTACTGTTTATCATCTAGTAGGTATTAACTGGATTATGAAAAGCAATTGGCTACCTTTAGCTCTGCTCTTTGTTATTCAGAGAAGTTAGGAACTTCTAGTGTAATTAACACGTAAACTTGTTAGTCATTTAAAACACATGCTGCGTACGTCCTGTCTGGGTGTAGTGCGATTCACATAACGTCACGCGGCTACTCAATAACAGGCCGTAACCCGATAACCATTTGCCTTGGGATGTTGAAACTGCGTGCGTTTTTATTTATTCCTGATGACAAATAAACTAACGTGATGAATGAAATATTCATCTTTGTGTTTCGTTCCCCCTTAAGTTGGTCTTAAATTTGACTAAACAAATAAAGATAAACGTATTAACAACTATAAATGTACCTTCTTGCATGAATAGTGGTCTACAATAAGCATCCCATGACGAGTTAGTTCGAATACCGGTATGTTTTTAATAATTAAAGCTCTTTGATACTACACAATTTTCCCAGCTAGGAAAACCACAAGTAGTTGCACTCTGGGAAAAAGAAAAATGCAAAACGGACACTTCTAAAATCACTTTCGGGGAGCACAAATTTCAGAGCCTACATAAATATATTATTATTGAGAGTCTGGTAAAAGTTAAATCGACATGGCATTCCCATATCAATCTCCTATTCATTGTAATTCCTAGAAGTACAACACTGCTAGCAGCATCAGAATTATCATGCAATGAAAACAAAAATGAGATCTAAGCAGGTAAGAAAGGTCTTTAGCTTGTTGTATCTTTTGTTTCTGGTTTGCCATATCGTGACCATCAATGTCTAATACATGGAATGGAACATCCTCGGCTTTGTCTTATTTTATATTCATTTTCCCTGGAATAACAATCGTTTTCTACTCCATGGCATTCTCAACTAAATGGCAAAGCCTTCTTCGCAAGCGCGTTCTTTTATGGCCCCAACATGTTCGCGTTTTAATAACCGGTGTGTTCGTATTGCGCCGATGGTCAGTTTGCATTATGGATCTGACTAATGAGAGTCATTAGAAAGGAGATGTTAATGAGATTAGTATACAAATAGGGCTTCAGAGCCACAACAGATGCCGCCGATTGATAAGATGTATCAGATAAGCCTTTGTTCTATGCCGCCTCTTTGTGTGTTATTCTGACACCGCCCGCCGCTCCTCTTTGTATCACTTACCGCTAATGGAGGCGTGATATAGCTATCAGATTTCATTGACGAGGGCTTGAGCCACAGAGAGACGCCGCTAACTGACGCCCCTTGTAATCCTATTGACTGTATAATCATATAACCGATTGTTCCTTTCATACCTACCGCCCGTCCGGCATTTGCCGTCCTATAGGTCTCTCAGTCGCGTGCCACCATCCCTTTAAATCGATGAAAGAGGTTTAGACCACAAAGACGCCGCAAATTAAAGTTTATTAGAGTGTACATGTAAACATGTGTGTTTACAAATGTTCTGACACCCTTTGGCGGTATTTTACGACACAGAAAACGCCCCTCCCACTCCTTCGTGTGGGTGAAGTCCCCACCGCTAAAGTTCTAAGTACCGGGTCGCGTGGTCTGCATTGACTGATATAATTGAGCGTATATTTTCTATTTGTATACTAAATTAGCCGCCTAATGAGTTTAATTGAGGGAATAATTGATTACATGTGTAATGGCTTCAAAGATTTAAAGCTAACAAAGGCTATATCGCACTCTAGCGTCTTGGATTGTGGGTATCACGTACCCTAAAGGCCGTCGATCGATTAATGCAATTATTCCAATTGACTATTTTTTATTGATAGAGCATAAAGTGTTGATGACGATAAAGTAGCATGCTCATCCCCGCAAGCACGCGCGCCCACTTAAGTCTTTTTTCTAAAACTTAACTGAGCCATTATACGAGTGTAGAATTATTAGGATTAATATCACTTGTCTAATTCTGCTTTGAGGGAAATTATCAGGCTTATAAGAATATTACACCTCTTACATGAATTAAAATGCATGATTAAAAGACCGAGTTAACGTAAATAGCTACTTAAAATATGCAAGACGCTAACGTATTTAAAAGGGATATTTTCGGAGCATGAGTATACTTCCGCCTTCATTGGTGTTCTCACGCGGACTGAAGTGGGCTCAAATCAGCGAGGTAAGTGCATGGCTATTCCACAATAACGCTCAGAGAGGGGCGCGGATTCGGAACAGATAGATCGCTCCTACCAGACGTATTGTAATTATAATCCCACTTCCTCCAACCCCCACCCTATCCTCTCTCACAGCCTGTCAGGGAGCGAGTTACGCCTATACACCTTGCTGGCCGCTTCCTGAATGAGAGCACCGCCATCGTATGCCTTTAACGTAAATAAATAAGTAATCAAATATGAGGTTCCTTAAACTGGCAGGGCACAAACCATTCTGTTTGTTGTCCTTTTAGTGATGTATTCCCGCAACAAATGAACATCCAGCTGTAACAAAGTAATGATTGTTTAGGCACGCTGTGAAACTCTTAAATTCGTATAAAAATATTATTGCTAGTAGACGGAAGGTTCATGATAGTTCACGCTTGACTTTAAAGAATTTAAAAGGGAATGTATCCTTGTCTATAACACCTGATCGAACAGGTGTATAGAGGTTTAGACAGGGACATTTTACTAGCTTTAAACCGAGAGTTACAAGGCATTAACTTTAACAACAGCAGCCTTAAAATGAAATATGACAATGTTTAGATATGACAACAAGGGTATAATTTCGATTCTCTACAAAAAGCAAGCAAAATAAGGTCATGTCAAATACAAGAATTGCTTGCAAGTGCTACATTAACCTCCATGGCATTTCCGAGAAAACGGGCAGTGTCTCTCTCCTAAGCTCCATACCTGGCTATAGCATGGAGTATTTGTCAAAGAAAAAATATAATGTATTACACTCACATCACTTTTTCCACAAACGTTTATTCCTAGGTCCACAACATATAAAACAATTTCTCATTTGAGAAAATATATATGTATTGCAAAAAATGTAAACAACGTGAATCTGGAAACTTCAAAACATGCTTACACAAGAGTTAAAATACAGGGGGCCCTCAAAAGATGCATTTCCTCTTAGAAAATATATAAGTATTGCAACAATGTAAATAAAATGGGTCGGGGGACCTTAAAACATGCGGACACACGATGCATAATACAGGGACCTTCAAAACAGGCATTTCATCTGAGAAAATATGTAAGAATTGCATAAATGTAATTTACATGGACATGGGGACCTCAAAACATGTATTTCCTCTGAGAAAACATAAGTATTGCAGAAATGTAAGTAACATGGATCTGGAGACTTTAAAGCATTCGGACACTCGAGGTAAACAGCAGGGGCCTTCAAAACAGGTAGTTCCTCTAAGAAAATATATAAGTGTTGCAAAAATGTAAATGGCATGGATCTAGGGACTTTAAAACATGCGGACAATGGAGGTGAAGTACACGGGCCTTCAAAACCGACATTTCCACTGAGAAAATATATAATTATTGCAAAAATGTAAAAAACATTGAGCTGGGGACTTTAAAACATGCGGACACTATAGGTAAAATACTAAGGCCTTCAAAACAGGCATTTCCTCTGAGAAAATTTATAAGTATTGCAAAATGTAAATAACACGGATCTGGGGGCTTTAAAACATACGGTACTCGATGTAAAATACAGGTGGCCTTCAAAACATGCATTTCCTCTGGAATGAAGTATTCCGGGAGGGGAACTTAAAATATGCGATTTCGAAAGGCATGTTGAGAGAGTGTTCGAGAAGATGCACCAACGAGTTATACCGTTGTTTAAACACCCCTGCCAAATATGTTGTATCAAACCTGAGATGGTAAAATCCGACCTCGTATATTCCACTTTCAAAGACATTCAGAGGCTTGTGTTTTCACCTTACTGTCTTCCAAGAATTTCCAATTCGTTTTTCAGGAAGGCGATAACATCTCACCACACCTGTGAATGCTGACACGTGACTCGAAATGGCAGGATTGAACTCTGTTCGGTAATATTTAATACTGAATTATAATAAATTTGAATGTGGAATTAAAAGAAGCTTTGAATACCGGAACCCAAGTGGTACAAATGCTTTATGAATAAAGAAACCAAAGTGTATATTGCATGTAGCTAAAACGATAGGAATGTTGAGGTGTTTAAAGCATACACTTTGCATACTCTAGGTAAATACAGGAAACCTTCAAAACATGCATTTCCTCTAGAATAAGCCGTATAGATCCAGTATATAAAGCTCTGTCCTTAAACCTCCGTAGAGGGAAGGGAAAGCCATTCGAGTGTATCATATCAGAATTGGAATGACTGGCTTTAATGTGGATATTTATTTACAACCATAACAAGAGCACAGCACAACTAAACAGTTTCAAGCGCGAGCAGTACAGGTTTCAAATTGTCTTAAACGGGAGCTTTCTCTTTAAGACACGCTACGTATACTATTCAGTTCTTTGCGCTTAATAGAGGTGCTGAAGTTACATCTCGGAAAACATTCGTAGGCACTTTTGGGTACCCTTAAAGGCAACATAATTTTATCGGGGATTCTCATAAAGGAACGCACTGCAGGCAACATTTTCTGGATTATGCTTCTTATATGTGCTTACAATTGGGAGGTCGCGAGTTCAGATGCACGTATTCGACAATCTACTAATTTGTTCATGATTTTGCTCAGACGCCAGATAAATACCGGATTATATATGCAACAGGGTGACCCACAGCCAGATAGGGAGATGCCTTTTTTACGGAACAGACTTCATAGTTTAGTCTTTAAGAAAGAAGATCCATATCTAGGACCATCTGTAATCAGGATAGTGCTCTAAGACGACTACACAACTAAGGTGATTTGCGTGTAACACATTGAGTAATCGAGCGGAATGGCTCAGGCGGCAACGTCCGTGGTCCACATTTGGAGGTCGTGGGTTCAATTCCCGCAGCCGACACTCCTGACCAATGGATTTTCAGGATTTTCCCGGTCACTAGGGGAATGCTGCTAGGGTTAATTAGATCCCCGAATTTTTGCTCCCTTCGTTTCACCTACGTCCACATTTTACTTCACCTTTCATCTCCTAGGCACTGATCGGTAATATTTAATACTGAATGATAATAAACTTGAATGTGGAATTTAAAAAAACTTTGGATACCGCCGAGAATCGAACCCTGAACTCAAGCGATACAAATGCTTTATGAATAAAGAAACGTAGGTGTATGTTGTATGTGGCTAAAAGGATAGGAATGGTGAGCTGATTAAAACATGCATTTTCGCACACTCGAGGTAAAATACAGGGAGGCTTCAAAACATGCATTTCCCGTGGAATAAGCTGTATATGTCCAGTATATGGAACGCTGTCCTTAAAGATCCGTAGAGGGAAGGGAAAGCCATTCGAGTGTATCATATGAGATATTCCCTTTACGTGTTATGGATACATGTAAAGGGTTTTTAAGTGATACTTTATAAGAAATTAACTGTCGCAAGTATTTCTAAGTATTATTTCTTTCTTCAGTGCAGTAATCAAGTTCGCTATTGTTATTATTATTATTACTACTGTAAAGAAAGCTTATGTGTTTATTTCATTTTCAACAGAGTGGTGTTTCAGTTCCCGTCTAAAAATACAGGATGCGCACATTACTCCAGGAAAATTATATCAAGATAAACGATACGTTCTTTTCATTATTTAGCCTATAATTATAGCTAAATAATACATGCAATACGTTTATATACAGACCTATGTATGCGCTTGGAGTCCCAGACGATGCCATCCTACGCATGTACTTACCATCATATCATGAAAGAGTAACACATTGAACAGAGTCGGATGTTTCAAATATAACACTTGAGTGAATATTCTGGTTATGGAATAATAAACAGCGAATTTTAGCAATAGACATATTCAAAACAATAGTCTACCGTACTATACACGGTAAATTTTCCCTACCGTCATATTACCGCATGCCACTGGAAATACCCTAACTGGTTTAGACGTGTTTATTTATGAAATGACACCTGTGTGAGACTAGCTTCCCTCCATGTCTCCTTAGAAAGGGTGTTTCTACTCGATAAGGGTGGAGCCAACATAATCAATTTCTTTTATATCGTCACGCGCCTCGCTTACAATATTTGTATGGCAAAAATTATATAAAAGAGGCTGCTTCTCCAGCAATTTTCACTCTGTCCTGCGAGCACTCACTGTCCTAAGTACTGTTCTTGTTTTACAACGCTCCGCTAAATTTCATCAAACACCAGGTCTGGTAAGTTGTAAAGGCATTTCATTTACTTTAAAAGTTAACTTATTACATTTTGCATGTAGCTTATAGGTGTGTTACTTCTTGTTTTTTGAATGTCAGGTGTTTATACAGAAATAGTTGAACATGCTACAGTTAATACTTACCTGTGCGAATTTCATTTTCCAAAATGCGAAAAAGGGAAGGGAGGAAAAATTCGGGGATCTAATGAACCCTCGCAGCATTCGCCTAGTGACCGGGAAAACCCTGAGAAACCCATTGGTCAGGAGTGTCAGCTGCGGGAATTGTACCCAGGACCTCCAAATGTGGACCACGGACGTTGCCGCCTGAGCCATTCCTCTCGATTACTCAATGCGTTACACGCAAATCACCTTAGTTGCGTAGTCGTCTTAGAGCACTATCCTGATTACAGATGGTCCTAGATATGGATCTTCTTTCTTCAAAATTAAACTATGAAGTCCGTTCCGTAAAAACGATATCTCCCCATCTGGCTGTGGCTCACCCTGTTGCATATATAATCCGGTATTTATCTGGCGTCTGAGCAAAATCATGAACAAATTAGTAGATTGTCGGATACGTGCATCTGAACTTGCGACCTCCCAATTGTAAGCAAATATAAGAAGCATAATCCAGAAAATGTTGCCTGCCGTACGTTCCTTTATGAGAATCCCCGATAAAATTATGTCGACTTTAAGAGTACCCGAAGTTGCCTTCGAATGTTTCCCGAGATGTAACTTTAGCACATCTATTGAGCGCAAAGAACTGAATAGTTTAAGTAGCGTGTCTTAAAGTGGAAGCTCCTGTTTAAGACACTTAATTTGAAAACTGTACTGCTCGCGCTTGAAAATGTTTAGTTATGCTGTGCTCCTTATGGTTGTAAATAAATAACTACATTAAAGCCAGTCATTCCAATTCTGATATGATACACTCGAATGGCTTTCCCTTCCCTCTACGGATGTTAAAGGACAGCGCTCTATATACTGGACCTATACAGCTTATTCCAGAGGAAATGCCTGTTATGAAGGGTTCCTGTATTTTACCTAGATGTGCAAAATTGTATGTTTTAAACACCTCACCATTCGTATTGTTTTAGCTACATGCAATAGACACCTTAGTTTCTTTATTCATAAAGCATTTGCATCGCTTGAGATCCGGTGTTCAATGTTTTTTTAATTTCACACTCAAATCTATTATAATTCTATATTAAATATTACCGAACAGAGTTCGATTCTGCCATATCGAGTCCCGTGTCAGCATTCACAGGTGTGGTGAGATGTTATCGCCTTCCTCAAAAGTGAAGTGAACTAATTGGAAATCCTTGGAATCCAGTAAGGTGAATACAGAAGTCTCTGAATATCTCTGAAAGCGGAATATCTGAGGACAGATTTACCCATCTCAGGAGTATACAACAATTTTGGCAGGGGTGTTTAAACAAAGGTATAACTCATTGGCGCATCTTCTCGAAGACCCTCTCAACACGTCTTTCGAGGTCGCATGTTTTAAGTTCCCCTCCCGGAATACCTTATTCTAGAGGAAATGCATGTTTTGAATTTCGCCTGTATTTTACATCGAGTACCGCATGTTTTAAAGCACCCAGATCCGTGTTATTTACATTTTTGCAATAGTTATATATTTCTCAGAGTGAATGTCTGTTTTGAAGGCCGCTGTGTATTACCTCGTGAGTCCGCATTTTTTAAAGTCCCCAGCTAAATGTTATTTACATTTTTGATTTATTTATATCTTTTCGCAGAGGAAATATCTGTTTTGAAGGTCCTGCATTTTACCTCGAGTGTCCGTATGCTTTAAGGTTCCCAGATCCAGCTTATTTACATTTCTGCAATAGTTATACATTTCCTCAGAGGAAATGCATGTTTTGATAGCTTCTATGTTTTAGCTCGAGTGTCTGCATGTTTTAAAGTCCCCTGATGCATGTTATTTACACTTTTGCAATACCTATATATTTTCTCAGAGTAAGTGCCTATTTTGAATGCCCCTGTATTTTACCTCTAGCTTCTGCATGTTTAAAACTCTCGAGATGGATGTTATTTTCATTTTTGCAGTACTTATATATTTTCTCAGAAAAAAGGAATGTTTTGATGGCCCCTGTATTTTACCTCGAGTGTCAGAAATTTTATATTCTCCAGATCCATGATATTTACAGTTTTTGCAATACTTTGAAGGTGGTTTGATGTTATTTATTTAACATTATTGTGTAGCCCCACGTTGTGGTAGCCAATTTGAAGTGGTATACTTGTAATGTTATATTTAATTTATTGAACCCCACGTTTGGGAGCCAATTTGCGATGGTAAATTTATAATGTTATTTGTGTATGTGTTTACTCAACGTGGTGAAGCCATTTTGTGACGTGATTCTTTGTTAGGTTTGTAGCTCCATCTGGTGTTAGCAATTTGCGGCAGTATTAGTTTTTGTTTGAAAGAATGCTACTTTTATTTTATTTAATTTTGTTTCACTGTCCTCCGGCTAGCTATGATCTTTTTGGGTCGAGCACTTCTCTTTATACAGGTTGTGTAAACGGAAAGGATTCTTTTATCCAAAGATAACACTGATGAAGGAATTTCTTTTACACTTTTATTGTCGAACACAGTCACTATCACATTTACACATTGATCTAGACACTCGCCAAACTGAAACTGTTATAACAACTTCTTACTGATCACTTTTAATTCACGTACTTCAACCTTTTGTATAATTAACTTTACCATACTTGAGATTTTTCATAACTCTTATACGCGTAACTTGCGAATCGATAGCCGACGTGTATCATACAAATACTTTCGACGAACTGATGGACTGAAGGCGACGTGTAATGTACAAAGAATTTTGATGAACTGAAGAACTCTACCTCTAACCTAGCCCTATTTATACTCCTACACCCTGATATGCCTAAAGATTATAACTGAGCTGCAATTGGCTAATAAAACGCGCCAACATTAGCGTCTATTTTGATATCCAATGAAAATTATGAATACATATGCATTAGGAAGAATGTTCCAGCAAATTCTAAGAAAAACGCGCCAACATTACGTAACTTCCTCGTCTCCAATAATGATAAACAGCTCACCCCCTCGCTGCATTATTGCACGCTATTATTGTCAGTTTCAGTAAGGCAGTATAAACTTACTTCTCAACAATAATTACAATCAACAAACATCTTAAATCAATGACACATAAAAATGCATATTCATACTATAATCATTCTTTACATTTAAATAATTTGTGATACAAATTACTGCATCAACTTGTGTATTTTCTGAAATGAGAAATCGGTTTTATGTTGTGGATCTAGGAAAATGAGTTTGTGGAAAAGTCATGTGAGTGTAATACATTACATGTTTTCTTCCACAAATACTCTATGCTATCAGCAGGTATCTGACCTCGGAGAGAGTCACCGGCCGTTTTCTCGTAAATGCCACGGAGGCCATTGTAACGCATGCAAACAATTTTTGTATTTGACAGGACTTGCTTTTTGTAGAAAATCGAAAGTACACCCTTGTTGTCACTTCTAAGGATTGTCATATTTAATTTTAAGGCTGCTTTTGTTAAAGATAATGTGTTGTAACCCTCGGTTTAAAGCTAGTCAAATGTCCCTTTGTAAACCTGTATACAACTGTACGATCAGGTATTATAGACAAACATACATCCCCTTTTAAATGCTTTAGAGTCAAGTCAAGTGTGAAATGACATGAAACTTCCATCTGCTAGCAATAATATTTTATAGGAATTTCAGGGTTTCGCAGCGTGCCTAAACAATTACGACTCTGTTACAGCTGGCTTTTCATTTGTTGCGGGAATACATCATTAAAAGAACAACAAATGGAATGGTTTCTTGCCCTGCCAGTTTAAGGAACCTCATATTTGGTTATTTATTTACGTTAAAGGCATATCATGGCGGGCTTCCAGCTTTGTTTATCTCATGCAGGAAGCATTCAAGCAAGGTGTACAGGCGTACCCCGCTTCGTAGAAGTCAGAGAGAGAGGATATGGGTTGTGGTTAAAGGAAGTGGAATTATCTTTACAATACGTCTGGTAGGTGCGATCTCTCCGTTCTGAATCTGCTACGCTCCCTGAACGTTATGGTGGGAGGAGCTGTACATGTACCTCGCTGATCTGAGCTCACCTCTGTCCACGTGAGAACACCAATGAAGGAGGAAGTATACTCATGCTTCCAAAATATCCGTTTTAAAAACGTTAGCGAATTGCGTATTTTTGAAGTAGCCATTTACGCTAACTCGGTCTTTTAGTAATGCATTTTTAATGCATCTGAGAGGTGTAATATTTTTATAAGCTTGATAATTTCCCTCAAATTATAATTAGACAAGTGTTATTAAGCGTAATGATTCTACGCTCGTAATAATCGCTTACTTAAGTTTTAGAAAAAAATATTTGCGTTGGCGCACGCTTACGGGGGTGTGCGTGCTACTTTATCTGCATTAACTATTTATACAATATGAAT
This sequence comes from Deroplatys truncata, assembly GCA_030765065.1. Lineage (NCBI taxonomy): Eukaryota > Metazoa > Arthropoda > Insecta > Mantodea > Mantidae > Deroplatys > Deroplatys truncata. The sequence goes on along the minus strand of CM060990.1, from coordinate 403,910,707 downwards.
AAAAAATACTCAATTGAAATAATTGTACTAATCGATCGGCAGCCTTGGTTCAGCCCTTTAGGGTACGTGATACTGGGAATCCAAAACTGTAGAGTGCAATATAGCCTTTGTTAGCGTTTATATCTTTGAAGTCATTACACATGTAATCAATTATGCCCTCAATTAATCTCATTAGGCGGCAAATTTAATATACAAATAGAAAAGATACACCTAATTATATCAATAAATCTAGACCACGCAAACCGGTATTTAGAACTTTAGAGGCGGGGACTTTACCCACACGATGGAGTGGGAGGGTGCACTTCCTGTTTCTGGAAAATACCGCCAAAGTGTGTCAAAGCATTTGTAAACACACATGTTTACATGTACGCTCAATTAAACTTTAATCGGCGGCGTCTTTGTGGTCTAAACCTCTTCCATCGATATAGAGGGTGGTGGCACGCGATTGAGAGACCTAGAGGACGGCAAATGTCGGACGGGCGGTAGGTGTGAAATGAACAATCGGTTATCTGATTATATAGTCAATAGGATTACAAGCGGCATCAATTAGCGGTGTCTCTCTGTGGCTCAAGCCGTCGTCAATGAAGTCTGATAGCTAAATGACACCTCCATTAGCGGTAAGTGACACAAAGAGGTGCGGCGGGCTGTGTCAGAGTAACGCACAAAGAGGCGGCGGGGCTTGTGGCATAAAACAAAAGTTTATCTGGCACATCAATCGGCGGCATCTGTTTTGGGCTCTGAAGCACTATTTATATACTACTAATGGGGTTTAAGGATAAACTGTGAAGTTTTACAAGTACGGCCGTGGGTACAAGGAAGGAAACGATTAAGCAAATGTCCATAAAACATTAATATAACTGTAAATTTGTATTAAGAAATAGCTTTATGCGTTATTCACATATACAGATACAATATAAAGGGAACTTTTGGGAAAAATGGATTAAATTCGCTTTTTAACTAATATTACTACTTGTTCTTTAGGGACAGTTTTGTGTAACACAATCCTAGTGAATCTGAGCGAGCGTACTAGAAGGGAATTTCCACATTTTTCGAAATCTCTATTCCTGATCTTTCCCACATGTGCTAAAAGTTGTTACCAAGTTTCCTGTTTGCATATTGTACTGTTTATGGAAACAGGTACGTAATTTAAAAAGGAAAAAGGTTTTTCAGAAGTGATATTTAAGACAGTTTCCTTACTTAAAATGCTGTTTATTATGGAGCTTATCAGTGAGGCATTTTTACTTGTTTAACAGCCTACCTATTGATTTTCTCAAAAACGGCTCATCAAATGTTTTAAGAATAGCAAATGAGATGCCTATCTTGTATTTTCTAGGAACATCCTACAGAAAGATCTTTACTGTTAGTGAATTTCATGCAACTAGAAAACCACAAGTCATAGGCAAGAACTTACTATATAAACTGTGGATATAAAAAGTTTCTCCTAAGATTTTAAAAATATTTCGTGTTGTATGCTTACATGTTCCATTGTGTAAATATATACAAATGTGATTCCTTTAAAAGTATGTCATTTCTCTTTTCTTCCCCATAATCTCACTAAAAACAAAAACATATGTGATACACTCACACGACATTTTCTTTCAATACAATTTCACAGGTATCAGTCATAACAAACGCGAATTCTCAATTTCTTCGCGTTCGTCATAATGATAAAATGCTTGGCTAGAAATAATTTCAGTTTTAGTGGAATTAATAATTTCTACATGCGTATACGTAAGACAACTCGTTTTTGTTTGTCTTGATATCATGGGGCTGAATAAACAAACAGTCGTGAATAATAAACTATTTCTGTTAAATGTACTTAAAGTGGGTACATATAAATGCATTATGGTATAAAATATTTGGAAAACGGTTGACGCAAAAAAAATATTTTGGGAAAGGTGTGTATGTTGATGAACTCTAACTTTTTCCTGAAGTATGCCTTTGCCTATCTCGTATGGTTTTCCAGTCTAATACAGTTACGTAATACTCGCTAAAGATAAGGAGTTCATAGAGTATTCCGAGAAAATTCAAGATTTACACTCTATTTGTTATGTCGGTGTCACAAACATTTGGTGTGTTAATAAAGAAAACGTCGTTAAAGCCTTTTTAAAGGAAATAAAAGATAACCACAATTCCTCCACACAAAGGTAAGATGGAATTGGGGTGGATGGAATTTGGTAAAATTCTTCTTGTCATATCCTTGGAAGACGCAAAACTTAAATATACAGATTTTTGGGGGGAGGTTAGTTATGCTATTCACAAACATACACAGACCCAAAGAAGCCTTTTTTGAAAATACTCCTGGGGCCACAACACGTATATTTTCGGTGAAACCTCGCTTTCGCTTTTTTGGGTGGAATACAGTACCTACTTTCTCTTCCTATTAAAGATAGACTATAAGAAGGGAAAAATCAGCTGGAACGAATTCTTGGTTAGAATGCAACACTTTCTTATCTAACATGTAGAGAAAGTAAAAATGGGAGTGTTAACTTTGTAATAATTGCTAAGATATGCCGAAGGTTTCCATTTAAGTGGTCAAAAAGTATGTAACATGGTTCATTTTACTAATATAAAATATTGATAGTAAAAGTGTTTTAAATAATTTGAATGTGCATAGCACTACTAGACGTTGTTGTCGAAATTAATTAGCTAACGAATTTAAATGAAAGTTTGGGAAATAACTACATTCGCTAAAGCTTTTGAAAATTAATTGTTAACTTTTTATAGCGATCTTCACTAATATTCATAGACACGTTAGGTTAAAAATACTTTCTCTTGCACTTTTACCAGGCTTGGGACTGGCAGCTCTATCATTTTCCTTTGCTGGTTTAAAGATTGATTTGCAGGAAAAGGTTTTCGTCACTGTCTTATATCCAGAAATTTTTAATAACACGCAGCTCGCGGTCCCGTTTGCTGTACGTGGAATACATATTGACTTGCAAAAACAGTAATAGAAATTATATGGACTTTGAGATCGAAGTATTCTTCGGCGCAATATCAGTACCTATTAAGAAGGTAATTAGCAACCCATTGTGCATCTCTTATGTGTAATGGCTTTCCTGGAAAAAGGGGCAGTGGACAATCTGACCATCAGCGCAATAGATATTACCCTTAATATATAGGCATTTTAAACCCTTTTTAATCTTTTAGGGCCGTATTCATAGATTTCACATTGGTCTGGACTATCTCCAGACTCATTTGGTCCGGACCAAAGGCCGACAAAGTTGTTAATATTCATAGACGATAAAAAGTCTCGGGTCAAGAAAGGCCGTGGATCAGCAAGGAGAAAATATTACACGACGAAAAAAGGTAGTTCTACGCATGCGCGACTTCCATAGAGTAGTAAAGTAACCACTGTTACTCCCTAGTTTTTAACTTTCTATGGTCGTTTCACAGCAGTTGTTTCATCGGTTCAGTGCTCACTCCTCGCCCTCGGCTAAAAATGTACATAACCAAGAAGCATGCATTAAACGGTCGGAGGAAAATGCCTGTTTTCCTTAGTGGAAAAAATTATTGATATTATTGAAAACAAATCGGTTTCGACAAAAAAGGAGGGATATAATACATGTATAGGCAGTTTTGTGCATGGTACTAACCTATTGCCACCCCTTCTTATACACCAGATACTCAGTTTCATGGCATTGTTGATCATTTCAATGAGAATTTAAACTCGCTGGAATATTAAGTTTTAACCTTAAAATTACAGAATGAAATCGTATTTAAATAGGAAAGAATATTTGCTGTTATTAAAATCTCACCCTGGATCTTAACCAACTAATTAAATAGGTACTGTGTGAGAGTAATTATACAGAAATAGTTACCCGAGGAAATTGATATATCATTAACCTTCCGGGAGTTGTAATCCTCCTCTCCTCGGCGGGGAAACGTAGGTAAAGTTTGAATTACTTCGAAATTAACCCAAGTAACTTAACTCAACGCGACATAACGTGAATATCTTATACATAGTATTAAATGAAGCTATTCAGGGTTGTCTTAACGTGGTTTACTTTAGCAACGTAACTTAAAGAATTTGGCAGCGTCAAACTTTTTCTTCCCGTTACATCAATTTTAATGTGGCATGGCAATTAGAAACAATCGGCGCGAAGCAGTAGCATGAAGTAATAAAACAACAATCAATCAAGATTCATTCCCGTTACGTTAAGTGCATCCTAATTAAAACTTTACTTTAGCAGAATTTCTTAACTTCGCGTTACATCCCGCCATGTAACGTAAAGTGCATCGTAATCCCGTTTTAACGAAGGTAAATCTAGCAATGGCACAGGAGACATAAGTTATAATGCGGCTTACTGACATCTTGCTAAGGTCAGTAGTGCTTTCTTGATATCTTTCTCTTGCACAATATAGAAGTGCTATAAGCATCGTATCAATTGAGATACTCAAGCCTCGGTTATCGTCTCTGTCATATAGGTTAGGATGAATCCATTTTATCAGCCTTCTAACCTTTGCTTTATTAAACCTGTATTTGTTTTGAAGTTTAGGCCGCCATACTTTACAATTATGTCTAATTTTGGTACGTAGTTTTACTCCACCGTCTCATTTCGCGAATTTACGCAAGCAGCCACGCTCATCACTCCAAAGTCATCCATTTTGTAAGGATGGTCTGCCTTTAATTTACCCCTCCGAGGTAGACCAAAATTTGGTCCCGAACAAGGCGTTTGATCCCCGGACCAACGCAAGTCCCGGTCTATGAATAAGGAAATCGATGGTCCGCTGTAAATCCACCGGAAGTATCAAGTTTGTCCGGACCAAACTCGACTATGAATACCGCCCTTAGTAATTTAGGAGTTGAAATTAGGAGCCGTCTTAAAGCTATGTTCTTTTAGAAGAACAGGGATTTTAAAAGGTTAAAGGATTATTAAAATTAGTTCAACGGTTTGTGGCATTATCTAATATAGACATTCACACATATCCAAAAATTTTCTCTCTTTATAATGTTAGTACAGATAACCAAGATTAGCGTTGAAGGTTCCTTGCATTCTGGTGGAGGTTTGGTGGGGACGAAGAAAAACGTGGTTTTGATGTAAATATCGCTGGTATATTTACATCTAATTTATGATAAGTTTGTCAATGCTGTCTGCACATGTGTGTTGTTATTTCTAGTAATGTTTAATGCCCATTCTTACTGCAGACGGCACTGATGATACATGAAATGAAATGATAATTGGGAAAGGAAATATGACAAAGAAACTTCTAGGCCTACGTTTAGTGTTCCTCCCCGGCAATTGCCAGCTATGAGGATTATGAAAAACTTTGAAAAATACCTCAGTGAGAGAGGAACGGTCCTGGCGAAATTTGTAGCGCAGAGCTCTCGTTCACGAATCCGTGCATTAACGACCTCGGCTGCCCGTGTGTGTATGTGTGTCTGTAAGTTCTTCAGAGCCATTAGTTCTTTTTTACATTTTACTTCCAAGGGAAGTATGAAACACTCCGTTGTAATATCCATCTATCTCAAAATTTCTGCTGCGGAAGGCTTTGAAGTCGAACGCGAAAACCTCGCTTTAAACTGAGAAAAAATTAGATATTAGCTATTACCTTTACAATAGAGGCATTAGGTTGTTTCAGAATTATGACAGCCTACTATAGTAAACCGAGCGGGATGGCTCAGGCGGTAACGTCTGTGGCCCGCATTCGGTAGGTCGTGGGTTTGATTCCCGTGTCCGACCTTGCTGACCCATGGGTTTTTCGGGGGTTTACCCGGATCGCCAGCCGATTGCTGGGAAGGTTCATTACTTCCCCCTAATTTCCTGTCCCTCTATTTCATCTCCATTCTCATTTACTTCACCTTTCATCTGCTTGTTTTCTTCAGGGTTGCAGGCGTCGGAGGGAGGTCTGGGCGCGTACATGTCTGGGGAAAAGAATGCCTTGAGGAAACCTTCGTCCCCCGGACTGCGACCGGTCTCCGGGTCCTGGGTCCCCCACGGGATGTGTAAGGCCACAGGGGGAAGGGACCGGCTGCACCAGCCAGCACCAGGGGAGTTGAAATCTGTAAGTGATAGGGACCCTGCCCTCTGCCTGTCGTGCCTCCTGGATCGGCCGCCCTCTGTTTCCTCTCACCTCATCTCTCCCTCCCGGGGCGTCCCGTCAGGGGTCTAGGCACAAAGTTCTGCGTAGGTTAAGGTGCTAAGTCCCCCTCCGCTTCTAGTGCTATCCTATCCTATCCTACTATAGGAACGTTGGACAAAGGTCTGCTGTAATATCTAACTGCTCTATCCAGGTGGTCGCCACCTTCAGTGTTAACCCTCGTTGCCATCTCAACACATATTGTTAATCCACGAGCGATGCGAGGTGCCAGGAATCGGAGGTAACTTAATTATGCAACTATACTGATTATATCTGCTAGCTCTTATTACCCGTTTAAGGGTTACGTTGTGAGGGAGAGAAGGAAGAAAGTCGTCCGTACTTTCCTCGTGCGATGGTAGACGCTTTAAACAGCCCAGATGCCTTTACCCGCTTAGGATGGTCCCTTGTGGTACTGCTGTTCTGCAGGTACAAACTATAAAATGTGTGCTCAGGCTAGACAAAGAGCGGTTTTGCTCTGTTACCGAGATGAAGTGTTTAGATCTTGTTTCAACGCTTTCTTGCGAAGTAATTAAATTTTGTGGCCAGTTTCCATAATTTCTTATCATGCCGGTTTAAATAATATTTGTATGTTTGAGGTAAACCATACTTCGTGAGTTGTAGTTATTTAATATATAAAACGTTATTATTGTAGTGAAACTCTTTTCCTGTTAAAGGTGTGTAAAAGCAAGGTTACTGATTAAGCAAGTGGGTATCCACTGCTATCCATAATGGTTAGAGAGATCTTAGTAATTGCTAGTGCTCCAATTTCCTCCCTTTGTAATCACCCCTGAGAGAACAGCAGTGCGAATAGGTTTCGTGATGTTGCTGATTTTACGAAAGAGGTTTAGAAAATGAAAAGTAATATGATTAATTAATTATTATCAGCGTAATTTAAATGTTTATCATTCTAAAAATGTTTCTGTGTTGGAATTTGGCGTAATCACCGTAAGCATAATTAGCATCACCACAAATCTAGAACCTTTTTTTTTAAAATACATTCATCCGTTGTAATCTAACTGCCTCATTAAAAACAATCTTTATAGCAACATCATGATTCCCACTGACAACAATAAATTTAATTATAAGAAGGCATTGATGTTCATGAATATCTCCTCCCCACCTTGTTTAGGATTCATAGTACCTTAACCCTTCGGCTTTATACCAACTTTCCTTAAAATTGTTATTGTTGGGAGCAGTAAGAAAGTGTCGGTAGAAAACTCACTTTATCAAATCCTCAGTTACCTAATCCTTTATTTGTCTTAATAGTCCTTCTAGTCATCTAGTGTTTAATCCGTTATTAATCCCCTAGAATGTGACATATGAAATGGCATCGCGATTTTGAGAGAACTACTAATCCAATGCAGCTATACGTCTTCGGATGCTGCATGAAAGTTGGTTCGACCCCCGCCATGCGTGAAAAGCTTAACGTCTAATCATCTGGGTTAGAAAGATGGAATACATTTTTAAAATATATTTAAATTTTTCTACAGATAGCTATGTCAGTGTCCTGTTGTGGATAAAAGTTATAGCTTCTATTGTATATAAGTTATAAAAATGAAATACGCTTTAAAGAAAGATGTGTCCCTCGGTATATTGTATCACATGGTTTTGACCTTCGTCATGTGTAAAAATGTATAAGATTCGAATTAATTTATTATAGTGATGAAATCAATTTTAAAAATATATTTATATTATCCTAAAGTAATTATTGCGTATTAGGTTACTCTATGTTGCACATAATGTTTAACTTTCAAAATAATGGTGTTATATTATTTTTCATGGATGAATAAGAATATGAAGATGTGGTAGATGCTGTTTGCGTGATGAAATAAAGTGTTAATTATCCTCAGACAGCTGTGACCTTCCTGGTTTGTATATAACGTTTAACGTTTGAAATAATAGTGTTGTAATGATGGAATGGGATTAAGAATTCGATGATGTGCGGCGCCGTAGCCGAGTGGTTAGAACACTCGGCTTTCACAAAGACGGCCGGGGTTCGATCCCAGGGACCCGCATGTAGGATTCGTGCTGGAGAAAGCAGCGTCTGGGCGAGTTTTCTCCGGGTTTTCCGGTTTCCTCCGCCATTCATTCCATCATCACATTTCCTATCAAAGACGTTATAAGTCGTGAATAAGTTCCCAACGTCAGCCTAAATCAATGCACAGTGTAAGTTCCCTACTTTCAATTGGTGCAATATTTTGTATATTAGAACATGCAACGTTCGAATCTCTGACTCGATCTCCGTACAAAACATTTCGCTCCATTTGGTGGAGCTTGTCAAGTTTCTAAATATCTTAACACTCTTTTTGTATAATCTGGCATAGGGAAACTATTAAAACGGTATATACCAGGTGAGTCAGCTGCACCTATTTATTTTTTAATTTATGCAACGTGCTAAGCGACATATGTGACTTACTCCTTCCTTGAATGCCTTCTAATGGCTGATTTGCGTAACAATCTATATAGGAGGGATACACAACTGAGTGCATAAGTGTTTTACGGGATAGAATGCAATCGCTATGTATGTCGATGCATAGAACATCCCACTCTGACACTGAGTGCTGCATTAGCAATTTTAGCCAATTTTACAAACTTTTATTCTTTAGCATACATCCATGCACCCCTTTGAAAATGCCCATGAAGGAACAACCTATCACATGCATCCGTTGACAAAACCATTTGAAAATAAAATGGCAGATCTACGCAGTGCGACCAATTAGATTTAAGGCATTAGTCAACGCTGTATAGCGTTGTTAAAAAATGTTAAGTTTTAGGTAAATAATTTCTCTTATTTCACAAACTATGGCGTATTTAGATCATACAGTAATTGTAATGGTTGATGCAGCTTATTTGTTTGAATTAAAACCACCAAACCGAGCTCTAAACACTGTATGGCGCTGCAAAAAGCGTGTAAAGATTCGAGGTGGGGTCTAGTTCTGCGATGACTAATTCGTATACGAACCTCAGCTCGCAAGGTAGCGTTGGTCGAATGGTATTATCATGGTTGCTTTAGCGCTGTGCCATTTTAATTTGGATTCAAATACTTCGGGTGAATTTCAAACTTTTTATTACCCTTTGTTTTATCTCTTAGGGGATATAATTTGACATTATGATATAAATAACATTTTTGATAACATTACAAGTGTGTACAAAATAGAATAATCGTCATGTTTTCCACCGCAAAGAAGAAGAATCGCAAAGCCCAAATCACATACGAGCACACTCATACGTGAAGTATGCAGGCAGATTACGCCGCGCATGTTACAGCATGCAAGAAGGTCTCTCCGCCAACGTACAAAAATGTGCATTGATGAAGGAGGTCGTCATTTTGAACATTTACTTCGTTGATGAAATCCGCGCTCTTTAACAATTTATTATTCTGTTTACCCGTAAACTTAGCACATTCACAACTCTTTTGTCAATCGAAGAAGTGAAGCATGAGGTTTAAACATAAAATAAAAACTCTTATATTTAATATCGTCGATATGCGCCAAAGAGAATGAAAGCTAACTACGTAACACGGTTTACAACGCCAGATACGGTACAGATTATTAGTTTAAACATAATACACAATTATCTGATTGTAATTCTTATGCCTTTGGCTCACAGAAGAGCCAGTAACAAAAATAAATAAATTAGTACACTAAAATACAGAAAATAAACAGAAGGAGAGAAAAACGAACCAAAACAATTTTATGTTTGTATCAGATTCGAACCTCAAAGCTAACCTTTACTTCACATTACGGCAGCTAAACCACTCGGCCAGAACCCACGTAGTTTATCCCGCTCTTCGGGAAAACGTTCCTCTATCTCCTTGCAAGCATTATATCCATAAAACGCCGTCTTTTTTAAGGTTTCGCAGCTCTTTTGTTCTCATTCAGGCCTTTAATCATTAATGGGGATTGCGTATAGTAGCAAATAGAAGTGCAGAGCTACAATAACAGTTTGTTTGCTAAACGGGTCAATGTTTTCACATTAGACAATAAACTCCGGGTTACATAGATACGAATACCTAGAGGCAGCTGACTCACCTGGTATAATAGTCAATCCCCACGATACATTACTCCCTCTCCTTGTTATAAAATAAAACTAATTACTTCAAGCACCATTTCTTACATATAGCGGCGTACTGCTGAATCAGATGTACCATTGTGTCGTCTGAGGGTTGAAAACAAATATTTGAGCGTTTATATTACATGAAGCTCAGTATATAATACGAAAATATTTATATTTTTTAATGCAGTTCTGAGATCTGAAAGACACAACGGGCTAATTAAATGTGTAATATTATATTCTGAGTATAATTATCCTAATATTACTGACCTCTTGTTCATTAAATCCATTTTAACGCAATCTAAATTGATTATACAACATACATATAGCATACATGCTATAGTAGTCATACAACAAACATAAAAATAACACGGGACTGATGGTGGAGATACTTAAAAATTGCCAGATCTAACAAGCCTCAACAATACTAATTTCTATCTATAAACTATTACATCCATACTGATATGCTGTATGTCAAATTAGATCCTTCACCTGGAACAATATAGAAAAATTGAAATCTATGCCCTTGTGGGAGAAATCAAATCATACGTAATCAGCCGGAAATCTATATTTTGTTTCATTACGTATGACAAATATTTTTTGGTTCTATCACGCATGGCAAATAATTTGATCGTTTTAATTCAGATATTGCTGATTTATAAGGCTCGGAAGTTGGGACCTTGTGTGCCTAAGCGACCGCTACTCAATGTCAACAAACAGCTCCTACCAACACAGCAGTACTAGTCGGCCACAATGTGAGTACGTTTGGTTGGAAGAGGAACTTTCAGTTACGGAGCAAGTGGGCGGGAATCGGAAGGGCAGTCAGGTAAAGAAAACATCCGCAGTTTTGAGTTGCATTTACTAGCGTGGCTGAGGCTGACAAATGTAGTACTGTTTTGACTCTGCAACTGTACATTCCCCTATAACATTGCTCTTCACTTCGCTCTGATTCCTAGCTTCATGAAGTTATGCATTGCCAACAAAAATAGTGTCGCTTCCTCCAAGTGTACTCATATCGCTGTCGACTAGTACTGTCAATGAGTACACGTTATGTTAGCTTTACTTATGTTATACCTGTTGCCAAAGCTGTCCGCAGGGCACCTGGGGTTCCGAGTTCGGAGCCTTACTAATTTCCTTTCCTACGCATAGCTCTTAGGTTAATCGCAATCATGTCTGTCGTTTCAAAGTCACCCATTTTATTAAAAATACTCACTTTTGTCATACGTAGTTTTACATCCATTGCATAATCCAGTGCATGTTATGCATTTTTATATTTTTATTTATGTGTTATTTATTTTGCTATAAATCTGTGCAAGAAAGTCCTGCAAGTTTCTTATACATTCTGTATGTTGCTATTTTATCCCTTCGGACACATGGCATTTTAACCAGTGGTTATTAGTTCATAGTGGACCTTAGCACAGTTTATGTTCTTCCTATTTATTTTTCTGAACCATATTTTTCCTGCTCTTCCCATAAATTCTCCCTGCAATTTTATATCGTCTTCATTCCTTAGCTTCCTTGTCTTAATTTTTAGAACTTCTATACTGATATTCTCCCATTTTTTAGGTATAACCTGCTCATTCCATTTACTCATTACATCACATTCTAAATATAATGTAAGTCATTATCTGCCCTCACACATAAAGGACCTCTTTCTAAGTCCACTGCATTTCTGTCTCCTGTTAGCCTATGTACACCCATGGACAAAAAAGGAGCTATGTCTTGAACGCCAAATTTTTCTAAGTGCTACATGACACTGCGTCTTATTTACACCATACGCATTGCAATTGTGGAGTTGCTGCAGTAAGTTTAATGGCATTACTAAACAAGCTCTCTTCTATGTGTCTCCTCTGTTGCGCTGTGGCAAACCGTAGGGTACTTCTGTAGTTAAGCCCGCAGGTTCGCTTCTCACATGTAGCGAATACTTCTCTTTTCTTCTGTTAATAATGTTTAATCAACACATAGCAGCTACGTACTGTGGTTATACTGCATTTCACACACGACATTTGGTAAATTTAATAATAGAATAGGTATCATAATGCTTCTTTAAGGGTTTATACCACCTAACTACAATATGCAGCACACGAAACCATGTGATGTGCAGAAGGGTGCGTAAACGCTTCAGGCCCAAACAGGTTCTCTTTCAGGGAATCATACCGCGTTTGCCAATGGCAGAACGCGCATACAAAAACAGGTACAAGACGGTCTCTCCTTCCACTAGTCAAGGTAACAGGCCTTTCTGCCCGTGAAGTGGCAGCTCGTATCGGAGTCCCTGCAAGTACAGCGCAGAGGTGAATGAGATTACCCAGGAAAGGAATTGAATGCCGTTATCCTGTTTCAGGAAGAAGACGTGTGCCCACTCCCCAAATGGATACAGATTACAGTAGTAGAGGCTTTTCAAACTGCTTCTGAAATGATGGCACATTTATAATTCCCTGGATCAGCTCGAACAGCTCTGCGACATGTAAATGACTTCTTGCAAGAACGGCAGCTAAAAATCAACATCAGACAGACGAACACAGATTGTTTCGCCTTGCGTTTGCAGAGGAAAGTGCCAAGCGCGACTGGAATAACGTGATATTCTCAGACTAGGTGACAGTTTCTACCACACTCGAGGGAAAGGTGATAGTCTACCGTGGGTCCTGATACGAGCAAAATACGTGGCTTCACAATTTCAACATGGTCGCGTATGTGTATCTTATTGGGGCTGGATATTAAGGGACGGTCTGGTTGTGTTGTGAAGCTTGACGATACACGAACAGTGCGCAATACACGGTAATGCTTGAGAAGGTTTTGATTCTCTATGTGAGGATGGTATGTCCTGATGGAATTGTTGAATTCGTACAGGGTAATCATCCTGTCCACACATGTTGAAAGGATTTTTGAAATTGGTTCTCAGAGAGGCAGTGTATCAAAATAATAGACTGGTCTCCCTGTTCACCAGATTTGAATCCTATTGAAAACGTGTGGGCTAAGGTAAAAAGGGAGCTGCGTTCGAATTTCCCTGCAGATGCGGGAATAATACAGAATGGCACCTGAGCACAAGTTCATGAAGCCTGGGATGTTATAGTTTCTAGTCCACGTTACTGCAGGGATAGAATTTCATCTATGCCCCGAAGATTGACAGCCGTTATAGGTGCTGAGGATTCATACACCCGATATTAATGTTGTTTATTTGTTATGTGGTTTAGTTTTAGAAGAGAATAGTTTATTTGCATTTATTACGTTGGTTGTTTAAAAAGAGTGTTTGGTATAATTATGTTTTGTACACATAGATATGCCTAAAACTTAAGAAGTTTAAGTTATATAAATGCAGTGTTGTGTTCTACACCACCAATCATAAAATTAACAACATAAAAAGTATCAACTAATGCGAGATTTGAACCGAGGAGATTATAAGCATAAGCGATCCTTTTTAAACTCTCGACCACCGTAACGTTGTTCCGTGCTCGGTTTTCAGTTGCTTATGTTACCATTGTGTTTACAAGCGCAGACCATTCTACGGTTCCTTCATCTGCGTTGTGAACAAAGCTGTTATGAAGGTACATGAAGGCCTTCGATCAGCACATGGAATCTGGGATGACTCAACTTTGTCCATGGGTGTACGTCTAATCTTGTCCATACAAGCAAGCCCTGTCTCCCTAATCTACTACATCGTATGTGTACTACTCTCTGGCCCAAACCATTTTCAGTTGTCTATAAAATATTAACGTTTTTATCTCTGAAACTCTGGAATAATAATTATGTTTCCATATCTTCCACTCTATTCCTTACCCCCTTCCCTAAACTTCTTAAATTGACCACCTCTCTCTTCCCATATGTTATTCAATCCAATTTCTTGTAAAATTTCTCTCAAACCCCATGCCCAATTAATTGTACCATAGGATTTCCCCTGCACATTTAGAAATTGCATCAGGATAGTTTAAGCATCCAATGGTTTTATTCTATGCCAGTATTTTAGTATTCTTTCCAATATCATACTCTTTCCGTTTCTAACATTGGTGCTCCATTTGGCGATGCTATAGATAAACCCAATATATGTCTGCAGAATGATTTATAGATTTTATTTACAATGCACCGTCCTTCATTACTTCCTCAAATTCCCGATCCATAAACCACTTTTGCTTCTACTGCATTTTATACACCCATTTTAACCAGCTAATGTACATTTATGGTATTTTCTGTAGACATGATGTTACAGCATTCTTCGCTAGTTGTGGCCATTCCATCTCTCATTACTGCACAATCTCATCCCTAAATAATCAAATATCCGTACAATTTGTAACTATTCTCCTTCCACCTGCAGCATATCCTCCTTTTTCAATTTATGGCCCCTTTCAAACACCATTATCTTCGACATATTAAATTTTATTCCCAAGCCCATTTCTTGCAAAAAGCTTAAAGGATGTGCATAATTTTTCATAGGTCTCCACATGAGACAGAGCTTACGAATAAATTGTCCGCAAAAAGTAATCCTGGTAATCCTCTGTAAGCAAATATAAGCTATCTTTATATAACTGGTTCAATATATAATCAATAAATAGATTAAATAATATAGAACTGTTTGCAACCTTGTCTTAAACCCACGCCGGCCCTCGTAGCCGTGATCACTGGAGTGTAATTGCAGTAATAAGCGATAACGAAAACAGTAAAACACTAATTATAAACTGGGTAAAACAAGGGCAAAAAAAGAAAGAAAGAAAAGTAAAACAAAGGAAACCCATATTATTTGCCATGTCTTCAGTACTTTATTTATATTTTTTGTTTTATATATATTCTGAATTGCTGTGATATTTTTCGAACTTATGTCCTTATTTATTAGTTTAATCCATAGTGCTTCTTCGTGTAAGGCTTCAAACGCTTTCTCTCAGTCAGTAAATGCATATGAAGCGAATCACCTGCCCCTGTGTTTTTGAAAATATACAACCCACTAAGAAACATCCCACCTCGGCCGTTCACTCTATATCTCACATATGCACATAGATAGAAGACGGCTTCACAACTCAGTGAATAAGTTATTTAAGGGCCAAAAGGTATTCACGATATAAATCCATTCCAAAAACAATGAGAACTTAACGGAGTTTTCTTACACTGAGAACTTAACCAGGTTTCTGCACACTGTATAAACTTTCTTACAATATAGATTCACACGCACACACACACACACACACACACACACACACACACACACACACCCAGAAAACTCCTTATGAACGAGCTCCTATCATAAGGGACCCACCTTCAAAATGAAATAAAACCAAATAGTGGAACTATGCAAAGGGAAAGTTGTAGGTTACAGCTAATTGTTAAGGGCACCCGTACTTTCATAATGGAGTTGTACAGTCGCATCAATTAATATTAAATGTGTTAATTCAATTCTGGCATAAACCACAGCGCTTATTAGTTTGTATAGCAAGCGTAATAGCTTGAGCCATGCTATTGTAGCGCGTATCTTTGATATATATACCGGATGATTCTTCCCGCCTCCGGATAAACAAGTTCTGCAGTACCGGCGTTGTAAAGGCCATGCCATAAACACTGTCCGCTGCAGCGCGTCGTATCAGTTTCGGCCGAAATGACTGGTTTGCACCGGTATGCCTGCAGTGATTTGTTCTCCTAGCGTAACTGTGTGTGCGTTGATTTTCAGTGGTGAAGGTCCCACGTACAAATAGTGCCACATGAAGGTATTTTTTATGTTTAGTAAATTTCACGAGATGGAATAGTTTGGCATTTGACGCGGCTTTGAGGATGTTAATATTTGTCGTGACTAAAGGTCGGGATGATTTATAAACCCCGGATTTTCGTTGCACGTGGTCTTTTTTCGATAGGGTATTGCTACACGAATCTGCGGCACTTGGTAGTCCGTCACGATACTTTAACTTTTCGCGAGTGTAACTCTGAATACTCTAAGATGACGGCAGCTACACCTCCCCGGGCGAAGGTAATAATAACAGATAAGTTCTAAGGTATCATTGTAAATGTAGGAGGTTTTAGGGAATTTTATGGGAACATATTAAATATATTTTATACCTAAACCCTGTGACTTTATTTGCCAGTGGAATGGGAATAATGTTTCTAACCTTTAGGACAGAAGCTAGCGGGTATACATGCTCTACACTCCTACTTACCTACCTACCCCATTCTACTAGGCTCCCTTAAGTAGGGTTCCTTCCCCTTCCTTGGTGGGAGCTCATTTTCCTGAGGATCCGTAGAAATCGCTGAGCTAACCATGGCTTGTGGTATTACCGCACAGATCTAGTTCGCGGTGGGGTGGTGACCCTCACGACCTGTAGCGAAGACATCCCCCAATCTCACTGATATAATTGCTGGAGGCTGCCGGTCTCCCACATTTTTATTCGGGGTGGAGAATTGGACACCAATAACTCGTTTTGACCCATCCACATATCCACTCGTGCAAGAAAGACGTTAGCACCACCAGAAGAAGTAGCAATATCCCATAATATTGGGATATTGTCATTTATAAAAATGGCAGAAAAATGTTCTTTCATTTATCTTGCCGCATTACGAAGAGGAAAAGCAATGACAAGTAGTATAATGCAGTAGAACATTCCCTATGATTTCCGAGAATTGCTTCGAACCAACCGATATGTGTTTTTTGAGGAAGCCGATTAAGATTACAGGTTCCCCCATCCCCATATCTTATCTTATAATAGTCAAAAAGTAAGAGTGTGCTCAACTATTCCTTTTAATAATGATAAGACACGAGATTCTTAAATTACAAAGTGATAAAAGGCACAGTGCCTTATGTCTTACATGTAATATACTTTTAAGGGATGAATTATATTAAAACGCTAGACCCCAACAGCCTCACTTCACAAGAACTTCTAGAGATTTATAAGGAATATTGTAGGGCAAACAATATTGCGGTGTCGACGTATGAAACTGCAGTGGCGGACATATTAGTGTTATCAGGGGAAGTAGGAGACTTATATGATTACATGTCGCATGCACAACTAAGGTCGAAAGAATGTTTAGCTCCTCAGGCATTCTTGGTGCATACAGAAGGTAATCCATTAAACGTAAGTAAAACAGAAGAATCGTCTAATGTCCTTGTGACTCTCACCCCAGTAAAACGTACCCTATCTTTTTCCAAATCACCGCAACTCGTCCCAGCAACCGAACCAGCATAAGAAACCGCTTTCTCACGACCCCCATAGACCCGGGAAATTTTGAAGGTAGGCCGGGGAGAACGTGCGAACACCTATGTATAATTTTGAGCTAGTAGCCACAGCTAGCGGTTGGGGAGAACCGCATAAACAGCAATTTATACCATATTACTTACGTGGTGCGGCAGCCACCTGGTTTAGAACCTTTGTTCATAGGTACCAAAGTAACAAGTGACCACAGTTATGTGACGGTCTAAATATGCTTTTACATCACTGGCGCAGAACGATGTCCTGGAATACCGATTACGACAACGGATACGGGATATAACGGAGACGACAAAACATTACGTATACGACTTCTTAGCATTATGCGATCAAGTATACTCCAAATGCCAGAGGGAGAGCAGATCCGTCATATTATGATAGGCCTTAAACCCTACCTTTTGGAGCAAGTTCTGCCCACAAACCCGCCTTCAATGTCATCCTTATTATAGCTGGCAAAACGTATAGAAACCGCTAATGGGAAAAAGAGTCGATGTGTTGCCAGCAGTAACACCTGCAACGGTATCAGCGTTAGCGACAGGTAAGGTGGACCAGTTAGCCAAAATGTCTAGCCAGCCGCAGACACTGACAAAAAAGCTGAACGATTTAAGTCTGAATCCCTAAAAAAGAATTATCCTCCTAGGAAAGAAGGGAGTGATATGGGAGAACTCAACAAAGAGGAAACTGGGGGACGGATTTTAACCCAGTCCAAAAGATTACGCGGCGATCCCAAAGGTCAGACCGGACTACGGACGGCCGCTCAATACGCGTTGAGTGGAGAAAGCAGGGCATATAGTCATCAGCTGCTATCGCAGGCAACGCGTGCCAAAAACGGACAATAGCCTCCACGGGCATGGGTTCGGTGGACCATAAAGAAATCCTGCGATCAGAGGTCGCATAAATTGTCGGTACCACGAAAAATAGGTAACCAAGGTATCTCCGTAGTTATCGACACTTGCAGCGTCAGAAGCATAGTACATAACGAGTTAGTGACATCGCGAAAATACCTCTCTCGGACGCACTAATGTTAAAAACGGCGAACGATTGACTGCTGGGTGGAGCATATTACACAGACTGTCAATTCCAGCTACTGGGTAAAATCTTTATCAAGGGACTAGTTGTAGTCTCGCACCTGGGCCCGCAGTTAATTACTAGGAATGGATTTTCTCACTAAGTATGGCACAATTTTAAATTTAGAAACAAAGAAGTTGCATTGCAAAACACACAAGGGAAGCTCCTCGTAATGTCATGCGGAGAAAGGCCAGATTGTCCCTTAAATTAGATCACGGTAAAATCTGAATGGGCTGACGTCCCCCATAAATCTAAATGCGTAGTACATATAAAGCTTGCACCATACAGCGTAACGCATATTCCAGTACAGCTCGACACGCCATTATCTAAGGAACTACTACTTGATCCAGTGCAAGCTATTTTACAAAAAAGGAAATTGAAATTTATTTTGTGCCTCGGAAGGAACAGTCACCTTCCGTATAAAAGATAAAACCCCTGTAGCCAAAAGAATATTTACAGGTACAGCGTTAGCACATGTGCATGAAGTTGCGTTAATAGTCTTCTAATATCGGACCAAATGAGGTCACGCCAGTTGATATTGAGGAAGCATCCTTCCGTATAAAAAGGAACTTATCACAAGAGCAACATGATTTAGCGGTAGCACGCTTAAAGACATTCCGGCACAGGTTTGCAACAGGATTGCAAGAGCTAGGTCTGGTAGCGGTTGATCAGTTTGATATCCAACTTACAGATACAAAACCTATTTAACAGCGCCCATACAGGGTTTCGCAAAAGAAGCGCCAGGTTATCGACTCACAATTAGAGAATTCTCTAGTCCTTGGGCCTCACCAGTTTTTCTAGTTAAGCGGCGAGACGGTCGTTTCCGCTTCTGCGTAGATTATAGGAAACTCAACGCACTCACGTGAACGTTCATCCTTTCCTTTACCCCTAATTGACGATCTGTTAGTCTATCTGGGTAAAGTGAAATGCTAGATCCTTTAAGCATTTATATTCAGGTGCCAATGGCCGAAAATTAAAAAAGACTAACAAGTTTCGTTACGTCATTATCCCAGTTCGAATTCGAAAGGTTGGCCTTCGGCTTGGTAAACGTCCCTCGACATTTCTCGAGGATAGCAGACAAATTGCTAGGAAACCTGAAATATAAGAATGTAAGTGTCAGTTTAGACGATATTTGGGTTTCTGGCTCTACGTTCTATGAAATTCTTGAGAAATTAACAGATGTATTCCGCCGCTTGGAAATTTTCAATTTTAAGCTAAAACCTTCGAAATGCTGTTTCGCTATGCAAGCGATAAAATTGCTAGGCTTTCAGGTATCCACCAAAGAATAGAGCCTGACGCGGAGAAGCTCAAAGCGATAAAGTAGTTACCGATACCCAAATCTGGTATAGGCGCCATCGTGTATCAAAAGGGAGTAGATGGTAATCTACGCCACGTCTCTTTCGTATCACGCTCACTTAATAAGCATGTAATCGTCATAGTGCCACAGAATTAGAATTATTAAGTCTTGTCTACGCTGTCACACATTTGCGGTCCCTCATTTACGGTTATCCCGTGCATATAGTCAGTGACCACCATGCTCTCGCTGCGTGGATGCGACAGGTACACCTGACCGGTGGGCACTAAGATTACAGGAATATGATATCACCATAGTACATAAGGCAGATAAGTTACATAGGGACGCAGATTTTCTGTCTCGCTTCGCTGTGACTACCCCTAAAGCGCAGGAGGACGACCAGTTAGAAGAAGTCCCCATGTACTTGCTGTAGTCCACAGAGGTGTCTGGAGAGCAGGGTAAAGACCCCATACTTTATGATTTAATCCAAGCGGTAGCACAGTCAGACGCGGCACCGCCTGAATTCCGACGCCGAGTGTTGTCTTTTATTCTTAAATCCGGGGTGCTATACAGGAAAAGTGCCGGAGCAACAGGCGGATTGCATTTACTAGTTATTCCAGAATCTCTTAAGAACGTGATTGTGCGATCCCATTACGATGGCCCCATGGCAGGTCACTTAGGATTTAGAAAAACATTTTCAAAGATAACATCTCGATTCTATTGGTGCGGACTCAGAAACGACGTTCAGAAATTTGTAAAGGTTTGCCCGACATGTCAGACGCGGAAAGACCCAAAAACATATCCAGCGGGTCTCTTACAACCCATTCCTGTCGACCGCACGGAAGAAAGGTTCGGTATTGTAAGACTAAAGTTGTAAAATCCGTAATCAGAGTCTGTACCGATTTTATGAGTAAATATACGGGGACTAAAGCGTTGCCAAACGGCTCCGCACCTCGGGTTGCAAAATTGTTGATCCAAAACGTTGTATGTCGGCATGGCGCACTAGCGTCCCTATTATCAATCCGAGGCACGTTTTCTTAAGCGAAGTGGTGGAGGAGCTCTTACAGCTCATGGGAGTTAGACATGATCTAACAACAGCCTAAACGCAGCCTGCAATGGGCTAGTGGAAAGATGTAATCAAACGATAAACATATAAGCCACTATGTTAGCACTAAGTAGGATGATTGGGATGTTTGTCTTTCCCACGTGACTTGTGCCTAGAACACCGCGATACAAGAGTCAGCAAAGTACTCACCTTATTTTCTGGTGTACGACAGAGATGTCATACTGCCTACAGAAGTACAATTCAAGTATACCTCCAGCAATCCTTTTGTGCAACAGACACAACAAGATGTACTAAAAGCATGTGAAATAGCCGTGCTAACATCCAAACTGCGCAAAGGAAGCAAAAGCGTAACTTCGATAGGAAACACTGCCATGTAACATAGGAGTATAAGCCGTAGCACTAGTACGAATACATAGTTCACAAGTAAAAAGGTTTTTTCTACTAAACTTTTACACAGATACCATGGACTTTTTATAGTAGTGGGGCACATTTCGCCTGTTAATTATGTTATACGGAATACGTTCCCGAAGAGCAACTGAACGAGTAGTTCATGTTAAAGGAATGTATGCATACACGTTACCATACCGACGTGATTAAGATTACTGTTATAATAGAAATGAATCATCGGAAATTTGATTTTGACGCGATAGCATCAAAGGCTTCGCTGTATAACTGGCCGGCGTCAGGAACAAAGTCCACGCAATACACGACTTACGTTGCAGCAATAAAGTATATTTATGATCATTAAGGTAACTTAAAGATACGTTAAATAAGGCGGTGCATCTCACACGTCCATCATTTGTAGTTGTCTTCTGTTAATTGAAGGGACACCACAACACGCGCTAAGCTAGCAATAACGGTCCTTGTAAATAGACCTTTATACAAAAAAAGTAGGAACAAAAAATATATTATTTAAGATCGTAATTGTTGAGAAATAATGTAAGTACGCACATAGAAGATTGATAAATTCTTTTGATATATTATGGTAGTAGAAAGTAGATTTAGGCTACAGTTATGTCTTTTCTCTTTCCTTCCAGTAGATAAAGGAGAGGAAAATGAAAAGATTGGGCTCGCAGGGAAAAACAGGCCTTAGGTTAAATTGTGATATACCATGATGATTAAAAAAGGCATAAATAGCAAATACTACCCCTCTTATACCCCTTTGGAGGAATAAATTAAGGAATCCAACAGGAAAAATAACGAAAGTAAACCGGCTTCCTGAATACACAAAAGAATATGCTCGAGTTAAGTCCTGTGTTAAAGGAACAGCCTGTAATTGCACGAAGAAGAGACAGTTTGCCGAAACGATAGACTCACGTATCCGGTAGGCAAGAGATTCAGAAGAACATTGCTGAATGTAAGAAGACGTAGTTATGTTAGAAGCAGAGAAGCCTGGCCAACGTAGATTTTCTCTGTAATTTTTGGCCCCAAGATGCTATGATATTTAGATACACATTAGAATTTGTGTAATACTTCGTCCCCACAAAGGATGGTTGGGGATAACACGAGTAAGAAACTCCACTCTTACTATCACTCTCTTTCCCTTCTCCCTAATATCGCTTCCCCTGCTGTTGGGCCTTGTTATAGATACTCGTTACGTTTTGTTATGACTTATCAATCAACATAATTACACACGGATGAATAATTTATTGTATGTGTATTTTAATGCCAGGTATTCCGACTGTTAGGCACGATAATTGCCCTGATATGTCCAGTGGAAACTGATGTCAAGGACAAAGGAGATATAATGATGCTCACGACAGTGGTAGCCTGGAAAATATTTCCGGAATCACTGGCGTATCAGGCCACAATTCCCATTATGTTTAAGGTTATGCAAGAAGGTACGGAACCCCACCCCAGCGTCCGGTAAGACAGCGAGTGGTACATCACCCGGTCTCAAAGCTGGAAGAAGATATTGATCTGGTGGGTACCACACTAGATAACGTCTTGAGTACGTTACATAAAGCTGCATTTTATTTTACTTTAGTAGAAAATTCCCTCGGTAAGCGAGGAATAGAATTTGTGGGTGACGTATTGAAATTTTGTTGCGACGTAGCGACAAGCAATCAAATTAACAAATTAGCCGCAACAGATAAAGAATTGTTAGATCACTACAAAGCCCTGGAGATAATAGTCTCGCAAGACCAAATCTGGTTTGCAGCAAACCAAGGGGCTTTAACTTCCTATAGCTGAAAGATACAAAGGTCATTTTCACAGATTGACACTAAAATTAAACAGCTTGAATCGATCTTCAGCACCGTATATAAGTTATCGGCACACAATTCCAGGACTATTTTAGCTGTGTGGCGTGTAACGCTCGGTGCACGCTACCCTGCTAATTAAACAAATTGGTGGTATGTTTTGCTGCCGTTTATGTCCATTATCTATTGTTCCCACGCCCCTGTTTGTAAAGGAACTCCGATCCTTATAAGATCGGCTAACTAATTCCTCAGTGGAACTAGTGATAAACATACAGGATATTCATAAATATTTTGAATTAGAAATCACGGCATGCTCATTCAGTGGAAATTATATTTTAGTTACAATTAAGATTCCCATCAAATAGCGTGGGACCTCCTGGAAGGTATACGATTTTATTGGTACACTCTTCGCGCGGGGAAACTCAACATGTACTATTTAACATGATACCACTTTAGTGGCAGTAAGTGGTAACCTTATTAGGTCTATAACGGGAAGGACTTTGCATGAATGCGACCCTTTTCGCAATAAATTGTGCTTTATTCGTCGATTTGGTAATAATCTACCATTCAGCCCGCTCTGCGCTAAAAAAATGCTGCAGGGCATAACTGCTCAAGAACGTAACCATTTCTGTCCCTTCTAACGTTATATATCTAACAAAATGATGATAACCGAAGTTACAAGAGATGAGTTCATAATTATCCACCCCGCAGAACGCTAGAGCTAGTTTGCAATAGAACTGTCATCCCCTTTAATCCCCCCTCAAGGGACCCAAGGTCTTTCAAAGTCACATCGCCCTGCTATTTTCAACTGCACACAGGAAGAACACTTTAGATATCTCTTCGCTTTCCATGCTTCAAGAAGCTGGCACCAGAGCCAACATTTTTACACCCTATTCCGCCTGGATGGTCCACCTTACCTTCATTAAATGTCGATCCGCTGACGCAGTCATCAAACATTACATTTCCAAGCCTATCACATTGTCTCACGTTAATTGTTCAATCAAAGTGCCCCACCTTAACTTATTTCATCGCCCTTTCTCACTACACACATTACCGAGTATGCCGCATCTGGATAATGTATCGTCTGCAACGCTATTACTTCCTATATGGCCCTATGTAATTACCTTAACTTTAGAAATTATCATCTTTCGGAAACGCGGAATGATCATGGTTACCCGAGCTCCTGGAGTAATAACTTACAAGTCCATGTAAGCTGATTATCTTCATATTAAAATTATCAGATTCGTAACTTTATTCATTGTAATAATTGGAGCCATTACTCACAGGATGTGTAAGTTCTGCCTCCAGAAATATGGTCTCAGAACCAGAACGCTGAACGCGACTGAGACCGGTATGCCGAGAAACGGCATCTTATTAATAACATTAGCGATGCGGCCAAATAACCAACCTTGAAGTGACCACGGACTCAGGGCCATCTTCCACAAGGAATACTTAAGAGCAGGAATGAAAAGCAGGAGTATTGTATTGTTTAAACCTCACACCTCCTCTTCTAAATAATTTTAATGCAAAATGTTTCTTTTAGCTTCTCACTGTGTTCATGTTAGTTTCTTCTACCCATTATTATTATTATTATTACTTAAGAGCAGTTGATCTTAAGTCTTAAAATGATAGTAATGAAAAAAAGGAAAACTAAACGCAATAACAATGATACTAAGCAGAGAAAAACGTTAAGTAATAACAATTCAGCAGATAGGCACGCTAAGAAGAAAAAAAACCGCAATGAGTTGTTTGTATTGACTAATAGAGTATATGTCATCGGTTTGTGTATTGAACTAAGATACAAGTAAACCTCTCCTCACTAGTTAGGGCTATGGAATTTAATGCTAGGTTCAGGTCATATGTATCCATCATCTTAGAGGTTGTTACTTCATTAAAATTTTAGTGACCACAATAAACATCCAGAGAAGCTACTTTTGATATATGTTATGCGTTATAGTCTCTAGAGATCAGGTAGTTCTTTCTCTGTTCTTTTTGTTTTGTTCGCAGCCGGGAGCCACGACTAGTGTGTCGTTTGTTTCATGACCACCCCTGCTGAGGTCGAACCACAAGGTCTTGCTCAGGGACGGGATGGTGGAGGAAAATATTGTGATGTAATGTTTTAGGGCCCTAAAAATATGTTTTGTGCTAACAGTGTTCATGTTGTGTAATTGTTCTCGTGGTTTTCCAAAGATTCAAACTGCATGGTCTGGGTGATGCTAATGATAGTAATGATGATAGTGCTGATAATAGTGAAGAATGTTTTTATTTATGGACGCGCTTTAACTGCTGTGGTCCTTAGCGTCTCGTTCTATAATGAGCGTGAAAGACAGGTAATTTGGCTCAGAGGCATCTTTATCAGACTTGAGGTTCTTTTACCTGCCGTAAATCTACAACACGGGACCATCGACTTTACTTCCCTTACGAAGGAAGCCATCGCCCCCGATAGGGTTGAACCCGCGACTTCGGGAACTAGAGGCTAGCATGGTAAGCACTACACCACGGAGGACGACGATAGTGATGATGATGATGTCTGAGTCAATAAATATTTTGTGTTTGTATAAGGTCAGTATGCTCAGACCTTTGATTTTTTTCTGCGGTGATACTCTCTGGATAATTTTGGTCTGATCTTAAGAGAAAATCGGGGCAAGATTACTTTTGTCACACTTCTTAGTGTTGAGTATTAAAATGTTCCTTAATGATCTTGGTTATGATCAATATTGTAGTTTTCTGGTGTTTCGTTGGATACACCGTTTGTTATTTGTATTACACCCAATGCTGGAATGTTACATATTGGCTGATACTTAGTGAAACTCTAGCCTTGGCGTGCGCCTGAAGTGTGCACGTCACGACCGTTGTAGCGCGTGACTTATTTTGCTTCTTCGTGGTTCTGGTGTAACGTCAGGCACAGCGAACGAGAAAACTATGTTTTTTTCACGCGTAAGCATTTCTGTTTCTTTGTGGCACTAGGTCAAGTGCGTGATGTTCATTTGAGCTGTGGCTTTACATATTGCCAACCCGTCTACTTGTTTTGTTTTCTCTCATACGCTGCGGTCTGTTTCCCGCTGCACATTCAAATACTGTATTCAGGATAAAGCTTAAGCGTTCCCTGCCTCGTACGTGTTTGTCTACCGTAAGGTTTTTTGACGCTATGTGTCATGGTCCTCCAGGGTTAGATAATGTTATGCTATGATGTCTCTCTCGTCCTTTATTAGTTTCTCCATATCACCCCTTTGTACATTTTCTAAATATAGGGTAGTTAAGTTATATTCGAACCCACTCGCGGCCTCTCTCCATTGCGCGAGACAGCCGGCAGTCGCCGGGGAAGTTACGCCGGCAGAGGCGGACTAAAATCCTTACCTCATAATAGATGTTGGAAATGTTGACCTTCTGCTCTCATACAGGCAGCATATCTCGTGTAAATATTCTCGCACACTCTCCGAAGCTCAGAAGCAGGATTTCTTGTGATTTCTTGCACAATGTTTTCTCTAGGTTCCTGTAGTGTGCGAAGATTGGAACGATACACTTTGTCTTTTAAAGAACCGCACAAATAAAACCTACAACTCGTTAGATAAGGAGAACGAGAGGGCCACAAACCAACACTAATTATTCTGTCATCAAACACCTCTCTTATTGCATGTAATGATTCGGCAGCCGTATGTGCTGTTGCAGAATCTTGCTTTTGCAGCAATTTGCAATCGATTGACAGAAGAAGAGAAATCGTATGGTTGGTTCCAGCAAGATTCTGCAACAGCACATATGGCTGCCGAATCATTACATGCAATAAGAGAGGTGTTGGATGACACCATAACTAGTGTTGATCTGTGGCCCCCTCGTTCTCCTGACCTAACGAGTTGTGATTTTTATTTATGGGGTTCTTTAAAAGACAAAGTGTATTGTTCCAATCCTCGCACACTACAGGAACTTAGTGAAAACATTGTGCAAGAAATCACAAGAATTCATGTTACTAAGCTTCGGAAACTGAGCAAGAATATTTACACGAGATATGCTGCCTGTTTCAGAGCAGAAGGTCAACATTTCCAACATTTATTATAAGGAAGGATTTTAGCCCGCCTCTGCCGGCGTAATTTCCCCGGTGACTGCCGGCTGTCTCGCGCAATAGAGAGAGGCTGCGAATGGGTTCGAATATAATTTAACTACCCGATACCATTTTGCTTTGTTTTCCATGCTCTCGTTATGAGGCTGATCCTTCTTTTCCCTGGCTGGGGACACCTGTGGCGCTCGAAAAGCTGCAAGCACACTGCTACATAAGCGATTGCCCGGCAAAGACCATCCTTGCAGACTGATGCTCCATTCGGCAGCCTCGAAACTTTCGGTGCTTCAAAATCACACTCCATCATGTCTCTGGACTGGTAGCGCTCGTCGCTTGGCAATCTTCACGTTCAGAGTTTATCTGCGGTGTGTGGTTGACGCGTCTGGTGAGAACTCACCATCCTACGATTAAACCTACTTCGCCTAACCTGGGAATGGCTAGCCAGTCTGATATCTTAAGCTACCTCTACTGTGAATGTGGTGGCAAAGCTACGTTTTGGTAGCTCATGTATCCTGTTTTTGTATACTAGAGGTGTTTTGTTCGTCTTTACCTGTGAGTGTGACTATGTTAAGTTGCTGCGTTTCCCTGGATGGTTGCAGTATTCTGTATCCTGTTCATCTCGTACGTGAGAGTGAGTGTCCTGCTACCCTCACCAATTTTGATCCACTTTTCCAATTGCCTCTATCGCCTTTTTCCTCTACTTCTTCCGCTCCTCTCTTAGGTCTTCCATTCCTGCATCTTTGTGAGAGACTCCTGGTTATGTATTTTGGTATTTTGTACTCCTCGGCCTTCCACATATTTTTTTCTTTCATTCTATCCTTCACTGTCAACACCCCGTTTAGCTTTACTTACTGTGCTTTCAGGCCCTTTTTGTTCTTTCGTCAGCTGCGGGCAGCTGTTTCAACAGGCCTGGGGGATGTAGCGGTTATCTTGGATATATATCCAAGATTATTTTATTAATATTTATATATCAGGATATGCATTATAAAAACAAAATAAATGTAGCATGTCCTAATTTTAAGCTGGGGACGAGCGGTTGATAGACACCAGGAACCCAAGTTTAATGAACTGCTGAGTGGGATGCCAATAACGCTGGGTTTTTTCGCGGTCGTTGTTAGCCATATGCGTGGATGCGGTTAACGCGGATTTGAGGACGTTAATCTTTGGCGTGATGTAAGATCGGGATCATTTATAAACCTCGGATTTTCGGTGCACGTGGTCTTTTTTGACAGTGTGTTGCTACACAAATCTGGGCACTTGTTAGTCCATTACGATACTTTAGCTTTCCGCTAGTGTAGAACTCTGGATACTCCAATCTGACGGCAGCTGCATCTCCCCGGGCGAAGGTAAGAATAAAAAATCACTTCTAAAGTATCATTGTAACTGTGGGAAGTTCGAGGGAATTCTCTTGGAACATATTATATATATTTTACCTAAACTCTGTAACTTATTCGCCAGTGAGATGCAAATAATGGTTCGTAACGTTTAGGGCAACATTTATACAATGGGTATACACACTCTACCTACCTACCTACCCCATTCTACTAGGCTCCCCTAAGTAGGGTTCCTTCTCCTTCCTTGGTGGGAACCAATTTTTGTGAGGGTCCGTAAAAGTCGGCTGAGCTAACCATGGCTTGTAATATTACTGCACAGGTCAAGTCCACGGTGGGGTGGTGACCCTCACGACCTGTAGCGAATACACCCCCTATCTCACCGTGACATTGTTAATGAACATAAAACCTCAAAAGAATGCTAAAGTTACACAAATGGGTTATAATATACTGGTAAAGTTATGAAGCTAGCGCTAGTTCCCGCTTACCTCAGTTAGCGTTAGAGTTTAAAATGCTAATACTCCGAATGTAGTGATGGTCGAGTAGGATTGTTACATTTCGGTCAGAGAGGTGTTCTGGAAATACGTGTTCGATTATGTGGTGATAGGTAAACTCTTTTTACACTTTATTTTACTTCTTTGAACCAACGATTAGGTATTACCAAACAAAATATTATTGATGAAAATTGTAAATTGCATTAAACAAATGAGAATGCTCAATGCATTTTTGTGGTACACGTATACTTAACACTGAAGCAAAGTCATAGTCTAAAGCACCTTTCTAATATCGACATTAACGGCCCATTTAACGAAGGTTTATATCCTTCAAAATGTGAAATGTCCAGGCTCCTACGTCGAAGTCTGTCATGACGTATTCTTCTGTGTTCTCTGCAGTACTTCTAAACTTTCTTGCCTACTGAGGCATACACAGCGATGTATTCAAACGACGAATATTTGGGTATGTCGTTGCTCTATGGTGAGACAAAATGTAATGCAATGGAAGCAAGACGCCTATACCAACAGCGAATTCCAGAAAGAAGATCGCCAACTATAGATACGTTTCGAAGAGTTGAGAGGCGCATACGGAAACACGGCTAATCAAAAAGGCATCTCCTTCACGGGATACTCCAGTGACTTATGGAGTTAATAACGAAACGGTGCGTAATACAATTAAAAACAATCAACATATCAGTTTTAGAACCATACCACGGGATATGAACATTAACCAGGCATCAGTGCCGCGAATATTGTACCGCAATGAATTTCATCCCTATCACCTACAGCTACATCGGGTTCTCTATGAATGCGACTACCAAGTGCCAGGTAACTTCACACAACCTGTGTATCTTCAGTTTCTTCGAGAAGATCTGCCGGTATTATTAGAAAATATGTCGTTGAAGAAACGGGTGAGAATGTGGTTTCAGCAAGATGAAATTACTTACATGAAGTATATCCAGAAAAATGAATTGGATGAGTGAGCCCCGTCGTTTGACTGGTTAGATCATCTTATCTAGCTCCACCTAATTTCTTCCTGTGGGGCTCTGTCCGAAAGAACCACAGAAGCGAAATCAATTACGATTGCTGATCAGCGAAGCCTGTAGGGACGCCACACCATACAAGAACTTCTCTGCAACAGCGCGCTTAAGTGTGCAACGAAGGAAGGCGACATTTGGAGCACTTGGTTCATTAATCAAGTGCCTTTTGAATTGAGTTTATTCTTCCATGTGATTTTAAATGTTTTTAAATATTAATATGTAACTATTTTATAGTCAGTATGCATTACTTTTATTTATTCCTTGTTATTTTGCAATTTTTGGCGTAAGAAGTTAATAAAAGTACTGGATTAAATACCAATAAACCCATATGAAACGACATTAAGCGCATTTTCAGGACTGGTTTACCGTTCTTTACCCAGTACGTCGAAGAAGTTAAATCTGATGGCTACTGATTAACATAAAAAGCCAAACAAAAAGAAAAATCGTGACTCTTATAAGGTGTTTCAACCTGCGAAATATTCATGTAGTTAATGAAAAACTGACATCGAGCCACAGCAAGCCTTTACTGATTTCTCTCACATTTCGGTATCAAGCTGTTTTATGACTAAAAAGGATATTTAGATTCTAGCTCTTGGCAGCTTATTATCACTTACGAAGCCTTTCGTCATTGATATCAGATAGGCCCAAGAAAGATTAGCTGTATTTGACACAATACAACTACAAAACCAATTATTGCTTGGCAATTAAGGAGCGATGTTTTTAGGGAAGACTATAATCCGCGGGTTGCATAGATACGAAAACCTAAGGTCATCTGATTCACCTGGTGTATACTCTGCCTCTTTTTGTGCTTAAATGTTTATCACAACTGATTAACAATAAAGGTATTTTCGATTGTTCTCTTGCCTTTTCCAATTCCCGTCTGGAATACTGATAGTTTATTCTCATTCTCTACCCAGCACTGTAGTCTTCCTTCTAAGATCCCTGAATAAATAATTAAAAAAAATTAAGAATAAGCTAATGACCCATAACTGGCTGGAACTTTAACCTTTCCTTTTCCTTATAAACAGGTGCAATTATAATTGTCTTCCAACTGTGTGATAACTTTCTCCCTCGAATATAATATTCATCAGCTTAAACAACGTCACATTTCTTTTCCAACCTTCTGACCATAGTTTAAAAAATTCACTTGTGATACCCTGAATTCGCAAACATGCATTGTTCTTCAATATATGTATGTTGTGTTATTTTAGTCTCTCTGTCCTTTCAGCAACACATTCATCACAACTCTAATTAAGAAATTTTACACTGTATATTTAAGTCTTTTGTCCTTGCATCACAACACTAAATTAGGACTATTAAAACTATACACATATTTTAAAAAGCGCCACATTCTTATATGATCCTTTATACAAAGCTAACTTCTTTTCTGTCAATAATACATCGTTCCCAGTAACAGGCAAAGCTTAAGGGAAAATGCCATTTCAAGGTGTGAAATTAATAATATTATTATACATTTCTATTTATTATTTCAGGACAGCATTTGTCGTTGTTTCTGATGCTGCCTATGTGGTCTATGACATTCGAGGGATACATCATTCCAGCAAGCGATGACTGGACCCATTTCTGAGGTGGCGGCACCCAGCGGGAGGAATCTCCTTCATTCGATGGTAGGGTGATATGAGGATGTCGATGGAATGGGAGGACCTACACACTTTACCATGAACTCCGAACCACGTTGGACCTTGGGGATACTTCACATGAGCAAGTCAGAAGTGAAGGCGTGGATGGAGTAGATTTAAAATTCTACGGAATTTGTTATAATTGGAAAAATCTAATGTGTGATATAGGTACTGCGATTCTTTATTTCGTCCTTGATGGCGTTTCAGATCAGGTATGTACGACGTTTACAAAGAAATCTAATATCTAATATTTTACCTTACTGACTTAGTTTTGCAGTTTCCTCGGGAATACAGTTTTCCACAACATAAATTTGTTTAACACTACAAATTTCCATTTTAATGATACGTATATACTTGCATCCTTTTATATAAGACGATATCTCAGCATGGTACTACTATTCAGAATCTAGTACAGGGAGACAGAAAAATAATGTAAGTGTATGGTATTTCAATATAGTTGTGTTAAAGTGTATAATTCTAATTTATTTAAAACTATCTAATTCGACTGCTTTCATGTGGCTTGAAATTAAAGCCAGCATCGCATATGTTAGTGGTTTGTAGCTAACACACTTTGTAATGCAGGGTGTAGGCTGTATTTAATTTTTATCCACTCCATCTTAACCGTAAGGATTTTTTCATGCATGAGATAACAAAATAAGGATATCTGGGTGGTCATGTAGAATTCCCCTCTATAAAGACATAGTTTCCAAACTTTCCATGTTGTGCCAAGTGAAGGATCTAGTTTGACATACAGCTTATGAGTATGGAGGGTAATGGTTCAAAATACATAATGTACATTCTTGTCAAATGTGACAATTATTAAGAATCTCCATCATCAGATGTGTGTTATTCTTGTATTTGTTGTATGACTGCTGTTGCATGTATGCTTTACGCATGTTGTATACCAATTTATATGACGCTAAAATGAATTTAATGAACGAAATGACGGTTATATTAGTATAATTATAATTGAAGTACAATATTAAACATTTAAGTAGTTCGTTGTATGCCTCAGATCTCAGAATTACATTAAAAGTTTCAAATATTCTGGTATTATACAGCTTATACAGCTTATTACCTGCTGTAAAAACTTAAATATTTGTTTTAAAACCTCAAAATATACAATGATACATACCGTTCAACAATAAGCGTCTATATGTAAGATATAGGATTTGAGGTATGCAGTTTTTCGCTATACTGTAACTGTTATGGAAACATGAAAAGGAATGCTGATAGATTCGAGTTTCTTTCTTGACAAAAAACCCCTCTAATATTAAATATTCTTTGTTTTACTTTCATTACATCGGGTTTTCACATTTAATACATAAGCAGAGGTATAGGGGATAATATGCTTGGTGGATTGACTGTGATATTGTTATAATATTTCCCCTATACCAAATTATACAAAATAAGTTAATGTGTTCAAAAGCTTCATAATCTCCGCCAAGATGGAGCCCTTCA
Organism: Deroplatys truncata; assembly: GCA_030765065.1. Taxonomy (NCBI): domain Eukaryota; kingdom Metazoa; phylum Arthropoda; class Insecta; order Mantodea; family Mantidae; genus Deroplatys; species Deroplatys truncata. The sequence goes on along the minus strand of CM060990.1, from coordinate 403,877,755 downwards.
TCTTGCACAGGGTTTCAGCAACAGGATTGAATGATGCATCTTGTTACAATAATTGAAAATAGAAAACTTATCCTGTGCATTGCTTGACTTTGAGACATATTCATCGGGTGGTACTATTTAACCACTCTGAATGGTTAAATGCCTACATCGACTTCAATTCCGAGAAGCCTGCCAGAGAAACTTCTAAGATTGAAGAATCGCTGAAAAAAGATGAGAAACGTTGTGTATGGAAAGCGCATTGTAAACGTACGCAAATACAGACATTTTAAGCTTGTTATTACCTGGGGACAAGCACAGTGGAGCCATACAAAGTACCTTTAAATCATGACAGTATGACAGCTCATTCATTTATCATAGTATTTTTCTACCTATTGCACATTCATTAACTAAAATATTTAATGGTTAACACTAATTAAAATCAGAGTAATATACCAATTAATAATGTCCTTTTGATTTCGAACCATTGCACCGGGAGGTGTTATTCGAGAGGCACTCTTGCATTTACAGAACATTGCAAATGTGTTTTCATGTGTTTTACAGTTAACAATTGCTGGATTATACACGATCTTGAAGCTTCAAATAACGCATTGAATATATTAGAGAGCGGCCCACTTGTCGAAGTTATACGTCGTAAACGCGCAAAGCGCGCCAGTAAGGTTGATTGCATACTACAGGGGTTTAAGGTGTATACAAAGTATACCTGTTACAAGTGTAGTGTAACAGGTAGTGGTATGCTTTCGTCAGAAAAGGTTGTGATTATTCGTAAACGGATTAATGAAAATACTTTCATCGAATTTAATTAATGTGGTACTCAGAACAGAACAAATGTTTGCTACGTCATGAAAATTCAAGGCGGGTTTTACAATAAACTGAAACAGCGTGACTGTTTTGACAAAACAAAACTCCTATTTTATTTCCGTAGTACGGCTGACACATGATTGTTAGTCAATAAACAGTTATGCATTTGCCGTTGGACTTTCCGTCTCCCACACTGCTTGTATTTGAAACTCAGGTTATTAAACAATAAAGCACCACTGTGTGTAACATAGGCCTTTAATGCTGTCGTTCTTTATCCTTCGATTTCGGTTGACATTCCCTCTATGCTTATGCAGTGGTGAAGACTCCGCTCTGTATCCTGGTATACCCGCCGAAGCATCTCTGGAGTCACAGTACGGAAAGCAGCGATTATACGCCTGTGGAGAGCCGCAAACTACTTTCTGCCCTGTTATGATAGGCCTATGCTTTCAGATGTCCGCATTAAAAGAAATATACGGGTGTGAGGTCCGGCGAACGATGGGGCCCGCCCCGGCCAATCCACCTTCGTGGATAGGCAAGAAAAGCCTGCACCATTGAGTCATAATGTGATGGCGCACCATCTAGCTGTAGCGAGTGATATGTTGCTAGCGGGAAATTTCTAAAAGCTCACCGTTCATTAGTTGAGTCTGCAGGAGGGTCAAGAAACGTTCTCCATTGAGATCGTCGTCCATGATAACTGGTCCAATAACATGATCCCTTAAAATACCACACCATATATTCAGCTTCCACCCATTTTGGCTATGATTCCCACGGAACCATCGGGGATTGCGATGTGCCCAGTACACCATGTTGTGCCGGTATTGGTGAAGGTACATTCGCCTGACCAAATAACTTTGCTGATGAAGTCCGGATATTGTTGGAAACAGCATATAATTGTACAGCAATAGGTAGTTCTGGTTTGAAAATAATTTTCTGTTAACTCTTGCACCAACTGAAATTTGTAGGGGTGCCACTTCTATCCTCGGAGTATTCGATGAATGGAAGCCTTTCCGAGACCTAACTCTACTGCGGTTTGTATGATGCTCATTTGCGGACATTTTCCTGACGCCTATTGGCCTAACCTTTGGTGCATGGACTGTCATAGAGTTCCGTGCGTCACCAGTCTCACAAAAGTGCGTCCGAAGACATGACGCGAAGGCAAACGACGTCGGGGAAACCGTTGTTGATACAGTTTTCGTGCAATAGAAAGATTTCCTCCAGTCTCACCAAATATTTGTACCATCGATACGTATTCGTCGTTATTGTGCATATTCGTCACCTTACTGTTGAAGATACCAGCGCTTTTATGTCCGAAAGGAATATTCTAGAAACGTATTCGTCTAAAACAATAAGACAATCCTTCTCAAAATACCTATAAATAGGGACTAATTGGTGCAGTAATATATATTTCAGATGCAAAAGCATACAGACGTGAGCGGGATTGGAATTCGGAACCTGTTCGTTAAATAACTCTCCGCACTAACCCCGTACACAAAGCACACCTGTGAATATATAGGTTAAAGCAGCCACCTAACAGATAATCTTCAGATATCTATTTCATAACGGACGAGACGTATTATTATAATGATTAGTATTATTATTATAATTATCATAATTATTATTATACTGTATATTAATGGAATATTAAATTACTGTTTAGAATTATCAACATTATATCTTACTACTAAAACAATGAATAACAAATACAGTATGTGAGTTAATCAAAGTAGCAATCAAAGCTAGTCAGTGCACCAAATACATTTGCCTCATACGCGGCGACAATATTAGCAGTGTGGGAAAGCGTGTACATAAAATAACTGAAACGGAATCAAGTAGTCCTACTTAATGTAATGATACTAGAGTAGAGGTCTTTTACCATCCCTCATATTGTCATGTGGGTTGCTTATTCGAAAAAAGTGGACGGCGATTCGGGAACATCCTGTATAAAGAAGTTGAAATTGCTTCGTATTGATGATTATGGACAATTTCTAGAGGAAATGATACTAACATCAGATTATAAGTGAAAGGCACAGCTCATTAATGTTACCTCATTCAACCAGGTAAATTGAATTATAGTTAAACTTATAAATTACCACAAATTAAAATTGACTCATTGAATGGAATTCGTCTTTCTGATCCTGTAAGCAGACATTTGTAAAGCTAATTTGGCAAAATGTTCATTCTGCATTTAAACCTGTGGCATCTCAGATTAAATGTTTCACCCAGAACAACGTCAAAGCATATATTGTCATAGAAGCTGACGGTAACCAAAATCTGTTCAGAGTTTGATTATTGGCATATTACTAATTTGAAGCTTTTTCTGAAACGCAAATATTATGTCTACCGATGGCATTAATTTAGACTTTGGAAATTCAGTTAGCCTTTAAAGGTGCAAATTTTCCCCTCCCTTAAATTTGAGGTATTCGATCGAATCATTGAACTCTTTACCTCAGCTTATATCTGGAAGTTATAACGAAGTTTTAATTGCTTAAAACATACTAAATGAAAGGTACTAACTTCATGTTTCCTGCTATGTCACTTGCAGTGGGAGATAATACTTTTAAATTATAATACACCAGTAAAGTCTGTACTTTCTCATGCAAGTTTATATCTAGTATTTACCGTCTAACCTATTAAATGAATATATGATATTCGCTATGTGCAGAGTAAAACCGAAAGACAAGCACACGACTTGTCTTGTGTTAACTTTGAAACGTATACTTTGTATAATTAATCATGGTCATGTCATTGAGTACTAACTTTCTGTTATTACTGTTTGCTGATTACTCAATATTTCAAATAAAATTTGATTACTTTCTATCATATTTAATATCTATCTGAATTTTTTGTCAGCCGATCCTATGTTTTTGCATGTGTGCAGAGTAATAGCTAAAAGCATGCACAAGTTAGAAAAATGTATTCTTATGAGATGTTGAAAATATTTGTCAGAATTCGATGCTGTTGAATGTGAACGCTTATCACGGAGCGTGTCTCTTTACCGCAGAAATTATACTTCATTTTATGGAATCGCATTGTCTTCAAACAAACAGACATCGATGAGCTTGTTTAATGCTATTCTTTCAGAGCTAGGCTCTAATATTTCACACTAAATGTTTGTATTCAAATATCCAGACGGGAGTAAGCCTTCTCTCGATGCAATTTTCATCCCTTCGCCAATATTATATTTCCTACAAAATTTGACATTACATTAACTTGATAGTGTGCCATACTCGTGCATATTCTCAATAATTTAAATTATTCACGACTCTGGACAGTATTCTGCTGCACGCTTGTCTGTCGTTAAATCAAAGTAAGTTTCAGATACAGAGTTATACCATGAATAGTGTAACTATCCAATAAGGATCTGATACTTGAAACCTAGGTATCGAAAGCCTAGATATTTTTGAGCCAACTGTATTTTTGATAACGGGTTAAAGATTCAGGCTATGAAACTTAAAATTTAGTGGCATTTTTCAATTTCAACTGAAACAAATATTTGGATTTCTAGCGCAGAATTATAAAGTCGATAACGCTTTAAAGGAGGAACCTAACCCACTTTTTGAAATGACAAGTCTTTCGGAAGATATAATGTTGAACCTAATAATGTTATGTATGTATGTATTTATGTATGTGTGTGCGTGTGTGTATGTATGTATGTATAGTGTCCTAATTTTTACCCTTTTGTCATCTATTGGTTCTTAATTTGCCAAATATGATTAGCGTATCGGATTTCTCAGTAAACTTGAGAATTATCTCATGATTCATCCTTAAAATGGGTTAGCCCTTCTTATTCTTCATATCGCTTATGGTAGTGGATATTGTATTTACATGCATCAAATGCCAATTCAGAGGTTAGATTGCTCCTTTAGTGAAAATAAAACTGACCAGACTTATTTGACAATATATCGTTATTACAGTCAGGGAGCTTATAACCCACCAGCCACAAGAACATCCATCTAAATTGACAAGAGAAAACCTTTTCCTCCCAACGCTAATCCTCTAAAAAGTCGGACATTGGATAGATCAACATTAGATTTGTTAGTCTTATTGGATATAGAGTCTCATACCTTTATCTCAAACTTTTATATTTTACCAACACATTAGATAGTGGATATTGGGTCGTAGTTACATTCTTACTTATGAGCATCTTGCAAATCATATAAAAACATCTATTGCGCCAAAATACCACTACTCAACTAGAATTTGGTTTATCTTATTGGAAATGGATTTGTCTAGTAATATACAAACTACACTCCACGAAAAATTGCAGCATCCAATCGCATGATTTGACTAGGGACAGAAAATAACACCACTGAGAATCAAAGGCAATGCATTTTTGTTGCCTAAAACGTGTCTGAGTCTTGAAATTATTTTAATGTCTTTCGTCAATAGCAAACATGTTTCATCTAGCAAAATAATACTTAGAGTTCTCTGCGTAAGCATTAAAGGTATTATATTTTGAGCTTGAGGCAATCATGAAGCTCACCTTGATTCATTGCTGTGGGGGCTTTCAGGGAAAGTTCTGATATTTCATATTAAATGTATTAGTTATTATATTTTATCTTGATTTCTCTATAGTGTGTTGCCAGCATTAAGGGAAAAATTATAATAGCCTTCCTTCGAGATCATATCCCCCTTTTCTTGAGGGTTTCCACCGCCATTAAACGTTCTAGCATGAATTTGTCCAAGTATGTCGAACCCTGAGGCAAATAAATGACAATTTTGTCTCAGTTCCGGTATACTGTGACAGTATATCACCCAGAGGTTTTCTTCGATGACGATTATAATCTTACGCAAACGCGTATTTAAACTGCTATACTCACTGCAACGATATATTTATTGCTTCAAAACCTATGTACATATAGACTGAGATCACTGATAGGTATCCCATCGTCACTTAAGAGGGTATAACATAATTATCTCTCAATTATTTCAGAAGTCAAAAAATTAAAATCATGTCATAGCAAAAAACACGTAAAAGATCCTATTGAAGTATAGCAATCAACTTGACATGATGGTAATTACTTTTTAAATTGTGTTTCATCATTCTAATATAATGTTATCCTTGCCAGGTTCCAAAAAGAGTATCACTGTTTCAGAATGTGGTAATTATTTTAGGACAGTTACAGTACAATTTAAAAATTGGATTAATCATTTTAATATAACTGTAAGTAATAGGTTTATCAATATCAGGATTCGAACAGAGTAATACTGGTTTCAATTATGATATAAGTTCATATATTCCCTGCTAGTTATGTGAAGAAATTGTGACTTCTGTCAGCATCTATATGCGTGCGCCTCATTTAGGTCAGTCTTCAGACTTTCACACACGCAGGAGGTTCTATTTGTCGAAAATAACTGGAATGTTCCCTGTCTGATATATGACAGCTGTGCTGAATATAGTCTCTGTACCAACGTATGAATTGCCCAGTCTTTGCCAGGATTTATACACGTATCCACACACTGCAGTCATATATAAAATGAGTGAATCTAAATAACCGGACTATTCTAAATATATTAATTTCATTGAGTTAATTTATTCTAAAGTAACTAGAATTCATAGACATCTACAGTTGCAAACAATATAAAACCACTCGGTTTCCAAACCTTCCTCCTAGTGTTACAGTAGACACAGGAGTTAAACTGATTTTGCCGTCATGTGGTAAAATCTAAGGGAAGATAGATGACTGAAATAAACAATATCGTTTATCGTTTTAGTAAAACGTTAATTTCTCTTAGGCCATCACAGATAAGCTCACCAAATTACATATGCATCTATACTAGTGTCTGATTCATACATAACAAAAATGTGTGTATATCTGATTAGTAACTTTCTGAATCAGCTGTTTTTATCCTGAGTTTATATTTCATTTTCTAGAAGCTTATGTTCCTTTTTTGCAGAAACTATCAATTATAAAACTTCGAAATTTGGTACAGATGTTCTCAGCCGCATGTTCTTTAACGAGAATCAATCCATTAACTTAATTACAACATTCACAAAATATTATAATTCATGAAACGATATGATCGAGTAGAATATGCATATTGTTTTGATAATAATATTCACTAATTGCCATATTATTAAAGATACACAAGTGATTGCACATCACAATAAGCAGATGGGGTATATATTCCCGCAAAAGTTCACTGCGATTGGCCGACTACTTCCTGAGAAAAGGTACATAAATGAAAGAAAATGTAGTTTTGAGGAAAGCCATTTTAAAGTGCATGCGTGGCAGGCATTTAGAGGGCACACACTAACCTTTTAAATAGCCATTCAAGGCCACAAATGATATGTAAACGGACATCTCATTCTGTTCACAAAAATTGGGCTTTTTTCAAAAATAAAAATTGGATTTTTGAGACCTTAGTCACCTATCACCGCTTAACTTTTGTTGTAACTAATCTTGCGTATTATCTGGGAGAAGTAATGCTTAATGTACAGACGGCTCCAATTTTTTTCCGTGCCACTTGTGAGGGGGAAAGCGGGTTGTCTTATCGAGAGGTTATGCCAGGTGCCTTAGCTCATACCTGCTCTACGAGGTTAGAGGATGTAATAGTGCTAAAGAAAGTATAATTCCAAGACAATTCCCTTATACTTGGCTGTAAGCATGTAATAACTGTGAAAAGAAAGCAGCAATAATATTACAGCACGGCGAAATTAGCTGTATACAAACTAATTTTTAGGAATTAGAGGCATCATATTATTGTGCAACAAGCAAATGAATCAAAATGGTTTGGAATTCAATATTCACTGCTTTCTCTAACCATTATCAATTAACACATGTTCTTAATTTTCATAACGTCCTTATAAAGTATGGTTTTTCCGTGCATCGTGACAACAATTTAGGCCATAAATTATTTAAAGTTACAGTCTAAGTTACACCTTTCCCTATTTGGTTGCATGCAAGATGCCGTAACGATAAACAGCCGCTTATCTATACCACAATTCTACGTTTTACTGTCTCTACTAGTTACCTATAATAAGTAGATAAATATTGTATTCCACCCAAAAATTAAAAAACGAGATTAACAGGAAATAACGTTTTGAGACCACCTGAATCTAAAGAAAGCATTTTTACTTTCCCTACTACGCACTTACAGTAAGTAAAGGAAGTATTGTATTCCACCCAAGAAGTCAATAACGAGATTCACCGTAAATACACGTTTTGAGACTCCCTGAATCCAAGGTAAGCATCTTTACTACGTAGCTACAGCAAGTAGAGAAAGTATTGTGTTCCACCCAAAAATGAATTAACGAGATCGACCGGAAATACGTTTTGAGATCCACTGAATCCTAAGTAGGCATTTTTTACTTTCTCTACCAAGTAGCTAAGTAAAGTACTGTGTTCCACCTAAAAATTTAATGTCGTAATTTCACCAGAAATCACGTTTGCGACTTCCTGGATACACTGAGTTTATTTTTAGAAAAATGTGTAAGTATGTGTGTGTGTGTGTGTGATTGTGTGTGCGCGCGCGCGTGTGTGTCCGCGAACAGCATAGCTAAAAAAAAACAAAAAGTTGGTTAAAAACCAAGCTTAATGTTTAAGTTCGACTTCTTCCAAGAACGCGACACGGAGATTTTAAAGAAAATCCCCCACTCCAAACTACCATTTACATTGGGAATTTTTCGGAATTTTTTATTCTTTCAAAAATGGCACTAAGGATATAAGTTAAAATACATATTTTTAAGCTACCTTCATGATAAATAAAATGTATATATTTAATTTTCTAGGAATAGTCTGTAAATTCGTCTTATGACTTTTGATAACTAGTAAAACGTAAGAGAAAGACAAAATCTTACTGTACAACAAATGTAGATCTTGTTAAAGCACAAAATTTGTATGAAATAAAATTTTAAGGTTTTACCTATTCTGAAATATTATTTGTTATTAGTTTAAATTTTCAAATACTTATACTTCTCTCAACTGCAAATAACTATTTTATTTCCTTCCTTCTTTCTTCCCTCCTTTCTTTCTTCCATCCCTTCTTTCTTTCTTTCTTTCTTTCTTCCTTCCTTTCTTTCTCTCTCTCTCTCTCTCGTTTTTTCCCTTGTCGTTCTTTTTCTCTCTCTTTCTTTCTCTCGTTCTCTCTCTTTCTTTCATTCTTTCTCGTGTTCATACAAAGAGAACAGAATTTCAAAGCTATAACGTCTGTGGCTCACATTCGGGAGGTCGTGGGTTCGGTTCCTATGGCCGACCTTCCTGACCCATGGTTCTTTCTGGGTTTTTTTCCGTGTCGCCAGGCGAATGCTGGGAAATATTATCACATCCCCGAATTTCCTGTCCCTGCATTTCATCTCCATTCTCATTTCCCTTCATCTTTCATTCGTTGGTCTCTTTCAGGGTTGGAAGTGCCGGCGATGGTGTTTCGGTGCAGTTTGACAGGGTAAAATGCTGCTCTTTGTGACCCTCTCCGTTCCTTGGCTTTCGGCTGGCTATCGGGGTTATCCTAACCCCCTTGAGGGGCGTTGGATCCCCTCTGTGCGGTGTAGGTTCCCGGGTCTGCCTGTCCGTCTGACGGGGAGTCTCTGTCTGAAAACTTCGGGACCCTGCCATTCCTGTGCCGTCACCTCTGGTTCCGGTCGCTCGGTGTCTCCTCTCACCTCATACTTCCTCCCGGAGACGCCCCCTTGTGAGGTGAAGGCACAATATCCGCAACGTGGATCAGTGCCGAGTCCCCTTCGTAGCAACCAATCCAAAGCTATCACATAGCGATCAGCATTGAGGGGTTTGGCTATAGCTTTTGTTTAATGTGTTCTAGTCATACCTATAACGAATTGTGTAAATAAGTGATGAAGGTTTATCTGTATTAACATGAAATATATTCAAGAATAACCTTTGTAAGAATAGTTTTTGGAAGAGTGAGTACAGAAAGTCATGTGAATGCAACACATACTTTATAGAAAAGCTCCATATGGTTGTGTGTCTGTGAACAACATAACTCCAGAACGAAATGTCGGTTAAATACCAAACTTGATATTTAAATTCAGCATCTTTCCAAATGTGACATAAAGATTTTCAAGAAAACTCCCCCATCCTGAACAACCCTTTACATGGAAACAAATTTCGAAATTTCTTATTTTCTCAAAAATGTTTCAGACGAGTTTGATTAAAATACACTTTGTTTAAGATATTTTCATGACAAACGAAACATATATTTTAAATTTTCTGAGAAGAGCCTCTCAAGGCTTCTTCATTCTGAATGACTTTTGTATAATTGGTAAACTGCAAAAGATGGACAAAGTTTTGCTACACAAGAAATGCAGACCCCGTTATAGCACTCAACCTGTCATATATATATATATATATATATATATATTTTATGATATTAACTATTTCCCAAAATGTTTATATTGGTTTGAATACTTTTTGTAACTGAGAAGTCCCTATTCGTTTTGTTTTTGTTGCGGTCATTCAAACAGCATGGAATTTCAAAGCGTCGCGTAGTGACATGCTTCTTGAAAATGTGACTATCGCTTTGTGTACATTTACTACAACGAAATGTGTAAATGTGAACTTTTTCTTTTGGTAATTAATTAAAGTCCTTTAACCGGATAGGTCATTACGGACGGTGAATGAACGAAATGTTTATAATGGTGCTCAAATCGGCCCGAGGTTCCTAGAGCTTAGAGTTATCTGACATTCATCTTCTCAAGATAAGAGGAAACCCTGGAAAAAGCTTTATCCAGGTAACTCACTCTAACTGATTCGAACTCGGGACCTCCTGAATGTGAGGCAGAACCCCACACCACAGGGATGGGCTAAATGTGAATTGCAAGTTTATCTGGATTATAAGAGGTATACAGAAAAATAAGATGTAGTAAACATAATTCGTAGAAGGGTGAGCAGAGAAAGTTATGTGAACGTAACACATTAGATTTTTCTCGTGGTAATTTAAAGAGCGTGGAGTTTCAAAGGCACCACATAAAAATCTGACTATCATTTTAGCTGTTGCATTCTTCTTATAATTACCACAAAGTTTGTATTGGTAGTTCATCTCAATTAACAGGAAGACTCCTTCACTCAAGGCGTGTGCAGGACAAGGTTGGAAAGATACAATCAGATTGGAAAATTCAGTCATAGCCGAGATTTGAACCACCGATCTTCCAGTTTCCGTCCAGCTGCCGCTGCGGTAACGCATGCGACTCGCATTCGGAAGATCCCTAGGTCGTTTACTGGTGACCGCCCACACTGATCCATGGGATTTTCGAGAGTTTTCCTGTGTCGTCAGGCAAATGCTAATTCGCTCAGCCCCCGAATACCGTTCCATTCCCCATTCCATTCATAGTTAACCTCGTTAGGTCTGTTTCAGGGGCGATGGTGTTCCGGTGCGGCGTGGCAGGAAATAAGGATGCTCTCTGTGGAACCTCATCCGTCTCTCAGTCTTCGGCTGCTTGCTGGGGTATACGGACCACCTCTTGGAGGTTGTTGGACCCCCTGTGGGAGGTGGGGTCTCCGGTTTGCCTGCCCGACTGCCGGGGGTCTCAATCAAGAAACTATAGGAACCTTGCATTGCTGTGCCGTCACTCTGGTTACGGCTGCCCAGTGTCACTCCCTCCCTACCCTCCGGGGGAGCCACCGAGAGGGGCACAAGGACAATATCGTCATTCACTGGATCGGAATCGAGTCCCTTCCATTACACATTCCTTTCCATTCCAGACCAGGGAAGGGAAGTATTTTAAGAACTCAGAACGTGAATCGTAATACAAGGTTTCTAAGTCTTTTTTTAATTAGTTAATTAAGTTTTTTTTTTTTGCTTTCCTCAGATTTGTAATTTGAAGGCAAGTTTACTTCTGAAAGCAATTTAATTTTCGGAATAGAGGGCTTTCAAAGGAACCAATTGGAACAAAAACATATCAATCTTACTGGATTAACACTTTCGGATCACTATTTTTAAAATGTAGCTTATATGTTATCCTAACCGAAAAAACAGCTATATAAAAGCTGCATATTTTGCGCTAAACATTGATTGCTCGTATCTATTAGCAGTTTCTACTTTTAGATACAACTGTTTTTACTGTACGTCCACTACACTGTTGGCACGGTTTTTCTTCCTTTGCCTTGTGAATTTGGGAAGGAGGAATTATGTTTCAAATAAAACAATCTATATTCACTTTTCAGTAACAAACGCAAAATATAACTCATTTTGAAGAGAACGGAATGTTGCACTTCAATGTGCTGAAACTGATTCACCAATTTGACATTAATATTACTTTAGAGTAGCATATTATAGGGGAAGCTGGGGCAGTATTTTGCGATTATATGGGAAAGGATAGGGAAAACGAGGGTATATGCTAGGTTGAGAGGCCCTTCAAGCAGGAAAAATGCGTTTATATGGGGAAGATAGGGACTAGTAGGATCGATGCTAGGCTAGATAGAGGTTGAAGGAGTGGGGATGCGCTTTATATGAGAGATACGGGGGAATACGAGGAGAAGTGCTAGACTAGATAGAGTTTGAGATGTGGAATATGCGTTTATATGGGAAGATTGGAAAAACGTGAACAGATGCTAGGATAGACAATGCCGAAGGAGGGGGGATACGGTTTATACAGGAGAGATAGGGGATACGAGGAGAGGTACTAGACTATTCACGGTTTGAAGGGTAGAGTAGGGCTATTTATATGAAGCGACGAGGAAAACAGGGTATATGCTACGTTGAGAGAACCTTCAAGGAGGAAAGATGCGTTTATATGGAGAAGATAGGGAAAACGAGGAGAGTTCCGAGGTAGAGCAGGTTGAGGAGTAGAGTATGCGTTTATATGGGAGAAATATGGAAAACGGGAGAGATACAAGGATAGACAGGGGTTGAAGGAGAAGGAGGAATGTAGGTTTGTACAGTAATATAGAGAGTAATTCGATTATAAAACATTTCTCATCCAACGTTACAACACCTTTATATACTTTTTTCTAAACCTTACAAACTTTTTATATGTTAAACAGTAGTGCGCGAGACAGAGAGAGACAAACTGTATATCGGTTTACAGTGAAGTATACGTCCTAACCTATCCCCACCTTGTATGCTCTGGATCTTCTCATTGTCTATTCATTCCTATCATCATCTAACATAATCACGTAACAAGACGTAACCAAAAAACGTAACCACGTAACCAACAAACGTAACCACGTAACAAGACGTAACACAACGTAACATAACAGCATGGCAAGACGTTACACTGCGTAATATAAGCACGTAACCAAGTGTCAAGACGTAACACCACGTAACAAGACGTTACATTAAGTAACATAAGAACGTATCCACGTAACATCACGTGATTTGACGTAACCAGAAACAACACACGACGTAACAACACGTAGTAACTATGTAACCACGTAACAAAACGTAAGAACAACACGTAACCAGCCCATTGCTAAGGCAATCTAAACTAGCCCATCCTTCATAACTTAGACAATAAGTACGCGGGCCTAGCCTAGATTAACCAGACCAATCCCAAACGTTCCTCTCATCATCTATTTTACTCAGTCATCGTCTAACCTAATCCGGCTAACCAGAGATAACCTCGACCTTCTTTTAGCGAAATTGCAATGTTTTATTCAGGTTTTATTATTCGAAAGTTTTAATTGAAAAGTTTACGTCAACATACCTTTATTTTAGTTCTCTGTAGGTGTCTGTCCTCTTTTATCTAGGCTTGAGACTAGCACTAGGATTGCTCCTAATGGCAGGGTTACCACCTTCCCTTCCATCTTCTTCTTTCTTCATCAGTTGTCAGCTAGTTGCATGTACAGCACACGGAGAACCTTCATTTTTTAAGAATGTAGACTCACGAGAAAATCTTTATCTTCGACTTACATCTTTTAAACGCTGGTTGTAATGTTGTAATGTCCATATGCATATGTCGTTATTCCATCCTCAGCAATAACTCTTTTATAATCAAACGGAGTCACTGTGATTTTATTCACTTGCACTGTGGCAAGAGCATGCTCCCGAGACAGGATCAGATTCATGGTTGTTCTGATGATTTCTCCAGTTTTAAGACAGTCAGTATAACTCTCAAATGTAACGTGCTGGTTAATAGCACTACGTTTAATGCCTTTAATGTTTTTTATCATTGAGCCATGGATATCTAGTGCATACATCTTAGGTCGTAGTCCGACAAAGCGCTGAATGATTTTACCATTAGCCTCATTTTTAATTTTCCCAGCACCTTCTTGTTTAGAGCTGGATAGCATATATGGTTGACAGGGTAATCAGCTATATCTAGGTGTTCGAGAAAACGTAGCTTGTCCTGGTACACATCTTCAGTTATCACACGATGAATGAACGAATCAGTATCCATATACATGAGCTTCAGGTTTTCAGATCCATAATAGGCTAACAACACATCATAATGATAGTGGTACATTAATGTCTTGGAGATGTCCAACACACCCATACCGATGTATATAGGCTTGTTGAATACGATCTGACGAGAGGCCATATGTACAGCAGCTAGATTAGCAGCATATATTGTTCGATCGATAAACGTAGGCTTGGCGATCAGCTTCTCTATAATCTTCTCATTTGTCACCAGTCGTATATCCATACGGTTACGAAGGTTTTCCATTGTTCTTCCAAACATGGCGTTGTTAAACAATTTGTAGAGGTCCTTCTCAAAATCATTTGCAGCTTGCTGTCGTAGTCTGTTGTTAAATTCCACATACGGTTTTAACCACTGTGACTGGCGGAATTGTAGCACACGATGAATTTTTGTTAACCGTAGCCCATGATTAAGTGCTTGCTTCAAAGCCATGTAATGTACTACATACTTCTTTCGAGGTCCAAGATGAGGTATCAGTTTCTTTGTACTCGAGTCCTTAGGCTTCATACACTCGGGCAGGAATGGTAAATCATTATGCACATCGTGAAGTTCTGCAGGATACTCGATATCGACTTCTAATATAGATCCATGAGGATCATCTTCTTGTAGTCTTTCTAAGTCGATTTTTTCAGGTGATATCCACTCAAATCCACCATAAGGGAGGGCGTGAGACATGGCCCACCCATTTTGGTTATTAGCGTCCTCATATGTAATGAATTGGGTTGGTCTCGACGGATCATACTTCTCCAAGTAAGCACTGTTTGCTTCGGCATAATGGTGGGAGACTTGACATAAACCTCCTCTTATGCCGGATTCCACCATGAGTAATTGCTCATATTCCTGTAACATTTCCAGCTGAATTCCTGTATACAGCGACATGGCATTCCAGGTAAGTCCTGGAGAGGTCAAATAATGAGCAGGGTCGGTTTTATGTGTTTTGAGGGTTTGTTCTCTAAATGTTTAAAAGACATCAGCTAGAAGAAGTACATCAGATATTAAGTAGAGGTCGCTGTACTCACCCAGGTTTCTTACATTAAACAGCTCCCATACATTTCTAGCATGACTGTAGTCAGCATCACTAATTTCTTCTTCATTTAATCTATTGTAGAAGGAGTCCTTATGAGGCAGGCAGGGTTCGTTCAAAACATCCCATGAAGTGACGTAATCATGAGGAAATACACCCTTACGTGTCATCAACTTCATCTTATCTTCTTCGAAGTGTTTCAGTGTTTCAGGGTACGATGTTAGATTCGTCACCAGCTTATTCAAGCTTGTACTGAGAAACCGAAAACTATCCGAAAACCGAAGATTTATATCTCCTACATACTTGGAGAATGATATATAGCTTTCTTCAGAGCTAGAAATTACTTCCACCCGATCACTTGTACATCCCAGCTCTTTAACAATGAAGTGTGAGTCATAGCCGCTGAGGTTGTGCATGAAGACTGGAATATATTTAGGTGTTTTACAGACTAAATTACATGCATTATGTAGACTTCCCCGATATTCACCACTGATGTGGTCATGGTCGCGTACTTTATAGTTTTCTTCAGTAAAGGGTTTTCCACACAAGTAGCATACTGTAGAGGCGTTGAAATCCATCTGCTGTTGATCTGTAAGTTTCAGAAGCATGACGGATTTGTATATATTGTTAATTTCGTTTGCAAGGAACGACAGGTATTCCATAAACTTCTGAGCAGCATCAACACCACGATATACATAGGGATGCTTAGGAAGGCCAGTTTCCAGATGTTCAACGTCGGTTGATGGTTTAACATAAACGCAGAAACTCGTGGGAACATGCTGCTGATAAGATGATGTATATGAAGTTTTAGGATTGGGTATGCATGTATGACATGGGGCGAGAATGCTTTCAAAGTCTGCGTAGATAACGTAAGGTAATTTCAACATCCTTTCAAAATTTTTAAATTGTGCAATTGATTTCTCCTTTGTAGGCATAACCACCCTTGCAACACCATGCTGATTACAGATGGAAACATGTTCTTGTAGTTCTTCCAGTCCACTTCGACAGCACTGATCATCAAAACGTGTAAAACAACGCTTACAGGTATAAACACGTTCTTTATGCATAGTTTTCTGACGTATAAGTTTTTTCAAAATTCTTTATATAAACGTACTGATGTCTACCACTACTGTCATTCAATAGCAGGAGGTCACGGTGTTCAGTTAGGTCAGTCTCAGCGACCTTTATCGCATACACTTCATGCTTCTCGTCCCGGCCGAAGACGTTGATAGACATCCTGTTAAGCTTCTCAAATTTAGGTATTTGAGAAAGTGGCGTAGGGTAGGAAACACAGCTGAAGTCGTATTTATTTTGAAGTTGCTTGTACTTGCTCAGCCGTTGTGCATCCTTCTCAACGAATTTGTCTAATACAGAATACATAAAGCATTGCTCATCAGTTAAATTCTGGATGTTAATGCATGCTTTTCTTGCTTCAACAGAGGGAGGCAGGGGAATGTAGCTACTTCCCCGTAACGGATTGTACTTGTTAATACGAAGACGAATTCCTTCTACAGAAAGCAGAGCCCAGTTGCTGCCCTTAAGTTGTGATTCCTCCATTTCAGTAACCAACTTCTTCATTTTCGTTTCCAGCATAGATTCCAGGTCCGTTTCTAGGAAAACAGCTTGATTCCGTGTTTTAAATGTTTTGACACAGGTTCCTCCAACACTATTAACAGATCTGCACTCAGCTAACAGATTCATTTTCACACTTTTGTGAATACCAAGCTCTTTATGTACAGCCTGGATTATCCGCTGTTTCGTATCATGCAGGTACATATTCAGGTCCTTAGCTGATTCACAACGTATAAAATATGATTTCAAGTGTCCATTGAATGAAGTTTCATATTCTTTCATGTCACAGTCATCCATTGTAGAAAATAACTCATGCTTAGTTGGTTCTAATCTACGCTTCTTCTCAGGTCTGTTTATTTTACACGCATCTTCGTGTCGGCGACCCTTATAACTGTCTTTGAAGTCTACATCACAATATTTACACTTGAACAGCTTTTTACAACGTAGCTCATGTCGTCTTTTATCATATCCACAGAGGAACTTATTACAGCATTTACCACAAGAATATCCTGAGGCACTAAGGAATGATATCCTTATATGAGGAGTTATTCATTTTTCTTCTTGATATAATAACGTATTAACCTTTCTTCAAGGAAATGTTCGCCTCTTTACCTTGATAACACTTTAGAATGTCGATTATTTTCTGAGAGAACAGCGATGTTAACACCTCAGAGATGATTAACAGAATGAAGTTCAATGCTAGAGATCGCTCTATTTATAGAGGAAGCACGAACCTTTTTGAATCATTATATAACGTATTAACCCTTTTCAAGGAAATATTCACCTTTTCACCTTGGTAACACTTTAGAAATCCGATTATTCTCTGAGAGAACAACGTTGTTGTCACCTCAGAGTTATTTAGCAGAATGAAGTCCAATGCTCGTGATCACACTATTTATAGAGGCATGAACCTTTTTGATCAATTATACTGAATATTAATACTAAAAACGGTGATGAAGCGTGTAAGCTCTTATATTTCAATTCGTGTTACACTGATGTTCGAGCGTCTCCATACAGGTTCGAGTGCTTAGAGAAAGTGTAATGCATTGCGAGGATGATGTAATTTTTGGGTATAATCGTACTGATTCGGGTGCTTTACTCGTGAAGGTGATGAACGATCCGTTGAATGAGCAAGAGGCAAGCATTCTCCTGCGCAACGAAACCTAGAAGCACAAAGATGTGAATGAAAGGAAATCGTGATAGCATGCACCCCTCCGGCATTCGCCTGCAGACGAGGGAACACCATCAAAAATCCGTGACCATAGTGAGCAACCAACGGAAATCGAACCAGGGAGACCTTTAGATTGTAGACGTTAAAGATGTAAAATTATATAGAATGAAAGAAAATAGCGATAGATGAGATACCACCCAGGTATTCGCCTACAGACCAAGGAAAACCATAACAATATGATGTCAATGTGAGCAATAAACGGAAATCAAACCAGAGAGACCTTCAGATTGTACACGTGAAAGATGTAATGAAATAAAACGAAAGATAATCATTATAGATGGGAAACCACCCAGACATTCACCCGCAGACCAGGGAAAATCATGAAAAATGTCAGAGTGAACAACCAACAGGAATCGAAATCCTGAACCCTAAAAGCACACGTTAAAGATGTAAATCAAGTAAAATGAAAGAAATCGTGATAGATGAGAAACAACCCAGACTTTCGCCTACAGACCAGGGAAAATCACGAAAAATATGATGTAAGAGTGATTAACCAACGGTAATCGAACCAGGGAGATCTTCAGATTGTGCAGTGAAAGATGTAAATGAAACGGAAAGTAAATCGTGATAGATGGGAAAACCACCCATGCATTCGCAGGCACACCAGAGAAAACTACGAGAAACCTAAGGTCAGAGTGACCGTCCCTACGGAAATCGAACCAGAGACCTCCGAATGCAAACCACAGACGTTATCTTCTGAAACAGACCGTAAAAACAGGTTTATACCATACAACTCATAGCAATAGGATGCCATGCCAGATGGCGTCATACCTGTAGACAGACTGTCGGGGATCAGTCCGACATGTTGAAACGCGCTCGATCGTTCAGACAGATGTTTACATTCAATGCCTACCATACCAACACCGCAATCCATTACACAGCAAAGTTAAAATAATCTTTATTACAATACTTTCTCTCCTTGTTTAATTAAATTCATGTATATACCCTATTATATCATGTTTTTAAGCACTTTCTTTCCCTCATCCCTCTCATTCACCCTAAAGAATCAGTATACAATATGGAATTTTTATACGCTTAATGTCCATTTATCACAGAAATCCACGCTTAATACGCAGTTATCACAGAAAACCACTACATTTGAGCGAAGTAATTTTTTTCCAGAGTTACACGGATTTTAAGCTCCGCCAACTAAAATAGCCTGTAATCGAATTAGTTACCCCCACAGTAGTAAAAGAGTGTTCCTTCAAGGCCTCAAAGGAATATCGCCGACACCGCCTCCTTCCTTTGTGGCCTTACCGTTAAAAGCCGCCTACTCCGCCCCCTGGTTTGTGGCCTTACCCTTAAAAGCCGCCAAATCCTCCCCCCTCCTTTGTGGTCTCGCCCCTTTCACAGCTGCCCAAACCCCTCCCCTCCCGTTCCTTTGTGCACATACCCCATACCCTGGACACACCCTCTCTTTGTGCTCTACTGTCAGGTCTCTCTGCAGAGGGGGTGTGACCACTCCTCCTCTTTGTGGCCTGTCCTAATGCAGGCCTCGGTATTGGAGAACAATGGGCTATTGTTCTCATCGCTTATGCCAGCGCTGGAGTAGAGCACAGAGGAGGGAGGGTGAGGGTCAGAGGATTTTAAGGGTGAGACCACAAGGGTTAAGTGTTTATACGCCTCTCCTTTTTTGTGCTTTTCTTTCACCGCCAATCAGAGACGCAGCACAATGCATTATTGTTCTCTTCGTTAATGGCGGTATCGGAATAGCGTACAAAACCGGGGTGGGAGTCGACAACATCACTTTGAAGCCTTGAAGGAACACTTTTTTCTAATGTGGGGGTAATTAATTCGATTACAGGCTAGTTTAGTTGGCGGTGCGTCACAAGTGAAATGTATTATTACCGTTAAATGCTTATATCTCCTGAATGGAAAGAGATAGCGATATGCCGTAAAGGGTGAATATATCCCTGGAATGTGATGCGTCGTTGCCTGCTGTTCCAAGTTGACCTGGTTGTCTTGGGCTGAATCCCGTGACATGAATACAAATTCATCTTCCAATAACATCAAAAAGTAATTAAGATAAATATGTCGAATAAAGGTATATAAATAAAACTAGTTTCTTTGTAATGCATATTTGACTACTGTCGTCCTGACGAAATTACATCTCTTGGATGAATGCAAGACTAAAAAATATAAAAATAACGTAACGAACGCGCGATACGTCGAAGCGTCTTAAAGTGAATCCGAGAGCTGTACTTCCTCCCTGGACGAGCTTCTCGGGCACACTGAAGTGCCCTCTATACCGCACCCGTAATTAGAGCATGTTATTCCCGCGCCACTCTCGCTAGGACCGCCACCCACCTCTCCCTACCCTCAAGCTGCGCCTCGCAACATACAGAGCGCGCTCACTCTAGCGGAGAGAGTCGAAAGCACGCTCTCCCACTCACCATGAGTAGCCGTGAGGAAGCAGCCATATTGAATGGTTTACCGCGCATGGCAACCATATTGGGTATATGAAGACATCCATTATATGCATGAAACGTATGTATGATTTGATTTTAAAAATGGATTGCGAGACATTATATTTAAAAAGACGGCTGTAAAAATGAAAAATGATAATCTTTACGCTAAGTGTAAATAGCTGGAATCGATGACTATAACAATGTTCACCCACTTTGAACTGAAAAAATATGATAAATTTTCTAATACGATCCTACGAGCTTAAAATCCGTGTAACTCTGGAAAAAAATACTTTGCTCAAATGTAGCGGTTTTCTGTGATAACTGCGTATTAAGCGTGGATTTCTGTGATAAATGGACATTAAGCGTATAAAAATGCCATATTGTATACTGATTCTTTAGGGTGAATGAGAGGGATGAGGGAAAGAAGGTGCTTAAAAACATGATATAATAGGGTATATACATGAATTTAATTAAATAAGGAGAGAAAGTAATGTAATAAAGATTATTTTAACTTTGCTGTGTAATAGATTGCGGTGTTGGTATGGTAGGCATTGAATGTAAACATCTATCTGAACGATCGAGCGCGTTTCAACATGTCGGACTGATCCCCGACAGTCTGTCCACAGGTATGACGCCATCTGGCATGGCATCCTATTGCTATGAGTTGTATGGTATAAACCAGTTTTTACGGTCTGGTTCAGACGATAACGTCTGTGGTTTGCATTCGGAGGTCTCTGGTTCGATTTCCGTAGGGACGGTCACTTTGACCTTAGGTTTCTCGCAGTTTTCTCTGGTGTGCCTGCGAATGCATGGGTGGTTTTCCCATCTATCACGATTTACTTTCCGTTTCATTTACATCTTTCGCGTGTACAATTTGAAGGTCTCCCTGGTTCGATTCCCGTTGGTTGATCACTCTGACCTCAGATTTTTCGCGGGTTTCCCTGGTCTGCAGGCGAATGCCTGGCCGATTTCTCATCTATCGCGATTTCCTTTCATTCTATATAATTTACATCTTTCACTGCACAATCTGAAGATCTCCCTGGTTCGATTACCGTTGGTTAATCACTCTTACATCATATTTTTCGTGATTTTCCCTGGTCTGTAGGCGAAAGTCTGGGTGGTTTCTCATCTATCACGATTTCCTTTCATTTTACTTGATTTACATCTTTAACGTGTGCTTTTAGGGTTCAGGAGTTCGATTCCTGTTGGTTGTTCACTCTGACATTTTTCATGATTTTCCCTGGTCTGCGGGTGAATGTCTGGGTGGTTTCCCATCTATAATGATTATCTTTCGTTTTATTTCATTGCATCTTTCACGTGTACAATCTGAAGGTCTCCCTGGTTTGATTTCCGTTTATTGCTCACATTGACATCATATTTTTATGGTTTTCCTTGGTCTGTACGCGAATGCCTGGGTGGTTTCTCATCTATCGCTATTTTCTTTCATTCTATATAATTTTACAACTTTAACGTCTACAATCTGAAGGTCTCCCTGGTTCGATTCCCGTTGGTCGCTCACTCTAGTCACGGATTTTTGATGGTGTTCCCTCGTCTGCAGGCGAATGCCGGAGGGGTGCATGCTATCACGATTTCCTTTCATTCACATCTTTGTGCAGCTAGGTTTCGTTGCGCAGAAGAATGCTTTCCTCTTGGTCGGTCAATGGATCGTTCATCACCTTCACGAGTCAAGCACCCGAATGAGTACGATTATACCCGAAAATTACATCATCCTCGCAATGAATTACACTTTCTCTAAGCACTCGAACCTGTATGGAGACGCTCGAACATCAGTGTAACACGAATTGAAATATAAGAGCTTACACGCTTCATCACCGTTTTTAGTATTAATATTTAGTATAATTGATCAAAAACGTTCGTGCCTCTATAAATAGTGTGATCTCGAGCATTGGACTTCATTCTGCTAAATAACTCTGAGGTGACAACAACGTTGTTCTCTCAGAGAATAATCGGATTTCTAAAGTGTTATCAAGGTGAAAAGGCGAATATTTCCTTGAAAAGGGTTAATACGTTATATAATTGATTAAAAAAGGTTCGTGCTTCCTCTATAAATAGAGCGATCTCTAGCATTGAACTTCATTCTGTTAATCATCTCTGAGGTGTTAACATCGCTGTTCTCTCAGAAAATAATCGACATTCTAAAGTGTTATCAAGGTAAAGAGGCGAACATTTCCTTGAAGAAAGGTTAATACGTTATTATATCAAGAAGAAAAATGAATAACTCCTCATATAAGGATATCATTCCTTAGTGCCTCAGGATATTCTTGTGGTAAATGCTGTAATAAGTTCCTCCGTGGATATGACAAAAGACGACATGAGCTACGTTGTAAAAAGCTGTTCAAGTGTAAATATTGTGATGTAGACTTCAAAGACAGTTATAAGGGTCGCCGACACGAAGATGCGTGTGAAATAAACAGACCTGAGAAGAAGCGTAGATTAGAACCAACTAAGCATGAGTTATTTTCTACAATGGATGACTGTGACATGAAAGAATATGAAACTTCATTCAATGGGCGCTTGAAATCATATTTTATACGTTGTGAATCAGCTAAGGACCTGAATATGTACCTGCATGATGCGAAACAGCGGATAATCCAGGCTGTACATAAAGAGCTTGGTATTCACAAAAGTGTGAAAATCAATCTGTTCGCTTAGTGCAGATCTGTTAATAGTGTTGAAGAAACCTGTGACAAAACATTTAAAACACGGAATCAAGCTGTTTTCTTAGAAACGGACCTGAATATATAGCTGCATGATGCGAAACAGCGGATAATCCAGGCTGTACATAAAGAGCTTGGTATTCACAAAAGTGTGAAAAACAATCTGTTCGCTTAGTGCAGATCTGTTAATAGTGTTGAAGAAACCTGTGACAAAACATTTAAAACACGGAATGAAGCTGTTTTCCTAGAAACGGACCTGGACTCTACGCTGGAAACGAAAATGAAGAAGTTGGTTACTGAAATGGAGGAATCACAACTTAAGGGCAGCAACTGGGCTCTGCTTTCTGTAGAAGGAATTCGTCTTCGTATTAACAAGTACAATCCGTTACGGGGAAGTAGCTACATTCCCCTGCCTCCCTCTGTTGAAGCAAGAAAAGCATGCATTAACATCCAGAATTTAACTGATGAGCAATGCTTTATGTATTCTGTATTAGACAAATTCGTTGAGAAGGATGCACAACGGGTGAGCAAGTACAAGCAACTTCAAAATAAATACGACTTCAGCTGTGTTTCCTACCCTACGCCACTTTCTCAAATACCTAAATTTGAGAAGCTTAACAGGATGTCTATCAACGTCTTCGGCCTGGACGAGAAGCATGAAGTGTATCCGATAAAGGTGGCTGAGACTGACCTAACTGAACACCGTGACCTTATACTATTGAGTGACAGTAGCGGGAGACATCAGTAAGTTTATATAAAGAATTTTGAAAAAACTTATACGACGTCAGAAAACTATGCATAAAGAATGTGTTTATACCTGTAAGCGTTGTTTTACTTGTTTTGATGATCAGTGCGGTCGAAGTGGACTGGAAGAACTACAAGAACATGTTTCCATCTGTAATCAGCATGGTGTTGCAAGGGTGGTTATGCCTACAAAGGAGAAATCAATTGCACAATTTAAAAATTTTGAAAGGAGTTGAAATTACCTTACGTTATCTACGCAGACTTTGAAAGCATTCTCGCCCCATGTCATACATGCATACCCAATCCTAAAACTTCATATACATCATCTTATCAGCAGCATGTTCCCACGAGTTTCTGCGTTTATGTTAAACCATCAACCGACGTTGAACATCTGGAAACTGGCCTTCCTAAGCATCCCTATGTATATCGTGGTGTTGATGCTGCTCAGAAGTTTATGGAATACCTGTCGTTCCTTGCAAAAGAAATTAACAATATATACAAATCCGTCATGCTTCTGAAACCTACAGATCAACAGCAGATGGATTTCAACGCCTCTACAGTATGCTACTTGTGTGGAAAACCCTTTACTGAAGAAAACTACAAAGTACGCGACCATGACCACATCAGTGGTGAATATCGGAGAAGTCTACATAATGAATGTAATTTAGTCTGTAAAACACCTAAATATATTCCAGTCTTCATGCACAACCTCAGCGGCTATGACTCACACTTCATTGTTAAAGAGCTGGGATGTACAAGTGATCGGGTGGAAGTAATTCCTAGCTCTGAAGAAAGCTATATATCATTCTCCAAGTATGTAGGAGATATAAATCTTCGGTTTGCAGATAGTTTTCGGTTTCTCAGTACAAGCTTGGATAAGCTGGTGACGAATCTAACATCGTACCCTGAAACACTGAAACACTTCGAAGAAGACAAGATGAAGTTGATGACACGTAATGGTGTATTTCCTCATGATTACGTCACTTCATGGGATGTTTTGAACGAACCCTGCCTGCCTCATAAGGACTCCTTCTACAATAGATTAAATGAAGAAGAAATTAGTGATGCTGACTACAGTCATGCTAGAAATGTATGGGAGCTGTTTAATGTAAGAAACCTGGGTGAGTACAGCGACCTCTACTTAATATCTGATGTACTTCTTCTAGCTGATGTCTTTTAAACATTTAGAGAACAAACCCTCAAAACACATAAAACCGACGCTGCTCATTATTTGACCTCTCCAGGACTTACCTGGAATGCCATGTCGCTGTATACAGGAATTCAGCTG
This sequence comes from Deroplatys truncata, assembly GCA_030765065.1. Lineage (NCBI taxonomy): Eukaryota > Metazoa > Arthropoda > Insecta > Mantodea > Mantidae > Deroplatys > Deroplatys truncata. The sequence goes on along the minus strand of CM060990.1, from coordinate 403,852,697 downwards.
GAAATGTTACAGGATTATGACCAATTACTCATGGTGGAATCCGGCATAAGAGGAGGTTTATGTCAAGTCTCCCACCGTTATGCCGAAGCAAACAGCGCTTACTTGGAGAAGTATGATCCGTCGAGACCAACCCAATTCATTACATATGAGGACGCTAATAACCAAAATGGGTGGGCCATGTCTCACGCCCTCCCTTATGGTGGATTTGAGTGGATATCACCTGAAAAAATCGACTTAGAAAGACTACAAGAAGATGATCCTCATGGATCTATATTAGAAGTCGATATCGAGTATCCTGCAGAACTTCACGATGTGCATAATGATTTACCATTCCTGCCCGAGTGTATGAAGCCTAAGGACTCGAGTACAAAGAAACTGATACCTCATCTTGGACCTCGAAAGAAGCATGTAGTACATTACATGGCTTTGAAGCAAGCACTTAATCATGGGCTACGGTTAACAAAAATTCATCGTGTGCTACAATTCCGCCAGTCACAGTGGTTAAAACCGTATGTGGAATTTAACAACAGACTACGACAACAAGTTGCAAATGATTTTGAGAAGGACCTCTACAAATTGTTTAACAACGCCATGTTTGGAAGAACAATGGAAAACCTTCGTAACCGTATGGATATACGACTGGTGACAAATGAGAAGACTATAGAGAAGCTGATCGCCAAGCCTACGTTTATCGATCGAACAATATATGCTGCTAATCTAGCTGCTGTACATATGGCCTCTCGTCAGATCGTATTCAGCAAGCCTATATACATCGGTATGGGTGTGTTGGACATCTCCAAGACATTAATGTACCACTATCATTATGATGTGTTGTTAGCCTATTATGGATCTGAAAACCTGAAGCTCATGTATATGGATACTGATTCGTTCATTCATCGTGTGATAACTGAAGATGTGTACCAGGACAAGCTACGTTTTCTCGAACACCTAGATATAGCTGATTACCCTGTCAACCATATATGCTATCCAGCTCTAAACAAGAAGGTGCTGGGAAAATTAAAAATGAGGCTAATGGTAAAATCATTCAGCGCTTTGTCGGACTACGACCTAAGATGTATGCACTAGATATCCATGGCTCAATGATAAAAAACGTTAAAGGCATTAAACGTAGTGCTATTAACCAGCACGTTACATTTGAGAGTTATACTGACTGTCTTAAAACTGGAGAAATCATCAGAACAACCATGAATCTGATCCTGTCTCGGGAGCATGCTCTTGCCACAGTGCAAGTGAATAAAATCACAGTGACTCCGTTTGATTATAAAAGAGTTATTGCTGAGGATGGAATAACGACATATGCATATGGACATTACAACATTACAACCAGCGTTTAAAAGATGTAAGTCGAAGATAAAGATTTTCTCGTGAGTCTACATTCTTAAAAAATGAAGGTTCTCCGTGTGCTGTACATGCAACTAGCTGACGACTGATGAAGAAAGAAGAAGATGGAAGGGAAGGTGGTAACCCTGCCATTAGGAGCAATGCTAGTGCTAGTCTCAAGCCTAGATAAAAGAGGACAGACACCTACAGCGAACTAAAATAAAGGTATGTTGACGTAAACTTTTCAATTAAAACTCTCGAATAATAAAACCTGAATAAAACATTGCAATTTCGCTAAAAGAAGGTCGAGGTTATCTCTGGTTAGCCGGATTAGGTTAGACGATGACTGAGTAAAATAGATGATGAGAGGAACGTTTGGGATTGGTCTGGTTAATCTAGGCTAGGCCCGCGTACTTATTGTCTAAGTTATGAAGGATGGGCTAGTTTAGATTGCCTTAGCAATGGGCTGGTTACGTGTTGTTCTTACGTTTTGTTACGTGGTTACATAGTTGCTACGTTTTGTTACGTCGTGTGACGTTTCTGGTTACGTCATGTCACGTGATGTTACGTGGATACGTTATTATGTTACTTATTGTAACGTCTTGTTACGTGGTGTTACGTCTTGACACTTGGTTACGTGCTTATATTACGCAGTGTAACGTCTTGCCATGCTGTTATGTTACGTTGTGTTACGTCTTGTTACGTGGTTACGTTTGTTGGTTACGTGGTTACGTTTTTTGGTTACGTCTTGTTACGTGATTATGTTAGATGATGATAGGAATGAATAGACAATGAGAAGATCCAGAGCATACAAGGTGGGGATAGGTTAGGACGTATACTTCACTGTAAACCGATATACAGTTTGTCTCTCTCCGTCTCGCGCACTACTGTTTAACATATAAAAAGTTTGTAAGGTTTAGAAAAAAGTATATAAAGGTGTTGTAACGTTGGATGAGAAATGTTTTATAATCGAATTACTCTCTATATTACTGTACAAACCTACATTCCTCCTTCTCCTTCAACCCCTGTCTATCCTTGTATCTCTCCCGTTTTCCATATTTCTCCCATATAAACGCATACTCTACTCCTCAACCTGCTCTACCTCGGAACTCTCCTCGTTTTCCCTATCTTCTCCATATAAACGCATCTTTCCTCCTTGAAGGTTCTCTCAACGTAGCATATACCCTCGTTTTCCTCGTCTCTTCATATAAATAGCCCTACTCTACCCTTCAAATCGTGAATAGTCTAGTACCTCTCCTCGTATCCCCTATCTCTCCTGTATAAACCGTATCCCCCCCTCCTTCGGCATTGTCTATCCTAGCATCTGTTCACGTTTTTCCAATCTTCCCATATAAACGCATATTCCACATCTCAAACTCTATCTAGTCTAGCACTTCTCCTCGTATTCCCCCGTATCTCTCATATAAAGCGCATCCCCACTCCTTCAACCTCTATCTAGCCTAGCATCGATCCTCGTAGTCCCTATCTTCCCCATATAAACGCATTTTTCCTGCTTGAAGGGCCTCTCAACCTAGGATATACCCTCGTTTTCCCTATTCTTTCCCATATAAACGCAAAAAACTGCGCCAGTTTCCCCTATAATATACTACTCTTTGCTTCCGTATTTTCAAAACGTTACTTGAATATTATCAGAACTGAATGTGCCAACTGTATGGAACTACACACTTAGCGCTAAACGTTGTGAACAATATCTATGAAAATTAAAAAGCAAAACAAACTTATGTTCAAGAAAATAAATATCCAGTGTTTCGGAGTGCGTGAATAACAATCTATTGGTAGCAATTATGAAACGATTATAACTATTATTATTATTATTATTATTATTATTATTAGCAATAAACGTTAAAAACAAGACATGCATTCTGTGCACTTTGTTTCTCAAGATAATTACTTAATAATACATCTTAAACTTCTGAAGTACCGGTATAAACAGTGCAATATTTTATTTTTAAACAACATATTATGTAAAGAAACGGTTAATTTATTTAGCTTGGACAGATCTAGTAAAGAGAAAAGTATGTAGTTTTGTTTTCTTTCCTCTTAGAGCCAGGTCGCTTAATTATACCAACATACACAAAAGTAAATGTGACCTTTGAGCTGGCACTAACTGTCGACTATATCCAGGCATGACTAGTCGAGAAGATATTCCCTCTCTTCTTCTATCCCTGGTCCACTGGAAAACATTTGAAGCCTTCTGTACCTAATAACTTCCATTCCACCCGGCATAATGACGTAACGTTTAAAAGAATAGAAATATACACGCGTTATCTTATAGCAAGTAATACTCTCTAATTCATAAGTAACAGAAAATCTTAAAGATAAGAATATATATTTTCAGCTTAAATAACACTGGGGAACAGTGATTTTGGTGCCTTACAATTCCGACCTATTTCTGACTATATTTGAGTCACTGATTCAAAAAATGCTCTTAGTTTTTCCCTATCGGCTCTAGTATTTGAGATACAGCTTATTCACATTATACACCAATTTAACCTTACTAGTCCGCATATACAACTATATTACTTGCACACAATTAAATAAAGAATACATTTGGATGGATCAAGCACATTCTTTTTCATGAAGCGACTTTCTATCATCTACCATAATTTATTTATACACCAGTCACATTAGGTTCATTGATTTTCTTCCATCAGGTTGCTGAATCCTCGTTTATGTGATTTCCTCCGATGCAATGATATTGGACATTCGCGCTGGATGCTCCAACTGTACTCCGACATGATATGTATATCCCATCATCCACGATACTGTTCTTCCATTATACTTATTTCCCGGTGTAAACGCTCACCCTGTTCCTCGCTTATATCTCCAAGATTTCTGGAAATCGGTCCAAATGACTGTGCAGGTAGTCTAATTTGATGCTCATGTTACAACCAAGTGCACAAAAAGCAATGAGCATATTCTTAACCAGTTTATAGTTAAGAGCCTTATATTTTCCAAGGAAATGTTTACTACCATACAAAACGACGACCACGCAGTCGCCTCAGTATCGTTCATTGACTCTTTAAATTTCTCATTATTTATGAGTTGTCGGATTTGTGGTCCATCAAATATACCTGCTTTTATTTTCTCCATACTCAATGCAGGAAATTTTGTACATACATAACCAAAACTTGCTCCATCTCTATTCAATGACTTGATGAACTGCTTCATTAACCCAAGTTTGATATGCAGTCGTGGCAATATGATCTTATTTCTGTCAACCAAAAGTTCTGTGATTATGTTTGTTTCTCCAACGATCGTGCTTTCTCTAAGAGGCCACTGTCTTGTTACCCAATGTTGATCTTTAGCTCTAGAGTTCCATAGGCATATAAAGCATGGGTATTTGGTGTACCCACCTTGTTGTCCTAGAAGAAAATTCATCATCTTTATGTCGACACAGATAACCCATTGGTGATCACGGTATCAGATCTTATCTGGGACTGTAGCCTATGTAGCTTGATTTTCAGGCATAGTAATTGAGTGACCAATTGGTAACGATCTGTATTTGTTCCCATTATGCAAAAGAAAACATTTCAAGCTGCCTTTGGAGCTATCAATAAATAACCACCCTTCCGTTGGTATTTGTTTTCTTATACCCAGTTTTATTAACATCCTTCAATAGTGATGGAAAAAACAAATTGGTTTTCTGTTGTGAAGAATGGCAGGAAATTTTGCTCTCTTTTGCGATAGACTGTCACTTTTGTTCCCGGTAAGAGACATTGTTTCTCTGCCAGCCTAGAAGCTAACAATTCTGACCACTTCTTTGGAAGACTAAGATCTCTAATGAGGTCATTCAATTCTGCTTGATTAAAACCAGATATAACTGATGAAGGTCCTGCGAAATCACTGTCATTTTGCTCAGCATAGGTTTCAGCTGATTCATCCACTTCTGGAACACTGATAAATACTGGAATAAGTATCTCTCTGAATGTAGAACGGGACGTCTTCAGAGCGTAGCTCGGGATATTTGGCGTATTCCGGTTTTTACTATTGATGCCCTTTACATTTACTGTACAAAAGTAACAATCATCAATGTGGTTTATTGGTTCTCGCTATATCATTGGTTCCCCAAATTTCAAGCAATTCCGCTTCCCATTTTTCCACTGTCGCAGATGCTCTGTGCATGTTTTACATACGATGTGAGGTGTGTCCAAGCCTTATCTTGGTCTCCCAAGTTTTACTTTGAAATAGGCCAAATAAGCGCTTTTTACAAAATCGGTTATGGGTTTTGTTTGCTGGATAAATGTGTATTCCCCACGGAGGAAACAAAACACATCAGGATTATTCACACTTTTCTTCGTGATGAAGCCGTACCAGTGCCTATTAAGCCACGTCATTGTCTATAAAAGGGGTGGCGATGGTGGTGCTGGCAGTGGCGTTGCTATTGGTCGTTTCGCCAGTGGCAGTCGAGGAGGTTGTGATTTTGGCAGTGGCGGTGGTGTTGGTGTTGGCAATGACGGTAGTGGTGTTGGGGTGGCGGTGGCGGTGGTGATGTTATTGGTGATGGTGGAGGTTGTGTTGGTAGTGGTGGCGGTGGTCGCGGCGGTGGTGGTGTTGTCAGTGGCGGTGGTGATGTTGCTGGCAGTGGCGGTGGTGGTGGGGTGGCGGTGACGGTGGTGGTGTTGGTGTTGGGGTAGCGGTGGCGGTGGTGGTGTTATTGGTGTTGGTGGAGGCGGTGGTGGTGGTGGCGGTGGCCGCGGCGGTGGTGGTGTTGTTAGTGGCGGTGATGGTGGCAGTTTTGATGGTGATGCTGCTGGCGGTGGTGGGGGCATTGGCGGTGACGGTGGTGGTGGCATTGGCGGTGACGGTGGTGGTGTTAGTAGTGGTGGTGTTGGTGGTGGCAGACAGCGTTGGTGGTGGCAGTGGTGTTGTCGCTAGCGGTGGCGTGGTGGTGCCGATGGCGGTGGTAATGGTGGTGATGGCAGTGTTGATGTTGGTGGTGGTGGCAGTGTTGGTGGTGCTTGTGGTGGTTGCAGTGGCGGTGGTGGTAGTGGTAGTGGTGGTGAAAGTAAAATGAATTGTGTTTGTGAAATATACCAAAATCAATGTATCTGTTTTAAATACTGTAAAGAGCGAAATATAGATTACAAACACAGAAGTTATTTATCAAGGGAAATATGGGGTTGAAGAAGTACATTTTTAAAACTATTTCATTAGAAACACAATTATCTGAAAATATTTAGTAACGTTAGTTTAATGTAGAGGAACTTAAAATTAATGTAGGATGTTTTGTGTTCTTGCTTCAATGTGTGACTTATTTGGAGGCTGTGAAAGCTCTTGAGTTGTATGTACAGAAGGCTCCAAATTTTTTCCGGTGGACCAGCGGGTGTAGAGGAAGAGGGCGGAAGGAATGGCTTCTCGACTAGTCATGCCTGGCTATAGCCGACAGTGAGTGCCGGTATCGTCTCAAAGGTCACATTTACTTCTGTGTATGCTCGTATAATTCAACGGCCTGACTCTAAGAGGAAAGAAGACGAAACGGAATACTTTTCTCCTTACTAGATCTATCCAAGTGAAATAAATTAACATTTTCTTTACATAATATGTTGTTCAAAAATCAAATATTGAACTGTTTATGTGAGTGCTACAGCAGTTTAAGATGCATTATTCAGTAATTTTCTTTAGAAACAAGATGCACATAACGCGTATCTTGTTTTTAACGTTTGTTGCTAATAATAGTAGTAGTAATAATAATAATAATAATAATAATAATAATAATAATAATCGTTTCATAATCAACAATAATATATTTTTCTACATGCATTTCGAAATAGAGTGTGTTTATTATCTTCAATACAAGTTTTTTTTTAATTTTCTTAGAGATTGATCACAATCTTTAGACTAAGTGTGTAGTTCCATACAGTTGGCATAATCAGTTCTGATAATATTCAAGCAATGTTTTAAAAATACGGAAGCAAAGGTAATCTTAATGACAAACTGTTGATGCAGTTTTAGCACAATTAAGTGCAACATCCAGTTTTCTTCAAAATGAGGTATATTTTGCGTTTGTTACTCAAAAACGAATATAGATTGTTTTATTTGAAACATAATTCCCTCTTCACACACTCAGAATACAAAGGAAGAAAAACCGTGCCAACAGTATAGTGGACATAGAGTAAAAACAGTTATTGTATCTAAAAGGAGAAAATGTTAATAGATACGAGAAAACAATGTTCAGCTGCAAAATATACAGTTTCTATTACAGCTGTTTTATTCGGTTTGGATTACATATAAGCTAAATTTTGAAAATAGTGCCTCGAAAGTGTTAATGAGGACGGTTGATGTGCTTTTGTTGAAAATTGAATTAGTTCAAAAGTAAACTTGGTTTCAAATTACAAATTTGAAGAAAGAAAAAAAACATAGATGCTTTGTATTATGATTCACGTTCAGTATTCTTAAAATACTTCTCTTCCCTGGACTGGAATGGAATGGGATGTGTAACGGAGAGACTCTACCCCGATACAGTGAATGAGGATATTGTGCCTGTGCCCATCGAGGGGGTGCACCGGGAGGGAGGGACGAGGTGAGAGACACCGAGACACCGGACGACCGGAACCAGGAGTGACGACACAGCAATGACAAGGTCCCTAAAGTTTCCAGATTGAGACGCCCCGACAACCTGGCAGGCAAACCGGGTACCCCACCTCCCACAGAGGTCCAACGCTCGCAAGAGGCGGTCCGTATACCCCGGCAACCAGCCGAAGACCGAGAGACGGATAAGGTTCCACAGAGAGGATGCTTTTTTCCTGCCACGCCGCACGGAACACCATCGCAGACACTTTCAGCCCTGAAAAAGACCTAACGGGGTTAAGGATGAATGAAATGAGGAATAGAACCATATTCGGGGGCTGAGAGAAACCACATCAGCATTCGCCTGACGACCCGGGAAAACATGGGAAAAAACCCCGTGGGTTAGAGTGGGTGGTCGCCAGAAAGCGAACTAGGGATCTCTCGAATGCGAGTTGTTGGGTTACAAACTTCGAAAAATTGTGTGCACAACGTAACTACATTATGTATGGATCTGTGTCTCCTACCCATCGAGAACAATTTACCTAAGACAGTGCTCGCAACGCTTTCCCGTATCACTGCATGACCTGGAAACCATCAGAACGACCAGTCACAAGTTTAAGAGCCCTTCCAGTTATCTTCTTAACACAAACACGTAACAACTCAACAGAGCTCTGCATGGCTCAACATAATGCTCTATCCAGACCGTGAGGTTTAACTGGTAGGCGACACAACACTCACATTTATATGAATACTTTACTAATATGTAAAGCCACACACACACACACACACACACACACGCACACACACACACACAGAACACACTGTATAAATACGACACGTGATAGCCGAGACCTTACGGTTTGCAACTCGCTATACAAAACTCATACACGCTACCAAAACTAAACACTTACGAACGAGCCACAAGGAATTAAACGTGCGAGTACAAAATATGGAAAGCAAAATATTTTGGTGTCTCTTATGGGTCATATCCTAACCCTTTAAATGCATATAGAGCTACTTGTTTATTGCTTGCTGATATAAAAAAGAACGATGCTCTACCTAAAATTACTATTTACTGCATAACGGCAGATAATGACGTAATTCATAAACAGCATAGTCTTAAACAAATGGCCGGGGTGCGAGATACTGAAAGTAACAAAATTCTATCGTGTTTCGTTACTCTATATAGGTGTGTGCACAACAATTCCATTAAACTTTGAACGCAGATTGCCTAAAAATGGCTCGTTCTTATCTGAGTCTAGAATTTGGCAAGATACTGTGTTCATGAAATAACTTAGAGGCAACTTGAATATTGCACCAGGCATCATAAAAACACTAAGTTTCTTACTTGTGTGTTTTTCGTCTAAACAATTTAAATGAAGATTGCTTCCCAATTACTGATCACAACTCTGCTGAGACCAAGACAAGAGAAAAGACTTGATTTCAGTGTATGGCAACATAAATTGACAGTGACTAAAGATACTCACCCAAAGGGGGCCCCAGATGTCTCCGGGGGCTGGGTCGAAAAATGAAAAAAAGGCAATTTAGAACCACCTGAGAGGTTGCAATTTACTAGGTCACAACAAGATTATTTATTACAATTTATTAAACGTCAGATGCTTATGATTCTTGATGAGCTGGTTCATTTTGAGCTTACGCTGGCCGCGCGTCGAATTTTCTTGCCGTCAGCGATTTGTAGTCATGTGCATACCGCCGAGAACTCGTGTCGCAGGTGCAGCTGACACCGTGAAAAATATGTTACCAGTTCTAGTGCCACAATCTCGCTTTCGGCGACGTGAAGAATAAATACAAATATGTCTAATTGTAAATTCCAATAAACATAATAATTATAGATACATGACGCTCTCAAAGAAATCGAGTAACAAGTTGTCCATTTTGTATAGACACAAGAATAGCTGGGGACATAGAGGGGAGTACTTGAAATAAAGAAACACTTACACTTAAGGAAAACAAGGGGGTGATCTCAATGAAATACTGACAATACTAAATTTATTGCACACTAAAAGCTTAACCCTACCAAATAAGCACCCTCATCCTTCACGAACAGGTTACAGAAAACTTTCTTACTTTCAGAGCAAAAAAAAAAGGATTTATTTATGCTTTGCAAGCTCTTGTGCTGCAGATTTAAATTCACATAAGTTAAAAAGTGATCTAAAATTCTGAAAAAGATAAACTAACGATTTCCTTATAGCTGGGGTAGCAACATGTTAATATCTCTAAATACCTTACACAGAGTGACAATAAAACTCAATATAATAACAGTGCTGAAAAAATTATAGATTAAACTGTAGGCACACATAACATGCAGAAACATTTAGCAATAATTTGAGCTTACTGTACTTATAATAGTGAAATCACTGAATAAGCTTACAGTTAACTTATGGTCTGGTGGTTTGTCATAAAATTTAAGTTTAATACAAGAAAAATCTGGAAGTTCACAATAAATTTAAGTTAATTGTGTATCACATGTACCATAATAACAATTCTAATGTATCAACATTTTCAAAATAATTTCGAATCAGTGCACAATAGGATATCACATTTTACACACTGGCATACATAACACACAAGTTTAAATAGGTGGGGTAATTCCGGGAGAGATGGACCCCCTTTTCTGAATATCCAATATTTCTTTTACTTTTAGTAAAAGTGGTTAAAATGGTAGTACCTTATGATTGTGGTGCCATCAATAAACCATATATAGCTGTATACGTGCAAAATACGTATTAACGGACTTGTGAATTGTGAACAAAAAATTACACAAATGGTCCATCTAACTCATAGTACTCGGGTTAGATGGACCATGGTATATGGGAGAGATGGACCTGTATAAAATAGGAGGAGAATTAAATGATACATTCGTAATTAGTACTTATTGGTATATTGTAAATCATTTATCATGTAGAACAAACATTTGTTGTTTTACTGAGTTCATTTTGGAGTATGTTTTTTTAGATTTACTCTTTCCTCCCACATAAGTCGCACTTCATGCCGTATTTGATGCAGTTCTCATTAAGCCAATGGGAACACATTGGGCATTGGATCCAGTCTTCATTGCTTTTGGTTGTGTTGTAGTCCTCTCCGCACCCAGCACATTCATTTTCATTCCACTCTTCAAGATCATCGTCACTGCCATTGCATACAACATCATCATCGTTTAGGGACTCTTCAGAATCAGAACTGTCGCTCCCTCTTCTTCTGGTTCTTGGCCTCTTACTTTTAGACACATTAGATTTTCCATTAGCTCTACTCTTCTTAGCTTTCCAAAGGTTAACATTCTCCTTTGAATTCGGTATCTTGGAAACACTTGCTGCCTTACCGTTTAGAGTACTTTACTTCTTCAAAGTTGCTATTGGGGAAATGTCATTAAGGAGTTTAGTTGGTGTTGGTATTTGAGTCTCCTTGTCTACCTGAGTTTCATTAGGGGAATTGTTTTCCACGTAGTAGGTCCCAGGAACTGCCAAGAAATCATCAGTTTGAGGACGTGTGGAACTTGAAGCATCAGCAAAGGCAAATAATTTGAAATATCTAGCAGCTTCGTTGATTCCCATAAGTTGCTTTTTTACTGCATCCACAACCTTCTGTAAGTGGTCTACACTCCAACATCCTCTTTTAGAGCCCTGTTTCCTTTTGTAGGTAGTTGGCATTCCTCTGAAAATAATAATAATAATAATAATAATAATAATAATAATAATATTAAATAAGGCATCTATCTCTATTTCTCTTTTTATAAACGATTTATCGATACTCACACTATATATACATGTATATGTATATATCTATGTCATTAGTCAATAAGTAGACAAATGTTTGTTTATATATTACACTATAACCTCTAACGTTTTACCATAAAAAGGATTGTATAAACATTAAAGTTATAAAAAATACGGTCCATCTCTCCCGTGAGGACCTGGTCCAACTCTCCCGAATATCAGCTGCCATTTTGCTTCGCTTCGGGCCAGCGTCACAAGAACACGTCACGGGGGTACATTTACTTGTTTTACGCTTCCTAAGAAGCTTTGGTAAAAGTATGATATCAAATAATGTGTATAATGCCTAACTATATAAATGGTGAAAAAATGTACATACCTGATTTTAATTATGCGGTATATAAAGTGAATTGCTTCAACAAATCAAGACGAAAACAACAGTCACACATTCACATATGCCATTAGCAGGCGACACTATCGCTAACTCGCTCTACTGGCTGGTTCGAGAAATAATTACCCGGTCCATCTCTACCAATGGTCCATCTCTCCCGGAATTACCCTATAGGTAGAAAAAATTTGGAACGATATCATACCAACAATTGTCCTTCCTGCTGGATTCAGTCTGTTGTGGGATGTAAACTCCTACTGTGATTACAATTAGCTATGTTCCCTCCGTCTTAACTTCGCCACGTTTCCTTCCTATCTCCTGTATACTCCTAGTACACCAATTTATTTCTGGAATGACACTTGAAATTTTTCATTAGCTTCCCTGACGGTTTGCATCAACACGTAACAGCACAGATATTTAATTTTCAATATGGCCGAAACCTTACGCACTTAGCTTTGAGGTCCAGGGCCAGGGTTTCCAAAACTTGAGCAGCTCAACACATACCAATTTCAACACAGGGATATCCAAAATTATGCACTTTCTCTTCTTAATCATCGGGCAGGTCAAGAAAAAGTTTGGTGGTACCACAACTCTTAACCAGGTCATTCAGAGAACCTATATATTGTGGTAACCGTAGCCGGCAAGTCTCTCCTTAGACCTGCGCGTTAGTATACCCTTGATGCTAATCAAGTTTCAACTTCCATGCAACAAAAGCAATCCAACACCTGTGGGCTTCTCCTCACACGCTGTAGAGCGATCCGCAATTCACAAGAGACCTCCCTGGCAGTGCCTCGCGACTTACCTGCCAATAGGGCTCTACTGGCGGCTTCCTCTGTCGCTCAGATTTCTCGGGACGATGGTAAGCCTAATGCAACACTTAACTAACTAAAAAAGCTCTACCGCATCCCTGGCGGGCTCGAACCACGCTCACCAATTGGTAGAGCAACAAAATGACCGCTCTCACACACAGTTCCGGATGTGCCATCGATATATTCTATATATGCGCTCAGCTACACATTATTATGCACCAAAAGAAAAAAAAAAACGATACTCAGGTCATCAGTGCTTCACTCACCTAAAATTTATAAGCCTCGCGGACTCATAAATTAAGCCAAGTATGCTTAAAGGGGGCCAATCACATGTTACATCTACTATCCTTTGTAGACACGAAAGGGAAAAAGGGCTGTTTTAATTCGGCTTACCGACATAACCACGCACTGCTATACCTGTCTGCACCAAGAATTTCTGTCCATACTTAATTTTCATGGGTCTCCACATTACTTTTTAGAGAACAGCATTCTTATACAAACAATAAGATTTTTAGTGAGTTCAGGCAAAGCCTGCATAAACGGAATAAAATCGTTTAGACACACACATTAGCCTGCATAATTTGTCCTCTTTCTTTTCTTTCCTGTTGTTAATCGCCTTAAAAATGTAGTGGCCGGAAATGCCCATTCCGCAAAAAATATTATGCAGCACTTAGCCAAAACCTTAGCCTCGGTTTCTCTAATATCTCATCTTACGTGAATACCAATAATGCCGGCCTTTTAAATACATCACCACAAGAAAAAAAATCTTTATTATTTTATAGAACCCCTGATTAAAAGACTGAGCTCTGCCAGTTAAAAGAGGCAACAGCTATAACTAAAAATCACGTAACAGCAATGCATTTTAAGAATTTCTGAAATATTACACACTTTTTGGGGGTTGCTTTGGTTAGCTACCCTAAATCTAAAAACATTAACACAAGTAGCCTACGGGGCATTATATTTCTAACTTGGTCGTACCGCACTTGGTTACAAGGGAGGGGTGGAGAATGACTCTTGCGGGGGGAGGCTGTGGCAAAAGTAGACATCTCAAAAACCAGCGGGAGGATGGGCGGAAAAAAAATATCTGTAGAACACGAGAGGGTGGGCAGTTGGGACCAAAAAGAAAGGACTGGGTTCGAACACTGGTCTCCGCATTAAGATATTGGAGCCCCGAAGCCTCTACCAACTGTCACAGGCCACCACGGGTCGCAAGGATTACTACCCCATCGCGATCTTGACACGTGCGACTCCACCAAATGTCACTGTAAGAAGGAGATGAAAAGTTGGGGGCTGATACGTACTCAAAACAGGCACCTCCAGAAATTATGTCACGATCAGATAAGGGATGTTTGAAGGGTGACGGTGGGCGCTCAAAGAGGCGCATCCACCAATTATAAGACGGACATATTTGAGGGGTTGCTCAGAGGTTTCAAGGGGTGTAATGTAGCCACAAAACTGGCAGGAGACCCGTGCGACTCTGACACATGCTACTACTAGCTTAAGGTTCGAACTCGAACCAGAGCGATTCACTGAACCTGGAAGGAAACTCGGGATGGGAAAGGTCTTTAAGGATTCTTATACTCTATAGTAAATGTTAAGTGAAAGGTTGCCGATATGACAAGAGCGGTCTCAAAAAATTACATAATATCCCCAAACTTCTATAAAAATATATAATTTAATATAAAGTATGGCACGAGACCAGAAAAGAGTTTACAAATAATCGAATAGAAAAAGCCTTACATGTCGCTAAGTGTGATACTTCATGGTACTCTTTCCTTATCACATTTTAAAGTACTAAAGACTTTAGAACACGTGGTTTTTAAGGAGAGCGGCGTGGGCTTCCGCTGCACTTGACCAGAGTCAGCTCCGAGGGTACAAAACCTGGGGTTTATAAAGTAAAATCCGGCTAACTACGCAATACATCACTTGATGGGTTACGTCATACGTCACTTGATGGGTTAACGTACTGCCTGCGATTCAGGATCTCTCGTTCATTGCCTTAGGTTGAATGAATTCTGACGCAGCTATTTCCGATTTTCATACTCGCCTTACGCACTGTAGAGTTAAGTTTCAGGACTTGTAAAGTATAATTAATCTTTCAAAAACATATATTTAATGATATAACAATGCCAACACGAACTCCACCGCGACACTATCCAACAGCTTTATATCCAATTGCGGAACGAATAGCGTAAAATAATATGAAATCATTGAATGATAGGTCGTTTGTAAAAGAATAACTAATCTTGGCAGCTGAAAAAATTTGCCTTAATTTCATAAACATTTTTCAGTTGTTAAGTCTTTCTCAAAATACTATTACAAAGAGGATTGAGGAACTAGAATATGCTATAGAAAGGCAATTCTAGGAAAAAATAAAATCATTAGTTGGTTTTTATTTGCATTATATGACACTACAGGCAGATATAATGAAGTTCAACTGGTATACTTTTCAGAGGAGCTGATCTTGACTTATTATATAAGATGGTTGAGCAGAGGTGTCATGTTAACGCCTTTTTTTCTCTTCCGATTACGTAGCCAGATCGGTAACTTCATGAACATACTCGCATTCGGGAGGTCCCGGTTTCGATTCCCGACGACCGCTCATTCTGACCCATGGGTTTTTCCTTTTTTCCTCAGGGTCGTCAGGGGAATACTAGGGTGGTTTCTTCTCTACGTGATTCCCTATCCATCATTTCCCTTTCATTTCCTTTCCTTAGTTTTCATGTGTTCTTGTAGGTTAGCGTGGAGTATGGCGATATCGGATAAATGGCACGGATGCCTGCTCAATGAAAAGAGTATTCCCCGTAGACACCAGAGAGCTACACTACGTGAACAAAAGTATCCGGACACCTGGCTGAAAATGACGTACAAGTTCGTGGCGCCCTCCATCGGTAATGCTGGAAGTCAATATGGTGTTGGCCCACCCTTAGCCTTGATGACAGCGTTCACTCTGGCAGGCATACTTAGAATCAGGTGCTGGAAGGTTTTTTAGGGAATGGCAGCCCACTCTTCACGGAGTGCGGAACTGAGGAGAGGTATCAATGTAGGTCGGTGAGGTCTGGCACGAAGTGGGCGTTCCAAAACATCCCAAAGGTGTTCTATAGGATTCAAGTCAGAACTCTGTGCAGGTCAGTCCATTACAGGGATGTTATTTGCGTGTAACCACTCCGCCACAGCCTGTGCAGTATGAACAGATGCTCGATCGTGTTGAAAGATGCAATTGCCATCCCCGAATTACTCTTCAACAGTGGGAAGCAAGAAGGTGCTTAAAATAACAATGTAGGTGTGCGTGTGATCGTGCCACGCAAAACAATAAGGGGTGCAAGCCTCCTCCAGGAAAAACACGACCACACCATAACACCAGCACCTCCGAATTTCACTGTTGGCAACTACAACTACACACGCTGGCAGATGACGTTCACCGGGCATTCGCCATACCCACACCCTGCCATCGGATCGCCACATTGTGTACCGTGATTCGTCACTCCACACAACGTTTTGCTACTGTTCAATCGTGTAATGTTGACGCTCTTTACACCAAGAGAGGCGTCGTTTGGCATTTTCCTGCGTGATGTGTGGCTTATGAGCAGCCGCTCGACATGGAATCCAAGGTTTGTCACCTCACGCCTAACTGTCATAGTACTTGGAGTGGATCCTTATGCAGTTTGGAATTCCTGTGTGATGGTCTGGGTAGATGTCTGCCTATTACTTGTTACGACCCTCTTCAAATGTCGGCGGTCTCTGTCAGTCAACAGACGAGGACGGCCTGTACGCTTTTGTGCTGTACATGACCCTTCACGTTTCCACCTCACTATCACATTAGAAACAGTGGACATAGGGATGTTTAGGAGTGTGGAAATCTCGCGTACAGACTTCTGACACAAGTGACACGCAATCACCTGACCACGTTCGAAGTCCGTAAGTTCCACGGAGCGTCCCATTCTGCTGTTTCAGGATGTCTAGTGACTACTGAGGTCGCGGATAATGAGTACCAGGCAGTAGGTGGCAGCACAATTCGCCTAACATGAAAAACGTATGTTTTTGGGGGTGTTTGGATACTTTTGATCACATAGTGTATTTAATTGGTGAGTAGTTCGTCTCCCTCCTTCGGCGGCTCCAGCATTTGGACGGGTTTGCGAGCTTGGGAACTTTAGGAACTTCCGCGCATCTCTGTGGTCAGTATCCCTACGGCCTGTAGCCTCCTGTGGTTCCTTCACCTCATCCCTTCCTCCTGGGGGTAGTAGCCACAATATCTGTACAGGTCCCAGGGCACAAGGTATCCCCCTCCGTTGAATCACTATACCTATATTATACCTATCACATTCATGAAAATCAAACATAGATATGTTTCTGGTTATTCTTTTAATGAAGCAATTACTGTGTTGCTTTCTTGCAGAGAAATGGAATATTGGAACTGTCTCAGTGCGAGTGGCTGTGTGATCTTGCGTTTCTAGAAGGTTTATTTTAACACTTGAATATTTTGATTACTACTTTGCAGGGTTAAGATAAAACAATAGTAGGATTAGTTGACGAATTTAACGCGTTCATGGCGAAACTTTCTCTCTGGCGGGATCAGCTGGAAGTTGGAGGTCTGTGTCATTTTCCTTGCTTGTGTTCAGTCTTCGCTATACAAGTTATGATTAGAACCAATATAGTCAGACTATGAAACAATTATATATCAACTTTAAATCACAATTTGCCGACCTGAAAATGATGAACTGGAAAACTTGCCTATTTAACAACTCTCTGAATTTCCCTTGCAATAAACTCCACATAATCTTCAAATGGAACTGCTTGAATTAAGAATTCTACCACAATCAAATATTCTAACAAAGATGGGTGGGAATTATTAAATCACTATCCTGTGATAAATTATCACGATTGAGCGTGTTTGTAACAAATGTAATGGAAATCCTTGTATCCACATCCATTTGTGAGCAAACGTTTTCCACATTTCACTTTAGGTCCACATGGTCCTTTCCACGGCTCATTTTAGGTTCAATTTAATGTTTTTAATTGGGAACCTACAATTGGGTTCAATTTAAACTGACCTTAAACAACCATCACGTCCTCCAAATAAATCACGACTAATGTCATTTACTTTCCCCCATAATATCAAGCAACTTTAATTCCAGGCATTTCTTTCTACAACGCTTAGTTTTGGAGATATGGTGCAGTTTCAACTTATATGGTTTCACCCTGTATATATGTTATTCATTTTCTCTCTCTCTTTCATCGCTTGCTTTGGGGACAGTTATATTTTATTGAACATAAGAATCCAGTTTATGGCTTTGCTTGAATCGCTTCCTTACCACTTTGCAGCGGATACGGCAACTTGTCAAAAGCAGAATTGGCGCTGTGAATAAAACGAAATTTCCTACATTTCTGTTTTAGAGGGAGGATTCTTCGGCAATGGCGCGAGCGAGTATTTCTACAAGATTCGAAGCCTTCCCCGCCAAGTAATACATATATCTTTACACCTTTTCTAACGTTAGTTGTTCCTTCCTCGTTTAGGATGTGACAAATATCATCTAGAGACTAACTTCCTCCAAGTATCAACATATAGCTACAGTCATTACACGGACGACTTTCCGCTTTGTAAGATGTCAAGTTTTTGCTAAGGGCAACTGAGGTGAACATCGTTTCTCGCTGAAATGAAAGTTCCTCGAGGCCCAGAAGTGTAGAAAATGAGAAGCAGGCACTGAATAAAACGTCCATTTACCGCTTAAACACCCGTGGGATGTACCTCAAAAGAAGCTGTTGTGTTTGCATTGCAAAATATTCACAAAAATGAGATGGAGGCGGCTTTACCTTGCAGAGCGTATATACCCAAACTTTATACTACAGCATGGCATACGTTACTGGGAGATTGGTATTATACGCATGTAGATTTCACTTTGCCAGTAATTTGAGTGGAATTAGACAGGGATATATCAAACTCTTTGCGCTGAAGCCTATTCTCATATTCCTATAAGAGAATTTAGTGAGAATTTTAGGTATAAGTAAACTATGCTAAATTTCAAAGCCCTTATGCTTTATAAGTACAGACATAATACGAAACTGAAGAATGTCAGGATAAATTTTAGTAGATAAAGCACTACAGATCGTGTAATAAACGACAAAATGTTATATATATTATTCCTTCAATGAATACACTTTGTTTACAAATTTATGTTAATATCTTAACTTAAATACTAACATACAACCGTATAGTTAAACTCCTCTAGCCAAACGTTAACAGAGAAGGTGTTTGAATTATGAATATCTGTAAACTGACATTGACAAAAATAGTTTAAAATGTAGAAGTTACTTACCATTACCTTTCCAAAATGTTTATCAAAACCAATTTTACAACAAAATCCATTGCAAGTACTACTTTTCTATTCATTTTGCGCAGAGAGAGGAGTCTATTTACTTGTTTAGGAAATCACCGTTCCTTAAAAAAATAGCTCCTTTTAAGAGGAATTTAGCTTTACTTCAAACACAAATGTAAAATATGAATTAATAATATAATTAAAATAACTACAACCTGCAACTTATGCTGTACCTTAGACCCAAACAACTTTAAGGTTCCTCTATATGTAACTAAATATTTCTTCGAGTACTGCATAGTAAAAACATAATCGAAGATAGCAAAAACCTTCTAAATGCGTCTAAACGAAAGTGTTATGACGAAATCCAAAGTTACCCTTTACTGGAGAACAACTTTTAGTCACTCGCTTAGCAGTGGAAGAAACACATCAGCCAAGAGCGTCTATAAAGCGAACAGGTGCCCGGTAGCATTCCATTAAGTAGGCCGACCGTGACTTGCGGGCCACCTTCGGTTCTCACGCACGTCAGCCCAGACGGGGCTATGTCATTTGCGTCCACGTAAACATGTTTACGAAAAATCAGTACGTCAGTTGCGTCTGGTTTTTTAAAACATATACTTCAGTTGCGTCCACAGTTACCTACTTAGGTAGCTTGGGTAGGATTAAATTCTTCGATAAGACACAGCCAAACACTATGGGACGCGTTCGACGAGACATAACAAAGCACGGTTTAGAACGCTTTTTGCTACGTCATATACAGCATAAAGGTCAAACTGGGCATACGCAATAGTTCTCATTCTCAGGTGTGCACGAGCCATGGAGTCGATGATAAGTGAGAAGGGGAAGCCTTTATTTTTGATCGATGTTACAACTTTAGACAACACAAGGATCTGCAGGACAATATTCCGCGTTGGAAGTGTTGCATGAAATCTTATGTTTCATAAAGTTAAATGCTAAAAACGAAATCGTTGAAAGCAATCAAGAACAATAACCACAACAAACCATACCAAGTGTTAATAAACATTCAAAAAGTAAGTAATAAGCTTAAAAGCAAAGCTATTGAAAATTTAAGTGAGCCCAAATAAAATCTGCATGCTGAACAGTGACTCAGTGACATTGACGAGTAGTGATGCAACATTCATAAAATAAAGTATTCAACGTGCACGACGATCATTGCTTTCGAATTTACCCCAGAATATTTCTAAGGCACACTAAGCGATTGGTTCTTTATCAATAACCACAAATAAAGGCGAATCATCTTTATTATGTAATGAAAACAACATAGTGGGATTTTCCACGGAAAGTAATCCAAGGGCCATTTGTCGTATGGAAAATATATACATGGATGGGGCTTTTAAAAGCTGTCCAAAACTGTTACACCAATTATTAACCTACATGGAGTGTTTAATAATGTATATGCTCCTCAAATTTTCATCCTAATTCCTGATAAAATGAGGAAGAGTTACGAGGAAGCTCTTAAATAACACAATCGGTGTTTGTGGTAAAGTCAACCAAGAGTTCTCTCCCTCGCGAGAGTACATAGATTTTGAAATACCTACTCATCTTGCAGAAACACAATTCTTCCAAGTGGGAAGAATGTTGGACCCCATTGCCAACAGTATTGTTGGTGTAAGATACAGACTCAGACTTGTGAACGAATACCGCTCAAACAATTCTGAAGTTGGACAGTATTTGAAATTGCTTTTTTGGTTTTCCCCTTTTGGACCATACAGTTATCGATGACGTACTCACAGACGACTTAATGCCGTCTCAGCCACAAGACCGCCGCGTGGAGAGTTTTCGGATTACATCTGTGAAACGTATATAGCTTAGGATTCTACTTTTCCTCCAACAGTGTGGGTAGAATTTGCAGCAACAATAATGAGAACTGCAAATGGCTGCGAGTCATTTCATTCAAAACTTAATGTAGTCTCTTTATACTGCTCATTCCAACATTTACCATTGTATAGAAGTTTTGAAAGGAATACAAAGCGAAACATACTTAAAACTACGTACTAATAGAGCTCTGACATTTAAACGGGCAAGAAGGGCGAAGGAAGTTTTTATTAGTAAACACATGGTTGATTTACATCAATCCATATAACAAGATTGAACTTTATCCGGAATCTGTCATGCGGATTTCAACCAAGACATATGCAGTTAAATTTTTAGGCAAGAATTTTAATAATTACACTGCCAACACTTTATAGTGAAAATGCCACAACAACACGCATAACCTACCTGGAATGTTTCAACCATAAAAATTCTTTATTGTTTGTTTATTTTTATTGTTAACTCGTGTTCAGTTCTTAAACTTTTATGCATAACATAATGTAATCTACAAAACATAAGAACCTGTCATCCATTTGTGGGGTTTAAAATAAAAATGTTACAGACAGTCCTAAATCTGCAAAATAGGAAGGCAAATGTTTGTGTCAGGAATTGCAACTACCGGGACTAACAATTCAAATCTTTCAGAGACGCAACTGATGTATTAACCAAGAAATTCAGGGACGCGACTGACGTATGACCCAAAAAATCCAGAGACGCAAATGACATAAATCTGACCGCGGTACACAGTCGCAGATCACCGGCCCAGAAAGGTAAGCCAAGCGCGCATTGTTGAGCAGACAGGGAGCGGTTACGGTAAAGTAGCAAGAAACCATTATGCAGCCGCTCTCTGGTGTGTCCCAGTTGTGATACACTTCCGGCTAGTCGTAGCTCATCAGAACTAGGCACTAATACAATACTACATTCCAGAGCAGATATGTACAGACGGCTCCAAATGTTTTCCGTTCCACCTGTAAAGGGTAAGCGGGGTGTCTTATCGAGAGGTAATACCAGGTGCCTTAGCTCATACCTGCTCTACGAAGTTAGAGTGCTAAAGAATATATAATTCCAACACATTTCCCTTAGACTTGGCTGTAAGAGTGTAATAACCGTGAGTAGCATATATAGAGGTATTATGGCTCACTTTTGCGTTTATATGGGGAAAGATAGGGAAAACGAGGGTAGATGTGACGGTTCAAGGAGGAAAATGCGTTTATATGGGGAAGATAGGGAAAACGTGGTCAGATGATAGGCTAGACAGATTCTGTAGGAGGGGGAATACGGATTTATATAGAGGAGAGATAGGGAATACGAGGACAGGTACTGGACTAGACAGGACTTGAAGGGTTAGAATGTGGCTTTTATTTGGGAGAGCTAGCAAACACAGGAGAGGTATTAGGTTAGGAGGGTTTGAATGGTAGAGTATGCGTTTAAATGCGAGAGATAGGGAATACAAGGACCGATGCTAGACTAGGCAGAGACTGAAGTAGAGGAATGCGCCTTATATGAGAGAGGTAGGGAATACGAGGTGAAGTGCTAGGCTAGACAGAGTTTGAGGTGTGGAGTATGCGTTTTTATGGGAAAGAAAGGAGAAACGTGCACAGATGATATGCTAGACAGATGCTGAACGAGGAGAATATAGGTTATACGAGAGAGAGAGAGGGAACACGAGGAGAGGTGCTAGACTAGACAGGGCCTGAAAGGTAGAATATGGGTTTTATGTGGGAGAGCTATCAAATCGAGGAGCGGTATTAGGCTAGGAGGATTTGAATTATAGAGTATGCGTTTATATGAAGAGACGAGGAGAACGAGGGTAGATGCTAGGTTGAGAGAGCCTTCAAGGAGGAAAATGCGTTTATATGGAAGAGATAGGGAAAACCAGCTGAGATCCGAGATAGAACATATGCTGAAAGTACGGAGGGACGCCCTTTATATGATAGAGGTAAGGAATACGTAGGTTAGACAGAGGTCGAGGAGTACGGTATTCGTTTATGTATGGAAGATATGGAAAGCGGAGAGAGATGCTATGCTAAAAGAGAGACGAATGAGGTCAATGCGCTTTATATGAGAGGGGTAGAGAATACGAGGAGACATGCTAATCTAGACAGAGGTTAAGGAGTAGAGTATGCGTTTGTATGTGGAAATATAGGAAAACGAGAAGAGAGGCTAGGGAGGTTAGTGTTGATGTATGTGTAATGTTCGTCCATGCATAACATTATTTAGACTCATTGACTTCAAAATTTAAACGATAACAAAGGCTATATTGCGTCCTAACGTCCCGGCATCGCGCCTCGAAAGAGCTGGATGCAGACCGAAGTACCCTGCCGCATGTATTTTGATTGATTAATGTAATTAAACGCTGCACGTCGATTGATGAATGCAATTAAGTATTTTTTATTGTTACAGTATAAAGAGTAATTCGAATAGTATCGCAGGGTAAACCGGTTAGCAACGCATGTGTTCATGGTAATTCAGAGCAACGATGCGTACTAGAGCTATTTAAGGTAATTTTCATATGATTCGGGTAGTATGTCGGGTATTTAACACATTTTAACAGGTAATTTAGGTAGCCTCACAGGTATTCACGGTAATATAGATAGTAATTGGATTATAAACAATTCTCATCCGATGCTACATCACTTTTGTATACTTTTTTAAATCTTACAAGCTTTCTATATGTTAAACAGTTAGTGTGCGAGATAGAGAGGGATAAACTGCACATTGGTTTACAGTGAAGATATATAGAAGTATATTAAACTAAACCCACACGGAACACCCTAATTTATCCCTCCTTGATTTCTCATTGTCTATTCAATCCTATCATCATCTAACATAACCACGTAACAAGACGTAACGTAACCAACAAACGTAACCACGTAACAAGACGTAACGCAACGCAACATATCCGCATGACAAGACGTCAAACTACGTTACATAAGCACGTAACCACGTGTCAAGACCTAACACACGTAACAAGACGTCACACTACGTAACATAAGCACCTAACCAGTATATGTAACAGTAAATGTAACAACGTAATCAGTAAATGTAACAACGTAACCGGTAAATGTTACAACGTAACAACACGTAGTAGCCATGTAGCCAGATATCATAACCACGTAAAAAGACGTAACATCCTGCGATATGACGTAACCAGAAACGCAACAAGACGTAAAACCGCCACGTAACCAGAGATAACCTCGACTTTCGTTTAGTGAAATTGCGATGTTTTAATCAGGTTTTATTAGTTGAGAGTCTGAATTGAAAATTTTACGTCAACATACCTTTATGGTGCCTCTCCCCTTCATCTAGGCTTGAGAATAGCACTAAGATTGTTCCTAATGGCAGGGTTAACACCTTCCCTTTCATCTTTTTATTATTATTCTTTCTTCATCAGGCATCTCCTAGTTGAATACACAGCACACGGATAATATTCATTTTTTTAAGATTGTAGACTCACGCGAAAATCCTCATCTTCGACTTACATTCTCTTATGCGCTGTTTGTAATACGATAATGTCCATACGCATATGTAGTTATTCCATCCTCAGCAATAACTCTTTTATCATCGTATAGAGTTAATGTAATTTTATTCACTTGCACAGTGGCAAGAGCATGCTGTAGTGACAGGATCAGATTCATGGGCGTTCTGATGATTTCTCTGGTTTAAAGACAGTCAGTAACACTCTCGAATGTGACGTACTGATAAATAGCACTACGTTTTATGTCTTTAATCTTTTTATCATTGAGCCGTGGATATCTAAGGCGTACGTCTTAGGTCGTAGTCCGACAAAGCGCTGGATGATTTTACCATTAGTCTCATCTTTAAACTTCCCAAGCTGTTTAGTGCTGAATAGCATATTTGTATTGTAGGATAATCAGCTGTATCCAGGTGTTCGAGAAAACGTAGCTTGCCCTGGTACACATCTTCAGTTGTCACACGATGAATGAACGAATCAGTGTCCATATATATAAAACTTAGGTTTTCAGCTCCATAACATGGCAGCAACACATCATAACAATAGTGGTACATTAATGTCTTGGAGATGTCCAACAACTCATATCGATGTACATAGGCTTGTTGAACACGATCTGTCGTGAGGCCAAATGTACAGCAGCTAGATTAGCAGCATATATCGTCCTATCGATAAACGTAGGCTTAGCGATCAGCTTTTCCAGTGTCTTCTCATTTGTAACCAGTCGTATATCCATACGATTACGTAGGTTCTCCATAGTTTTTCCAAACATGGCGTTCTTAAACAGTTTGTAGAGATCCTTCTCGAAGTGATTTGCAGCCTGCTGTCGCAGCCTATTGTTGAATTCCACATAAGGTTTTAACCACTGTGACTGTCGGAGTTGTAACACACGATGAATTTTTGTTAGCCGTAGTCCATCATTAAGTGTTTGCTTCAAAGCCATGTAATGTACTACATACTTCTTTCGAGGTCCAAGATGGGGTATCAGTTTCTTTGTACTCGAGTCCTTAGGCTTCATACACTCAGGCAGGAAAGGCAGGTCGTTGTGTAGATCGTGAAGTTCTGCAGGATACTCGATGTCCACTTCTAATACGTATCCATGAGGATCATTTTGTTGTAGTCTTTCTAAGTCAATTTTTTCATGTGATATGCACTCAAATCCACCCAAGGGAGAGCATGGCACATGGCCCAATTATATTAGTTTTTTGCGCCTTTATCAGTAATAAATTGAGTTGGGCTTGACAGATCATACTTCTCCATGTAGGCGTTGTTTGCTTCGGCATACCGGTGGGAAACTTGGCATAAAACTCCTCTTATACCGGATTCCACCATGAGTAATTGGTCATAATCCTGTAACAATTCCAGCTGAATTCCAGTATACCGCAACATGGCGTCCCATGTAAGTGCTGGAGAGGTGAAATGATGTGCAGGGTCGACTTTTTGCGTTTTGAGGGTTTGATCTATAAATGGCTCAAAGACATCAGCTAGAAGAAGTACATCAGAGATTAAGTAGAGGTCCTTGTACTCACCAAGGTTTCTTACATTAAACAACTCCCATAAATTTCTAGCATGATCGTAGTTAGCATCACTAATTTCTTCTTCATTTAATCTATTTTAGAAGTAGTCCTTAGGAGGTAGGCAAGTTTCGTTCGAAACACCCCATGAAGTGACGTAATCATAGGGAAATTCTCCTATACGACACCTCAACTTCATCTTGTCTTCTCCGAAGTGTCTCAGTGTTTCAGTTTATGAAGTTAGAGATTTTTCACCAGTTAAATCCAAGCTTGTACTGAGAAACCGAAAGCTATTCACAAACCAAAGCTTTATATCTCCTACATACTTTCAGAATTATATATAGTTTGCTTCAGAGCTAGGAATTACTTCCACCCGCTCACTTGTGCATCCCAGCTCCTTAACAATGAAATGTAAGTCATACCTACTGAGGTTTTGCATGAAGACAGGAATATATTTAGGTGTCTTGCAGGATAAATTACATCCATTATGCTGACTTCCACGATATTCACCAGTGATGTGATCATGGTCGCGTACTTTATAGTTCTCTTCAGTAAAGGTTTTTCCACACAATTAGCACACTGCAGAGAAGTAGAAATCCATCTGCTGTGAATCTGTAAGTTTCAGATATATGACAGATTTGTATATATTATTAATTTCCTTTGCAAGGAACGACAGGTATTCCATAAACTTCTGAGCAGCATCAACACCACGATATACATTGGGATGCTTAGAAAGTCCGATTTTCAGATGCTCAACGTCGGATGACGGCTTAAAGTAAACGCAGAAACTCATAGGTACATGCTGCTGATAAGGGGTTGTATATGAAGTTTCAGGATTGGGTATACATGTATAACATGGGGCGAGAATGTCTTCAAAGTCTGCGTAGATGACATAAGGTAGTTTCAACATCCTTTCAAACTTTTTAAACTGTACAGTTGATTTCTCCTTTGTAAGAGTAACAACCCTTGCAACACCATGTTAATTACAGCTGGCAGCATGTTTTTGTAGTTTTTCTATCCCACTTCGTCCATATCGACCATCAAAATGTGTAAAACAAC
The DNA here is from genome assembly GCA_030765065.1 of Deroplatys truncata. Classification (NCBI taxonomy): domain Eukaryota; kingdom Metazoa; phylum Arthropoda; class Insecta; order Mantodea; family Mantidae; genus Deroplatys; species Deroplatys truncata. The sequence continues at coordinate 403,825,708 of CM060990.1, read as the reverse complement.
ACCTACAGGTATAAACACGTTCCTTACATTTAGTTTTTTGAGGTCGAATAAGTTTTTCAAAATTCTTTATATAAACGTAGTGAGGTCTCCCACTACTGTCATTCAATAGTAGGAGGTCACGGTGCTCCGGTAGTTCAGTCTAAGTGACTTCACGCTTCTCATCCAGGCCGAAGACGTTGATATATATCCTGTTAAGCTACTCAAATTTAGGTATTTGAGAAAGTGGATTTGGATAAGTAACACAGCTGAAGTCATATTTATTTTGAAGTTGTTCATATTTGCTCACCCGTAGCGCATTATTGTCCACGAATTTGGCTACTACAGAATACATAAAGCATAGCTCATCGGTTAAATTCCGGATCTTAATGCAGGCTTCTTTAGCTCCAACAATGGTGGCAGGGGTAGTAGCTATTTCCTCGTAACGGATTGTACTTGTTAATACGAAGGCGAACCCCTTCCAGAGCAAGCAGAACCCAGTTGCTACCCTTAAGTTGTGATTCCTCCATTTCAGTAACCAACTTCTTCATTTTCCTTTCCAACATAGTGTCCAGATCCGTTTCTAGGAAACAGCTTGATTCCGGGTTTTAAATGTTTTGTCGCAGGTTTCTCCGACACTGTTAGGAAATCTACACTCAGCTAGCAGATTAATTTTCATACTTTTGTGAATACCAAGCTCTTTATTTACAGCCAGGGTTATTCGCTGTTTTGCCTAATGCAGGTACATATTAAAGTCCTTAGATGATTCACAACGTATAAAATATGTTTTCAAGCGTCCATTGAATGAAGTTTCATATTCTTTCATGTTACAGTCATTCGTTGTAGTTAATAGCTCTTGCTTAGTAGGTTCTAATCTACGTTTCTTCTCAGGCCTGTTTATTTCACACGCATCTTCGTGTTGCCGACACTTATAACTGTCTTTAAATTCTACACTACAATATTTACATTTGAAGAGCTTATTACAACGTAGCTCATGCCGTCTTTTATCATACCCACGTTGAAACGCCTTTCCACATTTACCAAAAGAATTTCCTGAGGCATTAGGAATGATATCCTTATATGAGGAGTTATTCATCTTTACTGTGATGTAATAACGTATTAACCTTTCTATAAGGAAATGTACGCGTCTTCACCTTGATAATAGTTTAGAAAGCCGATTATTTTCTCGGAGTACAACGATGTTGATACCTCAGAGTTGATTAGCAGAATGAAGTCCAATGTCCGAGATCACCTGCAGACCAGGGAAAACCACGAAATTTCGAGGTCAGGGTGAGCGACCTACCGACGGTAATCGAATTCCTGAACCCTAGAAGCACACGTAAAAGATGCAAATGAAATACCATTAAAGTGAACGGAAAACGGAATCAATTAGAGACTACTAGCATTCAGCTTTCTATAGTGTTATCAAGGTGAAGAGGCGTACATTTCCTTGAAGAAAGGTTAATACGTTATTACATCACAGTAGAGAAGAATAAGTCCTCATATAAGGATATCATTCCTAGTGCCTCAGAATATTCTTGTGATAAATGTGGAAGAGCATTTCAACGTGGGTATGATAAAAAACGGCATGAGCTACGCTGTAAGAAGCTCTTCAAATATATATGTATTGTAATGTAGCCTTCAAAGACAGTTATAAGGGTCGGCGACACGAAGATGCGTGTGAAATAATCAGGCCTGAGAAGAAACGTAGATTAGAACCTACTAAGTAAGAGTTATTATCTACTATGGATGACTATAACATGAAAGAATATGAAACTTCATTCAATGGACGCTTGAAATCATATTTTATACGTTGTGAGTCAACTAAGTACCTAAATGTGTACCTGCATGAGTCAAAACAGCGGATAATCGTGGCTGTACATAAGGAGCTTGATATTCACAAGAGCGTAAACACTAATCTGGTAGCTAGGTTTAGATTTGTTAACAGTGTCGGAGAAACCTGCGACAAAACATTTAAAACCCGGAATCAAGCAGTTTTCTTGGAAACGGATCTGGACTCTATGTTGGAAACGAAAATGAAGACGTTAGTTACTGGAATGGAGGAATCACAACCTAAAGGTAGCAACTGGGCTCTGTTTGCTGTGGAAGGGGTTCGTCTTCCTATTAGCAAGCACAATCCGTTACGAGAAAATACAACATACCCCTGCCACCATCTGTTGGAGCTAAAGAAGTCTGCATTAACATCCAGAATTTAACTGATGAGCTATGCTTTATGTATCCTGTAGTGCCCAAATTCGTTCAAAATAATGCGCTACGGGTCAGCAAATATGGACAACTTCAAAATAAATTAGACTTCAGCTGTGTTACTTATCCAACTCCACTTTCTCAAATACCTAAATTTGAGAAGCTTAACAGGATGTCTATTAATGTCTTCGGCCTGGATGAGAAGCATGAAGTGTATCCGATAAAGGTCGCTGAGACTGAACTACCGGAGCCCCGTGACCTCCTACTATTGAATGACAGTAGTGGGAGACCTCACTACGTTTATATAAAGAATTTTGAAAAACGTATTCGACCTCAGAAAACTTAATGTAAGGAACGTGTTTATACCTGTAAGCGTTGTTTTACACATTTTGATGGTCGATATGGACGAAGTGAGCTGGAAAAGCTACAAAAACATTTCGCCATCTGTAATCAACATGGTGTTACAAGGGTTGTTACTGCTAAAGGAGAAATAAACTGTACATTTTAACAATTTTGAAAGGATGTTGAAACTACCTTATGTCATCTACGCAGACTTTGAAGACATTCTTGCCCCATGTCATACATGTATACCCAATCCTGAAACTTCATATACGACCCCTTATCAGCAGCATGTACCTATGAGTTTCTGCGTTTACTATAAACCGTCATCCGACTTTGAGCATCTGGAAAACGGACTTTCTAAGCATCCCTATGTATATCGTGGTGTTGATGCTGCTCAGAAGTATATGGAATACCTGTCGTTCGTTGCAAAGGAAATTAATAATATATACAAATCTGTCATACCTCTGAAACTCAACAGCAGATAGATTTCTATTTCTCTAGAGTATGCTACTTGAGTGGAAAAACGTTTACTTAGGAGAACTATAAAGTACGCGACCATGATCACATAGGTGGTGAATATCATGGAAGTCTACATAATGAATGTAATTTAGCCTGCAAAACACCTAAATATATTCCAATCTTTATGCACAACCTTGTTGGGTATGACACACTTCATTGTTAAGGAGCTGGGATGCACAAGTGAGCGGGTGGAAGTAATTTCTAGCTCTGAAGAAAGCTATATATCATTTTCCAAGTATGTAGGAGATATAAAGCTTCGGTTTGTGGTTAGATTTCGGTTTCTCAGTACAAGCTTGGATAAGCTGGTGAAAATCTAACATCGTATCCTAAAACACTGAAACACTTCTGAGAAGACAAGGTGAAGTGGATGACTCGTAAAGGAGTATTTACCTATGATTACGTCACTTCATGGGATGTTTTGAACGAAACTTGACTGCCTCCTAAGGAGTACTTCTACAATAGATTAAATGAAGAAGAAATTAGTGATGCTAACTACGATCATGCTAGAAATTTATGGGAGTTGTTTAATGTAAGATACCTTGGTGAGTACAAGGACCTCTACTTAATCTCTGATGTACTTCTTCTAGCTGATGTCTTTGAGCCATTTATAGATCAAACCCTCAAAACGCAAAAAGTCGACCCTGCACATCATTTCACCTCTCCAGCACTTACATGGGACGCCATGTTGCGGTATACTGGAATTCAGCTGGAATTGTTACAGGATTGTGACCAATTACTCATGGTGGAATCCGGTATAAGAGGAGGTTTATGCCAAGTTTCCCACCGGTATGCCGAAGCAAACAACGCCTACATGGAGAAGTATGATCTGTCAAGCCCAACTCAATTTATTACTGATAAAGGCGCAGAAAACTAATATAATTGGGCCATGTGCCATGCTCTCCCTTATGGTGGATTTGAGTGCATATCACATGAAAAAATTGACTTAGAAAGACTACAACAAAATGGTCCTCATGGATACGTATTAGAAGTGGACATCGAGTATCCTGCAGAACTTCACAAACTACACAACGACCTGCCTTTCCTGTCTGAGTGTATGAAGCCTAAGGACACGAGTACAAAGAAACTGATACCCCATCTTGGACCTCGAAAGAAGTATGTAGTACATTACACGGCTTTGAAGAAAGCACTTAATCATGAACTACGGCAAACAAAAATTCATCGTGTGTTACAATTCCGACAGTCACAGTGGTTAAAACGTGATGTAGAATTTAACAATAGGCTGTGACCGCAGGCTGCAAATCACTTCGAGAAGGATCTCTACAAACTGTATAAGAACGCCATGTTTGGAAAAATTATGGAGAACCTACCTAATTGAATGGATATACGACTGGTTACAAATGAGAAAACACTGGAAAAGCTGATGGCTAAGCCTACGTTTATCGATAGGACGATACATGTTGCTAGTCTAGCTGCTGTACATATGGCCTCACGACAGATCGTGTTTAACAAGCCTATGTACATCGAGATGAGTGCGTTGGAAATCTCCAAGACATTAATGTAACACTATCGTAATGATGTGTTGCTGCCATACTATGGAGCTGAAAACCTGAGTCTTATATATATGGACACTGATTCGTTCATTCATCGTGTGACAACTGAAGATGTATACCAGGACAAGCTACGTTTTCTCGAACACCTGGATACAGCTGATTATCCTACAAGCCATATATGCTATTCAGCTCTATACAGCTTGGGAAATTTAAAGATGAGACTAATGGTAAAATCATCCAGCGCTTTGTCGGACTACGACCTAAGATGTACGCCGTAGATATCCACGGCTCAATGAAAAAAAAGATTAAAGACATAAAACGCAGTGATATTAATCAGTACGTCACATTCGAGAGTTAAATGACTGTCTTAAAGCAAAGAAATCATAAGAACGCGCATGAATCTGATCCTGTCACGACAGCATTCTCTTGCCAGTGCAAGTGAATAAAATTACATTGAGTCTATACGATGATAAAAGAGTTATTGCTGAGGATGGAATAACTACATATGCGTATGGACATTATCGTATTACAAACAGCGCATAAGAGAATGTAAGTCGAAGATGAGGATTTTCGCGTGAGTCTACAATCTTAGAAACATGAATATTATCCGTGTGCTGTGTATTCAACTAGGAGATGCCTGATGAAGAAAGAATAATAATAAAAAGATGAAAGGGAAGCTGTTAACCCTGCCATTAGGAACAATCCTAGTGCTAGTATCAAGCCTAGATAAAGGGGAGAGGCACCTACAACGAACTAAAATAAAGGTATGTTGCGTAAAACGTTCAATTAAGACTCTCAAATAATAAAACCTGAAGAAAACATCGCAATTTCACTAAAACTAGGTCGAGGTTATCTCTGGTTACGTGGCGGTTTTACGTCTTGTTGCGTTTCTGGTTACGTCATATCGCAGGGTCTTACGTCATGTTACGTGGTGATGATATGTGGTTACATGGTTACTACGTGTTACGTTGTTACATTTACCGGTTACGTTATTGCATTTACTGTTACATTTACTGATTATGTTGTTACAATTACTGTTACATTTACTGGTTACGTGCTTATTTTACGTAGTGTGACGTCTTGTTACGTGACTATGTTATGCTGTGTTACGCCTTGTCACGTGGTTATGTTACGTTTTGACATGTGGTTACGTGCTTATGTTACGTAGTGTGACGTCTTGTCATGCGATTATGTTACGTTGTGTTACGTCTTGTCACGTGGTTACGTGCTTATGTAACGTAGTTTGACGTCTTGTCATGCGGATATGTTGCGTTGTGTTACGTCTTGTTACGTGGTTACGTTTGTTGGTTACGCTACGTCTTGTTACGTTGTTATGTTAGATGATGATAGGATTGAATGGACAATGAGAAGTCAAGGTAGGGATAGGTTAGGGTGTTCGTTGTGGGTTTAGTTTAAAATCCTTCTATATGCCCTCACTGTAATTCAGTTTGCAGTTTACCCTTCTCCGTCACGCACACTAACTGTTTAACATATAAAAAGCTTGCAAGATTTAGAAAAAGGTATCTAAAAGTGATGTAACGTCGGATGAGAAATGCTTATAATCTAATTACTCTCTATATTACCGTAAATACCTGTGACACTACCTGAATTACCTTTTAAAATGAGTTAAATACCCGACATACTACCGGAATCATACGAAAATTACCTTAAATAGCTCTGGTACGCATCGTTGCTCTGAAATACCATGAACACTTGTGATACTAACCGGTTTACCCTACATAAATACGGTACTATTCGAATTACTCTTTGTACTGTAACAATACAGAAGTACTTAATTGTATTCATCGATCGACGAGCAGCGTTTAATTACATTAATCAGTCAAAATACATGAAAAAATTGAGTTTTATTTATGGACGCTCCTTAAATACATGCGGCGAAGTACTTTGGTCTGCCACCAGCCCTTTAGAGGCGCGATGCCGGGACGTTAGGACGTAATATATCCTTTGTTAGCGTTTAAATCTTGAAGTCAATGAGTCTAAATGATGTTATGCATGGACAAGCATTACACATACATCAACACTAGCCTCCCTAGCCCCTCTTCTCGTTTTCCTATATTTTCCCATATAAACGCATACTATACTGCTTAGCCTCTGTCTAGATTAGCAATTCTCCTCCTATTCCCCACCTCTCTCATATAAAGCGCATTGACCTCCTTCATCTCTCTCTCTCTCTTAGCATAGAATCTCCCTCCGCTTTCCATATCTTCCACACATAGTCGAATACCGTACTCCTCGACCTCTGTCTAACCTACGTATTCCTTACCTCTATCATATAAAGGACGTCTCTCCCTTCCTTCAGCATCTTTTCTATCTCGGATCTCACATGGTTTTCCCTATCTCTTCCATATAAACGCATTTTCCTCCTTGAAGGCTCTCTCAACCTAGCATCTACCCTCGTTCTCCTCGTCTCTTCATATAAACGCATACACTACAATTCAAATCCTCTTAGCCTAATACCGCTCTTCGATTTGCTAGCTCGCCCATATAAAACTCATATTCTACCCTTCAAGCCCTATCTAGTCTAGCACCTCTCCTCGTATTCCCTCTCTCTCGTATAACCTATATTCTCCTCCTTCTGCATCTGTCTAGCATATCATCTGTGCACGTTTTCCTTTTCTTTCCCATAAAAACGCATACTCTACACCTCAAACTCTGTCTAGCCTAGCACTTCACCTCGTATTCCCTACCTCTCTCATATAAGGCGCATTCCCCTACTTCAGCCTCTGTATAGTCTAGCATCGGTCCTCGTACTCCCTATCTCTCCCATATAAACGCATACTCTACCATTCAAACCCTCCTAACCTAATACCTCTCCTGTGTTTTCTAGCTCTCCCACATAAAAGCCATATTCTACTCCTCAAGTCCTGTCTAGTCCAGTACCTGTCCTCGTATTCCCTATCTCTCATCTATATAAGTCCATATTTCCCCTCCTACAGAATCTGTCTAGCCTATTATCTGACCACGTTTTCCCTGTCTTCCCCATATAAACGCATTTTCCTCCTTGAACCGGCGCATCTACCCTCGTTTTCCCTATCTTTCCCCATATAAACGCAAAAGTGAGCCAGAATATCTCTATATATGCTACTACCGTAAAAAGAAAACAGCAATAACATTACAGCACAGCAACATAACCACTATCAGACTAATTTTTAGAAATTAGAGGCATCATATAATTGTTTAATAAGCAAGTGTTAAAACAAAATAGTTTGGTTTTCAAATTTAGCAGTTTCTCTATTCATTAGCAACTAACCTATTTTCTTTATTTTCATAATATCCTTATAAAGTATGGTTTTTCCGTGCACTTTACCTTAATCTGACAACAACCTAGTTTAGAAATTATTTCAAGTTACAGTCTAAGTTACACTTTTCCCTATTTGGTTGCATGCAAGATGCCCTAAAGTCAAACAGCCGTTAACCTATACCACAACTCCTCTTTTTACTGTCTCTACTGTTTACATGTAATAAGTAGGGAAAGTATGGTATTCCACCTAAGAATTGAATAACGAGATTCCCTGAAAATACACGTTTTGAGAACCCCTGGATCCAAAGAAAGCCTTTTTAATTTCTCTACTACGTAGCTACAGGAGGTAGAGAAAGCATTGGATTTTACCCAAAAATTCAATAAAGAGATTCACCGGAAATACACGTTTTGAGGCCCCCTGAATCCAAAAGAAGCAATTTTACTTTCTCTACTACGTAGTAACACGAGGTAGAGAAGGTATTGTATTCCACCCACAAATTCAATGATATTCACCGAAAATACACGTTTTGACACTCCCTGATCCAAAGAAAGCGTTTTTACTCTCTCTACTACGCAGTTACAGTAAGTAGAGCAAGTATTGTATTACACCCAAAAATTGAATAACGAGATTAATACTCGGAACGGAAATACCTGTTTTCAGACTCCCTGAAACCAAACAAAGCGTTTTTACTTTCTCCATTACATAGTTGCAGTAAGTAGAGTAAGTATTGTGTTCCAAGCAAACATTCAATAACGAGATTCATCAGATATACACGTTATGATAACATCACAATAAAAAGTACTTCTGCTTCATTATAAGATATACACGTTTTGGGACACCCTGAATCCAAACAAAGCATTTTTAATTTCTCTACTACGTAGCAAAAATTCAATAACGAGATTCATCAGATATACACGTTATGATAACATCACAATAAAAAGTACTTCTGCTTCATTATAAGATATACACGTTTTGGGACACCCTGAATCCAAACAAAGCATTTTTAATTTCTCTACTACGTAGCAAAAATTCAATAACGAGATTCATCAGATATACACGTTATGATAACATCACAATAAAAAGTACTTCTGCTTCATTATAAGATATACACGTTTTGGGACACCCTGAATCCAAACAAAGCATTTTTAATTTCTCTACTACGTAGCAAAAATTCAATAACGAGATTCATCAGATATACACGTTATGATAACATCACAATAAAAAGTACTTCTGCTTCATTATAAGATATACACGTTTTGGGACACCCTGAATCCAAACAAAGCATTTTTACTTTATACGCTGCGTAGCTAAAGGAGGTAGAGAAAGTATTTTATTCCACCCAAAAACTAAATAACAAGATTCACCGGATATATACGTTTAGAATCCCTGAATGCAAACAAAGTATTTTTGCTTTATCTACTACGTAGCTACAGGAGGTAGAGAAAGTATTATGTTCCACCCAAAAATTCAATAGAGAGATTCAACGGGAATACTAGTTTTGAGACTCTGAAACCAAAGGAAGCTTTTTTACTTTCTCTACTACGTAGCTGCAAGAGGTAGAGAAATTATTGTATTCCATCACTAAATTCAATAAAAAGATTCACCGCAAATAACCGTTTTTAGACGCCCTGAATCCGAAGAAAGCATTGTTACTTTCTCTACTAAGTAGTTGCAGTAAGTAGAGCAAGTGTTGTGTTCGTTCCTAATATTGAATAACGAGATACACCGGAACTACACGTTTTGAAGCTCCCTGAATCCAAAGAAAGCATTTTTAATTTCTCTACTACGTAGTTACAGTAAGTAGAGCAAGTATTGTATTCCAACCAAAATTTCAATAACGAGATTCAGCGTAAATACACGTTTTGAGGCCGCTGAATCCAAAGTAAGCATTTTTCTTTTCTTTACTACGTAGCTACAGTAAGTAGCGAAAGTATTGTGTTCCACTTAAAGATTCAATGTCGTAATTTCACCAGAAATCACCTTTGTGGCTCCCTGAATCCAATGAATGTATTTTTAGAAAAAGGTCTATGTGTGTGTGCAAAAAGTTGGTTAAAAACCGAACTTAGTGTTTAAGTTCAACTTCTTCCAAGAATGCGACACTGAGATTTTAAAGAAAATCCCCCACTCCAAACTATCGTTTACATTAAACATTTTTTGAAATTTTTTATTCTTTCAAAAATGGCTCTAAGGAGTTTGATTAAAATACGTATGTTTAAGCTATTTTAATGATAAATAGAATGTATATCTTTTATTTCCTAGGAATAGTCTGTAAAATAGTCGTTATTGTGAATGAATTTTTATATAATCAGTAAATCGTAAGAGAGAGATAAAATCTCACTGCACAGCAACTGTAGATCTTGTTAAAGTACAAAATTTATATCAAATGGCATTTTTATTTAATGTAAAATAATTTTTATATTTTACCTATTCTCAAATATTCTTTATTATTAAGTTGACCTTTCAAATACTTTACACTTCTCTCAACTGCAAATAGCTATTGTTTTTCTTTCTTTCTTCTTTCTTTTTTCGTTCTTTCCTTCCCTCTCGTGTTCATACAAAGAGAACAGAATTTCAAAGCTATCACGTCTGTGGCTCGCATTCGGGAGGTCGTGGGTTCGATTCCTATGGCCGACCTTCCTGAACCACGTTTTTTTTCGGTTTTTTTCCCCGGGTTGCCAGGCGAATACTGGAAACGATTGAATTTTCTGAACCTTCATTTCATCTCCATTCTCATTTCCTTTCGTCTTTCATCTGTTGGTCTCTTTCAGGGTTGGAAGTACCGGCGATGGTGTGGCAGGGGAAAAGGATGTTTTTTGTGATTCCCCGACCCTTGGCGTTCGACCGGCTCTCGGGAGTATCATAACTTCCTTGAGGGGCGTTGGACTCCCTCTGTGCTGGGTGGGGTCCCCGGTCTGCCTGTCCGTCTGACGGGAAGTCTGTATCTGAAAACGTAGGGACCCTGCCATTCCTGTGTCGTCAGTCCTGGATCCGGTCGCGCGGTGTCTTGTCTCGCCTCATCCTTCCTCCCGGAGACGCTCCCTTGTGAGATTTAGGCACAATATCCACTATGTGGATCAGTGCCGAGTCCCTTCCGTAAGCAACCAATCCAAAGCTATCACAAAGTGATCAGTTTTGCGGGATTTGGCTATCACGTTAGCTTAATATGTTCTGGTTATACCTAAAACGAATTGCGTAAATAATTGATGAAGGTTTGTCGTTATTTACATGACATAGATGCAAAACAAGCTTTGCAAGAATAGTTTGTAGAAGAGTGAGTAGAGAAAGTCATGTGAATGCAACACATATTTTACAGCAAAAGCTCCATATGCCTGTGTGTCTGTGAACAACATAAATTCAAAGCGAAAAGTCGGTTAAATACCAAACTTGATATTTAAGTTCAGGATCTTTCAAAGATATGACACAAGGATGTTCAAGAAAATCTCCCCCATCCTGAACAATCGCTTTACATGTAAAAATTTTCGAAATTTGTTATTTTCTCAAAAATGGCGCTAATGATTTTGATTAAAATACTCTCTGTTTAAAATACTTTCATGACAAACGAAATGTATATTTTGAACTTACTGAGAGGAGTCTTTCAAGTCTTCTTCATTCTGAAGACTTTTGTATAATTGGTAATCTCTAAAAGATTGGAAAAACCTTTGCTACACAAGAAATGCAGACCCCGTTATAACACGCAGTTTGTTATACATATATTTTATGACGTTAACTATTTCCCAGATTTTTTGTTATTGGTTTGAATACTTTTTGTAACTGAGAAGTCCCTATTGGTTTTGTTCTTGTCGCGGTCATACACACAGCATGGAATTTCAAAGCATCACGTAGCAACATGCTTTTTGAAAATGTGACTATCGCTTATCTACGTATACTACAACGAAATGTGTGAATGTGAACTACTTATTTTGGTATTTAATTAAAGTTCTTTTAACCGGGTAGGCCCTTAAGGACGGTGAATGAACGAAAAAGTTGAAATGATGACCAAATGGGCCCCAGTTCCCTAGAAATTAGAATCAGATATTCATCTTCTTTGGATAAGAGGAAACCCTGGAAAAAAGTTTATCCAGGTAATTCACTCTAACCGAGATTCGAACTCGGGACCTCTTGTATGTGAGGCAGACCCCCACACCACAGATGGACTAAATGTGATTTGCAAGTTTATCTGGATTATAAGAAGTAGACAGAAAAATGAGATTTAGAAAAACGAATTTGTAGAATGGTGAGAAGAGAAAGTTATGTGAAAGTGAATGCAACACGTTAGATTGTTCTCGTGGTAATGTAAAGAGCGTGGAGTTTCAAAGACACCACATAAAAATTTGACTATCGTTTTAGCTACTGCATTGTTCTTATACTTACTACGAAGTTTGTAATGGCAGTTCATCTCAATTAACAAGAAGACTTTTTCACTCAAGCCGTGTGTAGGACAAGGTTGGAAAAATAGAATCAGATTGAAAAATTCAATGTCATAGCCGAGATTTGAACTACGGATCTTCCATTTTACGTCCAAGTGGCGCCACGGTAACGTGTGCGACTCCCATTCGGGAGATCCCGGCGACTCCCAATCTGACCAAGGGTTTTTTTCCGGGGGTTTTCCCGGGTCGTCAGGCGAATGTTGATATGATTTCTCTCAGTTCCCGAATATCCCTCTATTCCTCATTTCATTCATCAGGGTTGGAAGTGTCGGCGATGGTGTTCCGATGTGGCGTGGCAGAGAAAAAGGATGCTTTCTGTGGAACCTTATCCATCTCTCGGTCTTCGGCTGGTTGCCAGTGTATACGGACCGCCTCTCGGGGGCGTTTGAGCCTCTGTGTGGGGTGGGGCCCCGGTTTGCCTGCTCGACTGTCAGGGCGTCTCAATCTGGGAACATTAGGAACGTTCTCATTGCTGTGTCGTCACTCCTTGTTCCGGCCGCCCGGTGTCTCGCTGTCTCTCACCTCGTCCCTCCCTCCCTCCCTCCCGGGACGCCCCCTCGAGGGGCACAAGTACAATCATTCACTGGATCGGGGTCGAATCCTCTCCGCTACACATCCCATTTCATTGCAGACCAGGGAAGAGAAGCATTTTAAGAATTCAGTACGTAAATCGTAGTGCATAGTACCTAAGTCCTTTTTTTTCTTTTTCTTTCTTTCTTTTCTTTGCCATTTTCAGATTTGTAACTTGAAAGCAATTTAATTTTCAGAATAGAGTGCTTTCAAATGAACCAATTACAACAAAAGCATATCTACCTGTCTGCATTAACACTTTCGGGGTACTATTTCGAAAAATTAGCTTATATGTTATCCTAACCGAATAAAACAGCTTTATAGAAACTGCATATTTTGCACTAAACGTTGTCTCCTCGCATCTGTTAACATTTTCTCCTTTTGGATACAATACAGACATAGGTGTTTTCACTCTATGTCCACTATAAGACTGGGAGGCACGGTTTTTCTTCCTTTCTCTTGTGGGTGTGTGTATAAGGGGAATTGTGTTTCAAATAAAACAAGCTTTATTCGTTTTTCAGTAACAATCGCAAAATATATCTCATTTTGAAGAAAATTTAATGTTGCACTTAATTGTGCCCAAACTGCTTCAACAGTTTGACATTAATATTAATTTTGCTTCTATATTTCTAAAACATTACTTGAATATTATCAGAGCTGAATGTGCCAACTGTATGGAACTACACACTTAGCGCTAAACGTTGTGATCAATATCTATGAAAATTAAAAAGCAAAACAAACTTATATTTAAGGTAATAAATACCCTCTGGTTTGGAGTACGCTTAGAACGTTCTTTTGGCGATAATTATGAAAGTATTATTATTATTATTATTATTATTGTTATTTATTACTAGCAACAAACGTTAAAAAAAAAATATACATTATGCGAACCTTGTTTCTCAAGAAAATTACTGAATCTTAAACTTGTGTAGCACCCGCATACAGAGTGCAATATTTGATTTTTGAACAACATATTATGCAAAGAAAATGTCAATTTACTTCGCTTGAATGGATCTAGTAAAGTGAAAAGTATTTAGTTTCGTCTTCTTTCCTCTTAGAGTCAGGTCGCTGAATTATACGAGCATACACAGAAGTAAATGTGACCTTTGAGACGATACCGGCACTTACTGTTATCCAGGCATGATTAGTTGAGAAGACATTTCTTCCCTCTCTTCCTCTACACCCTTGGCCCATCGGAAAACATTTGGAGCCTTCTGTACAGTGAAACTAGAGATTTTATTGGAGGTGGCAACATTTGAGGGTGGTGAATTATAAAAAGTTGTATTATTTTGTAAACTCCAGTGACTCTTTTAATTACAACATTATTATATATCCAAATGGTTAGGTATTACATACCCAACCTATTGTTCGTATAAAATCTATTATCTGGATTAATTCAACGTTCTGCATTGTAATTATTTCTTTAATTTTGTAATTTTAAGGATCACAGCCGACGGGCTGCAGTTTTGAAAACCCTTAAAAAATTTGTTGCTTCTATAAAGAAACGAATTTACATGTACCACATGTGTAATGAAGATACTTAGGGGATTCAAAATGTGAGGAAATTTCTCATATAATTTTGCTACATTGAAATAAAAAATAAATCTTCTTGACAAAGTCTTATATTATTACGTATTACGTTCGCGTGAGTTTCTCTACTCGCACTTCTAAATGAAATGCATACAAAAATATTCTATACGACAGAAATCGACATGCTGGTAACGTAACACATTTGCATTACTTTATCTACTCAGTCTTCTACACAACGCTGTTTTATACATGATACAAATCCAAATGTTAGAAACGTAACAATTTCGTGTGACTTTCTTTACTCTCTCTTCTATACAACGCTGCTATATTACACAAGAAATGAACCAATATCTCGCATATTTGAACCTGAAATGCAAGCAACTAGAAAGCAACCCAACAGATGGGAAAACGAAATTAACATAACACATTCACACGAATTTCCATACTCGTTCTTCTATAAGCAATTCATACAAAAAATTCATGGATGATGGAAATACATCTAGTTACTTATTTTAACTGCAAACCGGTGTATATATATCTTTAACACTTCAAAAAACCGAGCTCACTTTCGTCTACAGCAAGCAAATACATGAGTGGTTGTTTAACATACAAGCGCCCATTTACATTGAAAAGCTTATTTAAGTAAGAACAGAAAGTTTTTCTTTATGGAACTGTTCAGACTTCCGTGAAAAAATTGTGCATGCCCAGGAAAAGATGTATTCGAAAAAAAAGCGTAAACTGATTTGAATCCTAATTCCAATGATCTGAGCGCAAGTTACATAGGATAGAATTAACCCAACTTTCCTTTTACTAAACGACCGGAAAACACTTTTAAAATGCTAGGCATTATCGTTGAATATACTTGATGAAGGATAGGAAACTGTATTTGAATGAACTTATCGGCTTAAACTGGTGTTATATATCCAATCTTGGTAAATATATTTGAAAGAAATTTATACAGAAATAATGACTGTCCCGGCAAATCATAGTAATTTAAAAAGTAATTTCACAAACTGTTATTATATTTGAGTTAAAAATATTTAAATTTGTATGACGTTTACTTCTCTTCAGAGCAAGCGATTGCAGCAAGTGCATCTTATCGGAGCATGAATAAATTTAGATGCCGGACTGTTTGAGTTTTAAACCAAAGACAAAAAAGTTTCATATGACTCAAAAAGCTTAAAAATTGTGCCTTGAATCAATACAACACCGTAGCTTGATGCATACGATCTTGAGTGAATAGAAATTCGCTTCAAACTAATTTACGTCAGCATGTGGCCACATCACAGAAGAATGTATTTTAAAACATGTTTTAATTTTTGTGCAGGTAAAATGAAACATTAAACAAAGAAACGTAATATAGTGATCGATTGAAAGCAATGCCAACTTGTGAAAATTTATCATACAGAAAGAACCAGCCAAGAAATTCAAATATATCAGTTAACTAAAAAGTATCACGTGTATATATAGTTTAAACTTTATACTTTGAATAATATTGAAGAATACTGATGAGTAATACGTAATGAATGTCTATTACAGCGAGATAGCAGAATGCCTTAGCATGCTGACCGAGGAGTACATTTACCCGCTCACACAGATAGTGCAGGATCTTGAAATAGAGAAGAGGTATAATATCAAATTAATAAGGATGGTGGACGCCAAATATGGAACCAAAATCGTAGCTTCTTCGATGATAACCAAGGTTTCCTCCTTTAAAGATATAATTCTCTAACAGATGAAGCGCTAAACAAATGCCCGGGAAATTTCAGCTGGTATACCACGGCTTTGTAGCGATGGAAAGATTTATGACATGTAAATTGTATTTGTGTCCGTGAAGATATGTAGAAGTATTCCGCTTGAACATTCAATGTTTCCTTATTTCACAAAAGCGAAATAGTTACCCCAAAGCTAATTCATATAGAAGTACAACAATTGAGATTATAAAAAATGAATGAATCGTTGTACACTATGATTCAGTTCATTTATACATACATAATCCTTGAAAATAATATCTGCGAGATTATAGAAATCAAAGGCGTAAATAATAGCGTATGTCTTAAAGCTAATACTTGTAACAATCTGCAAATAATGGTGAGGTTAATCATGATGATGATGATGATGATAATAATAATGTAAATAATTCATTTTGCAGAATGTTAAGAGGATACTAAATTTTATGTAGTTGTTTAACTTTTCTGGTTACAGGCAAACTGAACAGATAAACCTCATTTTCCCTCGCATTACTTAAGAAGAATACCGATGGAAGTCAAAATATCACCCACGAAAGAGCGAAGAAGAGAGGGAGATTACACAGCGAGAAGTAAGCCAAAAGCAAGCTCCATGAGAGAGATTGACTCATGTATATGTTTTAATAAGCTTAATTTCTTGTATAATATACAGTGCCCGTAGAATACCAAAACCAATGTCTAAAGTAATGTGTTTTTTGTCTGACGATAATGATAAAACCATTGTGTGCAATAATAATAATAATAATAATAATAATAATAATAATAATAATAATAATAATAATAATAATAATAATAATAATAATAGAAATAGATTGAAGCATCTTTGCACAGAAAATTTTCAGACATGTAATTTACGTTACTTCCTCGAGCTACCTGTGTATTCCTTTATTTCTCTGAGAGAGAATTTCCGTTAGTTTCCACGATTACAATTCTACTTTACCTGAGTTTTGTATTGCAAATCATAAATCTTAATACCGATTCGCTGAATTTAGAGATCACACCACCTCGTAGTATACGTGTTGAATGGCGCGAGGAGATTTACTGTTTTACAAGACTGGTTACATGTTGAGCCACCGGATTTTTAAAGCACCTGCAGCGTGGAAAGAACCATCACGTGACGTACTCTATCTATATAAGAGAATATTTTTTTCTAAATAAGTGTTCTGAAAATATCTATATGCACAGCCGTAAAGGTAGACAGAGGGCTTGCTTAGAATAACTGAACTAACCAATGCTTTTAAACTGTGATCAGAGTTAATCACTTGCTCTCTTGGACGGGATGGGCTTAATTTACAATAAACAGAATCTATTCCGTATACAAGATGTAATGCTGAAGACAGCATGATCAGAATGGGGATCTTTTCTTATGGAAAACCTGATATTATCATCTATTAGTGAGATACACTAGTAAATTCTTTCACATTAAAAATATGTATACAAATAAAGTATCATGCTATCAACCTGAAAGCTAGTGCGTCTATTCACTACAACCACTTAAACACCGAGCTTACTAACAAAATTATTGGACTATATCGCTTAATTTTAAGGCTTGTCCAATTCGCGAGGCCTTATTTAGAAATTTAAATAGTATAATTTTGCTTTATTGTTTTTATATAATTGTGAGTGACTTATTTGGTATATCTGCATTCCATAAGATTTACATGTTCAAATTGCTGAGATCACATTACTAAAGGTATTCGCAAAAAATGATTTTTCTGTTAACCTTTCTGCAATTCTGTTACTAACTCAGGTATTTAGTTCAATTTTCGTGTGAGCATGCATTTCGGCTGGGGATTCTGCTAGTGTTTTTCATACACTTGACTGTATCTTGAATGACTTTAACAGTATCTTTGCATGCTGTTACAGACTTGTATCCCTCTTTTTATACATTCTGCTAGCAGATATTTTAAGTACGTTGAACCCCTTTGTAAATACTGAGTACATTTTTGAGGCATGGTATTTTTTGTTCCAACTGACAGTACATTAAGCAAACATTGAATCGCTGAACAAGAGCAACAACACCATCATGTGGCATAATTCTATTATTTTTCATTTAATGCAAACCCGATATACAGAGTGAGATGTAGAGTTAAACAAAAACAAGCTTCCAAAATAGAAGAAATGACAGATATAACATCCTCCGTTAGAGATTTAGAGTTATTTACAGGTTTAATCACGCTGTAAGATCAGAAATCAATAAGAAAGTGAATGCTACAGCACAAATGTTGAACTCCCTAGAGACACCCATAAATTACTAACATTTCCAGGACAGAAGATATCACTATGCAAACCGGGCTGTGAAGACCCATCCTACAGAGCATTAAATATAGAGAGAAGGATGTACGAGAATCAACCGATAATTCTTTAACACCCACAGAGTATGCCTTTTGTTTGATTAATCATCGGAGACATTATTTCGGCACCGAATTATGTCACTGAACGTAGAAGCACATTTTAATGTAGCCAGATACAATCAGAAGGAACCAGATTTCCACCAAAACGTCCTCTAAAACTGATATCAGGTGTAGCCAAATGTCAGAAAATGTCACAATAAATTACCCAAATATCGCCAGAAATGTAACCGGAGTTCGCCAAATGGCAAAGGAAAGTAACAGTTTTCGCTAAATGTCTTAAAAGTGACCAAAATGTCACCAAGTGACGCCAAAAGTAACCAGAATGTTAACAAATGTCGCGAACAGATATCCAGAATAACACCAAAAGAACCACCAGTAAGCTGGACGTAACGTAGCTGCATGTAGTCGAAAGGTATCAGATATATAACTACAAATTATTCAAATGTATCCATCCGTAGGCATAAGGATAACAGACTGCAAACAAGCAAAAAGGAAGCCGGTACGTGAGAGATTCAGACTTGAATATATCTAACCTAACGTAATCAATCCACATCTAACCTAACTTGGACATTTTCCATGCTATCCTACCCCATGTTACTCGCAAGGTATGCGTTTCCCACTTTCAAACTGACTAGATCTAAATTTAATAAATAGAAAGCTGTAATTAATATAGAACATTAGAATAGGCTAGATTGGTATAACTTGCCTGAGGCTTATAGTCACCAAGGTTTTAAGATTACGTATAAAATGGGTAAATGTCAGAATAATAATTCAGTCACCTGTTGACATATGGATGCAACTTCGATAGCATATAAAATATATATAATCTGGCAGGGGTATATTTGACATGCTACTTTTATAAATGAGCCATTGTATTGGAATTCCATTACAGCCAACCTACTACAACCTTAATTTCTCATGCATTACCCATGAGCAGAATCGCTTCGTTAAGTGTCGCATATGCAGTCGGATTTTAAAAAAAACAGATCTATATCAAGACTTAAATTACGCGTACATAGGAGAAGATGTACTAAAGAAGCATTGAACTGTACAGTGCCTGGAACTTCCGTAAATGATCCTGGAATATCTTCTACATCCAAATGTCAGTTTCAATAAAAGTGGAGCCTTTGGGTGAGTAACCAGCGAATAAATAGGCGGATGAAGACAGCGAACCCGAATATTCTGGTGCTGTTCATTGAGTCAACTTGATATACACAAAGTGAATAATGAGAAGATATTTATCTCCCTCTGTGTACCGTAATGACATAGTAAATCGCCTTAATGTACTTTGGAGAGGATACAGGAAAGAAGTATTGAACTGTGCAGTACTTGGAATGCCGTAAGTGATCCTGGAATCTCTTCAAGACCAGGAGTGTTAGATTCACGAAAAGCGATTGCTTTGGATGAGCAATCTCTGAATAAAAATATGTATGAAAGCAAACATTTTAATGCTAGCTCATTGAGCCAAACTGATATAACCAAGGTGAATAATGAGAAGATTTTATCTCACTTGGTGGATCGTAATGGCTTAATAAATCGTCTAGACTGTTAATGATGGCACAGACAGCAGGAAAAATTACACTTCCATCGAGACTAGCGAGTTTGTTCAGGAACTGGAGATTTATGGTGTTATAGCGTATTTAATTCTGGAAATAATTTAAATAACTAGTGAATGATGCTATATTTGTTATCATTTTTTCTATATTGGAAATCTATTTTGTTTATCTCCACATCTAATTCTGTATATTTGGACCACATTAAAGGAAAAACAAAATGTTTGCATCACATAATGATGTTATTGTTCAGCGATTCAGTGTCTGCTTAATGTACTGTCAATTGGAATAATAGATACAATGCCTCAAAAGTGTCTTGAACAATGTGCAAAAAGGTTCAAAGCACTTAAAATATCTGCTGGCAGAATGTTTAAACAGAGGAGAAAATGTCTGTAACAGCATGCAAAACACTGTAAAAGTCCTCCAAGATACATTCAAGTGTATGCAAACCCTAGCAGAATCCCCACCCGAAATGCACGCTCACATGATAATTGATCTAAATACCTGTGATAACAGAATTACCGAAAGATTAAAAGCGAATTCATTTTTTTGTGAATGATTATATCGTAATGTGGTCTCAGCAATTTGAGCATGTAAATCCTGTGGCATGTAGTTTCACAAATAAACCACTCACAATTATATAAAAATAATAAAGCAAACTACCACCATTACGTTTCTAAATAAGGCTTAGCGAATTGGACAGTCTTAAAATTACAGGTAGAGTATATTATTCTTTCAGTGGGCCTCGGAATTTAAGCGATTGTATCGAATAGACATGCTTGAGATCTCGCATTGCTAACATGGTGCTCTATGTATACGTATTTGTTTTAAGGTGAAAGAATTTACTACTGCACTTCATTACTAGATGACATGAGATTTCCCATAAGAAAAGTTCCCATTCTGATGATGCAATTTTCAGGATTGCATCTTATATATGGTAAATATTCTGTCTATTGTAAAATAAGCCCACCCCGTCCAAGAGAGAAAATCAATGACTCTGATCACAACACAAAAGCATTGGTTAATTCAGCTATTCTAAGCAAGCCCTCTGCCATATTTTCGGATTGTGCATATAGAGGTTTTCATAATATTAATTTAGAAAAAAATCCTCTTATATAGACAGAATAGATGACGTGATCGTTCTATCCACGCTACAGATGTTTGAACAAAATTTTTGGTGGCTCAACATGTAACCATCTTGTAAAAAAGTTAATCTCCTCGCGCCATTCAGCATGCATGCCACAAGGTGGTGTGACCTCTAAAAATCAGCGAATCTTTTTAAGGATTGTGATTTGCAATACAAAGCTCAGGTAAAACAGAACTGTCATCATGGAAGAAACGAAAGTTCTTTCTCAATGGATTACAGGATTACATAGGTAGCTCGTAAGAAGTGGCGTAAATGACATGTCTGAAAAAAGTTTGTGCAATGATGCTTAAATCCATTTCTATTCTTATTGCATACAAAGGTCTTACCATTATCAACAGACAAAAACGCATCTCCTTTGACATTGAGTTTTTTATTTTATGGACACTATATATTATACAGAAATCAAGGTTAATGAAACAGCATGAGTCAATCTCTCTTATGGAGCTTGTTTTTTTTGTTTTTCTGCTTTCCGAGTAACCTTCCTCTCTTCATTGCTCTTGGTGGGTGATATTTTGACTTCCATCCGTATTCTTCTTATGTGATGAGAGGGAATATGAATTTTATCTGTTCAGTTTGCCTGTAATGAGAAAAGTTAGAAAATAAACTATACCTTTATTTTCCTTTTGACATTCTGCAAAAATTATTATTTGCATTATTATTGTTGTTATTAGCATTATTATTACTAATTGCTGTAGTTTAAGTATCAGCCTTCATCATTATTTGCAGATTGTTACAAATATTAGCTCTAAGGCATATGCCATTATTTTCATATTTGATTGTTATAATCCCGCAGACACCAGACATTATTTGCATGCATTATGCATTATGTTTATATATACAAATACAAATGCATTCGTTCATAGTACACAATGATTCATTAGTTTTTATATTCTCAATAATTGTACCTCGACATGACATAGCTTTTAGGCAACTGTTTATTTCATTTTTGTGAAATAAGAAACCATTGAATGGTCAAGCGGAATATTTCTGCATACCTTCACGGGCACAAAAGACAATTTACGTGTCTTAAATTTTCCCATCGCCACCATGACGTGGTATACCAAATGAAACTTTCCGGGCATTTCGTTTAGCTCTTCATCTGTTAGAGAATTCTATCTTGTTGAGAGAAATACTTGGTTTTCATACAAGGTAGTTACGACCCTGGTTCCATATTTGCTGTCCACCATCCTTATTAATTTTATATTATAAATCTTCTCTATTTCAAATCATGCACTCTAGGTGGGCCGAAAAATGTACTCCTTGGCCAGCATATAAAGGCATTCTGCTAAACTCGCTGTAATAGACCTTCATTATGTATTATTCAGTACTTTTCAAGCATTGTATACATTTTCCATTGCATATATACTGGGTGGACCATTTGGGTTGAGACTGTATATTCAACCCTAAATGTAGAATGCCATTAAAAAAATTAAATTCACCCTAAATGACTATCACAGCGTCCTCCAAGCAAAACCCGACTATAGGCATTTACTTTCCCCCATAATATCAAGCAATTTTTATTAAAGACATTTCTTTCTACAACGCTTAGTTTCGGAGTATTGTGCAGTCTCAAAGTTCTTACAGTATTGTAAGTCGCCTTGAGGTATGTCATCTCAATATAATCTGAGATCTCTTTATGGCTTACAGGGAAAAATGTTAATCAAATGTGAAGTTTAATGTCGTCCGGCCTGTTGCCACGGTAGCTCAGTTGTTAGAGCAACCGCACGGGAACCGGGAGATCAGTGGTTCAAATCCTGGCAAGGGCATTGAATTTATCTGTCGTCAAATTCTACATTTCAAAAGCTTTATTTATTTTCAAGATAAACTTATAGGAAATCCATTGTGTTTGAGTGGTTTTTGTAATTTCTTAAAATGTCACAGAAGATTTTTCTTTGTCGTCATGTCGTCTTTTAACTCGACTTAAAGCTTTCTATGCAGAACAATGGAGGATTTCTTTAATTTTTTTAGAAAAGCCCTGCAGAGATATTTTTGGGGGACATGCTACTTTTTATTCTTTGACGTATCGGCGTTCCTTAGCGTGTGAGAAATGAAACATTCGTTTTATCGTACTTGAATAAGACAAGTGATTCTAGCAATTCCTGGATGTTTCCTGAACGTGCTGATTTTCTAGCCATGAAAGGACTGCAATGAATTACTGTACGCCTATGCAGGCACGGTGTCTGTGATATTATGTTCAACGTGAGAGAGAGAGAGAGTCATTTATGCGTGAATGTGTGATTTTCAATGAATTTCCTTTCACTGTTGCAATCATTTATGTGCAGCGGTGTTTCACCACGGTCATGTAAAAGCCAAAGCTGTCTCTACTCTGCAAGATTCCTTTGCATTTGATACTTTCGATTCTAAAAGCTGTTGGGAGCTAGGTATTTATTTTGCATACTGAACTCTACAGTAAGAGGTATCTGAGATACACGCAACCAACTTTCGCTATCTACATCTCTATCTCCCTCTCTCTGTCTCGCTCTTTTATGTATTCAATTCAACTTTCTATTTGGTAAGCAATGATTGCATACGATATTTTGCTTTGCTAACTTTATTTAGAGGAGTCTACGTTCCAATAGTTTCAATAGTTTCAATTT
Source organism: Deroplatys truncata (assembly GCA_030765065.1). Taxonomy (NCBI): domain Eukaryota; kingdom Metazoa; phylum Arthropoda; class Insecta; order Mantodea; family Mantidae; genus Deroplatys; species Deroplatys truncata. The sequence goes on along the minus strand of CM060990.1, from coordinate 403,801,966 downwards.
TTTCTCTTTTCTTGTTTTTCGCGCTATTACATAGACATGTGGTAGCGATAAGGGTGCGTTGAGTGTATATTTATTTTTTCTTTAACTTGCGTGGCGACAGGTGATAGGAAAAAAAACTGATTCAATAAAGAAAGGAATGTCAATTACAGAACAGATGGAACGCTCACGTGTTCCATGACGCACGCATAGGAATTTTGTTGGAGTGGGGTGAATTAGGTCTTTATTGTGACTATTTGAGAGTGTGAGTTCCCACAAGAAAAATAAGTTTAAGTCTTGAAATGCGCCCCCAGAAGGATGCAGGTGCGTTTCATGACACATACAGTAATTTTGGTGAAAAGGATGATTTCTTTGAGAATATTGTCATCAGGTGACACAATGGAATTTCAGCGGCTGACTAGAGTAGCTCACAGGTGTTCCATAACGCACACATAGGAATTTCGGTGGAGCAGAATGTGCGCATTACCCAAGACAATACTCGCAGGTATTCCGAATCATCTGGGGGTTTAGTGCGCCTGGCGAATTATGAATGCAATCTGTGAATCTTTGTCTGGTGAACGAAGAAGCTTAATGAGGGTCAACGTTTTGTCAGTGACAGGTGTGGGATCTGGGGCAGGTGATTTATTTGACAACTGGAAGGAGTGGGGGCACATTCTTGGTTTGCACAAACAATTTAAAATTGGGATAATCACATACGAACCTTAGGCCATTTGCTGTTATTAATAATGAACTGTTGAATCAGTTGAATATGTAATTTACAGTTGGCGTTTGCAGTCAAATGCATTATTGTAACCCACACCAGTTTCATGTAGAACATGTTAACCATCATAAGATGGCAGCTCATAGAGTAAATCGCAAACTTTTCACTACAGATAATAATAGTTCTACCAGCACAAGTGAAGAAGATGAGGCTAATGACGGTGAGTAGTGTAGATTAAATGATCTAGGTGAAATTCCTCCCAAAGAACGTGAGTTAAATATTTTATGTGGGTTACCATGTTATACATAAAACGATGTTAACTACTCTTGATGTCCATTAATGTTTTTGTTTTAGGGTACTGCGTTACCTGTTGCAAAAAAGTCTTATTGTATAATTTATTTGGTAAACAACAACAACCAAATGAGAATATTTCTAATGCAGTTATGGGTGCAGGAGCAAGCAGGAAGAGAAAGAGGAGAATGCCCAGGCGGGCAGTTTGAAGAAGGAAAAAGACTAAGTGTTTTGTATAAAAAATATAACAATAGCGAAGACGAGGTTTCAGATACAGAACCAGGACCACGGTGTAAGTCTCCATTAAAATGTTTTGATAAAATCAGCGATGACTCACGTACAGTAATTTTTGCCAGGCTCTGGAAACAAGGTTCATATAACCTACCAAATGCATATATATTTGGGTGTATGAAGGGTAATCCTATTACACATAAATATACCAAGAACATGAAGAGCAAAGATCACAAACTATTAAATATTCTGTTCGTCATGAGGGGAGAAGTATTATTATTTGTAAGAAAGCTTTGTGCCCATACATGGACTGCACAGTAGTAGAGGTGGACTTGAACAACTTCTGAAGAAATTTAAACAAGTTATGGTCTCACCATCGCCTGACAAAACAAGAGAAACATGGAAATCATTCTAGGAAGTATAATGATTCAGCTGTTGCAGAAGTTCATGAGCATATTAATAAGCTACCTAGATAAAGAGTGATTATAGCCGTAAAGATGATCTAAACAAGTTTATATCCATGGAGTATTGTATAGCTAATTGTTATGAAAATTACAATAATGTGCTTTGCAAGGACAAAATATTAATCCAGCTTCCATTGACAAGTACAGAATAGTTTTCACACAGGATTTTAATATTAGCTTCGACATACCAAAAGGTGTTATCTGTAAAGTTTGTGATTCACTGCATTTAAAGCAGAAGCAACTGCTGATGAGAATGTAAAGAAATCACTACTTCAAAACCTCGAACTATATCAGAGGTCTGAAGCTGGACAATCTCTTATAACTACTTACAAAGAAAAAGCTCGCAGTAATCAAAACTATTTGGTAGTCACGTTTGATCTCCAACAAGTACTGCCCACACCGAAATTGTCAGCAGGTCCTGCATTCTATCGTCGAAAGCTGTTCACGTACAACCTAAAGTTTCATGACTGCGGAGGTGAATACTGCTGCATGTTTGCTGTGGGATGAATACCGCGAGCAGAGGATCTGAAGAAATTTCAAGCTACCTCAAAAAGTATGTTGAAATTAATTCCATAGGGAAAACGTTGGTGGTCGTTAGCGATAACTGCTGTGGCCAAAATAAAAACTGAACAGTTGATTCGTTATGGCTTTGTCTAGTATAAATCTGACGATTTTAAAGCATTGATTATGTATTTCCTCAAGTTGGACATACAATGTTGCCCTCGGATAGGAACCTTACTCAGATTGAGAATAATGACAGAAGGTACTATTAAAATATTTAATTCACCTGATCAGTGGATAGAGGTAAACATCAAGAATTTTAAATCAGGAAAATTACAAGTGAACCAGCTGCAATCATCAGACTTCCTGAAGAAGGGAGAACTTCAAAAGCACATCACCAGGAATGATGGGCATGGGAATTCAATACCAATTCGAGATGCTTGTGTTCTCTCATTCAGTGAAGACAATCTGCTCGCAATGAAAATTGCCAGCATTTATAAGTTTACTGAAGTGTACAGAGAAGTGAATCTATGGAAACGTGGTCGACATCACACATGTTTGTCAACTGTTTCTTTTGAACCCAAGTATAGAAGTAAGAAGGCAATTGATAAGAAGTTAGATGATATAGGTTTTGGTTGTTTGGAGTGGATTTCTCCCCATTTTGCATCATATTATACAAATTTAGTGCCTCAGGAAAATGAAGAACAAAGTAACGGGGGATATGAATAGAACATTAGTAATGGGCTGTATTGCAGTTTGTTGTAACATTTTCACACGTTTAGTCCATTCAAGTAAAGCATGCTAAACCACATAAAGTGGGTTGCAGACATTTATATCTATTTTATTTAAGCACTGTCTGTTATCGTTATATTTCAGTTTAATATGCAGTCACATTCGAAAAATATTGTATTCTTAAAATTTGTTCATATTTTAAAAACACTTACAAATAAATTAGAATTTATCTTTAAAAGCATATGATTGCATTGTCTCAGATGTTGTTCTGTGTGGGTTACCATGTTTTACTACCGAAACCTTCATACGTGCATTCATTTGCATTATTGAGTGTGCTGGATCGCCTATTTTGTAACTACTCACATTGCTTCCTCTGCCTATCATAGGTAGGCTGTAGATAAAGTAATAACGAAATATATAAATTGGTTAGCACAAAAAACCGTTAGAAACATTGAACTAGCTAAACAAGGTTATACATATCCTACTGAGTAAGTAAAGAGGTGACTGTTCTTTTTCATCACCGGTTGCTTCATTCACTATACAGTCCAAAGAACCGTCATTGCTCCGGTTTACCGGTTTACCGAGACGCCACAGTTAACCTCGAGATCCCAGTTGACCGTTAGCTCTCGGTCAACAGAAGTGCTTCGGACAGAGAAACAAGGGAACAAACAGTTGAGCTTGATATGTATGCAATCATCTGCACATTCATTTCGACGGTCGACCGTAACCAGCTGAGTCATGCCCAATTGCTTTCATTGAAATGCAGAGCTCTAGTGCTCAGCATCTATAGAGGACAGAATGGAACAATATCGCTATTTTTATAATAACGCGGAACGCTTTTCATCGTGCTCAGACACCGCGTCAACATTCTCCATAACAACTGTAATTACGATCCTTGTTATATTTTTAATTACTTCTTCTCTTAACCTCCATTGCCATCAAATGTGGTATAAGTTTAAAACCAGAGGTCTGTTTCATAAAAGCTTACCACAGTACATACTAGTAAAACTTCGGTAATTACTAAAGTAGTTTACTAAATTGTGCTTTATATATCTTCTCAAGTTGAAATAACAATTGCTCTAGTAAACTTATATATAATAATATTTATTCGATTTCTGTTTCATATAATTACCTAAGCAAAATAGTTACTACAGTAATTAGTAACGAAAACTGTCTTTTAGTTTGCTTTTTACTACATTAAACAAATAACAGTTTAAGATAGCTTACTGTGGTACATTTTACTTAAGTTCAATGATACGTACTTTTATTAACTCTATGGCGGAGTAAAATAATGTACTTTTCATAAGACTTATTTTTAAGCTCACAGTAAGAAAACTGTCCTTCTGGGAGTCAATGGCGGTGATGGTGATATTGTGCGCTATGGAAAATAAAGAATATTCAGATTAAGATGACGTTTTGAAATACTACAAAACGTTAATTATGAATTCAATGAGCGATTTAGATCAACATTTCATTACTTTCAGAGACCTTTAGGAAACATTTCTCTATATCTACAGCCTCACACTACAAGAAATCATGCTTTAATGGCAAAGCAGCCATTTGTATGTGCATTTATTTTTTCAGTGAAAGCGGTAGATGCCGATATTTTGCGAATTCTGTCGACCTCTATGGCGGAGAATATGAATTAAGAGAAGTGACCAGCGGGCACAGAGACAGTCAAATCAGGGAGGGTGGCTTTTCAATAGTCGTCTACACTGAGATGTGGGTTACAGCCTGTCCCAGAAATCGGTATACGGAATTTGTTATACTTGTAGCTACAACGTTTAAGGTTGCATGTTTGTGTGAGTGTGTGTGTGAGGGTGTGAGAGCAATATATTTCGCCAAAAGATATTAATACATCCCCATTTCGATATTTTGGATCTGGTTGTTCTCTTTGCTGTATGTTTAGAAGAGTGAATGTTATTTCGAAATACATTGTACTCCACTTGGGAGAGCCATTTAAATTCTCTCCCACGTCTAACTCCCTATGACGTGTTAAAGAAAGACTATTTTCATCTCTTGTTGCAAGTGTATCACAATCTGTGAACGTTTTCTCCCCGCATTTTTTAACACTTAGTGCTTTTTATTCGAGAATGATTTAACAATAAAATACAGATGCTCTGCGGCTTGAAGGGATGGATTAGCATGGTGTTTGGTAATTTTCCATGAGCAAGTTTTCTTTATCCCCTTGTCATTAAGTAGGGAATATCGCCAGCATAGGGCGAGAGAATTATCTCTTGCGTCTGGGAGGAGGGCTTTAACTACAAGCAGAAATGGCTCGTTAACACGTATTATTCTCGTTGTACATATGTATGTGAAGGGCGAAGTAAAACCTTTTAACTGTTTAAAGGGAATTTTCATCCATGTATTTTAAAGTGTGTGTGTACATGTATGTGATTAGTGTTAACCTTTGCGTTACGCTTAGGACGCTTTTGCGTGGGGCTCCATAGTATGCGTTTCTCAAGGGATGGTAATCCAGGTTTCACAGCTGTCTGGGAATGCTAACATTTTTTTTATTACCTTCCCCACAACTGGCCTTGAAACTGTGATAGAACGTAGGTGTCACTTAGGTCGTATTTGCTCTAAAAGCAGTCACATGACGTGAAAATAGCTCTTAAACTTCCAACTCCACTAGTGATCTTGAATATACTTTAGAAGGAAGGTGACATTTAGGTCGTCTTTGCTCTAAACATGAACATGTGTCGGGTGATGCGAATTAAATATACTTTAAACCCAATTGAAGCCAATTAAACCCAATTAAATACCCATTCCACTAATTGATTACAAGTACTAGCTATCTCAATGACTTGAATTGGTTATAGAAGGAAGACTTATTACTACTAACATAACAAGGATGACTTAAATGATGATAATAATGAAGATGCTCTTGGTGATGATGGTAATGCAGAAATGGAAGAGGTTGAAGAAAATGAAGCAGGAAACCCCACTTTAATAGTAATGATTCTCTTGTTATTTTACCTTTCGAAAAATTTCATTCAACTTTATTAAATATCGAACCAAATATTAAAAAAAACTAATTTCATAAATCAAATATATAACTTTTGAAATTTCATAATCATTAATACTAAGATGGCGGCGGCGCCGTGGCTGAGTGGTTAGACCACTCGCCTCCCACCGAGGCGGCCCGGGTTCAATCCCAGGGACCTGCATGTGGGATTTGTGGTGGACGAAGCGGCGTCTGGGCGGGTTTTCTCCGGGTTCTCCGGTTTCCCCCGCCATTCATTCCACCAACTGCTCCATCATCACTTTCCTTTCATCCATTTCACCCACATTTCGTTTCAGCTACTTCCTTCATCCCATACCAGGCATCGGGCTGATCACCTATCCTGGATGTTCTGTCTGATCCATAAGTATCTGCTCCTCGACGGGCCTCTGACCCCAGGCACCCGCCTGTAAGTCCTGGGGGTGTAAGACCTACATTAGAGGAGGGTAAACGGATAATGAATGAATGAATGAATGAATAATAATAAGATGACGTCTACCTCATCTTCATAACAGAGAATTTAGCCTAGGTTCCCCTCATGCTACATGTCCTTGGTAAATTTAGATGGAGAAATTCCAAGAGATTTTTGTTTTTCCAGAAATTATAAACGCAGTTGGTATGGATGCATCTTTATTTTTTCAAGTTTGAGTTCTGAGCTTCTTTAATTCTCTTATGTTTGTCAATTCACTGTAATTCACTACAACTACAAGCTTTTTCTTTCGCTTTGTTTTGCAGAACCTTGAGTAACAGTACGATCACTGTTGTCTTGACTTCACTTGACCATTGTAGTGATGGAGTCCGGTTGTAATTGCCCTTAACCTGAAACGTAAGGGTTAACTTATGCTGTAACTGTCCCTGCTACTAATTTCTACATCAGGGATATTATTATAACGGTGTTGTTGCATTGCGCCGATGGCCAAAATCCATTAACATCCGCCTAATGAGCAAGGACCTGTCAATCACCGCGTTTTAAGGAAAAACTGGTTACTCAAATGGTACCACAGGTACAAGAAAGAGGACACGCTTTGGTACATCAGAATAAAGTTTAAAAGTTTATTTGCAGGAAAGGTTTTCGTTAAAGTGGTAAATTTATATCTAACTTTTCCCTTGTCGAAAATCTTAAAAGTTAATTTGCAGGAACGATTTTCGCTAACATTTTAAATTTATATCCAACTAGGTATTGGTATTGCGCCGACGATCAAGATGTTTTCAGACTTCATCTTGCTTTTTATATTGTGTTTATTAATGAATATCTATTCCATGTACAGCAAACGGAACCATGAGTTGCGGGTTATTGAAATTTTTAAATATCGCAATGTGCAGCTTACACTGGCCGCTCAGAAATGGCGACATATACGTAAAAACTGAAACGCGCATTTCTTCTCTGAGGTATATAACGACGTGAATTACAGACTTGTTGGGGAACATAATCACGATTCAGAAAAAAAATTGCTAGGGAATATATTTTCAACAGGTTACATATGTTTGACCACTTGAATTAAACTTTCAGCAAAACTTAGGAATTCTTACAGAGTCAACATTCCGTTTTTACTTCCTCTAGATGGTAGGTAAGGAAGAATTGTATTCCAACCAAACGTTGCATTGCCCTTGCATATTGTAGTATTCGTCTCAAACGTGATGCCTCAACTCCTGCCTTAATAATGCTCAAAAAATGTTTGGTTAGAAGTGATTTCAAATGAAGCTATATGACTTTACTATGTTTATTTCACCATGCTCTTGCTTATGCAAGAAAGTCGGCTTGCTTTCTCTGCAACCTACCTAAGGCGAGTTTTCACTCTAAAATACATGTTTTGAGGTCCCTGATTCAATTAAGTTCTATATCTTCCAAGTACGTGACATGAACATTTTCACAATATCAAGAAATGCATTTTGTATGAATAGTAAATACCTGTGAAATTGTAAGGAACTGGGAAAGTCATGTAAGTGTACCGCATCATATTTCTCGTTTTTGATGAGATTTGTAAAAAAAAAGTAGAATCGCATACTGTGCAGATATACTTACACGTGGGAACTGTAAGCACACAAGAAATATTTCTATAATACATTAGGAAAAAAATCTGATGTGTTACACTCACATGACTTATTCTCCATATGCTTCATGTTAATCGAGATGTTAATCTTATTGTTAATTTTCTTGTAGATGCAAGAGGAATTGGTAGGCTTTAAGCGATAGTCAAATATTTTAAGAGCTGGTTGCTATGTGGATTATTACATTCTCTTTGCATTACCAGGACAAAAAATATGAATAACGAATTCCCATTTGAGAAAAAGTGTAAGTATTGGAAAATTTAAGCAATATCTCGAAAATGGTTCACTCAAAAAAAATTATAAGACATAAATTGTGTATTTTAACGCGATCTACAATTTTTGTGCAGTAAAATTTTGTCTATCTCTTATGGTTTACCAGTTATGCAAAAGTCGTTCACAATGAAGAATACTTTTGGAGACATTCCCAGAAAATTCGAGAAATACAATTCATTTGCTATAAAAATGTCTTAAACTTATGGTATTGTATTCAAAATCATTAGAGCCATTTTGGAGAAAATTAAAGTTTTCGAAAAATGTTCCATGTAAAGGATAATCTGGGGTGGAGGGATTTTCTTGAAAATCTTCGTGTCACATCTCTGGAAGGTACTGAACCTAAATACCAAGTTTTGTGTTTATCCGACTGTTCGCTTCTGAGTTATGCTGTTCACACACACACACACACGGACATGTTTCCAAAAATGTTTTATATGCATTCAGTGCACCTCAAAACATGTATTTCCTGTGAAATCTCGGTATCGAATTTTTGGGTGGAATGCAATACTTCCCCTACTTACTATATGTAGTAGAGAAAGTAAAAATTATTTTGAACATTTTCTTGAGATTACGTTTTTTATATAAAAGGTTTTTGCCTATTCCTTATGGTTTTAAGTTGCATGAAATTCACATAAAGTAAAGATGGTTTTGTAGGCTATTCCTAGAGAATTCGAGATATACATTTTATTTCCCCATTCTAATATCTGAAACATTTGGTGCGCCCTTTTATGAAAAGCAATAGGTAGGCTGCAGAGAAATTAAAATGTCGCATTGATATGCTGCATCGTAACGGGCATTTTAAGTGCGAAAAATTATAATATACAATTTCTGAGAACATTGGTTTTTAAGTTATGTATTTCCATAAACAATATAACATGCAAACAGGAAACTTTGCAACAATTTTTTATCAACTGCGGGATAAATGAGAAGTAGAAATTTCGAGAAAGGTAAAAATTCCCTACCACGTTTCTCAGTAACACCATCACAGATGTTTGATATTGTTATTTCGAATTCATCGAGGTAAATTGTTTTACACAAAACTGTCCTAAATAATGAGTATTAATATTATCTAAATCAAATTAAATCTTTTACTTAATATTTTCCCCAATTTCTCCTTGCATATACTTTTATACGTTGGTATGCATGTACGTATATAACGCATAAAATTATTAATTTGCAGAAATATAGTTATACTGTTTTGTGAAGATTTGTTTAATCCTTTTCTTCCTTCTATCTGTGGTCTTAGTTGTCTAACCGGGTAATTTTTCCTTAAACCGCATTGATTGACAGCTCTTTCATAATGACCTCATTAGCCGGGTCGCTAATGGAAAGTGGCCATCGGCGCAATGCACTATTACCCTATTATAATACCCACTTTGATCATAGAATTTCTCTTGGAAGGAATCAGGAACACCAAAGCTTTCAATAGCTGAAGAACCTCTTCCAATTATCTTGAGCACTATATTTAACCTATAGTTTACCAAGAGATTTGCAAATTATAAAATGTGACTTCTCTGTTATTATTTTTGAAAGATGATTTAGAACTCAACTAAAATATTACAATTCACCTATAAATAAACATACATTGTACTTACCATTGTCGTCTTTCTAATATTTCCACAGATAACATCTCTGACAGAATTCTATGGCTTATCATTTATAATAGCCCTTCAGATTCAGCAGACTCATTTATTTCCGCCCATTTTTCCAGTTTCTTGTTTGTTGTTAAAGAGAAGCCGAGCGAGGTGGTGCCGCGGTAACGTGTGCGATTCATATTCGGGAGGGCCTGGGTTTAAATCCTCGGTGCTAACCAACCTGACCGAAAGCTTTTTCGTCATTTTTCTCGGTCGCTAGGTGTATGCTGGGTTGGATAATTTGACCCACGAATTTTTCCTACCATTCCTTTCATTATTGCATTACATTTCTTTCTTCTTCACCGCCATTCCAGGCATTGGATGTTCACCTATCCTGGAGATGTTATGATCCAGAGGTTGCTTGCTCGTCGAAAGGCTACTGGCTCAAGGCATTGGCTTATAAGTCCTACAAAGATCAGGGTAATCCATTGAAGAAGGAGAAGACGAAAGGAGTTAAAGAAGAATTGGAATATTTTCCAAACAAGACTTCCTGGTTTTTAAGGATTTTTTGCAGGAAACCTATTTGTTTTAAACATTTATCGTTCCTGTCAGCCATTTTACTAGTTTAGCAATAATCATGGCTCCTTATGATGCTTCTGTTTATTTTCGATTCAATAGTCTACTGGAGTAAATGGTTTGCTAAGATAAAACTTTTCTGAAATAGGTCCCAGCTGTTGTTTCGCCACTGGTATAATCAGCTATCAGTGTTCTTGGGCCAGTAGGCACAATGATATGAAAGTTTGTAACGCCATAATGGGTAGAGCAGAGTAATATAGCTTTGTGAGCCAAAAAAACTCAGGAATTATTTTCCTAGGTCAGAAAAACTTTTTCACCCTTAGTTTGAATACTCGATAATTTTCTACAACGCTACACATCGTCCGCTAGTTGGGCTGAGCAACTCATATGTGGTTCAGTTTTTGCGCTTGTATTATTAAAATGTGTATTACTGTATGCTGTTATAATTTATATGTAATTATTAATATATGTATGTGTATGTGTTTTGTTTCACTTAAAACATACATATATTAGTATGTGATAAATATATCTAGCCATACCAGATACGCAATCTACTGTTGCGCTATCCAATAACAGTTTGGCGAAAATAAAGGAAAACAGTTACAAGAAAAGGGTACTTCAGTTTCCAAAAAGGTTGAATTACGAATCAGTGGGTTCAAAGATGTAGATCGGATGGAAAATGAAATGGGTTTGTTTTTCTTGCTTGCAATTTGAGTGCAACCTAAAGAGGGTGCAGTCGAAATTCGTGCTTGAAAATTATGTTATACCCTGTGTTAATTAGTGCACTAATCGCTACATCCATAAAGAAATAATTGGATGAACTCATTAAAACGACAAATGTGGACAAACAAACAACAATAATTTTATGGTGTATAACTTAGTAAAATACATAACTTCGAATATAGCTCTCCTTGCTCTTATATGACGAACTTATGAAAGTGTCCAATTTATACAAGGGGCTGAAATTGTATTCAATTAAAGCTTCATTCCTTAATCATCATTGCACATATCAATCAGCAATATGTAGGAGCATAACAAGTGAGAAGTAAACATCCCGCAGTATAGTTATGATTATGGATTGGTATTACTAATAATGATGATGACAAAACAAATGATGAATTATTAATGATTATGACAAAACAATACTACTAATACTACTAATACTACTACCAATACTACTACTACTACTACTACTACTACTACTACTACTACTACTACTACTACTACTACTACTACTACTACTACTACTACTACTACTACTACTACCGCTGCTACTACCACGACCAAGACCCCACCGCTACCAACTGCAGCTGCTACTACTACTACCGCCACCAATAACAGTAATAATAATAATAATAATAGTAATAATAACAACAATAGTAGTAGTAGTCATAAACTTTCTAATGTACTGAATAACATGCATGTGTCTCAGTAACGACGAGCACAAACTGAATTTATTTGCTGATATGTCTGCGCATAGACAACTTAGTTAACGTGTCACTGTAAATACTAGCATCGTCCATTTCTTCAAATTGCGACGGTACGCGTTTTAAGAGAAATTACGAAGCAAACAACAAAAGCGCCAGTGGAGCAGGCGATGCGATGTAGGCAACTCTTGCGTAAAATGCTTAATAGTAATCAGGCAGTAATGTATGCAGAAAGTTGATACTTTCTCTTTTCTTCTGTCTTTCTATGCCATTTCACGCCTTTACATAAATTGATATCTCAACAGTGCAATATTGCAAACAGAAATAATAAAACACACACAATAAACTGCATCCGATTATCTGCTTCACCCCTTTGGGCCTTTTAATCTCCTCAATTATTTCAAAACATAATTTTTGTATTGTCTATGCCCAACAGTAGTAAGAAAAGACCTGTTAAAACTCACTTTATCAAACCCTGAATCAATCCTTGTTTAGTCTCCATGGTATATCTAGAGACTTTAAATCATTGTTAATCTCGCCCGTGGTGGCGTATGAGATACGCTTGAAATGTTGGGAGGATTACGAATTATGCAGCTGTGCATCTGCGGATGATGTATGTCATTTGACTCAGCCCGCATCATGCGCCAAAACGTGTAGCTTCTGAATTATTTAAGTTACAAAGGTTGTATAAGCTATAAAAACATGTTCTCATTATTTTAAAGATGCGTATGTCTGGATGTAGCATGACATTTGGTTCGATTCATGTTATCGGTAAAAGTTGTATTGTATAGCCTTGTTTCGACCCCCACTATGTATAGGAATGTATAATCTATAAATGCATTCAGTTGAAATGATGATATAATTCCAAAAATATATTTAAATGATTCTAAACTAATTATTATATATAAGGTCACTCTGTATTGTGTACAATGCTTAACTTTTGAAATAAAGAATACTAAGTCATTTTTATCTCTCAGTAACCATTTGAAGATGCGGTGAATGCTGTTTGCGTGATGAATACATTTTTATTTATCTTCGCAGAGCTGTGTTCCTCCTGATTTTCAGATACTGTTTAACTCTTGAAACAATTATCCTAGAACGATGTAATGGAAAATAATAATTGATGTGTATTCTTTCCGCCGTATATAAGAGACTGAATTCTCTCCTTAATATTAAGTATGATATCATCCTACAGAACTCTGATTGAGGCGCATAATGTTGATGATAATGATATTGATAATAATAATAATAATAATAATAATAATAATAATAATAATAATAATAATAATAATAATAATAATAATAATAAGAAGAAGAAGAAGAAGAAGAAGAAGAAGCAGAAGAATGTGATGATGACGATGAAAATAAGAGCTATTTGGAATCTCGCTGGTTAATTTAAACCAGTTACAGCTCTCTTTTCTTTATGACCATTTCCTGCGGAGACGTTTTAGGTTCTTCAAGAACATAAAACACACATGCTAGCAACATTACAGGGTTTGCTGACTCATGGTTGCGAGGGTAGACTTTCAATTTCAAAACCAGATGGAGGACACCACGTAAACAGGTTTTACTTTCGCTTTCACAGTGGCGTCTGTCTCATGTGCGTAAACAAACAAATGTTTCGTGTCTGCTACATCTTAACAATTACATATGAATTTTACAATGAGGCATTTTGTAACCTAAACTCAAAATTTACGGCTTTTTATCATCTTGTTGAATATTAAACTTAAATACGTTTTGAAATTGATACTGCTATAATATAATCCACCAAAGGATCTTTCTGGCACGTAAACACAAAACAGCTACATTGCTAGGCCCTTATTGGACGCTGAAGGCATTCCTTCCACTTTACACTGATCTAGAGTAGGCCAGTAGCATGCCAGTTGTACTGGTAATTTCACCAAAACATTACAGCAACCTTTCGTCGTGTTTTTCTGGATTTAAGCGGAGTCTGAAAAAAAGTCCCTTACAGGTAAAGAAGAGGAGGGATACGCTGTGTTTATTTACGTCCGCAAGCCAGGTTTTAATAATAATAATAAGAGTAATAATAACATAAACTTTTTAATTGTTGTTCTTTAAGTATTACATACTTCTTACAAATAATAATAATAATAATAATAATAATAATAATAATAATAATAATAATAATAATAATAATAATAATAATAATAATAATAAGTTTGGCTTCGAGTTCAATCTGTGTTGTTTTATTGCTCTATTTTGTTTTATTTTTTTACTTCTTTCATTTTTTTCTAATTTTTAAGGGGAGTTTTATCCTGAAATAAGTTATGGGCAGGGTGGTATAGCATTTTATTGCATTATTCCCCAAGGAAAAGGGTAAACTCAGAAGGTAATTCTCGGCCAGACTATGAATTGAGAACTTGTAGATAGTCACCAAAGGTTGGTTGAAAGGCGCGACCAGAGGAAATCTTCCACTGTGCTCTACGCAAGAGGTCTAGATACTGCTGGGCATCAGTAGCTTCGGGGAAATTCCAAAGTAGCTAATAGACGCTGTGTCCAGTGATCCAAATGAAGCTATTGTGCTGTATACGCGGAAACCGGAAGTCCGGACGAAGAAAGCTTTCCAGAGTGCAACTGTGGAAATCCAACTTGCGTAAGAAGGCCACCGCAAGGTTATATATACCACATGCCATGGAGCAACTGGAAATGCGATGTAGTAGAGTATCCGGCTGTTTACCACGAAGGCACAATGAGGAGTCACATAAATGAATACTCGTGAGCCGCTGGCGGGTTGGTATCACGTCGTGAACTGCCTGGTACTAAATGGAAGGAACCGTGTAAGGGAATATAGTGCTAGTGGCATTTTTACAGAGGTGTTCGTAGTCAAGGTTAGCTGGTGCAATGCGTTCAAGGCGCATCGAAGGCAAGTCGCATACTTGAATAAGATCTTCATAAATTTTGCGCACCATCCGATTGCCAGGCTGTTGGCAGTCCAAACTCAAATAGCACCATTTCAAGAAATATGTGTGCAGATAGAGTAGAGAGGCAGGAATAGATCGACCATCCACGGGATTTCGGAGATTCAGGTGAGTGCACACAAGAAGTCATCCAAGAGGCAGAAAAGGTGGAACTCAAGTCTAGTATATTCCTCCCGCGGCACAGGAATAGCGCTAAGCACTTTAAGTCTCCTTTAAGGGGAGATAAGTGCAAGTTACACGTAGGAACTTCAAAGATATAGCCTTGCCAGAGGAAACAGGAGATCGCGCAGGTGATCTGCCGGGAATATAGTTTCGGCAATGGCAAAACTTGGGCCACAAATCAACACTGCGATAGGAACTACATATGAACCACCCAACTGCGTTGATACAGGCACAGATCGCGATGGTGGAAGGTATTTGCTGTGTTTTTAATGCGGCCAACAATTGTTTTCCAGTTTAGATGTTGCATTTCACCCAAGGATGTCGTAAATGTAATACCCAGGATCTTGAGTTTTGAAACTTCTGCAGTGATGGAGAGGCGTCCACCGTCCAACGTGGAGAGCTATAGACTTCTCCCGATTGATTTCAGAGCCGGATATTACGCTAAATTGGGGAAAAACATTCAGCAATGATCTTAGATCAGCGGAATCGGTAAGGATAATACTAACGTCATTAGCATATGCTAGTGCACCCAATTTTTAAGAGTATAAGTAAAGGCCTACAACTGTGTTTTGAAGCCCACAAAGCAATGGATTCGAAGCAGGAATGAACAAGGATATCTAGGCTAGGCAGCTATGGCGGACCGATCTGCCAATAGAAAACTCATGGCAGAGAAACCCATTAACCTGCACACAACTCGAAATTACATTATATAAACATTTGATATATGACATAAAAGTGTCACTTACGTCAGTCCAAGCCAAACATCCAAACAAATAATCATGACGAACACTATCAAATGCTAGCTTGAAGTCCAAAAAAGTAAGACAAAGTGGTCTTTCTGAGAGGAGGAATAAGCAATGAAGTCACATAAGGAACACACAATATAAAATATTTCGTTGCAGGACACCACAGTATTGTGAGGAATGAATAAACTTGCCCAGGAAATGTCGGAGTCCGTTGGTCAATACACGGGCCAGAATTTTATAATCAATGTTGAGGAGAGTAATGGGACGGAAATCAGAAACAGAAGAAGAATGAGCTTTCTTCTTGATGAGTACAATAATTCCCCGCTTTTGTGAAGCACAGAGTTGTCGACGCCGTAAGATGGCATTGTAGACAGCTGTTAAGTCATCACCAATCACATTCCAAAAGAAACGATTGAACTACATGGACAGACCGTCACTCCCAGGTGTTTTGGAGGTCTTCCCCTGAAGAAGGGCAGTAAAGACTTCGGATTTATGAACGGATTGGTCAAGGCATTCACTGTCCTGTTCAGATAGAGGTGGCGGTCTATAGGCGTCTAGGTGGCAGAGAAGGAGGGCGAGGAATGCTCCAGTGAAAAAGGTTGAAAGTAAGATCGAAAAGAACGGCAAGTGGAAGTTTGAGCAGTATGCATGTTTCCAGATTCGTCTTGCACCTGTAAAATGAAATTCGCTCGACGTCGTTTGTAAGTATGCATGAGATAGGACAGATTGATACTTTCCTCCTGAACCGGAGTACGCAGATGACTGCGAATCTTTAGACCCTGCATACGCCTCCTCTAAATGGATGAAATGTTTGCCTTATAATAATTCGTTTTCGTGCGACGGTTAACCAAATCGACGGGACTTTGGTGAAAATTTCAAAAACAACCAAAGTAAAATTGCAGGGTCTGCTCCTCGTCCTAAGGCGTGCACGGGATACAATCTAAAAACTGTTGCAACTGAGGTTTGACAGACAAGTCCCACTAATCGGCGACGTCGGCGTAGCGAGATTTTCTATCCGACCGCTGCTTCTATAAGTTGGATATCTCGGCCGCAATGGACTCATAATGAAGACAGGTGGTGTTTAGATTCCAATAGGAACGCCCAATGGGTAGAAAGGGTAGGTTCAGATCAATATGTAAAAGAACAACTAAATGGTCGGAAAATGAGAGTGGGATATGTTCAATGGAGCGGATATTCTTTCCCATGTCTTGGGGAAGGTAGAAGCGATCCATTCGGGAAGCAGAGTTTGAGATAACATGGGTACATGTCATAGTCTGTCGTTGCACCAGCCATGCATCCACCGGGTGCAGATTGGAAGTCAAATACTGCAAACTCCTACTAGGTCGATATCAACCGATACAGTCATCTAGAGGAAGCATGCAGTTAAAATCTCCACCCAATATACAGGATGAATCACCTCAAACTTGCACCTCAAACATTTCGGAAATGGAAAGTACTATTGATGTGCAGTTTTCACAGCATTGATTGGTAGTCAGGAACTCGTACATTTAGCCTATAAACAGTCTTTAATAATGCTGAGAAAGTGTATAATTTGAGCAAGCATACAATATTTTTAAATGGAACAATGCCTAGTTACAACAACAGGATAAAGGTAGGGTAAATTAGAATGTCAATGATCTTTGTTGCAGAATAAAGGTGCAACTGGTCTACGAGAAATCGTATTTTGAAAAGTTTCCACTCCGACAATTGTTTGTCCCATTCAACCTGCTTAGTTGCTAGGTACGATGTTGTTATGTTTGTTTGCATTGTGGTTTCTGTTCATTGATTGCATTGTGACTTTCTGGTCAGTTAGTTTGTGACAGTTCAAGCAGTGAGTCGTGAGTGGAACATGAGGTTTACTGATGCATAAAAAGCCGACATGCTCATGGTGTACGGAGAGTGTAGGAAGAATGCAGTTCGTTCCTGTACGGTGTGTGCGGAAACGTATCCCAATAGACGTCAACTATCTCGGCAATTATTTATCAACCTCTTCAACCAATTACGTGAAAGTGGTACTGTAACACCTATAAAACATAACAGAAACAAACAAGTGGCTGGAGAAGAGGCAGAAATGAATGTTATAGCTACCGTTGCGGTAGATCCGCAAATTAGTTCCCGCACAATCGCACGAGGAAGTGGTTAAGTCAGGCAAGTGTACTGCGCATTCTCCATCGACATAGGTTCCATCCCTATAACATCTCTCTCCATCAAGAGCTGCATGGAAACGATTTTGAGAATCGTGTTAACTTTTGTACATGTGCATTAAGACACGATACTCCAGATTCATCATGTATCTTATTTAGTGATGAGGCAACATTTACTAATCATGACCAGGTAAACCGCAGAAACATGCACTATTGGTCTGTTTACAATTCCCGTTGGCTTCGTCAGGTGGAACGTCAGCATCCATGGAGTTTAAACGTGTGGTGTGGGATAGTGAACCATCAGCTCATAGGCCCTTTGTTCATGGAAGGAACAATGAACTAGCACAAGTATGGCAGCCTCCTGCCAGACCATCTGCCACAGATGCTAGAAGATGTTCCTTTGAAGACTAGGAGGAATCTGTGGTACCAACATGATGGCTGTCAAGCCCATAGTGCACGAAGTACTACAGCTTGTCTTAACGGATTGTTTCCAAATCGTTGGATTGGACAAAGGGGACCTGGCCGGTCCGTTCACCGGATCTGAGTACTTTAGACCTTTTTTCTGTGGGCAAGGCTGAAAGACACTGTCTATAAGGAGGTACCAACTACACCAGACGATATGAAATGACGTATTACTGCTGCCTGCTCTGAAATTTCCGCTAAAATGCTAGAACGTGTGCAGCAGTCTTTCCATAGCAGACTGGAAGCGTGTATTCAAGCTGCCGGTGGTCATTTTGAACACAGCCTTTGAAGGGCTATGTCCTCTTTACTTGTAAGAATCCTCAGAAGTATTGTAACTCCCTTTTGTTTTTCTTTAGTTTGTGCTACCACAGGTTGTACAAGTGTCGGTGCGTAAAAGTTTCAAAATAAGATTTCTCGTAAACCACTTAAACTAGAATCTTGGAACAAACGCCACTGACATAATTTACCCTACCTTTATTCTGTTGATGTAACTAGGCGTTGATCCATTTAAAAATTGTAAGTTTGCTCAAAAAATACACTTTCTCAGTATTATTAAAATCTGTTTATAGGCTAAATGTACGATCCCCTGACTACCAATCACTGCTGTGAAAACTGCAAATCAATAGTACTTCCCATTTCCGAAACATTTGTCGTGCACGGTTTAGGTGATTCACTCGTATAATGAATAGGTAAAGTGTGAAGCAGATACGGCAAGTTCTTGCGAAAGAAGTCCTCTCTCTCCGGTCGTTTACTACTCCGTGAGAGGGCATATGTGTTAATAAACCGACAATCCCGGTAAACACCACCCCTGCCATGTCCAGAGGGAAGACGTTCAATGGAGTGGAAAGCAATGCCAGGTTTGGTGATAAGTGCTGTACCCCTGCGATCGGTCCATAAGTTCACATGCGCCGTGTAGTTGCGAAGAGAGGAAAAGTCGGAGAAGGAGACTTCCTGTAGGAACAGAATATCAATATAGAAGTCATATGGAAAATGCTGCAAGGCATACAATTTTGTCTGAGAGTAACTGCCATTGTAGCTAGTGGTAGCAACATGGAAGGTGCGGGTCATACAGGAGAGAAACATAGGTGTTGAGGTAGGGGAAGGCCCAGAAGACAAACATTTCAGCATGTGATCACTACTCCTGGGGACGAAGAAGAAATCCCATTTTACTGCCTGTAACCTTTTTACGACGCTTACTTGCAGAACCAACAGTCTACTCCTCGTTCAGCATCTCCCGTGACATTGCCGCCTGACAGTCCTCTGCTTCAATTTCGTAATTCCAACTATCTTCCTCCAAGTCCATGGCATTCTGTGAAACATCGGCGGTCCGCAGGCGCTCAACTCCAAATCGGGTAGTACTGCTGTCCTCACCAGCCGATAGAACACCAACCTCAGCAGGCCCAGGGACGTCATCATTAGCGCTCACAAGCATTCCGGGTGGAATACATGAACCAGAGAATCCCTCGGGAAGTTCATCACCAGTGTCCGTTTCGGATTCCGAACTCGCTGTACCGCGTTCTGAATTAGTGCAGTGGGGTACCGTAATAGCTGCACTGCACTGCTCAGAGTCAGGAAGCGGCTCTTGTTCCAAGGACAAACTGGAATGTGGCACCATAGAGGCAACCACCTGCAGCTCAGTCTCCCTCTCAAGCACATCAGCAGTGGACGCTACCGTAGGGACATCGGCAGTTGTCGAAGAGGTAGTTGGAACCAAGGAGGCATCACCAGTGGCCGGAGCAGCTGAGGAGCTATGTGGCTTGAAGAGATCACTGAAAATGAGCCGTGTTCTTGGTTGAACACTGACTGGCTGACGGTAACCTCTGTTGGGACATACATACCGCAAATGTAATATACTAAACAAACTTATGACTGTCCAAGATAGATGACGTAGGCCTCGTGCCCAACAATAAAGATCTTGAATGGAATCGGTTTACTAATCTGCATGGAAGCGATTCAAATACCGGTGTCAACTCTAAATCGATACCTGCATGCCCAAGCTTCCCGTTCAACCGATTGGACCTCGCCATAGTTAAGCAACATATTTCGTACACAGTAATTAGGAACTTAGAGCGGTATATTTAGAATGTGTACAGTAACCAGATCCTCTTCTGCCGGAGTGATGTGGACGAAAGCAGTTGCCCCATTTAACAGTTCGATGGAAGCTTCACCTCTGTGACGGTGTAAATACCTGTTATACAACAGCTCATTGCTAAATTTAATATAAGCTGCGTTCTGTTTGCCTACCAGTTGAATTGCTAGGTTCCTCATCCTTAACATGTAGTACTTCGTCATTCCAACTATGTGTATCCAGAGCTGATGGCCGTGGATCGTCTTTCCTGAAAGTAGCCTTTATAGTATTTTGACGAATGTATCTTGTTGCCATCATATCCAAATGCGATACTCAGTAGATAAACAACAAGAAAGTGGGTAACAGAAAAGCACGCATTGCACTATAAGCCGGAGCTCATATCCCTTACGATGTGTACACTGCGGCTGCTGCCGCTCGAATGTCAGTTCAGATCGCGAACTACCTCAACCTGATTGCAATGTTGCCGAGTTGTTCAGCCACATTGCGTCTGCAAGATCGTGTTCGGAATATTCTTTAAAGCGATTATTTCAAAACTCTGTGTGTTCTCACATAGTTACTACTAAACTATTTCGGAAATAGGTTACTCTACTCGGTAAGAAGCAATTACCTTCATACATACTTCTTAAATTAAACATCTAATTTGGAACAAAAAGCATTTGTTTTTTCGAATACGGCTGATCTAAGGACAAAATGCTATTATAACTTTTGTTTGTAACACCTATATGAAGCACATATTAAAACCAATGTAGCAAGTTTCCTTTCAACCGGTATATCAGCTCTTTTAATATACCCTGAATATTTCGTTTGTTTCTATAAGGCTAAACCGAATGCAAACATCAGTTAATGATAGTCCGTAATATATGCAACCAAACAGATAAACAGAACTGAGCACAAGCTTACAAATTTGTGCGTATTAGAGAATACGCTAAACGTAAATGCAATGAGTATCTTTGTAAGAAGTGTTTAAATGCATATCTCAACAAGAAAAGTGCCTCAGCGTGTGTGCACTTGTCTAGGTCAACGTGTATCGTTTTCAAACTTGGTAGAACCTATTGAAAAGCCTTACTAAATGTAATGCCTGGAGTTCTTTAATCTTGCGATATATTTCAAGTAACATCTAGAACCGTAATTTATTTAATTCCTTTATTTTAACCAAATACATTATCTCAGAACGCTTATAAAAAGGCATACACCGAATCAGTTATTTCAATACGATGTAAGAAAAGGCTATAGCTATAATACTAAGACTTTAGATGACAACGTAATGCTTCTATAAATATAACTCACTGCTTTATCTATACAGAGCTATTTCTTGAACTTTGTTTTTATAAATTTATTAAATCAAGGATCACAATAGTAAAAAAATACAATGTCACAAGAATAATTTCATGGACTTTGGCTAATTGCAACATATAATTTGCATTTCACTATAATAGAGCAGTGTTTTAAAAAATACATTACAGACATTACAATATTCGATAAAGCTCTTCGCATTAATATTGTTTACATTTTTATTGAAATAATAGAAGCTCGTCTTTTTATTACTTGCTTAAATGAGAGGGATATTTAAAACAATACTTTTTATTTATTACAAGTATTTGGTCTGATGCTTTGAAGAAGGCATTTAACAGTCTACATTCTGCATACAGGGTGGACCATTTAAGTTGAGACTGTAGAATATCTGTAAAACTAAGCGTTATAGAAATAAATGCTTGATAACGGTTGCTTGATATTATGGGGGAGAGTAAATGCGATTACTCATGTTTTATTGGAGGACGTTGTGATGGTCATATTAGGGTCAAATTAATTTGACCTTAACTATGGGTTCCCATTGAAAGAAAATTACTTCAGCCTAAAATGAATATCATAGGGTCCTCCAAACAAAACACGACTAATGGTATTTACTTTCTCCCATAATATCAAGCAACTTTTATCAAAGACATTTCTATCTACAACGCTTAGTTCTGGAGATATTCTACAGTGTCAACTTAAACTGTCCACCCTATATATAGCACAACAGCGCTAACCAACACTCGACACCCACAAGACAAATCCAAGGCATACTCCAGACCACAATGCTTACAGTTTGATATCAGAGTCGTGCGCTTTGAATCCTGAACCACGCTTCCCAGATACGGTTTCGAAGAACAGGACCGTTATCCCAGATACATATTTTTTAAGCATGCATCATTCATTACCCGAGCACCTTAGGATTCAAGATCGTAACAGATGATATCGACAGCCATTCGCCAACTTATGCAAGTCACAATCAATGCAGATACAAGCACAGTAGGACATGTTTACAGCACATCAACGAAGAGTGAGTTTATACATGAAACACGAACCAAGAGAGGAAACAAAAATAAGTTCAGCGAAGCAAAAAAGAAAAAAAGTTTAGTTCACATAAACAGAAAAATCAACATCAGAACGCTTCAGTCTTAACTCTGGAATATATGCATCCAAATCGACATGTAGTATGACGCGAGAATGGCCTTAAATGTTTTTTGTACAGACGTTTTAATATAATTTCACATTACAAACATAATATATTTTACACTTTACATGAATCATATTCCTCCTTGAAAATAGTAAAACAACGCTTATAATTATGTTACTCTATTCCTATTACATAATATTCGCTTATGAAATTTTATTATATTTTATATAAAGTTAGTGTATTATTAATGTTATTTTGAGCTTTTGTTTATAATGGTTGCTGGGAGAGTTGTCCACTTTAGGGGCATTTGAGACCCGGCAAGTCTTATATAAGAGCCTTCAAGAGACATCCTTTTGTCATCATTAGACAATAGAGCGATTGTATTAATTTCTACGGAGGAAAAAGTATGCTGATATGATCGAATCAAATTCATGGGTGTTCCTATGGTTTTATAGGTCTTGAGACAATTCACACAGCTATTGAAAGTGATAGCGGTTAATAGCATTGTGTTTTATGCCTTAATCTTTTTATCACACCACCTTTGGTATAGAATGCATTCATCTTTGCTCTGAGATCGACACAACTTGAATAAATCTACAGTTCGCCTCATCATTAAACGTTCTGCATTTGAGGGGGGGGGGCTGAATAGAACATGTCATTTGTAAAATAATCGGCTGCATCTAGATGTTCAGGCATGTGTAGTTAGTCCCGGTATACATCCGTTGTAGGCATTTGATGGTAGATTCAATGATGATTAAGGGTCTTGTATGTGACTAACTAAAGCAAGAACCGACATTTTTTAAAGAATAACAGAGCATTGTTTTCCGCATGTTTTATTATCACCTTACACTACTTCTGCAAATAATCACTGCCGCTATTCAGGCACTTGTCGTATCGGGAAAGCAGTTTTTATATCCCTTCGTCACAGAATGATATCGCCTGCGATGAAAGCCAAGTCTGCACTTCTTATTTCACAACATCATCGTTGATGAAATGTATTCTACCAATGAATTTTTTCAGATGAAGAAACAGATGCAAATCGCTTGGTGCTGAATCCTGACTGTAGGGAGGGTGGTCGAATTGTTCCCAACCAAATGATGTGATCAGGTCTTGAACTTGTTCGGCTGTGTGTGGTCGGGCATTGTCATTTACCAAAAGGATTTTACGCAAAAACCCTTTGTTCTGTATTGCACGACGAAGCTTTCATAATGTCTCACAATAGACATCTTTGTTGAATGCCGCACTCCTGGTCAAGAATTCATGCAGCAAAACACCTTATCTGTCTCAGAAAACCGTACACATAATCTTGCGAGTGGATATTATCTGTTTGAATTTCTTCTTCTCGGGGGATATTGTGCGCCTCCACCCTATGGACTGTTGCTTTGATTCGGGAGTGATGTGAGACACCCATGTCTCATCACCTGTAATGATGTGCGCTAGAAAATCATCGCCTTCCTCAGCAAATCGCGTGAGAAAACTCACTGCAGCGGCTGATAGCTTGTTCTTGTGCTCATCAGTAGGACTTCTGGGCACCAATCTTGAGCACACTTTCCGAAATCCTAAATGTTCTGTTACAATGTTGTGGACGACTCACCTTGAAATTTGTGGAAAATGCCAAGATAACACCGATATGGTAAAACGACTGTCTTCACGAATATTTTCGTTCACAACTTACACCAAATCATCCGTGTTCACAGACGGTCGGGCTCCGCAGCTCATCATACACGCTTTCACGGCCTTCGTTAAACTGTCTAACCCACTTCCTCACCATTCCATCACTCATTATTTTTCCGCATAAAACTCACACAACGGGCGAAGAATTTTTGCTAGCGTAACATTTCTCGCATTGAAAAAACGAACCACTGACCTGACTTTACAGTCGGGAGGTCGTTCGGATGCTTCAAAACGCTGGAACAACTGAAAGACGCAAAGTGACGATCGCCCACAGTTGCATTTGACTTTCTAGTGAATGGAGGAAGTGATCGCGCAAACCCAAAATCGGGACTGCAGCGATGCGGCGGCAAAACATTAAAATGTAAAAAGTACGCCTCGTATATAATACCAGGAGACCCGAAGAAGCCGTCCTTTTCAGTTCTATGTTTCTTGCATACATAGGTGCAAACGAAGTGTCCGCAACGCAGGGGCATTGCAGGTACAAAGCGAAAGGTCACTGAAGTAGTGCTGCTGTCTGCAGGTGCTTACGTGCTAGTTTCGTAATCATAAGCGTCGCGTTGTTGGCTGCATGCATTTCGAACGAGGACATCCAGACAAAAAGGTAACGTTCATCAATAACGAACACACAGACATGGTTACCATCTGTGCAGAGGAGTATCAAAATGCAGTTGAGGCTCGGCGACTGTGTTCTGAACGTTTTCAGACGAGGCATCTGTCTTCTATGCACATTTGTTTCTTTTTCTTTGACGTACAGAAATAACATTAAGAAATTATGCAGAATTCCAGGTAGAATGTGGGCCTGAGAGGCCCTTACATCAATTCGTCCATCAGGACTGGCATATTTTTGCACACTTATTATTAATAGTGCACTAATATAAAATAATTTAATTCTGAAGCACCTTTAAGGGAGCATGAGTATAATAAAAATAGAATTTTATCTAATCTTGTTACTTTTGCGGCACCAATTGATGCCACATAATTATACTGATTGTAGATTAAGTGCCATAGAACTAAATGACTTAACACGTGTGTTCAAGTTTGCCTCATGAGGCAACCCTGAATTCTTGTTAATGATAGACTTGATTAATAAACAACCGATAACACCCCGCCACACACAGGTACTCTCACATTCAAATACCATACTCTGGGCAGACCGTGAAATGTATTTGTTTGGGCAACTTTCTACAGCCCAGTCGAGAATCGACTCCGTAACACCTCATATAGCAGGCAATACCTTTGCCGAATGAGCTCTGGGACCAGTAATAGCAGTTGAAGTGATCGTTTTCAAGTATTGGTCTTTGATTTAGCGGTGTCCTCTCTGTTGGTTTGGAATCCCATTTGCAGTTCTGCTTGGGCAAACCTTCTGACATGCTCGCTATCCGGTATAAACTAACTTCAACTAAGGCCGGCTTGTGTGGGCCACCTTATATGTATGTATATATACATACATATAAGGTTTGTTGAATACGATCTAACGTGAAGCTATGTGTGCAGATGCAAGGTTAGGTCCACCTTTTATTTCTATCATTGAATGTAGGCTTAGCAATAACTTTTACAATGGTTTATTTTTTGTCACAAATCATATGGCCATATGATTGCGTATATTCTCCATTGCTTTTACAAAATAGTGTTGTTAAAAAGTTTGTACAACTTATTCTCAAAATCCTTTCCAGCTTCTTCTCACAACCTATTTTTAAATACAATGTAGGGCTTTAACCAGCGTAGCTGACCAAACTGTAGGGCTATATGAATCTTTGTTAGCCGCAATCCATGACTAAGAGCCTGTTTAAAGGTTATATAACGAACCACGTACTTATTCCGGGGTTGAAGGCGTGGATTTAGCTTCTTTGTAGACGAGATTTGGGGTTTCATGCAGTATGATAGGAAAAGTAAATCATTATGCAGATCATGAACTTCTAAGACATATCAGAGAGGATCATTTTCTTTTAGCAATTCTAAGTTCTTAAGGAGAAATCTATTTAAATCCTCCATAAGGTAGGGCATGGAGAATCGCCCAGAGCACTAAAAATAATATTAACTATAACACATTTATGACTGCTAATTTCTTTTAATTCCTTTAATTATACGGTGTTTGTTGCTTCATTTTACAAATTGATATATAATGCAATTTTAATGTTTGTTATTATTATTCTTATTCTTCTTCTTCTTCTTCTTCTTCTTCTTCTTCTTCTTCTTATTATTATTATTATTATTATTATTATTATTATTATTATTATTATTATTATTATTATTATTAGTAGTAGTAGTAGTAGTAGTAGCAGCAGCAGCAGCAGCAGTAGTAGTAGTAGTAGTAGTAGTAGTAGTAGTAGTAGTAGTAGTAGTAGTAGTAGTAGTAGTAGTAGTAGTAGTAGTAGTAGTAGTAGTAGTAGTAGTAGTAGTAGTAGTAGTATTGTTTGATAGTAGGAAGTGTAGGCTAATTATGAATAGCTCGTATTGATATTAACATTACTTATCTTTAGGAAATAATTAACAAAACAACACGGAAAGTTTAGCTTAGAAACTCATCTGGCTTTCATTGACTTTAAAAAAGCGTTTGATAAAGAGCATAGGAATAAACTATTTAAAATTCTTTCACAAGAAAACGTACCACCACAATCCTTAGGGTCAAATTAAGATTTATGAAAGAAATTTAATTGCAGTTAAAACCATTAAAAAGAATTCAGAATTGCTACAAATTAATGTTGGGGTAACGCAAGGTTATAGTGTCTCCCTCTTCTGTTCATAACATGTTAATAAAATTATTCAAGAATAAAGATAAAAACAGCATGACTACTTCAAAATGAATAGAAATTTAGAAATCTATTTATTGACATTTGCAGATGTTTTAGTACTGATATGATCGGAAAATGGTTTACAATACTCTTTTCATAACCTAAACATCTTTGTGAAAAAATATAAGTAGGTTTTTATAGAAAGATTTGGGCCACGGTTTTTGAGCATATATGGGAAAGGATAGGGAAAACGAGGCTAGATACTGCGGTTGAAGGAGGAAAAAGGGTTTATATGGGAGAGATAGGGAATACGGCGACCGATGCTAGGCTAGACAGTTGCTGAAGGAGGAAAATGGGTTTTTATAGAAGAGATAGTGAAGAGGTGTAAGAATAGCCAGGGTTGAGGAATAGAGTATGGTTTATATGAGAGGTATAGGAAAACGAGAAGTTGAGTTGAAGGGCAGAGTATGTCTTTTATATGGGAGAAGTAGGGAATACGAGGAGAAGTGCTAGGCTAGACAGAGGTTGAGGAGTAGAATATGCGTTTATAGGGGAAAGATAGGGAAAACGAGGAAAGCTGTTACACTAGACAGGGCTTGAAGGCTAGAATAAACCTTTTATATGGGAGAAATAGCAAATCGAGGAGAGGTAGGCTAGGAGAGTTTGAGTATGTGTTTATAAGGAGAGACAGAAAACGGAGAGAGATCCTATGATAGGATAGACAGGTGTTAAAGGTAGAATGTGTTATATGTAGGTTAGATAGGAAACCAAGGAGAGATACTCAGCTAGGCAGGGGGTAGGAGGGGAATGCGCTTTAGGAGAGGTAGGGAATACAAGGAGAAGTGCTAGGCCAGACATATGTTAAAGAGTAGAGTATGCATTTATATGGAAAATATAGGTATTACGGGAGAGATGCTAGACTAGACAGAGGTTGAGATTAGAGTATGCGTTTTTATGTATGAGAGGAATAGGAAAACGAGAAGAGCTGATAGGCTAGACAGATACTGAAGGAGTAGGAATATGGGCTTATATACAGGAGAGATAGGGTATAGGAGGGGAGGTGCTAGTCTTTGAAAGAGACTTTAGACGAGAACTTCACGGAAAGATGTTTCCTGTCAACGCTGGAGCACAAATTCAAGACAGTTGTAGCACGTAACCCTCTCATGCTAAAAAGGTAAACAACTCACGCAAAAAGGTGCCCCACTCACGCAAAAAGGTGACCCACTCACGCAAAAAGGTGACCTACTCACGCAAAAAGGGTGACGCACTCACGTAAGAAGGTCACCCAGTCACATAAAAAGTGACCGACTCACGCAAATAGGTGACCCGGTCACGTAAAAATCTGACCAACTCTCGCGAAAAAGGTGAACCACTCACGCAAAAAGGTAACCCACTCACGCAAAAAGTTAACCCACTCACGCTAAAAGGTAAGTAATTCAGTTAGTATCTCAGGATGGGACTGATTCCGGGAAGTGGGTATAGCATAGTTCCGTATGATTTCACAGCTAATTCAGATAGTATCGTAGGTATTTAGCATAATTCAGGTAATATCGGGGACATTTAGGCTAATTTAGCTAGTATCACAGGAGGCTAGATTCCAGAGGCTGACTGCATCATAGCTGTGTATTATTTCCCAGGTAATTCAGCTAGTATCGTAGGTATTTAGGCTAATTCAGCTAGCATCATAGGAGGATAGTTTTGATGGGTTAGGTGTAGCTTAGTTTCGTATTTCAGAGCTAATTCAGCGAGTTCATCGTTATTTATGATAATTCAGGTATCATAGGTGTTTAGAGTAATTCAGCTAGCATTACAGGAGGATAGGTTCCAAGGGTCGGTTATAACATAGTTTCGTATTTCACAGATAGTTCTGGCAATATTGTAAGTATTTGGGGTTAATTAGCATAGTTTCACAGATACGCGTGATAATTGCGATCAGCGATTTGTATCACAGCTATTTAAGGTAATTGCAGGTGATTCAGGTTGTATCAACGATATTTGAGTCATTTTAACAGGTAATTCAACTAGTATCATAAGTGGTCGTGCAAATTTTGAGCAGGGATTTGTATCAGAGGTATTTAAGGTAGTTTTACATAATTCGGGTAGTATCACAGGTATTTAAGTCATTTAAACAGGTAATTCAGATAGCGTCATAGGTATTGTGCTAATGTAAAGAGTAATTAAATTATAAAAATTTCTCATCCAACGTTACAACGCTTTTATATACTTTTTTTCTAAATTTTACAAACCTTGTATATGTTAAACAATTAGTGTGCGAGGCGGAGAGGGATAAACTGGTTTACAAATTGAAGAGCTTTATGATAAAATACCTTTATTTTAGTTCGTTGTAGGTGCCTCTCCTCTTTATCTAGGCTTGAGACTAGCACTAGGTTTGGTCCTAATGGCAGGGTTAACACCTTCACGTCCATCTTCTTCTTTCTTCATCAGGCGTCTGCTAGTTGCATACACAGCACACGGATAAACTTCATTTATTGAAGGTTGTAGACTCACGAGAAAATCTTCATCTTCGACTTGCATTCTCTTAAACACTGTTTGTAAAGCTGTAATATACATATGCATAGGTAGTTATTCCTTCCTCGGCAATAACTGTTTTATCGTCAAAGGGATTCAATGTAATTTTATTCACTTGCACTGTGGTAACAGCTTGCTTTCGTGGTAGGTTTAGATTCATTGGAGTTCTGATGATTTCACAGGATTTAAGACAGTCTGTGTATCTGTCAAATGTAATATACTGCTTAATAGCACTACGTTTTATACCTTTAATCTTTTTTATCATTCAGCCGTGGATATCTAGTGCATACATCTTAGGTCGTAGTCCGACAAAGCACTGCATGATTTTACCATTAGCCTCATCCTTAAATTTTCCCAACACCTTTTTATTCTGAGTAGCTTGGCATATATGGCTTGTAGGGTAATCAACAGTATCCAGATGCTCAAGAAAACGTAGCTTGTCCTGGTATACATCTTCAGTTGTTACACGACGAATGAATTAATCAGTATCCATTAACATAAGCTTCAGGTTTTCAGCCCCATAATATGGCAACCACACGTGCTAATGATAGTGGTACATTAATGTCTTGGAGATATCCAACACACTCATGCCAATGTATATAGGATTGTTGAACACATTCTGATGACAGGCCATATATACAGCAGCTAGATTAACAGCATATATCGTCCCATCAATAAACCTAAGCTTGGCGATCAACTTTTTCAGAGTGTTTTCATTTGTCACCAGTCGTATACGGTTACGCAGGGTCTCCATAATTTTTCCAAACATGGCGTTGTTAAAGATCGTTTCGAGATCCTTCTCGATGTCATTTGCTACCTGTTGTAGCCTGTTGTTAAATTCCACATAAGGCTTCAACAACCGAGACTGTCGGAATTGTAGC
This sequence comes from Deroplatys truncata, assembly GCA_030765065.1. Taxonomy (NCBI): domain Eukaryota; kingdom Metazoa; phylum Arthropoda; class Insecta; order Mantodea; family Mantidae; genus Deroplatys; species Deroplatys truncata. The sequence continues at coordinate 403,771,352 of CM060990.1, read as the reverse complement.
ACACAGGGGATTTTGTTTAGTCGTAGTCCATGACTAAGAGCTTGCTTCAAAGCCATGTAATGCACTACATACCACTTTCGAGGTCCAAGATGGTGTATCAGTTTCTTTTTAGATAATTCCTGAGCTTTCATACACTCAGGCAGGAAAGGTAGATCGTTGTGTAGATCGTGAAGTTCTGCAAGATACTCGATGTCTACTTCTAATATGTACCCATGAGGATCATCCTCTTGTAGTCCTTCTAAGTTGATTTTTTCAGGTGAAACCCACTGAAATCCACCAAAAGGAAGGGCGTGACACATTGCCCACACATATTGGTTATTGGCGTCCTTAATATGCCCACTTAATATGCAGGAATGCTCAATTAATATGCTAATTAATCCTCGCGCTCCATTTCCCCCTACTGTTTAATCGCATATATATCCGGAATGAAAAACGATAGAACAATGGATTAAAAACTCGTTCAATCCTTGGAATGCGGCGCGTCCTCGAAATATTATTCCAAGTTGACGGGATGCCCGGGTTTGAATCCTAGGAGTGATTACAAATTCATGTTCTAATAACTCCGAAACTAATTAAGATAAAGACGCCAAATAACGTTTATTACATTTATGTTGTCAGGTAGTTTGTTGTGAATGTATATTTTGGTACCAGGTGACCTGGGTTTGATCCTTAATTTTTAAATCTCCATTATCTCGGAAACTAAGAGAGATAGAGGGGTGCACCAAAGCATGTTTGATAGCTATAATGGTGGTTAATTGATACTGTATATAATTGTCAATCGTTGTCCTCAGTTTGAATTTTGATCTTTTAATGTCTTCCTTAATTTTCCTCTATACTCTAGGATATGCCATTTAGATTAATGGTGTAACTGCATACAGCTGTGTTTAACACAACAGCTAATATTATAAATAATTTTGTTCCTGGTGTTCTGGGTTCGAATACAAATAGAATGAAATTTATTTATAAAGTTAATAACTCCCGAACTGATTAAGATAACGACATAAAATAAACTTTATTACATTTAGGTTATTTGGTAGTTGCTTGAAAATGTATACTTGGGTAGCTGACGTCCTGCGTTCGATCCTTAATTTTTAAATCTCCATTATCTCAGAAATTAAGAGAGATAGAGGCGTGAACGTAAGCATAATTGGTAGCACCTATAGTGGGTAATTAATACTGTATATAATTTCCAATCAGTTGTCCTTGGTTCGAATCCCGATCTTTTAATGACTTCCTTAATTTTCATCTATACTCTAGGATATGTCACTTAGGTTGATGGTGTGACTGCATACAGCTCAGTTTAACGTACCAAACTAGTATTATAAATAATTTTTTCCTGGTGATCTGGGTTCGAATACCAATTCAATGAAATTTATTTACATCTTTAATAACTCGTAATATAATTCAGGCAGACACGTGAAGTAAAACGTAGAGTACCTAGTGGCTAAATATCGTTATCATGGCAAAAATTACTTTAAAGTACTCATATGGAATCCCCAAGGGGTGATTTCATATATCTTCAAGCCAATGGATCATACCAGGTTCGACTAACGATTATATGGTAGATGCTGATGCGGGGAGCTAAATTTCTAAAACTAAATTTATTAAAGCATTACTATATTCAATTCTAGAAGGTTAAAATCTGTGTAACTCCGGAATAATTGCCTTGCTCGTGATTGTAGTGAAATGCCTCTTTCTCAGGCAAGATGGAAAGAAAGAATTAAAAAGGGAATAAAAACATGAAATAGTGCAGTATATACACACATTTAACTAAATAAGGGGGGATCTACTACGTTACCTTTTAAGCTTTTACTTTTAAGCATTGTGATAATAAAGATTGTGCTAAATTTGATGTAATGTATGGTGGTAGCGGTGGTGGTGGTGGTTGTAGTAGGCTTTGAATGGTAACATCTGTCTGAATGAGCGTGTGAGAATACTTCTCTTTTTGGTGTGACAGCATATACACGTAGTTATGGAACGAGTTTAAACGTGTTTGATGCTGCCAGACATCCTGTCTCTGGGTGTGACGTCATAAACATCCTGTCTCTGGGCGTGAGGTTATATGGCGGAGGTTAATACGCGTAGAGCGATCATATACAGCTAGTTATATGGCGAATTTATGATTGATCTAAAAGGTCCGTGCTCCCTCTATAAATAGAGTGACCTAGGGCATTGGACTTCATTGTGCTAATTAGTCTTGAGGTGTTAATATCGTGCTCTCTCCAAGAAAACTCAGCTTTCTAAAGCGTTATCAAGGTGAAGAGGTCTATATTTCCCTTAAATAAGGATTAATACGTTATTGCCTCAAGAATAAAGATAAATAACTTAGCGTATAAGGATATAACTCTAAGCGCTACTGGAATACGCTTGCGGAAAATATGGGAAGAAGTTCCTCCAAGATTATCACAAGAGAAGACACGAGATGTCTTGTAAGAAGCTCTTTAAATGTAAACATTGCAGCCTGACCTTCAATGATAGTTATAAGGGCCAGTGAAACGAAGATATATGTGAAATAAACAGTCCTCAGAAGAAAAGCAGATTGGAGCCTACTATACATCAGTTACTATCAACAATGGAGGAACCTGATATGAAAGAATATGAAACCTAGTTCGAAAGACGATTGAAATCGTATTTTATACGATGCGAATCGCCTAAGGACCTGAATATGTATCTTCATGAGGCAAAACAACGGATAATCCACGCTGTACATAAACAGCTTGGTATTCATAACAGTGTTAAAATTAATCTGCTAGATTAGTGTCGATTTCTTAACAGTATTGGAGAAACCTGTGACAAAACATTTAAAACACTGAATCAACCCGTTTTTCTAGAAACGGATCTGGAGTCAACGTTGGAAGCAAAGTTCAAGAAATTGGAGACTGAAATGGAGGAGTCTCAGCTTAAGGATAAAAACTGGGCTTTGCTTGCTGTGGAAGGAGTTCAACTTCGCATCAACAAGTACAACCCGTTACGAGGAAGTAGCTACATACCCATACCGGCATCTGTTGAAGCAAGGAAAGCGTGTATAAACATTCAGAGCTTTAGTGATGAGAAATACTTATGTATTCTATACTGGCAAAATTTGTCAGCACCAAGCCTCAACTCATCAGCAATACAAACAGCTTCAAGATAAATACGACTTCATCTGTGTTTCCTACCCTACTCCACTTCCTCAAATACATAAATTTAAGAAGCTTAACAAGATGTCTATCAAAGTTTTCGGGCTGGATGAGAAGCACGAAGTGTATGCTATAAAGGTTGCTGACATTGAACTACCTGAACACTGTGACCTGCTACTATTGAATGACAGTAGTGGAAAACATCACTACGTATATGTAAATAATTTTGAGAAACTCGTTCGACTTCAGAAAACTAGCCGTAATGGACGTGTTTATACCTGTAAGCGCTACTTTACACATTTTGATGATCAGAGCGGGCGATGTGGACTAGAAAAACAACAAGAACATACATCAACCTGTAACCAACGTGTTGTTGCGAGAGTAGTTATGCCTACCAAGGAGAAATCAATAGATGCTGCAAGTACCTTATTACATCAATGCGGATTTTGAGAGTATTCTCACCCCATGCCATACGTTTATACCCAATCCTGAAATTTATATACAACCCTTATCAAGCACATTCACCAATGAGCTTCTGTGTTTATGTCAAGCCTTCATCCAGTGTTGAACATCTCGAAACAGGTCTTCCTAAGCAACCCTATGTATATCGTGGTTATGATGCCGTTCAGAAGCTTATGCCATACCTGATATCTCTTGCAACAATGATTGGTAATATATACAAACATGCCAAGCCTCTGAAACATACGGATCAAGAGCAAAAGGATTTTGAGTCTTCTATTGTATGCTACCTGTGTGGTAAACCCTTTACAGAAGATAACTACAAAGTACGCGACCATGATCACATCAGCGGTGAATATCGTGCAAGTCTACATAATGAATGCAATTTAGCCTGCAAAACACCTAAATATATTCCAGTCTTCATGCACAACTTTAGTGGATATGTCTCTCGTTTCATTGTTAAGGAGTTGGGGTGTACAAGTCAACGTGTGAAGGTAATTCCTAACTCTGAATAAAGCTATATCTGATTCACCAAGTATGTAGGAGATATAAAGCTTCCGTTTGTGGATCGCTTGCGATTCCTAAGTACAAGCTTGGATAAGTTGGTAGAATATCTATCCTCATATCCTAAAACACTAAAGTACTTTGGAGAAGACAAATTGAAGTTGATGATACGTAAGGGCGTATTTCCATATGATTTTGTTACTTCATGGGATGTCCTGAACCAGACCTGCTTGAATCCAAAGGACTCCTTCTACAATGCGTTAAAGGAAGAAGAAATTAGTGATGCTGACTACTTTCATGCTAGAAATGTATGAGAGCTCTTTAATGTGAGAAACCAGGCCAGAACAGCGATCTCTAATTAACTTCGGATGTACTTCTTCTAGCTGATGTCTTTGAGACATTCAGAGAGCAAACCCTCAAAACACACAAAGTTGATCCTGCACATTATTTTACCTCTCCAGGACTTACATGAGTCGCCATGCTACAGTGTACAGGAATTAGCTGGAGCTGCTACATGATTGTGATCAACTACTCATGGTGGAATCGGGTTAAGAGGAGGTTTATGTCAAGTTTCTAATCGATATGCAGAGGCTAATAATGCTTATATGGAGAAGTTTGTTTTTTCGTGACCAACCCAATTTATCACATACGAGGACTCCAATAACCAAAATGGGTGGGCCATGTGTCACGCCCTTCCTTTTTGGTGGATTTCAGTGGGTGTCACCTGAAAAAATCAACTTAGAAAGACTACAGCAAGAGGATCCTCATGGGTAAATACTAGAAGTCGACATCGAGTATCCTGCAGAAATTCACGATCTACACAATGATCTACTTTCCTGCCTGAGTGCATGAAACCACTGGAAGCAACTACAAAGAAACTGATACCTTATCTTGGACCTCGAAAGGAGTATGTAGGTTATTACATGGCTGTGAAGCAGGCTCTTAGTCATGGACTACGGCTAAACAAAGTTCACTGCGTACTATAACTCCGACAGTCTCGGTGGTTGAAACCTTATGTGGAATTTAACAACAGGCTACGACAATAGGCAGAAAATGTCTTCGATAAAGATCTCTATAAGCTGTTTAACAACGCCATGTTTGGAAAAACTATGGAGAACCTTCGTAACCGTATGGATATACGACTGGTGACATATGAGAAGACTCTGGAAAAGTGAATCACCAAGCCTACGTTTATTGATAGGACAACATATGCTGCTAATCTAGCTGCTGTACATATTGCTTCTTATCAGTATGTGTTCAACAATCCTATATACATTGGTATGAGCGTTTTGGATATCTCCAAGGCATTAATGTACCACTATCAGTACGACGTACTGTTGCCATATATGGGGCTGAAAACCCGAAGCTTATGTTAATGGACACTGATTTATTCATTCATCGTGTGACAACTGAAGATGTGTACCAGCACAACCTACGTTTTCTTGAGCATCTGGGTACTGTTGATTACCCCACAAGTCATATTTACTACCCTACTCAGAATAAAAAGGTGTTGGGAAAATTTAAAGATGAGGCTAATGGTAAAATAATGCAGCGCTTTCTCGAAATACGAACTAAAATGTATGCACTAGATATCCACGGCTGAATGATAAAAAGGTTAGAGGTATAAAACGTAGTGCTATTAAGCAGAACTTTACAGCTGACAACTATACAGACTGTCTTAAAACCTGTGAAATCATCAGAACTCCGATGAATCAAATCCTATCACGAAAGCACGCTGTTACCACAGTGCAAGTGAATAAAATTACATTGAATCCCTTCAATGATAAAAGGCTTATTGTCCAGGATGAAATAACTGCATATGCTTATGGACATTACAGTGTTACAGACAGTATTTAAGAGAATGCAAGTCGAAAATGAAGATTTTCTCGTGAGTCTACAATCTTAAAAAGTGAAGTTTATCCGTGTGCTGTGTATGCAACTAGCAGACGCCTGATGAAGAAAGAAGAAGATGGAAGGGAAGGTGTTAACCCTGCCATTAGGAGCAATCCTAGTGCTAGTCTCAAGCCCAGATAAAGGGGAGAGGCACCTAAAACGAACTAAAATAAAGGTATGTTATCATAAAGCTTTTCAATTTGTAAACCAGTATGCAGTTTATCCCCCTCCTCCTCGAAAGCTAACTGTTTAATATAATAAAGGTTTGTAATATTTAGAAAAAAGTATATAAAAGTGTTGTAACGTTGGATGAGAAATTTTTATAGTCTAATTACTCTCTATGTTAGCACGAATACCTATGACGCTATCTGAATTACCTGTTAAAATAACTTAAATACCTGTGATACTACCCGAATCATGTGAAATTACCTTATATAGCTCTGATACGAATACCTGCTCGAAATTAGCACGACCACCTGTGATAATATCTGGTTTACCCCAAATATCAAATATACTAGTCGAATTACCTGTTAAAATGACTCAATCACCTTTGGTACAACCGGAATCACCTACAATTACAGTAAATAGCTGTGATACAAATCGCTAATCAAATTATCACGTGTTTCTGTGAATCTATGATGATTACTTCCTAATACTTTCGATATTTCCCGAACTATCTGTGAAATACGAAGCTATGTCATAACCGACCCCTGGAACCTATCCTCCTGTAATGCTAGCTGAATTACTCTAAACACCTATGATGCTTGAATTATCCTAAATACCTATGAACTCTCCGAATTACCTGTGAAATACGAAACTATGCTATAGTTAAACCCTGGGATCTATTCTCCAGTGATACTAGCTGAATTAGCCTAAATACCTGCGGTACGTTTTGAATTAGCTGTGAAATCATACGGAACTGTGCTATAACCACTTCTCGGAATCAGTCCTAATATGTGATACTAACTGAATTCCTTACCTTATAGCGTGAGTGCGTTACCTTTTTGCGTGAGTAGGTCACTTTTTCGCTAGAGTGGGTCACCTTTTTACGTGAGTGGGTCACCTTTTTGCGTGAGTGGGTCACCTTTTTGTGTAAATGGCTCACCTTTTTACCTGAATGGGTCACCTTTTTTACGTGACTGTGTCACTCTCTTAGTGAATGAATCACCTTTTTGCGTGAGTGGGTCACCTTTTTGTGTTAGTTTGTCACCTTTTTACATGAGTGGGTCATCTTTTTGCGTGAGTGAGTCACATTTTTTGCGTGAGAGGGTTATCTTTTTAGCACGAGAGGGTTACGTGCTACAGCGATCTAGAATTAGTGTTCCAGCATTGACAGGAAACATCTTTCCATGAAGTTTTCGTCTAAAGTCGCTTTCAAAGTCTAGCACCTCTCCTCCTGTTCCCTATCTCTCCTGTATATAAGCCCGTATACCTACTCCTTCAGTATCTGTGTAGCCTATCAGCTCTCCTTGTTTTCTTATACCTCTCATAGATACAAACGCATACTCTACTCTCAACCTGTGTCTAGTCTAGCATCTCTCCCGTAATCCCTATCTTTTCCATACAAATGCATACGCTACTCGACCTCTGTCTGGCCTAGCACTTTTTCATGTATCCCCTACTTCTCATAAAGCGCATTCCCCTCCTACTCCCTGTCTAGCTGAGTAATTTTCCTTGGTTTCCTATCTAACCTATGTATAGCACATTCTACCTTTTACACCTGTCTATCTTATCATAGGATCTCTCTCCGTTTTCTGGACTCTCCTTATAAACATATACTCTAACTCTCCTAGCCTACCTCTCTTCGATTTGCTATTTCTCCCATATAAAAGGTTTATTCTAGCCTTCAAGTCCTGTCTAGTCTAACAGCTCTCCTCGTTTTCCTATTTTTCCCCTATAAACGCATTCTCTACTCCTCAACCGCTGTCTAGTCTAGCATTTCTCCTCATATTCCCTAATTATCCCATATAAATGACTTACTATGCCCTTCAACTCAACTTCTCTTCGTTTTCCTATACCTCTCATATAAACCATACTCTGCTCCCCAACCCTGACTAGTCTTACACCTCTCCACTATCTCTTCCATATAAACCCATTTCCCTCCTTCATCCGCTGTCTAGCCTAGTATCGGTCGTCGTATTACCTATCTCTCCCATATAAGCCCATTTTCCTCCTTGAGCCACCGCATGAAGCCTCGTTTTCCCTATCCTTTCCCATATATGGCCAAAAAGTGATCCAGCTCTCTCTATAATAACCTACCAATATACCATGGAAATAAACATAGAGGAAACAAAAGTTATGGCCTTTTGTGGGAAATACCCTGTCCCTAGTAAAATATGCTTGTATAAAATATTTTAGAGAAGGTGAATGCCTTCACACATATAGGCTATAATCTAACATTTGAAGATGATACGGATATGACAAATATAATTATAAAACATTCCAAAACAATGGGAAAAAGTCAACAAAGTAAAGAACCGTTCTCTAGTCCAGAAAAGCACAAGCTTATGTCTATATAAAGCGCTAGCAGTGCCTTTACTGTGTTATGGTGGTGAAGAATGGACATTAAAACGGATGGATGGAAGTAGAGTAACAGCAAATTGGATGCGTTTTATGAGAACCACAGCATGATAAGCAAAATGGGACCATATACGAAATAAAGTTTTGTGGAAGAACTTGGTCTGAAACCTGTTCTCCATTTTATACATACGCATCAGAATAACTGGATGAGTCATTTAAGATGGATGAGATCCCATAGAATCCCAGAAACTATGCCCCATTACCAACATCTGAGAAGACATTTCTACGACGTCCCAGGAAAAGGTTCAACAAAATATGTGTTTATGAGATCGTAATAGGCTTTATGCCGATTCGTTTAGATTATTATTATTATTATTATTATTATTATTATTATTATTATTATTATTATTGTTGCTAGCATCATCATCATCATCTCTAGGACACTGCAATGTTATGAGCTCTACTGAAACCTTTCCTTAATAAAGTACGAGTGCATCAAGAAAAAATCTTTGCATTTCTAGGTTATTTGTGTCTAGAACACCATACACAAGCCCTTTTTCCAGTATGTATTTTATCTTTTATTTTTTAAGGAAAGGAAGGGCAATAAATGCCCTATGCACTGCGACCAGTTGTGATCTATTGTGCTTCCCTTCATTTAATTTCCAATGATCTTTGTCTCCTTCGCCATGTCTGCAAGTCTCTTTGAAGGAAATTGTTGAAATCCTTGCAATAGCACGATTTCCGGATTAAAGTATTTAACCCTTAGAACTGTGATAGCTTCACAGTCACACAGTAAATGAGATACTGTTTCATTTGCTCTCCTGCATCTTCTATATACTACATCGACTGATTTGCTGATTTCCCAGTGGATAAATAGGATATTCAAGATGGAGAATGTAAAGGAAGAGATAATAATCTTCACCTTACAGCGTGTTAAGAATAAAGAATGAGGACTCCTATAGACATAAGAAACATATATTAAACTTAAGGGAAATAATAGAATATCTTATTAGTGAATTATTTAAATTAGTATTACAGTCAGCAATTTTACGCTCGCTGAACGTTGGTTCACATTCAATTAAATACATGATATGTCATGCATCAATCTAATTCTCATTTCTCTAAAGTCCAATTTAGTGCTATTAAAATACATGCCAATAGATGTAAGATCATATTTATTTCAAGGCGTTTATAGTCTAATATTAACAGCATTAAGGCATTTTATCAAAAACTTGTAACGTAGTAACAAGACTAAAAAAATGTGTTAATATAGTAACATCATTAACTTAATAGTCATTTAGCGCTATGTAATTTAATCATTCTGTAACACCTAACATTTTCAGCTTCTGAATAATTTTTCAATCCCATCGAATGGTTCTTATTGCAGGCTCCCTGGAAGGCGATAAGCAGTCTTAAGCGATTCTTTAGCGTATTTACTTTTACCATTTAAGTTAATAACACCTGTGCATTATTATCGCTATAGTTATCGGTCTGTATACATTGATGTAGTAGCTATATGTTTGTTTTAACATTATTCTGCAGCTCTTTTATGTATAGTATGACCGACGATCTCATGTTTTCTTCAACCTAAGTCATTACGTACACATGGCCTTCTAAATTCCCTTACAGGAGTTCCAAGCACATGACAGCTAATCACTTTATTATAGCATCTTATCCTGTTAATTTGAAATCTTGATATAGCTCTATGTCATCTTTGATCGCACGCACAACACTTAACTAAGCGCCTTTTTTCATCGCTAATATATGAAACATTAAATTTGTCGTAAGTTGGGTGTAAAGATCCACCTATATAATCATTTATACAATGCAATTTCTATGAATATATGAATTGGCTAGCTGCATTATATTCCTTTCAGAGTTCTTAAGTATGGGTATTCATTAGATCCAAATATTTTTTTTTCAGAAAGAAAACGTGTACAACGTTACTCAACAGTGAACTCTCCAGAACAGCAAATTTTCAGAAACATAATATCTCAATGCATGACAAGAAAAGCCTTAAAGGGAAAAGGTTGCGCTTCTATCTGGATAGCGAATAAGAACAAATAAATATTTCAAGGCGATTCACTATTACAAAATTCGTTACGTATAGGTCCAATAACGTAAGACCGTTTCAAACATTCATTAAAGCTATAAGGATATTCAAACGTTTTTTTTTATTTCCATCTAACAGGCCCATGATGTTTAAATATCTATCCTATGGTGAAGTTTAGTTTTTTAAAGTCCACCCTAACACAGCTCTGCATACTCATGAAAACGAGCAACGCTAGTAGGTACATTAGAAGAGATCGAGCACTGTTTTTGGGCATATATGGGAAAGGATAGGGAAAACGAGGCTAGATGGGGCGATTCAAGGAGGAACATGGGTTTATATGGGAGAGATAGGGAATACGACGACAGATACTATGCTAGACAGGGTTGCAGGAGGGAAATACGTTTATATGGAAGAGATAAAGGAGAAGTGTTAGGCTAGTCAGAGGCTGAGAGTAGAGTATGGTTTATATGAAAGGTATAGGAAAACGAGGAGAGGTGTTAGGCTAGACAGAGTTGAAGGGTAGAGTATGTCTTTTATATGAGTGAGGTAGGGAACAGGAGGAGAGGTGTTAGGCTAGACAGAGGTTGTGGAGTAGAGTATGGTGTATATGAAAGGTATAGGAAAACGAGGAGAGGTGTAAGGCTAGACAGAGTTGAAGGGTAGAGTATGTCTTTTATATGAGAGAGGTAGGGAACAGGTGGAGAGGTGTTAGGCTAGACAGAGTTACAGGGTAGAGTTTGTCTTTTATATGAGAGAGGTAGGGAACAGGGGTAGGGATGTTAGGCTAGACAGAGGTTGAGGAGTAGAGTATGGTTTATATGACAGATATAGGAAAACGAGGAGATGTATTAGGCTAAGGAGGTTGAGTATGCGTTTATAAGGAGAGACGAGAAAACGGAGAGATCCTATGCTAGGATAGGCAGGTGTTAAAGGCAGCATGTGTTTTATATATGTTAGATAGGAAACCACGTACAGATACTCAGCTAGACAGGGCAGGAGGGGAATGCGCTTTATGAGAGGTAAGGGATACGAAGAGAGATGCTAGACTAGACAGAGGTTTAGAGTAGACTATGCGTTTATATGTATGAGGGGTATAGGAACAGGAGGAGAGGTATTAGGCTACACAGATTTGAAGGGTAGAGTATGTTTTTACATGAGAGAGGTAGGGAATACGAGGAGAAGTGCTAGGCTAGCCAGAGGTTGAGAAGTATAGTATGCGTTTATAGGGAAAAGATAGGGAAAACGAAGAGAGCTGTTAGACTAGACAGGGTTGAACGAGGGAAGTACGTTTATATGGGAGATATAGCAAACCGAGGAGACGTATTAGGCTAGGAGAGTTTGAGTATGTGTTTATAAGGATAGACGAGAAAATGGAGACAGATCCCATACTAGGATAGACAGGTGTTAAAGGTAGAATGTGTTTATATAGGTTAGATAGGAAACCAAGGAGAGATACTTAGACTGGGAACACGAGGGGATTGCGCTTATGAGAGGTAGGGGATACGGGGAGAGATGCTAGACTAGACAGAAGTTGAGAGTAGAGTATGCGTTTATATGTATGAGAGGTATAGGATCAGGAATGAGAGGTATTAGGCTAGACAGATACTGAAGGAGTAGCAATATGGTTTTATATACAGGAGAGATAGGGAAGAGGAGGGGAGGTGCTAGACTTTGAAAGCGACTTTAGACTAGAACTTCCAGGAAATTTGTTTGCTGTCAATGCTAGGACACAAATTCTAGACAGCTGCAACACATAACCCACTCACGTAAAAAGGGGACCCACTCACGTAAAAAGGTGACCCACACAGGGAAAAAGCTAACCCGCTCAGGGAAAAAGGTGATCCGCTCAGGGAAAAAGATGATCCACTCAAGCAAAAAAGGTGACCCACTAGCGTAAAAAGGTGAACCGCTCGCGTAAAAAGGTCACCCACTCACGCAAAAAGGTGGCCCACTAACGTAAAAAGGTAAGTAATTCGGGTAGCATCACAGGGTAGCACAGATTCTAGGAAGCGGATATAGCATATTTCCGTATGATTTCACAGGTAATTTAGATAGCATCGTAGGTATTTAGGATAAGTCAAGTATCATAGGTGTTTAGAGTCACTCAGCTAGTATCAAAGGGTATATCCCAGAGGCTGACTGCATCATAGCTGTGTATGATTTCACAGGTAATTCAGATAGTATCGTAGGTACTTGGGCTGATTCAAATATCATAGGTGCTTAGAATAACTCAGCTAGTATCACAGGGAAGGACAGGTTCAATTGTTTAATGGATGTATAGTTCCGTATGATATCACAGGTAATTTAGATAGTATCGTGGGTATTTAGGATAATTCAAGTGTCACAGGTGCTTAGATTCACTCAGCTAGTATCACAGGAGGCTAGATTCCAGGGGCAGGACGTATCATAGTTGTATACGATATCACAGGCAATTCAGCTAGTATCGTGGGCATTTAAGCTAATTCAGCTAGTATCACAGGAGGCTAGATTCCAGAGGCTAACTGCATCATAGCTGTGAGTGATTTCACAGGTAATTCAGCTAGTATCGTAGGTATTTAGGCTAATTCAGCTAGTATCACAGGAGGATAGATTGCAGTGTCGCTTATAACATAGTTGCGTATTTCACAGGTAGTTCAGGTAATATCGTAAGAATTTGGGCTAATCGATACAGTTTCACAGATATTAGAGATAATTTTGGTCAGCGATTTGTATCACAGCTATTTAAGGTAATTGCAGATGTTTCAGGTTGTGTCAATGGTATTTGAGTCATTTTAACAGGTAATTCAGATAGTATCACAGGTAGTAGTGTTAATTTGGATCAGGAATTCGTATCAGAGCTATTTAGGATATTTTCACATGATTAGGGTAGTATCACAGGTATTTAAGTCATTTTAACAGTTAATTCAGATAGTATCACAGGTATTCGTAGTAATATAGAGGGTAATTAGATTATAAACATTTCTCATCCAACGTTACAACAATTTATATACCTTTTTCTAAAGCCTACAAAACTTTTATATGTTAAACTGTTAGCGTGCAAGGTGGAGAGAGATAAATTGTATATAGTTTACAAACTGAAAAGCTTTACGTCAACATACCTTTATTTTAGTTCGCTGTACGTGCTTCTCCCGTTTTATCTAGGCATGAGACTAGCACTAGGATTGCTCCTAATGGCAGGGTTAACACCTCCCCATTCATCTTCTTCTTTCTTCATCGGGCGTCTGCTAGTTGCATACACAGCACACGAATAAACTTCATTTTTCAAGATTGTAGACTCACGTGAAAATCTTCATCTTCGACTTGCATTCTCTTAAGCGCTGTTGTAATACTGTAATGTTCATACGCATAGGTAGTTATTCCATCTTCGGCAATAACTCTTTTATCATCAAAGGGATTCAATGTAATTTTATTCACTTGCACTGTGGTAACAGCGTGCTTTCGTGATAGGATTTGATTCATCGGAGTTCTGATGATTTCACAGGTTTTATGACAGACTGTATAGCTGTCAAACGTGATGTACTGCTTAATAGCCCTACGTTTTATACTGTTTATCTTTTATCATCGAACCTTGAATTTCTAAGGAATACAACTTAGGTCGTAGTCCAACAAAGCGCAGGATGATTTTGCCCTTAGCCAGATCTTTAAATTTTCCAAGAACCTTCTTGTTTAGAGCTAAATGGCATATGTGGCTTGCAGGATAATCAGCTGTATCCAGATGCTCGAAAAAACGTAGCTTATCCTGGTACACATCTTCAGTTGTTACACGATGAATAAATGAATCAATGTCCATATACATAAGCTTCAGCTTTTCAGCTTCGTAATGTGGTAACAACGCATCATAATAATAGTGGCATATTAATGTCTTGGAGATCTCCATCACACACATAGCAATGTATATAGCCTTGTTGAACAGAATCTGACGAGAGGCCATATGCACAGCAGCTAGATAGCAGCATATATTGTTCTATCGATGAACGTAGGTTTGGCGACCAACTTCTCTAGATTCTTCTCATTTGTCGCCAGTCGTATATCCATACGGTTACGCAGGTTCTGCATAGTTTTTCCAAACATGGCGTTGTTAATGTGCTTGTAGAGATCCTTATCGAAGTCATTTGCAGCTTGTTGTCGTAGGCTGTTGCTAAATTCCACATAAGGTTTCAACCACCGAGACTGTCAGAATTATATCACACGATGGATTTTTGCTAGTCGTAGTCCATGACTAAGAGCCTGCTTCACAGCCATGTAATACACTACATACTCCTTTTGAGGTCCAAGATAAGGTATCAGTTTCTTTGTAGTTGCTTCCAGTGGTTTCATGCACTCAGGCAGGAAAGTAGATCATTGTGTAGATCGTGAAGTTCTGCAGGATACTCGACGTCGACTTCTAATATGTACCCATGAGGATCAACTTCTTGTAGTCTTTCTACGTTGATTTCTTCAGGTAACACCCACTGAAATCCACCAAAAAGAAGGGCGTGACACATTGCCCACCCATATTGGTTATTAGCGTCCTCGTATGTGATAAATTGGCTTGGTCTCGACGGATCAAACTTCTCCATATAAGTATTATTAGCCTCTGCATACCGATGGGAAACTTGACATAAACCTCCTCTTATACCTGATTCCATCATGAGTAGTCGATCATAAGATTATAACAGCTCCAGCTTAATTCCTGTATACAGTAACATGGCGTGCCATGTAAGTCCTGGAGAGGTAAAATAATGTGCAGTATCAACTTTGTGTGTTTTGAGGGTTTGCTCTCTGAATGTCTGAAAGACATCAGCTAGAAGAAGCACATCTGAAGTTAATAGAGATCGCTGTACTCGCCTAGGTTTCTCACATTAAACGGCTCCCTCACGTTTCTAGCATGATCGAAGTCAGCATCAGTAATTTCTTCTTCATTTAATCTATTGTAGAAGGAGTTCTTAGGAGGCAAGCAGGTATCGTTCAAATTACCCCATGACGTGAGAAAATCATATGCAAATACACCCTTACGAGTCATCAACTTCAATTTGTCTTCTCCGAAGTACTTTTGTGTTTCAGGATATGAGGTTAGAGTTTTTACCAACTTATCCAAGCTTGTACTGAGGAATCGAAAGCTGTCTACAAACCGAAGCTTTATATCACCTACATACTTGGTGAATGAGATATAGCTTTTTTCGGAGCTAGGAATTACCTCCACCCTCTCACTTGTACAACCCATGTCCTTGACAATGAAATGCGAGTCATATCCGCTAAGGTTATGTATGAAGACAGGAATATATTTAGGTGTTTTTCAGGCTAAATTGCATTCAGTATGTAGATTTCCACGATATTCACCGCTGATGTGATCATGGTCGCGTACTTTGTAGTTCTCGTCTGTAAAAGGTTTTCCACACAAGTAGCATGCAGTAGAAGACTCAAAATCCTTTTGTTGCTGATGCGTAAGTTTCAGAGCTTGACAGATTTGTATACATTATTAATTTCCTTTGCAATGAACGACAGGTATTCCATAAACTTCTGAGCAGCATCAGCACCGCGATATACATGAGGTTGCTTAGGAAGACCAGTATCAATATTTTCAACACTGGATATAGACTTCACGTAAACACAGAAGCTCATTGGTGTGTGCTCTTGATAAGGAGTTGTATAGGAGGTTTCAGGATTGGGTATACACGTATGGCAAAGAGTGAGAATACTCTCAAAATCAGCATAGACGACATAAGGCTCTTTCAACATTTGTAAACTGAACAATTGATTTCTCCTTGGTAGGCATAACTACCCTTGCGACACCATGTTGATTACAGATGGATGCGTGTTCTTCTAGTTTTTTCCAGTACACCTCGCCCTCTCTGATTAACAAAATGTGTATAGCATCGCTTGCAGGTTGTAAACACGTCCATTACGTTTAGTTTTCTGACGTCGAACGAGTTTCTCAAAATTCTTTATATATACATAGTGATGTTTTCCACAACTGTCACTCAATAGTAGCAGGTCACGATGTTCAGGTAGTTCAGTGCTAGTAACCTTTATTGGATACACTTCGTGCTTCTCATCCAGCCCGAAAACGTTGATAGACATCTTGTTAAGCTTCTCAAATTTAGGCATTTGAGAAAGTGGAGTAGGATAGCAAACACAGCTGAAGTCATACTTATCTTGAAGGTGTTTGTATTTGTTCACACGTTGCGCATTCTTCTTGTCGAATTTAGCTAATACGGAGTACATGAAACATTTCTCATCGCTAAATTTCTGGATGTTTACGCAGGCTTTCCTTGCTTCAACAGATGGCGGTAGTGGTATGTAGCTACTTCCTCGTAACGGGTTGTACTTGTTGATGCGAAGTCGAACTCTTTCCACAGCAAGCAAACCCCAGTTGCTACCCTTAAGCTGAAAATCCTCCATTTCAGTCACCAATTTCTTGAATTTCCTTTCCATCGTTGACTCCAGATCAGTTTCTAGGAAAACAGGTTGATTCCGTGTTTTAAATATTTGTCACAGGTTTCTCCAATACTGTTAACAAATCGACACACAGAGAGCAGATTAAGTTTAACACTCTTGTGAATACCAAGCTCTTTATGCACAGCCTGGATCATCCGTTGTTTTGCCTCATGCAGATACATATTCAGGTCCTTAGGTGATTCGCATCGTATAAAATACGATTTCAATCGTCCTTCAAATGAAGTTTCATATTCTTTCATATCACAGTCCTCCGTTGTCGAAAATAACTGATGTTTAGTTGGCTCCAATCTACTTTTCTTCTGAGTACTGCTTATTTCACATATATCTTCGTGTCGCTGGCCCTTATAACCATCATTTAAGGGCAAGCTACAATGTTTACATTTGAAGAGCTTCTTACAAGACATCTCGTGTCTTCTCTTGTGATAACCTCGGAGGAACGTCTTCCCACATTTTCCGCAAGCGTATCCAGTAGCGCTTGGAGTAATATCCTTATACGCTGAGTTCTCATCTTTATTCTTGATGTAATAACGTATTAATCGTTCTTCAAGGGAAATGTAGATTTCTATACTACAGATTAATTGCTTATACCTCCTGAATGAAAAGAGATAGAACAATGATATAAAAACTAGTTAATTCCTTGGAATCCGGCAGGTCCTTGAGACATTACTCCAAGTTGACGGGGATGCCTGGGTTCGAATCCTAGGAGTGATTACAAATTCATCTTTTAATTACTCAGGAGCTGATTAAGATAAAGACACCAGGTAAGCTTTATTACATTTATACAATTACGTAGTTTCTTGTGGATCTATATATGGGAATTCGTTGTCCTGGGTTCGATCCTTAATTTTTAAATCCCCATTATCTCAGAAACTCAGAGAGGTAGAGGGGTGGACCAAAGCACGTTTTATAGCTTTTGTGACGGGTAATTAATTTTGTATATAATTTTCAAACAGTTGTCCATAATTCGAATCCCGATCTTTCAATGACTTCCTTAATTTTCCTCTATACCCTAGAATATATCACTTAGATTGATTCTGTAACTTCACAGCTCTTTTAAACATGTCAAACTAATATTGTGAGTAGTTTTGTTTCTAATGTGCTGGGTTCGAATACCGATAAAATGAAATTTACTTTTAAATTTAATAACTTCTAAACTAATTACAGTAAAGTCGCTAAATAAACTTTATTACATTTATGTTATTAGGTAGTATCTTGTGAATGTGTATCTAGATACCTGACGTCCTGAATTCGATCCGTAATTTTTAAATCTCCATTACCTCCGAAACAAAGAGAGATAGTGGAATCAGCCAAAGCATGTTTGATAGCTCTTATAATGCGTAATTAAGGCTATATATAATTGTCAATCAGTTGATCTTAGTTCCAATTCCGATCTTTTAATGGTTTCCTTAATTTTCCTCTATACTCTAGAATATATCACTTAGACTGGTGCTGTAACTGCATGCAGCTGTGTTTACCATACCAAAATAATATTATAAATAATTTTGTTCCTGGTGTTCTGGGTTCGAATGCCGATTCAATGAAATTTACTTACAAGTTTAATAACTCGTAATCTAATTTAGATAGAGACGTCAAGTAAAAGGTACACAGAGTACCTAGTTCCTAAATATCGTTATAATTCTAAAAATTACTTTAAAGTACTCAGATCGAATCCCAAAGTGTTTCATATATCTTCAAGCCTATGGATCATATTAGGTTCGAGTAAAGATTAGATGATATATTCTGATGCGGGGGAGCTAAATTGCTAAAAATACATTTATTAAAAGTATTGCCGGGTTCCATTTTAGAACCTCGGTTTTTCCGTGTAACTCTGGAAAAATTACTTTGCTCATGATTACAGTGAAATGTAATGGTCTTTCTGGGGGAAGATGGAAAGCAAGAATTGAAAAGGGGAGCAAACTGAAATAATGTAGTATATAAATACATTTAACTAAATAAGGGGGGAAATATTCTACGTTACCTTTTAAGCCTTGACTTTTAAGTAATGTGATAATAGAGATTGTGTTAACTTTGGTGTAATGGGTGGTGATAGCGGTGGTAGTGGTGGTGGTAGGCTTTGAATGGAACATCTGACTGAATGAGCGTGAGAGAATACTTCTCTTGTTGGTGTGACAGCATATACAGGTAGTTATTGGACGAGCTTAAACGTGTTTGATACTGCCAAATATCCTGACTCTGGGTATGACGTCATAAACATCCTGTCTCTGGACGCGAGGTTATATGCCGAAGGTTAATACGCGTAGAGCGCTCGTGTACAGCTGGGTATGGAGGGAGTTTATGATTGATCTAAAAGGTTCGTGTACCTCTATAAATAGGATGATCTAGGGCATTGGACTTCATTGCGCTAATTAGTCTTGAGGTGTCAACATCGTGTTCTCTCCAAGAATAATCAGCTTTATAAAGTGTTATCAAGGTGACGAGATCTACATTTCCCTAGAGGAAGGATTAGTACGTTATTACATCAAGAATAAAGATGATAACTCAGCGTATAAGGATATTATTCCAAGCGCTACTGGATACGCTTGCGGAAAATGTGGGAAGACGTTCGTCCGAGGTTATCACAAGAGAAGAGACGAGATGCCTTGTAAGAAGCTCTTCAAATGTAAACATTGTAGCTTGACCTTCAATGATGGTTATAAGGGCCAGCGACTTGAAGATATATGTGAAATAAGCAGTCCTCAGAAGAAAAGTAGATTGGAGCCAACTAAACATCAGCTATTATCGATAACGGAGGACTCTGATATGAAAGAATATGAAACTTCATTCGAAAGACGATTGAAATCGTATTTTATACGATGCGAATCACCTAAGGACCTGAATATGTATCTGCATGAGGCAAAACAACGGCTGATCCAGGCTGTGCATAAAGAGCTTGGTATTCACAAGAGTGTTAAAATTAATCTGCTCTCTGTGTTTCGATTTATTAATAGTATTGGAGAAACCTGTGACAACATTTAAAACACGGAATCAACCTGTTTTCCTAGAAAGTGATCTGGAGTCAACGATGGAAGCGAAATTCAAGTAATTGGTGACTGAAATGGAGGATTCTCAGCTTAAGGGTAGCAACTGGGCTGTGCTTGCTGTAGAAGGAGTTGGACTTCGCATCAACAAGTACAACCCGTTACGAGGAAGTAGCTACATACCACTACCGACATCTGTCGAAGCAAGGAAAGCCTGCGTAAACATCCAGAACTTTAGCGATGAGAAATGTTTCATGTACTCCGTATTAGCTAAATTTGACGAGAAAGATGCGCAACGTTTGAACAAGTACAAACAGCTTCAAGATAAGTATGACTTCAGCTGTGTTTGCTATCCTACTCCACTTTCTCAAATACCTAAATTTGAGAAGCTTAACAAGATGTCTATCAACGTTTTCGGGCTGGATGAGAAGCACGAAGTGTATCCAATAAAGGTTACTAGCACTGAACTACCTGAACATCGTGACCTGCTACTATTGAGTGACAGTTGTGAAAAATATCACTATGTATATATAAAGAATTTTGAGAAACTCGTTCGACGTCAGAAAACTAAACGTAATGGACGTGTTTACAACCTGCAAGCGATGCTATACACATTTTGATAATCAGAGAGGGCGAGGTGTACTGGAAAAAACTAGAAGAACACGCATCCATCTGTAATCAACATGGTGTCGCAAGGGTAGTTATGCCTATGAAGGAGAAATCAATTGTTCAGTTTACAAATGTTGAAAGAGCCTTATGTCGTCTATGCTGATTTTGAGAGTATTCTCACTCCTTACCATACGTGTATACCCAATCCTGAAACTTCCTATGCAACTCCTTATCAAGAGCACACACCAATGAGCTTCTGTGTTTACGTGAAGTCTATATCCAGTGTTGAAAATATTGATACTGGTCTTCCTAAGCAACCTCATGTATATCGCGGTGCTGATGCTGCTCAGAAGTTTATGGAATACCTGTCGTTCATTGCAAAGGAAATTAATAATGTATACAAATCTGTCAAGCCTCTGAAACTTATGCATCAACAACAAAAGGATTTTG
Organism: Deroplatys truncata; assembly: GCA_030765065.1. Taxonomy (NCBI): domain Eukaryota; kingdom Metazoa; phylum Arthropoda; class Insecta; order Mantodea; family Mantidae; genus Deroplatys; species Deroplatys truncata. The sequence continues at coordinate 403,750,329 of CM060990.1, read as the reverse complement.
AGTCTTCTACTGCATGCTACTTGTGTGGAAAACCTTTTACAGAAGAGAACTTCAAAGTACGCGACCATGATCACATCAGCGGTGAATACCGTGGAAGTCTACATACTGAATGCAATTTAGCCTGAAAAACACCTAAGTATATTCCTGTCTTCATGCATAACCTTAGCGGATCTGAGTCGCATGTCATTGTCAAGGAGATGGGTTGTACAAGTGAGAGGGTGGAGGTAATGCCTAGCTCCGAAAAAAGCTATATCTCATTCACCAAGTATGTGGGTGATATAAAGCTTCGGTTTGTAGACAGCTTTCGATTCCTCAGTACAAGCTTGGATAAGTTGGTAAAAAAGCTAATCTCATATCCTGAAACACAAAAGTACTTCGGAGAAGACAAGTTGAAGTTGATGACTCGTAAGGGTGTATTTGCATATGATTTTCTCACGTCATGGGATGTTTTGAACGAGACCTGCTTACCTCCTAAGAACTCCTTCTACAATACATTAAATGAAGAAGGAATTCTTGATGCTGACTACGATCATGCTCTAAATGTGTGGGAGCTGTTTAATGTGAGAAACCTAGGCGAGTACAGCGATCTCTACTTAACTTCAGATGTGCTTCTTCTAGCTGATGTCTTTGAGTCATTCAGGGAGCAAACGCTCAAAACACACAAAGTTGATTCTGCTCATTATTTTACCTCTCCAGGACTTACATCGCACGCCATGTTACTGTATACAGGAATTAAGCTGGAGCTGTTATAATCTTATGATCGACTACTCATGATGGAATCAGGTATAAGAGGAGGTTTATGTCAAGTTTCCCATCGGTATGCAGAGGCTAATAATACTTATATGGAGAAGTTTGATCCGTCGAGACCAAGCTAATTTATCACATACAGGACGCTAATAACCAATATGGGTGGGCAATGTGTCACGCCCTTCTTTTTGGTGGATTTCAGTGGGTGTTATCTGAAGAAATCAACTTAGAAAGACTACAAGAAGATGATCCTCATGGGTACATATTAGAAGTTGACGTCGAGTATCCTGCAGAACTTCACGATCTACACAATGATCTACTTTCCTGCCTGAGTGCATGAAACCACTGGAAGCAACTACAAAAGAAACTGATACCTTATCTTGGACCTCGAAAGAAGTATGTAGTGCATTACATGGCTGTAAAGCAAGCTCTTAGTCATGGACTACGACTAGCAAACATCCATCGTGTGATACAATTCTGACAGTCTCGGTGGTTGAAACCTTATGTGGAAATTAGCAACAGCCTACGACAACAAGCTGCAAATGACTTCGATAAGGATCTCTACAAGCTCTTTAACAACGCCATGTTTGGAAAAACTATGCAGAACCTGCGTAACCGTATGGATATACGACTGGCGACAAATGAGAAGAATCTAGAGAAGATGGTCGCCAAACCTACATTCATCAATAGGACAATATATTCTGCTAATCTAGCTGCTGTGCATATGGCCTCTCGTCAGATTCTGTTCAGCAAGGCTATATACATTGCTATGTGTGTGATGGAGATCTCCAAGACATTAATATGCCACTATTATTATGATGCGTTGTTACCACATTACGAAGCTGAAAAGCTGAAGCTTATGTATATGGACATTGATTCATTTATTCATCGTGTAACAACTGAAGATGTGTACCAGGACAAGCTACGTTTTTTCGAGCATCTGGCTACAGCTGATTATCCTGCAAGCCACATATGTCATTTAGCTCTAAACAAGAAGGTGCTTGGAAAATTTAAAGATGAGGCTAAGGGCAAAATCGTCCTGCGCTTTGTTGGACTACAACCTAAGATGTATGCCTTAGATATTCAAGGCTCGATGATAAAAAAGATGAACGGTATAAAACGTAGGGCTATTAAGCAGTACATTACGTTTGACAGCTATACAGACTGTCTTAAAACCTGTGAAATCATCAGAACGCCCATGAATCTAATGGTATCACGAAAGCACGCTGTTACCACACTGCAAGTGAATAAAATTATATTGAATCCCTTTGATGATAAAAGAGTTATTGCCGAAGATGGAATAACTATCTATGCGTTTGGACATTACAGTATTACAAACAGTGCTTAAGAGAATGTAAGTCTAAAAGAAAGATTTTCTCGTGGCTCTACAATCTTAAAAAATGAAGTTTATTTTTGTGCTGTGTATGCAACTAGCAGACTCCCGATGAAGAAAGAAGAAGATGAAAGGGGAGGTGTTAACCCTGCTATTAGGAGCAATCCTAGTTCTTGTCTCAAGCCTAGATAAAAGGGGAGAAGACGTACAACGAACTAAAATAAAGGTATGTTGACGTAAAGCTTTTCAGTTTGTAAAACATATAGAGTTTATCGCTCTCCACCTTGCACGCTAACAGTTTAACATATAAAAGGTTTATAAGATTTAGAAAACCGTATATAATTTGCTGTAACGTTGGATGAGAAATGTTTGTAGTCTAGTTACTCTCTATATTACCATGAATAGCTGTGATACTATCTGAATTATATGTTAACATCACTTAAATACTTGTGATACTACCCTAATCATGTGAAATTATCTTAAATATCTCTGATACGAATTCCTGATCGAAATTAACACTTCCACTTGTGATACTATCTGAATTACCTGTTAGAATGACAAATACCATTGATACAACCTGAATCACCTGCAATTACCTTAAATAGCTGTGATACAAATCGCTGACCAAAATTATCACTAATATCTGTGAAACTGTATCGATTAGCCCAAATTCTTACGATATTACCTGAACTACCTGTGAAATACGCAACTATGTTATAAGCGACACTGCAATCTATCCTCCTGTGATACTAGCTGAATTAGCCTAACTACCTACGATACTAACTGAATTACCTGTGAAATCACTCACAGCTATGATACAGTTAGCCTCTGGAATCTAGCCTCCTGTGATACTAGCTGAATTAGCTTAAATGACCACGATACTAGCTGTATTGCCTGTGAAATCATATACAACTATGATACGTCCTGCCCCTGGAATCTAGCCTCCTGTGATACTAGCTGAGTGAATCTAAACACCTGTGACACTTGAATTATCCTAAATACCCACGATACTACTTGAATTACCTGTGACATCATACGGAACTCTATATACACTAAACCATGGAATCTGTCCTACCATGGGAATGTTAGCTGAGTTACTCTAAGCATCTATGATACTTGAATCAGCCCAAATACCTACGATACTATCTGAATTACCTGTGAAGTCATAGACATCTATGATGCAGTCAGCTTCTGGAATAGGACCTGTGATACTAGCTGAATTAGCTTAAATACCTACGATGCTAGCTGGATGGTCTGTGAAATCATATACAGCTATGATACGCGCTGCCCCTGGAATCTAGCCTCCTGTGATACTAGCTGAGTGACTCCAAACACCTATGATACTTTAATTATCCTAAATACCCACGATACTATCTGAATTACCTGTGACATCACACGGAACTACACACCCACTAAACCATAGAATCTGTCCTTCCCTGTGATACTAGCTGAGTTACTCTAAGCACTTATACTTGAATCAGCCCAAATCCCTATGATACTATCTGAATTACCTGTGAAATCATACACAGCTATGATGCAATCAGCCTCTATAATATAGCCTGTGATTCTAGCTGAGTGACTCTAAACACCTATTATACTTGAATTATCCTAAATACCTACGATACTATCTAAATTACCTGTGAAATCATACGGAACTATGCTATATCCGCTTCCCGAAATCTGTCCTACTCTGTGATGCTACCTGAATTACCTTTTTACGTTAATGGATCACCTTTTTGCGTGAGTGGGTCACCTTTTTACGTTAGTGGTTAACCTTTTTTGCTTGAGTGAATCACCTTTTCCCTGAGCGGATCACCTTTTTTCCCTGAGCGGGCCACCTTTTTCCCTGTGTGGGTCACATTTTTACGTGAGTGGGTCCCCTTTTTACGTGAGTGGGTTACGTGCTGCAGCTGTCTAGAATTTGTGTCCTAGCATTGACAACAAACAAATTTCCAGGAAGTTCTCGTCTAAAGTCGCTTTCAAAGTTTAGCACCTCCCCTCCTCTTCCCTTTATCTCCTGCATATAAACCCATATTGCTACTCCTTCAGTATCTGTCTAGCCTAACACCCCTCATTTATGTTCCTATACCTCTCATACATATAAACGCATACTCTATTCTCAACCTCTGTCTAGTCTAGCATCTCTCCTCGTAACCCCTACCTCTCATAAGCGCATTCCCCTCGTGTTCCCAGTCTAACTGAGTATCTCTCCTTGGTTTCCTATCTAACCTATATAAACACATTTTACCTTTAACACCTGTCTATCCTAGCATAGGATCTGTCTCCGTTTTCTCGTCTCTCCTTATAAACACATACTCAAACTCTCCTAGCCTAATACCTCTCCTCGGTTTGCTATATCTCCCATATAAACGCACTTCCTCGTTCAACCCTTTCTAGTCTAACAGCTCTCTTCGTTTTCCCCATCTTTTCCCCATAAACGCATACTATACTCCTCAACCTCTGGCTAGCCTAGCACTTCTCCTCGTATTCCCTACCTCTCTCGTGTAAAAAACATACTCTACCCTTCAACTCTGTGTAGCCTAATACCTCTCCTCTTGTTCCTATATCCCTCATACATATAAACGCATACTCTACTCTAAACCTCTGTCTAATCTAGTATTTCTCCCCGTATCCCTTACCTCTCATAAAGCGTATTCCCCTCCTGTCCCTGTCTAGCTGAGTATCTCTCCTTGGATTCCTATCTGACCTATATAATACACATTTTACCTGTAACACCTGTCTATCCTAGCATAGGATCTCTCCGTTTTCTCATCTCTCCTTATAAACGCATACTCAACCTCCTTAGCCTAATACCTCTCCTCGTTTTCCTATATATCTCATATAATCCTTACTCCAGTCCTCAACCTCTGTCTAGCCCAACACCCCTACCCCTGTTCCCTACCTCTCTCATATAAAAGACAAACTCTACCGTTCAACTCTGTCTAGCCTAACACCTCTCCACCTGTTCCCTACCTCTCTCATATAAAAGACATACTCTACCCTTCAGCTCTGCCTAGCCTAACAACTCTCCTCGTTTTCCTATACCTTTCATATAAACCATACTCTACTCCACAACCTCTGTCTAGCCTAACATCTCTCCTCCTGTTCCCTACCTCTCTCATATATCAGACATACTCTACCCTTCAACTCTGTCTAGCCTAACACCTCTTCTCGTTTTTCTATATCTCTCATATAAACCATACTCTACTCCTCAACCTCTGTCTAGCCTAACACCCCTACCCCTGTTCCCTACCTCTCTCATATAAAAGACAAACTCTACCCTTCAACTCTGTCTAGCCTAACACCTCTTCTCCTGTTCCCTACCTCTCTCATATAAAAGACATACTCTACCCTTCAACTCTGTCTAGCCTAACAACTCTCCTCGTTTTCCTATACCTTTCATATAAACCATACTCTACTCCACAACCTCTGTCTAGCCTAATACCTCTCCTCCTGTTCCCTACATCTCTCATATAAAAGACATACTCTGCCCTTCAACTCTGTGTAACATATCACCTCTTCTCGTTTTCCTATATCTCTCATATAAACCATACTCTACTCCTCAACCTCTGTCTAGCCTAACTCCCCTATCCCTGTTCCCTACCTCTCTCATATAAAAGGCAAACTCTAACCTTCAACTCTGTTTAGCCTAGCACCTCTCATCCTGTTGCCTACCTCTCTCATATAAAAGACATACTCTACCCTTCAACTCTGTGTAGCCTAACACCTCTCCTCGTTTTCCTATACCTGTCATATAAACCATACTCTACTCCTCAGCCTCTGTCTACCCTAATACCTCTCCTCTATCTCTTCCATATAAACGTATTTTCTTCCTTCAACCCTGTCTAGCATAGTATCGGTCGTCGTATTCCCTATCTCTCCCATATAAACCCATTTTCCTCCTTGAACCGCCCCATCTAGCCTCGTTTTCCCTATCCTTTCCCATATATGCCCAAAAAACTGTGCTCGATTTCTTCTAATGTACCTACTGATCGTAACTAATGCTTCGGTTGCCACTTTCGTTATCCGAGACAGGTTTAGCCGAGCAGACAGCCGAGCGGTTACGGTTAAGTCTCGCTCGCAAGCAACCGCAGTGCTGAAGCTCTCTGGTGCGTTCCAGTTGCAATAAGTGCCGATGAGTCATAGTTTATCCGAACGAGGCTCTAGTACAATACTACATTCAAGAGAAGGTAGGTACAGTGAAACTAGAGAGTTTATTGAAGGTGGCAAAATTTGGGGTAGGTGAATTATAAAACAGCATTCTTTTATAAACTGCAACGATTCATTTAATTATAGCACTATTATATATCCAAATCGTTGGGTATTACATACCCAATTTATCGCCCGTACATAATCTATTACCTGGATTATTCCGATATTCTACACTGCATTTATTTATCTATTTTTGTAGTTTTATGTCTATTAACTGCGTAGATCATATCGGAAGGATTGCAGTTTTGTGTACGTTTTAAAAAAGTAGTTGCTTCTATAAAAAATCAAATTTACAGAAGTCACATCTATAACACTAGTCTGCATGACATCAAATGACTAAAAACTAATAAGTGATTCTGACTCACTCTTTATGCTGCTTTTAGAAGTGCTCTTAGTTTTTTTCTATCACGTACAGTTTTTTCACAATTTCACTTCAAAAATATAGATTTGAGCCAGTAGATGATGAGTATTGTTGAAGGGAAATTTATCACTTCTTGGAGGGAAATTTCTCAATACAGACTTTTAAAGTTCTTAGGTTGTTACACCTGTAGAAGCTGGTTGACGTTTGTAATTTAGGCATTGTTGTTAATATCAGAGACTTGCATTACCAGTGCTATATCGTGATTGAAGTTATAAATACATTATGTCTACACGCAAGTGTGTGAACAATCCAAATGTTTTCTGCTACATTTGTGGAAATTATCCAGTGCTTCAGCAGAGAACTGATAATAACAGGCTTTGTGAAAAAAGTGTACCATGCTTATTTTAAAATGAGACTTGATGACCAAGACAAGACCTGGGCTGCAAAGACAGTTTGCCGCTATTGTGTTGAGAGGTTAAGATTGTGGATAAAAGGAAAGAAATCATGCATGCCATTTGCAATTCTTATGGTGTGGAGGGAGCCTAAAGACCACCTTAAAGACTGTTATTTCTGTTTAGTTAATGTTTAGGGGTGCAAATCGAAAAATAAGAAACACGATGTGTATCCAAGTATTCCTTCAGCCATCAGGCCAGTTCCACGCGGAGAATAACAGCCTGCTTCTCTTCCTCCAGCTGTTTTAGAGAACTTGGAAGAAGATGGTGTTGAAAGTGAACCTCATGCAATCACCGAAGACGATTCTGATGTCTACCACCCTGAATACGACGTGACTCCACAACTGTTCTCTCAGAGTGAACCAAATGATCTAATAAGTGATTTGAATTTGTCTAAGGAATATGCAGAGTTACTAGGCTCCCATATTAAAAATAAGAATCTTCTGGAACCAGGAACACATTACTCATGGTACAGACACAGAGAACAAGAGCTAGTTCCTTTTTTCTGACAGATCGAGTCCTTGGTTTACTGTAATAACAAACGAGTTAATGTACTTTTATGACATTGAACATGATCCTACTCAGTAGAGACTTTTTATAGATGCATCAAAGAGGAGCCTGAAAGGCGTGTTACTGCATAATGTGAATGTGTATGGGTCCATTCCTGTTGCACATTCAGTTCAAATGAAAGAGACAGTTGAAAACATGAAGATACTTTTAACACTCATCCAATACGAGGAACACAAATGGCGTATCTGTGGTGATTTCAAAGTTATTGGAATACTATTAGTATAACAAGCTGGGTTCACAAAAATGCCTTGTTTTCTGTGCAAATGCGGCAGTCGGGCAAAGCAAAGACATTGGAGTGTGAAAGTATGGCCACAGCGGAGAAACTTGTTGCCTGGAACTAAAAACATCCTGCACGAACCGCTTGTAGAGAGACAAAAGATATTGCTTCCGCCACTACACATAAAATTTGGCTTGATGAAGCAATTTTTAAGCGCTCTACCACAGGATGGACCCTGCTTCAAGTACCTTTTCAAGAAAGTTCCCTTCATTACACAAGGCAAATTAAAGGTTGGAATTTTTGTTGGTCCTCAAATAAATAAATTGATGAAGGATGAAGATTTTGAGAAGACAATGAATGAGAGAGAAATAGAAGCGTTCCGATCAGTTACTGTGAACTTCTTAGGCAATAACAAATATCCTAATTACAAGGCCATTGTCGAAACAATGTTAGAAAATTTAAAGAAGATGGATTGTAACATGAGTGTAAAGGTGCATTTTCTGCATTCACATATCGACTACCTTCCAGAAAATCTGGGACATTATAGTGAAGAGCAGGGTGAACGTTTTCACCAAGATATTAAGGAAATGGAGAGGAAGTGCCAGGGGAGATGGAATGAAACTATGATGGCCGACTACTGTTGGATGTTGAGGAGGGACAGTCATCTTCAAGGATCTGCAAGGAATTCAAAGAAGAGAAAGTTTGAAAAAATTAAATTTGCTTCTTGTTTTGTTAAAATGTAATCATGAAATAAATTAGCTGAGTTCTTGAGAGTATTCTTAAAATGTTTCTTGGATAAAACCTTGCCTTGTGTGAACTAGTATTTGAATACTTTTCTACGCTCATTAGTAACATTGTCAAAACATTACTTCTTATTTTGTGTAAAAATTTGACGTGATAGAAAAAAAAACGGAAGTTATTTCTGGAGTCAGCATAAAAACTTGATTCAATAACACCTACTTTTTAAAAATCATCTGAAAAAATGTTTGAGAATACAGACTAGTGTAATGAACATAATTAGGGGATTTAAACTGTGAAGAAATCTTCGCACAATTTTGCTACATTGAAATAAAAAAATCACCTTGAACAAAGTGTTACCACATCAGGCGACGCGGCAAAGATTACTTTTTAAAATTAAGTTGTTCGTTATTAAGCAATGTAATTATACCAGGTGAGTCAGCTGCGCCTATTTATTTTAGAATTTATGCAACGTGCTAAGCGACATATGTGACTTACGCCTTTCTTGAATTCCTTCTAATGGCTGTTTTGCGTAAAACTTTAAAGAGAGGATAAGTGTTTTACGGGACAGAATGCAATCGCTATGTATGTCGATGCCAAACACATCCCACCCTGGCACTGAGAGCTGAAGTAGCAATTTTAGCCAATTTTACAAACATTTATTCTTTAACATACATCCATGTACCCCTTTGAAAACGTCCGTGAAGGTACAACCTATCACATGCATCGGTTGACAATACCATTTGAAAACAAAATGGCAGATCTACGCAGTGCGAACAATTGGATTTAAGTCGTTAGTCAATGTACAACCTTCTGAAAAAATGCGAAGTTTTAGTTAGACAATTTCTCTTATTTCACAAACTATGGCGTATTTAGATCATACAGTAATTGTAATGGCTGATGCAGTGTATTTGTTTGAATCAAAACTACCAAACCGAGCTCAAAACACTGTATGACGCTGCAAAAAAGTGTAAAGATTCGAGGTGGGGTCTGGTTCTGCGATTAATAATTCGTATAGACACCTCAGCTCGCAAGGAAGCATTGGCGGAATGGTATTATCATGGTTGCTTTAGCACTGTGCAACTTTAATTCGGATTCAAATCCCTCGGGTGAATTTCAAACTTTTTATCACCTTTTGTTTTATCTCTTTGGGCCTATAATTTGATATTTTGATATAAATAACATTTTTGATAAGACTATAAGTGTCTAGAATAATCGTCAAGTTTTCCACTGCAAAGCCGAAATCATATAAGGGCACACTCATATGTAAAGAATGCAGAATAATTATACCGCGCATGTTACAGCATGCAAGGAGGTCTCTCCGGTAACGTACACAATTGTGCATTGGTGAAGGGGTCATCATTTTGAACATTTACTTCCTTGATGAAATCTTTAACAATTTATTATTCAGTTTACCCGTGAACTTAGCACATTTACAACTCCTTTGTCAATAGACGAAGTGAAACATAAGGTTTAAACATGAAACAAAAACTGTTAGATTGAATATCGTCGATATGCGCCAAAGAGAATGAAAGCTAACTACGTAACACGGTTTACAACACCAGACACGGTACAGATTATTAGGGTAAATATGCTATAGATTTATCTGATTGTAATTCTTATGTTTTTGGCTCACAGGAGAGCCAATAACAAAAATAAATAAATTAGTACACTAAAATATAGAAAATAAACACAACGAGAGAAAAAAAAAGCCGAAACAAATTTATGTTTGTATCAGATTCGAATCTCTGAAGTTAACCTTTGCTTTACTACATTCCGGCAGTTAAACCACTCGGTCAGGACCCATTTAGTTTATCCCGCTCTTCGGGGAAAAGTTCCTCTATCTCCTTGCGAGCATTATATCCATGAAACGCCGTCTTTTTTTTTAAGGCTTTCACAGCTCTTTGGTTCTCATTCAGGCCTTTAATAATTAATGCTAGTGGCGTATAGTAACAAACAGAAGGGCAGAGCTACAATAACAGTTTGTTTGTTAAAAGGGTCAATGTTTTCAAATTAGACTATAAACTGCGGGTTACATAGATACGAATACCTAGGGGCAGCTGACTCACCTGGTATGAAATAATCTTTATTTTTTCTAATAACACAGTTTGTGTTTGCAAGATTTTAAATAAACGTGTGTTTAAGTTTAGTTTTCGATACAATTAGGTATGGTAGTATTACGGCATTACTTACTAAAAACAAAGAACGAATACATTATTGCGTTAGGCGTGACTTTAGAATAGCCTTAAAAATAAATACCGTGAGCTTAATAGAAGAAAGTATGGTATGTTTATTATTATTTTAATTATGTCAAACAGAAACAAACAAGGAAAAGGTAACAGAAAAAAGCTGAGCCACAAACTTTACTTAGGTAAAATTAATTGTATTAGAAATTATTGTGGAGGGATTATGCAAAACAAAAATTAATGCTTCTTTTTCTGGAATTTACTACAACGGGTAGATATTTTTTGTTAATGATAATAAAGAGCTCTCCAATATTTCAGTGTAACTCTTTGTTTACATTTATGATCATAATTTCGGTATTTATAAATAAATATATTAAATGATCTCGCACTCTTCTTTCGTGCCTAAAATGAAAAATGTACAAGAAGAAGAAGGAAAACATATTGGGGATAATGGTGGTTATAGCGAAAGTATAGAATTTATTTACAGCTCAATAATTTAAAATACATAAAAAAGTAAACTCATTACATTGCAAATGAACATTTTAGAACTTAACTGGCTTTCAACATAGATTTATTTTGAAATAAAACTTTTCTATTTCCACCTGTTAGCTATTTTGTTGTGAATAAACAAAAGATAATTTAGGTTTTCGGAGTTTCTGCTACTGTGATGTCGGTATCTGAAACATGTGCCATTTTAATCAAAATCAGCGTTTTTGAAAAAATAAAAATAACAAATGTTCTTCAATGTAATCGGTGGTTTGGGCACGGGGGAGTTTCGTGAAAACCTTGGTGTCACATCCGTGGAAGATGTTGGTGTTAAATATAAATGTTGGTATGTACCCGACTTTTAGTTTTTGAGATATGGTGTACAAACACACACACACAAATACATGTGCGCGCGCGGATCTCTTTCTTAAAATTCTTCTTTGGGTCAGTTATCTCAAAATATGTGTTTCCGGTGAATCTTCGGTATCACATTCTTGGGTGGAATACAATGCTTCCTCTACCCATCAAAAGTAGGCTGTAGATAAAATAATAACCAAATATATAAATTGGCAGCTCAAAAAACCGTTAGAGGTAATAGACTTTGGCTAAATATGCCTACGTATTTGCTACTGAGTGAGTAAAGAGGTAACCTTCCTTTTGTCACCACTGGATGCTTCATTCTCTAGACAGTCCAAAGCACCGTCATCGCTCCGAATAGCCACAGTTTACTGAGAATCCACGGTTAACCGTGGATCTAAGTCAACTGTGAGCCCTCGGTCAAGAGAAGTGCTTAGAACATGGACACAAGGGAGCAAAGAAGTTGAGCCTGATTTGTATGCAATTATCTGAACATTCATTTCGATGGTCGACAGTAACAAGCTAGCTGAGGCACGGTCGGTTGTTTTCAGTGAAATGCAGACCTCTACACCCTAAGGTGGAATCATCGCAAAGTTCCAGTATTAAGCCCTGGCTTGTTTACAAAATCATAAACCGTATGCGCCCTTTCCCCCTGCGAGAGAATAATTATCCTGCTTGAAAACCTGCCGGTAGTGGCTGACCTCTTGTGAGGTTAGCTGGAACTACTTCCCCTCTCTATTTCACCGCTTGTGTACTGGAGACAAAGATTTTGAAGATGACGTTACAAACAGACTGGGCTCATTACGAATGCCGGCGGACAGAGCCGAGTTGTATGAGTAGAAAATGATGTAAAAATGATGCCACATTACGTCGGCCGCCCTATTATAATTGCTTGTTATTGGCGTTTAACATGCTATATTTCAATTTGTAGTTTGCTCTAATTAAACCACACATTTTGTTTAAAGTAGTATTTTACTCAAAATCGTTAAAACAATTTTTTAGAAAATCAAACATTTCGAAAAGAATGTTCCATATATGGGATAGTTAGGGGAGTTCTTGAAAATCTTCGTGTCGCATCTTTTAAAGGTACTGAACCTAAATAGCAAGTACACAAATTTTCCCGCTCTAAATGATGATTTTTAATACTTTTAAAAACCCAAAGGCGTAAAACAATACGTCGTAAGGGTGATCCGATAAGCGAAATGAGGATAATGAGATTCGGGTTGAGTAAGCATACCCCGCTGAGATGATTTGGTAGTTATTTAGAACTTGATGGCAGAAAAGTAGAAGTGAGATGAAATAAAGTTATTATTTAAAATGGAATAACAACCTAGAACATTATTAGCATCTGAGGATGAACAGGTTGCCATTTTAGAGTCTTTTACAGCTCCTATTTCTAATTGAAGATTAAGTTTAAATTATTTGATAACGAATTGATAATTCGTGTGTGTTTACAATCTAGGTTTACTCCAAACGACTGCGGAGACGAACTTATTTTCATCACTGTCACTTATCGGCGCAAAACAGCTGGATGACATTAGAAACAAGTTTCTGTCGAATAGAGAACACGGTCAGTAAAAATGGTTATCTCGATGCTATGGCTTTGATTTAGCATTTCTAGCTGTTGAATTAGTATAGCCATTAACAAAACGCGGGGTGTGAGAATAATGGTTTCCTAAATTCTTTTGGTACGCGGTATTCTAAAATCTTTGTTCATAACACCAGCTTAGTAACTCGTTTATGTATCTGATCTATGATAGGTGATAAGTTCACAGTAACGTCGGCAACAGTTAAAATACAATTTTAAAAAATTCAATTAAAAAGTATTTTTAGGGAATATAGTGACTGTAGCGAGGTGAAGTACGCTAGCTGTTTTAAGCATACAAAACCAAATATACTCGTATAATTTCAGTACGAGATACAACTTTGTACAAAAGTGAGGTTGTTCATTCACATACTCTTATCTTATCGCAGTGTCAGTGTCTGTGTTTGCATTTTCCATGTGCTCGTATTTTCTATAACGTAGTTGCATAATTTGTAAGTCTGCATTCGAGCACACTTTGCAGGATTGCCAGTTTTTTCACAATATAGTTAACACTGCAAATAAAACATAGTAATAGTTTAGGAACAACTGCTTGTGAAAACAGTGCAAAATGCTGCAAACGTTTGAGTAAACAAAGCTTCAAGCTAGCCATGAGTGCATTTCAAGCTAACCATGAATGATCGCAGTATCGCCAACATTAAGTCTCAATATGCTAACTGTGTAATGGCTATCTAAGGAACAGAAGTGTGTCATACTCGTTGCCTCATTTATACTTTAGTTAGGGTATTCCAAGTATAATTATTCCAAGATATATTTCGAGGTCGTGCAACCTGCACTAAAGAGTAAAAATTGAATAAAATTGGAAAGATGTGTTCCAAAGTGCAGAAACACGAACATGAAGAGCATATGGCAGAAACTGCTCCAGAAAATAAAGCATCTCCTACCACTAGGTGGTCAACCGCAAGCACGACAAGTGTATAGTAGAATCCGAAAAAGTAAGAGGGTGGTCAGTGCTGACAGAACAGGGCACAGTCCAAGGTTCTGTTCTTATACCAAATAGGACTGCAATGCTCTTGAACTATGATAACTAGGCTTATAATTTTGGTTGGCGTTAACTCAAATGCATTACAAAGATTATATAAGCGGCTAAATTACTCAATAATGGAAATACTCAAAGTGTTTTGTTTTTTTCTTTCTCTTTTCACCTCTTTGGTTTCCTTTTTTCTGGTTGTTTTCCCCTTTTACTGTCTCTCTCTCTCTCTCTCTCACACACACACACACACACACACATTAACATACACACCTATGCCCGAGGCAGAACTCCAACCCGCAATCAGCTGCGTCACGATACACCAAAGCTAGACACTTTGGTAAGCGCGCCCATGGGGACCGGCATATGACACACCCATTTATATTTGCATCGTTATTACAGGTTCAGTTGAAATACATTAAAGAAGTAAGCAATAAGATATGTAAAACTAATCCAGGGATGCTAACAATAAAATTAAGTTACAAATAAGGCATGCAAGCAACGCAATATCTTGATTAACTAATAGCTCGGATTCAACCAAAGCTATTATCTAATCTTTGAATCATACATATAATTAAAATTTGGCTTTGTTTCTGTAACAGCTAGTTTTAAACTTTTAATTTAGACTGTAGATGTTCATTAGGGAAGCTAGTTATATTATGGGATTTTACTTGTTTCATTTGGAGGAAATAGTTGAAGTAGTTCATGCAGATGCAGCTGAAATATGTTTGCATAGAGCTGTATAATTTTTCATTTCTGCTGCATCATGATTAGAGGCAAGTATAAAATCAATGAAGCATCTCACCGTGTCTGAACCGTATAACTGCAGTGTGGTATATTCAGTCATATTCGTAATACAACTGGTTGAATTGACGTGCTATGGAGCAGTATCGATTTATCAGAAGTTGTTGTTGTTGTGGTAGTAGTAGTAGTAGTAGTAGTAGTAGTAGTAGTAGTAGTAGTAGTAGTAGTAGTAGTAGTAGTATTAGTAGTAGTTTTACAATACACCTTTATGCAAATTCCGGCCATCCAGTGCAAAGGCGCACGCTTATGTTAGTTCACTAAAAAGCTATTATTACTCTCAAGAAAACGCTAGACAGAAAGTCACAGTACGAATGTGGTACGGAGGTCAGATACATGCATCCCAGGCTGCCTGCAAGCACCCATTGTTATGGTAACCATTACGTCACTGCAGGGAATAGTAGAGGGGGTACAGCCTGTTTTGCCCGTACATTCCTGATCTTCTGCAATGTAGGAGGCCAGTCACCGCGGTGCCTCTTCTTTAGTTTTCTCTTAGTTGTCGCATGTGCAATAAATATAGATGAAACCCGACATAGTACCAGTTCTAATATAATGCTTCGAGTGAGAAATTATTAATTCTTTGCGGGAGGCTTCGTTTTCCAGAACATGTGAAACTGAACGACAGGAAATTTGCCTTCTTCCACCGGTCTTCCAAATGCAGCCTATTTCTTGATGGTATTGTTGGTAAACGCATTCCTTCAAACAGTGAAACTAGATGGAACTGCAACACTAGAGTAATATCTGTTCTTCATAAAATCCGTCTCAAGATTTTATTTGAGGATCCTATTGAAATAATTGACTGTCCTAAATCTAGAACAACAAATACTAGAGAAGCCTGTGATTTCAAAAGTAACCTCCTAGGCTTTGATTTTCTTTTCCTTGTCTGTGTCTTTTATAGGACATTGTTTAAAACGGATCTGCTTTGCAACATTTTCAGCAAATATGACGCACAGCTTTGCAGAAATGTTGTTTCAGAATACGTAACTTACATGAAAAATCTTAGCAGTGAAGATAAGCTGACTGAGCTTTGGAAGTCCATGAAGAGCCAATTCACAACCTGAAGCACACACATTCATACACACACTTGCGGCATTTTCCCACCACACGCACGCAGCTGCTTACCTTCTCCACACACATCCTCACGCGAGGAACCTCCCTCATCACACACACACACACATACGTGCGGCAAATTCCTCCACACACACTCACACAGAGATACACACGTGCGGCATCTCAACCACACACTCATGCACGCATGCGGCACCTACCCCAACACACATATTCACACACACACCTTTGCGACATCTCCCCACACACATATGCAGCACCTCCGCCGTACTGACAAACATTCACTGCAGCTCCTCCCCACCTACACACGCACACTCACACACATACACACGTGCGGCAATCTATAGACATATACTCACAAACACATATGGTAGTCCCCTCGATACAAACGTGCGGCACCTCCAGCCCATACACACCTACACATAAGCGTGCGGCACCTACCCTTACGCACACACACCCTTGTGCGGCAGTTACTCCATACACACGTCCACACACACCTCATGCGGCACCTGCAACTCACAAACTCACACACATGCACACACACTCTGGCGGCAGCTCCCCCCACATACACTCCTGCGTCACCTACTCAAAACACACACTCATACACAACCATGTGCTGCAGTTACCCCCATACACAGGCCCACGCACGACCTCGTGCGGCATCTGCCACCCGAAAACTCACACACTCACACGTGTGGCACCTCCGATTCGTATACACTCACACCTACACGGTACGGTAACCCCCCAACACACACAAACAGTCACACACCCACACGCGCGGCACCTCCCCGCACACACACATTTGCGGTGCCTTCTCTCCCCCACACACACTCACACGCACATGCAGCCCATCCCCTCTCACAGACACGCCAATGCAACATCAACACCCCTAAAACATACATGCGACTCCATCCCCCAAACACACAAGACACTACCCCGCTTAGACGCACATGCGACACCATCCTGCTTACACATAGGATCATGATGCTGATGATGAGATGAGGTTAAGGGCGCTTAACGTTAACGATTATTAGTGCCTTTACAGCATACAGATTCTAAAAAAAACACAAAACTGACAGGATGAGAGACAAACCCACTAAGCATAAAACACTGATGGATTAAAGTAACGTGCCAGGGACTGTAGAAGTCAAGATAAAATGATGCTAAATAGTCTGGGGGATGCAAGACACCCCGGAAAACCAACAATGTAAAATCACAAAACTAAGATATGCATAGTCGCATCAAACGCGCCCACTAAAACCACTTTGACGGACAAAACTTAAAAGAAGTTCTACAGAATGCGCATCATCTGCCAAAACGTTGGATATACCAACTGGCAGGGATACATGGACGAACAATAGAACCAAAGCCTGACACTGTTAAAATGTGACGCACCATTAAGGGTGCCTCACACTGCTCACAGAGTGGTGCGGGGTCACCAATAAGCAAGTGTCTATGACTAAAAAGACAATGTCCGATAAGTAGTCGTGTTAAAATTACCTCTTCTCGACAGGAAGTACGAGAAGAGGTAGCCCAGACAACTGGAAGAGGTTTAACCTCCCGCAGCTTTTTCCCTCTAAGGGCCGCCCACTCATCGCGCCAACGCGAAGGGATACAGTGAGGTAAATTTACACGCAAATCAGTTGAGGGAACAATGGAAGTAAAACATCTGGGTGATGAATCTGGAACTTTGCATACATTTCATACAGCGTTGCAAATCTTGAGGTTCCAAAGTCAAGTTCATGTCTTGGTAGGGATAACATTTATTACTGAGATAAAACCTGAGATTAGTAATGCTGCAGTGATCAAAATTGGAGAAGTTTATACTCGCATTATGTATTTTTTTAAGTTTGTGCACCAACAATAACAAATCTTGGTTTCTCTGGCTTCGGTACTGTTACGACGTTCCACATGAAGGATCCAGTCTTCGGCAGCAGGTTGAGTATGTAGATCCATGGTTCGAAGGGCAACATGTGGAGATCTATTTGAATTGGAATTTTGAGTATCTATATCCTTTTGGCTTCAGAAAGGCGTATTACAGTTATTGTGAATTCTATTCTACTTAACTTAAGGATGTCATCTTCTTCTTCTGGGCGCCAGAATGCAGACTTTAGAATCCTTGGATCAAATCAACTCAAACTTTCTGTTGAGTATGAGACCCTTGTGATCATCAATAAATCCCAGACGATTGATAGAGGGACTATAGCATTCAAGGCTCCACTCGCAGAATGTACAATGTCCACATTTTCTCCAGGATAACTCCATCCAGCATCAGCAAACGGTTGGATTCCATAGGGTTGAGGGCAGCGTAGTCGTGTAATTCCAGGATTTCTTGTTATGTTTATAGTTGATCCATTCATATCCAGCCGAATCTCTAAAAAATAAATCCAATAGCGTGATTGTTAAGCTTTACATTAGTAGTTGCTCCACTAGTTTAGTAATGGAACCCTTAATGTATAGATAAATTCTGCTAGGCAACATATATGAATCTTTAGCTTGGCAAGGGATTCTAATCTCGTCATTACGTACAAATCCGATGTATTCTGTGGCAGAAACACATGCTCCTCTTCTTTAGTGATCTTTTCGTCAACGGGAGGCATTTCGGTTATATTGAGGATATTCATTACAGAACTCTCTAGCCCAAAACATCGAGGAACATCTAATTACACGATGTTAACGCCCTCAGTGCCAAAGGCAGAACATGATGTGATGACGAAGCATGGCTTCATTATACCCTTGTCAATTTGTTTTAAAATCAATTCCCATTGCAGTTGATGTGAATTCTTATGCTTAGATCTTCGTTCCTAAGGATGATACTATTGCTGTTCTGGTCAACTACTCGAAGAGTTATATGTTCGATATAGCTCGTGTCGATGATGGACAGGTATATGGAATTTGAAGACTCTTGGAAATGTGATATCCTGGCTGAACACAAGCGAAAAACCCGTAGACGGAGTGTCCGCCTTTATCTTCAATGAAGGAGTTGGTCGCAAAATCACCTCATTCGTACGATATTCACTTCAAATATGTTCAGTAGTAAATCAGCTTCTGGCAGATGATTACCAGGAATAATCCTATTTTAACTAAGCCTAAAACTAATCCTATAGAGCAGTTCTTAGAAAAATCATTGGCATAAGAAGATCTAACTTCAACCTTCATTGTATTGTTATTAGACTGTGTGAAGAAGAAATATTCTTCTAATTCAAGCTTATCTCGTACGAATATATAAATTTTAGCAATCTCGTAGTTTCAACACGCAATACCTTAAGCTAACATTAAAAACGTTATGATTATTACTTTGGTCAACGTTTGGAACGGATTGGAAAGTTTCAAAATTCAAAAGAGCGATCTCATAATATTCCTTGAGATCTATCTGCAGAGGAGAATCCAAATAATTATATGGTAATGACTGATTCTCTGCCCCTAACAGCAATAAATAAACTCATTATGATAGAAATTGCAGGCACAAATGTCAGCAGATGACTGAAGTCTCTTGTATTATACATCAACTTAATGTCTTTGAGATACATTTGTATATCTTTCGGAGGTTCAGTTTGCCAAAGCTATCAAAATAAAATGCAGATTTGTCATCCTACTTTACATCAGTCCTTATGTTCCCTTATTGTGTGAGGTATCGAAATTTACAATAATTCTGTGTTTGTAATGAGGTTATCAAGGTAGCCTGACAAGAAGATATGCACCTTTAAAATGAGGAACTTCTACACATCTTATAGTATGTCGATATCAATGTTACTCGGGGCTTTTTCCAGGACAAACATAGCCCTCTGCCCGAGTTCTTTGAGTCCTGTTGTTCTGTTGACTCTTCTTCCTCTTCACGTTCCTTGTCTTTATTCCAATTCAATTAGAGTTCTTATTCTTTTCTAAGCTTCTAGCAATTACAGAAGCAACAACTAAAGTTACCGTCAGTGGCACAATTCTTAAAAGCCCTCCTGTTCTATTATTATTATTATTATTATTATTATTATTATTATTATTATTATTATTATTATTATTAGTAGTAGTAGTAGTAGTAGTAATAGTAGTAGTATTCTTTCCCTTCCGAAGACTCTTTTATTTGCCTCCAGTTCATTATTATGCCTTATGATTTCTGTAAGCTGTTTATCTGCAGCCTTATTTTGGTTTATTGCAAAGGTAATTTGAGCAGCGCCTTCAGCCGCATCACCTAATGCTGCAATTGGTATGAATGGTAAAAATCCACCATGCTTCTTCTTTGAACCTGCACCTAGAGCAACCTTGCCCTTCATAACTATTGTTAGCATCTGCGCAGTTATCTTTTCACCTACATTTGCTGCAGATTACTGAGCCCAGACCTTTTGTGTTAGAATTTTATCAGTAACAATTCTGGAAGAAACATCCTTGTGTCCAGTGCAGACGGTATGGTACTGTTTACAGGCCTCATTTATGGGGTTGATTCCTACGTCTGTTCCCTTTAGAACCTTTTTTACTTATGGCAGGTCCATAGTACCTGTACACTGGCAAATGCACCTCAAACTGTGCCCAATTAATGATGGACATAATTAGTCGAGGACCTTTGTAGATCTTCCTTCCTCTAGTTCTCACCTAATCGATAATAGGTTTGCAATTCCATTTTATACACTTTTCTCTTGCATTTCTAGACTAGCTTAGCCCAACTAACATTACATCAATCACATTACTTGCAGCCATTCCCTTTCAAAACGTATTGTCGCTTATATATGAAGATTCTAAATTAAACTGAGTATTATTTGTGGACGCCCTTTGACTGCTGTGGTCCTTAGCATCCCATTCTATATTGAGCGTGAAAGACTGATACTTTTGCTCAGAGCCTTCTTTATCAGGCTAGAGGTTTCTTACGTGCCGTAAGTCTACGACAAAAGACCACCGGCTTTACTTCCCTTCCGAAGGAAGCCATGCTAAGGATTTTTACGCCCGAAAAAATCCATTGCCCTCCTCCGAATTTGAACTCGCGACTTCGGGAACTAGAAGCTTGCATGATAACCACTGCACTACGGAGGACTACAGAAAAAAAAGCATTCGGAATGTCTTTTATAGGTTAGTTGATAAGATGTTTCTGTAAAGCTGGAGTGTTACTTGCCTATTCATGCATTAGACTTTGAAAGTGATTTTAGACGTGATTTGCCAGTAAATGTGTTTTCTTTTAATTACGGAGCTCTTAATTTAGGCAGCTCCAGTGCAGGGAAAACAAATGTATTACTCAATATTGTGATATTCATAACTCTTGTTAATACTTATATTGTTTTAGTGATTATCGCGAGGTTGGGAAATACCTGGAAATATATATATGGAAAGAACATAATTTTGGCAACCTTCTATGTGGGATAAGCGTGGATAAGATGCAGTAAGTAACCATACAACGGTCAACTTCACGTGCTGAAAGGCGACGGCCAGGTCGAGTTAGCCAGGCGGAACTCTCCTAAACTATACAAAAATATAAGCTGAGTATAAGTAAAGTAATGTTTATCACCTTAATTGTATATATCTTTTTATTTTTATAATAGGCAACTTAATACTTCCCGGAATTCCTCAGACAGCCAAGCGAGTGCACTCTTATGACATGAAGTAATTTGTATTCCTTTTTTCCTTCTTTCCAAGAAAATACATTAGGTAAGAGTTGTCAAGCCATGGAAGTAGTCTGCTGGTTAGACATCCGGCCGAGGCAGTTGGAAGAATGGCACCGGGAATCACAGCATATACATGTTACTTATTGTTAAAGACATCGGCTTCATTTGATGTTGCTACAATATGCTCCTTCAATAGAATGCCCTATGCTTTAAAAACTAGTACACTTATTCAAAGTCTCTATTACAGCCAAAGTAGCAATATCTCATTAAACTATTTGAATATTTCGATGGTGTAGAAGTGAACATTTACGACTTAGAAATCGTTTTGCATGCATCTAAAGTGACAAAGTTGCATATTTATATGTGATGTCATCACTGATAGCAGGGGAAGATTGCATCCCTTTACAGCATGAGCATACATTGTTTTGTGGATTCTATATATCTAGCACAGTTCTATGCTAAGGTACCAAAATCATCCAATTTGGAATAATACGAACGTGATTATACTCTTCACACAAGACATTTCAAACTTGAAGCAAGTATATATGAATACTATGTAAATACCGACATGACTTACGATGAATCTAAAGATTTGTGTAAAGGTGTTTAGGAGAGTGCTGCAGCAGGAAGACCCTTGGTGGTATTAATTCCTTAATTCCGTAAGATAAATGGTTGTTATATAAATATATTTGATGCACATATTCAACTGCTCGTTTATTGCTTATGATGAGTTCTGGCAGCTTTAGTTCCCAGAGGACTGCTCCAGTTAAAATAGCACTTAATCATTACATCATAAACCCAAATAGAAAAAGAAACTATCAAATCAGGAAACTTTTACTGTGCAACGGCCAAGACCCTGGAAGAGGTGATGATACAACGACCAAACGTTATGCTGAGACGCTCATGTCATATACTGCATATCCAATGCAAGAGTTCGCTGAAAAGACAATATATCAGCGTGTGGGCAAATTTGAATCAATGCTGAGGAACCACATAAATAAATCCCTCACAGGGCAATGCGAGGGTCTAAATGAATACCTGAGTAAAAATTCTTTCAAATGGTATGCTGCAAACAATATTGTCGTGGACACTATAAGAATAAAGGTATTATTGCAGTCTGAGAATGATAATGATGTACCTAATAAGGAGTTATTTTAGATTACACTATCCAATTCACAAGGTGACGTTTCCTTTCGAAATAGAAGAAAAAAGTAGATAGGCAATCCTATAGACTAGAGGGATGCAGCAAACAAAGAATTTGTTAAACACCTTGTAAAAAACAAAATAAATGCAGGCATCCATAAGTTGAAGTCTAGCTTCTATGCCTCAAGAAATTGTTGTAACACTGGACAAAAAGCTACAGTCTATGGCAATCCGTCAGTGCTTCGTGGGTCGTCCTCCATGGTGTAGTGGTTACCATGCCAGCCTTTAGTTCCCGAGGTCGCGGATTCAAAGCCGGGGGAGGGCGATGGATTTTTTCGGACGTAATTTGGAATGGAAATAAAGCCGGTGGTCCCGTGTAGTAGTTTTATGACACGTAAAAGAACCTCAAGCCTGATATAAAGGCCTATGAGCAGAATTACCGGTCTTTCACGCCCAATGTAGAATGGGACGCTAAGGACTGAAGCAGTTAAAGAGCGTCCTTAAATAAAACTCAATTTAATTTAGAGCTTCGTGGACAAATGCCTAACCTCAACGACTGATAACGTCAGTATTCTTAAATCCCAAGTGAAGGTCATAAGTACTATATTAGAGAAATGAGAGGTGAGCTCGATTTTACGTTACACACGAAACGAAACAGAGGTAGCTCCCTGAATTAAGTGTTAACCACGGAATTTCAATAATAAAAGACAACTGTAAACGAGAGGTGGTTGGATGCCCTATGCCTCGGCAGCACATCCTAATATGGAATCAAATACAATGTTTCCAATAAACAAAAGGTCAGTTGAGCGCCATCCTGCACCCATTCTGATTGGTGATAGATTAAACCTCACCGCTCCTCCCAACCGACCGAAAGACGACCATATTCTAAGTATTATATTGAAAATCTCATATAAATGCTTGAATAAGCAAACCTAAATATTGGCATGGAAACGTAAGTTCGAATTATTTCAAGATGAATGGTGAGAGCATAAGACTTATAGAATATATGTCCAGACAGATAAAGGATACAACAGAAAAGTAACGTTCATTATAAGGTCAAAGTTTGAAACCCAGAGGGTGACGAGTGAGGCTCTTCAACCAGTAAGAGAGCCACTAAACAATATATTGGATATTCAGACAAAGAATAATTCAGCTCACATAGCTAAGGACAAGAAAGATGCTAGCATTTCTACTTACCTGCACAAAGTTGGAAAGAAGAAGGATGAGGTAGATACAACATACGGCATACGATATAAAGATGAAAGATACATGCCTGGGACAAAGAACATTCATTTTCTAAATAATCCGATTCGAGTAGCAGAAGAAACATACAAGGTTACAACAGGATTGAAGGAATTTACAAGAGGATACCTTAAATGTATACCTATACAGAGCTTGACCTGGATACTTATGGAAAAAAATATTGAGAGCAACCGACGTTCATCGTCGAAATTACACCAGTCAAGGAAACCTGAAATTAAGCAAATTCTACACTATAAAATCATCACAGTCCCTCTACTAAATAAATACAAGCGCTTAGGCTCGGATAAAAATGTACATGTCCTGAGAGGTAGCAAAATTACATATGCTGGAACGACCTCAATCGCTTAGTGAATCAATTGGGGCACGTCATAGCTTCCAGAGACGCCGGCAATAACAAAAGTACCAAGAAATCGAGGAGCCTATTCTTGACCAAATCGTCAAGGGTTGTGGCATGGCGACTATGATGCACACAGCTTCATGTTGGCACCCGAAGAAAGGTCATACGTAGTAAGGTTATCAGCAAAGAACTCAACGATTTGGTGCAGATCGACTTGATTGAAATGATACCGCATGCAAAAGTTAACAAAAATCGTATGTACACCGTGATGGCCATCAACTTCTACTCTAAAATGGAATTTTGCTACACCTTTAAAGGGAAGACTGCACAACAACTTACAAAAGCTATTTAAGACATACTGCAAGTAATCGAAACGCCGCTCAAGAGCACCCAGATTCATAATGAGAAACATTTCTACAGCAAGCACTTTAAAAAGTAAATACTAAAGTATAAAATCAATCACTATAGTACAAAAACATGAAGGTTGCAGCTGTTGAACGCTTAAAAAGAACGTTAGAGAATACGATGCATCGAGACTTTTTAACACATGGTTCATATAAATGGCTGAATATTTTTGTTTATGAGTTTTGCAAAATAGAATGATATATTCCATTCAACCATCCATATTAAACCTAATAAAGTGAGAAACAAAAATCTTCTTGTGGCTATGTGGTGCACCTTTAACCAGCCTAAAATGGAGAAGTGGAGTACAAGGAGGTTTAGCTGGAAAGTATTTTAGGATATCTAAGCATAAGGAAATTTTTAAAAGGGCTATAAATGCAGCTTGAGCGTTTAAACCTTTCAAACTGCTCATATGAAACGCAACAATCCTACTACTTATATTATGAAGGATAAAGATGGAGAGGAGATAATGGGTTTCTTTCTATGGACATGAACTTCATGCTAAATTATATCCAAACAGTTGTTTAGCAGAAAAGGCTTTGCGAAGGGACGGAAACACGGTTCATGTGAAATGGGATGGATTCCCTTAAAGACAATGGATTAACAACAAAGATTTATTATAGGAAATAGTACTTAAATAAACACACTTTGATTTCTCATAGTAATCTATTTTATTATTAAACAAATCTAACCGGAACACTTCCTATTTTCCCTTCAGCATGTATAATACGGATTGTTTATTCGCAAGATATATACAAATATTAAAAAATGACCGTATAACTATCCACTAGACAATAAACATACATATACAAAATATACAGATGAGATTCGGATAGACAGCCAGGGAAGTTGAAACGAACTAGGAAGGACTTTGTGCATAGTGATCTCATGCAAGAGTTGCATGAGATCCCCCAATCATCTTGTGCTTAGTATCTTCCTCATGCAAGCCAATCTTGGTCATCTGAATGGTCGGAACTTTATGTTTAAGTGTTGTAAAGC
The DNA here is from genome assembly GCA_030765065.1 of Deroplatys truncata. Taxonomy (NCBI): domain Eukaryota; kingdom Metazoa; phylum Arthropoda; class Insecta; order Mantodea; family Mantidae; genus Deroplatys; species Deroplatys truncata. Next base: position 403,724,502 of record CM060990.1, on the reverse strand, counting down.
AAAACTCTCTTGTCAACTATCGCTTATTTAGGTCTTTGGCACTAGAAATATTTGCAGTACACAGCACTGTTCTTCTCCCAGAGGTTCTGTGCGCACTTAGAAGTTTCCCTTGCTCGCTTTTCAGCTTAAGGTAAGTATTAACCTTAAGCCAAACAGCTTTCTTATAGGATACATCTTATGAATTTGTCTCAAAGAGAGCTCTAAATGTAAGTAGTGCTGTGGAATTTTATAGTGCAAGATAGATTTGCTTTAGCTTTCCAGACTTGCAAACAGTTTCCTTTATTGGCTACCGGGTGGTATCTTGCCCTAAAAACAGTGATGTGGATCACCAAGAGCGTCATGAAGATGGTCAGGATAGTCTACATCTACCAGTAGAACATAACGTGTCTTGAGATCTTCGGGGATTGCAATGAAGTCGACTGAGTCAATCTCTCCAGCTTCAGCATAAGGCATTGGCGACAAAATACTCCTGCCGTATAAGCTTTTGATATCCCAGTATCACAAAAAGTTCCAGGTTTCATAGAATTGTCGTCTGAGGTGTATTTGTGGTTGGATTTGGAGTATTACCGTGATACCCTGCAAAGTCCATTATTATATTGGGGTTCCAGATCAGCTGGAGCTCTGCCTTGGTCGTCTTGAGGATGACTCTGAAGGCTAAGATGGCAGCGTATAGTACCAGGAAGGTTCCAGGCTGTACATGTTCAGCGACAAATCCCTGTACTGCTTCAATGCATTTGCTGGAAGCAGAGTAGCCGCCTTTAGATAAATATCAGAATACCCCTCGAGATTCTTTATCTTGAAGGTGCTCCAGACATTGTTAGTATGGGCATGCTCTCTTCTGGATTGCCATCGAAAAGCGCGATATTTGGCAGCTCGCCCTGTTTCAGATTTTCGACAGCTTCCAGGAGTGTAGGGGAATATGCCCTCGCACATCGTCACATGTAAGTGTGCAGAATAAAAACACTCGACATTAGTGTTTTTGAAGTAATCATCGTTTTCAGTAGCTGCCAAGCTGGATAACTTGTCCTCAAGACACCTGTAGCTGTTGAGAAACCTGGATTTCATGCCTTTGTACCGTTTACTGATGCCAGATAGTGTTCAGAACATTGAATTGTGCATGAGATAGGCGTATTATCACATGCCACGTGGCTAATCAACATGTTAGTATTATAGTTTCTTTAACAATGAAAGAAACGTGGAACAAATTTCGGCAATTTAGTGTTCAAATTCAAAGCATTATGAATCGCTTCAAGATATGCTTCAGTGATCAGTTAATGGTCGCTCACCGTATTGCCATGCATAGAAAACCCTCTTTTGGATATGTGTCAGTGATCAGTATTGAAATCCAGTTCGTTTTGAGGCGACATACAAGTTTAATATGATCATATATTGCCATAACTTCAACAGGGATCAGCTTAAATTCGCTGAAGAAATGATTCACTGAACTGTTATCTCTAAAGAACTTGAATCTCGACAAGGATTGATCAAGGCTGCATATGATGTTTAACGCTATAGATATCTTGGCTTGCGTATAGACTCCACTAAGATGTCAGCATTCAAAGCAAATGCAGCTGTAGAGACAACCGTGTTTTTATTCTCAAAGAAATGAAGCTTATCAAGGGAAAACGGCAAAGTAAGCCTCTCAGAACTGAATTCCATAAGAAGCAATTCCTTAGTGTATGAAGATGTCGTTTACTGTGACGTTTTGCAGCATAGCGGGATACCAATATGTACCTAGCGAAGAAGAATTCATCATTGTTCTTAAGATTCACCACAGTTCTCTTTTCCTTGATGCATGCAGATAACTCAATACAGCCTGAAGTGCGAAGAGGATTATACTCTGCGGCGCTATTCACCAATGATGGATTGCAAACAAAAACTTTAAACCAGCATGGGCTTCAAAACTTGCCAGTTATTCAAAATATTTAATCTTTCAATGCTTGGAAGACTTTCTGAAGGTTAGATGTTTGTTATATCTCTTTGGTCTTGGAATTAATCAGGAAGGATTGCACTTGTTCTTTCTCAGGTGTCTGAGTTAAGCGAAGACGTTCAAAGAACACTTCATATTTAACTCAGGAACGCTTTTGTTTAGAGTGGAAACCATCTCTTTAATTACAGATCTTGACATGCATTAATGAACTCTCTTGGGGTAAAGTATTCCAGCGGTATTTTAAATTTGATGCCGAAAATATCACCTATGAATGTAAATTTTATAACCTAAAATCTAAAGCTCCATACGCTTTTAACCGGTGACGGTGATGATGTTGAGGGTCCAGGTTGCTCCGCCTGCGCATGGGTCTTGTTTTGTCCAGTCGATGTGACGGCCCTGGGATGAGGGATATCGCTCCTGATATGCTACACTAAACTCATAATCTGCTTCATGGGTCCTTTTGCAGGCGCGGAGTATTGCCAGATTTAACGTCTGGATTCTATACCGGCCCTCATGTACAGAAATGGATGCTAGAAACGCTAGATCCCGTTGCCTGAAGTTGGTGGCGGTAGCAGCAGCTGTAAGTTTTATTAACAAGTCTAACGATTCGCGTTGCACTGTGATAGGAAGAAAAGAATAATGATTGGATACTCTAAAAGCTCCTGCATGGATACAAATAACCTATCGTGAAAAAATGAAGAATAATATTAATTACTAAGAGACTCACGCTTCAGTGCACGAAACATATCGTTAAGCACAAGGCTGCACCCACATTCTGCAAAAACATGCAACCCCGCCGCCGGTTTAGGATGCTGAATCTCTAAGCGGATTACGCTGGGCCCTGTTAATATTTAAGGTCCTGCTATGCCTCCACCTGACATGTAGAGGGCAGACATATAGAACCCTGGCGCGCTAAGTCTAGCTTTGTTGGATACAGCTCTGTGGGTTCCATTCCTGGTGAGCTCTGCTGCATTGGGAGCAGCTGCTCTAGGTGGATCACTATTTCCGTTCATGTTCCCTGAAAATAATAATTTAAATGTATAAGTCCATTTGAATAAAGAGAAGAAGTTTCTACACAATATGTAAGCTGCATGAGCAATATGAGAATGTTAAAAAAACTGGTGTTTTAGCTATTACGAGTATTAGGAATTAAGATCTTAATAACCTGAAATTTAAATTTAATGGAGTTTTATTTATGCACAACCTGTAACTAGTGTGGTTCTTAGCATCGCATTATATGTTGGGCGTGAAAGACCGGAAAGTTTGCTCAGAGGACTGTTTATCTGACTTGAGGTTCTTGGAATGGGTCATTAATTTAGAAATTATGATTTAATTATAGACATCTTTTGCTAATATTTTAGTTTAAATTGGCCTGATCCAGCGTCGATCTTCTATCACTGCTAATTTTGATAAGGGCTAGCAGTATAATTTTTGCACTACTATAGCAAACTTCTTCTTCTCCTTGTGTTACGAAATGCAAGAGAAATATGCAAGAATTTTCATGTCATAATGGCTGTGTTTTGAATTGCGCTATACTTTAAAGGAGCACTGAACCAAAAAATAACATGAGTTCATTCACTGTAAACCACAAGTATTGAATTAGAAACACGATAGTGCAAACTAGAGCTTTCTAGAATGAATGGTTCCTGAGTTACATACCTTTACGCATGGATACTGCCGATGCGTGTAGTCTCACACTGCCGCGCTGCTATGCTCAGTCCACTCTTTTCACGTTAGGTCCACTGTATTTCATTTCCAAATCGCGAAAAGTATCGTTCTTTGCTTCTTCTTCTTCTTCTTTTTTGCTTGAATTTGTAGTTATTCCGCGTAAGTGCAACCAACCCAAAAATAACTGTTTAGAACGCAATATTAATTGTAAAACCGAGTGTAGTAACACCGTATTAAAAACTTACAAAACTGGTCTCACACTGGGTGCTTCTATCTGCCCCGTCATCATGCAGGAGATGGATTCTCTCTGGTGTAAAAATCCTTAGCACGGTTTCCTTCGGAAGGGAAGGGAGGTCCCGTGTCGTAGATTTAGGGTACTTAAAAACAACCCCAAACCTGATAAAGAGGCCTCTGAGAAAAATTTCCGATATTTCACGACCAGTATAAAATGAGAAGCTAAGAAACATTGTAGTTAAATAGCACGCATAAATAATACAAAATGTAATTTAATCATCCAGGCATACTGTACCACCGATTATTTAACCCTAGCCTACCCCATCGTAATATATACAGGCGAGTTAGAACAACCAGCGTAACTAGACACACTCCTCCAACAGCATATTTCTGGCCGTGATACAGAGGCTGCCTTAACGGCACAATGCAGTTCGACTTGCACCAAATGACTTGCAGTTTTCACCCTATATATATGCTGAGAAGAAGCAAAATCAGTCCGCGAGGGTCGTCATTTATAATCAAACAAAAATCTGCTGCTACTTTCAGAGAGAAAAATACATCTATGTTAGCATATCATAATGTAATTAAAAACTTTGATTTGAAAAATCAGATGCTAAGGCTAAAGAAAAAGAAATTCAAAGAAACGCGTACCTTGGTAATTTATTTATTAGAATAAAACCGTTGGAACAAAATTAAAACCAAATGAAAGTAAGGATTATTATCACATTAACTTTTAATGGCACAATAAATTATGTGGAGAGTTTGCTTCTTTAGGCTTACTATACTAGTAGTTTCTTTAAATTACCTCTGTGTTACACCTACTACCCTGAGTGTCCAGAAAACTTTAGCCGGCAGGGTATATATAACTACCATTCCCGTGTTTTTGAACTTTTGCCGAACTTTTTATTTCTTTTGTTCACCAACGATTTTCTACCATCGCAAACGTGAGCTTCATGATGGATGCTGGGAAACTTCTTCTTATTATGACTGTGGCATTTGTATGCCTGTCAGTTAAAACACTTTTACGGGTAAGTTTTCACATCTTTTAATACCTCTTCACAAGCATTCTTTCCACGTCACCTGCCATTATTCCTGAATATTTTGAAATCAAGTATTTTACAAGTACTTAGATTAATAAGAGTGTAAGTAACATATTTTTCTGCGAAACTAGGAGAGTCATATTGTTCATCTGTAGCTAAGTACAAATTTGCTTCAAATGAAGTAACCTCATAATTTTTTCTTTTCTATATGGCATTTTCGCTGAACACGTGTATAGGCGATCTGTTCTGCAAGTTAGTAAAAGTAGAATTGAAAAAAGAATAAACATTTTAAAGTTCACTTAAAGGCAGAAAACAGGTTAAATGTAAGCTCACACAAATGAATTCCACCCGCATATACACATTGCCATCCAATGTGCTCTTATTTCCTGAGGATGACCAATAGTAATAATTTCAGCGTATACAAAAGGTTTTTATGCCTAGACAAGCTCCTAATTTATTTGCATTATTGTCAGCAACACAGCCACGACGCATGTGACATATTTTAAAATGAGAGAGCAAAGAACTCATAAACACACTTACCGCGGAGCAATTTTCACCCTTTGAGGGATAAGTTTTATTTTCAGCTTCTTCAATTTCCGAATCAGTGTCACTGTAGGGATAATAACTCTAGTTATAATCCGAATGCTCTTCAATCTCACAATCTTCCGAAGCAAAAGAATCACTTCTATAGGTTTAGTATCCAGGCTCACATTGTACACTCTCGTCAATTTTTACCGAGCGGAACGGCTCAGGTGGTTGCGTCTATGGTCCGCATTCGGGAGGTCCCGGGATTGATCCCCGGCGACCGCCCACTTTGGCTAATGGGTTTTGAGTTTTTCCGGGTTGCCAGACGAATGCTGGGGTGGTTCATTTCTACCACGACTCTCCTTATTTCCTGTACGCACCATCTTCCTTGCCATTTGTTCAGGGTTGTAGGACGAGGCGACGGTTTTCGGCGAGTTGCGGCTGGGCGTTGGCTTGCGCTCTGTAAAGGTTTCTTCCCTGGCGTCTCTGCGGTACGGCCCAGTTAGGTCTCTCCTCAGCGTGGGGCTCCACTGCGGGGGACCCTGGAAGTTGATGGCTTGTAAGCAGCGACCGTGCGGCGGCGGATGCGTTGTATCTAGAAAAGTTAGTGACTCCGTTAATGCTTGCGCACGTTGGTATCCAGATCTGGTCCCCCTTCGGGTCCCTTACCACATTCGTCCATCCCAGGGGTCACGTTTGGTAGCCAAAAGACGACTGGCCGGGTGCTCTGTCCCTGTTTTGGGGGCCCACATTGGTACGTACTCAGTGGCGGTTCTTCGGTGATCGTATACTCGCAAATGCGCATCCACCATTTTTTCTCTGTATGTGAATACGTATTTGCCTCTATAGGTATGTATACAAGTAGGGCAAATATCAAATTTTCTTCTGTATGAAGAGCTTATTTAAACTTCCCGCGCCTTCTTTGTCAAACGCCAGTGCATTTGGTCAACGAGCTGTAGAAACGCATAAACGAGATTTTGCGACCGGCGAAGGAAGCTTAAGGGCGAGAAGTCGCGAGAAGCGGGGCAACATTGTATTTGAAAGTACGGCGAGTTAACACAGTGTAATCGACAAGCCCAAGAGATGCGATTGTTATAGCGTAAGCGCACTGCGTTCCCGTACAAGTCCAACTTCATTTCCTTCTCTGCTTCCCTTGCTACGACCATTTCCCTCGCTGTTGTCTAGCAGAAGTTGCGATCAACCTGCTGCACACTCAGCCAACTTTACGTTTCTAAGTACAATCTAGCCATTTTCTTTATTTACGTGGGGGTTATGTTAATGCTGCAAACACATTACATCTATTTTGATTAAACCATTATAAATGCATATAGTTATTCTGCATAACATACTAAGGTAAATATTTCAGTTTGGGTTAGTTAATTTCTTACGGTGTTTACATCTTTATTTTTTATGTTTGTGTTCCTGGTGGCAAATGGTATACATTTGAGTCGGCCCATAGCAGTAGATTTGGATCTGTGTAAGTGTGGAAATGAATAGCGTTGCGAAACTAAAAGAGATAAATCTTTCGGGTTTATCCTTAGAAGTAAAGCTGCAAATTAAAAACGAAGGCAGACCGCTGCCACCGGTCGATTTAGTTCAAGTGACTAATTGTAAAGGGAAGACTGTTACAAGGAAGTTTAACGAAAGTGTGTATAAAAATTGCTCGTGGATATGTGCTTGTGAAGAAACCAACCGGCTCTTCTGTTTTTCGTGTTTATTGTTTGCGAGTGAGAGAAACGGCACCTGGACAAATAATGGTTGTGGTGATATTGGTCATTTAAAACAAAAAATGGCAAAACATGAGAGCTCAATTGCCTATATGAATTGAGATATAGAACTAAATATTCTGGGAAAATATAATAATACGCATATCTCAGCAGTTAGTACTTTTAGGCGTAATGTGGAAAAAGATAATGAGGAAGTTACTTAGAACAGATATGTCTTGTCGCAGATAATTAATTGCATAAAATTCTGCGGAGAGTTCGAGATAGCTCTCAGGGGATACGACAAAAGTCAAAGTTCATTAAACCCTGGAGTGTTTCGTGGACTGATAAACTTCGCCGCAGAATTAGATTCTGTTGTGAAAGATCATCTCAAGCAGGCCAGCGTTTATCGAGGAACGTCGAAAGAAATACAGAATGATCTGCTGCAGTGTATGCTTGACGTATGCCAAGAAGAAATTAAGAGAGAAATTTCTAAAGCAGACTATACCGCTGTAATTGCTCACGAAACATCTGATATTTCATCTCTTTTTCAAATGGTGGTTGTGTTTGGTTACCTGCTACCAAATGGTAAGCCAGTGGAAAGATACTGGACATTTTTAAATACCGATGGACAAGATGCGAACGCTCTCTCCCTATGTATAAAAAACGCGCTCTCAATGATGGTATCTGAAACTGAAAGAAACAAAGTCGTGTCTCAGAGTTACGACGGCGCAAATGTCATGAGTGGGCAGCATGCTGGTGTACAAGCATTGGTGAAGAAAGATTACCCTTTCGCTTACGACATTCATTGCTATGCACACAAATTGAATTTAATTATGGCGCAAGCAGCAAGTCAAAATACGAAAGTTCGAATATTTTTGCGGACTTAAATGAAATTCCTGTATTTTTTTTCTAATTCTCCGCAACGAGTTCGTGTTTTGGATGAGATTGTAGGTAGGAGGATACCTGGAGTTTCAACAATAAGATGGAATTTCAAATCCCGATTAGTGCAAACAGTTTTCGAGCATAAGGAATCCATTACCGAATGTTTAGAGAACTTAGAGAGTAGCAGTAAACAAAGCAACACAATAGTTCAGGCTAGAGGACTGCGCCTTAAACTGATAGAGCCAGACTTCTTGTTCTGGCTAGAAATATTCTTCATTACAATACCACGTGTCGATACGCTATCTAATCAGTTCCAAAGACGATCCATTTATGAACTATTTGCCATTGGAACATTTGAAAGTGCAATAAAGGATGTTAGACGAAGCATTGATGATATAGCCGAGAACCCACGTTATTCAGCAGAGGCTGTAAAACGACGTAAGGTTGATCATTTGTCATGAAAAGCTGCAGGAGAAGAGGTGTGTGACGTGATTCTACTATAGGCAAAGGAGAGGTTTTCATTTCACAATCATCTTGTCGCGTCAAATCTCTTCGTTTCCGAAAGATTTGACGAATACAACAAAACGTATCAGGAGAAATACATGCATACGTTAACTGAAGCATACCCATTCATAGACACGATCAGATTACGGACGGAGTTGCAATTGATGTACATGCGCAGAGAATTCAGAAATGTATCGGGTGCTGTAGATCTTTTAGGGTTTATTGTGGAAAATAATCTAGAGAAAACGTTCAGTGAAGTTTCTAAATTACTGAAACTACTTGTAACAGTGCCAATGTCAACTAGTGAAGCTGAAAGGTGTTTTTCAAGTTTAAAGCGCATAAAAACCATCATTCGGTCCACGATGTCACAAGAACACCTGTCTGCTCTAGCCATGTTGTCAATAGAGAAAAGCCTTGTAAGGGATATTTCAGACTTCAATGAGAGAGTAATAGACAAGTTTACAAATAAGAAGGAGCACCGAATGGACTTCATGCATCGCCATCTCCTGTAAGCTGATGTGAAACAGTGAAAGAGACTGGAAGCTGTAAGAGCTTTTAGGTGAGTGAACTTTTCTTTTTTGCGTTGATTGTCTATTACTCTCTCATTTTCGGCGAACATTTTGTATAAGGATCTAAATGTTTAGTCGATACTGAACCTTCATGTAGACTAGGGTGTTTAAATACACTATTAGGCAAGAGCATTATTTTCAGTACATCTGACTGGTTGAAATCTTGTTCGCGGAAGTGAACTGCACATATTACTGCATTGGATGTAGGATTGAAGTTCTTTCTTCTGGTACTCAATACTCAGTTCTTGCAACGAGTTGAAAACGTCCCTTTATTTGCGAAATTACGAAGGACATCCATAAACTAAAGAACGATTTGGCATAACTAAATAATGGCGAAAGATATCAAAACAATACTATATTTACAAAAGATACATCACCTTACTCTATTTCTCAATGCAATCGCCATTCCTGTCCAGGCATTTATTGTAACTTGGTATCAGTTTTTCAGTGCCGATGTTATACTTTTCTACCGCCAAAAACCGTCATTACCTCCTTGAGGTCATCCTCGGTTGGAAACTCTTTTCCACCCGAAAAGTACTTAAGTTTCGGAAAAAAGTGAATATCCTCAACATTGGCTTTCAACTCATCTGTAATGAGTTATGCCCTCCCACACTGGTTTTCGTCGTGCACACTGTTTCTTCCGTGGTTAAACATTATGCACCATTTCCTGAGTGAAGACTCGTTCATTGCATTAGTTGCCTATAAGTTTATATTTGCCGAATATTTTGTGCATTCAAAAAATGAATCACACTGCGCACTTCACATTTGGCGAGTTTTTCGAGTGGCGCCGCTATTTGGATATGTTGTGGAGCAGAAAGGCGCGACCTCACAGCAACGAAACTCGACGCACACTGAGGTGTAGTGAGGAGCTAACTAGCGTGCATGTAATTGCGGTGGTGAGGGACCGGCACCGAGCGTGATGTTCAATTGTTGTTTACTTTCTGGATGTCCCTCGTAAAATAACCCGCATTTTTATTTTTACCGCTAGTGTGGCTACATCCGAAGACGCTGGAGCAACGCATATTGTAACACCACCTTTAACTCAGAGCGAAACTAAAACTGATTTTAAAACTGCCTACACAGTGTAATAACAAGATCGAACAAAACCAAGACTCCGGTTCAACTAAGAAGGTGGGTGGAAGTTAAGGTTTTGCGCATAGAAAGAGACAGATGTATTGAAGTCGGAATTGCTATATCATTCCGCTTGCAGAAGCGTGATCAAGCGTGATACTGACATATTACTAAAGGTTTAACCGAGCAAATGTACTGTAAAAATAAAGCGTTATAGCATCACACACTTTAAATAGCGTCCATATAAAATAAGTAAAAGCAAAAAAAGGAATAAAACCTCCGTGCATTAGTAAAACGTACATAAACCTCCTTCCTTATCTCAAGTATTCTTGCTACAGCAATGTCACTCCGTTCCATTAAGAACTTCCCATCATTAGTACGTTTGTACATAAATCTCATGCTTTTTAAAATACGTCGCATTGAGGCTTTTACACCCTCAAAATTTTCAGCTTCTCTCATCTTTACAACCAAATTGTCTGCTGTCGCTTATTCTCCTCTTTCGTACATACCAACAATTATGCATCGAAGAAAACTTTTGCAGAAGTCATCTAAACATTTAACTTCCATATTGCGATTGCGTCGTTTGATTAGTGATTTGAATATTGGGGATCCATTACTCTTAACTGTATCGATGACTTCTCTACAAATTCGTTGCACTGTTTGTAGCTCAACCACACATGCATTTGCTATGTTATCCTGAGCTGTGGCGACGCTGGAGGTAGAACCATGTGGTACTTCACACGTTACCTCCGACTGTTTTATGAAAAAATTACATACACAACTTCTCTTGCTTTTCCATATAATACCTGACGTACCGTTTTATCTAACAGTACGGTTCATAGCACTACATTTTTACCACACTTCGTACAAAACGAAAGAAAACTTTATATTCGAATAATGAACATTTCTGCTCGCACGCCGACATTAAACTGAAGCACATTGGTTGCGAATGTCACGTGACACTTCCGGTTTGTGCATCCGGCAGACGACCGCCTTCTTAGCTGATCCCGAGTCTAACAACAATGGACGAGGTGTATGTTATTGTAATCAACAAAGCCTGCACCAACGGGCTTGTGTTGTATCGCGCTTACAATTCATGTTTGAAGCGGTCTGAAACGGCGGTGTGACGTGATAGATATATATTTTGTATACTTCATTCCTCTTAAAATCTTAAACCAATTTATATTTTGAGTTGCATTTTCAACATTGTCATCCGTTTTACATCTTCTACAACAAGGGTGGCGAAAACGACTTCCTTCCGCGAGTCACCAAAAATGCAACACGCAAGGCATCACTCAGAAGCATGTGAAAATCAAACGGACGGTTGCAGAGAGGGAAGGTGCGCCTGCGAGTCAAAATAACTCGCGAGTCACGTTTTCGCCACCTATGTTCTACAACATAGGAAGAAATTAATATTTGGTTCAGCGCACCTTTAAAAACTGGCATATTCTCGGAATGTTGTAGTTCTTCGTTGGATTCATGTCTTTGTAATGTGAAAGCTGCTTTGTGTGCCGTGAATCCTTCCAAAAGCCGAAATGTTTACAATCCTATCAATATATATGTATCGCTGTCCTTTGCAGTTATTCCTAACCACTTTCTCACCCTCTGTGGATCTTGTGTCGACAACTTAACACCAGCTTCCCTCTTGTGAGTGCTACTATATGGATGGAGGACAAGACCTCCAGGCATATTTGGCCCTGTTATTGGTGAGGGGAGTCAGTACTCCTCTCTTGGGATATTGAGGACACTCGTTATACACAAGAAGGAGGAAAGTTGTCCTGCGATCCGTGCCAAACTGGTGTATGATACATGGAAGACGAACCATTAACGGAGCCTCAGGGATACTCACCGACCTCCCTGAGTATTCAGCCTTGCATCAGAGATTGGTATGGACTTATATTTCCCCAGTAGTCGTGCGAACAAGTTTTTGACACAAAAGTCCACCTTACAGACTGAGGTGAAAGTGGGACTAGCTGAGCAGGATACCTTGGAATCGCAGCCTGCAACAACATCGGAAGTAAAACCAATGGAAATGGATTCAGCTATATCAACGGAAGGCAAGGGGTTCCAGGGGATGCACTGGAAAATAGCAGAGCAAATAACTGTTTAAAGGTTATCGGCTTGTCAAGGACTCACAAAAGGAAACTCCTAAAGGAGCAGACTTAATGAAGGAAAATAAGTGCTGCCTATACGTGAATGAGGGGATAAAGTAGGAAAAAATTCCACCCAAGTTATCCAAAAAAGCAGACAAATAAACTCCCAAAACATCTACTAGGAGTAAAAGATGCAGATAAGATGGTACTCGGGATACTCCGGGCCCAGGAGAGAAACAGCCTTCGAAGTAGTCGAGACATAAAATAGGGAGACGGGCCTATAGTACTGTGGTCTCGGCCTATCGAATGGTGATGATTCAGTAAGGGTATCCATTGGTGCAAATAACCCCTGAACAATAGGTACAACTGATTATCAGCTGTCGTAGCGAGTGGCGTGCCTTGTCTTGCTTTTGTACACAAGCTAATGGGTGACTCGTAACAGGTGGCTTTGAGCTCTGCAGGGCTTATACCCAAGATAAGAGTTGTTATTTTATGTTGTATTCATTTTACGGTGCATATTTCCGGAATCCAATTAAATTAGAATGCTTTCTAAGCTTTGCATTGCGTTGCTTTTTTTCTAATTACAAAACATCGCATTAAGTTCTTCCTGCGATTCTTTGCGTAGAGTGCAGTTGTTTTGATCTTGTGTTCTTAGTGATGTCTAATAGTGACAAATCCTTTGTCGCAATCTTCATTATTATCATTATCATCATCGAAGCCTGTTTTGCAGTCTACTAAACTAAACCTAAGCATCCACAAGACGAGGATTTCAATCTTTCGAAAACGAAATACACAATGCCTGCTTCACGAGCTAACCAAGGGTATGTAGTGAACCTAATGGACGTTCACAGCTAATATGCCCCAGTAGAACAAATTGAAGCTTCCACCGCAAGGGTTTCTCAAAATCAAAACTTTAGAAACAGTTCATGCTCACGCAATCCTTTTGAACGAGGCAAATAATTATCAAGCAATCATTATCAATCTACGTCGAATAACCACTAGCAAATTTACTACTCACTCTAAAAATTACTCTCAACGTAAGTTCATATTTTCGCGCTGTGACCCCTTTTTTGACGAGTCTCAAGTAGAGTACCACAACTTTCGTGATACCAATTTGAAAAAGCTGAAAGTTTTTATTTGGAATGTTCCACATTCTATAAGCGATGAAGAAATCCTTTCATAACTTCTCTCCCAAAACCTTCCAGTTACTAAAACTGTTCGATTGCTCTAAAAGGACAAACAGCCTATGCCCTGGTGTGCAGTTGAACTGCAGAACTCAGATCAAGCTAAAAAATTCTTTATCCTTCGGCATGATAGGCAATATGCGTTAGTCTCAGTTGAACATCACCGCAAATCCTTGAATGTATCTCAATGTACCAGATGTCAAAGTTATGGTCACAGAAAACATTTCTGTGGATTTATCCACGGTGTGTGAAGTGCTTAGAATCTTACCACTACAGTATCTGTACTAAACTCAAACAGGAAGCACGTCAGTGCGTGAATTTCAACGGCATCCATGCTACGGAATACAAAGGTTCTGCTTATTACTTAAATCTTCGCTCTGAAGCTGCTAGTGAACCTTTTCAGTTGTAGTCTAATTTCAAACGGCTTAATATGCCTAATTTAACACTATGGTCGTTATATGCGCAACATTTTCCTAACTTACCAAAAACAACCCCTCATATGAAATTTTCCTAGTTTTGTTATTCCATGAGCTTTTCAGAAATTAATAGTTACGTTCGTTATTTGTTCTCTCATCTTATTTTCCTAAACTGGAATGCTAAGGGCTTAAAATCTAAGCGAACTACTTTTCTGTAAATTTATCTCAACACATTGTAGGTATTCCTGTATCTCTGAAACCCATTTTGTTCCTTCTGAAAAATACACTCTCTCTGGTTACTATATTTATAGATCTAACCGTGACGCCCGAATTGCTTCTGCAGGCGTAGCCATTGTTTTCAAACGCAAGTTGGTATATTATAACATATTTTTACTTCACTTGACCAGAGTTGAGGTCTGCACAATCAAGCTTCAACAACAAAATTCCCGGAGATGCTTATATTGCAGCTTATCGACCACCTTCAGCTCAGTTAGTAGAACAAGATCTGCAATTTCTCTTTTATCTTCCATCTCCTGTGATCTTGATTGGTGATTTAAACGGCAAGCATGGCCAATGGGGATGTGGCATAACCACATCGGCCGGAAGACGTGTTCTCTCGGCGGTCGACCGCAAAGATATATTCCTTCTAGCTTCAACGGAACCTACCTACTAATTTTGCAATCCTGCTTTCTTACCGGACATCTTAGATGCGACACCATTGTAAAACTTTAGGCAGCCCTTACGCATACACTCTTTTGCCGAGACTGATTTTTATCACTGCCCTTTCATCTCTACGTTCCTTTTTGAAGGGCCATGCTCTTCGCTTCCTCCTCGCCTTATCCAGGAGATGGTGAACTGGGAATGTTTTCAAAAGCAGTTGGTCCTTGAGTTGCAGGTTGCATATCGCCTACAGACATCTTCTGATATTGGTGCTGGAGAGCATCATTTCACTAAGCCTTTATATACGTCGTGAAAACTGCAAGTGACATACCGCGATTTCAAGGGACTACTCCGCATCATTAAGCGCCTCCCTCAAGAAGTGTAGCAGTGTTGAAACCAAACATAAGATGCGACGAGAATAGCGAACTCATAATTTGCCTTGCTAGCGATGAAGATTAAATCAATTAATTCGACAACCCGGCGAGGTCTAGATAAGTATTATTATCCTACATAACAGTGCTACTTGTTATGTAGTTGCTTATCTAACCTTTTGCCAGAAGATTGTGCTCTTTGGAAGGAGGCGAAACGAGTGGTTCGGGAACCTACTAATGTACCACCTTTAAAATTCCAGGGTCATGTGTATGAACACGAAGCTGGAAAATGTGAGCTATTGGCAGATATTTTTTAAACTTCATTCACACCCAATTCCGGGATTAATGCTGAGTTCACTCAGGATATTTAAACTCTGATGGACACCTGTTCCTCGGTTCCCGAGCAGGTCCGCTGCTCGTCGACCCTAGAGCTCCGGTAGCTTCTTTATGACGTGCCTACTAAAAAGCTCAAGGACACGATCTTATATCAAATACTGTTTTAAAACACTTTACTACTAAGGCTCTGTCCTGCATGGCCTCCATATTTAATGCTGCTTTTCGCCTCGAGTAATTTCTAATATCATGGAAACGTGCTGAGGCTATCTTCTTCCTAAACCTAGATTATCGCCTGCCTTTCTTCCAAGGGACAATGCTTAATTGAGAAAATTTTTAACGGACGGAATGAAATTTTGGATTTAGAAGAAGTTTATAAACACTTCGTTTTAGGTTAGTGAAGAATTGCTTTTGACAGCACACAGAGATGGCACCACTGTTACATACAAATCATATATGTTGCTCGTGATCATCCTAAAATACTGTCACAAAACACACCAACAGCATCCGCATTCCCTAAAGTTACTAATCATAATAATAATATTACTCCTTTCAATCACAAGTCTTCCCCTATGAAACAACAGATATTTGAACCGCAATTCAACCAAAAATTTCAAATTAACCTCATAACTTCTCTTAGTAAATCAATTTGGTAAAACCTCTATAACTCATCCTAAGCAGACCGCTATTCCTAAACTCAATAAAAACAATAAAGTGCAATCCAAAAATCAAGATATTCAAATATTAAGAGTCCATAAATTAACAAAGTAATTAACGGAAGAAAGCTCTAAGTCTCGCATAAAACAGCATCACTTTGCTAACAGAGGATACACGCTGTTAAGACGACAGCATGGGCGGCTCAGGATACTATAACATCAAATATCTTAAGATTGGACAAATGAATCCCCAAAGAAGTAGACTGTCAATTAAAGAAAATTTTAGAAGATTTAAATCTTGATATTTTATGTAAACGAGAGTCGTGCTCTTACAAAAGGACAGTTACAAACATTCCGGTCATGACTAGGGCAATATATTTTGGGGATAATACCATGGCCGCAACAATAATAAATCACCCTAGTTTACAGCAATTAATATCGCACAATTTAACGATTCTCACAGCTATTGTTTACAAATTTGCGATGAGAAAGGGAATTTTATTTTATGCAATCACTACTTTCAGTACAGTCACCCAGTTGAGCCATTTTAGAGAAATTACAACAAATTAATAGAACCTTTAGAAACTTTGAAAGCACTTACACCTTAGACGCCAATGCAAAATCTGATTGATGGTATAACCCACAAAAGGATGAGAGAGGGGAACAACTGGAAGAAGTTATATCAGAACTCCCTGTGCTAAACACCCCCACGAACCTTACACCTTTGAAAACAGAGCTGGAGCAACGTCTAATATAGACGTCACCTTAGGCAGTGATAAAATTATAAACAAAATACCGCATTGAAAAGTTGGACAAAATCATATAACTACTATGACCATAGACCTATTTATTTTAAGTACAATACTGATACAATTTTAAGTACAATAACTGATACAAACAGCTCACACAACATTAAATGCAGAACACAATATAATTGTAGGGCAGCTAACTTGGAGAAGGTAAAATACCTTTTTGATAATAGTAGTCTGAACTATCAAAAGAATATCGATAGTGAAGTGCGTAAATTGGACACAATTATAAAAACTGTGGTTAAAAATACCGTACCAAAACTAAGACCCAGGAAATATTCCAATAAAGTAGGGACCGAGGAGCAACAAAAACTTAGAAGTAAAGCACGGAAACTTAAGAGAATTTACCAAAAATCAGTTATAGCAGAAGAAATAGAGCTTAATCTTAGAATACGTAGGATAGCGATAGGTAAATTTAATATGCTTTAAATGAAACTACGAATAGAACATGAAAAAATTCGGTTGAAAATAATTTAAATTGCAATATTTGGGGCACCCATATAAAATTGTGACGGAGAATATTAGAAAATCTGAAGCTTTAAATACGCTTAGCAAAGATAATGGAAATATGACATCAAATTGGGAAGATTCCGTAACAGAACTAATACATAAATTATTAGCGGACGACGAAGAGGGTACGGATAATGAAACCAATAAAGTGCTAAGAAACAATTTAAAACAAAATTATCAAAACAATCGTACAATTTATCCGTTCTATCCATCGGACAAAGTTAGCCATCAAAAAGCCTCTGAACCAGATGATATTAAAAACGGAGTCTTAATTTGCTTAAAAGAGAAACTATGACTCCTTTTATGCAAATTGTTGAACGATTGTTTATGGCAAGGAATATTCCCCCAAAATGGAAAGAAGCTAAACTACTAATGTTAAAGAAAGGAAGTGACAAAAATCCCACAGAGCTAAAATCTTATCGACCAATCTGTTTTTTAAATTCAATGGGGAAAATTTTTGAACTACTAATGAATAATAGGATTCTATAATTCAGACCTTTAATTGGTATGAACCCAAATCAATATGGGTTTAGGAAAGGCAGATCTACGGAGGATGCTCTAAACGCAGTGGGGAGTACAGTAAAAGAATTAATATCTACCTACGTAATTAGTATGCTTATTGTATTTCTGGGGCTATTGATAACCTCTGGTGGCCCTTTTTATTTGACGGATTTCAAACTCTTCAATTTTCAAGCACAATATGTAATTTACTTCTTAACTACTGTAGGAATAGGAAGGTACATATGTACGGCATAAATAAAAGTGTATCCAAAACAATAACGAAAGGATGTTTCCAGGAGTCAATTTTAGAACCGACCTTCTGGGACATTGTGATGGAAATGCATTTGGAAAAAGTACAATACAATCATTTAGATACTAAAGCTTTTGCATATGCTGACGATGGTATTTTTCTGCTGGCAGGCAACAGTTGGCGGGAACTGAGGGTAAATGCAAAAAATTAACTAGTGATTTTCTTGATTGGTGCAATAGTTCTAAAATGAAAATTTAACCTGCCATATCTGGATACATTTTACTTAAAGGCAATATAAAGAGAAAACCCACCATAAATTTAACAACAACTCAATCAGAAGAAGTCAGGAAGCAAAATACTTAAGACTCTATTTGGACGAAAAATTGAAATTTAATTATCATACAAGTTACGTAAGAACTAAAGCAGAGAAGATAATGATGAAATTGGCAAGATTGGTTCAACAGGATCTTAAGATCTCTATTATCCCTATCTCAACCTATCACATAAGTGTTTTTGTATCGTTAATTAGGTATAGTGCAGGTGTATGGGAATTTAAAATGAACAACATTAGTATCAGAACTCTACTCCGAAGAACGCAAAGAAAGATACCTTTAATATATACCGGGGATGTAAAAATAACTTCGATTATGGCTTTATTAATAGAAACTGGCATATGGCCAGTAGATTTAATCATATTTTTGAGAGGAGCAAACTTTTGGTTACAAAAAGGGGACTTTAATATGGTTAATGAAATCGTCGGGACTTACTGTAACCCAAAATTAGAAATTAAAAACAGCATTAACAAGATATGTCAGAAAGAATGGAATAACATGGCTGAGGAAAGGCATGCATATTCATTATAATAACATTCATGAACGATTAAAAGTGAAATACCTTAGCCCGACTGAAAGGATTCTTCATTATCTAATAAGACAAAGACCCTGCGGCACAAATTGGGTGAAAATTAAGAAAATATCAGAGGATACCTGCACCATTTGTTACAAGCAGAATTCCCCCGAGCATGTTCTTTTTGAATGTAATAAATACTTCCAAAGCACAGAAGAGGAAAGAAAAGCTTTAGGTGGCCACCAACTCTACGACAATAAAAAATATAAGGAAATTTACATACATATAGAATCATTGGCAAATAAAATTGGTAATATAGCCTGGGAAAATTAAATTGTATCAACAAGTTTAAACACACAGCCAATTATTCAAGAACGTATTAGAAGATAGGAGCGAATATAAAGTATGTCTACATTAACGCATTGTCATCCTTAAATTACACTGATAATATAAACACTGAACACGAGAGAGAGGAAGAGGAGGATGAGGTGAAAGAACAGTAATACGATGGAGAAGAAGAGGGAAATGTAGAATAAGCAGAAGAGAATATAAACGCAATATATAATACACTTAAGCAAACAAAACACGAGAGAGAAGGAGGTAAGACCAGGACCTGAAGAAGGGCAGGAGGAAGGATAACGTTACTTAAATTAACAACTTAGAGAGGCAGCACCAGAGATGGCATGAGGGGAGTGGACAATAGTGCGCCTGGTGACGACGGAGAGGGACCACTGAGGTAGGAGGGGAAGGATGAAAGCTCTACAGCTGGTAAGATGGGGGAAGATGTCCAACGAAGGCAGGAAGTGAATCTTAATTAAAGGTGAAGTTTAGTGACTTTTGAGTTATATATATTACCAATATTTTGAGATTTATAATATATACTTAGTAAAGTGTAATGAAATAATGGTTTTAGTGATTTAATTTCAATTTAGGCACGTAGAAAAGTTTCAGTGAAGTAATAATGAGCAGTGTTTTGTTAACACAAAGGTGTGTTAGGCATTAAATGTATTTATGCATGTAAGCATGGGCGTGTTTAGGTATTATTTTTTGTGATGTGAAAAGTGACATACAAGAAGCGGTGAAATGGTGTAAAGAAGAAGAAGACAAAGTGAATAAAAACAATTTTAACCATTATAGAAGGGCAAGGTGAAAGAATTTTATGTTTAAAAAGAAAGATGGAATTTTGTTTAATTAATGACCATTTTAAGGCCTGAGTTAGTGCAAATTTAGATTAATAACGTAATACATAAGAAATGTGCTGGGTACGAGTACAAAGTTTACACTGGGTTCCGGCGGCCTATTTTTAGTAGGAGTTATAGATTTAAATTAGGCAATAACTGGATACCACTTACTTAATTACTGAATAACAGTAATATAGATATTTGGTTTATTTGGTTTTAAAAATGAATGAACAGATTTAAAATATAATAATATATACATATAAAATAAAAAATAAGCAAAACAAAAAAGAATAAAAAATACATAAGAAGTGAAAAATATAAAACTAATTAAGGTAAAAAAATGAAAAAAGCTTAAATAAATTTAAAGTATTTGAGTATATTAAAGTTGTTGATTGATAAATAATAATAACATTAAAGATTAAATAGTTTAAATAATATTAAACATTTTAATTTCAAAAGAAAATAACTGTAAATCTTAAATTGGATGTTGCATGTAAAGGTAGTGAGATGACTAATAATGAGATTGGAGTTATGTTGTGTTGTTTGAAGAGGTATTTTGTTAATTGTGAATATGTCTTAATTCTATTTAGGTAATTTGTACGCTTTTTGCTTATTTGTTTATTGTATTTAGTTTAATTATTAGGATTTTAGTAATTAATGTTTTGGTATTGTAGTATTATTTATGGTATATGTTGTTTGGATACAATTTATTGTGCTTTGTTTTGTTTTACTTCATTTAATTTAATACATTTTTATTAATATTGCATTTATACCTTGTTTTCCTATTGTTTTATTATTTTTATGTATTTTATATATAAATATTTTAATTTTTGTTGAATTAATGTTAAGTAACTTTTTTAAACATTTATGCACACATTTTTTTACTCGCTTACTTTCGCTACTTAATTTATAATTAGTTATTAGTTTCATATACCTACATATAACCGGTATAGTGTGTGTGTGTGTATCCCGGTTGAGTCTTTTCAACCTGCGGATTGAGAAGTTATGCAGTCTCGGTGTTGCACAGGGTATACCGTAAACACTGTCCACTGCATCGCGTCGTATAAATTTCGGCCAAAATGACTGCTTTGCACCCGGGTGAAGTAGTAAGTTGCACTCGTAGCGCAACAGTGCGCGCGTTGGCTTTCGGTTGGGACGGTTCCGTGTTCAAATACAAACTACGCGATCATGATCACCACAGTGGTGAATATCGTGGAAATCTTCATAATAACTGTAATTTGTCCTGTAAAACACCCAAATATATTTCCGTCCTCATGCATAACGCCAGTGGATATGATTCACATTTCATTGTTAAGAAGGAGGGATGTAAAAGTGAACGTGTGGAGGTAATTCCTAGCTCTGAAGAAAGCTGTATATCATTTTTCAAGTATGTAGGAGATACATATTGTAGCGGATGCCAAAAACGGACATCTAACCACCGCTTACATACAATGCAACACACACACACACACACAAAAAACAGTGTTACACAGTTACAGACAAAAAACATCATTGTATAATGTACAAATTTAATTTTTTGTTCGAACGAACATACCAAGTCAAGCAGAACTTATGAGGAGTCGCATCACACCTGGATAACAGAACTTAATGTTTTTTTTCTTCTGTTCTCTCTTTTTCAAAATTTGGAGAGACGAGGACTCGGCAGGGGTACCGACTCACTTTCTAAATTTACCTTTTCTCTGCTGTGTTTAGTCTCGTCCCGTAAATTTTAAACCGCAATATAATCCTTCCAACCTTATCCTAACAACATCCATCTTTGTAAGACAACCCTGTTGCTGCGCACTATTAGACCACCAAGAAGAGAAGCACCCGACAAGAAAGCCCAGGTCGAACGATGCCCACCAGTATGAGCACGTCGGTAACTCACCACGGGAGTCGCGCCAGAACACGCAGAATTAGTGCGCTCCGAGGGAACCCCACTGCTTGACCGCAGCAATGCAACATGCGCGGAAATACATACTACGTTTCCGAGTAAATCGCTAAGTATGCAGAATCACTCAGCAGTTCTGTCCCAGCAGCTTATTCATTCAAGGCAGAGTTCACCTCCGGGCACAACAGTCAGCAACCAGCTGAGAAGCGTCCAAGATTGGCAACAAGCAGCGATGCGCAGTCGAACCCACTCCTAACGTGCTCACCTACCCTTACAAAAAAAAATTTCCCTGGTATCCGAGTCTTGGACAGCAGAGGACACTAGAGCATTTCAATTCTTTAAAGCTCAACCATGTTTTTTTTTTCTTTCTTCTTTTTCTCTGCGCCCTCGTCTAGGTAGACTGTTTTAGTACCCCCTAAGATATTTGTCCTCCTTTTCAATTTTAAATTCCGGGTCGGAATTTGGCGAACCTGGGACCGATGTAGCGGACCAGGATGAGCGTTGAGAATTGCAACATATTTCGTTAACCAGCGCAAGTGTGGAATTCAGGTTAACAGAAAGCGTCCACGCTGCACAACGCCGAGTCAGCGCTTATGTATGTATTTATACTACAGGGTTTTGACTCGGTCGAGGGAGTTGCTATAAGGAAGTTGCTACGCGAGAGTTGCCACGAGAGAGTTATCAGAGAATTGTCAGGCAGTTATCAAAGAGTCGTCAGATCTTTTGTCACACTCGCCAACAGTTAACCAGGTAAGCATGCGACTCATCTAAGTTCTATTGACTTGTCGGGGCTTCACCCCAAACTGAATGTACGCACACTTAAAGCAATAGTATAATAATTTATTGGGCCAATGCATCCCCTGTTCTTCATTTAAATACCCCCTATCCTAGAACGCCACCCTGGCCTGCCTACCACCCCGGTACCAACGCATCCCCTACCTCTGAGCTACCAACCCCCCTGTGTAATCACCTACTGCGGGGGGTAACCACCCCCGTGGGGTGTTACAATATGACGCTTCGGTTTGTGAATAGCTTTCGGTTCCTAAGTACAAGCTTGCATATGTTGGTGAAAAATCTAACATCATATCCTGAAACACTGAAGCACTTCGGAGAAGACAAGTTGTAGTTGATGACTCATAAGGGAGTATTTCCATATGATTACTTCCCTTCATGGGATGTTTTGAACGGAACCTGCCTGCCTCCTAAGGATTCCTACAATAAATTAAATGAAGAAGAAATTAGTGATGCCGACTACAATCGTGCTAGTAATGTTTGGGAACTGTTTAATGTGCGATATCTGGTCGAGTACAGCGACCTGTACTTAACCTCAGATGTTCTTCTTCTAGCTGATGTCTTTAAGACATTTAGAGATCAGACCCCTTTGGACGCCGTGATCCTCTATACTGGAATTCAGCTTGAATTGCTACAGGATTATGATCAACTGCTCATGATAGAATACGGTATAAGAGGACGTTTCTGCCAAGTTTCCCACCGGTATGCCGTAGAAACAACGCCTAAGTGGTTAAGTATGATCCGTTGAGACCAATCCAATTTATCACCTATGAGGATCCAAATAACCAATATGGTTCGGAGATGTGTCACGCCCTCCCTTATTGTGGATTTGAGTGAATTTCTCCTAATTAAATCAACTTATAAACAACACAAGAAGATAATCGTCTTAGACACATATTAGAAGTCGACATCGCGTATTATACACGGCTGGTTATAAACGAGAAGACTCTGGAAAAGTCGATTGCCCAGCCTACGTTTATTAATAGTATAATATATGCTGCTAATCTAGCTGCCGTGCATATGGGCTCTCGACAGATTGTATTCAACAAGCCGATATACATTGGAATGAGTGTGTTGGACATCCCTAAGACATTAATGTATCACTATCATTACATTGTGTTGTTGCCATATTATGGAGCTAAAAATCCTGAAGTGCACTGATTCATTCATTCATTGGGTGAAAACTAAAGATGAATGCCAGGACAGGCTACGTTTTATTGATTATCTGGATATAGCTGATTACGTTGTCAAACATATATGTCACTCCACTCAGAACAAAAAGTGCTGGGAAAATTTAAGGATGAGGCTAAGGGCAAAATCATCCAACGCTTTATCGGACTACGACCTAAGATTTATGCACTAGATATCCAAGGTTCAATGATAAAAAGATTAAGGGCATAAAATGTGGTGCTATTAAGCAGTACATTACGTTTGACAGAAATACAGACTGTCTTAAAACCCGAGAAAAAATAAAAACGTCCATGAATCTTATCCAGTCGCGAGAACATGCAGTTACCACAGTGTAAGTAAATAAAATAACATTGACTCCTTTTGAAGATAAAAGAGTTGTTGCCGAGGATGGCATAACAACATATGCATATGAGAATCACAGTATTACAAGCAGCATCTTGGAAACTGTAACTTGAAGATGATGAATTTTGTCGTAGTTTACAATTTAAAAAAATGGAGGTTTGCCAATGTGCTGTGTTTACACCTAACAGACACCTAGTGAAGAAAGAAGAAGAATTCGATGTAAGGGGAGGCGTTAACCCTGCCATTAGGAGCAAATCCTAGTGCTAGTCTCAAGTCTAGATAAAGGGGAAAGACGTCAATCCTTGCAATCCTTATTAATGACACAATATTTAATTGATAAAGCTGGTACACTCAGACAAAAAATATAACCATATAAAACGAAAAAGCCAAGCAAAACGTTATAATATCTCCTCAAACATACGGATGGGTTAGTTTATACTACTTGCATATACCCTCACTGTAACTCTATATACAGTTTAGCCCTCTGCGTCGCACATACTGACTGTTTAACATATAAAAGTTTAATATTAAGAAAAAAATTATATTAAAGTGTTGTAACGTTGGATAAGAAATATTTAAAAAAATTGAATTAATCTCTATATTACCATAAATACCTGTGATATTATCTGAATTACCTGTTGAACTGAATTAAATACCTGTGATGCTCCTCGAATCGTGCGAAATTACCTCAAATAGCTGTGGTATGCATCGCTGCTCGAAATTACCATAAACGCCTGTGATACTAGCCGGATTACCTCGAGTATCAACCATGCTATCTGAATTACTTGTTAAAGCGACTCAAATACCTTGGATACTAGCTGAATCACCTGAAATTACATTAAATAGCTGCGATACACATAGGTGATCGAAATTATCACGAATACCTGTAATACTACTCTGCTTACCCTAAATGCCAACAATATTAGCTGAATTACCTGTGAAACCATGCGGAACTATGCTACACCCAACTCCTGAAGTCTGCCTGCCTAGGATACTATCTGAATTACCGTAAATGCCTACGATAGTACCTTAATTACCTTAAATACCTACGATATTACCTGAAATACCTACCATACTACCTGAATTAGCTGTAAAATGATACGGAACTATACACCCAAAGCATGGAATCTGTCCTCCTGTGATACTAGCTGAATTAGCCTAAACACTTACGATATTACCTGAACTAGCTGTGAAATTATATGGAACTCCTGGAATCTGTCTGCCGCTGATACTACCTGACTTAGCCTAAATACCTGCGATACTAGCTGAGTTACCTGTGAAATCATACGGAACTATACAGCACCCGAACCAAGGTGACTGCCCTCCTGTGATACTGGCTGAATTACCCTAAATACCTGCAATATTACTTGAACTAGCTGTGAAATCAAACGGAACCATACTGCATTCAAACCATGGAATCTGTTCACCTGCTGAATGCCAGATGGGGCTATCCTGGAGAACATTTTAATATTGCATACGAAGCAACCCTAGCCTCTGTAGAACCTATTCTCGTTTTGCCTGTTCTTCTCATATAAATACCTATATTCCATCTTTCAAGACCTGTCCAGCATAGCACCTCCCCTCGTGTTCCCTACCTATCACAGTGTATTTCCCTCTTTCAGCGTCTAGCTAGCCTATCATCTCTCCACGTTTTCCCTATTTATCCCACATGAATTTATACTCCACTCCTCAACCTCTGTCTAGTCTAGCACTTCTCTTTGTATTCCCAACCCCTCTCATATAAATAGCATTCTACCTTTAACACCTGTCTATCCTAGTATCATCCCCGTTTTACTATCCCTCCCATATATAAAACATACAATGTGACCTTTCATGCCCTATCTAGCCTGGCATCTGTCCTCGAATTCCCTATCTCCCCATATAAACGCATTTTCCTCCTTGAACATTCTCCCAACCTAGCATCTACCCTTGTTTTCCCTATCTCTCCCATAAAAACGTAAAACTGCGCTAGCTCTCTACTATCTATGCAATTGACAGCATCACTTCCGCATGTCACTACCACTTTCTTAAGCGTTTCCACAGCGATTGTGTGATACAGTACTGGTAGCGGGCGGGCGCAGTGTGTCGTAGCCTCTCTATGCGGCAGTAGTGAATATCGCTTGGTGGATTTACAAGTGTTCCCCACGAATGATGAAGCAGGTAGACAATGAGGGTTGTGCAATTTAAATCACTTGTGTTATATGCAAGGTTCGGTGAGCGCTCTGTTACTGGCTGTGTACCTGATGTAGCCGAAAGCAGGTTGTGCTTTCTTATGTAAACATGAATGTTGAGGACTATTAATTTGCGTCTACCTGAAGCAGAAGCACAAGGACTGATTCTGCATGTGTTAAGCGGTTGCAATAGGCATTATTAAAGTAGTAGATGCAGAAAATCAAATTAAAGCTTCAGATCTTTTTGCTGTCGAAAAGTAAAGAAAGTCAGTTATTAAACCATGCCGGGACTAAATTTTGAGGAGAGACAATACCGTTCTTGTGTACACAAGATTTATTCAGTGCTTCTCATATGAAACTATGAATATTAAAGAAAAAGGAAAAGACCACTAATCCCTCAGTTCGTATAACACACGAATGCTTACAGGCTAGCTCCTGCAACGGCAAAGCTGACGTAACTTACTCAATGAAGCAGACCTTTGGAGGTGAGTATGTTGAAATATACACTGAGGACATGTAACCATTTAATACATTTATCAGGTCATATTTCACTTCCTTAATTCAAATATCTGTTAATTTTGGAGCTGAATATGGACATTTTGATGCTGCTAATTTACTCTACTTGCAGTTAGATCCGAGCTGCCGCAGTGTTGGATGAAATAATGCCAGCAATACTACAACTGTGATAAAAGGAATTTGTATCCACTACTATTTGTTTGTGCACGGGAAATAACCATAAGGTTCTCGATTAAACGATTTGAAATAAACTTAAGGACACCACTCCTTGTACGCTAGGGAGATTCATGTCGGCAATCTCATTGCTAGAAACATGAATACAAATTATAACCAGGTAAGCTAATCTAGCGTCAACAAAACAATTCGGAAAATATTGGCTTTGTTCATGTGTGCAGAACTTTACTAGGTATTTCTAACTGCCTACCGCACGCAGGTAAACTTTCCTGCATTATTATAAATGAAAGCGTCACATTTGGCTGTTATAATATACATAAAACGTCAGATTTCGCATTTCAGATTTATTAGTGGTAATATCTGGAATTATTATCGTTTATGAAACCCGCTACTACAATAACGTACAATGTCTTCTATGCGAAGCGAAGTCAAGTAAATATATATAAAACTCAAAGGACACCCTAAAAGAATAGATCGCAGAAGATGAGGTAATATTGGAGACACTTCAGTTTTAATATACTTCATATTGCATTTTATTTTAATAACAATAATAATAGTAATAAACACGGTGTAGTACATCACTGAACTATCCGGTTCTCGCAGGCAGTGAAGAAACTCCTTTTCTTTCCATCTAAGATATTGGCGTCCTACTCTGGCTTTCCGTATTGGGATGTACTCTAAAACCTTTCTTGGTATTCTTGAATGTATCATTCGTAATAAATGTTCCGCCCAGTTGTTTCTATTTTCTACAGTCTTATCGTGCGTCTAAAAACATTTAACTATTCCCCAATATTTGCGTTTATCTTTCTATTCATTCTGGTATATCCCCTAACAGCTGTTAGGAATCCCACTTCAGCCGCCTCTATCGATTTTCCTTTTCTGTTTCTTTGTGTCTTTATTTTTGTTTGTCAATATTCAAACCTCGGAACCGCACCGAAAACTTGGTATCGCCGACACTTTATAAAACGTCATCTCTGTCCATTTCCTTGGCTGTTTATTTAACCTTCTTCTCATAGTTGAACACATTTGTTCATATCTGTTTAATTCTATGTCCAAATGTGCGTTTCCTCTGAGTATAATATTATATCCAAAATAATTAGATTGTGTACTTTAACAACAACAATAATAATAATTTAATGGTGAATTGTTATTCATTTAATAGAAAAATTACCTTTACTATCCTATTGCTCTTCTTTTTACAATTTCTTTTCTTGGTGCTACTGCTTGGAGAACTTTATGAGCCTGCGTATAATTAAGGGAAGTGGTTGTACTTGCTCTTGCCTTAAGTATTTTTATTTACAGTCAGGTTTGTAATCATTTTCATTAAAATGTGCGTTACAAATTACAAAAGAATTAGAAGCAGTTTTTGGTTCGCAGTCTAACCAGGAAATTGCTTTTAACCAGACCCTTTAAGTCTTGATTTACAGGATATTCATGATAACTAGCCCCTTTTGTTTTACTCTTCGTGTTGTTACAATGGCACACAAGTAGCTTATATAAAGGGCAGGGAGCACAGTTTTTTTGCGTTTATATGGGAAAGGATAGGGAATACCAGAGTTGATGCTCCGCTAGAAAGAGGTAGCAGGAAGGGAATGCGCTTTGTATGAGAGAGGTAAGGAATACGAGGAGAAGTACCAGGCTAGACAGATGTTGAGGAGTAGAGTATGCGTTTATATGGAAGAGATAGGGAATATGAGGGCTGCTGCTAGGCTAGACAGCGAATAAAGGAGGGGAATGTGCTTTATATGAGAGAGGTAGGGGATACGCAGAGAGGTGCAAGATAGACAGGGTTGAGGAGTAGAATATGCTTTATAGGGAGAGATGTTAGGTCAGACAGAGTCTAAAGGAGGGGAATGCGCTTTATATGAGAAAGGTATGGGAAACGCAGAGAGGTGCAAGATAAAAAGGGTTGAGGAGTAGAGTATGCTTTATATGGAAAGATAGGAGAAACGGGGAGAGATGTTAGGCCAGAAAGAGTCTGAAGGAAGGGAATGTGCTTTAAATTAGAGAGGTACGGGAAACGCAGAGAGGTTCAAGATAAACAGGATTGAGGAGTAGAGTATGCTTTATGTGGAAAGACAGTAGAAACGGGGAGAGATGTTAGGCCAGACAGAGTCTGAAGAAGGGGAATGTGCTTTATATGAGAGAGGTAGGGGAAACGCAGAAAGGTGCAAGATAAACAGGGTTGAGGAGTAGAGTATGCTTCATATGGAAAGATAGGAGAAACGGGGAGAGATTAGGCTAGACAGAGTGTGAATGATGGGAATGCGCTTTATACAAGAGAGATAGGGAATGCGAGGAGAGGTGTTAGGCTAGGCAGAGTTGAAGGGTAGAGTATGTCTTTTATTCGGGTGAGATAGGGAAAACCTGGAGAGATGCTAGGATCGACAGGTGTTAAAGGTAGAATGTGTTTAAATAGGTTAGATAGGAAACCAATGAGAGATGTTAGGCTAGACAGAGTCTGAAGGAGGGGAATGCGCTTTATACGAGAGAGATAGGGAATGCGAGGAGAGGTGGCAGGCTAGACAGAGTTGAAGGACAGAGTATGTCTTTTATGCGGAAGAGATAGGAAAAACGTAGAAACATGCCAGGCTAGACAGGGTTACAGGTAGAATTTGTTTTATATGAGAGAGATAGCAAACCGAGGAGAGGTATTAGGTTAGGAGGGGATGAATGGTAGAGTATGCGTTTACATGAGAGAGACGTAGAAAACGGGGAGAGATCTTATGCTAGGAGAGAGTTGAAGGAGGGGAAATGCGCTTATATTTGAGAGGTAGGAAAAACGATGATAGGTGTTAGGGAGGTTAGTGTTGATGCATGTGTAATATCCAGTCTTCTCCAGGAGAGCACCATCCAATATTCAGCTGGCAAGCATAATTCACGATTTAGGCGTAGCATTGTTGTACATGATTTCACAGATAATTCAGGTAGTATCATAGGTGTTTAGGCTAATTCAGGTGGTATCATAGGGTGGGACAGATTCCGAGAAGCGGGTATGGTATAGTTCCGTATGATGTCGCGGGTAATTCAGATAGTATCATGGATATTTAGGATAATTCACGTATAACAGGTGCTAGAGTAATTCAACTAGTATCACAGGAGGCTAGATTCCAGGGGCGGGGGCGTATCATTGCTGTATATAATTTCACATCTAGTTTAGACAGTATCAGGGGTATTTAGGTTAATTCAGGTAGTGTCACAAGGGGGACCGATTCTAGGGTTGGCTGTGGCATACTTTCACATTTCACAGTTACTTCAGATAATATCGTAGGTATTTAGGCTAACTGGGATAGTATCATAGACAGACAGATTCCATAGAGGTGAGTACAGCATAGTTGTGTATAATTTCACAGCTAATTCAGACAGTATCGGAGGTATTTAGGTTAATTCAAGTAGTATCACAGGAGGAAATATTCAATGGTTTAGTTGTGTATAGCTCCATATGATTTCACAGGTAATTCAGACAGTATCGGAGGTATTTAGGTTAATTCAAGTAGTATCACAGGAGGAAAGATTCCATGGTTTAGGTGTGTATAGCTCCATATGATTTTACAGGTAATTCAGACAGTATCGGAGGTATTTAGATTAATTCAGGCAGTATAACAAGAGCACAGATTCCAGGGGTTAGATGTAGCATAGTTCCGCATGATTTCACACGTAATGCAGAGAGTATCGTAGGTATTTAGGTTAATTCAAGTATCATAGGTGTTTAGATTAATTCAGGTAGTATCACAGGAGAAAAGCTTCCATGGTTTAGTGTTTATAGCTCCATATGATTTCACAGGTAATTCAGAGAGGTAGGTATTTAGGATAATTCAGGTAGCATCACAGGGAGGAACAGATTCCGGGAAACGGGTATAGCATAGTTCCGTATGATTCCACAGGTAATTTAGATAGTATCGTATGTATTTAGGATAATTCAAGTATCATAGGTGTTTAGAGTAACTCAGCTAGTATCACAGGAAGCTAGATTCCAGGGGTGGGGCTTATCATACCTGTATATAATTTCGCAGGTAATTCAGCTAGCATCGTAAGTATTTTGGCTAATTCAACTAGTGTCACAGGATGGGACGATTCCGGAAAGCGGGTGTAGCATAGTTCCGTAGGATTTCACAGGTAATTCAGGTATTATCGTGGGTATTTAGGATAATTCAAGTGTCATAGGTGTTTAGTTAATTCAGGTTGTATCACAGGAGGAAATATTCCAAGGGCGGGGCGTATCATAGCTGTGCATAATGTCACAGGTAATTCAGCTAGTACCGTTGGTATTTAGGCTAATTCAGCTAGTAGTGATAGTAGAGGATAGATTCCACGTTTGGATATAGCATAGTTTCGCGTTTCACAGATAATTCGGGTAATATCGTAAGTATTTAGGGTCATCAGCATAGTTTCAGATACTCGTGATAATTTCGATCACCGATTTGTATCACAGCTATTTAAGGCAATTACAGGTGATTCAGATTGTACCAAATGTATTTGAGTAATTTTAAGGAGTAATTCAGCTAGTATCATTGATAGTTAGGACAAACCAGCTAGTATCACAGGTGTTCGTGCAATTTTGAGCAGCGATTTGTACCAGAGCTATTTAAGGTAATTTCGCATGATTCAGGTCAAATGACAGGTATTTAAGTCATTTTAACAGCTAATTCAGATAGTATCACAGTTTGCAACACCTTTATATACTTTTTTCTTAAGCTTACAAACCTTTATATGTTAAACTGTTAGTGTGTGAGACGGTGGGGATTAAACAGTGAGGGTATATAGAAGTAGCATAAACCAGCTCATTCTCAAGGCTGAGGAGATATTATAAGCTTCAGTCATGTTTATTGCTTTATAAGGCTACACTTTTATCTAAGTGTAGCAGCTTTATCAATTAATCATCGCTTCATTAGGTAGGATAGTAAGGGTTAGCGCCTCTCCCGTTTATCTAAGCTTGAGACTAGACTAGGATTGCTCCTAATGGCAGGGCTAACGCATCCCCTTCCATCCTCTTCTTTCTTCACCAGTTGTCTGCTAGATGTATACACAGCACCTGGACAAACTTCCATTTTTTAAATTGTTGACTCGCGGAGAAATTCTTCATCTACGACTTACATTCCCTTATGCGCTGTTTGAAATACTGTAATGCCCATATGCATATGTAGTTATTCCATCCTCTGCAATCTCTTTTATCGTCGTATGATGTCAATGTAATTTTATTCAGTTGCACAGTGGCAGCAGCATGCTCTCGTGACAGGATCAGATTCATGGGCGTTTTTATAATTTTTTGGCTTTAAGACAGCCTGTATAGCTTTCGAATGTGATGTACTGCTTAATATCACTACGTTTTATATCTTTAAGTTTTTTAACATCGAGTCTTGAATATCTAATGCATACATCTTAGGTCGTAGTCCAACAAAGCGCAGGATGATTTAGCTATTAGTCTCTGCTTTTTCCCGACGCCTTTTTGTTCTGAGTAGAGTGGCATATATGCTAGACAGGGTAATCAGCTGTATCCAGGTGCGCAAGAAAACGTAAGAAGCTTGAACTGGTACACATCTTAAGTTCTTACACAATGAATGAATGAATCAGTGTCCATATACATAAGCTTGAGATATTCAGCTCTGTAATACGGCAACCACACGTCGTAATGATAATAATACATTAATGTCTTGGAGATGTCCAACACTCATGCCAATGTATATAGGCTTGTTGAATACAATCTGACGAGCGCCCATATGAACAGCAGCTAGATTAGCAACATATATCGTTCTATAAATAAACGTAGGCTTGGTGATCAACTTCTACAGGGTCTTCTCATTTATCACCAGTCGTATATCCATACAGTTACGCAGGTTCTCCATAGTTTTTTCCAAACGTGGCGTTGTTAAATAACTTGTAAAGATTCTTCTCGAAATCATTTGCAGCTTGTTGTCGTAGCCTGTTGTTAAATTCCACACAAGGTTTTAACCACTGTGACTGGCGGAATTGTAGCACACGATGGACTTTCGTTAATCTTAGTCCATGACTAAGAGCTTCCTTCAAAGTCATGCAATGTACGATATACGTTTTTAGAGGTCCAAGATGAGGTATCAGTTTCTTTGTAGATGATTCCTTAGGCTTCATACACTTAGGCAGGAAAGGTAGATCGAAGTGTAGATCGTGAAGTTCTACAAGATACCCGATGTCGACTTCTAAAATGTCTCCATGAACCGACAACCTCTTGAATGCAGGCCTCACACGTTACCGCGAAGTAGTTTTATCAAAACATGGTTTAAACACCTTTTACACAAGTTAAATAAGACCGTCATCCCTCAAGTATTTAATTCATCTATAAACCAAGCCGTAAAAACGGGTTTGCCTCAAAGACTCATAAAGAAAAATATCTGTGATGATACACTCGAATGGCCTTCCCTTCCTTCTACGGGTGTTTAAGCACAGCGCTCTATATACAGGACGTATTCACCTTATCTCAGCGGTATTTATGCCTGTGTATGCATGATTGAATGTGTATGTGCGCGCGCGTGTGTGTGTGTGTGTGTGAGAGAGAGGAAACACAAGCTAGCTAGTGAGGGTGATGAACCATCCGTCAACCGAGCAAGGGACAAGTTTCCTTTGAGCAAGCATTCACCATGCGCAACGCGAACCTAGAAGCACAGGTTAAAGATGCGAATGAAACGGAAAGGAAATCGTGGTAACATATACCACTCCGGCATTCGCCTTTGTCAACTAGGGAAATCCGCGAAAAATCCGGGGTAGAGTTTGTGACCGACGGGGATCGAACCAGGAACCTCTCGAATGGGAACCGTAGACGTTACCGCCTGTACCATATCGTAAAAAAACAGAACGGCATTGTTGTATACCACTCGGGACAATACTCTCTCTACCCTCACCATATGACATCACACCATGATATAGACGGACTAGTCACCGACCGACATTTTTAAGCATTGGGATATTGCTAGCTGTATATGTTGTCACATCAAACTAGAAGTAAAAGCCATACACTCGAATGGTTTTCCCTTCCTTCTACGTCTGTTTAAGGATAGCACTCTATATACAGGACCTTTACATCTTATCTTCTCGGGATGCATGTTTTGAGGGCATTCACTCTATTTTACCTCGAGGGTGAGAAAATGTCTGTTTTAAACACTACGCCATTCTTGCCCTTATAGCTACATGCAATAAACATCTACGTTTCTTTATTCATAAAACATTTGTATCGCATGCGTCCCGATGTTCAGTATTAAATATTACCGCTCAGAGCGGGAGAGATTAAAGGCGCAGTAAAATGAGAATGTAGGTGAAACGGGATGGAGGGAAAAATTCGCGGTTGTAATGAACCTTCGCAGCATTTGCCTAGCAACCAGGGAAAACCTCGAAAAACCCCTGGGGTCAGGGGTGTCAGCTGTTGGGAATTTAACTCACAACCTCCAAATTTGGTCCATAAACGGTACCGTCTGAACCATTCTAGTCGATTAGTTAGTGTGTTACACACAAATGATCTTAGTTGCGTAGTCGTCTTAGAGGACTATCTTGATTACACACGGCGCTAATTACGGATTTCTTTCTTCAAGATCAAACTACGAAGTCTGTTTCGGTACAAAAGACAACTCCACATCAGGCTCTGGATCACTTTATGGAATATATATTTAAGAGAATGTTCTAGAAATGAAGGGATGCTTAAGTTGAATTCTTTCTCCCATTTTAATTCTAAATACCATACTCTTCTTATCACCCTATCCAATCATATTTCTTTGTTTAAAATTCCATAAAAATCAGTTTATTATCGGTATCATACAAACAATTCTTGTATTTGACGGGTATATAAATAAAATGCGGCTAAACAAGTTAGAAGATTTACTTTGCTTCAAATACACATAAGGGAAAAATATCTGTCGTGATACACTGGAATGCTAAAGTTGAATTCTTTCTCCCATTTTAATTCTAAATACCATACTCTTCTTATCACCCTCTCCAAATCATATTTCTTTGTTTAACCTTCAATAAAAAAGCAGCTTATTATCGGTATCATGCAAACAGTTCTTATATCTGACAGGTATATAATTAAAATGCGGCTAAACAAGTTAAAAGATTTACACCATCGTCTATATGAGCAGGGTTTTACCGATAAGAACGGTCTTTTCAGGCAAATGAGAAATCATTTTAAAAACACAACACACATCTGCGCTTATAAAGACGCTTAATGGAAAGGGAAGGGTTTGCCATTGTCCGTTAATGTCTGTAGGATGGTATCCTGCTGCCGGGAATTTCCAGAGCCGTGGTTTACCCTCTTCAAGGATATACAGCACACTTTTGCAAGGGTTTTACAACTGAATAACTCATTGTGAATTTCTCGAAGACCACTGGGTGGGTCTTTAGAAAACGATTTTAAACAAATATCAAATTTATATTTGAAGTCTTCGTAATGGTTCGATCTCTCTGCTGGAGTAGACAAAATATCTTTCGAAGGGAGGGCTGTTTAAAAGTTCTCGCCGTATTTTATATATTTACTAAGAAAGGAATACATGTTTTGAAAGTCCACGTATTTTTTAGTTTGAGTTTTGAGTTCGATTTCCATATATCGTATCATTTAATTATAATTTTAGCTTCAGTAATGAAAAGAAATTATCGTTGTTTCTCTCGATGTAATTCCCGGCGTCTTAGGGGAAATCCATTCGTGTGTATAACTCAGGGCAATTCTTTTGAAGACATGTACCGATTGCTACAACACACTCAAGTGTTAAATTTGAAACACCTGCTTTTAGATATCATCTCCCCTCAGGAATCACACCCATTAAGGTGAGAGTGTGGTGGAAAAACCATGCAGAGCCATGGTTTACCCTCTTCAAAGATGTACAAAATATTTTTGCAAGGAGTGTGTAAACCGCTACATAAATATTTCACATAATGTAGAGAGTGACAGAGAGAGAGAGAGTATGTACTTGCGTGATGGGTGCTGTTTTTTTACCGACAATGACTGTTTTAAAGTCCCTGTCTACGCGTTTGATTGCGCTGGCAGTGTGGTACATTATCGACAATGTCTGTTTTAAAGTTCCTACCTGCAAAGGAGGGAGAGAGAGAATGCTGGTGTGGTGGATCCGTTTTTTCTACCAACAATGACTGTTTTAAAGTCCCTGCCTACGCGTGTGCTTGCGCTGGCAGTGTGGTACTTTACCGCTAACGCATGTTTTAAAGTCCATGCCTATGCGCGTGATTGCGCTGCAGGTGGAGTGCTTTATCAACAACGCCTGTTTTAAAGTCCCTGCCCTTTATTTTTCCTCGATTGTCTATATATTTCTATTGAGTTTTTTATGAGCGTTCTTTAACTAATTTAATTAAAAGAGTAACAAGGGAGGTGCTTTGTTTAGGGCACTCACCATATTCCATTATTTATTTAGTTCATTATTTATTTATTTATTTATAAATAACGTATGTAATATTTAACAATAATGTTAACCCGTATTTATTTATTTATTTTTCAGAGTCAGCTCTACGTGTAAACAAACCTGAGAAAGAATATGTTGAAGCGCGAAGTTCCTTATTATCCTTCAAATGATTTATGCTACCTATTTTCCGGGACCCAAACATGGCTACCATCCGCATGTTAAACCCAATATGGCGAACTTCCGTCTTGTCTCTCGCTAGGCGGAAGAGCTCAGCTTCGTCGCTGCCACTTAGAGAGCGCGCGGGAGACCGTGAGTGGCATGGAGAGGGAAGGGGTGTTTGGGAGGGGATACGAGGCAGTCCATGCCCGTAGATCCGAGAGATCATTAGTCTTGCGGGAGCACCGTACACGAAATGGACCGCGCTCGAGTGTTTTCAGTGAAAGAATCACTCGTTAACGTTCTCGTGTTAGCCATTTACGCCAACTCTGCCCTTTCAGTCATGGATTCATCTAAGTGGTGTAATATTGTTATAAAACCCTCAAAAATTCGCTCAAAAGTAGAATTATACAAGTGTTATTAGTCGTAATAATTATACAGTCGTAATAGTCACCTTAATACACACACATATACGATGGCAACCAGGTGCACGAGTCAATTCATATACACTTACTTACATTAATCAATCAAGAAACTTAATTGTATTCATCGATCAACGAGCAGCGTTTAATTACATTAATCAATCAAGATAAATGCGGTGGGGATACTTCGATCGAGGGTTTGCGCCCAGCCCTTCAGAGGCCCGATGCCTGGACGTCAGCAGTATAAACCCTTGATAATTTTCAATAATGTTAGACGATGTTATGCATAGAAGAACATTACTTGGTTCATTGATTGACACAATTATCTCCGACATCGATTCGTGTAGGCGCAGGCACGCGACGAAAACAATACCGCATTATTCGGCAATCCCGGCTGTTGATATCAGTAGCGCACAGAGACCCACCTCCATGAGCGACGAGCACAATAGCCCGTTGTTCTCCTCTCCCGGCCGGCATTAGGTCAGGCCACAAAAGGACAATAGCCCTTTGTTCTAATACTCTACCGCGCGCGTGCTAGTAGCGCACAAAGAGGGGGCGTGGTCGGCGGCTTCTTGGGTAAGGCCACAGAGGAGGGGCGGTGTCGACGGCACAGAATAAGGGATATCACATTACATCTTATCAGTTGTCAGCATCTCTCTTTGTCCTTAAAAGACCATATTTTTCTACTGATAGGGATTATGGGAACATGTACTGAGGCAAAGTGTTAAAACAAACAGCCAAAAAATTGTAGATAGAAATTCTTTGAGTTTATAATGGAGGTGAATACGGAATAAATTAGACGAATGAAATAGGGAAATATAGGAAAACGATAAGAAATTGGAGAAATCTAACAGGGAAGTAAAACAAAGCAATAAAAAAGGGGAAAATACAGTGAAATTCGAAAATTGAATACAAATGAAATGACAGTCTCTCATAGCTAGTCGGAGTGTGATAAAAAAATAAATGACAGAAATGGTATTAGAAATTGAAGCAGTTAGGGAAGAGCTAGGAAATATGCACCAAAATGCTAAGCCTTCAACAAGAGATATCTGACAAACAATCTGACCTAGAAAATAAGCTTGAAAATTAAATACAGCTGATACAGAACTTAACCTAAAGGTCAGTAACAAGTAGAAATGCAGACCTTTCGAGGCGTACTAACGAAGGTGTATCTATCAGACGCCTCGTGGTTAAGTTGAATGCAAGATAGCGCCACTTAAACAAAGAAATTCAGGAAATAATAGGGACAATTTCCAGATTAAAATTGGTGTTACGAACACATGTACCCTGTCTGATTTAAATGTACATTCAAATCCAAGCTTCAAATGATCCATCAGAAACGTTTACAGAACAAACTTCTCCATAGAGTGAACAAAGGATGCATGGTATGAACCCCATGAGTTACCAAACATGGTGACATTATTTGTTAAATGAGATTCCAGTACCAACTTTTCAGGAGGAAAATGGCGATGACGCGAAAGTAGAGAATCAGTTTACTAATAGGCATATTCCTGGGTATTAAGAATGTTAGTTATAGGCAAAGGCTTAGAGGAAGGAGATAAAACTTGGTTGTGCCTAACACTGAACAATTACAAATTATGAGTCATTTAGAAGATATTTTTTGGCTAGATATTGGGGAGGAAACCATCAGAATTAAATCAGGCTGAAAATCATGAATGGGAAATATGATTCAAATTCGGACATACGCATAAATGACTATTTTTTGAGATTCGCTCAGAGAAGCAAATTGTTAGATTCACCGCACAATGAAACAGAACTAATTGAAACAGTGCCAGGTCGTTATCCAGGACTCATTAGAAATAACCTCATGGTGGCAAAGCCGGGAAATTTCCTCGAAGTAACAGATCTACTTGCTGAATTCGACTACAATCAGGTAGAACAAAATCGGAAACGGGCCAGAAATTCACATGTCATAAATGCAAGCAATGTGAACAGATACACACAAGGTTTTGTTAGAGCAGGGGCAGAATATCCTAGGAATACAAACAGGGGACCCGCTCAGCATACAAGGTAGGGATACTAACT
Source organism: Deroplatys truncata (assembly GCA_030765065.1). Classification (NCBI taxonomy): domain Eukaryota; kingdom Metazoa; phylum Arthropoda; class Insecta; order Mantodea; family Mantidae; genus Deroplatys; species Deroplatys truncata. The sequence continues at coordinate 403,685,494 of CM060990.1, read as the reverse complement.
TACAGTACCACATTTTGAGCATAGAAGCTTAAGCAGAAGGGAAAATGACTTTGCTATACGTGGACAATTATCCCAGGGAAATAGGAATCATAGTCACAATTATCAATACCAGCGGGTAAGAAATGGACAAATGATGCAGTCAGATTTTATGCCCATAATCGAGGACAGCAAAACAGGCATACTTTAAGACGTGAAAATTTCTTGCGGGCAATATCAACCAACAAAACCGAGCGCGGGGTGCAGTTGGCGAAATAGAAGTTCAAAAAGCGAGCAGTGCACAATCCCGGTGGTTGCTCGTAATGATGATTACACAGGCTAGAAACAAATTTTCAGATATCAGATGGTAGTACAAAACTAATAAATGTTGGAGTAACATTTAAATCAGATAGTTAAAGTTTAATGACAAGCTCTCCCACTATAAAATTTACATTCATGAGAAAAGCTTACACAGGAACGCTGGATTCAGGAGCAAATTCAGTAATAAGCGGGCAGTTTTATAATGTTACTTCAAGAGAAGAATGAAATAATGTATATATCGATAAGTGAAATTTCTTAAACATTAGCAGTAGGAAGGATGAGTCAGCGCGTGAAATGTCAGATAATACTAAAGGTGTATATAAATAGAACGGTATTTGAAATAATACTGCTTGTTATTCCGAAGTTAGCATGAGTTGTCATTATTGGTTCGGATATGCTATCAATTTAATGGGTTTCTGAGAGAAAAGATTAAACATTACTTTAGGGACAACAAATATAGTGATTCCTTTTGAGAATGACGAAAAAGCTGAAAATACGCAAAACAGTAGCGATGGAGAAGTTCAAAAAGATTAAATATTTTTGTGAAATATGTAAATATAAACACAAATATTGTTAACTGTAATGGGAATTCATGAACAAAATATGTGTAACTGGAGGGAACTTGCTTTGCCGAGGAAACCTCGAATGAAGTAATTACGGTATATAATGTTCATGCGGAATTTTACGATGTTATGAATAGCCAGATGGAAAGCTTGAATCAGGTATTAAGCTTGACCAAGCAACAAGTGTTTGTCTCACTGCTGCGACAGCCGAAGGAATTAGTGCCAGAGACAGGGAACACTTAACGGAGATCTACTGGAAAACAAGTTCTGTTTTCTAGGAAACCAAAAAACAGAACTAGCTGTACGTCGTATACTTATATGTTTATTGTCAATAGAGTAAAACACTTTCAGTAGAAATGTAAAGTCATTCCGATTTCTTTAAGGAATAAAGCGGATAAAGCCATATCAGGAATATTACAGGATGGAATCAGGCAACGCACTTCGAAGTATATAAATCCGTTCTATTGCGTTTTTAAAAAAATGGGCAACTAAGAATGACGATGGGCGCGAGAGCATTAGCTTCTTACTCGGTTGCAAACCAATTACGACCTAAAGACATAGAAACTACTTTGGCAAAATTGAAAGCTTGCAAATATTTTTCAAGTATAGACTTGACCTCATCTGTTTGGCATATTCTGCTAGAGAAAGTTTACTCTTTGTTTCATGATGAGAGATCCTATGAATTCTGTAGATTCCTTTTGGAATGAGTGGTATTCGTAGTGGATTACTTAGAGCATTGTACTAAGTTTCCCAATACAGTACTGATATTGCATAGTTCAGTATATAGGTGATCTTTCGATTTTGATAACACTATAGGGGATCATTAACGGCTGCTGTAACTTATGTGCTAGCAAAATTGTCAGAAAATGGATTTGACACCAGTCCTGAAAAATCAAAATTCTTCAAGCAGAAACTGAATTTTTAGGATGTGTTACTAACCAGGAAGGTATGATGGCAAACCTAGAACGTATAAATGATATCCTAATGATACAGCCACCAAAGAATATAAAACAGCTGAAACAGCTTTTAGACACGCACGGTACAGTTCCATACACAATTTGTTCTACAGTACGCAAAACATGTGGCACCTCTGCGTGAATTGTTACCGAAAAATGTAACATGCAAATGGGGCCAGGAAAAACGGCAAGTATTTGAGAACGTGAAGGAATTTTTCCGAAGATTATTCTTCTTGAAAGACCATTTTTAATCTTTTCCGATGCTTCTGTAAACGCACATGGCAGTGTATTGAAAAGATGAGGACATATGTCATATAATAGTCACAGCATCCAGAGGGGCAAATAATGTAGAAGCTAAAGCATGAGTTACGATTTGGAAATTGCTGAAATATACTTTTCATTGCAGAAATATCGATTATTCACTTTAAACAGGAAAATAATTATTTACAACGATTTTGTCAACCTGTTATTTATAAGTTAATATAAATTAACCAACCCAAAAATCTCCATATGCATGGATGAGATTATGCCTCATGATATTGCAATAAAACTATGGCAGGAAGAGGGAATATACTTAGCGAAGGTCTCTTTAGGCATTATTCAGAGCAGAAAATTACTGAAAGTTTAAACCATCGTAAACATGAAATAATTTTGCTGAAGATACAAAACAATAAGTTATATAATGTAGCAAGGGTTTTTAAAATTATTCCTCGATTGCAAAGGTAAGATCAGAAGATAGGTAATTAATGGAAAGAGCGGCGGTAATTTATAATAGAATTACAGGGACATAGAGAGGAAAGATGACATTGTTTACAAGCTACGCGGTGAAAGAGTAAAAAAGGGGAAGGTGCACATACCAAAGACAATGGAGAAAAGGATAATAAGGGCATTTCACGAAAGCTTACTGCATTCAGGTAACGAAAAGATCGCACTAAGCGTAACAGAACATTTTATTGAAATATTTATCACGAAAGGCAAACAAATAAGTCCTGTCACTTATGACAAAGAGTCAAGGCTTTGAATGTAAAATATGACATACAACCAGGAACAGTACTAGGGGAACGGCTTAATGCCTTAAGGGACAGCTGGACTGAAAAACGGGCCGAAAATCATAAAAATTACGATTTTAGATCTATGCATATAAATGTTACCCAAACCTTAACTCGTTAAATTGTGTTGAGATTTTTTTACTTTCAGCCATTTTTAAAAGCCTAGCGCAGGGTTTACATGGGCGTGGAAAATCTGTCAGATTTCAATTCTTAGCTAAGACTCGGTCTAGTTGTGGTTTTTAAATTTTAATGGGGCATTTTCCTTTAAAATATACATGTTGGCTGCTTGGCCATATGAACACGCGATAGTTGCAGCATTGTTTGATCTCATTAAACGCGTAAAAATATTCAGACGTTAAGAATAAGAATAACAAAAATATTTTCTTATTTTGGGACGCGTACCTCTGGCCATGTAACGCAATCATATCATATCACAATGCTTTAAACCGCTCGGTCATCTGAACACATGATAGCTGCAGCATTGTTCCGTCTCAATAACTGTATAATTCCAAATGAAACCCGTCAACATCCAACCATGCCGTCACACCGCTTACTTTAGTTGGGCCCTCCCCATCCTTTTCCACAGCTTCAATTGAATGCAGAACATGCATTTTACCGGGTTTCGATCCTACGATTCTTGGTTTTGATAGGTTAGCTACTCCTATCATGCCTTGGACCGCACGGCCATAAATTCCGATGTCGAAGTCAAGTTGCAGATGCAAGCACATTGCAGTATATAGCAGAATGTTCAATGCACGCGCTGAAGAGAATTTTTCAAGATTTGAAAAACTCAGAGAAAGTGGTGTAAATAGTAATGTTCATACCATTAAAGATAGCGTACAAAGTATGACTATTAGCATAGGTAACTCTGTACATGACAGTACAAATAGTGCACATTTTTGGCCTTGTGTAGATGTAAACAATGAATATATTTTAGTACACAGTGCTTATCTAAATCAACTATAACTAATGTGCAGTGTGGAGAGTGTGAAAAATTCTCACTAAGGGAGAAACATGGATTTGCAATTAAACTAGTTCTAAAATGCAGTGAATGTGGATTCAGTCCAGCACAAACATATTCCAGTCCAAGGGTAGATGAAAAAACATCTAAGAGACCCCCATTTGAAGTAAACAGAAAAGCTGTGGATGCTTTTTTGAGTTTGGTTGTGGGTCACAGTGGCTTGCAAAAAAAAAAAAAAAAAAAAGAGGGAGGGAGGTTGCCAAACAAATGAAGGAAGGTGTTACATATGCAGCAGGGCAATTCTAATGTAATAAGGCAATGTGAATCTTACTCATGGTGCATGCTTTTAGAAAAGTTGATTTTTCTCCAGTTTACATTTTTTTGTACAATATCTGCACCTGTCGCATTAGATTTTGGGCTACGAACTTCACCTTTTTTCCACAATGTTCTCCATATGTGTATATAAATTCAGTCTCAGGTGTTAAGATTGGATACTTAGATTGGCTGAAAAAAGATCTAAAACTAAAAACATCTTAAAAATTGAATTAATTGCTCACGAACAAAAAAAATTATTTTACTCAAATTAATAGCTGTTTCTTCCAGGCAGAGACTGAAGTTGGTCTTACAATCACTAGGAATTAGAAGATGTCAAAGTAATTCAAATATTTTATTTTCTGATGCGCAAGGATTAATTCTAATGCTATTATAAAACCACATTATGTTAACAATAAAAACATTAATTTCATCAAAACTACTGATCATAGAATGCTAAAACTTTGCATGATAGTTTATAATATAAGTTAACATATGTGTACAAAGTTTGAATGCAATAGCTATAGAAATATAGAAAATATGATTTTCAGTCCCGGTGTCCCTTAATTATAATTCACACATATGGTGAACTACCGCCAAGACAGTTCGGAAATAAATACATTTTCATATCATTTCGTCTTTTCGAATGTTTTTAAAACACTGCCTACTATCTTGAGACAACTACGAGGTCCGAGATGTCACCCAGGGCGTGGCTTTTTCCGAAAGCGTTAGGAGGGACACCCCGACGATCGACCTCCTTTCATAAGACCTATTGAACTGCAGGGCGCACTCCGGCGTCTTAACCCCAAAAGGCTGTGGGGTCTGATAGGCACATCACACCTGCCATGCTGCGCTGCCTTCCTTCAGGACCGTGGTCTTTCTAAACAACGTCTTCCAGAAGTGTCTCATCTTGTGTAACTATTTATGCGAGTGGAAAGTGGCCCGGGTGATCTGCATTTTGAAGAGGGAAAGAATCGGCCCATCCGATCAACTACCGATCCATCAGTCTCCTGTCAGTTCTCTCGAAAGTCTTCGAAGGCTACTGCTAGCCCGCTTGTCCCCAATTCTGGGTGAAATACAAGCCATCCCTGAACATCAGTTTGGTTTCGGTCCTGGGCACTCGACTCTCTAGCAGATGCTGCGCGTGGTGAAGTCTGCTGCCCAGGCATACCAGGGCAAGGCATATACCGCGTTGGTCTCTCTGGAGGTCTAGAAAACCTTCATCATCACCTGGCATGCATGTTTCCTGCTCAAGCTAATTCACCTGGAGCTACCAATACTCATAATTCTCCTTATGCATACATATGTAAAACACAGATTTTTGCTGTTTCAGTTGCGGGAAACAAGTCAACACAAAGACCAATAAGAGGCGGAGTCTGCGAAGGGTATTTACTATCTCCCACGTTTGTCAGCGACTAAATTGTTGGCCTTCCAACAGAGCAGCAGGTCAACTTAGCACAGTATGCTGACGATGTGCTCTGGAACTGTATTAACAAAAACTCACGCAGAGCCTTCAACCCCATTCAGAGACACCTCCGCCTCCTCCAGGAGTAGGCCTTGACGGTTGTCCATAAATCCGGAGAAAAGCCACGCCATTTTTTCACTATGGGTTTCTCTCCCACAAACCTCCCTTCATTTACATATCTCAGGAGAGGAATTGAATAGACGAATACCCTCACCTAATTAGGAGTAAGGCTAGATAAAGTTCTGACCTTTGTGGAATACGTCAGAAACATGTCGCATCGGTCCTCTGGGGCTACGGCCTCTTTGTATCCCATGCTAAGGTCTGGAATGCCTGTTCTTCTAAACCTACGCTTTTACTCATAGCCCCGGCCTGTTATACGCCTGCGTGATCTGGGGCATGGCTGCAGACTCCAGTCTGCTGCTTTTGCAACGGGCTAAGAATAGGGTTCTTCGACTATCTATACTGTATGCCGCTCCTTTCCTGTGAGGATGGTTCACGAAGCCTCCCCTGTTCTTTTTATGGGGAATGAAAATTAAACGCCGGCACGCAAAATTTTACGACCGGTTGCGCCACCATCGGAGTGCTCTCGTTCGGTCTCTTGGGAATTATAACACGCCATTTAAGGCGCTAACGCCTTCCCCGCATGGCGTGCGGGCACCTCCAGTAACATCGGAGTAATTCCGTTAGGCGTTAAGAGTGAGCTCCTATACAATACATCTAAGAGATGCTTGCACATTCTAAATATTTCATTAACAACCCCCAAAATTAATGCCTAGCATAACTAAAATAACACCAACAGTGCACCATTACAGGCAACCATTGTGGTGCAAATCTACTACCCCCTTTCACACCCCTTACCTAAATTACACCCGCCAACCCTGCAACCCCTACATCCCGTCTGAACGTGGTTACATCCTATTCAGGGCAGGTATACGTATAACACTCCTTCGGGCTGCCCTCAACCTGCTAATTTGTGGACTGACTTATTAAAATATGCCCTGTGAGAAATATAACCAGCCGTACCTGTTTACGCAGAATAATACACGGCTATATCCCAAAATATGAATTATGTAAGCCATTTTTGCCTGATAATGCCATTGTACACACAAGGAAAATATTCAAAACAACGCTGCAAAGCCACGACATAAAACTAATGACACGCCTCTAAATTTTAACCTCAAGGGAAACCTTCTTAAAGAGCTATTAAAGTCATTGGCCTGTATTTTCGAATCTTATGCCACCAGCGGCATACCATATGGACAAATTGTTGTATGCAATCGAACATATCAAGCATACAATAAATGGTACAACAAAATTTGCAGCTGTGATTTTGATGACCGGTGAAGCAACACAATCATTGTTTAGGAACATGCAAAAAGTAATTTCATCAGTGGAAGAATTGAGCGACTTCGAAAACAGCAAATTAGCATTAGAGAACAGGACAACGCGCAGAACAGCAGAAGCTAAAGGTAGGAAGACACAGGCATAAATGGAACCCAAACATCACTGATTTAGTGTTAGTGGGGGCGCCTTACAAGAGCGTAGTCACAGATTAGAACTTCTATATAAAGGTCCTTATGTGGTTTTCAACAAGCTAGGAGGTAATATCTATGAGACAAAGGAACAATACAGCAATAAAATAATCGGCCGTTATGACTAGTGGCTAATGAGACCGTATAAAGCGTTGAAACGCAACGGATGAATAATTTTTGCTTAAAATATAATTTAAAAAATAGGACATCCCAAAGGAAGAGAAGCAAATCTAAATTAATTAGCTGTTACGCATTTTTACATTTAATATGTTGTGTATACTGTGACGAGCTAAGCTGACGAGAGCTCGAAATTATAAATATTCGTCACTAAACATGTATTAATTTATGTTATACATTCAAGTTTGTGTTGCTAGACGGATATTGCGACATTTTATGGATTTTTCACCAAGGCTTCTTACCCATCCATCATATTGTGCAACTGCATTTCTGGTTAAGCCCGTAATGTCCTGTTGTTCAGTATTACTAACGTCATATGAAAATACCTTTTATATTTGCTCCTTCGGGTTCCGGTTAGAAAATTCTGTAGAACTTTCAGAAACTCTTATAAAAATTCAGTCACGCGAATTACCAAATTTTTTCCAGAATTACCGGAAGTCGGATTAGTATAAAATAGACTATAACGTATTCGGGTGTGAAACAGTTCTTGGCGTTGTCAGTCGGACTTCAAGCCGGTCAGCACAAGAAAGGGCGTCAACCCCGACCGTGCTTAGTTGCGGCATCAGTCAGCGTCAGTCATAAGAGTTAACCCGGGTTGCAATGTTTGTCATGCCAAGTACAATAAAACGTTAAGCTACTATTTGAACAGATGTGAGCCTTTTCTCGCATCTATCATCTGAAGCTACTGCTCCTATCGATGTCATAACGAAGGGTGCGAGATTATTGGTGGACGCGACAATCCTTCCTTCGTGCCACGACGATGGTTGTGACAATACTTTAGCACAGAAGCCTTCTTATAGGAAATGTGTTAAGCATTTCCAAAAATTTGAAACAAAATAGTTATTTTTCCCTATTATAAAAAATGCTTGTAAACATATGTGTATTGTGTTCCTCTGACGAGAATGTGACTGTAAGGAATGTCCCGACATCAACGGTTCTAGGGCTATCTGAGAAGGATTATGGCTTTCTTTCAACATATCAACAAGGCTTAAGACCCATTAGAAAACACACGCTCTTGCGCTAGTGATGCTGAATACAATTGAAGATTCATAAGGCGAACGAATGAAAGATTACTTTCTATTGCTTTCTAATTCCTTTCTTACTGGGTGTTGTAATTAACTTAATAAATCACTAGAAAACATTTACCCACGCTTCAAGTGAAACACAATCGAATACTAAAGTTGTGCGATATTTCTAATGTAGATAGTAGTTCTGTTTATGAGATGATTGTGAGCTGCCACGTGAACTGTCACCCCCCTTCACACCTCCGGAGACCAGAACACCAAGCAAACGTTTTCTCGTCAGAGGCCCACAGTAATTCTGAACTGATCCTAATACTTTTCGCCATCATTGAATTCGGTTACTTATAATACGTAATGGTCATGGTTATTAACGTAGGAGAGATAAATTGCACACAACTCACTAAAGCAAACGACTATATCCTCACAACATAAATGCCTTCAGGAATTGTTTCGTTTACGAAATGCGACGTAAAGAAGTGTTACTATTAGGCAAACTGAAGAACAGTGTATGGCAGAAAGTGAAAAGTGAAAACAAATGTGAAACTTAAATATGCATAAATAAAAATACACATATACAAAATACATAAGGTAAACGATCTATACAAACACATTTTGTTAATCACTAAGGGCTGTATCATAGTATCATTTCAGTTAAGCTTTATTCCGCGGTTAGAGCATGTACATTAAAAACAATTTTTGCGACCAACAAATTATTTTAAACCTAGGGGCATATGGGGCGCTACATATTATCTACAAAGTGATAGTCTGAGAGCAATACGTTATCGTCATCAAATGAACAACATAGAGCATCCAAAATGGTGGGCGGCGGGGTTGCAACGCGAATTATAAAAAATTGGCTTAAATGATATCTGGCAAAGGGGTAATGAAAATACACACAGTGCCGTGAGAAAGGTCAAAAGACGACTATGCGATATAAACAGGCAGAAAATAGAATCTGAATGTAGACAAAGATCAACATTGGAGCTACAAAATGAAATAAAAGCTAGGTGGGGTAAGGAAACATATATTTTGGAATTGAGTATAAAACAGAGGACTGGAATAGCATGGCTTAGGTTGGGAGGGTGGAAAGCTCGCAAGATTGTTGATGATGATGGCAGAAGGATTTGCCCATTATGCGGGGAACAAGAGGACTGGACGCATATTTTGGCAGCATGCGTGCAGACGGAGGGTATTAGGAAAAGCTATTGCCGGAAGTATTTTTGGCTTCCAACAGACGGAGGACAGCATGCTGGGACATGATTCTAAACAGCCAAAACTGGCCAAGCTTGGCCACATACTTAATGGAAGTACGTGTACTAGGAGATAAGGTGTTTATGTAATTTTTTTTAAACATATGTGGTGCTTGAGTACTTGTGCGCGACTGTGTGTGTGTGTGTGTTTGAGTGTGTGATTCAGAGTGTTTTTTCAATTTTATATGTATGTATATAGTGCGGTGATTATAAAAAAAAATAATTGTTTTCTGGTTGATACTGCAAGTCACGTATACAGACCAGGTATTTTTCTAGAGAGCATGTACGGTCTTATGACCCATGTGACTGTGTTATGCAATTAATGTAATACTAAATACTTAATAAATACCACCACTACTACTACAAAGTGATAGATTAGGGGACAATATAATGTATATTTGTTTTACTATGTAAAGATTTTAGTTATAACAATTGTTCAATTGTTTAGTCACAAGAAATTATTGGATGAAAGTGTAAAACCGAAATTTAGAGGCGCCGCTAGGCTGACTTCCTGAGCATGCCTCTTTCAAGACGGATACAAGGGTGAAACAAGCAAGACGGGAGTGAGTAACCTGACATTTGGCAGGTGACTTGGGAATCCGTTGGGGTAGGGTACGATACTTCAGTATCACAGTAGATCCTCTTTTAACCGGAATAAAGGGGAGATGGTTTCCAATAAAACTGAAAATGTCAGTTTTAGGGCTTAAGAAACTTTTTTTAAGTTCTAAGTAAAAGTAAATGAAGTTAACAGATATACATATAATGTCAACAAAGTATTTAATAAACGCGGGTTGCTGCATTTACAAAAAACAAAAAGGTTGTTCCATAATGCATACGATACTTTTAACCGCATACGCACTACTAATTTTGTTTGAAAATGTCTTCTACTTTATTTTGCTTTTTCTTTTCACTTATTTTTCCAGCCGCTATGCCATGCCTCCGTTTCATTAGCAGAACATTTGAAGACAGATTCTTCAAATCTTTTGACAAATCGAAATATGGTAAGGATTCTTAAAAAGGGAAAGATAGATTCACTTCCTTCTCATTAGTTTAGGTAGTGGACGGCAACTGGGAAATTCTTTCCATGAGAAAGTGGCGGACTGGCCTATATCTTGCTGTCCACAATACTGTTCCTCACCCAGAATACTTAAGCTGCAGTAATGGCAGTCCGCTGCTGTGATTTTACCGTAAATGGTTGACAGCTAATAAAGGGAAGAGACAGCCTGCCATTAACAAAAGGGTTAAAATAGTTTTCAATAGAGAAGGGATGGAAAAACTCAAGGTCAGAGTCAACGCATTCCGTTATGCATTCCCTTTGTCATTCCTAACATAAGTTATCAATCGGTATTTCTTCAATTCGTTTTAACCAAAACTATTTATTCTTTCGATCGTTTCGGTATTTCTGTTAAAACTGTTTCAGATAACAGAGGTTCTAATGTATTTCAAAGATGCTCGTTGACTTTAGCCAATGGGGGTAGCTAAAGCAAATAATATTTAATGTATCTAAAAGCCCGAAAAGACTAGCGTCTATAAGTGTCATAGCAAGACTTCTATAAATGGGATTGTGAGAGTTGAACAAGGGGACATTATCAACATTAACATCCTCCTTGCTTCGTGCTCAGTCACCTGCTTATAAGACGACATGTCCAAGTGTTAGAAAAGAATGAGACGTATTACGGGATTGAGGAGCGGCAGTAACATCAAGCGTCAGTAATTAATAACCCAAGGGTTAATAATGAATAAAGTTAAATGTCAATAATCAGTGTTAATTCATGTACTTGCACAACCACACTTGAAATATGAGTGAATCGCCAGGGCAACTGAGACTACTTCATAGCAGTTAATAATCTATTCAAACACATATATCGCCAGAGCAACAAACCCACTAACCTATCCGCTACCGATGGTGCCAGTGTAATGGATGGGCATTTGAATGGTTTGCAGAAGAAAGTAAAGGAATCTGGATCTCAGGCGATCTTCATTCACTGTTTGGCGCATAGGTTGAATTTAGTCTTACTAAGTGCATTAAAACATATTTCCCAATCAGATCAGGCAGCAGTTAGGCTCTCAAATGGTTTTCTGAATAACATGAACGATTTTGAGTTCGATTTTTTTGTTATTGTTATCAATGTTTTCGGAACACCAGTGTTCTATTCGACAACAAACGAAATCTCTTGACATTGTTTTCTGTGAAAGGCATATAAGTAAAACTTACCAATTAGTTCAGCCAAAACGAGATGATGAAATACTTTCGGACTTATTTAAAATGGCTAAACAACGAGGCGAGTTTTCAGGTCAAAAATGTGTCAAGCTGCCGCAAGATGAGGTTTTCAAAAAATACAAATTGCTATATTTCAAAGTAGCAGATTAAATTTTTACACAGATTACAGTCCGATTTCAAAACACTGAAAAACTTCAGTTTTGCACCGTTGTTGAACCTTCCAAACTTCTTCAGCATTCAGCAATATTTCCCGCGAATGCCTGATTTCCGCAAATCACCTATCAAAATATTTTCAAAATATCCTTTTTAAAACTGAGCTAGAGATTTTATATGCAAACGATGAGTTCCAACCAAATGTACCCACTACACAAACAATGAAGATGGTCCGGGAAGTTTAGGGCATATTTCAAGAGGTATAAAAATTCTTTTCGCTAGTTTTAACACTACCGTCGAGTGCTTCAGTAGAGAAAAGTTTCTCTACATTAAATCGCATAAAGACCAACCTCCGCAGTTCAATGACGCAGGAAAGACTAACTTCTCTGGCCAGTATCTCAATTCACAAGGGCTGACTGCATGACCTAATGGGGAGGCAACCGTTTCACGACATTATCGAGAAGTACGCCAACCGAAAGGATAGGAGAGTCAACTTAGTATACAAGAAGCAGGTAAGTTGCATAACTTGTTTCGTGTGAAAAGAGCTTCATTTATCTTTTAGACCATGAGCCACCACTATAGTGATTGCGATATAGTGATAAAAGGGACTACGTAAGTTTATTAAGCGTTTAAATATGCCTGGTTGTGCTGCAGTAGATTGCAGCAATTCAGCCAAGAAAAGGAATTAAATGTGACATTTTCAAAGGAACTTGAAAGAAGGAGGTAGTGGCTTATATAAATGAAAAGGGAGAAATGGGAACCAAATGACGCTTCATGTTAAAGCGAGGTGAAGTATTATAATAATATGGACACTGTCGGACTCACGTACGCACAGTGTAATGACACTAAGTTCTACCAGAGCACGGTGAAAAATAATTTGGTAATACCTGTTTACTTCTACATCATTGTCCTGATATTGTAGGTCACCTTTTAGCCTTTCCTTTCTATTAGTTTAAAAATATTACGGTTGTCCGGTAAATAGAACACATTCTGGAATCAAATTCGCAGAGGGCGATGGACTTTGTGAGTATAAAAGGTCCTTAGTATGGCTTGACCTCGCTTCGAGCTCTCGCCGAGTAAAGATGGGTAGGAAAGAGACCGCCGCAGCCTCCAAGCTTCCTCCTTGAGAGGAAGCCACTACCAGCGCCGCCGCCGACGAAGAACAGCTCCCAGCCTCTCCGCCGCCGCCGCCAGTCGAAGAGCCCAGCGCCATCTCTCCAGCCAGCACAGCCAGTCACACACCGCTGAACAGCGTGCCTGCACGCTACTCCGCTGTTGTCCGGGGAGTGCACCGTCAGCTCCCGGACACTTTATTGCTCACCTCCGCCCAGCGCTTTTGGCCGTCTGCGGCCAAGGCGACTAGGATTCGGAATGACAGAGGTCCCACATCGCTGGTTCGATTAACCTTCGTGGACGAGGACGACTACTCGGCGGCCCTGGGCGCAGGACTGCCCTTATTAGGGCAAACCCTGTTGCTTGAGGCTAGCCGCAGTGTGAGACCAACTCCATGCCGCCGCTGCTGCCTTTACGGGTACACAGACGCGTCATGTGACGCCGCTCCCCGTTGCCACTATTGTGGTAACGGGAATCTCACCTCAAACTGCAGGGCACACGACCTGTCACACCGCCGCCGCTTCTGCGCCTCATGTGGGGGCAAGGGGCACTTCACCGGTCAGGCCGTCTGCCCACTCTACCCACGTAGAACATCGCCGACCAGCACCATCCACAAGACGCCGCAGACCAACATTCCACCGCCGCAGTTCGACGCCTCTCAACTAGGGCACCAGTTGGCGAACACCAACGCGCTAGTTGAGAAAAACACGACCAGCAACAACAACATCCTTGAAGAGATTCAGGACCTCCACGCAGAGTTGCTGGCCGTATCTTCCAAACTGACCACACTTGAAGACCGGCTCACCGCACAAGAAGACCGGTTCACCACACACTACACCGCACTGAAAGAACAGTTCACCACCAAATTCACCCGACTTGAAGAACGGTACGTCACACACTTCTACTCCATCACAGAAACCATAAGGACAGAGCACGCCAAGACCGTCAAGAACATCGACACGACACACCGCACCACCATTCGCATGGGAAACGACTACCTGCGGGATAGGATCGCAGACCATGCGACCAGGGTGATCAACACTCTCCAACCGGACATCACGACACCTCCAAGATCATCACCGCAGCACCACACTCGACAACGCTGTCCAGACTTCCCTGGACAAAACCCGAATGCCCGGATGTAACAGGCCCGGGCTCGGAGCCTTCATCAACTGTTACAATCACCCCATTTCACAGGTCCCTGTCAGGGCTTCGGCCATGTCAGATACCTGATCACCACAGCGAACTTACTCCGCCACACATGTCATCACCCACGATCCTCCGAGGCGCTTCGGCGGAACCGGTCACCAAGTATGCCACAATAAATTGTGTTACCCCAGAATAAGATCCCTTCTATTCCTCTCCCTCTTTCCTCTCAAACACCCCATACATCTTGTTCTCCGTTATACCTTTATTCCTGTTTCCCACCCCCCCCCCCAAATTCTCTCTTTCTCTAACCCTTCAGCTTCTAAGTCCCTCTGATACACTCTCCCTCCCTCTCTCTTTCTTACCACCTGCCTATTTCTTTCTCTCCCCCATTTACTCTGTAGTTCCCTTTCCCTCTTTCTTCCGCTTTCGCACTCTCTCCTTCCGTCTCTCTCTGTATAAAGTACTGAATGCGATATTTCTCGTTAACAAAAAACAACTTTCATATTCACACATTTCGTTGTGGGTATAAGAGGGATACAGTAGGCTAAAGAAATGTTCAGATTTTTAAAAACCAGGTCGCTATGTGATGGCTTTGAAATTCGGTGCTCCTTGTATGACCACGAAAAAAAAGGAAGAGCGACTTACCACCTGAAAAAATATAAGTATTTGAAAAATAAAAAAATAACAAAGAATATTTAGGAAATAGTTGACGCCATATATAATTTTATTTAACATATATTTGTGCTTTAACGAGTGTAGGCAGTAAGATTTTTCTATTATAGTTTAACAGTTATACAAAAATTGAACAGGACTTTAACAGGTTTTTCGCAGAAAATTCTCGGTATACATTTTATTTGTCATGCAAGTATTTAAACATATGGTATTTTAAGAAAAATCGTTAGAGGTGTTTTTAGAAAAACGTTCTGCGTAAATTGTAGCTAGGGGTGGAAGATTTTCTTGAAGGACATCGTGTCGCATCGTTGTAAGATGTGGAACTAATATATTAAGTTTGGCATTCACCCAAATTTTCGTTTTTGAGTTGTGCTGTTAACACAGCGCGCGCGCAACCGTACCTTTTTTTAAGAATTCTTTTTTCTTATTCAGAGAACCTCAAAACGTGTATTTCCGTTGAAACTCGGTATTGAATTTTTGGATGGAATGTAATACTTCCTGTACTATAGGTAAATAGTAGAGAAAGTAAAACACATAATTTCAGGACATTTATAAAAACTGAAACATAAGTTCGGAGCTATACTGATTCCCGCGGTAATTGGTTTAGGTGATAATGAATAACTTGAATATCTTCTTAAATATCTACTTATTCTATCGAAATATAGTAAGTAACATGACTTGTCAGAAGCATCCTGACTATAATTCACTGGAATGTAACATTCCCTTAAAATTCAAATAAGTGAGATATTTGGATTTCTTGATTTTGAATACCATTGCTTTCTCCAATGGGTGGAGTAATTAATATGCCATAAAGCAACTTAAGGCGTGTTAAATACTAAGTTTCAGAACCATCAGTTCGGCCGTTCTTGCGTGAAAAGATAACATACATATGCCTATATACATTTAAACAAAGAAACAAAAAAATTCGTTTTTGGCTTTAGGGTAGCTCGTTATACCTGTTAACATAAATTATTTAACCAAAATTGAAAATTATGGAAAAGATTATGGTGTACAGTTTTATTTAGTTCGGAATCTATGAAATTCCGAGAGTCACTCATGGCTATTTTATAAACAGCGTAAAGAACGAGTAGTTTTCTTAGTATATACAAGCGTATTTTATATTATATTACTTGTACATTACAATGTCATTATAATCGCCATAATTATATATTAATATATAATTATATTTTCTCATAGTTATATTCCTATAATTTACAATGCTGATAACCTGTGCGTAAAAAAGTGATAATATACTTCGCTATTGATTGACGTATATATTACATTTCGTAGACTAGAGCAAGCATGATCCACTTATAGAAGGCTTTGAATGCAAAACTATGTTCATTTTTGTCAACGTACACCGTTACGGTAGGACTCGGCCCTATGGCTCGTTAATACTTCACGATTCAAGCAGTAATTTCCAGCTAATCAGCAAGGTTTCGAGGCTTGGAAACAAGCTTTTCTCCACTTTTGTACTAGCTTTAGAGTAGTTTCTCGTCCTCCGTGGTGTAATAGTTACCATACTTGCCTCCAGTTTCCGAGGTCGTGGGTTCAAACCCGGCGGAGGGCGATGGATTTTTTCGGGCGTAAAAATCCTTAGCATGGCTATCTTCGGAAGGGAAGTAAAGCCGGTGGTCCCGTGTCGTCGATTTACGGCACGTAAAAGAACCTGCAGTCTGATGTATTTTCTTCGTGTTTACCTAGTCGTCCTCCGTGGTCTAGTGGTACCATGCTAGCCTCTAGTTCCCGAAGTCGCAGGTTCACACTCGGCTGTGGGTGATGTATTTTTTCGGGCGTAAAAATCTTTAGCATGGCTTTCCTCGAAAGGGAAATAAAGCCGGTAGTCCTGTATCATAGATTTACGTCACGTAAAAGAACCTCAAGCCTGGTAAAGAAACCTCTGAGCAAAATTTTCGGTCTTTCACGTCCAATATAAATGGAATTCTAGGGACCACAGCAGTTAAAGAGCGTCCATAAATAAAACTTAGTTTATTCGTGTTTACCTTTAGTCAGCGATTTGCAAAACACTTGTAAGGATTACCCAAGTCGTATAATCAGTCCGGATGGTGGACAAAGTTGTGTGTGGTTTGTCATCATTGCTGTTCGAAGTTTGGTCCCCATTGCCTTGAGAGGTTAAAATGCAAGTTGTGCATTTACTGTTGCATAAAATTCGATTACTTTCTAAACCAAGTCTTTGGAATCTCCAATGCTTTGGCTGTTAACTCAGAAATATAATAAATTAATACATAGACCAAGTGTGTTTTATAATGTGTAGATTCCATGAATATTACTACAAAACTTGACCTATTGGTGTCCTGCCGTATATGTTGTTGCTACTGTTGTTCACATCAGCCCGTATTTACCTTAGGTAAACTGTACTAGCGAGCTTCGAAACTGGGCGCAATTGTGCTGAAGTTTGAAATTAAACGAAAACATTGTCATTATGCATGGATTAGATTTATTGATTTTGTAACATTGTTGTTGCGCCCAGTGGCGTTGGAAGTTATTGTACCATAAAAATGAAGAAGGCTGACACACGCAATGTGTGCCCAAGCACTCGTTCGTTGCAAGGCGCCGAATCAGCTCACATACGCTGCATTATTCTTGCTGATTCGGATTAGGGCATTCGCCCAAGAGGTGAAGGACTGCTAAGGTAGCAACAGTGTATGTTTATAACCCCCTGGTTTTTAGGGCAGAGAGGTACTCCAGGGGTACTGCTATATCAACCTGCGTCAGTCTGATTTCTGAAAGATTATTATAAAGTTAGAATACCTAACGACAAGATCGCCACCATGCATTGGGTAGCACCAACAGTTCAGATAAGCACGCCATCATAGGGCTAACCGCTTTGGGTGGCCTCGAGCCATGTTTTAATAAACCTGTATATTTGTAGACTTGTTGGGTCGCTATGTAAATGTTTAGGACCGTACTGGTCATACTGGCACCTTCCTCCTTTTTCTGTAAGTTAGATGCTAGGCACCCTTAAGGACCTACCCTCAGTCCGAGCTTCCTCCTTGTGCGAGTCGCTCTACTCAGTGGTCGGAGACGCGCGGGTCTCCTTCCACCTGTGAATTAGTAACCCCTTTGGGATCCCTCTGGGTTACCCCTCCTTTATCCTTCACATGTGTTGGAGTCGCCTGAGTGTTGAGCACCAACCCCCTCTTTACCCCTGCCAAACTATCCGCGACAATATGGTGATGGGGGGAATCTATCCACAATAAAAGAAAGCGGAGGCTGATTATTTATACAAATTTGACAAGTGTCCTAAATGTAACCGACGTGGGTACTTAGCAAGCTAAGTTTGAGATCTTTTTCTTTTATTTTGTGATCAGTCTGATCCTTTCCTGCATTGTGATAACAAGTACTAAAGCAAATCATTCTAGATCAGGAGACAGGCACTGTACTTAACATCAGCACCAGAGCTTTAAGTTTGACAGGAGTCAAAGTCAAAGGACAACCGTGGTAAGGCCAATGTTTCTTGCATTACAACGGCAACCTCTTCTCAAAGTAATCTATCGCATTGGCATTGCGGTCAGGTGCTTTCCTTCCAAATTGAGGATCGGGGTGCATTTTCTGATAGAGGTAAGTTACAGGAGCTAAGCTTCCTCCGGAATTTCCGCTCATCCTAAAAAGGTCAACCTCCGGTAAAGTTGGGTGTCAAGGAGTCCGGGCTCATCTGCACCATCGTTAATTATCAAATCATTGTCTGTAACGTCTCAGCGATGAAAGCAGGCATTAGCACATGGAACTGTAAACAAGCAGTATAAATAAATAATTAAGCAACTAAATAAATATGTAAACATCTAACTCATTCTTCTATGCACCTTCAATAATAACTCTGTACCATTAGAGTCGATTATAAAACTTGTTTTGTAAGAGACAGAGAACTGTTATGCACTTCCGTATAATTAAAGGTTGGCGAACATGCTGCTACTTTTGTTCCAGTACTTTGGCGATTATCCTTAGTGCCTGCCTTCCTTTCATAAGAACAGCAGTTGAAGAGCCCGCCTCTTACAAAGCATAGTATTCAGTGAATGGTCCTCAAAGCTCCTTTCCAAGTACTAAAGAAGCCATACAAAGTTTGGGGACATATTGTTTGTTTCCTTCCTCTCTTGCAAGTACGTTATACCTCATCATTTGCTCACTGGTGGACGATGTGCTTATACAAAATGTTGCAAAGAATCATATTGGAAATAACAAATTCTCTGCATATTGTTTCATTTACAAAGAAATGGAACAGAATTTTCTTTACTGAAGTTTCAGGAGCTGTGCTGATATCTTGATCTGGTAGCCTTGTAATCTGGAGAATGCGAATTGGAATCTCGGTTGGGTCCAGTTACTTTTCTCTGGGGTTTTCCTTGTCCCTACGTTCTTTTTGCAGATGTTATAAGGAAACTCAAGTAATAACAAAATAATATGAATACACAGAGAAGATGAAAAATTTTAAGTTACATGTACATTTTTAAAATTCTCCTTTTGTACTGAAACTTTTATATTTCATGAAAGATATTTATTTTACTTTAATTAACCAAGACATTCGTTGCACACATCGACATTCTGCCCCTTAATCCTTTTTGTACCCTTTCTGCAGAACGACTAATTCAGTTCATAAGATGTAACGTTGTTTTAATAACTAATAACGCTTTGGGTACAATGTATAGTAATTTACCTTGTAGATGGTGTTTTCTTATAAACGCACAGAAGTCTTATACCAACTGCGGTATGCACGTAGGGAGGCTCAGATACAGGAGAAGTACTTTCCCTTGTTGGTAAAATTGATAACTATAGAAGAATGGTCTACTTCACGAATGCATCTTGCAATGAAAATTATTCAAATTAACTTAAATGGAAGTGAGGATGCAGCAATATTGGCTTCTTATAGCAGCAGAAGGAAATTTATAAAGCCTTTATTAAAATCGTTATGGAGTAGAATATTATACTGCTTAGTTCCGTATGCCATATGACTTGGGACACTGTATTCCCTCTACTGAGAGGTTAGTTATTCAAGTTTGGGGTTAATAAGCTTATTTTCTGGAGATCTGAACAAGAGAAAATTACTGGAAGTGTAATACTATCCTCAGAAGTTCCTGTTTATTTTCCCCATATTCAATTTAATACATCCTAAAAATGAATTGCATATATTTATTATATCTTGCCAGTATTACTTTAGTGAAGATACACAATTCTTTTGTAACTTTCTCAATCATTTTCTTATATGGAACGCATGAAAATTTCTATATTTAATCTACGTATAAGTGGTATTTGAATTTGTTAATTAAGATGTCTGTACAGAGAGGCACATAAAATGAATGCATCACTTTTTCCTATTACATTTGTTGATTAATCTGCAAGACCTGCTAAATTTTACATGCGTTCTATTCGAAGGGTAGATTTCGCGTGGTACGCGATGTGATTGTTACAATCTGTATTCACGGAAATGCAATAAGAGCTACATTAATAATACATAGGGTTAGCAGCACAATCGGTAAATATAAACGAGACTGATAATATTTACTTTTTAGCACACTAGATGAAAAGCAGAATGAAATATCTTGGAAATGATTTAATACATGCGAACCGAAATTGAAAGGTGCTTCCCCAAAGCCTCTGACATATTATTTCCTGCTTCTAATTGCTATGGTTCACACAATATCTTGGTGTGCTTCACACGGTTAGTGCCACAATTAAAAGCAATTTCTGAAACCAACTGCAAGCATAAAGTAAGATACGGTTCCAATATCATCTATTACATCAAAGAAAGAAACGTTATATATAAATGAGAATACTAGCTAACGTACGAATATATGGAATTTTAATAATGAAAACCCACAAACGAATATAACTAAAAGGATGGATCTCTAAAATGAAGTTCTGCTGCATATTCGTGTTCCGAGGTTTCAAATGTCAAGTTTGCACCGATAAGCTTTGGCAGGTATTTTCTTGAACCCTGGAATATAATGGAAATTTTACCTTCAGTTCATGTAAGTTTAAACAATATTTATTATGAAATATGAGCACATACAACACTTGGAGGAGGTTAAAGAGCAGTCGGATTGAATCACAATATCAAAAAAGAAAGTTACATGTAGCAGAATGAAATACGTAGTGATAGTGCATTTCATGGAAAATAAAGATGTTCAAGGGAACTTGTTTGTTAATTGTGTTGCAGTATTTGAAAGCAAATAAAACTTCTTCGTCCTAAAACTGTGTCTGAACGACTCTCATTCTTTACCAGTACTTCAACATTCCCGTGAGAGTCGCGATTATTAAATAGGCAATGTGTTACTAATTGGCTGGTTAAAGTATTATCGAATTAAGCTTACTGTAAGAGGAGGTTTAGAACAATGGCATTACAGGTTCAACGTTAAAAACACTAGGAAAGCTTTAAAACAAAACTTTTCCAATTTTGTGCTGAATGAGTAAAAAGAACAATAATAAAATAAAAATAAACGAAATACAGCTTCTGTTTTAGACAATGACGATTTCAAAAGAAATGCCGTTGAATGTAGGTTTAGGTTTGGAAACGGATTTTTCTTGCGATATGCTATCTAATCCAAAATGTTCTAGAGGAGACCTAAAAAAATACCTTTTTCTATACGTGCAATAGTAACTTATATAATAGCTTATACTGGACGAGATATACGAGATCCGTATTCCGTGAAGCCTCAGGAATACAACATAAGTATTATGGTGTTTGAGAATGGCTGGACCAGGTAGTGGACAATGTTTTTTTGAGTGGAATTCCAGAATTTACATACACCAACAACTCCCCAGCTTATCTTGTCTTCCTTAACGGAGGGGACTCGGCAGTGATCTAGAGGGCATAAAGTACCTATGCCCCACGAGGGGGCGTCCCCGGGGAAAAGAGTGAGGCAAGAGGAGACACCGGGTGGCCGGATACTGCAGCGATGGTGCATTAAGTCCCTAAGTTTCCGAAAGTAGATACTACGGCAAACGCACAGGCAGACTGTGGACCCCGCCCCACACAGAGAGATTCAACGCCCCTCAAGAGGGTTCGGATGCCTCGGCAGCCAGCCGAAAGCCCAAGGAAGGAGAAAGTTCACAGAGTTTCCCCTGCCACGCTACACCGAAACACCATCGCGGAAACTTGCGACCCTGAAAGAGACCAGCGGGATGAAGGATGAATGAAATGATGTATGGAACGAAATTGAGGAACAGGAAAATCGGGGGCTGAAAGAAACCACTCCAGCATGCGCCTGATGACCTGGAAAACCCCCCGGAAAAAACCCATGGTTCAGAGTATGCGGTTTCCGGGGATCGAACACGGACCTCCTAAATGCGGGCCACAGACATTGCCGCCTGAGGTCAACTCCCCATTCTCTCTATTACTGATCTGTGATCTGGTTTACGTTGTTACACTGTGCACCTGCTATTTGCCCAGCTGCGCATTAAGAAAAGCCAATGGTTGCCATGTAGATTTTCACTAGAGCTTGAAGTCTTATCGGCGAAAGTAAAAGGGATAGATAATAATGTATACTCAAGTTACGGCAACCCAGCCAAAGTCTTCTGTGAACACGATTATCAGTCGTTTCTACTAGAAAATGCTATTAATAAATCATAAACCTCCTGGATGCCCATGAAAACCGAATAAAAATACCACTACGCCAAAGGAAGATCGTGCTGAAAGTGTGTAGCTATTCATGTGTGCAAGAGTTTACATCAGAAATACTTAGAAATTTATTCGTTTATAATTTAATGATTTAGTAGAGGGAGACAAATATCACTTAAATAGGTACTCAATGCAATGAGAAAAGCTTTTACAATCCACAGTTCTACAGTGCGAAGCATAAAATTCCTACTTTTCTGTGGTTGCCGAGAGTATTTATAAGGGGCTTCTAATAGCGATGATTTCACATGCTAGTCTTGTGATAAACATATTAAATAACAATATAAAGCAACTAAAATTTTAATTACTTTGTTTCATTTTAATTATGGAATCTTGCATGTACTTGTAAGGACAAGTTTACAGAGCCACATATGAAGATCGGGTGGAGTACAGTTGTTTGACAACTTTGTACGCAACTATGGCATTGTGAAACCTGCTTCCATTGTGCATACAAAACGTGCATACTGCCGGAGGCAAATCTCACTCTATATCGTGAAGTTTGCCACATTTTTCCATGGTTTTTGGGGTGTAACAATAAAGAAAAAAGTGTTTATTGGTGAGAAAACTACGGTATTGCTGAGTGAGTGGTCAAACTGTAGGCGAATTTTCATCATCGTCATTAGTAAAGGAGAAAAAGGAGGAGGACCTCAAGAAAGCTGTGATTATTGAACTTTAAAACTGCATTTCAAATTACTATATTGTAAAAGATGATGGTGTTTTAACCAAAATTTATCACAATATTGAGATAAATTGACCTGCTGCAAACATATTTAGAAACGTTTCAAAAATTGCTTTTCAGGCACGCTTTTGCTTTCTTCTAGTATAACACGGCTGGTCTCATTAAGCGAGTTTAAAGTGCACCTTCGAATTATCGTTTTCTTTATTATACAACTAAATGAAGGGAGAAACCGATAGAAAAATGGGTAGGGACCATGATTCCAAACACGGGTCTCTGACTTTCCGCGAGAAGGCTTATTCCTAATGAGATTCCGTCTCCGCCTACATAGCACAAATGTGAACATCTGTGTGATTCTGTGCATATTCCGGAGGCTTCTAAGCTTATTGATGTACACCCGATGAGATAACAGGACATTTACGAGTTCCTAGTTTAACAGTCGTTTATATTGTGTTCAAGTTAACTGTTTCCACTGACCATGTGTTGGATACAATCCACAGACAGTACAAAAGCCCGAAAATGTGTGGTTTGAATTCCGGCTGTGACATTGAGTTTATAAAATCTACTGTAATCTTTCCCAACTGTAGCCTACACAGGTTATTGGGAACCAATCATTCCAGCATAAAAGTAACTAAATATAAAATTACTCTTGACTGTCATTTCTTGCAACTGCGAATACTTAAGGATAAAGCTAGATATAAGGCATTTTATTTTCGTAATAAATATTAAATAATTTTAAATTAAACCTTTGAGAGAAGCATTTTAATTAGGCTTTTCAATATTGTTTGTTTGCTGATTTCCCGTATTAGAAGGCTACAGTTTCTGTAAAGAAAATCAAAATTTGTATTGAAAGAATGCCATTTTATGCTAGATCTGTGTGGCGTAAGTGAACCCTTGCAATGTAATCAACCATCCCTGGAAATACAGAATCAGACGACGAAGCTGATGCAGGTCGCCATGTATCCGCGGTTTCAGTTTGAGACGCGATTTTCAATTGTTTTAAATCTGAGACAGCTTTATTTCATAACCTCAAAATGTATTGTTAAACATCGTATTCATTAGCAACAAACTCCAGATCTATAACTGAAGATGTCTGTGAGTTACAAGCGAAACATCTGGAAAGGTGTTAGACCATGCCATACATCCATCGATAAAACCGTAAATGAGATTGAGCTGGTACAGCTCATCTGATGTGTGTCGCAAAGAAGTAGCATATATATGTATATATACTTATATATCTCTTGGTTACAAACGCTATTTTGTAGATGCTTTGCATCCCAGTACTTTTTTCAGAGTAACATTTGATCACTAGCAAGGAGAAAAAGAAATAATGTTTTTGTTTATCTATGAAATAACGAGCCAAAGCTACTTTCGGCTGACGGCTGGCATTGTGTAACAATATATGTTGGAAGATTATGTCATGAATGTGCCTAAGCAGAATTATTCTGATATTGATATAAGTATAACTTCAAAAGACGAGAGCATTTCAATCCGCACTGAAATATAGTACACACTTACCTGGGTTTGGACGAGAAGTTTGATCTCAGAGTTGCTTCTCTAAGTGTATACAAACATTCTGTCAGTCATAAATTCCTATTCAGTGTTCAGTATTACCCAAATTTCCTCACTCAATCACATTTGTATGCAAGTTGGAACTTCAGTAGGAGTTATGACTCAGACCACACAATACACAAATTCACTCTTTCGCAATTAATCAAGGGGGAGTTAAATTGTATCAAAGCGCAAATTTAATTGGAAGTTCTAAAAAAACAAAACTCCACGAGATTTGGTTCATTAGCCTGCACAAACTGCACATGTCATACCTGGCTAAGTTTTAGTGGCTGTAGCTGGGCTTTGTTAAAATAAGATCCAACTTTGTTCTCTTTTCCAAGTTCAGTTTTGTTATTTTCCTGGGGCAGTTTAACAATGTAATGTGTAAAACTGTAAATGTACGCGAGTAAAGATACTTCATATAAGAACGACTCAGTAAAATTTCTGTCGTCTTATATGGAAAAGAATGGTAAGTTACTGTGACATAAGTAAGCAACAAAATAAAGATGAACAAAAGTGTTCATTTAGTAGCTGACGCTATAAAGACTCGCGGTGGCATGGTAATTCGACATCATACGTTGTGGACTAATGAGATTGAAGCAGGCAATTATTTGTTTGTTATATGCTGTCTGAATTGAATGGGGTAATGCTGGAATACATAAAATCCAGGAATTACTCACGTGATGACAAGAATGGCTCTACAAATAATAATGATCCGGAACTTCGTCATGCATTATTTAGTAACAGAGAACACCTGGTAAGAAAATCAAACTTGAAGGTAACATATAAAGAAGAAGGCTGCATTTGCGGTTTTACCTTTTCCCTCACCCAGTTCTTTGGCCCAAGTTCTGTCACTTAGGAAGGTTAGGAGAATGAGAGCGGATAACATCACAGCCACCTGAACCCGAAGATCCGACGATGCCAACATCCTAGCAGCATAGTGCGGTCACCAAAAGCCCGCTGGACCAAAACTGAAAGCTTACATCTGGGAAAAGACTTTGAGGAGTCAAGCTGGCGCTTGCGCGGACAAGCGAATCGATCTCTTGTGACCTAGAAGAGCATCTCCCGCCAACATCATTGCTGTCACCGCTACCACAAGCAGAATCTCCCTAAGAATCAGGGTCGCAAGTGCAAAGTCGCTGCCTAATTGTGTGCCACTCAAATGTGCAATTGCTGCATGATGCTTCCAAACATAACTGTTAGAGATATAGTTTTAGTTAAATGCCTGTTGTGCCCCAAGGAAGTAAACAAAATGCTGTACTTAATGTTGGTTACTTGACGTACTGGTATTATAACATTAGTTCAGTCCCGCTAAGCGACATATTCAGAATGATAAGTTCAAAACCCTAAGGGAGCAGATTTGGTCAAGTTTACTTTTGTATGTGAAATAGAGCCAGCTGAAAAATTCATTGTCATAGCCAGTGTTCAAATACCGGCTATGACACTGGATTTTTTAATTGGTTCTATTTCACATTCTCTAGCCAATCAGACCTTCAAAAGCATAATTAATTAATTTCGTTAATTGTACATACTGATGATAATAATAATATTACTTTGAATGCTTCCTAGTACATTAAAAGCTGAATACACGTAACTTCGGTCAGACTCCGAGCATATTACCCTATCATCCTTTTTACCGCCCACCTCTAAAATAGTGGCAGACCACACAATGTTAAACTACAAAAACAATCGAACCGGAAGTAAATTGTATGAAATGATTACATTTACCTTAATAATTAATTTCCTGCATATTACTGGTTTCCTTCTTAGTGGTGTATTTCGTAAATGTAATAAAAAATTTGAATCAGATTTAAAAAATTCATTGCCACGATTAGGAATCGAACCATAGATTTTCGTCTTACTGGGCTTACGCAGGGTCCGTGATTCAAATGAAAAAGAGTTCAGTGCATCTTCGACGCACGTCAATATGGCACAGTGGTAAGCCAGCGATCCTTGTTTCTAGTTCCGGATGTGGCAAAGAAGTTTTCAAAATTGATCTAGCTCTACCATTTTAACCTACATGCGGCTAGAGTGAAAAACACTCGCTAGACATTCACGTAATAATTTTTATGTTTACGAGACACTAACTACAGGATTTGAAGCATGTCTACCACTTTTAATTACTTAAGGCTTTATTTTTTGTTCCAACATCGCTCATCGTGCACGCGACTACCGTTTCCAAGCTGTGGATACGCTGATTTGTGAACTTATAAACCCGTTAGTCGTGGATTAACGCGTTATATTCTTTATTTTGTTCACTTTTTATTGTTCTTTTTTATAGCGAATCGTTTATGCAAAATTCAAATCAAAATCGAAGCGTTGATCATGCGTTAGAGTCCGGATTGTGGCAGAAAGAAAGCTTAAGTACCAGCAAGTGATAGGGATTTAATAGATAAAACAATGAAGTTTAACTTTGAAGGTAATCAACCTGCTTCTGAAGTCCCTTGCAGAAACCAGAGTAGAAAAGTAACTCCAAGCCCATCTAACTAGCGACTATCAAAAGCAGTGTAAGCACCGTAATCTTCTTGTAGGGGTAATAACTGTCCAGTTACCATTACAGCCATGGCCACCTTAATTGGTTTCTAGTGTTTCCAATACAGAACGCGTTTTTAACGTTCTGCGAGGTTAGTTCTTAATCTGAAATTACATATTTGAAATCAATAGTATGGAATTTCAGCTTTGAATACCACTTTTCGTTACAAATAAATAAATAATAAAACATTCATATAGACTTACAGTTTATGTTCTGGTTACTTTTGTCAGATAAACTCAAAACCAAAAACTGAAGGAACTGCGTCTGGTTTGAGGATTAATTTAGTCAGTGATAAAGGATTATTAACATTATTTGATTGCACTTAAAAACTAAGCTTGCAGTAAATCACATCTATAGACTTAAATATTGTATCATTTTTTCGTCCTTTCGTCCTTTCTTTCGTTCCTGCCATCCCCTCTGATAACTTAACTCCTGCAGCATTAGCCTCCAACAAAATATGTGATATTATGCGGGTCATGGTGACAAAATTGAATCAGGTGACTTGGGCTACCTTAGTTAAGAAAATGTACAGTGGTAATTAGATTCAGGTCTTCGGTAGGGTGGGTCATTTTTTTATATTAATGTGAGGATAGAATTTTCTCAGGGGGTAAAGAAGAAAACCATTTTTACCTTTCACAGAGGCTTAATTCTCCATTTCCTTACACTCCTGCCGTCAAACACAGCACCCCGAACTCCACATTCTCAACCTGTCACAGTCTTCTATTCATCAAAACCGGCTACATTACGGCATAAGTAGGATATATAGGCGAGACCTGGCTCACTTTTTGCGCTTATATGGGAAAGGATAGGGAAAACGAGGGTTCAAGGAGGAAAATGCGTTTATTTGGGGAAGATAGGGAAAACGTGGACAGATGATAGGCTAGACAGATGCTTGTAGGAGGGGGAATATGGACTTATATAGAGGAGAGATAGGGAATACGAGGAGAGGTACTAGACTAAACAGGGATTGAAGGGAGGAATATGGCTTTTATATGGGAGAGCTAGCAAACCGAGGAGCGGTATTAGGCTAGGAGGGTTTGAATAGCCGAGTATGCGTTTATATGAAGAGACGAGGAAAACGAGGGTAGATGCTAGGTTGAGAGAGCCTTCAAGGAGGACAATGCGTTTATATGGGGAGATAAGGAAAACGAGGCGAGATCCGAGGTAGAGCAGGTGCTGAAGGGGGGGACACCCTTTATATGATAGAGGTAAGGAATATGAGCAGAGGTAGTACCTTAGACAGAGGTCGAGGAGTACGGTATTCCTTTATGTGTGGAAGATATGGAAAACGGAGAGAGATCCTATGCTAGGAGAGAGATGAAGGAGGTGAATGCTAATCTAGACAGAGGTTGAGCAGTAGAGTATGCGTTTATATGGGAAAACATAGGAAAACGAGAAGAGAGACTAGGGAGCTTAGTGTTGATGTATGTGTAATGTTCGTCCAAGCATTAAATTATTTAGACTCATTGACTTCAAGACTTAAACGCTAACAAAGACTATATTGCGTTCTAAAGCCCCGGCATGTGTCTCTAAAGGGCTGCACGCAGATCCTCGATCGAAGTACCATGCCGCATGCATTTTGATTGATTAATGTAATTAAACGCTGCTCGTCGATCATCAATACAATTATTCCAATTATATCTTTATTGTTAAAGTATAAAGAGAAATTCAGATAGTATCGTAAATGTGTAGGGTAAACTGGTTAGTATACAAGTGTTCGTGATAATTCAGAGGAACGATTCGTATCAGAGCTATTTAAGGTAATTTTCATATGATTCGGGTAATATGTCAGGTATTTAACTCATTTTAACACGTAATTCAGGTAGCGTCACAGGTATTCATGGTAATATAGAGAGTAATCGGATTATAGACATTTCTCATCCAACGTTGCATCTCTCTTATATGCCTTTTTTCTTACAAACATATTATTGATAAACATATAGACGGAGAGGGATAAACTGCATATTGGTTCAGAGTGAAGGTATATAGAAGTATGCTAAACTAAACCCGCACCGAACACCCTAACCTATCTCTACCTTGAATTCTCATTGTATATTCAATCCTATCATCTAACCCAACCAACGTAACAACACGTAACATCGCGTAACATAAGCACGTAGCACCACGTAACATACGCACGTAACCACTAACAAGACGTAACAACACGTAGCAACCATTTAACTACGTATCATAACCACGTAACCAGGTAACATAACGCAATACCCTGTGACATGACGTAACCAGAAACGCAACAAGACGTCACACTACGTTACACCGGCACGTAACCATGTGACAAGAGGTAACCAACGTAACATCGCGTACCATAAGCACGTAACATAAGCACGTAACCACCTAAGAAGACGTAACAAGACGTAACAAACATGTAACCACGTATCATAACCACGTAACCACGTAACGTGACGAAACACCCTGTGGCATGACGTAATCAGAAACGTATCAAGACCTAACACCGCCTAATCTCCCTAACCAGAGATAACCCCGAGTTTCTTTTAAGGAAATTGCGGCGTTCTATTGGTTTTATTATTTGAGAGTCTTAATTGCAAAGTTTGACGTCAACATACCTTTACTGTAGTTCGCTGTAAGCGCCTCTCCTGTTTATCTAGGCTTGAGACTAGCACTAGGATTGCTCCTAATGGCAGGGTTACCGCCTGTCCTTCCATTTTATTCTTCTTTATTCATCAGATGTCTGCTAGGTGTATACACATCACATGGGTAAAGTTCAATTTTTCTTAAAATTGTACACTCACGGAGAAAATCTTCATCTTCTGGCTTACATTCGCTTAAGCACTATTTGTAATGTTGTAATGCCCATATGCATATATCGTTATACCATCCTCGGCAACAACTCTTTTGACATCAAACGAAGTCAACGTAATTTTATTCACTTGCACTGTGCTAACATCATGCTGTTGTGACAGGCTCAGATTGATAGGCCTTTCTTATTATTTCTCTGGTTTTAAGACTGTATAGCTCTCGAATGTGACGTACTGCTTAATAGCACTACGTTTTATGCCTTTAATCTTTTTAATCATTGAGCCGTGGATATCTAATGCATGCATCTTAGGACGTAGTGCGACAAAGTGTTGAATGATTTTAGCATTAGCCTCATTTTTAAATTTCTCAAGCACTTTCTTGTATGAGTAGACTGGCATATATGGTTGACAGGGTAATCAGCTGTATCTATGTACTCAAGAAAACGTAGCATGTCCTGGTACAGATCTTCAGTTCTCACTCGATAAATTAATGAATCAGTGTCCATATACATAAGCTTCAGGTTTTCAGCTCCATAATACGTTAACAACACATCATAATGATAGTGGTACATTAATGTCTTGGAGATGTCCAACACACTCATTCCAATGTATATAGGCTTGTTGAACTCAACAAGCGTTCGGGATACCATATGCACATCAGCTAGGTTGGTAGCATATATATTCGGTCGATAAACGTAGGCTTGGCAAAAAACATTTCCTGAGACTTCTCGTTTGTCACAACCGTATATCTCACGATTGTGCAGGTTCACCATAGTTTTTCCGAACATAGCATTGTTGAACAGTTTGTAGAGATCCTTCTCAATATCATTAGAACATTTTAAAGTCACTGATCCCTGCTATTTTCATTTAGTCTAGAATTTGTCATATTTCATTTTTAAAGTCGCCTTTGTTAAAGATAATGTCTTGCAATCAATTTTTTAAATTTCTTTTAAAATCAAGTCAAGCTCGCGTTTAACGTCTATAATGGCCGTCTCCATGTGCTAAAAACGCAAGGTCGTTGTTCTCTCAGAAAATAGGTGGCTTTCTAAATTGTTACCAAGGTGAAGAGGTGTACATTTTATTGAAGAAGGATTAATACGTTATATAATTGTTCTAAAAAAGGTTCGTGCCTCATCTATAAATAGGGTGATCTCGGGCATTGGACTTCATTCTGCTAATTATCTCCAGGTGTCAAATCGTTGTTCTCTCATAAAATAATCGGCTTTTTAAAGTGTTATTAAGGTGAAGAGGCCTACATTTCCTTGAAGTTGTGTTAGTACATTATTACATCATATTAAGAATGAAAAAGACGTCATATATGGATATCACTTCTAGTGCATCAGGATATTCTTGTGGTAAATGTGGAAAGGCATTTCTACGTGGTTATGATAAAAGAAGGCATGAGCTACGTTCTAAGGAGCTCTTCAAATGTAAATATTATAATGCAGCCTTCAAAGACAGTTATAAAGGTCAGCGACACGAAGATGTATACGAAATAAACAGGCCTGCGAAGAAACGTAGATTAGACCCTACTAAAAAGAGTTATTATCTACAATGGATGACCGTGGCATGAATGAATATGAAACTTCATTTGATGGACGCTTGAAATCATATTTTATATGCAGTGAATCAACTAAGGATTTGAATATGTACCTGCATGAGGCAAAACAGCGGATAATTCGGGTTGTACATAAAGAGCTTTGGTATTCACAAGAGTGTAAAAATTAATCTCCTAGCTGAGTGTAGATTTGTTAACAGTATCGGAGAAACCTGCAAAAAACATTTAAAACCCGGAAACAAGCTGTTTTCCTAGAAACGGATCTGGAGTCTATGCTGGAAACAAAAAGGAAGAAGTTGGTTACTGAAATGGAGGAATCACAAGTTAAGGGCAGCAACTGGGTGCTGATTGCAGTGGAAGTGGTTCGTCGTCGTAGTAACAGGTACAATCTGTTACGAGGAAGTAGCTACATACCCCTGCCTCCATCTGTTGAAGCAAGAAAAGCCTTCATTAACATCCAGAATTGTACCGATGAGCTATGCTTTATGTATTCTGTATTAGCCAAATTCGTTGAGAAGAATGCGCTACGGGTGAGCAAATACCAGCAACTTCAAAATAAATATGACTTCAGCTGTGTTTCCACTTTCTCAAGCATCTAAATTTGAGAAACTTAACAGGATATATATCAACGTCTTCGGCCTGGATGAGAACCATGAAGTGTGTCCAATAGAGGTGGCTGATACTGAACTACATGAACACCGTGACCTTCTACTATTGAGTGACAGTAGCGGAAAACATCACTACGTTTATACAAAGAATTTTGAAGAACTTATTCGTCGTCAGAAAACTATGCGTATTAGGCGTGTTTATACCTGTAAGCGCTGTTTTGCCCATTTTGATAATCGATATGGACGCAGTGGACTAGAAAAACTACAAGAAAATGCGTACATCTGTAACCAACACAGTATTGAAAGGCCAGATATGCCTACAAGGAGAAATCCATTGTACAGTTTAAAATGTTTGAAAGGATGTTGAAACTACCTTACGTCATCTATGTAAACTTTAAAAGCATTCGCGCCCCATGTCATACGTGTATACCCAATCCTGAAACTTCATATACAACCCCTTATCAGCAGCATGTACCTATAAAATTCTGCGTTTACGTTAAACCGTCATCCGAAGTTGAACATCTGGAAACTGGTCTTCCTAAGCATCCCTATGTATATCGTGGTGTTGATGCTGATCACAAGCTTATGGAATACCTACCGTTGCTTTCATGGGAAATTAATAATATATACAAATCTAGCATGCCTCTGAAACTTACAGATCAACAGCAGATGGATTTCAAGTCCTCTACAGTATGCTACTTGTGTGGAAACACCCTTACTGAGGATAACTACAATGTACGCGACCATGATCACATCAGTGGTGAATATCGTGAAAGTCTACATAATGAATGTAATTTAGCCTGCAAAACACCCAAGTATATTCCAGTCTTCATGCACAACCTCAGTGGGTATTACTCACACTTCATTGTTAATGAGTTGGGATGTACAAGTGAGCGGGTGGAAGTAATTCCTGGCTCTGAAGAAAGCTATAAATCATTCTCCATGTATGTAGGAGATATAAAGCTTCAGTTTGAGGATAGTTTTCGGTTCCTCAGTATAAGCTTGGGTAAGCTGGTGAAGAATCTAACATCGTACCCTTAAACACTGAAACACTTCAGAGAAGAAAAGTTGAACTTGTTGACACGTAAGGGTGTATTTCCCTATCATTACGTCACGTCATGGTGTGTTTTCAACGAAACTTGCCTGCCTCCTAAGGAATCCTTCTACAATAGATGAAATGATGAAGAAATTAGTTATACTGACTAAAATCATGCTAGAAATGAATGGGAGTTGTTTACTGTAAGAAACCTGGGTGAGCACAGTGACCTCTACTTAATCTCTGATGTACTTCTACTAGCTGATGTCTTTGAGGCATTTAGAGATCAAACCCTCAAAATCACAAAGTCGACCCTGCCCATTAGTTCACCTTTTCAGGACTTACAGGGGACGCTATGTTGCTGTATACTGGAATTCAGCTGTAATTGTTACAGAATTATGACCAATTACGCATGGTAGAGTCCGGCATAAGACGGGGTTTATGTCAAATTTCCCACCGGTGTGCCTAAGCAAATAACTCCTACATGGATAAGTATGACCCGTCGAAACCAAACCAATTTATTATATATGAGGACGAAAATAACCAATGTGGTTGGGCAATGCGCCATGCTCTCCCTTATGGTGGATTTGAGTGGATGTCACCTGAAAAAATCGACTTAGAAAGACTACAAGAAGATGATCCTCATGGATACATATTAGAAGATGACATCGAGTATCTTGCGGAACTTCACGTTCTACACAACGATCTTTCTTTCCTGCCCGAGTGTATGAAGCCTAAGGACTCGACTACAAAGTAAATGATACCCCATGTCGGACCTCGAAAGAAGTTTGAAGAACCTTACATGACTTTGAATCAGGCTCTAAATCATGGACTACAGCTAACAAAAATACATCGTCTGCTACAATTCCGACAGTCGCAGGGTTAATTTAAAAACGGACTACGACAACAGGCTGCAAATGATTTTGAAAAGGAATCTCAACAATGCTATGTTCGGAAAAGCTATAGAGAACCTGCGTAATCGTGTGGGTACACGGTTAGTCACAAACGAGAAGACTCTGGAAAGGTTAATTGCCAAGGCTACGTTTATCGACCGAACAATTTATGCTACCAACCTAGCTACTGTGCATATGGCATTCCGACAAATTGTGTTCAACAAGACTATAAACAGTCGAATGAGTGTGTTGGACATCTCCAAGACATTAATGTACCACAATCACTATCATGTGTTGTTACCGTATTATGGAGCTGAAAACCTGAATCTTATGTATATGGACTTTGATTCATTCATTTATTCGAGTGAGAACCGAAGGTATGAAGGCAGGACAAGCTGCGTTTTCTTCAATACTTACATACAGCTGATTACTTTGTCAACCACATATGTCAATCTACTCAGGACAAGAAGGTACTTGGGAAATTTATAGATGAGGCTAATGGTAAAATCATCCAAGGCTTTGTCGGACTACAACCTAATATGTATGCACTAGATATCCACGGCTCAATGATAAATCGGATTAAAGACATGAAACGTAGTGCTATCAAGCAGTACGTCACATTCGAGAGCCATACTGTCTTAAAACCAGAGAAATAATAAGAAAGGCCTATCAATCTGATCCTGTCGCAACAGCATGCTGTTAGCACAGTGCAAGTGAATAAAATAACGTTGACTTCGTTTGATGTCAAAAGAGTTATTGCCGAGGATGGCATAACCACATATACATATGGGCATTACAGCATTACAAATAGTGCTTAAGAGAATGTAAGCCGAAGATGAAGATTTTCTCCGTGAGTGTACAATTTTAAGAAAAATTGAACTTTACCCATGTGATGTGTGTACACCTGGCAGACATCTGATGAATAGAGAAGAATAAGAAGATGGAAGGACAGGCGGTAACCCTGCCATTAGGAGCAATCCTAGTGCAAGTCTCAAGCCTAGATAAAGAGGAGAGGCGCTTAAAGCGAACTACAATAAAGGTATGTTGATGTCAAACTTTGCATTTAAGACTCTCAAATAATAAAACCAATAAAACGCCGCAATTTCCTTAAAAGAAACTCGGGGTTATCTCTGGTTAGGGAGATTAGGCGGTGTTACGTCTGGTTACGTTACTGGTTACGCCATGTCACAGGGTGTTACGTCATGTTACGTTTTTACGTGGTTATGATACCTGGTCACATGATTTCTACGTGGTGTTACGTCTTGTTAAGTGGTTACATGCTTATGTTTTTTCATTTTACTACGTGCAAATGTTACGCGATGTTACGTTGGTTATGTCTTGTCACGCGGTTACGTGGCGGTGTACCGTAGCGTGAGGACTTGTTACGTTTCTGGTTACGTCATGTCACAGGGTGTTATGTCATGTTACGTGGTTACTTGGTTACATGTTTATTAGTGTTGTTACGTCTTGTTATTTGGTGGTTATGTGCTTATGTTATGTTGTGCTACGTGTTTATGTAACGCGATGTTACGTCTTGTTGCGTGGTTACGTTTTTTGGTTACGTTACGTCTTTTTACGTGGTTATGTTACGTGTTGTTACGTTGTTTAGGTTAGTGAATGATAGGATTGAATAGACAATGAGAAGTCAAGGTAGAGATAGGTTAGGGCGTTCGGTGTGGGTTTAGTTTAGAATAGTTCTATATACCTTCACTGTAAACCAATATGCAGTTTATCGCTCTCCGTCTATATGTTTAACACATAAAAGCTTGTTAGATTAAAAAAATATATATATAAAAGTGATGTAACGTTGGATGAGATATGTTTATAATCTAACTACTCTCTATATTACCATGAATACCCAGATGCTATCTGAATTACTTGTTAAATGAGTTAAATACCGACATACTACCCGAATTATATGAAAATTACCTTAAATAGCTGTGGTACGAATCGTTGCTCCAAATTATCATGAGCACTTGCGATACTAACCGGTTTACCCTACATATATACGATACTATCCAAATTACTCTTTATACTTTAACAATAAAGAAATACTGAATTGTAATAATCATTTTCATCGATCGACGAGCAGCGTTTAATTACATTAATCAATCAAAATACATGCGGCGGGGTACTTCGATCGAGGATCTGCGTCCAGCTCTGTAGAGGCACGATGCGGGGCATTAGAACGCAATATGGCCTTTGTTAGCGTTTAAATCTTGAAGTCAATGAGTCTAAATGATGTTATGCATGGGCAAACATTAAGCATACATCAACACTAACCTCGGTAGCCTCTGTTCTCGTTTTCCTATATTTTCCCATATTAACGCATACTTTACTCCTCAACATCTGTCTAGATTAGCATCTCTCCTCGTATTCCCTACCTCTCTTATATAAAGCGCATTCATCTCCTTCCTCTCTCCCCTAGCATATGATCTCTCTCCGCTTTCCATATCTTCCACACATAAACGAATACCATACTCCTCGATCTCTGTCTAACCTACGTATTCTTTACCTCTATCCCGTACTTCAGCATCTGTATTATCTCGGATCTTACCTGGTTTTCCCTATCTCTTCGATATAAACGCATTTTTCTCCTAAAGGCTCTCTCAACCTAGCATCTATCCTCGTTTTCCTCGTCTCTTCATATAAACGCATACTCTACTATTCAAATCTTCCTAGCCTAATACCGCTCCTCGGTTTGCTAACTCTCCCATATAAAACCAATATTCCTCTCTTCAGTCCCTGTCTATTTTAGTACCTCTCCTCGTATTCCCCATCTCTCCTGTATATAAGTCCAAATTCCCCCTCCTACAGCATCTGTCTAGCCTATCATCTGTCCACGTTTTCCCTATCTTCCCCATATAAACGCAGTTTCCTCCTTGAACCGTCGTATCTAGCCTCGTTTTCCCTATCCTTTCCCATATAAACTTAAAAAGTGAGCCAGGTCTCTCCTATATATATATATATATATATATATACTACACGCGTATTTTGCTAATCAAAATTCATATGAAGTGACCGACGAAGTACATTTGTGCTTAGACCTTCCAAATGGTCAATGTCTCATCAAAGCTGACATTTCCAACACGCCCACTGTCATATGACGTGGCCTATAACTCCCGTGGACATAATATTTATTTATTTACCATTGGTTTACTTCTGCAATTAATATCCGTGGTGTTAGCTTCATAGCTGCAAAGGAACTTTAAGGTTTATAATGTTACGACTTGTCAGTTTTACTTAGTAGGGAAACAGTATTTCTTCCGGTTTCTACCTTTCTTGTACCTACGGAAATGAGACCGTTAAAGGTAAAAGC
The DNA here is from genome assembly GCA_030765065.1 of Deroplatys truncata. NCBI lineage: Eukaryota > Metazoa > Arthropoda > Insecta > Mantodea > Mantidae > Deroplatys > Deroplatys truncata. The sequence continues at coordinate 403,648,027 of CM060990.1, read as the reverse complement.
ACCGAAACGGGACTTTGAGAGCAAGAACAAGTTCACTAACATGAATTTGAACTATTCTTTCCGTTATAGTGTGTTTCATATGGTACATATTTATATCCTAGGTTTATAGAATCCATACACTCACTCCATAAGCTTTATAAACATTCATAGAATTATTATTATTATTATTATTATTGTTATTGTTATTATTTATTTCATACGTTACACGATACGCTGAGCAAATTGCTTCACGACCAAGGAAAAACACAAACTAAACCATCCAACAGGTTGGTCGTTTACAAGAAATTTAAATCCTGAACATGGAAATACGAACAAGGTCTATAATTTATTATTATTATTATTATTATTATTGTTGTTGTTGTTGTTGCTTTTATGGATTAAAATATATCCATGAATCACTCCTTCTGCACTTAGTATCTACAGTAATGCAGCACAAATATACACCATTGGCACCTGCAAAAGCTCTAAATAATTAACGTAGATAAATAGCTCAACATGTATTAGCAGCATTTCCTGCATATTCCTGTCCTTTAGATCTACATGCATGACATATTTCATTTCTTTCAGTCACACTAGCACTAGCGGCGAGCAAATTTAGCAGTACCTACCACTAAAGGATTGGATTTTTACCCCATACATATTTGCATGCTTTTACTCATTTTAGAATTTATGGATAGTCTGATTTGGAAGTGAGCCGGCAGAGGATGTAATTATATGTAATAGAATTTTGTCAAAGGAGTTTAAGCTATACGAACAGGATTTATTTAGTTGTTAGGAGGTCTACAAATGTTCAGTGAATGAGTACCTGAGGTACTCACTGAGACTGATAACTAGTTACATTCTGTTCCCATTAGTCTTCAACCGCTGCATAGAAAGTAGCTATTTTCTTCCCCTTTGGTTTTGTAAGCATTACTGACTAAGCAAGTCACTTTCTATCCCGTTACCTTTGTACTCGTTATAATAATCTGTCTGCAAGAAAGCAACCGAAAGTTAATTTTCAGCCATCCTATGTCAGAAGCCTAACCTCAATTCTATGATGAATTTTCAAATACTGTTCACTGTTTTAATACAAACATATAACTGTTCCATGCACAGAGGGGACAACATAAATTATCCTCTTGATAAGGGCGGCTCTGTCCTTGCTCCTGAATGGTATTTGGTCGGTGGTGTTTTTGGTAATGGAGATGTTGGTGGAGGCAGGGAATGGAAATAAAATTAATACTATTAATGGCGGTTAGAGAAGTAGTAGCAATATTAGTAGAAATATACGTTTTGTTAGCAGTAATAGCATCATCATCATCATCATCAGCAGCAGCAGCAGCAGCAACATCAGTAATAGTAGTTGTAGCAACAGCAAAGCAATAGGAAGGTTAGCAGGAGTGGGTATACGTTGTATTAAAAGCAGTAGTAGTGGTAGTAGCAGTCCTAGTAGCAGTATTAGTAGTGGTAGTAGTAGCAGCAGAAGTGTTAGTAGTAGTAGTAATAGTAGTAGTAGTAGTAGTAGTAGTAGTAGTAGTAGTAGTAGTAGTAGTAGTAGTAGCAGTAGTAGTATTAGTTGTTGTTGCTCTAGTACCGGTGGTAGTAGTAGTAGTAAGAGCGATAGCCGTAGTCTCACAAGAAGTAGTGTTAGCAGCGATAGTAGCGGTAAATATTGTAATATGAAAGGAAGTGATATCAATGGGACAGTAGCAGTATAAGTCGTAATATAACATCTCAATCTCTAGACCCTATAGTGAGCTAGATCACTTAAAGAAATCTAGTCTACTCTAGGATGTAGATTACGTCATAAATACATAATTACACTGAGTACTTGTATGAAAATAAATTGTAGTTCTTATTTAGAGTACGTTAGAGCTAAAAAATTTAAAACAATATTATTTATACTTAATATATTTATAAAATTTGGTAACATCTTATAGTCGGTTATTTTTTTGAATGAAAGAAATCCTCCTCTGTATAGAAGGTGTGAGTGATGAGATATCTTTTCAATGCTAACTTGAATTTATTTTTATTAGTTTTCAGTTCCTTAATATATGATGGAAGTGAATTAAATAATACTATACCATTGTAGTAAGCCCCTTTTTGGAATACTTGTAGGTTATTGCTTGGCCTATGTATGTCCTGCCCATTTCTGGTTTGTTTGCTGTGTATGTCTTATTTTTTATAAACACCTCTGGGTGGTTAACCACGGTTAAAAGTACAGCTAAAATATACTCACAGGTTAATGGTAGAATTCCAAATGTTTTGAATAGTGGTTTACAACCAGTTGATTTCTTTACACCTGCCATTATTCTTATTACCAAAAGAAATATTTTTTTGTGTCTACTGAATTTCCCAAAGTGTTATTCCATAAGTCATAATTGAATGAAAATAAGCATAATATACTGTTTTAGGAGGCTTTTATTTGTAAAATGAATTAATGATTTAATTGCAATACATGCAGACCTTCGTTTCGGTAGGATGTAGTCAATATGGTCTTTCCAATTCATATTATGATCTATAAGAAGACCAAGAAATTTTATGCTACAAGCTTCAGTAATTTTATTGCCTTCATGTTCGATTCTTATGTCTACAATATTTTTATTTTTTGTGCGAAAATTTATATACTTAGTTTTTTCAAACTTTATGTGAATTTTGATACTATCGAACCAATTATTTAGCACACTGAAAATACCGTTGGATAATTCTGAGAGGCGACTGATATTGTGTTCTTTAATGTAATACTTATATCATCTGCAAAGAGAACTTGGTAAGCATGTTTATTTATTACTCTGGGGAGGTCGTTGACATTAGAAATAACAATGGACCCAAAATCGAACCTTGTGAAACGACATGCTTTATTTCTCACCATTTGGAATATATTTTGGATAAGAGGAGGGTAAACAGATAATGAATGAATGAAAGAATGGAATATATTTTGGAATTATCTGCAGTATTTATTATGTCCTTTTAATGTCTGTTTGATAGGTAAGATGCAATCCATTGATATATTTTATTCTTAATGCCATAATATGATAATTTTTATAAGAGTATGTAACGATTTACACAGTCAAATGCTTTTGATAGGTCACAGAATATTCCTAGTGTATTACATTTATTATCAAGTGATTTCAAAATTTCATTCGTTAAGTTGAAAGTGGCATCATTGGTTGACATGTTTTCCTAAATCCAAAATGCGCCTTTGCCAAAATATTATTTTTAATTAGGTGGTGACATATTCGTTTTAACATAAGTTTTTCAAATACTTTGGAGAAAGCAGTTAGTAATGATATTGGTCTATAGTTCGACAGTTGTGACTTTTACCCTTTCTTGTATAGTGGTTTAACTATAGAATATTTTAGCCTGTCAGGAAAAGTCCCTGTTACAAAGAAGAAGTTACATATATGACTTAAAGTTTTTCTAATTTTATCGGCGCATAGTTTTAATATCTTAATAGTCATTTCGTTATAACCCGATGAATTATTGCTTTTGAGGGATTTTATCGTTTTATTTACTTCTATCGTGCTCGTGGGTACTATTTCTGTACAAATAGGCTGTTCTAAGCTTGCTTTTTTCAAATGTGAAATAGGGTCCTCCATATGTTGTTTGGACTGCAACAGTAAATTTTCTGCTAATTGAATATAATACTTATTAAATAATGTTGCTATTTCTTGTGGTTCTTTTGGGGCGATATGATTTACACTAATTTCTTTTATTTAATTTTTTGTGTGATGTTTACCAGTACCTTTTATATAATTTTCCATATTGTATTAGGCTTGTTATTTGAGGAATTTATCTGCTTTACATAGCAGAGTTTTTTAGCTACATTTATAACCTTTTTCAAATTTTTACAATATTCTTTATAGTGTTGTCTATGTTTCTCACAGTTGCTTTCTCTAGTAGCCATGTGGAGTTCCCTTTTGTATTTGCAGGATATCTTAATACCTTGTGTTAATAATTTTCTTTACATGAGATGGAAAACTTGAGTTATGAATTCTTTTTAAAGTATTTAGAAAGGAGTTAAGCATGTCATTCATATTTTTCTTTTTGTATATTTCTTCCCAGAATTGTTCTGAAAGCTGGTAATTAAAGAGTTCTATGTTCTCACCGTTAATGACTCGGTAGTTGGATACATGATTCGTTATTTTGGAATGGGGAATATTATAATTTATTTTAAGCAACTCTCCATCATAGTCTGAAAGTCCATTAGTTAAGGGTTGGATTTCATGGTACTCATTTTTAGACATATCTATGAAAGTATTATCAATAGCTGTTTTTTTTAATTCTAGTTGGAAAGTTGACTGTATGCATAAGGTTGTATGTTCTTAGTAATGAACACATTTATTCCTTTTGGTTTCTGTCTTTAATGAAGTCTATATTTAAGTTACTACACAGTACAAATTAATTTTTAGACAGTAGATATTTTAGAGCAGCACCCAGATTGTATAGGAAGTTTTCAAAATTGGCAGCTGCGGCTCTGTATATTGTTAATATAATTAGTTCGTTGTCTGGCTTTTTTATATGAACCGCGCAACACACAAATGTTTGTTCTATACAGTATTTATCCAGATCAAAAGTGTCAAACTGTATGTTATTCTTAACCAAGATACTCACACCCCATTAGAGAGTTTTTCTACAGTAATATGCTGCTCTGTTGTAGCCTTCCATTGAGATATGTAATATTTCCTAATTGTCCATGTGATGTTCCGTTATGCATAGGATATCTGGGTTTTTACTTTAATTTTTGAAACTAATTAATAACTCAGAGATTTTATTTCTTATACTTTGAGTATTTTGATGAAATACTGTTAATGAGTAATGTCTTTTTGTTGATTGTATGCAATATTTGTCTAATTTCTCTGTTTCAACTACTTGTAATTTCCTTCAATATCTCTTATTTAGCCTAAAAAGGGGAGACTCTACTGTTAGCAATTGCAGGAATATTACTGGTATTACCCATGGATGTTCATAAAATGCTCAGCAATGACGTGCGTGAGCATATCCTTGCCATGAGCGCATAAATGCAATCCATGTGTAGTATAACCATTCCTCTTAATGAATGATACATCTATAATTCTAATGTGGCCTGTTCCCTCTCTACCAAGACACTGATCAAGTCTTCGATTAACCTCACCTTCTTGTTAATCCAAGGCTTGTCATGTCTCCAGAGATTCACAAAGCTCACATTTGTGTGGCTACTGGCATCAGGAATGTGGTTCATATCCATCTCAATTGAATAATTGAGGTTCCTATCCAAACTTTTTCCAGGCCCCCCCACTATTACCACATGATTTTCTTTATTGAGATCCTTTGACGTGTCTGCAAGATTCCCCACCACATGGCTAAGACCAGCATTGGGATTGAAAACACTGCTAACAGTATATTTCTCACCCAATTTCGCCTGGAGTCTTTCTCTGATGCCCCTAGCATGACTATTTCCTAAAACTAAAACCCTACCTTTGGCATCAAAGGGCCCCTTTCCTGGCTTGGGTTTGAGAACAGACCCCGTCCCCGGAAGTGACGTGGCAGGCACTTCCTCCGGCAAAGCCAGGGAAGACCCCACCTCCGGCACCGCCAAAGCCTAAAATCTGTTTTTCAACTCCAACTCGGTAACTTTGTCACGAGGACACCCAAAACTTCTACGCCTACGGTTAGGATTGGTATACACATGAAATTCCGGTGATTTAATTTTACCTTTACTATCCAATTTCGGGCTCTCAATTTCTAATCTTGCAACCTCCAATTCATTTTGTAGGCTTAGAATGGTATTCTCCTGACTTAATACTAAAGCCGTAAAGTTCACAGTACCAAAACTGATTTACACTTTCACTATTAGTACTCGCACAGTCCCAATGAAACCACAATTTACACTGAACACAAAAAACACCTTGCTTCACGATCCTACGGCACGATCCACACTTACCCGCCACATCACACGCTTTTTCACTCATAATCGCAGCATTTTGCTTACTTCAATTCTTAAACCACTAGCAACACAGCAAACACTTCACTTCGTAACTCACTAGTAATACGACAAACACTTATGTAACTTCTTAAACCACTAGTAACCAAAACCGTTATTTAACATTTGATACTACTAGTGATACACTAAATATTTTCCTGTTCAAGTATAATCACAAGCTACTAAGCGTCTAAGTCTGAAAAAACGCAAAAATAGGTTATGTGAGCACAAAGAAATCAATAAATACGGCGGGCGTAGCGTAACATTTTATAGTCAGTTATTTTTTTGAATGAAAGATAGTGAGGATAATAACAATAGGTCGAGGAGCAGTGGCAATATACGGTTATTCAAAAAGAAGGAACCGAGTTTAAATATTTATTTCTATGAAGGATAATAGATGGCGATACATGCAACACATCACTGAATAGAGAAAAGGTCAAAATTTTATATTATGTGTTCAAAATGAGCACCATTTGTATGCGAGGACGACCAATGATTTTCCGTTTGCACACGCAACCATCTCCCACGAATTTATTGTATCAATTGCAAATTTTTTATGACGAGGCGGCTTGTTGTTGAACTTACAACGAAATGCACGCTGCAATGAAAGAATATATTCACTCTTTGCATAATGCAGCACAGAAAACGACTTTTTCTGTGGCGTTGCCATTTTATCGTAAACAAACACGGCGGCGCTGTAGGCACTGAATGGAACTAATAGGTGGGGCTTAAAACTTTGAGCTTTTCTCTATTCAATGATGTGTCGTATGTGTCGATATCTATTGCCGTTCATTTAAAATTAAGATTTAAAATCTGTTCCTTTCTTTTGAATAACCCTGTATAAAATTCTGATAGGAATAGTATTACTACTGGAAGCGCCAGTGACAGTCTAAGTGCCGGTGATAATAGCATTAGTATTAGCATTTATAGTAGTAGTAGTAGTAGTAGTAGTAATAGTAGTAGTAGTAGTAGTAGTAGTAGTAGTAGTAACAGTACTAATGGTGGTAGTAGTAGTAGTAGGAGGAGGAGTAGTAAGAGTACTAGTGGTAGCAGTAGTAGCAGCAGGACAAGTAGTAGTGGTGGTGGTGGTGGTGGTGGTGGTGGCGGCAATAGAACGTCAGTAGTGAACTACCTGTTAATTCCGAATTGCGACCATGTCATGCAAGTTGTAACCGTGTAACAAATCACATCAGATCATCTTCTGCACGTCACCGATTATTCAGAAATCTTTAGAATATATCAGATACCGAGCATGGTGACATTATTCTTCATGCAGACGTAAGGTGACTTAGTAGTGGGGAAACTCTATAACAATTATGCAGCCTTCTGGATGAGGTCAGAGGTTTTCTGAAATCATCTTCTGGACAATATTGTCAAGAACTTGATGAGATACCATGGCTACTACATTTAGATTTGTTGGTAGATATCACCTCAAAATTAAACGAGTTAAACCTTGAATTGCAAGGGAAAAATCGCAACATTTCAGGCATAATAACTGTGGTAAATACTTTTCAGAGGAAACTAACGCTATAGGTTACACATTTAAAAAGAAAACGCCTTTCACATTTTCCAACTTTTAAATCAGGTATGGAAACCGTAAATGTCTGAGAATGCAATCTTTTAACTTTTGTCCAAAATCTTGAAATCCTAGTCACAGAATTTAGCAACCTGTTTAGCCAGTTTTAAACACCCGAACCAGTGATTATATTTATCATATCAGTGATTATCATTTCCTTCAGTTGACATTACTGAACTTGGAGGTGGGATGTGTGGAATGTTCGGAAATTGTAATTTTGAGGAATTAAAAATGGAAATCTTAAATCTTCAAGAAGATATATGTTTGAAGTCATGGTATACGCACCTTCAAGCAATTATTGGGCTCTGGTGGACAGGAATAAATATTCAATGGTCCGTAGTGTTGCTTTCAGACCTTATTCTTGTTTTGGTTCGACATATGTTTGCTAATTGACATTTTCATCCTTGAGCATCATCAAGAATAAATACCGATCCAGTCTGACAGACTCACATCTAAATGACGCATTAAGAGCAGTTTGTTTTAGCTACACGCCAGTTTTTCCTGAACTTGCAGCGAACATGCATTGTAAAAGTTCAAGCCAATCATAAATGTTATAAATCTAATTAATTTTATTTCTAATTATTTTGAATATACTTACCGTATTGAATTTTTGTGGGTCATTATTGGTACAGTAGAAGTTGTAATAGTAGAGGTACTAATAATGATAACAATAATAGTAAAATAGTGGTTGTGATGGCGGCGGTACCCGCACCTCCTTAGGACTGAGTTAAATGTGCTTGAGCACATACGAATGTTGAACAGCACTGTTATAAACCATAGTACATTGTGTTATTATTTATTCTCCAGCACTATATGAACCCTGGTGCGGCAAATGGCATGTTAGTTTTATATGTAAATATACAAAATCAAAGAAATATATAAGAAATTAACTAACTACAAATAGCTAAATGGATGAATAAATGCCAGAAATAGAGGATATAAAAGCAGAGGTGCCACAAGACTTAGTGAATAATGTTGTCAATGTCTATGAATAATTGAATGTACAACGATAGGGATGTCCTTATAAACCACAGGAGGAATGCGAGTAGTAGTACTAGGAGCGCCCAAAATATGATTACTCATACAATGAATAACCTAAGTGCTAATAGTAGGAGAGACTTTAACAAAATAAGTCCTGGTACCACTAGTCCTCCTGTTATAAAACATAGGAGGAACGGTGGTACCAGGAGCGTCCGAAATTTGGTTAGTCTAAAAACGACTAACTTCAGTGGTAATAGGAAAGACATTAACAAAATAAGCCGTAGTAGGAATAAAAATATTAGGAGCAACAGCAGCTTTTTAAGTCATAGTATGATTACTATTAAGGATGAAACTAGGAATGATAGCAGCAGTAGATTTTAGTAGAAATAGCAGTACTAATAGGGGTCCAGTAGCAATTAAATCGATGTAAGAGTAGAGCAACAGTACGATCTTCCTCAGCAGTATACATCGTATGGAAGTACTTGTAGTAGTAGCACTAGTCGTAGTAGTAGTAGTAGTAGTAGTAGTAGTAGTAGTAGTAACTAATAACAGCCGTAGTAGCAGCAGCAGTAGTAGTAGTAATAGTAACCAGTAGTAACAGTAATAGTAGTAGTAGTGGAACTAATAACTAGCAGGAGCAGTAATACTAACAAAAGTAGTAATAGTAGTAGTAAATAATAGCAGTAGTAGTAGTAAACAATAGCAGCAGTAACAATATTAGCAGTAGTAGTTCTAATAACTAGCAGCAGAAGTAGTAGTAGCAGCAGCAGTACTAGTAGTACTAGTAACTGATGGCAGTAGTAGTAGTTGTAACTAATAGCAGTACTAGCAGTAGCAGTAGTAGTAACTAATATCAGTAGTAATAGCAGTAGTAGTAGTAAATTAAATTAAATTGAGTTTTATTTGTAGACACTACTTAACTACTATCATCCTTAGAGTCCCATTCTATATTCGGCGTGAAAGACCGGTAATTTTGCTCAGAGGCCTCTTTATCAGGATTGAGGTTCTCTTATGTGCCATAAATCTACCACACGCGACCACCGGCTTTACTTCCCTTCCGAAGGAAGCCATACCAAGAATTTTTACACCCGAAAAAGTCATCGCTCTCCGCCGGGTTTGAACCCGCGACATTGGGAACTAGGGTGGTAGAAATAGAAGCAGTATTAACTAATAGCAGTAGTAGCAGCAGCAGTAGTAGTAAACAATAGCAGAAGTAACAATTGTAGTAGTATTATATTAGTACTAATAACTAGTAGTAGTAGTAATACTAATAACTAGCAGCAGCATTAGTAGTATCAGTAGTAGTAATAGTAGTAGTAGAACCAATAACTAGCAGCAGTAGTAGTAGCAGAAGTAGTAATAGTAGTAGTAACAGTAGTAGCATTAAATAATAGCAGTAGTGGTAGTAACATAAAAGCAGCAGTAACAATAGTAGTAGTAGCAGTAGTACTAATAACTAGCAGCAGCAGATGCAGCAGTAGTAGCATTAGCAATAGTAGCAGTAGTAGTAATTTATAGGCCTATTAGTAGCAGTTGTAGTAGTAGTAGTAGTGGTAGTAGTAGTAGTAGTAGTAGTAACCAATAGAAGCAGTAGTAGTGGATAACCAATAGGAGCAGTTTTTTATTGTAAGAGAATATCTTCCAAAGACAACACTCTATGTGGGAGTTGGGACATGTAGAACCCATCCCCTCTTTATAATTGAAACAATTTTACATTATATATTCAAGATTGCAAGTAGAGAAATCGTCACCTATCTAGAATTGCATGAGCCAGCGAGTTTATACGCCTTTCTTAAACACCCCTGCCAAATATGTAGTATACCCCTGAGGTGTGGAAACCCGGCCTCGCTAGCTGATTACGATGGGCCATTCCACCCTCAAAGATATTAAGAGGCTTGGGTTATTTTGGAGAATGGCACGGAATCTCCAAACAACTCACTTCGCTTTTCAGGAACGAGATAACATCTCCAAATCCGTAAATGCTGGTGGTGAAGGTATAAATAATAGAGACGGCTGACACGTGACGCGAGATGAAAGGATCGAACTATGATCGGTAACATTTAATACTTATTGATAGTAAAGTTGAATGTGGAATTAAACAAACATTGAACACCGCTGGGTATTGAACCTGGAACTCTAGCTACCGAAACAAATGCTTTATGAATAAAAAACGTATATTCCATGTATTTTTATAGAAAAAAATCTAATGTGTTACAGTCACATGACTCTCTCGCGCGCTCTCCCTCTCTCTCTCTCTCTCTCTCTCTCTCTCTCTCGGGGAGTGTCTATCCCCGAGGCTCGATACTCGCTACCGCATAAAGTATTTGTGGAAGAAAATATCTAATGTATTACGCTTATATGACTTTTTCCACAAACGTTTATTCCAATGTGTACAACATAAAAACGACTTTTTATTTGAGAAAATACACTGCCGTTTGTGAAAACTTCAACAACGATAAGGCAACGTATGAATTCAATGAATTTAGTACCACAACTAAGGTATATGACAAGTAACAAATGCTAAAAATTTAAAATCTATACCTGACTTTTGAGACCTAATATTCAGTATTTGGTGTGGCCTCCAAGCACTGCAATTAGAGCTGCTATACTTCGTGGTATTGAATCAAAAAGTTCTGAATAAATTCCTGAGGGATTTCCCTCCACGCAGTCTGTATTCGAGACCACAAATCCGTGATACAGGTTATCGGAGAACCGTGCCGCACCAGGTGCCGACCAACCATACTCGATGGGCATGTTAGGCGAGCGTGCAGGCCAGGGAAGAAATGGTACCTGTCGCTCTTCGAAGAAGGTTTGTACATTCCTCGCAATATGTGGCCCGGCACTGTCCTTTTGCAATGTAGCCTGTGAAGATGCCTGAAGCAGGGTGAGTACCTCAGGCTCTACAACCACCGTTAGGTGCCAATTGCTGTTCAAAGTGCCCTCAAATCACAGGAGGCGAGATCGGTTGTTGTGACCAATGGCGCCACAAACCATCACACCTGGGCTTTGTCCGCTATACCGCTCAACAATGCAGCCTTCCAGGTTGCGCTCACCACGGTACCGCCGGACACGTATGCGGCAATCACTGTAGGACACGTTGAAGCGGGACTCGTCCGAAAAGACTACATTTTGACACTCAGCACCTCAGTGATGATGTTCACATGCCCATTGCAGTCGGAGGAGCTTGTGGTTTCTAGACAATGGAAGCCGACGTAATGGCGTGCATGTAACCAGTCCAACCTGCAGCAAACGGCGACGAACCGTTGTTGCAGACAAGTTCACACGTGTTGCAGTGCTCCAGCGTCGAGCAAACACTGTGGATGAAGCTGTACATTACTTTCTGTCCATGCGGACAAGGTGACGGTCATCCCGTGCTGTGGTCATGTTTTGTGGTCCAGTACCCGCTCTTCGCTGCGTACAACCTTCATCTATCCACTGCTTCCACACACCCATCACTGTCGTAGCAGCATGCCCTGTACGAACCGAAATGTCACCGTAAAACAAACCCGCTTCCCGGAGACCGACCATTCTGGCCCGTTTGAACTCACTCACATGCGGATATGCCTCCGTTTGACATCGACGAGGAATGCTGGCACTCACTTTATTGTTTCCACCTTGTGTGAGCGCTCTGCACTGAATACACTGGGCGCAGCACTAACCTTGTCGGACCGAAACGAGATGACTCTGCTCGGCCTACGTGTGTCCCATCTCTCTGCACTCACTTTATTGTTTCCACCTTGTGTGAGCGCTCTGCACTGACTACACTGGGCGCAACACTAACCTTGTCGGACCGAAACGAGATGGCTCTGCTCGGCCTACGTGTGTCACATCTCTCTGCAAACCTAATCACTTATTGCTTGCACACTCTTCTACACTTCCACCAAGTTTGGAGTTATTCGGGAAGTTTTTCTTGGTGTTGCAATTTTCTTAAACGGCACTGTATATAAGTATTGCCAAAATGTAGATAACATGGGGGCCGAGGACTTTAAAACACACATTTTCGCACACTCGAGGTAAATTACAGGAGACCTTCAAATCATAAATTTCCTCTGGAATAGGGTGTTGCAGAAGGGAGACGTTTACATGGTAAACTCGGGGGAACTTAAAACATACGATGTCGAAAGACGTATTAAGTACCGTAGCGGGAATCGAACTACTGACACTTCAAATTTAAATTTGGAATTTATTCGTTTTAAAACGTTTTCTAAAAATTAGGTCTTCGAGAAGTAAAATAATACATCCTGAAAGACCGTGCATATCGGAAAAGTAAAAATGTAAATAATATGGACCCGGGGGCTTTAAAACATACATTTTCGGACACTCGAGGTAAAGTACGGGCACCCTCAAAACATGTATTTCCTCTCAAATAAGATGGTGCAGGTCAGGACGATAACATGGAAAATTCTGGGGGAATTTAAAGCATACGATGTCAAAAGTCGTATTGGGTACTCTAGCGACAATCGAACCACGGACGCTTAAAATATAAATTTTATACTTATACGTTTTTAAAAGTTTTTGAAAATGCTGGCCTGTGGTCTCTGAGAAGTGAAATCATACGCACTGATAGACCACACTTTTCGGTAAAAGCTTTCAACACATCCCATTAAGCGTATTTATTCTAAAGTAGACATGCGATATCCTACTAAATGTCGTTAAAATGGTCTCGAGCCCTTACACTTGAGTGAATATCTTTAGTAATGGAATAATAAACAGCAAATTGTCTTACTTGATATCAAGTCTGGATAAACATTCGGAACACACGTATTCAAACAATGGTCTACCATTCTATACAAGCGCATGGAAGATTTACCCTACCGTCATATACTTTTCTTATACATAACGCTGGTAAAGCCCTAACTTGTTTAGACGTGTTTAATTATGAAATGTACCCTGTGCGAGCCTAGTTTCCCTCCGTGACTCCTTAGTAAGGATGCTTTTACTCGATAGGGTGGAGCAACCAAAATGATCAGTTTATTTATTTTTTATTTTATGGATATATGTAGGGATTTTTTATGTAATGCTTTCTAAGAAATTAGCTATCGCAATTATTTGTAAGTATTATTTCCTTCTTCAATGCAGCGATCAAGTTTACTAGTATTATTACTGTTGTAGTTATTATTGTTATTTAAGGAGCGAAATCGCATTTTTCAGGCAAGCTAAAATGGTCAGTGGAGTTAACACCATAGAGTGCTCTCTTTAACTCTGCAAGTGCATGAGCAATGTTGCTAACCTGATATATACACAATACGTTATATGTACTGCGCTATGTATGAGACCGGAGTTCCAGGGGTAAATGATAGCGTCCAAATGTATGAACCTATCACCACATCGTCAAGAAAGCTTACCTGTTTATTTCATTTTAAACACACTGATGTTTCAGTTGCATTTAAAATTATAGGATACCTACATTGCTCCAGGAGAATTATATCAAGTGAAGCAATTTATTTTCATTAATTACCCTAAAATTATAGTTAAATAATAAGGCAATGCGGTATTTATACGACCTATGTATGAGACCGGAGTCCCAGGGGTGAGCGGTATCATCCTATGCCTGTACTTACCATCATATCACGATATAATAACAATTTTCTAAGAAGAAACAACTCTAATAAAGGATCCGTCACATAAATTTGCTGTTCAGCCTCGAATATCTCCTAGTATCTTGAAATCAATTCATCGACCATCGTCTTAATCATAAAGAAGCGACACGAAGATTTTAATGAAAATCCCACACACCAAACTACATTTTACATAGAACATTTTTCGAAATTTTGTCTTTTCAGAAAAAACAATGTCTGTAAGGATTTTGATTAAAATATCATATATAAAAGCTACTACATGGCAAACAAATGTATATCTTCAATTTTCTGCGAACAGCCTTTGAAGTTCTTTTCATTCAGAAGCAGTTTTGTGTGATCTTGTAAAACTGGTAAACGTTAAGCAATAGATGAATACATGTTACACAAAAAGTGTAGATCTCTTTAAAACACACACTTTATTCTAGGGCATCAGAAAGTTCCGAGATATCGTTTATCAATTCTTCGAATTTTTCAATATTTAGCCATTCCTTAGATGTCCTGTCGATTTTCACTTGTTTCTCGCGATGTCATAAAAAAGTATGGAATTTTAGAGCCAGCATATAGCGTGCAGCTTTATATCTCATAGGTAACGAAATGTGCAATGTTACTCTTTCTGGAAATTTTCTGCACATTTTTTACTCAATAAAAATGAAGTAAATAGGAAAATAAATTTTCGTAAGAATAATTTCTATCTATACGCATTAATAAGCGAGAAAGTCATGCGAATGTAATACAAGATATTTTGCAATATATAACGACCGTTTTACGGTAGTACCGGAGGTGGATGCTGATGATGCATGAAATGAAATGATGATAATTGAGAATGACAATGTTGCAGGCTTAAGTTGCGGGTACCTCTCCGGTATTTGACTGAGGCGAACCTGCACAATATCTCAATCAGGGAATATGGTCCTGGCGGGATTTGGACTGCGGACTTCTCGCTCGCAATTCCGTGCCTTAACGAACTTTGACCACCATTACGGTTGCTGCTTATTTGAGAGACGGGAGGTAAAATGTAAAGGCACGGACAAACACATCATGTAGGCTGCTGGCCCTTTGTGCTTCTACGGCGACCCTGGGAGGGAGTGTTGAGGGGAGAGGCTCGAAGGGCAACCAGATCCGGATGACTACGTGTAAAACGATAGACGTAGTCCCTAACCCTTGTAGTTCGAATGCATGCGATGCAGCACAACCCCACTAACAAGCCCCTAACACCTGACGGCCCCTTCGAGGGGATATACATAGGAGAAAGATCCTGACTGAGAAATCCCGAACGACGACAGGCAGAAACTTCCATAAAACGATTTATGTGCTTTGAACCATATATTGCATTAAGTCAAGTAAACATTTTAATTCCATTTGGGACAATAATAATTATAGATGCTCCTGTAAAATACGCACCTACATCTGTATCAAACATATATAATGAGCTGCGCGCCGTAATGTCTGTGAATAGCATAACTCTATAACCAAAAGTCTTGTAATTAAGTAAGTATTAAAAATCTACGTAAATTAAGTTGAACAACTTCCAAGGCTGCAACACGAAGATTCTTAAGAAAATACGCGTACCTCGTTCTACACGTTAGATGAAAAAAAAATCGTTATCTTTAGTTTTCTTAAAATGGCTCTTACGATTTTGGAACGAATTGTTCTTCCACACAAACTGTGTGTTGGACAAGGTTGGAAAGGTACAATCAGATGTCTGAAAAAAGTCAATGCTATAGCCGGAACGTGAACCACGCATGCCCGTGTCTCCGTCTAATTGCTATAACTTCTGAGCTACAGTGGCAAAATGCTGACAGTACATTATTTCCAAAACTTTATTTGCTCAATATTGTTGTATTTCTTGCCATTGCTGTCATTTCATAAATGATAGTATAATTGTTTAAAGGATTAATAATGTCTTAAATAATAGATCCTGAATGAAATCTAAAAATATGTATTGATCTATTTTGAAAGACGCTTGAATAAACACAATCTCCAAGTCAGAGCCTGGACTTCAGAACCATGAAGTATATAACGAGATTAATAAAAAGATGACTATATAACATAAACAAAGTTAATTTTCTAAACATTATCCTATTAAAATCCTTAACAAAAAGCACACATATTTCCCAAAGACAATGAGGATAGTCTAGACTTTCTAAACGCACAATTATATAACCATCTGCCTCACAGGAAAAGAGACCTGCAGGGAAACACTTAAAACGTGAAATTAAACACCACAGTAATGCCTAGATAAGGTGTTTTATATAGTAGAAGTTCTTGATGATATGATATGTTTCAAAGTTCTTGTTAACTATAATCGAAATTCATTAAGAGTATTTTCCTGACTATCATGGTATAACTTTAGATGCTTTCCGCTTACATATAATTTCTTCAATCTCCCGCGTATGATTGTTAATACCAGCGTCCATCAAAGCAATAAGTAACCTCAATCTGTTCACCAAAGTGTGAGGATTTTCAAGCGTAGATATCATTGAATTATCATCATATCGAAACGTCAAGTTAGTAAACAGACGATTTCCACTGTATTTTGATTCCCCACCCACAGGAGACTTAAGTGTGGGGCAGAGAACCGATTCAGTATAACGCCTTCCTCTATGCATCTTCGGATTTTCAAGCGTAGAGATCACATAATTATCACCATATGGAAACGTCAAATTATTAAACACAGGATTTCTACTGTATTCTCATTTCTCGGGCACAGGAGACTCAAGTGTAGCACAGAGAGTCGATTCAATATAACATCTTAATCTATGCATCTTAACTCTTGACAACGAACCATTCTTTAAAGTTCGACCACATATACAACATATAGCGACTCGTATTCCTGCTAGTGCAATGTACGAAAAATGGAGCTTCTCATAAGTTGGTTGTACCGATTTTCTCCCACAATAGCTCATACTTAACACTCTGAAAGAAATTAAATGAATACGTGAATTTTATCGGTCAAAGAAATTAAAAGTCAATGAATGAATTAATGACACACAACTATGTATATATCTCGAATGATAGTGTCGGAGGGGAATCTCCGCATATGCATAGCAGACAGCGATTGGTCTCAGGTCCGTATGCGTGAGGTTGCCATTCAGCTTGGTTGGCAAAGCCTCCAAGTTCGAATCCTTAAAAGGTAGAGATCACGTCCTTTACTTGTCATGTCTCCTGACCTCTCCTAACCACGTAACAAAAACGTAACAAGACGTAACTCGAAGTAACCAAACTAACAAGAAAACGTAACAATACGTAACAAAGAAACGGAAGTGGCGCACTAGTAACCGGTCTACAATTCATTTTAATGCAGTCGTAACCATAACCTAATCTAATCTGGTTGTTCGGCTCAGGCTCCAACTTTGAAGGTACTGGGAGGAGGCAAATCAGATGGAGTGCGAGTATGCTCAATGGAAAAATCAAATCCCCCATTTACGCCAGAGAGGCAATCAATCGGAAAAACCGTTCATGACCATCTCTTTCGGAAGCTTCAGCAGCTGGACCGGTCCGCGAGCTGGAAATATTCGGAACACCTAACGTAATTCAAGCTGTAGAGATCTATACCGAACACAAAAGCCATCCCTCAGAAGGCTAAAGATCGTCGATATGTAGATGACAGAGACGCGTGAGCAGCTGGAACGGTCCGCGAGCTGGAAATGTTAGGGTCACCTTGCGCAATGCAGGCTGTACAGATCCAAACCGACCACCAACGCCATCCCTCAGAAGGATACAGATCGTTGACATATAAATGACAGAGACGCGTGAGCAGCTGGAACGGTCTGCGAGCTGGAAATGTTCGGGACACGTAGAGTAATCTAAGGTGTAGAGATCTATACCGACCACCATTCCCATCCCTCAGAAGGATATGGACCGTTTAATGTAGAGACAGAGACACGCGAGCAGCTGGAACGGTCCGCGAGCTGGAAATGTTAGGGACACCTAGCACAAAGCAAGCTGTACAGAACTATACCGACCACCAATACCATCCCTGAGAAGGATATGCATAGTGTTAATGTAGATGGCAGAGACACGCGAGCATCTAGAACGGTCCGCGTGCTGGAAATGTTGGAGACACCTAGCGCAATTCAAGACCTACAGATCTCTACCGCTCACCCTAACCCTATACCTCAGAAGGGTAGAGATCGTTAACATATAGATGAGAGACGCGGGGATGTGTCCCAAAATTTCCTACCTCTCGGAAGAATCCAGCTGTAGGAGCTTCGAAAGAGACGGTAATGAAGGTCTCCCGATCGATTGCCTCTCTGGCGTGCATGGGGGATGTGCTTTTGCCATTGAGTATGCTGATATTCAATTTGATTTGCCTCCTCCCAGTACCTTCAACGATCTGCATCTGCCGTCTTTAAGCTTGGACGCGCTCATTTCTGTAGTCAAATTGTTGAATTGTGTCTTCAACATGGCGTCCAGTAATAATTCTAGCTGAATTCCAATATACGGAAGAATAGCATCTCGTGTAAAGCGCTCGCCAGAGGTCTAGCCCTACACGCTCATAATGTTGGGTCACTGTGGTTACTAGCACGTCACATCCGTTTTACGGTTACCTTTGGTCACTTGGTGTTACATCTTGTTATGCGGTTACATGGTTAGGTTCGGTTATGATTATGGCTACATTAAAATGAATTTAGACAAGTTACTAGTGCGCCGCCTCCGTTTCTATTACGTATTGTTACGTTTTTTGGTAACGTTTGCTTACGTCGTGTTACGTTTTGTTACGTGGTTAGGACGGACCAGGAAACATGACAGGCAAAGGGCCTGATCCCTACATTTTAAGATTTGAACTTGGCGCCTGTGCCGAACAACTACTTTAGATTAGGTTATGGTTATGACTACATTAAAATGAATTTTAGAAGCATTACTAAAGCGCCGCCTCCGTTTTTTTGTTACGTACTATTACGTTTTCTGATTACGTTTTGTTACTTCGTGTTACGTCTGGTTACGTTTTCGTTACGTGGTTAGGACGGGCCAGAAGGTATCACAGGCAAAGGGCGTGGTCCCTACCTTTATAAGATACGAAATTGGAAGCTGTACCGACCAACCTGAATGGCAACCTCACACTTACGGACCTGAGACCAATCCTTGTCTGGAGGACGAATGTTTTCAGAGAGCATCCTTTTACCCTGCTATGCATATGCCGACTCCCCTCCGACACTCTAATTCGAGATATATACATAGATGTATATACATATATACAGTGTTGTTAATTCATTCGTTTTTAATTCCTGCGACCTGTAGCATTCGCGTATTCATTTAACTTCTTTCAGAGTGTTAAGTATGAGCTATTGTGGGAGAAAATGGCTACAACCAACTTATGAGATGCTCCATTTTCATGCATTACACTGGGAGGATTACGAGTCGTTAAATGTGGTATATGCGGTCGGATTTTAAAGAATGGTTCTTTGTCAAGACTTAAGATGTATAGAGTAAGATGTTATACTGAATCGACTCTCTGTCCTACGTTTGAGTATCCTGTGCCCGAGGAATCAGAATACAGTGGAAATCGTGTGTTTACTAATTTGACGTTTCCGTATGGTGATAATTCAGTGATATCTACGCTTGAATATCCGAAGATGTATAGAGGAAGGTTTTATACTGAATCGGCTCTCTGTCCTGCACTTGAGTCTCCTGTTGGTGAGGAATTAAAATACAGTAGAAATCGTGTGTTTACTTATTTGACGTTTCCATATGGTGATAATTCAATGATATCCGCGCTTGAAAATCCTAACCCATTTGTGAACAGAATGAAGCTACTTATTATTTCGAGGGACGTTGTTATTAGCAATCATACGCGGGAGGTTGAAGAAATTATAAGTAAGCTGAAAGCCTCCAAAGTTACAGCATGGTAGTCTCGAAAATACTGTTAATCAATGTCGACAATAGTTAACATGAACTTTGAAATGTATCATATTATCAAGAATTTCTACTACATAAAATACCTTATCCAGGCATTGGTGTGGTATTTAAGTTTACGCATAAAGTATTTACCTGCAGATCTCTTTCCCTTGTGTTGCAGATGATGGGAATTATGTGTGCCTTTTGTAAAGGATTATAATAGGATAATGTTTACAAAATGAATTTTGTATTTATGATATATTCCTCTTTTTTTTAATCTTATTATACACTTCATATCATACCAATTAATATTAGATGGTTCTGCCTTCTAGATTCTATTTATTCAAGGGTCTTTAAAAATAGATCAAAGATATTTTTAGATTTCATGCAGCATCAATGTTTTAAATACTTACTTAAATACCCAAATTTTCGTCTTTGAGTTATGCAATTCACAGACACACAGGCGCGGAGCTCATCAAATATGGTTGCAACAGATGTAGATAGGAATTTTACCGGAGCATCTATAACTATTGCTGTCCCAACTGGAATTAAAATGTTTAGTTAAGTTACTGCAATATATATTTCAAAAATAGCTTATTGACCAGCACATATACCGCTTTGTGGAAGTTTCTTCCTGGCATCTGCCGGGATTCCTCAGTCAGGATCCGACTGGGAAGTAGGTTCCCTCGGGGGGCCGCCAGGGGTTAGGGGCTTATGAGTGTGTTTGGGCTGCGTCGGATGTTTTCGAAGTAGAAGGGTTAGGGTGTGCACGTCGTCATCCGGATCTGGTCACCGTTCGAGTCCCTCTCCTCATCACCCCCTCCGATGGGTCGCCGTAGAAGCACAAAGGCCAGCAGCCTACATGAGGTGTTTGTCCGTGCCTTTACCTTTTACCTCCTCTCTCTCAAATAAGCAACAACCGACATGGTTGTCAAACGTCGTTAAGGCACGGAATTGCAAGCGGGAGGTCCGCAGTCAAATTCAGCCGGGACCATCCTCCATGATTGAGATTTTTTGCTGGTTCTGCTTAGTCAAATACCGGAGAGGTACCCGCAACTTAAGTCTGCAACATTGCCTTTCCCAATTATCATCATTTCACTTCATGCATTATCAGCATCCACCGTCTGTAGTACCATAAAACGGTCGTTAAATATTGCAAAATATCTTGTATTACATTCGCATGACTTTCTCGCTTATTAATGGGTATAGATACAAATCATTCTTACGAAAGTTTATTTTCCTATCTATTCATTTTTATTGAGATAAACCTTTCCAGAAAGAGTACAGTGCACATTTCGTTGCCAATGAGATATACAGGGAATAGTGAAGGTCAAATGTTTTATAACTGAGCGCTATTAACTGGCCTTAAAGTTTCATGCTTCTTCCATGACATCGCGAGTAATAAGTGAAAATTGCCAAATACTGAACAATTCGAAGAATGAATAAACGATATCTCGGAAATTGCTGATTCCCCAGAATAAATTGCGTGTTTTAAAGAGACCTACATTTTTTGTGTAAAATGTATTCATCTATGCATAACGTTTACCAGTTTTACAAGATCATACAAAATTCCTTCCGAATGAAAAGAATTTCACAGGCTGTTCGCAGAAAATTAAAGATATATCTTCGTTTGTTGTGTAGTAGTTTTAATATACGGTATTTCAATCAAAATCCCTATAGACGCTGTTTTTGAAAAGACAAAATTTCAAAAAATGTTCTATGTAAAATGTAGTTTGGTGTGGGTAATTTTCATTAAAATCTTCGTGTCTTTCTTTATGATTAATACGAGGATCGATGAGTTGATTTCAGGATACTAGGAGATATTCGAGGCTGAACAGGTAATTTATGTGACGGACCCTTTGTTAGAATTATGTGTTTTCAGAATATTCTTATTATATGTATCATCGTATGATGGTAAGCACATGCATAGTATGCTATCTCTCACCCCTAGGACTCCGGTCTCATACATAGGTGTGTATAAATAACGCATTGCCTGTATTATTTTACTATAACTTTAGGGTAAATAATAAAAAGAAGGTATTGTTTCCCTTGATATAATTCTCCTGGGGCAATTTAGGCATTTTGTAATTTTAGACGAAAACTGAAGCACCAGTGTGTTTAAAATGAAACAAACAGAAGCTTTTTTGGCGATATGGTGATAGGTTCATACCTATGGATGGTATCGCTCACCCCTGGAACTCCGGTCACATACATAGCGCAGTATATTTAGCGTATTGTGCATACATCAGGTTACCAACCCTGCTCATGCAATTGCAGAGTTGAGGAGAGCGTTCTATGATGTTAACTCCACTAACCATTTTAGTTTGTCTGGAAAGTGCGATTTTGCAACTTAAATAACAATAATAGTAATAATAATAAAACTGATAATACTAATAGTAAACTTGATCGCTGCATTGAAGAAGGAAATAATGCTTAGGAATAATTGCGATAGTTAAATTCTTATAAAGAATTACTTAAAAATCCTTACATATATCAATAACATAAAAAATAAATTGATCCGTTTGGTTGCTCTACACCAATCGAGTAGAAAAATATTTTCTAAGGAGTCGTGGAGGGAAACTAACCCCTCACAAGGCACCTTTCATAAAGAAAGGCATCTAAACAAGTTAGGAATTTCCCAGCGTCATGTATAAGGAAAGGTATATGACGGAACGGGAAATCCTCCAAGCGCTTGAATTGAATGTTAGACCATTGTTTAAATACGTGTATTGCGAATATTTATTTGGGCGTGATATCGGATATGACCAAAATTCGCTGTTTATTATTGCATTACCAAAATATTCACTCAAGTGTAAGTTCTTGAGACAATTTTTAACGACATTCAGAGTATCGCATTGTCTGTTTTAGAATAAAGACGCTTAATGGGATGTGTGGAGAGATTATTCCGATATGTATGGTCTTTCAGTATGCATGATTTAACTTCTCAAAATCGCCAGCATGCATTTTTAGAAACTTTTAAAAACGTATAAGTATAAAATTTATATTTTAAGTAAACTCCTAGGCCCCAGGTTATTTAAAATTTTACTTTTCAGATAAGTACGATTTTCAGGATGTATGATGTATTTAATCCAAAACCTTATTTTTACAAAAAGTTAAAAACGAATAAGAATCAAATATAAGTTTTAAGTTTCCGTGGTTCGATTCTCGCTGGGGTACCCAATAAGACTTTTGACATCGTATGTTTTAAGTTTCCCCAAAATGTTCTGTTAACGTCCCCCTTCTGCAACTCCTTGTTTTAGAGGAAATACATGTTTTGAAGGTCCCCTGTATTTTACCTTGAGTGTGCGAAAATGTATATATGAAAGTCCTAGGCCCCCATGTTATTTACATTTTTGCATTATTTATGTCTTTTCTCAAATGGGAAATCGTTTTAATGTTGTGGACATAGCAATAAGCATTCGTGAAAAACTCATATGAGCGTAATACCTTAGATTTTTTCTTCCAAAAATAATGTATGCGGTAGCAGGTATCGAGCCTCGAGGAGAGAAACTCCCCAAGAGAGGGATAGAGAGAGAGCGAGTCATGTGACTGTAATACATTAGACTTTTTCTATAACTATACATACAATATATGTTTTTTATTCATCAAGCATTTATTTCGGTAGGCAGAGTTCCAGGTTCAATACCCGGCGGTGTTCAATGTTTTTTAATTTCACACTCAACTTTACTATCAATAACTATTAAATATTACCGATCATAGTTCGATCATTTCATCTCGCGTCACGTGTCAGTCTTCTCTATGATTTATCTCTACCCACCAGCACTCACGGGTTTGGAGATGTTATCTCGTTCCTTAAAAGCGAAGTGAGCTGTTTGAAGATTCCGTGCCATTCTCCGTAAAGACCCAAGTCTCCGAATATCTTTGAAAGTGGAATGCCCCATCGTAATCAGCTAGGGAGGTCGGGTTTCCACACCTCAGGGGGTGTACTAGATATCTGGAAGGGGTGTTTAAGAAGGGCATATAACTCGCGGGCTCATTCAATACTAGAAATTTGACAGTTTCTCTACTTAAAGTCTTGAATATTTAATGTAAAATTGTTTCGATTATAAAAAGGGGATGAGTTCTACAGTCCTGTTTTGGGGTAGACGTCGCGTGTAAGCTGTCACAGCATTAATATTTAATTATGGTCAAATGGAATGATTTGTTGTTTTGCGGTTTAGGGTTCCCTACATTTCAATTTTTAGTTTTTTCAGAGTAAGGCCAACGTAGAAACAAACCTTAGAAATAAAAAATCTTGAAGGCGGGAATTACATTAGTTGTGAATATGTTTATTTCAAACAATTTACGATCACTTTATTCCTTTTATTTTAGCAAATGTTAGCATATCCCTTGGGAATCCTACAGCTTTATTTACCACACACGAAAACCGGTCAGGCAAGGAACATGGTCTCTGCGTGACAGACAGATAGAGAGAGAGATAGAGTAAGAGCGAAAGAGATAGAGAGAGTGGGCGTTGCGAAAATGGAGTTACAAGCTGACCGTGTATGAGGGACAGACCATTTGTCCTGAATCCGTTTCCCTCTCTGGTAGCTGTGGTGGGGGTTAGGTATATCAGCAGCTTGCCAATATGAAGCGTTTCCCAGTCCGAGTGAAAACCCGTACTAGAGTAGATGTACACTTTCATGCTAACAAAAAAATCTATTTAAAATACCTTTCGAGTACAAAGGGAAGAGTTGCTGGACAGGTTAAGACCAATGAAGTGTGATAGTTATACATATGCTAACACACATATACGACGAAAACCAGGTGCGTGAGTCAATTAATACACACTTAATTATATTAATGAATCAAATACACGTGACGGAGATAGCCCTTTCCTTGCACTTGGAAGAGAGATAATGAGAGAGTTTTAGAAAAAATTTGTGTGGGCGAGCGTGCTTGCGGGGGTGAGGGGGCTACTTTGTCGGCATCAAATCGTCATACCATATCAAAAAAATACTCAATTGGAACAATTGTATTAATCGATCAGTGGCACGCGACCAGGCATTTAGGGTACGTGATATCGGAATTCAAACCGCTAGAGGGCGATATAGGCATTGTTAGCGGTTTAAGACTTTGAAGTCAATGAGGCAAGATGATGCTACATTTGGACGATCGTTATCTAATTGATTGACAATTACTGAGAGATGTAGTCTCTTTCGGCAGTAAGCCACATCAAAGACGAGGTGCCATTACAGGTGTGATGAATTAAACTCATTAGACGGCTCGTTTAATAAACAAATTGATTCAAAGGTGACGAGAGTAACTTGCGAGCAGATATTTAGAACCTAAGCGGCGGGGGGTTCAACCCACACAAAGGAGTGCGAGGGGGACTTCTTTTGTCAGGACAATGCCAACAAAGTGTGTCAAAACATGTGTAAGCACGCTCAATTGAAATAATCAGTTTACATGGTCAATTAATTGTCGGCACCTTTGTGGCCCAAATCTCTTCCATCGTTTTGGGGGCTGGTGGCACGCGACTACCGGAAAGACAAGGGTCGGAAGATCCTCTTCGAGACACTCGACCATCAATTTTGGGGAGGGATCGGCAAAATCCAGTCCTAGAGGGCGGCAAATGCTTTGAAGGCGGCTTTAGTCATTTGAAGGCAATGAAGCGAGATGATGTTACACATGTGCAATCGTTATCAAACTCTTGTCAAACCCTTGTCAATCAAATTTTACAGTTAGATGACAGCTTCTATGTCAGCATGCTGGCCAAACACAAAGGAGGGAGAGGTGGTGTGAAATAAGTTCTTATCTAATTACACAGTTAATCAGATTACACGTGTTATCTATTGCGGCATTCGTTTGTTTCTGAAACCCCATCCCTATACTACTACCAATAATTGCACAAGTAGTAAGCTTATAAGTGGTGGTTGTGGTGGTGGTTCTGGTGGTGGTGGAGGTAGTGGTGGTGCCGGTGGTAGTACTGGAAGTGAAAGAAGAGCTTTGGAATAATGAATAGAGTTATTAGTAATGTCAGGAGTGTTAAATGTTAAACCTAAGAAGCGAAAAGCGGAGGAGAATAAGTGACGAAATAGGTGCATCATTGGAACAATCTCCAAAGGAGTCTCTAAGACGTGTTGCGCTGCAAGTGTTTTTTTCGAAAACCTTTGTTCAGAAAGCTATTGCAATTTTTAAATTGCAACCTTGAGAGTGATAATAGTTGATGAATGATAACTTCGGCGAGGAAAAACATATCAAATTCTGTCAATGTATTTTACAAAATATCGTGACGGTACTGTTGAACCATATTTAATAGCTTTCTCAGATGAGGCGCACTTTTATTTAAATGGTCGTTTTACCCCACAGAACAATAGGATTTGGAGCACAGAAAATCCTCATTTGATTTATGAAGTTGCGTTGCATGAAATAAGACTTAGTGTGTGATGTGCTGTAACAGCAAAACGGATAAGACGGCCCATATTTTTCAGCGATACTGTAAATTTTTATTTGGACAAGAGAAATATTCCTGCACCATTATTTAAAATGTTTTCAGATAATGATTGAGTAAATGGATGTTACCGAGAAGATCCTGCCACAGCCCATACTACTCTAAACTTGTCGAAAATCCTTAAAGCGGTTTTTGATGACCGATAATTTGTAATGGATTATGCTCCACCGTTCCTTAAATCTTACTGTGTGTGACTACTTGTGGAAACTAAAAAGGAGTTTATAGGAACAATCTCGACGCTATAGACGAACTTAAGGACAGTATAAGAACAGGCATTTTAAAATTACGTAAGAACTGCGTGTGAATGGAAGGTTCATCCGAAGATACCAAGGGTGTCTCAATGCAGATGGAAACCACTTTCAGCATAAATTATAACATATCTAGTAGTAATAATAATGCATGCTACTATCACTCATGAGTAAGTAACGTGGGAAATTTAGAACGGAAACCTCTTCCTCCTGTGTAATAGACATAACATGGCTCAGGAGTATAATAAACGCACTGTATAATAGCAGCAATATGATAGAAGGTAATGGTATAAGTCGTAGTAGCGATTGTAGAAGTTGTATTAGCACGGTGATAGTAATAGTAAAAGGGCTAGTAGGAGTAATAGTGGTGATATCTGTAAGAGCGATAACAACCATAAGTCGTAGTAGCAATAGAAATAATAAATGCATCGAGACTAAAAGTAATGGTAGTAGTACTAGTAGTGGTGGCCGTGGTGGTGGTAGTAGTAGTAGTAATAGCAGTAGTAGTAGCAGTAATAGTAGTAGTAGTGGTATTAGTAGTATAGAAGTAGTAGTAATAGTAGCAGCAGCAGCAAGGAACTCCGGCAGAGCACATTGGTCTGAATCAGGAGAAACGTGGTCAAAATGTTCTTCTTTACTTAGTATTATACATACACGACAATCTTAAGAAAGATTTTCGTTAGTCGCTATATCAGTGTACAATACTTTTCAGTGCTAATGGTCAATGTTTATTTTAAAAAATAGGTACAAGTGTTTCCTAAAGATTTTCAGCTTGTTGTGAGTGACATGTGAGTGCTATTTCTGGAATATAAGTGCAGGAAAAATGTTAGGCCTGTTGCCTTTTTAATCTTGCATTTTTAATTATACACCAATAGCATGTTTTACGAAAAAAAGTATAAACCGTCTTAAGAGTTTTATAAAGGTACGAAAAGAAATAATCATCGAGACTTACAGAATAAATATAAATTGGTAGACATTAAGAAGTATTTAAAAGGAGGCTTCGTCTGCAAAATACCTCAACGTTTATCAACAGACTGTTAATAGAATCCGGACCGAAATTATTCGCGCTCATTTAGAGCACCCGGAACATATTATTCATTATCCAAAGACCGGAGGATGGTCTGATAACGCAAACCACAGATCTTAAGCTTTTCAGTTTTTATTGAGCTCCTGCCTGTGTTAGTTCTTTCTACATTGTGTACACAAATATATCTGTAAAATATGAAGTTACAAGTTTATCTTCGGGAACTTAACGGAAAACCAGGGAAGAAATTTCAGGTCTGGTATTCTCCAAGAAAAGTATGTCGTACAAGTTATGAAAAATAAATTTAAATGATATTTGTAAAACTATGGTATAAAATCACTGCAGAGCTTAATACGAGTTAGTTTTGTTTTTATTGAATTCTGTTAATGCTTGAGGACAGCTTATTGCGCCGAATTCCGTTTTTCTCTACAAACATTCAAATTGGTTGCAACAAGAAATTCAACCACCATTCGCACATGTTGCCTCTACTTCATTCCACAGGAAAACCTGGAAGTCCACAGAAAGAATCTTATTTAGTAGAAGTAATATGTAGAAAAGTGAAAACCGAGGAATAATGTAATTACTGCGGAGCTTTCATATCTCACAGTGACGAATTTCAGGGTAGTAAGTAATGAGAAGAAAGATAATCTTGTAACGGCAATACCTATAATAAGGCCTACCAGAGGGAAATGAATTCCTAACTCTTCGTGGAAGAAAATGAAACAAAAGAAAAACTTTCAGAAGAAGTGCTATCAACATATCAATGACAGTTAATGCAAATCCATGAAAACATCACTGCCTTTATGTCAGAACGCTATCAAATAAGCTCAACCTTGACTATTACCCAAGTTATCATTCGGATTTGAAAGCAAAAACATTTTACTCGAAAAACGTAAGTGTTACTGAAACTTAATGAAATGCGAAAGATCAAGATTTATTGCATTTTCTGCCATCAGAATATTTGATCTTTTACATAAAATGAGCCAGAGATAAGGAAAACGCATTTTATGCTAAAAATGGTGTTTTGAGGGCAGCAATAGTGATTTGCAATATAAGCAAAACTAGGACACAAACTTATGGTCGTAACGAAACTGATGACATGTATAGTTCCATTACGCATGGCGGACATTGAAGCAAGGACCTATATGTGAAAAATGAACGACTATCATCAATCCGCTCCAGTGGGTTCACTAAACCTTTGCAGTTGTCATATATAAGTAGAACACTTGATAACCAGATTTAAAATTTACTATAGTAGTTTCTATATTGATAACTATTTATAATCATTAAGAATTAACATTATTAGAACACACTATTCTCTAATACTGTCAATTGATGCTAAAATATGTAATATTCTCGCCAAGTCGTTTAGCGTTTGCTGCACTAAAATTTCGCAAATGAACAAGTTAAGGCACATTACACAAGCTCCAGAGGACGCTACTTTGAGTTCGCACTCTGTGTCTCCACGCTCATATGCGATTTACTACAATACGCATGTCTTACTGCTTAAAGAAATTGAAGGTGAGTAACCAACATGAAAGTGACAAATTCTAGAAAAATGCAAAAATTGTATCCAAGTTTTCTTTCGTAACAAATTGTGACTATTTTGAAAGTTCCAAATTCAGTTTATGTATCTATGAATAATAGCAATGCTATACAACGCTTCCTCAGAAATTCTAAAACAGGCTCCGAAGTGACTTGAGCAGACCAGTGCTAAGGATACAGGAATTCTGGATCAAAGAAATCGTCGCTATGAGATACGTGTAGACTGCAATAGTACCGACAAAGCAACCACCTGCCAGGTGTGAAATTTCATACTCCACTCACCTAATCACTTGTCAGCTGTTACATTTGATTGACCAAGGTTTGAAAAGCTGTCAAAACAAACGTCAGGGGTACCCTTCCCCCGTTCCTGAACAAAGCCGACACCATAAGTCGCGTGCCGCTGTTCGTTTAAATTTAGTTATCACAATTAAACACATGAAGTTATATATAAAATCAATAATATTTTTCCCTCTGAATCCCATGACGATATCAGTTTACTTCTATCGTCACAGATAATTGCCACCCTATATTTAATTTCATTCAATCATCACAATTAATTAATTGACTTAACACATGAAATATCACATGAATGATATTTTCCCATCTGAATCTAATGGTGGTATCAGTTTACCTCTATTGTCACAAAGGATTACAACCGCACTCACCCACAACTACATTACACTGTTTTGTTTTTCTTCGATGGCTTAGGCCGTTGCATGTTCCAGTTTCACTCCATCTGAGCATAGGTCTTCCCATCGATCTTCTTCCTTTTGGTTTATAATTTAGCACATTCCTTGGTAACCTGCTTGTATCCACTCCTTTAAGATGGCCTTTTCATTTATGTTTATGATTTATATAATTTCTCCTACAAGTCTAATCCTTAAATCTTCTCTTATTTCTTTATTAGTTAGTCTATTCCATTCTGTTGCACCCTTCACGTCTCTCAAAAATCTCATCTCAGCTGCTTGAATATGACTCTTACCTTTCTGTTTTAGAAACCATCTTTCATTTCCTAGAATATTACTGACCTAAAATTTAAGTTCTGTTTCCTTTCTTGTACTTTTAAAATTCTTCTTGTAGTTCCACCCATGTTTTTATACTTAAGGATCTCATTGTGCACATAATTGCCATATTTATACACTATATTACGGACAAGATAGTTAAGGTTTTGCATGTGTTCCATTATTTGATTATTCACTATTTTCTGTGAATGCCGTTATCTTTCTTTTATTTACTGAAAACTTTACTTCATAACCTCCCAAAATCTTTTTATCCCATATATAGCTTTCTGAAGATTATGTCCGATTTTCTCTGTTATACATAGGTAGTCTGCAGATAATAAAACACTAAGATTTATCTTTCGATGGAGTTGCATTCCTTCTACATTTTTATTTTCTAAAGCTCTTATGGCATCGTAAATATATATACTAAAAGGAGTGGGTGCTAAACTGCACTTTTGCCTTACACTTCTGTTTGCTGAAATAGCTTTACTCGCAAAGCTATTTTCCTTTATTATGACTATTATGTTATTTTATGTCATAATATAACATTGTAATACTATTAATTAGATGTTTCGGATACCCTCTGCTCTCCATTATGGTCTATAATTTGTTCTCCTTTAACTTGACCAGAAACCCTTCTAATGCCATTAAGTGCTAAAAGCGTTTGTAAATTATATTATCTCCGTTTTTCAATTATTTCTTTGTGTATAGATATAGTATCCTCTTCTGAAACCATTCTGTTCTCACAAAAGGATTGTTTCTGCAGTATGTTGTAATCTGTTATGTATGTATTATTTTTTCATTCATTCATTATCTGTTTACCCTCCTCTTATATAGGACTTACACCCCCCAGGACTTACAAGCGGGTGCCTGGGGTCAGAGGCCCGTCGAGGAGCAGACACTCATGGATCAGACAAAACATCCAGGATGGGTGATCAGCCCGATGCCTGGTATGGGATGAAGATGAAACGAAATGTTGGTGAAATGGATGAAAGGAAAGGTGATGATGGAGCAGTTGGTGGAATGAATGGCGGGGGAAACCGGAGAACCCGGAGAAAACCCGCCCAGACGCCGCTTCGTCCACCACAAATCCCACATGCAGGTCCCTGGGATTGAACCCGGTCCGCCTCGGTGGGAGGCAAGCGGTCTAACCACTCGGCCACGGCGCCGCCCCATGTATGTATTATACCAGCATATAATTTATAAGCAGAATTAAGCAAACGACTTCTGTAAACTGTCGTGATGTTCCCCACTCCTGAAGCATAGATGCGCAATAACACTGACCAGCCCACTTGCATAATAAGAGAGATGGGGTCAGTGTTCCACCTGCTGTGAGTGTGATATTGCAAGCTAACACAGTTATTTACAATGCGTTGTGTATGTGACAGCTCTTGAGTTCTGATATCACTGTTGGTCCCTTGTTCTCCACCACTGTCAGCACTTCTATCACTGTTCGTCCCTTGCTCTCCACCACTGTCAGCACTTCTCCTCATTTCTCCTCTCTTGCGCATATAGTGTCAAAACGTTTTACACAGGCTGTACTCGTGCTCTATTGTCATAAAGGAGTACCGTTCCTACAGCTCAATTAAGTTAAAACTGTAAAATTAACTTGTTAACCTAAACACATGAACTAACACGCCAAATCGACGGTATATTTCCCTCTGAATCAACTGGTGACGTTACCTTTCACTTACATATCCTCAAAATGTATTTAATAGTTACTTATACAACTTGATACCAACGGTAACTTCCCTTGTAATATAAAAAATATCGATAGGATTTCCCATAGATTTTGCGAGACAACCATGTAACAAGTGTTTACATTTAAGTCGATAGACAGCTTCATATAACAAAATATTACATTTAAGTCCCATGGCAACTTTTCTAGCTAAAGCAAGCGCAAATGCCAAAGGGTCCACGTGAGCTCTCTGTTTTGCAATAAGCCGGCATTAAAGTCTTTTAAATATAAGCTCTCTGAAAAATCATCAAGTGGCAACACGTTGAATCAAGGGAACCCGCACTGATCAACATATATATTAATCCTTTTTTATTTTAATTAATGTGCTCAGGAATGCAATTCCCCTTATAAAAATTATCCATGAACGACGATTCTGCAGGTAGCTAGGACAAGATAGAGAGGTCACTTAGTGGAAGTGGTCTCCATCAGATAGTAGAACCTCTTGGGATTTCAAAAGCAGAGCCGTTGTGGCGGCTCAACACACCCAGCCCTCGCCGAAAACACACAATCTGTGATGGAGAGGTCACTTAGCAGTAGTGGTCTCCATCATATAGTAGGATCTTTTGGGACTTCAAAAACAGAGCCCTTGGGGCGGCTGACTACGCCCCAGTCCTCGCCGGAGACATCAGCCATATACCTGGCTCTAACATAATCATCTATTTAAAAGTAACTTTTATGTTACAAAAGATTTTTAAATGCATAGTATAGGCTAGATCTGAATAGAAGCTTGATTTCATTCTTATAACGAAACGTAGTACTTGTTATTCTCAAGAGTCTACCTAAATTCTTTATAGTGAGAAAACATCTTGCGGCTACTGAAGTTTTACCGCTCTGAAAAGAAACGTATTACGGCCTAAGAAATATACCTATCCTTTCTATTTTAAAAATAAAAAATAACATGAAACTTTGCTTTAGATTTGGAGAAAAACATTTTTACCTCTAAAATAAGATACACTTACAAGCTGTTTCTCACAAAGACAGTGTCTTTAAAATCCATGTACCCGTTAGTTGTAAACTAAACTTTGTTATTCTAAAGAGTTTACGGGTGAGTAATGTTTAAAAAATTGTTTCGTTCTCCAATACCTATTAAGCTGTAACGAAGTGTAGTAATCCTGTTTTATTTCAGAATTTAAACCAAATACTATTATTTGTACTGTTTTATACAGGTTCAGAGATTCCTTCAATTCTAAGTGGAAAGAAATTGAAGAATTTCCGAAATACTATGCAAATTCTTTCCTTTTCGAAATATGATACTTGTCTTCTGTATTTTCAAACTAAGGAAGCTCAAAACTTTGCTTGAATTTTCTTTTAGCGAAAAAAACATTCTTACGTTGCTGAAATAAGATACAGGTAGAAATAGTAGCCCCTTAGCAAAATGCGATATTTGGTTATAGTATTAACAATTCGTTAAATAAGTTCTTTCGTGCTTCATATCGACTATGGGAAACTTCTTATCTACAAAATCTCAACTAATACACTACCAGTCTATTCTATTCCCCAAATCTCCGGAGTATTATTTGGAATTACTGAAACTAGCTAAATATTCCTACCCATTTCTAATGTGTAGAGGATATTTTCGCTCACAAACGCTCAATGATCGGATGAGCGTATTAGATTGAAAGTGTCATTGATTAAAGAAATATTGTTATTACAGTGTAATATGGAAACTTTCAGTTGTAGTGAGCTTCATGACTATACTTTTAAAAATAAGAACCTGTTGAGGTGTATCAAACAGTCAGAAAAATAAATATGTTTATGTTTGTATGTAGGCTATTTTATTTCTTTCAACTACTGTCCCGATTTCACTTGTAGTATTTATATGACACCTGTAAGAACAATGTGGTTAAATTAACTGTAAATGGCAAATAAATTATGCCCATTAAGCGCGAATAATGATAAAGACTTGTCTATTAGGATGTGTAGAAACATAGATAAAGGGAGAAGAATTTTGGTATCAGAATCGGGGATGATTAAAGGAATTTCAGCTGTGAAAGTTTTTAGAGACATGAAACAGCTTCTGAACGGGTTTGGCATCTATGCAAGGACGGTAAGCCAAAAAAGTTGGAGAAAATATACTAAAACAAAGGAAGAATAACATAACTTAAATTATGATTAAAGTAGTAAGTAAGAGTAGAGTATTTTTAGAACTAGATAATGAAAATGTCGCAGCTAGTTAACAATTAATATAGTGTACGACGCATAATACACGCAAAAAACCAGTGTATTAGTTTGTAGGTTCCATGTATAATTAACATAATGTAATATTGAGGAAGTAAACCACTTCTTCAAATAGTGAACTGAAAACGTGGTGTAGGGTCCACATAATCAGCGAAGGTATT
Organism: Deroplatys truncata; assembly: GCA_030765065.1. Classification (NCBI taxonomy): domain Eukaryota; kingdom Metazoa; phylum Arthropoda; class Insecta; order Mantodea; family Mantidae; genus Deroplatys; species Deroplatys truncata. The sequence continues at coordinate 403,613,763 of CM060990.1, read as the reverse complement.
TGCGATTTTCTGAACACGGCAGTTATTCTTACTTGGGTTAGAGAACAGAGTTTCTGATGGTCATGAAGTAGAAATCCAGAATGAAAGCATACTGTACCTCGAAATTAGCAATATTGGCAAGTACGGGTTAGTAACACGGAAACAGAAACTGATATGGAATTTTAGATTACGAAGAAGGTGAGAGATTCCTCCTTAGAAGTTACCATGGAATATAATATGAAGTACAAACATAATATAAGAAAGAACAGATGAAGGCAACCAACAGTACTTAAATTTGGGCATCCGTTACTCCATTTTAGTGTTTAAGCAATAGTACGGATAACGACAGAGCAAGTTGGAAGATGATGAAGGGATGTATTTTAAGTAGCTTCCTCAATGTAGAAGTGCAAGTGATAATTAGGATTTTGTACATTGTCCTTTCTTATTTCTTTAGTATTTACATCTAAATCAGACTTAAGACAAACTGCATTCAGACTGCAATCGCTGTAAACGTTCACCACGTGCATGCTTTTCATGAACACACAGATTAGAAGTGATAGGCTAGGAAGCGAAAGAAAAATGGATGGTTTTGAAAGAATAAATAAAGTATGCGAGAAAATTATAAGAGGCAACTGCACTGGGAAGACCTGAAAATTCATTGTCTTTGAATTCTTCGTGCTTTGGCGGTTTTACCGCAAAAACTCAGAAACAGTAACGGAAGTTTACCGTAAACTTGAACATCAATAGCCGAGACAAGTGGGGTCTGTATAGGTTATAATATTGATTATGCGATGATATAAGGTTCTTTGTTTACACCATGCATGCTTTTGTATGTAAAGACAAAATAAACACTCTAAAATGTTTTACATACCTAAACAAATCGAAGGACAATCGGGTCATTTGGTCATTAAAATGACATTTTTTAATCCTATACACCGAATTTATGTTTCAAAACAAACTGACATGAAGCTGAATATAAACGCTGTTTTCTGTGTAGCACAAGTTTGTTTAGCACGATCTACAAATTGGGAGGTAAACCCAACTAGGCTTATAAATGTGAGTGCTGTGTATTGCATTTCATTTTTATCATAAAGGTTTCACTACTTTATGCTGGAGATGTTACACATTTGATAACATTCTCCAGAAATTTTTGGAACCGTCGGAATAAAAAGAGTAAAATATCTGTGCAAAACACATTATTTAACCTTGCTTAATAAATGTGTATCTTGACATAACTGATCTTCAAGCATATACTAATATTGATTCCCTCACGAATATCCAGTAGGACGTGGAATAAAATATCCACTTTTAATGCATACATTTCGTAAGTTTTGCTAGGGAGTAGCAGTTCGATTTGCTGATCACTGCACATGAAACCAAGGTAGCAAGTGCTGGCAGCAACGCCATACTGCAATGCGGGCTGCTTATTAATTCAGGCGTCACTGCAAGAAGGCAGAGCATACCTGTTCAACTTCACTTCAAGTATCAACTTTTCATTCTTACCCGTAACAAACAAGCAGACAAGCTTTCTGCTCTACACTCAATTTCCACATGAGAAGCTCTCATTTCGTGACGAGAAGAAAACAAGCACACTTTAAAACAAAAATAAAAAGCCAGCCTTGGAGCTACAGCATACAGATTTAACAGGACGCCTTCTTCCAGCCTCCGGCAAGAAAAACAAATTTAAGTGTAATGAATATTTAAATTTTATTAGGCTTGCCGTCTTCACTTTTTGATATTAGCATCTGTAAAGTAACACATTGTACTTAAGTAAACGTGTTTAAGTATTCAGATATTTTTTGTTTTGTTTGACAATTCACAAACGAAGTGAAGTTCTTCTAAGAGCAGTGTTAGTATGTGCACAGATTTTGGATCCTTTAAAATATGCGATTTTTTCTTGCAAAAATAAATGGAATAAAAATAAGCTACTGTCCCTGTATTAATTCAAGTTTTATTTTATGCAATATATTCCCATTGGGTCTGATTGAAGTCTTATGCTTATTTCTTCGTTTCTAAAGCTGGTTGTCTTGCCATTCTGGACGACTAATTGATGAGCAATTTTATCAATAAAGTTCGTGTCTATGATGGGCAGGTATATGGGATTTGAATGCTCTTTCTTAGTGTAGTATCCTGGCGGAACAGAAGGGGAAAACCTGGTAGATCGAGTGACTGCTTTTACCGTCAATGAAAGTGCCTGTAGTAATACTGCACTGATTAGTATTATGTTCACTTTTAATGTGTTCAGTAGGAAGTCAGATTCAGCCAACGGATTTGTAGTGATAGTTCTATTATCGGTGAAGCCTAAAAGAGATCTCACAGAGCACTTCTTAGAAAAATCAACGCTAAAAGGACATTTAATTTCAGCTTTCCTGGTAAATTAAGTCGTATGAAGAACACCTCCTCTCCCACTCCAAGCTTATCTCTGATTAATGCCGGCAATCCCGTACGTTTCGTAGGGAATATCAATCATCTTATTCTCATCGTTCTAAATGCAGTGAAACTGATTATAACTCTGGTCAGCGTTTGAAGCGGAAGAGAGATTTCAAAATTCAAAAGGGCGATCTTATAATATTCTTCAGCATCTATCTCCAGAGCAGGATTCAGATATGTAGTAATGACAGATTCTGTATCGCTACAGCAATGGTGTAGCTCATTGAGATAAAAATTGCAGACACAGGTGCTGACAGATAACTGATCTAAAGCTCGGAAAGTTCTTGGTATTACACATAACCTGAACATCTTTTAAATACATTTTTATCTCTTTCGGAGATTTCATGTTTCCAAAGTTATGAAAATAAAAGATACTAATACCATCCTTCTTTATAACAACCCAATGAATGTCTTTATTCTCAGAGATGTCAAGATTTACAGCAAGTCTGTCTTTGTAATTAGGCTTTGAAGGTAGTTTGTCATGCATACACGCTCCTTTAAAATGAGAAATCTTTAAATGTCTGGCTAACAAGTCCATATCAATGTAAGCCAGCGCTTTTTCAGGACAAGTATAGCCCTCTTCTCTGGTTGTGTTAATCCTTCTTCTTGGCCCGCTGATTCTTCCTCTTTGTGCTCCTTGTGTGTGGACAATTGGAATTTTTGGAAGCAACAGATAAAGGTTCTCTTAGTAGCATCACGGCTAAAAACCTGCTTTTCCTTTCCGAAATTCCTTTCCTTTAACCTCCATCTTCCTTTATTACTACAGGCACTTTCATTGACGGTAAAAGCAGTCACTCGGTCTACCAGGTTTTCCCCTTCTGTTCCGCCAGGATACTACATTCTGCAAGAGCATTCAAGTCCCATATACCTGCCCATCATAGACACGAACCTTATCGACAAAATTGCTCATCGAATATTCGACCAGAACGGCAAGATCATCAGCTTTATAAGCGAAGAAATAAGTATAAGTCTTCAGTCTGGTCCAATGGGAATGTTTTAAAAAACGTCGCCAAGAATATAATACGATCGTGCTTCATCGTGTGCATCAACATCGAGTAACCAGAGGTTCCTGGAAGCTTTGGGCCACAGAATTATATAATGGGTGTCTTCAACGTGACAGAAATACCACCTTTAACGACAAGATCACAACGCAAGAGAATCATGTTTTTCTACCATATAATACATCGGCTGTGAACGCTAATAATGAGATTAGAAAATCCTTTGTCAAGCTGAAGATTTATATACTTTACCTCACTGGGGTTATCTCTACGTTTGGGAATATATCAGTAAGTAATTGTGCAACTACTGCTGCGAAATCTACAGTGATGGTATTGCATTTATGTTTGATGAGTCTTGACTTAACATGAATAGATGGAATCCGAGCATTACGTTACGTTAACTATGCGCAAGTATTCTATCTTCAATTCAATAGTATCCAGCCGATTGCTGAATGATGAATGCAGCTATCCTGGATAATATATTGACATTGTCAACTTTGCGAGTGGATCCTTCAGTGCCACAGTACCCCTGTGAATTATTCTGGGGTTTGCTGATGACTACAAGGATCTCATACTCAATAGCAGGTTTAAGCTGGTGCTCATTCGATCCAAGGATTCTAAGAACTGCATTCTTACACCTGAAGGAGGAGAAGAATATGCTATCAATAAACTTGCGCTCACTGAGTAAAGGATGCCTGTAATATCCCTATCTCAAGTAGGGGTTCTCAAGTATGTCAGGTCAGAAATATCTCTACGTATTGCCTTTGGAACCATTGGTCTACATACTCAGTCTGCTGTGCCGTAAACTAGATCATTCACTTAGAACGTCGCCACAACGTCGAATCAAGAGAAACCAAACTTTCTTACTGAGGCTACCAGGCTTCAAGAATGAATAATACAAATAAAACCCATTCCGAGCTTTGATCATTGCAACATAACTAATCTGAGACCTTATCTCAATAGTGATTGTTATCCTTACCAAGATGTGAACTTGGACTCTGGAGGCTCAAGATTTGCTTCGCTGTATGCAATGCATTCAAAGCTCCAGAACGCTAAGGAACATTATCCCCTCCCCATTAAAGACAAAGCATTTGGATAAGCAAACTCCGATATTTGTCACAGACTGCTCCCATTATTCTGAATAAGCTGTAAATGAAGCTCGCAACATTATTCTTGAAATTTGATCAAGTGTAGATATACCATCCCAGTCATCACTCTACTGTTTAATCATACATGACAAAGTTTTTACCTACAAACACTTAACCCATGTTATCCGGTCCTTGATTGAATGAACCTATGTACTCTAAGGAATGCATGAGGAATATATGGACATGTAAGTTATTTTTTTCTGAATAAATAGAGCTGAAATTGTAAATATTCATGCTCTTATTATTATTATTATTATTATTATTATTATTTACCATATAATTCCAGAACTTTCCTACTCCAATCCTTTTTTCCTGCATGTGACTCCTCATTTGCAATGCTTAGGTTACGTAAATAACGGTAGGTAAATTACATGATAATCTGTTAGACCCATTATTTCACCTGCACTTAAAAATACTTCACCGTGATTTAGATTAATGTTCAAAAGCCTATTTTCATATTCTATAAAGGCAGCAATTATATATGAAAAACCAATGTTTTTACTGTATTCACAGCATGGGTACTTTTTCACTTCCAGGAACGTTTCGAATAGTTGAAGACTTTTTCACATTATCTACCAGTCTAACGGCGTCAGGTACACAAATTTCTCCAAGTCCGTTTGATGTAAGACGCTAGAATATCATAGAAAATTACTACGTTAACATTGTGGCTTTGAGAGGTGTAAACGTCTTGAAGCACGTTTGCTTGTATCTTTCTGAGGGATATCTCGTGGCGGTTGACTGACAACTTAACGCATTCGGTCTTCTAGCACACTCAGCTTGCTAGATGCTCGACAAAGGTGTCCTGCTTCTTACAGCGTTTCTTACAGGACCTGAAACATTACACCCATTGAATTTGTTAGATATCATGTTTTGTCAGGAACAAAAAGCCTGAAAAAAAGCCTTAACTAGATTATAAAAAGGAAGAACACTTCAGAAGAAATATTTTCGTGCATGAAAGTTCCTTCTAGATACCGAAAAATACTTACCTTAATATTTTTCTAGATTCTGTTTGTTTCTTTAATGAACGCTTGTTGGTCTTCTGAAGTTGTAGTAGTTTTTCCTTGAATTGCATCGCGTTCTCATCAAACAGGAAATTGTCTGCCCTCTATGCATTGTTACTAGGCTGGGTATCCTGCTTTGCGATAGAAACATCCACTTCATCTATGTCATTCATAGGATATATGACATCTTAGGTAACGGTGTTTGGCGTGTGATTTGAATTATAGAAAGGAGATGATTTTATGCATTAGATATACATTAATTGCAAAAGAAATCTTAGTATATTTTCCATTGTTTTACATTAATATTTACCTTAATCGCCTCTTCTTGAGCTAATACGCACTACAGTTTTCATTGCATAAGCAGTATGATGGAATTCGTTCAGGCTGCAAAGGGTCATTCATAATACTGTATGCATATATCCATTGCAGATCTCTGAATGACATTGCACTGCGTGTCTTATAACAAAGACATCTACCACATCAGCATCCTTAGGTCCTTACTCTTTAGCGATCGGAACTCTGTAAAGAAGTGCTTTCAAGTTAGCCATTTTTAAGAATAGTTGTAGGCAGGTATACTAGTTAAAGGAAATGTGCTACTTACAAGTTTCCATTTGGTGGATTACACAGTTCTCTGTACATACATCGCGCGAAGACATCTCATCATGGTATAAAGGCTTGTTGCATACTATCGAATATATGAGTCATTAGATCCCTCTGTATGGTAATACGTATAATGGTGACCTTTCTTGTCGCATTTATTCCAGAAGTAATTCATTATTGAAATCGCATTGTCATTATACATTGTAAACTCTCCGAAATATTCAATCCGGAGTAATAAATAATGTAGGGGAGGCTACATTCCAATATACTATAGCGCTCAGCACACATGCTTACACCGGTTCCTGCTATCACCTTTGAATGGTGCAGCACCTTGCAGAATTGAGGAAATGTCATGTAGGTAGAGGCTGGTTAATTGAGTCATTACGTAGCAGTAGAGAAAGGGTGGCCTAAACTTTCACGCTGCAGAGAAACGCCTAGCCGGACGAATAAACCTTGGCTGCGAGTTTAACAGTACACCTGGGTGAAAAATAAGTAGGAGGCAAGCGCATGCCGTTAGGCCGTAGCGAACCGCAGTGAAAACAAGGGGTTCTGTGTTTTATACTTTAAAATGAGGTTAACTTTAGATTTAGTGCGTGTATAGAATGAACTTATGTTACTGCATATCACAACTAAGCTGGCAGCTGTCAGTGTATTCGTTTTTCGCAAATGCGCAATACTAAAATCACAGCCGGTTCATTCCTATGCGGAGCCACTTGTCGCTACCAGGCTCCTTTTGAGCATTGGAATTGGGTACTCATACTCAGTCGGAACAGTTGGCGCCTCTGGCGGATACAGGCGTAACCTTGAGAAATATATGACCAGAACTACTACAATGATGGCCCATTACATGTGTCCATATGGAGCGGCCTCACTACACAAATAATAAATTGGCGAATATGTTGTTAGTGTTTGGAGAGTGCCAACGCAACACCAGAGGAGCACTGGCACTCTATAGGCAAAGCTTTTAATATCCACATCAAAGTTATTTCTATTTTCACCAGTTGAAACAAAGATTACGACACCATGGTCAGCTGCATTCTTCAACGCGGCCAATACGTGTGCGTCAGAGGGATCCTGCGGTTATCAGTGCTGTATGAGACGTTACTGCCTCATGTCTTCGTACTAGCTGCAAGAGTATTACTCATAAACTGCAATTACTTCATGCGATAGTGAATGCAGCAATCAAATATAACCTGCAGTTGTACCCGTATAAACGACACACAGAGACTGCAACATGGAGATCCTGCTCGACGTAGAATGCTTTGGGATTGAATAGCTAATTAGATAGTACAGCGAGTTAAATTTATTCATATTATAAGGCGTGATTAGCAGCAACCATGTTTGATGTATTGTATGTAGAATAACAATATGTAATTAATTATAGCTTGACATGGGGGATGCTGACAATGATCTTTTGCGTAAAATTTCACAGATATAGCGAATGTGCTTGATGACAGTATCAACCGCTACAATGAGCAGCATTATGCTCAACATAATTCTCATTGCTGAAAGAACTGCACATCGACTACGAACGTTTGGATGTTTATAGTAAATGGACAGGTCATTGTCTCCACTGATCGACAGGAAGGTATGCTGTGACACCAGAGGAACGTTTGCATGATTTTCAGAAAGTTCTTGTGTTTCCGGTGTAGGCCGCGTCATATGTAATGTTTGGCGACTTGCCGACGTTTCGCTCCACTGCAGTAGCTCATAGAAGAAGCTCAACAGAAGTGGAGCGAAACGTCTGTAAATCGCCAAACATTATGATGAGGCCTATGCCGGAAACACAAGAAATTTCTGCAATAGATAACGGCCGTGGAAGCGGCATACCTACCTAATTTGCATGGTATGTTAAAGAATATGTTACTGGAAATTCATTTTTATATGCTCTTGCAGTAAGATGGCCATCCGGCACACATCGCACTACAAGCTCAGGGATAATTGAATAGTATATGTCGCAATAGATGAACACGACTGCATAATCATCACCAAGTATGATTACCGAGAATTCCGGAACTTACACCAATGGACTATTTTCTAAGGAGTTGCATTAGAGATTGTGTTTACCGCGATTTGCTTACTAACAGTGATGACTTCATTAACAGACTTCTTGCAGCAAGCGCCACTATAGCATCCTCTATGTTACGGACGCTACGGGAAGGCATAATAAGGAGAATTCCACTGTGTGCTGAGCAGGACGCTACTCATTTGGAACATATAATTTAAGCCTATAATGTGAACAAAACTGTAAAATCGAATTGTATCAATGAAATGAGAAACGTGTTATTAGTTCATCTTGGCATAAGACATAAAAAAGGAAATGCTATTAGTGTCTCTTACAGCAAAGGAAAACCATATTCAAACACCAAAGTGCACAATTTTCATATCCTCCACTAAGAACACTGAGGCCAATGAAATAAAGAAAATAATCAAACAACATTTCAAACATACCGAGAAAAAAATCAGGATAAGAACTCTGAAGGCAGCTGTCAAAAACCGAGTTGTTGAAACGAACCAGATGAAGGCATAAAGAAAAGCATAAACAGTAGCAGCTTACAAAATGAGGACATCAAAATTTAGTTATCGTGTTAAAAAGTTCATTGGTAATTATGTATGACATAAATACACGAAGAAAAGAATAAGACCTAAATGGTTATGCATATTGACAAAACTTTGGCGGTAAAATCGCACAAGAAGACTTTGATAATGAATTTACAGTGAGGTTTAAGGGAGGCAAAAGAAATCAAGCAACAGTTCATCTTGTTGCGAAGATTCCTCCCAGAATAAGAAAGATTACAGAACTTCAATAGAACATGAACGCACGCATCTACATAGGTTTTCAATCTGTAGAGGTGAAAGATTTTATATCAGTTCCTGAGTCTGAAATGTCACGATTTCGGGCACGTAACAAAGTATTGCAAACCAGAAAAGCCATATGCGGGCATTGTAGTGGAGACGTTTATGGGAAGAAGAATTGCAGTAAAAAGACCAATCTTCTGTGTGTATTCCATGCAGCAAACGACATAAAAATGTGAGGGGAAAACTAACTGTCCTACGTACAAGCTTTTCTGACAAACAAGAATAGACCGCACGAATTACGATTATATTTACTGATAATTAGAGGATCGAGAAGAATAAATTTGTAAAAGAGTTACAGTTCAGAAACATAAATTAAACAGTAATAAATGTGGTGTTAATGTAAGCGCGCAAACCGATGAAACAATTTACGATTTGAACTATATAACAACAGCACAGAAACAGAGGCAAATATAGTATTTAAACCGGAACAACCCCCAAAATTAAGAATTCGTAACATAAATAAAGGAAATGGGGATATTAAATAAAAACTAATAAAAGTAAATTACCATTCTATTATTGAAACTGCAAGTTTAGAGGAGGATCAGGAGGAAGGAGAAGGAAGCCAGAACAGGAAACAAACAAGAGAAAGAGGAAGAAGCTAAAGAAGAAAAAGAGCAGGAAAATGAGAATAAAAATAGCTTAACATATAAGCATAACAGCAGTAATTTTTAAAGAAAATCTGGCAATGAAGCTAGAGCAGTCTAATATTATATCATCAACAACGCAAAACAAAATTAACGACACTGAACAAATAACTACAGGCAACCAATTAGAAATTAAACATGTAACAAGCGTCCTTCGTTGAAGTTAGTTTATCCTCTATAGTGCAGATGGCAAAAGGTTTGTCTAAGGAGAACTATAAAGGGGACTCCATAGCGACAGAGAGGAGATCTTGGTAAATAGCAGACCAATGCTTTAACAAAATTAAATAACTACTCTGACTGGTCCCGTAGCTCAGTCAGTAGATCACTTTCCTGCTGCGCGAGGGATTTTGGGTTAGATACCCGGCTGTGTTCAAGAAAGTTTTCTTTAAACGAGAGCGTTTTACGTTATGCCCAGAATCTGGTATTTGGATGTGTGCTTGCGTGTGCGTTTTCGGTTATTTAATAACCAATTCGCCCATTAATAAGAATTCTGGATAGCCTCTGGGCAAAAGCATAAGCACATGTATTAAGTCGTAAATCATGGTTAAATGACAGTGAATCTACAATGAGTTTGCTGTGGCAAAATTAATAAGATTAAACAAAGTGCTATGTTTATTATGTGTATGTACCCTTAAAGCTGAACTACAATTAATTACCTTCTTTTAGTATAGTAATCATAAAACATGTTGAATTGCATGTCCGCTTTGGTAGATACTTCTCAGCATCAGCATGCAAAGGTCTTTATCATTTCTGCTGATATTTAAGCACAGGTATGGCGTATTCTCTATTTTAAAATTTCAGGGCTTTCTAGTTCCGTTTCGTAACTCTAGCTTTCATTTATTCCCATAATAAAACTTCAGGAGGAATTAGGTAAGGTGATCTCGCTGGACATAGAACGCAACCACAATGACCTACACACCGTTCGAAGTGCATAGTGTTGAGGTATTCTCTAGCACCTCTAGAATAATGGAGTGGTGCACCATTATGCTGAACCCAATAATTTGGAGCAAACCAAAGTGAGGGTCTTCTAAAAATGTCAAGATACAGCCTATTCTGGAGGAATTACAAATAAAGCTGCCTAGTATGCCTAGGAGTCAAATAAACTGGTCCAATGATATTGTCTCCTAAAATGTCGCAGCAAACATTAATCATAAAAGTGAGGATTCCCAGGAGCTTAAATATATTTGTTTAGATTGAAGTCATTTGCGAAATAAAATTCATCTCTCCATAAAACTTGCCTGATGATATCCGAATTTTCGTTTATTTTATTTAAGAGCCTTATGCCAATCGAATAGACGATTTTGGAAATAATTTCCATAAAGCAGTTGTAAATGGAGTTTACAGACATGTCATTTTGGTTCCTTCAAAATCGGATTATTGAGGTCATTGAAACCCCGGGTCAGCTCTAGCTGTTCTTTCCCTTGGGCCCAAATGACCTAGCCCTCGACGGGTCCTTAAACTCCACTCCACCATCACCCTAATTACGGTGAGAAAAGATGATGGTTAAGAAATGACTCATCGGTTCTTAATTGTATTTGTGTAAGTCCAAAAACATACGCAGAAGTCAGATGTGGCGTCGGAAAGCATTCAGAATACTGCCTTCGAGTCTCAGCTGCATTTCATGCGTCTCCCCATAGATCATAACCATATCCGTGTATTTGTTGTTGGTATGTTATCTCTTTGTCCGAATGACCTGGCTCGAACTGCGAGTAGACGCCCACGAAACACTTATCAGTACGAAATCACGAAGTAAACACATGCAGAGAGCAGCACTGTCTTAATGACCTTTCACTTCGTACCTATACTGATCGTTTGAACATCAGTGAGTCGGCAACTTGTTTTTAACCTATATATATATATATATATATATATATATATATATATATATATATGTGCGGAAAACATAAAGCTGCAAAGGACGACTTATTTGGGCCACCTGATGTGTGTATTTTAGATATACATGAAAGTGTGTGTGTGTGTGTGTGTGTGTGGGTGTGTTTCAGAGTCGCATTATAATCTATATGGGATCATATTTGTCCCCTAATAAGTTTTCCTTTTTAAAATTGGTGCTTAGATATTGTTTTAAACTATAAACCATTAAAGTACTTTATATGTTACTATTTTATTATTATAAACACAATATTTAAGAAGTAATAGAAATAAGGCATAAAAGGGAACCGAAAAGCAAAAGCTTAGAAATGTTACTGGAGACATGAAGCAATGTTAATAGCTTTCTTTTTAATTTGAGAAACATAATGAGGTTATTTCATTGAATGATCGGTTACATTTACTGCATAGTGTTCTTGTCACAGTTATCATAAGTTTGATTTGATTTTCTGTCTTTCTCACGTGGACAAAAGGCACATCAGGATCTCTTTGTTGCTTTTGCTTGAATTCCTGTTACAGTTCCCTCGGGTATTGAAATTCACTCCCATTTACTGCATCTCTTATGACTTTGGTTCTTTTCTGAGGAGTTTATAGTCTTCTTCCTCTTTCAATTTCTTTAACAAGTCTATTAGAAATTGCCTCCTTTCTCGATTCTTTTTCATATGAATGGACTATGTTCTTAGCAGAACACGTGCATTGATTGCTTCAATATCTATTATTTAATAATAAAAGACAACAAGAAACCACCTTCTCGTAGCAAATTCACTTGAATTGCTTTGCCATCATGCCAACTATATCTAACGCAGACTTTCTGCTGTTGTAGAATAAAATTACATCTGACGTTTTCTTCTTATCTGGAATTATGTAAAATGTTTTATGAAGTATATACAGTAGGATGACGATATACTTTTCTTGGAATATCGATACCAAAAGGGCGTGTTTAGTGATTTAAAATTTGCTGAAAAACTCTTCCGTAGTCTTGGATTGCACTTTTTACTTTGGAATTTCACCACGTTTGGAGCGGAGGGTACCAACAAGGGTGATTTTCTGTCTCAAGCTCAAAGCCGGTGAAGAAGTTATTGGTTGTGAGATTTCTCTTACTACCGCTCAAGTGAGCTGTAATGACGTGAACAGCTCCTTTACCCTGCTGGGACTCTGACGTTGCCTACTCCACCTGTATATATTTGTGCATTTACTAGCTACGGTGCCTCACTATCTACAGAAGTCCATATTTTTATACCATATTTTCGCGGTTTTTATGGTATGTAGACTTTGAAGCCACACCTTCCTGTACTAGTGCAGAAATGCTCGTTTACTGTAACACTGATACCTGGTATGTATGATGTACAAGACTCAGCGAATATGTCGAATTCCTCTTATTGCTTTGGCTTTATTGTGAGAAATTTGTTTCCTAGCTTCAGTGTCATTTTGTCGTCAAATTAAACGCGAAATCACTTCTTCAAACCTGGTCCTAGTCTCGGTTGTCCAAAGCAATGATATTCCAAATTCTGAAGATCAGAATTCGTGAAGAGGTATCCGGTAATCTCACTGCGATTGGTTAAAATTCAACATTTCCCTCATCCTTCATCCCTTTTCTGATGAAATCACATAAGCTAAATAGTCTACAAAACAATCCTTCTGCGCTTCCTTAAAAGAAGCACTGTGCTGATGCACAAACTAAATAACATCTGAAATATTGAGTAATACTAAAGGAAATGTTTGTACATTCTGCTAAAAATTAAAGCCGTTTATCATTGAGAAATCGATGATAATTCCCAATGTCAAAATTGCTGACGGTATATGTTAGATACTCGTTTTAGTTTTACAAATCTCATATATTTCAACAATCTAATTACAATGAAATAATATACCGCATGAAGCCCCACTATCAGCTTTTACTTACTAAAGGAACTATAAATAAAATAAAGCCTATTATAATGCACCTAGGATTATAATGTCCATCAGTATTTCGTTTTCAGTATGTTTACGTTGAGATGTATTTATTTTGGGGAAATGTGTTCGTTTTAACCACGAATCAAAACGTATGTTTAACTTACACATCGGCTAATTACAGTCTCACATACAAAATAAACACATTACACTTATCGTCTTGATTCCAACAGCAACAGAACAAATCCAAATACTGAAATTTGCTCTTTGTGAGTTTTGTTACAACTTAAAATGAATGATGGTTGACTAATATGGATAGATCACGTTACTTTACGCTATTTCTATTATTATTTTGGACAATACTTCTAAACAAAAGAAGACTGTTATCAATACAAATAGTTGATATGTACTGTAATTTTAATTACACTGCACTTAAGCGAAACTGGTAAATGATTAATCCACTTCACACACTATAGCTATTGAAGACATTTTACTTGAGACGGCGAGTGTGAATGAAACAGAAATAATGGCATGAAATAAAAAAATGTATCCCTAAGTTTGTAGATTCCTACGGCGAAAAGCAAAGCATTAAATAAACATTCACCTGAAAATTGTGAAGGATTTATGGATCAATGGATGCTCATTTATTACCTATGATACACAAAACCATAGCAATTTATACATACTTTTACAATTGGAGTTCTTCTCGTATGTACCCATTATACTTAACCTCAGATTGTGTGTGTAATGAGTAAACATATACTTCCCTCATCGGTCCTCATCCTCATTCTCAAGCCCATTAGTATTGTCCACCTTCCAGAACTATTTGCTTTATGTTTCCTGCTGTTCTTGAATTCAGTATTCTTCTACCTCCTATTTTATTTGGTAGCCTTTCCTACTTTGTAGAAGGAACTGTTCTCTCCAAAACCTGGTTTGTTCACATTTCAAAATACAGTAGAAAGTACTGTGTGGTTCCTTACACACTAGATTTTTTTCCCTCAGTATATCCATTTGTTAACCGACTTAGACATGTTATTCCCGTTCTATACCATGCCGGTCCTTCTCTTCCCGCCTTATCAGAAATGTGAATATATTTTTCTCTTACCCAATAATTTTCCAGGCATCTGTATAAACTCAGATTTATTTTGATATACAGACTGGCCCACATTTCATGTATTTCAATATTCTCAATTCTTAATTTTATCTCCTTCCTAAAACCTTGCACTATTCTTTCCCTCTCTGACCACTTCGCTCCCATAACAACTTGTAAATTATTTTGTATTTTATGCAGATTTTTAAATTGGTTTACACACGCTCCAATTGCACTCATGGTCATTTTTGCCTTGTACTAATGCTTTCATTTTTTGTTCACTCAAATCTCCCTTGCTGGATAGTCTAACCCAAACATAATCAATTTTCTTGGCAAGCTCGACTTCCGTACCTTACTACCAAAATGTATCCTGTTTGTTTTAAACCTTTCTTACTACCATACTTTTGGATCTTGTTTTATTTATCTGAACCCAATCTCTACACAATGCGCCTATAGATTTTAGTGTGTCGTCCTCCGTTTCCTAGGGGTACCATGCTAGCCTCTAGTTCCCGAGGTCGTGGGTTCAAACCCGACGGGGTGCGATGGATATTTTTCGGGCGTACAAATCTTTAACGTGTCTTCCTTCGGAAGGGAAGTAAAGCTGGTGGTCCCGTGTCATAGATTAGCGGCACGTAAAAAAATCTCAAGCCCGATAAAGAGGCTTCTGAGCAAAAATTTCTGGTCTTTCACGCCCAATATAGAATGTTACGCCAAGAGCCACAGTAGTTAAAGGCGGTCCATAAATAAAACTGAACTTAATTTTAATTCTGGTTTCTAGTCTTCGGTTTAATTGTACACTGGTCAAACAACCCGTAACTAGATCATCTGCAAAAGGTACAACTGGTATGTCTCTACTATTTGTAGCTCGCAGATGTGCATTGTTTTTACTAATTTTCTCTAAGATGTCAATAAACAATTTAAAGTGCCCTGGACTTGCCTGAGCTCTAAATTGTTTGGTATTTTGTCTGCTCCTCTGCTCTTTCATGTTTTATACAGAAAAATTTACAATCAACCCATTACTCGCTCCTTGATGACAGAGGGTATAGAATGCTCTCTACTTTCCAGTCGGAAATTTGAAAAATGGGAAAATAGGTATGTGTTTATTTTATTATGATTCATAGCCAAACTATATACCAATAAACCAGAGAAGTATTGTTCCATTCCTTGATTTTAGTCTTTGAGGCTGACAGACGTCTATCCAGAGCGCCAGTAGGACCCTTAATTCCAAACCTTGCCGACAGAGGATGTCTCAGGATGTTTTTGGCTGCAACTGAAGTAATAATCTGTCTCAGTTTCACTTGACTATGACCTTAACATAACTTGCAATTCAAGAACAATGCAACTTACGAGGAAGGTATTAAATGTTGATACTTTCACTTTTACTCTCTCTACCACTTATTTTGGTGGGTAGGGGAAGCTTTGTATTCCACGCAAAATTTGAGTAATACCGAAAATACAAGTTCGAGATCTCCTGAACCTAAAGACAGTGTTTTTAGAAAAAAGGTATGTGTGTGTGTACGCGCGCGCACGAAAAGGAATAAAATAACTAAAAGTTATGCGTCAACAAATACTAAACTTGGTATTGAAGTTCAGTAACTCCGAAGGATACAACACGAAGATTTTCAAGAAATGTTTCCCGTCTGAAATTGACCTTTACTTGGAAAAAGTTTGCTTATTTTTAAAAATGGCTCTAGGATTTTTATTCATATAGTATAAGTTCAAAATACTTGCGTGATTGATAAAATATCATACCTTGAATTTTCTGTGAGTAGCCTAAAAGCCTTCTTCGCTCCAAACGAATTTTGCATAATGTTGTATAACGGGTAAGCCATAAAGAGATAAGCGGAAATTTACAGTATGAAAAACGTAGAACTCATAGAAATATACAATTATTTATACATTAGCTGTTTTCGAAATATTCGTTGCTAGATCATTAAGTTTTCTCGGGACCAACCTTCATAAGATATCCGTAAAGCATGTAAGAAAACATGCAAGTCATGTTTCTTAATAATAGGAAAATTGGCTTACGATAGGAATACAGTTGTGTTTTGTAAATTAAACTGTGCACGCAATACAGCCTATATTTCTTAAATGGAGATTATTTCTTGTGAAAACATGCATCGTGAATACCGTAATAAAAGAACAATAAGTTTTTAATAATATTAATACTCTAATATATAAGGGCATATGTGAATGTGTTAGTCGGTAGAGAAAGTGTGAGTAGTATAGAATGGGAGATTTGCATCACTCACATAGTGATCCAAAACACGCAGCGGGTTTTGCATCACCCAAAAAATTGATTCAGAAACCCCCAATGTTAAAAACGACATGTGTTAGAATCCGCTTATGTTATAACAGGCTGTGCGTAGTTATCGAAGGAGTGTCTTGTATGCCTCATCGCTTCCCTCCCTCTCTCCCTCCTGTGGTAAATAGCGTGCGCGTGCTTCTCAGTACGTTATTGTTTACGAATGTATTGTGTAAATCATGGAAAGGATAAGATATATTGATCGTAAGAGCATGGTAAGTGTAGTTTGGAGAATGACGGTCAATATGGAATGACGAATAAAAAGCGCGTATTATAATAATGTAAGCCAGAAGAAAAGATAAGCTACATGAGTATTCCAAAAAAGGAGGTCAGCGGAAGGCTAGCGTCCGTAACTTGGACACCTCTCCAATGCAAGAACGAACATGTTCAAACTCCCACATCTCCCCACAAAGCATGATATGTGAAACGAGAACGAATCTGAGTGAGTCAGCACGATGAATAGTGAAAATATCAGAATAGCGAGCGATAGCGACAACTGTTGCTGGGTGAACCTCGATGAGTACGAGCAAATGAAGCAGCACTGTCTCGATAAACATGAGGAAATATGTTGATGGCGATACGCATACCATCATCTGTAAGGAACCATCACAGCATCAACAAATGTCGTGATTCTTCCATTGTGGAGAGTACCGTGACGTGTATCGCACAGCAAAAAGGGTAAGTAAGTACAGAACATATAATAGAATAGATACTGTAGGGGGAAAAAACCGATAGCTAAGCAAAAATTGTATATTTTACAGAGTGCCCGAAGGAGAAGATGTGCCTCCGCACCGCGATGTGGATCTCTCGGTGGAGGAGAAAAAACATGTAGAAGAAGAAGAAATGTAAGCGTAATCATTGTCAATAAAAAAGAATCAGAATTAATGATGATTCGTGTGTTAAAACAGAGAACTTATATATATATATGTCCGAAAAGAAGAGGAACAAGGCAAAGGTCATAAACAAGAAGATGATGTTAGAAGCCTCTCGAGAGAACGTTATAGTACTCATCTTTGACTCCATTCCAGAAAAGCCAGAGAAAGATGAATCCAAATAGTGTGTTTGTGCTCGACGACGTCCCCATCAGCTCCAAGCATCGTGTGAATATAGGACTGCATTACGAACTCGCATCCCTTTTCATCAAAGCAGATGACGAAACCTTTGTATGATAACAGAATAGGACTGGCAGATAATAGTTCGAAATATAGCTGTGATTGAAACGTGTGTGAAAGACGGTAAGCTTCCTCGTGTATTGTACAGTGAGAATATAATGTATGCATATAACATGATATTGCATGTGAATAAAGTCAATGAATGCATATAATATGACATTGCATGTGAATAAAGTCAATGAAATAGCATTTGTGAATACGTGTCTAAACGAAAATGACATAAACCTGGACATTGCTGCAACAGTAGGACTGAAGAGACTAATTCCATACATTGAAATATATTTATTTCATTGCAAGACGTTCATAAATCAATGTGTTCATACGATGTTAGAGGTAGGAGTCTCACAAAAAGGTTAAAGGATATGTATGTTAAAATGAATAAAAATATAATATAAATTTTTTATTCCACTCTTAATTGATATAAAAAATACATTTCATTTCCTATATGATAGATTGAACAACATGACTTGGGGGTTTATAGATGAACAATTTATCATGAATAAATAAACAAAATAAATATATTTGTGCAGGAAAATTCGCCGATGCTTGAACTTCCAATCTGATATTAACGGCTCCAGTCACAGTCTCATCCGGTTGATGAGAATAATCGATGACGGATAGTCGTGCATACTTCAGAAAATCGCTTCTCTTCAAAAGAGGGCAATTTTCTTTGAAATAAGAGAGTATTTAAATTTATAATACTGGTCATACAGAGATGCAAACCTTGAATTTGCAAAATCCAAATTCATGTCATGTTACGGATAACATTCGCTGTTGAGATAATGCTTCAGATTGGTGATACTGCAGTGATCAAAGATAGAGCCATCTTTAGCAAGGTAGTTCAATCCATCGGTCTGTGCCCCCACTATGACAAAACACGGTTTCTCAAGCTTTGATGTCGTTGCAACGTTCCATGTGAACGCTTTAGTCTGCAGCACTGCAGGTTGAGTGTGAAGGTTCAGGGCTCGAAAGGCAGCGTGCAGCGGGCGATCTGAAGTAGAAATAGAATAGCGACTTGAGAACAATGGGCTATTGTTCTGGTAAGAACAAAGGAATTAATGACCTATTGTTCTGACTTCAAGCCCCGCCCCCTCCCTTTGTGCGCTACTATTTGCCGCCCCGGTCGCGTGCCGCTAGCCCCGCCTCCTTCCCTTTGTGTGTTGATCTAATGCCGACAGTGTCTGTGTCGTCAGGTCCTCCCCCCTCCCCCATGTGGTCTGGTCACGTGCCGGTGTGGCCAGCCCCCTCCCTCCCCCATACGCTGGGTGCGTGCCCTCCCTCCCCTTTGTGTTCTGGTTGGTTCCTTGTGGATAGGTGGGAGAGTGTGTATTGATCCTATACGCCGGTCGCGTACCTTCCCTAGGTCTAAATCCCTGCCGTGTGATTGGCTTGGGGTAGGGGATGTGCCGCTCGGGTGATGGGGTATATGTGAGGGTTCTCGGTGCGTGACGTTGGCTTGGAAATCCACCCTGGCGATGTGGGAATGCGATTCTCGATGCCTGCCGCACATCGGCAAATCGTTTGAGTACATAATTGTGTCAATCAATTAGATAATGTTCAAAACATTATTGAAAAAAAAGAATCGCCATCATACTACTACTAATGCAATTAAACGCTGTTCTTCGAGCAATTAAGTATTTTTGATTGAATCGCGCGCACTTGTTTCTAAACCGGCATTTATACATCTACTAACGTCAACAAATTACACGTCTAATGAAACGCGGCTAGTCGGTCGATGAACACAATTAAGTATTTTTGAATGATTAATGTAATTGACTCGCACGCAACTGTTCGTTATCGTATATGTGTGGTAGCATGTGTATAATTATTACGAGTAATAACATTTATTTAATTCTACTTTTGAGGGAAAATATATTTTGGATTTATAAGAATATTACAACACTTAGATGAAAGGACAGAGTTGACGTAACAGTCGTTATCGCGTGATAATTGCGGTGGAACACCGACCGCAACCTTCCACCGCGAGACGTTTCACACGAATGGCTGGCTCTCGATACTTTCAGTGGCAAGTCGACTAGCGCACCCCCTCCACTCGCGTTTCAGTTCGCAACCTACACGAGCGCGCCAGGTGGTAATATGAGTGAAACTGGTTTTGAACCAGCGAGTGTTTCCTCACGGCGCCCCTGGTGGTCATATCCGAAAGTTGTGAATTCACCATATTTAAACTCAAGGTGTGCGCAAGACGGCCATCTTAACTCTATATAATTCTGCAAAATATGATTCCGAAAAAAAAAATAAAGGTGAATTAACATTTTTAGTTAAATAATCCTCGTTTAACATGCGAAGTGCGTTCATGCTGGCTCCGGAGGAATTAATTATGAAATAAATACGGTGAATATTACATGCGTTATTAAAAAATAAATAAGGCTCTCGCTGATCGATAAATACAATTAAATATTTTTATTAATTAATGTAATTGACTTGCGCGCCTAGAGATATCTCACCCAATTATTCATCTACCATGAATATCTCACTTCTAAAGAAACGACGCAGTCTATCGATTAAAAACAATTAAGTTTTTTTATTAATTAATTGTATATGATTTGACTCGCGCACCTGTTTGTTCTCGTATATGCGCGATTATTCCGCGTATATAACTATTACGGCTAATAACGTTTGTTTAATTCTTCTTTTGAATGGCGGGTTTATAAAAAATATTACATTGCTTAGATGAATTAAAAAGCAACTTAAAACGAAATTGCAAATAGCTAGTATGAGACGTTAACACGAGAACCCTTTACGAAAAACAAGACGCAATGCGACAGCTGTGCATCGTCCATCTTAAGAAGCGGTTAAACCAGGACGCCTGGCTTTTCCCACAGTACCTGCTCTTAATGGCTAGGGGTATCCATCACATCGGAGTACGCTCCAACTGACGTTAAAAATATAAGTCCGCTATGTCTCTTCTCGCACGAGAGAAGTAATAATTACAATTCAAAACAGGCGTACCTGTAAGTAACACGCACGAAGACTTCAAATATAAATTTTATATTCGTTTTAAATGTTCTTTCTAAAGACGTAGCGAACTTTGAGAAATTCAACGAATTATTCACTTGCGTACACTGCTTGAAAGAAATATGGTGTACACCCCTGAAGAATGCATATGGTCTTCTCGGGAGAAATGCCTATGTAGACACATTAGCGAACAATGGCAGTCGCTTCCACACCATTAAATATCTTCAGAAGAAGGTAAAAACAAGGTCCTGTATAGAGCCCTTAGTGAACATTGACAGACGTTTCCAGTTCATTAAACATCCAAGTGCTCTGAAAAACCACAGGCCCTCGGGGGTAAATAACTATCAGCCGGTGAATATTACATACGTTATTAAAAATAAATAAGATTCTCGCTGATCGATGAAAACAATTAAATATTTTTTATTAATTAATTGTATATGAATTGACTTGCACATCTGGTTGGTGACGTATGTGCATGATTATTACGCGTGTATAACTATTACGACTAATAGCATTTGTTTAATTCTAAATAAATAATGAAATATGGAGCCTAGCCTAAACAATACTCGTTACTCTTAATTTATTCCATTTTTAAAAAGATTGGGCTTAGTAAACATAGGACGAGTACGATTTTGAATACCCCGTCCATTCGAGAGATATTTTTCGAATATTCCAGCATGTTAATATAAACTTAATACACACACACAAATTCATTTCAAGTAATATTTATGCGACATTAAGTATTTGCGAATGAGTTTTTACTTTCTCTACCACGTATAGTAAGTAGAGGAAGTGTTGTATTCCAACCAAAAAAATCGATACCGAGATTTCACTGGGAATACATGTTTTGAGACCCTCTGAATCCGAAAAAAGCATGGTTGTCTGCGAGTGTGCCTGTGAAGCATAACTCAGAAACGGAGAGGCTGATAAAACACCAAACTTGGTATTTAGGTTCAGTATCTTCCAGAGATGCGACACGAAGGTTTTAAAGAAAATACCTCACACCAGACTACCCTTTACATGGAACATTTTTTCGAAAATTTTCATTTTCTCAAAAAAAATGACTCTAACGATATTGAATAAAATATTAAATGTTTAAGATATTGTAATGAGAAATGAAATGTATATCTCGAATTTTCTGGGCCGCCGGCTGCAGGATCGCTCATCAAATACCGTAATGATTCAGGCACCCGAACACCCGAATGGTAAGCATTCTTCAGAGTTTTTAAATAAGTAATGTAACAATTCAAATTAACTTCTTGTTCATATTCTTTATTATTATTATTATTATTATTATTATTATTGTTATTATTATTATTATTATTATTTCCAGGAAGTGGACTTTATTTCGGAGGCTGCATCGGCACCACGTGGCTTCCAAGCCTTCATGGGGCCAGATCATCATGGAGGTGGCTCTGCCCCCGTACATGCAGCAACACTCGTAAGGTAAGAATTTACAGACTGTTGTTTGAGCATTTGTAACTAAAAACTACATAATAGTAGACATACAATGCCGATTCTGGCACACAAAGACCTACCTACGACAGCATAGAGTTCCGGATTGTATAAGGAGAAAGGGATATATTTAAGGGGAGTTTCTCACCCATATGCAGTCACATAACTCTTTCGGTCTCCCAGAATGCTATGTATTTTTAACGCAGGTGTTTAAAACATGTATTTTTTTCACGTATAGAGTGTAGATTCTTTAGAACTCTGTACTTAAACATGCTATACTATAATTATTATTATTATTTATTTTTTCCAGGAAATGGACTTTATTTCGGAGGCGGCATCGCTCAACAGGCGACCGCTGCACCGGTACCTCCAGGCTTCGCATGCGTTGTACCAGCAGCTGACCGCTGCACCGCCACCACCAGGCTTCCAGAACCTCCTGGTACCAAATCAGCAGGGATGTGACACTGCCCCATACATGCAGCAAGCACCGAACGGTAAGAATTTTTCAATATTTTACGAAGTTCTTTTACACATTCTATATTATTATCAATAATAATATTATTATTATTTTTTCAGGAAATGGAGTTTATTTTGGGATCGGGCATCCATCGACCGCTGCACCGGTACCACATGGCTTCCAAGCCTTCATGGGGCCAAATCAGCATGGTCGGGTCCTTGCCCATACATGCAGCAACCACCGACCGGTAAGAATATTTTTCAACATTTTATCAAGTTCTTTTTACACATTCTATATTATTATTAATATTGTTATTATTTTCAGGAAGTGGACTTTATTATGGAGGCGGGTTTTTCTGGGAATGTCTCCAAAGTATTCTTCATTCTGAACGACTTTTGCAAAACTGATAAACCATAAGAGATAGACAAACTTTTTCTACACAAAAAATGGAGATCGTGATAAAATACATAATTTATATCATAAACATTCTGGTTGTTGAGTAAATCGTTTTCGAGATATTGCTTGTTATTCCCTTAAAATTTCCAATACTTATACTTTTTCTCAAATTCATTATTCTTGTTTTTATGTCCTGGACATGCAAAGAGAATGGAATGCGCCACATAGCAACCAGCGTTAAAATATTTGACTATCGCTTAAAACCTACCATATTCCCCTTGCATCGATGTGAAAATTACCAATAACATTGACATCTCGATATCTCGATTAACATGAAGCATATGGGGAATAAGTGTTTGTAAAAATACTTTGTACAAGAGTAGAGAAAGTCATGTGAGTGTATCACATCAGATTTTTTGATATTGGTTTAAATTTTCAAATACTTTTAACTTTTCTCAAGCAGTAACTCGCTATTCGTTTTTCCCGTGGTAATGCATAGAGAATAGAATTCTAAAGCCATCACATAGCATCAGGCTTTTTTTAAACATCTGTGACGTGTCTATTCACAATCGAAAGGTAGCTGGTTCGAGGAAAATTATATCTACAGAAACAATACATTATTTTCACTCTGTGATTAATTTGGCAATGTAACAATAATTAACAATGAATTCTAGCGGTACATGTAAAAAATAAAATATATTTTTATTTCCTAGCGTCATACGCAGAAGCATTCCCCTTAAGGAACGCTGGCGTGAGCGATGGATTTCCCCATAACAGGTTTAGACTTGCTTACGAAATGCCCCTGTGCGAGGCTAGCATTTCCCTCTCCTTCTTCTCGAATTTTTGGAGTAGCCAATCAAAATTGCTGTATTATATACAGTCACACCTCTCACCCCTTCAGATTTTATCAGGTGAAACGATATAAAAGCAGTAGCTTCTTCGGCGATTTCACTGTATTGTGACAACACAGCGAGCTAAGATCTCTGCAAACTTTTCTCATTCAAAGTGAAATTTCAACGAACATCATGTCTGGTAAGTTGTAACAAAACACTTCATTTACTTTAAAAGTTAAATTATTACTCTGTACATTTAACTTATATTTGCGTTCTTGTTTTTAATGCATGGCATTTATATGCGAATAGCTGAGCATTCTAAAAGTTATAGCTAGACAAGTGAATTTTCTGAAATGTGAACAGTTTAGTTAAGTATTCATTTTAGGCAAGCTTATTCTACATTTAATAGCTAACTGCGCGAATTCTCAAAATGGGAACAATTTAGTTAAGTATTCACCTTGTTGAGTAATTATTATTCCAGATATTTAAATACGTGTTTTCACCGGGTGAATTATATTCCTTTTTGGAGAAAATACAATTATTTGAATACCTTACTAACGTTTTTGCTTTAGAATATTACAAAAAGTCTGTTGCGCGAATCATTCGCTCTAACAAAGTAAATATCTACATTATATTAAAACATTTAAATGGAAAAAATACAGTAGCTAATGAACTTCATTAGTGAATCAGAACCTCAACTATATTTACACATATTATCATTTTCAGAAAAAAGTTAATAATTTTGTAACTTTCAAATAAATGAAATTTTGTTATGCAACACATTCTCTAATAAAGGATATGTTTTTTTTCTCTTCCTAATGCAGAAAGTTTGACATCTCAACTTAACACATTGGCTGAGGGTAGCATTTACCCAGCCGTTCAAAGACTACAAGATCTTCAGCCAGAGGAGCCTTATAATATAAAATTCTTAAGAAAAATTGATACTCGATACGGTGCTAGAGTCGTTGCACTTTTAGAGAATAAGCAAGTGTTTCTACCGACAAGATATTCAACCCTAACAAGCCAGCAGTTGGAGGAAATGCCAGGGAAGTTTCAAATGGTACATCATGGAGTAGTACCAGCCGGCAAGTTTAAGACATGTAAATTGTCTTTTCTTCCTATTAAGGTTTGTAGAAATAATTCAGCTATCCTTTCAAAGCTTCATTTAGAGTTACATTCGTTGAGTTTATAAATTCGCACTTCAGTAGGATAACATTTGTCTAAAGTATACATCAATATGTAAAAAATATCGCCCAGGATGTAGTCTGAGCGAGGATCTGCAGAAAGAAGTTTAATAATCTATTCACTGATTCTTTACCTCAAAGCAGATACCTTCAGCAAGTTTCAAATAATTTCCAGCAGGATAGCAGTTGTCAAAAGCATGCATCACTGTATTAAAAAAAATATGTGTAAATAATGTCTAGATTGTACTCTGTGTGATTTCGTGCAGAAAGAAGTTTAATACCCCTTGCAATGATTCTCCACATCGAAGTATATACCTACAAGAAGCTGCAAATAATGTGAATGTGTGTTACAGGAATGCCCAGATGAATGTAAATGAAGAGGAAGAACGAGATAGCTTAAAACATCATAAACAGAAATGTGATAGGAACATTCTCAACACCTCCCAGTGACCTCAATCAATGAAGAATTGCAGCAGCGCGGAACATGCATGGAAAAAACATCCGCGTGTGTAAAATATAACAATAATATATATATATATATATTATTATATATATATATATAAATTATGTACTCATTATTACTGCTATACCCGCCTATACCATTGATTTCATAAATAATTTCATAATTGTTTAAGGAGAATGCCTATCTTAAAAACATTGATGCTACATGAAATCTAAACAAAAAGATTATTGAACTATTACTGAAAGAGACTTGAATAAATGGGAATCTAGAAGCCAGAACCATCTTAATATTAGGCTGTATGATATGAGGTGTATAAAAAGATTAATAAACAAATGAGGTCTATGTAATATAAACAACATTTATTTTTTATAAACATTTTCCTATTACATTCCTATACAAAAAACATACATATTTCCTAAATACAAAGGTGATAGTCTAGACATTCTAAAACACTCAGTTATATAATCATATACATCACACAGAAAGAGACCTGCATTATCCATAAAAAACTAAACATCTCAAGAATGTCTGGATGATGTATTTTATAAGTACAAGGTTTTGATATTTCAAAGTTCCTGTTAACCATGACTGTAATTGATTAACACAATTTCTGGATCCTGTCATGCTATAACTTTAGAAGCTTTCAGCTTACTTATAATCTCCTCAATCTCTTGTGTGTGACTATTACTACCAGCGTTCCTCGATGCAATTAGTAACCTCAATATATTTACTAGTCTATTTGGATTTTCAAGCGTAGATATCACTGAATCATCATCATATGAAGATTTCATATTCTCGCGACTCCCGCTGTATCCAGATTTTTCACCATCAGTAGTCTCCAGTGAAGGACAGAGGCTTGATCCGGTATAACATCCCCCTCTATACATCTTCGGATCTTCGAGTGTAGGAGAGAGAGTCGATCCAGTATAACATGTTGCTCTATGAGGCTTAAATCTTGACAAAGAACGATTCTTAAAAATCCGCGCGCATATACAGCATCTAATGACGTGTTTTCCTCCATGTGTAATGTATGAAAAATTGAGTTTCTCATTCGCTAGTTGCACAGATTTTCTCCGGCAGTAGCTCATGCTAAAACTAAAAGAAATTAAATGAATACGGGAATGCTAACGCTCGAAGGAATTAAAAGCGAATGAATGAATTCATAACACGCAGCTATGTATATATCCAGGGTGAGGACGCCGGAGGGAATCGCGATCTACGCATAGCAGCGGGAAAGGATGCTCTCTGGAAACATTCGTGGAAAAGGAGGCTCTCAACAGAACATGGCGAATGCGAGCATGGAAAAAGGATGCTCTTGTTACATAGCGTGATCACTTTGTTACATAGCGTGATGAGCTTGTTACATAGCCTGATCAGTTTGTTACATAGCGCGAACAGTTTGTTACATAGCGTGATAAACTTTGTTACATAGCGCGAACAGTTTGTTACATAGCGTGATTCCTTTGTTACATAGCGTGATCAGTTTGTTACATAGCGTGATTCCTTTGTTACACAGCCTGATCTGTTTGTTACATAGCGTGATTCCTTTGTTACATAGCGTGATTCCTTTGTTACATAGCGTGATCAGTTTGTTACATAGCGTGATTCCTTTGTTACATAGCGTGATTCCTTTGTTACATAGCGTGATCCCTTTGTTACATAGCGTGATGAGCTTGTTACATAGCGTGATTCCTTTGTTACATAGCGTGATCAGTTTGTTACATAGCGTGATTCCTTTGTTACATAGCGTGATTCCTTTGTTACACATCGATGCAAGGGGAATATGGTAGGTTTTAAGCGATAGTCAAATATTTTAACGCTGGTTGCTATGTGGCGCATTCCATTCTCTTTGCATGTCCAGGACATAAAAACAAGAATAATGAATTTGAGAAAAAGTATAAGTATTGGAAATTTTAAGGGAATAACAAGCAATATCTCGAAAACGATTTACTCAACAACCAGAATGTGTATGATATAAATTATGTATTTTATCACGATCTCCATTTTTTGTGTAGAAAAAGTTTGTCTATCTCTTATGGTTTATCAGTTTTGCAAAAGTCGTTCAGAATGAAGAATACTTTGGAGACATTCCCAGAAAAACCCGCCTCCGAAATAAAGTCCACTTCCTGAAAATAATAACAATATTAATAATAATATAGAATGTGTAAAAAGAACTTGATAAAATGTTGAAAAATATTCTTACCGGTCGGTGGTTGCTGCATGTATGGGCAAGGACCCGACCATGCTGATTTGGCCCCATGAAGGCTTGGAAGCCATGTGGTACCGGTGATGCGGTCGATGGATGCCCGATCCCAAAATAAACTCCATTTCCTGAAAAAATAATAATAATATTATTATTAATAATAATATAGAATGTGTAAAAGAACTTCGTAAAATATTGAAAAATTCTTACCGTTCGGTGCTTGCTGCATGTATGGGGCAGGGTCCCATCCCTGCTGATTTGGTACCAGGAAGTTCTGGAAGCCTGGTGGTGGCGGTGCAGCGGTCAGCTGCTGGTACAACGCATGCGAAGCCTGGAGGTACCGGTGCAGCGGTCGCCTGTTGAGCGATGCCGCCTCCGAAATAAAGTCCATTTCCTGGAAAAAATAAATAATAATAATAATAGTATAGCATGTTTAAGTACAGAGTTCTAAAGAATCTACACTCTATACGTGAAAAAAATACATGTCTTAAACACCTGCGTTAAAAATACATAGCATTCTGGGAGACCGAAAGAGTTATGTGACTGCATATGGGTGAGAAACTCCCCTTAAATATATCCTTTTCTCCTTATACAATCCGGAACTCTATGCTGTCGTATGTAGGTCTTTGTGTGCCAGAATCGGCATTGTATGTCTACTATTATGTAGTTTTTAGTTACAAATGCTCAAACAACAGTCTGTAAATTCTTACCTTACAAGTGTTGCTGCATGTACGGGGGCAGAGTCACCTCCATGATGATTTGGCCCCATGAAGGCTTGGAAGCCAGGTGGTGCCGATGCAGCCTCCGAAATAAAGTCCACTTCCTGGAAATAATAATAATAATAAAGAATATGAACAAGAAGTTAATATGAATTGTTACATTACTTATTTAAAAACTCTGAAGAATGCTTACCATTCGGGTGTTCGGGTGCCTGAATCATTACGGTATTTGATGAGCGATCCTGCAGCCGGCGGCCCAGAAAATTTGAGATATACATTTCATTTCTCATTACAATATCTTAAACATTTAATATTTTATTCAATATCGTTAGTCATTTTTTTTGAGAAAATTAAAATTTTCGAAAAAATGTTCCATGTAAAGGGTAGTCTGGTGTGAGGCATTTTCTTTAAAACCTTCGTGTCGCATCTCTGGAAGATACTGAAACTAAATACCAAGTTTGGTGTTTTATCAGCCTCTTCGTTTCTGAGTTATGCTTCACAGGCACACTCGCAGACAACCATGCTTTTTTCGGATTCAGAGGGTCTCAAAACATGTATTCCCAGTGAAATCTCGGTATCGATTTTTTTGGTTGAAATACAACACTTCCTCTACTTACTATACGTGGTAGAGAAAGTAAAAACTCATTCGCAAATACTTAATGTCGCATAAATATTACTTGAAATGAATTTGTGTGTGTGTGTATTAAGTTTATATTAACATGCTGGAATATTCGAAAAATATCTCTCGAATGGACGGGGTATTTAAATCGTACTCGTCCTATGTTTACTAAGCCCAATCTTTTTTAAAAATGGAATAAATTAGGAGTAACGAGTATTGTTTAGGCTAGGCTCCATATTTCATTATTTATTTAGAATTAAACAAATGCTATTAGTCGTAATAGTTATACACGCGTAATAATCATGCATATACGTCACCAACCAGATGTGCAAGTCAATTCATATACAATTAATTAATAAAAAATATTTAATTGTTTTCATCGATCAGCGAGAGTCTTATTTATTTTTAATAACGTATGTAATATTCACCGGCTGATAGTTATTTACCCCCGAGGGCCTGTGGTTTTTGAGAGCACTTAGGATGTTTAATGAACTGGAAACGTCTGTCATTGTTCACTAAGGGCTCTATACAGGACCTTGTTTTTACCTTCTTCTGAAGATATTTAATGGTGTGGAAGCGACTGCCATTGTTCGCTAATGTGTCTACATAGGCATTTCTCCCGAGAAGACCATATGCATTCTTCAGGGGTGTACACCATATTTCTTTCAAGCAGTGTACGCAAGTGAATAATTCGTTGAATTTCTCAAAGTTCGCTACGTCTTTAGAAAGAACATTTAAAACGAATATAAAATTTATATTTGAAGTCTTCGTGCGTGTTACTTACAGGTACGCCTGTTTTGAATTGTAATTATTACTTCTCTCGTGCGAGAAGAGACATAGCGGACTTATATTTTTAACGTCAGTTGGAGCGTACTCCGATGTGATGGATACCCCTAGCCATTAAGAGCAGGTACTGTGGGAAAAGCCAGGCGTCCTGGTTTAACCGCTTCTTAAGATGGACGATGCACAGCTGTCGCATTGCGTCTTGTTTTTCGTAAAGGGTTCTCGTGTTAACGTCTCATACTAGCTATTTGCAATTTCGTTTTAAGTTGCTTTTTAATTCATCTAAGCAATGTAATATTTTTTATAAACCCTCCATTCAAAAGAAGAATTAAACAAACGTTATTAGCCGTAATAGTTATATACGCGGAATAATCGCGCATATACGAGAACAAACAGGTGCGCGAGTCAAATCATATAGAATTAATTAATAAAAAAACTTAATTGTTTTTAATCGATAGACTGCGTCGTTTCATTAGAAGTGAGATATTCATGGTAGATGAATAATTGGGTGAGATATCTCTAGGCGCGCAAGTCAATTACATTAATTAATAAAAATATTTAATTGTATTCATCGATCAGCGAGAGCCTTATTTATTTTTTAATAACGCATGTAATATTCACCGTATTTATTTCATAATCAATTCCTCCGGAGCCAGCATGAACGCACTTCGCATGTTAAACGCGGATTATTTAACTAAAAATGTTAATTCACCTTTATTTTTTTTTCGGAATCATATTTCGCAGAATTATATAGAGTTAAGATGGCCGTCTTGCGCACACCTTGAGTTTAAATATGGTGAATTCACAACTTTCGGATATGACCACCAGGGGCGCCGTGAGGAAACACTCGCTGGTTCAAAACCAGTTTCACTCATATTACCACCTGGCGCGCTCGTGTAGGTTGCGAACTGAAACGCGAGTGGAGGGGGTGCGCTAGTCGACTTGCCACTGAAAGTATCGAGAGCCAGCCATTCGTGTGAAACGTCTCGCGGTGGAAGGTTGCGGTCGGTGTTCCACCGCAATTATCACGCGATAACGACTGTTACGTCAACTCTGTCCTTTCATCTAAGTGTTGTAATATTCTTATAAATCCAAAATATATTTTCCCTCAAAAGTAGAATTAAATAAATGTTATTACTCGTAATAATTATACACGCTACCACACATATACGATAACGAACAGTTGCGTGCGAGTCAATTACATTAATCATTCAAAAATACTTAATTGTATTCATCGACCGACTAGCCGCGTTTCATTAGACGTGTAATTTGTTGACGTTAGTAGATGTATAAATGCCGGTTTAGAAACAAGTGCGCGCGATTCAATCAAAAATACTTAATTGCTCGAAGAACAGCGTTTAATTGCATTAGTAGTAGTATGATGGCAATTCTTTTTTTTCAATAATGTTTTGAACATTATCTAATTGATTGACACAATTATGTACTCAAACGATTTGCCGATGTGCGGCAGGCATCGAGAATCGCATTCCCACATCGCCAGGGTGGATTTCCAAGCCAACGTCACGCACCGAGAACCCTCACATATACCCTATCACCCGAGCGGCACATCTCCTACCCCAAGCCAATCACACGGCAGGGATTTAGACCTAGGGAAGGTACGCGACCGGCGTATAGGATCAATACACACTCTCCTACCTATCCACAGGGAACCAACCAGAACACAAAGGGGAGGGAGGGCACGCACCCAGCGTATGGGGGAGGGAGGGGGGCTGGCCACACCGGCACGTGACCAGACCACATGGGGGAGGGGGGAGGACCTGACGATACAGACACTGTCGGCATTAGATCAACACACAAAGGGAAGGAGGCGGGGCTAGCGGCACGCGACCGGGGCGGCAAATAGTAGCGCACAAAGGGAGGGGGCGGGGTTTGAAGTCAGAACATTAGGTCATTAATTCCTTTGTTCTTACCAGAACAATAGCCCATCGTTCTCAAGTCGCTATTCTATTTCTACTATCTGACTTGACGAGTTTAAGCTTCTCCACCCTCTCGGCATCGGAGAGTCTAAGTACGGGCATCCTCCATTCGATGCAGTTTGGTTTAATGATAGTCGGATCGTTGCCCATCAGACAATTATTAAAATGTTTAGATCTAATAAGAACGAGTTCAAACTTGCTATTAAGAATGAGCTCCTTGTGATCATCTGAAACCCAGAAGCATCGAAAAAGGAACGACAGCGTTGAAGACACCATTCGATGCGTTCACGATGTCTACAGCTTCTCCGGGATAGGTCCAGCCGGCGTTCTGCAGGCGATTGGAGTCCAGAGTGTTGAGAACTGCATAGTTGCCCACAGTCGTAGAAATTCCGGGATTCTCGTTATATCTATAGTAGTACCATTCATATCTTAGCTAACTTAATGAAACAGAAGCGCCATGAAATTGTTGGTCAGTTTTGCAGATGAAGCTTCACCAATGGGTTTTGTTATAGGTACTTCTAGGAAGACATGTCCCTCCTCCTTACTAATCTTATCGTCAAACATCGGAACTCTGATGACATCTAAAACATCCATTACAGAACCTTGAAGCCCAGTCACTCGAGGAACTCTCGGTTGGCTGGTATTGGCAGTTTTGTGCGTTGAAGACTGAGTAGGTATCAATATCGAGGGAAACCTTTTATTATAGTAATGTGTTTTAAAATTTATTCCCATTCCGTCTTATGTGTAGTCTCACTGCAATAGTTTCGTTTTTGAACTCGAGTGTATCCCCGTTCTGGTCTACCACTTGAATGCTGAGATGATCAATGAGATTCGTGTCAATGATGGGTAGATGTATAGGAATGGGCGGTTCCTGCGAGATGTGGTAGCCCGGAGCATCCGATGGGAAAAATTCTAGAGAGAATGCCCGGTTTTACCGTTGATGAAGGATCCAGTGGCAAGGCTGCACTCGATGCGTATGATGCTGACCTTAAAGATGTTCAGCAGTTCGTCAGACTCGGTCAGTACACCTGGCTCCACCATGCGCTTCCCGGTGAAACCGAGAAGAAAGCTCATCAATCTCTCTCGAGTGAAATCGATAACGTAGTGGCATTGTACTTCAGCCTTCATGGTGTTATTATTGGGACGGAGAAAAAGGCTTTGAGTCTATACTTAAGGAAGGTGTTTATATCTTCTATTTCATAAGCGCAGTGGAATTTCAATGGTTTCAAGTTTTCCATCCCGCACATAATGGAAAAGTTTATTACTCGGATCAACATTTGGTATCGAGTAAAATGTCTCGAAATTCAATAGAACAATCTCGTAAACGCCATTTGGATCCAAATGGAGTGGAGGCTTCAGATGGGTAAAGAAATTAGAATCAGATCCGCCTACAGTGATAGTGTAACTCATTTCGACCATTCAAACATCCTGTTGAAAGTGTTTTATAACAGAAACTGCAAGCATAGGTGACCACAAATCACAGAATCGAAATTCTGGTACCTGTATCTGTTATACTTAACCTTAATACCCTCAAGATAGGATTCTATCTGTTTTGGAGGTTCCAGATTGCCGAAACTGTCAAAATAAAACGCTAAATTTCCATCCTTGCGTATAGCAACCCAATGAGTACCCGGATTCTGTGAGCTATCCAAGTTGACGACGATCCTCTCTGCACATCTAGGTCTTAGAGGCAGTTTGTCTAGCATGTATACGCCTCTAAAATTAGGAATGCGTGGACGTTTAGCATACGCTTCAATCTCCGCACCTCTTAAGGCTTTTTCCGGGATATGTACAGGCCTTGCCCCGAGTTTTTTTGGACGTAGATACAAGCCCCTTCCCTCCCTGCGTCGTCCACCTTCCTTCTTAAGACCTATGCCCTTGCCCATGGCTAAGGATTCCATCTGTTAATTGTGACGAACCAGCTCATTCAACTGATTCTCCGCAGCACGTTTCTTATTCACCGAGGTAGCGATCTGTGCGCCTCCTACTGCCAAGCTGCCCGCAGCACCTAATGCCACTAAAAGCGGTATCAAAAGTAACACCCCGCCTCTAGCGGGTGGTGGTAGTATTCTCTTCCGCCGCTTGCGCAATCCAACGTCCATGGCCAGCTTTCCCTTCATGATCGTGGTCACAATCCTGCGGCAAGCTTTTCGCCAAAAGTAGCGTCGGCAGGCTGCCTCCGATTCCAGGCCTTTTCCACAAGTA
The DNA here is from genome assembly GCA_030765065.1 of Deroplatys truncata. NCBI lineage: Eukaryota > Metazoa > Arthropoda > Insecta > Mantodea > Mantidae > Deroplatys > Deroplatys truncata. The sequence goes on along the minus strand of CM060990.1, from coordinate 403,579,530 downwards.
CCTTTCAGCCAAATGCCTCAAACCCGTGACCCGATGCGTGGCGTAGCGATATCGTGTTCTCGACATGCGGCATCCAATCCGTTTATAGGCGGATCCCCTCTGTACAAGCGTTTATGTAGCGTTCGAGGACGGCGAAAAAGTACTACAAACCTCCGAAGCCAGAGAAAATTCCATATTTGTATTCGATGACGTCATCAACGAGAAACAGGGTAAAATAGCTTCGTATTACAGCATGGGTAGACACCACAACGTCGATGCTGTAAACCTAGCACAATCATATGCAAAGGTACCCAAACATCTAATTAGAGACAAGAAAAAAGTATTTCCTAACCGCACACTCGAGTTTGTGACTTTTTCATAATTTACATGTCCACCGGCTCATTCATTTACTTTTTCATCAGTTTCATGACCAGAAGCTCCCTTCTTTTAAACAGTCCCAAGTTTCAAATAACAAGCTCACAATGGCTGAAAGTTTTGATATTCACGATTTAGCTAACTGAAAATGCTGAATTTATTTTCATAAATTACTCAAGAATAAAGCACATGCTGTCACCTGACATTTTGAAATAATTTAATATGCAGTTGAATAGGTCCTTAATGATAATTACTCAGTGAGTAGGTAGTCTACGCTCATAACACACTAGATTCATTAGCGTCTAAACTCCCTTACGTTGTAAAAAATGAGCCCTTGAAGGTGTAAATGACCTATTTAAATGACAAAAAATTAAGGTAAACTTGTCTTATCTCGTATATGAATGTCTTTAATGGAAAATTCCTTCTGCGACTATTTCTAATTTACAGTTTTATCAGCCTTCATTCCGTTTTCCTTCAGGTGAGTGCCATGGTTTGCATTCCTTTTGTAAACGATTGTAGGTTTCATGGCTGCACCCTAGTAACTACCATTATTCGCTCCCGCCCATAGGGCGGCAGCCACCAGCTTTCAATTTACTAACGCGGGTGCTATGCAGGACCACACAAAGCCACACTTTAACCCACTTTTACTTCTTCCATTTTCCTTCCGGTGGAAGAGTTTTTAGTGGGTATGCCGACTATTGGTGAGTCCCACACTCTCAGTCCCAACTCTCATCGGGGCTGGGGCTAGTGATTAAATCATTTTCTCTTCCGCTGGAAAAAAATGGAACAATTCACTGCACTGGCTTCAGGCATTCGGATAATAATCGTAAGACAATTCGCATTACAATACTCATACTCGCTATCTATTTTGGGTGGATAACGGAAAATTGCGAGGCGTACATTTCAAATAAGGGAAGCTCCGTTAAATGTGTTTATGCATTTTTTGTAACAACACTCAAGAACGTAATTGCAAACATGCACAAAATTTCCTTAATTTCTGAAATAAATATAACAAAATTTTGGCAAAAATTAGTATTAAACATATTGCAAATGCGCGTATAAATTAAAGTATCTTTTGTTTTCTGTACTACAGTAAGTAGGGGAAATAGGTGTTGTATTTCCCCCAAAAATTTGATGTGATAATTTCACCGAAAATACATACCCTGAAACCCCTAAACTCAAATACAGCTTTTTTAGAGAAAAAGTACGCGTGTGTGTCTATCTGTCTGTGTGTCTGTGAATAGCACAACTCAAGAGTGAAAATGGCGATAAATACCTACCTTGGTGTTTAAGTTCAGCAAAATCCCCAAACCCAATTGCGCTTTACATCGAATATGTTTAAATTTTTTTTAAAAACATCTATAACGATTTTTGTTGAAGTACCATAAGTTTAAATATTTTCATAACAAATAAAATGTATATCTTGAACTTCCTAGAAAGAGCTTTAAAGTACTCTTCATTCTGAATAAGTTTTTTATACTTCGCAAAACCTAGGAGATCTTACTACACAAAAAATGTAGGTCTCGCTAATGCACACAATGTATGCGAAATACAGATTTTTGTGGCGTTAGCCATTAACGAAATATTCTTTGTTATTGTCTTGAATTCTGAAATACTTACTCTTACTCTTGCTTTTCTCAAGGGAAAATCCCAATACTTCTTTTCTGGTGTTCATGCAAAGAGAACGGAATTTCAAAGTCATCCACATAGCAACCCGCTCTTAAAAGTTTTGACTATCTCTTATGCCCGCTGTATTCCTCTAACTCCCTCATCTACAGGAAAATATGTAAAATAAAGTCATCCATGCCAATGTTTAGCTCCATTAACATGAAGTACATAGATAGAAGATACCTTTGTAATAATAGTTTGCTAAGAAATCGGTAGAGAAAGTCATGTGAATGTAATACATCTGATTTTTGTAAATCAGATTAATTCATCTGTTTTATTCTGAAGATGTCGATCACATCATCGTAGAAGATGGCCTCTAGGGTAAAGCTGCAAGTAAGTACCTTCCAAACATGATAGGAGCTAGCGAAGATGGTTCTCCTTCTATCAAATACAGTTGACTGCATAACAATGCCCTTAAGCATTTCAATATCTTTGTACAAACCGCTTAGTAAACTTCCCAAGCTTGAAAAATCAAAGCATTTTCCATAGCTTAAAACCCTTGTTCTGGAAATTGTTTAGCAAACCCTCGTAAGTATCTGGAATCTTAAACTCTAAGGAATGAAAGCTTTTTCATGTAGAAAAATTTAGAGTCTATACCAGTTTTCATTACGTCAATGATTTCAACTAATTTGTTTATGTAAGACACGTGTCTGCTTTCTCTTTTACCAGAAGCAGTCATATCACTGTAGTCAGAAACTTAATCCCAAATAGACTGAAAAGCTTGCTGCGTATTTTTAAAATAGTTGGAGAACTTCTAGAACCCGATTTTCTTTGTTTGTAAAATTCAATATCAAGTGCTTTCTTCTGGAGCACTAGAAATACTGTCAGCTTGAGAAAACGCGGAGCATAACAGGTTAAACAAGATGTTGAAATTAAAATAATTTACTTTTCAGTGTATCCCTCGAACGCTATAGACTGTTTCTGGGTTTTCCATTTCTCCCTCATCGCTACTCCTGTTCTCCGGGAGGTTGATTACTATTCGGTCAAAAATGGCATCACAGATGCGTCTGATTTCCATAACGTTTCCTCTTCTTCCACACATGGAGTATAAATAACGTCCACTTATCTGACGTTACAAGCTTTAACTGTTCCTGAAGTAAGTCGCTGACTTCAATTAATTTGATGGTTCTGTTGGTTATAGCAGCGTGACCTGTCGCCAGGCTCCAGACTGATTGTATTGGATTACAAAAGCGGTGATAAGGCCAGAGTCTCAACCTGTGTGGTCACTCTGTTCCAAAATGGTAGCTACAACAACTTTATCGTATTTTTATTTAGGTTTGCTGCCTTCACTTGAAATATCATCCCATTTTTCACTATATCCGTTGTGTATGCGATCACTTTGGAATCAATCCATTCGATAACATATTTTTCAGCCACTGTTTAATGGGAACGCGGTCTAACTTAACACTATGGTAGGATGCGTTATTTATGATTAACACACGTTTTAGCTAGTACACAAAAACTTCACCAGTCATCTCTTCTTGGTAGTCTGCAGATGTTTTAAGCTAGCCTATAGTTCCCGAGGTCGCGGATTCAAAACCAGGGAGGGCAATGGAATTTGATTGGCGTAAACATCATTAACATGGCTTCCTTCGGAAGGGAACTAAAGCCGTTGGTCCCGTGCCGTAGATTTACGGCACGTAAGAGAACCTCCAATCTGATAAAGAGGCCGCTGAGCAAAATTTACATTCTTTCACGCCCAATGTAGAACGGAACGCTAGAACTACAGCAGTTAAAGAGTGTCCATAAACAAAATTCAGTTTATTATTTTTACTTACAGATATTTTAGATTCCATCAGCAGCTCCCCACCGTCCACAAAACCTTCATCGCTTCCAATGTGGAGTAAAATAAGCCACCTTCCTTTACCGGTTGGTTTTTTCAGCCCGGCTGTCAGTCTCATAAAAATGCTTGCTTTTTCGTTTTAATATTGATATGTATCCAAACTGTGGAAACCGTATTACCTTCGTTGACCCATTTTCATTACAGAAATACAACTTTCGTTCCTATATTCTGAATTTGCGTATATTTCTCAGATATTTCCAAAGCCACAATATGTCCCCGCGATAAAGAATCAAATTTGCCTGAGTCTATACACAAATTCAAACCCGATCTTACGAAGAATAGTGTCAAAGCTTCTCCTCTTGAAAGTTGGCAAGTCACGATCTCTGTTCACAAAAGCAAGCACTTTAGTTACTTTAGGCGGCTCATCTCTTACAAAAAAATAATGAACTTTGGTCTCATAGCACTTCTCACTAAATCGTCACATTGTGGTTCAGTCCACTGGTTTTTGTCTCTTACGGGTTTTACCAGGTGTAGAAAAATGCTTTTTATGCAGTTTTACTTCCAAAAGAATTGATCCTCTGGGCTAACACACCATTAAGCTCTACAGTGGAACCTACTATATCTTGAGTAGATGCGGTTGGGAATTTCCCACTACACTTTGCAAATACGTTTAAAATAGTTCGGTTTTCACCACTTCATAATGTCTTTTGCGATGCCTTACATACTCCACGTAGACGCCGTTTTGAACAAACTGTATGCTCCAAGCCTTCACTTCTATGGCTTGTGTGCACGCGCATTTCGTATCCAGTTAAATGTGCTAATAACAATGTATTTTCATTTTAATACATTCCATTCGTACTTACTGGAAGCCTTTCAAAAGATTTTTTACATACAACTCAGATAGTTATTTTAAACTTAATGTTATTTTATAGAGTAGTTAATGGATAATATATATTTTCTTGACTGCCTTCTGGTATGGAGTTGTGCGACTTGATCAACCAATGAAGTGTTAATCAAACAGGTGCCGTTGTTTACACTATAACCCAAACTAACGCCGGGAAGGTGTACCTAAGAAGATGGTTTGAATCCAGTGATCCCCATGTATTCTTTATTCTTACATTTTCCGTACACTCACTCTGTATATTAATGCAGATTATGTTTTATGGTATTAAAAATATATTCTCCTATGTTGTGTGAGCTACTTATCTGCTGTTCTTAAAAATAGAAAAAGTGAATTCTACATAACAAGCTGAACTCCGGTCACTCTTAAATGAAAAACAGTCTAATACAACCAAAACAGAGGTAAGAACAATATGTCTAATATTTTGTATAGCCTCTGTTATTTACTATCACTGCCCTCAGTCTTCAGGGCATGGAATCCACCAGGTGCCTGAAATAATTAGTATCCTCTACCGGTAATTCCCAGGCGTCTTCTATGGTACACCGGAGCTGTCCAACATTAGTGAACTTGGGACATCGAGAAAGCCTGTTCCCTATTTTCGTTCAAAGATGTTCTGTGGGATTCAAATCTGGTGACTTCGGAGGGCACGGCATCTGCTCATATGTGTCCGTATGACAGAAAGCCAGTTTTGATCTCTGGACTTAAATATGAACGTATGTTGGAATGTAATAATTCCTTCAGGATAACACCCTCGGACAGATGGGAAGAGAACATGTTCGAGTATTTCAATATATGTTTCGCCGTTCAGATTTCTATGAAGGCGTTCCAGCTTTCCTGCTCCACCCCGCGATATCCATGCTCAAACAGTAATGTTCATTCTTCTTCTACGACTTGTACCGAGTTCCACTGGGTCTTTAAACAAATACGGTAGAAGTGCTACTAGGAGTATTGAATGTAACTTTGAGAAAATTGCTTCCCTCCAATCGAAGTTCTCATACAGTTCTGTGTATGCCAACCTGTCAATCATTTGGGCTTCGGTTAGATCTTCCCTAATAATTTGCGATAAACATATGCCGAATTTCGCCATCATTGCAAGAGTTGCTAACAGTCCATACACTACCAGAGAATGAGGACAAAGCTTTATATTTAGAGGTGGTTCGAAAACGATGGATTTCTTCACCTCCGCCAAGAGAGGCATATCTTCTTCCTATGTAGAAATACGCGGAGGACCTGCCTTGTAAGAAACTGTCGCCTTAATAGGATTAATCCTAGCTAATTTAGCTATTGATATTATTCTATATGATACTTAGTATGTTTTGGTTCACTTCCCCTTTCTCAAAAAACTTCACTCTTCTCCACGCAATGAACTGTGAAACCCCGCAAATTCTGCCTGCTCTGGTAGCCATATAGCCGTCACACAAGCGTGCAAACAGCATAACTTTTATCAGTGTCCTCTGCCATTACCAGAAATTGAATAAATGTACTGCTGTAGGGAAATTGTGTAAGAGTGGCAGACGCCCTCTTCTGGTAATGTGTGGAAAACTTAACACAAAGGTGTAAACGTGACGGAAAGAAAGGTAACAAGGCAATGACAAAGCTATTGGAACATAACCCCGTTAGTTGAAAGTACTGGCTGTGATACACAACTGCAAGATATAAACATGTATAACTAATGCACATTTGATTACATAACGTTATGGAAAATATATGTGGGTTTAATGTAAGTAAACCTTTATGGGTGGAGATGTAAAGGAAAGTAACATACAAAAGGAATTGTTTGCTCGTAGCTTTCAAAGCCCCTCTTTCCACGTCTAATTTAGAAATGACCTAAGAATTTCTTGGTTATGTCATATTTCTCCTTTACGCGTACTCTGTGGTTTACATGGGTTCAGTTAATTGGTAGTGATCTTCAACCGACTTTCGGTTGCTCCACTTATTTGTATTACAACAACCAATGAGCATGACATCAGAAGGACATATCTTATGTTCTGGTGACACATTGGCTTGCAAGAAAAGAAGGTAAGTGAGTTAATCCGCTCCACCGCCACTTTTTCATTGTCAGGAAGAAGTAGAAGGACAAAGGTGGTTTAACACGCCTTCTATTTATTCTGTGGACAAACGATAAATAATGCCATGGATTTTATTGTTACCACTAATGTACCGCTTGAAACCGAAGTGTAAATGAAATAAATACTGCTCTCAGAGTACGCTTAATCAATTTTCCACAACTGTGATAAATTTGAGGGCATTTAGCTCTTACTCTTCTTTGGATACCTCCTGACATTATCGTCAACACGTATTAATTCTGCGACACCAATTTATTTACTCTCAAATTCGTTTATAAAAGCGAACGTAAGTTCTAAAGAGCTAAAATCGGCAAACCAAATTCCATTCTGGAACCCAGGGAACAAGTCCGTGGGGCTTTCCATTACGACGGCGCGGTAATATGTCGCCGTCCCTGATTTCATAGGGAAGGAAGAGAATACGTCACTTATTTTTTCACCCTCAAAATCATTCAGAAGAGGGAACACGTACATCCTAGAAAATGTTCTGTTCTATCTTCATTGTCATATTTGAAGAATGTTGTATGTGTGCTATTTACGACCTTCGCCATGACAAGAATGAGGTAGGGGAACGCAAATTAGGGACTCGGTGGTAGAAAATCATACACGCGCCATAATTTATGACGAGAGCTTTAATAAAACATAATGAGATGTCGCTCTGAGAAGAAGGCTTATCTTGAGGTTGAAGATTGGTGTTGAATGGCGACATTAGATATAATTATTCAACGACAACGTCCTGATGCGGCGTTAACCGATATGGCATCGTTTTTGCACACCAGTTTCTACTGTCTGTCCGGGAGGACCGACCGACATACAGTTTTAAATACCGGTTCAATTTCCGGTTTGTTCCACGAAATGGCCGTATTGTATTTAATAAGGCACGTCATCGAGACTTTTCAGAAACCCCAGAACTTAAGCAATAATGGTTGGATTAATTGCCGAATGTGCTTTACCAATAAGATTTTTCGCTGACGTCATACTCGACCACACACAAGACATTGTGGCCTTAAACCGGACATTAAGCTTAATTTCGTAAATCACGATAAACGTCAAACACGCTTGTAACAATCTTAAGTGAGATTGGATAATTTATGACAAAAAATGTGTACAAAAATCTGAATATTCAAATTCAGATTTCTCAGCTCGACACAATATTTTCTGCTACTCTTAAACACCACAGTGTAACTAATAACTGTAATGTTGCAATAAATTTCATTTATTCCAAAATAATGCCAACACAAGTAGTGTCGGAAACTTCCTTCTTAATTTCTTCCACCACTGATGGCGATCAGAAAAATTAAGCTCATTCTACATGTCACTCGACAACCTACAAAAACTTGTTGAAGTTGTTAAAATGTTTATATAATTCTGCATCAAAGTCTCTAAATAACTTTAACAGCTCAATATAGTTTCCTCTGCTCATAGAACATTCCCAATTGTCGTGGACTATAAATGCAAGCTCTTGCGTTCCAAGAAAACACATTAACCCTTTTCAGATAATTATTGTGCTATGTATGTTTTATATTATCATTCTGTTTGTTTATCGAAAGCGGAATTATTCGTTTAAACAGAATTCAATGTTCGTTTTCTTGAATTCGGTATTTTTCTGCAGACATATGGCTTTGTGTGACTGGATATAATTTTTGGACTTAATGTAAGTAATTTAAGTCGTTAAAACCAATGTAGCTTCCAATGCTCAAAGTAGCTTCCGATTTGCGTGGACTATAAATGCAGGTTCTTCCTTCCCAAGAAAATACATTACATTTATAATGTAAGTAATGTCCTATTTATTTTTACACTGTCATTCCGTTTGTCTGTCGAAAGTAGAAATTATTCGCTGGAGAAGGATTCATTATTGGCTTTCCTGAATTGGGCATATTGCTGCAGACATATAATATGATTTTGTGTGACCGGATATGACCAGTGTGTCTGTGAGAAATTTCTTCTCGTGAAACTAATAAACATTGCCGTAAGATGAGCTTTCCGAATGTATGACATACACAACCATAAATTTGTATTATACACATTCATTGAAATGGCATGCAAACGCCCTGCGACCCTTACTTTGCATATCTAGATCTTTGTTACGCGGTTTGTCATTTGACTTTACTGCTTTTATATGCACTTAGTTTTACGTTACAGGAGAGAAAAAGGTTAGCCTTAGTGGCTGCTTCTATGACACATTTGCACATAGGTACTTCATCCACTGAAACACCACTCATTACTTCTGTACACATTTGTTGTGTTATGCCGTTAAATTTTCCCAGAATCCGTCTGCTCGATAGCTGCAGGTACATTATTTTTAATCTACGAGATATTGCTTTACGTAGAAGCGAAAATGCCACATTTAAAATACACTAAAATAGGGCGTATTTGGGCGTTCAAGGTGATTTATAAGTTCATATTATGCAAATGACGTACTGATTAATACCTCACACTACCTGCCGCTTCTACGATGGAGTAAATTCCGTGGTGCACTTGCATCTCAATAGCGCTTTCACCACCAATTAAAAAGTCAGCAGGTATCTTGAAACACTGTGGAATAATTGCATTTTTGCTAACAAAAATCTCCGCATTCCTGTGTTGAGGCACTCTCATACATGCAAACACCGCGCAGCATTCCAAAGACTGCTATGGGCGTTCAAGGACACTTATATATATATATATATACATTTATGGTAATTAATACCTCACTCCAACTTTCCTCTTATGCACCCTTTAAGGAATCCCTAACATTGAATAAGGCTGTTATTTTGCAATAATTCAATTTATAGAAACACCTAGCTGCTAGAATGATAGAGTAAATGCCGCGGTTCACTTGCATCCCAATAGCTCCGCCACTAAGCTAAAAAAATTCGCAGGTATATTGAAATACTGTTCAATAGTATTATTTTTCTAAAACTCCCCGCATTTCAATGCAATATTCAAAGAAACAGTGACATTCTCACGCGGTATACAAAGAACCCCACAGCACATTCCAAAGGGCGCCATGGGTGTTTAAGGACTCTTAAGAGTATATATTTATGCTAATTAATACACCACACCAAGTTTCCTCCCATGCACCGTTAAAAACACCAAGCATTCCAAAGACTACCATTGTACAGTAATTAAATTCAAATAAGCCCCATTCCACAAAATTTGCGACTGTCGTAGAGAAACTACCGCTGGGGACGCTTGCATCCCAATCGCATCCACATTCCACAAAAAATCCCGAGGTGACACGAAGAACTCTGGAATAGTTCCAGCTTACTCAGAAAAACCACTGCATTCCAACTCTGCATTGATGACAGCTGTGGGAGCAGAGATATGTCCAAAGAAAGCAGCCCTTTTGGCAATATTTGTCTCCATGATAATCGAAGTTGTCGCACGCATTCAATGGCGCCCTCCACCCTAGCTAAAATAATCTGTCGTCAGGTTTTCTTAAAACACAGACATTCTGACACCCCCATATTTGTATCAGGAGATGAGGGAGCGGCGATTCATCAATCACGTGTAATATACAAAGAAAGTCGCATACCATACTCTGGTAACAACAAGATGCTAAGAATTCGCCAAAAAAGGTCAGCATGGAGCAGCGTTTTCCATATAGCAAGTCATCAAAGAGAGAGAAAGAGATAGAAAGAGAGAGAGAGATAGATCCACTGCAGATTACATTGAAAAATGACAATAGACTTGACCTATTCTATTCGCCAGGAAGCCCCGAGATAAAAGAAACAATAATTTCTATCCCTGACATCTTTCTAGGGAGAGAGACAGAGAGAGAGAGAGAAGGAGAGAGACGGAGAGAGTTATGGATGTACACGCATTTAAAATTTTGAAATAAAATGTTATCTCTTGGGAGTACGATTTCATGATGCTTGCAACGAATACCTCGCACAGCCGGAATAAAAAGCCTATCATCCTTAATTTCGCAACAGAAAATTCATTGAGGATAGCATATTTTCTTCGTTGCAAAAAATATACGAGCGTCTCGGGGTTGTTGAAAATCCATTTGGAAGATATTACAGTATTTATTAAACCCTAACCACCTCGACATTCACTTCTCTCCAAGCGATAGTGCTCATAGCTCCAGGGGATCCTCTTGCAACGTTAGAATGGTCGGCGATTCTATTAGCCATTTTCCCTCGATATGTAGATGCCTTTTCTACTAGTCATGAGTAGGCGCAGGTCCATCCGTGTTTACATCACCTTTGCTGGTAAGTTAAACCTTGCGTAGACCCCTGAACAAACCCAGAAGCTATAGTAAGACAGGACATTCTTTTCACCCAAACACTGCTGTCTTCTTTTGAAGACCCACATAAGTTTCTTTGTGTATATTAGATTACCGCTGAACACAAGACAAGGCTACATTTTTTCGATCCCTGAACTCTAATAATACATCGCAAAAAGCCTTTCCATTTGCAGATGATTTTGAACACGCTCTATTGACAATGAAAGCTCATATAAATTTATAAAAGGCCTGAATTTCTTCACAATTCATCGTTTGAGAAAAACATTGCCCTGTATATAAACTAAATCTTCAATTCTCTCCCTCTAAGAGATGGGAATGAATCTATTGAAGAATCTAAGAAACACAAAGCCATTGAGTTTCAAACAGGGTCCTTTTAAAAACCTACAACTTTTATTCTACTCAAAATCAAACTATATTGACGAATAAGCTGCTTTCATGGGTAAATGCCACTGAATTTCCAAAGGACACCTTTGAAGAGTTACAACCTTTTTCTATTGAATTTCAGGGTGCATTCATAAGTATCTCCCTTTCATAGCTAAAGGCTATTGAATTTCCAAAAATGACTCTTCAAAAAATTCCAAGGTTTTATTCTATTCAATATAAACACAGAAGTAGAGCATGTCCCTACTAAAACAAATGGATTAATGTTAATCCTGCCTCTAGGGGCGCCAGTGTCGCTATTAATCCTCGAGTGGCAGGAAGATTTGAAAGTTAGCAACAGGACTGTGCTTGATCCAGGTGTTTTATCGAAAAGCTTTTTCTTTATTGTTTCTGATACATGTTTACTACTCATAGATAAGATACGGCATAATATGTTGAAAAATTAAATACGTGGTAACTAACCATTATGTTGGCAGAATTAGGAAGTGAATAGATATAGAGTACTTGTTTGACTTATGGAATAACACTAACTGGGAAGCTTTAGAAACTAAAGTGGTGTCTATCACAGTATACTGTTCGCCTGACGGTGAACTTTGGAGCTAAGTGGCAAGCACTATCATTGAATATTTATATGGTGCACCTAGTGGTAGCCTTTGGGACAGTTTTACTTGCGCACTAAAATGATTTTGAAGTGCGTGTTGCATGATGGCTGTGTGACGCGATCACTATCTTTCTCACTGCTACTGTCAAAACTGAATTCTGGGGCCTTTTCCTTGGTGAAACAGGTGATGACCAGATGTGAGAAGTTGTCGTGTAAGTCGCCGCTGAATTTGGGTATCTAGACGGTTATGACAAATTCGCGTATGTGGCGGAAGCGGAAGCATCCCTCTGGTGTCTTTGCGACATAGAGCGGGTGCTTTGTAGGTTCCCAATTAGACACTGCACAGTGCGTCTGCTTGGTGGCGAAGAATTCGGATAGGCTTGCAAGTGACGTTCGCTCCGTCGACGTCTACACTAACGGTGGCGTTTTGAATGTTGTCGAAGAAGGAGGTGAGGTTAGAAAGGACGATCATGTGCGAGGGAAACCATCCAGATTTGTGGTGCTGGACTTCAAAACCGAGTTTGAAGTAAGTTATTTCCTACGTTCAAATGGTCAGTTTGGCAGGTAATTGGAGATGTATGGCGTGAAATTGACGGCATATCCGTTGAAGCCGTTCTTGAGATCTTCTTCTCCTTGCTAGATGATGCAGAAGTTGGCCATGTTGAGCTGTTGCAGGAGCTCGAGACAGGTCCTGCAGAATCTTCAGGGTAGAAATACTTCTGTATCGTTGTGGAGCTTGACAACGGATCTTAGCTCTATTTGGTGTCCTCCGATTTTACTTTTTGAACAAGGTACGGCATGTTTTTCTGTAGAGCCGACACGCGGACGGTATTGGTGCTGCACGATAGTTTGTCTAGTTACCGAAGAGCGTTTTGGGTTATGTTCGACAGAAAAGCATTTTAACACATGAAACAGTTCCGTAGAAGTGAGTGGTGCGATCTGGCAAGCTGTAACGCAGTTTACATCTTCTCGTGATTCTAAGGAAGGCTGGTGGCACAGGGTGTCGACGTCTGTGTCGTCCTCTGTGGTATAGTGGTTACCATGCTAGCATCTAGTTACCGAGGACGCGGGTTCAAACCCGGCGGAGGGCGATGGAATTTTTTGAGCGTAAAAATCCTTTGCATGGCTTCCTTGGGAAGGGATATAAAGCCAGTGGTCCCGTGTCGTATATTTACGGCACGTAAAAGAACCCCAAGCCTGATAAGGAGGCCTCTGAGCAAAATTACCGGTCTGTCACGCCCAATATAGAATGGAACGCTATGGACCACAGCAGTTAAAGAGTGTCCATAAATAAAACGCAATTTAATTTATGTCGACGTCTACTGGTGGATAGCGTTGGATGATGACGTTATTGCTTTGCAGAACAACTTTTAATTGACCTGGAAGTAGAACCTCAATGCGGCGTGCGTTTTATAAGTAGTTAAGCAATACGATAAAACAGACGCTGTTGTACTTCCGCAGAAAGCACTGGACGCAGTGATAAAGTTGGAGGAGAGCTTTGTAGAATCGTTGATGGCAACTGGTGCATGATGCGTAAGTCGGCCTCGAAGGTTGCAGCTGCACGTTTGATGAAAGCAGTTACATCAGTGATGCATCGTTAACAATACGTCTAACATGCCACAGTCGCGAGATCCGCAGCAACTAAGCGTAATAGCGTTTGTGTATGCCTATATAAACCTTTGGTAAAAGCCACGGGAAGTATCACATACGTCACAGTGATCCCATGGCAGGAGGAGTTACATCCACAGGATGTTTGACAACCGGTGAGACGGCTTTATCGTTTGACCACAAGAGGTGGCTTTTGACGTAGTTATTTCTATGTCTTCGTCTTCATCTTGAACCAGAACTCTGTTTTTTCGACGCTGAACATCCAACCGCGTGAGTATGATCGGGTATGATATAAGGCGAGACAATGCCTAAATGCAAGACCAAACATTTGTCTAGCATATGCGTCCGTAGTATCTCTTGTGCAGCATTTTATCCGGTGAGATGCAATGCTGTTCGTAGGAATACTATCTATAGGCGCCTCTTGGGTAAAAATTCAAACTGCTCCGGTTCGTCATCTTTGTCGCTTTTGTTACCCACATCGTGGTCTTGGTAATGATATAAGCTTGCTTTAAAATGAACACCTTGAAAACTTATATTGGTTATGTCGTAGTGGACTTTTTCCTCGCAACTATGGCATTTAACGGTGATGGATTTGCCGTCCTAGTGGTAGTCCACGAAGCGTAGTGTGTAAAGTGTGTTCTTTTGGGAGTATCCCTCTTATTCGTAATTTTTAAGCACCTTGGCTGCATCGCAGTACACGGATAGTAGTTGCGATATCGCATGACATGCGTTTGCTCAGACGTGTTTAAAGAGGCTGAGTTGGAGATCCGTCGTACCTTTTTCTTTATGTAACCTCTTGCATGTGCTGCAGGTAATGGGGTTTGAGATAATGCTCAACTTCCAGGTAGGTTATGAAGACGGCGCAGCGTATCCACTTTCTGAACGTGGAGAAATGCATTATTTCATCGCGGTGAGCTTACGTAGAACGCAAGTACTGCATATAAGCCAAAATCTGAACCTCCGTGTCCACCTCCTCCTTCTTCTTATAATACAACATGTCGCAGACGATCCTCTGCAGGGTGTCAAGAAGTACCATTCCTCAAAGTTAAGTGAAACGGTGTGCCCTTGTGCGTCCTTGATGGAGATTTTTAGCCTTCCGAAAGCGCTTTCTGAAGACGATGGTGAGATCTCCGTCAAACTGGAACTCTTTAAAGGGCGCTTATGCGACGGGTGCTACTTTGACAAAATTGGGCAACTGTGTAGTGCTCACGACCGCCACTTGGCGCATACCGCACTTGGCGACGGTGAGCACCAGAGAGTGTGGCGGCATAGGTGAAAATCCTATGCAAATAATGCGTTTGGGCGTAGCTGAGAAAGTAAATGACCGATAGTGGTCCCACGCGGTCCTTTTTACGGGTTCGTGCTGCGGAACGACTCCGTGTAGGCGCACGGCGAAACATCGTGGTAAATTTCGTGTCGTTAGGCAAGAACTACAGGTTTCTGAATCTCAAGGGCATCTGGTTGTGGAACTATGCTATTGGGGGGTGCTGGGTCAATCTCGGGCTGCTTGTCGGCCACCTTAGACTGCTATTGTGAGTTGAATACGGACGGGCCAAAGACACCATCCGTGGTCTCTTTCGGCTTGTTTTTACAGTCGTTTGCATGGCACTGCAACAGGAATGTACGTCTTAAGCCCTTAGAGGCAAAATAAAAAATTAAAATGCTCTGGCCTAATTACATAAACCTTACTTGTCCTGCATATCATATCTTTAATATCGCAGCATGCTATCGCCACAACGCAGCGGTGCACGATTTATACGAGCAGGAGCGCGTTCTGAAATCACAGGACACAAAATTAAGGAATATCGGAAATCACCAAACGTTTTTGTCGACGCATAGATGAATTTTTTCGGTACTTGCCTTCAAACACTGGCACCTTTGATAAGGATGAGGCACTGAGCAAGGCACGCGTCTTTGTAGGTGTGGAGAATGTCGGCGTCGTGTGGTGGCGTTTGATGGAATAAAATTTGGAATAGAAGCCCTCTTTGGATAGGCCAGAACAGCGGTGAGGAAGGTAAGGGATGACGTAATGATCGCAGGTGGTGCTGTTATAGCCTTGGAATCTTCTAATATTGTGCAACCATTAGGGGCTTAGGTACGATGCAAAACTGGACCTATACGGTAACTGTCAAAGAACTCTCCGCGTCCGTTTCCTCCGACAAAGTAGAAGATCCAGTGTTTCGCGCTTTAATGCTAGGGTCGGTTTTGGCGACAAGGACCAACGGCAGCTTTTCTTGTGTGAGGGCTAGTTAATCGCAGGGGTTAACTCCAAGAAAGTAGGGATCCGTGCAGGGAAAGTTAGAAAGAAGCTTGTGTATTGGAAACTTGTACATGATATCATAATGGATCGATTGGCATCGATCTCGACGGACGATGTATCTCCGGCAACACCAGAACCATAATGGACTCTGTTAGCTGTTTTAAAAAACCGATACTTATAGACACCTTGCCCTGTCGTAGTCCAGAGATGTGGGAATCATTAGCGCTCACGTCTGCAGTGAGATCAAACGCCCTGACGGTATATCCCTTCGTGTATTCGTTTTCTAAAAATGGAGTGATCTTCGTTTTTACAAGAAGTTCTGAGACCGTCTTGCTGGGTTTGCAAGCACTCGCTAAATCTCCATCGTCAAATTCGTGTTAGCAGATTTGGGTGGGTAAGGATTTCCGTTGATGTACATTTGAAATGAATTCATGTTAAAGCGCTGGAGATGGTAGTGGTCTTGGGCATAGCCGCCGTTGTAAGCCTTGTGCGTCAACAGGGCGACGACCACTCTTCTGGGAATTTTCCCTATGAAAACGTCGTTAAACGTCATTTTGCTCCTTTCCTTTGGGAGTACTGAGTGCGTGAAAGCTGGCGTCCTTGAGATGTTATTTGGCTTTGCTATTTTCCAAGATCGTCTGATGAGCGGGTTTAATGTTGGGATATGGCCTAACGGCTTTGAGATGCAGGTGGCGGTATTATTTTCGGTAAGCAGATGATACTTTAGAGAGGAGGGAGCCAACCTTGTGGTGAGGCTGACGTTGTTGAGGAACAGCTTTTGCTGCCTAAAAATTGCGTTGAGTGAAACCCGATGAGCTGTATGACTTTATCTCCCTTTGTCAAACCTTGCTGCCATAGAAAACCTTGATTGGTCGCAAACGTGTCCGTGATGCCCGCGGTGACCATCTTAGGGGAAACCTCCACCCGGGAGTTCATATCATCTTTCCAATAATTGAGCAAATCCTCGAGGTACACTCTTTAATGGTCGCCGGGATGCGGCATTGAAACTGTGACGTTGTTTAGGGACACTTCTAATTCTTGAAACAGGAAGTGAGGGCGTTGTTTACCATGGTGACGTTTTCCTCTGCAGCGATCGCTTCTCCTTTGCCATCAACGATCTTCACGAACAGCTCTACCTTCATATGTCATGTCTAGGTAATCCTCGGTATTGCCGGAATAATGGAAGATGATGGGAGCATATTTATGACAGTATATTTCGGATTTGGGCGAATGAACCGATACTCTCCCACGTTCATTTGAGAAGGAAGACTCTAAAGAATTCCAGCTCGGAGCTCGTGTAAACGGTTGCTTCGGTCATTATGGTCATTACGTTGTAGGCGAAACGTCTTGCAGCTTTCGCGTATAGTGCTTAGGTTCAGCTGCGCTAGTGTCTTGTTTTTTGTGTGTTTTATTCTCTCTGAGGCCGGAAGCGACCACGTCAGCAAGCACGGTTGCGCCTACTTTGAGTGTCTCCTCTCCTACGGTTTTTACCCAAGTTTTTAGAAACGAAAGAATGGTTCTGAAGGTGCTACCTAAGGTAGAAAGCGGGCAGCTTCTCATTTTGTAGTGTCTACCTCTGTAGAGAAGGAAATCTTGGCTGTCTTGAGCGCCACCTGCCTGATTGAGATAGTCCTGCGTGGTGATATGCACATCCATTATTGCTGTTTGGGATGAAAAGTGAGAACTATAGTGGAAGAAAGTCCGTCAAAAATGCCAAGGCATCGCCAAAACTGTTCGTTAAATCTATGTTGACGGTCTTGAAATCTTGCTGCATGAGAGGTACCAATTTCAAAATAAAACGCGACCTTCCATTGGGCATGTTATTTTTTCGTATTCCACTGCCAGGCTCTCTATGACTTGTACAAAGGTATCGCTCCCCACTTTGTTGCCCTAGTGGTGTAGTGCTTACCATGCTAGCTCCTAGTTGCCGTACTCACGGTTAAAACCCGACGGAGGGCAATTAATTTTATTTTGGCCGTAATAATCCATAGTATGACTTTCTTCCGAATGGATGTAAAGCCGGTAGACTCTAAGCACCACTGTAGTTAAAGAGCGTCCATAAATAGAACTTAATATAATTTTAATTTTCCACCACTTGTGTGACCAGTAGATCACAGTAGATGTAATTTCTTAAGGATATCCCATATGCGTAGCGTCTGGGTGAAGTACGAGGTTGGTACAGGGCTCGAAGCCGAGCATTTCTCCCAGAGGGGGATACAGAACGAAACTGTGAATGAGGTGCTTGATTCGGAGGGTGCAGCATATGCCGCCAGTGGTTTTTCTGGTTTTGGAGCCACAGAGGCGTTTAGTTCCGGAATCGCAGGCGCATTTTCTGTAGGTAAAGGTGCACTATGTACCGGCTTAGCCAGCGACTTTAAAGCTTCAAATGTAGCGGTTTTGACGGGGTGTGTTTTGGCTTCGGTTTGCTACAAAGTTTTGTTTTCGCTTTACGCGCGTCGCTGAAGTAATCCTTTTTCACAGGGTTAAGCCACTTTTTCAGCGCACTACGTTCTCACGAATGCCCTGAAGTGCAATATCAGGTAACATATCAGGATGAGTGACGGCATTATACTCGCTTGTTTTCCTCGACTTAGATGTAAAAAAAATATTTTGGTAGAAGTGTTCGTAAATTACAGCGTTTACGCTGTTTACTAATTTTTTTGGGTGGTGTAGTATGTCTTTGAGTATATGTAAACTATACTTGAAACTCTATATTGACGCGTCATGGTGTACATTGTGCCTATAATTTGCCTGGCGTGCTTTGCGACATTTTAAATGTAACGGACTACCAAACCTCTTGAAGTACCATATCCCATTCTTCCTGCAGCACGATTCTTTCTGGCAAGATGTTAAAAAATTATTCTATCGTGGTGTTTATGAAATGGTCCATGGAGGCGTAGCTCACGAGGGTGATGGAAAACGGTTTGGTTTTAATCATAACGATTGAACGGTCAAATCCTGTACATAATAGTAATATTTGGAAGGATATCCTCGCCACTTGACCAAAAATATTTGTTGCGACCGCTACCTTTGTTTTGCACGATGTGGTTTATTATAAACGTTTCAGGAAGCGCCACCTTTTGCGGTTCCTTGGCGTATAATTTGCCGTCTATGTATTTGTCACGTAGGTCCTTCAATTTACATACCATCAGAGATCCGTGCACGTTCTTAAAGACTTCATCCGTACAATTTTGCTCCTACACCTTATTGGAGTTGATATTTTGTATTGAATTACGGAGGTGACCTTTAACTTTAAATTTAGCTGCCCTGGTTTCAGGCAAACGCTTGCCAGCTGACAAGTTGTCGTACGCCTGCAAAATTTTGGAATCCTTGACATCTTATGGGGCCATCTTTATAGAGCTCTTGAAGGAGCTGTTGTACGACTTGTTCAACTCCGTTAGTATCTCCGCGTGCGTATAGATCTGTTTGTACGTGAAATATTTCCACATCTTTGTTTTAAGGGTGCGGTTATAGAGTTCTACAACGCTGGCTTTGACATTATTTTAGGGGTGTAATGCGTCACACTGTGCTTCCTTAGAAAATTCCGAACGTCATGTTGGTGAAGTCGGTGCCATTGTCGGTTTGCAGCTCCTTCGGAACGCGCTCGGAAATAATGATCTTAAAGGCCTGCGTGACTTCGGTGCCAATCTTTGTATATAAAGGTGCCGCCCAGGCGTACTTGGAGAATACGTCAATCACGATTAGAATGTACACACAGGGTTGGTTCTGCTCCTTGGCGACATTCATCATGTTAAAATCGGCTGCACAATGATCGTTCATATTGGCTACGTGATAGTATCTGGTGGGTAACCGTTTTCTCAGCAGTTTGTCAAAGGTGTGGCTGTCCTGAGTTCGAAGAAAGGACTCGGTGCCAGACTTTGTAACATCCGTGGCTTTGCGAAGCGCGTTTAGGATGCCTAATACTGCATAGTGATGCGGCCGCTGTGAATAGCGCCTTTTGGTGATTCAATCTATCGTTTAGTTGTACAGAGGTTGCTGCCTTTTCTTGCGAAGGATAAAGGTGGGGATTTTCTTGTGTCTTCTGGGTAACGCAGTTTAGTCCAGCTCTTTGTAGTAGACGATGTTTGGGATAGCGTCGGTTTTTGTTTCACCACCACGTCTTCGTACACGTCGTCAAACTCGACATCGTCGTCAACGTCACGTTGTAGATAAGGCTGTCTCAATTGTGACACGAGCTCCAGATGGTTTCCCAATTAATATTCCAGAACTTACCAGCTTTTGGACGGAGATAGCTTTGCTCGGTCCACACTATCTGTTTCTGTGCCTAATTTGTAGATGTATTTGTCTATCGCATGATGCTTATCGGCCGCTTTGGTCTGCGACGCTACCAAGATTTCCTTATCGTACTTTATCACCCAAATCTTCATAGGAGAGCGCTACCAAGCGACGCCAGCACGGGTAGAAGGAATGCCGTAAAGAACCCTGTTTTAGCTCCAAGAACGCTATCTTCTTCACAACGTTTTTTGTGACTAACTTTCTCCAC
This sequence comes from Deroplatys truncata, assembly GCA_030765065.1. Classification (NCBI taxonomy): domain Eukaryota; kingdom Metazoa; phylum Arthropoda; class Insecta; order Mantodea; family Mantidae; genus Deroplatys; species Deroplatys truncata. The sequence continues at coordinate 403,559,176 of CM060990.1, read as the reverse complement.
GCTGTTTAGGGCCTCTTTAACCGATTCAGGCTTTTGTCGGACAATGGCACGTTGCCCTTAGCCACGCCTAACACAATAATCGAAATAGCTTTTGAGCTAGCCTTCTTTAGTAACTTTTTTTAGCAGAGTAGGCTTCGACTTTACCATAAAGGTCCAATTTCCGTGCACTGTCGGCACCACTGGACTGCTAAGTTTCACCATGCTCAACGTTCCTCTAACCATGCTTTTAGCACAATGAGGACCGTTGCCACTTTGGCACGTTGTTTAAAATCTACAGCTCGTTGGGCACAAAGTACGAGAGATTCCATCCGGCAAGACACCATTTCGATATATGTACCTATTGGACGTATATTGTGTGGATTCCAGCACCACATAGCCATGGGGATGTTCGGTAGCATTTTCGAAAGTTTCCTGCACAAATCTAGAATCCCTTGGTTTGAACTGTTGGCACAGCCATTTGGACTGCATCTTCTCTCTGTTATTTTTAAACGTCACAATATAATTGGAATTTAGCGAAATTATTCTATGTTTACTTCCCTGAGGAAACACATTTTAAAGAATGTAAATGATCACTAAGCAGTTGGGATAAGATTCTCCAGTGAAGAATTTGGACACGTGGTCCCCTCCACCTTTGATCCTGAGGTCATCGAGAAGCACCAGATATTTGTCTCCCACCGATCGCAATTTCAGAATGCCCGCGTGTATTTTGCGGACCGCAGGAAAGCTGCCTGGAAAGCTCTGGAATGTTCCAGAGGGTGGCACTTTTAGGCAAGCAGTGGAACATGTGATAGATGTAGCTTTACACAAAGATGCATTTTCTGCATCGGGAAGGGTCAGCGTTTAGAGTGACTCAGGATAAGCTAAATCACCTAAGATAGTCCGAGGAAAAGGCACCTGTCACTGGCAGAATTGTGCCTCTAAGTGTGTTTAGTGCGTAAATCATCCTCCTTGCGAAAGATCGTCACATTTATGATGCACCGTTACTCGCCCCCTTCTCCTATACCCGTAAGGATAGGAGTCAAGGTCGTCGACTAGTACGACTTGTTCACTACCATGCGAAAGATATTGACATCGGACTCAGTGTCGACGGCTCAAGCGATATTTCTAGAAACCTGTGTTCCCCTGGGCTTCAGTGCCCTAGCGCGGTCGCGAAGAATCACGTTGCGAATAACGTCAGCATTCACGCGCTTCAAGTTGCCAGAATTAAACGTCATGCCCTTGATCTTGTACAAAGAGACACTCGCTCTCGAGGCAATAGCTTTTTGACCCCGTGGAGGAAAAGCGAGATATGTACGCACCCTTGCCGAATTTCCCCAGTTCGTCCGTCATGTCCCCCAGGAAGCGCTCCTCGGACGGTATACACTGTCCCGGTGCCACAGTGCCGAAGATGTAGACCGTGTCGAAGTACCACACCCGCCCTCCCAGTTGCTAGAGATGAGCAGAGAACACTAGGCGCGCGTGAGACGTAGTGTAGGCCGAAATTGTGGCGTAGATCGTGGGGTTGAACTTGGGATTTTGCTTTCAGTACCTCCAAAACGTACATCGCCTTGTTTGTGATAGCTATGTACGACTATACCTCTACTTCCGCGTCGTTGAGCAAATCGAATAGCCTATCGTAACGGTCCACCAGCTCGATGGTAATCGTCCTCCGTAGTGTAGTGGTTACCATGCTAGTCTATAGTTCCCGAGGTCGCGGGTTAAAACCCGGCGGAGGTCGATTGAGTTTTTCGGCCGTAAAAATCCTTAGCAAGGCTTCCTTCGGAAGGGAAGTAAAGCCGATGGTCCCGTCGTAGATTTACGGCACGTAAAAGAACCTCAAACCTGGTAAAGAGGCCTCTGAGCAAAATTACCAGTTTTTCCCGCCCAATATAGAATGGTACGCTAAGAACCATAGTAGTTAAAGAGGGTCCATAAATAAAACTCAATTTAATTTAGCTCGATGGTAGGCAGATTGTCCCTCTGACCGTGTTTTCTCCTGAAGTAGATGAGCATAACTTGGCCAGCTCTCGGCTGCCGGGATTGTCTGCAATGGCGTGAGGATTCATGGGAACGCTTTCGCGCTCCAAGAATTATTTAAGGTAGTTCTCCTTTGTTGCAGGCGTGTCGGCATCTGAAAGCCACCCGGAGGCTTCGGTCTTCATCTCTAGGAACTGATTCACGAAATAGTCCCTTCTCTCCAGTGGCTGCACCGTATTGCACCACTTAGTACTCTCACATCTCGCACACGTGCAGTAATCGGCGTCTTTCCTCTAAGTTGCCCTTCATTTCGTCAACTACCGAGATTCCCGTCAGGGACCTATCTACGTCTTCATGATGCCACTCCTCTTCTCTCTCCGCCTTTGCACAAGTGCGACACAGCGGAAATACCAGTTTTCTGTTAAGCAACACGGGGTGATAAAGCCTCAGGACCTTACACTCGATGCCTCCTCGCACGTCCCCTAAGCGCGGAAAGTGATCCACGTGAATCATTGGGTGACACACGGGATAGGGCTTCGTGTTGTTGACGAATGGGTGCCGGAAGCACACGCTGTAATGAAAGTGCTTCGTATCCCCAGAAGCCTCGCAGTACGTCTTGATACATTTGGTGCACCCTCCTGATAAAGGCATCTCTTGTGTTAAGGCATTCCGGATTGGGAAAACGTTTGGCATGGTGTGCCAGTTCCTCATTTGCTGTCCTCATGGCGTTGAACTCGCACTCCCGCATTTCCACCACGGCATAGCTAACATCCCTGAACTTCTTCGTGACCTTCTCGGTGCTCTCTTATTTGGAGACCATGGTTTCATTGCCCGTGCAGTTCACCATAGCGTGCCGATTTGGAAAGCATTTGGGCAGCCATGAAAGAAGTACACCGTCGTTTCTTGCCTGCACCCGTTTACCTTTTGGACGATACTTAGCTCTCGTTCTCTGAGTGCGTGCGTGATGGTCACCTTTTCTTGCGGCTCCCCCAAGATAACCAAATGCAGGCTATACGCGATTGCCTGTTCGCACAGGGGTACCCGCCTCCGGGTATAATGGCAATCTTGTCTTTTGGCATGAAGCACTTGCTGTACACGTTTATACTTCCTGAACGCTTGTGCGATGGTGACGCATTCTCGAAATCCTCACAAGCAGGATTATCCCGAACATGTCCTTTTTGAATGTATTAAATACATACAACACACACAAGAGTAAATAAAAGTTTAAGGCGGTCACCAACTCTAAGGTATAATCAGAAACAAGGAACATTACCTAATTCTATAATCATTGGCAAATACAATTAGCAATATAGCCTGGGAAAGTAAAATTGTATCAACAAGTTTAAACATACAGGCAATTATTCAAGACCTTATTAGAAGATCCGAAGGAATAAAAAACATGTCTACATTAAACGCTTTATTTTTCTTACATAACACTGATAATTTAAACATTCAACACGTGACAGAGGAAGAGGAGGATCATAACAGAGAATAGAAATACGAAGGAGAGGGAGAGATAAATATGGAAGAAGCAGAAGAGAATATAAACATAATATAATTATAATGCACCCAGCAGAACAAAACACGTGATAGGAGGTAGGAACAGGAACTGAAGAAGGGCGATGGGTAGCGTTACTTAAATTAATAACTGATAGAGGCAGCACCAGAGACTGCGTAAGGAGAGAGGACAACATAGGGCGGCGTGACGACGGAGAGGGACAACTAAGGCAGAAGGGAAAGGATGAGAGCTCCACAGCTAGTGAGAGGGGAGAATATGTCCGACGAGAGCAGAAAGTAAATGTTATTTTGAAAGTGAAGTTTAGTTATTTTTGAGCTATATATATTACCAATACTTTAGGATATGTAATATATAATTAATGAAGTGTAACGGAAATAATAGCTTTAGTGTTTTAATTTCCACTTAGGCGCGTAGAAAAGTTTTAGGGAAGTAATATTGGAAAGTGTTTTGCCAATATATAGGTGTGTTATGATTTAAATGTATTTACGCATGTAAGTATTGGCGTGTTTATGTAGTATATATGTTAATGTGAAAATTGAAATGTAAGAAGCAGTGAAACAGTGTAAAGAAGAAGAAGAAAAAGAAGTGACAGAAAATAACTTGTACCATTATAGAAGGGCAAGGTCAAAGGGTTTTAATTTTAAAAAATAGAATTTAGTTTAATTAATGACCATATTTGAGGCTTTATTTAAACCTGCAAATTTAATTTAATAGCGTAATAGATAAGAAATGTGCTGGGTACCAGTAATAAGTTGCCACTGGGTTCCTCGGCCTATTTCTAATAGGTAGTCATAGACTTAAATTGGGCAATAACTGGATAGCAGTTATTTTATTATTGTATACCAATAATGTATGCTATTTAATTTGGGGGGTTAAAGAATGAACGAATACATTTGAGATATAAATGCATGATTATCAAATAAAAAATTAAAAAAATGAAAAAGGTATAAAATAGAAAACTATTTAAAATATAAAGATGAAATAATAAAAATATATGAATTTAAAGTGATTGAGTATATTAGAACTGTTAACTGATAAATAATAATAATAATAATAACAATAATCATAATAATAATATGATTATACAGTTAAATAATCTTAAAATTTTAAAATAACATTGCTGTAAATTTTAAATTGGCTGTTATATGTAAAGGTATTGGGATGAGGAATAATGAATGTTGAATGTATTTTAAATTTGTTTGAGTAATTTGTATGTTTTTGTTGGTTAAATTATTTTAACTAATTTTATTTTATACATTTATAAATTTTTTTGCTTATTTACTTTTGCTACTTGATTTAGAACTAGTTATTAGTTTTACACACACACACACACACATATATATATATATATATATATATATATTGTGTTACTGTGTGTGTAAAATATTGGTGGTAGAATTGTTTAGTAAAAGTGTATAAGTTATGATGGCTCTGGTTTAAGAAGTGAGTTTCGGGGTTAAATATTACAATTTTTAGGTATTTATTTATTTTCCTCTAAAAGATTCGTTGCCGTTCTCGTGAAAGAATTCCTTTATAAACTTGCATACTCCCCGCCTTAAGAGGAACATGTCCATTTTGCAATACGAGGCCATCTCGGTTTTCATATCAAAGACGTAGTTGGAGCACGCATCTTCCTCATGCCACATGCAATACTTTTGTATCGGTATGCGATCCACGTATTGCTCATTCTCCTTAGTATTAAATAAGTACGGAAAAAATCTCTTGTATTCCTTCAAGTGGAAGGTCTAGAGAAAGCGATACAGTGGCATCGGTATAAAGTTAGCGAATCAACCTAGATAACGTAATGGTGCTTCATTCTGTAAAACTTGTCTTTCATGATGAGCTCGGGCGTCCACTTCAACTGGCCCTCATGTACTGCAAATGGAACTATCCGTCGTAGCTTTTGATGTTATGTACGACCACGATCACGTCCAAGCCTTTTGGACTGTGCCATGTGTTCGATTAAGCGCTTTATCGGTTAGTCATTAACACCAATTCCTTAATTTCACGTTGTGTACAGCACGCCATTTTGTGGCTTTAGTCGATGCACAACGAACAGACTTGATAACGCACGCACAGGTTTGGCACGTGCTCAAAGTGCTCGCTTCGTCCATATACAGCGTTTCCTGCGTGCATTTGAAATCTAAATACATAAACATGTGTCGATTTCGTCTATTTGGTGCATGGTATGGCTGTATGTATCATATGTGATTAGGAAGCACGTAGATCTTACAGTTACTACAGAATACTTCTCTGCACTGGTGGGAGGTGTTTATCAGCCTCGTATTCACCAGGTTCTTCCACAAGGGGCGTACTATTTTCATGTCGCAAACGGACAAACCCTTTGGATAAGAAGGCTCTGTTATCAAGTTCTGTTCAAAACAAAGCTTCCCCTTAAATCCGCGATAACATGCAATACAGCGCACGCACTGGCCAAACATGTCAGCGCACGGTTGGTGGCATTTCGTGCATAGTTGGCCACAGCGGTGATATCCTTTTCCGTGTTTGTAGGGATAGTTACACTGTCTGCAGTAGGACTTGCACTTAAAGCATTTGTGTAGGTCCACTAAGGCATTACAGTGGTCATCATGCAGCATCAGCTCTATGTGCTATTCGGCTATGTGATCAGATATATACAGCACATTTTTGCCTGTATTATCGGTAAACACCGTGATGACATATTCTTTAAAGGTTTGTCATATTTCTTTACTTCATCCAGAGTAAACACCTTTCGTCTTCTCTATCACCTCGTGCAATGCTATCACCTTCTACTTTTGCAAAAACTTAGAGCGCGTAATCGTTTGGTAATTGACATCGTGGTCTGCTCGTGCTTTACTCAGTGCAATAGTTCTCGGTATGCACAATGTATCGTGGCTGCTTATTTTAATTACACCTTTATTTCCTCAGGATCATCGCAGAACTTAAAGCAGGAATTTGCGACCTCCTTCATCCTCATACAAGATATCTTAATTGGCCCCTGCGTAAAAAAAACATTGTTACTTTGCATCACTGTTTTGATTCTTTTTAATATGGCCTCGGAATTTACTTGATCTATCCGGCGGAACGCTTATATTAAAAGGTTTCGAAGACTGTTTAGAATCCATTATAAATAAACCTATGAGCAACGCGCAGTTTTCTATAGGTTCTCAATCGCAAATTTTAAAAAATCATTAAATATCTGCGAATGTTACTCCTCAAAGTCTGCATGCTTCGGCATTGCAGACACGGAGATTTCTGTCTGCGAAAAAAGCTGACAAAGTTTTCATCATTCTTTGAGATGCTCTACAATTTTGAAAGTAGTCTGCAAAACCCCTTCAACATCACTTACCTCCTCCTCCTTTCTCTCCTCCCGCTCTTCAGGAGTGGTTACCAGTTTTTTTTTCGATAGTGCTCTTTATTGTCTTTTACTAGGTTAATGCTTTACTCTATGGTATCGTGTTCGTTGTAGTATACATTCGCACTCCCTGCGTTAGTCAGAGAGATAATTATATTCACTACGCTAGTCCAAACAGCAACTACTTTTTCGCTACGCCAGTCAAAAATAACGGTAGCTTTATTCTTTGTGTTAAAGGTATACACGCTTAATCATTTTAACCCTTTGTTTGTCAACTGGTTGTTTGGTTTCATTATGCTAATTCAATCACATGTATTGTTTATGGTACGCCAGCTTCAATAACATACATAAAGTATTAATTTACAATACTGCAATAGTCGTAAACACCGGGTTTTCATATAGCCTTATCACAAACCGCAGACACCCATTAACGTGCACCAAGTCTGCTATCGTTTCCTCTGGCACTATCAGAAGGAGCAAAGATCCGTTTAGCTAGTGGCAAGGCCTGCTATCTTTTTAGGAAGCTTCCGCAGGAATTGTTTGTGCAGGCTACAAGAGATGTTTTTACTCACGCATCGACACTTGGTTTTGACATGGGAGCTGTGAACATGTCTGTCAGTCCGTTCGTCTATCATTTACTGTTTTGGTCACTTCCGAAGGGCATTTAAAACCGTTTTCCTACGTATGCTAGGAAGGCCGAGGGCCAGGTTTTTAGTATAGTTAAAGTGCGTCTGTACAAGGGACGTCTGTAGTATTTTGAAAAGACCTAGTTATATCAATGCGTGGTGATAGTGGTTGATCTGAAAGCCGGTTAAGCATTTTCAAAACACCTGCTTTAATTTTTTTTTGCGATAATTCATTTTTCACCTCGCGTCAACACCTACAAACTAACGCCTTCCATTTATAACTCTTTTTCGTGTCACACCAATACCTGCAAAAATAATTGAAATATGAGTACCACAAAACGTAATTATTTTTCCGCTTGTATTTATAGATCTGCTTGGTGTAGCAGTGTACCGTTCAGTGTTTTGTTATTGGGTACGAATACCAAAATAAAAGTCCACATCCCAACATTAACGCGTGCCTACGCATGCACGCACGAACCACACGCGTCCCCAACAAACCTAAGCTAGCAAAAACATCGAAACACCTCACTCACAACCTCAGCACATTCTCATACTCACAAATATGTACACATTCAGAAAACCACAGTAACACTGGCGTTGGTGATGCCACATTGAAAACGAAGGTTCAAGGGGTAGCTTTGCGGCGCTTAGAATTTCTGTATCACAATACGACCTACTTTTTTAATGTCTTAGGCTGTGATACTGGGTTTGAATCCCGACATCTGCGTTAACAATCACAGCTATGATCAATACTACCGCAAATAACTATCACTTCCTCTTTTTACTTCTATTGTTTGTCCAACACAATCGCGTTTCATTTTCACCAATCACAACACGTCACGTCACTTCCTACCTTCCTTTTGTACAAAACATTGCCTTTGTTTGCTGCTTTGCTTTTCAACTTTCATGCTAGTCACTTGGCTGCTCGTAATATCGTCACATAACCTCCAAGATAAGGCATTTCATCTTCCTTATCTATCGCTGTTAATCTGATTACCTTCATTGTTTAGTTACAATTTTCACCACCAGGTTCAGCCATCACCTCCGCTTCCAGTTTATTTATTTTTACCACCACCTTTCACCTCAACCAGTCACCTTCTACCCTCCCTTTTACCGCAGTAGTCGTCATTTTGTGTAATTTCAATTACAACCACCGCGTCCCGCATTTCCTCTTCCCAAAATCTTACCGCTCGGAATTTTTGTTAGTTCACATTTTTGTTACCGTGCCTCAAATCTCCTTGCCCCCATTGCTTGACTTCGACATTTTGTTTAGTTCACATTAATTCATAACGTTTTGATATTAGGCTCCTATCCCTACATTTGCGTTAACCATCACCGCTATCTTCAATACTACCGCAAACGATCATTACTTCCTTCTTTTATTCCTTTCGTTAGCTCATTCCCATTGCGTTTCATTTTCACCAAGCATGCAGCTTTCCTTTATTGCGTACATCAATCACAGAACGCCTTGTTTTCTCCAATCACAACATGCCACGTCACTTCCTACCTCCCTTTTGTACACGAGCATTGCGTTTCTTCGCTCTTTTGTTTTTTCAACTTCCATGCTAGTCCCTTCACTACTCTCTTTCTTATTAAATGACCTGAATGGTTTCGTTTTTCCGATCCATCACTGCTAATCTCATTATCATCATTTAGTTCCAATTTTTACCACCAGGTTCAATCATCACCTCGGATTATATTTCCAAGTTTTGTACCTGCATCTTTTGCCAATCACACCTCAACCAGTCACTTTCTACCGCACCTTTAACCACAGTAGTCGCCATTTTGTTAGTCTCAACTTGAAACCTCGCGTCCTCTAATTCCAGATCTCCTCTTCCCAACACCTTGCCTACCACCCTCTTTGTTTAGTTCACATTTTCTCCACCGTGTCTCACATCTCCTCGTTCCCCACCTTTTGCCCCCGCCATTTTGTTTGGTTCCGATTTCCGCCACATTAAATATCCTTGTTCCCAACTCTTGCGTTCACCATAGTGTTTAGTTCCCATGTTTGCCACCGCATCTTTAACCTCAAAGCTCCTCGTCCCCAACTCTTGCCTTGGCTATTTGGTTTTAATTCAAATTTTCGCCACCCGTCTTCAACCTAACATCTTCTTGTCCCCACCTCTTGTATCTGCAATCATGTTTAGTTCCCTTTTTCGCCACCGCATCGTTAATTCTATATCTGCCTGTTTCCTACCCTTTTATTCTGCCATTTGTTTTAGTTCCCAGTTTTTTCCAGCTGCTTCTTTAAGTTCAAATCTCCTCATCCCGCTCTTACTTCTGCCATATTGTTTATTTTCCATTTTCGCCAGCCGACTTTAGCCACAAATCTCCTTGTCCTCACCTCTTGCGCCATCTAGTTTAGTTCCTAGTTCGCCACTGCATTTTTAATTCCACAATTGCTTGTTCTTCACACTTTGACTACGCCATCTTGTTTAGTTCCCAATTTTGCCGCCCGCGTCTTTAACCTCAAATACCATCATCCCAGCTCTTGGGTCTACCATCTTGTTTAGTTCTCATTTTGGTCAACCATCTTTAACTCCAATTCTCCCTGTCCCACTTGGTTCCCATCTCGTCAACACCATTTAAATGTCCCAGCTAGAACAACTGGATCGACTATTGTCCTGCCGTAACTTATGAAATTTTTTCGCAACTCGAGCGGATTAACCAGCGCCCCTAGCGTTTTGTTTTACAGGGATATACACTACTAGCGTATTCGGGAATAAGACGCTTTCATAGCTAAAAACCATTGAATTTCCAAACAGGTTCCTTTGGAAGTTTACGAGTTCTATTCAAATTCAAAGTGTGTTCACGAATAAGACACATTCGTAGCTAAAAACCAATTGAACTTTCAAGAGAATGCTTTTTTCCCTGAATTTCCAATAGTTTATCTTATTCGAGCAAAATAGAATACCATGCACATAGATGCCACCTCTACGAGATTCAAAATTAAATTAAATTGAGTTTTATTTATAGACGCTCTTTAACTGCTGTGGTCCTTAGCGTCCCATTCTATACTGGGCGTGAAAGACCGGCAATTGCGCTTAGGGATTCATTTATCAGGCTTGAGGTTCTTTTACCTGCCGTAGATCTACGACACGGGACCACCGGCTTTACTTCCCTTCCGAAGGAAGCCATGCTAAGGATTTTTACGCCCGAAAAAATCCATCGACCTTCGCCGGGTTTGAACCCGCGACCTCGGAAACTAGAAGCTAGCATGGTAACACTACACCACGGAGGACGCCTTACGAGATTCAGAATCGATATAACTGTATTGGCTAAAATAATCACGTGACATGAAAACACTCCAACCAATGGCGTTGCGCTTTCAGGAACATAAAATGTATGCGTATGCGTGTTAATCGATTTTTAGGATATATAAGGGCCTGTTTAGGATAACTTGAAGTACTTTCCACAGTAATTTTGCACAGTGCTAATTAGTTGTGTTTAGGGAGAGGTTCGTTGATATCCTTAATGTCTGTAGCATCATCAATACCTTACTGATTTCTACAAAACAGTCGCCAATTTACAATGCAAGGCGAACGCCTGTTTTCATTTAAATATTTCTAAAATAAAGAGCATCTATTAATAATGATTTTCGCGTATAACGATACTTTTATTGAAAACACTTGTGCATAGGTAGCATATTTTCCCGGGAGATCATTTGAATACATTTAAACGTTAATTAGCATTATTAAATGGAATAAACTGGACTAAATCAAAGCTTTTGTGTTCACGGTATATATCAGCCTTCATTAAATACCTCATTTATGTGCATTTGAGTTAAGAATATGAATTTAACTACAGACTTTGTACAAATTAACGAAATATTACGTTGTGTACAATGCTGTACACACAATCTTCTCTGGGAGTATTTAGCATCTAACCTTTTTACGCAAATAAAAGAAACGAAAACTGCATTAATCAGGATGTCCATTTCACAGGGAAATAATAAATCCTGTGTATTATAGAACTTGCATTGCTTCCTATTCTGAAATAATTATTTAACTGCTAATGCAGTGCATTACATTAATACGTCTTTCTCTACACATTCTTCTAATCAAATGCAGTATTGTGTACACTATTGTACCATGAACATTAACGCGACTTTCGATACACGTCTCTCAGGACCGTCAGAAGCGGTTTGTGCATATTAGAAACATTACATTCCCATGACTTTCACTACTCACCCTTCGAGATATAAGTGGCTTGTGATTACATTCTCATGGCTTTCGATACACGTTCATCTAGTCAATGGTAGCATTATATACAATAGAAAACGTGGATGTAGTGTAATGCATTCACATGACTTTCGATATACTTTTTCTATACAGAGAAACGATTTGCGCCTGTTAGAAACATTACATTCACACGACTTTCTCTACTCAGTATTCTAGATATAAGTGGCCTGTGCCTACATTCACATGACTTTCCTTACGCATTCTTTTAGACAATAATAGTATTATATAGGATAGAAATAGCTAATATATGTAATACATTCGCACGACATATACACGCTCCTCAAGACAGGCAAAGCGCTTTGTGTATGTTAGGGGCACAACATTCACACAGCTTGCTCTACTTACTCTTCAAAGCAGACAGAAGTGCTTTGTGCATGCTAAAGGCATTACGTTCACATGACCTTCGCTACACATTCTTCTGAGTAATGATAGTAGTAATTGTGGTAGAAAACTCAAATATTATACTTACATTTATATTGCTTTCAGTGCACATTCTTCTATACGGAAACTACTTGTACATGTTGGAAACATTACATTGATATCAAGTTCTCTAATTACTCTTCTTCTCGTGACTGCCATACAGTGACCTAAGGAATGAACTGTCATCTCGTAAGACAAGTTTGAAATTTTATGTCTCTTCTTAAACAAGCTAGAAAAAGCGAGTTTACATCATTAAATAAAATGCACAGATTTGCTTATTATCCTAAATATTTCTTTAGGAGCTAATGTGGTGTAGTACACTCACGTGCCTTTCTCTATTCTCTCTTCAGCTCAAGGCTGCTTTATGTATGGTAGAAGCGTAACGAGCATGAAATTCAATACTCGCTCTTGCTATGCAAGTATGAAAAACTCTTAGAGCGACAAGCAAATTAACATTAACATATTCACATGAGATTTTCTACAAAGATATAATTTTTAATTTATATATGGATAAAAAGAAGTGCAATATATGTATCAACTGAAAGCAATGCTGTGTTGCGAGAATATGTAAGACAAAATAAACCAATCAGCAAATTCAAATGTAACAGTTAACTACCTAAATGTATCGCATATATTTTCACTTGAAAAATACATACTTTGTCTCTCCAGCTGAATAATAAATACAAAATACTGTGTGATGAATGTCTGTTACAGCAAGTTTAGCAGACCTCCTTAACAAGATATCTGGAGAGAACATTTTGCCACCGGGTCAGAGAGTTCAGGATCTCGAAGTAAATAGAATGTATGATATAAAATTAATACAGAGAGTGGAAACAAAATATGGTACCAGAATCGTAGCCGCATTGGAGGACTGGCTGATGTCCTTACCATCAAAACACATTTTGATAGCAGACGAAGAGCTTGGAGAAATATCAGGAAAATTACTTCTGGTATAAGAGGTATGGTAAAATTCGGAAAATTTAAGACATGTAAGTTGTGTTTTGTACCCCAAGCGAAAGTATGTTGAAATATCAAGCTTAACCATTCAATATTTTTCTTATTTCACAATGAGTCTCAAGGATACTTCATATAATGATACAATGATGGAGATTATAAAAAATGCATGAAACGCTGTGTACTATGATTGACTTTATATATACATATACACAACACCTGAAAATAAGGATTCATGTCTGAGAGATAATAACAAACACGTGTGAAAATAATGCTAAAAGTCATAGCCAAATATAGCAATGATTATGCAAATAATTCTAATGCAGAGTGGAACAAAGAGGATTAAAATAAAAAAATATATGCACTTTTGAAGATTTTCTGAATACAGGCAAACTGAATAATCGCTCTTATTACATAAGAGGAATACGAGCTCTACTTATATCAATATGTAATCTTGATTGCATTAAAATGGTCTAAACCTTAAACGAAATGTGATTGTGTGTGTATTTGTATGATAAAATAGTAATCTTTGTCGCTGTTTAGTCCTCGAATGTTTACTTAAAGTAATGTGAACCATTATATGTAAACGATGGACCATTTAAGTTGAGACTGTTAAACAATATCTCCAAAATGATGCGTTGTAGAAAGAAATGTCTTTAATAAATGTTCCTTGAGATTATGGGTGAAATTAAATGCCCGTAGTCGGGTTTAGTTTTTGAGGACGTTATTATGGTCATTTTAAGATGAATTTAATTCTTTAAATTGGAACCTACAATAAGGGGAAATTTAAATTCACCCTAAAACGTCCATCACAACGTCCGCCAAATAAAACACGACTAATGGAATTTAATTTCCCCTATAATATCAAGCGACTTTTCCTCCTACAACGCTTAGTTTTCGAGATATTGTACAGTCTCAACTTAATTGGTCCACCCTCTATATATCTGCTAATGAGGAGGTTTTTCCACAAGTGATTTAAGCGTTTCTTATTTTTCTATCCACCCCGTCCCTATTGCCTAATATCATAATAAAATCTGATGATATGATTAATAAAACCTACAATCTCATCGAGGATAAATGTGATGCAGTTTTTCATGACATCATCTGAGCAATCTTAACATGTAAATCCTGTGGTATGTACATTTACGGAAATAAAAGTACTAAAGCAATTACTCTTATTTATATTTCTGAGCAAATCACGCGATTTTCAGGTAAGTCTTAAAATTACATTGTAGTACCCCCATTGTTAAGGTGTTTTGCGCTGATTAGGCTCACGAGGGACCTCGGATTGCTAGCATTTTAGTTTATGGATGAATATATCGTTTAAAACGTGAAACAATTTTATCTTGTAATACTGCATGTAGGATGCGTCCTTCTATAAATAAAGATGTTCTGATCATGCTGTTATCAGGCTTGCATATTATATTATAGTATAGATTCTGTCTATGCTTAAAAAGAAGTCATTCCAATAGGGCGAGTGAATGACTCCTATTAGAGTTAAAAAAAACATTGTTTAATTTGGTCATTCTAAGCAGATCCCTTGATGGCCCTTATATATGTAATTTTTCTTATAGAGAGTTGACCCTGTGATGGTTCTTTTCATTCTCTAGGTTATTAAAGTTATCTTTGGTGAGCCAATGTGAAACAAGTCTTGTAAGAAGGTAAATAACTCATCAACCCGCATCCAGCATGCCCCAATGTTATGATATCTCTCTATATATCGGGCGTTTTTAAAGGATTTTTCTGATTTCCAATTCAAAATTATGTGAAAACAGAATTATGGCCAGAGATTGAGGTAATCTATGATTGACATAAAGTTCTCTCAATAGACTATATAGGAATATATACACAGTACACAAGGAGTATGATAAATGCCATGCTTGTAAAATTGTTTGTGTATTTTCAATCATTGCATTCAGCAATCTTATTACCTGCTAAAACATGTCACCCTAGATAAAGGGTTTATTTCTAAGGGAGTTGATATTATACAGAAATCAGACTTAGATAGGTAAGATATCTTTATTGAATTCAAATTACCACACAAATATCTAATTCATGGTTAGTGTCATGAATGAATTGATATTTGAGATACAATGCCAGTTGACGCAGGAAAAGCTAAAAAAACTGAGGCAATCTTGTGCAGCTTGCTACTCGCCATGCAATAGTCTATGTATATCTCTCTTCGATTTGATGCCTCCATGGGTGACATTTACGACTTCCAACCGCATTCTTCTTCTTCTTGTTATATAATGAGAGCGAATACTAACTTTTCCTGTAATCAGAAAAGTTTAAAGAATATATTCTTTTTCAACTTTATATTTTTTTGACATTCTGCAACATAATTATTTGCATTATTAAGCATTGCCATGTTTCACTATCAGCTTCATCTTAATTTTCACATAATTGTTTGTTATAATCTCATTACACATTCTTTTTATGTACTATTCAGCTGGAAAGACAAAGTGTGCATTTTTCAAGTGGAAATATATATATGCGATACATTTAGCTAGTTAACTGTGAAATTTAAAATACTGGGTTGGCGTATTCTGCATTATATATTCTCGTAAGCTAGCATTGCATTCAACTGATCAATGTATTGCATTCCTTTTTACCCGTATAAAAATAAACATGCATTGTGTAGAAAAACCCATGTGATGTGATATGTTAGTTTGCCTGTCGTTCTGGAAGTTTTACATAGTTGCATAGAAAGAGAGGGAGTATTGAAGATCGTGCACGTTAGGCTTCTACCATATATAAAGCAGCCTTCAGCGGAAAAGCGAGTAGAGAAAGGCACATAAATGTAATCACGCCACATTAGCTCCTAAAATTTTAAGATAAGAAACAAAGTTATTCATTTTATTTAAGGATGTAAACTCACTTTTTTCTAGCGTGTGTGAAGAGAAATAAAATATCAAAGTTATCATTCGAGATGATAGTTCATTTCTCATCTCGCTGTATTGCAGCCTCGAGAAGAAGAGTGAGTAGAGAGCGTCGTGTAAATGTGAAGTTTTTAACATGTACAAGTTGTTTCTGTATAGAAGAATGTGTATTGAAAGTAATGTGAATTTTAGCATACATTTGCTTTTTCTACCGCATATAACACTATCATTACCTAGAAGAATGTGTAGCGAAAGTCATGTGAATGAAATGCTTCTAGCATACACAAGCCTCTTCTGTCTGCTTTGAAGAGTGAGTAGAGAAAGCTGTGTAAATTTAGTGCTTCTAATATATACACATCGCTTCTGCCTGTCTTGAGGAATGTACATCAAAAGACATGCGAATGTATTACAGTATGCTAGTTATCTCTATCCTATATAATATTATCATTGTCTAGAAGAATCTGTAGGGAAAGCCATGTGAACCTAAGAACAGATTACTTATCTCTAGAATATTGAGTAGAGAAAGTCATGTGAATGTAATGTTTATAACAGGCGCAAATCCTTTCTCTGTATAGAAGAACGTATATCGAAAGTCATGCGAATGTATTACTCTACCTCTGCGTTTTCTATCCTATATTATACCACCATTCACTAGAAGGACGTGTATCGAAAGCCATGTGGATTTAATCACAACCCACTTATATCTAGGAGGGTGAGTAGAGAAAATCATGCGAATGTAATGCTTCAAACATGCACAAACCGCTTATGACCGTCTTGAGGGACGTGTATCGTATGTCGTGTGCATTAGTCTATATAACAGTGCATTTGGTTTAAGTGTAGAGAAAGTCCTGTTAAGGCAATACACCGCATCAGTACTTACGTATTTCAGATAGGAAGCACTGAAAACTCTATAATACACAAGATTTTGTCCATTTGATTTAGATACATTTTTATTTATCTGTTATTCGTGTTAAACTTGAAAATTATTTTATAACATTTAGGCTTTTTGTTATACAGATTTAGAAATGTCACTAAGGTTTAGAAATGTCACCTTTTACATTTTTAAGTTCTACAATATGTCGCAGGTTTTGATTTTGTAAAAAATAATTGAATTTATTGAATGCTAGAAATTCAATTTTAGCGTGAGATTTTCCCCATCAAATATAAATACTGATTAATGCTACTTTCGTTTCCTTGACGCTGCTCAAAATAATTGGAGGGACAAGAGTTTGCTACATATGCATTGCTGCAGTAGCTGGGCTTAGGGTGGTAAACATTTTATACAGAAAGCTTAGAACTATATTTAACAGTGCACATCTTGTTTAACTGTCACTGCACACTAAGAAGCTCTAAGCCGAATTTACAGACAATGTTGAAAACTAAAGTGGAGTTCAACGATTAGCGTTGTTTGAAGCTGACATCTGGTGCCTGTTAGTTAAGGATTCACCTTTGTTTTCTTTGTGTGTAGTTAGTCAGTCAACATGAGGCACATCACAGAGGCAGAAACAGTTCGAGCGGTCACATTGCTGCAGGAAGGTAGGACTATTCGTGCAGTGGCTGCTGAGCTTATTGCGCCTAAATATGCTATTGGTACGGTATGGAATCACTTCCCTGAAACAGGTGCGTACTCTTGGAGACCAGACAAGGATCGAAAACGTAAAACATCAGTTAGAGAAGACCGATATGTTGTTAATTGTGCTCTTCGGCGGCAAAGAGCTACTGTTTGGGACACCAAAAGTAAACTGAGGGCGGCAACTGGTGTAAATGTCATTGACCAAACAATACGAAACCGGCTTAGAGAAGCAGTCTTAAGATCACCAAGACCTAATAATGCCCTTAGATTAACGCTTGCTCACAGGAGAGCCCGTTTGGGATTTGCGCATGAGCACAGGAACTGGCAGGTTCGTCACTGGCGCAATGTGCTGTTTACAAACAACTCTCACTTTTGTCTAACACAGTGAGTTGGACTTCTGCATGTGTATGGTCGCCGTGGTGAACATGTTGCAGCAACAGATATCCAGGAAAGGGACGGATTTGGTGGTGGCTTAGTCATGATGTGGGGTGGCACTACTATTGATGACCGAACAGAAACCGACTAAATGCTGAGAAGTACATTGCTGAAATTGCATTAGAGCATGTCATGCCTATTGCGATCGGAATGGGGCCCCGGTTTGTTCTGCAGAAGAGCAATGCTACAGTGCATACAGCAAGAACCACCACAGCCACTCTACAGGAAATCCAGATTCCAACAATGGAGTGGTCTTCTAAGAGTCCTGACCTTAACCCTAAGGAACATCTATGGGATTATCTGGAGAAACGAGTCCGCAACAGTCCTGTAGCCCCCCCAGACTATTCAGCAGCTTGCAGATATCCTAAACGAAAAATGGGGAACAAATCACAGGAGGATGTGCGTAGTTTGAGCAAGAGCATGCCTTGAAGATGTAAGGCAGTAATTTATGCACATGGAGACTATACCAGATACTGAAGTGTTCCTTTATGTGTAAACGTGAACTTAGATGAAGTGCTTTCCACTTTAGTTTTCAACATAGTTGTAATTTCGGCTTGGAGCTTCCTTGTGTGTAGTGGCAGGTGAACAAGATGTACACTGCTGTTAAATAAAGGTTCAGGGCATTATGTATAACAATATTTACACCCTAAATCCAACTACTGCAGCAACGCATATGTTCAAACTTTTATCTCTCTAAGTGTGTTGAGCAGTGTATTTGCGTAAAAAGGTTAGATGTTAAATACACAGAGAGAAGATTGTATGTAAAGCATTATATACATTATAATTTTTCGTTAAATTGTACCAAGTGTGCAGTTACAATTATATGCTTAACGCGAATGCAAATAAATAACGTATTTAATGAAGACTGATTATATGCAGTGAATAGAAAAACTTTGATTTTCTCGAGTTAACTCTTTTTAAATACTTCAAATAAAGTTTAAATGCGTCTGAATGGTCTCCAGAGAAAACATGCAACCTAATATTTTCAATACAGGTATCGTTGAAAACAAATTAGATGTTCATAGAAGGATGTAAGTAACAAGAAACACTCACCTTGCGTTGTAATTTGACGACTGTTTTGTAGAAACCAATCGGGTATTGATGATGCTGCATACTTCGAGAAATTCAGGTAAGATTTCCCAAGCCACAATTGATTAGCACTTTGCAAAATTACGGTGGAGAGTAACTCAGGTTACCCTAAACACGCCCTTGTATATCCCAAAAATGTATTAACACGCGTACACATAAATTTGTTATTTCCGAAAGCGCAACGTCATTGGTTGGAGAGTTTTTGTGCCACGAGATTATTTTAGCCAATAGGGTTATATCGATTTCGGATCTCGAAGAGGTGGTATCCATATGCATGGTATTCTACTGTGCACGAATAAAGTAAACTATTGAACATTCAGGAACGAAGCACTTTTCTTGAAATTTCAATGGCTTTTTTGCTACAAAAGCTTCTTATTCGTGAATACACCTTGATTTTAAATAGAACTCATAAATTCTGAAAGGAGCCTATTTGTAAACTAAATCCTTTTTAGTTATGAAAGCGGCTTATTCACGAATACAATTTGAGTATTGAGGGAAATCGTAAACTTTGAAAAGAACCTTTCGCAAATTCAATGCCTTTTAGCTATGGAAGCGACTTGTCGGTGAATGTACCTTGATTTTGAATAGAATAAAAACTCAATGGCTATTAGCTATGGAAGCGGCTTATTCGTGAATACAACTTCATTTTTAAAGGATTAAGAACTGTAATTCTTGAAAGGAGTCTTTTTTTGGAAATTCAATGACTTTACACATCTTAAGCTCTTCAATAGCTTCTATGCTTTCTGTTAGAGGGATAGAATTGAAGATTTATTTACAATACACGACAATGTTTTCCCCATACGATGAATTATGAAGAAAGCCAGTTCAAAATCTTCTGAAAATGCAAAAAGCTTTTGCTACCTATTATTAAAGTCTAGTGATGAAAAAAATGCAGCCTTGTCTTGTGTTCGGCGGTAATCTAATATACGCATCGAAATATAACTGTGTCTTTAAAAGGAGAAAGCAATGTTTGAGTGAAAAGAATGTCCTGTTTTACTATAGCGTCTCGAATTGTTCAGGGGACTGCACACGCTTTAGCTAACCAGCAAAGGTGATGTAAACAAGGATGGACCCGTGCCCATTCATAACTATCAAAAGAGGCATCCAAATACCGAGGGGAAAAGGATTAATGAAATCGCCGATTATTCTAACGTTGAAAGCGGACCCGTGAACTATGAGTATTATCGCTCGGAGAGAAGTGAATGCAGAGGTGATCTTGGATGGAATAAATGATGTAATGTTTTCCAAATAGATTTTCAATAACCGCGAGACAGTATGTTTTCCTCAATGAATAAAATATACTATCTGAAATGACGATTGGGGTTTTGGTCGGACTGCACGGGGATATTCATTGCTAGCATCATGAATTCATGCTCTCGAGAGATAAAGTCTTTTTTCAAAGTTTTAAATGTATGTTTGCGCATACCTCTGTCGGTCTCTCTCTTTGATGATTTACCGCATGGGAACCGCTCTTCCATGCTAATCTATTCTGGCGATTTCTTAAAATTTTGTTATTTTGCCATAGTGTGGAAAGCGAGTTTCCTTTTATATTACATGTGAATGACGAATCGCGGTCCCTTATCTTCTGACGTGAATATTAGGGTGATAGAATTACCGCGTTTCAAGACACACTGCGACAGATACTTTTTTAAGGTGGAGTGGAAGTGCTATTAAATGCGTGCGGCATATTTGTTTATCATACACAGAAATATTACTAGAAGGGATGTTTTCTTTACAAAAGTTGCTGTTCCCACAGAATCTTTTAATGCAAAGTTGGAATGCAGTGGTTTTTCTTCGAAAGATGGAATTAATTCACGGTATTTCATGACACCTACAGATTTTTTAGGTGGGATGTGGGTGCTATTGGAATGAAAGCGTTCCCCATTGGGACGCAAATGCCTAGGCAGCGATTACTCTATAATAATAGCGGAAGGGGGTTTCTTTGAATTAAATTATTGCACAATGACGGTATTCGGAATGCTGCGAGGTTCTTTAAGGGTGCATGAGAGGAAAGTGGGAGAGGTATAAATGAGCATAAATACATACTTACCTGTCTTTAAATGCGCACAGTAGTATTTGGAATGCTGAGGGCTTATTTAAGGGTGTATGAGAATGCCGCATATTCCAAAGATCATCAACCTCACCCAGTTAGAAGTATTCTGTCAAATGGTGAACAGAAAATTCAGGGGGACAATAAAACAGATTAATTATAATCGTATTTTCAGAATAGCAAGCAGGAGGAAGGGTATAACAGCTGGTAATGATACTTGTTATCCTTTGTTCACCAACCAATACAAGATTTATGAAATTGCATTGTCGGTATCGTTCTCAGTGGTGCAGGAGGCTGCGTGTTCATTGGGGTAAGGTAATAATTAGCACCTCATTTGCATAATATGAATTTATAAGTGGGCTCAAAAGCCTTCAAGAATGTCAAACACAAAATAAACAATAAAATTTTGCTCTCTACCAACAACCTCTCACAGGCCCATATATCGAGGGGCTTCTCTTCGCCGGTGTCTTCCGATAAATCATCAGTAATTTTTAACCTACTTTCGTCACATCCACGCAAATAGGGCAACCACCTGATATTCTAGATGGCCAAATAGAATTCATCACCAAGGTGTTTTTAACATAGCTAGTAGCAAGGCTGTGATCTGAAATGCTTTCCAAGAAACTTGAAGATTGGTTACATCCCGAAAAACACTAAAGCATGGTTCCGTCACAATTTTAGGGAAGCGGCGCTTGCAGGGCCTCTTAGCAAGCTAGGCCACTAAAAATGACGAATTGTGCGGTATCTGAATATTCAAGTGATGACAGTACTCAAAACTGTGCATCGGAAATATTTGTAATTAAACATTCGTTTCGACTAGCTTGCGGCTGCCTGCAGCTGGTATTTCAGCCTTGTAGCCTGCTTTTGATACTAAAAGCTTGTATTAATGAATGAGAATTTTAATGAAAGTGGAAATTATGAGTATGGATTTGCAAATTGGTTATTAAATAACCAGGCTTTCTAGAAATATAGCCTTGATCGGTGGTTTACTTCGAAGTCGCTAATATGTTAGACCTTTACCCTGAATTTAAGGAGAAAACAGTAAAAATAGCGGACACTTTGAGAGTAGCAAACGTTGCTGAAAATACGCAACAAATCCAGGAGGTTACTGACAATGCTTTTATATCACCGGCATGCACAAAATTAATCAGAGTTCTATAGGGACAACTAATTCAGATCAGCATACAAATCTAATAAACCGTGATATGCTGCCGATATTTTCCCATACCTTGATGAAAGAAGCATCAAGAAGATTACTTGTTCCAGCCTTTGTATGGTTATTGATTTCGCTGCCGTATTACGCTACAGTTAAAAATTCCTTTAGCCTATATTACTTTACAATAAATGGTAATCTCCGTAAAGTATCTCATATTAATCAAAAGAGATTATGTTCTAATGCATGTTCGTAGCTTGCGGCACATTTCTACCCACAGTGAATTATGGAAGAAGCATTATTGAAGATAACTATTATTAACGGCTGAAAGGCTTAATTTGAGATTTAAGTGAAGCTTCTGTTTAATAAATGGTCACGTTAAAACTAAGCAATTCTGTGTATAAGAAAATCTTAACATAGTCAAGGAAATCGATTATTGCTTACACATATAGAAGTACTAAAATAGTGAAGGCATCGTTTCCATCGTACTTGGGGTTTCAAATTCTGGATGCAAAATGTCAGAAATTTCTTCCCATTGTAAGGTTCCTCTATACATAATCCAATACAAGGGAGGCCTTTATAAGAAAATGAAGGTAGAGATGTAATATCTGCGGTTAAAACCTTACATTATTTTTTACGGTTTTTGTATCAAAAGAGGCGTTGTACCTCATTCATAGAAAGTATCATCAATTATATAGTAAGAGCTTTCATAAGGAAAGGTATGGAATTAAGCTGTTTGATTTACAGAAGGATCTATTTCAGTAACATGCTGAAAGATCAAAGGAGAAGGACGTCCTACCTTATGTAGCTATGCCTCTGAATTACATAAAATCACAGACTTTTTCAATTTCTGACAAACTAGTAAGAAACTCCTCCCTTTTTCCAAAGCACTATTAAATTCTCCTGCTTTTTGCGTTTATATTGTATGAATCACTACCACTTAAATTACCCTTGTCTCCAAAAACAAAGTATAAACCGCGAACAATACAACAGCATATATCTTACCCAGAGATAAAACCTAACCTCAAGAGCCAAGGGATTCAAGTTTTCCCTAAAAATGCGTATTGATGAATTGTGCAAGATTGGGGGAGTGAAATGCAAACACTTAGAACAATGGCTCCTCTATGGGAATCTTGACTTGATTTTAGACATTCATGTACTAATTTTACTGCTATAGAGGACTATGTGAAAGGAAATTAGGTGAGATGGAATTGGAACAAGGTCATGAAGTGTAATCTTTCCAAAGTCAAAGTTAAATACTAATTGGGTTTCAGGGTGCACAACTGCATTGATCAGTAGCGCACAAGCGAAACTAAAGCAAACTAAAATAAATGAACGAGCGCAGAGACAGGCATGAATTCCGCTGACTAAAACGAAGCAATCAAAACTTTACTAAATTAGTGCCAGCAACTGCTAAACGTCGAGAGAAAAGGGGCAACAATCTACAAGGTAAATACATAAAAACGTAAATACAGCAGCGGTAAAGCCTATAAAACGAAACAAAAGAAACGATAAAACTAGGTCCGCAAACCCGGCCGTTCTACTTCTGAGACGAATAAAACGAAAACACGTTCAGCAGCACATAAAGTGTCTGCTAGTACCTCAGACAGTGTTGCTGGCAAACCCAAGGACGCACGTAACTGAGCTAAAAGCTGCTACTGAAGTAGAACATGTCACAGCGTTAACAGTTCAGGACAATGAGCACAGAGCGGGGCAATTTCCGAAGATAATAAGTGCCCATGACTAAAACGGCAGTGTTCTATACGCAGTATGGCTAGAAAGACTTCATGGCGACGACAGCCGCCTGAGGAAATAGTCCAGGTGACAAGGAGGAGCTGCACCTCCCCAAGTTTTTCCCCTGAAGACTAGTCAGGTCAGCCGTCTAGCGCGAATGTATAAAACCACGTGAAAATGCGCTAAAACAATAGAAGGAACACAACAGATAAAACGCCTGGAAGATAAGAGGGCTGCCTTTGCATTTTCTTGTAGGTCTACTGTTCAGGAACCCACACAAAGGACACACTAACGTCAACATCAGCGAGCGGGAGAGGGCAAACCTGGTTCCATTGCACGAGAGGATGGTTACTGGGTAGCTCCCGAGGCTCTGAAGGGCACTCAGTGAATCAGAGCAAATAACCCATTGCTGCAAGCGTTGACGCTGGATTTATAAAAGATCCTGGTAAGTACCAAGTAGCTAAGGTGTAAAAATCGAACACACTGCGATAAAAACCGAAACATATAATTTCGGCGGCCATGAATAAAAGCATGTCCTACTCCAGGAGTGTCCTTCGAGACATCAATGTAGATAAAACTGCAGTGTCCAAATTGCGCTCAGTTTCTAAAAGGGACAAACAAATAGCAAACGCCGGCGTCATCAACTTCAGCATTGAGAGCAATCCAGATTGATGTGGGCTTCTGGTTTAAGTCATGGGGGAAAACGTTTTTCCCCTTTGGGAAATGTTTCCGGTAAAGTGACGTCCAACAGCCGAAGGAGTAAGCGAAGACGAACACCAGGACAAAGTAAGACCAGGGATTTCATCGAATACTAACGGTTAAATGAATTGTTACAAAAACGGAGTAACAGACGGACGTCCAAGCGGGATACAGAGTCTGCAGGCATAACTATAAAGAACATGGCGTCGAGAAGATAGTGGGCGTTCAGCAGTTTCCTTACTCAGGCTGATAACTGAGCTCGTTGGAAAAGTGTCAATATTCAACCGGATACCACGGTGATGTATAGGAAAGAGGCGATTTAAAATCGACGGTTGAACCGAGGAATACACAATGCAGCTGCAATCACGTTTCGCTGGACTAGAGAGCAACACAGTCTTAAAAGTAGTCCGACCAGCTCCTCAGGATGTGCCACTTAAAACTCGATAAACATTAACAAAATATTGACACCTTGCCTTTAAGTAGGGATATAGGAAGATCAGCTAAACTTATTGTCAAAAAGCGATCCCAAAAATTTCGTCTCTTCTGCGAAAGGAAGGACTTCTAGACCGAGACGCAGAGAAGGCGAAACAAAGCCTTACGGCGGCAGAATTTACGAAATGAAATGAAATGGAGTTTTATTTTGGGACGCTCTTTAACTGCTGTGGTCCTTAGCGTCCCATTCTATATTGGCGTGAAAGACCGGTAATTTTGCTCAGAGGCCTCTTTGTCAGGCTTGAGGATCTTTAACATGCCGTAAATCTGCGACACGGGACCACCAGCTTTAATTCCCTTCCAAAGGAAGCCATGCTAAGCATTTTTACCGCCGAAAAAATCCATCGCTCACCGCCGGGTTAGAACCTGCGACCTCGGGAACTAGAGGCTATCATGGTAACCACTGTACCACGGAGGACGACACCAGAAGTTAACGCAGACTGTTTTATCGGTAGAGAACTTAAAGCTGTTTTCGACACTCCATGTGAAGAAGCCGTAAATACACAGTTGGAGGCGGCGTTCTAAGAGACAGGTGCGCTGATAACTGCAGTAAATAGCGAAATCATCCACGAACGATGAAGACGAAACACCAGGTGGAATACAACCGACAATAGGATTAATAGCATAAGCAAATGGTGTGGCGCTGAGAACGGAGCCCTGCTGCACTACGTTCTCTTGAGTAAAAACACGGCATAAAACCGAACGAATGAAAATGCGAAAGGCTCTATCCTTCATGAACTCTCCAATAAAAAGTGGCAGGGGACCCGAATGTCCCAATTATGGAGGGTGTGAAGAACACCGCATCCCCAGCAAGTGACATACGCTGTCTCGAGGTCAAAGAAGATAGCAACCGTCTGACTCTTCCGCAGAAAAGCATCCATGATATGTGTGGATAACGAGAACAAGTTTTCGACTGTTGAACGGAGGCTACGAAAATCACGCTGGACGCTAGAGCGCAGATCCTGAGATACAAGCCATCATATCAATCGCCCGTGAATCATGTGCTCCATCACCTTACAGATGCAATTGTGAGAGAGATAAGCCAACTGAAAGGGAGATGGCGATTCTTACTAGGTTTTAAAATTTGGACGATGACGGCCTCGCACAAAGCTGGTGAAGAAGTAATGATTCGCGAGATATCGTTACAGACCTGCAAGAGAAAAACTTTACAAGGCGAAGAAAGGCGCTGCAACATTAAGAAGTGAACACCATCCGACCCATAAGCTGAGAACCTGGAGGAGACAAGGGCCCGCTCCAGCTCGGACATGTTGAAACGGGCGTTATAACACTCACGGTTAGACGAGGGAAATGAGAGTTTACGGGATTCAACCCGGTTCTTGATAGACAAAATCTCCGGGTGATAATGTGATGCCCTGAATGCACCCGCAAAGGTAGTGTCCAGAGTGTCAGCAACATCTCTAGGGCAAACGATGGTGGCATTATTAATCCTAAGACCAAGTACGGTGAACTGTGATACTTTACCAGGCACACGACGAAGCTTATCCCAAACGACAGACGATAAAGTGAAGGTATTATAGGACTTTGCAAACTGATTCAGGATGTCCTCTTATTTGCCTATATGATTCGATGTGTCCTGGCGCGCAATTGCTTGAAAGTGATCAGATTATCAAACACAGCTTGGCGCGCAAAAGACCCGAAGTGCAGCCCTCCATGCACATTCGTTGGTCTACCAAGGGACCGGTGAATGCCACGGTTGGGAAATCGATCGAGGGATAGCACGTTTGGCAGCGTAAATTATGACCGAAGTAAGGTGATTCACCATCTGGTCAACACCTCCGAACAGGCGGTCGTCGAAAACAGTTAAGCTGGAATAAAGATTCCAGTTCGTTCTGTCAGTTTGCCGAGTGGGTACACGTGACGGTGGGACAGAGAGTGGAAACACGCTGATTAGGCAAAGAAAATGATCGCCGGAAAAGTTGTCAGAGACAACTCCACTGAAAACGATGAGCTGAGCAAACAGATAAGTTTAGATGAGGGAAAATGCCTATAGAATCAGAAACAAAGGTTAGGTTCACCAGTGTTTAGAAGAGAAAGGTTGGTCTGTGTGAAAAACTCAGCCAGATCGACCCCCTTTGCGAAAGCCTTAAGTGAACCCCAAGGGGGTGGTGGGCATTAAGGTCTCCCAACTGTAGTAAGGTGCTGGGAACTGGGATACTAGATCTGCCAAATCCGTAACGGCGAAGGGAGAACAAGGCGGTAGATACACGTAACAAAGGGCAAAAGAAAATTCAGGTAAATTAAAGGTAACAGCAACAGATTGCAGAGTAGTGGTAAGTACGACGGACTGGTAAAAATTGTTGACAAAAATGAGGAGCGTGGCACCCGCGTGTGTGGGTGTAGGAGATTTCGGTGGCACCTCAAAGCGCAGCGGAATGAAACAAGGTAATGTAAAGGTGTCCTGCGGACGAAGTTTGGTCTTCTGTAAACACAAAATGCTGAGAGAAAGGACGGAGCCTCTTCCAAACGAGCATTCAACAGGCGCCGAGCGGGTGACATTGCATTTACCTCTTTGTCTTCTTGAGCTTGCCCTTTTCTTTTGGATGATGTAGTAGTCATGAAAATATTATATTAATTTCATCCCCAAGGCTCCACATTCACCATAGAGCCCTACAAGGTGTCAACCCACTGGGGGGACAGGGCTACACAGGGAATACAGCGGGCGCGCCGTTACACTCACCCTGGAGTTTGGTTGAAAACCTAGACCTGGCCGGTTGGGTTAGCACCTAGCTCCCATTTATGTGAAGCAGAAACCAAAGCGGTTTATTGGAAATGGGCATCCTACCCGAAAAATGTAGACAGAACAGACCAGGTTCAGACAGGCATCCCCCAACCAACCAGGATATTCCTTTCCGCCCACACGGATCTCCACGCACAGCCGAAATATGGGTGGGCGTTTTGACTGAGTCCCTCACAAGGAGGTGCCCATACCGAGGAAAGCTGGGTAGCTCGGGATTACGGGTGCGCCAAACCCGTACCTGCAATTGCAGATCCCTGGGGGGGATTTAAGATATCGAAACTGTCATGTATGAAAAAGACTCTCACTAAAGTTAAAATTTCCTAACAAAGTAGTCTATAAAGGTCGTCACTGAAACTACTGTTTGTGAGTAGAATCCTAAGAGAGGCATTATGGGATGGCGGTCATTGAGATAGGCTCGCAGAACTATGCCTGAGTTTGGTTTTCAATGGAATAGTAGTGTTTATTTAGTTAACTTTTCACCGTTACTGGGCTGTCTTAAGTTTTCGCACTAGTAAGCTGCGTTGGGAGCTATTTAGCATTAATGTGATTGCTATTCGTGCATTTAAAATTCTTATTGATTGGTCGTTGTGTTGTTTTACCTTGTCGGTCAACTTTTCAAACGTATATTAGTAACAACTTTGGAAGGACTGGTATGCTAAGCGTGTTAAATGGGCGTGTTTTGGAAGGGTCCTTTGTCGTGTTTTTCTCAATATGCGATATCTGAATCCGCCAGCAAGGTACCAACTCTCTTTATGTTTTTCTTTTAGTTTTAGATTTTGTGCAAATTGTAAAACATATTCTGCAATTTTTCTTTTGTGTTAAAGCTTTCTATGAAGCAGGATATTACTTACAGGGTAATGTATTACTGTTTCAGAATTTACACACTTTTCATTACAATACGTCTCTGCTATGGCATCATTTTAATTTTCACCCGATTGCTAATGTCCTACCATTAGGTAGTAAACTGGTAATGCCAGATAGATGTATATAACTGCTATTAGTATAAGACTTAAAGCTCTCTTCTACACGGCTTGCTCAATCACCTTAAAGCGTGCATGGATATGCGGACTTCGTTTTGTTGAGATATTCAGAGCAATTTGCGATGAAAACTCGTATGGATATGCAACCTTTTAGTTTTTTTATTGCTAAATTTTGCGGAAATATGTGTGTGAGATATTTTGAAACGCAGAGGACCCGAAAAAACAAAGCTAAGTATTTACAGCTTCTTTCCTGTATTATGACCAACATGAATTCGGTGCATGCATTCACATTTTATTTCGAAATAGCGAATTTTGTATTTCTTTATGGTAAGGTATTCCGAGTTGTACAGTCCGTCTATTAGCACTGCCTGATCCAGCTAATTCCCTTCAGTGTGCAGGCCGCGCTGAAGGGGAGACAAACGAGTAGTATCCAGTTATTATCTACTAGCACTGTGATAAGATAAAATAGTAAAGGCCGTGCTTTTAAGCAGTGGCAGAGCCTGAAAGCTCCAAAATACATTAAAACAACCTGGAATGATCATTATATTTCGCCCCGGGAATTAGCAAAAGGTTCTTATGGAAATATATTTTTGAAATGCTGAATTTGATATTCATACTATCTGATCTACAGCAGTTTACTTTCTTTATACAGCGTTTAGAGAGCATAAAACGGAGCCGGAATAGAAGGCTTGCTGTAAAACACTGATATTATTCATCAATAGATATGTGGTCTAGAACGAAATTAAAGGTTAATTAAATTCTGGTATTTTTCACACAACAGAAGCATGGCTTTAGATGCTGTTAACAGCAGATGAACTCGTAATTATATAAAAGTTTTGATAGTAGCTTAAAAACTGAAGCTAGAATAATTAAGTTATAGCAGCACGTCACCTTCCCTAGCGAGTCGGAGAACATAGGGGTAGAAAAACTTTGTGAATCTCACACGATGTCTTGATCGGGTTGTAAGCCCGGGTGATCTCATATACAATTCCTCATAAATGGTTCTAGGGCCACTATTCGAAATAATGAGTCGCGTACGTGTTGGTTGTTCATCCCTAGCCAGTGGAGGGTGGACCCATAGGCTTGTGTGGGGTCAGCACGCTTATTTAATAAAACAGTAGGCAAGCGACTGGTTTTTGACTACCTACGTTCTACATTGCTACTCTAACGCCAGTACTCCGTTGGAGAGTAGATAGAAGCTTGATTTAAGACGTGATATTTTTATATAAATATCAACTTTCTTTTTTTATAAGTTGAAGAGGCATCAAGGAAGAAATAACTATGCACTTTTAGCACAGGACATTTTATGCAACTGAAATATGTCAGAAGGTACATTTCCTAATTTAATTAAGGACAATAAATGCTGGGAGGATGCTTTTTGACAATTGTTACAATTAAGCTGTGTTTAAGTTCGTATGAAATGAAATTACATAATGGTTATACTGAGATTTTGGCTCTTGACAAACAAATGTTATTAACGAAACTTATGATAGTGATGGCGTAATTAGGTTAAGAGCACACTACTCCAGGATTATCAGCACCGTAACAGGTCCTTAACAGCAGTTATTGATTTCTAAGCTTGCAACATTGAAAATAATATAAAGTGTACGACAGATGCAAAACTAATGTTCTGCTTACATCTGGTTATAGTATGCTATCGAATTACAAATGAATATTTGATATACGCCTGTAAAATGAGAGAGTTTAACTTCACTAAACAATTCCATCGTATACCTTTTGATTGTTACAAAACACTGCAAATCTGAAACAAGTCGCTTTATTTACGTAGAATCAGGAAACAAAGAAAAAAAAGGTACTGTACAGATGTTGGTATTTGAGCCTCCGTACTTCAACTTTAGAAGCCGGCGCTCTGCTAAAGAGATACTGTGGTGTTGAGTTCTGGACTTTCAGAATTTATACATTTGACGCTCGGGAGACTCGCTTTTAGGCTATCTTAGTTGTTTGAAATTCATAAGTTGAGCCAGAAGCATCCGAATGTCTCCTTTACAGAACTAAATCCATCTACAAGGAAGGTCGGAGATCCATGAATCAAATATTTGGGATCTTCCTAAATTTCTCTCTACTTTACTTCTTATTCAGTAAGAGTTTAGAAACAATAGCGCCAAACTATACTGTATAGTGCTTGTTCTCAGTCAAATTAAAGAAAAAACATACCTTGCTCTTTCGATCAACCAGAAGCTATCCATGCTTGCCTTTAATTCTCCCTTACTCTTCGGATAATATGAAATAAGCATAATTAACGGTCATAAAAGTTCTCCAACCGTGAAGTGAACCCGAAATCCTAATTTTATAATCCGACACTAACCGTTTCCACAAAACGTAACCGCACTAACTATTCTAAATGCCTTAAACGATAGCTTCTTTTAAACTGGTAGGGCGAAATAAGATGACCTTGACATCACGTAACATTCGCAATCTATTTTTTGTCTACTAGTTAGCAATCACAAACGAGAAGTAGGCCATATTAAATGATATACACGGACAGTACTGAAAGCCCGCACTCGATCAAAACTGCTTAAAACATAACATACTCAGTTAGGTAACCAGGGCCGCATTGTGGGAACGTGGGAATGTGACCACCTAGTGGCACAAATATGCCAATATTTTGGGCATGCAGAAGGGCCTGTGCAGTTATGGATGCAAAAGCTTCAGGAGATATACGAGTGCCTTAGGGGAAAGCAAAAATGTAAAGAAGGCCAAAGAAACCCACTGCAGAGGACGACATAGCTATTCTAGAGGTGAGCAATGAAAATCCCTTTCTTCCAGTGACAAGAATAACAGTAGTCTAAATCTCCCAGTGGGTACCCTGATGGTCCGTCGACGATTCCATACTGCTGGCATCCGAAATCACAGGCCTGTGAAAGGGTGACCTTAAGCAAGAACACAGGGAAGCTCGCGTCCACTTCTACCCCAGCATCTGCCAGCAAGACAAGACTTCTGGGAAATGATAATTGTTCTGATAAAAGAATGTTCTTGTCAAATATGGGTGGGAAATCCGACAATACTCGCCTCGATCCTAAACACGTTTTTTTCCACTGCACGTAGCGGCATGTTCAGCTTATCTGTATGGGGCTGGATGAGCGACGGTGGAATAGGGAACCTTGTGGAAGTCTCCTCTAACATGGATTTCCAGGAATGTGTTGCAGTCCTGGAGAATGCATGCTTCTAACGGTGCGATCTACTCGGAAGAGGTAATTCCTGATACATTTCATTCACGACAACAACAGTTGCACACATCCCGGATCATAGAGACATGGCTTCAGCTGCACCCAGGCATTTCGGCTTTGGAATGGCCTGCAAAATCTCTGGACCTTAATCCAATTGAGAATGTCTGGGCATTAATGGTTCGGGACTGGGAACAACGTCAAACACGCACCAAAGAGGAACTGACAGAACATATCTGGGTAGTCTTGGCAGAGTATGAGGAAATGACTTCAGATCTGCAGCTCTTTAATTTCCTCAGTGCCTCGGAGACTAAATGAGGTCATTGAAAATATAGGCTGGTGGTCCTCCTATTAAAGAAATAAGAAACGAGGTCGCCCAAAACTGTTTCGCAGTGTTATTGTTGTTATTATTGTTACTATTCTTATTATTGCTGCTTTTATTGTAAACACACTGCTATCCAAATTCGCATTTGATGGATTTGTGTTAAGGAAACATGTTTAATTTATATGAATACATACATCCAGCTTTATTTTTGTGCAACTAGTGCTAATAAAGTGATAGCCAGGATCTTAATCTTTGTATTGAACGCAGTTTAATGTCTCTGTAAGCTAGTGTAGTGCAAAGGAACGTTAAACGCTATAAATAAATACAAAGATACAAATATTTGCTGTCTCAAATTTTGTTATGTCAAATTATTTATTTAACAGAAGCATTTAAACTAGTAAGTATATACATAAAAAAGACACGTAGGCAGCTTATTTAGCCGGAAAAAACTACATTCCTATCCCCGGCCTTGAACACTTTACGTCTGCAACATCTAAGCCATAACGCTCCCCTTTATACCAAAGCGAACAGTACTAGAACTGTGCCATAGTTTTGAATTTTAATGACTCTGGCAACCCCCTTTCCCCGTTAACACACTTTTGTCGATAGTTAAACAAAGTGCACTGAGTAACCGTGCCGGTTACGGCCCCAGATACATTTTAGAGAATGTGTACGTAATAAGGAGGCATTTATTGCTGGTGAGAATAATGGAGGTGTTTTTGGAAGAAGCCAAGATGTATTCAACTGCAAAAGTAAATGCAGGCTTCAAAAATTCAATGAACTGTGAAATGAACGATAGCTGATTCAGTGGTACAGGTGGGAGCTTTTCTCTTCGATACTGGAAAGCAAACGTCAGCGCCAGTAGTGGGCCTAAATAGGTCAATGGTAAACCTCCAGAATTTGTCTGATATGTTGCATACACCAATAAACAGCGAGTAACTCATAATAGAGCGTCGGGCATCATTGCTACCTGGATGTTAACTTCTTCGATAAGAACTCTAGTGGTTCCCAAGTTTCAGTGTTGAGTTGCTGGAGACTGGCACCTATGTATCTACTATAGGTGTCAATGAAAAGCCCTATTAGAACATATGGGTTGGTGTGAGCTAAATGTGTTGTTTGGACGAGTCTTTTCTGGAAGGCATTGAAAACTTGGACTAGCTCTGGAGTCCATTTTAGTGGCTGTGAACCGTGCATTTGGAAACGCTTCTTTGAAGTGGTGCCCGAGGATGCCGATGGCAGCAACCGTAGAAATGTAATACTCCAGTGAAAAGATGCAGATTCCGTGCAGTCCTTGAAGGAGGAAAATTATGAATCAGCGTAATTCTGTAGGGTAATTGGCAAGTGCTTAGTGCAGAAAGTCACAGCCCAAGTTGACATTTGAGGTAAGCCTTTGTTGGCTTTGAAAAGTATGCCATAAACGGACAAACGGCGTAAGAGTATATGAAAATGTGTTGTGCGTATTTCTTTGTCGATTGAGGGAACACCAAGATGTCGTCAATGTAAGCAAAGGTGAAGACTAGGCCGTGAAGTGCTTCTTCAATGAAGGGCTGGAATGCATCTCCAGGGTTGCGCAGTGCAGAGGACATAAGCAGAAATTGGAGGAGTTCGTGAGTTGTTGTCCACGTAAGTACTCTCTGTACTTTACTGCTCACATAATGTTATTTTACAACATACATACACATCGCGCACATATACATACGTACATATAAGAATTTCTTATTGCATATTCAAGGGTATGCAATTATGTTGTGCTTCTAAAAACTAAAACAAAGGCTGGTAAATATAGTTGTGGTTTTAAAAAAACAGGTTCACCAACATAACATTGTTCATATGACTCTCTCCTCTTGGTAACTAAGTTGCGGCAATTTTCAAAGCATTTTCAAGAAAAATGAACAACACATCCGGATATTGTACTTTTATTCTATCTTGGCACTGGAGAAAAATTGTTCTCTTTGAGGAATACAAGATCCCAAATCTACAAATCCTTATAAACAAGCGTTATGTGCCAATCTTAAGATTAACCTTCACTCGTTTTCAGTTTTTTCATTTGTCTATGCAGCTTGTTTCCAAATGTTATTCAATCGGTTATTAGTTTAGGCCGAGGCAGATCGGTATCCCTAAAACGAAATTCTGGTAATGTCTTTCTCCAACTGATAAGGTAAAGTGTTCAAAGCATTCGCAAACAGAACCATGGATGCCGGACAACCCTGACGAACTGGCCACAAAACAGGTATATGTGCAGTAAGAAACCCATTTATTTTTAACACAGCGGATATATCTTTACAGAGCAATTGTATACATTGTATAGACGTGTCACAAACCCCATGTCATCGCACTGCCTCAAATAAATAAGCATGTGACACGCCGTCAGTTTACGTTAAAGCTCTTTAATATTTTGATTTACTCTACTATGCGTAGAATACTATGCGCACTCCACTATGCGTATAATAATAATAATAATAATAATAATAATAATAATAATAATAATAATAATAATAATAATAAGTGCACAAATGCCAGTGTTACCTATTATGTGCTTTCAGGTTCGCATGGTGTTCGTTACGGCGCTTTAATGTTTTGATCTACTCCACTATGCGTATAGTGCATAATAATAATAATAATAATAATAATAATAATAATAATAATAATAATAATAATAATAATAATAATAATAATATAGGTGAACAAATGTCATTGAGACACATTACGTGTTTTCTTGTTTGCATGGATTTGCCTACGGTGCTTTAATGTTTGGATTTAGCTCAGTGTGTGTAATCCCTAATGTTAGACAGGAGTAGCTTAAATACAGTTTACAAAATGGTTATGAACGGACACTAATAGATTAAATAAACATAATTTCATTATTTGTGAACCTAAAAATTGAATTTATTGCCTCGAAAATAAAGTCTCTGTAGCTGAAGTGGAAGATATTCTAAGACCGTTTTGGTCTTTTTACCGAGATTGGGGTGTCTTGTCTATCATCACTGACTGCACACTCTAGTCCAAGTCTGGAAACTGTCTCTCAATGAGCGCGATCCGCTAATCGTCTTTGCTGACAAGCAAGTGGAGTAGAGCGAAGATAGCCATCGTTGTTACACCAGATCCTCATGATCTGCGTTTATTTGGAATTGCTCCATTGAGATACACAAATCGTTTAACGCAAGAAGAGATATCTATATGCGTGAAATACGGCCACTACGTTTGGGCCACCTGATACACCAGTATACCAAAATTCCTTTGAGGATAATCAAGAGTAAGCAATTCTGCTGTTTTATAACAGATAAAAGCTTATAAACCTAGTTCTAATTTTAAAACAGAATGGAAGTATTGTCCCTTACAAGTCCAAAGATTGTGGTAATGGCTGTTTCTAGCATGTCACTGAAATTCACTGGAATTTTAGTTTAGGCTTTCGCAAGGCCGAACATTTCCAGCTAAGTTCATGAATTTGAGATGGGATATCTGTCGGGGATAGTTCGGCATTCAGGGCGCGATAATCCCCCGGGAAACGCCGGCTTTCGTCTTTCTTCGGCACTAGGTATGCAACAACGACGCCCATGGACTCTCGGATCGGCACTCTGTATCATCCTGTAGAATGACGTTGAAATTTTTCTTAGCTATTCACAGTCGGTCTGGAGCGAGGCGGCGCGGTCTGCAAGAGATGGGTGGTCTTGGAGAGGTGTGAGCCAAATGCACTCTATAATGGTGCATTTCATACGTTTTCCTGAGGTCTGGAGAAGTACAAGAAATTCCTGCAGAATGAGTGAGATTCCGACCTGTAGGTAATGGATTTGATGCTGGGTTGTTTGCCTATACATTCTGAGTTAGTACAGAAAACCCCAGGTTGGCAATGAAGTAGTGAAATGGCGTGCTTGTGTGAGCTCAGGCAAAATCTTGCACTATTTTGTGTATATTAGCAATGTGCGGTGGTTTGGAATTGACATGTGAAAGTGTGAATACTGAGAAATGTACTGATATACAAATCTTTGTTTTATCTACGCCAGATTAAATAGAGTGGTAACTTTATTGCAATTTTCGGTGATTAGAGTGATAACATCTGACACTCACTGCTGCCAACCCATTTTGTATTCGGGCAGCGCTAACCCATTCCTCAGCTGTCATGAGTGTCCGTAACGAGTGCACGAGACAAAGTAGCACTACAAGACATTATACAGATTATTAAATTTGTAGAGTGCAACAACTGGTATCACAGAAAATGCTTTTAAATTGAAGAGATATATGTAGAGTTTATGAAATCGCAAAACCAGCCCTAGCATTGTACCAATTGTACTAAATTGCGGCGGGAAAGTTTACGAAAGGATGAAGGACAGGCACCTAAACTGACCACCCTAATCTATAAATGACCTGTATCAGCTAATCTTATCAATTAAATAGGAATTAGTCCAATTAAAGGAATCTAATAATAATGAGAAAGAGCTGGGAAAAATCTCTTCATCTGGCTCATGAAACGTTGGATAACTATGCTAGGGTAATCAAGGAACAGTATACAAATCAAATGCCTTCCTATCTAAAAGAGAATCTTCTTCTTTCTCTGTTTAACCTCCTCTTATGTAGGACTTACACTCCCCAGGACTTGCAGGCGGGTGCCTGGGGTCAGAGGCCCGTCGAGGAGCAGACACTCATGGATCAGACAGAATATCTAGAATGGGCGATCAGCCCGATGCCTGATATGGGAGGAAGGAAGTAGATGAAACGAAATGATGTTGAAATGGATGAAAGGAAAGGTGATGATGGAACAGTTGGTGGAATGAATGGCGGGGGAAACCGGAGAACCCAGAGAAGACCCGCCCAGACGCCGCTTTGTCCACCACAAATCCCATATGCGGATCCCTGGGATTGAACTCGGGCCACCTCGGTGAGAGGCAAGTGGTCTAACCACTCGGCCACGACTAAAAGAGAATCATTAATGGAAAAAAATATTATACTACGGAAGCAGTTAAATGAAGCAAGGTTGGAATTAGATGAGCTTAATGAATACGGGAGAGTAATGCAGT
This sequence comes from Deroplatys truncata, assembly GCA_030765065.1. NCBI lineage: Eukaryota > Metazoa > Arthropoda > Insecta > Mantodea > Mantidae > Deroplatys > Deroplatys truncata. The sequence continues at coordinate 403,521,762 of CM060990.1, read as the reverse complement.
GGATATATATGGAGCTCAATAATCTGCAAACAAGATACCTAAGAGATAGTGAAGGGACTAGGACGATCGCTGGACATGGAGATTAATGCAAGTATGATTGATGTATGCCGTCGTCTAAGAAGACCGCCATACCAAACTTCAGAAGTCATCATTGTTAATTTCGTCTGGCAAGCAGATACAGATTTATCCATGCAGCAAAGAAAGGTAAACTAAACACTGAATATTTTCTTCCTGAGCTTAAATGGTAGTGAACTCATATACAGGCTAGACCATTTAAGTTGAGACTGTAAAATATCTCCAAAACTAAGCGTTGTAGAAAGGAATGCCTTGAATAAATGTTGCTTGATATTGGGGAACGTAAATGCGATTAGTCGTGTTTTATTTGGAAGACAGTGTGATGGTCATTTTATGGTCAATTTAATTTGACCTCAATTGTAGATTCCCATTTAAACAAATCTAAAATGACTATCATAACGTTCTCCAAACAAAACACGACTAATGGCATTTACTTTCTCCCATAATATCAAACAACTTTTATTCAAGTCATTCCTTTCTACAACGCTTAGTTTAGAAGATATTGAACAGTCTCAAATTAAATGGTCCGTCCTGTATATATATCAGTCACATACCCTTTATCGCAGGAGCATCTATTCCGAGGCTAGAAAATTAAAAATAGATGGTAATTATACTTATGTTTTGGTTCATAATTCAAGTACAATCAAATTAAGGAAAAATGAAGATGACAAATTTGTTTTTCTTTTTTTTTAAATCCCTGGAAGATCTCAGTAAGGTAAGATAAATGAGTAAATATAACGAGCTGATTATCAAAATATTAGAGATTGAATACTAAGATAAGTGAGTTTTATACAAGTGCCCTTATTGGTTGTTGTAATGGTAACTAGTGGATCAATTACTACATTGATAGAATGGTTAACGATGCACATAAAAATTGGGGATTTCTATTTGGAAATTCTAAGGTTATTAAATGTTGCTTTTGGTTGATTTTATTGTATAATGCTTACGTTAGGTCTAAAGTCGAATATTTTATATGACTTTGGAACCCATATTTTCAGATTCATATAAATAAAATCAAAACAATTCAGAAAAAGTTTCTTAGATTCCTTTATTGGAAGAAATATAACAGATTTAACACGTAGAGTTGGTATGCACTACCGGGATCTTTTATGTGAAATTAATAATCATAAAGTGAGTGTTAGAAGAGCGGTTACTGATCAAATGTTAGCTTATAAATTCGTTAACTGTTATATAGATAATCCATCCTTTTAGAAAAACTAAACGTTAATGTAAGGCATCTAAAGCTGAGAATACCTTTACTTTTTATCCGTCACATTCCTAGATCTATATCATATAAAATTTGTATTTCATTGAGAATGTGTTTAATACATAACAAAATATCACCGGAAAGTGTACTTGATTTTTCTCTGAAGTACTCTTCATTAAAAAGAGCGTTATAGCAGCTATCTTAATTACATGTGTCTTACTGATCGCTTGGTTTGCTTGTTTTTGTTTTGTATGTACACATGTGCTTTTCGTTGATATATGTACTTAATTTGCTTAAACCTTCTGTAATTTTTTTCACTAGTGTAATTTTTTACTTATTTTTGTTATTTACATTTTCTGGTTTAGTTTAACACTGTATATACACAAACAAATTGTTTCTAGAACAGAAGTGTGCACTTACATAAGGTAGTAGTACCACTAATATTTATTAGGCGAGGAAGGGTGTTTAGTTTCCCTTTTGTTTTTCCTTGCGTTTGTCTTTCTATTTGATCTTAGTGGTTTAGTAGTTACATCAGATATACACCTGTGTAGTCTACAACCGAAACAATAAGAATGGGGTGTATCTCACAACTTTTTTCCCATTGGCAAGAAAGCTGTCTCTCTTACAACGGAGATACTCAACGTAGGTATTCAAATGGAGATGGTCGTAGCTCGTAACACCGTAATGAACAGTATGAGCTACAGTCCCGAGTATGGCAAGGTGCTTAGCAACCAACGAAATACGATCTGGCCACAGTAAATGATGTGGACGAAACCAAGTGCGTACATGAGGGTCAATCTCAGCAAGAATAGCCAATAGTTTGGCACGTATGAGAGCAATAATATCGCAAGAAAACAAACGGTGGAGCAAGGTATCCTTCTCTAAACAATAAATGCAGGTATCGAGGCCTGACATACGTATACGACGAAGGCGTTTCTTTGTAGGTAGCAAATCATGGGATGCATTAAACCAATTGGAACGCACCACTACAGGGAGCGAAGACGAATTTATATTTTTCCACACTTGGGACCAACAAATACCGCGTGGTGCGATTTGGCAAACGCGCATCTCCGGCGGCCTCAGTGAATGGCATATACGCTTATACAACGATTTGGAAGTTGAACCAGTCCCTTGGGCATAGTGGGTGGCCAAATAACATCATTCTTGTACATAAGTCGTCAAACAAATTTCGTGCGGAGGAAGTTGAAGCAGATCCGGTGGGGGTTGGATATCAAGCTTACTATACCAGTAACACAACCATTTTAAAGTAAGAGTAGCGTCTGCCTCCTGCAATTTAAAACTCCTGCTGAGAAACAGAGCGACACATTTTAGCTGTACATTGAGTAACCCAAGGTCACCGTATATGAGATGGCGATATAACGTAGAAAGGGGAACTTTAAAAATACTCCCATGCCACACATACCACAAACTGAACCAGTGAACTGTCTCGCATATGTGGACGGCAACACCAACACCTGCGAGGTGTACCACAAGTGAGACAACACATACAAATGTAAAACCCACACACGTTGGTGCAGGCAGAAATCCTTGTGATACAGCTCCTCCCTAGCAATAAAGCGAATACGACTTATTAGTGCGGGCCAATTCAAGGTTTATATTTTACGTAGCGACGAGGAAAAGTGAATACCCAAAATTTTGAGCTTCTGCACCGTGTGCAATGAAGGCGGCGTCTCCCAGTATCCAAGAGGTAAAGCTTTTGACTTCCTCGTACTGACCATAAGACCAGAAGGTGCCCGCAATTTGTGCAAAATATCATGCATTTTAGTCACGTCCCGGTCCTTTGCCAATAATACACTGACGTTGTTGGCATACGCTCCGGTAGAAAATCGGTATCCCTGAAACGAAATCCCGTAATTTGTTGATCCAACTTATAAAGTAAGGGGTTCAAGTCCAAAGCAAACAGAACCGTGGATGCCGGTAACCTGATTAATTGACCTTCGAATAGGTATAGGTACTTAAAGAAACCCATTTATTTGTAACACAGCGGATATACCTGTATAGAGCAAATGTATATAATGCAGAAACACGTCAGGAAACCCATGCCATCTCAGTGCCTCAAATAAATAAACATGTGCCACGCTGTCAAGCGCGCGATGAAACTTTAAGGAAGCTAAAGTCGCTCGTTGCCGAGTATGCTGGTATAGAGCGACATTGTAATGCAACGTAAAAGGCACATCGAAAATAATCCGACCAGATACTCCAAATTTCCTAGCGGGGTGTAGGATATCTGGTAGAAGAGGTCGTAATCTGTTAATAAACACCCGCGCCAGAAGTTTATAGTCATAGGTCAGTAAACCAATGGGCTTATAGTTAGCAACATCGGACGAATCGCCTCGCTTGGAAATAAACGTGATCACTCCCTTCTTTTGTGAATCGCATAAACGTTTACATTCCAGAATAACATTTAGAAACACCCACAAAGTCATCGCCCACGATGTCCCAAACGGCCACATAAACCTCCTGGGGAATGTCGTCGATGCCTGGAGTTTTGGAACGTTTTCCTTGTAAGAAGGCTGCATAAGCTTCTGTTTTACGAATCGGGAGCACCAGTTCCACATGTGCCTCCTTAGAAGCGAGCAATCCGGCAGGAAGGGGAAAAGCGGCAAGGGAGGAAGTCGGCTACGCCTGAGCGGCAAAACGTTGCGTGTAGAAAAAACGAAAACGACATAAGATATCCTGTCGCTGTGTAAATAAATTTCCATTTGTATCACGAATAGTTAAAATCATCCGAGCTGTGCGGCGTTTAAAATCGTGCATCAAATGAAACAGACGCGTATTTTCATTTGGAAGTTGTTGCTATGCTGTGCTGCGAATCCGAACACCATCCATCCGACGTCTATAAATGGAAGTGATTTTGTCCTTGTAGTAACTCAGTTTACTTCATAAAAACGGCGAGAGGTCATAATTCTCCTGAATATCCGAAACACAGTGACAATAAAAATTTAAAAGGTATTCCTCTTCCTGATACGCAGCCCGTGCATATGTTTTACAAAAGGCTTTAATTTTACGCTTTATGAAATGGTCCCACCAGTCAGCTATATCGGCATATTTACGTTTCTGGGACTGCCAAGAACGCCAAGCCTGGGCAAAGTCTTGCATATATCTGGGGGCAGATAAAACAGTCACGCTAACTTTCCAAAAATATCGCCCTATAGGGAAATACACAACATCCAATTTAAGATGCACAATTACAGCTGCGTGATCACTAAATGGAACACCCACCGTATTTACACTCTGAACACTAGACGTCAACCCGGTGGGTACATATGGCCCATCAAATCTAGCTGCAGAATTACTAGAAAAATAAGTAAACTGGACAGAACGACGTAACATGGTCCAGACATAAACAATTCTCAGTTGTGATGTCAACGCATTTAACGGCGCGCTAGGCTGGTAAACATCTGTACAATCACCTGCATTTAACACACAGTTAAAATTACCACCAAAATTTATCGTTCTCGAAGGTTACGTAACAAAGAGGGCACTTCCGTCTGAAAAAAGACATTCCGTTCACGGTGCTTAGCACTACTTGCTGCAACATATATATTAACAAAAATATGACCTTGAAAGCTACTACTTATACCTCGCCACTATAGAAGTTCTCAACCGATTCAGGAGCAATACCGGCTTTAAATATAATCGCAGTTCCGAGCGGCTCAGTGCCAATATTCAGTAAATCGAATAGCTAGAGACCACAGAAAAATCCGAGGTTTTGACCTCATGTAAAACTAAAATATTAATGTCCTTGCAATTGAGAAAAAGAATTAAGGATCTAGGTTTTAGAATAGAAGTACTACCATAAAAGTTAACACTACCTATTGAAAATGTTTGCGGCATGAAGGGTAAACAAACAGTAGCAAGGGCCACAGAAATAGGAGCAGGTACCCCAAAAAATACACTGGGAAAATAGAAAATTCAACAAAATAACTAAAGCATTGTAACGTAAGCACCACTAGGTCACAGACATAGCGATGGCCCCCTATGGAGGTCGTCGAATTCACTGCTAAAAGGAACCGCAGATGATGGCAAATCTCGGGCATCCGGCGGTTTGGAGGCCATAGCATCACTCCAGCTGCTAGAAGAAGCGGCGGAAACTGGAGTAATATTGTTTGTAGATAGAGCCTCACATGGAAGTAGGTCAACCAACACACCCGTGTTTCCAAAATGCGGCTGCTGACTGGGCGGAACAGAAAGATCACAGGCGATGTCTGCAACTCGCTGCATCTTACATTGTGTACGACGACGACCACCCTTGCAACGCTTACTAGTCGCTAGCGGGGGTGGCGGCTGTTCCTCAGTGTCACTAACACTACGCGCAGTCAAATGGGTTCCTCTGCTGAAAGTGTCTAATCATCAATTAGATCATCGGAAGCTTCCGAGAGAGGCACCGCTTTGTCATTACACTGAGATACCTTCTCACTCGCACTCGGGGCAATCATTTCCTCAGAGGAAAACGCACTTTTACGGAGATTAACAGGACTAACCTGCCCAACAGGTGGATACTCTGGTGTAGTAACAGCAACATCAGAGAACTTGGACAAATGTCCCAAATTAGGCGGGCACAGTGGAGACACTTCCAATAAGAATGTCTCTTTCCCGCCAATATCCGGACAATGAGAGGATCCCGCTGTAGGGGAGGAACCAAGTGACAGACTGGAATGTCGTAGCACAGGAAATAGCCGCTCGGAACTGAAGACATTCCAAGCCGTCTGCTTCACCTACCTAGGGGTTTGCACAATACCGCGTTGCCGCGAACAATCACTCTTGGTAGGTGACAATAGGCGCACGTGGGAGGCTGACCCGGATAAACCACTAGAACCCGGTGTCCAGAGATGTACACAAAGCTAGGTATATGCTTGGTGAGTAGAATGTGTACAGAGCGCAGACCGGTCCTTGGATAACGATAGGACGCAGACCATTGTTCTGTAGAGGAAGCTAGAATGTTAATAGGATTTTAGAGTATCAATAACCACAGCACTGGACACCTCCAATGGTAAATGGTACAATTTCACTACCCGATACTCAACACCTGCGTGTTCCAATTTGACGGTGCCACGTTCACCCGTAGAAAAACAAATGGTGTTTCTGCACGGGTACGCTCAAGAAGGTCTTCTAGCAACGATTCACGCTGAACCTTGATATAAAAACACCTGGTAAGGTTATCCAACTGTATTATAAGTACCTGTTCAATAGGAAGCTTTAAAGTGCCATAATTTCATTCATGAATTTCGTAAGCTAAGACCTTCGGTGCATTACGTTCAAAACTAATTTTGACAGTATTCTGCCTTTGCACAAACACACTCATGTTCACAAACTAGAAATACTGATTGTAAGAAAAGGTGAAGGCCGGGACACAGGTCCCACGCAACACGACCGCACCGCACAGCGGAGAGACCGTAACTGTGTAATTGAGGTCTGTTGAAGGAGTAAATAAGTAAGTGTAGTATTGCTTACTGAAATATGGTTGTTATAAACAGTTAATAATCCTGGAATATTTTGTAGCAACTATTATGTATATCGAAAAGATGGGACAAAAAATGAACGTGGAGTTTTAATTGGTACTGTTAGTGATTTTTATACTCGAAAATGTGACATCGTTCAAGGTAACTATGAAGCAATTGCTCTAAAAGTTGTGTTTGAAGGAAAATCATGTTATATAGTAAGTATGTACTTCCCATCTAATACAGAGTTATTTGGTATTTTTTTTAATTATATAGTCATCTGCCAAATGTTTATACTTGTAATATTCTGATAACGGGTGATTTTAACTTACCTACGGTGAGCAACTCAAACCATAATTTCTTGAACGGTGGTCCTCATGAAAGGGAACTAGTTAACGTTTTATCTTTACTCAATTTGCATTCAATCAGTGATGCTCAAAAAGGTGATAACAGAACTATTCATCTACTTTTAAAAATATATGTCAAAAAGTTAATGTGTTTAGAGTGTTCATACATCTTATATGAGAAGAAGACAAGCATCACCCATTCCTCAATCTAAACGTATCGTTGAAAATAAATAATAAAGCTTTATCATACGCCATCGTTAATTTATAATTTCAAGAAAGCTGATTATAATTCATTGTATAGCAAATTAAAGTACGTTGAATGGGAAAATCTTTCACATTTAGATAATGTTGACAGTTTCCTAACGTATTTTTATGAACAAGTTAACTCAGTATTTGATCAAAACGTACCACTTAAAAGTATCATAAAACACGGCATATGCTCATTGGTTTTCTAAGGACATTATTGATAAATTAAAGTACAAGGAATATTTCCGCAAAGATTCAGTTATTCTTCTGCAAATGAGCAAAAATTCATTGATTTGAGGAAAGAAACTAAGATTATGATTAATAAATCACACAGAACCTTTATTAAAATGCTGAAGAACCAAAAAAAACCTAACCTCAATCATTTTTGGAACTATATCAAGAGTAGAAAAAAACCAAAAAATAATAGCATGACTAACACCACGACTATGGGTGATGTCTGTTTAGATAATGATAAAGACGTTCCGGATGCATTTTCTACTTATATTAAATCTGCATACTGTGACACCCACCTTCTTATAATATTCCAACGTTTGAAATCTTGAGAGTTTGAAGTTCATTATTTATAAACTCTGGCTCTGAAAAGAAGATTAAACTTGCAACTGAAATATTAAAGCATAATCGAATCAGTGGTTCCGATAGGATACCCACCTTGTATTTTAAAAGGTTGCTCTGCATTGATTTTTTGTTTCCTTTTAAAATTCTGGAAAATCGTATTAAAATATTTTCCTTCACAAAGGAAAATTACAAACATAACTGCTATATTTAAAACAGGTGAGATAACGAAAACGGAAAATAATAGAAGAATAACAATTAATTCTGCTCCTGTGAATGCTTTTGAGCATACTTCGTGTAATAGAATATTTAAGCTTGTTAAATCTTATATTTCAGAATATCAGCATGGACGCATTACTAAACGTTCTCCTATTAAAAATCTAATTAATTCTGTACAGTATGTTTCTACATGGTTAGAACAAGGCTGCCAAATTGATACTATATATACTGACCTCTCTAAGGCATTTGATAAGATAAATCATTACATTCTCTTATGTAAACCTTCTGATTTTAGGCTTTATCTTCAAATATTAAATTAAAATTCCTCCTATCTTTGAGACAGAAAACAAATGTAAAATCTCACCAGTGAAAATACAATATTTTTGTTGTTAATTCTGGCGATCCTCAGGGATCAAATTTATGACCATCATTTTTCATGTTTGTAAATTATCTTTAATTATTCCAAATGTGTATTATATGCTGATGATCTAAAAGTGTACAGGAAAATTCATAATGTTAAGGATATACTGTAGTTACAATCAGATTTGCATAATGTTTATAAATGGATCTTGAAAAATAAACTACACTTTAATAGTAAGAAATGTTCCTTTATGATATATACAAAAGAGAGCAATATATATATATATATATATAAACTCTAATTATTATTTAAATAATTCTACTGGTTGGGGTAAATTCTATCGGAGACTTAGGTGTAACTATGATTCCGTACTTCTCTTTTGATCAACACATAAAGATATAATCAATGATTCTTTAAAAACACTGGATTTTCTGTTCAGAATTTCCAGGGATTTAAAACATACTCGGGTTATGCTAATTTTATAAAAGAAAGGCTGGTTCGAAAATGGAATATGCTTCAACTATATGGTTACCTGTGTATAAATACCATAAAAATCAAGTGGAGAATATTAAATGTTTCTGAGATATTTATATTCCAAAATTCACAGTGAATTGATTTATTATCAGAATAATCCTTATAGTCAATTGCTAAATGATTTCAACATAGCCTCACTTTCTGATCGTAAAAGAGTTGCTCTTACACAAGGATATAAATGGCCTGGTATGTATTAAATAATTTCTTGATAAATTATATTTTAATCTCAGTACTACAAATCTCAGAAAGCGTTCAATTAATGCAATGTCGACACATGAAAATTCTCCCGTTCTGATGTTGCGTGCCACACACAATGAACTTTCAACCAAAATAGAGCTGGATCGTAGCTTTCCTTGTAAGCAATTTAAGAAATAGTTACATGTAGGAGTTAATTGCATGTAATTTCCAATTCTATAACTTACGGTTATCCGTTTTATGATTATACAATTCGCAATATCTTTTCTTTGATGATACCTTAATAGATTAATCGTTTGTTTTAGTCTTAGTTTCTTTATACTTCTTTCAGAATTCTTTTTCTTTTTTATTGCAGTTTAGTTTGTACATTTCTTCTATAAGTAGCTACTATAATTTGAATTTTGTTGTGTTGCACCACAAAAATAAATAAATAAAATACACCATTAGCTAGTCGCTTATTCCTACAATCAGGATAGAGATGGATATAAGCGAGGACGTTCTAGCGCGTGATTGGCAATGCGAAGTCCGCGATTAGAAATCTCCAGGAAAAGTTCCGTTTCAGGCCGAACATTAGCTGAAGAGATAAAACGCCATAGATATGGATGATGGAGTTATTCGCCGCTTTGAAATCATAAGTGGTATGCTGCTGGCGTCCTTTCACGGATTTTCTGGAAAATAGTACAGATACGACCCTTTATCTATACGGAATTTATATGTGCTGTTGCTGTCGATGATGAAGAAATAGCTTACACTTGTAGGACAACCAGCCATCGTCATTGGGTTGCCGTTGGAGTTTGACGGGAAGCTGCAATGAGGCACGCATTTCTGCGCCGTCCGTGATAGCACCTGTGATTCCAAGAGAAGCCTTCGTTGTCAGAATTGGTTTTGGCTGGTGGAGATCAGCTGCGAGGGCGTTTGGTACATTTGCGAGTACAGGAACGGGGTTCCAAGAGGACTGCAGTGATGGAATCTGCATGGGTGACTGCATGCAGAGAAACAGAGACTGTTACGCTAGTTTATCAACGCATCGTTCATGATCTCCATCATATCTCCGCAATATCTCCAAAATTTGTCGAGTGTTAACGGCATGGACCGGGTGAAAATGGTGACCAAAGTGACCTCCATTATTTTGTTCCTCCAGCTCTGCTTCCTGGTCTATCGGTGGTTCCACTTGCGTTTGCAACCTGGCCTGAAGCTGCAATAGTAGGCGCTGATTCCAGAATTGCCTCATTAGGTTGTCATGCACCTGCGTCGTTCCCGCGAGTGATCTCAAGTGGCGTATTAACTGGAATGACTTGGATCCGTGAATTCCTCCTCCATCAGTAATTGTCGCACGCACTGTTCCTCCGATACGAATAGGCGACGAACTTGTTAGGTGCGTAAATACGCGAATGTATTATATTGTGAAGGTATGAGGATAATATCCCTACTTTAAATGCGTATCGGCTGTCTAGTTGCAATAACAAGTAAACGCATTTTGTAGCATCTTGGGGACGCCGACAACGATGACCTCCGCTTCTTCTAACGCAAACCATACTACCGGTTTGTCGGGCCCAAAAACTGGAAATTTGACAGTGATGCGGTTAACACTGCTTTAACCTGATGTACTGTCGAAATTGGTGATGCACAAGCCGGAGACCGCTTTTGTTTAAATGTTTGGTGTTCCTGTTACTACTGTAGTTCTTTTAGTAGAATTTGGTTTGGCTCTTGTAGCTGGCGAATTTTTTCCCGGAGGTTGTCTACTTCATTTATAACAAACGCAGAAAACAGGGGATATAGAGAAATACTGAATGCATAAAAATAATGCTACTGGTTCCTTATCAGTGTCACCAAATGTGGGAAAAGGTTATAAAATATAATTACATACAAGTATTTTCTATACAACGGAAAGTTTTATTTAAATGGTCTTTACATCACAACGTTTTCGTACTACATAAACGCTTTGATAGCAACTAGAAAAATTGAAGCCAGACAAATGAAGTTCTAGTCACCGCCGATATTATGAAGGGCGTCAGGAATGTCCTTTACATATAAAGTGTTTATGGTAATTATGTCATTCATATTTCAGTTATATTCATTACATATAATCTTCGTATTTTTCGTGAATTACTATCTTAAAAGCCGTCTATATTTCACTAATATTTAAGTAAACCACTTTCGCATTTATGTTGCTCATGGTTGAAGGCATCATAACACGATAAGCTGATTACAGTCAATAATAAGCGTCATGCATATAGGATGTGAGTATAAACTTAAAAGTTTCAGTAATTTACCGTACTAAAATTTCCTTCTTACATTAGACTAAAGGCACTAAATTCCATTAGTTTGAAGTTAATTTAGAGCATATAAGTGTCAAAATTTGTTAAGTTACGCAGGCTGACCTAAATGCGTTAAACGTATAAACAACGTGTAATATGCTTAATGATACCATTTAAGTAATTACAAAGTTACTCAGTCGGCATTTAATACCATGAGTGTATTACAAAAGAGTACGTAAGAATAATGACAGTTAAATAGTAGTCATTGCATTAAGTTAACTCCATGCAATTGAAAGAGAACATGAAAGCAATGATGCTGTTAAAAATAATAATGCTACAATTGAGTATTATGAGTAATGTTTAATTTACTTTAGGACAACATTCACCTTGTAGAAAACAAATTCGTAACTTGATTTGTGTAAATCACAAAATACTAATATTGTGACTTAGTTTAATTTTAGTCACTTCACCTTACTATTGTGACTAATATCAGTAATCACTGGAACTTCACTGTTTTGCGCATCGCAGTGGAACGAATCAGACGTGAAGCCATTTTTACTTGCGCTTCACTTGCTGAAGTATTGAACACTGGACATCATTAATCGCTCCTCGAGCAACATTCACTGTACGTCGCAACTCAGAGAACAAAAATTTATGTCGCATAAACAAAATGAACCCACTGACTGACTGCCTCATTAGCAGGCTCGCTTATATACTACTGTTGAGGAGTTCCAGAATGATCAAGAGAGACGCGGAAACAGAGTATTTAGAACTATCTGCTTGTGTCTCGAAGACGCTCTCGGCTCTTACGTTGGGGAGAGTATTCTGCCCACTCTGCCACGATCTAATCAGTAGCAAGCACTGAAGGACACTTTGCCGCCCGCGGTTGGACGGAGCTGTATGCGTCAAAATGTGGAGGTTTTCAGCCTAGTGTCAGATAACAGGAAGTCAGTATCCAAATCACAGCCTCCGTAATTGTCTAGGGCTATATGATCACGAGTCCAAATGAAAATACACTTTGCTATATGTACTATGTAATTTAGGTGTACCGAATTTAGAGAAAATACATGCGGCTTTCCCGTGATAAAATACGAAAGAGTATCTTATCCACCTGTAACATAATAAGACTGCAGTGGCCTAAACAATGGTACCGCAGAATCCGTGATGCGACGGTGTGTGGTACTTAGGGATCCACTAAACTCTTTTTATTGGTTAATTTAGTAAGGAATTCTGTTATATAATTCAGGCATGGAAACCGGGTAGGAAAAGCGCTGGAGCACTCGCTATTCGCCGATGGCATACTGACAATAGAAAGGTTCCAGTAAGCATTTCCTACCCTTTCTTGCCGAAGGATAACAAGAATGCTTAAGTATACATTGCATTCTTGTTGCCAGCATATTGTTGTCGGCGAAAAGTGTAAGCGTTGGCGCTTCTTCAGTAAGTGTTGTCAACACTGGACCTTTCTTTAAATTAACAATCCTTTCAATTTGTGCGTATCCGTAACTGACGCCAGTTAAAATGTGGGAAAATTGCGAATAGGTAACTCGGACATTGCCATTGTGTATGTCAGGTATGTATATAATATAATATAGTCTATTTCCTATTCATCTAAGCTGCACTTACATTGACATCAAACGTAATGGTGGTTATACTTAAACGCTACGCTTATACATTCGCGTTGAGTTAAAACAACAATATCGAGAAATAGGTCATATTTAAGTGGTACTCAAAAGAGAAAATTAAAGTTCGCCGAGATGAAGAAGCTAAAGGGTAAATGAGGATTAGTACAATGTTTCAGCGGGCATGTACACGACCAGAACAGATATGCATTAAAAATTAGGTGCGAAAATGAAATGGACAAATTTTCTGATTATTTTAAACTTTAAAACGGATGTGAGATCAGTTGCAAAAACAAAGGGGCAAAGACTCGACGATTTACAAGTTCATAGAGTACAGGAGACCAGTTGTGAAAGCGAGCCGGTGATGAATAAAATTAAATTGAGTTTTATTCATGGGAGGTCTATAACTGCCGTGGTTCTTAGTGTCCCATTCTATATTGGGCATGCAAGACCGCAAATTTTTCCCAGAGGCCTGTTTATCAGGTTTGAGATTCTTTTACTGCCGTAAATCTACGACACGGGGCCACCGGGTTTCTTCCCTTCCTAAGGAAGCCATGCTAAGGATTTTTACGCCACCAAAAAATACATCGCCCTCCGCCGGGTTTGAACCAGTGACCTCGAGAAATAGAGGCTGGCACAGTGCCTCTAGACCACGGAGGATGACGAAACGGTGAAGCGTGCTGGTTGTCCGCAGATAGAGAAAATGCATGACGTGGTGGGCAGGTCAATGATTATCAAGGTCAAAGTAAGAAAATAGAAGCATATGAAACTTGCGCTGCATATTTAAATGCGTCTATTACCTACAACATATGGAAGCAAGGCAAAACCATTACTACACTTTTGAGCAATGGACATGAACAAACGAAAGCTATAATTACTAGATCAGTGGTTGAAACCAACACATTAGCTTTATGTTAATTTGCTTTCCGCGGCAATCATGCATCTTAAATATGGAAACAAAATGGCAATTTTTTAAATACATAAATTTCCAGATACGATCCGCTTATGAGGGTACACCTTTCATATTAAGAAAGTAACAGAAAATATCTCAGCCCACAAACTGAAAACGAGATTATGCGACTGTTAAATGATTGGGTTTTACAGTGTATCGTCAGTGAAATTAAACAGCAGCCAATCTTTTCACTTATTGTATGTACAACCGCCGATTTGCCAAGAAATGACAAACTTAGTCTTTTGTAAGGTATTTGGGCTTATATTTAAGCAAACCAGATAGTAAGGAATTTGAAATAAAGAATCGCTTTTAGGATATATTGGGGTAAGTGGGCGTGATGCTGAGAGTTTTGAAAAATAAATAACACCAAATTTATAGAAGATTACTACTGGATAGGTGCAGAGGTCAAGAATGCGATGGTGCTGCACCTATGGGTGGCAAATACTCAGGTTTGTAGTCAAGAAGCAGTCTGGCTTGAGCGTCCGAGCAGGTCGGACGCAGCTGGGAACTAGTTTGTTGTGTACAAGGTGGTGTTGCTGTGCTAGTGAGTGTGTGCAACAGCGATCTAAATCGCCTTGACTATAATACCGTTACAATACTTTTGTGTGTACTGTGCGTGTAGCAGAGCATTTTAGCTTTGGAAATGGAAATGTACTCCAGTAAAAATACCACTATGGTTAAATTTACGTCGAATGCCACGAGGCCAACGGCATATGAAGTACATGGCTTTATTGCAGATACCTTAGAGTTAAATGCGGAGCAAGTTAGGACGATACAGTTAATCGCCAGGGAAAGAGCAATTTACATAAAACTTATATCTGCACTCCTATTACAGAAGATTTTAAATACTTTCTCGGGGGAAACAACTTTTAAATATATGAATGGTGAAATAACGAACGTAATCATAGAACATGTGACTGGTAATGCTATAAATGTGCGTATTTTTCACATACCACCAGAAATCCTGACAGGTTTTAAAACAAGCTTTGCAGTGCTACGGTACGGTGTATGACGTCCGGAAGCAACAATGGGGCCGCCAGTATCGCGTTCCCGTGTTCAACGATAACGTGCTGTTAAAATGCAGTTGCTGACGCACGTTCCCAGCTTTGTTTCAATTGGTAGCTATAGGTTATCGGTGTCCTATGTTGAACAACCCCGCTCCTGTTATGTCCGCAGTAGCAGGAGCATTTCAAGGAGGTCTGTCCCCATAGATCTACCGTTGTGCTCCTGGCGGCTATTGGACGGCCAAACGCCAGAGACTCCGCTTCCCCGGCCGTGAGCCTGCGGCGTTATCGTTCGCAACATATAGATGGTGACATACAGACTCCATTGGCTGGTGAACAGCAGCAGGATGATTTTACCCAGATTGAGTCGATGCATGAACAGCATAGGGATTATGCAACGGTACTTCGCGATCCGGCGGGGAAACGTGGACTTCAGCACATTTCGTATGCGACGGCGCCGGCAGGCATTGATCCACTGGTGGCTGCAGCAGTTTCGGAGGTAGAGAACCGCCCGTCTGAGAAAAAGCGTGTTAAGCGGACAAAGAGTCGCAAAACGAGTAGTGATGCGATGTCTTGCAGCAGCCAGATGACACTGCAGCAAGACATGGAAATAGTTATTGAGGCAGAACAACATTCGCAACAGGTTTTGTAATCTGCAGTATTAGCTGAGGTGAGAGCACAATCGCGGGCGGCATCTTCTGCAGTGCATAGCAGCATAGCTACGGAGGAGGAAGCAAGCAGGTCCTCCTGTGACTATCGACCTACCGCCGAAGACGCGGGAAACCGTCCTTTGGATGCTAGTGGAGCACCAGAGCCAACGAAGAGTGAAGTGCACCAGACAATGGAGGTTGGTGCTGAAGCCCGCTCTTGGGTGGAAGCCTCCATTACATTTTCTGACCTCTCAGACGATACACCTCCTACATGGTGGGGGTCTATTTCTTGCATGTACCTCGGCTCAAAGTGAATTGCAACACAACCCCCAGAAGGTATCCCGGAGATGCAGTGACGACCGGTGGGGATGCAAACCTTCGATTCGTCCAAATGTATAAGGAATCGAACCCGGCGCACCTTACTCCACTAGCACGGCAGGGGAAGGTGTCTTCTAGTGACCCTTGGCTCCGAGTGAAGCATACGTCACCGGCTCCTCCAGATTGATATCCGGAGACCTGCCGCTAAACTAATTGAAGCCCTGATAGCGAACATTAAAGCCCGATGTCGTTGAATGTAATGCACCTTCTCTCAACGCTCCCTACCATGATATTTCTGCGATCGCTGGCAACTATAAACGTGAACGGTTGTCGAAATCTTGTGAAACAGAAACTCCTAAATACGTTCCTCCAAGTGAACAATGTTGATATCTGTTTTCGCCAAGAAGTTAATACCTATAATTTGGATGCTCTATATCGTTACGATTATAAAGTTAACCTACGTTTAGGCGGACAAGGCACCGCTATTGCCTACCGGAAAGGCCTTCCTCTACAGAATTTTCAGATGGATCCCTCCGGCCGGATCCTATTTGGTAACCTTAGATGCAACAGTGTTGGCGAAGATATACGCTCCGGCAGGTACTCAACATAGACACGAGCGAGGGAGGTTCTTTCAAACTGATTTAACCCCGCATTCACTGCAAAGCAAGGAAGTATTCCTCGCCGGTGACTGTAATTGTACACTACATGCTAAAAACCAAAAAGTAGCACCCAATTTCAGCATCATGCTACAACAACTAGGGGCTCAGCTGCAGCTTCAGGATGCTTGGGAAAGTAAGCATGGCACTAACGTAGAATTTACAATTGTTCGATACACCTCTGCATTTCGCATAGATCGTGTTTATACGTCTCCGGATATAGCTACATCCGTCCATCGAATTTATGTCCTTCCTTTGGCATTTAGTGACCATTATGCATTACTCTGCCAAATCCAACTTCCAAAACTCAGTATTGAGATTGTCGGAAGCGGAAATTGGAAGCTCAATAATTCCATTTTGGATGACACAGAGGTTTTGGAGCAGTTTAAGACTTAACCTTCAGAAGTGAACCGCGGAAAAGTGTTTGGTGGATTGAAATTGCTAAAGCGGCGATACGTCCTTTTTTAAATACACCAGTATTTTGCGGGCGCAGGCGCGAAATCAGCTGATGTTTTTCTAAAATAAGGTCCTATGGGACCTGTATACGAAGCAACGGGAGGGTTACGATGTGAATGCGAAACTCAACTAGGTGAAGGAACTTATTAAGTGGAAACAATTACAGCATTTGGCTGGGTATCAAATTCGAGCAAACGCTCCACACGTACATGCCGAAGAACGGCACTCCTCTTATTATTTTGCAAAGAGGAGGGGCGTATCCACATACCCTTCAAGATGCTACCACTGCAGTTGCATGCTCTGGGACAAACGCTCTTCTTCAGCTGATAGTGGGTCATTTCCAGATATTGTTTCAAGAGGGAACAGAAGTAATCTCAGACGATATGTGAACTGAGAAATAGTTGTTTGCAATGGGGATTACACCGGCAACTGCCGATATGCTCACCAGTCCCATCACTGAACGGAAAGTGCTAGATGCCATTATGCAAGCGAGTAAACACCCGTCCCCGGGTTCTGATGGCTTATCATATGAATTCTACAGAACTCTCCGGCCCATTATCAAAGACGCAGTGATGGGAGTCTTTGTGCAGCTGTGGGAAACAGCATATTTCTCCGACACGTTTGCGAATGGTTTTATTTTCGAAGACCTCTAGG
The DNA here is from genome assembly GCA_030765065.1 of Deroplatys truncata. NCBI lineage: Eukaryota > Metazoa > Arthropoda > Insecta > Mantodea > Mantidae > Deroplatys > Deroplatys truncata. The sequence continues at coordinate 403,503,976 of CM060990.1, read as the reverse complement.
GCTACCACACTGAACGACTACCGCCCAATAACTTTGTTGAACTCCGATTATAAAATCTTTGCCTAAGTGTTGGCGAACAGAATGAAAGGAGCTTATGCAGAACTCTCACACTATAATGAAGCGGCGATGTGTAAAAGGGAATATTACGGTTTCTTTAGGAGGCTTGCGTGATATTTTAATACATCTCCGACGAGAACATCAATTGGCGGTTTTAATTTAAATCTCGATTTCCAAAAGGCATTTGATAAGGTGCACCATCGCTACCTCTGGCAATGCTTACAGGCAACGTATCTCCCAATGCAGATTATTTCCCTTATTAAAGTACTCTATACAACAGCGAAGTCTCGAGTGTTATGGAATGGATGGCTTTCTATCCCGATACTCATACAACGGTCGGTCCGTCAAGGATGCCAGTTATCAATGGGACTGTTTTCTCTCTCATTAAAACCTTTGCTTAGGATGCTGCAAGACGCCCTGCGTGGGGTCACTGTGTACAATGAGCAATTTACAGTAATCGCCTATGCTGACGATGTGACCATTGTAGCTGCTGATGACCAAGATATGGCACCACATCCCCGTGGACTGGAGCTGTACACGAGGATATTGGGTGCAGTATTAAATGAGGCAAAATCCCAGCTACTGGTGACACGAAATTGCCCAGGGCCAATCCATTACTTTGGAATGCAACGTGTCACTACTACACGGATACTTGACATTTCCTTCCTTGGAAATATGGATGAAACGATTGTTTTAACTGGAGAGAAAGGATCAACTATTTAAGATATTTCCTATCGTTTGAGAGGACACGGAATCTGAATTACTGCAGCGTATTTGGTACATACATACCTATGGCCTCAGCCAAATTTTATACTTAGCACAGAATCTGCCGATTACGAAACTTGACGCACAAAACTTGAGCAACTCATCGGTTTTCTTTTTATGGTCTGGTGAGGTGTATCGGGTGAGCAGACCTCAATTACGCTTGCCCCCTCCAAAGGGGGATGTGGATTAGTTGCCATCGAAAAGAAATGCATGGCATTATTGGGGAAAACTGACGTCGAGTCCTTGGGTGGAAGTGGTTCTTCCATCAACAAAAAGTTCTGGGAGGAACAAGTTCATAACCCGCATATGGTACTCCCAGGATTCAAACACATCGTTTATCATCTTCAGCGGCGCATGCTGGATACCAGCGATGAGATCTCAGCATTCGAGTGTACACGGAGCGAATATTGGTTGTTAGCTTTGTATCCTTTTACTCCCAGGGTTGAAGAGAAGCATAATCGAAGATGGAAGATTATCTGGCAGAATGTGTTCTGTATATATGTTCCAACTGATTGGTAAGATACGATCTACGAAGTCTTAAACGAGACCATACCTACGGCAGAAAAACTCTGGCGACATGAACGAACACAATCATATCAGTGTGCAGGCTGCTCAGGACTTGATACCTGAGCACTGGACTGCCTTCTATCGGCAGGTGGATGACATCTGGATGGTGCTTAGGAACTACATTTCAAGATGGTGCCAGGACCCCGCCATGCCTTGAGGAACTGCAGCGCCTGGAATTTGGCGTTCAGAATATGGGCCTCTAACGCTGTGTGATTTGCTTGGTAACGGGAACGTTACACTGGATCTTTAAACGGAATGTTGAGAATGTGGCAAAGAGGGCGGAATGGTTCGTCTCCTTGAGACAGGAACGATGGATACTGATAAAGTCCGGATTCATCCGCTCAATGCAGCCCTTTATCTCATGTTTTGAGGTCACAAATTAATGCTGTTGTACCGAAATCCCAATATTAAAAGAAATTGACCTATCCTACAAACTGATGAGGACAGCCTACACAAACCCTTCCACATCTGTTGTAAACATAAAATAAATAGATGAAAAATAGACTTGTCCTCCCACGCGTAAATATGTCGTCGCTAAAAAATGAAGAAAAGTAAAACAAAAATACAATTGGTACCTTCTGGAGATTCGACACCAATGTTTCTATAAAATCGTAAAAAAAGAAGTGACCTCTAGTAACCAGTAGTAAATGGACGCGAACATTCAGTAATGACCGACGTGAATTGTAAAGTCAACCCATTAAGTAAATTGTTTATATTATTCGCATTCTATAGCTGCGGGATACGTTTTCCATTTTTATTGTAGTCTTTTTTTAATTAGTCATGTTATGAAGCTTAAAATATAGACTAGAAATTTGTGTATATCGTATGAAATGGTGTTCTTTACTTTAATAAGATTTTATTGCGGTACCAGGAAGAATATAAGTATGTGTGATAAAAAAAAGTTTTAAAAAAAGTGAATTAAAACGGGTTCTATATGCTCAGTTTTTACATTGTTGGGCACATAATTAAAATTTGCTGCTAAATGAATTCGTCGTGAATATAGTGGAACTGTAACAGCTTTATGAGAAAATGTCCAAGTCCAGATTAAGTGCTTTAGAAGCTCTTAAAATGTAACATGAAACATGTGGATCTCCTAACTGGAAGTTGTTTAAAGGTTTTTTAGTGCTAAACGTAAGAGAACTGTAGCGGTGTTAGCTTTAGGGTGTAGTTTAACTTCAGGAAACTGAGAGCGTCGTTTGTTCTAAAAGGAGTGTATCATCAGGTGAGTTTCTTTCATTTTCATATGTTTTGTGGTGTCTATGTGATGTTTTCATATCTACTCTTGGGCTCTTTATTAATATGCAAGATCCCTGAAATGCATTTTCAGGGGTGTCCTCAAACTTTACTTATGCCACTGAATCCAATTAATAAATCTGATACATTTGGTTAAACTAAAGGCATTAGATGATGTTGTAGGAGTTTTCAAGGTTACTTTAAAATAAGGAATGTGTAATGAGCTACAGTTTCTCTTGCGACATTAACCTTCGTATTAATCCATATAATAGTTTATGCTCACATGTTAAGGTGTCAGAACCTTAACATCAGTCACTAATTTAGTGTTAAATAATGCGTTATCATAAACGAGCAATATGCCCGTAAATTTCTTTAGCACCTTAAGTATTTATGTAAAAGTAAAATGCAAAATACTTAAAAGTTGCGTTAGTTTTAAAGAAGCCGAAACCCCTAATCTGACTTTTCAGATCACTAGTAAGCCATTCTTAAGTTCAATATAGACCGCAGGCAAGATAAAGAAGTTAACAGTAAAAGAAATCGGTATACTTCAGCGTTTATTGACCTGTGATGGCGCAGAATAGATAGTCCGAGAAAACGACGCAGTTGGTCCGCAAGTAGAATTAAAAGTTTAATTCTATTCAAATTAAGAATGTCATAAAAAAGTTAAAGTATGCGCTTTAATTTTTTGTATACCTATCAAAATAAAGTAATCCAGCTTCTAAACACCCTATAGCAAACACAATAAAATGGTATACAGGAGCTCCTGAATCGCCGTCCACTTTCTTCAAATAGGCAAACCCACATGACAATATGAGGGATGGTAAAAATCTCTACCGTAGTATCATCACATTAACCCTCCGTCAGACGCTAGGGGTCTGAGAGACCCCTGGCATTATATAAATGTTATAATTTTCGAACGAACGCACCTATGCAATTGCCTGGCTAGGACATCTAACATTACACCTTACGCGATTATTTGCTGCAGCGATAACCTTATCTGTTTATTTGTTTGGCTGGAGGAATGAATAATCAGCAGTTACGTGTCGCACAGGTCAACCAGGCCCCGCGCGCCTGCTCTCGTTACATATTGTTGATAGATTTGTTTCTCATTAGCTTTTGTGCAATATTGCTTTACTATTGCAAGGAGCTGTTACTGCTTCGTCTTGAATACGAGTAAAAGGTACGATCTACAAAATCCGAATGATTTGGAAGAAGTACATCGCCTACTTTGCGATGATGATGCCTTGCCCATGGATGGCAACTTATATGAATAAGATGACTCTGATTCAGAAGATAAACTTGAAACGAGATCTTTAGATTCAGAAACAGAACATGAAGATGAAGAGGAAGACGATGAAAGCAGCTTGTGTGATAACATGTATTTTATAGGTAAGATCTTATGCGTATCATAGTAATTGTTCTTCTCTTTCTTCTTCTTCTTATTATTGACAATACATTCTGTTGTTATTCACAGGAAGAGATGGAACAAAATGAAAAAAAAAACACCTTTGAAAATAACACACACAAGAGCTCACAATATAATGATCAAACTTCCTGGTGTGGTAGGAGCTGCCAAAATGCGAAAACGGAAAATTTTTTTTGGAACCTTTTTGTTACCGAAGATATAGTTGATTTGATTGTTGAAAGCTCAAATACTTACATTAGCAGTGTGCAGCACAAATTTGATTGTGAAAGAGACAGCAGACCTACAGATGTAATAGAAATAAAAGCTTTCCTAGGCTTATTGTACCTGGCAGGAATTTATCGTGGTGGATGCCAGAATATTCACGAGTTTTGGAGAACCGATCTTGGAATTCCTCTATTCCGAATGACTACGTCCGAAAAACGACTCAGTTTTCTAATACGCTGTATTCATTTTGATGACAAAAGCTCAAGACTGGAGCGACGAAGATTGGATAAATTGGGTGTTAGGAGAAATGTTTACATTGTTTCTGAACAACTGTCAGAACCATTATTCTCTTAGACAAAATGTCACTGTCGACGGACAATTGCCGGCATTTCGTGGTCGATGTGCTTTTAGACAATATATACCATCCAAGCCAAACAAGTATGGCATAAAGATATTCTGTTTGAGTGATGCAAAACTGTTTTATACAACTAACATGGAGATTTATTGTGGACAGCAGCCGGACGGACCCAATTTGCAAACTAACTCGGCAGAGGCTGTAGTGCTGAGACTAACTGAACCAATCTCTGGCACTGGACGAAACGTTACTGCAGATGATTGGTTTACCAGTGTATCGCTGGTGAATGAATTCCGCAAAAGACAACTTTCTTTCGTCGGTACAGTGCGACAGAACAAAAAAGTGTTACCCACTAATTTCACTTCTCCAAAAGATCGCAGACAGTACGAAAGCATATTTGGCTTCACAAAAAATGAAACACTTGTTTCTATGTTCCAAAAAAGGGTAAAACGGTAGTTTTGCTCTCAAGTCTACATGTTTTATCCACACAGTTATTAGAAGGTGCTGAGAAAAAGCCTGAAATAATCCTGCATTAGAACGACACTAAATGTGGAGTTGATGCAGTAGATAAATTGTGTGCTACATACAATGTAGCCAGAACGAGAAGGTGGCCCATGGTAATTTTTGACCTATCTTGAACATTGCAGGTATTCTAGTGTTAATTCCCTTGGAAACCAAAATAAATATTCCACAAGGCAGGAGTATTTGAAATCACTATCTTTAGCTTTACTGTTGCAACAGCTACAAAGGAGAGCAACAGTGTCAAATCTATCCGATGATTTGAAATCACTTTTGACAAAATATAAACCTGAAGAATCCGGCGTAGATGAATTGTCAAATACACCACTATGCACATTGAAAAGGAAACGATGTGAACCCAGCAACAAAGACAAAATGAACTGCAAAACTAAATAAGCATGTGGGAAATGCAACACCCCCTTGTGTTTGAGCAAACATGCTAAAATTATTTGCGATAGTTGCTTAGTCGGGGAAAACACGGGTGAAATAGTAGATGATTCTGAGTAACTGAACATTTGAAATTACAAGTTTTATGTATACCTGGAAATGGCAATGCATTACTTTATACTTACAGTAATACAATTTATAACGTATATGTACTCATATTTTAGCTTGTATTTTTATGCTGTAAGATAATACCTATTGATGAAAGCCTTGTACGCTTAATCTAAATAAATGTAAAAAACAGGAAAAAAAGAAAAGAAACGAAAAGAAACAAAAATACAAACAATAACAACAAAAATATAGTGCGGGTCTACTACGCCCCGCGCCACTAACGGCGTTCTACCAAAGGGCGCGCCTGACGGAGGGTTAAGTAGGACTACTTGCTTGCGTTTCAGTTATTTTATGTACAAGCTTTCCCTAGTAGCTAACACTGTCACCGCGTATGAGGCAGATGTATTTGGTGTACTATCTTTCAAGAAAATAAATGTACACTTTTCACGGGTCAGTATCATTCAGGTGTTCCGTAAGTAGTGCGTATGAAAACTAAATCGGCCATGGTCGTAAATGCATACTGTCGTAGTCGTCATTTTAACCTGTCACTCCGAAGGTTTCTATGGCTATATTAACCCAATATGACGAAATATGGACTAAATATCACAAAACAAGTAGCAATTCTCTTGCTGATGAGCTATTAACTAAACGGCATTGCAGAAAATGCAAGCAAATGGAAAACACGCGGAATGATGATTTTAATAGAACCAACATCTATGTTGTATATAACCGCGTGCTAGTATCTGTTGTTGTAACTCAGTGATAAAATGCAGACTGTTTCAAGTATACCGATGATTCAGGGTTCGAATCACAGCATATGGTCATGGTTTTCAGTCCAAATTTTTCACTTTGTAAGACTCAGTAACGAACAAATTTACGGTTTTCTTGCAGCTAAGCTATTACTACATGATTTCGAAGAAAATGTGAGGAAGTTGAACGATAATTTTAAAGTGAGCCAACTTCTGAATGTTACATACAATCCATCTGTTCATAATAATAGGCTAATACATACAATAACAAGAAACTGATAAATTCTCATCTTGAGAAAAACAAACTTACAACTGCAAATATATAGTTGTGAATAGTTCGATGGAGTATAATGCATGAAACTGAAAAGGTATATTGCGTGTAACTGCTAGTTACAATGCAGTTACTGCATTTATTAGAAATAACAAAAATAAGACGATAGCCAAGGATAATGGTGTTTAAAAAGCAAACTAAACAACTGCTATTTCATAGCTGAAATCACGTCATATACGACAAAATACATTAATTTCTGAAGTATTTCAGACTCATAGTCAATTTATTTCTCCTGGAATAGGTAACTTGTGTAAAGAACGAATGGAAAAGAAAAATAAAATCTTGTGTTTTAAAACCTGGTATAATTGCCTCCAACTACGATTACATTGTTTATTCTTTCGTGCATGATTGCAACCAGTGCAGAACACCGGTTTGGGCTCTGCTGATAATGTTGCATATCCTAATCGCACGAACAACCAGATTCACTCTCACCCTGTCTGGTCGACGTTCTTCCCATTCCCTTATCATGAAGACCCATATATGTTCAAAGGGGTTCAGATCGGGAGATCTTGGAGGCCAGTCATGCAGATTATTTCTGGATGCCTCGTTAGCCAATCCTGGGTAACATTTGCGGTATGCATACCACTATTGTTGTGCATAAATACATATTCTTCTTGTTCTAAGAACCTAGTACGAAAGGATGGCAGCAAAGTATTTTCGAGAATATCTACATAGACTGCACTGGCCATTATTTCTGGCACTTGAATTAACTTCCCGGGACCTGATGCTGTCATATAGGCCCACAAACGTGCAGCAATCCTTCCCGAAAGTTCTGCTCGAACGACCTGCTGAGGCGCGTATCTAGTTCTCCGCGGTCTATACAGACACAGGGTCCCTTGCTGGTTGGATCGAAATACCTTCTCGTCACTCCAGATTACCAGGTCCCAGTAAGACTGAGGAAGGCCAGTGTTACGCTGTGCTCATTGTAACCTTCTTGCCTTGTGTGCCTCAGTGAGAAAGACCTTAGTGGCGGGACGATGCGATGCAATACCGGCATCATTTAATCGTTCGCGAATGGTTTCATATGAGCAACCCTGCTCTACTGCTGTGTATAGAAAGACAGACCTGTGTCTTAAAGGTTGCTTCCTCACATCTTCTACCAGAGCTTCGTCTTGAGCAAGTGCTGTTGCACCAGGCCTACTTGAACGCCTGCGTGATTTGGCCTATTCAAGTTGTCCATCGTGATGACGTCTAGCCATTGTTTCACTGTTCTTCGGTCACAACCCAATTCTGTGGTGATTTGCGAGCCGTTTTCACCATGAGTAGCACGATCTTCAATTTCACCCTTTTGAGCTGCAGTCAGCTCCACACAACCTCGTTGACGTGGCATGCTGCATTACTGTGACGAAGCCTTAGTGAAAATAGTCGAATGACGTGCATAAGGAACTTTCAGCAACATTTTGCGCATGCGCAAGAAATACAAGGTAAAAACGTTTGAATGAAAGGTATGACCATATGCTGGGGGTTCGAACCCTGAATCCGCGGCACACTTGAAAGAGCGTGCGTTTTACTACTGAACTACGACAGCAGATGCTGGTCGGTGGGTTTTATACAACATAGATATTGGTTCTATTAAAACCATGATTCCACGTGTTTTCCGTTTTCTTGCATATTTCCTAATACCATATAGTTAATAGCTCAGCTGCAAGATAATTGTAACTTGTTTTGTGATATTTAGTCCATCTTTCGTCATACTGGGTTAATATAGCTACAGAAATCTCCCAAATGAGCGACAGATTAAAATGGCGTCCACCACAGTACACATCTACGACCACGGTTGATTTAGATTTCATACCCCCTACTCCCGGAACGATTGAATGATACTGCCCCGTGAAAATTTTACATTTACTTTCTTGAAGGATAATACTAACTTTAACTTTGATTATTACTTCGATTAACCGACATACTTTACTTATTATTAATCGACTTACTAGTAAGGTACACTGTTTATAATCCAAAATACTCATCTAATATTCCATAATACCTTAAGTAGACTAATAATAATAATCAAAATAATAAGCCTTCTAGATAAGCCACAGGTCTATTTCGGCACAGAAGGTATCTTCCCAGCGTCTACGTGGTGTTTCAACATTTCTAGTCCCAATTGGTTTACATTGCAAGGCCTGTTTTGTCAGTCTTTCTTCTGGCAACCGGCAAATATGTTCTTCCATTTCATTTTGTTCTCTGATTTTCTCGTTCAAATTAAATATCCTTAGCGATTCACTTATTGCTTCACATTAAATGTGATGTTAAACCTTGCAGCCAGCTACGTACCTCAAACATTTAATTCAGGCCGTTTCAATTATTCTTTTATCGTTCCTATTCATGGTCCAGTTCTCAGCTCCATGAGATATAATGGGCACTACCATAGCGTTATAATATTTTAATATCGTATCTGTTCTGGTTTTGTTTTTCAATGTTCGTTTTATAGTGCGGCATATGTATTATTATAATAATAATAGTAATAATAATAATACTCGTCCGTTATGATTTAGAAATGTGAAGATTATCCGTTAGGTAGCTGCTGTAATCTACATATCCATACGTGTGATTTGTATACGAGTGGTTAGTGCGGGGGGGGGGGTAAATGAAGAGGTTCCGAGTTGGAATCCCGCTCCCGCTCTCGTCTCTAGGCTTTTTTATGTCTCCAATACAGGCTACTATAACTCTATTCCGCGAACACTCACACATGAGTATATGACAAGCCGCTGTAGGGTTATGACTCGGCAACATTTCCATTCATCGCATACTCCGAGGACAGAAGTGGCACCCATCCAAACTTCAGTAGGTGCAAGAGTTAACAGAAAATGATTTTCAGACTATAACTACCTATTGCTATACAATGATACGCTGTCTCCAACAATATCCGGACTTCATCAGCAAAGTTATTTGGTCAGACGGACGTACCTTCACCAATACCGTCAGTGTAAACCGGCAGAACATGGTGCACTGGGCAGATCGCAATCCTCGATGGTTCCGCGGAAATCATACCCAGAATCGGTGGAAGCTTAATGTGTGGTATTTTAGGGGATCATCTTATTGAACCAGTTATCATTCATGACGATCTCAATGGACAACGTTTCTTGAACCTCCTGCAGACACAACTAATGGACGTTGAGCTATTTGTTGATATCCCGCTGGCAGCACATCACTGGCTACTGCTGGATGCTGCACCAGCACATCATGACTTCATGGTGCAGGCTTTTCTTGCCTATCCACGGAGGTGGAATGGCCGCGGCGGACCTATATCCTGGCTACCTCGTTCGCCGGACCTCACACCCGTAGATTTCTTTGTATGGAGACATCGAAAAACACGTGTCTATCACAACAGGGCAAGAAAAATTGCGGCATTCCGCAGACGAAAAATCGCTGCTTGCCGTACTCTGACACCACAGATGCTTTGGCAGTTACACCAGGATACAGAGTGAAGTCTCCACCACTGCATAAGCATAGAGGGAATGTCAACCGAAATGGAAGGATAAAGAACGACAGCATCAAGGCCTATGTTACAAATTATGGTACTGTAATCTTTAATAGGTTGAATTTCAAATGCAAGCATAGTGGAAGACGGAAGAACTAACGACATATGTATAATTTTAACTAAGAATCGTGTGTCAACTGTACTAAGGAAATAAAATAGGAGTTTTGTTTTGTGAAAACGGTCATGCTGTTTCAGTTTGCTGTAAAACCCGGCTTGAAGTTTCATCACGTAACAAAACTTTTGTGCTGTCGTCAGTACCCATTAATTGAATTCGATAAAGGTATTTTCATTGGTCTTTTTACGAATCATCATAGTCTATTTTGACGAACACACACCACTACACTTAAAGAGCCACAACTCGTAACTGAGTACGGTATACTTTGTATACAGCTTAAACATGCCCCCAACCTTACTGGCGCGCCATGCGCGTTTACGACGTATAACCTCAAGAAGTGGACGGCGATTCGGAAACACCTGTATGTGTTTCCCAAACAACAAGTAAACGGCAAAACAGAATATAACACATTGGTACACGACAAAGAGTTTTGTTTGGAAAGGATATACGGTATTAATATTGAGAGTTCAAAGACTTTCACAACAACATTTAAATCCTTTTGTATGGGGAAATACGTTGCTGTGTGGTGGCAGTTATTAATTAAAGTTGTGATATTGGCCATGTGTAATAAATATCGTTAGAAAGGGTGCTTTGAACAATAACTTAGTGGGAGATTTAAATATTATTACACCTGCACTTCGCAGACACATTTACCTTTAGATTAACTGTGACAGAGAGGAAGGGTGCCGGTTTCCTTTTAATGCCCAGAGCCCTACAAAATATAAATCTTAATTTTAATTTAGATATAATATAAATGTGTGCGCACATATACATACATGCGTAAATTGGAGTTTCTTTATTTACTGGCATGAGCTAAAATGAATGTAAATGTGTTAAATTAAAAACAAATGCGTGTAATTGTTCAAATAAAGTGTATACTTAGGTTTTCTATACTCCACGAATGTTTCTATACTCAGACACATACCTGGTATTTCCAGCATATGAGGATATGACTGCAATCTAATTGACTTCAGAGAGGCCGCTATCTTAGGAATTGGCACGTATTGAAAAGGAGGTTGCAATGATGATGTAAACAACTACATTACGTTGTCCTACTGTACTCTGCTGTTTCTAGTTAACAGCTGTTATCCATATTTAAAAACTGGTGGTTCATTCCTATATATTAAACAACTTTTTTCTCCTTATTTCAAAGTGCAGCACATATTCAGAAGTGGTAGGTTAACAGTTGGACAACGTGTAACATACATAAGTTCGCTCCAGTTTGAATGTATGGTCAATGAATGCAATGCTCAGTTTGACCGCAAAATGTGTGTTGTAAGAGTGAGTGGTAGGTTTACTATATAAGTTGAAGCAAGTAGTTCAAAGAAAGAATACAGTAGGAAATATGTCATTTGTATTTTTACTTACTGCGCTGATGAAAGTGAATAGAAATCATAGTGTGTTTTCTGTTGTGAAACATTTAAAAGCAAGGGATATTTATGCACAAGACAAACCAATTGAATCCTTTTAACGATGTTTGGGGACACCCAATTATATTTTGTTACAAAAATGTGTAGTATAAGTTTTCGGCTATGTGTTGGATAAAAAACAAGGCACTGTAAGTGTTCTTTCTCTTAAGTGTACACAACTTCTCTTAAGTTTACTAATTCAGGTAAACTTCCCCAGATAAATTTACCTCTTCCAGCTATGAACGATGTGGTAAAGACTCTGTTTGACAACAAGTTAAAAAAAATATCGTGATCTGTTCCTCCATCAAATGACACTGACAGTCGTAGAAGTTAACGCTGTGGCGGGTAAGGTAGAGAATCTCGGCGAGCGGGATGCTTGAGGCGGTAGCATATGATATTTGCACATTTGGAATTTCGCGGATTCGATCCATTGGACCCTGGCCTTGGGATTCTTTGGGATTTTTCTAGTATGGCAGGCGAATGCTAAGGTGATTGCGGCGCCAGGCGCGACGGGCGGAAAGTGCGAAGCATGCGGTGATATTCTTTGACGGGCAACCTTCTGTCCGAACCTGTCTTCGGGAATAGCATGAGACATCGAAGGGGCAGATGGGGTTGCTCATTTTGGAAACGTTGGGCACTCCACTGCGCTGAGCAAGCTGCCATCAAATATGTCCACCCTTCGTGCTCTCTCACCTCATCCCTTTCTCCCGGCTTTATGGGCCGTATTAAGTCTAGCTTTGTCTGCGGTGCTGAAATCCTCTTCAGTTTCTAATTTCTATCCCTATACTATTACTAATGTAGGCTCTTAAGGGTATGTGTGCCGAAAACGCAGACAAAATGTTCCAATATACAGCGTTCTTTAAGGTTTATTTCCACTATGTAAAGAGAGACATTATAAAAATATGGCAGAGTAGTTGTGGATGTATGCATCGTGGCCGTTGAACGTAGCAAACTCATAATAAAGTGCCTAAAATGCACGGAAAAACGCCAAAATTACTTCTTTCAGAGCCCAAAACACCTTCAAAAGTCCAAAAATACCTAAAATGTGCTATATTGTGAGCCCTGTGCCGCGGACTGGAAATACCTGCTCTAGAGTCTAAAATGCCTGTAAGAGTGATGAAAATACCTGCCCCAGCTGCCAAAGCGCCTTCAGTGTGCCCCAAAATACCTGTATCAGTGCTCAAAGTGCTCATAACGGAAATGTGCTCAAAATCACCGTAAAGCATAACTACACTAAATCATAATTACTAAGGACGTAAATATATCTAATAAGCCTACAAAGTGAGCTCAATCACTGTAAAACACCACCAAATGAGATTAAAAAAAGAAATCCCCCGAACATAGGTCTATAGGGGTTAAAGCTTGCCTGAGTTATCATCCTAGGTGTCAAGTTAGGGTAGTTGTTAGCAGGATATAATAGATAATTAGGTGATTGTCTAGGTTGGACTAGGGTAACATGGGTGAAGTCTAGGATGTACAGCCTGATGACAAGATATAGTTGATGATGAGAGGATATTCTAGGTTAGGGCGGCTTAGATTATCCCGGGTTGGTTTAGGACTATATAATTATCGCAGTTACTGTAACATAGTTAATGTACCTAATTAATTTAACTTATGTAATAAATGTAATTGATGCAAATAGCTTAATGGATGCAATAAATGAAAGGTAAGGTTAGCTTAGGTTAGGTTAGACTGGCTGAAGTCTAGGTTATGTTGCAGTTACGATAGGATAGAGTAGATGATAGGGATTGGTATAGGTTAGGATAGGCTTAATACATTCAGCATAGAAAGCTCTTAAGTTATACATCATACGTCAGTTAAATCATATAACATACCCCACATAAGTAATGTGCATATGCGTATACATTGCCTTCCGTCTCCAAATGAACGATAAATTGTTCCCAGAACCACCTTCGAACATCTTCAATCCCTGCTCTCTTGACCTTCTCTATTCGTATTCCCAATTTCTCCCAAATAGGCGCAATTTTGTGTGCCAGCGGTCCCCTAACTATCGTACTTAAGTGCAAGTTTCGGTAAGCATATCTCCATTAAATATTAATCTGCAGCTCTAAAACCATGAAAAAACATGTAAAATATACTCTTCCATAAAGCAGACTATTATCTAGAACTTTAAAACACTAATTATTTTGGGGGAAAATCTCAAATTTATTATGATAAAAATACAATTTCAAGGAATATAAGACAATAGTTTTATTATTTTCAGAGATAGGTAGATGAATGTGGTCCACTTTTTGTATTATTGGGCACAGAAACAGACTTCCGGATTCAGATCTGAGGCTTTAATGGTTCAAAATTTATCGAAAGAAATAAGTTAAAGAAAGTCATACCTCGATAATTTCATTTAAAAATAATAACGTTTATTCTGATTAACCTGTACTTAATTAATACATAACAGCACTCTAATCCTCTTGTTTGGCTGTATTTCTCATCCTCCTGCTTCCTCTTAGGTACCTTTTCTTTATTCTTGCTTCCTTGGAACTCTCATGTATAACTTTATCTTCCGAAATCAACTGCTTTTGGTTGATTGCAAAAGTTCTCTGGACACATTTTCTCCAGAAGGAACTCCTATTTTTCTAGAACTTTTATTCTGGATACACCACCTTCATTTAAACAAATAACTGCATCCATGACATCAATTTTCAGGCTTTGGATTTCGACAAAAACAGCTTTTGGAATACGATCCAAATGTAGCGATGAAAAGCCTCATTTGAATTTTGTGTTCATGCATGTAGGCATTTTTCCAAACGTTGTGGGCCACAGAGGCTCCTATAAATTGGCTCTATTTGCTCCAGTACTGCTAGGGGGAGAGATGGGTTGTGTATGGATGTATGTACGCACACTCACCTCTGCTCAATGACAGTCACACCAGGTGTTGTTTCCTTTGGGACACAAGGCACGTTCTGACTTGTGGTTTGTGAAATTCTTGTGAAAGAAGTAACCCATAAAGCTCTTCTCATTGCCTATAGATTTTCCTGGTTTCCCTTATGGCTAACCATAATACTTTTGAAGAATATTCAATTTCTAAGTCTGTGAGGCGACCACGTCCAGAAATTTGTTTATCAGAAAAATTTATCCCTTTCATGTTTTACCTTAATTTTCTCAGGTGTGATCCCAATCTTCTTTTATTGTGACGCTGGCACTCTAATTTTTTAAATTAGCAACAGCTCTATAAGGTTTGCCTCTGTTACTTACTGGAAGGCTTTTGATTCACCATCTCCAAGGCACTGAGTGTATCACACACCATAGTGCTTTTCAGATGTGTTAAATATATTTAAAACACCCACTGTTTCTATGACATCACTGTACACTTTGTAGTTAATGGTGCAACAATGGGCGCTCTTCTGAGCATTGTAGCTTTTGCAATGTCTGGTAACTTAGTCGATATCAATTATTTATTTTTTTTCAAGTGATGTGGCTGCGGCAACTTGATTTAGTTATGTATGGTCCCTTTTGTGTTATGTCCCATCAAAAGCAGCAGAAATCTCTTTACTTTCTATAATTTCAGTGACTTCCAAAATATGAATTGTTTACAGATGGTCTCTGTTAGACTGGTCTACAAAATATTATATCTGCCTAACCATGGAGGTGGAGGAAGATTTATAACGGCACAAAAAGTTTTAGTAGCACATTGACTCTTCCCAATACACCTAATAGCATAAGCTAGTCTAATATACTTGTTATACCCTGTGCTTACTTACATCAGAACTATATCCAATGCTTTTAACAACACAAATGCTGCATACTACACACACTTTTGCAGGCGTATTCTTTCTGCCAAGAATGTCCTTATATACATCAACTCAGCGTCCATAATAACAAGGCACACATTTTACAGATGTGTGAATTATTTCGGAGAACATGTTTACTTATACAATCACTGAACTTGTTAAGCATTCACCAATTCCTAAAATAAAGCTTTCACCTGAATTACCTTCACCTTTCATGTGAGATAAATTCATTTCTTAAACACTGAGTTTGCATAACTTTGCACTAGGTTTGCTGCACATGGCTGATATTTCTCCCATGTATATCCTTTGCCATAAAACGCACGACGACCCACACCAAATGTAAATAGTGGAGGCATGATTTAGCACGCAAAACATTAAATTATAATAGTTCACCAAGAAAGTAAAGCTAAATTTATTCCACAACATCAAAGCTTGTAAACACTGACTAGCAACTGTTATCAACTGTTTTAAACCTAGCGATACGTAAATCAGTATAGCCAATTAACAAAATTACATTCACTTCATTCAAATATCTTTCACTGCAAAAACATTTTGCAAAGTAATGTGTTAAGAATACTGCAAATATGTATGACATTTAAGGAGGGCGTGGCAGTCTTAGTAGCCATATTTAAATACACATTTAACACACAGGATGACAAACTGTGGTATGCATATATTATATAGGAATACATCCAGAAATTTTAGCAAAATTTTAATCACTTAAAAATTGAGAGTTTTAAAACAATTCACCTCTTCATACCCTTAATAAGAGACTTACTATCCATTATAAATAGATGAAACCACAGAGGACACAGATAGCGTTAAATATCCACATGGCGAAGCCATGCATGGCCATATAGTTTTGTTTGTAGTACTTTCAAAACGTGAATAACTGGAGAAGAAATACCTTTATGTCTATATTTGTCTATATAAAAGACAAGAAAACCATCTGGGAAAATGGAATGGGCTTTTGGTAGGATGGAATTTGCGCCTTAGAGGCAGGTATAGTGTATTTGTTTCTAAGGTCCAGGATATAGCTACAGATATAAAATGGGTGCAGTCTCTCGTAAATAGTGATTGAGGTATTGAACTCCAAAGTTCAAAATGGTGCTAAAAAACGATGTAAAACTAGTTGATTATATTAAGGCTCGGGCATTAAATAACAGGCTATTTTCCGTTTTATACACTGAAATGGGCAATGAAATTATGCAGCTTTTGATTCATTCTGAAATAACCTGGCTTGTTTACTGAATGCAATAATTTCGGGATTAAACGCTCTATCTTCAGGACAATTTTAACTGTTGTTAATACCTGGAACTGAATAAAGGGATTCGAGTATAGACTACTGTAACGCATTTGTCACTTAAAAGAATTGCGGTTTTTTCAACATTAGAATGCTTTACATTGGAAATAAGTATTTTTCTCCAATCTGAATTTTTAAACAAGGTTTCTAACCACCCCCAAAGTTAAAAACAAAAACCTGAAGTCATTTCAAAGTAACTTCTATGATAAATTATTGTGAGATAGCGATCAATTTCAGAATTACTGTCAACAGAATGATCATTCTTTATTAAACAAGGAAAACTTAGTTGAACATTCAACTGTATTAGGCTTATAAATCAAAGCTTTGTCTCGTTTCTGAATATCACTCCGGGGAAAAGTGAAATTTTTAAATAACCTGAAGAATCATAGAAAATGCCTTTTCAGTTTTCTACAATCTATCCTTCGGACATACGATTTTCATGTCTCCTTCAAATAAATAAAGAAACACATAAACCCGAATAATGCAAATTTTGATTACATTACTTGGTTAATAAATATTGAATTCCATTTAAAGCTATTCACTTAGGTAGTTATTTGAATTTCTCGATTGTTTCTAATGGAATTCGAAACTTGCTGTATAATAATACAGTGTCTATCAGATATTAGTAATACTAAAGCAGTTCGTAAATCAGATCTACATAAATTAATTGTCCATAGAATAAAGTTCAGGCAACTTACTAGACCTCGGAACACCAAAAGGATTAAGAAACGCAATATACTAGCTTTGCTTCAGCATATTGATGGCACGCTTGCCAGTTGTTTAGGAGTTTTCGTCATGACAAATAACCTTAAAAGTTGCAAACCAAATTTGAAGTTGCCACAAAGGCTGTGTCTAAATTTGGAAGGAATACTCTTTCGCCTGTGGATCTTCCAATACACTGCCCTCATATAATAGACATAAACTTAAATGCAGGTACCGAGCTTGGCAAAGCAGTCTTTCTATGTTACTCTTCGTTCCATATGGGAAGTAGACTTTAATCCTCCATTGTTCACATTTTTACACATTAACAATTTGGTCTTTCACTACAGCTTCAAAATTAAGGATATTTGTTATCGAATGCCAGTAAGGCGGAAAGGGGCCACTTTGGATAAGATGGTGGGCTTGCACAATCTAGGTCAGATGGACGAGGGAATGATCCAAGATGTCTAACCTGGTTTTGGGTGGCGAATTATGATGTATTTATAAGATACTTATGTCCAGGTGGGCAATACAAACGACCATGTAAAAATTTAGTCAGAAGGCCGGCTGAGTGTACCCTGAACCTGACGTCAGAGTCACCTGCTGCTCGGACAGGGTATATAAAGATAGGTTTCAACAGCCCTCAACACCATATGGCGCTCCAGTCGGCAACACACCTCCTCCGCTAGCTCCGCCTAGTGCAACAGTCGGCACCACAACGCCTCGGGACGCCACAGTCCTCATCGCACCTCCTCCTACGCCACAAACCACTGCTGCAGGCATCACTACCCTACTCCCACCACTAGCCACTTCGGTCAGCACCGCACCTCCTCCATGTCACCAGGACTCGCCAACTGCTGCTGGGCGTTTTGCGGAAGCTTTGCACCGCAGCTTCGCCCAAGTAACCGCCACACCACCGCACCCCACAGACCGCTACGGCTCTTTCAGCACCGTGGTTTGTGCGGTCCACCGCTTTCTTCCGCA
Organism: Deroplatys truncata; assembly: GCA_030765065.1. Classification (NCBI taxonomy): domain Eukaryota; kingdom Metazoa; phylum Arthropoda; class Insecta; order Mantodea; family Mantidae; genus Deroplatys; species Deroplatys truncata. The sequence goes on along the minus strand of CM060990.1, from coordinate 403,485,535 downwards.
GGCGATGATCTTGGAGACCACACAGTCGTTCGGGCCGTCGCTTGTCTGCGTCTCAAGGATCACTTCAGACAGAGGACCGACTCCACTAGTGCGCCTGACGTTCTCGGGCAGGGCGCACTTCACTGCAGCACTCTTGACCGGGCTGAATCTATTTGGATAAGTCCACCGCACCACTCGTCACTCGCCCTGCAGTCGCCATTGCAGCTTCGGCCACACGGCTACCAGCTGTACCAAGCAACCACGCTGTCATTACTGTGACGCATCCTCTGTCATGGCCAACTGCACCGGGCACGACCTGGTCCGTAGTCGGCGTTACTGCGCCACGTGTGGCGGCACCAAAAACTTTACGGATTTAGCAGCGTGACCACTCTACCCTAGAAATCACTACTTACCTCAACCAACTCAAGCGACCAGCATGGCAACATAATCTGCTTCAGCAATCACTCAAGCTACTCTGGCACGTCATATCACTCTCCCAGCTTCATTGCCGCTCAGAGACACTCAGCCTACAACACCAGCAACGGCTTCACCGGACGGACCTATCGATCTCTCAGAATCCATCATGGCAGACCTTCGAGCTCTCACTCATCACTTCAACCTCCTGATGTCAGCAACTTCTCCACGGCTCCGGGCCTAGGAGCGCAAAACCAATGCCAAGACTAAACTCATTCGCCATGCTGCACGCGAATTAAATTCCCTCCGGGCAGCCGTCACACAACTCACATCCCTTGATGCTTCTGAAGCCATCAAATCAATTCACCGAAAACCTCATAGGATTGAAGCCAACCAAATGCAACATAACATCACCATCGCCGACATGACAACACAGGCTGAATCATCTTACAGCTCCAATGACATCGGCCACGCCACCACTGCCTCCACAGATCCTCCGCCTTACTCTCCACCACCGCCGGCATAACAGCCAACCACACCACAAGACGTCTCACCGCAACTTCTGGAACTACATGCCCTCATCCGCCAACCTGCAAGCGAAATGTCCGGTCGACTTCAGGCCTCATTCCCACGATATGGCCCCCTTGGTGGACCTAAGAGCCTCCATGGAGCCGACGTTATTGATATAATGGTCTCTTTAGAGACCTCTCCAAGCACTCCGGTGCGCAGTTCGTCTTGTTAATAATTTTGCTCCCCGAAGCCTCTCCTAATGACCAGGTGCCTGCCAGGGCCTCGGCCATGGCAGTCACCTGGTACTTCCTTCATTTCGCTCCTGCCCTAGAGCAGCAACACTTACCCTGCATGGGTGCGTATTATATAGGGTGCTCGTGCGCAACCTCATCCACCTTCCCGAATCTTCCTTCATATCTCTCGCTCTAGTAGAAAAAGCAGTCGGGCAGTCTGCAAAAATCACAACGAGGCAGTTACTCAGTCGTCAGAATACAACCAATGTACACCCTGCCTCTCGGCATCAGCCTGCGCGAGGTAGCCTGCGCAGAGGCTTCATCATAACAGAATTCCACGACAGTATATTGCTATAGGTTTAATGCATGTACTTTGGCGGAGATTCTGTACACATTCATCGCTGGTATTACTAAACGGCTTACATAGCGAAATTATACAAAGGCAGACTGAACATTCTTCGTTAGTATAATCCAGCTGTATACGTCTACTTGGATAAAGGAAAGAAAAACGGCATGTGCAGTTTGTCGCTACATTCATTAGCCTAGCCAACTCAGAAGTAACTATACCATAGCCAGAGTGAACAATTGTATTCCCCACCAAGCAGAGAAATGGTGTAGCGGAAATTCTAATGGAGTAATATCCATTTGCAGTATTTCAAGTTCAGTTCCTGGCAGAAATAGCTTATTCAAATTTAAGACTGAAAAAGGTTTTAATGTGTTTTGAACTTGGAATCAAAACGTAATACAAACTCAAATGTTTTAATGATTTAGGTAAATGAATTTGATGTTTAAGTGAACAGTTTATCAAATCAAAGGAAACTGAAGTAACAGAAATTAACGTAAATAGTTATGGTATAGTTGCTGTAATGAAGTATTTTGAATATGTTCTTGAAGAAGAGGTTGATTAGAATTGTTGGAAATATTTGACATAAAGTGTTGAGACATTCACAGAGAACATTGAGGTATTTATATTATATGTTAAGTTGAAAATGTTAATAAACATTTAAGAAACCAACAGGGAAAGTTTACTTACCATTTCACCTAACGTTCCACGTTCTTGGTCAAGTGCAGACTAGACCTTTATGTTAAGTAGCTGAATCAGGATAAATGGCAGCAGTAAACTTAGGTAATGTAAAATGTAACATTTTTGAGGTAGTAAGTTAACAAATATTGTACGAAGGGCAGCCAGTAGCCGCTGTAAGTGGTAGCGAGACGAAGCCGTCCCAATACATTACAGTGGTGTCAAAGCAAATAACCACGTTACAGTGGAATTTAAGTTCAGTAGATAACGGATAGTCTATATGGTGCTATCTAAGGAAAGAGAACTGAATGGGATAAGAGAAGGTGGGGGCTTAATATGCAAGGAGGTGTAATCTATAGAGAAGGAGGTATACTTAGGAGATGGTGTTCATTTGCGAGTTTAGATAGAACAAATCGAACACCAGACAGAGTAGATGTCCTGAATATGGACATTACCAGATGGCTGGGGACCGGGAGGTGAATGTAGGGGTTAGGATGGTGATTGGTATGTATCGTGGCGAGTTAGAGACGAACCTAAGATGTAGTAACTTTTTGTATTATTTTACTTCTGCTTTTGCCAAAGAAAGACCAATAAAGGTGGCATAAAATTAATGTTCTTGCTCAATTTCAGTACATTAAATAAAGCGCTATAAAATTCCATCTGTATCTAAATCGAGGTCAACGTGTGCTGTTTTGAAGCTAGGAATGTTATTCTGCTGGTGACGCTACACAGTAACAGAAAATTGTTATTGTCAGGCTAATGACATTCTTATGCATGTCCAGCCAATGTGTTTGTTACTGGATACTTAGGTTATCGATGTAAAGTATTACGAATAAATATGGTGACTTTGCTCTTGAGTTCTTAGGATGGATTCCAAAAGTATTTTTCTAAGCAAACGTTCAGAATCAATTTGGAGTGCGGTTTGTTATTAGAATCGTATTAGAATTTGAGCGCAATCCAATTCAAATCTCGCAGGGGTTTTGATCTCGGCATGTCAGGTTATCCAAAATCTATAGATGTTAGGTCTAAAGATTCTGTAAACTCACTAACATAATTGGTTTTTAGTGCGTTAAGGCACAACTTTCAGGCTTATTAAGGCATGCAGAAACAGTATGAGGCTATGATAATATAATTAGCTTCGTAGGTCGTCAGAGGTGCTGGAATTGAAATATGGTCTGACCTCAAGCAAAACACACTAAGTCAAAATTCTAAGTTTCGAGAAAGCAGGGATTAAATATTTTGCTACATTATGATTTAAGTTTTGTGCAACGACAATTTTTATTTTGAGATTGTGTTTACAAACACCATGGAATACTTTTATTGTTATGATGGGTAATGGACAAAATTGAACATGAGAGTAACATACTATGCCTTTAAGGATTTTTTTGAAGAGCGGCACTGCCTTGGTGTGTTTCACCAGACAACTAGGAATTAATGCATTTCACCAGATTACTGTTTGGAAGGAAAAATGTCCTGACAGCAATATTTGTTTAAACTAGCACCCTTGGCTGTGATATCTATGTAGAAATATTTTAATGGATACTTTCCTCATTACAAGTTATTAAAATACAACAAACGCATATCAGCTGCACTTCTTTAGATACGACTAGTCGAATATAAGGATTTATAAGGAAATTATCCAGAAATAAAATAACTAACAATATACAGTTTTATCACATTTATTTACAGTAATAAAAATATAGCTTATCACTTTTATTTATGTTGCACAAATGCGGATTCCATAAATGAATACATAAATAAAGGTTTATTCAAATACCACAAAACAATCTATTCTTTTTTTGTTTCATTATTTTCATTCCAGTGAATGAAACTTTTCTCAGTATTTGACATTTCCTTTTCTGATTCTGAATCTGAGACGTTGGATATGCAGTTGTGTTGAAGATGTTTCCTCACGAGAGGCTTTTATACCAGGGATTGAAATCTAATGGTATAATTCCCTTCTCACAAAGAGAAAGTAAATAGTTTTTCTTTGCTCTGGAGATGGGAAGACGCTTTGAATACAGTTTTGGCAATTCTGAAAAATGTCCTGTATCTGGTCGCTTAGCTTTCCTTCCTTAGAGTGGCTTACAGATTTTTTTTAAATCAACACTCGTAGTCATATCTACATTCTATAACCGCCGCATATTCTTTCTTGTGCGTGAGGCATTTAATTTCCAACCGGATGATTCTCTCTCCGTTTTCATAAAATTCTGTTTTTGATAGTCTGAACACCTAAGTGTTTAAAATCAAGAAACTCTTACTCATTCTGTGGAATAACAACCCTTCTTATTTTTCTGGCTTACGTGAAAGCATTAACCCATTCAAGGAGGGAAAATTTGCAGCATTTCGTTTGTTTCTCTCTATTGCGCTATGCATGGAATCTACTTTTATAAAAGTGTGTCCGTTTTCCAGGAACTTGTGCTCAGTACAGCGAATAGGAAGTTTCTGAATCCGATAAGTGAGTTGTAAATAAAATGGTGGCAACATAACCAGTACGAACATTTTATTAAACTTACATGGTAAATAGGTGTACATTCCTTCAATAGAATTACATGCTCTTCGAAGCTTTACCAAATCCGTGGTAATCGTTGACTGCGTTAATGAGGTTTTTCTTCTGTTGATTTCTTTGATGGACTGCACAACGCACTAATGTAATATTGGAAATAAATATTGTAGCATTATGGCTCTCAAATTCCAAGTCTTTGTATTACCTTCTAAATGAGATGCGTTCAAATGCAACATCTCCATAAAGTTATGCTTACTGATTTAAAGGACTGCAGATGTATTGTTTCTTCGAAAGTTTATTTTCCTCCTAGGTTTCAAGGCTCAAGCGTTCTAATTATTCTAATAGCTATTCCATCTTTATAATATACATATATCTATATTTCATATCAAAAGGGGTGATGTTGAAAATTACACTAAATGCTGTGATTTGGTAAGCTACTATTTAGACTCAACTCCACAAAATGTATCCATTTATTCTAAAACCAGCAAGAATCTATTCTTAAAGTTGCTAAATAAAAAGAGAACCTTGTCCTGGTCAGTAGTCATAGAAAAGGAACCTGGATCATCTCCTGAATCCCTCTGTGATAAAAATACTTATCACAGAATATAATATATAACACTTACTTAATGCTTTCGTTGTCGTTGTCTATTTGGGAAGATAATTAAAATTTGTTTCTGTACATGACATGAAATTGTTTAATGGCATGAAATTGTTTAATGGCATGAAATTGTGACATGTTTACCATACAAGAATAACACTATATTATGAAAGCATAATTATAATTCTGCAAGGAAAAATATCAATAAATTGCTTAGCTTCAGCCACCATTAACATCCTATTCCCTTTTGAAGTAATTTTCTGTGCGTACTTGCAGGATACTACAGCTTAATATTAAATGATGGACTTTCTCTCCACATACTGCATCGTTCATTATAAGAATAACGAGAATCAACTGACTAGCACAAAAAAGAAGGTACTATAGAGAAGTGAAACCCTCGAAGTCGGCGACGTACATATCTAACTGTTTGAAATATGTGTCTTATTGCAAGAACTTGAGAGGTGAAGCACACTAAGGAAACTAATGTATTTCACCAGTACATTATAATAGAATATTTATGACTTAATAGAAACAAATAATATAAGATATCCTAATTCTTTTAAATATATGATATAGCAGAGTACATCAGAAGATAAGAGCACATACTTTTACTTAAGAAACATGTAAAATTCACATTTCGATAAAATCTGGCTTGGTGTATTTTGCTTGTACGCTGACGATATAGTGTAAGCTAATTAAAATATTTAGTCTCTATAGCTTAACTGGTAACTAAGGTATGTAGCAATGAATATAGCATAATAGTAAGTTATGCTACCATTTGAGGTTAAGATTAATAATTGTGTAGGCCAGATAGCGACCCCAAATCCTAAAAAAAAATACAGTTCTTGAGTTCTTATATGGCGTCACCATGACATCTCCAGACATGAAAGATATATTGCAAAAGCTTTAAAGATTAATTTTATATATTTCCTAGGATTAAAAGTGTGACAATGCGATACGAGGGAAATGCCTTTCAAATGTTAATTAACAATAAATCAAAACAAATAGGCGAAATGTACAATCATAAGTATCTATGTATATATTCATACATATATACATATTCCTATAAACATGTATATATATATATATCACATACCTACACACATACATGAGTTCATATGAAATGGATGTATAGCTACGTTTTAAGATGAAAGTGCTTTCAAATGCTAATTAATAAGGAATCAAAACCAATAAGTAAAATGTACGTGCATACATTCTGTATGTACACTTACCTGTATACAAATACATACAAAGATACAGACATGATTCACAGATACACACATGCGTACATACATTCATACATGTATACTTACACATAAACATAAAATCATACGTACACTTAAAAAGATACACTTACACTTAAACTTAAAAATATACAGGGTGAATGACCTAAAACTTGCACCGCAAATATTTCGGAAATGGAAAGTGCTATTGATGCGCAGTTTTCACAGCATTGATTGGTAGTCAGAGGCTCGTACATTTAGCCTATAAACAGATTTTAATAAAACCGAGAAAGTGTATTTTTTGGGCAAACATACGATTTTTTAAATAGAACAATGCCCTCTCATCAACAGAATAAATGTAGGGTAAATCAGAATGTCAAAGGTCTTTGTTGCAGGATTCTGCTGCAAGTGGTTTACGAGAAATCGTATTTTTAAAAAGTTTCCACACCGACAATTGTTTGTCCCATTCAACCTGCTTAGTTCTAGGTACGATTTTGTTATGTTTGTTTGCATTGTGTTTTCTGTTCATTGATTGCATTGCGACTTTCTGGTCAGTTAGTTTGTGACAGTTCAAACAGTAAGTCGTGTGGAAGATGCGGTTTACTAATGCAGAAAAAGCCGACATGCTCATGGTGTATGGAGAGTGTAGGAAGAATGCAGTTCGTTCCTGTACGGTGTATGCGAGAACGTATCCCAATAGACGTCAACAATCTTGGCAATTATTTATCAACCTCTTAAACCATTTACGTGAAAGTGGTACTGTAACACCTAGAAAACGTAACAGGGGCAAACAAGTGACTGGATAAGAGGCAAAAATTATTGTTTTGGCTGCCGTTGCAGTAGATCCGTAAGGTAGTTCCCGCATAATCGCACGTGGAAGTGGCATAAGTCAGAGAAGTGTACTGCGCATTCTCCATCGATATAGGTTCCATCCCTATCACATCTCTTTCCATCAAGAGCTGCATGGAAACGATTTTGAGAATCGTGTTAACTTTTGTACATGGACATTAAGACATGATACTCCAGATTCATCATGTATCTTGTTCAGTGATGAGGCCATATTTACTAATCATGGCTAGGTAAACAGCAGAAACACACAGTATTGGTCTGTTGACAATCCCCGTTGGCTTCGTCAAGTGGAACGTCAGCGTCCATGGAGTTTAAACGTGTGGTGTTGGATAGTGAACCATCAGCTCATAGGCCCTTTGTTCATAGAAGGAACAATGAACTCGCACAAGTATCGCAGCCTCCTGACAGATCATCCGCCACGGATGCTAGAAGACGTTCCTTTACAGACTAGAAAAAACCTGTGCTACAACATGATGACTGTCCAGCCCATAGTGCCAGAAGTACTACAGCTTGTCTTATCGGATTGTTTCCAAATCGTTGAATTGGACGAAGAGGACCTATACCTTGGCCGGCCCGTTAACCGGATTTGATCCCTTTAGACTTTTTTTCTGTGGGGAAGGCTAAAAGGCTGTCTACAAGGATGTACCAACTACATCAGACGATATGAAACGACGTATTACTGCTGCCTGCTCTGAAATTTCCGCGGAAATGCTAGAAGGTGTGCAATTAAAGCTGCCGGTGATCATTTTGAAAACAAACCTTTGAAGGGCTATGTTCTCTTTACTTGTAAGAATCCGCAAAAGTATTGTAATTCCCTTTCGTTTTTCTTTAGTTTGTGCTACCACAGGTTGTACAAGTGTCGGTGCGTAAAAGCTTCAAAATAAGATTTCTCATAAACCACTTGGAATAGAATCTTGCAACAAACGCCACTGACATTCTAATTTACCCTACCTTAATTCTGTTGATGTAACTAGGCGTTGTTCCATTTAAAAATTGTATGTTTCTCAAAAAATACATTTCCTCAGTATTATTAAAATCTGTTTATAGGCTAAATGTAGGAGCCCCTGACTACCAATCAATGTTCTGAAAACTGCACATCAATAGCACTTTCCATTTCCGAAATATTTGCGGTGCAGGTTTTGGTGATTCACCCTGTATACATACAAACATATTATATAGACACACACATACGTATACACACATACTACTTGCGTACCTTAGAATGCGCTTGGAGCAGGGTGCCACTATTTTTTGTTGACAATCAAGGCTAGGGATCAGAGGGGAGTGAGGGGCAAGGAGATAGGTAAATGTAGTTGAACAATTTAAACGCTACTACATTTGCAGGAATTAGTCTTGCTAGTAAATGCAACTTAGAACTGTGGATGTTCTGCTTGTCTGACTGTTCTTACGATACCCCGCCCACTTGTTTCGTATTCATTTGGTTCCTCTTCTCATACAAGCATTCATATCGTGGCCGAATAGTACATAATTGCATACATACCCATAACCACGTTCACAAAGTAGTTAAACTGAGTTTTATTTATGGGCGTTGTTTAACTAGGGGCAATGGTTGTTAGTGTCCCATTCTATATTGGGCGTGAGAGACCAGAAAGTTTGCTCTTATCAGGCTTGAGGTTCTTTTACGGGTCGCAAATCTACGACACGGGACCACTCGTTTTACTTCCCTTCCGAAGGAATCCTAGCTAAGGATTTTTACGCCCGAAAAATATCCATTGCCCTCCGCTGGGTTTGAACTTACATTCACACATATGTGCATATAAAGATACACACATACACATACAGGTGTTACAGAACTGAATTAACAAGCTATCAGGGATTACAGAGGAGTGTTAGGCGAGCACTTTCATATAGGACGCTTATGATCTTTGAATGCTTATTTGCAATAGATAAAAGTTAATAACAAACCAGTACGCCATTAATAAAAATTTCCGGAGTTACCGCCTCCTATAGGATCATGGCTATTCAAGGCCATGTATGATAGCCATGTAGTATAACTGCAGATCTTGTAGTTGCGTTCGCATGGGTGAACATGTCCGAAATTCTAGTCGCAAAAGAATATTTCTTTTTATTCTGTATTTCGTTTCATGACACCGCACACAATCTGTTTCATGTGCTGATCAATCCTGTTAAATGTAATAGATGAAATTAAACCAAATCCATAATTGTAATAATAATACACTTCTCTTATTCATTGCCTCGAAATGAAAAGCGTTGAGAATAAATATGAAAAATTAAGGAAATGAAACCTGATGCCCACACTTTCGAGCAAAACCGTACTAGAAAGAAATAGTTGAAATTGACGTTCCCCAGCATACGCGCAGAGTATTCAACTTCGAATAAATCCATCTCGTATACTTTCGAAGATGCCTGGATAATTACAAACAGCATCACCAGCAACCAATGTCCCCGCCAGCAGATCTTCATGTGTTGATAGAGGTTTCGTACACGAGGCTCTTGGTGTGTCCGCACAGGAAATAACCTGGGGCTATGGGATCAGGACACGGTGGCCAGGTAATATAAGCACCTTATCTAATCCAACGTCCTGGAAATACGTTAATCAAATGTTCTCTGACATCCCTGTCGAAGTGAGCAAGAGCTCTATTATGGTGGAGACACATCCTGCATCGTACATAAAAAGGGAAGTCTCTCAGAAGCTCAGATAGCACATTTACGAGGAACTGAAAGTATTTGTACACTTTTAATTGCGACGGAAGAAAGTGTGCGCTGATTACGCAATCTGAAGGTATGCAAGCCCAAGTGTTGACGCCGAACGTGTGTTGATAATTCCTCTCAACAATCCCACACACGACTGTTTCTCTGGTTTAATGCCATACTTTCTCTTGTTGAACAACACTTGTCGATGAAGGGCACTTTAGAAAAGAAGTACGATTGATCATCATGGCGCTCAGAGACCCAATTACAGAACTTCAGTCGAGGAAAAGTTAGTATAAAGACCTGTATTTTCAGAATAAGGGAGTCATTTAAGGGCAAGGGGTCAACTTCCCCCTAAGTTACGAGAAGTAATTAGGCTTTTAAACATACATATGTGGATTCTCCTTGTATCTTACAGTACCTGTATCGTTTGGACATTATTTAACATAGTAAAATTTTAAAGATATTTTACTGATTAAAATAAGGTGTGATTCAAGCGAATCTCAAGATAATTTAAATTGAGTTTGATTTATGGACGCTCTTTAACTACTATGGTCCTTAGCGTCCCATTCTATATTGGGCGTGAAACACCGGTAATTTTGCTCAGAGGCCTCTTTATCAGGCTTGAGGTTCTTTTACGTGCCGTAAATCTACGACACGGGACCACCTGCTATACCTCCCTTCCGAAGGAAGCCGTGCTAAGGATTTTTACGCCCGAAAAAATCCATCGCCCTCCGCCGGGTTTAAACCCGCGACCTTGGGAACTAGAGGCTACCACAGTACCACTAGTCCACGGAGGACGACATCCTCAAGTTACTTCACCACGCTACTTGTTAGGATATTTTTATATGAGGGACTTGGAACACCAATTTTCACTTGTGCTACAATTCAGAAAATATTTAATTAACCTTTTAACGGTAGTAGGTGAGAGCGATCTTAGCAGAGGAACCGATTTGTTATACACTTTGAGGGGGACACGTTTCTGCAATAAATCGTATATTAATAAAATATATAGTGCAATTACTAAAGTAAAGGATATTTAATCATTGTAAGGTACATATGCTTTTAATTGACTGAAAATTAAGTAAGTGGTTCCTTAATTTAAACCTTGTAGAATAAATAAGTCATTTCCTTTGAGTCTTACCTTACTGACTTCTGGCAAAGCTGTTGCGTCTCAGTTCATTCCGACCGACACGGGTGGCCGAGGTGGTTAAGATATGGACTCGTAAACCGGAGGTCTTCTGCAGTTCAAATCCCGCGAGGACCATGTTCCCTGACTGAGTTTTTTTCAGGTTTTCCTCATACTTCATAACTGGCAAATGCCGGGGATGTCTAATGTTTAGGCCTGAAAGTTTCCTTCCGAAACTTCCTTTCCCAATTATGATTTAATGTTTTGTAGCAGTAGCTTTCACCACCTGTGGTACTGTATGCAGTAAAAACGGGTGCTAAACACTAGTTAGAAAGAGAAAAGAAGGAAATAATAAAAAAGAAAATTCAGTTTTGTTTATGAACTCCTCTGTCACTAAATGAAGATCTAAGAAAATGGCTTCTTCACGGTGAAATGCAAGACAACAACAGCATTTAGGCCAATACAAGGAAATTTAATTCATAGCCACTCAAACGACTGAGGTAATTTTGAAAACTTGCCTACTACATAGGTGAGAAGATAAATGACGAACTCGAAAAATGGGCGCAACGCTATTCCTATCAGTGGATTTCTCAGGACATACAAATGCATTTTGCAGCACACCTTATCTCGAAAACTGGCACATATTGAACCTGCATATTATTCTTCTATAATAAGGGATGAAACCATAGATTTGTCAACAGAAGAATAGTTCAGTATTTGTGTGCTGCAATTCTGACCCAATGTTAACGGAAACCTAGGTTGCGTGATCAATGCTTTTGTTTTTAAACAATTTCGTTTTGCTTACTGAGAGGTATATCTTGTTTTTTTTGTTGGGGAAGGCCCCACCAGTAAAGCTGTTGGGGGATTTCATGCTCCTGGCTTTGTAAGTTAGGGGAACAGAAAGTGCCTTCCACCCTAAGTCGGCGACTATAGACCTAAATGCGTTTGTTAACAGGCCCTTTTTCTTTGTATGGTATAATAGTTGTAAAGAAATATCTTCTTCTCTCCCTAACTATGTAAATGTCGCCTCATATTCAAGTTTTGACATCTTTTTGTGTTTAATTTCTGACTGGCTACTGCCGCGTAGCTAAGGATAACAGTTAACAATTAACTGGGTAAAGGTCCTGCTTCAGAAAAAGCCAAAAGATAGTGGTACATGATGATTTAATGTTGAGGGAAAACAGTAGACAGCGCTGTAGAGTAAGACATGATGTAGGTGTAATGTAAAACAGAAAGTAAGTAAACAGTGCACCTGTCGACTTAACAGTAGCATAGCGCTAAGGATCACAGCAGTTAAAAAGCCCCCATAAGTAAAACTCAATTTAATTTACGCTCATCCTTGACTCCTTCTGGTGTAGTGCCAGAAAGAGACAAAGTACATTTTTATAGTCTTTTGTATTTCTCAACAACTTTCAAGTTGTGATAGTGTTGTTTCCCTTGTCGCTGTTTTATAAGCTCACTGCTTTTTAAAGCATATCTGTACAAGTATTCGCTTTAGGATCAGACACACAGCTTGGATTTGGCTGTAGTAGGTATTGGGTTATAAGTACAATATATACTTCTTCCATCAGCCTTATGTGGGTAAGGGTAAGGCTGTTTATATTTTCTCCTCGATTGCACAGTATAATTTGAAAGTGCAGAATTTATAAGAGGTGATAGTAGACAGCTTACCTGAATTCACGGAATACCGAAAAAAGTGAGGGTTTTTTTGTAAAAGGACGTTTCAGATTCTTCAAGGAATAAAGATGACCTACCTTTTTGCGGAATAGGACCTGTTATACTACACCACATTCTTTCTTTGCAAATTATGAAAAATAAAAGAACTATGCAAGTCAAAGCCAGACCTAAAATTACTTTAATATATGTCCCACATGATTAAGAGTCATAAGGCTTTGCCATAGGTCACGTCATTGATGGTGACTCATATAAACAAACACAAAGTCACCGGCTGCTGCTGGGTACGGTGTGACTAGGAAGAGTGTTTCAGCCTCCTCGTTAAATGATGAACAACTTGCATTTAGTTCCTGTGTACCTAAAGGAAGTGATTGATGTGATTGGGCCCTATAGGAACTGTTACATTCACAGTGCATTGATGTCCTCTTAATTGCATCTTAGAAGATATGTTTTTGCGCAAAGTAACTTTATACTATAGTTATGTTTAATCAAGAATAAACATATTTTAAATTACTGTACGGGTGTTTAAATAGCATTACTTGCTACCACGTTACATAATCTGAAGATACCGTACACATCAAAACCAACATTCAAAAGTAGTTGTTATCCACTTGGAACTATATAAGCTGTGCTATGAGTTAAGTTTAACAGGTATGTGTGTTTAATGAATGAATGTAATACAATAGGAAGGTTTATGGCACAAATTTGTAATGAGAAGTCATTTTCGTAATTCTGTATAAAATGCCAGTGTTAAGAAATCTGATCTCTTACGCAAGGAGCCACCATATAACAGGGTCATATGTTCAAACCCCTGGGTAAGAAGGCTGAAGAGCTTGGAGCTTTACATGTGTGTGTCCCTATAAGGGAATATGTTGTAACATTGTTCTGAAAGATTCTTGGTTGTATGTAACTGTGTAACTGCTATCAAGAGCAAACATTCTAAATACTTCCTTCATATTTGTATAAATAGTCTTCAAATCGGCAAATGGGGAGGACTCGTACCAAGGGAAGTCTACAGGACAGTACGTCCGCTCGATTAATAAATATTTTCTTCTTCATTAGACGTACGCCGGGTTTCACCTACCGTCGTCAAGCATTCAAAGATCCTCAAACTGTTAACGGCTCCACCCAGTAGGAATAATGTAATAGTATATAGAAACGAAATCCATATTTTTTCCTTATTATTCAGGCGGTTTGCAATGTAAGCTTACCAGGTATCAATATTATGGCACGCGGGCCAGGTTCTTTTTATAATGGATTTATACAGAGTGAGCCAAAACATTCCGAACCAGCTGCGCGGTGTTTTTCCTGTCCCCATCCCGGTGCTCGTTGCCGTCTGCCGCTATCATAGAAAGGCGCGGATGAAACCATACAACATTTTTAAGACTACTTTTAAAGGCTTTACTTACAAACCTTACGAAAGGATATCCTGAAACTGGCCCCCGTCGTTGTCCATACGTTTTTGGCACCTCTTTAGGAAACTATCGATCACTCGCCGTAGTTCACCTTGAGAAATTTCCTGGCGGATACTTTGTTTTAATTCTTCCAGGGTGTGTGGGCTTATCTCGTACACTTTATGGTTTAAGTTACTCCAGAGGGGTATTTTATGAACAATATTACCGGCTGCGCGATGTTTTTCCACTGGATGTGTGGAAATGTGATAAAACATGATAACGCACTGCTGCTATAAACAAAGTCACGCTGTTGTGGTTTTGCTTTGCAGTGTGAAGTGCAGTATTGAATTGACGGTGATGTGATGTAATTCAGCTATTACCAGTTATTTATTATTTTGTCCTGTACTTAGTCATAAAGTATATTATGGTTCAGTAAATGTTTTCGACTATACAGCGTGTATTTATTTATGATTCGTATGTGTTAACTTGGTCAGCTCGCCAAGTGAAAATACGATTTACAGAAAGATTTGCAGGTGCGAAAGTTCCAGGCCGTACAACAATCCATGAACTTTACAGTAAATGTTCAGGCCACAGGAAGTGTTTAGGCTAAGAAATCTAAAAGACGGCGTTCGGTTCTTACCGAACAAACATTAGACGACATCGGTCATCGTTTGGAAAATTCCCCCAAAAATTCCACGATGGATAGTTTCCTAAAGAGGTGCCAAAGATGTATGAACAACGACGATGGCCAGTTTCAGCATTTCCTTTCATAAAGTTGGTAAGTAAAGGTTTTAAAAGTAGTTTTAAAAATGTTGTGTGGTTTTATCCGCGCCTTTCTGTGAAAGCAGCACACGGCAACGAGAGCCGAGGACGCGGACAGCAAAAACACCGCGCAGGCGGTTCGGATTCTTTTGGCTCACCTGTATCTGACAACAGTCGATTGAGAATGTTGTTTGAGACAGAGACTATATGATATTCTACACACCTGTTAACAGATATCGAGTGGCGTATCGCGGGGTTAAAAATACGGGTCGCCCTTATCTTTTCTTTGTTTCCGAATGTCAGTGACAGTCTGGCCCTTGGCCGGTGCACATCGCGAGTTGGAGAGTGCTTGGTTGTTGCCGCAACTCTTGTTTTCGTGTTGGTGGTGTATTAAGTGTTGGCAGGGAAATCGAGCAATAGAAGTCAATACGTAAACATACTATAAAATTTGTGTTTAATAAGAGTATGCAACGGCCCACGGCTTTTGAAATTCAGGAATGGATACACCACACTTTGGCACTCACTCCAGCGCAGGTACATACAATTAAGTTGGTGGGAAGAGAAAACGCTGTTTAATATAAAGTTTCACAAGGGCAATGTTTATGAAGAAGTACTATAAACACGAGGGAGCATTCCAATTTGCTTTAATGTCCGTGAAGTGACGGATGTGCAATTTACGGCGGCAGATAAAGAAAATACTTTGGTTCGCGTCTACATTGTGCCACCTGAAATCAGTAACGAAAGGGTAGTTTACGAGCTTCAAAATTACGGCAAAACATTGAACATCACTACTGACGGTTGGTCTGGCCGTTATAGAATTTCCAGTTTACACTGGTATACATTTAGTGCATATTCAACTTACTAAGCCGATACTTTCAACGTTAAAGATTGCCGGGTTTGAGGCCTACATTACCTACAGTAGACAAGAACAGATTAGTTGCATTTGCAAGGATAACACACATCTGAAAGCAGATTGTCCTCAACAATGGTTACGGGCATCTGCTCCACCTCAATTACGGCTACGGCATCAGCTTATGAGTGAGTTGTTTACACCGGTGTCCGAGAAAGACGTTGTTTCACGTGATGCAGTGCCTCCAGTGGACGTGACAATGGTTGCTGCAGCTCCCTCGGCGGTTACGGCTGCCGCAGTGCCAATCTCGGCGACTTCACTGACTCTTACTAATGACCACGGGGCAGCACCTTCAATCACATCTGACAGTGCTGTTAGAGACTCTTTGCAACGCAGTAATCCGGAAGGCGAACCTGATTCCAAGAAGTTGAAAGGTGAAGCAGTAACCTTTCAGGCACCGAGAGTTGCGGCTGTAAACCGGCAATTGCTACCTGAGAAAGAGACGCAGTCACAGGATCCACGGTTTCGCAAAACAGAACCTCTACGGCAGGACGGCGATACGATGCCTCAACCCTGGTCAGAGGACGTGGACCGCACCTTACCGTTGGGGCCAAACGAATTGGATACTTCCAAGTTGTCTGTCCTGAACGCAGTGAATCCGGATGGTGATTATGAGAAAACTGATAAAATGAAAGACAAATCTTCGCAGAAACAGAGAGTGCATCCGTATGTCTTACCAACGATGCCGCGAGACAAACCAGGCGCGAAAGTTGGCGGATCAGTTTAAATCTCCCGTTCTTGGTGTCCGGTCACCTAGTAGTGCTGTATTTCCTCGTCTGTGCTTTTACTTCTGGAGAACCTTTCATTCGTGGTTTTACTTATATGACGCTTCTTCACATGTTTGGTTCTATAAATGCTAATGGTCTTCGAAATCCGGTGAATCAGCGTTTACTTGCCGCATTTCTACACTTATATGATATAAATGTTGGATTTTACAGGAAGTCAATGTATCCAATCTTGATTTTCTGTGTCATTATGAGAACGTTGTCAATCTTGGACCGGACGGCCGAGGAACGGCATCGCTTTACCAAAAAGGAATGCGTCTTACTAACGTTGATCTTCATCCCTCTGGACGTCTAATCTTCGCCCTATAAACTGACATAATCTTGATCAACTTGTATGCACCTTCTGGCTCTCAACGTCTATCTGAACGAGAATTATTCTTCAAAACAGTTCTTCTCAATGCCCTTTCTAAGGGTTCTAATTATCCCATTGGTGGTGACTTTAACTGTACTGTTGCTGCCAAAGATCACAGTGCAATGCCCAACCTTAGTCCTATGCTCAAGCAAATCGCAACGCATTTTGACTTTGTAGATGCCTGGGAGTCAAAATATGGTTCTCGTGTGGACTTCACGTTTGTCCGTGGATTTTCGGCTTCTAGAATTGACAGATCTTATTTCTCTCGCACCTTGGGTCTTACTGTCCATGATCTTCGAGTGCATCCCCCTGCGTTCAGTGATCACCATGCAGTCGTCTGTCGGATTACGCAGGTTGCACCTATTCCCTCGCCAGGGAGAAGTTACTGGAGGATTCCTGTATCCATTTTCGCGGAGGAAGATTGCCAACGAGACTTCCACTTACTGTGGGGAAAGTTGCATCCTTCGTTCCTCAATTTCCGCAAAAAACTTCCCTGGTGGTGTTGTAAGGCTAAACCAGCAATTATTTCCCTTTTTAAACGGGCAGTTCTCCAACTAGCCAGGGAACGGAGAGAGCTACTGGATTTCCATTATGCTGTTTTACAGGATCTCGCTGAACTGCAAAGAGTCGGTCGTGATGTGATCCAACGTCCGCACGCTGTTAAGGAACAAATTTCGTTAAAGCAATTGGAAATGCTCCGCCTTCGAGTTGTCTCCCATCTTTGACATATCTTGCTGGAGATCGCCAACAGGGCGGTCAGCGTTTTGTACCAGAACTTTGTCACGATGGGAGGATAATTTCTGGATCCTTTGCTATCATCCGCTGATTTCATGACTATTTCACTGCTACATTTTCCGAAGGTTCCAATGCCGGTGCCACCTGGTTTCCGCTGCATTATCACCTGCCTTCGTAGAGAACTTCCTCTCTTTTCCGACCTATTACCTCTGCGGAATTAGCGGCAGGGTTTCAGAGTGCGAAGCAGAACACTGCTCCTGGACGGATGGTATTCCGTACGCCTTCTGTTCCACGGCGTCATTGCTACTGAACTCACAGCAGTGTTTGCAGAAATTCAGCGTTCCTCTGTGGTTATCGAGAAGTTTGTAGAAGGCGTAATACTGCTGCTTCTGAAGCATCGATGTGCGAGAACCGTTGCAGAGTTTAGGCCAATTACCTTTCTCAAATGCGACTATAGGTTACTGGCGAAAGTGTTTTCTTCGAGTCTGAATCTGGCTTATGGAGCAATTCTCTGCAACCTCCAGACTGTGGTTTCAAGTGGCAGGAACATCATCCAAAATATTGGCTTATTGAAGGATGTTATTTGTCATGTTGAAACCCAGAAGCTTCCAGTGGCATTGATTAACCTTGACTTTGAAAAGGCGTTTGATAGCGTTAGTCATTCTTACCTTTGGTCACTTATGCGGCATTTGGGGATCCAAGGGCAGCTTCTTTCATTATTACGAAACCTTTATGCTGCTGCGACATCCAGGATACTCTGCAACGAATATCTTTCTCCAATTCTCCGCATAGAGTGATTAGTCCGACAGGGTTGCCCCCTGTCTATGGGTTTATTTTCTTTAAGCCTCGATCCCCTTTTGCGACAACTACAGCCATCCCTTGGTGGTACAGAACTGCACGTCAGCGATTCCAACTTACCGCATATGCGGATGATGTGACTATCTTCCTGGAAAACAATGCTGACATGGTCACCTTGCACCAGTGTGTACGAGACTATAGTGCCGTTTCTGGAGACCAACTACATTTTACCAATTCGGAGGTATTACAGTTTGGTCGTTGGTCAGAACCCCTGAATCTTCATATATGCGAATAGTAAGCCGCACGAAGATCTTGGGCATTGTGTTTACGCACTGTTTTTGCGAGACTGTTGCACTTAATTGGGCTGACAAACTGACGAAGTTACGGATGCTCTTAGTAGAGCAGCGGACTCGATCACTCAACCTTTTCTAACGAGTTTGGTATGTGCATACTTACGCCCTCAGTAGTATTTGGTACATTGCTCAAGTGTTGCCTATTACCAAGCAATTTTCTCAGAGGATGGAATGTCGTATTGGTTATTTTCTCTGGTCCGGAGCTGCTTATTGGGTTTCCAGGGAACAACTACAACTGCAGTTAATAAAGTGGTTGTTGGTTGATCGCAGTGGATGTAAAATGTCTGGTACTTCTTGGGAAAACTATACCGCGTATTCTGGACGGCAAGGGCCTTCCGCTACAGCAATCTCTTTAGGCAGCACAATTTCGTGTTCCAGATAAGCGGCTACCCGAATTTCGGCGGTGGTGGAAGACCTTTGCGGACCTACTCACAATGACTACTCAGAGATTGGCCGTCACTCGATCAGCCTTCTTTTACAAACATCTCATGTCTACCACCAGTGTTGTACCGCGGGTACAACAAAATTGCTCGCTGAAACGATGGAGGACAATTTGGAACAAATTTCGGAATCCGAAGTCCCCCACTGACTGGAAAGCTGCGATTTACTCGGCTGTCAATTTAGGTTGTTCCAACAGCTGACAAATTGTGGCGGCATGACAGAGCAATATCAAATCTCTGCCTCAGATGTTCTGCGGTGGAGATCTTGAGTCACAAGTTGGTGGATTGTGCTGTAGTTTGCCAAATATGGGACTGGGTAAATGGACGAATAGAAGTGATTTGTAGTGGCGTACCAGTGTTTCCAATGGGGGTCTATCTGAACCTCGAATTCAAGCACGCTGATAAGAAACTGACAGATGCCCTTACTTGGCTACTTTTTGCCACCTATTTTAGGTGCTTAAAGTTGGGGACGCAGTGAATGTACAGGCCTTTCAGATATTTATCCGGAAGGAACGCTGGGAGTTGGACAAAAGGAACGCTTTGGCCTTGGATCTCCCGCATTTAAGGAAAACTTAAGTGTCCTCTGTAGGAGAGCATATGATAAGAATAAGGAAAAGAAATAAAGAAAAGAAAAAAAGAGATCCATACTTCTTGTGTAGTAGTATTTTAATATTATTCTAGAAACCTATCTCCTTAAAAAAGGCAAATCTTAGCCAATGAAAACAGACGTAGTGCACATTACTGTTCCCAACCATCACAAACCTATATAACGAGCAGTCATAGTTGAGGAAGCGTAATTTTGATGCGTTTGTCCTTGATAATACGGCAAAAATTCAAGAGGTGTAAGTTTGACGTTAGTGAAATCCGGCATTTTCATGAGTAAGATTCAAATATGTATTTCTTGTAAATATATAACGATTTAGAAATGAGACGTTTTGTTAGTGTTAAATTCGTTGACCAATAACTATACGTTTTACTACAATAATAGCTAACATGCGGTCCAAATCTCTTGACGCTCGAGGCGTGTCCACTAATACGCACTAGCGAATAGCAGCAGTGCTGCGTTGTCTCATACCGACAGTACACATTGCTGCTGGCAAATCTGTTAATTGCAATATCATGTGCGCGGCTGCGTATTTCATAATTGAAAAGCAACAAGTAGCTAGAATAAAAGGCGACGTTTTCCTAAACACGTACAAGAATGAATTATATTTTTATACCCAATGGTTCGATATTAAATTGTGGTTATTTTTCGTAATGTTTAAACGGAGGCCTTACTTATAACTATGTTTGTAATATTAATAAATCCTTTACTGTTGTAGTTATTTTAGATATTTTTATGGCATAGACATAATTATCACATAATAAATGCAATGTTTCATGTTCTAAATAAATTTAGAAATAGTTTCCCACGAGGTTTTCTAATACAGCTACAAACACGTCATGAATATCCTTTTAAAACCCTCTGACGCAGCTCTACCAAACCATACATGATGTCTTCTTTTCAATAAATAACGTCATGTATAGTTCTGTTTCACAGAATAATACCATTGGTAAACAAATGACTAAGTGCATTTTAATGGTTTTTATGCTTACTTCTGCATTGCGGAATCCTATAACCAAGCACGTATTCGTTAGATGAGAGGAGCTTGTTGTGCGTTTTACAACATTCAGGACCTCGTTGCTTGGAATGTGCTACAAAATAAAAAGCCATATAATGGATGAATCCAACTGAGAACTTTAAGCAAAGAATCATCAACTGTCATCACATTCTCGGGGAAGCATCAACATGGAATTCATTGCACCATTGTCGCGATAGCTCAAGGTCAAAACATTGACAAAGCAAAAATATTGCTGTTGTACTTTTTACAGCACTCTTGTTGGGAGGTTAAGCAAATCAGTTGTGAATTCAACTGCGGTTTACTGAATTCTTAAAGTGATAGGCTTTGTCCTAGCACTCATAAAATTAACTCTTTCATGAAAATGTCGCTTAGTAAACCCAATAGTGGATATAATAGTAAGGTTAGGGCTTTTATCTTCAGTATGTATAATTTCTTTAAAATGTATGCCAACGAAGAAAACCGCAAAAATCTTAACTTCACGGAATTTCAAAAACCTACGCCTGAGGCCTGCGCATTAAATACATCACTGTTTCACGTGAGTGTAGGAAAGCGAAAAAGACGCACGCAGAGGGAGCTGCGAAATAGTTTACATCGTCCAGAAAGCATATACGCTAACCTAAGTGAGTGACGAATCTGGACGATTTCGAAAAAGATGTTGTACCGCGCAGTGTTTTTGAACTTTATGATAAACTTGATGTCGAAGACGATGAGGATATTCCGTTAGCTGTACCAGTTGAATAACAAAGGGCGCATAGAAATGTCTGTTTATATTTCTCTATTTGCGTATCACATTTCCATTATTGTGTCTCTTCTTGGTTTCTTGCAGCTTTAAGTGAACATTGTGATGACATTTTTAACAAACGCGTAACGTTCCGACGAAGCAAGGTGAACTTTGGCAACCGCGCGGTCTCTCCGTATTGGTTGTCACGATACGTCCAGAGATTTGAACCGTACAGTAGTTAATGTATGCTTTTATAAAACATACATACTATAACTTTAAGCTAATTAAACAAAACAACATTATTCGTAACTTATATTGCACCCGTCGCAAAAGTCTACTCTTTTAATTTACCTGACCACAACTGCGCTTGAAGCATCAAGATTAAAAAGTATCTGTGAACCCTTTGTACCCAAACGCTGAGAAGGATAAACCGGCCTCTTGGTTTGTTCGCCGAGTCCCTATCGGTGACGATAACTTTACATTCCTACAAAAAAGGAAAAGCTTATGCTCAGTTTCCAGATTTATCAAGTATTATAATTACCTTACTGCCATATTTTATCTACCTTACTACGACATGTTTCTCTTAATAACTAACTAGAATAAAGATTACGTATAAACTCCCACGTTGTTCAACACAGACTCCACGTAAGATCTTTTGTTGTTTGGGCAACAAATCAGTGTTATATTGACTAATAATTTACATTACATTTGAAATTAATACAGTGATAACTAGACAGCGGATTTTAGGCAAATGCCTATTCCTTTTCTTAACATAGGCTTGCCTCAACTTTTGTATTTACATGTATCATAATAGTTTAGCTCTACATAAAGCAGGTTGATGGTGTCTAAAAACGCATATTTTGACTTTAGTGCCTATTTTCCGCTCAAAGTCTATTTTAAGTTCCTACTTTCCAAATTAACCTATTTTTCCAGTACATATTCGTATGCTTGTTTTATTTGTGACATTTTACACTGTTCTTAGAATCATCATTAAATCATAACGGTGTACTATGACTTTTAAGAGCGTGTACCATTACACACAGAAAGGCAGCAAGCGCTAAAGAGCAACTATCCACCACCAGATATGCAGTAGCATTCTTAATTCTAGAGTAGATACATGAATTCCCACATTACTCGACAGATGGGAATATTATTTTTGTTAAGTTTGCAATAAAGAGGTGATTGAAACAATATGTTTCTCCCCAACTTCCAGTTATTAAAATGAATTGTGCTTAGTAAAATTTTCTAAAACAAAATAACAGTTCACAAACATTAAATACATATTTAAAATATTAGGCTTTTCAGGTGTAGAGTGATCAAGCGTAGCATCTTACGCAACTTGCGCAAGGTGCTCTACAAACGTAAATGTAGAAAAGGAGTCTACACTGAAGAAAATCCTCTTGACGCAGACCTCAGGGACATCATCCAGGAATTTAGTGCTGATTTATGTCGTGCTATTAAAGCAGAAAATATCCAATTAAAACTTTACGAAATAAAATTTCAGGAACTAATAGGTAAAGTACTGCCACCAATCAGTCCTTTCAGAGTCAACTCTTCGGAAGACATACTTGCAAGATACGTATGAGGACGCTATTTCTAGGATAAAAGAGGATCTTTGGAATTCATATATTTTGTGGTTTTTGTTTGATGAAACTACGGACACCCTTGGGCGTTATGTTTCCAACTTAATTGTTGCAAACCTTAATCCTGATACACCGTCCAGAGCTTATCTGATCTACACGAAGCAGTTGAAGTATAATACCAATCAAAATACAGTGGCTCATTTTGTGAGCAGTGGGCTCAAAATTATTACTCCTGATGAAGATGAAGTTTTAATATCTGACAGCGTCTGCTTCATATATGGCATATGCCATGCGTACACTTAAGGTGTTTTCCCTCCTGTTGTCCATGCAACCTGCTGGGCCCATGGTCTAAACCGGGTAGCAGAGACGATCAGATTCGAATTTCCGAAGATGAATTAAATAACCTCTTATGTAAAGAAACTTTTTGTAAAGGCTGCATTTAAAAGTGATGGCTATTTTGGCAGAAATTTCCCGATGTTTCTCTTCCTCCAGAACCTGTGATCACTCAATGGGGAACATAGCTGAGAGCTGCTGACTACTACAGTGAGCATTTTAGAGCAGCCAAAGAACTTGTGTTCCATTTTAGAGAGTGATTCAGTTTGTGAAACCGACGCTAAGAAAGTCCCAAATGACTCTGGGGCTGAAAATGACATGGTGTACATCAGGACTCATTTCGCATTCTTTATAAATACTATTACTGCTCTTGAAAGTAAAGGAAAGCCCTTTATGAATAATAAGACTTACTGAGCACAGCAAAGTTTTTATTTATGGACGCTTTTTAAGTGCTATGGTCCTTAGCGTTCCATTCTATATTGGGGTGAAAGACCGGTAATTTTTCACAGAGGCCTTTTTACCAGGCTTGAGGTTCCTTAATATGTCGTAAATTCACGGCACGGGACAACCGGTTTTATTTCCCTTCCGAAGGAAGGCATGCTAAGAATCTTTACACCCGAAAAAATCCATCGCCCTCCGCCAGGTTTGAACCCGCGACCTTGGGAACTGGAGGCTATCATGGTATCCACTACCCCAAGGAAGACAGCAACAGCACTATAAAGCAGAAGCTATCTGAAGCATCTGGAGCTGCGGGATAGCAAGCGAAGATGAAGTTGGATTTAATGCTTCAGGAGGGAGGGGGAGGAAAAGAAAAGGAATAAAAAAAACAGCGGGCTCATGAGATTGTGCGTAGCAGCTAAACTTCTTACAAGACAAAATGACGACGACGACAAATTAAGTTTTACCCATGGACACTTTTTAACTGCTGTAGTCCTTAGCGTCCAATTCTATATTGGGCGTGAGAGACATGAAATTTTGCTCAGATGCCTCTTCATCAGGCTTGAGGTCCTTTTACGTGCCATAAATCTACGACATGGGACCACCGGCTTTACTTCCCTTCCGAAAGAAGCCATGCTAAGGATTTTTACGCCCGAAAACATTCATCCTTCCGCTGGGTTTGAACCCGTAACCTTAGGAACTAGAGGTTAGCATGGTAACCACTATACCACGGAGGACGACGACGATTATGACAATGATGATGACGAAAGTGAAATCCCAGTTCATAATATGAAAAACCTAAAATATTTCCCAGAATCTTTAGTTGACGTTGAGTGGTCTTTCTCAGTGTACATATTAATACTTTGTGACAAACCCCATAAGTTTTCCACGGACAATTAAGAAAAAGTGAAGTCAACTACAGAACTGGTGCCTAGTCATAATCTGTAATTGTAGGTATCTGTGGTAACTTAGAAATACATTTGGTTGGTTTTAATGTGTACGTTGTACATTAAATCCAGTTAAGATTATGAAATCACTCCATCAGCGATATAGTGACTTTATTATTTAGTATCCGCTTATTTATATTGCCTATTTTTTAATTTGATAGATCCTAAATACAGCAATTAACGAGGCTATTTTAAGCAACTAAACCATTATATTTTAGTGACTAAACTTCCGATCTCTGGTGATAACATGTCTTTATTAGGCTATGCACGTCTCCGACCCTTGCGAACTGTCTCGGACTACTTTCAGTAGTGTTCAATCAGGGAAGACCAACGTTTAAGCTGATTTGCTTTTAGGCTTCCGTGACATTCAAATAATACTGGTGTATTTTATTATACACACAAAACTTGTGCATAAATATTGTATAATTATTAAAAAATATATTCCATTGCTCTTATGGCACAAAGCTGTCCTCTTGGACAGACATTGCCTTATTTGTATGCTTTCCTTTCACTGAAGCAAATCCGTAATATAGTATGAGGATGTACGCTGCATTTACTTTCCTTCAGCAGCCGGCTTCCAGCATTTCTTCACTGGACATTTACCACAAGTGTACAACGCCCGATTTTAAGACACGCAAGGCTCTCTAAACGTGTTTATGGACAACAGTTTACAAGAAGTGTCGCATCGATAGTTCACAGTCCAAGGACTAACAGGCGCGCACACACACGCACACACTTTTGACGAGTTTTCGATTATTTTCGTGACGTAGCCACGTAATAAAATACGTGTGAAGCGCGGCATCTCCTTCGGGGATTCACTCCTTAGGGAATCGAACACAAGAGGTCGTTAACCTCCCAGGAAGCAGCAGTCCCTGTGCGTCGCAACTGTGGTCACAATATCACTTGTAGTACCGCACTAGATGTCGCATCAGAAACGCACTCAGCAACTCACTATCTAAGTGTTTCACTAGCACACGCTGGATTATATAGTCCCTTGAAGTTTCCACATAACATTCTAGAATGATCCGGAGCCTTTAGAAGGGAAACTTAGAGAAAATGCTGCTTTTCTATCGCTAGCACTTCTGGTATTTAAGCTGGGGAGAGTGATACTGCGTCTACTTATCCCTCGAAGTGTCCTGCACCAAACTCCCGATGAGCTTGGCCATAGCCGTTGCGCCACACAGTTCTCTCCTCATCAGTTTCCCCCGGAATTGATGTCAAATGAGGTATACCTCATCGTTTATATGAGTGATCACCTTACTTGGGCCGTCCCAGGAACATTGCAGCTTCGGCTACTTCCCTTTAGTTCTCGCGGGACAATAGAGCCATTCAAGTCACCATCCTGGAATCCGGCATTGGTCACCAGACGGTCATAGCGGTCCTCCATGCGGTCACTTGCCAGCTTCAGGTGTCCCCTGGTGAAGCAGTTATCTCCCAGATTGTCCGTTGGCACCCCGACCTTATCACGTTACACTCGACATCGACTGCGTTAGGGGGTCCTCGACCAGCCCCGCAGGTGTCGCATTCCTGGCACCCCTGTCCATGTCGCCTCGAAAATGTAAGCAGTAGAATCAGCGATGCAGCTTCTTCAAGACCTTATTCACATAAAGTGCCCTTTGGGAATAGCGGTATGGATTATTTCAAGCACTTGCTTCAGCTTAGTCCTCGGGAGCACCAGCTGTTCCACCCTGGTATTCCCGTCTGTAAACACCCAAACTCTCTTCAGCACATCATTCCTAAACACCAGGGAGTTCCATTGCGTCCCATAGCTCCTATAAGTCGGCTATCTGGAACGAACATTCGCTCAGGACGATGCCCTCGAATTTCGGTGGCTTCACTGTTTATCCAAAATGCGATCTCATAACCGTAGGACCCTCTACACATTTGGCGCAGGTTTTGGCTTTCAGGTTGCGGCGCGGCTCTTTTACTGCGGTGTCCATTATCCTTTTATTTCCTTGGGTCTGCCTCTAGCCGTTTTTCTTACTGATATAGACATTCTGCCATTGCAATAATTTTCTTTCATGTTAGATTTATTTTCTTCTAACTCCTTTGCAACATCGTCTTTCAAGGCTTTCACCGTTACATTTATCTCAGACTTTACAGTGTCAATAACAAAACCAAAAGAATTTCATATTCTCTATTTCATTCTTTATTTCAGCTCCCATCTCCAGCATCAGAGATTTCACCGCTTTCACTTCAGTTACTGTCTCCTCCGTTCTAAATTTCATGTTCTTCATTTCAATTATTATTTGTTTATGCATTTCTCCATGTGGCCTTTATATCTTACTCCTGACACGAGTGTGACTTTGTCCAGTTTTTAATGTCACTTCGCTAAGTTTTCCCTGTTACTGAACGAATGGGATCTAGCTTAGCTTCCGCTTGTCAGTTCATTTGTCTTTGTGACGTAGCCACGTAATGAATTACGCGCAAAACAGCATCTTATTTGAGTGATTCACTAGCTGATAAATCGAGCACAACTGTCTCTAATCTCTGGCGGAAGTAGCATTCGCTGTACGTCGCAACAGTCGTCACAAATTCACTGGTGTATAACCGGACTTGATGTCGCATCAGATATACACTCCCCAACTCACTTACCAACTGTCTTGGTCACTCGCAGACACGCCAGTTTATATAGCCGCTGGAAGTTTCCTAGAGTACGTTCTAGAATGTTCTAGTAAGTTCTTTAGGCAGGGGAAGGGAAACCTCCAGAAGACTCTCTTTAACTGCTGATAGTGCTTCTGGTATTTACGCTTGGCGAGAGCACTACCGCATCTATTTATTTCTCCAAATGCCCCGGGCCAAGCTTGGGCCATAGCTGCTGCATCGCAATATCCACTCGCTCATCCACCCACACCCACGCAATCATCTATTCACACACTCACTCATCCGTCCCTCTTTCGACTATCTTTCATCCATCCATCCTTCAATCATTCTAAAGTTCCTTAATCCTCATAAATCTAACTTATTCTGTATGCTTTGTTTACATAATTTAATTCAAATAAAGCGCACAGACCACCAACAGGTTAAAGTTCCTGAAGAGTAAACCTAGGACGTATATTGTGAATGGTTTTCTCTCTTGTGTTTGGATTCTAATGACTTTGTTCGATATCTCTATCATTTATCTGTGATAGAGAAATTGTTGTGTTCCGTTAAAAAATTAATATCGAGATGTTACCGCAATTACGTAATTTGAAGTCCGTAGGATAAAAGTTTAGCATTTTGTTTCAGACAAAAGAGTCAGCGAAGCACTGTGTGTGCCTATCTGTAAACAGCATAGCTCAAAAGCTTTAAGATGGATAGTACCACATTTTATACTTGAATCAGTCTCTATTTAAGGATACCATGGGGACATTTTCAAGGAAATTCCCATCCAATAAATCCTTTATATGGACAAATGTTAACCATTTGGTATTTTGTAAAATATGTATGAGCAATTTTGAATAAATTATTTTATTGTGTTTGAGAAGATCTTGTCACTATAGAAGAATATGTACTTTGAGTTTTTAATGAACGTGAATATCTCTTCATTTTATTGACTGTTATATCATCTGAAAAAGGACAACACCATGATACAGAAAAAATGGAGGTCATTAGAATTATAATTTGTGCCAAATAACATGATTTCGTTGCATTAGCACTTTTCGGGATATCCTTAGTTTTATGCCGACGTTTTCCCGTACATATTGAAATTCCTTAACTGATAGAATCTGTTCGCAAATTGGCAATATTTTATTTTTTCTTCTCCTATGCATGAGTTTGTTACAAAAAAACTGACTTGTGATACAAATGGTTCAAAGTTTCACCAAGTCCAAATTAATGAATTATATATGGTTTCTGGACAAACCTTTATCGTAAATAGCATAATGAGGATATAGCAATAACTGTTTCTACCTTTATACAGCAGATAACCAATATAAAATAAATGTATGTGAATTAGTAATGCACAGAAATGTGTTGAATTGAAACACTTTATAGTCCCTTAAAAGAAGGAAAGAAAGAAAATGTATGTTAAAATAAAGGTCCAACTAGCGCAAATTGAATCCCCAGAATCCTGAAACCGTACACAATACACATTAGAATAAATAGATAATCTTTTTCAGGTAAATGCAGTGTAACCTTTTAAATCTCTATACTACTTACTTATGGTAAGTAAAGAAAGTATTGCATTCCAATAAAGAATTCCATGCCGAGAATTCACCGAAAACACTAAGAGGGGACCATAGCTCGATTTTATAGGACCTGGGCCCTTCTGCGGTGTGTCGACTAGAACTATCAAGTATGAGATAACCCAGCTTACGGCGAGGACGCATCTTGAAATATGGAGTAAACAGACCACTTCCAGACAGGCGCGTGCTTTGAAATCGGGATGTGACGGAAAAGTGAGTGAGTTTCTTCTGAATTTGACCTAATGGGGCATACCCAAGAACCTCTATGTCGTAAATGTGAGAGGAATTTTGAGACCTCACAGCATATACTATGTGAATTCGAAAGTTTGACTATGCATAAATATGTATCCTTTGGGTCCTTCGTTTTTGGAACCTGAGGAGAGAAAAAGGCAGATATCAAAGACGTTTTATACGGACCATCGAACTTGAGTAATGCCTATAATAAGAGGCACAAAAGGCTGCAAGAACCTATGTGCAGGCCTGTTTAAGAGTCCATTTAGTGATCATCTTCATCATCATCATCATCACCGAAAATACACGCTTTGAGACTGCTTGAATTCAAAAAAGCATTTTTAGAGAAAATTACGTGTGTATATGTGAGTGTCTGTGAGAAGCATAACTCAGAAACGGAAAGTCAGTTGAATACCCAACGTGGTATTTAAGTCCAGTATCTTCCAAGGATGCAACATAAACGTTTTCAAGAAAATTCCCATACCCAAATCTACACGTAAAGTGGAAAAATTGTCGTTGCTTGCTACTGTATCAAAAATGGCTCAAACGATTTTGAGGGAAATAGCATCTATATATGATAACTGTATAACAAATGGGATGTAAATATTAAGTTTTTTAGGGAACTGCCTTTGAAGTGCTCTTCATTCCGAAAGACTTATATGTAATTTAAAAAGCTAAGAGGACATCTTACCGCACAAATTATGTAGATCTCGTTAAAACACACAATTTATGTAAGCTATCAACCATTATGCAGTTAACAATTTCCAAGATATTGTTTCTTATTTGCTTGACTTTCACATACTTCTAATTTTTCAAGTGATAGATACCTATTTGTTTTTCCCCTCATCACCAGAACCTGGAATTTCCAACAATCAGAAGGCGTCACTCTCTTTAAAATCTGACTATCATTTTAGCTAAGATATCCTACAAGGAAATGTGTGAATTGTAATGAAGGTTCACCTACATTAACAAAATTAGATGGAAGAATAAGCTTTTATGAGCTTAATTTATAGAAGAGTGAGTGCAGAAGGTCAAGTGAATGCCGCACTTCGTACCTCTATGTTAAGTGCTTTTAGAGGTTGCTAACGACGTAGGTATGCAGAAATAGTGAATGAAATGGACGAAATTATGCTCAAATGAGCCCAGGGTGAGTTGAGCTTAGAGTTACTTGATACGTGTTTTTAATACATGTAGCGATAACTTTTTAAAACGAACGGAACATTATTTTCTAAACACTGTATTATCATTCATTACATTACACTACTTCTCCACATAGTCACCGCCGTTATTCAGGCACTTGTCGTAATGGCATACGAGTTTTTGTATGCCTTCCCAAGGAATGATGCAAGCCAATGAAAGCCAAGTCTGCACTTCTTTCATATAACCGTCGTTGAAATGTTTTCCACTAAGAAATTTCTTCAGATGAAGAAAGAGATTAAAATCGCTTGCAGCCAAATCCGTACTATAGTGAAGGTGGTCAAATTGTTTCTAACAGAATGATGCAATAATATCTTGAGTTTCTTTGGCTGTGTGTGGCCATACACTGTCACTCATTATTATTTCCCCATAAACTTCACACAGTTGACAATTAATCTTTGCTGTCGTAACATTTCTCGCGTTCAAAAAACGAATCACTGATTTGATATCAGAGTCGCCACGTCGTTCGATTGTTTTGAACATTTCGAAACGTCCCAATAACAGGAAAACACAAAGTGACGATCTCTCACAGCTGCGCATGGTTTCCCAATGAATGGAGGAATTGATCGCGCTTGCTCAAATTCGAGACTGCAGCACTGCAGAAGCAAAGTGTTCCAACGGTACCTACCTTAAAACACGCCTCGTATATATCTTATGAGGATAAGGGGAAAATCCTGTTCACCCAAGCAGGATAAAATTCGGATCCTTATGTTTTAATGCCATGCACACCACCCCTATACCACGGAGGTAGATGCGATCAAACCCACCTTGATGCTTCTCTAGAACGCTGGACACATGAAAGATGATGAGGGAAAACAGCAGAAATCGGTGCATAAATTGTAGGTGACTAATATTAGATGCTTTTAGGCTTTTCTTGAATGTTAACGATCAAATTTAGCCTTAGGATTGCAAAACTACTACTGTGTACTACTCTGTGTAGTATTTCATAATAGTAAGTGGAGGATGAATTGAATGTCAGCCAAAACTCCATAAGAGATTTTACTGGAGATATATGTCTAAGTCCCTCGAAACAGAACATTCATTTTCTGAAAAAGGTGCGCGGGTGAGCGAGTGCCAGTGAACAGCATAACTAGAAAACGAAAATGTGATGAAATACCAAACTTGGTATTTAAGTCCAGCATCTTCCAAGGATGCAAAAAAGCATTTTAAAGAAAATCCACAAATACTAAACTAGTCTTTTCATGGAGAAATCTTATTTTTGCTTATGTCAAAATATCTCTAGCAATTCTGATTAACATGCCGAATGCTTAAGATACATGCATGGCAAATAAAGAATAGGTAAATGTAAATTGAGAGATCTGAAGAATTAATTTTCCGGCAGGTTGGACATCTGATACCTCCCCAAACGTGTCAATTTCACAAATTGCTCACAAAGGATTTTACCGACAGGTGTGACATCTGAACTGCTAATTGCTCGTCAGATGTAAATTTTTACTTGCGAAGGCCGAAAGGGATCAAAATGTCAACGCCTCACTGATTCGCCACCCATATCGATTTTGTGCATGCCGACATAGTGAATGCCGATAGGTGTGACATCCCACACCCCCGCTCTCTAATCACTAGTTAACTGTCGATTTGATTGACGAGGGCCTTGCAGGCGTGAAATATGACACCGCTAGCGCCGTCGATCGAATCAATGCAAATTAAATAGGTAGTTTTATTTTAACAGCGATATGATCCCATGAGGTCGGGCATCAAGTTGAATGTATTTTTCCTTCGGAAGCCAATACCGGTATTCAGTTTAATTATATCATTAAATAGGGTTAAGGTTCCCCTGTAGTTCGGTTTAATTGAAATGGAATAGCTAATTCTATTTATAACGCGTAATTGTTGCATTTCAGCTAGTAATAGATTTTACCCTGAATCTGTTGGTAACATTACTTTCGATCCACATTTAAAGATGCATTTAATAATTTTATTAATGATAAAATCGGTAGCTAACGTTATAATATGAAAAAATACCGAGTGGATTTCCCCATAGTTGTTGCGTAGCATTCTCATATAACAAAAGGTTTGCATTATAGTCTTAGATTACCTCTTCTACCAAAAGAAACCGCAATGGAGTTTAATAACAAAGGGCGGAGTCTCTTCTTTGGAATAAGCCACGAAGATCGAACCGCAGTCTTTGGTTTCTCTTCGTAACAAGTTGATATTAAATCTTTTAAATGCAAAGTCTTCTAGAATACCACAAGCGTCAATACATTTAAAAGCTATTAAGGAAAGGAACAAATTACTTGATGTATACATTAACATTTTTAATTAAAGTGCGCTATATATGCAGTTCCCCATATAAGACAATATCTATAATGAATTAAATTAATTCCAACAACAACACAATATTTATTGAAACTCTAGATTTCATAATGGACATTTCCATTAATGCATTGGGAATGTATAAGCAATGTGTATTCTTATAAGCAATAAAATATTTAAGAGATATAACGCTAAGGGATAAGTATTTTTTTTAATTATGATTACTTAACAGTTGGAGTATGTTAACAAACTCTTCGATCCTCATGATGTTACGAACATGTAGGGATTGGCTGGTTTTCGTAGAGCAGCAGTTGTAGCTTAATACACATATATGAATGCCAGCAAAAGCCTTCCAGAGACCACTTCACTCACACAAGTGAGTTTTTGTGGACGTCTATCCGAAACCTAAGCTTCTCTCCTGTGCCCAGGGAAAGGCGCCAACTAGTGGCACTCTTCTCCGTGGGATTTTCTATTAGGCCAATACCCGACTACTTAAAACGGTCCACCCGCTTTTGCGGTGTCGGAGGTGGATACACCAACTACGCGCGTCAAGTCTAGAGGAGAGGACTAGCGACAAACCTCGATAAGGCCGACAGTGAACTAGCACACCGTTCCCCAGCTACCCAGGTCGGTGCCGCAGGGCATTGCTGTTTCTCACTACCCCGCCTGGATATCACAATCCAAATATATTTAATCTCGCATGGGTTTCGGGAACCACTATATCTTCGAGACCAACAACCGTAGAGCTCCCCTTCGGGAGGGTCTCAGATGGTAATATCAGAAGTACCAAGAAAGTAGAATAGACAAGACATAGATAGTCTACCGCTAAAATGAACACTTTTAGTGCATTTTCTCCAGCAATTAATGGGTTGTCCATTAGCACATTTTACACTATTTTTGTGCAGGTTTCGCAGAGGTTTTTAGACATTTTAGGCACTATAGTGGATATTTTAGGGCATTTTAGGACTTTGCAGGGTACCTTGATGATATTTTGGTGGCATTGGTGAGCAAATTTAAGGCACCTTTTCGGGCATTTTGGAGGGCCCTGCAAGGAGTATTTCAGGATCTTTGAAGGTATTTCAGGCTCTTTGAAGTTATTTCAGGCTATACATTAGGAATTTTTAATGCTTTTACAACAATTTAAGGCAATCTTACGGGCATTTTTCATGTACCTTATTCAGGCATTTTGGACACCTTTATGGGAATTTAGGGCACTTTAATAGGCATTTCGGGCACAGGAACCTATATTTAGACACTCGTATATGCGTCTTGGGCACCATTACCGGCATTGAGGAACGGGCATTAGTAGTATTAGTCCCGGATGAGCCAATTGGATTATCGTTATTGCAATTGGTTCATCCGGGACGAGTTAAAAGAATTGAGGATTAGGGAAAGATGAAGGAAAAACAGGAAGTGACGTGGAGTGTTTTGATTGGTAAAAATAAGACGAAATGTGATTGTTTGGATAATTCGGGTGGAAGATGAAGGAAGGAAGATGAAAGAGTATGGAGGACACGTGATGGAGAGGAGCGGGGTGGCGAGGTGTTGTGTGTGCGGAGGTTGGGACTGAAAGAGGGAAAAGATGGCGAGCGAGGGATAAAAAGTATAACAGAAAGTGACGTGTGAAGTTGTGATTGGTGGGAATAAGAAGTGATGTTATTGGTGGAAAGGAACAAATGAAAGTTGTTGATTGGTAAGAATAAGAGAGATTATGATTGGTGGAAAGAAAAAGGTGTGGGAGTGGGGTATGTTGGAGGTGATGGGAAAGGTAAGTTTTGCTAGCAACAAGATTTGCAAAAGCCTGTCGAGAACTCATCAGCAATTTCTGAACGTTGGATGGTGGTTTTCTTGAGTGGATAGAGAGATGGGGCGATATGAGATGCGGTGGCGAAAATGGGAACTAAACAAGATGGTTGAGACAAGAGGTTTAAGGACGAGGAAATTTCGAGGTTAGTGGTGAACATGGCGGTCGCAAGAGGTGGGGGCAAGGAGACGTGGTGGTGAGAATGGGAACTAAAAGAAGATGGCGGTAGCAAGAGCTTAGAAGAGCAGATTTTGAGGTTAAAATAGTGGGAACTAAAAATGGCGGAGGGTCGGCGACAAGGAGATGCGGTGAGAACTAAACAAGATGGCGGACGCAAGAGGAGGGTAAGGAGATTTGAGGTTACAGTACCAAAACACGAAAGGATATATTCCTACGCCAAGCAGGCCCGAAAAGTAATTATGCGTGCGGTACTTACCTGTTACCTGTGTTGATGCGTCACCAAAAGCACAGCAGCTTCACGCGACGCGAAAAGAATAAAAGCAAACTGTTTTTGAAAATGCTTAACCAGCTTTAAGATCAACCAACATCACTACGCACTGATATACCTAGGTTTTTTAAAACGGTACAGACGCCCTTTGCACAGACGTAATTTAACTATACCAAAAACCTGGTACTGGACCATCGTAATCGTCGCTAGCGTACGTAGGAGCAGGGTTCTCATAGCCGGTCGAAAGCGGTCAAAGAAGTGTACGACGTAGGTGTTCACAGTAGCTCCTGTCGAGTCAACCGTCGAGGTGTGAATGAACGAGATCTGTTCTTGCCGGCAATCTGGTTCGGAGATGAGAGGCGCGGTGGTAAAAATGGGAACTAAATAAGATGGCGGAGGCATGAAGTTGAGGTTAAAATATGAGGTAAACGTGGAGAGCTTAAACTAAGATGGCGGTGGCGTGGTGGTGAAAATGGGAACTAAACGAGATGGCGGAGGCAAGAAGTGGAGGGACGAAGAGGTTTGAGGTTAGGGTCAACATGCGAAAGATGTCGAACGCAACAGATGATGACGAGGAGATAGAATTGAGGATTAGGAAAAGATGAAGGAAAAACTGGAAGTGACGTGGAGTGTTTTGATCGGTAAAAATAAGACGAAATGTGATTGGTTCGTTAATTCGGGTGGAAGATGAAGGAAAGAAGTTAAAAGAGTATGGAGGACACGTGATGGAGAGGAGCGGAGCGGCGAGGTGTTGTCTGTGCGGAGGTTGGGACTGAAAGAGGGAAAAGATGGCGAACGAGGGATAAAAAGTATAACAGAAAGTGACGTGTGAAGTTGTGATTGGTGGGAATAAAAAGTGATGTTATTGGTGGAAAGGAACAAATGAAAGTTGTTGATTGGTAAGAATAAGAGAGATTATGATTGGTGGAAAGAAAAAGGTGTGGGAGTGGGGTATGTTGGAGGTGATGGAAAAGGTAAGTTTTGCTACCAACAAGCTTTGCAAAAGCCTCTCCAGAACTCATCAGCAATTTTAAATAACTAGTGTTTCGGGGTTTTCTCTGGTTGGTAGACGAATGCAAGCTGTTTCTGCTTTTTCATAGGTTTTCCCAAAATTGAAAATGCATATATATTGTAACACAAAAGTGTGCAGTGCAAAAGAAAATAAAAATTAAATAGGCACACACACACACACCCGTTACAGTTGCCATACTTATATTATTCGTCTTTTTCTTTTTTTGTTTTTTTTTTTTGTTTTTGCTTTTTCGTTTTTTTAAAAAAAATAACTAGTTTTTCGGGGTTTTCTGTGGTTGGTAAACGAATGCAAGCTCTTTCTGCTTTTTCATAGGCTTTCCCTGGTTGGTAGGCGTTTGCTGTAGTGGTTGACGAAGCCCTTTTTAATTTTCGAGGTTTTTCAGGTTTTTCGTGGTTGTCCCTGCCTGGGAGGGAAATGATGAAGTTTTCCCTTGTCGGCGCACGCATACTAGGCACATACTCGCACACACTCACACACACTATAATAGTAGCGTATAAAAAAAATTTAACATACAAAATCCACACAATGACCAAACTGAAAATGTATATATACTTTAACACAAAAGTGTGCAGTGAAAAAGAAAATAAAAATTAAATAGGCACACACACACTATAATAGTAGCGTATAAAAAATTTAACAAACAAAATCCACACAATGACAAAACTGAAAATGTATATATATTTTAACACAAAAGTGTGCAGTGCAAAAGAAAATAAAAATTAAATAGGCACACACACACACACACACTATAATAGTAGCGTATAAAAAAATTTAACAAACAAAATCCACACAATGACAAAACTGAAAATGTATATATATTTTAACACAAAAGTGTGCAGTGCAAAAGAAAATAAAAATTAAATAGGCACACACACACACATTTAATAGTAACGATACCGCTTGATAAGGCATAAATTGCACGCTGTTTGTTAGGACAATGCATGTTGAAAGTTGGCACACTGGGAAGTGCATGTTGAAAGTTAGCACACAGGCAAGCTGGGTCGCGCTGTGCTCAGTATGGTTCCCACGGTCAGGTTTTATGCTATGGTGCAGTTTGCACGATGTGTACAGCACGTGCTTCCCCGTATGATAGCTTGTCGGCTTATTTCATGTTCATACTTCTTTTCAACGCATTTCGTTTAGAGGTATTGTTTATTTGTTTTTATGGCAATACGTTTTTGGCATAAGTTTTTTGCATTAATTTTATATAATGGATTGCGAAAATGGAAGTTTCTATTCGCATTTATGACAACTATGAAAATACAAGGAGAAGGACAGGCTTTTGCCACTTACCATGCTGTTGCTGATGGTGCGCTCGGCGGCCATATTCGACAGGGTGCGGTTGGCGGCCATATTGGATAGTTTATTGCAATGCATGCAACAAGGGCACACACCCACTTGTTGCTCGCGTCGAAAATTTGTGCGTGATTTTTCTCAGATTTTATGCACCGCACATTACAAAATCTCTACAGACGCCACTGATAGTTTTAAATATTTGACACTGATGTTGAAGTTGTGGCGGGGCACTGTTTTTAACTGCATACGCACTTAATAAATCACATAGCCGTGCGGAAATACTTAACTTTCAGCGAAAAGCACTAGTGAGGAGTGCAAGCCCAACCACTATTAGCAACATGTAGCAAGCGTTATAGTTCTGCTCGCGTTAGTCTTTTCTCCTACGATGTTGCTGGTGATGGTGCGGTTGGCGGCCATATTGGACAGTTTATTGCAATGCATGCAACAAGGGCACACACCCACTTGTTGCTCGCGTCGAAAATTTGTGCGTGATTTTTCTCAGATTTTATGCTCCCCACAACACAAAATCACTACACACGACACTGATAGTTTTAAATATTTGACACTGATGTTTAAGTTGGGGCAGGGTACTGTTTTTAACTCCACACGCACTTAATAAATCACATAACCGTGCGGAAATACTTAACCTTCCGCGAAAAGCGCTAGTGGGGTTGCAAGCTCAACCACTATTAACAACATGTAGCAAGCGTTATAGTTCTGCTCACGTTAGTATCGGAGAAAACAGTAAAAAGAACGATTCTCATGTGCAGCGGGGAGCAGCAGTACGTGAATGACCGTGTGCTGATCAAGCAGTCGATGTGTGTTTCAAAATGGCGGCCACGGTTAAAGAACTGCAAATGGCGCGATAACGTGAAAAGACCGTGGGAACGGATGCTGACAAAGCAGCGGCGTTTAAACAGTTGCAAATGCCGTGCGAACGGATGCTCGTCAGCGAGAAAATCTTTTAAATGCGGTTTTATGGTCGATGGTAGGGAAAAGTGCAGCGGTGGATGGATGGATGGTGTGACCGGAAATGACTGCGATTACAACTTGGCAAGTTGTGGCGAAATAAGGAGTCAGGATTTTTAATGAGGCATTTAACTGGACGCGCATGCTGAATGGGGCTGTATGGATTGTTACTTTTACTTAGAACTGTTTTAAATCCTTGTTTCATTTCCTTTAACTTTTGGTAATGCAAACAATAATTACTCTGGGGGAATGCTTTATTTCTGATACATTCTATAATGGGCCAGGCATTTTACTTTTCTAGTTTTCTTTTTTACTTTCTCTACTACGTATAGTAAGTAGGGGGAAGTATTGTATTCCACCCAAAAATTCGATACCGAGATTTCACCGAAAATACATGTTTTGAGACCCCTGGATCAAAAAAATCTGATGTGTTACACTCACATAACTTTCTCTACTCTTGTACAAACTATTTTTACAAACGCTTATTCTCCATCTAGTTCATGTTAATCGAGATAAACTTTTGCAGACCCTATCTTATTGCTAATTTTCTTGTAGATGTAGGGGAAAATATATTTACAATGGCCATATAGAATAACAGTAGCCTTTAAGCACATATATATCTCTTAATAGCAGGTTGCTAGGTGCAGCACCATTCCTTTGCCACAGATTATAACTCTTTGCATATCCAAGACAAAAAAATTGAATATCGAATTCTCATTTGAGAAAATAAGTATTGAAAAATTTAAGGGAATAACAAGTAATATCTCGAAAATGGTTCACTCAACAAAAAAAATGTATATGACAAATAGTGTATTTTAACGCGATCTACATTTTTTGTGTAGTACCATTTTGTCTATCTCTTATGGTTTACCAGTTATGCAAAAGTCGTTCACAATAAAGAATACTTTTGGAGAAATTCCCAGAAAATTCAAGATATACATGTTATTTGCCATAAAAATATCTTAAACATACGATATTTTAATCAAAATCGTTAGAGCCATTTTTGAGAAAATTAAAATTTTCGAAAAATCTTTTATGTAAAGGGTACTCTGAAGTGGGGGGATTTTCTTGAAAACCTTCGTGTCGCACCTTTGGAAGATACTGAACCCAAATACCAAGTTTGGTGTTTATCCGACTGTTCGTTTCTGAGTTATGCTGTTCACAGACACACACACAGACACACAGACACACAGACGGACAGACACACAGACACACACACGGACATGTTTCCAAAAATGCTTTTTTTGGATTCAGGGGGTCTCAAAACATGTATTTCCGGTGAAATCTCGGTATCGAAATTTTGGGTGGAATACAATACTTCCCCTACTTACTATACGTAGTAGAGAAAGTAAAAATGAATAACGCATTTGAGAAAAAGTATAAGTATTGGAAAATTTAAGGAAATAACAAGCAATATCTCGAAAACGGTTTACTCAAAAAAAATGTATGACATAAGTTGTGTATTTTAACGCGATCTACATTTTTTATGTAGTAAAATATTGTCTATCTCTTATGGTTTACCAGTTATGCAAAAGTCGTTCACAATGAAGAATACTTTTGGAGACATTCCCAGAAAATTCGAGATACGCATTTCATTTGTCATGACATTATCTTAAACATGTGATATTTTCATCAAAATCGTTAGAGCCATTTTTGAGAAAATTAAAATTTTCCAAAAATCTTCCATGTAAAGGGTAATCTGGGGTGGGGGGATTTTCTTGAAAACCTTCGTGTCGCATCTCTGGAAGATACTGAACCTAAATACCAAGTTTGGTGCTTATCCGACTGTTCGTTTTTGAGTTATGCTGTTCACAGACACACACACACAGACACACACACGGACATGTTTGCAAAAATGCTTTTTTTGGATTCAGGAGGTCTCAAAACATGTATTTCCGGCGAAATCTCGGTATCGAATTTTTGGGTGGAATGCAATACTTCCCCTACTTACTATACGTAGTAGAGAAAGTAAAAATGCATTTTTGGAAACATGTCCGTGTGTGTCTGTGAACAGCATAACTCAGAAACGAACAGTCAGATAAGCATCAAACTTGGTATTTAGGTTGAGTATCTTCCACAGATGCGACACGAAGGTTTCGAAGAAAATTCTCCCTTCCCAGACAACCCTTTACATGGAAGATTTTTCGAAAATTTTAATTTTCTCAAAAATAGCTCTAACGATTTTGATTAAAATATCATATATTTAAGACATTTTTATGACAAATAAAATGTATATCTTGAATTTCCTGGGAATGTCTCCAAAAGTATTCTTTATTGTGAACGACTTTTGCATAACTGGTAAACCATAAGAGATGGACAAAATTTTACTACACAACAAATGTAGATCGCGTTAAAATACACAATTTATGTCATATACATTTTTTTAGTTGAGTGAACCATTTTTGAGATATTGCTTGTTATTTCCTTAAATTTTCCAATACTTATACTTTTTCTCAAATTCGTTATTCAATTTTTTATGTCCTGGATATGCAAACAGAATAGAATGCGCCACATAGCAACCAGCGCTTAAAAGATTTGACTATCGCTTATAACCTACCATGTTCCCCTTGCATCTACAAGAAAATTAGCAATAAGATTGACATCTCGATATCTCGATTAACATGAAGTAGATGGAGAATAAGCGTTTGTAAAAATAGTTTTACAAGAGTAGAGAAAGTCATGTGAGTGTAACACATCAGTTTTGCTATGAAATCGTGCTATTTGACGTGATATAAGTTTTAGAGCAATACGCGCACATGTGCGGGTGTGTAGGTTTAGTATCTTCCAGCGATGCGACACGAAGTTTTTCAAGAAAATCCCCCCACCCCAGACTAACCTTTACATGGAAGATTTTTCGAAAATTTTAATTTTCTCAAAAATGGCTTTAAAGATTTTGATTGCAGCTTCGATACGTGTCCACGGAGCTCTTAGTGCTAGGCAACTATACCTGTTTCTATACGTGAACGGCAGATTGCAGCTTCGATATGTGTCCACGGAGACCTTAATGCTAGGCAACTGTACCTGTGTTTCTATACGTGAACGTCAGATGGCAGCTTCGATACGTGTCCACGGAGACCTTAGTGCTAGGCAACTGTACCTCTGTTTCTATACGTGAACGGCAGATTGCAGCTTCGATACGTGTTCACGGAGACCTTAGTGCTAGGCAACTGCACCTCTGTTTCTATACGTGAACGGCAGATTGCAGCTTCGATACGTGTCCACGGAGACCTTAGTGCTAGGCAACTGTACCTCTGTTTCTATACGTGAACTGCAGATTGCAGCTTCCATACGTGTCCACGGAGACCTTAGTGCTAGGCAACTATACCTCTGTTTCTATACGTGAACGGCAGATTGCAGGTTCGATACGTGTCCACGGAGATCTTAGTGCTAGGCAACTATACCTGTTTCTATACGTGAACGGCAGATTGCAGTTTCGATACGTGTCCACGGAGACCTTAGTGCTAGGCAACTGTACCTGTGTTTCTATACGTGAACGTCAGATGGCAGCTTCGATACGTGTCCACGGAGACCTTAGTGCTAGGCAACTGTACCTCTGTTTCTATACGTGTACGGCAGATTGCAGCTTCAATACGTGTCCACGGAGACCTTTCGCTTCAGGTGACAAAATAACACTAGGCACTTGTGTGCCGTGGTGTAAGCCGCAATCACGGCATTGGTAGCGTGGATCACCTTGGGGCTCTCCTTGGAGTTACCTCAACACCACGTACATGACCTGGTTCGTCACGGGTACGCAGGTCTGCACTACCACTTCCTCGGCGTTGAGCAGGCCCAGGAGGCGATAGTACCGGTACACCAGCTAGCACGTGGACATGTTATCGCGCTGTGGTGTTGCGTGTGCGAGGTATGGAAACTCAAGGACGCAAAACATGCACGACCGAGGGTTAAAAAGTAGAACAAGTAGTGACATGGAAGGTTGTGATTGGTGAAAATAAGACGATCTCTGATAGGTGGACAAATTGAAATAACGTGATGTGATAGGCGAAAATAAAATCAAAGGTGATTGGATGAAAAATGACGAGAAGGAATTAGCGGTCAATTTGTGAACTAAGATGGCGAAGATTTTTTTTTAAAAAAAAAAGACGGATAATATAAGTATGGCAACTGTAACGGTTTAAGGCAAACGCGCGCCGCGCAATGCGCCACACCGGGCAATACAACAAAAATCATATTCAGCAAGATGCCCGGCGTGACGCATTGCGCAAACGCTTATTCTCCATCTACTTCATGTTAATCGAGATATCGAGATGTCAATCTTATTGCTAATTTTCTTGTAGATGCAAGGGGAACATGGTAGGTTATAAGCGATAGTCAAATCTTTTAAGCGCTGGTTGCTATGTGGCGCATTCTATTCTGTTTGCATATCCAGGACATAAAAAATTGAATAACGAATTTGAGAGCAAGTATAAGTATTGGAAAATTTAAGAAAATAACAAGCAATATCTCGAAAATTGTTCACTCAACTAAAATAATGTATATGACATAAATTGTGTATTTTAACGCGATCTACATTTGTTGTGTAGTAAAATTTTGTCCATCTCTTATGGTTTACCAGTTATGCAAAAGTCGTTCACAATAAAGAATACTTTTGGAGACATTCCCAGGAAATTCAAGATATACATTTTATTTGTCATAAAAATGTCTTAAATATATGATATTTTAATCAAAATCGTTAGAGCTATTTTTGAGAAAATTAAAATTTTCGAAAAATCTTCCATGTAAAGGGTTGTCTGGGAAGGGAGAATGTTCTTCGAAACCTTCGTGTCGCATCTCTGGAAGATACTCAACCTAAATACCAAGTTTGATGCTTATCTGACTATGCGTTTCTGAGTTATGCTGTTCACAGACACACACGGACATGTTTCCAAAAATGCATTTTTACTTTCTCTACTACGTATAGTAAGTAGGGGAAGTATTGCAATCCACCCAAAAATTCGATACCGAGATTTCGCCGGAAATACATGTTTTGAGACCTCCTGAATCCAAAAAAAGCATTCTTGCAAACATGTCCGTGTGTGTGTCTGTGTGTGTGTGTCTGTGAACAGCATAACTCAAAAACGAACAGTCGGATAAGCACCAAACTTGGTATTTAGGTTCAGTATCTTCCAGAGATGCGACACGAAGGTTTTCAAGAAAATCCCCCCACCCCAGATTACCCTTTACATGGAAGATTTTTGGAAAATTTTAATTTTCTCAAAAATGGCTCTAACGATTTTGATGAAAATATCACATGTTTAAGATAATGTCATGACAAATGAAATGCATATCTCGAATTTTCTGGGAATGTCTCCAAAAGTATTCTTCATTGTGAACGACTTTTGCATAACTGGTAAACCATAAGAGATAGACAATATTTTACTACATAAAAAATGTAGATCGCGTTAAAATACACAACTTATGTCATACATTTTTTTTGAGTAAACCGTTTTCGAGATATTGCTTGTTATTTCCTTAAATTTTCCAATACTTATACTTTTTCTCAAATGCGTTATTCATTTTTACTTTCTCTACTACGTATAGTAAGTAGGGGAAGTATTGTATTCCACCCTAAATTTCGATACCGAGATTTCACCGGAAATACATGTTTTGAGACCCCCTGAATCCAAAAAAAGCATTTTTGGAAACATGTCCGTGTGTGTGTCTGTGTGTCTGTCCGTCTGTGTGTCTGTGTGTCTGTGTGTGTGTCTGTGAACAGCATAACTCAGAAACGAACAGTCGGATAAACACCAAACTTGGTATTTGGGTTCAGTATCTTCCAAAGGTGCGACACGAAGGTTTTCAAGAAAATCCCCCCACTTCAGAGTACCCTTTACATAAAAGATTTTTCGAAAATTTTAATTTTCTCAAAAATGGCTCTAACGATTTTGATTAAAATATCGTATGTTTAAGATATTTTTATGGCAAATAACATGTATATCTTGAATTTTCTGGGAATTTCTCCAAAAGTATTCTTTATTGTGAACGACTTTTGCATAACTGGTAAACCATAAGAGATAGACAAAATGGTACTACACAAAAAATGTAGATCGCGTTAAAATACACTATTTGTCATATACATTTTTTTGTTGAGTGAACCATTTTCGAGATATTACTTGTTATTCCCTTAAATTTTTCAATACTTATTTTCTCAAATGAGAATTCGATATTCAAT
Source organism: Deroplatys truncata (assembly GCA_030765065.1). NCBI lineage: Eukaryota > Metazoa > Arthropoda > Insecta > Mantodea > Mantidae > Deroplatys > Deroplatys truncata. The sequence goes on along the minus strand of CM060990.1, from coordinate 403,440,966 downwards.
TTTTTTGTCTTGGATATGCAAAGAGTTATAATCTGTGGCAAAAGGAATGGTGCTGCACCTAGCAACCTGCTATTAAGAGATATATATGTGCTTAAAGGCTACTGTTATTCTATATGGCCATTGTAAATATATTTTCCCCTACATCTACAAGAAAATTAGCAATAAGATAGGGTCTGCAAAAGTTTATCTCGATTAACATGAACTAGATGGAGAATAAGCGTTTGTAAAAATAGTTTGTACAAGAGTAGAGAAAGTTATGTGAGTGTAACACATCAGATTTTTTTGATCCAGGGGTCTCAAAACATGTATTTTCAGTGAAATCTCGGTATCGAATTTTTGGGTGGAATACAATACTTCCCCCTACTTACTATACGTAGTAGAGAAAGTAAAAAAGAAAACTAGAAAAGTAAAATGCCTGGCCCATTATAGAATGTATCAGAAATAAAGCATTCTCCCAGAGTAATTATTGTTTGCATTACCAAAAGTTAAAGGAAATGAAACAAGGATTTAAAACAGTTCTAAGTAAAAGTAACAATCCATACAGCCCCATTCAGCATGCGCGTCCAGTTAAATGCCTCATTAAAAATCCTGACTCCTTATTTCGCCACAACTTGCCAAGTTGTAATCGCAGTCATTTCCGGTCACACCATCCATCCATCCACCGCTGCACTTTTCCCTACCATCGACCATAAAACCGCATTTAAAAGATTTTCTCGCTGACGAGCATCCGTTCGCACGGCATTTGCAACTGTTTAAACGCCGCTGCTTTGTCAGCATCCGTTCCCACGGTCTTTTCACGTTATCGCGCCATTTGCAGTTCTTTAACCGTGGCCGCCATTTTGAAACACACATCGACTGCTTGATCAGCACACGGTCATTCACGTACTGCTGCTCCCCGCTGCACATGAGAATCGTTCTTTTTACTGTTTTCTCCGATACTAACGTGAGCAGAACTATAACGCTTGCTACATGTTGTTAATAGTGGTTGAGCTTGCAACCCCACTAGCGCTTTTCGCGGAAGGTTAAGTATTTCCGCACGGTTATGTGATTTATTAAGTGCGTGTGGAGTTAAAAACAGTACCCTGCCCCAACTTAAACATCAGTGTCAAATATTTAAAACTATCAGTGTCGTGTGTAGTGATTTTGTGTTGTGGGGAGCATAAAATCTGAGAAAAATCACGCACAAATTTTCGACGCGAGCAACAAGTGGGTGTGTGCCCTTGTTGCATGCATTGCAATAAACTGTCCAATATGGCCGCCAACCGCACCATCACCAGCGACATCGTAGGAGAAAAGACTAACGCGAGCAGAACTATAACGCTTGCTACATGTTGCTAATAGTGGTTGGGCTTGCACTCCTCACTAGTGCTTTTCGCTGAAAGTTAAGTATTTCCGCACGGCTATGTGATTTATTAAGTGCGTATGCAGTTAAAAACAGTGCCCCGCCACAACTTCAACATCAGTGTCAAATATTTAAAACTATCAGTGGCGTCTGTAGTGATTTTGTAATGTGCGGTGCATAAAATCTGAGAAAAATCACGCACAAATTTTCGACGCGAGCAACAAGTGGGTGTGTGCCCTTGTTGCATGCATTGCAATAAACTATCCAATATGGCCGCCAACCGCACCCTGTCGAATATGGCCGCCGAGCGCACCATCAGCAACAGCATGTTAAGTGGCAAAAGCCTGTCCTCCTTGTATTTTCATAGTTGTCATAAATGCGAATAGAAACTTCCATTTTCGCAATCCATTATATAAAATTAATGCAAAAAACTTATGCCAAAAACGTATTGCCATAAAAACAAATAAACAATACCTCTAAACGAAATGCGTTGAAAAGAAGTATGAACATGAAATAAGCCGACAAGCTATCATACGGGGAAGCACGTGCTGTACACATCGTGCAAACTGAACCATAGCATAAAACCTGACCGTGGGAACCATACTGAGCACAGCGCGACCCAGCTTGCCTGTGTGCTAACTTTCAACATGCACTTCCCAGTGTGCCAACTTTCAACATGCATTGTCCTAACAAACAGCGTGCAATTTATGCCTTATCAAGCGGTATCGTTACTATTAAATGTGTGTGTGTGTGTGCCTATTTAATTTTTATTTTCTTTTGCACTGCACACTTTTGTGTTAAAATATATATACATTTTCAGTTTTGTCATTGTGTGGATTTTGTTTGTTAAATTTTTTTATACGCTACTATTAGAGTGTGTGTGTGTGCCTATTTAATTTTTATTTTCTTTTGCACTGCACACTTTTGTGTTAAAATATATATACATTTTCAGTTTTGTCATTGTGTGGATTTTGTTTGTTAAATTTTTTTATACGCTACTATTATAGTGTGTGTGTGCCTATTTAATTTTTATTTTCTTTTTCACTGCACACTTTTGTGTTAAAGTATATATACATTTTCAGTTTGGTCATTGTGTGGATTTTGTATGTTAAATTTTTTTTATACGCTACTATTATAGTGTGTGTGAGTGTGTGCGAGTATGTGCCTAGTATGCGTGCGCCGACAAGGGAAAACTTCATCATTTCCCTCCCAGGCAGGGACAACCACGAAAAACCTGAAAAACCTCGAAAATTAAAAAGGGCTTCGTCAACCACTACAGCAAACGCCTACCAACCAGGGAAAGCCTATGAGAAAGCAGAAAGAGCTTGCATTCGTTTACCAACCACAGAAAACCCCGAAAAACTAGTTATTTTTTTTAAAAAAACGAAAAAGCAAAAAAAAAAAAAAACAAAAAAAGAAAAAGACGAATAATATAAGTATGGCAACTGTAACGGGTGTGTGTGTGTGCCTATTTAGTTTTTATTTTCTTTTGCACTGCACACTTTTGTGTTACAATATATATGCATTTTCAATTTTGGGAAAACCTATGAAAAAGCAGAAACAGCTTGCATTCGTCTACCAACCAGAGAAAACCCCGAAACACTAGTTATTTAAAATTGCTGATGAGTTCTGGAGAGGCTTTTGCAAAGCTTGTTGGTAGCAAAACTTACCTTTTCCATCACCTCCAACATACCCCACTCCCACACCTTTTTCTTTCCACCAATCATAATCTCTCTTATTCTTACCAATCAACAACTTTCATTTGTTCCTTTCCACCAATAACATCACTTTTTATTCCCACCAATCACAACTTCACACGTCACTTTCTGTTATACTTTTTATCCCTCGTTCGCCATCTTTTCCCTCTTTCAGTCCCAACCTCCGCACAGACAACACCTCGCCGCTCCGCTCCTCTCCATCACGTGTCCTCCATACTCTTTTAACTTCCTTCCTTCATCTTCCACCCGAATTAACGAAGCAATCACATTTCGTCTTATTTTTACCGATCAAAACACTCCACGTCACTTCCTGTTTTTCCTTCATCTTTTCCTAATCCTCAATTCTATCTCCTCGTCACCATCTGTTGCGTTCGACATCTTTCGCATGTTGACCCTAACCTCAAACCTCTTCGTCCCTCCACTTCTTGCCTCCGCCATCTCGTTTAGTTCCCATTTTCACCACCACGCCACCGCCATCTTAGTTTAAGCTCTCCACGTTTACCTCATATTTTAACCTCAACTTCATGTCTCCGCCATCTTACTTAGTTCCCATTTTTACCACCGCGCCTCTCATCTCCGAACCAGATTGCCGGCAAGAACAGATCTCGTTCATTCACACCTCGACGGTTGACTCGACAGGAGCTACTGTGAACACCTACGTCGTACACTTCTTTGACCGCTTTCGACCGGCTATGAGAACCCTGCTCCTACGTACGCTAGCGACCATTACGATGGTCCAATACCAGGTTTTTGGTATAGTTAAATTACGTCTGTGCAAAGGGCGTCTGTACCGCTTTAAATAACCTACCTATATCAGTGCGTAGTGATGTTGGTTGATCTTAAAGCTGGTTAAGCATTTTCAAAAACAGTTTGCTTTTATTTTTTTCGCGTCGCGTGAAGCTGCTGCGCTTTTGGTGACGCATCAACACCAGTAAAAGGTAAGTACCACACGCATAATTATTTTTCGGGCCTGCTTGGCGTAGGAATATATCCTTTCGTGTTTTGGTACTGTAACCTCAAATCTCCTTACCCTCCTCTTGCGTCCGCCATCTTGTTTAGTTCTCACCGCATCTCCTTGTCGCCGACCCTCCGCCATTTTTAGTTCCCACTATTTTAACCTCAAAATCTGCTCTTCTAAGCTCTTGCTACCGCCATCTTCTTTTAGTTCCCATTCTCACCACCACGTCTCCTTGCCCCCACCTCTTGCGACCGCCATGTTCACCACTAACCTCGAAATTTCCTCGTTCTTAAACCTCTTGTCTCAACCATCTTGTTTAGTTCCCATTTTCGCCACCGCATCTCATATCGCCCCATCTCTCTATCCACTCAAGAAAACCACCATCCAACGTTCAAAAATTGCTTATGAGTTCTCGACAGGATTTTGCAAATCTTGTTGCTAGCAAAACTTACCTTTCCCATCACCTCCAACATACCCCACTCCCACACCTTTTTCTTTCCACCAATCATAATCTCTCTTATTCTAACCAATCAACAGCTTTCATTTGTTCCTTTCCACCAATAACATTACTTCTTATTCCCACCAATCACAACTTCACACGTCACTTTCTGTTATACTTTTTATCCCTCGCTCGCCTTCTTTTCCCTCTTTCAGTCCCAACCTCCGCACACACAACACCTCGCCACCCCGCTCCTCTCCATCACGTGTCCTGCACACTCTTTCATCTTCCTTCCTTCATCTTCCACCCGAATTAACCAAACAATAACATTTCGTCTTATTTTTACCAATCAAAACACTCCACGTCACTTCCTGTTTTTCCTTCATCTTTCCCTAATCCTCAATTCTTTTAACTCGTCCCGGATGAACCAATTGCAATAACGATAATCCTTCCGCTCATGCCGCTTTTCAAACTTGCCGCCGTCGCACGCAGCGACATTAGCGACACTAGCGCTCCTAGCGGCAGGATTATCGTTAATCCAATTGGCTCATCCGGGACTAATACTACTGGCATTGGGGCACTGGAACATTTATTTTGTGCATTCTATGGGCATCTTGGGCACTGGTAGACGTATTTAGAGCACCTTTAAGAATACCTAGGACACTGGCAGTATATTTTGGGCAGCTCTACACAAACGTCAGGCACTAGACAAGCACCTTTATAGGCATTTCAGCCACTGGAGCAGGTATTTTGTACACTTTTACATGTATTTCGGGCATTGGAACAGGCACTTTGAGCACTTTTGTGGGCATTTCTGGCATAGGAATAGGTATTTTGGGCACCTTTATAGGCTTTTCAGAGCTCTCGGTGAAGAATGTTTGGCATTGTTACAGGCATTATAGCACTTCCACAGTCATTTTTGCCCTTTTAAGCTAATTTTCTCTGTTTTACCTTCCTACAGCCTTTGCCATATTCTATGATAATTCAGTTGCTTCATTTACTGAAGGACGCTGTTGAACTGGTTTATATTGCGTATGAAGGACCGGAAAGTTTGCTCAGAGGCCTTTATTTGAGGTTCTTTTACGTGCCGTAAATCTACAACATGCGATCACCGGCTTTACTTCCCTTCCGAAGGAAGCCATGCTAAGGATTTTTACGCCCAAAAAGCTCCATCACCCTCCGCCGGGTTTGAACCCGCGACCTCGGGAACTGGAGGCTATCATGGTAACCACTACAAAAACGGACGAGGACTTTGATGATTCAGTGTTCTTTTACACACCTTTGATGCATTTTAAAGTATTTCGTATATTTTTACTGCGATTTTAGAAATTTACATATATTTTTGTGTGCATTTACAGCAATGTTTGTGTGTTTTGCAGCCATTTCCTCCGTTTTACGGTATTTTACTGTGTTTTATAATGGTTTTCAGGCACTTTAGGCATTGGTTTTTTTGGTCAATTTGGGACATTTCCGGTGTATTTTAGACACCGCAGCAGATATTTTCTGGTGTTGGCGCAGGGCTTTAGGACATTTTGGAACACTGGCAAGGGTACTTTAGGCATTTAGGATATTTCAAAAGTGTTTTAGACACAGGGGAGAAGGTATTTTCAGGTTATTAATGCATGCATTCAAAGAACTTACACGGGCATTTTAAGGGCTCTGGCTGGAGTATTTCAGGGTCTTTCAAGGTAGTTTAGGCTCTGCATAAGGTAATATTTTTAGGTTCTTGCTGACCAATTAAGACACTTTAGCAGTCATTTAAGGCAGATATGAGCACATTAAATACGTTTTATGGGCATTTGTGCATTGGAATAGGCACTTAGAGTACTTTGAAGTCACTCTATAATGTTTTATAGACACATTCCCTCGTTTCATAGCAGTGTGTGAGGTTTTCATATCCGTTTGTGATGTTTTGTAATCAATTCTCTCATTTTACAGTCATATTGTATCCTTTTGTAAGCTTTTGTATGTCAAATGCTAACATGCAATAAATTATGTATAATTTACAATCCTTCTAAGATATACAGAACCATCCTAACTTAACGGAACTCAAACTTTTCTTTAAGAGTTATTGAAACAGTATATTCAGCTTTCTTGTTTTTTGGTGTCTCTCTCCTTTTTATCAAGGTTTTGAAGCTAACTATAAAAGATACTCTAGACGTTGTGTTTCTAGGAGATATTCCTTTTTAAGCGGTTTTTATCCTGATTAAGGATTTTTAACCTATTTATTCAGTTATTATTTTACTTCTTTATTATAGCATGCATGTACTGTGTTTTTTTAATTAGATTTCATTAGTCCGTACTTATTCCTGGGTCTATGGGTCTAAGTTGGGGAATTAGCTTCCTTGTAGCTTTACTTCAAGCACTCCGATAGGAATGGTAAGTCGTTGTGCAGGTTGTGGAGGTCCGCAGGATACTCGATGACAGCTTCTAATACGTATCCATCACGATCATGATCTTGTAGTATTTCTCGCTCGATACCTTGAGAAGAAACCCAAACGAATCCTTCATAAGGAAGGCCGTGGCAAATCGGCCAGCCATATTAGTTGTTAACATCTTCGTGTGTAATAAATAGAGAGGGTTTTAGTAGATATAGCTTCTCCGTTTAAAATTTGTTTACTTCAGTGTAACTATGGGAAACTTGGCATAAACCTTCCCTTATGTTGGATTCTACCATGAGAAGCTGATGGTAATCCGTAAGCAATTGGAGTTCATTTCCTGTGTAAAGTAGCAAGGCATCCCATATAAGTCTTGGAGATATGATGTGCCGGATTAACTTTATGTTTTCAGGGTTTGCTCTCTGAATGCCTCCAAGACATCATCTAGGAGAAGAATTCTGAGATGAAGTAGAGATCGCTGTATTCACCTAAGCTTCTCACATTATACTCATCCCATACATCTTCAGCATGTTTGAAGCCATCATTGCTAATTGCTTCTTCATTCAGTTTATTATACAATGCTTCTCTCGAAGGAAGGCGTGTACTCTTCAAGATATCCTACCATGTAACATAATCGTTAGGACATATTCCCTTACAATCACAAAGTTCAACTAGTCTTTTGCGTAGTATTTACACGTCTCAGCATATACTCATAGGCTTTTTATTAGCTTATCCCAGCTAATTCTCAGCAAGCGATAGGTATCCACAAACCTACGTTTAACATCTCCGGCATACTTCGAGAATGAAATGTAGGTTTCTTCGGAGTTCGGAATTACCTCTACCCTTTCATTTGTACAGCCTAGCTCCTTAACGATGAAATGCGAATCATGTTGGCATTATGCATGAAGACAAGCATATAATTAGGTTTTTGCATTAGTGATCATAGTTATTATGTAGGTTTCGTAAATATTTGCCGCTGATGATGTCGTGGTTGCGTACTTTCCAGCTCTGGTCTCAAATTTCTTAGCACACAGGTAGCACTCGTCCTGAAGACACGAAATCTTTTTGTTGTTCATCTGTAACTCTCAAAGGCTTAACAGATTTGTATATACTGTCGATCTTCATCTCAAGAGAAGTTAGCTATTCCACGAACTTTTCGGCTAGATCACAACCGCGATAAACATTTATATTTATTTACTTAATGCTAAGTATTACAATGTATAAGGTTTCCTACTGTAAATTTGGCCCTGGCCACTTATTTCAGTAGACATCCATTCTGCATACAAAATTGATATATTATATTTACTGGCCATGCGCATTGATTTTTCACTTTATATAAGAATTGTCCAATCTTCTTTAAAACATTTCCACCGCCGCTATATTTCTATCTATCTTGATCCATTTCTTATTACATACTGTTTTCTCCAAACTTCTGATCCTTGGCATTTAAATATCACTTCGTATTTCATCATTCAACATATCTACATAGTTATTACTTATTTCCCAAATTGCTATCTCTTTTTTTGGCTCTTATCCTCCCAATACAATTCATTGAAATGTTCCATCCAATCTCCTGGTTGTATACTGGGTTTTGTTACATATTTACTATACATTGACTTTATAACCTTCCATACCTCATTTACATTCGACCAAGTTTCTTTGCCTCCTTTACTCAACGTCTTTACGACGAAGAAGCCTATACCTCCAGATGCCCCACCTTCTTGCTAACATAACTCCTTTTATCCCTACATACTCAAATTCTTTTACATAAAATTCTTTTACCTAAAATCTGATTCTCTTTTAACCCCCTTTCAGCTACCGCAAGGTAGTCAAGTTTCGCAATTATCTAATTTAAACTTCCCGCGTATTATTTTAACTCCCTCACAGTTCCAGAATCCAGGCCTCCTTATATTTTCTCTTCCCTTTTGCATGTCTGATCTGAATCTAAATGGTGCTAGTGTTTTTTGCTCCTTAATTGTATCCATTTTCTCGAAGAAGACGGTTTACCTTTACCCAAAACTAAAATACTGCCATGTTCAGATGATACAATGCTATCTTCTTCCCCTTCTGTGTACTCCCCACTACTCAAGCTGCCATACCTTCTTTCTCTCCAAACACCAAATTACGTGCCGCTATTACTTCCCCTCTTCTCGGTGACACTATTTTTCTGCTTGACGTCCCTCAATTGGCTCCTCCTCCTGATGTCACCGCCTCTTTCCCCTTGTTCACAACATTACTGCTTCAGCTGTTGCTTTTTCTCTGCGTCTTTCTCTGGTCAGCTGATTTACGGCATGTGGTGAGTTCTCCGGTGAAATTCTCCTGCATGACGTCATCGATCCCAGCTATTCCTCTCCATGACCTTGATCACTTTGCCGAGCGCTTCTCCATACATCGACGTGTTCAGCCATCATTTCCTCAAACTTTGGAGTGCCGCGCCTATTTTGCTGTGGTATTGATTCTGTTTCCTGCCTTAACCTTCTCGTTCTGCTTAAATGATTCCCTTGTCTGTCTATTATGTCCATTACACCACTTTTTCTGTCATCTATCACTTCCTCTCCTGCTATCCAAAGTTTCATTCCTAATATATGCTCTCTTGCCTCTTTCATCTGTTGGATTAACTCATATTTCTTTACCCTTTGGTTATAAGTCACATCTTTTTAGTAAATATATTAGTCCCTTTTAGTCTCTTTGCATTCTTTTGTATATTATATATCAGTAGCATTGATGCAAATTTCACAATTATCATTCTCTCTCCAATTCGTCTTCCCACTCTAAAGGTCTCTACTATTTCCCAAACTTTTAATTCCATTTCTTATCTCTCTCTGAGTATTATTTCCACTTCATCCGCAGACCATTTTTGCCTTCTCTCTTCCAGTTCTGTATAGACCAGGTTCAATCTTCTACTTCTCTCTTCCACCATTTTCACTCTTGATTTCAAATATCCTGTCTCTCTTGACATTTGTTGAACTCTCTCTTTTGTTTCTTCCCTTATTTCTTCTGCTCTTGGAGTCATTTTATTGATTAATTGTTGCTTCATAATATCCACTTTGGTCATCAGTTTTCCAGTACTTCCTGCCATTCCTGAGGTCCAGGGTTCATTTCAACTCCTCCGATTATGAGCAATACTAAAATTGTACTTCCCAGTGCAACCACGATAGCTTTTGCTTCCCTTTCCTCTCTCCTCTTACCTCTTAATCGTCTTATTCCATGAAAACCAATTCTTGCCCGATACATGCCTAACTCCACACCAATAGTTACTTAGGTCACTCTTACTTTCAAATTTCTAGCTTTCTCACTACACATCCTACCTCTTCCACTGCTAGCTTAGCACTCCCGATATGCATAAGGCGTTATAGAAGGACCGGTTTCAAGATGTAGACGTTCAACAGACGTTTTCACTAAAGCACAAAAGTTCAATGGAGAATGCTTCTGATATGGAGCTCTATAGGAAGTTTTAGGATTAACAGAGCATGTATTGTGTGAAAATGCCCTCAAAATCTGCATAGATGGCATAAGGTAGCTTCAACATCCCCTTCACATTTTTAAATTGGACAATTGAGTCGTGCTTTGTAGGCATATCTGTCCTTCCGATATCATATTGCTTGCAAATAGTGGCATATTCTTGTAGCCTTTCCAGGTCGCCTCGTCCATACTGATTATCAAAATGCATAAATCAGCGCTTGCATGTATACAATATCACTCCGTCATATTTTTGCTTGATGTCGAATAAACTACTCAGCATTCCTTATATACACAAAGTGATGTAGTCTATAAGCTTCACTCAGCAGCAGCAGGTCACGATGGTTAGCTAGTTCGGCATCAACGATCTTTTTATGGAACACTTCTTTTTCATCCAGTCCGAAAACTTTGACAGACATACTTTTGAGTTTCTCAAACTTAAGGATTTGAGTCAATGTCTTTGAAAACGAAACACATGCGAAGTCGTACTTGTCTTCCAGCTCCTTATACTTGCTGACACGATGAGTTTTGTTGTCGAAGAATTTAGCCAGGACAGTATACATGACCGTTTTATCTTCGGTATAACTCTGAGGGTTTATACAGGCTTTCCTTGTGTCAACAGATGGAGGTAAAGGATTGTAGTTGTTCCCAAGTAGATTGTACATGTTGATACGAAATCGAATTCCTTCCATGACAAGCAAGGTCCAGTTGCTTCCTTTAAGCTGAGACTTTTTTCATTTTTGAAACCAGCTTCTTGAACTTTGCTTCCAGCATGGTGTCTAAATCCATTTGCGAAAACAAGGGATGTTTTCCTTGTTTAATTGCTTTGTCCCAGGTTTCTCCAACGGCGTTCACAAATCGGCATTCGACCAGTAGATTATTACACTTCTGCCAGTGGCCAACTCTCTCCATCGACTTGAATTATCCGTTCCTTTGTCTCTTGTAGATAAATATTCATGTCTTTGGACGAATCACAGCGGATGAAATACGATTTCTGGCGTCCCTCAAAGTCTGTCTTGTACTCACTCATGTCACATTCCTCCATTGTTGACAAAAGCTGGTGTCTGGTAAGCTCCGTCTTGATTTTCTTGATAGATTTTAATTAGCCATAATACTCTTCAAGTGTATTTCTGCGAATCTCAGTAAGGAAAACACCATCACAATGTTTACATTCCTTAATCTGGCCGCATATCATTTCATGAAATATTTCTGGTAACTCCTAGGAATCTTTTTCCACATTTCCTACAGTTATATCCTGAAGCAGTGTTTGGAGGGATTTCCTGGCATGTAGTGTTGTGCTTTTACACTCGTTTTAATTACATAATAATCCTTTTTCAAATAATGTAAACTTCTTCACCTTGGCAACTTCTCGGCGCTGTCGTAAGCTGATTTGATTTAGAAGAGCTGATCTACTTTACTCAAAGCAAACTAGCGGAATGAAGATATGTGCTCAATGGAATTCCAAATTGTGGAAGAGGCGCGTTCCCATATGAAGGTCACGTGATTTGAGATACAATGCTGTATAGGTTTCTATGCTATTTGCTTTTGAACATGAACGTTCATGTTTTAAGTATTTCAAGGTTTAATTGCAGTCATGTTCAGCCTTGAATTTAAAAATGAAACTGGGATTAAGTGTCTGGAATTGTGGACCTATGCCACAATATACAAGCCTATTATCATTATATCACGTGACCTGAGACACAAGTCTCCTTGCTAAAACCCTTACGTAAAGAAACGGTCTTGTTGTGTACCACGCATCTTACAAGGTGTATATGTGATAACGAAAGGCCCAAGCAGTTATATAACATCAGCCTCCCCCTCACCACTTTACAAGTGGCCAATGGCGTATTAGAACCACAAAACTTGTTTCCAGAGACAAGGCCTCTCATACCCATTAGGATAGAAGGATTCATAAAAAGAACCGCCGCAATCATGTCTTCCACCACCACCAGCAGCACGCAATTCATAAAAATGCAACTAAAATACACATTAAAATAAGTAAATTAGAAAGGAAAATAACACAACCGTCGCCACAAAAGGTCCGTACATTCATCTCCACCACAAACACCTTAACCCGGCACTGGCGCAATAAACATCATCGCTATAATCATACAAATACAACGAATTAAAAGGAAAGAAAGATAACATAGCAAACCAACAAAGTACAGCAAACTATCAAAAAAAAAAAAAAAAAAAAAAAAAACAGACTCATCACAGACGAACTCAGCACCTATTCACTACCATGATAATTCATTGGTAGCGGCATGATCGTCAGTGTCTCCGATTTGCTTTTATTGCAATTTTGCTCAGATTTAAAGGCTTTTCTGTTTTTTCTTCTTCCTCTTCTCTCTTCTTCTTCCTCCTCATTAGAATTAATGGACAATAGAGATTTACTTAAAGTTATTAGTAGAGCAACCTAGATTATGCTTTATTTTCTATATAACTATGATTTATACTTTTTATGATTATGCTTTGGTATGCTGTACTTTTATAATATATTTCATTCATACAAATAAACTTTCGTATCATAAATGAAATTTTTTGCGACAATAAAGAAAGTTTTTTTTACAAAAATAATACTAAGTTATACAAGAATTCACTACAATAAGAGAACGATGCTAACGAATAAAAATCTAATCATCTATGTCACTCTCAGTCCCTGCACCACACTCTTGAGGTTGATTATTTGCAAGTTTTTGGTGGAATACAAGATTTTCATCTGTTAAACATGACCATTTAGAATTTAAGGTCCAATTGACCTTATAAAACCTTCTCTCAACTGATGCAGATGATGGAGGAGCCTAACTTCCTTCATTGCCAGATTACTTAGTCTAGCCATCTTAGCGGAATGTTTCTGTCACAAGGATAAAGCAGTAATAGAGGAACAATTTTCTCCATGTACCATTGCTGCATATGTTGGTGTTTCTTCCACTGGAACATCAATGTTAGAAAAGCGGTTCAGTTCGCCAGAATTGAAGATGGAAAAAATATGCTCTAGAACGGCTAATGCTGGATCTAAATCCCAAACCTCCTTCCAGCAGTTTTTGCAGGATGGCATTCTTTCATATATCTCTGAATTTTCTTACTTGCTAAACCAGGAATTTGAAGTGTATGAAGAACTGGTGGCAGAAGAAGCCATATCTGTGCTGTATCAGTAATGTGTAATTTCCAAAATCTGTATTTTTTACAAATACCATCAGAGATTCATATATAGTTCTGAGTTCAAGGGTTCATTTTCATCTAGTATTTTAAATTTGTTAATTACCTTCACCATCTTCCAGAGAGATCCAATGGTTAGCTGTATTGAAATTTATGTGGTGATATTTTCTTGTCTTTAGACATACACCCCAACAAGTAATTGCAGGAACTGTATTTCTTATTATTTTAGGCAGTCCCGTAATCTCTCCCTTCTGGCTGGAGTTTATAAAGCGGTCTTAATAGCTGCAATAAATTGATCAGCAATTTTGAGTGAAATTCTAACTGATTCAACACTTGAACCCAAAAGATAGAATATAAAAACTGAGGTGCAAGTACAGTCAATTGCCTGCCGGCAGACAGCATATATGTTACACTCTCCAATATTGAAACAGTAAGGTTATGCCTGTGAACGCCAATAAGTTCTGGTGTGTCAATACTAAATTTGCTATAACATCAGGATTATAATGTTGTAGAATTGTTATGTTCACAAGAAAGCGTTTTTCACCCACAACATCCAATGGAGCAGTAAGAGCATTCATCACCACGATTCTTAATATTGAATTTCATCAACCACTAGCTAAACAGAATTTCCCTCACATTTTTACCCGGTTTTCAGGAGGTCTTCTTCAGCACACTTGACCAGATATCTTCTCAGAGTAGTTTCGCTGGGAGACGGTTTCATACTTGTAGCTGTACACTGACGAAACTGTTTGCTGCGAAAGACATGGAATGGAGTGCCAGCAGAAGTGAATGCTTTGACAATTTCTATCATATTATACTTTGAACCTGCCATACGCTACCATACATGAAGTGTAGTACCGGTACGTACACCGCTAGGACTGCCTGAATTTGAACCATGGCCATCACTATGTTTCTGAGATTTATGATTAAAGCTTTCCATGCTTTTTCATAATATAATTCCTTTCAAAATATGTGCACTCTGAACATTAGGTACATAAACTTTTCCCCTTTTCTGCAACAAAATTATCTGTGGAAAGCTCACAAACACTTTGATGTGCATTTACAGCAATTTTAGTCGTGCTGGTGTTCAATAGATGCGAATTGCTGTGGTTCAAGTTGTGCACTGACCATAAAACTGTTAAACAGTACGAAGGATGTTCATTGTTGAAATCCTAGCTTTTCAAAGCTGCAGCTGAAAATCTTTTTATTTTGCACTGAATCTGTTAGACTTTGAACAGGCAGTCAGTTTTCCAATAATTGTTCATTGTATTACGTATTATGCTTTTATGTTCCATATTTTAAAATGATGTTTTATTGTGCTTCTAAAGCTCTTTTCTTATTTATGGACACTCTTTAACTGCTGTGGTCCTTAGAATCCCATTCTATATTGGGCGTAAAAGACCGGTAATTTTGCTCAGAGGCCTCTTTATCAGGCTTGAGGTTCTTTTACGTGCCGTAAATCTACGACACGGGACCACCGGCTTTACTTACCTTCCGAAGGAAGCCATGCTAAGGATTTTTACACCCGAAGAAAATCCATCGCCCTCCGCCGGGTTTGAACCCGCGACCTCGGGAACTAGAGGCTAGCATGGTAACCACTACACCACGGAGGACGACTTCTAAACCTCTGCTGTGCTTTTATGCCCAGTATGTTTTCGATTGCTACAGCTATTAGCTTTAAATTCAGTGAAAGCCCTAGATTTCGCTTAAATGCTGTGTAATGTAACCTTTTCCGAGTTATACGAACTCTTAAGCTTGTGAATCGAACCTAGTTGCACTTGTTTATATAAGTGTTACTAGTAATTTAATTAGCTATAATAGACTTTATTATTCAGACCTGTCACAGGTTTGTAGCATTCGTAGTAAGCGATAACTAAAGGAACCATCAGAGGATCGATTCACGTTCCCAGGGTATACATATATATAATTGTAATAACTGTCAATGAGGATTACATATATTTACTTCTTATGTTGTTTCGCTAAGATAGTTGGTTGGAGTTATTTAACTTGGAAATATATTCCACAGAGTCGGGATTAGAACCAGGTACAAAAGGAGTGAAATTGTTTATGTCCTTAATTATTTAAGTTAAATGAAGTTATATACGTCTTCAGGGGTAGTTAAATTTGTTATTGTTCAGAATACATAAAGAAATTAAAAAGGGTCATTGAAAGAGAATGGAATGGAACCCCAGAATTCACATTCGAATTGTTTACGGATTTAATGTCCCTGTAACACCAGTTCACATTTAAAATTCATTTGAAGCATCTACGTCTCTTAGATATGGGGATAACCAAGTTAAACAGTAAGACTCGAACTCCTGGCTTCAAGTACATGAGTAATTCCTGGATTAATCTAAGCAATGCTATGAATTAACTAGAGTTAATATTACACGCATATGTGTCTTGGTTTAGGAGTTATACGCTACTATAGTTTTACCACGTTGGGGATCGAACCCGGATTTCAGGTTCGTAATTCCATATTAGGAATAATCTACGAAATTATATATATTTACTGAAATTAAACCCGCATAGTTTAGGAAGTATGTGGTGTTACAATTTAACTGCGTTAGGAATCGAACCCGGGGCTTCAGATAAATAATTATGCATTACGAATAATCTGCTTAAGTACACGACTTTATTAAAGCTTATCCCAAACGCATATTTATTTCAGTTTGAGAGTTATATGACATTAAAACCATTAATGTTCCTGGATTTGATCCAGGAGACTTCTGCTAACTTTGAAGCACTACAAAACGATGAACTGTAGGCAGAGCAATGGTTCACTCTTTACCACATTATCCAATCTCTTTTTGAGAGATACAAAGAATAAAAAAGTAACTCTAAATTGCTGTTAAACATGCACTGGGCGTTGGGGGACCACATCTCATCTCGTGTGAATTATCTATTAAATATGTAAATTGCGTTTAAACATACATTCAAGTGTATTATGGGCACGCGTCTCTGCCACAAATAGGAGTTCCGTCGAGCACATATCTTCATTATGTTAGCTTACTTTGACTCGAGTAGATCAGCTTCTCTAAGTTAAGCGAGCTTACGCCAGCGCCGAGAAGTTGCCAAGGTGAGGAATTCTGCATCACTTGAATAAGGATTATTACACTATTTCATCGAGTGTAGAGATGCAGAACGCTACCTACCAGGAAATACCTCCAAGCGCTACTCCAGGATATAACTGCGGGAAAAGTGGCACGATATTCCTGATGAGTTACCATAAGAGTCGCCATAAAACTGTATGCTGTCAGATTTTCGATTGTAAATGCCGTGGTGATGCTTACGGTACTGAGCATCGCGGAAATGTGCATGGATAGCATTCCGGATAAATAATATCTAAGAAGAAAATCAAGATGGAGCCTACCAGGCACCAGATTATGACCAATGGAGGAGTGTGAAATGAGAGAGTACGAGACAGCATTGCAAGGAGGCCTGAAATCGTATGTCATCCGCTATGATTTCTCAAAAGACATGAATGTTTATCTACAGCAGGCAAAGAAACGGACGATTCAAGCCATTCAGAGAGAGAGAGAGAGATGGCTATTCAGAAGGGTGTGAAAATTAATCTACTGGTTGAATGCCGAATTATGAATGTCGTTTGGGGAAACTTGTGACAATAGATTTAAAACATGAAATTATCCTGTGTTTCTGCAAAAGAATTTAGACGCCAAGTTGGAAGCAAAGGTTCAAGAAGTTGCTCTTAAAGATGGAAGAATGTTATCTAAAAAGAGCAACTGGATCTTATGTGCCGTGGAAGGAGTTGGACATTCGTATCAATAAATACAACCCACTTCGAGAAAGCAGATACGTTCCGCAATCTGTTGAGACAAGAAAAACATGTATAAATCTTCAGAACCGTGAACACGAGAAATGCTTTATGTACACTGTTTTCATTAAATTGGTGAGAAACAAACTTAATCGCGTCAGCAAGTATAAGAAACTGAAAGATAAGTACGACTTCACATGTGTTTCGTTTCCTAAAACATGGACTGAAATCCCAAGTTTGAGAAACTCAACAGTAAGTCTGTCAACATTTTCAGACTGGATGAGAAAAAAAGTGTTGATTATAAAGGTCGCTGATGCCGAACTAGCTGACAATCGGGACCTACTGTTGTTGAATGGCGCTTATGGAATACGTCATTATGTGTATATAAAGAATTCTGAAAAGCTTATTCGACGTCAGAAAACAAAACATGATGCAGTGATATATACATACAAGCACTGATTCAGGCATTTTGATAATCAGTATGGACGAAGCGGCCTAGAAATCTGCAAGAACATGGCAATATCTACACACAATACGGTATCCCAAGGACCGTTATGCCTACAAAGGACAACTCAATCGTCTGATTTAAAATGTGGAGAGCATTTTGAAGCTACCTTACATTATCAATTCAGATTTTGAGAGCATTCTCATACCATACCATACTTGCTCTGTTAATGCTGAAACTTCCTATACAACTCCATATCAGAAGCATTCTCCAGTGAGCTTTTGTGCGTATGTGAAAACGCTGAAATCTGTTGAACGCCTGGAAACCCGTCTTCCTATGCAGCCCTATGTATACCGCGTTATGATGCAGCTGGGTAGTATATGGAACACCTAACTTCCCACGCGAAGATCGACAGTATAAACAAATCTGTTAAGCCTCTGAAACTTAGAGATGAAGAATAAAAGAATTTGGAGTCTTCCACCGAGTGCTACTTGTTTGATAAGGAATTTGCAGAAGGAAACTGGAAAGTGCGCCACCATGACCACATTAGTGGGAATACCGACGAAATCTATATAATAAGTGTAATTTATCCTTCAAAGCACCGAATTATATATCTGTCTTCAGGAATAAAATCAGCAGATATGATTTGCATTTCATAGTTAAGGGGCTGGGCTGTACAAGTGAAGGGGTAGAGGTAATTCCGAACTCTGAAGAAAGCTATATCTCATTCTCGAATTATGCTGGAGATATTAAACGTAGGTTTGTGGATATCTATCGTATCCTGGGGATCAGCTTGGGTGAGCTAGTAACAGGATATCCTGAGACGTGTAAGCAATTCGGAGATAACAAGTTGAGCTCGATGACTCGTAAGGGACTATTTCCCTACGACTATGTTACATCGTGGGTATCAGGAAGGATACACGCGTACCTTCGAGGGAAGCGTTCTACAATAAACTGAACGAAGAAGAAATTAGTGATGATGACTGCGAGCATACTGAAAATGTATGAAATCAGTTTAATGAGAGAAACGTAGGTGATTACAGCAATATCTATATAATCTCCGATTTTCTTTTCCTAGCTGAGGTGTTGGAGACATTCCGAGATCAAACCCTGAAAACACATCAAGTTGACCCGGAGCATTATTTCACCTCTCCAGAACTTACATGGCATACTGTGCTACTGTAAACCAAAATTGAACTACAATTGCTTGCGAATTATGATAAACTTCTGATGGTGGGCATAAGGGAAGCTTTATGCCAAGTTTCCTATCGTTACGCTGAAGTAAACAACGAAGGCCGCACGTTCCATATGAAGGATTTTCTTGGTTTTCTCCTCAGGACATCGAGCTAGAAATACCACAAGATGATGATTCTTATAGATATGTATTAAAGTTTGACATTGAATATCTTACGAAGTTCCAGGACGTGAACAACGATTTAGCTTTCCTATCGGAGTGCCTGAAGCCAAAAGTGTCGTCTACAGAGAAGCTAATTCCTCATCTTGGACCTAGGAAAAATTATTCAGTGCATTATATGACCTTGAAACAAGCTCTTAGTGATTTACTACGTCTGAGGAAAATGCATCATGTGCTGCAATTGCATCAGTCACTATGGTCACTTTACGTCGAATTTTACGACCGCAGGCTACAACTGATTTCAAGAAGGATGTATAAAACCTTTTTCAACAATGCAATGTTCGGAAAACCTACGTGATCGAATAGATATATGACTGGTTACGAGTGAGAAGACCCTGGAAATATTAATTGCCAAAGTCACATTCATCGAAAGAGCTATAGGTGGACATAATCTAGCTGCTATGCATATGGCCTCACAACAGATTGTGTTCAACAAGCCTATATACGTCGGGATGAGTGTGTTGGACCTATCTAAGACTCCAATACACCACCAATACGATGCATTGTTGCCATATTATAGATATAAAAATCTGAAGCTTATGTACAAAGATACAGATTCGTTCATTCATGAAGTGACAAAATAAGATTTATACCGGGATAAAGTACGTTTTATTGAACGCGCATACACAGCTGATTACCTTAAATCCATATACGCCAAACCACACAAAACCAAACATGCTAGGGAAGTTTAAATATGAAGCTAACGAACAAATCATCCGTCACTTTATTGGTCTATGATCCCGAATGTATGCACTACATATCCATGCCTCTGTGATGAAAAAGATTAGAGGTATAAAACAGCGCGATTGAGCAGTATATCAAATTTCACGACTATGCGGACTGCCTTAAAGGCAACGAAATAGTAACTCCTATTCACTTGATCCTGTCACAACAGCATATTGTTTCGTCGGTACGATTTAATAAAATTACGTTGACGCCTTATGATTATAAGAGCCATTGCTGATGACTGATGATAGAAACACATACATATGGACATTACAGCATTCCAAACAGTGTATAAGAGAATGTGACTTCAATTTCAAGATGATTTTCTCCGTGAGTCTTCAATTATAAAATGGAGGTTTACTCATCTATTGTCCGCATACACCTACCAGACGTTCCACGAAGAAAGAAGAACAAAATTAACAAAACAAAAAGGAGTGTAACTCTGCCACTATGAGCGAATTCTAGTGCAAATCACAAGCCCAGATAAATAGGAGAGGGACTAACCTCACAACCCTAATCTAGTGGAACGCAGATTAACCTTATATGAATCTAAATAAGAACTAAGACATAAAGTAACCAAAATACGACTAATGAAATCTAACTGAAAGCTACATTACATGCAATCTATAGCTTAAAAAACCTTCAAATAGGAAGTGAATAAAGCAAGAGAAAGACCTTAAGCAACAAGAAAAGTGAATAAAACCAGAATATCCCTTAAAACACAACTTCTAGAGTTAGCTTGAAAACCTGGAAAAAAGGAAAGAGACACCAAAAAAAACCAGAAACCTGTATATAATGTATCATCTCTTAAAACAAAGCGTTGTGTTAGGATAGGTTAGTTCTCAACGTCTTAGAAAGACTGCAAGCCATACATACTTTATTGCATGTTGGCTTTAGAAAATGCGAAAGCTACAGAATGTTCCAATGTGACTATGAAACGAGGGAAACGAATGCAAAACTGAGTAAATGAATATAAAAACATCTGCTGTAAAACGAGAGGAAATGTATATAAAAGTTATAGATTGACTTCAAAGTACCCTAAATTCTTATTCCGGTACTCAAAATGTTCCTAAAGATGTCCAAACGCCCGCGCCAGTGCTTTAAATGGTTGTAAAAGTTCCCTAAATGCTCCGTAAAGGCATAAATAAACAACTGATACAGAGCTTGAAGCACTTTCAAAGACCCCGAAATACTTTTGTCAGAATCCTCCAAAATGCCCGTAAAGGTGCCTTAAATGCCTGTATCAATGCCTTGAAAATACATGCTCCACCAAAGCCTAAAATACCTTCGAAATGTCCTAAATACCTGAAATGCCCCTGCCAGTGTTCCAAAATGTCCTAAAAGCATGCGCCAATACCAAAATATATCTGCTGCAATGTCTAAAATACACCCAAAATGTCTCAAAATGCCCTAACTTGCCCAAAATGACGGTAGCAATACCTAAAATACCTACTACCAATACCTACTCTGGTACCAAAGCGTCTGAAAATCATTATAAAACACGACAAAGTACCATAAAAGGGAGGAATTGGCTAAAAACACAGCAGTAATTAGTGTATACGCACACAAATGCCTATAAAAGTTTTAAAGCTGTGTAAAAATACATAAAATACCACAAATGCAGTAAAAGAGCACAAAAGAACACCAAATTATCACTAAATGTCGCAAATGCTGTACCACGGTTTAGGAGAAAACGAGTGTAAAAGCACAGGAACAGCTAGGAAATGCCCAAAATATCTGAACCAATGCCAAGAATACCTTACCTAGAGATTTGAAATGCTTATAAAAGTACCCAAAATAGCTGTACCAGTGCCTAAAATGCCAATAGATGTATCCAAAATAACTGTTTCCGTGCGAAATGCTCATAAAAGTGTCCAAAACGCCTGTGCCAGTGTCCGAAAAGCCCACAAAGTGCTCCAAATGCCTGTGACAGTGTTCTAGATGCTCTTAAGAGTGTCCAAAATGCCTACGTCTGTACCGGAAATGCTCAAAACTGCACAAAAATCTGTTCAAGGGCCCGAAATGCCTATAAAAGTGCCACAAAATGCCTGTGCCCAAAATGGATATAAAAGTGGCCAATATGCCTTTGACAGTGCCACAAATGTCTTTAAAATTGCTCAAAATGCCAGTGCCGATGCACGAAAAAGTCATAAAGGTGCCCATAATACCTGTTCCAGTGATCTAAATGACCTTATAGTTGTTCCAAGGTACATGTAAAGGTGTCCTAAATGTATACAGAAATGTTCAGAGAACCGTTCCGGAGCCCGAAGTGTGCATAAAGGTACCTAAACTAGTTTTAAAGGTGCTTTAATACCTGTAGAGGCGCCTTAAATGTCTGTAAAAGCACTGAAAGTACCTGATTCACAGCCCAAAATACCTTCAAAGTGCCTGAAGTACTCCAGTCAGCAGCCTACAAAATGTCGTAAAAGTGCTTTCAATGCCTGTACCAACTTCCTAAAAACACCTACCTCCTGTGTCTAAAATACATTCGTAATTCCCTGAATGCCTGGAAAACTGCTCCAAATGCTTCTAAACCTGAACAAAATACCATAAACGTACACTAAAAGATCCCAAAATGCCCTAAAAAGCCTTCAAAGTTGTTGAAATACCCCTGCCAAAGCATCACTAAAAGTGGCTGTAAAGTCAGCTAATCCTGGAAAAGTTCCCTACATGGTGGAAAAAATCCCGTATAATTGTCCATTTTGGCGGTGGCCTAGCTCTGTCTTATATGTACTACTCACAAGTGCTAGGGGTATGCAGCGTTCTCACCACAGCAGCTGAATTGGTCAGAATCCCTCCCCTGCGTGAACATAGGTAGAGAGGGTGAATATAGTATTCAGGGTTATCATCAGAGATTAGACACTACCAGGGGGTTTCCAAACCATTTATCGGGCAGTTTCCCTCCCTCTCATCAGGAGGAGAGGCTACAGTCAGTCTGGACGATCTCAAAAGTGTTTAATAGTCTACCTTTGTTTGTACAAGGTTTTCCTTAATTAAAAGGCATTTAAAACGAACGACAACATAAGGCCTCTTAAAATGCATGTGCTCCTTATATCGAAATAAAGGCACTATTCGAGTGAAAGATAATACAAGTTAGAAATATTACGGTCTATACAAAAGGTAATGATTGATAAAGCCTATGTTTCCCGATATACGGAATACAATACTTTTGTTTTAGTATTATAAGCATATTTGCAAAGTTGACTTAAATTCTAAGCGAAAAAGAAGAAACATTTCATAGTTACCCAAATATAACAGACAGGAGTCTATAACTGGTGAAATACGAAACTTGTTTTCAGACTTTGAAAAACATTTCACTTTCTACCAGAAATACAATATATAAAAGCTAAATCATTTATCACTCGTGAAAAAATAGATATCTCGTTAACGTAGGAATTCTGGACGTCTACTATTTAAAACATTCGTGTCCTAGGGTTCGACAATACATTTTCTTACCTTAAAATATTTAAGACTCCTTTTCAATGCTGTAACGGTTATAGTTTTATTTTACAACAAAGTAATATATCTGATTTTATAAGGCTAAGATGTGTAAAACATACCTTAAGAGCAACGATAAAACTGGCTTTCGAAATTCTGGACAGTCATTTCGCGGAGGCTTATGTAAGCACGGAAGTATGGCGTGATTTTTAAAGAACGTTTTCCAGGTATTCTCGAAGCGAAAGTGACTTTACATCACAATGTGATGCAGAGGGAAATAGATTTTTCTCTTATTAAATTAAATATGACAGAGAAAGCGTAGCTTCCAGGAGATAGTATGTCTCAAAGATTTTAAAAAATATAAAAGGCAAAACTGATGGATAAAATCTTAAACATGACAGGCAATACTTTTGTGTTGCTTTAAATTAGTTAACTAAAGTATTCTTGGAATCTATTCCAAATATGATATATTACATTGTTGTGAAAAACATGGGGAAAGTTTTTATTTACAAAGTCTATATCAATCTAAAGAAATCAAAATCTTATTTTCAGAATTTGATGAAAAATACTTTACGCATAAGTAACGTTTAAACGGTTTTGAAATGCATACATATCTTTTATATATTCAAGCGGCTAAGAATACGAACCTTCGCAATGGAACAACACATTTAGTGAACGGATTAACAGCTCATTATTTTAAAAGTTCCCTTGTTTAGCCAGATTATGATTACTGTATTTTACTGTTTGTTTTACCACTTATTACCGCAATTACGCATACAACACACCCACACACACAAACACCTATGCCCATGGCGTGACTCGATACCGCGACCCTCAGCTATACGCTCCAGCGACCACGGCAACGAGGACCGGCCTCATTAAATAATGTATTTGGTGAAGCGTATTGACTGAATGAAAGTTATTGTTATCTTTCCTCCAAGTAATAAAATGGCTCCTCCCTCTATAACCGGGGTTGATTCCATTTTCAATAATGAAAGCTGAATCTCTTCTTGCCAACATATTTCACAGAACTGATTCACGTATTCCCAACTTCCTGTAACACTTCTCAAAATAGTATTGAGCATGCGCAGATATGAAATATGCTTTTAGAAAAGAGATTGTGGGACAATCTTCAAACATATTCTCAAAAAACGTTTTCTATTGAGAATACATCGTAAATTAATCTAAAGTGTTAATTCGTTTCTGTGAAGAGACACTACAGCTTTAGAAATCTTCTGCAAAGAGAATTTGAAAAATGTCAGGTAAGTACCAATTTCTTAAAGCATAAATTGTTTTATATGATATGATTATGAAATAAAATAGTAGTGATTGAGGCTTTTTTCTTATATTTACTTAAATGAGGTTTGCAGAACTGCAGCGCGGGTAGCAACAATGCTATCCTACTTCTCGTTCAGGACTTGCATTGACTAGAAGCTGATGGTTGTGTTTGATGCGCCGAACGTATAAAATAAATAGTAGGTGACGTAGTTTATCAAGATGAGTACAAGAAATTGCATTTAGGCGCTTTTTGCCACTAGATGTGCTTACCAATAGTTCTTCGGCAGACTAATCTAACAAAAGAACGCCAGAAGAAGCAGCATTTCAGACAAACATTTACAGTGTTCAATACGTTGAAGTTGCTCCAATACAAGATTTTAAATCGATGACATTGTAGAACGCAAGAACTGTCAAGCTTCGCAGGTGCTTACTACATATGGAATAATAAGTGGACAAAAAGTAAACGTAAAAACTATTCATTTATAGAAACTACTACTTTGTTGTCAAGACCAATATCCTTTGAGATGGATTTATCTGGTATGTTATATAACTTTACTTTCGATATCACTCTACAGTTATTTCTATTTCATATATGTTTGCTTTCTAATACTAAACACTGAAGTGACGCTGTCCACCACTGAATGTATACATTCCGAACACATCACCTGAACAAGAAGGGAGTGACAGTGTACCGCGTGCATTGAAGGTCATGCGCTAGCTCTCTGCGCACCTCTGTGCCCCTTGATTTAAATGATTTAACGATTTTAGAGCGTTTTCAATTAAAGTGAATATAAAAGTTCTAATCTTTTAGAGGCTATAGCATTATAAAGAGAGTGATTTAATATTCTCTATCTGAATAGTGTACTTCTATACAGTCCTGCGTAATAATTTATTTAAACTAAAAACATGTTGTAACATTAAGATTTCTAGCATATTGATTCTAGTGCAAGTACTTGCTATGGAGGGAAGGTAAATTGCGCTTTTTCAAACATTGCAAAATCTGTTGAAAGTCTTACAAAATTCAAGAGATATCTTTAACATTCAGGATATATTTCAAGGGACACACTAACGTGAATACTTATTAACTTTTAATCTCTTTAACTGAACCTGATACAATATTTTTATCATGTGTACACAGTTACAGTGTACAAGGGTTACAGAAAATCAGTTTTTGTAATACACTTTATGCACTGTAACAGAAAAAATTAATCCTAAAATATTAGGATATTAGGCGAAAAGGTAACGGTTATATAAATACCGTTCAGTATTTTATCTTCAGCAATTATTTCTTGAGCTCTGTTTTGTGAATTTGTTAAGTCAAGAATAACAATATTGTAAAAACATTACACGTTCAGGAATTACATCGATTTGTGATAAATTCATAATATATTTTTCATTTAACTCTCATAGAGTTGTGTTTTAAACAATACATTAAAGACATTACAATATATGCTTAAAGCTGTTCGCATTATTGAAGGGAATGTTTACATTTTTTGGAATAATGTAACTTTGTGTTTCACTCTTTACTTTACTGAAAGGCAAACCCAAAACAATAACTTTTATTTCTTACAGGTATCTGCTTTGATATGAAGAATGCATATAACAGTCTCCAGCTCACAGCATATAATATAACAACGCTAACCAAAACACAACATACACCCTATAAATCAAGGAAATCCTCCAGACTACAGTGCTTAGGGTTTGTGAACAGAGTGGTGCGTTTCTACCCCATTTTATCCTATATAATTCTTCCCATATGCAGTTTCGAAAGCCGCGATCCTTATATCCGATATTCTGTTAAGCATGCATCATTCATTGACTCGAACACCTCAGCATTCAAGACACAGGCCAAATATATTGACAATCACTCACCAACCCAGCTAAGTCACTATCAATGCAGATTCAAGGATACCAGATCCTGCTTGCAACACATCGGCGAAGAATGAGTTTACACAGAAAACGTGAAGCATAAGAAGAATTAAGTATAATTACATAGAGGTCAAAACATCAAAGTTTAATTCACAAAGATAGAAAATAAAAACAATATAAGATTATTTCAGATTGGTACAGACATATGTATAACTTAACTCAGGAAGGTATGCATCAGCATATGCATTTTAGTATGGAATGAGAATGGACCTGGAATTCTTATACAGAGCATGTAAGGTATTGATATTAAATTTACACTTTACAGAAATCTTATTGTTCATTGAGAAACAATAAGACAAGGATTACAAGTTTACCTGTTTTTTCAGATTTTTAGCGACTTATATAAAGTTAATTAGTGTATTATTAGCTTAATTTTGTGCTTTCTTTATACTTATTGAAGTGAGCTCCCCACTTTAGTGACAGTAGATTCGGCAAGTGTCTCATAAGAGCCTCCACTCGACTGTCTCTAGTCCTAGATGATACGGTAGTCAATAACCCTAAGTTTGATATATTTTTATGACACCACCATCGCTGTCTTTGGTTTGAGATAGTCGGAACGTTGGTTCAGCTTTTCCTCATCTTTAAACTTACCCAACACCTTTTTGTTTTGGGCTGAAACAAATCTGTATAACAACTGGATGCATCTAGGTGCTCAGGAAAGCGTAGTTTATGCAGGGTATGCATCTATTGTAGTCACTTTATGAGCGAAGGAAGTCACATTCCGAGTACAGGAGCTTCAGGATTTCAACTCCGTAGTATGGTAACAATATATCACATCGATAAGAGTGCATTAGAGTGTTTAGAAATCTCTAACACGCTTATAATTGTGTATATAGTATTGTTGAATACGATCTGACGTAAGGTATTGTATAGAGCTGCTAGGCTAGATCCATATATAATAGCTCGCTCGATGAATGCTGCTTTATCAATCAGCTTTCCCATTGTCTTCTTATTTATCACATGTAGTATGTCCATAGGTTTACGCATATCTTCCATTATTTTTTCTAACACAGCGCTGTTAAAAGGTTTGTACAAATACTTCTAAAATCATTTCTTGCACCTTACGGTAGTCTGATGCTATATTCGGGATAAGGTTTTAATCAATATGACTGATGGAATTAAAGTATGCTGTGCATTTTTTGCTATTCGTAGTTCACATGAGAAAGCTTGTTTTAAAGACATGTAACAAACAATATAATTCTTCAGACTTCCAACATGTAATACCTCCTTAGGTCTCATGCACTTGGAATAGGAATGGCAAATCATTATGGAGATCGTGTAGCTCTGCCAGATATTCAACGTCAAGTTCAAAACTATAGGTGAGTATCATACTCTCTAAATATTAAACGTTTCTACATTGGTTTGTTTTGGAGAAAGGCGAACAAATCACCCACAAGTATGGCATGATTTTGACTATAATGCTCCTATGGAGGTTAATTTCTTTGATCACCTTTAATTAAACTGTGATTGAATCACTTTACAGTTAGATTAATATCAGAACTTTTAATACATTATGATTTACATGAGCAAATATTGTATTATTGACTATTTTAAGCAAGAGATATGAGTTTTCATAGTTATTCAATATAAAACACAGACTTGTTATGAGCTATACGCAAACCATTTCTTAATTAAGCACATTAAGAAACAATCCCTGTTTTTAAGTTATTTATACCTAGTACATTGTAGACAAGTGCTTTTCCCAATGTCTAAATAATGCATTTAAATAGGAAGTTATAAATGAAGATAAAGTGATCTTCTTCTTACAACATGTTGAGTTATAGAGCAGGGACTTTTATAACAACGGAAAACAATATCATCTTAAAATGAAATAAAAATATACTTTATTGGTGAACCATTTCAATGAAAACTACATTAACCAATTTTTCAGATTATGAACGTACGTTCAGAATCAATTAATACATTATTATTTTACTGGTTATCTTAAAATATAATTTCTATTATAATGAAAGCACATTTCATTAGACATGTTAGCAAAACTAAGTAAATTCACCAAAAATTTCTAACGTAGTAGGAATACCCAACCAACATATTAATATTCACATAATATACGAGTACATTTTGTGTTTTTTATTTTCTCACTGTATAAAACCTCAAATTTTCAACTATTGAATAGTTTCTCTAGCCCCGAAGAATGATTCACAATTCAAAAGGGTTTCGAGCAATCTTAACCGAATCACTAGAGTATTTGAATTTTCTGACGTAGACAACATCACTTAATTACTTACTCTATACTTGTTGCATAGAGTCATTGATGTAGTGGCCATATAATTACTTACATTTCATTCAGCCTCCAGTTTATTTACAGCTTCTTTGATCTCTGAACTTTCACTGAATCTGATTCACCACATTTACTCACAGGAGTCGTAGAAGTTCCAAGCACACGACAGCTCACCGCTTTATTTTTCAATCCTCTTCTCTATCTTCAAGTCTTGATATACGATATATCTCTATTCTTTAAATTGCGATCGCATATTCAACACTTAACGAAGCGCTGTTTGTCATTCCTAATATATGAAAAATTACGTTTATCGTAAGCTGGGTGTAACGATTGTCCTACACAATACCTCACACTTAAAAACTATGAAAAGAATATTTCTGATAGCCAGTTCATTTCTTCATAGAAACTGAGCACACACGTAAGTAGGAATTAAATGAGAGAACGGAGCCTCAAAGGATATGCCGACATCTGATAAGCTTCTTTGTTCTATGCCGACAAGCCCCGCCATCTCCCTTTGAGGCCTCACATGCCGCCCTGGTCGCGTGGCGCTAGGCACGCCCCCTCCCTTTGTGGCCTCACCTAATGCCGACTGGTTCTGTGCCGACAGGTCCTCCGCCCTCCCCCATGTGGTCTGGTCACGTGCCGGTGTCCCCGCCCCCCTCCCTCCCCCATACGCTGGGTGCGTACCCTCCCTCCCCTTTGTGGTCTGGTTGGTTCCCTGTGGATAGGTGGGAGAGTGTGTATTGTTCCTATACCGTGGAGACATTCCCGCCCCCCCTCATTGTGATTTGTCTAAATATCTGCCGTGTGATTGGTTCCCCTGCGGATATGTGGGAGAGTGTGTATTGTTAGTATACGCTGGCGCCGTCACCCTGCTCTCATAGCGTCCTGTTTATATCCCGCCCCTGGTAAGGTGTGTGGTAGGGAATGTGATTCTCGATGCCTGCCGCACATCGGCAAAACGCTTGAGTACATAATTGTGTGAATCAATTAGATAATGTTCGTCCATGCATAAAACATTATTGAAAAAAAAAGAATCGCCTTCATATTACTACTAATGTCCTATCATTGCATATCTAATGAAACGATACTTCTCGATCGATGAAAACAATTAAGTATTTTTGATTGATTAATTGTATATGAATTGGCTTGCGCACCTGCTTCTAAACCCCCATTTTTACATCTACTAATGTCCACAAATTACACTTCAAATGAAACGCGGCTAGTCGGTCGATGAAAACAATTAAGTATTTTTGATTGATTAATGTAATTGACTCGCGCGCGCCTGGCCGCCATCGTATATGCGTGGTAGCATGTGTATAATTATTACGAGTAATAACATTTGTTTAATTCTATTTTTGAGGGAAAATATATTTTGGATTTATAAGAATATTACAACACTTAGATGAATCCATAGCTGAAAGGACAGAGTTGCCGTAACAGTCGTTATCGTGTGATAATTTCGCTGAAAACCCGCGCGCATCCCTTCCTCCATGGAGCGTCAGACTGGTGTGAACGACTCTCGGCCAGTGTAGTGACAAGTCGACTACGGCACCCCCTCCACTCGCGTTTCAGTTCGCAACCTACACCAGCGCGCCAGGTGGTAATATGAGTGAAACTGGTTTTTTCTCTCTGAACCAGCGTGGGTTTCCTCACGGCGCCCCTGGTGGTCATATCCGAAAGTTGTGAATTCGCCATATGGAACTTCAAGGTGTGCGCAAGGTGGCCATCATAACTCTATATAATTCAGCGAAATATGATTCTGGAAAAAAAATAAAGGCGAATTAACATTTTAGTTAAATAATACTCGTTTAACATGCGAGGTGCGTTCATATTGTCTCGTTATAATTCCGGAGGAATTGATTATGAAAAAAATAAATACGGTTAACATTATAGTTAAATATTACATACGTTATTAAAGAAACAAATAAGCGTCCCGCTGATCGATGAATACAATTAATTTTTTTTTGATTGATTAATTGTATATGAATTGACTCGCGCACCTGGTTGTTCTCGTATATGTGCGATTATTACGTGTGTATAACTATTACAACTAATAACGTTTGTTTAATTCTTCTTTTGAGCGGAGGGTTTATAAAAAATATTGCATTGCTTAGACGAATTAAAAAGCGTCTGAGAACGACATTGTAAATAGCCATCGTGTGACGTTAACACGAGAACCCTTTACGAAAAACAACGCGAGTGCGACCGCTGTGCATCGCCTAATACAATGAAGCTTAAGAAGTGGTTAAACCAGCACGCTAGGGTTTTTCCCCCGGTACCTGCTCTTAATGGCTAGGGGTATCCATCACACCAAATGCCGGTACGCTCCAACTGATGTTAAAAATATAAGACCGCTATGCCTCTTCTCACTCGAGAGAAGCAATAATTACCCTTCAAAACAAGCATACCTTTCTTAGTAGATATAAAAGTGTTACGAAAGGAGATAATAACATGGAGAGAGGACTTCAAAACAGGCACACCTTTCTTAGTAGATATAAAAGTATTGCGAAAGGAGATAATAACATGGAGAGAGGACTTCAAAACAGCAATACCTTTCTTAGTAGATATTAAAGTATCGCGAAAGGAGATAATAACATGGAGAGAGGACTTCAAAACTAGCATATCTTTCTTAGAAGATATAAAAGTATCGCGAAAGGAGATAATAACATGGAGAGAGGACTTCAAAACCGGCATATCTTTCTTAGAAGATATAAAAGTATCGCGAAAGGAGATAATAACAGGGAGAGAGGACTTCTCAACATGCATCGTGACCGAGACGTAGGCTCTCCCTCTCTCCCTCTCTCTCTCTCTCTCTACCTCACCTTACAAGAAATTCGAAACATGCGCGAAGACCTCGAATATAAATTTGATATTCGTTTTTAAATGTTCTCTCTCTCCCCCTCTCTCTCTCTCTCTCCCCTTACAAGAAATTCGAAACATGCGCGAAGACCTCAAATATAAATTTGATATTCGTTTTTAAATGTTCTTTCTAATGACGTAGCGAACTTTGAGAAATTCAACGAATTATTCACTTGCGTACCCTGCTTGAAAGAAATATGGTGTACACCCCTGAAGAACGCATACGGACTTCTCGGAAGAAGACATGTAGACACTCATTAGAGGACAATGGCAGACGCTTCCACGTCATTAAATATCTTAAGAGGGTTTGAAGAATGCAAAACAGGGTCCTGTATAGAGCCATTAGTGGACAATGGCAGACGTTTCCCCTTCATTAAATATCCTAAGTGCTCTGAAAAACCACAGACCCTCTGGGTAAATAACTATTAGCGATACAATAAATTTTCTTAGTGTGTTCCTCTGTGCAGAAATTCCATCACAAACCGTGGAAAACCAAGTCTAGTCATGTTTTAAGCTTACCACAAAAAATGTTCCCTGATAATTAATATAAATTCTACATGAAGATTATTAATGATTAAGTTTCATAGCTCTTATTTCTTTCAATAAAATATTGAATATGACTCAAGTGTTAGGAATATGAAACGTGAGAAGCACTATTATAATTATAATTAAACGTATACTGTATAGATTCTGTACTTAAGCATTCGATTGTATCTTTGTCATTATTTAAATACTCACATACAAGAATTGCATGCATGATATAAAAAATTAAACTGATTTTTTTTCGGTATGTTAAACAAAGAAATATGATTTGGCGAGAGTAATATGAAGAATAAAATGTATTCAGAACGGTGAATATTACATACGTTATTAAAAATAAATAAGGCTCTCGCTGATCGATGAAAACAATTAAATATTTTTTATTAATTAATTGTATATGAATTGACTTGCGCATTTGCTTGCTGTCGTATGTGTTTGGATGTTACGTTGATTATTACGCGTGTATAACTATTACGACTAATAGCATTTGTTTAATTCTAAATAAATAATGAAATATGGAGTCCTTCCTAAACAAGACGCAATCCTCGTTACTCTTAATTTATTCCATTTAAAAAGATTGCCTTATTCTCTTAGTAAACATAGGACGAGAACGATTTTAAATACCTCATCCATTCGAGAGATATTTTTTGAATATTCCAGCATGTTAAATATAAACTTAATACACACACAAAAATTCATTTCAAGTAATATTTTTGCGACATTAAGTATTTGCGAATGAGTTTTTTACTTTCTCTACTACGTATAGTAAGTAGAGGAAGTGTTGTATTCCACCCAAAAAATCGATACCGAGATTTCACCGGAAATACATGTTTTGAGACCCTCTGAATCCAAATAAGCATGGCTGTGTGTGTCTGTGTGCCTGTGAAGCATAACTCAGAAAGGAAGAGTCGGATAAACACCAAACTTGGTATTTAGGTTCAGTATCTTCCAGAGATGCGACACGAAGGTTTTAAAGAAAATGCCCCGCACCAGACTACCCTTTACATGGAACATTTTTCGAAAATTTTAATTTTCTCAAAATGACTAACGATATTGAATAAAATATTATATTTTTAAGATATTGTAATGAGAATTGAAATGTATATCTCGAATTTTCTGGTAATGTCTCGAAAAGTATTCTTCATTCTAAACGACTTTTGCAAAACTGATAAACCATAAGAGATAGACAAAATTTTACTACACAAAAAATGGAGTTCGCGTTAAAATACATAATGTATATCATATACATTCTTGTTGTTGAGTAAACCGTTTTCCAGATATTGCTTGTTATTCCCTTAAAATTTCCAATACTTATACTTTTTCTCAAATTCGTTATTCTTGTTTTTATGTCCTGGACATGCAAAGAGAATGGGATGCACCACATAGCAACCAGCGTTAAAATATTTTGACTATCGCTTAAATCCTACCATATTCACCTTGAATCGACATGAAAATTACCAATAACATTGACATCTCGATATCTGGATTAACATGAAGCATATGGAGAATAAGCGATTGTAAAAATAGTTTGTACAAGAGTAGAGAAAGTCATGTGAGTGTATCACATCAGATTTTTTGATATTGGTTTAAATTTTCAAATACTTTTAGCTTTTCTCAAGTGGTAACTCGCTATTCGTATTTCCCGCGGTAATGCATAGAGAATAGAATTCTAAAGCCATCACATAGCATCAGGCTTTTTTTAAACATCTGTGGCGTGTCTATTCACAATCGAAAGGTCGCTGGTTCGAGGAAAATTATATCAACAGAAACAATACATTATTTTCACCCTGTGATTATTTTGGTAATGTAACAATAATTAACAATTAATTTTAGCGGTACATGTAAAAAATAAAATATATTTTTTGTTTCTAGCGTAATATGCAGAAACATTTCCCTTACGGCGAGGTGGCGTGATCGATGGATTTCCCCATAACAGGTTTAGGCTTGCTTACGAAATGCCCCTGTGCGAGACTAGCATTTTCCCTCTCCTACTCGAATTTTTGGAGTAGCCAATCAAAATCGTTTTATTATATACCATCACACCTCTCACCCCTTCAGCTTTTATCGGGGAAATGATATAAAAGCAGTAGCTTCTCCGACGATTTTCACTGTATTGTGACAACACAGCGAGCTAAGACCTCTGCAAACTGTTCTCATTCAAAGTGAAATTTCAACGAACATCATGTCTGGTAAGTTGTAACAAAACACTTCATTTACTTTAAAAGTTAAATTATTACTCTGTACATTTAACTTATATTTGCGTTCTTGTTTTTAATGTATGGCATTTATATGCGAATAGCTGAGCATTCTAAAAGTTAATAGGTAGACAGGTGAATTTTCTGAAATGTGAACAGTTTAGTTAAGTATTCATTTTTAGGCAAGCTTATTCTACATTTAATAGCTAACTGCGCGAATTCTCAAAATGGGAACAATTTAGTTAAGTATTCACCTTGTTGAGTAATTATTATTCCAGATATTTAAATACAGGATTTCACAGAGTGAATTATATTCCTTTTGGGGAAAAATACAATTATTTGAATACCTTATTAACGTTTTTGCTTTAGAATATTACAAGAAGTCTGTTGCGCGAATCATTCGCTCTAACAAAGTAAATATTTACATTATATTAAAACATTTAAATCGAAAAATACAGTACTTAATGAACTTCATTAGTGAATTAGAACCTCAATTATATTTACACATATTATCATTTTCAGAAAAAAAGGTAATAATTTTGTAACCTTCAAATAAATGAAATTTTGTTATGCAACACATTCTCTAATAAAGAACATGTTTTTTTTCTCTTCCTAATGCAGCAAGTTTGACATCTCAACTTAACACATTGGCCGAGGTTAGCATTTACCCTGCCGTTCAAAGACTACAAAATCTCCAGCCAGAGGAGCCTTATAATATAAAATCCATAAGAAAAATTGATACGCAATACGGTGCTAGAGTGGTTGCGCTTTTAGATGATAAGCAAGTGTTTCTACCGACAAGATATTCAACCCTAACAAGCCAACAGCTGGAGGAAATGCCAGGGAAGTTTCAAATGGTATATCATGGAGTAGTACCAGCCGGCAAGTTTAAGACATGTAAATTGTCTTTTCTTCCCGTTAAGGTTTGTAGAAATAATTCAGCTATCCTTTCAAAGCTTCATTTAGAGTTACATTCGTTGAGTTTATAAATTCACACTTCACTAGGATAACATTTGTCTAAAGTATACATCACTATGTAAAAAAAATAACGCCTAGGATGTAGTCTGGGCGAGGATCTGCAGAAAGAAGTTTAATGGTCTATTCACTGATTCTTTACCTCAAAGCAGATACCTACAGCAAGTTTCAAATAATTTCCAGTAGGATAGCAGTTGTCAAAAGCATGCATTACTGTATTAAAAAAAATATGTGTAAATAATGTCTAGATTGTACTCTGAGTGATTTCGTGCAGAAAGAAGTTTAATACCCCTTGCAATGATTCTCCACATCGAAGTATATACCTACAACAAGCTGCAAATAATGTGAATGTGTGTTACAGGAATGCCCAGATGAATGTAAATGAAGAGGAAGAACGAGAGAGCTTAAAACATCATAAACAGAAATGTGATAGGAACATTCTCAACACATCCCAGTGATCTCAATCAATGAAAAATTGCAGCAGCATGGAACATGCATGGAAAAACATTAAGTGGACATTTAGTGGACTACCTCTACCATCTTCATGTCAACGATCTGTTACTCTCAATTAAAGTTTGGGGTCTGTATAGATCTGTACAACTTGCATTACGCTATAAAACAGTCTCATCACGCTATGTAACCACCTGATCACACTATGTAACAGTCTCATCACGCTATGTAACGCCTGATCACGCTATGTAACAGACTCATCACGCTGTGTAACAGACCCATCACGCTATGTAACAGACTCATCACACTATGTAACAACCTGATCACGCTATGTAACAGTCACATCACGCTATGTAACAGACTCATCACGCTATGTCACAGACTCATCACGCTATGTAACAACCTGATCACGCTATGTAACAGACTCATCACGCTGTGTAACAGACTCATCACGCTATGTAACAGACTCATCACACTATGTAACAACCTGATCACGCTATGTAACAGTCTCATCACGCTATGTAACAGACTCATCACGCTATGTAACAGACTCATCACGCTATGTAACAGACTCATCACGCTATGTAACAACCTCATCACACTATGTAACAGACTCATCACGCTATGTAACAACCTGATCACGCTATGTAACAGACTCATCACGCTATGTAACAGACTCATCACGCTATGTAACAACCTGATCACGCTATGTAACAGACTCATCACGCTATGTAACAACCTGATCACGCTATGTAACAGTCTCATCACGCTATGTATCAACCTGATCACGCTATGTAACAGACTCCTCACGCTATGTAACAACCTGATCACGCTATGTAACAGTCTCATCACGCTATGTAACAGACTCATCACGCTGTGTAACAACCTGATCACGATATGTAACAGACTCATCACGCTATGTAACAACCTGATCACGCTATGTAACAGACTCATCACGCTGTGTAACAACCTGATCACGCTATGTAACAGACTCATCACGCTATGTAACAACCTGATCACGCTATGTAACTGTCTCATCACGCTATGTAACAGACTCATCACGCTATGTAACAGACTCATCGCGCTATGTAACAACCTCATCACGCTATGTAACAGACTCATCACGCTATGTAACAGACTCATCACGCTGTGTAACAACCTGATCACGCTATGTAACAGACTCATCACGCTATGTAACAACCTCATCACGCTATGTAACAGACTCATCACGCTATGTAACAACCTGATCACGCTATGTAACAGTCTCATCACGCTATGTAACAACCTGATCACGCTATGTAACAGACTCCTCACGCTATGTAACAACCTGATCACGCTATGTAACAGTCTCATCACGCTATGTAACAGACTCATCACGCTGTGTAACAACCTGATCACGATATGTAACAGTCTCATCACGCTATGTAACAGACTCATCACGCTATGTAACAGACTCATCACGCTATGTAACAACCTCATCACGCTATGTAACAGTCTCATCACGCTATGTAACAACCTGATCACGCTATGTAACAGACTCATCACGCTATGTAACAACCTGATCACGATATGTAACAGACTCATCACGCTATGTAACAACCTGATCACGCTATGTAACAACGCCTGGAAATGATAGGAACAATCCGTTGTGCAGATGACGAGTGTTTCCAGAGAGCATCCTTTTCCACGAATGTTTCCAGAGAGCATCCTTTTTCCATGCTCGCACTCGCCGTGTTCTGTTTACGCGGCGTTGTAATGTAATGTTACGCTGTTAGGATGGTTTAGGAGACATGGCAGGCAAAAGGGCGGGGCCCGTACCTCTTAAAGATTTGAACCTGAGGTCTGTCCCATTCAACCTGACGTCTACTGGCTCCGTGAACAATAGTTGTCTAGATGACTAATGTTTCAAGAGAGTATCCTTTCCCGCTGCTATGCATAGATCGCGATTCCCTCCGCCGTCCTCACCCTGGATATATACATAGTTGCGTGTTATGAATTCATTCATTCGCTTTTAATTCCTTCGAGCGTTAGCATTCACGTATTCATTTAATTTCTTTTAGTTTTAGCATGAGCTACTGCCGGAGAAAAATCTGTGCAACTAGCGAATGAGAAACTTAATTTTTCATACATTACACATGGAGGAAAACGCGTTATTAGATGCTGTATATGCACGCGGATTTTTAAGGATCGTTCTTTGTCAAGATTTAAGCTTCATAGAGCAACATGTTATACTGGATCGACTCTCTCTCCTACACTCGAAGATCCGAAGATGTATAGAGGGGGATGTTATACCGGATCCAGCCTCTGTCCTTCACTGGAGACTACTGTTGGTGAAAAATCTGGATACAGCGGAAGTCGCGAGAATATGAAATCCTCATATTATTATGATTCAGTGATATCTACGCTTGAAAATCCGAATAGACTAGTAAATATATTGAGGTTACTAATTGCATCGAGAGACGCTGGTAATAATAGTCACACACAAGAGATTAAGGAAATTATAAGTAAGCTGAAAGCTTCTAAAGTTATAGCATGACAGGATCGAGAAATTGTGTTAATCAATTACGGCCCTGGTTAACAGGAACTTTGAAATATCAAAAACTTGTACTTATAAAATACATCATCCAGACATTGTTGAGATGTTTAGTTTTTTTTTATGGATAATGCAGGTCTCTTTCTGTGTGATGTATATGATTATATAACTGAATGTCTAGACTATCACCTTTGTCTTTAGGAAATATGTATGTTTTTTGTATAGGAATGTAATAGGATAATGTTTATAAAAAATAAATGTTGTTTATATTACATAGGTCTGATTTTTTTATTAATCTTTTTACACACCTCATATCATACAGTCCAATATTAAGATGGTTCTGGCTTCTAGATTCCCATTTATTCAAGTCTTTTTCAGTAATAGTTCAATAATTTTTTTGTTTAGATTACATGTAGCATCAATGTTTTTAAGATATTGCATTCTCCTTAAACAATTATGAAATTATTTATGAAATCAAAGGTATAGGGCGGGTATAGCAGTAATAATAGGTACATAATTTATATATTATTGCTATATTCTACACACGCGAATGTTTTTCCATGCATGTTCCATGCTGTACGGGGTGCAATTCTTCATTGATCGAGGTCACCGAGAGGTGTTGAGAATGTTCCTATCACATTTCTGTTTATGATGTTTTAAGCTATCTCGTTCTTCCTCTTCATTTACATTCATCTGGGCATTCCTGTAACACACATTCACATTATTTGCAGCTTGTTGTAGGTATATACTTCGATGTGGAGAATCATTGCAAGGGGTATTAAACTTCTTTCTGCACGAAATCACTCAGAGTACAATCTAGACATTATTTATACATATTTTTTTTAATACAGTAATGCATGCTTTTGACAACTGCTATCCTACTGGAAATTATTTGAAACTTGCTGTACGTATCTGCTTTGAGGTAAAGAATCAGTGAATAGACTATTAAACTTCTTTCTGCAGATCCTCGCCCAGACTACATCCTAGGCGTTATTTTTTTTACATAGTGATGTATACTTTAGACAAATGTTATCCTAGTGAAGTGTGAATTTATAAACTCAACGAATGTAACTCTAAATGAAGCTTTGAAAGGATAGCTGAATTATTTCTACAAACCTTAACGGGAAGAAAAGACAATTTACATGTCTTAAACTTGCCGGCTGGTACTACTCCATGATATACCATTTGAAACTTCCCTGGCATTTCCTCCAGCTGTTGGCTTGTTAGGGTTGAATATCTTGTCGGTAGAAACACTTGCTTATCATCTAAAAGCGCAACCACTCTAGCACCGTATTGCGTATCAATTTTTCTTATGGATTTTATATTATAAGGCTCCTCTGGCTGAAGATTTTGTAGTCTTTGAACGGCAGGGTAAATGCTAACCTCGGCCAATGTGTTAAGTTGAGATGTCAAACTTGCTGCATTAGGAAGAGAAAAAAAACATGTTCTTTATTAGAGAATGTGTTGCATAACAAAATTTCATTTATTTGAAGGTTACAAAATTATTACCTTTTTTTCTGAAAATGATAATATGTGTAAATATAATTGAGGTTCTAATTCACTAATGAAGTTCATTAAGTACTGTATTTTTCGATTTAAATGTTTTAATATAATGTAAATATTTACTTTGTTAGAGCGAATGATTCGCGCAACAGACTTCTTGTAATATTCTAAAGCAAAAACGTTAATAAGGTATTCAAATAATTGTATTTTTCCCCAAAAGGAATATAATTCACTCTGTGAAATCCTGTATTTAAATATCTGGAATAATAATTACTCAACAAGGTGAATACTTAACTAAATTGTTCCCATTTTGAGAATTCGCGCAGTTAGCTATTAAATGTAGAATAAGCTTGCCTAAAAATGAATACTTAACTAAACTGTTCACATTTCAGAAAATTCACCTGTCTACCTATTAACTTTTAGAATGCTCAGCTATTCGCATATAAATGCCATACATTAAAAACAAGAACGCAAATATAAGTTAAATGTACAGAGTAATAATTTAACTTTTAAAGTAAATGAAGTGTTTTGTTACAACTTACCAGACATGATGTTCGTTGAAATTTCACTTTGAATGAGAACAGTTTGCAGAGGTCTTAGCTCGCTGTGTTGTCAC
Source organism: Deroplatys truncata (assembly GCA_030765065.1). Lineage (NCBI taxonomy): Eukaryota > Metazoa > Arthropoda > Insecta > Mantodea > Mantidae > Deroplatys > Deroplatys truncata. The sequence continues at coordinate 403,400,592 of CM060990.1, read as the reverse complement.
AATACAGTGAAAATCGTCGGAGAAGCTACTGCTTTTATATCATTTCCCCGATAAAAGCTGAAGGGGTGAGAGGTGTGATGGTATATAATAAAACGATTTTGATTGGCTACTCCAAAAATTCGAGTAGGAGAGGGAAAATGCTAGTCTCGCACAGGGGCATTTCGTAAGCAAGCCTAAACCTGTTATGGGGAAATCCATCGATCACGCCACCTCGCCGTAAGGGAAATGTTTCTGCATATGACTCTAGAAATAAAAAATATATTTTATTTTTTACATGTACCGCTAAAATTCATTGTTAATTATTGTTGCATTACCAAAATAATCACAGGGTGAAAATAATGTATTGTTTCTGTTGATATTATTTTCCTCGAACCAGCGACCTTTCGATTGTGAATAGACACGTCACAGATGTTTAAAAAAAGCCTGACGCTATGTGATGGCTTTAGAATTCTATTCTCTATGCATTACCACGTGAAAAACGGATAGCGAGTTACCATTTGAGAAAAGCTAAAAGTATTTGAAAATTTAAACCAATATCAAAATTCTGATGTGTTACACTCACAGGACTTTCTCTACTCTTGTACAAACTATTTTACAAGCGCTTATTCTCTATATGCTTTATGTTAATCGAGATATCGAGATGTCAATGTTATTGGTAATTTTCATGTCGATGCAAGGGGAATATGGTAGGTTTTAAGCGATAGTCAAATATTTTAACGCTGGTTGCTATGTGATGCATTCCATTCTCTTTGCATGTCCAGGACATAAAAACAAGAATAACGAATTTGAGTAAAAGGATAATTAAAAAAAGCCTGATGCAATGTGATGGCTTTAGAATTCTATTCTCTATGCATTACCGCGGGAAAAACGAATAGCGCGTTACCGCTTGAGAAAAGTTAAAAGTATTTGAAAATTTAAACCAATATCAAAAAATCTGATGTGTTACACTCACATGACTTTCTCTACTCTTGTACAAACTATTTTTACAATCGCTTATTCTCCATTTGCTTCATGTTAATCGAGATATCGAGATGTCAATGTTATTGGTAATTTTCATGTCGATACAAGGTGAATATGGTAGGTTTTAAGCGATAGTCAAATATTTTAACGCTGGTTGCTATGTGGCGCATCCCATTCTCTGTGCATGTCCAGGACATAAAAACAAGAATAACGAATTTGAGAAAAAGTATAAGTATTGGAAATTTTAAGGGAATAACAAGCAATATCTGGAAAACGGTTTACTCAACAACAAGAATGTATATGATATAAATTATGTATTTAAAACGCGATCTCCATTTTTTGTGTAGTAAAATTTTGTCTATCTCTTATGGTTTATCAGTTTTGCAAAAGTCGTTCAGAATGAAGAATACTTTTGGAGACATTCTCAGAAAATTCGAGATATACATTTCAATTCTCATTACAATATCTTAAACATATAATATTTTATTCAATATCGTTAGTCATTTTTGAGAAAATTAAAATTTTCGAAAAATGTTCCATGTAAAGGGTAGTCTGATGCGGGGCATTTTCTTTAAAACCTTCGTGTCGCATCTCTGGAAGATACTGAACCTAAATACCAAGTTTGGTGTTTATGCGACTCTTCCTTTCTGAGTTATTTTTCACAGGCACACAGACACACAGAGCCATGCTTTTTTGAATTCAGAGGGTCTCAAAGCATGTATTTCCGGTGAAATCTCGGTATCGATTTTTTGGATGGAATACAACACTTCCTCTACTTACTATACGTAGTAGAGAAAGTAAAAAAACTCATTCGCAAATACTTAATGTCGCAAAAATATTACTTGAAATGAATTTTTGTGTGTGTATTAAGTTTATATTTAACATGCTGGAATATTCAAAAAATATCTCTCGAATGGATGAGGTATTTAAAATCGTTCTCGTCCTATGTTTACTAAGAGAATAAGCCAATCTTTTTAAATGGAATAAATTAAGAGTAACGAGGATTGCGTCTTGTTTAGGAAGGACTCCATACTTCATTATTTATTTAGAATTAAACAAATGCTATTAGTCGTAATAGTTATACACGCGTAATAATCAACGTAACATCCGAACACATACGACAGCAAGCAAATGCGCAAGTCAACTCATATACAATTAATTAATAAAAAATATTTAATTGTTTTCATCGATCAGCGAGAGCCTTATTTATTTTTAATAACGTATGTAATATTCACCGTTCTGAATACATTTTATTCTTCATATTACTCTCGCCAAATCATATTTCTTTGTTTAACATACCGAAAAAAATCAGTTTAATTTTTTATATCATGCATGCAATTCTTGGATGTGAGTATTTAAATAATGACAAGGATACAATCGAATGCTTAAGTACAGAATCTATACAGTATACGTTTAATTATAATTTTAATAGTGCTTCTCACGTTTCATATTCCTAACGCTTGAGTCATATTCAATATTTTATTGAAAGAAATAAGAGCTATGAAACTTAATCATTAATAACCTTCATGTAGAATTTATATTAATTATCAGGGAAAAAATTGTTGTGGTAAGCTTAAAACATGACTAGACTTGGTTTCCCACGGTTTGTGATGGAATTTCTGCACAGAGGAACACATTAAGAAAATCTATTGTATCGCTAATAGTTATTTACCCAGAGGGTCTGTGGTTTTTCAGAGCACTTAGGATGTTTAATGAAGGGGAAACGTCTGCCATTGTCCACTAATGGCTCTATACAGGACCCTGTTTTGCATTCTCCAAACCCGCTTAAGATATTTAATGACGTGGAAGCGTCTGCCATTGTCCTCTAATGAGTGTCTACATGTCTTCTTCCGAGAAGTCCGCAGGCGTTCTTCAGGGTTGTACAGCATATTTCTTTCAAGCAGGGTACGCAAGTGAATAATTCGTTGAATTTCTCAAAGTTCGCTACGTCTTTAGAAAGAACATTTAAAAACGAATATCAAATTTATATTTGAGGTCTTCGCGCATGTTTCGAATTACTTGTAAGGAGAGGGAGAGAGAGAGAGAGTGAGAGAGAGAGTGAGAGAGAGAGAGCCTACGTCTCGGTCACTATGCATGTTGAGAAGTCCTCCCTCCCTGTTATTATCTCCTTTCGCGATACTTTTATATCTTCTAAGAAAGGTATGCCAGTTTTGAAGTCCTCTCTCCATGTTATTATCTACTTTCGCGATACTTTAATATCTACTAAGAAAGGTATGCCTGTTTTGAAGTCCTCTCTCCATGTTATTATCTCCTTTCGCAATACTTTTATATCTACTAAGAAAGGTGTGCCTGTTTTGAAGTCCTCTCTTCATGTTATTATCTCCTTTCGCGATACTTTTATATCTTCTAAGAAAGGTATTGCTGTTTTGAAGTCCTCTCTCCATGTTATTATCTCCTTTCGCAATACTTTTATATCTACTAAGAAAGGTGTGCCTGTTTTGAAGTCCTCTCTCCATGTTATTATCTCCTTTCGCAACACTTTTATATCTACTAAGAAAGGTATGCCTGTTTTGAAGGGTAATTATTGCTTCTCTCGAGTGAGAAGAGGCATAGCGGTCTTATAGTTTTTAACATCAGTTGGAGCGTACCGGCATTTGGTGTGATGGATACCCCTAGCCATTAAGAGCAGGTACCGGGGGAAAAACCCTAGCGTTCTGGTTTAACCATTTCTTAAGCTTCATTGTATTAGGCGATGCACAGCGGTCGCACTCGCGTTGTTTTTCGTAAAGGGTTCTCGTGTTAACGTCACACGATGGCTATTTACAATGTCGTTCTCAGACGCTTTTTAATTCGTCTAAGCAATGCAATATTTTTTATAAACCCTCCGCTCAAAAGAAGAATTAAACAAACGTTATTAGTTGTAATAGTTATACAAGCGTAATAATCACACATATACGAGAACAACCAGGTGCGCGAGTCAATTCATATACAATTAATCAATCAAAAAAAAATTAATTGTATTCATCGATCAGCGGGAGGCTTATTTGTTTCTTTAATAACGTATGTAATATTTAACTATAATGTTAACCGTATTCATTTTTTCATAATCAATTCCTCCGGAATTATAACGAGACAATATGAACGCACCTCGCATGTTACACGAGTATTATTTAACTAAAATGTTAATTCGCCTTTATTTTTTTTCCAGAATCATATTTCGCTGAATTATATAGAGTTAAGATGGCCACCTTGCGCACACCTTGAGGTTCAATATGGCGAATTCACAACTTTCGGATATGACCACCAGGGGCGCCGTGAGGAAACCCACGCTGGTTCAGAGAGACAAAACCGGTTTCACTCATATTACCAACTGGCGCGCTGGTGTAGGTTGCGAACTGAAACGCGTGTGGAGGGGGTACCGTAGTCGACTTGTCACTACACTGGCCGAGAGTCGTTCACACCAGTCTGACGCTCCATGGAGGAAGGGATGCGCGCGGGTTTTCAGCGAAATTATCACACGATAACGACTGTTACGGCAACTCTGTCCTTTCAGCTATGGATTCATCTAAGTGTTGTAATATTCTTATAAATCCAAAATATATTTTCCCTCAAAAGTAGAATTAAACAAATGCTATTACTCGTAATAATTATACACATGCTACCACGCATATACGATGGCGGCCAGGCGCGCGCGAGTCAATTACATTAATCAATCAAAAATACTTAATTGTTTTCATCGACCGACTAGCCGCGTTTCATTAGAAGTGTAATTTGTGGACATTAGTAGATGTAAAAATGGGGGTTTAGAAGCAGGTGCGCAAGTCAATTCATATACAATTAATCAATCAAAAATACTTAATTGTTTTCATCGATCGAGAAGTATCGTTTCATTAGATATGCAATGTTAGGACATTAGTAGTAATATGAAGGCGATTCTTTTTTTTCAATAATGTTTGATGCATGGACGAACATTATCTAATTGATTGACATAATTATGTACTCAAACGTTTTGCCGATGTGCGGCAGGCATCGAGAATCACATTCCCCACCACACACCTTACCAGGGGCGGGATTTAAACAGGACGCTATGAGAGCAGGGTGACGTCGCCAGCGTATACTAACAATACACACTCTCCCACATATCCGCAGGGGAACCAATCACACGGCAGAGATTTAGACAAATCACAATGAGGGGGGCGGGAATGTATCCACGGTATAGGAACAATACACACTCTCCCACCTATCCACAGGGAACCAACCAGACCACAAAGGGGAGGGAGGGTACGCACCCAGCGTATGGGGGAGGGAGGGAGGCGGGGACACCGGCACGTGACCAGACCACATGGGGGAGGGGGAGGACCTGTCCGCACAGAACCAGTCGGCATTAGGTGAGGCCACAAAGGGAGGGGGCGTGGCTAGCGGCACGCGACCAGGGCGGCATGTGAGTCCTCAAAGGGAGGGGGCGGGGCTTGTCGGCATAGAACAAAGAACCTTTAAGATGTCGGCATATCCTTTGAGGCTCCGTTCTCTCATTTATTTTCTACTCACGTATGCTAAAAGATGACTGAATCTGCTTTGCCTCTTATGTTTTTATTCTAAATCTTCGAGGCGGCCTAAAACCCACAATTTCAGAATAATGTCTTATTTTTAAGAGAAAAATAATTTCCACCTGTGTAGGTGTTGCCATAGAATTTCGCCTCTGAATACTTCGTGTAAACTAGCAGACGACTACCTGTCAAGGGTTATAAATCACACTTTGAAAGTATTTCGGACCTGACACCGTACCCTACGTCCCCAACCACTGGAAGCAAAACACATGTTAGCGAATGAGAATACTCAGTTACGTATTACGAACTACGGAAGTAACACGTGTTTGTTCTACAAAAGTTTTTGTTTACAATAGGAGATAATCGTTTTATACAAGTGCGCATGTTTAGAGTTTGTGTTTGGTGTTTTCAGCAATGTCAACAATGAGAACTTTGTTTAACCACTGCACAAAAAGGGAATAGACTTGAACAATTGTTCTAAATATACATAAATCTATGAAGCAGGAACCAGAGGAAACTAAGGGTAGACTGCCAGGGGGTATAAAAATCAGTTATAGAAAGTTCAGGCAAGAGTGGAAAAAGCAACAGGAATATCCTGGTGAAGGAATAGAAAAATTTTGGCTAAAAACGCTACCTAACACCGAGAAAGCTTTATTCAACAATCCCGGTAAAAAAACAAAAGCTAATTAAACGTGACATCGGCATTGATGATTGATAAGTGCGTTTCTTGCGTACTTTTCATTAATTTTACATTTGGCAGAACGCATCTTCCACGGTACCCAAATTAACTACCGTACTGAGAGTAAAAATTAATTTTCAAGGGAGCAGCAGCAGCTTAGATCATAGCATCAGAAAATTGGTCTTTACATGGAAGAGACCAAGACATAATACCTAGAAGTGCATTAATATAAAAGCATGATATACGTAGCAAAACAGTAACCTCACTAAATGCCCTTAAAAGGTACTAGAAAGGAGATCAGTGAATCCTCCATCAAGATAAGACATATATTTAAAGCGGCCATAAAACTACTAGAGACGAGCGAGCATCTCACATTTAAAAGGCAGTGGAGTTAAATGTGGTTCACTGTTGCCACAGATACTATACGTACGCTCCCAATTTTGGCACTCAGCTGCCATCGATCTAAGGTTACTAAAAATAGTGAAATACCTGCACTGCTATTTAGGGCTATTGTAAAACATTCAATTTTCACCTGTACTTTATCGCTCCTCTTTGTATTTTTGGTACTTCAAAATTCGACTTTACAGGCATACAAATGTATAGTAACAAATATATTCATTCATTATCTGTTTACCCTCCTCTTATGTAGGACTTACACCCCCAGGACTTACAAGCGGGTGCCTGGGGTCAGAGGCCCGTCGAGGAGCAGACACTCATAGATCAGACAGAGTATCCAGGATGGGTGATCAGCCCGATGCCTGGTATGGGATGCAGGAAGTAGATGAAACGAAATGTTGGTGAAATGGATGAAAGGAAAGGTGATGATGGAGCAGTTGGTGGAATGAATGGCGGGGGAAACCGGAGAACCCGGAGAAAACCCGCCCAGACGCCGCTTCGTCCACCGCAAATCCCACATGCAGGTCCCTGGGATTGAACCCGAGCCGCCTCGGTGGGAGGCGAGGGGTCAAACCACTCGGCCACGGCGCCGCCTATAGTAACAAAAATAGGAGATACAAAATGATAACAGCTTTAAGTTGATAGGGTATGATCACCGTTTACCATTGTCAAAATTACATATTATAGTATATAATGCTTTCAAACCGCAAAGAATGAACGTTGCGCGCATATGACGTTAACATAGCGTACTTCTTTTATGCCTCTTTTGTTCTTTCTTAATGCCGTTCTTAGAGGCCCTTTCATTCGTCTCCTTTTTGTCCAATACACCACTGTTTGTGAACACTCGGTAGCCTTAGCTGCTTTTTCTGCTGACTTACTAATACTAATTTTACATAAATAATGTAACGCTTTCATTGTTAGTTGCATTTGTTCTTAATTTTTTAACATTTCGTCCCCTCATAAATTCCCCATCCATTACTGCAAATATTCACGTCAAATGTTAAATAAACAACCTCCATAACACTTCACAGCATTCCATACGCTATAAATGTACACACTTTCTTACAACTGATGTTAGCCTTTACTGCCTTCTGCCTCACGCCTAGCGCCTGTTAGCTGAAGAGATACATACTTGTTTGTCATACGCAATGAATGCAAGGAGTTACGGGATTCTGGCTACTTTTTAAAACTGTCTCCCCCCTCCTCAACATTTTCTCTCGATTGACCGCCTTTGTAAACCCCATAATAAAAATATTTCTCCTTGTGGAACTTTTCTGCTGCATAGGTATACAATTTTCCGAAAATATTTTTAAAAGTTTTAAAAAATATGATGTGTTATATTCACATGAAATTCTGTACACTCCCTCGTTAATTAGTGGCTATACAGCTATTCTTATGAAAGTTTATTTTTCTATCTACATCATTTTAATCAAGACAAACCTTTGCAGAAATAGCTACATTACACATTTGGTTATAAATTCATTTGGAATAGCGATATTCAAATGTTTAAGAACTGGACGCTATATGCTCGCCTTAAAATCCCACCATCTTACTATGCAATCGTGAGAAAGGACTGAGTATCAAAAGGAATTGGATGGCAGAAACATTGGCCAGTTCGTACCATTAATAACTGATATCTCGGAAACGGCTTATGCCACAAATAAGGTTATCTGATATAAAATATGTCTCTTAAAGAGATCTACAGTCTTTGTGTAGCACGTCTTCGTCTATCGCGTAACGTTTACCAGTTAAAGAAGGTTATGTAGAACTCCTTCCGAATGAAGAGAACTTCACATGCTGCTTGTAGAAAATTCAACGTATAGAGTTTATTTAGGCTGTAAATATCTTTAATATGTGATATTTTTATGAAAATCGTTGGAAAGGTTTTTGCGCAATGTAAAGGGTATTTGGGGTGTGTAATTTTCTTGAAGTACTTCGTGTCGCCTATCTGGAAGATACTGAATTTAAATAGTCGCTTTGGTATTTGTCCCAATTTTCGATTTTGAGTTATGCTGTTCACAGACACACACAGGAACCTTTTTCTATAAATGCTTCTTTTGGATTCAAGTGTCGTTAAAACATGCAATTCCGGTGAAATCCCGGTATCGAATTTTTGAGTGAAATGCAATACTTCCTTTACCTACTATGTACAATCTCTTAAACTCACACGTACAGCAGTTCCATGCACTTTATTCACTCTTTAGACAGGAGTGTGGCAGAAGGGAAAGGGAGACATCAAATTCAAAAATAAGGACAGTTTCAGTACTGTCCGCTTTTGGTTAAAGAGGCGGCTTCTAGCTTGCATTTCAGATGTCGCGTATTTAAGTCCGGGGATGGGATTTGTATAGCTTCTGGCTAATTCAATGCCTCCGTGGCTTCTACAAGTATATCCTTCCTCGCTGTATATGCTTTTGTTATATAAGTATTTTGACATGCCAATGCCCCATTACTATTATTATTACTGATGATGATGATGATGTTGCCGTTGTCATATAAAGTGCCAAAAGGGATGTTCTCTTTAGTGTATGTGTCTGAATTATGGTAATATATGGGATAACAGTAATACTAATTGTAATAGTAATAATAATAATAATAATAATAATAATAATAATAATAATAATAATAATAATGCCCCTTTTTATCCGAAAGACACAACCTGCCCACAATGAAGTTATTTGCCTGGTGATGGGCGTGGGAGGCATAATACCAAGGTTATTTGTGAAATTCTACAAACGTTTCAAGTGTAATACTGATTCCACTTATAGCACTGCAGTTGCTGCTGTCACAGCTTCAACTGTCATTTTCAACTCTTTGTATACATCTATATAACAGTATAGTTGCAATGTTTATATTTACTTTACTTGGATATTTCACTCTTACTAGATTTTGATTTGCCACTTTCACTTTACCGTTTTATCACAATTGATTATAATTTTTTTTCTTTTACTTTGTATGTTAGACTAAAACAAAGTTTGTTTTTTATTTCTTATCACATTTGGCAGTCCCTTCTTGGAAAAGTGGAAAGAATGTTTTGGCGTGTAGAGAACAGAGGTCTACATTTACATGAAAACGACCGACCGTGACTCACAGGGACACCTTCGATGGTCACGCATAACAACAGGTTTAAACGAGTGCATGAACCGGAGGAGAAAAGGCCGAGCAGCTACGGTCAAGTCTCAGTCGCTCGCAAACAACCGTAATGCTGCCGCTCTCTGGTGCGTCCCAATTGAAATAAAACTGCCGGCGAGTTGTAGTTCATGAGAACGAGGCACTGATGATGATAATGATGATGATATGGGGGTTAAGGGCGCTAAACAGTTAAGGTCATCAGAGACCTTACAATGTATAAAATTTAAAATCCAGATATTAAAATACGGGACAAAAGCCCGCTTAGTCTAAGTAATAAAAAGCATTTCAAAGTCGAAAAACCACCACACTAAAAACATAGCAAATCAAACGAAAAAAGATTAAACTACGTGTCAGAAACTGCAGAAGTTAAAGGACTAGAGCGCCATATGTTCCCAGGGAAGGACAGCCACCCACTAAAACGGAAAATATACAAGCAAAAAACTAAAAGACGCTCAGCGCATCAAAGGCGCCGATTAAAATCACTGTCACTTATAAAACGTAAAAGACATTCTGCAGCATGCGCGTCGTCTGCCAAAACCCACACGAACGAGCAATGCAGCTAAAACTTGACATTCTGTTAAAATTAGACGCACCGTTAAGGGCGCATTACACTGCTCACACAGTGGTGCGGGGTCACCACTGAGCGGGTATCTATGACTAAAAAGGGAATGTCCGACTCGTAAACGAGCTAAAATTATCTCTTCCCGACGAGAGGAGAGAAAAGAGGTACCCCAGACTAACGGGAGAGGTTTAACCTCCCGCAACTTGTTCCCCGAGAGGGCCGTCCACTCATCCCGCCAAAGCAAGAGGATGCGGTGACGTAAAATAACATACAAATCTGACGAGGGAACAACAGAGGTAAAAATTCTGGGCGACAAAATTGCCGATTTGGCAGCGGCGTCGGCAGACTCGTTACCTGAGATGCCCACATGACCTGGAACCCAGATGAAGGAGATGCTGATGCCAGAAGCACCGAGCGAGTGGAGCAGGTCATGTATGCGCTGTACGAGGGGGTGGTAATTGTATAGCGCGTAAATACTCTGAACGGCACTCAGAGAGTCCGTACAACAACACAGTGCCGTAAGTCGTGCCGCTGAATTTATAAAACGGTTTGATAAATACTAAAACGTTCGGCGGTAAAAATCGAACTTTGCCACGATAAACGGAAGTTAAAACTATGTCGACCAAAAATAAACTTGCACCCTACTCCAACATCAGTGTTAGACCCATCAGTATATAAAAATGCCATTCCCGAATTGCGCCTGAAGCTCTAAAAACGCTGATATAAGATCTGAAGAAGGGATCTCATTCTTTAACATCGACGTTAACCCAAGTTGACAGAAGACCTCAGCGCCCGACCAAGGAGGAAAACGCGTTTCTCCCCTGGGAAGGGCCGGCAATGGCGTAACGTCCAAATGCCGAAGAAGCTGGCGAAATCGAACCCCTGGAGGGAGCAATGTAGAGATATTGCCGATTAAGCGAATCCTCGTAAAACAACTCGAAGGACGGGTGGTCAGGCAAGCTTAAGAGTCGACATGCATAGCTGCACAAAAGCATCTCACGACTGAAGGACAGCGGAGGCTCTGCAGCTTCAGCATACAGACTGGGTACAGTGCTAGTTGAAAAGGCCCCTGTAGCGACTCTTATACCACGATGATGAATGGCATTCAAGCGACGTAACACAGATGGACGTGCCGATGAATAGAAAATGCACCCGTAATCAACCAAAGAGCCATAAAGACGCAGAAGGGCGGTCCGATCAGCTCCCCAGGATGTGTTACTTAAAACACGTAAAATATTAAGAGGACGTTCACACTTTGCATTTAAAAAGGAAATGTGAGAAGCCCAACTCAGCTTTCGATCAAAGATCAACCCCAAAAATTTCACCTCGTCTGCAAATGGAAGGACCTCCGGCCCAAGATGGAGAGAGGGCGGAGGGGAAGCCTTTCGGCGCCAGAAATTAATACAGGCAGATCTCTCGACGGAGAAACTAAAGCCGTTGGCGTTAATCCAAGCGTAGAGACGGTCGATACACCTCTGGAGACGGCGTTCGAGCAGACAGGTCCGCCGTGAACTACAAAAAATGGCAAAATCGTCAACGAAAATGGACGATAAAATGCCAGGTGGAATACAATCAACAATGGGGCTGATAGCAATCGCAAAAAGTGTGACACTGTGCACAGAGCCCTGCGGTACACCGTTCTCTTAAATAAAACGACTAGATAAAACCGAGCCCACACGTACACGAAAGACGCGGTCCGTCATAAGTTCCCGAAGAAATATTGGAAGACGACCGCGTAAACTCCATCCGTGAAGCGTATGTAAAACACTGCCCCTCCAACAAGTGTCAGAAGCTTTCTCTAGGTCAAAAACACAGCGACTGCTTGACACTTTCTCAGAAACCCATTCATAATATGCGTCGACAGAGAGACCAGATAGTCGACGGTAGAGCGGTGGCGACGAAACGCGCACTGAGCGTTCGCTAGAAGTTTCTGAGTCTCAAGCCACCATGTCAACCGCCCGTTGATCATGCGCTCCATCACCTTGCAAAGCAACTGGTGAGAGAGATAGGGCTGTAGCTGGAAGGTAGTTGGCGATCCTTCCCAGGCTTAAGGATAGATACAATGGTGGCTTCGGGCCAAACGGAAGCAAAAAGGCCGTCTTGCCAAATACGGTTATAGACCCGTACGAGAAAGAGGTTACTGTCGGCTGAAAGGTTCTGTAACATCAAGACACGAATGCCGTCTGGCCCAGGAGCGGAGTGCCTAGAGAAATGGAGGGCGTGCTCCAGCTCCCTCATTGAGAAAAGGGTACTATAACACTTCTGATTAGGAGACCAAAAACTATAGGTCACGGAATCCAGCCGGTCATTGAGAGTGCGAAAGCCGGCGGAATAATACGCCGAGGCTGGGAGGACGAACGGGGAATTGTGCGTTCGGCGGCAGATAGGATCGTAGACGTAAGGTACTGCACCATTTGGTTAACGTCAGTGAAGGGCTAGTCCACAAAAGACACGAGGCTGGAATACAGTTTCCAATCGGCTTTAAGGAATTGCCAGGTAGGTGTTCTGGAATGCTGGAACGTGCTGAGACAGAAGAGACACGATGCAGGGGTAATGGTCGCTGGAGTAGGCGTCAGCGACGACGTTCTACTGCCAACGACTAGCAAGCTGGAGTGAGTACGGAAAGGTCCAAGTGAGAGAATGTACCAGAAGAATCAGAAAGAAAAGTAGGCTCACCTGTATTGAGGATGAAGAGGTTGAACTGAGAAAAAATGTTCGACAGGAGCGTTCCCCTTGCGCATGCCCTAGGCTATACCCACAGGGGGTGATGGGCATTAAAATTTCCCAACAGAAGAAATGGTGTTGGGAGAGTGGAAAGAAGAGCTCGAACGTCCGCGTTAGAGAGGGGAGACCATGGAGGGGAATAAATGGTGCAAAGAGAAAAGAACAAGCCGGGTAATTGAATCCTAACGGCAACAGATTGCAAGTCGGACGTAAGTGTGAAAGTCTGAAAATGAACGTCGTTACGCACTAATAGCATGACACCTCCATGAGCAGGTGAACCCTCATCCGGTGATTCTTTTGATCTCCGAGTGTATACACCGGTTCGCTACGATCCGGTGTATACCCTCGGAGATCAAAAGAATCGTGAGGTCGAAGCTAGGTCTCCTGCAAACTCACGATTATAGCTGAGTGGGAACGCAAAAGTTGCAGTTCCGTCCAATGCGATCGTACACCACGTAATTTCCAGGTCAGGATAGCCATGAAGGAAAAGGATAAACTGTCTACTTAGAAGAGCGGCTCAAAATAACCTTCTGCTTAACCTTTGGGCTTGGGCTGGTATGGAGTTGGTCTGACTCCATAGGCTCCTCGAAGGGAGCGCCCACGCGCTCAGTGCCAGAAACCGATTCAAGCGCCGAGAATCGGTTATGGGTGGCAATGGGTGTAGGGTGCCGGTGAGCGCGGCTTGTCCCAGGAGCATCCTGGGACTGCGACCTTCGAGGAAGAGGAGGAGAAGGTGAATTTTTCTTACCGCGAGCACGCGAAGGGTCTTTAAGAGAATCTTCCCTACGAAGTTTCTGCTTGGATTTCTTTTCAGTTAGTTGTGACTTCAGTACCTTAGGACCAGCTTTAGATGGTTTGATAACTGTGCCAAAAATGGACGGCCGGATGGTAGTGGCGGTCAATGCAGTCATGGTCCAGGTCTGCGTTTCGGCATCCATCCGGGCTACTGGCGAGGCAACAACAGATCTAAATGTAGCCGATCGCAGGAGCCAAAGTTGGCGCTCATGGTACAGCCATCGGGCTTCAGCGAAGGAGAGTTTCTCCTTTATCCGGATCTCCTGGATCGCCTTCTCGTCCAAGTACCGCGGACAGTCGACAAATGACGCAGAATGAGACCCTTTGCATTTAACGCAGACGGGTCCTGATGAACAGGTACCATCGTGTGACGGCTGGCTACATGAGTCACAGATAGTAACGGTAATCTTGCAAGAGACTTGCGTATGCCCAAAAAGTTGGCATTTAAAACAACGCAGAGGTCTAGGAACATAGAGCCTCACCGCAATTCGTTTGTACCCTGCTGAAATACTCGTGGACAGATCTACGCCATCGGAGATTATAAACAGGGTACGAGTTGGTACCAATACTCCGTCGCGTTTAGCCTGCACTCGATGAACTGCTGTCACCTTTTGATCAGAAAGATAGCGCACGATTTCATTGTCCGACATACCATCGAGGCTATGGTTGGTAACGACGCCTCGACAAGAATTCAAGGTGCGGTGCTTCTCAACACGGATGGTATAACCGTGGAGAAGCGTGGCGCGCAACAAGGACTTACTTTGTTGTTTGAACTTGGATTGAACCAACAATGAGCCATTCTGAAGACAAGTGCTAGACTGAACCGCACCAGCAATTGCGTCAATGCCCTTCTGTGTTATAAAAGGGTTGTCCGTCCTCTGTGCGGGTAATGACTAAGTAACAACCAGATGTTGGTGGTGCTACTTCTGTTGCAATTACTTTTCGGCGCTTGTTATCAATAATGGAGAAAGGGGGCTCCATAGCGAAAGAAATATTTCTCCATTGCAACCGTCTGCGACCTCCAGCTCTGACTTCCCGGGCGTTACCCGGTTTGGGTGAGTGGCCTATCTATACCAGACTCACCCTAGGGTCACATCTCCAGAACATAGACAGAGGGACCCAATGGCCGTCGGAAGTCAGCAGCTCATGTAATACCCCCCTCCCCCGCGGACCTGCAAGTGAACAGCGGATACGAACACATACCCTACATGACGACCCCGGTTGGTGGGGATGACGCAATTACCCATTCACCCAGCTGCGCACCCAGTGCACGGGTGTCCGTCAGGCTGTGTCAACGGAGGATTAAAATAAATAAAATGGGGAAATAAATCAAAACTGTGTGGGCGTTTCGTACGCAAGTTAGGCCGGCGAGGAGGGAAAAGATGTGCAAATGAATGGTCGTGATGCGAAATGTTCGGAAATAGACAGGTCAAGAAAGAACGATGGCGAGGGGCGGCATGGAACGAGTTGTAAAGAACGCACGAGAGCCTACCTTGTGTCCCCCGGTCACGAGGACGAACCCACCTCAACCGGATGAGGGTGGAGGGATGCCGATGAAAATGACTGACTCGGGACCCCGGGTGCGCTAAACCCGTACTCATATAAAGTGAGCCCCTGGGGGGAACGAGGTACTGATACAATACTATATTCAAGAGCAGTTATTTACAGTAAAACTAGAGATTTTGTTGGGGATAGTGAATTATAAATCAGTTGCATTCGTTTGTAAACTGCGGCGAACATTTCATTATAAGATTTATTCTATCCAAATCGTTCAGTATTATATACCCATTTCTCACAAAAGTAAATCGCCAACTTTAGTCAGACATGTGTGAAGAGTCACTTAATTCTCAGGTGTTCTTGCAAATATAGTATGAGAATCAAATTTGTCATATTTTACCCTTGCTGTGCAGTCTTCGATATTTATAGCGAGATGCTTTTGAATTTGGGCATTTCAAGTAAAATGTTATTAATTTCTCGAAGAACGATTGATATTTGAAGTGGGCGTATTCCCTGTTTCATTTTCAGAAATTGCAATTCATATTTCATCAAGCATTCAATTGCAAATTTCAATCGTATTGTAGCGTTAGTAAGAAGGGGGATTTTACAACGCTATGCGAAATAAAAATAGCCATGTAGTTTGCCGCTCTCAGGGAATTTTATCAGAAACAGGTTCCATTAATTTGTATAATTTTATATTTGTCACCGGTTATACGTAAAAATAATGATGTTCCTTATCTAAGTAAGAGACAGAAAATAATTGTTACATGGGATTCGATTCACGTTTCGCCACCTCTGTTGATCAGTAGCAACAAGCTTTAACGAGTTCAGCTATCCTATGCACAGAAAAAAGATGTTGGTGATTAAGTTTCCGTTTGTAAACATAGCACCCAACTCTGAAATTGTTTTTACTTCTGGTCCACTAATTAATCGAAACACAATAACAACATACTTTCTACAGGTGTATTGAAGTTGTATTTCTAATATTTGTCCGTTAGTTTATGACTGCTGCAGTATTGCCTCTCAAAACCGTGAGGTGAGCCGATGGCTGCCATGATCATACAACTCTGCACAGCAACGGAAGTATGCTACAAATTTCATTTTCACACTATGTATGCAAGAAAGCCGGAGTATTTGATGACCCTCCGCTCAGGTCCCAGTGAGGTTGAGCATTTACTTTACTGAAAGATAGTACATTATCTACTATCAGGGTTAATCCAGTTCTACATTGTAATTTTTTGTAGTTTTGCCTATTAATCCATTAATGCATAAAGTTAATTAAGAATTTCCTTTTAACATTTGAAATTAATTTACGCTTCTAATACATAAGAAAGAATTTTGCAATAGTTGTTGAAGTTTCAAATTTTTCAGTTTTCAAAATATTTCCCGTTGGTTATAACGGATGGCATGAACCAGGGTCAATTAACTACTATATAAAGAGCAAGAGTGATGGTAATAGTAAATGAAGCGATATGTTACTAAAGGCTCATTTATTAATGCAGTAAAATGTTATTGCACAAGCATCAATGGAACATAATGTACAACTGAAATTGTTTCTGAAAATTACAAAAGAAATATATACATAACTCTTTATATAATAGCTACATTGTCATTGAAGCAATTGAGCTTCCCTTTTACACAATGCACATATCCAATTTGTATCATTTAGTAGTAGCCAACGGCTTATCCCATTAAAACGGACTTCTTTGATTGGTGTAGGGAAAAGTTTTTCTTAATGAGATGCCTCCCCGATCATTTTCATCAAGGTTACGGCTATGTAAGGTCAAAATTTCACGGGACCAGAGCGGTGCAGCAGCTAAGCATTTACAACACTAACATCTAGGAAGTAAGAGAATATTGGCCACCACCATTTCTTCTGTCTCATACGTGACCGATAAGCTGCCACATATTGGTCAAGTTGATCTGCCCCTCCCATCCCTTTGTTGTATGACAAAAAGTGAGGGTAGTGGTACGGAGCCTGCTTTTCTTCTCACTTGACCACCTAGTCACGTCGCCAATTTTCAAGTCTTCATAATTGGTAGTGGCAGTGACTATACTGTTGTCATTCTAACGAACTAGAAATAGGTTACCTTGCTTCTATAATCACATGATCCTGTTGTCTCCATTTGCATAATTTTTTTGAGAGGTCATTTTTCAGTTCGGCTTTTCTGAAGTGTTCCTGTCGCACATATTCCTCTTAAAGTTATATGGCTCATTTGTTTGACAGACGTAAAATAACTATAAAAATATTTTATTTCCTCTTTCTAGCTGAATCCCAGTTGCCACAGTTAGGGACAGGACAACACACCCACGAAGGCCATATTCTTTTGGTCTCATTTTCTTTAGCGATGTACACTTGAAATGTCACCAAGTAAGCTGTGTTGGAGAATAATGCCCAATTTTTTAATCCAAAACATATCGTCTTTCCTTTGATATACTGTTTAGCATAATGTTTCTCATAATATGGAATCATGCTTTCATCAATGGAGATGTTCCCTTCTGGACCACCATGTTTCTTATCGGCAGCTTCTAACAAAGTTAGTAATGGCCTGAGTTTGAAAAGTCGGTCGGTTCCATCATAGTGAGTGTTGTCATTTAGATGCAAGTGCCTTAATATCAATTTAAAACGATTACAACTAATACTTTCTGACAACAATGTAGGTGAATCATTTTCTTTAGACCAGTACATCCGTTTGTTTTGGTATTTAGCGTATCCCGACATAAAATCCCCCCATTCACAGCAAGAAGCTCCTTTTGAGTCATTCCAAGTGTGATATTTTTCTGTGATACAGATTTGTCATATGTATTTCTCACCCATCTATAGGATGAGTGTCAAAAATTAGTTGTGCACCTTCACGTTCAAAGTCGTCAAATTTTCAGTATCTGGCTTGCCGACAGTCTGAAAATGAATGCGATAAATCCTTTCAGTACTTGTACGTGCATAAAACTATGAGGAAAACTAATAGTTTTCAAAATAAAATGTACAAAGTGAAAACTATAATAAAATCACAATTAGAACTTGGAAGAAACAAAACAAATAGGTACAAAATCGAAGTGTATTATAGTACAGTAGATACAGTAAAAATAAATCAATAAATTCTACACTAAGAAGCCGACGACAAGAAGTTTGATTTCCAACCACGAGCAGAAATATGAATGGGATTATGAACTATATGGTTACTGCCTGAGACAACAGGCAACATTGTCATTAGAGCACATTTTATCGCTTATACGTGCCTGACAGCGAACGCTTTACCTGCAGAGCTTCCCTTAAACATTACATTAAACATTAAACTGTGACATTAGTATAATTTTGTGACGGTGTTGTATCTTAACACGTGCATATTGATGTTAGATATATATATATATATATATATATATATATATATATAGCAACTACCCTAGAGTTCTAATTTTCTCAGTAATTAAATACATATAAATGATTAACCTACCTCTTGTGTGTAACCGTGTACTGTCTCCGTACCATTTTGTGAACATGTGTGTCTAAACCATATTTTCTAAACCACTTCAAGTCAAGTTAGGTATTTTCTTCGTAAAGTTAATGACATCAAGATTGAATACATAAATACGATTTAAACAACCCAAAAATTAAGATTTCTTTGCGTCCGTTTTAATGGACGCTATGCACTAATGGGTTAACTCGTAGCTCACATCGGACGGGTTCCAGCATTGTGTAGCTTTAAAAATTTAGTTGCTTCTTTAAAAACAGATTTACCGAAATCACATCTATAATGGGGATATTTGGGGGATTAAGAATCTCAGGAAATTTCTGGCGGCATTTTGCTACATTGGAATAAAAAGTAAATCAACTTGAATCTTACCACATCATGTGAGGCGGAAAAGATTGGTTTTAGAATAAAGGTGTCCGTTACTTAAGACTGTAATTGTATGATATAATCCTTACTGTTTCCATTAATAGAGTTTGTATGTGGAAGATTGAAATAAACGCATCATATAGAATGTATATGTTTAACTGTAGTTTTCGATACAACTAAATACTTGCAACATTGCGGCATTATTGACTAAAAATAAAGACAGAATACATTATCACATTGTAGGCGATTTTAGAATAACCTTAAAAATGAACACTGTAGGCATAACAGAAGAAAATATGAATTATTTATTACTGCTTGTCTACATGTACAAACAGAAACAAACAAGGTAGAGGTAACAGAAAAATCTCAGGAACAAGCTTTGCTTACGTTATGTTGATTGTAATAGTAATTGTTATGGAAGAATTCCGAAGAAAAAAAGTTAATACTTCTTTTTGTGGAATATACTACAATGGATAGATTCTTTTTATTATTTATAAATAAAATTGATCTTCCAATACTGAAGTTCAGCGTTTGTTTACATTTATGATCATGAATTGGTTATTTATAAATAAATATATTAAATGCTCTTGCATGTGTATTTCGTGCCTAAAATGAAAAATCATGAACAAGAAGAAGAGAAAGGAGAAGCAAAACATAATATCATAATGGTGATAAGAGAAGAAGCACAGAATTCGATTACAGCTCAATAATTTAAAATACATAAACAAGTAAACCCATTACATTGAAAATAAGGTTTTAGAATTTCATGGAATGTCTACCTAGATTTATTTAAAAATAAAGGTTTCCTATTTTCAATTGTTAGCTATTTCGTTATGAATAGACAAAAGACTGTTTAAATTTTCAGAGTCTCTGCTACTGTAATAAAGAAATAAAAGCATATTTTGCCTTTTAATGACGCTGTCATACCTATACCGCCGTTGTGCCAGAAATTCGTCCAACAGGAGTTCCTTTACATGCTATGAAATCTACTGAGAGGCGCTGTCGTATATATATATATATATATATATATATATATATATGGCATCTGATTCAACATCAGCGTTTGAGATAGTAAAAAATAACAAATGTTCTTCTATGTAAACGGCAGTTTGGGCATGTGGGATATCATTAAAAACCGTGGTAAAACAAGCTTGGAAGATGTTGGTCTAAAATATAAATGTAGTTATGCATCCGACTTTTTGTTTTTGAGTTATGTTGTACACACACGCACACACACACACAGACACACACAGGATCCCTATCTTAAAATTCTTTCTTTGGTTCACGCAATCTCAAAATATGTATCTCCAATGAAACCACTATATCGAATTCTTTAACGGAATACAATGCTTCCTCTACCTGTCATAGGTAGGCTGTAGATAAAGTAATAACGACATATATAAATTTTGCAGCCAAAAAACCATTAGAAGCAATTGAGACTAGTTAAACAAAGCTACGCATTTGCTACCTTTTTTCGCTATAAATCATGATAATTATTCCAAGTGGTTGTTTGCATCGATAGCTTATGTAGTTGTGTGCATAAAAATTATTTCATTCAGCATAAAATATTAAATTTACTCTTAAAGCACTTACTCCTTTTTTAAATGTATTTTCCTACTGTATGAGAAATGCACACGATGACGATGCCGGTAATTACAATATTGTGCTGATGCGTAAAAATGGCGAATACCTACACAGAGCGTTCCCAAGTCACCCTTCACTTCTTGAAGTTAAGCTTTGCATATTTTTTTAATTTGTTGTTTTTATTTTGTTTTCTGTTTTTTTAACTATTTTTAAGCTAATCCTTTTTTATAAATCGGAATTTTCTCCCTAACTCTTTCTACACAAAAATTGCAGAAATTGGTTTCTTTTTAATCATAAATATTACTTCATTTAAGCGCTATCTTCATCCTGCAAAAGTGAAACATCAATGGATAGCATTTTTAGGTGCAATACAATGTCTTTTTTCCTCAAGTTGTTCATGTATTTATTTTATGTTTATAACGGATGTCCAAGGGTTTGTATAGACCATCCTCATCAGTTTGTAACATAGGTCATTTTATTTTAATATTGGGATTTCGGTACAACAGCATTAATTAGTGACCTCAAAAAGGTGAGATGAAGGGCTGCGTTGAGCGGATGAATACAAGCTTTATCAGCTTCCACCGTTCCTGTCTCAAGAAGCCGAACCATTCCGCCCTTTTTGCCACATTGTCGACATTCCATTTAAAGATCCAGTGCAACGTCCCCGTTACCAAACAAAGCACACAGCGTTGGAGGGCCATATTCTGAAATCGAAATTCCAGGCGCTGCAGTTCCTCAAGGCATGGCGCGGCCCCCCGGTTAGCACGATCTTGATATGTAGTTCCTGAGCACAACCAGGATGTCATCAACCTGCCGACAGAAAACAACCTGGTGCTCCAAAGTATCAAGCCCTGAGCAGACTGCACACTGATTTGATTTTCTGCCGTCGGTATGTTCTCATTTAGGACTTCATAGGTCGTCTCTTGCCAATCAGTTGGAACATATTTACAGAACACATTCTGCCAGATAATCTTCCATCTTGACTATGCTTCTCTTCAATCCTATGAGTAAAAGGAAACAAAGTTAACAGGCGATATTTACTCCGTGTACACTCAAACGCTGAGATCTCATCGCTGGTATCCAGCAAGTGCTGAAGAAGATTAACGATGTGCTTGAATCTTGGGAGTACCATATGCGGGTTATGAACTTGCTACTTCCATAACTTTTTTCGATGGAAGAACCATTTCCACCCAAGGACCGGACGGCAGTTTTCCCCAATAATGTCATGCATTTCTTTTCGATGTAAACTAATACACATCCGCCTTTGGAGGGGGACACGCGTAATTGAGGTCTGCTCACCCGATACACCTTACCAGACCATAAAAAGAAACCGATGAGTTGCTCAAGTTTTTTTCGTCATGTTTCGTAATCGGCAGAATCTGTGCTAGGTACGAAATGTGGCTGAGGACATAGGTATGTATGTACCAAATACGCTGCAGTAAATTCAGATTTCGTGTCCTCTCAAACAATAACAAATATCTTAAGTGGTTGGCTCCTTCTCGCCAGTTAAAAACAATTATTTCTTCCATATTTCCCAGGAAGGAAATGCCAAGTATCCGTGGAGTAGTGAAAAGTTGCATTCCCAAGTAATGGATTGGCTCTGGCCAATTCCCTATCACCAGTAGCTCGGATTTTGCTGCATCTAATACTGCATCCGACATCCTCGTATACAGCTCCAGCCCACGGGGTTGTGGTGCCATATCTTGGTCATCAGCAGCTACAATGGTACGTCATCAGCATTGGCGGTTACTGTAAATTGCTCATTGTACATAGTGACCCCACGCAGGATGTCTTGCAGCATCCGTAGCAACGGGTTTAATGAGAGAGAAAACAGTCCCATTGATTACGGACCGACCGTTGTATGAGTATCGGGAGGGAAAGCTATCCGTTCCATAACACTCGAGACTTCGCTGTTCTATACAGTCCTTTAATAAGGGAAATAATCTGCATTGGGAGAGGCGCTGCCTGTAAGCATTGCCAGAGATAGGGATGGTGCACCCTATCAACAGCCTTTTGGAAATCGAGAATAATGAAACCCGACAATTGATGTTCTCGTTGGAGATGTATTAAAATATCACGCAAGTCTCCTAAAGAAACTATAATATTCCCTTTAGACATCGCCGCATGATCATAGTATAAGAGCTCTGCAAAGCTTTCTTCATTCTGTTTGCCAAAACGTTGGCAAAGATTTTATAATCGGAGATCAACAAAGTTATTGGGTGGTAGTCGTTCAGTGTGGTAGCCCTAGAGGTCTTCGGAAGTAAAATTATGATACCATCCGCAAAGATGTCGGGGAAATATGCTGTTTCCCTCAGCTCCACAAAAGCTTCCATCACTGCGTCTTTGATAATGGGACAGAGAGTTCTTTAGAATTCATATGATAAGCCATCAGAACTCGGGGACGTGTGTTTACTCGCTTGCATAATGGTATCTAGCACTTCCCGTTCAGTGATGGGACTGCTGAACATATCGGCAGTTGCCTGTGTAATCCCCGTTGCAAACAACTATCTCTCAGCACACATATCGTCTGAGATTCCTTCTGTTCCCTCTTGAAAATTATCTGGAAATGACCCCTATCAGCTGAAGAAGAGTTCTTCTCCCAGAGCATTCCACTCTCGTGATAACATCTTGAAGGGAATGTGGATATTCTCTCCATTGTAAAGTAATAAAAGGAGTGCCGTACGTGTGGAGCCTGAGCTCGAATTTGATATCCAGCCAGATACTGTAATTGTTTCCGCTTAATAGTTTCCTTCACCTGGTTGAGTTTTGCATTCACATCATAACCCTCTCATTGTCTCGTATACAGGTCCTATAGTCCGTCGTTGTAGAAAAGCATTAACAAATTTCGCACCTGCAGCCGCAAAATACTGGTGTATTTAAAAACGGCACGTATCGCCGGTTTAGCAGTTTCAATGCACCAAACACTTTTCCGCGGCGCACTTCTGAAGGTTGAGTGTAACTGATGCCATTTAGCCTTAAACTGCTCCAAACCCCCTGTGTCATCCAAAATGGAATTGTTCGCCTTTCAATATCCCCTGCCGGAAATCTCAGTAATGAGTGTTGGAAGTTGGAGTTAGCAGAGTAATGCATAATAGTCACTAAACGCCAAAGGAAGGACACAAATTCGGGAAGTAGCTAATCCCGGAGACGTATAAACACGATCTATGCGAGATGCAGAGGTGTGTGGAACAAATGAAAATTCTACGTTAATGCCATGCTTACTATCCCAAGCATCCTGAAGCTGCAGCTGAGTGGTTGTAGCATGATGCTGAAATTGGGTGCTCCGTTTGGGTCTTTAGCATGCACCGTACAATTAATGTCACCGGCGAGGAAAACATCCTTCCTGTGCATTAGATGCAGGGTTAAATCAGTTTGAAAGAACCTCTCTCCCTCGTGTCTGTGTTGAGTACCTGCAGGAGCGTATATGTTCACTAACACTGTTGCATCTAAGGTTGCTGATAGGATCCGGTCGGAGGGATCCATCTGAACATTCTGTAGAGGAAGGCCCTTCCGGTAGGCAATAGCGGTGCCTCGTCCGCCTAAACCTAGGTAAACTTTACAATCGTAGCTATACAGAGCATCCAAATTATAAGTATCAACTTCTTGGAGAAAACAGCTATGATCGTTATTCACTTGGAGGAACGGATTTAGGAGTTTCTATGTCACAATATTTCGACAACCGTTCGCGTTTATAGTTGCCAGCGATCGCAGATATTTCATAGTAAGGAGCGTTGAGAGAAAGTGAATGACAATAAGGACATTGGGCTTTAATGTTCGCTATCAGGGCTTCAATTAGGTTGCCGACGGTCTCCGGATATCCATCTGGAGGAGCTGGTGGTGTATGCTTCCCTCGGAACCGAGGGTCACTAGAAGACACCTTCCCCTGCCGTGCTAACGGAGTAAGGTGCGCCGGGTCCGATGCCTTATCCACTTGGGCGAACTGAGGGCGTGGGTCCCCACCGATTGCCACTGCATGCTGTTGCACTACGGGCTCATCGGCAGTCTCCGGGATGCCACCTGAAGGCTGTGTTGCAATTCACGTACTTTGAGCCGAGGTTCACGCAAAGAAATAGACCACCGCCATGCAGAAGGCATATGTTCTGGGAGGTCAGAAAACGTTTTGGAGCCTTCCACCCAAGAGAGGACTTCAGCACTAACCTACATTATCTTGTGCACTTCACTCTGCGTTGGCTCTAGTGCACCACCAACATCCAAGGGACGGTTTCCGTGTCCTCCACTGTAGGTCGAGAGTCACAGGAGGATCTGCCTGTTTCCTCCTCCGTAGTTATGATGCTATGCAATGCAGAAGATGCCTCCCGCGGTTGTGCTCTCACCTCAGCTGATGCTGCAGAAGTCAAAACTTGTTGCAAATGCTGTTCTGCTTCAATAACTGTTTCCATGTCTTGCTCCAGTGCCATCTGGCTGCTGCAAGACGTCACATCACCCCTCGTTTTGCGACTCTCTGTCCGCTTAACACGCCTTTTCTCAGTCGGGCGTTTCTCAACACCCGAAACTGCTGCAGCCACCAGTGGATCAAGGCCAGTCGGCGCCGCCGTCCCATCGGAAATGTGCTGAATCCAAGCTTCCCCGCCGGATCGTGGAGCACCATTGCATAATCCCTATGCTGTTCATGCATCGATTCAATCTGGGTAAACTCATCCTGCTGCTGTTCACCAGTCAATGGAGCATGTGTGTCACCATCTATATGTTGTGAACGCTCACGCTGCAGGCCCACGGCCGTAGAAGCGGATTCTCCTTCGTTCGGCCGTCCAGCAGCCGCCAGGCGCACAGCGGTAAATCTGTGGGGGGCAGACCTTCTTGAGATGCTCCGTGTTACTGCTGACATAACAGGAGCGGAATTGTCCAACATAGGAAACCGATAACCTATAGCTACCAATTACAATAAAGCTGGGAACGTGCGTCAGCAAGTACAGTTTTACCGGACGTATACCGATGCACACGGGAACGCAATACTGGTGGCCCTATTGTTCCTTCCGGACGTCAACCACCGTCCTGTAACGCTGCAAAGCTCGTTTTAAAACCTCAGTCGGGATTTCCGGTGGTACGTGAAAAACACGCACCTTTATAGCATTACCAGTCGTATGTTTGATGATTGCGTTCGTTATTTCACCATTCATATATTTAAAAGTTGTTTCTTTCGAGAAAGTATTTAAAATCTTCTCCAATAGGAGTGCAGATATAAGCTTTATGTAAATTGCTCTTTTACTGGCGATTAACTGTATCGTGTCAACTTCCTCCGCATTTAACTGTAAGGTATCTGCAATAAAGTCATGTACCTCATAAGCCGTCGGCCTCGTGGCGTTCAACGTAAACTTAACACTAATGGTATTTTTCGTGGCGTACATTTGCATTTTCCAAAGCTAAAATGCTCTGCTGCACGCACAATGCAAACTAATGAATTGTAACAGTAATATAATCAAGGCAGTTTAGGTCGCTCTAGCACACACTCACTAGCACAATAACACCACCACCCTGTACACAACAAACTAGTTCCCAGCTGCGCCCGACCTGCTCGACGCTCAAGGCAGGCTGCTACTAACAATAAGTGAGTAATGAGGTAACCGTTCTTCTGTCATCACCGGTCCCTACATTCACCTATACAGACCAAAGCGCCGTCATTGCTTCGACTAGCCACGGCCGCGGAATCCAAGTTGATTGTGAGCTCTCGGTCACCAGAGGTGCTTCGGATGGAGAAACAAGGGGGCAAAGAGGTTGAGGCTGATGTGTATGCACTCAGTAACAAGCTGAGTCACGGTCAGTTTTTTCCACTGAAATGCAGTCCTCTAAAAGACAAGGATTACAGGTACAATCACATGCATTCAATTGTGCTACTACGAAGGCTCAGTGGCAAAGTACCGGCATGGAAAGAACAAAGATCTGCGGTTCGAATATAGGCTTTGACCTCGAGCGTTTTCCACAGTAATGTAATAAAGTTATTATTATGATTATAATCATCATTGTACCTTACATAAAAATTAAGCTCTTCTTATCTATAGCGTTTAATGTACCTTTACACTACATTAGCTTACAGAGACGTAATCTTTGTCATATACAACCATTAAGCTCTGGATAACACTTTAATAGCACAAGTAGCACAAAAAGAAGGCTATATACTTATAGAAGTTAAACATATTTTCCTTAACATATATCCGCTAAATCTGAAATGCTATAATAATGCGTTGACAATAAATGCAATAGCAACAACAGCAACAATAATAACAATAATAATACTGCAAAACGTTTAGTGATTTTGTTTTATTTCATTCTCCAGTTGTTGGCATAAGTAGCGCACAGAGACGAGTACAATAGCGCATTAGCGAGAGTACAATAGCCCATTGTTTTCCTATACTCAGGTCGGCATTAGGTCAGGCCAGAAAAGGACAATGTCCAATTGTTCTACACCTCTACCGCGCGGTATGCTAGTAGCGCACAAAGAGGGGGCGCAGTCAGCGGCTTCTCTGGTCAGCGCACAAAAGGACAATAGCCCTTTGTTTTAATAGTCTATCTCGCGGCATACTAGTAAGGCACAAAGAGGGGGCGTGGTCAGCGCACAAAGCAAGGGGTCGGAGTCGGCGGCACAGACCAAAGGATATCACATCACATCTTACGAGTTGTCGGCATCTCTTAGTTCGCGGGAATCGCCATCTTTTTACTACTCTCTTGGTTTTCCTAAGTACGTAGACGGGCTTTATTTTGATAGTGCTATGATATGTTGTTATATTTATCGACTAATTTTGTACTGTACCAAACCATTTATAATTCCTTTGTATGGAGAACTGTTTAGCCCTTCTGTTAAATCGCTCGAAGACAACAGCTTACATATACCTTAGTATGTGGAATACTGATTGATATATTTCTTCATCCAACCCTGGGAGTCCTTATTGTAAAGCTCTTTAACATTCTCTGTTTGCAGGTTCGTAAATATTACACCGGATGTCTTAAATATATGTTCTAGTGCCATAAAACGTGCTTTTCAGTTTTATTTTTTAATGGTTCAATCCAAGCAGATTTTGAAAATATGTGAATAACAACTAGCTAGTATTTACAACCACTGTTTATTTTAGAAACGTCTTTCATATTATCGGAGTCCATTTCAATCAAATTAGCTTGTCTAGCATCATAAATACCAATGGTTTTAACTGGTCGTCTAAAAAATTCCATGCTCGTTTATGCACTTCATCGATAATTTATTCTCGTTCTCATTTATCATCGCTTTTAATGCCTACACCTAAGTTTATTAATGATAAAAGAAATATGCTGAAAGATAGGTTATACTGTACATCTAAGTTTTGTTTAGTACACTCCCACTTCTCTGATTATACTTGATTACGAACGTATGTTTCTGTTTCACACATTTATCACATTTTGATTATTGTTCTATGATTGATGATGGTTGTCCGTTTTTAGTCTTCTTTCTAACCGGAATAATGTTATTGGTTTCATTGTTGCAAGTAACACAACATGATGTGCTCATTTATTATGATAAAATGGTTACAGTCTGATCTTACGCCTCTTGCCTAGTTTACACAATACTCTGATTATTGATTCTTAGTAGTTCATGTGTTCCAAAAGTGCATGTGGTATTGGCTATTTTCTATCCATTTATAAGACAAAAATAAGCGTTTAATCGAAGTAGAACTTCACATATAGTCTTAGAAACAGTTCGAATTCTTGTTGACAATGATATCTGGCGGTACTGTAAAAAATAATTGATCACCAGATCGAAGAGCAGATGGTTCAATAATACAGTCTCCGTTTCTACTTTTTAAAATCCTTAAATTTTGAGTGCAGTTCCAAACGATTATAACTAGCTTAAGATTATTAAATTAAGGATAAAAGTCAACACCATTAGGTTGAAAGAATTTATCCTTCAATACTCCAAACAGACGTATGATGCAGACTACGTTTTTATTTAAATAGTGTAGGTTCACAGCATCGCATTTATCAACAGATGAATGAACCTTTATCAGTCTTTTGCCTTCAAAATCATACTTCTCCTCGTCATCAGAGTTCTCTTGGGTCTGAAGGTTTTTATTCCTTGATTTGCTTTATCTAGTTAACCTTTGGGTGCAGCATCGTAGTGGCCCACGTCATCTTTAATTTTCACGACTCTTGGTTCGTTGAATGAGAAGCAATCTTTTTCTATGTCTAAAACATGTTTTATTGTTTTCGTAAACTGGTTGTGGACATTTTTTGTTTTAGCATTCATTTAGTTTACTGCCGCATGTATTGTTTTCAATTCTAACTGATTCAGTTCTTTAAGTAATTCCTCTTTGGTTTTGGTGTCCACGCTCCGTATTTCGGCTTTCTTGTCGACAAGTTTGTCTTGTAAATATTTCATCTTCTCTGCATCCGTTTTAATATTTAACATTTCTTTCACGTTTTTTTTTACAGTGGTCTCTTAAAGTATTATCTAACTGCTTTAATTTCTCTATCAACTTATTCACTACAATGTTTTACGTTTACTGTGCTTTTTGATTAAGTATCATTAAGATGTCCGCTTTAAATTTATGTTCGGTAGTTTAGTGTCATCATTTTTACGTTCAGTTAGCAAATCATTTTTAAACGTGTCGCTATCAAGGTCAATATTATTCGTTATGGTAGAGCTTGAAAATAGCGTTTCCATTAATTGGGGTATAATTTTAATAGACTTTAGATAATTGGAAAGGAGTATCCATCTGAAAATGCTTTAAGCACCGTGAGACAGATGACCACAAATAACTTGTGAGGATTGTTGTATCTTATCTCCTCTGACAATTTTTTTTAAGAAATCGATTCTGTTTCTCTTTAGATACTTAATTAGAGACTTTGGTAAGCTGTTTCCACAAGAATAAAAACTTCCCATTTTGCCTTGTTTCCAATAACATATCCAACATGTTCCTATATTCGAATCTTCTACAAATTTGACTACTCCGCATTCAAGGGGATTTGATTTAGATGGTAGCGTATCCGACATTAACACAACGCTAAAATGCTTGATACCGAGTATTTTGAAGTAATTCATATTGTCAATATTACTTAAAGGTGAGACAGAATCGTTATCTTCTTTTTTTAACTCGCATTCCAGAACCAGCTTTCACTTCCATAGCTAGATTATGTCGTTTTTGTTCCTCGAGTTCCTTTTGATGTTTCTTGTTATCAAGAATGGTTTTAGTAACAGCAGCACTTCCACCCGCAATAGATCCTGTGGCTCCTAAAGTTGCAGAAATTAGAGGTATGGAGAATACAAAACTCCCAGAGTGTATTTTAATTGCACCTCCTATTTTTGCATTTTTAAATGCATCAATTACTTTACTATATTCACTTAATGTAACACCGTTTCCTACTGTCGTAGTTAAGAAAGCTGCTTATTAGCTCCTATGAGTTCTCTTATTTTAAGAATTGGTTGTATATGTGTAGATATTGGTGTAATTTCGCCACCATAGGGAACACCGTTTCCTTTTTGAGATTTTTGAGAAATCTCTCTATGATAAGTAATGATGGTAATAACATTCATTATAGAAAAAATATACGTCATACAGAAATATGTCGCACATATTTTCGAAATCCTAAATTACGTTTTGCATATATACAACGTCTAATAATTTATCGCCTGGTGGTATGTCAGGGTCGTATTGAATATTTTTGACTGGTAGTTGCAGTGCTTTATCCGCTTTGTACCTTGATTCTAAATCTTTATGATCTCTGTAGAATTTATCATGCTCCATACATCTAGCATCGATTTCGTTGATAGGTGGGTCACCTCTTGCTAATTGTTTTCATCTAGTAAATGAGCTGCAGCAATTACACCTTTTTCCTCTTGTAAAGTTATACATATATATTTCTGGCATTATTCCTGAATTCAAAATTAAAAAAAAAAGAACCAAACTTGCCACCTGCTTTTAGGCAAACTTATGATTATGGACCCGAGTATACTGGTAGATGCAGTATTTGGATGGCTCTCCATATTCGTATGGATCGTGTTAGGCATTTTAAATAACATGCCATTAATACTGGCTACTTCGTTCTTTATTTCTGGACCATTATTACCAGTTTTCCATGCTCCATCAAGAATACCAATTCGATTTAAAACTCCACCGATGTTATCCAGTAATACATATTATTTTTTCCAGTTTAAATCTCTAAAACTCTTTTACAAGCTCCAGGAGAAGAAAGATGCGAATTAGATCTAGGTCTTTCGATTTTTTGTTTTACTCTGTCACAATAGTTTAATGTATGTATCATACCTTTTAGCTTGGCTACGTTTTGGCTTTCCCGTAAGCGGGTCATTAGTTTGCTAAATGGCATTGGAATTTTTAAGTATTCCTTCATAGTTTAAAAAATGAACTATATAATAATTAACTATATTTAACCATGCTATCTAGAATATTGTTTTAGTAAGCAATGTGAGCCAGCCGTCAGTTCTCTTGTATGTTTTTCCTTCAATAAAAATATTTTCTCCATTAGGTATTAGTTCAGATTTTCCAATGTACAACTTGGTTCCTTTAGCTATAATTTCGAATACTGGTTTACCGGTTTTTTAATTGAGACACTTTTCTAATTTTTCTCCTATATGAATAGTACCATAGTCTGCAATAGGTTGCGGTTGCGGTATGAGAACTTCCGCTCCTTATTCCTGTGATGTATTCATAGTAGGTGGAATTGACCCCTTAATAATGCTTTTAATTTGTTCGACTAATGTGTGTAATTCTTTCTTGTTTTCTGCGATGGCGTTTTTCAGGGTTGATCTTTACTCTCATTTAATTCATATTACGTTGTGAGTTGTCTTTTTCAATTCTTTGAATTGTTCTATTTGCATCTGTTTTAATTCCAGCGCTCCTTTGGATCTTTTGGTAATTGAGACATTTACAACGCAAAAGTATATATCTTTTATGTTTTTTGCGTTGACATTTACGTAACGTTGGACGTTTACGTTGGCGTTCGAGTTGATTACGTTTGGTGTTACAAGTCTCCAATGTCGTTTCTGTATTTTTCAGCATCGGATGTTCTTGCCATATCAATAGTAACAAATCCAAAGCGAACCTTTCCAGCACATGTTGGACAGTTCTTTAAATTTATCAAATGTCATATCGGTTCCAACAACACTCATTGTAAGCATATTTAAGATTATGATTCTCTTGTTCATGCAAACGTAGCAAACCCGAATTATCGCTTATAAGCTGCTTTGGAATTTTAGTATAACCCTGACCTAAATGAAGCTTCGTGATTCCCTCATGCCTAACCATGATACTTAATTCTCGTACTGTATCTTGATTCTCCAAATCCAATCATCTATGATGACTAAAGAATTATCTTTCATTTGGTCCAATGGTATTACATACTTGTTTTTGTCTACAAACATTGCCAAGCAATTTCCTGTTTCATGCTCGGTATCGTCAAATATTTTTTGTAACTGTGTTTCTTTTGATATATAGCCCTGCATAAAATCTAATAAAGAGCGGCGTTTATCCAACCTTTTTTAACAGTAAAATTACCAATTGTTAAATCACGTTTTCCACATCCTGACTTTCCTACTATTAATCCTCCAACTGCTGGAGGTAAGGGCTTACCACTTATTCTAAATTCTTCATCTTCAGCCTTTGGAATGTAGGTTATATTCCAAACAGTTTTAATTCATAAAACGAAATTATTGTCGAAATACATGTATACCTTATTAGAAGGAATCACTTCAGAGTTACATTTGCGACTTTGTAAACGTATGAATATACATAACGAACATAATTCTGTTGTAGGTTCTTATACCACTTTTCTAACACCAAATGTTAAGGATTATGTTTTACAATATGGCGCTGAGGATATCATATTCGAAATAGGACAATATACAATCAAAGACAATGGAAAAGCTAAACCAGAATCAAATGTTGGAACTGAAGCCAAATAAAATTACGGATAGAATTACGATTACTAACAAAGGGAACCAGAACAACGATCTTGCATAGCTTCAAAAGTTATTACGATGTTCTAGGCACTCTTTTATTAAACCTAATGAAACAATATCTGGCGACTATTCCTTTAGCTTAATTAACATCGAATGCAATTTAGTCATAAACGCAGCATTTATCACCAAAATAGTAGTCACCAGCATAAGTATAATGGCGTTATTACTAAATTTAAACCAAAGGTATCGTTTAAAGATCACATCATTTATGAGACAGGAAACCTTTAGGAATTGCCAATTCATCATCTTCATTCGGTCAAGGATATTAAAATTACTATTAAGGATTAAAATGGAGATCCGATCGATTTTGGCGGATCTACAATAGAAATCGTCCTACGTATCCAATAAAGCTGAACATTTTTTGTTATTAAATGGATATCAAAAGCACCGAACAATACCAAAAACATCATTTCCGCTAAGCAATTCTACTAGATATTATTTAAATAGACAAAACATTCAGTTACCTAGATATAGACCTGAATAATACTGACGGTACATTGTTTCCAAGAGTAAGTTTATACATGCAGTTTAAACCTCGTGGAATGGGTATAAATGGTGAATTTAATAAGGATAATAATATTGAACGTCTAAATAATTTCCGTCAACGAATACTTTATAAAGCATATCTTGAAAGCTTTAGCCAGGTTATAGACAAAGTAGATCATCCTGCTTTAGTTAACGATGTGCTTATTAATCTGTTTATTCCAAAAACCTGTTTGTACTTATATAAAAGTGCTGGTTTTATCACCGGTGGTAAACTTAACTATGAACAAAGTCCTGTTTATGAAGTATGGTATCCCTATATATGTTTTTCTTTAAGTATAATAATCAACCTCTGTGTAATCTGGGTTTAAATCTTTCTTTCGAGAGAGCAGCTAATGACGATGCATATTTTTATAGATGGGACACATTGAAAGACGACGGATCAATTGATAAAGCTGTGCCTCGATAGTGTAAAATTGTTACAAAAGAATGTAAGATCAAAGTACTAATCATAGAATATGAGCCAGACTGTGCTTTGATTCATAAAGAGAAACTATTGAAAGAATCCCAAACTAATCTAACTTTTTCGTTTGGCGCATTGTGGAAGAACATAATTTGAATGGAAATATACAGCCCACTACACTACTGGCCTGAGCGCTGATTTTAATATGGCGGCAGTCGAAGGCGGTGGCCAACGAATTCCACAGTTCCAAGCAAAAAGACAGAGGAACGTAAAAATAAAGAACTAAGTTAATTTAAAATAATAGCAACTAGACACCACTAGAACACAAAGAGGAAATTAAAGAAATAATGACTTTTAAGTATTTGTCCATGTATTGGATTTGAAAAAATTAATATAGTGCTATAAGTAACAAACATAGTAGAATATGTAGCTGTAGTCATTATGAGCCTATCAAATAATGTAACTGCTGCAGTATTATGGGTACTTTGTTTTAATAATGATAATAAATGAAGAAATTAAAAAAGAACATATTTATTATGCAGTTAAGTTAAAGAGCATTAACTTATACAGGTGCACATAAAAGCCAATTCACCTTATTACAAAGAAAGTGGCTCAAAATATGATAATTTTAAATTTAATTATGCTCTGAACATCTGTGTTATGTTTTGAGACAAAATATTATTTTCACTAATCTCCTTACCTTTATATAATCATATGTTTGCAAGCTGAACTTCAAATGAAATGAAAATAAACAGCTAGATAACACAAATATCAAACATTTGTGTTTATTAGGACTTACGTACCTTTGAACACTATTGTAGGAACTTATTCTCATGCTTTATATATATATCATTACAACAGGAATAGCAAAATTAAGGATTACAAATTTGTACAAAGAAGCATTTTTGTGATATGATTATATTTACTCCCTTATTCCACTCAAAAGTTGTGAATATACAATAAAAGTAAAAATATTCTGCACTAATTTAATACATTGGAGCAATTTTTCTCATTTACCACTGTACAAGTCAATACACACTGACAAAGTTTTATAAGATTTCTTTTGTATTTACTGAAAATTAAGGTCAACATAAAAGCTAACAGTCCATCCACTAAATCTGCTAATGTTACTATGGTAATATACTAAAGCTTGCCACATACTTATTAGTTTATTAAAAAGAGTGAAATTACTGAAATATATGATGTGAAGCCAAATCAGATAGCCTCAGTGTGTTCATTACAAAATATATACAATAATTCATGTTACAGAAAAAAGTGGCTTTTAATACACAAATTATTCCTTGTAAATATAATTGAAATACTGAAAGTATTGTTTCCTTCTTCACGGCAAGTACGAAATGCTCTTATGAATTCACACACTGGTCAGTTTTTTTTATTTTTCTTTTATCACAAGACTTTTGTTTCTTATCCTCAGTTACCATTTTGGAGTAATTATTTATAATAATTTTGCAAGTAATTGAGCATACATCATGAAAATATCCTTCAAATTTATGGTTGCATTGATTGATGATCATTTCTCTGGTTTCATCCATAATGTTTGCTATATAGGAACTGCACAAATTCTTCAACAAAGCAAGATGATTGCTGATTTTAATAAAATCATTGTAACATTCTTTGACTAGGCCTTGAAACATTTGGATACACAACCACGTTACTTTTACGCAATATATTGTGGGTTTCTTTAGAGAATCACTACTTAAGGAATCAATCAGCCTTGCTGCACCTTCAAATTCATACTCTAAAGTGTCATTTAAAATCAATAACTTAATGCATTTGGGGCATGCTATACTATTTGCTACCTTGAAAGCAGCACAACCTGCAATGCAAAACACCATAGGCATTATTGCATCAAATGTGCGCCTAGACAGCCCTTGGTATACATTTCCCCTACAGAGATGTTCCCAATTGCACAACCATGCTGAAAATCTATTCAGGAAAATTAACGCTTCTTGCTTGAAAGCAAAGACTGCTTTGTAATTAGTATTTTTATACCTTACATCCTTATATATAAACTTAACATTTACAATATTCCACCATTTTAGGACAATATTTAAAAACTCTGCTCTTTCTCCATAACCATCATTGCATTCTAAGAGGGCATTAATATTTTCATAATTGAAAATTTTACACACCAGACTCACTTTTTGTCTTTCAATATTTGATGGATAGACAGCTTTTGCATTCAACTTATGAACAAATTTCAGCAATTGATTGTTTTCTTTGTGATAAAGTGATCTGAGGTGACCAAAATTACCAGTTTTAAATATATCTGGATTTTCAAAATCAGGAAAATTAAACATAAGATCTTTCTGGTTTATCCAATTATTCCTTATATTTTGAAAATATGCACAGTATCATAGAGCAAAAACAGAGGCTGTGATTGGCTAAAGGGATTTACCACTGAAGAATAACCAAATGTAAGTGGCGTGAATTTGCAAAACAAAGGTTTGTTGATCTGATTATTATCAGCTATGAGACTGATTACTTTTACATCAAGTTCGCCAAGTTCGCAGAGAACGTTACTCACAGTAGCATGTAAGAAGTCCCCAGAATTTCTACTGACTGGCAAAATGGCAATGGCATCTGAATAATTACAAACGCAGCATTTACTGAAAACACTTGAGCGGTTTTAGCAAGCTCATGTGTATTTGTTGCACTAGTTCCTACCAATTCACCACCTTTAGAAGTTAACTCTGGTAAAATATAAACTTCATCCATCAAAAGATTAACAAATCTTTCCTCAGGTTTCAAGGAACAAATGTGACCAACAATGTAGGAATTGCTACTATTAAAATTGCTGTAACTTACATTTAGACTGGCTGCCAGTTTTCCTAAGTTACTTGGATGTGGAAGATTTAGTACCTGTGACTGACGCGTGGTTCTGTAATATGCAGGAGATATCAGGAACATTCCCAAAGCCAACCTAAGAAGATCTGATGAAAAATCTGTATCTTTCCTTCTTAAAGGAGAATAATTCTATCTGCTCTGTAAGGACACATAACCTCACTTTTTTACCAGCATTAGCACCTCATGTGCTTTTAACAATTTCACTGCTGCAGCAAGCTTATATTTTCTTTAAAGTTTGACATAGGCACACTACACAATTCAAATAGTTTATCCATTGGAGATTTCTCCAAGATAACACTAAATTCGAGATTCAGTTCATTAGGATTCAATTCTTTGTCTATATACACTTTAAAGCACCTATCACTAGAAACCACAAAACTACTAAAAATATAAGGCACTGATATTGTATTTATTTTTAGCACTGTAATAGCACTAACACTAATTGAAAGTGCCCAATCTTTTCTCTCGTTCACACATTTTTTATATAAACTGTTACATCTTCATATGTGAGTAGCTTGTTATTTTCTAATTCCGTATCATATGAAGCTAAACTTTGATCCAGGGCTGTTTGAAGTGCTTCATCTTCCCCTTCATCTCTTGTTCTTCTTTTCTTTGGAAGTGAATAGCTTAAGTAGGATGTACTTTCATTAATAACTGTAGAAAAAGCATCATCAGTAAGTCAAGGATTAGCATGCGGAATGAAATGCATTCGTCCATCTTTATCCTACCATTTATCCTCTCGAATAACCATTTCTTCTGGAAAGTGTCTAATGCAGGCTCTAGCATTTTCAGTGAACTCAAAATTCTACCTGCGTATTTTGCAGTCATAATTTTCGTCGTTCCTCATCTCTGGAAAACCTAAAGCAGCTTACATACAGAGGTTCATAATTCGATCTGCAACCTGGTGCTGAACACTTGAAAGGCATTGCAGCTCTGAAAATACAAAGAAAACACTGCTGTTTTATACATTCACAATATAATTCTCTGATAAAAGCATACAAATAGTGGCTAAATTGTGATACTTTTGCCCTCATTTGTGTCACTTTTGCCCGCATTAGGTCTTACTTTTGCCCACCTAAATTAGGAATAAGGAAGTGAAAAATAATGAAATTACTTACCTTAGGAGTGATTTTAGAACATGATGTGGTCTCTCCAATATCTAGTGCCCACCTACCCACCCGTCTTAAGTGTTTTATTTATATAGGCAAATAGCGTCAGGAAAAAAACAAACGTAGCCATTTTTCCATGCAAAGTGGGTACTGCCAACCTAAATAATCAGTGAAATGCACTGAATATGCGATGTGCTGTTGTTTTGTGAACGTGAATCATTGGAGTTTTAGACGCGCAGATCCCTGGGCTACGCTCTGTCGTCGCTTCGCAGTTGCGGCCGATCGGCCGCAACTTGCTGCACTCCTCTCCTTCTAAAAAACATCGGCCACAACTTACTGCACTCCTCTCCTTCTAAAAAACATCCCTCGGCTACGCTTTGAGGCTGAGGGCCCTCAATCTCTCGGCTACGCTTTGAGGCTGAGTATCTTACCGGCTTCGGTGGCATTATTCATATGTTGGCAGCATTACGTTAGAGCAGCGTAAGACCTAATGCGGGAAAAAGTGACACAAACGAGGGCAAAAGTATGACAGCTTACCCCAAATGGTTATTAGTTACTTTCAGGGTTGTGCCAGACATAACCAAGTATACTTCTGCAACATACTACAATAACAGATATGATAACTATAATACCAGATGTTTTACTTACCCTAATGTGGTTTGCAATCCGTAGAAGTGGGGGTAATAATCGAATACTTTCACACGTGAAATAACTCAAAATATGCACAGGAGAACTGCTTTATTCATTGATAGAAAATCTGCAACACAAACATGCATTTCCAACGTTCGCCGCTTGCACTAGGTCACGTGACCATGCCGTGATGGCAGAGCACACAGGCCAGACATGTAGTAGGCTGTGGTGAATAGTACAATTACGTCACTTACTAATCTACAATTCGACAATCCCGATATATGTATTACGCGCTTCCAAACAAATCGACCCAATGAACAGAAACGAGACCAGTGAATATGATCATTGTCAACTCGATAATTGGTCATTCAAAAACTCGAGAAATGAAGAACTCCCAATGAAAATGAAAACTTATGAGTCATTATTATGAAGTCTTACCTCAGGGAATGTGGATGGGAGATAAATGAAGTTCACTTTCTCCTCTCAGATGGCCCGTTTATTGATGATCCACACAGTAGTCCTCGTCTGAATTTCCTTTCCACACAAAACGCGATTTTTCCTGTCACCCCTGCTACTGTTTCCGTGCTCTTACCGTTTCCTTAATTACTTTCAGAAGTTGAAGCATGTTACCGTATTACGTTAAAGACTTTACCTTTTGTCGTTTTCTAGCTACCCTGTTACTCGCGTTTACTTTAAACTGGTTTTCAATACATAAATAATAACTCGAAGACCTCTGCACTGTTTCCCTCTTTAAAATAAAATATTTTGAATTTCAATATCTATCTTATTTTCCCTCACGTTTCGACACAAAATCTAATTCTTTCCCCCAGGCGTTTCTACACAGAGACTTGTTCTTTCCCCGACGTTTCGACACAGAGTGAAGCATCTTACGCACGTTTGAACATCGCTCTCCCTCATAGATAATTTTCTGTTTCACCCCTACTTTTCTAGTTACTCTCTCTCTTTTTGCTATTCACGTGACCTTTATTGATTCTGATTGGTTACATCTCTGAAGTTTTCCTCCATCTACCATTGGCTCCTAATTTCATGGCTCGCGTCTCACATTAAGAAATTATGTTCGCTTAACTGAATTTTCTGTGCGGCTGACTGACTTCGGTTTCCTGCCCGTTGTCTTGACATCCTGTGTATAATACACCGTTCGTATTGTCACTAAAGCGATTCCCAATGTTGCTTTTCCTGTCCTTACATACGTCTGCAACCTTTCTGTGATTTTCGCCACATTTCTTCGTTCTCAAATATACGTTTTCCACATTTTACTTCATGTTCTTATTATTACTTAATATCTACTCTTTACCTTATTTCTCTTTTCATGGTTTTATTCCCCCATTCTCTAATTCTTAATGTTCTCCTTCATTCTTCCCTCATACTGGTATTCCTTCTTATTATTTTGATTATATGCTTATTAATTATTCTTATTATTCGTTATTATTTATTATTCATATTATTCGGGCGGATCTTATCACTTCAGATGCTTATGCCTCATTAACGGAAAGATGAGCTGGAAACAAATGCATTAGATGAAATGTGGATGAAGATGCTCTTAATCAGTTTATGGCCGTAATGGATATGACTATACGCAAAAATGTTACTTATATGGATAAAAAGCAGCTTATAAATAGTTTAGTTCTTGGAGCTAATGTTCTAGAAAACACAGTTACCTATGTTATCATGGGTGGCAAAAAACTATGACATCTGATCTAAGTTTAAAAAACGTTACAGAATAATTTTAATATATTAAATGAGAATCGGTGTAATATCCATTCCTTACCATTGCTAACCAAACTCTAAATGTTATTAAACACCTTCGAGATTTCGGATACCTTACTGTGGCAAAGCAGCAAATTAAACGAATTGATCAAAAAAGCCTTACAGATGCAGTTTTGTTGTTTCAGAATATTATGATTTAACAACCGACGGACGGCTCACTTAATATCGAGATATGAACTTTAGTTAATTCGAAAACATACGGAAACATGGATAGCCCTTACGGCTTCACAACATCGTCGCACAAATGGAAAACAAAGCATTTAAGATGGCAGTGTGCAGGCGCAAACGGTACTATAATAAATATTACCGATTCTGCGTTTAAAGTGTGGGAGTTCTATAGCGGCTCGACATGTGAACATAATATTTTAAAACCACATATTATAATTTTTAATAAATGTTTTGATCATAAATTTCAGGAAAAATATGGATACTGTACTAGTAAATTCGATGAAGCTGCTGGCACGGTTACTCATTTTTCACCCAGAGCGTGATAATTCTTTAGTTGAAATTCACATCGATGCCGAAGAAGAATGGTATTTAAAAATGGACAAATTGAGTTCAGGCGAAAAGACTAACATTTTTCCGTTTTAATACACAAAATCGGACGTTCAGTAAGGTTTATCTCATACTAATGAAAAAGGAGCCGTCATGTATCCGTCTTACGTAGTTGACGTAATTGACCTACACCACGATGATGTGTTAGTCATACAAAGTCTTTAGAGACTTCCATCTGCAATTGTTCCGCTTACTCGACATACAGTGACCCTTCGGTAACTGAAATCATACCTAATTTATGCGGACTTAAG
Organism: Deroplatys truncata; assembly: GCA_030765065.1. Classification (NCBI taxonomy): domain Eukaryota; kingdom Metazoa; phylum Arthropoda; class Insecta; order Mantodea; family Mantidae; genus Deroplatys; species Deroplatys truncata. Next base: position 403,359,816 of record CM060990.1, on the reverse strand, counting down.
GACTATCGTACTTTTCTATTAACTAATCAATTAATGTACATATTTAACCATAAGTTGTTTTGTTTTCATGATCTACAATAAGTAACCTATAACAACAAATCACAGCTAATACGCAATTGGTTACATTTCTTACCTTGGGATTTAAAAGAAAACATACTATATACCAAAGAACAAATTGGCGAAGTGGTACTAATAATAGAAGAACAACTATACATGGTCGAATATCCAAGTTTGAATTTAGTACCTGATTATCCTAAATTCTTATTTGGGTATATCCATTTACGTAAAAATTAACTCGAGGGACAATTTATGTACAGGTCAAACCTACATGTTCTTTAACGATGATTATTACATCTAAACAAAAGAATGTTCATTTAAACCCAAATAATACGGGTTGGTAAATAAACTATTTACCCAGTGCAATGGTATCAGCTTTAGATACATAAATGGAATAGTGTGCTTGTTCAAAAATAACGCCTATTTGGAATATAATGGATTTACAATTGAGTCAGTTAAAGCAGCTAAAAACAATTTGTCTATATTTAGAATCGGGTGTATGAACGTATACGAAGTTCACGTGGAGAGGCTCGAGAGTTTCGTGTGGAATTTATAATTGCTTACATATAAGTAGAAATTACTACAACATTAGAAATAATAGAACAGTTGTTAAAACAACATAATGCTTATTATAATGCTCCGGTTACAACGTTTTTGTTACACCAAAAGCGAATCAAATTTATGTTGGTAGCGTAATTGTAATAAATCTTTCTGACCTAGTGTCACATAAAATTGATATCGTCTCAGAAATCGAAAAACGTGCTATAAAATCCGATGGATGGATAATGGCTTGCTCTGTGTGTAAACATAAAATAGTAACCTACATCCTTAATTCCGATACACGTTATTCTCGTATGCATTTCCTTAAATGTGAGGATGTGACAATAAAAATCGCAATGAAAAGGCGGATTCGGATATCATTTCAAAAAATAAGACTTTTTCAGAACATTTTATTGGGGAGTTCCAGGATAAAGTTAACCGGCAGTCTATTTCATTAAATCAAACATTGTCAGAGAATTTTATTGGAGAGTTCCAAGAGGAAATTAATTGCAAATGCTTTACTTTGAAACAAATATCAGAAGATTTTATACGCGAGTTCAAAAATAAAATATACTGGAATGGTTTACACCCTTGTGAAATATGTTCAGATTTTATACCAAGGTTTCAAGATAAACTATTTTGGGATGAATATGTATCATTACCTGAAGATTTTATTACAGAATTTTAGGATAAAGTGGATTGGGTTCAGACTTCAGGGTGCCAGATATTGTCAGGAAATTTTATACGAGAGTTTTAGAATAAAGCAAAATTGGGAGGAAATATCAAAAGTTCGAAAATTATCAAGGATTATGTAAGAAATTCCAGAATGAAGTTGGTTGCTACTGATTTTGCGTAGACAAACAATTAAAAGATTGTGATGTAGAGTTCAAAAATAAAATAGATAATAATGAGTCCATTGATGAGTCCAGTGATGAGTTTACTGATGAATCCTGTGAAAATGATTAAACAATAATTTGGGTAATTTTACATATATGGTTTAGTGCCTAATAATTTCATATATGAATTAATCATGCCATGAGTTACTACAATAACAAATATACCTCAAACTATATTACAATATGACAACAGTGGAGTCATTAAAGGGGTAATAATACCTTCTAGAAAACATAATGTAAAAAATTCAGAAAATACATCAATTTACAATCCTCCTTTAGCTCAGATAATATTCAAATTAAAAAACGTAAGAAATGTGATATATCTATAATTCAATCGTAATTTAGATTATTTCAAAGAGAAAATAATTCAACTGTAGATATACTTCGATTTAACAAAGTATTAGACCTTCCTAAATCATATGTTTAAACATCTGTGAAAAATGGTTAGCACCCCTGAATTATGAATGCCATGGACGAATTTATACCAATTTTGGCCATTTGCATAGAATGACATCTAAAATGATCAAAGTTTACACAAAAGATTGTGATTTGTTCCGTATTTTGGCACAGTTTTTTAAATGCTTGCCTTGTTTTTCCACCCAACATTTTCCGGTTTTTCAGGATTTTTGGTACCTCTTGTTTTTGGAGCATTTTAGCTCTATATAGGGCATACATTGAAAAAGCGTGTTCTACCGTCTCCTGTATTAGTGTTTGCGAAAGCGTTGAAAAAAATAAGACATTCCATATTGACCTTTCAGTTTGGAAAATAATTGCGTTATTATAAGTTCTTTAGTCATTCCTATTTAAAAATTAAATTATTTCTCATTGCTTTCCATGATGTAGGTTAAACTCTTCATAGTAAAAACTCACACATATATAAATGTACGGCGCTTTCAACCACCTGCTGGGTTTCAAATGAACACTGTGTTCAGTTACACTCACATTTTATATGATTGTAAATAGGTTATTTCTTAAGAGATTTATCTTTCATTGTCCACAAAAAGCGATGGTTTCGTTTCCCAAAGTGAATGCATAGAGGTACTTTTATGTCCAGACATTCCATCAGAGGCTTATAAAACGTTTTCCAGGTATAAAGCGTTGCAACCATTAACACCTATATGAAGGAAAGTATATACTAGACTGTTAATATGAATGGTAAAAAAGCCTCTGGATTGAAAATCCTATTATTTTAAAAGGTAGCGTGTTTTAGTTACTAATAATAGCATCTGCACCTCCGAACTGATGGGTTTTCTAAGAACTTTCTTTTCTATTGCCGTGGAAAACGCGATGCCTCCGCTTCCCAAAGCGGATGCATAGAATACGTTTTCTTATTCAGATTAAAGTATGTATGTGCTGCAGTGACAGGTCCTCTTTAAGACTACATTTGTTACGTTTTACTCATTTCTTTGATAGAACGAAGTATTGTGTGAATGGGTTGAGAGACGCCCGGCTGTTCACAACCTATCTGGAAACCTGTAGGGACAGTTTCTGTGTCTTTGTTAGTATTTAAGGACGCGTACGATCATTTTCAATGCTCCAATCCGTCCGTAATATATTTATAAACATAGTATATACTATATATTAAAATGTTTATACATTATTGATAAAGTATTTAGAAATAAAAATTTTAAATATATTTATATTTAAATATAATATATATTTAAAACTAGTTCTGGAAGGAATTATTGCTATATATGTATGGGCGTGTGTATATGTGTGTGCGCATGTAGGTTTGTATGAGAGCGAGTGTTTACTCGTTTGTATATGTATGTATATCTGTATGAGTCTGTGTGCATATGTATGATTGTATTCTCCCTCTCTCCTAAGCGATGTATAAGTCCCTGAGTATATTTGTAATTTATTCATTTATCCATAAAAGTAGAGCAAAGGAAAATTGCGCTACTAGAATAGCATTGTATCGTTATATACTCATTGAAATTATTACTTAATGATTCTGCAAGTTATGATTCATTATGCAAAAAAAATTAATTATTCTAATATTCTAGGATCTCAAGGCTTCTGCGTGTGCGTATGTCTATCTCTCAGTCTGTCCGTATGTATGTATATATGTATCTCTCTGTCTCTCTCTGTGTCCCTACAACGTCCGTAGGTATATGAAGTTACATGCTTTTTAATGTGAAAAATGGATTATACGACTCAAAATTACTATAGATAACGAGATATTGCAAATGTACTTTTAACGATCCTTTTCTGAGAAAAATGTAGCGCGGTATCATATATTATGCTTTTATATACATAATATACAAAATATAATTTTAAAAATATGTTATTCAAATAAGACGCTCGCCTTCTCAATCCTCACAACCTTTGAGCTAATCTATGAATCTTCCAGAATTCGGCACATAAATACAAATCAGATAGTGTGGATTCCTATCATATTCAAATCGGGGAGCGTGTCCAAAGCATTCAAGCTGATTAAATACAGCTAACAAAATGCACATCGCCAATCACAACACAGCTGGAAGTAGAACATCACAGCATGGGGGCAAGGAGAACCACACCATTGGACCATTAGAATATTGAGGGTGAGGGCGGGTATATAAAGGGGCGTAAGGTGCAAATTAGATAACGCCACCTTCGAGCGTGTCCCTTAGGCGTCAGTCTTTGTCGACTTTCCTTCATTCCGGAAGTCTCAATTCCTTAATATAGACCGCATATGAAACGATTTTGACCGGCTGTGACAGACTACTATGCATGCGCATTTGTGTGGATGGAATCGCGCTGATATAGTCCGCAGCGGTTTATGTTGGTAATAAAATACTAAATTGCCTCTTCCATGCCCAAACACGTATCCTTATGTGGCTTTAGCGCCCCACTTGATATTTGTCCTACTCTCTCCTTTTCTTCCGCTGCTGAACCTGAAGCCGAACTGTGCTCACCAGTTAATGCTTGAGTGCAAGACATTGACATCACTCCAGTACGAGACAGGTTTCTTCAAGTGTTGGTGTGTACAGTCGTAGGGAAACATGCCTTTCAGCCACTCAGATAAAATGTTTCCGTATCCTTCCCCTCTCGCCTTTCACCTATGTATGCTCCTTGTTCCATCGTGTGTGTCAGATATGAATTCAAAACAAAAGCAGTTTGAGTCACCCAGGGCTGGTTTAAAACTCAGATGATAAGGAGTTCCTGCTATCATTAAATGAAGAAAAACACTATAGCAAACCAAAAGCATCAGTGGGGAAATTTATTGCAGAAGCCAGACGCCATGCGATCTAAAAATTGTAAGGGTTTTATTTATGGACACTCTTTAAATACTATGACTCTTAACGTCCCATTCTGTGTCGGGCGTGAAAGACCGGAAATTTTGCTCGGAGGGCTCTCTATCAGGCTTGAGGATCTCTTACGTGCCGTAAATCTACGACACGGGATCCTGGTTTTACTGCCCTTCTGAAGGAAGCCATACCAAGCATTTTTCGCCCGAAAATGTCCATCGCCATCTGCCGGGCTTCAAACGAACCTGCGACCTCGGGAACTAGAGGTTAGCATGGTGCCCCTGGACCACGGAGGACAAACCATGCGATCCAGGTTAGTCTACATATATGGAAATTTAGAGGAAGACCAGTGATGCAAACTTGGAGTTAAAGAATAAACTGATATATAAAGGAATTACGAGCACAAATATAAATGCGTTCTCCGAGTGTAAAATTGACGCTTGGGTGAGTGGCGTCTCTGTGCATTGCTATGGTGCCATCTAGCTGTCCCTGATCGCACCATCACGAGTTCAAGAGAATAATGCGTTTATGAGTGCTCAACTAATGCGTCATCCAATAAAAGGTTACACGCTATGACTTAATGGGCAACTAGCACGAGTGACTGAGCCTTAAAAAGGCGTCTATGATTATTCAGTCTAAGGAAAACAGGGGTAGATATTAAACGGATATGAAAGCTATTGCAATATTTACATTTTAGAATGTGCACAACATTTTAAAGCACAGTTTGCAAAGGAGCTAGTAGTAAACGTGAATAGTGGTGTAGTTTTGAAAAGGTAATGTAACTATATCTACAGGTTTTTACATTTAAAACAATGACAGGAGTAGGAACCAGCAGAGTCATAGCTCTGGAGACGGGTGTAAGTAGCAAAGGAGTACGGACTTTGACACGCTTATGCATATTAACGTGGGACTAATTGGCCGTATAATTGAATTGCTATTTGTTAAAAGGGCGGAAGTCCAAAAATGCAAATTTTACAGGCAACAAAAAACTGTTTTTCAGCAATACTATGTACGTTGGACCTTTCTTTTTGGACTCAAACATCTTTTGGCACAAGACTTTATATTGTAGCAATTTTTAATGTGTAACATTAATTTAGCTAAAAAATATGGTTTTAATTTACCTTGGGACTTTTGCCCTTTTAACAAATAATGGGGTTTGATACAAATATGTTTGCTTTAAAAGTTACATAAGCCACACTTTATTCATAAAATCATGATGAAATATAAAAGACATGTTACTGAATGAAAACACAAACAATAATTATTAGGTAATTTGTATATTAACATCTTATATTCCCTAACAAAATTATCACACATAAAATTTTGTAAATCTTTACTGAAAACACATTGTGCAATTAATATTAACATAGTTTATGTATGAAACATGCAAGTCTTTTATGTTATCATTTCTTCATAAATGTGTCTATAACTGTCTTCAATGTATGGAATAATTTTTTCAAGTCCTTGACTTTTTCCTCCTTCAATGGCAGTTTCTCTAAGGGGTATGCCACTGAATTTGGGAGCTGAATGTTGATGTAAGAATTGTGGCGAAGGATGAATGTGTTTTCAGTTAACCCATTGATAAAATGTCTTGCAACAACTGTACCTGCATGCTGATTGTTGTACACAAAACGGTAAAAGTTACTAATTCCAAACTATACTTTATCTCAATCCGTTTTTGAGGTTTCGACAGATACAGGATATTTCCTATAATATTGCTGCCACCAACTCTTGAAATTGTATATTATAGGATTGGTTACCAACTTCGACTACTATGAATTTAACAGAGGCACGACTTCGAATTACCAGTTCAATGAGTTGATGAGTTGTATAAACTCGGTCATGTATTCCGAGGCTTCTTTTGATAATAGAAAAATCTCGATCACAGTCTAAGTAGCTATGACCTCTTATTGGGAAGAAATACTCAATTTTCTTAAATATGTTTCTATCTATTAGACTTAACAAGAATTTGGAGATTGTATGGTTTTTGTTTTGCCCAGAGCAGTTATCAGAGAATAAATGAATTTCATCATATTGAGCTGGCACAGAATTCAAATAGTGAAGAAGAAAGGAGCATACCTCATCAGGGTCCTTTTTTGTTTTGCCTTCATGATAGATATATGTGATTCCTTTATTTGTTTTTATATTGTGTATACAAAAAACCGCTAACAGTAAGCTGCCTTAAAAGAAATAGATCCCAAACAGAGGCTTTAGGCATTGGTAGGTTTTGCTTATAATCACAAGCAATGGAGAGAACGTTTTTGTTTTTTCCAATTTTGTCATCTGATCTATCTTGTTGCAAGGCACTGTAAAACTTCTTACTTCTTCTTATATGAACAGCCAACTCAGCAGCTGCGACACGCTTTGCAGTGTCATTTAGGTGTGGGGATTTTAACTTTAATTTTAGCTCTTCGCAGATACAGCAGCAGTCTACCTATGGCTGTCCAAATTTCCGATTAAGGTTATCTTTAAAATATTTGAAATAGAAAGAATAGCTCACTTTGGTATCTGGAAACTTCTCTTTCAGGAGCTTATACATCATCATTTCATCCAAATCAGAGCCAAGATATTAATTATCTTGCCACTACAATGATTCTCCTGAAATGGAAATGACTGGGTATGTTCGTGAACCTTCATTTTAGTGCCGGGGTATGGTGAAACTGTTATGTTTCCCATGCTTGTCCACAGGACTTTTACCTTGAAGTTTGAGCACTCTGAGTCTTCTAATGCGCTTCTCACTCACAGTTAGGATAGAAAGAAATGCAGTTAAACATACCTCTGTTCTTTTTGTGCCTACCATTAAGTGATACTTGAATGAACTCTTTCTCCTTTGCTTGCCTGGATCATTTCTTGGTCTTCTTCTTTTCACATCTTCAGTGTCTATTATCTTTGTAGAAATATGTCCTGTTCATCCGTGGAAAAACAGTTGTTATAAAACTTACCGCAGACATCCAGCCGATTCTCTTCAGAGATCAAAGTATTTCCTTTTGCACCCAGAATTAGAATCAGGTATTTATAAGAATTTGGATATAACTACATATACTTGGATGTAGCACCTGCAAATTGAATATTATTTATATCTTGTACTTCTTACCAACACTCATTCCTAATGCTTTTATGTGTAATAACTTTCCCAGCTTGAATGCCATACCCTTTATCCAGTAATATAGCCATTTTAATTATAATTTATTTATACCCACTAGTATTAGCTCTTCTCTTTCCAATAAACTTTTCACCTTTATCTTCAGAACCATCCTCCGAACAACTGTTATCTGTGAGAACGTGTTATGTGAACAAATCAGCAATGGACAGTATTGCATTATTGTGCACCAATTACCCACTTTGTTTTAGGTTAAGCAACTTTGAATATAATCAGAAATAATGTTCTTTGTTAAAACGCAAGAAGTCCAGGACAGTAGTAACAAAATGATGGTTTACGCTCACTTAATATATAGGAATGTCTAATTCATATGCTAATAAGCCCCTCCCCTATCCCCCCAACTCCTTGGTACTTTTAGTTGCAGCTGTGGGTCATAAATCTTGTCGAGTACAATAGAAGCTTGCCAATTAAGCAATTAAGGGTATCCTTCACCTGTCAAAACGAACAAAGGGGGTCGTAAATTTATGGTTCTGTAACAAAGGCGAGATGTTTTTCCTACCCATTCCACATCCGGCCACTTCTGCACTGTGGCAGTTACCCACCCCCACTCCCGTTGTTTCTCGAACACGTGCAGGAAGCCATCCATCACTGTCAAAATGAACAAAGGGGATGCAGGACAAAGGAAGAGATTCTATTGTGTCCCTTCTATTGTCCGGTTCAAGGCTACTTTAGAAAGAGCACCTGGCATACTCATTCCACTAGCTTTTAACAAAAGAACAATGCTTGCCCTTCAACTGTCAAACTGAAGAAAGGCAATGATAAATTAGGGTCGTGACAAAAGAGAGCCTGAAGCCAGTTAAAAAAACAAGTTCTTTTGTATTCTCTTTCTTTTGTCCGGGGCAAGGCTTCTTTAGAAAGACCCCTGCGGGCGTTCCCATTCCACAACCTATAACAAAGCCAGTCCCTTTCCATTGTTCGAACACTGTGTGCTTGACAAAAGAATCTGAGGAAGGCTTTATGCTAGCCCTATCTTTGTTCGCGTGAAAGAGAGAGACACACTTCAACAACGTCAGAGTCAGCCATCGTGGTTTTTACCCTGAGGGGCTGTTCTCTCCGATGTTTTACGAGATTCTACGAATATACCCGAGCATAGTTAACAAGCATTCTGTTTGGCTTTTTTCAATTATAGATATAAAATGTATTTAACCTATGCCGTTACATACATTAAACCTCTGTGTATACCTGGATATGCATAGATCGGCGCTCGATTCTTACTGCAATCAAAAGTTTAATGTCTTAATTGCTAATGAGAAATTGATGATTGATATTATTATATCATTACCCTAATTAATGAAAGGGTGTTCAAAGGGTTCTAGATCGAATCTTACCCAACGCAACTCTAAAGCGTAATAACTATTTAACTGTGCAAGGTCAGATTAAAATGTATTTAACAAATATAATTATTTATATTAAACACCGATGTATACTTAGGTATCCAAATTGATATTTTGCTAAGGTAAAACATTATTATTAAATTACACTGATTAATGAAAGGGTGTTCAGAGGATCCTAGCTCGAATCTGCGAAACTCTTATGCTTAATAAATATTAAACTATGTGAGTATGGGCGGTCAGATTAAAACGCGTTTAATAAATATAATTTAATTTATACGACACTACAATGTTTAACGAGCTGTATTCTTAGGAACCCAGAGGCCGCCAGCGAAACGCTATAATAACTATTAAATTATTCAAGCAGGGGGCGGTCGGATTAAAATTGCATTTAACAAATATAATTATTTATATTAAACCCTGATGCATACTTAGATATCCCGAAGCCTAGACACCATTCTTTCTTCTTCTCTCTTTTTTCATTCTATCTATCTATCTATCTATCTATCTATCTATCTATCTATCTATCTATCTATCTATCTATCTATCTCTTTCTTTCTTCTCGACTTGCACACATCCAATCGTTCACATATACACGAGCACTTGTACATCCATCAGCAAACATACACCAGTACACGCACAGACGCACATGCAATCAATACACACACACGCAGTCACACACACATTCACACACCTCATACGTATACCTGTTCACTTACACATGCAAACACAAGTACACCCACATACACACACATATGAACATACACGCATATACATGTTCACTTACACACACCAACACATCCCACGTACACACACACGCACATACATACACCAGTACACACACGCATTCACACACCTCATGCGTATACATACATACACCAGTGCCCTTACACTCACACATACACATAAATGGACGCATACACACATACACGCACACACACTCACGTACATACATACACCGTTACACTTGCACATACACACATACACATATACCTGTATACTTAAACACACCAACACCAACCCACACACGTACACACATGCACACACATACACACGCACACACCAACTCACGCACATGTCCTGAATGAAAAGAGATAAAGTGATGCAATAAAAACTAATTATAACCTTGGGATGCGACGCGTCATTTACGAATTCTAGGAAACAGGCCTGGATGCATAGGTTCGAATCCTAGGAGTGATTAAAAATTCATCTTCTAATTACTCCAAAACTAATTAGGATAAATACGCCAAATAAACCTATTACATCACTAGGTCGTATCTTGTGGAATGTATATTAGAGTACCAGGCGTCATGGATTCGATCCTGAATTTTAAAATCTCAATTACGTCAGAAACTAGCAGGGATAGAGGAGCGGACCAAAGTATAGTGGTTAGCTCCTATGATGGACAATTAATGCCTGTATATAATTTCCAATCAGTTGTTCCTAGCTCGAATCCCGACCTTTCAGTGGCTTCCTTAATTTTCCACTGTACACTAGAATATATCAATTAGATCAATGTTGTAACCGCATACAGGTCTTTTAAACATGACAAACTAATATAATAAATAATTTTGTTTCTAGTGTTCTGAGTTCCAATACCGATTCAATGAAGTTTACTTATAAATTTAATAACATAGGAAACAATTAAGATAAAGGCACCAAATAAACCTATTACGTTTACGTCATCAGGTAGCACCTTGCGGATGTATATTCGGGTACCTGACTTCCAGGGTTCGATCCTTAAGTTTAAATCTCAATTATTCCAGAAACTAATAGAGATAGAGCTACGGGCGAAAGCATGTTTGTTAGCTCCTACAATGAATAATTAATGCTGTATATAATTTCCTATCAGTTGCCCCTAGATCGAATCCCGATCTTTCAATGACTTCCCTAATTTTCCTCTGTACTCTAGAATGTATCACTTAGATTGATGCTGTAACTGCATACAGCTTTGTGTAAAGACATTATAGATGTACTCTGAGAGAGAGAGAGAGAGGAAGTGAAACAAAGAGGGTTAGAAGTGCTAAGAGCCTCTGCGCATGCACAGCAAGTGATGTTAATTCCAATGGTGTAAGCATCACCGCCATGATGACGTGCTGTCATCCCCTGGATGAGGTTTAGATCCCTATATAAACAGATATCTGCGCATGTTAGAACTTCTGTGTACTTATTAACTTTACATTTAAGTGTTAAAGAACTTTAAAAGCAACGTGAGGTGCAGTCCATCCACACATACAGCACATATCAACACGTAACAATGCAAGGTGAGTTTTTTTACATAACTATACAAAATCAATGCTGACTTTTACAATACATTTAATTTTGTTTAAACCTTACAGTACATGAAAGACGATTCGTTGCAGGAGCATCATATTTTCTAATCTCTGCTTTACATTCACACATTTTCTCTATTCATTCTTTGTTTCTCTACACATTCATACGATTTTCGCTACACATTCTTCTTACATAAACATTCATACCATTTTCTCCACTCATTCTTTGTTTCACTATACACTCACACGTTTTCGTCTACTCATTCCTTGTTTCTCTCCAGCTTCATCTTCCATGAACATCCACACGACTTTCTCTGCAGATTCTTTGCTTCCATTAACATTCATACGATCTTCGCCTCACATTCTTCTTCTTACATAAACATTCATACGATTTGCCCCACTCATTCTTTGTTTCACTATACATTCACACGATTTCCTCTACTCATTCTTTGGTGCTCAGCAGGTTCATCTTTCATGAACATTCACACGATTTTCTGTACTTATTCTTTGTTTCTCTACAGGTTCATACCATTTTTGCTGCACATTCTTCTATTAATATTCACACGATTTTCTCCATTCGCTCTTTGTTTCTCTACACATTCATAAGCATACTTACAAAACATTTGGTGATGCAGCACAACACACATCATAGTTCCAATATAAGAAAGTGTATAACTTGTTCTTCAACTAGAATAATGTAGTGAAAATAATAATTCATGTCAATGTCTGTTACAGATTGTTTAACTGATAGACTTAAGAAGATGGTTGAAGAGCGTAGTTTCCTACCGACTCGCCGAGCTCAAGATCTCGAAATAGGTCTTAACTATGAGATAAAGTCCTTAAAGAGAGTTCAAACAAGATATGGTACCATGATCGTATCTTCACTGGAGGATCGTCAAGTGTTCTTGCCAGAACGCTATAATTCGTTAACCGACCAAGAGATTGCAGACATACCTGGGAACGTATACCTCCAGTATAACGGTATGGCAGAGAAGGGGAAATTTAAGACATCTAAATTGTCTTTTTTACATGCAGAGAAGGTGTGTATAAGTGTCAAACTTAAGTATTGAATGTTCTCCTATTTCACAATGAAAAATTCATAAATAAAACAACTGACTCATTGATATTACGTATAAAGATACAAAAGATGCATGTTATAGAATTTTATAAAAAATTTACGAAATCACAATACCACATGTTTGAATTTAGTTATATCTATCCATTGAAATAACGATAAATATCCGAATGTTTATACAAATCGCTTGTGCTTCAATTTACATGTATCATAACAAAAATGTAATTCTTTTCAGGTCGCCTTTACTTCACCAAGGCAGTTTTCTAAGAGTTTCATTGTGCAATGTTTGAGGCTGTGCAGTAAGAGGAAGAAGAAGAGGAATAGCCTGCAGCCATGCAAAGGAGGCTGACGCTATTGGAGGATAGAATGAGCAACATCGAGACACCCAAGAAACATGCTGGTAAGAAGCGGGTGCTGAGACATCTACATCACCAAAACATGCTAAGAAGGATTCTTATATAACATTACAGGGCATACGATGAGAAAACACGGACAATTTTGTATACAATTCAGTGAATAGCTGAGAGTTAGCTCAAGCGAGTCTCCCTATATTCGCTGAAAATAAGCATTGTGAACAGTAATTTAAATGATTGTGAAATACTTTTAAATAGAGATGAAATTTGTACCCCAAAAGACTTGAGCCCTGTATACATTAACAGCATTAAGACTTTTTGTCACGCTGGAATACAAATTATGAAAATAAAAAGATTTTCATTTAAATAATTAAGAAATTTGCATAACCTGCTGTTACAAGTGTAATGACATATACAGAAACAATGAGTCGGATGAGGAAGTGATAGAAATGTAAGATAAATAATAACAATAAAAAAGAATTAAGGTATGCTTTTACATAGTGTTTTATTCATTAAAAATCCTTGCATTCCTAATGAAAAATAAATCATTACAATGATTAGTTTCAGTTATGTTACAATGATCAAAAAGAGAACCGCCTTTAGATGCATTACTCGATCTTAAAGCCAGAGCACCAAAAATGACAAATCCCGGCTTCTCCATTTTAGATGTGGTGTCACTATTCAGGTAAATTCCTGTAACACAGCAGGTTGAGTATGCAGATCCATGGTCCTAAATGGGTGAAACAGAGTCTTATCCAGCTTAACAGTCTTGAGGATCTCAGCATCAGAAAGTCGAATCACAGGCCTTCTCCGCTCGATGAGTACAGGTTTAACAACAGCATTGTCTTCACCCTGAGACGGGGTAAAGTATATAAATGTTCAACTTGACAAGGGATTCTAAACTCGTTATTAGAGTCCAGAGCTGATGTATTATATGGTGAAAACACATGTTCCTCTTCTTAGTGATCTTGTCGTCGAATCTCGGTGTCATTGCAAAAGCAATGTCCTGGTAACATTGAAGATGCCCGTGATTATAGGATTCTGAAGCCCAATAACTGCAGGAACTGCCGATTGCGTGATGTTAATGCGATGGGCGTCAAGGGCAGAGCACGATGTGTGCGTCGAATCATTCCATTATTATATCCTCAACGTCGTTGACTTCTTCTAAAATCTATAGGCATTATGCTTATATCTTTGTTTCTAAAGTCAATGATATTGATGTTATGCTCCCCTATACTAAGGCTGTTTTCTCTATGAAGCGGATGTTTATGAACAACAGGTAAAATTTGATTTGATGGTTCTTGTGAAATACGGTATCCAGGCGTAACAGATGGGAAAACTGATAGATTGAGTGTCCACTTTTACTATCGAGGAAGGAGACTGATGCATTACTGCGCTAGATTCGTATGATGCTCAACCTAAATATATTCACTAGGAAATCAGATTCAGGCAGCTGATTAGGTGGAATAACTTTGTCACTGAAGGGCCCCAGAACAGTCCTATAGAACAATCACTGGAAAAAATCAAGAGTGAAACGACATTTTAATTGCATTATTATTATTATTATTATTATTATTATTATTATTATTATTATGTAAACACAAGTATCCGCAGATGACTGAATTGAATCTCTCTAACCCCTTAACAATGCCTTAACGCATATGAGGGATCTTTCTAACTCTTTCCTGATTTCAAGGTTCTGCAGATGCTAATCACGCTATAAAACCACCCAGCTTTAAATTCTGAATAATTTCGCTAATCGCATCGGAAAAGTCATTTTATCAGATGTATGAAGCATCATTAGTACCCTTATCATGTTTACCAAATCATTAGGATCGGTGTAGGATCCTCTGTATTCGTTTTGGATATATCTTCTAATCTTGGTGAGTTGACACTAGTATGCTTGCTTTCATTGGTGTGTTTATTCAGAGCTTGCTCATTCAAAAGCTACTCTTATTGTTTTATCAGTGGTAGCTCTTGACGTTATTACAAGATCACTTGAACTGGTTCCAAGTACGGTACATCTTGAATCCCGCTCTTCGGAACTTGAGAAGGTTTCAGGATCTCGTTTGGGTATTGTAGTCAATGCACAGCTGGTCATCTCTTTACAGAATCTTCTCCTATGTTGCTTGAGCCTTGAAATTGTCCTGTTTTTTAATGTTCTATTACATATGCAGCACTTAACATAGCGATTCCTACCCCCTTTGGGAAACATACGAAAAATCAAGATTCTCTTAAATTGACTGTAATTGACCATCTTTGTGAGTGTTCATGCTCTAACAGTATATATAAACTAGTCAATGTATGCTGTAGATGTAGAATTCGTATACGATAACACGAGACTGAGCTATTTTTTCAACATTTACGTATTTATACATGTTCTCAGGCTTTGATGCATATAAATAGTCATATCCGAATTAGACTAAGCAAAATATTGTAGTTTTCACACATAATAGTTGTAATTCCGTTAATTATAGCTATTTCATTAAGCACAAATAGATTCAAATAGCATGAAATGAATTTATAGGGGTAAGAGTACACGTTTTCTTGATAGTTAGCACAGAGAATGCGAGAGTTGAGTGAGATACTGGACTAGCTAGCACGAGTCTGAAGCTCATGTATCATCCTTTAGCGAAAATGGCACACATATCTGAGAGTCTTTAGCGAGAGCGGGTCACCATTTCCCTGCCCTTTTCCCTGAGTGGGTCACCTTCTTCCCTGCGTGGGTCACCTTTTTCCCTGAGCGGGTCACCTTTTTCCGTGTTGGTTTACCTTTCTCCCTTGAGTGGGTCACCATTTTCCCTTTGTGGGTCACCTTTTTCCCTGTGTGGGTCACCTTTTTCCCTTTGTGGGTCACGTTTTTCCCTTTGTGGGTCACCTTTTTCCCTTTGTGAGTCACCTTTTTTCCCTTTATGGGTCACCTTTTTCCCTTTGCGGGTCACCCTTTTCCCTTTATGGGTCACCCTTTTTGAGGGTCACATTTTTCCCTTTGTGGGTCACCTTTTTCCCTTTGCGGGTCACCTTTTTCCCTTTGTGGTCACCTTTTTTCCCTTTGTGGGTCACCTTTTTCCCTTTGTGGGTCACCTTTCTCCCTTTATGGGTCACTTTTTCCTTTGCGAGTCACCTTTTTCCCTTTGTGGGTCACCGTTTTCCCTTTATGGGTCACCTTTTTCCCTTCGTGGGTCACCTTTTTCCCATTATGGGTCACCTTTTTCTCTTTATGGGTCACCTTTTTCCCTTTGTGGGTCACCTTTTTTCCTTTGCGGGTTACCTTTTTTCCCTTTATGGGTCACCTTTTTCCCATTATGGGTCACCTTTTTCTCTTTATGGGTCACCTTTTTCCCTTTGTGGGTCACCTTTTTTCCTTTGCGGGTTACCTTTTTTCCCTTCGTGGGTCACCTTTTTCCCATTATGGGTCACCTTTTTCTCTTTATGGGTCACCTTTTTCCCTTTGTGGGTCACCTTTTTTCCTTTGCGGGTTACCTTTTTTCCCTTTATGGGTCACCTTTTTCCCTTTGCGGGTCACCTTTTTTCCCTTTGTGGGTCACCTTTTTCCCCTTGTGGGTCACCTTTTTCCCTTTGCGGATCACCTTTTTCCCTTTGCTGGGTCACCTTTTTCCCTTTGTTGGTCACCTTTTTCCCTGAGCAGTCACGTTTTTCCGTGAACGAGTCACCTTTTCCCTGAATGGGTTACGTGATGGGCATGTCTAGAATTAGCGTTCTAACATTGACATGAAACAATTTTTCCAGGAAGTTCACGTCTAAAGTCGCTTTCAAAGTCTAACATATGAATAGGCTGTGAGCATTCTTGCTTCACCCGCTCTAGCTTGACAGCTAAAATGAAATAAATCGCTCTTAATGTATATACGCTAATGAGAAAGTATAAAAGAACTATGCCGAATAAAATCGATTAGTATAACATGAGAGCTAAGGTGGTTAAGGTCGCAAGAGGTTTCGGTTTAATTAACTCTCTCACTAGCCTGCAAGCGTTGAAGTAAATTTGCCTGGTTACATATACTGAGGAGTACTGGGGTAAAGCTAGAGTAATCGTGTAATCTTAGCGACATTGCCTACGCTCAGCATAAGGTCTCTGTTTCGAGAAACTTGCTGACAAGATCTTGGCTGAAACGGCTTGGAAAAGAGTGCAAACATCTGATGTTACATTAGGTGAAAAAGTTGGCAGTGCGACTAGTAAAAGCAATTATGGAGGGAAAGGTAGCTACAGGTGTAGGAACCATGAAGAAGAAACGAGGAGGATTTCTACCTCTCATACCAATTATTGCAGCTCTAGGCGCTGCTGCTGGAGGTGCAGCCCAAATTGCCTCAGCAGTAAATAAGAAAAAGTCAGCAGATAAACAAATCGCCGAAATGATGAGACATAAGAGAGAAATTGAGAGAAAGGTATCTGTTGGCGGCGGGTCCAAAAAGAAGAACCGAGGAGGA
The DNA here is from genome assembly GCA_030765065.1 of Deroplatys truncata. Classification (NCBI taxonomy): domain Eukaryota; kingdom Metazoa; phylum Arthropoda; class Insecta; order Mantodea; family Mantidae; genus Deroplatys; species Deroplatys truncata. Next base: position 403,342,455 of record CM060990.1, on the reverse strand, counting down.
TTTCTACCACTCATACCAATTATTGCAGCCCTAGGAGCCGCCGCTGGAGGTGTATCACAAATTGCTACAGCTGTAAATAAGAAAAAAGCTGCGGATAAACAACTTGCTGAAATGATGACACATAACAAAGAAATTGAATCAAGAGGGAAAGGCCTTCGAGTGAAGAAGAATAAGCGGAAGAACATCGAATCTAAGAGGGGGCAGATCAAGAAAGGGAATTCAAAAACTCTGGCATAGGGCTATACTTGCCCTGAAAAAGCATTATGTAACATAGATCCCGGCTTGTATGTCCAATGTTTTAAGACTCCTCATATTAGGATGCGAATGTCTTCTTTATTATATCAATTAATAATAATAATAATAATAATAACAATAATGCAATTAAAATGTCCTTTCACTCTTGATTTTTTCAAGTGATTGTTCTATAGGAACGTTCTGGGGCCCTTCAGTGACAAAGTTATTCCACCTAATCAGCTGCCTGAATCTGATTTCGTAGTGAATATATTTAGGTTGAGCATCATACGAATCTAGCGCAGTAATGCATCAGTCTCCTTCCTCGATAGTAAAAGTGGACACTCAATCTATCAGTTTTCCCATCAGTTACGCCTGGATACCGTATTTCACAAGAACCATCAAATCAAATTTTACCTGTTGTTCATAAACATCCGCTTCATAGAGAAAACAGCCTTAGTATAGGGGAGCATAACATCAATATCATTGACTTTAGTAACAAAGATATAAGCATAATGCCTATAGATTTTAGAAGAAGTCAACGACGTTGAGGATATAATAATGGAATGATTCGACGCACACATCGTGCTCTGCCCTTGACGCCCATCGCATTAACATCACGCAATCAGCAGTTCCTGCAGTTATTGGGCTTCACAATCCTATAATCACGGGCATCTTCAATGTTACCAGGACATTGCTTTTGCAATGACACCGAGATTCGACGACAAGATCACTAAGAAGAGGAACATGTGTTTTCACCATATAATACATCAGCTCTGGACTCTAATAACGAGTTTAGAATCCCTTGTCAAGTTGAACATTTATATACTTTACCCCGTCTCAGGGTGAAGAGAATGCTGTTGTTAAACCTGTACTCATCGAGCGGAGAAGGCCTGTGATTCGACTTTCTGATGCTGAGATCCTCAAGACTGTTAAGCTGGATAAGACTCTGTTTCACCTGCTGAGCACCAAAGAATGAGTAGAGGAAATCGTGTGAATGTATAGTGAAACAAAGAATGAGTGGGGCAAATCGTATGAATGTTTATGTAAGAAGAAGACTGTGTGGCGAAGATCGTATGAATGTTAATGGAAGCAAAGAATCTGCAGAGAAAGTCGTATGGATATTCATGGAAGATGAAGCTGGAGAGAAACAAGGAATGAGTAGACGAAAACGTGTGAGTGTATAGTGAAACAAAGAATGAGTGGAGAAAATGGTATGAATGTTTATGTAAGAAGAATGTGTAGCGAAAATCGTATGAATGTGTTGAGAAACAAAGAATTAATAGAGAAAATGTATGAATGTAAAGCAGAGATTAGAAAATATGATGCTCCTGCAACGAATCGTCTTTCATGTACTGTAAGGTTTAAACAAAATTAAATGTATTGTAAAAGTCAGCATTGATTTTGTATAGTTGTGGAAAAAAACTCACCTTGCATTGTTACGTGTTGATATGTGCTGTATGTGTGGATGGACTGCACCTCACGTTGCTTTTAAAGTTCTTTAAAACTTAAATGTAAAGTTAATAAGTACACAGCAGTTCTAACATGCGCAGATATCTGTTTATATAGGGAGCTAAACCTCCTCCAGGGGATGACAGCACGTCATCATGGCGGTGATGCTTACACCTTTGGAATTAACATCACTTGCCGTGCATGCGCAGAGGCTCTTAGTACTTCTAACCCTCTTTGTTTCACTTCCTCTCTCTCTCAGAGTACATCTATAATGTCTTTACACAAAGCTGTATGCAGTTACAGCATCAATCTAAGTGATACATTCTAGAGTACAGAGGAAAATTAGGGAAGTCATTGAAAGATCGGGATTCGAACTAGGGGCAACTGATTGGAAATTATATACAGCATTAATTATTCATTGTAGGAGCTAACAAACATGCTTTCGCCCGTAGCTCTTACTCTATTAGTTTCTGGAATAATTGAGATTTAAACTTAAGGATCGAACCCTGGAAGTCAGGTACCCGAATATACATCCGCAAGGTACTACCTGATGACATAAACGTAATAGGTTTATTTGGTGCCTTTATCTTAATTGTTTCCTATGTTATTAAATTTATAAGTTAATTTCATTGAATCGGTATTCGAACTCAGAACACTAGAAGCAAAATGATTTATAATATTAGTTTGTCATGTTTAAAAACCTGTATGCGGTTACAACATTGATCTAATTGATATATTCTGGTGTACAGTGGAAAATTAAGGAAGCAACTGAAAGGTCGGGATTCGAGCTAGGAACAACTGATTGGAAATTATATACAGGCAATTAATTGTCCATCATAGGAGCTAACCACTGTGCTTTGGTGCGCTCATCTATCCCTGCTAGTTTCTGAGATAATTAAGATTTTAAAATTAAGAATCGAACCCATGACGCCTGGTACTCTAATATACATTCCACAAGATACGACCTAGTGACATAAACGTAATAGGTTTATTTGGTGTCTTTATCCTAATTAGTTTTGGAGTTATTAGAGGATGAACTTTTAATCACTTCTAGGATTCGAACCTATGCATCCAGGCCAGTTTCGAAGAATTCGTAAACGACGCGTCGCATCCCAAGGTTATAATTAGTTTTTATTGCATCATTTTATCTCTTTTCATTCAGGACATGTGCGTGAGTTGGTGTGTGCGTGTGTATGTGTGTGCATGTGTGTACGTGTGTGGGTTGGTGTTGGTGTGTTTAAGTATACAGGTATATATGTATGTGTGTGTATGTGCAAGTGTAACGGTGTATGTATGTACGTGAGTGTGTGTGCGTGTATGTGTGTATGCGTGTGTGTGTGCGTCCATGTATGTGTATGTGTGAGTGTAAGGGCACTGGTGTATGTATGTATACGTATGAGGTGTGTGAATGCGTGTGTGTACTGGTGTATGTATGTGCGTGTGTGTATGTGCTTGCGTGTGTGTGTACGTGGGATGTGTTGGTGTGTGTAAGTGAACATGTATATGCGTGTATGTTCATATGTGTGTGTATGTGGGTGTACTTGTGTTTGCATGTGTAAGTGAACAGGTATACGTATGAGGTGTGTGAATGTGTGTGTGACTGCGTGTGTGTGTATTGATTGCATGTGCGTCTGTGCGTGTACTGGTGTATGTTTGCTGATGGATGTACAAGTGCTCGTGTATATGTGAACGATTGGATGTGTGCAAGTCGGGAAGAAAGAAAGAGATAGATAGATAGATAGAAAGAAAGAAAAAAGAGAGAAGAAAGAATGGTGTCTAGGCATCGGGATATCTAAGTATGCATCAGGGTTTAATATAAATAATTATATTTGTTAAATGCAATTTTAATCCGACCGCCCCTGCTTGAATAATTTAATAGTTATTATAGCGTTTCGCTGGCGGCCTCTGGGTTCCTAAGAATACAGCTCGTTAAACATTGTAGTGTCGTATAAATTAAATTATATTTATTAAACGCGTTTTAATCTGACCGCCCATACTCACATAGTTTAATATTTATTAAGCATTAGAGTTTCGCAGATTCGAGCTAGGATCCTCTGAACACCCTTTCATTAATGAGCGTAATGATATAATAATGTTTTACTTAGCAAAATATCAATTTGGATACCTAAGTATACATCGGTGTTTAATATAAATAATTATATTTGTTAAATACATTTTAATCTGACCTTGCATTGTGTATATACCTGTGTTTAATATAAATAATTATATTTGTTAAATACATTTTAATCTGACCTTGCACAGTTAAATTGTTATTACGCATTAGAGTTGCGTTGGGTAAGATTCGATCTAGAACCCTCTGGTCACCCTTTCATTAATTAGGGTAATGATATAATAATATCAGTCGTCAGTTTCTCATTAGCAATTAAAACATTAAACTTTTGATTGCAGTAAGAATCGAGCGCCGATCTATGCATATCCAAATATACACAGAGGTTTAATGTATGTAATGGCATAGGTTAAATACATTTTTATATCCCTAATTGAAAAACAGAATGCTTGTTATCTATGCTCGGGTATATTCGTAGGATCTCGTAAAACATCGGAGAGAACAGCCCATCAGGGTAAAAACCATGATGGCTGACTCTGACGTTGTTGAAGTGTGTCTCTCTCTTTCACTCGAACAAACACAGGGCTAGCATAAAGCCTTCCTCAGATTCTTTTGTCAAGCACATAGTGTTCGAACAATGGAAAGGGACCGGCTTTGTTTTAGGTTGCGGAATGGGAACGCCCGCAGGGGTCTTTCTAAAGAAGCCTTGCTCCGGACAAAAGAAAGAGAATACAATAGAACTTGTTTTTTGTTAACTGGCTTCAGGTTCTCTTTTGTCACGACCCTAATTTATCATTGCCTTTGTTCATTTTGACAGTTGAAGAGCAAGCATTGGTTTTTTGTTAAAAGCTAGTGGAATGAGTATGCCAGGTGCTCTTTCTAAAGTAGCCTTGAACCGGACAATGGAAAGGGACACAATAGAATCTCTTCCTTTGTCCTGCATCCCCTTTGTTCATTTTGACAGTGATGGATGGCTTCCTGCACGTGTTCGAGAAACAATGGGAGTGGGGGTGGGTAACTGCCACAGTGCAGAAGTGGCCGGATGTGGAATGGGTAGGATAAACATCTCGCCTTTGTTACAGAACCATAAATTTACGACCCCCTTTGTTCGTTTTGACAGGTGAAGGATACCCTTAATTGCTTAACTGTCAAGCTTCCATTGTACTCGACAAGATTTATGACCCACAGCTGCAACTAAAATACCAGGGAGCTGGGTGTGGAGAGGAGGAGGGGAGGGGGCGGGGCTAATTAACATATTAATTACACATTCTTGCATATTAAGTGAGCGTAAACCATCATTTTGTTACTTCTCAGTACATCCGTCCTTCAATCATAAACCATTAAATTTTAGAGTCGCGTTTAGCCATTTGTGTTGGAATTCTTAAAGCCATTTTAAGATAAAACGATGTGTCTATGGTTGGAGAACACATATTTAAACAAAAATGAATTTTGAAAAAGATGTGACTTCCACCCCTTTAACAAATAGCGATTCAATTGGATTACACATGTAAACAACATTTTATCTCCCCTCCCCCTTTGAAGGCATTTGCCGATAAAAGAAGCCGACGCGCCAAAATACCTGTTAGCTATCAAGTTTAATTGGCAAGTGTTGACAAGGGTTGATAAATGTTTGACACGAGTTCTAACCCATGATATAAATTTGAAAACGATCGGACACGGGTCGAATTGTCGCTAGTCGCTGACTTCAAAGGAACGAAGCCGTGCACAAGGAATCTACCGTCCTCTATGTTTGGAAGCGGGTGCCCCTTCTCTAAATTTATGGTCACGTGGTCTGGATCGACTGACATACTCAAGATGTCAATCAAAATGATGAATAATTGACTTTTGTGGTACAATATGATACTCAATTTCAGCTTGCTTTTCCCTTTGAATCTATTGATACCATCCGATTCATTCTATTATCTCATCTTTACCATCTGGTGTTGGATTGCTACTATCGCGTGTCTCTGTCGGTCTTTGAAGATAAGCTCCATTGAAAGACGCGTGTCGCTGACATATTAACATAATTTTTAAATAATTGTCTTCAAAGGGTATTTGCCGATAAAGATTAACGATGGGCGTTGGGGTATGTGAAACTTAAACGTTATTTACACGTGAAAGGTACCATAGTTGCGTGTCCTTCATCGACTAATGTAATTTTTTGATAATCTGTCGCATTTTTATGTTGAAGATAGCTACTCATTTATATATCAAAGAATACCGACAGGATAGGATAGTTGTTCATTTCGCATTATAAACGCAGATCCCTCTTTGTAATAACCAGACACGAAATTTCAATTCCATTTGTGTGTAAAAGCGCCTTACAAATACTGAGAATGTTTGCCAATGTAATTAGAAATTACATAAGTAATTTTAATCTTTGAGCGTGTGGATGGTACACAGGTGGATGTGGTATACAGGTAATGTTGAATCGAGCCAGAAATTGCATGACTTGATTTGCGACGTGAGGCCGTGCATTGTCATGATGAAGTCGCCACCCAGTCCGAGAAAGCTCTGGTCATTTCTTTGCAATGTGCTTCCTCAGTGTAGCCAATACTGACGTGTAGTATGCTGCTGTAACAGTAGTGTGAGAGGGAACTGCATGCTGGTAAATCATTCCATTACAGTCAAAAAATGTGATCACCATCACTTTCCCTGCAGATGGAACAACTTTTGCCTTTTTTGGTGTTGGAGAACCTGGCGATTTCCACACTGTGCTGGATTGTTTTCCTTCAGGATCCTAATGATGCAGCCATGACTCATCACTGGTGATAATCGATTTAAAAAGTGCATCACCTCCATTGTCTGGTATGCGAAATGCACGTAGGGTCTACAAAATAGAACATTACTACCAACCTACCAATACGAGAATGCTGTCGCCTACCAACATTATACATAAAAACCCGCTCTTTTCAAATATTTATGTTGCAGATACGAAACTATCACGGAAGCTACAGGAAAAAATCAGTCTGAGTCTTTGTTGATCAGCCCTCGTATATACACAATACAAAAACATTCCACATCACAGATTAATTAAAATCAATATATGAAACCGGCCTTCGTTAATGAATTTTTCAAACCCGCGACAGGCGAACATATTTTAAATGCTTTCCTTACATGAAGGCCTGCACCTCGTCTCTTTGGATTTCTACACTCAACTGAATGTGGTAGATATTCGAAAGTCCGGAGGATCCTGGCTGCCACTTACACTCTCCAAACGGAGGCAGTGAAGGTGGCGGACTCACGCTGATCAGGTGGTCAGGCAGGGGGGAGATTGAAATCGTGTAAGTGAATACTCCATATGTTGCAGGCTCTCAGCTTCCTAAGACCACTTCCCTCTCCCCTTATCTCTGTGTCTCTCTCCTTCACGCGCCGTGTGCTAACTTCCTAACCGCACATCATTTAGAAACCAGACATGTTTTGAAGCTGCCAATATAGGTAATTCGCTATTATAACAACGCAAATGATACATAAGCTGCATTACATATTGATTACTTATATAGAAGAGGTTCTTTGAACATATGCCAGAGCGAACAGGAGAAACCCATTTCTTTAAAGCGAAATTATTTCCAAACGAAGAATGGAAAGTACAAGCATTTTGAAATCAAATCCATGTTCAACATTCAAAAACTAAGACCGTTCTCTCTCTCTCTCTCTCTCTCTCTCTCTCTCTCTCTCTCTGTCTTTCTCTCTCTCTGTTCTATACGCGGTACGATATCAGATGGATTCTTAGAAAACGGTATTCGATTCTCAAAAAAGTTTAGTTTTTCTAAAAGCTGTGCTGTTTATGATTCTTACCCACAGATTATTTTAAAGCACTCGCAACAACAACGCTCCTCCATATGTGGGAGCCATCTTGGCTGGTCTCGAAACTGTAAACAAACTCCCCCATATACACGAATTGTTTTCGTCTCTCGGAGGTATTAATATTAAAACTATGTTCTGCCGTTCAAAAAATTAGGAAAATCTTCCGTTCTGCTCACCTGACAGTGTATGTCTATATCTGTTAAGCTTCCCCGACCTTTTCTGATGTCACAACAGAAGTTAGTCTATATCCTCCATCAATCAGAAAATGACAAGAGCATCATGTCCAGGGGCTATCTTCCGAGAAAACTAATTCTAATGATGAATCTGATACATAAGAAGGTTTATTTGTGTTTACACCCCTTGAACAGTGTAATGTTCACGAATCGAAACTCAGACCAGGAGAATGGTAGACTTTAACATTTCACCTTAATATCAAAATGTATGTAGGAGGCTACAAAAATAATAAACAAAATATAATCCTTATTTGTTCAATTATTCCCGAAAATACCATGCTTTCCTAAAAAAAGGATCTTAATTTTATAAACCCTATTGAATAATAAAAGATATGCTACACGATTTGGAAGCAGTGCTCAAGAACATTCAAGTTCATAACGGAAGAGATGAATTGAATAATTTGTTTCAAGTATTAACAATAAAGGCATTATGCACTACAAAATCCACTGCAGTGTGATGTCTGTAGCTGTTGAATGTTTGATACGAACCTTGAAAAATATAATGTATGACAATAACTGTACGTGAAAGATACTTATATTTAATATCCCCTCCCATCTGGCATTTTTCCAGAGCAAATGCCGGCTATAAGATAAGTTAAATATTTTTGTACATTTTCTTAAAAGCAAAATTATTATATGCGTGATGTTATTAAAAAATATTTGCCTTGAATAAGAGGTTTACTATTTCTTATTAAGTGTACGAGAGAAGAGATGGTTTTACACTCTGGTTATGTGTAAGGATTCTTTAAAGTAATGCTTTTATACGAAATTAACTATCGCATTTTTTCTTTCAATTATAGCCATATTCAAGGCAGTGGTCAGTTTTGTTGTTGTTGTTGTTGTTGTTGTTATTATTATTATTATTATTATTATTATTATTATTATTATTATTATTATTATTATTATTATTATTAGTATTATTATTTCGGGATCGACATCACAGCAAAACGACAGAGAAGTTAACATTCAAGAACACGCTCTTGATTTATCCGGCGGCATTATCTAAGATTATAGTCTAATGTCCACACAATTGGGTATTTATACCGCTGTGTAAGAGACCGGTGTCCCAGGGTACGAACGTTACCACTCTTCTGTTAACATACCGTTCAGCGGCATTCAATACACTACCGATAACAGATTTCACGATAGTCAAAATAAAGAGGAATGGAGCGACTCTGTCAATCAAAGAACCAGCGTTTAATTCGTGTAAACAGGAAAGCAGTATATATGAATACTTCAGACAGGCATACGTTTAACTCAGCTAAGAAACGTCTGCATCTAACTAGATGCATAGTATGGAGGGAGTGAAATCCTGAAATCCTCATATAGAAGGTGAATTTCATCATATTTTACGATCTATATTAATCAAAGGCATCATTGAAAATGGTAAAAATAAACTCAAGTGTACTCATTTCCAACTCCAGAAACCATTGTAAAGTAGCCATACACCAGACTCTATCATTGGAATGTGATTTGTAAGCCATTAATAATTCTAAATTAATTCAAGTATATGGAAGCATACCAATCCATGTAGTCCCAGGAGATGTGAAATAATGTGAAGAATCAACTTAATATATTTTAGTATTTGCTCTCTAAGAGTTTCAAAAACATCAACGAGCAGAAGCCATCTAAGATTAAGTAGAGCCCACTGTATTCGCCCGAGATTCTTATGTTAATCAACTACCACTCGTTTTTATTACTTATAGTCTTCAATGTTGAACTGTTCACCATTCAAACTATTGTAGAATTTGAATATGGGGCGATGAAGTGTCATTGTATTGCTTGCTGCTTTTACTTGGAAGTTGAACATTCCACTAGCGTTGCTATACCGCCTTTCTTGGATAATTGCGATATACATGGATGTTACATATACAAAGCACACAATATAGAAAAACCATCCTTCGTCGATAAAAAATAAATCAATGAACAAAACTGAATCATTAATGGACATTAAAGGCTTTTAAAAATATAAGCAAATAAAACACTTTGCGATATAATAACAATTTTCTGTAAAATGCATTTTTAAAATGGACCGCTATACAGGAAAGTATGTCTGTTTATTCCATTTTTAATCAGACCGACGTTTCAGTTTATGCCTAAAAACAAGCAGCTGTATAGCCTCTTTTTATCGTTTCCCCGAACCTCATAGCGGATAATATATCCAGAAATTATTTAAGTCAATGCGATTCTTTCTTATCTCTGTTGCCTTTAAAATCGTAGCCGAAAACATAAAATATATGAAGAAAACGTTTCAGTCAAGAAAATCCCATATTCAATGCACACCTTATAGAAACATCTTACATCATCGATAAAAATAAATCAATGAACAAAATAGTGCGTCAGTAATGTGTATTAAAGCCCTTTAAGAATGCATGGATTTAAAAATCTTTGCGGTGTAATAAAAATTTTCTAAATACTAGCACTAAAGCACCACAATCCAGGAAAGATCCCCTCTACACAGGAAATCTCCTAAATAGAAAATCGATGTCTTTTATGCTTGAAAGGGCATTAGTTGAAAAATATGTTTACATCTGTCAGACCCCCTGCTCCACAATTCTGGGAAAAACGGATTTAACAACAGATAATAAGTTAACTCATTATACTTTACCGTCATATCAGTTACGTTATATCAGTTTTATCTACGCGTACCTAGCATAGGATTTTCTCCGAAATAAGGAATAACATTTCTGGAAACATTAAGATCGTCCCAGATAATTCCTTCAACAGGTTATAATTATATGTCCGGAATAACCATTACCTCTTAATATGATCTCCGTACGTCAAAAGCGTGCACTGAAGTCAGATGTCGCATCAGAAAGAGTTCAGAATACAGCTTTAGAGCCTGAGCTGCATTTCGGTGAGTCCCCCTATAGATCATAACCACATTAGTTTACTCTTTGATGAATATGTTGCCTTTTTATCTGAATGACCTGTTCGAACTGCAAACAGGCGGTCACGAAACGCTTATCAGTACGAAATCATGAAGTAAACACATGCAGAGAGTAGCACTGCATCAGTGAACTTTCGCTTCGTAACTACACCTACCCTTTGAACATCAGTGACGCAACAAATTATTTTGCACTTATGTACGCATAAACATAAGAGTGAAAAGGACGGCTTGTTTGGGTCACGGGTATACCACCGGCGCCAGTAACACCACCTGGGAGATGGATGGATGGGCTGAGGTGTAAATAGTATGTGTGTGTAAATTAAATTAAGTTTTATATATGGACGGTCTTTAACCACAGTAGTTCTTAGCGTCCCATTCTATATTGGGCGTGAAAGGCCGAAAAGCTTTTCCAGAGGCTTGAGATTCTTTATGTGCCGTAAATCTACGACACGGGACCACCGGCTTTACTTATCTTCCAAAGTAGGCCGCGCTATGGATTTTTACTCCCGAAAAAAAAACCCGCCGCATACGGAATTGCAGGTGCCACACCTGCCATTGCCTCAAGTATGAACTTCTGGCTCATTTCATTTGAGTCTAGCAAAGAGACGATATTTGAGATTTCCCCAGAGAAGAATCTGGGGGCGTTAAGTTTGACGATCTTGAACGCCACTGAGGATTATTTATGATTATTTAACATATTATTACTGTTGTTGTTTTATTCCTTACCTGCTTAGGAGTGTCTCTCAAGAAATGTTATTCTACTATAGGTGGTATGACGAATAGCACCATTTTTCTGGAACCATACATTCTATTTTCCGACGTCATTGATCAATGAAATTATCAAGAATTTCATTCTGGTAACAAAGAGCACTCAATCTCCCAGTTAAAATCACTGGGCCTATTACTCTTTGCCGGTATGGAGTTGTTCATACTCCTATGTTTAGGGCAGAGACCGACTTCTGTGAATTCGTTCGGTTGCTCTGAACCCCATATCCGACAATGTTTCGTGCGAAAATAAGTACTGAGCTGGAACCGGCGTTCTCCTGATGTAAACACCTTATTCAACTCCTCATAAACATCAGAGTATTGCAAAGCACGTATTAAAAACGTACACGGAGAGACAGGTCTTTTAGTTTATTATGTGGTGTGATGATATGTGCAAACAGCTTCAAGCATCGTCTGTTTCACTGCTGTGTGACAACTGCCGAGCAATGCATTAGTTAACCTCCTTAGCTGACGCAATGTTGTCCGTGAGTGATGTATGATGGAATGTAGAATTATTTAAATGGTTTCTGCGGTTACTTTTCTTCAACGTGCCACCCCTGTCGTTCAACAAACAGAGCCTTTTTCCTGGAACTGGGCAATGCAACTATCAAAGCAAAAATAAACGCTTTCGTAAAAAAGTACCGTGCATAAACGAAGAAAGCAAACGGAAGTACATAACAAAAGAAAAATTTACGTCATGCTTTATTTAGACTGTTTGACATTTAAACCTTTGTCCAACTTGATTTACTAGGAACCTACTTAAACTTTGTATCAGTCGTAGGAAAATCATTCACGCAGACATTTGCTGATAGTGCTCTTCCACCATGACCCTATTTTGGAAATTGTCCATCTAAGAGATGTAAACAACTACGCCTTAACCCTCTCCCCATTACGCCAGTGGTTATTAGGGAACTTCTCCGCCACACGTGTACGTTACGTCCTACTCCTTTGAGTACACACCCGTATCAAAACATTGAGTCAAAGCAATAATGTCGTGATAGACTTTGAAATTAACACCTGCTGGGTGTTTTTAAATTGGCCCTGTCGTATCTTAATCTTGCTCTAATTACATAATTATTTGGATGCGAGTTTCATGTTTTCAGAAGCTGCAAAAGTGGAGAAGGTTTGCGTCGAAGAAGTTGCCTAGTTCCCGCGGCAAGTGCAACCCTGACGGAGAGAACCGGTAGTGACGAAGTATTTGGGGTACTGTTAGCTTTAAACTGCCAATTTCGAATTCTTTATCGTAGCAGACTGTTTGTCTGTTTATCATTATCGGCATCAGAGTGACTTAAAGGAAAGAGCAGTTAATGTTCATTATGAAATCCATCTTCAAAACAGTGTTTCTCATTGAAATGGAATACTAATAGGATATCAACCACTGTGTAATTGGTATTGTAGTGAAGTATCCCCAGTTTCAACGGATGTTTCGAAAGAACCTTAAGAGGACAGTTAAGATGTGAGATAGTTTATCTTTTATATCGTTGTGCACGTAAAAATAACTTTCTTGTGCAACATTTAAGTTACAAGTAATCTGTCATATTTCTCTAATTGCATTTTCTCCGCTTTTTTACAAGTGCATTATTCGCATATGGTAAACAGGGTCCCTGTGACGGAAAAAGCATATGAGAGGTCGAAATGATAATGTTTTGTAAGAGAAGCGGACCATTATTTTATGATTTGAAAATTTATCTTTACGTAACGTTGTGTAGGTGTCGCCAAATAATGAGGCATTTAAAACTTCGTGTAAGCTAGTCAGACGAATCCCTGTCATTAAGGGTCATAAACCATGATGTGAATGTGCCTCAGACCTCACCCTTTATCCTACCTCAACAACCACCGGAAAAACACATAACATAGCGAACCCAGCCTGTCAATAAGGATATTCAGTTACGTATTGCAAACTAAGAAACTAGCACGTGTTTGTTCTAAAGAAGTTTTTGTTTGAATATGAGAGAAGGGTTTTATACGAGTGCACAAAACAGGAACAAGTAGAGGGATTGTCCTAAATGTATAAGGAAAGAAGCAGAGGAAGCTAAGTGCAAATTACCAGAGGAGTACATATTGTTAAACATTCAGGAAAGGGCGATAAAAGCAAGGAGTGTATGCCCTCGAACAATTAGCTGAACTTTAGCAGAGGAAGGGCAAAATAAAGTGAGGAAACTTCATTCAGGCACGCCAGGTAGAAACAGAACAGGAACTAAATATGTCGCCGGAATTGTTGATTTTGACAAGTGAATTATTTAGCGTACTATTCATGAATTCTATATTTGGCAGCAAATATTTCCCATATTGTTCACATTACTTCTGTTACTGAGAGAAGTGTTTAATTTTCAGGGCAGTACATCAGCTTACGACCTATTATGAGAGAACTCGATTTTAGATAGAAGAGAACACGAAATAATAGATGCTCACTAATAGGAAAGCATGATCTCCGTAACAAATTAGTAGCCTATACAACTCCTTCAAAAAGCACAAAGAAGAAGATCGGTGTATCGTCTCGATAGTCTCTGGGCTTTAGATAGAAAAGAATAAGAAATAATAGATGAGCACTAATAGGAAAGCATGATTTACGTAGCTAAAGAGTGACCTATCGAACTGCCTTCAAAAAGTACAAAGAAGAAAGCCTCTGTTTCGTATAGGTGAGACATATACTCACAGCGGCCATAAAACGCCCAAAGACAGGAGCGATGATGATATGGCAGTACTGCTAGCATTAGTTTCAAAAGGAAAACGCTACATTATTTCACATGCAGGCAGTAAGAAGGGATTTGTACCTAACGCCTTGCTCATGTTTATGTCGCAGCAAAATCCTAGGCACTATCAAAACGAAATGAATAGCTAAAACCATATACAGTGGCTAAGACAAACTTTAATCGCCAAATTCAGTGCATCTTATTACATCGTGCAAAAAGACCAGCATCAAATGCAAATACAACGAAGAAATGGTTACGCGCAAAAAGCACTGCATTTGATGAATGCATGTTTAAACCAATTACACATCATTAAACACTATAGGACCAGACACACAACGTATGCCACAGAGAAAATACTTACGGCTAATGGATCCTGTTTATTGGGACTCCCTCCTTATAGATAGGCAAATAGACAGACACACCGACCGAATTGAATTGAATTGAGCTTTATTTATGGACGCTCTTTAACTACTGTGGTCCTTAGCGTCCCACTCTACATTGGGCGTGAAAGATCGGTAATTTTGCTCAGAGGCCTCTTTATCAGGCTTGAGGTTCTTTTACGTGCCGTAAATTTACGACACGGAACCACCGGCTTTACTTCCCTTCCGAAGGAAGCCATGCTAAGGATTTTTACGCCCTCCGCCGGGTTTGAACCCGCGACCTTGGGAACTAGAGGCTAGCACGGTACCACTAGTCCACGGAGGACGACTACACCGACCGACAGACAGACAAACAGACAAATGGCATTCCGCAGGTTCAAGTAGAGAGGAATTTAGAAATCGAACAATTCAGACAACTACTACATCACTATTCACATATATACATACTCGTACACACGCCGTTATTCTAGGAGGTATAGCTGTTTGCACAATAATGCGACGCAGAGGCTACCGTCAAGGTTATCAGAAGGTCGGCACCACGTGGTCGCGATAAAGTAAATAAGATCGATCGCCAGCGTGAACACCTGGCGCGCTATCGGCAGGTAACTAGAACCTTCTGGAAGCTTCCTCTCCCCTGCTCTTGAAAGTGTGTCGAAATAGTTCTGGAATGTTCGAGAAACTTGGGGAAAAGAATCCACTGACTATATAAGCGAGCACTTTTGCGGGAGCAGACAGTATGAGCCGAGTGTTAGTTAAGTGGCATCGGTCAATTAGGGAACGAGCGAGTTCGGGGTAAGTTTCCTGTGTAGCAACAAGGGTGTTTCTCCATGCGATTTGGTGGCAGATGTGACGCGTAACGACGGTACTGCAGAGGGGTGGATTGAGGAGTTCTTGTGTTCGACTACGAGTGCAGTGAACCGTCTGGCGTGAACAGGATACGCCATGAAAGAAGTGAAGTGACGGAGAAATGAACTAGTTCACCTTAGTGAAGTAAGAGTATGAACGAGGCGAAATCCCAGTAAAGGTGAATTACATAAAAACGAAGTAATGACAGATAAAAACGAAATAGTGGCAGTGAGAACTGAGAAAAGTGACAGTTGAAACACTGGACAAATTCACAGTGGTGTCAGGAGTGGGATTAAAGGGCTAAGATGGAGGAAGTGCTTAAAAATTATTAGGCGGAATGGAGAAGGAAATTGTGAGTGAAATGAATTCCATGAAATATGGAATGGAATACATACGAAGTGAACTAAGCTGGTTAAATCTGGAATGGCGGAGACGGGAATGGAAATGAAGACTGAAATGGAGAAGATGAAAACAAAAGTGCAATCCGGAGTGGACAAGATGGGAACAGAAATAAAGACCGAAAGAGAGAAAATAAATCCCCATCTCGTTGGTGACATGGACTCTGTAAAATCTGTAATACAGCCAAAAGTTAAAGCCCTGAAAGTCGACTCTGCAAAGAGACACTAAAAGACACTAAGTCTGACATCGAAAATTACATTCATGCGGTGGAGGAGCGGAAGGAGTAACTGGAGGATAAAGACATAGGGGCTATCCATGAAGGATAAGGAATTTGGCGAAAGACCTGCATGGGCGAACGTTGCTCCATTGGGGCCAAAATATAAGTGGGACACCTTGGTGATCAGGAACGGTGTACTGAATGGAGTTTAGGATCTTGGAGACGGTCGGACTAGAGCGGAACAGCTGGTGCTCCTGAAGAATACGGTGAAGGAAGTCCTCGAAGAGACCCATGCAAGAACCTGATTTCCATGTAGTAGGACAGAACGGTCTAAGGTTTGCTGTATCATCAAGTTTTAACTGAGTGAAAAGGGACAATCTTTTGGGAGATACCTTAAGAAGAGTAATTAAATCTTTAATTACTCCTAACACATTCCGTCATTCCTTTTAGGATATCTTGTAACACCAGACTCAAAGAATGTGCCAAACAATGTATAAATATAGCTTTAATCTTAACTGCTCTAAATTTAGCCTGCACTTGATTGTAGACACCGGCCATGTTAGCTGCCCCATCATGACACTGCCCTCGACAGTCAGCTATCGGCAAGTAGAACCGCCTTAAAGCCTCAATAATGATATTGAACAAACTCTGAGCAGAAGTGTTTGGTGTAGAGTAAATTCCTAAGAAATATTAATTTATTTCTAAAGGGTCCAGAAAAATCTTAAGCAAATACTGCACCTTTCTTTTGTTGACACTTCCGTAGTTTTAATATTTGGTATTCGTTTTCGAAGTAAGTTGTTATGCAAAATGGATAGAAGTTCATTGCGTATGTCGTGAGAAATCCACCTATAGGAATTACGTTGCTCGGTTTTTCAAGTTCATGACCATCCCCATACCTAAGTTGTAGCAAGGTTTTAAAATTACTCTTGTCATCTGTTTGGCCACGGATTGAAATTCCTTGTAGTGTGAGGAACTGTAATGTTAAGATGAATTTTAGCAGTCAAGAGCGATTTTCTTTAAATTGTCTTGGTTTTTCACTTGTAAGATCAGAACCAATGTTAATATTTTATTTTAGAGCTCTAAATTTAACACCAGTTTCCCGTGGTAGGCTGACTTTTCCTGTCATTCAGTTTTCAACACTTTTTTTCTAATTGCGGAAATGTGACTATAAATGTCATTTCTATTCTATGGGAACATTTCAGTTTCTGCTCCTTATATATTTGTTAATATATTTTACAGAAAATGGCATCTTTAATTACTTTATACAGTACTCATGGAAATTGCGTACTCCAAGATGACTGAAAACTACGCCCCTTACCCTGGCTTTGGTTGGTATTTTTTACCCTTGTAATGGCAATGCACACTAAGTATTCCGTTTTCGCTACTGCACTTGGGTTTACCCTTCTGATCCCCCACACGAGTAGGTATCTTTATTTTCAATACTTTCCTGTATTAAAAATCTATCCGTTTTGAGTACATATTGCTGCAAAGCTGCGCAACCACACCACAGCTACGATGTCTATCAACACAGTAAAATGTGATAACTAATTCACTAACAAGGCAGTGCCGCAGTATGCTAATTATTGTTTAATTAGCAACTGCCACACGTACATTAAACTTTTATAATAAGTTAAGAGTAATGAAATAAGAAATAAATGTTAAATTTGTAATTCCTTTCAACCCACCTGGCCATGACACTTATTGATTTGAACTAAATCATTGGGTTATGCAGGATGAGCGACAATCTTTTGGGCAGTATGATCACTGCTCTCCAGGCATGAGAAAGGCCGTGATAGAAATGTTCTAAATTTTCTGTTTTACAGCTGCATTAGCTGGGAGCCACAGGTATAGGGTGCGAATGTTACGTCGTTGTAGTACGTACCAAGTGAAAAACATGCGCTTACACTTACATTTCAAGCTTTTAATGTTATGATCGATAAGGTGAAGGAAGTTTGGAGGAGGAGATGCGTAATATTTTCGGGAATTGCCACACTGCAAGTATACTCCGACAATGGTCAGATTTTTTTTAAAGTTCCCTTGTTTTACTGTTTCCGTTTCCGATTATCATCTCAATTACAAAACACACACACATACCCATGCCCATGGCGGGGCTCGAACTCGCGTCCCTCAGCTTGGCGGAGCGCCGAAGCTATACACTCCACGGCTTCCACGGCTACGAGGGCCGGTAGATGTTAAGTGAAACCAAGGTTACGTCATCATGAATTCTTTCTGCTTAAGAATGAATGAACTGAGTTTTATTTATCGACGCTATTTAGCTGCTGTGGTTCTTAGAGTCTCATTTCATATTGGACGTGAAAGACCGGTTATTTTGCTCAGAAGTCCTTTATCAGAATTGAGGTTCTTTTACGTGCCGTAAATCTACAACACGAGACCCCCAGCTTTAACTCCCTTCCGGAGGAAGCCCTGATAAGGATTTTTACGCCCAAAAATGCATCGCCCTCCGCTGGGATTGAAACCGCGACTTGGGGATTTAGAGGCCAGCATTGTAACCACTACTCTACGGAGAACGTCACCCCTTCTCTTTAGTAGATGACTTGAGCATTTAAAATAAAGACATACCGTTTCAAATCCGTTTTATGTATTCAAACTTTTTGTTGTTTTAATGAAAATTTTACCTTGAAACTTCGGGGGGACTAGGCACCTTCAATGAAATTGTTGGAGGTGTGATCCCGCTAACTTACAAAGTTGGGGAGGCAGAAAGTGCTTTGCCCCTAAGTCGACTCCTATGCCTCCAAGATCCCCAGATTTACCATCTCCTGATTCTATTTCTGTGGTTATCTGAAGGACCGAATCTTTATTACACGCCCTAAAAGTCTGAACCAGCTGCGGAACGTCAATCTCCAGGAGACGACGTCCATCACGCCCGCAATGCTTGAGTGTCTTTCTTATAGCTTCGTCAAGATATTGAGGATACGTTTACAACGTGAGGACGCGTTGAATCATTTGCTAAAGTTTTGTTAAGTTAATTTTTTGAAAATTTTTCAGAGTTTGAGTTTTTTTATGTTTCTTCCAGAAGGTTTACTTTATATTCGGAACATGTAAAGTGATTTATTGTATTATCTTCTCCACCTATCACTCTGTAATTAAAGGAAATATATGCTTCAGAAAAGCCCAAAATATTACATGATAAGCTCAAAATTTCGAAGCCTTCTTCTTTTCCTTCCACCCTGATATCTGCTCATGTTGCAGTTTCTGCTATCTGGCGCAAACGTATGCTAGACAACAAGCCAAAATAAAATTTTAAGTCAATAAAAAGGATTATGTATGTGTGCGTGTGTGGGGAGAGAGGAGGAAAATAGAAATTATTACAGGAAATAGAAGAGAGAATAGTAGAAAACACAAGATTGGTAGGTTGGGAAATTTTAACCTGCTTCATAATGGAAAATGTGGCAAAAAAGATCGAACAATTGTAAAAAAATTGCAAACATGAAACTCAAACGGGCAGTTTTGAACAACGGAACTAAATTGCGCGGAAAGTACGTTTTCATAGAACCAGAATTTGGAAAGAAGAGAGAATGTTCAAAAAATTATTATTAGCAAAAATGAACCAAGCCAGGCAAGAAGGGAAAACAAGTTTTGTAAGAGAATTGGAATTATGGTTTAGTGGAAGGAAACAGAACATGATTCAGCAACAAGAGTTATTAGAACGAAACAAAAGAAATGCAGATTAAGCTGAGGGAACCAACACAGCGGAGGAGACATGTGCCTGGACAGATGCGAAGATGAAACACAAGATGAACACGTGCGCAGAGAGGGGACTACAAGGGAAGCAGTTACCAGCGTGACAACACCAAGGAGATACGTCACACCGAGGGAAAGTGAAAACCAAGAGGCGATAAGCTTGGCAACATTTGAGCCGGAGATACAATGGGGGCGTTTTAAGGTGAGGTCACGGACAGGTTATATGCATAGCAGGGTGTACTGTTGTGACATCAGTAGTTTTCCGATGCGCAACTGGCAGCTATGACGCGTTCAAGGTTATCTTTATCAGTTGTGCTTCAGTCATTGTTTGTTTTCGTGCTGTAAGAAGAGTTGTGTTAAAAGGTAAAGGTTTATTCAGGACGCCTATGTTGTGCGTGATTTGCTTAAGAGTATTACTGTCTTTTAATTGTTCCACTGCAATGCCTGCCGACAAATTCACGCTTGAATAACTAAATAGGTGTGTAGACAATTTTAGGAGAAAATTTCCTGGTATTTCAGTTTCAAATAGAGAAAGTATTAGACATCCGGTTAGTAAGTTTAAGTCAACAGAATCGCTAAACGCTAAACCTAAGAAGCGAAAACGAAATACAATAACGGAGGAAAAGTTGCACAAATTGGTGCATCTATTTGTGCGGAATCCTAAAAAAAGATTACAGGAAAAATCTCCACACCATAAACAAATTTAAGGACAATATAAGAAAGTAAATTATGAATACTACGTAAGAAGAACTTATGCGTGTGAATGGAAATTTCATTCCAAGATGCCAGGAATGTCTTCACACAGATGGGTACCACTTCCAACACCACTTGTAACAAGGTTAGTACTCACTGTAGTGCATATTACTATGATTCGTAAGTAACACGGGAGTTGCAGAACAAAAAATAACAGTGCATTAGATAGTGTGCGGAGCACGCATACGCGCGAACCGTGGACCAGCCATGAAACAAACCATCGTACTGTAAATGCAGGCGGAGGCGGACTCAACGTGGTGTTAACACCTGCCGGTCCCTATGGCTGCGTTCGCTATGTACCTAGCTCCGCTGCTTCGTGGCGCAGGGGATCACGCGCTCCAGTCCTGCTTTGGGCATTGGTGTTTGTATGTTTGTAAATGTGTGGCGAGTGTGTACTGTAAGTAAAAAACGGAAAACATCCAGAAAAACCACAGGAACGTGCAAAATAATGAAAAAATGTTAAAGAATGCTTAGTTAAAATTAAAAAGAAGAAGAGAAGGTAGCACATTGGAATTATAGGAGATGAAAGAGGATGCGATAACCAAATACAGAGCACAGGTACAGAAATTTAACGTGTGCAGAAGTGATTTCACATAGGGATTATAATAGAAGGTGGTGTTATTTAATATAGAAGGTTTAAGGCCGAAAGAGATAAATACGAAAAAAATTTCCGGTTCCAAAACAAAGGGGCATGCCGCCAAATAATTAGATAACATCTGACGTCACGATACTTCCACGCATTCCCACGACGAGCATATTACTTCCGTGTTAGGTCATACCACTCCTGATTGTCCAACCTCGAAGTGCTTAGGTATGTACAAAAAAGTATATAATGATGGACATGCGATCCCTCTTGTGTTAATGCGCAGAACCTCTCTCATTGCTGGGGGAAAATTATCGCGATACTTTACTGATGAAGGGCTTACACAGCTTGCGCAAATATATTGCCCGCGAGCAAATTAGTTTGAAAGAGTTATTGCATATATGAATAAAAAACCGTAATAATTATGCTAGGAAAGTGATCTAAGTATCATTTTCAACTGGTTTTTCCTGCTGAGTCCATTGGCGTCAGTAGATCTGTTCTACGGTTCCTCCTTTCCAATGTGGTAGTTCACGTATATTTCTTATTGATGGATTAATATGAGTAAGTGTTAAATAATTGCGTTCAAAATTTTGATTGTGTGGAATCCGCCGATTCCAGCTCCTAAACCGAAGGATGTGTGGACAATATCAATATGAAATTCAAGTATCAAATAACTTCGCGTCTAGGTGCTTGGAAGTGATCGATCCCATCCTAAGTAGCTAGTCACTTTGTTCTAGATCGATTAACATAGCGACTCTGCTGATTAAGGTGTTTAATAATTGACTTCAACGCCTAGTTTTGCTACAGACACCACAATTAGGATCTTTTATGATCATTGAAAATGGCTACTAATTTTCCTAGAATCAAATGGCGAAAGCGTATCAAAAGGAAACCGCATTGACGGGGATAATTTTCAAAAATATATTTATTAATTACTATTCCATAACCATACAAGAGCCAGTATAGTAAATTAAACATAATAAGCATCGATAACAAATAGAAAATTCTGTACACAAAATAAACAGAACGTGGCGATGTCACACATTGGACACATGTGTCACATAGGTGGACACGTATGAAACTCATATTCGCAAGGTCCCGGATTCGATCCCCGACCGTCCACAGAATGTATCTGAAGGAAAGCATGCTATCCCAACAACTAAGATGTATGAAAAAATATATTTGATACTTATAAATACAATATTTCTTGAAGGTATAGCATTACACAGCTTGGTTCGAATATAGATGGTGGTATCTAAAGTCTTAAGGTTGATCCTTGATTATTAAAGTTCGATCATCCCCGGAATATCTTAGCTGAGAAACCGCTACATTCAGCTGGACACATAGTATGAACGGATGTCTTAAAAGCACATATACGAGCTGAACCGTAATGTTGTAGTTAAAATACTTTGTATTTCACGAATGACATAAACAGTATTCAATATTTGAGACTAGGAAAATGTTCACAAGTCATTACACTATCAGCTTCAGACATCGTTATATACTACTGGCTGTTTAAAACGATGAATATGTAATGGAAGCATTTTTAAATCAGATCCACGTTCGAACATTCAAAAAATAATAGCCTTCTCTCTTAAGCACACGCGACAAAGCGGGCAAGGTGACACCCTAACGCCATTCGCCGGAAACAGTGTACACTCCCTGAAACAGTAAAAATCAAATTCGTGATGCAATGCGGAATGCGCCAACCAGACCGGAGAGATACCTATAAATAGGAGCTGTTCTCACCCAAAAATCCCACTATATTGCTAGAAGTCGAAGTGATTAATTGTATTAATTGCAGCCAACAAAAGCGTATACATCTCGTCCTCATTGAAAGCCATTAATACAATTCATTGGAATGTCTGGTAAGTTATAAAAAACCTATTCAGTTTTATATAAAACATATTACTTATTGAATGCATGGGAAGGTGTTTTATAATTGTTCCAAATATTTAAGCTTTTCACAACTAATAGCAAATCCTAACGCGAGAATTAAGTGTGTTTAAGAATCCCATTCTATAACTGAAATATTTTGAATACATTATATAGAAAGCAGAGTTATCAGTGCACACCAGACAACTTTTAAAAACATTTGTCCCGAATAAGATGTGTTTTATGTATACGAGTTGGAAGATTCAAGAATGTCAGTTAATAAGTGGAAATATAGTTTTAATATAACTGAAGTGATTTCAAGCTTTTCTTAAAAAGCGAAGTTAGTACTATACATTTGACATTTTTCTAAAAATAATTATCCTGAATAACGTGGGTTTTATCTACCTGAGTTAAAGGTTTCGAGAATTTCGGTTAATAAGTGGAAATATAGGTGTAATGTAGCTGAAATTTTTCGCATTCTTTTCCTAAATGCCGAGTTATTACTATACGCTTGATATTTTTCTAGGAAAAAGGCATTTGTCTTCAATCGGATGTGTTCTCTCTACATGAGTTAAAACGATCGAGAATTTCATTTAATATGTTCTGTATGCATTCATACAGTTAAGTTAATATATATTTGTCTCTTCTTTTTTAAATATTTTCTTTAAACGATGCGTCTGTTTTTTTAAAAGTCTTAAGGACTCTTGAGTTCCATTTATTAACAAGTCGCAGTGTATACGGTTAAAAAGTATAAAGGCAAACGCTAATTCTGTTTTTGTAATATAATGACGATACCAACCCAATAGTAAATCTCCTCATTGAAAGAAATAAACCGGCACCAGCATGTCTCAGCACGTTCTAGCTAGTATATTATCAACTTCTAAACAGAATAGATTACTAAAACATATGTTTAACGTACGTAACTGTTTCATCCTGCGATTAAAATCGATACTATGATACGATCATATCGTTGCATAATACTGAATTCACAGAATCTAAAATCACTTAAAACATCATATTCATCTTTTAAGAAGAAAGTATCAGTTGAAATATATTATGTTTTAAGCTATTCCTGTAATAAGCAAATTTTAATATATACTTTAAAACATTTTATGTATACTTAATATAAACAAGACTTTATATATATATATAAATATATATAAATATATATAAATATATAATATAATATATTATATTATATATATAATATAATATAATATTATATACATATATAATCTAGCAGATAAGTTGCTTATTCTTTCAGCATTCTGGTTTAACGAAGTCGAGAAAGGTTACAATCAGGCTCCCTTCCAATCTCTAACAGACGTGTGGACTTCCGCTATGGGAAACCGGTTAGATCATTGGGTGTCTTCTGTAGGCCGAGGATTGAACCAGAAAGCTGTAAAGCTCGACCATTATCATCTAGAACGCCACGCACATACACATCTGGCACCGCTGAATGGAGTTGGGAATTTAGCTACTTATATATTTATATTACTTATACCAACTAAAGCATTAATACACTTACTGCAATAATTTCAGGCTTACAACAATTGATTGCTGGGGTTGTGTTGAACCCTGGTGCAGGAGCTAGCATGTTTCCGGATTCTAGCGACTTCGCAGCAACCTCATATACTGCTCCTACAACAGGGATAAATGAAGCTACCTCATCTCCAAATGGTACTTTATTTGCAGAGCATTGTACTATCACTGTAATTATTAGTACTATATTTTCAAGCTTGCAATAATTCCTTGATGGAATGCGTTCAATGTTGGTGCAGGAACTAGCACGAGGCCTGGATCTAACGATGTTGCAGCAGCCTCTTTCTGCAGTCGGAATGGTCGAAGTTACCTCGTCTCCGAAATGTAAGTATTTGTATGCTTTATTATTTGCAGTGTATTCTATTACACATAAGTTATATTATCGTCAAAATTATTATATTTCAATATCAGTTCCGTTATTATTATTATTACTATTATTATTATAATCATAACTATTATTCAGGAGGAACATCATCGACTGTGCGCCGAGCACCAATCATCCATTTCCGTGAAGCTCTGAGGCCAGATTCCTGCGACATAACCTCTACAGTGACAACTTACACATCCAATATAAACAACTGCGTTGAAGCCCATCGGGCATCCATTTCAGTGAAAGCCTAAGGTCAGATTTCCGCGACACGGCCGCTGCAGCGACAACATCCATATCCAGCTGGAGCAGCCCGTCAACGGTCGCGAAAGGAGGGATATCACAGAACGACTGTCTCTTTAGCAAAAGGCTGTAGGATAGTGATAATGATTGTGAAGGTCTTGAATGCAAGCTCATGAAATCTGCGTTCAAGGTAGTATTTTAAATCGTAGAGATGATAACAAATTAAAAATGCTTTAGCCCAGAGAGTTTTTCAACGAGTGTAAGGATCTTGTGATTAAATAAATGAAACACGTCTTGAATAGAAGCAGATCTGAATTAAAAATAAGCCTCTCCCCAGATCTTTCAGATATAATACACAAACTTGAGCAGGAGCATCTTTATTTAATTCTAAGAACAATCTTGTCCTTGTATCAAGTAAGTTTTAACAGATCCTCGTTGTATTAACCGGAGATATTTTGCAAAAATTTCTGTATTCGAGGGCGGAGCTTTATCAAATCTTTATTTGCGTAAATGCTCTGGCGTTAGCTCCTGCTTTACGATCCGTAACGTGCATCAATATATGTAAGATTACCGAAGAATGTCCACAATAGAAATGGTGTATTTAAGATACAAAATAAAGATAGCTTCTGCTTCGCATGCTGTCTGTTTGCGGCTAAATATCCCGCTAAGAATACGCTTATGGAACAGCATCATACTTCTCTGAAATACTTTTCAAGCATATCATTATGAAGTCATTGAATTTCCAGTGTCCCTTCATTAAATTGATTCTTTTCAGAAGCGGGGCAAAAGAAGCATTAATTTCCGTGTTTGGTATAGAGGAAATGAAAGCAGTATTCTATTTACCAAATAGCGGAAAAAAGAGATCATCACGTCAAACTCTTATATTTTGGGAATGGCGAGAATTCCCACTACAGCCTCATTAGATACTTATTTAGCTTAATAGGTGGCCAAGTTACGAAGCATGAGCATGGAATCTGGGCATTTGAGACACTCATAATAGATGCTCTAGTAATCATGCCCTTGAACCCCTCACGTTGAGATGTAACAAATGCCAGGTACCTAAGATGCCGCAACAGGGCGAGATACTTGAATCTAGATCGTTTTCTAAAAGCGCTGCTGTATCTTTTGTTGTTTACGTGGACCATGAATCTGTTCGGGCAAAAGTCCACTCCTGCGAACCCTCTAGCAATTCGCGTTGGACCTGAGCTATTCAAGACCATGAGGCAATGTTTATAGCTTCAAGGGTAGTGTGTAGCCATGGTCAGTCATTAAAATTCTTCCTATTGAGGGGTCCTAATGCCATGGATTATTCCTTCAAGCCATTAAAATCGATTGCTAATGATGTCATTCATCTGTGTTCGAATCCTATTTCAATGGATTTGACTCTTGAAGAGAAACAGAATTTTGTTAATATCTCCGAGTGTCACACATACCTCGAAGGTTTTGCTATGTATAAAATGGGGTTGAGAGACCATGGTCACGTAACATGATATATCTGTGTGCTGCTTATAAGAAGTGTAATCTAAATAGAAAGGTTCCTAACTTCATACCTTCCTTTCTGCGCCGCTTATCAAATTATGCCAGTCACTTCATGTTAATGCCCCTGGCATATGATGATAAGCCAACTTCATGCATCACGAAAACTTCAGAAAGGCATTTGGCATTCATTAAAAGGTAATTGAACACTCAATTCAGGTTTATGGATAGCCTTAAATTACTGGATGACAAGCTACCCAGCCTGGCGGACATTCTGGCGGAAGACGACTATAAGACTGCAGGGAAGAAATATCCAGTTGCAGGGCATTTTAAGCCCTCAACAAGTAAGGGCATATTCCCCTACGACTGCATGACTTCTATTGAAACGCTCAATGAGATGCAGCTAACCCTAAAGGTCTCATTCTACAGCACACCGCGGGGAAATGCGATTGGGGATGAGGATTACATGTATGCAGAAATATTTTGAGATATCATCAATATCCAGAATCTTCCAGAATACAGCGATCGGTATCTTAAGACTGATACACTGCTCTTGGCATATATTATCAAGAGGATTCAAAGTTGCATGCTGAAAATATTTATCCTCGATCCAGCGTGGTTTAGTACATTGCCAGGAGTTTTTCTACGCCATGTGAAATCGATGAGGGCGAGACACTGCTTAATCTATGAAAGGAGCATACTGGAATTTTTGGACTCTGGAATTATAGGCGGATTGTGCACTATGGTAAAGGGCTGGTCTACGGCCAACCACGGATACATGCAAAACTTTGATGAGCGTGCAGCTGTCAAGTAGTTGTCAGATATCCACATCAACAACTTTTATGGAATTTCGATGATATGAGCGATGCCATATGGAAATCTAACATGGCTAGCCGCTGATGAAATCAAGAAAATTAACTTTATGAAAATCCTTGCAGAATCAAACACCAAATACCGCTGGAGTTTGATACTGAATATCCACTTCGTATTCATGGCGTTCATAACGAACTTCCCTTCTGCCCTTAAAGCGCGATATCATCAAACGAGCAATAAAAGCTGCTAGCAACTTTAGAATCTAAAAGCGCATATGTGTGGCACTAAAGATTGACGCAGCAGTGTAAAGAACAGGGCTAACTGTGAGACATAAGAGAGCCAAAGAGAAATCGAAATTTGGCCAAAATCTGTGTAAGAAGATGAACACTTTTGTGTGGGGGAAATTTATAGAGAATGTCCGTAAATATACAGGCATTAACATTGTCTCTAAATGGGATCAGGCTAGGAAATTTACAGACAGGAGCATGCGTAGTAGGTTGCTGATATTCGACGAAAACCTTGCAAGTGTTGAGCTGGCTAGAGAGGAAGTGCACATGAACTAACCAATCTATATTGTGCCAGGGATTTTGAGCATTTCTAAATTTATAATGTGCGATTTGTGTTATAGGGTCATGAAGCCTAATTTAAAGCATTTTGTATTGAATTTTATGGATACAAGCTCGTGCATTTTTAAAACGAGTACTGTTATCTATGAATTCATTAGAAATAATCAGCAATACTCTGATACGTCAAATTAAACAAAAGATAATGCATTTGACATTAAGCAAGCCAACAAGAAAAAAATGATTTGTTCAAATAGGAATTGGACGGCATGACTATTGAGGATTATATTGGCTAAAACTTCAAATTATATGCATACAAGTATTCAGGCCAGACTATTAAGAAGGCCAAAGGCATTACCAGTGCAGACACGCAATCATGTGATTTCGGTAAATATTTTGAATGTTGGAAAGATGTCGTAAGAGTTACTTTGCCACACAGAAAGTCTTTCTGGGTAAAAACAACACAACTTTCAACAATTTAGACGAATACACTGAAATTGAAAGAATGACAAAAAGAAAATGATTGAAGGATCAAATAATACTCTCGCCTGAGTTCCCCACTCCCTTAGACCTGAGATTGATATGCTAACCGGTAAATAATGTATACATGAGAGTCTTTATATTATTGTATTATAGTTATTTTATACCCCAAATTTATTACTGTATATCTCCTTCATTAATACGATATCTGTATATAATCAATTAGAGTTTTAAAAGAATTAGTTTATTACTATTTTCCCCTTAAATCACAGGCCTTGCGGGTTCGTTGTTCTAATGTAGCCATTTTATAAATAATTGAATAAAAGACGAATAGTTTGCAGTCAAAAAATGTTTCTTTGTATACATCCTTACTGCAAACATTACACTAGATCTTCTTTATTTTTCCAGTGCGTATCTACAAAACCATACCGCTTTACAAGAGCTCTGCTTCTTCATCTAGTATGACTTTTTCTAGCAAGTAAGTGTTAGAATGGGTAGTCCTTTTAGTTGTTGTGCATAAAGGCAACCTTTGTCACTTCAACGTCCCTGTCGATTTGTATGTACGTAGCACAGTTGGTACACTTCACACGACAATCCTTTAAACACTCTAATTAGATTCAGAACCCTTTTCAAAATGTCCCTCATGTTTAGCTATTCTGGCATAATCGCCATAACTAAAGTTTCTTCCACCCCTGTTCTCTCTTCGAACTTAATTATAGCTATATACGGTCAGAAGAACATCATTGCTTTTCACTTCATTAGGTTTCATGTGGATAGTCGAATGGAAAGTGTCATATTTTGCAATGAACCTGAGGAAAAGGTCCAACCGCTTGTAAGGTTATTGTACTTTCGTACATGGTATTATTCAAAGTTCGAATTGGGCATACAACGCCTGCAGCCTTCACATTACTATAGATTTCACAGTGGTTCATATTATACTTTAACATTAACATTTTAAAGAGCTTGTTATAAAACGCTTTTTCGTTATCGCCTTGAACCTTCCTGGGTAGCGCCTCCAATTCCTGTAGTATACCTTCCATAGCTTCTAAACATTAACTCTGCCCTTATCGTTTAAAGGTCTGCATAGGCCATTTCAGAGTAAAAGTTAATGGCGATCGGGATATATATTAAATTTTTGTTGGCTCTTGCATGCGGTATCATTTTAACCAAGTTAAATTGTAAGGACTCATTAGGTACTTTGGTGATAATTTTGCGTCATAAAAACTGCTTCTCGCTGGTGTGTGAATCTCTTTGGCGATTATTTGCTTGTACGTCATGCTATAACTTTAGATGCTTTCAAATCTCGGATAATTTCATCAATTTGATGAATACGACTGTTATTACCGGCGTCTCTCAATGCAATGAGTAGTCTCGGTGTATTCCTGATGTGTTAGGATTATTACAGAAAACGCAGTCGTCCTTATTGGGTTTATGCTCTTTCAACACCTGAATGATTATTGAACACAGAACGTATTACATTCCTGTATTTATATGATTTACCAGATTTGAAACGTCCCTGCATACTGTAACAATTTCTATGAACAAAGATAATTTTCATAATTTTAATGTAGGTTTCCAAGCCTTCGATGGTGTATGCAGACAGCTAGGATATTCGCTAAAGGATAAGCTTCTAAGCTCCTTCATACCGCGAGTACTCTCATAAGTTTCATCGCCTATCCATACTTAATTATAAAGTGAACATCTCTATTTGGAAGCATATAACTTCCATCCGGATATCTCACGCCATATAATACATTAATGCGGTCCTTCTCTTTTGAGCGAGCTTGTAGGCAGGTATACATCGATTTATCGTCCTCCATATCCACATTCTTGTCATCCGCCACAGCTGATTTCCTTTGAGTATCTAAAATATCTCGAGAGGTGCTGTTACAGGCTTCAAAACTTCGGAGATTACATGTTGAGTCTCGAACTTGAGACCTTTAGAGCTCTCGATTTTTCCTGTACGGCCTTGGCGTGTCTAACTATAGACTATTTAAGTCATATACTTTCACTATCCGTCTTGCAAATAATGTGATATAAGGCATTGTATTTAAATTATATTTTGCGTTAAAGTTGAGTTCTAAATGTATCAACAGTCTTAGCTGATATACAGTTTCAAGTTTTCAGGTGTTCAGTATCATTCTTGTGATCCTGCATATGTATTGAAAGCTTCAATTAAGATTGGAATATTGGTATACGGGCTTCTGATGAATTCCTCCACACCTTTAATTTGCTGGTTTTGTTTGTTGCGGTCATCCTTTAGATGATTTATATTTATCTCAAATACCCTCAGTTTATCACTGGATAAATTAGTATTGAGGGTATTCATGGCCTCGATCTTTAACTGATTGATTGCACCCTCTAGACCCAAAACTTACTTCATTGTTAATCTTTACAATTTATTCATTTTCTCATTACATAAATTCCGAAGGTTTGTTTTCTCTCCATTAAGGGTCTTTGTCAATGGCTGAATAGAATCCATTATAGAACCCGTCGTTTGTTTTGTAGAAAATTTTAGAGTAATCAGTTTATTCATACTCGTGTTCAAATTTGCTGTAGCGGCTTGCAAATTCTTGCTTTTAATTTCATTTTGGAAAGTATTTGTTGAACTGCTGTATATCACTTTTGAGAATATCCAAAACTTGTGTTCTTAACTGATTGAATGCACACTCTATACTTGAAACTTGCATCACCGTTAATTTCTTCAAAGTATACATTTTCTCATTACATGTATTCTAAAAGTCCGTTTTTTCTTCATACAGTGTTTCTGCCAGTAATTTAATAGAATCCATAAGAAACTCTGGCACTTCCCTTGTAGAATTTGTTAGAGAATCCACTGTATTCCTAGCCATATTCAAAGTTGCTCTGATGTTTTGCAGTTTCTTGAAGATTTACATTCCGATTTCCTTTGGCAGGTATTTGTTTAACTTTTGCCACGTCTCTTCGAGTTCTTAATAATCATACCTCCAGCATACCTTTCATTTACAGCATCCATATCTCCAAGAGGATCTGCTGTATCAGAAATTCGTTTTCTTATTTGCCAAATAAAATGCCATTACCATCCATCGGGCGCATACGGGAATTGAGATATACCATGATGAACTTCCAATCTGGCACATCATTATCGTGAAGCAGATCGAGTAGTACTCGAAGTCTAACTTCGGAAATCACGATATTATTTTCCTGATCTCTCTTGAGAATATATCTTGAAATCACTTTATTCAACATAAATAATCTTAAATATAACCTCAACCTTGTTGGTATTTGGCAAGGAGAAATTGCGCATTCTATTTCCGAGTGCGTCCACATAACTTTTATTATATGTATCATTATGATCTTCAGAATATTGAACATTACACAATCTCTTGTTCTTGAATTGGAGGTTTCCTTTGACATCTCTATGTATGATAAAACGATCAATGACTTTCCTAGCTGGAGGATCTTTTGGGAACCGAACCTGTCGATACCCATAATTAACTACGAATCGCCTTTTTCTTTTTATGGATATTAATATACACATCACATATATTCCTATACCGTCCCTATTCAAGTGAAATACAGAAACTATCACAGCAAAGGGCCTTCCTTCTGATACACAGTATGAGAAACACTTTTGCATAGATCTTTAAATTCATTGTAGTTTGTGTCTCTGTACATATAATCTTCATAAATATTCCTCAAGCTTAAATTATCTTGTTTGTATTATGATATTTGTATTATCGCGAAGTAAATGTTTTTGCACTTAAGCATAGGTTTGCGTTAGATATAAAGTCAACATTTCGATGTCTTCCCATACTGCAAAAGGTCGCTATTCTTCCCTTATTTTCAGTAATGACGTCGTCAAATATAGAGATGGAATTTTCCTTCAATTCTGAAGGCTGAAAAACATCTTTTCCATTGTCAAAATTACTTTTCTCTATGCCCTCAATATTTCCAAGTACTTTAATGAGACGTTGGCTAATAGAGGGGGTTTGAATAAATATACAAGTTTTCAAAGCCTAGTCCATTCCTATGAAGCAGCATATTGAGTAATACATTCGTTTTCCCTGCACTGAAACTCCTCAAAACAAGAGATCTGACATTAGGAGGGAAGGAACATTGAAAGACAATTACATCTAAGGTCAGTCTAATACCTGGATACCTAGAGAGCTCTGTTGCTTAACAAGTTACATGTTAACAACCGACTTATAAAATAAGCATACACACTGTTTATATACATTTGGAAAAAGGATAGGTTAGGCTAAACGTCAAAGGAAATATACAAAGAAAACTACATTTATGTAGTCAATTGCTATATCATGGGAGCTAAAGGTGTGAGGGCTTTGCACCATATACGCGTCTCCGAAACTAATTGAAAAACGCCTGGAGAGAGAAGACCCGAGAATGAGCCAATTAGACAAAGTTTGTAAAGAACGCGATATTGCATACCTGAGCATAAGGATACCTGTTCGAGACACTTTGCAGATAAGTTTCTTGCAAAGGAGGCTGACTCAACTTTGGGTGAAAGGATCGCGGCACGGATAGTGGCTGCAATAATGAAGACCAAGGTTGCAGTGGAAGCTGGAAACAAGAACAGAGGTGGATATTTACCCTTTATACCTATCATTGCTACTTTATGTGCTGCGGCTGGCGGCGCTGCTCAAATAGCCTCTGCTGTAAGTAGTAAAGAAATGCTGCTGAGAGAAAGTAGCAGAAATTGCTAGACATAACAAGGCGATGGACGATAAAGGGAAGAGGCTCGGAAAGGGGAGTAATATGCAGAGAAATAAAGGAGGTAATTTAGCAATTCGACATTTGATGTGGTCTTTAGCTGCTGCATCTTAATTTTCCAGGAACGTAAAACAAATAAAGGAATATGAAGACAGTGGTTCAAAACGAAGTAAAAAAGCTCCGGAAGAGGGTTGTACATATACCGGAGGAACCCTTGAATAACATCGATATCGAAGTGTATGCTAGCCATTTAAAAGTTACCTGTTTCAGAGGAATATGTGTATGACTGACAAACTACCTTTAAAGCCTGATGCCAAAGAGAAAATTATTGTTAGTCTTGACATTTCAGATAACCAGGGAACCACTGGGTGCTATAAGGAAGGAAGCTAATGTGGCATACTACTTTAATAGTTTAGAGACTTGAAACTGCCTCATAAGATTGAGAAAAATCTACAGGGTGTTGCAATCTTCTATAATATACAGATATCATAGTTTCGATTCAGCATATGTGGATAATTTGCCTGCAATTTCTATTACTTTAAGCTCTTCTACATTGACAAGATAAGCCATATGGTTAGAGTGAGCGGATCAGACCCTATTATTTTGACTTATCCAAATCCTGCTTAGAGCTATATCCTTCCGTTCATTATGAGGTTTTCTCTTGAATTTCGAAACATTTTACTCGATACAAAACATCGATGAAAGTAATAATCGACTTCATTATATTCATAATGTTAGGCCTGTAACTATTGTCATTCCTCAAGGAACCTACGAGATTGTTAATATCAATGTATTTCTAAACGATAAACCAGGATTGGACGGTGAAGTATTCTTCATAAGACATAATAATACGATGAAGGCTGAACCTGAATTTCCTTAGACACTAGATTTTTCTAAGGATAGACCTATAGGCTCACTTGTAGGACTTGTCGGCGCTAAAATAATATCTACTGACGAAGTTTTTGAATCTGACGATCTGTTAATATATTTAAAGTGACTATCATACGTGTGGAGTGCAGTACTGCAAGATGTTCTTTCCGAGACGTTAAAAGTGGACATTCGCTCCACGAATTTTTCCCTTCTGTTCCGCAAGGATATCACATCTCTCAAGAGCCCTCGAATTCGAGATATCTACCGGTAATAGACGTAAGCTATATATACCAGATCACTATTCGTGTAGTAGACCAACACGGTAAGGCAATCAACTTCAGAAACGAAGTTATAACTAAAAGACTGAACATAAGACGCATTGGCAATACATTTTAAAAGGCGTCGCAAATACTATAATTGACCTCGTATATTACGTTTGAGGTGTACTAACTCTCCAACCGTCAAGGAATTAACAAATGTCAACCGCAAGTTCCTCCATAGTGTAGGATGCAAGGTGGTATAATGGATATCTTACACATGACCGAGAATCCAGCCTTTAATGGCAAGGTCGCCAAGGAGAAGGAGCATGTTTTTCTAGCATAAGCACATCTGCTCTGAATGTAAATGATTACATAAGAATGCTCTGCCTGAAGATTTGTAAACGTTGCCTAACAGAAGTTATCTTTGCATTTCAAGTGCTATCACCTAGCCAGATTGATCTGCTACTGCAGTGAAACTCACAAATAGTTCTATAGCCTTCATGTTCGATGAAATTCGTCTGTATATGTAATACTGCAACTGTAAGCAGAACAAGGAATCCTGGAATTACTACAACTATACGAAATGATGTGACTCTCAACCTCATGGAGACGAATCGTTTGCAGAATACT
This sequence comes from Deroplatys truncata, assembly GCA_030765065.1. NCBI lineage: Eukaryota > Metazoa > Arthropoda > Insecta > Mantodea > Mantidae > Deroplatys > Deroplatys truncata. The sequence continues at coordinate 403,307,607 of CM060990.1, read as the reverse complement.
GGATGGATTTATCCTGGTGAGGAGGTGAATATAGTGCATTCAGCGAATGGGCTTTCAATTCTATAGCACATTTGTCGATGTTGCTATGATTTGCTGATGATCACAAGGATCAACAAAAACTCAACAGCAAGTTTGAATTGGTCTCATACGATCCAAAGATTCTAAAAACTGTGTCGAGGCTTTAGATGGAGACGAGGAAAATAGGAATTTCACTGTAATCAAATGGAGGATACCAGTAATTTGCTTTTCGGTGCAGGAAGCGTTCACATTCTAAAAATTGTAAAGGCTGATAGACCTTTACATATTGTTTTTCGTTCCATGGATCTTTACACCCAGCCTGCTGTACCTCAGAGAAGATTCTTCACATGGAATGCAGCAATAACATATAAGCTTTGAAAAGCCCCGCTTCGTCATAGCGGGAGCACAGCCTGCGAGATTGGGCAATTATAGCAAAAGTTGCGCAGAGTTTAATCACTGCAACATTACTCACTTCAGATTATTCCTTAATAGTGAATGCCTTCCCTACCATTATTTGAACCTGGACTTTAGAAACTCCAAGTTTGCTTCAATATATGACGTACTGCAAATTACAAAGCTCCTATTATGACAGAGATAGTTATCCTCTCTTGAATGGAAGAATTTTCTTTAGCGTGCATCATTATTTATGATACACTGCTCCCAACAATCCGAGGAGAATATAAATGAAGGTGTCAACATCAGAATCGAGATTCAAGCATCTGCAAATATTCCCGCCCACGTCACTGTCTTGCCTAATTTTACATGACATAGTGTTCACGCGCAAGCCTGATTCACATGTGATGCAGGCAATAATATAATCGAGTGTTTAAGAAGTCTACGTTATCATCATTATGTATAGAAGTGGATGTAGGGCTATTTGTGAACTACAGATTCATAGGTCAGTTTTTAAATAATAAGTTGCGTTTATATACTCTATCGCCCATTTATTGTTCTTATTATACATTTTAAACATTTTCCCTTTTCCCATCATACTCCCTCAAAAATAGATGTTCCGGAATTGAATAATTCATTTGAATTATTCAAGTGTCTTTAATATAAGGTAATAGATGTTTTAAATTTCCTACATCATCAATGTCCAAGGGTATTACAAGATAATTTAGAAAGTATTTATGAAATGAATTGAATGGCCAAGAAACACAGTGTTTATTGCATGCATAAAATACATTATCACAACATTTTACACGTGCAAAACTCTTTTTACTTTTTAAGTAATGTTCAATCATAGAAATTGACGCAGGTAATTCTTTTTACCCCAAGTTTAGGCGCAATATGACGCAGCCACACTCCGTCCTCCAACAATGAAGCAATACCTTTGCCTCACGGTTGCTGCTTGTCTCCTCCCAGTTGGTTCTACTTTTGCCACGGCTGCTCCAGCATGAAACCTTAACTTCAGGGTATGCGTGGGTGTGTACAGAGAAACACACAAACGCTGTCTTGGAACACTTTTATTCACTATTTAAAATAATGCTTTAGGTTTGCCGATCACGATTAAATATGTACGATGATACTTTGTCTTTACTAAGACCGAACAATATTAACTACAGCTAAGCATTCTACCCTCTAGCATGTTCGCCACCATTCTTCTCCACACGACGACAAAGTCGTCCTGCACTCACCAGGCACTCAGGCAGACTGATCTACCCACGCTAATACAAGGAAAAGCAAGCTACTACTTCCTCTAATCTCCCCTTAAACATTCGTCACAAACTTAGCGTCATGAAGCTTAGAGTGGCCTTCATCAGGCTAAGTGCAGGTGCACCCATGAATTCCAAGAGAAACTGGCTTCAGCTATTTTACCCTTTATACCTGGGGCTGGTCCCTAATTAACAAAACTGTGGCTGTCTGGTCGTTCTGTCGCTTTTAACAGTCAATAATTTTCACAGTGCTTCTCCTTTTTATACATACACTGAAATTAAATCTTTTATTATTTATTTTATATCACTATCCTTCTCAAATTATTATGATAATTATTGACTTCATAATTTCGGCTTCAAAATACTTTAGATTATTATGTCCCAGTGTGATGTAATATTACCAAACGAATTATCTCCATTGCATTAATTTACAGGGAGGGGATGCCATAGTATACAGTCCAATGTTCACGCTGTGCGATGGGAATTTGCCGATGTCATCAAGCAGGAGGAGTCCATTCTCCATTCTCTGCTCGCAAAGGATAAGAAGACCACGTGACCATCGTTGAGGATATTCCTCTTACACTAGCGCTTCCGCTCTTTCTGAACTCTCTCGTTCTTCCCCATCTTTCCTCTTTTTCTTGTGGTCCTGTAAAATATATTCGTAATATCCTTAGAATCATTATATACATAAAATGTCATACACTTGAAACAGAAATATATATTAGAGAATTCCCTTCACATGTTAAAACAGAACAGAATAATTAAAGCGTGATATACGCACATTGAGATTTTGCTCGTTTCTGGCCGTGTCTATGGAGAGGAATCAGGAGCCTTCTGATTTAGCCACTCCTCAAAACGAATAGCTCTCTCATTAGGAGCAACATCATTGAGCTCTGAAGCCGCTTCTTCATTCTTATGCAAAGTATCACGCTCTGCGACTGCATATTTTACTACATCGGCGTCATGTCTCTCAGAATCCAGTTCCTGTACTGTTGTGGGTGTCCTAGGTTTGCAAATTCTCAATCCGAAAAAAATAATTTTAGGTTAGACACACTAGAATAACAGAATCAATAAATTGATATGTACTTATCCAAAGTATTGCTACATTTACTCAAGATTTCTCTTGCTGCGTTGGTAGGCATCACAAATATAATTGCATAGGAAGAAAGATGCTATGCGATCGTGCTCTGCTACATTAGTACATGATACAGAATGCGGGTATTCATGGCATGATTCTGATCGCATTCGGATAAGTTCTTTGCTACAAACACATCATTTCCCTCGATATTGCTAAGATGCTCGCCGTCTATAGGATTTTCTCTGAAAGAATCAATGGATTTAGAATTAGATTTTTTAAAATTATGCATAGTACATCTTAATATATTAAGGAAAAACTTTACTTGCGGATTCTGTCTTCGACAAACTGCACAGTTCTTTGTATACATATCCAATGTAGAAATCTTCCCGTGATACAAGGGTCAATCACATAATGTTGTATGCATTAAGCCATTGCAAGTTTCGCTATGAAAACAAGCATAATGATGAAAATCCTAACCACGCTCGTTCCAGTAATCGTGTTGATCCGATGCACGAGTAGCGTTATCACTAGCCATTTCGAATATCCCTGAATGATGTCGTGTCAACAATAAATGATTGTTATGAGGAGTATTGCTACTTATATATACACAGCGAGGTGTTTACCTGTTAATATCGTCACACAACGGCGGCGGAGGACTAGATTGCAGATTCGGGCTTGTTATTGACATTATCGCCAGACAGGATCCAGCTGCCTGTTCTCGATTATAAAGATGTAGGGTTGTTGTACAGGTTCTAACACGTTATTGCCGTTAACGACAGTGGACCACTAGCTTAGTTTGCAAGTCAGAACTTGTTAGAGAAGGTTTTAGAATACAAATGGATGGCTAGGTCCCCGGCAGACAGGAGCCAGCATCTAACACATCGTGACATATTCTGACTTAGGCATCGTCATTCGGTTAAACGTCATGAGAGGGACACGGTATCGGGTAAGAGCTGGTATTCTTTGCAACGTGAGTAGTCGTCTTGAGTATACAAGTACTATCACTCATAAAGCACTTATTTATGTTAATCAGTCAACAACACGCGACGCTACTGCATCTAATTTTCACATAATCCTAATGCATACCACTCGCATTTATCGGCATCAGTCGCTTCAAGGCAATTATTGAAAGTTTTGCTTATCAAATTCAGTATATAATTTGACCTAGACCGAACTACCAACTATCTAGGAGAATGGCGACGACATCCAAGCAAATAAGGTACTCGATTATTAGACACTTTAATTATCAAAATCACTTTGGCAATGGATTTAGAAGAAAGCGACTGACTATTTAGGAGTGGATCAATCACTTCCAAGCACCTAGACGCGAAGGGATTTTATACTTACCTGATCGATATCAATTTCACATCACTATAGCCCACATCCTTCGGTTTATAAGCGTGAAGTGGCGGATTCCCACAAATCCAAATTTTGAACGGAATTATTTAACACTTATTCACATTAATCGATCGACGACATGTGTACGTGGACTACCAGATGAAAAAGGAACATAGAACAAATCTAATGACACCAATTGATTCAGCCACAAGAACAGCTGGAATTATTATCTAGATCGCTCTTATAGAATAATTAGTGCATATTTTGGATTCATACTTCCATTAAACATTTCAATCGAAATTGCTCGGTCAATCTATTTGCGCAAGCTGTTGGGACCTTCATCAGTAAAGTATTGCGATGATTTTTCCCTAGAATTGAGAGTGGGGTCTGTCCATTAGCATAAAAGGAATTGCATGTCCTTCCTTATCTACCCTATTGACTGCTAAAATCACTTGGAGGTTGTGCACTCAGGAGTTGAGGGTCCTAACACGGAAGTAATATCCTCGTCGTGAGCGTGCGTGGATGGAGTGTGGCGTCGCATGTACTAATTGGCGGCATGCTCTTTGTTTGGGAACCGGCAATTATTGCTTACTATAATAATGGTGAACTGCTTGAAGTTCCAAGTTAGGGGACATAATAGCAATGGTGGAGACATTGTTGAACGAAAGTGATAACATAAGTGTGGAAGGAGATTAAATAGGAGATTGTGGCCAAAGGAAGAGTAAAGGAGGGAGAGTCTTCGGTGTTTCTGGAATGTTTATTAACAAGAGCAATGGAATAAACGTGTGTGAAATGTTAAAGAGAAGATGGCCAAGTAATGTGGTGAAAGGTAAATTAAATGAAAGAAGTGAAAGTGTCCACATGTTTGTGTATAAAATATAAACTATCGGAGCAGAGATCTATAATGACAATCGATACATAAAACTGAGTGATAGTTTGGAAGATTTTGGAATGGAAATCCTTAATATGGAATTTATTATAGTAGGGGATTTCAACGCGACAGTAGATTGCCAAGTAAGAGGTATGAATATAGGAAATGGAACTGCTGGAGAAAATAATTATTAAAAGGGAATGAAAAGCGGTGATACAGTAATAAACACAGAAGGCAGTAAACTAATTGAATTTTACAAGCTGATTAATTTAATAATGTGAAACGGGTCCAAAGGGCAGAATCAGTGGGGAGGGTTTACATTTGTAAAGGTAGCTGTGCAGGTGCGATCGCTGCATGTTAGGTAGTACCGACGTCGATGAGGTGATTGAAGATTTTAAAATTGTGAACATAACAAATAGTGGATATTTTTTGCTAATACAAATATGAGATTAGGAACTAAGCCACAAGGGGAATTAACTAATAGTACTATTGCATATTAAAAGTAATAAATGGAGACAGAAGTATGCAGAACAGTTTAGAGAAGTAACAAAAAAGCGGAGAAGTAACAAAATTCGGTATTATAAAAGCATTGCGGCCATGTAGGATAAATGGGGCACTGTAAAAGCTATAATCAGTGGTTAAGTGAGTAGAATGGAAGTGAGTCTTAAAGCAAATGAAAATAGTTGTGGATGGTATGACGAACAGTGTGTAAAGCAAAGAAATACGTATTTAAAGAATTGTCTAGATGCAGGAAGTTAGAATTGGAAGCTGGTATGCAAATTTTGATATTAAATAAAAGAGGCTATATCTGCTTACGAGAAGAGAAATTAAGGCATGGCAGCAGAGCACAGACGAAAAGATTAAGGAAGCTGCCATAATTAAAGATTATGTATATGTTCAGCGTTAAGGATGCTTCAAGAAAGAAGCTAATGGAAAACAAGATAGCACCCACACACACACACACACACACACACACACACACACTGCATACACTTGCTTTGAAAAGCAATTGAAATATATAAGCTCACAAAAGCAAACTTAATAAAAAAGAAGAGACATTTAAACTTCATAAAACTGTGTACCATACCTTACAAAAAATACCCCCATATTAGAACTATGTGGATAACCACCCGTACCCATCGGGCCAAGCCTGAGCGGTACCTAACAGCATATATAAACAAATCACTGTCGGTATCGATTTTAGTGCTCACTGGCTATACTTTATATCTATTTAGTTATTTCTTCTTTTACTAACTGGTTTTAAGTACCCCCTCAAGGCTAGCTTTAGGTGCTACTACTAAACATTCACTAAAGAGCAGTAGTAGAATCAACTTGTCGCCTCAGTAGTATCCTGATCTTCTAACTTCCTAAGTATTGGTTGGCTGTATTATAACGCTTTTCCGGGATATTTTACTTATCTTGTTTGCTTATAAATTAAGATGGTCATAAAGATGTTTTGCTCTAAATGTATACGATATTTCATCAGCTTAGTATACTTGTTTCTTGAAATTGTAGTTGTGTTGGAAGGTGCATTCTAACAAGATGTGTTCAGGTGTTTTAACTTGATTCTAATACTCACAAACATCACTTATGATGTATTAATCTTCTTCTAGAAGATTAGGGACCTCCTTATAGGAGTCATGCCTCGTACCACAAAGCAATAATCCTTTAGTGGGCTGAATGTGTTTTAATTGCAGTCTCTCAGAAATCTTACCAAGTATATGAAATGTTGTTCCCGCGTCATTTAATTTCATAATTTTAATTTCTGCTTAATTTCTTTAATGATATCACATCTTGTTCCAACAGCTTCAGTTAATTTTTCCAGATTTCGTTTTTTCATCTCAAAATTTGCTCTTCTTAATTTCATTATTAGATCAATGGGCTAAATGCCTGTAGCGACTATTAAGGCCATAGTGTTTTATAAACTACTCATGTATATATTATTAACACTTCTTTTGAGTTCTATAAGAACTAAAGATTTAATTTGCACATTATCCATTCTGTGCGCCCATACTCCTGCCCCGAAGGTTATTATTGTTGCAAAAATACTGTGGCACGTGATTATTGAATTTAGTGGAATTTTGAAGTTCAATTGCACTATTCTTGTCAATTTAATTATTATTACCTGGGATTTATCCTTTATAATCTGTATATTTTCTAAAATTTAATTTCTCGTCCAAAAATATGTCTAAATATTTGGCTTCTTTTGAGTGTGAAATTTCAGGTTTCCTTTCAGAAGCACATAGCAAGATTTAGCGGCGGCTATTTGCAATTTCATTATTTTGCAACAATTATGGTTTAAAAATTGAATTACCGTCTCGTAATTTCAATTCGTTGGTATTGTCTCCTTCTCTGATGAAGAGAGCGTTGTCTGTATGAGCTGCAGTGTTTTGCATTTATATATCATTATTTAAACCACTGAAAAGGTTTCTAAGACAATGACCGTGAATAGCGTTCAAAAATCGAACCGTGGGCATCTCTTTGTAATTCCCCTTGTATCTGTTTCATTTTTACCTTTTATGTAAAGCTTTCTATTTACACGATAATACTTTGATAAACTATATAAACTTTGTGGATAATTCTTAACTCTGTCTTTCAAAAAAGTAAGGCTACCACGAATTGTCAAAAGCATCTAAAATATCCATTAAAATACTAATTAAGTATTTTTTGTGATATTTGAACGGTATTCCATAATTTATTAATGGCGTATTTGGTTGAAGAATATTTCCTAAGTCCATATAGTTATTGATTTAATCCAAACATTATTCGTAATTATTTTATTCCTTTGTAGATTTATTTATGAAACCTTTCCCCCATTGCGTTTAAAAAGTTAATACGCCTATACCATTTTGATTTTTTAGGATCTTTAAGTGTTTTTGTTTAGTATTTTGCTTTGGCCTCTTTCCAATAGAGTGGGACTTGGTGTTACCAAATGAAGTCGTTAAATAAATTGAACAAGAATGGTGTTATATTGCCTTAACGGTTCATAAACACCTAGCTGAATATTCCGTCTGGACCAGCAACTTTTTTAAAGTTTTATTTCCTGTGTTATTATTTTAATCTCTGGAAGGGGTACGTTACTATCAAATTGTTGAATGGAATATTCATATATATCCGCTTTTGTGTGTGTTATTCATAATCATTTACTTAATCGTTCCCTGGAAATAGTGCTTAATGAGACATTTACTGAATCTCTCCAGTTTTTTGTCATGTCTCCATTGTCCTTTAATTAGGGTAGTTAAAGTTTCTGGTTTGTTAACATTAGAACCGACAAGGCGGTTATTCTGACCTCTGCTGTAATTTCAATATATTGTTGTTGTAACAGTTGTCACCTTATATCATAGTAAGTTCATGACTTTTCAGTAGTCACCTAGATCATGTGGACACTGTAATCTTTATTTTCCCAAATTTAGCTTTATACTTATCAGCATTTATACTTAGAACTTCCATGCGGTCCTTCTGATCGCTCTTATGTTGTTTTTAGTGGAACTACACCATCAGATTTATATACTGGCTATTCAAATTTAAACTCAACTGAAGGCTCAACAGTGCTAAAACATGGGTAGTAAGATTTCAAGTTGCTATAAATTTTTTCAACAATAATAATGTTGGTAATTCATTTGCAAAGCCACATTTGAGCAATAAACATGCAAAAGAGAAGGCAGTGGTATTGATAACGGCCTCTCACAGCTGAGGAAATGCTGGCTTATTTCAATGAAATTTCTGAATATCAGCCGGATTTAGAGTGTCCAATAGAAAGTGATAGTGAATGCATCAGAGAAGATTATCAACCAATTGATAATCCTGGAAGTAGCATTTCAGAGAATGAGGATGATGTACAGACATTTCCACATGGAAACGACGAGACTCAGAGTAATTTTTCTTTTATATCAGTATTTTATTCTTGTTATTATTATTATTATTTTCAGCTTCGATTCAAACAGAAGATGCATTGCACATAGTTTGCTTTTGTATCTGTGGGCTTCATAAGCAATAAAATTCGCAATATATCACAACTAATAGACCACATATGGTAAACCTAACGTAGTATGTACATATATTACAAGATCCATGTTGATGCTGTCATGTACAATAATGCCAGAAGATTTACCTGCGTATGGCACGCTGTTAAAAATATACAGACTTTTTTCCTAGTAAAATTCTGCACACATGAAGCAAATGCAATGTTTTCTGAAGCGTTTCGTTAGCTGTAAATCAGCTTACCTGTTTCAAATATGCATTCATTTTTCCAGTAATGAGGTTACCGGAATACATCTCCCTAGCGTATGCAGAAGAGAACTTTAAGGTTTCTTTTCAAACGTTTCATAAAAAGTCCTGTTTTTGTTTCCTGTCCACAAATCAGTAATGGGAGATACGAGTTCTTTTTATGTCAATTGTAGCATTTCTGCCATTTTATCCTCCTACACTACTTCAGCTAGGAACTCACAATCAGTGCACTTAGGTCATCTGGCAGCATTAAAATGACCATACTTAGCACCAAAACCAACAGCTATTCGAATTAAGGAGTTGAAACATGGCCTGCTACACATATGAAATAGTAATATATTTTAACGCACTCACTTTGAAAGTTCTGCTTCATATTGTAAGTTACGTGGGTTTTACCGATTGTGTGTTGACACTTTAATATCAACAGCTCTATTTTAGTTTACCCTGCCCTTATCCTATTCTGCGACTCCGGTGCATCAGAAACTTTATATAATGTGGACACATAGTATTCGTTGGTTTCCCTTAGGACTATACTACACATGATGCAAATGTAGACTCCATTCTGTTCATATGTCTGAAATAAAGGGATGTTGATTAAACCGTATACTGCAAATTCTTAATACTAAATAAATAATACAAAAGCATTATTTAACTTCTTGTTCTTTGATACTTGTACATATTTTAAATTAGGTTACCTCTTACATAATACAAAACTTGTGGAAGGCCTACTTGAATCTTTCCAAGTGTTTAATGCCGCTGCTGGTTGCTGCTGTTGCTGTTGCTGTGTCTATTGCGGTGGTGCTGGTGGTGGTGTTGCTGTACGGTTCCTACTACTGAGATTGGTAGTGTCAATGCTGTTGTTGTTGTTGTCGGTGGTGGTGGTAGTACTATTGAGTCTCATATATGAGGCACCTGTGACGATAAACAAGCCATTTGAACGTAAACAAGAAGTTATTCCGATTACATATAATTTATAAAGCATTCAGAGGTAATGATTTTAAATCAGCTTACTTCTAGTCCATTGGCTTCCTCTATGCCATTTATTACCATTAACCAGCCCGAATGGCCCAAGTGACTGGAAAAGCTTGGTCTCCAATTCCGTCAGTGTTCTTGCAGTGTTGGGTCTAACAGAGTCTTCCTCATGTCTGTCAGGTATTAATGACTATTCCTCTTCATTGAGCTCTTCCAATCTGTGAAGGCCTACAACGAACAGTTTGCTATATCAGTAAAATATTGTTTATCTATAAGCATTGATTATAGCACGAAGCATTAATCCAAAGACATAAGTAATTCAAAACGAATAACTCCAAGGATGCAAAATAGAGGAAAATTTAATGGAATCTCAAGTAAAAAATCTTCTCAGGATTGTTTCCAACACATCATTATATGAAAACAATTTGAAATATTAACAAGAATGTTTCAGACAGTAAATACAATGAAATGTATTAATTATCCTCCAATAGCCGCATAGATTTAAACAAAGATTTTGACTGTTTTGCATCATATGTAGTTTTAAAATAATTTCGGTATTAGCAGTGCTCTGGAACTCTTTCAAAAGCTCTCTTGTGCCAAAGACATGTAACTAGCACATATTTGTATAATCGAAAATCACATTCCAACATCATATGTAGCTATTCGTATAACTATTATAAACCAAATAGTGACCTATACTCTTTTTATTTCTTGTGATGGTAAAGAAATGCTAAGCAAATCCGTGGTTAACTTAAATAACCTAGAATTTTTATAATGCAACACGTAAAACCTAGGTATACGGCCTCCTATAATTATGAAAATGCCGACACTATTTTGCTTCTATCTGCAACCAAGCAAGATAAATGAATGTTTACTTACAAGCTTCCATCCTTTCATATCCTTCTGGTGACCTCTGCTGCAGCAGTTCAGGAATTGAGCTACTTGCGCCAAGAGTTATTCACATCCTGGAATCCCATGTGTACTGTTAGATAGCCAGTTCGCCATACTGCATGGCCGCTCAGAAAAGTTTAATATATGCTGAATTTTTTCCGAATTGTTTAAGACACCGCTTTAATTTCCATCTGCAATTGCTGAAATGTTAAACATTAATTTCTGAAACCCTCTTATGCATAGTTGTACAAAATATACAGAGTCAGCTGATCCTACCGATTTTGGACGATAGGTCACCCTTCAAGCACCAATTGCGCTTAATTCAATTTTACTCGATGGCGAACCTACTAACTGGAGTTTTTAGATAGACAAAGGCTCAAAATTCAGCGGAAAACGGTTTAAGGGACACAAAGTAGTTCGCATAAAACATGGTTCAAAAACATGCGACGCTTTTGCAGAGAGCAGATACTGAGATTCCATCAAATTTTACAAACTTTTACGTTACAGTGTGCATAGATACTCAACTGATTAAACCCCCTCATAAAATGGATAAATAATATGAGTAGTAAAAAGATGAGAGAGCTGGTCCAAAAAGGAATACCGCCGACACCGCCCCTAGCTTTGTGGCCTTACCCTTAAAAGCCGCCGACTCCGCTCCCTTACTTTGAGGCCTGACCGGAGAAACCGCTGACCACACCCCCTCTTTGTGGTCTCACCTAATGACGCCTGGCTCTGTGCCGGTATCCATACCCCTCCCCTTTGTGGTCTAACCCCGTACGCTGTCTATGCTCCCCTCTTTGAGTGTGCTGTTCTGAATGGCTCCATGTAGAGTATTGAAGGTAATAGGGTATTGTTCCCTACGCTGGCCACACCCAATTTTTGTGGCCTCCAAACACACCCCTGCCCTCTCCTTTGCGGTCTAACCCCGTACGCTCGCCGCGCCTCCCTCTTTACGGTCTGTTCTAAATGGTTTGCTATAGAGGAGTGTGGGTAATAGGGTATTGTTCCCGCACGCAGGCCACACCCATCCCTCTCTTGTGGCTTGACCTATACTGCTAAAGTCCAGGAATCGCGCCTCTGAAGGGCTGGACGCAAACCCTCGATCGAAGTATCCCCGCCGCATGTATCTTGATAAATGTAATTAAACGATGCTCTTCGATCAATGAATACGATTAAGTATTTTTGATTGATTAATGTAATTAAGTGTATATGAATTGACTCGCGCACCTGGTCACCATTTTATATGTGTGCGTGGGTGTTAAGGTGATTATTACACGTGTATAATTATTACGACTAAAAACATTTGTTTAATTCTACTTTTGAGGGAAAATGCATTTTGGGTTTATAAGAATATTGCACCACTTAGATGAATCCATGGCTGAAAGGACAGAGTTCTCGTAACGAGGCGTTAACGAGAGATAATTTCGCTGAAAACCCTTCCTCTATGCGCTACACCACTCGAGTGAGGGGCTGTCACAGCGGCAAGCAAGCTAGCAGGCACCCCCTCCCTTCCCTCTCGGTACAGCTCGCAACCTGCAGCGCGCGCTCTCTAGGCGATAGAGCCGCAAGCACGCTCTCCCGCTCATCGACGAAGATGCCGGAAGTAGACATTTTAAAAGTTTAACGACTGCATGGCGGCGGCCATGTTGATTCCAAGGAAATCTAGCATAAATCATTTGAAATGGCCGATAAGGAACTTCACGCTTCAAGATATTTTTTCCAATGTTTGTTTAAACGTAGGAATGGCTACGGTTAACGTTATAGCTGAATATTACATATGTTATTAAAAATAAATAATGACGGTTAACATTATAGTTAAATATTACATACGTTATTAAAGAATAAATATTGGACTCGCCGGTCGATGAATACAATTAAGTATTTTTGATTGATTAATGTAATTAAGTGTATATAAATTGACTTGCGCATTTGGTTGCCATCGTATATGTGTGCGTGAATGTTAAGTTGATTATTACGCGTGTATAACTAATACGACTAATAAAATTTGTTTAATTATACTTTTGAAGGAAAATATATTTTGGGTTTTTACGAATATTACACCACTTAGATGAATCCATGGCTGAAAGGACAGAGTTAGCGTAAACACCTAACACGAGACGTTAACGATTGATAATTTCGCTGAAAACCCGAGCACGCGGTCCATCTCTTGTAGGCACTGTCGCGCTAATGCTCTCTTGGACCTGCATGCATGGCTTGACCACCTCACCCCTTCCGAAACACCTCTTCCCTCTCCGTGCCTGTCACTGCCTTCCGCGCCCTTCTTTTACGCCCTCTAGCGGAGAGCGACGAAAGTTCAAGTTAAACACTACATATGTTATTGATAAATAAGAAATTAACTAAATAAATAATGAAATATGGAGACTCTCCTAAACAAGACACATTCCTTGTTACTCTTTACCAAACAGCTACAAAAAGAAGCACAAATATATCAAGACAACCGACAAAGCACTCCACACGCATAGGTATGGACTTTAAAACAGTCATTGTTGATAAAGTACACCACATGCAAGCGCATAGGTAGGGTCTTTAAAACAAACATTGTTGATATAGTACCCTGCAAGCTCACTCAAGCACACTCGTAGGCATGGACTTTAAAACAGTCATTGCCAGTAAAAATACACATCACACACCCTTTCTCTCTCACTATGTCTCTCTGTCTTTCTCTCTCTCCTTTGCAGGCATGGACTTTAAACCAGACATTATCGATAAAGCACTCCACGAGCATAGGCATGGACTCTAAAACAGACATTGGCGATAAAGTACCACAGCCCGCTCACGCATTCAAGCGCATAGGTAGGGACTTTAAAACAGTCGTTGTCGATAAAGTATAGCACTGCCAACATAATCACTCGCATAGACATGGCCTTTAAAACAGACATTGTAAGTAAAAATACGCAACCATCACACACACTCTCTCTCTCTCTGTCTTTCTCTCTCCTTTGTAGGCATGGACTTTAAACAGACATTATCGACAAAGCACTCCAGGCGCATTGCCATGGACTTTAAAACAGGCATTCTCAGTAAAGTACCGCAATGCCTGCGCAAGCACACTCGTAGGCAGGGAGTTTAAAACAGCCATTTTCGATAAAAAACGCATCCTGCAGGCAAACACACTCTCTCTCTCACACACACACACACACTCTCTCTCTCTCTACATTACGCCAACGATTTATACAGCGGTTTACACACCCATGCAAAAATATGTTGTATACCCTTGAAGAGGGTAAACCTAATCACTACCTGACTTAATGGCCGGGATTTCTCAGAAGTTATAGCGTCTAAAGAGGGTGAATGGATTTTCCGCAAGACGCCGGAAAGTACATCGAGAGAAACAAGGATAGCTTATTTTCATTACTAACACAAACATTATATTATCGTCAAGAAAGCTTATTTGTTTATTCCATTTAAACAGACGGGTGTTTCAGCCGCCATATCTAAAAAATTATTCGTTCCCCATCATTCGAATGTATAAATGTCATAATTCTATGAGAGATAACGTGTCTATTCACATTCGAGAGGTCGCGGGTTCGAATCCCGGTTAGGTGATTTACCGTGTAAAGTACACATACGTTCAAAACATGCATGCTTCTCTTAGTAAATATAGGAACAGAACGTTTTTTAAACAGCCCTCCCTTCCAAAGATATTTTGAATATTCCAGTAGAGCGATCGAAATATTACGAAGACTTCAAATTATAAATTTCATATTTGTTTAAAAGCTTTTTCTTCAACGGGAATCTTCGAAAAATTCGACAACGAGCTATCAGAGGAACAAGGATAATTTATTTTCATTACTGACGCAAATTTTACATTATCGTAAAGAAAGCTTATTTGTTTATTCCATTTAACACACTGGTGTTTCACCCTCCATATCTAAAAAAATTATTTGATCCACTATCATTCGAATGTATAAATGTCATAATTCTATGAGAGATAACGTGTCTATTCACATTCGAGAGGTCGCGGGTTCGAATCCCGGTTAGGTGATTTACCGTGCAAAGCAAGCCCTCCCATTAACGAGCTTTATAAGTGTTGGTGTAATATTTTCCTACGGGTATGATGTATAGGTCCAGTACGTAAACACCCTCCAGGGGCTCACGTTATGTGAGTATGGGTGTTCGCGTAACCGGGAGTTCCCAAGCCACTCATCGCCATCATCATTCTTCCGCCCTCGTCCGGTCGAGGTGGGTTCCTTCTCGTGACCGGGGGACTCAAGGTAGGCTCTCGTGCGTTCTGTGCATTTGATTCCATATTGCCCTCGCCATCGCTTCTTTCTTCTATTCTATTTCTGCACAATAAGCCCCACGTCCATTCATTTACGCATCTATTTTCCTTCTTCGCCCGCCTACCTTGCATGCGAAAGGCACACACAATTTGAGTTCCTTTTAAGCTTTTACTGTAATCCTCCGTGGACACAGCCTGGCGGATACACGCGCACTGGGTGCGCAGCTGGGTGAGTGGGTAATGGCGTCATCCCCACCACCCGGGGTCGTTATGTAGGGTATGTGTTCGTATCCGCTGTTCAACTGAAGTCTCGCGGGGGGCCATTGCATGAGCTGCTGACTTCTGACGGCGATTGGGTCCCTCTGTCTATGTTCTGGGCGGTGTGACCCTGGGGTGAGATATGCATAGATAGGCCACTCACCCAAGCCGGGGTAACGACCGGGAAGCCAGTGCCCGAGGTCGTAGACGGTTGAAATGATGGAGGATTTATTTCGCTATGGAGCCCCCTTTCTTCATTATTTCGAATAAGCGACGAAACGTTTTAGTAACAGAAGTAGCACCATCGACATCTGGTTGTTACTTAGTTATTACACGAACAGAGGAAGGTCAAACTTTCGAGAAGGTGAACCCTTTTATTATCCATGAGGGTATTGACTCAATTGCTGGTCCGGTTCATTTCTGCACTCGGCCTCGTAATGGTCGTTGTTAGTACAAAGCAAGGCCAAGGCACAAAGTAACTCCTTGATGAGCGCCACGCCTCTCCACGGTTATCCCATCCGTGTTGAGAAGCACCGCACCTTGAATTCCTGTCGAGGCGTCGTCACCACGCATAGCCTTGATGGTATGTTGGGCGAGGATCTAGTGGAATATCTCTCAGACCAAAAGGTAACGGCAGTTCATCGAGTGCAGTTTAAACGCGACGGAGTGTTTGTACCTACTCGTACCCTGTTTATCACTTTCGACGGCGTCGATCTGCCCACGAGTATTTCACAGGGCACGAAGAGATTGCGGCAAGGTCCTGTGGTCCTAGTCCTCTGCGTTGTTTTAAATGCCAGCGTTTTGGGCATACGCAAGTCCCATGTAAGAGTGCCGTATCCATCTGTGCCTCATGTAGCTAGCCGTCACACGATGGTACCTGTTCCTTTGCCCCCGTCTGCGTTAACTGTAAAGGGTCTCATTCTGCTTCGTTTGCCGACTGTCCGCGGTACTTGGACGAGAAGGCTATCCAGGAGATCCGGGTAAAGGAGAAACTCTCCTTCGCCGAAGCCCGGAGGCGTTACCATGCGCGCCAACCTTCACTCCTGAGATCGGGAACATTTAGTTCTGTTGTTGCCTCGCCAGCACACCGGAAGGATGCAGAGACTCAAACCTGGACCATGACTGCATTAGCCGCCACTATCATCCGGCCGTCCATTTCATCCACAGCTATCAAGTCCTCTAAACCCGATCCAAAAGTTATGAAGTCACAAGGTACTGAGTGGAAATCGAAGCAGAAATTTTGTAGAGAAGATTTTCTGAAAGACCCTCCGCGTGCACGCGGAAAGAAGAGTTTACCTTCCCCTCCTCGAAGGTCGCAGTCCCAGGATGCTCCTGGGACAAGCCGCACTCAGCGGTCACCTTCACTCTTTACCACCCAGAACCGATTCACAGCGCTTGAATCGGTTTCTGGCACTGAGCGCGTGGGCCCTCCCTTCGAGGAGCCAACGGAGTCTGACCAACTCCATTCAAAAGCCCGAGCCCGAAGCTTAAGCACAAAGTTATTTTGAGCCGCCCTTCTAAGTAAGAAGTTTATCCCTTTTATTCATTACTATCCTGACCTGAAATTTACGTGGTGTACGATCGCATAGGGCCGACCTGCAACTTTTATTGCGTTCTCATTCACCTATGGTCGTGTGTTTGCAGGAGACCAAGCTTCGCCCTCACGACCCTTTTGATCTTCGAGGGTATACTCCGGTTCGCTACGATCTTGAACCGGAGGAGGGCATTCCTGCTCATGGTGGTGTCATGATATTAGTGCGTAACGACGTTCATTTTCAAACTCTCACTATTAGGTTTGATTTGCAAGCTGTTGCCGTTCAACTACAGTTACCTTACTTTTTCTTTTCTGTTTGCTCTGTGTATTCACCTCTATCGTCTCCCCTCGCTCCCGCGGGCATTCGAGCTCTTATGCCGCTCTCCCAACACCGTTTCTTCTGTTGGGAGGTTTTAAGGCCCATCACCCACTGTGGGGTTCGCCAAGGGCTTGTGCGAGGGGAACTCTTCTTTCCGACATTATTTACCAGTTCAATCTCTCCATCCTAAATACCGGTGAACCCACTTTTATTTCTTATTCTTCTGGTACATTGTCATAACTGGACCTTGTCGTTTGCTCACTCCAGCTTGCTAGTCGTCTGCAGTGGAACGTCGTCGCTGACACCTACTCCAGCGACCATTACCCCTGTATCGTTTCTCTTCTGTCTCACCACGACCAACATTCCAAAGTACTTACCTGCATATTCACAAAAGCCGACTGGATATTGCATTCCAGCCTCATGTATTTTGACGCCAGGCCCTTCAACGGCATTAACTAAATGGTGCAGTACCTTACGTCTTCGATACTATATTCTGCCGAACGCGCCATTCCCCGTTCATCTTCTCACCCTAGGCAAATACCTGTTTCGTTGTGGAATGAGGAATTCGGGACGCCGTTGGTGCCCGTAGAACTGCAATTAGGGTGTTTCGGCGACACCCTACACTTGATAATTTGGTTACTTTTAAACAATTTGGCGCTCGGGTTCGTCGCATTATTCAGGATAGCAAGAAGGAGTCCTGGACACGTTTTGTTGAGCCTTTAGTCGCTTGACGCCTTCATCTGTTGTTTGGGATAAACTTCTTCGCTTCTCAGGTAAAGTGTCGCATTGTACTGTTTCTGACCTTCAGGTTTCCCATGCCAACATTGTGGATCAGGCTGCCATTGCTAACATGCTGGGTGCTGCCTTTGAGACGGTTTCCAGTTCTGACCATTATTCCGCCGGCTTTCGCACACTCAAAGACCGGCTGGATTCCGAGACCTATATATTTCGGTCATCTAATACGAAGTATTATAATGAACGTTTTACAATGAGGGAGCTGGAGTACGCTCTTCATTGCTCCAGGCACTCCGCTCCTGGGCCCGACGGCATTCATATCCTGATGTTAAAGAAGCTTTCAGCCGACAGTAAAGTCTTTCTCTTACAGGTCTATAACCGTATTCGGCAAGACGGAATTTTTCTTCCCTATGGCGCGAAGCCACCATTGTCCCTATACTTAAGCCTGGGAAGCATCGCCAACTACCTTCCAGCTACCGCCCTATCTCCCTCACCAGTTGCCTTTGCAAGGTGATGGAGCGAATGATCAAAGGGCGATTGACAAGGTGGCTTGAGTCTCAGAAACCTCTGGCGAACGCTCAGTGCGGATTTCGTCGCCATGGCTCTACAGTCGACCATTTGGTGCCTCTGTCGACGCATACTATGAATGGATTTCTGAGAAAGTGTCAAACAGTGGCTGTATTTTTTGACCTGGAGAAAGCTTATGACACTTGTTGCAGGGGCGGCATTTTACGTACACTCCATGCATGGCATTTTCGCGGTCGTCTTCCCATATTTCTTAGGGAGTTTATGACAGATCGAGTATTT
This sequence comes from Deroplatys truncata, assembly GCA_030765065.1. Lineage (NCBI taxonomy): Eukaryota > Metazoa > Arthropoda > Insecta > Mantodea > Mantidae > Deroplatys > Deroplatys truncata. Next base: position 403,288,661 of record CM060990.1, on the reverse strand, counting down.
TGTGTACGTGAGGGCTCGGTTATATCCAGTAGTTTTATTCAAGAAAACGGCGTACCGCAGGCCTCTGTACTCAGTGTCACACTTTTTGCGATTGCTATCACCCCATTGTTGATTGTATTCCACCTGGCGTTTCATCGCCCTATTTTGTTGACGATTTTGCGATCTATTGCAGTTCACGGCGGACCTGTCTGCTTGAACGCCGTCTCCAAAGCTGAATCGATCGTCTCTTAGCCTGGAGTAACGCCAACGGCTTTAATTTCTCCGCCGAGAAATCCGTGTGCATCAACGTCTGCGCCGGAAGTATTTCCCTCCGCCCTCTCTCCATCTTGGGCCGGAGATGCTTCCGTTTGCAGACGAGGTAAAATTTTTGGAGTTGATCTTTGATAGGAAGTTCTATTGGACTTCGCACGTATCCTTTTTAAAGGCAAAGTGTGTCCGTCCTCTTAAATTTTACGTGTTTTAAGTGGCACATCCTGGGGAGATGATCGGACCGTCCTTCTTCGCCTTTATCGCTGTTTGGTCCGATCCAAGCTTGATTACGGTTGCATTGTTTATTCATCGGCACGTCGATTGAATGCCATTCACCATCGTGGAATAAGAGTCGCTACGGGGGCCTTTCCAACCAGCCCTTTTCCCAGTCTGTTTGCTGAAGCTGCAGAGCATTCGCTGTCCTTCCGGCGTGAGATGCTTTTGTGCTACTAAGCCTGTCGACTCTCAAGCTTGCCTGACCACCCGTCCTTCGAGTTATTTTTCGAGTAGTCGCTTGATCGCCACTATTTAATTAGGTCGTCTGCATTGCTCCCTCCAGGGGTTCGATTTCGACAGATACTTCGGCATTTGGACGTTACGCCAGCTCCGGCCCTTCCTCGGGGGAAACGCGTTTTCCTCCTTGGTCGCGCGCTGAGGCCCACTGTCACCTTGGGTTAACGTCGATGCCGAAAAATGAGACCCCTGCTTCCGTCCATAGATCCGCATTTTTGGAACTACTGGCGCAATTCGGGGACTGTCATTTTATTTATACTGATGGGTCTAAGACTGATGTTGGAGTAGGATGTGCCTTTGTTTTTGGTGCACATAGTTTCACTTTTCGTTTACCCGGGCAATGTTCGATTTATACCGCCGAACTTTTTAGTATTTATCAATGTGTTTTATACATTCAGCGGCACGTCTTACGGCGTTGTGTTGTCTGTGCGGACTCTCTGAGTGCCCTTCAGAGTATTAACGCGCTGTACACTTACCACCCGCTCGTACAGCGCGTTCATGACCTGCTCCACTCGCTTGGTGCTTCTGGCATCAGCGTGTCCTTCGTGTGGATTCCAGGTCATGTTGGCATCTCAGGGAACGAGTCTGCCGACTCCGCTGCCAAATCGGCGATTTTATCCTCCAGATTTTTTACCTCTGTTGTTCCCTCGTCTGATTTCAGTGTTAATTTACGTCAGCGCATCCTCTCTCTTTGGCGCGATGAGTGGACTGCCCACCGGGGGAACACGTTGCGGGAGATTGAACCTCTCCCGTTAATCTGGAGCACCTCCTCTCGTTCTTCTCGTCGGGAAGAGGTGATTCTAGCTCGTCTACGAATCGAACATTGCCGTTTTAGTCATATATACCTGGTTAGTGGTGACCGCGCATCACTGTGTAGTCACTGTGATATGCCATCAACAGTTTGTCACATTTTAACAGAGTGTCAAGCTTTAGCCCCAGTGCGCGTTCGCGTGGGTCTGCCTCTTGGCCTAGCCAACGTTTTGGCAGTCGACGCGCATGCTGTAGAATGTCTTTTACGTTTTATCGCTGACATTGGTTTTAGGCGTCGCATATGATGCGCTGAGCGCCCTTTAGCTGTTTGATTTTATATTATCTTTTTAATGGGGCACTACTCCCCAGTGGTCATATGGCGCTCATGTCCCTTGCGTTCTACAGTTCTTGACACGTTCTTTTATTCTTTTATTGACCATGATTTTAGTATATGGTCTGTTGTGCTTTTTAGTGTTTTTGACCAAGCGGGTTTGTGTGTGGTTTTTTAGTTTTTTTACTTTTAATTTTATATTTTATACGTTGTAAAGGCGCTAATACCCTTAGCAGTTGGGAGCTCTTAAGCCCCATATCACCATCATCATGCACGTAAACATTCGTTACTTGCACAATTATTATTCTCGTAACAAAAACGAAAATGATTTGTGTAACAGTCCCTTGATTGTTTAGATATGCAGCGTCAAAAGCGGTATTGAATACCAGAGGAAATTCAAACCCTGAACTTAAACTAATAAACACACGGGAGTAGCATATATAGGGGGAGGCTGGGCCACTTTTTGCGTTTATATGGGAAAGGATAGGGAAAACGAGGGTGTATGCTAGGTTGAGAGGCCCTTCAAAGAGGAAAAATGCGTTTAGATGAGGAAGATAGGGACTACGAGGATCGATGCTAGGCTAGATAGAGGTTGAAGGAGTGGGGATGAGCTTTATATGAGAGATACGGGGGAATACGAGGACAAGTGTTAGACTAGATAGAGTTTGAGATGTGGAATATGCGTTTATATGGGAAAGATAGGGAAAACGTGAACAGATGCTAGGATAGACAGATGCTGAAGCAGGGGGAATATGCACATATATACAGGAGAGATAGGGGATACGAGGAGAGGTACTAGACTATTCAGGGTTTGAAGGGTAGAGTATGGCTTTTTATATGAAGAGACGAGGAAAACGAGGGTATATGCTAGGTTGAGAGTAACTTCAAGGAGGATAGATGCGTTTATATGGAGAAGATAGGGAAAACGAGGAGAGTTCCCGGGTAGAGCAGGGACTGAAGGAGGGAGAGATATGCTTTATACGACAGAGATAGGGCATACGAGGGAGGTGCTAGTGTACAAAGAGGTTAAGGAGTAGGGTATACGTTTATATGAGGAATATATGGAAAACGGGGACAGATGGTATGATAGACAGAAGCTGGGCCACTTTTGAGTTTATATGGGAAAGGATACGGAAACGAGGGTAGATGCGACGGCTCAAGGAGGAAAATGCGTTTATAGGGAAGAGATAGGGAATAACAGGACTGACGCTAGGCTAGTCAGATGCCGAAGGAGGGAGGGATACGATTTATACGAGAGAGATAGGGAATACAAGGAAAGATGCCATACTTAACAGAACTTGAAGTGTAGAATATGGCGTTTTATATGGGAGAGATAGCGAACAGAGGAGAGGTATTAGGCTAGGAGGTTTGAATGATAGAGTAGGCGTTTGCATGCGTGAGATAGGGAATACGACGGTCGATGCTAGGCTATACAGGACTGAAGAAGGGGAATGCGCCTTATATGAGAGAGGTAAGGGAATATGAGGAGAAGTGCTAGGCTAGACAGGGTTTGAGGTGTGGAGTATGACTTTTATGGTAAACATAGGGAAAACGTGAACAGATAATAGGCTAGACAGATGCTGAAGGAGGGGAATATAGGCTTATATGGGAGAGATAGGGAATACGACGAGAGGTGCTAGGCTAGACTGATGCTGAAAGAGGAGCGGATACGCTTTATACGGAAGAGATAGGGAGTACGAGGAGAAGTACTAGACCATACAGGACTTGAAGGGTAGAATATGACGTTTTATATGGGAGAGCTAGCAAACCGAGGCGGGGTATTAGGCAGGAAGATTTGAATGACAGATTATGCGTTTGTATGGAGAGACGAGGAAAACGAAGGTAGGTGCTAGGTTGAGAGAGCCTTCAGGGAGGAAAATGCATTTATATGAAAGCGGTAGGGAATACGAGGAGAGGTGCTGTTCTAGAGAGGGGTTGAGGAGTAGAGTATGCGTTTATATGGGAGAAATATGGAAAACGGGAGAGATATAAGGATAGACAGGGGTTGAAGGAGGGGGAGGAAAGTAGGTTTATACAGTAATATAGAGAGTAATTCGATTAAAAACATTTCACATCCAACGTTACAACATTTTTATATACTTTTTTTCTAAACCTTACAAACTTTTCATATGTTAGACAGTAGTGCGCGAGACGGAGAGGGACAAACTGTATATCGGTTTACAGTGAAGCATACGTCCTAAGCTATCCCCACCTTGTATGCTCTGGATCTTCTCATTGTCTATTCATTCCTATCATCATCTAACATAATCACGTAACAAGACGTAGCCAACAACGTAACCACGTAACAAGGCGTGACACAACGTAACATAACAGCATGACAAGACGTTACACTACGTAACATAAGCACGTAACCACGTGTCAAGACGTAACACCACGTAACAAGACGTCACACTAAGTAACGTAAGCACGTATCCACGTAACATCACGTGACATGACGTAACCAGAAACGTCACACGACGTAACAACACGTAGCAACTGTGTAACCACTAACAAAACGTAAGAAAAACACGTAACCAGCCCATTGCTAAGGCAATCTAAACTAACCCATCCTTCATAACATAGACAATAAGCACGAGGGCCTGGCCTAGATTAACCTGACCAATCGCAAACGTTCCTCTCATCAACTATTCCACTCAGTCATCGTCTAACCTATTCCGGCTAACCACAGATAACCTCGACTTTTTTTTGCGAAATTGCAATGGCTTATTCAGGTTTTATTATTCGAGAGTTTTAAGTGAAACGTTTACGTAAACATTCCTTTATTTTAGTTCGTTTTAGGTGTCTCTCCCCTTTTTAACTAGCCTTGAGACTAGCACTAGGATTGCTCCTATTGGCAGGGTTACCGTCTTCCTTTCCATCTTCTTCCTTCTTTATCAGTCGTCATCTAAATGCATATACAGCACACGGATAACCTTCACTTTTTAAGATTGTAGACTCATTTAAGATCTTCGTCTTCGACTTACATTCTTTTAAGCGCTGGTCGTAATGCTGTAATGTCCATTCTCAGGAATAACTCTTTTATCATCAAACGGAGTGAATGTGATTTTATTCACTTGCACTGTGGCAAGAGCATGCATGCTCCCGAGACAGGATGAGATTCATGGGTGTTCTGATGATTTCTCCGGTTTTAAGACAGTCAGGATATCTCTCAAATGTAATGTACTGATTAATAGCACTACGTTTAATGCCGATAATCTTTTTTATTATTGATCCATGGACCTTTAGTGCATACATCTTAGGTCGTAATCCGACAAACCGCTGGATGATTTTACCATTAGCCGCATCTTGACATTTTCCCAACACCTTGTTTAGAGCTGAATGGCATATATGGTTGACAGGGTAATCAGCTGTATCTAGGTGTTCGAGAAAACGCAACTTAACCTAGTACACATCTTCAGTCATCACACGATGAATGAACGAATCAGTATCCATATACTTGAGCTTCAAGTTTTCATATCCATAATATGGCAGCAACAGATCATAATGATAGTGGTACATTAATGTCTTGGAGATGTCCAACACACTCATACCGATGCATATAAGCTTGTTGAATACGATCTGACGAGATGCCATATGTCCAGCGGCTAGATTAGCAGCATATATTGTTCGATCGATAAAAGTAGGCTTGGCAATTAACTTTTCTAGAGTCTTCTCATTTTGTCACCCGTCGTATATCCATACGGTTATGAAGTTTTTCCATTGTTTTTTCCAAACATAGCGTTGTTAAACAGTTTGTAGAGGTCCTTCTCAAAATCATTTGCAGGTTGTCGTAGTCTGTTGTTAAATTCCATATACGGTTTTAACCACTGTGACTGGCGGAATTGTAGCATACGATTAATTTGTGTTAACCGTAGTCCATGATTAGGTGCTTCCTTCAAAGCCATGTAATGTACTACATACTTCTTTCGAGATCTAAGTTGAGGTATCAGTTTCTTTGCACTCGAGTCTTTAGGCTTCATACACTCGGGCAGGAATGCTAAATCATTACGCATATCGTGAAGTTCTGCAGGATACTCGATATCGAGTTCTAATATATATTCACGAGGATCATCTTCTTGTAGTCATTCTAAGTCGGTTTTTTCAGGTGATATCCACTCAAATCCACCATAAGAGACGGCGTGACACATGGCATACCCATTTTGGTTTATGCATCCTCATATGTAATGAATTGGGTTGGTCTCGACGGATCATACTTCTCCATATAGGCGTTGTTTGCTTCGGCATAACGGTGGGAGACTTGACATAAACCTCCTCTTATGCCGGATTCCACCATGAGTAATTGGTCATAGTTCTGTAACAATTCCAGCGGAATTCTTTTATACAGCAACATGGTGTCCCATGTAAGTCCTGGAGAGGTAAAATAATGAGCAGGATCGACTTTATGTGTTTTGAGGGTTTGATCTCTAAATGTCTCAAAGACATCAGCTAGAAGAAGTACATCAGTAAGTAGAGGTCGCTGTACTCAACCAGGTTTCTTACTTTAAACAGCTCCCATACATGTCTAGCATGATCGTAATCAGCATCACTAATTTTTTCTTCATTTAATATATTGTAGAAGGAGTTCTTTGGAGGCAGGCAGGGTTCGCTCAAAACATCCCATAAAGTAACATAATCATAGGGAATTACACCCTAATGTGTCATCAACTTCATCTTGTCCTCTCCGAAGTGTTTCAGTGTTTCAGGGTACGATGTTAGATTCTTCACCAGCTTATCCAAGCTTGTACTGAGAAACCTAAAACTATCTACAAACCGAAGCTTTATATCTCCTACATACTTGGAGAATGATATATAGCTTTCTTCAGAGCTAGGAATTACTTCCACCCGCTCTCTTGTACATCCCAGTTCCTTAGCAATGAAGTGTGAGTCATAACCGCTGAGGTTGTGCATGAATACTGGAATATATTTAGGTGTTTTACAGGCTAAATTACATTCATTATGTAGACTTCGCCGGTATTCACCACTGATGTGATCATGGTCGCGTACTTTATAGTTCTCTTCAGTAAAGGTTTTTCCACACAAGTAACATACTGTAGAGTGTTGAAATCCATCTGCTGTTGATCTGTAGGTGTCAGAGGCATAACAGATTTGTATATATTGTTAATTTCCATTTGCAAGGAACGACAGGTATTCCATAAACGTCTGAGCAGCATCAACGCCACGATATACATATGGATGCTTAGGAAGGTCAGTTTCCAGATGTTCAACGTCGGTTGATGGTTTAACGTAAACGTAGAAACTCCGGGATCATGGTGCTGATAAGGGGATGTATATGAAATTTCAGGATTGGGTATGCATGTATGATATGGGGCGAGAATGCTTTCAAAGTCTGCGTAGATATCGTTAAGTAGTTTCAACATCCTTACAAAATTTAACTGTACAATTGATTTCTCCTTTGTAGGCATAACTACCCTTGCAACACTATGCTGATTACAGATGGAGGCATGTTCTTGTAGTTTTTCCAGTTCACATCCTCCATATCGATCATCAAAATGTGTAAAACAACGCTTACAGGTATAAACACGTTCTTTATGCATAGTTTTCTGACGTCGAATAAGTTTTTCAAAATTCTTTATATAAACGTAGTGATGTCTCCCACTACTGTCACTCAATAGTAGAAGTTCACGGTGGTCAGGTAGTTCAGTCTCAGCGACCTTTATCGGATACACTTCATGCTTCTCATCCAGGCCGAAGACATTGATAGACATCTTGTTAATCTTCTCAAATTTAGGTATTTGAGAAAGTGGCGTAGGGTAAGAAACACAACTGCAGTCGTATTTCTTTTGAAGTTGCTTGTACGTGCTCACCAGTTGAGGCTTGACGCTGACTAATTTGGCTAATACAGAATACATAAAGCATAGCTCAACGGTTAAATTCTGGATGTTAATGCATGCTTTTCTTGCTTCAACAGAGGCAGTTAGGGGGATGTGGCTACTTCCCCGTAACGGATTGTACTTGTTAATACGAAGACGAATTCTTTCTACAGCAAGCAGAGCCCAGTTGTTCCCCTTAAGTTGTGATTCCTCCATTTCAGTAACCAACTTCTTCATTTTCGTTTCCAGCATAGAATCCAGGTCCGTTTCTAGGAAAACAGCTTGATTCCGTGTTTTAAATGTTTTGTCGCAGGTTTCTCCGACACTGTTAACAAATCTACACTCAGCTAACAGATTAATTTTCACACTTTTGTGAATACCAAGCTCTTTATGTACAGCCTGGATTATCGGCTGTTTCGCCTCATGCAGGTACATATTCAGGTCCTTAGTTGATTCACACCGAATAAAATATGATTTCAAGCGTCCATTGAATGAGGTTTCATATTCTATCATGTCACAGTCATCGAATGTAGAAAATAACTCATGCTTAGTCTGTAATCTATGTTTCTTTTCAGGTATGTTGATTTCACACGCATCTTTGTGTCGGCGACCCTTATAACTGTCTCTGAAGGCTACTTTACAATATTTACACTTGAAGAGCTTTCTACAACGTAGCTCATGTCGTCTTTTATCGTACCCACGGAGGAACATCTTACAGCATTTACCACAAGAATATCCTGAGGCACTAGGAATGATATCCTTATATGAAGACTTATTCATTTTTCTTCTTGATGTAATAACGTATTAACCTTTCTTCAAGTAAATGTACGCCTCTTTACCTTGATAACACTTCAGAAGGTCAATTATTTTCTGAGAGAACAGCGATGTTGTCACCTCGGAGATTATTAGCAGAACGAAGCTCAATGCTACAGATTGCTCTATTTATAGTAGAAACACGAACCTCTTTGAATCAATTATATAACGTATTAACCCTTCTTCAAGGAAATGTTCGCCTTTTCACCTTGATAACACTTTAGAAAGATTATTCTCTGAGAGAACAACGTTGTCACCTCAGAGTTATTTAGCAGAATGAAGTCCAATGCTCGAGATCACACTATTTATACTAGACCAGGGAAAACCATAAAAAAATCCGTAACCAGAGTGAGCGACCAACGGGAACCGAATCAGGGAAACCTTCAGATTGTACGCGTTAAAGATTTAAATTATACAGAATAAAGGAAAGTCGCAATAGATGAGAAACCACCCAGGTATTCGCCTACAGACCAGGAAAAATCAGGAAAAAATCCGAGACCAGAGTGAGCGGATGACGGTAATCGAACCAGGGAGACCTTTAGGTTGTACACGTGAAAGATGTAAATGAAATAAAATGAAAGAAAATCGTGATAGCATACACCTCTCAGGCATTCGCCTGCAGACCAAGGAAAACCATAAAAACTATGATGTCAAGGTGAGCAATCAACGGAAATAAACCAGGGAAACCTTCAGATTGTACACGTGAAAGATTTAATGAAATAATACGAAAGAAATTCATGATAGATGGGAAACCACCCGCAGACCAGGGAAAATCATGAAATATGTCAGAGAAACAACCAACAGGAATCGAACTCCTGGACCCTAAAAGCACACGTTAAAGATGTAAATCAAATAAAATGAAAGGAAATCGTGATAGATGAGAAACCACCCAGACATTCGCCTACAGACCAGGGAAAATCACGAAAAATATGATATCAGAGTGAACAAACAACGGTAATTGAACCACGGAGACCTTCAGATTGTACAGTGAAAGATGTAAATTGTATAGAATGAAAGGAAATCGTAATAGATTAGAAACCAGCCAGGGATTCGCCTGCAGACCAGGGAAACCCGCGTAAAATCTGAGGTCAGAGTGATCAACTAACGGGAATCGAAACAGGGAGACCTTAAGATTGTACACGTGAAAGATGTAAATGAAAGGGAAAGTAAATCGTGATAGATGGGAAAACCACCCATGCATTTGCAGGTAGACCAGCGAAAACTGCGAGAAACCTAAGGTCAGAGTGACCGTCCCTACGGAAATCGAACCAGGGACATCCGAATGAAAACCACAGACGTCATCGTCTGAACCAGACCGTAAAACAGGTCTATACCATGCAAATAATAACAATAGGATGCCATGCCAGATGACGTCATACCTATAGAAAGACTGTACGGGATCAGTCCGACATGCTGAAACTCGTAGAGAACGCCCGCGATCATTCAGACAGATGTTTACATTTAATGCCTACCATACCCACCACCGCATCCCATTACACACCCAAGTTAAAATAATTTTTTATTATAATACTTTAGAAATAGCCTAGAAGTTTTTTCTCTCCTTATTTAATTAAATTCATGTATATACCCGGGCGGCGCCGTGGCCGAGTGGTTAGACCGCTCGCCTCCCACCGAGACGGCCCGGGTTCAATCCCAGGGACCTGCATGTGGGATTTGTGGTGGACGAAGCGGCGTCTGGGCGGGTTTTCTCCGGGTTCTCCGGTTTCCCCCGCCATTCATTCCACCAACTGCTCCATCATCACCTTTCCTTTCATCCATTTCACCAACATTTCGTTTCATCTACTTCCTTCATCCCATACCAGACATCGGGCTGATCACCCATCCTGGATGCTCTGTCTGATCCATGAGTGTCTGCTCCTCGACGGGCCTCTGACCCCAGGCACCCGCTTGTAAGTCCTGGGGGTGTAAGTCCTACATGAGAGGAGGGTAAACAGATAATGAATGAATGAAATATATACCCTATTATTTTGTGTTTTCGGTTCTTTTTCAGTACTTTCTTTACAACTTGTCCTCATTCGCTCCAAAGTGTCAGTACACAATATGACATTTTTATGCGCTTAATGCCCATTTATCCTGGAAACCTACGCCCTTCTTATTCTACTGTGGGGGTAATTAATTCGATTGCAGGCTATTTTAATTGGCGGTGCGTCACAAAAATATCTATTATGACCGTTAAGTGCTTATATCTCCTGAATGGAAAGAGATAGCGATATGCGGTAAAAGGTGATTATATCCTTGGAATGTGGCGCGTCATTGACTGTTGTTCCAAGTTGACCTGGTGGTCTTGGTCTGAATCCCGTGACATCACTACAAATTCATCTTCGTGTAACATCAAAAGTAATTAAGATAAAGACGTCCAATAAACATTTATTTTGTGATGCATATTTGACTACTGTCGTCCTGACGAATATTACATCTCTTGGGTGAATGCATGACTAAAAGAGGTGAAAATAACGTAACGAACACACGTTACGTATTCGCGTCTTAAAGTGAATGCGAGAGCTATACTTCCTCCTTGGACGAGGCCCTCGGGCACACTGAAGTGTTCTCTATACCGCTCCCGTAGTTAGACTTGGTTATGCCCGCCCCACTCTCGCTAAGACCGGCAATCTCACCTACCTACCCTCACGGTGCACCTCGCAACTTACAGCACGCGCGTACTCTAGCCGAGAGAGTCGAAAGCACGCTCTCCCACTCACACTGAGTAGGTGTGAGGAAGCAGCCATATTGGGTATATGAAGACATCCATTATATGTATTAAACGCATGTATGATTTGATTTTAAACATGGATTGCGAGACATTATATTTAACAAGACGGCTTTAAAAATGAAATATGATAATCTTTACGCCAAATGTAAATAGCTGGAATCAATGACTTTAAAATTGTTTACCAACTTTCAACTGAAAAAATATGATAAATTTTCTAATACGATCCTACGAGCTTAAAATCCGTGTAACCCTGGAAAAAATTACCTTGCTCGTGATTACAGTCAAATGTAGCGGTTTTCTGTGATAACTGCGTATTAAGCGTGGTTTTATGTGATAAATGGGCATTAAGCGTATAAAAATGTCATATTGTGTACTGATTCTATGGAGTGAATTACGGCAAGTTGTAAAGAAAGTACTGAAAAAGAATTGAAAGCACAAAATAATACGGTATATACATGAATTTAATTAAATAAGGAGAGAAAAAACTTCTAGGCTATTTCTAAAGTGTTATAATAAAAAATTATTTTAAGTTTGGTGTGTAATGGGTTGCGGTAGTGGGTATAGTGGGCATTAAATGTAAACAAGTGTCTGAATGATCGCGAGCGTTCTCTACGAGTTTCAGCATGTCGGACTGATCCCAGACAGTCTGTCTACAGGTATGACGTCATCTGGCATGGCATCCTATTGTTATGAGTTGTATGGTATAGATCTGTTTTTACGGTCTGGTTCAGACGATGACGTCCGTGGTTTTTTCATTCGGATGTCCCTGGTTCGATTTCCGTAGGGACGGTCACTCTGACCTTAGGTTTCTCGCAGTTTTCGCTGGTCTGCCTGCGAATGCATGGGTGGTTTTCCCATCTATCACGATTTACTTTCCCTTTCATTTACATCTTTCACGTGTACAATCTTAAGGTCTCCCTGGTTCGATTCCCGTTGGTTGATCACTCTGACCTCAGATATTACGCGGGTTTCCCTGGTCTGCAGTCGAATGCCTGGCTGGTTTCTCATCTATCGCGATTTCCTTTCAGTCTATATAATTTACATCTTTCACTGTACAATATGAAGGTCTCCCTGGTTCGATTACCTTTGGTTGTTTACTCTAACATCATATTTTTCGTGATTTTCCCTGGTCTGTAGGCGAATGTATGGGTAGTTTCTCATATATATCGATTTCCTTTCATTTTATTTGATTTACATCTTTAACGTGTGCTTTTAGGGTTCAGGAGTTCGATTCCTGTTGGTTGTTCACTCTGACATTTTTTATGATTTTCCCTGGTCTGCAGGTGAATGTTTGAATGGTTTCCCATCTATCATGATTTTCTTTCCTTTTATTTAATTACATCTTTCACGGGTACAATCTGAACGTCTCCCTGGTTTGATTTCCGTTGACTGCTCACCTTGACATCATGATTTTTGTGGTTTTCCTTTTCTGCAGGCGAATGCCTGAGAGGTACTTCATCGATTCCTATTTCCTTTCATTCTATATAATTTGCATCTTTACGTGTGCTTTTAGTGTTCAGGAATTCGATACCCGTGGTTGCTCACTCGGACATAATATTTTTATGGTTTTCCTTGGTGTGCAGGGCAATGCCTGAGAGGTGTGTGCTATCACGATTTTCTTTCATTTTATTTCCTTTACATCTTTCACGTGTACAATCTAAAGGTCTCTCTGGTTCAATTACCGTTATCCGCTCACTCTGGTCTCGGATTTTTTCATGATTTCCCCTGGTGGGTAGGCGAATGCCTGGGTGGTTTCTCATCTATCGCGATTTTCTTTCATTCTATATAATTTACGTCTTTAACATGTACCATCTGAAGGTCTCCCTGGTTCGATTTCTGTTAGTCGCTCACTCTGGTTACGGATTTTTTATGGTCTTTGCTGGTCTGCAGCCGAATACCGGAGGGGTGTATGCTATCACGATTTCCTTTCATTCGCATCTTTATGCTTCTAGGTTTCGTTGTGCAGGGGGAATGCTTGCCTCTTGCTCGGTCAACGGATCATTCATCATCTTCACGTGTCAAGCACCCAAATCTGTACGATTATACCCGATCAATACATCATCCTCGCAATACATTATACTTTCTCTAAGCACTCGAACCTGTATGGAGACGCTCGAACATCAGTGTAACACGAATTGAAATATAAGAGCTTACACGCTTTATCACCGATTTTAGTATTAATATTCAGTATAATTGATCTAAAAAGGTTCGTGCCTCTACTATAAATAGTGTGATCTCGAGGATTGGACTTCATTCTGTTAAATAACTTTGAGGTGACAACGTTGTTCTCTCAGAGAATAATCTTTCTAAAGTGTTATCAAGGTGAAAAGGCGAACATTTCCTTGAAGAAGGGTTAATACGTTATATAATTGATTCAAAAAGGTTCGTGCTTCCTCTATAAATAGAGCGATCTCTAGCATTGAACTTCATTCTGTTAATCATCTCCGAGGTGACAACATCGCTGTTCTCTCAGAAAATAATCGACCTTCTAAAGTGTTAACAAGGTAAAGAGGCGTACATTTCCTTGAAGAAAGGTTAATATGTTATTATGTCAAGAAGAAAAATGAATAAGTCCTCATATAAGGATATCATTCCTAGTGCTTTAGGATATTCTTGTGGTAAATGCTGTAACACGTTCCTCCGTGGGTATGATAAAAGCCGACATGAACTACGTTGTAGAAAGCTCTTCAAGTGTAAATATTGTAATGTAGCCTTCAAAGACAGTTACAACGGTCGCCGACACGAGGATCCGTGTGAAATAAACATACCTGAAAAGAAACGCAGATTACAACAGACTAAGCATGAGTTATTTTCTACATTCGACGAGTGTGACATGATAGAATATGAAACTTCATTCAATGGACGCTTGAAATCATATTTTTTACGCTGTGAATCAACCAAGGACCTGAATATGTACCTGCATGAGGCGAAACAGCGAATAATCCAGGCTGTACATAAAGAGCTTGATATTCACAAAAGTGTGAAAATTAATCTGTTAGCTGAGTGTAGATTTGTTAACAGTGTCGGAGAAACCTGCGACAAAACATTTAAAACACGGAATCAAGCTGTTTTCCTAGAAACGGACCTGGACTCTATGCTGGAAACGAAAATGAAGAAGTTGGTTACTGAAATGGAGGAATCACAACTTAAGGGGAACAACTGGGCTCTGCTTGCTGTAGAAAGAATTCGTCTTCGTATTAACAAGTACAATCCGTTACGGGGAAGTAGCTACATCCCCCTAACTGCCTCTGTTGAAGCAAGAAAAGCATGCATTAACATCCAGAATTTAACTGATGAGCTATGATTTATGTATTCTGTATTAGCCCAATTTGTCAACCTCAAGCCTCAACGGCTGAGCAAGTACAAGCAACTTCAAAAGAAATACGACTGCAGTTGTGTTTCCTACCCTACGCCACTTTCCCAAATACCTAAATTTGAGAAGATTAACAGGATGTCTATCAACGTCTTCGCCCTGGATGAGAAGCATGAATTGTATCCGATAAACCTCGCTGAAACTGAACTACCTGACCACCGTCACCTCCTACTATTGAGTGACAGTAGTCGGAGACATCACTACGTTTATATAAAGAATTTTTAAAAAACTTATTCGACGTCAGAAAACTATGCATAAAGAACGTGTTTATACCTGCAAGCGTTGTTTTACACATTTTGATGATCGATAGGGAGGAAGTGGACTGGAAAAACTACAAGAACATGCCTCCGACTGTAATCAGCATGGTGTTGCAAGGGTAGTTATGTCTACAAAGCAGAAATCAATCGTACAGTTAAAAATTTTGAAAGGATGTTGAAACTACCTTACGTCATCTACGCAGACTTTGAAAGCATTCTCGCCCCATGTCATACATGCATACCCAATCCTGAAATTTCATATAGATTCTCTTATCAGCAGCACGTTCCGAGAGTTTCTGCGTTTACGTTAAACCATCAACCGACGTTGAACATCTGGAAACTGGCCTTCCTAAGCATCCCAATGTATATCGTGGTGTTGATGCTGCTCAGGAGTTTATGGAATACCTATCGTTCCTTGCAAAGGAAATTAATAATATATACAAATCCGCCATGCCTCTGAAACTTACAGATCAACAGCAGATGGATTTCAACGCCTCTACAGTAAGCTACTTGTGTGGAAAAACCTTTACTAAAGAGAACTGTAAAGTATGCGTCCATGATCACATCAGTGGTGAATATCGGGGAAGTCTACATACTGAATGTAATTTAGCCTGTAAAACACCTAAATATATTCCAGTATTCATGCACAAACTCAGCGGGTATGACTTCACTTCATTGTTAAGGAACTGGGATGTACAAGAGAGCGGGTGGAAGTAATTCCTAGCTCTGAAGAAAGCTATATATCATTCTCCAAGTATTTAGGAGATATAAAGCTTCGGTTTGTAGATAGTTTTAGGTTTCTCAGTACAAGCTTGGATAAGCTTGTGAAGAATCTAACATCGTACCCTGAAACACTGAAACACTTCGGAGAGGACAAGATGAAGTTGATGACACATAAGGGTGTATTTCCCTATGATTATGTTACTTCATGGGATGTTTTGAGCGAACCCTGCCTGCCTCCAAAGAACTCCTTCTACAGTATATTAAATGAAGAAAAAAATAGTGATGCTGACTACGATCATGCTAGAAATGTATGGGAGCTGTTTAATGCAAGAAACCTGGGTGAGTACAGTGATCTCTACTTACTGTTGTACTTCTTCTAGCTGATGTCTTTGAGACATTTAGAGATCAAACCCTCAAAACACATAAAGTCGATCCTGCTCATTATTTTACCTCTCCAGGACTTACATGGGACGCCATGTTGCTGTATACAGGAATTCAGCTGGAATTGTTACAGTATTATGACCAATTACTCATGGTGGAATCCGCATAAGAGGAGGTTTATGTCAAGTCTCCCACCGTTATGCCAAAGCAAACAACGCCTACATGGAGAAGTATGATCCGTCGAGACCAGCCCAATTCATAACATATGAGGACGCTAATAACCAATATGGGTAGGCCATATGTCACGCCCTCTCCTATGGTGGATTTGAGTGGATATCACCTGAAAAAATCGACTTAGAAAGACTACAAGAAAATTATCCTCATGAATATATATTAGAACTCGATATCGAGTATCCTGCAGAACTTCACGATATGCGTAATGATTTACCATTCCTGCCCGAGTGTATGAAGCCTAAGGACTCTAGTGCAAAGAAACTGATACCTCATCTTGGACCTCGAAAGAAGTATGTAGTACATTACATGGCTTTGAAGCAAGCACCTAATCATGGACTACGGTTAACACAAATTCATCGTTTGCTACAATTCCGCCAGTCACAGTGGTTAAAACGGTAAATGGAATTTATCAACAGACTACGACAACCTGCAAATGATTTTGAGAACGACCTCTACAAACTGTTTAACAACGCTATGTTTGGAAAAAACAATGGAAAACCTTCGTAACCGTACGGATATACGACGGGTGACATATGAGAAGACTCTAGAAAACTTAATTGCCAAGCCTACTTTTATCGATCGAACAACATATGCTGCTAATCTAGCCGCTGGATATATGGCATCTCTTCAGATCGTATTCAACAAGCCTATATGCATCGGTATGAATGTGTTGGACATTTCCAAGACATTAATGTACCACTATCATTATGATGTGTTGCTGCCATATTATGGATATGAAAACCTGAAGCTCAAGTATATGGATACTGATTCGTTCATTCATCGTGTGATGGCTGAAGATGTGTACCAGGACAAGCTACGTTTTCTCTGGCGCCTAGATACAGTTGATTACCATGTTTACCATATATGCTATTCAGCTCTAAATAAGAAGGTGTTGGGAAAATGTCAAGATGCGGCTAATGGTAAAATCATCCAGCGCTTTGTCGGACTACGATCTAAGATGTATGCACTAAAGAGTCATGGATCAATGATAAAAAAGATTAAAGTCATTAAACGTAGTGCTATTAATCAGTACATTACATTTGAGAGTTATACTGACTATCTTAAAATCGGAGAAATCATCAGAACACCCATGAATCTCATCCTGTCTCGGGAGCATGCTCTTACCACAGTGCAAGTGAATAAAATCACACTCACTCCGCTTGATGGTAAACGAGTTGTTGCTGAGGATGGAATAACGACATATGCGTATGGACAGTACAGCTTTACAGCCAGCATTTAAAAGAATGTAAATCGAAAAGATGAAGATTTTCTCGTGAGTCTACAATCTTAAAAAGTGAAGGTTATCCGTGTGCTGTATATGCAATTAGATGACGACTGATAAAGAAGGAAGAAGATGGAAAGGAAGACGGTAACCCTGCCATTAGGAGCAATCCTGGTGCTAGTCTCAAGGCTAGATAAAAAGGGGAGAGACACCTACAACGAACTAAAATAAAGGAATGTTTACGTAAACGTTTCAATTAAAACTCTCGAATAATAAAACCTGTATAAAACATTGCAATTTCGCTAAAAGAAAGTCGAGGTTATCTCTCGTTAGCCGGATTGGGTTAGACGATGACTGAGTAGAATAGATGATGAGAGGAACGTTTGGGATTGGTCAGGTTAATCTAGGATAGGTCCTCGTACTTATTGTCTAAGTTATGAAGGATGGGTTAGTATAGATTGCCTTAGCAATGGGCTGGTTACGTGTTTTTCTTACGTTTTGTTACGTGGTTACATAGTTGCTACGTGTTGTTACGTCGTGTGACGTTTCTGGTTACGTCATGTCACGTGATGTTACGTGGATACGTGCTTACGTTACTTAGTGTGACGTCTTGTTACGTGGTGTTACGTCTTGACACGTGGTTACGTGCTTATGTTAAGTAGTGTAACGTCTTGTCATGCTGTTATGTTACGTTGTGTTACGCTTTGTTACGTGGTTACGTTTGTTGATTACGTCTTGTTACGTGATTATGTTAGATGATGATAGGAATGCATAGACAATGTGAAGATCCAGAGCATACAAGGTGGCGATAGGTTAAGACCTATACTTCACTGTAAACCGATATACAGTTTGTCCCTCTCCGTCTCGCGCACTACTGTCTAACATATGAAAAGTTTGTAAGGTTTAGTAAAAAGTATATAAAAGTGTTGTAACGTTGGATGTGAAATGTTTTATAATCGAATTACTCTCTATATTACTGTATAAACCTACATTCCTCCTCCTCCTTCAACCCCTGTCTATCCTTGTATCTCTCCCGTTTTCCATATTTCTCCCATATAAACGCATACTCTACTCCTCAACCCCTCTCTAGAACAGCACCTCTCCTCGTATTCCCTACCGCACTCATATAAATGCATTTTCCTCCTTGAAGACTCTCTCAACCTAGCACCTACCTTCGTTTTCCTCGTCTCTCCATACAAACGCATACTCTGTCATTCAAATCTTCCTGCCTAATACCTCGCCTCGGTTTGCTAGCTCTCCCATATAAAACGTCATATTCTACCCTTCAAGTACTGTATGGTGTAGTACCTCTCCTCGTATTCCCCATCTCTTCCGTATAAAGCGTATCCCCTCCTCTTTCAGCATCAGTCTAGGCTAGCACCTCTCGTCGTATTCCCTATCTCTCCCATATAAGCTTATATTCCCCTCCTTCAGTATCTGTCTAGCCTATTATCTGTTCACGTTTTCCCTATGTTTACCATAAAAGTCATACTCCACACCTCAAACCCTGTCTAGCCTAGCACTTCTCCTCATATTCCCTTACCTCTCTCATATAAGGCGCATTCCCCTTTTTCAACCCTGTCTCGCCTAGCATCGACCCTCGTATTCCCTATCTCACGCATGTAAACGCCTACTCTATCATTCAAACCTCCTAGCCTAATACCTCTCCTCGGTTCGCTATCTCTCCCATATAAAACGCCATATTCTACCCTTCAAGTTCTGTTTAGTATAGCATCTTTCCTTGTATTCCCTATCTCTCTCGTATAAATCGTATCCCTCCCTCCTTCGGCATCTGACTAGCCTAGCGTCAGCCCTGTTATTCCCTATCTCTTCCGTATAAACGCATTTTCCTCCTTGAACCGTCGCATCTGCCCTCGTTTTCCCTATCCTTTCCCATAAAAACGCAACAATGGCTGAGCTTCTGTCTATCATACCATCTGTCCCCGTTTTCCATACATTCCTCATATAAACGTATACCTACTCCTTAACCTCTGTGTACACTAGCACCTCCCCTCGTATGCCCTATCTCTGTCGTATAAAGCATATCTTTCCCTCCTTCAGTCCCTGCTCTACCCGGGAACTCTCCTCGTTTTCCCTATCTTCTCCATATAAACGCATCTTTCCTCCTTGAAGGTTCTCTCAACCTAGCATATACCCTCGTTTTCCTCGTCTCTTCATATAAAAAGCCATACTCTACCCTTCAAACCCTGAATAGTCTAGCACCTCTCCTCGTATCCCCTATCTCTTCTGTATATACGTTCATATTCCCCCTGCTTCAGCATCTGTCTATCCTAGCATCTGTTCACGTTTTCCCTATCTTTCCCATATAAACGCATATTCCATATCTCAAACTCTATCTGTTCTAACACTTGTCCTCGTATTCCCCCGTATCTCTCATATAAAGCTCATCCCCACTCCTTCAACCTCTATCTAGCCTAGCATCGATCCTCGTAATCCCTATCTTCCCCATATAAACGCATTTTTCCTCCTTGAAGGGCCTCTCAACCTAACATACACCCTCGTTTTCCCTATTCTTTCCCATATAAACGCAAAAAAGTGGCCCAGCTGCCCCCTATATATGCTACTTACGGGCTTTAAAAACATGCATTCTTCTCTTAGTAAACATAGGACGAGAACTTTTTTTATACAGCCCTCCCTTCGAAGGATACTTTGAATATTCCAGTAGAGATATCAACCATTACGAAGACTTCAAATTATAAATTTCATATTTGTTTAAAACCTTTTTCTTCACTGGGGATCCTAAAAAATTCGACACTGAGTTATTCAGTTGCACACCCATTGCAAAAGTACGTTGCACATCCCTGAAGATAGTATACCTGGAAGCTGCGGGAAATTCGTTTGGCGGCTGGCCACCATCCTATAGCCCATTTACGGTCAAATCCTTCACCCATTCTCCTGAAGAACCCGTACTTATCGGAAAGCCCTGCGCGTATAGATGACGCTGTAAATATCATAGCTATTTATATACCACGCAAATACAAGAATTGTTTGCATGATATCGACAATTAAACTAATTTTTATGGAATGCTAAACAAATAAATAGGATTTGGGGAGAGTGATATTAAGAGTATGGCATTTTGGAATTAAAATGGGAGAAAGAATTCAAATTAAGCGATCGAATGTATCCGTTAGTTTCTCTTAATGGCTCTTTGAAGCCATACATTTTTACGGTCTGCTTTATAGATGAATGACAGTCTTATTTAACATGAGTAAAAGTTGTTTAAAGGCTGTTTGATAAAAATTAATTCGTGCTAACGTGTGAGGTTTGAATTCTAAAGGTCGCCGCTTCGATTCTTGGTGACCACCTGTCTGACTTTAGAACCTGCATGAAGGTTTACAAATACATAGCTCTCCCATTAACGATTTTTATAAGCGAGGGTGTATCCTTACAAGGAAAATTATATCAACAGAAACGAAACCTTCTTTTTCGTTATTTTCACCTTAAGCTTATTATTGAACAATACATTTGAGGTTGGTACTAGACTCAACGTCGCCGTTCACATTCAGATCATGTTAGAATAATACCTTGATTGCAGACGGACGCTTCAAATATAATACTGGTGCGAACATTTTGGTAATACATAAATACAGTGCAAGCCATCCCATTAACGGTCTTTATAACCAAGGGTTCAGCCGGCAACGTCTATGGCCCGCACTCGTGGTCTTGGGTTCGATTCCCAGCAACTGACACTCGTGATCCCTGGATTTCTCGGTTTCCTTGGTTGCTAGGCGAATGCCTTGAAGATTCATTACAACCGCGAATTTTTTCCTCCACCCCATTTCACAGATATTCTCCTTTTACTCAGACTTTCATCTCTCCGTTTCTGATTGGTAATATTTAATACTGAACGTGGGCACTCATGTGATGTAGATGGTTTATGAATAAAGAAACGTATATGTATGTAGCTGAAAGGACAGGGATGTCGTAGTGTTTAAAACAGATATATACCCTCAAAACAGGCATCCCGATAAGATAAGGTGTAAAGTTCCTTTATATAGGGCGCTATCCTTAAGCAGGCGCAAAAGTAAGCTGAAACCATTCGAGTGTATGGTTTTTACCTCCCTTTTGATGTGACAGCATATACAGCTAGTAATACCACATTCTTAAACATGTGGACCGCTTATTCTGGTCTCGCATTTTTTCGCGGTTTTCCCTAGTCTGCATGTGAATGCCTGAGCGGTGTATGCTAGCGCAATTTCCTTTCATTCTATATAATTTTCATCTTTTACGCATTCTTCTATGATCTCTATTTTGATTACCGTCGACCACTCGGTCAGACCTGAGATTTTTCGTGGTTTTCCCTGGTCTGCATACGAATGCCTGAGTTGCGTATGCTACCACGTTTTCATTTTATTTCATTCGCATCTTTAACACGTGCTTCTAAGGCCTCTGTTTGGATTACCGTCGACCACTCGCTCATACATGAGATTTTTCGTGGTTTTCCCTTGTCTGTAGGCGAATGCCTGAGTGGCGTATGCTACCACGTCTTCATTTTATTTGATTCGCATCTTTAACACGTACTTCTAAGGAACCTGTTTTGATTAACGTCGACCACTCGCTCAGACCTGAGATTTTTCGTTGTTTTCCCTGGTCTCCATGCGAATGCCTGAGTGGCGTATGGCTCCGCGTTTTCATTTGATTTCATTCGCATCTTTAACACGTGCTTCTAAGGCCCCCGTTTGGATTACCGGCGGCCACTCGCTCAGACCTGAGGTTTTTTGTGGTTTTCCCTGGTCTGCGGGCGAATGCCTCAATGGTGTATGCTACCGCGATTTCCTTTCATTGTATATAATTTGCATCTTTCATTTCATTCAAATGTTTTTGCTTCTAGGTTTCGTTGCGTAGGGGGTATGCTTGCTCAACGGATACTTGTCCCTTGCTCGGTTGACAATCATACGACTTAAGCACCCGAATTTGCACCATTATACCCGAACAATACATACATCTTCACAATACTTTACAATTACTCTAAGCATCCGAACCTGTACGGGCACGTCCGAACACCACCGAACAATACATACGCCATCGCAATTCTTTGCTCACTCACTCTAAGCACACGAAGCTATACGAAGACCTATGAATACATGCAATCACACATAATCACGTCTGACCGACTCTCTAAATACTCGAACATGCAGGAAGACCTACGGTCATCTACTTATCAGAACCCATAATCAGATTGGAATGACAGGCTTTAATGTAGATATTTATTTACAACCATAACTAGAACACATCACATCTAAACACTATCTAACACATGAACTTTCTCTTTAAGACACGCTAAGTGAGCTATTCGGTTTTTAAATTAAATAGAGGTTCCAAACTTACGTTTCGGAAGAAGAATTTGCGGGCAATTTAGGGCGCTGTTAAAGTTAAGATAATTTTATCGCGGATTCTCTTAAAGGAACACATGACATGCAACATTTACCAGATAATGCTTCTTATATATGCTTACAATAGCGAGTTCGCGACTTCAGATGCATGTATCCGACAATCAACTTATTTATTCACGGTTTTGCTCAGACGCTTGATAAATCTATGTCGGGCGTGAAATACTGGTAATTTTGCTCACAGGCTTCTACCAGGCTTGAGGTTCTTTTTCGTTCCGTAAATCTACGACACGGGACCAGCGGCTTAACTTCCCTTCCGAAGGAAACCATGCTAAGAATTTTTACGCCCGATAAAATCATCGCCATTCGACGGGCTTGAACCCGCGACCTCGGGAACTAGAGGTTAGCATGGTAACCACTACACCACGGAGGACGACACACAGCTAAGGTCATTTGTGTGTAACTCTCTAACTATACGAGTGAAATGGCTCAGGTGTTAAGTCTGTGTCATGCATTCGGATCGAGGGTTCAATCCTAGCATCCCACACCCCGTGACTCCCAGAGGTTTTTTTTCTTCAAGGTTTTCCGCTCGCTAGACGAATGCTGTGAAGGCTCGTTCCACCTCTGAATTATTCCTCTCATCGTTTCACCTCCATCCTCATTTTACTTTTTTCATCCTCTTGGTGGTTTCAGGGTTGAAAGTGCCGGAGAGGAGGTATCGGCATAAGCACAGATTATGATCTCTGTAACTTTCGTCCACGGAATGAGGCTGGTTCCCGAATCCAAGACCTCTCAGGAGATGTGTAAGTCTGCAGTCCTCGAGAGGAGTCATGTAGCAGCCTGATCACGGTATGTAACAGCCTCATCACGCTATGTAACAGCTTCATCACGCTATGTAACAGCCTCATCACGCTATGTAACAGATTCATCACGCTATGTAACAGACTGATCACGCTATGTAACAGCCTTATCACGGTATGTAACAGCCTTATCACGGTATGCAACAGCCTCATCACGTTATGTAACAGTCTGATCACGCTATCTAACTAACAACCTCATCACACTATGTAACAGCCTCATCACGCTACGTAACAACCTGATCACTCTATGTAACAGTCTCATCACGGTATGTAACAGACTCATCACGTTATGTAACAGATTGATCACGCTATTTAACAGCCTTATCAGGCTATGTAACAGCCTCATCGCGATGTGTAACAGACTCATTACGCTATGTAACAGACTGATCACAGTATGTCACAGACTCATCACGTTGTGCAACAGCCTAACCACGCTATGTAACAACCTCATCACGCTATGTAACAGCCTTATTACACTATGTAACAGCCTGATCACGCTATGTAATAACCTGACCACGCCATGTAACAGCCTCATCACGCTATGTAACAGTCTGATCACGCTATGTAACAACCTGATCACTCTATGTAACAGCCTAAACCCGCTATGTAACAGCCTGGTCACGCTATGTAACAGATTCATCACGCTATGTAACAGACTGATCACGCCATGTAACAGCCTCATCACGGTATATAACAGCCTCATCACGGTATGCAACAGACTCATTACGTTATGTAACAGCCTGATCAAGCTATGTAACAGCCTCATCTGGGTATGTAACAGCCTCATCATGTTGCGTAACAGACTAACCAAGGTACGTAACACCCTCATCACGTTGTGTAACAGCCTCATCACAGTATGTAAGAGACTGACCATGCTATGTAACAGATTCATCACGCTATGTAACAGCCTCATCACGCTATGTAACCAACTGATCACTCTATGTAACAGCCTCATCACGGTATATAACAGCCTCATCACGGTATGCAACAGACTCATTACGTTATGTAACAGCCTGATCAAGCTATGTAACAGCCTCATCTGGGTATGTAACAGCCTCATCATGTTGCGTAACAGACTAACCAAGGTACGTAACACCCTCATCACGTTGTGTAACAGCCTCATCACAGTATGTAAGAGACTGACCATGCTATGTAACAGATTCATCACGCTATGTAACAGCCTCATCACGCTATGTAACAACCTGATCACTCTATGTAACAGACTCATCACGTTATGCAACAGATTGATCACGCTATGTAACAGCCTCATCACGCTATGTAACAGCCTCATCACGTTTTGTAACAGACTTATCACGGTATGTAACTACCTGATCACGCTATGTAGTAGTCTCATCACGCTATGTAACAACCTGATCACTCTATGTAACAGCCTGATCACGTTATGTAACAGCCGCATCACGGTATGTAACAGCCTGATCACGCTATGTAACAACCTGATCACGCTATGTAACAGCCACATCACGCCGTGTAACAGCCTGATTACGGTATGTAAGAGACTGATCACGCTATGTAGCAGCCTCATCACGGTATGTAACAGCCTCATCACGTTGTGTAACAGCCTAACCACGCTATGTAACAGCCTCATCACGCTATGTAACAGTCTCATCACAGTATGTAACAGCCTCATCACGGTATGTAACAACATTCAGAAGGCCCCTGATCAACATACAGATGACAGAGACGCTGCATGAGCTGAAACGTTCTGAGATCTGGAAACCTTAGGGACACTCTTTGCGATGCAGGTGTAAAGATCTAAACCAACTATCAAACTTTCATTCAGAAGATAACAGTTCGTCGAAATGTAGGTAGTAAAGACGCGCGACGAGCTGGAACGGTCCTGGAGTTGGAAATGTTAGGGACACCCAGCGCAATGCAAGCTGTACAGGTCTAAACCAACCACCAAACTTTACTTCAGAATGTAAAACTTCGTCAAAATATAGATGGTAGAGACGCGCAACTAGCTGGAACGATCCGAGATCTGGAAACGTTAGGGATATCCGGCGAGATGCAGGTGTACAGATCTAAACCAACCACCAAACTTTACTTCAGAAGGTAACAGTTCGTCGAAATGTAGATGGTAGAGACGCGCAACTAAGTGGAACGATCCAAGATCTGGAAACTTTAGGGATATCCGGCGCAATCCAAGTGTACAGATATATACACACCACCATACTTTAATTCAGAAGGTAGCACATCATTGAAATGTAGATGACAGAGACGAGGTACCAGCTGGAATGGTCCGAGATCCGGAAACGTTAGGGACAAGCCGTTGTGTGGATGACGATTGTTTCCAGAGACCATCGTTTTCCACGAATCTTTCAAGAGAGCATCCTTTTCCCTGCTCGCACTCGCCATCTTCTGGTTACGTGGCGTTGTAACGTAATGTTACGCTGTCAGGACGGTTAAGGAGACATGACAGGTATAAGGATGGGTCCCTGCCCTTTAAAGATCTGAACTTGGAGTCTGTTCCATCCAACCTGACGGCTACCGGCTCCGTGAACAATTGCTGTCCAGATGACTAATGTTTCAAGAGAGTATCCTTTCCCGCTGCTATGCATAGATCGAGGTTCCCTCCGCTGTCCTCATCCGAGATATATACATAGTTGCGTGTTATGAATTCATTCATTCGCTTTCAATTCCTTCGAGCGTTAGCATTCACGTATTCATTTAATTACTTTTACAGTTTTAGCATGAGCTATTGCCGGAGAAAATCTGTGCAACCAACGAACGAGAAACTCAATTTTTCATATATTACACATGCGTTATTAAATGCTGTATATGCGGGAGGATTTTTAACATCGTTCTTTGTCAAGATTTAAGCTTCATAGAGCAACATGTTATACTGAATCAACTCTCTCTCCTACACTCGAAAATCCGAAGATTTATAGAGAGGGATGTTATACCGGATCGGGCCTCTGTCCTTCACTCCAGTCTACTGCTGGTGAGGAATCTGGATGCAGCGGAAGTCGCAAGAATATGAAGTATTCATATGATGATGATAATGATTCAGTGACATCTACGCTTGAAAATCCGAATAGACTAGTAAATATATTGAGGTTACTAATTGCATCGAGGGACGCTGGTAGTAATAGTCACACACAAGAGATTGGGGAAATTATAAGTAAGCTGAAAACTTCTAAAGTTATAGCATGACAGGATCGAGAAATTGCGTTAATCAATTTCGGCCATGGTTAACAGGAACTTTGAAATATCAAGAACTTGTACTTATAAAATACATCATAAAGACATTGTTGAGATGTCTATTTCTTACGGATAATGCAGATCTCTTTCTCTGTGATGTATATGATTATATAACTGAGTGTTTAGAAGGTCTAGACTATCACCTTTATGTTTAGGAAATATGCATGGTTTTTTGTGAAGGAATGTAATAGGATAATGTTTATAAAAATAAATGCTGTTTATATTACATAGTTCTCATTTCTATTAATCTTATTGTACACCTCATATCACACAGTTAAATATTAAGATGGTTCTGGCTTCCCGATTCCCTTTTATTCAAGTGTCTTTCAGTAATAGTTCAATCATTTTTTGTTTAGATTTCATGTAGCATCAGTGTTATAAGATATTGCATACTCCTTAAACAATTAGAAATTCTTTATGAAATGAATGGTATTGGCAAGTATAACAGTAATAATTAGTACATAATTTATATATCATTGCTATATTCTACACACGCGAATGTTTTACCTTGCAGGTTCCACGCTACACGGTGCTGAAATTCTTCATTGAATAAGATCACTAGGAGTTGTTGAGAATGTTCCTATCAGATTTCTATTTATGCTGTTTTACGCTGTCTCGTTCTTCCTCTTCATTAACATTCATCTGTGCATTCCTGTAACACACATTCACATTATTTGAAGCTTGTTGTAGGTATATGCTTTGAGGTAAAGAATCATTGAAAGGGGTATTAATCTTCTTCCTGCACGAGCTCACTCAGACTACAGCCTAGACCTTATTTACACGTATTTTTTTTAATACAGTGATGCATACTTTAGACAAATGTTATCATACTGCAAATTATTTGCAACCTGTTGTAGGTATATGCTTTGAGGTAAAGAATCATTGAATAGACTATTAAACTCCTTTCTGCATGACCTCACCCAGACTACAACCTATGCGTTATTTACACAGTGATGCATACTTTAGGCAAATGTTATCCTAGTGAAGTGTGAATTTATAAACTCAACGATTGTAACTCTAAATGAAACATTGAAAGGATGTCTGAATTGTTTCTACAAACCTTAACAGGAAGAAAAGACAATTTACATGTCCTAAACTTGCCAGCTGGTACTAATCCACGATATACCATTTGGAATTTCCCTGGCATTTCCTCCAACTGTTGGCTTGTTCGGGTTGAATATCTTGTCGGAAGGAAAACCTGCTTATCACCTAAAACTGCAACCACTCTAGCACCGTATCTCGTATAAATTTTTCTTATGGATTTTATATTATAAGGCTCCTCTGGCTGAAGATCTTGTAGTCTTTGAACGGACGGGAAAATGCTGCCCCCAGCCAATGTGTTAAGTTGAGATGCTAAACTTTCTGCATTAGGTACAGAAAAAACATATTCTTTATTAGAGAATGCATTACATAACAAAATTTCATTTATTTGAAGGGTGCAAAATTATTAATTTTTCTGTATAATATAATAATAAAAAATGATAATATGTGGAAATATAACTGAGGTTCATATTCACTAATGAAGTTCATTAAGTGCTGTATTTTCGATTTAAATCTTTTAATATAATGTAAACATTTACTTTGTTAGAGCGTATGATTCGCGCAACAGCTTTTTTATATATTCTAAAGCAAAAACGTTAATAAGGTATTCAAATATTTGTACTTTCTCTAAAAGGAATATAATTGACGCTCTCAAGTCCCGTATTTAAACATCTGGAATAATAATTGCTTAGCAAGATGAATACCTAACTAAACTGTTCGCATTTTATCAGAAAATAAATTCGCGCAGTTAGCTATTAAATGTAGAATAAGCTTGCCTAAAATGAATACTTAACTAAACTGTTCACATTTTTTGAAAAAATGAATTCGCGCAACTAGCTATTAAATGTAGGATTAGCCTGCCTAAAATGAATACTTAATTAAACTGCTTGTATGTCGTAAAATTCACACTTATAGCTATTAACATTTAGAATGCTCAACTATTTACATGTAAATGTCCGACATTGAAAACAAGAATGCAATTACCAGTTAAATGTAATGAGTAATAGGTTAACTTTTTTAAAGAAAATGAATTGGTGTTACAACATATCATACATGATGTTCGATGAAATTTCACGACGTGAAGTAAAGGGTGAAGGGTACTTAGATCACTGTGTTCTCACAATACAGAGTGAAAATTGCCGGAGAAGCTACTTCTTTTAAATCATTTCCCCTATAAAAGCTGAAGGGGTTGAGAGGTGTGATGTTATATAATTCAGCCATTTTGATTGGCTACTCCAACCCATCGAGCAGAAAGCGTCGTGGGGGAGTGTGCTAGTCACGCATAGGAGGTATTTCATAAAACACGTTTAAACATGACGCTGGGAAATCCTTCAATCACGCCTCATCTCTGTAAGGGAAATGATTCTGTATATGACGCTAGAAAATAATATATATATTATTTTTATATTATCACTAAAATTCAATGTTTATTATCACCAAAAAAAGTATTCGCTCTAATATTATATTTGAAGTGCCCGTCTGACACGTACTATTTAATAATAATTTTATAGTGAAAATAACGAAAAAGAAGGTATTGTTTCTGTTGATATAATCCTCCTTGTGAGGTTACACCCTCGCTTATAAAAATTATTAATGGGCGGGCTATGTATTCGTAGACTTTCATGCAGGTTCTAAAGTCTGACAGAGCGGTCACCTGGAATCGAACCGGCGACCTCTCGAATTCAAACCTCACACGTTAGCACGAAGTAATTTTTATCAAAACAGGCTTTAAACACCTTTTACCCATGTTAAATAAGACTATCCTTCATCAAATACTTCATTCATCTATAAAGCACACCCTAAAACTGGCTAGCTTCAAAGACTCATTAAGAAAAACTATCAGATACATTCGATCGCTTAATTTGAATTCTTACTTCCATTTTAATTCTAAAATGCCATACTCCTCATATAACCCTCCTCAAATCATATTTATTTGTTTAGCATTCCATAAAAATTAGTTTAGTTGTCGATATCATGCAAACAATTCTTGTATTTGCGTTATATAGAAAAAGTTATGATATTCACAGCGTCATCTATATGCGCAGGGTTTTCCGAAAATTACGGCTTTTTCAGGAGCATGGGTAAAGGATTTGACTGCAAATAGGCTATAGGATGGTGGCCAGCCGCCTCTGGAATTTCCCGCAGCTTCCAGGTATACTCTTTTCAGGGATGTAAACATATTTTTGCAAGGTGTGTGCAACTGAATGCCTCGTTGTCGAATTTTTCGAAGATCCCCGGTGAAGTAAAGCTTTTAAATAAATATGAAATTTATAATTTGAAGTCCTCGTAATGGTTCGATCTCTCTGCCGGAATATTCAAAATGTCTTTCTAATGGGAGGACTGTTTAAAAACAGTTCTCGTGCTGTGTTTACTAAGAGAAGAATGAATGTTTTGAAAGTCCGTGTATTTATTAGTTTGAGTTCAGAGTTCGATTTCCGTCTGGTATTCAATGCCAGTTTAGACGCTGCATATCTAAACAATCAAGGGACTGTTACACGAATCATTTTCGTTTTGTTATGGGAATAATCATTGTGTAAGTAACGAATGTTTACGTACAGGACCTATACATCATACCCCGTAGGAAAATATTACACCAAAACTTATAAAGTTCGTTAATGGGAGGGCTTGCTTTGCACGGTAAATCACATAACCGTGATTCGAACCCGCGATCTCTCGAATGTGAATAGACACGTTATCACTCATAGAATTGTGACATTTATATATTCGAATGATGGTGGATGAAATAGTCTTTTTAGATATGGCGGGTGAAACACCAGTCTGTTTAAATGGAATAAACAAATAAGCTTTCTTGACGATAATATAATTTTTGCGTTAGTAACGAAAATAAGTTTTCCTTGTTTCTCTCGATGTACTTTCCGGCGTCTTGGGGGAAAATCTATTCGCCCTCTTTAGACGCTATATCTTCTGAGGAATCCCGGCCACTAAATCAGGTATTTGTTGGGTTTACCCTCTTCAAGAGTATACAACATATGTTTGCAAGGGTGTGTAAACCGCTATATTAATCGTTGGCGAAATGTAGAAGGAGAGTGTGTGTGTTTGTGTGTGTGTGAGAGAGAGAGAGTGTGTGTTTGCGTGAAGGATGCGTTCTTTTATTGGCAATGACTGTTTTAAAGTCCCTGCCTACGAGTGTGCTTGCGCCGGCAGTGCGGTACTTTAACGACAATGCCTGCTTTAAGGTCCATGGCAATGCTCCTGGAGTGGTTTATCGATAATGCCTTTTAAAGTCCATACCTGCAAAGGAGAGAGAGAGACAGAGGGAGAGTGTGTGTGATGGTTGCGGATTTTTACCTACAATGTCTGTTTTAAAGTCCATGTCTATGCGAGTGATTGCGTTGGCAGTGCGGGACTTAATACAAAATGACTGATTTAATGTCCATGCCTACGTGTGTGCTTGCGCTGACAGTGCGGTACTTTATCGATAACGCCTGTTTTAAAGTCCCTACTTATGCGCTTGCTTGTGTGAGCAGGCTGTGGTACTTTATCGACGATATCTGTTTAAAGTCCATGCCTATGCATGTGGAGTGCTTTATCGATAATGTCTGTTTTAAAGTCCATGCCTGCAACGGAGAGAAAGAAAAAGAGAGAGAGAGACATAGTGAGAGAGAAAGAGTGTGTGATGCGTATTCTTACTGGCAATGACTGTTTTAAGTTCCATGCCTACGAGTATGCTTGAGTGAGCGGGCGGAGTACTACATCGACAATGTCTGTTTTAAAGACCCTACATATGCGCTTGCATGTGTGAGTGGGGTACTTTATCAACAATGACTGTTTTAAAACTACCTATGCACGTGGAGTGCTTTATCGTCTGTCTTGATATATTTGTGCTTCTTTTTAGCTGTATGGTAAAGAGTAACAAGGAATGTGTCTTGTTTAGGATAGTCTCCATATTTCATTATTTATTTAGTTCATTTTTATTTATTAATAACATATGTGATATTTAGCTTGAGCTTTCGTCGCTCTCCGCTAAAGGGCGTAAAACAAGGGTGCGGAAGGCATTGACAGGCACGGAGAGGGAAGGGATGTTGCGGAAGGGGTGAGGTGGTCAACCCATGCATGCACGTCCAAGAAATCATTAGCGCAACAGCACCTACAGGGAATGGACAGCGCGCTCGGTTTTCAGCGAAGTTATGACGTGTTAGCGTCTCGTGTTAGGTATTTACGCTAACTGTGTCTTTTCAGTCATGCATTCTTAATTCACCTAAGTGATGTAATGTTCTTATAAACCCAAAAAGATTTTCTCTCATAAGCAGAATTAAACAAATGTTATTAGTCGTATTAGTTATACACGCGTAATAATCACTATAACACACACACACATACGACGTCAACCAGGTGCGCGAGTGAATTCATATACACTTTATTATATTAGTCAATCAAAAATACTTAACTGTATTTATCGATGGGCGAGTCCATTATTTATTGTTTAGTAACGTATGTAATATTTACATCTATAATGTTAACCGCCATTATTTATTTTAATAACATATGTAATATTCAGCTATAATGTAACCGTATTTATTTTTGCAGAGCCATTCCTACGTGAAAACAAACACTGTAATAAAATCTTGAAGCGTGACGTTCCTTATCGGACATTTCAAATGATTTATGCTAGCTTTCCTTGGAGTGAACATGGCCGCCGTCATGCATTCGTTAAACGTTTAATATGCCTATTTACGGCATCCTCGTCGTTGAGCGGGAGAGCGTGATTTCGGCTCTATCGGGTAGAGACCGCGCGCGCTGCAGTTCGCGAGCTGTACCGAGAGGGTAGGGAGGGGAGCCAGCTACCTTGCATGCCGCTGTGATACTCCCTCACTCGAGTGGTGTAGCGCATAGAGGAAGGACCTTGCGGGGGTTTTCAGCGAAATTATCTCTCGTTAACGCGTGGTTGCGAGAACTCTGTCCTTTCAGCCATGGACTCATCTAAGTGGTGTAATATTCTTATAAACCCAAAATATATTTTCCCTCAAAAGTGGAATTAAACAAGTGTTATTAGTCGTAATAATTATACAGTGTAATAATCACATTAACACCCACGCACATATTTACGATGGCGACCAGGCGCGCGAGTCAATTTATATACACTTAATTACATGAATCAAAAATACTTAATCGTATTCATCGATCGAGGAGCATCGTTTAATTACATTAATCAAGATACATGCGGCGGGGATATTTCGATCGAGGGTTTGCGTCCAGCCCTTCAGAGGCGCGGTTACAGGGCGTTAACAGTATAGGTCAGGCCACAAGAGAGGGATGGGAGTAGCCTGCGTGCAGGAACAATACCCTATTACCCACACTCCTCTACAGCAAACGATTCAGAACAAAGCGTTAAGATGGAGGCGTGCAGAGCGTACGGGGTTAGACCGCAAAGGAGAGGGGAGGGATGTGTTCGGAGGCCACAAACCGTAGGTGTGGCCAGCGTACGGGAACAGTACCCTATTACCTCCACTACCCTACAGGGAGCCATTCAGAACAGCTCACTCAAATAGGGAGCGTAGACAGCGTACGGGGTTGCACCACAAAGGGGAGGGGTGTGACCAGCTGTGTAAGGGGTTATGCCACAAAGAGAGGGTGTGGCCAGCGGCACAGAGC
The DNA here is from genome assembly GCA_030765065.1 of Deroplatys truncata. NCBI lineage: Eukaryota > Metazoa > Arthropoda > Insecta > Mantodea > Mantidae > Deroplatys > Deroplatys truncata. Next base: position 403,255,165 of record CM060990.1, on the reverse strand, counting down.
CGGGCGGCATACTAGTAGCACACAAAGGAATGGGTGTGGCCACCGGCACAGCGCCAGGCGGCATGCTAGTAGCACACAAAGCAAGCGGCGGAGTCGGCGGCTTTTAAGGGTCAGCACACAAAGCAAGGGAGTGGAGTCGGCAAGCCTTAATTGTGTGCCTGAATCGGCCTTCTTTTACTACTCATATGTGTTCAGTATGAAAATATAAAAACAAAATAGCAGATTTTTTTAAACAGAGACAGGATTGTCTACGATAAATTAGGGACATATATAAAATGGACGCTATACAGTCAACAGGCAATATTGTTAAACAAAGCTTTATTTCAGTTTCGATGTAAACTACGAAACTTAAATTTGAAATAAGATACATAATAACTTATGTATGTTATTGATCATGGTAGACGTCCAGCAAAGAACTAAAACAATCTTAGAAGGTTATAAAATACAAGCGAAGTTGTGAGGTTATACCTGCACGGCGTCTGATAGGTAAAAATTAAGCTTTAATTGCAAACACTCGCTCAACCACGTTTCCAAATGTGCGACTGGAACTATACTGGTAAGCGTTAAGCGCCAGTAACGTATGTTCGGGTCTCCGCATTGTTTATGCTTTTTTCTTTTTAATGCTTGGAAATCGATTACATAATAATGTACCTCTGGTATTCCCGAGGTTTTAACGAAATTATAATCTAAATAGTTGTTGATTGTATACATTTTGTAATGGAACGGGTGTAATAACCTAAACGGAAACTGTTATTTAACACCTTTCTGCACCTCTTAACCGGTATTACATCACAAAGTGGTGCTTTGAATGTCGACTGCCTTCACTCCTCATGCGTATGCAGCTGTGACAGCATAAATCACATTTTTGTCAGTCCTTCGCTGTGTATTAGGCGGACGAGTACGTTGTTATGCTCCTTATCTACAGAGAGGCGAGAACGAATGCGCAAGAAACTGAGCATTTACACCAGAAGAGATGTACAAATAGGCGGCAAGCAACGCCAAGAACAATACAGAATGTTAAAAAATGTTTGCGCACACATCGTTACTTGTAGGGATGTCTTCTTTGAAAGACGTACCAGTGACAGTTCCGGTCTTAATGCGGAAGCTGTTTTGAATGCCATACGAAATATTCCAGATATACACGGGCAATTGCACAAGAGGCGAACATTAACCAAGCTTATGTGGTGCGAGTACTGCGAGCCAAAAGGTTTCATCCATATCATTTGCACTTACACAAAGCACTCAAGGAAGAGATTTGGAAGCTCGGGTGCACTTCTCTGAATGGATGCTGGACCAAGTGGCAAATGATATACGGTTCGTTTTCAGAATCCTGTTTTCGGATGAATCAAGATTACACAACGACGGGAGGTTAAATCGTCACAATATTCAATACTGGAGTGTTGTTAATCCTCACTAGTTAGGGGGTAATTTTGCAACACCAGTGGGGCGTGAACTCTGGTGCGGTATCTTGGCAACCATCTTATTGGATCAGCTTTCTTCGAGAGGCATCTAACAGGAGCACGCTACCTGGAAGTTCCCCATAATGATCTCTTTTACTACTATAAGATATACCACTGCAAGAGCGATTAACGATGTGGTTTCTACACAGTGGCACTCCACCGCACAGGTTGATGATCGTCTGCAAACATCTAAATGCGGCACATCCAGGTCAGTGGATAGGAAAATAAGGACCACTATCTTGGCCAGCCAGATCACATGTTTCCAGCCTCTAGAATTCTTCATCTGGGAATATTTAAAGCAGCAAATTTATGCAGAGAGGCTTCGCCAATGAAATGCGGTATCCTATGGATCTATCATACTCGCTATGTTACACCGAGTCAGAATTGATTTGCAATATTATCCTTAGATGTGCATTAACCAACAGATATCAGTTTAGGGCACTTATTTCGTTAAAAGAGTTGTGTTCGAGAATTGGCAATCACCAGGGATTTCAAATAAGGAGAGCTTTGTTACAAACAGTATCCTTTCAGGACTACCATAATACAACAATGGGAGGTGATATTTATTACAAAATAGGGGAATCTTTAGTCCACCGAAAAACTTCTGTGGGTGATTTCTGACAGGAAATGTAGTACAAAAGCTCATATCATCCTGTGTCCGGAAATGCAGTTTCCACGGTAGATGGTACTGAAGCCATTCTCTCATAACTGATTCAGTTTCTCCTCTTCCGCAGTTTTTTTTTCACGTGCACACAGAATTTGGCATATTCAAGACGGTGTAATTCTGGAAGCTGGAGTATGACATTGGCGAAGAAAGTCGCCAGTAGTGGGGCAGCAGTACTGGAACCACGGAGATCAGAACTGTTTCTGTTCTCCGGTCTGGGCGACTTGCCATGCGACTAAACAAAAGAAAACGCTAAGACACGGTCTGACGCGTAGCACGCGAGCTGGAAAATGTGAGTGGAGGTGCACAAAATTTGTCTAACATCTTTAGGTGATAATCTTTAAAATTAATTTAACGTGATTGTGCAACGAGCAGGGAAAACAAGCAAAGAGAGATGGCTATAATGTTCATTTGTTCTTTATAAATAGATTTTATTGTGAGGAATGTAATATTCCAAAGGTTAAATATTTCAAAGTTTATAATACAGTTAACTCATACAGTAACTAAAACCTCAATTCAACGGACTCCTTGTTAAACTTAAATCTGTCTTAAACGGAAATATTTTATGGTCCGATGAATTTTAGGGTGAAAAAGATGCTAAGCTTCCTTTATTAAACCGAAAGTGTCTTACGCGGGCAACGGAAAACAAAGTATACGTTTTAACCGAAAATTTTCCGTTCCGGAATGCAGAGTTTAGAAAATGTTCATGCACTTTGTGAAAATCTGCGTAGTCTCCTCTCAGTACGTGATGTATAAGTTGAAACATGACGATTTGGCTGCTATCTGACGAGTCTAGGACGGGGCTGCGATAATGACAGTCCGAAAATTGAGAAACCTGTCACACTCATCCTTTACTGCATAAATTTGCTAACAATAAGAGCGGGTGACCGTATTTTATTCTTGTCTCTTCCCTTTCCATTTCCTGCTCTAATGACTTGTCAGACAGCATAGACTACAGCTCTTGAAAATATACCTCTAAACTTACAAAGGTGATTATTTAGTTTAGCAGTAGTCACCAAGGCTCCGAAAACAAGAGTTGTGCCAGATCTTAACACGTGAGTCAAAGTGGGTTATGCTGGTGTAAAGCAGATCATGAAGGTGTTCAGTAGGTAAAACTCAAGAGATTCTAAAGAAGAAAACAGACACTCTGAAGCGATAGGAAGTTGTGCTAATGGAAAAATAAAGAAAGAATCGCCGCATATCGGGGAATATGTTACAGGAATATGCTAAAAAGTAACTGAAAAACTGGATAAAACAGAATTCAAAGCATCTAATGAATGGTTGGTGAGTTTCCGCTAAAGGCATCAGAGAGTGTTTAACGAACTTTATGGTGAATCCAATGACGTTAATATTGAAACCATCGCTGATTGGATTGCTAAACTACCCTCAATAATGTAAGGATACGAACCTGAAAACATAGCAAACGGCGACGGGACGGGATTTATTCTTTCGCGCATTACCCAATAAATAATTGTGTTTAAAAGGTGAGAATAGGTGTATGTTTATGGCTTAATTTTGTTAATAGCCTAAGCCTACATTCGTTAAACGAAACCTCTCTTTAATGGAAATGTTTGAGAGCCCCATTCAATTCCGCCGAAGACAGGTTTTACAGCATTGCATTTTATTTTATTGCAAACATTAAAGTTTTAAGTCTTATAGTGAAGCTAGCTAATATTAAATTGTGTAATTTCTACGGCAAATTTTGAAAATCTTCTATTCTATAACTGTCTGTACGTACCTATTCAAACTGATGGATAAAGCAACAACAATATTTCTAAAAGTATTGTGTCACATGCAAACCTTAATGAATTTGTTGGTTCAACACGATGTTCTATAAAATGCATTACTAATACAGATACTTATGACTGCATTAATATAGACAGGAAAGGAAACATATTTCTGCTTTGTTACAAGTAATTCCTACCTACACCAATTAGGGTTAATTCCTTCTCCTAGTAAGCTTCACAATTTTTTCAAAGAAATAAATATAAAAACCAGTTAGAAAAAATGGTAGCAGAGTGTAGAGTATAAAAGAAAAGCACGAGTTAGTACAATTACAAAAATGGTAGTAGTCGTGCGGAACAAGTACAAAAATGTCACGTTTCATGATAGTCATTTTCTAAAATGGATGTTATATAAAACGAACTGCATTTGTGTGTCAATTCCGTCCTTTAAAACCATTTATAATTTCACGGCGTACGTATAACAAAAGTACTTTGTGCATTTTCGTACTATTAAGTCTCATTTTCTTCACCAGGCGTTGCATATCACTACCTAGTAAATCATGTGTTCATGTGTTGTTATTGTTTTTAATATGGGTGTAAAGCGCTGTTTCGAAGTATTTAATTTCAAGAAAGATAATTGTCTATCCCTATTCCTATTTTTAATTTAAACAGTTCCTCCATTTTAGGGTTACCGCCACTCTCTTTGTTTGCCCTTGTGTACTCGACTCTTAACGTACTATGGTTATCGATAATCGATCTTATACGGAAAGAAGAATTGTCTTATTTGCTTCAGGTCACGAGGTTTGCAATTTGATACAAATGCAACATTAACGGCATTACTGCATTTATTAGGTGAAAGGGCTAAAGTGTATACTAATGAAAATCATTTCTCAGAAAAGGATGTTTTGAATTAAATTCGCGAATCTAGTTTTCACTTGAAATACTTTCAAAATTCACTCTTGGCAATAGCTCAATGTTTACCACAAATGCTCATTATTTAAATCCGGTTTCTACAAGTACTTTAAACACGTTCGTACATTTTATGGGAAACATAGTCATGCCTATACGTTTCGTTTTATACATAAACCTCATTTTACTTCTTCAAAGGCAGCGTCTTCTTGTTTGGCGTTAAATACTAAATTTGACGCACCTTTGCATTTCTATGGTATTCGTTTTTACATTGCTTAAATTCAAATTTTGTGTGCAAAATCCTCCATGCCCAACTTATTAGATTCCGGTTCAGCATATAACTTCATTGATAAAGTATTTTGGCAAGGTCTGCCTATTACATTTTGTGGAAAATTACAGTATACAGCTGATCGTCATACGGCGATTTCAGGAGCGCCATTACAGATATGGGGTGTTTTAAATATCCATGTTAAGCTTCTTCCATCTTCAGCGGATATTGGTTTTCACGCAACGGAGATTTTGCCGTATCGGATGGCTTTGGAATGGTCGACTAATTGTAACACTACACTTACTTTGCACTATGCTAACTTTACGATAAGGTTTCCTTTTTGTCTGTCCGATCACCTTGCTTTTGCATAAGGTTCTCCACAGATATGCTGGTTTTATTCCAGAATCGGGGGCCTAGATTTATTGCATTTAACATCGTCTTCTCATTCTAACATTCTGCAGGTTTTAGAACAATTTCCGGATGTTCTTACAGAAGAACTGGGTACAACCCGGGATGCGGAACACTGCGTTCAATTATCTAATACACCTCCTGTTCACTCTTCTCCTTATTGCGTAACTCCACCCAAATTGGAATGTTTTACGTACTAAAATTGATGATACGCCGCATCAGGGTATTATTGAACCATTTACTTACGCTTATTCTAGCTAAAGGTTTTTGGTCCATAAACTGAACAACGATTTTGGGCTGGCCGTAGCTTATAGAAAACTTAAAAAAAATGCTATTTTAGACACCAAGCCCTTACATCGGCCCATTATTTCCGGGACGCAAACCTATTTACTACACTTGACTGGAACCATGCATACTAGCCGGATCCACTTTGCACATCCTTCTAGATCTCTTACTGCATTCCGGACAGCTTGGAACCCTTTTCAATTCCAATTCATTCCTTTAAGTTTATCAACAGTTGTTGAGTGCGAAGGTCTACCCGGGGCAAAGTCCCCCTTCTCTGCCCAGGGTTAGTGCCATCCGAGGGTGTTCTAGTTCTGTCAACATTTTTGGATGAGATTTTTGAGGAATTTAAATTTAAGTTCGCCTTTTACTATCTTGAGGACTTTGCCACACACTAAACGGATTTTGCCCCTCACCTTGAACATTTAGGTTGGTTTTTACTTGTTTGCAACGTGCAGGTCCGTCAACGTGTCCCTCTATAGCTAAAGTGGCTGTTTCACAGATTTCCTCCTTAGGACATTATTTCACTACGTGGGATTTCAATAGACGCTGATCGCACTTTAGCGTGCGCAGTTTTCCAGTGGCTTGAACTGCAAAACAATTAGCCTTCTTTTTGGTTATGGTCACCTTTTCTCAACATTTATTCCGCATTTCCGCACATTGCCGAACCGCTACATGCGCTGTGGCGCAAAGGAGCAAAATTTCTTTAGATATGTTACAACAGCGCGCATTTTGCACCATAAGACAGGGTCTTTTAAATACTCTGGTTTTGGCCATGCCAAAGATCCCACTGAGCCAAAATCTTATCGATCATTCTATTTGTTAAATTCCATAGGGGAAATTTTTAAACAGCTAATAAACAATGGGACTCTAGAATTCAGATCTTTAATTGGTGTGAACGCAAATAAATATGGCTTTGTGAAAGGCAGATCCACGGAGGATGCCCTAAATGCAGCGATGTGTATAGTAAAGGAATTAATATATACCTACGTAATGAGTATTATATTGATATTTGTGGGGCTTTTGACAACCTCAGGTGACCCTTTCTATTTGACGGATTTCAAAATATTCAAATCCGACGTACAGTATGTAATTTACATCTTAACTTCTATAGGAATAGAAATGCACATTTCTACGGCCTAAATACAAGTGTATCCAAAATAATAACCAAAGGATGTTCCCAGAGGTTTGATTTTAGGACCGACCTTCTGGGACATTGAAATGGAAACGGTTTTGGAAAAAGTACAAGATAATCATTTAGTTACCAAAACTGTTGCATATGCTGACGAAGTTATTTTTCTGCTAGAAGGTAACAGTCGGCAGGAACTTGAGGATAAGTGCAACAAATCAACTAGTGATTTGCTTGATTGGTACAATAGTTATAAAATGAAATATTCATCTGTAAAATCCAGATACGTTTTATTTAAAGAGAAATCCCATCACAAACTTTAACAACCCAAGCAGAAGTTATCAGGAAACAAAGTACTTAGAAATCTATTTGAGCGAAAGATTGAACTTTAACCATCATACAAATTATATCAGGACTAAAGCAGAGGAGATAATGACGAAATTGGCAAGATAAGTTCAACAGGACCTTAAGATCCGTAGTACCACTATCTCAACTTATCACACAAGTATTTTTGCATCGCTAATTACGTATGGTGCAGGTGTATGGGCATTTAAAATGAGCAATATTAGTATTACAACTCTACTCCGAAGAACGCAAAGAAACATACCATTGAGATATACTGGAGCTGTAAACACAACTCGGATCATGGCTTTATTAATAGAAACTATCATATGGCCAGTATATCTAATTATACGTTTAAGAGTAGCAAACTTTGGTTACAAAAAGGGTACTTTACCAAGGATAATCTGTGTGGACTTACTGTAGCTCAAAATTAGAAATTAAAAACAGCATTAAGAAGATACTATGGTAACAAGAATGGAACAACATGGCTGGGGAAGCAGTACATATTAATTTTTAACAACATTCATGAACGATTAGAATAAAATACCTTAACCCGACCCAACGGCTTCTTCATTATCTAACTGGACACGGACTCTACGTAACAAATTGAGTGAACATTAAGGAAATATCGGAGGTTGCTTGTACTACCTGCCACATACAGGATTCCCCCAAGAATGTTCTTTTTTTATGTAACAAATATAACACACACAAGAGGAAAGAAAAGCTTTAGATGGCCACCAACTATATGGCAATATAAATTATAAGGAACTTTACATACATCTAGAATCATTGGCAAATAAAATTGGTAATATAGCCTGGGAAAGTAAAATGTATCAACAAATTTAAACATACAGACAATTATTCAAGAACGTATTAGAATATCGGAGCGAAAATAAAGATGTCTACATTAACGTATTGTTATCCTTACATTACACTGAAAATAATAAACTTAAGCCAACAAAACACGTGATAGAAGGAGGTAACACCAGGAGCTGAAGAAGGGCAGGAGGAAGGATAGCGTTACTTAAATTAACAACTTAGAGAGGCAGCACCAGAGATGGCATGAGGGGAGTGGACAATAGTGCGCCTGGTGACAATAGTGCGCCTGGTGGAGAGGGACCACTAAGGTAGGAGGGGAAGGATGAAAGCTCCATAGCTGGTAAGATGGGGAAGATGTCCAACGAGGACAGGAAGTGAATCTTAATTTGAAAGTAAGGTGTAGTGCTTTTACAGTTTTATATATTACCAGTATTTTAAGATTTATAATATATACTTAGTGAAGTGTAACAGAAATAATGGTTTTAGTATTTTAATTTCAACTTAGGCACGTAAAAACGTTTTAGTGAAGTAATAATGAGCATTATTTTCTTAATACATAGGTGTGTTATGGTTTAATTGTATTTATGCTTGTGAGTATGGTCGTGTTTAACTAATATGTACTGTGCTGTTTAAATTAAAATTAAATTCAGTTTTATTTATGGTCGCTCTTTAACTGCTATGGTCCTTTGCGTCCCATTCTATATTGGGCGTGAAACACCGGTAATTTTGCTCAGAGGCCTCTTTATCAGGCTTGAGGTTCTTTTACGTGCCGTAAATCTACGACACGGGACCACCGGCTTTACTTCCCTTCCGAAGGAAGCCGTGCTAAGGATTTTTACGCCCGAAAAAATCCATCGCCCTCCGCCGGGTTTGAACCCGCGACCTTGGGATACTGTGCTGTGAAAAGTCAAACGCAAGAAGCGGTGAAATGGTGTAAAGAAGAAGAAGTGATTATAAATCACTTAAGCCATAATAGAAGGACAAGGTGGAAGAGTTTTAATGTTAAATAAGGACATAATTTTGTTTAATTAATGATTATTTTAAGGCTTTATTCAATTGTGTAAATTTATTTTATAAGGTAATAGATTAGAAATGTGCTGGGTACCGCCTAGTTTTAGTACGTAGTTGTAGATTTAAATTAGGCAAAACTGGATACAAGTTAACTTATTACTGGATATCAGCAATATATGATATTTAATTTATTTGGTCTTAAAATGAATGAATAAACTTAAAATATAAACAAAATTAAAAGCTTTAAAAAGTATATGTATATGAAGTGAAAAAAAGAAAATTAAACAATGTATAAATATGAAGTAATAAAGAATTAAATAAACTTAATATAACTGAGTATATTAAAATTTTTAATTGATAAATAATGGTAATGAAATAATATATAAGATTAAACAGTTGAAATAATATTAAAAGTCTTAAATTGAAAATAACATAATTGCAAATTTTAAATTGGATGTTATATGTAAAGGTGCTGAGAAGACAATATAAAGAATGGGGTTATGTTGTGTTGATTAAAGAGGTATTTTGCAAAATGTTGAATGTATTATACATTCACTTTTGTAATTTGTGTGTTTTTTGTATTTAAATTTAATGATTGGGATTCTAATGAGTGACATTTTGGTATTGTAGTGTTAATTGTGGTTTACGTTTTATTTATTTTGTATCAATATTGTATTTATATTTTGTTCTCCGTGTTACGTAATCATACTTTTTTATGGCTTACTTATTTTTATATTTCATTATTTATTATTTATTTTGTTTGTTAAATTAATTTTAATTAATTTCATTGTAGTCCGTACATACAAAGCTTTTTCACTTATTTACTTTAGCTACTTAACTAGAATTAGTTACTAGTTTTATATATGTGTGTGTGCGTAAAATATTATGTTCCGAAATTATTTAGAAAAAGTGAATAAATTATAAAGATCTGGAACATAGGCCCTCGTTTGCGGAATTAGGTTTCTATATTTCATTTTGTGGGTTTGCTTTAATTGATTCGATTCACGAACCAAATCAGGGCGTGCCCGTTCGCTTAATATTTATTTTTTTTGCCAATATTCCATTAATCACTAAAATTTGGCTATTTTCTTGCAGTTAAACGTGTTCCGACAGCACTTTATCATCGACAGAAGGCGGCCCTGAATGGATTGCGTCGGGACTATCAACGCCGTGCTACTCGATATGATTCTAATCTCCATGCGGCAAATTTTCGTTTCGGAAATTTAGTCATGCTTCTATCACACCCTCAGAGTTATGCTTCTCGAGGGTTTGCCCAAAGTTTGGCTGCACACTACGTAGGATCCTTTCGGGTAGTTAAAATGATTAGTTTGGCTTTATTTCAAATTCAAAATTTGCAAACAGGGTAATCGTTACTTCGCATGCTTCGCAATTGAACTCAGTTCAGGTTAATTAAAACTATCGCTGGGCGTTTCGCTAAGCACTAGCAGCCTTTCATTCTTCAATTGATCCGTGCTCGTATTTTAGTTTATGGCCTCAAATAGAAGCATGGTGGTTTTTATCCCTTGTGAGCTGCAAATCGTAATATTCTCTTCTTTTCTGCTTAAGCCTCTTCCTCTTTGTTTCTTATTCATTATGTGTGTTTTTATCCCTTCTTTTTTTGCTGTCCTTGTAGTGTATTTTTCTTTTGCTTATTGCGTACCTTATATTATTTTATAGTTTATTCGGACCCAATGAATATATGTTTACATAAGGCTCAGTATGCCTTTTGCCGTAAGTAATATGTTTATTTTGCTGGTGGTATGTTCCGTAATTTTTCTTTGTTTCGGAAATTTATTACTGTCTTTCGGATATATTTATACTATAATTTAAATTGTTTTAGGTTAATATTGTATCATTATTATCATTATTATGTCTATGGTTATTTATATATCTATATCTAGATGTGGTGTCAAATTATCAAATTACCAGCTCTAAAGCTTTTCAAAATTATAGTCCTTTCAGGACTTATTTCATACGTATGCTTGGCAATGTTGGTGAAACAGTTGCCTTGGTTGTAACACTAATATCTCTGTTTTCGTCACATTTTACATTTTGTAGCGTATCATAATTGTATATACGCGTATAGTTTTAGACTTTCACACTTTAATGCGTTCAAGCTTTACCCATTTTTGAATTTTATATTTATTGTGCTTGTAATGTTTTCCTTTTTATGCTTTCTTGTAATGCTTTCATTCTGCCTCTGGTTTGTGCATCCTTTTATTCCATCTGCTATGCCACCGTCAACCTATACTGTCTCTGAGTTTTCCATGTACAGTGCCAAGTGTGGATGTTGGCCATTCGCTACCAGTGGTCTTCTGCCCACTTTTGTCGTGAGGGAGTGTTGTACCACTTTCTCTCCTTCCGCCATTTTTTTTGGAATATTCAGGACGACGCAATTTCGGGCGGCAAAGTATGCCATTGGCGGAGAATGTGCTAATGGTGAGGTGGCAGCACTGGACCGACGGAAATCAGAACACTCCACGCTCCCCCTGGCCTGGGTGAGTTGCCATGCGACGAGGCAGTAGGAGACGCTAAGGTACGGTATGACGCGTAGCCCGCGAGCTGGAGAATGTCAGTCGAGGTGCACTATCTTTCGGCCTTCTCAAAGTTTATCTAACATCGTTTGATGAGTACCCTTCAAAACTCATTTAAATTCAGCGAACAGAGAAAACAACGAGATGGATATAATATTCATCTATTCCTTCTAAATAGATTTTACGTGCGGAAAGTGGCATTTCAAAACTTAAATATTTAAAGGTTTATAACAGAGTTACCTCATATTGATTACATTATGTTTTATGAAGATGTTAAAGTTTTAAATCTTATATTGAAGTTAATTGAAGTCAAATATCTAATTGCTACGGCAAATGTTGAAGATTTTCTATTTTATAACAGGGTGTAAATGCCCTTTCAATGTGATACATAAAACAACAAATAAGGATCTAAAATACTGTGTTATATGTAAAGCTTGGTGTATTTGTTGGTTAATCAAGATATCTTAGAGAATTCATTACTAACACAGATATTTGTAACTTCGTCAACAAAGACAGAAAAGGAAATACCTTTGTGCCTTGCTATAAGTAATTCCTACCTACACCAATTATGATTAATTCCTTCTCCTAGCAGGCTTAACGCTTTTCTTAAAACATATATAATTATATCATAAAGAAATTGGCAACATAATGAGTCACATGGCTTCCAGTGTGCGTTTTGTGTCTTGCTGATAGTGTGATTAAGCAGTGTAGAAGCACAATAGTCCGGTGTGCATTCCAGGAACATCCCAAGATAGTGTTCGTCTATGACCAAGCTGGTGGAAACGGTCGAGCGACAGCAGGGATGTACGGAGCCATATACCCTCATAGGACAGCACCACCCACATCACGCAAAATTTGGAGCGATTTTTCGGCGTTTGTGTGAGTATTGGTCCTTTGAGACAGACATACGTTCAGGGCGGCTGCGGGCTTGCTTACACCAGTGTGGAGGAACATGTTCTGCGTGATATTGGGAACAACTCTGGAACAAGCCCGCCAACATGGTGTAAGCCAAAAGACGGTTACCTGTATCCTACATGACAAATGCTATTATCCTGCTATCACCTGCGAATTTCCCTCCGCGGGAAAAATTCTGATGCCGCTTTGTGCAAAAGCCATTACCATTACGGGGTTTCCGTCTTAGTCCTCTTTAACAATGAAGTGACCTTTGCAAGAGATGATATCACTAACCTGCATAATCGTCAGCTGTGTGCTACAGAAAATCCTCTGGGTATGGTTGAAGCTTCTCATTAGTAGCGGTACAGCGCAGTGTTTGGGCAGGGGTTATTGGTGATCGCCTACTGGGCCAGTTCTTCTTCCACAACGCCTGAATTGCGAAACGTATCTTGGCTTCCTGCAAAACACTCTGCCTCCATTGTTGGAGAATATGCCTTTGGCAGTACGACAGGCAATGTGGCTGCAGCACGATGGAGCGCCTGCCCGCTTCCGAATTAATGTTCGCCGACACCTCAACATCTTCACCAGACATTCGATAGGACGCGGAGAGCCTTTAGTATGGCCTGCTCGATCTCCTCACCTAACACCCCTGGATTTTTACCGGTGTGGACATATGAAAAGCATTGTGTACGGTAAGGCTATTTCTGATGTTCAGACTGTTCAACAGGGTGTCCCCATAACCAGTGACGATAATTGGATACAGCCCAGAGCAATTTGAACGTGTGAGGCATTTCATGATGCGACGTGTGAACGTGTTAATTGCATCCCATGGAGTCCACTTTGAACATCCTTTGTGACATGTACAGGCTATGCACTGTGTGCCAGGGTTCCTTGATGTCGTTCTTCAGTGCAATCTATCGTGGAAACTATGCATTTCCGGACACAAGGTGTCATGAGCTTTTGTGTTCCATTTCCAGTCAGGAATCGCCCCCTGAAGTTTGTCGATGGCCTTCAAACTCACCTGTATATTTCTGTGCACTGCATCAAAGAACTGTACTATTGCCACTTCTATGCCGAACATTATACAATATGCAATTTTCTTATGGTCTGAGATCAAATGCGAATAATGCTTATTCCATCAATATCAATTGTACGTACCTATGTTGCGTTTTAAACTCATGCTTAAATGTAGCTTAGTAGAAAGAAACATTAAACTATTATGGCTTTAAAGGATGATGGTGACATAATAACGGTATTATTATTATTATTATTATTATTATTATTATTATTATAATTATTACGAGGCGTATTCCAAAACTACATTTGGTGAACAAACATTAACGGATAGTAGACCTGGATGACGTTTCATGCCTCCAGCGCTGTCTACTGACTCCTGAGGAACCTACCGTAGTGTTGGTTTGACGCAGTAGAGGTTTGCCAGGCGGCAACAGCAGATCGCAATGACCGCGACAATCGTAGATCCCGCCAGGTGTGAAGTGCGTGTGTGATAGATTTTTGCTGGAAGCTGCGGACATCCATCTTGAGTTATGACTCGTGTATAGACCGGACATAATGAGTGACAAACAGGTTCAACACTGCTGTCGAGAATTTCGAAATGGCAGCACAAATGTGCACGACGAGCACCGGAATGGTGGGCCCAGTATTCGAACCGACGACATCGTTGAGCAAGTAAACCAAATACTTCGATGTGGTCGGCGTTTGACGATTAGTGCTCTGGCTGATGAATTCCCAAATGTTCATTGAGCCCCACATTGCAGGATTATCACTGAACAGCTTGGATATCGGAAACTTCGTGCGAGGTGAGTGACAAAACTGCTCCTCGGTCAGCACAAAGAGCAAAGAATGCGCAGTGCACGACAGTTTTGGAGCGCTTTAAACAAGATGGTGGTGGTTTATTTTCCCACATTGTTACGGGCGAAAAGAAATGGATAGCGTACACCAACGCAGAACCGAAACAACAGTCAATGCAGTGGTTCCATTCCGGTTCACCCAAACCAAAAGGGTGTAAGCAATCGCCGTACACGAATCGCAAAATAATAGCTACCGTGTTTTGGGACGAAAACGGCACACTTTGGACTGATTTCATGGACCGTGGATTAACAATTACAGTTGACGTGCACTGTACAACGCTTACCAAGGTGAGACTGCGAACCAAAATCGACGCCGTGGAAAACTGTCGTCTGGCATCATCCTCCTGCACTACAACGCACGCCTGCACACCGCTGCCAAAACCAAAGATAAAACTCAACAGTTTCGTTGGAAACTCTTTGACCACCCTCAGTACCGACCTGGCAACAAGCGACTATTTCTTCTTCTTGTATTTGAAACGGTGGCTGGGTGGACAACGATTTCAAACCGACGATAAACTCAAGACCAGCTTTACCAACTGGTTCAGTTCCCAAGCGGCAGACTTCTATGCCGAGGGATTGAAGAAGCTGTTGCAGCAAGTGTAGAGATGTGAACGGCGATTATGTGTAGAAATAAATTAGATATGCAGCACATATTACTGTCAATAAAAAGCTTGTCTCATGAGCGATGTTATTATGAACAAACGGACCTTAGTTTTGGAGTACGCCTCGTATTATCATTTACTGTTATTATTATCATCGCCATTAACCGCTTATCAACAATAGTATTGAGCTGATATTCTATAGTAGGTATCTTAGAATACGTTGTAGTGATTTCTTGATATCTGTCATGTGTAAAAACGCCCATTTGTCGGGGCTTGAGTAAACATATAATAAGAGAAAACGGAAAGTTATGCATACAGGATTTACCTCATGCATATGCAATGCCTCCGTCGAGCATACCGAAAGGTACTTCCGCTTCCATTGACCTTTACCCATCTGGAACAGTGACAAACGAAGTACGGCAGCCAGCTCTGCCTATTGCATTCTTCAGATGCATTTGTGGAGCAGATACATGGTAAATTACATACACAGATTTTAACTGTCAAAACAATTCCTTTAACCACACAATACACCTTGATTTCAAAACGTAGATAGGAAAAGTGTAACTTGTTTACGCACATTTTATTGTGAACGGTCTAATAATTATATAAGTTATCTAATTTATGAAGTGTTTTAACCAGTGTAACTATTTCGGCTGGTAGCTTAACGATACTTTCAATTACTGAGGCAACCTAAGGAGATACTTTCTTTGTATGTGTGCGCTCATTACGCAAGCAAATGGGATATGAAACACAGCCATACAATATTCAAACTTTCGACCGAAAGGTAATACTAGGTTGTCCATCTAGAAGAGATTCGGTCTCATGATAGTAATATTACTATACATTCAGGACTACCAATGAAGTGAAAACGAAGACATTAGACCTTACTACAATATCCAACACTTCAACGTTACAGTTCAACTACTATAACATACATTACACCGGGTGTAAGAGGTATAGATGTCTTTCTCTTAGGAGGTGATACAATTTGCAAGAACAAATTAAAACTAATAATACCATTTTAGTCTCTAATGCTAATTTCAGGAAAAAATGTTCACACAACGAACGCTTAAAGGAAGTGTTATTGAAATGTAACCGACCTCTATGCCTCAGGCGGCATCGTCTTTGGTCCGCCTTCGGAAGGCCGTGGATTTGATACCCGCGGACGACCTTCCTGAGCTATGAGTTTCTTCGGGGCTTTCCACGGGCCGCTAGGGAACGCTGGGCAGGTTCATTAGTTTCTAATATTCTATACCACGTGTTGAAATAAAGGCATGTACTTTGTTTAGTACATTTCTTTACATTGCTAAATGAAAGTACCTAGTTTTCTTTATATGTTCTCTCTAAATGTTTCGATAATTTACAAAGCTTTTTGTATCTAACGGTTATAAAATGCTGCACCTATATGGTTATAAATAGCAGTATGGTAATTAAAACTTTAGTTAAAGCCTTTGTTTACTTTTAATGCTTGATTAAAACATAAACAGGTGTTATTTACTTTTGTTGCTTTAATTGAACACAAAACAAAAAAAAGTGTCTTGGAAATTAAACACTACTAAAGAAGTTGATATCTTTCCTATAATGCGTAATGATTTCATAATGGATTCAGAGATAGAGCGCACGTTCTATCTTACCCAACATTACCCATTAAGCTGTGGAAGCGCATACTCTGAAGTGGGTGCTCTTTAACATGTCAACTTTGGTAATGGCACGTCAGGAGTACGTGGCGGTCCTCCAGCAGTCAAACCGGAAACTTGCGGCTGCCGCCACATTGCGACTACCGAAAGTTTACTTGGTGTTCGTTGTTTCATATGCTTTTAGTGCGTGGATCTTCTGTTTTAATAGACAGTGTGCGCTAGGTAAAGAGATTATCAATATGCCTACATGTGCAGCATATACCTGCTCAAACAGGGTTTCAAAGAAGATTCCAGGCATAAGTTTCACAGGTAAGCATTCATTTGTTAGCCTCTTCCTCACGTGTTCTTGGAGCTTAATTTCGTAGTGCAATATAATAGCAAACTGAAGACGAATGAATGGTTTACGCACATTACTGTACTAATTATTATAATAAGGTGGTGGTTAAGCTTTTCTGTTGGCAAAGAAATATATTTTCTTACGCATACCTATGTTATAACCCAGTATTCCTAAGGGACTGTATCATCTCCATGGCAGCAATTGTTTGGTAAGAATTATTTACTTTTCTAATGCAACATCATTTCTGTTATATCATATACACTTATTTTTATTCTATTCTTGGTATCAAGTAATCCTGGAGCAAAATAAAATGTTTAGGAGCTCTATGAAGAGAAAATTGGCACCCAAATATTTATAGTTATGTGTGCTCAATTCACTTTAAAATACTCTGATTTTGATAAAGCATCCCCTATGTAAATTCAGTATAAAGGAAGAGGCTATGCCTTCCTTGTACTTGCATTTCCAAGTATATGCAGGATGATTGTAATATGTGCCGCTATCTGTATTATATTAACGGAAAATACAGCATAAACACCAAAGGCACCTATATGTCGGTAGGGATATTACTACGATTCCTGACCTCAAATGGACCGCCAATTAATTGGTGATCAATTGATTACATATATAATTACACTTGTTCTGACACCCGCCGCCATTGTCGCCATCTTGCCGCCAAAAGAAGCCGTCTTCTCTAAGCGCTTGTCACCTGTCAAACGTGATTCGCAAGGATTTCCAAGGATTGGCAGGGTGTAGAACATGTCAATAAATCAGACAGCTATCTGACATGTATATGTTTATCGTGCATCATTAACTTCAAAGGACTGAAGCTGCAGACAAAGGGTATGCCGTCCCCTGTGACTGCAAGTTCCCGTATTGGCCATTAAATCTCTGGTCGCGTACCAATGGATTGATTAACATAATGAAGTATTCATTAACTAACTCAGGAGTCTTCAAAGGGTTGTTACCTTACATGGGTGTTACCATGTATATCAAGAAATACCGACAGTCAGATAACACTCAGGCGTGTTTATAATTATTGCGCACCATTGACTTCAAAGGGCTGAAACCAAAGATAAAAGAAATGCCGTCCTCTAGAACTGCAAGTTACCGTATTCATCCCCCTAAATCTATGGTCAAGAAAACAAATTAAATTGAGGGTTACTTAGGGACACTTTTAACTGCAATGGTTCCTGGCGTCCCAATTTATACTGGAGATGCAGGACTCGAGAATTTGCCCAGGGGCTTCTGTATTTGGCTTGAGATTTTTTTACATGTCGTAAATTTATTACACGGAATCACTAGCTTTAATTCCCTTCCGAGGTAAATGTATAATAATCTGAATAAAATAGCGATATAATATATGAATTCAATTTACTTTTTAAAAAATGTCCTATTATAATCCATCAATCAACTTCCAAACAAGTGATAGCCTTGAATTCTTATACACATAAATATATAATTGTTTGCAGCACACGGAGAAGCGGTTTGTATGTAAAAACTTTGCCATGTGGAATCGGACAATACAGTCCGGAACGTTTGCAGCTGCTTGAATCCCGGCTGTGAATTTCACAGATGCATTTATAGCCTCCTAGGGTTGATGAGAGCAGTCTATCACGAATAACAGCGCACGATGAAGAATATCCTTTCTCTCCAAGGCAGGAAAGTTATCTCTATGATAATAAAAACTTTGAAATTCGCAGTACATTTTATAGTGAGAAGCAAATTTGGAATTTTCAAAGTTGAAATGATGATAGGGAAAAATTGTTTTATTTATGGACGCCTTTAACTGCTGTGGTCCTTAGGGTCCCACTCTACATTGGACATGAAAGACAGGTAATTTTGCTCAGAGGTCTCTTTATCGGGTTTGAGATTCTGTTACGTTACGCAAATTTACGACACGGGACTACTGGCTTTATTCCACATTCCGAAGTCAGCCATGCTAAGTATATTTACGCCCGAGAAAATCCATCGCCCTCCGCCGGGTTTGAACCCGCGTTCTCAAGAATTAGAGACCATCGTGGTAACCATTACACCACGGAGGAAGATATGGTATGGGTAGGATTCACTGTTGAGAAATAACCACAAATTAGTAATATTGCAATGATCAAACTCGGAATATGCCTTTCTGTAATCATCCAGTCTTACAGTCTATGCCCCCACTATCACGAAGCGAGGTTTATCTAGCGTAGATGTTATTGCTTGGTACTATGTGAACGATCTTCTCTGGGTACGGCTGGCTGGATATGAAGATCCATGGAACGAAAGGCGATGTATAGAGGTGTATCAGCCTTTACAATTTTTAGAATGTGAACCCTTTCAGCTGCATAAAGGCGAATTCAAGACATCCTCCATTAGATTTTAGTTAAGTTCACATTAGCTTCCTCTCCATCTGAAGTGTGAACAAAAATTTTTGAATCTTTGGATATTATGAGAACCAATTCAAACCTTCTGTTGAGTAGAGCTCCTTATGATCATCAGCAAAAGCTAGAGGCATCGACATCGGGACTATACCATTGAAAGCCCCATTTGCAGCATTTATTATGTCACCTTCTTCAACAGGTAAAATCTATATAGCATTTAGCAAAGCATTCGGCTTCATGGAGATCATAATTTCGTATGGTTGCAGTAATTCCCGGATTCCTTGTTCTGCCTGTATTTGTAGCATTCGCATATAGACGAATTTCATCAAGCATGATGGCTATGGCATTATTGGTGAGCTTTGCTGTAGTAGGAGATCCATCTAAATTGGTGAAAGCACTCTCGGTGTAAAATTAACTCTTGTTAGGCAGGGTATTGAAGTCTTTGGTTTGGCACGGTATTATAATTTCCTCACTCACATCCAGAGCAGTTGTAATGTATCATTGAAAAACATGCTCTTCCTCAGTTGAAATTGAATATTTGTAATGGACGCTCTCTAACTACTGTGGTTCTCAGTGTCAAGAATTACTTTAGTATTTCTAAGAGGCGATAAAATGTCGAACAATCGAGGACACGTCCTTTTAGGACACAAGATTGTTCTGTTAGCACTGAAAATGATATTCAATAGCCGCGAATCGAGGTTACAGAAGTCTTACCTTCTTTCTTGCCTGGGTGGCAGACTCGACATCGACGCTCTGAATAAATACGGGTGCTTCACACCCCATCATAGCTAAGTTAATTTATAATGAGTGGATACATCCAGACGTCGCTATCGTACAGGTAAGATGAACTAGTGTTAAGTTCTTGCTCGTCCTGGCCGTTAGGCTATCCAAAAGCCCCTAACTGGAATTATGTACATTAAGTACAAATATAACTCTTAGTTTTTATTCACCACCTTGGACCTTTTATTTGACGCCTGTTGCTATAACGCACTAGCCCATGCCCTAACTACCAACACCCGATACCCATCCGCTCTTTCACATCTGAGTCTAAAGTCCTTCTGTGCACACCACCCCTTTGGGCAAGCCACCCTAAATAGGGGTGATAGAAAATGTTAGTGCTGCCGGGTATAATTATAGGCTTGGCAACACGGTTCCAGTTGCAATAAAAGTGAGTGGTTAGGTGCAGCTATCCCTGGTTGGTGAATGAAGTGAAACGTTTTTTACTCTCGATTAATCAGTTGTGAATTCTTGTCACTAATTCCAGCACCAGAGGAGCCTCATTATATAGAACCCACACTCCCACCCTTGCGTTATGATTTGCGTCATTTTTGTTTTTAAGAGCATGCCTTAAGGTGTAAACTTTCTTCTTCAGCTGGTGTAAATTATGCTACTATAGTAAATAGGTATACGTTTTCGTGCATGGCAGAGTCTGCTCTGATTCCTACAGACGCTGCTAGCTCCATTTCACAAGAAATTAGAAAATTATGCACGGAATTAGCAGCTAGATAGGACAAACAGTTAAAACTTTAGCAGAGTATCATTACGGATTCGAGAGAGGTTTCCAGCGAAATAGTGACACTGCAAACCGGTTACCGTTAAAGTTCGAGAAAGTTATCCATACCCCACTTTCGGGCACAAGAAAGTTAGGCAAATAAACAACAACCAGTAAAGGCGATGATCACATAACCACTTTTTATACTAAAATGGACTCACCTGTGGTAGGAGGCGCTGTTGCACCAGATGTAGCTCAGCACATTCAGGTTAGTCGCCATCGTTAGATCCAAGGATCGTTTCCGGGAAACCAAGAGAAAGTGTGAGGGATTACTTACATAAGTTCTAGATAATAGCACGCGCTAAGAATTGGGCAGAACAACATTAAACCTAGTACTTGTCATGTTATGTAAGCAATACGGCGCCAAATAGGTCCAAAACAGTCTCGTGCAGGAATGTAAGTGCTTCCATGGGAAATTTTAAAGCACGAACTGTTAAATGCTTGCGTCCACGCGGTGGAAGGAGAGATTATGGAATTCAAACTAAGAGAGAGGATGCAGGATCTCAGTGAACCAAAGTAATAGTTCGCATGTGACGTAATAGCTCTGTATTGCATTTAAATTGAGTTTTATTTCTGGACGCTCTTTAACTGCTGTGGTCCTTAGAGTCCCATTTTATATTATGCCTGAAAGAACAGTCAATTATCTGTGAGGCCTTTCTATTAGGCTTGAGCTTCAGGACCACCGACTTTACTTCCCTTCCGAAGGAAGCCACGCTAATGATTTTTACGCCGAAAAAATCCATCGCCCTCCGCCAGATTTGAAACCGCGACCTGGGGAACAGAGGCTAGCATCGTAAGCACTACACCGTAATAGCTCTGTGCGACCTGGCTAACCCTGGAATGTGGGAAAGACAACGCATAAATTATATTTCAAGGGGTCGTAAACCGTCGCTAATAGAGCATGTATTGCCCTAAAATCCCAAATCGGTAGAAGACGCAGTAATTCAACTTGTGCGCAAGATAGAATAAGCGCACTATCTGACAGAGAACAAGGTTGACCTAATTAGTGCACAGGTCACCTCCCCTATCGTGCAGGAGGAACGCCTTCACAAACGTATGGCACATATGCCTAAAGTGATGGAGGAACTAGTGAAATAGGTGCTAAGACACAAAAGGAATTTCCACCCTCCATACCTCAACTCCAACGTGCAACGTCGACCTGTTAAGAAAATCGGAACCCCGACCAACTTTAATAGGAATGTATGCAGCCAGAATAGGACAGCCTCCAACAGACCTGTCTGTGGGTACTCTAAACGAGTAGACCACGTCATTGGAAACTGCCAGACGCGGAGGAGGGACATAAATTTGCATCCCGCCTCGATAAAATTACCCCCATAAGACCCATAGTAGCTAATATATCAGAAGCTATCAATTCAGCAAACACACTGCAAACAAAGGGAATTATCAACGGAGGAACAAGAATTGACGTTCTAATACATACAGAAACCTGAGTTAGCATTATTAATGACAATCTAGTAGGGATAAATAGGCAATCGGCGCACCAAATTTAATCCTGAGACTAGCGAACAACAATATAATTGCAGCGCAGCATCGAACTAAAGCTTATTTTCGGATGGCTGGAATAGAATCTAAAGAACAGCTCTTGGTGGTGAAGTATTTTCCACACAGTTTGTTGCTAGGCATGAGCTTTCTACAGGAATACAAGGTGGTTATACACCTGGGAAATGGCGTAATAATACTGACGCTACACGACTCCAAGGGGGACACCGTAACATCCAGGAAAAAGTGATACTTGTTGCTTGTACTGGTCATGCTCGAAACTGACACACAAGAATTGAAATCCAAAGGCTATTTGCGAACAAGATATACAGCTATCTCCATTCACCACCGTACAAGTAAATGTTAAGCGCTATTGCTCCCTACGAATACACTAGTACTAGAACCATACATTACCACCAAGTAAAAAACCACATTAGCATTGTGCCAGACTATGTGACGGTAAACAAAATCAGAAGCTCCAAGTCCAAAACAGCACAGCTGCTCCACAGGGAATATTTAAAGGTACTACTCTAGCACTCGTATACAAGTTTGTATTGGTACAAGCGGACCCTTTACACGTGAACCCCTAAGCAAATAGACATAAAAGTACAAAGTTTAACATCAACTGCAACTATAATCGGAGCAACAGTTCTACACACGTGAAAATCTTAATGAGAGCTATGATGCGAGTTGCTTACCACATCAGGTGGTGACCGATCGACTGAATGCTGCAGGAGTGCGAGGGACAGTCATCGTTAAATATCCACAACGGTTCTGCACTGCGTTGCGCTGATAAACTTAGTTATATACAGTACATTAAAATCCACGCTGTAAAAAGCGCTTAATATAAAAAACGCTGCCAATCATTGCCTCCAATTCTTCCACATCTAACAACCCTTCTTCTTCTGCGGAATCAGTCACATTATTGCCGTCATCACTGCTGTCACTACTTTCTGCACCATTATCCTGCATGAGAATTATTTCTGTTTGATTTTCTGCAATTCCGTATTTTTCGGAATAATGATTCTTAATTTATTCAGCATGTCGCCATACATTTTCCCATTCTGGCCTTCCAATTTCAGCAAATTGCTGGTGTTATAAATGCTCCACATATTTTAATTTAAAAGTGATATTTCTGCATGCCACCCATTTTTTGACATCAGCCCAGATTAATTCGATTGGGTTTAGATCTGGGCGATACGATGACGGTCTAAGTACATTATGGCGATAATGTTTTACTATCTGGTCAAGTATGTATGACTTCTGAAACAGTTTGTTGACTTTAATTAAGTTATATAGCTTTGTTTTACTCATGCTTTCATCTAAAGCTTTATGTCTAAGTAACCAAGCCCTCATTTCTTCTTTCAAGGAAGTTGAGGTAGGTGGTTTGTGAATTTGAGTGTTGACGCATTGTGAAGCATTGTCGATGACCAGAACAGACCCAGCAGGCATATTAGGTATCAACATGGCGTTGATTCACTTCATGTAATTTTCTGTATTCATTTCTTGATGAAAATCTCCTGTTGTTTGTTGCGACTTGTAAAAGAAGGGCATTTGGAACGAAGCCGATCTTTCCAACAGCACGAACGATAATAAGTATTTGCCCTTTGGCAACAGGTGCCTGCAAACCTAATTCGCTATCCTCACTCCAACTTTTAGATGTTGTATGACTGCTGTGTATGTATGACTCATCTTCATACATTATAGTATTTTTCTGAAATTTGTAGCACCACCTTGAAAATTGATGCTGATATAAATGCACACTGATATAAGTACATATAAAATTATAGTCATTTGGAAAGGTAGAATCAGACTGAAAAATTCAATGCCATAGCCGGGATTTGAACCACGGATCTTAGGCTTTCCGTGCCGTTGCTCTAACCGACTACGCTATCATGGCAACATTTACTTTTTATTTTTATTTTTTTATTTTATTATTATTTTTTTATTTTATTTATTTATTTTGCTTTTCTGTTAGAACTCTTCTATTTGATTTCGGTTTCTTCCATTTGAACCCTAAATCTTTAATAATTTTTCTGAGATTTGTAGCACCAGCTTGAAAGTCTCTGCCGTCTTTCAGCTGGATGAGCAATCTGCTTATTGTTAGCACAGTTTTTTCTTCCACATAGGAATTGTGAACCTTGCGCCGAATGACGCATTCGAAATCGTCTATTTCTGTAATACGCTTAGGGACCTTATGTTTCTTCCCAGGTGTGTCAAATGGTACTCTTTCATCCATATGTTTTTTTCTCTTATCTTTGAGAACTCTGGAAACGGAACTCGGTGAAACACCAGTTGCTTTGACTACTCTTTCTTTCACTCTCTTAAGGCTTTTGTGGAACTCGGATATAATTTCTTCCTTCATCTCTGCTTCTTGCTTCATGAAGTCGATGACATTTGCAATTATTTCCCTACTTTGACTATGTAACACCTTACCACTTAACTTTGAAAACATAGGAGCCATGGTTATAAATATAACAAATATGAAATAAGTACTATTTAGATACTGAAGCTCTCTTTAAAATTACAACCAGATGCAGACACTTTCTATGCAGACTGTATGTGTTACGCACTGTGAGTAAGCAAAGGTGTTATATCGCTTTCGTTGATAAAGCTAAACATAAACCATTCCTAGGCTCGGCAGCTGGGTTGGCAATCAAGGTCACGATTCCAGAAGTTTTGCGCGAGTAATAGAAGGGGAGCAGCAAGAAAAACTGCGGAAATTACTCGACAGTAATAGCCATATTTTCGCGACTACCCTACAGAGGTTAGGAACTACAGATAAAGCAGAACTTATACACAGTTAACAAATACCACTAAAATATAACAAAAGCCACTCAGGGTGCCCCACAATTAGAGAGAAACAACTAAGGAGTCCCAGAGCAGCTGGAGCTCACCAGTGGTTCTAGATAAGAATATGTAAGGAGCATACCGCTTTTGTGTAGACTACAGGAAGTTCAATGCGCAAACATCTTCATCGGTATACCCGTTACCATTGATAGACGAACTACTTAGTTATTTTGGAGGTTCAAATTTTTATTGTACTCTTGATTTACTCAGCACATATTTTCAGCCACCACTAGCCCACGAACGTAAGAAATATTCTTCGTTCCTTACGTCAGATGGACCTTTCGTATTCGAGACCGTGAGCTTTGGCTTATTGAACGCACCCAGCGCGTTCACAGAAACTGGAAACAAATAATTAGCAGATCTGTGATATAAAAGAGCATTGATATAATTAGACAACACAATAGTGTTCGCACGCACATTTCAAAAATTGTTCTCGATTCTGGAAGCAGTATTTAAAAAAAATCGAGGAGCACACACTTAAAATTAAATCTCAAAATGTTTTTGAAATGGTTAAGATAAAGCTACTAGAGTACGAAGTGTCTGCAGCAGCAGCCATAGAACCCGGCACGAAGAAGATTCAGTGAATCAACCAATTAAGAACTCCAAGGAATGTCAAAGAAGTAAGTAAGTATGAGGATCATTTTCCTTCATTAGCAGGTTCATCAGTAATTTTGCAGCGATTACAAGGCCACTGAATGATCTGACAAAAGCCGATCCATGATTTGTGTAGGGCAGGAACAGCAAGAAGCTTACAACAAATTAATAGACCTAATCGTAACGGCTCCGCTTTTGACAATTTCATACCAGGGGCCAAAACCCAAATACACTGAGATGCCAGTATTAACGGCATCGGTTGCTACCTAGTTCAAAAACGGAATGGGAAAATCCACCCAGTAGGGTTTGTCTCTAGGAGTTTGAGCAAAGCCGAGAATGTTACAGTGTATCAGAATAAAAATTATGTATGGGTCGTCAAAATTTCGCCAGTATATATAATATATATCCCATTATGCCGTAACCAAGGTGATAGATCATGCATGCATGTCTGCGCAAACTTGACTAAGCAAAAGCATTTGCCAGGAAGATT
This sequence comes from Deroplatys truncata, assembly GCA_030765065.1. NCBI lineage: Eukaryota > Metazoa > Arthropoda > Insecta > Mantodea > Mantidae > Deroplatys > Deroplatys truncata. Next base: position 403,228,928 of record CM060990.1, on the reverse strand, counting down.
GCTATGCTATAGTTAAGTACTGTAAGAATTTGATTACACAATCCGACACAAATCAATAGTGAAATATAAATATAGGACCACTTATCGACGATGTCCGTGGATCCCCGGGAACGCGAGACAGCACAAGAATACGAAGATCGAATAGCCTGTATTCTAGATCACGTAAGAGTAACACAAAACCAAGAAATTTACCCCCAACTGAAACTCCGATAAAAGCTCTAAAGCAGCCGAGCACAGCAAATGTCAGGTTAACTTGATAAGCCCCGACCTATGTGCTAGAATCCAGTGTACTGTATAGAAAAATGTAGGCAATACAGGTAACATGCGCTTATCAGTCGTACCTGAGAGTTTACAGCAGGAGATACTTTGTAATAATCATGACCACCACTTGGAGGTTTTGGATTTGCTAAAACATTTCACAAAATTAATTCGGGCTACATTGGAGCGGAATGAAAAAGGATGTACAACATCATGTAAAAAAACGCGTATCCTGCCAACAACAGAAAGGGCCAGTTAATGGGAGAGGAGCCTGGCTAATGTAGCCCGTTAAAGTCAATTATTTGGGATAGAGATTATCACTAGATATTTTGGGGCCTTTTCCAAAATCAAAAAGGGACAATCGTAGGTGGTAGTGGTCATCGTGTTTTTGTCGAGTGACTTAGAGATGAGCTGTATCCCAACATCGATATATCACATGGCTGAATTTATTTTGGACGGTGTCATCTGCCATCAGGGCGCTTAAATATATGCTATCGGAACATTGCGCGCCTAAATATATGCTATCGGACAGAGGTTCATTGTTTACGAGCGAGGGGACCCAAGAGTTATTAAGCTAATGGGAACAATCCTGAGTTTGACAACAGCCTATAGGCCGCAGACAATCGCCCTCAGAGAAAAAACAAGTAGAACGATTGCTCAAGTAGTTAGCAATTCGCAACGCACTGTTTGAAATAGAAATTTACACTAAATTTTGGTTTCCATAAATACAAGCAAAGAGGGAAGTACAAAATACACACAATTCAAACTCCCATATGCATGAAAACTTGTGTTACCCCATGACGTGTAATTACAGAGCACACGCAAAACTTTGTTCGTGTGACATACTAAGGATGCAATTTTGAAGGCAAGGGTTCTACCATCTGAAAATATAGGGAAGAGACGGGAAAAAATAAACGATTGTGCGATAAACGAGCGGCACTTTTAATATAAGGTTACCGACCTAGTAATGCTTTACACCCCTAAGAGAAAGATAGGAAGAGCTACAAAGCTGTCAATAAACTATTCGGGCCCGTACAAAATTGTGAAAAGTGTATGTTTCTTGAACTATGAGATAAAAGCGCAAAATCTCGCAAGAAAGCAAAACGTCCAGTTAAATAGGTTTACACTATATTATGTATAAAGGTAGCAATAATAAGGTGCTGCTAAAACACTCAGCAAATACAGGCATGCAAGAGTACGCTATGAGATTGCCACACTCACACAAGAGAATGGAAAATTCCTGATGTTCCACTTTTCAACACACACGCTAGCGAAAGTGCTTCCGCACACAATCTCCGTAATACACTGTCTTCTACAACATGCAACAATCAATAATGATAACAGAAAAGAAGAAAAATAAAACGAAATAAGGAAAGGAGAGATACTACGTTTGAAGTTTTCACAATAGTCCTCTAATGCTTGAAATTACTTTAAGTGATTTGTTATGTGACAATGCATTATATGCTTTGCACCTCCAACATAATTAAAGTTTTTAGGGGGAGCACGTGAGAATCCACGCGATCCAACTTTGCACTCTGAGAGGTATAAATGGGAAAGATGTCTTAATTGAAGTACAGTAGGTAACCCGAAAACGCGACCCTGGTAGCTCTTCACCTTCTTAAAACAGTAATTTTTCAGATTTAAAGATTTGAAGGAAGTGTATTGTAATCCCAGAAGCTAATTTTGGGAACACAGTTTTGATGAAAAGTTGATTTCAAGGAAGTTTATGGTGTACGCCTCAACGAAAATGCCTACATGAATTATAAGGGTTTTATAAGTTCCCCTATACCCTTTACCTTTAACGTAGTATAAATATTGAAAATTATAGCTAGAGTATCGTATGAACGTCTGAGATTTTTGGAGTGTTTAAGTTTAATCTTAGCATAGTTTTTTGTGAAATTAAGTTGTTTCGAAAAAAATCATAACGAACGTTAAGCCAGTTGTAGATGATTTCCACAAAAGTAAAACTTTGCAGGCGAGAACCATAAATAAATAAAAAGCTTTGAGAGCAGGAAAATAGAGCAGCGCAGAGTTACAAAAATGTATGGTATAAGGATGATTGATTCTAGTAGATAGATAAATAGATAGATATATTAAATATAGTGTGGCAAGGAAGAGAAATGCAACAACGTAATGTTATAATAATGGATTCAAGAAGAAAAAATACGAAAGAGTTAAGGGGAATAAACCTGCAAAGGTAAATTTTGAACAGAGAAGGCAACGAACTGATAATGGTAGCTAATCTTTCAAATGCAAATTCACGTGCCATCATGCAATATGAGGTTATCAAAAGTGTTGTGACTTTGTTCCTATGTTGTGTTTGGTAGTAATGACCGAGGTGGGATGTTGACCTCAAGGAAACATTTGCCGTAAAAATCCGAGCAGTAGCAATGCCACTATAGAAACACATGAACTCCAAGCACCGATAAGTGCAGTTTTGATCTTAGTAACGCGAACAGATTTGGTGTGGGAAGGAGATCAAGCCTGAACCAAATGTTAAATTTATGAAAACGCAAAAAGGTACGGAAAGCGTAGTTCATATATGTAAATATAATCAAGAATGAGTAAAAGATAACAAGGGAAGTTACAGGAGAACAAACATAGTCAGGCAACAAACACACACAGATACGTAGTAGAGGTAGAACGATAACACGCCTCACACACGCTGCCGAGCGAGTTAAAAAAATTATAAGCAGCGTAACGTTATACGCGTACCTAGTTCACAAGCTATATTCACACTGACACTCCAAGATTGACCAACTAGATGGTAACACAGAGCGCAAAGTAAAGCGCTGACAGCACAGTTTCCATGGGCAAGCGAACTCTGGAGCGAGCAGTGGTGGACCACGTAGTCATGAGCATATGTGAATAGTAATGTGAAATAGTTGAGTTGACGTAAGAATGAAATGAATCAGGCGCAATATAAAGACCTCCCAGATACTAATTGCAGTATTCAAATAAACAGAAGTAAGGTAATAACAACCAGCAATTAGAGCATGTAAATAATCACAGTAAAATGTATGTATAATTTTTGTGCTGCTGGTAAGTATTTTTGTATGTGCTTTCTAATGATATATTTAATCTGCTTATTGATAAAACACACCAAGTTACAGTTTCTGTTGCAGGAGGATCCAGGAAACCATGGAAAACAGGAGCACGAGAAATTAATGACCAAGTTCCATAATAGACCTTAGTGAAAAGCCAAGAAGTTTGGAGCATCTTTGGGGTCATACGAAACCCTCCTAGGGGAAACGTGGTATAAAATTATTAACTTGTTCTTAATGATTATAAAATAAGCCTTTCGGGTTGTTCCCAAAAAATATGGTGTAAGAGAGAAATGGTTCTAAGAATTTGTATACTCTCAATAAGTAACTACTGGTGCATTTAGAGTGTTACACAATCCCGCAGATAACATGCCACTTAACATTCCAGCCAGAACGAGAAGCGGAAGGAAAGTCGGCAGTGAATTGCGTGGGAAGTCCAGGCCGTCCGAACCAAGAAGGAGTCTGAAGAATTATAAAAGGGAGAACGAAAGCAGAATCACACACATAGCACCACACCATGATACAAAACAAAAAGATTATTGTAGATATAATGACCCTCAAATAATTGTAAATTATAGTAAAAGCAGGATTTGTATCGTTAAAGTACTGCGAGCATAATTTAACAGCATGGCTTAGTACATAAGGAGTGAGGTTCAAACGTCCTTTGGGGGTGTTTTTATTCTCTTGTTGTTTGACCATCGTCAACATTTGGAGATAGGCAGAGAGTCGGCAGGAGTACTCATTCAGTTCTTTTTTCTCTCGGAGTTTACATTTCCTCCACTGTGTTCGTACTTATCCTGGAAAAATTAAAACACCATACTCCCTCCCACCTTTCCGATATATAATCCATCTGCAAGAAAATACCCTTCGCTGCACGCCCAGAACTGCCACCGCGTTTTCAGAAGAAAAAGAATCAAAAAAAGAAACCCAGATAGGAAATAGCCAAACATGAGCATTGATTGGTAGCGGAGTTCATTCTTTCGGTGTCTTACTAAACCGGAAAATAGACCACAAGCTAAATAAACATCATGGAAGCATCTCATGATTAACACGTCACTGAACGGAAATATGCACCAGCGAGAACGACCCCATCATCAGCAAAGTCCAGAGTGTTGCTGGTAGGGCGTAGGACAACTTCGGACATAAATTATGAAACGGGGAAGACCCAAGATGTGTGCAACGACCAGAACTTTGCAGCCAAACCTAATCGTATAATTTTCCACCTCTAAAAAGAACTCTTCCATTACCTCCGAGTCTTGTATAGCGGAGTGAGTATCTCGGTACTCGCAGACCAAAGTTGTAGTGGTCGATTTTTATTTTTTGTTGTTGTTGCTATTTTTCATTATGGAGACAACCGTAGTAACGCGTAAGATGAACGGCTTTCTCCCTGTCACACTTTAATCCAAATGTCGGAATTTGTCCGCCTCGGGGGTAATGTCGCGAGATTTGAATATAGTATCAAATTCCGTTAGTTATGCCAATTGGTGATGAAATGTCGAAACCCCGAAGACACGTCTTTGATACGAGGCCGCTCTGTGAGTAGTCAAGGGTGTGTTTAATAGCCGCGAATCAAGGTCGTAGGAGTCTTACTCTCACTCTTGTCTGGTTGACAGACTCGTCGGTGAAGCTGTTAGCAACAAGCGGTGCTTAACACCCCATCATAATTAAGTTAGCTTATACTGAGTGGATACGTACAGGTAAGATGCACAAGTTTTAAGCTGTCGCTCGTCCTGGCCACCAGGATATCCAAAACTCCCCTAACTGCAACTACATATGTACGTTAAGTTTGAATACAACTCTTAGTTTTTGTACGCCCCCTGGGCCTTTTATTTTACACCTCTTCCTATAATGCATCCCCCTACGCCCTACCTACCAACCCGATACCGATCCACTCTTCCTCATCTGGGTCTATAGCCCTCCTTGTTACGCCACTGTACGGGACAACCACCCTAGATAGGGGTGCTAAAATTTATTGGGCGTGAAATACCAGAAAATTTGCTCAGTTACGTCTTTATGAGGCTCGAGTATTTTTACGTTACGTAAATTTACGACACGGGACCAACGACTCTTCTTAAATTCCGAAGTAAGCCCTGGTCAGAATTTTACGCCGGAGAAAATCCTTCGACCTCAAACGGGTTTGAACCCGCGTCCTCGGGATTGTACCCCTAGACCACGGAGGACGACATGCTCTTCCTCCTTGGTGATCTTGTCATCAAAGGCCGGAACCTCCGTTATGTTTAAGATTCCTTAATATGCCCACTATAACACTTAGTAGTCTATCCTCTCGAGGAATTTGCGGTTAGCATGTGTTAACTTTTCGGCAGTCAGAGATACAGTACGCCTTAAAGGTGTTATACGCCATCTACTATAATGTTTGTGAAGCCGTTTTAAACTTATTTCATTGCGTGTTATACGGAGTGTTGTAGTCATAAACTTATTCCTGAAGTTGATTGCCTTGTCCTGTTGATCTACCACTGGAATAGTGATCTGAATTACATAGTATCTATGACTGATAGAGATATCGGACTCGAATGCTCTTGACAGATGTGATATTGTTGTGGAATAGAAGGGAAGACGTCGTAGAGCGTATTTCCACTTTTATTGTTAATGAAAGACCCTATTGAAATACTGACTTTCAATACATATATTCACACGATCGTCATACTCAGCCGCTATTCCAACAGGGATTGTTTTAGTATTGGTGAATCCTAGAAGCGTCCCTATAGACCTATCCTTAGAAAAGCCTACTGCATGAGGAAGGTTAGCTTCAGCCTTGCTTGTATTAATATTAGATCTTATGAAGAAGCCTTCATCATTCAATCCTACGATTTCTTTATCCTTTAGAAATGCATTAATATCGGGAACATCGTAGGTTGCATGAGGAATGACAATGGTTTCAGGTTACCATTATGAATATAATGAAATCTATTATTGCTTTCATCGATATTTAGGATGGAGTAGAATATTTAAAAATTCGACACAGCAACCTTATAATGACCTGGAGGATCTAACTGAAGAGGAAGGTTTAGACACGTTGAAATTTCAACATCTGATTCGCTCATTGTTACTGTATAACTCATCTTGTTAATTTAGCAGCTTTCAGAATGATACAAATTGCAAGCATAAGTGTCCACAGATGTGAATCAAATTTATGATATATCTGTACATTATGGAAGATTTTAACAGTTGTAGATATTTCTCAATCTTATGGGTTGGTTTCAAGTTACCAATACTATCAAAGAGCATTCCACTTTACCTTCTCTCCTTAGAGCAACCGAGTGCATTCCTTCACTGTCAGAGTTACCAAGACTAGCAATAAGCCTCGGTTAGAACTGAGGCTTTAAAGGCAGTTTGTCAATCATACATACTCCTCTCAAATAAGGAATAATTGAACATCCAGCATACACTATCGATGTTACCCGGGCTTCCTCCGGTATAATCCTCTTCCAGAATTTTGACTTCTCGTTTAAACCCATGCTTTAGATGCTTTATTTTTTAAACTCCTGCTGATTTTAGATGTAGCAGTTATAGACATAAGCGGCACCATTGGCAAAATGCCTCATTTATTCCTCTTCCTACTCATTGTTCTTCGTAGTCCCTTTCCTCTAGCTTCCAACCCTTCTTATGTCGCAAATTCTGCTGTCTATCAGTAGCTCCTTTTATTGACTGAAGGGGATATTTGAACAGCGTCCCAAGTGCGGCACCTAAAGCAGCAATGTAAGGAATCAATGTAAGGCTTCTTCTTCTCGGCTCCCACTAAACCTTATTCTTGATTATTGTAGTTAGTATTCTCGACGCTCTCCTTTCACCCAAAACTGAGCCTGATGTCTGGAGGAGATATCCCTACACTCAGCGTATGCAATATCGTGCTAGTTGCAAGCTTCGTCTAATTGGTTAATTCTTGGACCTCCAATTTGCTGACGCTTTCCAATTTCGTGTCCGGACCACAATATCTGTATCCCGGCAAGTGAACTTCAAAGGGGAGTGAATTAGTTATTGAAGTAATGATTTAAGAGCTCGCGATTATTATACGACTTCCCTCTCTTAACTCTCATGATATAGTGATAAAGTAGATGCACGCAATGTACATTTTATATCTTTTCTTTGACATTTAGTCTAACCTAACCGAACCTAACATAACATAACCTATCGTCGCCTTCCTGAAAAAACGTAACCAAACGTAACTAGAAACGTACATAAACAACCAAACGTGACCGATTAATCCAATCACTTAGTTTGCTTACCCTCTTCAATATGCATACAAACAGAGCGTGTAATTTTTATAACATATTTGTTAACATGAAACACGTTAAAGAAGAGTGTTCCTGCTTATACAAATATTAACTTTGAAAGTGACTTTCGATGTAATCATCATGGCAAGCTGTTTCCTTCTAACGTTAGAGCTGTTAGTTTAGGAAGTTCCAGTGCAGGGAAAACGAATGTATTGCTCAATAAACTGTTTCAAGAAAATGGGCTACGTTTTGAAAACTTGTATATTTATTCATTGCCTCTATCGGCCAAATTATTAATATCGCATTAAAGTACTTGGAAGTATGTTATAGAATGGTATGACACAGAAGCGAACACTTTGACAAAGGCTCTCACCCTTCTGAAGTCAAAGAAGATTCCACCTTTATATTTGATGGCGTCATTGTTGAAAAGCAGACAATATTGCATCCTTTTACAGCATGGGTTGACATCGAAATGTGGACTGTATACATCTGGCGCAATCCTATGCTAAAATATCAAAACATATAGTTCGCGATAATAGAAACACAGTTAGATACTTCAGGCAAGATAATTTACACTTGAAGCATATTTATGAAGATTATGAGAACCCTGACATGACCTACAGTAAATTTAAAGATCTGTATAAAGTTTTCTGAAGAGTGTATCAAAAGGGAAACCCTTTCTTATGATAGCTCCAGAATTTCACTTTTATAATGGAAGAATATACGAATGGTTTGGTATTAAGTTCGATAAAAACAAAATGATAATTCGTAATTAATTATGAGCATCCACAGGTTCGGTTCCCAAAGAACTGCACCAGTTACAAGAGTGCTTGATCATTTTATCATACACACATATGTCAAGATGTCAAACGAAACTACCAATTCAAGAACAAGAGCTTCCGCAATGTTTCTGATCGTGAAGATAATTATGGTCTATCCAATAAGACCCTTGGTTGTGATAGTTCCTGAATTTAGTTGAATGCTGGACAATATAGGAATGAGTTTCGTATTAAGCTGATCATTCGTAGTTAATCATGAGCATCGACAGGTTAGGTTACCAGAGGACTTCAATAGTTAGAAGAGTGTTTAATCGTTTTATCACAAACAGAGACGTCAAAGGAAACCACTAGTACAAGAACAAGAGCTTGTGCGTTTTTCTCGATCCTGAAAATAATAATAGTGCTTCCAATAGGAATTATGTGGTTGTATTCGAATAAAGGAGACATGCTTTTTCTCAGCAAAATGCTAACAAAGAACAGGTTATGCTTAAGACCATGATCGATGAATTAGTTTCAAGATGTATTCTAAGGGGAAGTCAGGAAACTAAATCGTGACTGACAAAGTTAGATTGAAGGCATTGCTATAGCTACTTAATGATAATTATGTCGCGAATAGAAAGTTTATCACCCAATATACAAGTTCCCGAATGTATCAGACAGATGATGATGGTATAATTATATTTGATAATAAGATGCTCATTAGAAATAAATGAATTTTATTTATGGACGCTCTTGAACTGCTGTGGTATTAGCGTCCCATTCTATATTGGGCGTGAAAGACCGGTAACTTTGCTCAGGGGCTTCTTTATCAGTCTTGAGGTTCTTTTACGTGCCGTAAATCTACGACACGGGACCACGGGCTTTACTTCCCTTCCGAAGGAAGTCATGATACGGATTTTTACGCCCGAAAAAATCCATCGCCCTCCACTGGGTTTGAACCCGCGACCTTGGGAACTAGAGACTAGCACGTTACCACTAGTCCACGAGGACGACTCGTTGATATAGACGATCCTTTTGGAGATAATGGTGCTGTAAATAAAAGATATGCTAGAAGTATAATCATTAGGAAATCGAACGAGAGGCGTCAACAGTTAAATAGATAGTTGCCACAGAAATCGGAATGCAACGTGTCACAGCAAATGCGATTAAAACCATGGGTAAAGTGAATACTTTAATAAGTTCTCTAATAAGAAATGACGGATTCCCTAATGGCTTCTATTACTCAACTGGCGGAAGCATTTGAAAGAAAGAAAACCGGCCTTCAGAACGTGTGTAACGAGAAAATAAATAATTTGGAGAAATTCACAATGAGGCGGGTTTCATGTCCTGAGGGAGCAATCAATCAGTTAAAGATTGAGGTTTTGAATACTCACAAAAGCGACATATAGCAACTAAACAAATACCAAAGGAGATCGAAACGCAAACAGATAAGAAGCTACAAGACATTAGAGCACATTTGAACAAAACTATTGGTGTAGTGGATACTCTTAACAGCTTCTACAAAAGAAAGGGCGAAATCTCTAATGGGTTCTATTAAACGGCTGGCTGAAAATCTTGATAAGGAGAAAACAAATGTTCAGAATATGTGTAACGAGAAGATCAATAGTTTGGAAAAATAAACGACGCAATTTTCAGTTCTAGAGGACACAGTCAATCAGTTAAGAACGGAGGTTTTGAATACTCTCAGAACTGATTTCTCCAACGATAAACTCAGGACATTAGAGGAAAATGTAAACATGATGATGGATACCTACAACAAGCATATTCAACAAATGGCAAGTCTAGAAGAATCGGTCAGAAGCCAGTCTGCCGATACGGCAATCCTTGCCAAAGCCTTCAAGATACATACACAGGAACATAAGAAATAAACTGAACAACTGAGAACTTTAAGTGGTATGATATCTAAACTATCGATACATTGAGAGCTTAAGTTGAACGCAAACTATACATTCAATATAATCACCTTATTTCATATAATTTGTAAGATGGATAGTGAAAGCATAAGACTTAAGGACTCTGTAGCTAGGGATACGAAGACTGCAAAAGAAAAACTGAGAGCTCTAAACCGTCTCAATTTTGAGACTCAGCATGTAATGGCCGAAACTTAGAGCCCGTGACCACCGCTTTCATGGATATTTTGTTTACTGAACGTAAATCTGTGTTGAGACTGCGAAGAATGAGGATTATGAATCTATAGGTATTTATACTTACCTGCAAAAAGTTCGCTCTAAACAGAATGGTTGTATTGATACATTATACGGCGTGAGATACCAGGATGATAGTTATATGTTTCCCAATAAAGATATTCATTTCATGAATAATAAAATATTTATGGGCCATGAAACTTATGAGTCTACCCGTGTTTGAAGGAGCTCATCTTTAAGCGAATGCCACAGATGTCTGCACACACCAGTGAAGACTTGGATGCGTACCCTAAGATTATGTAAACAACTTTCTTCTCATAAATGGTAACACCAGGCACGGTTGTTTGATGGCTGGTAAACCATATAAATAAAAGAATGTAACAGGTCCTTTACTCAAAACAGATTGGAGTCTAGCATTCGTATGGAAGGAGCATATGTCCGATAAGAAGGTGACTACGTTTTCTGAAGAAATCCTAACACATTCATAAATAGCCTGAGGTTACTCATTACTTCGAGAGACGCGGATAATAATAGTGATACTGAACATATAGTGGAAATTATCAGAGAGTTGAAACCATCTAAAATTATAGCATGATTGCGAAACGGAATATCGCCAGAGAGCTTTACGGACAAGGATCATCTTTTTACGTTGCACAAAAGTACGAGAAAAGGTCTTAATGATTTGTTAAAATTGAATTGATTGAAGCTATACGATTTACAAGAGTCAACAAAAATGTCAAATACATCTTGATTGACTTCAACGTCTATTCTAAAATGGCATATGCAAGACATTTAAAGGACAAGCCGGAGTTAATGTTGCAATGCCTATGGAAGATAATATAGTACAAGAATTGGAGACTGCACAGAGGAGCAATCAAAGCCATAACGGAAAAGAATCTTATAGCAAGTTCTTTAAAAGTTATTGTTAAAGTATCATGTTAACCACCACAGCACCTATAGCAGTGTGAATGCTGCAGCTGTTGAACGTCTAATACGAACGTTGAAGAATACGATTTTATGCCAGTTTTTAGCCCAAGGATCATACAAGTGGCAATACAGTTTACCCAGGATCACCACAATATACAATGACACTTTTCATTCGATTATCCGCATGAAACCTAATGAAGTGAAAAACAACTATGTTCTTCAGACTGTGTATAACTATAATCAAGATCAAAGAGAGAACAGGAGTGCAAGGAAGTTTACTGTTGGTGATTATGTCAGGGTACCTAAACATAAAGAATATTTTGAAAAAACTTTTGAATCCTACTGGAGTGTTGAAATCTTTTAAATTAAACGTGTGAAGCGTACCAATCCTACTATATACGTACTAAAGGACAAGGATAATGAGATGATAATTTAATACAAAAATTCATACGTAGACCTGCAAAAACAGTTCTTGTAATGTGTTATGGTTTTACAGATACTCACCAGATCAATAAAGAGGACTTGGTGTAATGAATGGAGAAAAGCTTGAATAAAAGAAATGTTTTATGGCTGTAAACCATTAGTCTTATTATCCATAAAAACCTTCCATTACTTTGAGAGAAAAATAATACAAGGTTTAGAAGGCCCTCTATAGTGAGGCATATATTATAAGCATATTTCAGGGAAAAATAAGAATTAAAATACAATGAAAAAACAACAATGGGACCTAAATACAGTACTAAAACTTACTTGAGAGAAAAATGTAATAATACAATAGCTTAATAACCTCATTAGTGCAATATATAGGAAACTAATGTACTCTTTGAGGGGGGAATAATAGCAATAATAATAGTAATGATATTATCATTGATATTATTAATACGTATAAGGAGAAATTCGCTTTCTGTGTATTCGAATACACCGTAAATAATATATAGAGACTTCTTAGCATTCAAACACCGGCCTCAAAAAATGACAAAATATCGTACTTCTTCCTTCATGGTAGGAGTCGGAACATTCGTTAGCGACTGAAAAGATTCCGAAATATTTCTATAAAGCTCGCTTATTGGCGGGCTGAGATCTTCCTGTAGTGCTCTAAGCGTTGGAAGAAATGTAGCTTCTTGGAGCTACCTATAAGCTTTTGGAGATCGCCAGAGAAGAATGCTGAACGAATATGCAGTTAATGTATTAAATTGGCTCATGTTAGGGTAGATAAAATATTTTTGAAAGAAGTTCATTTTCTCTATTAGAGGAACAGTTTAAACCATTCTATTACAGTCCATACTTCCCTGTTTATTAAACAGTTATTAAATTCCGATAACAAAATACATTTTCTTGCATTTTTCTAGATATAATAAGATGCTTGGGCGGTAAAGTCAGCCTTATGAACGTCCATTTAAATTTAAATAGTTGTCAGTCGAGTATAAAAATATTTTAAAAGACGTCTATCTGTTTAACTGCAGGAAATTTTAAACCATTATGTTACAAGCCATAATTCTGTGTTTAAAGACAAGCATACGCTTATTAAATAATCTTAAATACGCCCAATAAAATATGTTTTGTTGCATTCCTATAGACATAGTAGCATAATCACGGGTAGTATAGTCAGTGTTATGAACGCGTATTTAACTTGACACAATTGTAGTTCGAGTATAAAGTAAATAAGGAATGTAAAAACAATAAAAAAGAACTCTGTGTAGATTATTAAGTGTTGAATAAAAACAGGTTATTCCAAGCTAATATTTTTAGAGAATGAAATTTTTAATTACATATATGTTTCACGTCATTATGGGAATAGATTAACGCAATATATATTATAATTAACTCTTTCTTGTTTAACCCTCCGTCAGGCGCGCGCTTTGGTAAAACGCCGTTAGTCGCGTGGGGCCTAGTAGACCCGCGCTATATTTTTGTTGTTATTGTTTGCATTTTTGCTTTCTTTCGTTTATTTTCTTTTTTCCTGTGTTTACCTATATTTAGATTAAGCGTACATGGCTTTCATTAGTAGGTATTATGTTACAACATTAAAATACAAGCTAAAATACGAGTACATATACGTTATAAATTATATTACAGTAAGTATAAAGAAATGCATTGCCGTTTCCAGGTATACATACAACTTGTAATTTCAAATGTTCAGTTACTCAGAATCATCTGCTATCTCACCCGTGTTTTCCCCGACTAAGCAACTTTCGCAAATAATTTTAGCATGTTTGCTCAAACACAGGGGGGTGTTGCATTTCCCACATGCATATTTAGTTTTGCAGTTCATTTTGTCTTTGTTGCAGGGTGCACATCGTTTCCTTTTCAATGTGCATAGTGGTATATTTGACAATTCATCAACGCCGGATTCTTCAGGTTTATATTTTGTCAAAAGGCCTTTCAAATCACCGCGTAGATTTGATGCTGTTGCTCTCCTTTGTAGCTGTTGTAACAGTAAAGCTAAAGATAGTGCTTTCAAATACTCTTTCCTTGTGGAATATTTATTTTGGTTTCCAAGGAAGATAACCCTAGAATTAGTACCTGCAATGTTCAAGATATGGTAAAAATTACCATGGGCCACCTTCTCGTTGTTCTTGCTTCATTGTATGTGGCACACAATTTATCTACTACATCAACTCCAGATTTACTGTCGTAACGCAGGATTATTTCAGGCTTTTTCTCAGCACCTTCTGATAATTGTGTGGATAAAACATGTAGATTTGAGAGCAAAACTACTGTTGTACCACTTTTTGGAACATATGAAGCAAGCGTTTCATTTTTTGTGAAGCCAAATATGCTTTCGTACTGACTGCGATCTTTTGGAGAAGTGAAATTAGTGGGTAATTCTTTTTTGTTCTTTCGCACTGTACCGACGAAAGAAAGTTGTCTTTTGCGCAATTCATTCACCAGCGATACAGTGGTAAACCAATTATCTGCAGTAACGTTTCGTCCAGTGCCAGAGATTGGTTCAGTTAGTCTCAGCACTACAGCCTCTGCCGAGTTAGTTTACAAATATGGTCCGTCCGGCTGCTGTCCACGATAAATCTCCAAGTTAGTTGTATAAAACAGTTTTGCATCACTCAAACAGAATATCTTTATGCCATACTTATTTGGCTTGGATGGTATATATTGTCTAAAACCACATCGACCACGAAATGGCGGCAAATTTTCGTCGACAGTGACATTTTGTCCAAGAGAATAATGGTTCTGACAGTTGGTCAGAAACAATGTAAACATTTCTCTAACAGCAGCCAATTTATCCAATCTTCGTCGCTCCAGTCTTGAGCTTTTGTCATCAAAGCGAATACAGCGTATTAGAAAATAAATCGTTTTTCAGACATAGCGATTCGGAATAGAGGAATTCCAAGATCATCGGTTCTCCAAAACTCGTGAATATTCTGGCGTCCACCACGAAAAATTCCTGCCAGGTACAATAAGCCTAGGAAAGCTTTTATTTCTATTACATTTGTAGGTCTGCTGTCTCTTTCACGATCAAATTTGTGCTGCACACTGCTAATGTAAGTATTTGAGCTTTCGACAATCAAATCAACTATATCTTCGGTAACCAAAATCAATTTCCGTTTTCGCATTTTTGGCAGCTCCTACCACACCAGGAATTTTGGTCAATATATATTTTGAGCTCTTGTCTGTGTTATATTCCAAGGTGGTTTTTCCATGTTGTTCCAACTCTTCCTGTAAATAACAACAGAATGTATTGTCAATAATAATAATAATAATAATAATAATAATAATAATAATAAGAAGAAGAAGAAGAAGAAGAAGAAGAAGAAGAAGAAGAAGAATTATTATGATAAGCATATGATGTTACCTATAAAATACATGTTATCACACAAGCTGCTTTCATCGTCTTTTTCTTCATCTTCATGCTCAGTTTCTGAATCTAAAGATCTCGTTTCGAGTTTATCTTCTGAATCAGAATCATCTCATTCATATAAGTTGTCATCCACGAGCAAGGCATCATAATCGCAAAGTAGGCGATGTACTTGTTCCAAATTATTCAGATTCTGTAGATCGTACCTTTTACTCCTATTCATGACGAAGCAGTAACAGCTCCTTGCAATAGCAAAGCAATATTGTACAAAAGCTAATGAGAAACAAATCTGTCAACAATATGTACTGAGAGCAGACGCGTGGGGCCTGGTTGACCTGTGCCATACGTAACTGCTGATTAGTCATTCCTCCAGCCAAACAAATAAACAAATAAGGTTATCGCTGCAGCAAATAATCGCGCAAGGTGTAATGTTAGATGTCCTAGTCAGACAGTTGCATAGGTGTGTTCGTTCGAAAATTATAACATTTATATAACGCCAGGGGTCTCTCAGGCCCCTAGCGACTGACGGAGGGTTAAAGATGAGAACTCGCTTATTAAAGAGATTTTCGTTCTGATAATTAAATGAATTTCCTTGCGCAGGTATAGATCCAATGGCATATTCATGAGATGCTCACTGTTATGAGCGAGAATTTAGCTTGAAACAATTGTCATTAAAACATAAGCTAATATAGAACAGCAGAGAAGAAAGAACACTACGTATGTAGTATTAAATGCCGATATAAGTATACTCAGTTAATTCTAAAATGAAACAAGCGTGTTATAGAAAATACATGTTCTTAAAATAACTTTAATTGTTTCAAACAGTTGATAGGATAGTTCTAACAAAGTGAAACACGGGGCTGCCTGCCCGCTACACTAATCTCATTAGATTAGAAGCGTTACGCGCACTTACATTTTTTGGTTTAGCTACACACGCGCACTGTTGAATATCATTCTGGAGCGCTTAACTAGATAAAAACACGTTATTCTCGCCTAACATTTTTTAAAAGAATGTGAAATGTATAACATATAAAAATATTTCATTTACCTCATAGATTATTTTTTCATCCAGGAATTCTAGACTAGGGTATAAGATTTTTAAATACGTATAATTTACGCTTTAAGTTGAGCTAATACTCTGAATAAGCTTGCATTTTCTGAAATATTTATAGAACATCTTCCCATGCAAACGGAAAGAAATGCCTTTAAATAAAAAGTGGATATCCTATAAAAAATCACCAGACATTCTCGATTAAGTATTCGGCTTGCACTGAAGGCAAAAGTTGTAGTAACTTTTTTGAAGAGCACAAAAACCATAAAACCTGGGCGATTTCTTGTGGGACACAGTGACACTTCTGAATAAACATCGTCTTTAATAGCGTCTTGCATTTATAAAAGAATCGTCTGCCTCAATGGCTAGAATCCCAATGAATACCCGAGTATATGCAGTGTTATGGAAAAGACTCAGTCTGATTGATTAGTCTGTTTTACAAATTTATGTGGGTTGAACAATGAAATGGACGTTTCTCATTGCTTTAGAAATATTCTTCGCCAATGCCTTTGCAGGCAATAACCCCTGCCTGCAAAGGGGTTGAGCCTGTCCAAAAGCGTATACACGTGTTTGAGCTGGAGTTTTCTAGAAAAGCAAGCTTCTCTTTTTGAATGGTTTTTCTATGATTTTATCAAGTCACGTGTGAAATGGCATAGATTTTTCATTTGCTTTAAAAATAATTTATTAAAAAGCTATATAGCTTCTTAGAATAACAGTAAACGTACAATGTGTTTCTCGGGAGACTGGCTCATTGTCAGCAATATATTTTTAAGAATTATGGAGCGCGTAGAATATGTTTTTCAAAATTATCAGGTCAAGTGTAAATAAATCTTTATCTAATTTTTAGAAAGTGAAACATGTCATAGCTTTCAAATTCCTAGGAAATTGGTTGTCTGAAAGAGTGTTTATTTTTTATTGCTTTTCACGGAACGTTTAGAGCAGTTGTACGTTGCAAATATATTTTTCAGTGAAAACCTTGTGAGGTTTAAAGAAGTGAGTAGAAAATCCTGTCTTTTCTTGTTTGAATACCGTCTTGTTGTTAAGAAAGCTTTTCTAAGAATTATGGGAGGGGCATTTGTTTCAAAATTGCCCACTCAAGTCAAGTGAAAACGAGGCTTTATCTCATTTTTAGAAAGTAAAACAGTTTTTATTTGAATGCCCTCCTAGCATCAAAAACTAACCGTATATTATTCAGGGGCTTTGTTTACACTTGCAGAGCCGAGGCAGTGTGGCGCCTGTCTAATAATGTTGTTGTGTCTTTTAAAAACATTAGCGTAAGCATTCCTTAGAAATAAATTTTGACATGGATTTTGAGGACATGGTATTTCTGTGTTTTCTTATCTGAAGGCAAGCTGCTTATTGTTAAAGGCATATTTTCACGCAAAATGCCCGTAGAGGAGATTCCGTCAGCTGTAAACATAATTCTCAAAGCTATTCTGCAGGCATAAGTAAACAAACCTTACTTCTCAGGAATTTCGGAGCTTCTGTATGTTGTAAACATATTTTTCGGTGAATTGTCTTGTCAGCTGGAGAAGCTCCTTTTGGGAAAAGTGTTTGGACAATAAATAATTTTGTCCATAGATACTGAAGTAATCAGATATTCAAAAGAATAATTCGATCATGTAGGATTCCATATTGTGTTTACAGAGGAAATAAAACAAGACAGCCTCTTTCTTTAATTTTCAACACAGTATAGCAATTGAAGGATTGCATTTTCCAGGACTGGTTTTTGAAGCTTTTGAGTCCAGGTAGGATCGGTCATTAGAGAATGAAGGGACTAACTTGATTAAAGAGAGAGGAGGTAGGGTTGCACACTAATACCTATGGATGTGTTTGAAGCCAAGACTTTTTCGCAGCCTAAAGACTTATCATAACCACGTGAAAAGATCCTGTCCACTGGGATGGGAATGCATGTATAAAATACCGTGTTTATGTAATTTAAACAACGGATTATGATATCTTTTTGAAAGTCGCGCATTTGTTTAATTTTATGGAGAAATGCTGCGAAAGAAATGTACAGAGGGAGAGAGAGAAAGAGAGAGAGAGAGAGAGAGAAAGAAAGAAAGAGACAGAGAGAAAATGATCTTACTCTTTGGAAGAAGAAATCGATACTAAGTTTAAGAAAATGCCAAAGCCTTCTCCCTGGGTGGTCTTCGGAATGTATAGTGTAGGGAGACCGACCAATCCTAACGATATATTATTCCCATTAATAATGGCAATGAAGGAAATAAAGTGTAAAATAATAAATAAATACCAGTGGATTGAATATCCCTTTTATTTAGAAGTTCTGTTGTATTAATTTCAGCTTCAGTGCAAGAACAAAATGAAAAGTGAAAAATCCATTTAAAGTTGCATTATCTACTGCAAAACCTGCAAATATAAATCAAACTCCTATTTGATAATAAAAACGTCTAATAATGAATAACTGCCAGTTAAAAAGGTATGCAGGTGTGGTGGTGTAGTTTGCAAACGTGATGCCAGGGGAGTTTGTGAAAGCATACAGCGCTCAGATAAGCAGTGAGACTCAATGTGGGAATGTTGCATTTCAAGTCGAACAATTATGTGAATTCGTTCAAAATATCGTTTACGTCTTACATACTTCTCCCCCGTTGGTCCCCTTTATCCCTAATATCCCTTTAAAGTCCATTAAGAAATACTTATTTGAAATAATTATAAACACATCTACACGAAATTCGGATTTAAATTTATTTTTGGGTTATTACAAGAGACATCTAAAACACCCGTTCCTCTGATATTAAATTAACACTCTTTCATTCTTTCTGGTTCGCTTGTTGAAACTTGCAAATGAAGCCACAGACGTGGTGGAATCATTTAAGATGAAGGGTTGTCGGAGAGGTTCTAAACCGTTTTCGTGATTGTCGACAGACAGGAGGTAGCCACCTAATATTTCGTTATATTTTTTCGATGGAAGGTACTGTAGTCGAGTATTAAACACTTAATTATATAAATCAAGGACATATGACGGTGAGGTAGCTAATCTCCTTTCCAGCAATTTTCCAGTCTTTGAAGTCAATGATGCACAATAATTACACATATGTCTGATCATGCTGTCGACGTTCTTTAATACACACAGTAACACCCCTTTGAAGGTGCGGGAGTCAAATAATAAGCAATTAATGATGTAATTCGATCAGTTGGACAGGCGACTATCCCCTTAGAGCGAATAAGATAACCTGCTCTCCCAGGGGCAGCATGTCCTTTGTCTGCGGTTTAATCCTTCCGAAGTCAATGATGCGCGATAATTACACACATGCCGAACGTTATCATAATGTCGGCATTTTTAATATACACGGTAATACCCATTTACGGTAACAACTCTTTGAAGACTCAGGAGTCAATTAATAAACACTTAATTGTGTTAATTGATCAAGGGGCACTCGACCATCGATTTAGTGGTGAATACGGGATCTTGCAGTTCTAGGGCCGGCGTATCATTTGGTTGCGGTTCCAGCCCTTGAAGTCAATGATGCGCGATTATTATACACATATCAGATAGCTATTTAATTGATTAGTTGATTGATTAACATCTCTACACACTTGTCAACCTCATCAAACTTCTTTCAACCCTTGTCAAACAAGCTTGACGTGTGAGAAGCACTTAGGGACGTCGGCTGATTTTGGTGACAAAATGCCCAAAACTGCGGCGGGTGCCAAAACGCATGTCGTTATATGCATAATGAATTACACCTCAATTAATTTGTGGTCCTTTTGTGGTCAGGAATCGGCCTAATATTCCTACTTCTGTCTTCAATCACAGAAAATATTATGTATCATTAGAAGTTGTTTCTTAACAAGGGCCGTGACAGTGGCTTCAGTTTCTTTTCTCCGCCAAAAGTCTGGTCCCATACACTATTAAAATGCTAAATGAAAGTATTTAGAAAAAAATTAATTAAACCGTCCTACCACACTTGTTATTTATAATGAATAACAACATAGTTTTGCTAAAGAAATAGAAATCATCAAGAGGCTTTAGAAGGACCATTCACAACTGAAATCAGGTGTAACCGTAGTGTAACTATGAAAGCTAAATATCACTAAATTCAATGGATCTATTCACATTGCGTCATGAAAGAATAAAAGAACACACACACACCTAGAAATTTTATTACTAGTACTTCTCTGCTATTCAATGACGAGCATAAGCGAACAGCTAATCAAAATTGCTGAGCTGGGGAAAATAACGTAGCTCCCTTATAGACGGTTAATTTCCCTTTATAACCTTTATAACATTGACTCGGGTAAGGAGTGAAAGCACAAAGCTACCTAAAATTCCCTCCTAGGAGTACTTTAGATTCTCAAAGTAATAAAAGGTGACAATCAGTATATAGTTGTTATAATCTTATAAATACACCAGCTGCTCTTATAGGTTAGTACAATTTTGTTCTTCACCAGTGACAGAAATGTTTATTGTCCTCAGTGATTTGTACCTCAGAGGCTTTGCTATCAGGGCTGGTAAAGCTGCCTAAATTACGTTTTATGTATTCTATTTGTTGCCACTTCTGTTCACAAAAACGCCCTTTGTTTCTAGGAACGAAGAAGTATGAAGGGAAACAACCTGAAGATGATTTAATTCCTATGTCCACTTCAACGGGTAAGCAGCATATCTTGATATCTCAAATACTTTTTGTCAGCTTCCACATTTGAGCAGCAGATTTCACCATGTGGTATTCCTAAGTCTCTAACTACATTTCAAGTTGACTCTGCATATTACGAGCTTATCCTCATGAAGAAGAAACTGCTGTGGCACTTGAATATTAAAAGATACATATTTCCAGATACAAGAATAAGCTGAAACGTTTACAGCCGAGCAGTAAAATAATGAAGAAGGGAGTGACTAACTTTAAAACTGCTCTTAATGAACTCAGAAACATAAATTTGGCAAAAGATTAGTTCTGTAATTACTTGCATTACATATCTGAAACTTTTGTTTCTCTATTAAAGAGACAGTAGGTAAATACATCAGATGATGTTCTATAGCCTTACTGTCAAACGTTAAAGGCCTTTACAGCTTAATTACAGTTTCGGTCTCCAAACTTCTTTGTTCGTAAAACATTTGATACTTGCCTTCCTCACACTATGTCGATGGTATACTAACGTAAATACTGGTCCTGGTTTCTTTACTAAGAGACTAAGGATATGAAATCTCTAAGTCGTAGAAAGGTTTGGGTACTCATTATTGATCACACAACCATCCGTAAACATCTTGAGTAGGATGGTAAAATATTTTAAGAAACAGTCAATGTGGGCATAAATGAAGATTACTCGGCCCCATTAGCATCAAAGCAGCAATGTCGAAGTTTACGTTCATAAATGGGCATTGGAGAAAACCAATTGGCTGTTTTTATTAATGGCATGCACAGCCACAAATTGTGCAGACTTGTGAAACACACATTAATCCTTGTACGTGATACAACTGTGAAAGCAACCCTTTGACATGTAATGGGGCAGCTCAAAGCATTTAAATGACAAAAGTTTTGAGCTGCAACATTAATCCTTCAAAATTAAAATGTAATTTCCCAAGTCCTCTAAAACATGAACCAGTGCAAGTGTTATCTATAACTATGCCATATTGTGCGAAACACTCTTCCTGATAGGAAAGCCTTACGTGACGGGAAAAATAACTTAATTGAATGTCAATACACTAAATTGTTGAATCAGCTCAAGAAACGGAAATAATTATATATTCTAAAGAAATTAACGTATGCAATTGGGAGTTATCTTAAACAGAAAACCAATGTGAGTTTAGCAGCTCAGGTTTTAACCATTTTATTGATTAAATGCTGTACTCTTTGGAAAAAAGAACTAATTTTGAGAACTGTGAGGTTTCAGTGAACTTCTTGTACCTTTTTTAAACAAAGAGAGTTGGAGGTTGTTACACTATATCACTAAAAGCTTCTTACTTTAAACGCGTTTTGGGAGATCGGTTTGCCCCCATTGTCAGCATGTTTCCAACTCATTTTGCCGGTTATTGTCGGGGGAATGCGTATGGTTAGAGGTGTTCCCTGGTGCTGGGTTTATGAACCCCCAAAGGCTGCTGGGTCTAGTTCGAAATTCATTAGATGATCCTTGTGTTTGACAATAGGAATTTTTTCCCGGATGTCCAATTCATTGCAGCTGTTGTTCGGTTTTAAGAGCTTTATGTTTGGAGTGATGTCATGGTTTGAAGACCAGAAATGATGTGCTACTGCAGATGTATCCGTCTGTTTTTGGTAAATGCATCTCATATGCTCTTTAAGTCCTATTTGAGGATTTCTTTTGTTTTTTCTATGTATACCAGGTTACAGTCATTATAAACAATTTTTATGTATACCAGCTGATTTATCGTTGGGGAGAGGGTCTTTTGTTCTCTTTCAGAGTAGTTTTTGTATATTGGGGTTATTCTGTGGAGTCATGGTGATGTATTTCTTGAAAATCCTTTGAAATTTATGATGTGTCCAAGGGTGGTAAGTGAACTTTCTATATACTTGTGGTTTTTGTTGTCTGAGGAAAGTAGTCGTTTGTTGGGTGTATGTCTATCTTTAAAGTTTTTTATCTTCTTATCTATTGTTTTTTCTGGTACGCATTTATGGTGGCTATGTGGATAATGTGTTGGTATTCTTTCTGGCATTCCCCTTTTTCCAATGGTATATGTACTAACCTGTTAGTAATGGTATTTAAAATTGCATGTTTGTGGTTTGTATGATTGTAGCTATTATTTTTAAAATAATTTTCTGTGAGTTGGTTTCCTGTAAGTGACGAACGTTAGTTTGTTGTGTGCATTATTTCGGATGAACCTGATGTCTAGATAAGATAATTGGTCATTTTACTCTCTTTCTATTGTAAATGTTATAGATCATTTTTGTAAATTCAATAATTTCAAAGCATCTTCTAAGTTTCTCGGAACAATAGCAAAAATATCATCTACGTACCTATAGCAGGTTCTGAATAGATGTGGGAAAGATTTAGTGATATGACATTCAAAGTGGCTCATATAGTTCTGCTAAAATGGTGGAAAGGGGTTTTCCCATAGTTAGGGCTGTGGTTTGTGCAAAGATTTTGTTGTGGAATGAAAAGAAATTCTGGTCCAGACATAATTTTGTTACTTTTAAGTAATCTTCTGTTTCTGCTCTAGTCGTGCCGTTGTTTAATAACCAAGTTTCTAGAAGTGGTAATAATTCTTCTTTTGGTATGCTCGGGAAGAGTTCAGTAACATCAAATGATACGATAATGTCTGTGGGTGATATATTTATATCAGAAAGGCGACTGGCTAAGTCTGATGAATTTTTTATGCTTAGACTTTGAACACAGACATGGATTTGAAGGTATTGGAAAGCCATTCTGCTAGTTTATATGTGGGAGAGTTTATGTTGATCCGTATGGGCCTCATTTTGTTCCCGAATTTGCATATTTTTGGTGGTGCATATAACCTAGGTATGATGGGAATATCTGGTTTAATTCTGGATTTTTCGGCTTTTGTTAATATTTTGGTTTATATCGGTGTGTTTTGGAGTGACTAGGTGCCTTCTTTTAATGAATTTTTGTTGATCTCTATGTACTCTGGGCTATGTGGTAATTGCATAACCCTAGTTTCGTAATCTTCTTGATCTAATATCACTAATGTGTTTCTTTTGTCTGCTTTGGTGTATACTACAGGACTTAACTTCATAGATTTGATGTAGTGTAAGAGCCTCAAACTCTCTTTATTTTAAATTATGACACACCACTGTTACTAGCTTCTCAATAGTCAAAATTAATTAATTTCTTGTACCCGTTTATTAGCTTTTTAGCATCCTTATTATTCTAGGAGCATATATGAGACATTTTATAAGAAAGCATTATAGCCAGGCAGTACTGAAGGTGTAGAGACATTTTTTACAAAGTTGAGAGTTATATATGTCAGCTAATGGAAACTAGAACTGACATGCTAATTCAGCAGTGAAATAGAAAGGTGGGCTTTCTTAGTTTTCTGGTCTGTATGAGGAGTGCTGTCTCTCTGTATAGATGTTAGGTTGGTACGTCTTATGAGAGTCCACTTAAACGCTTGCATGTGTATCATTTAAGCCAGGACCATATGCAGAAGCTGTTTGAATATAGGTTCAATCGCATGGGGGCCACAAAAACAATCCTACGGCACTCCAGTTCACTGCAGTCTTGAAGGAAAGACATATTCCTAATGAATTGTATGAGTTTGCTTCAGGAAACACACTACCTCTATAGTCATAATTCTTCAGTGCACCATTTCACAAAATCATCCAGATGAATTCTTGAATAGTTCCCTACCAACTACTGACTTGCTTACTGAAACCAAATAAATGTCGCAGCACCAAATTTAGGTCACAATTACTTCCTCCTTCCTGGCATAAATAATAGTATGAGCCTAACACTATATTTATGTATTGCGAAATATGTGAGTGGGTATGTTGTTAAATGTTTAGAACAGAGATTGTGTTGCGTTCACTGTGTTGATGCTCTTCGCTGTAATAACAACATCCAAAAAGGGTTTATTTCTGTTAAAACAGAGATGGTTTATATGTCCCTTCCTTGGATGTTATAGAGTATGTATATTTCGTGAGAGTGCTTTCCAGCAGAAACCTGCTATTTTTTGTGTGCCATCCGCTAAAAGCTTATTGCCAGTGTTATTAACAATGATGCTGGATAAATGTTTAAATGCTCATCTCTTTGAAGATATAAGGTCATCGTTTTCTTGAACAGGAATCAGGAAATAATCATTTCAAATATTTGGTACAGGATATTGCTACCAGATATTTAAACATAAATTGTCACCGTCATGGCAAGACAATCAAGGAAGTTAGTAAACCCTATTAAGGTAGTGTTATTTGATTACAATGGTAACCTATTGTTTACACATAACAGACGTTTTACCTATTACAATTTAGACAAAATATGCACTTGTTAGACGCCTGCATTCTCGACAATAACAACGTACGGCAGGAATACGTTGGTACAAACTTCAGTATCACCGAAGATACTAAATAGTTTTAAAACTATTTTCTTCTTCGAATTCATGGGAACTAAATGTGTATTTCCTATGTAGCTCTCGATAAAATATTTTGACTCAATTTCAGTTCTTCACTCTACCTCAGGGAAACTGCTGGATAAAATAAAACATAGTATACCTCCTTAAGCACTCATCGCTTTAAAAGATGCTAACAGAACTTATTAGGAATGCTGAGCGGACAAAATTTAGTATCTATTGTATGCTTTTTCTTATGCAATCTCAGTATTATGTTAAATAATTGAAGCTTTTAATTTAAAGTACTAATAATTCAGTTTTATTCATGGACGCTCCTTATTTGCTATGGTCCTTGGTGTCCCATTTTATATTGCGCGTGAAAGCCCGGAAATGTTGTTCAGAGGCTTCATTATCAAGCTTGAGGTTCTATTACGTGCCGTAAATCAACTATAAAATAAATTTAAGCCCAAAAAATCCATCGCCCTCCAATGGTCGTCCTCGTGGTCTAGGGGTACCATTCTAGCATCTAGTTTACAAGGTCGCGGGTTCAAACCCGGCGGAGGAAAATACATTTTTTCGGGCGTAAAACTCCTTAGCATGGCTTCCTTCGGAAGGGAAGCAAAGCCGGTGGTTCCATGTGATAGGTTTACTGCACGTAAAAGAATCTCAAGCCTGATAAAGGGGCCTCTGAGCAAAATTACCAGTCTTTTACACCCAGTATGGAATGGGACACTAAGGACCACAGCAGTTAACGAGCGTCCATAAATAAAACTCAATTATTGAGAGTCCAGCTTTTAAGCACGCTTAAAATTTATTGTTTTGGACCGAAATTAGTTCCAAAATGTGCACCCAAGAAGGACTACTGCCTGCCAGCTGAAATGATTTTTTATTTCCGTTACATTATAAACCCGCACATTAGGAACATTATTAAAATGTGATGTGGCCGTTCTTCTTTTGGACCTAACATAATGCGTTTACTATTATATTTATAACTTCATACTCGAGTTATAAAGCAAGAAACAGGAAAAAAATTTACCAGATGTGCTTAATGTTAGACTACAATGCAAATTGTGAGGGTTATATTTCTGTGACATTGGGAAATGTATAATTCCATATAGTTAGAAATATTCCAGATATTTAATATAGGGTGCTCAGACTGGGGCCTGCATCCCATTCCTTTTCATCCTTATCATTTTTACTATTCTAATCCTGTTACTACGGTCCATCTTTACCTTTTTCTCTTGCGTGTCTTATTTTTTACTTGGTATATCATTTTGTGTGGAATTTCTTGAGAATTTGTACCCCGATAGCCATGCATTCCGGGAAATACTCCGACTTTATGAGAATTTTTGCAGAAATCATCTCTATAGGTCAAGGTGCTAAGTTCCTCTCCGCTCTTAATCCTAGTCCTATGACGATATCTGTAATAACTTAGATAGGACTGTGGTCACTCATGAGAAAGCAGTATCGGATATTTAGGTCTTGTCCAAAAGTCATACCATTATATACGAATATACGTCTAATGTTATTTTTCTCAGGCAGCTGCACATCCGTGTGACACTGCAGCTTACCCACCTTCCCCTTTCACCTCATCACATTCACTTCTGACCCCTACCCTGTCCATAGAACCTTGTCTTTTACTGGTACCCCTGAACGTTTGCAACCAGTCGAGAGTATTTCCACTATGGCCACTGGACAACAGCCCTCTGCCAGCTTCACTCGTCTCCTTATTGACCCAGGTACGTTTGAGTGTTAACGGGGTCAAGAAATTGATTCCTCACTTTATAATTTTGTCATGACTGCTACTGCTAATTGTTTGGCTGAACCTCATAAATAGCAAGTTGGTCTCGTACTCCTTCGCATAGGAATCCATTTTAAACGAAATCAGCTTAAGGTTGGCTTGCAAAATGCTTTTACTGCAGCAACGTATGATGATGTGGTTCAATGCCGTCTCCGTCTGCGCTTACAGGAAGCCACGGTACGCACTGAAGGTTGTATTTATGACATTCTGTCCCTGTGTGATCAGCTGAACACTCAAATGATAGAAAGAGAGCAATTTCGCCATTTATGCGCGGTCTTAAACCCTCACTTTTAGAGCATGCATTGCCAACATGCCCAACTTCCATTAATACTTTGTTACAACTGGCTCGACGCGTTGAAACTGCCAGATACCTTGCAGGGCAAAGGGTTGTTTTAGTGCCAACACTGCCGAACGATACGGTGGCTGGTATTTCTTTCAGTAAGGTAAACCATCATCTGGCTGAGATGTCTCAATTAAAGAATCTCCAGTAACAGTGATTTAATGTGAGCTTAGAGGCCCACGAAATTCTTACATTCCTAGAAGTAATAGGGAAGCCTAGTGTCCCAAGCCAGCTTTTGGAAATTAGGCTGCCATCCAGGGTAGCTCTCAGGGTACTACATGGAAATCTCCGACAAGTGATCGTACCTCTGATAGACGTCCTATTTGCTTCATTTTCAAAATACCCGGGCATGTCCCTCTAAATTGTTATCGACGGCTGCAAACTTAATAGCACGGTTAGTACCTCCCACCCGCATGAGGCTCGTGGACGAAAAGCCACTTTCTCGAAACGCAATTAGGACTGCTAATGTGATATCTGCTACAAGAGAAACTGAGCAGCAGCCTATGACTACTCACTGATACGGAGGTGCATTCAGTATATATATGAAGTATAAGTGCGTATAGATTTATTTCCACTATCCCACAGCTTAAAGCTCCGAAATTCTGATAATATACTATTGGATTTTTTGTAGTATATTAACTGTCAGTTGCAACTACAGGACAATATTTAGAACAAAATGATTCTTGTGGCTCATATTTGGCCCCAATTGTCGTTAGGATTGGATTTTGTTTAACTAATTATAAAGCGGTTCTAGATCTCGCAACATTTCATATCACCTTACAAATGCCGCATGGATTACCCTTGGTGATGTCTTGTCGAAACGAACTCAACTGCCGCTGATTAAAATTACTTTGGAACAGACAGTGGCGGATTTTTCTGACAAAGCGACATTATCAAAGATTTTCAGCTTTCAGCCTTTAGTGCCACATACGAGGTGTGATCAAAAAGTTTAGGGAATGACGTCATAAATACTACATAACAGTTTGTTTTTGTGTAATCTACACTGTCACCCTCGAAGTAGTCTCCTTGGGAGTTGATACACTTGTCCCAGCGCTTCTGCCACTGCTAGAAGCACCTCTGGAAGTCCTCTTCTTTCAACATGTTCAGAGGCTTCTGCGATTCGCGATGGATGACATCATTTTCCTCAAAAAGGTGTCCTCGGAGCCGCATTTTAAGTCGCGGGAAAAGAAAAAAGTCCGCTGGTGCCAAATCTGGTGAATAGGCGGAATAGGGAATAGTATTCATTCTATTTTTATCCAAAAAATCGGCGAACAGAAAGGGCTTTGTGCGCGGGCGCATTGTCATGATGTAGGAACCAGTCACCACTCCTCCATTTCTCCGGCCGTTTGCGTCGTACATTCTCCCTTAATCTTTGCAGCACCTGTTTGTAGAACAGTTGATTCACTGTTTGACCCTGTGGCACAAATTCCTTATGTACAATGCCTTTTAATATCAAAAAACACAATCATCATTGACTTCACTTTGGATCGAACT
This sequence comes from Deroplatys truncata, assembly GCA_030765065.1. Classification (NCBI taxonomy): domain Eukaryota; kingdom Metazoa; phylum Arthropoda; class Insecta; order Mantodea; family Mantidae; genus Deroplatys; species Deroplatys truncata. Next base: position 403,200,070 of record CM060990.1, on the reverse strand, counting down.
TGTCTGGCCCTTTTCAGGCGTGGAGATCAAGGACTCTTCCATTGTGAAGATTGTTACTTCGTTTCTGGATCGTACCCATAAATTCATGTTTCATCACCAGTAATAATAGTCTCCATAAACTGTGGGTCATTTTGTAGCTGTTCTTTAAGATCTGTGCAGGCAACCACACGGCTTTCCTTTTGGTCATTTGAAAGAAGGTGAAGCAAGAGCTTGGCGGCAGTTCTTCTAATGTCCAAATTGTCTTTCAAAATGCTTTGAACACTTCTAAAGGAGATCCCTAATGAGTCAGAAAGCTCTCTTTTTGTAATGCGCCCATCATTTAAGACCATTACCTTCACCTGATTGATATTTTTATCAGTTTTGCTGGAACAGGGTCGTCCCGAAAGATCTGCATCTTTAACTGATGTCACACCACTTTTAGATTTCGAAAACCACTCAAATGCTTGAGTTGTGCGCATAACGTCCTCCCCATAAGCTGTTCTTAACATTTAATAGGCTTGTGTTGCAGTTTTACCGAGTTCAAACCAAATTGTATGTTCGTTCTTTGTTCTTCGTAATCTCACATTTCTGCTACGCGGAAAAATCGCAGCACATGCAAAACATTTGTTCACTTCAGAGCATCTACCTCGTCAATGCATGGTCACAGGAAATCACGTGACCTCTCATTTTTATCGGGAAAGAACGCTTCATGTACAGTCTGGGCAAGAATTAAAGAAATCTCAGCGTCAGATTGTTGTGAAGCCATTCCGAAAACTTTTTGATCACACCTCGTATGTTACTGTGAGACTTTACCCCACCCTGTCTATTCAAATTTAGTTTCAAATGGCATATGCTATTATGCTAAATAAGCATATTGAAATTTCGCCTATTTTTTGCCAGTCAAAGGTAGAATTTAATATCTTGTACGCAAAAGCACTGCCAAACCAAAAACTTGGCTTGCTGGGATTGCTTTGGCACATTCCATGAGGTAGGTTTAATTCAATGTGCAAATATATCTCCTAATGACGTAACAGATGTTCTTATAGAGTGATACTTTACACGTAAATTATAATCCTTCTCTGGAAAACAAAACTCGATGGTTGGATCGGTTTTCCTGGTACGTTTTCGGCACACTTTTACAACAAATATACGTTTCGGCACTACCAATTGAGATGAGTTTCTGTTAAGCTTACAGATCGTAAGCGTATTATACAATGGTCATATTGTGTATCTCACAAGCAGCGTAAAATCATTAACACGTATGTTGAAGACATATTACAGGTTGGCATACTTCGAGAATTTCGTAGTCCGCGGTCCTCGTCTGTTACTTTGGTTAAGCACCGGTACGGCGATTATGGTTTTTGTGTTGATAATGGGAAGTTCAATGCAGTCACTGAAGCCGTATCGTTACCACCTTCTCTTAATTGAGGACCTTCTCAGTTACTCAGGGAGGGCTAAAGGGTTTTGTACCCTAGATAACCTCAGGGCATATTTTCAAGTCGCTGGGTTGATATCGAGTAAAAACAACACCCACTTTGTTACTACGAATGGTAAATTTGAGAATCAAGTCCTTTCTTTTGGCCTAGTGACCGGCACTTCCCGACATTTTTCCTGCATTGCTGACAAAGCGTTGAGAGACCTTAAACGCAAACAACTCGTTGTGTATTTGGATGACATTCCCGTATTTGGTTCTGCATATAGAAATGTTGGATAACCTAACAGCTATTTTCTCCGCCGGAGACACTATAACTTCTAACTGAAACTGTTGAGTGTCATTTTGTAATCCAAGCAGTTAAACTAACGGGTTTTCAGGTTTTGCACCACGGCATAGAACCAGAAACTCACAAACTTAAGACAATTCAAAATTTACCGGCCCCTAATTCAGTTCAAAATATCAGAAAGGTTTTGCGATTCTTTAGCGTCTTTAAACGTTTTACGCAATTTTTCAACTATTACACACCATCTACACATCCTTACCAGGAAACACCAACGTTTATATGATCGGATGAGCAACTCCGAGGTTTGAAGAAGTGAAGTTATTGTTGACTTAAAAAAACCCTTAATTTGGCTTATTACCTATACGTCGGGAGCAGTGAACAGTACAGCAACGGCATAGCAGCCATTTAACATCAAAGAAGCCCTGATGGCCTGTTTCATTCAGTTTCCTTTGTCTCGCAGTCACGTAATAAACATGAGCAGTTATAAGTGCCATTGATGTGGAGATTATGGGGCTTGTTCTAGTCTTAACGCACTTTGGGCTTATTCTATTCGGTTACCCAGTGGATTTAGTCAGCTATCATCATGCTTTATGCTATCTGCGCACCATGAAAAATTTCACTGGAGATTAGTGCGTTTGGCTTTGAAATTGAAGGATTACGAGAGTACCATCGTTTACAAAGCTGGAAAATTACACAGAAATGCTGATTGTTTATCGCGCTTGCCCGTCACTTCTTCAACGTCCCAAAAAATCCGCAAATGGAGGGTGTGCCCACAAGTTTTTATTGTCGAAGAAGTAGTGGTATAACGTCGTCAGTAACAAAGGATAGCACCGAGTTTACATAATTTCATATAGGCATTGGAAAAACGTAACGTAGCTTCCCATTCATTAGGCCGGAAGGCATAACGTTACATTTTGTAATCGTGGTAGTCTATTAGAGAAAGGCTAGTGCATCAGGTGACTTGCACAATTGTCGTCCCAGAAGCTCTAAAAATGAGATTATCTTGTGCCATGAACGATGCACCTATGGCAGGAAATCAAGGTATTACTAAAGCGTTTTGTAAAATCAGCTGCCGTTTTACTGGTTAGCTATGCCTAAAGATACGGAGAAATCAAATGAATCCCCTTCGTGTCAGTCGAGGAAGGGCCAAAGAGCTTGAAACCTGCGGGACTATTGCAAATAATCCATGTTAACCATATTTGTGAACGTTCTGGTATAGACATTTTGGGGCCATTATATAAGACTAATGGGCCTATGCACCATTCTCCATCAAAGTTTGATCCGGTGAACTCAACATTTGACCGCGTTCAACGCGATTTATCGGTGAATCCACAATGATTTAAGTTAAACGAGGTAGTTCATTATGGACAGGTTTGATCGTGGTTGGTGGACCGATTAATTGCATTAATTTCGGTTAAGTTGCACAAAATGTCTACCCGTTTCTATTTCCTTGAGAATGAGATAATGTACCTAGAATACTAAAATCGAGACTAACGTCAAAACCAGATCATTGTAGAAAGACCCTCTTGAATAGTATGGGGACAGGAAATTTGAAGAACAATTCCAGCTGTCAAAAAATACAGTGTGGTAGTTACTAAATGAAATGACAACACAGATAAGAGTGCCTCAGAACCGCAATCACTCTGTTCACCCATTAACTCAGTTTTAATGACTGGATCATACGCTACAGGAGCTTTTAATATTGTGATTGTGGATATTTCTGGAAACTATCGAAAAATGGTGTTGCGTATTAATAATAATATGTCCACTATAATTGCTTCTTTTTGTCTACGATTTGCATCACTCACATGAAGGGTAGAATACAGATATGTGATAGATCAAGTCGATGGATTTCCGAGTGTTGTGCGACATATACATCTGCATTTATTATTGCATTAGTGTTTGTTAAACTTCAGACATAATTTCTGTAACATTAGTAGGGCAATATAAACTATAATAAAAACTCAATTACAGCGTTTGTTAACCCACAATTTATGCCACATTATTGTTATGAATTAAGGAACTCTGCAGAGTTATTAAAATGCTACGTGTAATGCAGTTTACGAATAACTTTTATTTTAAACTTCCCGAAAGTTTACACATCAGGACTCCAGTTACTTTAACAAATAGCGATTTATTCATTTATTTATTTGGTTATTACAACTTGCCTTGTATCATTTTTAAATGAATGGCTAAATACGTCCACGCCTCCTACTTAATCTTTAAAGAAAATGACTGAGTCCTTTTAATTTCAATTTCATTGCAGGATGACACATCTAGTTCCAACAGAACCTCTATTTCATGCTGACAAAAATTTGTAGGTCACGCTATATTCTGTTTTAGTTTACCGATAGCAGAATATCCAATCACACATTTTGAAATGCAAAGAAAAGCGAAGCGATATAGACAAGGAGATCATAATTATACAGCAACCTCCTCGGATATAGAGTTGCGTGTTTTCTTTTAGTAATTCTCGTAGAAACACGAGCCTTCAGAAACTTACCGCATGGTCAGCTGACGGCGGTTCTTGAACGAGAATTAACAATGATACTCCTTAACTACAATTTAACCACGTTCAAACTCGATCACGCTTCAATGATCCTCGATCAACAAGGATTTGATAAAAATGTTGCACATGGCCATAAGATTGCAAATACTGTTGACATTGCGGCGACCGACTATTTCAGCAAATATTTTGAAATCGGACCCCTTCTCCCTGTTTAGGCGCCTTATGTTGGCATGTTTATACTAGATAACATTCTCTGTCATCCTGGAGCTCCTTCAGCCCTGTTATGTCATACGGATATGGTGCTTTTGAGTGAAGTTGTACAGGAATCCTTAAAACATGTGGGAATTAAACATAACCTTACTACGGCTTATAACCCTGAGTGTAAGGTTTTGTTGGTACACTGTAATCGAACGCTTAACAAATTATAAGTAAGTATGTCAGATCTAAGCACGAAATTGTGATTTCTGTCTTCCTCGTGTTACGTGGGCATATAAACCTCTAAGTCAGAATCCACTGGTCATTCACTTTATTTTCTGTTGTATGAAAGAAACTCGACGCTGCCGATGGAAGTGCAACTTAACTAAACCACTGATAATCCTTTTTTTTGAAATCCATGCAGAATGTTATCTTTCAGGCACGTTAAATTAAACGAACAAAACTCAAAGCTGCACAAACCAACCAAACCGTCGTTTCGACAACAACCTTCGACATGCCAATTACACACGTGGTAGCTTTACCTGAACGTTCCTTATAAGTGCAAGAGAGGTTTAACTACAAAACTACTTAATCGGTATCACGAAGTTTTGTGGTGTTGTATGGAATCTCTCGCCAGTTAATTAGGTTGTTGGAACACTCACCGCCGAAGAAATCCAGAACGCATCGTGCACGTCAAGAGATTAAGCTCTTATTATTCGCCGTATTGATGAGGTTAGCCCACTACTTTACTTCCCTAGCAAGGACGTATTGAGGCGTAAGTGGCTCTCTCTCTTCACGCCGCGTTTCTCATTTCCTAGGTGCACTCTGGAGGTGCAGATATTACCAGACGTAAATAAATTTTTGCTTGGTACACTGCTAAGTATTCTATCAGTGTCTATCGCCGTTCAACAATCGCTGTCATTTCTACTCTCTTTCGTCCAAGCTTCTTACCGTTGTTATCATTTTGCTGCTCATTAACTATACTTCTGCTGCGTATAAGTACAATATCTTTCCACGGACTTGATTTTTGCCGCCCCGTTTTTATGGCCTCACTTTGTTATTGTGTATTATACTTAATTTTCTTAATCTGGGTACTGTATATAATGCTCATTCTTAAACCTTTGAGAAACCCAAACGTCCTAACCGGGATCCGCCACCTAGATTGCTAATGTTTGCAACTGGGACAGTTGAAAACAGGTTACCGGAGACCCATTCATATCGCCGCAGTATGCCCCTATCTTGATTAGCTTTATAGAGACCAGATTATTTTATAACACATCGCGGATTCCAGCACGAGATAAGGCCTTGCATATATGTTCCTATATCTACTTGGACGTGCGTCTTTCTCTTAATTGCCACATGAAATACAGTGTGTTCTTATTCCAGGTTTTACTTGTTTATACCATTTGTTGCACGTCGTAAAACAATGGAATCATTAATGTTTCGCTTTTTATGATTAAAAAACTTCCTTCTTGTTAATTTTGTTGTATTTTATTGATATGAGCTTTAAGGCTTTTTGCACAATTTTCTCCTCCATATCCGCATGTATTCCTTGCATTAAAAATTAAAAATTGAGTTTTATTTATGAACGCTCCTTAACTGTTATGGTACTTAGTGTCCCATTCTACATTGGGCGTGAAAGACCGGTATTTTGCTCAGAGGTCTCCTTATCAGGCTAAGTTTTCAGAAAATCTATTACACGGGACCACCGGCTTTACTTCCTTTTGGAAGGAAGCCATGCTAAGTATTTATACGCCCCAAAAGTGCACCGCCCTCAGCCGGGTTTGAACCCGTGACCTCGGGAGCTAGAGACTAGCATGGTAACCACTACACCACGGAGGACGATCTAGCTCCCGAGATTACGGGTTCAAACCCGGCGAAGGGCGATGGATTTTTCGAGCGTAAAGGCCCTTAACATGGCTTATTTCGGAAGGGAAGTAAAGCCGGTGGTCCCGTGTCGTAGATTTACGGCACGTAAAAGAACCTCAAGCCTGAGAAAAATGCCTCTGAGCAAGGTTACTGGTTTTTCAAGCCCCATATAGGATGGGACGCTAAGTACCACAGCAGTTAATGAGCGTCCATAAATAAAACTCAATTTAATTTAATTTCACGGAGGACGACACCTTGCATTTCAGTGAAATCCCGTCACTCCGTCTGGAAACGGTGTGATCCTGATTACGTCACCTCTTCAATGATCTCCTTTCGACTTCAGCCCTCGACTGCAGTCCCAAGCTCGAACACTAAACTTCAAAGACCCAATAAGGCATTTTTCTTTTTTTATTAAACTATGTAGATGGCATTCCTTGCAGGTTATGTTTCAGTTAGTTTAAAATAATAACATTTCTTTCATCGGTTTTGCCGGTCTACACATCTGTCAATTTCCCGTATTTCATCGCTATCTAATGTTATCTTTCCCTTCTAGTTATTTACATTGTTCTAGGCTTAAGGTGTGATCTATCAAAGACGCCAATAATTTTTGGTGTTTTATGTGACAATGCCTCAAGGCTGGCTATACCTTACCCTAAGTGTGAATGGGGAGGCGTGTGCTAGCACTATTCTTCCTAAATCATTTTGTTTAACTGCTGAAGTTCAATACATGGTTATGCTGTAGTTATCTCATGATCCACTATATTTTATTGTTTATGCGATAATTTGTGATACCACCTGCTATTATTTCTTTGATCCTTGTCATAATATATTAAGCTCTGTATACTAGCTCCATGTTTTTTTGTCTTGCATGTATTCATTGCTCAGCAACACAATAAACTGCACTACCTTTTGAAAACACGCCGATTCTGTATCTGGGTATACAACTGATGACTCGGCAGCCTTGTCTGAACCACATTCCTTTTAGGTTAAACAGAGATCATGGTCGAACCTCGACGTAAGGCCTTCTTGAAAATGTTGCGTTACCCATTTACGTCTTTGTCTTGTTACCATATTTTCACTGTTCTAGTGTGATATTTATTCAGCTCTATTCTCCCCAGCATTTGCAATGCTTTTAGACAGTGTAAACATAGTTGTTTCTTTGCTTTTTTGGGTTATGTGTTGTATTACTGTTGTCTTTGTTGCGCCAGAACACACCCTTGCTACCGATCTTAACTATTTTCGCGTACATCCCAACTTTACCCCCTCTCCAACTTTCCAAATTTTAGTCCCCATATGTTCTTTAAGACCACTACATTTTACTAAGCTGCTGTTTTTCGTTTTCACCAAGTTATCCACCGGTAGTGCAATTTCCTGCTTTCGTACTATGCCACACGATACCCGCAACCGCCGGATCGGCCAGTCCGGGTTCCTCATGCAAGGCCCCTATCTGAGGACACGTCCCCGGGACGCAGCTCCAGCACTGTATTCACTTTCCGTCTGCCAGGAAGAGAGCTGATTTCCCTCGTGGACTTTATTGGTGCGGTGGTGTGTATGCACCCGTTGATCGTCGACGACAGAGGTTAAACGTTTCAGGTTTAAGGTTATACCTGTACCAGATATTTACACATTTAGCAGTTCTACCTGCGTTTTGAGGCGTGCACGACCTATTTTACTGCTCACCACTTCAGCGTGTGTGATCAGAAGTCTGCGCCAGAAACCTTCATTCAAGACTTATTCTCTGTTGTATACAGTGTATAAACGACACACTTATGTTAATGTTTTGTGAAATCACTGACAACGGGTAATAGAAGAATACAAGAACACAAAACAAAGTCCCACCATTGCTCTTACAAATCATTGCCAGTGTGCTTCTGTGTGCTCCTCAGGACTTTCGTTTGCTTCGTGTGACTGTGGCATGAATGTAGTTCTGACCTTGTGACGTGGCTGTTCTTCTGACTTTGTGCCATGCCGTGGGCTTGTATACTCCTTTGTGTTCTTGCTTTTTTCTTATCCCTCTATATGCGAGCGTAAAATTCTCACCCCACTTCCGACTCCGTTTTTACCCCTTTAGCCACCTTCTTTTTCATCGTGCCCATTACATGCAATGTTAGGCCATTTGCTATTAATTTTTATTTTTCCTACCAGTTTGGCACCTGCATTCTGATATTCTTCTTGTCCGTTGTTTTAACAGCTGTGGACAACTGCAGTTTCTGGCGCAGCAGAGGTTATGACGGCTACATTCGTTTGACATTGGGACATGTAACAATGTATAAGGTTCGAGATATTCAGGACAACATTTTTAATTCAGTTCATGAAACCGGCTTTAGAATTATTGTGAGTCCTTTCCGGTATATTTATGTAAGCTGGGGTATATAGTATGATTTTAGAGGAGTGATAACTTCATGTTCATGAAAGTTCAACACGTGCAGAGCGTATGCTAATCAAGCGTACGATCCTGACGTAAGCTTAATAATATGTGGATAATATGTGGTCAGTAACGGGCTACAGTATTCAAAGTGGCGCTTTTTCACTAGAGAGATGTGTTCCCTCACCTACTTATCCGGAATCTGTGACATTTTTCCTTTTAAAGTTATTTTGTTAACTTGCAACCCTGCTCTGGTCTGTGGAACAACGCGGGCCTCCGACGCCGACCAGGTAATCCTAAAAGCCGTCTGGTTTAGCTTTCTCTCCCTCTCTTTTGTGATGCAGCTTAGAATAGTCATGAGAGAAATTAATGAATATCTTAAGCCAGAATTACAAGCCTATAGGTGTCCCCCTTCCCCACCCTTCCAGCTCCCCGCAAACCATTACTCTCTCAATGACATCCCTGAGATACCCCCCCTTACTTATCCCTTCTCTTCACCCCGACTGGGGTGCAGTCGTCAGAATGTTGTCAATTATTTTACCGCAAAATGAAAAGTTAATATTTGGTTAGTTTTATGATGCTCCTTAAACGAAACCGTTACATGGATTTGTAACCAGGTTCGACATAATTACCTGCCATGTTTTTCTATGCTCCCTTTAGATGCCCACTTTAATTGTAGTTGTGGGTGTTAAAGTATAATTTCAACCTGCTACTAATTTACATGACAATGGAGCGTTGTATTAGGATTGCTATAAAGAATTTTTTAAATTACTGTTACGTCAAATTACACCCATCTGTAAATAGCTCACAGCCCATTTTACTCAATTTAATAATCCTTTTTCAAAGCAGAGTATTCTATGTATCTGCGAATTTTGTAGTTCTCGATATTCTTATTGTGAAATAATCGTTCAGTTTAAAGCAGCTTAGTGAGTATCATATTATTCCCTTCCCCATTTGATCCAGGATTAGATATTCCTCCTCCTAGTGTTTCCAAGTTAATTTCCTTCCTACCGGGCAGGGAACCATAAGATAGGCGCTACGGCGCTTCCCCAAAAAGTTCAATGATTTAATTAGCTTGCTGAAGGTGTTGGTGCAAAGCTTAATTTCCCTACCCAGCTAGCAGAGAAAGTGCGGTGTTGGCAGATGTGTCTGCAATTTAAAGCGCCTATTTGCTCTACAGAAATCTATGAAAGATAGAATAAAGGTCAGTACATTATTTTCACTGTCTTCCTCTAGATCTATCTGTGGTTTAAAGCATATACCTTTCACTTGGTAAACGCATTTACTGATTTGTGTATTTTAAACCGTAAACGAGATTGTAAATGTATGCATAGCATTAAATTTAAGGTGCGCTACTTCTATGGCATAAATAATGCGGTAGTATTTGGTAATCTTTATTTGTATGAATATTTTCTAAATGGTACTAAAAAATCGAAAACTTTGTAGCCTCAGTACAAAAGCTAATCTACATTCTCTACCGATTTCAACCCGACCTTAAACTACCAAATGTAACGTTTTAAATCGTCGCATACATGTGTAATTTTAGCAGGTTTTGAATAGAATCTATCCTTAAATTTGCACCGACTTAAACTAAATTTTAAGTGTGTTAGAAATTGTAGTTCAAGTTCTTGCATGGAATTTTAACTCCCAGAATACTGCGGCGGACCTAGAAGGATCTATATATAAATTACGCTTATGTCGATAAGTGCTTCAAACGTTTCTGCAGGAAAATTTGCTAAAGCATAAAGGAAACAAATGGGTGCAGGAGCGCCCATATACCTCATATTGGGGTTTAACGACCTAGTCGCCAAAGATGAAGGAAAAAAGTCAGAACAAAGCTATGTTACATTTACAACCAACACAAGAAAGGATACATACCTTCGAAATTGAAATATAAAGCACTCAATTTATACATTATTCCTAAATCAACCTCAAATTTGTATATGTTAATGAATAGGGAATCAAATTATTACTGCGCCCGTCTTTCACAACAAGCCATCCTGACCAAGAAACAACATCAGAAAGGCAAAATAAAATATCCCGTGGTTGAATAGGGAATTAAATCTTAAGTATCATGAGGGCCCATTGCGTAATACTCCCCCAATTCTGCTCGCAGAGAGCTTAATTTAGTTTGGCTGGCCTGGGCTCTTTCGTCCGTCAATAGATGGGTAGATGTAGACATATGCCGGTAGAATTAAAAAATGTGCACAAATGCTTCTGAAAGTGGTAAATATAATATTTCAAGGCTCTCGAGGAACGACACGTTTAAACCTGTACATTAAGAAGCTATCCATTCCGTAATATTTTTTCAAATTCAATGTCATTTTGAGGTCAAATGTTTTTAAAAATATCATACTTAAAATATAAACTCTACATATATAATAGCTCGCTAAACGTAAAGGAAAAGCAAGAAAACTTCAGGATATGCTGTACATAAGCTGGGAACCTTCAATTTTCTTCGCTTTTAGGGTCAGTTTTACAGCTTAAGCTTAAGCCCAACCTCTAACAAGCCACTGACGCTCCTTAAGTAAGACTCAATAAATGGTTTGGGCTTCGCAAGTTTCACAATAGGGCAACCACGTTCGGATTTACTGAGCTGAAGTACTCCATGGAGCTGTAAGATTGGTAACGCTTGCGCATGTTCATGGAGTGAATTCCATGGTTTTATATATGGTGACGCTGTTCCTAATAAGATTTTGTAAGCTATACAGAAATATATAGTTAAACTGGCCAAAAAATCAGAATAAAACGCATTGCGAACTTCACTTCTCAAGAAGTCGATATTCTCCCAGAAATTGTAAAGCAGCATAAGCATGTGATAGAGTGCAAGCAATGTAACAAATTGCTGTGGAGTAAGAAAAACCAAACATGGTGGAAAATTACTATGTAAAATTGGATTATAATGTTGTGAAGCAATTTTGACAGCTCTGGACGCTGTAGATTCTTAAAATGCCCAAAAATTTCCAGCTGCATCAGTATGTTTCCACATGCACATAACCTTATTAAGCAGATAACTGTACCGATAAAAATATGCATTTACACAAGAATCCTAAACTTGAATGTCACAAATGCCTACCAAACACACAGATGTCACAAGATGGAGAAGCACAGAGTGAATTGGCAAACATAACTTCATATAAAACCCCGTTAAAACGTGCAGGTTAATAATGCGCTTCCGATCAATACTTTCTTTACATACGGTTTCTGGAAGCTACGTGTATAATTCCGCATAATTTTAACGTATTATAGTGTTAGTTCATCGTATACTAAGCTTTCGGCTACCAATTGTGTTAATCTTGCATATAAATTGTGAAAACATAAGTACCCTGGGAAGACAATATTACTGTGACTCATAACCAGGAGAAATTCCAACTATCTCATCTACAGGAACTAGGACGTCTGCCTCCTCACCTGTTGTCCTCCGTGGTCTAGGGGTACCATTCTAGCCTCTAGTTCTTGAGGTCGCCTGTTCAAACCCGCCGGAGGGCGGGAACGCTAAACACCATTCTAGTTAAAGAGCGTCCATAAATGCAACTCAATTATTTGCCTCCACACTCCAACTTGAAGCTGAAGATACGACTGTCCCATCCTTATTGGAAGGCATACGTAACATTCTCGAGTCGATCACACCCAAATACACAAATAATTGGGCAGTTACTGTGAAATTTCGAAAGCAAAACGATAAAAATGTATTAAAAACAAGTTAAAAATACACAAATATAAATTATGTATTTGAAGTAAAAGACTTAATATTCTACCAGCTATTGTGTAGCGTTATTGTTAAATATCCATGTAAGTGGTGCTAAAGTAGAGTGCGGTCGTTCTATGCAGAGGCCACGGATCGTGCATATGCGTGGTCCGCAAACCGTCTATTTTACTGGGAGATTTTTGTTCCGTAACTCCCGTGTTGCTTACTCACGAGTAACAGTAACATTCATTATTATGAGTACTGGTCTTATTATAAGCGGTATTAAAGGTGATGTCCATCTGCGTGAAGACATTCTTGAGTTCTTTAATGTTTTCCTCCATTAAAACGTCTCGTTTTCGCTTCTTAGGTTTAGTGTTTAGTGATCCCGTTATCCTAAACTTATTATTCAGACGCCTAACAGTTTCTCCTGGAATACCTGGAAATTGCTCCTGAAATTGTCTGCACTGATTCGGTTTTTACATCTGTATCTAACATAAAAATTCGTTGTTCAAGCGTGAACTTGTCGGCGGGAATCGCAGGGGACTAAAAACAAGACTTGGCGACTGTGAACGTGAATTGTCTAAGGAATAGAGCCAAGCAAACTTTTAAGAGATTTGGTTTATGATAATGGCATTGATATTCTGTTTTTGCAGGAGAATAATGAACACAAGCTAGATTTCTTTGGACCACAATATAATTACATTGCAATTTTGGGGATTCCCAGCGCGGATCAGCGATTGTTTGCCGCTCGACTTATAGTATTCGATTAGCGGAGAGGCACGTGAGTGGTAGGATTATATTCTTATTATTGGATGCCAGTAATATTCTTCTGGTAAATCTATATTTACCCTCGGGGTGAAACAGAAGGACAGAATGCGAAGCTTTTCTCACTTCGGAACTGTCGTTCTTTTGCGTCATAAATATGATAAAATACTTCTAGGTGGGGACTTTAATTGTCTCCTCGGTGCTAAGAACCAGACAGGCCAATATTTTCCGTCACCTGCTTTAGACCGAGTATGCCAAGTTTTGGAATTGCAGGACGCGTGGGAACATTTGTATGCAAATTTGGTTGAATATACGTTTCATAATTGTAATAGTACTACGAAAATAGATCGATGTTACGTCAGTAATTCGATGCAGCCAATGGTACGGACCATGAAGGTTCAGCTGGTGCCCTTTAGTGATCATCATTCCTTGATCATGAACATAGCTCAAGCTGCGAGAAGACCCACGATTGGGAGGGGCTTTGGAAAACTTAATAATACGCTGCTTCAAGATCCAGTAATTTCAGAGAAGTTCTCCCATATGTGGGCAAGATGGGAAACATCAGCTCAACATCGAACCCCCAACAAGCTGAATCAATGATTATATACCTTTAAACAGGCTATACGAAATGTTTACAAAGGGGAAGGGATAGCAAAGATTAAGAACAGACGGCAACGGTTGCACTATTATTACGATTTGTTAAATCAATTATATGAACTACAACGCCACGGACAAGACGTGACCAATCAATTTTCTGCAATAAGAAGAGAATGTGTTGTCTTCAGGAGGAGCTTTATCACGGAGCGCAACTGCGTTCCGGCGACCATTCTGTATAAAGAGAAGAGACAAACTCGCTTTTTCATCTAGCGTCTGAAAAACGTCGTGATGAACGGAGATATATCTCCCGCTTACGCGCTTCCACGGGGGATTTCTTAGCAACTACGCGCGACATACTTCAAGAGGCCTATCAATAATTTTCTGAGAAATTCGGAGCAGTTGAAGTTGATGTCTCTGCGCAGCTATATGTTTATCGTCATCTAATTCAACGGCTATCCCCAGATGCCAATACCGTTTTAAACCAGCATATCACGTCTGAGGAATTGTGGGCTGTATTAGCCTCAGCCAGTCTGGACTCGGCGTCTGGACCTGATGGACTCAGTTATCGGTTTTACAAAGCCAACTGGAGGATCCTTAAAGATATCTTACTTGACGTCATGTTGCAGGTACAGGGTAATACAGGCACCTTAACGGGGTTTAATGAAAGTATCATTGTGTTGATCCCTAAAGAGACGGTTACAACGGAACTAAAATCGTTTCGGCCTATTACGCTTTTGAATGCAGATTACAAGTTGTTCACAAAGATCTTGGCTAAAAGGTTAAAGGCATATCTGCCTGACATCATTGCACCTGTACAAACGTGCGGTATACCGGGGAAGAAGGTCACACATATTCTAAATGAAGTTACGGGATGTCATTATCGCTGGTGAACGGAATTTCAACATGGTGGCAGCCCTTTTTTGCTTTAGATTTCACGGCCGCCTTTGATAGAATTAACCACGATTATCTATGAGATGTTTTGGATTTTCACAACCATTTCAATGCCTTTTACAATCCATTTATCGAGATGGTTACTCACAAATTCAAGTTAATGAATTTCTTATGCAAACGGTACTTGTAGCACAGTCGATACGCCAGGGATGTCCCCTCTCTATGATGATATACACTTTGTGCATTGAAACGCTGATTAGAGATATAGCGACCTTACTTTCACATTCCATTATTCCGTACAAGCGTGAAAGAATTTTGGCTTATGCTGGTGATGCTACTTTAATTCTCGGTCATGCTGATGATCCTGACAAGCTTGCGCCGCTATTAACGACATACCAGGATGCCTCTGGGGCTTTGGTAAATTATGGCAAATCACAACTATTACTTTCCAATAACTGGCCAAAGGACGCTCCTCGATTTAGCTGTAGCAGTTCAGTGAAGATATTAGGTGTTACTTTTACCTCCAGGCTGGAAGGGTTAATAGCGCAGAATTGGAAGCGACTTGTGCCTATGTACATTTCTCTTATGATCTCGCAGTTGACACGGAATTTAAACTTCGTGCAAAAAATCTGGCATGTTAACATCTTTATGCTAGCAAAACTCTGGTATGTGACGCAGGTGATACCGATGTTAACACAATATGCTTAGCAACTAGAAAGAGCGATTTGCTACTTCGTTTGGAAGAATCAAAGCTATAAGGCAGCTCGGCCTCAATTACGTCAAAAATTACGGAGGGTGTTTGGAATCTTATAGATGTGCATATTAAATGTCGGGCATTGCTGCTCCATTCTATATTGAGTGCTCACCACAGACACGGTACCAATCAGGTTGTGCAGTTTTGGTGGATATGGCTGGGACGGCTGTCAGACTCTTCAAACAGGTTCTGACAGACTATAGAAGAATTCTACCAGTGATAGATACGTCGCTCAGTATTCCCACCACCAAAACGTTATACACCACGTTGCTGAAAGATTCCATTAAGGTGCCTGCAATAGAACGCAAATACCCTAACTCACCATGGCAGCGAGTATGAAAAATTTTGCTTATAAACTATATACCGTTGGAATGGAAGGTTTGTTTTTATTTCTTCATCAACGAAATAATACCGACAGAGTCCAAGGGATATAAACATAATTCACCCTCGGCACCTTGGTGTAAGCGTTGTGGTGTGGTGGACACTCAAATTTATCGAATAACCACCTGTGTCATTATCAGGGATATATGGAATTGGACCAAGAAATACATAGGTCATTTAATCGACAGCTGTTTGGAACATCGGAATACCTCTGTCCTATTAGCTTGGGAGTTTCAGAAGGGAGATACCGAAATTGCACAGGTGTGGTTAACATTGGCACTATATAATTACTGTTTTGCAGGAAGAATTCCCATCTCTCCTCACTTTCCAGAAATGGGTTCGGTTAGAGCGATAAAAACTTCGGCGACAACCTCGGATATTGAATATCTTGAACTTGTAGTTCGATTTTACGCTGTAATAAAAAAAAAGACATAGAAAGAGAGAGGGGGTCAGAATGAAGGTCATGAGAGGTCAGCAAGGCATCACACTGGACAGCGATTCGGTAGGCTGCGCCGGTTCGGCACCTTAAATTACGCTTTCCGTCCTATCTAAATTCCTTATCACTACATCATAATCTAGTGACCACAGGAAGAAAATTCCATTTAAAATAAAAAAGTAAGCCATCAAACACCCCGAAATTCTTCAAAGAAAAAATAAACAAATAAAAAAACCGGGCGACATAACATTTTGTTTTTTAAAAAAAGAAGATAGCACCACCCCTCGCAGCAAAAGCAACAGCTATGTCCGCATCAACAACATACAGTACAGAAATGCTAACCGCCACACTCATGCCGGACCACAAATTAAGATTATATATATAGATATATATATAGATATATATATATAGATATATATATATATATCTATATATATATACATATATATATCTATATATATAAAGTAATTTGATTTAAATAATATATTTCCCTGATTTTTTTCCTATTCCCATTTCGGAGAATTATCGTTTAAAATGAATATTTTAGAAAAACTTGTTTTTAATACATAATTTGCTGAATTGTTGAAAGTATCCTAAAATATAATGGACATAAGTTGTGTAGAAGATAGCTTGAAACGAAATTCAACTATACCGGAAGAATTGTACTGTGGTACTGAGAGTTAAATTTATTACATTTATCAACTATAAATATGGCCTTCAATACATGTTAAACAACACTATTATAAATGTCCATGACGTTGGGGGATACAATGAAGGAACATGGCACTGCACGAAAGCCTTGCTCTTGCACATTACACATCTGCCCTGTTTGGATTCAATCAACTAATGACTATTAATCTTTCTAATTGATCTGGTATTTTTGCCTTAGATTCTGATCTAGTAAGCACACATGGTTGAGTCTTCATGATTACCTTTCACCTAACACCAGATATTCCTTAGCTTTCTTGCCATGTACGCCACAATGGATTCGTGTAGCACAAACAATTGTCATGTTCAAACCATTTGAAAAAAGATTGCACCATTACTTCTTGCTTCGTGGTTGATTATTACTTCATAAGTGCCGGTCAGCAACATGTACACTACACATTCCCATATTTTATTTCCTCGCGATGTTTGGCTGTGGAGCACTATCTTTTATTAGATTCCCTAAACCTTAGCTTTGTGTTTCCCTCTGGCATATGCGTTTGGTGGTTTGAGGACAGAGTAACTACAATATTATTATTCCACTTACACATGATTACAGCATCATCGCAATTCTCATCCCTCTCCTTCTTCTTAGGATATTTTATGGTGCCAAAAGACATTTTCTGACCCTTCGAACTTGTAAGATTCCCATGTCTGTGAAATACTTTTTCTTAAAATTACATTAGGGAGTCATAAACTGAAGAAATGATCAAGATATATTTCAACTTATAGATGATCAGACACAACAGAAATGAAATTCATAACAACTCGGTATCCCAGAGGATAACTACTATCAGAATCACTCCTTCCTCTATAAATTGTCATAGTTTAAGGATATCCAAAACTTACATTACGTATATTTTACATACTTCTAAACCAAAGTGTAAAAATTTCCAAATGTGATGGACACAATGCAGTACAACAGACTCATCTATACTAACAAGACACACCGTTTAGATACCCCCAAATGGCATTGTTCTCATTTAAAAAATCCAAAATATATAATGATCTACAATGTTTGACGTAGTAGGAGAATATTTCTCCAAAGCCAAGTACTTTATAGGGAGGTAGGTAGTACTTGAAGAGGAGGCTAATATACTATTATCCGGTATGACTCATCCGGCCCAAAACCGTGTGTTCACATGCAATTTAGTTGGGTTTAATGGATATTCAATGGGGTATAAAGTGTTTATAATTGGGTTTAATAGGTATTTCCGATCAAATGACCTCCCTTAGAGCAAAGAAGACCTAAATGACACCTCCCTACCAAGCTTAGTACCATCATTATGTCCTTTAGAACATAAGGGACCTAAATGACGCCTTCCCTCTAGGCCAGATTAAAGGTCTCAAAATTTTTGGCGGAGTGAAATTTTTAAGGGCGTTATTGTGGTGGTATTTGTTTCGTTCTACCGGTCACTCGATGTTCTTTAGAGCACAGTGGACCCAAATGAGACCTTCCTTCTAAGCCAAGTATTGGCTTCGGATGGGGAGGGTAACAAAAACAATGTCATCATACCCAGACAGCTATGAAACATGAATCACAATTCCTTTAAAACCAGCACTACGAAGTATCTAACGCAAACGAAAATACCAATCACACAAATTCACGCACTCATTCACGCACTCACACACTTCCATATACACACTTTAATATACACGAATAAAAGCTACGATTAGTTGCAAACATGCTTAACGAATGAAAAGGTTGTTTAAAAATTAAAACGCTTCACCTCGCCCTTCACACACACATATGTACAGACAGAATAAAACATGTTAACTGGTCCTTTCTACCTGTAGTTAAAGCTCTCATCCCAGGTGCAAGAGATAATTCTCTCTTCCTATACCGGTGACTTGCTATACTTAATAACAAGGGGATAAAAAGGCTTCCTCGTGGTAAATCACCAAACACCAGTGTTATAACGCACCCTCTGAAGCCGCAGAGCAAACACATTCTATTGTTAAATCATTCTCGAATGAAAAGCACTACGTGTTAAATAAAGAAATGCGTGAGAAAACGTTCACAGACTCAAACTTGTGAAACACTTCCAAAAAGAGATGAGAATAGCCTTTCTTTGACAATTTATAAGGAGTTAGACGTGGGAGAGAATTTAAATGGTTTTCTCAAGTAGTGTAGAATGTATTTCGAAATAATATTCACTCTCCTAAACATAGAGCAAAGAGAACATCCAGATCCAAAATATCAGGACGGGGATGCGCTAATATCTGTTGGCGAAGTATACTTCTCTCTCTCTCTCACACTCCGACAGTTATCTTATGAGCGAAGGTCTACCAGGGCAAGAGCCGAACCCAAGCCTCCTTTCTAGCTCACCAACCGAGGGTATTTCCCATGAGGCCAATACCTGGAGTCTAAAAAGGCTCCACGATTACGCGAGCTAGGGAGTGGATACACCACTTACGCCCGTCATCCTGAAAGGGCGACTAACTAAAACTTCAGTAGGCCCGACAGAAATCTAGCATGCCGTCTATCGGCTATCCAGGTCGGTACCGGAGGACGTTGAGGAGTCTCACAACCCCGCCTGTACCGAAACCCGCACAGACGTACTTAATTTCCCACGGGTCTCTGGAACCACAGCCCCGCCGAATCGAACCCACTCAAAACGACATCCCCTTCGGGTGGGACTCGGACGTTTGGCCCGGCGTACTTCTAGTAACGTCAGAAGTACCACGAGTGCTCAGGGTATGCAGCGCCCGTACCGCGGCAGCTGAAGGGTTAGGAATCCCCCCTTATGGGAACCACACCTTACACGCTCCAACACACACTCACACGCACACAGGCGTGCAACCTTAAAACGCTACAAGTATAACAACTTCTGGACACCGATTTTTGGGACAAGCTGTACCCCGCGTCTCTGTGCAGTTAGAAAGCCACCCTACCTGATTTGGCTGTCTCTCTGCCCGCTGTCCTTTCTCTTAATTCCGATACCCAACTAAAGATATCGACTGAATTTAGCCCTATAACGGCATTTATTGCCTCCGTTGAAAAAGTAAATATATATATATATATACAAAACGTTTCGCTAATCCCTATTTAACAAAAGTGCTGCAATTGTATAACTGAGTCAATCACATATAAATTATATTCAATTTTTTTCTTAATAAAGACAACTAATTAGGCTGTTCTCTCTCTTTCCCCCTCGGAAGCGCAAGCATATTTCATACAGACACACATGATAACAACTACACTGAAATAAATAAGTCACAGGACAATCACTCCCAATTGTATCTGCAATGGAATGAAATGAATCACCTTTATAAATACCTAGTTAGAACAGCGTGAAGGAGCAATTTTAACGTTCCACACTTAGATTATTATTCATCGTATAAAAAGGTAATTGAAAGCTTCCTTTAATATTTCAACTAGAGTCCACAAAAATATCTTACATACAGCTGCAATTGTGAAGAATCCTTTTAACTAAGACACAATAGCAAGAGGATTTACAATATCCTGTTTAAGCACAATACATCTTGACATTTCTCACAGAGATGTTGGAATTTATGTAATTAAAATGTAATTGAATACTTCCTGTGTTAATTTAACAAGAGCTCACAAAAGATGTATTACTTAAGACACAGTGTCGAAAAGATAGATAACTTCCGCCAGATCTATTTTTAAGATCCTGTGAACAGGAAGAAGAATCAATTACACAATGTCAGATATAGGCAGCTAATATTCTTTTAACCAATCAAAACAGAGGATTCCAGGAGTGGGTATTTTTTCGCATGGTTTCTGGGGGCGGGAGAAAGAACTTCAAAGCGTATTTAAGGAGTAAACAGGAGAGTTAATGTTCATTCTTAAACGAATACCATTTAAAATCGGTATTAAAAAGCGTGGAATACGGAAAAGACCTTCAATTACTTCGTTCATCATATAACATAATTCATAAGGTAAGTCATTATAATAGATATCATACAGGAAATACGAATGCACATGTTTTAAAAATAATTGGAGTGAAATTAGTGTAAATCATCTAAATTCGTAAGGTGTTGTTTTTAAAACAGTGTAGCAGGTGTGGTGTCAAAGTCCATTATGTACACCTATTTAACACAAATCAACGCCCATAAGAATGACACATATGCTTTAACCATTATACAAATATAAAATACAGTAAACAAACCGAACTTATGCAAGCTACAGCTTGCTGAATCCTGCCTGAGCAAGTTATTGCGTGAATATTTAGTGTTTAGATGCTAAAATGTGATTTAAAGGGAATATATGTGTTGAAATCACGTTACACTTCCACACAAATATAAAGCAGACGTAAGACGTCTCTCAGCCAAAATGACAAGGTAGGATACAAGGGATGCAACCTACTCGGGCAACAGTAGCATACTTGGTGATATGGATTACTCCAAAATGCAATTTGATTTTAACTGATAGCAATCTTAAGACATGAGTTCTATTAGCTGAATTTATAATTACTAAAGAAATTAATGTTTGAAAATACTTCAATTAACTTGTTAACTAACGAACATTAACTAAACTCTGAATGTTTTATTCAAACTCTTTAATCGGCAAGAAAATAGACTGCATAATATGTAAAAAAAATACCCCAAATTATACAAAAAGCTTGACATACCTGAAAGTTAATATTTTATGTCAAACCCCTCCCCCCCAAAAAAGCTTAAAAATACGTAATATGGTATAAAATAACCAGCAGAATAAGGAAAATTCAACCTATTCTTCATTCATCGAGTTTACGTGTCCAAAATGATTCATTTTAGACAAAATGCGTATGAAGAAGGCGTTTACTAGCAGATTGAGTCTGGCAGGACGTATCCACCGCTCAGCTATCGCAGTAAGGGGCGCTCGCGGGCCCAGCACTGGTGGTAACCAGTGTTAGATGACGAGGCAGCTGCATGGCTCGAAGCAAACGATGCACCCATACCGGATTTCATCATCCCATCTCCTGCTGGTTTCGTGTATGAACTTGAGGTTTCAGGAGCCACCCAACCTAGCGATTGGAGGGATGCACCTATCGAGGTAGTGTGTACCTGCACTTATTGCCAGACCTCGCTCAGTTAGTTGGTTAAGTAATTTCAAGATAAGTCTCTCGATCTTTATTAACATTATTATTAATATTAATACTGCTCCTATTACTAATGGTCGTTTACGTTAAAGAAATAATTGCGAGAGCTATAATACTTGTAATACATACCTTTCTCTAAGTCTCCCCTTTCATTACCTGAATGCATTATGATCCTTTCACAGATGCTAAAAACCTGATTCTGCTATGCTCACAGATCTTGAACCTGTGCGTCTAAACCCCAAGCCACAGCCTCAGGCAAATGAGGCTTTTCGAAAGGGGGTTAAGAGACCTCTTTAAGCAGAAGAGGAGCGCGGTACCGAAGAACGCAACCTCGAAGAACATTGCAACAATTGGTCCTCCGTCGCAGTGTACCAGGTGTTGCCCGCAGTACATTGCACCATAACAGTATTTCCCAACATAGTAGCAGGACGATCCAGACCAGGCCACCTAGCCCATTCATCCTCATCATCAAAGGCAAAAGGTGTGTGCCTGAATGATTATGATAGCCTAGAATGTAAGGTAATAGGGTCTGCATTAAAGAGCATATTTGCAGTAGCAAAATTGGAAATACGGCTCAAATAATTGACAGCAGCTAGTTTCTTAAGACATGCAAAGATCTTGTGTTTCAGCAAATCGAATCCACCCTAAAGAAGAGTGTGTCTGAGATAAAGATGAATTGTTCACTGAAGTTCTCATACTTAATTCAGACACCGAATAATGAAAAGTGGAAACGATATACCATAATTCCAAGACAAAATAGATCCAGCAATCATCTAAATTTCGCGCCATCTTTCACGCAGTGAAACAGGAAATTTTAATAAAACTTGGGCTTTTTGAAGGCCAATCTAATATAAAGTCGCTATTCGCAGACAGCTGGTGATAAATAGCGCAGAACTCTATAATCCCCTTTGTGCTTCGGGATATTTAGAGCTGCCAACATGCATTACTGGAAGACGGCAGTTATTAATGTTGAGAAAACCATGATTACTGTTTCACTTGGTGCATTTGGCTTCCAGAGACACGGCAAAGGACCACCAATATAGACTTAACTTATAACCACGGATTTTTTATTCAAAGTCTTTAATTATTACGGGATTACATTACCATTTTCCTTCAATCAGACTGGCGCTTTTGGAAGCAAATTCCAAATGTATCTATAGCTGTATTTTTCCTGAATGCCAACAACTCAGTGGAGTCTGAAAACTATCTGAGAGAAAGGCTAGATAAATGAACCTCTTAGTGATTGAAGAGGTTAAGAAGTCTCACTACTGCCTCGTCTCCAACTTATCGAGGCTTACTAAAAGTCAGATAGCAAGTGATCACAGAAAAAGTTGGCTATGTCAGGCATGCATGACAAGATGTTCTAACGAGGATGCTTTGGGAGTGCATAATCTGAAATGCAATAAATGTCGGTTCCTCAAAATGCTAAAGGAGGATGGAGTTTTGAAGTTTAATACATATTCAAAGTCTGCCTCTGTACCTTTTGTGATTTATGCAGTTAGAGAATCTGTTTTGAGGAAGGTCCACTCATGTGAGCACTATGACGCAGAGAACTGGACCCTAACCATACAGGAAAACGAGGCGATATCGACGCGTTGAAGGTCATATGTTGACATTATCAATCTTTTCGAGGTTTAAGCTCTTCAGAGGTAACAACACAATCAATGACTTCTTCAGTGAGCTTAGGCAGATCGCTGATAAAGTCATTGTGGTATATGAGCGAATACAGCCAATCGATATGTCGCAACAGGATGTGCTGGATTACAACAATGACGATCACTGTCACATATGCAAGAGATAGTTTGCTGTATATGACCTTAAGGGCGTAACCATTGTTATATCACTGGATTCTATCTTGGAACGGCTCATAATGCTTGCAATTTGAATAGAAAATCGCCGACATTTATTCCAATTTTCTTTCATGACTCAAGTATAATTATAGTAACCACTTCTTGATGAGGTACATGGCATAAGATAAGGGGCCAATTTTCTGTTTAGCACAGTCATCTGAACGCTATCTGGCATTTACCAAATGTTAAAAGGGCATTAATTTCAGGCTCCTCGACAGCTAAAGTTTCTGGATGATAAGTTGTCTAGCTTGGCAGACATGCTGAGCCCTGATGACCTCAAGCTCTTTAATGAGAGTATCCTAATCCAGAACATCTGGAACTAATGAAGTGCATGAGCACATTCCTCTTCTGTGATAGCATCGAAAACCTCTATCGGCGGCAGCCACTCTTCTTGGAACTTCTCAATGTTATCCAGGTATGAGTAGGTGGTCAATTATTTCAGCCGTATTTTCAATTTTGATATTGAAAATAAGCCATTTGAATGCAGACTCTATTATCGTACATTCTAGGCCATTATAATGAGTCAAACATACCCTTTTTGCGATGATGGTGAGGATGAATGGACTTGCTGGCTTGGTCAAGATGATCCTGCTACTATGTTAAGAGTTTCCACTATAGTGCATTGTGCGAGATTGATCTTCAATACCACGCTCTTCTTCTGCTTCATGAGGTGTCTTAACCCCCTTTCGAAAAGCCTCGTTTGCCTGAGGCTCTGTCTAAAAGTGTAGAGGCACAGGTTCAGGATCTGTAATAATAGAACAATTGGATTACTAGCATCTGAGAAAAGATCATATATGCATTCAAGCGGTGTAGGAGTCCTAGAAAAATATAGATGTTAAAGTAAGAGAGCTCCAGCAATTATTTCTTTAGCTTAAATGACCAATGGTAATAGTTTTAGTATTAATATTAATAATAATGTTAATAAAGATCGGGAGGCTTACCTTGGAATGACTGAAGCAACTTATTGAGCGCGGTGTACCCGCAGTTTGTGAAGGCACACACTCTTCGAGATGTGCTACCCTCCAATTGCCAGATTTGGTGCAGCTTGAAAGCCCAAGATCATCTCCAAAACCACTAAGAGGTGGAATGATGAAATCCGGTATGGGCGCATCATTTGCGTCGAGCCAAGCGAATGCCTCACCATCTACAAGTTCTACACATTAAAAAGTTAAATTTAAAATCCAAACCTAAATATACTTATCAGAAATCTAGGGAAATAAATGAAAATACTCTGAGTGAGTTTAGCAAAATACTTGAACTTGAGTTATGGAATCAAACTTACCAAACGAATGGAACCAATAATAAATATAACATCTTTCTTCAGTGTTTCAAAACCTACTTTGACGCTTGCTTCCCGGTCAAGTTAAACAAAATATCTAACTTCAAAAGAGAGAACGCCTGGATCACTTTAGGAATTAGGACGTCATGTAGACGTAAAAGAGAATTATATGAGCAAGTAATAATTAGTAATAATATAGATTTAAAACACTACTTCAAAAAATATTGTAAGCTTCTCAAGAAGGTAATAAAAGCGGCTAGAATATTGCATTACAATAAACAGATTCAACTCTCTGACAATAAAATAAAAACTACTTGGAATATAATAAAAAGAGAAGCCGGTAAATCCTCATTACAAAATGACTTAATAACACTAAACATTGATAATCAAGAAATTAGTAAACCTCATGAAGTTGCAGAAATATTTAACAAATTCTTTCTGGATGTAACAAACAAAATGAGTATTAGTTTTGGAAGTAAAGAGGCAGCTTTGGAATTTCTAAGATCAAATTTCACTAATGAAGTGCCTGAATTTAAAGTTAGGCTGACAACGCCTTCTGAAATAAACAAAATTATTAACTCCTTCAAAACAAAAAACTCTTCTGGTTATGATGAAATAACAATAAAAGTCTTAAAATCATGCTCATCTCAAATTTCCACTCCCCTTAGTTATTTGTGCAATGAGTCACTAAGGTCAGGAATTTTCCCTGACAGAATGAAATTTTCCATTGTTAAACCACTTTTCAAAAAAGGCGAACGCAATAATGTTTCAAATTATAGACCAATATCTCTCTTGCCAATTTTCTCTAAGGTTCTTGAAAAGGTGATGTTTAATAGACTTTATAAATACCTGGAATGTAACAACATACTTGTCAGGGATCAGTTCGGGTTCAGAAAAGGAATGTCGACCAATAATGCAACTTATAAACTTACTCATGAAGTGTTAACAGCATTAAACAAAAAAATGCATGTAGGTGGGATTTTTTGTGACTTAGCAAAGGCATTTGACTGTATTAATCATGATATTCTGATAGCAAAATTGAAATTCTATGGACTAAAAAATGAAACTCTAAGTTGGTTCGTATCATATCTAAATGAAAGAAAACAAAGTGTTGAAGTTGTCAATGATATTGAATTTGGAAAACATACATCAAAATGGAAAACAGTAACACATGGAGTGCCCCAAGGTTCAGTCCTAGGACCTTTATTATTCTTGATCTATATAAATGACCTATCACGTTATATAAAGGATATTGCAAGTATAATTCTGTTTGCTGATGACACGAGTGTTCTGGT
Source organism: Deroplatys truncata (assembly GCA_030765065.1). NCBI lineage: Eukaryota > Metazoa > Arthropoda > Insecta > Mantodea > Mantidae > Deroplatys > Deroplatys truncata. Next base: position 403,173,746 of record CM060990.1, on the reverse strand, counting down.
GACTAGTAATAACTTGAATGAGTGTGTAATTAAATTGAATTATGTTTTGAACTGTATGTCACACTGGTTTAAAGCTAACAAATTATCTGTAAATCTAGGCAAAACAAAAGTTGTTAAATTTATAACCCATCGATCACTACACACTCCAATAGAAATTGGGATTAATGACATGTCACTAGAACAAATAGACAACATTAAATTTCTGGGCCTCCAAGTAGACAGATATTTAGATTAGAAAGTTCACATTAGGTATATCATACCCAAACTCAGTTCTGCATGTTATGCTATCCGAGCATTGGTAAATGTCAGTTCTATAGATACACTTAAATTAGTATACTATGCATATTTTAAATCTATCATTGAATATGGAATATTATTTTGGGGAAATTCGGTAGAAAGTAAACGAATATTCGTCATGCAAAAGAAGGTTATAAGAATCATTTCCAGCACTCATAGCAGACACTCTTGCAAACATATTTTTAGAAGACTAAAGTTATTAACCCTACCTTCCATGTATATATTTTCAATCTTAAAATTCTATGTATGCAATCGAACCACATTTATTACAAACATGGAAATTCATGAGATAAACACTAGACAAAAGGGTAACATCCATCGTCCCAGTGCAAAGCTTTCTTGCTTCCAGAAAGGTGTATATTACGAGACCATAAAATATTTAATACTCTCCCTAATGATCTTAAGAGAAAAGTTGACAATTTCAATGTCTTTAAAACTGCTGTTAAAGAGTACCTATGCTCAAAAGCATATTATTCTGTACAAGATTATCTGAATGACAAATGATCCTGATGATAATACTTATATAGCTCTGTAAGTAGTATTAGTAAATATTAATGACAATTGCCAGTCATATCTGATGCCTGCTCTAGAATTAATGAAGCTATTTAAATGTATGTATATTAAGAACTGACAGTAAATGCTATGCATTACAAATCAAATAGAACAAAGGTAAAATCCTAGTGAATGTTAAAATAACTGTTCTTGCCTATATGTATGTTAATCTTATAACAGTAAGGAGGTATTCAACTCTGTACAAAATTACACTTGATTTGTTTCATTTTGTATATATTATGTCTTTATTTTATTTTAAATGTTCTGTATACTATGTAATATTTTTGTATATATAATTTTTGTACATTTCCTTGACATGTTCTATGTTCACAAGCCTTTATGGCTGCTAGTGAACTCACAGAATGCAATCTAATCTAATCTAATCTAATCTACCAGTGGTGGAGGTAACGGCAGTGTGCTGGGCATGCATGCATCCTGTGTTGGGACAGCTGAGCGACGGACACGTCCTGCCAGACACAGTTTGCTAGTAAACGACTTGTTCATAAACATTTTATCCATGCAAACTGGATGAATGAATCAACGGGTGAATTTTGCTTATTTTGCGGTTTATTTTCTAGCATATTACCGATTTTCTAATTTTTTACCGTTGTTTTCATAATAGATTGAGTTTTGTGTATATACAGCTTTTAGTATGATATGAGGGTATTTGTTATATCTTATGCAGTCTATTTTGTAGGAGATTACAGAGTTTCAACAATACATTCAGAGTTAAGTTAATTTTTGTTAGTTAGCATGTTAATGAAGTATTCTCAATGATTTATTACTTTAATAATTATAAATTTAGCTAATAGAAGGAATGTCTTAAGATTGCTGTGAGTTAAAATCAAATTGCATTTGAGAGCAATCCATATCGCCCAATTAAATCTATTGCTTTGGCTGGTTCCCTCATTCTCATCCTACTTCTCCATTTTAGGCTGATAGACGTCCTTTGTCTACTTTATATTTATGTGGAAATGTAACGTGACTTTAATACACTTACATTTTAAAGCATGTTTTAACGTTCTAAGCACTGAATATTCACACCAGAGCTTCTTCAGACAGGATGCAGCAAGTTTTAGGTTGTATAAAATCGGTTTCTTGTTTCCGTTTTTATACTTGTGTAAATGTTAAAGCCATTGTGTCATTTTTGGCGTTGATTAGCATTAAATAACTTTACATAATGCACTTAGACACTGACGGTCCTACACTATTGCAGGACAACGCTTTACGAAGTTAGATGATCACACAATTTTCTAAAAACGCATTGATTTTCACTAATTTCATTCCAATTATTTTTAAAATAAATGCACTTGTACTTTTTGATTGAAGTCTATTATATAGACTTACCTTATGAATTGAGTTATATGATGAAAGAAGTAATTGAAGATCTTTTTACTATCCCATACTTTTTTCACTGAAGTTAAGTGGTATTCCTTTAAGGATGTGCTTTGGCTCTCGTGTTTACTCCTTATATACGCTGTGAAGTTCTTTGTCCCGCCCTCCGAAACCATGCACAGAAAAATCCACTCCCGCAATACTGAGTTTTGATTGCTTAATACGATATTAACTACCTATATCTGACATTATATAATTGATTCTTCTTCTTGTTCCCAAGATCTTAACTGGGAGTAAATTTTTAAGTGAAAATGACAAAATTTTCGATTATGGAAGTATATCATATGAATATTCTCTAGACACTTGTGAATCATTCTGGCGAAACATTTTGCACTATCTGCCATTTTTAAAATCCCAGCGACCTGTTTAAATCACCTGTGCACTCCCTTAAAACTCCATTGGACCCATCCACTTTCTATTTCTATATGTAAATCATCATAATTTGCTAACTTCTGCATATTTCTCGATTTATTTGCGCGCATTTTGGGATCACATGTAATTGCCTGCTTTGTGCTTCCATCTAGCCCCTAAATGCATAAATATTTGCTACGTATTGAACACACAAGTTAAGAACTTAGAAAATAAAAATTATAATTTGGTACCGTAAGAGTCCAGTTCATTAAAATTCTCTTCATTTACCCATATCATCTTATTTTACGGGAGTCTAGCGCGGGCAGCGGAATCGAGTAGTCGCGTATACGTAGCACTCCTGGAGATATCCGAAAAAAGAAAATGGGGGTAGATTTGGAAGTGTATAGTGCCAGAATCGGGTGCTTTACAAATGGTAAAATGAATAAGGAAGAGAAAAGAAACCAAATATCAAAGGAATACCTATAGTTGCTTGCGATCCTGGCAGTGTTATTAGTCACTGGAGGAGTAGATTGAACCTAGGACCTGAGGGAATGACACAGATAATGACAATCCAAAAAACCATTTTAGAGGATATAGTTGATTTGAAGAAAATAGAAAAGAGAATGGAATTAAATATCGATAGAAAGATAGAAGAATAGAAAGGAATGCTGTTCACTGCGACGAAGGAAGTGCACGAAGAACTTTGCATCTGTAGAGAAAGACTGAACAAGATGGAACAGAATATGGAAATGGAGACAAGAAGACACAATATAGTGATATTCGGGGTGGAGGAAAACAGAGAGAAAATAGGCTGGGAAATTATAACGTGTTTTAGAATCGGAAGAAGGGGCATCAGAGCCAGACCTATAGTAGTAACATTTGCAACTAACAAAATCAAATGGACAGTTTTGAATAATGGAAGAAAATTGAAAGGAACGAGAATTTTTGTTGAACGAGATTATGGAAAAGAAGAGAGTGAGATAAGAAGATTATTATTAGTGAAAATGAATCAAGCCAGGCATAAAGGAAAAAAATCATTTGTAAGAGGACTAGAATTGTGGATAGACCGCAGGAAGCAGGATATGAGTCAGCGTTTGATTCCATATCGAACAACAAGCAGAGCAAATTCAGCAGAGGAAGCAAATGCAGTGAAGCAGGCTGACGTAATCCAAGAACGAGAGGGACACGTGCGTAGAGGTGCTAGTGGAAGGGATGAAGCAGCTAGCGTGACGTCACCGAGGAGATGTGTTATACCCAGTGAACGAGAGAAGCAAGAGGCGTTGACCCTGGTGGCAGCTGATCGAGAAAAACAGATGATCGCGAGTGGAAGCGGCCTCAAAGTGGTATCAACCCCAGAAGGAAGTATCATGGAATTAGAGGAGGAGAAAGAAAATCCAGTGGCGCAGGAGAGGAAAACTAGATATAGGGCAAAGTTAGAAAAATTCAGAGAGGGAAGAAGGGATTCAAGATAGGGACTAGATTTGAAGGTGGTGTCATTTAATGTGGAAGGGTTAAAATCGAAAGCGATAAATGGCGAGGGATTTGAAGTGCTAAAGTTAGGAGAAATAATAGTAATGGTGGAAACTTGGTTGAATGAAAGTGAGAAGATAGAGGTGGTAGGATATGACTATATAGGAGATCATGGTAAAAGGAAAAGCAAAAGAGGTAGGGCCTCCGGTGGTATTGGAGCGTTCATTAACAAGAGTAGTGAAATAAATGTGTGTGAAGTGTTGAGTGTAGAGAAAGGCCAAATAATGTGGATAAAGATAAATGGGGCAAAGGGGGTGAAAGTTTGGATAGGATTAGGCATAGTCTATAACCCACCAGAAGTCTCGGAATTTTATAAGGACAATTTGTATATAAGACTGAATGATAGTAGGGAAGAATTAAGAAGCAAAAGTCCTAACATAGAATTCATTGTAGTAGGGGATTTTAATGCAAGCGTAGCGGAATATAATCTAAGAAGTTTGAATGTAGAAAATGAATGTATCTGGGAAAAAATGAGGAAAAGCAGAGGAGAAGTAGAGATAAAGTGATAAAATGCAGAAGGTAGAAAACTAATAGACTTCTGCGAACAGAAGAATTTAATAATGTGTAACGGATCCAAAGGAGAGGACCAGTGGGGAGAGTTTACATTTGTAAATGTAATTTGTCAAAGTGTAATTGACTATATGATTTGTAGTATAGGAGTAGAAGAGGTGATGGAAGAATTTAAGATTACGAAGATAACAAATAGTAGTCATTTTCCATTAAAGATGAAAATAAGACTAGGGTTATATTACAAGGAAGATGAAAATTTAGCACTAAAACAAATCAGAAGTTACAAATAGAAAGAGGAGTACGCAGAAAAATTTAGGTGTAATTTGACTTCAAAGTGTGGGGAATTGAGGAAAATTGGTATTATAGAACCATTACAATGTGGGATGATAAAGGGAGCATTAGAAAGGTTAGAATCAACGGTTAAGTGGGCAGGAAGTAGGATGGAAGTGAAGCCTAAAGTGAATGAAAATCAGTGTGGTTGGTATGATGAAGAGTGTAAAAAAGCTAAGAAAGAAGTGATGAAAGAAATGGATAGATGGAGAAGGTGAAGAGAAGGAAGATAGGCAAATTTTTATCAAATAAAAGGGGTTATAAATGTTTACTAGATGAGGAAAAGAAGGATTGGCAGCAAAGAATGGGAGAAAAGGTTAATGAGGTGGTCAGAGGGAAAGAAAACAAACGTATATTGTCAGTTGTTAAAAAAATGTACAGAAACAAACAGGTAGTTAATAAGATAACACCAAGGGAATGGAAATATCATTCTGAAGGTTTCGTGTGTTCAAAAAAGTGAAGTGTTTTGGGGAAATTTTGAGAACAGAGTGTATCACTTAGACACAGAGATTACAACCATCGAGGTAGAGTATGAAATAAAAAAACTAAAACAGAGGAAGGCTACAGGGGCTGATGGAATTCCGGAGGAATTTTGGAAAAATTTTGGGGAAATAGGAGAGGTTACAAGGTTGTTGACAGAGCTATTTAACAGAATCAGAGAGAAGAAAGTGATACCGGAGAGCTGGAAAGTGAGCGTTATTGCACCGTTGTATAAAGGAAAGGGAGATACAAATAATCCAAGCAACTACAGAGGAATTAGTTGATTATTTATTCTAGGCAAAATATCCACTGGTATATTAGCTAGAAGATTATACGAGTGAGCAGAGAGGGAAGATAAGCTATGAGAATACCAAGCAGGTTTTAGGAGAGGAAAAAGAACAATAGATAACATAATAATAATTCAAATCACAGTAAACAAATACTTAAGAAATAAAAGGGGTAGGGTATATATATTTTTTTCAGACTTCAAGAAGGCTTTTGATACTACAAATAGATAGACTTTGGTATATAAACTGAGGAACAAAGGAGTCAGCACTGCATTCATTGAGGGGATACAAAAATTGTATGAAGGAATTCAATTTTGTGTAAGATGTGGAAAAAATAGTACTACTGATTATATACAGCAAACGTTAGCTCTGAGGCAAGGTTGCAAACTCATTCCAATATTATTTAACTTATTTGTAGATGATATTTTAGATAGAATAATGAAAAGTAATAAACACTGTCCAGTTATAGGGAAAAAGGAAATACCGGGGTTACTATTTGCAGATAATCTAGTAGCTGGAATAGTAACAGTGATAGGGTTGCAACATGCTATTAATGACATTGCTAAATTCTGTAGGGAATGGTAGCTAAAGGTGAATACAAACAAGTCCAAGATAATAGTGTTCAAGTAAGAATCAAAGTTAAAAGGAGAGGAAAGATGGTATATAAATGGAGAGCAAATAGAGGTGGAATTTGATTACTTTGGGATTAAATTCTCAAGCAACGGGAAATGGGAAGCACAATCTAAATATGCACAATTGAAAGGAAAGCTAGCCATTAAAGCTGTTAGAGTTTGCTTGTGCAAAACACCCACGCTAACAATGAACTGGTTGGAAAGGCTATACGAAGCTGTAGTTGAGTCAAAAATGTTATATGGAATAGAAATATGGGGGGTGGCAAAGGGATGGATTAAGATTGATATAGTCCATAGAATCTTTTGTAGAGAAGTTCCGGGTTTACCTAAGAGTTCCCCAAGGGGCGTGGCACTGGCAGAGCTAGGAAGGGTAGGGAGAAAAGGTATAACAGTGGAAAGAATTTTGAAGGATTGGTATAGATGTTTAAATTTAGAAGATAGTAATATATTAAAAGAATGTATACAGTTTCAAAAAGCTGTCTTAGGACAAGAGTGTTGGTTTGGGGGGATGGTAAGCGTGCTAAAAGAAATTGGCATGAGGAATATTTTACCATTAGATAAATATAACAACAGTGGGTTTTGGAAAGAAGGAGATTGAGGGTAGAAGACATCGAGAAACAAGAGATATGGGATAGTTTTGAGGATAAAAGGTCATTCATCTTGTATAAATCAGTTAAAAGAAATTGGGGAAGGGAGAAGTATGTAGATATATGCAATCAATTTGGCAGAATAGGTCATGCGTGGATGCGCACAGGAGTAATATTTTTAAAAGGGAATGGATATAATTGCTCGGGGAGATGTACTATGTGTGATCAATTGGGTAGTACTTTTAATTGGCTAATAGAATGTGATAAGGTTAAAAGGTGGAGAGAGGTTGTATGGAATAAGAAATGGGATAAGCTAAATAAAGAAGCAGTAGCATTAAGAATCTTGGGAAGCATAAGTGCAAAAACAATTAAAATAATGGGGATATTTTTAGGCAATACAAGGGATTAGTGGATAAGGAGCTTCAGAAAGGTACAGGAGAATGGGCATAGTTTGCAAAGTGGAGAGATGGTATACTAGCTTTATCCCATATATACAGCCTAGGGCTAGAAAACAGGAGCACTAGACCTACGTTTTAGATGTAAGATTTTATTTGCAATATTGTAATAATGATGAAAATAAATATTACATTACATCTTATTTTACAGCATTTTGCAGTTATTTTAATACGTTATTGGTTGTTGAAGGGTTTGTTTATATATCTATCTTACAGATATTTTGATACGTTTTGTTGTTTATGTACCTATACAGTATTGAAAGCAAACTTTGGTAGTGAACGCGAGCGTTCAAATGTGACTACAAATTAGAGAAAGACATGGATTTGCTAAACAATTGTGTGTGAAAGTGGAACAATTGTGGTTTTAGCCCTACCCAGAAACATTCCAGTCCTCGTGAGTAGTATAGAAATGACAGTTCAAAAACACTTAATATTGCAGAAATGTGTATTCATATGCAAATGAGGTCTCCCCCATCCTCTACACCACTCCCTGGTACCTTTTGCTTGCAGCTGTGGTCATAAATTTTGTTGAGTATAATGGAAAGCTTGGCATGTAAGCAATTAAGGTTGTCAATCACCTGTCAAAATGAACAAGGGGTTTAATAAGTTACGCTTGTAACAATGTAGAATGCAGGAGTATTGTAAAAGAAGGATCAGGCGCTATTTTCCCAGCTCTATTGAATTCCCTGAGTGTGTACTTTTAGGAATACCACCTGCAACCCCTTTTTTGACGAACACTTGCAAAAAAACAATAGAACAGACTTGGCCCGAGCTAACAAAAAAATTGTTTAACAAAGGGGCAGCTGCTATTGTATCCCTTTCTATTGTCCAGAGCAAAAGTTCGTTATAAAGACCACCCGTGTAGCATCCCGCTTCCACAGCCATATAACAAAAGGTCGGGCTGGACCCTGCTAACAAAAGGTTGAATGACAAAGGGAGCAGACGTTATTGTCCCGGACACGTGCATGTTAGGTGAATATAACAAAGAGACAGTCAGGCGTAGCGATAACAAAAGAAACTCGTGGAGGCTTTATACTGGCGCTGCCTTTGTTTGACTATGGGAAAAAAGAGAGGGTTCAGTTCCCACGAAGAACAAGCATTATATAACTGCTAGACCATAAATTCCACTCCACTCCAACCCGACTTCCTAGCGTCTATGTCACCATTAATTACGGGACCCTCGCCATCCCACCACCTGCGTTGCCTGAGGCTACTTCCCTCTGCGCATGGGCACCAGGAGATGGTGTTATTAGATGCAGTAATCAGGTGACGTGTAACATCTCCCCCCGTCATACCAATGCGTTGGAATTGCCTGAGGGCTTTAGGCGCCTATATAAACAGCTATCGATGGATTCTAAATACACTGCGAGTTTATTAACTTAACGTTATAACATCCGTGTGTTACAGCGTAATCGAAGTCAGTGCTATTGTCTTCTACACTGCATCCATCGTCACTGTATATAATGCAAGGTGAGTGGATTTTAACATAACTAGCTGAAAAGACGAATCATTGCAACGGTATCATATTGTTTATCTGAATTTCGTTTCTTTAATAATTAACATCAAAATTTTTTAACAAATGTAGAGCCTTCATCAATGGTACAAATAGTTCTTTAGAACCTAAAGCATAAACATTCGTACTTAATCTCTAATCATTCTTCTATTCTTCTTCTATTAACGTTCACACCATTTTCTCTACACATTATTTATGTATAAACATTTACAGGATCTTCTGTACACATTATTGTTCTGTAAACATTCATACGATTTTCGCTACACATTCTTCTTGCATAAATATTTACATGATTTTCTCAACACATTCTTCTAACATAAGCATTCATATTTATTTTCTCTACAGATTCGTCTTGCATAAACAATCATATGATTTTCTCAACACCTTCTTGAAATCATTGCAAGAGCATCATATTGTTTATCTGAACCTCATTTCTTTAATAATTAACATCAGAATTTTTTTAAAAAATGTAGAGTTTACATCAGTGGGGCAAATAGTTCTTTAGATCCTAAAGTTTAAATATTCATACTTAATTTCTAATCATTCTTCTTCTATTAACATTCATAAGATATTCTTTACACACTCTTCTATTAAAATTCATACAATTTTCTCTACACTGTCTTCTTGCAAGAACATTCATACGATTTTCTGAACACATTATTCTTCAATTAACAATCATACTATTTTTGCTACACATTCTTCTATTAACATTCACACCATTTTCTCTACTCATTCTTTATGTAAAAACATTTACACGATCTTCTCTACACATTCTAACTCTGTAATTATTCATGCTTTTTTGCTACACATTCTCCTTGCATAAATATTCACATGATTTTATCAACACATTCTTCTTACATAAACATGCATATGATTTTATCAACACATTCTTCTTCTATTAACATTCATACGATTTCCTCTACATGTTCTTCCATAAACATTCATACGATTTTCTCAACACTTTCTTCTTCTATTAACATCCACACGATTTCCTCTACACGTTCCTCTCCCATAAACACTCATACGATTTTCACAACACATTTTCTTGTATAAACATTCATACTATTTTTGCTACACATTCTTCAATTAACACTCATACGATTTTCATAGCACATTCTATTAACATTCACGCCATTTTCTCTACACATTTTTCTTGTATAAACATTTACACGATCTTCCTTCACAATCTTCCACTGCAAACATTCATACGATTTTCTCAACACATTCTTCTTCTATTACCTCTCATAGGATTGTCGCTATACATTCTGCTATTAATATTCATTCATAAGATTTTCTCTACTCTTTATTTATACATAAACCCTCATACGATTTTCTCAACACCTCCTTCTTCTATTAACATTCATGCTATTTTCGCTAAACATTCTTCAATTAACATTGATACGATTTTCGCTACACATTCTTCTTGCATAAACCTTCCTACAATTTTCACAACGCATTCTTCTTGCATAAAACCTGCATACAATTTTTCAAAACACATTCTATTAACATTCATACGTCTTTCTCTACACATTCTTTTTCATATCACATTTCTTTCTCTACTTATTCATCTTTTATCAGTTATAAAAAACAAGTGGCTTAAAAGTTCTTTCCCAGATAATACTGCAAACGCCATGGGAGTCGCAAGAGCCGCATTGGCCAGAAGAGCGGGCTCTCCACTTAACACGCTAGTACAGTTTCATACAGAACCTGTTAATCTCATTTTCGCATCAGGATGCAACATGCCGGCACCCCTGGCGGGAGATCAGACATCAGATGTGCCGCTGCATAGCAGCTATATCTCTAATGATATTAGTAGCCCGCCGTCACCAATTTTATCGGGAGTGATTATATCATACCGCCGCCACCAGGATTTGAGGATGTCACTCCCGTTACAGGGGTGAATGCAGACATGGACAGCGCTACAGAGAAGTATTGTACATGCAATAACTGCGAATACAGAGCTGCATTGCTTAAGCATGCAAGCAATGCAAGTAAAATATAGCCAGGTGATTGTGTGTTTTATGTATCCACGTATGCAGGGCTTAATCATAAAATGCAAATAATTATGTATCTGTATATATATGTAATTTTTAGTTTCATGAATTCTTTTAGTTAACTTCTTTGTGTTTATGTAATTATTGATTTTTAATCATGTAAAATCCAAGTAAAAAAATGTAACCCTACAATCACAAAAAGCATTAATATTGTAAAAAATATGTTTAAATGATGAATTTTATTTATTGATTTTTTTGCTTATTATTTAATCGGAAAACTGATTTTACAGAAAAAGTTCTACATTATGAAATAAAAAACAAGCATTAGTTTGGAATGAAAGCCTCTTTATTTTCATTATTATTTTTTCTACAATAAATCCTTTCTGTTAGTCCATTGAGTATTAGGGAATCTCTACCACTTTACAAGAATCCTATTTCCCTGTCTGCGTAATACTTTTCTACCAGAAATGTATTAGGGTACAGTGTGTATCGCAGTTCATGCCCATAAAAGGACACCTTTATCTCATCACTGTCATTGCCTTTAGCATGTGTGTAACGGGATTGGTGTGATTCACTCGAACAACTTGAAATATTTCAACACTACTATTGGCTTCCAATCCCTTTCTAAAATGTCCCTTGTCCTTGGATATCCTCACATAATCACCAACACTAAACTTTCTCGTCCCTCTCTACTCTCTTCGATCTTGAGTGTAGTTATATACAGTCAGAAGAAGATCATTGTTCTTCACCTCTATAGGCTTCATTGGAATAGTGGAGTGGTAAGTGTTGTTATATCTTGGAATGATCTGTGGTAAAAATCTAGCGACCTGTATGTTCCTTTGGCTAGAAATTCGCGATATATCATATTCTCAAAAGTCTTATTAACCGTTCAACAGCAGCTGCCTTCACATGTGTATAAGTACTGTAAAGATTCATGTTATACTTTGTCATTAAATTTTTAAAATGCTTATTATAAAATTCTTTCGCATTATCACTGTGCTTGTACTTGGGCGGGATTACCATTTCTTGCAGTATATCTTCCATAGCCTTTGCAACTTGAAGTGCTGTTTTGTCCCTTAGCGGTCTCGCATATGCCATTTTAGAGTAGATGTTGATTGCAATGATGATGTACTTGAAGTTCCTATTGATTTTTGCATGCGGTATCATCTCCACCAAGTGATCTGCACCAAGTCATGGAGTCCCTTGCTAATAGTCTTTCGACGCAAGAAGTTTCTCCGGGCTGGAGCATGGAGCTCGCTTGCTATATTTTGCTTCAGTGATGTCACGCTATAATCTTTCCCGCTTTTAGTTCTTGAATAATCTCTTCAATTTCTCGAGTATGATTGTTATTGCCGGTGTCTCTGGATGCCACAAGTAACCTAAGGCAATCCACCAGATCATTACGGTCGGTCCAGTAGATGCAGTCTTGCCACATGTTAGGGCGATGTTCTTTCCAATGTAGCCCTAATCCCTTGTGTTTCGTTACTAGCGGTCGTATACCACTTTTATATTTGTAGGAATTACCGGATCTCAGCTGCCCATGCTTACTGAAGCTATTTCGATGAACATGTGTTGCTTTAAGTATTTTACTGTATGATTCAAGGTCATCTTCAGTATATGCATGCATTTCAGGTATTCTGTTGAAGATGAGGTCCTTCAGTCCTGGCGTGGTTTCATACGTTTCGTCCCCTATTCGAACTTTATTATTGATGAAATCAATGGTCTTGTTCCCTAACATGTAGTTGCCATCCTCATATCGTACTCCACATGATGAACCTATTTCATTTCTGTCCTTCTTTCGAACTTGATTAAGGTAGTTGTAGAGTTTCTCATCTTTCACGTCTTTCGGTGATTCCTCCTTGCTTGTAGTATTCTTTTTCTGTATTTCAAGTATATCTTGAAACGGATCTGTCAATGGTTGGAGAGCTTCACTCATCACTCTCTGGTTTCAAACTGCTGACATTTAAGAGAACATATCTTTCTCTTATAGCCTTCGTGTGCATAGCTACGGATTCTCTAAGTCGTATGCATTCGCTGTCAATCTTGAAATGACACTGAAATTAGACTTTCGCATTAATATGTACCCTTATTATTTAGTAGACTTCAGTTTATAAGAGATTTTCGGCTCAATATTTAGAAAATGGCCGTCCCTTACACGATTTGCAGGAGCAGTGAAGTTTAGTCTATCGCCATTTGCAATTGGTGCAGGCAGAGCTCTAACCGACTTGATATTTATTTCAAGTAATGTAGCAGGCATTACAGTAGGAGCTGTTAGTGACGTCATATAGCAAGAAATTATCTCTCCGTTTACGCCTGATTTGTAGTATTCAAGACCTGTTGTTAGCATGTACCTCTGTGATTTCCCTCTGAAAAGCAACGCCTACAGTGTAACTACGTGCTGCCCTCTCATGTGCTCTACTAATGCATTAATGTCTCTCATTTGTTTTAAGGGTATTGACATTATCCGTTGTAGTTGTCAGATGCTTATCCATTGATTTATGACGATTCGCCATAGTTTCCATGTCTTTTCCAGCGGTTTCTGTAACAGCTGTACTTATTGCACCAAGTCTGCTGTTTAAATCTTGCTGTATTTCATTTTGCTTCGTTCCTACGTGAACCTTAACAAAGTTTATTTGTTGCTCCATCACTGTCATCGACAGGATCTGCTACTTCTATTAGTCTTTTTTTAAATAAAACGTTACTGTGTGAATCGAGTGGCGGTGTTCTTGCACTTACATATTCTAATACATGCTTCTTATTCGGTACGCCAAGATCTTCTTGAGGTGGCAGCATTATCTTAATCTTATAGCATACAGGATAATGTTGTTTCCATCGTCGCGTTTAAGGGTGTTTTTATTCAGGTATTCCATTAGAGCATCACGTTGCACGTCTAGCGACTTCTGGATGTGATCCTTAAGCGTAGTTTGAAGTTCACCATGCGCTGCTGTTGCGTTTTTTCTGTGAACTCCTGTATTAGATTTTCAGTAGAAGATGCAAGCGTATCCACGTAGCGTTTAGTGCTTGCATCTTCCTCCTCTTCAGGATCCTGAACAATGCAAAGTCTCTTGTTCCCGAATTGGTAATTTCATTTGCCATATCTGTTTATGATGAATTGATTTAGCGATCTTTTCACTGGCGCAGTACTGTGTGATCCAAACCTGTCAATACACATAATGAACTATGAATGAGCAATTTCTTTATTATCAACTTTAATATATACATTGAATCCACACCTATATCGACCATTATTCATCGGAAATTCGGGAACTATTACCATAAAGGGTCTTCCTTCTGAAGGGCTATCCCAAACACCTTTACACAAATCTTTAAATTCCGCATACAACATATGTGTGTTTACGTAATCTTCATATATATGCTTCAAGTTTAAATTGTCCTGTCTGAAGAGGATGATCATGTGCGCATTATCTCGAATTAAATGCTTCGTGACTTTGCAATAGGATTGTGCTAGATATATAGAATCCACATTTCGATGTCTGTCCATGCTGTAAAAGGAGGCAATCTAGTCTTGGTTTTCAGTTGACATCATCAATTATAAAGATTGAATTTTCTTTAATTTCTGATGGGTGCAAGACGCTTTCTCCGTCTTCATGAGTATACGCACCTATACCCTCAATGTTTTCAAGCAGCTTAACTAGATATTGATACTTTGGTTGGTATAGCGACTTTGAGTAAATGTACAGATTTTCAAAGGGTAGTCCATTCTCGTGAAGTATCATATTGAGTACTACATTTGTTTTTGCAGCACTGGAGCTACCTAGAATTAGCGCTCTAACATTGCCAGGAAACAACTTCCCGTGACGATCGCGTCTGAAGTCGCTTTCAAAGTCTAGCACCTGAATACGCAGCGGGAAATCTGTCTTCACCAACTCCATCGTAACAACCAAAATCTAATAAATCACCCTTAATGCATATATGCTAATCAATGCAAACAATAACAGGGTACAAAAGAACTATGCAGCAATAAAATAAATTAGTATACCATGAGAACTAAGGGCGTTAAGTTCGCAAGAGGTTCCGGTTTAATTTATTCTCTCTTTAACCTACTACCATTTGAAGCATATTTGCCTGGTTACAGATACTGCGGACCTGGCACAAAGCTATAAAAAAGATTAAAGTGAGGAAACACTGGAATCCACCCACTAGACGAAGCGTGCATAATTCACGACATTGCCTACGCTCAGCATAAGGACTCTGCTTCGGGAAACATTGCCGACAAGAACTTGGCTGAAAAGGCGTGGAAAAGAGTGCCATCATCTGATGCTACATTAGGTGAAAAGTTGGCAGCGCGACTAGTAACAGCAATTATGAAGGGAAAGGTAGCTGTTGGTGCTTGATCCAAGAAGAAGAAACGAAGAGGATTTCTACCGCTGATACCAATTAGGCTGCCGCTGAAGACGAAGCACAAATTGCCTCTGCAGTAAATAAGAAAAAGGCTGCAGATAAACAACTTGCCGAAATAATGAGACATCACAAAGAAATTGAAGCAAGATGGAAAGGTCTACAAGTGAAGAAGAAGAATAAGGCGCGGAACAGCGAAAGGAAGAGGAGACAGAGCCAGAATGGGAATTCAAAAAACTCCGGCAGAGACCTACACTTGATTTTAAAGACGCATTGAGTAACATAGATCTCAACTTGTATACCCAGCGTTTGAAGACTTCTCATTTTAGAGGTGTATACATGCTCGATCAGCTACCCTCAAGGCCTCGTTACAGAGAGAGAATTGTTGTCAATCTCGATACTTCAGAAAATTAAGGCACTCATTGGGTTGATATAAAGAAGGATGGCAACGTGTCTGTTTATTTCGATAGCTTTGGAAACTTGAAGCCTCCAAAAGAGATAGAAAGGTACCCCAGATGCATTAAAGTTTTATATAACACTAAAAGGTTTCAGAGTTTCAGGTCAGTTACCTGCGGGCACCTGTGCTTGCAATTTCTATCGCAATAAGTTACACTATTGCCGTCAGTGGCAACGAGTCTGTTCTTACTACAAACCTGAATCTCCCTCTTCAGTTAGATCTAAAGGGTCATTATGAGATTGCTCTATTGAATTTTGAAACCTTCTATTCCACTCCTTAAGTTGATTGGAGTAATAATCAATTTCACTACATACACAATGATGAAATTAAGGTCATTGATATTTCTGATGGAACCTATAAGATTACTGATATTAATGAATACATCAGGGATAAGCTAGAGGTGGATGAGAATGTCATCTTTATTAGGCCTAATAACACAATGAAGGCTGAAATTAAATGTCTTTCACTGTTGATTTTTGCAATGATCGTTCTATAGGATCCCTATTGGGCTTCAGCAGTAAAATTATTCCGGCTAATCAGCTGTCTGAATCTGATTTCCTGGTAAATATATATTTAAGGTGAGCATCATACGGATCGAGTGCAGCATTGCAACAGGCTCTTTCATCGACGGTAAAAGAGATCTGTGATATCTCGATCTATGAGTTTTTCCCGTCTGTTCCGCCTGGATATCGTATTTCTCAAGAGTCGTCAAATCCAATTTACCTTCCAATCATAAACACCAATGCTATAGAGCAAATTAATCTTCGTGTAGTGGACCAGAACGGTAATATCATTGACTTTAGAAACGAAAATATAAGCTTAAGGCTTCACATCCTTGCAATGGCAATATACTTTAGAAGAAGTCAGCGACGTCGAGGATATAATAATGGAGTGATTCGACGCACGCGTTATACTATGCCCTTGACACCCAGCGGGTTAACATCATGCAATCGACAGTTCCTCCATATATTGGGCTTCAGAATCCTATAATCATGGACATCTTCAATGTTACCGTGACACCGAGATTCGACGAAAAGTTCACTAAAGAAGAGGGACATGTGTTTTAACGTATAATACATCGGCTTTGGACGCTAATGCCAAGATTAGGATCCCTTGTGGAGCTGAGGATTTATATACATTACCTAATCGAAGTCATCTATATATCGAGGGGAGTATTACGAATCCTCATGGAGCAGCTACCACTGCAAAGCTTCCCAATAACGCTATTGCATTCATGTTTTAGGAGATTCTACTGGATATGAACGGCTCAACTATTGATCGAACCAGAAACCCCGGGATCGTATCAACTTTACGCAACAATGCTGCTCTCAACCCCATGGAATCTGATCGTCTGGTGAATGCTGGATGGTGCTATCCTGGAGAACACATGGACATTATGAATGCAGCAAATTGACCCTTCAACGCTATAGTACCGCTTTGGATGCTTCGGGAATTTTCTGACGTCCACAAGGAACTCTTACTCAAGTCTAAGTTTGGGTTGGTGCTGATCCGATCCAAGGACTCTAAAAACTGTATTATAGCACCTCAGGTTGAAGAGAATGTAATCGTTAAACTTGCGCGAATCGAGTGGAGAATGCTTGTGATTCAAATATTTGAGGCTGAAAAGGTTGAAATTCTCAAGATTGTCAAGCCAGACACGGCGTTGTATCTCACATTTAGGACCATGGATCTGCATACTCAGCCTGCTGTGCCGCAAACTAAATCATTCACCTGGAATGTCGCCACCACATCAAAAATGGAGAAGCCTAAATTTGTCATTTTCGGTGCTCAGACTTTAAGATCGAGTAATGCAGCCTAAAACTCTTCCCTTTTTTATCATTGTAATAAACTAATTTAAGACTTTATCTTAATAGCGAATGCTATCCCTATTATGACGTGAATTTGGACTTTGGAAACTCAAGATCTGCATCATTGTGTGACATGTATTTAAAGTTTCAAAGCTCTTATTATGAATAACAGAATTATCCTTTATTGAAGAGAAAAGGTTTTCTTAAATTTGCTCCTATATGTGTTATAGATAGTTCACATCAACCAGAGGAAGCTGTATATGGTGTTATCAAAGTCAGAACAGAAATTCCATCTAGTACAAATATTCCTGCACAGACCTCATTGTATTGTTTAATAATTCCTGATAAAGTATTTACTTACAAAGCTCTGACTCATGTAATGCAGCTTATATTTTAAACTAATCATTGTAAGGATTTATTCTTCAATAGGAATGTAAGGATGTTTAATGAATAAAAACACTATGTAAAATTATACTTTCATTGGTTTTTTTTATTATTTATCATGCATTTCCATCACTATCCTACTCCAACTCACCTTTCCAGCATATGGCATTACGCTTGCAACAGCTAGGTTACCTGAATGGTAATCTATAAACGATTAAAATCCTTTTAGCCTGCAAATTTCGTTGCTATTTAAAAGCATTTCATAATCATTTAAATTAGTATTCAAAAATTTTATTTCGGACTCTTGCATATAAGCAACAATATTATAAGAGAAAACAATATGTTCACAGTATTCCACACGCGGACACTTTCTCTATTAAAGGAATGCTTTGAATGTAGGAAGACTCTCTCGAATCATCTCCCAGTCTGGAATTGTCATGTATACAAATTTGTCTCTGTTTTTCACTAAAGCACTGCAGGATCATA
This sequence comes from Deroplatys truncata, assembly GCA_030765065.1. Classification (NCBI taxonomy): domain Eukaryota; kingdom Metazoa; phylum Arthropoda; class Insecta; order Mantodea; family Mantidae; genus Deroplatys; species Deroplatys truncata. The sequence goes on along the minus strand of CM060990.1, from coordinate 403,155,339 downwards.
GAAAAGTCTTATCTTAACGTTGTTTCTTCTAGAGATGTAGACGTCTCGGCACCCGCTTCTTACCGACATGTTTCTTGTGTGTCTCGATGTTGCTTATTCTGTCCTCCAATAGCGTCAGCCTCCTTTGCAGGTCTGCAAAGCTGTTCCTCTTCTTCTTCCCCATATTCCACCGTCTGAAATATCACCCAATAAAGGTTTTAGAAAACGTGCTTTGCAAGTGCAGGTAGCCTGAAAAGAATTGCATTTTGCTAGGTTACAGAGAAATGAAACAATGACTTTTTCTAGATACGAAAATACCCACGTCAATGTTTTCCTGAGTTCTGCCGGCTTTCCAGGGGAAGGTTCGGTGGTCTTCGGTGTTAAATCCCCAGCCGCTTGTGAATTGCACTCCTTCTGTTCCTTATTTATGTGATTAGCACACTGCACTGCAATAGGATATTCCACTATATCTTCTGGTTCTTTATCATCCTAAACTATCTCGGTTTTAGGTGCAAGTGTCGCCATTTGAATTCTGCAAAGACATAATAATATCCAGTGTTAGTTACATACAGCTACCCTTCTACTATAGCACTATGTATCGAAATAGCAATACATGTTAGTATCGTCTACGCAAATAATTCTTACATTAATGATCTATAAAGATACAGATAGCAATATACAATAATGATACATATTTTACAGAGCTACTTTAAATTTTTCTGCCTGAAGAGGAATACACTGCAGCTCTCATTGCATGGAAAGTATGACGCCATCTGGTCGTGTACCTCAGGTTTTGCACACAGTACAGAGTGAGTATACCCATTGCAGTACTCTAAATGCTACAGAGAGCTGTGACCTGAAATGATGCTGGCCATCTCACCGTCACTTTCAGGATCAGTCTCCCTGGAAAGAAAGAAATACAAAACAGTGAGCCATTTTATTTTCAGTCTTCTTTAGAGAACAATTGCACACCGTTTTTTTTAGAGATTGCATTCAAGGATAAAAATCTGTACTTACTTCATGCTTCTTCTGTAGACCGGACAGTTGTCTGTGCATATGTCTCGAGAAGTCATCTGGTCATGATGGGAAGGCATGTTACATGCTATAGAATGCATGATACCGTTGCACGACACGACTCTATGATAATATGTATAATGGTATGACTCTCTTCCACATTCACTCCAAAAATCGTCCATTGTATTATCGTCTCGATTACACATTGAATAATATTCAGAGCAGTACGAGAAGGGGCTCCTTATATACTGCGGATAGAAAAATCGGTTTTTCTATCACATTTAAGGACGTGCAGAGAGGATAGGCAGGGAAAAGCGATCTTTAGGGAGTGGGGGAGGAATGTGTTTTTCTCTATGGACGAGAATCGTGAAGAGCTTGGAGGATTCAGTGAGGGGTGGGACGGGAATGATAACTTCTGTTATAGAGAGCGATGCACGTAAAGGTTTTTGATATCCCTGTTTGAAAGATATAATTGATGCAAAAAACAGAGATTTAGAATAGATTGTACATGTATATCTATATGCTGAATGATTCTCATAGGTCATCGTGCAGATTCGTATGTATGGAGAAGGTGTAAGTATGTTACATTTGTGTGTATGCGTGTTTGTGCGTGCACTGGTGTATGTTGATGTATGTGCATGTACTCGTGTATATTTGAATGCTTGAATATATGCATGCCAAGAAGAAAGAAAGAGATAGATAGAAAGAGGGAAAGTAAGAACAAGAGGGAAGAAGTAATAAAATAAAAAAATTGTGTCTAGGCATCGGGATATCTATGTGTACACCAGGGTTTAATATAAATAGTTATATTTGTTAAGTACATTTTCAATCTGTCCGTGCAGGCTTCCATAATTTAATAGTTATTGCGCATTAGAGTTTCGCAGGGTGAGATTCGAACTAGGACATCTGTACACCCTTTCATTAATCAGTGTAATGACATAATAATGTTTTACTCTATCAAAGTATCAATTTTTTCATTAGCAATTAAAAGATTAAACTTTTTGACTGCAGTAAGATTCGAATACAGAACTATGAATATCTATGTATACACATGGGTTTAATATAGGTAATGATATATGTTAAACACGTTTTTGATATCGATGTTTGAAAACATTCAGGTGCATAAACAGAGAGCTTGTATAACTATGTTCCGATATGCCCATAGGACTACGTGAAGACACTGCAGCTCTCGGAGGGAAGTAGTCTCAGGCAGTGAGGGCGGCATGATGTCGGGTCGAGCGGTGTTGGAATTGATGGTCTAGCACCTATATGATGCTTGTCCCCCGTGGGAACTGAACCCTCTCTCTTTTCCCACAGTCAAACAAAGACAGGGCCAGTATAAAGCCTCCACGAGTTTCTTTTGTTATCGCTACGCCTGACTGTCTCTTTGTTATATTCACCTAACATGCACATGTCCGGGACAATAACGTCTACCTTCTTTGTCATTGAACCTTTTGTTATAATCGGCGCAACAGTTCTAGACACGTGAAAATCTTAATGAGAGCTATGATGCGAGTTGCTGATATAAGTACACACTGATATAAGTACATATAAAATTATACTCATTTGGAAAGGTAGAATCAGACTGAAAAATTCAATGCCATAGCCGGGATTTGAACCACGGATCTTAGGCTTTCCGTGCCGTTGGTCTAACCGACTAAGCTATCATGTCAACATTTACTTTTTATTTTTTTATTTTATTATTTTTTATTTTATTTATTTATTTATTTATTTATTTTGCTTTTCTGTTAGAGTTCTATTTGATTTCGGTTTCTTCCACTTGAACCCTAAATCTTTAATAATTTTTCTGAGATTTGTAGCACAACCTTGTAAGTTTCTGCTGTGTTTCAGCTGGATGAGCAATCTGCTTATTGTTAGCACAGTTTTTCTTCCACATAGGAATTGTGAATCGCGCGCCGAATGACGCATTCGAAATCGTCTATTTCTGTAATACGTTTAGGGACCTTATGTTTCTTCCCAGGTGTGTCAAATGGTACTCTTTCATCCATATGTTTTTTTTTATCTTTGAGAACTCTGGAATCGGAACTCGGTGAAACACCAGTTGCTTTGACTACTCTTTCTTTCATTCTCTTTAGGCTTTTGTGGAAATCGGATGAACATATATTTTCTTCCTTCATCTCTGCTTCTTGCTTCATGAAGTCGAGGACATTTGCAATTATTTCCCTACTTTGACTATGTAACACCTTACCACTTAACTTTGAAAACATAGGAGCCATGGTTATAAATATAACAAATATGAAATAAGTACTATTTAGATACTGCAGCTCTCTTTAAAATCACAACCAGATGCAGACACGTTCTATGCAGACTGTATGTGTTACGCACTGTGAGTAAGCAAAGGTATTATATCGCTTTCGTTGATAAAGCTAAACATAAACCATTCCTAGGCTCGGCAGCTGGGTTGGCAATCAAGGTCACGAGTCCAGAAGTTTTGCGCGAGTAATAGCAGGGTCCAGCCCGTCTTTTTGTTATATGGCTGTGGAAGAGGGATGCTACACGGGTGGTGTTTATAACGAACTCATTCTCTGGACAATAGAAGTGGATACAATAGCAGCTGCCCCTTTGTTAAACAATGTTTTGTTAGCTCGGATCAAGTCTGTTGTATTGTTATTTTGCACGTGTTCGTCAAACAATGCGACTCCAAGGTTGCAGGTGTCATTCCTAAAAGTACACACTCAGGGAATTCAATAGAGCTGGGACAATAGCGTCTGATCCTTTGTTTACAATACTCCTGCATTCTCTATTGTTACAAGCGTAACTTATTATACCCGTTGTTCATTTTGACAAGTCATTGACAAACTTAATTGCTTACCTGTCAAGCTTTCCATTATACTCAACAAAATTTATGACCGCAGCTGCAAGCAAAAGGTACCAGGGAGTGGGTGGGGGTGGGGGAGACCTCATTTGCATATGAATACGCATTCCTGCAAATTAAGTGTTTTTGAACTGTGCTTTGTATACTACTCTTGTGTCATTAAAGACAAAAAAAAATATAGAGGTTTCCATTTGAAATAAAAGAAAAATGTGTAAGGCAATTTTAAGCAAACTAGCTTTTTGCTAATAGAAAAGGTATAGTAGAAAATATTCCTGATAAATGTGGTATGAAAAAGGTTATTTATGTAATCGCCAGTCACTGCATGTCAACGGACAACAAACCCCAGCATGGCAAATGTCCCACTCGCACTGACTCCTGGTGCTTTTACAACAAATGTGTAGCTAATGGTACACAACCTGATACCAGTGATAAAATGTCATACAGATTTCTGAATAAACTGTTTCCAAGATAATGCCCGTCTACCAAAGACTAGCCTGTGATGAGCTGCTGCATAAATGAGTAAGAGATGCTACACAAAATCAACATGAATCTCTGTGTGCCAGATTATGGAGGAATGTCCAAATGAAATATTTGTATCAAAGATGATCATCAAAATTGCTGTAACAAATGCTGGTCAGAATTTAATACGGGGTCCTCAGCTACAGAAGAGATGAAATCTACTATAAAGAATTGTGCAATTTGCAGTGTATCAGATGTGATTATGAAGGGATTCGAAGGCAGAAGAAAACATGAGTGTGCTAGATCTTGAGCTGAGAAGAAAAAACAGCTTGCAGGAAGAGTAAATTACCAAAAATGAGAAAGAAGGAAGCCAAATAGAAAAAGGATGAGAAAACATATGCTTCAGGGCAGATATAAGTAGCTGATAAGCTGTAAATTTTAAAAGAATGTGCATTTAGAAATATGTATTTTTTCCCAGTTTTTCATTTTTGCACATGAAATTCATTCCTTGCATTTCAGTTTTGCTCTGATTTGTATGTAAATTTGCACAAACCTTCTCAAATGTAATGTATAAGGCTAAAGAATGTATTTTTATGATTGCTTTACTCATTGGCTAACAAAAAATTTATTTATACTAAAAATCAAAGAAAATTTTGACATCAATTTAATACACAGAAAATTTTATTTCTATACAATTAATAACATCAACTTCAATCAAATGCTTACATTTATTTTTATTGTACTTCTCTGACAAATGTGAATGTGCATGATAGTTTGAAAAATTTTTGTCTGCTAATGAAAAGCATTCAATTTTATTATCTGAGGAACTTTTAAAGCTAGAGCTTTGAGCTTTTGCAGAGTCATTTATCTATTTACCCACTAATTAAATGTGCCAATTTTGCAGTAAATAGGTTTCAAAAAAGTTACAAAACTCAGTCCCAGTGTCCGTTAAAAATCAGTCACACCTTAATACAATTCGACTCTACGAGAGGAGGAGGTATCCTGCTATAGACAGGAAAAGATCTGCAGGTGGCAAAAAGGGCACAAAAGTACAGAAAAAAAGACACAAGGGTAACTACAAACACACAGGGTTATAAATAATGAGAGTTCTGATATGCAAAGCATACAACTCACTGTTTCCCAGCATAATATTTTATAAATCAGTGTTTTTCTCAAAACTTCATTTTCACACATTCAAATACAACTTCGCGCATGAGTTTTTGTTTAAATACACCTAACATTTCTCAAAATATGCCTAAATATCCATTGTAACATTCTATATTACAAAAATATGCCTAACACTAATAAAAAAATTTTAAAAGTATATTTTTATTTCTCTACTACTTTACTTTCTCAACTGAGAATTCGTTGTTCTTTTTTAATGTTCCTGACATGCAAAGAGAATTACAGTTTACACATAGCGACCACTTCTAAAAAATATTTTGCTATCAATATCAATATCGGTATCAATTTATTGTCATTAAACAGTTATATAACTGCAATAGACATTATCAGTATATACATTAATACAAATCAATAATACAACATAAACCACACCTTGTGCAACTTTTACAGCGAAAAAGTAACAATTAAATATCAATATCAGATACATTAAAATCACCAAATTCATAAATAGAATAAAATGCATTATCCATAAGCCAAGAATGCAATCGCTTACAAAATATTTTATAAGGCAAATCTTTTACAGTTTGAGGTAGCTTATTAAAAAGTTTAATGCCAATATAGGAGTAACTTTGAGAAGTTTTCTTAAGTCTATGCTAAGGAATATCAATCATTTGACCATTACGGATATTATAATTATGAGTATTGGATCTCATGTCATACATATGTTGATTCTGTTTCATAAAACCCAATACAGCATAAATATACAAATTTATAATAGTCAAAATATTAAATCTTTTAAAATAGGGTTTACAATATGCTCTTGTACTTATCTTAGCCATAATTCTTACAGCTTTCTTTTGCACAAGTAATAAATTTTGGATATATAAGCCATTACCCCAAAGTAAAGTACCACAATTAATAATACTGTGAAAGTATGCAAAATATGAGACATGTATATACTCAGAGGGTACACAATTGACCAATTTCCTCATCAAGAATAAAACCCTTGAAACTTTCTGCATAAAAATGTAATATGTGACTCCCAGGTTAAAAATCTATCAATAAAAATGCCTAAAAACTTTACATCAGTACAAAGCTATGGGACAACAACATTATTTAAAGTAAAAATTATATTTTTAGTTTTACAATCATTAAGTAAAAAATTATTTGCTTGAAACCATTGTGTGTACGCTTAAGGCATACTATGTTCCCCTTGTTTTGTGTTTGCAAGTGCAATTAATAAATACAGTAGCCTTTAAGCATAAACATATCTCTTATTAGCTGGTTGCTATGTGCACCACCATTCTCTTTGCCACAGATTAATACTCTTTGCATATCCAAGATAAAAAAAATGAATAATGAATTCCCATTTGAGAAAAAGTATAAGTATTGGAAATTTAAGGGAATAACAAGCAATATCTCGAAAATGGTTCACTCAATAAAAAAAATATGCATATGACATAAATTGCACATTTTAACGAGATCTACAGTTTTATGTAGTAAAATTTTGTCTATCTCTTGCGGTTTACCAGTTATGCAAAAGTTGTTCAGAATGAATAGGACTTTTGGGGACATCCCCTGAAAATTCAAGATATACATTTTATTTGCCACAAAAATGTCTTAAACATATGATACTTCAATAAAAATCGTTAGAGCCATTTTTGAGAAAATAAAAATTTTCGAAAAATGTTTCATGTAAGGGGTGATTTAGGGAGGGGGTATTTTCTTGAAAACTTTCGTGTCACATCCCTGGAACATATTGAACCTAAATACCAAGTTTGGTGTTTATCCAACTTTTCGTTTTTGAGTTCTGCTGTTCACAGACAGACACACACAAGACATACACATGGACATGTTTCCAAAAAAGCTTTAATTTTATTATGTCCTGGACATGCAAAGAGAATGCAATGCTCCACATAGCACGCAGCTCTTAAAAGATTTGACTATCGCTTAAAGCCTACCATATTCCCCTTACACCTACAAGAAAATTAGCAATAAGATAGAGTGTGCAAATGTTTATATCGATTAACATGAAGTAGATGGAGAATGAGCATTTGTAAAAATAGTTTGTACAAGAGTAGAGAAAGTCATGTGAGTGTAACAATGTCAGATTGTTTATGAAAAAATGGTGAATTTTAAAGATTGAAATTTAAAAGATATTTAAAAATTATCATAATTCATTTATCAAAATTTATTGAGCTTTCAAATCATACTTTATTTGTAACTGATTTAAAGCTTCAATTCAAAAATGTCAAAAAATTTTCTCAACTTTTGAAGTGCATTGTTAATTTTGATTATTCGATATACTAACAGAATAAACTTTATGAAATAATTAACAACTCGCAAAGTATTTATCCAACTTAAATAAAATCTGCTATTCGCATTAATGTAACAGCAATAAAATCACAGTAAAATTTTTAGAAATATCCATAAAATAATATGGAAATTTAAAAATTCACTCTCAGTGTCCCTTAATAGCACATCTGGCGTTAGTTATCAATCTTATTGACACTGTCTTAAGTAATACATATTTTGAGCTCTTTTTGAAACAATATAAGTGTTCAATAACTTTTTAATAACATCAATTCACATATCTGTGAGAAATGTTAAGGTACAGTGCCGTTTATGAAAATTGCAACACAAAGATAGAATTTCCTGAACAACTCCCAACTTGGTGGAAGTGTATAAGAGTGTGCAAGCAATAAGTGATTAGGTTTGCAGAGAGATGAAGTATATGCAGGCCGAGCAGAGTCCGCCCTTGTCGGTCCGACAAGGTCAGTGTTGCGCCCAGTGTATTCAGTGCAGGGTTGTCAAACAGGTTGGAAACAATAGAGTGAATGCCAGTATGCCTCGTCGACTTCAAAGCGAGCCATATCGGCATGTGAGTGAGTTCGAACGGGGCAGAATGATTGGTCTCCGGGAAGCGGATTTGTCATACCGTGACATTTCGGCTCGTACAGGGCATACCGCTACGACAGTACTGCGTGTGTGGAAGCAATGGATAGATGAAGGTCGTACACAGCGAAGAGCGGGTACTGGACCACGGAACATGACCACAGCACGAGATGACCGTCATCTTGTCCGCATGGCCATAACGGACCGTACAGCTTCATCCACAGTGTTGGCTCGACACTGGAACACTGTAACAAGTGCGAACTTGTCTGCATCAACGGTTCGTCGCCGTCTGCTGCAGGTTGGACCGGTTACATGCATGCCATTACGTCGGCTTCCATTGTCCAGAAACCACAAGCTCCTCCGACTGCAATGGCCACGTGAACACCGCCACTGGTGAGCTGAGTGGAAAATGTAGGCTTTTCGGACGATTCCCGCTTCAATGTGTCCTATAGTAATGGCCGCATACGTGTCCGGCAGTACCGTGGTGAGCGCAACTTGGAGGGTTGCATTTTTAGCGGCATAACGGACAAACACCAGGTGCGATGGTTTGGGACGCCATTTGTTACAACAACCGATCTCGCCTCCTACGAATTGAGGGAACCTTGAACAGCAACCGGTACCTAACGGTGGTTGTAGACACTGAGGTACTCCCCTGTTTCAAGCATTTCCACAGGCCACATTTTAACAGAACAATGCCCGGCCACATATTGCGAGGAATATACAAGCCTTCTTTAAAGAGCGACGGGTGCCATTGCTTACCTGGCCTGCACGTTCGCCTGACATGTCACCCATCGAACATGTCTGGGATATGGTTGGTCGGAACCTGTTGCGTCACGGTTCCCCAGTAACCAGCGTCACGGATTTGTGGGCTCGAATACAAACTGCGTGGAAGGAAATCCCTCAGGAACTTATGCAGAACCTTTTGGTTCAATGCCAAGACGTATAGCAGCTCTAATGGCAGCGCATGGAGGCCATACCAAATCCTAAATATTAGGTCTCAAATATCATGTATAGATTTGAAAAGTTTATTATATGTTACTTGTCATGTACCTAACCTGTGTATTAAATTCATTGAATTTATGGGCTTCCTTCTTGGTGTTACAATTTTCACAAACAGCAGTGTATATTGTGCTTAAACAGGACATTGTAAGTATTCTTTCTATTGTATCTTATGTAAAAGAATTCTTCACGCTTGCAGCTAAATGTAAGATATTTTTGTGGACACTTGTTGAAATATTACAGGAAGTTTCGATTACATATTTATCGCATGATTAATACATTTAAGTGTGGAAGGTTAAGATTCCTCCTTCACGCTGTTCTAACTAGGTATTTGTAAAGGTGATTCGTTTTATTTCATTGTAGATACAATTTGGAGCGCTTGTCCTGTGAGTTGCTTATTTTAATGAAGCTGTTCTCATTTGTGTCTGTATGAAATATGTGAGCGCTTGCGAGAGAGAAAGAGAGAAAACAGCCTAATTACTTGTCTCTATGAAGAAAAACAATTTGAATATAATTTAATATATGTTTGACTCTGTTATACACTTACAGCACCTCAGTTAAAATAGGGATCGGCGAAATGTTTTCTATATATTCCTATTTTCAATGGAAGCAGAAGATACCGCTTTAGGGCTGAATTCAGTCGACATCTATGGCGGAGTATTGGAATTAAGATAAGGGACAGCGGGCAGAGAGGCAGCCAAATCAGGGAGGTTGGCGTTTTAATTGCACAGAGATGCGTGTTACAGCCTCTCCCAAAAATCGGTATACAGAAGTAGTTATACTTGTAGCGTTTTAAGGTTGCATGTTTGTGTACGTGTGAGAGTCTGTGTGTGAGAGTCTGTGTGTGTGTGAGTCTGTGTGTGTGTGTGAGAGAGAGAGATAGAGAATATATTTTGCCAACAGATACGTAGTACATCCCCGTCTCGATATTTTGGATGTGGTTGTTCTCTTCGCTCCATGTTTAGAAGAGTGTATATTCTTTCGAAATACATTCTACATCACTTGAGAAAGCCATTAAATTCTCTTCTGCGTCTAACTCCTTATAACATGTTAAGGAAAGTGTATTCTCATCTCTTGTTGCAAGTGTTTCACAAATTTGAGTCTGTGAACGTTTCCTCTCGCATTTTTTTAACACGCAACATTCGAGAATGATATAACAATAGAATATGTTTTCTCTGCGGCTTCAGAGGGTGCGTTATAACACTGGTGTTTGGTGATTTACCACGAGGAAGCCTTTTTTATCCCCCTGTTATTAAGTATGGCATGCCGCCGGCATAGGGCGAGCGAATTATCTCTTGCATCTGGGATGAGAGCTTTAACTACAGGTAGAAAGGACTAGTTAACATGTTTTGTTCTGGCTGTACATATGTATGTAAAGGGCGAGGTGAAGCGTTTTAATTTTTAAATAACCTTTTCATTCGTTAGGCGTGTGTGGAACTAATCGTAGCTTTTATTCCTGTATTTTACAGTGTGTATATTAAACTGTGTGAGTGTGTGAATGTGTGTGTAAGTGTGTGATTGGTGTTTTCCTTTGCGTTAGATACTTTGTAGTGCTGGTACTCAAGGGATGGTGAATCATGTTTCATAGCTGTCTGGGAATGATGACCTTGTTTTTGTTACCTCCCCGATCCGAAGCTAATGCTTGGCTTAGAAGGAAGGTAGCGTTTGTGTCCCCTTTGCTCTAAAAGACATCACATGACCGTAAATACCAAATAAATGCCTCTAAAATAATGTCCTTAAGAATCTCTCACTCCGCCAGAACATCTTGGGACCTTGAATCTGGCCTAGAAGGGTGTCATTTAGATCCCCTATGCTCTAAAGAACATCATGACAGTACTTGGCTTAGTAGGAAGGTGTCATTTACGTCGTCTTTTCTTTAAAGGAGATCATGTGACCAGAAATACCTATTAAACCCAATTAAAACCCATTAAACGTCTTTAAGCACCCATTAAACCCAATTAAAGATCTTGTGAACACACGGTTCTGGAGCGGTTGAGGCATACCGGATGGTAGTACTGCTCCCTCCCCTCCATGTACTACCTACGTATCTTCAAAATACTTAGCTTTGAAGGAAGATTCTTCTACTACCGTATGACCTAAAATTATGGAAATGCTAAGGAACTTAACAGCTTTATTATGAGGTTATTAAATATCAAAACTCTCTACAGCGATTAAAATTACTCTTAATTGTTACGTAGCATTAAATATATGTAAGTGGGTCTAATTCGTCCAATTTAATGTTTAAGTTGCCCTATGTGGTCTATTATTTCAAATTCAGAGGGCGTTAAAGCTTTTTTTAAAACTTTGCTTCAATGTTGATTAAACACTACTGCAAAGGACTCTACGTTTAAGTTCATTTTGCATTTATAAACATTTTATTCCCTGTATCTAAATAGGGACATCAGCGAGTTAGAGATCAATATCTGCTATGCAGAATATCACGGTGAACTCAAATATAGAGGACAACACGGCTATTCAAGTTAAAAGCTCATTAGATGTTCCTAGTTACCCTTGTAAGTGTGGAAAAGGTGTGCTTAGAAACTATTACAAGTGAAATTACATGTGATATCCTACGTGCTGCTCTTCAAGTGTAAGCATTGTGGTAATGCTTACGGTAATGAGCAGGCTAAGGATCCTGGACAAATAAACATCCAATGTATGTGCCTTAGTACAGAATTCTGTAAACACAGTACTGATGATGTAAACAAAGAAGCCAATGCGCTGCCTTACTTGCTATTGTGAACAGTACAGTCTAGTGATGGTGGGAAATTAAGTACGAAGCATGCATCGAAATGAGGGAAAAGGTGTATTATCCTTCTTATCATGAAGCGGATTTCACACGGTCGCACAGGTAAACAACGCCCCAAACGCGCCACCTCACTCTATTCTACTCGATTTGCAGTAAGTCTTCTTCACTCTTACATTATCCCAAATCCATTATTCTGGTAATGGGTATCGCAGAGATGTACTTAAGGAACCTTGCGGTATAACTATAGCAACCAAGAAGAATTAAAACCGAGCCTACTAGACATCAACTGTTGACGATGATGGCTGAGGAGTCTGACATGTCAGAGTAGGAGAGAGCAGTTGAAGAACGTCTTAAGTCATGTTTCATTCCTGTAATTCATCTATGGACCTATATGCTATTGGACACAATATAATTGATAAAGCTTATAAAGTCCCTAATCAACTCATGTTCCTTTGGTGTAATTGCTATGGCCTATTGGAAGCAAAATTCAAGAAGGTTGTTGTTTACGGAAATAGAGGAAGGTCAACTAAAGGGTGGCAATTTGTCTTTGATTTCTGTTAACGGTTTTCGACTTAGAATTAATAAGTGCAATCCAGTTCAAGGAAGCACTTATGTTTCATACCTCCATCTGTAGAAGCGAAGAAACCGTCATAAATCTGCATAGTGTTCCAAAATTAGGGGTGTTTCATGTGAGGAGTCTTAGTAAAATTCGCAGGTAAGGATCCGTAAAAGTCAGCAAATACCAGATCTTTGAAGATATGCATAACGTTTATTTGTTTCTTTTCCTACAACCCTAACTGAAATCCCAAAATTTGAAAGAGGGAATGACATGTTTGTCAATGCTTTCGGATTGGATGATAAAGATAGAGTATTTCATCTAAAATTGTCATTGAATAACTTCCTGATCATTGCGATCTGCTACTACTAAGTGAAGACGTCAACTGGCAGTACTCTCTCTCTCTCTCTCTCTCTCTATATATATATATATATATATATATATAATGGCTCCAAGGACTGGAAAAGTAGGATTAACAGAGAGATTTAAATATATAGGCAGCATGCCATCGCTAGGACCGGTATGTTTATTAAGAAGAAGTCTACTGCAGAATTTAAAAAGTGGGGATGATGCTGAAACTGCCTTACGTCGTCTATATTAATTCTGAGAGCATTCTTACTCCAGACCTAACTTGTCCACCCAACCTCATATGAGTTACATATCGAGCTACCAAAGCTATTCTGCGATGAGCATTTGTGCTTATATGGAACCTTCAAGATGTGTTGCTCCACTAAAAACTGATCTTCTTACAGAATTATATTTTTATCGTGATTATGATACTGCTCAGAAGTTTATTGAGTATGTAACTTCCTTAGCAAAGAAACGAAATGATTTATATGAATCTGAAATGCCTTTAAAACTCACAGAAGAGCAGTAGGAAGTTTTCTAGTCGACTACAGTGTGCTACTTAAGTACAAAATAAGACATCACAATTTTGAAGGTGGTGAATATCGGTAAAGACTACACAATAAGTGTAATATGACTTGCAAAACACTGTACAGGTTATTATGAATAATTTGAGGGGTTATGATTCGCGTTCATTAATTAATCAATTAGGAACCAGAAGTGAAAGAGTAAATTAACTACGAGTTCAGAATAAAACTACGTCTCATTCTCAAAGTATGTTGGGTATGTACATATATGTATGTCATTTTAAGCAAAAAGCTGGATATCATAGCAAAAATCGAATATCATATTCCTAAACAGTGAAATACCTTGGAGAGGACAAGTTGAGTTTGATGACGAGTAAGGATCCCGTGTGATTACGTTACTTCGTGGTGTGCTATGAACGAGACTCACCAAGTGCCGAAGGAAGCATTCTATAGTAAACTGAATGAAGCATAATTTACCCATGATGGCTAGGAACATGCTTTAAATGTGTGGGAATAGTTTAACATTAGAAAGTTATATTAATGTAAATATACTTAACATTAGGTGGACATCTCCTGGCAGATGCTTTAGAAACATTTATAAATAATACACAGGAAACGCATAAAATTGATCCTGCATTTTTTTAAAATAGAGAGTTGAGGGTTGTTACACTACATCACTATGATATAAGGATCATAGTGATGTAGTGTAACAACCCTCAACTCTCTATTTTAAATTATGACACATCACTGTTACTAGCTTCTAAATCTTCAAAATTAGTCAATTGATCCTGCATATTACTCTACATCTCCTGTATTACGTGGGTCTTATGCTTCTGCTTATGGAATTGATCTAGAATTATTACTGGATAATGATCAGCTTCTCGTGGTGGTGTCTGGTATAATAGGCGGGTTTTTCCAAGTCACCCATCGGTATACTGAAGCTTACAAAATCTACATGGAGCAGGTATATCCTCACAATCCTTTTCAGTTTATCACTTACGAAGACGCAAGAAACCAATACGGCTGGCCTATTTAGCTCCTTATGTCATTAGCTTGAGAGCACTAATGACCTAGTAGTTGAGCACCGTTAAACATGAATCATTATTATTATCATGCTCTAGCTTTTGGTGAATTTGAATGGGTAACCCATGTAGTATTTATAAGAATACTGAAAGAAGATGATACTCATGGATATGTTTTATAAGCTGATGTGGATTATCCTACTGAACTCCATTATCGTCATAAGGATTTGCGTTTCCTGCCTCAGTGTATGGACCCCAAGGAGGTATCTTCAGCAAAACTGATTGCATAGCCTGAAAGTCGGAAGACGTTAGTAGTAATAGTCCCGGATGAGCCAATTGTTTTAACGATAATCCTGCCGCTAGGGGCGCTAGTGTCGCTAGTGTCGCTGCGTGCGACGGCGGCGGCGGTAAGTTTGAAAGCGCCCTGAGCGGTAGGATTATCGTTATTGCAATTGGCTCATCCGGGACTGTTTTCTTTATTTATACTTTGAATACAGTACATTGGATAAAGATATGTATACATAGTTTTGATTAACACGATGTATTATTTGCTTAACATATAAATACAATAAATGGACAATATAAGTAATATTAGGAGAAAAAAAAGCACATTAAAATTCATAGTTTTTGTTTGAGGCACTAGGACACACAGATTTCGCGCACAACAATGATTTTAAAGTACGTGGTGCACTTTGAGTCCTCGTCATCGCTGCTGCTGCTATCGGCGGTAAATTGGTGGATAGGTTTGGTGATGCAGGTGACGAGCAGGTGAGAGAAACTTTCGTTGACGAACTCGGTGAAGGTTGGTATATAGATGGGGATGGTAAATTCGTTGTAATGGCTGGTTGAGAAGCATCCTGTGGATGTGACTTTGTTGGTTAGAGCAGGAATGTTGCTGTTGCCGAGGTATATGACGCATAGTGCGTCTTGTTTATGCTGGTGTACTTTGGTAGGTACGCATTTGACGTGGACGGCGTGAGCCCCTTGGACGTCGAGTGTGATGGTGACAACTCTGCTGTTGCGGAAATAGGAGTTGGAGATGCAGAGGATACGGATAGGTGAAGCTGCGTTGAGAATGAGTTGTAGGTTAAGATTGTTCCCCACGGGGACGGGATAGGTTTCGTCGGACATTATTTAGGGTTATATGGGGAGAACGTGACGATGTGACGTTTGAAACCGCTGCGTAGTTTTTCCTCGCCTGCGTATATGATGCAGAATGAGTTAGAGTTGAGTTTGTTGACGAGTTCTGGAGAGGCTTTTGCAAATCTTGTTGGTAGGAAAACTTCTGTGTCGTTGTCGAGTTTGGCGACGAGCTTTGTACCGTGAACGGTGTCGATTGTTTTGACGCCGACGACGCGATATGGTACGTGCTGTTGAAGCGTAGATACGCTGAGAGTGTGGGCGCTGCTGGAAAGTTCTTCTAGCTCTTTAAGGACGTCCTGTGACATTCTGACGGCACAGATGGCAGTTTTTGATAAACGGGGGAGGGCCGTCTATATGAGTGGTTTGATGAGGAAGGTTGTAGTGTTGTTTACACCTGCGATAAGGTGCGCAAACTACCTGTGCGTCTGCGGGAAGTTGGTTCCACACAAGGTCGACGTCGCTTGGGGGATAACGTTCGAAGATGTATATGCCGTTCTGCAGCAGCACTTGGCGTTCCCTGGGCAGTAGCAGGCGGATTCTTCGTCCGTTATCGAGATACCGAAAGAGCACGATGAAGCAGTTCATGTGGTGTTTCTAGCGGAGTACCTTCGAAGGAATTGCTGAATTTGCTTGTTGAGATGATCGAGGTCTTCGTAGAAACCGTGTTGACACTGCGTGCACAGGAGGGTGAGACGGTGCTTAAGTTCGCAGCTGCACGTTTGGTGAAAGCAAAACGAGCAGTGGAAGTCTTTACACGACGGTCCTGGCATTCCCCACGGCTGGCTAGCACCGAATGAAGGGGTAAAGAATGCGCGTGCATAAATATAACCCAACTGCCGGAAGCAGGAAATCACTGGTGGGGGAAAAGTTCGTTGGAGATATACCACATCAGGGGAAGCACTGGTGGGGAAAAAGTTCGTTGGAGAAACACCACATCAGGGGAAGCAGTGGTGGGGGGAAACGTTCGTTGGAGGTTGGCTACATACGCCGGAAGCGCTTAGCGATTATTGCACAACATCCGCAGGAAAAACACTGTGTCCGTTGATTTAACGGTTTTCGTCTTGGAGGAGAACTCTGTTTTTGAACGGTGCTGAACATGCAAACGACCACATCAGGGGAAAGCACTGGTGGGGGAAAAGTTGGTTGGAGATATACCACATCAGGGGAAGCACTGGTGGGGGAAAAGTTCGTTGGAGAAACACCACATCAGGGGAAGCAGTGGTGGGGGAAACGTTCGTTGGAGGTTGGCTACATACGCCGGAAGCGCTTAGCGATTATTGCACAACATCCGCAGGAAAAACACTGTGTCCGTTGATTTAACGGTTTTCGTCTTTGAGGAGAACTCTGTTTTTGAACGGTGCTGAACATGCAAACGACCACATCAGGGGAAAGCACTGGTGGGGGAAACGTTGGTTGGAGATATACCACATCAGGGGAAGCACTGGTGGGGGAAAAGTTCGTTGGAGAAACACCACATCAGGGGAAGCAGTGGTGGGGGAAACGTTCGTTGGAGGTTGGCTACATACGCCGGAAGCGCTTAGCGATTATTGCACAACATCCGCAGGAAAAACACTGTGTCCGTTGATTTAACGGTTTTCGTCTTGGAGGAGAACTCTGTTTTTGAACGGTGCTGAACATGCAAACGACCACATCAGGGGAAGCACTGGTGGGGGAAAAGTTCGTTGGAGAAACACCACATCAGGGGAAGCAGTGGTGGGGAAAACGTTCGTTGGAGGCTGGCTACATACACCGGAAGCGCTTAGCGATTATTGCACAACATCCGCAGGAAAAACACTGTGTCCGTTGATTTAACGGTTTTCGTCTTGGAGGAGAACTCTGTTTTTGAACGGTGCTGAACATGCAAACGACCACATCAGGGGAAGCACTGGTGGGGGAAAAGTTGGTTGGAGAATTACCACATCAGGGGAAGCACTGGTGGGGAAACGTTCGTTGGAGGTTCACTACATCCGCCGGAAGCGCTTAGCGATTATTGCACAACATCCGCAGGAAAAACACTGTGTCCGTTGATTTAACGGTTTTCGACTTGGAGGAGAACTCTGTTTTGAACGGTGCTGAACATGCAAACGCCGTGAATGTGATCGGGTATGATATAGGATGCTTCGCGACCCAAATGCGGGAGCGAAGGGCGCGAGATGTTTGGGTGAGGTGCGGTTGGAACGCTGGTAGAAATACATGCGCACTAAGGACTATTTTGTGAGATGCGCAGTGCGAAATGGGTGTTGAGGAAATGATGAACCTCGAGGAATGTTCTAAAATTGGCGCACCGTATGTACTTGGTGAACTGCGTGAAATTCATGTCATGTAAGGGAACGTTGGAGGCATGGTTGTGAAGCATGTACTTGTGGTATGCCATGATTTGATTTTGCACGTCCGTCTCTTCCTTCTTTTTGTGATACATGATGTCGGTAATGATGCGCTGCAGGGTATGCAACACGTGCCATTCTTGTTGGTTGAGCGTAACGGATGCGCCTTGCGGTTCTTTGAAAACGAGCTTTAGCTTTCCGAACACAAACTTAAACACGATGGTGACGTTGTCGCTGAACTGAAATTGCTGTAGACGTCCCTGCGGGTCATTCAAGCGTTTGTGAATGATGGGGATGGCTTCGACGAGTTTGTGCCACTGCGAGGAACTCATGACGACTGCGTTGTGCTGTCCACATTTGGCAATGGTGACGACGAGATGGTGCGGTGGCCGGGGGGAGAATCCCACACTGACGAATTTAGTTTGTTGCGGGTTGAGGAAGTAGATATCCGCCAGAGGACCCACAACTGCACTGTGTTGGAACTGTGCTGGCGGAGCAGGGCTGTCGGGATGCTGTTGGAGGTCGAAGATGGGTAGTTTCCTTTTTTCCCCGGGTTTTGAGGTGGTTGGGGTTTGACATCCGGTTATACTGGAACACACAAAACAATAATAATAATAATGTGAGGGATAGAGAGAGATAAACGGGATAGAAAAAAAGCAAGCTAATACATAGGTGCGGACCTACCTGGTCGGCGTGCTGCATGGCAGCAGGACTGTATCCGCGTGCTGCATGGTACACTCTGAATGAGGCGAGCGGCACCGTGACGTTGCTTTTTATATCAGCAGGAGCGTCTTCTGAAAGCACGTGCAAGACGTTGGATTAGCTTAGATGTGCTGAATAGTGACACACACACACACACACACACACACACACACACACACACACGTACTCACCTTCAAGGGTTGACAAGTTTGCCGAGCGGCAGAGCACTTTGCGCGGCATGCGTTTTTGAACGTTTTGCGAATGACGACATCATTATGCGCGTGATTGCTGACGCGAAATTTTGAGAAGAATGTATGCTTAGGTAAGCCGGAGCAGCGGTGGGTGAGGTAGGCGATGACGTAATGACCGCACGTGGTGCTGTCGAAACCTTGCAGCCTTCTGGCGTTGGTGGACCAACGCGTCCCGCAGACCGAATTTAAGAACCGGAGAAAATGGGGCGAGAGCGGTCCTATGCCGTAACTGTCAAAATATTCTGCACGCGAGTTTTTGTCCACAAAGATGCAAACCCAGTGCTGCCCGGATTTGGTGCTGGGGTCGGTGTTAGCCACTAGCGCCAAGGGAGGCGTTCGAATGCCGTGAAGTACGGGTAGTTTATCGCAGGGGTAGACGCCTAAAAAGTGAGAACGCGTAGAGGGGCATGTCGATAGAAACCGTTGAATTTGAAAGGTGTTCATGATACCAAAATGGATCGGTTGGCGTCGATTTCGACCGTGCGATGTATTTCCGCTAGCAGCAGAAGTATGACCGGTTCTGTCAATTTATCGGCAAAACCGATGCTTATAGAGACGGTTCCGTGGCGCTGACCCGAGATGTGAGACTCGTTAGCGCTCATGTCTGCAGTGAGATCGAAAACCATTATCGTATACCCTTGCGGGTAGGTTTCTCTGGAGATGGAGTGTCCCTCGTCCTTGAAATGAATGCCTAGGCCGTCCTGCAGGGTTTGAAAGCATTGCAAATAGTGTCCCTTTGTAAAGTCGGGTTGCAGAGGTTGGGAGGGAACGGGTTGCCCGTTCACGTAGAGCTGAAAGAAGTTCATTTTAAAATGTTTCAAGTTGTACGGATTTGAGTTAAAATGGCCGGAATAGGCCTTGTCGGTGACCATGGCTACTACCACTCTCCTTGGAACTTGCCCTACGCACACGTCGCTAAACGTCATTGCCCTGGACTCCTTGGGGATGCTGAGAGCGTGAAAGCTGACGTCTTTGAGATGGTACTTTGCGTTGCCCTTTGCGAGCACGGCCTGGTGCGCGAGCTTTATGGTCGGCGAGGGCCGCACCGATTTTAAGCGCAGCGTGGCAGACACGATGTCGGCGTACCCCTTAAAGGTATCTACGTCGGAAAACAGATAAAACTGGGGAGAGGCGGGAGTGAGCTTGACGGTCATGCTAACGTTGTTCAAAAGCAGCTTCTCCTGTCTAAAAAGAGCGTTGGACAGAGGACCGATGAGCTGCACGACGTTGCTCCCTTTGGTAAACCCCTGACGCCACTGAAAGCCCGCATTGGCGATAAAAGTGTCCATGATGCCTGCCGTGTCCTTTCTCCAGAGGGTAGATTCTAGTTTGGTGTTCATGGCATCTTCGGAGTAATTGAGAAGCGTCTCGAGGTAGGTTCTATAGGGGTAACCGGCTTGCGGCATGGAGACGATGATGTTATTGAGGGTTACCTCCATCTGTTGAAACAGGGAATTTAAGGCGTTGTTGACCAGAGTGGCGTTAGCGTCAGCGTTTAAGGCCTCTCCTTTGTCATCTACAACGCGCACCATGAGTTCGAGTACGACGTAGGTCAAGTCTAGGTAATCGTCCGCATTTCCGGAATAATGAAAGGTGATGGGGGCATTTTTCATTAAAGTGTTTTGAGGGTTTAGGTATAGGAACCGTGACTCCTCGATGCTCATCTGAACCGGCACCTCTGTAAAGAGGTCCAGTTCGGAACTCATGTGGACGGTCGCGTCTGCCATTACGAAAATACGTCTTGCACCTTGCGCCTACCGCGTTTCAGCTTGGACTGCTTGCTCTTTCCGGATTTGCTCGGTTTTATTCTCTTGAGACGCCTGGCGCCGGAACCGAGCATGGCACCGAGCTTTTCGTCGGCTTTTCGTTTTAAATTGTATCCGGACTCCTTGAGCCTCCGCTGGAGCGCTTGCTTCGGCGCTGCTCCCGCCACAGTCACATCGGACAGAACGTGGGCGCCCGCCTTTAAGGCCTCCTTTCCGACTGCTTTTGCTCCGCTCTTTAAAAACGGTAGCAACCTTCTAAAAAGTCCTCCGAGGGCTGAAAAGAGACCGCTGCCTCTTTGGTAGCGCTTGCCCCTGTAGAGAGCGAAATCGCGATGGTGGAACGCGCCGCCGGTCTGATTGAGGTAGTACCGCGTTACGGCGTGCACG
The DNA here is from genome assembly GCA_030765065.1 of Deroplatys truncata. Lineage (NCBI taxonomy): Eukaryota > Metazoa > Arthropoda > Insecta > Mantodea > Mantidae > Deroplatys > Deroplatys truncata. The sequence goes on along the minus strand of CM060990.1, from coordinate 403,134,260 downwards.
TCCATTACGCCTGTTTCGGACGAAAAGCGAGAACTACAGTAGAGGAAAATCCGTCGGCGAATGGCAAGAGATCGCCGTAACCGTTCCTTAAATCTATGCTGACCGTCTTGAAGTCCTGCTGAATCAAGGGTACCCAATTTTGGGGAAAAAACGTCTTTTCGTCGCTCATGTAAGTGTTGTTGCTTCTTTCGTATTCCACGGCCGCGCTCTGTATGACTTGGGCGAAGGTGTCGCCCACGACTTGCGGGGACACTAGATTACAGTAGACGAACATTTCGTAAGGAAACCCCATATAAGGATCTACGGGGCGTTTAGCAGCTTTTTCGAGAATGACGTCGACGTAGGGATCGAAACCCAACATTTTTGCCATAGCGGGCGTCAAGAGCAAACTGTGGATGCGGTGTAGAGGCCCCGGAGGGTCCTCCGATTTTGAAACGTCTCGTTTGGGTCTGACGGAACGAGCCGCCGCGGGTTTCTGCTGCCCCGAAGCCCGGGGCTTCGGTTTCGGTTTCGGCTTTGGTCTCTGGCGGGGCGCATCGTTGAGAGCTTCGTATTCGCCGACCGCGTACGGTACGACAGCGCGCGCGACATTTTCCACAAACCCGTCGAACGGAATGTCGGGTAGTGGTTCGGGGTGGGCGACGGCGGCATTCACGCCCGCCGTCTGCTTGCGCTCGTCGAAGAGGAAGAAGTTTTCCACGTGCAAGTGTTCGAGTAGAGCGGCGTTGACGAGGTTCACCAAGTCTTTGGGATTGTGCACGATGCCTTGCGGCATTTGCAAACTGAATTTGGAATGCGTGGGGAGGAGCGTCATGGTGTACTTGGTGCCCGCCAGACGGGCGACGTCTGGCGAAAGGTTATAAAATTTCACCGGATACCTGACCTTTTGCAGGGCGACCTCCCATTCTCCCTGCAGAACGATTCTCTCGGGCAAGATGTTAGAAAATCTGGCCGTGGTGTTGTCGGTAAAGTGTTCCATGGAAGCGTTGCTCACGAGGGTGATGGAGAAGGACTCGGTCTTAATCATGTCGAATCGACGGTCGAAGCCAGAACCCACGAGTTAAACTTTGCCGGATACCCCTTCCACTTTACCAAGACCTGCTTGCGGCGCCCTCGGCCCTTGGTCTGTAAAACGCGCTCGATCTTAAACGTCCGAGGTAGCGCGACCTTTTGTAGCTCCTGGGTGTAAAATGCGCCGTCTATGGCTTCTCCGGCCAGATCCTTCAACTTATATACCACCGGCCGACCGCGCACCACCTCGGCTATCCGAAATATTTCGTCCGTCCAATTCTGCTCGTAGCCCTTGTCGAATTTCATTTTTTCTTTAGAGATGCGCACGTGATCGCCGACGGAAAATGTGGGTTTCCCTGCGCGAGGTAGGGTCCTATTACCGTAGAGATTGCGGTACACTCGTAAAATGTTAGACTCGTTCACGTCCTTCGGAGCCATTTTTATGGACCTGTGATGCGAGCTATTGTACGACTCGAGTAAGGCCGGAAGGACTTCCAGGTATCTGTAACTGTTTTTGTGCGTGAAATACCTCCACATCTTGGTTTTTAAGGTGCGGTTGAAGCGCTCCACGACGCTGGCTTTAACGTTATTTTTGGTTGTGTAATGTTTCACGTCGTGTTTCTTCAGAAAGTCGCGAAAAGTCTTGTTGGTGAACTCGGTCCCCTTGTCCGTCTGGAGGACCCTGGGTACGCGTTGGGAGAATATGGAGCGAAACGCTTGCGCGACCTCGGTACCCAGCTTCGATTTCAGGGGCACGGCCCAAGCATATTTGGAAAATACGTCGATAACGGTCAGAATGTACACGTAAGGTTTGTTATGTTCCCTCACGCTGTTCATGACGTTTAGATCGGCCTCCCAAAGATCGTCCATATTCGTCACGTGATAACATCTGGTGGGGAACCGCTTTCTGACCGGCTTGTGCAGAGTGTAACTGTCCCGGGTTCGAAGGAAGGACTCGATGTTCGCCTTAGACGCAACCGTGGCCTTTCGAAGGGGCTCGACCGCGCCCAAACCGGCATAGTGTTCCGGTCTGGCATAGTATCGCCTTAGCTCCTTCCATTCCTTCATGCTTTACTTGTACAGGGGTTGCCAGACGCGCTTGCGAAAATGGTACGACGCGGAAGGCGATTTCGATTTCTTTTTCGGAGTGGCAGGGTTCGCCCTCTTCTTTTTGCGAGGCGAGAGGAGGTTGACCTTTATGGTTCGGGGTTCGACCTCCTGCTTCACCGGCACGCGCTCGTGCACGTCTTCGTAATCGTCGTCGTCGTCGTCGTCGCCCAGGAAGGGCTTTCTGACTTGTGCCACGAGATCGAGGTAGTTGTCCAATTTATGTTTTACGAGCCGCCACTTTTCGTCGGCAGAGAGCTTCGCGCTCTGCAGGTTCCGAATTTCTTTAGCCAATCTGGATACGGTGCGGTCTACAGCGTGAAGCCTGTCGACGGTCTTCGGTTGGGGCGCAACGAGGATCTGCCTGCCGTACTTCATCCTGTTAATTTCGACACTAGCGCGCCGCCGAGCGAAGCCAAGACGGGTAGGAGGAATGCCGGCAAAAAACCTCCTTTTTGAACCAAGATGCTCTTCTTCTTCTTCAGAGGAACCCGTTTATCCGTCAACTTCCTCCAAGAAGCCTTGTGCTTCTTCAGGCGACCCAAGCACTTTGCGGGAAGTTGCACGTGACCTCTGCACACGTTGAGCATGCATTCGCTAATGGCCTTGATCAGATCGCCGTCGGCATTTTTTAACAACTTTTTGCGCAGAGGGGCCTTCGCCTTGGCCAGAGCCGCCAAATTGCCGTGCTGTCTCGCTATGCGAGGACTGGTCAGCGTCGCGAGCCTTGACCTACCTCTAGCCATGCTTGCGCGATAATGACGTTCGCCCCAAAAGCGGTACTTTTTATTTAGACTCGACGGCCTCGGTCGGGGCGAGACCCTGCCGGGATAATATAGAACGAAACGAAACCCAAGTCCTCTCGGCGGCCTCAGTTGGGTACGAAATAAGAGAGGTTTTCCCCCGGCAGCACGCCGGTTCGATACCTGTATCGGGCGGGCGTGTACTGAGTGCAGTCCAGCACGAGATACCCGTGAGGGCGTTCGGTGGCCTTCTCGAAGGCCTCCAAGAGAAACCTAGAGTTCCTGGGTTCGATCTGCTGGCACAGTCTCTCGATCTGCATCTTGTCCCGGTTGTTCTTGAAGACCACGACGTAGTTCGCATTCAGAGAGATGTTGCGATATTTCTGACCCTGCGGAAACACGTTCTGCAGGATGTAGACGATGCCGAAGCGCTTGTGATGGGAGTCTCTGGTGAAAAAATTGGACACGTCCTTCCCGCCACCCTCCACCATCAGATCGTCGAGGACGACGAGGTCGTTCTCGCCCACCGAAGCAAGTTCGGGTATGCCCGCGTGGGTCTCGCAGCGCAGAGCCGAGGGTTCCAGTCTCGGCGAATACTCCGGAGGGTGGCACCACAGCACCCTCCTGGGGCGCACGTCGAACATCCGGTGCGCGTGGCGCAACAGGTTTTTCACGAAGGTCGACTTGCCGCAGCGCGACGGCCCCGCCACGAGCATCGTGCTGGGAAACTCGAAACGCCCCAGGTCTCGGGGACAGGGCATCGTCTCCTCGGGGGTGCCCGGTTCGAAATGACTTTGGCGCGGCTGCGGACGTCTCATTTATGCGTTCCTCTTGAACCCGTAGGGATAGGAATCGTGATCGCCGGCGAGCACGCGCTTGTTGACCACCATCCTAAACGTCTTCGAGCTGGGTTCGGTGACGACCGTCCAAGACGGTTTCCGCGAGATCTGCGTGCCCTCCAGCTTCACCGCGCGGTCGTTGTCCCTGAGCACCACGTCGCGAATCACCTCCGCGTTCACCAGCTCCAGGTTTCCCGAATCGAGCGTGATCCCCTTCACCTTGCACACCGAGAAGGTCTTGCCCGTCTCGGGGCAGACGATCTCCATGCAGTAGCTTTTGGGCCCCGTGGAGGCGAACCGGGCGATGTAAGAGCCCCTCCCGTACTTCTCCAGCTCGTCCGTCATGTCCCCCAGGAGGCGTCCGACGGACGGCGTCCAGTCGCCCGGAGCGGCGGCGACGACGACGGAATCGGTGTCGAAGTAGCAGACCCGTTCTCCCAGCCTCTTCAGGTAGGAGTAGAGCACCAGGCGCGCGTGAGCCGTGGTGTAGGCCGCCAGCACGGCGTTGGCGGCGGGGTTGACCTTGCGGCACTCCTCGCGGTACCTCCACACCACGTACATGATCCGGTCGGTGACGGGCACGTAGGTCTGCACTTCCACGCCCGGGTCGTTGAGCAGCTCCAGGAGGCGGTCGTACCGGTCCACCAGCTCGCACGTGGGGAGGTTTTCCCTCTGCCCGAGTTTGCCCCAGAAGCTGTTGAGCATCAGCTTGGCCAGCTCCCGCCTGCCGGGGTTGGTGGCGACGGCCTGGGGATCCAGGGCGACGCCTTCGTGTTCGAAGAATTGCTCCACGTACTGCTGCTTTGCGGCAGGGTCGTCGCAATCCGAGGGCCATCCGGAGGCTTCGGTCTTGATCTTCAGGAACTGATTCACGTAGTCCTCGAAGAGACCCTTGGCTCCGGTGGTCGGTTCGTGCCGCACCACGTCGTACTCCCAGATCTCGTGGACCCGCAGCAGGCGGTACCCCTCCTCCAGGGCGACCTTCATCTCGTCGATCACCCAGGTACCCGACAACGCCCTCTCGCGCTCTCCGTGGTGGCACTCGTCTTGGTTCTCCGCCTCCGCACAAGCGCGGCATAGCGGAAACATGAGCTTGCCGCCGATGCGCGCCGGTAGCACCGGGTGGTACAGGTGTTGCGGCGGTAGAACCTCGCACTTCACCAACCCGCCCCCCACGTCTTCCAAGCGCGGGAATCGATCCACGTGGATCTTGGGGTGGCCCGCGGGGTAGGGCTTCGTCTTGTTCACGTACGGGTACAGGCTGCATACGTCGTAGTAGTAGATCTTGCTATCCCCCTTCGCCTCGCAGTACGTCTTGGTGCAGTTGGTGCGACCTCCGTAGAAGGCGTCTCTGGGGTTCAGGGGTTCGGGTACCGGAAAGTCCCTTGCGTGGCGCGCCAGGTCCTGGTTGGCCTTCGTCGCGGCGTCGAACTCGCACTCCCACATTTCCACCACAGCGTAGCCGGCGGCCTTGATCTTGGCCGTGACCTTCTCGGTGCTCTCTAACCTGGAGGCCATGGTTTCGTGTCCCGAGTTGTATATCGCCGCATGGCGATTGTGAAAGCACCGCCTGCAGCCGTGGTAAAAGCACCCGTGGAAAAAGTACGCGGTTTTTTCGGCCTCTCTGTACCCGTCCACCTTGTGCCCCACGATTTTAACTTCGCGTCCTCGCATGGCGTGCTGGATGACGATGCGGTTTTGCATCTCTAGCCAAGTTAGCCATATGCATGCGGCGCGAGACTGCCGGTCCGCTAGTCGATACCCGCCCGCTGGCAAGAGGGCAATTTTTTTAAGCGGCATGAAGCGCTTTCTATACACGCACATGCACGCCTGCGCAATGGTGACGCATTCTCTGAACGGGTCTATTCCGTTCTCGTCCAAGAATTCCCTTCTAAATTTGGAAACTCCCTGACTGAGTAGAAATACGTCCATCTTGCAATACGCCACCATTTCCGCCCTCATGTCGAAGACGTACCCGGAGGACGCCTTTTCTTCGTGCCACTGCTCGAAGGCTTTCCGACCCTCCGCCGACATGCCCTCCGGGCAGTAATGCCTTTTGTCGGGAATCGAACCCACGTACCGCTCGTTTTCCTTCGTGTTAAACAGGTACGGGAAATAACCTTTGCATTCCTTCAATCCGAAGGTCTTGGAAAAGCGGGAGAGTGGCATGGGTATGAAGTTGAGCGAGTCTAGAAATGTGACGTCACCGTACCTCATCCTGTAGATCTTGCTCCCGTTCATGATGAGCTCCGGGATCCAGTCTAAGTGCGCCACCATGTACTTTAATAGAAACTGCCCGTCGTAAGCTCTGAGGTTATGCGCCACGACGTAGACGTCCCGGGCTTCGAATGTCGCCTGCGCGATGTGCTCGAAAAGCTGCTTCACGGGTTCGTCCGTGAACACCCATTCTTTGCAACCGCATTCCATGCAGTATGCCGTCTTGCGGCGTTCGTCGATGCAGTGCGGGCAGGCTTGGTACAACACGCACAAGTTAGGTACATGCTCGTATGTGTCCTTTTTGCCGGTATATGGAATGTTTTGCGTGCATTCGAAGTCGATGAACATAAACACGTACCGGTTTCTTTTGTTCTTTGCGGCGTACGGCTGCATATAGCACATGTGGCTAGAATTCACGTGTGTCTTGCAATGATAGCAGTACTTTTCCCCGCACTCGTGCGCGGTTTTTCTGTACCTCGCATTCACGAGCTTGTTGCAAGACGTGCACACCTTTTCTACGTCGCACACCGACAGCGCCTTTGGGTAAAAAACGCCTTTCTTTGCGTGGTTTGCAAAGCATGCCGGTCCCTTAAAATCTCTGTTGCACCCGGCGCAGCGTATGTAGGCGTCGAATCGCGCATCGCACTGCTGATGGCATTTAGCGCACCCGGCGTCGCACCTGTGAAATTCTTTTTTGTGTGCCGAGGGATGATGACACCGGCGGCAATACGATTTGCATTTAAAGCACTTGTGAAGGTTCACGATGGCGTTAAAGTGCCCGGCGTGGAGCATGACGTCGATGTATTTATCGCATTTCTTATCCGACGCGTACAGCACGTGCTTCCCCGTATGATCGCCAAACACCGTCACAGCGTATCCCTTTAACGCAGCGTCAAAGCGTCTGACGTCATCTATGGTGCAGCCGTCGTGGCCTTGACCGATGCTCGCGCACAAGGCTACGGCCTTCGATTTTTGCAGATAGTCGGAACGCGTCATCGTTCTGTAGTTGACGTCGCGATCCACTTTGGCTTTGCCTACAACGATGGCTCTTGCTAAACACAAGTTGTCTTTGTTGGCTATTTCGACAATGCCTTTATTGCCCCTACAGGCATCGCAAGGTTGGTGGCACGAACCCGAGACCTCCCTGGTCCACACAAACGTCACGTGAAGAGGCCCGCTTAGCAAGAATTGTTGGTTACTTTGCATTACTTTTTCGATGCTTCCAACAATGACATCCGCATTCAATTGGTCTACGCGCCTAACGCTCATGTTGAAGGCTTTGGACGTCTCCTTTTCGTCTGTTATGGATATGCCTAAATATCCGGGTTCGTTTTCTAACAGGTTCTCTTTCGCAAAGTTTAGAATATCGTTAAACAGATGCGATACCCATTGCTCGGGGTTGACATCTCTGGGGACCGGGTTTACGGTAATTTGAGACTCTGTAAAGCCGGAAAAAAGCTTTGGCAGCGTTCTCTGCTTGTGCCCTATAATTTCGAACGTAGGCTGCAAGGTGCCATCGCGACTTCCCCCGGATTGCATCTCCATCTTATCGTCCGAATGCGCCGATCGCTATTTCCCCTGCAAAGTGCTGCTGCTATTTTGTTTTTTTTAGTTTAAACTATTTTCCGTCAAATAGAACGATTTTGTAGAAAAACTCCCGCTATCGCAACGCTTCACTACGGGCGTTTGCTCTTAGCACAGGGCTTTTATAAGCTCGCTTATCGAAAACGCTGTTTCATTATGCGCGTCGAGTTAAATGCCTCGTTTCGCAACAAAATTGTTACGTTTGTAAAAAAAACGCTGTCATTCTGCCACTATCCACCACTGCACGACCACCACTGCAATAAGGCTGCATAAACGCTGACGAGTTTCCTTTTCTCACGCTCGTGTTCTTCCACACGTCGGCATACTTCCTTGTGCAATGCTGCGCATGCAAAATCACAAGCAAGCAAGCAGCGTTTTAACGTTTATGTACACTCGCGTCAGTACAATTTTTTAAAACTAACAACGCCGCGTGTGGTGTTTTTGTGTTGTGCAGTGCATACGTGTTATGTAAAATGCGAGAAATAAAAAGAAGCAGCAGATACTTCCTTTATAAGGAGTAACACCAACTGTTGAATGAAAATTCTCAAGTGTTAACGTTCGTATCACCTCTAACCTCTGTCTCTTATAGGTGAGTACGAAAGTTTATTTTCATATCCACTTATTTTTAATCCCGTTAAACTTTTCGGGGAATGGTTGCATCCGAAGGGACGCTATACACTGGCCTTAAAATTCTAAATTCTTTCCAACAACATGGCGGGGCAAGAACTGAAAAGCCACATGCTTTTAAAAAGAATGCTAAGCATTGTACAATTCGAACCATTTATAACAAATATCTCGGAAATGGCTGACGTCACAAAAACGTTATTTCAAATAAATTGTGTGTTTTTTTAAAACAGATCTAAATTTTTTTGTATTGTATGTTTTTCTCAAACCTTAGCAGTTATACAAGATCGTAGAAAATTTCTTCCGAATCAAGAGGACTTCGCAGGCTATTTCCGCAAAATTCGAGATATACATTTTATTTTTCATATAAATGACTTTAATATATGGTGTTGTAATTAAAATCGTCAGAGGCAGTTTTACAAAATAAAACATTTCGGAAAATAGTTCATGTAAAGGGTAGTTTTGGGTGGAGGGACTTTCTTGTAAATCTCTGTGTCGTAACTTTTTGGAAGGTACTCAACCTAAATACCAAGTTTTAGTATTTATCCGACTTTTCATTTTTGAGTTATGCTGCTCTGACACATACACACAGAATTTTCTAAAAATGTTTTTTATTCAGGGGACCTCGAAACAAGTATTTAGTTTTTCCGGTGAAATCTCAATATTGAATATTTGGATGCAATGCATACCTCCTCTACCTACTATTTTACGTGGTAGAGAAAGCCCCCTAAATCAATATTATTCCATGCAGTTGTGAAATGTGTTTCAGTGGGGTGAATAAAAATTAGTTTGTTCGTATCGTTATCACAGTACTGTTTCACTTGTGATATACCGTTCTCTTTGTATCAAAATGAAAAAACGAAAAGTTAAAAGAATGACGTTTTTTAGTGAGAAAGGTCTAAAGCTTTTAAACATTAAAATCAACATGCAAACTTTGTAAATAGACAACGCCTCAAAGTGATACTAATACACATAGATTGTGTGCTTTAACGTTCTTGTAAATAAGGCTTCGTTTCCTACGGTTTAACACTTTGTACAAAAGACATTCACAATGAGACTACTTCACAGCTATTCCCAGAAAATTCAAGTTATACATTTTATTTATCGTGCACATATCTTAAACATACCGCACCGTAATCAAAAGGGGTTAGAGCCGTTTTTAAGACAATAAAAATAACGAACTTTCCCCCGCTAAACGGGTAGTTTGCGGTGTGGGAATTTTCTTGAAAATCTACGGTTTGTTAAATTTTTACTTTCTCTACTACGTATAGTAAGTAGGGGAAGTATTGCATTCCACCCAAAAATTCGATACCGAGATTTCACCGGAAATACGTGTTTTGAGACCTCCTGAATCCAAAAAAAGCATTTTTGGAAACATGTCCGTGTGTGTGTCTGTGTGTGTCTGTGAACAGCATAACTCAAAAACGAACAGTCGGATAAGCACCAAACTTGGTATTTAGGTTCAGTATCTTCCAGAGATGCGACACGAAGGTTTTCAAGAAAACCCCCCCCCCCACCCCAGACTACCCTTTACATGGAAGATTTTTCGAAAATGGCTCTAACGATTTTGATTAAAATATCGCATGTTTAAGATAATGTTATGAGAAATGAAATGTATATCTCGAATTTTCTGGGAATGTCTCCAAAAGTATTCTTCATTGTGAACGACTTTTGCATAACTGGTAAACCATAAGAGATACACAAAATTTTACTACACATAAAATGTAGATCGCGTTAAAATACACAATTTATGTCATATACATTTTTTTTAGTTGAGTGAACCGTTTTCGAGATATTGCTTGTTATTTCCTTAAAATTTCCAATACTTATTCTTTTTCTCAAATGCGTTACTCATTTTTACTTTCTCTACTACGTATAGTAAGTAGGGGAAGTATTGCATTCCACCCAAAAATTCGATACCGAGATTTCACTGCAAATACATGTTTTGAGAATCACTGAATCCAAAAAAAAAGCATTTTTGGAAACATGTCCGTGTGTGTGTGTGTGTGTGTGTGTGTGTGTGTGTGTGTGTGTGTGTCTGTGAACAGCATAACTAAAAAACGAACAGTCGGATAAACACCAAACTTGGTATTTAGGTTCAGTATCTTCCAAGGATGCGACACGAAGGTTTTCAAGAAAATCCCCCCACCCCACACTACCCTTTACATGAAACATTTTTCGAAAATTGTACTTTTCTCAAAAATTGCTTTAACGATTTTGATGAAAATATCATATGTTTAAGATAATGTCATGACAAATGAAATGTATATCTCGAATTTTCTGGAAATGTCTCCAAAAGTATTCTTCATTGTGAACGACTTTTGCATAACTGGTAAACCATAAGAGATAGACAAAATTTTACTACACAAAAAATGTAGATCGCGTTAAAATACACAATTTATGTCATATACATTTTTTGTTGAGTGAACCATTTTCGAGATATTGCTTGTTATTCCCTTAAATTTTCCAATACTTATACTTTTTCTCAAATTCGTTTATTCATTTTTTTTTTATGTCCTAAACATGCAAACAGAATGGAATTCGCCACATAGCAACCAGCGTTAAAATATTTGACTATCGCTTAAAAGCTACCAATTAGATTGTACAACAGTAGAGAAAAAGTCATGTCAGTGTAACACATCAGTTTTTTTTATACGCTACTATTTTAGTGTGTGTGTGTGTGTGTGTGTGTGTGTGTGTGCGCGCGCGCGCGAGTACGTGCCTAGGACCCGTTCGCCACAAGCCAAAACGACAACGTTATAGAAAAACTTTATCATTTGCCTACCGGCCAGGGACAACCGCTAAAAAACCTGAAAAAAGCTCTAAGAGTATTCTAACGCTTACCGATCTGGAAAACCCTTGAAAACAAGATAGTACACTTTTGAGATATTGCTTGTTATTTCCTTAAATTTTTCAATACTTTTTTTACTTTCTCTACTACGTATAGTAAGTAGGGGAAGTATTGCATTCCGCCCAAAAATTCGATACCGAGATTTCACCGGAAATACACGTTTTGAGACCTCCTGAATCAAAAAAAAAAAAAAAAAAAAAAAAAAAAAAAAAAAAAGCATTTTTGGAAACATGTCCGTGTGTGTGTGTGTGCCTGTCTGTGTGTCTATCTGTCTCTCTGTGTGTGTGTGTGTGTGTGTGCGCGCGCGGGTACGTGCCTAGTATCCGTGCGCCGACAAGGTAAAACTTCATCGTTTGCCTACCGGGCAGGGACAACCGCTAAAAAACCTGAGAAAACCTCGAAAATTAGAAACGCCTTCGTCAACCAGTGCAGAAAACGCCTACCGACCAGGGAAAACCTATGAAAAAGCAGAAAGAGCTTGCATTTGTTTACCATCCGCAGAAAACTCCCAAAAAAAAAAAAAAAAAAAAAAAAAAAAAAAACTAGTTATTTTTTAAAAAAAAGCAAAAAGACGAATAATATAAGTATGGTAGAAACAGCTTGCATTCGTCTACCAACCAGAGAAAACCCCCGAAACACTAGTTATTTAAAATTGCTGATGAGTTCTGGATAGGCTTTTGCAAATGTTGTTGGTAGCAAAACTTGCCTTTTCCATCACCTCCAACATACCCCACTCCCACACCTTTTTTTCTTTCCACCAATCATAATCTCTCTTATTCTCGCCAATCAGCAACTTTCATTTGTTCCTTTCCACCAATAACATCACTTCTTATTCCCACCAATGACAACTTCACACGTCACTTTCTGTTATACTTTTTATCCCTCGTTCGCCATCTTTCCCCTCTTTCAGACCCCAACCGCCGCACAGTCAACACCTCGCCGCTCCTTAACCTCAACTTCGTGCCTCCGCCATCTTATTTAGTTCACATTTTTACCACCGCGCCTCTCATCTCTCAACCAGATTGCCTGCAAGAACAGATCTCGTTCATTCGCACCTCGACGGTTGCCTCGGCAGCAGCTACTGCCAACACCTACGTCGTACACGTTTTTGACCGCTTTCGACCGGCTTGAGAACCCTGCTCCTACGTACGCTAGCGACCATCACGATGGTCCAGTACCAGGTTTTGGTATAGTTAAATTACGCCTCTGCAAAGGGTGTCTGTACCGCTTTAAAAACCTAGGTATATCAGTGCGTAGTGATGTTGGTTGATCTTAAAGCTGGTTAAGCATTTTCAAAAACAGTTTGCTTTTATTTTTCCGCCTCGCGTGCCGCGCTTTTGGTGACGCATCCACACCGGTAACAGGTAAGTAACACACGCATAATTATTTTTCGGACCTGCTTGGCGTAGGAATATATCCTTTCGTGTTTTGGTACTGTAACCTCAAACCTCCTTACCCTCCTCTTGCGTCCGCCATCTTGTTTAGTTCTCACCGCATCTCCTTGTCGCAGACCCTCCGCCATTTTTAGTTCCCACTATTTTAACCTCAAAATCTACTCTTCTAAAACTCTTGCTAACCCCATCTTCTTTTAGTTCCCATTCTCACCACTGCGTCTCCTTACCCCCACCTCTTGCGACCGCCGTGTTCACCACTAACCTCCAAATTTCCTCGTCCTTAAACCTCTTGTCTCAACAACCTTGTCTAGTTCCCATTTTCGCCACCGCATCTCATATCCCCCCCCCCATCTCTCTATCCACTCAAGAAAACTACCATCCGACGTTCAAAAATTGCTGATCAGTTCAAGACAGGCTTTTGCAAATCTTGCTGCTAGCAAAACTCACCTTTCCCAACACCTCCAACATACCCCACTCCCACACCTTTTTCTTTTCCTCCAATCATAATCTCTCTTATTCCTACCAATCAACAACTCTCATTTGCTCCTTTCCACCAATAAACTCACTTCTTATTCCCACCAATCACAACTTCACACGTCACTTTCTGTTACACTTTTTATCCCTCGCTCCCCATCTTTTCCCCCATTTCAGTACCGACCTCCGCACAGACAACACCTCGCCACCCAGCTCCTCTCCATCACGCGACCTCCATACTCCTCCATCTCCCTTCCTCCATCTTCCACCCCAAATTAACGAACCAATCAAAACACTACACGTCACTTCCTCAATTCTTTCAACTCGTCCCGGATGAGCCAATTGCAATAACGATAATCCTACCGCTCAGGGCGCTTTCAAACTTACCGCCGCCGCCGTCGCACGCAGCGACACTAGCGACACTAGCGCCCCTAGCGGCAGGATTATCGTTAAAACAATTGGCTCATCCGGGACTATTACTACTGACGTTTGTGGTTTATTAATTACACGGCTTTAAGAAGGTCTCTCTCGCCTGGTATACGAGTGAAAGTAAAGAGAGTATTACAATTTCGTCAGCCTTGGTGATTAAAAACCTATGTCAAATTTAAGAACAAAGTACGAAAACAGACAATAAATTATTTTGGAAAGTATCCATGAAGGTTATTTTAACAACGATATGGCTGAAAATTCTTTGGAAAATGAACATGATCGTACTAGCATAACACTTGTAGGAACAAGACTTTGGAAACGCTTATTACTAAACTAACATTCATTGATAGAACCATATAGCTCCTAACCTAGTTACATATATCGCTAAGAGAGTGTTAGTCATTTCTAAAATTCTAATATACTCATATCAATATGACGTGCTATTACCGTATTAGAGAGTTTAAAATCTCAAGCTTATGACGGATACAGACTCCTTCATTACGTGACGACTAGAGATGTATGCCACGATAAACCACACTTTATAGAGCATCTAGATACCTTAGATTATCCTTAAAACACGTATGTCGTTCCACATACGTAATATGAAGAGCTTTTGAGGGAAATATAATGATGGAGTGAATAGCAAAGCCATTCAACGCTTTATGTGCCTCAGACCTAAGATGTGTGCTCCAGATATTGACGGTATTGTGATAAAAACTGTAAAGACATCAAACGTAGCGAACTAAGCAGTATATCACATTGGTAACTAGGTGGATTGCCTTAGAACTAATGAACACATAAGAAAGCCCATGAATTTTATCCAGCCTTAATATTGTGACGGCTATAATTTTATTTTAACAGGTTGTGATACATATGATTTTATAAAGTTTAGGATATTCAGGACAAACTTTGTGTAAGAAAATCCAGGGAATTGGCTTTAGATTTCTTTCGAAGCATTTACCATATGTTGAAGTAAGCAGAAATTAAATAACTCGTCCACGTGATGGACATGGTGTGATCATTTACCCTAAACCGCGTGTCACCTAATCTCTGCTTACTTCCACATCCGGGAAATGACTAGTAAGAAATCTAGAGCCAATTCCTGGATTTACTTAAACAAAGCTTGTCCTGAATATCTCAAACGTTATAAAATCATATTCATCACAATCTGTTAAAATAAAACTATAACCGTCACAATAACACTGTTTTGTCAGTGTAAATTAATAAAATCTATATATCGGCTGATGAAGGCAAGAAAATGACTGCGATGATAGCTTATCTAATGTCTTTATGGAATTTATAGCGTTGTGAACAGTGTGTAAAAAAATGTGCCATGGATTCTGAGGTAATGGTTTTCCCGTGAGGTTACGTATGGAAAATGGAATTTACCTATTTCTCGCATATACGTACACGACACATTTTGAAGAAAGAAGAAGAAAATGGAGGTAGGAGGTGGTAATTCCGCCACGAGGAGTGCCTTCTAGTTCTGTTCTCAAGTACACATAAAGGAGTAGACACGTCAATCAATAAACGAAAAAAAACACCCTTCTTTCATTTCCTATGCTGCTGGAATTCCCCCGTACTACTCTGCGTTCTCTTCCGTAATGGCTATGCGAATAGCGGCCGTAAAATTCCCTGGCACTTCAAATCTTGCTTGTCCCACAGTACCCCGCAATCCGTTTATATAAGTGGCCAGTAATTGCCTATCAGTATCCTCGTTTATGGTTTTCTGTACTTCAATTCAAAATAACATTAATGAAACACTTCTGAACTCCATATAAATCGAAAGAAATCCAAAAATACGACGAACAGAAAATACTCAAATGACCTCTAAGCTATAGCTAATTTGAAGTTATACATAAATAACGAGTACCTTCTAGTATAGGTCTTAAACACAATTAAAAAGGATGGACCGCAATCAATAAACCTGGATGAAATTCAAAATTCCACAAACAAAAACACAATTTTATCCAATATGAATAAAAATATAGGCTTCAAATAACATGAACTAGCTGAAAATTTGTTTGATTAGCTATATTAAGCTGGAAATAATGACACATAAGCCATAATTAAAGCACAAATAAACCTGAATAAACCACAGAGTACCTTGAAAAATTCGAGTGGGTTAGTTCAATATACCTGGAAGCTTTTTCAAAATGATTTAAGCTCTACTTAATTTAACGTCTACTTTATATACAACCATCTGATATGCAGAGTTTTAGAAAAAATGTAGAAAATTACAGTAAAAATGTAACAAATTGCTGTAAAAGTGTGGAAAACTACTGTAAAGTTGTAAAACATCACTGTAAGGATATGGCAAAATACTGTCGTCTTGTTTCTTTAGGTTCCATATCCGGTTAGGCTAAGTAATGAGAGGGCCCCGTTTAAGTGATGAGAATACCCGTTTAGACGATGACAAAGCACTTTTACTGAAAGTGCTTTAACGAATACATTATTTGGTATTGAATTCCGGAGATGTGGCCCAAGCTATAATTCTCGTCACCATGAGGGTTTAAGCTGGGTTTGTTTTGGATTAGGTCGGGATGTTGTACTGGCTACTTACAGAGCCTGAAACGGAGGTTTGAAGTGTAAAAGCGTGCCTGGTGTGCCATAGCAACCCATAACTTTGGATTTTTGTATTAATAGTGCGATAAGCATTGTGAGCATGAATGCATTAAATGTATTTTTTCGTTTGGTGATATTTAGTTCAAGTGCGTACCACGTGTAACAGTGGCAATATTTTCAAGTTATGAATATTTTTATATCAGATTAAGTAATGGCGAAGCAAAATGTAGTGCCCATGCAGCAAAATGCCTTAATGGAAAACGATTTCCAGAAATCCTCGTGCTTAATGCAGATACATTTATAGTGGTCAGTTGGAGCGTCCGCATTACTTATGATGCTACACTAGGACAACAGCGTTCTGATGAAATTTAATAAAGAGTTGGAAACGTTGCATTTGGTAGAATATAACCCTGTAAACTGATGTCCTGACATTGCTCGAGCAGTTGGGTTATCGCATTGCACCGTACTTTTGACTTTCAAAGAGGAGTTGTTGCACCAATACCACGAACAGCGTGACAAATGCGCTACAGTATCTAACTATTGCAAGCAAGCACACGATTAGCATAAATTAATGCCTAACTATGATGCAATATTGTTTTAAACTCGGAGAATATTGTTTCAAAACGCTTGTAATTTTTGTAAAGAAAACATCAATCAGGATTATTGCTGAAACTGTACATTTACTCAATGTATAAAAACTCGCAAATCCTATATGTGAACTTCGCTATTAGATAAACCTATTTAAAAAAAACTGGTTTTCGTTACACTTTGTTCCAAAATTCGACGTAAGATAAATATGCCTTATATCTACAGTTTAAGAACAAGTAAAAAATGTCGCTTTATTTTAAACTGTTGTATTTAGCTTTTTGCCTCCGAGGACGGCCAATCTGGCCGAAGGTTTTTCGTGGTTTTCCGTATTCCATAAGGGAATGCTGCGTTAGATATCTTGATCTGCGAATTTTCATATCACCCCTACCACCCCTATCTTTATCACTATACCAGGCATTGAGCTGAATACCTGTTCTGGATATGCTATGATCCAAAGCTTGCTTGCTCCTCTGCAGGCTACTGGCCCAAGGCAATGACTTTCAGAGTCCCAGAGGGTTTACTATTTCAAACATAAAAGTACACTTTCGCATATAGAATTTAAGTTGCCCTACAGTACAGTAGAATCTACTGTAAACAATTATACTGACATAAAATAATAGTGAAGCAAGGAGTATAAGTCCACGAATCATGCAATTTCTTTACGTAAGAACTAGAAGAAAAGTAGACCAGCTACACTTCTCTTTATACTACAGTAAAACTAAGCAATGAACAAAAGAGAGCAAGATTTGAGAATAATTGTACATAGATTTTCAATCGCCATAGCGTGAAATAAAACACGCTACTTATTTGTTTTTCTTCAATATGCCTGTAGAATTTGTGAAGAACCTCGGTGGTTTCTATGGGAAAGCTTATATAATAAATATTTGTTAATGTAATATCATATTAGTTACTTGTATCTTCTCATTGATATTATATATTTAGCACAATGGACTGAAATTAAATTAACAATAATTAAAAGTGGTTACAAGACAAATGATCTAATCATGGGCTACAAAATGAGTCCAAAAATGTATAAGAGATGTTAGACAACTTTTTAAATTAATGAATCAGTTTTGATGCTTGATGCGATTTATCTCAGCATGCCAAGAATTACTCTAAGTTACGTTTCAATGGGCAGAAGAAGGCAGGAAGAAGAAATTATTCGGGGAAATATAAATATTGTGTGTTAAAACTAGCGCGGAGTTTTAATTTCCCTTGCACTACACTTCTGTGTTGAAGTTAAAAGCTTTAGTGTAACCCTTGCATAATACAGGGTTTTCAATTTTAGTCTATATAGAAAAATTCTGCACAAATTTTACTTAAGTAATGACTTTGCTCTTAGTATACCTCTTAGGTTGTATGAGTAGTAATATGAATGTCTTAGTCATCTTTGTATTTTGGACAAATGGCGATGTGCGGTTGCATGCATATATCACCTTGCAGTGAGTATAATGTCACTGACGTGCATCACCATCACTGCCTTCGTGGTCATAACATTTTAGCAAACATTAGTGCAGGTATAATGCAACATTTTGGCTTTTTTCTGTGTAAAATTCACATGTTTGTTTTAGTTTAAATACATATGCAATGTAGCTCATGAAACGTTTGCGGTAATATATTAATACGAGTACAATGATTTATTCTTCCCTTCGTTGCTTTTTAACTTTTACGATTTTTGGACCGTTTGAAGCATAGCCCATATACAACTCATAGATTGTACAATCATTATGCTGTATTTTATTTTAGAAAAAGAAGTTGAGCAAAAAGCATATTTTTTTCTAGTCATACAAGGTTTTTCCAAATTTATCACTGATATCTATGACTTATTAAATTACAATTCAGAAAGTGCTCATCAAGTGTGGCTATAGGGTTGAAGAATGTAAACGATACCCCATATTTTAACATTCTTCTCTTCTGTTGAATACTCTGAATACCTAGATGAATACCTAGTACTATTCAATACGACGTTTAACATTATCTATATTACTTATTTTTTTTACATTTTCTTACAGGTCTGCCATCTCTGCTGAATGTTGTCATGACTACCGTTGACTTTTTGTAAATGCAAGACAGTATGTACTGTCATTCACACCATATACTATGGTGCCTTTGATCCTATAATATAACCGGTGGTTGATTTAGCTGAAATTTGTTATAAACCAACACCTGCTCTTCACGGGATTTAAATATCATTAGTGTTGCATATTGCACTCCAGTTGGTGATAGACATCTCTCTAATTTTACCATACGTTCCGCAAAACCGATGGTGCTTTCTGCCGCTGTATATTTCCCCTCTGTTTACAGAAACAGCATGTTGGCTAACACTTACCTGTGTATTGTGCTTACAGGAGTAGGTCCTAAGGTGTTCCGTGCATAAGAATGGTGAGACCTAAGGGTTAGCACGACCTGAAGGTTAGCTGTGGTCTTAAGAATCCCTCAGCATCTCCTCAATCTAAAACAAGGAAGATTCTAATGCTCCTAAAACGTTGTTATTGCATTTTCTGGGAAAACGAATCCAATATTTGACATTCAAGTTTAACATTAGTCTTCGTTTGATACAACAGTTTATTGTTACGCCTCACAGCCTTCTCAGTCCGATAGAAAGATTGTTTCAGAATACCGATTTCAGCATAATTCTCAAAAGTAACACCGATGTCTGTATTATGAACATAGTCAGAGTGACATGTTGTGACACAGTAGAATGATTTCAGATTTGCTATAATTGTTCAGGTGCTGCGTTACAGTGGCAACAGCTGATTTTAAACAACGAATAAGGCGCAGTGAACGATGAATATTATTTGCTTATGTCTGCTGCCCAAAGTACCTGACCAATTTGGAATTATTGATAAACGGGAGTAATGTACTTCTCGGATTAGTTTTATAGTTATGGAAATTCTAAAAAATGAGGAATTACGAATATAAAATATTTGGAAAAAATTGTATTATTTAACAGTATAGGTAATAGTATTATTTAAAGATGTATTATTAACTTTGATCGTAAAAGCCAGACATTTAGAATTTGTGGCTTTAAAGAAACAGCTTTATCCATTAATTAAATTTACCAGCAGGTTACATGCCAAAAAGATCATTCCCTCAACTGATTGAAGTATAACTTTCGAATTTCTAATAATTGTATTTTGTTAAAAAAAATTCTTTAATTATGCAATAATCGCGATACAAATAGTCGTTTTGAAAATTACTGACACCTCTATGTGCATATTTCATTTCTAAACCTCATTTGCACAAAGAAGAAATGTTTATACACCGTTAAAATCAGCCACACTAATGGATATTCAGCCCAAGGATTCACGGTAGACTAGAAATGCAGTACCAACAGTTACATGACCTGCTTTGAGACACCTGAGGACTCGCGATCTCACAGATTTATATATTTTCTTGGCCTCAACATCCTGAACCAAGGACGGCTTTTCGTTTGTCCCCAAAGAAGCTGCAATACAAAAATACATATACTCCTCAAACAGGTCTTAAAGGTGTGCTTTTATATGTGTGTATCAGTACTTTCTATATGAATAACAAGAAAAGTACAAGTTATGAGACTAAGATCATAATTTTAGTTACCGTCTTTCATGAGTTAAAGCATGACAAACCATAAATTGGTTCATAAAATTCAGCAGAGTGATACTGAAACTCCATGCAACACTACAGTTGTAGCTAGAAACCAAAACAATTATAGATAACCTTGCTTGGAAGATTTTCAATATCATCATGGGTGTGGTGATTGAAGTGTGCTTTTAAATCGAGGTGACGCTTATTTCTGTTACTTATGGAACTAAAGTTTAAATATATCACCTGTAACAAGTCATTTGCTTACTAAAGCAAAGTTACTACGAATTAATATTTCTGTTTCGTGTCCTATATTCAAGCTGCATATGTGAGGTTTTCCTGGCACCATCTAAAAGGAGTTACCGCTTTATGAATGTGAATTTCTACATATATCAGCCATTGAGTATTTGCTTTTACACAAATAACATAGATTGGTTGAGCATCCCAAGCTTCAGTACAACACTCGGGTTTGAGAAAGTTTGAGACCAAACAAATGAGTGGTGCAGTAGAACTCATGCTTTCAATATTAGAAAATAGTTTCCTGATGGTAGGCATCATGCATATCAGAAAGTGACAAAACAACTTACTTGTTGCACTGACGGCTGGACCATTGTTGTCCTGTTTATTTGAAGAGCCCTCACCTGTGCTCGTGGCTCGGTCAGGCTCTGAAACATACACAATTCCTAAGGAAGTTCAACTAACTATCAGTATAAAGGATTAAGGATATATTAAACTGAAGGCACGGCGTTCTGATAACTGTCACTGCCTTTATATTTTTAGTGTAAACCCGTTGCAACTGCTGCTGCTCAAATGTATGAATATAAGCAGCAAGAATTTATTGCTGTTTTCAGTTTCTAATTTCATGCAAGAAAGTCCGCAGAATTACCGTACGCTTCTGTATTTATGCGGTAAGGGTGTTCGGTTGCAGATACAGAGTACTTTTCAGCAGAGTACAAAGTTCATCCCTAAGTAAAAAATCAATTACAGTTAAATGCTGCAATTAGCAAGGCAATCGATGCTTTTCTTCGAATTCACATGACAACTTTGAGGAATTCCAAAATTTCCCGTATTTCCAACACCATTTGTATTTCACACGTCTTCATTTCAGTAAAACAGAAACACCGAGCACAACACTTTATGAATTTTCTCATCAACAGAGCCAAGGAGTGTCTTAAGATGGTCATAATGTCAAAGGTTATTACAATATCTGCTTTAATTATCAGATTTTTTGGACATCAAACTTGTTAAACTATGAAGGGTTTGCTCTAATGTATTTTTTTTACAAAGAATGCTAACTGGAATACTATTTCAAAATACGCTTAACACTACAATCACATTTACTTCAGTGCGACAAAAGACTTTATTAGTCAAAGTGGATGCCATTGTTTACACACAAAACCTTCTTCACTTCATACAATAGAAACTGAAAAACACGCCTGAATACTACCAGGAAGCAACTAAAGCACAATCTTCCGTAGCTACCACAGGTAACACTAGCCTCTGGAGAGTTCTGCCTTCTATGCTGGAGTAGCAATTGATGTAATGAATGTGTTTTGAATGTCCGATCGAATGGACAAACAAAGACTTAAAAAAGCCCTCTCCTTATTCTACGCAACAATGTTTACAAGGGAAAAAACTGGTGTCTGAGAGGTCTGTAAATGAACATGACAAACAACAATTATCATACGCTGGTTTTAGATCATGTAACATGCATCACACCATTTAGTCAATTACACTCACCTACCAATCAAAATAGTTAATTATCCCTCCCGCTTTTTCCGTTTTCTTAGTGAATTAAATTGTACTCATAATCAAATCAATTTTATTTATCATTTGGGTGAGTTTCCTTCTTCGGAATCTCTAGATCGCTTAATATGTTGAGAAGAATGGTTTGTATTGAAGGAGTTGTATTATAGTTCTTATGTTGGGCAGCCGAACTTGAAGTTGGTTACAACCGCACGTATAGTACCCGCTTTCCGGTAGCCTTCGCCCCAAATGTACTTTCCGGTGGCCTTTGCCCCAAAAAATGTTTAAAAATATATTAACTTTGTAATTTTGACTGTTTCTTTAAATATTATACATTTATGTTTGCCTCGGCTGCGTCAGTATTTGTTGTTAGAGACATGGATGTCTTAGCAGGGCGTGGTGCGATGAAGAATGTAGGCTTACACACATTTTAACTTTTTCTTCACTCCATTTATTAATGCTTGACACAATTTAAATAGCACTTCACAGATATAGGGAGCAGTGAGATTCTTTTGTTAATTACCTGCACTTTTTAAACACGTTAACTATTTTCTCACAGAAATACGTATTAAATTTCTCGAGTACACATCTCGCATCTGCTTAGTAACACTGACTGCTAGCAACGCGTCCAGTTATGAGCACTGTTTACAAGCAACTGACTTCTAGATTTGTAAATTTTGCTATAGTTCAGTTTCTGATTGACTATTCCTAATCCAATAGAATACTTTTATTTAACTAAAGCTTTTTCTGGTTGTTGATTGGCTGTTTTATAAACTGTCACAAAAATTACATTATTGTTACTCCAAGAATCACAA
Organism: Deroplatys truncata; assembly: GCA_030765065.1. Taxonomy (NCBI): domain Eukaryota; kingdom Metazoa; phylum Arthropoda; class Insecta; order Mantodea; family Mantidae; genus Deroplatys; species Deroplatys truncata. The sequence goes on along the minus strand of CM060990.1, from coordinate 403,111,709 downwards.
GTACTACTGTTAAACTTTCTTACTCATTACTGCCTCAAGGTTACCTCATTGTTACCTCATTGTTAGCAACTTTTAACCTATTATTCTCACAGCTCCCACGTTATTAAACTACGTAATACATTCAGATAACATTATTACATGTATACAATAATATAAACATATACAATGACTGTAATATACACTTTTTATGTATTGTTACATACACATATTGCTTTAAGGCGGGCTGTTATTGAAATTATATATTATATAATTAGACTGAAATCATTTAAGTTTTAAAAATACTGCCTCAATGTCCCCCTAGCCCCTCTCCTTCTTTCCCACTTCCACTCCCTTTTCCTTCATCTCGTGGACGACATCTAGGAGTAGTAGTGCGTCAATATAGAACAGAACAGGAACATTTTGGTGGGCGTGGGTTATTTTATGTGTATTTTAACCTGTTTTAAGTTCCTAATTTATTTCGCCCACCGATTATTTTCTGTGTAATTTGACTAGATTTGGTCGGTTATTTTCTCTGTAATTTCACAAATGTTTGCTTTGTGCAATCTTACAATTCTTTCGATGTTTTTACATTTATAACTTTTTAAAGTTGTTGTTACGTTATATTTATTGCAATTTTAAAATGTTTACATATTTATGACATATTTACATAATTTCTGAAAACTTTTTGATCCTATAAGTTTGTAAAAATTCATAATTTTGTTCCACTTTTTTATTGTTCAAATGTAAAAATTTTTCTCAGCACAGACAGACACATATATATGATTTGTTAATACTAAACTATTTTTGTAAAAATTATTATATTATTATAATCCATAAAACAATTTTAAAAATTTATAAATGTAAAATCCTCGAAAAAATTGTGATGTTGCACCAAGTAAAAATTTGTGAAAATACACAGGAAATAACCGACCAAATCTAGTCAAATTACACAGAAAATAATCGGTGGGCGAAATAAATTAGGAACTTAAAATAGGTTAAAATACACATAAAACAATCCACGCCCACGTTGGAAGGATAGTTCTGTTCCAAATTGACGCATTTACTACTGGAAGGGAATAACAGATAATTATTTATTTCCAATTAACGTATAAAGCAACTTTGAATCTATTTCCTTGTCTCTAAAAAAAATACTGAACCAGAAACTCCTATATGAGATAAAATACGCACAACAAAAACTTCAGCGTCAAAATGTGTTTATATATGGTATGATTACGGAAAAATATCCTGGAAGTATTTAATATGTTATTGTTTTGCTCAAGGTCACATACAGTATATAACATTCTTATTCGTACACAGTAGGTTTTCGATAAAATGTCGCTCTCTACTTGCTTAAAAACTTGTGTTTTTCTGTGAGTCACTTATACATGCTTGATGAATCTAATGCAAACTAATTCCAATAAAAACATGCATTTCAAAACCTACACCATTGCATAAAACAGCAATGTTAAAGAAGAAGCCCCCAATGTTATACATCTTTCCTATTGGTAAAGTTGTTAAGAATGACCACTGTGTTGTAAACAGCTTCAATATGCACGTGTTCCAAAGATCGCTTAGGCTACTGCGGTCGCAGTTGTATACGTTCTGTCAGTAGTGATCGAAATGGGTAAGCAGAAGGTTCTGATCTGAAGCAAGTAATTATAAACTTGGCACTTATAGGGCATTCTCTCAGAAAAGTAGGAGATAGACATTAAATAAAAGGCATTCTACCATTCAATACGTAGTCAAAAATTTAGGGAGCAAGGTCTACAAAGAATTTACCAAGAACACCTAAGGAAAGTAGGCTGAATGCACGAGAGGAACGTTACATTGTAAGCCGAATGCGAGAAAATCCAAAATTAAGTGTTTCTCAATTACGACCATTAGTAGAAAATGTGTCTGGAAAGATGATGTCTGACCAAACAGTTCGTCGTGTCTTATGGAAGTATGGATACGTGGTCGAACATCAAGGAAGAAGCCTTATGTAAGTGCAGCAAACAGGAAGAAACGAGTTGCATTTGTAAAGATCACATTCATAAGGATCAGAACTTTTGGAACAGCGTGTTATGGTCAGACGAGACAAAGATAAACCTCTTCGGGTCAGATGGGATAAACAGAGTCTGGAGAAAAGCAAATTCAGGCAATGACTACCGAAACACTCTTCCCACAGTTAAGCATGGTAGTGGTTCCATTATCCTCTGGGCCTGCATGTCATCCAACAGTGTCGGTAATATACAGTTTATTGATGCACTATGGGCAATATGTGTATTTTCACATTTTAAAGAACAATGTAAAGCATAGTGCCGAGAAAATGGGCATGGTACCTAGTTATAGGTTTCAGCAGGTTAACGATAGTAAACACAAGGCAAGATTTAACATGAATTGGTTGATATGGAATGTACCCAAACTCGTATTATAAACACCTCCTCAGAGTCCAGACTTGAATCCAATCGAGCATCTGTGGGCAATTCTGAATAAACGAGTCCGAAAAAGCAGAGTAAAATCTAAACAAGAGCTTTAACGCGTTGTGGAAGAGGAATGGATTAAAATTAGCCCAGAACAATGCAAAAACTTGGTTACTTCTATGAAGAGGTGTGAGGCAGTTATTAAAGCCAAACGGTACCCAACAAAATATTAGATTATCGGTGGTGTATTTATTAAAATATTACTTTTAATGTACGAATAGAAAAGTTGTACAAATATGGTCATGTTTCTTTTACAATTTTATTTAATTTAATTTGTAAGTTCATAAGTTAATCTTTAGTTAATCCCTAAAACAGCACGTGTTATATTGTTCAACATATATGGGCAAAATATTAATTTAACTGTGTCTTCTAATAAATATTAAAGTATTTTCTTAGAAAATTGAAGTGTACAAATAAGAATGTTATATACTGTACCATCATGCGCCAGTACGTGTCGCGACAAGGTCGGGTTCATCGCACTGTGACTACGTCAGAAGGTTACTGTTTGATTAACAGACAATGAAACGTTGTTAAACGGTTACAGCTTTAATCGTAGGGTTACGTTTACGATAGTGAAAGATGCGAGTTACATGTTTTACATACTCACAAGGATTAGCTATTCGAAGCGCGCCTATTTAAACTACCACATTCGCACTTACCAGTCAACAAAATCTTGCTAATGAATCTCCTACATTACTTAAATTCAATTACTTGTATACCCTGGGTATTGTTAAAAGGCTCCAGACCCTTATGCACCATTTTCAACCCCTAAAGAGAAGAAATATCATCTTCTAATGCGTTCATGTAACCATATGGCAAAATAACACTATACTTGCCATACAATACAATTAATAACTTTTACCAAACTTAGTTTCAAAATACTCTGCACTGGTTATGCGATACATTTTAGCTCTAACTCAGGAAGATTTTTTAACTTATTTGGTAATTTGTTCAATCTGTTTACAACGTTCGTTTATTTACAAACATGTTTTTTCAGTAAACGAACAGCACGGTATTATAATTAAGAATAAGTACTCATTTATCGTATTCGAACGAGCAATGTTTTGTTAGGCATTCAGTCACCAAATTTTGCGTATCTTCTTCTCTCACTATCTGATTATATTCGAACGGTATACTTATTTTCACTTCGCTTTTGTATCAATTCTACCATTGGTTTTCCATTTAATGTTTGAACGTTTTTATAATTCAAAGTGAACCCTTTTATTTTCGTTACAGGATCTCCTTTATATTTCTCGTAATAATAACTCTTCGGACCCGAAAGTGCCCAGTGATTTATCCATACGTCATTACCTAATTCATCCGGTCGTCACCTAGCAAGCACCCTGGTTGTACAGTATTGATACCATCATCGATGTAAATGCTATCCGTATCGAAATATAGAACAGCGTTACCTAAACGATATATCATCTCGTATAATCTCAGTCTAGCATCTGAAGTGGTGAAAGCTGCAACAAATATATTCGTAGCCGTATTGTTTTCCATGTATACATCTTTAAAATTATACCACATTTGCACCATTTCTTCGGATATAAAATTACAGGTATGTTTTCCAATCGATCGTCCAATAACACTTGATAAAGTCTTAACAGATCGGTTACGTATTACGTTTCCTTTATATTCTGTCTCTGTCCGAACTTCACCTACATAGAATTCAGACATATTTTCGAAACCGCTCGTTTTCCTGGATTTTCTTGAATTCTATCTCTATCGAAATTAATATCTAACCTCTCCTTAACCGTTTGAATATATTTATCTACAATTTCATAATTATCACACATGGACTCGTTTATAGTTTTATTTTTATGAAATCCTTTACATAGTCCCTTTACATAGAGTATTACTCTTTTTGGCGGAAGTCCAGATTTCGTAAATCTTCAAAGTCCTATACCCTTTTTCGATGGCTCTGTTGGTTTCGTCCGTCGTCCAAGTTCCTATAAAACTTCTGTCGGCGTGATCGCATTTGCCTTTCTGTTTTTCAGCATACTTAACACACAATGGAAACAACAATTTATCATTTGTTTTCGTGGGTAATACAGGCTGATAGAGTTTACGGGGTGCAATTACTTTTCATTTTATTAAGCCGTACCAATTGCTGCCGCAATGCCTAGGGTTATATATTTTTTCAGATGCCCTACATGATAATAGTCATAGAACTAAACCGTCGGATATAGACTACACATCGATATCCCCTATCCTTGTTTTTATTCCATCCGCCGTAGCTCTTAGCTTTATAGCATTCGTTCCACCACCAAAGAATCCATCTCTCGGATTGAGAGGCTCGACGATGTCGGGCAGCTTTTTATTCTTCTTCATAGTTTTGTAAGTCATTGATTTAACCCATTCGCATTCCTACATTTCAATTAAATCCTATCCGGCTTCCCGTAATTTTTTACCTTTTCCAATGTCTTCCGATGTAGATCGTCCATGGATTCTTGACTTACAATGTTTATGCTTTCCGAATGATAGCACGTAACACATCCATGCCAGTAGCAGCCATGGTACTGATATACAGTATATGTTCTTTTGTCGTATCCATCAGCTTTGGTACCTAGAATATTTACCTCGCCGCCATTTATAGCCTGTCGAATATTCTTATTTCGCAAGGAAATTAACCAAGATATGGATTTATTACTATAATTTTCTTTTTGCTCTTTATCTAAAACAGCAATAGTTCCAACATTCAGATTCTTGGATCTATATATAGCCATGTACACTCGGCGATGGTGACACAGCAAAGGGTACGATATTAGCAATTTCGAAAAACTGATTTCTTAATTCCAAACAACCCTTCTCAAAATGTCCACATCGGAATTGCAATATTCGTTAATCTCCTTTTTCATGTCAAAGACGTAGTTTTCTCTAACCATTTCTCCATGGTATTTTAAGAATATCTCCCTATTCCTCGGTTTTATTGTATCGGCACAGTAGTACTTGACATGTGGTATGGACCCCACATGATTTTCGTTTTCTCTCGTGTTGAACAAATGAGGAAAATGGCCCTTTTTTAGCTCTTTTACGTCGAACGTTTTCGGAAACTTACTTAGAGCTCCTTGGACCAAATTGCTGCTATGAATTATCTTAATACCTAACGAACCTATTTACAACAACATGAGTTTAGTTCCGTTGTGTATCGTAAAGGGCTTTATCGCGTTTTCCACGCAATATTTTAACACAAATTGCGAATCGTACGACTTTGCGTAATGGTTGATGAATGTATAACCTCTTTGCTTCAGCATCCATTTACAAAATATTTCGTGAGTATTAAATCTATACACAACTTCACAGTCAAAGTTGTGACCACAGTCAGGCTAGCTACGTGAATTCGCGTTTCTTGCTGCGCTTCGTGATCAAACCAAAGGTGTTTCTCCGTGTAAGAACAATGATTTTTCTGTTTAGGTCTTTTACAGCCACATTTAAAGGTGTTGCCTATGCTGACTTTTAAACATGTCCCACATTCAAAGTAATAATATGCGAGGCAGTAATTTAAATCACAACACTGTGAATGCCAGAGTGATTGTAGTGTAAATTAACATTATTGTATGACAATGATTTTAGATGTTTGTTAGCTATAAGCATTGTTAGGAAATAAGTTTACACGGCCTCACTGAAACTGACAATAGGAGTGGGTAACAATGAAGCGATGGGGTGAGTTGTTTATAACTTAGAAGAGACAAACAAATGACGTCAGTGTAGCATGCCTTTCTTTAGAAATGGAGGGAATATTTTCCCTTGAGCACATGTATTAGTAATTATGATTGGCTTATAAAATAGACGCTAATGTTGGCGTGATTTGGTAACCAATAGCAGCTCTATTATAATGTTTAGGCATATCGGGGTGAGGGAGTATAAATTCTTGAACCAAAAGCAAGTTTCGCGCAGTTCTAAGAAATCTCTCTCGCGAGGTACACGTCAGGCAGTTCTAAAGAATCATTCGCGAGTTACACATCACGCAGTTCTACAGAACTCTCGCGAGGTACACATTACGCAGTGCTAAAGAATCATTCACGAGGTAAACGTCGCGCAGTTTTACAAAATCTCTCGCGAGGTACACATTACGCAATTCTACAGAATCTCTCGCGTCGTAAAGTTAGTTACAAATTGTGAAGTACGCGTACGACAGTAATTACATTCGGAAATATAACAGTTTCAGTCAGGCGTGTATAAAGATTACAGATATGAACTATTAATTAAGTGTGACGGCAATAAAAGTGTGAAGACAAATTCTTTTATCAGTGTTATCTTTTAGTAACAACTCCTTTCCGTTTACACGCCCTGCTTATAGATATTTGCTCGACTGAGTAATAATAGCTAGCCGGAGGACAAAGAACCCAAAATTCAAAACAGTAAAACAATAACAGGCGCCAAGTAAAAAAGATAACACGAACAGATTACCGCGACACGACTTCTTCTGTTTCACACGAATATATCTTAGTACAACCATTTTTACTATAATTGGTACACCCTCTAACAATGATATTTTCGAACACTCTCTCACATATTCCACCTTTCTGTTTTCTTTTCTGCATGTAACACTTGTGTTTTGTGATCCCTACTGCAAGCTTACAATTCCTACACACCTCGAAACCACACTTATGTTGATTACACCTCAAGCAGATCTTGTGGCACATTTTGCACTTGTAAGTCGTCTCGCATACCCGTTGATGATTTTCTACGCAGTCCTGATTATAACAATATCATTTGCATTGATCGCAGTATATTTTATTTCCTTCTGTTTGATGTTCATCACAACCGCACAAAATACACACTTTCTGTTTCAATTTGCACTTGTGTTTATTTTTATGATGGTAGGGATTTTGACACCTTTGACAGAAATAAAATGGTCCGAAGATAGCTTGCATACAGTGGATGACGTGAAAATTATTTTGATCTTTACACAAATACACTTTAATATCTATTTCGCGACCGCTATAGATGATGGAGTTGAGATTTTCGAAACATACGTTATTAATCTGAATGTCCATTAATTCCTCAACATCTTTTATATCATTCATCTTTGTTGTATTACCCTAATCTGTTACACAATTCAAGAGCAAGCTCTTTTTGTAGAGGTATTTCCATTCTAATACATTTTATCTCGTTCTGACTCAACCCCTAATAAAGATGACTTTGAAATGGCACGTTAAAGCAACAATCGCCGCTCTTGGGCAGCATAAATTATCCGTATTGTTGATCTGAATGATACACTTTTTCGTTTTAATGTCTTCGGCTAAGTTTACTCTCTTCCTACAGCCGCAGGCCTCTCTAGGCACGGCTATTATTCTAATGTGAAAATTGCAATCCAAGATGTCGACGGATTGATCGGACGTCCTATTTGTTCAAAATGATTACAAAGCCCAAGTGCAGATTTTGTAAACTTACTAATTCGAAGAAGACCTGTGCTAATTGGATACCATAGGTTAGGATTTGCAATAATGATACTTAGCATATCTCCTATACGAAGTTTGGTTCTCTTTTGAACCAGCTTTATCATTCTTTTCAAACCATATTCCGAGATATTGCCTCGCAATTTTATATCCTGTTTAAAAACAAATTGTTAATGTATATTGTAGGTACCAAATGTTTTATTATATCTCGGATTTGTTTCTCTAATGTCAAAGATGTTGTCTTTCGGTTTTTTCTGTTCTCTCTCTTGCTTGAAGAATGTGTTACAGAATGGAAATATATCTTTTAGATTCTCCAGTTTACCTCTAGACTTGCCTAGTACCTCATCGTCAAGCTTGTAATAGTAACCGATATTAGGATATCTTCTTTCTCTTGGCGGTCTGGGAGGTTCGAATAGATCATCGCTAAAGTATAATGGTTTATGCTTTGCATTAAATGTTCAAGATCTTGCTTTCTAATTTGTAGTATCGTCGAAGGCCCATAGCCTTAGCCAGAGCTCTCAATTCAACCATCTTAATTTATTTAAAATATTTTTATTCATCGGATTGAATTTATTCCTATTTATAGCACTTGTGTGTATATTTTGAATTCCTAGCTGTCTCTATTGTAATGACCGCAATTCGTTCTCACTTTTTTCCATTTGGATATATTTTCCTTGATGACATCCATATGTTTTAATCGGTAATCATTCATCGTATCTTTCTTGCACAGAATGCACCGCCTAGATGGTTTGTTTCTCCTGTTAGTCAAAGCGATCTCTTCGCCAACGCGCTTCTCCTGCTGACAGTGTCTACACAGTTTCCGTTACTGAATATTTTATTTAAATGACATGAATTACCTATGTTGGTGAATTCATATTGATAGAATAGTAATGGGTATCTGAATAAAAATATATAGTATCCCAAGCACCATTATCACCATACATGACTGAATGCTTTTCCACTTCTGCAATAATATCTGTTATGGTATTGTACCAAATTCTGTCATTTTACTACGCACATGACTTCTATTTGCTTCTTCATCGATCCACTTTTCGCATTTATTAATAATCTTGTAATGAATACTGTGTTACTTCAACACTGATTCCACTATATTACTCATTATCTGGTCTGCATTTTATACTGTAAAACCTTTACAAAAACTATCTTCGTAACTTTGAGCAAACGTTTGAATGAATCTAAACATTTAAAACAGATTTTGACTGCAGTCTTCGTAAGTCATGAGCGTATTTTGATCATACTTGAAAGGGGGAGTTTCGTTCAACTCTATAAATAAATCATTCAACCGATTTGTAGATCGTGATTGATGTATATGGCATAATTGTGAATGATAGTACCCAAAGTATTTTCGACAACGCTATTCGTCTCGTGAACCTTGTAGACCATGCCGTAGTCTTTAAGAGCTTCTATAGTATATCTGAGTGGATGTGTCATTTATACAATAACCTTTTTTTAAGTGAATTTTTTTCCAATATATAGGAGTTACTGCTTAAATCCACACCTAACACCTACATCCAGTTACCCCTGCATAAAATCTTATTATGGGAAATGATATCATAAAAATGGAGTCAATTATGGATATGCTTGACTATAATTGTAAACAAGTGTTAATGGTGGTTGATAAAGATAGAACTCCTTGGTTTAAAGCTAAGGATGTGTGTGATATACTACAATATGAAAACACTAGCCAGACAGTCGGAGTAAATGTTGACGAAGATGACAGAAAGGTACTGACTGAATTAAGAGGACTATCCCGTAGCCTCCCTTTAAACATGCAACCTCACTCAATGAACCGGGCCTTTATCCGCTCATTCTATCATCCAAGCTTCCTGGTGCTACAGACCCTTAAAGATGAAGAATACATGAAGTCTCCCATGGATTTAAAATTTTATTATGAAAAATAAAGTTTCTTAATAAAGGTCCTAATATAAATGGAGAAAATTATGGATATGCTTGTCTATAATAGAAACCAAGTATTTATGGTGGTTGATGAAGAAAATAATCGTTTGTTTAAAGGAACTGGTGCAACTAGAATATTGCAATATAAAAATGCAAGTGGTGCTTTATTCATTCGCGTGAGCACACGCGATACCAAACAATATAGTGATTTTAAAGGTCTCTTCAAATTGAGGAGACCTTTAAACATGCAACCAAACACTATATTCATTAACAAATCTGCTCTATGCAAGTTAATTTTTAGATCAAATATGGTTAAAGCCGAAAGATTTACAGATTGGGTTACAAAAGAAGTTCTCCCATCGATTAGAAGACAAGGCGAGTACAGACCCGCAAATCAAATTGAACTTCTTCAAATTCAAAACGAGTTACAGAATTAAATTCGAGCCAAAGATGAACCGATGAGACCTTGCGTTGCACATGTACCTTTGGATCCAAACCAGAGTGATCAATTCGTACTGATCAGAAAAAAAACAGAAAACAATCACTATCCGTAATTCGTCATTCGCGCACAAAAACGCAACGCTCGTAATAGAATCGAAATATTAAGAGAAGAATGTCCCGAAATGACGGTGTTAATGGCGATTCACTATTCACCTAATACATTTCATCTTTACGACAAGATGAGGGACGAGTTGGATACAGATGCTGACGGTACACATTTTAGAACAGATTTGAGCGACATTCAGCTCATGGTTGCTATTTTAAATCTTCATTCTTCGCAGATTTCTCAGATATTGTAAATGCAATCCTTCAAGGGAGAAACTCCCAGTTACCCCTTTCCAGTGGGGGATGGCCATACCTTAACAATCTTAGAGATTGTACATCTAGTGTTATAACACTAACTCTTAAAGTGGAAAATGGGGGTATCGCCATACTTCTGAATCAAATGTCGTTTTGGATGGCCAGCCAATGTGAGATCCCGTTTTGTGAAGAGCGGTTTCCAGTTTCCCTTTAAGTATATAAGGAATTAAAAGTCTCTTAAAGGAAGGTTATCATATAAATGTAGACAATCATGGATATGCTTTTCTGTAATGGAAACCATGTTTATGGTAGTTGACAAAGAAAACAATCCTTGGTTTAATGCTAAGGATGTGTGTGATATGAAAGAACAAGAGATGTTATACGATCGAATGTAGATGAGAATGATAAAATTCCTTGCAGAGAATTATTGGAACAAAAGTGGTTTCAAACTGCCCTTTTAAATAGTATTCATTAACGAACCAGGCCTTTATTCGCTCATTCTCTCCTCAAAGTTACCAGCTGCTAAAGAGCTAAAAGAAGAACTACAAACGAAGTTCTACCATCGATTTAAAATGTTATTATGGAAAATAAAATCCCCTAAAAAGCTTATAATTAAATGGAGCCAATTATGGATATGGATATGCATATCTATAATGGAAACCCAGTGTTTTTGGTGGTTAATAAGAAAACAATTCTTGGTTTAAAGGCACCATTGTGGGTAGAATATTGCAATATAAGTATCCTAGACAAGCTCTTTATGATAACATATTTGAGAGTGATAGAAAACAATATTATCATTTTTCCAACGTAAGTCGGGACTTACGTTGCACCCAAACGCTATTTTCATTTAACGAATCTGCTCTATACAAGTTTATATCCAGATAAAAATGTCAGAGGCTGAAATATTTACAAATTGGTTTACAAAATGTTCTTCCATCGATTAGGAAACACGGCGAACATAAACTCTCAAATAAAATGAATCAACTCACCTACGAAATAGAGCAATTACAGAATCAAATTTTAAGCCAAAGAAGAAATTATAGAACAGATGTCGTGCCCCCGTCTCGAGATCACGAATTAAGACCATCCTTTGTGGTGTTGAGATTCTTTAAAAAGAGTTTCGAGTAGAATTATTATGTGATTAGAGCCCAATCTAAATCCGTACAAACACAACTGTATAGGATCGAAGACATACATCCTAATTGCGCACAGATATTACATTTAGTATACGATCCAAACTCTATTAATCTATATCACAGAATGAAAGAAGCTTTAACTGAACACATCGAGTTTTACAGAAACTATATTGGACTAAAGGGTGATTACAACGAAGAGAGATTAATTCAAGACATACATAATATTTACAATAGAGAACAGTGACGGCTAACCATCCGTCACTAAACTGCCGTTATCCTAGTGTTTGCGATCCTAATGATATCTTGAATGAGATCTTCTCATATGCTCATCGTTTAATGTTCTAACACAGGTACCTTAGGTGTCAATGTAGCCCAAATTCTCCATTAAACGATTGAAAAAAATTATAGAATTAGGATCGTAAATCAATTCGTGCCGAATTCTCATGTTTGGATACTTGGCTCTCAGCGAATTATAGGCCTTACTTAAATTCATCTTCTGAACCCGAACAACACAATATGGATACATTTTGATTTCTTTATTTTTCTCAATAAGTGCACATCTAAGTTCTTTTTTCAAACCTTTCATTTTAGGTGTCATATTCTCTTCAACGGTTTCCAGTATAGAATTTTTTCTAATCAACTCTTGAGATATCTCTTCTATCTCCAACTCTTTGGTTCTTATGCCATTTTAATATTTTGTTTCAAATTCGTTGATGTGAGAATGCGTCAATGATTTCGTAACACTTTCATAAACCTCCCTTCATATCCATGTTGAAATAGCTAACAATATCTTCTTGTAAACTTAAGTTCCAGATACCAGCCGTTCATTTGGATTTGTTTCTTTCGATTCGGTGACATACATAATATGTTGGTCCCCCAGATCTGGGTCCCCAAACTTTTGCTCATAATATTCAATCAACTGCTTGCTTTCTTTTAATCTGGACCACTTTTTAAACTGCTTACCACCACTGTTGCATAGTTTGATAGCATTATAGTAAGCAGTAGATTTGTCAATAATTACTCTGAAATCTCCAAAGACACCAAACAAATGTTGATCAACAATCTGCTCATAGCAAATACTTTCCATTATTTAAACTTTTTATTTACATTATTTTTATTAAGTGAACTTAAATATATTTTGGTGGTCCGGATTGGCCCACCAAATTGACGTTTCAATTCACTCAGTAACCGTTGGGTTTTTTGCGACTGAGCGTTTTTAAGAAACTCTACGTGAATGCCCATAAGTTCCAGTGCTATGTAAACCAAACCATCGATCGTATCGTGTAGAGAAATCCGTGTAGTGTTGGATTTGATATTCATCAGAAAAACGTGAAGAACGATTTCGTATAATTTTTCAAACTTGCTTAGTTTAAGAACATAAACCCAACCCTTTACCAATGCTCTAATGTCTGTGGTATTAAATTATACAGTTTTTGATGTAATACTATCAAATTCGGCAAAAGTATAATCAGTATGCAATTTGCAATCAACACGAAACTAATGTTTACAGCCGAGTTTGGTAATGACCAAGTTGTTCAGAGCCAAGTAATGTAGAGCAATACAAAGGAACTATTGTATCCATTTAGAAGTTTGTTTTAACGTCCAGATTCATTTTTAATTTTTCAGTGTCAGAAAAAATGCCGGGATATTCTCAACTGTGATAGATATAAGCAATAAAATCCATAAAATCTTAAATCCTCCTCGTAAACGATTTCGTCTTTTATATCCTCGTCTATGACTGTAGCATTCTTGAAGTTGTTAAAGATAAGATTTAAGTACAAACCTACATATAGGACAAATGTCATTATTCGCCAACCATCTATCGATGCATTCCTATTAAAACACGTGGTTGCATTTTGTTTTTACAAATACCTGATGATCTTCGAGTAAACATATGGAGCAATATTGACCCGTGGATACAACGTACGGAGCCGTCATCTCTCTTATGAATTCTTCGGATACCTCTTGAAGCCTTATAGCTCTATCCCAATCGACTCTGTTCCAAAATTCTGTGCCGAAATCCTCCGATAACATTTGAAATCGCGAAATATACTTCCAATGAACCTTATCCCTGAATTCCCTTATTGGTGCCTTACGATAACATCTGATAGACCGAAATCCAACTCCAACTCACTTTATCATGATACTGTGTAATGAAATTCTCGGAGAGCGTTTGATGTCCCGATATGCGGTACCAGCTAACCTTATCTTGAAATTCCGTAATGAAATTTTCGCATAACTTTTAATATTGAGAAACGGCGTCCCAATTGACTTTATATCGGTACTCCCTGATAAAATTTTCTGTTAAGCTTTGATACCACGAAATTTCATCCCAATCCACCCTATTGTCAAATTCTCTAATAAAGTCTTCTGAGAGAGTTTGACGAGTTCAAATAAGTTTCAAGTCGACATGATCTTGAAACTCTCTAATTAAATTCTCCGATAGCGCTTGGTAAATTGATATGAAACACCAAAACATTTTATCGACGAATTCTCTGATAAAAGATTCTGACAATATCTGATTACACAAAATGTAATGTCAGTTCAATTTGTTGTGGAGCTCTCTTATAAAATCTTAGGAGAGTGCATACTTCTGCGAAATCCAGTCCCAGTTGAATTCTCGCTCATTTAATTCTTCAGTTACGAGAGAATAAAGCTGTGGATTTTTGTACAGCTCGATGACTTATTTGTATGGTATACGTTTGATTAGTTTTGCTTCCATTTAGATGTGTATCTTTTTTTACAGGATTATGTTATCCTTATCCACCCAACTGTTGTGACTTCTATCGAAATCTTTCCACGTAACATAAACATTATCGCCTTTCTTTCGAAGCATTTTTTCGATCAGATACACGTCTGGTTGCTTCGTTTTCAAGAATTCCTCTTCGTAAAAGTTGCCTTTAATGTCTCTGAGACGATAGTATGGCGGATAACCTGCAATGGCTTTCTCGATGGTAAACGATTCTGACGAAAATTTTTCAGTGTATTCTTTCTCTAATATGCCCTTTCGTTTGCTGATTCTTACTGGATCACCTATTTTTAACTTTGGAGTTTTCAATACGAGCACGGGTTGATTCAACTGTCACATCTATGGGTTTCATCCCTATAGCAGGATAATTGCGGTTATTGTACTTGGCGATCACCTCTGCTAACAGATACAGCCATTTGAAATTGCCTTGCTTCGTTAATTATTTCCACATCCAATTTTTAACAGTTCCATTGAATCTCTCAAACAATGCAGTCATTTATTGCTGTGCGTCGAATAGTGATTGATGTACTTTTTCATCAGTGCCTTGAAATCTTTGTTGTAAAACGCTTTGCCATGATCCGTCTGTGAGTTTCTAGGAATTGTTTCAAGTCTCTTCAGTACCTTATCGTACGCCTTATCTGCAGTAGGTCCTCTTTTATCTTTGTTGGGTTCAGATTCGCCATATCTTAAATACTCGTTAACATCAGTCATTAAATATTTATACCCCTTGTAGATTTTTAAACACCTTTTAGATGACCGGAATCCACCCCAACTAAATCTATCTGTCTGAGGTCAGGAATATCCTTAGCGATGGTTCTGTGTCTCTTGTATTTTTTTCTCGCTTGCCTGTGAAGTTTGTTGATGACTTCTTCTCTAGAATTTACTTTTTTACAAACACTTCTTAGATACATCGTTCATTGTACATTTCACCTAGATGTAGGGTATAGCCGTTTGTTTATCTTCTTATCTTTGGAGTTTGTAACGCTTGTTGTCTGATCTTTGCACTTGACACAGTACACATTATCAATTTATTTAGGATTCGTCCATGCTGAACTTGACGTATATATTTGTAAACATTTTGTGTTCTTGATCGACTTTAAATTGCGGCCTGTTTATAAAATATATGTGATCATTTGGCCCAACGTTGAAGGTTACCGTGTAGCGATCCATAGATAGCTGTTTATAGTGATGATCCAACATCTCTACATCCCTACCCAAGTTTGATTCAACTCTGATAAATTTTAAATAGTTGCATATCGATCAACGCTTTTATTTTAAAGTAAGGATCCGATAATACTCCAGGTATGGATATAATACTTATTAGGTTTCCTTCCAGATAATTAAGGTTCACGGCATAACGTCCCTCAAAAGGCGATTGGATGTTAACCAACTTTTGCCTTAGAAATAGAAATTCCCTTCATCGAGAGTTCTTTTCGGTCTTGATAAAGTTTTATTTATTCGATCGCCATATACAGGCTCAATCACCTGAAACGTGCACCAAAAATATTTCGGAAATGGAAAGTGCTATTGATGTAGAGTTTTCACAGCATTGATTGGTAGTAAGGGGCTCGTACATTTAGCCTATAGACAGATTTTAATAATACAGAGAAAGTGTATTTTTTGAGCAAACATACAATTCTTTAAATGGAACAATGCCTAGTTACATCAACAGAATGAAGGTAGGGTAAATTAGAATGTCAGTGGCGTTTGTTGCAAGAATCTAGTGCTAGTGGTTTACGAGAAATCTTATTTTGAAACTTTTATGCACCGACGCTTGTACAACCTGTGGTAGCACAAACAAAAAAAAAACAAAAGGGAATTACAATACTTCTGTGGATTCTAACAAGTAAAGAGAACATAGCCCTTCAAAGGTTGTATTTAGAATGACCTCCGGCAGCTTCAATACACGCTTTCATGCCGAGATGGTTGACATCTATTGGGATAAGTTTCCGCATACACCGTACTGGAACGACCTGCATTCTTCTTACACTCTCCATACACCATGAGCATGTCGGCTTTTTCTGCATTAGTAAACCCCACCTTCCACTCACGACTTACTGCTTGAACTGTCATAAACTAACTGACCAGTAAGTCGCAAAGCAATCAATGAACGGAAAACCTAATGCAAACAAACATAACAACATCGTACGTAGCAACTAAGCAGGTTGAATGGGACAAACACATGTCGGGTGGAAGATTTCTTCAAAATACAATTTCTCGTAAACCACTTGCACTGAAATCCTGCAACAAAGATCATGGACATTCTAATTTACCCTACCTTTATTCTGTTGATGTAGCTAGGCATTGTTCCATTAAAAAATTGTGTTTGCTCAAAAAATACACTTTCTGAGTATTATTAAAATATTTGTATAGGCTAAATGGACGAGCCCCTGACCACCAATCAATGCTGTGAAAACTGAACATCAATAGCACTTTCCATTTCCGAAATATTTTCGGCGCAAGTTTTAGGTAATTCATCCAGTATATTTGCTCCTTGGTGACCGCATCGTGCTTATCTATGGCCTCTTTACTTTTACAACTCTTCTATTTTTTAACGATATGTAGCTTTTGGTGACATTGAACATCTTCGCAAATTCTTTATGGATATTCTTCGTTTTAGTATAGATGATTTACTACCTCTTGTATCGTCTTGGTTTCTAATTGATGCAGTTCTTTAGGTAATTCCTGCTTGCTTTTGGTTTCCACTTTTTAATGTGGTTACAGTTATTATTGACAAATAGCCATGGAGCGTTACA
Source organism: Deroplatys truncata (assembly GCA_030765065.1). Classification (NCBI taxonomy): domain Eukaryota; kingdom Metazoa; phylum Arthropoda; class Insecta; order Mantodea; family Mantidae; genus Deroplatys; species Deroplatys truncata. Next base: position 403,094,504 of record CM060990.1, on the reverse strand, counting down.
TCTTCCAGCAGCGTGTAAAAATTGTGAAAATTTATTATCAAAATGGATCATCTGTTCGCCAAACCTTTCGTGTATTGCGTGAAGTTTACGGTGTGCATAATCGTCCCTGCGAGAGAACGATTCGGTGTTTGATCAATAGATTTGAAAGAAGTGGTTCTGTCAGCGATCAAAGCACGCCTGTACGTAATCGACGTAAGTGCTCCAACGAAAACATAGGCACCGTTCGTGAGAGTGTACGCGAGAACGGAAACAAGTCAATTGCTCGTTGAGCGCAAGAACTGGGGCTTTCGCCGACCACAACTTGGCAAATTCTGCATCTGGACTTAAAGTTACACGCTTACAAAATGGTGTTAACTCAAGAATTAAGACCAACGACCATAGGTTGCGCCGTGCATTTGCTGACTGGGCAATTGCAGCAATGGAAGCTGACCCGCATTTTAGTCGAAAAATCATCTTCAGCGACGAAGCCCACTTTTGGATGGATGGTTGTGTTACCGCTATTGCAACAACCACAATCTAATGCAGATTCAAGAACGACCACTTCATCTCCTAAAGGTTACTGTGTGGTGTGGATTTTGGTATAGTGGAATCATTGGCCCATATTTTTTCCAAGATGAAGATGGAAAAGCTCTGTCAATGGAGAAAGATACAGGGCTCTTATAAGGGACTATTTTTGGCCTCAATTGGATGGTATGGATCTCAGAATCATCTGGTTCCAGCAAGATGGTGCCACATGCCATACTGCTCTCGAAACAATCAATCTTTTGAAGGAGAAGCTCAGAGGTTCCGTCATTTCCCGTGGTGGTGATGTTAACTGGCCCCCGAGCTCATGTGATTTAACGCCTTTGGATTATTTCTTGTGGAGTTATGTTAAATCTCGAGTTTATGCCAACAAGCCAGAAACAGTAAATGATCTTATGAATAACATCACGCGTGTTATTCGTGAAGTTGGACCTAATTTACGTTCTTCTGTCATTGAAAATTGGGTCAACCGTATACGCGCAACCCTACAAAGTCGCGGCGGTCACATAACTGATGTTCCCTTCCACAAGTAATGACATTAATTATGTTCCAAAACAAAAAAAGAAATAAACCTCCATCATTTGTAGAACGTGTTCTATTTAAGTTCAAAGATAGGACACTTGTTGAAGGACCCTCTGTATCAATATATTCTATTGGACTCGTTACCTCTGTTGCTATTATATTTGTTGTAATTACGTTATTGTATTTTAGGCTATTAATATACGTTCTGAAGTTTACTTGAGTTTTTAAACAACTTATGGTGTCTGCTGGGTAGTACAAATTGTATCTTTTTCCATTAACTTGCAGTTTGTGTGCTAGAATAATTACTTTCAACTCATGTTCCAATTCTATAGTCAAGATTTTTGTGAACCTTTGTAGTACTGTAATTGGTACTGTTTTTACAGGTCATGTTATTATTCTTATTGAATTATTTTGTGAAATTTCTAGTTTACTTTTAAGTCTCTTGTTTACTGTTGCTAATAGTTTCCTCCATATAATAGGTTAGGTTTTATGTATGTTTTATATTTATTATTAAGGGGGTCCATGTTTCCACCCTATTTTATTCCTACTAAACATTTTAAAATGTTATTCCTTTTGTTGATTTTATTCGTTACATTGTTTACATGTTCTTTCATTGATAGTTTTTTATCTAATTCTATCCCTAGATACGTTGTTGTAGTTGCTTCTTATAGCTTTTGTTGCTGATTTGTAGGCATATATTTTCTGTTTTATGCTGCATTGTGAATGCTTGATGTTGAGCTTTTCCTGCATTTATTTCCATGTTGTTATTAGTCCACTGTTCTAGGGCTATGATTGTATACTCCATTGTTTTTGTGTTTTTTTGTAATGTTTTCCAGATCTTATGTTCTTTTGTGAAGTCCGTACTACCACGTCGTCAGCAAACATTCCTACTTCTATGTTACCTGTTTTCCTTAGTATATCTGCTAAGTATATATAGAACAGAATAGCACATATAACAGACACTTGAGGCTCTCCAGTTCTCGCTGTTATCGATTTAGATGTTGCTCTTTTGTATTGTACTGCAAACCATCTTTGGGATCGGAAGGTTTGAAACCAGTTTAGCAGGTGCCTGATATGCCATACGTCTTTATCTTGTATAGTAGCATTTCTTGCCATACTGTGTTAAACGCATCTTTGAAGTCAACAAACAGTGCTAGAGTAGTCTTACTATTATTGAAATGTTCTTTAATGTCCTGTGTGAGTCTTACAACCTGGTGTATTGCTGAGCTGTCCTTCCTAAATCCAGCTTGTTCAGGAACTAATAGATTTTGTGTTTCTAGATAGTGTGTCAGTCTTGTAGCTACCGTTCTTTCTAAAAGTTTTGCTGTGTTTGAAGGATATCGGTCTGTAGCTATCTATCATTTTAGTTGGGTTTCTTTTCTTCTTAATAGGTATAGTTTGCTCTTTTTTCCACAGTGCTGGTATGTTATTTCTGCTTGTGCAGAATTTATTGAAAAATTTTAGTAAAGTATGGAGTGCTTCATGTCCTAAATTCTTGAGCAGCTCTGGATATTATGTTATCAGGACCTGGGCTCTTTTTCTTTTTAGTGTCCTTACTGCTTGCGTTATTTCTGGGAGTGTGATTGGCTCATTTAAAATACTTTGAAAGTTAGACGTATCTTCGAGGTTGCTATTTCTTAGATGTCTATTTTGTTATTTTGTTTTTATTTTTCAATGTAGTATTAGTTTTATAGTATGTGGTTAATTTTTTCTGCTATAGGGTTGTCGTCGTACATTTCTTTATTATTGATTTTTAATGGCTGATTTTGTTGGTTTTCTCTATTTATTTGTTTGATGTGTACTTTAATACTATTTGTCCTATATTCTAGTTTATTTATAAATTCTACAAAGCTCTGTGTTTTGACAGTTTTGTATCCTGTTTTAACTATGCGTTTGCTTTTCGACATTCCATAACATCTGCTTTGTCTTGTGTTCTTTCTACAATTAGCAAAGGAAGGATCAATTAGTCAGATCAATTGATCTGCGGAGCAATTAGCAAAGAAAGGCGCAATACAATAAATAAAATTTGCGGAACAAATGGAAATAAATAAACAATTAAATAACATTAAACAACATTCAGAAAGACAGTACGGACTTGATGAAGAACATAAATTAAAATATAAAGATTATGAAAATGTTAAAGATAGAGTTGATATACAAAAAATGCCGAGGAAAATTGCAGTGGCCTTATTTAGGATGGCAACTGGCCACATTTGCTTCGCAGAACACCTCTACAAGATACGATGCTTACCTACACCCAAGTGCACTCTCTGTGAAGATGTCATCCTGAACAAACAGTATCTCGCCAAATGCAAAGGCCTTAAAAGTCAAACTTACAGACTTTATATTGGGAAGCCAGAGAGCAAATGATGCAGATCAATTAATCCCAGTGTCGTTGGTGAAAAACAACAACAACAATACTCATTTGTAATTATTCTCATCATCATCTGTATTTTTCGTTGTAAGTAGTTTTGGCAATCCATCGATTCCCTTGTATGTCTAACCGTTGATGATGATATCATCTCCTTTGGTATTACTTCCTTGTTTCCTATGAATAACTTTGCACCATCTCCTCTAAATTCAAGTACTGGTTTATTGGTTTTATTATTCATATATTTTGCTTACTCTGGACATATATTACAGTGCTGTAATTGGTAAGTTTCTTTGGAGAGGAAAAACATGGATTGTCATCGTCGTCAGCAAAAAGTCTTTTCTCAAATGAAGTTTCCGTGGGTGTTGGTGGATAGTCTAAAATATTATTTACCGCAACCAACTCGGTTATAAGATTTTTATTTTCGTGGGTAACCTTCTCGATCTTTCCTCCAAGATTTTGAATGGCATCGATGACGGGCTGTTCTTGCCTCTTATTCTTATCGTAAACTTTTCTCTCTTCTCTCTTTATGTTCTTAGCCAACTCGATAAGTTGTATCTTAAATCAAATGGCCTGGTTGGCACCCTTTCCGTCCTACATTTAAACGGAGATACACGATATAAGGTCTTAAATTTTATTTCTGTACTTACCATCACCGCTTTTTCTTGTTGTGTCGATGGAAATAAAACCGTGCTCCTCGTCTCAGTATTTTCTGCCTATTCCTTGAAAATCGTCAAATGAGGTATCTCCGCGAACAAATTTATCGTAAAGCTGCTTTAAATTTTTGTCATCTTGTTGAAATAGACAAATAAACTTGGCGTTGTATCTGACCATTTGCTTTGGTGTTCTACTGTAGTCTGTGCTAAGTAAAACGTATTTAAACCTTTATATCTACCTTTTGTAAAGTAATCTCGAATGATGTCCTGATTCTCCAACATGTAATCGTCGAAAATTACGGTGGAATTCGGTTTGCATTCTTCTAAAGGAACGACATCTTTATTATCGATGAAATGATCTATCTTAACGCCAGTCTGCTTTTCAGCGTAATTGTAGCCATCTTTCAATTCCTTCGGTTTATCTATGGTTTGCAATATACATATATGTGCTTATATTATATCCATTCCTCTTTTCTTTAGAGAGTTATCGTTTGTGATGATGATGATGATGAGATGCGGTTTAAGGGCGCTAAACAGCTAAGGCATCAGCGCCCTTACAAATCATAAAATTTAAAGGCCAAAAATAAAAATGGGGAAAACACAGCATAGACAAAAACACTATAAAACAAGCACATCAAATTTTAAAACCACCACAATAACATGGTAAATAAAACAACAAAAGAGTAAAACGATGTGTCAGGAACTGTAGAACGCAAGGGACAAGTGCGCCATATCTCTGCCGGGGAGAATAGTCCCCATTAAAAACACCCAGTATAAAGTCACAAAACTAAAACACGCTCAGTGCATCAAATGCTTGGACTAAAACCAATTTCAGAGATAAAACGTAACAGACATTCTACAATATGCGCGTCGTCTGCCAAAACGTTGGCTAAACCAACAGGCAGACACACAAACGCGCAATTGAGTTAAAAGCTGACACTCTGTTAAAATGTGACGTACCGTTACGGGCGCATCATACCGCTCACAGAGTGGTGCGGGGTCACCACTAAACAGGTGTCTATGACTAAAAACGCAATGTCCCATTCGAAGTCGTGTTAAAATGACCTCTTCCCGACGAAAAGTACGAGAAAAGGTGGCCCAGACAATCGGGAGAGGTTTAACCTCCCGCAACTTGTTCCCCCGGAGGGCCGTCCACTCATCGCGCCAAAGCGAGAGGATGCGGTGCCGTAAAATAACATAGAAATCGGTAGAGGGAACAACAGAGGTAAAAATTCTGGGCCATAAAATTGCCGATTTGGCAGCGGAGTCGGCAGACTCGTATGCTGAGATGCCCACATGACCTGGAATCCACAGGAAAGAGACGCTGATGCCAGAGGCACCAAGCGAGTGAAGCAGGTCATGTATGCGCTGTACGAGGGGGTGGTAACTGTACAGCGCGATAATACTCTGTAGGGCACTCAGAGAGTCCGTACAAACAACACAGTGTCGCAAGTCGTGCCGCTGAATATATAAAACAGATTCATAAATACTAAAAAGTTCGGCAGTAAAATCAAACATTGCCCAGGTAAACGAAAGGTAAAACTATGTTACCAAAAACAAACGCACACCATACTCCAACATCAGTCCTAGGCCCATCAGTATATATAAAATGACATTCCCCGAATTGCGCCTGTAGTACTAAAAACGCTGATCCAAAGACTGAAGGAGGGGTCTCATACTTCGGCATCGACGTCAAACCCAAGGTGACAGTGGGCCTCAGCGCGCAACCATGGAGGAAAACGCGTTTCTCCCCTGGGAAGGGCGGGCGCTGGCGTAACATCCAAATGCCGAAGAAGTTGTAGAAATCGTACCCCTGGAGGGAAGAATGCAAAGGAGCTAACTAAATATTGCCGATCAAGCGAATCCTCGTAAAATAATTCGAAGGACGGGTGGTCAGGCAAGCTTGACAGCCGAAAGGCATAGCTGCACAAAAGCATCTCACGCCCGAAGGACAGCGGAAGCTCTGTAGCTTCAGCATATAGACTAGGTACAGGGCTGGTTGGAAAGGCCCGTATTGAGACTCTTATTGAACGATAATGTACGACATTCAATCGACGTAACACAGATGAACGTGGCGATGAATAGACAATGCACCCATAATCAAGCTTGGATCGGACCAAAGAGCGATAAAGGCGAAGAAGTACGGTCCGATCAGCTCCCCAGGATGTGTGACTTAAAACACGTCAAAGATTAAGAGAACGGTCACAGTTTGCTTTTAAAAAGGAAATGTGCGATTCCAGCTCAGCTTTCTATCAAAGATCAACCCCAAAAAATGTGCCTCGTCTGCAAACGGAAGCATCTCCGGCCCAAGATGGAGAGAGGGCGGAGGGAAAGCCTTCCGGCGCCAGTAATTGATACAGACGGATTTTTCGGCGGAGAAATTAAAGCCGTTGGCGTTACTCCGGGCGTAGAGACGGTCGATACAGCTCTGGAGACGGCGTTTGAGCAGACAGGTCCGCCGTAAACCGCAATAAATGGCAAAATTGTCAACGAAAAGGAACGATGAAATACCAGGTGGAATACAATCAACAATAGGGTTGATAGCAATCGCAAAAAGTGTGACACTGAGTTCAGAGCCCTGCGGTACACCGTTCTCTTAAATAGAACTACTAGATAAAACCGAGTCCACACGTACACAAAAGGCGCGATCCGTCATAAACTCCCAAAGAAATATGAGGAAGACGACCGCGTAAATTCCATGCGTGGAGTGTACGTAAAATGCCGCCCCTCCAACAAGTGTCTCAAGCCTTCTCCAGGTCAAAAAACACAGCCACTTTTTGACACTTTCTCAGAAAACCATTCATAATATGCGTCGACAGACACACCAGATGGTCGACGGTAGAACGATGGCGACGAAATCCGCACTGAGCGTTCGCTAGAAGTTTCTGAGATTCAAGCCACCATGTCAACCGCCCGTTGATCATGCGCTCCATCCCCTTGCAAAGGAAAATGGTGAGGGAGATAGGGCGGTAGCTGCAAGGTGTTTGGTGATCCTTCCCGGGCTTAAGTATAGGAATAATGGTGGCTTCGCGCCAAACGGAAGGAAAATGGCCGTCTTGCCAAATACGGTTATAGACCTGTAAGAGAAAGACTTTACTGTCGGCAGAAAGGTTCTCTAACATCAGGACATGACTACGCTCCGGCCCAGGAGCGGAGTGCCTAGAGCAATGAAGAGAGTGCTTCAGCTCCCTCATTATGAAAAGTTCATTATAACACTCCTTATTAGCAGACCGAAAATTAAATTTCTCGGAATCCAGCCGGTATTTGAGATTCCGAAAGCGGCGGAATAGTGGGCAGAACTGGAAACCACCTCAAAGGCAGCACTCAGATTGTTAGCAATGGCAACCGGATCCTCTATGATGGCATTGAAAACCTGAAGGCCAGACACAGTACAATGTGACACTTTACCGGAGAAGCGACGAAGTTTATCGAAAACAAAAGACGAAGGCGTGAAGCGATTAAAAGACTCGACAAAACGGGTCCAGGACGCTTTCTTGCTATCCTGAATAATGCGACGAATCCTGGTGCGCGATTGTTTAAAAGTAACCAAATTATCAAGTATAGGGTGTCGCCGAAACACCCTAAGTGCAGTTCTAGGGGCACGAACGGCGTCCCGACTGTCCTCGTTCCACCATGGAATAGGAATACGCCGAGGGTGAGAGGACGAACGGGGAATCGTGCGTTCGGCGACAGATAGCATAGTAAAGGTAAGGTGCTGCACCATTCGGTTAACGTCAGTGAAGTGCTTGTCCTCAAAACACACGAGGTTGGAACACAATCTCCAGTCCGCTTTTCTGAATATCTAGGTATGTACTCTGGAATGCTAGACGTGGTGAGACAGGAGAGAAACGATGCAGGGGTAATAGTCGCTGGAGTAGGTGTCAGCGACGACGTTCCACTGCAGGTGACTAGCAAGCTGGAGTGAGCAAATGGCAAGGTCCAATTGAGTGAATGTACCAGAAGAATCAGACAGAAAAGTAGGCTCACCTGTATTTAGGATGGAGAGGCTGAAGTGATAAAAAATGTTGGAAAGAAGAGTTCCCCTCACACAAGCCCTTGGCGAACCCCACAGGGGGTGATGGGCATTGAAATATCCCAACAGAAGAAATGGTATTGGAAGAGCAGACAGGAAATCTCGAATGTCCGCGTTAGCTAGGGGAGACGACGGAGGTAAATAGATGCAGTAAACACAAAAGAAAAAGCCGGGTAAGTGAAGTCTAACAGCAACATCCTGCAAGTTGGACAGAAGTGTGAGAGACTGAAAATGAACGTCGTTACGCACTAATATCATGACATCTCCATGTGCAGTAGTACCCTCATCCGGTGCAAGATCGTAGCGAACCGGATTATACCCTCGGAGCCCAAAGCGATCGTGAGGGCTAAGCTTGGTCTCCTTGCAAACACACGACCATAGGTGAATGGGAACGCAATAAAAGTTACAGTTCCGCCCGATGCGATCGTACACCAAGTAAATTCCAGGTCAGGATAGCAATAAAGAAAAGTGGATAAATTGTCTACTTAGAAAGGCGACTCAAAGTTACCTTTAGCTTAACCTTTGTGCTCGGGGTTTTGGTATGAAGTTGGTCTGACTCCGTAGCCTCCTCGAAGGGAAGGCCCAAGCGCTCAGAGCCAGGAACCTATTCTAGTGCCGAGAATCGGTTCTGGGTGACAATGGGTGAGGTGTGCCGCTGAGCGCGGCTTGTCCCAGGAGCATCCTGGGACTGCGACCTTCGAGGAGGAGAAGGTGAACTTTTCTTACCGCGCGCACGCGGAGGGTCTTTCAGAACATCTTCTCTACGAAGTTTCTGCTTTGGCTACTTTTCAGTGCCCTGCGACTTCAGTACCTTAGGACCAGCTTTAGATGGCTTAATAACAATGCCAGCAATGGACGGCCGGATGGTAGTGGCGGTCAATGCGTTCATGGTCCAGGTCTGTGTTTCGGCATCATTCCGGGGTACAGGCGAGGCAACAACAGAACTAAATTTACCCGATCGCAGAAGCGAAGTTTGGCGCGCATGGTAACGCCTGCGGGCTTCGGCGAAGCAGAGTTTCTCCTTTACCCGGATCTCCTGGATCGTCTTCTCGTCCAAGTACCGCGGACAGTCGGCAAATGACGCAGAATGAAACCTTTTGCAATTAACGCAGACGGAGGCTGTTGAACATTTACCTTCGTGTGAGGGCTGGCTACATGATGCACAGATGGTAACGGCACTCTTACAAGAGACTTGCGCATGCTCAAATCGTTGGCATTTAAAACAACGCAGAGGTCTAGGAATATAAGGCCCCACCGCAATACGTTCGTACCCTGCTGAAATGCTCGTGGCCAGATCGACGTTATCAAATGTTGTAAACAGGGTACAAGTGGGTACCAGTACTCCGTCGCGTTTGGCCTGCACTCGATGCACTCCTGTCATCTTTTGATCTGAAAGATGGTCTACGAGTTCTTCGTCCGACAAACTATCGAGGTTATGTATGGTAACGACGCCTCGACAGGAATTCAAGGTGCGGTGCTTCTCAACACGGATAACCGTGGAGAAGCGTAGCGCGCAACAAGGTCTTACTTTGCTGATCGGACTTTGTGTGTATTAATAAGGGACCATTCCGTAGACGAGTGCAGGACTGCACCGCACCAGCAAAAGCATCAATGCCCTTCTGAATAACAAAAGGGTTCACCTTCTGAAAACTTTGTCCTTCTTCTGTTCGTGAAATGACCAAGTAACAACCGGATGTCGGTGGTGCTACTTCTGTTACATAGACTTTTCGGCGCTTTTTGGTAGTAATGGAGAAAGTGGGCTCCATAGCGAAAGAAATCCCCCACCATTGCAACCGTCTCCGACCTCGGGCTCTTCCCGGGCGTTACCCCGGCTTGGGTGAGTGGCCTATCCATACACGTCTCACCCCAGGGTCACACCTCCCAGAACATTGACAGAGGGACCCAATGACCGTCGGAAGTCAGCAGCTCATGCAATGGCCCCCCGCGGGACTGCAGTTGAACAGCGGATACGAACACAAACCCTACATGACGACCCCGGGTGTTGGGGATGGCGCCATTTCCCACTCACCCAGCTGCGTACCCAGTGCGCGGGTATCCGTCAGGCTGTGTCTACGGAGGATTAAAAGAAAAAGTTAAAATAAATAAAACTGTGTGGGCATTTCGCACGCAAGGTAGACCTGCGAGGAAGAATATGAGATGTGCGAATGGTCGTAGGGCGAAATGTGTGTAAATAGAAGAGAGAATAAAGAAACGATTGCGAGGGGCGGTATGGAACGAAATGTAAAGAACGCACGAGAACCTACCTTGAGTCCCCCGGTCACGAGGATGAAACCATCTCGACCGGATGAGGGTGGAGGGATGATGATTGTGATGAGTGGCTCGGGCACCCCGGGTACGCCAAACCCGTACTCACATAAGGTGAGCGCCTGGGGGTTATCGTTTGTGAGAACGGTTTTGCCGCATCCTGAGTGTTCCACGATTAAACTCCTGGTGTTATTTGGAAGTAGCACTCCGTTTTTCCCTTTCTTTCCGCACTCGGGTTCGTAGGCAATGCCCCAGTCGATCCCCTTATTCATTTAATATACTATAAATGATAGTAAATCTGAGTGGTACGTCCTCAAAGTTAGCTTTGAGGTTACACGATCCTATTGAAGTGAACGATCATGAAGTGGGATTGACTGGTTCTATACGACATACTTGACACCGAACATTATAAATATGATAGTAAATGGCATTTAGATTCCTAAGGAACCGCACGATTTCAAATCTATGCAAGAAGTTCTGTAAAGTCAGACATCGAGTTATAGATGAATCGTTATATCTCTCGTTGCGAAGTAATGTCAACTCGAGATATAACACTGCAGTTTGGAAGAGTGATCGGCTTCGATTCGGGTGTGTTGAAAAAGGACACACTGCACATCGGAGCGTATCCTCAAACATTCATTCCGTTCAATATGATCAACATTCACTGCAATTTAGCCGATGAAACGATGTGCAAAACGGATGACCATAACCACAAAGAGACTGACATACTGTCAACATTTAAGGTGGATGCAGTGTTACAAAAAAAATCTGATGTGTTACACTCACATGACTTTCTCTAGTCTTGTACAAACTATTTTTACAAACGCTTATTCTGCATATGCTTTATGTTAATCGAGATATCGAGATGTCAATCTTATTGATAATTTTCTTGTAGATGCAAGGGGAATATAGTAACTTTTAAGCGATAGTCAAATGTTTTAACGCTGGTTGCTATGTGGCGCATTCCATTCTCTTTGCATGTCCAGGACATAAAAAAATGGATAACGAATTTGAGAAAAAGTATAAGTATTGGAAAATTTAAGGTAATAACAAGCAATATCTCGCAAACGGTTCACTCAACAAAAGAAATGTATATGACATAAATTGTGTATTTTAACGCAATCTACATTTTTTGTGTAGTAAACTTTTGTCTATCTCTTATGGTTTACCAGTTATGAAAAAGACATTCATAATGAAGAACACTTTTGGAGACATTGCCAGAAAATTCGAGATATACATTTTATTTGTCATGACAATATCTTAAACATATGATAGTTTAATCAAAATCGTTAGAGCCGTTTTTGAGAAAATTAAAATTTTCGAAAAATGTTCCATGTAAAGGGTAGTCTGGGGTGGGGGGATTTTCTTGAAAACCTTCGTGTCGCATCTCTGGAAGATACTGAACCTAAATACCAAGTTTGGTGTTTATCCCACTGTTCGTTTCTGAGTTATGCTGTTCACAGACACACAGACACACACACAGACACACAGACAGACACACAGACAGACATACACACGGACATGTTTCCAAAAATGCTCTTTTTGGATTCAGGGGGTCTCAAAACATATATTTCCGGTGAAATCTCGGTATCGAATTTTTGGGTGGAATACAATACTTCCCCTACTTACTATACGTAGTAGAGAAAGTAAAAATCACCTACGAGCCCAAGCAACGTACTACGCCAAAGTTCGAACCGGCTACATTCGAGAAATAGAAGTGATTATAAGAGACGTAAACGACGAGTTGATAGATTTCGATGCACATGTTGCTGTCCTTTTCAAAGTGTTTTAGTATAAATGAGTAAGATCGAGATTTACGGATTTCAAAGCTTTCCTGCTAACGACACCACAAACAATAATTTGAACGAGTACAACAAGACCACCGAGTACCCGTTCGATGTAGGGAATGGATTTATTCACGTTCTCCCGTGCTACGCATACGGTAAGTTCGATGTAATAGGAATAAATACCGGTGAAACTTTTGCCGATGTATCTAACATCAAATTAACAAACAATTACTTTCCTCATGTATGGAAAGAGTTTCAAACGCGCTTTCGCGGTAAAGCCGTAGAGCAAATGGACTTTGCAGGTCAAGTGTCAACCGCAAAAATAACGCTCGCATATTCCTAAGCCGATCTGATTGTACTCAAGAGAGCGGGTCATTTTACCGATGAGAAACCGATGCTGAAAAGCAACGGGTTTCTGTATCCTCTGAAATTGATCAGCGGATTTTTCGACAGTTACAAGGAGATTCTTTGGAAATCCGATATGTCCATCAAGTTTACTTTAAACTCTAACGATAAGGATGTGTTGTACGTATGGAAAACAGGAAACGATGCTACAACGCTACCTCATCGTTTTAAGGCGGCAATCATGGATAAGAAGATCATGATGCCTGTGGTAAAATATGAATCCCACTATGCCGATATGATCCGAGGCTATAATCTGAAAAATCCATTGCATATGAGCTTTCAGTCGTGGTAGTGCATCGAAGAAACGGAACAGAGCGGAAAGACGGTTCAGTTTCAGAATACCAAACAATTTCAGTCTCTAAAGTTCGACATGCCTGGTTGGGCTATCGTGTTCTTTCAAACAAACAGAAAAAATACTCAGGAGAGGGATTCCAGCATATTCGACCATTGCGACGTTCAAAACATCTTCTTTAAGGCTAGAGACGAAAGTTTTCCAAAGGATCGATGAATTTGGATATTATGCAACATGAGTATTGCAGGCTGTACGAAGCTTTTCTCGCCTACAATAGAACTGTTTACGGAAATACAGAAATGGCATACCATCCAGATGGTTTTGTGACTAAGAGACCGATGTGCGTGTTTAATTTGACCTATAGGCAAGCCATGGTTGTTAATACTAGAAGAGAAATAAGATTGCTGATCAACTTCAACAAACACGTTCCATTAAATACGGCGTGCTACATCGTGTTAGTTGGACATAAAAATCTCACTTATAATTACGTTAAAAGTGAGGTTATTGAAAACGTGTAGATACTATAAATGATACTTGTAGTTTTGCTGTTGTGCACTTCTGCATTTGCAAATCATGCTTTAGAAGTAATTCATCATCCACAATATTTCGGATATCTCTCGATTCAGAAAATGAACGTAGTAAAGTAGATCACAAAAATTTGACCGAAGCCACACTTTTGTTCCAAGAATAATACAGCTTGACAATCGATGGAATAATCAATAACAAGATATCGCATTTGATAAGATGGAGAAGATGCGGTAACGTAGACAATCCTTCCGGCTTTACAAGTTCGTCACACAAATGGAGCAGTAAACATTTGAGATGACACTACGCAGGTACAAATGGAATGATCATAAGTATTACCGATGCTGCTTTTAAAGTCTGGAAAAGGCACAGCGCTTTAACATTCGAATATAGCATCGTGAAGCGTGATATACGCATCTCCAATAGCGTTTAAATCGCAAATTCGAAAGAAGTATAGATACTGCACAAGTAAATTTTATGGAGTAGGTGGGACAGTTGCTCATGCTTTCCATCCCGAAACCGACAATTCTCTAGTGGAAATTCACATTTATTCTGATGAAGAGTGGTACTTGAAGATGCATAAATTGGGTCCAAGCGAAAATACTAGTTTGTGTTCGGTGTTGATTCACGAAACCGGACGATTTTTGGGTTTGATGTATTTCAACGAAAGACGTGCTGTCATGTATCCTTAATACCTTAGCGATGTCATCGAGTTGCATCACGACGATATATCGGGTATACAAAACTTTTTATGGTCTTCCAACCGAGATTGCACCTGTTTCGCCACCAATTGTAGTAGATGTTGAACCAAATTTATGTGACCTTAGGGATATACGTATTTTACTTCTAACGAACGAACTTGTGTATATATTTCACGGTCAATGGTTTTGGATTTACGATCTACAAAAAGAAACGTATGGTAATCCGCAGTTGATTACAAATTGGTTGAGCTCTCTAGATAGTATTCATTCCATATATCAGAGACCAAATGGAGAAATGTTGTTGATTGCAGATGCTAAAATATACATGATCGAATATCCTAGTTTGAGTCTGGTACACGGTTATCCAAAATCGCTTACCGACTTGGGCATCTCTGCAAATATGAAAATTAATTCTGTAGTATGTTCTTATTTTGCATAAACCTACATGTTCTTCAACGGATATTATTATATAAAAATAGACGAGTGCACGTTCAAGGCTAAGTATCACGAATTGGTGTATAAGCAATATTCTTGAGTTTCTACTGCATGGAATCTGCTTTTAGGTATATAAATGGGATGTTGTATTTCTTTAAAATAATACCTACTTTGAATGTAATGAATTTACGAGTTGGTTAGACAAAGTGTGTAGAAATGATGTGAGTGTATTTGGAATCAAGTGTCTTAGGTTCGTACGGGGGTCTAGTGGAGAGGCTCAAGATTTTGGTTGATCACCTATAAAAATTATGTGTATAAATGGATGAATCCTATGTCATTTTGTTGTAGTATCAATGCTTTGGTTAACAAGGTGCTCGTTTTTGTCATTTATAGTTTGACATTGTTGTTTTTGTTGTGCGTATTTTATCTCATGCTTTTCGGGTTCAGTATTTTTTTAGAGACAAGGAAACATATTTAGAGTTGCTTAAGACGCTAATCGATAATTAATAATTATCTGCTGCTCTCTTCCGTTAGTAAGTGCGTCAGTATAGAACAGGGGAGGAGAACTTTGGTGGGCGTGGATTATTTTATGTGTATTGTAACCTCTTTTACGTTCCTAATTTATTTCGAACATCGTGTATTTTCTGTGTAATTTGAGTAGATTCGATAGGTTATTTTCTGTGTAATTTCACAATTGTTCGAGGTTGTTACATTTATAGCTTTTCAAAACTGTTTTTAGGGATTATAATAATAAAAAAATAGTTTAGTATGAATAAATCGTATATATAGTGAGAAAAACTGTTAAATTTGGTCAATAAAGAAGTGGAATAAAATTGTGAATTTGCACAACTAATAAGCTAAAAAAATTCAGAAATTATGTAAATATATTATAAATGTGTAACAGCTTAAAAAAGTGCAACTGTAACGCAAAAACAATTTTAAGAGGTTATAAATACAACAAACTCGATAAAAATGTGACATTGCACAAAATAAAAATTTATGAAATTACACAGAAAATAACCGACAAACTCCATTCAAATTATGCAGGGAATAATCGGTGGGTGAAATAAATTAGGAACTTAAAACAGGTTAGAATACAATCAAATAATCCACGCCCACCCCAATTTACCTGTTCTGTTCTATATTGACGCACTTATTGATTCTAGATCCCTTCCAGAGAGCAATGTGATTATATAAGTTCGGTGAGCTTAGATATGTGTGACCGTATGAATAAGCAAATGATTAATTCCATAAACAAAGACGTGATATGTCGATTTCAGTGAACTCGTTAAACGAGGCCTCACGAATAAATAATACCGTATTTATTTGTCATTGGATTTAAAACATGTCCTAAGTGGCAAAGAGCGGTCAGTGCGACCTTAGGAGAGTACATCTACAGTACATTTACCTGAAAGAGTAGAACGGACATCAGTGCTATGGAGTATTAAATGGAGGAATTATATGCTCGGAATGAATTCGTTTAAATTGCCACAGGTATACGGGAACAATGACTTGAGTATCTCAGAACTACGGACTACTTTTTCCGTAGTCTGGCGGACAGGAGTGAAGTACCATAAAGATGCAGTTGGATGAAATTCGTGGTACTGTTTACTGGCCTCAGGAAAAGTGAGGTGTTGCGTTATCCATATCTCTTGTAGCTTCTGCTCCTCCAGACATAGATATTCTTTGAAGTTTGAGAAATATATACATTCATGCACAAAAATGGGTCGTCTCCAGATTCCATGTGAGGATAGTAGTACTTTCTTAACAGCTGTGTTCATAACGCACATTTAGGAACTGTAGGATCGCATGTGTCTCTGAGAGCAATGGTCACCTCATAACGGTGTTTCCCGTTAGTGACGCTTAAGCTACTGAAAATAAAGCACCACAAAACTTTCGGTGACAGAGAGGTTAAAATGGCACGTTTCAGCTCATAGGCTCCTTGGTTCAAATCTTGTATAGTTTTATGTTGATGATTTTATGACTAGATGTGTAGAACATAATATTGCATTAACATACATTTCGCATTTTAAGTTTTAGGCACATGGGAACATAATTCTTCTAAAACACTTGTTTTGAATAAATAAATGCAAATAAGCTATTATCTTGTAAAACTAAAACACTTTAAAAAGAAGCATAATTAATATCGGACGTATGAATCCTGAGCAGGTTTTAAATAACTGCACTCAACTTTCGGGTTATAGATGAAATTAGATTCCACTAGTAACGTGAATGATAAGCTACAACATCCCAGGCTTCTTGAATTTGTGCCCAGAAGCCATGTTTCGTCCTTTGCGCATTTTCAGGAAAATTCGAGCGCAGCTCCCTTTTCACCTCGACCCACATAGTTTCAATAGGGTTCAAATCTGCTAAATAGGGAGGCCAGTCTATCACACTTATATCCTGCCTTTCTGAGGAAAAAGTTGAAACCTTTCGACATAAGTGTACAAGATGGCTATTCTGTACGAATTCAGCAATTCCATCAGGATATCTCATCATCACAGAAAGAATAAAAATATTCTCAAGTATGACCTTGTACTGCGCACTGTGCAGTGTATCGTCAAGCTGCCACCACAAACTTAGACGGTTCCTTGATATTAAACATGATACAGGCATGCGATTATGATGAAATTGTGAATCCGGTTATTTTGCAGGTAACAACCAGACTATTATGAACTTTAACAAATAATTCTGTGTGTGAAACGCAGTATTTAAATAAATAGGAATTTTGTGTTGATTAAACAGTGTTAACCGAAGACAAAAACTATTTCCTACATGCGAAAAGCGAACCTGCGTCTTGATCACAGAAGTACCCTACGCTTTGTCAGAACGCTACAGAGGTGACATATGGAATGTAGCATGTTTAATAATGCCGTACAACAAATTGCTGCAGCCGCTACTCAACTGTATTGCGTACAGTGCAACAAGGCGCTGTGCCGAGTAGGAATTAGAAAAATTTGGCGTTCAACAAACGACTCATCTTTTTTTGTCCACGGGTATACCTCGACAGTTCACACACGTGAGCTGTTTAGTATATACCGTTTCATCATGAGCTGGATACTACAACAAGGAATTCCTTAGATGCCAGAACGTACCATTCTGTGTACACTCTAAATTATGACAGCATATCATCGCGCAGGTTTGCGCATATAGATATTTCCATTTGCACGCTCATAGCAGCAAAAGATAGAAGGCGTATTACCTGTCTATCTAAAGTCACCAGACCAACCTCAACGGATATACTTTATCGTTCATTTTCTCTATTAAACTGGTATGCTTCTGTGACACTAGTCATACTGGAAGTTTGCATTCTCCATGATAGAGAAGACATACAAACCACGGCTGCTGATCACAATCTTGTTTTTGCACCGTCGTGGGTAAGACCCAAAGGAAGTGACACTCATTATCCACATGGGAGATCACAATAGCATTTTTCACAGGAAATACGATCAAATTGGCTTCTGTAGGACATTCACAACTAAGCCGCATGACAAAAGAAAGTTTTGAGGTGATTGAGGGTAGGAGGCATGATTAAAGGATTTCCCATTTGGAAGCGTCGGCGTAGGCCTGCCACTTGGGGGATAGAAGATATGACGCCTTGATCTTCCGGTCTGTATCGGTCTGGAACACACACTACAGGCCCGATGGTGAAGAATGTCTCTTTAATTTGCCATAGATTAACCATTTATTTCAACATTAAAGCTCACCATGTGGAAAACCTATAGTTACGCCTACTACGCATGTAGTGTTGTGCTTTGAAACTTGACAATAAAACTGCTTGTGATGTACGCCCAACTTTATTTCTCCACCACCAGAATAATCATCAGTGGCTCCTCAATTTGTGCCCGCACAACCAAAAGGGTCAGTCTTAATTCAGGGGACACGTTTCTGATTATTATTGGCGTCAGACAACGACACAATGTCGGGTCTTCCCACTCCTACCAGCGGTAGACGACCGCTGAGGTTTTTGAGCCAATACGACTTCCTGGGAGCTACTTATGGAAGGGCTTCGTACCTGTATAATATGGCTACTGAGGAGGGTCCACCCAATCCTCATGCCAGATACCTCCGGAGAGCACATCAGTATGAAGCTTCTAAAAAAACAAAATACACGGACACAGCAAACTTAATAATCTAATAATTGCACATACTAAAATCTACGAAAAATTAACAACAGGGGAAAACACAAAAACGGATACATATGTGGCTGTAATAAATGAGAACGGTGGACTGATGGTGGCAATAACTGGCTAAAGACCAGCATTGGGCCAAACCTATACCTACCGATGTATGCCACTAAGGGAAATAACTGCAAGGACTTTTAATGATAGTGTTTATGCTAGGATTTCTAAGTATAAAGGACTGTCTAGAAAGGACTAACATCGAATTGGAAAAGCTGTAAATGATTAGAACTTTTGCCTCGAACCTTTACTAAATACAACCACACTTCTTACTGCGTCATGCGTATGAAACTTCAAGACGGAAGAAAAAACTATTTTCTTCTCAGAGTGTATCTTTATATTCAGCCCAAGAAGCCGAAAATAAACGCAAGGAATCTTAATACTGGTAACTATTTTAGGGTCTCCATGAGTGAAACACAATTTGAAAAAGGATATATGTAGAATTTATAAACTTAAATGTTTCAAATCGCTCAATTTACAATCACCACCCACACTGCAAGCAGTGCAATTCCACAATGAAACTCGAGGTGTGTTTTATAGATATATTATTAAGAACCAGGAACAATTAAGCACTATAAGCTGTTGAGATTCAAGGAAATATGTTTGTTGTCAAACATATGGTAAACTGAATGGGTAATCACTGAACAAAACTATATTTTCCAAAAATAATACCAAACATATTAATGCTGAATGAGATGCCTTTTTTCCAGTAAAACGCATTGATAAATCAAAAGTGTCTTTGTATTGTACACTAGCGAAAAATTACGTTTCATAAAGCTAAACATTATGCACAACCTAAAAACTGGTAATGAATACAAAGAGAGCTTACTTAATATTCAGGAAATTAAACAATTCATTCCAAAAGTTGATCAATATGAAATATAAAGCCATTTATGCTAAAATTAGAATTTCTCAAAGGAGTGACAGAAAATACCAAACTCTGCAGAAAAAAATTACACACACACACACAGAGAGAGAGAGAGAGAGAGAGAGAGAGAGAAATGATTTGGGAAAGCACGAACACAGAAGTAGGCTGGTGAACTTTAGTAGTATTGTTTATTAATCTTACTAAACCGGTAATAAATGCAATAGAAATTAAAAAACTAAGAATATTCTGGCACTAATGTTATACTTTTTTGCAGTTTAATGAGAAATGAGAGCTTTTTCAGTTTATCACAGTTGTTTAATACGGGGAGAAATCGCAGAAAAATAGCCTCGTAATTTTTCAGCCATAGAAAGAAGTCGCTCAGATTTCTTATATTTAGTGCTGATCAGTTTCAAAAATCCCTATTTGCAAATATATTTTGCTAAAATTGGATGCATTTAGATATGGCATATTCTAATAACTTGGAACTCCTTTTTCATTAAAATCCACGGTTAAAGTAGTGTTTTTTCTCCTAAAACTTGAGCTTCAAAGATTTATCAGCTTGAAGTTCAGCCGACTCTTCTAATAATAGGTGTTTTGTGGCCTCGGTAGTAACGGCAAAGGCACTGCGAACCCAGTCCCATTCGTTATAGCTACGGGAAGAAACCGCTATAAACCCATTTAGCTTGATAGTTCTTCTCAATCATAATAGCATTAACAGAACGCCAAAAAGTATCAGTCAGATATATTTTAATTTGGAACACCACATTTCGTGGCTAATGAGGGCAACTAACACAGATAAATACGTGGAAAATATCTTTAACAATTAATTTTCAAATTCATAAATCTGGAGAGAAAGCTTTCTCTTGACACCTGGCGTGTTTTGATATGAAGGACCAAATTTTTGTGAACAGCTACTGCTTCCTGCTACATGACTTTGAGACGTCTGACCTTTAGAGCTCTGTTTTTAACAACTGAGCTCGACAGCTGAGCTCATCAACTACTTATACATTAAGGAATGGTTTTAATCACCAAAGCATCCCGATGTAAAAATCTGTGTGTGAAACACCGATGTGAAGCATTTCTTGCTTTAATCTCTTACTGAAACATTTCATTCGACTAGATATTAATGGGGTCCCATTACTGCACACCGAAATGCAATTTCCGTAACTCAGTCCAGTTATTTCCAATGAAAATGTCATATAAGTACTGAATTTTTTTCCGGTTGACGTCACAGGAACCCTTTGCTGGATAGAAACTGGTCAGCAAGCAATTATCCTTCTATAAAGCTGTATCTCCTTAATTGCTATTTTTTACTTGTGGCTTTAATTTTTCAAGCTAAACTGCAAATTTTGCAACATCGTGTAACTTATCTGGCACATGTATTTTTAATATCACCTTATATGTCTTCTATGCGGTGGGAATTACTATCATTTGACAAAGAAACGATTAACATCTCTCTCTCTCTCTCACTCTCTCTCGGCAGTCACTCCTAACATGCATTTTCCTTTCTGCTTACAAGAAGATAAAATGAAATGTTTGTTGCCCCATGTGGTTGCATTTCCATGGCAATTACCTGTGCTACCTTATAGCGAGCTTCCTGTGCTTCATCTTAGGGTTTAGTACTTTATGTGATTATTATGAATGAGTATGTTTCATTTTAAAGTGCTTCTGTGGTTTTTGGTATCTATCATTAGTTGCTTCATTTTTGGCCACATGCAAAACAATCAGAAGGTTCCTGATTTCCACATTCATTACATGTATACCCAAACCATAAATAAGAATCCTGATACATACATACGCATACGATGAACTATT
Source organism: Deroplatys truncata (assembly GCA_030765065.1). NCBI lineage: Eukaryota > Metazoa > Arthropoda > Insecta > Mantodea > Mantidae > Deroplatys > Deroplatys truncata. The sequence goes on along the minus strand of CM060990.1, from coordinate 403,073,126 downwards.
TTGCGAAGGTAGCATGCCACTGGCATTTGATCAGGATGAATAACCTATTAATACTTCCACCTAGATGTTCTTAATTTCTGCTTAATCGTTGGCTTTTGTCTAGTTCCCCATATTACACAAAAAACTAAATGTTTGTTTCAGATTTAGAACAATACCAAATACTGTGACAGTCAAACAATCTTTGTTGTAAAACCCTACATTACCAACTGATTACTGAAGTTCAGATGACTGTTGAATGTTGTGTATACGTTTCTCTATGGTTTGGGAGTGGTAGACGTCTTTGTCGAGCGTTCTGATCATTCTTTTACTCTCCACTAGGGTCCTTGGTCTCTGGGAATTGTTCCCAGGATTCTAAAATACTCTAAAGCAGGCATAATTGCTTTTACCTTACCTTACTATAGCTTGCCACTATATTCCGCATGGCGAAACAGTGTACTAGGAATAAAAGCATTTGAGAACCTGTGGTGCAGACTTAAGTAATTATTCTAGAAAATTAAATAGAATGGGCATTATCAGCTGGGCAAGTCAATTGTATTGAGTAAAACTGCTCACATTCAGCAATTGTTGACCCATTTTAAGCGTAGAATGTGAACTTTCAGCCATATTTCACTTTACGTAACACCCACAAAAGACTACTTTATTAATTTAGACATTGTTTACATGGTATTTATTGTTTCTAAATACTATTTTATTACCGAGGTAAGTTCTTGAAATTCTGAGATAGCCAAAATAGTCATCCAAATAAGATTATCGTTTATATTCCAGTCTTGTTAATCCTCTTAGGCTTGTTAACTGTATGATATATTCAATCATGCTTATGTTCGTCTTTAAAAATCACAATTACCTTCTTATAGCCAGATAGTATTTTGGCTGACATTCGATGTATCCAGATATTGCTCGTGCATTTCTTTGAAGCTAGAAGTTTCGGTGCTTGTTTTAAAACTATATGAGTGTGCGTACATGTAACATAAGTTAAGGTTTTTCAAATACTTCTTCAACAAGCGAACGTTTGAGCAAGATTCTGAGTATCCGTTAATTTTTTGGTTTCTTCCAACTGGTGACGATTTAGAAGTTATTATGTTCTCAAACATTTTCGATGATTTTTCCATATACGGTGTTACTCATATTTTGCCACAAATTCTGTCCAAATTCAAAGCTCTCTTGCGCGTTTCTGTGTATTGTTTTAAGTTCCCTTGTTCACACAGTTTATGATTACTGTGTATTATTGTTTACTTTACCGCTTATTTCCACAATTATACATACAACACACACGCAAACACCCATGCCCCTGGCGGCCCTCGGACCCGCATCCCTCAGCTTGGCGGAGCGTCGAAGCTACACACTCCAACGACCACGGCTACGAGGGCCGGCACTGTATTTAAAACAACCTAGGTTTCCAGCTCTATTGACTGATTATAGCTACTTAAACTTAATGCAGATTCTTAAGGAATAACTTCTAACTCAATGTACTGCTGCATATTCCTACACTGACCTTATAGCTAAAGATCTATCTCACTGCCTCGTTATTTCGCACAACAGTGGCGCTTGTGAACTACAAAACTTCTAATGCTTGCAACTCATTGTTTATCCATGTTTTGCTTAATTTAGTACGAAACTTTAACTGAGATACGTCATTTTGCTTAGGAAAAATGCATGTTAGGCTCAGAGCTACAGAAGAACTCCATGAACGTAATTCTAATAGAACATTAAAATAGGTTATTTTGGGCTTAGAAAGCCAGTACAGGGAAACACATATTCCCTGTTATTCCCTACTGATGCAGGCAAATTCTTGTATTGGCCACTGGATAATGTCCCAATTTTTAGGCTTGGAGAAAGATCATTTTGGTTGTCATGAGCACTAGGTAAATAATGTAAATAAACTTCTAGAATTCTCTAGTTTAGAAGCTCATGCTACTGCGGTTGTATAAATTTTCGCTCTATGAAGCAATCCAAAATTCCCAATAGAATAACGATATTATAATTGGCCCTGTAAATTATTAATATACCAGTATGAACAGTAATCAACAGATTGATTTTCATTAATATGCTATACGTATTTCTCTTTAATTTATACTATAGTTTTGAAACTGAGGAAAACTCTCCTGTGGTCCCACACTCGAAGAGCTATAGCGTTTCCTTTCTGTGATTAAGGGTTTTACATGGATTCGTACGTAAATACTGCTGAGGTATAGTACCAGCACAAATCCAAATTACACATGAATCTCTGAATTCCTGGAACATTTAAACAACAAAGTGTGTCAATTGTATGGTAAAGGTCTTTGTACTAGGCAAAAATTCTTATGATAAATGTCTTCAAAGCTAATGTAGCATGGCTATAGTAATTTGACTTTATTCCATCATATTGTTCAATGGATGTAGCGAGCCTTTCTGTAGCTTCTCTACAATACCAAACTGGGGACAGGGAAATACTCCTTTACATTCACCAGGTATAAATTCCGAGAAGTTGATATTATAAATTGATGATTCTGAAAACCTCGTCATTTAACATGCCATGAAAAGCTAGTTTGCAATATCCCGAGGACGGTAACCAAAACGAAAACTAAAAGGAGAAGAATTACAGCATACAAAGTTTTTGTTCATAACAGCCCGGTAACGACTACGGGAATGAATATCGATGATCATATTGATCATACTGTGGAAAGTCGACTTTGCGCATTTTGATTTCGTATGTTTTTAAGTGACTAATATTTTTTCCCTGTTCCAATTCAGCCAACATAATGAAGGTTAGCTAGCGTCAAAGTTCCATAAACTAAATATTTGTCTAAATGCAGATACAATGCATATCCGATTCCTTTAGTCGTACCTAGCTTTCATTCCTTTATTTAATGGCGTACATTAAAGCTGTTAAATGACATTTGTTAATTTCTACTGGGGTTTGCTGTTCCTTATAGCTTTTGCTATTCTTTTGAGATAACAACCAGTTTTGATTTGCACATAAACATGCTACAGATGACCCTTGCATTAGATGAACTAACTCTCAATGGAATTGAGGGAGGTAGGATCTGAGGTTAGGTAGCCTATATGCTACTAATTTCTTCCGGCTTAATATTTCCAGCTTGCGATTATAGAGCGCACTAGCGGCAGTATCATATCACGGCCGTGTAGAATAACCTCTACAGTGAAGAATCTAATATGTGAAATACGTATATCATAGGTCGTGCGCGGGAACGAGAACGAGAAATTTAAAACCTGGCCAAGTCCTCTTTACTGTTTTCGGGGCCTCGAAAAGCTTCCCGTCGATTGTGAATGTTCCCATTAGAATGCATGTATTTCAACTTCGTCATTCTCGTTCCGCTTACCGTACTTGGTTGGTGTAAACCAGCCTTAACCTGAAAGTTTCATTGATAAATTTTAGTCCGTTAAGGAAAATCTAAAGCAAGTGTTATCGTACCTTTTGTTAAATTCAATAAATATTTCCACAGAACGTAAAATGTATGCATTTTGTTCATTGTGATACTAAACATATTTCAGTATAAAGCGCCTGTAATAATTCAATAGATAATGGGAAAAATCTTTATTATGTATGTTCATATCACATTTAAAGATCCACATCTGATATGCAACAACGATATGTCACCTTTATATCATTCAAATAAAGGTTTTTCTTACATATGTGGTAGAGCCTAATATTTCTGAAATCTATTTAATTTCCTTCTTTCATATGCATTTCAGCCATTTCCATATATTCAATGATTTGTTCAACAAGTACCCTTTAATTTGACGAAATTGTTTGACATTTATTCCTTTAATAACATGGATTTAAATAATTTATGATCACAACTCCATACGTATATTCACATTGCTGCCAGCTTTAGTATATCTATAGCCCAACTGCTACTACATTAAGACTAGTAAAAGCAAACTTCTCATTGCACAGGTTGAGTATTTACATATGCAGCAAAGACAGAGGAACTAATGTAACACGTTATTTAAATTAAGAAGTATATTCCTTGTTCGGAATTTTAAGCATTTGATATTTCGTATCATTCCGATAGTTATTTAAACCTCTCATGCATGCCTTCAAACCGACTTCATACGTTCATGTTTTCTTATCGGGCTCCTTTCTAACCTGGATAGTTTTGTTATCAAGAAATATTGTGACTTTCCTCCTTTTCAATCCTTAAATACTAACGTCTTGATAGTTTTCCCTGATGGCTGAAATAGCGGAACAATTTTTTTCCGTCGTCTACATATAATACGGTAATTGAAACTTTGTGCTTTGTTTTATATATACTTCATTTTTATCGAGTGGGATAGGGAAATATATAAATTCTGTGAAACACAAGTGGTTAGAGTATGAGGCAGTTGTGCTTCTACGAGGGGTGATCATAAATTAAGGTTTCAAGGCCTGCATTGAAACAGGTACATTTTATTTCATACAACCAATACATCTATCTGATAGTACCTATATTAGGTTATTTTTCGACAGTCTCCATATCGGTTTAGCCAATTGCGGCTTCTTGGGATGAATTTGAGTATTTCCTCACGGTAAAAATTCTGCCCTTACGTGTTCAGCTAAGTTGTCGCTAAGTGTTCCACCTCCTCATCTGAAATGAATTGTCAGCCTCCTAGGTGCTCCTTCAAGTGAGGAAAACGGTGAAAGTCGCTTGATTGTTGAAAAAGCACAGCGAGACCTGGAATGCAAGATGATGGTAAATGGGATGGGGAAAAGAGGAGAAAGTAATTCCGAAGATAAACTTGTCCACAGTACAAAACCATATTAAAACAATTGCTTCAGATTACAAAGGTTATGAGTAGGATATTCGGCGTTTGGATTACCTTTGTGCTGTTAGCTAAATTTCATCATATGAAATGTACAAGGATGTACAAATACAGAGCATAAAAGTGTATAATGTATTTCCTTCTTTGGAATGAATTAGCTACGAAAGAAATACTTTCGGATCTTGGTATTCGGACAAGAAGAAATGGGGAAAACGCCTTTCGTAAAATTAAGCATTCTGAAAGATGTATTCGGAAAAATCTACGACAATTCACATAGGTACTTTAATCGTCGTTCTCAAAACTGTTCTTGAAACTTGTATTAGTTTCTCGCTTTATTATAACAAATCTATAGGTCAACTAATGAAGAACACAGAGTGCCCATCATAAAACCTAATATTTTCCCTTTAAACACAGTCCCTAATTTCACTCCGCCTTGAAGTCATTATACAAATGCATGGAGATTGCTGTATTCTTCGAGATTCTGGACATTGAAGGTACCCAAAAGGCTTTCAGCATTGTTGTAATCCTCGTCACTAATGGCCTCTCTCTGCAGTGTGCTGTTAAATGAATCTTTTGGAGGTAGCTATGTCTCGTTGAGCGTCTCAACTGAGCTCAGATAGTCGTAGGGGAATATGCTGTTTCTTGTTGGAAGCTTAAAAGGCTCTAGAACAGGATATGCCATGCTCGTAATTTTAACATCGTCTTCCTCCAGCATGTCAGCCAGGCTGGATAACTTATCATCCAAGAATTTAAAGCATTCCAGAGACCTCAACTGGATATTTCTGTACCTTTATGTGAATGCCAGATACCTTTCTGACGTTTCCGCAATGCATGAAATATGTTTATCTTCATATGTCAGGTGCCTTATCAGGAAGTAACTGTCATAATTTGATAGGCAAAGAAAAACATAGGTATGAAGGTAGGGGACCTTCCTATTTAGATTGAACTTGTTACGAGCTGCAACCAGATATTGACCTGTCACGTGATCATGCATTTTCTCTTATTTCTTCACAGCAAATTCTCTAAGCCATATGCGACACTCGGAGACACTATGGATATTCTGTTGCTTTTTCAGATTCACTTCCAGGTTTTTTCAGGAATTGATTTTAAATGCTTGAAGAAATTATCGATGGCATTAGGAACACTGAACAGGTATAACTTCAATATTGACTCATCATGCCTACACACGACCTTTAACTCTATTGACAATTATTTATGCTCTTGAATATCTCGGGCTCCACTCCAATTACTGGGGCGTTGCACGGGTGGACCTTTGTCAGAACAGATTTAATGTCTACGTAAACAACAAAAGGTACAGGTGAGTTTTTAGAAAATGACTTAAATTCAATGAAGTCAGCCTGTTGCGGCATCTTAAGTTTTTGACATTTATCACACTTCAACTTGTGAGCTTTAAAAGGCCGGCGAGGCCGCTACACTGACGCACCTCTTCGTAAATGCCCCGCATGCCCATATACTACGTTGATGCTCTGTAATTGTGCTCTTATCAGCTTGGATAAATCTCTAATGAGGCAGAAGTGGGACTTCTTTCCATTCTTGATAGTTAAGAGTTTGACGTGATGATATCCTTTCCGGTATTTGGTAGAGGGTGATAATGGGTTGTAATGAGTTGGAGAAATGAGCTGTAACACGGAAACAATGCGATTCCAGACGCATGTTCGTATAACATAATTTCTTCGTCTACGTGTGAGAAATATGTACTGCAATTTGTGTCGTACATTTTTGTTACATCCTATACATGATTCTTGTAGCCGGTCATAAACTAAGAGCTAATTACAAGAGCATGCACGGCGAACAAGAATTTCGATTGTTCTTCCCTCTGGAATTTAGAAATGCTTTCCAAAATGTCCCGGGCTATTACAGTGAATATTTGATCAAGATTGATGCATGGATCAGATTCGTCTTGCAATTAAAGAAACATGAAATTTTCATCTCTTCCTCAGGTTTATGGATTATATGTGAACGCTTTTGGATGGTGTTCATTTTTAATAGAGACCTGCTTCTTTTCAAGATGTCTTTAATTTCTTCAATCATAAGATTATTACACACATTCAAAAAGCTTTGGGGTCAAGTATTTCTAATGTACTAGCAATTCTACTACTAAAAGTGCGTCCCTTGAACGCAGATTCGATGACCTTGCCTGCTAGACCCTGACAGTTGACATTTTGTCATTGAGATAGTAGTTCTGTGATGTCTGATGATAGCAGGCTGCTACTGTTGGATGTGGAGGCTGTAGCTGCAGCGACCAGGTCGCTGGACTGTGACGTCAGGCTACCACTGAAGTGAATGACGGGGGGTCGGCAGCCATATGATCGGTTGCTGCTGCTGGATGAGAAGGTAAATTCTGCAACGGTCATGTCACAGGACTCTGGTCTCAGGCCTCCACCGAAATGAACAGCTGATGACCGGCACATGGTCAGTTATGCTCCTGCTAAATTAATAATAATAGTAATGCAAATATGTAATTTTATCTAATAGAATACAGAGAAAATAATGTAAACAAATCCTCACCATTCGGAGATTGCAGCAATTTTCTCGCCTGTTGACTTCTGATGCTGCTGGAGTGGAGGTTGTAGCTGCAGCGACCATGTCGCAGGACTCTGCTCTCATTGCTCCATGGAATTGTGCGACAAGTGACAGGCATGCAGTCGAAGATTTCTCTCCTGAGATAACATTAATAACAGTAACAGCATTAATAATAATGCAAATAGGTATTTTGTATAATATACTATGCAAATAATGTAAAGAAATCCTTAACAATCAGAGATGGATCCTCTACATCCATCAGTTAGCAGGATGAATATAGGTGGCTGCATTAGATTCCGACCTTGCGCTTGCTCCTGCATCAAGATCGGACACCTCTCCCGCAAGCAGTGATTGGTCTTAAATAATAATAATAATAATAATAATACTAATAATAATAATAATAATAATAATAATAATAATAACAAAAATAGGAAATTAATTACCTTTATATAACACAATACGATGTGAATAATGTACAAAGTGCTTTCCATTCTGAAATATGTCCTTTACATTCATCTCGATGGCATGAAGGCTATAGGATGCTGTGCTATATTCCCATCTCGCGCTAGCCCGATCAAGAATGAATGTCTCGCGGCGAGCAATGGCTGCAGGCCTGAAATTATAATACGCACAGATATAGTAATTGTGTTAATATTTTATTTGGTATAGACACTATAAATATAAATAAGCAGAATTCTCATCTCTATTCAGTTGTGTTAAGTGTGTATGGTGAGGTCGTACCGGAAGGCACGGCTTGAACCTTAAATCCTTAGGCTTCAAACCCCTCCCTTTAAATACGCTTGAGGATCGAACCGATTCCTCCTTAGATGGTGTCCACACATCTGTCACAGGCTGGAAGGCTGCTTGAATACAAGCCTGCTCCACCTCCTTACTGCAGGATACTGAAAGAATGAGTAAATTATTTGTTAGATCTTTTATTTAAATATGTATTAAGTTTTGCTTATATTAGAGCTAGATAAAGTGTTTTAATAGAAACTCAAGCATTTACTTTATTGTAGGGGATATATTATATATTTATATATTACAATACATGCATTTAAATATATTTACAGGAGAAATAAAATGTATATCTTGAATTTTAAGGGAATTGCCTGTAAAATGCTCATTCATTCGAAAGGAAGTTTGTGTAATTTTGTATAACTGGCAAACGTTAAGCATTAGACAAAAAAGCGTACTGCACGCGAAATGTGGATCTCTTTTATTTCAATTAAGGTTTTGTGGCATAAGTCATTTTTGGGATATCCACTATTAAGAATTCCAACTGTTCATTTCTGGATCACTCCGTCAAAGTCCTCTCAACATTCAACTGGTTCTCGCAAATGTATGGAAACATTTTGGAGTTTTAATGCTAGCATTAACGTTCGGTTCTAAAACATTTAACTACCACTGTTCTCTTTGTTTCTATAACGGAACGTGTAATGTAGCTGTTTCTGCAAAGGTTTATTCGGGATAAAGCGTAGCAGATAGAAAAAATATCTAGTAAGAATAGCTTGTATGCCCACTACTACACGATAGAGGGCAGAGAGGGGCGTGTTAATGTACCACATCAGATTTTTAAATTCTAAGATGGTATAGCTACACGTCAACGAGACCTCACGTTCCATCCGTTAACGGTTTACCCATAAATATGTATTTGGAAAGGCAGAATCCATAGATAGTGTAATTCGTATTAAGCGGTATTCACATATGTTTACGTCTTGTGGAGAACAACGTATTGCTTAAAGGAAATATTACGTGAAATGACTAATATATAGTAACTTTAATCTTTAATATTGCAGACAATAACGTATTAATCGAAATTCTCGAGCGGTTTATGCCGCGTGGATAAAACGCATCTAGTTACAGATAAATGTTTTAAACTAAGGTTTACAAAACGTTTTAGTTATATTTCAGCTGTCTTCCCGCTAGAAACGCCAGCTTATAAAATAACTTCCTTTCATTTACTTAATTTTCGCGTTAAGATATTATTACTCGTGAAAATATTGTATATTTAGAATAATTAGATGAAATATATTTTAGATGAAGTGTGAATATGTTTTAATAACTTACCAGACATTTTTGACGAGTTGCGACGTTTATCCTTTGTTGATCACTACTAACGCAAGCAATCACTTTGATTTGTAGGCATATAGTTGTTTTTGTTTTTGGTGGATACAGCCCCCTTCTATAGAAATCTGACCGTTTGGCTAGCGCCATCATTCATTCCCATAATATAAAAGGAAGTGCTTGAGAGATACTAAAGTATTTTTGTAGGAATCACTTCCGGACTGAATGACGTTAATGTGTCGCATAGCATCTCGCGTGTTTAAGAGAGGGTGCTATTTATTTTCCTTTTTCTGAGGGATCGATTCTGATTTTAAAGAAACGACTGTTATATACACGACTGCTTTTATAAGGCTCTTTTGGCTTGTTCGCTGTAACACGTACATATTAGGTAGAGAAGGTATTGCATTCCATCTTTCCAGGTGATATATGTTTTAAAGACCACTGAATCTAGAATGACATTTTTAGAAAAACGTCCTCGTGCGCATGTGTCTGAGAGTGTCTGTCTCTGTGTCTGCGAACAGTATAACTCAAAAACGAAAAGTTGAGTGAATATCAAACTTGATATTTAAGATCATCTTCCAAAGATATGACATGAGGGTTTTCTAGAAAATTCACCACTCAAGACTATCCTTTATATAGAACATTTTTCGAGAATGTTTGATTTACCAAAAAGCGATTCTAACGATTTTGATTAAAAGAATGTCAGAATACAATATATTAAAGGTATTTACATGGCACATAAAACACCTACCTGGAATTTTCTGGAAATATCCGATGAAGTCCTGTTCATTCGAATGGGATTTTGTATAATCTTATATAACTGGTAAACGATAAGAGACAGATGAAAACACAAAATGTAGATTCCATTATTTCTGAGATATAGGCTATTAAGTATTCCAATTGTTCACTACATGGCCATGCTCCTAAAGTCCTTTCATCATTCAGCTGTTTCTCGCAAATGCATAGAAGCAGTGTGGAATTCTAAGGCTAACAAATAGCATCCGGTTCTTAAACACCTGACTATCGCTCTTCTCTTTGTGTCCATAACAAAATGTGTAATAAACGCATTGCATACATTGCTTCATAATAGCGTATCGGCTATAAATCACCTCTAAGTACCATGCCGGTATTAACGAACGTGATGCACTCTCGTCTCCAAAGATGGCGGCTTTATGACCTCTAAGGCTAACAGTGGAGGGATGAAGGACAGTCTAGCAAATCTGTAGTAGGGGGCCCTCAGTCGCACAGTTCATTCTGGCGTAAGCCACAGTGTTGTCCAGACGCATGTGTTTAACTCTGGTGAAAAGTGAAATAAAAAACTCTGGTGTGTCGCAGAAAGTAACTTTCAAAGACTGTAATTATTCATGCCACTTTAGTTGAATCGCAACTCACCACGAAAGGGAAGGTTCTCTAATACAAACGTAGGGTTGTTGAATATACAAATACGATCGATTATAAATCGGTTACTTATATTAATTATACGCTCGATATCTAGCAGACCCAGCGATCATCTACCTGGGATGGGCTTCGATATCTACCAAAAATCCTAAACTCCGGTTCGACTTCCGCTACTAGAACTTATTGAATTCAATTATTAATCACTTAATTATGCTAGAAGATTCAATGAAACGCAATTTTTCACCGCGCTATGCCTTTAAACCACGTCAGAGGCATACAATAATAACATTACTTCACCTGATTGGAATAAGGAGATAACGGTAGAAGAAATATAATAACACAATTAGATTCAGCAGGAAATTTAAGTTGAAATCGATACCAAACACGATATTTTAACGTCATTATTAAGCAATTTAATTCATGCACATATTTAGCCATATTGATAAGTATTCCGCGGGCTAGTCTAATTGCGCGAGCTGTATAAAACCTTCAATTTTTTCCCCCAGCATTCAGGAAGAGAACAGTTCATTAAATCAAAAGGGTTCACATGTAGATCTTATTTGACTTCCTGGCTGCTAAATATTTGGTCAAGGCTTCTCGTGACTGCGATTCAGGAAGTCTTGTTATAAACACCCTAAATTGCATGGGTGTGTTGTGACGTCATAGGATTTCGTGAGTGTAAGCGCGGGTCGTGACATAGCTCATTATGTATGCAAAAGTTAATCAGTCTCACCATTTTACTGTTACGCATGCTCTTCTTTCAATGAGGGATAACCAAGTAACAAAGGCTTATTAATTTATTTTCTCTGATGTCGGCTGACTAAAGAAACACAATAGATTGGGATTATTTGTCGGAATTTTCTAGGAATACAATGGCAAAAATATTTATCCATTTTTGGAATATGTACGTCAGCATTCGGAATTTTAAACCATCCTGACGGTTTGCTTGAAGTTTCATTTCGAAGGAACCTTTCTAGGAAAAGTTGATAACTCAGCTCTGAAAGATCGATTGCTTCTTTCGAAGACAAGCATATAACTCCGCAGCAGAATATTCTATTCTCGAAGACAATGATAAAGCCTTCATCCTGAAGGACATCAGAGTTTGAAAAATAAAATGTATGTTTTATGTGCTCTTAAAATATGTTCTCTTTTAATGAAACCGTAATATGTTGCCGTCCTATATCCGCATTTTGAGAATGTTGGTTGATTTAAAGATTGGTACGATACACTGCTACAAACTATCTGTTAATGGCTAGTGTAGAATTTCTTTCAAGTGGTGGGCGAACAGTCCATTCCCAAACGCAAAGGAGGAACTATGGTTATATCCTTGGCAGTAAAACGAGTTAATCTAGTTGCTGCACTGACGGAAAGAAAAATGTCTGAATTTTTAGAACTATTGCCAGCCACCTGTGCAAAAGGCTTCTGCGCCTTGAATAAGGATTTTGAATTTTTGGCGTGTAAAATTCACATGAACTTCTCTGTCAAAACACACCCTTGAACAATACACGGATGACTTGAAGCTTAGAAATACACGGGTAAACTAAATTAGTAGTAATATATGGCCGGTTCTAAGACAAAGGGGGTATTGTTTTCATTAAGACAATAGGATTAAAGACCCTTCGTTCTATGCCGCAGGTCAGGCCCCATCTTTGTGGTCTGGTCGGAACGCCGCAGCGTAAACAACTGGGACAATGGGCTATTGTTCTTGTACAGGACAATGAGGTATTGTTCCCGTACGCAGGCCACGCCCTTTCTTTGCGGCTGCTCTGAATGCCACCCGGCAGAGAACTGGGACAGTGGGGTGTCGTTCTCGTCGCTAATGGAGGTGTCTCTTTGTGCGCTACAGATACCGCCAGCCAGAGACTCTGAACAATCGGTTATTATTCCAAAGGAGAGGGTGAAAATACTTAACACTCCAGGCCACAAACAAATGCCGCCCGCATCAGAACCGGGAAAATGGGCTGTTGTCCTCAGTCGCCTGCCACCACTCTATCCCCTTAAATCGACGTAAGAGGTTTAAACCACAAAGACACTGCCGATTAAAAATTACAAATGTTTTGACACCCTTTGGTGGTATTTTCCTGACACTGAGGGGTAAAGTCCTCCGGCGCTACAGTTCTAAATATCTCTGTCAATCAATCAGGTAATGTTCGTCCATGCATAACATGATTTATCGTCTTTGAAAAATCTGGGATTTATACTGCTAAGAAAGGCTATATTGCACTCTAACGTCTCGGTATCACGCACCTAAAACGCTGGACGCAGACAGTTGATTAAAGTACCCCATCGCCACGTGTAATTGATTGATTAATATAATTAAACGTAGGTTGTAGATCGATAAATACAATTATTCCGATAAAATATTTTTTATTGATACGGTGTAAAGAGTTTATGTCGATAAAGCACCCCACCCACCCGCGCAAGCACGCGCGTGCCCACGCAAATCCTTTTTCTAAGACTTAACTAAGTGATCATTACGAGTGTATAATTATTACGAATAATAACACCTGTTTAATTCTGCTTTGAGGGAAATTTTCGAGCTTATAAGAATATTAAACTTCTTTTATGAATTAAAAAAATGCATGACTAAAAGACAGAGTTAGCGTAAATGGCTAACTCAAATAACGCAAGACGCCAACATATTTAAGCGGATATTTTCGAAATCCTGAGCGTATACTGCCGTCCTCATCGGCGATCTCACGCGGAATGATATAGGTCGTATCGTCAAGTCTTTGTTCTACCTTGTCCGACCATAACAAACAGGCAACTCCCACCCTATACTGCTCTCTGCCTGGCACGGAGGGAAGGTACGCCTGTACAGCGTGCTTGACCGCTTCCTGTCTGTGAGGTAAAAGACGGAAGCTGCCATGATGGGTCTTTAGCGCTCGAAGCCGGTCATGATATGCCTTAGCATTCCAAGAAAACATAAAATAGCTAAGGCGAGCGTAAATTATTTGAAAGGAGGATAACGAACCTCCCGCTTAAAGATTCTTTCTTTTATTTCTAAGCCTTGTTTACACGCGGGGTTGACTCTGAAAAACTAAATAAATAATGAAACATGGGGTTCTCTAAGAGGACGACAAACCATTCGCTTTGTTGTTCTTTTAATTAACACCAGTTTAAGAGCGTTCATAAGTAAAACGCAATTTCTTTGGTATTCTCGCAACAAAATGAAAAGCCGTCTGTAACAGATCCATGATTGTTTAGGCACACTGAAAACCTCTGAAATTCTTATAAAGTATTATTGCTCGCAGACTGAAAGTTCATATCATTTCACGCTTGACTTGATTTTATAGAAATTTAAAATGTGACTGAACTGAAAAACAGAACTCGGTGTAAACGTAAATAACATGATGCGCTCACACTAAAAACATACCAGGACTAAAGCGGTATTGAATACCAGTGGGAATAGAACTATGAACTCCTGCGATATAAATGCTTTTATGAATTCGAATCATGGGAGGACTTCAAGTATAAATTTGATATCCTTTTTTTAAAAAACTTACACCCGTGGTCTTCGTTAAACGCACCAATGATTTATACCTTTGTACATCCCTGGCAAAATTTTTGTACTACCCTGAGGTTGGGGTAAACCAGTTCTAGGAAATTCCATTTTTAAAAGGCTTTCATAAACACAGTCCTTTACGGGCCTAATGCAAGGGTTTCTAAACATCACGCTACGGCGAGATAACATCTCCATATGCCTGTGAATGCTTCAAATATAACACTTGAGTGAATAATACACATATTCAAAATAATAGCCTAGTGTTTGGTAGGGAGAAATAAAAGATCGTATGGAAGACTGATTCTGATCGGTAATATTTAATACTGCCTGAATACCGGATATCTATCGATGGGAAAGCTTTCCCCATGTCTAAAAATTATAGCATCCCTACATTGCTCCAGGAAAATTATATCATACAATACTTTTACTTATAACAATACTTTTTTCATTATTTCACGCTAAAATTTCAATTAAATAATACCTGCAATACGTTCTTTATAAAGAAATAATGAAATATGAGTCCCCTTAAACAGACAGGGACAGCAAACCATGTTTTTAAAGAAATTTAAAAAGGTGATGAATGTTTGTCTCTAACACCTGATCGAACAGTTGTTTACAGGTTTAGACATGGACATTTGACTATCTTTAAACCGCGGGTTACACGTCATCCTTAACAAAGGCAGCCTTAAAATTAAATATGACAGTTTTTAGACTAAATGCAAATAACAGAGATCTAGGGTCTTAAAACGCGCAGACACTCAAGCTAAAGGTACAGAGGCTTTCAAAACAGGCATTCCCCACTTTGAAAATATATATGCATTGCGAATATGAAAACAAGGTGGATCTGAGTGCTTCAAAACGTACACCTTCTAAAGTCGTGTTGAGTACTCTAGCAGAGAGGTCGGCCATGGGAGGGCTTCAAATATAAATTTGTTATCTGTTTTATAACCTCTTTTCTTCTAAGAACGCGCACCAGCGGTCTTCGAGAAATGCATCAAAGTGGTATACTGTGGTTTAAACATCCGTGGCACAATATGTTGTATTACCCTGAGTTTGGGGTAAACCAGTTCTTGGAAAATCCCGCTTTTAAAAGACATTCATATACGACGGTCTTTACGGTCTTAATGGGGGATATCCAAACAGAAAGTTACCGGGAGATAACATCTCCATATACCCGTGAATGCTTCAAATATAAACCCTGAGTGTATTTTAGCAATACACGTATTCAAACAGTAACCTAGTTTTCGGTGAGGAGAGATAATAGATCATAGAGGAGACTGATTCTGATCGGTAATATTTAATACTAATTGAATACCGAAACTCTATGAATACAAGGGCTTTCCTCATGTCTAAGAATTATAGGATCCCGCATAGGTCTAAGCTGATAATATATAAATAGCGAGGTTCTCTGCGAGGGTAGCGTGTCTACTTCACATTCCAGAAATGCCGAGTTCGAAACTGCGTTAAATGAGTTACCGGATAAGGGAAAACCCGCACATTAAGCGTCTTTATAACTGTAGGTGTATATTGCGTGTTTTCTCATTTATCTGAAAACACCGCACTTATCGGAAAATATCTCTACGCATAGATGATGCTGTAAATCTTGTAACCGGTCTAGCCGCATTTATTTATACACCTGTCAAATACAAATATTGTTTGTATGATACCGATAACAAACTGATTTTTTTGGGATGTTACACAAACAAATATGATTTGGAGGGGATCATAAAAGTATAGTACTTAGCATTAAAATGGGAGAAAGGAAATCACCTTAAGCACCTCTACATTTCTAGGTCATTCTCTTAAATATATTCAATAGAGGCGACCCAGAGCCTGATGGGGAGATGTCTTTGTGTCGGAACGGTCTTCATAGTTTAATCTTGAAGAAAGAAGATCCGTAACTAGGACCGTCTGCAATAAAGAGAGTACGCTAGGACGACTACGGAACTAAATGTCACTAACACACTAACTAATCGAGCTGAATGGTTCAGGCGATAACGTCTGTGGTCAGCATACGGAGGTCGCGGGTTTAATTCACGCAGTTGACACTCCTGATTTCGGGGTCTTTTCGCTGTTTTCGGTAATATTTAATGTTCAACACAGGTTAACTATGGGGTAAGATTAAATTGAGTTTTATTTACGGACGCTTTTTAACGGCTGTGGTCCTTAGCGTCTATATTAGGCGTGAAAGACCGGTAATTTTGTCACAGGGCTCTTTCTCAAGCTTCACGTTATTTTACGTGGCGTAGATATACGACATTCTATGGGGTATTGTGTATAGGACCTGTATATAGAACACTGTGCTTAAACGTCCGTGGAAAGAAGGTCATTTGAGTGTATAACATCAGATATTTTTATGTGTTATGGATATATGTATGGATTTTTAGGTAATACATTATAAGAAATTAACTATCGTAATTATTTCTAAGTATTTTTTTCTTTTTACGTGCAACAATCAAGTTTATTATTATTATCGTCAACCTTCAAAAACATATATTGCCTATAGGGTACGGTGTATGGGTCCTGTATATAGAACACTGAACTTAAACATCCGTAGATGGAAGGCCATTCCAGTGTATCACATCAGATATTTTCTTTATATGTTATGGATATATGTAAGAATTTTTAAGGAATACGTTATTAGAAATTAACTATAGCAATTATTTCTAAGTATTATTTCCTTCTTCAGTGCAGCAATCAAGTTTACCATTATTATTATTATTATTATTATTATTATTATTATTATTATTATTAACACCAAGAAAGCTTATCTAATTATTTAATTTTTAAAGAGACTGTTTCACTCCCATGTATAAAATTATAAGATACCTACATTGCTCCAGGAAAATTATATTAAACATTTTTATATTATTTACCCTAAAATTATAGTTAAATAATACACGCAATATGTCATTTATACAGATCTATGTATGAGCTTGGAGTCCAAGGCGATGGTGTCCTACGACTGTACTCACCATCATATCATGATTGAATAACACATTGAACGCAGTCGGGTGCTTCAAATATAATACCTGAGTGAATATTTTGATAATGAAATAATAAACAATGAATTTTAGCAATACACGTATTTAAAATAATAGTCAAGCGTTATATACACAGGGGGATTTTCCCTTCCGCCATATTACTGCATTTTCCTGGAAATTCCCTAACTGGTTTAAACGCGTTTATTTTATGAAACGTCACCTGTGCGAGACTTGCTCCCCTCCATGAATCCTTAGAAAAAATGTTGCAACTCGAGTAGCCTATCGAAGTGTCGACGATCTGTTGCCTTTCGTAGGATGGGGTTGGCGGTCGCTACTGATTTGTACAGTTTGAATTGCGCTGGGTGTCCCTTACACTTCCAGCTCTTACACATCTTGCATTGCACTGGGTGTCCCTTACAATTCCAGCTCTCTGTTCGTTCTAGTTGCTCGGGCGACTCTGTCATGCACATGTCGACGATCTGTTGCCTTCTGAAGGATGGGGTTGTCGTTCGGTATAGATCACTACAGCCTGAATTGCGCCGGGTGTCCATAACATTCCTGGCTCTCGGACCGTTCCAGTTGGTCGCGTTTCTCTGTCTTCTGCATGCATACGATCTGTTGCCTTCTGAAGGATGAAGTCGGTGAATGGTATAGTACTGTACACCTAGTATTCCGCTAGGGGTCCCTAACATTTCCAGCTGGTCGTGCGTCTCTCCAATCTAAATTTCAACTATCTGTTGCCTTCTGAAGGATGAGGTTGGTGGTCTGTATAGATCTGTACAACCTGCATTGCGGTACGTGTCCCTAACATTTAGCTCTCTGGTCGTTGCAGCTGCTCGCGCGACCCTGTCATCTGCATGCCGACGATCCACTACTTTCAGAGGAAAGAGGTTGGTGGTCGTATAGATCTGTACAGGTTGCATTGCGTAGTGTGTCCCTAATATTTCCAGCTCTCAGACCCTTCCAGCCGATCGCGCGTCTCTGCAATCTACATACTGACGATCTGTTGCCTTCCGAAGGATGGGGTTGGCGGTCGATATTGATCTGTACAACTTTAATTGCGCTGGGTGCCCCTAACATTTCCAGCTCTGTCGGAGTTCCAGCTGTTCGCGCAAATCTGCCATCTACATCTTCATGACGTATTACCTTCTGAAGGATGAAGTTGGCGATCGGTATAGGTCTCTACATCATGCTTAGATAGACACCAAATTCTATTTTGGTTGACGCAAGTTCCAGAGAGCATCCTTTTCCCCTGATCGCAGCTTCCATCTTCTGGTTACGTCTGGTGTCTACGTTTACTGGTTAAGTTGGTTACCTTTGGTTAAATTTCTGGTTACGTGGTGTTACGTCGTGTTACGTGGCTAGGCTACGTCGTGTTACGGTGTGTTACATGGTTATGTTACGTGGTGTGATGTGGTTTTACGTGATGTTCCGTGGTTTTACGCGGTGTTACGTGTTTAGGATGGTGCAGGAGACATGACAGTCAAAGGGCAGGGTCCCTATCCTTTAAATATTTGAACTTGGAGCCTGTTCCGTCCAACCTGACGTCTACTCACTCTGCGACCAATCGTTGTTCGGATGACGAATGTTTCCAGAGAGCATCCTTTTCCTCTGCTCGCCGCCTCCATTTTCTGGCTATGTACGTTCGTTTTCTCATGTTAAGTGGTTAGGATGGTTCTGTAGACATGACTGACAAAGGGCGGGATCCCTACGTTTTAAAGGTTTGAACTTGGAGCCTGTTTCGACCAACCTCACGTCTACGGACCCTGAGACCAATCCCTTTCTGAATGACCAATGTTTCCAGAGAGCATCCTTTCCCCCTGCTATACAAAGGCCGAGTTTCCCTCCATCACTCTCATCCGAGATATATACATATTTGCGTGTTACGAATTCAGTCATTCGTTTTTAATTCCTTCGAGCGATAGTATTCACGACATTACACATGGAGGAAAACAAGTCGCTAAATGCTGCATATGTGGTCGGATTCTAAAGAATCGTTTTTTGTTAAGACTTAAGATGAATAGAGTGAGATGTTATACTGAATCGACTCTCATTTCTACACTTGATTCTCCTGTAGGCGCGGAATCAGAATACAGCGGAGGTCATGTGTTCACTAATTTGACGTTTCCATATGGTGATAATTCCGTGATATCTACGCATGAAAATCCGAATAGACTGGTAAATATGTTAAGATTACTTATTGCGTCGAAAGAGGTTGGTATTAGCAATCATACGAGCGAGATTGAAGAAATTATAAGTAAGCTAAAAGCATCTAAAGTTATAGCATGACAAGTCCAAAAATTGCGTTAATGAATTTCGACGATAGTTAACAAGAACTTTGAAATATATAATGATTATCAAGAAATTTTACTAAATAAAATACCCTATCCAGAGTTTGCTGAAATGTTTAATTTTTTTACAAATAAAGTGTTTACCTGCAGGACTCTTTCTCTGTGATGTGTACGATTATATAATTGAGTGTTTAGAAAGTCTAGACTATCATCATTGTCTTTGGGAAATATGTATGGTTTTTATGATGGATTGTAATGGGTTAATGTTTATAAAAGAAATTTTGTTTATATTATAAAGTTCTCTTTTTATTAATATTATTATATACATCATATCACCACCCTGAAATATTAGATGGTTCTGTCTTCTAGATTCCATTTATTCAAGCGTCTTCTAAAATAGTTCAATATATATTTTGTTTTAGATTTCATGCAGCATTAATGTTTTAAGATATTTCATACTCCTTTAAACAATTATGCAATTATTTATGAAATGAATGGAAATGGCGGAAATACAATAATAATGAACAAATAGTTTATATTATCGGTACATTCTACACACGCAAATGTTTTTTTTTTTTTTTTTGCAGGTTGCAGACTGCGCGGTGTAGCACTTCTTCACTGATTAAGATTACTGGACGTTGTTGGGAATGTTCCTATTACATTTCTGTTGATGGTTGTTTTACACTAACTCCTTCTTCCTCTTTATTTACCTCGCCCTTGTGGTACTGTAACACACATTCAATTTATTTGCATCTTGTTATGAGTATATGCTTTCAGGTAAAGAACATTGAAGGGACTATTAAACATCTTTCTGCCTGACATCGCCCAGACTACAACCTAGTCGTTATATACACATATTTGTTTTTAATACGGTGATGCATACTTTAGACAAATGTTATCCTAGTGAGCCGTGTATTTATAAACTCAAAAGCTGTAACTCTAAATGAAACATTGAAAGGTTAGCTGAATTATTTCTACAAACCTTAACAGGAAGAAAAGACAGTTTACATGTCTTAAACTTGTCAGCTGGTACTAGTCCGTGATATACAATTTGAAACTTTCCGGGCATTTCCTCCAACTATTCGCTTGTTAGGGCTGCATATCTCGCTGGAAGACCTGCTTTTCGACTAAGACTGCAACCACTCTAGCACCGTATCTCGTATCAATTTCTCTTACGGCTTTTATAATATAAGATTCCTCGAGCTGAAGATCTTGTAGTCTTTGAACAGTCGGAAAAATACTATATGCAACCAGTGTGTTAAGCTGTGCTGCCAAGCTCTCTGCATTAGGAACAGAAAAACAAATTCTTTATTAGAGACTGTATTTCATAAAGGAAATCATTTATTTGACAGTCACGAGATTATTAATATTTTCTGTATAATATAATAATAATGATAATAACAATAATAATGTTAATGTGTGTAAATATAAAGCAGGTTCTAATTTACTATTGAAGTTCGTTACGGAGGCTTTTTTCTATTTAAATATTTACATCATATTAAAGGATTTACTCTATTATAGTGCATAATTCGCACAACAAAACGTTTTGCAATATTGTAAAATGCAAAAACGTTAAGATGTTCAAATAATGTGTTTTTCACTAGAAATGAATATAATTCACTCGCTAAAAATCCGTATTTAGGCACTTAGAGTAATACTTAAAACTGAATAATTAACTAAACTGCTTGCATTTTAGAAATGAAATTCACAGAGCTAGCTATTAACTGTAGAATGTTGAGCTATTTGTATATAAAAACCCGACATTCAAAAAACAACAACACATTTATAAGTTGCATACAGAGAGTAATAAGTTAACTTTTAAAGTAAATAAGATGCTTTTAAAACTTACCAGACATGGCATTTAATGAAATTTCGCAGAGCGAGATAAAAAAACAAGAATAATACTTAGGTCGATGTGTCTCGCACGACAGAGTGAAAATTGCTGGCGCAGCTGTCTCTTTTATATAATTTTTTCCTATATAAAATTGCAAGTGAGAGGCGTGACGGTATAAATTAAATTGATCTGATACGCTACTCGAGTAGAAACATCTTTTCTAAGGGGTCATGGAGGCAGCTATTCTCGCAAAGGGGACGTTTCATAAACTAAACGCGTCTAAACAAGTTAGGGGATTTCCAGCAACATGCAGTAATATGACGGAAGGGAAAATCCTCTTGTGTATATAACGCTAGACTATTAATTTTAATACGTGTATTGCTAAAATTCATTGTTTATTATTACATTACCAAAATATTCATTCAATTATTATATTTGAAGCACCCGAATGCGTTCAATGTGTGATTCAATCATGAGTACAGTCGTAGGGCACCATCGCCTGGGACTCCAAGCTCATACATATATCTATATAAGTAACGTATTGCGTGTATTATTTAACTATAATTTTAGGGTAAATAATGAAAAAAGTATTGATATACTTTTCTTGGAGCAATGTTGGTATCTTAT
Source organism: Deroplatys truncata (assembly GCA_030765065.1). NCBI lineage: Eukaryota > Metazoa > Arthropoda > Insecta > Mantodea > Mantidae > Deroplatys > Deroplatys truncata. The sequence continues at coordinate 403,051,133 of CM060990.1, read as the reverse complement.
AATTTTAGACATGGAAGTGAAACACCAGTCTGTTTAAAAATTAAATAAACAGCTAAGCTTTCTAAACGTTAATACTACTACTACTACTACTACTACTACTACTACTACTACTACTACTACTACTACTACTACTACTAATAATAATAATAATAATAATAATAATAATAATAATAATAATAATAATAGTAAACTTGATTGCTGCACTGAAGAAGGAAATAATGCTTAGAAATAATTGCGATAGTTAATTTGTAATAACGTATTACTTAAAAATACTTACATATATCCATAACATATACAGAAAATATCTGATGCGATACACTCGAGTGGCATTCCATTTACGAATGCTTAAGTACAGTGTTGTATATACAGGACCCATACACCATACCCCATAGGAAATATATGTCTTTGAAGGTTAACAATAATAATAGGTAATAAACTTGATTGCTGCACTCAAAAAGGGAATAATACTTAGAAAGATTTGCGATAGTTAATTTTTTATAAAGTATTACTTAAAAATCCCTACATATCTCCATAATACACGTAACAAAATATATGATTTTATACACTTGAGTGACCTTCCCTCTACAGATTTTTAAGTACAGTGATGTATATACAGGTCCTATACACCATACCCAATAAGAAACTTGCGTTCAGCATTAAATATTACCGAAAACAGCGAAAAACCCTGTGATCAGGAGTGTCACTTGCGTAATTTAAACCCGCGACCTCCATATGCGAACCACAGATCTTATCACCTGAACCATTCCGCTCGATTAGCTAGTGTGTTACACGCAAATGACCTTAGTTTCGTTGTCGTCTTAGATTACTATCTTGATTACAGACTGTCCAAGTTAAGGATCTTCTTTCATCAAGATTAAACTATGAAGACCGTTCCAACACAAAGACATCTCCCCATCTGGCTCTGGGTCGTCCCTATTGAATACATTTAAGAGAATGACCTAGAAATGAAGAGGTGCTTAATTTGAATTCTTCCTCGCATTTTAATTCTAAATACAATACTCTTCTTATCATTCCCTACCAATCATATTTCTTTGTTTAACATCCCATAAAAATCAGTTTGTTATCGGTATATACAAACAATGCTTGTATTTGACAGGTGTATAAATAAATGCGACCAAAAAAGTTAGAATATTTACAGCATCATCTTTGCGAAGAGATTTTTCCAATATGTATGGTCGTTTCAGACAAATGAGAAATTATTTTAAAAAGCACGCAACATACACTACCCCTTTAAATACGCTTAATGGGTGGGTTTTCCCTTATCCGGTAAATCACCTAACCGATATTCAACCTCGGGACCTCTTGAATGTGAAGTAGACACCCTACCCTCGCAGAGAACCTCGCTATTTATTTATTATCACTCTGGAGCGATATGGGGATTCTTTAATTTTTAGACATGAGGAAAGCCCTTGTATCGATCGAGTTCCGGTATTCAATCAGTATTAAATATAACCAGTCAGAAACAGTCTTCTCTATGATTTTTTATTTCTCCCCATCGAACACCAGGCTATTGTTTTGAATACCTGTATTGCCAAAATCCACTCAAGTGTTATATTTGAAGCATTCACAGCTATATGAAAATGTTATATACCCCATTAAGGGGACCTAGGACAGATTATATGATTTTCTACAAATCTTTTTTCAATCTTTTTAAAATTTTGTTTGTTGGTTTCCTTCATTCTAAATGGCATTATGTGTAAATTTCAATAAAATTGATGAAGTAGTTTTTTTAGATATGAGTTATTTTCTGTTTTTCATATCACGATATTTGAAAATTATGAAATACTCCATGCGGGACAAATTTTTATTTTTCATCAATACCACTTTGTCAAATTAATATTTGAACTCCTTACAAATTATTCTAGTATGATTTTTGCATTTTGTGCTTTGAATAACAAATTATTAATTATAATCATTAATGCAGATATTACAGCCTAAAAAGTAAAAAGTTTTAGGATTAATAGCCCACTGTGTTCAAGTTTTACATAGTAGCCCAAAAATGATACTACAACTTCTTTAGAATGCCAAGTTTCATGCAAAACTAAAGAAAACGGACCCGCATGGGACATTTGACATATTGAAAAATGTCGTTCTGAGAAAACTTAAATTTTATATTGAAAACATCTATACAGGCTAACGTGTCTGGTCTAAAGGGTTAAATTGTCCAGAACCATAGCTCTTTCCCTCCTTCTTCTTCTTAGCCTCTTCTGCTTGCAATTTCAACACCTTCTTCTTCTTTCTGGTGGACTTCTGCTGCTGTAATGTGGAGCGGTGACTTTCATACTTTCTGCGAGAATCTCTTTTCAGAGCTATTTTTCTTCCTATTCCAGTAATTTCTTCTCCAGTTGAACTGGCTTTTACTTCTTGTGAAGCAATGCATCCCATATTATATTCAGAAATGGCATCAATTACTCCTATGTTTAACCTTTAACTGGAAACAAAGGTTTCCTTAGGACAGTTTCTTCAAACTGAAGAATGCAAACTTTCATTTGCATTCTGAATTCTACCTTGGGTGCATCTTGACAAAAGTTCAGTACAGGCTAGTCTTTGGTACAATGGTAGTATTTTTACTAGCATAGCAGAAGAAAACTGTATAGACATAACCTTATGGCTTTCTGGCTTTTTTTCTTCTGCAATACTTCTGTTGTAGAAGCACCATGAATCTTTTCCAGAAGGACATTTACTATGTTTTTGGCTTTCATCAGTAGATGAGCAATGATACAAAGTGGATAGATGGCAGATTTCATCCTATCAACATCGGGTAAATTAGAGACAATGGCATTCCTATAATAATTGGTTAACTTGACAATATTAGCTTCTTTTAGTGTTCCTGGTCCTCGTCCACCAAGTTGAGTGCCTTTTACTTTCCATTTCTGTACCAAATTCCTTAATCCTGTACCCATCCTCTTGGCAATATAGTTAACACACTCTTCTTTTATATTTGTGGTATCTGATCCATATATAGCTTCCTTTGTCAGGTGAAGGCATGTTTTGGCATCACCGTCAGATAATAGAGTTGTGTAGCGCATGGAACACTCACTTACAGACCTCCTCCATAAGATATCTGCTGCAGAAACTTCCATAGCAACATATAAACCAGAGTAATTCTTACAGCATTCTCCAGGTGTACTTTTATGTCCTCTAAGTCCTATGTTATACTCTGGGGTATCTTCTCCCAGTTCATTTTGAGAGAGGATACACATGGGGCAATATTTTGATATAATTTCAAAGTCAATGACTAATGCAGTTAAAATATCAATTACTATCCCTATCCCATATAGAGATCTGAACCCGCTCTTGTGCCAGGTTCCGTCAAATGACACAGCTATATCTATTACTTTCTTATTTATGCTTGCAGCATTCAGATCCTTATGGGATTTATGCACTGCTTCTCTTGATTTAGAAAGAACATTTCTTCTTATGGTCTCTGATTCATCTGCTAAGGCATGCATATGCTTAGTGAATGTTTTAGAATCTATTATATTCAAATTCATGCTCATGCAAAATCTTTCCATTGTTCTGTGACCCCCTCCAATTTTTAAAAGTGACTCTATAAATCTTCTATTTACATCAGAAGCAGTCTTTTTACTTTTGCAATCAGTCTTTACTTTTGGGCTGGAGTAAACATCTGAAAATGTCTTGTCACAATTCTTACATTTTACACTAACCTTACATGCTAGGCCCTTATTTCCTCCTGTCTCAATAATCAAAGACTTTTCCCCACATTCATCACATACTATATTGCTACATAACTCATTCACTTGTGAGTGAATTAAAATGTATTTACTTTCATATAGGTTAGGCTGTGTAAGTGGTGTTTCAAAATATCTGAGCTTTTTGTCACTGGCAGAAGTTATTTCATGTGTACTGATATGTGTGGGTAATGTATTATGTACAACAGAAGTAGAATCTGAAATTTCTGTGATAATATTTGAATCAGATAAAATACTTTTCTGATCACATGGCAATGTTGATGAGCCAGGTTGTGATTCTATAGTTTCTTTGGGAACACCTTTCCATCTTCTTTCAATATTTTTCAGAGTCTTTAGCTTTCTTTTACTCATCCTACCTGTGGGTTTCCTCCAACTTGCACTTAGTGTATGCATTTCAATTACCAATAAATAAACTTAAAAGACAGTGATAGTAATAACCTCACAAAACCAAGCTGCATGTAAATATAACACATCATTATTTAAAACTTATAAAACAGATAAAATCTTACAAATAAATTCTTAAAATATTTAAATACTATAATAAAAATACATTTTACTGGTGTGAGTTGGCTGTATATCTTGTTTATAAAAAATTCGGCTATATTTAGAACTCTTATGAAGATGAAGTTTCGTTGTAGTTACAGTACTGAACACCAGATGGAAGCAACAATCAATACACACTGACTTTGGCGCAAATTTGAATGATTTTTTGGAAAGAAAGTAATTATTTTGCAAGTGACAACAAAAATGGGCGTGGCGTGCATTTAAATTTCCGTGCAGTGGTTTTTAAAAAGGCTAACCAAACCCTTTAAAAATGCGCTTATCAACATAAAACTCATTTAAATGTTTGACTAACATTATAAAGAGTTAATTTTTGCAGAAAACAAAAAATTGAAAATTTTGGCAATTTTGACTAAAAAATGTGTCCTAGGTCCTCTTAAGACCGTAAAGACCGTCGGCTATGAATGTCTTTTAAAAGCGCGATTTTCCAAGAACTGATTTACCCCAACCTCAGGGATATACAACATATTTTGTTAGGAATATGTAACCCGCAGTGTAACCCATTGATGCATTTCTAGAAGACCGCTCGTGCGCGTTTATAGAAGAAAAAAGGTTTTAAAAATAGATTTCAAATTTATATTTGAAGCCCTACCATGGTCGTATTCGCAATTATTATATATTTTCTAAGAGGAGTATGTCTGTTTTGAAAGCCTCTGTAATTTTAGGTTGATTTTCTGAACGTTTTAAGGTCCCTAGATCCCTGTTATTTACATTTAGTCTAAAGAATGTCATATTTCATTTTAAGGCTGCCTTTGTTAAAGATGACATGTAACTCGCGTTTTAAAGAAACTCAAATGTCCCTGTCTAAACCTGTATACACCTTTTCGAAAAGGTATTATAGACAAACGTACATCGCCTTTTCAAATTTTTTAGAAAGATGGTTTGCTGACCCTGTCAATTTAAGCAGACTCATATTTCATTATTTGTATATAAATGACGTTTTCCACGTATCATTTAACTATAATTTTAGCTTAAAGTAATCAAAAAGTATTGTTCTCTTGATATAATTTTCCTTGAACGATGTAGTGATCCTATAATTTTAGACATGGGAAAACCTTTGTATCGATAGAGTTCCGGTTTTCAATCCGTATTAAATATTACCGATCAGAATCAGTCTTCTATATGATTTTTTATTTCTCCCTTACCGATTACATGGCTATTGTTTTGAATATGTGTATTATTCACTCAAGTGTTATATTTGAAGCATTCACAATTATATGGCGATGTAATCTCCCCTTAGCGCGGTGTTTGGAAACCTCTCCATTAAGCCCGTAAAGACCTGTGTCTATGAATATCTTTTAAAAGCGGAATTTCCAAGAACTAGTTTACCCCAAACTTAGGTGTATACAAAATATTTTGCTAGGGATGTATAAGTGTATAAATAGTTGGCACATTTCTCGAAGACCGCAGCTGTGTTTTTATAAAAAAATACCAAATTTATATTTGAAGTCCTCCCATGATTCCAATTCATAAGATCATTTATATCGCATGAGTTCAGGGTTCCATTCCCACTGGTATTCATTAACGCTTTAGTCCTCGTATGGTTTTAAGGTCAGCGTATCATGTTATTCACATTTGCAACAAGTTTTGTCTTTCAGTTCTATCACCTTTTAAATTTCTTTAAAATCTAGTCAAGCGTGAAAAGACATGAACCTTCCATCTCCTAGCAATAATGCTTTATGTACGAATTTCGGAGGTTCGCGGTGTGCCTAACAATCACGGATCTGTTACAGACGACATTTTCATTTTTTTGCGGGAATATAAAAAAGTTTTATTTGTGAACGCTCTTAATGATGTTAATGAAGAGACCCACAAAGGGAATGGTTTGCTGTCCTGGAAGGTTAGGGAGCCCCATATGTCATTATTTATTTTTATTTTCAGAGTCAATCCCGTGTGTAAAGAAGCCTTACAAATAAAAAAATCTTAAAGCGGGATGTTCCTTTTTCTTTGTTCAAATGATTTACGCTCGCCTTATCTATTTTATTTTTTCTTGGAATGTTACAGGCATAACATGGCCGGCTTCCGTCTTTTATCTCACAGACAGGAAACAGTCAAGCACGCTATACAGGCGTATCTTACCTCCGTGCTAGGCAGAGAGCAGTATAGAGCGGAAGGTTGCCTGTTCGTTATGTTCGGAGCAGGTACAACAGAGACCTGATACGACCGATTTCATTCCGCGCAAGATCGCCGACGAGGACAGCAGTATACGCTCAGGCACCTTAAATACGTGAGCGTCTTGCGTTTTTTGAGTTAGCCGTTTTGGCTAACTCTGTCTTTTAGTCATGCATTTTTTTAATTCATATAAGAAGTGTAATATTCTTATAAGCCTGAAAATTTCCCCCAAAGCAGAACTAAACAGGTGTTATTATTCGTAATAGTTATACACTCGTAATAATCACTTAGTTAGGTTTTACAAAAAAAATGCGTGGGTGTGCGCCTGCTAGCGCGGGTGGATGGGGTACTTTATCGACATCAACTCTTTATACCGTATCAATCAAAGATACTCTCCATTGGAATAATTGTATTCATGGATCGACGATTTGCGTTTAATTATATTAATCAATCGGTGACAGTGGGGTACTTCAATCAACGATCTGCGTTCAGCCCTTTAGGTTCGTGATACCGACACGTTAGAGTGCAATATAGCCTCTGTTAGCAATATAAATCCCTGATTTTTCAATGACGTTAGATGATGCTATGCACGGACGAACATTACCTGATTGATTGACACAGATATTTGGAACTTTAGCGCCGGGGACTTCACCACCCCCAGTGTCGGAAAATACCGCCAAAGAGTGTCACACCTCTCGTTTTGAACAATACCCCATTTTTCAGAGTATCTGGCTGGCGATATCAGTAGCGCATAAAGACACACCTCCATTAGCGACGAGAACAATACCCCATTGTCCTCGTTGTCTTCGCGGCGGCGTTCAGACCAGGCGTCAAAAAGGGGCGTGATCTGCGGCATAGAAAAAAGGGTCATTAGTCCTATCATCCTGCTGAGAACAATACCCCATTGTCCCAGAAACGGCCATATATTACTACTTAAATTATTCGTTCAATTAGAATTTTAAGACAAGCTACCCTTAAATAATACAAGGGTGATTTGAAGCTTAGGAATACATTCTTCATTAAACTATAACTGTTCACGGGTAACAAGTACAAGACTACTCTGGCTAATTTAACAGAGTGGGAAGGTTGTGTTTACAAAATTTTGGGTACCCCAAACCTGTGAAATAACTTCTGTATTGGGATTTAAATTCTTTATTATGTAATAGTAAGACGACTTTCCGATACAAGTTAGGTATGCTTCAATGTATCCGATGTCGTAGAAGGTGTTATTCGTTTACGCGTTCCGACATTTTCAGACGTGTTCCGAGAGCCGAATCATACTGACGCCAAATAAGATAAGGGCACAGATTCGTCTTAAAGCATGCTGAGACATTATGTTGTCAAATGGCTCCGAATATAACAGATTCCTCTCAAAGTGAAGCTGGTTACATCTTACGCCCAATATGTCAGAATTCTTGATGCAGAACAGTAATGTTAAGAAAGGCGTAGATACATAACCTGGTTTTATTAAACCAACACTTCCTCAACATTTAATTCTTCAGAAATTCTTATTTTTATAAACAGCCGTTTACAGCTTTTCGTAGTTTCATGAATCTAGTGTCATATAATTAGGCTAGTACTTTTAACATTCATAAAGTATGTGACGTAACTTATCGCAATTTATATAACGTAATTGCATTACTATAGCAAAACTTAACTTATTCATACGATCTTACGTATCATAGTTCAACGGCATTTTGTAATCGCACCACCCTGCAAAAGCGAACCGAATGGCACCCTCCAAGGGAAGAGATGGGTAGAAGTAATTGGTAGGAAGGCATAGGGGACTTGCACTTTAAGTTATCTAGAATTTCCAACAGACAAAATCCACACCAATTATATACCAATTGTATTGACAGGCGAGCGTAGATTCATAATTGACCTCGAAAGACTTATATAGGACGGAAGGTGTCATCAACTACTCGTTTCGATTGAGAGATAGGCGTGCACATTAAGTTATCCAAAACCGACAAATGTTTAATATACCTAACTTATACTACCTTTATATTCTTTCCTCCAGTAACACCGATAACGAGTTTGGCATGTCGCCGTTACATTGTACCTTAAAAGTTCTTGTTGCTAATTTCTAAGTATATTTCTAAATGCATATCACTCTTTGTGCTTAGTTAATCTGTCAACGTATTTTTCCGCATATAGTTTCAAACGTGAGAAGCATTTCAAAATTACTTATATTTGCCTAATTAACAAGTTTGAACGTACTACAGGTAATCTGCGTTGTAATAAATAATAAATATCTGCTAGATGATTTAAAGTGACAGTGTTTTTAACAAATTAGTCGCGTCGTATTTCTCTCTTTCATTACATTGCTATTACAAACTTCCACTCGCTTACATCTGCCAATTAGACTGCTAGTTCTGCTGAATCTTTGCACAGCCCATTGTTTCTCTGTAAAACAAGGGCACCACTAACATATTGCGTAGGTCAGTAGAAACAATGTGAATATGCAGCAGAGGTAGCAGGTTTTATTCTGTAACGCAAACTATACAAGCAAGAAGAAGATGCGAAAGGGGAGTTGGGATGTGCCGGAGGAGTTACATGAATCAACACATAATAATGACTAAGTAAACGAGCCTTTTATATTGTAACAGTAGCTTAAAGATATTTTCTCCCTTTCTTTCAATCTACGCAAAACAAATATATATTGTTTATTAAAGAAAGCTTAGATATTTACTTTATTAACTTTATGTGTGATGCATTTCAGCCATAAATTATCAATCTAACCTAGCACTTGATACCGATTCGTACGTATTCAGCATTAAAGACGCACAAATATCAATAGCATACTGCTGTTTCAAAAACTTAAAACAAGTAGCCAACATAACATTGACACCGTGTACAGCAAATTCTAGAGCTCCATTGTTCATAATATGAAATGAATAATTATATCTTTATGTTGTGAAATGTGTTTCTAGAGGTTTCCCTTTAATTATTGATTTTGTTGGCCGATATTCTAAAAATCATACTTATAAAGGTATACATACTACATGTTACGTACTTTATTGTGTTATACGTGGTGCTAAATGATCATTTTTTTCCTTTTGAACCTAATTTTGGACTCATATTTCGTGCTCTGTGAATGAAGCTGACAATTAAAGATTAACTCCATAAAAATTGAACGATCGCTGGTGTCCAACCGGGTAACTGGGAAGCGTATGCAGGCAGCCCGATCAGTCATATATTTGTTTCTGTTATGTCGCCTTTCCGTGTTTGAAATTCCTAAATAAGAAATTTATCTGCATCTCTATGAACATTGTGCTATAGGTAGAAGCAGTAAATTATTTTTGGGTGAAACACACATTATATTTACACTAAGTGTTAAAACTCGTTGGTTATTATTACTACATTATGAATTAAAATCGAAACTCCAGTTGCTAAGACTTCAAAGGATGTCTGAGATTCACTCTAGGTACAAAGTCCTCAGCAATACAAATAAGTTTAGGATTGCAGCTTATGATAAAAGAGAGTAAATGCGTATATTCTAGGTGAAAATGTACCTTTTATAGAACGTTATAAAATGCAATGAAGTATGTGAGATACAAAAATGAGGCAAAGATGCATATTTTGAATACACTGAGCCTACTTAAACTACTTCAGTTGCAAGGAAGAAGAAGGTAGCGAATTTTCAAACCCGAATTCGAAATCAATAATCTATTTATTCTTCGTTTTATGAGTTTTTCAATCTAAAACCTAGCGATATGGCTTGTTTTAGGTGGAAATTAATTTTTAAATGTGGTCCCATAAAGGATTCTAAAGTATGCCTTCTCATTAAAGAGAAGGAAATTGTGTAGAGGGATAGCATATCTGGTGTGAGAACTATCACTTTGCGGTGTATAATATCAGAGCACCATTTCAATATTTCGCAATGAACACGCGATATTTCATACATTTTATGTTAAGCATGGTTATTACCAATAAGGGTATTAGGAAAATAAAAAGAGGTCCATCCTCTAAGTCTGTAGGATTAAGATGTCCATCCAGCATCTAATAAAATATTAAATCACAAAATTAAATTTAAAGATCCGGAGATTCCAACGGTAAGGTTTAAGCAGCCGCTTGCGCAGAGAGATAGTATCGATCATTTCCGGAGCGTTGGTGTTGAACTGTAGTTTTTCATGTGGCCAGAGGTGGCGGAATTCAATGTATTTGCAAGAGCTGTCATCTCCCGGACACTACACGTTACTTGTTGCACTGAACAAATTTCAAACTCCGCACACGTTTGTGCTGCATAACTCGTCATCGTTAATAACACAGAACATTTCTTAAAGTGATGGGTCGAACGGATTCCTTTACCGGAATTACTTCCACCACTGCCACTCCGCAGTCGGAGTCATTTCAAGGAAGTAGTTCCAGTTCCACTTTAAGGAACTAATTCCGGTCTTTGGTGGATCTAGTTCCATTGGAAGTACTTCCACTTTTCCCCTACAGAGTATTGGTGAAAATACATCCATTGTATTACTCCGAAGTATTTTACTCCCTGGTGCTGTCGGAATGACTTTCTCTACTCCATAAACAGGAGGTACTGTAATGGCATTGCCATTTGTCGCAAAGGAAATTATATCCATCCGGATGCCATACTATAAATGCTTCCTGCCTCATAAAGAAGTGTCTGTGACTTAATTGCTTGCAGGTCTATGTTAGTATGCTACGCCTTTATCCCCATTGCATAATAAACTAACAAATAATATGGTAAGATCACATGAATTGCATGGATAAATTCTAATTCCATTGGCTATAAAGCAAACAAATATTTCCAACGGAATGCAACATAACACTACGGATTTTCTGATAATTTCCAGGTTCCAGGATCAGTTACAGGTTCGACCACCCTACCACGGGAGGGTCGTTCGGAGACGTCACTCTAATGAGACCGGGAAAATACGACCCAGCATTGGATGCTCGACAGGCTTCCCTCTAGCAAGGCCCAGAAGTGGTTCCAAATCACAAGCCTCTGTGCCATTTAACCAACATCGACCGAACCACAGTACCGGAGAAACCTGAAACATGAAAGTGAAATGATATGGGAGAAATGGTGAGAGAGGAAACCGTGACAGAAAACACCACTCTGGCATTCGTCTATGTCAGCCAGGAAAAACCACGGAAAACCCATGGTCAGAATGGGCGACCACCGGCAATCGAACCCGAGACCTCCCGAATGCGAGCCTCACACGTTACCGCGGAACCATCTCGCTCTGCGGAAGTGAAGTAACACTGACGGAGTTGGAGGTAAGTGTCTGGGAATACTCCGGCGGAGAGGAAGTAAAATTGTAATGGAAGTACCTCCAACGTGTTGGATGTAAGGAAGTGTCAATTCCGAATAGTGGAGTGGTTACTTCATAATTCCAAAGGAGGAAGCGTTCCTATGAAACGACTCTCACTCTTTCGACCCATCACTACTCAACTTCTAAATGAGGTTGCCAGGTTTCCCACATTGTATGTGTTTTACCCTAATTCAAGCTGTGGAAAAGGCTGTTTGTTTTTATCTCAATATAGGGCATTCAATATCCTTTTTTATGCATAAGACAAAAAGTGACAACTTTTGCTGTTTTCTTTCAATATTCCACATGTTTACAGAAAGGCAGTCATGCCGTACGTAAAGCCAACGATATGAAATGCTCCTTTAACATGTTTTCGGCAACCAACAAAACCTTGTGAGCATTACACCTTCATACTGTAGTAGTATAGAAATGAGAGTTTACGGCCAATTAATATGCAGGAATGTGTATTCATATGCAAATTAGGTCTCCAACCTCCTCTCCCACCCCATTCCACAGCTCCATGGTAATTTCTGTTGCAGCTGAGGGGCATAAATCTTGTTGAGTATAATGTAAGCTTGACAGTTAAGCAATTAAGGCTGTCAATCAACTGTCGAAACGAACAAAGGAATAATAAATCAAGCTTCTTAACAAAGACAGAAACATTATTCTACCCATTCCATACAAGGCCATGTGCTTTTCTGCAGTGCAGCAACTCACCCCCACCCTCGCATTGTTTAACGACCAAGTGCAAAAGGCTATCCATCAACTGTCAAAATGAACAATGGAGCATGCTGGACAAAGGATCAGACGCTACTGTCCCAGCTCTATTGAATACGTTTAGGAAAGCCACCTGCGAGCTCGCAGTCACATTGTTCGACGACCTGTTGCAAGAGAACAATAGAAAGGATTGACCCGAGCTAACAAAGGAGCAGATTCTATTGTATGCCTTTCTATTGTTCAGAGCAAGGCTTCTTTAGAAATACCACCCGTGTAGCATCCCATTCCACAGCCGTATAACAAAAGAACAAAGCTTGCCCTTCACCTGTCAAAATGAACAAAGACCGTGATAAATTATGTTTTTAACAAAAGAGTGCCTGAAGACTGTTAACAAAGGAACATAATCTATTGTATCCCTTTCCATTGTTCGACCACGTGCATGTTTTAACAAAAGAAACTGGGGGGAGGCCTTATACCCGCCCTGTCTTTGTTTGAGTTTGAGTTTAGTTGCTAATGAGAAATTGATGCTTGATAATATTATATCGTTACCCTAATTAATGAAAGGGTGTTCACAGGCCCCTAATTCGAATCTTACCATGCGAAACTCTAATGCTTAATAACTATTAAACTGTGAGAGTATGCTCGGTCAGATTAAAATGTGTTTAACAAAATTAATTAAACTTTATTTATCATTATCCTAATTAATGAAAGGGTGTTCAGAGGGTACTAGCTCGAATCTTACCCAGCGAAACTCTAATGTATAATAAATATTAAACTATGAGAGTATGGACGGTCAGATTAAAATGTATTTAACAAATATAATTTGATTTTTATATATCATTACGATGTTTTAATGCGCGGTATTCTTAGGTGCCCAGAGGTCCTAGTTCGAATCTTACCCAGGAAATTCAATGCTAAATCATTGAAGCATGCACGGGCAGATTAAAATGTATTTAACAAATATAATTATTTATATATTCCGATGCCTATACACAATTCTTTAATTTCTTTCTTCTTTTTTTCTTCATTTTCCCTCTTTCTATTTAGGTATCGCTTTCTTTCTCAACTTGCACACATCCAAGCGTTCACATGTACACGAGCACACGCACAAACATCAAGAAACATACACCAGTGCACGCGCACACACACATGCACATACACACTCACATACGCACACTCACATACGCACACGCACACATATACACCTGCTCACTTACAGATACCCACACCCACACACACATACACACATTCATGCACACACGCATACACGCTCATGCACACACATAAACAACCACACACACAAATACACACATGCAAGCACATACACACACGCACACATACAAATATGCAAGCATATACACACACGCGCGCCCGCCCACACACTCACACACATGTACATACACACTCACGCACACACCCTGAATGAAAAGAGGTAAAACGATGAAATAAAAACTAATTATAACTTTGGGATGCGACGCGCCATTTACAAATCGTTCGAAACTGGCCAGGATGCTTCGGTTCGAATCCTTGGAGTGATTACAAATTCATCTTCTAATAACTCCAAAACTAATTAAGATATAGACGCCAAATAAACTTTGTTACGTTAAGGACAATAGGCAGTTTGTTGGGAATGTATATTTGGGTAACAGACGTCATCGGTTCGATCCTTAATTCTTAAATCTCAATTATCTCAGAAACTAGCAGAAATAGAGGTGCAGACCAAAGCATGATTGATAGCTCCTATGATGTACAATTAATACTGTATATAATTTACAATTAGTTGTCCACAGTTTGAATCCCGATCTTTCAATGACTTCCTTAATTTTCCTCTATATTCTAGGATATGTCACTTAGATTGATACTGTAACTGCATGTTGTCGCGGTATCGTTCGTGTTATCTTATTTGCTGAGCGCCTGTTATTGTTTTACTATTTTCAATTTTGGGTTCTTTGTCCTCCGGCTAGCTATTATTCCTCGGTCGAGCAAATCTCTTGAACAGGATGTGTAAACGGAAAGGAGTTGTTACTAAAAGATAACATTGATAAAAGAATTTGTTTTTACACTTTTATTGCCGTCACACTTCATTCATTTCACATATTCACTCTTGATACACAGCCGATTGAAACTGTTATATTTTCGAATTTAACTATAACTTATTTACCGCACATTATTAATTCGCGTATTTCACATTTTTGTAACTAACTTTACGATGCGAGAGATTCTGTAGAATTGCGTAACGTGTACTTCGTTAATGATTCTGTTGGACTACGCGACGTGTAACTCGTGAATGATTCTGTTGAACTGCGCGACGTTTAACCCGTGAATGATTCTGTTGAACTGTGCGACGTGTAATCCGTGAATGATTCTGTTGAACTGTGCATTACCTGTCTTTGGCTTCATAATTGATACTCCCTCACCCCGATATGCCTAAACATTATAACAGAGCTTCTATTGGTTAATAAAGCGCGCAAACATTAGCGTCTATTTTTATATCCAATCAAAATTACGAACACATATGCTCTAGGGAAGATATTCCCTCCATTTCTAAACAAAGGCACGCTACGCTGACGTCATTTGTTTGCCTCTTATAATTGATAAACAACTTACCCTTCGTTTCATTGTTACCCGCTTCTGTAGTCAGTTTCAGTGAGGCAGTGTAAACTTATTTCCTAACAATGCTTATAATTAACAAACACCTCAAATCATTGTCATACAATAATGTTAATTTACACTACTATCACTCTGGCATTAACGGTGTTGTGATATAAAATACTGCCTCATATATGCCCCACTAGAAACATAATTATAAGTATTTACAACTTTTTTTGGAAATTTTTTAATTGGGTTTTTAGTCTCCTGAATCTTGGAACACACGGTATTAATCACTTGCACGTAACACTGCACACGCATTTTACAAACGTTATACATCTTGCCTTTTTCTCGCCACTATTCACTGGCTCGGGTCTAATGTGTTTATATACATATATCTGAAGTTACAATTTTTATAGCAAATACTGTGCCCTAAACTATTTAGGTCACTGTTACAAAATGGTTATACTTTCTTAGGTTATTGACATAACAATTTATACAATCAAGATTTTTACCCCGTTCATTTTGTAATTATTGAACACATTTACCAAAATATTCATCCTCTACACAAATATATTTACATCTCTTAATTCTAGAAATAGTTTCACATTATCTGTACGCTACATAAATGTTTTGCTTTAATTATCTTTATCCCTTTATTTATTGTTGATTAATTCAAAGAGTATTCACAATACTCTTTGAATTATATCTACATACTTTTACTTTAATGTGACATTAAATTTTCATTATTATATGCTTCATTTCAAATGTGGTTACAGTTTACTAAGAAAATGTTCTTTTTCCCCTTTAAAGATTTATTTTTGTCCTTAGTTTATTTATACTTTCTTCTGAGATATATACATAGTTAACCCTCTTACATTCCAATACTTTTTCTGCAGTTCAGCTTTACTTATTCAGAATCTACTTTTCATCAGCTTGGTCTTCTGTTTCATCTTTATCCTCAAAGTTGTATGGTTTCAGCATTTCAATATGGAACTTTCCAATGGCCTTTCGGGTTGCTGGGTTACATAATTCATATGTGTTTGTTCCATATATTTCAACAACTTCATATGGTCCATGATATTTTAGAAACATTCGCCAATAAAGTTTATTTGCCTTATCAGACAATTTCTTAGTTTTAACCAAAACTAAATCTCCTATTTTGATCTTCCATTCCTTTCTTTTCTTCATGTTTCCTTTTTGTTTTATGGCTTTTTTCTTCATCGTTACGAATGCTTGTCGGAGCATCTCTTCTTCCATTTGTGGTATCGAGTGCTCATCTCGAATGGCTTCTGGAATTTTCTTACATATTGTATTTATCTTCTTTCCTGATTTAAGTTCACATGGTTTGTATCCTGTCACATTCTTTACTGTTTCGTTGAGTAGATTCTGAACGAAGTTCGCGTATCCATACCATTGGGTTTGTTTTCGATGACACAGCACCCCTAGGTAATTCAAAATTTCATTAATTTCCCTCTCCACTTGGTTGGAGTTCGGTCTGTATCTTGACGAAAAATATTGTTTAATGCCATTTTAAGTCCTTCCATAGATCTTTTTCCTGTGAAGGACGAAGCATTGTCGCTCAATACGGATTGGATTGGTCCTTCCTCTATCACATATGACTTGAGTAGCCTATTCAAACATGCCAAACTTGTAGGTTTACTCAAGTGGTAAATTCTTACATATTTCCTGAATATATCATAACAGACAAATATATTTACTTCCAAATTGACTTGGAGGCATAGGACCATGAATGTCAATACTAATTACGCACCTCGGCTTATCCCTTATAACCGAATTAGTCTCAAATGCATATGCTGCATTTATGTGCTTTGCCTTCTGACATAGGTTGCAGTACGAGATAAATTTCCGAAACTTCTGACGTAATTTTGATATGTATAAATTTTCTAAAATCATAGAAGTTGTCCGGTCCGTCCCTGAGTGTGCTAACCCTTCGTGAAAATTCTCAATTACCTCCTTTTCCATGCTTTTCGGAACCATTACCTTCCAACTAGGCATTTCTTTTCCATGCTTGTTGTATTATGTTCCATTCCGAATTGCTACAATTTCTTTCTTTGCCTCTTCAACTAATGGTGCATTTCCTTTTAGCTCAAATAATTTTGCGTCTTCATTTTGAATGTCCCCCATATTTTTAAATTTTCTTATCATTTCTTTGCTTAAAGGAATTTCAATTATCAATATTTTGACTTCATTTCTGGGCCTTTCAATATTCTCGGGAATTTGTGGGTTATAGTTAAATCTTGATAACAAATCACTGAAAGTATTATTCTTGCCAGGAATGTGCATAATTTCAACATCAAATGCAGATATTGCGTGAATGTATCTAGCAAGATTTCCACTACATAATCTACACCGTTGGATGAAAGTTGGACTGATGTGATCCGCATATACTTTCACCTTTTGCTGATAAATGTAGGTCTTGAAACGAATTAATGAAAAATAGAGTGCTCCAATTTCTAACTGAGTCACCGAAGAATTCCGCTCAATGTTTGTAAGTCCTCTAGATGCTGTACTAATGACGTGAAACTCATTGTTGATGTCTCGCTGTTCTAAAATTCCAGCGAATTCTTGCATAAATCTTGTCGAAATAAATCTTGTATTTGAAATTTTCTCTGGGCCTCTCGAGCAATACGGACTTAGCAAAGAGTTCTTTGACCCTCTCAAAACATTTTTGATGATCCTTTGTCCATCTCCACTTAATATTCTTTGGGAATAGCTGCCGCAGTGGTTCTATTTCAGTCGAATACCTTGGTACGAACTTACTCTGAAAGTTCAATACCCCTAAGTGACGTCTAATTTGCTTTACGTTCCTTGGTGGTGGAATTTTCATTATTGCTTCTATTCCCTTCTGGTCAGGTTTTATACCCCATTCATCCACTACATAACCCAGAAAATTTATATCCTTGACACAAAATTTTGATTTTAGTATGTTTACAGTCATACCATGTTGTTGCAGTTTATTTAACCCGCAATGTACATTATTCATACGTTCCTCAAATTTTTGACTAATGATGACGAAATCATCAATATACTTTATTAAAAAGTCATCTGCAGAATTTCCAAAAATATTGTGGATTGCTCTAAAACATCCACTTCCTGAGTTTTTTAAACCAAAGGGATTTACACACAAAGGATACTGGATCCCCCAGTATTGAAATGAAGTATAATCACGCACTTGTGGATCTAATTCCACTTGCCAATATGACGCAGTGAGGTCAATGGATGTCAAAAATCTCCCTCTTGAAAGTTTTGTGATGAGTTGTTCGATTCCTTAACTTTGAGAATGATCTGACTTCATATATTGGTTGACATATCTACCATCTAATGTTAATCTTAAATTACCATCTCGTTTAATACTCCAACAGATTGAATTTATATACTGAGATTTGTTTTTCTCAATAATCCCATTTTCTAACATACTATTTATGAGTTTTCTAGCTTTGTACCGAAGACTTATAGGCAAATTATCATATTTATGCCTATATGGTGGCACATCTTCTACCTGAAATGTATGTTGATATACTATACATCTGCCTGGGATATTACTAAATACTGAACTATTGTTCATCAAAACGTAATGAAGGATTTGTTTTTGTGTTTTCGTAATGATATAAGCTTCTTCACACTTGTGTAGTATTGCCTCATTTCTCCTCTCTTACCAGTTGTCCGCTCAAACGGTCGTCTTTTGTTCGGGTTGAAAATTTCTCTACTTCCTCTGGCATTTCTACTAGCTGTCGAAAATATGGCGTAGTGTTCCCTTTATATCTTGTGACTACTTGCTTTATCTGACTGTTTCCATCCGTTTCCATTATCTGCACAAAAAGTTCTTGATTACAAAGGTTTTTCCTCATCCTTTGTCGTCACAATCACGGAAACTTTCTCTTTTATAAACGGTATACCTTTATTTCTCTATGGTCTTTTGTCATTTTAACTCCTCATATTTAAAATCTATACGTGCTTCATATTCATGTAGGAAGTCACATCCTAAAATTATGTCACAAATCAGGTGGTTTACAATTAGGAAAATAACCTCGAAACTTTCTACGCCGATAAGTATGTTAAGTAGAGCTTGTGCTTTTATGATCTGTGTCGTTCTTCCGATTGCAACACGACATACTAAATTACTGGTGGGAAGAGCCATAATTTTGTTACCTTCATTTATCAAATTTATATAAAGTTTCTGCAAACAAATTGAAGCTGATGAACCGGAATCTATAGTCGCAATAATCCCTTTCTTCGCCATTTCTATCTTAACATGAGGTGACTCTAAGTTTTCCTCCTTATCTTTCTTTACTGCAAATTTCTTACAGAGTGTGTGTGTAGGCATATTGTTTATTTTGGTAATGGATACTGAATTATTAAAGACGTCCTGAGAACCTACTGCACAGGAGTCTATTGACAGTTTTCCTGGTCACTACCATGTTCATGTAGGGACTACCATTCCTAACCGGGGCTAAATTTATCTCGATTTCGCTCCCAGTGTTTTGAGTTCCCCTTCCTCGAGTTCGAAATCCTCGATTTCTGATTTTATGTCCTCTTGGCACGTAATTTTCTTGCCGTTCCTCGGATCTTCCCCGGTTAGTGTTTAGGTAGGTTCTTGTGAATGTATACTAGGGTACCAGGCGTCTTGGGTTCGATCCTTAATTTTAAAATCTCTATTATCTCAGAAACTAAGAAAGATAGAGGGATGAGCATGTTGGATACCTCTTATAATGGGTAATTAATGCTGCATATAATTGTTAATCAGTTGTTCTTAGTTCGAATCCCGATCTTTTGATGATTTCCTTAATTTTCCTCTATACTCTAGGATATGTCACTTAGGTTGATGCCGTAACTGAATACAGCTGTGTTTAACATGCTAAACTAATATTATAAATAATTTTGTTCCTGGTGTGCAGGGTTCGAATACCGGTTTAATGAAATTTACTTACAAATTCAATAACTCGTAATCTAGTTTAGATAGATACACCAAGTAAAAGTAAACAGAGTACCTAGTCCCTAAATATCGTTATGATAACAAACATTACCTAAAAGTACTCAGGTCGTATCCCAAAGGGGTGATTTCATATATGTTCAAGCCTAGGGATCGTACCAGGTTCGAGTAAACATTATATGATAAATAATGTTGCCAGGGAGCTAAGTCACTAAAAATACATTGATTAAAGCACTACTAGGTTCGACTCTAGAAGCTTAAAATCTGTGTTACTCTGGAAAAGTTACTTTGCGGTGATTTGAAGCTGTATGTTTTGATTAGTAAAATAAATTAAGATCATAGGGAAAATAAATATCAATAACACTAGGAATAGTATTGAAATAGAACTGGCAAGCGAATGTTACTGTAAGTTGAAATAAGGGTTGAGAGGCAAGGCCATCAGCGGCCGGAAACGGGTGGTTGTTTCCCTCTATTGTTAAGCGTCCCGTTAGATTGCTGGGAACGCAGGCTAGAAGAAAAGGGTCAATCTTCGCCAAAAGCTAGGTAGCCTTAGGCTTCCAATGAAAGAAGCTAGGAATCAGGTGATAGTGGAATGGGGAGATATAGAACGTTTGAAACAGAGAAACGGAAGGTTTTAGAATACTCACTTGGTCGTGAGATTTTGGAAGACGCACTTGGTTTTAGTAAGTCTGGGGAGATGCTTGTCAGAAAAGTTTAGAAGGCAGCGGATAGGCGCGATGATATGAAACATTTAAGAAATAGGAAATGCGTGTGTGTGTCAAAGAAATAGCAGCGATCAAATGGTAAAACGGTGGACGTTCGAATAAACAGCGCGCAAAGCAAGAAAGAATAGTAGTAAATTGGAAACCAACGTGGGGCCTGAATAAAACCAGACATCGTGTGAATCAATCGACGGTAAAGGAAGTGATCGTGCCTAGGACATCAGGCATAAATCCAGCAACGCAGGAGACGACAGGAGACTATCTCAACACGACCACAGGAGACAGATGCAGCAGTAACTACGCCAACCAAAGCAAAAAAGTAAGTTCAGTGATTTTATACGAAGTAATCGTCAGATAGACTACGTCAAAAGTAAAAGAAGAAGAAAAGCGTAGCTCAGTAATATATATAAATATTGGTAGTTAAATAATCTATAAAATAGTGTATTTAATTGTATATGATTTTAAGAAATACAAAAGTAGTAAATAATTTTAAAGTAGACACTAAAATGGAGCGGAAATTGGAAAATGATAACTTAAGCAAAATACGTGTAGGAAATGTAGAGGCAGCAGCCGAGTCAAATTCGGATAGGCTAATGGTTAGCGAACAGCAGGATCAGGATAGCAATATAAGAAACCTTTTCCAAAAAATGTCAAAATTTCAAGCGTAAGATCAAAAACTAGAGAAGCAGCAGGAAAGAATAGGTCAGAAACTGGATAGTCAGAGCCAAAAGTTAATAAAAGAACTAGAGAACAAAACAATGCATGAGGTTAAGGCTCAGATAGAAAAGCAGAATGAGGTTTTATGTGAAATAAGGTCAAATCAAAATTACATGCATGAGGGATTTTTGGTAGTTCGTGCCGAGGTGCAAGAAGCGCACGGCGAAATTGATCATGTTAAAACGCAAATTGAAACCATAAAATGTAACAGCGAAGATGTGCATGAAATATTATGTGATGATTTTCGTAACAATTGTGAGAGGATCGAGCAAAAACAAACAGAAATGCAAAATCACATCCGCTTGAATTAAGTACAATTAAGAAAAAGCGGAAGAGCAAAACATAAATAATTCGGAAGTAATAGATGTGTTAAAGGGATCCCTCACACAAATTGTTGAAAGTCAGCACGAAACTTCTAGGGACTTAGCAGAAATGCGAGAGGCCATCAGCCGCATAGAAATAGAAACGAATTGTAATCAAAGTGCTAGAACGGTTATATCCGCAGAGGTTTCAAACACAAATGGTATGGCGGATCGACTTCCATTGGGATCGATTTCGCCACAAACATGTGAAAATAGCAATTTATAAACCACGGGTGCACCTTTAATAAACTGACGTATTATAAATATTTCTTCTGTCCAGCTTCGTTAATAACCTTTATCAAATATAAATTTTGATTTTGAAATTCGAACATGATCTCCAGCTTTATATAGTATGAAAGTAAACAAAATTGATTTTGTAAGTTTATTTTTGTATGAGTTATTGTATACTGTTAATATTTTTAAAGAATTTACGTGAATAGGAGCCATTTTATTGATCTGTGATAAGAGCTATTATATGCTTGTAAAAATAGGTAGCACGTCTATGTATCTATATGTGTGTTTAATAGTAAAGTAAC
This sequence comes from Deroplatys truncata, assembly GCA_030765065.1. Classification (NCBI taxonomy): domain Eukaryota; kingdom Metazoa; phylum Arthropoda; class Insecta; order Mantodea; family Mantidae; genus Deroplatys; species Deroplatys truncata. Next base: position 403,028,853 of record CM060990.1, on the reverse strand, counting down.
GCCACATTTTAGTTTTTAAAATTCTATTAAACCGTTCTACTACGCTAGCTTACACATTATTATTAGGCGTGTAATCCATTATACCGTTCGATTTTAAAAAGGATTGAAAGGTTTTATTTGTAAATTCCGTCCCTTTATCGGTCTGAAGTATTTTATGAATACGCTTATAACGATCAAATATAGATGCAAACGCTTTAGTAATTTCTTTACCGGTTTTATTTTAAAAAGTTAATGGCCATGCATATTTAGAAAACACATATATAATAACACATATATGGATTATTATATATAAATAAACACTATCTAAAACATTTAAATCGCTTTCCCAAAGATCGTCAGCATTAGTCACGTGATACGATTTTGTTGGATAACGCTTTCGCACCGGTTTGTGTAGGGTGTAACTTTTCTGTCCTTGTAGATTATATTTAATTTTATTTTTAGAAATACCTGTAGCTTCATGTAAATTTTGCACAGTTCTATGTCTCGCATAAATATCAAATTTAGAATAGTATTTGTTAAGCACGGCTCTTACCTTTCGTGTTAAACTGCTTTTCGCCCTTTATGTGAACGTGAAGTGTAACTAGGTGCTATTTACAACCGCGAGAAGGATAAGGTGTAAATCTGGTGTTTTTGTCAAAATCCTCACTGTCCGAAGTATGTCTATCTTTTCTTTTCTTTGCTGCTTTACTACTTCGTTTTATCGATTTTAACGGAGTAGGTTTAATTTCTGTTTTATGCTCAGGTTTATGCAAATCTATCACTTTTCTTCTTGTTTCATAGTATGAATATAGGGGTTTGGTAATTTAGATATTATATGAGGATAACTACTTAATTTATGTCTAAGCAAACTCCATTTGTCGTCAGCTGATATGGTTAAATGTATTATTTTATTAATATCTTCTATTAAATGAAATAATGTTTTATCTATAACATGAAGTTTCTTTTCGCTTTCCCGGTTGTAAATGTAACAACATAATTTGTTTCGCGTAGTTCATGATGACGGAATTAATTTTGACACAAGACCACTACCTAACGCATTTAAAACAGGTATAATAAAAGCGGCTAAAAATCCACCTTTTTGAAATATTTTCTTCTTTTTCTTTAACGATGTCTTTCTGTTAACTAAGGTTCTCCAGCTAGTTTTATACCTCTTTAAACAATTTATACTCTTATTTGATATAGGTATAGTTCCCTTACTAACGTTTAGTACGCATTCAGTAATTGTTTTAAGTAAGTTGGAATTAGCATCTTTTAATAACTTTGCGAGCGATTTAGAGCTTGCTTTACTTAACACAAACAGTGCTTCACATTGTGTAGCTATAGTGGGCGAAGATAATTTACAGATGTTTTTATAAGTAACAGACAATAATCTAGGAACTTGACGCGCAGTCATAGTTTCTATTAATGATGCGTATATATTACAAACGTTATATATTTATTTTGTTCTAAAGCAAGCGAGACTAGATAAAACAACCCGTTCTGTATCGATATATATCGGGAGTATGCTGTGTACAGTCTAACACCAAATATCCATGCGGCATATTTGTGGCTTTATTAAAAGCTTCTAAAAGAAATTTTGAATTTCTGGGTTCAAGTTGCTGAAATAGATTATCTATCTGTAATTTATCTCTGTTGTTTTTAAATACCACAATATCATTAAAATTTAATGACATAGATATAATTTTTTTCCCTGAGGAAGACTATTTTGCAAAACGTACACCACTCCAAAATTTTTGTTATATGAATATTTTGTAAAGAATTTAGATACTTCATTGTTATCTACCTCGTACATTAGATCGTCTAAAATAAGCAAATCTCCATTTTTTTACATTTTCTATATCGGGAACCCCTTCGTGTGTACGCACGTTAAACTTGCAATTGTGAAACTCGCGACAAAACTTCGGTGGATATTCACGAGGATGACACCACAAAGCTCCTTTTATAGGATTATCGTATAAGTTATTGGCGTGTTTTAGTACACTTTTTACGAATGTTGACTTGCCGAAACGCGAAAGACCGGCTATCTGCGTTGTGCTTAGAAATTTAAATTTTACAGCATCGGAATTCCCGTTTTCTGCATTATCGTGGTTATTATCATCATTATCATTAGTTGTAGTGTCATCGTTAGTAGTAATTTTACCATCATTAAGTTCGTTTTTCTTTCTTTCATATCACGTGAAGTAATATCATTTTTATTTTCATTGTCTTCCATTTTCAAGTTTCACACGAGTCGACGTGTTCCAAAGGTTTGTAAATAATAACGTCTGGCTTTTGTTTAGTATACGGTTTATACCGCATGTCTCTCCATTCATTGTCGTTGGAATGAGTTTTACTTTTAGTTAACATTTGCATAGTTAAGCGAATTTTGTTTTCGATGTTATTTTTATTTTTTGTTTTTTCTGGACCAGCTATCTGTTGCTGTTTATGGTAAGGAGTGTATCGTGCATCTCGCCAGTTGCGAATGTGCTTTAAGTAATGTTTAAATTTTTTATCCGGCAAATGTTTTCATCCACATTCACGGTTAATTCTTCAGGTTTAAATTCGTTATGTAAAACTGTACTTGTACCATTGTATTTTCCACGATTTCGTTTTGATGAGTAATTAGTTTTTAAATTTGATTTGTGTATTCCTATACGTTTAGGTGCTGTTTCTTTAAAACGTTTATAATTAGTATGAAAAAGTGTTTCGGTATTTGAGCGCTTAAGCAGATCGTCTTTTTTTTAAGACGTTTGGATATATTTATTAAATTTAGTTCTTCTGATTTACGTTTCATAGGTTGTAAAATCTTTAACTATTTAAAGGCTCTAATTTAGTTATTTCCGTTTCTTCGACAGAATTTTCGGTAACAGGTCTTTTATTCTTTTTAAAACTTTTAGAGTTTTTAATCAACTCTGTTTCTTTAGATTTACGTTTTATAGGTTGAAAAATGACTGAATATCCAAGAGTTAAAATTTTCTTAATTTAGTTTCTTGGTTTAAATTTTCAGCGGCTGGTCGTTTTGTTGTTTCGGTATTACGATCTAATCTAAAATATTTACTATCATTTTTAAATAAATGCTTATTGGCTAAATGTTTTATGTCCTTTGCTATCAGCATCTAATCTTGTGTATTTTGCACTGTACGATAGAACTGTTTCATTTGCCGGTCGTTTTGGAACTCGCAGCGGTTCAGTATTGCATAGATTGTTAACATCGTAATCTAAAACTTCTTGTTGCGGTAACGTTCGCAATACCATTATGATTACACACAATTTACTCTACACACTGCCTTTTATACCCATACGATACTGTGTCAAAATCGGATGTTCTTCTACGTTTAGTAACCACCATACAAAATATTTTTGTTGTAGGTTCAGTAATCAACCTCCATAAAGGTTTTCTAGTGATTTGCGTATTATTGAGATTAGTGGTTAAAGTATTATCTTTTGAAACTATATCACGCATTGCTTGTGCATTTACCTTATTTATATTTGTACAATTTAATGTCATACCTTTAATTTTACACATAACGTTTGCATGTTCCCGGTACTTTATTCTATACCCATAACGTTTAGGTCCTGTAGATACAAACAGATCAATGTAAGCATCGTTACCATATTTTTCTAACTCGTTAGTCATACAACCTAGAAACGGACCAGTAACGGGCATCCACTGCTCAGGTTTCCATGTGGCAATAACAGAATCAGTATCAAAATTCATTACTCGTTCACCTAATTGTTTTAAATAAGCATAAAGCTCTAGTCGAGCGTGATCTGTGGTATATGCACCTATAACAACATTAACTGTCGGATTTAATTTAGGACTTATTTTTACATATTTCCACACTAGATATATAATTTCGTTCGTTGCCAGAAGATATGTTTGTGCTTCTATACTGGGATTGTTTAACAGTTCTACAAACCGAGAGCAATTATCAACTAATTCGCAAGTAGGCAAATTATCTCTTTGTCCATATTTACCCCAAAAGGAATTAAGCATAAGTTTAGCCATTTCACTCCTGCCTGGATTCGAACACGTGATATCATAATTTAACCTAATACCTTCTTTAAATTTAAAAGTTTTAGTAAATTGAAGCTTTTTATTTTCTGTATTGAAAAAGGAAGGCCAACCTGTGGCCACAGTTTCAATTTTTTAAAACTGATTTATATAATTTTTAAACAAACCTTTTTCATTTGTTACCGAATTGTATTGCACCATGCTGAACTCCCATATTTCATATATTTGTAATATAACATAAGTTTTTTGAAGAGCCACTTTTATCTCATCAATTACCCTCCTCTTATGTAGCACTTACACCCCCCAGGACTTACAAGCGGGTGCCTGGGGTCAGAGGCCCGTCGAGGAGCAGACACTCATGGATCAGACAGAGCATCCAGGATGGGTGATCAGCCCGATGCCTGGTATGGGATGAAGGAAGTAGATGAAACGAAATGTGGGTGAAATGGATGAAAGGAAAGGTGATGATGGAGCAGTTGGTGGAATGAATGGCGGGAGAAACCGGAGAACCCGGAGAAAACCCGCCCAGACGCCGCTTCGTCCACCACAAATCCCACAAGCAGGTCCCTGGGATTGAACCCGGGCCGCCTCGGTGGGAGGCGAGCGGTCTAACCACTCGGCCACGGCGCCGCCTTGTTTCGTCTTATTAACAAACAGGAATAAGCTACACACATCGTAATAAATGATCTTACCGTCTTTGTTAGTAGTTTCGTAATATAATATAGTACAGTTATTACGTCCGCCACAAATTGCGTCTCGAGGCTCAAGAGGTTCAGGAATTTTAAAATGTTTAATAAATTGTGAAAGATCAACATTTGATTATCGTAAATTATTAAAATCACATTCCCACATTTCAATTCCTTCACAACCAGGGTCTTCTATGCTTTTAATTATTTTCTTTGTAGATTCGAATCTCGAATTCATAGTTTCATTTCCAGTATTATAAAGTATAGTCGACCTATTAGGAAAACAGACTTTACACCCATGAAAATAACATCCTTGAAATATATACTCGTATTTACACCAACCATCTTCTCTATATCCATCAACCTTGTGGTTTAAAATTATTACTTCACGTCCGTTAAGGGCGTGTTGAATGGTAATACGCTGTTGTTCTTCTTCTCAAGTTAGCCATATTAGAGCTATGCGTGATTGCTTATCTGCTAAGTGATAATCAACGAGAGGAATTATAGAAATTGTATTTTGAGGCATAAGCCTATGTCTATAAACATTCATACATGCGTTTGCAATAGTTTTTACATTCTCTAAATGGATCAATTTTATTTTCCTGTGTAAATTCAATTCTAAATTTTGACACGCCAAAGCACAACATTTGAACATCGTTTTGACAATATACAATCATATCATTTTTCATATTAAATACATAATTAGACGCCACTTTTACTGTGTACCATTGTTCAAGTATCTGATTATCTTCCACAGATATTTTTTCAGGACAAAAATCAATAATATTTTTATCGGGTAACGCACCACTACAGTTTTGATTTTCAGTTCTACTAAACAAGTAAGGAAAATATCCCTTAACCTTCGTTAACCCAAATGCTTTTGAAAATTTCGCAAGTGAAAACGGTATAACATTTAACGAGTCTAAAGATGTTACATTTCCATGCTTCATCTTGTGTATACAATCTCCATTCATAATTAATTCTGGAGTCCATTTCAGAGTACCTACCATATGCCTGAGTAACACATCTTCGTACGACTTTAAATTGTGAGCAATAACGATCAAATTTTTAAATGTATTACGTGGTAAAGCAATGTATTCAAATAATTCGTGTACGGGAGTGTTTTTAAACACCCACAACCTTATACCACAATGCTCACAGCTATGCACTTTTTTCACATATGTCAATACAGTAGTTACAGGCTTGATAAAGAACGCACAAATTTGCTTCATGCTCAAGGCATTCTATCGAGATCAAATGGTTTTTCTTGCACACATTCAAAATCGATAAACAAAAAAAGAACATGTTTACTTAAAGGTTTACCGCGATACGGTTTCATATGACATTGATGATTATCTTCTACGTATTTATCACACACAATACAATATTTTTCTCCACAAACGTGAGGAACCTTTCTACGTCTAAGGTTATACATTTTATTACAGCGGAGGCAAACGTTCTCAATGTCACATACCGATTGTTCTTTAGGTGAGAAGTCACCTTTTAACATGAGACTATCGTAACATATTTGTCCATTAAAATCACGATTACAGAAAGAACAAGTGATGTATTTTCAAAAGCTGCAACACAAGACAAATTACATTTAGGACAATTATGTTCACAACGATGAAATTCCTTCTTATTTTGTGAAACCATATTACTTTGTCTACAATAATATTTGCATTGAAATGCTCTATGTAGATCCACTATGGTGTTAAATTGATGATTGTGGTATATTAAATCAATATATTTGTCACTGTTCACGGTTAGTTTATACAAAAATTTATTTTTAGCATGACCGTCGAAAACAGTAAAGCAATAATCTTATAACATCTTTTCGAAGTGTTTTACATCTTCTACACTATACCTGTAGTTTTGTTAAGCAATGAAGCTAATGTTAACCCTTTGCGCTTTTGCATGCATTCGGACTGCTTTATCGACTTATAGTCAGGATCATTATTAAGCTTCGCTAAGCATACGGCTATCGCTCTAGGCAAACAAAGAAAATCTGTATTTTTAATAACTATAATATCTTTTTTTTGAAACATAATTCACATTCATTAAAACACTCATCCTCCAATATTTGAGTATGCACACGTGAAATTTAATGTTCCATTCAAAAAAAAGTTTTCGTTACTTTGTAAAGTATTTTCAATTGAATTTAAAATAACATCTATATTAACTGATCAAAACGTTTTACACTAATGTTAACATTCCTGATAGGATAAGCGGTATTAGCTATGGACATTCAAAAATAGATTGGCTGATTATTTAATATTCGTTCATTTACAAAATCTAAGTATTGCGAAAAAACCCAATGGATCCATTCTATTAAATCTATTTCTTCATCATCAGGTATAGGGTCATCTATTACTTCTGTTTCCGAATACCCAGAATAAAATCTGTCTAAAGTTCTTTTACGTGTTCGAACAATAGTAAAAGTTATGTCTACAACTTACCAGGACTCGAACCAAAAATGTATCCTGTAGGATGCGTGTGATAGCAAAGAAAATACTTCACTTTTTTATAGTACACCTTATCACTCGAGAACATACGTTTTTCTTTTTAATTTCACAGATACGTTTAGTTCACTTGAATAATACAGGAAAATAATGCAGCATGTTAATTACGTTGCGTTTTGTTTGTTACACATACACAGTATTGAGTAATTCCGGTTCTATCCTGTTTTACATGCATACTCATGCTACGTCTGCAGTCTTGCCAGTTTACGCAAGCGCTAAATAATTACACATGTACATACAGTTGTTAGCCAAATGATCTTTGCAACGGTTATAGGTTAACACACTTCACTGCATTGACGTTATTACCCTTTCACTTTCTGCTAAGTATAAAGGAAGGGTTAAATGTCAAAGTCAAATGTGAGGCACAGCACGTGCGTCATGCTTCATTGCATTGACGTTCTTGCCCTTTCACCTTCAGTTAAGTATAAACGAAAGGCTAAATGTCAAAGCCAATTGCGACGCACATTATACTCCGGCACGTGTTGACCATATTCTTATCGTTTATATTTGGTATATAAATCCGGAGCTCTCGTTTCACAATCATGCCATATTCTGCTGTTCATTCACAAAGCGTCTGTTCCAGAGTTTAAGTGCTGCAACGTGTTTCAACTTCAACCTGCGCAACGCTGCTTCAGCAAATACCACTAATGACAACAGGTATGTTGGCTGTGGCAGCGGTAGCAAAAGAAGTTTTGCCGACGCTCCTTTAGATTCGTCTACAGGAGCTAAGCAAAGTAGAACCAGCATACCTCCAGTTCCTGGATACATACCCCTGACGCACGAGATTATACAAACAATAAAAAAATCTTTGTGCGCAGGAACCAAGGACTGGAGTTAGAATTGCAGTTGCAACTTCCAACGCACCACCACCACCACCCGGAAGAACTGCAACAGCACCAACGGCAAGAGCTTCAACAGAACCAGCAGCAGCACCAACAACATCGGCAGCAACAATAGGAGCTGCAACAAGAGCTGCAACAGCAGCAGCAACAGGAGCTGCAACACCATCACCACCACCATCTTTGTCACCAGCACCTACAAGACCAACCAACTCACCAGTACCAACAAGAGTAACTGGCTCAAGAAGAGCTGCACAACCAAAAACATCAGGTAGTGGAGCAGCAATATCATTTTTGTAATCGAATCACCATTAAGAAAAATAAAATTAAAGAATTGTTGACCAATTTGCAACAGGTTTGTTCCGACGTATCAGGAATGTTGCAGGCAAATTTAACACAAGCCCAAGACCGAAACATTCCCGACAATAACACTGACATACAAAACCAAAGCACTTTGTTAAACCATTTAAACTAGTTAGGAGAAACGGTGGGCGACGCTGACAATATCCACGATGATATTAACGACGAAACCAATGATGACGACAACGGTAATGACAGTGACGAAGATGACAACTACGTACTGGAAAACGAAAACGCTTTCCAGTACGAATTTCTAAACATTTTTGCGTAACTCCCTGTACAAAATAGGACTGGCATTATGGTGGATAGTGCCGCACTATACGTAATAGAACCGAGACGCATGGTGGAAGTGAACACCGGATTAAAGGAACAAAATTCTAAAGGCTATTACGCGACTATCAAACTATATCACGTTACTAAAAAATCATTTGACTGTTGCCACCAAAATTCTATGGGACGAGAAACCACACATACTTGTTATACAAATAACTAACATTACAGACGTGCCATATAATTTATCACGAGGTGCATTTATTGCACTAATTAAACTTCAGTGCGTGCAATACACCTCCGCTACATTATACATTATTTGATAGAACCTGTTATAACGAGTGTAACAATTGTTAATTTTATTTTTTTGTATTCAGTATTATTGTTTCATGTTTATTGTTATTATTATTATTATTATATATGATTTATAAATAATATTTAATAAAAATTTCATTTACATTATTTACCTATTTTTATAAATGCAAAGTCATCATGTTCGTTTCCTTCTTCTTCTTGTTTTTCCTGTTCCTTGCTTGTCAATTTTGTCATTATTGTAATTTACGTAAAATTCTTCATCTTGCGTTTTTTTGGCTTTAGTAACACACACTTTAGAATTTGTTAAGTTAGCTACTAAACTTTTTAACCCTATAATCTCTTGATGCATATTGTTCACATTAACTTTTATTTTATTAACTATAAATTGATATTGTGTTAAATTATATTATCGAACATTTAAAGCCTTTTTATATCCAGTAGCACTTGATTTATTTTTGCAAGCTTCCTATAAGGTTATCGTTATCTTCTAACGCGGTATCTAATTGGTCATTTAAATCCATAACTTTTTTTATTACACTCTCGTTCCAAACTTTGTTTAACTTTATTTATAGCTGCTTTACATTTTTCAGCACAACCCTTCTTAAACTATGTATAGGCACTCGACCCGTTTCCGCACCTGCACTATCGCATTCCGACCTGATATTTAAGGAATTTTCGGCAGACCATGAAGAACCACGCTTAATTCCACCTGCAAAATCATTAATCCTACATTTAAGTTCCACTCGCCATTTTCACATTGACCAAATACATAAAAATAATTAATGCAAAATACGTGTTCGTATCGTCAAGCACGTTATATATCATCACTAATTTGGTTTGCTCTACAGTTAATTTCCAATTGAAAGCTAAACCAGACGGTATATCATAATTATCTACTATTTTTTTACAATTTACCGTTTCCACCAATATCGGGTTGTTACCACTTGTTAACATGTTAACAGGTGTACCGTGAAAATTAAAACCTGTTTCATTATGTCCTAACTTTTCTACACACCCGTAGACGTCATTCACCACGAAACCGTCACGACATTCCATTTTGCCCACGTGTACATTTCAGTAAAACAATTGCCCGCATCGATCTCCGTAAGAACACTTCATTATCGGTCTTAAACAAGCATACACGTTATTTAAGTTCTCTATATTCATAAAATTACCCTCAAACCTGCATTTGCTATTCTTTTCATAAATTCACCAAGAAATAGAAAATAGGTTATGGTGTTCCTCGCACATAGTAGCATTTTGTAAATGACCGGTTTCATCATCTATCGTGAATCGGCACCTGCAAAACGTCACGTAACTTGTTTCTGCGCATATTAAAGCGCCTAAAAGAACAATAACAACTAACACCGCCTTAAACATAATACACAAGTAGTAAAACACACACACACAGTTTTCACATGTCCAATACTTATACGTGTAAAATGTGTCACGTACTTAAAAAAGCACCTTTTATCGCACAAACTACTTTCGACGCACTACAGTATCTGCGTCATCACAGTCAAATGACGAACACGACCGTATCACGTTATTTATGTAACCAAACACGTACTATTGTAAAATATCACGTCCACTTTTCGACCAATCAAAACGCTTACAAAAGATTACGTGATTTTTAACCAATCGCAAGTCGTTACTCAATATTAGATATCCCCAAACAGTCGCGTGCACCGCTCAGTCTGCTGTTACAGTGCAGCATGTCCGCATTGCAGCGTCTTAAACCTGATTACAAAAAACATCAGGTACGTAGTACTTTATTATAAATACCACCTACACAAAGGTACATCACCGTGTTTTTTTCTCTACGTAACACCCACACACTCGTACGCACAAATACGCACTCCAACATTATTGTTCCACAGCACACGTCGCAATGGACAAATTGCAGCACGTCGACGAATTGCAACACAAGTACATCAACAACCATCAAGGATTGTCGCCGCTGTCTTCAAAGGAGATGCTCACGCTGTCGCAACTTCCAAACTTCCTACTGCGCAGACCTCCTCAAGACGTCAATGCGATGTGAAACGAACTAAGCGAACAGTGCAAAATCGCGTATCATCAACACAGAGTGGAACTGGCAGTTTACAGTTCATTCCTCATCCTCATGCGTTTTGCTAGGACCGTCTACAGGTGCTTATCATTAGAGACAGGACGAAAACATTTTGTTAGTATAAACCAAAGGAGTTTGATTTTATTACTTATATTCTCATGAACATCAGCAATATTGGCTATTTTATTTATTTACTAAACTAGCTGAAACTGAGTTTATTAAATAGTACACAAATAGGTAATAAATTCCTCCATAATAATATAAAACATACATATTCTAAATAAAAAATCAATTGTGTAATTTTATATGAATAATTGCTATTAAATAAAATGGTACACTTTAATTATTAAAAATACTAAACATTTCGTTCATTTTCCAAACATCATTACCAGGGTATATGTGGTTGCTAGGTATAGCCACTGTGTCCATGATAATGGCTTGTACAATAACGCTATGAACAACCTTACTGCTGTTATATTTGTAACACAAATATAAAGAATCCTGATCATCGTTATGTAATTCAAATAGAAGATTGATAACCTAATTAATTTTAGGGGTATAACATAAGTAAGAAAAGAAGGCCGATTCAAGCACACAAGAAATCCGCCAACTCCACCCCCTTGCTTTGTGTGCTGACCCTTAAAAGCTGCCGACTCCGCCCCCTTGCTTTGTGTGCTACTAGCATACCGCCTGGCTCTGTGCCGGTGGCAACACCCACTCCTTTGTGTGCTTCTAGTATGCCGCCCGGCTCTGTGCTGCTGGCCACACCCTCCGTTTGTGTCCTAACTCCTTACACAGCTGGCCGCACCGCTCCCCTTTGTGGTCTAACCCCGTACGCTGTCTACGCTCCCCTCTTTGAGTGTGCTGTTCTGAATGGCTCCCTGTAGAGTAGTGGAGGTAATAGGGTATTGTTCCCGTAGGCCGGCCACACCCACTCTTTGTGGCCTCCGAACACACCCCTCCCCTCTCCTTTGCGGTCTAACCCCGTACGATCACCACGCCTCCCTCTTTACGGATTGCTCTGAATGGTTTGCTGTAGAGGAGTATGGGTAATAGGGTATTGTTCCCACACGCAGACAACTACCATCCCTCTCTTGTGGCCTGACCTATACTGCTAACGTCCTGGAATCGCGTCTCTGAAGGGCTGGACGCAAACACTCGATCGCAGTATCCCCGCCGCATGTATCTTGATTAATGTAATTAAGTGTATATGAATTGAGTCGCGCACCTGGTCGCCATCGTATATGTGTGCTAGCATATGTATAACTATCACGCTTACTGGTCTTAACCTAACCGACAAACCTCCACCTTGTAATGAATAAACCCATCCGCCGGCTCCTATCTGGTAATAACAAGTTTCATCCCCTCTATGACGGCGTGCGTGACGTCACTAACAACCCTGGGCGTGTAGACAAGCCCGGCTCCACTCTGTCGGCGTCGATAGAACGTGTTAAACACGCTTGCCATTGCCTTTTCTTTGTATTCGAAAACAGACAGCCAACTTCTGCCTGGAGGGTAAATAACAGGTCTCAACATGCATTCCCCCCTCCACACCCGCCGCGTGACGTCACCCGGCAAGTATCTACAGTATATAAGGAGCGACCGCAGCCAGGGCGATCATTTATTGTTTTTTCAGTGTTTCGTTCAGCGATAATCGAAATGGTTGGTGACAATCGTGCATCTGGTGTGAATGATTACTGGAGGGAGTGCGGAGAAGATTATTTTCAGTGCGCATACTTCCATACCGAAACCTGCAATAGCTTAATAATTCAATATTGTGTACTTAACCATCACATCATGTTCAGATGACTACATTGGAAGTGTGCATAAAGAGCTGTCCTGTTTATCGAGGAGCGAACCTGTAAGTAATACATTTTATTTTCTATAAATCAGTAATATTCTGCATGCATGTTAAATGAAATCTAACTTGAAATGATTTTACTCTTTCAGTGAAAATCGCATGCAGAAGGATGTGGAGGATCTTAGCGATATCGATGAAGTTGATGATGTCTTCTTCTCGACACACCTAGCTGAATGCGACACAGAGACGTGCACCGGATACGTGTATTCTGTACTTTGTACTAACCCGGTCCAACATGAACGCATGTCATTCTTCTTCCTATGTAACGACAACTGCGAGGTCTACCAGCGCAGGAAGAGAAAACTCGAGTAAGTAGAAGAAATGTTAAATTACATATTAATTTACTGTTTCTATGCTATTCTGTGTCTAACCTAAAATTAAATTATTTCAGACTGCGAATGACTGCGCCTAAAGTGCCGTGCAAATAGAGGAGCTGAACCCTGAGAGACGCGATGTCGATATAGTGGAATACCCAATCGCATAGCGCCATACCCAGCTATATGGATGAGGATGTCGCTCCACTCCCCGCCATTACTATTCCTGATGATAAAGCTACGAGGCTTGAGGAGTGGATAAATCAGACGGGTCCAGATTGCTTTGTCTGACATACACCCAGAACCATGCAAACCCTGAAGTGAGTATGACCCTCTTTAATAATACTTTTGTGTGACAAGTGAAGAGGATTCTTTACTATATGTATTTTCTCTTTCAAACGAATGCAATCATTTGCTAAACCTATTTCTAACATTGTTTTGAATATATGTTGCAGGAGTGTGAGGAGGGAGCGGAGGAAGAGGCAGAACGAGTCTGGCGAGAAAAAGCAGAAGAGGAGCTGTAAGAGGAGGATCCTCAACGAGGGTCCCATGGTCTTCTTATTCATTAAAGATACCCTTCATTCGCCAGAGGAGCTTGGAGAATCGATTGCTCGAGCTTGATGACATATCTCCCTCCCATACCATGAACATTGGACTATACTGTGACAACCCCTCCCTCTACATAAATTGTGAAAGTGATAAATCATTTGTTTATATTACAAACTCAGACTGGGATATAATATCCAAAAACATCCCAATGATTGAAAATTGCCTACACCAAGAAAAAAAGTTTGCGTGTGATGAATATTGTACCAATATAATTTATGCATACAATATTATTGTATTTCTTGACCACTCAATTCATTTCACAAATACTTGTTTAAATAAAAATGTAATATCTTTAGACATTGTTGGTGTAAGGAACCTAAAACGACTATTATCCTATATTGAAAGACATTTCAATATTTTAAATGATTTCTACAAATCAGGAGCAACTAGGAACATGCTTGAAATTTATGCTAATGTCAATAAAAGAGTGTTTTAGTATACCAATTTAATTTATTATTCATAAACTTATCCTAGTACAATCCTTCACAGAAACCATTCACCCAAAAATATACATAATTATATAAGCGCTTGCATCACGTGAGAAAGAGGTTTGTAGGTAAATACTTTGTCATGTAGAACCAGGCAGTACAGTGACGTCTGGGCAGGTATATTTGCAGATGCTTGAATCTCGATTCTGATGTTCACAGCTCCATTTATAACCTCCTTGGGTTGGTGAGAACAGTCGATTTGAATAATGGTGCACGGTGTAGAAAATCCTTTCCCTTCAAGAGGGGATAATTCTCTCTTTCATTATAGAAACTTTGAAGTTTACAGTACATTTCATATAGTGAAGCAAACTTTGAATTTTTAAAGTCCAAGTTCAAATCATGGTAGGGGTAGTATTCACTGTTGAGGAATAGCCTCAAATTAGTAATGTTGCAGTGATGAAACTCGGAACTGTTCTTGCTATAATCACCCAATCTTGCAGTCTGCGCACACACTATGATGAAGCGAGGTTTCTCGAGCTTATAAGTTGTTGCTACATTCCACCTGAAAGATCTTGTCTGGGGTACAGCAGGCTGGGTATGAAAATCCATACACCGAAAGGCAAGGTGTAGAGTTTTTTCAGACTTGACAATTTTTAGAATGTGAACCCTTTCAGCATCGGAAAGACGAATTACAGGCATCCTCCATTTGATTCTAGTTAACTTTACATTAGCTTCCTCTTCATTCGAATTCTGAACACAATTTCTAGAATCTTTGGATCTTATGAGAATCAATTCAAACTTGCAGTTGCATATAAGCTTCTTGTGATCATCAGCAAATCCAGGGAGCATAGAGAGAGGGACTACGGCATTTAAAGCTCCATTCGCCGCATGTACTATATCAACTTCTTCACCAGGATAGGTCCATCCAGCTTTCAGCAGCCGATTCGACTCCATAGGGCTGAGAGCCACATAATTTCGTATAGTTGTAGTAATTCAAGGATTCCTTGTTCTGTCTATAGTTGTAGCATTCATATCTAGACTATCTCATCAAACATGAAGGCTATAGCATTTTTAGTGAGCTTCGCTGTAGTAGGAGATCCATCTACCTTGGTGAGAGCACCCTCGATGTAGAGATAACTCTTGTTAGGTAGCGTATACAAATCTTCAGATTGGCAGGGTATTCTAATTTCATCGTTTACATCCAGAGCGGAGGAGTTGTATGGTACAAAAATTTGCTCATCCTCCTTGGTAATCTTGTCATCAAAGGCTAGAACTTCTGTCACGTTTAAGATGTCCATTATAACGGTTTGTAACCTAACCCCTCGAAGAACTTGCGGTTAGCACGTGTTAACCCCTCGGTACCTGCGGAGGTAGCGTGCTTCAAACGTGCTATACGTCGTCTATTATAGTATTAGCGATGTCTTTTAAAATACATTTCCATTGCGGCTTACGTAGAGTCTTGTAGTGATAACCACGTTCCTGAAGTTGATTGCCTTGCCGTGTTGATCTACAACTCTAATAGTGATCTGGTCTATATAGTTTGTATCTATGACTGGTAAACATATCGGGTTCGAAGGTTCTTGAGAGATGTGATAGCCTGGTGGAACAGAAGGGAAAAACTCGTCGAGCGAATGCCCACTTTTACCGTCAATGAAAGAGCCTGTAGCAATACTGCACTCCACACGTTTGATACTCACTTTAAATATATTCACAAGATCATCAGATTCAAGCGCTTCTCCAGCAGGAATTATTTTAGTGTCTGCGAATCCTAGAAGCGAGCCAATAGATGCAGCCCTAGAAAAGATTATTGTATAAGGACATTTAATTTCAGCCTTCATTGTATTATTATTATTATTAGGCCTTATGAAGAAGACATCATCATTCATTCCTAGTTTATCCTTTAGAAATGCATTGATATCGGCAATATCGTAGGTTCCATGAGGGATGACAATGGTTGCAGGTTTACCATTATGAATATAATGAAATCGATTATTATTTTCATCGGCGTTTGTATTTGAATAGAATGTTTCAAAATTCAAAAGAGCAATCTCTTAATGACGTGGAGGATGTAGCTGTAGAGGTGGGTTTAGATACATTGAAATAATAGTGTCTGGCCCACTCACTGTAACTGTATAACTCATCGTGACAATGTAGCAGCTCCTAAGATAAAAGAAATTGCAAGCAAAGGGCCCACAGATGACTGAATCGAAATTCTGGTATCTTTGTGTATTATAGAAAATTTTAACACCTTGTAGATGTTTCTCAATCTCAGGAGGCGTCTTCAAACTACCGAAACTGTCAAAGTAGTATGAAACATCACCTTCTTTCCTTACAGCAACCCAGGGTGTTCCCTCATTATCTAGAGGTGTCGAGATTGGTAATAAGTCTCTCTTTAAAGTGAGGTATTAAAGGTAGTTTATCGATCATATATACTCCTCTAAAATAACGAATTTCTAAGCGTTTAGCATAACATTCGATGGCTACGTTACTTAGGACTTCCTCCGGTATATGTACAATCCTCTTCCACCGTTTCTTGACTTCTTCTTTAAACCGTTGCCTTTAGATCCTCATTTCTTCAAGGGCCTTGCTATTTTAGATGCAGCGGCTAAAGAGGACATCAGTGGCATTACAGGTAAGAATCCTCCTTTATTTCTCTTTCCTCTGGTCTCCATCGCCTTGTTATGTCTCCCAACTTCTGCTAAGTGCCTATCAGCAGTCTTTTCTTTATTGACTGCACAGGATATCTGAGCAGCGCCTAAAGCAGCAATGATGGGTATCAGTGGTAAAAATCTACTCTCTTCTTCTTTCTCTTTCCCGCTCCCACTGCAACCATTCCCTTCATGATTGCAGTTACTATCCTTGCAGCTATCCTTTCACTAAAAGTTGAATCCGATGACTGCACACGCTTCCAAGCCTTCTCTGCAAGAACCTTAACCACTATTTGTCTTGAAACAGTGTCCTTATTCTCAGTGTACGCGAGATCGTGCTGTTTGCAAGCTTCGTCTCCTCTTCCTGGGTCTCCTCTTCTTAGACGTTTTTTCAATTTAGTGCCTGGCCCGCAATATTTATATCCAGGTAAGTGAGCTTCAAAAGGGAGTGAATTAAATATGGAATTAATAATTCCAAAGCCACGCTTATACTGCAACGACCTCCCTCTCTTAGCTCTCATGATATACTAATCGAGTAATTGCATGCATTAACCCTTTTATATCTTCGCATCCAATCATTAACTAGTCTCTACTTGGTAATATATAAACATCGCGCATATATTTTATAAGTTAGTTGTTAACATGGAGCTTATTAAGCAGCACTGCTCTCTACCTATTCAGGTATTACACTTTGAAAGTGACTTTAGAAGTGATCGTCATGGGAAGTTATTTCCATCTGATGTCAGAGCTCTTATTTTAGGGAGTTCCAGTGCTGGGAAAACAAACGTGTTACTCAATACGCTACTCCATGAGAATGGACTACGCTTTGAAAACTTGTATATTTATTCAAAGTCTCTCTACCAACCAAAGTATCAATACCTAATTAAAGTACTTGGAAATATCGATGGTACAGAAGTGAACACCTTCGACAACGGAGAAGATGTTTTGGATCCTTCTGAAGTCAAAGAAAATTCAATCTTTATATTTGATGACGACATTACTGAAAAGCAGAAAAAGATAGCATCCTTTTACAGTAAAGGTAGACATCGAAATGTGGACTCTGTATATCTAGCGCAGTCCTATGCTAAAGTTCCAAAACATTTAATTCGCGATAATACAAACATGAAAATACCCTTCAGGCAAGACAATTTAAACTTGAAGCACATTTACGAAGATTAAGTAAATACCGACATGACCTACAATGAATTTAAAGATCTATGTAAGAGTGTTTGGGCCAGCGTATCAGAAGGAAGACGCTTTGTTGTTATAGTTCCTGAATTTCACATGAATGATGGTCGATATAGGAATGGTTTTGATGTATATATTAAGCTCGACAAAAAAGAAAATGATTATTCGTAGTTAATCAGGAGTATCGATAGGTTCGATTCTCAGAGAACTGGTCCAGTTAGAAGAGTGTTTGATCATTTCATCATAGAGATGTCAAAGGAAACTATCAATTCAAGAATAAGAGATTGTGCAATGTTCACGATCCTGAAGATAATAATGATGCATCCAGTAAGAATTATGTGGATGCTCTCGAAATTAGGATGCGCGATTTCTCTCAGCAAACTGGTAGCAATGTTGAGGTTATGGCTAAGACACTGATCGATGAAATGATTTCGAGATATATTCTCAAGAGGGATAAGGAAAATAACATTGTGATCCATAAAGTTAGATTGAAGGTATTGCTAGATCCTGTTCACGATAATGATGTCGGGAATAAAAAGTTCATCATTGGATATTTCAATTCACGCACGCAGTCGACAGATAATAATGGTAACATTATATTCGACGATAAGAGAATCACTGATATAGCAGATCCTCTTGGAGATATGGATGCTGTAAATAAAAAGATTTGCTAGAGGTATAATTATTAGGAAATCGAACGAGACGCGACAGCAGTTAAACAGGCACTTGCCAAAGGAAATCGATATGCAAATAGGTAAGAAGCTGCTAGACATCACAGCAAATTTGTATAAAACTACAGTTAAAGTGGATACTCTGACAACTTCTACAAAAGCCAGAGCGGATTCTATAATGGACTCTATTAAACAAGTTACCGCAGGGGTTGATAGAGAAAAAACATATCTTCAGAGTCTTTTTAATCAGACAATGAGTAATTTAGAAGAGATAACAATGAAGCGGGTTGCAGATCTAGAGGATGCAGTCAAGCAGTTAAAGACGGAGGTTTTGAATACTCTCAAAACCGATTCCTGCCATGATAAACTTAAGAAATTGGAGGGAAATGTAAATATGATGATGGACCCCTACAAAATTAATATGCAGTAAATGACAAGTCTAGAAGGATCGGTCAGAATCCAGTACGCTAATACGGCAATCTTTGCGAGGCTTTCAACACACATACAACAGGAGCATAAGAAAGAAACCGAGAAATTGAGAACTTCGATAGAGATGTTAGCTAAGGCTATCGACACATTGAGAACTCAAGCTGGACGCAAACTATAAATTGAAGTGATCGTCTATTTTCACATCATTTGTAAGATGGATAGTGAAAGCATAAGACTTAAAGAGTCTGTAGCCGAGCATACCAGGGCTGTAAAAGAAAAACGGAGAGCTCCCAAAGGGCTCAGGTTTGAGACTCAGTATGTCATGTCCGAACCTTTGAAGCCCGAAACGGCCCCCTCAAGAATATTTTGGACACTCAACGGGGGATGACTGTGAAGACCGTCAACAATGAAGACGGCGATTCCACAAGTATTTCTGTTTACCGTCAATACGTTCGGTCAAAAGACAAGGATCACATTGATACATTGTACGGTGTGAGATATCAGGATGGTAGTTATATGCTTGGAAATAAAGATATTAATTTTATAAATAATCAAATATTGATAGGTGATGGAACTTATGAGTCTACCGCTTGTTTGGCGGAACTTATCTTTAAGCGATCGCCTCAGATTTCTGCATACACCAGTGAAGACTTGGAAACGTACGTTAAGATTCTGAAAAGTACTTTTCTTCATAGAAGGGGTTACACCAGACATGGTCGTTTGAGATCTGGTAAATCGTATAAATACAAGAATATAATACATCCCCTGCTCAATACATATTCAGGTCTAGGACTGGCATGGAAGGAGCATAAGCCTGATAAGTAGGTTGACTACGTTTTCTGGAGAAATCCAAACACATTAGTGAACAGACTGGGGCTACTTATTGCTTCGAGGAACGCTGGTAATAATAGTCTTACTTAAGAGATTGAGGAAATTATCCGAGAGTTGTAAGCATTGAAAATTATAGCATGACCGCCAAACAGAATATCGCCAGCGAGCTTCACGGATCAGCGAGGAGAAACTATTTACGAGGCAAAATTATCAGCAAAGGTATGAATACTTTATTACAAATTGATGTGATTAAAATGATACCCTATGCAAGAGTGAACAAAAATTTCAAATACATTCTGATCGCAATCAACTTCTACTCTAAAATGGCATATGCAAAATCCTTAAAGGATAAGGGCGGAGTTAATGTTGCAAAGGCTATGGAAGATATATTACAAGAAATAGATGTTCCACTTCGGAATATTCAAAGTGACAACGGGAAGGAATTTTATAGCAAGTTCTTTAAACGTTTAATGTTAAAGTATAATATTAACCACTACAGCACCTATACCAATGTGAAGGCTGCAGCTGTTGAACGCTTAATTCGAACCTTGAAGAATATGATGTATCGAGAGTTTTTAGTTCAAGGCTCATACAAATGGCTAAATCTGTTACCTAGAATCCTTGTAAAGTACAATGACGCTTTCCATTCAACTATCCACATGAAGCCTAATGAAGTGAAAAATAGCGATCTTCTTCTGACTGTGTATAATTATAATCAAGAACGAAGAGAGAGGAAGGCTTCAAGGACGTTTAGCGTTGGTGATTATGTCAGGGTATCTAAACATAAGGTACATTTTGAAAAGGGTTTTGAATCTAACTGGAGTGTAAAAAACTTCAAAGTATTTCGTGTGAATCGTACCAAGTCTACAACATACATACTAAAGGATAGGAATGGTGAAATCATAAAAGGTGACTTTTATGGACATGAACTAAAAAAGACTAACTATCCTAAAACATATTTAGTAGAAAAGGTTATACGTAAACGTGGAAACAAAGTTCTAGTAAAGTGATGTGGTTTTGCAGATACTGAATGGATTGATAAAAAGGATTTGGTGTAACTTGTGAAGAATTAATAAAGACGAGTTTTATGATTGTAAAATCAGAGTATGTTTTTATTTTTTAAAAATCCTTCTTGTTGTTTTTTTAGGGAAAAATGTAGGTACTTAAAAATCCTCACACATTTTGAATGGATGCAAAGCTATATACAATATTAAAATATCATTTGAGGGAAAAATAATACATAAAAACCCTCATACACATTTCAAACTATACACATCAGTAAGAAATCATCAGAGGGAAAACTAATACAAAAAACCCTCACATACATATATGAAATGAAACTCAAACTATATACAATATTAAAAATCATCAGAGGGAAAACTAATACAGAAAAAACCCTCACACATGTGGAACTATATACAATATTAAAATCATTAGAGGGAAAAGTAATACACTGAAAAACCCTCATACACATTTGAAACTATACGCATCAGTAAGAAATCATCAGAGGGAAAACTAAACAATAAAAACCCTCACACATTTGAAACTATATACATAAGTAAGAAATCGTCAGAGGGAAAACTAATAAATAAGAAACCCTCACATATTTTAAATGGATACGAAACTATATACTATACTTACAGTTTTACAATGGTGAGCACTAGCAATCACCAGGTCTAAGGGAATAGTGGCCCCAGGCTAGAGTCATATAGGATCCTTCTATCAGCTTCCTCTTGTCGTCACCCCCTTCAATGCCAGTTTGTTTGTTTCAATGGTGGTAATTTTGTTATTTTTACTGCGAAATGTTTTTTGAAGTGAATACATTTTTATACTGTGGTCCTTTAAGCATTCAAAATAATGTCCGAAATCGATTTTCTCCATACCCACCCTGGTGATGCCCTTTGCTTTCTTTATTGTCTGGCCGCTGTATTTATATGCATATAATTTTGCCCTGATACCGACATACTCTTCCATAACCAAGTCGCCCAATTCATCCTTGAATAAGCCAATCTTTTCCTTGTTGGCTTGCTGAATGCCATATACATTATCTTTTTCAAAGTTTGAGGTGTTGAAATACTGTGGATACTCCCTGATGAATTCATAGATATCAGAGCTCGTTTCAAAAATGAAGGAGTCTGTAATTCAGCAGAAAGTCTTTCAAATATGGTTTCATGATATTACAAAAAAGTCATACATTATAAATTTAGAAATGTCCAAAATTGCATGGCCAATGTAGATTGGCTTATTCTTATGCACCTCCTCTCTGCCCAGTTCAATGCCTACAAGATTTTCTTCGAAAATTATGGAGCGTAGGTAAGTACTGCGTGCCGTCAACTACTTTGCTTGCTCCCATTGGCCAACTATTTAGACATCTGTGTATTTTCTTACATTCTCTATAAATTTCCCGTATACTGCATTATTCATTTGTTTCCAAAGGTTTTGTCCAAATTTTTATCTTTCTTGAGCTCTCTTCTCTGTATTGAAATCGATACATGTCCTTAACCAGTTATACTGGTCGTAGGACACCACCTTGTGAATATGTCTCACAGTTAGTCCATGCTCGATACACTGCTGCATCACCCTGTAGTGCAAGACATATTTGCTTTTCTTATTTAATGTTGCAAGAGGTTTCTTGTATTCTCCATTCGGTGGTATTGCACTCTGTGGGCAGAAAGGTAGCTGGTTATGGGCATCGTGGATATGGTCAGGGTATTCGATATCTGCTTCCAGCACATAGCCGGTCTCTGAATCTTCTTTTATGTTCTTGAAATTTATGTTCTCAATTTCTTCCCTAGTGAACCATTTCAGGTTTCTATATGGGAGGACTGATATCATTGAAGCACCATATAAATTGTTGATATCCCAATAGGATAGGTGCTTAACAGGAGAATGCTGATCAAAGTTGGACATGTACCTGTGGTTAGCTTTGGTGTAGCCCTTCACCACAGTGCACAGTCCACCTCTAATACCCGACTCGAAAATCTCCAGCATGCTCTTGACAGATATTAAAGAAAGTTTCGCCTTTGTTGTCTTCAACATTGCATCAAAGGTAAGTCCAGGTAATGTATAAAACCAAGTTGGGTCAAGTTTATGCATTCCCAAGATGAGATCTCGAAACTTTTCAAAAATATCTGCCAAGAGCATCTGTTCTGAGATATAGGTCGCTGTATTCTCCGAGATTCCGGATACTAAAGTATCCCAGACTTTTACATCATGCCTTTGTTCCTCGTCGGTGATGCGACTGTCAATTAGAGTTCTGTAGAAGGCTTCTTTGGTGGTAGAGCTGTTTCCTCAAGCTTTGCGGTGTTTGACACATAGTTATATGGGAATATTCCCTTGCTTGTTGCCAGCTTAAAGTTCTCCTCAACGGGATATTCTGCCCTGGTTATTTTAAAGTCCTTCTCCTCCAGCATGTCAGCTAGGCTGGACAGCTTGTCGTCAAGACACTTAAAGCTTTCCAGAAACCTGAAGTTGATGTCCCTGTCCCTTTTGCTAAACGCTAGATACCTTTCACCACTTTGAGCTATGAACCGTATGGGTTTATTATCATATGCGAGGTGTCTTATCAAGAAGTGACTGTCATAATTAGAAAGACAATGAAAAAAGATCGGTATGAAATCAGGGACCGTTCTATTAAAATTGTATCTATTATGAGCAGCGCCCAGCTATTCCCAGTCACATGGTCGTGATCCCCATCGCACAAAACGCTCAAAGTAAAAGCGCCAAGACATATTTGAGGTTTGGAACTTAAATAGTGGCAACTATTTATTTACAGCCGATACAAAAGAGTTACATGTTAGCAACCTTTACCGCTCTTCAGTGTATTCACCAGCGTTGTGATAACCCTTTGCCAGCGATGTGGAAATCATAGTATACCTTTAGCTGAGCCATTTCTGTTGATAGTGCGAATGGAGCGGTCTACTGGCTGAGGAATCTCTGGAACAGTTCTAAAGCGAATGCCACGAAGTGGATCCTTCATCTTCGGAATCAAATCAAAGTCACAAGGACTTAATTCCGGGGAGTATGGTCGATGGTACAGCACTTCCCAGTCACATCGACCTAACAAATCAGCCACAGCTTGCGCTGTATGCGCCCCAGCGTTGTCGTGCAAAATGATTGGTGAATTCTGTAGAAAGTGTTGCCGCTTCTTTCTCACAGCTGGTCGAAGATGGTGCTCCAAAAACGAACGGCAATACTGTCCATTGACGCTCTGCCGTGGAGGAATGTAATGCGTTAGGTTAACACCATTCTTCACTGACGCTAGGACGACTGCCCGATGCATGTCTGCCACAGTTTGCCGACCATCGTTGAAGCTTTTACCCAACGTGTCACTGCTCTGTAAGGCAATGAAGATTCCCCGCAAACCTCTTGAAGACCTTGATGACACTGTCCTGCAGTACGACCTCTGGCATATTCAATCTTGATCCCACTCCGTTGTTCCTGTTTCGAAAACATCGTGACAACACTGCGTTAGACCGCTCACAAGTGACTGTTTCTCTCGACTGTGCGCACGCAGATGAAGTGGGAAGGGAGAGTCCATTTGCTCTGAGGTAAGGTAGGTGTGTAACTAACGTGTGCTATCAGCGACAATATTAGATCCATTGCATAGCGTCTCTATAGCAGTGTTGCCACTATTTATGTTCCAACCCTCGTATAACACTCGGAGGCGTTATCGCAATTCTGTTGCTCTTCAGGGGATAGATCCATAGGTTAAGGACTAGAATGCACATCGATTACATTCTTAGAAATTGATTTTAATTGCTTGATGAAGTCATTAATGGAATTTGGACCTCTGAAGAGAAAGAATTTCGATAATTTCTCGTCATATCTACATACCAGCTTTAAGGCAATAGACATTGCTTCATGTTCTTGAATGACTCGGGTCCAGCTCGAGTTGTTTGACGGCTCGCAAGAGTGATCCTTTGCCAGAACAGGTTCAATGTCTGCGTATATAACAAAAGGTACAGGAACGCTTTTGAAGAATGCTTTAAATTCGATGCAGTCATCTTGTTGAGGCATTTTAAGTAGCTGGCATTTTCCGCATCTTAATTTGTGTGTTTCTAGAGTCTTCTCAGAAGCACATCTCTTGAGACTTGCCTCGCATGCCCACACTCTATGCCCATGTTTTGTGACTTGACTGCTTATCAATTTGGACAGTTTTTTAATGAGGCAATAGTGGGACTTATCCCCTGTTCAATATATAGCAGGTTGATGTGGTGCTGCTTCTTTTCAGCTGTTTGGTACAGAGGAATAATGTTGTCATTCTCCTCTATACCAAACACTGAAATGGATACTCCATTATTCTGCTTTTCAAAGCATTCAGTTTGATGGAGGGGTACTTCTCTTCATCAGGTTTAAGGATTAAATATTTAAGTTCCAAGGAACAATTCACTTTTAATCCACTTCTGCTTTTCAGCAAAACGTTTTCCACTTCTTTAATAATAAGCTCCTTGCACACATCTAAAAAGACTCTGGGGTCGAGTATTTTTAATGTATTTGCTATTTTACTATTAAAATACGTCCGTTGAATGCCGATTGGATGGTATTACATTCCAGACCCTGGCAATTGCTAGCACTAACCTTTACTTTTTTAATCGTAAGTTGCTCGCTCCCGTCCGATGCCTGTCCTCTCTTCCCGTTCACGGGTGCTGTATCATCGGGTGATGATGTTGACGGTGCAGCGACTTCATCAATTGTGTTAAATGATGATGAGGTTGAGGTTGCAGCGGGTACAGCTTCATTATTCATCTCCTGCGACGCTGAGCTTGGTGTTGCAATGTCCATGGGTTGGCTTCCCTCATCAGTCAGGATATTACCTGGAATAATAATGTAGCATATGTAAAAAGAATGATAATATGGTTTTTGTTACATTAAATGTTTTTAAAACACAGAACGATTCTTACCATTCGACTGTTGCTGCATGTACGGGGTAGGGCCCCATCCATGCTGATTTGATGCAGGGAAGGCGGATGGTGCAGCCGTCACGTTCTGAGCAATACCAGTTCCGAAATATAGTCCACTCCCTGGAATAATAGTAATAATAATATTAATAGTGATAATAATATAGCATGTGTAAAACAACTTCATAAAATGTTGAACAATTCTTACCATACGACGGCTGCTGCATGTACGGGGCAGGGCCCCATCCCTGCTGCTTTGGCGCAGGGAAGGCGTAAGGTGCAGCGGTCGCGTGTTGAGCAATAGCAGTTCCGAAATAAAGTCCGCTCCCTGGAATAATAGTAATAGTAATAATAATAATATAGAATGTGTAAAAGAACTTCATATAATTTTGAAGGATTCTTACCATTCGGAGGTTGCTGCATGTATGGGGCAGAGCCACATCCCTGCTGATTTGGCACCAGGAAGATCTGGAAGCCTGGTGGTGGCGGTGCAGCGGTCGCGTGTTGAGCAATACCAGTTCCGAAATAAAATCCGCTCCCTGGAATAATAATAATATTACTATTATTAATAGTAATAGTAGTTTAGCATGTGTAAAGGAACTTCATAAAATGTTGAAAACTTCTCAACATTCGACTGTAGCTGCATGTACGGGGCAGAGCCCCATCCCTGCTGATTTGGCACCAGGAAGGTCTGGAAGCCAGATGGCGCCGGTGCAGCGGTCGAGGGTTGGGCAATACCAGTTCCGAAAAAAGTCAGCTCCCTGGAATATTAAAAATAATAATAATAATAATAATAGTTATAATAATAATGGTAGTATAGCATGTGTAAAAGAACTTTATAAAATGTTGAAAAACTCTTATACGACTGTTGGTGCATGTACGGGGCAGAGCCCTATCTCTGCTGATTTGGCACCAGGAAGGTCTGGAAGCCAGGTGACGCCGGTGCAGCGGTCGATGGTTGAGTTTCTTGCTGGAGCTGATTATAGCTTTCAGCTACATTAGCAGATTTAAATGCTGAAAACATGAGCAATTTGTGTGTTAGATTTTATTTATTTATTTAAAAAAATAAAAGCTTTATTATTATGTTAATTAATAATTAACACGGAAATGTCGATGTATTTTTATCCGTCAAGAAATTTCTACTGCAAATAAAGAACATTTATTATTCGACACAGACATGGAAAATATTTCTTTTAACGTAATGGAAACAGAGTGAAAGTTTTCAGAATGCGTTAGGGAAAATGTAACGCAAGCAAATAGCTATTTACTGATGAATGCTTAATCGAAGCATGAAATGTGAAGGCCCGGGTTCAAACCCCCTCGGTCACCCACGGAAGAAATTTGTATTGCATATAAAGAACATTTTTTATTCTATACGGCTGGTGTTCAAATAATTCTATTTTCACTAAAAGCAAAAATAATTCACTCCCTAAAACCTCGTATTTAAACACACGGAATAATAAATTTGATTTAAAAAATTAATACATCAATAAACTGTTCACATTTTATGACAAAATGAATTCGCGCAGTTAACTATTAAATGTAGAATAAACTTGCCTAAAGTGAATACTTAACTAAACTGTTCACATTTTTTGAGAAAATGAATTCGCGCAACTAGCTGTTAAATGTAGAATAAGTCTGCCTAATAATGAATACTTAACTAAACTGCTTGCATTTCAGAAAATTCATACGTCTAGCTATTAACTTTTAGAATGCTCATCTATTTACATATAAATGTCCGACATTGAAGACAAGAACGCAATTATAAGTTAAATGTATTGAGTAATAAGTTACTCTTTTAAAGAAAATGAAGCGGTTTTACAACTTACCAGACATGATGTTCGATGAAGTTTCACGTAAAGAGTACTTAGATCGCTGCGTTCTCACAATACAGAGTGAAAATTGCCGGAGAAGCTGCTTCTTTTATATAATTTCCCCCTATAAAAGCTGAAGGGGGTGAGAGGTGTGATGGTATATAATACAGCGATTTTGAATGGCTACTCCAACCCATCGAGCAGAAAGCGTCGTGGGGGAGGGTGCTAGTCTCGACCAGGGAGTATTTCATAAAACACGTTGAAACATGACGCTGAAAAATCCCTCAATCACGCCACCTCTCTGTAAGGGAAATGCTTCTGTATATGACGCTACAAAATAAAATATATATATATTATTTTTATATTATCACTAAACTCCAATGTTTATTATCACAAAAAATATACGCGCTAGTATTATATTTGAAGTGTCCGTCTCGCACGTATTATTTAATAATAATTTTAGAGTGAAAATAACGAAAAAGAAGGTATTGTTTCTGTTGATATAATTTTCCTTGCAAAGTTACACCCTCGCTTATAAAAGGCTAAATTTCAATGTTTATTATCATCAAAAAAATTCGCGCTAGTATTATATTTGAAGTGTCCGCCTGACACGTATTATTAGTAATAATTTTAGAGTGAAAATAACGAAAAAATAGGAATTGCTTCTGGTGATATAATTTTCCTTGTAAGGTTACAGCCTCGCTTATAAAAATCGTTAATGGGCCGGCTATGTATTCCTTGACCTCCACGCAGGTTCTAAAGTCGGGCAGGGCGGTCACCTGGAATCGAACCGGCGACCTTTCCAATTCAAACCTCACACGTTACCACGAAGTAATTTGTATCAAAACAGTCCTTAAACACCTTTTACCCATGTTAAATAAGACTGTCATTCATCAGATATTTCATTCATCTATAAAGTCGACCGTAAAACTGGCTAGCTTCAAAGACCCATTAAGAAAAACTATCAGATACATTCGATCGCTTAATTTGAATTCTTTCTCCCATTTTAATTCTAAAATGCCATACTCTTCATATCACACTCTCTAAATCATATTTATTTGTTTAGCATTCCATAACGATTAGTTTAGTTGCCGATATCATGCAAACAATTAATTTATGATATTTACACAGTCGTCTGTATGAGCTGTACGGGTTTTTTTAGGGGAAGATAAATCATTTTAAAGCACAACACATTCTTTAATGAAGAAGGGTTTCACATTGTCCTAAATGGGCTATATGACTCTAGCCGGTCGCTTAACGAATTTTCGAGACCTCCAGCCAGGTATACCCTCTTCAAGGGGTATACAACATATTTTTGCAAGGGGTGTGCAACTGAATAAGTCGTCGAAATTTTCGAAGATCTCCGGTGAAGAAAAAGCTTTTAAACAAACATGAAATTTATAATTTGAAGTATTTGTAATGGTTCGATCTCTCTGCTGGAATATTTAAAATATCTTTCGAAGGGAGGGCTGTTTAAAAGAGTTCTCGTCCTATGTTTACTAAGAGAATAATGCATGTTTTGAAAGTCCGTGTATTTATTGGTTGGAGTTCAGAGTTCGATTTCCCTCTGGTATTCAATACCACTTTAGACGCTGCACATCTAAACAATCAAGAGTCTATTACAAGAATCATTTTCGTTTTTGTTACGGGAGTAATAATTTACATGTAACGAATGTTTACGTACAGGACCTATACATCATACCCCGTAGGAAAATATTGCACCAACACTTATAAAGCTCTTAATGGGAGGGCTTGCTTAGCACAGTAAGTCACCTAACCGGGATTCGAACCCGCGACCTCTCGAATGTGAATAAATACGTTATCTGTCAGAGAATTATGACATTATACATTCGAATGATGGGGATCAAATAATTGATATTGCGGGGTGAAACACCAGTCTGTTTAAATGGAATAAACAAATAGGCTTTCTTGACAATAATAAAATTTTTGCGTTAGTAATGAAAATAAATTATTCTTTTTTTTTCTCGATTTACTTTCCGGTGTCTTAGGGAAAATCCATTCACACCCCTTAGATGCTGAATTTCTGAGGAATCCCGACCATTAAGTCAGATAGTATTGGGTTTACCCTCTTCAACCTCGTACAACATTTTTTTTCAAAGGTGTGTAAACCGCTATATAAATCGTTGGCGTAATGTAGAGAGAGAGTGTGTGTGATGGTTGCGTATTTTTACCGACAATGTCTGTTTTAAAGTCTATGCCTATGCGAATGTGCATGAGGTGTCAGTGCGGTACTTTACCGCAATGCCTGTTTTAAAGCCCATGGCAATACGCCTGGAGTGCTTTATCGATAATGTCTGTTTTAATGCCCATGCCTGCAAAGTAGAGAGAAAGAGGCATAGTGAGAGAGAAAGAGTGTGCGTAATGGATGCGTACTTTTACCGACAATGTGTGTTTTAAGGTCCATGTCTATGCGAGTGATTGCGTTGGCAGTGCTATAGTTTATCGACAACGACCATTTTAAAGTCGCTACCTATGCGTTTGCACGCGTGAGCGGGCTGCGGTACTTAATTGATAATGTCTGTTTTAAAGTCCATGTCTATGCGCGTGGAGTGCGTTATCGACAGTATCCGTTTTAAAGTCCATGCCTGCAAAGGAGAGAGAGAGTGAGTGATGGTTGCGTATTTTACCGACAATGTCTGTTTTAAAGTCCATGTCTATGCGAGTGATTGCGCTGGCAATGCTATACTTTATCGAAAATGCCAGTTTTAATGTCCTTGTCTACGCGTGTGATCGCACTGGCATTGCGGTGCTTTATTGTCAACGTCTGTTTTAAAGTTCATGTCTACGCGCGTGCTTGCGCTGGCAGTGTGGTACTATATCGACAATGTCTGTTTTAAAGTCCCTACCTATGCGCTTGCATGCGTGAGCGGGTGGAGTACTTTATCGAAAATGACTGTTTTAAAGTCCATACCTATGCGCGTGGAGTGCTTTATCGTCTGTATTGATATATTTGTGCTTCTTTTCAGTTTTTTGGTAAAGAGTAACAAGGAATGTGTCTTGTTTAGGATAGTCTCCATGTTTCATTGTTTATATTGATCAGTTTTTATTTATTAATAGCATATTTAACTTGAACTTTCGTCGCTCTCCGCTAGAGAGCGTAAAGGAAGTACGCGGAAGACAGTAACAGGCACGGAGAGGGAAGGGGTGTTTGGGTAAGGAATGAGGTGGTCAAGCCATGTATGAAGGTGCAAGAGATCATTATCGAGTCAGCGCCTACAGGACATGGAGCGAGCGCTGGGGTTTTCAGTGAAAGAATCACGCGTTAACGTCTTGTGTTAGGTACTTACGCTAACTCTGTCTTTTCAGTCATGCATTCGCCTAAGCGGTGTAATATTCGTATAAACCCAAAATATATTTTCCTTCAAAAGTAGAATTAAACAAATGTTATTGTCGTAATAGTTATATACGCGTAATAATCACCTTAAAACACGCACACATATGATGGCAACTAAATGCGCAAGTCAATTCATATACGCCTATTTGCATTAATCAATCAAAAATACTTAATTGTATTCATCGATCAGCGAGACCATTATTTATTTTTAATAACGTATGTAATATTTAACTATAATGTTAACAGCCATTATTTATTTTTAATAACATATGTAATATTCAGCTATAATGTTAACCGTATTTATTTTTTCAGGGCCATTCCTACGTGTAAACAAACCTTGGAAAAAATATCTTGAAGCGTGAAGTTCCTTATCGGATATATCAAATGATTTATGCTAGCTTTCCGTGGAGTCAACATGACCGCCGCCGTGCATTTGTTAAAATTTTAAAATGTCTACTTCCGGCATCTTCGTCGATGAGCGGAAGAGCGAGCTTTCCGGTCTCTAGGGTAGAGAGCGCGCGCGCTACAGTCGCGAGCTGTACCGTGACGGAATTGACGGGATGCCAGATAGCTCTTGCCGCCGCTGTGACATTCCCTCACTCGAGTGGTATAGCGCATAGAGGAAGGGTAGCGCGCGGGTTTTCAGCGAAATTATCTCTCGTTAACGCCTCGTTACGAGAACTCTGTCCTTTCAACCATGGATTCATCTAAGTGTTGTAATATTCTTATAAACCCAAAATATATTTTCCCTCAAAAGTAGAATTAAACAAATGTCATTAGTCGGAATAATTATACACGTGTAATATCCACCTTAACACCCACACACACATATACGATGGCGACCAGGTGCGCGCGAGTCAGTTCATATACACTTAATTACATTAATCAATCAAAAATAGTTAATCGTATTCATCGATCGAGGAGCATCGTTTAATTACATTAATCAAGATACATGCGGCGGGGATACTTCGATCAAGTCTTTGCGTCCAGACCTTCAGAGGCGCGATTCCAGGACGTTAGCAGTATAGGTCAGGCCACAAGAGAGGGATGGGAGTGGTCTGCGTGTGGGAACAATACCCTATTACCCACACTCCTCTACAGCAAACCATTCAGAACAGTCCGTAAAGAGGGAGGCGTGGTGAGCGTACGGAGATAGTCCGCAAAGGAGATGGGAGGAGTGTGTTCGGAGGCCACAAAGAGTGGTTGTGGCCGGCCTACGGGATCAATACCCTATTACCTCCAGTACTGTACAGGGAGCCATTCAGAACATCACACTCAAAGAGGGGGCGTATACAACGTTCGGGGTTATACCACAAAGGGTTGGGGAGGGGAGGGTTGTGGCCAGCTGTGTAAGGGGTTAGTCTACAAAGATAGGGTGTGGCCAGCGGCACAGAACCGGGCAGCATACTAGTAGCACACAAAGGAGTGGGTGTGGCCACCGGCACAGAGCCAGGCGGCATGCTAGTAGCACACAAAGCAAGGGGGCGGTGTCGGCGGCGTTTAAGTGTCAGCACACAAAGAAATGGGGTGGAGTCGGCGGCTTTCCTGTGTGCTTGCATTGGCTCTCTTTTTCTAGTAACATATCATGAAATATTGCACAGTGGGTTCATAGACAGATATTTTTCGGATATACTTCTGGGGTTGCTCTCCACTTATCCCGAACTTTATGTTTGGGTTCTTTATCTCTGATTCACATTATTTTCTATTCTGCTCTATGATACCAATGATTGTATTACTTCCGCCAACCTCCACAGTGTACCTCATAATTTTAATGTACTTCTTCACAATATTATTTCCTGAGTCCAGCAATAAGATTTTAGAATAAATGCCTATTTTACTCCTTTTGGAGAAAGGAAAGCAATATTCGTTAAATTTACATATCATGAATATTGAAAGCCATTTATAGGGTTTGAAGATGCCCTGAAATACCCTGCACTGATTTTAGGGCTAAATTTGTTAGTGTTCGGCTCAAAGGCCTAAATTTATGTAAAGTTGAATTGTTTCATTATTTATTCACGTACTCATATACGTACGGAACACTGAGTGTCAGTTTTGTATGAATTAAGATTACCGGAAAATTCAACAATGGGTGGAAAGTTGTATTTTCGTTAAACACAATTACAACACCAAAGTTCTGTAACGGTTATTTTGAATAGGCGGTATCCGCCTCCTTTGCCTTTCCCTTATTTGTGCTGAGACGCTTTAAGTGACAGGACGTTATTCTGTGTGGATGGCTAACACCCTGGAAATTGTGTGTATAATTAACACAATTCACCTAGTTTTTGTCTTTTTAACTTTCATTGTATTTGCGCACGCATTCTATAAATACATTTTCATATTTAAAGTATTTAAACTCCTTGAGAGTTTGGTGGTTCGAGACATGTAATTGCTGCTTGTGATAGAAACTGGCAATAATACACATAGGGTATTAATGTCTATCCTTTTTATAATTCGCAAGAAAGGAAATGCCACCTGAGGTAGCATTTTCCAGGAGTGGGACATATGCCGAAAGCGCTTCGACAGAGCCAGATGAAATAAAATACACTGACGGAGTCCATTTCACCCAATCTCATTAATTATTTCCATGCAGACAATACCAGAGCGGTTGTTGCAGTTGATATTCCATTGAGTGGAACTGAAAATCGGATTTTATGAGGCTTTTTACAAAATTAAAGTATGCCCCCTGAATCTACCCTAAGAATAAAGGAGGCAGAATGTACACCGTAACTTAAGCATTCATTACCTCGGATGTAGATGATTTTTTCTCATGGGGTATATAGAGCTGAAACCTCAATATCTTAAACAGCTTCTGGAAGTGATACATGGGGTCTATGAAGCTGAAATCTAAATGTGTTAAACAGCTTCTGGAAGTGATTAGTGAAACCACCGCTTGTTTTGTAAACAATTGTCTCCAATTTTTGTAATACTCCTGCACGATTCCTAAGTTCTGTTGCTTTGTAGTGATGCTGCCTCATATATGGTTACTGCAGCTCCACTTCTTAAAACAGTTTATCCTAACCACATTCAAGTAATTCATTTAGCGCTGCGTTTCGCAGGGCTTCGGAAACAATTAGGAAGGAATTCCCTTTTCGTAACTTCTTTCTTGTTTTTTTAAAATATGAAAGGATGATTTTGCAATTGCTAATTGAGGATATCAATATTTAGAGACAAATAACGTAACATTCCACTCCTACCTGAACTCGTTACAAGAGGGATATTATAGGTTTTGTAAGTGGTGAATTATTTAAAATATTTTCATGAAGTTGCCCCAATAATAGGGGAATTGCCTGGATTATATACTGCAACATGTGTGAGAAATTAGGAGAAGAAATTGCCTATAGAGCATCAAACGTTTTATTCATACCTGCAAGCATTGCACAAGTTTAACGCAAAAATCAAGCTCTTTATATGTATGTACCAATAGTAAAGTATGCGCAGGTGAATACATACAATGTTTTGGAGGAAACTGGGAAAATGCTAAAAGTACATGGATAGTCTACTAAATAAGAGTGTATAATTCTCATTTTTGGAAAAACTCCAAGATATATTGAGGGAAAATGAAAATACTTCAGTAGGTATTGATGTTTCTTATGTGGAAAACACAAACTTACTTCCGTCATGTCGGTTTCGATACAAATATTTTTTTCTGCTTTCAAAATGTTCCTCACTGACAAGAGCAAAGCTTAATTGTCAACTTATAAAAATTAGTGGTGACGGATCTTTTCTTCAATATGGTCAATTAAGTTTGTTGCAGTTCCATTTACATATTACAGTTTTCTACCTCCATTTTTTAAATTTACTTTCTTCTGCCATATTTTATGTAGTTAGATTTTGAAGCTTTAAAAATTTTAGTAAAATGTCTGGCGATGCTGAATTCGAGGCTAATTTATTGCACATGGAAGGGATTTTAGACACCTAAAACTACTGCTTGTAGTGCCTAAACTCCGATGTGCGGTAATGGCAAACGGAAAGTAGTCTGTTGTTGAATTCCAAGTAGCTCCCCTGCTTTGGAGTTGGCATGTACACGAGAAAGTGCTGCGTATACTTGCAGAATCTGCAATGGCTGGTGCTTCAAAAACTCCTGGAAGACCTGCACTTCCATTTAGCAACTTTTAGTCTGTTTTATCCATAAACCATTTTTGCTATTAGAAATTCTCTTTTGAAGTCAGAGGAATTTCGCGGAGCGTTTACATAACAGCCAGCCAGCGACTTTAGTTTAATGTGGATATTCACTTGTTGAACAAATGCCTCCCAAGAAGTCCAATTGGCCATTACGTTTTAGCCATTTAGGGGAGTTAAGGGTTCACCATTTTGTATAAAGCAGTGTTCCACAACCCTTTTTATTCCCAACACAGCATGCATTATCAATGAGAAGACACGACACACTACATTTTATTCAACTCAAAAAAGTATGATACGACACTATTAATACAAGTAATGGATGTAATATACCCGTTATTTTTGTTATTAAACAGAAATCCACAATTGCGTTCTTAGAGTACTCTGAAGATTAGAATATACAGGAAAATACATAAGTCTAAATTCCGTTTCTGTTAAAATAAATAATTTTACCTATACCTTTTCCATCTGATAATTGCGCCTACTCAGCTCCACACAGATGGCTTATCTGTGGTGGAATTGTTGACAATGCAATTCTAATTTCTACATCGACGCACTTGAGTCTCTACCTTTTGCTGTTTTAATTTCAGTTAACGTCCAGAAGCCCAACTCACACACGTAAGTATTTGAAAATGGCAATAACATTAATTGCCATTTCGGAGAATGCCTGGTATTCCCTTCTTATTGCCAACCAAAACTTAACCAAAGTAACTTCCAGAAGTTTTAATTTCAATGTCCTACGTGCTTATAATTCTGAAAGTTCCTCTTGTACACTAATCGGAGTAGATTCTGAATTCACAACGAATGGCTCCGATCACACTCGAAATGTTCAACACTGTCATGTATTTTTCTTGAACTTCTGCTCCAGGATTTTTAAATGTTCTTTAATTAGGTCTACAATCAACCCATTACCGAAACCAAGTGGCCATGCAGTCGGGAGCATTTCATTGAACAATTTTGAGTTCTCTGTTCACATAAATTAAGCTTATATATAAATCCTTGAATCCTATCCATTGTAGTGAGAATATTTTCGTTCCTACGGTGCATTTTCCGATCCAGCTCGTTCAAATGTACGCCATTATCGGAAAGATAAATATAAATTCATCACATGTAAATAAATCCGCGTACTCATGACCTTGAATACTAAAAATATATTCTCCTCTTTAAGTTCAAATATTCACTTTATTACCTTTTACCATGATAACTACTGTACTTGTGTGTGTAGCAGGAGCGCAGCATGTTCTGATTCTATTTCCCGACACAAAAGGAAAAGTAACCACGAATTTAGGGGTTACGATTTCGTAAAGCTCACAATCTTTAGTACTTTGTTAAGCACAACTTTCATGTAAAGTGGCTAAGAATTAGCAATAATGGCTTCGCGGTGAATAAGACAGAGATGGCAACGTATGTTTAGGATTCACTTCAGCTACAAACGCTTTCACTGGACCTGTCATTAGAGGTGGTTCTGTCTCTACACTCGCCTGTCTTATGCCACTTCCACGTGTGATTATGCAGGAACTAACTTGCGGATCTACTGCAACGGCAGCCAAAATATTAATTTCTGCCTCTTTTCCAGTCACTTGTTTGTTTCTGTTACGTTCTATAGGTGTTACAGTAGCACTTTCACGTAATTGGTTGAAGAGGTGGATAAATAATTCCCGAGATGGTTGACGTCTATTGGGATACGTTTCCGCATACACCGTATAGGAACGAACTGCATTCTTCCTACACTCTCCATACACCATGAGCATGTCGGCTTTTTCTGCATTAGTAAACCCCATCTTTCACTCATGATTTACTGCTTGAACTGTCCCAAACTAACTGGCCAGAAAGTCGCAATGCAATCAATGAACAGAAAATACAATGCAAATAAAGATAACAAAAACGTACCTAGCAACTAAGCAGGTTGAATGAGACGAACAATTGTCGGGGTGAAAACTTTTCAAAATACGATCTCTCGTCAACCACTTGCGCTAGAATCCTACAATAAAGACCATTGACATTCTAATTTACCCTACCTTTATTCTGTTGATGTAACCAGGCATTGTACTATTTAAAAAACTGTATGTTTGCTCAAAAAATACATTTTCTCAGTATTATTAAAATCTGTTTATAGGCTAAATGTACGAGCCTCTGACTACCAATCAATGCTGTGAAAACTGTACATCAAAAGCACTTTCCATTTTCCAAATATTTGCAGTGAAGGTTTTAGGTGATTCACCCTCCATAGATATAAAATACTTTTACATGCAGTATGGGGAAGTTAAACAATTTAATGGAAGCCTAAAAGGTGCAAAAAGGTGCAGTTCTCAAAGCAAGTGGTTACTGGTTGTAGGTAAGCAGCAGGCGATAATGGGAAAAGACCAAAAAATTTTCAGCCTTTAAAATTTCGGCAAACAGGCGTACGTCCCGAACAACGCCAGAATCTTAAAGCGAAAGACAGGTATCGATGTGTACGTGTCTAATGGAGCTATAAAACCACTGTAGCACAAAAACCGACGCTAGAAATAAATGACTGGTCATAAAACTTTCCAGTCTCTAAAGTAGAATGTTGCACTTGTCCTGAAAGGATATCCCTCAATGACAATAGAATTGGAATATAAAGTAGGCATAACCGAGGCGAGAAACTACGTAGTAACGTGCCCAAAAAAGCCACCTCGAAAATGGGCGTAAATGGACCGAACTGCTCGCAGACGGAGGATAATGGGTAGTGGAAGACATAGCTTCAGTCCTGTTATCGCGCTCACGGTGTTAAGACACACAATTAATGCATTTTTGGCATGCCGCTCGGAAAATGTTTAAGTCCGTGACATTTAGTGATATGCAGTCTCGCGTTCTACGGTGATTAGCAACTCCAATCAGTGTTCCGTGGTTTTGATTGTTTACTAGCTGGTGTTACTGCGAACAGATGACAGTCGCTACAGTAATTTAAAATTGTTTGTGAGTAGGAATCGGCTTGTGTCTTGGTTGTGGGAGAAGTCGTAAGCGTGTGAGTGGGATACAATTTGCCACCGTTTGTGTGAAAATAACATGGAAAACAGTCGAGAATGCATACTCATTACCTGGCTGTTCGTTACTCGCCTAACCCTGAGATATGTACCTTTCCCCTGTCCGAAATGGTTTCACCACCCGGACGGGAGAAAGCTCATGCGGCGCCAAGGACTGACAGCCGGATCTCCAAGCCAAAATCCACACCTATGTACCCCAGGTAAAACGCCCATACAAAGCAACCCCACCAATCCTACACCAAAGGGCGCCCAACGTTCTTTAACCTGCACCTAAACCAGCCACTCACGACACAGCAGCACCACGTCCTGGATACCTCCACAGCGGCGTCCTCTGCGCTTAAACTGCAACAGGTTCTCCGGACGAGCACGTGTTGGACGCTGCGACAAATTCCACGACGAACGCGAGCCCAAGTATAGAGAGGACGACGATAGCAGCATCTGGGATGACCATCAATGTCGATGACCATCGTCACCGACGAGCAAACACCGAAGTAACAAACTCACCACGTTACTCCGGCACGATTAAGTACATAATGTATACAATCATCCGCAATGCAACAAAATAGTCCCGGCCTAGAACACCCAACAGATAAACAGCTGGCTGTGAGCGCATGTTGCTTATTCGCGGGAAAGTTATAGGCATAACCATGACAGAGCATGAGATTCAGATACAACAATCGGACATTTCCGAATAGAAAACTTCTCATTCTGAGCAAAATTCACAGAAAATACCACAGTGTGATCAAAACCGGGATAAACTAGAGGAGCCAAACGGAAACCAAATTAAAAAGAAGCCTGGAGATCATGAGTCTAGGTCAGACGACAGTCCAGGCGGAATTTCTGAAACTCCGCACAGATGTTCAGAATGTCCAGATGAAGATCGATAAACTTAAAAAGCATATAAATAATGCCTCAAACAACAATGCCGAATTCCAAGTGCAACTGCGTAAGGAGCTCCGCTCAACCTGTGTGAACCTGGATAATCGTCAACGAAATGCGAATCTCAGGCCCATTCTGAGCTGTCAGCGGTAAGGCGGGATATGCAAGCCCACCAGATTGAGCATAGAATTTTCAGAATGTAGCACACAATTACACAGGCTACAACAGCATCGTTCAACAGCAACCACGATTGAGCACCATTCATGGGAAATGGCTGTGCTTAAAGAAGCCATTAATGGCGCTCGTATTTCATACCAGACTTAATTTCCAGCAAGCTGCCCTGCCGCTTCCAACTAGCCGGTGCAGGAGGACATGTAGAACTCGAGACCAGACGTGCATTCAGTATCGCGTCCTGTGGCATGTAGTAGTAAGGCCCGGAGGGTACACACACTCACTGCATTCCAAAGGCTTTTCCTAATCATTTACCGCCCCACCTACTCTCCTTGCCCACGTTTAACTACGGGAGGTTTTAAACTAAATGTTAAATTACGGACTCAGAATCCTACTTTAAATAAAAAAGAATGTCAGATAAATTCAAAATGTGAATTGATAGGATGGGCTTGGAGGGGAGGTCACTGACCTGCTTTCGGTTAGCCGTTGGTGATCATGTCACCTACCCTGAATTTAGGCAAGTTTTCCTTACGAAATATTGGAACGGTGCAACACAATACGCTATGAGAGCTACCACATACAATTGAAAGTATTCGGTGGCCAAAGGGAAATCCATTGTGAATTACTTCCTCGATTTAGCACAAAATAGCCAAATGCTGGACCCACCCATGGAAGAACAAGAATTTATTTCACTCGTTATAGGGTATTTCTCGGATCAGATTCGCAGTCAGCTAATCGTAGCGCGTCCACATAATATCAGTGCAAACCTAGAACTTCTAACAGCATTACAGCTACAACCGTCAGAATCGAACCCGGGTCCTAGGGCTGAGAATTGATATAGTGACCAGGATTTTAATAGGACGAGGACAATGCCATCTACAACATCAAGATCAAGGCCACGCTCAGGAACGAATTAAGGACCAGGTGCCGCAGTTCGATTCTAGGAACGAAAATCAACGTTTCCAACAACAGAACACAGCGAGAAAATCCCTGCGCAGGTATCAGGGCTCACGATATTACTTCATTACTTATACGCAACTCCAAGGATATCGGTGGCATAACCCGGCGATATAGCACTGAGCTAAGTTATAATGAAAGCCCACCCTGAGGATACCTCACCGGACGACAGTGGCATAGCAGTGACAATCACGGTGTCCATTACCGGCAATACATGGCGGACGTAAATTCATCACAGGAGCGAAACAGTTGTGGTCCAAATGCCGCTCAGTAGCCAAATAATAGCACACAAAGCCACAACCAGCACCCCAAGGGCTTAGCCAGAAAAAGTAGGTAAAATGGTTTGTTTGCCAGG
This sequence comes from Deroplatys truncata, assembly GCA_030765065.1. Taxonomy (NCBI): domain Eukaryota; kingdom Metazoa; phylum Arthropoda; class Insecta; order Mantodea; family Mantidae; genus Deroplatys; species Deroplatys truncata. Next base: position 402,988,259 of record CM060990.1, on the reverse strand, counting down.
AAGTCATGCCTCTCAGAAATGACATGTGCAATGACGCAACCGGGTCTGCATTACAAGCAGGAAAACCAACTTACGGAAAATAATATTGAGTTGGTGCAAGCTCCCTATTCCGACCTCGAGGTATGTTTCAAACAAAAGGAATACTAGCGACGTTTTGATGATTAATGTGTAAAATCTTGAAAATGCAGATAATTGCAATAATAATGCTGTAGGTTTAGATAAAGCAGAAAGACATCAAAACAACGTAGAAATGCCACAAGTAAAAATAGCAATTCACGATTAAACATTTTTCGCTGCACCAGATATGGGAGTAAGCGCATCAGTCCATTGGGAGAAAAAATAATACCACACCAGTTCATGAAAGAATATACATTCAGCGGAGTGCACATGGAATCCATATTTTTAGTTATCACTCATCTGGTTATCCAGAATTTTTTTGGGTAGTGATCTGTTTCAAGCATTCAAAGCTCACCTCAATTACGAGAGAAAAAAGCTGGAGGTAAGGTGAGCTAATTGCCTCCTTAGTGTAGAAGAGTACGATCCCCCACAGCTAACCGAAGCTGAAAATCAGTTAGTGCCAGAGGAACTTTTGTTCAACTAATTCATGTAGATGAACATATTCATTTAGCACGGCTACCTCTAATTAATGCAAATGATTACGAAGAGTAGAATGTATTTAACGGTGTTGTAAGTAGTGACATATACGCAGAAGAGGAATTTGATGTCATGGACAAGGATAGCGCAAAACGTGCCGAACAAAATGAAACAATTATTAAAGATTGCTGTAGCCTTGGGCTGGAATTAGAAAGAGATTTTTTGTGTTACCTATCTGCTAGCTGCCGCTCATGAAAAGATTAGGACGACAATTGTACATAAAGTCACGGCTATGTATTACTTGGCCGAAGGTAAAACACAAATATTTTTTATGCTTTAGTAAAAGCTGTCTGCATTCACGCGGAGAACCGGTTTGTGCGCTTCCTTCGAAAATGAATTCCGGACGAAAGGGAAATCTCCATGCCGCTATAAATACAGGAATACAACCTTAGATCTCAGATCTGTCATGGATCAAACAATTAATGATATGGTGTAACAAAACATAATACAGGTCTCATACTCTCCGTACATCAATCCTCTCTGCATCGGTCGAAAAAGCAATCACAAGGTACGTATTTCGATTTACGCTAGACAACTCAACCAATATATAATTCCAGATAACTTTCGTACCGTCAGCTTAAATCAAGTACTTTCTAGTATTTGCAGAAGAATTAGTGGTTCTCTTCAATCGATCTCAACATCTCGTACCTGAAAATTCTCTTGACAACATTTGAGAGAATGTACCTCATTTTGTAACAAAGTCATGTTTCTCAGTTCACCAGGCTACCTTCTGGTTTATCTGTAAGCGCGAGCGGTTTTCTCCGCGGCATGTATACAAATTTTGGAGATACTGCACTAACCTTTCTAACACAGTATATCGATGAATTTCTCATTCACGATAATAGTGTAGATAAACATAAAACACATTGATTTCTAAGTGCTATAGAGAGCGCAAACAAAAATAATGGGGAAGGACTAGAGCTTACATCCATGTGGTATTCTCTGGTAACCGCTAACGTGTGGTAGCTCAAAACGGATTATTCCTTCTATACTTCTTTCTTTCTTTCTTTCTTTCTTTCTTTCTTTCTACATTCGTTTATTTATTTATTTCTTACTTATTTGTTTCATTCCCTGTCGTTTTGTTTTCTTTCTCCTTTCGTAAATCTATAACCCCACACCACTGTAATAATTTGAAATTTAAGTACCTGGTAAAACATTGCTTCTTGAGGAGAGTAGGATAGTAAGAGTGGAGCTGGAGCAGGGTGAAATGGTGATACATGAAGAAGATAGGGAAAACGAAATGAAATACTAAGCTAGACGGGTTTGAAGGACAGAGAAATGATGATACATAGGAGAGGTGTGTAATAAGAGGGGAGGTGTTACGTAGGGTGTTGAAGGTGTTTGAGTGCGGTTCTGGGAACAATTTCGCGTTTGTTGGAGACGGAGGGTAGGGGTATGGAGGTAGGGGTACGTTCGTTGTGAGTGTATGCTGTTCAGTGTATCTGCTATACGATGTAGGTACGATATATAATGTAAGAGCATTTCATGATGAGTATATTTAAGTTAACCTATTCCCTGTCATCATCTAGCCTAACCTGATACCATCCATTCCAACCCAACCTGATATCAACCATTCTAGCGTAACTTAGATCCTACTATAATAATCTCTTCTATCCTAAGTTAGTTCGTGCTTTGATTATTTACCGTATACTAACATCATCTAACCTAACATAGACTTCACCCCATGTAGACCTAAGTTCAGCGCACTTCTCTCGCTTTACGCAGATTTTCTGGTGTTTTACAGTAGTTTATCCCATTGTTTGTGGGCGTATCGGGTATATTTACGTCCATATTAAGTTTTTAGCTTATTCTGAGATTTTTAAGTAATTTCGAGAAAATTTCGCCCTCTTTCAAGGGCTTTTAGAAGCATAGCCATTTTGGGGAGCACTTTTACGAACATTGCAATTCTAGAACAGGTAGTTTCAAATAAATGCGCTACATTTTGAGAGTCCTTTGAAGATATTAATCCCTCATTTACAACCTTTCTAGACAGTGGAATACATATTTTGGTGCATATTGGGAATGCTTTGAAGCCATTTCAGAGCCCCTTTACAGTCATTTTGGACACCAAAGCAGGTAATTTAGGGTAGTGGAACAGACATTTCGAGTACTTTTTAGACACTAGAACGGAATATGTACGACATTTTGAGGATCATTTAACCGCTAGTGTAGCTATTTGAGACTATTGGTATAGGCTTTTAGGATATTTTGGAACACTGGCAGGGTGATTTTAGGTATTTTATCCACTGGAGCAGCAATTAGAGAGCATTTAGGACATTTTAAAGGCATTTTAGCCGTTGGTGCAATTGTTTTCGGCTATGGGCGTAGGCTTTAAGTACATTTTAGAACACTAGCAGGAACATTTCATATGTTTCAAGTTATTTGGAGGGTTTTTTTATCCACTGTAAGAGATATTTTTGATATTGGTACGGCTTTTAGAGAATTTATGTTCATTGTGAAGCTATATCTGGTTGTTTTAAAGTACCTTATACAGTTATCCAAGCCGTTTAGAGCATTTTAAAGGCGTTTTAACCACTGATGGAGGTATTTTCGCGTACTGACGTAAGCTTTTAACAAATTTTGGAACACTGAGAGTGACATTTCAAGTCCATTGAAGATATTATTTCTAGACACTGGGGAAGGCGGTTTCAAGTTATTGTTTTAGAATTTTAGGACATTTCGTAGGTATTTTATGGTGTTTTAAATATTCTTACCGAGTTTCCAGATATATCGAAGGTAGCGTAGGCACTGGAGCAGAAACATTTTTGCAAGTGGAGGCACTTTTAGAATATTTTAAGCATTTTGAAAGTATTTCAAACATTTTATTCCCATCTTACACACTTTGAAGACAATTTTTGGACGCAGAAATGGGTGTTTTGAGCACTGGTAGACGTAGTCGGAGCACTACAACTAGGCTTTGGTTTATTTTATAAATATTTTTACCGCTTTGAAGTCTTTCTTGTACATTTAAAGAGAAATGTCACATGTGTTGCAGAAGCTTAATCCTGTTGTAATACTTATTTGCCATGTTATACAAGAATTGTGGTATTTTTGGAACTTTTCACCCCTCTTAGAGCAGTTATGGCATTTGTTGCTGATTTTGGGATACTTTATAAGCATTCTGTGTACTGTCAAGGCACTTTTATATGCTTTTAAGGTTCTTTTCCATATCTTATGTAAACGTATGTATGGCGACATGCCGACGCGTGAGACGTAGAAGGATAATCTGTGTACGGTTTGCTACATTTCTGAAGCATATTCAACTAGCCTGGCTTAACTGCATACCAACCACTCTAATCTAACAGAGAACACCCTCTCTTCATCTACCATATGCTGTTCTAGTCTAGCCTAACCTGATACAAACCATTCTAACCTAGCCTACGTCACAACTTCGTCATCCATTCTATTCCATAATCATCTAACCTAAACTTCTACTAAGCATTCTAGCCTGAAGAACAGCATCACGCGAGCAAGCATGACTAGACGTGACAAAACGCGACCGGACATGACAAAAACGTGACCAAGTGTAACCAGACGTGCATAAAAGCTTTACCACACGTGACCAGACGTTAGAAAAAATGGGGCCACTCACGTGACCAAACGCAACCAGACTGATCAGAAACATGGCCAGCACATAGCTAAGACAACCTATGCTAACCCATTCTTTATAACTTAGATAAACATTATGCAAGCCTAACTTAACTTAACGTAGTTTAGACCACCCTCACATGTATTCTATCCAGCCATCGTCTAACCTAATATTATTCCATGCTATTTTGATACCAAGCATTCTAACTTGAACTACACATCCATTATCATCCATCCTGCAATGGTCTACGCTAACTTAACACTAAGACTTCTAAACTAACCAGAGCTATCCAACACTAACCAAGACTACCTTTGAATTTATTTTAGTGAAGTTAGTGCGTTTTATTCAGGTTTTGTTATTTGAATATGAATTAGGTAGTTTTATATAAAAGTAGGTTTATTTTGAGACGTATTTCAGTTGGTCGCTGGTATCTCCCCGCTTATATCTGGGGTTCTGACCAGCCTTAGAAGTTGCTCCTAGTGGGAGTTACCGCCTTACACGTCCATTATTTTTTTCTTCTTCCTTCTTCATCATATTTATGCCGTGTGTATCTGAATGATAGTTGCGTAAGCCTACATTTTCTGAAAGCGGCTCATGGAGAAACAAATATATAAGGTATGCAACACAATATCTTGTGTAGAGCTCACTATGCTGTAATTCCCATAGCGTGCGTAGATATTCCATCACCTGCAATCAGTCCTTTGTCGTCATTTGAATGACCGAGCCGCTTTGTTAGTTTCAACTGTCAAAGCAATATGGTGGCGAGACTTCATAGGAGCTCTTATGATTTCATTGCTTTTGAGACAATCCCCATAAGTATTGGAAGTAATACAGTATTTAGTAGCGCTTCGTTTAATGCCCTCGATCTTTCTAATTGCATTTCCATCAATATCGTGGACATTCATTCTAGGTCTAAGACCCGATAAGCATTCGATGATTTTTCCGTTGGCTTCATCTTAAATTTCCCAACACCTTTCTGTTTTGAGTTCAATAGCACATATGGTTTGTTGAGTAATCAAAGGTATTTAGGTACTCAAGCATGTGCAGTTTATCCTGGTATACATCTGCTGAAGTCACTTGATGCATAAAGGAGTCAGTATCTATACAGAGGGGTTTCAGGTCTTCAGCTCCATAACACGAATCTAATACGTCATATTGATACGAGTACATGTGGCTTTTTGAAATGTGTAGCGCACTAATGGCTGTGTATATTGGTTTGTTAAATACAATCTGCCGTGATCCCATATATACATTAGCCACGTTATTTCCATGTATACTTCTACTAATAAACGTAAGTTTTTCTATAAGTTTTTGCAACCTTATACGATCTGCAACAAGCCGTATATCCACTCGATTCCGGGGTTCCCCAATATTATCCCGAACATAGTATTGTATAACAGCTTGTAGAGATCCTTCTCAAAATCGTTTCCAGCACCTTGCCGCAGCTTGTATTTAAATTCGACGTAAGGTTTTAACCATCGTAACTGCCGAGATCGCAGTGCATGATGAATTCTTGTTGGCTGTAGTCCATGAGACCGAGCCTGCTTCAAGGCCCTATAATGGACGACATACTTTCGTCGAGTCCCAAGATGAGAATTTAGCTTCTTTGTAGAAGACTTATTTGGTTTTAGACAATCTGATACGAATGGTAAATCATTTGCAGGTCATGCATCTCAGCAGGATATTTGATATCGACTTGTAAAGTATATCCATGAAGGTCATCTTAGTTCAAACTGTTTAGGTTGATAGCTTCAGGGGAAACACATTCAAATCTACCATAAAGTGGGGCGAAGCATATTGCCGAACCATATTGGTTATTGGCGTCCTCGTATGTTATAAGCTGAGACTGTTTTAGAGGAGCCAACTTCTCCATGTAGGTGTTATTAGCCTCTAAATTACTGTGGGACTCTTGACATAAGCCACCACTTACGCCAGATTCCACAATTAAAAGCGAATCGTAATCCTGTAGCAATTCCAGTTCAATTCCAGTGTATGGAAGCATGGAGTCGCCTGTAAGTCCACGAGATGTGAAATAATGCACAGGATCAACTTAGTGTGTTTCCAGAGTCTGATCCCTGAATGTTTTAAAGACATCAGCTAAGATAACAACATAAAAGGTTAAGTAGAGGTCGCTGTGCTAACCTAAATTTCTTATGCTAAACTCCTCCCACACGTTTTTAGCATGATCGTAGTCATCGACGCTAACTTCTTCTTCATTTAACTTACTGTAAAATTCTTGCCTTGAAGACAATTGTTTGCCATTCAAGACATCCCACGAAGGGACGTAATCATTTGAAAATACGCCCTTACGGGTCATCAAACTAGATTTCGCGCTTCCAAAGTGGTTCTCTCTTTCTGGATATGCTGTTTGGAGTTTTTCTAGCTTATCCAGCCTTCTACTCAGGAAACGATGGGTATCCAAAAGCGCTGCTTTATATCCCAAAAATACCTACAGAATAAGATGTAGCCTTCTCCAGAGTTATGACTTACTTTTACTCCCTCACTTGTACATCCCAGCTCCTTAACGATGGAATGTAAATCATATCCGCTCAGGTTATGAAGGAATACAAGAATATATTTGGGCATTTTGCAGGCTCAATTGCACTCATTATGCTGGCGTTCTTGGTATCCACCGCTGATATGGCCGTAGTCGCGTACTTTGTAGTTTTCTTCTGTAAATTCCTTGGTATATAGGTAGCACTATGTAGAAGACTCAAAATCCTTTTGCGGTCCATCCCTATATGTTACAGATTTATATATATATATATATATATATATATATATATATATATATAACATCGATCTTCTTTGCAAGGAAGCTTAGGTATTCCACGAACTTCTGTACAGTACCATAACCACGATATACATAGGGCTGAGTAGGAAGACCACTTTCTGGACGTTCAGCGCTGGATGACGGCTTAACGCAAACACAAAATCTCATTGGAGTATTTTTCTGATATAGTGTTGTATATGTAGTTTCAAGATTATCAGAGCCTGTATGATAAAGAATCAGAATGCCTTCAAAATCGGCATAGATAACATAAGGGAGCTTCAGCATCCTCTACAAACTTTTCCATTGTACGGTAGAGTTGCGCTTTATAAGCATAACCGTTCTTGCAATAGCATGACGTCTACAGATAGTGCTATGTACTTCCAGCAATTACAGCCCGCTTCGGCCATGCCGATCTTCAAACTGAGTGAAGCATAGTTTGCATGGTACGCTCTTGCTTCACACTAGTTCTTTCATCTTGAATAACCTTCTCAAATTTTTTTATATAAACATAGTGTTCTAGCCCAGTACCTTTTCTCAACAGAAGGTCACGATATTTGGATAGTTCTTCATCGACGACCTTTATAGGAGAATTTTCTTGTTTCTCATCCAGTCCAAGCACGTTTGTTGACACGTTATTGTTTTCCTCTAACTTAGGTATTGGAAGCAATGTCGTATGAAAAGAAACACAGCAAAAATCATAGTTACCTTCAAGTTGCCGCTTTTGGCTCTCACGCTTCAGATTCCTTTGTAGAAAATTTGCAAAGTTAGAATGCGTAACGCATTTTTCATCACGATATTTCGGTGGGTTTATACGCGCTTTTCGTGCTTCAGCAGATGCTGGCAGAGGAATATAGCGGTTTCGTAGAAGCGGATTGTATTTGTTAATAAGATGCCGAGACCCCACCTCTGCACGTAAAGCCCAGTTGTTGCGCTTAAGTTGCGAATCCTCATTTCAGAAGTTAATTTTTTGAGCTTCTGATTTAACATGTAGGCCAGATCCTTTCCCCAAAACACCTGCGGATTACGAGTTTTAAAGGTTTTATCGGTTGTCCTTCCAATAGTGTTCACATATTTGCATTCAACCAGTGGACTAATTTTTACATATTTATGAACTCTAAGCTCTTTCTGATCGGCTTGAATTATACACCACTTTGCCTGCTATAAAAAAATCATATCCTTGAATGAATCACAGCGAATGAAATGAGACTTTAGACCCGCTTCAAAAGCGGTTTTGTACTTTCTCATATAACAAAACTCACCCATCTTTTATAATAGCTATGTTTCTTTGGCTCCCTCTTCATTTTCTTGCAAGGAGAAGTAAAGCTGCACATCCCTTCATTACGTTCTCCTCTAGTCCTATCTTAGAAGAGTCTTCCATAATGCTTGCACTTGAAAAGCTGATTGTAGCTAATTTCATGTCGCCAATTATGATAGGTTTACCAAAAACCTTTTTCACATTTACCACACATGTTAAGAGATATTGTATCTGGAAATACTTCCTAGAATGTAGCACTCTCCATCTCTACAATCTGCTAAATACCGCAGAAATCCTTGTAAATGGTGACCGATATATGCTTGATCACCTTATTTAAAGGAGCACAATTCTTTACCTTGACTACCTCCAGAGGGCTGAATTCGCCTAGAGGAGATAATGTTCTAGACACGAACAAAATTAGTACAATGAAGGACCTATAAGAGGGTCACGTGATTTCGTATCCGCGCTGTAACGTTTCTATTGTTTACCTGGTCGACGTTAACACCCACATTTTGTGTATTATTAGGCTTAAGGAGATCATTTATATTTTAAACATCATTTGTTGATTAATATCTATATGTTTTCTCGTTTTTATACACATTCAAATTAATCGTGCAGCGATTTAAGCAACAAAATGTTGATTGAGTGTCTAATAACTCTCGCACTTCAACAATATATCACTACGATATATAACGTGATCGCATATACACAGAGTACATTCAAATCTAAAACCATTCCATAAAAACTCGTTTGTTGTATACCACTCATTTTAGTGCTCCGAGCGTATTAACCCTCGCTATATGACGTTACATCCAAACAGATACAGTATATCTGGCTCTATGAGACACTCTTAAACTCGTATCACGACTAGCTGTATATGGCGTCACACAAAATAGAGACAAATCTTCTGACACGCCCAATCAGACAGATGCAACTATTCAAAGACTACTACCCCCACCACCACCACCACGAGCACCACCATCCAGTACAGCAAAGTTAACACATTCCCTATTACCGCAATACTTTAAAGGCAGGCACTTAAAATGTAACGTAATTTTCTCCCCTTATTTAATTAAATTCATTCATATCATCTATTATTTCACGTTTTTTCTGTTTTCATTCTTTTTCCCCTATCTTCTTCGATCATCATTGAATCAGCGCACAATATGAGATTCTGTAGACGGTAAGGATCATTTCATTTCACTCCGATTCTTTACCAAATAATTTTTCTAGAGTTACACAAATTTTGATCTTCTAGAATCGAACAAGGTAATGGTTTTATTAAAGGTGTTTATGAATTTATTTCCCCTCATCTAAGCATCTACCACTTAGGCTTTATTTGAAGCACATCTAAGTCCCGTAGTTTCAAAGATATATGAGGTCACTCCATTGGGATTCGATCGGACTACCTTTAGATATTTGTATCGTGATAACGATATTTCTAGACTGGAAACTCAGTTTAATTTTCATTAGGCGTCTTTATCTAAATTAGTTCGTGATGTATTAAATTTATAATAAATTACGTTGAATGAGAATTCGAACCCAGAACACTTGGAAAAATTATTTATAATATTAGATTTTTCATGTTAAACATAGCTATATCAACTTTACATCATCAATCTAAGCGATATATCCTAAAGTATAGAGGAAACTTAAGAACGTGATATAATGATCGGTATTCGAACTAAGGACAATTTAACTCTATTTATCTACAAAGTTAATTTAAACTAATAATACTACAAACCAAACTTCAATGCGGCTCTTTGGCGTTGGCAGGTCTAGAGATAATGAACATTTTAAAAATTAGGACTCAAAATAATGACTTAATATGCAGGCGTACACTCTGGATCAAAGTAACTGCTAGTATTCATTTAATGCGATCTAACAGAAGTATTTATCTAAATAAATTCAAGAGGTATTAAGTTTAGAACTAAATCACGTTGAGTAGGTTTCGAACCTAGGACACTGGTATAAAAATATTCACAATACGAACTTCGGATGTTAAGCGGGTTTATATGCACTTTATTATGTTAATCTATGTTATACACCCTAGAGTATAGAGGTCAATTAGGAAGTGATAGAAAGATCAGGATTCGAACTAACGACACCTGATCTGTAGTTATTTACGGAATTAATTTCAAATAATAGTAGCTATCAACCACGTTTTAATCCATTCCTCTACCGCCCTCAGTTCCATAGACAATTGTATTTTAAAAAATAAGGCTCAACTCCAGGGTTGTATGTACTAACATATAAATAAACAGCAATCTGTATAATGGCGTAAATGTAACCTTCCGGAACAAAAGTAACAATCTGTATAATGGCGCGTAATTACATCTAAAAATGTGTTTACATATGTTTAAACACCATTTGTCGTCATTTTGCCGACAAAAGAATCCCTCATCGTCCACACGTGTTTACGTATGCTTACACGTAATTATACGCTGAATTAAATTGCTCAGATTTTATGGTCAATTAAAAGAGGGTACTTGTCGAATGGAGGAAACATAATATAACTACTATTTAAATGATTATTTCTCCTGAATGAAAAGAGATGGAACTATGCGGTAAAAAGCAATTACATCCCTGTAAAATGGCGCATAACAGACATATTATTCGAAATTACTGGGGATCCCTTCTTCGAATCTCGAGTATGTTTATAGTCTTATTCTCAAATAACTCCTGAACTAATGAAGATAAGGACGTCAAATAATATTTTTACGCTTATATCCTTATATAATTTTTTCTGATTTTATATGCAGGTGCTTAGACTTCTGGGCTCAGGGCTTATTTCTTAAAATCGGGTGTTTCTGGAACTAAGAGTGGTAGAGGAATAGAATAAACCATGATTGAAACCTAGCATTATCTGCAACTAATACCTTAAGTAATTAGGGCTCTGTTGTGCTTTTTCAAATCTGGATCTTTAAGCTACTTCCTTAATTTTTCTCTAACCTCTTGAATATATCAGTTACATTGATGGAATAAAGGGATCAAATACGCGATTAATACTTGAAATAAAGATTATAAGTAATTTTAATTTAATGTCTCTTGAACTCATTTAGATGAAGACTTCAATGAAATTGTATTAAATGCATATTAGGATCGTATTGGTTTCCAAGTATGCGGTGCAATTTAAAGTTATGGGTGTGGGTCCTAATTTTTATAGTCTCAATTGTCTCCATATAACGTGTTAGTCTAAAGGAACCACAATGAAGCACTGTTTATAAGCATTGCTAGCTGTAATCAACACCGTAAATAAATGGAGCTCAGTTGTGCTTAGTTCAAATCCCAAACTTTCAGTCACGTCCTTAATTTTCCTCTACACTCTAGTATATATCGCTTAGACTGATGAAGTAAAGTGCACATAGTTATATTTAATAGGTAAAATTCATATTATAAATGATTTTGTTCCTCGCGTTCTGGGTTCGATTACTCATTTAACGAAATTTATTATGAATATAAAAGATCGTGAACCAATTTAGACAAAAACACCTAATGAAAAGTAAACTGAGGTTTCTAGCCAAGAATTATCGTCATACTGACAAACGTCTCCCAAAGGAACCACGATTGAATCCCGAAGGAATGATTTCATATATTCTCAAAACAATGGGTCTTAGCAGTGTTCATATAAAGCCTAAAGGATAGATGACAATAAGAGGAATTAAATTACCAAATACGTTTATTGGAAACGGTGCCTGGGTCGATTCTAGAAGCTAAACATTTGCGTAACTCTGTAAAAAATGTCTTGCACATAATTGGAGTGAAATGTAATGCTTTTCTGCAACAACTGAGTATTAACCGTGTACAGAATCTCATATTGCCTGCCAATTCTATGAAGAACGAAGAAAAGGCGTTAATAACAAATGAAAGAAGAATGCAAACATGAAATAATAAATTATATAAATGGATTTAATTAAATCAGAAGAAAAACTTGTCTAAGTTACCATATAAACATCTGTTTCTAAAGCATTGTGGTAATAGAGATGGTTTTAACACTTCATAACTGCGTTTTGGTGTTCATGGTGGTGGCGGTAGTGGTGATAGTGGTGGTGGTGGTGGGGGCACAAGTCTTTGAATGGATGTACCTCTCGGAATGGACCTGTGAGAAGACTTGTGTCTCTTCGGTGTGACGCCATATACAGCTAGTTATGACACGAATTTAAACGTGTCTGTTAGAGCCAGACATCCTGTATCTGTTTGGGTGAAACGTCATATAACGGGGGTTATTATACTGAGAGCACTAATACGTCTGGTCTACAGCAAACCAGCATTTATGGAATGGTTTTAGAATTTAATGAATTCCATGTATCACCTATCACGTTATATGTCGTTAAAAGGATATTCATATGTTAATGAAATGACGGAGGTTTTAGACACATAATCACCATATCATTGCTGAAATCATTGTATGATTGATTTGAAAGTGTATGAAAAAAAGAAAACATAGCTATTACGGAATAAATTATATTTAATAAATAACTTATCTTCCTAATCACTCGAAATTCATGAAATGTGGGTCACAACGTCGAACACGGAAACAAAAATATGTTACATAGCCGGATCTAAAATCGCGTGACCTACCTATTTGCCCGTGCCTTCTCCATAATTAGGGATCCCTTCGAGCTTAGACCTTTATTGTACTAGGTTTTCTCGTGTCGAGAATATAATCGCCTCTAAGCGAAATCAGCTCTCGAATGTTCCTGGAGGTTGTCGCGTTGAGGAATCGTGCTGCTATGAATAAGGTGATTAAAAATATATTGATCAATATTTAAGAAGATTTTTGTGGTATTTAGCAGATTGTAGAGTTGGAGAACGCTAAATTTCAGGAAGTATTTATAAACACAAGGCCTGCCAACAGATGTGGTAAATGTGGAAAGAGTAGCTGCAAAATATTCACAAGAGCGACATGAAATGGCTTGCAAGTAGCTGTTCAAGTTTAAGCATTGTTTAAGATTCTTCAACAATAGCTATAAGGGAGAGCGTCACAAAGAAGTGTGCTGATTCACTACTCCTTGCAAGAAAATAAAGACGGAGCCAACGGAAGATAAACTATTATCAATAATGAATGAGGGTTGTGATATGAGAGATTATGAAACAACTTTGAAGGACAAAGCAGCGTATAATTCAAGCAGTCCCGAAAGAGCTTAGAGATCATAATTCTGAGAACATTAATATACTGTTTGAATGCGGATATTTGAACGTTGTGGGAGGGACAAACGATGAAACCTATTAACATGTGAGCAACCCATGTTTCCTGAAATGGAACTGCACTCCATATAAGATGTAAAATTCAAGAATGAACTGGAGAAGTCGCAAATTAAGGGAACAACAACTGGGATTTGCTTGCCGTAGAGGAGGTTGGGCTTCCTATTAATAAATACAATCCCCTTCGAGGAGGCAGCTGTATTCCTCTCCCAGTATCTGTTGAAGCAAGAAAAGCGTGTATAAATCCACTGAACTATTGTGACAAAATGCTTTATGCATGCCATTCTCCCAAAATTCATACAAAAGAATCCAGAAAGTGTGAGCAAATACCGGCAACTTGAAGAAAAGTATGATTTCTGCTGTGTTGCGTTTCGTATGACATCGGCTGAAATCTCTAAGTTGGGAATAAGAATAATGTGTCTATAAATGTGTTTGCACTGGATGAGACACAGGAAGCGTTTTCTATAAAGGTAATTGATGAAGAACTGTCCATCCGCCGTGACCTTCTGTTGAATGAAGCTACTGGGCTACAACACTATGTCTATATAAATAATCTTGATATGCTTATTCGATATCAAGAAGGCAATTGAGAAGTACGAGTGTACACATGCAAACGGTCCTTAACTCATTTTGATGATCAATATGATCGAAGCGAGCTGGAAAAACTAAAAAACATAGCACTTTCTGTAGAAATCATGCTATTGCAAGGAATGTTATGCCTGCAAAAGAACCAGTTTGTTGTAGAATTAAAACATTTGGAGAGGATGCTGAAGCTTCCTTGTGTTGTCTATGCAAATTTTGAGAGCATTCTCAAGCCGTATCATACATGCTCTGCTAATCCTGAATCTACCTGTGCAGCACCGTATTAGATGCATTCTCCGTTAAGATTTTGTGTTTACGTAAAGCCGTCATCTAACGTTGAACGTCTAGAAAGTGGTCTTCCTACTCAGCCCCATACATATCGTAGTTATGATGCTGCTGAGAAGTTAATGGAATACCTAACATTTCTTGCGAAGAAGATCGATGGCATATAAAATCTGCTAAATTGCTGAAACTTACTGATGAACAGCAAAAGGATTTCGAGTGTTCCATATAGTGCTAAAGAGAGAAACTGTGTGAACATTTTCACAAAAAAAATAGCTTCTAAAAATTACACTCTCCCAGAGAACTTGCAAGCTATATGGAGGTTAAAACTTTTTGTACTGCAATGACATTGTCTCCAATAACGCTAGAGGACATGAAAGATAAACAATTAGCACATCGCATAGAGTTCAAGTTTAGGCATTCCATTATAAGGGGACGGACGGACAGGCTTTCATTAGAAATGTTACTGTCGGCTGCATGCTCAATTTCATTCACATCTTGATAGCTAAAAATATGTGCCCTTATATTGTTCACACTATAGCAATTGCCTCAAGGCGTTAATCACGGGAGGAGGTAGCCGAGGTAGGAATGCGTGGTTTAAAATCACGCAAAATGTTACCCTGAAGTGAGGACTGTTCTGCATGCCAGCATGATAAGATGGCTGAACAGAGATAACTCCCAGTCATCCTCCGTGGTCTAGGGGTACCATGCTAACCTCTAGTTCCCTAGGTGGCGGGTTCAAATCCGGCGAGGGCGATGGATTTTTTCGGGCGTAAAAATTCTTAGTACGGCTTCATTTGGAAGGAAAGTAAAGCCGGTGGTCCCGTGTCGTAGATTTACGGCACGTAAAAGAACCCCGAACCTAATAGGGGCCTCTGAGGAAACTTTTCGGTCTTTCACACTGAATATAAAATAAGACGCTAAGAAACATAGCAGTTAAAAAGCAACCATAAATAAAAGCTCCATTTAGAGATAATTTCTAAAATCTCAGAGGCCATAGGTACATGCAGAACTAAAATATCAGGCCCACAAGGTTCCTGCCATTGCTGCATAGACAACCCCTTTTCCTGACAAGGCGACGTGATCAGGGTGCTCATGCACATGATAAACGTGCCGTGATAAGGGATTAGCTCGTACAGACAGTCCCAAATCATTGCGCTAAGGGATATGAGACAGGAGGCAAGTTGGCATGAATTTTAAGTTTTATTTTGACATTCTTATTGCAGCAGTATATCAGCTAATCCTGACATCGTGCTGTTCTATAAATTTCTTTAGCAGTACCTATTACAATTACGTCATTATTTTACGGCAACCTAAGGTTAAATTTTTCAAGTTTTCAAACCATTGTGTAGTGAGCCAGCTTACCCCACCTAAGAAACAGGCTTGTTACATGTTATTTAAATGGAAAACATGAGTTTTAAATAATTTGTTAAAAAAACCAGCTTTCATGATCAGGTTATTAAGAACACTTTCGATCAGTGGCGGTTCTTGAGTGATCGCATACTAGCAAATGCACATCCACAAACGTCATTGCATTTGGCCAACGAACTGTAGAGACGCACAAATGAGATTTTACGACTGGCGAAGGAAGCTTTGGGCGAGAGTTCGCGTGGAGCGGGGCAACGCTTGTGTTTGGAACTACGGCGAGTTAAGGAAATGCAATCGACAATCCCAAGAAATTCAATTGTTATGGCGCAAACGCACTGCGTTCCTGTACAAGTCCAACTTCGTTTTCTTCTCTGCTTCCCTTGCTACGACCATTTCCACGCTGTCGCCTAGCAAAAGTTGCGATCAACATGCTACGTGCTTAGCCAAATTTACGTTCTCAAGTACCATCTAGCCATTTTCTGTATTCACGAGAGAGTTGTGCTAATGCTGCAAAAATATTACATCTATTTTGATTAAACCATTATAAATGCATAAAATTATTCTGCATAATATACTAATGTGAATACTTCAGTTTGGATTAGTTGTTTTCTTAGGGTGTTTACATTTTTGTTTGTTATGCTTGTGTTTCTGGTGGCAAATTGTATGCATTTGGGTCTGCCCATGGCAGTAGATTTGAATCTGCGTAAGTGTGGAAATTAATAGCGTTGCGAAACTAAAACAGATACACCTTTCGGGTTTATCCTTAGAAGAGGCTTAAAATTAAAAATGAAGGCAGACCGCTGCCACAAATCGATTTAGTTCAAGTGAATAATTGTAAAGGGAAGACCGTTACAAGAAAGTTTAACGAAAGTGTATATAAAAGCTGTTCCTGGATATGTGCTTGTAAAGCAACTCTTCTGTTTAATGTTTACGAGTGAGACAAACGGCACCTGGACAAATAATGAGTGTGGTGATCATGTAATTTAAAACATGAGAGCTCAGTTGCCCATATGAATTGCGGATTTTAACTAAATGTTCCGGGAAAATATATTTCAGCAGTTAGACAGTGCTTTTAGGCGTAATGTGGTAAAACACAATGAGGAGGTTACTAAGAACAGGTATTTCTTGTCGCAGATAATTAATGGCATAAAAGTCCGTGGAGCGTTCGAGTTTGCTTTCAGGGGACAGAACCAAAGTCAAAGTTTGTTGAACCCTGGAGTGATTCCGCGGTGAAAGGTCATCACAAACAGGCCAGAGGTTTTCGGGGAACGTCGAAAGAAATACAGAATGATATATTATAGTGTTTGCTTGACGTGTGCCAAGAAGTTAGGATAGAACTTTCTAAAGCAGACTATACCTATGTAATTGGCGACGAAATAACTCACATTTCATCTTTGATTCAAATGGTGGTTGTGTTTCGTTACCTGCTACCAAATGGTAAGCCAGTGGAAAGATTCTGACATTTTTAAATCCATATGGACAAGATATGGACACTGTCTCCCTATGTATAAAAACGCGCTCTCCATGGTGATATCTGAAACTAAAACAAAACAAACTCGTGTCTCAGAGTTACGACGGCGCAACTGTCATGAGTGGGCAGCATGCTGGTGTACAAGCATTTGTGAAGAAAGATTACCCTTCCGCTCACTATATCCATTGCTATGCACAGAAGTTGAATTTAATTATGGTGTAAGCAGAAAGTCAAAATACAGAAGTGCGAATATTTTTCGCGTACTTCATGAAATTCCTGTATTTTTCTCTAATTCTCTGTAACGGTTTCGTGTTTTGAATGAGATTGTAGGCAAGAGGATACCGGGAGTTTCATCAATAAGATGGAATTTCAAATCCCGATTGGTAGAAACAGTTTTCCAGCATAAGGAATCCATTACAGAATGTTTACAGAACATAGAGAGAAGCAGTAAACAAAGCAGCGCAATAGTTCAGGCTAGAGGACTGCGCCTTAAATTGATATAGCCAGACTTCTTGTTCTGGTTATAAATATTCATCATTATAATGCCACATACACATATGCTGTCTAATCAGTTGCAAAGACGATCCGTTGATGTAGTAATGGCAAAATCTGCCATTGAAACATTTAAAGTGAAATAAACAAAGTTAGTCGAAACATTGATGTTATAGCCCAGAACCCATGTTATTCGGCAGAGGCTGTAAACCGACGTAAGGTTGATCATTTGTCAAGAAAAGCTGTAGCGAAGGAGGTGTTTGACGTGATTCTGCTACAGCCAAAGGAGAGGTTTTCATTTCAAAATCATCTGGTCGTTTCAAATCCGAAAGATTTCCGAAAGATTTGACGAATACAACAAAACAGAAATGCATGCAAAAATTAACTAAAGCATATCCATTCATCAACACGAGCAGATTACGAACGGAGTTGCAATTGATGCCCTTGCGCAGAGAATTCAGAAATGTATAGGGTCTTGTAGATCTTTTAGGGTTTATTGTGGAAAATAATCTAGAGCAAACGTTCTGTGACGTTTCTAAACAACTGAAAACACTTGACATAGTGCCAATGTCAACCAGTGAAGCTTAAAGTGTTTTTTCAAGTTCAAAGCGCATATAAACTTTCCTTCGGTCCACGATATCAGAAGAACGCCTGGCTGCTCTAGCCATGTTGTCAATACAGAAAAGCCTTGCAAGGGACATTTCACACTTCAATGAGAGAGTAATAGATAAGTTTGCAAATAAGAAGGAGCTCCGAATGGACTTCATAAATCGCCATGTCCTGTAAGCTAACACAATGAAAGAGACTGGAAGCTGTAAAAGGTTTTTGGTAAGTAAACTTTTCGTTTTTGCATTGATTGTGTGTATGCGTATGTGCGTGCGCGCACGCGCGATTGTGTGTGTCAGAAAAAGAGCATATATAATTGGCGCAACATGTGAAAATCTTAATGACAGCTATGAAGCGAGTTACTTACCAGATTAGGAGGTGACCGGTCATCTGCACACTGCAGGGGTGCGTGGGACAGCCATTGTCAAATATCCGCATAGCGGCTATGCACTGCACTACACTGCACTGATAAACTTATAGTATATACAGTATATTTAAATCCACCGCTGTAAAAAGCCCTTAATATTAAAACACTGCCAATCATCTGCCTGCAGTTCTTCCACACTGACAGCCCTTCCTCTTCTGTGGAATCACTCACATCATTGCAGTCATCACTGCTACTTTCTGCACCATTATCCTGGATGAGAATCTTTCCTATTTGTTTTTCTGCAATTCCATATTTTTCGAAATAATGATTCCGAATTTATTCAACATGTCGACATACATTTTTCCATTCTGGCCTTCTAATTTCTGCAAATCGCTGGCGACATAACTGCCCCACATCTTTTAGTTTAAAAGTGATATTTCTGCAGGCGACCTATTTTTTGGACATCAGCCCAGATTAATTAGATTGGGTTTAGATCTGAGTGATACGTTGGCAGTCTAAGTTCATTATGGCGATGCATTAATATCTGGCCAAGTATTATTACTTCTGAAGGGGTTTGTTTGGCTTTAACTAAATTATATTTGTTATACTCATGCTTTCAGTAAAAGCTATATTATGTCTAAGTAACCAAGCTCTCATTTCTTCTTTCAAGGAATTTGAAGTAGTTGGTTTGTCAATTTGAGTGTTGGCGCATTGTGAAGCATTGTCGATAACCAGAACAGACCCAGCAGGCATATTAGACATCATCATGGTGTTGATTCACTTCATGTAATTTTCTGTATTCAGTTCTTGATGAAAATCTCCTGTTTTATGTTGTGACCTGTAAAATAAGGGCATTTGGAACAAAGCCGATCGTTCCAACAGCATGAACCATAATAAGTATTTGTCGTTTAGCAACAGTTACTTGCAAACCTAATTCGCTGTCACTCCAACTTTTAGATGTTGTATGACTGCTGTCTATGTATGACTTATCTTCATACACTGTAGTTTGACCCTCTAATTTGTACCTCTGAGTAAGGTACTGTTCCAGCTGAGATCGTATGTCGTGCTTTTATATTAGCACTCTTCTATTTGATTTCGTTTTCTTCCACTTGCACCCTAAATCTTTTATAATTTTTCTGAGATTTGTAGCACCACCTTGAAAATTTATGCTGTTTTAAGTACACACTGATATAAGTATATATAAAATTATAGTGCTTTGGAAAGGTAGATTCAGACTGAAAAATGCCATAGCCGAGATTTGAACCACGGATCTTAGGCTTCCGTGCCGTTGCTCTAATCGACTAAGCTAACATGGCAACATTTTTTGTTTTTCTATTAGATCTCTTCTATTTCATTTCGTTTTCTACCACTTGAACCGCAAGTCTTTTATAATTTTTCTGA
The DNA here is from genome assembly GCA_030765065.1 of Deroplatys truncata. Lineage (NCBI taxonomy): Eukaryota > Metazoa > Arthropoda > Insecta > Mantodea > Mantidae > Deroplatys > Deroplatys truncata. The sequence goes on along the minus strand of CM060990.1, from coordinate 402,968,214 downwards.
GACTTGTAGCACCACCTTGAACATTTATGCTATCCTTCAGCTTGGTGAGCAATCTGCTTTTGTTGGCACAGTTTTTTCTTCCACATAGAAATTGCGAATCGTGCGCCGATTGACGCATTTGTCGAAATCGTCTATTTCTGTAATACGTTTAGGGACATTATGTTTCTTCCTAGGTGTGTAAAATGGTACTCTTTCATCCATATGTTTTTCTTATCTTTGAGAACTCCGGAAACGGAAACTCAGTGAAGCACTAGTTGCTTTGGCTACTCCTTCTTTCACTCTCTTAAGGTTTTTGTGTAACTCGGAGTAACGTATATTTTCTTCCTTCATCTCTGCTTCTTGCTTCATGAAGTCGAGGACATTTGCAATTATTTCCCTGCTTTGATTATGTAACACTTTACCACTTAACTTTGAAAACGTAGGAGGCATGGTTATAGATATAACAAATATAAAATAAATACTATTTAGGTACTGCTTGCTCTCTTTGAAATTACAACCATATGCGGACATTTTCTATGATAACTGTATGTGTTACGCACTGTGAGTAAGCAAAGGTATTATATCGCTTTCGTTGGTTAAGCTAAACATGAACCATTCCTAGGCTCGGCAGCTGGAGTGGCAATCAAGGTCACGATTCCAGAAGTTTTGCGGCAGCTATAACAAACTGCACACCCATTCCGACAGGTCACGAGCCGCCACTGCTTCAGATATACAAATTATAGACTCATCGTAGTAAAACCAACTAACACAGGAGAACGTTTTTGAACATATCAACAGGTACATAAAGTATGATATAACGTCCAAACTAAATTAAACAATTGAATGACAATACTAAGCTGAAGCATTGTACACGAATTTTGCGGAAATCTCCGAAAAACAATTTAAACACACAAACTGCCTGTTGTTGTCATTGTGCCAACCTGCCCTCTTTTTGATGTGAAAATTATGCCTGGTCTACTTGTTTTAATGGAAGCTCGATATAGCGATTAAGAACAAGGAATTAAAATATTTAAGGTGCCAAGGAATAAAGGTATTTAAAAGCACATTCAAACTGAATATTTAGGAGCGATTTAATATCGGATATGTACCCAGGAAAGAAATTCCTCATGAAGTGAATATGTACTAACCTCGCGGGAAAAAGAACTTCACGACCTCCTTCCACTACAACGTCTCACAAAGGATCATCACTTCCGTGGGACGTGTATTTGGAGACAAGGAATAGTATGTCTATATTATACTGCAATGTGCTGACTAAGGGCTGAAATAAAACCCATGTGCCATCTTGCCCCTGTAGCTAATCTAATCCCTCTCTACTATGCAGAGTAGGAACGAAGGTTTTGTAAACAGCTCAGGGTGTCCAGGTAGATCACACACGAGTGGAACTTGTGCTACCAAACATGTAAGATAGCCTAATAAAGAGCAAACAGTTGTGCTGTAAACATAGAAGACTACGAAGGCGGGTGATAACTAGAAGAACCATCGTGGATAAGGAAGTACTTGCAGCTACTGGGCCATCCTTAAAACCATCAGTATAAGCAAGTATACTATTTCAGAAATTTCATTTTAGCTTCATCCATACGAAAGAGTGGCCAAGCTTGGGATCGTGGACTTCAAGATGGGCATAAATTTAAGAAATAGAATAGGTTGTGATCGTAGTCGTGGTGAAAAATTAGGAACTGCTTTGGAAAGTGTATTAGGCAAGGAAACCGCCAATATACAAAGAGGCGAGCGAAAACGGTCCCCGATAAGGACCAGTAGGTGGAGCAAGTAGCCAAATGATGATCTAGTGATTAATGGAAGAATAAGTATGAGACACCTGAGTAGACAAGGTCCACAATATACAGAGATGGCTGGAAATGTGAATTTCACTACCAAACTGAAGCGGAAGTTTCACAATGGACAATTTAGAAATGGGCCGGTTGGAAAGGTATCGATTGTTACCTAAAATCCTCGATGATGGACAGCCTCAAGGCGAGGTAAGATAAACGGCTATGCCAATGCATATTTGGTACAATTCATCTAATCAAGCTCTGAGGGCATACGTGATCAATACAGTGGAAAAACAACTTCCTTAATAGTCCTCTTTGATTTTCAAAATAAAATAAGTGAAATGCAAAGAAGACAGTGATATCGTGCCTGTTAATACGTTATATGAAGCCTTCAACATAACCTTTGGTCAGACATCAGTTCTATGAACTTCACTTCGTCTGGTGTGTTTAGAGTTCCCGGACCAAGTCGCTGGAAAGAATTCTCTCCTGCGCCTCAAATTGACACAAATTGACTTTATTTTGAGAACTGAACCCTGTTTTGTATCAAACTTCAGGAGTATATATTGTGAAGATAGATTGTGATCATTAGATACGTACGCGGAAATGTAAGGTATAAAGCAAAGTCGTCGATAAAAAGGGCAGATGACCCTCCAGCTGGAACACGATTAACAATAGGATTGATAGCTACGGCAAACAGCGTGACAGTTAGCACAGAATGGAGGGGTATTCCGTTTTTTTAATTAAAAACCTTAAAAAAAACTAAACCACATGCACACGAAACACTCGATATTTATAAATTTACAAATGAAGACGAGCGAATGAGCTCGGAACCCCATTAAAGTAGGGTACGAAAGATACTAGCCATTGAGCACATGTCCAATTCAAAAGACACAGCTACAAATTGGCATTTTTGGAACACATCAAATATCAATACGCAAAGGTGGATAACGTTATTGCCAGTAGATTCGGTTCGGTAAAGATAACACTGAATGATCGTCAAAATGTTCGGAATTTGTGGCAGTGAAACGCCAAATTATCATGAGTTCCATCAGCGTACATGATTAAATATTCAGAGAAGTCTGGTAATGGCTGGAAGGTATTCCTTCTCGGGTTTCAGTATAGGAACGATATACCTGTGCGTCATTCTGACGGACAGTTTCCATTTGCCATATGCGGTTATATAGACCAAGTATGAACTCGTGTATACCATCTCTGTCGGAGACGGAATGCCACAAACCTAGAGTATGCTGCACCTCAGGATCTTAATAGATCTGTTATAAAAATTCGCGGTTTTAGCAGCGCAATGAATGATACTGTATTTCCATCGGCGTTTTGTAAGGAAAGAACCTGGCGTGATAATCGAAGCAGCTATAAATAACTTTGAAGGTCGCCCCCAAGCAGTTTACAACAGCGTGAGGACTGGAAAATTATCGCTGATTACCCGGACACCGAGTATAGGGAAAGTCGGGTCTTAATGTCTACGTGTCGAAGCTTAACCCAAACGATAAATGTAGTCATACAATGATTACTTTGCAAAGTAGTGTTCACGAGTCCTGCTTTCATACCGAAGAATACTGAGAGATTTTACTCTAGCTGATCATAAGTGATTAGGTTATCCAAAGTAGGGTGACGCTTAAATGCTCGAAGAGTACAGTTTCATTTACATCCGGAATTGCCGCATTATAAGCCTCAACAAGAAAGTGGTAAACCCCGGATGGGAAGACTTGCGGGGAATAGAGCGTTCATCGTCAACCAAAATAAAAAAAACTCAGATGTTGCACCGTGCGGTCTAGATAAGGAAATCCGGTCAGAAAAGTGGGCTAGCTGGGAATACAACGAAGATGTACTTAGAGAAATTGTCATTTAGGAATACTGGTGAAATCTACATTAGTAGAAAGAAAGATAATTATAAATGGGAAGGGATCACTTGAGTGCGTTCAGAAATTACGTTCCACTCAAAACGGTGAGAAAGCTGTGGAGAGTACAGACCTAAATCCAAATGATATGTGTGGTTAGCTGAGTTAGAAAAAAAATGTAGTTTCACCGGTATGTAAAACAGAAACATTATGTTGGTTCAGAACTATAAGAACGAGGGCTCACTTCGCGCATACCGGAAGTAATTTCTAAATTGGATCTTAGGTATTATAGTACCCTACAAGTAAATAAAGTCAAAGTATTGTGACAAAAGATGAGCAGTGTGTCCTGCGCAAGGGGAGGCGAAGGAAGAAGTGAATCATCACCCATAGTGGAATCAATGGTACGAAAACGAATCTTCATAGGAAGTGCATGAAAGATTATAAGCGTGATTATATGGTAGTATACATTATCACAAACAAAGACCAAAACACCACCATTAGTAGAAGAGCCCTTCTCCAGTGTCAAAACAGAGCGCATTGGAGAATGCCAGCCAGTATTAAGATGATCCTGAGGGAGAAGCTTGGTCTGCTGCAAGCAAACGACGAACGAAATTGGGAACAAAAGGAATTTCCAGCTATCCATGTTGTGAATGGAGATGGCGTATATTGCATAATAGAACTGTAATCTGGGAAATGTAGAACCTACCACTTCGTAGAATGTATGTGTCGATAACGGAACAAAGAGATTAGTGTTTGTTAGGTAAGTGTTCTTTAATTAACCTTTGTTTTTACTATCTATACTGCGTATAGTAAGTAGGGGAAGTATTGCATTCCACCGAAAAATCCTACATCGAGATTTCACCGGAAACACATGTTTTGAGGCCCCCGAATAAAAAGAAATTTTAGAAAAATATCCCTATGTGTGTCTGTGTGTCCTTGCAGAGCATAACTCAAAAAAATGTCGGATAAATAACAAAGATGGTATTTAGGTTCAGTTTTTTCAGAGATTCGACACGAAGATTTTCAAGAATATCCTACCACCCTTTACATGGAGCATTTTTCAAACATTCTAATTTCCTCAAAAATGGTTCTAACGATTTTGATTAAAATATCATCTGTTGAAGTTATTTGCATGGCAAATAAAATATATATCTTGAATTTTCTGGGAATGTCCCCAAAAGTTCCCTTTTTTTTGAATGATTTTTGCATTTGGTAAACCGTAAGGGATAGACAAAATTTTTTGTACATAAAGAAAATAGAATTCGTTAAAACGCACAATTTCCGTAATATACGCGTTTTTGTGGAGTGAACCACTTCAGAGATATTCCTTGTTATTTATTTGAATTTTCCAATACTTGTCATATTTTCAAATGGGAATTCGTTATTTTTGTATGTCCTGGTCCTGCAATGTGAATGAACTGCTCCACATATCAACCGACTCTTAAAAATTTTGACTATTGTTTAAAGCCTACCATATTCCCCTTGTACCTAAAATGAAATAAGCAGTAAGATAGTTTCTGAAAATGTATATCTCGATGCACATGAACTAGGTGGAGAACAAGCGTTTGTAAACATAGTTTGTACAAGAGTAGAGAAAGTCATGTGTGTGTAACACATAAGATCTTGTCATGTAGCACTGCGTCCCAATCTAATGGCGCACACAACCTCGAAGGTATTAACTGGGCAAACGCTACCAGTAGTATCCGAACGGGACGATTTGGTACAAGAACGGGAGAGATTTGCAGAACGGTTAGAAGAGAATTTCGGCTGGAACGATTAGTAACGGCGCTAGCAGAAGTCAGTCTTATCTGGAGACATACAGTAGTGTTCACTAGTATCCACAGGAGTTATAATGCCAGAAGGATTGGTCTGAATTGCGCAAATATATGAAATAGGGGTCCCGTCTAATTTTCAATTAGACAAAGTGTTATATTTTTGCACTCATACCCTTTGTTTCATTTCAATAGACAGTTTCTGCTGCAGCTTTTTATCAAACTCTGAGAATAAATATATAGTTCATATTCAGGTACACCCAGCTTTAGGTATACGTTTGAACAATAGCTCATAAATCACCGAGTTATTTGAAAATAACTCTTTTATTTCCTATCTTATAGTCACCGTCTTCGTGGCGCACTTTAAACGTGGCATCCAGATCCCTACCGTTAGCATTACAAACCTTCTGCAGGTAATTTTAAAGACTATCTTCCTTCTGTTTTTCTGTACCTTCCTGAAGCTCGGGAAGATAGAGAGATTTTTCTTGAATTTTAATATATCCCTTAGAGTAACAGTTACTCTGGAGAGTAACTCCGACGTTGTTGGAGAGCCTCCGACGTTGTACGCTCGTTTTTTAACTTGAAACCGCTCAAAGGACGTAACATTTCCCTTATTGCTTTGCAATGTGAAGTGATGATTTTTTTATTGTCACCTTCGGAATCCATCTGCAAATGAATGTATATTTAAACTGTTATTTTAAATTTATAGGAAATCTACAATTCAAAACTTAGATGATTATCATCTCTCGCTTGATTAGTTGAATCTGTGAAGTGCAGTACATTATAATGAGATTCCAATAACGTTCAACCGAATTATCACTTATCATGATCATTGTATCCTATCACGTATTAGAATGTGGTAATGAGACCATAGATAAGCAAATAACCACGCCCTTTACAGAAGACCTGCAGCACCGCTTTCCTGACGATAACACGTACCTTATCGAACTCCCCTGTAAGGATTCATTTACGATGTAATAATAATCTAACATCCCACTTTCCCTAAAATAGCATTTATAAACATTCGCTTCAGATTAAAGGATATCAAGGTTATTCTTTGTTCAGCTTATGTATTTTAGCAAATGAGAACACTGTCACTGCGAAAACACACTTTGGTGGTACCGTGCTAGCCTCTAGTTCCCAAGGTCGCGGGTTCAAACCCGGCGGAGGGCGATGGATTTTTTCGGGCGTAAAAATCGTTAGCACGGCTTCCTTCGGAAGGGAAGTAAAGCCGGTGGTCCCGTGTCGTAGACTTACGGCACGTAAAAGAACCTCAAGCCTGATAAAGAGGCCTCTGAGCAAAATTACAGGTGTTTCACGCCCAATATAGAATGGGACGCTAAGAACCATAGTAGTTAAAGAGCGTCCATAAATAAAACTAAATTTAAATTTAAAACACACTTCATTTATCACAAAGCACTCAACGTAATACAGAGGTTACACTTGAGCCAGTTTGGCACGCACTCGGAATACCAGACAACTAATGCATAGAATCAAATCACAGCCAAACTGTACGACTCACCACTGACTGCTGAGTTACAACTTACAATTAAACTGCACTCTCCACTTGCACTATCCACCATTCACCTCGTCACTTCTAATACCACTCAAATCAACTGAACTAGATACTCGACACAATTCAACCTAGACTGCCCGTCCTGGCAGAGCGGTCACTTATATAGGTCCAGCATACGAAGCGGAACCTTCGAGAAGAAAAACCTACCAGAACGAGCGAATACGAAACTTATGAGACAATTAACCGACACACAAATAAGATTTTATTCCAGGGTGCCTGTTGTATTGTTTCCGTCCTCGCTATTGTCCCGAGGGCCGGCCGGCCCAAAAACCCACCCAAGTGCCGGCAGTTCACATGTAGCTAGGCGTGCGCGCTCACAGTATTTACCCAGGAAGCTCTGTCGATCTAACATAGATTCCAGATTTTATCAACTACTGCAACATTCTCTTGAGGCATAGAAGCTTGAGTTCTCTTTAAGAGTATCTGCGTTTCATCTTATTTTTACGTCCATTGCTTTAAGATTTTTTTTTTTAGTTTTTGAATCGCTATCGTCTGTAGCAACAATATCTTCCTTATTTCACTTTGTTGAAACCACCCTTTTGGTTTAAATTGGTAAGTGTGGCCGTTAAATCTATGTAGTCTAAGATAAGCTTTTTATTCGGCACGTGACGGTCATACACTGGAAGCAACACTACTTTCATTACTGTCTTATCGGGAAAGATATATTTTTAGCAGCACGTTTGAAGTAATACTGGGTTAAGTATTCCTTTGGCATCTCATATTCAGCTTCGGGAGTCATCACGTAGCTCCTAAGCATAGCTGCAAATTCGCCAATACTCTGATATGTAGCCCTATCGCTGAACATTTACATTCGATCCTCTTAACAGTCATAAACATGTAACATAGCATCTAGCTCTTACAGAAATCTGAACGTCACATAACCTCGTTTTCTTGATTCTTTCCTGCTCCATCTGGATTTATGGCATAACGATAAAGAACCCCCTGGAGGGCACAGTTCCTTTAGATTCCAAACTATCGATAATTACAAGGGATGTGCGCGACCTCGATCGCTCAGAGCCGTACGAGGATGTGCTTGAAATGTAGGGCGTTTATCCCAGAAACTATGGCGGGAGTCATTCTTCTGCAAAATAATTGCACGTCTTACCACAAGAGAAACTGTTATGATAACCTACTCAGCGTTTAAGAGAGGTTTTTGGTAACGGAAAGAAATGATATGTCTATATAATAGGACGAAAAAACACATATTTCAATGTAATGACTGCATTGCTGGGTTTCCCCGTGCTTACAATAATGATGATATTTGAACAACAAACTTTACTACTTACCTCATAGCATTGCAAAGCTATTCACAATCAGTCTTCAAAGTGCACGTGCGTGATTACAATGATGTGGTCAAAGCAAAGTGAAATAAAGTAATATGCACATCTGACTAACAGCCGCCTTTACATATCAACATCAACTTCGCCTTCAAGTTGTCCAACATAAAAAAAAATACTAATTACATTTTAAAAGAATGAAATTGGTATATCAATGTCATAACCTGCCTTTTGTCAAGCATATTGTAACATAGGCTTGTACTTCCGTGCAGAAATTTGGCTGTATAACACAGAGTGAGGTCTGATAATGAAATGACGATGCTGTTATCTTACTTGTGTTTTTTCACTATATAGTCGTACAAAATCAACGATCATTCCCACGTAGAGCATATATTGCCTAAAGAAGCCCACATGGAGAAGTTGGCAATAACCTTTGTCTTTGGTGAGAATATCTTGAGTGTAACATCCTTGTTTGGAAAGCTTTCATCCAAAGGCCATCTTGATGGCCTGGCCAGGAATTCTACAGTGATAGGCACTTCCCAGCATCACGTACATGTTCACCAAGGACTGTAGTTAGAAAACTTTTCATATGCTCTTTAGTCATTTTTACACTTTTGATTGCCTCCACATGAATCTTTCGTGGACATGTTGCTTCCACTTTCTTCAAAACATTTGGACCAAAGTACCCTGTGTGTCTTGAAATCAGATACAGAGCTTGTTAGCTAATCTGCCACTCATTGATAAAGGCACATCAATTGCATAGCTTTGTATAGAGCTATGCGCAGACTGCAACACACCAGCTATACTTTTCTCTCCTCTGTAAGACTGTATTGACATTGAAGACATTTAATAATTAACTTGACTTTAATCACTGTTACAAACATTTTCTTTGTCTACACCCCATCAATTACATATTTGTTCACTTCCACCACAAACCTTTGTGTCATGTGACGAATACTATGATCTCGTATGTCCTTAGCATGACGAACGTGGTAATATGCCTAGAAGAAATGCCACATTGAGCCTTAAGTTTGTTGAAAAAAGTAATGGAAGTGTGAAATTGACCAGCACGGTCACTTTATATGCATTTAGTGCCTACGTTTACAGGTGCCACTAGAGAACTCATAATCCATATGCTCTTGCCCTATCAAATTTTGACATTACATACTCTTTTACAGTTTTTAGTTTTGACCGCTTCTTTGCCTTGAAGTTACTTCCATTTCGTCTTCTGCTAGTTACATAATCTAATATTAACTTTTAATTTGATTTACTTGGAATGAAGTTATAGTGTCTCATAAGTTGGCTATAGGAGTAGAAGCCACGGGTCTAATAGTCTTCATAAATGTTCTCTAGTATGTTGTCATCAATATCATGCAATATGCTGGATCTCGACTTTTGGGTGCACATGGTTTGTACCCACTTGTACTTGAAGGTTCCTGTAGCTCTGGAGATGAAAGTCTTGCACTGCTGGAGGAGCTAAATTCACTTACAGGCGTTTCCTGCCCTTCAAACTAACTATTCCTATCCAGTGTATCTTCATGCGTTTCTGTGCCGTTCCAATTGTATTCGTGAGTTATAATGCTATATAACATTCGGGAACTCCATATCCTCGACTCTGAATATGTTTCCATTTTAGCACATAAAATTCCCTCTAAAAGTCTGACAACATTCATGGTATTAATTCGCCTCATGATACCAAAGTGCACTGTTTACATTCTAACCTACAACCAAATACTCCAACAGACGACTTCCGACTGCAGCTTTTCTTGTCACAAAGCTAGAGTAAGTACATGCCACCGATGAATGGCGCTAGCAGACAACGCAGATTTTCCCATGGGAATGACTCTATCCATTGTTGTTGGGATGAGCGACCTATACTTCAATCACACCCTCGTGCAACTCCAAGCGTTCAAGGTTGCGCACTTTCCTTGTTAGGGTTTAAGTGAATGAAACTGCTTATTTATCCTCATCAGGAAACCAAAACCGCTTCTGCATCGTCCTTCATTCAGAGGAACTTCAGGTGCTATGACAATGAATGGTCTCGACTTGGATGCATTGTTACTCTCCCACACTTCTTCACAGACTTCCTTGAATTCGGTATAACTCATATCCGTATATACAGAATCTTCGGTTATATGCTCTAAGTTGTCATTATCTTGTCTGAAGAGTACAATGATACTTCTACTCTCTCTACTTAAATGTTTGGGTACTTCTACATACGACTGTGATAGGTACATGATATTGACAGTCCACTGGCTGTCCATACTAATTCTCAAATACGATTTTTTTTTATTTTTTCCAGCTTTGGAGGTTTGCAATACCCTCTCATCGTCCTCCAACATACATACTCCAATAATGGATATGGTTATCAGCACCTTGAGCAAGTATTGATATTTTGTTTGATGCAACTATTTGGCTGTTCCGAGGTTCCCCGAAAAACCAGCACCATGTCTTCCTTCTTGAATATCGTCACCCAAGTCTGGGACCTATATAGGTATTCAATAAATTTAGTGTATACTTATATGGTATAACTAAACCTATAAACTAAATATTATGCTAGTGAAGCATAGGAAGGTTTTGGAAGTTATGTGAGATGGTTTCTGGAAAACTTCATTTCTTAAATAAGTTCTTACCCTTTGATGCTCATTTGGCCAGTTACAATTACTGCTGTCCTAGAACTAGGCTATATAAACGATTACAGATAGGAGATTCAGGTATAAATATGCTGTATTGGGCATGTAAAAATACGATACTGTCTACGGCGACTTAAAGACACGGGTTCGAGACATTTGGCTGACAAGGATATTATGGAAAAGGCTTGAAATGGAGGACCATATGCTGATGCTACCTTTGGCGAAAGGCTTGCTGCTAGACTTGTAACCCGATCATGAACGTATAACCTTCGCTGGATTAAATAAGAAGGGCAAGAAAGGTACCAAAGAGAAGAGACCACCACCCACCAAAGACAAAATGTTATCCTGGCTGCTTTTGGCGGCATTAGGTGTAGTAGGATGCTTAGCAGGAATAGCTACTCAGAATGCTTCCTCTGTAAATAAGAAGTGCGCCGTTGAGAAGCTACTGAACGGGCTGGATAGTCATGATCACTATATCGAAGCTTTATTTAGGGCGAATGTTTTAAGAGAAGAAGGCGAAGGAAGAAGAACATAAAGGGGTTATATTTACGCCCAAAAATCTTGAAAAGAGGTTTGTACGCATTCCAGGAAATGCCCTAAGGGATTAGAAAGTTGAATCTTACACACTCCTAGCTTTAGAGGTGTGTGCATGCTCAACATACTAATCTCAAGAACTAGACTTACAGAGAAAATTACAATTTACTTGGATGGATTACGTAACCCAAGAAGTCATTTGGATACTATACACAAGGATAAAGTATTAGTTTTAGTATTGACAGTTCCGGTAATCTGAAGCTTCAATAAAAGACCGAATCATATCCCTATAATGCTCACCGCATACATAAAATACACAGGTATCAGGAACTCGTTCTGTGATTTGTTTTCACTTGTAATTGCTGTTTGTATTATAAAGCCGTCTGGCAAAGTAGATTCCATGCTCAAAATCAGTTACACTGTCACTTTTAGCTGATTCCAGCTTTTCTGCCCTTATAAATCCTCCATTCCATCTGGGGTTTAATAGTTTTTATTTTTTGCTTCATTGAATTCTACGACATTTTACTCTATACCGAAATTTGTTAAGGATAATAACCTTTCCCAGTACGTTCGAAATGAAGAACGAAACAATAGTAATGCGTCTTGTACATATTAAATAGACGGCATTGACATTTTAGTCAGCGATACGCTGTGAGCAAGCAATGACTTCTTTATACGTACCAATAACAACACTAGTAAAGCAGCTACTCACTACACCTTTGCTATCAATTTTTCTAGACACTTCTCGGTTTTACAGGGAGACAAATGGTGGAGCCAGGTGTACTGACCAAATCTGACGAACTAGCGACATATTCAAGGTCAGCAGAATACACACGTCGAGTAAACCCTTGCCACAGCAAACTTCATTAATGGCAAAAGTGGTCGTTCTCCTTACTAATACTCCTTACTTCTCTTCACTCCTACCACATTTCTCAGGAACCATACAGTCTGATATATATACTCAACATTGAGACAAATTTCATAGATCATCTCAAAATTCGAGTGGTGGGCCAGAACGGAGATACGCTGAGCTTAAAGAACGAAATTACTACAATGAGGCTATACATAAGGCTGAATGCAAATAAGTTTTAAAAGACATTTCTGTAATTCAGCTTCTTTCAAGGTTAAGATTTACTTAGCCTTTAACCCGGAAACTGCTAACATCATCTAATGAAATGTTCCTCGAAGTCCCTAGGCTTTAGAGTTCTGTAATGAATGTTTTAAATCTAACCGGACTTTCAATGTTTCATGATAAGATTAGTAAAGAGGAAGTGCATGTTCATCTACCTTATAATCCATCAGCTCTACATATTAACGACGAGATTATAATATTGTATCACGCTGGGAATTTGCACACGCTTTCTGACAGAAGTTATCTCTATACAGAAGGATCTGCTAATAACAAAAAGAGCGAGCCCAATTCATCAAAACTAACCAATGACGTTATGAAGTTTCCTTTAATGGAGTTCACATTGACATGAATGGTGATACCATAGATAGGACAAGAAATCCACACATTTCTTCGAATTTGCGGAACTATGCAGACCTCAACACTTAGGAAACCAATCGGTCACAGGAAGCTGACTGGACCTATCCCGACAAGGATGTAGACATTATGAACTCAAAAACGTAGTCTTCAAAGAAATTATCCCTCTTTCTATGGATTTGCAGATTTTTACAAAAAACGCATTTAACATCAAGTTTCAACTAACTTTAGTTAAATCCAAGAGTTCTAAGAAAAGCGCAAATCGCACAGACGCTGCTGGTATTAATCTAATTCTAATCGATTGGAGGATGCCTGTTCTAGGAATATTTGATGCTGAGAGAATGAAGAAACTTAAATTCGCCAGGTGCAATTAATCCTTGCCCATTGCATTTCAAATTGTGGACTTTCACACTCAACCTGCCGTACCGCAGAGTAAAGCATTCAGTTGGTACGTTGCAGCGACATGGAAGCTCAAGGAACCACGTTTTCCCACAGTCGGAGGACAAATTAATAAATGCAACGACTATGCTTAAGACTACACTGTCTTTGATCACTACAATACCACCGATATAAAGCCTTATTGGGGGACACGTGAGTTAAAATGACAAAAAATCACATTGTTCAAAAATCGATCCATAGTAATGTACACAGCTTTGAAAATATCCCCACAGAATTTAAAAATAGGTTATTATTCTAAGTGTGTTTTAAAATTTAAAGAGCCTAAGCTTGCACAACATGTGCCACGCCTCGTTTTACAAAATGGCACATCCTAGTTGCATTTCTTCCTATTTTAACGTGCAAGTACTGAGAACTGGCATAATTTGGTTAGAAGGCTGTGCGCAGGTGTTCAAACATTGTCTTCTGCGGCAAAACCGCTGTTGTTTGTTTTTTTACGAGGAGTGCTGAAATTGAACTTATTTTCTTGTGTCTGTAGCGAATACTACTTTGTACGTCCATAAGTTCTTCATTATGCCTCATTTTAGCAACAGAGTGTTTAAAAGAGTTAAGCAAAGTGTGATACATAGCACTAAAACGGGACATGTGCGTGTAGCGATTAGGAATGAACTCTCTACTTCTACCATAGAAGAGGGCCTGAATAGATCCAAAGGAAAAATTGGGAAGGGAATTGGCGTAGTGGAATCTGGGGATGATGAATACTATACAGGATTTAGATTAATTAATCTGTCCATTCTTCCACGTAGTGCTTTACATTGCGCAACAAGCTTGAAATTGTATGATGATGGAAACAGATATGGTGTTGTGTGTACATTGTGTATAAAGTGTAACAATTGTGGATTTACCTCAGAGCTTAAAACTTTTGGTATCAAAAGCCATATTTATGAAGTAAGTGCTAGGTTATCCTATGACATGGGATGCATTGGTGTTGGAAGAGAGGGCAAACTTTTAGTGCGTGGCATTATGACTATTGCCTTCACCACCACTGCAATATACCGACACAAATAGGCAGCTTCTGAATTTTGTCAAAAATGTCTGTGAGGAGTCCATGAAAAGCGCAGTTAACGAAGCCATTTCTGTAAATGAAACAAATTGCACTGATTTGTGTGTATCAGCTGATGGTACATGAATAAGCGTGGGTTTTCTTCTGTGTATGGTGTGTCAACTTTTGTGAGTGCAGACCCAGGCAAAGTTTTGGATGCACAAGTGATGAGCAAATATTCTACAGAATGCTCAACTACATGCAAAACTAATAAGGAAGATGAAAATCAGTGGCAAACCACACATACCAAATCTGACAGCACAACTTATCAAGACTCAAACAGTAGGATGGAGGCAGCTGGTATGAAATTAATTTTTCTCAGAGGAAAAATATGGTGTGCGTTACGCAAAATACTTAAGAGATGGTGATTCCAGTGCCTTTAAAACAGCCATATGGTTCTTCATGAAAAATAGGAAAATTAGAATGTTTAGGGCTTGTACAAAGGAGGATGACTCAATAATTATAAAAATTACCAAGAAAATCAAGGGAAAATTTGGAAAATGTCAAGCCTGTAGATGAAATTGTTAGGCTGAGTAAGAGAGAAATTCAAAACTTCGAAATATATTATGGAGCAGTAATAAGACAAAATATCGGCAATGTGACAAATATGCAGCAAGCCCTTTGGGCAACTTATTTTCATAAATTTCCAATGGATGCCAAAGCTAGGCATGGATAGTGTGGTGAATGCTTCAAATACAAAAAGGCACAAAACAATGATGAATCATATATGTTCATAAAGATAGCTTACCAGAGGCAACAATGAACATCACAAAACCCACATTCAGAGCTCAGTTTAACCCAGAATTATTGAAAAAATACATGCATGGCAAGACTTAAAACCACAACAAAATCTTGAGTGACCTAATCTGGAAGCCATGTCCCAAAAAAGTATTTGCGTCCACAACAGCCGTGCAACTAGGAACTTATGATGCAATTTTAGTGTACAATGATGGCAACATTGGAAGAATTAAGGCACTCAGAGAACTTAAATTTGAACGTGGAACATTTACAAACAAAATAGTGCAATATATTTACAGGAAGCGCATCGAAATATACTGATCGTGCGCTTCAGACACTCCAAAAAATACAGGGCAGCAGAGATCACTGAAGAGGAAACATGTTGAAGACCAACAGCAAGACCAGGAGTATGGTGCTGGGGAGTTTCAAAGGTTCTTGAACATAAAATTCGTATAGGCATGCTTCGCAAACTTTACAGCGAGTTTTTCTGAGTGTACAATTTTCTGTATATAAGGAACATTTTCTTAAAACCTATTAGAGATAACGAAATGAAACTTGACATACTTCTTTCTTATTAACTAATGGACAACCTGCAGAATGTTTCTTTCTTAATTGTCCATCTAGAGATTTTCACTTGGATACAGGAGAGATTTGTTTCAAACCTAACAATGCCCCAAAATAAATATCTGTTTAAGGAACAAGTAATTATTGCAGTAAACATTTCCCTGCAGGAATTTGTTAGATATGATGCAAGGAAAATTGGCAAAAAAATTCAAATCCATATCTTTAATGCTCAATGAGAAAATTTTCATTATTTTCTGAGCAGTCAGGTTAGGCTATGTTGATTCGTTACTTAAATTCCTACACAGTAGAAATACCGTAACAGGCATGGCAATTGCAGATTATGGCGCTTAATAACTCCACTAAATTTCAAGCAGTACTTTAAATTCTGTGCCTAGTTTAGTATGCTGTGCATTTTGATCCACGTGTCCCATTAACAGGGAAAGCTATCCTTATCATGACATGACATGACCGGACATGAACTTCGATTACGCGAATTCAAGATTTCTGTCTCTCTATGACCAGTGTTCTATATTTAAATATGTACTCTTATTACGGTGAAGAAAATTACCAGCTTTAAACAGAAACTATTTCTTGAACTTGCACCACCTTCTCTATCGACTGTTCTCACCAACCTGAGTAGACTGTGACTGGAGCTTAACTCAGATTAGAAATTGAAGCATCAGCAGCCTTTCTCCACAAACCTCATTATTTTGTTTAATTAATCATGATAAATTGATCACTTACGCACATAAAATCCATGTTATTCAATCTATTACAGATAAATTTATTTGGTTGTTGATGCTAATAAGAATGAAGTACAACTAAAATACAGTGTTATAGATTTTAGCAATCACATCCTTAACCCTTTATCTGGCAATCTTACTTCTAACGGCGGTTGAACATGTGAGTTAATGAACGTAATGCAATTCACGAATATATCTTTCAATGCATGAAATTTGTTTCTTCAGACCTGTTATTGGAATCCCGTCTACATTTTTGGCATTTTCCTTTAACACCTATTAACAAAAGATATTTCATTAACTTTATTTATCCACAATACTATATTACATGTATAGAATATATTCTCACTGTAAGTTACACATTCGAGCTTAATATCTTTCAGGTACGCCTCAATCACAATTATAGCCCGAACTATTATCTCCCAGTCCCCTTCTGTTACTATAAAGGTGTTTTGTTGGTTGCTATGATGCAAAGTAATGGAAGTTAGCATTGACATTCTGCATATATTTACACGATTATCGGAGGTAATGAAGACGTCGTCTAGTATAAATACGCCATATGCATTCATCCTTTTCCGGCTTTTGTGGAATGGGCTCAAAGAAGATTCCTATAACGTTGTCTTGAGCAGCATGGACTATCTTCTCCTCATTGATGCGCTTTTACTTCTTCCTCTTCTTCTCAGGCTTCTAATCGTATCTGCACACACATACACACACATAAACACGCCCACACACAGGGTCATGGTTTATCATCATGTCACTTAAAAGAGATCTTCTTTATTGACACTGAAGTTGTTATTACACTCACTTTTCTTCTACTCCGTCATTCTCATCCAACGGCTGGGTACTTCTCTCGGACATTATTAACGTGTCGACTGACTTTTTGTCTTGTTCGATACAGATTTCAGTCATTGATCCGGACGCAATTCCGCCTTGGGCTTATTGTGCTACGTGTCGACTGGCACTGGACGCTTTACGTCACGGTACGGAGGAACATCTTCACCTTCCCAAGTTCTGTAAACAAGTTTTGTAATTAATTTTTAACCATCTTCTTAACAATAAAAAACAATTCCGTACTTTCCATGCTATTACATACAATTTTAACTTGAAGTACACGTCCAAGAACTCTCTGTAGTAGAAGGATGAAGTAATTTGCTCGCTGCGAAGGATCCCTAGAGTTTATGCTATTTGTATCGCCATTGCATGTTTCCTCATGATTATTAAGACGGATTTGCTCGTACTCCACGAGGTTCACCCAACACGTATTGTCGTTTGCAATAGCGTTTCTGATAATTTCCCTGTTCATTGTTCTGCCTCACAGTCAATTACACATAGCTCAATGCTCCTTTCATACGTCGTGCTAGAAGGGGAGGGGAGTTCAATATATTGATTAGAGTTAGGGGATGTTGTTAAGACCTCAATATATGGCCTCTGTTGTAGCCTAACATAACATTTTATTACATTTGCATTGTTAACCTACACGATAGTCTTCCGGACATGTAGCTGACCTCAACTTAGACAATTATGTACCTATATTTTAAATTTTATGTTTCGCATTGTTAAACCACACTATCTGTTCATCTTTAATAATACTTTTCCATTCGTCAAATATTACCCTTTTTACTCCCATTTTACTTCTTGCTTTTTATGTGTAACAACTACCAAGGTTTTCCAACTCATTTACACAACCGTTCTTCTACAAAATTTAAGCGAGGAAAAAGCACAATTTCTACACTTCATTACCGTTTTGACGCACACGCGCACGCGCGCGTGCACACACACACACACATACACACACATCTAACTCCACAAATATTACATTATGCGGCTACCAGTACATCAACTCCAACACTCCAGGACGCAGAAATACAGACATAAAATTATCAGCACACATCCAGGGCACACACACACACACACACACACACACACACACACACACACACACACACATCTAACTCCACAAATATTACATTATGCGGCTACCAGTACATCAACTCCAACACTCCAGGACGCGGAAATACAGACATAAAATTATCAGCACACATCCAGGGCACACACACACACACACATATATACCTAAAATACACATATGTTGTTAGCTAGAACGCGTGAAGGCGTACAGGAGACCACTTTTTAATACCTAATACCTTGTATTCGTTATTCTAGTGATACAATATTAAGGGACAGTTTTCCGAGCGAGGTGACGTCCCGTTACCGCGTGCAACTCGCATTAAGGAGGTCTCAGAACGATTCCCGGCGACCGCCTAGTCTCACCCATGTGTTTTATCGACTTTTGTGCGGGTTGTTGTGTGAATGCTGGAGTGGTTTTTTCAGCACTCGAATTTCCTGTCCTTCCATTTCGTTTCATTCGACATTTAACTTATCCTTCATCCCGCTAGGTCTGTTTCATGTTTGGAAGTGTCAGCGGTGGTGTTTTGTTGCGATGTGGCAGGGAAAAAGGATGACCACTGTAGAATGTTTCCTGTCCCTCGGCTTTCGGCTGTTTGCCGGGGTAAACGGACCGCCCCTTCTGAGTGGAGTGTTGAAGCCTCTGTGTGGATCTGGGTTACCCAGTCTACCTGTCCGACTGTCGGGGTGTCTCAATATGAAAACTGTGGGGATCCTGTCACTGCTGTGCCGTCACTCCTGGCTTCGGCGGTCAGGTGACTCCTCTCATCTCCTACTCCCTCCTGGGGATGCCTTCTGATGGATCATAGGTACAGTATCCTCATTAAAGCAATGCCAATACCCCTACGATGATCAGGGAAATGGTACAGTTTATAAAGTATAAACTGATATTTAAATGATAATAAATGTAATATTAACAAACGTCGTATAGTGCGTGGGCCTATTTTCCTCTTTTAGAGTTTCATGGCCGTTCTGTACGCATACGGCACCAAGGGCGGTGGACACCGATGGTTCATGAAATGAAATCGATAATTTGGAAAGCAAACTGTTGAAGAAAATGTTCCAGTCATAAGTTTAGGGTACCTCCCAGACAATTTGTCGGGGGAACTTGTCACAATAGACGAGATTTTACATATTTTCTAAGGCCTCTTTTCCTGGATTCAGTATATAGCAAATGAACTGACGAAGAGTAGATCCAAGATGTTTGCACTGTGTGATGTCAAAACCGTCTACTGCAGCAATCTCAAAATCCACTAAGAACAGCAACTTTCAGGACAATATGAAGCGTCAAATACTCCTATAGAAATGAAAGAAGACTTCTTAAACCTATATACAAGTTGAATAGGAACTTAACAGTTGATAACTGGTATACTACCATTCCCCTAGTAAGTTATTCCAGAAGGGGTTCATATATACTGGAACTGTGAATCAAATGACGAAAAATTATTGACGAATTTTTACCTAGTAAACAGGGGAACTTGATAGCTCTCTATTTGGATCTTAAGAGGAGGAAACATTAGTGGATTATGTTCCGAAAGTAAATAAGGCATCTGTACTAATATGAAGCATATGCATGACTCGGCAGTGATTGACGACACTAGAAAGGGATCTCATATTATCTTAAACTATAACTCGACGAAAGGAAGTGTTAATGTTACTGACAAGTTATGTACTACCTACTCAGCCTCGAGTCATTAAACAGTGACCACTAGCTGTCTTCTATGTTCTTCTGAGTATAGCAGGTATAAGTTAAAGGATTTTGAAGGCGATAGATAATCCAAGTAATGCAGCAAAACATAGAATCTATCTGTAAAATTTTTCTTTGACCAATATGAACCAGCACCTAATTTAACATTCTCAAATTCTGTATATCTACTAGCAAATGTATCTGAATTTCTTCGCAAATATCGTCTCAAACGCCTGATGCCTGAAAATGATGGATAATAACTCCCAGCAGAATCCGCTAGAAAGCGTGGAAATTGCTCTTTGTGTGGACAGGAAAACAATTCCTCAGTTTCCACGAAATGTGACAAATTTGAAGGAAATACAAATAAATATCATGCTAAAGACAAGTGATTTTTGTGTGTGTGTGTGTGTGTGTGTGTGTGTGTGTGTGTGTTGTGTTGAAGAAAACCTTGAGCGATCAGAAACAGTTTATCTCAGTTTCCTGGATGTTTAATATCTTACAAGATAAATATATCAGAATTGCATAGACATGCCCAGTAGAGATTGTGAATATTTGGCCTAAATATTTGTCTAAAGGCTGTAAAAAGTTATTCATTGTTTCTACTGTTTATTTTATTTATTGATTAGTAGAAATAGTTATAAATGGAATTTGAGTCTAGCTGTTGTTATATAATATTAACGTCCATGTATAGATGATGTTCTGCAGATATTAGAAATATCTTAGGTATCAAATTTATCTTAGGGTGTTTAGGGTATACTTTTCATATTTTAAATTTATTCGCAGATTATTAGTATTCAAGATTGAGAGAATTGGCGTAGGCAGGATTAATAACGTTAGGTAAATATAAAATAATATTTAACTATAAAAAGTATTGAATTATGGAATGATACTGAATATATTATAGAACTACAAGTGTATGATTGAAAATAAGTGCTGTAAAAGTTGTAACGCCGGAGTAGTCATGTGGCATAAATAAGCACGTGTGCCGGTAGATTAATATTGTGTGTTAAAACTGTAACGAAGTAGAAAAATGGAAAACGGGAATGTATGCCATTATTTTTAATTTAAAATGTGAAAAGGTACAGACTAATAATAGAAGAGGGCCTTAATGTTTTTTCCTTTCTTTTACACTTGTTTTTCTCTAATTCATGCAAATATATGCTCAAGATACCTCTGTGGATGTCGTCATTAATTGGGTAACAATTAATCCAATTCAGTATTTCATATCATCAGCACAAAACCCTACAAAAGACAATGTGTTCTTATCATAGCGCAGGTTAGTGAGACTCACTTTATATTACTGATTATAGTCTTCAGTGATGTTATTGCTCGCATCAGGAGCACTGTAGCTCAGGAGATAGTGTATGTTGCTTGTATAACTCTTTCTCTAATGCAGAAATATAGGGTTCAGTTTTTGCTGTCACGCGAGCAAGTGCCTCCATTGATATTGCACATTGTCGATCTAACTTCTTTATATGTGCGACTAAATCATACAGGTTTTCAGAACCGGCAATGTATGGCACGCCTTGTTACTTACCAGTAGACGGACTATCGCTGGTGGCGGGATCCAAAGGCTGGAACTGGAAACTAGCTTTGAAACCCTGTCCGGGCCATTCGGAATTAGCGACGAACTCGATGTAAAGGTCTGGCCCCGTGGACAACACCTCTAGTTCTGAACCTTCGTTGCAAAGCACTGTAATAGCCGGAGCCATGGAACTCCGTCCATCGAATACCTTTATTACATCCGCTCGGTTTAAGCAGCTGAAAACAACCACAAATCATGTAAAATGCTGTGTATTTAAATATTATAACATGTCATAGCTTTGTCAATTAAGGCAGTTCAAAGCTTTGAATCTTACATTAAAACTTGACAAATAACTTAAGCAGAAATATCTTTTTGTAGCGGCATAGGCATAATATGTAAATTTTTATATTAATGACTAAAAGAAATATACTTCGTGAGTAACTCTGATATTGAGAAATCGTAATGTTTCCAACCATTGTTTTGCGTGTTATTAAGCATTTAGCCGGTTTGATGAAATTCCATACACGAGGGTTAAAGGAACACAGAATATAGTTTAGAACTTTTCATATATGTATATGAATCAGTAATAAATTATTTCAATAAATCTCAAGACTACTGAAACCCTCTCTCTTCCGCATTTTAATAGGTGCTATACTAATTTTGGAAACGCAAAGAAATCGAAATACCACACCTAGGTGAATGAAGTTATTTTATACCGTAGGTGTTTCTTAAACATGTGCATATTAACTCTATTCTTACCAATTTATTTTCATATATATTATTTAAATAGACAAGCTTATGTTAAAGCTTATAATGCATTGGTTATAAAACTGAACACCCACGCTAACAGCAGTTCCCTATAGAATTTTTAGTGTATTAATCGTTCAAATAAATAAAAAAATTTATTTTATGGAGCTTCAACTGCTTTATGGTAAACATTGTATAACTTCACAGTAACTTTATTAATGTCTAAATAAATGCAGACTATTTCGCCTATCAGATTTGTATCTTCTAGTGAACGAAAATTAATGGCTATCAAATTCGGAGCATGAACTGCATGCTTGAGTTTCGGGTGCACGGTGCTTTACATTTGGATTTATGGTACACTGCGTGCAACAGAATAGCGACTTCCATATTCTTCTATTGAACAGCGGAAGGTGCTATGACTAGATAAAACAGTATAAGACGCCTATTTATTAGATCCTTCTGTGTAGATTTCTTCTGGCAGAATGGCATTCTTCACTATCTCTGCACCATGAATTATATCTATCAGATATTTGTTGGCATGCAGTACCATGTGTATAGCATGGTATGAAGAAGTGGTTCCAAAACCTGGAGCATCCCTCCGTAGTGGGATATGAGGCATTTGCAAGGGTGGCAAACATAACTTACCCAAAAGGAAAGGAAATTTTTGACACGCAGGCGTAATAATACGTAGACGAGCTATTTAAATATCGAGTGTTGTATTGCATATCTGTCTGTGAATCAGAACCTAAGAAAACCTCTCTATATTAATCATAATTTAGTAGATTAAACTGATTAAATAACTTGTACCATGCTCATGTTCTTGTTTATCTAATTTCTTTTAGAATATCCTTTGCAAATAAAGATGGACTTAATATATTCCATGATCTAATGCAATCATATGGAAACACCCCCTTACGTGTCATCAGAAAAAACATTCTCTGCTCCCAAATACTTGCATATTGCACGAAATGCGTCTGTCAAATGTATCACAAAATATTTTAGGGTATAAAGGGTCCTACTTATAAACAGCAATAATTACATCTAGTAAATTTTTGTGTTTCACAAAAGTGTGATAAAGTTAAACTGCAACAGGTGCACGCATTCGTATTATCCATGCACAGTCGCCTTCACCTGCTCTGTTTGTGAAGCAGGAGTTGTTATTCGCGCTGCTTGCGTTGTGCGTAGCGCGCTTGCCGCCAGTCAGTGCAGTGGCGATTGCTCTAACGTTCAGAGTTGCGCGCCGCGTCATAATATGTGCATTATTTCTAACGAAAATGTCTACAGAAGAGGCATCTAACAACAAAAAGCCACTGACTCCTATAAATTTTCTGATCTGTAGTGGAAGAACTATTCTTGTTGGTCCAGTATGGAGAAATGGCGAAATATTTAGTGTATTGTACAGTACTTCAAAATGTAAAAACTTTAACCTTCAGTGTTATTATTCCACATGTAATTCCTGGAATATGGCAAATATGAGAAAGACAAACGTGCAAATATAATTAAGGAATTAAAGATACGATGTTAGCAAATGCTGAGGACCACTCTCTTAGTGAATCAACTCTACGCCTAAGCTATAAGCTTTTCTTACTGATAGCTAGAAAATTGCGACCTGTTAGTGATGGGACATTCATAAAAGGGTGTTTAATTGTAGCAGCAGGGAACTTTGTCCAAACTAATTAGCCGATTTTGAATCTATTAGTTTGTGCACTCCTATAGCAATGCGATCTAGCGGATAATGTTAGTGAACAGCTCACTCACAATCAAGTAAGTTTATTGCATATTCTTTGGAGGTTGAACAGAGTACGGACATCTGTGATATTGCTTAACTTGCCATTTTATAAGAGGTGTTGATATGAATCTGAACATTAAAGAGGAAATTTTAGATCTTGTTGCTACGAAGGACAGAACTACAGGCTTGGCTAACATAGCTGTGCATAGAGGAGGCAGGAATAAGTGCTGGTTTACCATGGGGTAAACTGGGATCTGTGGCGACGGATGGTGCTCCGGCTATTTTGGGCTTTAACAGTAGATTGGCGAGGCGATTAAGCGAAAAAATGAAAAATCTTAATATTCACTATGACATTATTCCGGTTCATTGTATCATACATCAGCAGAACCTTTGCAGTAAAAACGTTTCTCTCAACAATGTGATGGATGTTGTTGTAAAGATTAAAAATGCCATAGATCTGAAGGTCTCCGCCATCGTCAGCTAAAGGAGTTTCTTGAAGAATGTCATAAAGGACATAATGATATACACCATTGTGACGCTGGCTAAGCCGTGGTAAGGCGTTGGTTCGGTTCTTTCAACTGAGAAATGCAATAGCATCATTCATGAATGCACATAATACGTGAATGCGGAACTATGCAATGTAAAATGAATAAGAGAGCTTGTGTTCCTAACAGATCACAGTAGTATTACATATGGATTAAACGACTGGATTAACGATAATCCTGCCACCAGCGGAATAAGCACTAGTGTCGCCGGATTAAGAAAAAAGAAGGTAAATTCTGCGGTCAAAAGCGGCCATTTTGCATTTTAGCCGGGAAAGCAAGCCAAGAGAGTGGTTTTAGGTGCGAAAAGTTCCCACCATTATTTCTTAATCCCTCGCCACTAGCTCTTAATCTCCAGAAAAAAATGCGGGAAGTACATCCTCTCGGCAATATCGTTTGAAAAAAGCCTAAAAGGTGGCATGGAATATCTAAAATAAAACCCTTAATCCATAAGTAAAACTTAAGGACAATTGATGGTGACAATTTTTCGATCTCCATACGCGGAAATTTTTTGTGAAATGATTCGACAGTTGGTGACCTATTTACCGGGAGCGTTTATGGTGTCATCTACGTCAAAGAGAGGTCCGGCAGAGAGGTTGGGATGGATGTCAATAGGGTCTGAGTTGCAAGGCATGATGATTGGTGGAGGAACAAGGTTACTCGAAGTCCGAGTGGTGATTAGGGCGGGTAGATTCAGGAGGTGAGGAGAATTTTACGACGCGTCTTTCGTATCCGTCCTTGAGAAATTCGTCCCCTATGTAAGTCATGCACAGTGGAACGGAGTTTATCTCCTCATTGCTCTTTTAAGGCATGGCGTCGAAGTTGGTTGGTAGAAGCAGTTCGTGGTTGGTGTTTACTAGGCTGTTGCGTCTATACCTATGGAGATGGCACGCGCGATGGACAGGAAAGGCAGTTTCAACCATCTGGTTAAAATCGCGAACGATGTTGCAAGAAGTCATGCTGGAAAGCTGCCGGTAGCAGAGGGTTAGTTGGAGGAGTGCGTTGTGGGACTAAGAGCCGAAGGAGCAGAAATGTAGCATGAGCCGCAGGTCTAGCGTCCGGTGATAAAGAGTGTGAGAATGGGTCCCAATGTTGCTGCTCTTGATGGCAAAACTGTCAGTTTCTGACGAGCGGGGCTGGGCCGTCTATGTGTACTCTCTGCCACGGCTGGTTGCAAAGTTGCTTGCAACGCCGATAATTAGCCATACGTTGTTGTACGTTTGGAACTATATTATATCAAACAAGGTCGATATCTCGAGGGGTATACGTTAGGAAGGTGATATCGGCGTGTATGAGAATGGTGCGAAGCTTTTCACTGCTGAGTTGGGCGGGAGATCAGTGACGTCCGAGGAATTTGGTCACTGTCCAAATCTCTGCCATTATGCCGGGAATGCCTCGGAAGGTAAGCGTCAATTAATAGTCGACTTCTCCGTAGGTCGGTGTAGACGCTGCCGCTGCTCTTATTGCACAAGTAGGATCGAATGCAGCAGCAGTATTGCCGGTGAGAGCACTTGGAGCGATGAAGCGGTGCGCATTCCACCCTTTGCATGTCGAGAGTTGACCAGAAAATGTTGCAATGATCTACCACCAGATGTTGCTTACATTGTATCGGATGGAGGCGGCATCGTTCTCTTCCACTAGAACTCTCTTATCGTCCACACTGAACATCCGATCACCATGGATAAGTTCCGGTATGATATACGCCGATTTCTTGCCCGAATGTACCGCCAAACACGTACCGAAGCACATGCGTGCGCCGTTTATTATTTGCTGCATTTTTTGTCAATATCATCATCAGCGTACAAGGTCGTTAGCGTTTTCATGTCGCCATGCTTCTGCCTTAAACTGAATATCTTAAAGATTAATTTTGGATAAGACGAAGTGGATCTTGCTCTCGCAGCTGTGACATTTTACAGAAACGGTTTTCCCTTCGAAGGTGGTAGGGACGAACCTTAGAGCATAGGATGCGTTCTTTTTAGGATGGCCTAAATAATATGGATCCATTGGTGTATACAGGGACGTAATTTCTATAGCCCATGGTTGATGAGGAAACGGAGGTTGGGAGGCGACTTAGAGGAAAAGCGGAGGAAATTGAAATGAAATACACGGTTAAGGTTGATGACGTAGAATGTTATGAAGGATGCCATGTTTAAGATAATGCTCAACCTCTAGGAACGTTCTAAAGTTGGCGAAACGAATGTACTTTGTAAGTAGGTGAAGTTCACGGAGTCAAAAGGGATATTGGAAGCAAACTTGTGTAGCAGTGCTTATAGAAATGCATTATTTGATTCTGTACGTCTGCTTCCTCTTTCTTTTTGTGAAACAAGATGTCGGTAATTAGTTTATGCTGGTTGTCCAAGACGTCCCATTCGTTTCACGTGAGAGACACGCAGCGCCCCTGCATGTCTCTGCAGACGACCACTATCTTACCGAACACTATCTTGCAGAGGACGGAGATGCGGCACGTGAACTGTAGTTTCTGCAGCCCACCCTCGGCGTTCTGGAGACATTTTGGAATGATGGGTTTGGCATCGACGAGGCTCTGCCACACATTAGCATCTAGAACCACTGTACCGCGAGGTTCACACCTTGCAATGGAGACTCAAACCTGGTAAAGTGACAAAGGCAAGATGTCGATACTCACAAATTTGGTTTGAGCAGCGTTGGGAAAGGAAATGTCGGAGGATAGTGCAACGGTTGTCGCCCACCTTTGGCAGTGTCCTGCGTACCGCTGCTGCAACAGAAGCCTAAACGAATGAGGGAGTGGGAAAAGAAGGGATTGAAAAAAAGAAAAGGAATACATTGGTTTACCTCGAAGAGGTGCTTTCTGCCTCAAGGCCCATGGTGCACTGGGGCCTAGAGGGCAACGCTGACGCTATAGGAAGCGAAGCGCGCTCTGAAATCACAATTGCGATATAGAAATAAAAAATAGCTAGGCATAAAAAGGGAGATACATACCAAAGGAAAAATCACACTTACCCGCAATGGTTGCCAGTACTGATGTGGATGTAAGCATGATGCAAGATGTGCATGGTGATAGGTTTTAAGAATGACGTATCGTTGAAAGGGAAACCTTTGCCGCGGAATTTAGAAATAAACCTATGTTTTGATAAACCGGATCTTCGGTGAGAAACGAAATCAATGACGTAAACTCCTTAGGTGGTGCTGGAGTCACCCTGCACTCTATGGGTACTGGGAGTCCAACGAGTGGGACAAAAGTTGTTCAATCAATTTAGAATATGCGGTAAAATTGCCCCTAGTCCGTATTTGTCAAAATGCTCCCAGTATGCACAAAGATGCATACCCAGTGTTTGCCCCGCTTTGTGATGGAGTCGGTGTTGATGGCAGCGGCTAAAGGAAAGGATAGACGACAGATGGCTTTGGGCAACTGATCGCATGGAATAACTTCCAGTAAGAAACGTTGCGTAGATATGCACGTGGATAGAAACAGCACGCATTAGTATGTGTTCATGACAACAGAATGGATCAGTTGGAGTCTATTTGGATTATGCCATGCATTGCGGCTAGCACGAGAATCACGATAGGTTCAGCCAGAGCATTTGAAAAGCCTATACTTATAGACACCGTGCAATGTCGCTGTCCCGAGATGTAGGATGAATTGGCAGTCATATCGGCAGTGAGAGCGAACACCATAACGGTGTCATTTTGCGGGTGTTGTCCGAAGATGGAGTTCCTTTTGCATTTAAACTGAATTCAGAGGTCATCCTGAAGGGTTTGAAAGCACAGCATGTAGTGGCCGTTGTCAAAATCGGGCTTAAGCAGTTACGAAGGAACGGGCTGACCGCTGACGTACATTTGAAAGGAATTCATGCCAAAGTGTTAGAGGTTGTAGGGGTTGGCGGCGTCGTTGCCGCTGTACGTCTTGTCGGTCATTAAAGCGACAACAACTCTCCTTTTCCCGATGAACAAATCGCTGAATGACATTCAGCTTCACCCTTTGAGTATGCTGAGGGAGTGAAAGCTGACGTTGGGATGGTACTTTGCGTGACTTTGCCAGGAAGGACATATGGGTGATCTTGATGGTGGGCGACGGTCTGACCGCTTTCAGATGCAGCGGTGTGTAATGAATGTGAACGCACCCCTTAAAATCTTTGGCCGGAGAGAAGAGGTGAAACTGCGAAGAGGAAGGCGTGAGATTTATGGTAACGCTGACGTTGTTGAGGAGTAGGTTATCCTGTATAAAGAGCGCGTTGGAAAGGCACCCAGTGACTTGCGCCACCCTGCCGCCTTTGGTAAATAGGTGGTGATACAGAAACCTAGCATTGCCCTCCGACGCATCCATGAGACCGCCAGTGCCTTTTCTCCAGAGACACGACTCCAGCCTAGTGTCATCAGAGTAAATCAAAAGCGTTTCCAGGTACGTTCTGTAGGGTTACAGCAGCTGCGGAATGGAAACGATAACATTGTTGAGGGAGACTTCCACCTGTTGAAACAAACAATCATTTATGCATTGTTGGCGAGAATGGCGTTAAGCTATGGCTTCGGAGCGTTTCCCTCGGCACCGCGGATTCAGTGTTTCAATTCGAGCACGACGTAGGTGAGGTCGACGTAATCGTCAGCATTGCCGGAATAATGAAAAGTGATGAAGTGTTCTTTAGCAGCGTATTTTGTGGATTTAGTGGAATAAATCGCAACTCCTCCACCTTCAACTGAACGGGAACGTCCTTAAAGAGGTCTATGTCGGTCAATACGAGAAAGGTCTTGAAACTTGCGTCTTCTACAAACGGGTCAAGACTATCGTTTTATCGGCCTGTGTGTGATGCGTTTCAGACGCCTCTGCTCGGAACCCAGCATGGAATCGACCCTCTCGTTGGCCTTTGTCTTAAGATTAGATCCCGCCTCCTTGAGGACCGTCTTAAAGGATTGCTTGGAGGATGCGCCCATGGCGGCTACGTTGGCACCTACATTCAGAGCCTCCTTACCGATCGCCTTAGCGACGCTCTTTAGACAAGACAGAACAGTTCTGAAAAGGCCTCCGAACGTGGGGAACAGACCGCTGCTCTTCTGATATCGTTTATTCCCAAAGACAATAAAATTGCGATCGTCAAGCGCTCCTCCCGGCTGATTGAGGCAGTACTGCGTCACGGTATGAAGTTCCATTATGGATGCTTTGGTGTAAACGTAAGCACTATAGTGGAGGAAAATCCGTCAGCAAGTGGTAGTAGCTCTCGGAAACTGTTTCTTAAATGTATGTTGACGGTCTTTAGCGAAAGAAGGAGTCTTCATCGGTCATGTAGGTGTTGTTCCTCTTTTCGTGCTCGACGATGACGCTTTCGATTACCTGCGTAATCGTATCGCTTACCACCTGAACCACGACGAGGTTGCAGTATATGAACATTTTGTAAAGAAAACCCAGATAAGTATCTACGGAATTTTTACCCTGCCTTTGAAGCGGGACGTTGGTATAGGGTGCGAATTGTTGCATATTAGCAAGAGCTGGGTATAGCATAAAACTGTGAATGCAATCTGTTCGATCCGTGGTGGGCGGCCGTCCCGAGCGACTACGATTGCGTCGCGGCGTCAGCGAGATCTATTGGCGGTCGCCCAGACGGCGTTTCAGGCGCTCTATTCGTCTTCGAGCTAGGCTTACGTCTTAATTTCGATGACGTCTCTTCTTTCGGCGCATCTGACATTGCCACCTCATCATCCTCCATGAGCCTACCCACCGAGATGGACAGAGCATTTTTCACGAAGCCGTTGAACGGAAGGCTCGGCAACTGTTCCGTGTGGGTGACGCTGTCGGTCTCCCTTACCGGTTTCTAATCGTTATATAGGAATTTATTATGTACCTGCTGATGCTCGTAGATGACATTGTTCACGCTGTTCAACAGCTTTTCGTGGTTGCACACGATGGCCTGCGGTATCTGAAAGCTAAATTTCGATGGCGTGGGATTCAGTGTCAACGTATACTTGGTGATTATGAACTGCTCATCCAGCTTCGAAGCGTTATGGAACTTAACCTTGCACCGTACCTTCTTAAAGGCCACATTCCACTCGCCCTGCAGCACTATTTGCTTGGGTTGAAGTTTGAAAGCTTAGACGTGGTGTGGTCAGTGTAGTGGTCCATGGAGACATTGCTGACGTATGGTATGAAGAATGGTCTAGTTCTGATCATGCCGACTCTACTACAGAGGCCTTAACCCACGTGTTAAGCTTCGGCGGACAGCCGCTACACTTCATCAGGTACTGCTCGGTTCGCCCTAGTTTTTAGTCTGCAGTATTCAATTCATTTTGAGGGACTCTTTGCAGCTCCTCTGCGTAAAATGAACCGTCCATGCGTTCTCCGGCGAGATACTTTAACTAATATACCGTACGATTGCCGCGCACAGCGGCAGGTACCTCGAATATACCATCTG
Source organism: Deroplatys truncata (assembly GCA_030765065.1). NCBI lineage: Eukaryota > Metazoa > Arthropoda > Insecta > Mantodea > Mantidae > Deroplatys > Deroplatys truncata. The sequence continues at coordinate 402,937,256 of CM060990.1, read as the reverse complement.
TCCAGATCTGCTCGTAACCCTTGTAGAACTTTATTTTCTGTTTCTATATGCGTACGTGTCGCCCAACTGTTGGGGAACAATGTTGGTTTCCTAGACGCCAGGTGATTGGCATACAGATTGTCGTACACTTGCAAAATGCTGGACTTGTTTACGTCCTTCGGCGACATCTTTATAGATCTGTGATAGGAACAATTGTAAGACAATACCAAAGACGGAAGAACGTCCACGTATCTATCGTTGTTTTTGTGCGAGAAATACTTATGCATTTTGGATTTTAGTGTGCCTTTGAAACGCTCAACGACACTGGCCTTGACATTACTATTTGTGGTGTAATGACTGACACCGCGTTTCTTTAGACATTGGCGAAAGTTCTTGTTAGTAACCTCGGTGCCCTTGTCCGTTTGCAGAATCCTGGGAATCAAATTGGAGAATATACCTGTAAACAATGAATTAAGTTAATATCCTAGCTTCGTTTTTAGAGGAACGGTCCATACAAACTTGGGAAAGACATTGCAAATGGTCAAGGTACACTCATAGGGTTTTTATGCTCCTTAATTTTGAGTAACACGTTTAGTTCTGCCTCCCAAACATCGTCAATGTTGGTCGCGTAATACATACCTGTGGGATAGCGTTTTCTCGCCGGCTTATGATACGCAGAACTGTCCTAAGTTTCCAGGAGGAATTGAATTTTTGCCTTAGGAATGCCCGTGGCTGTTCTGACTGGACCAAGTGGAAAGCCCTGCATAATTTTCGGGGTCGAAATAGACTCGCTTTAGCGCGGGCCAGTCGTTCATCGTGCTAATCTTGTTCCTTATACACGGGCACCCAAGGAGCTTTCTAAAGGCGTACGGACGGGAATTTGAGAGGAGATTCAAATAGAACGCTTCTTGAGTCTCTATGGATTGTTAGAGTTTTCCGTGCCTACAAGCGCTTCAGTTTACGTATACGTTAACCGCATTCGGTCCTCGGATCTGGCTTGTGTTTTCCAACAAATACCGCCATATCGGCTCCATCCGCTTTTGCGTTAATCTTTTTCGGAATATCTTCGTAGGCCTAATCGTCGTCGTCATCCTCCGATGTCATAAACGGCTTTAGCCTTGGGTCATTAGCCTTAGATAGTTTCCAATTTATATTTCTTTGGACGCTACATTTTGGGAGTGGTAATCTTGGAACGCTTCACTCTATTAATTTCCTTTTGCCAAACTGGCGAGTTCTTGTCTATGACGTGCAAGCTATCTACAGCCTTACGTTGAGGAACACGAGGACTTGCCGACCGTACTTCATTTTACAAATTTTGTCAACAGCGCACCTTTAAGGGAAGCGAGAACGAGTGACAGAAAAGCTGGCGGAGGTCCATCTCGCTGCACCAGAATGCGTTTCTTTGCCTTTTGCGCAATCTTCTTGTTAACTAACCGTCTCCAGTAGGTTTTGTGCCTTTCTAAACGATTTAGATACCTGGGAGGCAATGTTACCTTGCCATTGGCCACGTTAAGCATACATTCGGAAACAGCCTTCAGAAGATCACGGCTGGCATTCTTTAACAGGTATATCCGCAATACATGCTTCGACTTTGGCGTACTAAGGTAGTGCTACCACCCTGGCCAGCTCCGGTTTACCCGGGTGCGCCTCGCAAGTTAATGGAAAATCGTCTAGAGGAGGAGGGTATTGTTCGGGGTCACACCACAGGACATTTTGCAAAGGTTTAACGAACATGGTGCTTGCATTACGAATAAGACTTTTTAAACTGTCGAATTTCCACATCTCGAAGCCACTGCCACAAGCATGATGCAAGGGAAGGTAAATCGTTTGGACATTCATCGACGGAGGAGGCACTTGGCATTGCGAGGGGGTTGTATAGTAGAAGCAACAATGGAAATCTTTGTCACATATAGCTTGCCTTTATTCGAATGTCTCCTCTTAAAAGCGTAGGGAAGGGTGTCGAAATGGTCTGCCATTACTCGCTTAGACATGAGCATTCGAAGGATTTTTGCCGCCAGCTTGCTGACAACATTTGGGAGAGGTTTGCGTACTTCTCAACCTAGTAACTTTGGAATTATCCTGGAGAACCACGTCACGTATCCTTTCGACGTTCACCAATTTACCCTAAATTTTTCACACCGAAGCGTTCATGCGTGTCTCGGGGCACGGAACATCGAGACAATAACTATTTGGCCCGGTAGACGCAAAGCTTGAGTTGTACGCTTCCTTCCCGTAATTTACAAGCTCGTCCGTCATGTACCCCAAAACATCCTACAGGCGGCGTCCACTGTCCAAGCTCAACGTTAGCAACGTTGGAGTCGGTATCAAAGTAAGGCATTTACTCTCCAATCCTCTTTTGGTAAGAATATACATTCAGAGGTGTAAGCGGCGTAGTGTAAACTGCTATGACATGAGGCGTGAGTCTCAGCTTCGGACTTGCCCACAATACTTCCAAACCACGTTAATCATACCCTCCGTTACAGGCTTGTACGTCTGCACATCTATGCAGGGGTCGTTAAGCAACTCGATGAGCCTGTCGTGCTGTTCTGCTGCTTCACAGCTAGGAACATAGACGCTCTGTCCGTATTTGCCCAGAAGTGTTGAGCATCATCTTGGACACCTTACGCCTACGCGGATTGTGCGTAATAGCGACAGTGTCCGGTGTGACGCCTTCACGCTCGTAAAACCGCCTCACATAGCCTTCCTTTGTGGCAGGCGTCTCGCAACCATAGGGCCGAACAGACGCTTCGGTCTTTATTTTTAAAAAATGTTTGACATAATCCTCAAAACAGCCCGTGTCGACTGAAGCAGGATTGTATTCAACCATGTCGTACTCCCAGATTTCATACAGATCCAGCACCCGGTATCCCTCTTCTTTCTTCAGCTCGTCGACGACCCAAGTGCCCAATATGGCCCCTGAGGTGTCATCGCGTTTACACACCTCCAGGTTCTCGTTGTACGCACATGCAAGGCACAACGGAAACATAAGCTTGATGTTGAAACGCACTGGTACCATGAGGCGATACAGGCTTTGTGGAGGTGTAACCTTGCAATTTGCGATTCCTCCCTTAAGATATTCTAAGCGTGGAAAGCTTTCCGTGTGTATTTACGCATGTCCCACGGGGTAAGCCTTTGTTTTGTTCACATACGAATACAAACTACAAACATCATAGTAAAACAGTTTATAGCCCATAGTTGCATTGCATTACGTTTTTGTACATTTCGTTCGACTCCTGTAAAACGCGTCTCTAGGGCTCAGAGGTTTCGACATGAGATATTGTTTCACATACGCAGCCAGTGCCTCTTTCGCCTTTATCGTATCAGTAAATCTGCACTCCCATATTTCCACAACGGTGAAATCAGCACTCCTATTTTTTTCCTTCACCTTCACGGTGCTCTCGTACCTAGAGGCTATGGTCTCGTTTCTCATGCAGCCCACCACAGCATGTCTATTTGGGGAACTTTGGACATCCATGTAAGAAACAACCATGAAAAAAGTAGACCGTCCTGTCGTGCCCGTAAAACCGTCAAGCTTGTGCACAGCAATTTTCACCTCAGGAACATTAACGGCGTGCGTTATGGGTACCTTATGTTGACGCTCAAGGTACCGCAACCATATGCACACTTTGCGCGACTGCTTGTCGACTAGGCGGTACGTGACTCCGGGTAGCCGGTAGGTGCCTCAATCAAAAGTGAACAGCTGGTTAGGAGCACAGGACCCCACTTCTGGTTCACTTCTGATTCATCTTCGTCACGATGTTAAAGAGCTCACCTTCATGATGACCTTTGAGTTAGGGAGACATGTGGAAATCACTTAGGAAAAGATTTGGTGAGTATGGAGGATGCGAGAAAACTTTTCAGTTGAATCCTCTGAGCTCCGCCTGGGCCAAGATTCAACTTGGAAGTTTTATCGTATGCTCCGTATTCACCGGAGCTTGCCCCAAATGATTTTCACATGTTGCTCCAATTCCAAGGTAAGCACTTTTAGCACCGATGATGAAGTAAAATCAGGGAACAGCTGGTTGCGAGCAGAAGACCCGACCTGGTACAGCACTGACTTGGAAAAGCTTGTGTCACGTCCCCAAAATGCTTGGAAAAACATGTTCACTATGTATAAAAGTAACAGAAGAATTGTAAAATAATAAATAAAATTAGTTCAAAATGATCAATTGCCTGTAATTCTTTTTATAAAATAGGAAACTTTCTTATTGGACGATCTCGTATTCCGCCACAAAAGTGCGTAGTTCCATTTCTAGTGTTCTATGGTGTGTTACAGTTTAAGCAAACCTTTTCGGGTTCTCACACTTTACGCCCCTTGGAATAAAACCCTCTCTTTTTCATGTGGTTTGTAAAACACTCTTGTCCATTAAAATGGCGATTAGATTTATTACATTGAATATACAGCATAAATGTTGCCGGCACTACATGCGGCATTTTGTAAGGTCTTATCGTATCCCTGTATTTTTCTGGGGCTGGATAAAGTACATTTACAGTTCTGACAGTAAAACTTGCACTCAGACGCCATATTTGCATTCACAATGGCATTATAGTGCCCGCCATGCAGTATTAAATCTATGTGATTTTCCCCTTGGTTAGTTGACTTAAACAAAACGTTCCTTCCAATGTGGTTGCCAAATACAGTAAATATGTATTCTTCTATCTCTTCGTCGTATCATTCTACATCGGTAATGCTACCTCCTACATTTCTGTGAAGCACAATGGCCCACTCTTTCTGCAAAACCTCCGACCTGCTTATGGTGGTGTAGATAATATCTTTGATTTCCCTGGCCTTTCCCACAAAAGTTGCTCTAGAAGGGCACATGGAACCCGTGTTCGTAATTTCTATAGTTCCCGTGTTCTTATAGCAAAGATCGCATAGTTTATAGCATTTGCCAGAAACCTCCTTTGTACACACGCAAATTAGCGTCTATGGCCCACCCGTTATATATTCTACGTTGCTTTGTCTAACCTCTTGTATGCTTTGTAGAGAAATATTCTTGTTCGCCTGATCAAAATTGCACACAATCATGCTAAGAGGTAAAAATGGATTTTGCAAATCATGTATGCACAGGCCTGGATACCCTGGCTCGTTTTTTAATAGTTACATTTGATTAAAGCTACGCAAATCCTTAAACATGTTTCGTAGCTAATTTTGGAAGTCTGCATCTTAAGGCATTGGTTTCCACGCTATATATGTTTCAGAAAATCCGCAGTAGAACTTTGAAAGGTTTCTTTGCCTGCGAGCTGTTATTTCAAAGCCATCTCCTGTACGTCCATTACCCTGTTTACTAGTAGTTGGGCTTTCGTCCAATTTTTTTATTTTACACTATAAGCTGTTATGCGATTCTAACTATTCTTAGTTTGAATACGATTTTGCCCGTTATTATTAGAAATGCTAAATCAATTTTTTATATATTGGCCCTAAAATGCATATATTTCGGTTTCGTATTATCCGTGTATGTCTGTTTTAAGCGCACAATTCTTCCTAAAATGTACGGTTTTCCCGGCTGCTTTTTTATTTGCATCGTATCGCAACCGAATACCATTAGTGCTTTTTCTCATCGCGCTGTAACGTCAAAAGTGACCACGGGGTTCAAATTCGGAAGAGTTTTATGGTATACTCAATATACCGCGTTTTTGGTTAAATTTTTAAAATGTTTCCAGTCCCAACCAATTAGTAATTTATAATTTTCAAGACTAATGCTATTATCGCTAGCTGTCCCTCGTGAACCGCTTTCCTCTCCACACTGACGTGTTTGATTGCTGCAGTAAATAGTGTAGGTCCGCTTGCATTGCGTATTCAACATGTCTAATGAGCAAGTCACCAGTTTGAGTACGACGTCTTCGACTTCGTTTGAAGCGTCAAGTCATTCATCTCTTACATAGGAAACTAGCATATTCGAGAGAGAATTTGTAGACGTTCTCCGAGAACCGTCGTATCTGAACTTCGGAATAAGCTCTTCCGACGTCCTCACATTCACAGAGTCCGTCGATCGATAGGAACGGCAAGCCGAAACACCTCCTGCTGATTCCTCTACATACCTATCTGGGACATCCTTACATTTTACTACCTATTCGGATGACAAAGCATCGTCGGCTCCTGTCCAGGGAGTAGCCATTGTCTCAACCATCTGAGGTTGCCTCTGAGGCCAGTTACTTCAGCGACGCCGAAAATATATCCGAGGTGTCACGGTTCTTCTGCTTCATCAGGATATTAACATAGACATCGTACTCGACGGAGTTCCTTCCCTACGCGACGAGATTATGTTCCGTTAGTTATGCTCCGAGTGTGAAGTGTCCGAGGACATTCTGAAATACTACTGGAGCGAATCCGTCGAGCGTTGCCACCCCACCGACACATCGTGGGGGCCGCTGGAGACTAAGCATCCCAGTAACACCTTCTGGCCCCAGAAGCAGTACGATTTGTACCAAGAGAAATAGGACCAACTGGCCGGTCGTCCTCCACGCCGTCCTTCTGCTCCATACCAGTTTTCCCAACATAGGTCGCCTCAACAGCAGCGGCAGCCATCCTACTCATTCCCAGGCTAGACCTGGACCTTCAGCTTTCGTCTTCTTTGAACCTATGTTACGTTCAACTTACTTTCTTTTACGCATATATATATATATATATATATGAATTCCTTTTTTAATATCTATATTTTGGCGTTAATATGGTAGCAGCAACAACAGAGTGCCCTTTTGTTCGGCCACTCTAGAACCTAAATATGGAATTATATCACACTTATGTTAGGCTCATAACTGCTGTGACTGTCACCACCCAATACACGGCTATTTTCACAACGCTATGTGCCAGTGATGTGCGTGCGGTAGGAATTGTAATCATTTAGGCCAGCTTTCTTCTACATCTAAATTCTCACCTGATTGCCTTCAACGTCAGGCTGGAAGAGTGTACGTATTGTACAACAGTCCAGACCCATGTGCACATAATCCAAATATCGATAAAAATTATGTAAATGCAAGCACTGTACATTACACTGCCGATGGTGCTGCCCACACTGTGGTTGTCTCCGCGAAGACGTGTGTGAATGCTTTCAATGCACCCATGTGGGTGCTTTCAAAATGTTCAACATGATGGTCTTTCATAAAAGAACTTCTGGGGTGATGATGATGATCACATGGCGTTAAGGGCGCTAAACATCTAGGGTTATCAGCGCCCTTACAATGTATAACATTTAAAACCCCAAAACTAAAACACGGTACACAAACCCGCTATGTCAAGGAATTAAAAACAAAACATCAATTTTTAAAAATTAACACACTAAAACCATGATCAATAAAACAGTTAAACAGCGCGTCAAGAACTGTAGAATGCGAAGAACATGAGCGTCATATGTCCGCCGGGGAGAAGAGCCCAATTAAAACAACCAATAGAAAAACATTAAGCTAAAAGCCGCTCAGCCCATCAAATGCGTCGATTAAAACCACTGTCACCTATAAAAGGTAAAAGCAATTCTACAGAACGCGCGTCGTCTGCCAAAACATTGGCTATGCCAACAGGCAGACCCACACGAACGCGCAACGGAGCTAAAACTTGACACTCTGTTAAAATGTGACGCACCGTTAAGGGCGCATCACACTGCTCACAGAGTGGAGTGGGGTCACCCTGGGCAGGTATCGATGGTTAAAAAGGCAATGTCCTAGTCGTAAACGAGCTAAAAGTACCTCTTCCCGACCAGAAGAACGAGAAGAGGTACCCCAGACTAACGGATGAGGTTTAACCTCCCGCAACTTTTTCCGCTGGAGGGTCGTCCACTCATCGCGCCAAAGCGAGAGGATGCGGTGACGTAAAATAAAATACAAATCTGACGAGGGAACAACAAAGGTAAAAACTCTGGGCAATACAATCGCCGATTTGGCAGCGGCGTCGGCAGACTCGTTGCATGAAATTCCCACATGACCCGGAATCCACACGAACGAGACGCTGATGCCAGAAGCACCAAGCGAGTGGAGCAGGTCATGTATGCGCTGTACGAGGGGGTGGTAATTGTACAGCGCGTTAATACTCTGAAGGGCACTCAGAGAGTCAGTACAAACAACACAGTGCCGCAAGTCGTGCCGCTGAACGTATAAAATGGATTGAAAACTACTAAAAAGTTCGGCCGTAAAAACGGAGCATTGCCACGGTACACAGAAAGTAAAACTATGCCGGCCATAAATAAAGGCACACCCTACTCCAACATCAGCCTTAGACTTATCAGTGTAAATAAAATGACATTCCCCGAATTGAGACTGGAGTTCTAAAAACGCTGATCTAAAGACTGAAGAAGGGGTCCCATTCTTCGGCATCGACGTTAACCCAAGGTGACAGAGGGCCTCAGCACGCAACCAAGGAGGAAAACGCGATTCTCCCTGGGAAGGGCCGGCGCTGTCGTAACGTCCAAATACCGAAGAAGCTGTCGAAACCGAATCCCTGGAGGGAGCAATCAGAGGATTTAACGAAATGTTGTCGATCAAGCAAATCTTCGAAAAATAGGTCGAAGGACGGGTGGTCAGGCAAGCTTGAGAGTCGGCATGCGTAGCTGCACAAAAGCATCTCACGCCTGAAGTACAGCGGAGGCTCTGCATCTTCAGCATATGAACTAGGTACAGGGCTGGTTGGAAAGGCCTCCGTAGCGACTCGTATGCCACGATGGTGAAAGGCATTCAATCGACGTAATACAGATGGACGTGCCGACGAATAGACAATGCACCCGTAATCAAGGTTGGATTGGACCAAGGAGCGATAAAGAAGCAGAAGAACGGTCCGATCGGCTCCCCAGGCTGTGCCACTTAAAATGCGTAAAATATTAAGATAACGGTGAAATGTGAGCTCAGCTTTCGATTAAAGATCAATCCCAAAAATTGCACCTCGTCTGCAAATGAAAGGATCTCCGACCCAAGATGGAGAGAGGGCGGAGGGAAAGCCTTCCGGCGCCAGAAATCGATGCAGATGAATTTCTCGGCGGAGAAATTAAAGCCTTTGGCGTTACTCCAGGCGTAGAGACGGATGATACAGCTCTGGAGACGGTGTTCGAACAGACAGGTCCGCCATGAACTACAATAAATGGAAAAATCGTCAACAAAAGGGACGATGAAATGCCAACTGGGATACAATAAAAATGGGGTTGATGGCTATCGCAAAAAGTGTGACACTGAGTACAGAGTCCTGTTGTACTCCGTTCTCTTGAATAAAACGATCAGATAAAACCGAGCCCACACGTACACGAAAGACGCGGTCCATGATAAATTCCCGAAGAAATATGGGCAGACGACCGCGTAAATTCCATGCGTGAAGTGTACGTAAAATACCGACCCTCCAACAAGTGTCATAAGCTTTCTCCAGGTCAAAAAACACCGCCACTGTTTGACACTTTCTCAGAAATCCGTTCAATAATATGCGTCAACAGAGGCACCAGATGGTCGACGGTAGATCGATGGCGAAGAAATCCGCACTGAGCGTTCGCTAGAAGTTTCGGAGACTCAAACCACCATGTCAACCGCCCGTTGATCATGCGCTCCATCACCTTGCAAATGCAACTGGTGAGGGAGATAGGGCGGTAGCGGGAAGGTAGTTGGCGATCCTTCCCTGGCCTAAGGATAGGGACAATGGTAGTTTCGCGCCAAACGGAAGGAAAAAGGCCGTCTTGCCTAATACGATTATAGACCCGTAAGAGAAAGATTTTACTTTTGTCTGAAAGGTTCTGTAGCATCAGGACATGAATGTCGTATGGCCCAGGAGCGGAGTGCCTAGAGCAATGGAGAGCGTGCTCCAGCTCCCGCATTGTGAAAGGTTCATTATAATTTATAACACTCGGTATTATCAGACCGAAAATTATAGGTCTCCGAATCCAGCCGGTCTTTGAGATTACGAAAGCCGGCGGAATAATGGGCAGAATTGGAAACCGCCTCAAAGGCAGCACCCAGAGTGTTACCAATGGCAGCCGAATCCACTATGGTGGCATTGGAAACCTGAAGCTCAGACACAGTACAATGCGACACTTTACCGGAAAAGCGACGAAGATTATCCCAAACAACAGAGGAAGGTGTGAAGCAATTAAAAGACTCGACGACAAAACGAGTCCAAGATGCCTTCTTGCTATCCTAAATAATGCAACAAGCCCTGGCGCTCGATTGTTTAAAAGTAACCAAATTATCAAGTATAGGGGTCGCCGAAACACCCTAAGTGCTGTTCTACGGCATCCCGACACTCCTCGTTCCACCAAGGATCAGGAATCCGTTGAGGGTGAGAGGATGAACGGGGAATTGTGCGTTCGGCGGCAGATAGAATCGTAGACGCAAGGTGCTGCACCATTTGGTTAACGTCAGTGAAGGGCTGGTCCGCAAAGGACACGAGGCTGGAATACAAACTCCAGTCGGCTTTACTGAATATCCAGGTAGGTACTCTGGAATGCTGGACGTGGTGAGACAAAAGAGAAACGATGCAGGGGTAATGGTCGCTGAAGTAGGTGTCAGCGACGACGTTCCAAATCAGATGACTAACAATCTGAATGGAGCAAAGGCAAGGTGTAAGTGATAGAATGAACCACAAAAATCAGAAATTAAAGTTATTCCACCTGTATTGAGGATAGAGAGGATGAACTAATAAAAAATGTCGGAAAGAAGAGTTCCCCTCGCACAAGCTCTTGGCGAACCCCACAGGGGGTGATGGGCATTAAAACCTTCCAACATAAGAACTGGTGTTGGGAGAGCGAACAGGAGATCCCGAACGTCCGCGTGAGCGAGTGGAGACGATGGAGGTGAATACACAGTACAAACAGAAGAGAAAAGGCCGGGTAAGTGAAGTCTAACGGCAACAGCTTGCATGTCGGATGTAAGGGTAGAGTTTAAAAATGAACGTCGTTACGCACTAATATCATGACACCTCCATGAGCAGCAGTACCCTTCTTCGGTTCAAGATCGTAGCGAACCGGAGTATATCCTCGGAGATTAAAAGGATCGTGAGGGCGAAGCTTAGTCTCCCGCACATACAAGAAAGTAGGTGAATGGGAACGCAATAAAACTTCCAATTCCGCCCTATGCGATCGTACATCACGTAAATTCCAGGTCAGGTTAGCTATGAAGAAAAGGGATAAACTTCTTACTTAGAAGGGCGGCTCAAAATAACTTTGTGCTTAACCTTGGGACTCGGGCTTTTTGTATGGAGTTGGTCAGACTCCATAGGCTCCTCGAAGGGAGGGCCCACGCTGTCAGTGCCAGAAACCGATTCAAGCACCATGAATCGGTTCTGGGTGGCAATGGGTGAAGGTGGCCGCTGATCGCGGGTTGTCCCAGGAGCATCCTAGGACGGCGACCTTCGAGGAGGAGAATGTTTACTTTTCTTACCGCGCGCACGCGGAGGGTCTATCTAAAATTCTTCCTTTGTAGCTTCTGTTTTGGTTTCTTGTCAGTGCCTTGCGACTTCAGAACCTTTGGACCAGCTTTAGATGGTTTGCTAACTGTGGCTGAAATGGACGGCCGGATGGTAGTGGCGGTCAATGCGGTCATGGTCCAGGTCTGTGTTTTGGCATCCTTCCGGGGTACAGGCAAGGCAACAACAGAACTTAATGTACCAGATAACAGGAGCGAAGGTTGGCGCAAATGGTAACGCCTCCGGGCTTCAGCAAAGGAGTGTTTCTCCTTTACCCGGATCTCCTGGATCGCCTTCTCGTCCAAGTACCGCGGACAGTCGGAAAATGACGTAGAATGAGACCCTTTGCAATTAACGCAGACGAGTCCGGATGAACAGGTACCTTTGTGTAACGGCTGGCTACATGAGGCAGAGATAATAACGGCACTCTTACAATAGACTTGCGTATGCCCAAAACGTTGGCATTTAAAACAACGTAGAGGTCTAGGAATATAGGGTCTCACCGCAATACGTTCGTACCCTGCTGAAATTCTAGTAGGTAGATCGACGCCATCGAACGTGAGAAACAGGGTACGAGTTGCCAACAACACTCCGTCGCGTTTAGCCTGCACTCGATGAACCGCTGTAACCTTTTGGTCGGAAAGATATTCGACCAGTTCGTCGTCTAATATTCCGTCGAGGCTGTGAGTGGCGACGACGCCTCGACAGGAATTCAAAGTGCTGTGCTTCTCAACACGAATGGCATAACCGTGTAGAAGCGTGGCGCATAACAAGGACTTGCTTTGTTGTTCGTACTTGCTCTGAACTAACAAAGAACCATTCCGAAGACGAGTGCAGGTTTGAACAGAACCAGCAATAGTATCAATCTCCTTTTGAATAACAAAAGGTTTCACATTCTCAAAAGATTGGCCTTCCTCTGATCGGCTAATTACCAAGTAACAACTAGATGTCGGTGGTGCTACTTCTGTTGCAAAGACTTTTCGGCGCTTGTTATTAATAATGGAGAAAGGGTGCTCCATAGCGAAATAAATCCTCCACCATTGCAACAGTCTCCGACCTCGGGCTCTGACTTCCCGGGCGTTACCCCAGCTTGGGTGATTGGCTTATGTATACCTATCTCACCCCAGGGTCACATCTCCCAGAACATAGACAGTGGGACCCAATCGCCGTCAGAAGTCAGCAGCTCCTGCAATGGCCCCCCGTGGGACTGCAGTTGAACAGCGGATACAACACATACCCTGTATGACGACCCCGGGTGCTGGGGATGAGAACTTCTGGGTGCTTCCATAATTTAAGTGCTAAATATTCGTACCTGGTGCTGCCCACACATTGGCAGCTTTCACGATAACAATTTAGCTGTTTCTTGTGCACCCGTTGTAGACGGTTTCAAATGTTTTACTATATGTAATGCGCTCTGCTGTATATACAGTGATGTCCAAATTCTAAGGACGAAAGTAATCTTTGCATGCTGTGGCACTGAACAAGTATCATAGCTTGATAAAACTTGAATCATACACAGCGGGAACTGCTACGGTGTGCTACAGTAGGCAGCTAAACGAAATATGCAATGAGACGAACAGAAATACCACTTTTATTCATAGACCATAAGCTAAACTAAAGTCAATACGACATATGGTGGCTGTCTAGATTTACAGAAACAGATAAATGGTGCTTAAAAGTGTGTATGATCACCACGGACAGCAATGTATGCTCTGCATCATGCTCTCATGCTGGCCACAATGTTGGTAAGCAATCTCGTGGTAAGGCGTTGCATTGCTCCACCAGCGCTGTTGACAACTGTTGAATGATCGTTGGTGCATGTGGATGTGCTGTAATGCGTCACCTCAAAACATCTCACACGTTTCGATGAGATTTAAATCGTGGAAACGGGCAGGCCAGGCCATTCGCCGAATATTCTCTCGTTCCAAGAGATCCTCCACATGCGCTGTGCGATACGGTCGCGCATTTTCAGGGCCGACTGCATTCCTGAAAAGACGAACATTGGGAAGGAGGACAGTATCACAATAACGTTGACCAGTGAGCGTACCGTTTTCAAACATTTGGAGGTCGGTGAACCCATGCAACATTATACCTCTCCAAACCATAACACACGGACCACAAAAACGATCATATTCAAAGATGTTTCTGGGTTCATTACGTGTTCCCACCTCTCGCCAGATGAGGGTATGTAGAAACACTACTTAGACTGAATCAGTTCTAATCCGAAAAGAGCACGCGACCCCATTCCTTGTTGGTCCAATTTTGATGCTCTTGGGACCATCGGAAAACCGTTCCGCCGATGTGTGGATGTCAATGGAACACAACTGACTGGCCGTCGGGCAAAGAGACCAACTCTCTGCAGTCGCCGTGCCACTGTGTATCCTGAGATTGCGTGCCTTGCTGTACTGTTAAATGTGGTTGCAACTGCACCCGCTGTTTGGCGTGGATCCCTTCTTGTCTGTTGCACAATTTAACGGTCATCTGCTGCTGTAGTTGAGCGTGGTCGCCCACCACTTCTCCTTGGGATAGCAGTGTATGTGGTTTGGAAGATTCCCCATGCACGTGAAACAATGCTGTGAGCAATTCCAAACTCCTGAGCAACACTCCTCACACATCGCCTTTCTTCCAGTTTTCCGACGATTTTTCCCCGTGAGAAGCCATCCAAATGGTGTCTTTGGGCCATGTTGCAATGGAGAACACCACTACTGTGCACCGTAACAGCTCGCTAATTGCAACACACCGCCTTGTTCTGTTTCGTCAACTGCCCCGTGTTGCGGGACCAGACACATTTGGCACTATAGGCTCGCTAATTTACGCCATGTGACGTCTAGCTTTCTGTGTACGTGTGAGGGACCTCTGACAACATGCTCCCGCACCTTCATCTACTTCTACCAAGTAGTTCATTTGTTATATTGCTTTACCCATCTCGTTCTTAGGTTTTACACACTAGTGTGTATACAGAATGTATATTTATTGTTGTCGTATACTTGGGGAACGTATTCTTTATATCAGAACTGTAAAAAGCTTTCATAAAAACGTGGGTTTGAAAATCATCTATTTCAGAGTTTCAACACAAAATCGAAAGTTACAAAAATTGCTCGAACTGCTTTTCTCTTGCTTCGATGCATGCAGTAAGCCTAGGTCCCATGCTCTGGCGTACTCTGTTGAAAATTCCTGGTTTGTTTCGTATTTGATCGAATTCAGTTTGGATAGTCCTCTCAAAATGTCAACATCAGGTATAGGAGTCACATAAACCAAGGACTTTAAGTGTCCGCAGACGAAGAAATCCATTGGATTCAAATTAGGCGATCGAGCAGGCTAAGCAATGGATCCCTCTCGACCAATCCAGCTTTGCAGAAATCGTTCATTCAAAAACTTAGCAATATACTGAAATGAGCTGGAGCACCATCGTGTAAAAATCAATTTCGTTTAGTGATATCCAGAGGCACATTACCAGTTAAGTGATGCAACTCATTTCTGAGGAACTGGAGAAAGGTTTGTCCATTCAGACGTTGAGTAAAGAAGTAGGGACGAATAATGTGATCATGAATGATTCCATCCAAACGTTGAGAGAGAACGTCTGTTGGTGGTTGTCCTGTCGTACTTCATTAGGATGTTCAAATGCCCTGTTATGAGTGTTATGAAAATTGAGCATCTCATAGTGAGCAAAACCAGCCTCATCCGTGAATAAGATACAGTCTAGGAAATTGATAAACACAGCGCACTGCTGTAACATGCGTTGACAGAAACATCTTCTTGGCTAGAAGTCTGCCTCATTTAAACCTTGCACACGTTGAAGGTGATAAGTGTACAGAGGGTTTTCATGTAGAATTCTCCAGATAGTCATATGACTAACTCTTTCCCTACAGCTATATGTCTTGTGTTTTGTAATGGGTCTGCATCCACAGCACGAAAATCTCGTTCTTCATGCTCAGTGCCACTCTTGGTCTCCCAACATCCCTAGTACTCCTATCAAATTTGCCATTCTCTCCCAAGCGTCGGTGAATTCGTTGCATAACGTTCACGTGTTTGTGCTGCTTTGCCGTCTGCACGGCCATACGTGTAGTGCATATGCGTCTGTTCACTCAGAGAATACATCTTCTTTGACCTATAACAACGAAACAATTAATTGTCAGACTCATGTAATATGATTTTTTTGCTGTTTTGATGTGAGGAATACGTCTCGCAAATATATGACAGAAATAAGGAGACATCGTATATATATCCTCATTCCCTTTTTCCTTCTTCTGTAAAATTCATTCCATCACACAGATATATATACAATATGTTTTTCTTTTTTTTAATTATTTATTCCCTCAGCATGTGTTTATTAGGTATTAGTATTTACATATGTTTTAATTAGTATTGCTATTACTTACAGTAATGCTGTACTAGTCGGAATATTTATTGATATTCTTTGTATACATGCACACACCCTATTTATTCATCCAATCATGTATATTTGGAACTGCAATTCGCATTCCACCATATGTATCTATAAACGAATACCCTATCCCTTCATAGTAATATTATTTTATTCCTATTATATATATCGTTTAATTCAAATTTTATTTATTAATATTGTTAATACATATTAATTTGGTGTATACTACCATTAAAGGAAACTCATTATTTCAATTTTTACTGTCTCATTTTGGTTCTTTCCCCAGTGTAAATACTCCTTTTCCGATATTTATAGCGTCAGCTAGATGCAACTGCAGTTATAGGTAGTTAGATGCCAAGCATATCTTCCCATAATTTACCAACTCCTGTGGGGTTATCAATCTTATGAGAGTGTGAATGTTTAAGTGCTTTCATCCAGAGCAGTTGCCTTCAATATTTGTAGCCCTAGAGTCCTTCAAATCTTCTTAAGGTACGCATTCTTCTTTATGTTCCCATGTCCCATTTATTCCATTATTGCAATTTTTTCCTTTCCATACTTGTATTTAATCGTTCTATACAATAATATACATCTCATTATTTCCATTATGTGGTATCATAGCAAGTCATTCAGTTCTTGCTCATTGGATTTCTATATAGTGTTATCAGACACCGCAGACACCCGCTTGCGAGCACCAAGTCTGCTGTCGCTTGGAAGCTTCCGCTGAATATTTTCTGACGGTTACCTGAAATTTCTTTCCTAACGCTTCCACATTTGGCTTTCACTACAGCTGTTGTGAACATGTCTGATAGCTTGTGCGTCGTGCACGACTTTCACCGCCTCTCATCGGCAATAAGCCCTTCTATAGTTATATTCAATCGTTCAGCACAATAATATACCTCCCATTATTTCCATCATTTGGTATGATAGCTAAAGTCTTCACCGCCCGTTGCATAAACGCTATCTCCTTCCTCTACTTCGCCTTCTGCTTCATCTGCTTCTATCAATTCATTTTAATAATTTGGAGTTTTGTTGTCGTTTTCTCCATCAGTAGAGTACCATTTTGCTAGTCGTAGTACCAAATCCTTCAATCCCGTAAATTCCACATTTATTTGATTCACATTTTCCTTAATTCGGTTTACCAGATCCCAGTCTCGTCATGTCTATGTCTCGCTCCTTCTTCTTCCTCTTCATTTCTTCCACTTCATCAACTGCTTTCCGCAATTGATTTCCCATTTCCTCTTTCTCTTTTTTCGCTACTTCTAGTTGTCTGCTTACCTTATCTTGTTGTCACATTCCTTTGTCACTTTTTGCCTTCGCGCATTTATGGTCTTTTTGCATCTTAACGTAGCAGCCTTTCTTATGCTCTTTACCGATCCTCTCTCCCTCATCAGTACCATCTCTTTCTCCGCCATTGCATTCAGATTGAATTTTCAAATTTCCCTGTCATCTAGAACTTCTCTTCCTAATACTATTCTCCCTCCTACAAAGCTTTCTTCCCAAACACCGTTTCCACATTCTCCAAACACATATACAAAGTTATCTAAATGTACTAATTAATTTCGTTAACGACACTCTACGCGACAAACAACAGGCTCTCTTCTGGAATTAGCTTTTATTCTAACTCAAGCCCATCTGGTAGGTCTACTGTGTCTATTAGCATACTACAGACCACCATTTGATGGACGTGCGTTCCTGAACTAGGAGATGAAAAGGTATGGTTCCTGCTAGAACTTGTATAGCCTCCGTGGAGATGGTTCTGTAGGCACTACATATGCGTAGCGCAACCTTTCGCTGGACTCGCTCCACCTACCTTCTACATATTGCTTTATCCATGCAGATCTTTCAAGTGGGCGCACCATACAAAGTAATGGAATTAACCACGCTACCTACCATTTTCTTTGTTTCAGGCTTGGGACCGCCAATATATGGCATTAAGCGACTCAAGGCAGCAATCACTTTCTCCGCCTTGCCAACCATGTATTTTACGTGGACACGCATATTCATATTGTGACCAAACTGAAAACCAAGACATCTTAATTGTCTTTTTAGACTTTAGTGCCACGCTATCAATATTTACATTAACTTCCCTTAGGGATTGTCTTCCTTCCAAAATCACAATTTTAATTTTCTGTAGAGCCAATTACAATCCATTTTTCAACATCCAGATTTCAATTTAGTGTGTAGATCATTCGATTTTATCCTCCTCCTCTTTGGATTTCCAAGACACTAGACGTGCCATATCATCGGCGTATCCAATAGATGTTGTGCCCATCAGCAACTGCACTCTGAATACATCATAATAGATGTTCCATAGGGTAGGTCCCAAAACTGAACCTTGTGATACTCCGCAAGTCATATCCAGATGCTTGGTATCACCTTTCAAAATCATCCTATTACTCAGGTAACTACATATAATTTTTATCAGGTAAGGTGCGACTTGGCGCCGCCTGAGCTCATCAATTATGCCTTTTCATGGTGCAGAATTAAAAGCATTCTTAACATCCAAGGTCACAAGTGCCACGTACATGTTAGAAAATGCCTTGCCATCTTGCTTAAAATTTAATACACCTCGGATTGTATACATTGTCAACAACACTCGCCGAAAGCCAAATCGATTAGGTGAAAGATCTTCTCCTTCCTCTATTACCTTGATTAATCGCCTGGTGATTATATGTTCCATAAGTTTGCACAGAACATCAAGTAAACAGATAGGTCTATAAGACTTGCAACCTCCTGGCTTATTGGGTTTTTCGATAAGAATGACCTTCCCAAGTTTCTATTTACTGGGGAACTCACCGCCACGTAGAATCGAAGTAAAAAATTCCTGAAGTAACTCCGGTTTCCGTATCGCAAGAAGCTTCACAGTCTCTGGAGGGATTCCATCCGGACCACTTGCCTTCCTGGATTTTATCCTATGGCCTCCAGCGCGGATCTTCTCAGTAATACAATTTGGAATAGTCTATCTATCAATAACAATTTCTGGCCATATTAGCGTGCCATGTGCGGGGAACAATGTCCTGGCTATCTGTAGCTGTTCTTAATCGATTACTTTTATATGTGAAGTGAAGCCAATTTTACCAGTGGCAATTTTGTAACCGATACCCCAGATATCGCTATGAACGTCTGCACAGAGGGCTTCCATGCATCTCTCTTAGATTTTAGTATCGCAGCTTTAAGGGTCTTACGGCGATTTTTATAGTCGTGTGACGCAGCTTGCTATTCAACAGAACCAGCATTGCGTCTGTGAATTCTAGTAACAAGCCGTTTAGCCATAGTGCACTGTTTGTGCAGATCTGCAATTTCATCATTCCACCAGTAAGTACACTTGCGTCGTGCATTGGAGTATTTTATATTGAGAACCAAATTGCATGCAATGTGTATAGCCTGGTCTATTCCATAGCCTGATGTAGAAAACTTGAACTTATTTGTTCTTCAAGACGCACCAATAATTCATCTTCCTTGTAAATCCAAGTGTTATATTTGCAGTAATGCTGTGGAAATGACGTGGATATCTTCAACTCTGCATAAATATTTTTATGGTAACTTAAATTTTCTTCATCACTTACACGCCAGCTCCGAACCATTCTTCCAAGATTCTGACTACAGGTTGTGAGATCTATATAAGAGGAACCTCCATGACGTTCAAAAGTAGGAACTTTCCGTCATTTAGAATAATCAGATCATGTTCACCGGCCCATTCTGCCAATGCACTAACTTTCCTGTCCTCTATTGGGGAACACCAGCAGAGCGCATTCGCTTTGAAATCTCCACCAATCAACAGGTACTTACAATATTTCCGTATACTTGTACTTAATATAAACAGGAATTTATGAAAATCTGCTATATTACACGCTGGAGAAGTATAGCACGAATATACCATCACCTCATCAGTATCTATCCACACGAAACCGCTTCCACCCCCTGTATTTCTCACATGGAAAGAATCACAAGGTAAATATATTAGTCAACCATTTCGAATTACACTTTGTCATATTCTTATTTGGTTCAGCCACAACCGCAAAGCCTAAAAGCTCAGAAAGATAATCATGTCGTATTAGATCCATAGTCCTCTTAGTACGATCAGAGTTGAGTTGCATATATTTCATTGAGAAGAATGCACCTTATCCCTTTTCTCCCTCATCTGATGAATTAGTTACCTGTATTTGGGACATCTCATGGACTCCGCTGGTGTCCTTCAACTTTACATATATAACAGAATTGTGTATTCGTACACTCCTTCCGCTGATGGTCGTTTCCTCCACAATTATGGCAAAGTTCCACTTTGGGCCTCAGTTTACATCCCGTTGCTATTTGACCTAATCGATGACAGTTATAGCAGCTAGGCTATTTAGTGGTTTCGCGTACTCTCCAGCTATCCCAACCACAGCTTATCCGGTGTTGTGCCAATAAATGCTGGGCTGAATCTTTATCGGTAGTAACAAATGCATATTTAACGCCGTTTTTATTTGGCTTTTCCGGCAGTTTGATAGACATGTCATCCAAGGTTTTACCATGTTCCTTTGAAATAACATCTTTCACACAATTTGTATCCACAAATTCATCTATGTCTAGTAACATCGCAGTTTGTGTCAGGGTTTGCAAATTGACTTTAGCCATGTCAGTTAATTTCGTGGTTAATTGTTCCCTGAAGGCCTGTCGTTTATCGATCCCTTTACCTTCTATTTTTACATGTACGTTGCCCTCACTCATTTTATGTATATGCTCCACTAATATCACATCCGTTTGAACCTCGCTTTTCATGTTTTATAGTATATCAGCATACGATGTTCCAGGCAGTAGCTCTAGGATTAAAGTATCAACATCCTTGGTCGTCTGTGGTCGGACAAAATCCACTGTATCCTTTCCATTATCGTTACCTCTACGAATCTGCCATATAGGGTGGAATTTTATCGATATAAATGCAGACCGACGTCGGCACACATATTCTATCACCTTTCGGACAGTCAAGTCATCAATTTGACGTGTGACATTGCAGAAGTATTGACGGTTCTTTTTTTCTTAGCAATATCTACTACTTTTTCTAAAGTTTTCTTTAAATCAAGCTTGCGCTTCATGCTGTTACCACCTTCCTCCGTTGCAGTCAGGTAAGTATATATCTAAGTGCAAATTATACATCCGTTTGTGGCGACACTACCTACCATGGTTCCCGCCTCTAATTGGCTTGCATCCATTAACTTTACCAAACATGGGTTTGCAAGCAAGGTCCGTTGTAGAACGCAGTCATTCTTATCGTCATCGTCATAATAAGAAGTTGATCAGCCAAGTCTTTAAAATTGAAATCATCTGGTTGCAAAGTGCAATGTTTATAAACTTCCTCGGGCCATTTAAGTTCCAACAAGTCAAGAAATTCCTGATCCGTAAGATCCTTATTAAATTCTGTTTCAATTTTTGTTACCAATTGCTCATTCACAAGCTTCCTCGAACTCAAAGTTTGTACACCCACATCTACGGACTCTATAGGCAAATTATTGTGATCATATTTTTAAGTTGTCATAGATTCCGCCATCAGCTTACAAACGAAGTTAGTGGTCTCTAGCAAACGTTTGGAATATTCAACCAACATGCCAATAGATTGTTTAATCTGCTTTTTAGTATTTGGTATTTCCTTTACCGATTTGCGAAGTACCTCAATTTCCTTTAGAGTTTTCCGGATGTCACTAAGCATATCCTGTTCTTTTTGCTTACGTAACATAAATAAAGTGCATCTATCCTCTTGAATCCCCTTGTCGGGCGATTGGGCCCGTACTCTTTTCTCTTCTTCACCCTCTTGTATTGTCAAAATATGTACTTTGGAGTCATTAGCATCACTAGTTATACCTGTCAAGCCTTGGCTCTGTATGAAAGATGATTGACTACTCATCGACGTTTTCGTAAAATTGTCAATAGGGAGAGGTTTATCCTCAGTTTCCATCTCTGTCTCATGTCCAGTAGCATATTTTGACATACCGAACTGGAGCTCCACCGCTGATGCCGAGCAGTAGCTTGAGGACGGTCGGGTGAGGCCTGCCCTAGCACCAACACTTCTGACCGGTTCTGGAGATCCGACGCCCCTGTTCCGTAATACATTATCTCTATGACTCCCAGCCATGATGAGTAAGTATAATATCCATTATTAATCCAGGCGGCACCAAAAATCAAACCATGAAGGAAAGATAGTACTACTATCTTTATAGTGGTGGTGGTGGTTGCGGTAGTGTTATTGGTGGTAGTAGTAGTAGTAGTATGTTTTCTGGAAGACGTTTTTTAAACAAATGCTTGCTTGGAATGGTAGAATCAGACGACTGAAAAATTAAATGCCATAGTCGGGACTTAAACACGGATCTCCCGGCTTCCATTCGGTTGTTCTGGCCACTAAGCTACCTTGGCAACATGCCGGTACGACATTAAATTATCCTAGTGATTCTCATTGCTCCCGGTAAACCACAATGATATAGCTAGAAGTTATTTCCGGGCTCTTGTGCCGTAGTCTGCTGGAGATAGATGTTGCAGACGTTTCGCCTACAAGTGTGTTGAACGAAACGTCTGAACATCTATCACCAGCAGACCACGGCATAACAGTCCGGAAATAATTTCTAGTTATATTGACTCCCGCCGTGAAAGCCTAGTTCTCTCAAAACCACGAGGAAGTCACAAACTGTATTGCTATAACGTACTCAAATGGCGACTTACAATGCTTTAGGTAGTTTAATTCCAGGGCTTCATAGTTTCTACCACTGTCGTATAGAGGTACAACCTAGGATGACATGACAAAGTAAAGCATCTCCAGCTAACGGATGCAACCCCACAGCTGTGTTTACGAAAGATATTTCCTTCCGGAAGGTACTTTAGTAGCATTCGGCACAGCTGCATTTGTACTTAGTGTTAACTACGAAATATAAATAATTATAATAACCTTAAACAATTGTTGGATGCGTCAACATAGTATACTTAACTAAAATGTATGTGATAGGTGTTTGATATTGCTTCCTTCCTATTTTTGGTGTAGTGCCAGAGCTCTTTCCCCGGGAAGTTTATACCTTGCCCCATCCTATGCCATAGTAAATGTTATAAAACACCTCCGGTCAACAGCAAATGCGGTTACTTTAGTTTATATTATCACTGTGTAACGCTGGCGGACTTTTAGTCAGTATTCAACGAGGACTTTGATCTTTGAAGTTTTACTAATAAAATTCTTCTCACCTTTAACTTTTGCCTTCTTATTTGCTGAGCTGCCTTGTTCTTGAGCTTAGGCTCACGGCTTACCTACAATCCCGAAAACAATTCTACAGTCCTGTGCAGAACCCTGTATACCACATTAATTTTATGGTGGCAGTGCGGTGGGATTAAAGGCGAAGCAATCAGAAGACGGCACATATTCAACTTCGACTCAAAATTCTTCCTGATTCCGAGTGTCTTCTGAAGAGCTGAATCAGACTTTAATTTTCCGAGTACTAGAACTTCTCAGATCTCTCTTCGAGGTGTGAGGCCTGCAGCACTTCAGGAGGGACAGCGTTCACGAACTTCCAAACGTCTTTGCTTCCTCTAGCCAGAGGCCGGCGCAGCCCGTCCGCCTTCCGGTGTGGAGCTCGTCAACAAGGTTGGGCTCTGGTTGTCAGCTGGTGTCCTCGAGGGGACATTGGCCAACTCATCAAGCCTGCAGCTATCCTTTTTCGCGGTGACAACTACACCTGGACAGTCCCAAGGGACGGCGAGACTCCCTTCATTTTTTCCAAGTAAGTGCTCACCATCGTTATATCTGGAGTTGTGTTTAATTTTAAGATAATCGGCTAAGTAACCCTTGCCATATCTTGCGCAAGTAGAAGTTGGTTAGGAAGTCCAACGGAACCGAACGATGACGTAGAGGAAACTAACAGTTTCGTGTCCGTAGCTACTGCACTTAAATTGTTAGAAACCAAATTTGACGGGAATCCTAAAGATTTGCAGGAATTTATTGACAATGTCGAAAATTCCTGTAGCATTTTATCTCCAGCGGATCATCCCACCTTTTTGAAATTTGTTCTAGCCAAAATTACCCGAGACGCTAAACTAACATTAAATTTCAAGAAAATGTCCGCTGCGCGGGCTACCTGGGAAAATGTTAAGGAAAAGTTGGATATGCACAATGCAGTTCATAGAACCTTGGATTATTGTACTAATAAATTGTTCACTAGTAAGCAGACACATAATGAAGATGTAACTCAGTGGGGAGCTAGGGTAGAAAAGATGACATCCGATTTGATACTATACACTTCAAAAGCTATGGATAATTGGAATTATGATAAGAAAATGGGAGGTAGATATAAAATAGTGCATTTGAAAGAGCTTGTTTTGTACAAGGCTTAGTAGATGAACAAATTGAATCTGCAGTCAGGGTAAAATGTGATCAAATGTCAATGAAGCAATTAATAGAACTTGCAGTAATGGAGGAAAGTGCAAAGAGATCTTGCGAGAAATCTAAGGGTTATAACGGAGAAAGAAGGGCAATGGCAAGTAATAGTACCCAACAGTACCAGGGTGCTCGTATGGGCGTAAAGAGCAGGCCTGAGAACGTGAAGCGCGGATCGTCAGGGGTTCCCGCGGTGGCACCTATAATGTATTTTAGGTGCGGTAAACAAGGGTGTGCTGCTAAGGAACACAGGAGGAAGGCCTTCTGCAACACATGTCCTAAGATTGGACATGAGACGAGGCAATGTATCGCACAGGGAAACACGAAGTAGGACTACCTTTGCAACCTGTGGTAAGTCCAAAGGGAATTAAAGGTTGCAAAATTGGTGTGAAAGAGAACCTATTAAATGAAATAGGTGTGAAGGAGATCCTAATAAATGAAATAGGTGCGAAAGAGTACCTAGTAAATGAAATAGATGTGAAAGAGAACCTAATAAGTGAAATAGGTGTGAAAGAGAACATAGTAAATGAAATAGGTGTGAAAGAGAACCTAATAAGTAAGTTTAATTCTGCTACTGAGATAAAGGAAAGTCCTTACGTATTGTTTGTATTAAGTGATGATTTAAAGGCAGATTATGGGGAAGCGTTGATCGACACGGGGTCGGCGGTTTCTTTGGTAAGACAGAATGTCTTAAATCCCGGGAAATAGATAAAGAAAAAGTTAGTTTTTAGGCAATAACAGGAGAAAAATTCAGGGTCTTTGGATATGCAGAAATAAGTGTCAAAGACGTAATGTTCGGGCCGAATCATAAATTCTATGTAGTTTCTACCTGAAAAATCAGAGCTCCTACTTGGAAGGGATTGGTTAGAAGCACACAAGGGTGAATTAAGGGTTCCGTGGAAGCATGAGGCAATAAAAGTAAAACCAATGTGTGAAGCTTTAGTAGAGTTTGATACGTCAGAACAAGGTGTGAGCTACTATGAAAGACAGGAAGTAGGTGATAATTCAGTTTTCGCTGAAAGCATTGTAAATTGCCAGGGGAGGAAAGTTTTGTTGTTTAATAATTAATTTGAATGAGGATGAGCGTGTAGTGGGAGTAGGTCTGCATTTGACAATACCTGATGTAAAAGGTAAGGAAATTAGAATAAGCAAGGTGAAGAGAAATGAGCTGCTATTTTCTAAGTTATGGTTTGCACATGTGAAAGAGGGAGTAGAAGAGCTGAAGGAAATTTTTTTAGAATATAATGATATATTTCGGTTACAAGGAGATAGGCTTACAGAGACTAAGGCAATGACACATCACATTCCAACACCATCAATACCACTTGGTAGATCTATTACGTTAAAAAATTACAGGATGCCGGAACAGCACCAGCAGGAGGTGAATAAACAATTGCAGGATATGCTACATCAGGGCATAACAACTCCTAGTTCGAGCCCATGGAATCTTCTAATTTTAGTAGTGCCAAAGAAAGTGGATACTTCTAGTAATAGAAAATGGAGTATTTGTATTGATTTTAGAAAATTGAACTAGTTGACAGTAGGTGATAATTATCCTCTGCCTAACATACAGGAAATTCTAGATAAATTGGGAAGATCTCGTTATTTCTGCTCTAGATTGTGCTAGTGGATATTGGCAAATTCCCTTAGCGCCAGAGGACCAAGCCAAAACTGCCTTCAGTACGAGTAAATGTCATTTTCCTTTTACAAGGATACCTTTTGGGTTAAAATCAGCTCCAGCTTTTCAAAAAGTAATTGACACTATCTTAATCGAGTTAATGCGGTTTAGATGCCTGGTTTATTTTGATTATATAATCATTTTTTTCTGAAACTTTAGAGGAACACAATTCTCGGTTAAGACAGGTTTTTCAAAAGTTGAAAGAAAACCAAATGCAATTACAATCAGATAAATGTGAATTTCTCAAAAGTGAATTGTAGTATTTAGGTCACGTAGTTACTGCAAGGGGTGTTTATCCTGATCCTAAGAAAGTTGAAGCTATAAGTAATTTTCCAAAACCTAAGACAACCAAAGACATAAAGTCATTCTGAGGCTTGGCAGGTTATTACAGGAAATTCATACCATCATTTAGCAAAATTGCTAAACCTCTTAATGATTTACTAAAGAAAGGAACAGAATGGAAGTAGTCGCAAGGTCAAGAACAAAGCTTTCAGGAATTAAAGGGTAAATTATTAGAATATCCAGTATTGCAATTTCCAGATTTTACACAACCCTTTGTTTTAACAACTGCTGCTAGCAATTATGCAATCGGAAGTATTCTTAGCCGAGGTAAAATTGGTAGCGATAGGCCTGTAGCTTTCGCAAGTAGAACACTAAATGACACAGAAAGAAATTATAGTACAGTGGAGATAGGTTTACTAGCTATAGTATGGTCTTGTAAGCATTTCCGTCCGTACTTACTAAGTAGAAATTTCACAGTAGTAACATATCATAAGCCTCTTTTGTGGATTTTTCATGTTAAGGATTCGAATTCTAGACTTCTTAGACGGAGATTATTATTGACGGAATATGAATTTCAAGCAGTATATAAAGCAGGTAGCAAGAATGTAATTGCAGATGCTCTTAGTGGGTATCCTTTTCGAGAAATCAAAGCTGTTCTAAAATAAGAGGAAGAAGTCTCTAAATAAATAAAGCTGATGTTATTGAAGGAAATGCACGAAAGTCCTATAGGAGAGCCTCAAAGTATTCAAAGAACGTATGAAAGGTTAAAGTTGTACACTTCTTAATCTAATATCTTTAAGGATGTAGGGAACTACATTAAACTATGTTCGACTTGTCAACTAAACAAACAGCCACTTCCAAATACTAAAGCTGAATTACAAATCACAGACACACAATCACAACCTTGGAATAAAATATATTTGGTTATTGTAGGTCCATTGTCCACCTCAGATTCAGAAAATAAATATTTGTTAACATTTCAGGGTAATTTGACTAAATACGTGATAGTAATTCCCATGATAGACCAAAGTGTGAATACCTTGGCAGATAAATAGATAAATGAAACTATTCTGAAATACGGAATTCCAGATCAGATTTTAACAGACCAAGGATCTCAGTTTATGAGTCAAGTATTTCAGGACTGTTGCAAATTTTTTAAAATTAAGAAGTTGCACACAAGTGTTTATCACCCAGAAACAAACGGAGATTTAAAAAGTTCACATAAAGTTACTGTCGAATATTTGCGTTGTTTTGGAAACAAATTGCAAACTGATTGCGATAAATGGGTGCATTTTGCAAGCTTCACATATAACACAACCCCTCATACTGTGATAAAATACACACCTTATGAATTGTCATTTGGTAGGAAGGCAAATCATCCAGGAATATTGCAAAGAGAGCCTCGGCCATTGTATAATTACGATGATTTAGTAATAGAAATTAAACAGAAATTCCAAGTAGCATGGCAACAAGCAAGGTCTAATTTACAGGAGCCGAAAGAAAAAGTGTGAAAAAATTAATGAAAATATAAAAGCAAGGACAGATGATAAAGGAGATTTGGTATTAGTATATAATGAGCAATGGAAGAAACTAGATCCTTTATGGAAAGGACCTAATGAAGTGAGAGGTAAAGGGTCCAAACGTTTCGTTGAAAAAAGTAGGAATAAAAGGGAAAAGGACAATCCAAACGCATTTTAATAGAATCAAACCTTATTTTGCAGGTGCGGTACAAGATGAGGGTTAGGTTTCTGATCAAGGCGATCGTTTTGTTGTGGTGATGGGAACAGCTTCAAGGAGAAGCGGTAGGAAGTGTGATTGCAGAAAAAGATGTAAAAGCTCAGGTAAAAATAATTAGGAATCAGGCCGGCATTTTCTTCGACCATGTAGGTACATTGTATTCCTGTCCAGCAGAATGGAGTTTCTTAACATATGTAGATTTAGAACCTGTAAAATAGCTATGGAAGCAGACAAAACAACAGATCACAAATCTAGTACAAACATGTAACAAGATACATAATGAAACGTGGCATACGTATACCGATTGTAAATCATCAGTTCCGTATCTTCGATCAAAACGTAAAGTAGTAGATAGGCTAAAAGATATTTGGGAGATTTAGTAGGGTTGAATCAAAGTTCTAGATACAAGTACAGCCCTCTAAAGTTTATTGGTAATGCATTAAATCTTCTTTTGGGACAGCTACTGAAAATGAACTTCAAAGATATGCAAAGCACATTAGGCATTTAGAATCAGACCATAAAGATTTTTTGCGAATTTCTAAAGAACAGGTGCTTGTTTTAAAATCTACAATTTGGTAGCTATGAATTCCACTATTAAAAAGTAGCTTTAAATGAAAATAAAATTAAAGAAGTTGTCATCAGAAACAAAAAGCCAAAATGCAGCTTTACGTTACGAATTGGAGACAAGTATGCTAATAAATGAGCTGATACAGCAGATTCAGCGAGGGATTGAAGAGTGTCAACACACTTTCGATCTTCTCATTAATGTATATTTAAATTCACAAAAGGGAATTTTACAACCTCAAATTATCACAGTGCAAAAGATAAGAATGTTTTTGAAAAAGGAAAGCATGCCAGAGTTAACGATGTTCCCCTCTTTGACTTCTTCACATCTTTTGACCTTGATCCAACAAACAATTTATACTCAGGGATCAAATACTGGTTTATGTTGTAAAGATAACATTGTTGCATAAAAAAGAATTTTAGTTGTATAAAATGTTGCCATTTCCAATGATTATGCAATCAAATTTGACTGCAAAGTTCATTGACTATCAAAAGGACTACACTTTGCGGACCATCTACGGCAACAATATCGATATTTAACAGTTATGGACTTGGAAAAGTGTCGTAAACCAAATCACTTAACTTATGTGTGTTCAGAAGCAGTGTCCATTGTGACGTATGTTCCAGGTCAGGACTGTGTAGCCACATAATTGCATCCAAACACTCAAAATTACCTCAAAATTTTAATGTAAAATATTTACCTTTAATTCATCAATTTTGGATCCCCTTATATATGAGTAATGAGTGGCTATTCGTGGCACCACAAGTAGAATTATTTACAACAATTTGTAATGAAAAACGTCAGTCACACAGACTTTTAGGAGGAGGACTAGTGTCCTTAGGCAAATTTTGTAAATGTTTAACAGCAACCAGTGTGTTGTACCCAATGGCTCATTTTGAGTCTAATAATACTAAAGAAGGCATTATTCCTTTCTCTCCCTTGGATACCGATTGTTGTATTACACTGCCTGATCAAGTACAGAAAATTTCTTTAACTCTTCCTTTACACAACATAATGTCTTCAGTTACAGATTTAAAAATGGCTGGTTATAAAATAGATGAGAGTCAGAAATTAATTAAGGAGCAAGAATCAAAAGAAGCCAATAGACCAGGAGATTCGTCAGTATTTAATTGATTCTTCTTGGAGTTATGTATTATGTGTATCTTTTATCTTTGTACTTTGGATATGTAGTTGTTATTGCAAGTGCTGTAGGTAGTGTAGCAGCTGGTTATTTAAGCAATGTCCACATAAAAGATGCATTGATTCAGTAGGTGAATACATGAGAGCATTAGTGAATGTTAATGTCAATAGTGAGGCAAATGCTAGGTCTCAGATACTAATTGATGGGAAAGGTTATCAAGGGTTACCTGTAATAACCTACAATCTGATAGGTCAGGCCAGTACTTTGAGATGAGGCCTATTACCGAGGAGGAAACTGGATCACAGTCTCCAGTAGAATTTCTCAGACCCTCCAGGCTAAAAGCAAATGAAGACGCTGCCTCCAAAGGGTGGATGTCTTCAAAAGCTTGAGTTTGTCTTTAGACAGATTCAACCTTTTTCTTAAGGGGGAGGTGTAAAGATACAACCTAGGATGACATGACAAAGTAAAGCATCTCCAACTAGCGGATGCAACCCCCCACAGCTGTGTTTACCAAAGATATTTCCTGCCAGAAGGTACTTTAGTAACGTTTGCGACAGCTGCATTTGTAGCTAGTGTTAACTAGGAAACAGAAATAAGTATAAGAACCTTAAACAATTGTTGGATGAGTCAACATAGTATATTTAGCTAAAATGCATGTGACCGGTGTTTAACATAAGTTCCTTACTTTTTTGTGTATGTGCCAGAGCTCTTACCCCGGGGAGTTAATACCTTGTCCCTCCTATGTCATAGTAAATGTTATAAAACACCCCCGGTCAAGAGCAAATGTGATTACTTTAGTTTAGATTATCACTGTGCAACGCTGGCGGCCCTTTCGTCACTATTCAAGGAGGACTTACATCTTTGAAGTTTTACTAATAAACTTCTTCCCGCCTTTAACTTGTGCCTTTTTATTTGCTGAGCTGCCTTGTTCTTGAGCTTAGGTCGCGGCTTACTTACAATCCCGAAAACAATTCTACAGTCGTGTGTAGAATCCTTTACACGACACCACTAGTAGGTCAATTAATTGAATTAATTGTTCTGTAACTACGTATTTAATGTCGTACCGGCATGTTGTCATGGTATTTTAGTAGTCAGAGCAACCGGACGGAAACTTGAAAATCCGTGGTCAAATCCCGGATATGGCATTGAATTTTTCAGTTGTCTTATTCTACCTTACCAACATTGTCCAACACATGGCTTGTGTGGGAGAACATTTAATTCCATTAAATGCTTCCCTGTATATTATTATTTGTCATGAAACTAAAAGATATTGTATGCTTTGCTTGCTTGTAATGGAATTCATTATTCAATTAAAGCAATGTTTTTACTGACGTAATAAGCATTTATTATTTATAAGTAATAGCTTGTTAAACTCTATAGTTTAATAGGGTAAAATATACCTTTTGTAATGTGCAAGTATTACTGTAAAGCATACTGCGTTCGTATAGTTGAGCAGATTCTGCCGCTGCTATATATGTTTCCCTTTTCTCCCTCCGCCATCATATTCCTCTTTTCACGTTCCGTAGGAGAAACGGGAACGGATGCAGACTAGCAACGTCACAGAGCAATGTGCTCGTAGGAGACTGTCCTAGCAAAATAAAACGCTGTGATACGGTTCAACTAGGTTCCGTATTTGATTTAATTGCATATAGATTAAATAAAGATGTAAAATGTCAACTCGACTCTGTATTCGAAATGCTTGTATATAGATTAAATAAAGATGCAAAATATTGTATTTAATATTATAACTCGATAGAAAGAAAACCTTAATACGGAAACATTGCAAATTGCTTGAGGAAATAAGGTTCAGGTCACTGACATACCCCTTTCTCTTGGAACAGGATGGGTCCGTCGGCAAAACTGAATACAAAAGCGTAGGGCCATTAAAAAGGGTCTACGAGGAAAGTGCTTGTTTCTTTTCAAAGCGGAAGAAACATGAGGTTTGTACCGAGAAAATGTTTATAGTCATAAACATACTACGTGCTACAGCATAAATTGAACAAATTGAAAATAGTACCGTGGGAAGAGAAAGTTATGCAGAACTGAAATTTCAGCCAGTAAATGGAATGCCATAAATACAAACTTACGAATCCGAAAACAAGAAATCGTCACATGATTGAAAATCGAACGCGGAGTAGGGATGAACTCAGACATGGCGAAATTCACAAAATACTAGTAACGACACTCTACACTCTTCACTCGTCGCTGCAACATGCTACATGTAATCACACTCTTCGCTAAACTCTAGGACAAGTAACTCTTAGCTGAACTCTGCACCGTACAAGTTAGGCCGCGGCTATGAACGCGGGGAAAACGTATTCAAATACATCTTAATACTGCCGACTACAAAGCATCACTAGGTCAGTCGCGGATAATTAACGAAGTGGAGGTTCGCGTTCCTGAATGCAAAATTATAACAGTATAATAAAGTCAATATTCACCAGAGCTGATGTTGTTATTATCGTAATCGATATAATTTCACCACACCCTGTAGACTTTACAGAGTCGACACTGCTCAACGCTAGCCGGAGAAAGAAGAGAAATACGCATCGAGGAAGCGAACAACTTCACATGAACAGCGTCATGTGCCACCAACGCTTATAAACAACTTCATAAGGCGCCACCGCATATGAACAATATCAGCTGGTGCGTCAAGCTTCCTGTAAAGGGTGGCTTTTTGCCAATATATCATTAATATAATTTAGTTTTAGTTGTTAAGGCTTTTAGTTTTTAAGCATATTAATTTGTTCAAATTTGTATGACGCAGTTCTAGAACAGTTCAAACTCATCCATTATGTCTTAGGATGAAAGAAGCAATCTATAGATTACACATAGGTACTGATTTTATCAAAGCTTCACATGATGCAAATTTGTGACTTTGATAAAATAAAAAATATTATCGCACTAGTTTTAGCAGAGAAAAATTCCTATATTAGCATTTCTAACACATTTTTCATTCTAAGAAAGCTTAGACTATTATTTTTGTTAGTTTTTATGTAATGCTCGCATGGATTTATACGTGTAAAGATGAATTATTTTTCCTAAGATCATTATGTGGGTGGAATTTACATTCCAAGTGCTGATTTCTCTCATGTTAAATTACGCAGCAGTTTTAATAACATTAATTTCTAAATTAATATCCTGAACGACTACATACTCTCCTAAAGCGAAAAGGAACAGATAAACTGACATTAAATTCGTGTGGCAAATGCTGGGCAATTGATTTCTGGGATGTCCGATTATCATAGACATAGTTGCCGCTGGTAAAATTATAGTGGAATGTTTAAAGTAAGTAAATTGTTTCGTCCATACAGGCCTCAATGTTTTTCGTTATTTGCTTTATTTCTGATTGTTTCGGTGAATGACTGTCTGTAGCAGTTGTAGGCAATGTACGGATTACATTATACGATATAAGTATAATAAACGTCTTGTTAAAGGAATGAAATAATGGGGAACACAAAATTTAGACGAGAACATGTTGCTGAAAAAATCAGCTTAAGAGAAATACACATGTGAGGGCAAGGCAAATGTTTATTCATTTCCGATTTCTTTGAAATCTACCAAGATTGGAATTATAGTTAACCGTGCAACACTTTTAAAGAAAAAAAAGGCATAAGAAAGTGTTTAAGTTTGAAACCTAACCCTTCTATGGCTAAGTAGACAAAACAATCAAAACTGGTAAACAGATTTAAGATACAATATCATGATGTAGAAAATCCTGCCCTATCGAAATGAAACGGGTGTTCTTAAAGTAAGGGAAAAGTATTCCAGAATTCCAACAAAAATAGAACGTTTCATTCCATTTTTTAAGTTCTTTCTTCTTACTGAAGTTTATCTGCAGATGTGCTTATTCCGTGCTTAGAAACCTCTACCATATTACAAGCAAGATATACCTTTCGTACAGCATTCCTAAAGTGCACTACTGAGTTTTCGCGTAGCGTTAATACCAAAATTAAAAATCTAAGGACTTCGTTGTTTCTTTACGTCATCTGTCTTTATATTTTATTAGTAGGGACAGGACTTTATCGCAGATGAGCATTTTTTTTCTGTTGTCAGAAGGTATACTCATTTGGTATGTGAGTTAGTTACTAAATTTCCAACAATTTGAACAATATTTTATGTTGCATATAATGCATATTTTGCCTATTTTTTTAATAGGTATAGTATTTCACCTTTATGCAAAATATTATGCTGCGTGTTTGCTTGTTCTACATGTATACTTTTAAAATAGGTTTCTCTTTAATTTTATTTTTATATCTGATTCACAGCTACGATATTGCCAAATAATATGCACTAATGAGTCAATCCTGAAACCTGGAAACACTCATGCTAGGTCACACGCAAGGCAAGAAATAACTCACGTCGCAATATGGAATCCCTACCTTATCTGTTCGTAACCGTACCCTAACGGTACGAAGGTAGCTGTTGAAGTGTTCTCGCAATAAGCTTCAGCTATGGTGGCTATACTTATACGTAATATAAAAATTTAATATAAATTTTATATTTTGCATCTCATAACATTTATAACGAGGTAAGCTAGTACTTTACACAAAGAAAAGCAGTTTAAAACATTTAACCATTAATCATTTTAGATAAAATCAATTCGGAAAATATTCCTGCTAATTTTCAATCGTTCCCCAGTTGAAAATTCAGATATTGAATAAATGCTATGATGCTTGTATATGGCGAAGAGCTTGTTTTCGTGTATTCATCTGAAAAGTAAAAGTGAGCCACAAAGCTGGGTTGCAGGGGTATATAATTGTGCTTCAGTATAAGACATAAATTTGGTGACATAAGCAATTATTATTTCCACAAAATTTTTGTTCACGGAGAGATAATATTGAATTGTCTTAACCTTTTATTTTATATGAGTCTGCTGTTTTAATACTTTTGATATTGACATATTCATGTGAATATTATGGAAGCATTGAATTTATAACTACATTGATATTAATGGGATTACTAGAGAATAGTATTTCGCTAAGTAATTATTCGTTACCAAACCCAACATTAAAACATTTCTGTACGTTTTTCACACAAAAGGTATATATTTGGATACCTTAGCTAATAAGGCCCACACATGTCCTTCGTTGAAATTAGTTTATCCTGCATAGCAGGGATACCAAATAGTTTGCCTAAGCAGTACTGTCAGGGAACGCCATTACTACAGAGAGGAAACCTTGTTAAACCAGAAACAACATATTAACAGCTATGGCTTGTAATCGTGAATATTCTTAATGCTCTGCTAGAATTTTGTTACGTTGTATTCACCATTCGCCCTATAGCTACCATTTTTGTTAACTTTCTTTACACTGCTGTCAGTGAAAGTGTGTTTCTTGCAGTTAACGAAAATAATACTTGGTGTATGCAATGATGCGACTCATTTGAACTTCGTCCTAAATCACAACACCGCACACCAAGCGTGGATCGTATTCACCAATCAGGAAAACTTAAAGGCCTAAGATAAAGGAGGAGTGACTATGGCAAATTACAATTTATTTCGTAAGGTTCATACATATTTGTTCCGATAACAAGCTTCCACACTAAGCATGAAAATTTTACTCGTGTATTACAATCATTCTGTACACTTGGCATAAAAGCATCCAACTCGTTCGCTTTGAGAACTTAATATATATACGAAAATATTGAAATAAGCACCTACAGCAAAATATAACATTTTTGCTCACAGCATCTTTCCTAACGATTTTATAGCGACTTTAACAAACATACTCTTATGATTAAAATTTAGAAAATTAATGCAAAAATAGGTTAGAGAGAATTTACCAACGTCCAGACTTCGGGCGTGCGCGACGATTTCGCTGCTCACGAAACTGCTGCTGTAATAGCTCGTTGATTGAACTCGCCGACTCTCTTGTTCTTTCTTCACTTGCTTCCAGCCAGGCTTTAGGTGCCGGGGAGAGGGGATGTGAGCAGTGACAGCACTGCTTTCCCCTGACGTAGCACTCTGAGGATTCATTTCCCCTCCGGCCGATGGCACAGACTCCTTCCCTTGCTTAGTGGTAGAGTCCTGCTTGTTGTGCTAGGCTTCTCGGGTTCGATTCACGGTAAGGCATGTGCAAGGTTTTTTCTTAAAGAAAAAACTTCACGGTACGCCCAGCGTCTGGTGTTTGAATGTTGGTGTACTTGTGTGTGGGTGTCTCTGTTATTGGTTATTTAATATGAAATTTGCAAATTTAATAGGAATGGAATTTGCCAAGCGGCAAACCGGAATTCTTGTTAACTGGGCGAATTGGTAATCGAATAATACATAACACACACACAAACTATGACAAGAAACACCATTCACTGGATACGTCGTGAAAATTCAGTGTTAAAAAAAACTTCTTCGAGTCCAGCGGGAATCGAGCCGTGGATGCCTTGCACTACAATTAGGCTCTACTGGTTAAGCTACAGACTAGTTAGTGCATTTCAATGTTTGTTTTCCAGGGTTGGCCTTTTATTTAGCAAGGTTTCTTCTAAAACTTGAGTTGGTTTAGAGTCAAGAAATGGAGTTCGCTTTACAGTTCTGCTTGTGCAAGTCTTTTGGCATCCGCACACTCCGGGATAAACTGACTTCAAAGAAGGAAGACTTCTGGAGTTCACGTGATATATATATATATATATATATATATATATATAACGATGAGTCACCCAAAAATTTTATCGCTAATATCTCTTAAACACAAGTAGAAATTGAAAAATGACGTTAACAGGCATGCAGGATGGTGAAGCGGCTCATTAAAGTAAATGATATAGGTCATTCAGAAACTTTTGGAAACACGATTTTCAAGTTAAACTTAAGTTTTATTAAACGGAAACGCCATATTATGATTGCTGCATTGTTGACATAGAAAATGACATTAAGAATGGTGTTTACTGCATCACAGTAGGTCGATTGCGTACCAAGACATTGTAATGTTAAGTTGACTCTTAACATGCAACGAAACGCACATCAGTTGCACATACTGAGCTACAACTGGGTTTTGAGTCTCAAACACGAATTTCACGTTGCACTTCATCGTGATGTGATTGACGTAGTACAATGCAACAAAACCTGTTCTGAATGTTATTTTCCTGTTATCAGTAGTGATGGATATATCACTGTGTTTACAGTCACAAAAATGGAAAATGAATAAGCAGCTTTCTCCTTCGTTGCGTCCCAAGCTTCAACTTCAGGTTGCAATTTCTCGGGAAGTAATCCACCTATTTGGATACAACAAACACTATTCTCAATATTCTTTTCCATATAACCAAATATATTACTACTAACAGGGACATTTAGTTTATAAATCATATTTGTTTACATTTTAAAATGGTTTATGTTATGTACTTTAATAAGCTCCTCCCCTACCTTTATGTCTTTGAAAGCAGTCTTCAATTCATGTTCTTGGTTTAGAGATATTTGTGTACAAGTTATAGGTGACTTAACCGGTGTACATATAGGCTGTTTCTGTGATCTTGTTACACATTTTCAGCGATGATTAAGAATTGTAGTAGGAATAAGATGGGGCTACGGACGAAAAAAGGATGCCTACAAGTGATAAGATGTAATGTGATATCCTTTGTTCTGTGCCGCCGACTCCCTCCCCACTCCTTTGTGAGCTGACCGGAGAAGCCGCTGACCACGCCCCCCTCCTATGTGCGCTACTAGCATGCCGCCAGAGAGAGGTGTAGAATAATGGGCTATTGTCTTTTTGTGGCCTTACCCTCAGAAGCCGCTGACCACGCCCCATTTTGTGCGCTAATAGCATGCCGCGCGGTAGACGTGTAGAACAACTGGTTATTGTCCTTTTGTGGCGTGACCTAATGCCGCTCTCGGTATAGGAGAACAATGGGCTATTGTACTCGTCCCTAATGGAGGTGGGTCTTTGTGCGCTCCTGATGCTGACAGTCGGGGATCGTCGAACAATGAGTTATTGTTTTCGTCACATATCGCCGCCTCCGCAAAACGATGTAGGCGATAATTGTGTCTATCAATCAGGTAATGTACGTCCAGGCATAACATTGTCTAACATTATTGAAAAAGAATCAAGGGTTTATACTGCCAACGTCCTGGCGTCGCGCCACTAAAGGGCTGGACGCAAGCCCTCGAACATAGTATCCCCGCCGCATGTATCTTGATTGATTAATGTAATCAAGTGTATATAAATGACTCGCGCACCTGGTCGACATCGTGTAAGTGTGTGGGTGTTAAGGCGATTATTTCACGTTTATAATGATTACGACTGATAACAATTGTTTAATTGTTCTTTTGAGGGAATTTTTTTGTGTTTATAAGAATATTACATCACTTAGATGAATCCATGACTGAAAGGACAGAGTTAACGTAACGACACGTTAACGAATGATTCTTTCGCTGAAAACCCGCGCACGGTCCATCCCGTACACGCTGCTCCACTTAAGTGAAGGTCTCTCTCGCATGTGGTGGCAAAGACAAGCTCGTATCCCCTCCCTTCCCTCTCCATGCCACTCACGGCCGGTCGTGCGCGCTCTCTGAGCGAGAGAGTCGAAGGCTCACTCTTCCGTCCAGCGATGAAGGTGCCGGAAGTAGACATTTTAAGAGTTTCAGAAGCTGGTGGCGGCCATTTTGGCTCCTGGGAAAAAGCTAGCATAAATCATTTGTAATGGACGATAAGGAACTTCGCGCATCTAGATATTCCTCCAAGGTTTGTTTTCACATAGGGCTGGCTCGGAGAAATAAATACGGTTAACATTATACCTGAATATTAAATATGTTATTAATAAGTAAATAATTAATGGACTAAATAAATAATGAAATATGGAGAGTATCCTAAACAAAACACCTTCCTAGTTACTGTTTACCAAACAGATGAAAAGAAGCACAATATATCAAGACAGTCCATTAAGCACTCCATCCACCGCGCAATCACGTAAATAAATAAATAAATAATGAAATATGGTGAGTGACCGAAACAAAACACCTTTCTTGTTAATCTTTAAATAATATTAGTTAAATAACGCTCATAAATAAAAATCATTAGAAATATATAAGGACAGTAGAAGGAAAATACAGGAACCTTGAAACAGACGTTGTCGATAAAGTACCACACCCACCAACGCAAACACTAGCATAGGCATGGACTTTAAAACAGGCATTTTCGATAAAGAATCGCACTGCCAGCGTAAGCACACGCATAGGCATGGACGTTAAAACCGGCATTTTCGATAAAGTACCGCACTCCCAGCGCAAGCACATGCATAGGCATGGACTTTAAAACAGGCATTGTCGATAAAACACTCCACGCGCATAGTCATGGACTGTAAAACAGACATTGTCGATAAAGTACCAGACTGCCAGTGCATGCACACGCATAGGCATGGACACTAAAACAGGCATTTTCGATAAAGTACCACACCCACCAACGCAATCACGCGCATATGCATGGATTTTAAAACACACATTGCCGATAAAGTACCCAACCACCTCACGCAAGCGCGCTCATGGGCAGTGGCTTTAAAATAGTCATTGCCCATAAAAAGCCGCATCCATCAAGCAATCACGCTCTTTCTCTCTCTCCTTTGCAGGTAGGAAGATTAAAAAAGACGTTGGCGATAAAGCACTCCACGCGCATAGACATGGATTTTAAAACAGGCTTTGGCAATAAAGTACCCAACCAGCTCACGTAAGCACGCTCGTAGGCAGGGGGCTTTAAAACAGGCATTGCCGGAAAAAAGAAACGCATCCATCACGCAAGCAGTTTCT
The DNA here is from genome assembly GCA_030765065.1 of Deroplatys truncata. Lineage (NCBI taxonomy): Eukaryota > Metazoa > Arthropoda > Insecta > Mantodea > Mantidae > Deroplatys > Deroplatys truncata. The sequence continues at coordinate 402,898,012 of CM060990.1, read as the reverse complement.
CACTTTCTCTCTCTCTACATTACGCCAACGATTTATATAGTGGCTTACGCTCTCTTGCAAAAATATGTTGTACAACTTTGAAGGGGGTAAACCATGACGCTGCCTGGGTTTCTCCTCTGTAGTTAGAGGCTTAATGGATGGGATTCTTGAGAAGAGATAGGAACTAAAGCGAGTGAATGGATTTTTCCCAAGACACCGGAAATTACATCGAGAGAAACAAGGATAATTTATTTTCGTTACGAAAGCTAAAATTATACTATAGTCAAGAAAGCTTATTTGTTATTCCATTTAAACAGACTGGTGTTTCAGCAGCCATGTCTAAAAACTATTTGATCCAGCATTATTCCAATGTAATAAATATCAGAATTCTCTGAGAGATAACGTGTCTATTCACATTCGAGTGGTCCCAGGTTCGAATCTCGGTTAGGTGATTTACGCTGCAAGGGCAAGCCCTCATATTAACGATCTTTATAAGCGTGGGTGTAATATATTTTTCCTACTGGGTACGATGTATAAATAACGTACTTGCAGCAATTATTATTCCTGTAACAAAAATGAAAAGACGTCTGCAACAGACCCTTGATTGTTTAGATATGCATCGTCTAAAGCGGTATTGAATACCAGAGGGAAATCGAACTCTGAACTCAAACTAAAAAATACACGGACTTTCAAAACATGCATTCTTCTCTTAGTAAATATATAACATAGGACGAGAATTTTTTAAACAGTCCTTCCTTCGAAAGATATTTTGAATATTCCAGCAAAGAGATTGAACCACTTCGAAGACTTAAAATTATAACTTTCATATTTGTTTATTTTTTTCTACAGGCCCAACAGCAGTGATCTTCGACAAATTCGACAATGAGTTATTCAGTTGCACGCCCCTTGCAAAAATATGCTGTACATCCCTGAAGAGAGTATATCGGGATCTCGGGAAATTTCCGGTAGCTGGGTACTGTCCTATAGCCCATTAAGAGGCAATGTCAAAACCTTTCCCATTAAGGCATGTATGGTGTTTTTAAAATGATTTCTCATTCTCCTGAAAAGACCATCCTTAGCGGAAAACCCTGCTCATATAGATGACGGTGTAAATATCCTAACATGTTATTTATATATTCCTCAAATACAAGAATTGGTTGCATGATTCCGATAATAAACTAATTTGTATGGAACGCTAAACAAAGATATATAATTTGGAGAAGGTGATATGAAGAGTATGGTATTTAAAATTAAAATGGGAGAAAGAATTCAACTTAAGCATTCGAGTCTATCATCGCTGATGTTCTTAATGCGTCTTTGAAGCAAAGCAGTTTTACGGTCTGGTTTATAGATAAACGAAATACTTGATGAACGATAGACTTATTTAACATGGGTAAAAGGTGTTTAAACCCTGTGTTGATAAAAAACCTACTTCGTGGTGCGAGGTCTGAATTCGAGAAGTCGCCAGTTTGATTCCAAGTGACGACCCTGTCTGACTTTACGACCTGCATGAAGGTTTACGAATACAGAGATTACCTCAAAACATACATTCTGAGAAGATAAGGTGTAGAGGTCCTGCATATAGAGTGCTATCCTTAAAAAGACGCAGAAGGAAAGGAGAGCCATTGGAGTGTATGGTTTTTACTTCTCTTTTGATGCGACAGCATATACAGCTAGTAATTCCATTTTCTTAAACGTGTCTACCGCTTAATCTGACCTCAGATTTATCGTGATTCTCGCTGGTCTGCAGGCGAATGCTAGTAGTTTCTCATCGACTCCGATTTCCTTTCCCTTTAGTTCTTTTTCATTTGCATCTTTCACGTGTGATTCTAAGGCCCCTGGTTCGATTACCGTCGGGCACTCACTCTGCTCTCGGATTTTTCATGATTTTCCCTGGTCTGCAGGCGAATGCCTGAGTGATGTATTCTGGCGCGATTTATTTTCATTCTGTATAATTTACATCTCTCCGGTACGCTTCTAGTACCCCTGGTTCAATTCTCGTTGAGCACTCACTCTGACCTCGCATTTTTCGTGATTTTCCCTGGTCTGTAGGCGAAATCCTGAGTGGTTCCTCATCTGTCACGATTTCCTTTCCCTTTCATTCACATCTTCCGCGTGTGGTTCTAGGACACCTGCTTCGTTTCCCGTGGATCTCTCACACTGACCCCAGGTTTTTCGGGATTTTCTGGGCCTGCTAGCGAATGCCGGATTGGTGTATGCCATCCTAATTTTCTTTCATTCGCATCTTAGTGCTTCTAGGTTTCTTTGCGCATGATGAATGCTTGCTCAAAAGATGCTTTCCCTTGCTCGGTTGACAAATCGTTCATCACACTCACGAGTCAAGCACCCGAATCTGTACGATTATATCCAAACAATACATATATCTGCACAATACTTTACACTTACTCTAAGCATACGAACCTGTACGGAGACGTCCGAACACCACCGAACAATACATGCATCAGCACAATACTCTACACTGACTCTAAGCATCCGAACCTGTACGGAGACGTCCGAACACCACCAAATAATACATACATCTGCACAATACTTTACACTTACTCTAAGCATCCGAACCTGTACGGAGGCGTCCGAACACCACCGAACAGTACATACATTATGGCAATACTTTGCTCACCCACTCTAAGCACCCGAAGCTATACGAAGACATAGATACACGCGTTCACTTCTCCCAATCACCCGAAGCTATACGAAGACCTATGAATACATGCAATCACACATAAACATCGCTGACCGGCTCTCTAAGTATTCGAACAAGCACGAGGACCTACGGACATGTGCTTACCAGAACCCATAATCAGATTGGAATGGCAGGATTTAATGTAGATATTTATTTACAAGCATAACAAGAACACATCACATCTAAATCTGTCTTAGACAGGAACGTTCTCCTTTAGACACGCTATGTACGCTATTCGCTTGTTTAGACTCAATAGAGGTTCTTAACTTACGTTTAGGAAAACATTTGCAGGCAGTTTAGGGCGCTCTTGAAGTCAAAATAATTTAGCGAGCATTCTCTTAAAGGAACCCATTACATTTAACATTTACCAGATAATGCATCTTATATATGCTTACAATTGCGAGTTCGCGACTTCAGATGCACGTATCCGACAATCAACTATGTTGTTCACAGTTTTGCTCAGACGCTTGATAAATCTATATTGGACGTGAAAGACTGGTAATTTTGCTCAGAGGCCTCTATCAGGCTTGAGGTTCTTTTACGTACCGTAAATGTACAACATGGGACTACCGGCTTTACTTCCCTTCCGAAGGAAGCCATGCTAAGAAATTTTACACCTGAAAAAATCCATCGTCCTCCGCCGGGTTTGAAGCCGTGTCCCCGGGAACTAGAGACTATGAACGTAAGCTGTTCAGATCTATACCGATCACCAAACTTTATTTCAGAAGGCCACAGATCAGTGTCACACAGGTGACAGAGACGCGCGACGGCCTGGAACGATCCAGTAGCTGGAAATGTTAGCGACATTCAGCGCAATGCAGCCTACAGATCAAAACCAACCATCAAACGTTACTTCAGAAGGTAACAGATCGTTGACATGAAGATGGTAGAGAGGGGCGACTAGGTAGAACGGTCCGAGATCTGGAAATGTTAGGGACACCGCAGCGCAATGCAGACAACAGATCTAAACGAACCACCAAACTTTAATTCAGAAGTTAACAGATCGCCCACTTGAAGATGGTAGAGACGCGCAACTAGCTGGAACGGTCAAGATCTGAAAACTTTAGGGACATCCAGCGCATCGTAAGCTGTTCAGATCTATACCGATCACCAAACTTTACTTCAGCAGGCCACAGATCATTGACATACAGGAGACAGAGACGCGCGACGAACTGCAACGGTCCGAGAGCTGAAAATGTTAACGAGACCCTGCGCATCGTAAGCTGTTCAGATCTATACCGATCACTAAACTTTATTTCAGGATACCACAGATCATCAGCATACAGGTGACAGAGACGCGCGACGTCTTGGAACGGTCCAGGACCTGGAAATGTTAGCGACCTCCAGCGCAATTCAGGCTACAGATCTAAACAAACCGTCAAACTTTACTTCAGAAGGTAACAGATCGTCGAAATGTGGATGACAGAGACGCGTGACTAGCTGGAACGGTCCGAGAGCTGGAAATGTAAGGGACATCCAGCGCAATGCAAACTGTACAATCTAAACCGACTTTAATTCAGAAGGCAACAGATTGTCGACATGAAGATGGTAGAGACGCGCGACAAGATGCAACGGTCCGAGAGCTGGAAATGTTAGCGAGACCCTGCGCATCTTAAGCTGTTCAGATCTATACCAATCACCAAACTTTATTTCAGAAGGCCACAGATTATCGACATACAGGTGACAGAGACGCGCGACAAGCTGGAAAGGTCCATGAGCTGGAAATGTTAGGGACATCCAGCGCAATGCAAACTGCACAGATCTAAACCGACCACCAAACTTTAATTCAGAAGGCAACAGATTGTCGACATGAAGATGGTAGAGACGCGCGACGAGCTGCAATGGTCAGAGAGCTTGAAATGCTAGCGAGACCCAGCCCATCGTAAGCTGTTCAGATCTATACCGATTACCAAACTTTACTTTAGAAGGCACAGATCATCGACATACAGGTGACAGAGACGCGCGACTAGCTGGAACGGTCAAGATCTGGAAACCTTAGGGACACCCAGCGCATCGTAATCCGTACAGATCTAAACCAAACGTCAATCATCACTTCAGAAGGTAACATATCGTTGACATGAATATGGTAGAGACGCGCGACTAGCTGGAACGATCCGGGATCTGGAAACGTTAGGGACACCTCAGCGCAATGGAGATTACAGATCTAAACCAACTGACAAACTTTACTTCAGAAGGTACCAATTCGGTGACATGAAGATGGTAGAGAAGCGCGATGAGCTGGAACGATCTGGGATCTGGAAATGTTAGAGACACACCAGCGCAATGCAGACTACGGATCTAAACGAACTGCCAAACTTTACTTCAGAAGGTAAAATTTCGGTGACATGAAGATGGTAGAGACGCGTGACGAGCTGGAATGGTCCGAAATCTGGAAATGTTAGGGATATCCAGCGCAATGCAAGCTGTTCACATCCATACAGACCACCAAACTTTAATTCAGAAGGTAACAGTTCATCGAAATGTAGATGACAGAGACGCGCGACGAGCTGGAACGGTCCGAATGACTCTTGTTCCAGAAAGAATCCTTTTCCTCTGCTGCACCCGCCATCTTCTAGTTACGTAGCGTTGTAACGTGGTGTTAGGACGGACAAGGATGCATGACAGTCAAAAGGCAGCGTCCCTACATTTTAAAGATTTAAACCGGAGGTCTGTTCCAACCAACTTTGTGTCTACGGATCCTGAGACTATTTGCTGTCTAGATGACTAATGTTTCCAGAGAGCATCCTTTTCCTCTTGCTATGCGCATATCGAGGTTCCTACCGCTGTCCTAATCCAAGATATATACACTGTCGCGTGTTATGAATTCATTCATTCGCTTTTGATTTATTCGAGCGTTAGCATTCACGTATGTATTTAATTACTTTTACAGTTTTAGCATGAGCTATTGCCAGAGAAAATCATTGCAACCAACTTAAGAGAAACTTAATTTTTTCATACATTACACATGGAGGAAATCGGCTCAGTAAATGCTGTATATGTGGTCGGATTATTAAGAATCGTTTTTTGTCAAGATTTAAGCTTCATATAGCAAGATGTTATACTGAATCGAGTCTCTCCCCTATACGCGAGTATGCTGTAGGCGAAGAGTCAGAATACAATGGAAGTCGCGTGAATTTGAAGTCTCCATTGATGATAATGCAGTGATATCTACGCTTGAAATTCCGAATCGACTGGTAAATATATTGAGGTTACTAATTGCATAAAAGAGGCAAGTATTAGTGATCATACGGTGTAGATTGAAGAAATTATAAGTAAGCTGAAAGCATCTAAAGTTATAGCATGACAGGATCGAGAAATTGTGTTAATCAACTTTGACGCTGGTTAACAGAACTTTGATATATCAAGAACTTATTCTTTTAAAATACATTATACAGACTTTGCTGGAGTGTTTAATTTCACGGTTGGGAGGGGCGAGGCGTGTGTGGAGACAGGTAACATCTGCAGGGTAGAGGGCAGGGCCTCTACGTTTCACGGATTAAAAAGTTCCCTGGTTGTATTTGGCGCAAGCTATGGCTCCTCTCGAGGTCTACAGACTTACACGTCTCCTGAGAGATCCAGGAGTTGGAGCCCACACTATTTCAGTGGATGAAAGCTACAGAAGGCATCCTTTTCCCAGCTGTGTGTATGCCGAGACTCCCCCTCCGACACTTTCAACCCTGAAACAACCAAGAAGATGAAAAAAAGTAAAATGAGGATGGAGGTGAAACGATGAGAGGAAAAATTCAGAGGCGGAACGAACCTTCACAGCATTCTCCTAGCGAGCGGAAAATCCTGAAAAAGAACCTCACGGGTTAAGGGGGTGTAGGTTGCTGAGATAGAACCCTTGATTCGTATGCAAGTGACAGACGTCGCCACCTGAGCCATTCCACTCGATTAGTTAGTGGTTACCATGCTAGCTTCTAGTTCCCGATGTCGCGGGTTCAAAACCCGGCGGAGGGCGATGAATCTTTTCGGGCGTAAAATTTCTTAGCATGGCTTCCTTCGGAAGGGAAGTAAAGCCGGTGGTCTTGTGTCGTAGATTTACGGTACGTAAAACAACCTTAAGCCTGACAGAGGCCTCTGAGCAAAATTACCAGTCTTTCACGTCCAATACAGATTTATCAAGCGTCTGAGCAAAACCGTGAACAATTAGTTGATTGTCGGATACATGCATCTGAAATCGCGAACTCGCAATTCTAAGCACATATAAGATGCATTATCTGGTAAATGTTGCATGTCATGCGTTCCTTTAAGAGAATCATCGTTAAAATTATCTTAACTATAAGGGCGCCCTAAATTGCCTACAAAATGTTTTCCGATTTTTAACTTTGGAACCTCTATTGAGTCTAAACAAGAGAATAGCATACACAGAGTGTCTAAAAGACAAAGTTCCTGTCTACGACAGTGTTTAGATGTGATGTGCTCTTGTTATGGTTGTTAATAAATATCTACATTAAAGCCTGTTATTCTAATCTGATTGTGGGTTCCGGTAAGCACATGTCCGTAGGTCTTCGTGCACGTTGGAGTATTTAGAGAGTCGCTCAGCGATGTTTATGCGTGACTGCATGTATTCATAGGTCTTCATATAGCTTCTGGTGCTTGGGAGAAGTAAATGCGTGTATCTATGTTTTCGTATAACTTCGGGTGCTTAAATTGGGTGAGCAAGGTATTGCCATAATGTATGTATTGTGCGGTGGTGTTCGGACGTCTCCGTACAGGTTCGGATGCTTAGAGTAAGTGTAAAGTATTGTGCAGATGTATGTATTGTTCGGGTTTAATTGTACAAATTCGGGTGTTTGACTCGTGAGTGTGATGAACGATTTGTCAACCGAGAAAGGGATAAGTATCTTTTGAGCAAGCATTCATCATGCGCAACGAAACCTAAAAGCATAAACATGCGAATGGAATTAAATCGTGATGGCATACACCACTCCGGCATTCGCCAGCAGACCAAGGAAACCACGAAAAACCTGAACTCGGAATGAGAGACCAACGGGAATCGAACAACGCCTCCTAGAAACACACGTGAAACATGTGAATGAAAGAGAAAGTAAATCGGGATAGATGTGAAACCCCTCATGAATTCGCCTACAGGCCAGGGAAATTCACGAAAAATCCGAGGTCAGAGTGAGTAAGCAACGGAAATCGAACCAGAAATGCTAGAAGCATGCCTGGAAGATATATATTGTATAGAATTAAAGGAAATCGCGCAAGCATACACCACTCAGGCATTCCCTGCAGACCAGGGAAAATCACGAAAAATTCGATGTCGGAGTAAGCGGTCGACACGTTTAAGAATATAGAATTACTAGCTGTATATGCTGTCACATCAAAAGAGAGGTAAAAAGCATACACTTAAATGGCTTTCTTTTCCTTCTGCGTGTGTTTAAGGATAGCACTCTATATACAGGACCTTTACACCTTATCTTCTCCGAATGCATGTTTTGATGTATTCTCTGTATTTTACCTCGAGGGTGCAAAAATTTTTGTTTTAAACACTACGCCATCCCTTTCCTTTTACCTACATGCAATGTACATCTACGTTTCTTTGTTCATAAAGAATTTGTATCGTATGAGTGCCGATGTTCAGTATTAAATATTACCAGTCAGAGCCAGTGAGATGAAAGCCTGAGTAAAAGGAGAATGTAGGTGAAACGGAGTGGAGAAAAACATTCGGTGTTGTAACGAACCTTTGCAGCATTCGCCTAGCACCCAGGGAAATCAGAAAAACCCCGGGGGTCAGGAGTGTCAGCTGCTGGGAAACGAACTCAAAACCGCCGAATGTAGTCCATAGACGTTAGCGTCTGAACCCTTGCTTATAAAAACCGTTAATGAGTGGGCTTGCTCTGTATCTATGTATTCGTAGACCTTCATGCAGGTCCTAAGGTCAGACAGGGTGGTCACCTGGAATCGAACCGGAGAAACCTCGAATTCAAACCTCGCACCAGGAAGTAGTTTCTTATCAAAACAGGATTTAAACACCTTTTACCCATGTTAAATAAGTCTGTCATTCATTAAGTATTTCATTCATCTATAAACCAAACCGTAAAACTGCTTTGCTTCAAAGACACATTAAGAATATCAGCGGTGATACACTCGAATGCTTGAGTTGAATTCTTTCTCCCATTTTAATTATAAATACCGTACTTTTCATATCACTATCTCCAAATAATATTTATTTGTTTAGCATTCCATAAAATTAGTTTATTATCGATATCATGCAAACAATTCTTGTATTTGAGAAATATATAAATAACATGTTAGGATATTTACACCGTCGTCTATATGAGCACGGTTTTCCGCTAAGGATGGTCTTTTCAGTAGAATGAGAAATCATTTTAAAAACACAATATACGCCTTAATGGGAAAGGGTTTGACACCTTCTGTCAATGGGCTATAGGACAGTACCCAGCTACCGGGAATTTTGCGAGGTCCCGGTATACTCTCTTCAGGGATGTACAGCATATTTTTGCAAGGGCCGTGCAACTAAATAACTCATTGTCGAATTTGTCGAAGATCACTGGTGTTGGGTCTTTAAATAAAATTTAAACAAATATGAAATTGATAATTTTAAGTCTTCGTAATGGTTCGATCTCTCTGCTGGAATATTTAAAATATCTTTCGAAGGGAGGGCTGTTTAAAAATTTCTCGTCTTATGTGATATATTTACTAAGAGAAGAATGCATGTTTTGAAAGTCCGTGAATTTTTTAGTTTGAGTTCAGAGTTCAATTTTCCTCTGGTATTCAATACCGCTTTAGACGCTGCATATCTAAACAATCAAGGATCTGTTACAGTCGTCTTTTTATTTTTGTTACGGGAATAATAATTGCACAAGTACAGAATTTATACACCATACCCCGTACGAAATATCTATTACATCCACGCTTATAAAGATCGTTAATATGCGGGCTTGCCATTGCGTCGTAAATCACCTAACCGAGATTCGAACCTGTGACCACTCGAATGTGAATAGAGACGTTATCTCTAAGAGAATTCTGATATTTATTACATTGGAATGATGCTAGATCAAATAGTTTTTAGACATGGCTGCTGAAACATCAGTCTGTTTAAATGGAATAAACAAATAAGCTTTCTTGACTATAATATAATTTTAGCGTTAGTAATGAAAATAAATTATCCTTGTTACTCTCGATGTAATATCCGGTGTCTTGGGAAAAATCCATTCACTCGCTTTAGATCCTATCTCTTCTCAAGAATCCGATCTTTTAAGCCTCCAACTACAGAGGAGAAATCCAGGCAGCGTCAGGGTTTACCCTCTTCAAAGTTGTACAACATATCTTTGCAAGGGTGTGTAAACCGCTATATAAATCGTTGGCGTAATGTAGAGAGTGAGAGAGAGAGATTGCTTCCGTGATGGATGCGTTTCTTTTTACCGGCATGACTGTTTTAAAGCCCCGTGCTTACGAGTGTGCTTGCGTGAGCTGGTCAGGTACTTTATCGACAAAGCCTGTTTTAAGGTCCATGCCTATGCGCGTGATTGCGTTGGCGGGTGTAATACTTTATCGACAACGCCTGTTTTAAATTCCATGTCTATGCGCGTGAAATGCTTTATCGCCAACGTCTGTTTTAAACTTCCTACCTGCAAAGGAGAGAGAGAGAGAGTGAAAGGGTTTGCTTGCGTGATGGATGCGTTTTTTACCGGCAATGACTGTTTTGAATCTCCTGCCTACGAGCGTGCTTGCGTGAGGTGGTTGGGTATTTATTGGCAATGTTTGTTTTAAAGTCCATGCCTATGCGCGTGATTGCGTTGGCTGGTGTGGTATTTTATCGACAATGTCTGTTTTAAAGCTCATGCCTATGCGTGTGGAGTGCTTTATCGATAATGCCTGTATTAGATACCATGCCTGTGCGTGTACTTGCGCTGGCATTGCGGTACTTTATCAAAAACTGCTTGTTTTATAGTCCATGCCTTTGCGTGTGCCGCGCGTGTAGTGCGATACTTTATCGAGAATGCATGTTTTAAAGTCCATGCCTATGCGCGTGTTTGCTTTGGTGGGTGTGGTACGTTATCGACAATGTCTGTTTTAAAGTCCCTGTATTTTTTTCTACTGTCGTTATATATTTCTATTGAGTTTTATTTATGAGCGTTCTTTAACTAGCGTTATGTAAAAGCGTAACAAGAAAGGTGTTTTGTTTAGGTCACTCACCATATTTCATTATTTGTTTATTTACGTGATTGCGCGGTGGATGGAGTGCTTTATTGACTGTCTTGATATATGTGTGCTTCTTTTCACCTGTTTGGTTAAGAGTAACTAGGAAGGTTTTTTGTTTAGGATTCTCTCCATATCTCATTATTTATTTAGTTAATTATTTATTTATTTATTAATAACATATATAATATTCAGCTTTAATGTTAACCGTATTTATGTTTCAGAGCCAGCCCTATGTGTAAACAAACCTTGGAAAAAATATGAGAAGTTCCTTATCGTCCATTACAAATGATTTATGCTAGCTTTTTCCCAGGAGCCAAAATGGCCGCCACTAGCTTCTTAAAGTCTTAAAATGTCTACCTATGGCACCTTCATCGTTGGACGGAAGAGAGAGCTTTCGGCTCTCTTGTCTAGAGAGCACGCACGACCGACCGTGATTGAGCACGGAGAGGGAAGGGAGGGGATACGAGCTAGTGTTTGCCACCACTTGCGAGAGAGACCCTCACTTGAGTGCAGCAGCGTGTACGGGATGGACCGCGCGGGGGTTTTCAGCAAAAGAATCACTCGTTAAAGTTTCGTTATGATAACTCTGTTTTCAGTCATGATTCATCTAGGTGATGTAATATTCTTATAAACCCAAACAAAAATTCGCTCAAAAGAAGAATTAAACAAGTGTTATCAGCCTTAATAATTATACACGTGTAATAATCGCCTTAACACCCACACACATACACGATGTCGACCAGGTGCGCGAGTCATTTATATACACTTGATTACATTAATCAATCAAGATACATGCGGCGGGGATACTATGTTCGAGGGCTTGCGTCCAGCCCTTTAGTGGCGCGACGCCAGGACGTTGGCAGTATAAACCCTTGATTCTTTTTCAATAATGTTAGACAATGTTATGCCTGGACGAACATTACCTGATTGATAGACATAATTATCGCCTACATCGTTTTGCGGAGGCGGCGATATGTGACGAAAACAATAACCCATTGTTCGAGGATTCCCGACTGTCGGAATCAGGAGCGCACAAAGATCCACCTCCATTAGGGACGAGTACAATAGCCCATTGTTCTCCTATACCGAGAGCGGCATTAGGTCACGCCACAAAAGGACAATAGCCAATTGTTCTACACGTCTACCGCGCGGCAAGCTATTAGCGCACAAAAAGGGGCGTGGTCAGCGGCTTCTGAGGGTAAGGCCACAAAAGGACAATAGCCCATTTTCTACACCTCTCTCTGGCGGCATGCTAGTAGCGCACATAAGAGGGGGCGTGGTCAGCGGCTTCTCCGGTGAGCGAAGAAACGATTGGGGAGGGAGTCGGCGGGACAGAACAAAGGATATCGCATTACATCTTATCAATTGTCGGCAGCTTTTGTGCGCGTATCCCCATCTTATTCCTACTTATGGTGAATGGATCAATGTGATATAGTAATCCCTCGTGCGCTAACTTCCCCGTTGCAACTTAATACAGCAAATACATTTTAGGATTATTATTAAAATGGGAAAAAATGTAGTATAGCGTTGGGAAATCAATTTGTATTATAGGAAGTGTTCAAAGTGACGTCCCTCATCATCGATGGAGACCTCACAACGTGGCAAGGGGTTCCACTGTATCCGATCGAATACCCCAATAGCCATGCAAACGATATCTCAGGAAACTTGGATTCTTGCAATGATGTCCTATGTAGTCTCCATAGCTGTCACGTAGGCCACAAATCACATTAAATCACAGGTCGTATGACCAGTCGCATGTCCCCACAAAGAGAAATGAAGTAGAAAAATATCAGGTAAACGAGCTGGCAAGTAAACAGTACTTGCTCTTACTCTTTGCTTTTATGGATAGGTTAGAATAAGATGGTTGCTTGCGCTATACTGGAGCTGACGAGTGACCCAATCATGCCGGAACCACATGTGTTGATGGACTAAAGTGGGACATGCTCTACATATTCATAGAGCGAGTCTCCAAGAAACAGAGTGATCACCGGATCAGTTAAGTGAATTGGAAGAATATATTTACCTTGTGTGTAATCAGAACTATTACTAGCCATAAGTTCACTTCAAATCTGCGTGCATAGCGCTTCATAACCTTAGCGTAAAGTACTCATCGGCCCATACGTGACCATTTCGGCTATGTAGTACTCCATCCCTTGTGTACAGCATATTCGCCAGAAAGTAAGGCTCCGGCAGATGGCGAAGCTTTAACCGTTGCCTAGATAAGACGCACAGTTTGAAGTGCTCATTCAAGCCCAAAGGCTGAAAACGTTCTGTGGATGTTGTAGGCGCAGCTGCTGTTCCCGTAGTACCTTCCAAACAGAACTTACACCCGTGCAAGTTCTTGAATACTTGTAGGTTCCTTAGTCATACGATGCAGTACAACTTCCTTTATGTCAGATGTTCATGCTGTTCGTCTCGTTCCTTTGTCATGGAGTTCTATGGTCAATTACCCTATCTCCCACAATCGTTGTAACAGCCTTGGAAACATGGCTTGAGCTGAATGTCCTTTTTGTGGATGCTTAGCCCGAAACAATATTTCAGCCTCACAGCCGTGCACCCCTCCATTTCACTTAAGCAGACTGTCCATGTGAACACTGCAGCAATTAATACAGCCTACAGTCTAAAAACTCTTGCGTCCAGATCAAGCACGCTCTAATACACATCATGCCGCTTCCAGAATAGGGGGAGTCAACTTTTTGAGCCCCTCTGGAGTACGTCGAAACCTGCAAAGTACAAAAAACAGTGTATGTATTATTTTGCAACGGATACATTTCCGGATCGAGGTTCCTTGTCTCAAATGGATTCATCTATCATTCTGCAATATTCCTGAAAGTTTGTAACGTGCTTACAGAAACTGTCTTTCTCTCTCTCCTCCACTCTCTGATTTAATACGTAGTAATGCTTTGCTGATGTGCTAGACAGTTAGCATATCACTTGGACTGTAATATGCTGGTTTCTAGTATGTTACAAAGTATAAGTACTCAACTAATAATTTTCTGAATTAGGTACTGCAATTTCATTAATTGAAATACAAGCAATACTAAAACTACACGATTAATCAAAATACCTAGAACAAAGTCTTACCGGTTTGTTAAACACTGTTGTGTACAGTCAGCGCCGTATTTAAGGGGGGCGCAAACTAATAAACTGTCCTGGGCGAAAGTTTTATGGGGCGGAAAATTTCTGGAAAGCTGTACAAAAAAGCATCAGCATTAAATGCGAAGTTTCTAAAATTTAAATCTCCCACCCGCATGGGAATATTCATTGTCGCACATTAGCAATGCTAATTAGTTTACACGCCAATGCTAAAGTCACGCGCACGTAATGGCGAGTGGTGGTGAGTTAAAGAAGAATCCACAATGGCGAGATAAGGTTAGCAAATGGAAGAAAGTAGTTTAAATATAAAAAAGTGTGCCTTGTTATTTGTTAATATTTACAAAGGTAATAAATGATTGTGTATAGTGCTGTCATTTGGTTCTTTTCACAACTTATGGGACGACTTCTGGCATAATGTCCGTTTCATATTGTGACTGATAATCTTATAATTATGTTAGAATGATATTAAGTGGCGTTGTGATTTTGAGGGTTATGCATGAATCGTTTAGTTTTTCAGTAGTTAGTCATTTTTCTTTCGTTTCCTCAGTTTCAGTTTCGTTAGTCACTGAAAAACTCACTGGAAGAACAGACTTAATAGTGTCCAGTATCGACCTTTGGATGAAGAAACAAGAAAAAAGAGAAGAAGAATTTTAAAAACTTCCATGATTTGATGTTTTTGCAAAATCAAATAATTCAAGTAAAAAGGAAACCCTTTCCCCAAGTGAAATTTTTAAGACTAGGAGGAAACACTCTCTCCCCGAAAAACACAAAGAAATTAAAATTAAAAGGTTTCCACTAAACGAAAGTGTAGATGGAACACCCATCCTTGTTGGCGAAACGTTTCGTTAGGGAAAAGCTAATAAAACACTGGGATAAATTGCAATGAAAGGGATAAAACAAAACAAATAAGGTGACTTTTCAAAATCGAAATGCCAGTTTGAAGATGGTGCAACAAGGGGCTGTGCTAGCGCTTTCTCTAACAGAAAGCTAGCAATTAATTGTGTTATTCGCAGAGATTAATAGTTAATTCTGAAGGGTAGGGATGTTATTTTGTGCACCATGTACTCTGTTTGGAGGAACAGCAGACTTGGTAGGCCTTAGTGGTTTCTCAGACTGGAAGTATTCAGCGCCAATTGCATCTCACGAAAATGGCTTAAGGCACAAAGACTGTATTATTAGTTTTAAAAGCTGAAACTCTACTCCGACCAGGAGAGACGGGAAATTATTCACACAACTGGAAAATGAAGTGCAATATTGACGTAAAATACTACAAAGAGTTGCGCTATTTTAAAGAAACTTTCTTCTCGAAGAGTGTCATTCCATGTTGATGATAAAATACTTGGAAATGTTCATAATGGTAACTTTTTAATGTACATGGAACTTATGTCTTTTGTTACATATAAGGAGTAAGCTAATGTAGATGAGAATAGTATAACAAACAGTGAAAGAAGTTATTGTGGCTAAATATTATTCTATCTTTGTTGACTCAAACCGTGATATTGCACACAATGGCCAGTTGAGTTGTGTCTTGGGCTGCACAAAAAAGGGGGATTAGCAGAAAAGCGGATTGTTGAATTTGTATCAATCTAGGACATGGATGCCAGGAGCTGGCATATGCAGTAATCGACTTTGTGGAGAGACGTCGATTGGGCATAAATAACTACAGAGTACTGAGTTATGACAATGTACAAAATGTCAGGTATTTATTCTGGCTTGCATTCAAAAATCAGAGCTGCATCTCCTTAAACCTATTACATTCCTTGTTCAAGGTACACTGAATTTTGTAAATTCAAGTGCAGCAAGATGTTACAGCTCCAAGCAACTCCTTCAGTGACGTTTTGCAAGAAACATTTATTCTGTCCATTGCTTCTAGTCGTCGATGGAATCACGATGGATAAGAAACACATTTTTAAGTAAAGACAACCTGGGTGTAAAATTCCTCTATATAACCCGAAGGTCTGCTAGCGAAGAAGCTTTTAGAAGTTTGAACAAAGACGACGAGCGTCAGGTGCCTGTTGTGAATCATACGGAATGAAAGTGATGATGACGATGATGATGAGATGGGGTTTAAGGACGCTAAACATCTAAGGTTATCAGCGCCCTTACAATGTATAACATTTAAAATCCAAAAACTAAAAAGCGGGACACAAACCCGCTGAGTCGAATATACTAAAAAACAAAATGCCAAATTCTAAAAACTACCATACTAAAATCATGGTCAATAAAGGGGTAAAACGACGTGTCAAGAACTGTAGAACGCAAAAGAGATGAGCGCCATATGTCCGCCGGGGAGAAGAGCCCCATTAAAACAGACAATATAAAATCTCAAAGCTAAAAGACGCTCAGCGCATTAAATGCGCCGATTAAAACCACTGTCACCTATAAAACGTAAAAGACATTATACAGCAAGCGCGTCGTCTGCCAAAACGTTGGCTACGGCAACAGGCAGACCCACATGAACGCGCAATGGAGCTAAAATTTGACACTCTGTTAAAATGTGACGCACCGTAAAGGACGCATCACATTGTTCACAGAGTGCTGCGGGATCACCACTGAGCAGGTATCTATGACTAAAAAGGCAATGCTCAATTCGTAAACAAGCTAAAAGTACTTCTTCCTGACGAAAAGAACGACAAGAGGTATCCCAAACTAACGGAACGGTTTAACCTCCCGCAACTTGTTCCCCCAAAAGGGCTGTTCACTCATGGCGTCAAAACGAGAGGATGCGGTGACGTAAAAGAAAATAGATATCAGTGAAGGGAACAACAGAGGTAAAAGCTCTAGGCGATAAAAATTCCGATTTGGCAGCGGCATCGACAGACTCGTTCCCTGAGAAGCCCACATGACCTGGAATCCACATGAAGAAGACGCTGATGCCAGATGCACTAAGCGAGCGGAGTAGGTCATGTATGCCTTGTACGAGGGGGTGGTAATTGTACAGCGCGTTAATACTCTGAAGGGCACTCAGAGAGTCCGTACAAACAACACAGTGCCGTAAGACGTGCCGCTGAATGTATAAAACAGATTGATAAATACTAAAATGTTCGGTGGTAAAAATCGAGAATTGCCACGGTAAACCGAAGGTAAAACTATGTCGACCGAAAATAAAGGCACGCCCTACTCCAACAGCAGTCTAGACCCATCAGTATATAAAAAATGCCATTCGAGTTGCACCTGAAGCTCTAAAAAGGCGGATTTAAGGACTGAACAAGGGGCTCATTTTTCGGCATCGACGTTAACCCAAGATGACTGTGGAGCTCAGCGCGCAACCGAGGAGGAAAATCCGTTTCCCCTGGGAAGGGCAGGCGCTGGCGTAACGTCCAAATGCCGAAGACACTGTCGAAATCGAACCCCTGGAGGGAGCAATGCAGAGGAGCCTGCTAAATATAGCGGATCAAGCGAATCCTCCTAAAATAACTCGAAGGACGGTTGGTCAGGCAAGCTTGAGAGCCGACATGCATAGCTGCACAGAAGCATCTCACGCCTGGAGGACAGCAGAGGCTCTGCTGCTTCAGCATACAGACTGCGTACAGGGTTGGTTAGAAAGGCCCCTGTAGCGACACTTATGCCACGATGGTGAATGGCATTAAGGCAACGTAACACCAATGGACGCGCCGAAGAATAGACAATGCGCCCCTAATCAAGCTTGGATCAGACCAAAGAGCGATAAAGACGCAGAAGGACGGTCCAATCAGCTCCTTAGGATGTGCCACTTAAAACACGTAAAAGATTAAGAGAACGGTCACATTTTGCTTCTAAAAAAGAAATGTGCAAAATCAAGCTCTGCTTTCGATCAAAGATCAACCCAGAAGTTTTCACAGCGTCTGGAAATGGAAGTATCTCCTGCCCAAGAGAGGGCGGAAGGAAAGACTTCCTGTGCAAGAAATTGATACAAACGGATTTCTCGACGGAGAAATTAAAGCCGTTGGTGTTACTCCAGGCGTAGAGACGGTCAATACAGCTCTGGAGATGGCGCTCGAGCAAAGAGGTCCGCCGTGAACTGCAATAAATCATAAATTCGTCAACGAAAAGGGACAATGAATTGCCAAGTGGAATACAATCAACAATAAGGTTGATAGGAATCGCAAAAAGAGTGACACTGAGTACAAAGCTCTGCAGTACACCGTTCTCTTGAATAAAACGACTAGATAAAACCGAGACCACACGTACACGAAAGACGCGATCCGCCATAAACTCCCGAAGAGATATGGGAATATGACCGCGTAAATTCCATGCTTAGGGTTTACGTAAAATGCCGCACCTCCAGTAAGTGTCATAAACTTTCTCTAGGTCAAAAAACACAGCTAATGTTTGATACTTTCGAATAAATCCATTCATAATAAGAGTCGATAGAGACATCAGATGTTCCACGGTAGAGCGATGGCGACTAAATCCGCACTGAGCATACGCTAGAGGTTTCCAAGGCTCAAGCCACCATATCAACCGCCCGTTGATCATGCGCTCCATCACCTTGCAAATCTAACTGGTGAGGGAGATAGGGCGGTATCTGGAAGGTAGTTGGCGACCCTTCCCAGGCTTAAGTATAGGGACAACAGTGGCTTCGCGCCAAACTGAAGCAAAAACGCCGTCTTGCCAGATACGGTTATAGACCTGTAAGAGAAAGAGTTTACTGTCGGCTGAAAGGTGCTTTAACTTCAGGACATGGATGCCGTCTAGCGCAGGAGCGGAGTGCCTACATAAAAGGACTGCGTGCTCCAGCTCCCTCATTGTGAAAAGATCATTATAACACTCCTGATTTGGAGACCGAAAACTATAGGTGACGGAATCCAACCAGTCCTTGTGAGTGCGAAAGCCGGCGACATAATGGTCAGAACTGAAAGCCCTCTCAAAGGCAGCACCCAGAGTGTTAGCAATGGCAGCCGGATCCAATATAGTAGCATTGTAAACCTAAAGGCCAGACACAGTACAATGAGACACTTTACCGGTGAAGCGACAAAGTTTATTCCAAACAACAGAGGAAGGCGTGAAGCGATTTAAAGGCTCGACAAAACGAGTCCAAGATGCCTTTTTGCTATCCTGTATAATGCGACGAACCCTGGCGCGCGATTGTTTAAGAGTAACCAAATTATCTAATGTAGGGTGTCGCCGAAACACCCCGAGTGCAGCTCTACGTGCGCGAACGGCGTCCCGACAGTACTCGGTACACCACAGAACAGGGATATGCCGAGGGTTAGATGACGAACGAGGAATTATGCGTTCGGCGGCAGATAGTATCGTACACGTATGGTGCTGCACCGTTTGGTTAACGTCAGTGAAGGACTGATCCACAAAAGACACGTCGCTGGAGTACAGTCGCCAGTAGGCTTTAATGAATTGCCAGGTAGGTGCTCTGGAACGCTGGACGTGGTGAGACAAAAGATAAACGATGCAAGGGTAATGATCGCTAGAGTAGGTGTCAGCGACGGTGTTCCACTGCAGCCGACAAGCAAGCTGGATGGAGCAAACGGCAAGGTCCAACTGAGAAAATGTACCGGAAGAATCAGAAAGAAAAATAGGCTCAACTGTATTGAGGATGGAGAGGTTGAACTGAGAGAAAATGTCGGAAAGAAGATTTCCCCTCGCACAAGCCCTTGACGAGCCCCACAGTGGGGAATGGACAATAAAATCTCCCAACTGAAGAAATGGTGTTGCGAGAGCGGACAAGAGATCTCGAACGTTCGCGTTAGCGAGGGGAGACGATGGACGTGAATAGACAGAGCAAAGGGGAAAGAGAAAGCCGGGTAATTGAAGCCTAACGGCAACAGCTTGCAAGTCGGACGTAAGTGCGAGAGGCTGAAAATGAACGTCGATATGCACTAATAGCATGACGCCTCCATGAGCAGGAGAAACCTCATCAGGTGCAAGATCGTAGCGAACCGGAGTATACCCACGGCGAATAAAACGATCGTGAAATCGAAGCTTGGTCTCCTGCAATCACACGGCCATAGGTGACTGGGAACGCAATGAAGGTGTAATTCCGCCCTTTGCAATCGTACACCACGGAAATTCCAGGTCAGGATAATCATGAATAATAGCGATAAACGTTCTACTAAGGAGGGCGGCTAAAAATAACCTTTCGCTTAACCTTGGGGCTCGGGCTTTTATTGTGGAGTTGGTCGGACTCCATAGTTTCCTCGAAGGGAGGGTTCATGCGCTCAGTGCCAGAAACCGATTCAAGCGCCGAAGTTCTGGGTGGCAATGGGTGAAGGGGGCCGCCGAGCGTGGCTTGTCCAAGGAGCATCTTGGGACTGTGACCTTCGATGAGGAGAAGGTGAATTTTTCTTACCGCGCACACGCGGTGCGACTTTGAGAAAATCTTGCCTACGAATTGTCTGCTTTGATTTCTTTTCAGTGCCTTGTGATTTCAGTATCTTAGCACCAGCTTTAAATGGCTTGATAACTGTGCCAGAAATGGACGTCCGGATGGTAGTTGTGTTCAATGCAGTCATGGTCCAGGTCTGAGTCTCGGCATCCTTCCGGGGTACTGGAGAGGCAATAACAGAACTGAATGTTCCCGATCGCAAGAGCGAAGATTGGCGCTCATGGTAACACCTCTGGGCTTCGGCGAAGGAAAGTTTCCTGTTTACCCGTATAACCTGGAACGCGTTCTCGTCCAAGAACCGTGGACTTTCGGCAAATGACGCAGACCCTTTGCATTAACGCAGACGGTGGCGGATGGACAGGTACCATCCAGTGAGGGCTGACTACAAGGGGCACAGATGGAAACGGCTCTCTTGCAAGAGACCTGCGTATGTCCAAAACATTGGCATTTAAAATAACGCAGAGGTCTAGGAATATAGGGTCTCACAGGAACACTTTTGTACCCTGCAGAAATACTCGTGAGCAGATCGACGCCATCGAAAGTAATAAAAAGCGTACGAGTCGGTACAAACACTCCGTCGCTTTTAGCCTGCACTCGATGAACTGCCGTTTCCTTTTGGTCGGCAAGATATGTGACTAGTTCTTTGTCCGCCATACCATCGAGGCTATGGGTGATGGCGACACCTTGATAGGAATTCAAGGTGCGGTGCTTCTCAACACGGATGGGGTAAACGTGGAGAAGCGTGGCGCGCAACAGGGTCTTACTTTGTTGATCGGACTTACTCTGAACCAACAATGAACCGTTTCGTAGTCGAGTGCAGGAATGAACCGGACCAACAGTTGAGTCAATGCCCTTCTGGATTATAAAAGGGTCCACCTTCTCGAAAGACTACCCTTCCTCTGTTCGATAATCACTAAGTAAGAACCAGATATCGGTGGTGCTACTTTTGTTACAATGACTTTTCGGATCTTGTTACAAATAATGGAGAAAGGGGGCTCCATAGCCATAGAAATTCACCATTGCAACCGTCTCCGTCCTCGAGCTCTGACTTCTCGGGCGTTACCCCGGCTTGCGTGAGTGGCCTATCTATAGCAGTCTCACCCCAGGATCACACATTCCAGAACATAGACAGAGGGACCCAAGAGCCGTGGGAAGTCAGCGGCTCATGCAATGGCTCCCCGCGTGTCTGCAGTTGAACAGCGGATACGAACACATGCCTATGTGACGACCCCGGATGTTGGGAATCGCCATTACCCATTCACCCAGCTGCGCAACCAGTGCGCAGGTATCCGTCAGGCTGTGTCCACAGAGGATTAAAAGAATGAGAATCAGAAACTAAAACAAAAGTGTGTGGGTGTTACGCACGCAAGGTAGGTTAGCGAGGAAGAAAAAGAAATGTGCCAATGGTCGTGGTACGAAATGGTCGGAAATAGATTAGAGATGAAAGAAACGATGGCAAGGGGCGGCATGGAACGAAATGCAAAGAATGCACGAGAGACACGCTCATGAGCACGAACCACCTCGACCGGTCGAGGGTGGAGGGATGATGATGGTGATGAGAGACTCGGACACCCCGGGTACGCCAAACCCGTATTCACATAAAGTAGCCCCTGGGGGAGGGGGATGAAAGTGAGAAGCTTTTGGTGAAATCTGAAACTAGAGACATAATGAAGAAATTGTTTAGTCTTGGAGATATCCTTTATGACTGTAGTTTGGGATTCCATTCTTGAAAGATGCGATGTCGCAGGTAAGCAATTACACACAGCAGACATGGACTTAGCCACTGTTATGTAGTTTTATACTTCTTTAGTTGGTTTCTTAGATAAAATGAAAATGGAATATGAAGTTTTCAAGAAAGTAGGACAGAAAAAAATCCAATGTTTTTGTAATATTACTACAAGTTTAAAAATTTAACATGATAAGAGGCGCTTTTAAGAAACAGTAAAGATTCTTTAATAAATTCGATTTAGACATTGAACAACATGATTAATCAGCTATTGTACGGATAATCTTCGTTTTCATTTTCAATGAATTCATTGCAGGAATGAACAATGCTGTTTCTTCCTACAAGGATTTAAGTGCACCATTTAGGTTTTCGTGAAACCTAAGATACGTAGCCCACTTGAAATTCCGGAAACGTCCGTCAAACTTGCAGCAATCTTCAGTCCGGATCTTGAATACTCAGCATTTGTACTTGAATACTTACACATCACAAGCTACGTATCTGATGTAACGAATGAGAATGTGTCATACTCTCTTCCACAGCTCTGCAAGATAATATAAGGTAACAGGCTAGAGAGTGTAGACCTTAACTTGAACTTAGCTCCACAAATATACTTGAGTATTCCTGTTTCCAACTGCTATACAGAAAGATCGTCTTCTGTGTTAAGACGCATAAATAATTATTTAAGGACATCAAAAGAAAGAGATCGTTCTGGCCATCTTAGATCCCCTGTTGTTGAATCCAACTTTACGGTGAAAATGGACTATGAATAAATCATAAACTTATTTGCAAATGACAGGGCAAGGAGGAAGCTCTTGTTATTTAAACAATTGATGTTTCGACCCATAGTTGTAGGGGATGCCTTTTAAAATGTAATGTAGGTTTCTTGTTTTAAGTTCTTTTTGTATTTTTAATTTTAGGAAACGCAAGTTTGCGGTCTTTGCCACTCATAATCGGTATATACTCAGGTGAAAAACAAGCAGGTATGCATATTACAAGTCGGGGGGCAGCAATGCTTTTGTTTAGCCCAGGGACGTAAGAGACATATATAGAGGCCTGTATACAGTGCGGTAAACTGTACTGACTTAAATATGCGCGTAATGTTTCTTTACGGCAGTTGTTTGAATTGTGGACCGCATTGGTCATCGAAAAACTAAACAGTTGCGAGCACCGCACGCAGCACACGATCTGACATGCTATCGACGCACCTGTTCAGCGGCATTGAAATTCCTGCAACTATGTCAGCTTTAATGTCAAGTGGAGTCTTCCCTTCACATGTCCATTGGCGTCGTATCTGCTCATTGAGCTGGTCATGGAAGAGGGCCGCTATGATTAATCGATTCTTATCTTTGATTTACAATACAATCTGTGTGCTGTATGACATTGACTGTAAAGTGTACCAGCGTACCCTGATGTTGAAACAACGCGTTATTCTGAATTATTAGTGGAGCGTCATTCAAAAATATGGTAAGATGTGTTCAAGACACCTTTTGTGTACAAATTTGTTTAGTATACCGGGAAGTGTATAAGACGGTTTCACAAAGTCATCTAATACCAGCACATACATTCACAGAGAACTGACGTTGAAAGGCTCGAGTTACTAATGTGTGGGTATACGTAATTACAAATATTCCTGCTGCGGAACAATATTCGCATGTAAATATTGCCTCGCATGTGACCGGTATCAAAGCAAGAATGTGATGTTTGTCTGCATATTATTGTAAGAACAAATTTGCGAACTTCACTCGAAGTGAAAGATTCACTGACTGCAATGCGTGAGTAGTATAGTTAAGCCAACTCCAACTCAAAGGGAACACCGACTACTAAGGAGGTGTGTAATTTGCTTAGCTTAAGTGACCGTATAATTACATTACACATTTTTTGTAACCCTGCTCCTTTGGAGTGCTTGTTGCCTATAAAACTTGACACAGCAGGCTTTACAGGTGTTTGATAAGGGCGGACAGGTGATGTATGACATGTGTAAAATCATCTCCCCTCAAAGACCCCAAAGGTTGAAGCCACCGCTAAAGCCTATGCTACCCACTGGCGGATTGGATTTCTAGTATGGTATATGTGTGTTACATTGTTTATTAAAACATGCCGACAGTGTGATTGATTAATAGAATTAAGTGTATGCTAATTCACCCCCATACCTGGTTGTTACCGTATATGTGTTTTAGCATGTATAATAAAGAATACCGACAGTATGATAACGTCACTCGTATTATTATCACACATCATTGACTTTAAAGAGGTTAAACCGCTCTCCAAAAGGTGGCTACCCCGTCGGATATATTTTATTGATTAATATAATTAAGTGTATATTAATTGACGCGCGAGCCTTGAGTCACGCTGTTCATACGCACACGCGCATATACCCACACACATACATATACTTTTTCTAATCTGTCCCCCTCTCGCTTTCCTCTCTCCTTTTCTATCCCCTGCCAGGGTATTTTGCGCTATCTAATCTTTAATACAGGTAGGGTTTTCAAATATTGTAAATTAAATTAGAAATTACATAAATAATTCCACCCCTTAAACTCCTTCTATACGACTATATTCGGAAGTATTCAAATAAAAACAGTAACCACTCGATATTGAATGAATCGCTGTCTTTCACAAATACTCAATTATATAGGATTATATTAGATACTGAGTCACTGAGAGTAGTGCACCGATGAATCGATTAGCATAACTAAGCTATTATTAATTGACTTTAAAGGGAAAAATACCGTCGCCACGTCTCGTTGATAAACAAATATAAAATTGCTGTCTGATTAGCGTGTAGAAGTATTGTATAATTATCCCGAATTATTTACATTACAATTAAAAAAAATACATTAATAATTTCAGCCTTTGAACATTTCCTAGGTGACACACTATAGTATAAAACAGTACAGATTGGCAGCTGAATCTAACACACAAGAATCTTTTCATATAGCCCTCGTATAATTCTGTTTTGTGGAAAGCCTTCCGGATTATAAAAGCATTACACATCTGCGATTAACTAAAATGCATGACTAAAGCAAAGCTAGGGTAAATGATAACTTCAAAATGCGTAAGGTGCCAATGCACTTAAATGGGTATTTTTCGTTAGCATGAAGACATTCTATCCTCCAAAATCGTGGTCCCACAAGCGTCTGAAGGCTGTATTCCGTCGCATCCTCCTAGAGATTGCAACCTACAGCTCGTGTAATACGTCGTGACACTCCATATGAGCAAGAGAGGACAAATGAGGAGATGTGGTGAGAGTGGTGGGGGAGCAAGAGACTTCAAGTTATATCAGAACTCGTAGGCAGTCGCATACGCATACGCAACACATTGTAAACAACTGTGTAAACTTACCTGCAATTGAACGCGGCATTCATCACCCTCATCCAATTCAACCAAGAGTCCTCATTTTCCACATATTTCTGTTCAAAATCTCTTACATTTCTCCAACGGCCTTACCATTCTTCTGCGCTGATGGATGCAGATTTTTCATGGGTCAGTCCCACAACATTCTCCATTTTGAATGTTACGTTTTTGTCCGCAACACGAATCTTTGCGGTAGTCCAGATAAGCTCAATTGGATTGAGCTCTGGATGGTATGGGGGAAGTCTTAATACACCGTGGTTGCACTCCTCCAACAGACTATCTATCTTATATCTACGATGCTTGGGTTTTAGAGGTTTTATGAGATTATAAATTTCAGGTTTGCGGAGGGAAGGGAAATCTGTGTTAAGGAATTCTTCTTCTGGAAGGTGAGCCTGTAGCCAGGAAATCTTAGTGCTTCTTTTTGAATTAGATGAAGGAACCTTATTTAATTGCACGTTATGGTAGGGAGCATTATCCATTACCAGAACCAAATTTAGAGGTAGATTGGGTATTAATCCCTCTTTTAGCCATTTCTTATAGTTAATAAAGTTTATTTCACTACGGTAGTCTCCTGTTCTTTGGTGGGACTTAAAGCGGACATAAGCGTTAGGGATAAAACACTGCTCTCCACCAGCATGGATTATTATTAGCCTTAGATCTCTTGAGACCAGGCAAAATAAACCTTCTAAGGAATCATCGCTTCAGGAATGTGGAGTGGTATGTGAAGAATGAATGTATGTTTCATCCATGTGTACAATGGGTCGGCCCTCGCTGCGAAATTTATTCATCCGCCTTAGATAATTTATACGCATGTCTCGTATGTCATGACGCGCGATGAAGATTTTGCGCTTGTTTTTTGTTTTACACCATCGAAATCCTTGTTTTAGGAGGATTTTGCGCAATGTTGACATGCATTCTTTGAAATCGACGGAATTTCGCAAATTTGAATGCACTTTTCTTAAACAAGGCCTCTCCTTTTCTGTTACATAAAAGTTGTTTACGGTTCTGCGGACTACCGCCTCATTAAAGCTGTCCAAAGCAGATATGGTTGATTTTCCTGGCCTTTGTTTATAAGGGGTGGAAAATGAGGTGAACATACCGGAATCAATTGTTTTCTTTTCCCTAACACTTCGCCATACACCACTTTCTGAAACACCTGTAGCTTCTGCTACTTGCTGCACTACATTATTGCCTGTTAGAGCATTGGCATTACTTTGGCATATATTTTTAAAATATGTGTACGCATTACTTAGCATTTCCCTGCTTTGGGAATGTATCACTTTGCCACTACGTTTACTCTGAACGGGCAACATGTCTTACGCAATATAAGGAAAGAAGGTATATGCGCTAACAAACAGCTGTCGGAAATGATCTGGAAGTGATTATCAAACTTACAGGAGGTGGAACACTTATCCCAACCTCTCTTAGTATGCAAGTGGGCTGGTCAGTGCTATTGCGCATCTTTGTCTCAGGAGTGGGGGACTGTCACGACGTATTACACGAGCTGTACATCCACCACCCGGAGGAAGCGGATTTACCATGACAAGACTCCTCTCGCATACGTGGTGAGTCCGTTTACTCCGTTTCCGCCTATGCACTCTCTACCTCTTTCACGTATCTATGATCACGGTCCCTACTTGGCCGGTATCCGTATGAGGTAAACAAACCTGGAGACCTCCCACGATATGCGGTTTACATTTCCACCTTAAAAAGCGGAATACATGTTCTTCGACTTCCAGAACACTCCATTTCGTCTTAAAATTACACGCATTTGCGGCTATCAAAAATAATACAAAGTATTCTTTAAACTTGAGAGAATAATTCTTTGAAAAACATAATTGCTCACCCTGTGAGGCGCTGACAAAAAGCAGGATTTTTCACACTTATTTATACCTGACAAGTTAATTCACTGAAAATAATGTTTATAGCATACACCACCAACGGAAATTCTGAGGAAGAAAGTTTGTGTATTCCTGTCAGTGTAAATATTTTAAAAAATATGTCTACAACTTCTGGAACCTGGCCTGATAGCATTTGGTGATTGATAAAATCACGCATTTTACGCTTTAACGAATATTATTTGAAAATATGCTTACGACAGATAGATTTTCCCTCACATTATTTCTGAGAAAAAATACTTAACAATAGACCAGCCTACAGACAAGGAAAAGACAGCATTACTATATCCTCCAAAAACCCCTAATCCTGAACACTTTCTACTATTCAACATTCCTCCCACTGCATTTCTAATACAGCAGAAAAATAAACTTCCGTAAGAATAAATTGTGTACACAGATAAATCATAAACGGTGGAGAAACTCAGCATCAGAAGCATGCAAACCGTATAGCTGAAGACCGAAAACACCAAATAATACAAAAGCATAAACGCATCGCTTGAAGGGATGTTCGCAGACCACGAATTACAACAAATTATCTAGCGCAATTCCTTTCTAAGTATTCTTTCGTTCTTCCATGCATAGATCAGGTTTATTATTACTTTTATTATTATCATTATTTAAGGAGAAAAATCGCCCTCTCTCGATATGCTAATAAGGTCGGGGAAGTTAATATCCATGAACGCTCTCTTGAACTCTCCAAATGCATGACAAATGACGGCAGTCTGACGTAAACACAATACGTCATTTATACAGGACTATGTGTGAGACCGGTGTCGTAGGGCTGAGCGACAACATCCATATGTATAAGCATATCATCATATCGTTCAACGTCATTCAGTGCACTACATCAAGCGATAACAGACTTCGCGATAGACAAAAGAAGGACAAACACGTTTATGCAATGCTTATAGTCATCTGCATTAATTTCTTCATAACTCAATGTATTAAAGAAATACCATCTAACGTCCATAACAAATAATCAATCAACAAAAGGGAATCATTAATGGTTTTTGGAAAGCTTTAAACATATAAAGAATAAAGAAAAAAGCTTTACGCTATAATATTCATTTTTTGAGGAAAAGACAGTTCTAACAAAGGTACCTATACAAGAAAGGTTATGTGTTTATTCAATTTTAAACAGATTGGAGTTTCAGTTTCCGTCCAAAAATAAGCAGGTGTATAGGATCCTTACATTGCTCCAGGAAAATTGTAGCAATTAATACATTAAGAGATTCTTTAATCAAGAAAAGCTGGTCTTTGTTTTCACTGTATGCCCTAAACCTATAGTTGCGATAGCATCCATACGTATGAACCTGTCATTATAGCGTTCAACGCTATTCAATACACTACATCAGGCGATAACAGACTTCGCAATAGCGAAAAGAAAGACGAAAACGTTTATACAGTGCATTTAGCCATGAGCATTAATTTCCTAACAGCTCATCCATTATAGAAATACCTCCCATTACCCATTACAAATGAATCAATCAACAAAGGGGTCATCATGAATGCACATTAGAATTCTTGAAGATATATAGAGATTAAAAAAGCTTTGCGATATAATAACAATATTCTGGAAAGAACAGTCTTAATAGAGGCCCGTTATACAATTAAGCTTATGTGTTTATTAATTTTAAAACAGACTCGTGTTTCAGTTTCCGTCTAAAAATAATAGGGGTATAGGATCCTTACATTGTTCCAGAAAAATTAGAGCAAGTTATACATCAACAAATTGTTTAATCAAGAGAAACCATTCCTTCTTTCATTGTTTGACCTAAGATTATAGC
Source organism: Deroplatys truncata (assembly GCA_030765065.1). Taxonomy (NCBI): domain Eukaryota; kingdom Metazoa; phylum Arthropoda; class Insecta; order Mantodea; family Mantidae; genus Deroplatys; species Deroplatys truncata. The sequence continues at coordinate 402,868,971 of CM060990.1, read as the reverse complement.
TAAATGGTATATAAAATACAGGCCTAATAGAAACAACGCACACTATGGACAAAAATAACTCATCAAAACTGATCGCCAGTAATCGATATTAAAGCCTCTTAAAACTGAGAAGAAACACCTCTAACAAAGACCGCCTTCCGTAAAAGTCCTGTTGAGACACGAAAGTCTGCTATATATAACATCTGTATCTCTTATGGCTGAATGAACATTAGTTGAAAAATATCTTTACATGCATCAGACTTCTTCCCCCTCTAATGCAGTTCTGAAGAAAAAAAGACTTTAACATTCAGATAAGTCGGTACACGGCTACTTCATAACCCTAGGCTTCCTGCTCTTCCTCAGTGATCCAAAGAAAAAATATTTCTTGCAAAGCAATGAACATAAATCTGTAAAACAGGCTAACCAATGAGATTGAATAATATCTATATTTCTACGCATGCGCAAAGCATTAATCTGTATTCTAGCCATTTAGGCACATGGTTCTTTATACATGCAAGGCAATATAAAAGACGGTCTTAATTACAAATTTCACTGTCTTGCAAGTAACTGACCGGAGTGTTCGCGTTTTGTTTTCGTCTTTAAATTTCTTTCCTTCAGTGTAACCCAGTACTTAATCAAGAATATCAAGTGAGTTTTTAAAGATATCCACTTTTTAGTGAAATATACAAAGTTACCGCAAGTATTAGCACAGCTTGACACAAAAGTTAGGAATATTTAAGAATCGCTCTCACTTGTATAACATATCTAGAGAAAATGCGGTTATAAGATAGCTGAAAATGTTTGTAAACTTTCGTAGAGCGTGGATATTATATGTGTGATATTTTTAAGAACATCGGCTTTCGATAACATGTTTCTTCTGTAAGAGTTAAACCCTTGAGATTTTCAACTAATCATAATTCATTGCGTGTACATCTAAGAGAAAAATAGGTGCGGATTTTACATTTTCTACTGTATTGTGAATAGTATACTGATAATAACTAGCGAATACTATTTTCTGTTACATGTATAAGTGGTTCATCTTAAAATTAAAAATAAAATATACCCATATTGCGAATAAATAATATGCATAGAACACTTTATTTTTTACAGTATACGGATTGTTTATCCTAACAATTAATAATCATTCACTCTAATAAAGTAAACGTTTACATTATATTAAAATCGTTATAACCCTCTTCATAAAAAAGAAGAACAAAACATAAATCGAAAATTGCATGCCTGATAGATTTCATTTATGAATCAGACGTCTGTTTTGTATTTGAATATACGTTATATTATATGGAAATAACAGTAATAAACTTGATACTTTCAAATAAATGAATATGTTTTTATGACATTCAGACGTAAATAAACAATTTGCTTTACTCTTCTTAAAGCAGGGAGTTTAGCAAACCAAACTAAATGCTGCTGATAAAAGCATATTCCCGCCGCTCGAGAGACTACAACAACTTCAGCTAGAGGGAGATTATAGTATAAAAGCCATAAGAAAGGTGGGACGAGATAAGGTACCAGGACGGTGACAAGCTTAGGCGAAAAGAAGGTTTTTCTTCCAACGAGATGTTCTTCCCTAATAAGGGAAGAGTTGTATATAATGTCCGGAAGGTTTCAAATTGTATATCATGGATTAGTACCAGCCGGCGAGATTGTAAATTGCTTTTTCTCGCTGTTAAGGTTTGTAGAAATAATACATTTGAACTTTCAAAGTTTCACATATAAATACATCCTTTGAGTTTACGAATACCTTGCTCAGTGTATACTGGGATAACATTTGTCCAAAGCATGCATCGCAATATTTAAACAAACATATATTCCACTATATACATAACACATGTAAATACCGCATGAGTTGGCCATGTGGAAAGAATTTTAATAGCATTTTCAATGAATTTACTATCATAACGCTGATACATTCAACAAACTGCATATAATTTCAATATATGTTGCAGGACTACAAGGATAGAGTGAAAGAAGAGGAAGAACAAGGTTGTATAAAAAGCAAAAATGGAGATGTAATACGAAGACATTCAACAACGGTCAGGTTACCTTCTTTTAACCGGAGAATCACAACAGCTGCCAAAGCAGAATCTACAACAAAAGAGTTTGCGTGTGTACAATATCGTGATAATATAATTTATTCCTTCAATATTATTGTGTTTATTGGCAATACAAGTTTTTCCATAAATAACTTTAATACTATTGTACACCTTGGCAATTAAATTCATTACATAAATAAGTATTTAAATCATTGTTATATGTCTTAAAACATTGACGCTGCATGAAATCTGAAATAGCCAGTACCCTGCGTTGGTAAACACTTGAATAAATTAAATAAAAAGCAGATGATAGAGCCATTTAATGTTTATGGTATGATACGAAGCGTATAGGAATATTAATAAGAGCGCCATATAAAACAAACCAGCTTTATTTTATAATAATTATCCTATTGCAATCCTTAACAAAACCACTCACACATTCCCAAAAAAACTTATGTTAGTCTACATTTCTTAACAGACAATTATATAAAAGTCTGGATCACAGCAAAAGAAACTTGCAAGTAAACACTTAATCGTGTAACAATGAAATAGTTCAGCAATGTCTAGATAAATAATTTTTAATAGAAATTGTTGGGAAACACTATATATATAAAACTTTTTGATAGATATCGTCGATGATGATGATGATGATGATGATGATATGGGTGTTAAGGCCGCTAAACAGCTAAGGTCATCAACGCCCTTACAATGTACACAATTTATAAACAGAAATTGAAATACGGGACACAAACCCGCTTAGGCGAAGCAAAAAAAAACACATCAAGGTCTAAAAACCACCACACCAAAAACTTGGTAAATCAAACAATAAAAGAGTAAATAACGTGTCGGGATCTGTAGAAGCCAAAGGACTAGAGCGCCATGTAAACCCAAGGGGATAACAACCCCCTATTAAAACGGACAACAGAAAATCACAAAACTAAAAGACGCTCAGCGCATTAAATGCGTCGAATAAAACCACTGTCCCGGATAAAACGTAAAAGACATTCTACAGAATGCGCATCGTCCTCCAAAACGTTGGCTATACCAACAGGCAGAGACACACGAACGCGCCATTGTGCTAAAACCTGACACTCTGTTAAAATGTGACGCACCGTTAAGGGTGTCGTACATTGATCACAGAGTGGTGCGGGATCACTTATAAGCAAGTGTCTATGACTAAAAACGCAATGTACGATACGAAGTCGTGTTAAAATCACCTCTTCCCAACGAGAAGCACGAGAACAGGTGGCCCAGACAACCGGAAGGTGTTTAACCTCCCGCAACGTGTCCCCCCTAAGGACCGTCCATTCATCGCGCCAACGCGAGAGGAGGCAGTGTCGTAAAATAGCATAAGAATCTGAGGAAGGAACAACAAAGTTAAAACATCTGGCAGCGGCGTTGGCAGACTCGTTCCCTGAGATGCCCACATGACTCGGAATCCACAGGAAGGAGACGCTGGTGCCAGAAGGATCGAGGTAGTGGAGGAGATCATGTATGCGCTGCACGAGTGGGTGGTAATAGTACAACGCGTTAATATTCTGAAGGGCGCTTAGAGAATCTGTACAAACAACACACTGCCGTAAGTCGTTCCACTGAATGTATAAAACAGATTGATAAATACTCAAAAGTTCGGCGGTAAAAATTGAACATTGCCCAGGACAACAAAAGGTAAAACTATGTTCACCAAAACAAAAGGCTCACCCTACATCAACATCAGCCTTAGATCCATAAGTATATATAAAATGCAAGTCCCCGAATTGCGCCTGTAGTTCTAAAAACGCGGATCTAAGGACTGAAGAAGGGGTTTCATCCTTCGGCAGCGACGATAACCCAAGCTGACAGTGACTTCAGCGCGTAACCATGGTGGAAAACGCGTTTGTCCCCTGGGGAGGGCCGGCACCGTCGTAACGTCCAGATGCAAAAGAAGCTGCCGAAATTGAACCCTTGGAGGGAGCAAAACAGAGGAGCTAATTAAATATTACCAATCAAGCGAATTCTCGAAAAATAACTCGAAGGATGGGTGGCCATACAAGCTTGAGAGTCGACATGCATAGTTGCACAAAAGCAGCTCACGCCTGAAGGACAGCGGCGGCTCTGCAGCTTCAGCGTACAGACTGGGTACAGGGCTAGCTGAAAAGGTCCCTGTAGCGACTCTTATACCACGATGATGAATGGCATTCAAACGACGTAACACACATGGACGTGCCGATGAATAGGCAATGCACCCGTAATCAAGCTTAGATCGAACGAAGAAGCGATAAAGACGCAGAAGGACGGTCCGATCAGCTGCCCAAGATGTACCACTTAAAACTCGTAAAATATAAGAGAACGGTGACACTTTGCTTTTAAAAAGGAAATGTGAGATGTCCAGCTCAGCTTTAGATCAAGGATCAAACCAAAAAATTTCACCTCGTCTGCAAATGGAAGGACCTCCGACGCAAGACGGAGAGATGGCGGAGGGAAAGCCTTTCGGCGCCAGAAATTGATGCAGACTGACTTCTCGGCGGAGAAATTAAAGCCGTTGGCGTTACTCCAGTCATATAGACGGTCGATACAGCTCTGGAGAGGGCATCCGAGCAGACAGTTCCTCCGTGAACTACAACAAATGGCAAAATCGTTGACGAAAAGGGACGAGGAAGTGCCAGGTAAAAAACAATCAACAATGGGGTTGATAGCTAACGCAAAAAGTGTAACACTGGGTAGCCTTGCGGTACACCGTTCTCTTGAATAAAACGACTAGATAAAACGGAGCCCACACGTACACGAAAGACGCAGGCCGTCATAAACTCCCGAAGAAATATGGGAAGACGACTGCGTAAATTCCATACGTGGAGGGTACGTAAAATGCCGCCCGCCAACAAATGCCATAAGCTTTCTCCAGGTCAAAAAACACAGCCACTGTTTGACACTTTACCCGAAATCCATTCTTAATATGCGTCGACAGAGACACCAGATGGTCGACGGTAGAGCGATGGCGAAGAAATCCGCACTGAGCGTTCGCTAGAAGTTTCTGAGACTCAAGCCACCATGTCAACCGCCCGTTGATCATGCGCTGCATCACCTTGCAAATGCAACTGGTGAGGGAAATAGGGCGGTAACTGGAAGATAGTTGGCGATCCTTCCTAGGCTTAAGTATAGGGACAACGGTGGCTTCGCGCCAAACGAAAGGAAAAAGGCCGTCTTGCCAAATACGGTTATAGACCTGTAAGAGAAAGAGCTTACTGTCGGCTGAAAGGTTCTTTGACATCAAGACATGAATGCCGTTCGGTCCAGGAGCGGAGTGCCTAGAGCAATGGAGAGCGTGCTCCAGCTACCCTCAGTGTGAAAATTTCATTATAACCCTCCGTGTTAGCCGACCGAAAAGTATAGGTCTCGAAATCCAGTCGGTTTTTGAGAGAGCGAAAGACTACGGAATCATGTTTAGAACTGGAAACCCCCTCGAAGGTAGCACCCAGAGTGTTAGCAATGGCAACCTAATCTACTATGGTGGCATAGGAAACCTGAAATCCAGACACAGTACAATGAGACACTCTACCGGTGAAGCGAAGAGGTTTATCCCAAACAACAGAGGAAGGCGCGAAGCGATTAAAAGGCTCGACAAAACGAGTCCAAGATTCCTACTTGTTATCCTGAATAATGCGGCGACCCCTGGCGCGTGATTGTTTAAAAGTAACCAAATTATGAAATGTAGGTTGTCACCGAAACACCCTGAGTACAATTCTACGGGCACGAACGGCTTTCCGACAGTCCTCGGTCCACCGCGGTACAGGAATACATCGAGGATGGGAGGACGAACGGGGAATGGTGCGTTCGGCGGCAGTTAGGATCGTAGACGTAAGGTGCTGCAACATTTGGTTCATGTCAGTAAAGGCCTGGTTCACAAAAGTCACGAGGCTGGAATACACTCCTCAGTCGGCTTTAAGGAATTGCCAGGTAGGTGCTCTGGAAGGTTGGACGTGGTGAGACAAAAGCGAAACGATGCAGGGATAATGATCTCTGGAGTAGGTGTCAGCGGCGACGTAACACTTCAGACGACTAGCAAGCTGAAAGGAGCAAACGCCAAAGTCCAAGTGAGAGAATGCACCAGAAGAATCAGACAGAAAAGTAGGCTTACCTGTATTGAGGATGAAGAGGTTGAACTGAGAAAAATGTCTGAAAGAAGAGTTCCCCTCGCACAAGTCCTTGGCGAACCCCACAGAGGGTGATGGGCATTAACACCTCCCAACAGAAGAAATGGTATTGGGAGAGCGGACAGTAGATCCCGAATGTCCGCGTGAGCGAGGGGAGATGATGGAGGAGAATATACAGTGCAAACGGAAAGGAAAAAGCAGGGTAATTGAAGCCTAACGGCAACAGCTTGCAAGTCGAACGTAAGAGTGTGAGTTTGAAAATGAACGTCGTTACGCACTAATAACATGACACCTCAATGAGCAGGAGTACCCTCATCCGGTTCACGATCGTAGCGAACCGGAGTCTACCCTCGGAGATCAAAAGGATCGTGAGGGTGAAGCTTAGTGTCCTGCAAACACACGACCATAGGTGAATGGGAACGCAATAAAGGTTGCAGTTCCGCCCTATGATATTGTACACCACGTAAATTCCAGGTCAGGCTAGCCATGAATTAAAGGGATAAACTTCTTACCTAGAAGGGCGGCTCAAAATAACGTTGTGCTTAACCTTGGGGCTCGGGCTTTTTGTATGGAGTTGGTCATAAGCTCCTCGCTGGGAGAGCCCACGCACTCAGTGCCAGAAACCGATTAAAGCGCAGAGAATTGGTTCTGGGTGGCAAGGGGTGTAGGAGGCCGCTGAGCGCGGCTTGTCCCAGGAGCATCCTGGAACTGCGGCATTCGAGAAGGAGAAGGGGAACTCTTCTTACCGCTCGCACGCGGAGGGTCTTTGAGAAAATCTTCCTTACGTATTTTCTGCTTGGACTTCTTATCATTTTTTGGGACTTCATAACCTTAGGACCAGCTTTAGATGCCTTGGTAACTATAGCAGAAATGGACGGCCAGATGGTAGTGGCGGTTAATGCAGTCATGGTCCAGGTCTGAATTTCGGCATCTCTCCGTGATACTGGCCAGACAACGACAGAACTGAACGAACGTGATCGCAGGAGCAAGGGTTGGTGCGCATGGTAACGCCTCCGGGCTTCAGCGAAGAAGAGTTTCTCCTTTACCGGGATCTCCTGGATTGTCTTCTCGTTAAATACCGCGGACAGTCGGCAAATGACGCAGAATGAAACCCTTTGCAATTGACGCATACGGGGGCTGATGAACAGGTACCATCGTGTGAGGCCTGACTACAAGAGGCACAGATGGAAACGGCACTCTTGCAGGAGACTTGCGTATGCCCAAAACTTTGGCATTTAAAACAACACAGAGGTCTAGGAATATAGGGCCTCAACGCAATACGTTCGTACCCTGCTGAGATATTCGTAGGCAGATCGACACTATCGAAAGTTAGAAACAGGGTACGAGTGGGTACCAATACACCGTCGCGTTTAGCCTGCACTCGTGGAACTGCTGTCACTTTTAATCAGAAAATATTCAACCAGTTCATCGTCCGACATACCATCGAGGCTATGGGTGGTAACGACGCCTTGACAGGAATTCAAGGTGCGGTGCTTATTAACACGGATGGGATAACCGTGGAGAAGCGTAGCGCGCAACAAGCTCTTACTGTGCTGATCGGACTTTGTTTGTACTAACAAAGAACCATTTCGAAGGCGAGTGCAGGAATTAACCGGACCAGCATTTGAGTCAATGCCCTTCTGTATTATAAAAGGGTTCACCTTCTCGAAAGGTTGTTCTTCCTCAGTTCGGGTAATCAGTAAGTAACAACCAGATGGCGGTGGTGCTACTTCTGTTACAATTACTTTTCGGCGCTTGTTATTTATAATGGAGAATTAGGGCTTCATAGCGAAAGAAATCCTTTACCATTGCAACCATCTCCGACCTCGGGCTCTGATTTCCCGGGCTTTACCCCGTGAGTGGCCTATCCATACACGTCTCCCCCAGGATCACATCTCCCAGAACATAGACAGAAGTACCCTATAGCCGTCGGAAGTCAGCAGCTCATGCAATGGTCCCCCACGGGACTGCAGTTGAACAGCGGATACGAACACATACCCTACATGAGGACCCTGGGTGGTGGGGGTGACGCCATTGCCCACTCACCGAGCTGCGCACCCAGTGCGCGGGTATCCGTCAGGCTGTGTCCACGGAGGATTAAAAGAAAAAGGTAAAATAAATCAAAACTGTGTGGGCGTTTCGCACGCAAGGTAGGCCGGCGAGAAAGGAAAAGGGATGTAGGAATGAAAGGTCGTGGTGCGAAATGTTCGTAAATAAATAGATAAACAACGATGGCGAGGGGCGGCATGGAACAAAATGTAATGAACGCACGAGAGCCTACCTTGAGTCCCCCGGTCACGAGGACGAACCCACTTCGACCGGACGAGGGTGGAGGGATGATGATGGCGATTAAAGGCTCGGGCACCCCAGGTACGCCAAACCCGTACACACATAAGGTGGTCCCCTGGGGGGATAACTATCGTCGATGTTCACTAGCACTATATTCGTGCGACTGTAATGTTATAATTTTATATGCTTTCACCTGGCTTATTATTTCCTCAATCTCTTGCGTATGACTGTTATTACTGGTATATATCGACGTATTGAGTAGCCTCAGCATATTCACCAGTCTACTGGGATTTGCTACAGTATGTGTCACTGAATTATCACCACTATAGTCACCATATAGAAACGTAAAATTAATAAACACGCGATGTCTACTGTATTCGGCATCTTCTTCATTTATAGCTGGATCGTTTATCACGTCAACTTTCAATGCTTCTGATTCCTCACACACAGGAGAATCAAGTGTAGGACCGAGGATCAGCTGAGGATAACATCTCCCTCAATGCATCTTAAGTCTTGGCAAAGAACGATTCTTTAAAATCCAACAACACATACAACATTTAACGACTTATATTCTTCCGAGTGTAATGTATGAAAAAATAAGTTTCTCATAAGTCGGTATTGATGATCCTCCACCATAACAGCTCGTACCTGAGGCTCTAAAAGCAATTAAATGATTACATAGATGCTAATGGGTGGAGGAGTTAAAAGCGAATGAATTAATTAATGACATTACACTATTTATATATCTTGAAACACATTAGATATAAGACCAGGATAACGAATTGAATCCTTTCTAAATGTAGCCATAACCATAATCTAATCTAACGTAGTCGAGCCTAACCTACCCTAATATAGTGCAACCTAATCTAACGTAACTTAACCTAACCTAATGCAGCAAAAGCGTAGGATAACGTCTACAATCCAGTTTAGTGTAGCCATTACCCAACCCAACATAGCCTAGCATAACTTAACATAATGTATTCTACCCTAACGTTACTTAACCTAAACTAAAGCGTGAACGCAACCAAACATAGCCAAGCCTCACAAAACGTCTATTAACCTAGGGTGCAGAGGAAATTAAGTAGTGCACTGTATTGTTTCTTGTAGTGCATTAATGGCGTTGAACTATATCCTGATAAGTTCATACACATATAATGTATGGATGCTATCGCTCACCCCTCACTGCTAATCGCTCTCATATATAGCCCTCTATAAACAATGTTATTGTGTGTGCATCAGGCTACCGCCATTGATCCTGCATTTGGAGAGTTCAAGAGAGTGTTCATTGATGGAAACCTCACTGACCTGTTTAGCGTGTCCAGAAGTTGCGAATTCGCTCCCGAAATATTATAGTAGTAGTAATAGTAATAACTTGATAACCGTATCGAAGCAATAATACTTATAAAACAACTGCAATTGTTAATTTCTTATAACAGCATTAATTTAAAATATCATTAAATATATTCAGAACATTGGAATTTCTACTCCGTCGCAAACTTAGCATGTGATTATTCTCAATCCTTCTGTTGTTTTATTTCAATGTACAATACTCTTGATGTTATTCTCTCCCTCTCCTATTCTATTCTTTATTAACATCCCATAAACATCAGTTTATATCGGTGTCAGAACATTACAACGTGGAAGCTGTACAGAGAGAAGGGAAGGGTTAAGGTTCAATGTGTGTGTATGAGACAGAGAGAGAGGGGGGAGATAGAAACACATAAAAATGGGTGGAGGATAGGAAAGGAGCTGTCGTTTAAACGGGAAATTATTTATATAATTTATAGTGACGCACCAGAAATAATGATTATCATAATCACGGCATAAGTCTTGTGACCCCCTCCATCTTCAAGAGAACTTATCTCTCCAACTCATTCGTAATCCGCCAACACCCCTTCTAACTATGCGTTCATACTTCTCTATTGTTTGGTGTAATGTACCTTCATCCATACTATTTAGATGTTTCTGGTGTGATACGTACACTTTCTCTAACTCTATTATTCTCATTGAAGTTTATTTTTGCGCTGTATTAGAAATGCATTGGGTGGAATAGTGAATATTATAAAGCGTTCAGAAATTGGTTATGCGTTTTGGAGGAAATAGTCATCCTAGCTTTTCCTTGTCTGCAAGCTGATCTATTGTTAACCATTTGCGACGCATAGGATATTAAAGCGTAGGGAAATGATAAACGCCCTCCTGCGCATAGCGTAGTAGAACGTAGTAAATGTTCTTATCGTTTCATATAGGTTCTGCTTATGCTGATCTCAGCTTTTAGGAGCTGTGTAGATGTAAACGTACACCTTCTGCATTATTTCAGCGATTTCGCAAGCCAGAAGGTAACAGTTAACTATAAAAATCACTGTTTATAGCCGGGTGCAGTTGTGTAAGTAGGCAGTTTCCTGTCGCATTTATAGCCATATCAGTACCATGGAGACTGTTCCAAGTACATCACGGTCTAAAAACGCTGTAATGAAAAGGTATTGGTAAAACACGAGGAAATACTTGCAGCAGTTTACGAGGAATTAGATCGCGAAATTAGCTCCGACGAATCTTGGTTTGGCGAGTTAGTAGAAGACACTGATAGGGATCAAAGTGACAGTGAGAGTGCTGAACAGGGGGCTAAAGTTAGTGAAAGGCAAACTAAAACTAAAGCAGCACAGACACAGTGGACCTCCAATTTAACTTTCAATAAGTTATAAATATTGTCATCCCCTATAGGTGCAAAGCATTCTATTCCTACAGGAAGTTCAGAAATGGATTACCTTAAACTTTCTATAGATCCCAATTTTTGCGGAAAAATCGCGGAGGAAACCAACATAAATGTAGCTCAGATTCAGGATAAAAAGGCGGATCCAAAATGGGAAGATCGAATTCAAGAGAGATACAGGCCTATTTAGGTATATATATATACATATAGGGATGGTGGATTTACCTGAAACCAGAAATTACTTTTTGGGGGATTTTTGCGTTTGTCCAATTCTAAGACAAGCAATGACGTTGCTCCGATTTCAAAAGATATCGCAGTACCTTCACCTGAATGACGAATCTGTAAGGCCACGATTAGGGGTAGATTCTTACGATTATCTGTATAAGGTACGACCTGCTTTAGACACAATCAAAAAATTTGCAAGTGTCTAAAAACCAAATCGCGAACTTTCTGTTGACGAAGCGATGATAGGCTTCAAAGGACGCTTCTTTCTAAAACTATACATGCCTGCTAAACCAACAAAATGAGGGATAAAGGCATGGGGTATTGCGGCTAGTAAACGTGGTTATTTATTGGAATGTAAACTCTATCTTAGAAAAAAACGGCGAGAAACAGCGATCTTCTACTTGGGTGTGGTGGCGGTGGTGTGGAGTTTAAGGGCCCGTCGACAGCTAGGTCATTTGGGCCCATCTACTTGGGGGACAGGTTGTTTTAGACATGTGCGAAAAATATACGGGGTTTTGGCATTACGTATATTTTGATAACCTTTTTACTTCTACGCAGCTAATGAAATTACTTTTGGACAGGAAACTGTATGCGTATGGTACAACTGGTGCTGGAAGGAAGGACTGGCGAAAACAATTTTCAAGGTCAAAATAACTGAAATTATAAAGAGACAAATCTTGCAAGCTACAACATAAAGGTATAACTATGGCTGTTTGGCATGATAACAGGGACGTTCTTTTATTATCTACCAACTCCAATCCTAGAACTAATGGGTAAGTAGAAAGGAAGAGTTGCAAGGGAAAAGAACAAATAAGATACCTTGTTCAAATGCAGTGATAAACTATACTGGTAATGTGGCAGAAGTTGATCTGGCAGACTAAAGGTGTGAGTATTATGGTGTCGGCCGACCATCAAAAATGTTGGAAATACTTGTTCCATTTCGTAGTGAATGTTGCTATCGTTAATAGTATTATTATATACGACGTTTCGAACAGACCTACTTCTACAGCTCCTGACAACAGGCTTCTTTACTACAGGCAAAATTTAGTGCAACAGTTAATCGCAGACTTCACGTCACGTAAGCGAGCGGAGTTTCAGTGTTGTCTACCTTATACTCCTGCACCAAGTTCTCTTCACACCCTCGTAAACATCAAGACCGGGTGAAATCGTGTGCTCAGTTTATAGTGAAGAAAAGGAAAACACCATCAGGTCATGCCATACAGTCACAATACAAGTGCAAACAGTGTGACATTGCCTTGTGTAGAATTGGGTGCTTCCTCAATTATCATCGGGCAAAGGGGTGGAAATTCAAAATTAACACAAAGGTGCACATACGAAACCATTAATAACCTTAACTGTATGTATAACATTTTTATTGTGCAAGAAAATATACTAGGTAACATTTTCGGACGTGTTGCAATATCTTCGCTGCAATAATGGCAGGGATATAAACGTATAACGCTGATTACCATAATAAATTGCAGAAATTATTGTATTTTATTTTACTTAAGAATAGCAGATTTTATTCCGGTTTTTAATATCCTAAAGTAACGAATTTCATTGCCATTAATATTGCCGAGTTATAAAGATGCTTTGTAAAGGGGTGCATGTATATAAGTGTTGTTTCTCTACAAAGGGGTTGATGTTTGCAATATTATTGATATAATATTTAATCTTTTGTACTGCAACCAAATTTTAAATGAGTTATTAATTAATAAGCTTAGTTTAGCTACTAAAACTTATGAGTGTATATATGTCACTTTTAGTTTAACATCTGTAGTAGCAGTTCAGAATTTAAATGGCCACAATTCCGCTTGGAGAATAACTAGCTAATAATCTATGCACAGCAAAGGGTTAAGCATATTTTTTCTCGGAGATAATGTGAGGGACAATTCCAGGGATTATAAATATATTTTCAACTAACATTCATTAAACCGTAACATACATGGCCTTTTCCCTCTATGAAATGCTTTGAGGTTAAGTTCCAGCTACTTAACACATTTTTTTTTCAAAAGATTTCACTAGCAAGAATATACAGGCCTTATTTCTCAGAATTTTTGTAGATAGTATATGCTGTAGACACGATTTTAGTGAATTAACCTCTCAGGTTTAAAGAAGGGTGGAAAATTCTGTTTTTTTCTTGTCGGAATCTCGCAGGGTGGGCAATCATGTTTTTCAAAGAATTATTCGGTCAAGTTTAAAAATGGTTTGTGTTATTTTTGAATCTCGCAAATGCTTGTGATTTTAAGACGCAATGGACTGAAAGGGTGAGAGAGAGAGGATATTTTATATTTTGGGGGTCGAAGAACATGTACTCGGTTTGAAGGTGGATATGTTAGCACCATACCGTGGGAGCTCTCCAGGTTTGCTTGTGGCACACGCGGAGCGTCAAAGCAGGGTCCGTGATCATAGCTATGTGAAAACGTTAGAGAGGGTATAGGCAGAAACCTAGTGAATGGAATCACCACGTATGCGCGAGGGGTCCTGTCATGGTGAATCCGCTTCCCCCTGGTGATGGGAAGTAGATTGCAATCGCTATGCCAGAGGGGTTGCGGTGCATACAGCCTTCAGACGAGTGTAGGATCTCGATGTCGTAAGATGGAATGTCTTCATGCTACCAAAAACTTCCCATGTTAAATGTCATCTCACGCATTTTGGAGTAGTCATTTAAGCTGGCCCTGTTTGTAGCCATAGATTTTTAATTAATTCAAGACGTGTAATATTTTATAAGCCAGAAAGTTTCCCGCAAAACAGAACTAGACGAGTTGCTATATTAAAGGAGTCTTAATATTTTACACTCAGATATCTCTCTGTACCGTTTTTGTACTACAGCGTGTTAGTTAGGAAATTTTCAAAAGCTAAAATTATTAACCTCATTCTTTAAATTGTAATGCAAATTATACGAGATAACTATAAAACACTTCTACACGCGAGCCAGACTGAATTTTTATATTTGGTATCCACTAGACAGGGCATCGGTGTCTTTCACACTGAAACCAATTAATAATCACCTATTTATGTTAGTCAATTTGCGGTCATACATCTTAATTATGTTTTTTTCGGGATAATTATAAAACAATTCTGCACACTTCTGATGTTTAATATTTGGTTATCAACGAGATGCGGCAACGGTATATTTCCCTTTGAAATCAGTTGCTAATTGCTTAGTTATGTTAATTTATTCATCGGCATACCTCTCTCCATGACTTAATATCTAATACAATTCTATACAATTAGGTGGTTTGGAGTTTTAGCGATTTTTTCAATAGCGGATTAATAACTTTTTATTGGAACACTTCCGACTCTAGCCATATAGAATAATGTTTAAATGTGGAATTGTTTATATAATTTATAATTGAAATGACAATCTTTGAAATTGTACCTATGTTTAAGGTAAAATGGCGTGAAAGACCCTGCAAGGGGGATAAAAAGGGAGAGAAAGAGAGCTAGATTAGAAAAACTGATTCGTTTACGTATGTATGTGGGTGTGTGCATGTGTGTGAACAGCGTAACTCAATCAAGGCTCGCGTATCAATTAATATGCAGTTAATTATTTTAATCAATCAAACACACGCGACGGGGTAGCCATCTCCCGGTGCGCGGTTTAGCCTCGTTAAAGTCAATGATGTGTGATAATTATACAAGTAATATTATCATACTATTAGTATTACTTAATATACACGATAAAACATGTATACGATAACAACCAGGCGCGGAGGACAGCTAATGTACACTTAATGCTATTAATCAATTACACTGTCGGCATTCTTTAATATACAGTTTAGCACCCATATACGATACTAGAGATCCAATCCGCTAGGGAGGTGGCATAGGCTTTAGCGGTGGCTTTAACATTTTAGGTGAATAAGGTGAGACAATTATATATATCAACATTATTATGTAAATTAAATTAAAACTGAGTTATATTTATGGACGCTGTTTAACTACAATGGTCCTTCACGTCCCATTCTATATGCAGCGTGAAATACCAGTAATTTTGCTCAGAGGCCTCTTTATCAGGATTGAGGTTCCTTTAGGTGCCGTAAATATACGACTCGGGACCACCGGCGTCACTTCCTCTCCGAAGGAAGACATGCTAAGGAGTTTTTCGCCTGAAAAAATCCGCGCGTGTTTGAATCCGCAAAAAAGTATTATGTGACTGATTGACATGTCATACATCACACGTCAACCCATATCAAACGCTTGTCAATTAGGTTTGACATGTAACAAGCACTTGGAAATAGCGCTTCATTTGGCGGCAAGTGCCTTCAAAAGGAGCGGGGTATAAAGGAAACACCTGAAATATAATTAAACGGTGAAATAAGCTAATCGGATTATACGCCTCATTAATTGTCAGAATTCCCTTTGAACTCGAATATCCTTAACTTTATCACTTGCGTGAAGCTTCGGTGAATGATATTGGTGCAACTGCTGCTCATGTAAAGACTTAAAACAATAATTGAAGCATAAAGTTTACATAAAGTGGAATATGGATAAAACTGATTTCAGGGGTGTCCGGTTGGGTATTTAAAATCTCCTGTTCAATATCGAGAGTTCGGTCACACCCCACATGGACTGTGTGCAAAGTTCAATCCAACTCAATTAAACATGGGAGACTTAAAGGTAAGGTATTAAAAATCATGCATCACAGGAAGACTTTAAGAGTCACATAAGGTCGGTGATGGTCACCAGATCCAAATTTTCCTCCAAATCGCTGATGAAGTGTGCATTTGTACGTAGGTGGCCTAAAATAAAGATGTGGGGCACTTTTACCAGATATAAGTTTCTAAAGTTTTGTTTAATCGTTCAAACAGTGTTTATTTGCATGCATAAGATTGGAATTTTCTGGAGCTAGTCTTTGTAAGACCAAAATCGCCTTCAATTATTGCCGGGTTCTAAAGCATAGCTACCCAAATATTAAAATGGGTGATATTATGCAAATAAGCAGACAACAATACTAGTGGAAATCATTTTTGGAAAGTGTCAGATGGTAATAACCGGATCTTCCAGTGCAAGTGTAATGTTCTATTAGAGTAGTTTGAATATTGAAGATATGTAAGTAAAGCAAGTAAAATTACAATATACGAGTATAGCTGTGAAAACTGTAAGTAGCCTATAACTTTCGTGAAATTTAAGGTTTAACTATTCTAAGTGTACACTGTGGTCAAATGGTACAGATTAGTGAATAAGGGGTTGAAAATATTATTAGGGTTATCTTCCAAAAGCTGCAATTTTAACCGCCCTTTAGCTTAAGTAAATAAACTTGTGTTCTGACTGATCATACGGTGCAGCTTTATACATTTGGGGTTTAAAATATAGGTAAGCCCATATTTTAGACATTTAAAAGCAATAGAGGACGAATATATGTTTGGTGTAGCTTTCGTAAGATATTTGGCAGAATGTAGCATATAATTATACAGTATTTTGCTCACACGAACTTATCAGTACATATTTCTACATAAAGAGTTAAACATGTGATAATGGCAGGCTTTGAAAGTACAAGGTAGCGTACAATTTCCATTAGGCCCTACAGGACAAGCTTCTGCATAGATAGGTAAAAGAGTATTGACTTGTATGTAAGGGATTTAAAGAACGCGTAGCGGAAGTTATTGAAATTTGTATCGCAAATTATCAGTCTTTTAAAGATTTTAGAACACAAGTGTACAATTCGTTATAGTCATACCAAACATACCCTCTGATAGAAGCGTTAAACAAAATCAGAAGTAAATTCGGTAGTATCGACAAATACAACTCCTCGGTCCTGCAGTAACCGAATTTTATACATTTTAACTCCCCCATTTCACCGCCGTGTTCACATTATGAGCGAAAACGACTTCCACTGATAACCATAACCAAAGAAACGGGAATAAATTTGGGTGACATGTATGTGTAAACTCACTAGTCTCTAGATTTTAGTACTTCTTCAGTTATCATACATGATGGAATAATAAAAACCAGTTGAGTGATTATTGAGTTTCCCTTTTACACATCCACTCGTTTTTTCTATTTACATTTTTAGCCAGCATAGATAAACACCCCACAATTGATTATACATTTCAGGTGATTCACCTGTCCCATTTTTTGAATTTATGCAACCCACTAAGATAAAAATTCACTTTGAGTCTATCTTTACCTTTCACTCTACACCTAAGATATGTACATAGACTGAAGATGGCTAAATAGCTCAACGAATAAGTGGTTTAAGGGACAAAATGTATTCGCGATATAAATTCATTCCAAAAATATCGTACTCTTACATTGGGAGCTTCTTTAAATTTCTACACAATTTATAACCCTTTTTACAGTAGGTATGCATTCGTACATCCCCGAAAACTCCTACTGATCGAGCACCTATCGTAATGAATCCACGATAAAATGAGATAAAACAAAATGATGGATCTATGTCAAAGTAACGTTATAGTTTACGACCAGTTAAAGACACGCCTACATTCATAAAGGAGTTGCACAGTGAGATAAATATACTTAGATTGGTAATAATTCAATTCTGGCATAAACCACACCACTTACTAGTCCGTATAGTAAGCGCAATGATTTAAACAATGTTATTAATAAAGATAAAAAACAAAAAGTTTAAAATTACACTAATGGTTAAAACATACTGGTAATGTTACGAAGCGAGCGCTAGCTTCAGGATACCTCAGCCAGCATTGGAGTTCGAAAGGCTGATACCTATCATGTTGTGATGTTCGATCTGTTTATTACGCTCCGGTTAGAACGGTGTTCTGAGAATACTGTTCGAATATGTGGTAATGGGTAAAAATGTTTTTACCTTCCATTTTGCTTCTTTCGATTAATAATTAGGTTTTACAAACAAAATATTTTTCTATGACAATTACAAATAAATTGCATTAAATGGATGGGAATGCCCCAGACGTTTTATGGTACGTCTATACTGAACACAGAAGCAAATTAGTAGCTTCAGCAGCCATCTAATATCGAATTTGCACATCCAAGCAAGGTGTATATCCTTCAAAATACGAAGCGCCCATACACCCGCGTCGATATCAGGCATGACGTAACCTTCTATGCTTTTTGCAGTACTTCTAAACCTTCTAGCCTCAATTATTCGAAGGCATACAAAACGATGAATTCAAACGAGGAATATGTGGATAATTATGATGTTGCTCTTTGGTGACACAAGATATAATGCAGTGGAAGCAAGACGCCTACAACAAGAGCAATTTTCAAGACCACCTACCAGGATGCGTTTCGAAGAGTTGAAAGGCACCTCCATGAAACAGGGTCAGTCAAATGTCAGTCTCCTGCTCGGGATGCTCCAGTGTCTTCTTGAGATAATGAAGAAACCGTGCAATTTTACAATTGAATACAACCCGCATACCAGCTCCAAAGCCATAACACGGAATATGAATATGAGCCAGGCATCAGTGTTGCGTATATTGCAATTCATTAAATTCTTTTCGTATCACCTCAGCTACACCGGCTATCTATGAACGCTACCATCAAGCGCGAGTAGCATTTTCGCAATGGTTACTGCAACACGTGAAAATTGACACGGGATTCTTAAGGAATATGCTGTTTAGTGACGAAGCCAAATTCCACAATAACGGAAATGTGTGAACCGATACCATATGCATTATTCGAATACATACTGAGTGAGAGATGAAGCAGTATGTTTTGAGTAGTTAAATAAAATTATAATCATAGGGAGAATAAGTATCGATAACAGTAAGGATAGTGTTAAATAAAACTGGAAAGCGAATGTTACTGTAAGTGGAAATAAGGGTTGAGAGAGATAGTGGCATCAGCGGCCGGAAACGGGTGATTTTACTCTCTATTGTTAAGTGTCCCGTTAGGTTGCTGGAACGCAGAGGTGTAGAAAAGGGTCAATGTTCGCCAAAAGGCAGATAGCCTTAGGCCTCCGGTGAAAGAAGCTAGAAATTAGACGATAGTGGAATGGGGAGATATACAACGTTTGAAATAGAGAAACAGGAGATTTTAGAATACGCACTTGGCCGTGGTAGTTCCTTAGAGATGGTTGTCAGAAGAGTTTAGAATACACACTCGGCCGTTGTAGCTCCTTGGAGATGCTTGTTAAGAAAATGTGTAGGAAAGTTTAGAATACACACTTGGTTGTGGTAGTTCCGTAGAGATGGTTGTCAGAAGAGTTTAGAATACACACTCGGCCGTTGTAGCTCCTTGGAGATGTTTGTTAAGAAAACGTGTAGGAAAGTTTAGAATACACACTTGCTTGTGGTAGTTCCGTAGAGATGGTTGTCAGAAGAGTTTAGAATACACTCTTAGGAAAGTTTAGAATACACACTTGGTTGTGGTAGTTGCGTAGAGATGGTTGTCAGAAGAGTTTAGAATACACACTTGGCCGTTGTAGCTCCTTGGAGATGTTTGTTGGTAAAATGTGTAGGAAAGTTTAGAATACACACTTGGTCGTGGTAGTTCCATAGAGATGGTTGTCAGAAGAGTTTAGAATACACACTTGGCCGTTGTAGCTCCTTGGAGATGTTTGTTAGTAAAATGTGTAGGAAAGTTTAGAATACACACTTGGTTGTGGTAGTTCCGTAGAGATGGTTGTCAGAAGAGTTTAGAAGAAGAAGAAGAAGAAGAAGAAAGGCGTAGCTCAGTAATATATATAAAAATTGGTAATTCATTAATCTATAAAAAGTGCATTTAATTGTCTATGATTTTAAGAAATAGAAAGTTGTAACTAATTTTAAAATAGACACTAAAATGGAGCAGAAATTGGAAAGTGATAATTTAAGCAAAACAAGTGTAGGAAATGTAGAGGCAGCAGCCGAATCAAATTCGTATAGGCTAATGTTTAGCGAACAGCAAGATCAGGATAGCAATATAACAAACGTTTTCCAACAAATGTTATCAACATTTCGGGCATTAGATTAAAAACTGAATAGTCAGAGCCAAAAGTTAATAAATGAACTAGAAAGCAACATAATGCAAGAGGATAAGGCTCAAATAGAAAAGCGGAATGAGGTTTTATGTGAAATAAGGTCGAATCAAAATTACATGCATAAGGAATTTTTGGTAGTTCGTGCCGAAGTACAGGAAGCGCACGGCGAAATTGATCGCGTTAAAAAGCAAATAGAAACCATAAAATGTAACAATTAAAATGTGCATGAACAATTGTGTGATGATTTTCGTAACAATTGTGAGAGGATTGAGCAAAAACAAACAGAAATACCAAATCACATCCGATCTGAATTGAGTACAATTAAGAAAACAGTGGAAGAGCAAAACAAAATTAATTCTGAAGGAATAAATGTATTGAAGGGATCCCTCACACAAATTGTTGGAAGTCAGCACAAAACTTCTAGGGACTTAGCAGAAATGCAAGAGGCCATAAGCCGCATAGAAATAGAAAGGAATTCAAACCAAAGTGCTAGAACAAATGGTACGGCAGATCGATTTTCATTGGGATAGATTTCGCCACAAACATGTGAAAGTAGCAATAATGGTGCAGGCAATAACTTGAATAATAGTTTTATGCATGGTCAGTTGACAATACCCACACAATTGTTGAATGAAATATCAATTCCAACGTTCGATGACAGTATTGACAATGCTAAGTGGTATATCCTTAATTTAGAATCATATTTTGCATTGAATGGTATTCCTGAAATATATAGAATAATGGTAGTGAAAAGAGGGTTAAAAGGACGATCCCTTAGTTGGTTTAGATTAACCTTAGCAGACCAGGCAACCTATCTGCAGTTCAGGCAAGCTTTCTTGAACAAATATTGGAATGTATCCACCCAATATAATGTCAGGATACAAATTTATAATGGACGTTACCACCCGCATTCAGGGGAAGGAATGGTCGATTATTTTCTGAAGCTGGCAAAACAAAGTTAATTGTTAGAACCACCTATGAGGGAGAACGAATTTATAGATTTAATGGCTTACCATTTTCCAAGTGAGATATAAAACCACCTTATCGTAGCTAAACCACGAACAATGGGGGAAGTTCTTGAACTTTTGATGGCTTTTCAAAGTCAGCCTTATGAACGAAGCGATATTGGCCTAAGAACCCATAGTACTCAATTCGCAGACGGGCAAAGGGCAAGCCATAATTTTAACACTCGCATGCGTGATTCATACCAAGTTAGCGAGAGTTATAGAGACAACACTACTAGAACACCTAATAGGCAGAATTATAGGAGAAATGGACCTACAGGCGAAAACTATAATAGAAATGTCCATAGTGCACAAAACAGGCAGAATTCCCTGATAAGCTTTATTCAGTTTGAAAACGAAAGGAGAGGAGACTATAGTTCATGGAGAAATAGCTGGGGAGTAATAATAACAATAATAATAATAATAATAATGATAATAATAATAATAATAGGCAATATGCAAATGGACCGAGACGTGATGGACACGGTAGCACGAATACCGGACGTAACTCACCACGATGGAGAGGCCGCTCACCCAACCAAACCACGCACGAGGAGGCGAGAGTAAATCCGCCAGAAATAAGCTCAGGACATATTGAACCAATGCATCTGGAAAACTCCAATTAGACCAAACTGTGTCTCCGGGTAGGGTCAGGGACCAAGTAGATGTAAGCAATGCATTACTGAGAGAAGGGGACGAAATAAATGAACAAAATAACGTCATTGAATTAGGCAGTGAGAGTAGCGCGTCAGTGCGATTAGGCAGGCCGACAGTACAGAGATGATAGACAAATGCGAGATCGTGGAAGCACCGAAAATCAAAGCAGTAATAGAAAAAGAGAAATATTATGCGACTATAGATAGTGGCGCATCGGTGTCTGTAATCAGTTCAACAATATTTAACCATTTAGTAGCAAGGGGATTAAAGCTACAGACGCTACCCGTAAAGAACGTATTCTGTGTGTTAGCGATTGGTCGTTCGAATAAACAGCGCGTAAAACAACAAGTTATGTTGACGCCAAAAATAGGAAGCATTGAGTTAGATTGTATTTTTCTTGTTATTCCATATCTGGTGGTAGAAATATTATTAGGTAGTGATTTCTTGACCGCAATGAGAGCACAGCTAGATTACCAACACGAACGGTTAATTTTAAGAACAGCTGGTCGTGAAGTCATTGAACCTTTTGTTGAGGTAGAGACAAGCATAGAGCATGGACAGACACAAGGGGAGAGGGACCTCCATGAAGAAGCAGCATTCTTTGTGGAATATTTACAAACAAATAGTCATGAGGAAATTGTGAAGTTTTGTTTTGAAGATGGTGAGCAATTACAAAAGGATATAGCTTGTTTTGATGCAATAAATGAGAAGGAAAATGCGGAAGACGAGCAGTTTAAAACTATTAGATATTAGTCTGACTGTGGGACAAGAGTCGAACCCATTAGCGCGCGTAAATAGAGAATCTGTCCAGCTAAACGAGGCTAATGAGGCTAAGACCATCGGAAGATAAAAATGAAAGCTAATGGTGTGTAATGAGCAGGAAGGGATGTTATTTAAAGTTCTAGGAGATAAGAGCCGGTAATTTCTGAGAGAACTGGATGTTGTAATGCATATAAGTATATGAGTTTGATATAAATGTCCAGGTATAATTACAAAATAATTCGGGGGTCGTGCGTTCGAAGTAAAATGCATTCAGTCAGATAAAATTATGGGGAGGTACAACATTGCACTGTTAAGACCCTTTAAAGAATTAAATGAATAGAAACACTGTTTAGCATTGTGAATGGAGTATGTCACACACATAGAGAGAGAGCTGTGATGATGATGATGATGATTATGATGAGATGGGGCTTAAGGGCGTTCAACTGCTATGGTTATTAGCGTCCTTACAATGTAAAAAATATAAAATTGAAAAGTCAAAAAACTAAAAAACCACACACAAACCCGCTTGGTCAAAAGCACTAAAAAACACAACAGACCAACGACTAAAATCTACAAACTAAAATCATGGTCACTAAAAGAATAAAACAACGTGTCAAGAACTGTAGAATACAAGGGATATGAGCGCCTTATGTCGGTCGGGGAGAAGAGCCCCATTAAAATTAACAATATAAAAGCTCAAAGCTAACAGACGCTCAGCGCAACAAATGTGCCGATTAAAACCAATGGCACTTATAAAACGTAAAAGACATTCTACAGCATGCGCGTCGTCTGCCAAAACGTTAGCTATGACAACAGGCAGACCCACGCGAACGCGCAGTGGAGCTAAAACTTGACACTCAGTTAAAATGTGACGCACCGTTAAGGGCGCATCACACTGCTGACACAGTGGAGCCGGGTCACCACTGAGCAAGTATCTGTGACTAAAAATGCAATGTCCAATTCGTAAACACGCTAAAAGTACCTCTTCCCGACGTATAGAACGAGAAGAGGTACCCCAGACTAACGGGAGAGGTTTAACCTCCCGCAATTTGTTCCCCCGGAGGGCCGTCCACTCATCGCGCCAAAGCGAGAGGATGCGGCGACGTAAAATAACACACGAATCAGCCGAGGGAACAACACAGGTAAAATCTCTGGGTAATAAAATAGTCGATTTGGCAGCGGCGTCAGCAGACTCATTCCATGAGATGCCCACATGACCTGGAATCCACATGAAGGAGACGCGGATGCCAGGGGCACCAAGCAAGTGGACCAGGTCATGTATGCGCTGTACGAGGGGGTGGTAATTGTACAGTGCGCAAATACTTTGAAGAGCACTCAGGGAGTCTGAACAAATAAAACAGTGCCGTAAGTCGTGCCGCTGGACGTATAAAAGTGACTGATAAATACTAAAACGTTCGGCGGTAAAAATCGAACATTGCCCGAGTAAACGAAATGTAAAACTACGATTACCATCAACAAAGGCACACCCTACTCCAACATCAGTCTTAGACCCATCAGTATATATATATAAAACCAAAGTCTCCGAACTGCGCCTGGAGTTCTAAAAAGGCCGATCTAAGAACTGAACAAGGGGTCTCATACTTCGACATTGACGCGAACCCAAGGTGACACTGGGCCTCAGCGCGAAACCCATGGAGGAAAACGCGTTTCTCCCCTGGGAAGGGCCGGCGCTGGCGTAAAGTCCAAATGCCGAAGAAGCTTTCGAAATCGAACCCCTGGAGGGAGTATGGCAGAGGAGTTAACGAAATATTGCCGATCAAGCGAATCTTCGTAAAATACATCGAAAGACGTGTGGTCAGGCAAGCTTGAGAGTCGACAGGCATAGCTGCACAAAAGCATCTCACGCCGGAAGGACAGCGGAGGCTCTGCCGCTTCAGGATACAGACTGGGTACAGGGCTAGCTGAAAAGGCCCCTATAGCGACTCTTATACCACGATGATGAATGGCATTCAAACGACGTAACGCACATGGACGTGCCGATGAATAGACAATGCACCCGTAATCAAGCTTGGATCGAACCAAGCAGCGATAAAGACGCAGAAGGACGGTCCGATCAGCTCCCCAGGATGTACCACTTAAAACACGTAAAATATAAGAGAACGGTCACACTTTGCTTTTAAAAACGAAATGTGCGAAATCCAGCTCAGCTTCCTATCAAATATCAACCCCAAAAATTTCACTTCGTCTGCAAAGGGAAGTATTCTTGGCCCAAGATGGAGAGAGGGCGGAGGGAAAGCCTTCCGACGCCAGAAATTGATACAGACGGATTTTTCTGAGGAGAAATTAAAGCCGTTGGCGTTACTCGAGGCGTAGAAACGGTCGATACAGCTCTGGAGACGGCGTTCGAGTAACCAGGTCCGCCGTGAACTGCAATAAATGGCAAAATCGTCAACAAAAAGGGACGATGAAATGCCAGGTATAATACAATCAACAATGGGGTTGATAGCAATCGTAAAAGGTGTGACACTGAGTACAGACCCCTGCGGTACACCGTTCTCTTGAATAAAACGACTAGATAATAGGGACAATGGTGGCTTCGCATCAAACGGAAGGAAAGAGGCCGTCTTGCCAAATACGGTTGTAGACTGTAAGAGAAAGAGTTCACTGTCGGCTGAAAGGTTCTTTAACATCAGGACATGAATGCCGTCCGGCCCTGCAGCGGAGTGCCTAGAGCAATGAAGAGCGTGCTCCAGCTCCCTCATTGTGAAAAGTTCATTATAACACCCATTACTAGCAGACCGAAAATTAAAGGTGTCGGAATCCAGCCGGTCTTTGATAGAGCGAAAGCCGGTGGAATAATGGTCTGAACTGGAAACAGCCTCAAATGCAGCACCCAGAGTGTTAGCGATGGCAGCCGGATCCACTATGGTGGCATTGGGAACCTGAAGGCCAGAAACAGTACAATGCAGTACAGTATCTTTACCTGAGAAGCGACGAAGTTTATCCCAAACAACAGATGAAGGCGTAAAGTGATTAAAAGACTCGGCAAAACGAGTCCAAGATGCATTCTTGCTATCCTAAATAATGCAACGAGCCCTGGCGCGCAATTGTTTAAAAGAAACCAAATTATCTAATGTAGGGTGGCGCCGAAACACCCTAAGCGCAGTCCTACGAGCACGAACGGCGTCCCGAAAATCCTCGTTCCACCACGGAACAGCAATACGCCGAGGGTGAGAGGATGGTCGGGGAATTGTGCGTTCGGCGGCAGACAGAATCGTAGTCGAAAGGTGCTGCACCATTTGGATAACATCAGTGAAGGGCTGGTCCGCAAAATACACGAGGCTGGAATACAGTCTCCAGTCTGCTCTTCTGAATATCCAGGTAGGTACTCTGGAATGCTGGACGTGGTGGGATAGAAGAGACACGATGCAGGGCTAATGGTCGCTGGAGTAGGTGTCAGCGACGACGTTCCACTGCAGACGACTAGCAAGCTGGAGTGAGCAAACGGCAAGGTCCAGGTGAAAGAATGTACCAGAAGAAACGAAAAAAAAGTAGGTTCACCTGTAGTGAGGATGGAAAGATTGAAGTGGTAAAAAATGTCGGAAAGAACAGTTCCCCTCGCACAAGCCCTTGGCGAACCCCACAGGGGCTGACGGGCATTAAAATCTCCCAACAGAATAAATGTTGTTGGGAGAGCGGACAGGAGAGCTCGAATGTACGCGGGAGCGAGGGGAAACAATGGAGGTGAATACACAGAGCAAACAGAAAAGGAAAAGCCGGGTAATTGAACAGTTACGGCAACAGCTTGCAAGTCGGACGTAGGAGCGAGAGTTTGAAAATGAACGTCGCTACGCACTAATATCATGACACCTCCATGGGCAGGAGTACCCTCCTCCGGCTCAAGATCGTAGGGAACCGGAGTATACCCTCGGAGATCAAAAGGATCGTGAGGGTGAAGCTTAGTCTCCTGCAAACACACTATCATGGGTGAATGGGAAGGCAATAAAAGTTGCAATTCCGCCCTATGCGATCGTACACCACGTAAATTCCAGGTAAGGATAGCCATAAAGAAAGGGATAAACTTCTTACTTAGAAGGGCGGCTCAAAATTACCTTGTGCTTAACCCTTGGGCTCGGGCTTTTGGTATGGAGTTGGTCAGACTCCATAGCCTCCTCGAAGGGAGGGCCCACGCGCTCAGAGCCAGAAACCGATTCAAGCACCGAGAATCGGTTCTGGGTAGCGATGGGTGAGGGGCGCCGCTGAGCGCGGCTTGTCCCAGGAGCGTCCTGGGACTGCGACCTCTGAGGAGGAAAAGGAAACTTTTCTTACTGCGCGCCCGCGGAGGGTCCTTCAGAAAATCTTCCCTACGAAGTTTCTGCTTTGGTTTCTTTTCAGCGGATTGCGAATTCAGTGACTTGGGACCAGCTTTAGATGGCTTGCTAACTATACCAGAAATGGACGGCCGGATGGTAGTGGCGGTTAATGCAGCCATGGTCTAGGTCTGAGTTTCGGCATCTACTCGTGGTACTGGCGAGGCAACAACAGAACAATATGTGCCAGATCGCAGGAGAGAAGGTTGGCGCGTATGGTAACGCCTCCGGGCCTCGGCGAAGGAGAGTTTCTCCTTTACCCGGATCTCCTGGATCGCCTTCTCGTCCAAGTACCGCGGACAGTCGGCAAATGACGCAGAATGAGACCCTTTGCAGTTAACGCAGACGGGGGCTGTGGAACAGGTACCTTCGTGTAAGGGCTGGCAACATGTTGCACAGATGTTAACGGCACTCTGACATGAGACTTGTGTATGCCCAAAACGTTGGCATTTAAAACAAAGCAGAGGTCTAGGAATATAAGGCCTCACAGAAACCCGTTCGTGCCCTGCGGAAATGCTCCTGGGCAGATCGACGCCATCAAATGTTATAAACAGGGTACGTGTGGGTACCAAAACTTCTTCGCGTTTGGCCTGCACTCGATGCACTGCTGTCACCTTTTGATCCGAAAGATAGTCTATGAGTTCGTCGTCCGACATACCATCGAGGCTATGGGTGGTAATGACACCTCGACAGGAATTCAATGTGCGGTGCTTCTCCACACGGATGGGATAGCCGTGGAAAAGCGTAGCGCGCAACAAGATCTTACTTTGCTGATCGGACTTCGTTTGTTCTAATAAGGAACCGTTCCATAGACGAGTGCAGGACTGAACTGCACCAGCAATAGCATCAATGCCCTTTTGAATAATGAAGGTGTTCACCTTCTCAAAACTTTGCCCTTCTTCGGTTCGTGAAATGACCAAGTAACAACCAGTTGTCGCTGGTGTCACTTTTGTTACATAAACTTTTCGGCGCTTATTTGAATTAATGGAGAAAGGGTGCTCCATAGCGAATTAAATCCTCCACCATTGCAACCGTCTCCGACCTCGGGCTCTGACTTCCCGGGCGTTATCCCGGCTTGGGTGAGTGGCCTATCTATACCTATCTCACCCCAGGGTCACACCTCCCAGAACATAGGCAGAGGGACCCAATCGCCGTTAGAAGTCAGCAGCTCATGCAATGGCTCCCCCGCGGGACTGCAGTTGAACAGTGGATACGAACACAAACCCTACATGACGACTCCGGGTGGTGGGGATGACGCCATTACACACTCACCCAGCTGCGCACCTCCTACGCGGGTATCCGTCAGTCTGTGTCCACGGAGGAGTAAAATAAAAGGTTAAAAGAAACTAAAAGTGTGTGGGCGTTTCGCACGCAAGGTAGGCTGGCGGAGAAGTAAAAGAAATGTGTAAATGAATGGACGTGGTACGAAATGTGCAGAAATAGAAGAGAGAATAAAGAAACGATGGCGAGGGAGCCAGGGAATGAAATGCACAGAACGCACGAGAGCCTACCTTGAGTCCCCCGGTCACGAGAACGAACCCACCTCGACCGGACGGGGATGAAACGATGAAGATGTCGATGAGCGGCTCGGGAACCCCCGGGTACGCCAACACCCGTACTCACATAAGGTGAGCCCCTGGGGGGAGAGAGAGAGCGAAAAAAATTTAAACATTCACAATAACTAATAATTGAAAAGGGGGAGAGAAGCTAATAATATATGAATTTACTAAGATTAAGCACTCCATTATGTGCATAGATAATAAAGGAGATGTAAATAAATAGGTGAATAAATCGTTGTTGCGTGCATCATTATTGATATAAAAAATAAATAAATAAATGTATATACACGTTAGAATAAGGTAGTGAGTAAAACAGTGAAGTGAAACAAAGCGTGAAAAGTCTTGAGTGTGCACATTATGAATAAATAAGTAGATAAGTAAATAAACAAAACTCTTGGAATGATGTTGCAGAACAATAAATAAAAAACACAATGACACAACCACGACAAACATATTTGATAATATGAAGAGTTTGTATAAAATGCAGAAATGTATATTATTTGTATATTATTGTAAATTCTTTTTTGTATTTTGTAAATAGCTTTGTTACAGTTAATATGTACATATTGTAAGGGTATCTGTATGATTGTATTATGTTTGTAAAATGTTTAAGTGTAAGTCCTGTGAAGACGAAACACACACACACGTACATAGATTCTTTAAATGTTAGGGACAGAACCGATTTTTTTTTCAAACGGGGCTTCTGATAGAATGCCAACTGTTTTTAGAAGTATAGTAACCATTCTATCAGGGGGCATATTGAAGTAGTATGTTTTGAGTAGTTAAATAAAATTATAATCATAGGGAGAATAGGTATTAATAACAGTAAGGATTGTGTAAATAAAACTGGAAAGTGAATGTTACTGTAAGTGAAAATAAGGGTTGAGAGAGACAGTGGCATCAGCGGCCGGAAACGGGTGGTTTTTTCCTCCATTGTTAAGTGTTCCGTTAGGTTGCTGGAACGCAGAGGTGTAGAAAAGGGCCAATGTTCGCCAAAAGACAGATAGCCTTAGGCCTCCAGTGAAAGAAGCTAGAAATCTGGCGATAGTGGAATGGGGAGATATAGAACGTTTGAAATAGAGAAACAGGAGATTTTAGAGTACGCAGTTGGTCGTGGTAGTTCCTTAGAGATGGTTGTCAGAAGAGTTTAGAATACACACTCGGCCGTTGTAGCTCTTTGGAGATGTTTGTTAAGAAAATGTGTAGGAAAGTTTAGAATACACACTTGGTCGTGGTAGTTCCTTAGAGATGGTTGTCAGAAGAGTTTAGAATACACACTCGGCCGTTGTAGCTCTTTGGATATGTTTGTTAAGAAAATGTGTAGGAAAGTTTAGAATACACACTTGGTCGTGGTAGTTCCATAGAGATGGTTGTCAGAAGAGTTTAGAATACACACTTGGCCGTTGTAGCTCCTTGGAGATGTTTGTTAGTAAAATGTGTAGGAAAGTTTAGAATACACACTTGGTCGTGGTAGTTCCATAGAGATGGTTGTCAGAAGAGTTTAGAATACACACTTGGCCGTTGTAGCTCCTTGGAGATGTTTGTTAGGAAAATGTGTAGGAAAGTTTAGAATACACACTTGGTCGTGGTAGTTCCATAGAGTTGGTTGTCAGAAGAGTTCAGAATACACACTTGGCCGTTGTAGCTCCTTGGAGATGTTTGTTAGGAAAATGTGTAGGAAAGTTTAGAATACACACTTGGTTGTGGTAGTTCCGTAGAGATGGTTGTCAGAAGAGCTTAGAATACACACTTAGCAGTGGTAGGCGCGATGATATGAAGCGTAACAAATAGGAAATTGCGCGTGTGTGTGTCGAAGTAATAAAAGGAATCAAATGTTAAAACGGTAACGGTAAATAAGCGAGCAGGAAAACAAACAGTCGTATTCACCACTAACCCGAGATCCAAGATCCATGCAAAGAACCATGAGCTAGTACCGAACCCGATACCATTCTTACAAATCCGTACCGCAGAACCAACATACCACCGCAAAGTTTCGCTCTAACGTGGGGCCAGAATCTACATACCACCGCAGAGAGATTGCGTTTCAGGTGAATGCATTCAAAATGTGGTGTGCAATCCTAGGCGATCAACTAACAGGAAGGTATTTATTCAAGGTAACCTCTCGGCAACTCGATAATTTCAATTTTTTCGAGAAGATCTGCCGCTATTATTATAAAACGTGCCGCCAATGAAACGGGAAAAAATGTGGTTTCAGCAGGATAAAGCGACCCATGATCGTCCGTAATTGTACAGAATTACTTACACGGAGTATATCCAGAAAAATGAATTGGACGGGGAACCCTATCGTTTTGCCGGCTAGATCTCACTCCACTGTACTTATTCCTGTGTTTGGTTGTTTAAAGAAAGAGGCCATGCAGAAGAACACAGAAACCAAATCTAGTACGGTTGCTGATTAGTGAAGCCTGCAGGCATATCGCACCTCACAAACATATTGCAACACACAAAAACATCTCTAAGACCGCACGCTCTAAGTATATTATCGAAAGAGGGCGACATTTTGAGCTCCTGCTTCATTAGGCAAGTGACTTTTGACTCAGCTTATTCCCGCATGTGATTCTAATTGTGTTAAAATATTGATATATAACTATTTTTCTGTATTTACTAAATACATTTCTTATTTGCTTTCTTGTTATTCGGCAATTCTTTGTGTAACGAGTTCTAAATGTAATGGAATAAATTTTAATAAAGCCATATGAAACGGCATTCACTGCCTTCTCAGAAACAGGTATGCTGAAGGCGATGAGTGTAGTGATTACTGATTTACAAAGCAAACAAAAAAACGTTATTGTTATAACGGATATGAGCCTAAGAAAGATCCCTGTAGTTCATGACAGACTGACGTTGAGCCCATTTGACCACACCAAGCCTCTACCGAGCTCTTTCACATGAAACATTTCGGTATTAAGCTCTTTTCTAATCTACGCCAGATATGTTTTAGTTCTTGACAGCTTATTAGTTTTCACGAAACCTCACGTCATTGTTATCAGATAGGTCTAAGAACGACTAATTATATTTGACGCAATAAAGGTGCAAATCAAATTATTGCTTGACAAATGGAGCGATGTCTTCATGTAGGACTATAATGTGCGGGTTGTATACACACGAAAAATAGGGTCAGCTCCATCTTTGCCTTGCGTGTGTGAGCGCAAGATCAGCAACTTTGTTGTTAGGCCAAGGCCAAATAATCTAAAGGAATGTGAATTAGTTTCGATATCTGTTAAGTGTATAAAGTACCAAGGTTTGAAGATATTCCATAATTGGAATATTCTAGACGATCGGTCCCTTGCCTTATTGCATTCTGCACACCGATGCTTGCCGAAGAGGCCAGTTGTAAACATTGGTGCTATGCTACTCCTGAATTGTGTACAGTTTTATGTGTGTTAGCTATCAAAGTTCATTCCGCCAGCAAGGCTATTTAACGCAATATTAAGCTGTGTAATATTTTAATGAAGATGCGAGGGAAAATGACTCTGCATGTAATGCATTAAGTTACTTCCATATTTAGAAGAATTAAACTCAGCACCAAATATTCACGCTGAACTGAAAACTACACTAAAAGTAATCGGCTTAAACACCTATATTCTGTATAAGACTCATTTTTGGGCTTATCAAAGAGAGGTAGAGAACTCATTCCTAGGATGTTCCTTTTTGTTTTGTTTCTTTTAATTCTTGAAACTCTTAGCACCATTAAGCGATATATGTGGCTTAGACGGTCTTTCTAGTCCAATTTATAGTTTCTTTATTTATAGATATTAAGGGTCTACCCTCAGTGAAAAACTTACTTAGGTTTCAAGACAAACCATTTGACTCCACATTAGATCCATTTCGGAAAAATATCTTCTCATAAATATAAAAAAAATTTCTCCTGATTTTATAAACCTCTACTGCACAGTGTGATTTAGCGCCCACCTGTGAAATCTCATTTCGTCTCAAACTCTATCAGACGGATCCATTTAAAATGAATCCACTCACCTGTGAGTCCTCATTATCAAAGGAGAGAGAAACCAACACCCGTTTGTAGCAATACGAAAGTCGCGAAGCAAGGACGGCTGAAGATATCAGGATATTTTTCATATTTTATTTCCAAAAGCGCAACTAGCAACACCACTATTAAAAGTACAACGGATATTGAGGTACTAGACAGCGAAGGGTAACTGTGACAGGATTTCCCAACACTCGGACTGTCCTTAACGCACCGCCTCCTAGAAAGGTCAGGAAACGTCAAAATAATCATCTTTCATCTTAAACCTCACGTACTCTAGTGCCTCATTCCTGCCGTGGCACCATTTTCATTTCATAATGTGGAAAAAAGGTTATACTAGTCAATTAGTCCGCGATTCCCTTAACTTTTATTGTACCTCAACAGCACCTACACAATTGGTTTCCTAACCTCAACTTTCTCTTCA
This sequence comes from Deroplatys truncata, assembly GCA_030765065.1. Taxonomy (NCBI): domain Eukaryota; kingdom Metazoa; phylum Arthropoda; class Insecta; order Mantodea; family Mantidae; genus Deroplatys; species Deroplatys truncata. Next base: position 402,835,945 of record CM060990.1, on the reverse strand, counting down.
ATTATACAAGAAGAAGGCCAACTAGGTAACAGTGTCTGTAATATACCGAGTGCATCAAGAGCCAAAATATTTCACTCATATCCTGGTGAGTGTAAACGCTGCCAGGAAGGCCCAGAAGTAACTTCTACAAAATGGTTTATTAATAATTCTGCAGAGAACCGGTATGTCATAGCTAATAATTACCAACAACTGATTACGGACTTTGAATCTATTTTAACCGAAGACTTTATTACTCAGCTTAGAGGTACAGTAATAATAATCAATGCTAGCAGTGTAAGTGATTATCGTGCACTTATAAAACACCTAGACACTTAAAAACAACAGTATAATATTTTTCCCTCGCCCGATAACCCTAAGATAAGTGCAATCATTTGGAATGCTCCGTATTCGCTCAGCAATGATAAGGTATTTCAAGAACTCGGGGCACTGAAATATCCTGTTCTACGAGTAAATAGACTCTACAAAAAGACCGTTTTCGGACGTCTTTATGTGTTGTAGAAGTAACAAAATCCGTTGCCAGTATAGAATATTTTAACATACTTGGCTCTCTCATTCTATTCTACAAGTGGAAAAACGTCACGTATCTCGACTTTTACCTCAGTGCACTACATGCCAATATTATGGGCATACTAAAAATTACTATATACTTCCACCGAGATGTGGGCGCTGCGACGAAAGACACCATTATACGGGATGTGCTGTTCCTATCGCCGTTGACCGCAAACGTGTCAACTGTGGTGTTTATTTTTATTTACGTATTTATGTCAAAGACTTTCCTTGACTATTAAGGTTCTTAGCCTCCCATTCTATAATGGGCGTGAAAGATCGGGAATTTTGCTCAGTAGTTTCTTATCAGGTTTGAGGTGCTTTAGTGCCGTAAATTTACGGCACAGGACCACCAGCTTTACTTCTCCTCCGAAGGAAGCCACGTGGAGGATTTTTACGGACCAAAAATGCATCGCCCTCCACCGGGTTTGAACTCGCGAACTCGGGAGCTAGAGAATAACATGGTACCACTAGATCACGGAGTACGACACCATGGTGGTGATCACCCTGTTAATTTCAAAGAAAGTTTGTACTTTAAGAAGATGACAGCCAGGTCTCCGGTTGAATTATTTACTTACAAGTCTGATAAGCCACCGTCAAATGGGACAGTTACGCAACAGTCTAATGGAGCTATTCTGCAACCATCCAATGGGAATGTTACATTCCAAATTTGACCTTCACTACTCTTTGATTCATCTTCACATTTCCCAGCCTTACATCCTTCCCGACAGCACCAAACCACTCCACTGTCCTCATGTGCAAGGCCATCATATGTAGAAGTTTCTAGTATCCTGGTCCCAATGAACCTGTTCGTTTTTCGGCCTCCTCTCAAAAGAAAACATTCGATCCAATTTCACAGATTTTTAGTATTCCACATTCGCTACTGACCCCATTTCTTCCATAGCTAACTCAACTCATTTCTTAACTCCTTATTACGAGATGGTGGTCCATAATCGCCTCTTCTCTCAACTTACATTGCTGAATTGGAATGCTAATGGATGGAGGGAAAAGAAATCCTTCTGCATGGTATTTTTACATCGCCACAATATAGATATTTCTTGTATCAGTGAAACTCACCTACTCCCCAACGAAGACTTAAAGGCACCTAAATAGGATGTAGCTGATTTATCGGATCATATATACAAATTATAGGCTCTGTCAAGAACAGAAGAATTCCTATTTTGCTCCACACAGGAAGTGCAGTTAGTATCCTTAATGCTGCCCATATCGGTGATATTTCAAAATTGCAACCTATTGATATTTTGCTCAGAACTGCTGATAAGAAATTGCTAGATGCACCCTATTACGTTGTTTTGGATTTTAAAGTTAATGATGCTCCTTTTCAGGACAATGCACGAGTAGTAAAAGATTTGTCACGTGATTTTATTTTAGGCAACGACTTTTTGCGTGTTCAAGGTGCTGTAATTGATCATGCTTAGAATGTGATTACTATGAGTTCCTCGGAGGGCCATTCTTCTAACATATCCATCAAGCAGGTAATTCAAGACCCCTTTATTGTGTCAATCTGATTCCGAACTTGTATACCAGTTCATAATAACACAGATGCTCCTCAAACATTGTTTACTGATACAGTTTTGGCCAAAGTTTGTGATGTTGCTTTAGTGAAAGGTAATTCCGTCTCGCCTCCATATGTTACTGACTTATTTTTTCACAGCTTCATACTGACACTGGATTATGGAATATTGATACAACGATGCAGCGATACTGCATAATTTTTACTCTTGGTGCTTTAATGAGTTTTGTGTATGTGCATTTTGACATGATTTAATGAGTACATATATGCTCGAGCTATAAGTTTGTGTTTCTTATGAGTTTTGTTTCAGATATTATTCCCAATGGTCTTGCATTATGAAAGAACGATTTGATGTTTCCTGCGCAGGATTGTTTTTTCATTGATTCCAAATATTGGCATGCGTAGTTATATTTTCATTGCATGTAGTATTATGTTGCATCAGGTAGTATTCAGTAATTTTGATTACACTATGGTAATTGTTTTCTATTTTGGTGCAGTATAGTAACAAGTTGTTTGTTTTCTCTTGATATGAATGTGTATGAATGAGCGTATTTTTTAAATTACTTTGTTTAGTACCATCTGGTGAAGGTTAAGTTTTAGAATTGCAACTATTTGTCATGCTTTTACCTGGAATTCCATTGTTTATATATTACTTCTGTATTCAAATGATATAAGTGGTGTATACAAATACCATATACTTTGTTACTACCTATCTTTGTCATGTTTTTAGGCACTTACTGTCAAAACGTTGCTCTTAAGTTTTCTTTAAATTCATTGTATAATAACTTTTTTCTGCTATTGTACTTGTTTCTTTCTTTTTATGTAAAATTGTGAAACATTTTCACACAATTATGTTATATTTTCATGTGCTTATACTCAATAACATGCTACTTCTTTCTTTATACTTGTAGCCTTGGTTTTGGGGTAGCCTATATGTACTATGACACAACTCTGTTCTAGTTTTATCTGCTTAGTGGGGAGCAGGAGTGCCCAGTTGGATGACCTACTTTTGGAACACACGCATCGCGGGGATACTTCCCCGTCTTTGTCGTACTACCTGTTCAGCTGAACCCGTTTTCTGTACCATATTGTGGTATGGTGCCACCTTGGAGGCGCGACCCAAGCCAGCGATTTCCCCACTCGCTTTCACCAGCACTACTCAACTTCGATGCAATAAGATATCGAGTCTACAAACATTTCATCGCTCCGTGCAGTGAACAAGTGTGTGATAATGAGGTAACAAACAAGCCATATAGTTAACCTCATAGTCTTTGTGCAGTGTGTGTATATTCATTACTTAACTCTTCTGCAGCCACATGTTATGTTATGCGTGTGCGGTGCTCATCTTGGAATTGTTGTGAACTTTATGAAAACTAACACTTTCGTTTGCTGTGGCACTCAGACTCCTATTATGATCTAACCTTCATTATTTCTATGTGTAATCTTAGCAATAATAGAAGCGTGTGGACTTATGGTACCAAATAGACACTTCGTCACTCACTTAAAATGTTCATCCTTTTGTCACTTTTTTAAATTCTTTCATTTAAATTACTTTGAGTTCATTATGTAACCTTATACTCCAAATATAGTTGTTTTCTAAATTTTATAGAGTATGCAATTCCTTCTTGTTTAGACGAGGACGTCCATATTTAAGGCCCGGGGGATGTGTGGCATTTATTGTATTTTGGGGTTAGTTTGGCGCACCTATAATACTTAAGCATCCATATATTGGTACTAATGTTAGTTGTGGCTTGGAGTTGCTGACTGATCAAACAAGTTTTCATCCTGCGGGCAAGTGAGTCCTCGCTCTCTCTAGTAGCAGTAGGCAGACAGTAAACACGTGAGTTACACGCTGTCCTCGCCGATACAAACAGTAACAAACTGAAACATTTCTAAATCCTTTTGTACAATAAATTAGATATCTAAGTTTGAAATGTGTCAATGTTTTGGCAGTAAAAACTACTCACTTTCAGTTCCTGTAATAAAAACTGCATAAAGACAGGTGATGTGTCTTATGATTGTCAATTAATTCCAGTATACATGCCACTATGCCCCATTGTCCGCTTCGGTTGAAATGTAAATAGAAAGATCCCGAGTATCTCTATCCCCTGAGAATATTTTGTAGACGCATGGCAGTATATCAGGATTTCCTCAGATAACTATTTCTGTATAATTAATATCACAGAATATTTAATTAGCTGGTCAAGATCCAGGGTGAGATGCGTTTTAATAAGTAACAACGAATGCTGTTTGCTATTTAAATTCAATTTCATTTTGTAATTTTAAGGTTAAAATGAATACTCCAGCAAGTTAAATTCCCAATGAAATGATTAACAATGCCATAAAACTGCGTATTGGTGGTAAAGAAGGTTTCGAAAAAGGGAGGGTGACAATAGGTTAGAGTCATGCACAAAACTGTCAATATGTTATCTCCGTGCATGTCTCCTGCCTTTTGCATTTGCCGAAACCGATTTGTTTTCAATAATATCCATCATTTTTGTACTAAAGAAAACAGATACCTTTCTCCTCCGATCGTTTTAATGCACTCTCTTTGTTTATATCCTTTTTTGCTGACGGTGGGTAGTGAGCAATGAACTTATAAAAACAGCTGTGAAACGACCATAGAAAGTTATAAACTTGGGAATAGCAGTGGTTAGTTTATTGCTCTATGGCAGTCGCGCATTTGCAGAATTACGGTTCTTCGTCGCGTAATACTTTCTCCTTGCTTATCCGCGGCCTTTCTTGGTCAAAGGATTTTTATTGTCTAAGAACGTGAAAAGCTTGGTTGGCCTTAGGTCCGGACCAAATGACTCTTGAGGTAGTCCACACCAACGTGAAATCAATGAATACGGCCCATCTTCTCAATATTCAACGGATTAAGCGTTTCTGACACAAGGATGAGAGAGAGAGAGCAATGGGGTTTAAGGGCGCACAACAGCCCAGGTTATAAGCGCCCTCAATAAGTTAAAAGTGTCAACAGTTAAAATAAAAGCACGATAAAATAGAGTCTAAGGAAAAGTTAAAACACAGAAGTACAAGAGTGAAAAACAAGCAGTGCCACTTGCGGTAGAACATCAAGTGAAAATTCTAGAGCGTTAAAACAGGGATAAAACGGTTAAAAATAAGCTTCACAAATCTCTGAGTCAGAAAAATCTTATAGGATAATTTATATCCGGCCATTAAAACCACTTGGTGAGATAAAGTCTAAAAGACGTCATACAACAGTAAAATCATCTGCAAGCAGATCGGAAATACGGCCTGGCTGAGACAGACACAGGCGTAAAGTAGTTAAAAAGTGACACTGGAGTAAAGTGTGACGGACGGTCAAAGGTACGCCAAAGTGCACGCAAACTGATGCGGTGTCATCATTTAATAAATAACTATGGCTAAACAGCAATCTCCAATTCTCAATCTGGTTAAAATAACCTCCTCACGTAGGGAGGGGCGTATAGAGGTAACCTAGGTGAAAAGGATGGGCTTAACCACTCTAGTTTGTTCACCTGGACTATGGATCATTCCTCTCTCCAACGCAAATAAACGGCGCGGCGTAAAAACAATATTAAATTGCGCAGAGTAACAGAGGAGCTAAAACACCTGGGTGATAAAATAGCAGCCTTAGCAGTAGTATCAGCGGTCTCATTGCCTGGCAGGCCTACATGACTAGGAACACTCACCAACGACACGTGTGCGCCAACAAGGCCGAGAGTGTGAAGGCAATGCTGAATACGTTGCACAATAGGATGGAAAGTGTACAACAGCTGGAGGTTCTGAAGTGAGCTCAGGGAATCCAAACATATAAAACATCGCTGTATAACATGTCGCCGTACATAAAAAGGAGCCTGGAGTATACCAAAAAGCCCGGCTGTAAAAATGGAACACTGCCGTGAGAAACGAAATTTAAAACTGCGGGGACCTAGAACAAAGGCACATCCTACACCCCGATCGTCCTTCGATCCATCAGTGTATATAAAGACACCATCCCTCAGGGACTCTTGGAGCGATAAAAAGGCAGATCGAAAGATGAAGCCGGGGGTTGAAGACTTTGGCATAGACGCCAGCCCCTGATAAAAAGTAAATCTTGGCACAGCCACGGGGGAAAACTGCTTTCTCTCCGGGAAACCACACAAGGAATTTCGATGTTCAATCCCCGAAGTAAGTGCCGAAAACGTACTCCTGGGGGAAGAATTGCCAGGGAGCGAGAATCATATAGATGATCCAGAGAGTTATTAAAAAGGGGTCCATGTGATGGGTGTTCCGGCATGCTGTAGATGTGGCAAGAATAACTGCAAAGAAGATCGTTAGCATATAAGACAACAGAGGTTCGGCAGCTTCAGCACAAAGACTCAATACAGGGCTGATGTGAAATGTACCTGTGGATAGCCGAATACCAAGGTGGTGAGTGGCATTTAGGCGTCGTAAAATGGAGGGTCGCGTAGAACCATATACAATGCACCCGTAGTCCAGTTTGGAGCGGAACAACAGTCGATAAAGACGTAAAAGTACGGCCCGATCAGCTCCCCAGGATGTGCCGCTTAAAACCCGTAAAATAGAAAGAGAACGATGACACCGAGCTTTCAAGTATAATATGTGGGAGAACCAACAGAGTTTTCGGTCAAAGAGTAAACCCAGGAATTTCACTTGATCTGCGAAAGGCAGAGCTTCTGGGCCGAGCCGGAAGATAGGCTGGGGGAGCACTTTTCGGCGCTAGAAATTGACACACGCGGTCTTTTCGACAGAAAACCGGAACCCGTGTGTAATACTCCAGGAGTAGAGACTTTCAAGGCAACGCTGGAGTAGTTTTTCCATGAGGATGGTCCGCCAAGAGGTAAGGTAAATAGCAAAATCGTCAACAAAAAGAGACGCTGAAATTCCTGGTGGAACACAGGCTACAATAGAGATAATAGCTGCAGCAAACAATGTGACGCTGAGCACAGAGCCTTGAGGTACACCGTTCTCCTGAGTAAAAAGCTGGGGTAAAACTGAACCCACACGTATACGAAATAGCGCTCCTTCATAAACTCCCGAACGAAGATAGGGAGAGGACCACGAAAACCCCATCGATGCAGAATAGCAAGAATGCCTGTCCTCCAGCATGTATCGTAAGCTTTCTCTTAGTCGAAAAATACGGCTACAGTATGACACCGACGTACACATCCATTCATTATAGCTGTCGAAAGGTTCACTAGATGGTCAACAGTAGAGCGGTACTGGCGGAAACCGTACTGCACGTTCGTTAAAACATTCCGAGATCCCAGCCATCATGATAACCGCCCGTTGATCATCCGTTCCATCACCTTGCAAACGCAACTGGTTAAGGAAATCGAACGGTAACTGGAAGGTAGTTGACGATCCTTCCCAGGTTTCAATATCGGAACAATGGTGGCCTCACGCCATACTGAGAGCAACGTACCATCTTGCCAGATACGGTTATACACCTGGAGGAGAAAGCGCTTACCATCAGTAGACAGACGCTGGAGCAGTAACACGTGTACGCCATTGGGCACAGGGGCAGAAGGCCGAGAGGTAGTTAGGGCATGTTCTAGCTCGCGCAGCGAAAACGGAAGGTTATAATCCTCCCTGTTGCCAGAGCGAAAGTATATATCTTGAGCTTAGATCGCAACCTTATGAGCAAGAAATCCAGAATAGTAATTGGCAGAACTGTATGTGGCTTCAAACGTCGTGTGCAGGGTGTCTGCTATAACGGTAGGATCAAGCAGGATGTCAGTACCTATTCTAAGACCGGGTATAGTGGTGAAATTAGAGTTACCAGCTACACGCTTAAGTTTGTCCTAAACAAAGGACGTGGGGGTAAATCTATTAAAACTTGCCACATAGCGGGACCAAGAGGCCTGTTTACTACTGCGAATAGTCCTTCGAGCCCTCGCACGCAGTTGTTTATAAATTATAAAGTTCTCTGTAGTAGGATGCCGCCTAAAAACCTCTTCGTTCACGAATTGCTGTCCGACAATCTTCGTTCCACCAAGGAAGCGGTAGACGTTTGGGTGGGAAGACGTATGAGGAATGGAGCTTTCAGCTGCGGCCAGTACCACTGAAGTCAGGTACACTATCATGTGGTCAATAGTTGGAAATTTGCAGCTAGAGAAGCAGGCAAGACGTGAATAAAGTTCCCAGTCTGCCTTATTGAATTGAAACATAGAAACACCAGTGGAAGACACAGTAGTTGTAAGTAAAGTGATGATGCACGGGAAATGATCGCTAGAATGCGTATTGGAAATAATGTTCCATACCAAGCGACTAGCAAGCTGTGCAGAACAAAAGCTCAACTCCAAATATGAAAGAGTCCCAGATGCGTCAGAGAGAAATGTTGGTTTTCCAGTGTTCAGGACGCAAAGATTCAATTGATTAATGAGGTCAGAAAGACGGCCTCCCCTCGCGCAGGTCCGTGGATATCCCCAAAGCGGATGATGAGCATTAAAGTCCCCCAATAATAAGTAAGGCGACGGTAGTTGCGACACTAGATGAAGTAGATCAGCCAATGCGAGGGTAGAAGAAGGTGGAACATAAATGTTGCAAATGAAAAAACGGAAGTCAGAAACAGAAATATGCGCAGCAACAGCTTGCAAGGGAGTGTTGAGCGGTAGATGTTCATAAAACACATCGTCGCAAATCAAGGTAGAAACTCCACCATGAGCAGGAGAATCCTCCTCCGGGGCTAGATCGTAGCGCACCACTGAAAAACTGCGCAAAACACATGCATCTTGAGGACGAAGTTCGGTCTCCTGCAAACAAATGATAAGTGGTGAATGACGACGTAATAGAACCTCCAATTCAGCTCGTTGTGCCCACACACCACTTATATTCCACTGAGGAGAGCCATTAAAAGACGAAAAAGCATATGGGTTGAAAAAGGCGTATGCGGCAAGAAGACACTTATGAAGCCCCTTTGGCTACAACGTTGCGGATTAACTTGAGCTTTTTCTTGCGCGCAGGACTACGGCTCGGTCTGATACGACCGAAAACCAGGAAGCTATCCGCGCTATCGTCACTAGTACCTGTGTCAGAGCATGTCGTCCGAGTACGAGAACGGTAGCGACTCGTAGGACGACGTGTGGGAGATTTGCGGTTGGTTCGGTCAGAAACAGTGCCAGAGGTGGAAGCTGAAGTGGTCTGTATGGAAGAAGTAGCCAGTGAATGTGTGGTTGGAGAAAGGACGAATTCGGAAGCGGTTCAGTTTGGATGCCAACAGAAACACGAGAATGAGAGACGGTAGAGTTCTGCGCCACAGAATCCTGCTTCCGAACGCCCTCGCGGACAGCAGCGGAGTACTTCAGGGAGGTAGTCGGGTGCAGTTCGTGGTAACGCTTCCGTGCTTCTGGAAACGTTAGGCGTTCCTTGATCCGTACTTCTTGGATACCCCTTTTATGCTAGAAACCGAGGGAACTCTTTGGAGTTGGACGGATGACCAGCACCACAGTTAACACAAGTGGGGTCTTGAGCACACATCGATCCGTCATGAGCGGCTCTTCCACAACGCGGACAAACAGGTCAGCCGGGACAACACTGCTGGGTGTGCCCGAACTTCTGGCAACGGAAGCAGCGCATTGGATTTAGTATACAAGGTCGGACAGATGCTCTCTCATAGCCACAGAAGATGTAGGTGGGTAATTCGGTCCGCTCAAACGTCAGAAACAGCGTGCGGAGAGGAAACGGCTTGTCATCTCTTTTTTCAATGAGTTGATATGAGGCAGAAACTCCTTGATGTGACAGGCAGTTCACAATTTCCTCATTGGAAAGGCCGTCCAAAATGGCGGTTGTTACCACACCTCGGCTGCTGTTCATGGCTTTATGTTTTACCACCGTAATGGGGGTAAGAACCCAGGAGAGTTGCGTTCCGTAACTTTGCCGGTTGGTCGTCATGTTACACTTCAATTAAAAGCGTACTATCCCTACAAAGCGTTGCGTTTTTCACTTTTTCACAGATGTAATCTATTTACTTCTGTATATCAAACGGACAGACATCCTGCATCGTGTTGCATTCACAATTCAGCCGCAATACAAAAAAACAAGGTGTTGAGGAAGTTAAGCGCAGAGGAGCTATAGTGGAAAGAGCCCCCTTCCGGAACCGTCGGCGTCAGCCTGCCATCCGGGGGTTAAAAGGAAAAGACACCTAAATCTTCCGGTCTGTGCCAGCCTGGAACACCCATTCTAGGCCCGATCTCAAAGAATATCTCAGAGGAGTTACCCTCCAACTGTCACTACTTACCGGTATGAAACAGTTCCAACACAGGCAGGTCCAACTTTATGCCCTTACTACTGGAATAACCGCCAGTCGCCCCCAATTTAGGCCGCGCTACCTCAACAGAGTCAACGCGGATTCAGGGGTATTGTGGTTGATTACATCGGCCACCAGACAGCGGTAACACGTCGAATTTCCCCGGTCAACCCAGCCAAGCGCGGCCATCGAACCGCCCGAGGGGTTCCGGCCCCTATGGGGCTACGTGAGTGTACATGGCAGTGGAACGGCTCCGCACCTAGTGTCGCATGAAAGGGGTAGTGAGGAGGGTGCGCTCGATCATTACGCTTGAGACCTCCGGAGAGCACACAAGTTGGATGCTGCGCTGAAACCGTGGGACTGCAACCACGGAGATAGAAAAGATCACTGTTGGTGAGACAGGAGTGAATAAACCTAAGAAGCTTAAACCTAGTATAAGAAATAATTGTAGAAAAGGAAGAGTAAAGTCAATAAAGAGAACCTGGCTAGTCCAGATGGGGGTGAGGGGATGATAATAGTGAGGACTGGTTCGGGCACCCCAGGTTCGCCAAACCCGTACTCACACGAAGTGAGCCCCTGGGGGGACACAAGGACGTACATCTCATTGATGAAATGGCATTTACGAAAGCAACTATTCCAAATTATGATCTTCAATCATACAGATCTGTGCGCGACGCTGTAAAGATGTAAAGAGAATTTGCAGGTGGTGACATCTGGGATATAGTCGATCTCCATGCCCATCGAAGGTGATTATGGTAATCGTAACGGTAAAGGTAACGTTAAAGGTACAGATCACGGCGGGGCTACCGGAACCAGGGCAGAGCACCCAAAGAAGTCTGTAAACGCCATTTTTGCTTAAAATGTGACCCCTGGTAGGGAAGAATGAGGTACCCGAAGGATGACCAGATGTAGATCACACAAATCCAATCGTTTGGAGTGAACGGTCGCCGGGGATCGAACCTTGGACCTCCCGAATGCAGCCCATATACGTTATCGCTTGAGCGATCGTGCCCAGTGAATGTTTGTGGTTCTCCGATTCTTGTCTGTCAATTATTTAGGAAGAAATCAAGTGATATAAAATCGTGGGATCTTGCAGGCCATAAGATAGGCCCTATCTTTCGTATTCTTTTTTCTGGACGTGCTCCGCGGAAATAGCCTTGGACGGCCACGGATCGGTGCGGTGTACCCTCATATTGCTGAAGCAGGAACAACATACTCAATGTGACAAGTGCAGCCCCATTAACTTGAGGCGGCAGCTCGCTGCGCAGTTCAAGAGGGGTAACTAAGAGTTGTGGGAGACCAACTGCAGCCACATGCGGCCAAGAGGGAGGGGAAATCACATGCATCTCACCTTGAGGCTGGTTTCAGACAACAGACGTAACACTAGCAGAAGATCCAGTTGAATCTACAGTTCCTTGCTCTTGACAGTCTTCACCTTCCTCTTCACTACAAAACCCGATGCAATCACTGCTTTCGTCGGTGTCGCCCCCTAGATGAATGATAATTTCCTGTCCGCCAACTAGCAAACCTTCACTTCCTATGAAATCTAGCTAATCATTGACGACATGGCTGCATCTTTTCTGCTAGCCTTCGGAAGAAATATCAGCAAACTTAATTACGTCATCCATTTTGAAAGTGACGTTTCTTTCTGCAACCCAGTTCTTCACTGCAGCCCAAATGAGTTCCATTGGATTCAGCTCATGATGAAAATGTGGTAGTCATAAAACAGTATGGTTATGCGCCTGAAGGAAACTGTCTATTTTGTACTTGGGGATTTTGGTGATAATGATGATGATGTGATGGGGTTTAAGGGCGCTAAACATCCAAGGTCATCAGCGCCTTACAAAGTATAACATTTAAAACCCCAAACTAAAATATGGGACACAAACACGGTTAGTCTAAAACACTAAAAACAAGACAATAAATTCTAAATTACACCGCACTAAAACCATGGTAAATAAAACATGAAAAGAGTCAAACGTGTCAAGAACTGTAAAACGCAAGGGACATGAGCGTCATATGTCCGTCGGGGAGAAGAGCCCCCAAGAGAAGAACGAGAAGAGGTACCCCAGACTAATGGGAGAGGTATAACTTCCCGCAACATGTTCCCCCGGAGAGCCGTCCACTCATCGCGCCAAAGCGAAAGATTGCGGTGTCGTAAAGGAACATAGAAATCAGTGAAGGGAACAACAGAGGTAAAAATTCTAGGCGATAAGATTGGCTATTTGGCAGCGGCGTCGGCAGACTCGCTCCCTGAGATGCCCACTGACAATCCACAGGAAGGAGACGCTGATGCCACAGGCACCAAGCTAGTGGAGCAGGTCATGTATGCGCTGTATGAGGAGTGGTAATTGTACAGCGCATTAATAAACTGAAGGGCACTCAGAGAGTCCGTACAAACAACACAGTGCCGTAAGTCGTGCCGCTGAATGTATAAAACGGATTGATAAATACTAAAAAATTTCCGCGGTAAAAATCGAACAGTGGCACGGTAAACGAAAGGTAAAACTATTTCGACCAAAAGTAAAGGCACACCCTACTCCAACACCAGTCTTAGACGCATTAGCATAGAAAAAATGACAGGGGCCTTATTGCGCCTGAAACACTATAAAGGCGGTCTAAGGACCGAAAAGGGGTGTCATTCATCGGCAGCGACGTTAACCCAAGGTGACAGCGGACCTCAGCACGCAACCAAGGAGGAAACCGTGATTCACCCTTGGAAGGGCCGGCGTTGGCGTAACGTCCAAATGCCGAAGAAGCTGGCGAAATCGAACCCCTGGAGGGAGCAATGCAGAGGAGCTAACTAAATATTACCGATCGAGTGAATCCTCGAAAAATATCTCGAAGGACGGTTGGTCAGTCAAGCTTGAGATTCGACATGTATAGCTGTACAAAAGCATCTCACGCCTAAAGGACAGCGGAAGCTCTGCAGCTTCAGCGTACAGACTGGGTACACGGCTAGTTGGAAAGTACCCTGTAGCGACTCTTATGACACGATTGTGAATGTCATTCAAGCGACGTAACATAGATGGACGTGCCGATGAATAGACAATGCACCCGTAATCAAACCTGGATCGGACCAAGGAGCGATAAAGACGCAGTAGAACGTTCCGATCAGCCCCCAGGATGTGCCACTTAAAACACGTAAAAATTTAAGAGAACAGTCAAACTTTGCGTTTAAAAAGGAAATATGCTAAGTCCAGCTCAGCTTGCGATCAAAGATCAACCCTAAGCATTTCAACTCGTCTGAAAATGGAAGTATCTCCGGCCCAAGATGGAGAGAGGGCGGAGGGAAAGCCTTACGGCACCAGAAATTGATACAGATGGATTTCTTGGCGGAGAAATTAAGGCCCTTGTCGTTACTCCAAGCGTAGAGACGGTCGATGCAGCTCGGGAGACGGCGTTCAAGGAGACATGTCCGCCGTGAACTGCAATAAATGGCAAAATCGTCAACGAAAAGGTATGATGAAATGCCTGGGGTATACAATCAACAATGAGGTTGATAGCAATCGCAAAACGTGTGATATTGAATACACAGCCCTACGGTGCATAGTTCTCTTGAATAAAACGACTAGATAAAACCGAGCCCACACGTACACGAAAGACGCGATCCGTCATGAACTCCTAAAGAAATATAGGAAGACGACTGCCTATATTCCATGAGTGGAGTGTACGTAATATGCCGCCCCTTTCAACAAGTGTTATAAGCTTTCTCCAGGTTAAAAAAAACACAGCCCCTATTTGACACTTTCTCAGAACGCCATTCATAATATGCGTCGACAAGCAGAATAGATGATTGACGGTAGAATGGTGGTGACGAAATTCGCACTGAGCGTTCACTAGAAGTTTCTGAGACCTAAGCCATCATGCCAACCGCCCGTTGATCATGCGCTCCATCACCTTGCAAGTGCAACTGGTGAAGGAGATAGGGCGGTAGCTGGAAGGCAGTTGGCGATCCTTCCCAAGCTTAAGTATAGGGACAACGGTGTCTTCGCGCCAAACTGAAGGAAAAACGCCGTCTTGCCAGATACGGTATTAGACCTGTAAGAGAAAGTGTTTAATGTCGGCTGAAAGGTGCTTTAACATCAGGACATGAACGCCGTCCGGCCCAGGAGCTGAGTGCCTAGAGAAATGGAGAGCGTGCTCCAGCTCCCTCATTGTGAGAAGTTCATTATAACACTCATGATTAAGAGACCGAAAACTGTAAGTCACGGAATCCAGCCGGTCTTTTAGAGTGCGAAAACCAGCGGTCAGAAATGGAAACCGCCTCAAACATAGCACGTAGAGTGTAAGCAACGGCAACCGGTTCCACTATGGTGATTTTGGAAACCTCAAGACCACACACAGTACATTGCGCAACTCTACCAGAGAAGAGACGAAGTTTATCCCAAACAACAGACGAAGGCGTGAAGCGATTAAAAGACTCGAAAAACCCAACCCAGGATGCCTTCTTGCTATCCTGAATAATGCGACGAGCCCTAGCGCGCGACTGTTTAAAAGTAAACAAATTATCAAGTATAGGCTGTCGCCGAAACACCCTAAGCGCAGCTCTATGGGCACCACGGAACAGGAATACGCCAAGGGTGGGAGGACGAACGCGGAATCGTGCGTTCGGCGGCAGGTAAGATCGTAGATGTAAGCTGTGGCACCATTTGGTTAACGCCAATGAAGGGATGGTCCACAAAAGATACGAGACTGGTATACAGTGGGCTTTAAGGAAGTGCCAGGTAGGTGCTCTAGAAGGCTGGACGTGGTGAGACAGAAGAGAAACGATGCAGGGATAATGATCGCTGGAGTAAGTGTCTGCGACGACGTTCCACTGCAGACGACAAGCAAGCTGGTTGGAGAAAACGGCAAGGTCTAAGGGAGAGAATGTACCAGAAGAATCATAAAGAAACGCAGGTTCAGGTGTATTGAGGATGAAGAGGTTGAACTGAGAAAAAATGTCGGAAAGGGGAGTTTCCTCGCACAAGCCCTTGCCGAACCCCACAGGGGGTGATGGGCATTAAAATCTCCCAACAGAAGAAATGGTGTTGGGAGAGCGGACAGGAGATCTCGAATGTCCGCTTTTAGCGAGGGGAGACAATGCAGGTGAATAGATAGAGCAAACAGAAAAGAAAAAGCCCGGTAATTGAAGCTCAATGGCAACTGTTTGCAAGTCGTACGTAAGAGTGGGAGTTTGAAAGTGAACGTCATTACGCACTAATAACATGACACCTTGAGCAGGAGTACACTCATCCGGTTCAAGGTCGTAGCGAACCGGAGTATACCCCCGGAGATCGAAAGGATCGTGAGGGCGAAGCTTACTCTCCTGCAAACACACGACCATAGGTGAATGGGAACGCAATAAAAGTTGCAGTTCCGCCCTATGCGATCGTACAGCACGTAAATTCCAGGCAGGATAGCCATGAATAAAAGGGATAAACTTCTTACTCAGAAGGGCGGCTCAAAATAACTTTTTGCTTAACTTTGGGGCTCGGACGTTTGGTATGGTGTTGGTCAGACTCCATAGGCTCCTCAAAGGGGGGGGGGGGTTCACGCGCTCAGTCCCAGAAAACGATTCAAGCGCCGAGAATCGGTTCTGGGTGGCAATGGGTGAATGGGGCCGCTGAACGCGGCTTGTCCCAGGAGCATCCTGGGACTGCGACCTTCGAGGAGGAGAAGGTGAACTTTTCTTATCGCGCGCACGCGGAGGGTCTATCAGAAAATCTTCCCTATGAAGTTTCCACTTCGATTTCTTGTCATTGCGTTGTGACTTCATAATCTTTGAACCAGTTTTAGATGGCTTGATAACTGTGGCTGAAATGGACGGCAGAATGGTAGTAGCGGTCAAAGCAGTCATGGGTCAGGTCTGTGTTTCGGCATCCTTCCGTGGTACGGGCGAGGCAACAATAGAGCTGAACGTACCCGATCGCAGGAGCGCAGGTTGGCGCGCATGGAAACGCCTCCGGTCTTCAACGAAGGAATGTTTCTCCTTCACCCGGAGCTCCTGGATCGCCTTCTCGTCCAAGTACCGCAAACAGTCTGCAATTGACGCAGAAAGAGACCTTTTGCAATTAACGCAAACGGTAACTGTTGAACAGGTACCTATGTGTGAAGGCTGGCTACATGATGCACTGATGGTGACGACACTCTTACATGAGACTTGCGTATGCCCTAAACGTTGGCATTTAAAACAAACACAGGGATTTGGGAATATAAGGCCTCATGGCAATTCGTTCGTACCCTGCGGAAAGACTCGTGGGCTGATCGACGCCATCGAACGTGAGAAACAGGGTACGAATGGGTACCAACACCCCGTCGCGTTTAGCTTGCCCTCGATGAACTGCTGTTACCTTTCGGTCGAAAAAGATATTCGACCAGTTCATCGTCCGACATACCATCGAGGCTAGGGTTGGTAACGACGCCTCGACAGGAATTCAAGATGCGGTGCTTCTCAACACGGATGGGATAACCGTGTAGAAGCGTGGCGCGCAACAAGGACTTACTTCCTCGAGAAGGTTTTCTCTCAGCCAGGAAAACATTTTGTCTCTTTTGGAACTTGCAGTAGGTACCTTATTAAGTACGACATTGTGGTAAGTTGAATTGTCAATCACCAGAACAGAATTTGCAGGAAGGTTCGGGTTCAGTCTTTCTTTTACCCACTTCTCATAATTGACATAGTTCATGTCTTCGTGGTGGTCTCCGGTTTTCTGCTGGGACTTGAACCGAGCATATGCATTAGCGATAAACCCTTGCTCACCTCCTGCATGTATAATGACAAGGCGCTGACCTTTGCAAGCCGGCGCTAACAGTCCATGGAAGATGTCATCACACCAAGCGTATGAAGTTGTGTGTGATGAATGTATATATGTCTCATCCATATATATTATGGGATGGCCCTCACTTCTGTACTGTTTTATCTTTCTAAGATAATGGAGCCGCTTAGTTCTGATGTTGTGCCGCTCCATTGGGACTTTTCTATTCCTTTTTGTCCTTTTCCAGGTAAAACCCAACTTTAGTAGTATCTTTCTTAATGTAGATACACTCCCTTCAAACTTGATCGGGTCCTTTAACTTTGCATGCACCTTCTTCAGTGTCGGTCTTGGCTTGGGAAGAATATAGAAATCCTTCACAGTTCGGCGCACTACTACCTCATTGAAAATATCTAAGCTCGCACGATAAGACCTTTTAGGTCTCTTTTTTGCGGTGTGGATAATGAAGGCGAAATGTCACTATCAAGCTCTTTGGTTTCCTTAATAATTCTTCTTACACTTCTTTTGGAAGGGCCTGTTGCCTCAGCAACACTCTTTGCAATGTTTTTCAGTTTGATGTTTACCACGCCAGCCTTTACATGTCCTTTCATGTATTTATATACATTGCTAATACCTTCCCTGGTTTAGGAGTGCAGTACTTTGCCTTTATGTTTAGTGCCCATGTATTAACAGTAAGTAAAACGCAAATCCAAAAAATACTCAACGCTGGCATTCACACTTACACACATATACAGAGAATACAACTCGGAACAAAGCAAACTGTTTCGTATATATGCTGTTATAGACGAACATATAACGCGCACGGATACGAGCCTTAAACAATTACAGAAGTTTAGATACCGCACGTGCACCGTCAACGACTCCCAATGCGTAACTGACCCCACTCTCCTCTCGGCATAGATAACGGACTTATAATGTATGCTGTGGCATTTCACGATTCCATTGTTGAGACACCGTGATTCATTTGCCAAAAGAGGTTTTTGGATAGGAAGCCTTGCAATACTGTTCACACTGCCTAAAAGTCACTGAAAAACGCCACCCGATTTTCAAAGTTGCAACGATGGAGCTCCTGATGTAATGTTAGGGGTAAGATAAAATACATTGTTATTGAATGTTCGCGTAAACAGCGATCTACTAATGGTGTCTCGTGTGTCAGTGCCACTGGGATATCTAGGAGAGATCGAGCACAGAAGATAGTATGATACATCGAAGAGATAAAGAATACGAAGGGAGGTGCTAAGGAGTATAGGTGTTAAAGGTGTTTCAGAGGTGCTTATGGCAGGCAGGTTAGGGTTAAGTGGAGGAACATAGCACTATGAGCACCCATGCACGATCGTTGCTGGGATATGTTTCATAATGTATAACTTAATAGCCTTCTATGATCATTATAACCAACCTAACCTGAACGATCCTAACAAAGTTAACCTAACCTCATCTAAAATAACCCACCCTAACCAACACTTTCCTCTCATCACCATACACCCTGTCATCCTCTAAATAAACCATTCTAATCTACGCCATCCCTTATCTTCAATTTTCTCCGCCCATTGTCTACCCCAACCTAACCAGAGCTATCCAACACTAATCTAACCAAACCCAACCAATGCTAACAAAGCAGACCTAACCTAGGCTTCACCGCATGTAGACCTAAGCGTGGAATACTTCTACCGTTTTACACTGATTTGTTGGTGTTTACGTAAGTTTATTCGTTTTGTTGGCGTATTTGACATATGTACATGCATATTTATTACGTTATTAGTGTTCTGGCATTTTTATAGTAATTTTGAGCAGTTTTTTGTCCGTTTAAACGCTTTTACGGGCATTTCAGACACTGAAACAGTCACTTTGAAATCCCTTCACAGATATTTATGGCCACGGAACAGGTTTTACGATTATTTTTCTACATTTCAGAGTCTTTTGAACATACTGTACACACCTTATGCTATCTGTTCAATAGGGCAGGTATTTTAGACCATAACCAGAATTCCTTGAAGAGATTTTGCCCCTTTTACAAACGCTTTAGACACCGAAACGAGGAATTGTTAGACATTTTAGAGCATTTCGAAGGCATTTTAGCCACCGGCGCCGCTGTTTTAGGAGATTGACATTAGCCTTTAGCACGTCTTGCAACACTGGTAGGAACAGTTAGGCTGAATTTGACCATATCTAGAATATATTTTAAACTCTGGAGTGGGTATCGTAGGGTACTTTAGAGCATTTCGTAAGCATTTTAGCAAATGATACAGGTATTTTGAGGTATTAACATAAGCTTTTAGCACATTTGGAAACATTGACCGCGGCATTTCAAGAACATTGAAGGTTTTGCATTTAGGCAATGGTGTAGCTATTTTCAGGGATTTATAAAAGAGTTTTAGGACATTTCGAGACATTGCGATGGTATTTAATAGTGTTTTAAATATTCTTATACAATTTCCAGACCCTTTGAAGGTATTTTAGACACTGGATCGGGGATAATTTCCCCAGAGAACGCCCTTTTAGGATATTTTCGGCATTTTGAAGGAACTTTAAAGTGCTTTATGTCCAATTTATACCCTTTCAAAACACTTTTTGGACACAGGGATGAGTATTTCGATCTTGGTACAGGTATTTGCAGCATTATAACAAGTCTTCAGACTCTGCTATGAATATTTTGAGCACTTCGAAAGCTTTATACCACATTTTAGTACAAATTTTGCACTATTTATACAGTAGATTGATCCACTTTTATTTCTCATTTGTCGTGTTCCTTGCAACAATTTCATAACATTTTTGGAAATTTCACCCTTTTTACAGTATTTACGACACTTTGTGCATCAGAAGGAAACTTGGCATAAACCTACCCTTATACCAGGTTCCACCATTAGAAGCTGACGGTAATCCTGTAGAAATTCGAACTCAATTCGAATATATAGAAGCATGGCATCCCACGTAATTCTTTGAGAGGTGAAAGAATGCGTAGGATCACTTTTATGTGCTTTCAGGGTCCGCTCTCTGAATGTCTCAAGGACATCAGCCAAGAGAAGAATATCGGAGGTTAAGTAGAGTTCGCTGTACTCGCCCAAATCTTTTATGCTAAACTGCTCCCATACATTTTAGTACGATCGTGGTTATCGTTGCTAATTTCTTCTGCATTCATTCTTTGGTAAAATATTTCCCTTAGAGGCAATATTTTGTCATTCAAGACACCCCATGAGGTGGCGTAATCATATAAAAATATGCCTTTGCGGGTCATAAAACTAGACTTCTCACGTCCAAAGTACTTTCGCGTTTCGGGATTTTCTGTTAGGTTTTTAGTAGCTTATTTAGGCTTGTACTCAAAAAACGGTGGGTATCCACAGAACGGAGCGTTATATACCCAACATACTTAGAGAATAAGACGTAGCTTTCTTCAGAGTTAGGAATCACCTCTCCTCTCTCGCTGTACATTCCAGCTCCTTAAAAATGGAATGTGAATAATACACGCTCAGGTTACGAAGGAAGAAAGGAATATATGTAGGTGTTTTGCAGGTTAATCACACTTATTATGCAGACTTCCTCGGTATTCGCCGCTGATATGGTCGTGGTCGCACAGTTTGTAGTTCTCTTCTGTAAATTCCTTAGCATATAAGTAGCACCCTAAAGAAGGCTCGAAATCCTTTTGTTGTTCAACAGCAAGTTTTAACGGCTTAACAGATTTTTATATATAATCTACCTCCTTCTCAAAGGACGCTAGGTATTTCTTGAATTTCTCAGCAGCATAACAACCACGAGATACGTAGGGTTGACTATGAAGACCAGCTGCCAGGCGTTCATCGCTGGCTGATGGCTTGACGTAAACACAACAACCCATTGAACAATGCTTCTGATGTGGTTTTGTATAGGAAATTTCAGAGTTAGTGCATGCATCATAAGGCATGAGAATACTCTCAATATCCATAGAGATAATATGAGTTAGTTTCAGCATCCTCGTCATATTTTTTAATTATACGATAGTGTTACCCTTTGTGGGCATAGCTATCTGTCAATATTATGTTGACTGCAGATAGTGGAATGTTCTTGTAGCTTTTTCTGCTCGCTTCGTCCATAATGATCATAAAATGCGTGAAGTAACGCTTACATGTATATATCACTCCATTATGTTTAGTTTTCTGTCGTCGAACAAAGCTTCTTGAAATGCTGTATATAAGCATCGTGTTATAGCCCATTAGCATAACTCAACAGAAGACGGTCACGACAGTCAGACATATCGTCATTAACGACCTTTATAGGAAGCACTTCTTGCTTCTTTGTCCAAAAACGTTTATAGACATGGTATTCTTTTTCTCAGGCTTCGCGATTTCAGCCATTACATAGGAAGCGAAACAGATGAGAAATCACACTTCTGTTCAAGTTGTTTGTATTTGCTCAAACGTTTTGGATTCTCTTGTATGAATTTTGCGATTAAGCGTACATGAAGTATTTTTCATCGCGGTAGCTCAATGGGTTTAGAGGGCTGTCCCAGAAGTACCCGACCCAACAAAGAAAAACAAAACTTTTAGGAAAAAACATGTTTATTTCTCTACATAGTCTCCTTTCAGCTCCTTTTCCCAGCGATGTTCAATACCTTCGACATCCTGTTTATAGTGAGAACCGTCGAGTTCTGCAAAATAGACATCAACTGCAAACTCCACCTCTTTATTGTTGAAAATCTTGTACCACCTCGCCATTTATTCACCTTTGGAAACAGAAACAAATCAGAGAGGGCTAAGTCTGGCGAACAGGGTGCATGTGAAAGGAATTTGAACTTTAGCTCATTGGTTTTGGCTATGGCGATAATCGATGCGTGAACTGCTGCATTGTCTTGATGAAACAGAACCTTCTTTTTCGCTAAATGCGGCTATTTTTGCTTCACTTCATTATTCAAACCCTGCAATAAGTTTGCATAATGCTCGCCATTGTTTACTTTTCGATTTGAAGATAATCAATTAAACTTATCCCACGCGCATCCCAAAAAACTGGCGCTGCCTAAAGATGGAACTGTCTTGACCTTCTTTGGAGCCGATTCTCCCCATTGAATCCAATGCTTTTACTGTTCCTTCGTCTCAGTTGTGAAGCGATGGACTCATGCTTCACCGATGAATATGAATCGACGCAAAAACTCGGCTTTATTTCAGCGAAACATCGCCAAACACTCGACTGAAACATCCTCACGACACTGCTTTTGTTCCATTGTGAGTAAACGCGGCACCCATCTTGCACACAGCTTTCTCATGTCTAAATTTTCAGGTAGTATGCGATGTACAGCACTTTTTGCCTACGATGTCGGCTAGCTCGCGCACTTTCAGTCGACGGTCATCCAATACCATTTTGTGGATTTTCTTCACAATTTCTGGTGTGGTCACCTCATTTGGTTGACCATTGCGATGTTCATCTTGGCAGCTCGTACGGCCTCACTGAAACTCTGCCACCTAATATTTTAAGTTGTAAACGAAGGAGCAGACTCCCCCAGAGCAGAATCTATCTCAACTTTAATATTGATTTGACTAAGAGCTTTCAAGTAAAAGTATTGTGTCACACAACAATAGCCAGTATTATCCATGTTTACAAATTCGCTGAGAGAGTTCACTATTAATGGCTGCCAACCAATTACTAAACAACGCAGAATCGGCAAACTTCAAACTTAAGTTTTATAAGAGAGGTATTTTTTACCGCAGTCATTTGTTTGATACAACAACCGCTATATATACGCAGGTCGGGTACTTCTGGGGCTGCCCTCGTACTAGTCTATTTAGGTCTAACGATGATGGTACCGGAATACAGCTGCTTCCTCGAAGGGGATTGTACTGCTTAACCCTCCGTCAGTCGCTAGGGGCCTGAGAGACCCCTGGCATTATATAAATGTTATAATTTTCGAACGAACTCACTTATGCAATTGCCTGACTAAGACATCTAACATTACACCTTGCGCGATTATTTGCTGCAGCGATAAACTTATCTGTTTATTTGTTTGACTGGAGGAATGAATAATCAGCAGTTACGTGTCGCACAGGTCAACCAGGCCCCGCGCGCCTGCTCTCGTTACATATTGTTGACAGATTTGTTTCTCATTAGCTTTTGTGCAATATTGCTTTACTATTGCAAAGAGCTGTTACTGCTTCGTCATGAATACGAGTAAAAGGTACGATCTACAAAATCCGAATGATTTGGACGAAGTACATCGCCTACTTTGCGATGATGATGCCTTGCCCGTGGATGACAACTTAAATGAATAAGATGACTCTGATTCAGAAGATAAACTCGAAACGAGATCTTTAGATTCAGAAACTGACCATGAAGATGAAGATGATGAAAGAAGCTTGTGTGATAACATGTATTTTATAAATAACATCATATGCGTATAATAATAATTCTTCTTCTTTTTTTCTTCTTCTTCTTCTTATTAACAATACATTCTGTTGTTATTCACAGGAAGCGATGGAACAAAATGAAAAAAGCACCTTTGAAAATAACACAGACAAGGGCTCACAATATATTGACCAAACTTCCTGGTGTGGTAGGAGCTGCCAAAAATGCGAAAACGGAAATTGATTGTTGGAACCTTTTTGTTACCGAAGATATAGTTAGTTGATTTGATTGTTGAAAGCTCAAATACATTAGCAGTGTGCAGCTCAAATTTGATTTTGAAAGAGACAGCAGACCTACAGATGTAATAGAAATAATAGCTTTCCTAGGCTTATTGTACCTGGCAGGAATTTTTCGTGGTGGATGCCAGAATATTCACCAGTTTTGGAGAACCGATCTTGGAATTCCTCTATTTCGAATGGCTATGTCCGAAAAACGATTCAGTTTTCCAATACGCTGTATTCGCTTTGATGACAAAAGCCCAAGACTGGAGCGACTAAGATTGGATAAATTGGCTGTTGTTAGAGAAATGTTTACATAGTTTCTGAACAACTGTCAGAACCATTATTCTCTTTGACAAAATGTCACTGTCGACGAACAGTTGTCGGCGTTTCGTGGTCGATGCGCTTTTAGAGAATATATACCATCCAAGCCAAACAAGTATGGCATAAAGATATTCTGTTTGAGTGATGCAAAACTGTTTTATACAACTAACATGGAGATTTATTGTGGACAGCAGCCGGACGGACCATATTTGCAAACTAACTCGGCAGAGGCTGTGGTGCTGAGACTAACTGAACCAATCTCTGGCACTGGACGAAACGTTACTGCAGATAATTGGTTTACCAGTATATCGCTGGTGAATGAATTGCGCAAAAGACAACTTTCTTTCGTCGGTACAGTGCGAAAGAACAAAAAAGAGTTACCCACTAATTTCACTTCTCCAAAAGATCGCAGACAGTACGAAAACATATTTGGCTTCACTAAAAATGAAACACTTGTTCCAAAAAAGGGTAAAACAGTAGTATTGCTCTCAAGTCTACATGTTTCATCCACACAGTTATCAGAAGGTGTTGAGAAAAAGCCTGAAATAATCCTGCATTACAACGACACTAAATGTGGAGTTGATGCAGTAGATAAATTGTGTGCTACATACAATGTAGCCAGAACAACGAGAAGGTGGCCCATGGTAATTTTTGACCATATCTTGAACATTGCAGGTATTAATTCTAAGGTTATCTTCCTTGGAAACCCAAATAAATATTCCACAAGGCAGGAGTATTTGAAATCACTATCTTTAGCTTTACTGTTGCAACAGCTACAAAGGAGAGCAACAGCATCAAATCTATCGGATGATTTGAAAGGACTTTTGACAAAATATAAACCTGAAGAATCCGGCGTAGTAGAATTGTCAAATACACCACTATGCACATTGAAAAGGAAACGATGTGAACCCAGCAACAAAGACAAAATGAACTGCAAAACTAAATATGCATGTGGGAAATGCAACACCTCCCTGTGTTTGAGTAAACATGCTAAAATTATTTGCGATAGTTGCTTAGTCGGGGAAAACACGGTTGAAATATTAGATGATTCTGAGTAACTGAGCATTTGAAATTACAAGTTGTATGTATACCTGGAAATGGCAATGTATTTCTTTATACTTACTGTAATACAATTTATAACGAATATGTACTCATATTTTAGCTTGTATTTTTATGTTGTAAGATAATACCTATTGATGAAAGCCTTGTACGCTTAATCTAAATAAAGGTAAAAACAGGGAGAAAAAGAAAATAAACGAAAGAAAACAAAAATACAAACAATAACAACAAAAATATAGCGCGTGTCTACTAGGCTCCGCGCGACTAAAGGCGTTCTACCAAAGCGCGCGTCTGACGGAGGATTAATATGGTGCCGAACGCCCTCTGCGGCATGCAAAGCCCAGTTGCTGCTCTTAGGCTGCGACTCCCCATTTCAGTAGTTAATTTCTTGAATCTCATGTCTAGCATGACATATAGATCCGTTTCTAGAAACAAGAGTTAATTAAGTGTTTTAAAAGTTTTATCAGTTTTCTCTGCAGCAGCGTGCACAAATCCGCATTCAACCAGTAGATTAATTTTCACACATTTATGAACTCTAAGCTCTAACTGAACTGCCTGAATTAGGCGCTTCTTTGCCTTCTGTGGATAAACATTCATGAACTTGGATGAATCACGGGGACAAAATAAGGGTTCAAACGCCCTTCGGAGTCTGTTTCGTTCTCCCTCATATATGACACCCTTCATCCATTATTGATAACATTGATATTTCGTAGGCTCCGTCTTAATTTTCTTGCAAGAAGTAGTGAATCTACATACCTCTTCATGACGCTGTCCCTTTTAGTTATTGTTGAAGAATCTTTTACAATGCTTGCATTTGAACAGCTGCTTGCAGCTCAATAAAGCCGTCTCTTTTGATAGGTTTGTAGAAAACACTTTTCATATCTACCACACTAGTTAATAGTCTTTGTGTTTGGAAATACATCTTAGAATGTAGCGCCTTCCATTTATGCAATTTGCTAAATAGCACAAAATTCATGGTAAATACTGAACAAAATATCCTAGATCGAGGCATTCAAAGGAGCACACTTCTTCACTTTGCCAAGTTCTAGACACACCGAGGGCGTCGTCCTCCATGGTGTAGTGGTTACCATTCTAGCCTGTAGTTCCCGAGGTCTCGGTTTAAACTCGGTGGAGGGCGATGGATATTTTCGGGCGTAAAAGTCTTTAGCATGGCTTTCTTCGGAAGGGATGTAAAGCCGGTGTTCCCGTGTCGTAGATTTACGGCATGTAAAATAACCTCAAACCTAATAAAGAGGCCTCTGAGCAAAATTGTGGGTCTCTCACGCCCAATATGGAATGCGACGCTAAGGACCACAGCAGTTAATCTGTCATTTGTCGCTAAATGAGCATTTTGCTCAAACTTTTAGTTTTGATTTTTTACGGCAACGACTGCTGATAAAGCATTCTCGCTCAATCTAGCTGACTTTTGAACTTTCCTGAAGCAGTTGTTTAAGCTGTATTTAACAAAAATCGCATTGACAATGTTTTACGCAATCTTTGTGCAGTTGCGGCACAGTTGTGAGCGGTTTGCTCATCAAGCGACAAACCGTGCTATTCAATTGTTGTGTAGTCCGCAATCATCCTGGCCTGAAGCTGAAATGTAGAAGCTCTATTTTGTGTTCATTAAAATTATTCCTTCGTTTGAATTGTTTTCATTGATATTCAGTTAGGTTTTTACAATGAGTCGAGCAAAGAAAATCCTTCTGCTAGCCTTACAACAGGATGGAAGGGGCTCTCAAGGTATGTTTATTTTTACTTTTTGTTAGAATAAATGTTTATGTAATTACCATATTTTTAACGATTCTTTCGGTACGAGTTCGAACACTGCTGTTGAGAATCGAATTTAGGTTAACATTATATGTCATAATCGTTAGTGAAACATATTCTAACATGATTTCTAACTACTTATTATGATTATTATTATTGTTATTATTATTATTATTTTACTTTAGGCATTCCTGAATGGTTGAGTGAAACTAGTACTTCTGTTGGCCTAGACAGCGGTGATTAGAACCAGGAAGAAAGATTAGATGAATGTGAATCTGATGCGCGCTCTGAACATAGTGATCATATAAAACTGATTCAGAACAATCTGCAGGAAATGACTCAGAAACAGAAAGCTATTTTCAGCCGACAGGTCTCTCATATATCGGAAAAGATAAAATAACAGCATGGTACTTGCATCCACCACGCCCCAATGTTCGAAGCCCTAGACATAACATAGTTAGAACACATCGAGGCTGTAAAGAAGGGGCAAAAAATGCAACTTCAGTCACAGATGCATGGTATTTATTCTTTCCTGAAGAGACAATTTTACATATTACAAACTGTACTAAGATATATCTCCAAAAAATGCATACTAAATGTGCAGGACCGAGGGACTATCCTGATACAACTCCACACGAATTAACTGCTCTAATTGGCATTCTATACATGGCAGACTTGAAAAAGGCTGCTCATATCAACATCCAAAAGCTTTGGGCTGATGATAGCACATCTCCTGAATGTTTTCGTGCCGTGATGTCAAGTCGCAGGTTCTATATTCTTCTCGAGGATCTACGACTCGATGACATCGACGATAGAGCTGAGAGAAAGAAAATCAATAATCTGGCGCCCACTAGAAGAGTATTTGAGGAATTTGTCGTCAGATGCATCAATAATTACGAATTAGGAGAAAACACAACACTTGATGAAATGCTACATGCTTTCCGAGGGAGATGTAAATTCCGCCAGTACATTCCATCAAAACCATCAAAATGTGGAATTAAAATGTATGCATTGTTAGATTCTGAAAGATATTACGTTTCAAATCTAGAAATCTATCCAGCGAAGCAACCTGAAGGTCCATACGAGACCGATAATAAAGCATTTAGTGTTGTGAATGGAGTAGCTGCACCCATTTTGAATAGCGGAAGAAACATTACCATGGATGTTACATCTGTTCCACTAGCCTTGTAGTTGCTACAGAAGAAAATTAGTGTGGTCGGAACACTAAAAAAACAAAACAGAAATTCTACCCTTTTTTGTAAATACTAAAGAGAGACAAGCTCTGTATGTTCGGTTTCCTCAAAACGGGCGTTCTAGTGTCATATGTACCTAAAAGAAACAAAAATGCGCTGATTCTTTCAGCTCTACATTCTGGTGACGAAATTGATGAGGAAACCGGCAACCAAAGCAAGCTGCACATAATTACCTTCTACAACAAAACAAAAGGTGAAGCCCATATTGTGGACGAACTGATATATCAATATTCAGTATCTAGAATTACCTGCAGGTGGCCAATGATGGTATTTTTTGGCTGTTGAACATTGGTACAATAAATTCTCAGATAATTTATTTCACTAATACAGAGAAGAAATTAGCGCGTCGAATATTTTTGAAACATTTGGCTCTAGAACTTATGAAACCCCATGTGAGGGTGCGTCTATCTATTTCAAATTTGTCAGACAACTTGCGAGTCACAATGAAGAAAATTGTTTGTAATGAAGAGGAGAATGCAGAAACTGCAGCTACTGTGACAACCCCTGGTGTATGTTCACTATGCTCTCGGCGAAAGAACAGAAAAGTCAAGAAAAACTGTTCTGAATGTAACAAATAATTGTGCAACAAACGCGCAAGAATTACCTGTGATACGTACCTTGAGCTGCTAGTGTTGCCACCATCACCATAATTTGTTTTTAGGATTATATTGAATTTGTGCCATATTTAGGTATTGCATATAGTACCATATTTAACAAACACTACACTCATAATAAGACATTATTGGATTTGAATTGCTTTCAAATACATTTAGTCAAACGCAACAACTTTTTTTGTTTAGACAAATATTTTGTGATCACTTCAAAGAAAAATGTCATTTGTAGTATTCATTCATTCATTATTTGTTTACCCTCCTCTTATGTAGGACTTACACCCCCCCAGGACTTACAGGCGGGTGCCTGGGGTCAGAGGCCCGTCGAGGAGCAGACACTCATGGATCAGACAGAGCATCCAGGATGGGTGATCAGCCCGATGCCTGGTATGGAATGAAGGAAGTACATGAAACGAAATGATGGTGAAATGGATGAAAGGAAAGGTATTGATGGAGCAGTTGGTGGAATGAATGGCGGGGGAAACCGGAGAACCCGGCGAAAACCAGCCCAGACGCCGCTTCGTCCACCACAAATCCCACATGCAGGTCCCTGGGATTGAACCCGGGCCGCCTCGGTGGGAGGCGAGCGGTCTAACCACTCGGCCACGGCGTCGCCTCATTTGTAGTAGATTTAGAAAATTATAATTTACGTGTTAATAAATTGTGTTATTGACATAATGTTATCCCTTGTTACGTGTATTTATTACCGTGAGCGAAGGTGCGACAAACCGTGTCACAACAATGGTAGTGACAAATGACGGGTTAAAGAGCGTCAATGAATAAAACTCAATTTTTTACACTCGAGGGCTGATTTCGCATAGAGAAGATGATGTTCTCGACTTGAAGCAAACTACCATAATGAAGCCCAGTTCGAAGGGGCCCTAATTATAGCCACAGACACCTCTGAAGACATTACATTTCTGATCCGGTACCGTAAAGTTTTCATTGTTTCCCTGTTCGACGTTAACATCCATATTTTATGAATTATGAGGTTTTAAGAAGATGGTTTATTGTATTAAACACCATTTATTCCTTATTATCTATATGTTTTGTGGTTTTTATATACGTTCAATCCAATCGGGAAGTGATTCCAGCAAGTGTGTCTAAAGCGGGTATTTCAGTAGCGTATCAATCAATATTCCTTTAATGACGTATAACGTGATCGGTGATGCAAGCAACTCATTCTACTCTAAATCCATTCCATAAAATCTGGTTTGTTGTATACCACACATCTTAGTACTCTGCATGTATTAACCTACACCATATAACGTCACTCCCAAACTGAGGCAGGATGTCTGGTTCTATCAAACACGTTGACATTTATCTCATATCTGCCTCTATATGACGTCACACCAAGCAGAAATAAGTCTTCTCATTCCGACAGATACAACCAATATCAAAAACTACCACCAACATCACTCATTGCACCAAAGTTAACACCATTTCCATTACCATAATACATAAGAAGCATACACTTAAAAGCTAACGTAGGCGAATTTCTGCCCCTATTTAATTAAAGTCATTCATATACTATTATTTCATGCTTTTGCACTTTTTGTACTCTTTCTTCCCATCCTTTCTTTATTCTCTATAGAATCAGCAAACATTATGGGACTCCGAGACTGTGAATATTCAATTACCGCATTTTCCTGCAGTCCGGTGTAAGAAATTTTTACAGAGTTACACAAATTTTGAGCTTCTAGAATCTAACCAGGTAATATTTTTTATAAAGGCATTTAACAGTTTAGTTTTCCTCATCAGCGTCTACCATTTGGGCTTCATTTGAATCTACTAAGACCCATAGTTTTAAATACATATGAAGTCGGCCCTTCGGGATTATAACCGAGTACTTTTAGGTAATTTTGTCATTATAATGACATTAGAAGACTACAACCTGTGTTCACCTTTTATTTGATATCGTTATCTAATTTAGCTCATGAGTCATAAAATCTATAAGTAAATTTCACTGAACCAGTATTCGGACGCGGAACATAATGATTTATAACATTTTTAGCTTTTAAGCATCGCTATATGCACCTTACACCATCAGTATACGCCATACACCTAGAGTGTAGGGGAAATCTAAGGAAGACATTGAAAGATCGGGATTCGAACTAAGGACAATTCATCTCCAATTATTTAAGGCATTCATTACAAGTAATAATAGCTAGAACGCAAGCTTTGTTACGGCTCATTAGTTCTGATAGTTGCGGAGATAAATCAGTTTCTAAAATCTAGGAGTCAAAGCCTGGACTGTAGATACCAACATACATACATTGGAATAAGCTACCTACAGATATAATTTAATAAGTTTAATTGTAGTCTTTCTCTACATTACTTCAAGAGCTAATAAATTTAGAAATAAATTACATTGAATCAGTATTCGAAACAGGAATCTAGCATGAAAAGTATTAATAATATTAGTTTTGAATGTTAGTCGCAGTTATATGCACTTTAGCGCTTCAATCTAAGTGATATATCCTAGAGTACAGAGGAAAATTACGGAAGCCATTGAAGAATCGGAATTCAAACTAACGAAAATTTAACTCAAATTGTTTGCGATGGTAGTTGGAAATAACCCCTGATATCAATCATGCCTTGCTCCAGTTCTCTAGCTCACTTAGCTGCTGAGATAAACAGGTTTTAAAAATTAAGGCTTAAACTTAGGACTTAGTACCCGCGTATACATTCAGAACAAACTGTATAATGATATCAATGTAATAAGATTTATTTGGCGACTTTATCTAAATTAGTTCCGAAGTTTTACGAAAATAAAGCATTATAATCATACCCTGGACTCAAACCAGGGGCCCCCGGTCAACTAGAAACAATACGTCGATGATGGATTGTATTCCAAGGATGTAAGCTTTGAAGGTAAAGAGACGATGGGCTGTTCCAAAACAAAGGAAAAAGCCGATAATTAATGAGCCGTATAATTCAATTAGTTTAATAGAGTGTATAATTAGACTACACGTTTTAACACCTTTTGTCGGCAAAATTGCATCAAACACGCCGCGCCCTCCCCCTTACATCTGTAAGCACATGCTTACATGTCTCAATAATATGTCAATACGGTCAATTAAGTTTTACAAAATGTGCTAAAGGCTTATGTCAGTCTCCAAAACATCTGCGCCATTGGCTATAATGTCTTCGAAGTGCTCTAAGATGCCTGACAATACCTGATTGCAGTATGTAAAACGTTCGTAAAACGGGGTATAATACTTTCAAAGGACTCTGAGGTGTAACAAAATAGCCCAAATAGCCCAGAGCTTGAAATACTGGTAAAAGTGGTTTCAAGCTGACCATTTCAGTGTCTGTAATGCCGGTAAAAGCGTACGAAGACACTGCAAAAATGCTCCAAATCACTATAAAAATACCACAACACTAAAAAACAACAAATATGCGTGTATATACGTCAGATACGCTAACAAAACTAAATAAACCACTGCAAAAACACTAACAAATCAGGGTAAAACAGTAGAAGCGTGCCAAGCTTAGGTCAACATACGGTGAAGCCTAGGTTAGGTCTGCTTTGCCAGGATCGGTTGGGTTGGGTTAGGTTAGGTCAGTGTTGGATAATTCTGGTTAGGTTGGGATAGACAGTGGACGGATGGAATGAATAAGGGATGAATTATATTAGAACGATTTGGTTAGATGATCACAGGATGGATGATGATGAGAGGATAGTGCTGTTTAGAATAGGTTGTGTTGGATGGTGTTAAGCTAGCTTTGTTAGGATCGTTCGGGTTAGGCTACGTTGAATAGAATCATAGAAATATATTATACATCATATCCCAACTACGAGCGTGCATGCGCGTACACACTGATATCCTCCTCCATTTAACCCTAAACTACCCGCCAGAAGCACCTTTCGAACACTTTCAAACCTTACCCTCCTTAGCACCTCCCTTCGAATTATCTATATATCCCATGTGTCACCGTTTTCTTTGTCGATATCCCTTATATATCGTACTAATCCCCATGTAGTAATATGGTGATTATTTAAGGTAAGGCATAAAAATTCCAATGGTAGCCAGAGATAATTGCTGATTCTTTAACAGGACCTCTCCTTTCAGATACCCCATCGTACGTTAATGACGTTGAACATTCCGAATAGTGCTGCTTGTTGCCGAAACGGCGTAGAGAAAATTCTAATTTTTAATGTATACAAATAACACATATAATGCATTTTAGCTTTTCTGGGATTTTCCAGTTCTTTTTTCAGTTTATGCTTTGTGGAAGTTTACATGGTTTTTCAAATGTTTTGGTCTCCTTTTCTTAAAACAATTACTGCAACAGGAAGCATTGACATTTTTACAACATACACACTGAATCGTCACTTGTTCTTAAAACATTTATTTTACTGCTACAATTTTTGGAGTGGCAGACGAATCCTCTAGAGCCACCACACGTACAGAACGTGAGGTTTGAGTGGAAACATGACCGTTCTGACGCCACCTGGCCGGTTTAGGAGGGGGATGCGCTAAAGACGGTCCGAGTGCTGTCACAGTACCCTTCGCTGCCCAGTCTCTCAACATCAGTTGTACTTGTGTTTTACACTTTTTGCAGTAAAATATGGAAAATATCCCGACGCCTTGGGCCATCCTTGCTTTGCTGACTTGTATGTTGTTACGAGCAGGAGTTCGTTCTTCTCTTCTAAATTTAATGTTTCAACTTAAGCCAGATTTTAAATAGTAGGTTTCAATAGTAAAGGGTTTGGGATTTGGCAGATAAGGATTACCACTTACCGTGTGTAGTATAGTGGTATGTCTTTCTACTTTGCATGTGCTCGAATCAAATGCACTACCTAGAAGAATGAAAAGATAAACCTTCACGAACGTGCTTAGCTCGAAGTCGCACGCACCTTAACGATGGAGGAGGGAATGTATGTACACTAAACCACACAGGCACAAGCTGTGTGTACACATTTTTGCTTAGAACATATATACTGACGTGCATAAAAGGAAATTCATAATAGAACGCAACTGTTTATAAGCTGGTGCTAGTAAATCTCGCCCCGCCCTCTGCACATGTGAGCACATCTGTTTCATGAGTATAATTTTAGCCACTGGGTTACTAGACAAATTTACTTCCTCAAAATATGGTCGAACTACCGGAGTGTAATATTAGAGTTAATTTTCTGTGTTCTCACCAGCGAAATAACGTTAAGGCAATGCTTCATTGAATTTTGGCGCAGAAATAAGACATAATGCAGTTAAAAGGTACAAATCATGTTGGTGATGAAATCTCTCATTAAATGTTGCGGTTGTCTGACAACACTCGCAAATAATTCTTCACTCCTCACTCTAAAAGGCCATATTATACTATATTCTTTAAGTCTTTTATGTGTACCTCTTGTGAACCTTGTGTACCTTGTGAAACTCTTTCATAGAAGCGGTATCCGAAACACCCCTTCATTCCACATCCATTATAACACAGTCCATTGTCTCGTTTTTATATTCTTGAATTATTTTCAAGGCCAGTCACATAGAGAACTGATACTGGCTGGATGGAATCAGTTTGGTTACCCGATGGTGGAGACCTTACAGAGGGAAAAAGACTATTGCGATCTAGGAGAGTATGTCGTTTTTATGCACACGTCAGTATACGTACTTTACATTCTCTCTGTTTTTTAATTCTTAAGAACCGCTGTGTAACACCATATCTTGACTGAGGTATTCATTTAATGTGAAACATGTTAATAATGTTACAGAACGCATGATAGTGTAATGCTTTCACAGGAATTGTAATAACAGCCAGTAATTGCATGTCTTTGGAATGCACATAGCTACTGCTGCTGAGGTGTGCTTTTCTTTGAAGAGAAGATTGGACTTACACGGCCACCAAATAGCAAGCAGGCAAATTAACATTCTTGTACATTAATATTTTAACTTTATGGCATTACAGTTTTGCATATCTCGATAAACAATAATGTTCTGTGAACCTCATAGTGGATACCACACATTTTCTTCGATACACACAAATTTTTATTATACGTCGCGTCTCATGCGACACCGAACAAAAGTAAGCACACTATTGCTGAATTATAGCTGATGTATTTGTGTAGTTATTAGAGAAAAACACGCACATATACTAACAATACATGTCGTTTTGGACTTAGTGGTCATCTAACAATGAAGACGCAATTGCCTTCCTGACCATTCTATTAGAAAAAAGGTTAACAAAAGAAATTATCGAAATAAAAATCTGCAAACACCTCTTGTGATCAGCAGCTAGAGCGCTTATATTGTTGTGTCCTTTATAGGGGGAGACTTGGGCAAGTCAACCCTTATACTGTCAGTATCATTTCTCATCATTATTATGTATCACCGCAATACTATTACTTCTTTAAAGTTTTCATTTAAAGACCTTAATAGAGAGTGAAACGCGGTACTTATCTGTTATAATAGCCAGACATTTCCTGCATTGTTATGTGTTTAGCTTAGCGATAAAGGTATTCGTTTTTATTTACTTTTTGTCAAAATCATATATTCCAAATAATTGGACATCACCTTTAGCAGTAAACATATAGGTGTATAACCTGAAACAGTGAGTAGAACCCTAAATTTTCTGAGGGGTGGTATCTAATTTGCATGCTGCGCAGCTTTTTGGGTTCCTTTCCCTCCAGGTTCTGATAGCTCAAAGGCATAATTATCCCCTCATTGACCTGTGCTCCGATTGTTCCATACCTTTTAGGTGTGATTAATTTGGATACACGTTTTTCTATCACCCTCGATTTCAATATGAAACGGAACCGTTTTTTGTAATTTGCATGTGCTGATCATGCGCATTCCAAGGAGATAGGTAGATGTATGGGTGGATTGATGGATTAGCTCAAACACTGTGGGTTGGGGATCCTAGTATCATATTTTTACTAATTAGCATATTTAAAATCATCGTTTTGTATTAAATAATCTATACATGAAACGAAACATTTTGCTCTATACTGTTCTTAGGAAATTCTTGGTATGATTTATATTTGCTGTATATTTTCATCCCGAATGAATTGCATTGATTTAATTCATTTGCATATTTAAAGCACTGTGTACATTAATATATGAACGGACATTGTAATTTCTATAGGAGCACAAATCCACTTAAATTTCTCTCATTCATTTGGATGTTAAAAACACAGTGTATTCTCGTATGTATTAAGGGATTGTAATTTTCATAGGACTTCAGATCAGTGATACTTATTCATCTGGATTAAAAGTTTTGACCTATCTACAACCAACCCTTCTTAGGAAGGTAATCGATGGTGCCAGACGGATTCACTTGTTCAGATATGTTCAAAATACGTTGCATTTTACAATATGCTATGACCCAAAAGTAATTTAGTGTTTAGTGATTTGGCAGCAGTTACGATGTTGTAGCGAGAGTGTTCAGAAGTATTTTTAACTTATTAACACGCATTACTTCAATGACCTCATGTATCTTTACATATGCAAAGGGTCAAAAATAGTTCGGATTTGCATTTATCTATTTTTAAACAGGTGATTCGATGTTACGCACAGAAAAGGGAAATGCAACATTACATTTTTACGCTCTCATACTAAACTAGTTCATCATCGCAAAACGATAGAAGCATCTGGACTTGATGTGCTACTCTTAAGAAACTATAGAAACTGCACCCATACCTCCTGTGCTTGAGCGCACATGTTCACACAAGGAGATCACATACAGGTCTTGCACATGCTTTAGCTGTGAAGACAGACAACTCCTGTTCATTTTCAAGTGTTCTCAGGTGTACAGCCTGAACTCCTAACAATGCCTTCTTATATTCTATCCAGATAGCTTGTAAGTATCTGAGGGTAAACCTGCAAGAGGACAACATTTCTGATACTACAACTATTAATGTGACACGAAAAATGGAATTGGTGAGATATTTACTTTATCTACCACGTATCTAGTAGGTACAGAAGCTATTCCATTTCACCCAAAAACTGACATCGAAGTTTCACTGAAAATACATGCTTTGAAGCCCAGTGAATTACAAAAACATTTTTAGAAAAGGTTCCGTGTTTGTGTGTAAACAGTACAGCACAAGAGCGGCATGTTTGACAAAACACCTCTTTGGTATTTAGCTTCAACATCTCCCAGAGTTGTGACACGAAGGAAATACCTTATGTTAAGATACTTACACTACAAATAAAAATTATTTCTTGAAAATTCTTGAAATTGAAATAGGCTGTGAAACCCCGTTCATTCGGATGAAATTTGTATAGTTTTATATAACTGGAAAGCCATAGGAAGTACACAAGAACGGACTACACAAAGCATGTTCATATCTTTAAAACGCGCAATTGGCTTCAAATAACGCTTTTTATGACATTATGCATTTTGGAGACATATGTTGGCATTGATTTGAATCTTTCAACCCTTTGTCTATTATTTATAACTGTACATTCAGTTGTTGCTCGCAATGCCATGGAAATAGTGTGGAATTTATATGCCAACATACAGCAACCCAGTTTTT
The DNA here is from genome assembly GCA_030765065.1 of Deroplatys truncata. Classification (NCBI taxonomy): domain Eukaryota; kingdom Metazoa; phylum Arthropoda; class Insecta; order Mantodea; family Mantidae; genus Deroplatys; species Deroplatys truncata. The sequence goes on along the minus strand of CM060990.1, from coordinate 402,798,806 downwards.
AACTGTCAATTCGGGTTCCAGTACATCCATTGTACCTTCAACAAAATTACGAAGAATGAGAAGGACATTATTCCAGAAATATACCCCATCTCTGGGGAGATGGAAGATGAAATTCAGGTTATTTTCCAATTTAAAGCCGCAAATTATTGGAGGGAAACCATAAGAAATAGAAATTGGTTACTGAGGAATAAGGAAATTATATTGCTTAAACTTTTTAAATATCGTTGACAGATACCTAATTAGGTGAGCTTTTATTTAAGGTAAGGATTAAATGGAAATGGTCAGTTGAAAGACACATAACTTAGACAAATTTTTAAGATGAGAGATGGTATCTATGTAATATTTTGGATTTTGTATACTGAGTTCCTTATGGCTCTTGACAACCATTCAGGTTTAAGACCGGATCATAAGTATATATGTACTTCGGTAAATAAATAAACAAATAATTACCTTCAACGAAATGTATATTGAAACTATTTCTGCAAAGCTATATATCGATTGACGCGAAGTAGATAGAAAAATATTTCCTTAGAATAGTCTGTACAAGCTATATAAAAACAAACGATAATAGATAGAGGAAGTAATGTGAATGTAGCACATGAGATACTTAAGAAACAAATTTGCTCTAATATATACCTAACATGCATTTTGGAAACAAATGGTTCACGAAAGTTGTAATGATAATATCAAAAATTCTTAATGTGAAGAAGAATACATCATACGGAGCTGTGATGCAGAATATATAAAAATATATTTTTAGAACAGCTAACAGTTAAACTTTCCGTTTTTGACATATTTTAAAATTTTATTGACCTGGAAAACATTTTTTATATTATACCCATTACTCCTCATAGAAACTGCATTAGTCTTAATGTAAAATATTTCAAAGCTTTCGGTTAAAGGCGAAAAATTTCATTATAATCTGGAAACAACAGTTAAATTCAACTTCTGCACAAATGCTATGGTTACGCCTGTGTAATAATAAATCACATAACTTATTAAAGTGTTTAAGCATAGAGTTGTAACATAATACAAGAAAATAAGAGGACAGTAGTTCTATAGTTCAGAGTTCCATAAAGATAAAGCACAAAGCTGTTTTGTTCTGTATTTATTGAACTCTTTCTCCCATTTTTAATTATGGGCCCTTTAGTCAGGTCTGTGGCCAGCAAATACGTATGAAGTAACTGTTGGAATATTAGGATATAACGGGACATTTAAGCTCAAATTTTAAATACTATCACAGACTTATTCAAGTACGTGTAAGTGGTGCAACATACTATACATGTAAGTCCTGAACTTTTCATACATAAGTATGTTGCAACTCCCCTATTATAACAATAGTTATCGCTCTGTCGTCCTCCGTAATGTAGTGGTTGCCATGTTAGCCTCTAGTTTCCGAGGTCGCGGGTTCAAACCCGGCGGAGGGCGATCGATTTTCTCGGGCGTAAAAATCATTAGCATGGCTTGCTTTGGAAGGGAAGTAATGCCGGTGGTCCCGTGTCGTAGATTTACGGCATGTAAAAGAACCTCAAGCCTGATGAAGAGGCCTATGAGTAAAATTACCGGTCCTTCACGCCCAATATAGAATGGGACGCTAAGGACCATAGCAGTTAAAGATCGTCCATAAATAAAACTCAATTTAATGCTAAGCTCTACTTCCCGAGGTCACGGGTTCAAACTCGGCGGAGGGCAATGAACTTTTTAGGCACAAAAATCCTTATCATGGCTTCCTTCCAAAGGGAAGTAAAGTCGGTGGTCCCGTGTAGCAAATTTACGACACGTAAAAGAACCTCGAGCCTGATAAAGAGGCCTCTGAGAAAAATTACCGGTCTTTCACGCCCAATACAGAATGAGACGCTAAGGGCCACAGCAGTTAAAAAGTGTCCATAAATAAAACTCAATTAATTTTGCCTTATTACAACCTTCTTTTTGTAGAAAGTAATCGGATGCCTTATTTCGACATACAGTGTGGTTTGCATAAACATCAGTGTTTTTTCTACGTTTTGGGGATTTTGGCAAGTTCCTCAAATACGTATTCCGCGTGGAACATAGCAAAATGCCGTTTCAAGCTGAAACCTTATGGAAAGGTTTGTAATATACAGTGTACTTTAATGATAGAGCTATTATTATTAGCTTATTACACACTAATTGCTCGGTCAAAACTAAGCCACAAAAGCACACCGCAACTCTGAAATCTAACTGAACAATACCCAACGTCCTTTCAAACTCGGTTGTCTCTACTTTCATAGTACACTGTATGCTTATATTTGAGCTAAGTGTGTTGTGGAGGGAATGGTTGGTATTTTCATAGTGTAGTGTTTCTACTTGAAATAAACGTTGTGAGGAGGAATTCTGTTTTAAGGGCTTTCCATGAATACTGAGTGACGATAATTATGTGAAGATAAAAGATGCATAACTCGCCTTCTATGTATTGTAGACACAGGATTTATGTGCAGTCATTATCACAAACTAAAATTGTGTCTAGCTATAACATTGGCATCCAAGTTTTAAAATATTCATCAAGTAGCAAAAAATGAAGGCAATATTCTCAATTCAGCCGTAGAAGGTGCGTGCAGCGCATTCGGCAGCGTTGGTAGGAGGGGCAAGCATATAATCTGCTGGAGTTTTCAGTACGACCCGCCTTAGTATTGCTTTCACTTTGCTCACACTCTAAATAAGTATAATAATGTTAAGAGAACAAGTGTAAGTCTATACAAATAACAACCAATAAAATTGCAAGTATGTAGATACTTAAAACATGTAAAACGAGATTGAAGTATTACAAAATAAGTTATCTCAGTATGAACTACAATACAATAAATACATACAACAAGAATAAAGCAGGGGAAACAAATGAAGAAAATGCACTGGTTTCAAAGAAGTTGCTCAAAACGGCGACTTATAACATTAATGCATATACGACATCTAGGCAGAAATTATTCTTGAAACCAATTGAAAAATCCTGGTGCCTTACGAATGTCATCATTGGCTGCATAAAAACAGCCATAATGCGCAGGAACAGTTGAGCCCAAATATTAAACGGCACTTTTTCCAAAATGGTTGGAAATACCATTCCAGAAAGGTATTATAAGTATCACCACTCAGTGGAGGAACAAGAAGGTATGATTTAATGATGTGGTCAGGAATGATGCGCAGGAACAGTTGAGCCCAAATATTAAACGGCACTTTTTCCAAAATGGTTGGAAATACCATTCCAGAAAGGTATTATAAGTATCACCACTCAGTGGAGGAACAAGAAGGTATGATTTAATGATGTGGTCAGGAATGATGTCATCCCACATGTTAACCACAAGTTACTATTGCTGGTCCTGTACACAGTGGAATGGGTATATTCATATGCCCAGTTGTATGCCCAGTATGTCCAGTTGTGACAGCTGCTGCAGTTAAAAATCGTCCCGTCGCTGTTAAACGTGCCTTCAACGGTGAACAACTATAATGAAAGCTATTCCGTTTCTTCCTTCAGGCCAACTCACAAAACAGCAAGTGTAACTTAAAATCCCTCGGAGTTAAGGCTTGGAACTTTAGCAGATGGAAGGGTTAGAGCTGCGCCTCGTCCAATACTTGCCACACACTTGTGTGTTTGGTGCTCATTGCACACGGGTGCTCGTTGGCGGTTCCTCTTATAGTCTATGCTGTGTGTTTTTTGGAATACGGGAGTGGGATGAGTAAGTATTGCACTGCAGTTTAATTTATTCGGCACTACAGAAGCACTTTTCCGGAAACGCCGACCTAAAGAGTCCAAAGTAGTTCAATAGGTAGGCTGTCTATTGGGGTAACTTTCGTTTAATTCCTTGAAGTTACTGAAGGACGATCTCCTACTTCACCGAACATAAGGTTCATATCAGCGAGTTAAGAAAAAATTTAATTTCGTTGCACGTTTCCGAAGTGTTTAACTCATTCAAGTAGTATTGTTAGTTAGGTGCTTAAGGCAAATAGGAAATGAGACATGACTGACGTTGCGTATTCTGTAGTAGTGGTATGGGCCCCTTAGACACAGCAGACCTGAATGCAATCCTGCAATTGAACAGCCGCATGGTCATAATAGGCAACTTCAACCAACAGCACCATATTTGGAATAGCAAGGAAATGAATGTAGTGGACAGCACCTTCCTATGACACAAAATCCGCTGTCTATGTTGTACTTACACCAAAGGAATTAATCCTCATTCCGTTTATGAGGAATTGAAGAAATACAGACCTGACATACTGAGCAGTGCAATAAGTAGGTGCATATCACAAAGAATGAATCTCGGAGTCAAAAGTGACGTGCCCTCAGATCACCTCCGCGTAATGATTACCACAGATGGACCTATGCATTGAGAACCACTAAAACCCAGGCATAACCCCCACAGGCAATTTCGGACTTATTCGAAAGCACAGAGACGGAAAACCTCACGTCAGAAGGCGTCAGTGACATTACCATACAGCCCGGGTTAAATGGAGTGGTATCACAGCTGGAACATGCAATAAAATGTGCTACAATTGCAGCTGCGCCTGTCCATTGTCCAAAACAGGACAGTCGCAAACTCTCAATTGGCACAAAAGATCTTACAGCAAAGGGTAACCGTGAGGGGGATATTTGCAAAATTTTTATACATAGTAAGAGCTCAAAAGCTGAACTTTTAGATCAGAGGAAAACGAATAACTTTATTGCACAACAATGCCAACATATCATAGATAATCTAGACAGTGAAACTAACATGGTTTGGGGCATTTTCGGTACCTAACAAAAGACAAAATGCATATACCACCAACGCATCGCAATGACAGAATTGCTACTGTAACCAAGAAAAAGCTGATGTGCAAGCTTATGTATTACAAGGAACATAACCCCGAATGAAAGCCCTTATGTGCGCGTTTTACACAAGAAATGGAAAGACAAACGGAAAACTTACCTGGCATACTAACGCAAGATATAATCAGTCGAACATGTCCGTCAGAAATAAAATGGCTGAAAAGCCACTTGCCCTAACAAAAATCTCCACGCCCGGATAGAATACTTAACATAGCAGCAAAGCTCCTGCCGAGCCAGGCGCTTAAACTACTGTCAAAGTTATTACGTATTAACGCAAGGCTACCTCCCAGATCGGTGTAAACTTGCACATGCTCTTCACTTTCCAAATCAGCATAAAGACCAGTCAAAGGCAAATAATTACAGACCAATCATATTGCTAAAAACTCTAAGCTCTCTTGTAAGAAGAAGTATACATAAGAAAGTAAACCACTTCATCATAAAGCACAGCATTATTATTTCGGGGAGTTCTACTTTAACGCAAAACACTCGTCAACTCTGCAAATGCTCAGAGCATTAGGGAGTATAACGTACGGATTGAACTTCAGGAATCTACTGGAAAGTTATTGTTAGGCATCGAGCAGGCCTTCAACGGAGTATTACACGCGGGCCTCCTTAAGAAACTATAGTTCATAAAGTTATCAGGCACGTTAATAAAACTTATTGTAACATACCTGAAGGACCGAAATTTCAATAATTGGTTACAGCACCCTCTCATCTGCAAGACAAGTGAAAGCAAGAGTCCCGTAAAGAAATATACTGAGGCCGAATGTTCAACATTTTTGTGCATACCAACTAGTAAACACGACGCGAAAGATATATGCGGACGATTATACAATAATAACGTAATCGGGCAAAACAATAATAACGCACTTACGAATCCAGAATACACCCAGTATATTTGAACACTGACTCACCAATTGGAAGATAAAGTAGACACTCCCTAAAGCTAAACAGTAATATTCACGAAAGGAAAAAGAAAACATCGCTATCCCCAACACAGCCTACGGTCGTTACTACCATTCAGACAAGAGATTAACTGGAGCGATCGGTAACATGGCTGGAGTTTAAAATGAACCAAGGTCCACCATGATAGAAACACATCTACCGCCTTCGAAATAAGGTCAGTGTCCAACCTGATAGGCTTCTCCTCATAATAAGCCTTAACAACGCGCTGACACTGGTCGGACTCATACCTGCCTACGCAACGCCTGTGTGGGTATACGCCTCTGCGACTCAAATTAAAACGCTACAAGGCTCTCAAAACAGGAATTCACGTATAATTGCACGGATACCTAGAAATGCACACCAGACAGGTTACACGACCAATTAACTTATACATAATGGAACAATTCATTAAAAAGCTAAGATACGTTTCTCATGCGAGATCTCCATTTCATCATAACCCAATTGCATAAGTATTAGGAGACTCTGTAACACGAAGAAATACATCCAAAAGATTACTGTCTATTTTTGGCAGAAAGTTAAGCAATGAACAGAATGAAAATGACGTACGAGATTTCTTAGACATATTGCACGACTGGTAAGATACACACTAAAAGCATTCACAGAGCAATTAATCATATCACCCCTCACACTGCTACAAATAATCCAGTCTATACAGTAGTCCACGAAGACCTTGTGCAACTCGGTCAAGACGGCCCCGAGAGACGAAGGTCACCTGGTGTGATGGACTACTGCAGCTGCACCGAGACTGGATCAGACGAGCAGGGAAACCCCGCGACTACAACTAAGATAAGCTTCACGTCCTAGGAATGATTCCTCCTGGGGAAAACCACCACAGTGCGGTATAAAATCTTACACATCTTGGAAGAAAACCTGACCAGCCTCAAACAGATTTTGTGATAGTAAGCTAAGTTAGGTTAAGCGTAGAAATATACGTCATGAACAGCATAGTAACCTATATGAAGCCAAATGCATGAATATCGAATTTTCTAATTTTTAAGTACATCATTATCTCTCTGGATAATACTCAGAGCAATGGTGATAGACATAACCCAGAAATTATCATTAGTACACGCTCGCATGAATACATGCCAGCATTTGTTACCCTTCGTAGGCTAAACAGGTGCTAAGCGAGAGCCGACAAGACCAATTGATTGCAGCATCAAACCCAGCGTACTAACCTAACTTATACTGTACTACGCATGTAGGATTATCAATCTCAAACGGCCGGTTCATTGGGAGGGAATGTAACCAATGGAGATTAAAGCCAACAAAATAATTGATAACAAGATTGTCAATTATCATAACATATTAGCAATAGTAATAATAATAATCTCGACAACTTTATAATAATCGAAAATGTTTCTTAAGAAACACCTAGCCTAATATATGGGTGTTATTCTTTTGATGGGAGTCTGACAATCCACCTTAACACCTTGATCCATCTAAGGTTGATGTAATCTAATATTTTACTCAAATGTTTAAGCTTTCCGGTTGCGTTATGAAACTCAGGTAAACTAAGTTTGTCGTCCGATATTGAAGCAATTACCATGGAACTGAAACCGCCCGGATTTGTAGCATGATTTCGAGAAAGGAAATTCTCTCAAGGGTTTATGGGAATATTTACTTCGCTTTCTTCATCGGTCAACTGTAGGAAACTGCAGATAGACTCATAAATTCTAAGGAAGCTCATAGAAATGCAGCTTACATAGATGTAGCGTATTTCGCATCTCTAAAGTAATTATGTGCTATAACGAAGCGAGGCTTTCCAATCTGCGCTTTCGGTATTAGAAGGATGAATTACAACTTCACTGCTCCTTTGTAATACGTTTGAAATGTGCCTAGTGAGGTCATATAGCTGATAATGATCATAATCATTCGTTACTAGTTTTCTGTTATTACTGTTTGTTAAGCACATTTTCTTTTTAATGCGCACTTTGTATCACTGTTAATTATGAAGTCACATTTTTATGAAACCTTGGAATAAGGTTAGGCTAAGCAAAGTCAATTATGTTTCTCACTGTGCAGCAAACCCAGGTTAAAATGTTGTTAATTCACTTCTATACATCTCCTCAGTTGAACTTAATATATATTTAGCAAATTCCGCGTATTTTGCTGACTAATTTAAGGGAAGAAAATGATTTGTGAGTATAAAATAGACCAGCTTGGAATTAGATAATTGCATTTCTCAGACTTCAGAGTAACTTAAGTGATGTAAGCAATATGCGCATTAAATAAATGGGAATTGTATGCCTTAACAGGTTTATTTTATTATACATTTCCATTCTTTTGCTCCGTAAGTCCCTAAGTTTTGTTAAAGGTTTCCATAATTTTGCTTGTCCCATTCCTGCTTCATTCGTAATATGAACGCATAAACGTATTTCAATATACGGACAAGTGCCTTTAGTTTGCTTATTTCACATGCATTTAGAGATATTTCATAGTCATTCAATTTAGTATTAACAAATTTAGTATGGTTATTCACGAATTCAATAATATTGTATGAATATTTTGCTTGTTCGCCATATTCGACAATGACTGAAGTTTCTTCTCGCTTATGTATGCTTTAAAACAGGAATATTTCATACGATGATGTCCCAGGATATATATATTGTTTATATTTTCACTCAACGGACAGCTAACACTTATGTATATAGAGAGAAATTTCAGTCATTATTATACAAAAACAATACGAATTAGGCTGTGATTTATTCCAAGTTCACACAAGGGCACTCTTATATCATTATGCTTTAAAAACATATCTCTTGAAGCATTCTCCGCATCCTTTTTTTCCCGACACACACACATATATATATATACACTTCAGCCTCTAGCTTCCTCCCTTTTTGTCTCTTTCTGTCTGTAACCTTCGGAACCTCTGCTTCCTTACCTTCCAACTTTTCGACCCACCTCCTTTGCATTCTCGGAGACCTGTATTCTGATTCAATGCGGATGTGATAATTCCTCCTGCAATTTTCCTTGACTCAGAAAAGTTACAGGTATTACATATTATTTCTGATAATATTCTGGTAAAAATATATGCCGTCCTATGCTTTAGCTATCACAGCATTCACCGTTATATGGAGCTTGATGCAGGAATAAGCTTAAAGAAATATCCATTTTTCCTGTTTGAGAGAGAAGAAATATTGAAAAAGTAGCTAAGCTATTTCTATATGCCTTCACAGTCACTAAGCTCGCAGAGGAGAGGTTCTTATCCTCTGAATATTAACATGCATTAAGTAAACAAGCAGAAGGTACTTTTACTTTATAATACTCCGGCATGTACTTAAGCCGATTAAACTATTTCTACATACCTTCGAAAGCAGGAAAGACAATCATCCAGACGCACAATTCTATGGTACACTATCTGTAAGTTTGCGGGCATTCCCTTCAGTTGTTCTGCTGATAGATTTATATTGCTGGGAGGAGTATCTGCTTATCATCCAAGATAGCTGTATTTTTAAGACCATATGGGTTCCTAATTTTTTATGCATTTTATATTACGTTCTCTAGTTCCAGGTATTAGGCCCAGAGGCGGTCGGTCCATTTGGGCCAGATTGCCAGGCCCTCCCTAGAGGATTTCCGCAACATTGTTTATCATACATATATTTCTAATTAAAGGAATTAAGTGTTCTTCCACACAAGCCGTGTGTTGGACAGGGTTGGAAAGGTAGAATCAGACGACTGTAAAATTCAATGCCATAGAATTTAATGGCCAGCTGGCATGTTGCCATGGTAGTTCAGTGGTTAGAGCAACCGGACGTAGACCGGGAGATCCGTGGTTTAAATCCCGGCTATGGCATTGATGATGATGAGATGCGGTTTAAGGGCGCTAAACTGCTAAGGTCATCAGCGCCCTTACAATGTATAAAATATAAAGTCAAAAAACATAAAAGACAAGTAAAAAACCCGCATAATTAAAAAACGGGACACAAACCCGCGATGTCCAAAAAGCTAAAAACAATCAATACACCAATCCGAAAACAACCAACACACTAAAAGCATAGGCAATAAGAGTAAAACGTGTCAAGAACTGTAGAATGCGAGGGAGATGAGCGCCATATGTCCACTGGGGAGCAGAGTCCCCACTAAAACGGACAGAATAAAATTAAAAAGCTAAAGGACGCTCAACGCATCAAATGCGCAGATTGAAATCACTGTCACGAATAAAACGTAAAACACATTCTACAGCACGCGCGTCGTCTGCCAAAACGTTGTCTAGGCCAACAGGCAGACCAACACGAACGCGCAACGGAGATAAAACTTGCCACTCTGTTAAAATGTGACGCACCGTTAAGGGCGCATCACACTGCTCACACAGTGGTGCGGGGTCACCACTGAGCAGGTATCTATGACTAAACAGACAATGTCCGATTCGTAAACGAGCTAAAAGTACCTCTTCCCGACGAGAAGAACGAGAAGAGGCACCCCAGACTAACGGAAGAGGCTTAACCTCCCGCAATTTATTCCCCCTAAGAGCCGCCCACTCATCGCGCCAGCGCGAGAGGATACGGTAACGTAAAATAACATAAAAATCTGAGGAAGGAACAACACAGGTAAAACATCTGGGTGATAAAATGGCCGATTTGGCAGCGGCATCGACAGACTCATTGCCTGAGATGCCCACATGACCTGGAATCCACGAGAAGGAGACGCTGATGCCAGATGCACCAAGCGAGTGGAGCAGGTCATGAATGCACTGTACGAGCGGGTGTTAACTATACAGCGCGTGAATACTCTGAAGGGCACCCAGAGAGTCCATACAAACAACACAGTGCCGTAAGACGTGCCGCTGAATGTATAAAACACATTGATATATACTAAAAAGTTCGGCGGTATAAATCAAACATTGTCCAGGTAAACGAAAAGTAAAACTCTGTGCACCAAAAACAAAGGCACATCCTACTCCGTCATCAGTCCTAGACCCATCGGTATATATAAAATGATAGTCCCTGAACTGCGCCTGTAGTTCTAACAAAGCGGATCTAAGGACGGAAGCAGGGGTCTCATTTTTCGGCATCGACGCTAACCCAAGGTGACAGTGGGCCTCAGCGCGCGACCATGGAAGAAAACGCGTTTCCCCCGTGGAAGGGCCGGCGCTGGCGTAACGTCCAAATGCCGAAGAAGTTGACAAAATCGAACCCCTGGAGGGAGCAATGCAGAGGAGCTAACTAAATATTGCCGATCAGGGGAATCCTCGTAAAATACCGGGAAAGACGAGTGGTCAGGCAAGCTGGAGAGTCGACAGGCATAGCTGCACAAGAGCATCTCACGCCTGAAGGACAGCGGAGGCTCTGCAGCTTCAGCATACAGGCTAGGTACAGGGCAGGTTGGAAAGGCCCCTGTAGCGACTCTTATGCCACAATGGTGAATGGCATTCAATCGACGTAATACAGATGGACGCGCCGACGAATAGACAATGCACCCGTAATCAAGCTTGGATCTGACCAAAGAGCGATAAAGGCGAAGAAGGACGGTCCGATCAGCTCCCCAGGATGTGCCACTTAAACCACGCAAAATATTAAGAGAATGGTCACACTTTGCTTTTAAAAAGGAAACGTGCGCAGTCCAACACAACTTCCTATCAAAAAGACACCCCAAGAATTTCACCTCGTCTGCAAACGGAAGCATCACCGGCCCAAGATAGAGAGAGGGCGGAGGGAAATATTTTCGGCGCCAGAAGTTTATGCAGACGGATTTTTCGGCGGAGTAAGTAAAGCCGTTAGCGTTACTCCAGGCGTAGAGACGGTCGTTACAACTCTGGAGACGGCGTTCGAGTAGACAGGTCCGCCGCGAGCTGCAATAAATGGAAAATCGTCAACAAAAAGGGACGAAGAAATGCCAGGTGGAATACAACCAACAATGGGGTTGATAACAATTGCAAAAAGTGTGACCCTGAGTACAGAGCCCTGCGGTACTCCTTTCTTTTGAATAAAACGACTAGATAAAACCAAGCCCACACGTACACGAAAGACGCGGTCCGTCATAAACTCCCGAAGAAATATGGGAAGACGACCGCGGAAATTCCATGCTTGGAGTGTACGTAAAATGCCGCCTCTCCAACAAGTGCAATAAGCTTTCTCCAGGTCAAAAAATACAGTCACTGTTTGACACTTTCTCAGAAATCCGTTCATAATATGGGTCGACATAGACACCAGATGGTCAACGGTAGAGCGATGGCGACGAAATCCACACTGAGCGTTCGCCAAAATTTCTGAGACTCAAGCCACCATGTCAACTGCCCGTTGATCATGCGCTCCATCACCTTGCAAACGCAACTGGTGAGGGAGATAGGGCGGTAGCTGAAGGTAGTTGGCGATCCTTCCCAAGCTTAAATATAGGGACAATGGTGGCTTCGCGCCAAACGGAAGCAAAAAGGCCGTCCTGCCATATACGATTATAGACCCGTAAGGCAAAGCGCTTACTGTCGGATGAAAGGTTCTTTAACAGCAGAACATGAATGCCATCCGGCCCAGGAGCGGAGTGTCTAGAGCAATGAAGAGCGTGCTCCAGCTCCCTGATTGTAAAAAGTTCGTTATAACATTCAATATTAACAGACCGAAAATTATATGTTGCGGAATCAAGCCGGTCTTTAATAGAGCGAAAGCCGGTGGAATAATGGTCTGAACTGGAAACCGCCTCAAAGGCAGCATACAGGGTCTTAGCAATGGCAGCTGGATCCACTATGGTGGCATTGGAAACCTGAAGGCCAGAAACAGTACAATGCGACACTTTACCTAAGAAGCGACGAAGTTTATCCCAAACAACAGATGAAGGCGTAAAGCGGTTAAAAGACTCGACAAAACGAGTCCACGACGCCTTCTTGCTATCCTGAATAATGCGACGAGCCCTGGCGCGCGATTTTTTAAAAGTCACCAAATTATCAAGTGTAGGGTGTCGCCGAAACACCCTAATTGCAGTTCTACGGGCACAAACAGCGTCCCGACAATCCTTGTTCCACCACGGAACAGGCAGTCGCCGAGGTTGAGAGGATGAACGGGGAATTGCGCGTTCGGCGGCAGAGAAAATCGTAGACATAAGGTGCTGCACTAGTTGGTTAATGTCGGTGAAGGGCTGGTCGTCAAAATGCACGAGGCTGGAATACAAGCTCCAGTCGGCTTTTGTAAACATCCAGGTAGGTACTCTGGAATGCTGTACGTGGTGTGACAGAAGAGAAACGATGCAGGGGTAATGGTCGCTGGAGTAGGTATCAGCGACGACGTTCTACTGAAGACGACTAACAAGCTGGATGGAGCAAACGGCAAGGTCCAAGTGAGAGAATTTACCAGAAGAATCAGAAATAAAAGTAGCTTCACCTGTATTGAGGATAGAGAGGTTAAACTGATAAAAAATGTCGAAAAGAAGAGTTCCCCTCGCACAAGCCCTTGGCGAACCCCACAGGTGGTGATGCGCATTAAAATCCCCCAACAGAAGGAAAGGTGTTGGGAGAGCGGACAAGAGATCTCGAACGTCCGCCGGAGCGAGGGGACACGATGGAGGTAAATACACAGAGCAAACAGAAAACAAAAAGCCGGGTAAGTGAAGGCGAACGGCAAAATCTTGCAAGTCGGGTGTAAGTGTGATAGTTTGAAAATGAACGTCGTTACGCACCAAAATCATGACACCTTCATGTGCAGGAGTACCCTCCTCCGGTTCAAGGTCGTAGCGAATCGAGTATATCCTCGGAGATCAAAAGGATCATGAGGGCGAAGCTTAGTCTCCTGCAAACACACGACCATAGGTGAATGGGAACGCAATAAAAGTTGCATTGCCGCCCTATGCGATCGTACACCACGTACATTCCAGGTCAGGATAGCCATTAAGAAAAATGGATAAACTGTCTACTTAGAAGGGCGGCTTAAAATTACCTTTTGTTTAACCTTTGAGCTCGGGCTTTTGGTATGGGGTTGGTCAGACTCCATAGCCTCCTCGAAGGGAGGGCCCACGCGCTCACAGCCAGAAACCGATTCAAGCGCCGAGAATCGGTTCTGGGTGGCGATGGGTGAGGCTGGGAGCGTCCTGGGACTGCGACCTCCGAGGAGAAGAAGGTGAACACTGGTTGCTGTGAACACGCGGAGGGTCTTTAGAAAGTCTTCTCTTCGAAGTTTCTGCTTCGGCTTTGTTCAGTGGCTGGTGATTTCATAGACTTTGGACCAGGTTTATAGGGCTTAGTAACAGAGCAGACTTGGACGGCCGCATGGTAGTGGCGGTCAAGGCAGTCATGGTCCAAGTTTGAGTCCCAGCATCCTTCCGGGGTACTGGCGAGGCAACAGCAGAACTGAATGTTCCCTATCGCAAGGAGCGAAGGTTGGCGCGCATGGTAACGCCTCCAGGCTTCGGCAAAGGAAAGTTTCTCCTTTATCCGGTTCTCCTGGATCGCCTTCTCGTCCAAATACCTCTAAAAGTCGCCAAATGAAGCAGAATGTGACCCTTTGCAATTGACGCAGACGGGGGCTGTTGAACAGGCACCTTCGTGTGAGGGCTGGCTGCATGTTGTACAGATGTTAACGTAACTCTTACATGAGACTTGCGTATGCCCAAAACGTTGGCATTTAAAACAACGCAGAGGTCTAGGAATATAAGGCCTCACAGAAATCCGCTTGAACCCTGCGGAAATCCTCGTAGGCAGATCGAGGCCATCACATGTTAGAAACAGGGTACGAGTGGGTACCAATACGCCGTCGCGTTTGGCCTGCACTCGATGCACTGCTGTCACCTTTTGATCGGATAGATATTCGACTAGGTCCTCGTCCGATATACCATCGAGGCTATGCGTGGTAACGACGCCCCGACAGGAATTCAATGTGCGGTGTTTTTCGACACGGATAGGATAACCGTGGAGAAGCGTAGCGCGCAACAAGGTCTTACTTTGCTGATCGGACATAGTTTGTGCCAATAAGGAACCATTCCGTAGACGAGTGCAGGACTGAACCGCACCAGCAATTGCATGAATGCCCTTCTGAATTATAAAAGGGTTCACTTTCTCAAAGCTTTGACCTTCTTCTGTTCTTGAAATTACCAAGTAACAACCAGATGTCGGCGGTGTTACTTCCGTTACAATAACTTTACGGCGTTTGTTGGAAAGAATGGAGAAAGGGGGCTCCATAGCGAAATAAATCCTTCACCATTGCAACCGTCTCCGACCTCGGGCTCTGACTTCCCGGGCGTTACCCCGGCTTGGGTGAATGGCGTATCTATACCAGACTCACCCCAGGGTCACACCTCCCAGAACATGACAGAGGGACCCAATCGCCATCAGAAGTCAGCAGCTCATGCAATGGGCCTCCCGCGGGACTGCAGTTGAACAGCGGATACGAACACAAACCCTACATGACGACCCCGGGTGGTGGGGATGACGCCATTACCCAGCTGCGCACCAAGTGCGCGGGTATCCTCAGGATGTGTTTACGGAGGATTAAAAGAAAAGATAAAATAAATAAAACTGTCTGGGCGTTTCGCACGCAAGGTAGGCCGGCGAGGAAGAAAAAGAGATGTGCGAATGTCGTGGTGCGAAATGGCCGGAAAGTGACAAGGTAAGAAAGAAACGATGGCGAGGCGCGGTATGAATGTAATGAAAAGAACGCACGAGAGCATACCTTGTGTCCCCCGGTCACGAGAACGAACCCACCTCGACCGGATGAGGGTGGAAGGATGATGATGGCGATGATTGGCTCGGGAACCCCCGGGTACTCCAAACCCGTACTCACATAAGGTGAGCCCCTGGGGGGGCTATGGCATTGAATTCTTTTAGCCGCCTGATTCTACCTTTCTAATTAAAATTTTATAAATTCCAAATTGAATGGACATAGCTTAACATATAAATTGTGGTTTCTTGGAACTACGTAGCACGGACGCGTTACGAATAACTGCTAGTTTCTTTAATCAGTCTTGAGCGGGCGAGGTAGCCATAAATTTCCTGTTTAGCATGCTTCCATGGTCTATCCCAGAACATCTAGTGAAAAGAGCCGTTTACTCCACAGAGGTATGGACTACGTTGTCTTTACAAGGACTTAAAGTTGTCTTTCATTAACAGAGGGTTGCCTTTCTGCTGATGTTCCGAGTGGACCGCCTCTTGTAAGGCTTTCCCTGGGATCGTCTTTGTACACCAAGGCCATCTACAAAGCATGCACCTGACTTATGGTCACCAGAGCGATACAATATAAAGAGAAAACACCCTTTCCATATCCATTTGAATTTTCTAAAGCATTGGGCATATAACCAGGGCCCTGTTTAACAATATGTAGAATTTACCACTTAACAGTTAAGAAGCAACAAGAAAAGATTACAAATATCTGAAACTGTGTTTCAAAATAAAATTCTTGTAAAGTTTGAGGAACTTTGCAAATCCAGATAAACAATTCACAATCGTAAATATTATGCGCATTCTCTCGTATTCCAGTTTCGAAGCGTCACCAACCATACATTACAAAAACCACTAAATATCACTGTTTAATTTTCATAGTACTAGCATTTTCGATAAGTATTTTGTGTTTCTTTCATCTGAAAGGGTTATACAAAGATATTTGTTTGTGTTTGGATATTAAAGGAAGTCAGATATTGAGTTCACGCATTTATAAATTCTGGCACTGTAGTATTTGGCTATGTGACTACCTTTGATTTGACAAGTCATTTGCTGAATATGCTTTGTTAATTTGTACATTATGTTGATTGGTCTCACCGCAAACACGGAATTTTCACTTTAGGTTCAACATAACGGAATTTAAGGTCAAAAATGAAAATAAAATTACTGTTATAGAGAAAACTAGGTAGGAACGCTACCAACTACATTGCAATGTGTCTACTATTGCCAGTTCACTTCCAGCGCAAAGCAACACACCTTGCGTTGAGGTTACTCAACTTGTGAGATGTATGCTGCAAGTTGGTGTTCAATACGTTGCAATCGTAATTCCAATGCTAAGAGATGCAATCCGAGCCTAAAATGTTTACACCTTCCAACTTCCCTTGATGAACATTATTCATTAACTGAACTACTGGAGGTGCTGATAATTAGCATTTTGTGTCGTTTTCAGTGATATTTTTTTTTACTAAAAATTGCATTCTCCGTGCCTGTTTAATTTTTGGCTAATATGTATGTTATCAAATATAGTTTGCTTTTCAAACCATAAGAAATTTATAGATAAATTGCTTACTTCACAAATACGCTTAATAAATGTTTGAATTACTTTTAGATTGTGACACGAAACACTTGCAAGGTATATAAAATGTTATTTATAAACATTTAAGCTCGTTTTCAAAGTTCAACTCAACAAACCTCCATTGCGAAGGAGGAAACTAAGTTAACAATTTACGACGATTGTAAACGTTGTGAAATAGGCCCCAGAAGGATTCTGTTAATTCCAACATAAAATAGCGAATGGCTTTGGCTCATTTAATTACAAGCACTATACATTTTTCCATTGAAATGTATCGTAACATTAATTACTAATGAAGAGAACGCATTTGAAGGCCAAATAGCTATCACAGCTTTACTCCTTATTGTTTCTGGTGTTTTAATTCCCCAGTGTTTGCTCATAAAAGGTTATTTTTTCACATTTGACTAAGAATTCCGGGAAAAGAATTCTTCCTGCAAAATGTGCAACATATTCCGCAAAATAAGAAAAAATATGTTATTAGTGAAATACATACTCTTTTTTAAATTGAAATTGCGTTATTAGCATTCTCAAGAACCTTTGTGAACGCTTAGATATAGACATTGTAGGACCAATATATAAGACTAAGGATGGTAATACCGTTATCGTTATGGCTACCGACTGCTTCAGGAAATTTTTTGAAACATGAGCCCTTCCTCCTGGTTCAGCGTATCGTGTTGCTACGTTTCTACTTGAAAATATTTTCTGTCGTCATGGAGCCCCTTGTAGCCTAATAACTGATTGGGGTACAATATTTTTTAGTGAAGTCTTCCAAGAAATTTTAAAACCTATGGCGGTGGGCACAATCTTACCACGCCTTAACATGATAAGCGCCAATAGATATTTGATGCAATTTTACGGGGGGCCGTTACGACAAATTCCCAAAAGGCAATTAAGGGCACACTAAATATTAACTTATTGCATTGATTAGTTTTGCAGTGTACTTTATAGGCAATTATAAAAAATAATTCTGGTGGTCCAACACAAGAAACTGTATTCTGGAACCGGTGGTTCTGTATAGTGGTCCGTGGTAGTTTTTAGAAAATATATGCATTCATTGAAGCAGATTTGATTCTTTTTGCCCAAGTGCTTCTGTTGCCTTGAATGATACAATTTCCGTATTATCAGGTTGGCGGCCCTTATTTTTAATGTAGAAAGTGTGATTTTGCGATGTTTACCATTATTGAATGGATTTTTTGTCCTCACACTTATATAAAAGATTTCAAAGAAACGATAAACAAAAACATAGAAGGGTTGATGTTCTCAAGTGAATCTCTCAGTGATCCCTCTTAGCAGCTGCAGCAGCAGCAGCAGATGTACAGATATCAATTTCTAGGAAAAGGAAATCTCTAAATACGCATACTTTCAAGAAACACTACGGACCAGCTTATAAGGAACGAAAGTGTTATAAAGGACGCTACAAAAAGAAACTCATAGGAAATTTATGAAAAAAACAAAGTCAAGATAGCAGCCACCTACTCTAAAAAATGCGACAGAAGGCCTCAGTTTTGTTTGCCATGTCTTGCTAGTTTTCATAATTAAAAGTTAAGAACAAAACATTTCTGATACTCCATATTTTGTATACTTAGAATGTTTGAACTAAACGCATTCTTTGACAGCAATTCTAATTAAGCTTTTGCTTCCTGGCATTATTGGTTACATGGCCTGAATGTATACAGGGTGGACCATTTAAGTTGTGTCTGACAATATCTGGAAAATTGAGCGTTGTAGAAAGAAAGGTCTTGAATACAAGTTGCTTGATGTTACGGGGGAAGTGAATGCCATTGGTCCTGTTTTATTTGCAGGAGGCTGTGATGGTCGTTTTGGTCAATTTAAATTCCTTAAATATAAACCTTCGTTTTTTACGTTGTTTTCTCACTCCTCATAAAAAACTAAACACATTTGTATATAACACCCTGCAATTGTTCTTACACCAACGTAAATAACAACGAAAATTCTGAATGGCTGTGTGTGAAGAGCTCAATGAACGATTGGACCATTCATGGATGGCCATTTGAGGATCACATTACATTTGGTAATTGGGAACCAAAGTTTTTTTATTTTGTTTCCTTATTGCTCATCACCAAATAAACATGTTTCTTTAATGCATTTTCCAATGAGAAAACCACAAACAAAATGTAGGTTCCCATTTAAACAATTAAATCGGCCTTAAAATGACCATAATAATGTCCTCCAAAAAAAACACGACTATTGACATTTCCTTTCTCCCATGATATCAAGCAACTTTGACTAAAGAAATTTCTTTCTACAACGCTTAGTTTCGGAGATATTAAGTCCCAAATTCAATTGTCCACCTTGTGCAAATAAGGCTAATAAAAGTTCTTTGTTCATGCTGCCAACATTTTTATACTGAAATTTATACTTCCATAATATCTTAACTCCTTTAGGTGAGGATCACAGAGATCCATTTTGTAACTAAAGCTTAACGTTTCAGTGGACCGCTTATTTGTATAAATCTTAAATTTCTCCAGAAACGTGGCAGACCTATGGACGTTGGCTCGATGGAGAGACGTAACCAGTTTATCATTATCATAACTAATGCCAGTTCTGAACAAAATGATTGGGATGGCTGCTACCCTCATATTACAATGGGGTACAGCACTTATATCCAGGAATTAACAGTTACTCATCTTATTTTGTGTTATATGGAAGAAATCCGACGCTGCCGACGGAATTAGAGCTTCAATATAGGAAGGATTACCATTTTGCGAGGCCTACACAAAATGTGTTCTTAGTGCATATGAAATTGCGCGGGGAAAAATCACAGCCACCAAACAAAGCTGAAACTTCGTACCGACAACAGACATCGACATGTGCATTTCACCCCACGTGGGTTTGTAAACACTATGTTCCAGCATGCAAGAAGTGACAATGGTCTGCCGGCCCTCCTAGCCGTGGTCGCTCCACTAAGCTGAGGGTCGCGGGTTCGAGTCCCGCCACGGGCTTGGGTGTTGTGTGTGTATGTGTGTTGCGGAAATAAGCGATATGAATACAGTAAAATACAATAGCATAGACTGGGTACAACAAGGGAACTTTAAAAAAAACAAAAAAAAGATACCACAGTCTCTATGTCATCGTGAGGAAACACTTGCCAATTAACTGTCATTTAAGAACAACGTGGCCAACAGACATTCGATTGCACCGTACATGTCAAAAGATTAAGCTTTTATTATTTATCGTGTAGGCGTTACCAAACACCAGTGCAAACCTTCGCTTCCACCTCACAGCAGACAATGCATTCTACTCTTTACTAACAGCTATGCTGGCACGTGTTACCACGCTCTTCTGCTATATTTCACGTGGCAACTCGGGGCCTGGTCCAGAGTTTAGGCTAGCACTGCATTCTAGGTATCTATAAGCCTCAGCAATATGCTTTACGCTAACAAGTACTAGTAGATTATTCTTTCGTTTATGTTTTATTCGTTGTATACGTGTCTTAGTGTAAGATTTACCCCTTGGCTAATGTACTTATACTTTCTGTAAGCCCTATATTGGGCCAAAAGACTTTTCTTTCTGTTCCCATTTAAGTATTTCGAATATGTTATCGTACATTATATTTAATTTTCTTATGCTATACAATATAGGTACTGTATATAAAATTTATTCTCATCACCCTTGCGTACACTACACACGTTCGCCACCAGAGGGTATAAATGCTTACAACTCGGACAGTTGAGAAGATGTTACCGGAGACCTTCCTATTGGGCCTCTAATTCTCTCAGTTTTGTATTATTGGAAACCAGTTTCACCTACGGCATATCACCATTTCAAGACTAGTATATAGACGCATACGGTGGGCGAACCTATAGCTGATTCGACAATGTGGTCTTCTCTTCATTACGAAGATGTGTTTGTTAATTGTAATGGTTTATATTATTAAAGTGTCAGTTCATTAAAAGAAAAAATTCGGCTTGTTAATTATTTTGTGGAATATATTTTCAAATAACAATCTGCCATTATTTATGATTTAATTCACCTCCTCTAGGGTTAAAGTTCACGTTTCAAAATGGCAGCAGAGCGCATGGTGAATTTCGGTAAGGCAGTTAAATATTAGTGACCATATGTACGACTATTTTATAGTTCTAAAGGAGATAATAGGTAATTATTTGAATTTATTCTAATATGGTACGTTACTTTATATTGCCTTCTGCTATTTAGGTAACATTGAATTACAAAACTTAGATTTATTACGTAAAGATGAATGGGGTTTTCATTTAATGGTTCGAGCTTTACCGTTCGATAAATCAGATACTGTAGCTAATATATTGAAAACGTTAACAGAGGCTGGAAATAGTAGGATTGACGTAAATGCTTTTTCGAAACGAGAAACCTTAGAGTTAATTAAAACTTCGGAGTTTCAATTTCAAGAAATTCAGAATTCAATTTTGGAACAAATTACATTCATTTCACAGGCTACTTTAAGACGCCTTAAAGCACGCATGACGTATCATATCTGCCCGCTTCAGGTGTTTATTACGTCGAAACATACGCCTGATATTAAAGCTCATTTACAAGAGCTTGTTAATCATTGCACGGATTTTATGGGGTCGCCTTTGGATAAAACAGTAGAATTGGCCCCGGATGTGGAACAAAACTTTTCATTACACGAAGGAAATGTAATGGCTGAAACTTCGGAATTACAGGATAGAAACATATCGACTATATCTTTTCGATCATTACAGTTAGATCATCCGGTACAACGTTTAATAGATAACAAACATTTTGTGGTAAATAAGGCGGCTCAGGCTGTGAGGCTTTTACATTTTTTCTTCAATTGCAGGATTTGTGTCGACAATTTCAGATAGCGGAACGAGTGAACAGATTTAAAGAGTATGTTGATCGCATTTCACTCGGACCATCATTCCCAATGGGATAACTTGTGCTCCGAATTTCAGTTTGCTCTAAATACGGCAGTTCATGAAGCCCAGCAAGCAACTCCCTTTTCAGTTGTGTTTCGTTTTCAACCGTCTTGTCTTTTGGTCAATCAGTGGAAATTGATTGATCTATTTCCTGAGTCGGGAGATTTAGAAAAACATAGAAAAACTTGTTTAAATACCTTACAAAATTTGCGTGCAGATTATGTGCGACGTGAGGTCCGATATAATCGTGATCGGAGAGAGAGTACATTTCAAATAGGGGATCTAGTGATGTTGCAAGCACACCAGTTAAGTGATTCTAGTAAGGGATTTACACGGAAACTAGCCCCTCGTTATGTAGGCCCTTTCGTATTATTAAGATAGTTAACCAAGTTTCCTTCCAACTTAAAGATTGTGTTACAGGAAAGATTACAACAGCTCATGCCTCTCAATTAAAACCTGTACCTGTTGTACAATGATGTAAATTCTCGTTTCCTCGCAGTTAGGCAGCAAGGTTTTTTTATAGTGGTCGTCGTCGGCATAGCTAGCTCGCTACCTCACAGCTGACGATGAGTACTAGATGACTTGCTGCCTAATTAATAGAAAGAATTTTAATTTTTTTAAAAAATTTTTAATTGTAATTATATTTATAAGTAGATTTTGAATTTCACATTCATCTTTAATCAGATTCATCAAACTTCATACTTATATTTTAAAATTCACCTGTTTTAAGGTGTTATATAAAATGTAAGTCCAGTGATTATATTTGATTCTTTCCAAAAAAAATTATGCCTTATGCATAATAGAATATTAAATGCTGGCTTTTCTAATTTTATGTATTTTAATGTTTCATGTTTATTATTTTTTATTGTTGAAATATTTAAAGGATTCTTCTCTCACATGATACTGATATTTTGATGTTATTTTGTTGGTATTATCCAAACATGTAACGAATAGAGATTGAATGCTTCTGTCTATTTATATTATTTGTGTTGTTTTATATGCTATATGGACTATCCTGGAAGTGTACTAGGTGGTGTTGACTGGACTTGTGGACAGGACATGCTACCACAATAATCATTGGAACGGCGCCGTCTTCTGTTCCCGTTCTACCCGTTGCCTCTGGGGGAGAGTATTGTGCCAAATTGACCCTCCCCTGAGAAATATACAGTAGCCGACGGGGTTGTACTAAAGGAAAGCGGTGATTTCGGCAACAGAAGGGAAACGACTAGGGTAGTAGCTCTCAACGAGTCGACTACAACAACAAGAATGGGCGAAGTTGGTTTGACTCAAGCAGTACGTCAGGCGATTGTGGTAGTTGTCTGCGCAGTCGCTGGATCACGCCCAGCTTTCTTCAAGGGTGCTGGTAACAGGGCTGGCCAGTCTGTCTTCGACGACGAGCGAGATTGCGAGAAAATCAACAGGGCAACAGTTAGATAGAAAGCATTCAGCACGGTAACTCTAAATTCATTTTCGGCTTAACATATTCAAAATTCCTTTTAATAATTTTCACCGGGAAAGGATTGAGTGTCGGATCTATAGACTTATTGTGGTTGGTCTGAAACATCGGTAAATGTGAGAGCAGGAAGCAATTTGTAACTATTGTAATTAAATGTAAATCATTTAAGCCGTAAACCATGTAAAGAGTGGTGAACGAAGAAGGATTTGTTAATTATAATGGTTTATGTTATTGAAGTGTCAGTTCATTAAAAGAAAGAAATTCGGCTTGTTAGTTATTTTGTGGAATATATTTTCAAATAACAATCTGCCATTATTTATGATTTAATTCAGCTCCTTTAGGGTTAAAGTTTAGGTTTCACAGTCGAGAAACTTCATTATCCTGCAATCCGAAATTGGATGAGTAATTACATTCAAGGTGGTGCAGGGGATTTATTGAACGCAACCTGGATTCGTTAAAAATACATTCCTAATTTGGGACAGAAAAAACAAGAGAAACTAAAGAGGACGTGAAAAACCAAGACATGTTAATATTATAGGTCGGAATAACAGATAAAAATGGCAGTTGTGTGTTCAAAGTGTTCGAAGATGAAAATGGAACTGAGTTTTAATTATGGACGCTCTTTAACTGCTACGATTCTTAGCGTCCCATTCTACGTTGGACGTGAAATTCCGAACATACTGGTCAGAGGCCTCTTTTACAGGCTTGAAATTTTTTGCGCGCCGTAAATCTACGACATGGGAGCACCCGTTTTACTTCTCTTCAGAAGGAAGCCATGTTAAGGATTTTACGCCAGAAAATAATCCATCTCCCATCACCGGGGTTTGAACCTAACGCGTTGCTCCGTCCTGGAGTGTCGACAACGGAACGAAGGACACATCTAGCTTCGTCGGTACTGTTGGTCACGGCCAATGTACTAAAATGTACAAATACTATTTTGGATACCCTGCGGTAATACGAAGCTAAAATCATCGAATCACAGCGTTAATGAATTGTTCTGTGGGTTGGATGTTCTGATGTTCGGATACCCTTAAAAGTCTAATGGAAGAGCTTAATCGTATCCAATGCTGGGCCAACCAAATAAACGCTGTTGTGAAAGTTTTTGAAAACGAACTCAACGAACTTAACCTAGCAGTTGTGAAAGAGGAACACTAAGAAACACAAAAATAGCTGCATATAATTTTTAGTACGAGGATTCTGCTGAAAAGCATAAAATATGTGTCTTTCCTATGTCAGTGTGTACAGATGAAACTCTTGGTTTAAATTTGCATCTATATGGCAACCCATATCCAGGATATAGCAGATACCTTTAAGATCATTGAAGATGAGAATGCGAGAATACACTTCAAAGAAGCTGATGCAACTAACATTTAGATAACAGAATTGCAAGGTATTTATGTTTCAGCAGTCTGCTGCCTAGTTATGGAACTGATCACTTTCTTGGAAGGGTCATCATATCCCACCATACATCTTAGAGCAAAAACCAGTGATGTGAAGGTAAGACTTAAAGTGTTCAATGAAGAATTATTTAGTCAAATTGTGTTAGATGAAGTTAAACATCTACCAACGAAGGTAAGAATGGCTGTTGTAACCAAGATAACCTGTGCTTCGCAAGCAGCTTTTATGAAAATTAAACAATTGACGATGAGTGATCCAGTTCAAAAGATTAATCAAATCATATGCTCCCTATTTCAAACAAAAAATGCCTTGAAGCGCAGGCTCCTTACACAACTGCTTAAGCTTAAGAAAGACATCCATTCGTGAGGTCACTGGGAAACAAACATTTGTGGAATCTCAGTGTTTACCACACTGCGTTCAAAGTACATATTAGTAAGGAGGACCATGTGCAAGTGAAGGTGGTGGAGGTACTTTGCTGCCTGAAATCATCTCATCAAGATTATGCCATTGCAGCACTAAAAATGTGCTCCAACGTTGACTCAAAGAAATATTTCTCTAAATACAGGTGGGTAGTGAGCGACAGGAAGTGGAGAAGGCGATTGACACCACCAAATGCAGAGGCACTCACTATCTGAATGACGTATTATCATTTCTGATACTTTGAATGATAGTAATAAATGAGTTTTTGCTTTCTTTTCATTAAGACAGATTTTCTTTCGATTCCACATTATTCAAGAAGGAATCTGGAGGCGTGAGAACGCTAATTCTTGGACTGAAATTTACTTTTATTGCATATCTAACTGAATCTCATGAATAATGCTGATATTTATTTTCCATTGCTAAAGATTATAATAAACACGCCACTGCTTAAATTAGTTCATTTATGCTATAAATTAATGCATTCTCTCTTATATTAAAACAAAGGAATAGAATCTAATTGACTGTAGCAAGGCTTTAATAACACTGAATTAATACTTGTCACCACAGTAAAGCCACACTGCTTTTAGAAATATAACATACTCTAGCCTTATTTTCGTGGCGCTGTCCATTCACACAGTCTGAGAGACATCTACTTATTGAAGTTATGAGTACCAAATAAATACGTCAAACGTTTTGGGTATATGTATGATTTGGTCACTCATCATTAAAATCTCAGAGCCGATTTGTTGGGACAGAGAAATTAGAAAAATACAAAACAAAGAATGCTGTATTTCAAATAAACACAAGTGCGAAAAGAATATTTAATAGCAGCTCTACGTATAGATTACGTAATTTTACTTTATTCCCGTTGACTGTCCGTGTCTCCACACATGTCACTTTTTGGAGTTACGAATTTTCTTTATTAAGTCTCTATCCGGTTCTTTTCTTCTTCACTACTAAGCTGCGTGTTTTTAGCTTTAAGCTCTGACATATCAGAGACCGCAATAAATATTTTACGTGGTTTTAAGCGAAGAGCGCCATTCGGCTCTTTATGTGGTATATTGAGAATCTATTTTTCTTCACGTTCGTCCCAGAGTGATAAACCTCATGGTCTCTGGTGATGTGACTTGTGTTGAGCTATTGAGCTAAAGTTGAGTACCAGCGCTAAAGTTGCAATCATTAAGGTGATGATGCTACAGTTTTTTAACTTCACCCAGGTTTAAAACCTAGGGGTTTAGTTGTGATTTAAGTGCAGGTATATAATGTAGCTGCTATGATTTAGATGCGTTTTGAGGATTGCTGACACTATTTTCTAAAATAATGTGTATTTCCGTGCCTTCGTTACCTCCCCTTAGGTGTGTATGGGAAGCAGTGTGCGAGTATTTTACTACTGCATTTTAAAGTTGGAGTATGATACACAGATATGCTATATTCACCTCACGACCACGTATATGTTATTGTTACAAAATTCACCACGTAAATTTGTAAGCATTTAGAACGTCATCTCTTGTTACTATATTATGCCTTGGCATCACAAAATATCACTCTGTATATTAGTTCACTTTTCTGTTGTTTTGCACATATTGACAGCACAGCAGTATGTGTTAGACAGTGGAAACATAGCAGCTTCCGTGCTTCTTGTGTGTTATATGTTATGTTAATTCTGTATTTGTTGCACCAAACACACCCTTGCTGCTATCTTCCCTCTTTTCCCGCATGGTCCTTACAGACTCCCTTTCTCCCATCATTTTTGTTCCCATATTGCCGTAATTACGCTACGTTCTACAAATATGATTTGCTTATTCTCCAAGATCTCCGTCGATCGTGTAGTTTGCCGGCTTCCTTCCTCACACACGAATACTCCCCACGTTCGAATTCGCCTTCTCTATGTGCTTCGTGGAGGGATCTTATTTGAGGCCATACTTACAGCATGCAGCTACGGCACTGAATTCAACTTCAGATCCTTCGTTGAGAGAGCTGATTTCTATCATGTACTTTTGTGCGCTATTGTGTGTCTTCACCCGTTGGTCGCCGATGATGCACGTTGATCGCTTCTGTTTTGAGATTATACCTATACCATGTGCTCAAGGTGCAAACAGGCTTACTTCCTTTACGTTTTCATTCCTGCTTGGACGATTTATTTCCAGAATCTGGTTTTCTGCTCCACAGTTAAGTGTATATGGCCAGAAAAGTACGTCAGATACTTTCCTTCAATATTTATTTTATGTTGTATACAGTGCATCAATGAACGCTTGGTTTTAATGCTTTGAGGGAACGCAGACAACTGACAACGAAAGAAGAGGAAAAAATACAATCCCACACTTGCTCATACAGGGTGTTGCCAGGTTTCTTAGGTATGCTCCTCGGGATTTTCATTTGCTTGGTGTAACAACAACAAGACTTCTTCTGGCTGTGTGTTATGGCCAGTACTAATGTGTACCCTGGTGTCATTCCTTTTTGTTTCATTGACCTTTCTCCATTCCCCTACTATATCCACCCGCTCCGGATTCAACTATAACCTAGTTCGAAACTCTACGTTCCACCCGTCCCATCA
Source organism: Deroplatys truncata (assembly GCA_030765065.1). Lineage (NCBI taxonomy): Eukaryota > Metazoa > Arthropoda > Insecta > Mantodea > Mantidae > Deroplatys > Deroplatys truncata. The sequence goes on along the minus strand of CM060990.1, from coordinate 402,771,169 downwards.
AAACGGTTTCAGTACAGCTGTTTTGGTTTTTTTAGGGGGGGATTTTTTCCCAGTATGTCACAATTACTTTTCTATTGCCGGTACTTTATTTTTCTTCTTACTACAGCTGTGAACAGCTGAGCTTCCTTGCGCGAAAGAGATTGTGACGGTTATACTTATATAAGATTGTGATAAATACAGTTTTGTAAAACTAGTGATGTTCAGGACCAAATTTAATGAAGAGGAACGATAAAATTGACTTTGGAAATCCTGGCAAGTCATTTCTTGGATGCTTATATAAGCAGGGTATGTTAAATTATTTTAAGGGGGTGTTATATCCAAATTTGGCATAGGTACCAACACGTGTGTGGAATATTTAAATTATGTTTACGTCAATCCTGAAAGAAGCACAAATTCTGCATTCTCGCCGTATTATAAGTTAAGGATTTTGGACGTCGCTCTCTCGGCTAGACACGTTGTAACAATAATCTGTAACACTCAGGCCTTTAAGGTTTAATGCAATCTTCAGGTACGCATAAAAATGCCGGAACATGGAGCGCCATTCCTCTGTCGCACTCTAGGTAAGCTTGTGTTTCTGGCTTGTCATTGGCGGACTAGCCAGTTATAGTTTGCTGACAAATTTGTTTTTCTATAGAGAAATATTGTAGATAATTAAATTAAAATGGGAACCAGGGTTACAAGCAGTTGTGGCATTCTTTTACCAATGCCCTTCCCTCCAGATCCGTATCACATATGGTGGCGAGAGTCGCTTTACAAGGTAACGCTACGTCACATCTGTTGAAAGGGCCGACGGCGTCGAAATGAAATTGGGTTTTACTTATGGAACGCTCTGTAACTTCCATGTTGCTTACCGTTTTATTCTATATTGGACGTTAAAGATAGGAAATTTTGCGCAGAGGCCTCGTTATCAGGTTTGAGGTTCCTTTTCGCGCCATTAGTTTACAAAACGAGACCACCGGCTTTACTTCCTTTCCAAAGGAAGGCATGCTAATGATTTTTACGTTCGAAGAAAAAACTCATCGCTCTCCGCCGGGTTTGAAACCACGATCTCGGATGCCGATGGCGCCGCCAAAATATACAATGGTACACTTTATTTTTAATATGCAAATGAATTAAATCAGATAAATTTAAGGTTGTGTTTCTATAAAAATTGAAATGCCAGATGATATTCAAAGGTACAGTTTATTTTGAATATGTAAATAAACTAAATCAATTAAGGAATCCAGGCAAGCATATATCGCTAATATCATTATATAATTCATTTTCCGAGAAATATATATATAGAGTTTTATAATTAAAAATATTCACAATATGAAAATGATTCTAAATATGACATACATCTCTCTAACCTCCAGGATTTAAGTTAATTCACCCATTGAGTTCCTGGCAATGCGCACGGTAGCTTTCTTTGAGATGATTACACAGGGCGTCCTCCATTCATAAGTATATCCAAGGAGTGGGTGGAAGAACTCGTATGCATATTAAGCACGCCTAAAATGAGTGAACCAGCACCTCAATCGACCAAAACAGCTCAGAGAGGGAAGACTTACGCTACTAGTTCATTAGAAAATGCAAGAGAAGGGGAAGGGCATAGATAGCGGTATGACATACAAACCAGTTATTAGCCTTTAAGATATAGAGGTTCAACCCACGGTATTTGGGCTAATACGCCCATATGTCTACTAATGCCGTCCTTTAGTGATTAGCATATCGCGTAATTTGCATGCCAAACCAACCAACTCCAAGTATTGTATGAAAGCCAAAATATATTTAAAGAATGACACTGGCAATTAAGCCGAGCAGATAGTACCACACTCCGGAATACACCTTGTTTCTTAAGCGCAATTCCTTTATATTTTCTCAAGAGTTCTTCATATTAGTTCACAAATACATTCTATAATTGGTACTGAATGAGAACAGAATTGTGTGGTTGCTAATCTATGTTTATAAGTTGTAAATAAAATTCTGGATGCACAACTACCTTAGAAAGCAAGTAACGTTAAATGGACATATGCGCAAATTGGTAAGAAATCTGATGCCATATAGTACCTCTTCTTTCACACAACCTTAGAGGACATTACATCCGTTAGCAGATCAATGAAGCTCTTACCTCACGTCTCCTTTCTGTAAGGTTACTTCTTCAAACACGATGCGGATCCGTTCCTTTAACCTGAAACATAAAATGTGAACATTTGTCTAAAGTATAGTGAACCATTTTTGCCAATATTTAAAGAAAAAAAGTTTCAGCTCTTTTTGTTTCGAAATAACCTTCATAGAGATATTATGAGGTGTGTCAATATAAGGAAGATGGATATTTTTAAGATTTCCTGGGTGCTAAATTGTAACATTGACTTATTTTCTAAATATAAGCTAAGATTGTTGCTATTATAAAAGCAGCTGCCTTCTCACAGAAGGTGTGTCAGTGTATAGAATTATTATACACATAGATAAAATTAGTCATGTGTATGATATTCTTACAGCTCATGTTGAAAAGATAAATATTGTAATTTCCCTTGCATTGCTTTTGTATATCGTATCGCGGAAGATCAGCTTCGCTTGGAGGAAGAATCTAGGTCTCATTTATAGCAGCGTAGCGTTAGCCACTGCCGATTACAGTATACATTACGCAGCATACAGCTGCCTCCGCGTTCTTATCGTAAGTGTGCGAGTCACACTCCGGCACTTTGCCTTCGCCACCAGTCACCCCAATGCTTACGCAACCGCTGCAGTTTGTCATTTGTACTGTACTCAGAGACTGACCAGTACGATTTATTTTGCGTCTTGCGCAGGAATACTCGGCTTCAGCGATGAAGGTCATACGCATTTCCTGCGCACGGAGTCTACAGCGCTCATCCTACTGGAGTTTGCTTTTGCACAGGTCTGAAAAGTGCAGTATTTTTTAATCTAGCTTTCCTAGATCGGCAAATTTGGATTAACACAAGCTGATGGGATCATCTCCCTTCCATCGATTCTATGCCATCGGCCACAGCAATGGCATCTGCCTATCGGTACACAGGTGTCACTACTTTGGTACAAAAGTGCTTACCTCGGAGAGCACTAGACAGGATATTCGCCTCTGCAGTTGTTACTGTGCCACCTTTGGTGACACCGAACACTAAACGAGACAAATACAGTGCCCACTCTATCTGAGGAGCTGGCTTCCTACTCTGCCAATGCCGAAGACAATCTATAACACAACACGCCGCTGCCGTTTTAACTACACCACTTGCCAAAACCACCACGGCTAAGAGGGAGTCAGTACAGAACCCCCATACCTCCCGCTTAGTCACACTAGAAGAGATATTCTCCAGTTCATTTACCAACAGATTCCAGAACCTGCAAATCACAGTCACTGCTGTCTAAATGCATCATCAGAATCTCACTGTAGAAGTGTTAACAAGCATTGACACAACCAGAACTCATCTGCACGCCCTCAACAACACCGTCAACGCCCATCTCCAGCAACCCGTCAGCACATTAGAAAAGCCAAACGACCACCAATGGGTAATACAAATTCCATCTGGAACCCTGCGTTTTATGGAGAAATGCCAGTAAATGAATTAGGAAAGCCAAAGATTACAAAACTGCAAAAACGTCAGGAAATATTGTTGGTTATCCTTTCCAAATTCATTCATTTTCATCGTCTAAGCACTAAGCTGTGGTGAGGACTTTTTATGCGGATAACCTAGAATAAATCATCTACCTACTCCCTGTGAATAATAGGCACCATCGTGTTGTTTGCAAGAATAGTTAGATAGTTAAATACGGCTCCATCATAATTTCGTTTGAATTCCTACCAAACTTCTAAGTTAAAACACACTTTCTCTTTCCTCTCCCTTAACTAATACAGTCTTTCGGAGAAATAAGCAAACTCTTCTCATTCAACTTTAATAGTTTCTTCTCCTTTCTAAAACTGCGATGGAAAATCCAGGCATACATAATAGACACCTCTCAGCGCCCGGTTTCTACGTGTTAAAGATTTCAGATTGGCTATACTGATATAATAGAGAACTTTAGGGCAGTGGGCGTAGACTCTATCTCCTCCCGGACACAGAGCATAGAACCATTACATTTGTTACAAAAGAAATGTAAGTCCAGTTTACCAGAAAAAACATTAAGCAGCAACTGGAATACGAAGAATATGAAACCATTAGTGCAGTACAAATTCACTAGAGATAAGAATAGGGAACTCCAACTTGTTTTCCTTGTGGAAGTGAGGGACACCTTTCAAATGTAACATAAGTAGAGATCGCAAGAAGTTTTTCATGAGAGAAAATTTAAAGTTTCAAGATTACAAAAAAATACCCCAACCACACCAATTCAGTTTTACCAAAATAATTATGATACCAAATTTAATTCTTGTGAGGAATCCTCATTAGAAAAATATAACAAATTAAGATCACATGTTCAAAAAGACAAAGCATGCAAACAAAGAAAACCTTTACCACGGAAAGAAAGCGGTAAGTCCACCAGTTTTTGGTAGGCTCTCGTGCCTTTGTGTTTTTGTACGCGTACCTAAATTATAAGTTAAATTGGCTGTTAAACGTTTTCCTGTATGTCTCATAAACAACAGGAAGTTCAGAGTCGTTTTCGTTATATAACTCATAGCATTGTTATTGATAGTTCTTCTGGAAGGTAAACTTTTAATGTCTTTCCCTTTTCATAGTGGCCCCTTCTCCCCTTAAATGCACCTATGTGGCTTATAATGACGTCCTCCTTTTATTTGGATAGCATCCATGGACGGTTGACATGAACGCCTCTTTTATCCCTGAGAGAAATTTAAGTTTCCTCCATACTCGATTCTATAAGATTGCAATCTGCCCTTTGTCTCTCCATGTAAAACAATAAAAGCCTTTTCGCAAATAGGAATTTCACTCATGGTATTATTTTGTTTTATTCTTACTATGTATCGGAAATAGGAATCTCTTGGATTTTAATCGTCATGCCTACGCCATTTACGAGAAATTAATGTCACTAAAATTAAGCCGGCTAAATAAGAAGATTGAACAGTCCAGTCGCCCAACAAATAAAATTTCTTGATAAGGTCTTCTATTTTGTGGAGTTTGATTTGCTTGAAACACTCAAACAATGAGCATTTGCAGTTACTGCCTAACACATGAGACATTGCCCTAAGGTCCCTACAAACATTACTCATTCTACAACCACTTTTTCTCTTTTTAGCTGATTGATTAACAGATGGCCTCTCACCATATTCTGACGAACCACACATTTTAAACATCGTAAAATGATCACACTACTATCAGACTTCAAACGAAACACTAATATAATAAGGAATATGCACAATAAAAACCTAACATCAACTGATCAGTACATAATCACAACTCAACAGAACTGACGAATGTAATGTAAATATCCGGGTAACAGGACCTTTCTGAATCTGCCCCGTTCTTTCTGTTTGAGAAGTGACTTGAAACGTTCTTTCCCTTAACACTAAAAGTTGAAACCTGTGTATCTCAGTGACTTGGCACATTATTTAAAAGTTATTTTACCTGCCTTGTAATATCGATGGCTGGACACCAGAATGAGCCATAAACTCATTTCCTAATAAATTGAACCTACACCTTTTTTTCGTGGGCTCTTCAAGCGTAAATTCTCGTCTATCATATTTCCTACTGTGCTGAAATATATGAAACCTTAAAAAATTATGTATCCGTGAGTGTGTCTGAATTTGGCAATCTATATAACGTAATTACACCAAATGTAGTCGATCAAGAGGCACCTGATTATCGCGATCTCCTCTAAGATATATAACGTCAACCTATACAAGTATAAAAGAAAAAGGTTTAACATACGTATTTGTGACTGGAAAACTGGGCAAAATGGTAAGTATTTACCTATAAACGTTGATCTGGTCATTTTAATGATCAGTACGATCAAAGTGGACTGAAAACTTAAAGGTACAAAATATCATTTTGTGGTCAGGCGTACTGAAAGTACCATTATGAATTTTAAGGAGAACTTTATTCTGTGTTCTAAAATAGTAGAGACAAAGTTGCATTTCCACAAAGTAAACTATGGGGAATTTGAATGCATTCTGCCACTGTATTACACGTGTGTCCCTATTTCTGAGACTAGTTATACAGCTCCATATGAAAGTAATTCTGTAGTAAACTTCGCTGCTTATTTGAAGCCATCACTGAAAGTTACACCACTAGAAACTGTTCTCTCTACTAAATCTTATGTATTTCAACGTTACTATTCGTCTCAGATATCTACGCAGTATCTTGCCTGTCTTGTAAAGAAAATCAATGGGTATTAGAGATATCATAACTTTTGCACCTCAAAAATGCACAATAGGAATAATTCAACTCATCCACAGCATGCTACTTGTGTGGAAAAATATTAAAACAGCAGAACTGGAAAATAAGAGATCATGAAAATGTATGTAGTGAATGGAGGAGTACGTAATAGGTGTAATCTAGCTTGTAAACAATTGATTGTGTTTCAGATTTCATTTATACGTGGATTGATACACAAGGTACTGTTAGTCAGCTGGTTTGTACAAATGACAGAAGATGCAATTTAAAATTCAGAATTGAACTCATAGCATTTTCGGAATACTTTGAAGATACAAAGCTTAGGATTGTACAGGATTTCATTTTCCGAGTACATGCCTGGACAGATGGAAATATCTAGCATTATATCCCACACATTAGGTACTTTGGAAAACAAGTTGAATTTAAAGATACGTAATAGAGTATTCCCGTGTGTGATTACATCATTAATTAGGATACTTCGAATTATAAATCATTACCTACAAAGGAAGTGTTACACTAAGAATTAAGCGAAGCAAAGCTTAAAAATGAAGCCTATCAACATGCTACAAATACATGGATCAGTTTAATGTGAGAAAAGTAAGTGCATGTAGCGCTCTTTGCCAAAACTCCAATATCGTTTTCTTCGCAGATGTGTTTGAAACATTCAGAGAAAAGACACTGCAATCTCAGGAATTTAATATAATATATGCTTTTCACACCTTAAGGATTTACTTGTGATTCTGTGCCTGTATTCAGAGAAATCTATTCTGAATTTTCACTCAATTGTGATCAGCTTTTTATATAGGAATGTGGTATGTGAGGGAGATTTATGCCACATTTATCATCGTAACAAAGAAGCAATCTATTTACATGAACCAGTTGTGATGATGATGAGATGGGGTTTAAGGGCGATAAACATCTACGGTCATCAGCGCCCTTACAATGTATAAAATATAAAAACCAAAAACTAAAATACGGGACACTAACACGGGTAGTCGAAAACACTAAAAACAAAACAGCAAATTTCAAAAACCAACACACTAAAATCATGCTCAATAAAAGAGTAAATCAACGTGTCAAGAACTACAGAATATGAGAGACATGAGCGTCATATGTCCGCCAGGGAGAAGAACCCCTTTAAAAAAAGACAATATAGAAGCAGAAAACTAAAAGACGTTCAGTGCATCAAATGCGCCAATTAAAATTACTGTCACTGATAAAACGTAAAAGACATTCTACAGAATACAGCCAAAACGTTGGCTATGCCAACAGGCAGACATACACGAACGCGCAATGGAGCTAAAACTTGACACTGTTAAAATGTGACGTACCGTTAAGGGCGCATTACACTCCTCACACAGTGGTGTGGGGTCACCACTGAGCAGGTATCTATGACTAAAAAGGCAGTGTCTGATTCGTAATCGAGCTAAAATTACCTCTTCTCGCTCCTCTCGTCGGGAAGAGGTACCCCAGACTAAAGGGAGAGGTTTAACCTCCCGCAACTTGTCCCCCCGGAGAGACGTCCACTCATCGCGCCAAAGCGAGAGGCTGCGGTGACGTAAAATAACACAAATCTGACGAGGGAACAACAGAGGAAAAATTCTGGGCCATAAAAGTGCCGATTTGGCAGCGGAGTCGGGAGACTCGTTACCTGAGATGCCCACATGACCAGGAATCCACATGAAGGAGACGCTGATGCCAAAGGGAACAAAGCGAGTGGAGCAGGTCATGTATGCGCTGTACGAGGGGGTGGTAATTGTACAGCGCGTTAATACTCTGAAGGGCACCCAGAGAGTCCGTATAAATAACACAGTGCCGTAAGTCGTGCCGGTGAATGTATAAAACGGATTGATAAATACTAAAACGTTCGGCGGTAAAAATCGAGCATTGCCACGATAAACGGAAGTTAAAGCTATGTCGACCAAAAATAAAGGCGCACCCTACTCCAACAGCAGCCTTAGACCCATCCATATATATGAAATGACATTCCCCGAATTGCGTCTGAAGCTCCAAAAGGGCGGATCTAAGGACTAAAGCAGGGGTCCAATTCTTCGGCATCGGCGTTAACCCAAGCTGACAGTGAGCCTCAGCGCACAACCAAGGAGGAAACCGCGTTTCCCCCTGATAAGTACTGGCGCTGGCGTAACTCCAAATGCCGAAGAAGCTGTCAAAATCGAACCCCTGGAGGGAGCAATGCAGAAAAGCTAACTATATATTGCCGATCAAGCGAAGCCTCAAAAAATAAATCGAAGGATGGATGGTCAGGCAAGCTTGAGAGTCGACATGCATAGCTGCACAAAAGCAGCTCACGCCTGAAGGACAGCGGAGGCTCTGCAGCTTCAGCATACGGACTGGGTACGGGACTAGTTGGAAAGACCCCTGTAGCAACGCTTATACCGCGATGATGAATGGCATTCAAGCGACGTAACGCAGATGGACGTGCCGATTAATAGAAAATGCACCCGTAATCAAGCTTGGATCGGACCAAGGAACGACAAAGACGCAGAAGAACGGTGAGATCAGCTCCCCCAGGATGTGCCACTTAAAGCACGTAAAATATTAAGAGAACGGTCACACTTTGCTTTTAAAAAGGAAGTGTGAAAAGTCCAGCTCAGCTTTCGATCAAAGTTCAACCCCAAAATTTTCACCTCGTCTGCAAATGGAAGGGCCTCCGACCCAAGACGGAGAGAGGGCGGAGAGAAGGCCTTCCGGCGCCAGAAATTGATGCAGACGAATTTCTCGGTGGAGAAATTAAAGCCGTTGGCGTTACTCCAGAAGTAGAGACGGTCGATACACCTCTGGAGACGGCGTTCAAGCACAAAGGTACGCCGTGAACTGCAATAAATAGCAAAATCATCAACAAAAAGGGACGATGAAATACCAGGTGGAGTCCAACCAACAATGGGGTTGACAGCAATCGCAAAAAGTTTTACACTGAGTACAGAGCCCTGCGGTACACCGTTCTCTTGAATAAAACTACTAGATAAAACCGAGCCCACACGTACACAAAAGACGCTGTCCGTCATAAACTCCTGAAGAAATATGGGAAGACGACCGCGTAAATTCCATGCATGGAGGGTACGTAATATGCCGCCCCTCCAACAAGTGTCGTAACCTTTCTCCATGTCAAAAACCATAGCCACTCTTTTACATTGTTTCTCAGAAATTCATTCACAGTATGCGTCGACAGAGACACCAGATGGTCGACGCTAGAGCGATGGCGACTAAATCCGCATTGAGCGTTCGCTAGAAGTTTCTGAGAATCACGCAACCATGTCAACCCCCCGTTGATCATGCGCTCCAATACTTTGCAAATGCAACTGGCGACGGAGATAGGGCGGTAGCTGGAAGGTAGTTGGCGATCCTTCCCAGGCTTAAGTATAGGGACAAAGGTGACCTCGCGCCAAACGGAAGAAAAAACGCCAACCTTCCAAATACGGTTATAGACCCGTAAGAGAAAGAGATTACTGTCGGCTGAAAGAACATGGATGCCGTCCGCCCCAGGAGCGGAGTTCCTAGATAAAAGAAGGGCATGCTGCAGCTCCCTCATTGTGACAAGTTCATTATAACACTCCTGATTTGGAGACCGAAAACTATAGATCACGGAATCCAGGCAGTCTTTGAGAGTGCAAAAGCCGGCGGAATAATGGTCAGAACTTGAAACCGTCTCAAAGGCAGCACCCAGAGTGTTAGCAATAGCAGCCGGATCCACTATGGTGGCATTGGAAACTTGAAGGCCAGACACAGTATAATGCGACACTTTACCGGAGAAGCAACTAAGTTTATCCCAAACAACAGAGGAAGGCGCAAAGCGATTAAAAGTCTCGACAAAACTACTCCAGGACGCCTGCTTGCTATCCTGAATAACGTGACGAGCCCTGGCGCGCGATTGTTTAAAAGTAACCAAATTATCAAGTGTGGGTGTCGCCAAAACACCCTTAGCGCAGTTGTACGGGCACAAACGGCGTCCCGACTGTCCTCGTTCCACTACGAAACAGGAATACGCCGAGGGTGAGAGGACGAACGGGGAAACTTCGTTCGGCGTCGGATAGCATCGTAGAGTAAGATGCTGCACCATTGGTTAACGTCAGTGAAGGGCTGGTCCTCAAAACACACAAGGGTGTAATACAATATCCAGTCGGTTTTCTGAATATCCAGGAAGGAACTCTGGAATGCTGGACGTGGTGAGACAGAAGAGAAACGATGCAGGGGTAATGGTCGCTGAAGTAGGTGTCAGCAACGACGTTCCACTGCAGACGACTAGCAAACTGGAGTGAGCAAAGGCAAGGTCTAAGTGAGAAAATGTACCAGAAGAAGCAGAAAGAAAGGTAGGCTCACCTGTATAGAGGATGAAGAGGTTGAACTGAGAAAAAATGTTGGAAAGAAGCGTTCCCCTTGCACAGGCCCTAGACGAACCCCACAGGGGTGATGGGCATTAAAATCTCCCAACAGCAATAATGGTGTTGGGAAAGCAGACAGGAGATCTGTAATGTCCGCGCTTGCGAGGGCAGAGGACGGAGGTGAATAATTGGAGCAAATAGAAAAGAAAAAGCTGGATAATTGAAGGCTAACGGTAACAGCTTGTAAGTCGTTCGCAAGTGTGAGTGTCTGAAAATGAACGTCGTTACAACCAATAGCATGACACCTATATGAGCAGGAGTACCCTCATCCGTTGCAAGATCCTAGCGAACCGGAGTATACCCTCGGAGATCAAAAGGATCGTCAGGGCAAACCTTGGCCTTCTGCAAACACACGAGCATAGGTGAATGGGAACGCAATAAAAGTTGCAGTTCCGCCCTATGCAATCGTACACTACGTAAATTCCGACAGGATAGCCATAAAGAAAAGGGATAAACTGTTTACTTAGAAGGCGGTTCAAAATCACATTCTGCTTAACCTTGGGGCTCGGGCTTTTGGTATGGATTTGGTCAGACTCTATACCCTCCACGAAGGGAGGGCCCACGCGCTCAGTGCCCGAAACCGATTCAAGCGCCGAGAATCGGTTCTGGGTGGCAATGCGAGAAGGGTGTCGCTGAGAGTGGCTTGTTCCAAGAGCATCCTGGAAGTGTGACCTTCGAGGAGGGGAAGGTGAACTTTTCTTACCACGCGCACGCGGAGAGTCTTTGAGAAAATCTTCCCTGCAAAGTTTCTGCTTTGATTTTTTTCAGTGCCTTGTGACTTCATAACCTTAGGACCAGCTTTAAATGGCTCGATAACTGTAACAGTATCGGACGGCCGGATGATAGTGGCGGTCAATGCAGTCAAGGTCCAGGTCTATGTTTCGGCATCCTGCCGGGATACTGTCGAGGCAACAACAGAACTAAAGAGCAGGAGCGAAATTTGGCGCACATGGTAACGCCTCCGGTCTTCCGGGAAGGAGAGATTCTTCTTTATCCGGATCTCCTGGATCGCCTTCTCGTCCTAGTATTGCGGACAGTCAGCAAATGACTCAGGATGAGACCATTTGCAATTAACGCAGAAGGGTTCTGATGAACAGGTACCTTCGTGTGACGACTGGCTACATGAGGCTCATATAGTAACGGCACTCCTACAAGAGACTTGTGTATGCCCAAAACGTAGGCATTTATAACAACGCAGAGGTGTAGGAATATAGGGCTTCACCGCACTTTCGTACCCTGCTGAAATACTCGTGTGCAAATCGACTCCATCGAAAGCTATATACAGGGTACGAGAGGGTACCAACACTTCGTCGCGTTTAGCCTGCACTCGATGAACCGCTGTCACCTTTTGGTCTGAAAGATATTCGACCAGGTCATCGTCTGATATACCATCGAGGCTATGCGTGGTGACGACGCCTCGACAGGAACTCAAGGTGCGGTGCTTCTAAACACGGATGGGATAACCGTGGAGAAGCGTAGCGCGCAAAAAGATCTTAGTTTGTTAATCGGACTTTCTTTGTACTAATAATGAACCGTTTTGAAGTCGAGTGCAGGAATGTACCGAAACAGCAAATGAGTCATTGCCCTTCTGTACTATAAAGGGGTTTGCCTTCTCAAATGATTGTCCTTCCTCTGTTCGCGTAATGACTAAGTAACAACCAGATGTCGATGGTGCTACTTCTGTTACCAAAACTTTTCCGCGCTTGTTTGAAATATTGGAGAAAGAGGGCTCCATAACGAAAGAAATCCACCACCATTGTAACCGTCTCCGACTTCGGGCTCTGACTTCCAGGGCCTTATCCCGGCTTGGGTGAGTGGCCAATCTATACCAGTCTAACCCCAGGTCACACCTCCCAGAACATAGACAGAGGTACACAATGGCCGTGGGAAGTCAGCAGCTCATGCAATGGCCCCCTACGGGACTGCAGTTGAACAGCGGATACGAACACAAACCCTACATGACGACCCCGGGTGGTGGGGAGTACGTCATTACCCACTCACCCAGCTGCGCACCTAGTGCGCGGGTATCCATCAGTCTGTGTCCGTGGAGGATTAAAAGAAAGAAAATGGTAAAATAAATCAAAACTATGTGGGCGGTTCGCACGCAAGTTCGGCCGGCGAGGAAGGAAACGAAATGTGTGAATAAATGGTCGTGGTGCGAAATGTTCGTAAATAGAGAGGTCAAGAAAGGACAATGGCTAGGGGCGGCATAGAACGAAATGCAAAGAACGCACGAGAGCCTACCTTGAGTCCCCCGGTCACGAGAACGAACCCACCTCGACCGGACGAGGATGGAGGGATGAGGATGGCGATGAGAGGTTCGGGCACCCCGGGTACGCCAAACCCGTACACACATAAGGTGAGCCCCTGGGGGATGAACCAGTTCTATTCACAAAAACCTTCTGATTTTATCACCTACGAGAAAAAAAATAAATCATATCACTGGACCAGGTCGCATGCGCTTCCTTATGTTGGATTTGAGTGTCTTTTCTCGCAGCATATGGACTTAGAATTGCTAATGGAAGACACTCTCACAGATTGCATTTCAGGAGTGGATGTCGATTATCTTACAGATCTCAATGACCACCATGATGATTTTCCGTTCAAAGGGCATGAAACCTATGGTGTGATCATCGGTGTGAGAATGATCTGATTGACAGAGTCAGCTGTAGAGGTACGAATGCAGACGCAGCCGGGTGGCATTCGAAACCAAATTGTTGTGATAAAAAGATTGAAAGATTGTCAATAAATAATAATGCTGTCAATGTTATTTCCATTCTTCAAAGAGTTTAACCATTACATTAAGTATTGCCAAAAGATATGTGTAAGGTATAACGAGAACGGGTTCATAATGTCGTATTCTTACGTAAAATAACAAATTTAGGTTTTCTGATAACAACTGCATATTCAGAGGTTTACCAGATTATCTGATCGCTGTACACCGATTCAGTTATATATTAAATTGCCAGTTACTTCGCCTGAAAATCTTCTAGAAGCCTAAGGACCTTGTAGATGGGTGGAGAGCTTCCATGTACCTGCAAAACTATGGGCTGTACAGAAGGTGATATCACCAGTAGAGTTACTCATATCACGTAGGCTGCAGTGGAAGAACCAGACAAGAAGCAACCTATCATTTCAAAATACAGATGAGGGGTTCCCAGTTGATGAACGTTGATGAGGTCAACAGCTGGATAGCCATTTACTATGTATGGGCTCAGGTCTGCCCAATCCAAGTTCGAAATACATCATGACGGTGAATGTGTGGTTCTCGGGTAGTTAAATATATTTTGTGAAGAATATCTACAGTGCATCAAGCGACACCTTATAGTATTTAGATTTCCCAGCATAATTGGTGTTGTGTACTGGTTGACCTTTATTTCATCGGTACACTTGGGACCTTTATTGGAAACATTTAACCTAAAAGAAGTGATAGGTGCCCTCCAATTGAGGGACACTAATAGCAGAAGAAGTAATTGGCAAATCTGCATCATCTATGAATAGACAACACCTGGACAAATATTTGTCTGGTGTAGCAAGAAGAATAAAAGGAAAGGCCAGAAGAGCCGGGAGTGATCCACATGCAGGACTCTCTACTTGTACAGATATAAGTAAAGTGCCTTAGTTATTCTTGCTATGAAAGTAGTTCAGATTAACTTGCAGCACTGCAACACAGCTCTACTATTTTAAGCTAACACTGGCAAAGGAAAAGTTTGATATAGCATTCATACAGCAACCTTGGCTGCACAGGGGATACATTGCTTATCCCAACACCGGTCATCCAAGAACCTACTTCTACGCTAGGAAATCTTAAATGCATTGTTACATGTAGAGTTATGTTTTAGGGCTGTAAACGTTGTTGAAACAGACTTGATGGTAGGGGCCAGAAGAGAGCCGCAGTGTTCTTATCCGTGTAACTACCTTATGAGGAACTTAATTTTCTGTCGTAATCGGTGATAGTCTTGGGACGTGAGTCATGAACTTCCTCACCGCGACTAGATGGATAAGGAACTCAGAATAGGCACTTCTGCTAGTACTCACCGTATTTTATGATGCAACCGTAACATCAAACCCAGATGAGAGCAACTAACAGAATATTTAATAACTACAAAGCTAAATATTCTAAATAAAGGCAATGAACCCACCTTTGTTACTACTCAAAGAAGGGAAGTCACTGATACAGCGCTGATACTACGCTTTCTGAAGATCTAGTTTCTAACTGACATATGTCTTCCGATATTTCGGCACCTTATCACAGACACATCTGCTTTAAAAGAAGGTCTCAGGTTATTAACCTACTGGCATATAGAAACCCAAAGACTACTGATTGAGACAGGTATAAAAGGGACATTTCAGCATTAGTGTTGGGAATACCTACGAATGTGAATTCGACACTGAATGTGGAGTTGGCTGCTCACAAGCTACAGCAGTCCATTCTCCAAGCCTGATACCAAATTGTCAGGTTACGGTCGCTTGTCCGCCAAGGCTGGCTACTTCATGTTCTAAAGAGCTAAGCGAACTTACAAAGAAAGCAAGGAAACATTTGAAACTTGCAAGAAGAACTAGAATGTTGGCCTCCTACCGCGAAGCACCAGCCTGTTGCAACAAAACACTCCTTAAAGCCAAAAAGCATTAATGTGGGCTGTATTGTTAGGGGAGAGAAGATATGCTCACCACCACAAGAGCTATAAAACTCACGCCTAAAATGCTAATAAGGTAGCATAATTAAATATCGTGATGTCAGTTACACTCAGTCTGGCCTGAAAGCGCTATTGCATTTACGTAGCACCCATTTTCCAAATTCAAAGGTAATTAGTGATTAACCAGTCGAACGGAAGCAAATCAATCTGCGTCGCGCGTAATCCTTTAAATCAGTAGGACCTGATTTAACCCTCCCTGCACTCCTGCAACAGGAATTGATTCCATTGAGTCACTCCTCTGCAGAATATACAAAGATTGCATAGCCTTTGGCTATGATCCACTAGCATGGAGGCTATCTCGAGTGATGCCCATACCCAAACCTGGGCATCGTTGAGACAAAAGCACATAGTTGGATATGCCTCTCCTGCTTTTTTTATTAAAGCGTTAGAGAGATTAGTTGATAGATAATATAGGGAGGGTGTACTGGAGAATGCACCACTATTCAAATACCAACATGCCTTTGAGTCTGAGAAATCGACGAGAACGGTGATTCGCCATGTAGCATATGCTTTAAGAAGTCTCTGGCGTCCAATAGCCTGCCACTGGTGGATTTCTCGATATAGAACTTGCGTTTGATAAGACTTCTTGTGAAGTAGCTATGAAAGGCCTCCAAAAGCATGGTGTACCAGCGCTAATTTGTAGGTGGACACGTTTTGTGCTAAGCAATAGGAAGATGACCTTGAGTGTCTTTGGGGAGACGCTTGGTGTATCTACTGCCAAGGATTTTCCGCAGGGAGAGATCCTCTTAACTGTGCTTTCTAGCCTGGCGATGAATGGGCTATTGCGGCAAATCAGTGATGCCGAATTTCTTACCATTGGATTTGCGGACGATATGACTATTATCGTCAAAGGGAATTTCCTAATACTGTTTCTGAGTTGCTTCCATCTGCACTCAGGAAAGTTGAGACATTGTGCAACTGAACCAAATTTTCTGTCTGTCCAAGTAAAACAGTGGTAATAGCCTTTATCAGAAAGAGGAACGCCACTCTATTTCGAAAAACTATATCATGTTCATCTGAAGACAAACACTGTGATATTCTGTTAGACAAGAAATTGGCCTGGATAGACCATTTCGGTCACTTAATTACCAAGATTTACAAAGTCTTTTGAACCTGCAGAAGCTTATTTGGCAAGATATTGGTACTAAAACCCAAAGTCGTGTATTGATACACCACGATGGTTAGATCCCTTTTCTCTTACGCTACATTTTATTAGTGGCCAAGAGTTAAATTTAGGCGCAAAAATGAACTTAGAAATTTTAAAATTCTTTATTCCATTGGCTTTACAGGGGCACTGAGAACTACCCAGGCTACAGTTATGGAAATGCTATTGAAACTCACCCCCATACTCATCAGGTTTGAGGCATAGGACTTTGGAGCATACTATGGTTTAAACAATAAAACTGAAGCACCTTTCGATGAGCTCTTGATCAGCTCAAACTATCCTGGGACAAAAATGATTAGGATGCTCACTTTGAGGACAGATATGTTGAAACCAATGTTTTTGTTTCACTTAGCTTCCACTGTCTGTTATCCTAAACGCAATGAATGCGAAGGATAGGTTAAATCTGACTAAAATGAAGCCCCATCCTAGTATACTGATGGTTCTAAAACCAGATTTTGCACAGGAGCCATACTCTATGGTGATCGCACTAAGCTATCCTTTAGCTTGGGCGCATATACCAGGAAGAGATATTTGTTATTTTCGCTAATATTTGGGAGAGTGTAAGAAGATGATATAGTAATAGATGGATTCTTATAATCTCAGGTAGTCAGGAAGGCCTGACAGCCCTCGATAACCACTTGGTAACGTCCAAGTTAGCCGTGAGTCCCTCACAGATTTGGTTACCCACAATGCAGTTCAGGGGCACGTGGGAATTCTGGGCAACAAAGGAACAGATGCAGCTGCTAAGGGGTGAACTTAGTATCCTTTTATTGGACCTAAACCGGTACTGGAGCAGTCATCAGGACTGGTTATGACAGCTAATAGGATCCGGTTGCTCAGAGAACACGACAAATACTGAAACTCATCTGTAGGGTTCAGGCACTCCAAAGCTCGCATACGGCGATTGGACTTAACCATGGTGCGAGAACTACCAAAATAAATCAGGGAAAAGCTCTCATGGGCAAAGGGCCCCTTTACAGGAGACTGTTGCCTTAGGGAACACCTGAACCGAACGGGACAGCAAGTGAATCAACAGCCAGATGAGACAGCGACCATCTATTGTGTGCGTGCACAGCACTTGCTCAAGTCTCAAATTAACAAAACATATTAAGGAGCTTAGTGTCAGAAGTCGTATTAAGTGGATTAGCTGTTGTGAACACAAGAACCTAAATAACCAGCAAACTGAACTCTAAAACAAATTGTCAGTAATTCCATAGTACTAGAAAAAAACGCTTTAGAAAGCCGCAACTCACAAGGGCAAGGGTGCATTTACGTACGGGCACTCAACTTAAATTCTGGTTCGCAGAATGAAAATAATAAGGCTTCAAATATTCATTTGATGACCTATTTGATGTGCTATTCGGCTTTATTTTAAATTCACTGTTCATAAAAATCGCACTACTAACAATGTACCCCTAAAATAACTGTAAGATTTATAAAAATACATATAAGTGGTGTAAGCTATGTAGATAGCTTGCTGAAATTTGTAAAACTAAGTAAATTTTAAAACAACCGAGAGAACCATTATACGTACTGATAGAGGCACCAAATTTTTACTTTCGCCTCTGTATCTACGTAGTATACTTTTGCAATTTGCCTCAAACAAAACAAATGATTGCATAGGCTTTTGCTCCTTAAGGGCCCCTATTCATAATTTATGACCATATTAAAGCATTTTCTTCACGGGGAGTTATGGGTTTCCGGTACGTTATACCATATTTTTGTTACAGTTTAAGTTGATCTACTCGATTGGTGCATAAAAACCCTGATAACACTGACATTTATGACCATGCAGATGTTCTTATAAAACAGAGTTTATGGATGAATGTCTCTCCTTTTTCTAGGCATATTCAATTTCGGCCTAAATGAACATTACTTTAAATAAATAGAAATACTAAGGAACAGTAATAAAGCATTGGGGGCTCAATGAAAAGCCTGTAGGTGATTTGGCTTATTAAATATTCAGTGGATATAACTAAATTGGTAATAAATTCATAATAATTGAATTATTTTGTGGATATTTCCTAAGTATGTTTCTTGTTTCAAAACGCCTACACATTCTTACTTCTTATTTTCCAAAACATTGCCGTGCTGTTCTAATAGTTATGTAAAACACGGCTTTTCTTTCTGCAGAGAAAACGCTACAATGGTCCTGTATTCTAATACACAAATGAACAGCATGAAAAAAGATAGCCTACGCGAAAGCTGTGAATCCAATGAGTAAAACACTAATCGCATTATTTAAATTATTTTCTAGCGTTCAGATTGAACGCTTATTCCGAAAAAGGACATATTATAAATATATATACATGATGGACCATTTAATTTGAGAGTGTATAGAATCTCCAAAACGAAGCGCTGTAGAAAGATATATCTTGAATAAAAGTGCTTGATATTATGGAGGAAGTTAAATGCTATTAGTCCTGTTTTATTTGGAAGACGTTGTGATGGTCATTTTAAGGCCAATCAAATTTTTTAAATGGCAACCTACGTTTTTTATGTTGTTCTCTTACATTTCATAAAGTCCTCTAAACAAAACAAAACTAATGGCGTTTACTTTCCCGCATAATATCAAGCAACTTTTATTAAAGACGTTTCTTTCTACAACGCTTAGATTTGGAGATATTTTACAGTCTCAACTTAAATGTTCCACTCTGTATGTGTGTGTGTGTGTGTGTGTGTGTGTGTGTGTGTGTGTGTGTGTCAGCATATCGAAGGCTACACAAGGTTATTCAGTGCCTTTGCAGTAAAGACACTCACATCTCATTAATGTCATATTCAATTAAGTACACTGCATGAGTGTTCCCCATGTAAGGACTATGGATCTAGCCCTTAGTCATGGACTACGAATAACAAAAATTCATAATGCACTACAGTTTCGTCATTCATGTTGGCTAAAAAATTGCGTTCACTTTAATAATGGTTTCCGAAAACAAGCTGAAAGTAAGTTAGTTAAGGACTTATATATGTTATTTAGTAATGCAATACTTGGAAAACCATTGAAAATATATCGAATCTTATAGACGTATATACGCGTTATAACAGACAGAAAGATGCTATAAAGTTTAATAGGCAGACTACATTCATCAAAAGAAACATAAATGGATCTAAACCAGTAACCGTTCATGTAGCTTCACTTGAAAAACAATTCCCAAAAGAATTTCTATGTTCATCACATGAGTGTGTTAGACATTTGTAGCACTCTCACTTATAACTAACATTATGACGTTTAATTACCTATTATGCTGGTGAAAACCTCATGCTGATTTAGTCGTTCTCCGTGGTGTAGAGGTTACCATGCTAGCCTCTAGTTCCCGAGATCGCGGGAACTAGAGGTAGATTTACGGCACGTAAAAGAACTTCAAGTCTGAAAAAGAGTCCTCTGGGCAAAATTACCGGTCTTTCACGCGCAATATAGAATGGGACGCTAAGGTCCACAGCGGTTAAAGAACTTCCATAAATAAAACTCAACTTCATTTTTAATTTCAAGCTCATTTATATGGGTAGAGATTCATGCATCATGCGACTAAAAGAAATGTATACCAAACCAAGTAATAGCATATTCTGGAACATATAGACACAACTAATGTTACTACAAATCACATTTGCTATTCTACAAATATGATTAGCCTTAGACCAAAGGTTTGTGCACTCAATATTAATGCAAGTGTAATAAAAACTTTTACGTTTATTAAACGTAATTGTATTTACTGCTATATCACTTTCAACAGTTATTAGAATTGCCTCATAACAAATGATCATGGATATCCATGACTTTTTTGTCACATCAGCATATTACTTCATCAGTTGACGTCTTTAAAGTACGTGATCATCTCATGACGAAAAGAGAATAGTTATGTATGATGTGATACACAGATAGTTTATGGACATCGCACTCTTGTAATCATGGTATAGGTGAAAGTGATATAGACTTGGAAGTGTGGATCTTCTCAGCAAGCTTGCGAAAGTATAAGGGGATTTTTCTCAATTCTCTCCCATATAAACCTTAGAGACACATAATGCAGGAGAAAAGGAACAGCTAGAGTGAAGAGATAGTAACACCGTCTCTAGGATACATCCTAGTGGTGGTTCCAAGATTACGTAAAGGA
The DNA here is from genome assembly GCA_030765065.1 of Deroplatys truncata. NCBI lineage: Eukaryota > Metazoa > Arthropoda > Insecta > Mantodea > Mantidae > Deroplatys > Deroplatys truncata. The sequence continues at coordinate 402,750,520 of CM060990.1, read as the reverse complement.
GGAGATGCACTCAAAAGTTACATGTTCATTTAGTGCAACCAATTATACTGCCATATGCTTCTTTGAAGTTAACTGTAATGCACGGTGATTCGTGTGATATTTTGTACGAAGTACTAAAGTGAAATATAAAGTCAAAGGCAATATGAATAGAGGTACGAATGGCAGGATCAGTCGCCGTAAGCTGGATAGGAAAGTTCAAGATAGCACCTTTAGTTTTAAACACGCGACCAACAATATTAGTAACGTTGAAGTTACTCAGTTCGTAAGCATCGAGCTCGGAGAGTTAAAAATCGGCAATCGAGATTATACGTTTGTATGACGTTATCGAGATTTAGCTGAAAATATTGCTGTAAGTGGCAGGGAACATGTAAGGTTCTGTGAATAGTGAATATAGGCATATGGATGAATAGGCAGTGGAATAGCTTCCAACAGCTTTAACAGTGGGGAAGAATTTCGTTCTATATACTATCTGGCTTGGGGCTGAAGAATGCGTGAAGCCTGGTTCAACTTATAGATAGAAAAAGGCATCCAACAGCCACGATTTCCATATATCTGGATAACCTTTTTACGTGAAGAATGGAATGAGGTCCTGTTTGTAGTAATTTATGTTCTAGCTCAGTGATCTAATGAGGCCGCCGTGAATGGGTCAACAACTTCTTGATTTTTAGAGAGTAGCTTTTCAGAAGGAGGCACATTCGTTGTTATGATTGACTGCACGTTATGCGAAGGAAGACCAGGCACGTCCGGGATTCAAGTCCGGGGGAAGGGAGTCCCTCATCAATTCCCGAAAGCAGGTGACTTTGTTCATACTTGCAGGTTAGTTAGATCCAGTGATCAATGCACAGTGCCATGTAATTAGGTTGCCTGAAAGTGCCAGCGTTACTGAATTAATTAAAATAATATTAATTTTAAAGTCAGTGCCTCATTCCAGCGCAAGCTAAGGTGTGCCATTTTAATTTATACTTTATATAAAGTTTGGAGACCAGTGTACAATAAAGCAGAATAAAATATATTCATAATACATAAGTAGGTTATTTAGGAGAGATCGAGCGCAGTTTTTTGGGTATATATGGGAAAGGATAGGGAAAACGAGGGCAGATGCGGGGGTTCAATGAGGAAAATGGGTTTATATGGGCGAGATAGGGAATACGGGGGGGGGCTCATACTAGGCTAGACAGGGTTCAAGGAGGGAAGTGCGTTTTTATGGAGGAAATGGCGTAGAGTTGTTAGGCTACACAGCGGTTTAGAGTAGAGTTTACGTTTATATGTATGAGAGATATAGGAACGGAGGAGAGGTATTAGACTAGGAGAGTTTTAGTATGTGTTTATAAGAAGAGGCGAGAAAACAGAGAGAGATCCCATGCTAGGATAGACAGGTGTTAAAGGTAGGTTTATATAGGTTAGATAGGAAATCAAGGAGAGATACTCAGCTAGAGAGGGCAGGAGGGAATGCGCTTTAAGAGAGGTAGGGGATACGGGGAGAAGTGCTGGACCAGACAGAGGTTTAGAGTAGAGGGGTTTATATGTTTGAGAGGCATAGGAACAGGAGGAGAGGTATTAGGCTAAGGAGATTGAGTATGAGTTTATAAGGAGAGACGAGAAAACGAAGAGATCCTATGCTAGAATAGACATGTGTAAAAGGTAGGTTTATATAGGTTAGATAGGAAATTAAGGAGAGATACTCAGCTAGAGAGGGGCAGGAGGGAATGCGCTTTAAGAGAGGTAGGGGATACGGGGAGAAATGCTAGGCCAGACAGATGTTGAGGAGTAGAGTATGGTTTATATGAGAGGTATAGGAAAACGAGGAAAGGTGCTAGGCTAGACAGAGGTCGAGGAGTAGAGTATTGGTTTATATGAGAGGTATAGGAAAACGAGGAGACGTGTTAGGCTAGACAGAGGTCGAGGAGTAGAGTATGGTTTATATAAGAGGTATAGGAAAACGAGGAAAGGTGTTAGGCTAGACAGAGTTCGAGGAGTAGAGTATGATTTATATGAGAGGTATAGGAAAACGAGGAGAGTCGGTAGGCTAGACACATAGTGAAGCACTAGGAATATGGACTTATATACAGGAGAGATATGGAATAGGAGGGGCAGTGCTGGACCTTGAAAGCGACTTTAGGCGAGAACTTCATGGAAAACTGTTTCAAGTCAATGTTCTAGACATGCCCATCACGTAACCTATTCAAGGAAAAGGTGACTCGCTCAGGGGAAAAAGGTGACTGCTCAGGGAAAAATGTGACCTGCAACGGGAAAAAGGTGACCAGCAAAGGGAAAAAGCTGACCCGCAAAGGGAAAAAGGTGACCCATAAAGGGAAAAAAGGTGACCTTTAAAGGGAAAAGGTGACTCACAAAGGGAAAAAGGTGATCTGCAACGGGAAAAAGGTGGCCAGCAAAGGGAAAAAAGGTGACCAGCAAAGGGAAAAAGGTGACCAGCAAAGAGAAAAATGTGACCCATAAAGGGAAAAAGGTGACCAGAAAAGGGAAAAAGGTGACCAGCAAAGGGAAAAAAGGTGACCAGCAAAAGGAAAAAGGTGACCAGCAAGGGGAAAAGGTGACTCGCTCAGAGAGAAAAGGTGACTGCTCAGGGAAAAAAGTGACCTGCAACGGGAAAAAGGTGACCAGCAGGGGAAAAAGGTGACCCGCAAAGGGAAAAAGTTCACCCTTAAAGGAAAAAGGTGACTCACAAAGGGAAAAAGGTGACCTGAAACGGGAAAAAGGTGACCAGCAAAGGGAAAAAGGTGACCAGAAAAGAGAAAAAGGTGACCCATAAAGGGAAAAAGGTGACCAGCAAAGGGAAATACGTGACCAGCAAAGAGAAAAAGGTGACCCATAAAGGGAAAAAGGTGACCAGCAAAGGGAAAACGGTGACCAGCAAAGGGAAAAATGGTGACCAGCAAAGGGAAAAGGTGACTCGTTCAGAGGGAAAAGGTGACTGCTCAGGGAAAAAGGTGACCTGCAACGGGAAAAAGGTCACCAGCAAAGGGAAAAAGGTGACCCACAAAGGGAAAAGGGTGACCCTTAAAGGGAAAAGGTGACTCACAAAGGGAAAAAGGTGACCTGCAACGGATAAAAGGTGACCAGCAAAGGGAAAAAGGTGACCAGCAAAAAGAAAAAAGTGACCCATAAAGGGAAAAAGGTGACCAGCAAAGGGAAATATGTGAACAGCAAAGGGAAAAACGGTGACCAGCAAAGGGAAAAAGGTGACCAACAAATGGAAAAAGGTGACCCATAAAGGGAAAAAGGTGACCAGCAAAGGGAAAAAGGTGACCAGCAAAGTGAAAAAGGTGACCAGCAAAGGGAAAAAGGTGACCAGCAAAGGGAAAAGGGTAGAGAAAAGGTGACCCTCTCACGGGAAAAGGTAACCCACTCACACTAACAGGTAAGTAATTCAGTTAGTATCACAGGGTAGGATAGATCCCGGGAAGCGGATATAGCATAGTTCCGTATGATGTTACAGGTAATTCAGAGAGTATCGTAGGTATTTAGGATAATTCAAGTAACATAGGTGTTTAGAGTCACTCAGCTAGTATCACAGGAGGCTAGTTTCCAGGGGCAGGACGTATCATAGCTGCATATTTTTCACAGGCAATTCAGCTAGTATCGGGGGCATTTAAGCTAATTCATCTACTATTACAAGAGGCTGAGTGCATCATAACAGTGTATGATTTCACAGGTAATTCAGTTAGTATCGTCGGTATTTAGGCTAATTCATCTAGTATCACAGCAGGATAGATTCCAGGGGTTGAGTATAGCATAGTTTAGTATTTCACAGGTAATTCAGCTAGTATCGTAGGTATTTAGCATAATTCAAGTATCATAGGTGTTTAGAGTAATTAAGCTAGCATTACAGGAGGGTAGGTTCCAGAGGTCGGTTATAACGTAGTTTCGTATGTCACAGATAGTTCAAGCAATATCGTAAGTATTTGGGTAATCAGCTTAGTTTCACAGATACTCGTGATAATTTCGATCAGAGATTCGTATCACAGCTATTTAAGGTAAATGCAGGTGATTCAGGTTGTATCAATGGTATTTGAGTCATTTTAACAGGTAATTTATCTAGTATCACAGGTGCTAGTGCTAATTTAGTGCAGGAATTCGTATCAGAACTAGTTACGGTAATTTCACATGATTCGGGTAGTATCACAGGTATTTAAGTCATAGCAGCAGAACCCTCATTACATAACAGCTGTAGCAGGAACACCAGCAAATGCAACAACTGTAGATTCAGCATCCTCAGCAACAGGAAGAATCACAACAGCAAATACGACAGATGTAGTAGCAGATACAGCATCTATAGTAACAGCAGCTACAATGATACCACCAATAGCTCCTACAGCTACAGAAACATCAGCCGCAGCCTGTACAATATCCGTAGCAGAAGTAAATACAACAGCTAGCGTAGCAGATACAGCAGCTATACAGCAATAATTGTAACAGATCCTACAGCTGTAGCAACAGCTGCTACAATAATAGCAGTGACCACAAACGGTTACATAACAGGTGTAGCAGCAGCAGTCATCACGGCAGCTGTAACATCAAATACGAGAGCTGTAGTAGTAGATACAAGGCTGTAACATCAGCTACAAAAATAACAGCATCAGATCAGGTAGCTGTAGCAGCATTAGACACAGTCAGCACAATAGCTGTAGCAGAAGCAAATACAGCAGTTACCGTAGCAGATACAGAGACTGTACAACTATGACTAGCAGATCCTACAGCAGCAGCGTCTGCTATAACAATAGGAGCAGCAGTCGCATTACATAACAGCTCTAGTTTCAGTATCCTCAGCAACAGCAAGCATCACAACAACAGCAACAGCAAATACGACAGATGTAGAAGCAGATACAGCATCTATAGCAACAGCAGCTACAACGATAGCAGCAATAGATCCCACAACTACAGAAACAGCTTACAGCCTGCACAATAGCCGTAACAGAAGCAAATACAACAGCTACCGTAGCAGATACAGTAGCTGTACAACAATAGATGTAACAGATCTTACAGCTGTAGCAACATCTGCTACAATAATAGCAGAGACAACAACCGGTTTGTTCAGCAACAGCAAATACGGCAGATGTAGTAACAGATACAGCATCTATAGCAACAGCAGCTACAATGATAGCAGCAATAGATCCTACAGCTACAGAAAAATCAGCCGCAGCCTGCACAATAGCCGTAGCAGAAGCAAATACAACAGCTACCGTAGCAGATACAGCAGCTGTACAACAATAGATGTAACAGATCCTACAGCTGTAGCAACTTCTACTACAATAATAACAGCAACAACAACCAGTTACATAACAGTTGTAGCAGCAGCAGCTAATCTAACAGCTATAGATTTAGGACTCTTAGCAATAGCAAGCATCACAACAATGATATTCCAGCTGTAGATTCACCCACCACAGCAACAGCAGTCATCAAATACGAGAGCTGTAGTAGTAGATACAATGCTGTAAAATCGACGACAACTATAACAGAAATAGATCCTGCAGCTGTAGCAGCATTAGACACAGTCAGCACACTAGCTGTAGCAGAAGCAAATACAGCAGCTTTCGTAGCAGATGCAGAGCCTGTACAACAATAGCTATAACAGATCCTACATCTGTAGCATCTGCTACAACAATAACAGCAGCAGTTGCATTACATAACAGCTGTAGCAGCAGCAACAGCAAGCATCACAACAACGACAAATACTACAGATGTAGTAACAGATACATCTATAGCAACAGCACCTACAATGATAGCAGCAATAGATCCTGCAGCTACAGAAACATCAGCCGCAGCCTGCACAATGGCTGTAACAGAAGCAAATACAATAGCTACCGTAGCAGATACAGCAGCTATACGACAATACATGTAACAGATCTTACAGCTGTAGCAACATCTGCTACAATAATAGCAGCGACAACAACCAGTTACATAACAGCTGTAGGAGCAGCAGCTAATCCAGCAGCTATAGATTTAGCACTCTTAGCAATAACAGGCATCACAGCAATGATATTCCAGCTATAGATTCAGCAACAGAAGCCATCACGGCAGCTGTAACATCAAATATGAGAGCTGAAGTAGTAGATACAATACTGTAACATCAGCTACAACAATAACAGTATCAGATCAGTTAACTGTAACAGCATTAGACATAGTCAGCACAATAGCTGTAGCAGAACCAAATACAGCAGCTATCGTAGCAGATACAGAGACTGTACAACAATAGCTGTAACAGATCCTACAGCTGTAGCAGCATCTGCTATAACAATAGCAGTAGCAGTCGCATTACATAACAACTGTAGCAGCAGCTAGAGATTTAGCAGTGATAGCAATAGCAAGCATCACAGCAATGACATTCCAGCTGTAGATTCACCTACCACAGAACAGCAGTCATCACAACAACATCAACAGTAAATACGACAGATGTAGCAGGTACAGCATCTATAGCAACAGCAGCTACAACGATAGCAGCAATAGATCCTGCAGCTGTAGCAGCATTATACACAATCAGCACAATAGCTGTAGCAAAAGCAAATACAATTACTATCGTAGCAGATACAGCAGCTGTACAACAATAGATGTAACAGATCCTATAGCTGTAGCCTATGATACTTGAATTATGCTAAATACCTACGATACTAGCTGAATTACCTGTGAAATACTAAACTATGCTATACTCAACCCCTGGAATCTATCCTCCTGTGATACTAGATGAATTAGCCTAAATACCGACGATACTAACTGAATTACCTGTGAAATCATACACTGTTATGATGCACTCAGCCTCTTGTAATAGTAGCTGAATTAGCGTAAATGCCCCCGATACTACCTGAATTGCCTGTGAAAAATATGCAGCTATGATACGTCCTGCCCCTGGAAACTAGCCTCCTGTGATACTAGCTGAGTGACTCTAAACACCTATGTTACTTGAATTATCCTAAATACCTACGATACTCTCTGAATTACCTGTAATATCATACGGAACTATGCTATATCCGCTTCCCGGGATCTGTCCTACCCTGTCATACTAACTGAATTACTTACCTGTTAGTGTGAGTGCGTTAGCTTTTCCCGTGAGAGGGTCACCTTTTCCCTACCCTTTTCCCTTTGTGGGTCACCTTTTTCCCTTTGCTGGTCACCTTTTTCCGTTTGCTGGTCACCCTTTTCCCTTTGCTGGTCACATTTTTCCCTTTGCTGGTCACCTTTTTCCCTTTATGGGTCACCTTTTTCCTTTAGCTGGTCACCTTTTTCCCTTTGCTGGTCACCTTTTTTCCCTTTGCTGGTCACCTATTTCCCTTTGCTGGTCACCTTTTTCCCTTTATGGGTCACCTTTTTCTCTTTGCTGGTCACCTTTTTCCCTTTGCTAGTCACCTTTTTCCCTTTGCTGGTTACCCTTTTCCCGTTGCAGGTCACCTTTTTCCCTTTGTGAGTCACGTTTTTCCTTTAAGGGTCACCTTTTTCCCTTTATGGGTCACCTTTTTCCCTTTGCGGGTCAGCTTTTTCCCTTTGCTGATCACCTTTTTTCCCGTTGCAGGTCACCTTTTTCCCTGAGCAGTCACCTTTTCCCCCTGAGTGAGTCACCTTTTCCCTTTGCTGGTCACCTTTTTCCCTTTGCTGGTCACCTTTTTTCCCTTTGCTGGTCACCTTTTTCCCTTTACTGGTCACCGTTTTCCCTTTATTGGTCACCTTTTTCTCTTTCCTGGTCACTTTTTCCCTTTGCTGGTCACCATTTTCCCTTTGCTGGTCACCTTTTTCCCGTTGCAGGTCACCTTTTTCCCTTTGTGAGTCACCTTTTCCCTTTAAAGGTCACCTTTTTTCCCTTTATGGGTCACCTTTTTCCCTTTGCGGGTCAGCTTTTTCCCTTTGCTGGTCACCTTTTTCCCGTTGCAGGTCACCTTTTTCCCTGAGCAGTCACCTTTTTCCCCTGAGCGAGTCACCTTTTCCTTGAATAGGTTACGTAATGGGCATGTCTAGAACATTGACATGAAACAGTTTTCCATGAAGTTCTCGCCTAAAGTCGCTTTCAAGGTCTAGCACCGCCCCTCCTATTCCATATCTCTCCTGTATATAAGTCCATATTCCTAGTGCTTCACTATGTGTCTAGCATACCGACTCTCCTCGTTTTCCTATACCTCTCATATAAATCATACTCTACTCCTCGAACTCTGTCTAGCCTAACACCTTTCCTCGTTTTCCTATACCTCTTATATAAACCATACTCTACTCCTCGACCTCTGTCTAGCCTAACACGTCTCCTCGTTTTCCTATACCTCTCATATAAACCAATACTCTACTCCTCGACCTCTGTCTAGCCTAGCACCTTTCCTCGTTTTCCTATACCTCTCATATAAACCATACTCTACTCCTCAACATCTGTCTGGCCTAGCATTTCTCCCCGTATCCCCTACCTCTCTTAAAGCGCATTCCCTCCTGCCCCTCTCTAGCTAAGTATCTCTCCTTAATTTCCTATCTAACCTATATAAACCTACCTTTTACACATGTCTATTCTAGCATAGGATCTCTTCGTTTTCTCGTCTCTCCTTATAAACTCATACTCAATCTCCTTAGCCTAATACCTCTCCTCCTGTTCCTATGCCTCTCAAACATATAAACCCCTCTACTCTAAACCTCTGTCTGGTCTAGCACTTCTCCCCGTATCCCCTACCTCTCTTAAAGCGCATTCCCTCCTGCCCCTCTCTAGCTGAGTATCTCTCCTTGATTTCCTATCTAACCTATATAAACCTACCTTTAACACCTGTCTATCCTAGCATGGGACCTCTCTCTGTTTTCTCGCCTCTTCTTATAAACACATACTAAAACTCTCCTAGTCTAATACCTCTGCTCCGTTCCTATTCCTCTCATACATATAAACGTAAACTCTACTCTAAACCTCTGTGTAGCCTAACAACTCTACGCTATCTCCTCCATAAAAACGTACTTCCCTCCTTCAACCCTGTCTAGCCTAGTATGAGGCCCCCCGTATTCCCTATCTCCCCCATATAAACCCATTTTCCTCATTGAACCCCCGCATCTGCCCTCGTTTTCCCTATCCTTTCCCATATGTGCCCAAAAACGTGCGCTCGATCTCTCCTAAATAACCTACTTACATAATCTCGGCATCTAATTGCCTAAACCAAGACGTATATCTAAAACTTATTGTTTATCAATCACCACTTTTTACAAAATCTGTTTCTGTTTTTAGTTATACAGATATATTCATAATTTACTAAACTGAACTAAAATAATGCAACAAAAGAAAACAAATTTGTACATTAGTGTAATTAATTTTGATAATATTTGCCTATCTTACTATTTGTATTTCAAGCCATCAGCCCTTCCAAATGACTATTGGATTTTTCAACTGAATAATCCACTCACCTTCAATTCTAGCCTAATTTTAAACTCTAACTACTTGTAAGGAGCAATGTTAGGTACTGGTTCCTGGCATACCTGTTAACCTAAGTGTTCATATAGCAAGTTTATTACATCACCTTAATTTCTCTTAAATACTGTAACTGGTTCTTTGAATACCCTATTTACTAAATGTCTAAGCTTTTTAATACATATTCTTCACTTTTACATTAAACTTAAAAAGAATTCCTTTGTATTATTGCTTGCGCAATTCAATTATGTATACTCTGTAGTAAAATTATATTATTTCTCTAGTATAATATGTAACCTAATTATTTACCACACCGTTTTTTTTTAACTTTATCCTTAATAATTGCGTTCATTATACGTAATATCTTCAATATTTGAACACCCCTTCACCTTCTTCTACTTCTTATTTATTTAACTGTAACTATTTTGTTACCATTCACTTGTTTTTCACTTTGCTAACGTTCACAGCCGCACTCTCACTATTGAGTATTTTATCCCGCCATTCCTTGCTTCTCACTTTATTTCCCTTTCGCTATACTTCAGGTCCAGTAACTACATCAGTCCTTTCCCCTTATCCTCCATCGGCTCCCGACATCTCCTCTCCTACTATCAGCAAATACCCCATTTCCCCCAAATTCACAACTCAACTGTCCATTTGGACCCCCTCACTCCTACTGCTGGGTTACTGTTTCATCCCTCAGTTCCACTACTACCTCCCTCTCCATATCACCATCTGCTTCCTTCTCCCTTTCCGCTTCTTCCTCCATCTCAGCTCTATTAGGTCCCTCTTCCTGCTCTTCTTCTTCTTCAATTATTCTTTTGCAAAATACTTCCTCTATACTTTTAGATAGACTTTCTACAGTTCATTATCACTCCTCACTATCTGATCCTCCTTCTCTCCCCACTATCTTCTTCGCGCAATGATAGAATTTAACTTCATGTAATGTAATTTCTTTCTTAATTATTATCTACTTTGCCATCAGTTTCTTCTCTCTTTTCTTCGGCCTATGTTGCCATGTGCGTTGCTAACAGCTTTTCTTCTGCTGCCCCCATCATTTGTTCTTCTGAAAATCCTTAGGGTGTTGTAGTTTCTGTAGGTGGTAAAATTATATTTTTTATTGGTACCTCTGTAATAAATCCTTCTTCCCATGCTAGTCTACTGATTTTATTTTCTAAGTTTTCTAGGTGTTTATATAATATATTGTTTCGTATAATAAATCAGATTTGATTATTTCCTTTCGTTTTTTCTTTCTACGTCTATTTCATTGTTTTGGGTCATTCATAAAGTGTAGGCTCCGGTGTTTCCAGTACTTGACATATACTGAGTATATGATTTAAAACCATTTTAATTCTACAACAAAAATATTTTATATGGGCCCTGCAAGGTGAGTCAATGTATTAAAACTTTGTGGATTGCACGTGCTTAAGGCTGTCTTTCCACAATGTTAGAAAAAGTATCATAGGTTCTCCTTCCTACCTCTGTACTACTCAATTCAGTCTGATAATCATGAATTGATTTTTAATTTGCATTACATTTAAACATCTTCCTATTCTTTCTTCTGCTTTATATAATTTTCCTGTTTTAAACAAATAAGATGTTCACCTTAATTATTGTATATGATAAACAATTTGCATTTTTCTTGTTAAAAGTAATAATGCATATCTGGGGTTGTATTAAGTGTATCTTAATAATAGCTTTCTTTGAGATTTTCTTAAAAAAAAATTAATTTGTAAATTATTCATCCTTGTAGAGCATACCTCACGCCCTATGATATAACTGCTGAAATATGAAGTTGTGATATTGTCACAATTATAGTTATGCTTTACAGGAACGTAATAAATTCTATTTTATAAAGTTCGTGATATTTAGTATACAACGTGTTTAAGTAATTTTATAAGAGCTTTTGCGAGTCATTTCTCAAATGGTTATGTAAGCAGGTGATATGAACGTATGAGTCTTAGGGGAATGACCAGCTCCTGTCCTACACGTGGGAAGATTATGCAAATCATGCTGACATCCGCTTACATCAGCACTGTCTAAAGCACTAGTCAGCATACCACTGCTACTTAAACTTAGAGTACTTTGACGGCTGGTAATCTGCCTATGACCTGCCTCGCAGGACTCTGTAAGGGTCGGTTCCTTAAATTTATTTACTGCTAATTAACAACTTGGACATAGGCCCTAGGCACGACCAAGATAAAACGCCGGGCGTCTTCCATCAACCAGGTAAACCTACTAGCCGTCTTACTCTATTATTCTTGCAATAGAGTTTAGATTAGTTATTAGAAACATTAAAGCCTCTCTTGGAATCGGAATTACTGATGTAATAGTGTCGCCCTTTCACCACTGTTCTAGCTACCCACAACTTATAACCCTCTCGATGACATCTCTGAGCTACGTCTCCGTCCTCGTGCCATCTAATATAGGCGCCAGTTTGGCAACATGACCGCGCGTCACATCTGATGTGAGGCGCCAGGCCCTACTCCTTTTAGTTAGGAATGTGGTTCGATCTCAACTGTATCTACAGGGTAGTCTTGTTTTACTTCGCGCATTACGTTTCCTCAGCGACAAGGGTGCGGTGCTACGAAATCTGTGTGTCTACTAAGTCTTTTTGGCGTGCCGTGCGCGTCCTGTGTGTTCCGTGTAAGTGAATAATGAATGCCTCCCTTGAAAACGATCATTGCCATGTAACTCTGGTTCCAATATAAGGCACATGTGTACTCGGATGCAGTACGAGTATCTATTTGAATGTTGTGTTGTGTATAGTTTTCGAAGTGTTAGATGTTCTAAAGAAATATAAATTGTTTAAAGGAAACTCACACATCTAGATGGTTTTCAGAAGTACATATATATGTAGTGATTAATTCCTTCCCCTCAGAATTTCAAAGCTTTCACAGAATTACAATAGATGGTGTTTAGTACAGCGTTATTGAAATATAATTTTAAGGTGGATTTACTTGTAATTTTACAAAGATTGTTAAAATATTGTTAAAATTGTTAAATCCATGAAATATGTATTTGGAAGAATAAAACGCTCCTTGCCTGTGTTTTCAGCCATTTAGTTTTTCATACAGTATTAGAAATGAAACTTGTCTTTTCTTTTAGCCGAGTAAATATGCGATATAAGCCTGCGGCTACAGTCTACTAACAAGATTTTATTTGGTATTTCAATTTATTGGCAATCCAAACCATAATTTTACAGTAATTTCGGTTTATCAAAGCATTATCGTACTGACACATTCAGCTGTTTGCTGAATAAACACTTTTGTTTAAGTAATGTTAGTGTTATAACAATCACAGTAACTGTATTGTTGTTTATGATGATGATGAATATTGTTTTAAGGCACTCAGGTACTGGTTCATATAACAGATTCTAAAACAGATTAAGGCAAAAGTCAGAGATAAAGATAAAAGTTAAAAATCACAGAGAAAGAAAGCAATATGGATCAAAATAAAATCATAGTAAATATCAGAGGTAAATAGGAAGATATAAGAAACTAAACAGGGAACCATGAAGCACCTGAGATCAATATGATTAAAAACGCAAATGAAAATTTGCCTCTGATACAAACTAAAGAACCCTATGAACCGCATGAGTAGTGTCCACCAAGACCTCTGCATGACTCGCCGGCAGTTACAGAGAGTCCCAAAGATACGCAAGAGAAGTGCACTCCAACAACACGTAGCGGACCGATAGACATTCGCTGCACACGGGACATAGAGGAACAAAGTCACCTTAAAAATGCGCGTGTGTAAAATTGCAGACGCAAAAGAGCCAAAATCACTTCCTCAGGACGAGATTCAAGACAAGAAGTAACCTAGGGAATCGGAGGGTCCTTCACTACTCTAAGCTTATCGCCGTGGAGAGACAACCACTCCTCGCGCCAGCACGAGAGGACCGCTCTACGAACAACAAGCCGAAAGTCTTCCAAGGTTACGCGAGATATGACAACACTGAGTTCGGTAGTCGCCGCCTTAGCTGCCAAATCCGGCATTTCATTCCCCGGCAAGTCAACATGACCAGGTAACCAAGCACACTTCACGTTAACGCCAGAAGCGTATAAAATATAGAGGGCATCCTGGATTTGCTGAACAAGAGGATGGTAATTGTGCAGCTGACGAAGACTCTGAAGTGCACAATAGGAATCACTAAAAATCAGACAAGCTCCCAAGTTTTGACGGCGCACATACAAAATGGCTCGATATATGGCATTACAACCCAGCGTTATAAATGGATGTGCTACCAGGAAAACCGAAGGTATGGGCTTCGGTTGCATGAACATAAGCACATCCGACACGATTGGAGCACTTAGATCCTTCGGTGTAAGTAAAATTCCTGTCATGGTAACCGGACAGAAATTCTAAAAGAACACGCGCGGATACTATAGATGTAGGCAGCGTAGATTTCCAGTAAGCTGTCATCCCAAGATCTGTGTGAGATGTTGCAAGAAACCATGGAGAAAGCACCTCTCCCCCTTAGAAAACATGCTAGGCATTTCAATACTGTGCTGTCTAAAAAGCTCCTGGAACCGAAAACCTGCAGGCCTTGGATAAATGGACCGGCTCTGATAACGTTCGTCCAGCGCGGTGTGGAAAAAGGAGGCGAACGTTGGACGGGTTGGCATACATTTTAGTGCACAACCATAACTGCCTAGCAGAACATTACGCCGATATTGCAGAGGAGATTCTGCCCATTCGGCGTAATGGCTCCGAAATGGACTAGTTGGAAATGCACCAATAGCTACTCAAATGCCACGATTATGGATTGCGTCTAATTTCTTCAGCACAGATGGACGTGCTGAAGAATAAACGATACACCCATACTCTACCTTGAATCGGACGAGCGCGGGATATATTAGCAGCAAAATCGTCCGATCCGCTCCCCAGGATGTGCCATTTAATACCCGAAGAGATTCAGAGAATGGCCACATCGTGCTTTCAACTGTGCTATATGCGATGACCAGCTAAGCTTCCTATTAAGCGCCAACCCCAGGAATCTCGCCTCACCTGCGAAGGGCAATAAATCTGGACCGAATCGGAACGAAGATGGAAATCGTCTCCTACTGCGCCAGAATTTAACGCAGATGGATTTCTCATTGGAGAAACGAAAGCCGCTTTTAGAACTCCGAGCCTGAATATTGTCCAAATATTCCTGCAGGCGGCATTTCAAAAATTCCGTACGCTGAGAGGTACAATAGTGGCAAAGTCACCTACGAATAAACATGACAACACCCCTGGAGGAACACACTCCGAGATAGAATTAATTGCTACAACAAAGAGTATAACGCTTAGTACCGAGCCCTGGGTCACGCCGTTCACTTGAATAAAAGTGTTCGAAAAAGCCGACCGCAAACTTACTCGGAAAACGTCATAAACTCCTGAAGGAACAGTGGTAAGCGTCCACGGATATTCCAAGTGTGCAGGGAACTCAGTATCCCTGCTCGCCAACACGTATCATAAGCCTGCTCAAAGTAAAAAAAATGATTGCATCGGATTGATAATTTTTCAGGAACTCGTTCATGATCTGCGTCGATAGTGACACAAGGTGGCACATAGTTGAACAGCGTCGTCGAAAACCGCTCTATAAGTTGGTCAGAAGATTGTGACTTTCCAGCCACCATACAAACCGTCCTTTCATCATGCGTTCCATCGCCTTGAAAATGCAACTGATTAGGGAAATAGGACGGGAGCTGGACGGAAGATGACAGTCCTTTTCTGGTTTCAAAATGGGCACGATGGTGGCCTCCCGCCACGTATCTGGAAAAGTGGCATCAACCCAAACACGATTGTAGACGTCGAGCAGAAAGGTCTTACCCTCAGGAGGGAGATGTTGCAACATTCGTCCATGGAGACCATCTGGTCCTGGCGCTGATAAGCGCGAACCCGAAAGGGTGTGCTCTAACTCCGCCACGGTGAAAAGGCGATTATAATCTTCAACGTTTCGAGAGAGCTTTTGAGCGAAAGCCCTGCCCAACCTATTAGCGTCATCAAAGGGATCAACAACAGCCCCTGTAGATGTGCAAAGAACAGTGATGGGTCAATTTACCGGCCACACAACTTAACTTATCCCAGACGACAGAGGAAGGTCCAAGGCGATTAAAAAAACTACAAACTGACACCAGGAAGTCTTTTTGCTATCCTTAATAATTTGTCTACAATGAGCACGCAGTTTCTTGTACTGGATCAGGTTCTCCAGTGTAAGTCGACGCTGGAATATCCGAAAAGCACGGCAGCGAGCATGAATGGCCTTTCGAAATTCATCCGTCCACCAAGGGACCGGAAATCGACATGGGTGGGTAATCGACCGAGGAATACAGTAATTCGCAGCAGAAAGAATCGTCTAGGTGAGATGTTGAACCAAAAGATTCACAGAGTCGTGCTGATTTTGTTTAAACATAGCTAAATAGGAGTAAAGGTTCCAATCGATTTGATCTAAGTGCCAGCTAGGCAAACGTGTAGAACATACATCTGGTATTACGAGACTAAAAAGACACGGAAAGTGGTTACTGGTGGGTAAATCAGAGATAATATTCCACTTAAACGAAATTGACAACTGTAGGGAACAAGCCGTAATATCAAGATATGAAATGGTGTTGACTGATTCTGAAAGAAAGGTACACATCCCGGTGTTCAAAAGAGCTGGGTTAGAACCATCCAAAAAGTAGGCAGTTAATGTACCTTTCGCACAAGCCCGAGGAGAGTCCCAAAGGGGGTGATGGTTATTGACGTCTCCCACCAACAGAAAAGGTGTTGGCGACTGGGAAACTGGTTCTGCTAAATGAGTGTGCAGGAGGACGACAGATGGTGGCAGATAAAGAATAAAAATGGTAAATCGGAGGCATGGCAGGTGAATCCTTACAGCAGCTGGCTGAATATCCGATTGTATGCATTCAGATTCCACGAATATGTCATCTCTGATTAGCAGTATAGTGCCCCTGTGCGCAGAGATAACATCCTCCCGTGTAAGATCACACTGTGCTGAAACATACCATTTAAGTTGAGAGGTGTTTTGCGGATCTAATACCACGCATGTTTCAGTGTAGAGTAGCCATAGTAAATAAAATAGGATGAGTTCTCAACCGGAAGAGGCTACTACGAGGCAAGCGGTGGACGAATAAATCTACCCTTTTCCTTAAATTGCGGGCTAGGACCTTTAGCG
This sequence comes from Deroplatys truncata, assembly GCA_030765065.1. Classification (NCBI taxonomy): domain Eukaryota; kingdom Metazoa; phylum Arthropoda; class Insecta; order Mantodea; family Mantidae; genus Deroplatys; species Deroplatys truncata. The sequence goes on along the minus strand of CM060990.1, from coordinate 402,733,991 downwards.
TTGGCTTTATCCCGCCTCTTCTGTGCAGACGTTCTGGCAGTTACGGCAGCATCCTCCTGCTCCATCTCCTCCATGTGGGAGGACCCCTTTCCCTACAGAAAGTTTTGGTTCAAGGACCTCGAAGCGATTGGAAGTAGAGATCAGTGAATATGTAGATCGCAGATCGGAGTCCGTCCCAGTAGAAGCCGCAGAAGCGAATCTACGGGAAGAGGGTCGTGGACTATTCTTCCCTTTGGACGTTCCGGGTACAGTCTGTGCAGTGCCCTTCAGGAAGTCGGATCTCGTATAGCGGGTCTTTAACTTTGCCGGTGAAGCAATGTAGTATCGGACTTTCCAGGCTTATGTGAGGAGGTCAACGTTTGAGAAGAAGCGATCGAACAGGAGGAAGCTGGTCGTTACATTCCTTGCAGATGTTGACGCAGGTCGCAAATACCAGAGCTTTGGAAGCGAGCAGGCTACAAGAATCCTATCTGAAATTGTGATACAGTGTATATCGCTGGTCTGATTTGCGATTTCCCGACTCAATACCGGTTTAGCTGCAACGGAGCTATACGTCCCGGAGAGAGGGTTAGCGGATGCGCAGGGATTTACGGACTTCCGAAAAGAATACCTTCTCCTTAACCCGGATCTCCTGGATCGCTCCTTCCTCTGCGAAACGGGGGCAGTCTCGAGAATTCCATGGATTTTCGCCGTTGCAGTTAAGGCGCGTTGGAGTGGTTGTGCATTCGCCATCGCGTGAGATGTCACCACAGTTAACGCAGTGTTGTCCAAAGCGCTAACACTTGCAGCATCGCAGCGGGTTAGTGATATACGGCCTGATTGCAATGACCTCATACCCTACCTTAATTCTTTGAGGGAGATCTACCGGATCAAGGGTAAGGAACAGGTTACGAGTGGGCACGAATTCATTTCTGTCCTTTCACTCGACGCAATTTACAGCTATAACCTCTTGATCAGTAAGATTTTCCTGAACCTCCTCATTCGACATACCGCGCAATGCAAGGATGTTCACTACACCGTGCGGGGGGTTCAACGTCCTGTGCAGCTCAACAGGTACAGGATAGCTGGCTAACATTCTGGATTTTCGTTGCCTGGGATGCTGAAATTCCTTCAACCAGGAGCGTGCCCTTGTGACATCTGTCACAGGCATTAACAGGACGAGCAATGCTATCCAGAATCTTTTGAATTTTAAACGGAATTACAGTAGAACACTTCTAACATTCCTCAGTTCTTGAAATAACTAAGTAGCGAGGACCCCTTACTCGACTACTTCTTTTCCCTTCACATGTGGTTTAGGTAAATTTGGAGCCATGAAATATATGAATAAATTTCGTCCCGCAGTGCTCCACACCCACCACGGAGCCCAAAAAGGGGTCATCTCACTGGGATAACAGGGCTACACACCGATATAGGGAGCGCGCCGTCCCACTCACCCAGGAGTTCGGTAGAAAACCCAGTATCGGCCGATTGGCTAGGGGTGGGTCAGCCCCTACCCGCCCTTTTAGGTAAAGCAGAAACCAAAGCGGTGTATTGGGAATGCGCATCCTCCCTGAGAACAGTAAAACAGAACAAACCAGGCTCAGACACACACCCCTCAACCAATCAGGATATTTATTTCCACCGACATGGTTCTCCACGCACGGCCTACACGTGTGTGGGCGTTTTGGCCTACTCCCTCATTATATGAAGGAGCCCATACCGAGAAGTCAGGCTGGCTCGGGACTCCGGGTGCGCTAAACCCCTACCTGCAGTTGCAAGCTCCTCGAGGGGTGATGTTGTTGATCTTCTCTGAGTTTGCTAAACTGTGAATCATGTAATTTCTGGCTATTATTAAACTATACAGAATATTGCTGCTAAATGTTTTACAGAGTTTGTGCAGACAGCAGAAAAAACATAGATTTAGCTGAAGTACTGTCTGTAGTATGAAAAGAAGATAAAACCATTTACACGTACCATAATAGCACTACGTTTTAATGCTAATTATATACAGGAATTCTGTTGCTTAAATTCAAATTAATTGTAGGCATATCTGCGTTGTCTTCCTATAATTTTGTTTCTCAAAAGAATTCATATTGCTCGTAATAATTAATGGCTTGTAAAGTGTTTGTCCAATTTGAATGACATTGGTATTCATATTAACATAAGACCAGGGCAATCACAGACGCATTCTCAGAAATACCCATATGAAATATATAAATTTTAAACTGAATCCTGGTGTCCATTAAGGAACTGGGATATACAAGCAAAAGGGTAGAGGTAACTCCGAACTCTGAAGAAAGCTACATCTCCTTCTCTAGGTATACTTAGTTTGAAATTTAGTTATGTTTTTGGGAGCTCTTTAAATTCTATGATTCTTAGAAGTCATATATTGGGTGTGATACGCCGGGTGTTTTCATCGGAGGCTTCTTTAGTAGGCTTGAGGTTCTTCTACTGCAGTAAATCAACGACACAGAACTGGTGGCTTTACTTACCTTCCGAAAGGGTTGAGGAGCTTTAGCCCAAAGAAGTTCAAACTCCGCTGTGTTTGAACCTGTGACCTCTGTAAATTGAGGCTAGCATGGTACCGCTGGATTACGAGGGACGACTCTCTAAGTACGTGAAGGATACAAAGCTTCGGTATGTCCATACCTAAGGTTTTCTGAGTACAAGCCTAGATAAGATAATAAAAAAACCTAACAGTGTATCTCGAAACACAGAAGTATATTGGACATTAGAAGTTGAACTTCGTGGCGTGTAAGGGCGTATTTTTCAACCACTATGTTATGTTGTGGGATTTCTAGAACAATATACGCGTACCTTCAAGAGAAATTCTACAAAAAAGCGAGTACAGAAGAAATTGGTGATGATGGTTACGAGCATGCTAAAAACGTATGCTAGCAGCTTAGCAATAGAAATTTGAACATGTACAGCGATTCTACTTAACCTCAGGCGTTCTTCTCCTCCCCGTTGTTTTTTAAACACTCGGGGACAAACCTTGAAAACACATAAGGTTGAGCCTGCATATATTTTAACATCTTCTAGGCTTACCTGGGACGTCATACTTGTATATAATAGAACCGACTGGAATTGCTAGTATACTATAATCAGCTTCTCGTTGTGGCATCCGGTAAAAAGGGAGTTTTATGCGAAGTTTCCCACCGGTAAGCATGGATAATGACGCTTACATGGAGAAATTTGATCCACTGAAACCATCCAAATTTATTACATACGATGACACCAATATGCAATATTTTTGGACGGTGTGCCACACTTTTCCCTATGGTCGATTTGAGTGAGCTTATTTAAAGGGGATATATTATACATACATAAAGCAATTGTAAATATGAAAGGGGAACCATACATATAAGAATTGTACAGTAATAATTTAAGTCACTAACATGTTAAAATATTCAACCCCCAACATTTGTACAAAGCTGATTGTAAGACACGGGCAGGATAGCAGAATTCCAAAAAATGATAAATACCATACCTGGCACCGAGCGGTACCATGCTACATCATGGCACCCAAGCGCACGGATCTCAACCCACACATTTTCATACATGTCAGGGTAACGCGGCCTGAGGGCCAATAGGAAACGTCGTTACATTTTCAAATGCGGAGAGGAGCATCACCAGACTCCTGTATATAAGGGCAGACAAAGCCGCAGAGCTCGCTCTTATTCTGATTATATCTCATCGAGAAGTCACGTCAACACTAGGTGCTACAGATGCAAGTGGGTGCACAAGGGTGGGGTGCGTGTGAATATAGCTAGGCTCCTGACTTAAAGTGGTGGGATTATTATAATAATGGGAAAAGCTACCCGCCCATAACTATTCAAACTGTGAAATAAACTTCATTGATTAAGGGAAACTCGCAGTGTATTTTTAACTTGCCTCACCCACTAGAACCTGAGATTCAATAATTAAATATAGCTAGGAATGGAATACTCAACAACCGAAGAGCACCAATAGCCGAGGAAGAAGAACACTGCAACCAACAACAATGACCGAAAGATCATCGATTTCCAGCTACAAAAGTCACCCAACGACCGTTTCCCGCCACATTATACTGAAGATACCGACCTAAACTGCTTGAAGGAGGATGACCATCGCGACATATTTTACAAGTTGATATCGAATATCCTACTGAGTTCCATGACCTGCATAACGACTTACCATTCCTGCCCGATGTCTAAAAGCAAAGCATTCCTCTACAAAGAAGCTAATTCCTCTCCTTGAACCTCAAGAAATGTGTTGTTCATTATAGGACACTGAAACGGGCTCCCTCATATGGACTGCATCTAACAAAAATTAGTTATGCACTACGATTACTACAATCCCAGTGGTTAAAACCTACGTGGAATTTAGCAATACGTAACGACAAAGGGCTATAAACGATTTTGAGAAACATGTCCACAAGCTGTTCAGCAATGGTATTTTCGGGAAAACAATCCAGAAATCCGGAATCGTATGGATATACGACCTGTGACAGATCGTAAAAGGTTGGAAGAACTTACAGCAAAACCTATATTTATTGAACACAACTATGTATATAATATATACCCATATATAACAAACCGGGCAGTTGTGCAAATGGCTTCATGACAGATTGCGTTTAACAAACCAATATAACTAGGCATTAGTGTACTAGAGTTTGAAAAACCGCCATGTATTCGTATGAATATAATGCGTTACTTCCGCATTATGCAGCTGAAAAACTCAAAACCTTGATTATGAATAATGACTCCTTTCTTCATTGGAAACTACAACAGATGTACACTAGGATAAACTAAACATCCTCGTGTATCAGAATACCCCTGATTACGCGACAAACCATATATGCTATTCAACACAACACAAAAACTGTTAGAAAACTGAAGATGAAGCTAGCGGAAGTCATTTAACCCTTTGTGGGTCTTAAATCTAAAATGTATGCACTCGATATTGATGGAGGTGTATTTAAAGAAATTAAGGGTATTAAATGAAGCGCTATTAAACTCTATATCACCTTCAGTGTATATGTGGATTATGTAGAAACAATGAAACCATAATAGTTGCGATTAATTTAACTCAGTCCCCTTATCATACTGTTTCACAATTGAAACCTACATAACCCCTTACATCTCATGATGAGAAAAATATAATTGTACATGATGGAATATCTACATATTCGTATGGTCATTAGAGCCTTGTGAGACCTTCATAAGAGAATGTGTTCCATACCTTAATACATTGGTTTTCTCCGTGAGCCTGATGACAGAACTGGAGCTCTACTCAACTATCATTCATATAGAGGCCGTTTTAAGAACAGAAGACAAAATTCAGGTATACATCCTCCATACGTTGTCAACAAGAAGTCCATTATAACATGTGTTCGGAAATGCTTGGTTTCTGAGTTATGGCCTTCAAAACATAGATGTTCACCACAACGTTTTTATTCCCGCTGGTAGTTGCCATGACAGAAGATATTAACAGCATACTGACAGTTTTTCCGAGACGAAGAGTAGATTGAGAGTTGCGTTTGGCGTTCGACTGAGCGTTATGTACTCAAGTCAGGATCTGGCAGAAGTGCACTTCATGCAGAGTAAGGTGGACGGAAATTCTGCCCCAACTCGTCCTTTTAACCAAGAGAAGTACCCATAGCAATGATAACCACATCGGAGGTCATATTTACATCTCTAACACCGTCTGTGCGCTCATGGGAGATTCACGTCTCCTGGTTTGTGATGGGGGAGTGTTAGTTGACTTTTATTTATGGACGCTCTTCAACTACTGTGATCCTCAGCGTCCCATTCTATATTGGGCGTGAAATATAGGTAATTCTGCTCAGAGGCCACTTTATCAGTCAGAGGTTTTTTTACGCGCCATAAATCCAAGACACGGGGCCACCGGCTTTACTTGCCATGCTAAGAATTTTTATGCTCGAGAAAGACACCGTCATCCGCCGGGTTTTAGCCTGGGACCTCAGGAATTAGAGGCTAGCATAGTAATCAGTACACCATGGAGGACAACATTATGGGGAGGGGACGACCAACATTTACAGCTCCAGATGTAGAGGAGGAGATTCGTGATTCTGTTCATACGACTCCTATCAGTACACGAAGGTTAGCGTTACATGTGAGTGTTTCCCGTACGACTGCCTTTAGACAGTTGCGAATATAACAGTTGTATTCTTATCATTTGCAACGTGTAGCGACCCTGTCACCAACAGATTACCCTGCTCGAATGATGTTGTGGCAGTAGTTCGTACAGCAGTGTGCTACAAATCGGAATTTTCCTGCCGTAGTATTTTTACAGATGAAGTGCGGTCACACGAGATGGCGTTACAAATTTTCGCATTCGAAAACTCACATGCAATTGTTCCATCTCTTCACCAAGTGCGGTTCACCCCTAGCATATGGGCCGGTATCATTGGTAATCGATTAGTTGGACCCCATGTGCTTGTAAGGAGAGTTACGTGACAGGCATACACAAACTTCCTGTAAACACCATACCACATGTGTATGAAGACTTTCCACTGAGAATTCGTCAACAAGCTCACTTCTTGCATGATGGCGCTCCTGCACACTTCAGTCTACCCTCGCCTGGATCGAAGATTTCCTGATCAATAGATAGGTAGATGTCGCCCAAATGCTTAATCATCACGTTCACCTGATTTGACCCTGTTGTGTTCTACTTGAGAAGCCATTTGAAGTCTGCGGAATTCGTCTCTAGTGCCTGTAAAGGAAACCCATCAGAATCGAATTGCAGCAGACTGTGAAGAAATACACAATACTCCTGGAACTTGGGATCATGGTCGCATGGCCATGTGATGTGTGAGTCCTGTATTCAAGCAAGAGTTGGGAACTTTGAACATCTTGGATAAAGAAAAGTGCCTGCGGTAAGGAATACGTTCCGGTGAATATCTCTGGTTTGAATGCCATAATTCAGAAACCAGGCATTTTCGGACAAATGTTGTAATGACCCTTTTTTTCTACATATGCGGATTGAATACCTTAAATTATGCCCTCTATTTTTGGAATATCTTGAATATCCAGCATAAACGTGAAGAATAACGAGGAAGAAGGTGTAAGTGAAAGGCGATAACTGTGCAACTAGAAGTAACTTCTGTAGCCGGTCTCAAGCTCAGATAAAAGAGTAGAGATGCCAAGCAACAAACTAAAATAAATGTCGAAATAGAGCTAGGTTCTCATAAAGGTTTCTAATTACGACCATCAAATAATAATAATAATAGTAATAATAATAATACCTGAATAAAACTCCTTAATGTCACAAAAAGAATCTTAAGGTCATACGTGGGTAGTGTTGGATGGCTCTGATTACGTTAGGTTAGAATGTTAATGCTAGGTTATGGCAGAGGAATGCAGGATAGGTGCTATGCAATGATCAAGTTTAAGTTAGAATGCTTCGTGTTAAGCTAGGTGGGCTTACGTTGTTTTGTCCGTAACGTCTTTGATCATACCTGGCTATATTTGGTTACGCATATTCAAGCCCAATTACGGTTTATTTAGTGTGGTTACGTTATCGAAATTTTGTTTGCGTTTAGTTACTTCGTTGTTACACTTGGTCACGTTGGGTGACATTTGGTCATTCTTGGTTACTTTTGGTTAGGTTTTGTTAGATGTGAGGTTATATTGGACATTGTTAGAATGGAATAGATGATAATGGATGTACCATTTTGATTTAGGTTAGTGTTGTACGGCCTAGGTTAGGATTTCCGGTGCACGCTTGTGGCAGACGGTGGAAGGATAGAATAGATGATGAGAGGATGGTCTATTGGGTTAGGTTATGGTTTTCGGTGCAAGGTTAGGGTACCCAACGGAAGGATGTAAGTAATGATGAGAGGCTATTGTAAGTCTTGTAAGATTAAGATAGGTTAGGTTGGGGTATATCAGGTTAGTCGAATATACCTCAGAAAGGCTGTAAACCATTAGCAGAGTATCCGTCCTCTTCTCACCTGCCAGTAGCTCAACATGTGGAAGTTTACGGAATATATAGGAATAGACTTTAAAGGCAATTAAAAGTACATGGTGTAGCATTAGACAAAACGATTGCAATGTATCCAAAATGGGTGAAAATGTGCATCAAATACTGTAAAAGGGTAAAAACTCTGAAAATACCAAAGAATTCTTGAAAAACAAAGGAAACTATAGAAATGCCCATAAAGCATTGGATATGAACATGAAAACGATTTCAAGCTACTATAAGGCCTGATAGATTCCTTTCGAAACATAGTAGAATGCCTTCAAACCGTTTAAAACGTTCATAAAACACTCAAAACCTTTGTAGTTGTGTTCAAAGTGCCTCTAACAGAGTTCGAAATATTTCTTCCAGGGCCTGAAATGCCTTCAAAGAGTGTGACATGTCCGTAAAGCTGCCTTCCACACCGAAAATATACGCCTCAGTGTCTAAAATACCTTCCAGATACGATAAAAGTATCCCTAAATGTGCCTACCAGTGTTCCAAAATATGCCAAAAACCTATTTTAAAATATCCTAAATCACCTGCACCATGGGGTAAAATAACTTTGAAATGCCTATACCAAAACCCTTAAATATCTGCTCCCTTGGCTAACCTATTCGTAAAAGGACACTAAGATGTCCCAAAATCATCCAATATATGTACTAAGATACCTGTGCCAAGAGAGCCTGGAAAAGTGGTTTACAATATATTTATGTAACATGAAATTAACCAAATTATTATGAAAAAAACTATACCAGAGCTTGAAATGTTAAGAAAATGCTCTCAAAATGGTCATGCCGTTGCCTGAAATGCTTATAAATGTGCTCGAAATGATTGAAAAAATACCCAAAATCACTGCGAAACACCAAATACTCTAAAAGCATAACAAATATGCATACCCAGTACGTTCACAATACGCCAAAAAGTATTTAAAACGCCAGCAAGTCGGTGTAAAGCGAGAGAAATTTGCCGAGTTTAGATCTGACTGAGGGTGAAGTCAACGTTAGGTTAGGTGATGAGAGTATAGTATAGATGATCTAAGGAAGTTCGAACTTAGGATAGAATATATTATTAGAGGAGGGATTAATTGATGTTTGTTTAGGTTAGGTAATGAGAACATAAGATAGATCAAACGACAGTCTAAATTAAGATATATGATATTAATGGCGAAGGGTTTAGGGTACATAAGTGCTGATATTATAGGATAGATAATCTACCTTAAGATAGACGAGATTATTAGAGAAGGGTTTAGGGTCGATTAGGTTAGGTGTTGACAGTATAAGATAGATGATGGGAGGAGAATTTAGTTTAAGATAGACCTAGATGTATTTACTATAGAAAGCTCTTAAGTTATGTATTATAACACATACGCTACAAGAACAGTATACACTGCCATACATATCTAATGAATCCTAAATTATACCCAGAACCACCACCAAACACCTTCAAATTCCATTTCTTTAGTACCTCTCCTCGTATTCCCTATCTCTCCCATGTATTACCATTTTTATTGGCCCAGCTCCGTTCTACTTTACCTACCAAGATATTCTGTAATTGGTTGGTGCTATCCTGGCTAAGATCATAAACATTGTTTCAGCTTTATCGAGAACGTAATCGGTTTGTTTCCTTAAATTCAATTTTTATGTAAATAAATTCTATTGTCTTTGGCTTTTTGACATGTTATGTTTGCAATTCTGTTTTTAATCATAGCAGTTTTTCCTTTAGGTAGCATAAAGTTGGATTTACTAGATGCTATTTCCAAATATGTTCCCTTGTTTGCCACATTACGCCAGCTGTTGCCGTTAGTTTATTGGAACGTTTTACGACTTTTGTTCCGCTTTGTCGCTATATTATAAATGGAAGCAACAGTGCTTGTTAATTGTGGTTCATATTTTAAATCACCGAATAAACTTAAAAACATGTCCCAGAAGTCCCGTCCGGGCACCTAGCCTTGGGAAACCTCGCTTTGTAATTTCTGTATACGTTGTATCTTAAATGTCTTACACACACTGTTCTACCATAAAAATAATCCTGCAAAACTTCATATATACATCTAGGGTAATTTTTACACTTCATCTTTAAAAAATATTGACCACAAGAAATTATCAATTGCTCCAAATTTATCAACTAGGATGCAACGCAATACTTTGCTTTTGATGCTGCTATTGTTGATATACGTTCGTTGATTGTATCCTCTGTGGACCTACCTATCCAAAGTCGTATTGTCTATCAATCATTCCCGTCAGGACCTAAATTGTCTTATCCTTCTACAAATTAATGATTGATATATTTTCCCCATTGCATTCAGGTGGCAAAGTGGTCTCGAATATTTTGGTTTCAACTTATCTTTGTACTCGAACTTGCTTGTTCTAAATATTACATTGGCCTCCTTATAAGAATGGTGAAATCTTCATTATCATGAGCACTTGTTAAATAATTTGTGAACGTATGATGTTAATTTTTTCTAAGGATGTAAGAGGGTGATTATTTATGCCGTCTGGTCCGAAAGGTTTTCTTCTTTCCTTTTGAAATTCTTAATTATCAACCCAATTTTGGTAGCATCAAAAGGGTAAAAGATGCATGTGTTATTACACTGTTACCTCATTCAGTTTCTTTTGATAATATGTATACCCACCTCTTGTTCAGTATTATCTCTATGTAATGATCCATTTCGTAAAAAGCGTCAGCGATTTTTCCAATTCTTGGTCAATTCACCATTTCCTTTTTAAGTTGTACATAATATTTACGGTTATTAATTTTGCCATTAAGTAATATATATGGCATACTCCAAATATTGATGCTTAGGGAATCCTGGATATGTTTTCCTCGTACATTTCTCCTTGTCTCTTCTAATAACTCCTTATATCTTTGTTTAGCTATTCTATAGTTCAGTAAATGGATATAACGTTCCGCCACCACTACTATTGTTTGATAAGCATGTCTTCATTTCCTAATTTTTCTGTTTATTTTTTCCAACGTTTCAGTTCAAATTTTATCCTTATAACAAAATTACGATATCTGATTCAGGCATGATTTTTGCCTTTACATCTTTCATCGCGATTACTAAATTATGTTCATCCTAAATATTAAGTACATATTATTAAATTCATATGTCACTTTATTCCATTTTGCTTGTTTAAAGTTGTATACTTCATTTTCTCTGTTTAAGTTTGTAACATGGTTATGGTCAATTTCAATATCAGAATAAAAAATTCAATGGTCGCTTACTGTCATATTTTGCCCAAATTTCCAGCCTGTAATTTTTCCCACTGCTTTCGTATTACACATTGTGAAGTCAATTTAGGATGTGGCTCCAATCCTATTCTCAAACGTTGGCGGGTTATTGGGCTCGTTGCAAATTATTTGGCTAAATTCAGATATTACTTCTAATTTAGCTCCTCTTTCATCTGTGTTATTAAACTAACATTGTGACCACTCGCTTGCATCGCAGATTTAGTAATGATGATAGAACATAAATTACTTATTTGCCGAATATGTTCCAAATAGATTCAATTGGATGATTAAATTGAGAATAATAATTTGCCAATATAAAGTTGTCTCTTACCGTTGTAATTTCTATACAGTTAATGTGAGTGTTACGTAATTGGAAAATATCAACTTCTTGGAGAGTTGGATTAACCATTAATATAACAACGCTGTGGTTGCTTCCTGTACTTACTCTTCGTAATCTAAAAGGCATATGTGGTATATTACCCCAAATTTTATAAGGTTTTTGGAAACATGATATGCCTAAATTTCAACCTTCTATAATTTTACGTAATTCCGCTATTCCAGTTTACTCCTATGAACATTAATCTAACGAATTCTAAGTCAATATTTAAAATGTGTACAATCGTCCGTTGTATCTTCTATAAACAGACGTTCTTGTATGGCCGTAAGAATGATATTTGCACATCTTTTGTTCTAAATGCTTCTAAGGTAGATTCCTTAATAATTCATTAACTGTCATTAGTTGTTGGCGCCTGCTTTTGGTTAATTGGTAGGTTACCAATGGGTGTTAGAATTAGTAATGACAAAAGGATTCCAATTAGATATTCGTTTCCCTTAAAACTCTTCTTCCCCAGTTTAGCGGTTTGTGTCATTAGTGGTGACCTTTTTTATCTTTAAAAGCTGTATTATGTGGTGTATAGACGGAATATTTTTTAAATTATGCTTTAGTCTTAGTTTTCGAATAGATATTCCATCATATCTGACGTGACTTTAACAGTTAGGGAAATTTTGATTGTGATCATAAATAATTCTGTCACTACATATTACGAAGTGTTTGTAAACTTCTTTGAAATCAAATTTATTCTTACGTGTGCTAAATACCGTTTCTAGTTAGGTCAATAATTCTTGCGGCTAGGTTGTCATATTCTACATTATCAGCTGAATGAGCTCAATGGTATTCGGCACAGCAGATGTAATTGTGCCACCATTACGGTGCAACTTGCTTATTATGTGTCCTAGTGCAGCCATGAACGTCTCTTTCTCCTCCAATCTTTTTAGCTGTAATGTTTTGTCGATTTCATTATACGCTTGCGTGATACTAAATAGAATGTCTCCTTTGAGTAATTTTGTTCCTTTCTTCCTCTTCTACTGTGTCCATCCCTTCCTTATCCTCCTTGTAATTGGTATGTTGACCGCTGTTGTATTATCCTCTGTTTCGCTTCTTATGTGCTCTGCTGATTCTTAATTATCCTCATTATTCTTAATTTTCTCTTTTTTATCTTTCATAATTTGTTTCTAAAGTTAATTTATGATTCCGACTTATTCATTTCTTCTTTTAATTTTAGCTTGCTCTTAAAACTATTCTTCGTTGCATAAAAAATTAAGAAATATTCCAGTCCTTTGTTTTCCATATTATTTAATATCTCATCTTCTTCTCACCTTCTTCCTCTTCGTCGTTAAATAAATCATCCACAATTAGTGTTTAATAATCAACTTCAAGTTTCTTTTTTGTTCCATTCTTAATACAGATTCTATTCCATGCATTCTAATCCTGGGTGGTAAATCTGGTTTAAGTTCTTCAGAAATGTTGCAAAATGGGTGCTATTAGCGATTTTGGTACCTTTGTTTTAAAATGCTTTCCATATTTATATTCTCAGTTTGTATACCTATTGCTTTCATCTGTGTAGTATGCTTGTAGAGGATTATATATTTATGTTGCATTACCCTAATTTCTTCTAATTCTACATGGTTCGGCGTGCTTCCTTTTTGCATTTTGCGTTAATATTATACTTTAATGATGTTTACTCATAACTGGTCTTTAACACTAGTCTTTCCCACATGATTTTTTTCGTCGGACTATCATTTTTATTTCAATGTTCTTGTTTCTTCTGTGTGGTACACAAATGGCTGGTTTTTTAAAGCAATCCCTTTTCACGTGATCCTCCTCTATACAAAATTTTGCAGCGTACCCAAGCTCAACACACATGTGTCATTTGGTAACTGATATAAAAGCCGTTATTAAGCCTTATTGGAAATTAATAAAACGTTTCAACTATTAATAAATTAATTAATTATGAAGATTGAGAAGCTAGTAACAGCGATGTGTCATAATTTAAAATAAAGGGAGTTGGAGGTTATTACACTACATCACTAAAACATTCTAAAAGACGTTTTAGCGATGGAGTGTAACACCCTTCAACTCTCTTTATTTTAAATGTTATATTAATAAGTTGTCTTTTTGTTCATACAGTTACTTCCGCCAAGTGGTGGATGGTAGCTCTGTTTCTTGGTCCTGATTTCACGCATGACGTATGAGCAGAAGCGGAGGGGGACTTATTACTTTGACCCAAGAAGATCTTTTGTCCCTAGGCTCTTAACAGAGTGCCCCGGGAGGGAAGGGCGAGGTGAGAGAGGGCAGAGGGGGCCGGATGAGGAGGCACGACAGAGCAGAGGGCCGGGTCCTATGTTTTTCAGGTTGAAATTTCCCGGTAGCAGCTTCCCAGAATTCGCCTAGCGACCCCGGGGAACGCCAAAAAACCCTTTTGGTCAGGAAGGTCGGCCGCTGAAATCGAACCCACAACATGCCGAATGCCAGTCACGCGTGCTACTGTCTGTACCACCTTACTTGGCTGGTTCGGGTTTAAACGCAAAGGTAAATTACTCGCTGAATTCCTGTTGCGGATCAAAAATTTGTGCATAGAGGCTGTTTCAATTCGGCTTCTGTTGCGTTGTCAGTACGTCGTAGATAATAACTAGAGGACTGCGTATCCTGGGTAATTCAATCTAGAGCATTTATGTTTTACATTTTTACTGTGTATTACTTTAATTGCACTTTCTGTGGTTTCTGTCTCTAGAATTATGCTTCTATTTGTGGTCGGAAGGTGTCTAAATGGATTTTCTCTTCTGCTGGTTTCAGAATTTTGTTACAATTTCTTGTAGTTATTTTATGCCACACTTTGTGGTTGAAGTATGCTTGTTATTCTGCAAAGTTATTTTCAGTTGGTGAATATAGTGCAGCTACTTGGGAAAACCTTTCGATCAATATTGTGTTTGATATTTTTTCGTTAAACTCCCTTATAATTTTAATCTTAACTCCTAATCTTCGTGGAATTTATATAATTTTGCTGATGAACTTAAAGCCTATTTATTGCTTTCACCACAAATTATCTCCTTTCCTGTTAAAAAATTTATTTCAGATAAAATAATAGCAAACCTCTGAGATTATTTATTGTTTCTATTTCTCTTCCATCCTCTTTTCCGTTTTATTTTGCTGACTTACCGGAGATTTTGAAGATTTTCTGTCGGAATATAAACTGCCATTGTATTTCCTGCTTGCTGCGGTTTTATATACATATTTTACTATTTAGGAATAGTTATGCCCTCCTCCCTAAGTACTGATCCTATGCCTTATTTGCTAATTAGAACGGCATAAATTATTATATCTCCCACCTGCAATATACAACATAATATTTTGTTCCACTACGCGGCGGCTCGGTGCAATAACCCAGCCGGTTGTCTTAATCGTGCGGCGAAGCTATCTGTTGGTGTGTAAATTAAGGAGGCCGCATGTGACTGGTGTTAAATACTGGAGGCTAGTAAACTCGGAAACATTCAAATTAGAACTGGTCATGAACTAACGTGACGTAATAATTAAAGTACAAGGAAGCAAATTTAAATTGTTTCACGTAAAATTACTTAGCGTAGCATTGCTCTGATTGAGAGAGACAGAAAGAACTATTGAAGAATTGGTGGTATTGCTAAGTTATTAGGTATTGGGAATTTAACTATTTCTTGTGCCTTTCACAAAATTATCTGTGTTTATACAATGAGAGATGCGCCCCACCACATATATAACATCCAGATAGGGACTCAAAGGAACCATAATTAGATATATGCAGCTAAGGTATAATTCTATGAAGCATAGGTACCTAATGTTGAAGTTAAATACCTTCTTGGCGAAAGATATTGCGAGGTGGCGTATTTTGCTCAGAGGCGTACAGACGCAGGTGTTACTTTGATTCTGCCTTCCGTCGGTAACCAAGTAGGACTTTAAATGTGGCTACCAATGAGGGGCCCACTGAGGAGCACAGGTCTGAATATTTGAAATCTAATAATAAGGAGGTGCTGTTTGCTAAAGTGCATAGGCTGTACGATACATTACGGTTATTGAATGCTGATACTTGTGAACTCTTTAAAGTGCAGTATAATAAATTGGAACAATGGGAATGAGAGTTTAAGGAAGTTAATGATTTAGTTGATATCCAAAACGTAACTGCAAGAAGTCAGCACCGGTGCTGATTCCGACCAGTAGTTTCTTTAAGAGTCGGCTGCTCAAGTTATATGTAATTGCTTTAAGTAAAATAAGACAACTAAAGAGGTGGCCAGTATTAAGAAGTCGGGGGCAGCTTAACGGAATATTTGTTGTTTACAATAGCGCTGCCGATATTAGAGCAGGTTGTGGAGTTTATCACTCTATTCAATTCCTTATTAGACAGTAATGATAACCTACTGGTAATCAATGAACCATTAATGAACAATACTTACGTAGATGAAATAGCGATAATGCTCTGGCTACTATTGCAGATTACGAATTAATGCTTTAGAAAACTCACATTACATACCCTAAACAAATACTTTAACCGACATAGACTGGCGTCAATTTTAGTCGTGTTATTAACTTTTCTCCATTAAAATAGATCATTCTCTGAGCAACAAAGGTTTCTAATAGTGTACGGGAACCATTTTTCAGTATTAAAGAAATTAGTTTTGCCTGATTATTTGGATTTCATAAATCTTAAATTAGTCTTGAATTATATGGATCCCGGTAACTGAAGGAAACTTCAGAATTAATTGCAGAATATAAGGGTTAACTCATTTGATGGTGCAGAGAAGTTTAATAGCTAAAACTATGGTGGAAGTGTCTTTAGATTCCATGGTTACGAAAAAATGGAGGAATAGTGTTAAACCCAGGAAAGCTGATTCAGCTTAGGTTGTTAAATAAAGAATGAAATTCCTCCAGAGAACACCTAGAATAAAATATCTTGGTTCAGAGCCCTTGTCGGCAACTTAAGCAAAATTTGGACCTGTTAGCTGCTGGGATTGCAAATGCCTTCAAATAGGGAGGAAGTGTTCAGATTCTAGGTCGAAGATCTGGTATGAATGTGGAGGGCCATACGAGATTAGGAAAACCTTCCTGATGGGTAAAGTCGAACGTTCGCCAAAAGCTAAATAAGGACCTTGGACCTTATCTGTTCTCCGAGGTGAAAATTGGAAATAGGGTTACAAGGAACAAAGACCAGGAGGAGCGGTACTGTAATTATTTAGGACAAGTGAATTGCTACTAAGAGAAAGAGAAGATTTCTTGTCTGAAAGATGTAGAAAACTAAAGTGTCCATATACCTGCTCTGTTTCATAATTGTTCTATTAAGTCTGATATGAATTTGGAAGGGCTGAAATGTAATAAAAATGGAATCCAACGAAATTTCCTGTTAATCCATTTTCTGTAGTTGTGGCAAATACAGACTGTTCCGATCGAAACACTGTAAAGAACAAGTGTTAGTGGGAGATAAAATCAAGGAATTAGTACTATATCTGACGCCTACGTTAAACACTACCCTCTTGCTTGGCTTACACAGCATTAAACTTTGGAGATTAGTCTTGATTCTCACCTAAATACGTTCATTAAAGAGGAGTCTCAACACGAGTTTAAGCTAGTGGAATCTTTAGTACTCTCAGTAATTAAGTGCCACGGTCGGATAGTTACCACAGCTAGTGACTGATTTCCTTAATCATACGCAAAGGAGAGAGATAATCTCAGTGTTAGAAAAGACCATTGAAGCTTACAAGTAAATTCTGGAATAACTAACTGTATTGAGTTAACCTCGAAACCTCGAATCGCCTATAAAAATAGAGCTGATCGTTATACGCCTAAGGTGTTCACAGCGATGCATCAAGGGCTGGATGAACTAACAATTAGCGAGCAGGTAGCGCCAAGTCGTGTAGAATGGGCATCATCAGTGTGAGGGTACATAAACTCAATGGTTCTTATCAATTTTGTGTGGATTACAGGAAGATAAATGACATAACTACAATGGATAATTATCCAATGCCAAATATATCCGACCTGCGGGATAACTTAGAATTTGCCAAGGTCATGGTGGGGATTGACTTGAACGCATTTCTGCAAATCCTACTTCTCAAAATTAATAAACAAGTAAGCTACTTTGTCGTAGTAGGAAGAGGGATACTTAGGTTCACTATTACTCCGTTTGGGCTGACAGGTAATCCATTCACATTTCAGAGCCTGGCTGATAAGGTTTTCATTGCTGATATATCCTCTTACGTAGTTGCATATGTACATGATGTATTGATATGTTCTTCAGATTTTTACACACATTTTCGCGTATTAGCACAGGTGCTTAAGCGTCTGAGGACGACAAACATAAGTTGAATAGGCTAAGTGAGAATTGTTGTAAGCAAATCAAATACTTCAGATATAGTGACCGTAGAGGGTATAATTTCTGATCCGAAAAACAAGTTGCCGGTATTGAATTTCCCTATGCCAAAACAGCAAGACAACTTAAAATTGTTTAGTGATCTGGGGCTGGCCCCTAGCTTTTATCGTCAATTATGGGATTATTCCATAATGTATTATGCATTGAACACGATTTAAAGAATAATCCCAATTGCTTTTTTGAAGCAGAACAGCAATTTGCGTTTGATAAACGGAAACAAGCACACAATACCAGTTGTAGCTTAATAAGGTTTTTCTATTCCTTTCAAGCTGATATTTGATGCCAGCCAAGTTAGAGTTAGGAGCAGTATTCTCCCAGGTACAGGGGAAACAAGAAAGCGTTATCTCGTACAGTTCACGTACGCTAAATCATATGTAGAGGAATTAATCAACTATAAAGCGAAGATGCTGTGCCATAAAACATTACCGATGCACTTGGAAATGTAGGCTTTGTCGTTGCGACAGACCACTGTCGCCTAAAGTGGTTATCTAACCTCGAAACTTCCACTGGTAGATTGTGCCATTGAACTTTGCATTTGCAGGAGCGCAGTTTCTAAGTGGATTATTGTAAAGGGTAATATGATGACGTAGCTGAGGCTCTGTCCAAAGTTCCCAAAGTTTCCATCATAATGGAACGAAAAGAAACTAAGACTCCAAGTGAGTTGGAGGATTGATATGACTTTAATAAAATCAAAGTTTTGAATCATCCACAAGCTTATCCTGATTGCCATATTAGAGGAAATGAACTTTACTTTTACTACGTTACTTAGGAAAATTAAGACTTAGAGGATAAAGGGGACAAGTGGAAGCTAGTGTTGCCGGCTTCAGTGAGGTGAAATGCTTTGGTTGAAGGTTACGATTCTTCCCAAGCTGCACATTGAGAAATAGCTGAAACCTTTTAGAGTTTAAGATGAAAGTGTTGCTGGTATAAGATGAAAGTGTTGCTGGTATTTTAGACGAAAATAAACTAAGACTCCAAGTGAGTTGGAGGATTGGTATGACTTTAATAAAATCAAAGTTTTGAATCATCCACAAGCTTATCCTGATTGCCAAATTAGAGGCAATAAACTTTACTTTCACTACGATACTTAGGAAAATGAAGACCTAGAGGATAAAGCGGACAAGTGTAAGCTAGTGTTGCCGACTTCAGTGAGGTGAAATGCTATGGTTGAAGGTTACGATTCTTCCCAAGCTGCACATTGAGAAATAGCTGAAACCTTTTAGAGTTTAAGATGAAAGTGTTGCTAGTATTTTAGACAGTGCTCTATTGGTCAGAAAGAAAAGTCCAAGAATTTACATCCCAGAGGGATTATGCCACATAGGTGTCTTTGGAACTCTTAGAAATGCATGAGAGGAAATGCGTGAGAATCGATCTTATGGGCACATATTTCAGGGCTACAAAAATTCAAACTAATCTTTTAGTTCTTCAGGATGTCTATACGAGTTTGGTAGAGCTGGTTCGCATATCAAGTACTTCTGAGGTGGCAGTGGATAGTAGTGTATAGTCTTTAACATATTCGGGCCCGAGGAGAGTAATCTCTGATAAGGTACAAATCTGGTGAGTGGGTGCATACGTACGGTGGTGCAAGTAATTGGCATACGTCACTAGTGGACTACCTTTTATCATTTCTGGCAAACCCATGGAAAGTTCCAATCGCAACATCAAACGGCCTTAATTAAGGGTTCTCATAAAAATGAATATTTGAGAACAATCCAGCTTGAATTGAATTTTTTGAGACAAGGCACAACCACTTTCACCAGTCTTTCTTAATTTGCTTGAGAGTTAGTATCTGTAGGTTCATTATAAAGGGAGGCGACTGATGCGGACGAAGACTTGCAACCACAAAAGTGATTAGTAAAGCTTGGACTATCCCGATGCGGAGTATAAAGAATATCCGCCACCATGTTGAGGAATACTAGAGAGAGAGAGACCAATGAATGACCGAGTAACAGATATAACCTGCATCGTCGGCAAGATAAGTTTCAAGTTGGTGACTATGTGCTTCGTCAGAATGTCCAAACCTCTTCCCGTAGTGGGAATTATCGTGCAAAATTTTCGCCAAAATATATAAGTCCCTTCCAAGTGAAGCCAGTGTTGTCGGAAATCCCAGCAGGGGCACGCCAGTTAGGAGAAGAAAAGAGAAACAACACTAGTCTATGGTACCTATCAAAACTTAAACGTTTCAAAGTGTCGTATATCGAGGAAAGTCTTCACTTAGGAGGGAGTATTGGACCCCCAACAGGGATTACAGTGTCGGTAAAACAGTTTCGCTAACGATACCCTAAGGATATGAGGCAAAACTCTTTGTATACAGCCTTGCGCGTGATAATGGGTCCGTATGAGTGTTAACTTATAATTCCACAATATTCGTGGAACAAAAACTCAATAAAAATCCAAAACAGAAATTGAACGAATTGAAACAATAGAGCACTGGGACTCAAAAGAAACACATATGGGCTGTTTCTCAGAGAATTGGCAGTTTCATCTGATGAAAAGGAACTGGATCACATGACTTCTAACGTAAATTGACTGCATCGCACTCCAAAGCTATCACGAGCAGCCATACATCTAAAGAAACCAAGAAAGGCAATAAATCAACCTGGTCCTGGGGACAAAGGCAATGAGGTCACGAAAAATTCACTTTTTGGTACCCCAGAAGTCAGAGAATTTCAAAAAAGTGACACCATCATCAGAAACGCCACCTTCCGTCAGACAACAACACAAGAAATCCAGGGCCAACGGTAAACTGCAGTGACGTTCATGGTGGTTCCGCCATACTTCAAGATTGTTAAAACACAAGAAGGATATCCTTAACTAAGCTTACTGAAAATGCAGTTAAGGACGTTTTAAAGAGAAATCAGAAGGTTAAATGGGATGCTTAATGGAGAACCACTACCACTGCTCCTAAGGACTTACTCTCTGCAAGGTAGTGCCCTTATCTACCACTCTGAAGATGAGAAGACATGTGTCTGGTTATATGAAATCTCAATAGGCTTAATCGCAAAGAGGAAATAATTCATTCATGAAGTTATAAACGCTAAAGGCCTACAAAATCATGTTATCCCTGGCCTTTGGGGCCAGGGATAACATGATTGGGGATCCTAAGGTACCTTTACGGCAAATTAAGGACTCCAAAAATAAGCACGGAAGAACGGAAGGTATTGGATAAGCAAGGGGATGTGTGTGCTAACGTCCCATGCCCTTGGATGGCCAGGAAATTGCCAAAACGTTAAGAAGGCTAATGTGGCAACCTTCGCAAGACTGAACACAAGCTGATCCTAACAAACACGTGGAGCCCGAGTGGAATGGACGAATGGATTGAGGCAACTGGGGAAGACGTGCAACTGTGATTGTAACAGAAGTCATGAAGACCCAAAATGTTGATATTAAATGTAACTATGAGAAGAGTCCAAATAGTCCAGCTTAATTTACAGCATATGAGGTAGCGACTGCTCTCTTTTGCAAACTGCTTGTCACGGATAATCTCGATATGGCCTTTCTGCATGCACATTGGACATACAAGGGTAGGGTATGAGAAAAAACTGAATTTGTTTACCTGGAAAACCCCAGTGCTACCGTTAATCGCAAGATTTGTACTTATATAAAAAAACTGGCTGAAAATAATGCAGATATGAAAACAGTTGATATACTTTCAGGGGTAGATGGATACCAAAGGGCTCTTTCAGCAACCTCTACCTATTCCCTATGATGAAGGGGCACCCACCATCTTCAGTGGCAATTTAGAGCCTACGAAGAAACGTAAAGGCTTGAGCTCATAGGCTGATATGAGGTAACGCAAACTACGCTATATGGGGAACAATAACATAAATAAAAGAGTACTACTGACTCCCTGTCTAGTAAGTATAAACCCTTATACACTTAATACGAAAATGAATCAATCTTCATTAGCTCTAGAAAGAAGGCTGTCATGGACGTTATACTATGAACTGCATTTCAGAGTATCTGATTGAAGACTAGCATGTATCCAAGGATATTACACCTTCTGATTACAGGTATGTAAGTATGCTTCGATATAAATTAAAGTGAATTTGAACCAATTATTTATAAAAATCCTAAAAAAACACCGAATGAGCGTCCAATCAACCAAACCAGTCATCGCCTATGTTGAGAATTTCAAAGAATATAGGCTCTGGAGAATTTGGTGTTGGAACCTGCTGTAACAAATTATTTCTCTTATCCTACCACAACAATTATACGGCTAAGGCCGCTAATTTATCGCTGTGTTTTCATTGGTGATCTGTAGAACTAAACAAACTGGGGTAACGTACCAGGAGGCTATTTAAAATAGCTCAACTGACGGATGATGAAATCACATTTATAATATGAAACTCACCCGCTTCATGGAAGCAGAACTGCAGGACATTGCAAATATATCTAGCGGGGCTATGCTCATGCAAATTATAGCAAAGGGTGCTGCAAACAAACTTAGCACAGTGAACCTACCAAACGGATCCTATGCAACGAATGAAAGTAAAGCCATGGAAGAACTATTTAGAATCCCTTTCCAGGTTTCCTGGACAGATGCATTCCTAATTGGAGTCTGTGAAGATGAACAGGGTGGATGTTGTCTAGGGATATCATCAATAAAACTGGAGTACGATGGGCTACCAATTCATTTGAACGATTTAAATCCTCAGAGTCAAAGCAACTGAACCAGCACTGTTAACATGCAACTTACTTATATAATATCAAGTATTACATATTCGGAACAAGCCAGCCCGCTTACAGACACATTCCGTTATCCAGAAGGCAAGTAAGGGTGGCTTATATACTGAAGCTTGAATGATCTGGTTATAGAGATACCTTAACTTATAGACTGATTACTCTCTCGTCGTTTTTTAAAAGATATGAAAACTTATTTACACGCATATTAAGGAATAATCCTTTACACATAATACCAATGTGCATAAAATCCTAGAAGATTTGTAGAAATGGCATAGCAGTATGTTATAAGTACCATAGAAAATATTTTGAACAGTTCGGAAATTGCTTAGGAACACTTCCTGATGTCAAGGGTGTCATTGAGGGTTGCTACAGAACATAGAGTACGTTATACCATATATTGATGGATCAACGCTATCCCAAAAAGACAAACGTGACTTCCACTTTATGCAAGGACGCCATTAATGTCTCTGTAGCACGAACTGTCCGCAAGGGGGCGTTCTGTTACCACTGCTTTGCAACCTTGCCGTGGATGATTTGATTAGGGATTTGAACAATAGTGAATATTTTACCGTTGAGTATGCTGATGATTGGCAACATTGATTAGAGGCAAATTTCCTAGAACTGTTTCTGGGTGGTACAAGAGGTAGCTTCAGTGAGAATAATCAGCTGGTATTTTTGTTGTGAATTATCAGATAGCAACAGCAAAACGACTATTCCACCCTTCACCAGACAGCGCAAACTTGCGGACCAGAAGAAGCAGAGTATTGAATGGACAATAGTGCAATTCACACCCATATAAAATACTCTGCCCTATATTAGACAAGAGATTAACTTGGAATAAACAGGTGAATAGAAATGTATAAACAGCACGCGGGGCCTTTTGAACCCCGGACGTATATTCAGTAAACTGTGGGGGACTGAAATTCAAGTGACGTACTGGATTTATATTACTATGGTCAGGTCCATTATATTCTGTGCTGTCTTCATCGCTCAGAGTGAGGTTTGTTGTTTGGAGGACTTAACGCTTTGGGTTGTAGAGAATTATTTGCATTGGAATTAATAGCGTTAGAACAACTCCTACAGCGGCTTTAGAGGTTTTGTTTAACTTTCCACCCCTGCACCTCTGGATACAGGCAGAGGTTATATTCCAATATTGCAGATTTAAATGCAGTGAAGTTTAACTTTTAAACTAAACTTCATATGAATATCTGAGCAAAACCGGGGCAGTTTCCTGGATAATATTTAAAAATATGATCCCAGAAAAATAAATAACCAAGAAGGCAGTCTAAATAAGTCCCTGTACCTTACCCTCAGCGCAATGAATGGAAACAATGGATTGATCAGAAGCTCCGTAGTGGACCAATGTAGTTTATAGATGGAGCGAAGACTAATCCTGACACAAGTGTAGTAGCTGTTTGGCTGTGGCAAGGGACTGTCATATGGTCTCGGATAATATGGAATTGTATTCCAGAAAGAAGCATATGCTATATTGAAAACTAAAATGGGCAAGCATATGTAAGGGTAATGTCAATAGACACATTGCCATACTTTCAGACAGTCAAGCAGACTTGAAGGCTCTTGAAGCGAGAAACTTCAAATAAATATTTGTCTCGCAGTTCCTTGAGTCCCTCATGAAGTCGTCTTCAGTGGGCTACCATGCTAGCCTCAAATTCCTGAGGTCGCGGGTTCAAACCCGTCGGGCGGCGATGGATGTTTCCGTGTGTAAAAATCCTTAACATGGCTTCCTTCGGAAGAGAAGTGAAGCAGTTGGTCCTGTGTCGTAGATTTACGGCACGTAAAAGAACCTCAAGCTTGATAAAGAGGCCTCTGAGCCAAATTTTCGGTCTTTCACTTCCAATATAAAATGGGTCGCTAAGAGCCACATGCGTTAAAGAGCGTCCGTAAATAAAACTGAATTTAAATTTCCCTCATGTAACTGGCTTAACATAAACACTATCACTGTTATTGGTGCTAGGATATATAGAATAAAAGACAATGAAAAGACGGGTAACTTGGACGAAAGGAATGAGCTACTCAACCAATCGAACCGGAACCCATTTTCGTGTTATCTTTATGGTTTGTTCGGATGCTTTTTCAGTGGATAGACTGCTGGAAAACACAAGGAATACTGGGAGTCAATTGCAGGACATGCATGCTCAAAGATACGAATATCTAGGATAAACAAAGGCAGCACTCAGGAACTGTTTACAATAAACGGAGCCCAACTTCATTAGAGGTTAGGAATGATAATAGGACATGGCTATCTTAATGAATGCTTATACAGAATGAGTAAAGGAGTTGATAACACGTGTATAAGATGCAGAAAGGCCAATGAAACGGTGAGCTATGTGTTGTGCGACGGCGAACCACTTGCAGATAAAAGTACCCAACACTCCAACCCGTGTCTTATGGAATTATATGAACCTATTAGGGTGTCAGTAATAAAAGGATGTAGGCGTTTTGAGAGACTAGAAGAATAAAGGTGCACAATGGATCAGTAATGATATTTAGGGCTACGATTGACCACTCCTTCTAAACCTATACTTAAATCTAACTAATCCCCCTTCACCTACATTCTCAGCCAGCTCTCCCTGAATTGAGAATGGTGTACATCTTACGTATCAGCCCCTATTTCGTCTTCTCGCTTTTAACCTACTAATACCTTCTGTTGGTTGAACTACGAGGGGCCACTTTTCATGCTTTAGGATACTAAGAGATATGCTCTCGAACTGTTTATAGACCTAAAAGGGATCCACCTTTTACCGATAGAACAGATGTATCTTATCTCAACAAATTTACCAGTACACTTTTTCTCCTTTACCTGAAGCGACTGATTACACAAAGCAAAAAGTCGCTGTTTGGACAACTTCCTCCTTTCATTACTTTGACAGCAGAGGTGCGTTTCAATGTAATTTTTAAACGGCCTATAATATAGGTAACCGCAAAGAAAGTTGAGGTGTGTCACCTCCTAGGTAGTATCTTGAGGCACAGAACTGTATTTATTAGTGAGTAATACTAATGAGTGTATATTACCAATATTTACTCGCATAGATGGGCACATACTGCATGGAATGAGCATGTGGATGCCGATAGTGTAAGGGGAGGTGGTATCGTCTATATTAAAAAAAATATTTTGTCAGACTTAAGTACACAGTACTAAAATACCGACAGTCCTAAGCTTCTGGGGTTGCATATGCACATAGCTAGCATATATTTCCTGAATATGCTTATTTTTCATTATTGAATTTCTTACCAAAATTAATTATTTTTCTGGATGACTTTTTAAATAAATCGCATGCTATGCACACGAACAAAGCCTTAAATTATAAGACTGAAGGTTACAAAAACTGCTGTGGGTGCAAGGGAATAAATGCTACACTGGGTAAGAGCTTCATATTACGGTAATAAGTACTTCCTGAGATGCAATACCTTTATTTTACAAAATAAAATCTGCGGAAGCATCAATAAATATGAAATATTTCACATTGTTTATGTTAGCTAAATATTATGGTACATCGAAACTTTCAGCATTCTTCCTGAAAATGTTCTTGATCCTTTTCGCTTCTTATACTTGTTTGGAAATGACTTATTATCCAGCTATGATTTTCCAATCCTTAGGTCGCCCATCTGTTAAAAAAACTATCAGGTGTACACTCCAAGTTCCCGTAGTACTCTTAACTGACCAGCACAGTCCACACCGAAAGTAATGGCTGCATCATAACATACGGCTATGTATAAAACCAACAAATACTGTCTTGGAGCCCCTACATCTTATTATTTCATTGAGGGATTCATTTCAGTTTTGTGCCCGTGCAAAACCTTTGGAAATAGCTTAAGATCAGGCTGACTTATGAAGGTGGGTTTTATTATTTCTACAACTGCCTTAGGTAGCGGATGTTGTTATATGTAGTTTTCATGTGTCACAAGAGAATTGTTATACTTACACAATGATGATTCTACTTTTGACCAAGCCCTATTTTCATCGGTGGAATGGTCTGTGCACAGTAGTTATGCAGATTATCTATCTCTTATTCTGACTAGCGCGTAATTGTCTCCAAGACAGTAAGAAAAACGATACCTGTAGACCAGCGAATTTTGAAATGAAGATACCTAAGCTATTACTGAAGTCTTATAGAAAAGGAATATGTCTCTAGCTGTTAAATTCATTTAAATGCCATTAAAACACCTCCAAATGCATTTTTGATGAATGTAAAATGAAATGCTGTAAAAAATATTTAAAGAAACTAATTATAAAAATGTAAGATTTAATATCATTAACACTGGTGACTCCACCAGCACTACTTAAGTGATTCCTCTGTATCATGGTTACCACTGGAAGGGATACGTGGTTTAAACCATCCCCCTGATTTGTTCTTCGGGTTAGCTACCGTGCAAGGAGCTTCTATTCTATTAACACTGTATCGCCGTAAAGTCCGACCACCCCACATACCATGCCATAAAATGGCAGTCTGCTCTATATTGGTTACCAAACGAATCATTGTATTAACACTTCATTTTGCTGAACATCACGCTAGGTGTGAAAATATTCATGTGTATTGAAATTTTCCGGCGTGTGTTTGCTACGACTTGTTTGCGTATCAAATTGTGTTTAATGGAACTTGTATGTAAATATATGGATGTAGTGCAATACTTTGGTCCATAATTTAAATTGTAGGTATGGGTTAACTGCGGCACTGTGATGACTTTGATATACACTCCATTTGTTATTTTCTCGCCTATTTATAAAATACAACCTACTTACTATGTCAACTTAGACGACTGAAGTCTGCCTTCTCAGCTGAAATAATAACTTTGTAGTATCTTTATATGTCGCGGGATATTTAAAAACAATTTTGGACCAATTGTAAAAAAACGGTATATTTATTTAATGCATTTTAAACAGCCGAATGAACGATATTCTGGAAATTCTGCGAGAAATGAGATCCAAAGTTAATTTAATTCGGAATTATTTATGCCTTATTTTCCGAAAGTTATTACTTTCCCTAACTTTTGTTCATACGACTCAAAAATTAACTTAGATCAGTTAAACACTAAACCTGGTGCTTACGTTCAGCAGCTTCCAAAGATGCGACGCGATTTTTAAGAACCCCCCCCAGCACAACTACGCTTTAATGGAAAAACTTCCGAACCTTTTGACTTTTTCAAAAATGCCTCTAAAGATTATGATTAAAATACCATAGTTTTAAGATATTTTCATGAAAAATGAAACGTACAACTTGAATTTTCTGAGAATAATCCTCTTCACCTTGAATTTCCTTTACATAACTGGTAAACCGCAATGCAGACAACATCTTACTATACAAATGATGCAGATCTCGTTAAAGCACATGACTTATATCAAATGATACTTTATATAAATACGGGTAATACCTCCACAACAACATGTATATATATATATATATATATATATATATATATATATATATGGAGTTGACCATTTCCGATATATTCCTCGTTATTATTTTGGATTTAAAATCTTATAGTTTTTTCAAACAGAAAATCGTTATTGGTTGTTTCAGCTTTTTTCTTCTCCTGGCCATGCAAAGAACATGAACTTCAAAGGTTTCGCATAGCGATACGCTCTTTAAGACTCTTATTATTGCTTTACCTACTGTATCGTAAAACGAAATATGTAAATGTGAATTTAAAGTTTATCTGGATTAACAAGAATCAGCTAGAAGTATAAGAATTTTTAAGAATACTTTGTGGATAAGTGAATAGACAAAGTCAAGTAAATGAAACTCATATCACCTTTTTTCACTACTAGCGAGAGCCCAGTCGCGACTTCTACAAGATTGTCCGTAAACATGTACAGTTCCGCTCGCGCAAGCTTGTCAAGTATACAGAGAGGGGCGTGCGGTCAGTGGACTAGTAGGAATGGGGTAATTCTCCAAGTATCATAAGCTTATATATAAACTTTATTAAATTTCATGTTTTAACTTTAGAAGAAATGGCAACAATAATCCTTTTTCTTCGCTCAAGACCTGTGCATTAGCCAACACCTTATCTCTCCCTTGACGTCAGCAGCAGCCAATCAGCTTGCCTAGTACTAGCTGCACTGAAGGTTTTCCTCGTGCCACATTAAAAATACCATACGGCCAGGTGCTCGCTGGTAAAAAACTTCTGTGTATCCATTCTTGTTAAAAGGAATGTTAGCTTTGGGCGTAAAAATCCTTAGCATGGCTTACTTCGGAAAGGAAGTAAGGCCAGTAATCCGGTGTCTTAGATTTACGGCACGTAAAAGAGTCTCAAGCCTAATACAGGCATCTGAGCAACATTTCCTATGTTTCACGCCCAATATAGAATGGGACGCTAAGAACAGTAGCGGTTAAAGAGCGTCCATAAGTAAAAGGTCTATTTATTTAAAGAATATGTGATTACCTTACTTGTTTTTTTTTGTGTATTATGAGTTAAGAGTTGAAACTGTGCCTCTGGAGTGTCACACGAATTAAAAAAGTATTGTGTGTCTTACGCTGTTTAGTATTCATGCTGAGGGATAAAAGTCCTCTGCGTCTCACATTAACTGAAACGACATCCTGCAGCGCAGGCAGTCACGCCTGACAAAAGCCACAGTGTTGTGTATAGAAACGTTTGTTAAGTACCGGTACTATGTTTGGAGCTTCAGATTTTCAGGGAAAGCAAGACATTATAGGAAAGGATAGGCCTACTCCGGACGTTTCTCTGAATACACAAATGAAACACTATGTACGTAATTTCAGAATTGGATACTACAGTTCTTCAAAACCATTAAGTGTGTGTAAACCGACAAATAAATTATTTTCCTGGCCATACATTCTTTTTGAAACGGACAGAGGAGTATGGAATAGTGGGGTTTATTTGATATCAGTAATATGCACAAAGCAAGGATTCCACATGGAAGACACAATCACATTTATATGCATTAACGAATTTGAAAACTTTTGGTAAAGCAAAAATAGAAGTAGAAAGGGGCCCAGATTAGCCAATTGGATTAACGATAATCCTGCGGCTAGGTGGCGTTAGTGTCGCGTTAATCCGTCTTAATCCGTTGGATTAAGACGGATTAAGGAGGATTAAGGTGGTAAATTTGAAAGTGTTGCTAGCGGTAGGATTAACGTTAATCCATGTCGGTTAATCCGTGGCCCAGATTAAGCTTGAAGATAAGGGTTGGTTGGATATGTAGTGGTGAAAAAAGGATGGAAGAGGGTGATGTTGAGGATTATGCGGTAGTTTAAGGTCACGTGACCTGGAGAAGGGAATTTGCGATGTGTCTTTGTGAAGAGTTGGGAAGGGAAAGAGGGAATGATTTGCAAGTAATTGGTAAAAAGTAGATGAGGAAGTGACGTGTGATGTTGTGATTGGTGAAAATAAGACATGATGTTATCGGTGGAATAGAATAAATGAAAGGTAGGGATTGGTGAGAATAAAAGTGATCATGATTGTTTGAAAGAAAAAGAAGTGGGAGTGGGGTATGTTGGAGGTGAGGGGGAAAGGTATAAAAAGGGGAATGTTTTGGGTGTAAAAAGTATACGGAAATGATGATGATTGCGATAGAGACAGCATTGGTGATAGTAGGAGTTGGTGGCGCAGAGAGGAGCTGCGTTAGTTTTGGGAGGTGTGGGTTCGAGTTGAATGACGAGTAGAATTCGAGGACTTGAAGCGGTCGGTGGTGGTGATGGAGGACGAAGAGGGTGCCAACACGTCCATCGAAGGCGAAGTAGCAGCAGACGAAGACGAAGTCGAACCGGGTCGTCGGCGATGGGAGCTAGAAGCTCCGGCCACTGATGATGCAGATCGGCAAAGGCAAGCTAAAAGCTCGGCAAAGCCAACAGCTGCTGTTCCTCGGCTGGTATGGGAACCAACGGCTCGACGGGTGGAAGAATCTGGCCGTGCTGCGCTTCTTCTTCTTGGTAGGGCGGTGGGTTTTGTCAAACGAAATGCTCAAAATGCTGCTCTCGTAGAGCGACTTGCGGCTGGTAGGCTAGATTCACCAGACCGTACGCAGCGTCGATGGGATGGTTGAAATACGGCTGCTGTTGCTGGATGGTCAGGAGCTCCCTATAGACTCTGCCAGATGTTGGCGAAAAAAAAATGTTCGCCGGCGGCTGAACCTGAGGCTACAGTGGGTTGCATGTTGACTCGTCGAAGTACTAAGCAAGACTAAGTGTGAAGACGGGAAGCCGGGCATACCATTTTTAAAAGGATCGGTAATCAGCAGCCGATGTGCGTCACAATATGGCCGCCGCCGTTAAAGTGCCGCAATCTGCGCGATAACTTTAAAAATGGCCGTGCGAACGGATGCTCATTAGCGAAAAAATGTTTAAAAGTGGTGTTGTGGTAGATGTCAGAGAAAATTGGCGCATATTTAAAGCAAATGCTGCGGTGGTTAAATGATGAGACCGGAAGTGCGCCGGAAAAGCGCCTGATTACCACTCTAGAAATTGTGGCGCGATAACAGGCCTGGAAATTTTAATGAGGCCTTTAACTGAGTGCGCATGCGGACATTGCGGTTGCGATAAGCAGCGTATAAAAGCACCAGGCGATAAGCGGCTCGCTGAAGTGTGAATTGTGCGAGAAAAGTGTTTTGTATAGCCAATATAAGGTTTTCGCTTTGTGGAACATTTACGATATATTGGAAATGTTGTTTTTGCGAGAAAAAGCTCCATTTGCTATACGCAATACGCAAGTGCGCGCGTGGAGGCACATTGATTTTATTAAGAAACAAACATTATCGAGTTGCCTTATGGTAGTTGTTTATATTTCGAAAAAAGAAGTAGCATATATAACAGCACTTGGTTGGCGTGTATTGAAAGTGTTTGAACGTGAAAAAAGCTTTTTAGCCGTTGTCGAACAAAGCACGAAGCATGGAGCCGTAACAGGGGGTAAGCGAGGCTGGAACCTTGCAGCCCAGGTTCGACATTATATCCCGTAGTCAGAGAACGATGAAAAGGCTTTTCTCCGGCTACACGGAAACAGAAATTACCCTGAACCCGGGAACCAGAGATGCAAATCCAGAGCCGTGGGTGTCGCTTCTGTTTACGGACATGATTAACATTGCGAAAGAAAATCTATTGGGGAAAGAACCGCGATATTTAGGCGTAAGCATTCCGGACGAGGAGCACCCGTCCAAAGCTTTTAACATGAGCGTTAGACGCACGGACCAGGTGAATGCGAAGGCGGTTATATAATCGATAGAGAAGGTGATGCAAAGCAATCAACAGTTTTTGCTAGGGGGACCTTTGAAAATGACTTTTGTTTGGACCAAGGAGGTGTCGGGTTCGTGTCACAAGCCGTGCGATGCCTGTAGAAACAATAAACGCATAGTTGAAGTTATGAACAAAGACAGCTTGTGTCTAGCAAGAGCTATGGCGGTTGATAAAGCTAAAGTGGATGGTGACGTCAATAATAAAACCATTAGGCGGTCGGAATTCCTTCAGAAACAAAAAGCTCTAGCCTTGTGCCTAATGGTAGGAAAGACAAATGGGCCGTTTACTATCGATAACTTCAGACACTTTGACGCGATGTTAAAGGGGTACGCTGTGACGGTGTTCAGATCATACGGGCAAGCACGTCATGCACGCGGCAGAGTTGTAAGGTGATAAGCCCATTGACGTCATGTTCCACGAGGGGCACTTTAACGCGATTGTAGACTTACACAAGTTTTTTAAATGGAAGTGGTATTGCCGACGTTGCCATTATCCCTCAGGGCACACAAAAGAGTTACATCGATGAGATGGCGCTTGCTCAAAGTGCCACCAGCAGTGCCCTAAGCGCTATGAGGCGTTCATACACTTTGGCGCGTGCAACTGAGACTTTAAGGGTGCAACCTGTTTTGCGAATCATGCAAAGAAGTGCGGTTTTTACCCGAAGACGCTGTCGGTGTGCGACGTCGAAAAAGTATGCACGTCGTGCCATAGGTTTGTGAATTTGAGGCACAGAAAAACCGCTCACCAGTGCGGAGAAAAGTTTTGCACGCATTGCAAGACACAAGTGCAGAACAACCACATGTGCTACATACAACCGTACGTTTCACAAAGCAAAAGAAATAATTTTGTGTTTATGTTTATCGACTTTGCATGTACACAAAACACGCCATACTGTGGGCAACAGAACACGTACGAACACGTTCCAAACTTGTGCGTGTTATGTCAAGCCTGTCCGCTTTGCATCGACGAACGGCACCAGATGGAGTATTGTACCGAGTGTGGAGTAAAAGAATGGGTGTTTATAGAAGAGCCTGTGAAGCGGTTGTTTGAGCACATCGTGCAGGCGAGGTTCGAAGCCTGGGACGTTATCGTGGTGGCTCATAACCTGAAAGGGTACGTCGGCCAATTTTTGTTGAAGTACATGGTGGAACACTTAAACTGGACGCCAGAGTTTATTATGAAGGGAAGTAAGACATACAGAATGAGACACGGTGACGTCACATTTCTCGACTCGCTGAATTTCATACCCATGCCATTGTCTCGCTTTCCAAAGACGTTCAAACTGAAGGAATTCAAAGACTATTCTTCTCACTTGTCTAACACCAAGGAAAACGAGCACTACGTGGGTTCGATTTCCGACAAAAAGTACTACTGCCCGCAGGGCATGTCGGTAGAAGCTCGAACAGCCTTCGAGCGGTGGCACGATGAGAAGGCGACCTCCGAATATGTGTTTGACATGAAGACGGAAATGGTGACGTATTGCAAAATGGACGTCTGTTTGCTGAGTCAGGGAGTTACCAAATAGAGAAAGGAGTTCCTAGACGAGAACGGTATAGACCCGTTCAGGGAATGCGCCACCATTGCCCAGGCGTGCATGAGCGTGTATAGGAAGCGCTTCATGCCGCCCAAAACCATTGGCATGTTACCCGTCGGCGGATACCGTCTAGCGGACAGGCAGTCTCGCATAGCATGCATATGGCTGTCTTGACTGGAGTTAGAACACAAAGTAATCATTCAGCATGCCATTAGATGACGGGAAGTTAAAATTGCGGGACACAAGCTGGACGGGTACAGAGAGGAACGCGGTCAGAAGTACGTCTACTTCTTTCACGGGTGTTTCTACCACGGTTGCAGGCGATGCTTTCACAATCGTCATGTCGTGATATACATCACGGATAAGGAAACCATGACCTGGATATAAGAAAGCACCGAGAAGGTCACGCAGAAAATCAAGAATGCCGGCTACACCGTGGTGGAGATGTGGGAGTGCGATTTTAACGCCATGGTTAAGGCGAATGAGGACCTCGCGCGCCATGCCGAGCACTTCCCCGTGCCCAAACCGCTGAACCCAGAGACGCCTTCTATGGAGAGCACACCAATTGAACCAAGACGTACTGCGAGGCCAAGGGGGACCGGAACATTTACTATTACGACGTGTGCAGCCTGTAGCCGTAAGTGAACAAGACCAAGTCGTACCCGGTGGGGCACCCGAAGATTCACGTGGATCGCTTTCCGCGCTTAGAAGACGTGCAGGGAGGCCTGGTGAAGTTCCGGGTATTACCGCCGCAAAACCTGTTCCACCCGGTGCTGCAGGCGCGCATGCACGGGAAGCTGATGTTTCCGCTATGTCGCGCTTGTGCAGAGGCGGAGAACCAGGACGAGTGCCGCCACGGGGACGACGAGAGGGCCTTGACGGGGACCTGAGTCATCGACGAGATGAAAGTGGCCTTGCAGGAGGGTTACCGTCTGCTCCGGGTGGACGAGATCTGGGAGTACGACGTGGTGCAGTACGAACCGTCCACCGGAGCCAAGGGGCTGTTTCAGGACTACGTGAATCAGTTCCTTAAGATCAAGACCGAAGCCTCCGGGTGGCCCTCGAACTGTGATACACCTGCTGCGAGGGACGAACACGTGAGGGAGTTTTTCCAAAACGAAGGCGACACACTAGACACAAAGGCCGTCGCGACATATCCCGGCATGCGAGAGCTGGCCTAGCTGATGTTGAACTCGTTCTGGGGAAGCTCGGGCAGCGCGACAACATATCCACGTGTGAGCTGGTGGACCGGTACGACCGCCTGCTGGAGCTGCTCAACGACCCGGGTGTGGAAGTGCTGACCTACGTTCCCGTGTTCGACCAGGTCATGTACGTGGTGTGGAGGTACTACGAGCAGATCCCCAGGGTGAACCCCACCGCCAACGCCGTCATTGCGGTCTACACCACGGCGCACGCGCGCCTGGTGCTGTACTCCTACCTCAAGCGGCTGGGAGACCGGGTGCGCTACTTCGACATCGACTCCGTCGTCGTCGCCGCCGTTCCGGGGGACTGAACCCCCTCCATCGGACGCCTCCTTGGGGACATGACGGACGAGCTGGAGAAGTACGGCTCGGTGTCTTACATCTCCAGGTTCGCCTCACCTTCTCGGTGTGCAAGGTGAAGGGGATCACGCTCAATTCGGGCAACCACGAGGCGGTGAATGCGGAGGTGATTCGCATCATGGTGTTGAGGGATAATGGCAGCACGGTGACGCTCGCGGGGACCCAGATTTCGAGAAAACCCTCGTGGACGGTCGTCACCGAACCGAGCGTGAAGACGTTTCGGATGGTAGTGAATAAGCTCGTATCGTTACGGTTACAAAAAAGAAAAGCATAAATGAGGCGTTAACGCGCGTTGCAAGGCATTTCGAACCCCGGACCTGCGCGCGACACAATGCACGAAACCTGCGAGCTCAGACGATTTAATTTCCCCCGCACGATGCTGATAGCGGGACCGTCGCGCTGCGGCAAGTCGACTTTTGTGAAAAACTTGATTCGACACGCGGGCGAAATGTTCGACAAGCGCCCGACAAAAGTGCTGTGGTGCCATCCGCCGGAGTATTCGCCAAAACTCGAACCCCTGGCCCTAAAGTGCGAGACGCACGCAGGCATTCCCGAACTGGATGTGGTGGGCGGAAACGACCTCGTCATACTCGACGATTTGATGGTGGAAGGGGGCGGTAACAACGTGCCCAATTTTTTCACCAGAGACTAGCATCAAAAGCGCTTGGGAATCGTGTACATTCTGCAAAACCTGTTCCCGCAGGGGCAGAAATATCGAAACATCTCCTTGAGTGCCAATTATATCGTGGTGTTCAAGAACAACAGAGACAAGATGCAGATCGATGGGCTCTGCAAGTAGATCGAACCCAGGAACTGTAGGTTTCCTTTGGAGGCCTTCGAAGAAGCTACCCGACATCCTCACGGGTACCTGGTGCTGGATTGCACGCAATATACGCCTAACCGATACAGGTATCGAACGGGCGTCCTGCCGAACGAAACGCTCTGGTATTTTGTTTCCCACAGCGACGACTTAAATAAAATATTTTTTTTGTTTTGCTTAAGTAGCCCGCCATCGTAAACTCTATTGCTTGCCTATGACGCAACTCGATGAAAAATGTAAAGCGTGCGTGTTGCCGCAAACCAAATGCTTCAGCCTATATACAGGGTGTTGTGTTGCTACGCCACTAAGACCGATGTTTTTAAATAAAGTGCGATTTGCCGCACCGTGTTCGTTATCGCGCAAACATGCCTAGGGGTAGGTTAAGCCTGCCAAGCTGAGCAGCCCGCTGATAGCGAGGCAGCACGACAACTTGTCGGCTTTGGCCAAGCCAAGGCGCCTCTGCGCAAAAAGTTGTTAAAAATGCCGATGGAGATCTCATCAAGGCCATTTGCGAATATATGCTCAATGTGTGCAGAGGTCACGTGCAACTTCCCTCAAAGTGCTTGAAGCGGCTAAAGAAGCAGAAAGCGTCTTGGAGAAAGTTGGTCGATAAACGCATTCCCTTAAAGAAAAAGAAGAAGATCTTGGTTCAAAAAGGATGGGTTTTTCCGGCTTTCTTCTTCCCGTATTAGCTTCCCTAGGAGGCGCTCTGGTGTCAAAATTAACAGGATGAAGTACGGCAGGCAGATCGTTGTTGCTCCGCAACCGAAAACGGTAGAAAAGCTTCACCTCATCGACAAAACCATTTCCAGATTGGTTAAAGAAATGGAGAACGTACAGCGTGCGAAACTCTCCGCCGACGACAAGTGGCGGATCGTAAAATATAAATTGGCAACTACCTGGATCTCGTGACACAATAAGAGAAAATCCCACCTTAGCGACCACAAAGACGACGACGAGGACGAATACGAAGACGTGTACCATGGCGCTCGGCTGAAGCAGGAGTTGCACCCCAGAACGATAAAGGTTAACCCGCTATCCCCTCGCAAAAACAGAAGGCTGAACCCTCTCTCGCCCAAAAAACAGAAACCCAAGTGGCCTACCTACTCTTTGCGCCCCCGTCGCTGGCAGTCTATGTACAAGTAAAGCATGCAGGAACGGAAAGCGCTAAGAAAAGGGTATGCCAAACCGGAACACTATGACGGGCTGGACACCATAAATCCACTTCGGAAGGCAACGGGCACATCGAAGGCCAACATTCAGGCCTTACTCGAAATTCAGGACAGTTACACCTTGCACAAGCTGGTGAGGAAGATGTTTCCCAACAGATACTATCACGTCACCAACATGGACGACCTTTGGGAAGCCGATCTAAACGTCATGAACAGCATGAGGCAACATAACAAACCGTACGTGTACATTCTCACCGTCATCGACGTATTTTCCAAATATGCTTGGGCCGTTCCTCTAAAATCCAAGCTGGGTACCGAGGTGGCGCAAGCTTTTCGCACCATTTTTCCCAGCACATTTCTAAAATCCTGCAAACGGACAAGGGAACCGAGTTTACTAACAAGACGTTTGGAGCCTTTCTAAAGAAGCACGACGTGCAACATTACACTACCAAGAATAATGTCAAAGCGACCGTGGTAGAGCGCTTTAACCGCACCTTAAAACGAAAATGTGGAGGTATTTCACGCACAAAAACAATCACAGATACGTGGAGGTTCTGCCGGTTCTACTCGAGTCGTACAATAGCTCGTATCACAGATCCATCAAAATGGCACCCAAGAACGTCAACGAGTCTAACATTGTGCAGGAGTACCACAATCTCTATGGAAACAGGCAAACGCCGCGCGCAACAAAGCCTAGATATTCCATTGGGGATCACGTGCGCATATCCAAAGAAACAAATGAAGCTTGACAAGGACGAGCAAAATTGGACGGACGAAATATTTCAGATAGCCGACGTGGTGCGCGGTACGCCGGTGGTATATAAATTGAAGGATCTCGCCGGAGAGATCATAGACAGCATTTTCTACCACCAGGAGCTGCAAAAGGTAGCGGTACCCAAAACATTCAAAGTTGAGCAAAACTTGCAGACTAGAGGTTGCGGGCGCAACAAGCAACACTTGGTAAAGTGGAAGGGGTATCCCGCAAAGCTTAACTCGTGGGTCCAGGCTTCGACTAATCGCAAGACATGATTAAAATCGCCCCGTTTTCCCTCACCCTGGTGAGCAATGCTTCCATGGATCACTTCACCGATAACACCACGGCGAGGTCTTCAAACATCTTGCCCGAGAGAATCGTCCTGCAGGGCGAATGGGAAGTGGTTCTGCAGAAATTCAGGTATCCTGTAACATTTTATAACGTTTCCCGAGACGACGCTCGCGTCGTGGGCACCAAGTACACCATGACACATGGACCCACGCATTCCAAATTCAGCTTACAAATACCGCAGAGCATCGTGCACAATCCGAAAGACCTGGTGAACCTCGTCAACGCTATATAAACGAGCGTTTATATGTCGAAAACTTCTTTCTCTTCGACGAACACAAGAAGATGGTAATCGTCAATGCCGACGTCACCCATCACGAACCCCTGCCCATTTTCCGCTATCGGTGGGCTCATAAGAACGATGCTGCCCTTTTTAAAGAGCGGGGCCTCAGCGTACGGAAAGGAGGCGCTCAAAATGGGTGCTCACGTGCTCTCCGATGTAGCCACCGCCGGTGTGGCGCCAAAGGAAGCGTTTCAACAGAGAATGAAGGAAGCGGGACGCAATTTAATACGAAAGGCCGACCAAAAGCTGGATGCCATGCTTGGCTCCGGAATGCGGCGTCTCAAGAGAATAAAATACATCAAACCCAAAAAGAGCAAGCAGTCGAAGCTGAAACGCGGTAAGCGCAAGGAGCAAGACGTTTTCTCGTAATGGCAGACGCAGCCGTGCACATGAGTTCCGAACTCGAACTCTTCAAAGATGTTCCTGTTCAGATGAACATCGAGGAGTCTCGGTACGTCTTTCTTAACCCGCAAAACACGCTCATGAAGAATGCCCCCATTACTTTTTATTACTCGGGGAATGTAGACGATTACCTCGAGTTAACCTACGTCGTCCTGGAGCTTATAGTGCGCGTTCTCGATGACAAAGGAGCTCCTGTCAAGGCCGAAGTGAACGCCACTTTGGTCAACAATGCCTTAAATTCCCTGTTTCAACAGGTAGAAGTTTCGCTAAATAACGTCATCGTGTCCATGCCCCAAGTAGGTTACCCTTATAGAACGTATCTCGAGACGCTTCTTAATTACTCCGACGATGCCATGCGCAGCAGACTAGAATCCCACCTTTGGAGAAAGACCACGGCGGGTATCATGGACATTTTTATCCCCAATGCCGGGTTTCAGTGGCGTCACGGGTTTACCGAAAACGGGAATGTGGTTCAACTCATGGGTCCCCTGTCCAACGCTCTGTTTCACCAGGAAAATCTGCTTCTCAACAACGTCAGCATAACCGTCAAGCTCACTCCTTCATCTCCTCAATTTTATCTGTTCTCCGACTCGCCCGACTTTAAAGGCTACGCCGAAATCCAATCCGCCACGCTGCGTTTAAAAGCCTACGACCCTCGCCAAACATCAAGCTTGCTCACCAGGCTGTGCTGGCAAAGAGCAACGCACAGTACTATCTCAAGGATATAAGCTTCAACGCCCTAAGCATCCCCAAACAGTCCAGGGTAATGACGTTTAGCGACGTCTTCATAGGGAAAATTCCCAGAAGAGTGGCCGTGGCCATGGTCACGGACAAAGCTTACTCCGGCGACTTTAACAGAAACCCCTATAACTTCCAGCATTTCAAGCTAAACTTGTTTCAACTGTACATCAACGGGCAACCCGTTCCCTCTCAACCTCTTCAACCCGACTTTGCCAACGCGCACTACATGCAATGCTTTCAAACGCTGCAGGATGGTCTCGGCATTCACTTCAAAGACGAGGGCCACTCCATCTCTAGAGAAGCGTACCCTGTAGGATATACGGCCATGGCGTTCGATCTCATTGCCGACATGAGCGCCAACGAATCTCACATCTCGGGCCAGCGCCACGGAACGGTGTCTATAATCATCGGTTTTGCCGATAAATTAACAGAACCCGTCATTCTTGTGGTGCTGGCGGAAATACATCGCACGGTCGAAATAGACGGCAACAGATCCATTTTGGTATCATGAACACGTTCCACATTCGGTGTTTTCTATCCACATGCCCCTCTACGCGCTGTTACTTCTTAGGTGTCTACCCTTGCGACAGGCTTCCCAAAAATTCGGGCATTCCCACCCTTCCCACTGCTCTAGTCGCTAACACCGACCCAAGCACCAAACCGGGTAAACACTGGGTTTGCATCTTTGTCGATAAAAACGGGCGTGGAGAATACTTTGACAGTTACGGGATAGGCCCCCTTTCGCCTCATTTTCTTCAGTTCTTAAATTCTATCTGCGGCACAAAATGGTCAACCAACGCCAGAAGGCTGCAAGGTTATCACAGCACCACTTGCGAACATTATGTCATAGACTACCTCTCAAACCGCTGCTCAGGCCTACCTCTGCATACCTTCTTTTCCAAATTTCGCGCCAATGATTTCTCTCACAATGATAACGTCATTCGCAAAACCTACAAACACGTGTCCCGTGCAAAGTGCTCCGACATCCACCAGACCTGCCAACCTTTGCAGGTAAGTGCTTGTGTACGATATCGTCACTATCCGTATGGCTTTTCTGTAGCGTATTCTCATCCCCCCTCTCTCTCTTGTATGTGCTTTCAGAACGCGCTCATGCTCATATAAAAAAGCCGATCGTCCAGCCAACGCTCGCCTTACCCACCATGGACGACGCACAGATAGCCAGGCCACCCAGGTTAGTCCGCCTTGTATGTACTACGTTGTTTTTTGTTTTTTTGCATCACACTCATTCGTTTCGTGTGTCTCTCTTGTTTTAGTGGCACCGTATTTCAAACCCCAGCACCATCAAAGGTCGTAGCCAAAAGGAAGCTTCGCATCACGCAACAACCCAGCACAAGCGCAGTTGTGGGCCCTCTGTCAGACATCTACTTTCTCAATCCGCAACAAACCAAATTCGTGTGTGTGGGTTCTTCCCCCCAGTCGCCGCACCATCTCGTCGTCACCATTGCCAAATGTGGACAGCGCAACTCAGTCGTCATGGGTTCCTCACAGTGGCACAGACTCGTCGAAGCCATCCCCATCATTCACAAACGCTTGAATGACCCACAGGGACGTCTACAGGAATTTCAATTCAGCGACAGCAAGAATTCAACATGCTGGACAGTCTACACCGAATCGTCACCGACACATGTATCACAAACAGAAAGAAGAAACAGACGTTCAAAATCAAATCATGGCATTTCACAAGTACATGCTTCACAACCATACCGCAAATGTTCCCTTCCATAACCTAAACTTCACCCAGTTCACCAAGTACATACGCTCCGCAAATTTTAGAACCTTCCTCGAGGTACATTTTCTCCAAACTCCTTTCGCACCCTCAATGGCACAAAATCAACCCTAGTGCGCATGCATCGCTCTCTCTCTACCCGTATTCCGATCTCCTCCTCCCGCACACACCCCATGTATCCTCTCGTCCTTCGGTATCGCAGCAAGAGTTCTCCCCCAGCATGAGATACAAAAATTACCTATCCGTGTACTGTGAAGACGCTAAGGTCTTTAAAAACTACGAAGTGGATGGCCACCCTCAAAAAATACTCCTTATGCACTCCGTTTTGTCGATAACACCTACCACGGCAAACCTATCTCCATCAAAGTTCACAGCTGCGAGAGCAAAATTCATTTTGTGTTTTCCAACATACACTTGAACGATATCCAGTTCATATCCAATTCGCTGCCTTCTCCTCACACCCATAAAACACGTGAAAGTGATGAATAACAACAACAATGGTTCCGATGTGTTGCCACAAGGGGATTATACATCATTTTCTACGAACAGCAGTACATTTCCGTGGCTAAAATGCAACAAATCATTAACCAGCACCGCATGTGCTTCGGTAGATGCCTAAC
Source organism: Deroplatys truncata (assembly GCA_030765065.1). NCBI lineage: Eukaryota > Metazoa > Arthropoda > Insecta > Mantodea > Mantidae > Deroplatys > Deroplatys truncata. The sequence continues at coordinate 402,692,210 of CM060990.1, read as the reverse complement.
GGTCAATTTGGGCAATGACACACCCTACATTCTACCCGATCATATACACGGTGATTGGCTGTTCAGCGTCAACGAACACAGAGTTATCCTTCAAAATGAAGACGTTATCAACTCCATATTCAAACAAGCAAGCAACGTCTGGTGGTAAAACAAAACGGCCTTTTTTTCTTTCCCACGGATGTCCTCCTTCCTGCGTGTGCAATTCCCACGGATGTGGCGCAACGAACTTTTCCCCTCCAGGAATTTCCAACGGATACTCCTTCCTGTGTGTGCAATTAACGCTTCCGGTGGATGTGGTGCAACGAACTTTTCCTACGATTCTCACGGATGTGGTGCAACGGAAGTTTTCCCCCTCCACTGGTTCCCACGGATGTGCTCCTTCCTGCGTGTGCAATTAACGCTTATTGTGAATGTGACGAAACCATTATACCCCCACCAGTGGTTTCACCATATATATATATATATATATATATATATATATATATATATATTTACTCTAATGTTTACCCGTGACACTGTGCAGATCTAACGTTCGGATATGCCAGACGTTTCGTGCCCAGCTCACACCTGATCCTGCTGCACAACCAAAGTGCTCAATCCTCGTAGCACCAACCTTTGCTACACTACTTTCAGGAAATCTCCAGGCTTTGCCAACAAATTGAGCAGTTTAACTGGAAGTACAACAGGCGTCGCTCATGACTTGAGATTGCTCCTCTGTACTCCTCCAGTTTCTTCAAAATCAAAGGTGCATTCAAGTTCTCCTGCCTCAGGAACGAGAAGTGCTGCTTCAAAACCTAATCGCCATCTTCTCAAGTTTTCCTCCTGTCAACGTAGACACCCTGTGGGAGCAGCTTCCCATTCACCTTCAACACATTTGCGCACCATATCGTCGCTGTATATGCCACTACAACCTACCTTCTCAAAGAACTCACTTTGACGGGCCATCGCCGTTTGTTAAAAATGCCACTGGTGTGTCAAAAGCGAAACATGAGCGCAAACGCCCTCATTCGTTAACTAGATGAGCTCTCCAACATCACCGACATTCTCTGCGTTGTTGCTCTGCAAGAAAACGTCCCATACAACGTTCTAGGCGTCAGATCACTCGCCACCAGATACGGCACAAGAACCGTTGTGAAAATCAACGAAGATACTGAAGTCTTTCTACCTGCAAGATACGGAAAGACTACTCCAGAACTCATTCAACAACTCGACACCGCAAAGTTCACCATAACCTACCAAGGTGTAGAACATCTCTCAAACGGATTCAAAAAATGTATCGTCAAGTTCGCACCAAAATGAGCCGCGAAACCGAACCCATCCACATTGGAAACAACCTCCTCCTCAAACTCCTCTTTCTACCCCAACTCTCCGCCAATGGAAAATATTCTCAACTCTCATTACTCTCCACTCAAATCTCCTTCTTTGGCATTCAAAAACAAGTCATCGTCAAACTTTCCTCCAACAAAAACCAGGCCATCCGCGTCAAGTGCCTACCTTCCAAAGCTATCCAATGCGCAGCAGATGCTCAACTCTCCGTCTTCCTCTGTCACAACAAAACACCTAACCTCAACATAAACGTCTCATTCAATGGGTACTACTCCAACAACTTCACCGACGAGTTCGTCGTCGCCGTTACCTCACCCATGGAAACGCACACCAACTACCAACATCTTCTCACTTGCATCACCAAAGCCATCAATGACATTTTTCGCATCAATAGCGACTACAGCGACACCGACGACAACAACGACGAAATCATCTCCATCATCACAAAGTTCAAAATCATTTTTTGTGAGAAACAAAGTGACTGCTCAGAGTGATTTATCTTCTCAATAACAATAAACACAAAGTCCGTGTGCACAGTGATTTATGTATTATATACAATACACTATCATATCCATCTTAATAATGCTATTTCTTTCACTCCTATGTTGTATGTATCATGGCATAAATACATACTCCTTTTTCCTTATTATTCTTAATACCAGTAAACATAATCAGCATTTACTGTAAATCTCTGTTTTCAAAATAAATACATTGTATATAACATGTAATAAATACTTATTATTATTTTAATACCAGTAAACATTACTAATCTTGTCATTATGTCTAATCATTCACTGTAAGTCTGTGTTTTTCAAAATAAATTGTATGTATCATTTTATTAAACCTTATTATTCTAATACCAGTTACCATTCCCAATCTTATTCTCATGTGTAATCATAAGCATCATCTATTGTCAATCTCTGTATACAAAAGAAATAAATAAAAAATAGGCCCCGGATTAGCCAAGGAGATTAACGTTAATCCTACCGCTAGCAACACTTTCAAATTTACCGCCTTAACCCACCTTAATCCATGTTAATCCAACGGATTAAGACGGATTAACGCGACACTAACGCCACCTAGCGGCAGGATTATCGTAAATCCAATTGGATAATCCAGGCCCCTTACTATTGATAGACTTTCAACTAAGTGAGCCATACAGGTCGGATATTTTGAAACGCGATGCCGATGTTTACCCTAATAGGGAAATAATGAAGCGAATAATCGATGTAATTTGCCTACTGGCAAAGCAAGAGCTACTTTCGTAGGTCATAACTAGCATAATAAATACCTTATTTGGGGAAACTACCACGTGAGCCAACCGCGCCTTATTTAAGGTGCGTAGATATCCCTTCGTATGTTAAAATAGTTGTAGAAATAAACGGGGTAATTCCAGGTAAACACAGGTCAGTGGAAACTTGCGAATTAGCGTCAGCGAGCTTCGTTTTTTTTAAGCGCCATTTATACCCCACCTTTAACTACAATGGTCATATCGGCGGCCTTTTCTTTGGAACATATCATTACCTATAGAAAAGGGTGTAAACTCATATTCGGGGCTCTGGGTTTCAAGTAAGCGTTGGGCTTTAACCACTAAACCACACACACATTCACATTTCCAGACTCTAGATAGGATGGGCTATAATCTTGGCTACAGGAAAATTCTCCCTCCCAGCTGGGAATTGAATCCGGGACCCCTCGCACAGCGGGCAGGTGCTTTACCGACTGAGCTATGGGGTAAGCCGAGCTTCGTTCTACTCCTCTTGCCAATCAGCAAATTCGACGAGCGTATCTTTCTCATTGAGAGGCACTTCCCACGCTTCCAATAGAGTATACAGTCCGTGATGATACACAACGTAATCCGAAAAGGCTTTGAAATATTTTCCATTCCAGTTACACAGGGTTTATTTTCGAGGTAATAAACTCACTTTTTAGACTGACAAACCATTAAGACGTCTTTATTTACCCTATCCGTACACGCCCATAGAATTATTTAAATTGTGTTTACGATGTTGTTGTCTAACATTACCAACTCTAAGCAACAAACATGAGAGCAAGCAGTGTTTCATTACCTTTTTTGCTTCCTATTATAAATATTATTACTATTACTATAAACAGCATCTAACGTCAGGTTTTTGCTGACTTCGCGCATTGAATTCGAAATTAAATGAAATTTTGCCCCTGTTGATTGATAGGATGTTCCAGCCGCCTCCGTGTTCCGTATGCACATTTGTGACAACTACTAACGTAGTAGTAGTAGCAGTAGTCGAGGAGTACTGATAATAGTTGTAAAGGGGTAGTAGCAGCAGCAGTAGTAATAGTAGTAGTAGTAGTAGTAGTAGTAGTAGTAGTAGTAGTAGTAGTAGTAGTAGTAGTAGCAGTGACTTTTAGGCCACTACTGCGCCAGTTCCCCACTAACCTGTGTTTGCTTGAAATTCCCCCGTTGAATTCTGCAGCTTTTTTGATGCACGACCGGCACACGTCAAACACGGCGCGGTTGGGCCACCTGGTATATTGAGTGCTTGCACATGAATTGAGTTTTATTTATGGACGCTCTTTAACTGATGTGGTCTTTAGCGTCGTATTTTATATTGGGCGTGAAAGACCGGTAATTTTGCTCAGAGACCTCTTTATCAAACTTGAGATTCTCTTAGGTAGCGTAAATCTATGACACAGGACCACCGGCTGTACTTCCCTTCCAAAGGAAGCCATGCTAAGGATTTTTATGCCCGAAAAAATCAATCGCCTTCCGCCAGGTTTGAACCTGCTTCTTGGGGAACTAGAGGCTAACATGGTAACCACTACACCATGAAGGACGACGTTCTTGCACACATGCATCCCAAGTATGATAGTACGTCTTAGAAAGCGCTGAAGTTTTCAAAGGAACGTCAAGGCGGTTTCAAAATGTAATTATTAAAAGTATTAGTGAGGTAATGCTACACATAATAAGGAAATAGGTAAAAGGCGCACCTTTTGTTGCTTTAATGCTGAATGAAAAAACGGATGTTGCAAAATTATCTAGCTTTACAATGTCATTCGTTATGTAAACGAGGAGAGTATGTAAGTTCAGGAGAGGTTTTCAGAATTTACAGTTGTAAATAATCGCTCTGCAGTTGCAATAAGTGAGCATATACATAAAATCCTTACAGACTTTCAGTGTGAGTCTAAGAGGAAGCTCTATCTCAGGGATATGACGGGGCTGCAACATTTTTGGTCAATTAAATGGGTTGCAAGTGCTAGTGAAGAAAATATTTCCCAATGCGCTACTCGTCCACTGTTATGCTCATCGACTTATCTTAGGTCTATTGCAGTCAGTGCAATACATACAGGAATGTAAAGAATTTCTAAAGACATTGAGTGTTTTTTCTTTCATTTCTTCTGATTCAACAAAACGTGTAAATACACTGAATGCATCGGAAGTCAAGAAGTGGTTTCCATCGGTGTTAGTTACGCGTTGGAATTAAAACTCTAGGAGTGTGAACATGGCACATGAAAATAAGACAAAACTGATCTCATTTTTTGAGCATATCGTTCATGTCCCAGACTCCATTGTGACAATTTTGTTTGTGCCAGAGGATATTTAAGATTATTGAAGAATTTCACCTTTTCTTTTCAGTTGGAAATTTTCAGTAATATTTTACTCTCTCTCTGATACATTATTCAATATACGATAGACAAAGACTTTTGATGTAAATGATTGCACTGCGAAAGTGAAAAAGGCCATTTACTTTAATAAACAATCTGGAAAAAAATTGATAATATGTATGCAACGCTAGAAGAAAGCAATACGAATGAGTATGGAGTAAAAAAGCGATGCCGGGAAGGTGAATTAGACGATCCCGGAATGAGATATTTGCGTCGGTACAACAAGATAACTGACGCCATAGTTAGCCAAATGGAAAACCGATTTCGTGATGTAGAAGAACTAAAATATATTGAGATATTTGGTTTAAAAGGGTTTGAATCTTTCAAAAGTAAATTTCTCGAAATTTTGTTTACACCTCTTAGATGAGTCTATACCAATTTGTTTAATTTTGAACATTTGGGAAGTGATTTAGTGACTCCTTATAGGTTGTCAGGCTTTTCAGGCAGGGTAGTAACTAAGATTACAAAGTTTTTGAAGGACACCGAGTTAGGAGAAGAAGTATTTCCAGAAGTTCATAAATTATGCTCCTCATAACTACAATTGAAGTCAGCACACTGAGGTAGGTTTTCTTGTTTAAAAGGCGTAAACAGTTACTTACGGAACACTCAGTGCTAAGACAAACTTTACCAACCATTATTGTTATCAATCGAAAAGTCTCCATTGCACAAAACTCAAAGTCAAGGACATTTTTATGATAATACCATAGTAATGATGATGAGAATGGTTTAAGGGCGCTCAACATCTGAGGTTATCAGCGCCCCTACAATGTATAAAATATAAAATTTAAAAGCTAAAATCTAAAGTACCACACACAAACCCGCCTGGTCGAAAACACTAAAAAGCAAAAGACCAAATTTTAAAAAACTACCACACTAAAAGCATAGTCAATAAAAGGGTAAAACGACGTGTCAAGAACTGTAAAACGCAAGGGACATGAGTGCCATATGTCCGCCGGGGAGAAGAGCCCCAATAAAACAGACAAAATAAAATCACAAGGCTAAAAGGCGCTCAGCGCATCTAATGCGCCGATTAAAACCACTGTGTTTTATAAAACGTAAAAGACATTCTACAGCACGCGGGTCGTCTGCCAAAACGCTGGCTATGCCAACAGGCAGAGCCACACGAACGCGCAACGGAGCTAAAACTAGACACTCTGCTAAAATGTGACGCACCGTTAAGGGTGCATTACACTGCTCGCAGAGTGGTGCGAGGTCACCACTGAGCAGATATCTATGACTAAAAAGGCAATTTCCCATTCGTAAACGAGCTAAAAGTACCTCTTAGCGACCAGAAGATCGAGAAGAGATACCCCAGACTAACGGTACGGGATTAAACTCCCGCAACTTGTTCCCCCGGAGGGTCGTCCACTCAACCCGCCAAAGCGAGAGGATGCGGTGACGTAAAACAACACACAAATCTAACGAGGGAACTACAGAGGTAAAAAATCTGGGGGATAAAATCGCCGATTTGGGAGTGACGTCGGCAGACTCGTTCCCTGAGATGCCCATATGACCTGGAATCCACACGAAGGACACGCTGATGCCAGAAGCACCAAGCGAATGGAGCAGGTCATGAATGCGCTGTACAAGCGGGCAGTAAGTGTTGCGGTATACTCGTAGAGGGAGGACATAGCTCGCAGTATGTCAGATATATTAATATATGATTTAATATATGAACTCTGGTGATACTGATAACTATCTTGTGTTTTAGTTGTTACTCTTAAAGTTTATCTTTATTTCTTGCCACGGCTGCTGTTATTTGGGTTTCTGGTAGAGCTTGTATAACTTTGCAGGGTGTGAAACGGGAAGGAAGGTAAAAAGTAACTACTCTAACAATAGATTAAGTCATGAAGAACACTATGATTTAATGGCACACGCATTTACTGTTTTAGTAATAAGCTACCCAGTTGCTTAAGTTAGTTGGAGCTGTAGAACGGTCGAGCCCTACCACGTTCGTAAGCCAAACTTGCGGTCGCTGAGCAATCAAGTATTTTATACATGCTCTAGAAATAATTGTAATATTTATCACACGTTCCTATAGGCCTTTAAATCGATAACCTTTCACCGTTCCTACTACATTATAAGAAGTAAATAATATCGCTTGCTTCTGAGAGCTTACATGTATCTTATTCACATCGCAGCACTTTATACTCAACCGCCCTGGCTGATGGAGACGCTGGAACTAACATTTCTCCCCTTGAAGATTTTAAACACATTCTTCCTTAAAATTTCATTGTCTGTCTTCGTTCAGCTTGGAACCTTCCAGAAGACTTACCCGGCTATTGTTCTACGTTTGCAAACATGTGGCCTCTCTACAAACATATGATGTTTTCGCTTGTCGCCTTTTATATTTCACAAAGACTCAAGGTCTGGCTTTTATGACTTTCCCGTACAAGTCCTTTTTTCCTGGGCCCTAATTCTAACACAAAGATATGTTTGTCGGCTTTTAACAAGAATTCCACAGCTCCAGCTACACTTGCACATACATAAAACTTATGGCTTAACTTCTATTTATACAAGTATTTTTCTTATTAATACCATTTCACATTACAATTCACATTATTGTATATATGGCATATATATAACCATAGTTACTGTCTCAAATATGTCCCCTTTAAACATATTAAAAATATATATGTGTACGTGTAAATTTTTAATATTGTTTAATGTCTCATGAATATATTGGTCATGCCATAGGTGTCTAGTGTTCTTGACACACCCCATACATCTGTGAGAATTTGCTCACTCTGTTACAGACATTTAGTATGGGTCGCCTACCTGACCATACTATACAATAGCAACACACACTTCACTGCACTTTGTATTGTGTTTTCGGCTAAGTCATTACAGTTGCTTTGCTAGGGTTATGTTTACAAACACAGCTGTCAGTTTTTGCGCTATTGTGTGTAAAACACGTTTTTCACTATCCTTTTAGTATAAACAATTACAATGGACATTGACTGGTATTAACTTAATTGAACAAAACATGTTGAATAATATATAATCCAGACACATTCATTTATGTATATCAGGTTGTAATCAGATATATATATAAAAAGGAAACACATAGAAAATGGTTATACATACATAAAACTTAAAAACAATTGACATTTGCTTGCTATGTATTTAGGTTGTTCCAGTGTTTGAACTATGGACTAATTATTTTATGAGTTAATTCTTACTTCTATCTATTTACATTAGCATATTTACACACAGATTACAGTACCTAAAGCTGTATGAGATATTATCATTTGAGTTTTCTTTTTCTAGTTTTCTCGCGTAGTACTCCGAAGTTTCGAAATTTAACTCGCCGTCGGCCATCATATTTAGCCATTGCAAAGTTTTGTTGTCAAGGCATTTTCTGACCACGATCATTTTAAGTGATTCCGGAACGCTTTTCAATTGAAAGTATTCAGTTATTTCATTAATGAATTGGACCGGACTGGTGGTAGCACTGAATATAGGTAAAGGTAATTCGTTAAGTACCATGTGATATCCTGCTAAGTTATTAGATACATTAGTATTGGATTCTGAACTTGCATGTTGGCTACGAGATAGTGCAGCTGCTATAGGAGAAGCTGAAGCACCTCGCGAACTACTGAAACCATAGGATATTGTACCCATTTCAGTTACGTTATTTTCATGCATATTTACATGGTTTACAGCATCAGTAATTGTACCATTGTCTACCCTAGTTCTATTATTCATGATTGTATTCAATCTATATTCTAGTTTCTCAAATTTCTTATTCCTATACTGTACTACAGATTCAAACTTTTCCTGCATTATTTTACCTTCCTTTTGAATTTCTGTAATTTCCCCCCTTATGTCTATTTGATTTTGCACTAAGTCTGCATTTGTATGGTCTATAATTTCTCTTAGTTCAGTTGTCTGACTATCTAACTTAGTACTCATTTCTTGACTATTTATTTTAATCTGACTAGCAATTTTACCTTCAAGCCTTTTACACTGGTTATTAATCTGTTCTTCCATTTCAGCATGCATTGCTCTACTAGTATCGTTTATTTGCTTTCTATTCTCTTAATTTAAGACCTGTTTTCCTTTAAGTTATTTGCAAATGTCTACCTATTTCTTGGCTTTGCTGATCTAGCTTTTTATCTAGTGCTATATTACTTTGCCCCAGTATCTCAAATTTTCTCTCAATTTCCTTGTTATTTTGATCTAATTTATTGTCCATGTCAGTTTTAAGGTCTGATATAGCCCTAAGAATTGTCATCAGATTAAGCTGATCGTTATTACCTAACTCGGATACTTCCCTTTGAGTTGTGTTGTCTTTCTGAGGGACTGCATTATCATGTAACCCTGTATGTTTGTTGTTCATTCTCGTTTCTGTTGCCTGACCCTGTTCTGTACTTAACGGTATTTCTGCCCTTACACACTGTTGAACTTCCATATTATCTGTTTCTGATACTATATTTTGACTGTTATCAATCAAATTAGTTACATCTGATACATATCTATCCAAAGTAATTACAATGCTATCATTTGAATTTACTCCTTCCATTTCTTTAGCGTGTATATTTAATTGGATATTACTACTTGACTTTCTCCTATTAATCCTACCACTTCTAAGCATAATTTACACTCGCATTAAATTATAACATGCACAATATACATTTACAAAGAAACTTTATCACTGTTACTGTATAAAGTTTTTGTCTGACCCTTTTACGTGATCTTACGTTGACCAAACGTAGAGCTGAGGTGTAGTCTTGCTGTCCGCAGTTCGTGCCCCTCTCTCATGAATAAAGTTCTTATAGACCTTAGATGCTGTGGATGTGTTGGTTGTTTCTTGACGTTCTGCGTTGTTTGATGTCCTGTTGGCAGTCTGAAGATTTTCTTGTACCCGTAGTTTTTTTCTTTCTTACTTTGCACCTTGATGATTTCTCTGCTGGGCTCTTCGCTGGATTTCTCTGCTGGGCTCTTCGATGGATCGTCGTTGTTCCTTCGCTGCGTTCGCGTAGCTTTTATTTTTTACAAGTAATACGATGTTGGCCTCCAAACTTGCTACATTAGCCCCAACATTCGGGCTCCAAACTTGCTACGTCGGGCCTCACGTTCCGGCGCCAAACTTGCTACTTTAGAGCCACGTTGGGCGCCAAGCTTGCGGTATACTCGTGGAGGGAGAGTATAACTCGCAGTATGTCAGATATATTAATATATGAATTAATATATGAACTCTGGCGATACTGATAATTATCTTGTGTTTTAGTTGTTACTCTTAAAGTTTATCTTTATTTTCTGCCACGGCTGCTGTTATTTGGGTTTCTGGTAGAGCTTGTATAACTTTGCAGGGTGTGATACGGGAAGGAAGGTAAAAAGTAACAACTCTAACAATAGATTAAGTCATGAAGAACACTATGATTTAATGGCACACGCATTTACTGTTTTAGTAATAAGCTACCCAGTTGCTTAAGTTAGTTGGAGCTGTAGAACGGTCGAGCCCTACCACGTTCGTAAGCCAAACTTGCGGTCGCTGAGCAATCAAGTATTTTATACATGCTCTAGAAATAATTGTAATATTTATCACACGTTCCTATAGGCCTTTAAATCGACAACCTTTCACCGTTCCTACTACATTATAAGAAGTAAATAATATCGCTTGCTTCTGAGAGCTTACATGTATCTTATTCACATCGCAGCACTTTATACTCAACCGCCCTGGCTGATGGAGACGCTGGAACTAACATTTCTCCCCTTGAAGATTTTAAACACATTCTTCCTTAAAATTTCATTGTCTGTCTTCGTTCAGCTTGGAACCTTCCAGAAGACTTACCCGGCTATTGTTCTACGTTTGCAAACATGTGGCCTCTCTACAAACATATGATGTTTTCGCTTGTCGCCTTTTATATTTCACAAAGACTCAAGGTCTGGCTTTTATGACTTTCCCGTACAAGTCCTTTTTTCCTGGGCCCTAATTCTAACACAAAGATATGTTTGTCGGCTTTTAACAAGAATTCCACAGCTCCAGCTACACTTGCACATACATAAAACTTATGGCTTAACTTCTATTTATACAAGTATTTTTCTTATTAATACCATTTCACATTACAATTCACATTATTGTATATATGGCATATATATAACCATAGTTACTGTCTCAGTGTACAGCGCGCGAATACTTTGAACAGCACTCAGGGAGTCTGAACAAATAAAACAGTGCCTAAGTCGTGTCGCTGGATGTATAAAAGAGACTGATAAATACTAAAACTTTCGGCGGTAAAAATCGAATATTGGCCGGGGAAACGAAAAGTAAAAATATGTTGAACAAAAACCAAGGCACACTATACTCATACAGCAGTCTTAGACCCATCAGTATATATAAAATAAAAGTCCCCTAAATGCGCCTGAAGTTCTAAAACCGCGGATCTAAGAACCCAAGAAGGGATCTCATTCCTCGGCATCGACGTTAACCCTAAGTGACAGTGGGTCTCAGCGCGCAAACATGGAGGAAAACGCGTTTGTCCTCTGGGAAGGGCCGGCGCTGGCGCAACGTCCAAATGCCAAAGAAGCTGCCGAAATCGAACCCCTGGAGGGAGTAATGCAGAGGAGCTAACTAAAAATTGCCGATCAAGCGAATCCTCGAAAAATAACTCGAAGGACGGGTGGACAGGCAAGCTTAAGAGCCGACAGCCATAGCTGCACAAAAGCATCTCACGCCTGAAGGACAGCGGAGGCTCTGCAGCTTCAACATATAGACTGGGTACAGGGCTAGTTGGAAAGGCCCATGTAGCGATACTTATGCCACGATGGTGAATGGCATTAAGGTGACGTAACATCGACGGATGCGCCGATGAATAGACAATGCACCCCTAATCAAGCTTGGATCGGACCAAAGAGCGGTAAAGACATAGAAAAACGGTCCGATCGGCTCCCCAGGATGTGCGGCTTAAAACACGTATAAGATTAAGATAACGGTCACACTTTGCTTTTAAAACTGAAATGTGCGAAGCCCAACTCAGCTTTCGATCAAAGATCAACCCCAAAAATTTCCCCTTGTCTGCAAATGGAAGGACCTTCGGCCCAAGATGGAGAGAGGGCGGAGGAAAAGCCTTCCAGCGCCAGAAATTGATACAGACGGATTTCTCGTCAGAGAAATTAAAGCCGCTGGCGTTACTCCAGACGTAGAGATGGCCGATACACCTCTGGAGACGGCGTTCGAGCAGACAGGTCCGACATGAACCACAATAAATGGCAAAATTGTCAACGAAAAAGGACGATGAAATCCCAGGTGGAATAGAATCAATGATCGGGTTGATAGCAATCTCAAAAAGTGTGGCTCTTTGTACAGAGCCCTAGGTACACCGTTTTCTTGAATAAAACGATTAGATAAAACCGAGCCCACACGTACACGATGGTGCGTGATAAATTCCCGAAGAAATATGGGCAGACGTCCGCGTAAATTCCATGCGTGAAGTGTACGTAAAATGCCGCCCCTCCAACAAGTGTCATAAGCTTACTCTAGGTCAAAAAGCACAGCCACTCTTTCACACTGTTTCACAGAAACCCATTCATAATATGCGTCGACAGAGACACCAGATGGCCGACGGTAGAGCGGTGGCGACGAAATCCGCACTTAGCGCTCGCTAGAAGTTTCTGAGACTCAAGCCACCATGTCAACCGCCCGTTGATCATGCGCTCCATCACCTTGCAAATTTAACTGTTGAAGGAGATAGGGCGGTAGCGTGAAGGTAGTTGGCGATCATTCCTAGGCTTAAGGATAGAGATAGTGTTGGCTTCGCGCAAACGGAATGAAAAACGCCGTCTTGTCAAATAAGGTTATAAACCTGTAAGAGAAAGAGTTTAATGTCGGCTGAAAGCTTCTTTAACATCATGACATGAATGCCGTCCGGCCCAAGAGCGGAGTGCCTAGAGCAATGAAGAGCGTGCTCCAACTCCCTCATTGTGAAAAGTTCATTATAACACTCCTTATTAGTAGACCAAAATGTAAAGGTCCCGGAATCCAGCCTGTGTTAGAGAGTGCGAAAACCGGCGGAATAATGGGTAGAACTGGAAACCGCTTCAAAGGCAGCACCCAGAGTGTTAACAGTGGCAGCCGGATCCACTATGGTGGCATTGGAAACCTGAAGGCTAGACACAGTACAATGCCACACTTTACCGAGAAGCGACGAAGTTTATCCCAAAAAAAGACGAAGGCATGAAGCGATTAAAAGACTCGACAAAACTAGTCCACGACGCCTTCTTGCTATCCAGAATAATGCGACGAACCCTGGCGCGCGATTGTTTAAAAGTAACCAAATTATCAAGTGTAGGGTGTCGCCGAAACACCCTAAGCGCAGTTCTACGGGCACGAACGGCGTCCCGGCAATCCTCGTTCCACCACGGAACAGGAATACGCCGAGGATGAGAGGATGAACGGGGAATTGTGGGCTCGGCGGCAGATAGAATCGTACACGTAAGGTGCTGCACCATTTGGTTAACGTCCGTGAAGAGCTGGTCCTCAAAACACACGATGCTGGAATACAATCTCCAGTCGGCTTTTCTAAATATCCAGGTAGGTACTCTGTAATGCTGCACATGGTGAGACAGAAGAGAAACGATGCAGGTGTAATGGTCGCTGGAGAAGGTGTCAGCGACGACGTTCCACTGCAGACGACTAGCAAGCTGGAGTGAGCAAGCGGCTAGGGCCAAGTGAGTGAATGTACCAGAAGAATCAGACGGAAAAGTAGGCTCACCTGTATTGAGGATGGAGAGGTTGAACTGATCAAAAATGTCGGATAGAAGAGTTCCCCTCGCACAAGCCCTTGGCGAATCCCACAGGGGATAAGGGGCTTTAAAATCTCCCAACAGAAGAAATGGTGTTGGGAGAGCGGACAGGAGATCTCGAATGTCCGCGTTAGCGAGGGAAGATGATGCAGGTGAATAGTCAGTGCAAACAGAAAAGAAAAAGCCGGGTAATTGAAGCCTAACGGCAACAGCTTGCAAGCCGGACGTATGTGTAAGAGATTGAAAACGAACTTCATTACGAACTAATAACATGACAGCTCCATGAGCAGGAGTACCCTCATCCGGTGCCAGATCGTAGCGAACCGGAGTATCCCTTGGAGAACAAAAGGGTCGTGTGGACGAAGCTTGGTCTCCTTGCAAACACACGACCATAGGTGAATGGGGACGCAATAAAAGTTGCAGTTCCGCCCCATGCGATCGTGCATCACGTAAATTCCATGTCAGGATAGCCGTGAATAAAAGTGATAAACTTCTTACTTAGAAGGGCGGCTCAAAATAAATGTTTGCTTAACCTTGGTGCTCGGGTTTTGGTATGGTGTTAGTCAGACTCCACAGGCTCCTCGAAGGGATGGCCCACGCGCTCAGTACCAGAAACCGATTCAAGCGCCGAGAATCGGTTCTAGGTGGCAATGGGTGAAGGCGGCCGCTGAGCGTGGCTTGTCCCAGGAGCATCCTGGGACTGCGACCTACGAGGAGGAGAAGGTGAACTTTTCTTACCGCGCGCACGCGGAGGGTTTTTAAGAAAATCTTCCCTGCGAATTTTCTGCTTTGCCTTCTTTTCAGTTTCTTGAGACTTCAGAACCTTAGGATCAGCTTTAAATGGCTTGATAACCGTGCTAGAAACAGCCAGATGTCGATGGTGCTATTTCTGTTACCAAAACTTTTCGGCGCTTGTTCGAAATAATGGAGAAAGCGGGCGCCATAAGGAAAGAAATCCACCACCTTTGCAACCGTCTCCGACCTTGGGCTCTAACTTCCCGGGCGTTAACCCGCCTTGGGTGAGTGGCCTATCTATACCAGACACACCCCAGGGTCACACCTCCCAGAACATAGACAGAGGCACCCAATGACCGCGGAAGTCAGCAGCTCATGCAATGCCCCCCCCCCCCACGGGACTGCAGTTGAACAGACGATACGAACACATACCCTACATGACGACCCCGGGTGGTGGAAATGACGCCATTACCCACTCAACCACCTGCGCACCCAGTTTGCCGGTATCCGTCAGGCTGTGTCCACGGAGGATTAAAATAAAATGGGAAAATAAACCAAAAGTTTTTGGACTTTCGCACGCAAGGTAGGCCGGCGAGGAAGAAAAAGAAATGTGCGAATAGTCGTGGTGAAAAATGGTCGGAAATACACTAGAGAAGAAAGAAACGATGGCGAGGGGCGGCATGGAACGAGATGCAAAGAACGCACGAGAGCCTACCTTGAGTCCCCCGGTCACAAGGGCGAACCCACCTCGACCGAACAAGGGTGGAGGAATGATGTTGATGGTAATGAAAGACTCGGGCACCCCGGGTACGCCTAAGCCGTACTCTCAAAAGTTCGAGCCCCTGGGGAATATCATAGTAAAATTTTCCTGAAAAGGATAGAGGAGGATTCCGTTGATGTACAGATTAAAACGAAGGAGGTAAGCTTTGTTTTCGTTCTAATACGTATTACCTATAGTAATACATTTTTATATTTTTCTCCTGTGTAGATTATTTAGTGTTGGGACAGTACCATTACTGCTGGTCCCCCACTGAAAAATATCACCGCACCGCCACTGCATACAGATGAAAAATTCAGTCAATTTCAAGCCACTTGTGCAATTATAGCATAAATGCGTTCAAGCATGCAGTTGCGGTCTAGCCGCCTTAAGAATACTCTGCTGTGTTGTGGTTATGCGTAAACGTTCATGGACATAACTTTAATGTTATTTTGGAGCATTTGTTGGCGCTTGAATGGCTGAAAGTGATACTGAAAACAACAAGTTTAACTATCTCTAATTACTATGTTTAGAACAAGCAGTAAAATAGGCTGAAGCTAGTGTGCCATAAAGACTCCCGCCTTGTCTAATAACTTTAAATTTCTATTTTAAGTTCCCCACCTATTTGTGAAGACAACAGGATTCTCTAATATGGGCTCAACTTTGTGATCTCTTTACAAATAGGTGAGATATTTAGAACATAAGCTTGAGCTAAGGACACTCCAAGGTGCCAAAGTTAACCACTGGTAAAGTACGAGTTATGTACGCAGAAACCAAATACGATAAATTAACGTTTCTCACAAAACATGTATTGCTAATATGGGAAAAAACGTTTGATTCAAGGGATATAAACCCTAGATTATATATTTGAAGCGTCCGTTTACTGTAAAAATGACATTATATCCTTACTGCAATTTATTGTATCGTTGCAGTTTAATGTATACGTATGTTGACGGAATATTTCCATTTCTGCACATACAAGTCTACTTTAGGATACGAACAGCTTAAAAGAACCCGCACCGGACTTTCCTCTGAAGCTTTGTGTAAAGCTTAAGGTTTTCGTGGAACTTTCGGCTGAAGTTTCTGCACAAACGTAAGTTTGATGCTATACTACTTCTCACAACGTATACAGCGGGTATACTCTCACTACTACGTATCACACAATGCTGACCTTTTTCACACATGGTCGACTGTAGGCATAGAAGCATTCTTTACATTTGTTGGGAACCTAACTATACAACAATGCTTTGATAGGTGAGTAGCGTTAACAGGGTTACATTAAAAAAATGGATTATATTCAGTTGTCGGCTTATATTAGTTTCAGCAATCTGGATGGTCCCTTTATTGTTAAACTCAGATCAATTTGGTTTGTATCTGAATTATGATCGTGTATTTAGCAAGAGACTTGATGGCTAAATAAAATAAAATCTTAAGTGTCTGTAAGAAAGATTTAACCACAATAATGTATATTTAGATGAACCATAAGTTAAATACAACATGACTTTTACTAAGCATATCTCCTTGAATTAAACATCTAAGACCGGATCTTTTGTTTTAAATGTTATGTCCTTATGTCAGAAGCATGAGCTTTGAAGAAAACATATTGAAAATAAGTGCACATTTATATGAGAAGGAAACAAGCTCACAAACATGCACATAATATTATTCCTGAACTTCAGGTGGGTTTGCTTTATGTGGAGAAGAGTCTTTGGTAAATAATCCTGAAAATTGTAAGGTATTAGAGGGATCTGCATATAAAGTAGCCTTAATTTGTTTGATTTCAGAAGTTCGGCTATAGTTCTTCAAATTCTTATTTATACCACGGGTACGGAAAAAAGGTTCCAATACTTACAGAGGAGGTACTATACAACAAAAGAAGAAAAACAGTTCCTATAAATATTAGTGGTAAACCTAACTCTTCTGAATTATAATCTTATTTTGTATGAAGAGCATATCTTGCACTTCCAGTGCTTTGACACGAAACGAAAGAGCACACTGTACTTAAATGTTTGTTGCTATGCAGCACAGCGTGTTTGCATATAAGCAAGAACAGTTCACAAGAGCATTCAAGCCACAATATTCCACTGTGTGCTACATATGTACTGCTCTATCAGTCAGATATATCATTTACGTCTGGTGTACGGTAGTGCTCAAATAGGGCATGTGTTTTGTCACACTGCAGTACTGTATTTTGCTTTCTTGCCCTTCTCTAGATTTACAGCACCGGGCTATTTTCATCATAGGGTTAGGAATTGGCTAACACGAGAACTTCATAAGCGATGGATTGGTCCTTCGCCTTTCCGTTCTTCTGACCTCTGTCATTTAGATTTTTATCTTGGGGGAATTTAAGGACCATGGTGTATGCAGTACCCATAAATTATGTGCAGACACTACAAGAAGGAGTGTTAAATGCCTGTGACGCAATCCGGTAGCAGCCAAAGGTGTCCAAAGAATCCGTGATTCCATGAGACGCAGGGTGGAAGGGTGCATTTCAATGGATGGCAGCCATATCGAACACCTATTATGAAGAGTAGATCCAAGACATGATAATAATTAATTGTAGTGTAGTAAGCCATACCTCAGCAGATATTAAGTTTATGACCAATGCTTTTAGGAAATGCTTTTCTTCTTATGTTGCATACTACCTCCTCTGTAAATATTGGAACCCTTCTTCCGGTCACCATGCATAGAAAATGAACTAAAGTGTTGAATTATAGCAACAGCCCATTGAAGACACCATTAGAAATTGAGAGGCTCAGTGGAATAAGGGCCCATCCCAACCGATGTTCGAATTTCAGTTCTATGCAGAATACGTATCTTGGAGCCAACTTGTGTTAGTGTTTACCAGCTGAAAGTTCAATTATTACTCGTTAGACGGTATTGGCCCTTTCTGTTATGTATATTGTTTTAAATTTGTGTTGCCTTAGCGGAAAAAAGCCCCATCCCAACTCCTGCCACGTAATCATATATTGCGCTCTCGTCTGCAGTACGCAGCAAAATGCCTGGCTCAGCTGATACATGTCTTAATGGTGATGTTAATATGTGAAAATAGTAATGAAGAGTTAGTAAAGGAGCACAGTTTTCGTGACATATTCAATAGTGAGTTTAATATTGGATTTAAGCTCCCCTCAATAGATACATGTAAAGTATGTAATGAGGCGCAGCAAATGGAGTCAAAACTGCTAGGATATGAAGTACATCTTTGGAAGACTGATGCAGCCTATGAGTCTCTGAAAAGAGACAAACAAGCTAGTAGAGCCAAAGACAGTGATACTTTAGTGATTACAATGGACACTCAGCAAACACTTCCAACTCCTCACTTGTCGACCGAATGTGTGTTCTATCAGCGACTACGATGGACTTACAACTTTGACATTGATCTGTGCAACCATGATACTGCAGTCATGTGTGTTTGGCCTGAATCTATTGCTTCAAGAGGTGCAGATGAAATTAAAAGCTGTTTATTGAAAGTATGTCATTGATTGAAGAAAGCGTTGGCAAAAGGAGCCTTCTTGTGTATAGCGATTCATGTATTGGTCAGAACAGGAACTTTGCAATAATGGGTCTCTGGCTATATATGATTGATTGTGGAATGTTCCAGGAAATCGAACACAAATTCCTTGTGCCAGGCCACAACTTCCTTTCCTGTGATGCTGACCTTGGTGTCATTGAAAAACTTAAAAGAAAAACGTAAGTGGTTTATACGCCTGGACAGTGGTGTGATCTTATTCAGGAAAAGGCGTGTGAGGAGGCCTTTCACTGCTATCGAAATGGGGACTGAGGATTTTAAAGGTCTCACAAATCTAAACGAAATGTCCATTAAGAGTAACGTGATTTTGAGCAAACAGAAAGTAGACATAAGAAAAGCATCTCAGTTTCGGTTTGTGAAACATACTCATGCAATGGATATAAAGCTCGGTTTTGGGAACTTGGCTGCAGAAGAAACAATGAGCCTACAAAAAGGGAAGAGGAAGCCAGCTGTACTACATGATGTTGTGTTGAACATAAAATAGCCGAATGACAGGGAGTAAAAGAATGCAAAATTGGATGATTATTATGAAATTTTGAAATTTATACCACCTATGTATGAGAAATTTTATAAGGGCCTTAGTTCAAACAAAAATGATGCAGAAGCTTCAATTGTTAAACACCTTGTTTAATGAGTTGTAAATCTTTTTTATTATATGGTTTAGTATAGTTTTGTTTATTCTATCACTTATTCACACTATAACTATAGTCAAAACGTAAATGTCAAGTTTCTTTTATTAATTTGCTTACACTCTTTACCCTTTCCGCAGAAATCAATCATTGAATCTCAGTGAACATTTACAGGCACAAAGCACATTTTATGTAAAATCTGCATGCCAAATTTCATTTACCTGTGCTCTTTACATTTGAAGTTATATAAAGGCTAAGAAAACTCATGTTTTCTCAAACGTTAATCTAATTGGGATGGGCCCTTATTCCAAGGAGCCCATCAATTGTGTGTTGTAGTGCTGTTTTCATGTGCCTGTATTTTATATCTCAGTACCCTAGTTCGTTTTAAATATTTTAAACCTTTAGTCGAAGTTAAACTACTTAATTACAATAGTACTTATGTATACAGAATGAACTAGAACTCCACCAACAAAATTGCAGGGATTTTTCAGGGTATTTCGGTATGAAGAACCCGCGGTCTCTGGCGGCTCGTTACAATGTAATTGCATTTCTTTGGTTTCAAGCCCTAGTAAGCTTTGTATCTGTATTGCACTTAAAATACTGCACAAGAGTGTAAATGTTGATCGTAAACGCTGTGTATCTTGTTTGTAAACAAGCAGTTTCCATTCGCTCATAGTAACTACTGTTGACAAGGGTAATGGCCTCTTTAACTCGTTACCCTCAATTTGCATGCAGTAATACTTGGTTCTGTGTAGGGTTTTGTTTTTCCGGAAGTGTTAGCTCTGGGTTAACGGTGATACACAGAAGTATGGATAGGTTTACTGATGAAGAGTTGGCCGACATGCGCCTCGTGGGTGGGTTCACTGAATGCAATGGAAGAATGGCAAACGACGCTATAATAAGCTGTTCTCGCACCAACGGCAACCACATTACAATATTTTTGCATCTGTACATAGGCGCCTACGAGAAACTGATCTTTCCATGTTAGAATGGAAGACACTGGCCTTGCGAGGTAGTCAGAACACACGACCTGAAGAGAATGTGTTACACACGATTGGTGACAATCCTGCCGCTAGGAGCCGGCGCGTTGCACGATCTCTGAACACAACCAATCAACTGTTTTGATATTCGTATATGAACAACAATTACACCCCTATCATTCACAGAACTGCAGTCTCTGTGGCCAGTCCACTTTCCATTTTGAGTGGAGTTTGCAAATGGATTCCTACAGCAATGTGCAGAAAACCACTATTTCCCTGATTTGGTGTTGTTTACAGATGAAGCCAAGTTTATAATAGGGGCATGTTCAACATTAGGAATAGACTAGTATGGGATTACGAAAATCCAGACGCACTGGTGTGTTGATTCTATCAACAGCAGTTTGCTGTGAATGTATGGGCTGGTATTGTCAATGATTTTGTGGTTGAACCTAACGTACTTCCTGATACACTGAAGGAACTGAAGTACTAATCCATCTTCATTGCCATTAAAGTTTATAATAAACTCTATATTTAACGCTGTAAGAAGTACCAAAATGAAAAAAAGGAGAGCAAAATTAAAATAATAAATGAGACTTTAGTCATTGCAGATATTTAAATTATTATGCAACAGCTTTAGTAAGGTTATACGAATAAATATTATAATAATTACTTTTTGATCATGTGAATACTGAAAGAGATTCCAGAGAAGACCACTCTATGCTTAAAATATTGTGACTATGTAATAATTAGCATACTTACGTATCAAGTGCTTGTACAAAACATTTTCCTGGAATGCACAAATTATGCTTCAAACAGAACAGCTAAACAAAACCCTGAACAAAAGTTGATAAAAATAGGGATTGTAACTGATGTAGGAACTGAACATGTGTTTACAATACATACTATACACTACATTGCATCTGTTTTAATGTGGATTGTTAAAAATAATAATAATAATAATAATAATATATTCTTTGATTATCAACAAGCTATTTTAACATAAATACTGTCTAATATTATTGCTCTATAATATATTCAATATATTTTATGAGAGGCCAATTTTTCAGTATCTCACAACTGGATATGAAGTGCTAGTTTATAGTATTTTGCGTTTGAAACATAAGATTACTATTACGCCCTAAAGAGTTGTAAATGCCTGACAAATGAAAACAATTAACATTCATGTCAAAGATTACAAACAAGCTATTTTAACATAAATACTGTCTAATATTATTGCCCTAGAATATATTCAATATATTTTATGAGAGGCCAACTTTTCAGTAACTCACAAGTAGATATTAAGCGTTAGTCAGTATTTTTAACACTTAAATGATATCAGTGTGATTGTATAATATCAAATATAATAACAGCCCGCCTTAAACCAATATGTGTATAAATAATATATAAAGTGTATGTAACAGTCATTGTATTATGTTTATATTATTATGTACATGTATAATAATGTTATGTGAATGTATTAAGTAATCTAACAATGTAGGAGCTGTGGGAGTAGAAGCTGAAGGTTGCTAACAATGAGGTAACATTGAGACAACAATAAATTAGAAAGCTTAATAATGCTACTAATAACTCTTGGAACAATAATGTAATATTTAAAACAGTTCATAAATGGCCAATCAAAAACTAGAAAAAGCTTAAGTTAAATAAAAGTATTCTATTGCAGTAAAATTAGCCAATCAGATACTTGAAATATTGTAAAAGTATAAATTTAGGCGGTAGAAGGCAGACGCTAGAAGACAGCGTTCCCAGCCGGACGCTACCAGGCAACGTTCCCGAACAGTTCGATACGTATTCAGTGTCAGACATAAAAAATTCATTACAGCGTGAACAATATAAGGTTTACATGTTAAAAAGTAAAAGTCAAAGTAATCTCACAGCTCTACAGTAGGATACATCAGTGAAGTGCTATTTTATCGTGTGAAGGAATAATAAAAGCAGCGAAGTTAAAAATTATAATTTGTGTAAGCCTTCATTCTTTAGCTGCATCAACCCTGCTAAGAGATACGCGTTTCTACAAATTAATACTGACGCAGCCGAGGCAAACATAAATATATAGTATTTAAAGAAACATAAAAATACAAATTTTGATTTTTTTTAAACGTTGGGGCGAAGGCCACCGAAAAAGTAAACGTTGGGGCAAAGGCCACCGGAAAATTGAACATAGGGCGAAGCTCACCGGAAAGTTTGTATCGCACGTGGTGCGAGCACTCCAAGAAACATATCTCCCGCAATATGTAGTGCAAACAGCAATAATAAACAACTTCAAGGTTGGCTCCCATACGTGGGTCAACAATATATCTATATAGAGTTTCTTATAAACTTTAATAGCAATGGAGATGGATTAGTACTTCAGTTCCTTCAGTGGATCTGGAAGTACGTGATGTTCAGCCACAAAATCATTGACAATACCAGCCCATACATTCACACCAAACTGCTGTTGATAGAATCGACACACCAGTGCGTCTGGATTTTCACTTTTCATTTTGAGTGGAGTTTACAATTGATTCCTACAGCAATATGCAGAAAACCACTATTTCCCTGATTGGTGTTGTTTACAGATGAAGCCAAGTTTATAATAGGGGCATGTTCAACATTAGGAATAGACTAGTATGGGATTACGAAAATCCAGACGCACTCGTGTGTTGATTATATCAACAGCAGTTTGCTGTGAATGTATGGGCTGGTATTGTCAATGATTTTGTGGTTGAACCTAACGTACTTCCTGATACACTGAAGGAACTGAAGTACTAATCCATCTTCGTTGCCATTAAAGTTTATAATAAACTCTATATTTAACGCTGTAAGAAGTACTAAAATGATAAAGAAGAGCAAAATTAAGATAATAAATGTGACTTTTGTCATTGCAGTTATTTAAATTATTATGCAACAGGTTTAATAAGGTTATTTTGAGTAAAGATTATAATAATTACTTTTTGATCATGTGAATACTGAAAGAGATTCCAGAGAAGACCACTCTATGCTTAAAATACTGTGACTATGTAATAATTAGCATACTTACGTTTCAAGTATTTGTACAAAACATTTTCCTGGAATGCACAAATTATGCTTTAAACGGAACAGTTAAACAAAACCATGAACAAAGGTTGATAAAGTTAGAGATTGTAACTGATGTAGGAACTGAACATGTTGTTTACAGTACATACTAGGCACTACGTTGCCTCTGTTTTAATGTGGATTGTTAAAAATAATAATATATTCTTTGATTAACAACAGGGTATTTTAACATAAGTACTGTCTGATATTATTGCTCTATAATATATTCAATATATTTTAAGAGAGACCAACTTTTCAGTATCTTACAGTTCGATATGAAGCGCTAGTTTATAGTATTTTGCGTTTAAAACACAAGATTTCTATTACGCCCTAAAGAATTATAAATGCCTGACAAATGAAAAACAATTAACATTTATGTCAAAGCTTACAAAATCTCAAAATAATGTTAGGATCTTAAGTCCATTAATGAAAGAGGAAATTAAACGTAATAATCAGGGACCATTATTTTTTAATAACAATAGTAGCTAAGTTACAAGAAAAAACAGACCGCAGATAAGCCTATAATACTCTTATGGGGAGAGAGAGAGAAAGCTGGTCTTCACGATTTAATCAAATGAAAATAAAGCAAGTACAACATAGTATAATTTAATTTAACTTCTGAAAGATTCTTGAGCAGTGCAGAAAATAAAGAAATAGTTTATGTTATATTATATGTGCAATATAATGTAACATATGCCATGTTTTCTATAAATCACTATTATTCCACCCTATATACACCATAATAATCTCCTAATAATCAAGCGAATTTTACCTGGATATTTCGTATTTAACTGATTTTCGCTAACGTTAAATCCTGGTTTTCTCTAATGTTAAGTTCCAACAGATATGTCCTCCTTTGATTTTGTGTTCACCAATAGATCATCGTCCAGAAGGTAGACATTTGCTCCCCTTTGTTACAGTTACTAATATTCTAGCAAACAAAGTAGGTTGGATATGATTAAGTACCCCGTCTGTTTGATGCAGTGGCACACTGCTTCCAGCTCTGAGGAGGTGTGATTCAATCGTCCTTGAGAGTTTATTATTTTCAATCCTTTTTTAAGCGTGCTGAGAGCACTTTGCGGATGACATAAATATATATCATTGCATTTATAGGGTAAAGTACGAGTACCTTCTACGGTATTGGTAATGATTTTTCACGTCTTTCGACCTATTTACATTTTAAATGCGACGCCAATTGATGAATTAGATAACACATTATGTCAAGACACACAACGGGTGTGTATGACATAACCACATATCTCCCGGAAGTTCCGTGGCTATGATGTTACTTTGACAGTGTTGAGTTTTCAACATTCTAAAAGCATTTATATAGTGGATAAGGAACTACACGTGAAGCCTCTTTCACGAAGAACAGATCTGTGCTCAGGAACGGGAGGAAAAGTCAAGGTCATAAACACATTGCGCAATTGGTCCACCCACGAAACATTTTAATTCAACTTTGCATTTATGCAAATTATCAAATGCCAATTTACAAGTATCAAATTTGCTAAACATTATGCTACATTATCGTGTTGGGATGATTTCGTACGAATTTTTTCCTGTGAATCAATTTATGCCATTAGATCGGTGCTACAATTTTTTACCACAAGGGTTGATTAGCCGTGATTCAAATCTGTAAAAATGACGCTGCAGTGGCGTAGCTGGTATCAAATTTAACTAATATCTACCGGTGAATCCGATGGTGTCATTAGATTTCTTGTATTGTTAGCCTCCTATCCAAATTCGGTAACGTAACGCTAATACTGAGTGTATCTAACGAACATTGCAGGTTACCAACATTTATTGCTGCATGCCATTGAATCAGTTAACACCATTAAGCGTTCTATAAATGAGTGTGTAGTCAGGATCAAGAGTAATAACACCTCAAACCCCCCTTTAAGGGTGTTTCGCCGTTAAAGAGACAAAATACTGACAAGCTAAAGAAACCTCACACACAGATATATATATATATATATATATATATATATATATATATATATGTCGGTATATATATATGTGTGTGTGTCCATTTTATAAAGGAACGACTTCAACCCTTCCCCATCTGATAATTCACGTGCACGTGTCGTTGACCGAATAATATAAATAAGTGATGAATAATCCAATACAATACTTTCAACCGTCGCAAGCTGGGCAGTATTGATGAGAACTATATAACATTTACACAGCATTTACAGATGCATTTATATATTTTGAAGCTTTGCGATTTTTGAAGAGGCAGACTCGTGATTGGGATAATTTACTATAGTGTTGTATACTTTATGTAACTTCGTTTGAATGAGTGAAGCTGGTATCGTAAAATGTACACCGTTTAACATACATATTCCATATAATGATGTTACGCCTTTACATAGTATGAAGCTTTGTGGTTGTTGATGAGATGGAGTCATAATGCCGTAATTTGTTACAATGTACAGACTATAAGAAGATAGTTAATTCTACAACAGTGGTTACACGGCGTATATTTGTAAATCAATCCGCATCGTTCTAAATGGATCTGGCAGGGCTTGAATTTAATGATCGATTCGTCCCCAAAACCTTCACTACTGCGTTTTAAGAAATAACCTACACAGAAGCATACAGATATACACATATAGTCTAAAAAATAGATTTCATTGAGTTTTACTTGTGGACGCTCTTCATCTGCTGTGGCCCTAAGCGTCCTATTCTATGTTGGGCATGAAAGACCAGAAATTTTACTCAGAGGCCTCCGTATCAGGTTAGAGGTTCTTTTACGTGGCGTAAATCTACGACACGGGACCACGGGCTTTACTTCCCTTCCGAAGGAAGCTATGCTAAGGATACATATATTGTATACGTACATACACACATGCATGCATACGTACGCGCACGTAATTATGAGGTATCCTATGTTCGTAACACAAATTAAAATCGCTGTATCTCGCACACAAACGCAAAGTTGCTTGCAGGTAAACGTTGTTGCCCCACTAAAACTAACGCCATAGCCCTGCTAGCTACATATACCAGAGCTAGAAGATCATATGAGTGTAACACACAAAGCTTTAAAATATATCTGTTGCGCTAAAAAGTTTTCTTACCTAAATTAGAAACAGTTAAAATGTGGGTTTAAAGTAACTTGCTCTGTAAAAATCCCACTTGTCAAGCTAAGAAGGGACGGAGAAGTTAGGTTTAAATCATTAAAAAGTATCTGAACACAGCTAAACGCTTAGTATGAAGAGGTATAAGGAAATCGTAAAAAATCGCGTATTTAAGACAAGTTGCACTTGAATATTAAAAACATTACACACACACTCACACACCCCACCACCACCAGTTTCAAAAAACTTCTGCAACCCTTCCCATATACCAGATTCGCACTCATAGATCTGTTCGTATGATGAATATAAGTATTTTTCCTGCGTTTCAGAGTGTTCTATCCTCCTTGCACATATCTGCAAGGAAATCGTTTACATTTTGAGGTTGAAAGAGCTGGTGGGAGATACACCAGGAAAGAGAAAGAAAGAAACTACAGTTGCTGTTTCACCACGCAGGTAAATACGGACATAGAGAGAGCGGGGATATGGGATTATAATAGAAATATAAATGGCGTATAGTTGGAATATGTTAACGAAAAACGGGGTACAGATAAGAATATACACACTTGGATTTATAGAAATAGGGTAAATGTAGAATAAAATAAAAACAAAATAATAATAATAATAATAATAACAACATATGATTGTATCCCTGGATGAAAATTAACTTAAACACAATACCTAAGAACTGTAGTAAAAAAGGTCAATAATAATAATAATAATAATAATAATAATAATAAACCCATTATCAAAGTGTGTATGAAGCAAAACACGCCTTTGATCAATACATTGCATGTAACCCGAAGAAGTATTTCTGCTATAATCGAAATAAAAATGTAATAATGCACATGATTCTTTAAACTGGATAAATTCCGATCACCCGAATCAGTGTAACGTCTTGTGTTACATATAGTAATGTACAATAACACTTAAGCGTATTGCGCGAGAATGTAGTAACAAAAATTACAGGATAGTATGCATTTCCAATTTAAAAACATTCTAGTAGTCAAATTATTTGAAAGTTCTGAGTCCTAATATGCGAAAGAAGACACATATATTACCATTTATATGTTCTAGTATTTATCCATTGTTCCACTTCATGGTGTTATCCCTTTTTAAAAATTTCGCCGATCTTTCAATCTTTACCATGCGCGGTGTTTGCAAAAACATGCTATACGCATTTAGACCAACAAAGGGTTCCGAAAAATAAAATATTTATACTTTAATATTAAAGAAAGGTTATATTGTTCAGAAAAAAGTTTACGACTCCCTCAATTGACGAAACAGAGCTCGGAGAGAAAGAAGCGCAACGTTAATGGAACCTAATGGGTTAAGTGCAATATGCGAAAACCAGATCTTACTACTTAGCGTCCTAAACTAGCTGCAAAATTACTGATAATTAACTGCCTTACAGACATTCAAAGGAAAGTAAAACTTATAAGAGCACCATTTTACTTTCACTTCCTCACAGTTACAGAAACCAAGAAGGGTCTTTGTTTTCCTTCGTCTTTTATTTATGGACGATTTTGAACTGCTGTGTTCGTCAACGTCCCAGCCTAAAATGGGCGTGAAGGAGCGGTAATTTTCCTCAGAGGTCTCTATATCCGGCTTGAGGTTCGTTTACGTGCCGTAAATCTACGACACGGGATGACTGACTTTACTTCCCTTCCGAAGGAAGCCACGCTAAGAATGTTTACGCCCTAAAAATAAATAGCCTTCCGCCGGGTTTGAACCCGCAAAATTTTTGGTCTTTCACGCCCAATATAGAATGGGACGCTAAGGACCACAACAGTTAAAGATGATCCAGAAATAAAAAAACTCAACTTCAAGAAGAATGCTGTGTTGGTTGAGGACCCATCCATTGAGTGCGCAGCTGGCTTGCCCACAGAACACTATTATACACACAGCTATAAACCTTTTACTCTTACAGTTGTATGTATTATTAGTACTATTATGTCATGCATTAAGGTCCCAGAGCCGGGCGAAAGTCTCGAAAACATCCTGGTTCAAGAACCCGTACCACTACTAGAGCTGCCCAGAGAAATTGATGAACGACCCGTCCAAAAAGAGCCCTCTACTTTCCACGGGGAATACCCTTTACTTTGAGCAAGCATGAGCGCCAACTGTCTGGACAGCTGTACCCGAAAGGGAAGAGGGAAGCCCAATGAAAGAGAAAGGAAAGTCGTGATGGCTGAGAAACCGCTAGCATTCGTCTACCGAGTAGGGAAAACCTCAAACACTCAATGCCAGAGTAAACGGTCGGCGGGAATCAAACCTGGCTCCCGAATGCAAGAGAGAAAGAAACTTTACGTAAAGAAATAACAGGTATATTCACTGAGCAACAAGGGGATAGAGAGAGTCATGTGAATGTAACACATCGGATTTCTTTAAAGTGGAGATGTGCTTCCTCCGCTGAAAAAATATACATCGTTTTTCAGTTGATCTGGTTTGATTCTAGAAAACTTAGATCCTTAGAAAGGTATCTGACATTCACTAAAAGTATAGAAAGATTCAGTACAGGTTTCTGAACAGCATGAGCGTGATTATGAAGTTAAATATTCAGTTTACCTATACATTGCAGATATAGGCAGTCACGGTGGATGAAAAGTCCCCCAACATTCGCCTACCAACAAGGAAAAAGCACGAAGAACTCAATGATAGAGTGGGCGGGCAACGGGAGTTGAACCAGGACCTCCTGAATGCGATTGGAATTAGGCAGCATAACCACAGAGGCGCTTACGTTAATCGTAATATGTAACCGTATGTTTATAAAATTTAACATGGGCAGTATATGTAGCTTACATATACATATAATGCATGCTATTCATAAATTAGGCCAGCATATGCAAAAAGTGGAAAAAACAAAGAGTCAGGAGATTTTCGTAGTAAATGGCATATGTCAAATACTGAATTAGCACAATAAATAAATAAAGGCTTATTTACATACCGTACTTAAACAAATTCAGCCAAAACTCAAGCGTCCCAACCAGAAAAAGAAAGGAAAAATCTCATGAGTTATTCTTGTAAGACGCGCAACCTGTACATATTTCGAGTATGCTAATAAGTGGACCTCGTGTCTTTGAAATATGACGTTCACACACGCACACACTCGACATCAACAATGGTAATAATAACAATAATATTAATAAAAATACTTAAATATTTATGCTTGGAACTTAGTCTCTCTAGTGGTAATGGTACAAACGGCACCAAATGACACACACATCAGGCAAACAAATAAGCATTGTTAGGATAGACAATAAGTATCATAGGATATTGAAATATTACAGCGATAATAATGATAACAATAATAATGTTAATAACATTAATAACGATAATAACGATGATGATAATAATAAT
The DNA here is from genome assembly GCA_030765065.1 of Deroplatys truncata. Lineage (NCBI taxonomy): Eukaryota > Metazoa > Arthropoda > Insecta > Mantodea > Mantidae > Deroplatys > Deroplatys truncata. The sequence goes on along the minus strand of CM060990.1, from coordinate 402,662,358 downwards.
GCACAATATAACTTTAGTTAAAACATGTTCATCCCATAACAAACAACAAACCAGCAAAACATAACTCGTGAAAGAGCTTGTTGAAAATATACGCACTACATAGAATAAACATGTCTGAAGCTATCTAGAAACAAGGATCTGAATGAAAAGTAGGAACAGAAATGGGAAACCGGAAAAGATGACCCCATATTGTTGGAATTATATATTTCTATAATTTCTAGATAACCTATACCTTACGATGAATACTTCACTAAGGATGAATTTTTCGGTAGAAATTATCTAATAACAATTCTAAGAATAGTTGTTAAGGAGTGATCTAAGAAAGTCATGTGAATTTAAACACTAGAAACTTTCTTACTTTGATTATAAATTTCTGCCAAAAATAGCAGCCACGAGGATAAGGGAGGCATATCGCAACCATACATTCGTTTTACATCACATGTGGTACAGAGCTGTATAACATGGAGCTACACCTACCTGTTTCTGCTGTCACGATTCCACTGAAAATGGTCTCTATGTAACTTAATGGTTTAAGGGCTTGCAAAATACATTCGGAATCTCTGCTTTATCATGCTATTTGCTCTACCATACAAAATATAATTAATGACCATTAAAACCTTAAAAATATAAAGTCCCCTGGCCCCTTCCCGCAACGACAAGATACACAGAATACGCTACAAGCTGAGTACTACATAGAAGAGGTCTAAATATATGCAAGAGGCAACAGGACAGACCCATTTCTTTAAAGTGGAAATCTTTCAAAAACACGACTCCCTCCCCCTCTCATTCTACACTCTTAAGCACACACTACGAGACCGTAGGAAACAATGCATTACACGCAAAAGAATGTAGGAAGGCGGCAGCTTGACGGGATGGGGGGCAAAACAGAATCTAGTTTTTAATCGACAACTCCAATCTCACAAGGATCCAAGCCCTACGCCTGTGAATATTGCGCTAAGCAAAACGTGCATACACCTCGTCTTCGCTGTTAGCACTACTGTAACTCAGCAAAATGTGTAGTAGCTTCTTAAAAACAAATTCACTTTTTATTTAAAGTATATACATACATATATTCCTTTCTGTACTGTCTCGAATAAAAGATTTCCATATAAGATCTTCAACTAATAAAGCCGTTATCCGAGGTCTAGGGGTACCATGTTAACTTCTAGATCCCCAGATTACGGGTTCAAGCCCGGCGGATGGTAATGAATTTCTTCCAGCGTAAAAATCCTTAACGTGGTTTCCTTTGGAACGGAAGTAAAGCCGGTGGTCCCGTGTCGTGGATTTACGGCACGTAAAAGAGCCTCAAGCCTGATAAGAAGGCGCCTGAGCAAAATTTCTTGTCCTTCACGCCCAGTATAGAATGGGACGCTAAGGGTCATAGTAGTTATAGAGCGTCCATAACTATGTTTCAATTTAATTTTTTTCAATTAATAAGCATGCGTGATGTATGCACCTGAAGCATAAGATGTGTGAGCTTCACCTCTATGATAAAACGATTAGAAAATAGATAGTGTCTAGGGTATAAGAGTTCTTTGGCATGTATAGCTATTTCATCTTAAGAATAGAAGGAAGAACATATTCATGTCGGTAATAATAGTATTAATAATAACATACACTGTGTGAGTTAATTTTACGGTAAATAGATTCAACAATATAAGTCGTACATACTCGGTTTATCCGGTTCAAACCCGGTGGAAGGCGATTTCGGTGTAAAATCCTAAGCATGGTTTCCTTTGGAAAGGAAGTTAGCCACTGGTCCCGTGTCTTAGACTTACGGCACGTAAAAGAGCCTCAAGCGTACTAAACAGGCCACTGAGCAAAAATTTCAATCTTTCACATCCAACATGGAATGGCACGCTAAGAACAATAGCAGCAAAAGTGTGTCCATATATGAAATTCAATTTAATTGCTCATAATATAATGCCTAAAGTCAACCACTCTAATGAAGATTATGTTTGCATTATATTAAAATCGTTATAACTAGCTTAATAAATCAGAAGTACAATACATTGTTATAAATATTCGCACGCTTAATGGAACCTATTTGCGAGGTACTCAACACTTCCGTACTTGGATGTCCTGAGTGGACCATTTAAGTTGGGACTGTGCAGTATCTACAAAACTAAGCGTTTTAGACACAAATGTTTTTAGTAAACGTTGCTTCATATTATGGGAAAGGTAAATGCCATTACTCGTGTTTTGTTTGGAGGAGGTTATGATAGTCGTTTAAGGGTCAAATTAATGTCTTTAAATGGGTACATATAATTAGGGTAAACTTAAATTGACTCTAAAATGACCATCAACATGTCCTTCTAATAAAACACGACTTATGGCATTTACTTTCCCACATAATATCAAGCAACTTATACTGAAGGCACTTCTTTCTACAGCGCTTAGTTTTGGAGATATTGTACATTCTCAACATAAATGGTCCTCCTGTATAAGGAAATTGTTAAAAATAATCACAATACAAATCCTGCTGAATTCAAATACACGAATACGTCTTCTCATAAAACACAAAAGTAATAAAGCATATGGATTACTCCTATTGCAGGGAGTTTAGCAAGCAGACCAACATGCTGACCGGCAAGTGTAGTTTCCCACACATCCAAAGACTGCATCTTCAGCTAGAGGAACCTATAACATAAAGGACATACAAAAGGTTGATACCAAATACGGGACCAGAACCGTGGCTACCCTGGGTAAAAAGCAGGTATTTCTTCCAACAAGATAGTCGTCCTCCGTCGTGTAATGGTTACCATGCTAGTTTCTAATTCCCCAGGTCGCGGGTTCAAATTCGGCGGTGGGCGATGGATTTTTCGGGCGCAAAAATGCTTAGCTAGGCTTCCTTCGAAAGGGAAGTAAAGTCGGTAGTCTCGTGTGGTAGATTTACGGCACGTAAAAGAACATGAAACCTGACAAAGAGGCCTCTAAGAAAAATTACCGGTTTTTTACGTGCAATTTAGAATGGGACGCTAAGGACAACAGAAGTTAAAGAGCGTCCCTAAATTAAACTCAATTCAATTCCAACAAGATATTCCGCCCTAACAGTCGAACAGATGAAAGAAACATCTGGGTATTTTCAATTGGTATTCCATGGACTATTACAAGCCGGCAGGTTTAAAACATACAAACTGCTTTTTGTCACTGTGGAGGTATGTGGCAATAATTCAACTTATATTCCAATGTTAATGCAGAGAGACTATCTTTGGGGCTACAAATGCATGATTAGCTGTAAAATAGTATAGCGAGCAACTAAAGTCAGCAAAGCGATATTAAAATTGAAAAAGACATATATACAGAGTGAATCACCTAAAACGTGCATCGCAAATATTTCGGAAATGGAAAGTTCTAATGATGTGCAGTTCTCACAGCATGGATTGGTAGTCAGGGGCTAATACATTTAGCCAATAAACAGATTTTAATAATACTGAAAAAGTGTATTTTTTTGCAAAAACATATAATTTTTAAATGAAACAATGCCTAGTTATATCAACGGAATAAATGTAGAGTAAATTAGAATGTCAATGATCTTTGTTGCAGGATTCTAGTGCAAGCAGAACACGAGAAATCTTATTTTGAAAAGTTTTCACCCCGACAATTGCTTGTCCCATTCAACCTACTTAGTTGCTAGGTATTATGTTATGTTTGTTTACATTGTGTTTTCTGTCCATTGATTGTATTGCGACATTCTTGTCAGTTAGTTTGTGACAGTTCAGGCAGTAAATCGTGAGTGGAAGATGGGGTTTACTAATGCAGAAATAGCCGACATGCTCATGGTGCATGGAGAGTGTAGGAAGAATGCAGTTCGTTCCTGGTGTATGCGGAAACGTATCCCAATAGACGTCAAACATCTCGGCAATTATTTATCAACCTCTTCAACCAATTACGTGAACGTGGTACTATAACTCCTAGAAAACGTAACAGAAACAAACAAGTGACTGGAGAAGAGGCAGAAATTAATGTTTTGGCTGACGTTACAGTAGATCCGCAAATTAGTTCCCGCACAATCGCACGTGGAAGCGGCATAAATCAGGCAAGTGTACTGCGCATTCTCCATCGACATAGGTTCCATCCCTATCACATCTCTCTCCATCAAGAGCTGCATGGAAACGATTCGGAGAATCGTGTTAACTTTTGTACAGGGGCATTAAGACGTGATACTCCAGATTCATCATGTATCTTGTTTAGTGATGAGGCAACATTTGCTAATCATAGCCAGGTAAACCACAGAAACATGCACTATTAGCCTGTTGACAATCCCCGCTGGCTTCGTCAGGTGGAACATCGGTGTCCATGGAGTTTAAACGTGTGATGTGGGACAGTGAACTATCAGCTCAAAGGCCTTTTGTTCATAGAAGGAACAATGCACACGCACAAGTATCGCAAGCTTCTGACAGACCATCTGCCACATATGCTAGAAGACGTTCCTTTGCAGATTAGGAGGAACCTGTGGTACCAACATGATGGTTGTCCAGCCCATAGTGCACGAAGTACTACAGCTTGTCTTAACGGATTGTTTCCAAATCGTTGGATTGGACGAAGAGGACCTGTACTTTGCGAGGCCTGTTCACCGTATCTGACCCTAGACTTTTTTCTGTAGGGAAGGTTGAAAGACACTGTCTACAAGGATGTACTAACTAAACCAAACGTTACGAAACGGCGTATTACTGCTGCCTGCTCTGAAACTTTCGCTGAAATGCTAGAACGTGTACAGCAATCTTTCCATAGCAGACTGGAAGCGTGTACTGCAGCTGCCGGTGGTCATTTTGAACACATCCTTTGAAGGGCTAAGTTCTCCTTAGCTGTAAGAATCCATAGAAGTATTGTAATTCCCTTTTGTTTTTCTTTAGTTTTTTGCTACCACAGTTGTACAAGTGTCGGTGCGTAAAAGCTTCAAAATAAGATTTCTGGTAAACAGCTTGCACTAGCATCTTGCAACAAACGCCACTGACGTTCTAATTTACCCTACATTTATTCTGTTGAGGTAACTAGGCATTGTTCCATTTAAAAAATTGCATGTTTGCTAAAAAGAATACACTTTCTCAGTATTATTAATACCTGCTTATAGGCTAAATGCCACTGACTATCAATCAATGCTGGGAAAACTGTACATCAACAGCACTTTCCATTTGCAAAATATTTACGGTGTAAGTTTTGGGTGATTCAACCTCTATATATTAGTAATATGTGTTTCCAATGCCTCATTCGGTTCTTGATGCTGAATATAGTCTATGTCTTAAAGCAGGAAATCCGAATATGTATGATATGGGGTACTTGGGGGGAGCGAAAGAAGGGTCAGAACGAGACAGTTTAGAAAAAGCAGAACTGTTAGTGTAAGAGAGGATCCTCAACAATGCCCACATGAGCTTCGTATTCATTGAAGATGCTCAACATTCCACAGCAAGGTTGGAGAATCGCTTATATATAATTGAAGAGATTGGTATACCCATCTGACATAGCGAAAACATTAGCCACATGACAACCCCTTCCGACAATTGAATAAATTAAATTAATTCTATAAGTCAGTACTAGCCTAGTCTTCATAAAGCAGGACAGTGTAAAAGGTGATCTATTGATATGTTAATAAGATCAATAAAGTCTTATTTGTTTATTTTTATAGACTACTTCGTCTTCTAAAAGTTATCGTATTACAATCTTTCACAAAACGCTCCATGCATGCATTTCCCAAAGACTATGATGATAGTTTGGACTTTCTACACATTCAATACTTCAATCTATTGTATCACATGGAAAAGAGCCTTGCGGGTAAACACTTTATGATGTTAAACATATGCAGTTCAGTGATGTCTGGACAACCCATTTCAGAGTAGAATTTGAGGACACTCAGGATGTATTCCGAAGTTTTTGTTTGCTCCTGGCGAATTTCATCAGTACTATTTTGACTCAGTAAGCTACCAGTAAATATGTTTACTAAACAGTTAACAATACCACATTACAGGTTACTGCATATTTTCTCTATACTGCTTCTTAAAACAATAGTTTTACACAGTATTAATTAAAGTGCTAGGTACTCAATGTTACAACTAACCTAACCTTCTTCTCTTGTCTCTCTCTCTCTATCTACCAAATACACACGGAGATCGCACTGATTTCTTTCTTTTGTCTAATGAAAAATGAAGCTTTATTACGAGGTTGGGCTCTGACTTCTACACCTTTCTTACAGAAACCCGAAGTAACAGGCATCTTTAATACCTGTTCTTATTTTTCAGACGCAGGATGGAAAGTTTCTGCATCCTAACCTAAATAACTTTGTTGTCCTATATAGTTACAAATGGTAAGGCAAATAGACTAGGTACCTTACTTGTACTTTGTGTGAATAGGTGATTTAATATTGATTATGTAATAACCAGAGTTAGGGTTTCTAGGTGCGCACCTTTTTTCTTAGGGTAAGTTAAAGCTGTGCGGAAAGATACCACAGTGTGAAATTTTGTTTCTAGTTGCAAAAAGAGGCATATTTCTCGCACCTTTTCCCTTTTTGTGATCTTTACCCCTTTTTGGCACCTTTATACTATTTTCCCCCAACCATGCCCATAATCCCCATTCCCCCCTTTTTTCTTTTAAGTTTCATTCCAATTTATTCTTTAACTTTCAATTAACGTCTACTCAGCTTGCTGTGTACGTGCGTATAGTAAGCCTACCTCTTTCAGTTAACGCCACGCGGGGATTGAAACACACCCGCGACAATGGAAAATAATTGTGCGTTCGACGAAAACCTCTTCCTTCGCTTTAACGCTATAAAGTAGACCGCAATAATGCAATTGACAATGAGTGATTCTATTCCACCAGAATCAGTGGTCTGCTGTTCGTGAATGTGTTTGTTACTATGAGAGACGTCATCTGTTTGCGTGGAGGCGAAGGCTGGACACGCAGAGACGGCAGTAATCTCACCTGCGCAGTTCCGAGAACTATTAAGACTGGGTTCTACTCGAAACTACTATAAGTCACTGAGACTGAAGTTCCAGCATGAATGAGAACATTCTGGAATTTGTCGTGGTGTTATAAGTGAATGTGGACAGCGAATGGCCGCAAGAGTGAGTTGTGTGGCAGTCGCATTGTGTTAGCAAGCAAACTAGTGTTAGCTCTCCAAACGAGTGTACTAGTACTAGATTTTATCAAGCCAAAGGTGTCCAGTGCTCAATTTATTGTTCTGGCTGAGGAATTCAAACAAGATTTCATAGACACTGATGGAACTGTTATGCGATGTACTATTTGTGATTCAGGAAATTTGTTAGATGAAAAACACCAGCGAGGTCGCATCAAACAACACATTTCCAGCTCTAAGCATCAAATGAACAAGACTCTTCAAGCAAACAAATCACGGCAACCTCTATTACGAAATGCGTTTCAACAGAGTTCTTCAAAAAGCCAAAATTTGAAGGAATTAAACATTGATTTGTGTGCAGCTCTTACACAAGAAGGAATTCCACTCAATAAGGTGAACCATCCAGCCTTCAAGGTATTTCTTGAAAAATACACAAAGATGTCAATGCCCGATGAGGGAACTTTAAGAAAAAAACTACATGGAGCCTGTTTACCAAGAAACCATAGAAAGAATCAAGGAGAAAGCGTCTGATTGCGATGTGGGAATCATTGTGGATGAAACCGTAGTCTCAATGGAATGATATGTTTTGAACATTTCAGTTTTTCCCTTAGCAGGGGAGAAAGTTAAGCCCATGTTGTTAAAAATGTACGAGCTGCAGAAAGCCAATGCCAGTACAGTAATGCAATCCATTATGGACTTCTGTCAAAAACTCTGGCCTACTGGTATCGACTTCGAAAAAGTTCTTCTTGTGGTTACGGACCAGGCTCCATACATGGTTTCAGCTGTTAACCAATTGAAACCTTTATTTCCTAACTTGAAGCATCTGGCATGCTGGGCTCATGCCCTTCACAGGGTTTGTGAATCCATAAGGAACGAATATGGCATCGCAAATCAATTCATCTCTGCCCTGAAGAAAATTCTACTGAATCCAAGCCGTGTTGTTTACTACAGGGAAATCACTGACCTGCCCTTTCCAACTTTCCCGGTCATTACTCGCTGGGGATCTTGGATTGAGCGTGCTGCTATTTTGTGTGAGAATTTTGACAAAATTAAAGTGTTTGTGCTTTCTTTGGATCCATCCGATGCATGTGCAATTTCCAAGGCACAGCAACTCCTGTTACCGGAGAAAATACATAATTTGCAGACAGGACTATATTGTGTCCATAGTTACAGGTAACTGCCTCAGCTATTAAACGATTGGAAGTACAAGGTCTGGAAAAGGAGAAGCAATGGGATATTTTTACTTCCGTGAGAGAGCAGTTAGATGGCTTTGCCAAAGACAAACTTGAATCTAGTCTTCAGAAGAATCCAGACATTGAGGAATTCGCCACATTTGTAGAGTTGCCATTCCGAGTGAATACAAGGTTTGCCCCACTAGTTTTTGTGGACGTTGAAAGAAGCTTTAGCATCTACAAATACATTCTATCTCCTAATAGAAACAGACTTACTTTTAAAGACGTGGAGAAGCTTAATGTCATGAAGTAAAACAGCTTCATGTTTCTTCCTTCTTTTGATGAGCGATAATTTGATGTACTCGTTTGTAGTTCAATAAATTAGAATAGAAGAAAGAGAAATCGTTGAATTAGTTAAGAAAATGCACAACTTAACCCAAAATCTCAAAAAATCCCCATTGCTTGTAGTTTTAGAATTCACTTTTATTTTTGACCTAGCAAACGCTTCAGGATTGTTACGGGACTTTTTAAATACCCTTGCGCATTTGGTTGCTAGCTGTTTGTATTTTTAAAACTTCATTTTAAGGCGTTTCTTATTTTCAGCATTTCTGTATATTCAAAATGTTCCACACGATGTAATTTTCATCCATTCATATTGACATTTTTATGCTTATTTCAAAAAGCTCAAATAAATAAAACTGTCACATAATTTTTCTGTGTAATGAATAGTTTTTACGCTACTAATTTTTGAACATAACAATGTATAAAAAACAACGAAAAAATGCAACTACAAAAATTCAAAACTTTTTTTCTCTTAAACTAAGAATGTTAGAAAATATATTATATGACAGATTTGTGGTTCCTTAACAAAGAATCAGCATGAGATTTTTTTTTTGAAAAATGCATCATGTGTTGCATTTTGCATACACCCATGATTTTATATTTTGAAAATGAAGAACTTGAAAGCTAATTAAGATTTTGGATTGAAATTCACAAAACAATTATATCTAAAGAAGTCTGACATCTGGTAAAGCTTGCAGCCGAATTGAATGGATAGTTTAGAAAATAGCAATCTCAGTTATGCATCACCTTAAATAAACCAGCAACTTATTTTCCCTTTTTTCACTTTATTTGAGCACCTTTTCCTCTTCCTTTTTTCATCTGAAATTTGCACTTAAAAATCCTAACCCTGGTAATAGTGTTAATACTTACGAACAGATAAATATCTCAGCAGAGTTCTTGCATTCCACTTCGTTTGTGTTACACGTTCACATTCTTCAACTCAGCTGTTGATTAGTAGTAATAGATGTTCGAGCAGCGGAAAACTACTATGGTCATCAGCGCCGCACATCTGATGATGTCGCTTATTCATCTTATTTTGCTTCTAATTACATTCTTCATTTATGCCGTCTCGACAATTTCGTTAAAGGTGAACGAAACACAAAAGGAATGTATGTTTCATTAATCACGTTAGTTTATCTGCCATCGGGAATAATTAGCAACACCGGCACGACCATCCCATTATCGTAAATTCAAAGTTTATCGAATTAAAGCATCCTTCTCCATACATGCCTGACGTCAACAGATCACTCATTGCTAGGAAATGAGATAAACCCTATAAACAGATACCTATGGCACATTACGAGGTACCTACTTTAAATGAGAAACAAGGTTCACATTAATTTTAACCAGAGGAAATTATAATTTGTCTCTGTAACCCGAGAGGGGACCTAGGAGCTAATCAAGCACTTCTCAATCTGGTTAATACTAAGCGATAGGAATCAGTTCGGCATCTGCTTTTGAACTGACTGAAAGTGGTATTCGACCACAACAGTTTGAAGGAAAGAAAAAATGTGATTTCGAAGAATTTCACCATTCTGACGGTGGTTCCGATACAGTGTGAATACGGATAAACGCGCTGGTTCTATATTCGTTGCACCGCTACAAGTGCAACGAATGTATATCTAGTAATAATGATGAGGGGGTGTGTTTCTCGCACTACGAAAATTAAAAATTGATAAAGGGTGGCCTCATTTGTATACCAAGTACCCCAAGTTTCAGAATTTGATTGTAGATCGTGATACTTTGAGCTTTGCGGGACATAATTTAGCGCTAAAAGCAAAGAGCAAACAAAATAGGAATTGCTCGCCGCCAATATTCCTGCTACAAACAGTTCACAACGTATATTACTATTATTCATGGACTGCTATTGGACCCAGAAGAAGAGTAATCATACCATTGTCTGAAGTACTCAATATTAGAAGTGCATTTCCAGAACCGAGTGGAAATACCTATATTATGTGGTATTGAACAGATGAATTTCTGCGTCTGGTAAAGTTTCTGCATATTGTGAGTAAAGTTTTGTTTATCTCACATTATTAGCAGTTTCCAATGTTCATTAGGTCCCGCATTATTATTTTTCATTATCCTAAATCCAGGGTCCTTGGAGTACTGACTTTTGATACCAGTCTTTTTCTTCATATTGAACTTGCAATCCAGGTTGAAGATCATAATATGAAAAATGTATTCCTTGCGGAGCGTATCCGAGAGGAAGACTGTGATAACTTACGAAACTGTGAGTATGTAGATAATACTGAATGAGTCAAATGTTAGGAGGCTACTATTCAAAATAGTTTTCTTCAGAACGTTATAGGCACTTGTTGGTCTCTTAATCTATAATTTGTTTACTTCGTCTTCAACAATGCCCATAAAATTACCATTCGTCATTTACTGGCTGTTTATATTAACTGTTATATAATGAAAAATGGACGTTCTCATCACTCTTTTGTGCTGCACACCATAGATGATTATTAATTACACGGGCTTTCCATATCATCGGCTCTGGGTTATTTTTTCTACAGTTTTCTTTTTTATTAGACTTTTAAACAAATACTACACGTCAAATTATTTCATGTTCAACTCCTAGATACTCAGTTTTTGACAGACATCTTTCACAGTATGTATGTTGGAGAGAAAAACTGTAATTCTATACATTTTGCTGTTTTACAAGGGAGTTGCTACGTTGTCACAAGTAGCCGTTTATAGATCACCTATCACCGTACCTCTTTGAACGGGTTGAAAATCAATAAATTTGCGGGAGTTTAAGGGGAGCAATCTGTTAATTTCCCAAAACCCAAGGTACTTTGCCGAGCTTTTTGATTGTTTTACCATATCTTATATCAGTACAAAGAAATTCAGCTGCAGTGTTTAGTAGATACATGGTAAGTCATTCCTGAATTATGCATTTTAAAATACAAATTTAAGCCATTTTATAAAAAATCTTCTTTACGATAATATTTTCATAACTTTTGACCAATATTTCTTATATGTTACTCACTGAGCTAGAAAACAAGTTTCTTAACTAATATACTCTTCAATTAAATGTTTTTTAAAAAGATAACCTAGTGAACTGTCATTTTCGCTTTTACAAAAGATATATTGACTTATTAAACTTCAGTGAGCTTAGTGGAATCACATATTTGTTTCACATTAATCATTGTAGAGCAGGTTTTAGTTAGCACGTATTGGGGAAATGTTTCTAACGGTTCATTCTGATAACTAAAAATGGCATAGGAAGCGGCATTTTAAATGCCGAAAATTGTGGAAAACGTTCTAACTAAGAAAAACGCAAAGAAAAAGTGGATCATATTAAATAGTCTGATATTATTTTTGTGTACCTTTTCATGAAGTAGTGTCGATTTTTACTTAAAACGCATTATTTAGAAACTGATTAACATAATATGCACCAAATTTTGAAAGAGTTTCAAGAAATTTTGAGAAAAAGTTTTAGAATGATAAAGGGACGTTAAATGTAATATCACGCCCTATACTCGGGATTATTTAAATTCACGTAAGCTCTCATTTTCATTCCGAAATCAAAAGTATTTACACAAAAATATTTCTAGAGAATTTGAATTTATAATAACTTAAGTAGTCTAAATTGTAATTTCTTACCAATGTTGCCAAGTTTTAAAAAATTGCTTCCCTTACATCCTTGATTTGACTATGGCTGCCAAACATATTGACTTACCACTGCCATTTAATGGACCCAAGTTTTTTTCCTTAACCAGGGGAGTATTTTTCTTTTCAAAACTGTACCCATATCCTCTGTCTTTTGGGAGATTTGTCTCTATTTGAAAAATTATGAAAATGAGTTCCACTGGGCTTCCCTGTTCTGGTTATAGCCATATACACTATATAGAGGTTTCTTTTTTATAAGTATCCCGTTGTTTTTATAATGCTGGTGACTCAGTAACACCATCATCAAGAACAAACAAACAAAGAAAAACCAGCACTATAAAATATAATTCTCTTGAACCTGATATACCACCAAAAGCAATAATTAAAGCGTATTACCACAAGTGCGGCACTAATCCCCAAAGCTCCGCGGAGGGCATTGTGTGCACTGATGATGTCCGACGCAGAATTTATTTAGCTTACGCACGCAGAGATAACGGTGCGGCTGTGTGTAGAATAGGGTTGCCAACTATTCCGTATTTCCCAGGATCTAGATCCCAGATATTTTGTAGCCTTTATCTTCCATTTCTCATTTGAATTATGTTCGAATTTTTTGTTTGTAATGATATGTGCCTGTATGTTATAAGCAACTTAATATGTTCCACGACCAAGAGTCTATTTGAATAAATGTTTAAGAAAATTTAAGAACCTTGGATGCATCTGACTTTAAGATCGGAGCTTCAGTTTAAACAACGTCAGAACCATTTTAAGTGCATTCATTGTCAGATGTTATATCTCAATAAGAGAACGTATCAGAAAGATGGATCAAGGTTTTCATTGCTTTGAAAAAAAGAAATGCGTGTTTATAATTTGTTTAAGGTAATAGGATCTGTACCTAGTGTGACAAGACCAAATGCAGGAACAGAAGGAACTTTTTATCTAATGAACAATATGTGGATTGAGACAAGTACAAAAAGTAGCGTCGATTGCACAAAAGCAGAATTTCAGGTGACTGGAAATTCCATTTATTCATGTAAAGACTTTTACCTTTGTAAACGCAGAATAAACAATAGAAAGGTAGGCAGGATGTGTTAATTAAGTACAAACTGTGATATATTGATGTTAAGGTGGCAGATCATAATGCACTTTGGTTATAGTAATGCATTTATAATGTAATACATGTTTCGTAAGAATGTATATTCGCAGAATGTATTCGATCGTTTACCTGCCTATCCCTTATTTTCATGTCTAAAATCTCGCAAAGCTAGTGTGGAAATAATCTTAGCACTGCACTTTACAGGAGGCAACATGATTTATGAGTTTCGTTCCCTTTTAATAAAACAATGGGGATTACAACACACAGACTACAGCGGCCGGTGTTTGTAATTTCTAGGTCTTCTGGGAAAGGTTCCGTCTTTCGTTGTTTGTTTGCTCACGTTTCGCTCGTACTATGTAGGATTTCTTGGCCTTTTTTTCGGGTGAGTGGGGAGTATGATTAATGAATTCAAGTGGTGACAAGGGTAGGAACTGACAAAATAAGTGAAGGAGAGGGGATGGTAGAGTACCGCGTTGCATTCTTTACTAAACATTTGTACTAGCCGCCGGTACGTGACCGGAAGCATCAATAGGTAGGCCGTGTTAACAGCCATGACATATGTCCCTGTGTGCCACCCGGAGATTGGAAGAGAAAGGTAAGGAAGTCTTTGTTATTTCTTTATCTTGTTGGTGAGAAATCATCAGCCGTCATGTTTATCCGTGGGATATTTGGATCAATGCCGTGTGCTGTGATGTCTTACAGGAGTGTAAGAATATTGGTCAACGTGGTGTATGATCCGGATGGTGTCATATTCAAGGATGTCAAATGAGTTCAGTAGTCATTAGCTTTTTGAAGAGGTCGGTATGTGATTGAAGTATCTGCTCACGACACACACTGACTGAGGCCCTGAGAGCTTTCAGCATGCTAGTTTGGTAGTCGTAGTCGATGACCATGGTGATGTTCTGTGGTGCTGTAACACTTTGAGGGTACACTAGAGCTTACGCCTGTATTAAGGCAAGGGTTTCTCTTTTGGGAGAAAAACAAGGGAAAGAAGACAGGAAAGAAAAGGACAACAGGAATTTGGGAAGTTCCGCAGATTGAACCTCCGCTAGTAGCAGAAGTCCTTGCTGCCTCAATAAGGACAGCAGCAAGCGGTAAAGGCTGGGTGGTTAGCCTATGGTCATGTCACAGGACTCTGGCTATAGCCGTAGTGAAGTAACGAGGCATTTGGATAAAGGAAACTTAAGGAAGGAGAGGAGAGCAGATTAGGCTTAGTATTTTAATCATCCATTTAAAGGTGCTAATGACTGCAGTTGTAGCTTCTTCGGGGTTCTGAAAGGTGCTTCTCCATAAAGTTACGAATTAATTGATAGCTTTCGTTGTGAGTGTCGTGTCTGGTCAAGATCTTAATGATTCCGGTGCAGAGGCTGGTATTCAACTTCTCCGTGACTTCACGGAGAGAAGTGATTGAGACTTAAACATCGTTTAGTGTGAGATCGATGCTGGTAGCTTATCCGGTGCGGCTGGTACTAGTGGAAGTGGATTGTCGGTGTCGTTGGTGCTGGTTTGTGCCTCTGCGTCTTCGAATTACTCATCTAGCTTGTACAGCTAGCGCCAGAGAGAAGCGAGAACTTCCAGTTCAGCGTAGGCGGTGATGTCTTGAACGGTGGTGTGAAGCTTGTAGAATCTAGTTGTGGCTGCGGCGATTTGCATGGTTGTTCAGCGTTGTTGTCCTTCTATAGCTGCGTGTCGCTTGGCTCCTGAGAGCCGTAGCGCCTCGAACCCGGTTGCTGAGTTTGGTCATCTGAGCTTTCAAGGCGGCGGTGGTGGTTTTGAGATCGTTGGCGGTGGTCTCTGTCATCGTCAGCCAGCAGTGTAGCAGAGGAATCCGGGACAATTGCTGGGGCATTCTCCGGGAGGTGCTGCGTAGATTGCCGTTGAGGAATAGGCTATGATGGAGGTGGTGAGGTCGGCGGGCGGTTGCTACTCTTTGCGGGTGTACGAGGGTAAATCGGGCAGGGGACCTAGTCGGTGTACTGGTCCGTCCTGCAGCAGGTGGCACAGACACGCCATCTGCGTGCGAGGTCGTGTTGAGTGCAGGTGGACGTCACCCAGGGGGCGCCGTAGTAGTGGCACTGCGGCAGAAAAGAACCGTGTGCCCCGAGTGGCCGTAGAGGTAGCATCGCTAGCAAGGAGGTGTCCATGAAGAGCGGATTGTTTTAATCGAACAGCGCATCCGTATAAATTCAAGCCGGTGGCAAGGGCAGCGGTGTAGTGCACCCTGTCTCTGAAGACAAGGCAGACAAGAGGCGATGATACACTGCGTCCGTAGATGCGGCTAGCCTTCGTTAAAGAGGGCCGGCGGCGTTGAGCGTCCCCCATGAATATCTGTGTGGGAAGGTTGCTGGGTATGCCGACAGCCACGGCACTGATGTGACTGGTGCGGCCGGTGAAATCAGTTGTTGGAGCGACGGTAGTGCTGACGGCAGTGGCCGATGGGCCAACATGTGGCTGTGGAGTAGGTGGAAAAGTAAGGGAGTGACCATGGCGGCAAGTGGCGCCCATAGTCAAAGGGGCTGGAGCGTAAATAGAGCTTGCAACTGTGGCCGAGGTGCCGGCCGGTGGCTACAATGTCGGTGGAGATGTGGCGCTGGCGGAATTGTTGAGAGTCGCAGCGCAGCTGGTTGGTCTGGCGGCGGTGGTGTCGCTGCAGTGGGGAAGGGGGCCCTAGTAGCACCAGCAGCAGCGGTGGGCTCGGTGAAGTTTAATGCTGGGACCACTTCAGCAATCGCCGGTTCGGCTTTTGCTGTCACCGGTGTAGTTGCAGTGCGTCCTCAAGGCTTCTTCCTTTCCATCTATCAAGAGAGGCGGGAGCACTGGAGGTGTTATCACTTCGAAGTCCGGCGAGCGTATAAGGTGAGGGAAACATTACTGTCCTATATATATATATATACCCCGGGCGGGGAGTTGAAACCCTGCCCCTATCTCTTTGACTGGCTGTTGGTCCACAATCTCTGACTGCCGATCTGTGTCTACCAAGTGTTAGGAAAGGCCTGCTGTTGTACTTGTTTAAGTGTTCTCCTGTTTAAACATTTCTATACTTTCTCTTAAAATTAGGTGAGAAAATCGTCATTGGTTGCTAGCAGATGTTCTTTATCGAGATCTATATGCCGATTGATAGTTATAGCGTGTTCCGTGTGTGCTGATTCCTCTGGTTGATTTAATGAAGGCTTATGTACTTTTACCGTCTGGTGGACACTGATCTGCCTGTATGACCAACATATGAAGCCCCACAGTCACATGTATCTTCTGAAATTGCGGATTCTGCAAGGGGTCGTGTTTGTCCTTAAAAGGGTTAAGGATGACTTTAGCACTTCCCTAAAGAATTGCGGGACATTCCATAGTTGTCCTACTTACAATGTTGTAATTCGAAATAGAATGCACATAGCTAATGGTATTAATAAATTGTAGTTCCTTAGACATACGGTGTCATCAGATTAAGGGGCGACGCTCTTATCGGCTCCTGGTCTGGGGCGCTTACAACTCGCCTGCTGAGATTCCAGTTCTCGCTATTGCCTCACTTATGGCGTGACCTGACTCACGCCACGTGTGATCAACGGAGGCAGCAGATAACGTTCCTTGTGGTTTTGAGCTGTGTGTTAGTCCAGTCATTGTCCAGTGTACTACAAAACAACGAGGTTTCATTTGTTGCAGCTTTATAAAACACAACTCTCCATCTGTGTGTCGTAGAGCATTTCGGGAACGCTTTCCTGATGTTGATCCGCCTAACACAATTGCAGCCCATAAAACGTTAAAGAAATTCATAAGTATGGAATCGGTGTTAGGCGGAAAAACATTGAAGACGTCACGTTTTAACAGAGGAGAAGATTGATGATATCGTTGCGCGGTTAGAACCTTCGCCAAGAAAAAGTCTCTCTTTCGAAGTTAGAGCAACAAGTATGAGTCATCTATAGGTGAGCACAGAAGGCGATAAACCTACTCACACTACAGCCTTACAAAGCAACAGAAGTGCAAGCCTTGAAGCGGAGGGACCCGCAGAGAGGAACACAGTTTTGCACCTGGTTTTTGGAGTCCGTGCGTAGCGACAATTTAAGTCCAAAACATATGTCATTCAGTGACGAGGCGTGGTTTTACTTGAATGGCGAACTTAACCCTTAATATGATCGCTACTGTGCAGCTCAAAATCAAAAGCTCATACATCACGTTCACTACATGATCCGAAGATCGGTGTTTGGTGTGCTATGAGTGCAACTAGTATAACTGGCGTCTTTCTTCCGAAACAATTAATACTGAACGCTACCAAACCTTAATTTTTGAACCTTTTTCTTTCAGTTCGTAGATGAAGAGCGAGTGCACGGTGTATTTCAACAAGACGGGGCTACAACCCATACACCTCGCACTTCTTTAAATGGAACGGCTGACGACTTTGGTGACAGAGTGATCAGTGTAGAGCTTTCGCCTTCGATCCCCAGAACTGACGCCTTGTGATTTTTACTTGTTGGGCAATTTGAAAGAGGAACTGTATAAATATAATTCCAGAATATTACAAGAACTGCAAATTAACATACGGGAAGGAATAACCAATATTTCCCAAGATGAACTGCACAGGTTTATTATAATCTATTAAGACGCTGCAATGCTTATCTTCGAGCACAAAGAGAATATTTCCAACATCTTCTTTGAAAACGCAAGAGATGTAAAGCATATTCAGTTACGTAATTTGTCAAATAATAATGGCTCTATTTGGCGTTATCCATTAAGACTACTTGTTTCGACGCATAAGACGACTCGAGCGAGGAAAATATGTCGGGAGGAAACCGGCGCGAGACCGCGATCCAGGTACGGTTAAAAGTTTGGCCTCTTAATGTGCTGACTCTGTATCTATAGTGTGCGGTCGCGGTAAGTATGATTACTGGTTTTTGTATCTGTCTTGTATTGGCGCGGTAAACATCAATTTTCTCTCTAGTAGGCCACGGATCAGTCCAGAACATCTAGCGAAGAATGAATTAACTCGTTACTTATAATTACTAACGACCATAATGTTTTACACAGCATTCGTAAACAGTCCAAATTTACCGTATCGATCCATTATTTGGGGGAAACGGTTAGCCAACATTGTACACTCGCCCACCCCAGCTTTGGGACCGCCGGCCGTCACTAACTATAGGTCAATGGAAATGCATTATATATAATGCCTTAAACCAAGAGAAACAATGTACTGTTGCAGAAACCTCGAAGCAGGATAATGGATTCTGTAGCCCAGAGAATAAGATGTTGAAAGGAGAAATGGAAATATAAAGTAGAATGATTGGAGTTCCTCACTGATCATTTGAGAAATAAACGTATAGATATTTCAGATTTATTGTGAACAACTTCTCTATATCTTTAGGTTTCATTCAATATCTTAGTGAAAATAATTTTGAACCACCTAGAAGATTTTGTTGGATCATTCCGCATTATGTGATGATTTTGGCATAATTTACAAATTGCTTTAGCTACCGTTTTTACAAGATGCATATGTGACAGCAGGAAACCATGAGCGCAAAGGGATGTGCATTCTCAAGAGCAATCTTTTGGACACTCTCCTTTATGTGCTTATTTTTTCATTTGACTTTTACTGCTTTGGTATAAAACCTGAAATTTGTTTTGTATTTACTTATACGCTTCACTAAGAATTTTCCATTAAAGAATTCATTGTGTGCAACAATGGCGATATTTTTACTATTTCTACTGCTTGGTAGTGTGATACTAGTAAAAGTTATCAACTTTGTGCGTAATCTTCATACGCTTTATTGGTTTGCTGAATAGCACTATGCGTAGGACAGAAGAATGGTAATACTGACTGATAGTATTGGCTCAGCTGTTGAGCAGAACTGCTAGGTTTCACAAGTTGTTTACTTCGTTATCTATTAAAAGAGCACACCACACCCCCAGCGCTTGGCGTCAGCGCTCCAGGCTTCAAAGTTGTCAAAACATTGCAAATAGCTTAGTTTTAAAAAATTGAATGTAAAACGAAAGGAACCCTTGTACCGTTTAAAGAGCCCCTAAGGAGTTTAACGGTAGATATTTGTAGACGTTTTAGGATATACCTTGACTTTCTCTATATTTAGCTACATCATTAATGTGCATTATCGTTGAATTCATATTATACCCCATGGGCCCAAAATTAAGTTAGTGTTTGGGCACTTATCTGAAACTTAGTTTAACCCCGGAAAACACAATGTATCTATTTTAAATGCGTGTTGGACGAACATAAAAGTCATGCAAAACCCTCACCTGCCTCTGAATCTGTAGGCACATTTGATGTTCTTGGGGTAGCTTGAAGGATATCGTGGAGAGTAAAATCTGCCGTGCGAAAGCGAGAAGTTGCTGCTGATGAAGTGATGGTCACACATTGTACCGGGCAACTTTTGTCCGTCCGTCTGAAACATGCCTGCAAAGACACAGTAAAATAATACGATAATAATTGTCTAGCATTGAAAATGAAGATTCGACGTTAACATTGGGATTTTTTGCTGGAAAACCAACAGGACGAATCTTATGATACCAAACGATAAAATCTGTTGGGCTCAGGAAGAGAAGGAAATGCTTTTTATGTGTTAGAACAAATTTTAGCAAAACATTTGCAGTAGTAAAACGTTTTCACAAAGTACTCGGGTATAACGGACATGGCATTTGCTTTCCCTTGCCCTGGTCAATTTGCTTTGTTACGAAATTGCATGTCTATTCTGAAAGAAACATACCGGCAGACCAATTTCGGAGCTATATATATGAATTATCATTTTCTTTCACCTATTTGGGTATGGGAACTAACATTTTAAGTCAAATTATAAAACTTTTGTGAGCAAGAAACAATCCAATTGATGAAACTTTTTCTTTAAACTTCTTCCACTTACACCTTATAACTTAGCTCCTATACACAGTTTTATGTTAATTTGACAATAGATAAAGTTATGATTTAACTTGAGGGTAAGTGCATGCTCTGGACCTCAAAAAGTCTGCCTTTTAATTAGCGGTTACTCGCAGTTGTGATACAGGTGTTAACCATGGCCCTGATTATAAAGTTCCAAATTTCTGTGATAAAATGATTGTATATTAAAGAAGAGCTTCCTTGATTAACCATGTAACGCGGTCTAATTAGCATACCCCACTGCTAAAGATAGTAAAATTAAATTTACTCACGTAATTAATCTGTCAACACATACTTTACTAAATCAAATAACCCTAACTTGTTACAATTCAAGACAATTTGTTTTTATGAAGAACCTATTGGTAACAGTAGTTTCCACCTAACTTTTCAAATACATATAATAAATACTTAAAAATAATATAGTTAACATCCTTAAAAAATTGTAAAACTATTTATTTCTAGTCTAGTGTTTAAAGGTTTATTTCTAATTAATGTTATGATATGTACTAAGGATGTAGTCTAGATACGTTAAATCACTGTACTGAATCAGAACACCCTGGGTTCGTGTGTGAGCAGTTGTATAACTTTAGTATTATATAGTATGTAAGCACTTGTACATAGAGATGTGGAATTAATTCTAACGTATTGATATCATTAGATATAATTTATATGTGTATAAATGTATAATGTATAATATATAATGTATAAAGATGCGAATTACATTTTAAATATTTATACATGTTTCATTTCAAAACTATCAGTGGTAATAGTAGCAATAGCCGTTCGAGTGGCACAAAACTACTGTGGTTATTAGCGCCACACTCTGGCTATAGATTTATTCATGCCGAATACATAAGCAATACATAAAAAGCAATTACAGGGTTAAGCAACTGAGATTAAAAAGAAGAAAAAATAAAGAAGAAATACACAAGTCATACAAAAAACAAAGCTCACAAATCAATATATATCAGAAACAATCCTCAGCAAACACAAGAAACTATGTCGGTATTGACAACTTTGAAAATGAATAACACATCAGAAAATACGCGATTAAATTTTTATTCGGAAGCCGGGAGTCACCTCAAAGCAGGTGGCCATGACTAAAATAACAGTGGCCAATACGAAATCGAGCAAGCACGGTCCCCTTGCGACGTGATAGGCGAGACGAACAGCGTTAAGGAAGCGTTGTAGTTTTTACTTCTCGGTGTTTGGCGATAGAAGTGAACCACTCCTCATGCCATTGACAGAGTATCTTTCTGCCCAAAAAATACTTCAAATCCGTACATGGACAGCGCAGAACACGTTCATTGAAGTGTAGAATCGCAACCTTCGCTGTATGATCGATCTATTCATTGCCTACAATGCCACGACGACCAGGAAGCCAAACAAAGATCATTCGAAAGCCAGCAAGATAGCGATAGGTTGCAGCTGAACATGGATTTTCTGAATAAGTGGGTGTTGACTATAGGGATCCCGTAAACTAAGTAAAGCACTGAGAGAACTAAAACGAATAACAGTAAAGTGCAAGGAAAATGAGTGAATGAAAAATGTGGTATTAAATATAGCATACATTTCCGTATTATAAAGGGAAGAGCAAAGGGGGAAGCAGGTCCTGTGAACGACATGTGAAATAATAACCACAGCGCAGCCTACCTTTGAGCCGTTCGCGAACCACCGGTATACAGAAAATGGAATCCTGAAAAGTCGTATTTAAGGCCGCAAAATGGGCTGCATATATAGGATCAGCAGTAGTGTCCTTGGGCAACTGAGCCAGATCAAGACGACACAGAGCGTTTGTCGTATCCATGGAGCAAAACCATAAAATCCCCTAAGGAAGGGCAAGTAAAGTACTGTATACAACTTTGACAGCAAGTTCCGAAATCTACACCCCGCAGGAAGCAGTGCAGACGGACTATTGCGATAACGATAATCCAAAGCGGCACCAAAGAACTTAGAATAGGTGGTATTAGAAGGTATGGCACGCAAAACGGAGGCATAATTACAAAGAAGAATATCCCGACGTATCCAAAGGGATGGTTCAAAAATACCGCGTACAAACTATAGGTGGTTTAGTACGAAAACCTCCAAGGCCATGTCTAACGCCTTGATGATGTACAGGATTCAATCTACGTAGAATAGATGGCCGAGCAGAAGAATAGACCATGGACTGATAGTCGAGTTTCGGACGTATTAAACCTCGGTAGAGATAGAGCAAGTGTACGTGCTCAGAACCCCTAGAAGTGCCATTAAAGAAACGCAGTAATTGCAGGAAACGAGCACAGCGTTCGCGCAGATATAAAAATGGGTCCCCAATAAAGCCTACGGTGAAAAATAAGGGAGATAAGTTTAGCTTCCTCAACAAACGGCAGTTCCACTTCACCAACAGAGAGATAGGGACAGGAATTTTTTACGAACTAAAAATTAAGACAGCGTGTTTTCTTCTGGAAATTTAAACCCATTCTCCAAATTCCAAGTGTTTATAATATCAAGAAAGCACTGTAGGCAACGTTGATTAAAGTGCGTACGTCCATATTTTAAAAAAGTTACAAAATCATCTACAAAGAATATTGGAGTGATGCCCAATGGAACGTTTGAAATTATCGGATTAATGGCTATAGCAAACAAAGGAACACTCAACACCCAGCCGTGCGACACACCCTTCTTCTCTCTACAGACCAGGCAGAAATAAAATCCCACCCGTACTCGTAAAGTAAGGGTTAAATGCTGCGAAAACACGGGTAAATGGCCCCGGAAGTCCCAACGGAAGAGATGGCGGAGGATCTGCATACGCCAAGTGGTATTGTATGACTCTTCCAAGTCAAAATAGACAGCTACAGAATGTTGTCTAAGCAGAAAAGAATCATAAATATGAGTTGCCAATGAAATGAAGTGGTCAACAGTATACCGCCGTTGTCGAAAATCGCATTGCACAGGAGTGAGAGGAGCATACGTTTCGAGACATGAAATTAACGCTTAGCGAACATCCGTTGCATTATTTTACAAATACAGCTTGTTAGAGAAATGGATCGGTAGCTAGTGGGTAACAGTGGGTCTTTTCCAGGCTTACGAATAGGAATGATAATGGATTCGCTCCGCTGAGATGGGAAAGCGTCATGTAGCCAAATACAGTTAAACGTGTGTAAAAGAAAGAGTTGGCTGCTTGGAAGCAAGTGTTAAAGCATCGGTGCATGTATACCATCCGGGCCAAGGTCAGTGACCGAAAAGACTAATTACAATTCAGGTAATGATAACGGCAGATTATAGACTTCAAGATTATGAGAGGTGAAATAAAAACCAGAGGACAATACCCGATCCTTGACAACCAATAATTGGGGATAATAGGGGCGGAACTGGAAGCAGATGTAACGACTCGACTCAGGGAATTGTCTAAATGATGAGGATCAGTACCAACATTGCCAGCCACAGAAATCCAAGGTATAGGTGAAGTAGAAGGTTTACCACAAAATCAGTGGATTTTATTCTACATCCAGGAGGAGTAAGTGCAGCGTGACAGAGTGGAGGCAAACTGTTCGCAAGAAGACTTCTTACACAATCAAAATATTTCCCTAACGTGGGCATGCAACGTTTTAACAGCAAGATATTCTCTAGCGTCGGATGACACTCGAACACTTTGAAGGCCTTTTGGCTAGCTCAGAGAGCTGCACTATATTCCTCCGACCACCAGGGTACTAGAGTACGTCGTTCAGTAAACTACATTTGAGGAATGGGAGGTTGAGCTCCGTCTAGTATAGTACCCCGAAAATGTTGGACTAATGCATCAATAAGAGGAAAGGATACAGTGTTATCTAGGGCCACAAGTTTAGAATAAAGGGGCCAGGCTACCCTACTGAACAACCGCTACGGTGGGCAATTAGGGCTACCCCCACGAACACCTATATGAAACAAAGCAGGGTAGTGGACACTGCCGTAAGTATCAGAAACCAGCGCAAAGGTGCTGCAAGCTGTGTCGAACAGAAGGAGATGTCAAGACAAGAAAAACAGCTAGTAGAATTACAAAGAAACTTGGGAAGCCCAGAACTGAGCCTAACTAAATTGTGGAAATCTGCAATTGCAACGATCTGAGTACCCATAGGACACTCGCGGACCAACTCCCATAAAGGATGATGCGCATTGAGATCACCTATGATAAGAAACCTTTGGGGAGCTGGGGAAGCAAATTTATATGGCCCTACGAAGTCTACGAAGAATTAGGTGGAAGGTACAAAGAGCAAAGCGTGAAAGAAAGAAATGGCAAAGTAATGCGGAGAGCCAATACTTGTAAATCCGTGTATAGCTGGACTGGAATGCAGTAAAGGTCCCGACGCACCAAGATATAAGCCCCGCATATGCATGATCACCATCAGAAAGAGGGAGATCATGACGAAGTGCAGTATAGTGAAGACAGTGCATATGATCTTCAGGGCGGAGTTTAGTCTCCTGAAGACACAAGCACAATCGCTGATAAATAGAAAACAGCAGGTCTAATTCCTTCTTATGGGAACGTTAGCCACGCATATTCCACTACAAAAGCCCACAATAAGTATAGGATGAAAATGCAACGAATAATAAATCGTGGGAAAAGAGTAAAGGCTCTTAAAATTCAGAATCTTCCTCTACAGTTCCAAACCATTTCGAAACATGTCTGATTTTTCAATCGTGAACTTTAGATTCAAGTTCTTCTTCCTGGAGTTTGGCGATAAAGGTGGTTTAAAAGGCTTCAATTTGAAAGCTTTATCCGCAGTACTGACAGCAGTGGTGAACTTTACAGCAGCTTTGAACTTCTTTGGAGTCTTTGATTTTTTACTGGTCACAGCAGGTAAAGATTTTGCTGGGGAAATATTGGTAGTGGCCTGGAACGAACCTACAGACAGAGCTGTGCACAACTTCTTGGAAAACTAGCAATCGCAACAGGTGTCGAAGAAATGTCCCTATCTACACTACTCTTGGATGAAGAATACATGTCCTCAGTGCTGTCAGAGACAGCGGAGAGCGAAGGCGCAGCAGAAAGCACTGGTGGATGAGACACATCTAATGTGTCTAAATTCCCAGGAATGCTGGACGTCGATGACGGGGTACCGGAGGTGGAACACCGCAAAAGGTGGTAGAAGGAGCATCGCTGACGCACTGCGGAGGTTTCCGCCGTAGTGAATGCGGTAAGAAGGTAGTTTTTTCGAAGAAACCTGGAGTAGCACCCGCCTGGTCGGTATCCATAGATGTGTCTGCAAGATTATACAAGGGTAAGGTACTAAACCAATTGACCACTTCAAGTGACGGTCGGAATGTGGAAGTTTCCCGAATCTGATGAGAATGCGGATAAGTAAACCTTAGACGGAGAGGCTTGGTAGACTCCAAAAAGAGTGGCAACGAAAAGGGCTGATGGGGTGGGCCTAGAGGAACTTCAAGTTCAACTTCGAGGAAACAGGGGTAATAGTAGCTGCAGAGCAAAGAACTTGACTGAAGGATCCGCGGAGCTAACTTCGTGGGAAGTAACAAATGAAGCTTCTTCTTCGCCCCTCGGTAGCCAATTTTTTCTTAACCCTGTGTTCTTGAATAAAGAATTCTTCCTTATACACAGGGTAGCTGCGAGAGTATGCCGATGGACACCCTCACAGTTCACACGTTTGGAGATGGAGATGCAAAGAGAACTGACGTGTAGATTTGTTTCACACCGAGGACATAAGGGCTGCGCTTACAAGATAGTGGTGTATCTCCGAATTCTTGACAAGAGAAACAACGTAGAGGGCTGGAAACGTATTGGCGAAACTGCAGTATCTCATAGCTAGCCTTAAGGGCAGTAGGAATCTGCTTCAGAGCAAAAGTCAAAAAGAGCGCTCTTTTTCCGCACAATCCGACCTCAGGAGCATTTAGCTGCACTGACCCCTTGGCTAGAAAGGTAGGTGACAACTTATTCGTAGAGGCTGTCTAAGGCGGAGGAAGTCACAACACCTCGGCAGAAATTCAAGGAAGCATGTGGCTGAACAATAACTTCTTGGGTTCCAAAGTGATGGACCTGGAGTAAACGAAGGGACTGTAGATCATCCTTATTCAATACCAATATTGACCCATTGCGTTGCTGGGTACAGTTCTGTACTGGGACAGTGATTTTGTCCAAGGAGGCCTGAACCACTAAGGGGTTCAAAGATAAAGCCGTGTTTGGTCTGGTGTAGCCGAGCGCATAATTTAATATCGGGGAGAGTCACACATTCCTAGAGTGGAAACATTTCATTCCTAGTTCAACCATACGTCTCTTTTTGGAGGTTTCCAGACGAAAATCAGTAGCAGTACAATAGATGCAATGAATGCCATACACGGATAGACACCACAAAAGCCGTCTATCTTCATGTCAGGTCCAACCTCATGGCGGTTTCAAACGTGATCAACTTAAGACTCTGCGCTGCACTGTTTATCCTTCAAAGGAGTAGGAACTAAGCTGTTTTATGGGCAGAGTAGTTAACCCAACACAACCCCCGAAACCTGGAGGACTGGTGGCTTGGGAGCGCGGGAGCGCCAATCCCGTAGTTACCGAAGGAAGCCCCTTGAAGCTCGAAACTATCAGTTCTAGAAATCTGAACCAAGGTTTGAGTGAATAATCAAACCGTAAATAATTTATTCGCCGCAGCTGCGCGCGCCAACACGCTCCCGCATTATATCGAGAATGAGATGCTTTTAATAGAGGAGGGGGCCGACGGATAAGAACTTTAAAAGCGTATATCATGTATGCTAGCAATTCTGACAGAATATATAGTCTGATAATCCGACACTTCAAGGCTGAAGTACTTCTGATTGCAGCTTTGAATGTGGTAGTGAGATAATTATAGCAGTAAAAATAATACCTCGTAAGTATATTAAATAATAAGACATAAGGCGCCAACCCCTCCAAACTTAAAAAGGAGTAATCAGTAGCAACGTTCAATATGCTGGTGATAATTAAAAGATTATAAATTCGGTGGTTTTAGTAATGATAAGGACTATAGTTCCATAGTGAACATCGAAGAATTCGTCCTTTAGAAAGATGAATATGCGGTGTTTCGTGTCGTCATTAATCTTTAAGCATGCAAATTAGTACTTGTGTATACAAGCAACCGAACCTCCCCTAGCATTTATTGTTGAGAGTGAGTTTAAAATGGATAACAACAATGATAAATCTGATAGTAATGATTTCTAGAGCGAACAGGATGAGCAAGGTTATCATTATGCGTATTATTACATAGAGAGTTGAAATGGGATAATACTTTCAAAACGGTGCAGTAAGCCATCGTAACATAACCAGATGTCGTGACTGGATGCATGTACAGAGAACTGCGCGGTATATCACAGAGAGGTAACGTGTAAGTAATGTATTACTGCAAGTATATAATTCCTAGTGTTATTTTTCTAACGCATGGCTAATGTGAAATATTTAAACCCTTGAGTGAAAAGTTCAAACCCGGCGGAGGTCGATGGACTTTTTCGGGCATAAAAATCCTTAGCATGGCTTCCTTCGGAAGGGAAGTAAAGCTTGTGGCTCCGTTACAAAGAGGCCACTGAGCAAAATTACCGCAAAATTTCACGCCCAATTTAGAATGGGACGCTAAGGACTAAAGGACCACAGTAATTAACGAGCGTCCATAAATAAGAACTCGGATATATTCTTCAGTGAAAATCCTGTAGGAGAGAAACAGCATAGCAATATCGATGAACGGATGTGTTTGTTGGATTGTCAGACAGAGACGTACAATGGCTATATGCATTCTGTATTATGGAGTGCTCCCTCACATCATGATCGCATGTTATGATTCTCTTCTGCAATGCAAATTGCGAGGACAGCCAGCCTGGGAAGATAAATTTATTGTAAGTAATAGTACTAAAGATAGGTATATATAATATACAATTTTTAACCTTATTCATGTATATCTAACGTAAAAAGTATTTTCTCACAATGCAAATGATAGTCACTAGTGTCTCTGTACCTGTAGACGACATGCATCCTGAGAGATACGATTTCGATGAAATAGATATGCCTATAGCGGAAAAGGACATATGTTATG
The DNA here is from genome assembly GCA_030765065.1 of Deroplatys truncata. NCBI lineage: Eukaryota > Metazoa > Arthropoda > Insecta > Mantodea > Mantidae > Deroplatys > Deroplatys truncata. Next base: position 402,634,166 of record CM060990.1, on the reverse strand, counting down.
TTGATCAAAGGTCTCCCAGGGTAAGAGCCAAAGCCCAATCCCCCTTCTAAGCCCAGGGATAGCGGCAGCGAGTGGCTCTCCATCCTTGGGGTTTCCCATGAGGCCAATATCTTGAGTTTAAAAGTGGAAGAGGACACTCTGCTTACAGAGAAGGGTATCGCTCCGTCCGAAGACAAGATCGTTCGTGGTATTCAAACTAATCACTGTCTAAATCAGAAGACGCCATATCGCTCACCAAAGACAGAACCCAAAACATTTCCCTGGCGTCGCTGTGGTACTGCTCAGCGTTGAGCTCCGTCCGGGGGGACCTGGAGGTTGGTAACGTGTGGGTAGGGACCGTACGGCGTCGAATGCGTTCTATCTGGAAATGTTAGGGACCCCGTCTATGCTTGCGCTCGTCGTCATTTGGATTTGGTCGCCCTTCGGGTCTCTCCCTCATTCTTCCCTACCAGAGATCACGCTGGAAGAGAAAAAAGGCCAACTCGCCTATTTGCGGTTGCTCTGTCCCGGTTCCAGAGACCCCTCCGTGGTAAATACCTTTACCTTTATCCCTTACATAGAGCGTGGAGGTGATAATTGTTTTGTCTGCACTACAAAATTTGACTGATATATAAGACCTCAAAGCATTTCACCTATTGAAGATTATGATCATCAATAACAAATATTAGTGTGATGAATATAGAGAAAACGTACTTTGTGAGTACAATAGTACAGTATATATTAATAATTCAATAAATGTAAGCACTACGTTTTAAATTATAATATAATAAGCTTAAACGCCCATTCTGTAGCAAATCTAAAACGACTAGTGCCGTTCATTGAAAGACACCTGTATAAGTTAAACGAATATCATAAATACAGGCCACCTAGCTTAATAGGAACTACGAAAGGGAGAAGCCAAAGGCTTGAGTGTATAACATAAGTAATACAGCAATGTTGAGCTATGTAAATCAAATTAATGTTTTTAAATATCCATTATAACACGTTCACAAAAATCTGATCTCGACTTTTCATTATAAGTTGCCAATCTAATGCTTTTAATATTCAGTTAAATTATTGTATGCACCACATGAGATAACGGCTTGTAGGTAAACACTAGTACAGAAATCCGCGAGCCACACAAAAGACCCGGGGTCAATTTCGAAGCGTTGCACAAAATGTGCATGCCACTTCTCCTGCATTCCGGAGAACACTTGTGTGTCACAAATTTTGTATTGTTTGTCGAACAAAGGATGACAGTTGTCATTGCCATATGTTATAACCCTCCCCCTGCTTGTTGTTGAGCTATTGTCAAGATATGAGTGTAAATAAGCATGTTTTCTTGTCCATTGAATGGTGTATTCATTCGTCGACAGTATTCCTTATATTGCGGAGGCAGGGTATGTTTTTGCTCTCATGAGTCATATGCGGGTCTGTATCCCATTTAAGCTACCATCATGGGCGTTCTAGACCACCAGTGTATGTTAATTAATACTTCGCTCCAGTTTTCCTAACTTTCACCCAAAGAAAAACCTCATCCCATACACAAAAAACTCCTCTAGGCGGCTTTAGAGGGGAGTGGAAGTTCCAGGTGTTGCACAAGGCATAGTCTGCCCACATGCGTCTTTCTAAGATAAAAAAAACCGATGCGAACCATCGATACATTGCGGAAAAGATGAGGTAACAGAAACATTCCCAAAGAAAACCCCTGCCTCTTTGCATTCCAGAGTTGTGATATTCTCACGAAGCTTCCCTTCACGGTGCATACAATCACTGTCATTAGAGCTCTAAGGGTACTCTTGTATGGATATATGCAATCACATTGTACCCCCCCCCCCCACCGAAAGAAAATCATTTGACTATTGATTCCCAAGTTGCGTGCGAGATGGTGTGCAATAATTCTGTTTAAGGAAAAACTACAATATTCGAGAAAAAAACCCATTCCGTTAATATTTGTTACTGTGGTAAGCGAATATATCGCACCCATTCAACAGATACCTGTGCATTCAAATACAAAGAAACGTGATTCCCTCTATACGTCAATGAGAGAGATAGACAGATATATATATATACATACATCCCTGTTGGTTTAATTGTAAATAAGTGCTAGCAAAAACTGTCTTTAAGAAAAAAATCTCCTCTGCCATGCATCTCTCGTGCTGAGTGTTATGACTGTTTTGCCTGTCTTCTTTCAGATTGTGTATTGCAGTGTCAGTAGGGCTGCTATTCTTTGCCTAAATATTTGTTGAGCGTGAAAAAGGTTTATTGTTACGATAATGAGATACAATTCGCTATTTACATGTGCGATAAGTATTCAAATATCATGCACAGAGAGATGTGTTTAAATATATTTAATATTGTTGCATGTAGTTAATGTTTAAAAAAGATACTTTTATGTTTCATGTGAATGATTTTTACGCTACAACCAGTTTGATTATAGTCCGAAGAAAAATGTTATCAATCATATTGTAGGTGTACAGAATATCGCACGTTTTTACTCATGGGAAAACATACTAAAAGCTAGCATTATTGAAAATCCTCTTGTAGAACATTTCTTCATTTAACAAAGTCAAAATCGGTTTTATCACCCATAATATTAATTGTTCTGTTATGCCTGCAGTAACCACTCCGTTTCAAGTTGCAGTCGACAAGGGAGAGAGAGAGAGAGAGAGAGAGAGGTGTGTGCGTGCATACAAAGTATAAATATTTGATCGCTGGTGTATATGCATCACAATATTACTCAGTACATTAGTTACATTACGAACATAGCAAGTACAAACCTACACTACGATTTTTTCGTTCATAACTTCGGTTTGAATAAAGTCATAAAATATAACATACTTTATTCGCTGTGATAAACACTCTTAACATCTCACGATACTGATAAAACACAAATTAAAAAACATTACATTCTTCAATACAAAATCATTTCTCTCCGAGAGAGAGAGAGTGAGATTGAGGGAAGAACGTGAGAAGAGGAGTGGGAGGGACATATAGGTTTACACGAGAGAAGGGAAAAAATGGCAGTCGATATAAACCCGTTGGCTAACAAACCACATGATATGAAAACGCTCTTCCAATAGCGTTGCGATTTTATGGATATCAAATCTTGCGCAGGCGCACTGAGAGGGATATTTTTATATAAATGGAGGTATTTAGGGTCACATATATTCACTTGAAAGTTAACATTTTGCTCTGAAATACATGCAGCAGCGTGTTAATTTCTAAACAACGTGTGTGGGTTTCATCGTGAATCAACTAAATAGCTGTTTGATTTCTACAAGACATTTGGCAATTTAAAAATGCAAGGTGAGCGATTTGTTTTTCTTTTTACATCTTTCTAAAACAGGATGTACACATTAAATGCGTATTTAACTTTCTTTATAGGATACAGAGTTTGTAATACGAATATATGTATTGGAATCATATTTTCACCTTCACTTTCATTTTAAAAATATCAATTGTTATCTCGAAAGGTAAGAATGAAATTTTTTTAAATAAAAGATGCAGAGCTTTGTTTCCTACCTGAAATATTTCTTTAGAAGCTAATGCGGTATATTTACATTAATTTCTCTACTCACTTAGCTAAATATAAACGGTTTGTGAACACATTCACAGGGGTTTCGTACCTTATACTTCTCGCACTTACATTCACATGGTTTTCACGCATCATTCTACTTGGATCTGCATTCACACTAATTTGTCTACTTACTCAGTTTTATATAATCGGTTTCTGAACACATTCACAGGGATTTCGCATCTCATACTTCTGGTACTTACATTCCCATCAGCTTCACTACCCACTCTTCTTACCACAACCGTCGCACGACCTTATTTATCAGCGGTTTAATTTACTTTCACAGGATTTTCACACCTTATTCTTCTTACACTACACACATGGTTTTCGCGCCTCATGACTTTTACACCTACAGTCACATGTTTTTCACGAATCATTCTTCTTGGACCTGCATTTATATGAGTATCTCTACCCGCGTTTTAATTTACATTCACAGGGTTTTCACATCTCATTCCTCCTACACTTACATGGTTTTCACACATAATTTTTCTTTAGGCCTACATCACACGGCTTTCTCTAACAGCGATGTCATTTACATTCGCAGGATTTTCATACCACATTCTTCTTACCTTATACACATAGTTTTCGCAGGATTTTTATACCACATTCTTCTTACCTTATACACATAGTTTTCGCACCTCTAAAATTTAACACTTTTATTCACAGGGTTTTCACACTTCATTCTTCTTACACTTAGACCCGCATATATATTTGTTTTCAATTTGTCTTTCCCTGTGAATAATACGTAGAAACTAATGAATGATCAACGTCTGTTACAGAGAGTTTAGCAGACCGCCTTAACAAGATATCTGAATAGAGCAGTGTCCCACCAGCTAAGAGATTTTAAGATCTGGAAATATAATATAACTGCAATAAAGAGGGTTCAACCAAAATATGAGAATAGAATCGTTGCCACGCTGGATGATTGCCAAGTGTTCTTGCCACCAAGATGTAATTTAATAACACACGAAGATCTTGAAGGAATGCCTGTAAAAGTGCATCTGGTATACAATGGAATGTTGGAGGCTGGAAAATTTAATACGCGTAACTTGTCTTTTGTACACTCAGCAAAGTTGTGTAGAAATGCAGTCTTATTTCGCAATGATAGAAGAGCTACCTCAATTATATTTTCATGTAAAGACGCAATCATTGACTTTATGAATAAACATGAAGCGCAGCGCGCCACGATTGACTTCTATTATGTATACATAATGGCTGGAAATTATAACAAACATACAAGTGAAAATATGATGAAGCTGCAAGTAAGTGTACCTTTTTTATGATTAAAGGAATGCTGAGTATTCGCCTCTCATTCCATAAGATGAAGAAGAATGCGGAAGAAAGGCGAAAAAATGTCACTCATAGAAACATGAAAAAGAATACAGATATGCAGCATTATATGACTAGAAGCCAGCTCTATAAGATTAACTCATTCTTATAGTGGATAACTTGACTTGTGTCTTGAATATGAATGAGTACACAAACCACGACCTATGTATTAGATATTGGAGTAATAATTCGTGTCCAATAAAGAAATCTATCTAAGCTTGATTTTCTGTATAATAACAATACTATAGTAAACATTTATATAAAGGGTTTATTTCCCATAAGTATTAAAAATACCATTACAGGAGCAATTTCTCCAGCCATGCCATTTATGATACTCCATATGAACTAGACCTGTATTCCTATATACTCCACTGGGACAGAACTTCCTTTAAACCATTAATGATTACTCCAAGACCTGATCGCTGTTCTATCTATTTCACAGAATTCTGAATTGCAAATCAGAAAAAAAGACTTAAGAAAAAGATTTTCTGACATATTCAGATCCCATTACACTGAAGCATGCTATGGTTACACATACATGTAAAACAGTCGAAATCATATAAGCGAAAACTAATTATAGGTCAACTGAGGGTCTGCTTAAAACGTCTGACTTAATCAAATATTAGCTTTAACTGGAACAAATCAGGTGTCATCCATCATTGTAGTGAAAGTAACGTATTCTTTTACATTAGCTAGAAACGCAGACCTTAAAGTAGAATGATTATAACGGCAAACTTTACTTATAGAAAAACGCATATCCTGCATTCAGAATTACAACGCTGATTCCTTTCACTTCTTTTAACGATATATAGAACTCAGAAATCTCTGTGTTAGCTGACGGAGATCCATCGTGAGACCATTCCATGCAAAAACACTTAAAACAAATGGTAACTATTGTGTAATATTAATACTTTAAGATATCGTATTTATACATTTCAAAAATAATACTATTTGCTTTATTACTACTTTCATCGAAGACACAAATCTGATATGCGCTTTATTGCATTTGTATCTATTGGAATCAATGGGGAGAAAGGCGATAAAACAGGTAGCTGTGTGTCAAAGATTAAACGTCATCTTGTCCGGCTGAAGTATGCTGTGTGTCGGCGCGACTCGATAGATGCTGGAGGTGCTTGAAGTGGAATTACGTATTGTATTTTGTTTAATGTTATCTGACGTAACCGAATTGTTGTAGCTGTAGATGTTGACTTGATTGACCTGTTAGAGGTGGAGGTGAAATACAGGCGAAGAATGACGCGAAGATAAATTTGGCTGATTGGTGTTGAAATCTGATGATGATTGATCACCTGAAAGTATAATAATTGAAAATTGCTATACATACACAAGTGTACGCTAGAGTTAGTTATTTAGTTTAGAGAAAATAAATAAAATAAAACAAAAAAATAACCTGCAAAGATCCTTACCGTCTGGTTTTGATGTGCAGGCTGGAATGAAATTTCTAGGTCGCCCCGTCTCAGGTTATTACTATGTCGAGCTGAAGTCTCCTCTGAAATAACAATAGTAATTCATCTGGATAATGTAGCACAGAGCAATATGACTTTTAAGCTGAATAAGTTAAGAATCGCATATTAGAGCAATAATAATAAATACTATTTGCTTCTACTTCATTGCTGATTCTTTCCACTGGTATTATATGATTCGTCGGAGCTTCAACGTCATTCAAGAACTCGCCAGGAATCCAGGAGTTATCTTGTATAGGAAACTTAGTTCCCCTGTAAAAAGCATTTCTTAGTTTTTTCATTCTGGATAGAGACTTGTATAATTAGATAGTGAATGAGTATATGTAGATTCGAATGCTATCCCATACTTCTCATGAAGTTTGAAAAACAGTAATAATTCTAAACACAACTTTTGTATTTATTTTCATAATATTTAAACAAAACTTCTGTTAAAAATAGTGTAATTCTTACTCTCGAGGACTGAATGCGATCTAGGTGTTCCCTGTAATGTATGCGTCTGCACATACCAGGGCCTTGATACCGAGCTCAAACCCACTGAAAAAATACAATGAATAAATAATTATATATAAAAGTTGAGAGAGAGTATATTTATATTCGAATGTTAACACACACTTCTCATGAAACTTGAAAACATTAATAATTCTAAGCGCAACTTCTTTATTTAATTCCATAATATTTAAAATATATATTAAAAAGGGGGCAATTCTTACCCTCAAGCATTGTATATACGGATGTAAGTGTAAGAAGAATGAAGTGTGAAAAGTCTGCGAATGTAAGTGTAAAAAGCATGAGCGCGAAACCCATGTGTGTAAGGTAAGAATAATGAGGTGTGAAAATCCTGTGAATGTCAATGAAACCGCTGGTAGAGAAAGTCGTGTGATGTAGACCCAAAGAAGAATTATGTGTGAAAAGCACTTAAGTGTAGGAAGAATGAGGTGTGAAAACCCTATGAATGTAAATGAAACGCGGATAGAGAAAGTCATGCAAATGTAGATCCAAGAAGAATGATGCGTTAAAACCATGGGAATCTAAGTGTAAAAAGTATGGTGCGAGAAACATGTGTGTAAATGTAAGTAGAATGAGGTGTGAAAATCCTATGAGTGTAAATGAAACCGCTGGTAAAGAAGATCGTGTGAGTGGGTAGTGAAGCTGATGGAAATGTAAGTGCGAGAAGTATGAGATGCGAAAGGCCTGTGAATATGTTCAGAAACCAATTATATCTAGCTGAGTGAGTAGAGAAGTCCGTGTAAATGTAGATCCAAGGAGAAAGATGCGTGAACACTATGTGAATGTAAGTGTGAGAAGTGTGAAGTGTGAAGTGCGAAAACCTGTGAATGTGTTCACAAACCGATTATATCTAGATAAGTGAGTAGAGAAATTAGCTCCTAAAGAATTGTTTCAGGTAAGAAGCAAACCTCGGCGTTTATTATTTAAAAAACTTTCATTGTTATCTTTCGAGATAATAATTTATTTTTTAAGAAGAAGGCTCAGATGAAAATGTGATTCCAATGCACATATTCGTATTTCAACACTGTATCGTTTAAAGAAAGTTCAATCACAGCTAATGAATAGACTCTGTTTTAAGAGATGTGCAGTCGCTATTCACTTAAAAAAATAAAAAAAACAAACAAAAAAATAATAAAAATAAATAAAATAAAAAATAGAAATATAACGAAAGAACTCGCTTACCTTGCATTTTTATGTTGACGAATGTCTTGTAGAAATCAAACAGCTGTTTAGTTGATTCACAACGAAATCCACACTCGCTTTTAGAACTTAACACGCTGGTGTATTTATTATATAGCAAAAGTTTCACTCGGTGAATATATCCGACTATAAACATCTTCTTTTATATATAAAAATCCCTCTCAACGCGACTGTGCAAAACTTTATATCCATTAAATTGCAACGCTATTGAAGGGGCGTTTTCATATCACCTGACATTTTTTAGTCACTGGGATTATATCGAGTGTTGTTTTTTCCCTCCTCTCGTGTAAACTTATATGCTTCTGCCCCTCTCTCCCCGACCACTCTCTCTCTCTCTCTCTCTCTCTCTCTCGGTGAGAAGTGATTTTGTGTTGAAAGATGTTGCAATGTACTTTAATTTGTATTTTTCAATATCGTGTGGTGTTAGCATATTCATCACACCGAATAAAATATGTTATGCTTATGACTTTGTATACCCCAAAATTATGAGCCAAAACGTTTTTAATTGGAGTGTACGTTTTTAATTGGAGTGTACGTTTTATTTACTATTTTCGTATATACCCCAGAGATAAAAAGTTTCTGTTTTGAATGCATGCACAGAAATTTCTCTCTATCTCTCTCTCCCGCTCTCTCTCTCTCTCTCTCTCTCTCTCCTGTCGGGTTAATCTCGAAGGAAAACGTTTACTGCAGGCATAAAAGAACAATAAATATTATGACTAATCAAAGTGATTTTTACTTTGTTAAATGATGAAATGTTCTACATGAAGGTTTTTAATGACGTTAGTTTTAAGTATCCTTTTCATGAATAAAAAAGAGCGATATTTTGTACACCAACAATATGGTTGATAGCATTTTTCTTCGGACTATTATCAAACTGAATGTAACGCAAAATGCATTCACAGATAACTAGGCAAAGAATAGCAGCTCTGCGGACCCTGTGACATACAACCCGAAGGAAGGGATGCATACCATTCACAAAACTCAGCGCGGGAGATGTACGGGGCAGGAGATTTTTCTTAAACACAGTTTTTTCTGGCGTTTATTTACAATGAAACCAACAGGGAGATAAATCTCCCTCCCCCCGTCTCTTTCTCTCTCATTGACGTATAGAGGGCATCAAGTTTCTTTGTATTTGAATGCATAGGTATCTGTTTAATGGGTGCGATATATTCGCTTACTACAGAAACAAATATTAACGGAATGGAGTTTTCTTTCGAGAAATTACAGTTTTTTTCCTTAAACAGAATTATTCCACACCATCTCGCACGCAACTTGGGAATCAATGGTCAATTGATTTTCTTTCGGTGAGAGTGTGATTGCATGCATCCATACACAAGTGCCCTTAAAGCTCTTGCATGCACTGTGAATGGAGGCTTCGTGAGTATATCACAACTCTGGAATTCAAAGAGGAAGGAATTTTCTTTTGGAATAATTCTTCCTTAGAAAGACAGAATTATTCTACAACATCCTTCACGCAACTTGGTAACCAATGGTCAACAACTTTTTTCGGTGTGCGGGTGCAAATGTGATGCATGTATACATACACAAGTGCCCTTAAAGCCCAAATGACAGTGATTGTATGCACTGTGAAGGGAGGCTTCATGAGAATATCACAACTCTGGAGTTCAAAGAGGGAAGGGCTTTCTTTGGGAATGTTTCTGTTATCTCATGTTTTCTCCAATGTATCGATGGTTCGCATCGGTTTTTTATCTTTCTTAGAAAGACGCACGTGGACAGAATATGCTTTGTGCAACACGTGTGAATTCACTCCCCATTTAAAGCCGCCTAGAGGAACTTTTGGTGTGTGGGATGAGGTTTTTCTTTGGGTTAACGTTAGGAAAACTGGAGCGAGGTATTAATTAACATAAACAAGTGGCCTAGAACACTATAATAGTATTTTAAATGGAATACCAACCTGCACATGAATCGTGAGAACGAAAGCATACCCCACCTGCTCAACACCAAAAAAGCTATCCACGGGTGAATGTACCATGCAGGGGACAACAAAACAAAATTAATTACAGTCATGTCTTGACAATAGCACAATAGCAAGCAGGGGTAGGGATATAACACATGGCAATGTGAACTGTTATCCTTTGTTCGACAAACAATACAAAATTTATGACAAACAGGTGTTCTCCAGAATACAGGGGCGTGTAGCATGCACATTTTGAGCACCGCATTGTAATTGAACCCGGGTCTGTGTTGTCTGACTCATACATTTGAGCTATTCTACTTTGTCATGCATGACTAAACAATACAGTGATGTCTGGGCAGAGACACTTGTAGGTACTTCCATTTGAAGTATGATGCTGACGGCTCCATTTACAGTGTCTTCAGGCTAATGAGAGCAATTTATGACGAATAACAGTGCAAATTGAAGAAAATTCTATCTCTATCGTAATAGGAGCTTTGAAATTTGCAGAAAATTTCATACAGGGATGCAAACTTCGAGTTTCTAGTCCAAGTTCAGTTCTGGTAGGGATAGCATTCACCATTTAGGAATGTTTTCCTCCGTGGTCTGGGGGTACCATGCTTGCCTCCAGTTGCCGAGATCACGGGTTCAAACTGTGCAGAGGCAATTGAGTTTTTCGGCGTAAAAATCCTTACCATGGCTTCCTTCGGAAGGAGAGTAAAGCCGGTGGTCCCGTGTCGAAATTTACGGCACGTACAAGAATCTCAAGCCTGATAAATAGTCCTCTGAGAAAAATTTCCGGTTTACACGCACAATATAGAAAGGGACGCTAAGCCCCATAGTAGTTAGAGACTGTCCATAAATGAAGCGCATTTTATTGATACTTTCACTATTTAGCAATAATGTCATGTTGGTGGTTTTGAAATTATCGAACTATGAACTGCTTTTGTTAGGATTGCCCAATCTTGCAATCTGTGCTCCCGCCATAACAAACAGAGGTTCTTTAAGCTTTGATGTTGTTGTCACTTTACATCTGAAGGATCTAGTTGAAGTACAACAGGTATGAAGGTCCAGCAATCGAAAGGCAGTATGTAGAGGATTATATCAGCCTTCACAATTTGAAGAATTTTAACCCTCTCAGCATAACAAAGACGGATTACCGGAATTCTTCATTCTATTCCAGTTTCCTTAACATTACTTTCATCTCCGATTGAATCCTATATACAATTTTTAGAATCTTTTCATATTATGAGAACCAATTTCAACTTTCTGGTGAGTATTAGCTCATAATGGAGTCAACAAATCATAGGTATCTTTAGAGAGGGACTATAGCATTGACAGCTCCATTCGCTGATTGCGCTATATGAAAATCTTCACCTGGTTAAGTCCATCCAGCATTCAGCATTCGGTTTTATTCCACAGGGTTGTGGGACACATAATTTGACGTAGTTGTAATTCCTGGATTTCTTGTTCTGTCTATGGTTGTGGTATTTATATCTACACAAATTTCATCACATATGATGGTCATGAGACTATAGTACTTTAGCTTTATATATGGACACTCTTTTACTACTATGGCCCTTAGCTTCCCATTCTATATTGGATCAAAAGATCGGAAATTTTCCTCAGAGGCCTCTTTATCAGGCTTGAAGTTCTTTTACGTGCCGTCAATCTACAACACGGGACCACCAGCTTTGCTTCTCTTCCGAAGGAAGCCATGCTAAGGATGTTTACGTCTGAAAAGAAAAACTCATCGCCCTCCGTCGAGTTTAAACCCGCGACCTCGGGAACTAGAACCTAACATGTTACCCATAGACAACGGAGGAAACAAATTATTGGTTAGTTTTTCTGTAGTAGGAGTCTCATCAACTCCCGTGAGAGCTACCTCGATGTGAAGTACCTCTTTTGGGTAACGTGTACAAATCTTCAGCTTGGCTTGGTATCCTAATTTCATTATTTACATCCAGAGCCAATATGTTCTACTGTATAATAAAATGCTTCTCCCCCTTGGTGATCTTGTCGTCAAAGATAGGAACTTCAGTCACGTTTACAATATCCATTATAGCAACGTGTAGCCTAGCTTCTCCAGTAACTTTCAGTCAGGGTATGTTAATTCCTCTACGGTCGGAGAAACAGTATGTCTCAAAGTGATTATGCGTGACCTATTATATGTCGTCCTCCGTGGTTTAGTGGTTACCATACTAGCTTCTAGCTCCCGAGGTCACGGGTTCAAACCCGGTGGAGGGCGATGGACTTTTTCGGGCGTAAATGCTCCTAGCATGGCATCCTTCGTAAGGGAAGTGAAGCCGGTGGTTCCGTGTTGTGAATTTACGGCTCATAAAAGAACCTCAAGCCTGAGTAAGAGGCCTTTGAGCAAAATTACCGGTTTTTAACACCTAGTATATGTAGAATAGGACGCTAATATCCACAGTAGTTAAAGAGCGTTCATAAATAAAGCTCTAAAAATCTAGCCTATTATAGTAATTGTGAGGCCTATTGAATGTTACTGCCATTACGTCAAATGCGGACTCTGTAGTTATCGTGATCTCTGAAGTTGAAGTGCTTGCAGTGTTGGTCTACCACACGAATGGTAATTTGATCTAAGTATGGAGTTTCTATCTACGGAGCAGAGGGAGAAACTCATAGAGTGGGTGTCCACTTTTACCTGAATGAAGGAACCTGTTGCAATACTGCACTCGATTTGTGTGATACACGTACTAAACGTATTCACAAGTTCATCGAATTCGGACAGTAAACCAGCAGGAATGATTTTGATGTCTACAGGCGAGCCAATAAATCTGTATTATATAAGGACATTTTATCTTAGCATTTATTGTATTGTTATTAGGCCTTTTGAGGAAGACTTCTTTACTCCATCCTAGTTTATCCCTGAGAACTGCATTGATATCAGCAATTTCAGAGGTTCCATTGGGGATTTGAAACGTTTCAGGCTTATTATTACGAGTATAATGAAATTCATTATTGCTTTCATGGATGTTGGGTACTGAGTACAATGTTTCAAAATTTAAGAGTGCAGCGTCATAATGCCTTGAGGAATCTAATTGTAGAGAAGAGTTTATGTATGTTAAAATAAGAGATGTGATTCACTCGCACTAACTGTATAACTCATATTGACAATATAGCTCTCTTATATAATAGAAATTGTAGGTGCAGGAGTCCGCAGATGACTAAACCTAAATTCTGAAACCTCTGCATATTATACATAACCTTAATCCCGTGTAGGCAGTTCCCAATATCGGGAGGTAGCTTCAAGTTACCAAAGCTACCGAAGTAATATGCCACATCCTTCCCTCTTTCCTTACAGCAAAGCAGTGTGTTCCTTCATTTTCAGGTGTGTCAAGGTATACAACAAGCCTCTGTTTGAAAAGAGACCTTGAATATAGTTTTTCAATCATATACACACTTCTAAAATAAGGAATTTTTAAAAACATGATGGCCATGGCATTATAGTACCTTAGTTTTATTCATGGACGCTTTTTGCTAATATGGTCCTTAGCATCCCATTCTATATTGGGCGCGAAAGACCGGAACTTTTACTCAGGGGCCTCCTTATCAGGCTTGAGATTCTTTCATATGCTCTAAATCTACGACACGGGACCACCAGCTTTACTTCCCTTCCGAAGTATGCTATGCTAAGGAGTTTTTACGCCCAGAAAAAATCCATCGCTCTCCGCCGGTTCTGAACCCGCGACCTCGTGAAGTAGAGGCTAGCATGGAACCACTAGGCCACAGAGGACAATAGTGCAGGGGAAGCTAATGTATTACTGAATATTACTGTATTATCGACTAGGTTTTGAATACTAATATATTTATTCCAAGTCCCTCTGTCTGCCAAAAATATCAATGACACATTAGACTATTTAACGATAATAATAGCATAGAAGTGAATAATTATAAGGACAGAAAAAATACTTTGAATTATTGTGACGTCAAACAAAAATACCATCTTTATATTTGATGACGTCATCTCTGAAAAGCACAGAGAGATTGTATTATTTTACAGCATGGGCAGACATTGTAATGTGGACTCTACAGGTATGTAGCACAGTGCCATGCTAAGTATCAAAGCGTTTAATTCGTGATAATACAAAACTCAGTATACTCATGAGACAAGACAATTTGAACTTGAAGCGCATATATGAAGATTTTTCAGACATCTAGAGGACCTATATTAAAGTAATGTAAAGCCGCTTGGAAGAGTATTTGAGAAGCAAGGCCTGGTTGTGATAGTTCCTGAATTCCCTATGAATGAAGCTGATCGTAAGAACGGGTTGGAGGTATATATTTAAGCCGGTGAAAAAGAACACGATCATTCATAGTTGAACATGGGTAAAGATAGGTTCATTTCGCAGAAGATAGCTCCACTTAAAGGAGAACTCGATCCTTCCATCATAAGTAGAGATGTCAAAGCGAACGTTCTGTTTCGGAACAAGAGGCTGTGCAATATGCAAGATCCTTAGAGAAAGTAATGATGCATGAACTAAACTGTACAGGATAAGATTACGTCTACTACTGAAAATCGATATCAAGCGCTCATGTTATATCAGTACAACGAAATTTGAAACTACATTCAAGATGAAAATATAGAATTCAACAGAAAATATATAAAAAATCCAAATATATAAAAATACAGTAAACAGCAATTACTGTAGGGACAGAGCCACTGGAAAAACTCAATATATAGGAAATGAGTTTGGAAAAAGTAGAGAATATTACCCATCCGAATCTGAATGCATTATACCGCAATCTAAATGTACTGAAGGATTTGTGGATGCAGATAAGGAACACAATAATAGTCTCACAAGCCTGGATCAGGCAATTCCCAAGTTGGAAGCCAATTTTAATACACACAGCTGAAGGGGAGATGAATATTATGACATATGAAAATCGACTAAAACAAATACACATAAATTTATTTAGGATTACGTTTTAGGTATGTAGATGTATTCTGCTTTGGTATTGTTATAACATATATTTCATAAATTCAAAAATTTGCTAGTAAACGTTCCTTTAATTTCCATGAATTTTAAAACTATTTAGTTTCATAACTTCTAATAGGTGCACTTTACTGTTTACCTAATGCAGCGATGATAATAACAAAATTTCAATGATTTATTGTGCACAGGCTTCGGATGTTATTAATGGGATATCTTTGAAATACCTTACGTTTTGTGGAAGTTCAGGTTAAATTATGTTTTCTTTGAAACCATTACCATTTTTTAAACTTAAAAAGAAACCACAGGAAACATTTAATGTATATACGCAATTTCATGGAAATTCTGCATGATTACAATTATCATGTATCTGAAAAGACACCCTAAATTTCTGATCGCTAGCCTTATTAGTTCCAAATGAGTGTACTAATACACTGAAAAATATTAGTTACGTAAAACTAAGAGAAATATTTTTACGTAATTTAACCTGAAATTTACACCCTTGGTATTTTTGTGAGGCAGAGTTTTCATCATCCTGGGCTTATCAGTTCTCTCTCTGCCTCTTATTTAAATTTAAATTGAGTTGTATTTATGGACGCTCTTTAACTACTATGGTTCTTAGCGTGCCGTTCCATATTAGGCGTGAAAGACCGGTAATTTTGCTCAGAGGCCTCTTTATCAGGCTTGAGGTTCCTTTACGTGCAGTAAATCTACGTCACGGGACCACCGGCTTTACTTCCCTTTGAAAGGAAGCCATGCTAAGGATTTTTACGCCCGAAAACATCCATCGCCCTCCGCCAGGTTTGAACCCGCGACCTTGGGAACTAGAGGCTAACACGGTACCACTAGTCCACGGAAGCCTCCTTGGTGAAGTCATATTTGGGGTCACGCTCGGTATTCACGTTGCAAAGATCATTCTTCATATTTTCCACAGATCAATGTCCAAAGGCTTGAGTACCAGTGTTGTGCTGTAGCAGCCATCTTTGAAACATATGACTGAGTCGAATACACCTATTTTAATTCTTTTGCAGTAACACACACAGCCCTTGGTGCCCTCTGTCATATACAAGTATGAACTGATTCGTTTTTGTTTTACATCTTTCCAAGAAGGCATCTTTCCTAAAGACTCCGGTGAGAATTCATTCCGAAAATAGGATTTATTACTTGCACTATTGCAGATGGTAAAGAGTGTTTATGTATGTAAGTAGCTTATATTTGGGGTTTCTATATCAATTTATGGCTTTTTAATTGGCTTAATTGATTTAAATTGGCTGTAATTGGTCTTTCATGGAAGCCCGACCTAAGTAGCATGAGTCTTCTATATCAATTTATGGCTTTTTAATTGGTTCACTTGGTTCAATTGGTCTTTCATGGAAGCCCGACCCAAGTAGCATGAGTCTTCTATATCAATTTATGGCTTTTTAATTGGTTCACTTGGTTCAATTGGTCTTCCAGGCAAAGGGGACCTATAGTGCATGAGTCTTCTGGATATATTAATGGTTACTGCTGGAGCTGGTAATTGCGAGGGTCGCTTACATGTCCACGTGGTGCCATTTACTTGAAGAAGAAGCATTTAAAGGCTCCCTCCTCCTCGGCTTTGGGTGAGGGAGGTAATCAAAATAATGTATGCATTTCCAGTCAGCTATGAGACATGATTCACCCCTATAAGGTACACAGCGTTAATTCTAATCATATACATCAAATAAAAAATACACGTTTCAATTTTTGTGGCGAACGAGTGAAAACCTTTTAAAAATCAAAAGGTTTAATTTTCACCATCCTACCGAGACTTGTTGCTTTCTACGACATGAATAACATGCTACTTAAAACCGTGTATGTATACAGGGAGGTCTCCCTCCACGTCAGTTTAAAAGACGATCGCCTGACTATTCAATCATTGAGGTATAGTGTATCCCGAAAGAACGTTCACCCTACTATGGATAAAGAGTACATGGTTATCAAAAATATGTATGTATTGAGTATCTGTTGCGAGCACCTCTACCTCCCATGAGTTAGCGTTTAGAGGTTACGATAATATATCGCAACTCTCTCTCTCTCATGCACACACACATACACACACATACCCACTCATAATCAGGCTTAACACGCTACAGTATAGCAATTTTTGAGACAGACAGTCATCTATACTGGCCGGGTAATTAAGGCTATTGACTCACCCTTCGCATAAGCGGGGGATCTATTCACGCTATTGATTTTTCCCGCTAGCTTCCCTCTCATATATAAGACTGGTATCTATTCTATCGCGCCCTTGTAAAAGTTCGCTTTATCTACGCCAGATGCCAGAAGGTTACAGAACTAACATTTGTAATTCATATCTGGCACTCTGCATGAGAGTCAAACACACATTTATTTATAATGAAAAAAAAGTTTCTTTATAGAGATAGCTAATTACAGTGTTACAAGCTGTATGTACAGTGAAATAAAAACGAATCGCATTTAAAAAAATTCTCATATGTTACACTCACATGACTTTCTCTACTCTTGTACAAACTTGAGTGGGTTGCCATGTGACGCATTCCATTCTCTTTACATGCCTAAGACATAAAAAAATGAATAACGAATTCGAGAAAAAATATAATTATTGGGGAATTTAAGGGAATAACAAGCAATATCTCGAAAATATTTCTCAATAAAACAGGGGCCTCAAAACATAAATATCCGGTGAAATCTCGGTATCGAATTTTCGCGTGGAATACAATACTTCCCTTACTTACTCTACATAGTAGACAAATTTAAAATACTTAGTTATAACAACGGGAAAGGTGTCTTGTATCTTTTTTCCCACGAGGTGTATGATTCATACAAGGTAATTGAACAATGCCTTTGTTATTTAATTAACAGTACACCAAAAGGCAGACCATCTTTTACAGAATAACTTAAGTCATTTCCGGAACACGTGTATGCTTTTTTAGAAAGAAATATCTAAATGATACCTTCATTCTAATGTAGGTTCAAAGGCATTAGTGGATTGATCATTTCCTGCACTATTTCAACAAGAGTATATAAAAAATATATTACGTAAAGATGATTCAGCGTTCGATTTCATACTGAACTAAAGCTTGAAACAAATATTCAGTTTTCAGAACGCTAAAGTACGATTGAAAAGGAATATATACGTTAAATCAACTTCCATTTCAACTTAAACGGATTACGACAAAACTAGAAGAGAAAGACAAAGTAGACTAAAAATGACAGTGCAAGCGCACATAGTAGTAGTTATTTGACGACTTTAGCTACTTTCAACTGCAACTTATTTTAACTCAAGCAACCTTAAGACAGGGCTTCTATTAGCTAATTTTATAATTAATAAAACAATTAATGTTTGAAAATACTTCATTAACATACTAATTAACAAAAATTAACTTAACTCTGAATTTTTCGTTGAAACTCTGTAATCTGCTATAAAATAGCTTGCATATATATAAAAATACTCTTACGACATACAAAAAGCTTAACATACTTAAAGCTTAACCTCGAATGTCAACAACTGAAAAAAAATTGAAAAGCGGTAATATGCCAGAAAATGGAGTATAGAATATAGGGAAATTATCCTTTTCTTCATTCATCAAGTTTACATGCCTAAATGATTATTTCCAGACAAGACGCCAGTGAAGAAGAAATACCAGTTCAGCGCCTGCGCTGGTATTATTATCTACTTACTGGGAGGTATATCAACGGTCTCCACTTCAACTCCAGACATGGTCAAACTTTAATGTTTAAAACACTTCTGAGCTATGGCACTTAGACATGCTTGACAAGTGCATTAAATTTTACAGCACTAATTGGAATGTTCCGAATAACTAGGCAAGTGTCCCTATGATTTGTATCTCGGAATGGTAAAACATAAATGTTTAACTGCTAAACAACAGTGATACTCGCGTGGGATAATAATAATCCTGCAGCATTATGTGGATATATTGGAGGGGGTTCTCAGGTATACGAGATCCAGATCGAGTTTTATCTTCGTTCTTTCTCTCTTTCTTGATGTACATACATACATACAGACATATCCACACACATACAGACATACACACAGCCGAACACCTCCCCAAACACACGGCCAGATACGAAGACTTACGAATATATCCGAACATACACATGCATACCGACTCATTCACTCAGATAAATACTCACAAACAAGCAGACTCAGAGATACTCACACACAAATCAAAACAAGCAGACTCAGAGATATACATACACACACATATACCTCCAAACATCAGGAATGAGCGAAGACCTTCGAGCACACTCGAATACATGTACAGGCAATATACACACACAGGAAGATACCAAACACCAACAGAGAGAGACGCTCTTACCTATAAGCATTGGGGGGGCTCTGTTATAATATAGCTTCATATATGAGAGGCTCTGTCTTTAGATGATTGTATTGATTAATGTAGCGGTGAAGATGACGCGAATTGCGGGATTGGGGAGCTATGGTATTAATGGAGTTATGTGGTGGCGGTGGCGAATGTATAGAGTTACGGTGCTGATGGTAGCAGGCGATGATCATGGACGTATAAGTTAATGTACTTGTAAGTGTGAAGGAGTATTTCTGATGGTGGTGATAGGAGGCGATGAGGATGGTTATATTGTCGGGAAGGCTTTTGGAAATGATGGTGGTGATGAGAGGTGGTGTTCATTGTTTCGCTAATGCTGATTCTTTTTTTGTGTGTAGAAGGGCACACATTCATTACGAAGAAATACACTAACACTGTAAAACATACCGAATTGTTGCGAGTAGCACAAAATCTTTTATCAGTGTATAAAATGGTTTCAATGTCCTTACAACATCTTAGAATACTTATAAAGCTGCAAACGGTATCGAATTCCTTTTAAAGTGTTCAAAGTTCTCAATTTACGAGAACATTTAAGTGATGCATGGATCCAATGAAGATAGGACAGGCTCTCCATTCAGCATATAAGAGACTTCACCTAGATTAGGCTAGGAGCGGTAAAGCCAAGATAGCGTATATTGTGTAAAGCCACTTTAGGTTAGACTGGCTGAGGTTATGATAGGGGTCACAGATAATTAGAGGACGGGCTAGTTTATAGCTTTAAGTTATGATCGCTTGAATGGATGATGGGGGGCTACTGACTAAGATTGAGACACGTTAGCATGCACGTCATCGAGCTAGGCTAGCTAATAGCAGCCTGGACGTGAATCCTGCTTATACTATCTTAGGATAGGTTAGGATATTCAGTGCTAGCTAAGGACTGGCTTGTTGGTCAGATTCGTTTACTGGTTACGTTGGTTACGTTTACTGGTTACGTTGGTTAAGTTTAGTGGTTACATTGGTTACGTTGATTACGTTTAGTGGTTACGTTGGTTACGTTTAGTGGTTACATTGGTTACGTTTAGTGGTTACTTTGGTTACGTTTATTGGTTACGTTGGTTACGTTTAGTGGTTACGTTTACTGGTTACGTTGGTTACGTTTAGTGGTTATGTTGGTTACGTTTACTGGTTACGTTGGTTACGTTTAGTGGTCACGTTTAGTGGTTACGTTTACTGGTTACATTGGTTACGTTTACTGGTTACGTTTACTGGTTACATTGTTTACGTTTACTGGTTACGTTTAGTCGTTACGTTTAGTGGTTACGTTTACTGGTTACATTGGTTACGTTTACTGGTTACGTTTAGTGGTTACATTGGTTACGTTTAGTGGTTACGTTGGTTACGTTTTGGCTAGGTTGGACGATGCCAAGATAGATAATGAAAGGATCTTTCAGAGCAGGTAAGGCAGGGATAGATTGGCTTAGGATGGTCGCTTGTGGCTAGGTTAGACTACTCCAAAATACCTAAAACTAACCAATTCAGGGATTGTGCCTATCGGTCTCACGTGTTAACTACTTAACATATAGAAGCTTACAAAATTTAGAAAAAAAGGACTGAAAGTATATGTACTTATTCTAATAATGGATAAGAAATGCTCATAAAGTATCAAAATCAGTGGAAAATACATTAACTCTTGAAATTAGAATAAATACTTGCTTTAATGCACTGACTTACAAATGAAATTCCACTCTCCATATTACAATATCATCCTAAAAGCATGTCACAATACCTCATTCACATCTTAAAATACACTGAAAGAGGCTCAAATTCTCTTACCAGAAACTTTGAAAATAGCTGCAGCGCGCCTAAAGAACCCTCAGAATACTGTAAAGATCTGAGGCAATATCATGAACATAACAGCTCCTACTTATAAAACCGATCATAATTTTCCAAAAGCCTGTGTCTAATAGCTCATAAACGCCAGCTAAATGCTCTACAGTTCCTATTCCAGTGGCTAAAATGCAAGCAAACATTTCTAAAAATACACTACAATGCCTGTTACAGGATGAAAAATATATTCGAAATACCTACATCAATCCCTCCGCCTGCATTTTGAAAGATACTTTAAAAAAAACATCATAAAGCATATTCAAAATGTTCTGAAAATCCTAAAAAGATGTATCAATATCCTGAAAATGAATGCAACTACTTTAAGAAACATCTAAAATTCCCATTCAAGTATATCGGGATGTCCTTAAAGCCTGTACTCATATCTAATTCCATAGGCTGGAATACCTTTAAAGAGTCATAAATATGCATATAAAAAACTTCGAAAAAATATAATTGGAAGTGTCACAATACCTTAAAAGAGCATAAAATGGCTGAACCATAAACAATACACATAAAAGTGTCAAGAGCATCTAAATACACAGTAAAATACGTCAAAATGCTAAAAAAGACCCTTAACGATAGCATGAAATACATGGCGTAATTTCTAAAACCCTCGCACATAAATAGTTCACTGACAATACCATGAAGATAACTGCACCTCACTGTAAAAGAGTATCCTAGTGACCTATACAATACAGCTAAAATACCTGTCACTATTTATAAAACCCATCAGCATACTCCAAAGACTTGGACTGACCTAATTAAAATACATTCTCTTGTCTATAGAACCATCAGATTAGGCTTAAATGCTCAAAATATATGTATTAAACCTAAAATACACAAAGGATAAAATCTAAACATCAGGCTTTATTATGAATAGGGGCAGAGGCTAGAAAGGCAAATCAAAAGAAACACTTAAGTCAATGGTGAAAATATCTTTATTGAGAATTATTATTATTTGATTTTACATTAAGCAAACACTAGAGCATTGAACAGAAGCAAACAAAATTTTAACACACTCATTTCATTCAAATGCGAAAGCTCTTTATTATACAGAGTTCAGTCTCAATCATGCTATAATCCCAGTGCTCTTCAATACTTGGATGATCTTATTAATCTCAATAGAAAAGTCGTTTTTACCAGCTTCATGCGACATCATTAACAGTCTTAGCTGGTGTACTAAGTCATTAGGATCTGTACAGGGATATAAAATCTCAATATTCGCATTGGATACATCACCCACACTGGACGAGTTAACACTAAAATGTTTATTTTCACTCAGGTGATTATTCAGAGTTTCATCATCCAAAGACACTGCTCTTCTTACATCTAACATCCCTGGTCTTGAAGAGATTTCAGTAGCACTCAGGGGTGATCCAAGCGCTTCACAGCTTAACTCTAACATCCCTGGCCTTGAATAGATTTCAGCATCACTTACGGGAGTTCTAAGTATTGCACACTTCAATGATTCATTACTACATCATTGCCGGTGTTGTTTAAGTCTTGAAATAGATCTGTTTTTTAAAATCCTACTGCACATACGACACTTGACAGAACGACTCTTCTCATGGGTAATATAGGAAAAATGAAGCTTTTCGTAAGCTGGCTGTATTTGAATGCCAATAAGGGAATCCATGCTTGTTCTAGAATATCAAATACTGTATATGATTTCGAAGCTGCAGCCGCATATGTCATCAGGAGACTGTAGAATTATTTGCTTATTTCCTAATTTTATCGGTAATCTCACATCATTGATAACCATAAACCTTACAATCAAGTTATATAAGAAACGGGACTATGACAGAATTCCACATTAATTGCAGCTACTCCATTAATTACGTAAGCTCACCATGCATGAAATGAAGTCTACCCTTACTTGTAATATTGGAGGATATATGACGCAACCTCATTGAATATGTTAGCACTCGAATATGCAATGTTTCAAGGCTAGAAGGTCACCCATACAGATCTTCCTATGAAGAACCATACTACAGGGAAAGTGAGCAGTACACAAGTTGAAGATGTCGAGACATGCTGAGGTCCCTAACGTTTCCAGGTTATAACATCTCACTTTACAAGTCCCCAATGTAATGACTCATTCCACATAGCAAGAGGAGAGGAGAGTCAACGAGGATCAACCAAGCATTTAGAAGGTATTGAAATACTTTGACTACATTTAGAAGGTATGGAAATACTTTGACTACATTTAGAAGGTATGGAAATACTTTGACTACATTTAGAAGGTATGGAAATACTTTGACTACATTTAGAAGGTATGGAAATACTTTGACTACATTTAGAAGGTATGGAAATATTTTGACTACATTTAGAAGGTATGGAAATACTTTGACTACATTTAGAAGGTATGGAAATATATTGACTACATTTAGAAGGTATGGAAATATATTGATTACATTTAGAAGGTATGGAAATACTTTGACTACATTTAGAAGGTATGGAAATACTTTGACTACATTTAGAAGGTATGGAAATACTTTGACTACATTTAGAAGGTATGGAAATACTTTGACTACATTTAGAAGGTATGGAAATATATTGATTACATTTAGAAGGTATGGAAATACTTTGACTACATTTAGAAGGTATGGAAATATTTTGGATACATTTACAAGGTATGGGAATATTTTGGTTACTTTGGTAGGAATATGGTATTATCTTATTACATTTAAGGACTTCACAAAATGCTCGGTTGATCCTCGTTGACTCTCCTCTCCTCTTGCTATGTGGAATGAGTCGTTACATTGGGGACTTGTAAAGTGAGATGTTATAACCTGGAAACGTTAGGGACCTCAGCATGTCTCGAAATCTTCAACTTGTGTACTGCTCACTTTCCCTGTAGTATGGTTCTTCATAGGAAGATCTGTATGGGTGACCTTCTAGCCTTGAAACATTGCATATTCGAGTGCTAACATATTCAATGAGGTTGCGTCATATATCCTCCAATATTACAAGTAAGGGTAGACTTCATTTCATGCATGGTGAGCTTACGTAATTAATGGAGTAGCTGCAATTAATGTGGAATTCTGTCATAGTCCCGTTTCTTATATAACTTGACTGTAAGGTTTATGGTTATCAATGATGTGAGATTACCGATAAAATTAGGAAATAAGCAAATAATTCTACAGTCTCCTGATGACATATGCGGCTTCAGCTTCGAAATCATATACAGTATATGATATTCTAGAACAAGCATGGATTCCCTTATTGGCATTCAAATACAGCCAGCTTACGAAAAGCTTCATTTTTCCTATATTACCCATGAGAAGAGTCGTTCTGTTCAAGTGTCGTATGTGCAGTAGGATTTTAAAAAACAGATCTATTTCAAGACTTAAACAACTCCGGCAAAGATGTAGTAATGAATCATTGAAGTGTGCAATACTTAGAACTCCCGTAAGTGATGCTGAAATCTATTCAAGGCCAGGGATGTTAGAGTTAAGCTGTGAAGCGCTTGGATCACCCCTGAGTGCTACTGAAATCTCTTCAAGACCAGGGATGTCAGATGTAAGAAGAGCAGTGTCTTTGGATGATGAAACTCTGAATAATCACCTGAGTGAAAATAAACATTTTAGTGTTAACTCGTCCAGTGTGGGTGATGTATCCAATGCGAATATTGAGATTTTATATCCCTGTACAGATCCTAATGACTTAGTACACCAGCTAAGACTGTTAATGATGTCGCATGAAGCTGGTAAAAACGACTTTTCTATTGAGATTAATAAGATCATCCAAGTATTGAAGAGCACTGGGATTATAGCATGATTGAGACTGAACTCTGTATAATAAAGAGCTTTCGCATTTGAATGAAATGAGTGTGTTAAAATTTTGTTTGCTTCTGTTCAATGCTCTAGTGTTTGCTTAATGTAAAATCAAATAATAATAATTCTCAATAAAGATATTTTCACCATTGACTTAAGTGTTTCTTTTGATTTGCCTTTCTAGCCTCTGCCCCTATTCATAATAAAGCCTGATGTTTAGATTTTATCCTTTGTGTATTTTAGGTTTAATACATATATTTTGAGCATTTAAGCCTAATCTGATGGTTCTATAGACAAGAGAATGTATTTTAATTAGGTCAGTCCAAGTCTTTGGAGTATGCTGATGGGTTTTATAAATAGTGACAGGTATTTTAGCTGTATTGTATAGGTCACTAGGATACTCTTTTACAGTGAGGTGCAGTTATCTTCATGGTATTGTCAGTGAACTATTTATGTGCGAGGGTTTTAGAAATTACGCCATGTATTTCATGCTATCGTTAAGGGTCTTTTTTAGCATTTTGACGTATTTTACAGTGTATTTAGATGCTCTTGACACTTTTATGTGTATTGTTTATGGTTCAGCCATTTTATGCTCTTTTAAGGTATTGTGACACTTCCAATTATATTTTTTCGAAGTTTTTTATATGCATATTTATGACTCTTTAAAGGTATTCCAGCCTATGGAATTAGATATGAGTACAGGCTTTAAGGACATCCCGATATACTTGAATGGGAATTTTAGATGTTTCTTAAAGTAGTTGCATTCATTTTCAGGATATTGATACATCTTTTTAGGATTTTCAGAACATTTTGAATATGCTTTATGATGTTTTTTTTAAAGTATCTTTCAAAATGCAGGCGGAGGGATTGATGTAGGTATTTCGAATATATTTTTCATCCTGTAACAGGCATTGTAGTGTATTTTTAGACATGTTTGCTTGCATTTTAGCCACTGGAATAGGAACTGTAGAGCATTTAGCTGGCGTTTATGAGCTATTAGACACAGGCTTTTGGAAAATTATGATCGGTTTTATAAGTAGGAGCTGTTATGTTCATGATATTGCCTCAGATCTTTACAGTATTCTGAGGGTTCTTTAGGCGCGCTGCAGCTATTTTCAAAGTTTCTGGTAAGAGAATTTGAGCCTCTTTCAGTGTATTTTAAGATGTGAATGAGGTATTGTGACATGCTTTTAGGATGCTATTGTAATATGGAGAGTGGAATTTCATTTGTAAGTCAGTGCATTAAAGCAAGTATTTATTCTAACTTCAAGAGATAATGCATTTTCCACTGATTTTGATACTTTATGAGCATTTCTTATCCATTATTAGAATAAATATATATACTTTCAGTCCTTTTTTTCTAAATTTGGTAAGCTTCTATATGTTAAGTAGTTAACACGTGAGACCGATAGGCACAATCCCTGAATTGGTTAGTTTTAGGTATTTTGGAGTAGTCAAACCTAGCCACAAGCGACCATCCTAAGCCAATCTATCCCTGCCTTACCTGCTCTGAAAGATCCTTTCATTATCTATCTTGGCATCGTCCAACCTAGCCAAAACGTAACCAACGTAACCACTAAACGTAACCAATGTAACCACTAAACGTAACCAGTAAACGTAACCAATGTAACCAGTAAACGTAACCACTAAACGTAACCAGTAAACGTAACCAATGTAACCATTAAACGTAACCAGTAAACGTAACCAATGTAACCAGTAAACGTAACCACTAAACGTAACCAACGTAACCAGTAAACGTAACCAACGTAACCACTAAACGTAACCAACGTAACCAGTAAACGTAGCCAACGTAACCACTAAACGTAACCAACGTAACCACTAAACGTAACCAACGTAACCACTAAACGTAACCAATGTATTCACTAAACGTAACCAACGTAACCACTAAACGTAATCAACGTAACCAATGTAACCACTAAACTTAACCAACGTAACCAGTAAACGTAACCAACGTAACCAGTAAACGAATCTGACCAACAAGCCAGTCCTTAGCTAGCACTGAATATCCTAACCTATCCTAAGATAGTATAAGCAGGATTCACGTCCAGGCTGCTATTAGCTAGCCTAGCTCAATGACGTGCATGTTAACGTGTCTCAATCTTAGTCAGTAGCCCCCCCATCATCTATTCAAGCGATCATAACTTAAAGCTATAAACTAGCCCGTCCTCTAATTATCTGTGACCCCTATCATAACCTCAGCCAGTCTAACCTAAAGTGGCTTTACACAATATACGCTATCTTGGCTTTACCGCTCCTAGCCTAATCTAGGTGAGGTCTCTTATATGCTGAATGGAGAGCCTGTCCTAACTTCATTTTACCCATGCATCACTTAAATGTTCTCGTAAATCGAGAACTTTGAACACCTTAAAAGGAATTCGATACCGTTTGCAGCTTTATAAGTATTCTAAGATGTTGTAAGGACATTGAAACCATTTTATACACTGATAAAAGATTTTGTGTTACTCGCAACAATTCGGTATGTTTTACAGTGTTAGTGTATTTCTTCGTAGTGAATGTGTGCCCTTCTACACACAAAAAAAGAATCAGCATCAGCGAAACAATGAGCACCACCTCTCATCACCACCATCATTTCCAAAAGCCTTCCCGACAATATAACCATCCTCATCGCCTCCTATCACCACCATCAGAAATACTCCTTCACACTTACAAGTACATTAACTTATACGTCCATGACCATCGCCTGCCTCCATCAGCACCGTAACTCTATACATTCGCCACCGCCACCACATAACTCCATTAATACCATAGCTCCCTAATCCCGCAATTCGCGTCATCTTCACCGCTACATTAATCAATACAATCATCTAAAGACAGAGCCTCTCATATATGAAGCTATATTATAACAGAGCCCCCCCATGCTTATAGGTAAGAGCGTCTCTCTCTGTTGGTGTTTGGTATCTTCCTGTGTGTGTATATTGCCTGTACATGTATTCGAGTGTGCTCGAAGGTCTTCGCTCATTCCTGATGTTTGGAAGTATATGTGTGTGTATGTATATCTCTGAGTCTGCTTGTTTTGATTTGTGTGTGAGTATCTCTGAGTCTGCTTGTTTGTGAGTATTTATCTGCGTGAATGAGTCGGTATGCATATGTATGTTCGGATATATTCGTAAGTCTTCGTATCTGGCCGTGTGTTTGGGGAGGTGTTCGGCTGTGTGTATGTCTGTATGTGTGTGGATATGTCTGTATGTATGTATGTACATCAAGAAAGAGAGAAATAACGAAGATAAAACTCGATCTGGATCTCGTATACCTGAGAACCCCCTCCAATATATCCACATAATGCTGCAGGATTATTATTATACCACGCGAGTATCACAGTTGTTTAGCAGTTAAACATTTATGTTTTACTATTTCGAGATACAAATCATAGGGACACTTGCCTAGTTATTCGGAACATTCCAATTAGTGCTGTAAAATTTAATGCACTTGTCAAGCATGTCTAAGTGCCATAGCTCAGAAGTGTTTTAAACATTAAAGTTTGACCATGTCTGGAGTTGAAGTGGAGACCGTTGATATACCTCCCAGTAAGTAGATAATAATACCAGCGCAGGCGCTGAACTGGTATTTCTTCTTCACTGGCGTCTTGTCTGGAAATAATCATTTAGGCATGTAAACTTGATGAATGAAGAAAAGGATAATTTCCCTATATTCTATACTCCATTTTCTGGCATATTACCGCTTTTCAGTTTTTTTCAGTTGTTGACATTCGATGTTAAGCTTTAAGTATGTTAAGCTTTTTGTATGTCGTAAGAGTATTTTTATATATATGCAAGCTATTTTATAGCAGATTACAGAGTTTCAACGAAAAATTCAGAGTTAAGTTAATTTTTGTTAATTAGTATGTTAATGAAGTATTTTCAAACATTAATTGTTTTATTAATTATAAAATTAGCTAATAGAAGCCCTGTCTTAAGGTTGCTTGAGTTAAAATAAGTTGCAGTTGAAAGTAGCTAAAGTCGTCAAATAGCTACTACTATTTGCGCCTGCACTGTCATTTTTAGTCTACTTTGTCTTTCTCTTCTAGTTTTGTCGTAATCCGTTTAAGTTGAAATGGAAGTTGATTTAACGTATATATTCCTTTTCAACCGTACTTTAGCGTTCTGAAAACTGAATATTTGTTTCAAGCTTTAGTTCAGTATGAAATCGAACGCTGAATCATCTTTACGTAATATATTTTTTATATACTCTTGTTGAAATAGTGCAGGAAATGATCAATCCACTAATGCCTTTGAACCTACATTAGAATGAAGGTATCATTTAGATATTTCTTTCTAAAAAAGCATACACGTGTTCCGGAAATGACTTAAGTTATTCTCTAAAAGATGGTCTGCCTCTTGGTGTACTGTTAATTAAATAACAAAGGCATTGTTCAAGTACCTTGTATGAATCATACACCTCGTGGGAAAAAAGATACAAGACACCTTTCCCGTTGTTATAACTAAGTATTTTAAATTTGTCTACTATGTAGAGTAAGTAAGGGAAGTATTGTATTCCACGCGAAAATTCGATACCGAGATTTCACCGGATATTTATGTTTTGAGGCCCCTGTTTTATTGAGAAATATTTTCGAGATATTGCTTGTTATTCCCTTAAATTCCCCAATAATTATATTTTTTCTCGAATTCGTTATTCATTTTTTTATGTCTTAGGCATGTAAAGAGAATGGAATGCGTCACATGGCAACCCACTCAAGTTTGTACAAGAGTAGAGAAAGTCATGTGAGTGTAACATATGAGAATTTTTTTAAATGCGATTCGTTTTTATTTCACTGTACATACAGCTTGTAACACTGTAATTAGCTATCTCTATAAAGAAACTTTTTTTTCATTATAAATAAATGTGTGTTTGACTCTCATGCAGAGTGCCAGATATGAATTACAAATGTTAGTTCTGTAACCTTCTGGCATCTGGCGTAGATAAAGCGAACTTTTACAAGGGCGCGATAGAATAGATACCAGTCTTATATATGAGAGGGAAGCTAGCGGGAAAAATCAATAGCGTGAATAGATCCCCCGCTTATGCGAAGGGTGAGTCAATAGCCTTAATTACCCGGCCATTATAGATGACTGTCTGTCTCAAAAATTGCTATACTGTAGCGTGTTAAGCCTGATTATGAGTGGGTATGTGTGTGTATGTGTGTGTGCATGAGAGAGAGAGAGTTGCGATATATTATCGTAACCTCTAAACGCTAACTCATGGGAGGTAGAGGTGCTCGCAACAGATACTCAATACATACATATTGTTGATAACCATGTACTCTTTATCCATAGTAGGGTGAACGTTCTTTCGGGATACACTATACCTCAATGATTGAATAGTCAGGCGATCGTCTTTTAAACTGACGTGGAGGGAGACCTCCCTGTATACATACACGGTTTTAAGTAGCATGTTATTCATGTCTTAGAAAGCAACAAGTCTCGGTAGGATGGTGAAAATTAAACCTTTTGATTTTTAAAAGGTTTTCACTCGTTCGCCACAAAAATTGAAACTTGTATTTTTTATTTGATGTATATGATTAGAATTAACGCTGTGTACTTTATAGGGGTGAATCATGTCTCATAGCTGACTGGAAATGCATACATTATTTTGATAACCTCCCTCACCCAAAGCCGAGGAGGAGGGAGCCTTTAAATGCTTCTTCTTCAAGTAAATGGCACCACGTGGACATGTAAGCGACCCTCGCAATTACCAGCTCCAGCAGTAACCATTAATATATCCAGAAGACTCATGCACTATAGGTCCCCTTTGCCTGGAAGACCAATTGAACCAAGTGAACCAATTAAAAAGCCATAAATTGATATAGAAGACTCATGCTACTTGGGTCGGGCTTCCATGAAAGACCAATTGAACCAAGTGAACCAATTAAAAAGCCATAAATTGATATAGAAGACTCATGCTACTTAGGTCGGGCTTCCATGAAAGACCAATTACAGCCAATTTAAATCAATTAAGCCAATTAAAAAGCCATAAATTGATATAGAAACCCCAAATATAAGCTACTTATGTATACTGTGCCATCTTCAATTGTCTTTTGGTATCCGCACCATGATGTCTAACCCTTTTGGACATAAACAGTAGTTAGGATTGTCATCACTGGAACATTTATGAAAAACGGTAGCCCATGCTGCTTTCTTATCTTCATAAGGCTATTCACATTGTCGCAAATTGTCATTCCAAAATAGCTCTGTAGTTTGCCAGGTTCTGCACTTATGAGGCGACCTTAAACCATGATTTTTTCATCTGAAAGCTACTCGCCCTTTAGGTTTTTACATTTTCCTTTCAAAGTCTTTCCATCCTCTTCTGGACATGCCCAAGGTACTCTAACGTTTTAATAAATTCATCATCCTCACAGAGTTTCTCCTTGGTGAGAGGATTAAAAAATTTTAGTGACTGCCCTCCAAGGGATATTACATATCTCATACCATTGTCTTGAATAAAACGCTTGTAAAGATCAAAAGCTCATTGAACTTCCATTCCCCCACTTAAACTTACAAAATTCTTCTCACAGTTGTGAACATCATCTCTAATGCAACCAGAGTTGTACTTACTATATGACAGCACATCAAGGACCTTCCCTAATGTCACTGAAGAGGCAGTAACAATTCCATGAAGAGAGAAAACCCTTTCTTCTTCCAGGATACATCTAAAAGTAAGTTTTATATGTATCCCTTCCATTTGTTTTGTTTCCTTGCTGCATTTAGTATGGCACACTCCACAACCTCTTGTATACTTTTCAGTATAACTGCATTGTATCCTTCAAATTTGGCAAGTGGTGGAGGAACACTCATGACGCAAAGAATGTACGTGCTCCCTGTTCACGTAATATCGTCCTCCGTGGTCTAGGGTATTATGCTAGCCTCAGTTCCCGAAGTCGCGGCTTCAAATCCGGCGTAGGGCGATGTATTTTTTTCAGGCGTAAAAAATCCTTAGCATGGCTTCCTTCGGAAGAGAAGTAAAGCCGGTGGTCCCGTGTCGTAGATTTACGGCACATAAAAGAACCTCAAGCCTGACAAATAGGCCTCTGAGCAAAATTTCCGCTGTTTCACGCCCAATATAGAATGGGACACTAAGAACCATAGTAATCAAAGAGAGCTCATAAATGAAACTAATTTTAATTTTTTAACCTTTCCCAATACAGTGCATGGCATAAACAAACCTGATATTTACATTGGAAGTTTTCTTGCATTTAACCCTGGATATCATTGTAGATGTGTGATATTTACGAAAAAAATACATACTACCCTAATCCTCGTACTTACGTCACTTCTGTTACTTATTTATTCACTTATATTCACATTATTTACAGATGTAGGATATACAGCCAGCAACACTTTTGCTTATAAATTCTGAAAGTATATTTAAATCAATTATAATGTTATTAACTACAAATTTTGTGGCAGGAATCGCACTATTTTCAATACTTTCACTTGATAAATAAGACACCTTCTTCTTGGATACACTTTGAGGTGTGCAATTGTCATTGTTTTGAAGGTTAAGACGTTACGTGGTGTTATAACTACATAAATAGAGTTATTTTTGTCATTCCTATTGTACGGATTACCTCTGAATTTGTGTTTATTGAAAGCCTTTATTCTTCCCTTTATTTCTTCAATTGCCAATTGCACTCACCAAATTAACATAAGAAAGAAACAGAATCCAAACACCTCACAAGCCTTTGAAACCCCTGTTGGCGCTATAAACAGACTGGCTTTCTTTGTTCAAGCTAGCAATGCGGCAGAGTCAAGTACGATAATCAAAAGCGAAATGCTAGGGATATAAGGCCATCTGAAGAGTGAAATCTATGTTTTTTGGGTGACAGCTGCAGTGGGCGTGACAGATTGAACGCGTAAGTATTTGAAACACGTGCTCTCACTCACTTAATATCATCGCAACATATATAATATATATGAAATTATTCAGAAAAGTGTCCTATTTATTTTGAAGCGAAGAAAAATACATTTTTGACTTTCATAACGTCCATCTGCGACGAAATGAGTCAAATTAAAAATGTGAATACTGATACTGCTCGTGCAAGATCAGCATCTGACACATAGCCAAGGGATTGTGTGCATTGACGACTCCTATTGCATTGATAATAGGATAATTTATCATCCAGCTTCAAACATTTACGACTAGATATTGTTATAGTTGATACATGCTCTTTACAGCACTTGAATACTATACATTTTCAATAGAAGGAACGATGTTCTCATGCTCCATCATAATGCCTGAACAGGGGTTGCTGATCGGTGGACGTGTAATCGCTCAGCATAGAATAGATAGTAGGCTGGCGAAAAAGGTAATATTGTGAGAGACTATCCCGTGAACTTTAAGAAAGGAGATCGCTTAACATACACTGCATCACTAAATTGCGGCTTAGATGGCCATGCTCAACACAGAGAGCTAGTGGTAGCATATAAGTTGCTATCTGCAACTATACCATAAATCGAATGTAATCTCTTACTTTGCTATCATTTTCAAAGTGGTTAGCGAAAGCATAAGACTTAAAAGAGTCTTAAAGCTCCACATACCAACGCTATAAAGGAAAAACTGAGAGCTCCAAAGTGTTTCAAGTGTGATACGTAATGTCCGAAGCTTTGATGCGTATAGTTACATCTCTCAAGAGTATATTGCATATTCAGCTGCTGGGGAGGAAGATAATAATCAAGAGGAGAAATCTACAGGCGCTTGTATTTACCTTCAGCAAGCTCGCTCAAAGGACGAGGATCGCATTGATACATTATATGGAGTACAATACCAGGATGGCAGTTATATGATAGAGAGTAAAGTCATTCGTTTTATGAATAATCAGATCAGGACAGATGGTGAAATTTATGAAGGCACTCAAGGATTACTAGAGCTCATCTTTTAAGCGAATACCTCAGATGTATATTCACACCAGCGAAGACCTGTAATTACCCCAGATTATAAAAAATACCTTTTTCATAAAAACAGTTAAATTGGGCAGAATCGGTTGAAATAGATGAAATCATATAAATACAAGGATTATTACGTACACTACAGATTGGTCATACAGATCTAGATCTAGTGTGGAAGAAGCATCACCCTAATAAGAAGGTAGACTTCGTTTTCTAGGGAAAAACCAATACATTATTCGATTCTCTAAGACTATTCATAGAATCGCAGGAGGCCGACAATAAGAATTATTCGATAGAGATTGAATAAATTTTGTGAGAGCTGAAAACGTTTAGAATTACACCATGCCAATCGAATAAAATATTGCCAAAGAGATTCATAGTGGAGTAAGAAGAAACCTTATACATCCTAATATATTCAGTAAGGCACTGAATGGTTAGTTACACATTGATTTGGTTCAAATTATACCGTATGCCAAAGTTGACAACAATTCCAAGTACATCCTGAGTGAATCAACTTCTACTATAAACTGGCATATGCAAGGACAAAATAAAAGTTAATGTTGCAAATGCTATGAAAGATACACTAAAAGAAATTAAAACTTCACCTCAGATTATAACGAAGCGATAACCGCAAAAAATGCTATAACGTGTTCCTTAAAAGTTTAATGAATAAGCATATTATTAAACCACTATAGTACGTATAGCAATGTGATAGGTGCAGCTACTCAACATTTAATAAGAACCTTAAAGAATACCATATATCGAAAGCATATAACTTGAGAATTATACGGGTGGTTAGATATTTTACCTAGAGTCATTGCAAAATACAGTGATATCACATTTAACCATCCGCATGAAACCCAATGAAGTGAAGTATAACGATCTTCTTCCGAAGGTGTATAACTGTAATCAATCCTGAGGAGAAAAGAGAAGTGCAAAGAAGTTAAGTGTTGCTTACTGTATTAGGATATCTAAGCTAAGTACATTCTAAAACATGCATTGAAACCAACTAGAATACTGAAATCGTCCAAGTTAATCGGTATAACGCACCAATCCTACTACTGACAAACTAAAGATTAGGATGGTAAGCCGATAAAGGACGGTTTCTATGAACATGAACTTCATAGGACCATGTATTCTAATAGTTATTTAATTGAAAAGGTGTTAAAACCTCAAATAAACAGGATTCTCGTGAAATGGTATGGATTCCCTAAAGCTCAATGGACTATCAGGAAGGAATTACTGTAGGAAAAGGTATTGATTAAAGACACTGCTCCTTTCTATAGTGATATTCTTTTATTCTCTCAACTAAACTCCCTCCTTTTTCACCCAAGCATCTTATTTTTGTACACTTGTGTGTACCATGGCTATTTAGAATACGCTGAGTACAAAGTACATCTTTATATGTAATCTGCACATAAGGAAACTGTATATACAGAAATACCTATTTATATTCACATAAATAGTTTTAAAGTATATATAAATACATAATTAACCTGTATATATGCGCCAGAGAGGTGGCTACGAGGCAGCTAGGGAAACAAAAGAGAATTGCGGTGCCCTAAAAGAATGGTGATCGCATGCTAGATTTGCATGAAATTCCTTAATCATATTGCCTTTATTCCCTTCCAGGTAATGCAGTTTTGATGATTTGAACAGTTGAAATGTTGTGTTTGGTGGTTGTAAAGAAATTCTGCTTAATAAAACAGAATTTATTTATATTATTTAAGCATTCGACATTTTTGCCAAGGTACCATTGTTTGCAGGTCATTCTATGTAATTCTCCTCGTCTTCATGACAGTCTGGTAATTGTATCTATAACTGCAGAGTTTTGCCGTAAGTGCTACAGTCTTTGATGATCGTGCCACCCAACACATCTTTAAACAAACTAATCACGTTCATATGGCCAGGTTCATTCCGTAAGCATTGATATTTTCATAATATTTTGATGTATCGATGTGTTGGATATGTAATTTCATAAATTTTAGAGCTTTTTTCGAAAATGAATGAATCTGTATCCATATAATTCAGGGTCAGATAATTCAGTTTGGGCTTCATAACATAAATAATTATAACTAATAAATGTTGATACATCCAAAATCACATGGGTAGTGTAGATTGGCTTCTTTATGTGGAGTTTCTCTCTAGATGACACTATGATGACTGTATTCCTTGATAAGTGGTGCAAGCATAGTGAATTGGCTTCAAACCGATATACTGTTCGCCAACGGAAAGAAAGTCCCTGACAGGAATGTGGTAACCTTATCTGTTTGGAAAAAGTGCGACAAGGACAGTGAATGTGTGACAGAGAACGCATGCTCCAAAAGGAGTAAAACGATTCATCTGAGCCAATCTGAGCTGTTGTGTGTGTCATAAATGTGTGTAACATAAGCAAGTAGGCGGGGTTCGCACCGTGTCTAATCAGCAATTTCCCCTCTGCCCTTCATTCCCCGGGAACTTTCTTTCCGTTGGCGAACAGTAAGTAGCATAATAAGCCCAAGGATGAGGTGCGTTCGGAGCAATGACGGAATCTGTATCGAGTAAGATAAGACAAGACACTATGCCAAACAATTGTTTATTGAAAATTATGTTGCACACATACGTTGGACTTGCAGTTAACTTTCGTGCATACTACCACGTAGATGTAATATGGAAATCCCTGTAGTTGTGTACATTTTTAATGAAGTTGCTGTTCACAGCATTATTAATTTTCTTCGGAGGTTCTCACCAAACTTAGAAGTCTCCCTGGCTCGCTTCTCGGTGTTAAAGTTAATACAAATCTTGAGCCTTTCAGCTTAGTCATACGATATCGCCCAATGAATATGTCTCAAATTTATCTCTAAATCGATACACATTTGCAAGATTTTACAATACAACACATATTTCGTTTGTACTCCAGTCCTGCAATAGGCTTCTTGCATTGGCTGCCGGGTGATATCTCCGCGGATAGAGAGGAAGACGATTATGAGTGACACAAATATCAGAATAATCTACATCCACGTCTAGATATCTTTTCATGGAGCCTTCGGCGATTTCGGTGAAATTGGTGTTTCCTCTTTTGCTCCTCCCAAGTCACCTAAGATTCCCATACGGCATTGGGGAAGCCTTGTTCTTGCCGTACAAATTGTTGAGGTCACATTGTGATAGACGGTGGCTCATAGGATTATATTATGACATGTATTCGTGTTTGGCTTGGAGTGTCACTTTGATAGTGTACACAGACCATCACGAAAATCCTTCTAAAAATTCCAGCATACTGTAATCGGTGATAAGGTCGAGCTGCACTTTGATGGTGTTCAGCATTGCGTCCGAGACTGAGGGGAGAATGAAATACTATGCAGGGTTCAGCCTATACATATTCGATGAGGAGTCTCTGAACCTCTCAAGTGAATCAGAGCATCAGTTTTTACATATAGATCAAAACATTCCAAGGTTTATTTGTATGTCAAACGTATTCTAGCCCCTCTGCTAATAGACCGATTATTCCTCTGTGATGGCACCGAAGAGGTGGAATAGTGGTTCTCATTTTTGTTTAGCTTCCACATCATCCAGAATCTAAATAGGGGCATACCCCATTGCACTTCATCAGATGAAGCTCTTGCTCAGAATACTCTGCATTACTCTGATCTTGAAGTCACCATCACTTGGCATATTTCCTAATTAGGGTAACTTGACATCCAAAAACTTATAGTTATCTAGGATTCTGAATTACATACTACTGTACCAATTACTGAGAGCAAAATAGCGTTCAGAAGATTGTGCTATCCATAAGATAGGCATATTATCGTAAGTGATCAAAAGTATCCGGAAACCTCCACAAACATACGTTTTTTGCCTTAGGCGCATTAAGCTGCCACCTACTGCCTGGTATTCATTATCCGCGACCGCAGTAGTCATTAGACATCGTGGAACAGCAGAATGGGACGCTCCGTGGAACTCACGGACTTCACACATGGTCATGTGATTGGGTGTCACTTGTGTCAGAAGTCTGTACGCGAGATTTCCACACTCCTAAACATCCCTAGATCCAATGTTTCTGATGTGATAGAGAAGTGGAAACGTGAAGGGACATGTACAGCACAAAAGCGTACAGGCCGACCTCGTTTGTTGACTGACAGAGACCCGACATTTGAAGAGGGTCGTAAAGAGTAATAGGCAGACATCTATCCAGACCATCACATAGGAATTCCAAACTGCATCAGGATCCACTCCAAGTACTATGGCAGTTAGGCGTGAGGTGAGAAACCTTGGATTCCATGGTCGAGCGGCTGCTCATAAGCCACACATCACGCAGGAAAATGCCAAACGACGCCTCGCTTGGTGTAAG
Source organism: Deroplatys truncata (assembly GCA_030765065.1). NCBI lineage: Eukaryota > Metazoa > Arthropoda > Insecta > Mantodea > Mantidae > Deroplatys > Deroplatys truncata. The sequence goes on along the minus strand of CM060990.1, from coordinate 402,596,008 downwards.
GAGCGTCAGCATTACACGATTGATCAGTGGCAAAACGTTGTGTGGAGTGACGAATCACGGTACACAATGTGGCGATCCGATGGCAGGGTGTGGGTATAGCGAATGCCTGCTGAACGTCATCTGCCAGCGTGTGTAGTGCCAACAGTGAAATTCGGAGGTAGTGGTGTTATGGTGTGGTCGTGTTTTTCCTAGAGGGGGCTTGCATCCCTTGTTATTTTGCGTGGCACCATCACAGCGCAGACCTACATTGATATTTTAAGCACCTTCTTGCTTCCCACTGTTGACGAGTAATTCGGGGATGACGATTGCATCTTTCAACACGATCGAACACCTGTTCATACTGCACAGGCTGTGGCGGAGTGGTTACACGACAATAACATCCCTGTAATGGACTGACCTGCACAGAGTCCTGACTTGAATCCTATAGAACACCTTTGGGATGTTTTGGAACGCCGACTTCGTGCCAGGCCTCACCGACCTACATCGATACCTCTCCTCAGTTCCGCACTCCGTGAAGAATGGGCTGCCATTCCCCAAAAAACCTTCCAGCATCTGATTCAAAGTATGCCTGCCAGAGTGAACGCCGTCATCGAGGCTAAGGGTGGGTCAACACCATATTGACTTCTAGCATTACTGATGGAGGACGCCACGAACTTGTACGTCATTTTCAGCCAGGTGTCCGGATACTTTTGATCACGTAGTGTATGTCATGTGCTTAATTAAAAGTGGCTGTCATAATTGCATAAACTATAGAGGAAGGTAGGAATAAATTTGGAAAGCTTTCCAATCAGATTGCAAGTATTATAAGCCGCTCCTAGATATACTCCAGTAATATGATAGCGGACGCTCCTGTATTCTCATGTACCGCAAAATCTCTGTAGCACATGTTGCAGTGATCAGCATTGTTTAAGTTCCGCTCGTATTGAGAAGATATATGCAACGGTTCAATATGTAAATATATTAAAATACCTTCTTCAGCGATCAAATTAATTTCACTGAAGAAGTCTAATTGCATTGTCTCCTATAAAGAGCTTGAATCTCGATAATGCTTGATCATGACTACATACGACCTGGTACGCTATTGATATCGTCGCATGTTCCTGAATAGTTCAGGTCCAGCTTTCTGTCTCTGAGGCTTCAAAAGCTGGACCTTCCTCAATACAGAATTGACATAAGTAAGAAAGGGTACAGAACTAGATATTGAATATACATAAAGATCAAGTACTTTATACTACCGAGCCATTTTGAGGAGCTGGTATTTATTGCACTTCAATTCATTTCATCTCAAGCCATGTTCATTGGATCACCTTGTCATGCATGCGTCACACAGTCACATTTTCCTGCAATGTTCAGTTTGCTGACATCTAATCCGTCTGAACAAGTTGGCGATGAGACGGTAGTGAGATCACTCACCTTCGTTGATGATCAGAGGATTCAACTGATGATCCTTCCACACAGGTGGCTTGTGCATTGACTCCACAGAGGTGTTTTCATTCAAAGCACAAACAGCTATAGATACGTCCAGGTTTTGCTTCTCAACGAATTGAAAGAACTGAAGCTGATTCAGAGAAACTGCAAAGGTAGTTTCCATATATATGAAATCCTCAAGAAGCAATTTTTGGGGTATTAACCAGGCTTTCTACTACTAACCTTTGTGGGATAGGCCAATGCGAGTATGAACCAAGTGAAGCAGTAGTAGTTGTTCTTAACGCTCACAACAGCTTTCTTCCTCTTCATGCTGGCAACTCAGTATACATTGAAGCGTCAAGGGTTATATTCACTGGCGCTGTTTACCAGTGAGTGGACTGCAAACAGGGAATTTGAACTCAATTGGCTTTCAAAATTACCCACCTTTTCTATGATTTCAACTTTCATTATTTGGAAGATTTCCTGAAGGTTAGACGATTATTAGATATCCTTATGTTTTAAGGTGGAAAGAATCGAACGGTTCTTTTTCAAATGTCTGAATTAAGTACGGTACATTCACAGAAGAGCTCATTCTTAATCCAGACTTCTTTTCGTTAGTGTGGGTTCCATCTTTTAATAAGAGTATATGTGCACGTATTGGCAAAATTACTGTGCTCAAGCACTCCAGGCAAATTTTCAATTTCCCTGTTGGACATATGGGCTTTGGATGCAGAAAGAGACCCACTTTTATTTATGGACGCTATTTAACCACTATGGTACTTAGCGTTCTATTCCATATTGAGTGTGAAAGACCGGAAATTTTGCTCAGGGGCCTCTTTATAAGGCTGGAGGTTCTTTTACATGCCGTAAATCTACGACACGGGATCATCGGCTTTTGTATCCTTCCGAAGGAAGTCATGCTAAGGAGTTTTATTTATCGCCCTCCGTCAGATTTGAACTTTCGACCTTGGGAACCAGTTTGAATGCAGACCCTATAAACCTGCATTCTAAGGCACTATACTGTCTTCGACATATCCTTTTTCCGGTGATGGTAAATGAAGAGAATGATTGACTCCTGTTGCTGTCTTGTATTTTTGAAGGTTTAGCGGCTTCGTTGGTGAGGGGTTGCATCATCGTTGACTGGATAGTATAATGGAGAGCCGCCGCTTCATGGGCTGCCTTGCAGGCACGCGAAATTTCCAGATTAAAAGGCTGCTTCTGCGACGGTCCAACCTGCAGATGCATGGATGCTGTACGGCTAGATTATCCGGTGTGGAGGAGACGGTGGCCGGTATCATTGAAGGATCTTAAGATTTGCATTGACCTGGAATAACAACATCAATAATAATGATAATAATAATAGTAACAATAATATAAGATTACTTACTCTAAACACGTAATTTAGTACATATATTCTAACACAAAAGAAGAATAATTACCTTACCGTATGATTCATGAAGCATTTCATTCCATGTGGTGCTACATCCACAGTCGACGGCATAGTCGCACACCTCACCTTCTCAGGTTGAGAAAATGGGTAAAGTTATTCCCCAGATAGCTCTGTTATGGAGTCTGCTTGGTCCGGCTCTGCAGGGCTTAACTCTGGCGACTCAACAGCTGCACCTCCATGGAAACATTGCCTGGCTTTGCACTCTTTTTATCTGCAATAGAAATTAGAGAATAAATATATTAATAAATCTAAAAGGCTTGTTTTTACATATTGCGTCAACTATGTGCATCAAAATTACAAAGCTTCAAGTTTTCCCGTTTTAACAGCTTTTCTATTCTTTGCAATTAATGGCTTATGTTTGTTTAGAGAAGATAATCGATTTAAAAATTATATATTTTCTTTAGAAATCAAATCAGATGTATTTACTTATTTATTTCGGATATGTTACAACCCAAAATTCAGTATACTACTACTTTCCATACATTTAGCTATATTTTCCACACTAAAACTAATACCTGGGTTTTGTAAACCCATTCACTATGCTAGAGGTGTTTTATTTTAAAGTTGTTGTAATAGTTTCAGCCAGTATAAGCCGTCCTGAATCTACATGCACATTGCTTATTTCTTAAGAAGCACTTCGAAAGAATTTTGAAACTTTTCTAATTTTAAAGCTATTTACTTGAAAATTTGCGCACTTAATGTGAGAAAACAAAGAATAACTGTGCAAATAATGAAAGCTCTAACTCAAATACTTCCTCATATAATACAACTACACCTTTTTAGTTATGGAAGAAATGCACATTTTCTAAAACTGCCTTGCGCATTCACTTTTGTCAGAAAAGATGACAAGTGTATTTGTAATACTTTAGTACAGTGAAAATAAACGTAGGGATTCTATTGAAGTTCACATTATTAGTTGTGGGGAAATACATGTTTGCTTTTATGAAGTTATTTGTGTTAAAATTTCTTTGTTTTTCGGTACAAATCAGTTTTTGTTTGAGCAAATGAACAAAATCATCATAAACTTTATGCTTGAATGTTCAGATAGCACATTTTAAATCATGTATGCAAACTTGAGTACCAATATCAGCAAAACTGAAGTTTAACAAATACATTTCATGGTCAAAAATGCGAAAGTGACAAACAGCACATACAGAAAGAGTCTAGTGGGGTTACAATGTAACGCAAGGGGATTTAAACACATCCTGGGCTTTGAAAAACGGCGGATCATGAAAAATCTTTGGCCAAAGTGATTCACAGGTAGAATATTTATATTATTAAAATAGTATTTTCACCTAAAAATACAGTCCCAGTGTCCATTAAAGATTGCTATACTCTCAACATAGTATTATTTTTCTTTATGCACAGCATAAATGCATAAAAATAAATTTCAGTCTCTGCATCGCTTTGCAAAGCTTCCATTGCCATTAGATTTGCACACTTTTAGGGATAGTTTTAACTTGTTTAAAACTTAAATCGTCACAGTCTTTAGTATACTAATATTCTTTTTTAAATCACGTCTCAATACTTAGAATTTAAACACACCGTTTAAAACCTCACGTCATTTTGTAGGCATTACAAGTTAATTTGCTACGGTTAAACAAGAAGGGATTTAAGCTTTTACCATTTTAAACTTAGGAATTACTCACCGATCACTTTTTCGCTTAAAATCGTAAACAGGAAATCGAATTATATTTACACTTGATGACTTTGAAAATGTTAGCTGTACATGAAGAAGTTTAGCGTATTTGCTAAGAAACTCAAGCTTTAAGAAAGCGATTTAAAGACACGTTTAACATTTAGTTATAGATTGATGTCGTAAGTATTTCTGATTTGCTACAGACTCATTAAATCATTGTGTACTCGTTTATGTATTTATAGAAAAAAGGCATTTCATTCAAAAGAGATTACATTCTGTCGTTGAATCTCAATGGACTGATATTTGAAAGAAATGAAAATGGAGCATATTTCTCAGAGCAAGTGTTGTATTACTTTGGAAATAGATGAGTGACAGATTGTTTGAAAATAAAAATATTTTTAACTTAAAAAATAAACACTAAACGATATTTTACGTTAAATCAATCAATTCAAGCAATAAAGTCACAAGACTTTTACATTTCAAGACACGTTTAAAAGCATTGTATATAAATAAAGGAATACGAAAATCTGCTACTTGCAATATAATTTGATTACGCACCTTCCATAAAACGTTAAGAAATGCGTCATCAGCTAAGTAAAGTTATATTAATATTCTTTAGTATTTAACTTCATATTAATGATAGAATGTTTTAAAAGAATATTAAAATGATGACTGCAAATGAACCGTTTGATGTATTTGCTACAAAGATAAGAAGGGGGGCATAAATGTCATATTTTTGTATTAGTGTATTCATTATAATTATATTGTGAAGTACAAATTGTTGCTTCACTGCATATAGGCTTATGTCGTTATAGAAAGAAGAACATTAAATTCAAAAGGGGATACTATTCCATCGCTGTCGATTCCCGTGATCTAGTGGTACCTCTAGTTCCGAGGTCGCGGGTTCAACCCCGGCGTAAGGCGACGCATATTTTTGGGCGTAAAAATCCTTGGTATGGCTTCCTTTGGAATAAGAGTAAAGGCGGTGGTCCGGTTTCGTAGATTTACAGTACGTAAGAGAACCTTGAGCCTGATAAAGGATCCTCTGAGCAAAATTTCCACTCCCTCAGGCCCAATATAAAATGAGACGCTAAGAAACACAGTAGTTAAAGAGCATTCATAAATAAAGCTCAATTTAATTTTGATTTTATTCCATCGCTGAGTCTACAATTATCTGATACTTTTAATGAAAAGAAAATCGCACATTCGTTATCTTATATCAAGTATTAATTCATGTACTGTTTTAAATAACTTAGAATCAAACATTTTAAATATTAAATAGACTTTTACCTTATAGAAATAAACTCGAAACTGATATTTCACATTAAATCAAACCATTAAAGCAAATAAAGCCGCAACACTTTTATAGCCAAAAACAGGTTTAAAATCATTGTATACTTTAAAGAAGTAGGAAAACAGATACTTGCAATATACTTCACTTCCATACGTGCAATAAATATAACAAAATCTTAATAACCTAAAATAGAGCATAAAATAAATATACATATCCTTTATATTAGTTTTCACTCACCTTTCAAGATTAATATGATGATTTTTGCACACAGAAGACTTTTGTACAGTTGAAAGAGTTCTGCTGGCTGACACAGTCTCACCCAGGCTCCTGCTTCCTTTAAACGTAGTATGTCGGAAAAGTCTGATTAAATTATGGCTTCTAGTGGCCAAAAATATTTCTTAAATATAACATATATCCGCACATACGCTGATATAAACAGCCCTTGTCAACATTACAACCAACGGATGCTATCTGCACTGCTTTGATTATCCGCATTCAAAGCCGTAATCGTGAATACTTCCGATTAGAGGGTCGCGTTATCAAAAGACTGCACCCTGTCAGGACTGCTAGGGCTACAATCTTGAAGCTGCCACACGTTAAACGACATCATTCAGATGCTATTTATCGTCCAGCACATAGCAAAGTTGATTTTCACTGACAACAACAGAATGTGCATTCTACTCCATTTGTGTGATTCTTTTTAACGTATAATCACGCAGCATGTTGAAGATTTCGATAACAATTAAGTTTGAAGTCATTATTCTCTGGAGACGGCAATCGGTGGCCTCGTGGAATGTTGGTGCAGTAGTATGAGAATTTTTAATCACTCTTATGCACGTGGAAATCATAAATTAAAACATACAAATTTCTATAACCCCAAGTTTTATACTCCTTTCAATAACTATAATACAAACCCATTTGGTGACTTCTATAGGCATCAGAAGAATCTCAACGTATCTGCAACTGACTTGTACATGAAACACACATTTTTATCTTTGATGAGTGGTTAAAGATTGGTATTGATGTTGTAATTTGTAATACAATGCATAGGATCACTTCGGCGCAGGCGGACGTAAGTGGTCACGGTGATGAAAAATAATACTGTTCAAACGTTACTACAAATCTTCATAACTGATAGTTTGGTGATAAAACCTATTTATATTTTTGGAATGGAATCCTTGTATTTGGCTACACAAATATACATTAGATACAATCTACGCAATGATGTTCATTTATTAGGACTTATTCCTCATCTCTATGTACAATTTTTCATGTCCTATACAATATGAATGTCATATTCATGCTCAGACTTGTACACAGGGTCTTCTGATACAATATAATATTAAGCATAATAAGACTACCACATCCTTAATAGACATCACAACATTAAGAAGATATAAACCTTTAAACACTGGCACATATATAAATAATTTGAAGAGTTTTATAAAAACTTTAATTATTTCACTCATAAGTATTTATTAAATATATTTTTAAAATTACATGGAAACTAAGTCTCGCAATGAATTAGACATGCAAACACACTGTTTTGAATTATTACAAGAAATGGCTATTTCAATTATTGCAAAGTTTATACACAGATTAATTACGTCTATCATCTTAATTATACTATTGTTTTATTAGTGGGGGATGTTAATCAGAGTACGGAGGCTGATAAATCAAGGACGGTTTCCGTTGACACACAAATTTTGGATCACACAAATTGGGGATGATGCATACGGAGTGTGGTTCACACCTGTATCACATCTGTGCTTACCTTATAATTAAATGGGACTTCTTTGATGTCCAGAAGATACACAATCCTCTTACCGATTTATATAGGCATTATTTATAAGTCTGTATATTTAAAAAATTTTAAAACTTTATTAGTTCAACGAAAACGACAACGATGATAGTTGCTTTTGGTTTACTACGTTGGAAATAAATTGTTCTCCTTGCCAATACACTCTGGCGCCCTGAAATTTAAGCAGCATCTGTACAGTTGATTCCGTGCTATTAGTATGTAATACAGCAGATGTAGACTTTAAATATTTCTTTGATACTGGTACGGTTATAAAGGTATATATTGGATTCTCAGTACTATGATCAAATTGACATTCTATCATTCCTTCGGTAGGAACAGGAGTGTAGGCAGTAGTGATGAAAATGTTTCCCTTTCTGGCAGTTGTACGAGCTCGGACATTGAGTGCAGCTAGAACTGCATGCACACGATTAACTGTCTCTATCCGTCCGTTCTGCTGGAGAAGCGTGGTTTTAGGCTTAACTGTAGTCTTCTGCTTCCAAATAACACACGGTTAGGAAATGGAGGATGTGGAATGTGAATTGGTATTCACAGTATATATTATACATTAGTGTATTTGTAGCATTGTGAAAAAAGTATATTACAAGTAGACTTACTTATAGAGTAATAGTAAATTTTATGAGGGATTAAATATCATTATTTCAAAGTTTATAAATTTCAAATAAATACTGTAGTTCAAAATGAATATATAATGAGAATCTATTACAATCTTAAGGTTTTGATGCTTATAATAGTCACATGACTATCATTTCATACTTTCGCCTTTACATTGCTCGTCCAGAAGTTGTTGATATAAGGGCAGTTTTGTAAATAATTTTAATGAAAATAGTTATGTACATATTTTTTCAAGAAATAGTTTTTACAGAAATACATACTAATTGATACAGTTATATATTCATTAATAAAAATTAGGTATATCATTATAGTCAAGTTATTTAAATTCTTTGTATGAGGTAGTGATAAACAAAGGGACTATGGCTTAATATTTCAAAGCGTGTTAATGTAAATGTGGGAAAAACTAAATGACGACGGCATTTGATTCGGAATTGCTTAACATCAAAGAAATGCATTGTTTTGTACAATATTTGCAAACTTCTCCACTTCTATAGGTTCCTGCAGTAAAGTTTCTATTATAGTTTTATTGTTTTGTATGAAAGTTCGCGGAGTTTGTTTACAGAAAATTTAATACATACTTTAATATGTCTCTCATATGTATCTCACACATATTCTAATCAAAGGTAGGTACTAAAGCAATAAAACCCAGACAAAACAATGCTTTTTCTATGTAAGCAGTTGTGTAGTGTGAGGGGAACGATCTTCGCATTTAGCCTTAAAATGGACCTGCCATAACAAATGGAAATAAATATTCCTTGAACATTTCGCTTCTGAATTTTGGTTTTCATAGACAGACAAAGACATACATGCATGCATGCACACCCAAATTCATATTGAAGGAATACGGGCGTTCTCAATTAAATTTGTATTTCGAATTCTTCATTCGAATACAATTTTGTTTACCTTATGTGAGGAGAACAGAGAATGAAATTTATAAACCATGGGAAAATATATTCCTACATTTACTGTGAAACATAAATATACAAAATTGTAGTCTCGTTAGTGATAATCAGCCTTATAATTCACAGTTTTATGTGTAAAAATACCAAACTTATAGATGAGGAAAAACAAACGTATTATGGTCTTAAAGTAGGCCAGTTATAAGAAACCATTATACATTTATATGTAAGATAGTAATATTAATTCCTACTATGGTAAAATCCAATTACAAGGCGTATGTCCGCAATATTTTTTCTCAAAGCTATGTTAAGCTCGTTTTCATTTCAGTTTTGTCTCCCCTTCCTAATTCACCTTAAACGTATTTGATTTATTCAGTATTTGTTTGATGTGGTGTTGAAATTCAATAACAACGGAACCTCCCACCTGGGCCACGTTAGCTCTATAAAACTTCATATTGGTCAATTTACTAAACAAGGCGTAACTGTCGTTTATGTAGCTTGTTTGCTGTTAACAAGCACATAAAATCGTGAACTTACTGGGCACTCATTCTGCTCTAGCATATGTGAAATAAAGTACATAATTGACTGGTTGTGGCAGGCTAGCTCTGCGAGTGCTGACTGATACAGATACTGAAGACTCACCCTACCGAAATACTTTCTAATTTTGAAACACGTATTTCGGTTATGGTCATATATAGGCTTATCTGCTGTGTCTTTATTGTTCTGTGTTGTGCTTGTAGCGTTTCTTTCACAAGGAAAGCGATATATGCTCTATTGATATATTCAAATAGTAGAAAGCTTACATGATGATGTGCATTAACCCTGTAAGCTTAAAAAGTGTATAGCAAAATAGTTGGCGCAGAGAACATAAGTCATTTTGTATGAAATTCTAGAACTAACAAACAACAAATATACAAAAGGACATTTTCTGCAATATTTAATAGTATTTTAGAAGTCCAGGGTGGTTGGAACAGTGATGGAAATTGACAGTAGGAAAGTGTGCCTCAGGGCTTTTCTGTAGTGAACGTGAATAGTCAGGACGGAAAAATAAGGGGCTGAAACATTAATACTTATAAGAATGTTAAAACTTACAACAAGTTTAAAGACCATCATGAAAACCTGACAGCCCGTGGAAACAAGACTTCAGTTTCATCTACAATAAAATACTTGTCCACCACAAAGTACTACTTAAGGCTTTCGAAGTAGGATAAGAAAGCGACTATGAGCTTAAGGGACGCTGCCTAATTAATATTCATCGTTTCACTCGTTAGTCCCACCACTTTTTCACACCTACCCTACACCCACATAAATGACATAAAACACCAAAGGGCAACCGACGCCAAAGTTACATATGACATCCCTGTCCCACTGTAATGGCGTGTTACCCGACCATTTTGATTTACTATGTTCTGACAGGTGTCAAATTACTACGCCTCAGTGATTCGTCGCACGTATCGATTTCACAAAGACGTCGACTAGCGCAAGTTGCGTAGTCTGTCGATCTTTGAAAAAATCCCTAGCGCAAGATTCGTGCCGTGGAACTATTAAATTAAAACCTCTGCTTGATTAAATTCAAATCGCATTATTAATTTTGTTTTAACTACCTATTTAACCATACGTAGTGATCTATCAAATGTAAGGTATTTTACCATCTGAATCGAATGAGGGTATCAATTTCATACCACTGTCACAAAGTGAAATCAACCAACACTTATATTTAATTCAAACGGAATAATGAATTGCATTTATAAGCCAAACTGTTTTGCATATCACTTAAGATAATGTTTTGCATGAATCCATTGGGATATTAGCTTCCACCTGCATTTTAAAACATTTTAATAATCAGTTATGAATGATGATGCAATCGGAAGCTATCCTTGCAATATAAAAAATCCCGGCATGATTTTTCCAAAATCTCGCGGGATGTTCTCATATTAAAAGCATTTAACATTTTATTAGCGTACCGTCTGTTCTACCAAAAGAATAAACGAACATAAATGCATATCAAAGAACGATATCCTTCTCTCTTCTTTGTAATAAACCGACATTAAAGAACCTGCTGCAGTAGTTGATCTCTCTCCTTTCAATAAGTCAACATTAAAAGATCTAGGATGAAAATCTCGTACCCCAAGCGCCCATGCACTTAAGACCTATTGAACAAAGGAATCTAATTCTCAACACTTATTAGTAGGAGGATTATAGCGGTTCGAGCACACGAATAAATGCCGCCGACTGATAAAATGTGTCAGATAAGCCTTTGTACTATGCCGCAGGCCACGCCTCCTCTTTGTGTGTTTCTCTGACACCACCCGCCGCCCCTCTTTGTGTTACATACGCTAATGAATGTGCGATGCAACTGTCAGGTTTCATTGACAAGGGTATGGGCCACAGAGACACCCCGCTAATTGATATTCTTTGTAATTCTATTGACAGTGTATTCAGATATCCCTTTGTTCTATGCTGCAGGCCACGCCCTATCTTTGTGTATTACTCTGACAGCGACCGCCCTCACCCTCCATTGTGTCACTTACAGCTAATGGATGTGTCATGTAGCTGTAAAATTTGATTGAGAAGGGTTGATACCAATTGTCCATGTGTAAGATCACCTCTAGGATCCTCAGTCTCGTGCCACCGCCGCTCTAAATCGATAGAAGAGGTTTAGGCAACAAAGACACTGTCAATTAAAGTTTCATTGAGCGTACATGTAAACATGTGTGTTTTTACAAATGCTTTGAGACCCTTTGGCGTTTTTTTCCCGACACAGTAACTGCCTTCCTTCCTCTCCTTTGTGTGGGATGAGGTCCCCGCCGATAAAGTTCTGTGTATCTGTGTCAAACAAACAAATAATGTTCGTCCATGCATAACATCATCTAGTCTCATTGAAATCAAGAATTCAAACCGCTAACAAAGGCTATATGGCACTCTAGCGTCCTGGATTACCGGTATCACGTACCCTAAAAGGCTGAACGCAGGCCGTCGATCGATTAATAGAATTATTCGAATTAAGTATTTGATTGGTACAGTATAAAGAGCTGTAGTCAAAAAAGTACCCCCCGCAAGCAAGCGCTCCCACGCAATTTTTTTCTAAAACTTAATTAAATGATTATTACGAGTGTACAATTATTACAATTAATAACAGTTGTCTAATTCTGCATTGAGGGAAACTATCAGGTTTATAACAGTATTATACCCCTTAGATGAATTAAAAGTGCATGAATAAAAGGCAGACTTAGCGTATATAGCTACTTCAAAGAATAAGAAATACGCTAGCGTATTTAAAAGGGATGTTTTTCGGAAGCATGTATATGCCTCCGCCCTCGATGGTCGTCACACTCGGACTTAGACATCTCAGATCTGCGAGCTACAGATATACCCACTCCCATCATTTTCACCCCAGGGAGAGAACCGGATTCAGAACACAGGTCGCTCCTACCAGAGGTATTGTAGTGATAATTCCACTTTCCGCTACCCTACTCCTATCCTCTCTCTCTGTGCCCGCCATGGGGGCTACGCCTGCACAAAATGCTTGACCGCCACCTGCCCGACGTAAACAAAGCTGCAAGCCCCGCCATGTTATTGTTTGCCAGCAGATGGAAGGTTCCTGTCCTTTCGCGCTTCACTTGATTTTAAAGAATTATAAAATGGATGTATGTTTGTCTATAATACCTGATCGAACACGTGTGTACAGGTTTAGACAGGGACATTTGAATACCTTTAAAACGAGGGTTACAAGACATTATCTTTAACAAAAGTAGCCTTATAATGAAATATGACAATCTTTAGACTTGACAACAGGGGTATACTTTCGATTTTCTACAAAAGAAAACAAAAGTATATCCGGCGAAATACAGGATTTGGTTTGCAAGCGCTAGTATAGCCTCCGTGGCATTTCCGGGAAAACGGACAGTGTTTCTCTCTTAGGTTCGACACCCGGCTAGAGCATAGAGTGTGTAAGAAAAAATATAATGCATTACACTCACATGACTTTTCCACAAACGCTCATTCCTAGGTCCAGAACATAAAAACGATTTCTCACTTGAGAGAAATATAAGTATTGCAAAAGATGTAAATAACATGGATCTGGGGCTTTAAGACATGCGGACACTCGAGCTAAAATACAGGAACCTTCAAAATATGTATTTCCTCTGAGAAAATATATAAGTATTGCAAAGATGCAAAGAGCCTGGATCTGGGGTCTTTGAAACATGTTGACACTCGAGGTAAAATACAGGGGCCTTCAACAGAGAGATTTCCTCTGATAACACGTCTTTTCAACTAATGTTCATTCAACCTTAAAGAATTTTCGAGTCTGAACAGGATTTTTATGTGACGGAGTTGTTATTAGAATTCTGTCTTCTCAGAAATGTTTTATGCTATTATGATATGACGGTAAGTACACACGCAGGCTGTCGTAACACTGGGACTCCAAGCTCATAAATAATTCTGTATGACTAACGTATTCCATGCATTATTAATCTATACTTTTAGGGTAAATAATGAAAAGAAAGTATTGTTTCTCCTGATAAAGTTTTCCTGGAGCAAATTAGGGATCCTATAATTTTTAGACGGGGACTGAGACACCAGTCTGTTTAAAATTAAATAAACAAATAAGCTTTCCTGACGATAATAATAATAATAGATTTCTTATAAAGTATTACTTAAAAGTGCTTACATATATCCATAACACGTAAATCAAAGTATCGTATGTGATACACTCGAATGACCTTCGCTTCCCTCTACGGGGAACACCTTATTCCAAAGGAAATGCATGTTTTGAGGGTGCCCTGTATTGTTACGTGAGTGTGCAAAAGTGCATGTCTTAAACACTACACCATTCCTATCCTTTGGCTACATGCAATATACACCTAATTTCTTTACTCATAAAAGTATTTGTGTCGGAGAGTTCTGTAGTTCAATTTTTTTTAATTCCACACTCAACTTTATTATCATTCAGTATTAAATATTACGGATCAGAGCTCGAATCCGTTGCAGCATCCACAGGTTTAGGAGGAGGGTGTTATCGCGTTCCTGAAAAGCGAAGTGGTCTGTTTGGAAATCCAGCGGCCATTAAGGCGCAAATACCCACGACTCTGAATATCTTCGAAAGCGGAATTTCCGATGCAGGATTTACCGACCTCAGAGGTATACAAAATATTTGGCAGGGGTGTTTAAACAACGCTACAGCTCGTTGGCTCATCTTCTCGAAGACGGCTGGTGGGCATGTTTAGAAAAAAGCTTTTAAAACGGATATCAAATTTATATTTGAAGCACCCTCCCGTGGCTCGATTCCCTGCTAGGGTACTCAATAGCACTTTCGTCATCGTATGTTTTATTTGCAGTCTTGGAACACCTTATTACAGAGGAAATGCATGTTTTGAAGGCTGCCTGTATTTTACCTCGAGTGCTCGCATGTTTTAAAGTCCCCCGGTCCATGTTATTTACATTTACGATAAGTAATGTCTTTCAGGATGTATGGTTTCACTTCTCGAAGGCATCATTTTTAGAATGAGCTTTAAACGAATATAACATTTATATTTGAAGTTTCCATTGCTAGATTCTCCGCTAGAGTACTCAATACGGCTTTCGACATTGTATGTTTTAAGTTCCCCTCCTGCAATACCTTATTACAGAGGAAACGCATGTTTTGAAGATTCCCTGTATTTTACCTTGAGTGACCGCATGTTTTAAAGTCACCAGAATCATGTTATATACATTTTCGCAATACTTATATATTTTCTCAAATGAGAAATCGTTTTATGTTTAGGACCTAGGAATAAGCGTTTGTGGAAAAGTCATGTGAGTGTAATACATTATATTCTTTCTTCCACAAATACTCTATGCTGTAGCCAAGTATCGAACCTCGGAGAGAGGCTCTGCCCATTTTCTCGGAAATGCCACGGAGGCTATTCTAGCGCTTGCAAACAATTCTTGTGTTTGAAAGGACTTGCTTTTGCTGGCTTTTGTAGAAAATTGAAAGCATACCATTGTTGACATGTCTTAAGATTGTCATATTTAATGTTAAGATTGCTTTTGTTAAAGATAATGTATTGTAAGCCTCGGTTTCAAGGTAGTCAAACATCCCTGTCTAAACCTGTATACACCTGTCCGATTAGGTATTAGAAAACATACATTCCCTTTTAAATTCTTTAAAATCAAGTCAAGGGTGATATGACATGAACCTTCCATCTGCTACCAATAATGCTTTTGTAATAACTTTAGAATTTCTCAGCGTGCCTAAACAATCACGGCTCTGTTACAGCCGGCTTTTCATTTGTTGTGGAAATACATCATTAAAAGAACAACAAAAGGAATGGTTTGTTGTCCTGCCAGTTTAAGGAGCCCCATATTTCATTATTTATTTATTCCTTCAGAGTCAAATCGGCGTGCAAACAAGCCTCAGAAATAAAAAATGCTGAAAGTAGAATTTCCTTATCCTCCTTTCAAATGATTTACGCCCGTCTTATCCCCTTTATTTTTGGAAGCGTTAAAAGTATACCATGGCGGGGCTTTCAGTTTTTTTTCCTCAGGCAGGAAGCGGTCAAGCAAGGTGTACAGGCGTAACTCCCCTACCTTAGAGGCAGAGAGAGAGAGCATAGCGGTGGGGGTTTGAGGTAGTGAAATTATCATTACCATACGTCTGGTAGGAGCGACCTCTCTGTTCTGAATCTGCTCCCCTCCCTGGTCTTTAATATTGGGTGTAGGTATACTAGGGACTTGTCGGTATGAGATCTTTCAGTCCGCGTGAGAAGGGCAACGAAGGCGGAGTTATTCACTCATGCCTCCGAAAATATCGCTTTTAAATACGTTAGCGTTTTGCGCATTGTTGAAGTAATCATTTCCGCTAACTCTGTCGTTTAATCATGCATTTTTAATGTATCTAAGAGGTTTACTATTTTTATAATTCTGATAATCTTCCTCAACGCAGAATTAGACCTGTTGAACGAAGGTCTAACAGCGGAAGAGCGTTAGCCCAATCTCCTCTCCAGAACCCAGAGCTAGCGCCAGCCGAGTGGCTCTCTAACCGTGGGGATTTCCCATGAGGCCAATACCTTCAGTATATAAAGACCCCCATGCTTACGCGAGGATGGAAGTGGATACGCCACTTACGCGCGTCATTTCGAAACGGGGCGACTACCGTTAACCACGGTGGGGACAACGGCAATCTAGCATGCCGTCTACCAACTCTCATTCATGGTTACTGCCGGGGAACATCAGGGCGTCTGACAACCCCACCTGTACGGATAAACCAGCCGAGCGTACCCAATCTCCCATGGGTATCGGGAACCACTGCCCCGCCGAGTCCAACCCAATACGAAGAGCTCCACATCGGGAGGGGCTCGAATGTTTGGCCCAGCGTACTTCTAATAACGTCAGAACTATCACGAGTGCTCAGGATCCGCAGTGCCCGCACCACGGCAGCTGAAGGGATTGCAACCCCCTTACGGGAAAGACAAGTGTTATTAATCGTAATAATTTTACACTCGTAATATTCGATTAGTTAAGTTTTAGAAAAAAAGATTTGTGTGGGCGGGCGTGCTTGCGGGGGCTGAGCGGGCTACTATATCGGCATCAACTCTTTTGTACTGTATCAATTTAAAATACTCAACTGGAATAATTGTATTAATCGATCGACGGCCTGCGTCCAGCCCTTTAGGGTACCGATACCGGGAATGCAAGGCGCTAGAGGACGATATGGCCTTTGTTAGCATTTAAACCTTTGAAGTCTTTACACATGTAATCAACTATTCCCTGAATTAAACTCATTAAGCAGCTAATTTAATATACAAATAGAGAATATACGCTTAATTATATCAATCAAACTAGCCCACGCGACCGGATTTTTATAACTTTAGCACCGGGGAACTAGCCACACAAAGGAATAGGAGGGAGCACTTCCTGTGTCGGAGAAATATTGCCAAAGGTTGTCAAAACATTTGTAAACACACATGTTTACATGCACGCTCAATTAAACTTTAATGGCCGGCGTCTTTGTGGCTTTAACCTCTTCCATCTATTTCGGGGGTTGGTGGCATGCGACTGAGACTCCTAGAGGGCGGCAAATGCCGAACGGGCGGGAGGTGTGAAAGGAACAATAGGTTATCTGATTATACAATCAATGGGATTACAAGGGGCATCAATTAGCGGTTTCTCTCCGTGGCTCAAATCCTTGTGAATCAAATCTGACAGGTACATCACACCTCCATTAGCGATGGGAACAATAGTCTGTTGTTCCGGTTCTCTGGCGGGCGGTGTGAAAAGAACAAGGTTGTCGGCATGACAGAGTAACCCACAAAGAGGAGGCGGGGCCTGCGGCGTAGAACAAAGAGTCATTAATCCTATTGTTCTGATGGGAACAATAGCCTATTCTTCCCAATCGAACATGTTATTACTACCAGGAGTCCTCACTCAATAAATATAGGTATAAAGAAAACACAGAATTAAAGCTAATAGTATACTAATTAACTTTATGCAGATGAACGTAAAACCTGAAAGAACACTTAAAATCATTAGTTTAGTATTTTCAGTAAACTATGTAATTTTTAATGTGAATAATACATTAACTGTCTGTGTGAAAATGTAAAGAATATTCTCACCCTATACTGTATGGCTATGCGGATGCAAACACTTTTGAGCTGAGTTATGCGTATGTCTAATTGAAATATTCTGTGTTGTTTTGATTATGCAAATTAAACTTCTGTTTTCTGCTTGGTGTAGCCTCTTTACTTGGCTTTCTTTTGCAGACCGTTGAATGGGCTATCCGATGAACCGTATGAAATATGATTGAATGACCTTCTAGCTGGTTCAGATATCGGTCTAGCATCGTTCGTCTCCTGGGACTGCGGTCTCATAAATGATGAATCGGAGCTCATTCTCTGAAACCTGGTCTCATACCTAGCCCGACATTAATGCTGGCTGGTGTACATCAGGGTGTTAGCTTTCAACCCCTGATGCTCCGGTCTCACGGATGTGATTTCGGAACCTATCCCCTGGGACTGCGACCTCATAACTTGACCTGTGTACGTACTGTATGGTGTAGGTATAGACTAGCGCCTATCATCCCCTAAAACTTCGGTCTCGTGACTGCTGATGTTACGTTCATCTCCCAGGACTCTGTTCTCGGATGTTGATTTAGAGCTCATCCCCTGGGACTACGGTCGGTTACCTAAGCCTGAATATATATATTGAAACTGTTTATTTCATTGAAGGAGTCTATATGATGGAGAGAGGCTGGAATGGTCCTGGGATATTCTGCCTTATGTAGTTTATTGCTAGATTTGGATATTGCTAGCAATCTCCGAGTGGTGCAATGTTAGTTGTAGCTTTCAGGCGTTAATTTCAAAGCAAGATAGCTTATTATCGAACAGTTGGGGTAGAAGCTGGTTTCAGTATTAGAAGGATGGAATGCATTAACGAAAGTATCGTATTTTCTGAGAGATAGAATTTCTAATATACACCAGATAACGCTAGGCATTAATATGTTTTGGAGAAACAAAGCAAAGCGCTGAGTTTTCTAGTTGTTTGAAAATGTAAAAGATGGATATCCTATTTCACATTACATTAATATGTTTTGCAGAACGAAAAGATTTTTATATGTTACTCAGCGGAAAAACGATTTTAATCAAGCTCTGAAAATGGGGTTTCGTATTTCGCTAGCTTTAGATTGTAACTAGCTTACTGCAGTCTTATTTTCTTTAAAAAATCTGCGTTTTCGAACTCCTACATTAAGGAATGTCTTGTTGTTTCAAAATATGATTCATTCAGTAGTCAAATAGAAGCTTTCGTGTTTCGAAAAGCATGCATGTGTTGTAATTTAAATCAAATCTGAACACAAATTTATAATACTAAAGGCAAGAATATTGTGCTTCTTAAACTGGGGGAACATAATATTTTAATGGAATACCTATTCGTTATACCGCAATATTCTCTTGGAGAGATAAAGAAAGCATGTTCGAATGCATCCAATTTCAATATGGAGACTTAAAGTATTTGCGTTAAGTAAATATCCTATCTCACGAGAAGAAAGGCCTGCTCGATATAAGGTTGCGCTTTTACCTGTATAGCGAATAAGAAGAAAAATATATTTTGCGGCGACTCCCTCTTATAAAATACGTTACATGTACGTATGTTACATTCCAAAGGAGTCTTAATTCAAGTTAACAAATACATGGCTTATTTCAAGGATACGAACGCTGTAGTTTTCATACTAGCATTCACTACCAAACTGGTTTATACCCGGTTTCTAATGCTAGCCGTTTAGGAACCGCTGAATGAGGTAGAAGACAAAGGATGCTATCTTGCTTTTTCGTCGCCCACATTTTATTGAACTGTAGCATCGAATCCAAATACTATGTTCACCCCTTCCAAGCTCATATGTCCGCTATTAATGTAGAGGGGGGAGGGTTGGAGTGAAGCAGCCCCTGGAATGCTTTTGCTGCCATTCAGCGACGTGTATAGAAGCCAGAAAGGGTGCTTCGTTGGCGGGCCAATTCCTAGGTTCCCGTAACATTACGAGTACAAATCAATTTGCTAAAATGCATCCAGTGATAGGTAATTCTGATTAACATCATGCATTTTCAACCTATTCGCCTTATATACCCTAAATTAATTTGTCATTTTACGATTATATACATGTACTTATAGTTTGTACTTTCAGAACAAGAGCTAGAGCCTTTATAGATATTGATTTCTTATTTGGATTAATTTAATCGACGATAGATACCTTTTAAGGAGAATTTTAACGACAGACTCAATGAACCAAACCAACTATGAACCAGCTGTGTCGTATTTTTCCACTGACATGTGGGCACGAGTTTCCCGCTGCTACAGACATTGATTTTGCTGGGCTCTGCAGTGTAGCGTTAATCGTGATGCGGTGTAGTTCAGTGTGAGTCGGTGTAGTGCAATTGTTATGAGATGCTTATTACTGTGTCCAGAATTAGTCACAATTATGGCTCAGTACATGTTTAATTGCGCAGTGTTTACTCGTATACATGATTTGTAGCTATTAACACAGACAGATGTTAAATGAAAGTACAACTTGCAGAAGGATTCTCGGGTGTAAAGGTTCTAGGCCGTACAACAATCCATAATCTGTATAACTGATTTCAAGTCACAGGTAGTGTTTGGTCTAAGGATCCAAGAGACAGCGTAGGGTTCCTGCCGAGGAAACATTAGACATCGGTGATGGTTTGGAGACTTCCCCTGAGATATCTCTTAGGCGTCTTTCACAATTATCAGGCGTTTCAGGTGGCTCTGTGAAAAAGGCTACTGAATTAATGAAGTTAAAATTATGTAAAACAAATGTGGCCCATGTTCTTTAACAAGCTGACTCTGTACGCAAGCGCACACTTTATGGGTGTAGTCTCAATGGTGTATACTTTGGCCAAGTAGACATATATTTAATATTTATTTTCGGACGAGGCCTGGTTTCATCTTCATGGATACGTGTGTACAGAAAATTATGGCACGAAAATCCTTAGCATGGCTTCCTTCGGAAGGGAATTAAGGCCGGTGGCGCCGTGTCGTAGACTTATGGCAGGTAAAAGAACCTCAAGCTTGATAAAGAGGCCTCTGAGCAAAATTACGGGTCTTTAACGCCCAATATAGAATAGGATGCTAAGGACCACAGCAGTTAAACAGCATATATAAATAAAACTCAATTTCATTTCCATTAAACAAAGTAGTCGTTATTGCAGCTCTTACAAACCTAATATTGTCAATGAAGTACTCCCCCAGGACGAAAAATTTGGTGTATGATGCATCATGAGCGGAGAACATATTATAGGGCTAATTCTTTGTAATCAACAGTTGACGCTCCCACATACCTGAATAAAAGTTTGCCCCTGTCTTTTAGAGAATTAACAAAAGCAGAGTGTGGCTTTGCCTTTTTTAAACAAGACTCTGCCACAGCCCATACAGCCAATATTTCGATGAGAAAAATTGGATATGTGTTTGAGGAGGATATTATTATTAGTAGAGATTTGTGGCACCATCGGTTCCCGACCTAACACCCTGCGCCTTTTTACTCTGGGATAAATTAAAACGTAAGGCATACAACACAAACCCACACACACTGAAAGAATTGAAATAAAAGATTCCCCAGGAACTTAGCAAAATTTTGCAAGGAGAACTATAGCGAACGATGTTTAGTTCCTTAGAGGTGCCAAAAAATGTATGGACAATGACGTTGGCCAGATACAACACCGCTGTTCATAACGGTGATAGCTAAAGCATTGTGAAGGAAATTATTGTGGATGCTCCAGCGTGTCTCTATGATAACTGCAGACGGCAACGTGCGTCCCATCGTGAACCGGAAAAACACCACGTGGCCGGTTCGTAGTTCATTGGTCCTCCCTATATACACAGAGAGCACTTTAATTCAAAACAGAAAAAGTTAATACATAATACGTTCAGTATTGGATGCTTTGCTCAATAGCTATGAAGCGTATTGGCAACTGTGGTCTACTATAACACTTTGTATTTTAAAAGTTTTAATGCGGACCTAATACAATTAGAGATAAAAAACTGTGATAAAAGTTTTAATATCGGGTTATTACAAAAAAGAGACTGCGATCGGATCAATTGATATTAATGGAATGAAATTCATAGCTACATTAGATTCAAAGAAAAAAATTACAATTCACTTGATAGCTAACTACACATAGTTAAGCATATTTTTTAAGCAAAATTAATTTTGAAATTGGGATTTAGGCACTCAAAGGATTGAATTTAACCGATCGACGACACGGAACTTGCGGGAGCCCCTTTTTCTTCAAAGTTGGGCAGAAGCGCGCGATTTGCCTTTGTTGGCGTTTTTGTTCAATCTGTATTTGCGGCGAATCAGTGAGGCGTGATAATTTGAACCCTGTCAGACCCTCGTCTCAAAATTGACAGGTAACAAACATACTATTAGAGTGTCAGGGTTCTCAAATAACACCCTTGGCGTCGGTTTTATGTCGGCGTCGCTATGTGATCAATATTGGTGCGGCATAGGTATGACAAGGGGGTGGGGCTAAGGTGTGAAACGATGAAATTATTTAGACAGCGTCCATATAGTTCAGAACCCGCTTTGTTCCCTCACTAATCAAGTATGTCTAATAACCTCCAACTAAGGCATTTGTGTAAAAAGGCATGTTGAAACACACAACACAACTCGGCAACAGGGCCTAAAAATTCAGGATTTTAATGCGAACTACTGGGCTATATTTTCCAGGAATTAAAATATATTATGATCCAGATAAATAATTAAGTTTCTTTCTCAAAAGGATTAAGTCTAATAAATTTATAGGGCAAAACATTTCGAGAGGAATATGAAGAGAATTATTTTAAAAACTCCACACAAGCTGGCTGAGTATTCTACATCGACCACTCTTGATTTTAATGCAAGTTTGGGTGTTCGTTTGAATCGATGGCCTTATTGTAGACTATAAAGTGAGGTATAGGATTAGGTGGAATTCCTTCGCTTTCTCGATCAGCGTATTTATGATTTGTAAGCGATCTACTGCGCTGAATTCTTTACGAAGGTCCACTTGCTCTGGTGGTAATTTTCGTCTACTGTTTCTGTCATTCTCTGTAGTCGTAAACGGCTTGTATGGATTAGGCGCTAGGACTTTTGGTCTCTAGTTTATTATGTCATTTCTGATATCTTTTCTGTATACTACTATATTTGCTTGTTTTCCATTATCTTAGGATGTCCTCTATTTCCATAATTTTATTACGTATATTTTGGAGATTTTTGGTTTTAGAAATAGCTATTTGATTTCTCGTTTGATTTGGACAGAGCTTACGTAGAGGGGCTCTTAAAAGTCGCTAGTAACGTTGAGTATATCTCTTTTCGATAACATGTTTTTCCTCGCCCTACCCTTTGTTCATAGCATGCATTGTTTTCCATTATTTAGACTTGTCTTGGCATTCCTTGTCGATTTTTAAGAGTAAAGACTTGTTTTGTTTCAACTGAGTGATATTTGCGGTTGTCCTTTAAAATCTCCATTTTGGTTAGCTTATTCACCTCGGTATAACTCATTTTATTGTGATCTGATTTGTCCCTGGTTTGCTCTAGCCTTGGTCAGAGTTCGATTAGTTTTATGGTGTCTACGCTTAGTTTGTCACTATTTTCCGTATTGCCGTTCTCCTTGATCGCCATACTACTCGCCTGGACTGTGAGCTGCTCTAGTGTGTAATATAGTTTTTGGACTCCTTTTATGAGTTAAGTCTGTCTTATGTTATTTGCCCTTGTTGTTTACGTTCTAGCTCTTTTTGTGTTATTCCTATTTCGTCTGTGCAATTTTTTGCCGTCATTTTAGCCCTTATCATCCACATCCTGTGGTTCATATTGACTTTAAGGTTGTTCAATATTTGAACATCCCCCACGTCCTCAAGTTTGTCGCATATAATAAAATCTCATTCGCTTCTGTTTTGCCATCACGTGAACGCCAAGTCCATCCGTGGTGGTTACCTAAAGAGAGAGCTTGCTAGTTCTAACCTACATTCTTATACGATTTAGATTAGTCTGCCTCCTCTCTTATTTCTAATTCCGGAGTCGTGTAATACGGCCGATTCTTTATCATCGTGGCTACGTGTACTCACATTGTTGTTTAGATCTCATAAAATGATGTTCCCTGTGATATGTATCAATTTAAGCAGCTTCTAATTTACTGCAGAGTTCATCTAACTTTTTGTTGCTACCAGTGTCTGTTGGTGCATATGTTTGTATTATTGTGTTTGTACAGTATTTATTCCAATTTTAACACTGAAATTCTTTGAGACTGAGACTATTTCCTGCACCATGGAGTTTAGATATCCACCTACACCCTTCCCTTTGATCCATTGTTTTGCCTTTATAGAAGAATAGGTCTCTGCTTTCTTTTTCAGTTATGGCTTCTCAAAGTTTCTTTTTACCTCACACAGGTCTAAAGTATTAAATGAGATTGATAACAATGCAGGTTCAGTTCTTATTTTCTT
The DNA here is from genome assembly GCA_030765065.1 of Deroplatys truncata. Classification (NCBI taxonomy): domain Eukaryota; kingdom Metazoa; phylum Arthropoda; class Insecta; order Mantodea; family Mantidae; genus Deroplatys; species Deroplatys truncata. Next base: position 402,571,924 of record CM060990.1, on the reverse strand, counting down.
TCATCTGTTGTCTGCAGATGTGTGGATTCGTGTCTATGGTTTGGATTTATCTTTGGAGTAGGTTTTCGCTGTCTCGCTTACGTGTTTTGAGGTTGTTAGTAGTAGGTCCGCCAATTTATCCATTGGTTGTCGGTAAGCAGTTTTGGGTACCTGCTTTCACCATGTTATTTTATTTTATTTATTTATTTTTGTTGCATTTCCTGCTTCGCCCGCAGAAGCATTGTTGTATTGGTATTCTTCGTCCGGTTAGACTACCATTAATGTAGCATTTTTATCCTTTGAGTTTATTTTCGTTTTTTATAATGGCAATCTTTGCATCGATGTCTTTAGTTTTTGCCCTTAATATGTCTATTTTTGCCTATGTGTACTACTTTATTGATCTCTTCGGTACAATCTACTTCTCAAAAGCTTTCGACTTTAATGTCTATTTCATTGCCCATTTTCTTGAATTCCTTTCTCTTTATGATTACACTGTTTCTAGTTTCTCGTAACTGCCTGCGTTCTTCGTCTTCTTCTAATGCTTTTATTTTAGCTTCCAGCTTCATGATTTCTTGTTTTGTACCATTGTCACCATTTATGACCTTATCTACTAGATGGAAGCATTTTTCTTGTACCCTTTTTTCCAGGTTTCGTATTTCTTCTTTCAGATTGGATGTCTTTTTTACCTCCTCTCTGAAATCTGCGTTTGCCCTTTTATTTCTTTGATTTCGTCCAGGATATCTAGGAAGATGGTTATAACGCTCCTCTCGATTGTATTGCCATGTTCTTCAACACCTGTATGTACTTGAGCTCATGTGCTACTAGGCTCTGACTTTCTTGTTAGTTGACTCCCTCCTTTCACTTTTCCTTGTTGGTGGGTGTATCTGTTGACTTGTGCTGGTTGCTCTATGGGCCGTTCTTCCCTTGGGCCGCTTTCACCAACCGATGTTAAAAATACTCTGATATCTTGTTTGTTAACAAGGCGTTCAAAGTTTAACATAAGGTTAAAAGTTTTTTCGCTTCATCAAACTTTTACAGCAAATTGGTAGCTAACATTTTGTTAACGCCAAAGACAACTGCGAACGTTAGCTTTCGAGAAAGCGGTGGCCGATCTAGACTGCTTCTGAACGTACTCCGATGTACTTTTGTCTATGTATTACCGCGCTCTCTGCGTTAGTAGCCGACAACCACTTACATTTATGGCAATGGCCATGTGATGTTCCCGATTTTTTGAGGTTAGAATCATAATATCAACTGAAATAAATGTTTCACCGTTTGAAACACGTTAATTAACATCTGGTGAATAACTATAGGCGTATTGTCAACTGCGAAAAAGCGGACGTTCTTACTGTAAAAGGATAAGATTGCAGTCCGGGTCGAAATCCACGAGTAATTTAATTGGAATAACGCGTTTCGCTAAGTCCAGTAAGCAACTACGGCAATTTTATGCTAACATAAAATGAAGCACCAGAAACGTTAGGTGCGAAGAGCGTTTAAGACGGTTTAAAGCTGGTGGTGGATACTACATTGAAACTAAAGTGGACGAAAATATGAGTAGGATATATAGGACAGACCTGGCGCAGTTTTTTGCGTTTATATGGGGAAAGATAGGGAAAACGAGGGTATATGCGGAGGTTCACGGAGGAAAATGCGTTTATATGGGGAAGATAGGGACTACGAGGATCGATGCTAGGCTAGATAGAGGTTGAAGGAATGAGGGTGTGCTTTATATGAGAGATTCGTGGAATACGAGGAGAAGTGTTGGACTAGATAGGGGTTGAGATATGGAATATGCATTTATATGGGAAAGATAAGGAAAACGTGAACAGAGGCTAGGATAGACAGATGCTGAAGCAGGGGGAATATGAACATATTTACAGGAGAGATAGGGGATACGTGGAGAGGTACTAGACTATTCAGGGTTTGAAGGGTAGAGTATGACTTTTTATATGAAGAGACGAGGAAAACGAGGGTATATGCTAGGTTGAGAGAACCTTCAAGGAGGAAAAAATGCGTTTATATGGGAGAGATAGGGAAAACGAGGAGAGTTCTGAGGTAGAGCAGGGACTGAAGGAGGGAGAGATATGCTTTATACGACAGAGATAGGGCATGCGAGGGGAGGTGCTAGTGCAGACAGAGGTTAAGGAGTATGGTATACGTTTATATGAGGAATATATGGAAAACGGGGACAGGCGGTATGATAGACAGAAGCTGGACCACTTTTGCGTTTATATGGGAAAGGATAGGGAAAACGAGGGTAGATGCGACAGTTCAAGGAGGAAAATGCGTTTATAGGGGAGAGATAGGGAATACGAGGGCTGATGCTAGGCTAGTCAGATGCTAAAGGAGGGAGGGATACGCTTTATACGAGAGAGATAGGGAATACAAGGAAAGATGTTATACTAAACAGGACTTGAAGGGTAGAATATGGTGTTTTATATGAGCGAGATAGTGAACCGAGGAGAGGTATTAGGCTAGGAGTTTTGAATGATAGAGTAGACGTTTATATGCGAGAGATAGGGAATACGAGGGTCGATGCTAGGCTAGACAGGGTTGAAGTAGGGAATGCGTCTTATATGAGAGAGGTAGGGGAATATGAGGAGAGGTCCTAGTCTAGACGTGTCGAGGAGCAGAGTATACGTTTATATGGGAGAAATATGGAAAACGGTAGAGATACAAGGATAAGCAGGGGTTGAAGGAGGAGGAATGTAGGTTTATACGGTAATATAGGAGTAATTCGATTATAAAACTTTTATCATCCAACGTTACAACACTTTTATATACTTTTTCTAAACCTTACAAACTTTTTATATGTTAAACATTAGCGCGCGAGGCGGCGAGGGACAAACTGTATATCGGTTTACAGTGAAGTATACGTCCTAACCTATGCCCACCTTGTATGTTCTGCATCTTCTCATTGTCTGTTCATTCCTAACATAATCACGTAACAGACGTAACCAACAAACGTAACCACGTAACAAGACGTAACATAACGGTACGACAAGACGTCATACTAAGCAACATAGGCACGTAACCACGCAACATCACGTGACATCTCGTAACCAGAAACGTTACACGACGTAACAACACGTAGCAACTATGTAACCAAGTAACAAAACGTAAGAACAACACGTAACCAATCCATTGCTAAGGCGATCTAAACTAATTCATCCTTCATAACTTAGACAATAAGTACGAGAACCTAGCCTAGATTAACCCCGCCAATCCTAAACGTTCCTCTCATCATCCTTTCTAGTCAGGCATCGACTAACCTAATCTGGCTAACCAAAGATAACCTCAACTTTCTTTTAGTGAAATTGCAATGTTTTATTCAGGTTTTATTATTCGAGAGTTTTAATTGAAAAGTTTACGCCAACATACCTTTATTTTAGTTCCTTGTAGATGTCTCTCCCCTTTTATCTAGGCTTGAGACTAGCACTAGGATTACTCCTAATGGCAGGGTTACCACCTTCCCTTCCATCTTCTTCTTTCTTCATCAGGCGTCAGCTATCTGCATATACAGCACCTTCTTTTTTAAGATTGTAGACTCACGAGAAACTCTTTATCTTTAACTTACATTCTTTTAAGCACTGTTTGTAATGGCGTAATGTCCATATGCATATGTCGATTCCCATCCTCAGCAATAATTCTTTTATCATCAAACGGAGTCAATGCAATTTTATTCACTTGCACTGTAGCAAGAGCATGCTTTCGTGATAGGATCAGATTCATAGGTGTTCTGATGATTTCACAGGTTTTAAGACAGTCTGTATAGCTGTCAAACGAAATATGGTGCTTAATAGCGCTACGTTTTATACCTTTAATCTTTTTTATCATTGACCCTTGAATATCTAAGGCATACATCTTAGGACGTAGTCCAACAAAGCGTAGGATGATTTTGCTATTAGCCTCATCTTTAAATTTTCCCAATACCTTCTTGTTCTGAGTAGAGTAACATATATGGTTGACAGGGTAATCAGCTGTATCGAGATGCTCAAGAAAACGTAACTTGTCCTGGTACACATCTTCAGTTGTAACACGATGAATGAACGAATCAGTGTCCATATACATAAGCTTCAGGTTTTCAGCTCCATAATAAGGTAACAAAACGTCGTAATGATAGTTATACATTAATGTCTTGGAGATGTCCAACACACTCATACCAATGTATATAGGCTTGTTGAATACAATCTGTCGGGAGGCCATATGTACTGCAGCTAGATTATCAGCATATATCGTCCTGTCGATAAACGTAGGCTTGGCGATCAGCTTCTCTAGAGTTTTTTCATTGGTCACCAGTCGTATATCCATACGATTACGCAGGTTCTCCATAGTTTTTCCGAACATAGCATTGTTGAACAATTTGTAGAGATCCTTCTCAAAATCATTTCCAGCTTGTTGTCGTAGTCTGTTGTTAAATTCCACATACGGTTTTAACCATCGAGACTGTTGGAATTGTAGCACACGATGGATTTTTGTTAACCGTAGCCCATGACTAAGAGCTTGCTTCAAAGCCTTGTAATGCACTACATACTTCTTTCGAGGTCCTAGATGAGGTATCAGTTTCTTTGTAGATGCTTCCAATGGTTTCATACACTCTGGCAGGAAAGGTAGATCGTTGTGTAGATCGTGAAGTTCTGCAGGATACTCGATGTCGACTTCTAATATGTAGCCGTAAGGATCATCTTCTTGTAGTCTTTCTAAGTCAATTTTTTCAGGCGATACCCACTCAAATCCACCATAAGGGAGAGCGTGACACATTGCCCACCCATATTGGTTATTAGCGTCGTCATATGTAATAAATTGGGTTGGTCTCGACGGATCAAACTTCTCCATATATGTGTTATTAGCCTCTGCATACCGATGGGAAACTTGACATAAACCTCCTCTTATACCAGATTCCACCATGAGTAATTGATCATAATCCTGTAACAGTTCCAGCTTAATTCCAGTGTACAGTAACATAGCGTCCCATGTAAGACCTGGAGAGGTAAAATAATGTGCAGGATCAACTTTGTGTGTTTTGAGGGTTTGCTCTCTGAACGTCTCAAAGACATCAGCTAGGAGAAGTACATCCGAAGTTAAGTAGAGATCGCTGTACTCTCCCAGGTTTCTCACATTAAACAGCTCCCATACATTTTTAGCATGATCGTAGTCAGCATCACTAATTTCTTCTTCATTTAATCTATTGTAGAAGGAGTCCTTAGGAGGTAAGCAGGTTTCGTTCAGGGCATCCCATGATGTAACAAAATCATATGGAAATACACCCTTACGGGTCATCAACTTCAATTTGTCTTCTCCAAAGTACTTTAGCGTTTCAGGATACGAGGTTAGATTTTTCACCAACTTATCCAAGCTTGTACTGAGGAATCGGAAGCTATCCACAAATCGAAGCTTTATATCTCCTACATACTTGGCGAATGAGATATAGCTTTCTTCGGAGTTAGGAATTACCTCCACACGTTCACTTGTGCAACCCAGCTCCTTAACAATGAAATGAGAGTCATATCCGCTAAGGTTATGCATGAAGACTGGTACATATTTAGGTGTTTTACAGGCTAAATTACATTCATTATGAAGACTTCCACGATATTCACCGCTGATGTGATCATGGTCGCGTACTTTATAGTTCTCTTCTGTAAAGGGTTTTCCACACAAGTAGCATGCTGAAGAAGACTCAAAATCCAACTGCTCTTGATCCGTAAGTTTCAGAGGCTTAGCAGATTTGTATATGTCCTCAATCATTTTTGCAAGAGATGTCAGGTACAGCATAAACTTCTGAGCAGCATCAGCACCACGATACACATAGGGTTGCTTAGGAAGACCAGTTTCGAGATGTTCAACACCAGATGTAGGCTTCACGTAAACACAGAAGCTCATTGGTGTGTGCTCTTGATAAGGGATTGTATAGGAAGTTTCAGGATTGGGTATACACGTATGGCATGGAGTGAGAATACTCTCAAAATCAGCATAGATGACATAAGGTACTTTCAGCATCCTCTCAACATTTTTAAACTGTACAATTGCTTTCTCCTTTGTAGGCATAACTACCCTTGCAACACCATGCTGATTACAGATGGTTGCATGTTCTTGTAGTTTTTCCAGTCCACTTCGTCCATATCGATTATCAAAATGTGTAAAGCAACGCTTGCAGGTATATATCACTCCATCATGCTTAGTTTTCTGGCGTCGAACGAGCTTCTCAAAATTCTTTATATACACGTAGTGATGTTTTCCACTACTGTCATTCAATAGTAGCAGGTCGCGATGTTCAGGTAGTTCAATATCAACAACCTTTATCGGGTACACTTCATGCTTCTCATCCAACCCGAAAACGTTAATAGATATCTTGTTAAGCTTCTCAAATTTAGGTATTTGAGAAAGTGGAGTAGGGTAAGAAACACAGCTGAAGTCGTACTTATCTTGAAGATGCTTGTATTTGCTCACACGTTGCGCATCCTTCTCAACGAATTTAGCTAGTACAGAATACATGTAGCATTTCTCATCACTAAAGTTCTGAATGTTTATACACGCTTTCCTTGCTTCAACAGATGACGGTAGTGGTATGTAGCTACTTCCTCGCAACGGGTTGCACTTGTTGATACGAAGTCGAACTCCTTCCACAGTAAGCAAGGCCCAGCTGCTACCCTTAAGCTGAGACTCCTCCATTTCAGCCACCAATTTCTTGAATTTCACTTCCAGCATAGAGTCCAGATCTGTTTCTAGGAAAACAGCTTGATTTCTGGTTTTAAATGTTTTGTCACAGGTTTCACCAATACTGTTAACAAATCGACACTCAGCCAGCAGATTAATTTTAACACTCTTATGAACGCTAAGCTCTTTATGCACAGCCTGGATTATACGTTGTTTTGCCTCTTGCAGATACATATTTAGGTCCTTAGCTGATTCGCATCGTATAAAATACGATTTCAATCGTCCTTCGAATGAAGTTTCATATTCTTTCATATCACAGTCCTCCATTGTTGACAGCAACTGATGTTTAGTTGGCTCTAATCTTCTTTTCTTCTGAGGGCTGCTTATTTCACATATATCTTCGTGTCGCTGTCCCTTATAACAATCTTTGAAGGTTACATTACAATGTTTACATTTGAAGAGCTTCTTGCAGCTCATCTCGTGTCTTCTCTTGTCATAACCTCGGAGGAACTTCTTCCCACATTTTCCGCATGCATATCCAGTAGCGCTTGGAATAATATCCTTATACGCTGAGTTATTCATGTTTATTCTTGATGTAATAACGTATTAATCACTGATCAATGAAATGTAGACCTCTTCAACTTGATACCACTTTAGAAAGCTGATTATTCTTGGAGAGAACACGATGATAACACCTCAGAGATGATCAACAGAATGAATTTCAATACTCAAGTTCGCTCTATTTATAGAGAAAGCACGAACCTTTTTTAATCAATTATATCCTGATTATTAATACTAAAAACGGTGATGAAGCGTGTAAGCTCTTATATATTTCAATTCGTGTTACACTGATGTTCGAGCGTCTCCGTATAGCTTCGTATGTTTAGAGAGAAAGTGTAAAGTATTGTGAAGATGTTATGTATTGTTCGGCTATAATCGTACAAATTCGGAGAGATTGACTGGTGAAGGTGATGAACGATCCGTCAACCGAGCAGGAGGCAAGCAGTCCCTTCGCGCAACGAAACCTAGATGCAAAAGAAAGAAAATCGTGTTAGATGAGAAACCACCCAGACATTCGCCTGCAGACCATGGTAAACCATGTAAAAATATGATGTCAGAGTGATCGACCAACAGGGAAATCAAACAAAAGACCTTAGAAACATATAGGTTAAGATGTAAATCAAATAAAAATGCAATAAAATCGTGCTAGATGAGAAACCACTCCAGCATTCGCCTGCAGGCCAGGGGAAACCATGAAAAAATATGCCAGAGTGAGCGTCCAACGGAAGTCGAACCAGGGACTCTAAAAGCAAACGTGAAAGGTACAGATTATATAGAATGCAAGGAAATCGGTGACGATGAGAAACCACTCCAGCATTCGCCTGCAGACCAGGGAAAACCTAAAAAATATGATGTCAGAGTGATCGACCAACAGGGAAATCAAACAAAAGACCTTAGAAACATATAGGTTAAGATGTAAATCAAATAAAAATGCAATAAAATCGTGATAGATGAGAAACCACCCAGACATTCGCCTGCAGACCAGGGGAAACCATGAAAAAAAATCAAAGGGCTGAGCGACTGTCGGATAGAGTGTGCGACCACCAGGGAAATCAAACAAAAGGTCTCTAGAGACAAAAAAAGATACAATTGAAAGAAAATCGTGATAGATGAGAACCCACTCAGGCATTCGCATGCAGGCCAGGGGAAACCATGAAAAAAATCAAAGAGCTGAGCGACTGACGGATAGAGTGTGCGACCGACAGGGAAATCAAGCAAAAGGTTTCTAGAGACAAAAAAAGATGTAATTGAAATGCCACTACAGCATTAGGCAGCAGACCAGGGAAAATCATGAGAAACGTAAGGTCAGAGTAAACAATTGATTGAAATCTAAACCCTGAACCCTAGAAATTCACAACTGAAAAAGAAACCCAGATGTAAAGGAAATTTTGTACACCCTTGACGAAAAAACCCCGTCCGCTGGGGGAAGTAACCTTTAAGTATACAATTGACGTCTGTCATACCGATAAGGGACGGTTTGAAAGGCTTCCTAATTGCTCTACGCAAGTCACCCGAGCAAACACAGGAAATTCCTAAACCAGACAATTACAAGCCTGCTAAAACATTTTTTCCTACAATAAGTAATTTAAATTCTACATGAAGATTATTCCAAAAGTTTCATATCTCTTATTTCCTTCAATAAAATATCGAATATGACTCTAGCACCAGGAAAAAAAATTAAACGGAGGGAAGCGATATTTTCTTTTTACGCTGAAATTATAATTAAACGCATAGCGTTCTTGCCGGAAAACCCCGCCCATATAGGTTATAGGAATGGATTCTGTTTAAAGCATGTATTTTCACGCGGGGTGTATAGATTGTATCAGTAAGCATTCGTGACTATTACAATTATTTCCAAGTATTATTTTAAAAAAGGTTGTCTTATTCTCTTAGTAAACATAGGTCGAGAACGTTTTTTACTTGGTATTTAGGGCAGTTCTTGCAGGAAAACACTGCCCATATAGATTATAGGAATGGACTCTGTTTAAAACATGTATTTTTCACGCGTGGTGTATAGATTGTCTCAGTAAGCATTCATGACTATTACAATTATCGCCAAGTATTATTTTACAAAAAGATTGGCTTATTCTCTTAGTAAACATAGGACGAAATCGTTTTTTAAACAACTCTCCATTCGAGAGATATTTTTTGATTATTCCAGCAGAGAGAGAGAGAGAGGGAGAGAGAGAGATCGAGTCATATTTGTTTAAAAAAGCTTTTTTTTTTCATTCACAGGAAATCTTCGAGAAAATTCGAGGAATTATTCAGTTGTACACCCTTGCTAAAATAGTTTGTATACCCTTTGAAGAATGTTTACCTGGCTGACGGTGTCTTGGAAATACCTCTGTCGACAGGCTGTCGCCCGCATGGCATCTTGGCCATTTATACATTAGGAAGGCTATTGTGCTTTAAAATGGGATAGCTATGTTTTAAGCTTACCACAAAAAATGTTTCCCCGATAATTAATATAATTCTACATGAAGAATATTAATGATTAAGTTTTGAATTAAACGTATACTGTATAGATTCTGTACTTAAACATTCGACTGTATCTTTGTCATTATTTAAATACTCGCGTACAAGAATTGCAAACATGATATCAAAAATTGTAGAAGTTTTTCCACCCTTATTTAATTAAAATTCATGTATATACTCTATTATTTAGCGATGTTTTCAATAATCATGTACATCATTCGTCAAAAAATCAGCGTACAATACGCATTTTTTATACGTTTTAATGTTCGTTTATTTTTAAAACCGCTGCATTTGCCTCTAATTACGAACAATAATTTTTTTCAGATTTACTCAGATGTGTAGCTTGTAGAATCGAATTAGAAAATGTTTTAATAAATGTATTGTATTTTTTAGGTTAAAGCATCTTCATTTTTAAAGTTAGCATACCCGTTATTTGTATTCAGCGTAAAGATATTCATATATCATTTTTAAATCCCTCTTCTTAAATATAATGTATCGCAATCCATTTTTAAAATCAAATCATAAATGCGTTTAATGCATATAATGGATGTCTTCATATACCCAATATAGCTGCCTTCACGTGTCGGGAACCTAACATGGCGGTAGTCATCGTTTAGAAGCGTAACTTTCATGTCGGCATCAGCCCGGAGCGAGCGGCTGGCGGGGAGGAGAAGGGTTGCGAAAGGCGGCTGAGGGATGGCAGCTGGAGGGAGTAAGTTAGGATGAAAGACCGGCTTCATAAGACGTTGAGAGCTAGCCAAGCCTCCAGTACGGCCTAGCGCGCCGTAAGGTTCGGACCTATACGTAGTAGCATGCACACCAACGCAGCTCGCGCCAGCGTCTTACGTAATTTAGTTTTTTACGCTCACTATACCATTTAAATATACATTCATCTAAGAGATATAATATTCGTCAGGATGTCAGATGTCCAAATATACATAACAAGGAAATTAGTTACTGATATAAATGTAATATCGTACGTTCACCATTTTATTTTTAATTACTTTTTTATTTTATTTGGGGATGAATTTGTATTCATGTCACGGGATTCAATCCTAGTCCTCCAGCCGGACTTGGAACAACAATCAATAACGAGCTACAATCCAAGGGTATAATCGGTAATAATACAAATATTTTGATAAAGACCATCAAATAAAAAGACCTTTAAACGTATGTATTTCCCCTCACTTCCCCTCTTCCCCCACGTTTAAAGGTCTTTTTATTTGATGGTCTTTATCAAAATATTTGTATTATTACCGATTATATCCTTGGATTGTAGCTCGTTATTGATTGTTGTTCCAAGTCCGGCTGGAGGACTAGGATTGAATCCCGTGACATGAATACAAATTCATCCCCAAATAAAATAAAAAAGTAATTAAAAATAAAATGGTGAACGTACGATATTACATTTATATCAGTAACTAATTTCTTTGTTATGTATATTTGGACATCTGACATCCTGACGAATATTATATCTCTTAGATGAATGTATATTTAAATGGTATAGTGAGCGTAAAAAACTAAATTACGTAAGACGCTGGCGCGAGCTGCGTTGGTGTGCATGCTACTACGTATAGGTCCGAACCTTACGGCGCGCTAGGCCGTACTGGAGGCTTGGCTAGCTCTCAACGTCTTATGAAGCCGGTCTTTCATCCTACCTTACTCCCTCCAGCTGCCATCCCTCAGCCGCCTTTCGCAACCCTTCTCCTCCCCGCCAGCCGCTCGCTCCGGGCTGATGCCGACATGAAAGTTACGCTTCTAAACGATGACTACCGCCATGTTGGGTTCCCGACACGTGAAGGCAGCCATATTGGGTATATGAAGACATCCATTATATGCATTAAACGCATTTATGATTTGATTTTAAAAATGGATTGCGATACATTATATTTAAGAAGAGGGATTTAAAAATGATATATGAATATCTTTACGCTGAATACAAATAACGGGTATGCTAACTTTAAAAATGAAGATGCTTTAACCTAAAAAATACAATACATTTATTAAAACATTTTCTAATTCGATTCTACAAGCTACACATCTGAGTAAATCTGAAAAAAATTATTGTTCGTAATTAGAGGCAAATGCAGCGGTTTTAAAAATAAACGAACATTAAAACGTATAAAAAATGCGTATTGTACGCTGATTTTTTGACGAATGATGTACATGATTATTGAAAAAATCGCTAAATAATAGAGTATATACATGAATTTTAATTAAATAAGGGTGGAAAAACTTCTACAATTTTTGATATCATGTTTGCAATTCTTGTACGCGAGTATTTAAATAATGACAAAGATACAGTCGAATGTTTAAGTACAGAATCTATACAGTATACGTTTAATTCAAAACTTAATCATTAATATTCTTCATGTAGAATTATATTAATTATCGGGGAAACATTTTTTGTGGTAAGCTTAAAACATAGCTATCCCATTTTAAAGCACAATAGCCTTCCTAATGTATAAATGGCCAAGATGCCATGCGGGCGACAGCCTGTCGACAGAGGTATTTCCAAGACACCGTCAGCCAGGTAAACATTCTTCAAAGGGTATACAAACTATTTTAGCAAGGGTGTACAACTGAATAATTCCTCGAATTTTCTCGAAGATTTCCTGTGAATGAAAAAAAAAAGCTTTTTTAAACAAATATGACTCGATCTCTCTCTCTCCCTCTCTCTCTCTCTCTCTCTCTCTCTCTCTGCTGGAATAATCAAAAAATATCTCTCGAATGGAGAGTTGTTTAAAAAACGATTTCGTCCTATGTTTACTAAGAGAATAAGCCAATCTTTTTGTAAAATAATACTTGGCGATAATTGTAATAGTCATGAATGCTTACTGAGACAATCTATACACCACGCGTGAAAAATACATGTTTTAAACAGAGTCCATTCCTATAATCTATATGGGCAGTGTTTTCCTGCAAGAACTGCCCTAAATACCAAGTAAAAAACGTTCTCGACCTATGTTTACTAAGAGAATAAGACAACCTTTTTTAAAATAATACTTGGAAATAATTGTAATAGTCACGAATGCTTACTGATACAATCTATACACCCCGCGTGAAAATACATGCTTTAAACAGAATCCATTCCTATAACCTATATGGGCGGGGTTTTCCGGCAAGAACGCTATGCGTTTAATTATAATTTCAGCGTAAAAAGAAAATATCGCTTCCCTCCGTTTAATTTTTTTTCCTGGTACTAGAGTCATATTCGATATTTTATTGAAGGAAATAAGAGATATGAAACTTTTGGAATAATCTTCATGTAGAATTTAAATTACTTATTGTAGGAAAAAATGTTTTAGCAGGCTTGTAATTGTCTGGTTTAGGAATTTCCTGTGTTTGCTCGGGTGACTTGCGTAGAGCAATTAGGAAGCCTTTCAAACCGTCCCTTATCGGTATGACAGACGTCAATTGTATACTTAAAGGTTACTTCCCCCAGCGGACGGGGTTTTTTCGTCAAGGGTGTACAAAATTTCCTTTACATCTGGGTTTCTTTTTCAGTTGTGAATTTCTAGGGTTCAGGGGTTAGATTTCAATCAATTGTTTACTCCGACCTTACGTTTCTCATGATTTTCCCTGGTCTGCTGCCTAATGCTGTAGTGGCATTTCAATTACATCTTTTTTTGTCTCTAGAAACCTTTTGCTTGATTTCCCTGTCGGTCGCACACTCTATCCGTCAGTCGCTCAGCTCTTTGATTTTTTTCATGGTTTTCCCTGGCCTGCATGCGAATGCCTGAGTGGGTTCTCATCTATCACGATTTTCTTTCAATTGTATCTTTTTTTGTCTCTAGAGACCTTTTGTTTGATTTCCCTGGTGGACGCACACTCTATCCGACAGTCGCTCAGCCCTTTGATTTTTTTTCATGGTTTCCCCTGGTCTGCAGGCGAATGTCTGGGTGGTTTCTCATCTATCACGATTTTATTGCATTTTTATTTGATTTACATCTTAACCTATATGTTTCTAAGGTCTTTTGTTTGATTTCCCTGTTGGTCGATCACTCTGACATCATATTTTTTAGGTTTTCCCTGGTCTGCAGGCGAATGCTGGAGTGGTTTCTCATCGTCACCGATTTCCTTGCATTCTATATAATCTGTACCTTTCACGTTTGCTTTTAGAGTCCCTGGTTCGACTTCCGTTGGACGCTCACTCTGACATATTTTTTCATGGTTTCCCCTGGCCTGCAGGCGAATGCTGGAGTGGTTTCTCATCTAGCACGATTTTATTGCATTTTTATTTGATTTACATCTTAACCTATATGTTTCTAAGGTCTTTTGTTTGATTTCCCTGTTGGTCGATCACTCTGACATCATATTTTTACATGGTTTACCATGGTCTGCAGGCGAATGTCTGGGTGGTTTCTCATCTAACACGATTTTCTTTCTTTTGCATCTAGGTTTCGTTGCGCGAAGGGACTGCTTGCCTCCTGCTCGGTTGACGGATCGTTCATCACCTTCACCAGTCAATCTCTCCGAATCTGTACGATTATAGCCGAACAATACATAACATCTTCACAATACTTTACACTTTCTCTCTAAACATACGAAGCTATACGGAGACGCTCGAACATCAGTGTAACACGAATTGAAATATATAAGAGCTTACACGCTTCATCACCGTTTTTAGTATTAATAATCAGGATATAATTGATTAAAAAAGGTTCGTGCTTTCTCTATAAATAGAGCGAACTTGAGTATTGAAATTCATTCTGTTGATCATCTCTGAGGTGTTATCATCGTGTTCTCTCCAAGAATAATCAGCTTTCTAAAGTGGTATCAAGTTGAAGAGGTCTACATTTCATTGATCAGTGATTAATACGTTATTACATCAAGAATAAACATGAATAACTCAGCGTATAAGGATATTATTCCAAGCGCTACTGGATATGCATGCGGAAAATGTGGGAAGAAGTTCCTCCGAGGTTATGACAAGAGAAGACACGAGATGAGCTGCAAGAAGCTCTTCAAATGTAAACATTGTAATGTAACCTTCAAAGATTGTTATAAGGGACAGCGACACGAAGATATATGTGAAATAAGCAGCCCTCAGAAGAAAAGAAGATTAGAGCCAACTAAACATCAGTTGCTGTCAACAATGGAGGACTGTGATATGAAAGAATATGAAACTTCATTCGAAGGACGATTGAAATCGTATTTTATACGATGCGAATCAGCTAAGGACCTAAATATGTATCTGCAAGAGGCAAAACAACGTATAATCCAGGCTGTGCATAAAGAGCTTAGCGTTCATAAGAGTGTTAAAATTAATCTGCTGGCTGAGTGTCGATTTGTTAACAGTATTGGTGAAACCTGTGACAAAACATTTAAAACCAGAAATCAAGCTGTTTTCCTAGAAACAGATCTGGACTCTATGCTGGAAGTGAAATTCAAGAAATTGGTGGCTGAAATGGAGGAGTCTCAGCTTAAGGGTAGCAGCTGGGCCTTGCTTACTGTGGAAGGAGTTCGACTTCGTATCAACAAGTGCAACCCGTTGCGAGGAAGTAGCTACATACCACTACCGTCATCTGTTGAAGCAAGGAAAGCGTGTATAAACATTCAGAACTTTAGTGATGAGAAATGCTACATGTATTCTGTACTAGCTAAATTCGTTGAGAAGGATGCGCAACGTGTGAGCAAATACAAGCATCTTCAAGATAAGTACGACTTCAGCTGTGTTTCTTACCCTACTCCACTTTCTCAAATACCTAAATTTGAGAAGCTTAACAAGATATCTATTAACGTTTTCGGGTTGGATGAGAAGCATGAAGTGTACCCGATAAAGGTTGTTGATATTGAACTACCTGAACATCGCGACCTGCTACTATTGAATGACAGTAGTGGAAAACATCACTACGTGTATATAAAGAATTTTGAGAAGCTCGTTCGACGCCAGAAAACTAAGCATGATGGAGTGATATATACCTGCAAGCGTTGCTTTACACATTTTGATAATCGATATGGACGAAGTGGACTGGAAAAACTACAAGAACATGCAACCATCTGTAATCAGCATGGTGTTGCAAGGGTAGTTATGCCTACAAAGGAGAAAGCAATTGTACAGTTTAAAAATGTTGAGAGGATGCTGAAAGTACCTTATGTCATCTATGCTGATTTTGAGAGTATTCTCACTCCATGCCATACGTGTATACCCAATCCTGAAACTTCCTATACAATCCCTTATCAAGAGCACACACCAATGAGCTTCTGTGTTTACGTGAAGCCTACATCTGGTGTTGAACATCTCGAAACTGGTCTTCCTAAGCAACCCTATGTGTATCGTGGTGCTGATGCTGCTCAGAAGTTTATGCTGTACCTGACATCTCTTGCAAAAATGATTGAGGACATATACAAATCTGCTAAGCCTCTGAAACTTACGGATCAAGAGCAGTTGGATTTTGAGTCTTCTTCAGCATGCTACTTGTGTGGAAAACCCTTTACAGAAGAGAACTATAAAGTACGCGACCATGATCACATCAGCGGTGAATATCGTGGAAGTCTTCATAATGAATGTAATTTAGCCTGTAAAACACCTAAATATGTACCAGTCTTCATGCATAACCTTAGCGGATATGACTCTCATTTCATTGTTAAGGAGCTGGGTTGCACAAGTGAACGTGTGGAGGTAATTCCTAACTCCGAAGAAAGCTATATCTCATTCGCCAAGTATGTAGGAGATATAAAGCTTCGATTTGTGGATAGCTTCCGATTCCTCAGTACAAGCTTGGATAAGTTGGTGAAAAATCTAACCTCGTATCCTGAAACGCTAAAGTACTTTGGAGAAGACAAATTGAAGTTGATGACCCGTAAGGGTGTATTTCCATATGATTTTGTTACATCATGGGATGCCCTGAACGAAACCTGCTTACCTCCTAAGGACTCCTTCTACAATAGATTAAATGAAGAAGAAATTAGTGATGCTGACTACGATCATGCTAAAAATGTATGGGAGCTGTTTAATGTGAGAAACCTGGGAGAGTACAGCGATCTCTACTTAACTTCGGATGTACTTCTCCTAGCTGATGTCTTTGAGACGTTCAGAGAGCAAACCCTCAAAACACACAAAGTTGATCCTGCACATTATTTTACCTCTCCAGGTCTTACATGGGACGCTATGTTACTGTACACTGGAATTAAGCTGGAACTGTTACAGGATTATGATCAATTACTCATGGTGGAATCTGGTATAAGAGGAGGTTTATGTCAAGTTTCCCATCGGTATGCAGAGGCTAATAACACATATATGGAGAAGTTTGATCCGTCGAGACCAACCCAATTTATTACATATGACGACGCTAATAACCAATATGGGTGGGCAATGTGTCACGCTCTCCCTTATGGTGGATTTGAGTGGGTATCGCCTGAAAAAATTGACTTAGAAAGACTACAAGAAGATGATCCTTACGGCTACATATTAGAAGTCGACATCGAGTATCCTGCAGAACTTCACGATCTACACAACGATCTACCTTTCCTGCCAGAGTGTATGAAACCATTGGAAGCATCTACAAAGAAACTGATACCTCATCTAGGACCTCGAAAGAAGTATGTAGTGCATTACAAGGCTTTGAAGCAAGCTCTTAGTCATGGGCTACGGTTAACAAAAATCCATCGTGTGCTACAATTCCAACAGTCTCGATGGTTAAAACCGTATGTGGAATTTAACAACAGACTACGACAACAAGCTGGAAATGATTTTGAGAAGGATCTCTACAAATTGTTCAACAATGCTATGTTCGGAAAAACTATGGAGAACCTGCGTAATCGTATGGATATACGACTGGTGACCAATGAAAAAACTCTAGAGAAGCTGATCGCCAAGCCTACGTTTATCGACAGGACGATATATGCTGATAATCTAGCTGCAGTACATATGGCCTCCCGACAGATTGTATTCAACAAGCCTATATACATTGGTATGAGTGTGTTGGACATCTCCAAGACATTAATGTATAACTATCATTACGACGTTTTGTTACCTTATTATGGAGCTGAAAACCTGAAGCTTATGTATATGGACACTGATTCGTTCATTCATCGTGTTACAACTGAAGATGTGTACCAGGACAAGTTACGTTTTCTTGAGCATCTCGATACAGCTGATTACCCTGTCAACCATATATGTTACTCTACTCAGAACAAGAAGGTATTGGGAAAATTTAAAGATGAGGCTAATAGCAAAATCATCCTACGCTTTGTTGGACTACGTCCTAAGATGTATGCCTTAGATATTCAAGGGTCAATGATAAAAAAGATTAAAGGTATAAAACGTAGCGCTATTAAGCACCATATTTCGTTTGACAGCTATACAGACTGTCTTAAAACCTGTGAAATCATCAGAACACCTATGAATCTGATCCTATCACGAAAGCATGCTCTTGCTACAGTGCAAGTGAATAAAATTGCATTGACTCCGTTTGATGATAAAAGAATTATTGCTGAGGATGGGATAACGACATATGCATATGGACATTACGCCATTACAAACAGTGCTTAAAAGAATGTAAGTTAAAGATAAAGAGTTTCTCGTGAGTCTACAATCTTAAAAAAGAAGGTGCTGTATATGCAGATAGCTGACGCCTGATGAAGAAAGAAGAAGATGGAAGGGAAGGTGGTAACCCTGCCATTAGGAGTAATCCTAGTGCTAGTCTCAAGCCTAGATAAAAGGGGAGAGACATCTACAAGGAACTAAAATAAAGGTATGTTGGCGTAAACTTTTCAATTAAAACTCTCGAATAATAAAACCTGAATAAAACATTGCAATTTCACTAAAAGAAAGTTGAGGTTATCTTTGGTTAGCCAGATTAGGTTAGTCGATGCCTGACTAGAAAGGATGATGAGAGGAACGTTTAGGATTGGCGGGGTTAATCTAGGCTAGGTTCTCGTACTTATTGTCTAAGTTATGAAGGATGAATTAGTTTAGATCGCCTTAGCAATGGATTGGTTACGTGTTGTTCTTACGTTTTGTTACTTGGTTACATAGTTGCTACGTGTTGTTACGTCGTGTAACGTTTCTGGTTACGAGATGTCACGTGATGTTGCGTGGTTACGTGCCTATGTTGCTTAGTATGACGTCTTGTCGTACCGTTATGTTACGTCTTGTTACGTGGTTACGTTTGTTGGTTACGTCTGTTACGTGATTATGTTAGGAATGAACAGACAATGAGAAGATGCAGAACATACAAGGTGGGCATAGGTTAGGACGTATACTTCACTGTAAACCGATATACAGTTTGTCCCTCGCCGCCTCGCGCGCTAATGTTTAACATATAAAAAGTTTGTAAGGTTTAGAAAAAGTATATAAAAGTGTTGTAACGTTGGATGATAAAAGTTTTATAATCGAATTACTCCTATATTACCGTATAAACCTACATTCCTCCTCCTTCAACCCCTGCTTATCCTTGTATCTCTACCGTTTTCCATATTTCTCCCATATAAACGTATACTCTGCTCCTCGACACGTCTAGACTAGGACCTCTCCTCATATTCCCCTACCTCTCTCATATAAGACGCATTCCCTACTTCAACCCTGTCTAGCCTAGCATCGACCCTCGTATTCCCTATCTCTCGCATATAAACGTCTACTCTATCATTCAAAACTCCTAGCCTAATACCTCTCCTCGGTTCACTATCTCGCTCATATAAAACACCATATTCTACCCTTCAAGTCCTGTTTAGTATAACATCTTTCCTTGTATTCCCTATCTCTCTCGTATAAAGCGTATCCCTCCCTCCTTTAGCATCTGACTAGCCTAGCATCAGCCCTCGTATTCCCTATCTCTCCCCTATAAACGCATTTTCCTCCTTGAACTGTCGCATCTACCCTCGTTTTCCCTATCCTTTCCCATATAAACGCAAAAGTGGTCCAGCTTCTGTCTATCATACCGCCTGTCCCCGTTTTCCATATATTCCTCATATAAACGTATACCATACTCCTTAACCTCTGTCTGCACTAGCACCTCCCCTCGCATGCCCTATCTCTGTCGTATAAAGCATATCTCTCCCTCCTTCAGTCCCTGCTCTACCTCAGAACTCTCCTCGTTTTCCCTATCTCTCCCATATAAACGCATTTTTTCCTCCTTGAAGGTTCTCTCAACCTAGCATATACCCTCGTTTTCCTCGTCTCTTCATATAAAAAGTCATACTCTACCCTTCAAACCCTGAATAGTCTAGTACCTCTCCACGTATCCCCTATCTCTCCTGTAAATATGTTCATATTCCCCCTGCTTCAGCATCTGTCTATCCTAGCCTCTGTTCACGTTTTCCTTATCTTTCCCATATAAATGCATATTCCATATCTCAACCCCTATCTAGTCCAACACTTCTCCTCGTATTCCACGAATTTCTCATATAAAGCACACCCTCATTCCTTCAACCTCTATCTAGCCTAGCATCGATCCTCGTAGTCCCTATCTTCCCCATATAAACGCATTTTCCTCCGTGAACCTCCGCATATACCCTCGTTTTCCCTATCTTTCCCCATATAAACGCAAAAAACTGCGCCAGGTCTGTCCTATATATCCTACTAATATGTTATGGATAATTAGTCAAGCAGACCCAAAAAACACTGTTTGCTTGAAGCAATTGCCTTGAAAACCTCCGGATAAACCCACAAACGGTAGCTTTGGAAATGCCAACATTTTTACAAGTAAATGAAAAATGTTAGTAGCATAAAATCTAAGTACCTAATTAACACTAGCATAGGAGAAAGAGGCATGTTTCTGTTGGTAGTATTCTAACCTCTCGTATTTCCCATAAAACCTTGCTCATGACCCCTTGGACACTATATTGCTTTAAAACTTCCTTGTTTTGTAGGGTTTCAAATTTATTATGGCGTACGACTACTCTTCTATTAGGAATCACATTAAAAAATGCCAGTTGTAGCAAACTCGCATCAACAGCTTGGTTTGCGGCAGCCATTTTCCAATTTCTAACATTTGTTAAACACCTTAACACAGGGGTATCGGATGTTAACTTAAAACCAACTTTAATTCATTGTTAAAGTTAACATTGTTTGATGCAGCGGAATTTGTGTTAACTTCAGTGTTATATCAGTTTAACATTGTGTTAAAATTTAGCATCTGTTGGTGAAACCGGCCCTTAGTGTGTTTTGTTCTTGTAGGGTGCGGTAAGTGTCGCAGGCTGCAGTGTTATTGCTCTGTTCTCCAAGTGTGATCACGCCTGTGTTTTACAACATCCTCGGTAGAATACGCTGGATGTCCTCTTGTCCTATAACTGATTTGCCACAGTAAAATGTTCTCCTGTCATGGCGTCACTTGTGCGGCTATGCTTTGCCCAGGTGGGGTGCTATGAGGCGTAATCCGTTCGCATGTAAGCGCCGTAAAACGTTCAATAATTTCCATTTAATTTCATTGTTCGGTGCGCTAATCGGTCTTGCAGATGGCGCCAGTTCATGGTAATTTTAATTCTGGTGTTAAAGGATAAAAGTGCTGTGTAACGTAGGCAGTAAGTCGTATAAAACTCGGAAACCAGTTAATTATCTTCCCCCTCTCACGACCATCTATGTGCTAGAGAAATCGTTGGTAGTAGCTTATATAGAAGAGATCTGGCGCAGTTTTTTGCGTTTATATGGGAAAGGATAGGGAAAACGAGGGTGGATGCGGAGGAAAATGCGTTTATATGGGAGAGATAGGGAATACGGGGTCTGATGCTAGGCTAGACAGTGGAAGAAGGAGTGGGAATGAGCTTTATATGAGAGAGATAGGGAATATGAGGAGGTGTGCTAGGTTAGACAGATGCTGAAGGAGGGGAAATATAGGCTTATACTGGAGAGATAGGGAATGCGAGGGAAGGTGCTAAGATAAACAAATGTTAAAGGCGGAATGCGCTTATACAGGTAACATAGGGAATACAAGGAGAAAAGCTAGGATAATCAGAGATCTAGTGTAGTATACGTTTATACGACGGAAGTAGGGAAACGTTGATAGGTGTTAGGGAATCGCTAAAGAAACTGTAAACAAAGAACCGCATTATTCAAGAACTTTAACAACAAAAAGACGGAGAATAGATCGGTTGTAAAGTATTCGAGGAGGGGTCTTAGTGAAAAAACCCTCTAAGTCAGTAGTAGGGAATTGACAGCTCTGGCGCAGTAAATTTATGCATGGAATGTCTATTCATATGCAAATGAGCTCCCCCACCTCCTCTCCCCCACCCCACCCCCAGCTCCTTGGTAGTTTTACTTGCAGCTGAGGGTCATAAATCTTGTTGAGTACAATGGAAGCTTGACAGTTAAGCAATTAAGGTTATCCTTCACTTGTTAAAACGAACAAGGGGGTCATAAATTTAAGGTTCTGTAACAAAGGCGAGATGTTTTTCCTACCCATTCCACATCCGGCCACTTCTGCACCTGTGTCAGTTACCCACTCCACTCCTATTCTTTCTCTGTGGCATACTCATTCCACTAGCTTTTAACAAAAGAACAATGCTTACCCTGCAGCTGTCACAATGAGCAAAGCCCATGATGAATTAGGGTCGTGACAAAGAGAACCTAAAGCCAGTTAACAGAGAAACAAGTTCTATTTTCCGGTGCAAGCCTTTATTTCTCATTCCACTGCCCCATAACAAAGCCGGTCCCTTTCTATTGTCCGGAGCAAGACTACTTTAGAAAGACCATCTGGCATTTCTCATTCCACAACCCTATAACAAAGCCGGTCCCTTTCCATTGTGGAAGAGATTCTATTGTGTGCCTTTCTATTGTCCCGGGCAAGACTACTTTAGAAAGACCCCTGCGGCGTTCCCATTCCACTGCCCCGTAACAAAGCCGGACCCTTGCCATTGTTTTCTCGAACACTGCTAGCTTAACAAAAGAATCTGAAGGTTGCCTTATGATAGTCCTGTCCTTGTTCGCGTGAAAGAGAGAGAAGCTTGTTTACCAACTCTGCGTAACAACGTCAGAGTCGGCCATCATTATTTGTGCCCTGAGGGGCTGTTCTCTCCGATGTTTTACGAGATCCTACGAATATATCCGAGCATAGTTAAACAAGCTCTCTGTTTATGCAGTTGACTTTTCAATCGCAATATAAAAATGTATTTAACCTATGTCAATACATACATTAAACCTCTGCGTGGATATCCATAGATCGGTGCTCGATTCTTACTGTAATCAAAAGTTTATTGCTAATGAGAAATTAATGATTTATATTATTATATCATTACCTTAATTAATAAAAGGGCGTTCAGAGGATTGTAGCTCGAATCTTACCAAGTGAAACTCTAACGCGCAATAACTATTAAGCTATGCAAGGCCAGATTAAAAATGTATTTAACAAATATAATTTAATTTTTATATATCATTACCCTAATTAATGAAAGACCGTTCAGAGGGACCTTGTTCGAATCTTACCCTGCAAACTCTAATGTGAAACAACTAGTAAATTACGGATGCGTGCTCTAACAGGTTAAAAATATATTAAACACATGCGTATACTTAGGTATCCAAGTTGATATATTCTTAGGGTAAAACATTATTATATCATTACCCTGATTAAACGCCGTTCCGAAGTTTCTAGTTCGAGTCTTACCCTGCAAGCTCTATGCCTACTAATTATTAAATTACGGAAGCGTGCACGATAAGATTAAAAAATGTATTTAACAAATATAATTCAATTTTATACAACATTACGCTGTTTTAATGAAAGGTATTCTTAGGAACCCAGAAGCCCATAGTTCGAACCTTACCCAGCGAAACGCTATAATAAATACTAAATTATTGATGCGTGAACGGGCCAGATTAAAATGTATGTATTTAACAAATCTAATTATTTATATTAAACCCCTGCGTATACTTAGATATTCGATACCTAGACACTTTATTTTCTTTCTTCTCTCTCTTTCTTCCTTTTTTCCTCTTTCAATCTATCTATCTCTTTCTTTCTCCACAACTTGTACACATCCAGGCGCTCACATATACACGAGCACATGCGCATACATCAACATGCATACACTGGTGCACGCACGCACACACACGCACACACCTGTAACGCAGCAATTATCTCTTTCAAACAAGATATCAAAAACCTTTACGTGCATTCCCTCTCTATAATAAAAGTTTTCATTTCCCTCACTGAATCATTTATTCTCTTGCATAGAAAAACACATTCATCCCCCACTCCCTACAGATCGCTTCCCCCACCGATCCTCTCTGCAAGTCATTACATGTGATAGAAGAACCGGTATAGTTAAGCAGCCCCTTCTCGCACTGCTCTGAATATTATTCGAGGTGTAATCGAGTCGATAATACAATGGATAATTTTTGGAGTGAATGCGGAGAAGAATCATACCATTATACATATTATCTTAAAGAGTCGTGTAACGGCATCATGCATTCTATAGTGTGTAACATGCCTTCATATCATGACCAGATGACTTCTCGAGGCATATGCACAGACAACTGCCCTGTCTACAAAAGAAGCATCATGTAAGTATCGTCTTTTATTATTGAATGCAAACTCTAAAAAGCGTGCAATTGTTCTCTAAAGAAGAGCGAAAAAATTAAAATGGTTCATTCTATTTTATTTTCTTTCTTTCCAGAGAAACTGATACCGAAAGTGACGGTGAGAATCTCAGCCTCATTTCAAATCACGGCTCTCTGTGGCATTCAGAGTACTGCAACGGGTATACTCACTCTGTACTGTGTGCAAAACCAGAGGTACACGACAAGATGGCGTCATACTTTCCATGCAATGAGAGCTGCAGTGTATTCCTCTTCAGACAGAGAAATTTAAAGTGAGTACCTCTTTAAATGTGTATCATTATTGTACATTGCTATCGTGATATACGTAACTTCAGAGAACATTAATGTAAACATTATTTGTATGCGATACTAACATACATTGCATGCTACTATAGTACAAAAGCAGTTGTATACGACTAACACTGGAAATTATAATGACTTTTGCAGAATTCAAATGACGACACCAGCGCCTAAAACCGAGGTAGATTCCGGTGATAAAGAACCGGAAGATATAGTGGAATATCCCATTGCACAGCAGTATGCTAAACACACAGATGAGGGACAGGATTCCAATTCACAGCAGGCTGGGGATCTCACACAGACGACCTCCGAGTCCCCCCTGGAAAGCCTGCAGAACTCGGGAAAACATTGACGTGAGTATTTTCACATATATAAAAATCATTGTTTCATTCCTCTGTAACCTAGCAAAAATTAATTCTTTCAGGTTACCTTAACTTCACCCAAGCACTTTTCTAAGACCTTCATTGTGTAATGTTTCAGGCGGTGCAATAAGGGGAAGAAGAAGAGGAACAGCTTTGCAGACCTGCAAAGGAGGCTGACGCTATTGGAGGATAGAATAAGCAACATCGAGACGCCCAAGAAACATGACGGTAAGAAGCGGGTGCCGAGACGTCTACATCTCGAAAGGGCACAGCATTAAGATAGGATTCTTCTATGATCTTCCAGTGCTTTTAGTGAAAAACACAGACAAATTTGTATACATGACAATTCAAGACTGAGAGATAATTCGTGAGAGTCTTCCTACATTCAGTGCATTCCTCCAAACGAGAAAGTATCCGCGTGTGGAATATTGTGAAAATATTGTTTTCTCTTATAATATTGTTGCTTATATGCAAGAGACAGAAATAAAATTTTTGAACACTAATTTAAATGATTGTGAAATATTTTTAAATAGAGATGAAATTTGCAGGCTAAAAAGACTTGAATCGTTTATAGATTACCATTTAGGTAACCTGACTGATGCAAATGTAATGCAATATGTTGGAACGAGGAGTTGGAGGAAGAAAGTGATGGAAATGCAGGATAAATAATAACAATAAAAAGAATGAAAGTATGCTTTTACATAGTGTTTTTATTCATTAATAATCATCACATTCCTAATGAAAAACAAATCCTTACAATAATTAGTTTAAAATAAAAGCTGCATCACATGAGTCAGAGGCTTGTATGTAAATACTTTATCGTGAATTATCAAACAATACAAAGTGGTCTGTGCAGGAATATTTGCACTAGCTTGAATTTCTATTCTAATGTTAACAGCACCATTTACAACTTCCTCTGGTTGATGTGAGCAATCTATAACAAATATAGGAGCAAATTTAAGAAAATCTTTTCTCTTCAATAAAGGATAGTTCTCTTTTTCATAATAAGAGTTTTGAAACTTTGAGTACATATCATACAAAGATGCAAATCTAGAGTTTCCAAAATCCAAATTCATGTCATGATAGGGATAACATTCGCTATTAAGATAAATTCTCAAATTAGTTATGTTACAATGATCAAAAAGAGAACCGTCTTTAGATGCATTACTCGATCTTAAAGTTTGAGCACCCAAAATGACAAATCTCGGCTTCTCCATTTTTGATGTGGTGGCAACATTCCAGGTGAATGATTTAGTTTGCGGTACAGCAGGCTGAGTATGCAGATCCATGGTCCTAAATGGGAGATACAGCGCCTTGTCCGACTTAACAATCTTGAGAATTTCAACCTTTTCAGCATCAGAAAGTCGTATCACTGTCATTCTCCACTCGATTCGTGCAAGTTTAACGCTTGCATTCTCTTCACCCTCAGGCGCTATAATACAGTTTTTAGAGTCCTTGGATCGAATCAGCACCAACTCAAACTTGCTATTGAGTATGAGTTCCTTGTGGTCGTCAGCAAATCCCAGAAGCATCGAAAGCGGTACTATGGCGTTGAAGGCTCAATTTGCTGCATTCACAATGTCCATGTCTTCTCCAGGATAGCACCATCCGGCATTTAGCAAGCGATCAGACTCCATTGGATTGAGAGCAGCATAGTTGCGTAAAGTTGAGGCGATCCCGGGGTTCCTGGTTCGATCAATAGTTGAGCCGTTCATATCCAGTCGAATCTCCTCAAACATGAATGCAATAGCGTTATTGGTAAGCTTTGCAGTAGTAGCTGTTCCATTAGGTTTAGTAATACTCCCCTCGATGTATAGATAACTTCGATTGGGTAAAGTATATAAATCCTCAGCTTGACAAGGGATTCTAATTTCATCATTAGCGTCCAGAGCCGATGTATTATATGGTAAAAACACATGTTCCTCTTCTTTAGTGATCTTGTCATCGAATCTCGGTGCGCCGGTAACATTGAAGATGTCCATGATTATAGAAGTCTGAAGCCCAATACCTGGAGGAAGTGTCGATTGCGTGATGTTAACCCTCCGGGTGTCAAGGGTAGAGTATGATGTGTGCGTTGAATCACTCCCTTATTATATCCTCGACGTCGTTGACTTCTTCTAAAATCTATTGGCATTGCAGCGGATGTGAAGTCTTATGCTTATATCCTCGTTTCTAAAGTCAATGATATTACCGCTTTGGTCCACTACAAGAAGACTAATTTGCTCTATAGCATTGGTGTTTATAATTGGAAGGTAAATTGGATTTGACGGCTCTTGAGAAATATGATATTCAGGCGGAACAGAAGGGAAAAACTCGTAGATCGAGTGGCCGCTTTTACCGTCGATGAAAGAGCCTGTTGCAATACTGCACTCGATTCGAATGATGCTCACCTTAAATATATTCACAAGGTAATCAGATTCAGACAGCTGATTAGCAGGAATAACTTTACCTCTGAAGCCCAATAGCGAGCCTATAGAACGATCACCGGAAAAATCAATAGTGAAAGGACACTTAGTTTCAGCCTTCATTGTGTTATTATTAGGTCTAATAAAGAAGACATTCTCATCCACACCTAGCTTATCTCTGATGTATTCATTAATATCAGTAATCTCATAAGTTACATCAGGTATATTAATGATCTTAATTTCATCATTGTGCATGTAATGAAATTGATTATTACTCCTATCAACATTGGGAATGGAATAGAAGGTTTCAAAATTCAGTAGAGCAATCTCATAATGATACTTCGGATCTAGCTGAAGAGGAGGATTCAGGTATGTAGCAAGCACAGACTCGTTGCCACTGACGGCAATAGTGTAACTCATTGCGATAGAAATTGCAAGCACAAGTGCCCGCAGATGACTGAGCTGAAACTCTGAAACCTCTTAGTGTTATACAGTACCTTAACATCTCTGAGGTAACTTTCTATCTCTTTTGGAGGATTCAAGTTTCCAAAGCTGTCGAAATAAAATGACACGTTGCCATCCTTCTTTATAGCAACCCAATGAGTGCCTTCATTCTCTGAATGACTTAGGGGGTTTTTCCACTAAGACCCCTCCTCGAATACTTTACAACCGATCTATTCTCTTGTCTTTTTGTTGTTAAAGTTCTTGAATAATGTGGTTCTTTGTTTACAGTTTCTTTAACGATTCCCTAACACCTATCAACGTTTCCCTACTTCAGTCGTATAAACGTATACTACAATAGATCTCTGATTATCCTAGCTTTTTTCCTTGTATTCCCTATGTTACCTGTATAAGCGCATTCCACCTTTAACATTCGTTTATCCTAGCACCTTCCGTCGTATTCCCCATCTCTCCAGTATAAGCCTATATTCCCCCTCCATCAGCATCGGTCTAACCTAGCACCTCTCCTCATATTCCCTATCTCTCTTATATAAAGCTCATTCCCACTCCTTCTTCCACTGTCTAGCCTAGCATCAGACCCCGTATTCCCTATCTCTCCCATATAGACGCATTTTCCTCCGCATCCACCCTCGTTTTCCCTATCCTTTCCCATATAAACGCAAAAATCTGCGCCAGATGTCTTCTATATAAGCTACTGTTGGTGATTAATTCACATTTTATCTACAAATTCCTAGGCCATTAACTTAGGTAATTTTAAAACAGCTACGTATCTAAAGATTCGCCTTCCTAAAGGTTAAAATAAGTAAACAATATACTTGTTCTGACATTAACGACAATGTGCAGTTCTGTAAAGTTAATGAAATGCTTTCTAGAAGTAAATGTAATTAAATACAAGTACTTCTGCTGTGAGCTCTTATTTTAAGTTTGATGAGTTGGCTCTTTAGTAAAGAGCAAATGTGGTAACAACTGGAAACTGCAGACAAGCGCCAAGCGAGGACTGTAGCACAGGTAAGATACGTTTTTAAACCTCCGTTACTGTATGCATCATTCTCTTAGAATTAAAAATTCTAATTTTATGAGTATCAAACCGGGTTATTGTACGCTGTTTAACGTCTTATTGCTGGAAGAATGAATTCTTACTGTGTTCCACAAGCACTCTGAATTCATCCACCTTTTTGAAAACTATAAATAAAACTGCGTATCTGTAGTAACAGGCCACACAGGGTACACTGAACTTAAAATCCTGCCTTAATACCATGCATTAAACACTTGTGCTTATATAAGTCGCTACGATGAATGTAGGACTTGGAATAAACGTCATATATGATATATATACATATACATATATACGCAAACAGAATAGAACATTACAACATAACTACTTGAGTGTAAACCATTTGTAATTCAGCTATATAATCCTAATGCCATATCTTTACATAGTCTTATAGAACGCCAAATGAGAAAAGCACAGCCACACTGTGTACTGATATCATGCATGGAGTGGTGTCCTGAGAAGAAACTATTTTTACTGCGGTGAGACAATCATATTGTTTCTGCTCTCCAGGAATTTTCCAGCTACTGTTGATATTTGGTCTTCCTAATATTTTTATATACTTCATGCTAAACGAGATAAACTTTTGCGGAAATGATTTCATTACACATTTCGTTGTTGGCACAAGTAAGATAAAGGAGGCTGAGCCGATACTCAATTATTTAAAAGGCTGGTCGCTATTATGCTGGCTTTGGAGTTCCATACCCTTTGCATGATATTACACGAGAGCATTCAGCCGCAGCAACGTGTATCTCAGAAATAATTAAAGCTACAAAAAACTAATATGACATAAGTTGAATGTTTTAATAGGAAATACATGCTTCAAGTAGGATTTACCAGCTATATAAAATTATAAAAGAATCATTCAGAATGCAAACGACCACACAGGCTGTTAGCAGAAACTTCAATATATACATTCTATTATTCATGAAAATATGTTACGCTTGTGGCATTTTAATCCAAATCTTTAGAGGAGCTTCTAAAATAGATAATTAGGAAGCAAACATTTTACATTTAAAAGGTGGTTTGGAATGTGGCATTCCTGAAAAGGTTTATCTCTTGTATTGAAGAACCGACCTTTAATATTGCTTATGGTATTGGCGTTTACACACTCAGGACCTTTTTCTAGAAAATGTTTCTATGTTGCGGGATCGCAAAACGTTCATTTGCAGTAAATTCTCGTATTGAACTTTTGGGTGGAGTACAACACTTCCTTTAGCTAGCGTAAGTATGCGGTAGGGGAACTAAAAACTAGATAGTGATTTCTGAAACATTCTTAAAGTTCTTCACGTTAATAATGTCAAATGCTAAAGGAGACTTATGAAGAAGCAGCACTTGTTATATGTTCATGTTCTCCCTTGGCCCTTCGGCCACTTAGTTCTTAATCAACACCCTTCTTTAAAGTTAGAGTAGTTTAAAATTTAAATAAATATATAAAGAATGAAAATTTTACATCTGCATGAAGACATAGTAAATACGGTTTAAGACTGAATATTTAAAATTTGCCGTTTGCTCTGTCTTGAGCCCGCCTGCTGTATACAGATTATTGACAGCATAAGTAGCATATTATAGGGGAAGTAGCCTCACTTTTTGCGTTTATATGGGAAAAAATAGGGAAAACGAGAGCCTTCAAGGAGGAAAATGCGTTTATATGGGAGAGATAGGATATACGATCTTCGATGCTAGGCTAGACAGGGTTTGAAGGAGGGCAAAGCGCTTTATATGAGAGAAGTAGAGAATACGAGGAGAAGTGCTAGACTAGACGGAGTTTGAGGTGCACAGTATGCATTTACATGGGAAAGATAGGGAAAACGTGGACAAATGATAGCCTAGACAGATGCTGAAGGAGGGGTAATATGGAATTAAATACAGGAGAGGTAGAGAATACGAGAGAGGTACTAGACTACACAGGGATTGAAGGGTAGAATATAGCTTTTATATGGGAGAGCCAGCAAACTGAGGACAGGTATTAAGCTAGGAGGGTTTGAATGGTAGAGTATGCGTTTATATGGAGAGACGAAGAAAACGAAGGTAGATGCTAGGTTGAGAGAGTCTTCAAGGAGGAAAATGCGTTTATATTGAAAAGATAGGGAATATGATGGTCGATGCTAGGCTGGACAGTATACTTCTTTTCTAAAGCTTACAAACTTTTTATATGTTAAACAGTTTGTGTGCCAAACGGAGAGGGATAAACTGCATGTTGGTTTATAGCTTTGATGCATGTGGAAGTATTCTAAACTAACCCCACATCGAACGCCCAAACCTATCTCTACCTTGCCTGCTCTGCATCATCTTCTCACGTTCTATTCAATCCTATCATCGTCAAACCTAACCAACGTAACAAGACGTAACGCCACTTAAAAAAACCATGTAACCACGTATACTGGTCGCAGGCAACGTTTCCCCAGTCAACTACAAAGCGAACGGAAAGCTTTCAAGACTGACCACAAACCCATCAGTAAACGATTGGTAGGGTCTTTCCATCCCTAACTACAACACGTGGTCCTTTCTGTAGCTCCACCAAAGCAAAGCGTTGTTGCAATGTCATTTATGTTGATTCTTCGGTTTCAGTTCGTTTTAGCAGCTGTGACTGCTCGCACGTGCTTTTCTTCCGTCTTTTAGTTATATCTTACTTCTTCAGAGGAGTTATATAGTGTTTTACTTAGTGCAGTTTTGTAACTTTAGCAGCGTTTAATACTTATTAGCGTTTAATAGTTTAATTAAGGTGTGGAGGCCTTGGGAAACGAACCAAGCGGCTGCCCCTCCGGCCGCACCAGCAAATGACCCTCTGCCGAGTATCGGTAGTGCCAATACCACGAAGAAAAGGTCTGCAAAAACTTTAAATAAGCAAAGTCAGATTTTTGTGTGTAATGTTCACGAATATATAGAAAAGAACCCTTTACGTGGAAAAATGTTTGTTATTGTTTTGAATTTCTCAAAAAACAGCTATAACGATGTTTAGTAAAATACCGTATGTGTAAGATATTTGCATGAAAAATGAAATTTGTATTTTGAATTTTATGTTCTGGAAATAACTTGTAAATTCTTCCTCGTTCTCAACTTTTTGTATAACTGGTAAACCGTAAGAGATAGACAATATCTTACTTGCGTAAAATGCAATCTCAGTAAAGTACACATTTTAGGTAAAATTATGCTAATAATTTCCGAAAACTCTTTGTTATTGGTTTGAATTTTTAAATATAAGTTAGAAGTCCCTATTTGTATTTTCCTCGTGGTCATGCTAAGAGCATGGAATTTCAAAGTCATCATATAGTCATCTGGTTTTTAAAAATCTGACTATCGCTTTAGCTTATGTATCCTTATATTCACAATTAAATGTGCAATGGAGTTTTATCTCGTTTAAGAAGAAGCAGATAGAAGCATAAGCTTTTGTAAAAGTAGTTTGTAGAAGAGTGAGTAGAGATAATCATGTGAATATAACACATAAGAGTTCTCTTTTATTTTCTTTCTTTTGCCTTCCGTATTTTTACTTATCCTGCATTTTATAATA
This sequence comes from Deroplatys truncata, assembly GCA_030765065.1. Taxonomy (NCBI): domain Eukaryota; kingdom Metazoa; phylum Arthropoda; class Insecta; order Mantodea; family Mantidae; genus Deroplatys; species Deroplatys truncata. The sequence continues at coordinate 402,539,691 of CM060990.1, read as the reverse complement.
AAGCTATTCATTTAAGTAAACAGAAGCTGCCATACTTATAAATCTTACATCTTAAACAATACACAATTTCTTCTTATATTAGCTTTATATTAATAAAACATTGTTGTGAAGCAAATTTATTATTATATCAAAACTACAAATAAGGCACCTATCTCCCAAGAGTGATACAAAGACTTGCGTGCGCTTTACTTTTTTCACCTGCTTCTTCTTTTAATTTTACATATTTACTGTTTTTGTTTACATCTTCTGGAACTTGGTTTTTCCACATTTTGTGGTTGCAGGACAAACAAAATTAAGAATACTTTCACCATAGCAGCTATGTAATAGCACAGTAATACTTGTAGTTAGCAAAACTGCAAACATGCAACCCTTATTTATTAACATTAACTGTTAGGTTAAATAGCATAATAAAAAATGATGCTTGGATTTGGGAGTAAGAGTTCTTTTCAAAATAAATTTATATTTTTGTATTTTAATTATTTAATGATAGTCCAACAATGTGTAGTTTATTTCGGACATGTTTCTAAGTTTCTCTCGGATATGTTAACATGCATTTCCATTCTTGTAGCGTAGTATATGAGTTCAGATCATCCTCAGTTATATTTTAAAGCGTTTGTAACATAAATGTAATTATTATGCGATGCATAGTTATTTACTGCATTTGTGTGTAAAGCAAGCAGACAAACTATATGATTGTATTCTGTACATGTGGAAATCAGCTGCAATGTTTTGCTTTTAAATACTAATTTTAACTATGGCAACAACGCGCACGTGCACATGGATGTCACTAAGATGTTTATGGGGTTGCGGTTAGGGAGGGTAGGGAACAAGTGTTTGGCTACTGTACAAAGGCCGCCGCTTGGGGATCCTTAGACTGAGATGATAGAATTAACGTAGCCAACAAACGTAACCACGTATTAAGACGTAACACCACGTAACATAACCACGTAACAAGACGTCACACTACGTAACATAAGCACGTAACCACGTGAACAGACGTAACACTGCGTAACATAACCACATAACAAGACGTAACACCGCGTAACATAACAACTTAACCACCTAACATCACGTTACATAAGCACGTAATCACGTAACAAGACGTAACACCGCGTAACATAACCACGTAAAAGACGTAACATAACCACGTACCATATAACATCATACAACATAGGCATGTAACCATGTAACAAGTGGTAACACCGCGTAGCATAACCACTTAACAAGAATTAACACTAACAAAAGCACGTAACCATGTGACAAGACGTAACATAACCACGTAACACGACGTAACACCCAGTAACATTACGTAACCAAAAACGTAACACGACGTAACACCCAGTAACATGACGTAACCAAAAACGTAACCACGTAACAAAACGTAACACCACATAACATAACGGCGTAACCATGTAACACGACGTAAAGCCACGTAACATGACGTAACCAGAAACGTAACCACATAAGAAGACGTAAGAACAACACGTAACCAACCCATTGCTAACTCAATCTAACCAAATCCATCCTTCATAACTTAGACAATCAGTACGCAAGCCTAGCCTAGCCTAAGCTAACCAATCCCAGGCCATTCTCTCATCTATTCGACACAGCCATTGTCTCACCTAATCTGGCGTCATCGTAACCTGATGCCAGGCATTCTAACTCGAAACTAGACATTTTTAATCATCTATTCCCGATCGCATTCCCTAACCTAGTACCAAACATCCTAACCTAGCCCAACCAGAACTAACCTGGAGTTTCTTTTATTGAAATTCCTGTGTTTTATTCAGGTTTTATAATTTGAGAGTCACAATTGAAAGGTTTTCCGTTAACATTGCTTCATTAGACAAGGATTGTAAGGGTAGACCTCTCTCCCCTTTACCTAGACTTGAGACTAGCACAAAGATTTGTTCCTAATGGCAGGGTTAACGCCTGCTCTTACATCTTCTTCTTCTTTTCAACCGGTGTCTGCTAGCTGCATACAACGCACATGAGTAAACTTCGTTTTTTAAGACTGTAGAATCGCGGAGAAAATATTCATCTTGAGATCCATGTTACATTCTTTTATGCGCTGTTTGTAATACGATAATGTCCATGCGCATACATAGTTATTCCATCCTCGGCAATAACTCTTTTATCATCAAAATGAGTCAATGTTATTTTATTCACTTGCACTGTGCTAACAGCATGCTCCCGTGATAGGATCATATTCATGGGCGTACTGAGGATTTCTCGGGTTTTAAGGCAATCTGTATAGTTGTGAAATGTAATGTACCACTTAATAGCACTAGGCTTTATGCCTTTAATAGTTTTTATAATCGAGCCTTGATTATCTAAGGCGTACATCTTAAGCCGTAGTCCAAAAAGTGTAGGTCGATTTTTCTATTGGCCTCATCCTTAAATCTTCCCAGCACATTTTTGTTCTGAGTAGAGAGACATATATGGATAACAGCGTAATCAGCTATATCCAGTTGTTCGAGAAAACGTAGCTTGTCCTGCTACACATCTTCAGTTGTCACACGATGAATGAATGAATCAGTGTCCATATACATAAGCTTCAGGTTTTCAGCTCCATAATAAGGCAATAACACATCATAATGATGGTGATACATTAATGTGTTGGAGATGTCCAACACAATCATACCGATGTACATATGCTTGTTGAACACGGTCCGACGACAGGCCATATATACAGCAGCTATATTAGTAGCATATATAGTCCTATCGATAAACGTAGGCTTGTTGATCAACTTTTCCAGTGTCTTCTCGTTTATAACCAATCGTATATCGATACGATTACGCAGGTTCTCCATAGTTTTCCCAAACATGGCGTTGTTAGCCAGTTTGTAAAGGTCCTTCTCGAAATCATTTACAGCCTGTTGTCGCAGCCTATTGTGAAATCCCACATAAGGTTTCAACCATTGTGACTGTCGGAATTGCGGCACACGATGGATTTTTGTTAGCTGTAGTCCATGATTAAGAGCCAGCTTCAACGTCATGTAATGTACTACATACTTCTTTCAAGGTCCAAGACGAGGTATCAGTTTCTTTTTAGATAACTCCTTAGGCTTTATACACTCAGACAGGAAAGATAGATCGTTGTGTAGATCATAAAGTTCTTCAGGATACTCGATGTCAACTTCTAATAGGTATTCATGAGGATCATCTTCTTATTGTCTTTCTAAGTCGATTTCTTTAGGTGACACCCACTCAAATCCACTATAATTGAGAGCGTGGCACATTGCCCAACTATGTTGCTTATTGGCGTCCTCATATGTAATAAATTGGGTTGGTCTCGACGGATCATACTTATCCATGTAGGCATTGTTTTCTTCGGTATACCGGTTGCTAACTTGGCATAAACCTCGTGTTATACCAGATTCTATCATGAGTAATTGACCATAATCCTGTAACAATTCCAGACACCCTGGTACATCCTGTAACAATTCTGTCTCAGACATCAGCTAGAAGAAGCACGTCAGAGGTTAAAAAGAGTTCGCTCTACTCACCCAGGTTTCTCAAATTAAACAGTTCCCATACATTTCTAGCATGATCGAAGTCAGCATCACTAATATCTTCTTCATTTAACCTATTGTAGAAGGAGTCCTTAGGAGGCAGACAGGTTTCGTTCTAAACATCCCATAAAGTCACGGAATCATAGGGAAATACTCCCATACAGTCATCAATTTTATTTGTGTTCTACGAAGTGTTTCAGTGTTTCTGGATACGATGTCAGATTTTCACCAGCTTATCCAAGCTTGTACTGAGGAACCGAAAGCTATCCACAAACTGAAGTTTTATATCTCCTACATATTTGGGAGAATGATATATAGCTTTCTTCAGAGCTAGGAATTACTTCCACCCGCTCACTTGTACATCCCAACTCCTTAACAATGAAGTGTGAGTCATACCCACTGAGGTTGTGAATGAAGAATGTTATATATTTAGGTGTTTGCTGGCTAAATTACCTTCAATATGTGGACTTCCGCGATATTCACCACTGATGCGATCACGATCGCATACTTTATATTTCTCTTCAGTAAAGGTTTTTCCACAGTAGTAGCATGCTATAGAGGAGTTGAATTCCTTCTGCTGTTGATCTGTAAATTTCAGAGGTATGACAGATTTGTATACATTATCAATTTCCTCTGCAAGTGATGACAGATGTTCCATAAACTTCTGAGCAGCATCAACAAGCCAATATACATAGGGATGCTTCGGATGACCAGTTTCCAGATGTTCAACGGATTGAGTAGGTTTCGCGTAAACATAGAAACTTATGGATACATGCTGCTGATAAGGGGTTGTATATGAAGTTTCAGGATTGGGTATACATATATGACATGGTGCGAGAATGCTTTCAAAGTCTGCATAGATGACGTAAGGTAGTATCAAGATTCTTTCAAAATGTCTAGATGTCCAGTTTCGAGTTAGAATGCCTGGGATCAAGTTTGGATGACGCCATATTAGGTGAGACGACGACTGAGTAGAATAGATGATGGGAGGATGGCCTGGGATTGGTTAGATTAGGCTAGGCTAGGCATGCGTACTGATTGACTAAGCTATGAAGGATGGGCTAGCTAAGATTGTCTTAGCAATGGGTTGTTACGTGTTTTTCTTACGTCTTGTTACGTGGTTACGTCATGTTACGTGATGTTACGTCGTGTTAGGTGGTTGCATTTTTGGTTACATCATGTTACGGGGTGTTACGTTGTATTACATGGTTATGTTACGTCTTGTCATATGGTTTCGTGCTTATGTTACGTAGTGGTACGTCTTGTTACGTGGTTATGTAGGCGGTGTTACGTCGTGTATGTGTTTACGTGCTTATGTTACGTGATGTTACGTGGTTACGTCGCTATGTTACGTGGTGTTACGTTTTGTTACGTGATTATGTTACGTGGTGCTACGTGTTGTTACGTGGTTACGTGCTTATATAACGTGATGTTACGTAGTTATGTTGCGTGGTGTGACGTCTTGTTACGTGGTTTTCTTACGCGATGTTACGTCTTGTCACGTGGTTATGTCCTTATGTTACGTTGTGTTACATCTTATTACGTGGTTACGTTACGTCTTGTTACGTGGTTACGTGTTTATGTTACGTGGTGTTACGTCTTGTTACGTTGGTTAGGTTAGACGATGATAGGATTGATTAGACAATGAGAAGGTGATCCAGAGCAGGCAGGGTAGGGATAGGTAAGGACGTTAGGTGTAGGGTTAGTTTAGAATACTTCCACATGCATCAAAACTATAAACCAACATGCAGTTTATCCCTCTCCGTCTCGCACAATAACTGTTTGATATATAAAAATTTTGTAAGAATTAGAAAAAAGTATACTGTCTAACTTAGCATCGATCTTCGTATTCCCTATCCCTTCAAAATAAACGCATTTCCCTCTCCTTCTGCTCCCTCCTAGCATAGGATCTCCCTCCGTTTTCCCCGTCTCTCCATATAAACGCATACTCTACCATTTAAACCCTACTAGCCTAATACCTCTCCTCGGTTTGCTATATATATCATATAAAACACATTCTGCCTTTAACTCTGTTCAGTCTAGCACCACTCCACGTTTCCCCTATCTCTTCCGTATAAAGCGAATCCCTCTCTCCTTCAGCATCTGTCTATCCTATTATCTCTCTACGTATTCTTTACCTCCCACATATAAATGTCTTTTCTAGTCTCCCAGCCTGCTAGGTTATCATCTCTCCACGTTTTTCCTAACTTACCTCTATAAACGCATACTCTACTCATCAACCTCTATGTATTCTAGCACTACTCCTGTATTCCCTACCTCTCGCATACAAACGCATTTACCTTTAACATCTGTCTAGCTTAGCACCTTCCTACGTATTCCCTACCTCTCACGTATAAAGTGTATCCCCTCCTTCAGTATCTGTCTAGCCTAGCATCTCTCCTTGGTTCCCTATCTCAGCGGTATTAACCTGCATTCCCGCTCCTTCAGCTTCCGTCTGGCCTAGGATCACTCTTCTCCTTTTCCCATACTTTCCCCATATAAACGCATACTTTACTCCTCAACCACTGTCTAGCCTAGTACTTCTCCTCGTATTCCCTACCTGTCATATAAAGCGTATTGCCCTCCTTCAACTCTTTCCTAGCATAGAATCTCTCTCCGTTTTCCATATCTTCCCCACATAAACGAATACCGTACCCCTTGACCTCTGTCTAATTTACTACCTCTCCTCTATTCCCTGCCTCTATCATATAAAAGATATTCCCCCTCATTCAGCCCCTGCTCTACCACGGATCTCTCTTCGTTTTCCCTATCTCTCCCATATACACGCATTTTCCTCCTTGAAGGCTCTCTCAACCTAGCATCTACCTTCGTTTTCCTCCTCTCGCCATATAAATGCGTACTCTACCATTCAAAACCTCCTAGCTTAATACCTCCCCTCGGTTTGCTATCTCTTCCATATAAACGCCATATTCTACCCTTCAAGCCCTGTCTAGTCTAGCAACTCTCCTCGTATTTCCTATTTCTCCCGTATAAGGCGATATTCCCCCTCCTTCAGCATCTGTCTAGCCTACTACCTCTCCTCGTATTCCCTACCCCTATCACATAAAGGGCGTTCCCCCTCCTTCAGCCCCTGCTCTACTTAAGATCTCTCCTCGTTTTCCTAATCTCTCCCATATAAATGCATTTTCCCCCTTGAAGACTCTCTCAACCTAGCATCTACCTTTGTTTTCCTCGTCTTTCCATTTAAACGTATACTCTACAATTCATACCCTCCTAGCTTAATACCTCTTCTCGGTTTGCAGGCTCTCCCATATAAAAGCCATATTCTACCCTTCAAGCCCTGTCTTGTCTAGTACCTCTCCTCGTATTCGCTATCTCTCCTGTATTTAAGTCCATATTCCCCCTCCTTCAGCATCTGTCTAGCCTATCATCTGTCCACTTTTTCTCTATCTTTCCCATATAAACGCGTACTCCGCACATCAACCTCCGTCTAGCCTAACACTTCTCCTCGTATTCCCTACTTCTCTCATATAAAGCGCATTCCCCTCCTTCAACCCCTGTATAGCCTAGCATCGAAACTCGTATATCCTATCTCTCCCATATAAACGCAAAAAGTGAGCCAGCCTGTCCTATAATATGCTACTAGCATAAGTCAGCATTATAATTTCAAGATTTCGTTAATTGTTAACTATAAAAAGAACCAAATGACTATTCCATTTTGTTTAGGATATTAAAATTAGCTAATATGAACAATTTTGTTGAAACTGCCTTGGAACAAATTGGACGTTTCCCTTGTTAGTCATAAATCTCACTATTAGGGGCAAGATATCAAGATCAGTAAACTGCCTTTGTCCGTAATGTTATAGCAGGTATTCAGTCCAAACTGTAAGATGTTTAGAGGTTACAATACGCGAACAAAATGTCCCGTATACATGCTGACTTGTTCATCACTAGTATATATATATATATATATATATATATATATATATATAGTTCCAATGCAGTAATGACATAAGTACCCCCACCACTGCCCTTCATTATGCTGCCCAACTCTGGCCTAGTCTTCAGTTTAGGCCAGTATTACCCAAAAAGTGAATCGGAATCCCTAGGGGGGGTGGCTGGATTCTTTCTGGCGACTCGTGGTGACTATGATACAAGATGTTCAATCATCCATTACATATTACATTTAAATATTCTAACGAACTATTTTAAGAATTATACAAATATACTGTTTCATAGTAAGTGCATACAATTAATATGCAGAATGCACATGCACTATTAATTACTACTACACTACACTTCAGAATGATGAGTGAGAAATATGAGTCTGCTTGCTATTAGGTAATTTAATTGTCCAATGTCTAGTTCTCTATTAGTTACGCACATTAAGTCAGTTTCTAACTGCAGTCTATTCCTAGATTTAGTTTTGATGTAAACCATTGACCGAAATCCAGTTTTGACAAGGATATGAGGTGCAGAGGGGTATAAGCACTTTCAGCGCGGCAGGCAGCAGAAAATGGTATTCTGTGCTTCTAAATATCCATTCCAGTCCTACGTTACTGGTTTAGAGAATGTAGCTTTTTACTTGATTCCTAAGTCCTTGCAAGTACACCGTAATTAAGTCTAATGATAATGACCAATTCATCACAAAGTTCGATTTTCAACTAATAAATTCAAGATAGTGATGGGAAACTCACAAAATTCCTATTTTTAGCACATTTATTCCATATTTTACGCTTTGGATTGAAGGCGCAAGCAAAGAAATTTTCTTTTCTCCCTTGTAAACCAGTGTTTAGCCCATTAAAATGAGTAAATATTCGATCAACTAGTCTAACTCCGACTACGAAGAATGATTGCTTAATAGTTCAGGGAATCCAAGATCGGCATATAAAAAGGCGAATAAAAAATAAGAAAAACGGTCTTCGATATGCACCAGGAATGCTTTGTGTAAGGCTGCCATTCTTCAAGCAGTGAAGAAAGCAGTCCGATTTCTAGCTGCCACCTTTAAAGGAAGTTAAGATTTTTAACAGCAACGTTAAGAACCTTTTGTAATTAATGTGGTGTTTGTTTTACTGCCACGGCTTGCAGATGGAGAGGACACAATCTATCCATATAGAGTTTGGCACAGCATTCAACTGGCATTGTTAACAAGACTGCCGTTTTTACCGGTTAAGCATTTTGCACCATCACCGCATATAGCGAGACGTATTTTCCAGTCAGTTTCAAAATGTTGTGTAGCTTCAATAAAAGGATAAGTAAAAACTTGCAAGTAGTGTGGCCAGTGAAGATTTGCAAAAGACAACACCCTCTTTTAGTGACCCTTCTGATTCGCATCTTCCAAAAGACAAAAGCTGGGCATTATGTCCCATATCGTCGGACTCGTCAAATTGAATCGATATAAATTCTATGCTTTTCTATTAACTGTTCACATACATTTCCAGCCATTCCATCGATCCTTCTTGAAAGCGTATTATTTGACAATTGTATTGAGTTTAATTTGTTTGCATTCTCAGGGCTGGATATTGTTGAAACCATATCAATTGCTACAGTAAGTGGTAATATTTCAGCAATGGTGTTCAGTTTACATCCTCTAGCCACACTTAAGAAAACAAGATAAGAGTAGTGGAGGAATTTCTGGTTAACATTACCAGCCTGAGTAATTTCCGTCATCTTGACTACTGGGAACATCCCGCTTCCTCCTAAAGAAGTGTACTGGTTTATACTTCAGAGATGGATATTTTGTAGCAAGATACATGAGGAACTTAGAAGATTTCCTACTCTCTACTGATAATACTTCACAACATATAATACACTGTGATCGATCACCCATCTTCCAGAAACCAAAATGTAAACAAGTTTCAAAATATTTAGGACATTTTGCTTCCTTCGCACCTAATGGCGAACTGTTACAGGCAGCAACATACTTTCATTTAAGAACACATCCATGTTCACGTCCGTTCTTACGTTTAACTAAAAGTTACATTATGATGACATTGACCACTCATTTAGCAGCGCAATAATCTCCAGTGTGATTGAATAGATCCGCGCAAACTTGCAGGTTAATTATTCTTAAGCAGCAAAGCGAAAGGAGGGATCGCCAATAATTTCTATCTTGAAAAGGAGATCGTGTATGCAATAAGTATGGGAATCGCTCCTGGTCATCCCGTATGTTATATTCTCAATGGCGGGTATGTGTTTGTTCTGACAGATGCAGTAAACAACTTTGGGCAGAATGATCTTTCTCTAGGTTTTGCGTTCTTTTCTCGATCAACTAAGTCAATGTAGAAAGGGCATTTTTAGTTTCATATTTAAGAGAACTAGAGATGATTTTGGTCAATTTCCTTTCCTAATCTAATTGAACAAATACTTAGACAGTGAACAAATTAGGAAATTTCATTAACGAGAGTGTAACTTATAATGCCCAATGAAGATTTATTACCGTACTGTCAAAAAAAACTATGATTAAGGTCAATGAAACGACTGTCATGTTTTGTGGTAATTCTGTGGTTCACGATTCTATGATCCAGTTAGTTTAATATATAATTCTAGAGGATGGCATGATTAAACGATCCCTAACCTTCTCTGAGATAATTGGCTGTTACAAAATTATCTTATTGCAATGATCCTGTAACTTCCAAGATAGCCTCAAATATATGTTAAGGTTTTGAGTGAGACCGAATTGTACTTATTAAAGTAAACAGTAACATTAAGGAAAACACCCGTTTCAAGTTTTCATGAAACACTGAGATAGACAGCTTTTTTTGTAAAATTTGGAATTAGTTTGAAATCCAAAGTGTTTTACTTCTGAATACGCGTAGCACAATACGAGCAGCTCATTAAACAATGTAAATGTAGAGGATGCTAGGATCTTCTAAAATAGGCTATTTTTGAACCGCAATGAGAGGCAATAAATTTTCCATCGTATAAACTTAAAGTATGTTAAAGTGTAATGAGAAAGCGTTATAAACATAGAATATTACGTTGGAATGCTATGCTCAACTAAGCTATGTATGTATGTATGTATGTATGTATGTATGTATGTATGTATGTATGTATGTATGTATGTATGTATGTATGTATGTATGTATGTATGTATGTATGTATGTATGTGTGTGTTTGTATGTATGTATGTGTGTGTCTGTCTGTATGTATGTATGTATGCATGTATGTATGTATGTATGTATGTATGTATGTATGTATGTATGTATGTACAACAGAAATTACAGGCGCAATACTGTTATCTTCAGTCATTATTTTGATTTGTTAAAACGCGAATTTAAGCGAAACTGGCCACACTAAACTGCCAGAAAATCTTAAATTATTCGATCGTTGTTTGACTTTATTTATAGATACTAAGATCTTCTTACAAGTTGCATTCCAGTTAAGAGGTATCTACAGGTATACGTTCTATAGTAATCGAAAAACGAGTATATACACACCCTAACAATACCCAATAATACTTTAAAGTGTAACATCATTGACCAAAATTGATTTAGAAACAAACAAATATAAGACAACCAAGCTCCCTTTTACCCAGGCAATTTCCCGATTTCCAAGTATTTTTAGTGTTTATTCTGTTTTTTAAGCATTGCAGTTATTACTAGTTGCGAATTCATGGTTGTGTCCCCTGCATAGAGTAGATACGAACATGCTGTATGGAATTTTTAATGCTAACTACACCGAAAAAATATCTCATAGTAGAGTACAGTAATATGAGATATGAAGGACGACGATACCTTGATGTAAAAGCTACGGCAGCTCCTGCATCCATTGAGTGGTATTATTTCAAATATTTTCCGCTGTAAAGACAAGAAAGGTTTTCTATGGCAATTTCCTCTGCAGTAATGTATTGTTAGGAAAATAACACCAGAGTGACCTATGAGTGGCAATAGCCACTCTTAGTCTTATGAACTGTTACGACAAGCGACTTGCATCTTCAGAATGTGCAATAATTTTCGCACTATACAGCACTAAAAGATAAGAAAGCAGCAGGGTTATTGTATTTTGTGTTAATTATATATTTACTCTTACGGTTCTGTATGCATAAGAGAGAGAGAGAGAGAGAGAGAGAGAGAAACTGAGAGTATGAGAGAGAGAGACGGTTTTAAATATATAGACTATCGTCTTTGGCATATGTCAACAGTGTTCTTAAATTATATATTTTATAGCAAACTTGTAATTATCTATACCCGTAGAAAATGCATATTTCTGTTGTTATACTGTTTAGTAATGTGTGAAATGCAGCCTTATGCCGATGACTTAACTCTCATTAAGTTAAAAGATTAATTTAATGAATTCCCTTTTATTGTGAAGAACATATTTCAATTTCGCCTCACATCTTCCAAAGCACCCATGAGCATGGTGGAACACCACAAACATTGCAGTATGTTTTCAAGCTGAGCTACGTTATCAGTTACACATTCAACGTCGAAGAAAAGTACTACTTCTATGTGTTTCGTTTCCTAAGGACTGAGTGAAGTTCCAACATTTAAAAGAATCTCTCTCAACTCAATATAATGTAATCCTCTGCTTCCTATAAATGTAGTTAACCAAGAACCAGCCGATCATCCTAATCTGCTGCTGTTAAATGATGGTAATTGTCGAAATCATTATGTATGTGTATGCATGTATATATATAATTTTAGGAGACTTCTTCGATGACAGAAAAGAGATAAAGGACGAGCGTAAAGATGTAAACGCTGCATCACGCTTTTGATGAATCAACATGGCCAAGGTGGATTGGAAAAATTTAAGAATGCCATTGTACTCTGCGGTCAGCATGCGTTGCTAGGATAGTTATGCCTAGTAAGGAGAACTCAATCGTCCTATTAAAAATTAAGTAGGGGATACTAAAACCAACCTACGTGATATATGCAGATTTTGAGAACATTCTTACTCCATATCATACATGCATCCGCAATCCTGAAGCCTTTTATACAACTCTATATCACATCCATTTTCTAATAGGTTTTGCTGTTTACGTCAACTGTACAACTTGTTGCTCAACTGGAAACCGATATCCCTATTCCTCAGCCTTATGTATATGGAGGATACGGTGCAATTGAGAAGTTCTCGGGGTATCCGTTTTCTCTTGCAAAGAAAATTAATCCTGTACATAAACCTGTTAAGCTTCTGAAACTGAATGATGGACAACAAAAGGTCTTTGACTCTCCTACAATGTGCTACTTGTGCGGGAAAGAATTTACAAAAGAGGACTGGAAATTGAGAGACCACTACCTTGTAAGCGGGTAATATCGTAGGAGTGTACACAACCACTGCAGCCCATCTTAGAAAACTCCTGATTATATTCCAGTCTTCAAGAATAATAAGAGCGTGTATGGCTCGCATTTCAGAATTAAGGTGCTAGATTCTACAAGTGAGAGAATATATGTAATTCTTAATTCAAAAGAAAATTACATCTAGGCTTCTTAATATGGTGGTAAAATTAAGCTCAGGTTTGTCTATACATACGGTTTCCTCAACAAAAGCTTGGGTAAGTTATTAAAATATCTCTCTGCATATACTGAAAAATTTAAACACCTTTAGAAGCCAATATTAGCTTAATGACATGTAAGGAAGTATTAGCACATGATTAGGTCGCCGCATGGAATGCTTTGAATGATGCATATCTGCCTTCTAAAGAGGCATTATACATTAAATTTAATGCAGAAAAATTGCTGATGATTGCTATGAACATGCTAAAAATGTATGGCAGTAATTAAACATCAGAAATGTAGGTGAATATATCCATCTTTAACTAACTTAAATGTGCTTCTACTCGCCGGTGGTTTTGAGGTATTCAGAGAGAAACTTAGAAATTTTACCCTTCTCATTATTTTATCTCTCCTGGAATTACGTGGGATGCTATGCTTCTGTATCCTGGAACTGAGCCTGAATAGTTATTAGATTATTATCAGCGTTTTATGGTGGAATTCTGGTACAGGAGGTGAGGTGTGTCAAGCTTTCCATCGGTATGCTGAGGCTAAGAAAATCTATATGGAGCAGTTCGTTCCTCATAAACCGTCTTAAAATATCACATATGAAGACACCTATAATCAATAAGGTTGGACTATGTGACATGACCTTCCTTATGGAGCATTTGTTTGGGTTTTTCCTGAAGATATCCAGTTAGAATCGTTAAAAGAATGTATCTATATATATAGGGTATACCATTTAAGTTGGGACTGTACAATATTTCCAAAGCTAAGCGTTGTAGAGAGAAATGCCTTGAGTAAAGGTTGCTGGACATTATGGTGGAAAGTCAATGCCGTTTGTCGTGTTTTGTTTGGAGGACATTGCGATGGTCAGCTCTAGATGTTCTCGGGATTCAAGCCAGTTGAATTGATGTGGAGACATCGACGTTTCGGGGAGCGTACATCTCTCCCATCTTCAGGATGCTGAATGATTAGATCGGTATTTTGGGCCCACTTCAGGAGGTTGTCGTTGGGAGAAGTAGCCACCTAGTTCCAGGTGGGATCTCCCGACTCATACCATGTCAGGACTGATGTCCTTTACTGGTTGAGAGAGGGTTTGAGTGAGAGGGACTGTGGGTTAACGGTGGATTTTTGTTTAGGAAAGGTTTTGTGTTTAGGGAGAGTGCTTCTGGGTTCTTTGTCATGGACGGTAGTGTGTATGGTCATTATGGAGTAGAGTGTGTTGTCATGATTTTTTTTGTGTTTGACTTAGTGCCTGCCAAGCACAAGTCTGGGGTGCTTGTAGCGTTCCCCGGGGTCCATGTCGTACTCCCCGAAACCGCGGATGAGGGCATTGAAGCTTTGAGGAAGAGAGTCATAGAACTTTTGGAATAGGGAGAGAATGTAGTCTGTTAGGGTGGGGATTTGAAGGTCGCGATGGATGTCGTTGTTTGGGATGTACCAATCAACTTCTTGAATATGTCTTAGAAGTTGACATGGAGTATCCTACAGAACTTCAAGAATTGCATAACGGTTTATCTTGATTACTAGGGTTCATGAAGGCTAAGGATTCATCTAAAATAATATAATTTCCCACCTTGCGACTCGGAGGAAGTACGTAGTTCATTGCATGACTTTTAAACGGCCCTTAGTCATGGACTGCTTCTAATAAATTAAGAGAGGAGTATACACTGTTTGATAATCAATAACATTGTAATAAAGTGAGATACAACGCTCACATTTGGTGAAGATATACATTCATTCATTCGTTCTCTGTTTATCCTTATCTTATGTAGGACTTATACCCCCCAGGACTTACAGTCGGGTGCCTGGGGTCAGAGGTCCGTCGAGGAGCAGACACTCATGGAACAGACAGAAGATCCAGGATGGATGATCAGCCCGATGCCTGGTATGGGATGAAGGAAGTGGATGAAACGAAATGAAGGCGAAATGGATGATAGGAAAGGTGATGATGGAGCGGTTGGTGGAATGAATGGCGGGAGAAACCGTAGAACCCGGAGAAAACCCGCCCAGACGCCGCTTCGTCCACCACATATCCCACATGCGGGTCCCTGGGATTGAAGATATACATTATTGTTCAAATTACTGAAGTCACTTGGGGTATTTAAAGTGGTCACCATCAGCAGTTTTTCACAAGCGGTGCCAAAAACAGTGCCACGAACAACCAGTCGTTACGTGTCAAGCGAAATCGCTACGATAGTTCAATAATTTCCCGTAATACAGTCAATGTTGGTGACTTTGCAAAAAACACAATATCTTTATAATCCCCACAGGTAAAAGTATAGAGGTGTTTGTTCTAGAGACCGTGTTGAATATTCAAATTTGAATAACACGACAAAGTGTAATCAAACCCCAAATGTAGTAACATGAGTGTGTTAGACATCAAATGTAATCGCATCGATATTATGCGTTACTTCCGTGTTTTGATCTGAAAACCTGAAACTAATTATATGGATATGGACTTCTTCAGCCGTCCATTGACTATAACAGAGGTATACTAGTACATAATACCCATGCTTGAACATCTAGATACAGACGATTGTCCTAATAATCAGATGAGCTGCTCCACACATAACAAAAGGTTTTTGAGAAAACGTAAAGATGAAGTTAATGGGAAAACTACTGAACGTTTTGTCCGTCTTAGACCAAATATGCGTGCAACCGATATCAACGGCACCAAGATAAAAGGAATTAAAAAGTGTTAAACGTGTGATATTTATTGCTATATCACTTCCGATACCTATGTTAACTGCCTCAGAAGTAATGAAACCACAAGAACTCCAATGAATTTATTTCTGTCCCAAGATCATAATTATTGGTTTGTAGAAGCCAACAAAATTGCCTACTGATGATAAAACACTAATTGCAGATGATGGGGTATTCACGTACGGTTTTGGCCATTAGAGCATTGTAAACGGTGTATAAGATGATGCAACTTATGTGTTGAGATAATGTATTTTCTCAGTGGGCTACGCGAGGAAAATGGAATTTTAAGCCCTCTATCTCTCGCATGCAGCACGCATATAAGGAAGAAAGAACATGGAAAGTAGAAGGAAGCCGGTAACTCTGCCGCTAGGAGTAATTTCTAGTGCTGATCTCAAGCAGATAAAACAGGAGGCACACCTGTCATAGACTCAAAATAATTTCGAAACAACCAGAAGGTGTTCCAGTACTCCCTCAAACTCTGATAAAACAGAAGAGTTTCTAGTAGTAATTATAACAAATCTGTAAAACGCCTACACAGAAGGGGCCTGGGAATCAACCAATTTCTCAGGTATATAAACATCACGATATTGCATATGCTGAGCACAAGGACTCCACATCAAGGCACTTGCCAGATAAAGTTCTTGCATAGGAGTCCTATAAACGTGTTCAGTCGTCACACTGGAATTTAGGTAAAAATTTAGGAAAGAGAAAAGTAACTGCGATCATGAAAGATAGGGTTACAGAGGGTGCTTGAAAGCAGGAGAGAGAGAGAGGGGGGGTTGAAGGAGAGATAAGGAGATGGATTTTCAACTTTCATACCTATCACTTCAGCTTCAGATGCTGCGGCCTGGAGAAGCTACTCAATTTGCCTCTGCAGTTAATAAAAAAGGCTGCCAATAGACAGCATGCAGAAATCATAAGACAATAAGAAGATGTAGTCTGAAAGAAGGGGACATCGGAAGAGAAACAGAAATAAGAAGACAAGAGAGAGTCTCTACCAAATGTGCCATCTTAATCTGCTGCTTCTAAAATTGGTATGAGCTTAAAAATAACGGTGCTAGAAATACAGGTTTAAAGAGAAAGTCAAAAACACAGAAAGAAGATTCTACATAAATTGGAGAAATCCCCGAATAACACTGATATTAAACTGAATGCTAGACGTTAAAAACTTCCTTTTTTAGAGGTGTACATATGACTGATAAACTACCTTCAAAACTCCATTTCAAATAGAGGATTACTGTAAATCTTGACACGTCTGAAAATGTAATAACTCACTGGCTTTCTGTAAGAAAAGACTCAACCATCACTTGCATATACCCAGCAGACACACGATGAAGAAAATAGAATGAATTAAGTGGCAAGCGTAACTTAGCAACTAGGAGTAACTTTTGCTACCCAGATAAAGGAGGAGAGACGCTAACGAACAAATCTAAATAAATATCAAAATGAAGCTAATGAAGACAGTACTTAACACTATACAGGCTGTTTACAAAATAGAGGGCATAATTTCAGGTATGCATTCCCCATATGTAGAAAATAAAAAGGTCCGGAAAGGCTTGGTTTCTAAGTTATGTCTTTCAAAACAGTGATATTCACCGGAACATACTTCTTATCATTCGTAGCTTTCTTTACAGAAGATGTTCATGGTGTCCATATTGTGCTTGAATACAGGCCTCATATCAACGCCTCATGGCCTTGCGAACATGACCCCAAATTCCAGGAGTATTGCGCATTTCTTCACAACCTGCCACAATTCGATTCTGAAGTGATTCCATGTCAGGAACCGGAGACGAATACACCTACGCTTTCAAATGGCCCCTCAAGTAGAAATCGACAGGGTTCAAATCTAGTGAGCGTGTTGGCCAAGCAACTGGGCCAACTCTACCTATCAATCGCTCAGGAAACCTTCGATCCAAGTACCGGCGAGCGGCACGACTGAGGTGTGTAGGAGCGCCGCCATGCTAGAAATGAGCTTGTTGTCAAACGAACAGGGAAGTGTCTTCATACCCATAAGGTATGGTGTTTGTGTAGGCCTGTCCCGTAAGTCTGCTTACAAGCTCATGGGATCCAACTAACCGGTCATCAATGATGCCGGCTCACATGTTGAGAGTAAACCGCACTTGGTGATGAAGTTGAACAACTACATATGGATTTTCATATGTCTATACATGCTGATTGTGGAAATTTGCAAGACCTTCTTCATGTGAACTGTGCTTCATCTGTAAATAATACTAAGGCAGGAAAGGAAAGTTGGCAGAACATTAATTGAGCAGGATAATGTGGTGGTGACAGTGTTTGTACACGTTGCAAATGATAAGAATACGCAACAGTCTCCAGATTCTTCTTCTTCTTTATCTGTTTAACCTCCTCATATGTAGGACTTACACCCCCCAGGACTTACAGGCTGGTGCCTGGGGTCAAAGGCCCGTCGAGGAGAAAACACTCATGGATCAGACAGAATATCCAGGATGGGTGATCAGCCCGATGCCTAGTATGGGAGGAAAGAAGTAGATGAAACGAAATGATTGTGAAAGGATGAAAGGAAAGGTGATGATGGAGCAGTTGGTGGAATTAATGGCGGGGGAAACCGGAGAACCCGGAGAAAACCCACCCAGACGCCGCTTTGTACACCACAAATCCCACATGCGGGTCCCTGGGTTTGAACCCGGGCCGCCTCGGTGAGAGGCGAGCGGACTAACCACTCGACCACGGCGCCGCCTTCTCCAGATTCGCATGAGGAATATTATCTTGCTGCGCTAACCTTCGTGTAATCGTAGGGGTCGTTTGTACAGAATTCACTATCTCCTCCTACATCTGGAGTTCTAGATCTTGGTTGTCCTCTCCCCAAAACCAGGTGAAGTAAACTTCCCATGAGCGCACGGATGGTGATAGAGACGTTCAAATGTCTTCCGATCTGGGCATCTTCGCTGTGGGTACCTCTCTTGGTGCAAACGACGAGCCAACGCAGCATTGCTGTTCGCCTTACCGTACATGAAGTGCATTTCTCCCAGCTCCTGATTTGAGTACACGTCGCTTAGTCGAACGCCTAACACAACACTCAATGTACCCTTCTCCTCGGAATGAACTGTCACAGTGTCCTGTTAATATCTTCTATCACGGCAACTACCTGCGGAAAGGAAAACGTTGCAGTGAATATCACTGTTTTGAAAGCCGTAGCTCAGATACCAAACGTTTCCGGACACCACATGTTGTAATGAACTTTTTTATTATCTAAATATGAAGAATGCATTCCTGGAATTATGCCTTCTGTTTTTAAAAAAAATGGCGTAAATCGAAATAAAAAACTGAAAGAATACAGTGAAATGATTAAAATAGTATAATAAAGCCCAAACTAACACCACTTTAACATACAACCCATAATTAAAACTCTTCAAATAAACCTGAACATATTGCAGCAGTTTTTCTACAGAAATTCAAGGTTAGCTCGGGTTAGGTTAGCTCTATATATCTCGGAAGCACGTTAAACCTTACCCAACCTATCCTCCTCGCTACACATGCTATCTTCTGAACATAAATAATGATGCATTCAACGCTAACTAATAAATCTGTATTGAAATATGTGCCCAAGATCAGTTCACTTCACGTGTAAAGGTTAGCACCAGACACAATTGTATAAGACATAATAAATTTGTTTAAGACTGATTTTTCAGAAGTTAGTTGTGAGAGGCCTGTTTATAAGGTAAGCAACATTTTAATATTTTGCCGCCGCAGTCGCGAATTCAAGCATGCGCAACTAACTTCTTCATTCATTAAGAACCCAGACGCAGGTGTGAGCGAGCGTCACTTTGTGTTTTCCAGTTGCTAGAGCATTTCGAAATGTTCATGGTAAACGAACGACCCGCCGACTGCGAAGTTAGATCATTGATCCGATTTTTGAATGTGAGAAACGTTACGCCAGATATATGAGGTTTATGGAGAAACAATAAAGAGTGATGGAATTGCGATGAAGTCGGTTAGTTTAACGAAGGTCGTAAAAATGTGCATGATGAACCGCGTAGCGGCCAACCGTATGTGATCACGGATGATTTGGTGCAAGCTGTGGAAGAAAACATTCGCTAGGACAGACATTTCAATCGGTGTTGTCTTCGTCAATGACAGTCCTTTACAATATTTTGACAGAACGCTTAGCATTTCGAAAATTGTGCTCAAGGTGGGTGCCCGACATCTTACTCATGAGCACAAGAACAAGTGATCCGCCGCTGCACTGACTTTTCTCACGCGATATACTGAGGAAGGCGATGGTTAATAATGCACATCGTTACAGGTGATAAGTCATGGGTGCCCACATCACTCCTAAATCATAGCACCAATCCATGGAGTGAAGGCACACGACATCCCCCATGAAGAAGAAATTAAAACGGACTATATCCACTCGCAAGATCATATGCGTGGATTTCTTAGGCAGACAAGGTCTTTTACTGCTTGAATTCTTGCCCAAGAATGCGACAATGAACAAAGACTTCTACTGTGGGACACTACGATAGCTCCGTCGTGCAATACAAAACAAAAGGCGTGGAATACCCTAACGTGGTACCCCTTTGGTTCATTACAATGCCCAGCCACACACAGCCAAACAAACTCAAGGTATGATCGCATCTTGGTTGGGGAACACTTCGACCACCCTCCCAACAGTGCGGATTTGGCACCAAGCGATTTTCATCTGTTTCTCCACCTGAAGAAATTCCTTGGTGGAAAACATTTCAACGACGATGTTGCGAAACAAGAAGTGCAGACTTGGTTTTCATCAAGGCGGCATCTTCTTTGACGAAGGCATACAAAAACTGGTTTCCCGTTATGACAAGTGCCTGAATAATTGTGGTGACCATGTGGAGAAGTGGTGTAAGGTGTAAGGTAATGAAGAATAATAAAGTATTTGGAAAATAACCTTCTATTATTCTTTTAAAAATGATAGGTGCTCACATTAAAAACACGCTTCGTATTTTCTAGGAATACTGATTTTACTTCAAAGTAAATGTGCATAAACAAAATGTGCACTAGGTTTTGATTTGTGAAAAATAACCTAAAAATGTATGCATTAGTCGTTTTATTCTCCATTCCGAAAGGCAAACATCGGTAACGTGAGTTGTATGGGATCTGATCTTTGTAATAATAGACAGGTTAAATTAGCCTACAAGCATGTGCTAAATGTTTTTGGAATGTGCAAGGTACATTTAATAAGCTTGATTATATTAATCTCCTATTTTGTGAATTTTATATTAATATTTTATTTGTTGCTGAGCATTGCCTCTCGGCTGTGAATTTAAACATTTATTGCCGGAATTATTTTGCTACATATGCCACGTTTCCTTTAATTCCCAAACCGGCTTTTATATTCCTTTCACCGGCACCACAACCGAAGCGATTAGAGTAGCCGTGATCGTTAGAGCAATAGAAAATGGCCTGAGCATACATACAAAGCCAAAGGTCGCGAGTTCAAGTCCCACCGGCTACAGCCAATGTGCCTGTGGTAAAGGACGATGTGGGCCCAAGTAAAATAACCGCTGTAATGGCACGTTTGGATGCTGACAAATAAATTAAACTGACTTTTATTTATGGACGCTCTTTAACTTCTGTGGTCCTTAGCGTCCCATTCTATAGAATGGGCGTGAAACACCGGTAAATTTTCTGAGAGGCTTCTTTATCAGGCTTGAGGTTATTTTACGTACCGTAAATCCACGACACGGGACCACCGGCTTTACTTCCCTTCCGAAGAAAACCATGCTAAGGATTTTTACGCCCAAAGAATCCCTCGCTCTCCGCCGGGTTTGAAATTGGATATTGACGGGTAACACGTGACGATAGTTGCATGTATTTTGCTGATTAGTATTTAAAAGACATTATAGATTTATTGCAAAAGTATTAATGTTTTTACAATATAAAACAGCTATAGATAGCCGAATTTTATTGTTGTAGATTAGTGTAACATGAAATTAGAAGCAAAGACCAGTAAAAACCCTAAAACCTAAAATAAAAAAAAAAACATTTGCGACGAATATGATGCACCAGACTATAAAGGGTTAACTTAATCAAATTTTCCGACTTGGCTTTATGTGATTATTATTGTAGGCCTAACAGTCTATAACATGGAGGCCCAACTACTTTGCTAAGAAAAATTTGCTTGTTTTTAAATTTTATATTTCTGACTTAAATTCCACACACTACTTTGAAGCGTATTCTATTCTAATTGAGAAAATTTATGTTATTTTGTGTTTGTTTACCTCTTTAGTTTGCTATTTAAATGTAATGCCAACACACAGATTATGTTAATTGGTTATTTTAACATTGATTTTATCTCTCAAAACAGTGAAGTATTTGACCCACTTAATGTTTTTACTAGTTTTGGCGTAAAACACGTGGTCTGCCAGCCAATGCTTTATAAATATGATATTTCTGGTGTATCAACGTTAGATAAACCTTAACAAATGCACGTAATAATAGTTATTTTGCCAATGTTGTTCCGCCAGATATGTCTGACCATGATGCAATTTGTCCCACAATGAAGTCAGCTAGTGCCATTAATAATTAAAACATGTCCATCATAAATTATAAACGATCTCTGAATGTGTATAATACTTCTTAGTTTATTTATTTATTAAGTGGAACCAACTGCTTAATAGTGCATGCCTTAGGTGATCTTAATGATAAAGCTAACTGCTTTCGATCTATTTTGTCATTTGTCATCTCCAAAGCTTTACCCTTAATGCCACATAAGAATAGTAATATAAAGAGAATTAATGATAATGTTGAGTAACATAAAAAAGAAAAATGTGCATCCATTATTATTCACTGTTTAATAGATATGGTAAGATGGAATACAAACATAAGTACAAAAATTTACAAAAACGTTACAAGGGAAAACTTATACCAAAGCTAGCTACATTACTGTAAAGTTAATGCTTTGAGTAACCAACCCAAGGCTACTTGGTATATAATTGCAAGTTATGTAAAACAAACATAGCAAATATGCTTAATACTATGAACGAGGAGTTAGACGTAAAAATGCTCAACACTGTTTTAATTGACATTGATGAAATGGTTACAAACATTAATAACATTGCTGATAGAAGGCTTTACTAAATGGGTTGACACATTTAAAAAGATTTGCTTTTAAACATGTATCGGTTGAAGATGTTTACTACATCGTAATGAATTGAAACAATAGTGTTTGTTGTGATTTCTGTGGCTTGAATGTTAAAACCTTTAAAACTCCTCCCGCTTTCATTTCTAACGTTTGACGCACATTTTAATGCTGGCATCAACACTGGCAACTTTCCTGATGCACCTAAAGTTATTAAAGTGATACATATTGATAAGTACCTATAAGTAATGTACCAAACGTGTCAACGATTTTTTAAATATCGCCGAACAAAAGATTGATCCACATCTTCTAAAGTAGTAATTTACTCATTCTGATCACTTTATATTTGGAAAGGGCCATTGCACAGTTGATGTTGTTATTCAATTTACAAAGGAATGTTTTTAAATTATCGAGAACGGCAGTGAAGTAATGAGCCTTTTTTATCTTACTAAGGCTTTTGACAACTTTTGTTATGAATTACTGTAAATTAAACTACGTTCTTATGGTATAAATAATATTAGTTTCTATTTAAAACAAAGATATCAATATGTGTGCCTATTATAATAATTTAAGTTCTGATCTTAAACTCGTTAAATATGGTACTTCTTAAGGGTTCCATTTAAGGCTCTTTGTTTTTATAATATATGTTAATGGCCTCCCTTTTAATACAAAGAAAAACTGTCTTATTACATTAAAGTATGCTGATGATCTTGCTTTAAGTGTTTTGCACACAACTATAGATCCTGCTCAAAGTAAACTGAATTTTTTCGCTAAAATAATTGCTTAGTATAATTTTGACAACCTAAGTTTAAATCTTTATAATACTAATGCTATTAAGTACCTATAGTTTTAATCTTGTGAATTGTTATAAATCTGCTTCTGTTTGCATTTTAGGTATTCATCTTCAATCTAATTTACAGTGGCAGTCTCACATAGAGTATGTTGCTGGTAAGATTAATAAAGGTATCATTATGCTCAGAGTGCTCAGAGACTGTGCTGATTTAAGAACTATTTTATTGGTTTAGTACGAATATCTACATTGTCTTCTTAGTTGTGGTGTATTGCTATTGGGAAATCACTCGTTTGCTAAAAGGATTCTTACCTTGCATAAAATATCGTTCATAATTTATTCTGATGCCTCACCTTTAGCTCATTGTAAGCCACTCTTAATTAAACTTCGTATTTTATCCATTCCATCAATATCTATCCTTCAGGTCTTGTGTATGTTAAAAGCAATGTCGATTGATTGATTGATAGACAGACGGACGGACGGACTGACCGACCGATTAGATAGATTAGACAGATTGGGTGGATGGATGGATGGACGGACGGATGGATGGATTGAGTGGTCTAATATTCATAATATTTTGACTCCTAATAGGTCTAAGTTATACATAAACAAATGTAAGTGTTCTAGAATTCAAAATAATCTTAAACATGTAGCGTTCATTTTATTTGTTCACTTGCCTGAGGGGATCAGATAGTTACACTCTATAGTCTTTAAAAGACATATTAAATATATTTTCCTGGCTAATGGTTTCAATAGTGTCCGCGAATTATACTTGCCTTTTCCATGTGCATGTCTTTGTGACGTTGCTATATATTTGCTGTAAATGACCTTAGTAATAAAGTATATTTTTATTCTTAAAAAGGGTGAAAAACAACGACTGTAAAAGCATTAAAACTGTAAAACACATGGAATTATTGAAAACTGATATAAATGGCTGTAAAACATAGCAAAATGACTGTAAATATAAACAAAGTGTCCGTAAAAGTTCAAAAATATCTTCAAACTTCCAGAAGGTGCGCATTGTAAAAAGTATATCAGCAGTACTTATGCTTTATAAATCTTTCAAAATTCAGGCATTGTGTCACCGGTTCAATGTATTCGTTTCTTGATGCCTACTCGACAATGTGATGACTGTTAATGTTTCTTTGTGTGATGTTCTAATTTGACTTACTGCATGTAAGTAACGAGATTTTGAATGTTGTAAAAAGTACAACACGGCCTGCTCCTGTGATGGACATTGCTTGATCCTGGGAGTTAGCATCATGCAAAGGTAAGGGGAATACCAAGTAAAATGTACTTAATGATGATTTTCCAGATAGCTGTACTCTTAATTTGTAAATCTAGCTCTGTGGGCGCGTATATTTGTTTTTTGTTTGTATTACTTATTCTTAGTTCAAAGGGCTTATCGCAAGAAGAAATTTGTAATCTATTTGAAGAAAGTGATAATGAAACCTATGTGGATTTTACAGAGCAGGAGAAAAGTACTGTAGCTTTGAGTGACGAGAACACTGGAACAGAAAAGCACAATAATGAATCAACAGCAAAATGCGGTTGGCAAAGATTTCGACAAGCTGGAAGATTGCAGAAGCTGTTTATTGGAAGATACAAAGATAAACGATTCAATAGAGTATGCTAAAACAACAAAAAACAAAAAGTGAAAACATCGTAAAATTCTTCCAGATCCAAAAAGAAGTGTGACGCATGTTGCTATTAAGGTAACGGTTTTCTGAAAATAATTACATTTATATTATTGATGAAATCCTAAAATGTGTAATGAAAGTGAACACTTCTCAGAATAACTGGACAAAACAATCTCATCAAGAACTCAGGTAGCTAAAGTTGGTAGTAGAGCGTCCTATAACAATTTATTTAGCTCTGTCCTTCCATACATTACCCAACTTTCCCAGAAATGCCTTGTTATTGCGCAAAATTATCAGTGTTGTAAAGTTTATAAGTACGCCTGCTTGCGTGACAGAATTAAGCACGTTTACTGAAAGGTTAAATATATACAGCATACCCGTAAGTATTCCAAAATGGCTATAAAATACAGAGACAGCCCGAAAAACTACGAACCAGCGGCGGGGTGTTTTTCCTGTCCGCGTCCTCGTGCTCGTTGCCGTCAGCCGCTATCATAGGAAGGCTCGGATGTAACCATACAGCATTTTTAGAACTACTTTTAAGGTTTTACTTACCAACTTTATGAAAGGAGATGCAGAAACTAGCCACCGTCGTTGTCCATACATTTTTTGGCAACTCTTAAGGAAACTATCCATCACTCGCCGTAGTTCACATCGAGAAATGCTGGCAATTTCCTGGCGGATATTTTGTTTTAATTCTTCCAGGATGTGTGGGTTTGTCTTGTACACTTTGTTTTAGGTTACTCCAGAGATAGAAATCGCAGGGGGTTAGGTCTGGGAACCGAGGGGGCCACAAATCTCTATTAATAATTCTGTCCTCAAACACATTTTCAATTGTTCTCATCGAAATATTGGCCTTATAAGTTGTTGCAAAGTATTGTTATAAAAGACAAAATCACCCTCTGTCTACTAATTCTCTAAAAAAATGGGGGGTAAAATTGTATTCACATGTGTACGGGCGTCAAATGGACCTATAACCCTATCTCAGCTCATGACGCACCATACACCAACTTTTTCGTCATGAAGGATGAAGATGATGAGATGCGGTTTAAGGGCGCTAAACAGCTAAGGTCATCAGCACCCTTACAAAGTATAAAAGTTACAGTCCAAAAATAAAACTCCGATAAAAAACCGCATAATTAAAAAACGGGACACCAACCCGCGATGTACAATGGTAAAAAACAAAACACCAAATTCCAAAAAGAACACACTAAAAGCATGGTCAATAAAAGAGTAAAACAACGTGTCAAGAACTGTAGAATGCGAGGGACACGAGCGCCAGATGTCCATTGAGGAGGAGATGCCCCATTAAAAAGACAATATAAAATCACAAAGTGAAAAGACGCTCAGCGCATCAAATGCGTCGGCTAAAGCCAATCTCATTGGTAAAACGTAAAAGACATTCTAGAGCATGCGCGTCGTCTGCCAAAACGTTGGCTAGGCCAACAGGCAGACCAACATGAACGCGCAACGGAGCTAAAACTTGACACTCTGCTAAAATGTGACGCACCGTTAAGGGCGCATCACACTGCTCACACAGTGGTGCGGGGTCACCACTGAGCAGGTATCTATGGCTAAAAAGACGATGTTCGATTCGTAAACGAGCTAAAAGTACCTCTTCCCGACGAGAAGAACCAGAAGAGGTGCCCCAGACAAGAGGTTTAACCTCCCGCAACTTGTACCCCTAAGAACCGCCCACTCATCGCGCCAGCGCGAGAGAATACGGTAACGTAAAATAACATAAAAATCTGAGGAAGGAACAACACAGGTAAAACATCTGGGTGATAAAATGGCCGATTTCGCAGCGGCGTCCGCAGACTCGATCTCTGAGATGCCCACATGACCTGGAATCCACACGAAGGAGACGCTGATGCCAGAAGCACCAAGCGAGTGGAGCAGGTCATGGATGCGCTGTACGAGCGGGTGGTAACTATACAGCGCGTGAATACTCTGAAGGGCACTCAGAGAGTCTGTACAAACAACACAGCGCCGTAAGACGTGCCGCTGAATGTATAAAACACATTGATACATAATAAAAAGTTCGGCGGTATAAATCAAACATTGTCCAGGTAAACGAAAAGTAAAACTCTGTGCAACAAAAACAAAGGCACATCCTACTCCAACATCAGTCTTAGACCCATCGGTATATATAAAATGACAGTCCCCGAACTGCGCCTGTAGTTCTAAATAAGCGGATCTAAGGACAGAAGCAGGGGTCTCATTCTTCGGTATCGACGTTAACCCAAGGTAACAGTGGGCCTCAGCGCGCGACCATGGAGGAAAACGCGTTTCCCCCCGTGGAAGGACCGGCTCTGCCGTAACGTTCAAATGACGAAGTAGCAGTCGAAATCGAACCCCTGGAGGGAGCAATGCAGAGGAGCTAACTACATATTGGCGAACAAGCGAATCCTCAAAAAATATCGCAAAGGACGGGTGGTCAGGCAAGCTTGAGAGTCGACAGGCATAGCTGCACAAAAGCATCTCACGCCGGAAGGACAGCGGAGGCTCTGCAGGTTCAGCATACAGACTGGGAACAGGGCTGGTTGGAAAGGCCCCCGTAGCGACTCTTATGCCACGATGGTGAATGGCATTCAATCGACGTAACACAGATGGACGTGCCGACGAATTAACAATGCACCCGTAATAAAGCTTGGATTGGACCAAAGAGCGATAAAGGCGAAGAAGGACGGTCCGATCAGCTCCCCAGGATGTGCCACTTAAAACACGCAAAAGATTAAGAGAACGGTCACACTTTCCTTTTAAAAAGGAAATGTGCGCAGTCCAACACAACTTCCTATCAAAAATCAACCCCAAAAATTTCGCCTCGTCTGCAAACGGAAGTATCCCTGACCCAAGATGGAGAGAGGGCGGAGGGAAAGCCTTCCGGCGCCAGAAATTGATACAGGCTGATTTTTCGGCGGAGAAAGTAAAGCCGTTGGCGTTACTCCAGGCGTAGAGACGGTCAATACAGCTCTGGAGACGGCGTTTTAGTAGACAGTTCCGCCGTGAACTGCAATAAATGGCAAAATCGTCAACAAAAAGGGACGATGAAACGCCAGGTGGAATACAATAAACAATGGGGTTGCTAGTAATTGCAAAAAGTGACACTGAGTAAGAGCCCTGCGGTACTCCGTTCTCTTGAATAAAACGACTAGAAAAAACCGAGCCCACAGGTACACGAAACACGCGGTCCGTCACAAACTCCCGAAGAAATTTGGGAAGACGACCGCGGAAATTCCATGCATGGAGTGTACGTAAAATGCCGCCCCTTCAACAAGTGTCATAAGCTTTCTCCAGGTCAAAAAATACAGCCACTGTTTGACACTTTCTCAGAAATCCGTTCATAATATGCGTCGACAGAGACACCAGATGGTCGACGGTAGAGCGATGTCGACGAAATCAACACTGAGCGTTCGCCAGAAGTTTCTGAGACTCAAGCTACCATGTCAACCGCCCGTTGATCATGCGCTCCATCACCTTGCAAACGCAACTGGTGAGGGAGATAGGGCGGTAGCTGGAAGGTAGTTGGCGATCCTTACCAGGCTTAAATATAGGGACAATGGTGGCTTCGCGCCAAACGGAAGGAAAAAGGCCGTCCTGCCAAATACGATTATTGACCCGTAAGAGAAAGCACTTACTGTCGGCTGAATAGTTCTTTAACAGCAGAACATGAATGCCATCCGGCCCAGGAGCGGAGTGCCTAGAGCAATGAAGAGCGTGCTCCAGCTCCCTCATTGTAAAAAGTTCGTTATAACATTCAATATTAACAGACCGAAAATTAT
Source organism: Deroplatys truncata (assembly GCA_030765065.1). Lineage (NCBI taxonomy): Eukaryota > Metazoa > Arthropoda > Insecta > Mantodea > Mantidae > Deroplatys > Deroplatys truncata. The sequence goes on along the minus strand of CM060990.1, from coordinate 402,510,767 downwards.
ATGTTGCGGAATCAAGCCGGTCTTTAATAGAGCGAAAGCCGGCGGAATAATGGTCTGAACTGGAAACCGCCTCAAAGGCAGCACCCAGGGTGTTCGCAATGGCAGCCGGATCCACTATGGTGGCATTGGAAACCTGAAGGCCAGAAACAGTACAATGCGACACTTTACCTGAGAAAAGCCTAAGTTTACCCCAAACAATAGATGAAGGCGTAAAGCGATTAAAAGACTCGACAAAATGAGTCCAGGATCCCTTCTTGCTATCCTGAATAATGCGACGAACCCTGGCGCGCGATTGATTAAAAGCCACCAAATTATCAAGTGTAGGGTGTCGCCAAAACACCCTAAGTGCAGTTCTACGGGCACGAACGGCGTCGCGACAATCCTCGTTCCACCACGGAACAGGCAGTCGCCGAGGTTGAGAGGATGAACGGGGAATTGCGCGTTCGGCGGCAGAGAAAATCGTAGACGTAAGGTGCTGCACTAGTTAGTTAATGTCGGCGAAGTGCTGGTCGTCAAAATGCACGAGGCTGGAATACAAGCTCCAGTCGGCTTTTGTGAATATCCAGGTAGGTACTCTGGAATGCTGTACGTGGTGTGACAGAAGAGAAACGATGCAGAGGTAATGGTCGCTGGAGTAGGTGTCAGCGACGACGTTCCACTGCAGACGACTAGCAAGCTGGAGTGAGCAAACGGCAAGGTCCAAATGAGAAAATGTACCAGAAGAGTCAGAAAGAAACGTAGGCTCGCCTGTATTGAGAATAGAGAGATTGAACAGATCAAAAATGTCAGAAAGAAGAGTTCCCCTCGCACAAGCCCTTGGTGAACCCCACAGGGGGGATGGGCATTAAAATCTCCCAACAGAAGAAATGGTGTTAGGAGAGTGGACAGGAGAGCTCGAACGTCCGCGGGAGCAAAGAGAGACCATGGAGGTGAATACCCAGAGCAAACAGAAAAGAAAAAACCGGGTAACTGCAGTCTAATGGCAACAGCTTGCAAGTCGGACGAAAGAGTGAGACATTGAAAATGAACGTCGTTACGCACTAGTAACATGACACCTCCATGAGCAGAAGTACCCTCCTCCGGTTCAAGGTCGTAGCGAACCGGAGTATATCCTCGGAGATCAAAAGGATCGTGTGGGCGAAGCTTAGTTTCCTGCAAACACACGAGCATAGGCGAATGGGAACGCAGTAAAAGTTGTAGTTCCGCCCTCTGCGATCGTACACCACGTACATTCCAGGTCAGGACAGCCATTAAGAAAAAGCGATAAAGTGTCTACTTAGAAGGGCGGCTTAAAATTACCTTTTGTTTAACCTTTGGGATCGGGCTTTTGGTATGGAGTTGGTCAGACTCCATAGCCTCCTCGAAGGGAGGGCCCACGCGCTCAGAACCAGAAACCGATTCAAGCGCCAAGAATCGGTTCTGGGTGGCGATGGGTGAGGGGTGCCGCAGAGCGCGGATTCTCCCAGGAGCTTCCTGGGTCTGCGACCTCCGAGGAGAAGGTGAACTCTGCTTAGTGTGAACACGTGGAGGGTCTTTTAAAAAGCCTTCTCTTCGAGATTTCTGCTTCGGTTTTTTCTCTGTAGCTTGTGACTTCATAGACTTTGGACCAGGTTTAGAGGGCTTCGTAACAGTAGCTGAAATGGACGGCCGGATGGTAGTGGCGGTCAAGGCAGTCATGGTCCAAGTTTGAGTCCCAGCATCCTTCCGGGGTACTGGCGAGGCAACAGAACTAAATGTTCCCGATCGCAGGAACGAAGGTTGGCGCGCATGGTAACGCCTCCGGGCTTTGGCGAAGGAGAGTTTTTCCTTTACCCGGATCTCCTGGATCTCCTTCTCGTCCAAATACCGCGGAAAGTCGCCAAATGAAGCAGAATGTGACCCTTTGCAATTGACGCAATCGGGGGCTGTTGAACAGGCATTTTCGTGTGAGGACTGGCTACATGTTGCACAGATGTTAACGGCACTCTTACATGAGACTTGCGTATGCCCAAAACGTTGGCATTTAAAACAACGCAGAGGTCTAGGAATATAAGGCCTCACGGAAATCCGTTCGTACCCCGCGGAAATGCTCGTGGGCAGATCGACGCCATCAAATGTTATAAACAGGGTACGAGTGGGTACCAATACTCCGTCGCGTTTGGCCTGCACTCGATGCACTGCTTTCACCTTTTGGTCTGAAAGATGGTCTACGAGTTCGTCGTCCGACATAGCATCGAGCCTATGCATGGTAATGACGCCTCGACAGGAATTCAATGTGCGGTGCTTCTCCACACGGATGGGATAGCCGTGGAGAAGCGTAGCGCGCAACAAGGTCTTACTTTGCTGATCTGACTTCATTTGTGCTAATAAGGAACCGTTCCGTAGACAAGTGCAGGACTGAACTGCACCAGCAATAGCATTAATTCCATTTTGAATAATGAAAGGGTTCACCTTCTCAAAACTTTGCCCTTCTTCTTTGGTTCGTGAAATGACCAAGTAACAACCAGTTGTCGGTGGTTTCACTTCTGTTACATAAACTTTTCGGCGCTTATTTGAATTGATGGAGAAAGGGTGCTCCATAGCGAATTAAATCCTTCACCATTGCAACCGTCTCCCATCTCGGGCTCTGACTTCCCGGGCGTGACCCCGGCTATACCTATCGCACCCCAGGATCACACCTCCCAGAACATAGACAGAGGGACCCAATCGCCGTCAGAAGTCAGCAGCTCATGCAATGGCCCCCCGCGGGACTGCGGTTGAACAGCGGATACGAACACATACCCTACATGACGACCCCGGGTGATGGGGATGACGCCATTACCCACTCACTCAGCTGCACACCCAGTGCGTGGGTATCCGTCAGGCTGTGTCCACGGAGGATTTAAATAAAAATATAAAAGTAATTAAAAGTGTGTGGGCGTTTCGCACGCAAGGTAGGCCGGCGAAGAAGTAAAAGAGATGTGTAAATGAATGGGCGTGGGGCGAAATGTGCAGAAGTAGAAGAGAATGAAAGAAACGATGGCAAGGGGCGACATGGAATGAAATGCACAGAACGCACGAGAGCCTACCTTGAGTCCCCCGGTCACGAAAACCAACCCACCTCGACCGGACGGGGATGAAGCCATGAAGATGGCGATGTGTGGCTCGGGAACCCCCGGGTACGCCAACACCTGTACTCACATAAGGTGAGCCCCTGGGGGGGGGGTCATGAAGGAGTACTTCATAAACAATATTACTGGCTGCGCGCTGTTTTTCCACTGGGCGTGTGGAAACATAATAACGCACTGCTGCTATAAACAAGGTTACGTTGTTGACGTGGTTTTGCTCTGTAGTGTGAAGCGCAGCATTGAGTTGACGGTGATGTGATGTAGTTCAGTTATTACGAGTTATTTATTATTTTGTCCTGTACTTAGTCACAAAGTATATTATGGCTCAGTATGTTTTCTACTGTACAGCGCGTATTTATTTATGATTCGTATGTGTTAACTCAGTCAGCTCGCCAAGTGAAAGTAAGATTTTCAGAAAGATTTCCAGGTGTTACGACAGTTCATGAACTTTACAATAAATTTCAGGCCACAGGAAGTGTTCAGGCTAAGAAATCTAAAAGACGGTGAAAGAGTTATAGGGCCAATTTTTTCGAGTCAATAGTTGAAGCCCGTGCATACGTGAATGCAATTTTGCCCCCTGTTTTAGAGAAATAATAGACGGAGCGTGATTTTGCCTTTTTTCAACAAGACCCTGCAACAGATCATACGAACAATATTTCGATAAGAGCAATTGAAAGTGTGTTGCGGACGGAATTATTAGTAGAGATTTGTGACCCTCTCGATCGCCCGACCTAAGCCCCTGCGATTTGCATCTCTTGGGGTAACTTAAAACATAAAATGCACAAGACAAACCCACACACCCTGGAAGAATTAAAACAAAATATCCGCCAGGAAATTGCCAGCATTTCTCAACATGAACTACAGCGAGTGATAGATAGTTTCCTAAAGAGTGCCAAAAATGTATGGATAACGACGGTGGCTAGTTTCAGCACCTCCTTTCATAAAGTTGGTAAGTAAAATCTTTAAATGTATTTTTAAAAATGTTGTATGGTTTTTTCATCCGTGCCTTTCTACGACAGCGGCAGACGGCAACGAGTGCCAAGGACGCGGACAGGAAAAGCACCTCTCTCTGTATCATAAACTGGTGTAAAAGCAGGAGAAATGTCTTTAAGACAGCAAAATGGGCCTAAATGTATACAAATGTCCATAAGGTGGCCCAAAGGTTGTAAAATGACAGAAACTCCTGTTAAACATAGTAAAATGACTTAGATCACAGAAAATTACTGTCACATACATCCAATTGCTGTAAAAGGTGAGAAACTCCAAAAAAAATGAAACCAAACAGCAACTTCCTGCAAACCGTAAGAAATTGCTATAAAACACATCAAATTTAATATAAGGTGAAAACGCTAAAAAATAAAGCCGCCACATAGTTCTTATAAAATTAGCCACTTACTGTAAAAGCTGATAAAACTACCGGAAAAAGGTGAAGGAATTCAAAAATGCCTATAAGTTCCTCTGAAACGTTGCAGACAACTGAAAAACACATATTTCTGGGAAAAGATGAAAAATGGTCATAGAAGCATTCTAAATTGCTGAATTAGGAAGCTGTTTGGGTGATGCGATGCTCTCCAATTAGGCAGTAAGGGGGTTTTCTTAGTTTATGTTAGGTTAGATGATGACAGGATGGTCGAGGTGAGTTTATGTTATTACTGGACAGACTACATGATTAGAGAATGGTGTAGCATGGGTTGGAATTGGGTTAGTTTAGTTTGTGGCAGGACAGAATAGTTAATGAGAGGAGGGTCTAGCTGGTTTCGCATGGTTTCCAAAGTGTTAGGTCAGACGATGACAGGATACATTGGATAATGGGAGGAGGGTCTATCCAGGTTGGCATGGGTGAAGTGCAGGTTAAATTGGGTGATAATAGGACGGGTTAGCCTATTAGGTTAGGTTAGCATGGTCTGGAGTTTGGTAGTTTTAGGTTATACCAAGAGAATAAATGATGAGAAGGCATGCCAGGTTAGGGTACGGTTAGATGCTTTCATCATAGAAAGGTCTTACGTTGTACATGGAACATACGTCGTACATCAGTTACATAGTATATAATGTACTTCACAACAAAGGTACATACGCGCATTTGTATACCAACCATGCACCTCCAATTAACACTAAACTGCTCCTGGAACCACCCCTGTACACCTTAGCCTCTGGTCTCTCAAGCAGCTCTTCTAGTATTCCGTATCTCTCCCATATATGCCCTATTTGGGTGACCTAGAACACTCTTAAATAACCTACCACCATTAATGAATAGCATTAGGAGCCTTACAGGGAAGAAGAGAGAATGGAAAAATCAGCGAGGAAATTTTTTAGTTCCAAAAGCCACACTAATGAGGCTGTCCGAAAGGGAATGCAACATTTGCTCACATAAATAGCTATATTTATTGCCAATTATTCAAAAGCGGATGTTCCGCTTGATGGTGTATCAAATAATGATGATAATGTCTGCATGTTCTTTGCATAAAATTGGTCATCAGATTGCTCCAGAATACTGAAGGTAATATTATTTAGTTGCGATGACTGGGCTTATGTGGAACGGTCAAGGGTGGAAACAGAGAAATGCGCATTTTACTTGTGTAGATAGTCATTTAGTCGCTCTTTTTCTAATAATGCATGAATTCCCGAGTTAATTCTGCTTAGTTTAACTTATACGTGTGTAAGCATATAGGAGTACAAATAAGGTAGAAGTCAGGGATACGAATTGGATATACGCTTTCTAAAATGGCAGTTGAGTCAGGTTTTGTTAAATTACGCATTGTTTATGACCTAAAATCTCAAAAGTAAACTTCAAAAGGGGAAAGCTTCATTGCTAATTAAGAGCTATTTTGGAATGTAACAACTAAAATAAACTTGAATTAAATTTTAATGCGAAAACGAACTTTGTTAAATCTTGTTAAACTTTCTCTACTGATGTAAACATCATTTGCGAATCATTTAGCACAAGCTGAACCAAAAAATCAGTTTAGTGTTAACGTTACGGAGTAGTTTTAAAGAACATTGAATCTTGCAAAGTAATCCTAGTAGCGTATTTGCTGGTTTCATAAGGTGACGCTTTTCATTTGCCTAGTGTTAATCCTCTCGTTTCATATGAAACAAAAGATTAAAACAATATGTTCTATCAACCAGGCACATATTAATCGATAAAATCGGTATAGTCCATTCTCAGCAACACGAAGAAGTCTTCTTGCGCCATATTCAGAGATATCTCCAATAGTTATACAATATATTTCATATATTCAAAATAAATAATAAATTGAATAAATCTTACTAAGGATCTGTGATTCTAAACTACGGACGGAATACTTTGTTTCACTTTTCTTTTCTACTCATGTTTCGTGGTCCGCTGCCCATATCCTCAGTTGTACATCGGCCTGCTGGGTTTATCCCAGAAACAGTTGCTAAAAAGAAATGATAGGTGAAACAAAGTGAAGCCGGGACTTTGGTTGTACTCACCCACATTTGCTGAGGTATTGCTTTACGTTAGGTTTCAATACACACAACTTACAAAAAATATATTACATTTATACAGAAGGGATCCAGGTCTAGCTTTTAAAGTTATTAATCGTAAGATAATTTAATAAAATCAATGCACGTGTTCTTATAACCATGTAATTTCTTCTTTAAGTACTGAGGAATATTGGAAGATATTAATTAATTACCCACGCCTATTACAATTTTGTTTTTAATAAACCTCGATGAGAATTAATTGGTAATGAAGAACACCTTACTAAGATTTAATGTATACCTACTACTAATTACTTAATTTCATCTTACACGGTGCACAGATTTAAGTGAATTTCTAGCAAGGAGTGCTTATACTGATCCACAGAATGGTTTCATTGCATGTTTTCACTCCCATCAACATTTCACCCTTGCTAAGCATTCACCTCATTCTCGCAGTTAACAATAATTGGGGCGAGTAAGCTAGCTTGTACAGAAGGCTCCAAATGTTTTCCAATGGACCAAGGGGTGTAGAGAAAGAGGGGGAAGAAATGTCTTCTCGACTAGTCATGCCTGGCTATAGAAAAGAGTAAGTGCCGGTATCGTCTCAAAGGTCACATTTACTTTTGTGTATGCTCGTATAATTCAAAGATTGAATCTAAGAGAAAAGAAGACGAAACTATATGCCTTTCTCTTTACTAGATCCATTCAAGCGAAATAAACTAAAATTTTCCTTGCATAATATGTTCTTTAAAAATCAAATCTTGCACTCTTTATGCGGGTGCTGCACAAGTTTAAGATTCGGTAATTTTCTTGAGAAAGAACGTTCGCATAATGTATATCTTGTTTTTAACGTTTGTTGCTAGTAATAAATAATAATATTAATAATAACAATAATAGTAATAGCTTCATAGTTATCACCAGTAGAATGTTCTACGCGTACTCTGAAGCAGAGGGTATTTATTACCTTGAATATAAGTTCGTTTTGCTTTTTAATTTTCATAGACATTAATCACAACTTTTAGCACTAAGTGTGTAGTTCCATACAGTTGGGACATTCAGTTCTGATAATATTCAAGTAATGTTTTAATAATATGGAAGCAAAAGCAATATTAATGTCAAACTGTTGAAGCAGTTTGAACACAATTAAGTGCAATATTCAATATTCTTCAAAATTGGATATATTTTGTTTGTTACTGAAAAACGAATGAAGATTGTTCTATTTGAAACAAAATTCCCTTTACACACACTCGCAAGAGAAAGGAAGAAAACCCGTGCCAGTCGTATAGTGGACGTAAGTAAAAAAATCTGTGTAGGTATTGTATCCAAAAGGAGAAAATGTTAATAGATACGAGAAAACAACGTTTAGCGCAAAATATGCGGTAAATTGAGTTTCAGTTATGGACGCTCCTTAACTGCTGTGGTCCTTAGCGTCCCATTCTATATTGGGTGTGAAATATTAGAAATTTTGCTCAGAACGATATTTAGGTATGAAAAAGTCCATCGCCCTCCGCCGATTTTGAACCCGCGACTTCGAGTACTAGAGGCTAGCATGGTAACCACTACTCCACGGAGGATGACACAAAATATGCAGTTTCTATGTAGGTGTTTTATACGGTTAGGATAAAACATAAGCTAAATTTTCAAAATAGTGACCCGAAAGTTTTAATGGAGACAGGTTGATGTGTTTTTAGTTGCAATTGGTTCATTTCAAAGCAATCTATTCTGAAAATTAAATTGCTTTCAAGTTCTGAATTCTTAAAATGCTTCTCTTCCCTGGTCTGAAATGTAATGGGATGTGTAACGGAGGGCACTCGACCCAATTCAGTGAAAGACGATATTGTGCTTGTGCCCCTCGAGAGGGCGTCCCAGGGAGGGAGGGACGAGGTGAGAGACACCGGGCGGCCGGAACCAGGAGTGACGGCACAGCAATGACAAGGTTCCTGAAGTTTCCAGATTGAGACACTCTGACTGTCAGACAGGCAAACCGGGGACCTCATCCCACACAGAGGGTCCAACGCCCCCAAGAGGCGGTCCGTATACCCTGGCAACCAGCCGAAGACCGAGAGAAATTAGATCCACAGAGATCATGCTTTTTCTCAGCCACACGCAACGGAACACCATCGCCGACACTTCCAACCATGAAACAGACCTAACGGGGTTAAGGATGAATGAAATGAGGAATAGAACGATATTTGGGGGCTCAGAGAAATCATATCAGCATTCGCCTGACGACCCGGGAAAATTCCCACAAAAAATCCGTTGGTCAGATTGGGCAGACGCCGGGAAGCGAACTAGGGATCTCCCGAATGCGAGTCGCACGTGTTACCGCGGCACCATCTGGACCTAAACTGGCAGATCCATAGTTCAAATCTCGGATATGACATTTAATTTTTCAATCTGATCCTGTCTTTTCTACCTTGTCCTACATACGGTTTGAGTGAAAGTCTTCTTGTTAATTAAGATGAACTGCCATTACAAACTACGTTGAAAGTATAAGAAGAATACAGTAGCTTGAACGATAGTGGGATTTTTATGTGGTGTCTTTGACACTCCACGCTCTTTATATTACCACGAGAACAATCTACCGTTTTGCATTCACACAAATTTCTCTTCTCACCATTCTACAAATTCTTTTTCTAAATCTAATTTTTCTGTCTACTTCATACAATCCAGATAAACTTGTAATCACATTTATCCCATTTCTGTGGTGTGGGGGTCTACCTCACATTCAAGTGACCCCCACTTCGAATCTCGGTTAGAGTGAATTACCTGGATAAAGTTTTTTCCAGTGTTTCCTCTTATCCTTAAAAGATGACTGTCAGATTCCAATTTCTAGGGATCTCGAGCACATTTGAGCACCATTTTAACCATCTGGTTCATTCACTCAGAAAAGCCGCCGACCACTCCCCCTCTTGATTGTCTGTCCTGAATACCGCGCGGTAGACTATTAGAACAATGGGCTATTGTCCTTTTGTGGCCTGACCTGAATGCCGGCCGGGAGAGTAGAGCAATCGGCTATTGTCCTTTGTGGCCTGATCTGAAAACCACCCGGGCAGAGGAGAACAATAGGCTATTGTGCTCGCACGAGGACAAAAGGGTATTGTTCTCGTCGCTATTGGAGGTGCGTTTTGTGCATTACTGATACTGACAACCGGAGATTGTCGAACAATGGGCTATTGTTTTCGTCGCGTGCCGCCACCACCGCCTCCGCAAATCGATGTAGGAGATAATTGTGTCAATCGATATAGTTAATGTTCGTTCATGCATAACATCATCTAACATTTTTGAAAAAGAATTACGGATTTATACTGCTAAAGTCCCAGCATCCTACCTTTAAAGGGATGGACGCAGACCAAAGTATCCACACCGCATGTATTTTGATTGAGTAATGTAATTAAACGCTGCTCGCCGATCGATGAATACAATTAAGTATTTTTTATTTATTAATGTAAATAAGTGTATACGAATTGACATGCGCACCTAGTTGTCTTTGTATATGTGTGCGTGTTAGCATACGTATAACTACCACACACATTGGTCTTAACCTATCTGATAGCCCCCACCTTGTAATGATAAAACCCAGCTCCAGGCTTCTGCCTGGTAATAACAAGTTTCACCGAGGGGGATGAATGCGGCGTGACGTCACTAAGAAGTCTCGACATGTAGGTTAGTCCGACTCCGCCTAGCGGACACAGACGAAGGTTCACCCTTCCGGCCTGCGAAGAAGGCGGAAGTCGGCCGTTTTAAGGGTTTAACACGCGGATGGCGGCCATGTTGGCTCACGTGAAATAACTGGGATAAATCATATGAAAGAGTGATAAGGAACTTAGCGCTTCAAGATATTCTTTCTAAGGTTTGTTTACACGTATGGCAGACTCTGAAAATTAAATAAATACGGATTAACATTATATTTAAATAATGCATACGTAATAAACAAATAATGAACTAAATAAATAATGAAATATGGAGAGTACCCTAAACAAAACACCTCCCTTGTTACTCTTTTAATTAACTCTAGTTAAAGAACGCTCATAAACAACACTCAATAGAAATATTTAGAGTCACTCGAGGTAAAATACAGAAGTTCTTCATTCTTGACGGTCTTCAGTAAGTAAAATAACATGCACACGGACTTTAAAACAGTCATTGTCGATAAAGTACCCCCACCCGCTCGCGCAAGCACGCGCATAGACAGGGACTTTAAAACAGTCGTTGTCGATAAAAAAACCGCGTCCACCACACAAGCACACACACAAACTCACTCCCTCTCTCCTTTGCACCTAGCACAACGCTGCGGTAATATAATTACCAATTCACTGATAGGTTATGCCAGAGACGCTGACGGTTTATATAGCGGTTTACACACCCTTTGCAAAATATGTTGTATATCCCTAAAGAGGGTAATCCAGGTCCCGGGAAATTCCGGGCAGCAGGATTCCCTCCTACAGATATTACCGGGCATTGGCAAGCCCTCCTATTAAGCGTCTTTATAAGCTCATGTGTAATATATTTCCTGGGGTTATGATGTATAGATCCTGTATAACACTGTACTTAAACATTCGTAACTTTCGCAATTAGTATAATTATCTTTTTTTATTCCCTTAACAAAAATGAAAAGACGAATGTAGCAGACTTGTGATCGTTTAGATATGCAATGTCTAAAGCGGTATTGAATACGAGCGGGTAATTGAACACTGAACTCAAACAAAAACATACATGGACTTTCAAAACATGCATTCCTTTCTTAGTATATGTATAAGTATTGCGGAAGAATGTAAATAACATAAGGAGGTAATTTCTAAACGTTACCCATCGAAAGATATTTTGACTACTCCAGCAGAGAGATCGAACCATTACGAAGACTTCAAATTATATTTCATATTTGTTTAAAATCTTTTTCTAAAGACCCACACCAGTGATCTTCGAGAAATTCGACAATGAGCTATTCAGTTGTATACCCCTTGCAAAAATATGTTGTACACCCTTGAAGAGGGTAAAGCTGGTCTTGGGAAATTCCAGTTCTGTGGCCATCGGCACTTGCAGCTTAATGGACGGGATTTCTGAGAAGAGATAACATCTACAAGCGAATGTTTCAAATTTATAACTTGAATGGATTTTAGCAATACATGTCTCCAAAAAAATTGCCTAGACTTATACACGCGAATGGATTTCCCTATAGACACAGTGAATTACATCGAGAGAAACAACGATAATTTATGTTCATTACTGGCACAAAGGTTATTGTTAAACAATGCGTTATTTATATATAGATAATGAAATATGAACCATCCAAAACAGACTGGAGTTTCAACCGCCATGTCTAAAAATAATTTAATTCCGCATCGCTTCAAAGTAATAATAAATAAACATCGGGTTCTCTGAGAGATAGCGTGTCTAATAACATTCGAGCGGTCCCGAGATCGAATCTCGGTTAGGTCAGTTACCGGGCAAGGGCAAGCCCTCCCAATAAGATCTTTATAAGCGCAGATGTAATGTATTTCTTAGCGTGTATGGTATATAGATCCTGTGGAACACTGTACTTAAACACTCGTAACTTTAGCTATTATTATTATTATTATTATTATTATTATTATTATTATTATTATTATTATTATTATTATTATTATTATTATTATTATCTATTTTGTTTATTCTCGTAACAAAAATAAAACGTCTCCTGTTTTAGACCGTGATTGTTTAGATATGCAATGTCTAAGGCGGTAATGAATACCACCGAGAAATCGCACTTTGAACTTAAACTAAAAAAAATACGTGTACTTTCAAAACATGCATACCTTTCTTAGTAAATATATAAGCATCGCGAAAAGGTGTAAATAAAATAGGGCGAGAACTTCTAAACATTCCCCAACGAAAAATATTTTTACTACTTCAGCAGAGAGATGGAACCATTAGGAAGACTTCAAATATAAATTTGATATTTGTTTAAAATTCTTTTTTCTAAAGGCACACACCAGTGGTCTTCGGGAAATTCGACAATGAGTTATTCAGTTGTACACCCTTGCAAAAATATGTTGTATATCCCTGAAGAGGTAAACCAGGTCTCGGGAAATTCCGGGCAGCAGGATTCCCTCTTAAAGACACTACCGGACAATGGCAAGCCCTCCCAATATTGGGTGTTTTTCAAGTGGTTTCTCATTCGCCTGAAAAGACCGTTCTTATCGGCAAAAACCTCCCCTTATAAATGATGCTGTAAATCTTCTAACTTGTTTAGTGGCATTTTATTTATATACCAGAGAAATGCAAGAATTGTTTTATGATACCGATAACAAACTGATTTTTATGGAATGTTAAACAAAGAAATATGATTTCGAGAGGGTGGTAAGAAGAGTATAGTATTTAGAATTAAAATGGGAGAAAGAATTAAACTTAAGGATTCCTTCATTTCTAGGACATTCTCTTAAATATATGTATATAATAAGGTGATCCAGAGCCTGATGTGGAGTTGTCTTTTGTGTTGGAATAGACTTAATAATTTGATCTTGAAGAAATAAGATCAGGAACTAGCGCCGTCTGTAATCAAGATAGTCCTCTAAGACGACTAGGCAACTAAAGTCATTTGCGTGTAACACACAAACTAATCAACCGGAATGGTTCAGATGGAAACGTATTTGGACCTATTCGGAGGTTTTGAATTCAATTCCCAGCAACTGACACTCCTGACCCGCGGGGTTTTCGGATTTTTTCCTGGTTGCTAAGCGAATGCTGCGTATGTGCATTACAACAGCGAATTTTTCCTACAACCCCTTTCACCTACATTCTCATTTTGCTCCGCCTTTCATCTCTCCGGCTCTGATTGGTAATATTTAATACTGAACATGGGGACTCATGCGATACAAATGCTTTATGAATAAAGAAACGTATATGTATATTGCATGTAGCCAAAAGGACAGGAATGGCGTAGTATTTAAAACAGACATTTTCGCACCCTCGAGGTAAAATACAGGGAACGCTCTCAAAACATGCATTCCAAGAAGATAGGGTGTATACGTCCTGTATATAGAGTGCTATCCTTAAACAGTCGTAGAAGGAAGTGAAACCGTTCGAGTGTACGGTTTTTACTTCTGTTTTGATGTGACAGCATATACAGCTAGTAATACTCCATGCTTAAACATGGCGGTCGGTGACTAGACCGTCTGTCTCATGGTGTGATGTCATATGATGAGGGTAGAGTATTGTCACGAATGGTATAGAACAATCCCGTTCTTTTTTACGATATGGTTCAGGTGGTAACGTTTGCGGTTCACATTCGAGGGGTTTTGGGTTCGATTCCGGTTGGTCCCACACTCTATCCCGGATTTTTCGCGGTTTTCCCTGGTTGTCAAATGCGAATGCCGGAGTGGTGTATGCTGTCACGATTTCCTTTCCCTTCGTTCGCATTTTTAACGTGTGCTTCTAGGTTTCGTTGCGCATGGTGAATGCTTGCTCAAAGAATACTTGTCCCTTACTCGGTTGACGGATCATTCATCACCCTCACTAGCTAGCTTGTTTTTTTTCTCTCTCTCTCACACACAAACACACACACGCACACAAACTCAATCATGCTTAAACAGGCATAAATACCTCTGAGATAAGGTGTATACGTGCTGTATATACAGCGCTTTGCTTAAACACCCGTAGAAGGAAGGGAAGGTCATCAGAGTGTATCATCACCGATATTTTTCTTTATATGTCTTTGAGGCAAACCCGTTTTTACGACTTCGTTTATAGATGAATGTAATACTTGACGGGTGACGGCCTTATTTAGCTTGTATAAAAGATGTTAAAACCATGTTTTGATAAAAACAACTGCGCGGTAACGTGTGAGGCCTGCATTCGTGAGGTCCACCGGTGCGGTTCTCGATAACCACCCCTTCGGACTCTAGGACCTGCACGAAGGTCTACGATTGCATAGATACATGCGTACACTTCCACCATGCACCCAAACCTGCACGAAGACGTACGATCATATCCGAGCAATACATACATCCTCGCAATACTTTAATTACTTGCTCTAAGCATCCAAAACTACAAGAAGGTCTGCGAATACATAGATACATGCGTTCCCTTCCATCAAGCATCCAAACCTGCAACGAATACGTACGATCATACCCGAGAAGTATACACATCCTCGCAATACTTTAAACACTGACTCTAAGCATCGGAACCTGCACGAAGATCTACGAATGCATGGATATATGCGTGCACTTTCATCAAGCACCCAAACCTGCACGAAAACGTACGATCATACCCGAGCAATACACACATCCTCGCAATACTTTGAACACTGACTCCAAGCATCCGGACCTACACGAAGGTCTGCGAATACATAGATACATGCGTTCACTTCCATCAAGCATCCAAACCTGCACGAATACGTACGATCATACCCGAGAAGTATACACATTCTCGCAATACTTTAAACACTGACTCTCAGCATTCGAACCTGCACGAAGATCTACGAATGCATGGATATATGCGTTCACTTCCATCAAGCACCCAAACCTGCACGAAGACGTACGATTATACCCGAGTAATACACACATCCTCGCAATACTTTGAACACTGACTCCAAGCATCCGCACCTACACGAAGGTCTACGAATACATAGATACATGCGTTCACTTCCATTAAGCACCCGAACTTTCATGAAGACGTACGATTATACCCGAACAATACATACATCTTCGCAATACTTTAAACACTGACTCTAAGCATCCGAACCTACACGAAGATCTACGAGTACATAGATACATGCGTTTACTTCCATCAATCATCCGAACTTGCATGAAGAATTGCGATTATACCCGAACAATACATACATCATCACAATACTTACACTCACTCTAAGCATCCGAACCTGTACGGAGACGTCCGAATTCCCCCAAAAATACATGCATCCTCGCAATACTTCGCTCACACACTCTAAGCAGACGAAGCTATACGAAGACCTATGAATACATGCAGTCACACAAAAACATCTCTGAGCGCATCTCTAAATAGTAAAAGATGCACGAAGACCTACGGGCATGCTCTTATGAGAACCACTAATCAGATTGGAGTGATAAACATTAATGTAGACATTTATTTGGAACCATAACAAGAGCACATCACATCCAAACAGTGTCTTGGACAGGACCTTTCTCTTTAAGGTACGCTATGTATGCTATTTGCCTTTTTAGGCCCAATAAAGGGCCTAAACGTACATATCGGAAAACAATCGTAGGGAATTTGGTGTGCTCTTAAAGCTAAAATAATTTTATCGAGGATTCCTTGAAGGAACGCACGACAGACAACATTTGCAAGATTATGCTTCTTATATATGCTTACAATTGCGAGTTCGCGACTTCAGGCGCGGGTATCTGACAATCAACTAATTTGTTTACGGTTTTGCTCAGACGCCTGATAAATACCCAGTTATATATTGTGCAAGGTAACACAGAGCCTGATAGGGAGATGTCTTTTGTTGGAACGGCCTTCATTGTTTAATCTTGAAGAAAGAAGATCCATAACTAGGCCCATCTGTAATCAACATAGTGCTCTAAGACGACTACACAACTAAGGTCATTTGTGTGTAACACACTAACTAGTCGAGTGGAATGGTTCAGGCGGTAAATCCTGTGGTTTGCATTCGCGATCATGGGTTCAATCCCTGCAACCTACACCCCTGGCCCATGAGATTTTTCACGGTTTACCCCGTCACTGGGTGAATGCTGTGAAGGTTCGATCTATCTCTGAATTTTTCCTACCGCCGTTTCACCTACATTTTCATTTTACTACATATTTCATCTCCTTGGTTGTTTCGGGGTTGAAATTGTTCGATGGGGAAGTCTCGGCATACGCACAGCAGGGAAAAGGATGCTCTCTGTAACGTTCATCCACTGTGCTGTTATGTGTTCCTTTTATGTTTTGTATCTGTGTTATACATCCAGCCAGTCACTTTACGTTTCTTGTCCCTTTGCTTAACGCAATCTTTGGTGCTCTCTTCTTTTCTCCTCTCTGGTTTGCTTTCGTGGCATGTACTTTGGCCGTACGCGGTGAGTAGTGGATTTCTGTCGCATTGCAGGGATAGCCCTCTGCCCGGCAACAACTAATCCGGATTGTGGAAGTTTCTTGTAATGGATTTAAGGAACGTCTTTTGTGATTATTTGTGGATCGGCCTTATGTAAAGGTAGGCTTTGTTATCAGTTTATATCTTGGTAATGGTGAGTGAATTTTGGGGCGGAAAACGTAATGTGTGTTTTAAAACACGAATTCGTAAAGTGACTGGCTCTTGGAATTGTTCATATGTTTAGTGTGTTTTGGTACTTTTCTAGCTGAGTTATATTTTCAGTACGTGATTTTCAGTGCATAGTTAGTTTAAAGTTACAGAAATTCTGTTATGTTAATTATGGGAGCAGTAATTGCAGTCAAAAGACCCTACCATGCTGAACTTTGAAAAACTGAAAACCGTTGGGTTGTAAAGTACATCTAGCTCAGCTGGACTTTGAAGCTTGCTGTTACTAGAAATTCATAAAAGTCTGTTTGCGTCTTGATCAACATACCTAACAAGTCTTTGACTGGATAAGGATAATTAAATATATTGGTCTGATGTTTATAGTGGCCTTGTTTTATAAAGCTTCTAAATTGATTTTGTTTGTTGAATTTTTGTTTTACTTAATTTTTCCTGTATTTAAAACTTGCCTTACTGCTCTGCTCAATTGGTTTTGGTTGGTTTACTATTTAAGCCATCTTTGTTTTACAGTTATTCTTTTAAGGTTGCTTTACGGTTCTGGTTATTAATGTTTGTTTATTATTATCATTAAAGTACCAAAAAAAAACTTAAAAAAAACTTACCAATAGTAGTATATTTTTGAGAGTTCTGGGTTCCATCTTATTTTTCTCCCCTACGGCACTTGTTAGGGCTTCCCTTTTCGCTTGGCCCGGGTTCCCTAACTCAGTCAAACCTTCTTAAGCGTCTGCATGGTTTCGCTGCCTTGCTCCAGTGTAATGTTTTGGGAATAACCAGCGAAACCATTGCAAATTACTGGTAGCAGAACGTGGTTAATTGATTTGTCTGTGTTGGTTAGGGAATAGTTTTGGGTTTGTTGTTTGCTCTGCATTCTCCGGATCTCATTTTCTTACTTGTACCATATCCGTAGTATCAAGATGGCGGTATCGGTTACTAATGTGGACAGATTACGGAAAGGTGAATTGTGGGTAGAGTTGGTTGTACGTGGAGGTCAATGTTCTATGACAACTGAAGTGGCAATTATGTTGGATGTTTTTCGACAAATTAAGGATGCTCCAATAATTACTGTTTCTATTGATCACGTGGTAGTGACTAAGTGTGAGTCCACTTGCTAGTTGGCCTAAGCAGAGTTTCAGGATGATTTAATGGATTTTGGGCGCGAGGATTCTCCCTCTAAGGCACAGTTGCTCCGGTGGCAAGTTAGAATTCGGCATTACTTGTTCTATTTAGATTATGTCTTACAGAGATTCCCTACTTTGCAGTCTTGTATAGCGTTGCACAAGTTAAGGGATCAGTTTAAGGAATTAACCCATTAGGTATAGGAAGATTTTGGGACTGCACAGGATGACACTGGGGCGTCTCCCTTGTATAATCAAGTATTGTCAGATGTGGTTCAGCCTTCGATTGCGGAGTCTGCGTTTCGGCCACTTAGACTCGCTCATCCCCTCCAGCAATTCGTGGAGGGCGTTCAGTTAAACGACATTGTTGATGTACCATCTGCTTTACGGTTTCTCTATTTTCTTGTTCGATTGACGCTAATGGCTAAGCGTTATTTGGTACCCACTGCTCAAGTGATAGAATTATTATCTGTGAAGGTGTCTGGGATCGTTTTGGACCTCTTAATGCGGTGTGCTGGTTTGGCCGAGCCTGAGACTCGCTTTCATTTGGCCCTATTAGACATGTTCATTCCGCGTAGGGAATGCACGAGGATAATGCAAGACGTATATTTTCGTCCTCAGGGTCTAACGGAATCGTTTACAGAATATATGGTTCGGGTTAAGGAAATTGCTTTAGTGTTGGTGCTCCCTGATACGGAAGCGGAAATTTGTGATGTCATTTTATTCAGGAATCAATCCAGTCGTCAGGTCGGCTTTGGTTTTAGGACCTCGGCTGTCAAATTTGCAGCAGTTGGAAGCATTGGTTCCTAAACTCAATGAAGTTATGCTTGTTCATAGGCTGCGCCTGTCAGAGCCTCCGTGCTCATTAGCAACTCCTAATACGACTGTATCAGCTCCTTCTTCGGCCATGGTTCCGGTTTCGGGTCGTCTGGCCACTATTAAATGCTTTCAGTGTGGTCAGAAAGGCCATGGTTGACGAAATTGTCCCAATAGGAGGACCGTGAATCGGGGTTTTCTTCGTGTTTCTAGTCACGGGCGACAGTTTCGACCTTTATGACGCCAGAAGGTTAAGTCGACCATTTGTTTGTCTCGGCGTATTTGTGGTTATCCGTTTTCGGGTAAACCATTAGTTCAAGTTTCTCTTGAGAAGATGCCTTTATTGCCGTTTATAGATTCCGGAAGTTCTGTCTCTTTGTTTCAGTTTGATTGGCTTAGGTTGAATTTACCATGTATTATGTCGCGTGCAATCACGTGTCAGCTGGTTTGTTTGATGGTCAATTGTCAGGCCTTTCAAGTTACTCAAACCGTATCATGTACTATACGTTTCCCACGTTTTACGTGGAAAAATAGTTTTTTCGTCGTTCCCAGGCTTCCTTATGCACGTGTCCTTGGTGCCGATTTTATGTCAAGGACTGGGATGGCTATTGATTTTTCCACTAGGCAGATCGCTTTTCATTTTGCTCCCCGGATAAAGTTGGACTTTGTGAGGGATTTTAAACCATCTGGGCCCCCTCTAACCTTGGGAGATATTAATTTGGTAACCCAAAACTGTGCAACTTCTTCTCTGTCTCATTTGTCCCCTGAACAGGCAAAGCAAATTGAGGTTTTAGTTGGGGAATTTGATTCATTGTTTACAGATGTTTTAGGGGTCACTCATTTGACTCAATATGAAATTCAGTTAACTGATTCTACTCCGGTCAAGTTATCTCCATATAAGCTCACACCACCGAAGATGGCTATATTAAAAGAGAATATACAGAAGATGCTTGACCAAGGGGTTATTAGACCGCCTACATCAAATTACAGCAGCCCCATATTTTTAGTTCCGAAGGGAGATCAGGATTTTAGACCGATCATAGATTATCGTCTCTTGAACAAAAGAATACACATTGAAAGTACCCCTTTGCCCGATTTGCATACAGCTGCTCATCATTTTTCGAAGGCTCGCGTTTGTACGACCCTGGATTTAAACAATGCTTATCATCAGATTCCTTTGGCTGAACATTCCAAGCATCTCACAGTTTTCGCTACCCCCTGGCGCCTTTATGAATTTAATAGGGTCCCGTTTGGTTTGGTTACGGGTGCGCAAGTTCTCACTCGTTTGCTGGATAATTTGTTTTCGGACATAAAATTTAAATATTTGTACCATTACTTAGATGATCTTGTAGTATATTCCGAGGATTTTGACTCAAATCTTGTTCATTTACGTGAAGTCTTTCGTCGCCTACAGAGCGCAGGGTTATCAGTTAAGCAGTTTAAAGTTCATTTTGCCACCTCTCAAATATCATTTTTGGGCCATATGGTTTCCCCTTCTGGTATTACCATAGACCCAGATCGCACTAAGGCTATTAGAGATTTTCCGGCACCCAAGAATAAGCGTGAGGTGGCTTGATTTTTGGGAATGGTTAACTTCTTCTCTAAATTTATTTCAAATTTTTCTACTCGGGCGGAACCCCTTAATTGCTTACGTAGGAAAGGGGTTACTTTAGCGTGGGCCGAGGAGCAGGAAGCGGCATTTGTTGATCTAAAAGAGGCTATTTCAAACCCTCCTGTCTTGGCTTTTCCAGATTTTGCTATGCCCTTTATTTTACAGATGGATGCTAGTGCTAGCGCGCTAGCGGCTGTTTTGTTGCAGGAATTTCCTGAGAGTCGTCGTCCCATTTATTATAGCTCGCGTACTTTATCTCCTGAAGAACGTAAAGTTTCTACGTATGAATTAGAAACCTTAGCGGTGTTTTTTGGATTGGAGAAGTATAGGGTGTACTTAGAACATGTGCATTTCTTTTTAGAGTGCGATAACCAGGCTTAAACGTGGGCGTTAACTGTTCCAAGGAAGACAGGTCGTCTTGCGCGTTGGGGTGTCCGGATAGGTGCGTTTAAGTTTACTCCTTCCTTTATCAGAGGTTCAGAAAATTGTATTGCGGATGCTCTTACCCGGGTATTTTCCGAACCTACTGAGGAGTGTGTTAATTTCGAGACTTTGGATACTCCTTCTGCGGATTCTCAGATTGAGACCTTCTCATTTTCGGCATTTCCTGAAATGTTTGTCAGTATACCTGAACTTCAACTTACCGATTCTGTGTTGGCTTCAATTATTCAGCTAATTAAATCGGGAGTTTCACTGCAGGATTATAAGATTCATGAGGGTGTTTTGATGGGAAGTGCTAGTTTTGATCGGCGATATAAAGTCATAGTTCCGAAGGCAGCTATTCCCATGATTCTTAGTTATTTTCACGATTCTCATTTCGGGGGTCATTTAGGCATTGCCAAAACCAGAAATCGAATTCGTGAACAGTTTATGTGGCGGGGCATGAATTTCGATGTAAGAAAGCATGTTAAGGCTTGCCGCATTTGCGCATTGTCCAAACCCGCGCAGGCTACAAATTGGGGATATCTGGCTTCGGAAGTTCCCTCCGCGCTAATGGAGAAACTATTTGTAGATTTTATCGGACCATTTCCTCGTTCTATTCAGGGAAATATTTTTGCTTTGGTGGTTACTGATGCTTTCTCAAAGTTCGTATGGAGCTTACCTCTGAGTGCTGCTACTGCTCGCCTCGCTATTCAAGAACTTGGAACAATATTTGGATCTTTTGGTGCTCCTCAATATCTGGTGTCTGATAACGGTTCGCAATTTAAGTCGTGTCTCTTTCGTTCCTTTTGTTTTGATTGGGGTGTTACGCATTTTACTACTACCCCTTATTACCCTAACCCCTTATTAGCGAAACGGGTCAACCGTAACCTTAAGTCCGCTTTAATTGCTTATCATCACCAGCAGCACAAATGGTGGGATAAATACGTGAAGCAACTTCAGTTTGCTTTCAATTCTGCGAGACATGAGGTTCATAATACGACGCCATTTTCATTGTTATTTGCCTACCAACCTTCGTCTCCTTTGGCTAATTTGTGGGCGTTAAATGATTTATTACCAGCTGACAATTCTCAGCATACCATTCGTACTAACTGGAAGGCTGCCTTGAATAATCTGCGTAGAGGCCATTCTATGAGAAAGCAGCGATATGATGCGTCCCGTCGACCCTCCCCATTCAACGTGGGAGATCTTGTTATGTGCCGAAACTATCCTCAGTCCTCGAAAGCAAATGCGTTTGCCGCCAGTTAGCTCCTCGCTATCTTGGTCCGTTTAAGATTCTCAGAATTTATAAGGGGGTGTCTGTTCTTTTGCAAGAATTGTCTTCTTCCTGAAGGCGCCGCGCTCACCTGTTGCAGCTTAAATTGTATAACTCGGGGTAGTTTGTGTCTAGGTTAACTACGGGTTTGTTTCTAGTTTTCATTCTGTTGGTTCATTGGGGGATGTATGGTTATGTCCGTGTGCTAGGGCTATTCAAGAGTCAGTCACTTGCGAGTTCCTGAGTATTTTGGAGGAATTTATGATTTCCTTTTGAAGTTAGTGTGCAAGATAAATATGGTAACATGTATGGTTACCTAATTCTGAACGTTTTGCTTCATTCCATTCGTCCTTGCTGGGGTATTTAGCTGTTGCGCAGAGCCTACCTTTGCTGTTGATCCTGTTGCTTTGAGCGACCTTTTGTGTTTCCATAAATTTGGATTCGAATTTAAAATCCTTTGTGTTTTTTATTGTTAATCTTTGGGGGTAATATTTTAAATTATAATTATATATACATATTTATATGGTCGCTTAATTTCAGTGGGTGTCAGGTTAATTAAATTGTACTTATTGGGTTAAAGTTCTTGCTTCCACACCGGTGATGCCTTACCGGCCTGCTCTGTTCACCTGCCTTTTCCCAGTTATAGTTTGCGTGGGGTCTGGGCAAGTGAATTATTTTTTTAGTTGTACATCATTGTTATATTGTGCATTATGTCTCATAGTTGTCTCCTTTTATACCATGTTTATTTCATTTTCTATAATTGTAATGCTATACTTGTCTAATTTAAAAAAGAACATGGTTTATTATGAAATTCAATATTTATATGTATATAAAATTATAATTGATTGAAGATGATTTAGTTTGTATATGTAAGTTTATTTTTTTCTTTGTGAGCCCCGTCTGCTGCTTTGCTTTATTATGTTTCAGATTCTTATCCGTCTCGGCTACCATCCCTTTTTCCTTCCTCGTGCTACTCTGTGTGGACACGTTCTGGACCTTCTGAGTTGTGATGTGCTGACTACTGTGCAAGTTTCTTCTGCTCCTGTGGTGTGTGCAGCCGGGTGGTCCTACATGGGAATTTCACCGTCGGACGTTATTTGGTTGTTTAAAATACTGAAGCCTGTGCCTCCTCTTCCGGATCCTGACAACTTTATACATGTTTTGGCCCGCTTCAGTTTCTGCCTTAGCGTTATCCGTCTGCAGTGTCGCCGTTATAAGTAAAGAAAAATCTATACTCCTGGTTAGCGGCTTGTCCGCTTAATATTGCTGCCAAAATTATGATGCAAATTTTCGCCTGTGACTGTTCCTGGGAGTTATATACTTAAGCTTTTATCATCACCTTGGTTGGCTGCCCGGTTGCTACGTCGTGGGATATATACTGTTGGGGTTTGTGTGCCTCATTATGGTCTCCTCCATATGTGTTCAGTGCCAGCAACTGAAGTACGGGGACTGTTTGTGTTGAGTTACTTTCTTCGTCTACCTACAGTGTAGCATGTTCCTTCTGTTTTCCAAGTTGTTTCCTCTTTTGCCTCTTTATTGTTCCCTTTCCTTGAGTTCCTATAAATCGGTTTTTTATTCTTCTCGCAAGCTCGCAGATTGAGGGGGGCTATTGTGCTGTTATGTGTTCCTTTTATACTTTGTATCTGTGTTATACATCCAGCCAGTCACTTTACGTTGCTTTTCCCCTTGCTTAACGCACTCTTTGGTGCTCTCTTCTTTTCTCCTCTCTGGTTTGCTTTCGTGGCATGTGCTTTGGCCGTACGCGGTGAGTGGTGGATTTCTGTCGCATTGCAGGGATAGCCCTCTGCCCGGCAACTACTAATCCGGATTGTGGAAGTTTCTTGTAATGGATTTAAGGAACGTCTTTTGTGATTATTTGTGGATCGGCCTTATGTAAAGGTAGGCTTTGTTATCAGTTTATATCTTGGTAATGGTGGGTGAATTTTGGGGCGGAAAACGTAATGTGTGTTTTAAAACACGAATTCGTAAAGTGACTGGCTCTTGGAATTGTTCATATGTTTAGTGTGTTTTGGTACTTTTCTAGCTGAGTTATATTTTCAGTGCGTGATTTTCAGTGCATAGTTAGTTTAAAGTTACAGAAATTCTGTTATGTTAGTTATGGAATCAGCAATTGCAGTCAAAAAACCCTACCATGCTGAACTTTGAAAAACTGAAAACCGTTGGGTTGTAAAGTACATCTAGCTCAGCTGGACTTTGAAGCTTGCTGTTACTAGAAATTCATAAAAGTCTGTTTGGGTCTTGATCAACATACTTAGCAAGTCTTTGACTGGATAAGGATAATTAAATATATTGGTCTGATGTTTATAGTGACCTTGTTTTATAAAGTTTCTAAATTGATTTTGTTTGTTGAATTTTTGTTTTACTTAATTTTTCCTGTATTTAAAACTTGCCTTACTGCTTTGCTCAATTGGTTTTGGTTGGTTTACTATTTAAGCCATCTTTGTTTTACAGTTATTCTTTTAAGGTTGCTTTACGGTTCTGGTTATTAATGTTTGTTTATTATTATCATTAAGGTACCAAAAAAAACTTTAAAAAACTTACCAATAGTAGTATATTTTTGAGAGTTCTGGTTTCCATCTTATTTTTCTCCCCTACGGCACTTGTTAGGGCTTCCCTTTTCGCTTGGCTGGGGTTCCCTAACTCAGTCAAACCTTCTGAAGCGTCTGCATGGTTTCGCTGCCTTGCTCCAGTGTAATGTTTTGGGAATAACCAGCGAAACCATTGCACCACGGAATGAGGGTCGTCTCCGAATCCTGGACCTCCCAGAAGATGTGTAAGTCTGCAGTCCGCTAGAGGAGCCACAGATTGCGCCAACTACGCCAGGGCATTTTTTAATCCGTGAAATGTAGAGGGCTGCCCTCTACCCTGTAGATGTTACCTGTCTTCACACACCTCGCCCCTCCCATCCGTGAAATTAAACACCCCAGCAATGTCTGAATAATGTATTTTATATAGTGGAAATTCTTGTTAACTATCGTCGAAGTTTATTAATGCCATTATCGTGTCTGTCATGCTATAACTTTATATACTTTCAGCTCACTTATAATATTCCAATCTATTTAGATTTTCAAGTGTAGAAATCAGTGAATTATCACCATAGGGAAACGTCAAATTAGTCAACACACGACTTTCGGTGTATTCCGATTCCTCGCCTACAGGAGACTCAAGGTTGGAGAGAGAGTCGATTTAGTATAACATTTTGCTCTATGAAGCTTAAGTCTTGACAAAGAACTGTTCTTTAAACTCTGTCATATTATACAGCATTTAACGATTCGTCTTCCTCCGAGTATAAGGGTGAAATATTAAGTTTCTCATAAGTCAGTTGCACAGAGTTTCTCTGGCAATAGCTCATCTAACAAACTGTAAGAGAAATTAAATGAATACATGAATGCTAACGCTCGAAGGAATTAAAAGCGAATGAATGAATTCATAACACGCAACTATGTATATATCTCGGATGAGAACAGCGGAGAGAACCTCGACCTATGCATAGCAGCGGGAAAGGATGTTCTCTGGAAACATTAGACATCTAGACATCAACTGGTCTCAGAATCCGCAGACGCGAGGTTGGTTGGAACAAACCCCGGGTTCAAATCTTTAAAAAGTAGGGACCCAGCCCTTTGCCTGCCTTGCTTCCTGGGCCGTCCTAACAGCGTAACATCACGTTACAACGCCAAGTAACCAGATGATGTAGACAGCGACCAGAGGAAAAGGATGCTCTCTGGAAACATGCGTCATCCGCACGATTGTTCACAGAGTCAGTAGACGTCAGTTTGGACGGAGCAGACTCCAAGTTCAAATCTTTAAACGGTAGCGACCCTACCCTTTGACTGTCACGTCTCCTGGACCGTCCTAAACACGTAACGTAAACACATAACACCGCGCAACACCACGTATCTTGTAAATGTAACAACGTAACCAATGTAACCTGTAAATGTAACAGTAAATGTAACAACGTAACCAGTAAATGTAACAGTAAATGTAACAACGTAACCATGAAATGTAACCAATGTAACAGTAAATGGAACAACGTAACCAGTAAATGTAACAACGTAACAGTAAATCAAACAACGTTACCTGTAAACGTAACACTAAATGTAACTACGTAACCAGTAAATGTAACCAATGTAAGAGTAAATGCAACAAGGTAACCGGTAAATGTAATAACGTAACCAGTAAATGTAACAGCAAATGTAACAACGTAATTAGTAAATGTAACCAATGTAACACTAAATATAACAACGTCCCCAGTAAATGTAACAACTTAATCAGTAAATTAACCAATGTAACAGTAAATGTAACAACGTAAACAGTAAATGGAACAACGTAACCAGTAAATGTAACAACGTAACCTGTAAGTGTAACAACGTAACCAGTAAATGTAATAACGTAACCACTAAATGTAATCAACGTAACCAGTAAATGTAACAACGTATCCAGTAAATTTAACTAATGTAACAGTACATGTAACAACGTAACCAGTAAATGTAACAATATGACCAGTTAATGTAAGCAATGTAACCAGTAAACGTAACCAATGTACCCAGTAAATGTATAAAATGTAACAACGTAACCAGTAAATGCAACAACGTACCCAACATAAACAGTAAACATAACACGCAGACGTAACCAGAAGATGGTGCCTGCGAGCAGGGGAAAGGATGCTTTCTGGAATAGGCGTCATACTGTCCGCCATTACTCTGTCTGGTTAAGCGCCTCTGCCATCTAGATGTCGACTATATGCCTTCTTAAGTAAAGTTTGGCGGCCGGTATAGATCTGTACATCTTGCATTGCGCTGGGCGTTCCTAACACTTCCAGCTCCTCGACCGTTCAAGCTCTTCGTGCAGGTTTAGGTGCTTCATGGAAGTGATCGCATGTATGTATGTATTCGTAGAACTTCGTGTAGGTTCGGATGCTTAGAGTCAGTGTTTAAAGTATTGCGAGGATGTATGCATTGCTCGGGTATGATCGTATGTATACGTGCAGGTTTGGGTGCTTGATGGAAGTGAACGCGTGTATCTGTGTATTCGTAAACCTTCGTGTAGGTTCGGATGCTTATAGTCAGTGTTTAAGGTATTGCGAGGATGTATACATTTCTCGGATATGAACGTACGTCTTCGTGCAGGTTTGGGTGCATGATGGAAGTGTACGAATGTATCTATGCAATCGTAGACCTTCGTGCAGGCCCTAAAGTAAGAAGGCGTTGTCATCGAGAATCGAATGCAGGCCTCACAGGTTACCGCGAAGTAACATTTATCACAACATGGTTTAAACACATTTTACACAAGTTAAATAAGGCCGCCATCCGTCAAGTATTTCATTCATCCATAAACCAAGTCGTAAAAACGTATTTGCCTCAAAGACACATAAAGAAAAATATCTGTGATGATACACTCGGATGCCCTTCTATTCCCTCTGAGAGTGTTCAAGCACAGCGCTCTATATACCGGACGTATACACCTTATCTCAGAGGTATTTATGCCTTTTTAAGCATAATTGAGTGTGTGTGCGTGTGTGTGTTTGTGTGAGGGAGAGAGAGGGAGAGAGGAAAATGAAGCTAGCTAGTAAGGGTGATGAACGATCCGTCAACCGAGCAAGGGACACATATCCTTTGAGCAGGCATTCACCATGCGCAACAAAATCTAAAAGCACACGTTAGAGATGCGAATGAAGGGAAAGGAAATCGTGGTAGCATACACCACTCCGGCATTCGCCTTTGTCAACCAGGGAAAACCGCGAAAAAACCAGACTAGAGTGTGCGACTCACGGGAATCGAAACCGGAACATCTCGAATGCAAACCGCAAACTTTACCGCCTGAGTCATATCGTAAAACAAGAACGTGATTGTTGTGTACTACCCGTAACAATACTTTAACCACACCATATGACATCACTCCACGAGATAGACGGACTAGTCACCGACCGACATGTTTAAGCATGGGGTATTACTAGCTCTATATGCTGTCATATTAAAAGAGAAGTAAAAACCGTACACTCGAATGGTTTCCCTTCCTTCTGCGACTGTTTAAGAATAGCACCCTATATACAGGACTTTTCTACCTTATCTTCTCGGAATGCATGTTTTGAGGGCGTTCCCTGTATTTTACCTCGAGGGTCGAAAATGTCTGTTTTAAACACTACGTAATTTCTGTCCTTTAGCTACATTGCAGTATACATCTACGTTTCTTTATTCATTAAGCATTTGTGTCGCATGGGTCCCGATGTTCAGTATTAAATATTACCGGTCAGAGTCGGAGAGATGAAAGGCGAAGCAAAATGAGAATGTAGCTGAAACGGGAAGGAGGAAAAATTCGCTGTTGTAATGAACCTTCGCAGCATTCACCTAGGAACCAGGGAAAAACCTCGAAAAACACTGGGAATCAAGAGTGTCACCTGCTGGGAATTGAACTCGAAACCTCCGAATGCAGTCCATTAGCGTTTACGTCTGATCCATTCCGGGTGATTTGTTAGTGTGTTACACGCAAATGACCTTAGTAGCGTAGTCGTCTTAGAGGACTATCTTGATTACAAACGGCGCTAGCTACGGATCTTATTTCTTCAACATCAAACTATGATGTCTGTTCCAACACAGAAGACAACTCCACATCAGGCTCTGGATCACCTTATATAAAAGAGAATATCCTAGAAATGAAGGGATACTTAAGTTGAGTTCTTTCTCTTATTTTAATTCTAAATACCGTACTATTCTTATCACCCTATCCATATCACATTTCTTTATTTAACATTCCATAAAATCAGTTTATTATCGTATCTTACAAACAATTCTTGTATTTGACAGGTAGATAAATAAAATGCGACTAAACCAGTTAGAAGATTTACAGCATCATCTATATGGAAAGGTTTTTCCGATAAGAGCGGTCTTTTCAGGCGAATGAGAAATCATTTGAAAAACACGCAATATACACCTGCGCCTTTAAAGACGCTTAATGGAAGGGTTTGCCATTGTCCGGTAGTGTCTGTAGGAGGAAATCCTGCTGCCCGGAATTTCCAGAGACCTGGTTTACCTCCTCAGGGATATACAACATATTTTTGCAAGGGTGTACAACTGAATACCTCATTGTCGAATTTCTCGAAGATGTGTCTTTAGAAAAAGTTTAAACAAATATCAAATTTATATTTGAAGTCTTCCTAATGGTTCGATCTCTCTGCTGGAGTAGTAAAAATATCTTTCGATGGGGAATGTTTAGAAGTTCTCGCCCTATTTTATTTACACCTTTTTGCGATACTTATACATTTACTTAGAAAGGTGTGCATGTTTTGAAAGTACATGTATTTCTTTAGTTTAAGATCAAAATTCGATTTCCCGCTGGTATTCAATACCACCTAAGACATTGCATATCTAACAGGAGACTTTTTATTTTTGTTACGAGAATAAACAAAATAGATAATAATAATAATGATAATAATAATAATAGCGAAAGTACGAGTGTTTAAGTACAGGGTTCTACAGGTTCTATACACCATACCCGCTAGGAAATATATTACATCTGCGCTTATAGAGATCGTTAATGGGAGGACTTACCTTTGCCCGGTAACTAACCTAACCGAGATTCGAACTCGGGACCGCTCGAATGTGAATAGATCACGCTATCTCTCAGAGGAGCCTGATATTTATGTATTATTACATTGGAGCGATGCGGAATCAAATAATTTTTAGACATGGCGGTTGAAACACCAGTCTGTTTGGGATGGTTTATATTTCATTACTTACTAATAAATAACGTATTGATTAACAATAGTTTTTGTGCCAGTAACGAGAAGATATTATCCTTGTTTCTCTCGATGTTTATTCCCGGCGTCTATAGGGAAATCCATTCGCGTGTATAAGTCTAGGCAGTTCTTTTTGGAGACATGTATTGCTAAGACCCACTCAAGTCTTAAATTTGAAACATTCGCTTGTTGATATTATCTCTCCTCAGGAATCCCATCCATTAAGCTGTAATTGCCGAAGTTCCCAAAACTGGAATTTTCCAAGACCAGGTTTACCCTCTTCAAGTGTGTACAACATATTTTTTTAAGGGGTATACAACTGAATAACTCATTGTTGAATTTCTCGAAGACCATTGGTGTGGTTCTTTAGAAAAAGATTTTAAACAAATATAAAATATATACTTGAATTCTGCCTAATGGTTCGATCTCTCTGCTGGAGTAGTCTAAATATCTTTCGATGGGTAACATCAGAAGTCATCTCCATGTTATATACACCCTTTCGCGATACTTATATGTTTACTAAAAGGAATGCATGTTTTGAAGGTTCATGTATTTCTTAGTTTGAGTTCAGAGTTTGATTACCCGCTGGTATTCAATACCGCTTTAGACATTGCATATCTAAACAATCACGAGTCTGTTACAGTCAGTCTGTTTCATTTTCGTTACGGGCATAAAAAAGGATAATAATAATGGAAATAATTGTTCTTTCACACAAGCCGTATGTTGGACAGCGTTGGAAAGGTAAAATCAGATAACTGAAAAATTTAATGCCATAGCCGGGATTTGAACCACGGATCTCCCGGTCTCCGTCCGGCTGCTCTAACCACTGAGCTACCATTGCAACATGCCGAAACGACATTAAATTCTCCAACTGATTCGCATTTTACCCGGTAAACCACAAGGAGATCTGAAATTGTATTGAGATGTCATACCCCAATGGCGACTTACATTCTTTGTAAGTACAAGGTGAGACGGAGAGAGTGTGTGTGCTTGCGTGGTGGACGCGGCTTTTTTACCGACAATGTCAATGCACGTGCTTGCGTGGTGGGAGGGGTGTTTTAACGACAATGTCTGTTTTAAAGTCACTGTCTATGAGAGTCCTTCTACTGTTTGGTGGGAGTACTTTATCGACAATGACTGTTTTATAGTTTAACAGGAAGAAATGACAATTTACATGTCTTAAACTTAGTACTTTATCAACAACAATTGTTTTAAAGTCCCCGTTGTTGTGCGTGCTTGCGCGAGTGGGTGTGGGTACTTTATCTACAATGACCGTTTTAAGGACCGTGTCCATGTTGTTTTACATATCGAAGTCCGTTAAGAATGAAGACGTTCTGTATTTTACTTCGGGAGTCTTTATATATTTCTATTGAGTTTTATTTATGAGCGTTCTTTAACTAAAGTATGTAAAAGAGTAACAAGGGAGGTGTTTTGTTTAGGGTGCTCTCCATATTTCATTATTTATTTATAACGTATGTATTATTTGAACATAATATTAATCCGTGTTTATTTACTTTTCAGAGTCAGCCTTACGTGTAAACAAAACTTAGAAAAAATATCTTCAAGCGCCACGTTCCTTATCACTCTATTATATGATTTATCCTAGTTATTTCCCGTGAGCCAACATGGCCGCCATCCGCGTGTTAAACCCTTAAAATGGTCGACTTCCGTCTTCTTCGCAGGCCTGAAGAGTGAATCTTCGTCGCTGTCCGCTAGGCGAAGTCGGACTGGTCTACATGTCGAGACTTGTTAGCGACGTCACGCCGCAGTCGCGGAGGGGGTGAAGCTTGTTATTACCAGGCAGAAGTCCGCTGCTGGATTTTATCATCACAAGGCGGAGGGCTGTCGGGTAGGTTAAGACCAATGAGTGTGATAGTTTTACATACCCTAACACGCACACGCACACACACATATACGATGGCAACCAGGTGCGCGAGTCAATTCATATACGCTTATTTACATTAACAAATAAAAAATACTTAATTGTATTCATCTATCGACGAGCAGCGTTGAACTACATTACTGAATCAAAATACATGCGGTGGGGATACTTCGGTCTGCGTCCAGGCCTTTAGAGGCACGATGCTGGGACGTTAACAATATAAATCCTTGATTCTTTTTCAATAATGTTAGATGATGTTGTGCATGGACGAAAATTTACCTGATTTATTGACACAATTATGTCCGACATCGATTCACGGAGGCGGTGGTGACGGCACGCGACGAAAACTATCGCCCATTGTTCGGCTATCTCCGGATGTCGGTATTCGTAGTGCACAAAGACCCACCTCCACTAGCGACGAGAATAATGCCCTGTTGTCGTCGTCCGAGCACAATATCCCATTGTTCTCCTCTGCCCGGGCGGTATTCAGATCAGGCCACAAAGTACAATAGCCTATTGTTCTACTCTCCCGGCCGGCATTCAGATCAGGTCACAAAAGGACAATAGACCATTGTACTAATACTCTACCGTGCGGCATTCATTTCAGGCGACAAAGCGGGGGCGTGGTCAGCAGCTTTTCGGGGTGAGGCCACAAAGCATTGGGGCGGGAGTCGGCGGCATAGAACAAAGAATATCACATTACATCTTATCAGTTGTCGGCATCTGTGTGTGGCCGTAAGTCCCCAGATTTTTTCTCCTTACATTGAAGAACAGGGGAATGAACCTTAGCCATTTTTACTGAAAATTCTGAATCGGAAATAAATAAAATATAATCTATTTATGACGATGGCAGATGGGAAAGTGCGCAATTCTATCACCTTAGCACCCTTTGAAGACTGCTACATCTCCGCTGTCATACCTAAGGAACTTAAGACACTAAATACAGAAAAAAGAGTCTGCCGAAACACCAACATTCCAATTTAGGCTATCAACGCTTCACTCTTGGATAGGGTGTTTTGAATATTTACTGCACATAAGATATGAATTAGAAATTAAAAAATTACAAGGCTAGAGGAGAAGAAAACAATAAATTATCAGAATTAATTAAGGAGATCAGGGGAAGCTTAGGTCAGCAGATGGGATTAATTGCTGGCCAAATCAAAATACGGCAGCGGAAGCAGTAATGATGGTAATAGGAATAGGAAATTTTTCAATAATCCAGAGTTATCATTATCAATTACACGATGTGATGAAATCTGATAAGAAATACCTCAGTAATCGTACAAGCAATTCCAAGAGGTTAGAAATCTATGTTGAGTAGTTTCACAAGCACACTATTACTACAGCAAAATTATTTGTTCATATATATGGTTGTGTTACATGTCAGCTAGTGTTCATAAACTGTTAATTTATGGGGCTAACGTGACAAAGCCTTCCTTCTTCATACTGGAAAATTTCCCGAAGAGCCTAAATATCTACGAATTAAGTCTAACACCAATGTAGAAAAGTTTCACAGAAGAAACTTTTCATGGAAAGCTACCAATAAAGACTTACTTCATCATCTCCTAATTTGATTAGATCTCCATACAGCAAGACTAAGACCAGTTCCGAAGATGCAAAAACCTTAATCTGATGTTCTATTGCTCTTCAGGTTATCTTCACATAAAACCAGAAGAAAAGAACCTGCAGGTGCATAAGAGTAAAAGAAAACAGCAGAAGAAGAAGAAGGGGAAGAAGATTATGGTGAAGAATAGTAATAAGAAGGTAACGGTAACGCTACGGATGATAGTGATAGTGGTGTCGAAGAGAAATCAGATAAACTGACATGTGCGTCTTAGTGTTTAATAGTTTACCTATTTTAAGTCAACTGTTGCATAATTTTTACATTAAAAGTAGTAATATAGTACATACTAAGTAAACAATGGTTTAAGAACACTAAAGGTATATTAATAGCAAAATATTAATACATTTATTTGTGCTTGTGGTTTCACCTATTTTTATTTTTGTGAAATCAGCTAATAATATGATAAAAATTAATACCGGCAGAGCCAATGAACTAAGAACCGGCTACGCGGTGTTACTCCTGTTTGCGTTATCGGCGCTTGTTGCCGTCTGCGGCTATCATAGAATGGTGCGGATGCAACCATACATTTTTAAAACTATCTTTAACGCCTTTACTTACCAACTCTATGAAAGGAGGT
Organism: Deroplatys truncata; assembly: GCA_030765065.1. Classification (NCBI taxonomy): domain Eukaryota; kingdom Metazoa; phylum Arthropoda; class Insecta; order Mantodea; family Mantidae; genus Deroplatys; species Deroplatys truncata. The sequence continues at coordinate 402,476,931 of CM060990.1, read as the reverse complement.
GCTGGAACTGGCCACCGTCGTTGCCCATACATTTTTGGCCCCGCTTTAGGAGCCTATCCATCACTCGCCGGAGTTAACACTGAGAAATGCTGGCAGGTTCCTGGCGGATATTTTCCTTTAGTTTTTTCAGGGTGCGTTGGTTTGGCTTGTACACTATATATTTAAATTTACCACAGAGATAGAAATTGCAGGGGCTTAGGTCGAGCAACTGAGGGAGCCACAAATCTCTACTAATAATTTTGACACACCTTCAATTGTTCTCACCGCAATATTGGCCGTATGATCTGTGGCAGAGTCTTGATGAACAAAAGGCAAAATCACGCTCTCTCTCTGTTAATTCTCTAAAAAATGGTATAAATCTATATTCACGTAACTAGCTTATACAGAAGTATCCTGGCGCAGTTATTTGCGTTTATATGGGAAAGGATAGGGAAAACGAGGGTGGATGCGGAGGAAAATGCTTTTATATGGGGGAGATAGGGAATATGGGGACTGATGCTAGGCTAGACAGTGGTAGAAGGAGGGGAATGCACTTTATATGAGAGAGATAGGGAATACGTGGAGAGGTGCTAGGCTAGACAGCTGCTGAAGGAGGGGAAATATAGGCTTATACTGAAGAGATAGGAAATGCGAGGGAGGTGCTAAGATAGATGTTAAAGCTGGCATGCGTTTATATGAGAGAGATAGGAAACCGAGGAGAGATATTAGGCTAGCAAGGGTTGAATGACAAAGTATGCGTTTATATGGGAGAGACGGGAAAAACGGAGAGAGATGCTATGCTAGGAGATGGTTGAAGGAGAGGGAAATGCGTTTATATGGGAGAGGTAGGGAAAACGATGATAGGTCTTAGGGATTGTGATTAAAACCTGTGTCACAAAGAACTGCATTGTTCAAGAACTTTAACAATACAAAGGTCTGGGTATAGATCATTGTACGGTATTGAGGAGAGGTTTTTAGTGGAAAATCCCCTAAGTCTCAGTAAAATAGAAATAAGAGAGCCAGTCCACTTAATATGCAGGAATGTGTATTCATATGCAAATGAGGTTCCCCACACCCTCTCCCCCACCCCCACTCCCCCAAACCCTTCCCCAGCACCATGCTACTTTCTGTTGCAGCTGAGGGTCATACATCTTGTTGAGTGTAACGGAAGCTTAAAATGTAACCAATTAAGGTTGTCAATCAACTGTCAAAGCGAACAATGGAATAATAAATTACGCTTCCGTAACAAAGGTGGAGACGTTATTTTACCCATTCCATATCCGGACACGTGCACTTCTGCACTGCAGCAGCTCACCCCCACTCGCATTGTTTAACGACCACGTGCAAAAGGCTATCCATCAATTGTCAAAATGAGCAATGGAGTATGCTGGAATATTGTGAACAAAGAATCAGACGCTATTGTCCCAGTTCCATTGAATTCCCTGAGTGCCTACTTTTAGAAAGATCAGCCGTATAACAAAAGAACAAAGTTTGCCCTTCACCTGCCAAAAAGAACAAAGACCATAATAAATTATATTTGTAACAAAAGAGAGCCTGAAGCCTGCTAACAAAGAAAAAGATTCAATTGTATCCCTTTCTATTATCCAGAGCAAGGCTTCTTTAGAAAGACCACCCATGTAGCATCCCATTCCACTGGGATATGACAAAGAACAAAGCTAGTCCCTTCTAACTAAAGGGAGCAGACGTTATTGTCATCCATTCTATTGTTCGGCCACGTGCATGTTTTAACAGAAGAAACTTGGAGGCTTTATACTCGCCCTGTCTTTGTTTGTCCGTGTGAAAGTCAGAGAGGTCAATTTAGCTGCTAGACCATAATCAATTCAACCACGGTTCGAGTCCGCCATCATGACTTTGGCTTTGCCCTGAAGACAGTTCACTCTGAGTGATTTCACGAAGTCCTACGGATATCCCCGAACATATTTAACAAGCTCTCTGTTTATGTAGCTGACTCTTTCAAGCAGCGATTCCAAAAAAGCGCTTAATATATTTCATTACATACATTAAACCTCTGTGTATACTTGGATATCCATCGATCAGTGTTCGATTCTTACTGCAATCAAAAAGTGTATTGCCAATGAGAAATTGATGCTTGATAATATTATATCATTACTCTAATGAATGAAAGGGTGTTCAGAGGCTTGCGATACAGCAGGTTGAGTATGCAGATCCATGGTCCTAAATGGGTGAAAGAGAGTCTTATCCAGCTTGGCAGTTTTGAGGATCTCAGCATCAGAAAGTCGATTCACAGGCCTTCTCCACTCGATTAGTATAGGTTTAACAGCAGCATTTTCTTCAGGCTGAGACGGTATAATACAGTTTTTTTAGAGCCCTTGGATCGAATCAGCACCAACACTGACTGTCTATTGTGCATAAGCTTTGCAGTAGTAGCTGCTCCATTAGATTTAGTAATATTTCCATTGATGTTTAGATTACTTCAACTAGGTGAAGTATATAAATGCTCAGCTTGATAAGGGATTATAAACTCGTTGTTAGCGTCCAGAGCTGATGTATTATACGGCAAAAAACACATGTCCCTCTTCTTTAGCAATCTCGTCGTCGAATCTCGCCGTCCCGGTAAAACTGGTGATATCCATGATTATAGGATTCTAAGCCCAATGCCTGAAGAAACCTTTTATTAAATGACGTTAACACCCTAGTTGTGAATAGATGAGCATGGAGTGGGTTTTGAAACAAGTCGTTATTATATCCTCGAAGTCTCTGATTTCTTCTTCTACAGTCTATGGGCATTATGCATATATCCTTGTTTCTAAAGTCAATGATATTGCTGTTATGCTCTCCTATACGAAGGCTGATTTGCTCTATGAAGAGAGTGTTTATGAATAGTAGGTAAATTGGATTTGATGGTTCTTGTGAAATATAATATCCAAGCGTAACAGATGGGAAAACTGATAGATCAAGTGCCTTCTTTTACTATCGAGGAAGGGGACTGATGCATTACTGCGCTAGATTTGTATGATGCTCAACCTCAATATATTCAGCAGGAAAACAGATTCAGACAACTGATTAGCTGGAATAATTTTGTCTCTGAAGCCCCAGAACGTTCCTACAGAACAATCATTGGAAAAAAATCAAGAGTGAAAGGACATTTTAATTACAGGTTTCATGGCATTATTATTACTATTATTATTATTATTATTATTATTATTATTATTATTATTATTATTATTATTATTATTATTATTATTTGATCTAATAAAGAAGGCATACAGTCTAAAATGCGGAATCTTTAAACATTGGATATACAAGTAGGGATCTGTGCAATTCAATGCTTTTCAGAGACAAGTATAGCCCTCTGCCAGAGTTTTTTGAATTCCCTTTCTTGCTCTGCCTCTTCTTCGTTACAGTGTTCCTCGCCTTATTCTTCTGTTACTCAATGCTTTTCCGAGACAAGTATAGCCCTCTGACAGAGTTTTTTGAATTCCCTTTCTTGATCTGTCCCTTCTTCGTGTCGGTGTCCCTTCTCTTATTCCTCTTCACTCGAAGGCTCCTTCCTCTTTCTTCAATTTCTCTGTTATGTCTCATCATTTCAGCAAGTTGTTTATCTGCAGATTTTTTCTTATTTACGGCTATTGCAATTTGTGATGTATCTCCAGCGGCAGCACCTAGAGCTGCAATAATTTGTATGAGAGGTTGAAATCCTCCTCAATTCTTCTTTTTGGATCCCCCGCCAACAGACACCTTACCCTCAATTTCATTCTAATGCCTCATCATTTTGAACAGTTGTTTATCTGCTGCATTTTTCTTATTTACAGCTGTAGGAATTTGCCCTGAACCACCAGTGGCAGCACTTAGAGCTGCAATAATTTGTATGATTGGTAGAAATCCTCTTTTCTTCTTCTTGGATCCAGCACCACCAGCTACCTTACCCTTCATAATTGCTGTTACTAGGCGCGCTGCCAACATTATTTTTGCTTTTCCATGTGAGTTTAAATAGCATCTATTCACCATGAAAATTAACATACATTTCTAAAAGACATTTCTCATTCATAAATCGTCGCCTGGGAAACATCCTCGTGTATAGTTAAACTAAACAATGTGCAGGTTTGCTATCGCAAGTCTTGTATTCTTTCCACACAAACAGCGCCTAGGATCTTTAAAAAAATTCAGGTTGTATTCTATTCAAAATCAATGTGTAATCACGAAAAATAAAATGCTTTCATAGCTAAATACTATTCCCTTCTGAAAAGTTTATTTTACTAAAAAATTAAAGTGTATTCATGAATAAACTGCTTTCATAGCCAAAACCGTTGACTTTTCAAAAGAAACATGTTATTTTCATAGCTTATGAGTTCTATTCAAAATAGGCATGTATTCACAAATAAGGTGCTTTTGTAGCTAAAAGCCATTGCATTTGTTTCCTGATTTTCCAACGGTTTACATTATTCAAGCATAACAGTATACCATGTACATAGATGTCTCCTACAAGAGATCAGAAATCGACATAATTCCATTGACTAAAACAATCATGTGACATGAAAACATCCCGACCAATGGCGCTGCGATTACAGGAATATCAAATTCTGGCTCACGCATTATAAGCCAGTTCTTATGATATCTAAGGACATATTTAGGGCGGAAATATGCATTCCTTACTAAAATTTCGCACAGTGTTAAGTACTTTTGAAGTACCAAAAGGTTCGCTCAGTTCATCGAGAATCAACTATATATCTGATTGAATTCTGCAAGGCATTCGTCAACTTATAAATGCAAGGTGAGTGATTCTTTTATTTTAGATCTTTCTAAAACAAGATGTACCTATTAGCAGTGAATTTCGTTTATATTGTAATGGAAAATCGCCTGTATAGTAGCATATTTTCTTGGGTAAAAATGATTCAAAGTAATTTAAACTACGTTTAAAGAGATTTTATTGTCAATCTGCCAACGCGAAAAAATATCATTCTGAAATCGAATTTCTACCATAAAAGTTTCAATTGTTTACGATATAGGCCTTAAAAATAAAGCATACATGTTTTCTAAAACCTTAATGTTTATTATAAAACAGAAAAAACTTTAAATTTGGAAAATAATATTGAATTCATTCACAGAACTTTCTCTTCTCAGTCTTTTACTTGAGCCTGCAAAAGAATTGCATGAGAAATGAACTAACATCTCGGATGACAGCCTTGAAATTTTATTTCTCTTTACATAAGCTATAAAAACAGGTGAGTTACAGCATTACATAAAATACACAGTTTGGCTTCTTGTCTGAAACATTTCTTTAGCAGGTAATATAGTGCATTGCACTCACAAGACTATCACTACTCAGTCTTCTACTAGGCGCTGCAATACAATGTCATAAGATATTAACTATCATCTGGCATAATGAAGTGAAATTTATTCCTCTTTGCAGTAGGCGGATAAAACAAGTAATTTTTCACGCTTAAAAATAAAAAAAATATTATTTTTTAAGTAACACTGTAAACAACAACGGTCCGGCAGAGCCACATTTACAAGAGCTTGCGGCTCACGGTTTAGTCTTGCAAATCATAGGCATAGATATCCCGCAACCGAGCAGAGCGCATCAGGTTACAAAATGACAGCACACCTCACGACAGATCCGCTGTAATTTGAATCCATATATAAGAACAAGAACCTCGTCAGTTGATATAGATGTTAGTAGCCAGCCCTCGCCCATCTTAGGGGGTAATTATAGACTACCACGCCTCCAGGGTTTAAGGATGACGTTCCTGAGGTGGATATTGCTGCTGGAAGTTTTGTACTTGCGATAACCATGCACATAAGACTGCACTAATACAGATGCTTGATGTGAATGGTAAGTCTAGCTATTTACCACACTTAAGCACTTTTCTGAAAATAAATAAATGCATTATTAAAATAAATATTCAAGTCTCTTTAGGAGAATGTAATCTGAAATCAATGAACAATTACTTCAACATTTTTTTTAAATTATTAAATAAACATTCAATTTATAACATTGTTTTACATTAAAAGCTTTCCGTGTATCTCAGATTGTGGGTGATATTGATTTTGTTTCTGTTGTTAAAGTTTCTAAAGCGGGTTCATCTATGCCTGAGAGCGACGAGAGCGAGCATACATTCACCAATCTTCTCGCAAGACTGGCTGTCTTCACCTCCTGCTGGATTTGAGAACGTAACCCCGCTGCGTGTAGGGGTTACCTGGATGAATATTCCAACCGAGGGAGCGTGCGAATGCGCGAATTGTGCATACAGGACCGTGATCTCGCAAATGCTTCGCGAACTGAATGGTGATCCTTAACCACATTTTTCTGGCTTTACTATAATTATATAGGCGATTGGCATAATGCAAACATATAACTATTTTCAATTGAATTTCTTTAATTATTAAATCAATACATGTTTTCGCGTTAAACCTTTCTATTATATTTAACTTGCATTCTAATTAATTATGTTTCTGCTTCTAATGTTATAGAACCTACGACAATGGACCCGACCCAGGACCCTAAGTCTGAGAGCAATCAAGCCTTGTTCCGAGGGTCCAAGAGACCTCGCGAAGCTGGAGAAGAGTTGTACGGTCAAGGAATGGACCCCCTTGACCTTCAAGGAACCTCCACAGTTCCATCGCCACCAATTGCAATGCCATCAGGCAACGGGCAACACCATCAAATACCGTCCAACACAGACAACAACAACAACAACAGCAGCAGCAAAAGACTAAGGTTTAGACGTGCACAGCTAGAATGTAAAGTTATTGAATCGGCGTTCAAGGGACGCCTTTCATTAACTGAATAGAGAACGTTCTAGGAATAGTTGACCCCGGATAATTTCTACAGGAATGCAGAAATTTTATATTGGGGGAGATGCTTTCTCTGCTCAGGAGAAACCCTTCGGGGTTTAAAACAAGTTCATCAAAGAAAGTCAGATTCTTGATTATATCTTCTGAAAATGAGTACGCAGAAGTCATCTTTTTCAACAGTGAGACCAAGTTAGACCTTCAATAAAGAAATTCAGATTGCTTATTCACCTGTATATCCGAAGAAATGCTAGAAAACATCTGAAATTTCGCGGGAGTGTAAGCTCAAAATCTTTACTCGCAGTTCGGGCTCTTATTATTGGAACTAATTTTTATGAACCCTTGAATGCATCGCGATACAGCTATCCGTCGCAATCAGGGATAAACGCGGTATGTTAAATATAAAAACGACGATCAATATTGTTTTTCATGGTATTTGCGTGCTTCAAAGTAACCTGCAAGTCGGAATGCTAATAGAACGAGCAAACATCCTGCAGAAGAGTTATTCACTGCAATCATTTACGATGGGATAGACCTCCCAGTAAGTCTGCATCAGATTCATGGTTTGAACGGCAAAACCGGGACATATCAATTTTCGTATTTGCAGTAGAGAGTGAGATCACAATTGTACCATTATACCAGACCAGGCAACTGAAATATTTCCTTGCAAATCTGTTGTTCATTAAGCAGAATAGAAGATCTCACTACTGACTGATTAAGGACATGTCAGTGCTGGCTGCAAACCAGATCTGAAAACATAACGGAAAACGATGGTTGTGCGAACGCCGCCTAAAGCACTTCAATAATGAACATGCTTTAAAAAAGCATCAATTGAAGTGCATGCAATGACAGGTGCTCAAAATGGCCAAGCAGGGGGAAGTGATCGAGTTTTGATTCTACTCAAAGGGTACACCTGTAAATTTTGTGATATATGCCGATGCTGAGAGTGTGCTAGCCAGTGTTCAGTCCTGCGAGCCATCGGCTAACCAGAGCTGAACTCGGGCTATCCAGTATCATGAGGCTATATCAATATCTCTATGCTCGTATGTAGTCATGATGACTGATTTTCGAGATTTAAGTTATTTAGAGGTCCTGATGTAATCAAGGAGCTCTTCGTTGAGCTTCGGGCAATAGCCGGAATGATCATTGCTCAAAATAGCAGCAATGAAGAAATAACATTGACTGCTCATGATGTGGCTGATTCCGACAACGCTCGTGATTGTCACATATGCAAGAAGAAGTTTGAGGTGGGCGATCTGAAGATCCACGACCGCTGTCACGTGACTGATGTATTCCTGAGGCTGCTCATAATGCATGCAATTTAAATAGGCAGATACATGTTTTATACACGTCCTTTTGCATTGTGTTAGCAATTAAGACAGCCATTTCCTGATGCAACACCTGGCATATGACGATCAGCCCATTTAGTGCATCTCAAACTCCTCTGAGAGATACATTGTATTCAGCAAAAAGTACAGGAATAACTCCTTCAGGTTTCTATATAGCTTTAAGTTTTCGGACGACAAGCTATCTAATATAGCCAGTATGCTGAGCAGCGATGAATTCAAGATCACTAACTCTTAAGTAACCTGATCCTGAGCATCAGCATTTAGTGAGATCTAACGGGATATTCTTCTATAATTTTGATGACAACGCTACAAAGCTAAATTAAACCAAACCTCCATCAATAAATAAATTTGATAATATGACAATAGAAGATTATAATTACGTCGCGAAAGTATAGCAAGTATTTAAAATAAAAAATCTGAGTGAGTACGGTGATCTTTACCTGAAGACGAATACGCTCTTCCTGATCGATGAATTCGAGAAGTTTAGGGACCTTTCGTTGGAGATGCACAATTTGGACCCTTTTTGGTACTACACCTGCCAGGGCTCGCACTTGACACGGCGTTCAATTTCACCAAGGTCAAGTTGGACCCCATCCATGCTGAGGAAATGATAAAGTTTTTCGTGTCCGGATTCAGGGGCGGGATGTGTACTGTATCGAAGAAATATGCAAAAGCAAATAACACATTATTGCAAGGACATGGAAAAAATCATAAAGATAGCTATTTAATCTGTTTTATATATACATAAATTATACGGTGCCTCAATGTCCAGTCCCATGCCACACAAGAGCTTAATATGGCTGACAAAGGAGAAAACTAATCACTAAACTTATCTGCAGTTGCTTCGGATTCCAGAAGTGGTTACGTATTGGAGGTTGACCTTGAGTACCCTGAGTATCTCCAAGACGAGCATACAGACCTTCCTCTCTACCCAAAAAGCGAAATACCACCAGGAGGCCAATACAAGAAACTGCATACAGCACTAGAAAACAAAGGCAGATACAACTTGCACTACAGAAACTTGCAGCATTGCATCGATTTAGGTCTGAAACTAAGGAAAATTCATAGATCGGTGGAATATGAACAGTCCGAATGACTGAAATCACACATTTAATTAAATACGGATAGACGTGCAAGGGGCTTTCAAGTTCGGTCAGAATTATGGAAGAAAGCGAATAAATCCGCATATGGGAAATTTATTGAGAATGTTCGTAAATATATTGGCTTACGTATCGTTACAAGTTGGAAGCAAAGCAAGAGATTGGCTGCGCTAGCCAGAGCCACCAGAGAGGAAGTGTTTATGAACAAATCCATCTATATAAGACAAGCCGTCCTTGACATCTCGAAGCTCATAATGTACAGATTCTATTATAATGTCATGAAACCTCTCCAGAACTTAACCTGAAGCTAATACTACTCCTCCGGTCATCAAGCAACATATATGAGTTCATCAAAACAAATCCCAGTAATTTGACACCTCTAATTATGACAAGGATAACATCTCTGGAATTACCTCGGAGAACAAAAAGTAATCGGTTGTTCAAGGTTGAGCTTTCAAGGACGCCTATGATGGAATATGTCTGGTTAAGGTCCAACTTTTATGCCTAAAGATATGAGGGCCAAACTGTCATGAAGACGAGGGGCATCAGTAAGACTGGAATGCAGAGGAGAAATTTTGAGCATCACATCAGCTGTTTAAATAAGGATTAGAATAATATTTTTTTTACAAAAACAACTACATTTCGGAGTTTCAAACACAAAGTCTCGACAACAGAAGAAAATGTCGTCCTCCGTGGTGTAGTGGTTACCATGCTGGTCTCTAGTTCCCGAGGTTGCGCCTTCAAAACTTGGGGAGGGAGATTGATTTTTCGGGTGTAAAGATCCTTAGCATGGCTTTCCTTCAGAAGGGAAGTAAGGCCGATGGTCTCGTGTCGTATATTTATGACACGTAAAAGAACATCAAACCTGAGAACAGGCCTCTGAACAAAATGTTCGATCTGTCACGCCCAATATAGAATGGGACGCTAAATATCACAGCAGTTAAACAGCTTCCATAAATACAAAAGACTAGAAATGAATACGGGTGCCCTCTGTGGTAGGTATGATAAAGGAAAGGTTATTGAAGGCTCAGACCGGAAAATCGTCTGGGGTCACTATTGCCTGCGCATGGCTGACCCTTGGATGTATATATGTATATGGTGTGATTTTAAGATTTTTTTCGTTAGCAATGTGTTTGTTTTTTATTAATACGTATTACAGTTTCTTGGTGTATTGCTTTTCGTGTTTTGTTTTCATAAATGCTATGTGGATGTGTGCTGTATTTTATTTCTTTCATTGTGAATGAGTATTACTTTTTATTTTCTTACTTACTAAAGCTTCTTGATGAAGTACTTCTTCCAGGTATATTATTTTTTAAAGCTTCTTTTGTGAATACTGTATACATTTTTGATTATATAAAAACAATATTAATATGTGAAAGTTTGCGGGGAAATACAAGAACATGTTATTCTGGAAATAAAAGGTCTTAAAATTTGAGTTGGTATATGTTAATTCACATCACATAAAGGCGCTAGTTTATATGATGTGAATTAACATATACCAACTCAAATTTTAAGTATCATATAACATCACAATAAGAAATACTTCTGGTTTATTATAAAATAAAAAGTCTGTTTATCTGCATCCTTATTTTCCCTACAATAAATCCTTTCTATCAATTCATTGAGTATTAGGGAGTTCATATCATTTCACAAGAATTCTATTTCCGTGTCGATGTAACACCCTCTTCACTAGAAATCTATAAGGGTAAACAGTGCAGCAAAGTTCATGTCCATAAAAGCACCCCTTTATCTCCTCGCCACCATTGTCTTTTAGTATGCATGTAGTAGGGTTGGTGCACTTAACGCGAGCAACTTGAAAGCTTTCAACACTCAAATTAGTTTCAAATCCCTTTTCAAAGTGACCCTTATTCTTAGATTTTCTCACATAATCACCAACATTAACTATCTTGAACCCCTCTTCTCTCTTCGGACTAGATTGTGGTTGACACTGTCAGGAGAAGATCGTTGTTCTTCATTCGCTAGGGTTCTTGCCAATGTTAGAGTGGTAAGTGTCGCATTATGCAACGTGGTGAAATTCATGGTAAAAGACTTAGTACTTGTGTGATCCTTGGGCTAGAAACTCTTGATACATAAGGTTAATAAGATCCTTATTAAGGTACACTGGGAGTGAATTTTCAAACCTCCATATTATTAGATGGATATTTCTGAAAACTCTACTGTGTGTCTACTGCTGTTAGATTAATGTGAACACCAAATTTCAGTCAAGTTGAATAAATACTTTGCGAGTTATTTATCATTTCATAAATTTTATTCTGTAAATATATCGCATAACCAAAATTAATCACGCGCATCAGAAGTTTAGAAAATTGGTTGATATTTTGGAATTGAAGCTTTGAATCTGTTACAAAACGAATAATTTTAAAGTTCAATAAATTTTGATGAGTGAATTATGATATTTTTTTAAAACTTTAGAAATTTGAATCACTAAAACTCTTAATTTTTTCATAAAAAATATTTTAACAACATATTATTAGTGTTAGGCATATTTTTGTAACATAGAATCTTACAATGGATACTTATGCAAATTCTAAGAAATTTTATCTGTGTTTAAACGAAACCTCATGCGCGAAGTTCATCTTAAATGTGTGAAAGTGAAGTTTTGAGAAAAACACTGATCTATAAAATATTATGCTGGGAAACAGTGAACTGTATGCTTTGAAATCAGAACTTTTCTGATTTATAGTCCTGTGTATTAGTAGTTCCCTTTGTGTCGTTCTTCTGTACCTTTGTGCCCTTTTTGCCACCTGCAGATCCTTTCCTGTCTGTAGCAGCAAAACTTCTCCTCTCGTAGAGTCGAGTTTTATCAAGGTGTGACTGATCTTTAAGGGACACTGGGACTGAATTTCGTAACTTATTTGAAAGCTATTTACTGAAAATATTGGTACATTTAATTAATGGGTAAATAGAGAAATGACTTTGTAAAGGATCAAAGCTCTAGCTCAAATAGTTTCTCAGATAATACAATTGAATATTTTTCATTATTAAACAAACACTTTTCAAACTACCATGCTCATTCTCATTTGCCAGAGAAGTATGATAGTGACACTTTCCTATACTTTTGTACAATGATAAGAAATCTAAGCATTTGATTGAAGTTGATGCTCTTATTAGTACAGAAATAAAATTTTCTTTCTTTGAAGTTACTGTCAAAGGTTTCCTTCATTTTTAGTATAAATTCATTTTTTGTGAGCCAATGAGTAAAGAAATCATAAAAATGCATAGTTAAATATTTATATACTGTATTTGAGAATATTTGTGCAAATTTACTTACAAATCAGTGCAAAACTGAAATGCAAGGAATCAATTTCATGTGCAAAAATGAAAAACTGAGAAAAAATACATATTTCTAACGAATTTTTTTAAATTGACAGCTTATCAGGTACTTATAATCGCCCTTAAGCATACGTTTTCTCATCCTTTTTCTATTTGGATTCCTCTTTTTTCCATTTTGGGTAATTTACTCTTCCTGCGAGCTGTTTTCTTCTTCTCAGTTGAAGATCTAGCACACTCATATTTTCTTCTGTTGTCGCATTCTTCATAATACACTGATTCACTACAAATTGTAGAATTCTTTATAGCAGATTTAATTTCCTCTATAGCTGAGTACCACATATAAAATACTGACCAACATTTCTTGCAGCAATTGTGATGCTCTTCTTTGATACAAAAATGTCTTTTGGACATTCCTCCATAACTTGGCACGCAGCGATTCATGTTGGTTTTGTGTAATATCTCTTACACATTTATGCAGCAGCTCATCACAGGCTAGTCTTTGGTAGATAGGCATTATCTTGGAAACAGTCGATTCAGAAAACTGTATGGTCATTTTATCACTGATATTAGGTTGTGTACCATTAGCTATACTTTTGTTGTAAAAGCACCAGATGTCAGTGCCAATGGGACATTTGACATGCTGCGGTTGGTTGTCTGTTGATATGTAGTGACTGACGATGACATAAATAAATGGCCATGCGGTCTAAGGCACGATAGGAATACCTAACCTATCAAAACCAAGGATCGTAGGAACAAAATACGGTAAACTGCATGTTCTGCATTCAATTAAAACTGTGATAAAGGATGGGGAGGCTCAACTAAAGCAACCCATGTGACGGCATGGTTGGATGCTGCCGGGTTACAATTGAATGGACATTAATGCATTTTACCCTTTTTTGTTTAAAAAATTCACACACAATATTACGTAGCTAATGAGATCAGACAATGCTGCAACTATCATGTGTTTAGATGGCCAAGCAGTTTAAGGCATTGTGGCACGATATGGTTATGTTACACAGTCAGAGCTTCGCGCCCCAAAGTAACATTTTTTTTATTCTTATTCCTACTCCAAGAGGAATACACCTCACCTCATTAGGTATTCTTAAAGGGGTTAATCACACGAGGACTGGAACATTTTTGGGTATTGTTGCACTTTTGAGCAAAACCATGTCTTTCTATAGATTGTAGTCACATTTGAACACTCACATTTCTTTCAATACTGCATATGGTATTAAAGATATGGTCCAGTGAAGTTTTAAGGGAGCGCAGGGTGATTTATACATGTCACTGGGTTTTTAAAATGGCAGATAGTGCAAAATGTTTGGCCAACATGATTCACAAATGTCCACAAATTATTTATATGAAACAATTCCAAATCGAAAATTTTGTCATTTTCACCTAAGCATTCACTCCCCGTGTCCCATAATCGTTCAATAGCAGCTGCCTTCACGCGCGTATACATGCTGTAATGGTTGATGTTATACTTTGCCATTAAACTTTTAAGGTGATTGTTACAAAATTCTTTCCCGTTATCGCTCTGAATATTCTTCGGCGGGGTTACAATGTCCTCAAACGTTTATACTTAAAATATTTAATATATTTCACCTTAAACTATTTTAATTCTTATATAATCTTCAATAGCCTTTGCAACTTGTAGTCCCGTCTTGATCTTTAGCGGTCTTTCATATGCCATTTAAGAGCAGAAGTTGATTGGAATGAAGATGTACTTGAAATTCTTATTGATTTTTCCATGCGGTATAATTTCAACTAAGTCGATCTGCACGCGATCGTAGAGTTCCTTGCTAATAATCTTTCTGCGCATAAAGTTCCTTCGGACTGGGGCAAGGACCTCGCCTGCTATATTTTGCTTCACTGCTGTCATGTTATAATTCTTTCCGTTTTCAGTTCTTGAATAATCTCTTCAATTTCTTGAGCATTATTGTTCTGCTGGGTCTCTCGATACTACGAGTAGCCTCAGGCGATCCACAAAATCATTGGAACGGTCCAAAAGATGTAGTCTTGCTTCGTGTTAGGACGAGGGTTACAATGTCCTCAAACGTTTATACTTAAAAATATTTAATATATTTCACCTTAAACTATTTTAATTCTTATATAATCTTCAGTAGCCTTTGCAACTTGTAGTCCCGTCTTGTTCTTTAGCGGTCTTGCATATGCCATTTAAGAGCGGAAGTTGATTGGAATGAAGATGTACTTGAAATTCTTATTGATTTTTCCATGCGGTGTAATTTCAACCAAGTCGATCTGCACGCGATCGTAGAGTTCCTTGCTAATAATCTTTCTGCGCATAAAGTTCCTTCGGACTGGGGCGAGGACCTCGCCTGCTATATTTTGCTTCACTGCTGTCATGTTATAATTCTTTCCGTTTTCAGTTCTTGAATAATCTCTTCAATTTCTTGAGTATGATTGTTTTGCTGGGTCTCTCGATACTACGAGTAGCCTCAGACGATCCACAAAATCATTGGAACGGTCCAAAAGATGTAGTCTTGCTTCGTGTTAGGACGATGTTCTTTCCACTGCAAGCACAACCCCTTTTGTTTCTTCACAAGGAGACGTATAACGCCTTTATACTTATATGGATGGCATGACCTCAGTTGCCCGTGCATACTGAAGTTTCTTCCATGAACATGCGTTGCTTTCAGCATTTTTCTGTACGTTTCCAGATCCTCTTCTGTATAGCTGTGCATTTCAGATCCTCTCTTGAAGATGGGTTACCTCAGTCTTGGTGTAGTCTCAGAAGCTTTGGAGCTTATTCTGATTTTATTATTGATGAAATCAATGATCTTTTTCCCTATCATGTTTTTTCCATTCTCGTATCTTCCCCATATAATGTATCTATTTCATTCTTGTCCTTCCTTCGAACTTTATTAAGGTAGCTCGAGAGTTTCTCGTTTTTAGCATCTTTCTGTGCATCCTCGTCCTTGGTTGTAGTATTCTTTTTCAGTATTTCCAGTATATCTTGAAGAAGTACTGTTACTGGTTGAAGAGCTTCGCTCATTACCATCTGGGTTTCAAATTGTTGACCTTTAAGAGCACGCAAGTTTTACCTTATAGCTCCCGTGTACTTGACTACAGATTCTATAGGCATTGCGCTTTCACTGTCCATTTTGAAATGACACTAAGCTTATGCTTTCATGCCAATATGTACCTAATTTATCTAGATGTTTTCAGTTTATGTGAGATTTTCAATTCAATATTTAGAAAATGACTAATTCTGTTCGATTTGCTGGAGCAGTGAAGGTTAATCTATCCGATTTGTAATTTGAGTCTGCAAAGCTCCACTCGTCTTTTTGTTTATAGCAAGAAATGTATTCGATTTTCAATAGGCGTGTTGGCGACGTCATGTAGCAGGCAATTACCTCATTGTTTACACTTGACTTTTAGTATTCGAGTCCCGATGTTAGCATTTACCTGAGCAAATTCACTCTGAAGGGCTTCGTCTGCAGTCTAATAATCTGCTGCCACTCATTTGCTTTAATACGGCATTTATGACGTTCACCTGCGATTTAAGACTATTGAGCTTATTCATAATTGTTGTGAGATGCTTATACAGGGATTAAAACTGGCTACTTACAGTTTTCATGTGCTTTTCCAATGTTTCTGTAACATCGCATCTGATGGAACCAAGTCTGCTGTTTAAAACGTATTTAATTACGTTTCTTTCCCACTGCGGCTTTTACAGAAATTTAGTTGCTGCAACGCTGCCATCAATAGGCTCTGCTACCTCAGTTATTGTTCTTTTTTTCAAACGACATTCTTGCATTTATATATTGTAATACATGTTTCTTATTCTGCACGTCGTGATCCTATTGAGGGGGTAGTAATATTTTTATTCTTTTCGTGTCCAGGATAATATTGTTTCCAGCGTCGTGTTTAAGAGTATTTTTATTCAGATATTCCATTAAAGCGCCGAGTTTTATATCTGGCAACATCTGGATGTGATTCCTAAGCATAAATTGAAGCTCGCTAATGCGCTGTTATGTCGTTTTTTTTGGTGAATTCTCGCATTCCATTTTTAGTAGAAGGCGCAAGCGCATACACGTAGCGTTTAGCTGTTGAACCATGGTCTTTTTCAGGGTACTGAACAATGGGCAGCCTCTTGTTACTGAATTGGTAGCTTTCTTTTCCATCTCTGTTTATGATAAACTGCTGTAGTGAACTTTTAACTGGTGCAGTCCTCTGTGATCCGAACCTCTCAATACTCATAACGAACCATGAATGAGCAATTTCTTCATTATCTACTTTAATATATACATCAAATCTGCTCCTATATCTGTCCTCATTCATGGGGAGTTCGGAAACTATCACCATAAAGGGCGTTCGTTCTGAAGTGCTCTCCCAAACACCCTTGCACAAACATTTAAACACTGTATACGAAATGTCTGTGTTTACGTAAATCTTCATACATGGGCTTCCAGTTTAAATTTTCTTGTCTGAAGAGTATAATCCTGTTCATATTACCGCCAATTAAATGCTTTGGTCCTTTATCATATGACTGTGCTAAATATATAGAGTCCACATTTCGATACCTGTGCATGCTGTAAAAGCAGACAATCATGTCTTGCTTTTCTATGATGACATCAGCAAATGTAAATATTGAATTTTCTATAAATTCTGCTGGATGCAAGACGATTTCACCGTGTTCATAAGTATTCACCCCTATATCGCCAAACTTTTCAAGCAGCTTAATGATAAATTGGTAATTTGGCTGATACAGGGACTTTGATAAAGTGTGCAATTTTTCAAATCGTATTCCACTCTCATATGGAGTAATCTTGCTTCACAAGCTCCATCATAGCAACTAAAATAATAAATCACGTTTAATCCATATATTTAAGTCGCCATAAAATGAGGATGGACGAGTATAATAGAACAAAGTAATCATATAATCAATTAGTATAGCATGAGAGCTAAGGGGGTTAAGAACGCAAGAGACTGTGGGTTAATTAACTCTTTCATTAATCGACTGCCATTTGAAGCACATTTGTCCGGTTACAGATATTTCGGGTCTAGAACGAAACTAGAAAAAATATTAAGGAGAGGCGACCTCGGAATCAATCCCTTAGAGAAAGTGTGCAAACTTCATGATGCCTCAGGAAACATCGCCGATAAATTCTTGGCAACTAGGTCGTGGAAAATATTGCAATATTCTGATGCTACATTAGGCGAAAAGTTGGCAGTGAGACTAGTAACATCAATTATGAAGGGAAAGGCGGCTCTTGGTGCTAGACCCAGGAAGAACAAACGCGGGGGATATCTGCCTCTCATGCCAATTGTTGCACTTCTAGGTGCTGCTGGGGGGTAGCTCAAATTGCTACAACAGTGAATAAGAAAAAGCCTGCAGATAATCAGTTTGAAGAAAGGATAAGCAATAACAGAAGGATTGAAGCTGGAGGAAAAATCTTCGATTGAAGAAAAATAAGGCGAGGAACACCAAAAGGATGAGGCGTCAGAGCAACAAAGCGAATTCAAAACAGGACAGACGGCTATACTTGTCCTGGAAAAAGCCTTCAGTGCCATTGCTTTTGACTTGTATGCTCAACGTTTAAAGATTCCTCATTTTAGAGGCGTATACATCGTTGACCAGCTACCTTCAAAACCCCGTTACAGAAAGAGAATTATGGTCAGTTCTCGACACTTCAGTTAACGAAGGCACGTATTGGGTTGCTGTTAAGAAGGATGGCGACGCTGCATTTTATTTCGATAGCTTTGGAAGCTTAAAGCCGCCCAAAGAGATAGAAAGGTACATCCGCAGCGTTAAGGTTTCGTATAATACCAAGAAGCTTCATAGTTTCAGCTCAGTCATCTGTGGGCACCTGTGTTTGCTATTTCTTACACAGTGAGTTACACTGTTGATGTCAGCGGAAGGCAATGTATCTGTTCTTACCACATACCTGAATCCTCCTCTGCAGAGAGTCGCTAAAGGATATTATGAGATTGCTCGATTGAATTTTGAAACCTTTTATTCTATTTCCAAAGCTGATCGGAGTAATAATAAACTTCAATATATTTACAATCATGAGCTTAAGGTCATCGATATACCCTATGGAACTTATGAGATTGTAGGTATTAATGAATACATCAGAGATAAGCTAGGGCTCTATGACAATGCTTTCGTTATTCGGCCTAATCATAATACGATGAAGGTTGAAATTGAATGTCTTTTCGCTGTTGATTTTTCCAATGAGTGTTCCATAGGGTCGCTGTTGGACTTCAGCGATAATAAAGTTATCCCGGCTAATCAGCTGGCTCATTCTGATTTCCTGGTAAACATATTTACAGTGATCATCATACGAATAGAATGCAGTATTGAAGCAGACTCTTTCATCGATGGTAAAAGCAGGCATACGATATAAAGCTTTTCCTTTCTGTACCGTCTGGATAACACATTTCTCATGAACCATCAAATCCAATTTACCTGCCTATCATAGACACCAAGATTATTGAGCAAATGAGTCTTGGAGTAGTGGACCAGAACGGGAATATTATCGACCTTAGAAACAAAGCTATAAGCGTAGGACTTCTCATTCGCAGCAACGGCAATAGATTTTTAGAAAAAGTCAGTGTAGCCAAGGATATAATGCAGTAATTCGACGCTCACACAACACTCTGCATTTGACACCCAGAGTGTTCACATAACGCAATCGCAAGTTCCTCCAGACATTGGGGTACAGAATCCTATAATCATGGACAACCTCAATGTTACCGAGACATCACGATTCGACAACAAGATCACCAAAGAAGAGGAGTAAGCGTTTCTGCCATACAATACATCGGCTCTGGATGCTAATGATAAAACTAGAATCCTTTGCCAAGCTGAGGATTGATATAGTTTGCCCAACCGGAGTTATATATACACCCAGGGAAGTATTACTAAACCTAATCGAATAGCTACTACTGCAAATCTTACCAATAACACTATTGCATATATGTTTGAGGAGATTCGGCTGGACATGAACGGATCACCTATTGATCAAACCACAAACTCAGGGATCACATCAAGTGTATGCAACGATGCTGTACTCAACCGAATGGAACCTGCCCGCCTGCTGAATGCCAGATGGTGCTATTGTATAGAAGACGTGGACATTGTACATGCAGTAAATGGAGCCTTCAATGCTATAGTGCCGCTGTCGAAGTTTCTGGGATTTGCAGATGACCACAAGGAGCACATACTCAATTAGAAGTTTGAATTGGCGGTGATTCGATCCAAGGACCTTAAAACCTTATTATGGCACCTCAGGGGGAAGAAGATGCTAGTGTTCAAATTGTGTGAATCCAGTGGAGAATGCCAGTGATTCGCCGTGCTGTTTCTGAAAATGTTGAGATACTCAAGATTTTTGATTCGGACAGGCCACCATTTCTCGCCTTTAGGACCATGATCTACATACTCAACCAGCTTTGCCGCAAACTAAACCATTCACCTGAAATGTTGCAAAGACATGCAAAATGGAGAGGTCAGGATTTGTTATTTTGTGTGCTCAGACTTCAAGATCGAGTGATGTATCTAAAGACTGTTCCCTGTTTGATCATTGCAATATAGCTAACTTGAGTCTTTATCTCAACAGTGAGTGTTATCCCTAACACGTCAGGAACTTTTACTTTGGAAACTCAACATTAGCTTCATAGGTGAATTGTATTCAAAGTTTCAAAGCTCATATTATGAAAAAGCGAATTACACATTATTGAAGAGAAAGGATTTCCTTAAATATGCACCTAAATTTCTTATGGACTACTCATTTAAATCCGAGGGGATTGTAAATCAAGGCTGTCAATATTGGACTGGAAATTCAGGCTAGGTTAAATATTCCTGCACAGACCTGCTAGCATTGCCTGATAATTCATGGAAAACGTATTTACATAGGAACCTCTGACTAATGTGATGAAATCTTCATTTTGAATGAATCATTTTAATGTAAGCATTCTTTTCATTATGAATGTAAGGATTTTGTAGTGA
Organism: Deroplatys truncata; assembly: GCA_030765065.1. Classification (NCBI taxonomy): domain Eukaryota; kingdom Metazoa; phylum Arthropoda; class Insecta; order Mantodea; family Mantidae; genus Deroplatys; species Deroplatys truncata. The sequence continues at coordinate 402,456,460 of CM060990.1, read as the reverse complement.
ATAAAACAAGTTATACAAAAGCATACGTTCATTCCTTAAAAGTAAGTCACAATCATTTATATTAATGTTTAGATATCTGATATTAGCCCCTTCCATATAAGAAATGACATTACAGGAAAAAACATGCGCACTTTCTCGATTTCAGGATTCCCTGGAATATTGGGAAACTCTCTCGAATTAGCTCCCAGCCATGCATTGTCATATATACAAAATTGCCTGTTTTTACAATAAACACTGGAATGTCGTAAAAGAGCCCGATGTTAACACTATGGCTTCTCGAAAAGCAGACGTCTCGGAGCAAGCTTCTTACGTGCATGTTTCTTGGCGTGTCGATCCTGAATATTTTATCCTCTAAAAGCTTCAGTCTCCTTTGTAGAACAGCAAAATTTGTCTTATACTTATTTCCGCGCCTGAAACAGTACGAAACGAAAGCCTTAGAAGAAGCATGCTTTTTGGAAATGGGGTAGCCTGAGAAAGAATTACATTTCCTAGGTGACAGAGAAATGAAAACGCAAAGACTATTTTCTTGTAGATGTGGAATACTCACATTAATGCTTTCCTGAGTTCTGCATACTTGCCCGAGGAAGACTCTGGAGTCAGCTGTATTACATTGCCGCCCACGGGGAATTGAACTCCTTCTGGCCTGCGTCTATAAGATTACCAGGTTCTGCAGGTGCTGATGGAGGGTATTCAACTATATCCTCTGCTCCTCTATTCTGCAAATCTATCTTGTTTTAGGTACAGGCGTCATCATCTGAATTCGGTAAAAGCACAATAATTTACATGATTAGTTATGCAGATATGCAGTGGTACGATAGTAATGCATATATAATGATTTACATGTTAAGTTATATAGAGATACCAATGTACGATAGTATTGCATATATAACTGGTTGTACACAGATACTTTGAATTTCTCTGCCTGAACTGGTATACGCTGCTGTTCTAATTGCTCCGGAAGTATGAGGTCATCTAATCGAGCACCTCCGGCTTGTCGTATAGGACTACGTGAGTATATGAAATCATCACTTTCGGAATCAGCCAGCCTGAAAAGAAGAAAGTAAAATTCAGTGAGATGTTTTATTTTCACGTTGTAAACTTTATTAGAAATACCATTCAAGAGAATCTGTACTTACGTCACACATTTTTGTAAAGGGTACAGTTGTCCTACATAAACCGCGAGGAGATATGTGGTCATAATATGAAGGCATGCTACACGCTATAGAGTGCATGAAACGTTGCACGACTCTTTATGGTAATAAGTGTAATTATGTGTCTCTTCTCCGCACTCGCTCCAAAAGTAATCCATTGCACTGTCTTCGCGATTACAGGTTAACTTATATTTCAGGCAGGGTGCAAATCGGCTCCTTAGATACGCCAAATCCAGTTGATTACGTAATATACAATGGTGGTCGTGGGGCGAGGAGTCCAACAGAAGCGGGAAATGTTCTACAGGTGGAGGCGTGTTTTTTTATTGTGGTACAAGAGAATCAAAAGGCGCATGGTCCGGGCGAAATGGAATGCTCAGCGGAGAATGATGAAGGGGCTGCTAGGTCTTACTGCAGAGGGGGAAGTGCTGTGCAAGATTTCGATTGCGTTGTTTGGAAGAGCCGGGCGGGCTAGGTGCAAAGGAAAGAATAGAATGCTGAGGGGGAGGGTAGAAGGATGCAGGTGTATGTTTGGAGGAGTCGGGCGTCTCCAAATGAAAAGCAAAGAATGGAATTCGAGGAGGGATAGAAGGGCAGAGTTGGGTATTTCATATCACGCAGGTGTTTGAGCATTGTTATTCCGGAAGGGGAAGGAAGAAGGATGCAGTTGTGCGTTCCATGCTCACATGTATTTATGGTCGTAGTGAATAGAATCCTTTCTGCCCTTGTCAGAGAGGACAACAAGAGAAGCTTAATTAGATTCATCTTTTGTCTGGGAGGGTATAACACCCGACAAAGGGACCCTGTCATCAATTGTTCATCAAACAAAGGAGATTACTGATGGACCAGATGCAAAGCAAATAATGCAGGGTGGAATAGAATGGCGTAGGTGTGTGTTTTATGTTTCGCGGTGTTGGGCTTTGTTGTTATGGAATGCAGAGGGGCAGAGTAGAAGGTGGGAGGTGTGCGTTCGATGCTCGTAGGCATTCAGGATCGCCGTGAATTGAATACAGTCTGCCTTTTTCGCGAGAACAAAAAAGAAGATTCATTGCGGTCGTATTTTGACAATAGCTAACAGGAGAGGGATATAACACCTGGCAATGTCAAATGTCATCCTTTGTTCTACAAGCTATACAAGTTTCGGCATAACCCTAAGCGAAGAGATTCACAGGAATGCACGGGGCGGGGTATGCAAGTTTTTTGCCTAAGTTGGATTCGAACTCACAAACTCTGAGCTAACTTCCTCATTTCTACACCACTAACCGGCGATCTCTATGCTTCCTGCTGTGCCAACATAATAACTGCACATATACCGTGCCGTACCAAATGTATACCCGTACATTTTCGTGCTTAGAGAAAGGAAAAGGAAACAAAAATGAATCCCGATAAACTTGCGATGCAGATTAATAGCGGGCTGGATAAACGAGAGTCTTGAGTGATTTCATTCCCATGACAAAACTCTGACACAACCCGACATTACGCTATTAGAAGAAATTGAAAAGGTACTACTGAGAATGCGCTACAACCTGGTAGGACAAACAAATCATTTAAAGTACAACAATTCAGACTCTGGACAAAGCATATCTATGAAAGGTATATCAAACATTTATAATTTTGAAGAATACTGCAAATGTCATGTGAATGAGCAAACAAGGGAAATGGTTGTAGGGGAATAAGAAAAATCCTGTTAGAAATAGATAGAGAAGTTTAGAATAGCACGTGCACAACACTTTATTTGAGCAATAACTTCTCTTAACTAAAAACGCATAAATATGCTCCTTTAACAGTGGTAGTAGCTCTTTAGATAATTTGATGGAATTGGTCAACATTTTGGATACCAGAGTTCTAAATTTCACCTTCCTCTTTTACTTTAGATATTAGTCCTGTACTTTCTGTTTTGCCTAGATATCCTAGCTTGTATATAGGAGTCCAAGGCCTCAACACCATGCTAACCCATATTCTGCAATAACCTCATTGCGAGGTGACAGTAGTGGATTACCTGAGAGGCATTCACTACTATCCAGAGAGCTTTTACTTAGAGGCAGACCTGGATGTAGCTTGCTTCCTCTACAGCAAAACAAGGCCTAGTTCGAGGAGTCCATTATTCAGATCAATCCCTTTTAGCAGACGTCGGAAACTTATGGTATCTCTACAATAGATAAGAAGTTTAAAAAGTTAGCTTGGGTCAAAATCTCTCCTTAGGGCCGAAGTTGCCAAATGTTGTAGTGGTGCGCACTTACAACATAATTTGAAGCCCTCGTATAGAAAGACTACTCTAGAAGCCCTATGCAACTTCCTGGCTGTAGCAGAAAACACATTTATGAACACACCAGAGCCATTTTGGAAAATAATCGTGTATTTAGCGAAGAGAACATTAGAATTTTACACAGACCCACTTTTGAGATCGAAGCAGGTAAAACAGAACTCCAGCATTGGGTCAGCATTGCACAATGGGGAATTGACATAAGAAAGCATATAATACATAAATAAGAGAGGATGGATTCCAGCATGTTATAAGTAGGTTTACGCCTTGAGGAGGAATTTCTGAAGTGAACCTCTGAGGTGGGGCTCCGTGATGATATAGTGAAATATATCTTCACCAAGAGTGAAAATGACTCACTTACGTAGTTAGTACAGACCATAACACTACAATTAATTTGACATGACTGTCTACTCCGTGGAATCTTAGAATGAACGCACGCTACCTCCTGCGCCGCCTTGACACAACGTGGTGAAATTCAAAAACTTCCACACGTCAATGCAATTATCGATGTTTAACAATACAGAGGGAAAATTTGTGTGTGGGTGTGTAAGCAGGGCAATCTCAGAAAACACTTAAGCGATTTCAAAACTTCCTTCACCACTGAAAAGCCCAATTCATTCTTGTAGGCTTGGGGCTATAAAACACCTTTTAGTTTCATTTCATTAATTACTTATAGATTAAAAAGTATTTACAAAGCGCTTGCACTTAAATAAGAACACACTGGAATTATAAAGGAGTATGCTTGCATTCACGTTTAGTTGACAAGCCGTTGATTGGAAATTAGTAGTTGTTACTCCAGAGAATATTCATGTAAAATAAGATAAAAGCTGCGGATATTACTTTCTATGCAATTGATATGTAGACTGGCCAGGATTCAGTAATTAAGACACAGCAAAACAAAGGAGAACTGAATCTATTTATAACGCTAGGATACGCATGCGATACCAGTGCCAAAATATTTTCATAACTATCATATCAGAAAGTTTGGCGTTATTTACCTTGTACTTACGATGTAATCAACTCCGTTAACAGGGTATGCTAAATAATGGTACAAAGAGAGAAAATTGCTAACACTAGAAATCAGGAAACCGACATTTTTTTTAATTAACTACGCATAAGATTGATCTTCTCGATGGTTGCTGACTATATGTCATTTCCAAAATCGGAGTGCGGAATCTGCATGTGTACCAGTTTTACCCCTATGATTTCTAAATTACGTGAAAACTGTTTAAATTTTATATTATTTCTAATTAGAACCAAAAATATGGTACAAAAGTTTCAAACTTCACCTGCTGTACCTACCAAATTGGGGCGAGAAATAAGAATATGGCAGCAGAAAAATTTTCTTAAAACTTCCACTCAAAATGTTGCATATATATGCAACTCTTTCTTTCAGACTGTAATCTACTTAAGTAGTCATAGAAGCGTCTTGTTTTTTTGTTTTTTGTTCCATTTCAAAAACAGGAGTTGTCCTTTTGTCGGTATGTATATACGGTCGCATTCACAGTTTTCTCCAGGAGATAACACTGCTGAAGCTCGGAGGCAAGAAGTTCCGCCTTACTTTTTGGTAGCCGCAGATCACGAACTGAGTCATAAAGCTGTTTTTCAAAGGTTGTATGTGGCTTACTGGACGGGGTCATTTCCGGAATATATTCTGGATCTTCATGTGAAAACTGAGGCTGTTGTTTGCTTTCGCCCTCCATGTCTTCATCGGACTCTATAACATAATTTTGTGGTGAGATAGGAACAGGCAGACTATCTTCGTGTGGTACTGCTCGCGCAGCTAATGTGGTAGTTGGACATATGATGGTACGCTTTGCCTTTCTCGACATTCCAGGTTGAAAAGGAGGCACCTTACCGAAATAACAATTACAGATGTGGTTGGAAGGTTCTCACTATGTCATGGGAACGGCAAGGGGCATTCACTGTAAGGCTTTGTTAAACCAACCACGGAGATTTACTGCATAGTTATTACAGCAGATATGTGGTGTTCAAGGTATTTTCCCGTGTATTTTACAGTAGAAGTAATAGTAATATGCTGTTTTTATTTATGGAGTCAATTTACGTTTCTGAGATACAAAGGCCACTTCACTGCACACATAACAGTAGTTGCTCACAATACTAACACATTTACGAGGCATAATCAGTGAATCTGAAATGTAAACCAAATAACAAATTAGTCAAGAACGTGCAGGTTATGAATAGTCAATGGATTTTGCATCCATGAGGATAAATAGGGATTTGTATTTGTTATACACATTTCATACCTTCTTCCCCAAATTGAATGTTCTTAGAACTTAAAATAAGACTGTTTACTAAGAAATAACAGAATATAGGTTTCCGTGAACACAACAAAGGACGTTTATGTAAACAAAAATGTTTCCTCTAGAAAAAAAATATACTTTGTTCAATTTTGGCAACCTGCGTTTGTAACAAAATAAAAATTAACCAACATTACAAGATTTCCCTCTATTATATAATGAAATAGTGTATTTCAGGTAAATCAGAGTGAACTAATGTTTGAAATATCATATTCGTTTATTTCACAACAACATTAATAGAAATTAACTGTTTTAACTCCAAAAGATTTTGAGCGTAGACCAGTCTTGCCTAACAAGTTACTGGACCATTCCGATTGATTTTTGTTCCACAGCCAAATTATACTTATAGGTTATGCAGCGCTTTCAGAACTTGGAACACTATCGCAAGGAGTTTAAGGAGCTCTGAAGTTCCGTGGACAGTAAAATAGATAGGAGAGAGCGAGGCCACCAAAATGGCGATACGTGGGAAAAGATATGGAAAACGAGATGAAATATTCAGCTACGCAGAGATCCTGGGGAAGAAAATGGTGACACATGGAAGAGATAGGGAAAACGAAGACAGCTGCTGGGAGGCTAGACGTCAGATGTATCTGAGGTTGGTTTGGGGACCAATTTAGCATTGATTGGAGATGGAGATAGAGCTATGCGCATATGAATATCCGTTGTCTGGTATGATGTATAACTTAAGAGCTTACTTTAACAAATATCTCTAAGAGGGTCCAAATCCACACTAACCTATACTCAGGTATTTTCCGATTTTACACTGATTTTCAGAGTTGCATTGCTCCGTCTTGAAGTATGAGCACCCAAAATAACAAATCTTGACTTCTCCATTTTCAATGTCGTTGCAGCATTCCAGGTGAATGATTTAGTTTACGGCACACCCGGTTGAGAGTGCAGATCCATGGTTCTAAAGGCGAGATATAGCGGCGTGTCGGACTTGAAAACCTTGAGAGTTTTAACAATTTCAATTTCCAAAGGGCGAATCAAAAGCATTTTTTATTCGATTCGTACAAATTTAGCAATAGTGCTCTCTTTCCCCTGGTGTGCCTGAATATTATTTTAAGAGTGCTTTGGTCGAATAAACAACAATTCAAACGTGCTGTTGAGTATGAGTTACTTGTGGGCGTCTGCAAATCCCCGATGCATCAATAGCGAGCATTATACCATTGAAAGCTCGATTTTATGCATGTACAATGTGTAAGTCTTCTCCAGGTACGCCCTCCCAGGGGCTCACCTTACGTGAGTACGTGTTTTGGCGTACTCGGGGTTCCCGAGCCACTCGTCGCCATCTTCATTGCTTCATTCCCGTCCGGCCGAGGTGAGTTCGTTCTCGTGACCGGGGGACTCAAGGTAGGCTCTCGTGCGTTCTGTGCATTTCATTCCATGACGCCTTCGCCTTCGTTTATTTATTCTCTTTTCGATTTATGCACATTTCGCACCACAACCATTCATTTACACATCTTTTTCTTCTTCGTCGGCCTACCTTGAGTGCGAAACACCCACACAATTTTAGTTCCTTTTAACCTTTTATTTTAATCCTTCGTGGACACAGCCTGACGGATATTGTAGCACTGGGTGCGCAGCTGGGTGAGTGGGTAATGGCGTCATCCCCACCACCCGGAGTCGTCATGTAGGGTTTGTGTTCGTATCGGGTGCTCAATTGCAGTCCCGCGGGGGGGTTCATTGCATGAGCTGCTGACTTCTGAAGGCGATTGGGTCACTTTGTCTATGTTGTGGGAGGTGTGACCCTGGGGTGAGTTTGATATAGATAGGCCACTCACCTAAGCTAGGGTAACGCCCGGGAATTCAGAGCCCGAGGTCGGAGACGGTTGCAATGGTGGAAGATTTTTTACGCTATGGAGCACCCTTTCTCCATAATTAACAAGTGCCGAAAAGTTATTGCAACAGAAGTAGCACTACCAAAAGCTGGTTGTTACTTAGTGATTACCCGTACAGAGGAAGGACAATCATTCGAGAAGGTGAAACCTTTTATAATCCAGAACGGCATTGACTCAATTGCTGGTCCTGTTCATTCCTGCACTCGCCTACGAAACGGTTCATTGTTGGTTCAGAGTAAGTCCGATCAACAAAGTAAGACGTTGCTGCGCGCCACGCTTTTCCACGGTTATACTATCCTTGTTGAGAAGCACCGCACCTTGAATTCCCGTCGAGGCGTCGTCACCACCGACAGCCTCGACGGAATATCAGACGATGAGCTGGTCGATTATCTTTACGACCAAAAGCTTACAGCGGTTCATCGAGTGCAGGCTAAACGCGACGGTGTGTTGGTACCTACTCGTACCCTGTTTCACACGTTCGATGGCGTGGATCTGCCCACTAGTATTTCAGCAGGGTACGAACGTGTTGCTGTGAGGCCCTATATTCCTAGACCTCTGCGTTGTTTCAAATGCCAGCGTTTTGGGCATACGCAAGTCTGTTGTAAAAGTGCCGTATCCATCTGTGCCTCATGTAGCCAGCCGTCACACAAAGGTACTTGTTCATCAGGAACCGTCTGCGTTAATTCCAAAGGGTCTCATTCTGCTTCATTTGCCGACTGTCCGCGGTACTTGGACGAGAAGGCGATCCAGGAGGGTAAACGAGAAACTCTCCCTCGCCGAAACCTGGAAGCGTTACCATGCGCGCCAACCTTCACTCCTGCGATCGGGAACATTCAGTTCTGTTGTTGCCTCGCCAGTACCCCGAAAGGATGCAGCGACACAAACTTGGACCATGACTGCATTGGCCGCCACTATCATCCGGCCTTCCATTTCAGCTACAGTTACCAAGCCCTCTAAACCTGGTCCAAATCTATGAAGTCACAAGGCAATGAGAAGAAATCGAAGTAGAAATTTCGTAGGGAATATTTTTTGAAAGACCCTCCGCGTGCGCGGGGCAAGACAAGTTCACGTTCTCCTCCTCCTCCTCCTCCTCCTCGGAGATTGCAGTTCCAGGATGCTCCTGGGACAAGCCGCGCTCAGCGAACCCATTCACCGTTGCCACCCAGAACCGATTCTCGGCGCTTGAATCGGTTTCTGGCTCTGAGCGCGTGGGCCCTCCCTTCGAGGAGGCTATGGTGTCTGATCAACTCCATTCCAAAACCCCGAGCCCAAAGGTTAAGAAAAGATAATTTTAAGCCGCCCTTCTAACTAGACAGTCTATCCTTTTTTCTTAATGGCTATGCTGACCTGGAATTTACGTGGTTTACGATCGCATAGGGCGGAACTACAACTTTTATTGCGTTCCCATTCACTTATGGTCGTGTGTTTGCAGGAGACCAAGCTTGGCCCTCACGACCCCTTTGATGTCCGAGGGTATACTCCGGTTCGCTACGATCTTGAACTGGAGGAGGAAATTCCTGCTCATAGAGGTGTCATGTTATTAGTGCGCAACGACGTTCATTTTCAAACACTCACTATTACGTCCGCCTTGCAAGCTGTTGCCGTTAAACTACTCTTATCTGGCCTTTTCGTTTCTGTTTGCTTTGTGTATTCACCTCCATCGTCTCCTCTCGCTAACGCGGACATTCGCGCTTTCCTGTCCGCTCTCCCAACACCATTTCTTCTGTTGAGAGATTTTAATGCCCATCAGCCACTGTGGGGTTCGCCAAGGGCTTGTGCGAGGGGAACTCTACATTCTGACATTTTTTATCTGTTCAACCTCTCTATTCTCAACACAGGCGAGCGTACGTTTCTTTCTGATTCTTCCGGTACATTTTCTCACTTGGACCTTGCCGTTTGCTCACTCCCGCTTGCTAGACGTCCGTAGTGGAACGTCGTCGCTGACACCTACTCCAGCGACCATTACCCCTGCATCGTTTCTCTTCTGTCTCACCACGTCCAGCAATCTAGGATATCTACCTGGATATTCACAAAAGCCGACTGGAGATTGTATTCCAGCCTCGTGTCTTTTGCGGACCAGCCCCTCACTGACGTTAACCAAATGGTGCAGCAGCTTACGTCTAAGATTCTATTGGCTGCCGAACGCACTATTCCCCGATCATCCTCTTACCCTCGGCGTATTCCTGTTCCGTGGTGGAACGAGGATTGTCGGGACGCCGTTCGTGCTCGTAGGACTGCGCTTAGGGTGTTTCGGCGACACCCTACACTTGATAATTTGGTTACTATTAAACAATCGCCCGCCAGGGCTCGTCGCATTATTCCGGATAGCAAGAATGCATCTTGGACTCGTTTTAACGAATCTTTTAATCGCTTCACACCTTCCTCTGTTGTTTGGGATAAACTTCGTCGCTTCTCCGGTAAAGTGCAGCATTGCACTGTGTCTGGCCTTCAGGGTTCCAATGCCACCATAGTGGATCCGGCTGCCATTGCTACTACTCTGGGTGTTGCCTTTGAGACTGTTTCCACTTCAGACCATTATTCCGCCGGCTTTCGCAATATTAAAGACCGGCTGGATTCCGCAGCATATAATTTTCGATCTGCTAATAATGAATGTTATAACGAACTTTTCACAATGAGGGAGCTGGAGCACGCTCTTCATTTCTCTAGGCACTTCGCTCCTGGGCCGGACGGCACTCATGTCCTGGTGTTGCAGAAACTTTCAGCCGATAGTAAACTCTTTCCCTTACAGGTCTATAACCGTATATGGCAATACGGCTTTTATCCTTCCGTTTGGCGCGAAGCCACCATTGTCGCTATACTTAAGCCTGGTAGGGACCGCCAACTACCTTCGAGCTACCACCTTATCTACCTCACCAGTTGCATTTGCAAGGTGATGGAGCGCATGATTAACGGACGGTTGACATGGTGGCTTGAGGCTAAGAAACTTCTAGCGAACGCTCAGTGCGGATTTCGTCGCTGTCGCTCTACAGTCGACCATCTTGTGTCCCTGTCGACGCATACTTTGAATGGATTTTTGAGAAAGTGTCAAACCGTGGCTGTGGTCTTTGATCTGGAGAAAGCTTATGACACTTGTTGGAGGGACGGCATTTTACGTACACTTCACGCATGGAATATACGCGGTCGTTTTCCCATATTTGTTCGGGAGTTTATGACGGACCGCGTCTTTCGTGTGCGTGTGGGCTCGGTTTTATCTAGTCGTTTTATTCAAGAGAACGGAGTACCGCAGGGCTCTGTACTCAGTGCCGCACTTTTTGCGATAGCTATCAACCCCATTGTTGATTGTATTCGACCTGGCATTTCATCGTCCCTTTTTGTTGACGATTTTGCCATTTATTGCAGTTCACGGCGGACCTGTCTACTCGAACGCCGTCTCCAGAGCTGTATTGACCGTCTCTACACCTGGAGTAACGCCAACGGCTTTAATTTCTCCGCCGAGAAATCCGTCTGCATAAATTTCTGGCGCCGGAAGGCTTTCCCTCCGGCCTCTCTCCATCTTGGGTTGGAGGTCCTTTCATTTGCAGACGAGGTGAAATTGTTGGGGTTGATCTTTGATCGAAAGCTGAGCTGGACTTCTCACATTTCCTTTTTAAAAGCAAAGTGTGACCGTTCTCTTAATCTTTTAGTTGCGGGAGGGTAAACCTCTCCCGTTAGTCTGGGGTACCTCTTCTTGTTCGTGTCGTCGGGAGGAGGTACTTTTAGCGCGTTTACGAATCGGACATTGCCTTTTAAGTCATAGATACCTGCTTAGTGGTGATCCCGCAGCACTGTTAGCAGTGTGATGCGCCCTTAACGGTTCGTCACATTTTAACAGAGTTTCAAGTTTTAGCTCCGTTGTGCGTTCGTGTTGGTCTGCCTGTTGGCTTAGCCAACGTTTTGGCAGAGGGCGCGCGGGCTGTAGAATGTCTTTTACGTTTTATCAGTGACATTGGTTTTGGCCGACGCATTTGATACGCTGAGCGTCTTTTGACTGTGTGATTTTATATTGCCTTTTAATGGGGCCTCTACTCCCCAGTGGACATCTGGGGCTCATGTCCCTCGCATTCAGCAGTTCTTGACACGTTGTTTTACTGTTTTATTGACCATGCTTTTAGTGTGTTTTTGAAATCTGGTGTTTTGTTTTTACCTTTTGGATATCGCGGGTTTGTGTCCCGTTTTTTTAACCATGCGGTTTTTTACCCGTCTTTTATTTTTTGGGCTTAAATTTTATACTTTGTAAGGGCACTGATGACCTTAGCTGTTTAGCGCCCTTAAACCGCATCTCATCATCATCCAAGCTAGCACCACCCAGCATTCAGCAGGCGCGCGGTGTTGGGGTTAAGCGCAAAGGTTTTGGATTGATTTCGCAATTAATAAAGGTACTATCGTATGTATTTAGGGTATTTCTAGTAGTATCACAATATTTAGGTCATGTTAGTATGTAATATAGATATTATCATTGGTATTTAAGGTAATCTACAGAGGACTTCAAACCATTACAAAAAATTCTTATGCAATATTATAACACTTATATACGTTTGATAAGTTTTATAAACCTCTATACGTTAAACAGTGTGGGGGACGGAGAGGACTAAACTGTGTATAGGAATATAGTAAGGGTATATCGAAGTAGTACAAACAAACTCATCAACATACTTGAGTAGATATAACGTTGTATTTCGCTTCATTGCTTTATATGGTTACAGTTTTGTCTACATACAGCAGCTTCATCAGTGAATAATTGCTTCATTAGATAAGGATTGTAAGCCTCTCCTCTATTATCTGGGTTTCAGATGTGCAGTAGGATTTGCTTCTAATGCCACTGCCATCTTATTATTCTTTCTCCTATCAGGTGTATGCTAGGTGTATACGCAGCGCATGAGTAAAATTCCATTTTTAAAATTGTAGCCTCGCGTAAAAAATCTTCATCTTGAGATCCAGGTTACATTCTCTTCAGCGCTATTTGTAATACCGCAATGTCTACATGTATATGGTTTTCTTCCATCTGCGGCAATATCTGTTTTATCATCGTATGGAGTCAACGTGATTTTATTCACCTGCACTGAGATAACAGCATGCTTTCGTGATAGGATTACTTTCATCGGGGTTATTATTTCTTGGGTTTTAGACTTTATAGCTCTCAAATGTATTATACGCTTAAGAGTACTACGTTTTATGACTTTAATATCTTTTATCGTTGAGCCTTGGGTATCCAGTGCACACATCTTAGGTCGTAGTCCAACAAAGCGCAGCATGAGTTTGTTATTAGCCTCATTTTTAGATTTTCCCAGCACCTTCTTGTTTAGAGTGGAGTGGCATATACGTTTGGCAGGTTAATCAGCAGCATCTAGATGCTCAAGAAAAGGTAGCTTGTCCTGTAATACATCTTCAATTGTCACCCGATGAATGCACGAATCAATGACCATATGCATAAGCTTCAGATTTTCCGCTCCACTATAGGGCAACAACGCATTATAATGATAGTGATATATTAATACCTTGTATATGTCCAACGCACTCATTCCAATGTATATAGGCTTGTTGAATACAATCTGTCTGGAGCCCATATGCACAGCAGCTAAATTAGCTCCATATATTGTCGTATAAATAAACGTAGGCTTGGCGATCAAACTTTCCAGAGACATATCGTTTCTAACCAACCGCATATCCAAACGATTACGGAGGTTCTCTATAGTTCCTCCAATTATGACATTGTTGAACAGCTTGTATACATCCTTCTCGAAATCATTCGCAGCCTGTTTTCGTAGTCTGCTGTTAAATTCCACATAAGGTTTTAACCACCGATACTGTCGAAATTGTAGCATACGACGAATTTTACTCAAACGTAGCCCATGACTAGGAGCTTATTTTAAAGAAATTTAATGTGCCAAACACTTCTTCGGAGGTGAAAGATAAGGCACTGGTTTCTTTTTAGACAATTCCTTAGGCTTCAAACACTCAGGCCAGAAATGTATGTCATTGTGTAGATCGTGAAGTTCCGCAGGATGCTCGACGTCATCTTCCAATATGTATACATGAGGATCATCTTTTTATACTGTTTCTACGTTATATCCAAAGGAGAAACCCACTTAAATCCACCGTAAGGGAGCGCGTGGCAAATTGCCCAACCATACTGGTTATTTGTACCCTCATATGTGATCAATTGGGTTGGTTTCGACGGATCAAAGTTATCCATATGGGTGTTGTTTGCTTCGGCATACCGGTGGAGTTTTGACACAAATATCCTGTTATACCGGATTCTACCATGTGTAGTTAATTATAATCCAGAAGCAGTTGAAACTAAATGCAGTGTACTGAAGCATGATATCCCAGGTATGCCTAGAGAGGTGAAAAATGAACATGGTCGACTTTATGAGTTTTCAGGGTCTTATCCCTAAATATCTCAAAGATATCCGATTGCAGAAGAGCATCTGAGGTTAAGTACATTCCCTGTACTCGCACAGGTTTCTCGGATTAAACAGTCTCCTCAAATTTCCATCATTATTGTAGTCGGCAGCACTAATTTCTTCTTCATTTAATCTAATGTAGGAAGAATCCTTAGGAGGCAAGCAGGTTTCGTTCAAGATATCCCATAACTGACGTAGTCATAGGGAAATACTCCTTTATGAATTATCAACTTCAACTTGTCTTCTCTAAAAATACTTCAGTGTTTCATGATGCGATGTTAGCGTTTTTATCTTTTTATCCAACTTCGCAATCAGGAACTGGAATCTGCCCACAATCCGGAGCTTTATATCTACAAGTTTCTTGGAAAAACATATATAGCTTTCTTCAGAGCTAGGAATTACCTCTAGTCGGTCACTCCTACATTGTGGCTCACTAACAGTGAAATGCGAGTGATACCGATTGAGGCTGTGCATGAAAATGGAGATATATTTAGGTAGTTTGTGGGAAAATTAGATTGATTGTGAGGACTTTCTCGATATTCACCACTGATAAAATCATAGTCGCGTAATTTGTAGTTCCTTTCTGTAAAGGTTTTACCACACAGGTAGCATACTGCACAGGAGTGGGAATCCTTCTGCTGTTCATCCGTACGTTTATACTCCTGGTAGGGGATTGTATAGGAAGTTTCCTGATTGAGGATGAACTTGGACATGGAGTGAAAAGCTTTGAAAATCTCCATAGATATCGTAAGCTTGTTTCAACATATTTTCAAAAATTTTAAATTCCACGACAGAGTTCTCCTTTGTAGGCATAACTGCCCCTGTAATGTCATGTTGGTTACAGACGGATGCATGTTCTTCTAGTTTTTCCACCCCACTTCGTCCATATCCATCTTCAAGATGTGTGAAACACCTCTTACAAGTGAACACTCGGGCATTATGTTTAGTGTTCTGACGTCGAATAGATTTTTCAAAATTCTTAATATATACATAGTGATGTACCCCTGTGTTATCAACTAGTATTGAAAAGTCACGCTGATCGGCCAGTTCAGTTTCAACAATTTTATTGGATAGGCTTCTTGCTTCACATCCAGCCCGATAACATTGATAGACATCCTGTTAAGCTTCGTAACTTTAGGTTTCAGGGCTAGTGTAATAGGGTATAAAACACAGCTTAAGTCATACTTATCTTGAAGTTGCTTGTATTTGCTAAAGCGTTGAGTATTTTTGCTAACGAAGTGTGCTAGTACAGAATACATTAGGTATTTCTCGTGGCTATCGTTCTGGATGCTTATACAAGCTTCTTTAGCTCCAACAAATGGTGTTAGAGGTATGTAGCTACTTCCTCGTAACGGATTATGCTTGTTCATACGAAGCCGAAAATCTTAGAGAGAAAGCAAAGCCCAGTTGCTACCCTTAGGCTGCAACGCCTCCATTTCAGTAACCAATTTCTTGAATTTCCTTTCCGGTATGGAGTCCAGATTCGTTTCTAGAAATACCCTGATTCTGCATTTTAAATTTTTTATCAAATGCTTCTCCAATACTGTTCACAAAAGACATTCAAACAGCAGATTAATTTTCAAACCCTTGTGAGTACCTAATTCTTTCTGAAGAGGCTGGATTATTTTCTGTTTTGCTTCCTGCAGATAAACATTCATATTCTTGGGTGAATTACATCGTATAAAATACGATTTACAGCGTCCTTTGAATGTAGTGTCATAATACTTCATGCCATACACAACTATTGTCGATAATAACGGATGTCTAGTAGGCTCCAATGGACTTTTCCTCTTAAGACGACTTAATTCATACACATCGTCATGTCGGTATCCCTTATAACCATCGCTGAAGACGGCGTTACAATACCTGCACTTGAAGGCTCATTTACAGGTCGTTTCATGCCTTCTCTTATGGTAACTTTGTATGACTTTCATTCCGCATTAGCCTCAGGGATATCCAGAGGCACCTGAAATGATATCCTTATGTGCAGAGTTGTTCATCTTTACTCTTGATGTAATAGCGTATTAATTCTTCAAGTAAATGTAGACTTCTTCACCTGGATAACACCTTTGAAAGCTGATTATTCTTTTAAGAACACGAAGTTGACAGCTCAAGACTAACTAGTGCAATGAAGGTCAGCCCCGAATGCATCCTACTTATAGAGGGAGCACAAAACTTTCAGTTAAATCATGTATTGAATTTTAATAATAAAACGATGATTAAGTGTCCAAGCTCCTATATATGAATAGATATTAGCGCATGGGTTCGGGCGTATCCGAATCTATTCGTGCATGTTTTGTGTTCGGGGGTGTTCGTATGTCTTCGTGCATGCCCGTGTGTTTAGGGAGGTGTTGGTATACATTTGCAGGTGTTCATGTATGTTTATGTATGTGTTCATATGCATTTGAATATGTGGTTGAGTGTGTATGTATATAGCCGTGTATGTCGTGTATACGGGTATCTGTTTGTATGCAGGTTCGTGAGTGTATGTGTATGTGTTAATGTGTGTTTGTCTATGTGTTAATGTGTGTTTATGTATGTTTTCGCGTGATGTGGTCGTGTATGTAGGTTTGTGAATGTAATAGAGCGTGTCTACATAGTCCTGCCTTCCATGTATAGAGGTGTGTGTGCCTGTTCAGGTGTGTTTATGCATATATTGGTGTTTATTTGTATATGCTTTAGTGTGTGTTTGTGTTTTTGTTTGATTGCGGTCGTGTTTTTTGTGTTTGTGAACGTGATTGAATATGTCCGTATATAGCTGTGTATATGTGGTAAAGTGTGTCTGTATATAAACGTACATGCCATGTATACGGTGTTTGTGTTTCTTCATCCATGAGGTAATGTGTGAGGTGATGTATACAGTTCTTTAACGAAATCAATTTCTATCTCTCGCGAGTCTACAGTTATTTACGCTGAATGAACTTATGAGTGCTTGAAATTAATGAATAAATAGAATTTCTGATGTGATACGTTCACATGGCATTCTCTACCTCTATCCTTATTAGTGTAAATATAAATATCTGTTACTAAGACTATTTTTATATCTACTACATTTTAATCTAAATAAATCTTTGTAGAATAGCAACTTTACACAATTTCGTTATAGCTGTAAAGAGAATAATGATAGTCAAACGTTTAAGACCTGAGCGCTATTCGTAAGGCTTAAAATTCCACAGTTTCTCCGCAATCGCGTGAAACAGCCGAGTGTTCATAAAAGTTAGAATGCCATAGAAGCTATCAATTCTGGAAGTTAATAAGGAATGTATAGAAAATGACATGTGCTACCAAAACGTTATTTGAAATAAACTATGTGTTTTAAAGTGGTCTACATATTCGTATGTGGTATGCTTTCACCTATCGCTTAATGTTTACCTATTAAATGTGATAATGCAAATTCCTTTCGAAAGAACAAGACATCACACTGTGTGAAAGCGGCATTTAGTTAAGTAACAAAACGGCAACATTTAGCAGAAAAGAAAACGTCACAGAACCTTAAAACAGGCGTATGCTGTAAGAGGGTTCCCCGGTTTGATTTAGCACCACAGCAGGGAAAGAATTTCTTAAACAGGAATTATTCCTTACCTTGCAGAATCGTGAATTATGTACGTGAGTGTGAATGAATGTGTCCCCAAATTAAACTTAAGATGGAATTTCTGATGTGCTAAATTCACATCACTTTCTTCACCTCTGTCCTTGTTAGTGGATATACAAATTCCTCTTACTAATGCTTATTTGTGTATATACTAAATTTTTACCCAAATAAACCATTGTAGATATAGGCGCATTACACATTTTTATGGATGCAAAGAAAATAGTGACAGTCATACGTTTAAGAACTGAGCACTATACACCGGTCCTAAAATTCCATACTCTTTCCATGCAAATTCAAGAAAAAGCTGAGTTTTGACAGGAGCTAGAATGACCGAGAAATACCCAGTCTAGTTTGAAAAAGGAATATCTCGGACTTGGCTGATGCTATAAAAAGTTATTTGAACTAACTTGTATGTTTTAAAGTGGACTACATTTCTTGTGTACTATGGTTTCCTATATCGCTTAACGTTTACCAATTATATAAGATTACACAAAATTCCTTCTCAATAAAGACGTTTTAAAGGATATTTCCTTAAAAAATTCCAGATATGTTTTATTTGCTATATGATTGTCTTAAATATATGACATTTAATGCGAATCCTTAGGGTCGGGTATGAATGGATGAAGTGAAGAAGCCGTAGGAACTTACAGGTCACTGACAGAATGGTCGCAGAGACGTACAGAAGTTCTCGTCAGACATATGAGCGCACGAATACCTCCTAACACATACAGCAGCACATGCGATCGCATACATGCATACAAGAACGCACACACGCACATACAAAGATATATATATATATATGCACATAAAACATTTACATACAGGCAAAAACACCCACACACACACGAATATGCACACACAAATACATACACTCCTATACACGACATACACTGCTATATGCGGACACACTCTAACACATACAGAAACACATGCAACTACATCCATGCATACAAGCAAGCACACATTTGCAGACGCATACAAAGACATCTACATACATGCACACACAAGTATACCCAAGCATATATAAAACACACACACGCATACATTCATAAATACATACGAACATACCCACACGTATAGGCTTGTATACACGACATATAGAGTTATATGCAGACACACACTATTACATGCATAAACACAAGCCATACGAGCACATCTCATAAGCATAGGAACATACACACAAACACACAAGAGCATATACACACATACACGAACATGTACACAAACACACCCACAGCTATATACAGACACACTATCAAAAACATAAGTACACGCATAAACACCATATATATTATATGCACGTCTATATACAGACACACTCTACCACATGCATAAACACAGAGAAACGCACAAATACACACGAGCAAGCACACAAACAAACACACCCATATGTATATGGGCATACAGAAACACTCTATCACATTTACAAACACACTAATAGACCGCAAACACACACGAGCACATACCCAAACACACATGAACATGCACACACACTTACACCTCTATAAATGACATACACGACTCCATAGAGACGCACACTGTCACATGCACATACACACAAACACGTTAGCAAACACACACTAACACACACACGAACGTGCATGCAAACAGATACAGCCGTATACACGACATACACGGCTATATACATAAAAGCTCAACCACATATACAAACGCATATGAACGCATACATAAACATATATGAACACCTGCAAATACATTACCAACATCTCCCCCAAACACACGGGCATGCACGGAGGCATGCGAAAACACACGAATATGCACGAATTCATTCGGATGCGCCCGAACTTTTGCGGTAATATCTATTGATATATAGGCTATTAGAGCTTAATCATCGTTTTATTATTAAATTCAGTGCACGACTGAACTGTAATATTTGTGCTGCCGCTATAAACAGGATGTCTACGGGCGCGGACTTTTATTGCCCTAGTTAGTCTTGAGGTATCAAATTCGTATTCACTCAAAGAATAATCAGCTTTTGAAACTGTTATTCAGGTGAAGAAGTCTATATTTTCTTGAAGAAGAATTAGTACGACATTACTTCAAGAGTAAAGGTGAACAACTCTGCACATAAGGATATCATTCGGCCTCTAAATATCCCTGCGGCAAATGCGGAAAGAAATTCATACAAAATTATCATAAGAGAAGGCATGAAATGACCTGTAAACGAGTCTTCAAGTGAAAGTACTGTAACGCAGTTTTCAACGATGGTTATAAGTGAGAGCGGCATGAAAATGTGGGCGAATTAAGCCGTCCTAAGAGGAAAAGTCGATTGGCACCTACTAGACATCAGTTATTGTCAACAATGGAGGAGTGTGACATGAAGTAGTATGAGAATCCATTCGAAGTTCGCTTGAAATCGTATTTTATACGATGTAATCCATCCAAGAGTATGAATGTTTATCTACAGGAGGCAAAACATCAAATAATCCAGCCTGTTCAGAAAGAATTAGGCAATCAAAAGAGTGTGAAAATTAATCTGCTGGTTGAAGTTCGTTTTGTGATCAGTATTGGAGAAACCTGAAATAAGAGATTTAAAACACAAATCAGGCCGTGGTTTTAGAAACGAATCTGGAGTACATGTTGGAATAAAAACTCAACAAATTGATTACTGAAATTAAGAAGGCGCAGCTTAAGGGCAGGAATTGGGCTTTGCTTGCTGTGGAAGGAGTTCGGCTTCGTATAAACAAGTAATATCCATTACAGGGAGGTAGCTACATACCGCTACCACCATCTGTAGGAGCTAAAGAAGCCTTTATAAACAACCAACGAAAAATGTGCCATTTATTATCTACTATCCAATTTAGTCAGCAACAAGCCTCAATGCGTCCGCAAATACAAGCAAATGTAAGATAAGTACGACTTCAGCTGTGTTTCATACCCTACTATACTTTCCCAAATACCCAACATTGAGAAGCTTAACAGGATGTCTACCAAAGTATTCGGGCTGGATGAGAGGCAAGAAGTGTATCCAATAAGGGTATTTTATATTGAACTAACTTAACACCGCAACTTGATAATGCTAATTTTTTTATTTATGGACACTGTTTACCTACTATGGTCCTTAGAGTTCCATTCTATATTGGGCGTGAAAGACAGGTAATGTTGCTCAGAGGCATCTTTATCAGGATTTAGGTTCTTTTACGTGCCGTAAATCTACGGCATGGGAACATCGGCTTTACTTCCCTTCCAAAGGAAGCCATGCTAAGGATATTTACGCCCGAAAAAATCCATCGCCCTCCGCCGTTTTGAACCCGCGACTTCGGGAACTAGAGGCTAGCATGGTACCCAGTACACCACGGAGGGCGACATAATGCTAAGTGATAACGCAGGAACACGTCAGTATCCATACATCAAGAATTTTAAAAAACCTATTCGACGTCAGAAAACTAAACATAATGGACGATTATTCACCAGTAGGAAGTCTTTCACACACTTTGACGATCGATGCGAACGAAGTGGGCTGGAGAAATTAGAAGAACATGCATCCATCTGTAAATAACATGATTTCGCAAGGGTAGTTATGTCTACAAAGGAGAACTCCGTAGTGTTATTTAAAATTTTTGAAAGGATGTTGAAACTAGCTTACGTCATCTATGCAGATTTTGAAAGCATTCTCACTCCATGTCATACATGTGTGCCCATCCTGAAACTTCCTATACAGCCCGATAAAAAGAGCACACTCCGATGAGTTCCTGTTTACGTGAAACACGCACAATCCGGTGAACGTTTGGAAACTGGCCTTCGTAAGCAATCCTATGTATATCGTGGTTATGAAGCTGCTCAGAAGTTTATTGTATACTTGATATCCATTGCATAAAAGATGGATAACATATACAAACCTGCCAAGCCTCTGAAACTTAAAGATCAATAGCAGGAGGATTTCGACTGCTCTACAGTGTGCTATTTGTGTGGTAATACCTTTACAGATAAGAACTACAAAGTACTCGTCCAGGATCATATTAGTGATAAATATCAGCAAGTTTTCATAACGAACATAGTTTGTCCTGACAAAAGCCTAAGTGTATCCCCATCTTCATTCATTACAGCTGTGTGTACGATTCGCATTGCGTTGTAAGGGAGCTGGGACGTACGAGTGAGCAAATACGTAATGCCTAACTCTGAAGAATGCTATATATGATTTTCCAAGAATGTTGGAGATATAAATCTCCGGATTGTGGACAGTTTCCGGTTCCTGATTGCAAACTTGGATAAGAAGGTAAAACCGCTAACATCGCATCATGAAACACTGAAGTATTTTTAGAGAAGACAAGTTGAAGTTGATAATTCATAAAGGAGTATTTCCCTATGACTACGTCAGTTATGGGATATCTTGAACGAAACCTGCTTGCCTCCTAAGGATTCTTTCTACATTAGATTAAACGAAGAAGAAATTAGTGCTGCCGACTACAATGATGATGGAAATTTGCGGAGACTCTATAATCCGAGAAACCTGTGCGAGTACAGCGAATGTACGTAACCTCAGATGCTCTTCTGCAATCGGATATCTTTGAGACATTTAGGGATAAGACCCTGAAAACGCATAAAGTCGACCATGTTCATTTTTCACCTCTCTAGGCATACCTGGGATGTCATGCTTCAGTACACTGCATTTAGTTTCAACTGCTTCTGGATTATAATTAACTACACATGGTAGAATCCGGTATAACAGGATATTTGTGTCAAAACTCCCACCGGTATGCCGAAGCAAACAACACTCATATGGATAACTTTGATTCGCCGAAACCAACGCAATTGATCACATGAGGATGCAAATAACCAGTATGGTTGGGCAATTTGCCACGCGCTCCCTTACGGTGGATTTAAGTGGGTTTCTCCTGAGGATATAACGTAGAAACAGTGTAAGAAGATGATCCTCATGTATACATATTGGAAGATGACGTCGAGTATCCTGCGGAACTTCATGATCTACACAATGACATACCTTTCTGGCCTGAGTGTTTGAAGCCTAAGGAATTGTCTAAAAAGAAACCAATGCCTTATCTTTCACCCCTGAAGAAGTGTTTGGCACATTACATTTCTTTAATGTAAGCTCCTAGTCATGGGCTACGTTTGAGTAAAATTCATCATATGCTACAATTCCGACAGCATCGGTGGTTAAAGCCTTATGTGGAATTTAACAGCAGACTACGAAAACAGGCTGCGACTGATTTCGAGAAGGATGTATACATGCTGTTCAACAATGTCATAATTGGAGGAACTATAGAAAACCTGCGTAATCGTTTGGATATGCGGTTGGTTACATGAGATAGGACTCTAGAAGGGTTCATCCCCAAACCTACGTTTATCGATAGGACAATATATGGTGCTAATCTAGCTGCTGTGCATATGGTTTCTAGACAGATTGTATTCAACAAGGCTATATACATTGGAATGAATGCGTTGGACATCTTCAAGGTATAAATATATTACTATTATAATGCGTTGTTGCCCTATAGTGGAATGGAAGACCTGAAGCTTATGTTTATGGACATTGATTAGTGCCTTCATCGGGTGGCAACTGAAGATGTGTTACAGGACAAGCTACGTTTTCTTGAGCATCTAGATACTGCTGATTAGCCTGCCAACCATATATGCCACTCCACTCAAGTCAAAAATGTGCTGGGAAAATCTAAAAATGAGGCTAATGGCAATCTCATCCTGGCTTTGTCGGGCTATGATCTAGGATGTACGCACTAAATATCCTAAGCTCAATGATTAAAAAGATTAAATTCATAAAGCGTAGTGCTATTAAGCAGCATATTGTATTTACAGGTATACAATCTTAGAACCCAAGAAATAATAAAAATCCGATGAGTCTGTTCCTGTCACGAAAGCATGCTGTTACTTCAGTGCAAGTAAATAAAATAGCGTTGACCTCTTACGACGATAAAGGAGTTATTACCGGAGATAGAATGACAACATATGCATGTGAACATTGCACTATTATAGTCAGGCCGAAGAAAATGTACCTTGCATCTCAAGATGAAGATTTTCTCTGTAAGTCTATAATTTTAAAAATGGAAGTTTACTCTTTCGCCGCAAATACACCTAGCAGACACCTGGTAAAAAAAAGAAGAATAAGAATGAGAAGATGAAAGAGGAGTCGTTAATTCTGCCATTAGGAGCATACCCTGGTGCTGGTCTCAAGCCCTGATAAAAGAGGAGTGACGTCTACCCTTACAATCCTTATCTAATGAAGCAATTATTAACTAATGAAGCTACTACACTTAGACAAAAGTGTAACCACATAAAATAATAAAGCTGAATATAACCTTATAATATCTCCCCAAGCATGTTGATGAGTTAACTTGTACTACTTCTGTATACCCTCACTATAACCCTATAAGCAATTTAGCCCTCACACGCTCTTTAACCTATAGAGGCTTATAAGATTTAGAAAACGCATATAAAGGTGTTGTATAATTGGATAAGGAATGTTTATAAAGTATTGAATTTCTCTCTGAATTACCTCTTAAAATGACTTAGATACCCATGATAGTACCTGAACCAGCCAAAATTACATAAAATATCTGCGATACGAATCGCTGCTCGAAATTATCCCGAAAGCCTGTGATATTACCTGAATTACCCCAAATAACTACGATACTACCTGAGTTACCTGTGAAATCAGCCCAACTGTGCTGCGCTCAACAGCATGGAATCTGCCCGCCTGCTGCATGCTGGGTTGTACATTTTACATGCAGTAAATTGAGCTTTCAATGTTATAGCGCCGCTGTGGATGCTTCAGGAACTTGTAGACAACTACAAGGAATTAATACTCAATAGAAAGCTTGAATTGGTGTTGATTCGGCTCAATGACTCTTAAAACAGTATTCAGGCATCTCAGGAGGAAGAGAATGATATTGTTAAAGTGGCGCGGATCGAGTGGAAAATGCTTGTAATTCGCCTTGCTGTTGCTGCAAAGTTTGAGATCCTTAAGATGATCAAGTCGGACAAGCCGCTATATCTCGCCTTTAGGACTATGGATCTGAACACTCAACCGGCTGTGTGGCAATCTAAACCATTCACCTGTAACGCTGCAAGGACATTGAAAATGGAGAAACCAAGATTTGCTATTTTGAGTGTTCAGACTTCAAAACCGAGTAATGCAACTAATAAAATCAGTGTTAATTGGGCAAATATCCGAGTATAGATTACTCTTGGATTGAAACCTCCTTAAATACGTTTATTAAAGAGATTTCTTATGTTATACATCATACCAGACAGCGGACGCGCATACTCTCTATCTCCATCTCCAATCAATGCTAAATTGGTGCCTAAACCAACCTCAGGCATACTTAACGTTTAGCCTTTCTAGCACCTATCCTTGTTTTCTCTATCTCTCCCTAGTATCAGCACTTTCTACACCTCGAACACCGCCTAGCGTAGCATTTTACCTCGTTTTCCCTATTTTCTCCATGTATCAGCATTTCAGTGGCCTCGCTCTCCCCTATCTATTTTAATGTTTCAAATATTTTTGGATAAATATCAGGTCACTTTTTCATCCCTTATTAGGGATAGCCGGGTCTTTAAAAAATTAAATGTTATAAGTGATAAAGGGGAGAATTCACCATAAAAATCTTATAGATCATCTACACAATAATTTGATAAAGAACGGGCGAGGTAAATGAAATTAATTCGTCACTGTATTTCAAACACTACCCGTGCAACGTCAGACAGCCAGCTGGTCTAATGTAATCTGGTGGTGGAGTCTTTCTACCCTTTCCATCATCTCTTTACCTTCTTTTTCCTTAATTTCATGTTGCTTCTTTACTTTCACTTCTTTAAATTGGAAATGGAAATACATTGTCGGACATTCTATTTGCTTTCCTACGGCATATTGCATGACCATGTGAAATGCATTAATTTCAAGAAAAATAATAAGAAATTAAGAATCATATTTTCATTCACAATATATTTTGCAAAATAGCGCCTAAACCCACAGCTTATTGCCCTAGGGCAATGGAATAGCACATTCTCCTATAATAAACACTTATATACTAAACATCAGTTGCAAAATTATCTCGAATATAATTTATCCTATCACATTTATACTGGTTTGTGATCCTTTGTTATTGCAGAATTTCACGTGCTCTATTGCATTTACTAAACATAAGCCAACTGTCACACATTTTGTCGTTAGTAGATTTGTCATGTTCCGCCTAAACTAATATACTCAAATTACCGAATGATCACTGCTGATTATACATATAGATGTACAAACAAATGACTCGCTCAATACAACTATACAATGATGAGTTTTATGTATGTTTATAAAAATCACACAGCAAAAATCTCCAAGATGACGATAGCCATAAAAATTAAGCACATTGGAATGGTAAGCTTGAGACAGTAGTTCCATTCTTTATTATCACTAATGAAACCCTAAAATCTCCCTTGGCGAATTGCCCTTCAAAGTTGCAAGCCGATTTTGCAAAATCGAAAGCGCTAATCTGAGTTAAATCCCGCTGGTACAGATTGTCTTACGAGAGCAAAGTGAGATTGGGTCACAGAAATGTATGGGAAGTCTACGTACCATTTGGTACAATCCTCTAATAGTTTAGAAAAGCGTGAGTTTCTAACTCGAATGAAGAAGGAAGTAAAGATAGTTTCGAAACTAAGCTGTTATAGATATAAAGAAGTATGGCGTAAAACAAAGAGGTGTAAAAATATGTGAGTTGCGCAAGGTACTAGCACACGCTGACCTACTAATTCTATTGAAGAAATTAAATTTTTGTATGTAAATTGTTAAATTTGAAATTGTGTTTAAGCGCACCTACATTTTTACTTTCTCTACTACGTATAGTAAGTAGGGGAAGTATTGCATTCCACCCAAAAATTCGATACCGAGATTTCACCGGAAATACATGTTTTGAGACGTCCTGAATCCAAAAAAAGCATTTTTGGAAACATGTCCGTGTGTGTGTCTGTGTGTGTGTGTGTGTGTGTGTGTGTGTCTGTGTGTGTGTCTGTGAACAGCATAACTCAAAAACGAACAGTCTGATAACCACCAAACTTGGTATTTAGGTTCAGTATCTTCTAGAGATGCGACACAAAGGTTTTCAAGAAAATCCCCCCACCCCAGACTACCCTTTACATGGAAGATTTTTCGAAAATTTTAATTTTCTCAAAAATGGCTCTAACGATTTTGATTAAAATATCATATGTTTAAAATAATGTCATGAGAAATGAAATGTATATCTCCAATTTTCTGGGAATGTCTCCAAAAGTATTCTTCATTGTGAACGACTTTTGCATAACTCGTAAACCATAAGAGATAGACAAAATTTTACTACACAAAAAATGTAGATCGCGTTAAAATACACAACTTATGTCATATACATTTCTTTTGTTGAGTGAACCGTTTTCGAGATATTGCTTATTATTTCCTTAAATTTTCCAATACTTATACTTTTCTCAAATTCGTTATTCATTTTTTTTATGTCCTGGACTTGCAAAGAGAATGGAATGGGCCACATAGCAACCAGCGTTAAAATAGTTGACTATCGCTTAAAAGCTACCATATTCCCCTTGCATCTACAAGAATATTACCAATAAGATTGACATCTCGATATCTCGATTAACATGAAGATTATGGAGAATAAGCGTTTGTAAAATTAGATTGTACAAGAGTAGAGAAAGTCATGTGAGTGTAAAACATCAGATTTTTAGTTACGAAGCGTTATGAACTGCACCTGGATATCTGAGTATTTTAATCTTTCCAATAACATACTCTACATGTCTTATAAGTTACTTACTGTTCTTCAGAGTAATGAAATAAAATGCTATCCAAATTCACCACATACAGAGTCACTTTCCACATCGCCGTCGACATCATAATCACCATCACTGCAAGTAAGGTGTATTTTTTACCCCCGCTCTAGCTTCTCCAAAAGGGAAAGATAAATTTTACTGCCAAAATGCTTGCTCCATTGGCAGATATCGCACCTTTAGTTTCAGGGCTCTTTATTTGTGTGCAAAAACGAATAAGGAAATCTGGTGTTGCTCCATCAGAACTTAACTGAGCTCCGTTTAACGTAACTTGAGTGTTACATTCTCTCGTTGATACCCTTCGCGCCTCTCTCCCCCACTCTCTTAGTATCTTCTGATACGCTTCTGCCTTACCTCTTGCGCTTCCTCATTCAGCATACTTTTTGGAATGATACAGGATTGAAATATTCTTCTTCCGTGAATTAGAATCAAGTGCGCTGTTTTTGGAAAGAAGCACTAGGAATATAAACGACACCGTATATGCATTAAATCTGGCTATATCTGCAGGAACTCTAGAGACTGAACATAAAGTCTGGATCTACTTTCGAGAAAACTGTTGATTATACATTTCTTTTACAGGTGATGAGAACGATGCTAACCAGAGCACAAATAACGCCGTGGTGGGTGCGTTTGAGGGGATTGACATATCAGCAGGTTTATGCCGATTTTCCGAAGATTTCATACACTCGCTCTTACTAGGGCTACTGGTGCAGAAATTGAAGAGAAGTGACAGTGTGGACGACATGAAACATGTAGGTAGGCGCTATGTATCTACTGACACCATGTAACAGGTGAGCAATGTTGCGATGAGAAACCTGAGAGTATCAACCAAGAGGTTAAGTCAGAAGTTAGGTTTACCACAATCGATATTGCAGAAGATTCTGCATTACACTTTGAAAAACCGCGCATAATATCTCCAAATTTTACATGGACTGGAAAGGGGATACCACGCAAGTCGCGAGGTAATGTATGCCGTTCTGTTGCAAGCAGTTGAAGAGGACAGTTTGCTCTAACGTGTGTTTTTAGCGATGAAGTCACCTTCCATAAATGTGACTTGGTAAACCAACACAACTGCAGAATGTTGGAGGGTGAACAGCCAAATGAGATTTTCGTCTGGTAACGAATCACCCCAAAGATCAATGTGAGGTTGGGAATAACAAATGCGAAGATTTGTGGGTCATTCTTCTTCACTTAACCAATAGTGACAAGCATGCCATATATTGATATGCTACAACAGTTCCTACAGTTTGAGTAGGAGGATGGCATCTTGGAAACGGTGGTTGCCCAACAGGATGAAACCCCCCATTTCGCACTGCTGCTAGTGAGTACCTGGATGCCACATTCATACGTGGATAAATTGGTAGGAGTTCACACCGCATGTGGCCTCCGCGTTCTCCGGATCTCACAACTGTTGAGCTTTTGCGTATGGATATCTAATATCACAAGTGCAAAAAGTCAAAGTTACCTCCATTGCCGATCTCAAGGAGCATATGAGGCAAGTGGTGCTCAACGTCACGCATACAATGCCTAACAAGGCATTTCTTTCAGCGGTGCGTAGCTGAGAAATCTGTGTGGAAGTGTGCAAGTGCAAGGTCATCATATCGAATGAGACTACGGAAAAACTTTCAGAGATTATATGTTACTATGCCCTAGGGTATAAATTTATTGTATTGTTCTTAATCTAATATCAATGTTCTGAAAAATGGATAGAGACCTCATATCACTCCAAAGATTGTACAGATCGCAGGTTAACACCAACTTCTTTAATATTCTTTCGTGATTCCGGTAACATCAGCTGATTTAGCTGGATTCTTGAGGAAACTCATGGCAGTAGTTCAGTTTTTGTAATTGGCTATTCCTCCGCATTTACGCTGATTAATAATTTGATCCGTCTAAGAGTGAAATCGTTTGCCTATTTAATGCTTCTTTACTGCCATTTCTGCGTTCTCTTTTGTTTTCTAACCGGCCATGTGCTCACTTCTAGGCGCTAGGCCATATGTAACTACATTAAAATATAGAATGTATGCATGCAGAAGTGTTAAAGCGAATCATTCCTACCCACTAACAGAATCCACTTATGATTTTACAGAGAGTAGATATTTGTTTTTTGGGTAGATACACATACTTAATACTTCTGAAACTATATTTCAGTGAGAGCATTACACATTTTGCTATCTGCCACAGTTCACATAGGATTTTCGTTAACGCCGTTAACTTCTGATTTTGCCGGAACTAAAAATTGGATTTGCCTTCCATTACTCTAACCTATGTTTTACAAATATTTATTATTTGCTTTTCATACAACTTAAATGGAAAATGAAATATTGGAGAGGAAGTAACAGGGTGTTTCTTTTTACAGAGAATTTTGCTGCGTGTGTCAGAATTTAAAATGTAATACGTATAGCCAAAGAGCACTAATTAAGTAACAAATTATATTTTAATTAAAGAATTCGATAATATCAGTTTGATTCTAAAATATCTGCCTGAAACCGGTCTTTCTTATCAGGAATACAGGGTTTTGTAACAATTTATTTCACAGACACAAGTCGATGAATAATGCGATTTTAAATAGCTTGCAGCTTTTTTTATAATTCTAGCACAGCACCATTTACCAGAAGCTGTAATGTAAACCTCAGCTGCAGACATAAGCTCTTCATGGCGTTTCTCCTCTAACAGTGGATAAATACGTTTCTTCTCTGTTTTCTTTTAATTTCATTATATATCATTTTTGATTCGTCTTTTCATGAAGTCAGTTTCCATAGATGCAAATTCTCCATCTTACAGCTTAATATCTACGCTCGGTGAAATATTTTGGATGTGTTTGCTACTTTCTTGTATCTCATGTTGAAGCCTCGCCTTAAAACTCTGGATTTGTTCTTTGTTGTTCTTGATAAATCCTTAAAATGGTTTTTAGACTATAGTTTTGTACTACAAAATCATACAAATCCTCATTAGAGCATTTAATGACAATTTGTCTTCGAAACGCCTGTAACCCTTTTACAATGAAGCCCGGATACTTGGAAGCTATGTATGTCTGCAAATATATATATATATATATATATACATATATATATATTTATATCTTAATAGAATGGTGCTATGAGAACAATCCAAACATTGTATTTTGGAGTAAACGCTTATGACTATAAAATGGAGCAAGAACTAAGTCACAGAAATGCAAATAATTGCTTTAGTTTTATGTTAATTTTATTACATTTAAATGGCTATTCCTTTGCATAGATCCAAATAAACCAACTATGATCAAAGAAAAGTTCAACCAGTAAGTAAAACATCTATACGTAATAGCACTCCTCCGTTGCTATAAGTTGCAACCATATGAAAAGTATGCTTCCTTCTTCAACAACTAATCAAAAAGAGAACCTTTTATTAACTGACCTTATAATGCAAAGTAGAGGGGCACTGTCTCGGGGTCAACATGTCTTGTGTTATCATCTTGCTATATATCGCTGAGACTGAATATAATTAGTGACAAAGAAGCTACTAAGTATGTCAGACAAAATAATATATGGGAAGGACATTTCCAATTCGTTAGTATTTCGACGATCCTCTAGATTTGATTCCTGGCACAATATATACCGGCAAGACCATGAGACAAGAGGATTCCTTAAGGAAAACTAGTGGTTAATAGAAGTCGGATGTTCAGGCACTTATAACAATCGAAATAGGCAAGCAAGCACACAGTAAAACGTAAAAATTGCGTATTAAATTAAAAAACTATTATACGTTTTGAAAAGTCGTGATTATAATTTGATAACCAATATTTCATTTAAAATCATAAAAATTATATGTAGTACTGTTGCATATTATCAAAGTGTATTGCTGTAAATTTTTTTGCGTTAGACTCTGACGGTATTAACTATAACTATACACAAATCTAATGAAAACTGTGAGTGTCTGCCAGATTTGCCAACGGTTGTTGGAAGCAGAATTTCTTTCTTATCCGTGCTCTTTGAAGCGAGAGCAAATCTGTGCTTTGTAGTTAACATTTTAGGCCGTCAAGTGCAAAACTCGTCTTATCCAAAAATTCAGCAAATTGAGTTAGACATGGGATTCAATACTTCTTGCAGTTCTCACGAACTGGTGACTTTGGGTTTGAACAAAACTCATAATATACCTTCAAGAGAGCCCCGAAAACTGCTGTTCAATGCAAAACGCATCAAATTCATGGTGGCGGTTGGTGCAGGACCCGTCTAATCCATCTTACAATTCAGAGCAAAACTTGCATTATCCAATACTTGTTCTACTACAATTGTGCTGTGTGAAGAGCAAAACTCGCCTTATCCAGCACTAAGAAATATAACAGTTTCTCTTCTCAGTTTCCCTACATAGGCAGTCCTGTGTGATTCCAACTGTTTTTAATTTAGTTTTGACAAGTCTAAGGTGCAGACGTGTTATTATGGAGTCCTTTGATATCCTGAAGATGGTGGAAAGGGTAGAATTAGGAAACGGGATCCCGTGAATCGAAACGTGAGAGAGAGAAGAGGGAAAGGTATGCATGATCGAATTACAATTAATTAGTATTCTTATATTGTTGACAGATATGACTCATATAGGAATAAGCAGATGTGTTTACAATACAGTCTCAATTGTTAAAGGCGTTTAGCAAGCCTTGATCCACACTTGCCTGCCTGCAATCACAACAGCAAGTCATTCCAATGCAGTAACTTGACACAGAAGGACATACGGAAATTCCACGAAGCCTTCCACAGCTGCAGTTCTAAAATTAAACAAGGCTGCGTTATACTGACACTTTTTGCAACTGATATACCTAAACGGCAGCGTGCAGTCAAAGACGATTCTCGGAAGGGTTTTAAAACAAAGTATCAGGTGAAACGTGTACAAGGTCTGCCAGTTCAGATGTGTCACAATTTCTGGACATTTTGCAAATATCAGAAGACAGAGTACAAAAGACACCTTGAAACTGGAGTGGCGCCAAAGGATTTCCGAGGTGGAGACAAGCTGTCACAAAAAATAGTAATAAGAGAGAACCTGTAATTAAATTCATACAGAAGTTTAAAGTATTTTAGTCCATTATTGTAGGAGAAAAACGTCAACACGGTAACACTTACCAAGGGAATTAAGCATAAATAAAATGAGACGTATGTATAATGCAGAAGAACCTAATTCATTGACAATATCTGAGAGTTTCTTTCGTAATATTTTAATGCAAAATTTAATATAGGCTTCAAAAGGCCTGTTTATTATGTATGCTCACTTTGTCTTTCTTATGACAAGAAAATACAATTGGAAACAGATAAAACTAAACGTTCTGATTTGCTGACAGCTAAACAAATACATAGACTTAGGGCTAAGGCACATTTTGTTCTCCTGAAACAAGATGATAAAATAGCATCATTTTCATTTGACTGTCAGAAAATATGGTCTGTCAAAAGCACAGGATCAAGCAGCATAGTACAGCAGGCAGTTATACATGTATAACTTCTCCATTGTGCAGGATTAATCCAGGACAACACGGACAGATCAGAATATTTGTAATTCTGTTTGGACAGAAAATGAACATCCTAAAGGTTCAAACAAAATTGTGTCAGCAGCATACGATAACTGTGCAAATTAAATTTTTCTGGAGTTAAGAATGTAAGGCTATTTGAAGATGCCTGCTGTGGGCAAAATATAAACACCACTATGATAGACATGTATAATAAATGGCTTGCTATTCAAGCACCACAGAACGTGCAGCTGATAGAAATGATCTTTCCTATTCCTGGCCATTCATTCACCCCTCCCGATCGTGTTTTCGGGCTAATAGAGAAATAAATAAGAATGAGAAACACTATCAGTAGGCCTGAAGAGTATTTTGAAATCTACAAAAATAATGGAAAGGTAATCAGGCTAGGGACAGATGTATCTGTACAAGATTGGAAGTATGCTGCAAAGAAAACATTGAAGTCACAAGGATCCTGGCATTTTAAATTAAAGGCATCTAAACATACTACTTTACGTTTTATCTTAGGCAAAGTTCTAGTGAGAGGTGATGAAAAATATCGGTCCGATTTGTGTGTAGACAAGACCATTCTGAAGCGAGGCAAAACCTTAGAAATGCATATTGTAAGGAATTTAGATTAGGTGTAATGGTAAAAGAGGAAAAAGTGAAAGAGGTCAAAAACTTATTAAAAAAACGTTTGGTGATAACTGGGAGGAAAATGAAGACCTGTATTTTACAAGAATTTAAAATCTAAAAACAATATTACCAATGACGATAACGGAGTAGATGCTGTTTGTGAGTTTCTTGGATAGTGAGGAAGAACAACTTAGTTTTTGATATGTTTGTTTTTGAACATTTGTTATTAATATACATTTTAGACATAATATGTAAATTTTACAAATCATAAGATGTATATGATATGCAATCTGGTCAATTTTAGTGAGCAAAATATGAAAGGAGTGATTCATTGATATTCTTATGGAAAATTGGTGAAAAATTGTGAAAATGTAGCTTTTTTTTAACTAAAACGATATCAGAAATTGCTATACTTATACAAATATTGCAAGAAATTATTTATTAACATTGTAGAACACAAATATTGAGAAGTAAATGCGAAAATGTTTGCACTTAATTGTAATTTAGTATTGTGTTTCCACCAAAACTCGCCAAATCCACTATCTTTGCGTGCAAAACTCGTTTTATCCAAAATTAAATTTCGATTTACCGCCATATTATTTGAGGCTGATTTTCAAAGAGAATACATACATCTTTAAGGGTCTAGTCCGAGCATTATTACATTAAGAGAATTTTCAAACGTTCTGCTGTTTGTCTAATTTTAATTTTTCGCGTCTTCTGAAAATTCGTTTTACCTGGATAAGGCGAGTTTTGGACTTGACGGCCTCATTTATTGATTGATAAAGTACTTCCTTTCGTGATTAACCGTCTTTTCACAAAGATCACACAATAAAACCGTTCCATCAGCTGAAAACATATGGGAACCAAATTCACTAACATAACTGTGAAGCTTACTTTTCATGTTTGACAGAATCTAGGGGTCATAGCTAATAACATGCCTCCTTTTTCGTTTCAGTAATTGATTACCACTATTTGTCAAAACGTTTTCCCTACATTACTTTCTGATACTGGGGAACCCACAGTCAAAGGGAACTGCTGAACCCTTGCAGGTAGCAAATATTGTAATATTAAAAATGGACACATTTCAACATAATGATTGTCCAAGTTGCAAGATAGAAGTACCTTGGGTTATCCAGATTTTCGTAAATATAATATAAAGATTAAAAATCAATTGAAAAGCTTTATTTGCCTTTAAAAAGCCAAAAACTGTCCTTGTAAGCAACACAGACAGCTATGTCTTATAAAGTAAAATACGCTAAATAAATACTGTTTCGATCACTTCCAGGTACCTTAAAACACAATATATATATATATATATATATATATATATATATATATATAATATATATATATAACTTTTGATGTATTACCACTTACAAAAAAGGGAATCTTGTCTAACATTTGGGCTCTAGCGATTACATTGTCTGGACAAACAGGGACACTTGAGATGTATGGTTGTTATAATAGTAATGACAATAGGTCACAAATTGTTAATAATGTGCACAGTAATGTTTTTGATGATAATTATAGGATCACTGTTTTGATTTTGTTGAATACTGGTACGGCTCTAGTTCAGGTTATTAGGGAGAGGTCTTTAGTTTACTGTGCTGTGACAAAGAGCTTATTTGGTTGTGAGACAGGAAGCCTATAGGAATGGCCTGGGAACATATGCAATTTAGATTCTGTGTCCACAATTCGCAAGTAAGCTAGCATTGCTCTCATTGACCCAGGCTAGCAGGTTTACTTAGTTCAGTAAAAAATCCTTAAACACATTCAGTGAGAGGAAAATTAGTAAAATTAAGCTTCAAGGAATAAATCATAATCAATTAAAAGCAATAAGAAGAATATCTATTTAACCCAAAATACTATAAACTATTCATTTCGAACATTTAATACAATTACTAAGCAGTCCTGATATGGCCATGGGACATAATGCCTACATGTTTTCTAAGACATTAACGGTGCCTTCTTATAGTGACATGTTGGTAAAACTTCCCTCGCAGGAGAGACGGCTTAGGGTATATGACACACGCTATCTGCAACCATATCTAGTATAAGCTACAGGTTTATTGAGAGTTCATGAAACGTTTACATGTATGAATTAACATGAGAGGAGCTGCTTTAACGCTAAAATATGATACTCATAATTCTGTAATTTCCGCATATATCGTATTTTCCAAAACAAACGGACCAAGAAGCCATTTAGACCAGAAAAGTTAAGTTTATTAAATAAGAGTTTGAAATATACAATACAAGAGAAAGCGAAGTAAGAAATATCGGCTGCCAATTCCTTGTTATTGTTTTACTAGTAGAAAATAATATATACTACAGTAGCTGCCAGTTCTGATTCAAATAAAGTAGATTGGATTTCGAAGATGGGATAATTACACCTAGTAAGAGTTTTATTTATGGACGCTCCTTAACTACTATAGTCCTTAGCGTCCCATTCGATATTGGGCGTGAAAGACCGGAAATTTTGCTCAGAGCCTCTTTATCAGTCTTGAGGTTCTTTTACGTGTCGCAAATCTACGATACAGGATCACCGGCTTTACTTCCCTTCCGAATGCAACTCCCCCATCACCATTTTATCCAAAAGCACAGATACACAAGCTAAGAAAAGAACGTAGAATATGCCTAGACTTCGGAAAGCTAAAGTAGTTAGCTAGTTGGTAACATTTAGGTAGATCTTCACAAAACTAATAAATTTCGATATTTTTCAGCAGCAGATTACGCTAGTGGCCCTCTTCAGGTTCCATTTGAACCAGGAGACAAATACAAGTTTGCATTTCGCGCAGCTAGATGGTAGGTCATTGATTATACACGAATGCCGTTTGGTTTAAAATCAGCCTTACAAAATTCAAGCGCAGGATGAACTCCGTTTGCGGAGATTCTATTGGTAATACTTATGTACTTCGTAAAAAGGAATAAAATTCGAATTTTAGGAGAAATCTTGGAGAAACACAATTTAATACAGTGAATGTGTATTCCTAATTTATAAACATAATAAATACTTGGTTTCTTTTACAACAGTAAAGGTACTTTCAACAGTAAGTAAATTTGTTATTCCTACCCATAAAAATATCATTTCTTCGATTAGTAAAATATTATATCCAATTTACATATCAGTTTAACGCGATAATGTCTGTTCAGGCTCTTTTGAGCCATTGGATAGAGAAAGGTAACAACCGCTGGCACGCGGCCAGCTCGGCTTCTTATGGCTGTTCTTTGTTCTAGCTACTGTGCAGACCGCGCGAAATCCTTATCTCCTCCTTCACTGGCTCAACAGTCTCTTAACAGACAATACCTAAATTTCTAACGAAGCCGGCGCAAATGGATAAACAAAATGAATTGAGATGAAGCTGAGCAGGTAGATTTCGAAAAACTGAAGCGTGAATTGACTTGCGTACAATTCCGGGAAACACCTAGATTTAACAAAAACGATTAAATTAACTATGTACATAGATCATGGTGGTTGTGCAGTAGGTGCTCTCTTCAATTAAGAGTGGCACTTAAAATATAAACCTAAAGCTTATGAAGTAGGACATTTAATTAGGCTCAGTTTAACTACAGCTCAATAGAGAAGAAAATATTTGCAAGTTATCCGGGTACATAAACACACCAGGCCATACGTGCTAGGAAGGAAGTTCTATACAGTTATTGATCACCATGTATTTTATTTCATTTTTATGTAAATGATCGAGCTTCCTATCTAATAAGGTATAAATTGATTTTAAGAGGATTTGAACGCAGAGTAGAGAATTTGACTAGCAAAAGGATCTAACGTTAATTGCCTAAGTAGGTATCTCGTAGAATTCTTAGTAGCTGAAGCGAAAATTTGCCCGAGACAAGCAATAGAAAGCTATTGGAGAAACGCACATTTGTCCTATTGGGGGTCTCAGGACCCAAATGGCAACAGATGGAATTCAAGTATGCATAATTTGACCAGAAATAGAAAAAAATGTTGCACATTGCATAGAGAATGTAAAAAATGTAAAATTAAAAGAGACACATAGGTTATCGTGAAACTAATTAGAAACCGGGACCACAGGAGTCCTCCAGGAATAACGTTTATTCGGATGTAGTAGGTGCATTTTACAGACTGAAAGATAAAAGGTACATTTGCTCAAATTACAAACATAAATGAAGCAATTAAGTCAGTGTAGTAGTATTAGCATGTCACAATACTTAAAAGATAATTGTAGGTTTTGTGTAGATACTTTTGTTGATTTTTGGAATACCTTCAGGCATTGAAAACGAAAACGATGAATTGGATTTTCAAAATTCGAATCCACTTCCTGGACTTCAAACCGGATCTTCGGCCTTCAGTATCCATGCCCTTGTAGCCTGAGCTACCATAGTTAGGCTGGCCGTGTGCGCCTTTTAAAACTCCTCTGATTCATGCATTCCGATAAACCCTGAAAACGATATAAAAACATTGAATATATTATTCATAAAAGGGACACTATAAGTCTCTTTTAATTTAGATGCTATGCATTTAACCTCTGTTAAAGTTAATTTATGTTTGATCTGTTTGTAGTTCCGACCGTGCCATTTCATTTTCAACTTTGATTCAGCTTTCGACTTACCACCTGCACACGGCTCTACTGTAACACGTAAAGCTCGCATTCAGAGGTACCCAGTTCAAATCGCACCAGGATCTTCCTCCGTAACTGAGGTTTTTCCAGAATGTCCGCGCCCCACATAACTGAAAAATGCCGGGGAGATATCCTAAACTTAGGCCGGTAGCGTTTAGTTTCTAAAATGCATTCCCAAGTATCATTTTATTCCACATATCACCAGTGCCCACCGCCTGTGGTTCTTTATATAGTAAGAATGGGCGTTAAACACTACTAAAGAAATACATGGCTAAAGTGAAGTAACAGTTGAAATACCTTCAGATATCACTATGGAGCTAGGACGCAGTTTTATAACCACTATGTTCAAGTGATTAGTGTGTGAACTGCTTAAAATGGAGAATCTAATTACGACGAATAATCAACAAAACAGAAACAGATTTTTAGAGCGCATACACATTACTTCAATAAATGTGTCGAAATGTTTTTGTGCAACAGTTTGCCTATTTGAGAACGAAATAGTAACTTTCTTATGTCGTACAGCGTCTCATTTGGTCACCAAATATACACCTTATGAACTCAAATTAAGCAGAATAGCTAATATAGCAGTGAATTTCAGCTTACTATCGTAGCGTCAGGATACTGTATCTGCTTTCCAATTTGGAGGATCCCAGTACTAATCTTGGCCGGCTTAGAATCGCTTTGGTAAGGGTATTTTAGAGATTTTCTCCTGTCCTTATACAAGAAAATTTGGGAATTTCACTTCTGTTGATCCCGGGCAACATTTGAATATCATTGTACGATTTCATTTGCAACGTCTACAGTTTAAAGGAAGAAAAAGAGGTGGTTAATTTAGTGAAGACGCACATAAAAATAGTTAGGAAGATTTGTACTAAACCAACACTCTTTATAAGTCTTAATACATTTATACGCCACGAACAAAGGATTTTGCAGTCTCATTATTCAACCATCGGAATACGTATGTCTTTACGATCCACAAGCTGCTGAATGGTTTGGTTAAGATAAACTTATTTTTCTTAACGGCAAAACGTGATAACTCTACACACAGGGCCTAACATAATTTATCAGAATATGTTAGAAAGATTTGGTGAGAAACTTTGGGAGTATTTTGCAATAGTGAACTTACTTCTATGGTAGGGACAATCAACCCGCTTTCCGCTGTGTTCCGGTACCGTGTTCACTCAATGTGTGCTGGGCAACGGGGGCGTAGAGTTTGCCCTTAGTAACAGCGGTGGTTAGTACGGTGCGGACGTTTTAAGGTGAGACCACACACAGTTATATGTATAGCAGGCTGTACTGCAGTGACCTCGGTGTTTTTCCGATGCGTAACTGGCGGTGCATGACGCGTTCAAAGTTATGTTTATGAGCTGTGCATGAGTGCTGCTTTACTTTTCGTGCTGCAAGAAGAGTTATGCCTGTGCATCTCAAAGGCGAAAGTTTATTGAAGACTGTGTTATATTTGACTTTTTTAAGAGTGTCAATGTCTAGTTATTAGTCTTTGCAATTCCTGCCGACAAAATCACGCTCGAACAACGAATTTTTATGTAGGATACACAAGTAAAAACTGAATCATTTATACAGATGTACAGACAACTTCAAGAGAAATTTCCTGGTATTGTAGTTCCAAGTAGGGAAGCCTCATAGACTCTGGTTAGTAAGTTTAAGACAACGGAATCGCTAAACGCTAAACCTAAGAATAGAAAGCAAAATGTTCTAAAGGAAGAAAAAAATGACGAGGTTGGTGCAGCTATTTGTGTAAAGCCTAAAAAACGTTTACAGTAACAATTCCCCACAATATAAGAACTTAACGTCTATATAAATACAGAAATTATGAGCATTACACAAGAAGAACTTATGCGTGTGAATGGAAATTTCTATCATAGATTCCAGGAATGTTTTCATGCAGATGGACACCATTTCCAACACCACTTATAGCAAGGTTAGTACTCATTATAGTGTATGTT
Source organism: Deroplatys truncata (assembly GCA_030765065.1). Lineage (NCBI taxonomy): Eukaryota > Metazoa > Arthropoda > Insecta > Mantodea > Mantidae > Deroplatys > Deroplatys truncata. The sequence continues at coordinate 402,416,440 of CM060990.1, read as the reverse complement.
ACTATCACTTGTGAGTAAGTAACGCGGGAGTTACGGAACGAAAAACCCCCAGTGTAGTAGTGTGCGGAGCACGCAAACGCGCGATCCGTTCCTAGCCATAAACAACCGCACTGTATATCAATGGGGATTTGTCATGAAAGGAAACTAGTTAAGTTGAAAGGCTTCCACACAAACAAATTCCTTAAATCTGAATGGGAAGCTGCATAGTTCTCCAATGGAATATAGTGGTGCTGCCTTTTTTAATTCATCATAAAAGCTTGTATTTGCTAACACTATTTAACCTTCAGCGTGACTTTAATGCATTGCATGTCAAAAATTATTCGGCTCAAGGCAGTATTCCCTCGTTTGCGCAAGCGAGCGGGATCTATGTTTGCAATATTTTGTTCAAAGTATATAGGTATGTGAAGCCTTATTTTCAAGTATGGAACGTAATAAAAGCTCTCAAACATCTGAGGTCAGTAACTATAATTTTAAGTATCTGTTAAAGGTTCATTATCTAAATCGTAATAAATATCTCGAAAAGAAAAGCATGCCAGCAAACAAGAATGTCAACCCAGAAGAACTTAAAGTTTCATAATTTTAGTTAAAAGCGTATCCACTATTCACTTAACCTTATTTAAATCTAAAGCCCTGTTTATAATATTACTAATGTATAGAAAACATTTATTTTGTTAGTTTATATTGTCACGGCTGAAGTTATGACTGGGGAACATAACTGGGGAACCAGATGGTAGAACAGAACACGTCACTTAGCTTGTTAAAGTTTGATATATTTAACTTCATTTGTCGAACCATGCATTAGCAGTGTTGAGCTTACAGAAGAGAGGAAATTACTAAATTATGTGGTAAGTCTTACCTGGAAGAACTGCCGTGATGTGATGGAGGGAACCAATACCTTGTTGACTTGTACTGCACATGTCTGCAGGGCCGTCTGTGCCAGGGCCACGTGAGAATCCCCCGAGCAGCGTCCGAGTGCTCGCTTATATAGGTATCACAGTCCTATAGGGGTTCGCTTTATTGTGTGGCAGTAATTACAAAATATGGTCTGCCAATGTCCTGGGTTTGAAATATAGCAGCCAATCATAACGCGATACGTCAAAGTTCTGGAACATTCTATGTGACGTAACGCGGTTTAAGGTGCAGCTCGAGCTCTGCACTTAGACACCTAACCCTAAGGAAATGATGACATAGTAACATAGCTTTGAAATGTCGAGGGAAGTAGCAGGCCGCTATTTCCTGTCGTATAAACCCTTACTAAGGCTTAAGCAAAGTTAAGAAATGTAAAATGTGAGTCTCTGTGAAACTAAAAACTCTAGAAACTTGTAACAGGATAATAAAATATTACAAAATACTGCAAATTAATAGGTTTCTTCATCACATACGCAACAACATTGTTCACCACGTCTACTGTCAAAACTGTACCAAGTGATAGTTTTAACAAAAAGAGACCTTAATTAGAACCACGTGTTCCACAGTTTATTACGTATTGCTTTTTGCATCCCCATAATTTATATTTAAATGGTAATTTCAACTACAGATTGCCAACATAAACAGGACGCCAGTGCCTGAAGTACTGAATGCCTCAGTTATTTTGTCAGCACAGACAAGTAATCTTGAGCACCATACATACGGTACAGACGACTTCAAATGCTTTCCGGGCTACGTACACTTAGCCGAGGATCGGAAGTCAGGGCATGTTATCGAGAAATTATGCCAGGTGCAGTCCTATAGATCGACTTGCCTTAGCTTATACTAGTCGGCCACGACATCAGTGCGCTTGGAGGAGGGCACCACAGTTTTTGTTGTCAATGCGAACGTCATCAAGCTTTGGGATCAGAGGGTAGTGAGGGACAAGGCGATTGGGAATGCAGAGTTCCGCAATGTAAATAGTATTACATTTGCAGGCCTGAGCCTCGCTAGTAAATGCAACTCGGAACTGCGGATATTTTCGTTGCCTGACTGTGCTTCCGATACCCCGCTTACATATTTCGAACCGTTTATTTCCTTTTCCACCGCACGCACTCATATTGTGGCGGTCTAGTACCTGAACTATAAGTTTGACAGATATAATGTGGTTCTGGTGCTAAAGAAACTATAATTCAAACACATTTCCCCTAGACTTGGCTGTAAGAAAATAATAACAGTGAAAAGAAAACAAAAATAGCCTTATTACTCCAGAAAGAACTCGCAGCGATATATTCGGGGAGCAAACTAAATTTTCGGGATTAGGTACATCATCCACAGCCAGAGGTGTTTTGGTAAGTAAACAAAGCCATGTGTTACCGCAAGGATTATAGGTGACGTTAAGTACGGTTAGATACTGCGACGGACACTCAAAGGTGGTGAGTATTCCAACCCAACAGATGGTTTCGTTGCAACTGTTCCATTTATTTGATGTTTATATAGACCAGTGAGAGCTGTAGTAATATATCTAAAATAAAGAAGAGCTCATACATAAAAAACATCATCACAATAAACATTGTTTGTAGCCGAATTTGCACGGAACACTTCAACACAAATGACGAAAGCATCAGATGTAACAGCAGAGCTCAAAGGATGTTTAAAACTTCATGTTAAACAACCTGTAATTCAATGAAACACAAGAAACATATAACATCGATGGTAAGAAGCAATGAGAAAGGTGGACATTGAACCTTCTCAGGCCCAAACTGCGAATCAGAATTTTACGAATATGTGTGTCATAAGCTAGTAAAAGCGGATATTGCTTAAAAGGTTACAGCTTTCGATGTTAATAAAAGACAGTGTAGCTCAGGTTTCTGTATATTGATGCCTGAAATAAATCATGAGATAACCTAGTGCAAACTGTCAATACCTAAACATATCTTGTTTACTTCTTCTAATATACCTTCATTCTGGTCTACCTGCTATCGAAGCAGGGTGTACTTCCTTCAAACTGTACATTACATTTCTTTACAGAGGACACCGCAAGGTCACAAGCACTTCCACCTTTTCTCACTACCAACCCTCGGTGAGTTCCTAACGTTTACATATTAAACTCCTCTGCCTGATCATATTACTCCACTATAAAGCGAGTGCTAAAATAAAAGGTTCTGCGTTCCATTACTCACGAGTTGCTCTAACCATTATTAACTAACAATTGCACTTTATTTATCTTATTATCCTTAGAAAGCATTATTCTTACGACCACTTTACTTTAATGTGCTAACAGTTTTTGCGAGAAATGATTTCAAGACAGAGTCTAACTTAGACTATTCCCTATTTAGTTACATGCAGCATGTAGTAATGACAGACATCCCTTTATGCCACAACTCTACGTTTTGATTTCTCCTCTCTTTACCTATAATGCAAAGACGAAGTACTGTATTCCATCCAAAAATTCTTTATCGAGGTTTCACCGAAAAATACGTTTTGAGACTCCCTGAATCCAAAAAAAGCATTTTTAGAAGAAAGGTCTGTGTGTTTGTGTGTCTGTGAACAGCATAATATCAAAACGAGCAGTCGGTTAAATACGAAACTTGATATTACTGTTCTGCATCCTCCAAGAATGCGATACGGATATTTTAAAGAAAATCCTCCACCTCCAACTACACTTTAAATTAAAAACATTTCAAATATTTTGATTACTTCAAAACTGGCTCTAACAGTTTTGATTACAGTGCCAATGTCTAAAGATAGTTTCATAACAATTAAAATGTATGTCTTGAATTTTCTGGGAATAGCCTCTGAAGTACTATTCGTTCTGAATGACTTTTATACAATGATTGGTAAACCGTTAGAGGTAGACAACATTTTAGTATGCAACAAAGGTATATCTCGTTAAAGCATACAATATATGTCATATTCTTTTTTTCTCTGTACTTGAGTATTTCCAAGTTATTTCTTGTTATTGATTTAAATTCTCAAATACTACTTTCCTCAACTGGGAAATAGTTGTTTGTGTTTTTATTGTTGTCAAGCAAAGAACACGAATTTCAAAGCGACATGTTCTTTAAAAATGCAACTATTGCTATATCTACCATTACCTACAAGAAAATGCATAAATACGAATTGAAAGTTTATCTGGATTAACAAGAAGCAGATAGATGAATACATTTGTGTTTATAGAAGAGTGAGTAGGGAAAGAAACGTGAGTAAAACACCTACAAGTTTTCCTTTATTTTGCGCGATCTTTTGTGAATAAGGTATTGCTGCTCTTAGTTTCAAAACATTCATAAATTGCGACAATATAGGCCTCAGCCCAACTCGCACATAAATTAATGGATATTTCCAATGCGGCTAATACTCTGGTAAAATTATTCCACACAAGCCGAATGTTGTCATGAGCCCCACAGTTTACTCTCAATAAGTTTTGCGATATATCTTATTGTTTCCCAATTAAATAAAACTCACTGAAAATGATGAGAACTTGAAGTGTCAATTAACAGAACATTAAAGAATGCACACATTATTTGTTATGTCAATACTTCAAATATATGATATTTAAAAGAAATTCTTAGTAGGTGTTTTGATAAACAAAACCAGCCAAATTTTTTCCACATGACGGGTAATTTTTGTTGGGAGGAGTGTATAGAAGTTTCCGTCTGGGGTGCTGAAACAGTGTTTCATTCAGGTATCAAATTTTGTGTTTATTCCACATATGGTCTTTTATTTGTGCTTTTCACATACATACACACAAACACACAAAGAGATAGAGAGGGAGAGAGATAGCGACAGCCAGAGAGAGATAAGATTGCTTTCTATTTTAGATTCTATCACCTCAAAACATATATTTTTAGTGAATTTGTATATGAAACCTTTGGGTGCAATGCTATACTTCTTCTACTTACCACAGGTAAGTGTTTGAGATATCAATGCTTATTGGGCACATTTGTAAATATCTCCCTATCTCTTCCTTTCATGAATTCACCCCTGATAACTGGAAAAAAATTATGAAGTATTATTTTACAGTTGTCAGTGAACTTAAAAGATAATATATACCGCAGAGTTTCTAAAATTATAATTATAAATTAATATTATAAGCTTAAAAATAACCGAAAACAAGCAAAATGATTTGCGTGTTTCGAATTCTTAAATGATGAAATCAACGGGTAAAATAATTAAAACAAACACATAGTTCAACGAGATTTGGTAGTAGATTCTCCTCCCAATTCTGGCTGTTATGCTGGCATATTGTAGTCTAGAGGGAGGCCCAAGTAGTGAAAAATTTAGGCACAGGGGAATATTGCGTTTATTTCCGCTTCCAGGGAAAAGATGAAGAGCAAGAAGAGAAATAAAAAGAAATATAGTAAGAAGAGGGCTAAGGAAATGTAGAAATTGGGTGGCACTACTCCAGGGAATGTAGGCTATTAGTCAGCACTCAAGAGAAAATATTTTCTATCTGTTAATATAACACATATATCCAAATAGGGTTATGCTACAATAATTTAGCATAAAAAAGCAAAGCTGGAGGAAGTAAAACGAAACACGATAAACAGCTTATGACGGAACAAAATGCACACAAAAACGTTTTGGTTTAACACCATAAGGTTCTTTGTTTCATAAATATTTCTGCATTTTATTTTGGCAAAGATACCAGAATGAATTCTGTTCACGAATGTTTCTAAAATTTACGGTTCGCGTGGAAGTCATTCACCTAATAACAAAATGTTAATAGAAGGAGTAGTCATTTAATTCTAAGAAAAGGTGGAGTTATTTTAGGATTCCATGTTATTAAGTGTTCCTTCCCTACACCCTGTCCATGACATGCATGCCATTAACTTATCCACGATAACAGCAGCATTCACACTTCGAGAGTAAGCAGAAGCTGGATAGAACAGAAACTTCTCCTGAAAGTTCTCCTCTCTCATTCGCTCCTAAATCACCGGACCTGAATTCCATAGAAATGATTTGGATAATTATGGTAAACGAATGGGCTATCAGAGTAGATAGAACTACTGAAACCCTCTTGAACCTTTGATGAAGCGTGGGAGAGCGTCCGGAGATGACTTCACATACCTATGTGAATCTCTCGTCGTATCTGTTCCAAGGAAGAGTAATGCCATTCTCATAGTAAACGTCTGGTGGACCGAATATTAAACGTGGAAGTGTAAGGACTTACATTTTTCCCTTGAAATAAAATATTAATTTTATTTTATTAGCCTAAGCCCATTCTGCGATTGAAAGGGAGGTTTTCTTTCTTTTCATTATACGTGCAGTGTTACTTCGTCTGCCAGGCGAAAAAACATTTACTTGGAATTATGCTGACACTATTTTACTTTCTACTCTCCTTACCTATAGTCAATAGGAGAAGTATTGCATACCACCCAAAAGCTGGATACTGATATTTAAACGGAAATACGCATTTTAATGCTCTGTGAATAAAAAAGCCACAAAATCTAAAAACCTTCGTTAGTATGTATATATATATATATGTCTCTATATATGGTATGTTTGGTACGTTATGTTATGCACCATGTGTGTGCGAGTGTGTTGTTTCTAAGCAGCATAACACAAGAACGAAAAGTAGGTTAATGCGAAACATGGTATTTAAGTTAAGCATCTTCCAAGAATGAGACACAAATCCCCACACCACAAATAACCCTTAACGTGCAACAACAGTAGGATATATAAGGGAAGCTGGCGCAGTTTTTTGCGTTAAATGGAAAAAGATAGGAAAAACGAGGGGAGATGCTAGGCTAGGAGAGCGTTAAAGGAGGAAAATGCGTTTATATAGGAAAAGATAGGGAATTGTCCGGCTAGACAGGGGTTGAAAGGGCAGAATGTACGTTTTATACTGGAGAGATAGGAACTACAAGGATAGATGTCGGCTAGACAGGGTCTGAAAGGGCAGAATATACGCTTTATATGGGAAAAGATAGGGAATACGAGGAGAGATGGCAAGCTAGACAGGGGCTGAAGGGTATAATATGCGCTTTATATGGAAGAGATGGGAAAACATGGAGAGGTGCTACGCTAGGCGCGATAGGAGGCTAGAAAAGGCGCTTATATAGCAGAGATGGCGAATACGAGAAGAGATGCCAGGTTAGACAGGATTTGAAAGGGCTGAGTATACGCTTTATATGGGAAACGATAGGCATACAAGACGAATGGTAGTCTCGACAGGGGTTGAAGGGTAGTAATGCACTTTATATGGAAGAGATAGGAAACCATGGAGAGGTACTAGGCTATGCGGGGTAGGTGGCTATAAAAGACGTTTATATAGAAGAGATAGGGAATACGAGGAGAGATGCCAGGCTAGACAGAGATTGAAGGACGGAATATGGGTTTATACGGCTGAAATAGTAAATATAAGGAGAGATGCCAGGTTAGACAGATGTTGAAGGAGGAAATATGCATTTATACGGAACTAGGATTGTGTTGGGGACTAAAAAATGCGTTTATAGGGAAGATATAAGCAATACGTGGAGAAATATTAAGGAAGATAGGTAATGAAGGTATTTAGAGTATTTTCCAGGAGGGAGGAGTAACAATTTCAGGAAATATTTAGAACACAAGCACAATATAGCTATTTTAGAAGACACTTAGAAACTTTTTGTGGGGGGTACATGCTTAGTTTACTCTGCAGCTATTATGATGGTGTTTTAATGCAGTGGGGCAGGCATTGGGCACCATATTACCGGTTTTAGAACATTTTTAGACACAGACATAGGTAAGTATTTTAGGTGTTGGTGTAAGCATTTCGAAGGTATTTTAGCCAGTGTACTAGGAATTGTGGTGCATTTTAGCATTCATTTAGGAAAAGTTACGCACAGGTATAGGCATTTTTTATTGTTTTGGAACATTTTCAGATATGGCCAGAGGATTTCAAGACATTCTGGTACACGGTAGGGGAATGTAGCTGTTTTAAAAGATTTTTTTTTCGAAACTGGAGCAGGTGGGCTTACGGTATTGTTATAATATTTTAACATTTTTCGGAATATTTCCAGGTATTTTATGTTCTTTTTAAGATATCTTAACATCATTGCAGGTATGCTCAGTACACTAATAGTAGTGTTTGTGGCACCTAAATGTATTTTAGGCTATGGATATGGCATGGACACAGGCCTTTAGAGTATTCTGAAGGGTTTTTTAGAAGCTGTAGCGGCTATTTTTATTCTATTGGAACATGGTTTTAGAGGATGCTGATGGTTTTTAGAACGTCAGAGGATTTTATATTATTCTGAACCATTTTATTCTCTTTTAAAGTATATTGACACTTCCAAGGGTATTCTTTCGAAGGTTCCATATGAGTATTTGAGGCTCTTTAAAGTTTTTTTAGACTATGGAATCAGATATGGGTACAGACTTTTAGGACATTCTGGTATACTGGAATGAGAATTTAAGATGTTTCTATGGCATTCTGGTAACAGGTGCAGGTATTTTTAGGTATGGAGGCAGTGATTTCGAGGATTTTTTAACCACTGCAGCAGGAATTTTAGAGCATTCATACGCTTTTTATACACAGATGCAGGTGTTTTCCATCATATTTTTTGTATTCAGATGGCTTTTGCAAAACAGCACCAGAATTTTCATGGCATTGGCCCTAGGTTTTGAGACATTCTCTCATGTTTATAGAGGTTTTCTCTTGTATTATACATAGTTAGTGATGATCTATAACAATTTCTATGGTTTTACAACATATCGGCTCCTTTTACGATATTCTCAATGTTTTAATGCTATCATGTAATAAACTATGTAAAGATGTCTTTTCTAACCCAAGCTTAAGCTCCCTTAGTGATATTATTGTTTTTTCAGCTTTTGTGCTTTTGTATGGTTATAATTTTGCTAGGTTTATCGACTTTACCGGTTAATTGATGCTTTACTAGATAATGATTGTAAGGGTAGGCGCCTCTCCCCTTTATCTAGGCTTGAGACTAGTACTAGGATGTGCTCCTAATGGTAGGATAAACGTCTCCCCTTCCATTTTTATATTCTTCTTTATTCATCAGGTGTCTGCTAGGTGTATATACAGCACATGGGCAAACTTCCATTTTTTAAATTGTAGACCTACGGAGAAAATCTTCATCTTCGGGTTATATTTTCTTAAGCATTGCTTGTAATGCTGTAATGCGCATATGCATGTGTCGTAATCCCATCCTCAGCAATAACTCTTTTATGGTCGTATGGAGTCTATGCAATTGTATTCACTTGCACCGTGATAACAGCATGCTCTCGTGACAGGATCAGTTTCATGGGCGTTATTATTTCTCTGGCTTTAAGACAGTCTGTGTAACTGTCGAATGTGATATACTGCTTAATAGCACCACGTTTTATGCCTTTAATCTTTTTTAGCATTGAGCCGTCGGCATCTAGTGCGTACACATTAGGCCGTAGTCCAACAAAGAGCAAGACCATTTTGCTATGAGCCTCATATTTAAATTTTCCTAGCACTTTTTCTGAGTAGAGTGGCATATATGGTTGACAGGGTAATCCGCTGTATTCAGATGCTCAAGAAAACGTAGCGTTTTCTGGTTTACATCATCAGTTGTCACTCAGTGAATGAATGAATGATTGAATCAGTGTCCATATACATAAGCTTCAGGTTTTCAACTCCATAATACCGTAACAACACATTATATGATAGTGGTACATTAATGTCTTGGAGATGTCCAAAACATTCATACCAGTGTATATAGGCTTGTTGAAGACAATCTGACAAGAGGCCGTATGTACAGAAGCTAAATTAGCAGCAAATATCGTCCTATCGATAAACGTAGGCTTGACGATCAACTTTTCAAGGGTCTTCTCATTTGTCACCAGTCGTATATCGTTACGGGTACGCAGGTTCTCCATAGTTTCTCCAAACATAGCGTTGTTAAAGAGCTTGCAGAGATCATTCTCGAAATCATTTGCAGCTTGTTGTCATAGCATGTTGTTAAACTCCAAATAAGGTTTTAATCACTGTGACTGCCGGAATTCTAGCACACGATCAATTTTACTCAAACGTAACCCATTATTAAGAACTTGCTTCAAAGTCCTGTAATGCACTATATTTTTCCCTATACGATGAAAGGAGAAGTAAAGGAAACTTAAGTGTATCATTCCGCCGAGCACATGGCAGCACCACGTGGAGGATGACGGGAACTAATTATCCGTGAGAGGATACTGCTTCAGACAGAATACGAATATAGTATTTTGCGCAACTTGGGGATCATTAGCTTTTAAACATTGTATGCTTTAGTCCTATATTTTGACCTTACATCTTAAACTTGTAACACATAATAATACGAGCAGACAATTAAAATTTGTACCTGAGAAGTCCGGCTTCTGTGATTAAAGGTACTGGATTAAACTGTTCTTAACCCCAGGCTTTATAGATCATTCATTTAGTAACTAATTTCAATATACGACTTTTGCTTTAACCTTTTATGAGTCAAGTTAAAAAAACCATTAGTACTATAGGTTTAAACCCAACAGAAAACAAACGCGACCCAAGCTATCGTAGCAACAATTCTGCATCACCAACAAAGTAGTTCAATTATTGCTAAACAATGGCCAACTCTTAAAAAGTACTATTGGATCGAAATTTGTTGCATGAAACCCCTACCGTATTCAAATCGTTTTGAATACACCAAAGTTACTTTCCTCCTCTATACTCGTTGTAACACGCTGCACGCTCGTCATTTTGTTTTTATTAGCGGAAATCGTTAATCACATGTGTAGTAAAACATACAGCAAAGCCACTTTTATCGCTACCATAATTCGCAATTTATTTTTCTCAAAAACGTTCACTAACCTCGAAGCCTACCTAAAATATACAGAAATACAAATTAACATATGTTTAACAGGTTCAGCAACCTAAATCTAATTTGCCAACATAAAAGCTTGGGCTATTTTATTCTAGAACCCTGTGTATCCAAATCGATCTCAATACGTATTGAATTTAACATGGCAATGCCAATCGCAATCAGTACGGAATTGGACACAAATCGATTTTAATTCTTCATGGAAATTTGATTCTCTCAACACATTGCAAAAGTACACTGGCGGCTTATCCGGAACCCAGAAACGTACTGCAGTGCCTGCGCAGAGCCTCTTAAACCCTTTGGTATAACGGTTCATTTAGTTATAGGTGAATCTGAATAAGCACATTTAGTTTCATAAATTTAACTGTTGCAATAATTTAATTTTCTACATTTTCTGCACGACAATAACCACAAAATATTACGTTCTGAAACAAGGTGCTTTTTGTAGAGGAAGAGACGACGTGCTAAGCGGAAAAGGTGGAGTTTGACCACCAGCCAATCAGTTGCTCTCTTGTCACGTGGTTTTTAACTCCTCCTTTCAGCTTATAGTGAAAAAGGTATACATACTTCTTTCGAGGTCCAAGATGGGGTATCAGTTTCTTTGTAGATGATTCCTGGGGCTTCATATACTCAGGTAGGAAAGGTAGATCGTTGTGTAGATCGTGAAGTTCTGCAGGATAATCAATGTCAACTTCTAATATGTATCCATGAGGATCATTTTCTTGTAGCGTTTCTAAGTTGATTTCTTTCGGTGAAACCCACTGAAATCCAGCAAAGGGAAGAGCGCGACACATTTGCCAACCATATTGGTTATTTGCGTCCTCGTATGTGATTTTTGAGTTGCACTCGACGGAGCAAGCTTCTCCATATATTAGTGTTATTAGCCTCTGCATACCGATGGGAAACTAAGCATAAACCTCCTCTTATGCCGGATTCCGCCATTATTAGTTGATCATAATCTTGTAACACTTCCAGCTTAATTGCAGTATACAGTACATGACGTCCCATGTAAGTCCTGGAGAGGTTAAAAATGTGCCGGATAAACTTTGTGTGTTTTGAGGGTTTGCTCGTTAAATGTCTCAAAGACATCAGTTAAAACAAGAACATCTTAGGATAAGTAAAGTTCGTTGTACTCGCCCAGGTTTCTCACATTGAACAGTTCCCATAGATTTCTAGCGTAATTGTAGTCAGCATTGCAAATTTCTACTTTATTTAACCTATTGTAAAATGATTCCTTATGTTGCAAGCGGGTTTCGTTCAAAACACTCCATGACTTAACGAAATCATAAGGAAATACTCCTTCACGAGTCATCAATTCGAATTTGTCTTCTCCAAAGTATTTCAATGTTTCAAGATATGGGGTTAAAGTTTTACCAACTTATCCAAACTTGTACTTAGGAATCGAAAGCAATCCACGAGCCGGAGCTTTATATCTCCGACATACTTGGAGAATGAGATATAGCTTTCTTCAGAGTTAGGAATTACCTCCGCACGTTCACTTGTACGTCCAACTCCTTAACAATGAAAGGAGAGTCATATCCGTTAAGGTTATGAATGAAGACAGGAATATATTTAGGTGTTTTGCAGGCTAAATTGCATTCATTATGAAGTTTTCCACGATATTCACCGTTGATATGATCATAATCGCGTACTTTGTAGTTCTCTTCTGTAAAGGGTTTTCCAAAAATGTAGCATACTATAGAAGAATCAAAATCATTTTGCTGTTGATCCGTAAGCTTCAGAGGCTTGTCGGATTTGTATATCTTATCAATCTTCCTGGCAAGGGATGACAGGTATTCCAGAAATCTCTGAGCAGCATCATAACCACGATATATATATATATATACGGTTGATTAAGAAGACGTGTTTCTAGATGTGCAACACAGGATGACGGTATCACGAAAATACAGAAGCTCATAGGTACATACTCTTGATAAGGGGTTGTTCAGGAATTTTCAGAATTGGGCATACACGTATGACATGGAGTGAGAATACTCTCATAATCAGCATAACTGACATAATGCACTTTCAGCATCCTCACAATATTTTTAAACTATACAATTGATTTCTCCTTGGTAGGCATAAATACCCTTGCAACATCATGTGGTTACAGATGGCTACACGTTCTTGTAGTTTTTCAAGTCCACTTCGCCCACACTGATTATCAAAGTGTGTAAAGTAGAGCTTGCAGGCATAAACACGTTCTTTATGCTTAGTTTTCTGGCGTCTAACGAGCTTCTCAAAATGCTTTATATATACGAAGTGATTTTTTCCACTACTGTCACTCAATAGTAACAAGTCACGGCGTTCCGGTAGTTCATTGTCAACAAGCTTTAGGGGATACACTTGATGCTTATCATCCAGTCCGAAAACGTTGATAGACATACCGTTAAGCTTCTCAAATTTAGGTATTTGAGAAAGTGGAGTAGGGTAGGAAGCACAGCTAAAGTCGTACTTATCTCGAAGTTGCTTATATTTGCTCACATGCTGTGCATCCTTCTCGATGAATTTGTCTAGTACAAAATACGAGAAGCATTTCTCGTCTCTAAGTTCTGAATGTTTATGCAGGCCTTTCTTGCTTCAACAGATATAGGTATTTTATATAGCTACTTCCTCGTAACGGGTTATACTTGTTGATACGAAGTCGAACACCTTCCACAGAAAGCCGGTCCCAGTTGCTACCCATAAGCTTGATTCCCCATTTCAGTAACCACTTCCTTGTATTTCGATTCCAACAGTGTCCAGTTCGGTTTCTAGGAAAACAGGTTGATTCTGGGTATTACATGTTTTGTCACATGTTTCTCCAATACTGCTAACAAATCGACACTCAGCTAGCGGATTGGTTTATACCCTCCTGTGAATACTAAGCTCTTTATGTACAGGCTGGAATATCCGTTGTTTTTCCTCATGCAACCACAGATTCGGATTCTTAGATGATTTGCATCTTATAGAATACGATTTCAGGCTTCCGTTGAATGAATTTTCGTATTCTTTGATGTCACAGTCCTTCATTGTAGATAATAACCGCTGTTTAGTGGGCTCCAATCCGATTTCCTTCGCAGGTATGCTTATTTCGCACACATCTTCATGCTGTTGTCCCTTATAATCGCCATTGAAGGCTACGCTACAATGTCTGTATTTGAAGAGCCACTTGCAGCCCATATCATGCCTTCTTTTGTCCTAACCTAGCAGGAATTTCTTCCCGAATTTACTACAAGCGTGTCCAGTAACACTTAGAATGATATCCTTATATGCATGAAGCTGCACGAAGCCCTACGAACACCTCCGAACACATACATATACATTATCTACACATTCTAACACTTCCTCTAAGCACACGAAGCTGTACGAAGACCTACGAACACACGCGAGCACCTGTGTAACACGTATTGAAATATAAGAGTTTAGACACTTAATCACCGTTTTATTATTAAAATTCTTTTTATAATTGATCTAAAAAATCCGTGCACCCTCTACAAATAGGGAGACCTTGGGCACTTGACTTCATTGTGCTAATTAGTCTTGAGGTGTAAACATCGTGTTCTCTCCAAGATTTATCAGCGTTCTAAAGTGTTATCAAGGTGAAGAGGTCTACATTTCCTTGAAGAAGAATTAATACGTTATCGTATGCATTATAAGGATGAATAACTCTACATATAAGGATATCATTTTAAGCGTTACTGGGCACGCTTTTAGTAAATGCGGGGAGAAATTCCTGCGAGGTTATGATAAGAGAAGGCATGATATGGGCTGCAAAAGGCTCATCAAATGTAAACATTGTAGCGTAACCTTCAATGGTGATTATAAGGGAGAGCAGTATGAAGATGTATGTGAAATAGCACACCTGCGAAGAAAAGCAGACTGGAGCCTACTAAACAGGAGTTACTATCTACAATGGAGGAGTGTGACATGAAAGAATACGAAACTTCATTCGACGAACGCTTGAAATCGTATTTTATACGATGCAAATCATCTAAGGATCCGAATGTGTGGCTGCATGAGGCAACAAACGGATATACCGGGCTGCACATAAACAACTTGGTATTCACAAGAGTGTATCAATTAATCTGCTACCTAAGTGTCGATTTGTTTGCACTATCGGAGAAAACCCTTGACAAAGCATTTAAAACCCAGAATCAACCTGTTCTCCTAGAAACTGATCTGGGCATTCTGTTGGAAAGGAAATTCAAGATATTGGTTACTGAAATGGGGAAATCACAGCTTAAGGGTAGCAACTGGGCCCTGCCTGTTGTAGAAGGTGTGCGACCTCGTATCAGCAAGTATAACCCGTTACGAGGAAGTAGCTATATACAAATATAGCAAGAAAGTCCTGCATAAACATCCAGAACTATAGAGACGAGAAATGCTTCACATATTTTGTACTAGCCAAATTCATTGAGAAGGATGCACAGCGTGTGGGCAAATATAAGCAACTTCGAAATAAGTACGACTTTAGCTGTGTTTCCTACCCTACTCCACTTTCTCAAATACCTAAATTTGAGAAGCTTAGCAGTATGTCTATCAACGTTTTCGGACTGGATGATAAGCATGAAGTGTATCCCCTAAAGCTTGTTGACATTGAACTACCGGAACACCGTGACCTGCTACTATTGAAAGACAAAAGTGGAAAACATCACCTCGTATATATAAAGAATTTTGAGAAGCTCGTTAGACGCCTGAAAACTAAGCATAAAGAACGTGTTTACACCTGCAAGCGCTGCTTTACACACTTTGGCAATCAGTGTGGACGAAGTGGACTTGAGAAACTGAAGGAAGATGTAGCCATCTGTAACCAACATGATGTTGCAAGGGTAGTTATGCCTACCAAGGAGAAATAAATTGTAAAGTTTAAAAATATTGAGAGGATGCGGAAAGTATATTATGTACCTATCAGCTTCCGTATTTTCGTGATACCGTCATCCTGTGTTGCACATCTAGAAACTGGTCTTCTTAACCAACCGTATGTATATCGTGGTTATGATGCTGCTCAGAGCCTTATGAAATACCTGTCATTCCTTGCCAAGAAGATTGATAACATATACGTATCTGACAAGCCTCTAAAAACTTACGGATAAACAGCAACAAGATTTTGAGTCATCTATAGTATGCTACTTGTTTTGAAATCCCTTTACAGAAGAGAACTGCAAAGTACGCGATTATGATCATATCAACGGTGAATATCGTGGAAAACCTCATAATGAATGCAATTTAGCCTGCAAAACACCTAAATATATTCCTGTCTTCATGCATAACCTTAGCGGATATGACTTTCCTTTCATTGCTAAGGAGTTGGGACGTACAGGTGAACGTGAGGAGGTAATTCCTAACTCTGAAGAAAGCTATATCTCATTCTCCAAGTATGTCGGAGATATAAAGCTCCGGTTTGAGAATAGCTTTCGATTCCTAAGTACAAGCTTGGATAAACTGGTAAAAGTCTAACCTCATAACCTGAAATATTGAAGTACTTCGGAGAAGACAAATTGGCGTTGATGACTCGTGAAGGAGTATTTCCCTATGGGATGTTTTGAACGAAACCCGCTTGCAACCTAAGGAATCCTTCTACAATAGGTTAAATGAAGAAGAAATTTGTTATGCTGGCTACAATCGTGCTATAAATCTATGGGAACTCCTCAATGAGAGAAACCTAGGCGAGTACAGCGACCTTTACTTACCCTCAGATGTTCTTCTTCTAGCTGATGTCTTTGAGATATTCAACGAGCAAACCCTCAAAAGACACAATGATTATCCGGCACATTATATCACCTCTCCAGGACTTACATGGGATGCCATGATACACTATACTGGAATTAAGCTGGAACTGTTACAATATTATGATCAACTAACAATGTTGGAATCCGGCACAAGAGGAGGTTTATGCCAAGTTTTTCATCGGTATGCAGAGGCTAATAACACTTATATGGAGAAGCTTGATCCGTCGCGACCAACTCAATTTATCACATCCGGGGACGCCAATAACCAATATGGTTGGGCAACGTGTCGCGCCCTTCGTTTTGGTGGATTTTAGTGGGTTTCAGCGCAAGAAATCAACTTAGAAGGACTACAAGAAGATGATTCTCATGGATACATATTAGAACTTGACATTTAGTATCCTGCAGAACTTCACGATCTACACAACGATCTACCTTTCCTGCCTGAGTATACAAAGCCCAGGAATCATCTACAAAGAAACTGATACCCCATCTTGGACCTCGAAAGGAGTACGTATACCTTTTTCACTATAAGCTGAAAGGAGAAGTTAACAAAACCATGTAACAAGAGAGCACCTCATTGGCTGGCGGGCAAACTCCAACTTTCCGGCTTAGCACGTCGTCCCTTCCTCTACAATAAAAATACTTCGGTTCAGAACGTAACATTTTTTGGTTATTCTCAAGCAGAGGAATTTAGAAAATTAATTAGTGTAATAGTTCAATTTATGATACTAAATGTGCTTGTGCAGATTCACCTATAACTAAATGAACCGTTATAGCAAATGGTTTAAGAGGCTATGCGCAGTCGCTGCAGTTCGTTTCCGGTTTCCGAATGAACCGCCAGTGTACCTTTGCAACGTGTTGAAAAAATCACTACGTTTCTATGGGGAATTGAAATTGGTTTGTGTCCAATTCCATACTGAATGCGATCGGCATTTCCATGTTAAATTCAATACGTATTGAGATCAATGTGGATACACTAAGTTCGTGAATAAAATAACCCAAGCCTTTATGTTAGTCAACTTAGATTTAGGTTACTGAACCATTTATACATATGGCGATTGGCTTTTCTGTATATTTTAAGTGGGATTCGAGGTTAGTGAGTGTTTTTGAGAAGAATAAATTGTGAATTATGGAAGCGATAAAAGCGGCTTTGCTGTATGTTTCATTACACATGTGTCTAACCATTTCAAATAATAAACAAATTAAGAGGGTGCAGCGTATTAAAACGAGTATAGTGGAGGAAAGTATCTTTGGGGTATTCAAAACGATTTGAATAGGTAGGGTTTTCCATGCAACAAATTTCGATCCGATCGTACATTCTAAGTGTTGCCATTGTTTAGCAATAATTGAACTTCTTTGTTAGTGATGCAGAATTGGTGCTCCGGTAGCTTGGGTCGCGCTTGTTTGCTGTTGGGTTTTAACCCTTAGTGCTAATCGTTTTTTCAACTTGAATCATAAAAGGTTGACGCAAAAGTCGTATATTGATATTAGTCATTAGAAGAATGATTTCTAAGGGCTGAAGATAAGAACAGTTTAATCCAGTACCTTTAATCACAGATGCCGAACTCTTCAGGTACAGCTTTTATTTGTCTGCTCTTAGTGTTATATATTACAAGTTTAAGGTGTAAGGTAAAATATAGAATAAGACATACAATGTTTTAAAGCTAATGATCCCCAAGCTGCGCAAAATACTGTATTCGCATTCTGTCTGAAGCAGTATCCTCTCACGGGTACTTAGTACACGTCATCTTTCACGTGGACCTGCCATGAGCTCGGCGGAGTGATACATTTAAGTTTTGTTTACATCTCTTTTCAGCTTATATTGAAAAAGTTTTAGTACATTACATGACTTTGAAGCAAGCTCTTAATCATGGATTACATTTGAGTAAAATCCATCGTGAGCTACAATTCCAACAGTCACAGTAGTTAAAGCCTTATGTGGAGTTTAAAAACATGCTACAACAACAAGCTGCAAATGACTTTGAGAAGCATCTCTACAAGATCATTAACAACGCCATGTTTGGAAAAACTATGGAGAACCTGCGTAACGGTACGGATATACGACTGGTGACAACTGAAAAGACGCTGGAAAAGTTCATCGCCAAGTCTACGTTTATCGATAGGGCGATATATGCTGCTAATCTGGCTGCTGTACATACAGCCTCTTGTCAGATTGTGTTCAACAAGCCATAATTCATTCACTCACCGTGTGACAACTGAAGATGTGTACCAGGCAATCTACGTTTACTTGAGCGTCTGAATACAGCTGATTACCCTGACAACCATATATGTCACTCTACTCAGAAAAAAAGTGCTAGGAAAATTTAAAGATGAGCCTCTTAGCAAACTCATCGTACGCTTTGTTAGACTGCGGCCTAAGATGTACGCACTAGATATCAACGACTTGGTGTTAAAAAGATTAAAGGCATAAAAGGTGGTGCTATTAAGCAGTACATCACATTCGAAAGTTATACAGACTGTCTTAAAGCCAGAAAAATAATAACTCCCATGAATCTGATCATGTCACGAGAGCATGCCGTTACCACGGTGCAAGTGAATACAATTACATTGACTCCATACGACCATAAAAGAGTTATTACTGAAGATGGCAGTACGACACATGCATATGCGCATTACAGCATTACAGGCAATGCTTAAGAAAATATAACCCGAAGATGAAGATTTTCTCATAAGAAGAATAAGAGAAGAATAAGAAGACGGAAGGGGAGGCGTATACCCTACCATTAGGAGCAAATCCTTGTGCTAGTCTCAACCCTAGATAAAGAGGAGAGGCGGCTACGCTTACAATCCTTACCCAATAAAGCATCAATTATCCGGTAAAGTCAATACACCTAGTCAAAAATGTAACCATACAAAAGCACAAAAGCTGAAAAAACAATAATATCACTAAGGGAGCTTAAGGTAGGGTTAGAAAAGGCATCTTTACATAGTTTATTACATGTTAGCATTAAAACATTGAGAATATCGTAAAAGGAGCCGGTATGTTGTAATACCATAGAAATTGTTATAGATCATCACTAGCTGTGTATAATAAAAGAGAAAACCTCTATAAACATGAGAGAATGTCTCAAAACCTAGTGCCAATGCCATGAAAATTCTGGTGCTGTTTTGCAAAAGCCATCTGAATACAGAAAATATGATGGAAAACACCTGCATCTGTGTATAAAAAACGTATAAATGTACACTAAAATGCTCTAAAATTCCTGCTGCAGTGGTTAAAAAATCCTCGAAATCACTGCCTCCATACCTAAAAATACCTGCTCCTGTTACCAGAATGCCATAGAAACATCTGAAATTCTCATTCCAGTATTTCAGAATGTCCTAAAAGTCTGTACCCATATCTGATTCTATAGTCTAAAAAACCTTTAAAGAGCCACAAATACTCTTATGGAACCTTCGAAGGAATACCCTTGGAAGTGTCAGTATACTTTAAAAGAGAATAAAATGGCTCAGGATAATCTAAAAACCTCTGACGTTCTAAAAACCATCAGCATACTCTATAACCATGTTCCAATACAATAAAAATAGCCGTTACAGCTTCTAAAAAGCACTTCAGAATACTCTAAAGGCCTGTGTTCATGCCACATTCATAGCCTGAAATACATTAAGGTGCCACAAACACTACTATTAGTATACTGAACATACCTACAAAGATTTTAAAATACCTTAAAAGGAACATAAAATACCTGGAAATATTCCGAAAAATGTTAAAATCCTATATCAATACCGTAAACCTATCTGCTACAGTATCCAAAAAAATCTTTTAAAAGGGCTACATTCCCCTGCCGTGTACCAGAATGTCCTGAAAGCCTCTGGCCACATCTGAAAATGTTCCAAAACAATAAAAAATACCTCTACCTGTGCTTAACTGTTCCTAAATGAATGCTAAAATACACCACGATTCCTAGTACACTGGCTAAAATAGCTTCGAAATACTTACACCAGGACGTAAAACCCTTGCCCATTTCTGTGTATGAAAGTGTTCTAAATCCAGTAATATGATGCCCAATACCTGCTCCACTGCATTAAAATACTATCATAATAGCTGCAGTGTAAACTAATTATGTACCCACCAAAAAAGTTTCTAAGTGTCTTCTAAAATAGTTATATTGTGCTTGTGCTCTAAATATTCCCTGTAATTGTCAGTCCTCCCTCCTGGAAAACATCCTAAATACCTTCAGTTCCTGTCTTCCTTAGCATTTCTCCCCGTAATCCCCATCTCTTTCCGTATAAACGCATTTTTTAGTCCTCAACACCCTCCTAGTTCCGTATAAATCCATATTCCGTCCATCAACATCTGTCTAACCTGGCATCTCTCCATATATTCCCTATTTCAGCCGTGTAAACCCATATTCCGTCCTTCAATCCCTGTCTAGCCTGGCATCTCTCCTCGTATTCCCTATCTCTGCTATATAAACGTCTTTTTTAGGCTCCTACCCCACCTAGCCTAGCATCTCATCTTGGTTTCCTATCTCACCGGTATAAACCTGCATTCTCCCTCCTTCATCCTCTGTCTAACCTAGCATCTCTCCCCGTTTCCCATATATTTCTAATATAAGCGCATACTCTACTGCTCAACCTCTGTCTAGACTAGCATCTCTCCTCGTATTCCCTACCTCTCCCTCTTATAAAGTGCATTGCTCCTCCTTCAGCTCTCTCCGTTTTTTTCCATATCTTCCTTACATAAAGGCATACCCTACTACTCAACATCTGTATAACCTGCTACCTCTCTTCGCGTTTCCTACCTATATCATATAAAGGGCTTTCCCCATCCCTCAGCCCCTGCCCTACCTCGGATCTCTCCTCATTTTCCCTATCTCTGCCATATAAACACATTTTCCTCCTTGAACGCTCCTCCAACCTGGCTACTCCCATCGTTTTCCCTGTCTCTTCATAGAAATGCATAGTCTACCATTCAAACCCTCCTAGCCTAATACCTCTCCTCGGTTTGCTATCTCTCCCATATAAAGGTCATATTCTACCCTTCAAGCCCTGTCTAGTCTAGCACCTCTCCTCGTATACCCTATCTCTCTTGTAAATAAGTCCATGTTCCCCCTCCCTCATTATCTGTCTAGCCTATTATCTGTCCAGTTTTCCCTATCTTTCCCATGTAAACGCATACTCCACACCTCAAATTCTGTTTAGCCTGGCATTTCTCCTCGTATTCTCTACCTCTCTCATATAAAGCGCATTCCCCTACCTCAGCCCCTGGCTAGCGTTGCATCGACTCTCGTATTCCCTATCTCTCCCATATAAACGCATTTTCCTCCTGAAGGCCCTCTCAACCTAGCATCTACCCTCGTTTTCCCTATTTTCCCCCATATAAACGCAAAAAGTGAGCCAGCTACCCCTATATATTCCATCGGTATGTTTTGGGGCTCCCGGAACAGCATAACTCAAATACGAGAAGTCGATTATATACATATATAGTATTTAAGTTCAGCATCTTCCAAGGTAACGACGCGAACATATTCAATTAAATTTCTCCACCCTAATATACCCTTTGTATGGAAAAATTTTCATTATATTGGTCCTCAAAAATGTCTCTTAACGATTTTGATTACAATAGCATAAGTTTAAGACATCTGTGTAGGAAATAAAATTATATCTTGATTTTTTGCGAAAGGCTATGAAACACTACTCATTACGAATTACTTGTGAATAATTTGTAAACAGTAACAAATAGACTTACTATATAAAAGTGTAGTTTTCGTTAAAGCACACAATTTATGTCAAAAACATTTTTATGACAACCATTTCCGAGATATTCAGATTATTGTGTAATTTTCTGGTTCAGAAGATTGTTGCCGATACTCTTTAAGACCAAGAAGCATTAACAGTGCATCCCTTTACAGCCATTATTATTAGTAGTAGTGGTAGTGATAGTGATAGTGGATTGGTGGTGGTGGTGGTGGTGGTGGTAGTAGTGGTAATGCTAGCGCTAGCATCACGGCCTCGGCTCTTGGTATCGTTAACCATAACTTTCATCCTCTCAACAGTGTGTTATTATTGTTGTTACGGTTTTAAAGAATACTAAAATGCGCATAGCACCTGACTAGCGGCTTTAACAAGTTATTAATGTTTAACCAGATATTACAGAGTAGGTGTGATTGTTATTGATTTGAACTTTCAATGCTTTATACTTTTCTCAATTGGCAAGTCGCTATTCGTTTTCTCTCGTAATCACGCAAAGAGCATGGAATTTCAAAGCCATCACATAGCGATCCGCTTTTTAAAAATCTGACTATCGCTTTAATCTACTGTATCGTTCTTATAATTACAACTAAATGTGTAAATGTATAGTGAAAGTTTATCTCAATTATCAAAACGTAGACAGATGATTAAGCGTTAGTAAGAATAGTTTCTAGAGCACAAAAAGTCATGCAAATGTAAAACATCAGATATCATATATAGCAATAATAGTGTGTGAAGCATTAATAGAATAAGGTCTATGTAGTGCGTTAGTCTTTTATTCCTTTATCAATTATAAACATAAAGTACATTCTATTTTAAATATAAATGGACATTTAAACTAGATGTATGTGATGCACTTAGTTATTATTGCAAATGTAATTATACATGTAGATGAACCTCATACTGAATATCTTTTAAGCTTAAACGATTAATCTGTATTGGTTCAATTGCTGGAATATTCCATTTATAGAAATGTTATAATTTTTAAACATTGAAAACAAATAATAATATACAGTCGTATATTTCTGTTTCCAGAAATTGTGGATAAATCTAAGGACTTGTTATGAATTTGAAAGACAGCCTACTTTTAAAGGCAAGTGAATTCTTAAAATACAGTATTTGAGATGCCAATCGCAGCAAAAAGCGCATCAACGGTTAAGCGTTGAGATTATTTTAGTATAGCTATTTTGAAAATTTCGCTTGTGTATTATTCTGAGTAAAAGAACTGTACAGAAGCCGCATATTTTGCGCAAAATCTTGTCTCCTTTAGAGCAGTTTCTCCTTTTAGCTATAATATCTGTTGATTAGTTTACCCTTACTGTATGATTGATAATTTTTCTTTCTTTCCTTTGCGGGGGTGTTTATGGTGAATTTTTTTATTTTTATAGCTCACTTTAACTTCTATGGTCACATCAGGGGTTTGACTTGAGAAACAACAGTTGACTGTAAGTTATTAACGTTGGGCTTTAATAATTTCTATCTTCAAACAGCCGCACATTCACTCTCACATGCATACTTCTAGATAGGGAATGATTTTGTTCAAGAAAATCTCCCCGGCCCAGTCAGAAATCCAATTCGTGTCCTCTGGATTGGCAAGCCAGAGCGTTGACCACTCGACCGCAGAGGCAATCCTTGGGGGAAATTGGGTTTCAAATAAAACAACCTTTATTTGTTTTTCAGTCACAAACGTGAACTATATTTCATTTTGAAGAAAACTTAATTTTGGAGTTAATTCTGCCTCAAACTGCTTGAACAGTTTGACGTAGCCATTATTTTTTCCTCTGTATTTTTGAGACAATGCATGGCTGAAACTTGGTAAAGACTGTGAAAGTTTTAGATTCTTTGTATTTTTTGCATTTTTTGTTTTACTTATAATTTTTGCTTTCATGGTACACAATTGATTTTGTAACATAAAAATTGTAAAGCCACAAATAGCAATTTAATTGATCCAAAACTTTAAACTTCATTTTTCACAATTCCTATTTTCAGCATTTCTCACTATTGAAAATGATCCTTGGACAATAGTGTATAACTTATTAGCTTGAAATTTCCAGTAGGGTTTCGGGAATAAGGAATTTAAAAATAGTCGTGCGCCAGTTAAAAATATTAAGTAGGTAGTTGAAATTAATTAGCTTCTATAAGTCAAATTAAAAGGGTTGAAAATTTTCACAACCTGCGAACGATTTTGTTTCTATTAGACAAATTAGAATTACGAAATTTCTGCACACAGTTTCTTTACATTTA
This sequence comes from Deroplatys truncata, assembly GCA_030765065.1. Taxonomy (NCBI): domain Eukaryota; kingdom Metazoa; phylum Arthropoda; class Insecta; order Mantodea; family Mantidae; genus Deroplatys; species Deroplatys truncata. The sequence goes on along the minus strand of CM060990.1, from coordinate 402,392,064 downwards.
TGTACTATGCTCAAATTAAATGTTTCGGCAGCTATACGATAAACCGTAGGGTGCAAGGAGTATTTGAGGGGCGCTTTCACAAAGCTTTTTTTCGATTTTGATGTTTAAAACGTACCCTTATGTTTTGGGGACCGGAAATTCAATGGGTCTATTTGGATTAAGCTAAATTTGGTAAATACACCAGCAAATTGATATTAAAACACAAGAAAATTTTAAGAAGTCGGTATCTGCAACTGGTGAGATTTTGCAATACCTGTTATCTATAAGACTTGGCAATAAATAACTCATACGTTTTTCAGATTTTACTTCATGGCCACACTGGTTAAATAATGTGCTTTTCTGGATGCCTTCTTTCATTGTTGGAACATTCTCTATTGTTTGAGATAACTGTTATATGTCAGCATTAGGTTGCTGTTGCTCTGAACAATAACATTAAAATATATGAATGACAAGGTGAGTGAATATGTATCACCTATCCAAGAGGTTCCAAGGGGGCGTAAGAGGCGAAGAAGTGAACCAAATATTCTGCCTAGATATTTAACGTATGCTGGTTCTGGTAGCTTGCCTAATATTGCTTGTGTTCACGGTCTTGAAATGGGTGGAAAAATACAAATATACTGTTTTTGGCATCTTATTTAACTTTAATTCACTTAATAAACTTTAGACAACGTTTTTATAACAATGATGCAAAGTTGAAGCAGGATATGTTCCTTATCAATTAATGAAAGTTAAAAACCCTGCAAGGCGAACTACCACTGAAGAGCAGAAGAAGAGAAACGGATCTGTGACAATTTCCTACCATTTAAAAAATTAAGAAGGGAAAGATATGATGCATGTGATTCTACATTTGAGAGTATCCTGAGTGTTTCAAAGGATAGACTGCAACGTATGGCTAGAAAATATGTAATCACAGGACAGATTCCAAAGAAAATCGCGGTGGTCAGCAAAAGAATGAAAGGGATGAAGAGCAGACAGAGTAGATTAAAAGGAATATATTCAAATATAAATGTAGAGAGACACACTATTCCCGACGGAATACCTGCCGCTCTTATTTGCCACCTGAATGGAATTTGAAGATGATGTGAAAAAGGTACAACAAGTTTGGTGATTTGAAATGTTCATTGTCTAAATACAAATCTGCTTTTACAAATGCTTGAATCTAGGATTTGGTAACCCCAAAACAGACACCTGTTCTACATGTGCACAGTTCTTCATAAAAAAACTGCTTCTGACTTGGATGAAAAAAACAAATTGAGAACAGAGTATGGGCTCCACCAAATTATAGCCAAAGTTTGTTTCCAGAATGAATTAGGTACCAAAAGAAGATGTTATCAAGATCTGTTTTGACTGCCTATTGGAGAAATATTTTACAGTCGTCAGGTGTGGCTGTATAACTTTACAGTGTTACAAATGCAAGGTGAGAATAAGTGTGAAAATGTTTCCCACTACACGTGGTTGGAAACACAAGGTGCTCGTGGCTCCAAAGAAATTGCTTCAGTTCTCAGACACTATCTCATAGAACTGGAAAACAAAAGTTACGGGATGAAAAGAAGAAAAATGTAGTCCTTCGTCTGTTTTCTGATTCCTGCTTCTCTGAAAACAAAAATTCTATAATGCTGGTCACATTAATGAGTATAGTTGAGAAAGCAACTACTTACAGAAAGATATTGCATTATTTTCCCAACAGAGGCCATAATTATTTATCACCAGATCGTATCTTTGGGAACATCGAGAAAGAATACAGTCGCTTAGATACAATCACTGTACCCTCCCAGTATCACAAAATGCTAGGAAAAAAATGGCAAGTGCGTAGTCCTTGGTAAGGATTGGAAGATTTTCAACCTGAAAAGTGCATCCAAAACTCTATAGATGAAAAAGCTACCATTTAAACTCAATGAAATCCGTGTATTTCGACTACTAAAAAATGAAGTATATGTGAAGACGACATATGCTGGGCCTACAGTTCAAGTCGAAACACTGAAGACAGGGATAAGAAACCTAAAAAATATGGACAAAGCATTGAAAGTTAAAATGAAGAGCCACATCAGCCTAATGGCTGACATAAAGAAGCTGATTAAATATTTTGACTTAAATTATGAGGAAGCAACTGCGTTTTATCAGGATGTGTCCAAACATTGTGCACGGAATTATAATGACAACATTGATGCAGAATACCAGGAAGAAGCTCCATATTAACTGTACTTCCATGTGTCAGTGTTTTATGTTTTCCTGTGAAGACAGTTAATATTAAATTTCTTACGATTAATTCTCTAACCTGGAGACTTGATTTTCTAATAAGAGAATGTATTTAAATGCTGTAAACTCAATATTAGTTTGAAAAACACTTTTGCAGAGTACTGAGGGAAAGTGCGTATACTTATGCACAGTTAAAATAATGTAAAATTAAAATATGAATTCAAAATTTGGTATTTAGGAAAATGCCAGCTTCATTGTGTAAAGGCAATTTGTTTAGTTACAAAATGGATCACTATGAACATTACAGGTTAAACATATAGTATAATATTGTCATAAATGCTAAATTAAGAGAAGCGGATATCAAGTTTTGTAAAAATTCAACAAATGTGTCAATATTTTCTATAAAAATACAAATTAAAAATTTGCTATCAAGTGTATGTACCAATACATACAAAAGTCTAATACAGGATATTTATGACAGATAAATATGTTATCTAGTTATAGATGTATTCTAAAAAGCAACTCTCCTGAAAAAACAGACATTTTTAGATAACAAGTTTTGTGCAACTGCACCGCATTTTACATTACCATATCAAGAACTTATTAATTATGAATAAAAAAATTAATATCTTAACGGTTTGACATAGCTCGTTAAAATTTTGTCTGCACTATATGTTTATGCTTTTACTATATATCAAAAAGGTAAAAACAATCAGAATAAAGCTATAGATTTGGGTTTCCACAGATGCTTTGCCTTAAAATCTCACTTGAATGTTATCGTAATTAAATGTTCCAACTGTATAAATAACTGTACATAATTTGCGCTAAAAGTTGTGATCAATTTCTATGAACATTAAAGAGAAAGTTATGTTCAAGATAATAAAGAGGCTGTGGTGTCGGAGTTTACGTTAAACAGTCAATTGCATGGTAATTACAAAAGTATTATTATTATTATTATTATTATTATTATTATTATTATTATTACCATCGTTATAATCAGCATCGCCATTACTGCAAACGTTTAAAACCAGATAATATACATTATGCCCATCTTGTTCCTCAAGAAAATTACTGATAATGCCTCTTAAACATCAGTAGCACCAGCATAAATAGTGTAATATTTGTTCTTCATACAAAATATGTAGAAACAAAATGCTAACTTATTTCGTTTAGCCAAGCAAGACTAATCGAGAAGATATCCCATTCCCATCCTCCTCTCCACCCCCTCGACCACCGGAACACCTTTGGAACCTTCTATATTAGCATGGCGTGCTGAGGTTCCCAGACATCCCCGGTTTCCGGGAACAGTCTCCAAATTCATACTTTGCCCCCGGAATACCCCGGTTTTTAATAAGCATAAAAAATTGATCCTGTGTTCGAACATGATTTAACTAATTATTATCAAACAGTAAAGACGAAATATGTTAAACCGAAAATCGTGTGTATCGATTTAGACATCGCTGTCACGCAGACGTAATTGACACGTTTCTCCACTAGATGGCGAGATAATCGCGTGGCTATTTATACACATTTAATTTATCAGTGCTTACTTCCGGGTAGTGGAAATGTTTGTACCTTACGTCATAGAGCGGCAATGCCTATTTGTTTCGCCGAAGCTAGTTTTGCGCCCAGCCGCCATCTTGCGTCACTATGCTCTGCGTTAGAGAACACATACATCATCTGTCAAACTCATTGATTTCTCAAGCTTTTTCAAGTAAAGAACGATGGAAAATGGAAGCAGAGAAATTGATAGTTAAACGGGTATATAATACAAACACGTTTTTGGGTCTGTCAGACGTTGTTATTGAGCAATCGGTAACACTACACCAAATATCGCGGCAAAGTCATAACCTAATTTCGCTGCTATTACTTGGTCTAAGGCTACTGCTGATGTGACAAGCGCCTATAACATATCTTACAGCACTGGCTTAAAGCTTTCGGAGAATGTGTGATGCTATTAATCAGGAATTTCGGTCGTGGAATAATGCGATAATTATCACTCCATTTAGAATCCTAGGAACACACCTCCTTTTCTCATAGTTCTGGTATCACAAGTACGTAATTTGATACTAATTCTTTCTCGCGACAGCTGCTACATGGGCTAATTAGCAAGACATTGCTTATAGCAAAATTTAAGGTATGAAGTGCACAAACGATAACTGGTTGTAAATAATCCATATACTTATACAGACGTATATACATATATGTTACTTATGTGTATAATGCGCTATTCTTATTGGATTTTAGAATAATGTGTATATTAATTTTGAGCTCAAGAATGAAGCAGTTACTAAATGTATTATATAAAATGTGTTAGGTCCAAATTCTCGGGTCGATAGTGCTGGGACCACACAGCAGAAACTGGAGTGGGTTGCAAATTTTTCCTACATTTTTCCTTTACCCATGCCTTTGTCTATTCGAGATAAATCTAAAAATATCAAACAATACAGAATAGTTCCGTTGATAGTGCGTAACGTATTTCATGAAGTTTACCGCCAAAAAAGCAACTTAAATAGGTACACTAATCTGTGTATTGAAACATCTGGTCTAATGAAGACGTTCTGAGAGCCAATGTTTACATGTTCCAGGACAAAAGTGGAAGTAATTTGTTCGTGGTGTTATATCTCCATGGGCCGTTGAAGAATTAAACGTTATGTGATTGAGATGTACGTTAGTAGTTTATATAAAGCAGTTCTGGCACACTAAAATGGTGATACATGGGAAGAGGTGGGAAAAACGGGTGAAATGCTAGGTTAGGCGGGAGTTGAGGGACAGAAAATGGTGATACATGGGAGAGATATGGAATACGATTTGAGGTGCTAAGGAGGATAGTGGTTGAAAGTGTTCAGGGTTGGTTAGGATTCATTGGAGATGGAAGGGTAGGGTTATACACGTCCCCTGTTGGTTATGTTTTTCAACGTCGTAGGACGACATACGTATACCGTACGAACATTCAATGATGATTACATCCAAATTAACCTGATACCATCCTTTCTGACAAGCCAATCCAACCCATCCTCTCATCGACAAACATAACCCAAACTTAACCATCTCCTCATCATCTATTCTATCCTACCATCGCATGCCCTAATCCCATACTGAACATCCTAACCTAGAGTATCCTCTCATTAACTATTCCACCCTGTCTTCACCTAACCTAGCCTAACGTAGACCTCCTCTATCGTCTATTTTATCCCATTATCATCTAGCCTACATGCTACAACCATTCCAACCTAACCTAACCTTGAACATCCTCTCAACATATGTTCTGTCCCACCATCGCATGCCTTAATCTCGCACTAAAAATCCTAAGCTAACCTAAGCTATCCAAACAATAACCTAACCCATTCGATCCCAAAAAAGTTTAGAGCGTTAGCACAGGTATTTCAGCATTTTAAGGCTTTAAGAGAGCTTTTACAGGCATGTCAGGCACTGTAATAGCCATTTCAGATCACGTTTACGAGAATTTCAGAATTTGGAACGGTTTTTTCAAATATTTTGCAACATTTCAGAAGCCTTTAAAGATATTGTACACACGTTTACAGAATTTCAATACACCGGAGCAAGTACTTTAGAGGATAATGGGAATGCCCTGAAGACAATTTAGCCCTTTTACGAACATTTTATACACTTGGACGAGATATTGTCAGGCATTTTAGAGCACTGCGAAGGCATTTTATCCGATGGTGCAGCTATTTCTCCGTATTCACATAACCTTTTAGCACATTTTGGTACGGTGGTAGGAACATTTAGAGGTACTTTGATGGTATTTGGAAGATATTCTAGGCAATTGAGCGAGATATTTTCAAGCATTTTAGAGCATTATCCAAGGAATTTTGGTACAGCTATTTCTAGGGATTGACATGAGCCTTTAGCACATTTTGGAACACTAGAAGGAACATTTGGAGGTACCTTGATGGTATTTAGAAGGTATTTTTCACACTCTGGCGGATATTGTAAGACATTTTAGAGCATTTCGAGGGTATTACAGCTGCGGGTGCAGATATTTTCGGGTACTGACATAAGCTTTTAGCATATTTTGGAATACTGGTAGGAACATTTACGGACTACATTAATGGTATTTTTGACAATGCGATCAGCTATTTTCAGGGTATTGGTAAATGGCGTTGGCACTTCGAGGCATTTCGAAGGCATTTTATGTAGTTTTGAGGTATTCTTATAGTTAATAGACATTGTCTAAGGCATTTTAAACAATAGAGTGGATATTTCGGGAGGAGAGACTACTTCTGAATATTTTGGTTAATTTTAAAGATAGTTTGAAATGCTTTACTCCCATTTTACACACTTTGACGAAATTTTGGAAGCAGTATTAAACATTTCGAGCGCTAATAGAGGCGTTTGGAGCACTGCAACTAGGGTTTTGCCTCTTTTATGAATATGTTGACAGCTTTGAAACACTTCTTAGCTTTTAACGCGATTTTCATACGTTTGATGGCGCCTTGATTCTGTTTTAATGTTCATTTCCAATGTGGTACCGGAATTTGATGGTATTTTTTTAGTTTTGGCCCACATTACAGTATTTACGCACTTTTCACTCATTTTCGAATACTTTATTAGCAACTCGTTCTATGTTACAGGTATTTTTATATACCTAAGTCCTATCAATATTTTTATAAACTCATACATAGTGAGATTCTAGCGTGTGACGGAGGCAATGATAAACTATGTATGGTTCATAGTCTGGCTGAGAAATATTCAACCAACCTAGCCTAAACTCACCAACCATTCTGACCTAAAACAGATCGCCCTGTCATCTTCGATTCTATGCTGTCCTTGTATACTTAACCTAATACCAGCCAACCTAGACAGCACCCTCACTATCTGTTCTCTCCTCCAACGTTTAACTCAAGCTCCTACCGAGCATTCTAGCCTGAACAAGAATATAACCTGACCAGACGTGACCACAACGTGACCAGACGTGACCACTAATGTAACCAAAACGTGAACAGATGTGACAATACCTGACACTCATTGTAACCAAACTCATGACCAAGCGTCACCATACCTGAGAAACCGTGACTGAAACTGTAACCAGGCGTGACCAAATGGGATCAATGCTCAATCAAAGACGTGACCAAACATCACCAGACGTCACCACAAACGTGACCTAACCTAACATAATCTGAATACCAAGCATTATAACCTAAACAGATCATCCCTCATCATCTATTCCGCAATCATCTGTCCTAACCTAACACGAAACATCCTAGCATTATCAGAGTTATCCAACAAAAAGTAAGGCTGGCTTTGAGTTTATTTCAGTGAAATTAAAGCGTTTCATTCAGGTTTTATTATTTGAGGGTATCAATTACAAGAAGTTATGTCAACTTCGCGTTATTTCGAGATTTACTTTGATTTGTTGGTTGGCGTCTGTCCTATTATCCGACATTGATATTAGCAGCAGAGAACACCTATAGTTATCGAGTTACCGCGTTCCAAATCCGTTATTCTTCTTACTCTTGCCGCGCCAGCAGGATGCACGCGAGCAATTTTTGCATTCTTTCCTCACAACACCCACGACTAAAACAAACATCACCATCATTGCAGCAATCCTAACCATCATTCTACATACTGAGGCTTTCACGGCCGGCGTTACGACTAATAATTGAATTATTACTATTCGGGCTTTTAGCCGTGATTTGGAAGGCAAAGGACATAGCGACGTTTAGCCAAGTACAGCGCTTGGCATCAGGCTCTGACCAATGCAAACAAAGAATAACTTCACCTTGAATGTGCCAAGGGCTGTACTCAGCGAAACGTCGCTATCTATGATGCCTTCTAGAGCACGGCCTACAAGCCCCAATATCAGTAATTCAATTCTTAGGCCTAATCATTATTATCCAACAAAGCAACCACAACCATACCTAGCTAGACCGTCCACTAATCGCCTATTCATCCCTAACAGAACCTAGCCTAAGAGAGGCTAAACGGTCTTCACGTCGATTCTGCTATTACCTACCCTAACCCGATTACATCCATGTTAACATAACACTATCTTAGCCAACAGCCCTCTCATCATTTATTCTGTCCTATCATAACACAAAACTACCTATTAGACCTTCCTTAAATTATCTATTCCAGCCTATCATAACCGCACCTAACCTAAGCTAGCATAAGGAGTGTTTACACCACCTAACTAGCCTGTCATTGGATTGTCAAAGCTTAACCTAGAAGTAGCCTCTTGTCGTCTGATTGGAGAGACTGTCATAATTTATACGGATCCGTACATCAAAAAACGATTCCTTAGCTATTGCTTTTGCGGTATCTCGCTGCATTCTTCAAACAATTGTCTCGTTTCAGAAGTCATTTTTCTGTTATAATTAGTTGTGTCGTTTTAGGCGTTCTTTTAAGGGTGTTTTGAATGCATTTATGACCATCCGATTATGTTTTACTGCGATTTGTGACGTTTTCACAGCCTTTTCTATACTTTTACAGGCATTGTGTGTATTTTATAGTCATAGTGCTATGTCCTCATGCCCAGTTTGCGAACGTTTACAGCAGTGTTCTAGGTTTTTACTACCTTTGCAGTAATCTTTGTGATACATTTTTCCCATTCTTTACACTCATTTGGTTACGTTTCACAGTAGTTTCATAGCGTTTAATGGTCATTTACAGACTGACAGTGTCATGACCAGCGTTAAAACAAACACCACAGCCATTACGGTAGTCACAACCATCATCAACCAAAACATGCACAACCTGAAGAATCCTCTCATCACCTATGTCATACCATCATCGTCTAGCATAACTAACTTCAAACCATGTTGACCTACGTTAGCCTAGACAGATCCTCATTATATCTAAATGGAGTTTTGTGTTATCTAAACCGGACCTAACATCACTAATTATGAACAATCTGTTTAAGCTTCTACGGTCGTTTTAGCACTTTTAAGGTTATTTTGCGTTGTTTGGCGTGTAATTTTCATAAATTTCTGAAATTTTCTGTATTTTTAAAGTCATTTTGAGTACCTTATTGTCTTTATATCCAGATTTTATGTTGATTTCTATAGGGTTAATGAGTATGTTAAGAGATTTATTCAGCTTTATAGGCTGACCGTCCTTTTCTTGCATTGACGATTGAGACTCTAGATGTTTCAATGTCCTTCTTTTTCTAGCTATCGGTAGCAGAAGTTTTATGAAGACGGATTATATATCAAACATTCGTTTATACCTAATTATCTAAATGCTTTTTCGGTTTTATGTGCTTTCAACCAAATTGAGCGTTAAATTTACCAATGAAACGGTGTTTATATCTCTAGAAGCCCTACCTTTTATGAATATATTCATGCCTTTAGGTATAACACGCAACAGGTAAGATAAAGCTAGATAGCTCAGCGCTAAATGTTTACACTAAGTCGAGTTTCGCTCCATACTGCTCATTTTAGTGTCTGCATGTATTGACCTCCACCACATGACGACACACCCCCAGACAAGATGTATGGTTCTGTCTGAAACGTTCAAAATTGCTTTATAACTATTCCCTATATGACAATGGTTGTAAAGAGGCAACCTCTTCCACGACCATGACAGAAGCAGAAATAAGCAAACATGACCATCACTACCAACATAAAGAGATACGCACGACAGGAGTATAAGCGTAACCGCCGCCACCGCCACCACCATCGCCGCCAACACCGCCGCTATCAGCACCACATAGAACTAGCCAACTTTGTGTGCCTGTAATGATATTTAGTTTTGTTCCATTGTCATGTTGTTTAAGGGACACTGGGAGTGAAATTTTAGTTTCAATTGACAATTTTTTTCATTTTGGAACTATATCATGTAACTGTTCTATAGACACTTGTGAATAACCTCCACCAAAGATTTTGCGTTGTCTGCCATTTTTAAAAGCCCAGCAACATGCTTAAATCTCCCGTGTGCTACTTTAAAGCTCCAATGGACCCGCACACTTCCTATTTCTATATGTAAAGGAACATAATTTGCTAATTCCTGAATTTTTTTCGATTTATTTGTCCGCGTTTTGGTATCACAAGTTAATTGCCTGTTTTGTTCTTCCATCTAGTGCCTAAATGCATAACTATTTACTACATAATGAACAAACGTTTAGGTGTTTGAAAGGAAAAATTGTATTTAGGTATTGTAAGAGTCTATTTCATTAAAATTCTGTCCATTTACCCATATAATCTTATTTTACAGCATTTTTCATTTACTTTAACACGTTATTAGTGTTTTAAGTATTTTTATATATCTATCTTACATATCTTTTGATACACTTTTGTTGTTTATGTACCATATGCTTTCAGTGTTGAAAGCAAACACTGATTGAGTTGTTTAAAAATGCCTCCTGTTGTAGATGTGTGTTCAAATGTGACTGCAAATTAGAGAAAGACATGGCTTTGTTCAAAATTATGTGTGAAAGCGCAACAATTGTGGTTTTAGCCCTACCCAGAAATATTCCAGTCGTCGTGTTATTAAAACAAATATCTAGAGGTTTCCATTTGAAATAAACAGAAAACGGGTAATTGAAGTTTTAGCAAATTAACCTTTTGTACCAATTGAAATGCTGTCGTAGAGAATACTTCTCATAATTGTGGTATGAAGAAGGCTATTTATGTCATCACCAGTCACTGCATGTCAACAGACAAAAAATCCCAGCATGGCAAATCTCCCACTGGCACTGACTCCTGGTGCTTTTACAACAAAAGCATACCTAATGGTACACAACCTACTACCAGTGATAAAATGTCCATACAGATTTCTGAAACAACTGTTTTCAAGATAGTGCCTGTCTACCAAAGAATAGCCTGTAATGAGCTTCTGCATACATGTGTAAGGGATGTTTTACCCAATCAACATAAATCGCTGCATGTCATGTTATGGAGTTATGTCCAAAAGAAATTCTTGTATCAAGGAAGAATATTACTATTGTTGTAACAGATGCTGATCAGAATTTTATTTGGGGTGCTAAGATACAAAACAAATGAAATATACAATAAGGAATTCTACAATTTGCAGTGCATCACATTGATTATGAAGAAATGTGACAACAGAAGAAAATATGAGTGTGCTCGATCTTCAACTGAGAGGAAGAAAACAACTGGCTGGATAAGTAAATTACCAAAAGTGTAAATGGAGGAAGCAAAATAGAAAAATAATGAGAAAACATACGTTTTATTGCAGTTATAAGCACCTGATAACGTGTAAATTTAAAAAGAATGTGCATGCTTAGAAATACGTATTTCTTTCTCAGTTTTCCATTCTTGGACATGAAATTGATTCCTTGCATATCGGTTTAGCTCTGATTTGTATATAAATTTGCATACATCTTCTCAAATGTAATATGTAAATATTCAAGGATTCATTTTATTTTTGCTTTACTCACTGACTCACAAAAAATTCATTTATACTAAAAAATCAAGGAAAAGTTTGACACCAACTTCATGAAAAAAATCTTATTTGTATACGAATAATAACATCAACTTCAATCAAATTACTTAGACTTATTTTCATTGTGCTAAAGAATAGAAAAATCTCGCTATCATACTTGTCTGACAAACGTGAATGTGCATGGTAGTTTGAAAGTCCTTGTTTGCAAATGAAAAATATTTAAGTGTATTATCTGAGAAACTATTTGAGCTAGAGCTTTGTTGTTTTTCTCTGCTATTCCTCTATTTACCCATCAATTAAATATTCGAATTATCCAGCAAATAGCTTTCAAAGAAGTTAAAAAAACTCATTCCCAGAGTCCCTTAAAGATCAGTCACACGTTGATACAACTCGGCTCAACTAGATGAAGAGGTTAGCTGCTACAAACAGGAAATAATCTGCAGGTGGCAAAAAGGGCACAAAAGTACAGAAAAAGGACACAAATGGAACTACAAATACACAGTATTATAAATTAGGAGAGTTTTGAGATGCAAAGCAGACAATTCACTGTTTCCCAGCATAATATCTTATAAACCAGTGTTTTCTCAACATGTTAAAAAAATTATGATTCTTCACTCAACAAAATATGATGTACTTTCAAAACATACTTTTTTAAACGTAATTTAAGACTCCAATTTTAAAAATGACAACTAATTTTCTCAACTTTTGAAACGCGTGGTTTATTTTGATTATGCAATAGCTTTACATAATAAAATGAATGAAATAATTAATAGCTCACAAAGAGTTTCTCCAATTTAAATGAAATATGGTATTCCTATTAATTTAGTCGCAATGCAATCACAGAAAAAATTCAGCAATGTCCATAAAGAAATATATATAGTTGAAAATTCACTCCCAGTGTCCGTTAAGGTCACCATCATTTACCTAGTTATCCTATCCAAGTGGTTTTATTTACGAACTGTATATAATGTAATTTTAGTTAGGTTTTATTATTCGTATTTTTGCTTACTTTATGTCTTCAGTTTTTATTTAGGTTTTATATGACTTCACATAATGACTTCACTGTGCAGTTTTCTCCTGATTTTTGAGTATTTTTGGAAGGCGCTGAAAATCAGCTCTGATAGCGTAAGTTAATATCAGTATCGTATCCACCTTTTTTAAATTGAACTTTATATTGGTCCTTACTAACCGTCAATGCCCATAACATCTCATGCTGCCTACAGAATTCCTTATGTTTCTCTATCGCGCTTTGTCCATATCGATTATCAAAATATGTGAAGCAGCGTTTGGCTGTGTACACTCGCCCTCTATACTTTGTTTTCTGACGTCGAATAAGTTTTTAAGAATATTTTATATACACATAGTTTTGTAGACCAGTAGCTTCATCACTCAACAGAAGAATGTCACGATGATCAGCATTTATAAGAAATGTTATTCTTTTTCTCAAACTTAGTGGTCCAAGCCAATGTCGTAGGAAACGAAACACATGAGAAATCATACTTACCTTCAAGTTGGGGGTATTTACTCACACGCTGTGGATTCTTTTGTATGAATTTTGGGAGAATGCCATACATAAAGCGTTTGTCGTCACCATAGATCTGTGGATTTATACACGCTTTTCTCGGTTAAACAGAGACTGGTAGACGAATATAGCTGCTTCCTCGAAGGCGAGGAAGTATAAAGGGCGAGCGTACAAATGCATAGGCTGCTTCACACTTATGGATAATCCATATGGACAAAGCGGGATGGAGAAACATAAGGAATTATGTGGGCAGCATGATGTTGATATGGGCATTGGCGGTTAGTAAGCACTAATATAACGTTAAATTTTAAAATATCGTTAGGATACTGCAATTAACCTATGTTATCCGTGCTTATTTTGAACTGCTTCCAAAAATCCTCAGGAGTCAGAAGAAAACTGCATAGTGAAGTCATTGGAACTCCCCTGAATTTAATTCTGTCTCTTTAATCATGCTGTTTCAACCGTTTAAGCTAGAAGAATCGCCCTATCACCTAATGGCGTTAAAAGCGCAGCTTTGGATGATGCAATATCTACATATGCTTATGGACATTACTGCATTTCCAGCTCTACATAAAATAATGTAGGAGGGCGGTCCGAAGAGTAAGGCACAATAATTTTTTCTGCCTTGGTATTGCCGCTGAAGTGTTGCAATTTCACAGAGATATACTTTGACCTTTTCGCTACACGGGGTATTTTTGTTTAATGAGCAGCTCTAACGAAAAAAACGTGAACTACGCAACAAAGATAGCGCGCATGTGTCTTACACGCGTGAAGAGCAGAGAGGTGTGGTTCAATGTTTGTGGAACAAAGGGCAGAAACCGAGTGATATTCACAGGGACATACATGGTGTGTATGGGGATGAGTGTATGGACCATAGCAATGTTTCCAGGTGGTGTGCATTCTTCCTAGAGGGCCGTGTGAACCTTAGTCATTGAGGCGGAAATTTTTAACGACCGGCGTGTGCAACTATGAACGTTATCATAAGAGTTCAACATTTCCTATGGTGCAGTGTATGATATTCTTCATGATACGTTGAAGTTTTATAAAGTTAGTGCTCGCTGGGTGCTCAAGAACCTGAAAGAAAACCACAAGGGCTAGCGAATAATGAGCTTAGATCATCTAACGCGTTTCACCGCAGAAGGGCGTGACCTTCCAAAGGTAATCGTCACTGTTAATGAACCGTGGGTGCACCACTACACGCCCAAAATCAATCAGGCAAGTATGGAGTGGAAACATGCTGGTTCCCCAGTGAAGAAAAAAATCGAAGTGACTCAATCTTCTAGAAAAATGCCTGTGATGGTGAACTGGGATATGCATGGTGTTGTATTGGTGGACTTTGCTGAACATAGGACCACTATGAATGCTGCAGCCTACATGAAAACATTGGTGAAGTTGCGTAGTGCTCTTCGCGACAAACGCCACAACATGAATGCTGACGATTTTAGAATTTTTCATGACAATGCTCGCTCCCATGTTGTTGCTGCTGTTCGACACAAAATCAGCAAATTTGGTTGAGAGGTACTTCAGCATCCATCATACAGTCCGGACCTTACACCGTCGAACTTTCGTCGGTTTGATGAAGACCTTCCTGGCCGGCCAACTGTTTGTGACAGATGCAGAAGTGAAATCAGTAGTCCGCAGATGGCTATACTCCAAGGAAACGGACTTCTACGAACAGGGCATATTGAAACTGGTATCACAATGGGAGAAATGTGTTGAGAAACGTGGTGAATATCTCGAAAAGTAGGTAAAAGATATAAGTTAATTTGTGATCTTTGTTGTTGTTTTAACTATTCAACCTTGTAAAAAATTATTGTGCTTTACCTTTCGATCCGGTTTGTAACTTATGTCTCTGGATAATGATATTCTCCAAGAGCCTACTATTATATAATCGAAGTTTACTCTGCAATACACTTAGCAGGAGACTGAATAAGAAAACAAAATAACAGGTGTTAACTCTGCCGCTAGGAGTAAATTCTAGTGCTGGTCTCAAGCCCAGATAAAGAGAGGCGCCTAACCTTACAACCCGTAAACCAAGAAACGCTGATTAACTTTATATAAAACCTAAATAAAAACTGAAAACATGAAGTAAGCAAAAATACCACTAATAAACTCTAACTAAATTACATTATATACAGCTCATAATTAAAACCCTTCGGAAAATATATCAGTAAAGGAGGGTGCCCTTAAACAACACGAAAACAGAGTGACCTTGAATATGATTAAGGGAACTCAAGGTTGGTTAGTACTATGTGATGTTGTTAGCGGCGGTGTTGACATTGTTGGTGGTGGTGGCGGCGGTTACGCTTTTTGGCCTGTCTATGGTACCTTTGAGTGTTGTTAGTGATGTAGATTTTTGCATATTCTTGCATCTGTCATGGTTGTGGAAGAGGTTGCCTATTTAAAGCCATTGTCATATATGAAACAGTTATATGGCGAGTTTGAATGTTTCGGAGAGAGCCATAACCTTGTCTGTGGGTGTGTCGTCATATGGTGGAGGTTAATAGATGCAGACACTAAAATGAGCAGTACGGAGCGAAACTCGATTTTGTGTGAACCTTTAGCGCTAAGCTATCTAGTTTTATCTTACCTGTTGTGTGTTATAACTAAAGGCATGAATATATTCATAAAATGTAGGGGTACTAGAGGTATAAGCATCATTTCATTGGTAAATTTAAGGCTTGATTTAGTTGAAAGCACATATAACCGAAAAATCATTTAGATAATTAGGTATAAATGAATGTTTTATATATTATACTTCTTCATAAAACTTCTGCTACCGATAGCTAGAAAAAGAACGGTAAAACATTTAGGAGTCTTTCATTCATGAAAGAGAAGCAGGCTCAGCCTATAGCTGAATAAAGCTAATAACACTTTCATTAGCCATATAAAAATCAACATAAAACCTGGATATAAAGACGATAAAGTACTCAAAATCATTTAAAAAACAGAAAATACTGAAAAATGTATGAAAATTACACGTCAACCAACGCAAAATAACCTTAAAAGTGCTACAACGACCGTAGAAGCTTAAACAGAATGTTCATAATTAGTGATGTTAGGTCCGGTTTAGCTAACACAACACTCCATTTAGATATATTGAGGATCTGTCTAGGCTAACGTAGGTCAACATGGTTTGAAGTTAGTTATGCTAGACGACGATGGTATGACATAGGTGATGAGAGGATTCTTCAGGTTGTGCATGTTTTGGTTGATGATGATGGTTGTGACTGCCGGAATGGCTGTGGTGTTTGTTTTAACGCTGGTCATGACACTGTCAGTCTGTAAATAACCATTAAACGCTATGAAACTACTGTGAAACATAACCAAATGAGTGTAAAGAATGGGAAAAATGTATCACAAAGATTACTGCAAAGGTAGTAAAAACATAGAACACTGCTGTAAAAGTTCGCAAACTGGGCATGAGGACATAGCACTATGACTATAAAATGCACACAATGCCTGTAAAAGTATAGAAAAGGCTGTGAAAACGTCACAAATCGCAGTAAAACATAATCGGATGGTCATAAATGCATTCAAAACACCCTTAAAAGAACGCCTAAAACGACACAACTAATTATAACAGCAAAATGACTTCTGAAACGAGACAATTGTTTGAAGAATGCAGCGAGATACCGCAAAAGCAATAGCTAAGGAATCGTTTTTTGATGTACGGATCCGTATAAATTATGACAGTCTCTCCAATCAGACGACAAGAGGCTACTTCTAGGTTAAGCTTTGACAATCCAATGACAGGCTAGTTAGCTGGTGTAAACACTTCTTATGCTAGCTTAGGTTAGGTGCGGTTATGATAGGCTGGAATAGATAATTTAAGGAAGGTCTAATAGGTAGTTTTGTGTTATGCTAGGACAGACTAAATGATGAGAGGGCTGTTGGCTAAGATTGTGTTATGTTAACATGGATGTAATCGGGTTAGGGTAGGTAATAGCAAAATCGACGTGAAGACCGTTTAGCCTATCGTAGGTTAGGTTCTGTTAGGGATGAATAGGCGATTAGTGGACGGTCTAGCTAGGTATGGTTGTGGTTGCTTTGTTGGATAATAATGATTAGGCCTAAGAATTGAATTACTGATATTGGGGCTTGTAGGCCGTGGTCTAGAAGGCATCGTAGATAGCGACGTTTCGCTAAGTACAGCCCTTGGCATATTCAAGGTGAAGTTATTCTTTGTTTGCATTGGTCAGAGCCTGATGCCAAGCGCTGTACTTGGCGAAACGTCGCTATGTACGATGCCTTCCAAATCACGGCTAAAAGCCCGAATAGTAATAATTCAATTATTAGTCGTAACGCCGGCCGTGAAAGCCTCAGTATGTAGAATGATGGTTAGGATTGCTGCAATGATGGTGATGTTTGTTTTAGTCGTGGGTGTTGTGAGGAAAGAATGCAAAAATTGCTCGCGTGCATCCTGCTGGCGCGGCAAGAGTAAGAAGAATAACGGATTTGGAACGCGGTAACTCGATAACTATAGGTGTCCTCTGCTGCTAGTATCAATGTCGGATAAAAGGAGAGACGCCAACCAACAAATCAAAGTAAATCTCGAAATAACGCGAAGTTGACATAACTTCTTGTATTTGATACCCTCAAATAATAAAACCCGAATGAAACGCTTTAATTTCACTGAAATAAACTCAAAGCCAGCCTTCCTTTTTGTTGGATAACTCTGGTAATGCTAGGATGTTTCGTGTTAGGTTAGGACGGATGATTGCGGAATAGATTATGAGGGATGGTCTGTTTAGGTTATAATGCTTGGTATTCAGATTATGTGAGGTTAGGTCAAGTTTGTGGTGACGTCTGGTGATGTGTGGTCACGTCTTTGATTGAGCACTGATCCCTTTCGGTCACGCCTGGTTACAGTTTCAGTCACGGTTGCTCAGGAATGGTCACGTTTGGTCATGAGTTTGGTTACAATGAGTGTCAGGTATTGTCACATCTGTTCACGTTTTGGTTACGTTAGTGATCACGTCAGGCTACGTTTTGGTCGCGTGCGGCCACGTTATATTCATGTTCAGGCTAGAAGGCTCGGTAGGAGCTTGGGTTAATCGATAAAGGACAGAACAGGTAATGAGGGAGTGATCTAGGTTGGATGGTATTAGTTTCGGTATGCAAGGACAGCATGTAATCGATGATGAGAGGGCAATCTGTTTTAGTTCAGAATGGTTGGTGAGGTTAGGCTAGGTTGGGTGAAGTTTCTCAGAAAGACTGTGAACCATACACAATTTGTTATTTCTTCTCTCACACGCTAGAATCTCACAATACATGAGTTTATAAACGTTACTGAAAAATGCTTAAGTATACAAAATGTGCTGTAATATAGAACGAATTGCTCAAAGGTATTCAAACATGAGTGAAAAAGGCCGTAAATACTGTAAAGGGGGTGAAAAATTAAAAAATACAATTAAATCGTTGTACAACATAGCAAATGAACATTGAAACAGGATAAGGACGGCATAAAATGGTGAAAATCGCGTTAAAATGTAGAAAAAGGTTTCGAAGCGGTCACAATATACATTAAAGAACCCTACAATTTTTGGGTGCTCCAAATGCCTCTGCCAGCGCTCCAAATATCTAATAATCCGTCCAAAATGCCTTAAAAGTGTTAAGATGTGCCTAAACGTCTTCAAAGTATCTTAAAAAATACCCAAAATATTCTAAACGCGTCTTCCCTCCCAAAAAGATCCTCTCTAGTGCTTAAAATACCTTAGAAAATGTTTGTGAACTGTATAAGTATACTTCAAAACACCATAAAATACCTTCGAAATTTCACGAGGTGCTAAAACCCCCTACCTTTACGCTGAAAATAGCTTGTCACGTTGTCTAAAATACTATTGAATTATCCCCTAAATGTTCCTACAGCTGTTCAAGAATATTCTAGAAGCTTCTGTCCGTACCCGAAAATAGGTGCACCCGCGGCTAAAAGACCCTCTAAATGCTTTATAATGCTCTTGAAACACCCATTCCAGTGTGAAAAATACCTACAAATGCCATCAAAGTACCTCAAAATGGTCTTTCCAAAATGTGCTAAGGTTATGTCAATCCCCAGAGATAGCTGCACTATCGGCTAAAATGGCTTCGAAATGCTGTAAAATGCCTGACAATATTTTGCCTCATGTCTAAAATATGCATCAAAGTGCTAATTTGTCTTAAAACATTCCCAATATCCTCTAAAATACATGCATCGCTGTCTTGGAAGTCTGTAAAAGTGTGTATAATATCTTCAGAGGCTTCTGAAACTTAGCAAAATAAATGAAAAACGCTGTTTCTGAGTCTGAAATGTTCGTAAATGTACTTCCAAAATGCTTATTTCAGTGTGCGAAATGCCTGTAAAAGCTCGAGTAAAATCTGATTAATGCTGAAGTACTTGCGTCAATGTCCACAACGCCCCATAAAAATGTTTAAGTATACCATGGCAGTATCCCAAATTGTCTATAAAATTACTCCAAAGTTACTGACATAAGGAACCGTTTAGCTGATTTATGGATCCGTGTAGGCGATTAGAGTCTCTCCATATAGGACATAAGTTGGCTTTTTCTAGCGTATGCTAGCTTTATTAGTTTCGACTGTGTTACGTTTTTGTTGGATAGCTCAGGTTAGGACGTTCAGTGCCAGATTAAGCCATGCAATGGTGGGACAGAATACATGTTGAGAGGATGTTCAAGGTTAGGTTAGCTTAGACGATGAGAGAATAGCCTAGGTTATGTTGGAATGGTTGGTAGCATGTAGGCTGGATGATAATGGGATAGAATAAATGATGATAGAGGAGGTCTACGTTAGGCTAGGTTAGGTGAATACAGGTTAGAATAGATGATGAGGGGGTAGTCTTGGTTAGGTTGTTCAGTGCGGGATTAGGGTATACGGTGGTAGGATAGAATAGATGATGAGGATATGGTTAAATTTGGCTTATGTAAGTCGATGAGGGGACGGGTCGGATTAGCTTGTTAGAATGGATGGTTTCAGGTTAGGTTGGATATAATCATCAGTGAATGTTCGTAAGTTATACATGCATCGTACATACGACGTTGAAAAGCATACCGAACGACGAAAGTACATAACCCTACCTCTCCATCTCCAATGAGCCCTAACCATCCCCGAACACCTTCAACTCCTATCCTCCTTAGCACCTCCAATTGTATTCCCTATCTCTCCCATGTATCACAATATTCTGTTCCTCAATTCCCGCCTAATCTAATATTTCACCTCGTTTTCCCTATCTCTTCCGAGGTCTCACCATTTTAGTGAGCCAGAACCGTTTTATATATTCCACTTACGTTTTTTATATAAAGGTGTGAACAGCCTGTATAGTTTGCTAGATGTTCTTCGTGACAGTTTACGCATTTCGAGAAAGTAGTCTTAGGAATCCCGTATTCATAGAAAAGATGGGTCATCAGACATCTGACGCAGCTCAGTTCCAGTTGACAGTAGTATTTTATATGCCCATAGTTCTGCCAATGCGTGCATTGTGGAATGCTAATCGATTTTATTCTGTTTTCTACCTTTATTACAATGTACTGTAGACGGTACATGATGGATTTTCCTTTATCGCCGTCAGTGAGCTCAACAGCACCGAGCGGGATGGCCCGTTTATGTTTTCCTAGTAACCGTGTTACTCTGCCAACAGGATACGGTTATGAGAAATTACCTCGAAATTGACACTTGAACGGTGTGCAACAGCTGCCCGGGGCTCGTCAGGTGGCTGACGAATCAGGTAATGAGAATTCATTGCCTTCATAGGTATGACGTCATCGGCGTTGCGTCGACTAAGGGTACGTTCACGCTGTGAGCGTCCAGCTGTGCGGCATGACGAGCGACCTGTCTCAACAAAGGGCGGTGGTGAGGGTATGCGAGTGATGTCTTGTCCATGCACAGCGTCATATCACTATGAGCATTCAGTGGAGCAGCTTTGACATAATGACACTTCCTAAAGTTACCCGCATATGCTTGCTGTTGGAAAATAATTATTTGAAGATGGCAGGAATGCAGAGAAACAAACGCTACGGGGTGTATCCTATAAAAGGGCAGCGGAAGGTTTTGGAGAATTTTATCATTTATACCCACAGCTTCGGAGATTTCCGGACAATTTTTTCTAGTACAGCCCGGCTGCAGGAAAGCAAATCAAAATTTATCTGCGATTAAGGCGGCTTTGATTGGCGATCAGTAAAATTGCTTTTGCAGAAAGGCCTTGGAGATTAATCTCTTATCAGAGCTGAACAGCAGATTTTTGCTGGTTAGTGGTTTGATTGCAAATCTAGAGTGTATTTGGGGATCGAAATGGCCAAAAACCAACCTATAATTGCATTTACGTTTGCTAAAGTGTGGCATGTGGAATGATTCCTAAAGTAATATTTATTATAATTCCATACCAGATTCTTGTTTTCCTGAACGCTATAGTATAAATATTGAGATTGAAATATATACTCTCTGCCTAAAGGGTGAGGTGAAACTTTTCAAAACATTATCTTATAACATTATTAAGAATTTATAAAAGACCCTTGCCTATTTTTGCTGTAGGTAATTAAAACCCCTTTCGTAAGTGCCTTTATTTTGGTCTTTTAGAAGTAGAGAAAATATACTAATAAACTAACCTAAAATAGAATGAATAACAGAAGAAACTCTTTCTTCGCAATAAAAATAGGTATGTTCTTAAAAATAGTTAGTAGCGGCTCTTCAGCTTAACAATGACGTAAGGCTTACAACAGCCGTGTATTCTTTTGTGAATTCGCTTTTGGTTGCTCTACTATTCTAAAGCCAAATTAATGGGGCCTTCTAATGAAGAAATCTGCAAACATCATGAAGATCTGATATTAAAATAAATGCTTCAGGGAGAGAGAGAAAGAGAGAGAGAGAGAAAAATTCTTCTTTACGTATAATGATAGGGAATTTGAACACATATTTAGGTTAAGTAAGGATACTTTTGTACTTTTACTTTCAAGAATCCACGAACGCTTAACTACAGAGATTAACTGGGACTTCCCACTTTCTATAATGAACCACCTGCTAATCACACTGAAATTTTTATACAGTTGGGGCCTTTCAAGTTGTGTTAGTTGATCTTATTGGGGCCCACAAGTCAATGGCTTGTCACTTTATTAGAGGTATAACCCCTGAAATTGCTGATCTATTATTGGGGACCTTATAATGCCCCAGCCTCAAAGAGAGGCCCCCAATGCTTCTTGAGCGATTCGTTTTCACTTACTTTAAACTCGCAATCAACAGCTTTTCCCCTCACGAAGCTTTAAACATAACAAACAAATGAGCATCGCCTGCTGCCTATGGTCTCTAAAGTGCACTGTTGCCAAATCCATTTTGTCAATCAGTTTATGAACACTCTGCGATTGATGATTAACGTTTGTGTAACCTAAGGAAAAATCAAACTGATTAGAGATTAACTGATTGGTAATCAGTAGGGGATTTAGTTTGCTTTCCTGTAACCGGGCATAATTCTTTGATTGCACGTATTTCATTTGGCGAAGTGTTTGGTAGTGTTATACACAGTGATTCCGTAAGAATTTTATCATTCTAAATATTATATTCTATTCAAACTTTAGTATATTTTATATATACATTGTCTTGTTCTCATTCTATGAACAATCAACTACTATTTCGTGGAATTACGGGTAGCACTGTTGGCTTTAAAATGCTTTACAGCCATGGTGAAAGCGCACCTGTTAGGGAGAGGTGTAACTATCAGAAGCCAAGCTAGGTAACTTGTATGTGCCGTTAGAGAGTACTGTAAAAAAGAAAGGGATAATTGTGGACCTCCGATTTCCGTGCAGAATCTTCTTGAGAGAACTGCTGCAGCGTGAAATATGCATAAAATACTGTTGTTAATATATATTGTAACGTATGAAGTTGAAACTTTTGGAGTTGAGTTAAGAATCATTTTTCTAAAGTTATGACTCCACATGGTGCAACACAGGATGCATGAGCTGGTCATTCACTGCCAGCCATATCCTTGTGGTATTATGTGGGTTGTTGATGCCGACTCATAGAGTAGAGGTTATCTCTCCGTATATGGTCATGCTCTGTGTGGAGGCGTGTAGCAATAATATAAAAAGCCCTCCATAAATTAATGTGTAGGGCAGTCTTGATAGGAACAACTCCAGGTGCGGCCGGAGTCGCTGGCCAGATGAACACCCGCCTTTGGGCATGGCATCCAACGTTACATCTGTTTCCAGGTAATGTATAACTAAACACTGAACTCTCTTAGATACTTATTTTTAGAATGGCTTACTTGCTCACTTACGTTGTCTTTATTTGCTCGCTCTATTAAATCTGTGTTACCATTTTTGTTAACCGTGTCTTGGTGCTTAGAGTTACTCACCAATCCTTAATCCTGCTAAGCTCCCAAATGCACGTCCTCAACCCCCTCCAAATTAAGGGCATGGCAATATATATATATATATAAAAATCCAAAGCAGAAGCGTAATTTGGCCATACAGCATTACTTACGACAGCTGTAAAAAATAAGGTTGGGTAAAGGTGAAGGAGTCGCTGCGACGCGCGCCAGCAAATATGGTAACAACGTACTTAGACGGCCACGTGGCAGCAGGAACGTCAATCACAAGGTAATATCACACCAACCGTAGTTTAGTTCTTGCAGTGCCTCTGAAATATCTTCATATAGGGTAAGTTTTGAGTGATGACAGAAGATTTTTTCTTCAGGGTTCCTATATGTGAAATATTTTTATTGATGGAGTCAAAGTGTGCTCTGTGCACTCGAAAATTGCCTGTTGTAGAAGTAAAACTTTTTATAGTTTGGCCCTTTAGTGCAGTGTGAAACTTCGATTTTAAAAGACCGCGTATTCTTTGGATAAGTAATTGGTATTTCAACTCCGTATACGCCAATTGGTGGTATTTTATCTTTGTCAGGCTCAGTTTCATCAACTGAGTAATTGTCGTCTAGACTACCAGCCAATATATGATATCTATTTTCCGTAGGAATAGTAGAAGTGTGGACATTTGTTGGACTGTTATCCATACGCAATTGTGAGGTGCTTGTTGAGGGTGCTGAAACCGTACAAAACGTATTGATTGCATTATCTGCAATAAGTTTGGTAACCTAGGGTATTGAGAATATGTAATGCTTTACAGTCTTCTTCTTTGAAGTATGAGCGTCAGTTACCTAATTTTCGCACTTTCAACTGTTTATCTGCTTTACTCATTTGTATATTTAACAAATATTACGTTGTTTACATTTTCTGTGAGCAGATCGATTTCCTCCATAGGGTGACAGTTATCATTTAGCTTTGCACGTAAGCCCGCACATGCATTGTTAACATTGTTAGTGCCCATGCCTAAAGCTACCTTTAAGGCAGTAGCACAATTAGCACATACTTATGTAAATACACTGAAGTATTGATGAATAGGAGCGTTTTTTCAAAGCTCTATATGCAATTATTTTCGAAATTGAGTTATACTCAATAACGATATAATTTTGACTTGATACAACACTGTGAATCGAATTTAGCAAAAGTAGGTAAATATCCTGTATACAAACACGATTGTGCCAGTAACCATGAGATTTAAAGTAAAAGTCGAAGAAATTCAATAAATGGTTTTCTTTACTTTCATTTCAAAACTTGACGTTACAGAAAAACTGCTGCTTCATTACGAATGCCGGCGGAGAGAGCCGAATTACGTTGGGCAAATTGAACCGAATGATTGAAAACGAAGAATGGCAATGCATATACGTAGAGATTTCATTGGAGATACAATATTTGAGGTATTCTGTTTAAAAAAATATTTAGATAAAGGCCCAGTAGACGGCTAGTTCCATTTTTTACACACCAGGAATGAGATAAGTATTATTACTAACCAATTAAATGAAGCCAAGAGTCCAGAGATCGTGGATCTAGTCAACGTTTGTTTAGGATAAGACAAGCACCAGAAGAAAATTATCTGATGCGTTACATTCACATGAGCTTCTTTGCCCTCTTATCATTTACTAATGGGTATAAAGACTATTCTTACGAAAGCCTATTTTTCTATATACGTCATTTTAATGGAGACAAACCTTTGCAGAAGTAGCTGTGCTGCATATTTCATTACCGATACAAAGAGACAGCGATAGTGAAATGTTTAAAAACTGGACTGTGCTGATTTTAAAATTCAATACTGTTTCCATGCAATTGCTAGAATCAACAGAAAATCGACGGGACTTTGGTATTTATCTGACTTTTGGTTTTTGAGACATGCTGTTCACAGACACACACGCGTAAACACAAACATACACTTGCGCACGTGGACCTTTTTCTAAAAACTTGTTACACCTGCAAGACTTTCACTATCTTCAAGCGCTTATTAGTAGGTATATAGATTGTTCTTACGACAGTTTAATTTCCTATCTACTTCATTTTAATCGAGATAAACCTTCCTGGAAATAGCTACATTACATATTTCGTTATAGATAGAAAGATAAAAGCAATAGTCAAATATTTTAAAACTGGGCCCGTTTTGCTGGCCTTAAAATTCCGTACTCTCTGCATTACATAGCAAAAAAAACTGAAAATCGACAGGACCTTAAAAGAATGGTTAAATATTGAACAATTCGAACCATTAATATCGGATATCTCGTAAACGGATTGTACCGCAAAAAACTTATTTGAAATACATCGTGTGTTTTAAATATATATATATTATTTTGCGTAGTACGTTTTCGTCTATCGCTTAACGTTTACCGGTTACATACAAGCTTATAAAAATTCATTCCCCATGAAGAGGACTTCACAGGTTTTCCCCAGAATATTCAAGATATACATTTTATTTGTCATGTAAATATCTTTAAAATATGGTATTTTTATCAAAATCGTTAGTCATTTTTTAGAAAATCAAACATTTTGAAAAATGTTCCATGTATGCGCTAGTTGAGGGTGGGGAGCTTCCCTGAAAATCGTCGTGTCGCATCTTAGGAAGGTACTGAATCTAAATAATAAGTTTGGTATTTATTTCACTTTTCCTTTTTCAGTTATGCTGTTCATAGACACATACACACACGCACAGTCACAAACACAAACCATTGTGCACACTCATAGTCTCTCTCTCTCTCTCTATCTCTATCTCTCTTCCACACACATGTACGACGGACCTCTTTCTAAAAAAACCCTTTTTTGGGTTCAAGGTGCCTCAAAACATGTCTTTCCGGTGAAATCTTATTATCGAACTTTTAGGTGCAGTGCAATACCTTCTTTAGCTACTATGTACGCGGTAGAGGAAACAAAAATGCTTTCTTTATTCGGAGGATCTCAAAGCTTGTATTTCCGGTGAAACATCGTTATCGAATTTAGGGTGGAATGCAAGAGCTTCTCTACATGTTATGTATATAGTAGAGAAAGTAAAAGAAAGAAACTTATTGTGGTGTAGGTATAAATGAAATAGAGGAAACTGCATCCATAGTCAGCTGTTTAAAAGCGGCTCACTATATGCTGGATTTAGAAATCCATACTCCTTCCATGATATCGGGAGAAACAAGTGAATTGCGGCAGCACTTTAAAAGAATTACAAAGTATTGATGAATTCAAACCAATATTATTGGATATATTGGAAATGACTGATGCCACAAAAAGAGTTATTGGAAACAAATTGTGTGCTTTAATGAGAGCAAATAGCAAATTAAAATGTGGCATGAAAAACGCCAACAATGAAGAATTATAATAGGGCGGCCGACGTAATGTAGTATAATTTTTGCATCATAGCGCATTGTCAGTGCGTTTTGAAGCAATGCGTAAAACACGCAGATGCATGGACATCCCAGGTGCTATTCCAGGTCCAGGATGGGCAGGAGGTTGTGATGGGGTATTACGCAAGACGCTTTCTAAGCCTTTTCCAGTCGAATCTTTCTAGCCATAATGAAGATGTTGGAATACTTCCCTATGTACCTATACGGTCAACCATTCCACCTGAGGTCTGAAGATTCTACCTTTACCTGGCTGGTAAGTTTAGATAGCAGGAGGACCAGACTGCCCGTTGGATACAGAGGCTCCAAGAATGAAACTTCATATCAGAACATCGAAGAGGGAGCTATTACATCGTGGATTAAATGTCATGAAGAACCTGTCAAAGTGTTGCAGACACTGGATTAAGGTAGAGTAGAAAGATGGTGCCGCAGTTGTCCCTGTGATTTCGGCAGTGCCTACAGATGGTTGGGATAGCACAAGCCTAAGTGAGGATGAGCAGTTATCAAACACCAAATTGGTGTCGCTTCTGAGAGTACTGGAAGCAACAAATTGGACGAGCTGGATAGATATCGCACCAAGGAGCAGCTTTTATAAGTCCTACTAGGTCCATTGGGACCCTTTGAACATTATCGTGGGTGTGTTGTTCAGAGTGAGCCAGTCATCTAATGGGAAAACACAGAGATATGCTGGTCCATCCTTGGAGAAAGCTTAGAGAAGTCCTGGAGGTAAAGCATGCACAGACCTTAGGAGGCCATCTAGGAGCCAAACAAACAATCAACAGGCCACGGGAGAGGTTCTACTGGTTACAACTACTTGTATACGCTGAGAAATGGTGCCACCAAAGGCATGTGTGTGCTGTGATTCGTAACCCACAGACTAGACTCGAGGTCGCAGCAACAATAAAACATGGGAGCACCTTTTGAACCAATTGCCATCGACGTTTCTGGGCTGTTTTCTGTATTCGACATGGGAAACAAGTGTCTGTTAGTGACCATGTACTATTTCCTCAAATGGAGAAGTATACATCTTCCCTAATAAACAAGACAATCACTGATGCCGCATGGATGACCTATTCAGTCGCTTTGGAGTACCAATAGAAATACACACCGACAAGGGCACCAACTTCGAGCCGAACCTGATGAGGAAAGCAGTGGAGAGGTCTGGAATGCACAAAAAACGCACAAGATCTCCTCATCCACAGTCAGACCGAATGGTAGAGCAATACATCAAGACCATCGGAAAACATCTGCGGGAAATCGTCGTCAGTCAACAGAGGACCAGGATGCCAGGGTGCCACTTTACTTGCTGGCCTACTGCTCCTCAACACATTACACAACTTGGTTAACGCTAGCAACCTTGGTTACTATAGGGAGCTGCGTGTTCCCTGCGACTTGCTGTTTAGTTAGTCCTTGCTCAGAACAGTCAGCAACTGAGTACGTGAAGGACCAGATAGACCATCTGCACGACATACAAGTGATGGTTCATCAGCACATGCAGCTGGTGAGCTTATGCATGAAGAACAATTACGAAAACAAGCCAACAGCCGAGGTTTCCAACAGGGTAATCTGTTGTGATTGCATCGCCCTACCGGGACTAAAGGACGTTGTCCCAGGATTAAACAATACTGACAAGAACTGTATCGTGCGATGAAAAGGGTTAACGATGTAGTCTACCGCATACAAAAAAGCTCCGAAGGTGGAAGTTAGTGGTACATCTGAACTGTGTAGTGATAAGTCGGCCCAAACGTCGAAGAAAGCTTTGAGCACGGACAATTAATTAACGTTTATTTCCAGATTGCGAGTGGTTTTTATGTCACAAAGGAACAGCAGCAGCAATGGTAGTAATGGTAAGCAATGCAGAAGCAATGAACGTTGCAGTAGTAGTAGTAGTAGTAGTAGTAGTAGTAGTAGTAGTAGTAGTAGTAGTAGTAGTAGTAGTAGTAGTAGCAGCAGCAGTAGCAATAGCAGCACCAGTGCTAGTTGCAGGAAGAGGTAATCCTAGCAGAAGTATGAGATGAAACCACAGTAAATACATCAGTAGTGATAGTAGTAGTAGCAGAGAAGCAGCAGCTACTTCAGTAGTAGAAGTAGGAGCAGTAACGCTAATTTGTAGTGGTGTCAAATATAGTAGTCAAAGGCCAAGTCGCAGTGGAGAAGCAGGCAGCACAAGGAACAACTATAGCGATACTAAGAAGTTGGGAGCAGAATCAGTGTTGGATAAAACCAAAATGGCAATAGCAGGAGCAACAACAAACATGTTAGCAGTATTACCAACGGTGTAGAAATGGTTTTAGCCTTTCTATACCCTCCAGTAGTAGTAGTAGTAGTAGTAGTAGTAGTAGTAGTAGTAGTAGTAGTAGTAGTAGTAGTAGTAGTAGTAATAGTAGTAGTGGTGGTGGCAGTAGAAGCAGTAGTAGTAGTAGAAGTAGTAGTAGTAGTAGTAGTAGTAGTAGACGTTACAGTAATATTTGTAGAAACAGTAACAGCTGCAGGCGAAATGCTGGCAGGATTAGGAGTAATAGTAGTAATAGTAGCAGAAGCAGTAGAGCTATTAGTAGCAATGGTGGCAGGATATTCAGTAACTATACTAGTGGTATCAGCAGCAATTGTGGCAGGTGTAGTAGCAGCAGTAATTTTAACAGAGTAGCAACAGCAATAGTAGCACTATTGGTTGGATGGGCAGAAGCGGCAGTAAGTTTCACAGTAGAAGTAGTTGAAATAAAGATAGTAGCAGCATTGTCCGCAGAAGTGACAGCAGCAGGAGCTATAACAGTAGTAATAAAAGGAGTAGTATTTAGTGGTAGCTGAAGCAGCAATGGAGACAGTAGTAGGAGCACAAGTAATTATAGAAGCAGCAGCAGGATAGTAGCAGTAGTAGTAGTAGCAGGCAGGGCTGGCAGGGGTAGCAGTAACTTCAACAGCAGTAGTAGTAATGGTAGTAACAGTATTATTAATAGAGCTTGCAGCAACGATGACAGGGATAGGAGTAGTAGTAGTACTGGTAGTAGTGTAGTATAGTAGTAGTAGTAGTGATGGTGGTGGTGGTGTTGGTCGTGTACATGTGGCAGCAGAGTAATTTTAACAGTAGCGTACCTATTTGTAGTAGTAGAGGCAGTAGTAGACGTGGTGGTGGCAGTAATTTAAATTAAACTGAGTTTTATTTATGGTCGCTCTTTTACTGCTCTGGTCCTTAGCGTCCCGTTCTATATTGGGCGTAAAAGACTGTAATTTTGCTCAGAGGCCTCTTTATCAGTCTAATGGTGCCTTTACGTGCAGCAAATCTACGACAGGGGACCACCGAGTTTACTTCCCTTCCGAAGGAAGCCATGCTAAGGATTTTTACGTCCGAAAAAATACATCACCCTCCGCCGGGTTTGAACCCGCGACCTCGGGAGTTGGTAATGATGATTATAGGGATGATGGCTTTGGTGATACAGGTGGCAGCAGAAGGTTAGGAGCAGCAATAATTTAAGCAGTAGCATAAATAGTTGTGGTAGTAGTAGTAGTAGTAGTAGTAGTAGTAGTAGTAGTAGTAGTAGTAGTAGTAGTAGTAGTAGTAGTAGGGAAGTAGTAGAAGTAGTAGCAGCTTCAGCAACACAATAGTGGCATAGGAACAACAGAAGTTTTAAGTCGTAGTGGTATTAGTAATAATATTATTAGTAGTATAATGAGTACCAGTATCAATGGTGGCAGGATTAGGAGGACCTTTGGTTTTAACAGTATTAATAACATTGGTGGTAGTAGTAGTAGTTCAGTAGCAGGAGCAGCTGTCATGATTCTTGTAGCAGCATTGATAGCCGTATTAGTAGTGGAAGTATTAGCAACAATAGTAGCAGCTGTACTAATAGTTTTAGACGTAGTAGTGTGGAAGTGGTATACTACTAAAGGTCGCCTTTTTCACACTCTGGCCACTACATTTGGGACTGTTTTCGAGATAATTATAAGTAAGCACAACCGTCTCATATACTCATACAATTAAAATTACAACGATAATTACATACCTTACCATAAGAAATGTTTGAAGCGTTTTCCCTATCAACCCACACATTTTTTGCATCTTCTCAGAAAATGTTCATTTATATTTGAGAATTCAGCATCCGATAGTGTATTCAACTAACGCCCAGACATTAGCAGCATTAAAAGAAAACATCAAGTGACAAATTCACTCAATTACGGATACTCAACTCTCGAGAGTGAATGAAAATTTCCTGCGACGATACCAGAAATATATGGATACAAGGGGACAGAATTTTCAACATCCGTTATGTTAAGACATTATTATTAATGTAATTGTAACACCAACATTAAGAACGTAGGACGGTTGCGGAGATATCATTTTTTTCGGCCGGAGTCCGAGCTGCGGCGGCTGGTGTTCGAGAGTCTTCGCGGTGGCCACAGTGTGATAGAAATGCACTGCAGTAGTAGTAGCAGCAGCAGTAGAAATGGTAGTTTAATTAGTAGTGTGGAATAGCAGTCCTAGCAAATGATGTCAGAATTATCAATAAGGACAGTAATTTTATCCGTGGTAGTAATAGTAGCAGTATGGTGAGTGGAGGTATTAATGGTAGCAATGGTAGCTCTAGTAGAATGTGCATTTTTAAGAGGATTAGGAGCACAAACCGCGGTAGTTTCAATGGTATTTGGAGTAGCAGTATTAGTAGTACTAGTGACAGTAGTAGCAGTAGTAATAGTAGTAGTAGCAGTAGTAGCAGTAGCAGGATAGGTCCAGTAGAATGCCGAAAAGCTGCCCAGCAAATGGTAATAGCATTAATAAGCGATAGTTTTAACGGAATTTAAAGTAGTAGTAGAAGTAGTATTAGAAGTAGTAGTAGTATTAGTTGTAATAGCAGCAGCAGCAGCAGCAGGAGAGCTCCAGTAGAATGCGGAAGCGCAGTACCAGGAAATGGTAACAGGATTAGGAGCACAACCAGTGATGGCTTTAATGCTAGCACTAGCGGTAGTGGTGGCAATAGTAGTAGTAGTAGTAGTAGTAGCAGTAGTAGTAGTAGTAGTAGTAGTAGTAGTAGTAGTAGTAACCGTAGCAGCAGCAGTATAGCTCCAGTAGAATGCGGAAGCGCTGTACCAGGAAATGGTAACAGGATTAGGAGCACAACCAGTGATCGCTTTAATACTAGTACTAGCGGTAGTGGTGGCAATAGTAGTAGTAGTAGTAGTAGTAGTAGTAGTAGTAGTAGTAGTAGTAGTAACAGTAGCAGCAGCAGTATAGCTCCAGTGGAATGCGGAAGAGCTGTACCAGGAAATGGTAACAGGATTAGGAGCAGATCCAGTGATAGCTTTAATGCAAGTACTAGCGGAAGTGGTGGCAATAGTAGTAGTAGTAGTAGTAGTAGTAGTAGTAGTAGTAGTAGCAGTAGCAGTAGTAGTATTAGTAGTAGTAGCAGTATTAGTAGTAGTAGTAGCAGTAGCAGCAGCAGGACAGCTCTAGTGGAATGCGGAAGAGCTGTACCAGGAAATGGCAACAGGATTAGGAGCAGAACCAGTGATAGCTTTAATGCTAGTACTAGCGGAAGTGGTGGCAGTAGTAGTAGTGGTAGTAGTAGCAGTAGTAGTAGTAGCCGTAGCAACAGCAGGATAGCTCTAGTAGAATGCGGAAGAGCTGTACCAGGAAATGGTAACAGGATTAGGAGCAGAACCAGTGATAGCTTTAATGCTAGTACTAGCGGTAGTGGTGGCAATAGTAGTGGTAGTAGTAGTAGTAGTAGCAGTAGCAGTAGTAGTAGTGTGTTAATAGTAGTAGCAGCACTGATAGCTCTAATAGTTATGTAGAGCTAATATTCTTTCAACGATGGTAAAAGTTCAAGTAGAAATATCATTAGTAGTAATAGTAGTAGTACCAGCAACAATAGTAGATCTAATAGTGATGGGGAAATGCTACCAAAGCAAAAGGTAACACGATTAGTTAATTAAATATAGGGACAGCGGTAGTCAAACCAGGAATAGGACTAGTGGTAGCAATGACAGCTCTTGTAGGGAAAACGAGCAGCTGTCCCAGGAAATAGTAACTGGACTAGAAGAGGGAACAGCGGCAGCTTTAACGCTGGTAGGAGTAGTGTATTTGAAGCAGTATGGAAGCGATAGACTTTGTAAACGAAATAACGTTGCAGTGTTGCACTAATAGTAGTAACAGCAATAATAGATATACTAGAATGAAGGGCAGTTTAAGAAGAAAATGGTAATAGGATTAGCAGTTATAAACTTAGGTAACCTTAGGGGTAGCAGTAGTGGTAACAGTAGTAGTAGTAGTAGTAGTAGTAGTAGTAGTAGTAGTATAAACAGTGCTAGTTGTTGTAGCCGAAACCACATAGCAGTGGTGTATTAGTAGTAGTAACAGCAATGATAGGTATACTACAATGTAAAGCAATTTCAGGAGCAAATGGTGATAGGATTAGGAGTTAGCTATAAACCGTGGTAACTTTAAGGGTATCAAAAGTAATAGCAGTAGTAGTAGTAGTAGTTGTTGTAGTATTAGCAGCAGTAGTAGTAGTATGAATAGTTGTAGCGGAAACCACATAGCAGTGGTGCATTAGTAGTAGTATCAGCATACACTACATTGTAGAGCAATTTCAGGAACAAATAGTGACAGGATTAGGAGTACTGGCTTCTTGATATATTTAAGGGTAGAGTAGCAGCAGCAGCAGTAGTAGTAGTAGTAGTAGTAGTAGTAGTAGTAGTAGTAGTAGTAGTAGTAGTAGTAGTAGTAGTAGTAGTAGTAGTAGTGTTTAATACAAGAGCTATTTATTCAACCTCCGATCGCGCAGGAGCGCAACCACACGAGCGGTGGAAACGGTTTGTGCATGTAAGGCAACTGCGCATGTCCTCCACTCTACCCTCAGCCACAGCCAACTTCACCATGCCATTGTGAGCCTAGGTTTTGGCAGGGAAATATGACCGCTACGATTGACTCTCCCGCCAAATGTGGGTTGCGTAGTGTGATTCGGTTCCTTCAAGTAGAAGGGAACAGTGCAGCTGATATTCACCGACGAATGAGTCGGGTATACGGTCCGAATCCTATGAGTGCTGGTGTTGTGCCTGAATGGTGCAGGAAGTTTGACAAAGGCGGACCGAAGTTCACGATGAAGACGGTCAAGGACGCAAGTCTGTCGCTACAGATGACATTGTTCAGCAAATTGACCAAGAAGTTCGGAACGACCGAAGGTTTACCATAAGCGTGTTGAGTGAGAAATTTCCTGCACTTTCAAGATTATCTGTTTACAAGACCGTAACAGAGCACCTGCACTATAGGAAATTGTGCACTCGATGGGTTCCGAAAATGTTGTCTGAGGACCACAAAAGTCGCCGGATGGCAGCAGCGTTGGCGTATCTCATCCATCATGAGGCTCAAGGTATGGATTTTTCTTAATGAAAACTGTGACTGGCGATGAGACCTGGGTTCATTATGCAACCCTGAAACAAAAGAACAATCTCATCAACGGGTGCACACACACTCACCAAACAAACCCAAAAGGTTTAAGCCAACCTTGAACGTCAAGAAGATGATGGCTACAGTCTTTTGGGACCAAGAAGGTGTGTTGCTTGTGGAGTATATGGAACGGGGGTTTACGTTCAATGCAACTGTTTATTGCGAGACATTATGACGAATGCGGAGAGCCATACAGAACAAACGAGGCAAGCTGACATCTGGGGTTGTGTTGATTCATGACAATTCCCGCCCTCACAGTGCTCGTGTCACCCAAAAAATTCTTCAGGAATTTCGATTGGACGTTTTCAACCATCCACCGTACAGCCCTGATTTGCCGCCGAGTGATTTTCATCGCTTCTCTGGACTGAAAATGTAGTCGGGAGGGCGGAAGTTCAAGAATGATGAAGTCCTTCAAACCAACGTCCGTACCTATCTTAACTCACTGGCGGCAACATACTGTGCAGAGGGGGTTAAAAAGCTTGTCCACAAGTATGACAAATGCCTCAACCTTAATAACGATTATGTTAAAAAATAAACATATTTTGTACCCAAAGATTGGTAATAAGCTTATTTGGCTATGTACTCTTGTCTTTTAATTATGACCCATCGGAGGTTGAAAAACATAGCCCTCGTAGTATCAGCAGGACTGATAGCTCTAGTAGGGATATAGAGGTAATATTCTTTCAACGATGGTAGAAGTACAAGTGGAAATAGCTGTATTAGTAATAGTAGTAGTACCAAAAACAACAGTTGATCTAGTAGGGATGTGTAGCAGCAGACACAGCAAAAGCGATCACGATTAGTTAATTAGATATAGGAACGGCGGTAGTCCAAACCAGGAGTAGGGGTAGTGAGTAGTAGGAATATAAAAGATCGGGAACAATAGGCTATTGTTCCCGTACAGAACAATAAGTTTAATGAATCTTTGTTCTATGCCACAGGCCACGCCCTCTCTTTGTGTGCTAATCCGAACGCCGGCCAGCAGAGAATCAGAACAATAGACTATTGCTCCCATCGCAAATGCATGTGTCAAGTAGCTGTCGTTGTCGGAGTAGCACATTCAAACACACAAAGAGATGCCACCGATTGATAAGATGTGCCAGATCAGTCTGTCCTATTCCACCTGCCCGCCGCACTTTATGTGTTACTCTGACACCGCCCGCCCCCTCACCCGCCTCTGTGTCACTTACAGCTAATGAATGTGTCATGTAGCTGTCAAATTTGATTGACAAGGGTTGATAATGTGCGAGATTATATCGCTTAAAGCTTTTGCCACCCCCTAGTACTCTCAGTTGCGTGCCACCGCCCCTAAATTGAAGGAAGAGGTTTAGGCCACAAAGACACCATCAATTAACGTTTAATTGAGCGTACATGTAAATATGTGTGTTTACAAATGTTTTTGACACCCTTTGGCGGTATTTTACCTACATAGGAAGTGCCCTCCTCCCGCTCCATTGTAGGGTGAAGTCTCCCGGCGCTAAAGTTCTAAATATCTGTGTCAATCAATCAGGTAATGTTCGTGCATGCATAACATCATGTAGCCCCCATTGAAATCAATGATTTAAACCGCTTACAAAGGCTATATCACGCGCTAATGTCCTGAATTCCGGTATTACGTACCGTAAAGTGTTGGACACAGGCCGTCGATCGATTAATACAATTATTCAAATTTATGTTTTTTTGATTGATATAGTATAAAAGAGTTGATGTCGATAAAATATCCCGCTCACCCCCCGCAAGCACGCGCGCCCATACAAATCTGTTTTCTAAAACTTAACTAAGCGATTATGGCGAATGTATAATTATTACGATTAATAACACTTGTATAGTGCTGCTATGAGGGAAATTTTCGGGCTTATAAATATATTACATCGCTTAGATGAATTAAAAATGCATGAGTAATATGCAGAGATAGCGTAAATAGTTACTTAAAAATACGCAAGACGCTAACTTATTTAAAAGGAGTATTTTCTGGAAGCATGGCGTATAGTTCCACCCTCGTTGGCGATCTCACGCGGTCTGACCTATCCTCAGATCAGCAGGCTGCCCGAAGAGCTTTCCCACCATATGGCCCATGGAGAGAACCGGGTTGATGGCAATGGACTCGTCATCTTCTATGCGGCAGCATGTTAATTCCACTTCCCGCACCCACACTTCTAACCTCTCTCTCTCTCTCTCCGCCCTTCACTTGAGTCTCCTACGGGTGAGGAATCAGGGTAGAGTGGAAGTTGGGTAGCCCGGCATGATGTGCATTAACGCACGATTGACAATATTTTAAAGAAATTAAA
This sequence comes from Deroplatys truncata, assembly GCA_030765065.1. NCBI lineage: Eukaryota > Metazoa > Arthropoda > Insecta > Mantodea > Mantidae > Deroplatys > Deroplatys truncata. The sequence continues at coordinate 402,355,561 of CM060990.1, read as the reverse complement.
AAGGAGATTATGCTTGTCTATAATACCTGATTGAACAGGTGTATATAGGTTCAGATAGACATTTGACTACCTTCAAACAGTGGGTTACAAGGCATTATCTTTAACAAAGACAGCCTTAAACATGATATATGACAATGTTTAGACTAAATGTAAATAACCTGGATCTGGGCACTTTAAAAACATGCTGACACTTAGGGTAAAATACAGAGCCTTCAAAACATGCATTTCCTCTTAGAAAATATATAAGTATTGCAAATATGTAAATAAGACGCATTTGAGGACTTTAAAACATGCTGATATTCAGGGTAAAATACAGAGGCTTCTAAACATGCATTTCCTCTGACAAGATAAATAAGTATTGCAAATATGTGAATAAACTGGATCTGAGGACTTTAAAACAAGCGGAAACTCGTGGTAAAATACAGGGACTTCAAAACATGCATTTTCGCTTATAAAATACATAAATATCGTAAAATACGTAAATAACCTGGATCTGGGAACTTTAAAACTTGCGAACACTCAGGGTAAAATACAGAACCTTATAAACATGCATGCCCTCTTAGAAAATATACAAGTATTGCAAAATATGTAAAACATCTGGGACTTTAACACATTCGGACACACAAGGTAAAATACAGGGGACTTCAAAACATGCATTTCCTCTCATAAAATATATAACTATTGCAAAATATGTAAATAAACTGCACCTGGGGACTTAAAACAATGCAGACACACGTGATAAAATACAGGGCACTTCAAAACATGCATTTCATTGGCGTAACATATTGCGCTAAGGATATTTAAAACATGCGATGTCAAAAGTCGTGTTGAGCACTCTAGCAGGGGATCGAACCATGGGACGGCTTCAAATATAAATTTAATATCCGTTTTTAAAATCCTCTAAAACGCATACCAGTGATCTTCTAGAAATGCGCCAACGAATTACCCTGTTGTATATACATTCCTGCCAAATATGTTGTATATCCCTGAAGTTGGGTAAACCAGACCTAAAAAATCCCACTTTTAAAGAAGACTCATAGGCCCGGTTTTTTCCCCCTTAGAGACGTTAGATTTTTCAGATAGCCCAATTCAATTTTCAGGATCGCGAATGCTTTGTGGAGATATAAAAATCATAGAGAAGACTGATTCTGATTGGTAATATTTAATACCGATTGAACACGGGAACTCTGCCGATACCAAGGCTTTTATGAATAAAAAAACGTATGTGTATAGCGCGGAATTACAAGGCAGTGAATACCAGCGGAAACCGAAACCTGAACTCAAGCGTTACAAAAGGTTTTATGAATAAAGAAACGTGGGTATATGTTGCATGTAGCTAAAGGGTGGGAATGGTGTGATGCTTAAAACATTCATTTTGCCACACTCGAAGTAAAACATGGGGGAACCTTAATGCGCGGTCTTCGAAAACTGAAATAATACACCCTGAAAGACAGAACATAGCGTAATGTATATAACAGGGATTCGGGGACTTTAAAACATACTGACACTGAAGGTACAATACTGAGCCTTATAAACATGCATTTCCTCTGCGAGAATATATATGTGTTGCAAAATAGGTAAATAACCTGAATCTGGAGACTTTAAAATATGCAGACACAAGATAAATTGCAGGGGACTTCAAAACATGCATTTCATTTAGGGTAAGATATTGCGGAAGGTAAACTTAAAACGTTCGATGTGGAAAGTCGTGTTGAGTACTCTAGCAGGGGATCGAACCATGGGAGGGCTTCAAATATAAATTTCACATCCGTTTTTAAAATCTTTTTATAAAAACTCACACCAGCGGTCTTCAAGAAATGCGCCAACGAGTTATACTGTTGTTTATACATTCCTGCCAAATATGTTGTATACCCCTGAGGTTGGGTAAACCAGAATTCGGAATTCTCGATTTTAAAGAAGATTCGTTCACATGGTTTTTATTCACCTTAGACATGCTGGATTTTCCAAACAGCCCAGTTCACCTTTCAGGAAAACGATTGATGCGGGCAGATATAAAACTCATAGAGAAGACTGATTCTGTTCGGTAATATTTAATACTGATTGAACACCGGAACACTACCGATACCAAGGTTTTATAAATAAAGAAACGTATGTGTATAGTGCGGAATTAAAAGGCATTGAATACCAGCTGGAACCAAAACCTGAACTCAAGCGATACAAATGCTGTTATGAATAAAGAAACGTGGGTATATATATATATATATATATATATATGGCTTGTAGCAAAAGGATGGGAATGGTGAGGTGTTTAAAACATGCATTTTGCACACTCGAGGTAAAATACGGGGGGGGACCTTCATGCGTGCAGTCTTCGAGAAGTGAAATAATACATACTGAAAGACACAACTTAGCGTAAATGTAAACAACAGGGATCTGGGAACTTTAACACATGCTGACACTCATGGTGAAATACAGAGCCTTCCAAGCATGCATTTCCTCTCAGAAAATATATAAGTATTACAGAATATGTAAATAACCTGGATATGGGGACTTTAAAACATGCGAACACGCGAGCTGAAATACAGGGGACTTCAAAGCATGCATGTCCTCTCATAAAATACATATGTATTGCAAAATATGTAAATAACCTGAATCAGGGGACTTTAAAACATGCAGACACTCTTGGTAAAATATAGTGGTGTTCAAAACTTGCATTTCATTTGGGATAAGGTATTGCCGGAGGGAAACTTAAAACATGCTATGTCGAAAGTCGTGTTGAATACTCTAGCAGGGGATCGAACAACGGAAGGCTTCAAATATAAGTTTGATATCCTTTCTTTAAATCTTTTTCTAAAAACGTCCACGAGCGGTCCTCCAGAAATGCGCCAACAAGCTATACTGTGTACACCCCTAATAAAAAATGTTGTATAATCCCTGATGTGGGGTAAACCACACCTCGGAAATTCCCCTTTTAAATAAGATTTATAGACCTGATTTTTTTCTACCTTAGACACGCTGGATTTTCCAAATAGCCCAATTCACTTTTTAGGAAAGCGTTTGCTTTGGGTAGATATAAAAACCATTAAGAAGACTGATTCTGATCGGTAATATCTAATACTGATTGAACACCGGAACTCTAGCGACACAAAGTCCTTTATTAATAAAGAAACGTATGTGTATAGTGTGGAATTAAAGACATTGAATACCAGCGGGAACCTAAACCTGAACTCAAGCGATAAAAATGATTTTATGAATAAAGAAACGGGGGTATATATTGCATATTGAAGCAGTATTTCATTGCTTATAATATAATTTAGATTCTAAATGAGGCTAACTGCGGATTTCCGCGAATTTGGAAGGGGTACGTCAAGCTTTTGGACACCCTTGGCGAGGTCATCACCCGCTACACAAAAGAGAGCCAAGCCCTGCATAGCATTTACTGGCTGGGTTCAGGCCTAAATGTAAACCCCTTAGCGTGTGGGTAAAAATTGTATAAATTGAGAAGAAATGTGAAGCTCGTTCTCTAGTATTTTGTTGACTTCGGCGAGTATATATATATCCATCGACGTTCCCACGAGCACATGTTCAAAATGTGAGCGTGACAAGTTAACTAAACATACTAAAATTCCGGGAGCCTTTAAATATTTTATATATCGCCGTGATAATTGGGAGCGAGTTTTTTTTAGCGAACGGGGAAATAAATTTACGCCAGTATTCCCGTAAAGCTCTCAGTTAGCCTTTGCTGCTAGAATATTCTTGCCTGTAAAGTAGGTAATTAATAAACTGTGAATCAACGGAAATCGTAGTTTTCACTCCAACGTGGTAAGCCTAGTTACCCTGCAGATAAGAGCTACTTCTTGGGCATTTGAGCAAAACAGCCTCATATTATTTGTCGCCCAACGCGAGGCAACGACGCTAGGAACCACGGCGGATTTGTAGGCACGGGGACCACAGTTCGTAGCAGAGGAAGGTAACCTCCAGGAGCTGGAATGTGCACATGGTAACCACACCGGAAGGACTACGGTTCCAGACAAGAGGAAGACGACTCCCGGGTCGAATGCGAGCACGTGGCTACGAACTGAAGAAGGAAGACAACGTATCTGTGAGTATTATAGTCATGAGGATGTTTTATAGGTAACTGTAATTTATAATATTTTGTGCAGGGAGGAATCATCTGAGGTTGAAACTACTGTAAATTTTAATAGTAGCATACCAGATGTGACCTTGAATTTAGCACGAATATTACGAGAAGAATTCAGGAAAATGGAGGAAATGTTGGAGGAAAAGTTACAGAAAAGTCACAGTGAATTAGGTGAAAGATTAGAGCAAACCCAGAACAAAACTTGTTTAAATTCAACAAAAAGGTGGAAGAGAGACTAGAGGAAACATAGCAAAGATTGACTACGGCATTAGGAAAGTTAGAAAAAGGGCAGGAGCTTTTAGAAAAGGAAATATCTAATATACGAGAAGGAGAGAACAGCCTCCCTGAAAAGATAGGTAGCATGAGGAAGGATGTTGAGCACCTAAAGAGTAATGTGCATGCAGAACTAGGTGAATTTAAAAATGATAGTGCTAACTTTCAACAGAAGGTGAACGCTGATGTGAATTCAGGGCAGGCAATTATGATGAGAAAGCAGGAGATTTTAGAGGAAAGAATACAAAAGGAGTTATCAGAAATTAAATTAAATGTTGAGAATGAGAATTCCGCGCAAATGGCGGGAGTTAATTTAATCAAAACTACCATGTAAGCCCTGAATGCAAATCAGCTAGAAACTGGTAAAGAAATTGTTGGATTACAGCAAACAATAACTCACTTGGTTAAGGGTAAAAATTGTACAGTTAACAATAACGCTGACACAAGTGGAAGAGTTGAAGAGGGTGCCATTACAAACAGCTCACCATCTCAAACTTTCAGTGGAACCAGCCCTACATAAAGCATGTGCACTATTGTGACAGAAGGTTTTTAGAGGAACAGGGGCACAACCCAAGACAATTATGCAGGAATTAGAAAGTTATTTTAGAATAAAGCAAATCCCGGAAGACATGAAAATGATTTTAGTCAGGAAAAGTTTGAAAGGACGTGCGATGCATTGGTTGAAGTTAGCTCTTGAGGGGTGCAATAATTTTGAAAGCTTTTGGCAATTGTTTCTTGCCAGATATTGGGTACCTGCACAGAAAAACGCAATTAGGTTACAGCTATCAAATGGAGCATATGATAGTCGGAAAGAAATAGATATGGTAGATCATTTTTAATGATGGGAGGCAAAAGTAAGCTTTTAGACCCGCCAATCTCGGACAGAGAACTGATTTGTTTGCTAGCTAATCAATTTCCGGACCATATCAGCAACCATCTTATTGTAGCAAAGCCTACTAATTTTTCGGAGGTTATCGATCTCCTGACTGCGTTTGATATGCAGAGACCAATTATCAGGAACTATAGAGAAAATTCCGGCCATGAAACAAGAAGTCATTTAAATCGAGAGAACGGGCGAAGTGGTAATTCAAATCAGTTTGGGGAGGGAGCATAGCCCTATCAGAACCAAAGAAGATCACAAGAGCATAGAAATAACCGGACAGTAAACGTGAATTATATAGGAACTGGACCGCGGAGAAATGAGTATAGGCCAAGACCATGGATGCGCGATAGAGGCTACTCACAAGGTTTTCGGAATTCAGATGTTATCAGACCATTCAATTCGCAGTATGCGGAACGACAAAATGGTGGCGGGCAAATGATGGACGCAACGAGTCCCGGTGGAAGAAGCATGAACGAGCGACGCAACTCGGGGAACTTTGGTACACTAATTAATACAATTGATCAGAGAAACGAGCAAATTAATCAATTATTAATACAGCCGGCAGAAAACTCTGTCCGTGTAATTCGAGAGCCTAAATAGTGTCGGGTATATAGGTGGACATATCCAAGGGCCCATCAATATTCTAATATAGGAAGTAAATGCACACTGACGAATTTTAGAATCTCGCGATATTTTCATGAGATAATGTCTTATGACATAGAAGTAATCCACGTACCGAGAAAAGACAATACCTTCAGCGACATGCTCTCGTGACTGAACTATGTGACACACACTCCGGAGACTTTATCGAGCCCACATCGCGAGGTCGTCATTATGACACTGGAAGCTAAAAATGAGAGAACATTTGTTAAATTTTTCAAGCAGATACATAGGCTACAGCGGGAAGATTTGGAAATAGGTATTTTGTTAGACCATGCCCCGGAAATTGAGGGGGAAATTCCACGAACCATAATAAAAAAGAATGGAATTTTGCACAAGTTGCATGGACGGGATGTTAAAAAATGGAAAGTATATATCCCGAAGATATTAGAAGAAAGGATTATTGTAGCTTTTCATGAGACCTTAGCACATTCCGGAAGCGAAAAGGTGTCATTAGCAATCATGGAACATTTTTATGTTAAACGCTTACCTCAAAAGGTAAGAAGCATCCTATCAGCTTGTGACTTATAACAGAGAGCGAAGCCGATGAATATTAAATATGTGGTTGAGCCTGGAGCGATAATTAGAGATGCACCAAATGCCTTGGTCACTGTCGACACACACGACGAATTTCCTATGGGACAATTTGGATTTAAGTATGTGTTTGTAATGTTTTATGTCTTCTCTAAGTTTGTAAAGATTTTTCCAATGAAGAAAATAACGAGTCGTGCAAGAATAGGTAAGATCTTGCAGGAATACATACCTCGGTACGGGAACATAAAGGCAATTTTATCAGATAACCGGACGGTTCATCGGAGCAAATACTTCAAAGTGAAACTACAGGAACATGAAATTAAGTTGTATCACTGTTCTAGCTACGTTCCGTCAGGTAATCTTACAGAATCCTTAGAGATATTTCATTGTATTTACGCCTTTTATGTTGCAAAAATCACAAAGTTTGGGTGAAACGCTGTGGATTTATAGAGAAGATAATTAATACTTCAACTAATCCGACAACCAAAATGGCGCCTATAACTCTCATGATGGGCATCGAATCGGATCCTGTTATAAAGAAACTGCCGTCAGCCTTGCCGCACAACGGAAATGCGTTAACGGAGCTAGAAAAATGCAAAATAGCTAACGAAAGGATAAAAGCCCAAGCAGACAGAAGAAAACAGAAGACAAAACGATACAAGCACAAATGAGAACCACAAAATAACGACTTGGTACTTGTAAGGGACAAGAAGTTGTCCATCTTATTGCGTGGAAGGTACCACCGATTGAGTTGTATAAAGGTCCGGGAATGATCACTAAAACATTCGGTTCTCATACATACGAGATTGTAGACGTCAAAAGTAACAAAATTATGGGGAAATACCATAAGCTATTAATGAAACCCTACAAAAGCCCTGAAATAATCTTGAATTCCTGCAAATTAATAAATAAATTGTCTATAAATAGTATAGCGAACGGGAGCAAGTAATCTTAAGCTCTTAACTATACTTTCTTTTTATTGAAAAAAAATCCTTTCTTATGAAAATCAATTATAGTTGAATGATGTGTTTGCTTTTTAAATGTATGGGAATCGCTATCATCTGGTCAATAGGGCATTTGCTTATAAAAAAATAAAAAAGTAATAATTACAGTAAAATATAAACAGCAATGATGTTAATTGGATTATAACGGATGTAATGAGCATGTATATGTGTATATGTATGGCGTGAGTATATGGTATTACATTTTTATGGTGGCATATACTGTGAACAGTGTGACGTCACAGGTCAAGTGATCAGTGAAGTGAATAGTGCTTATGTAAGTCAGGCACTTATGCCGCTAGTGTAACAATAAGGAATGGTGAAATGAAGTAAAATCATTCTCCTACAGTGTCAGCGTAGTGAAATAATAATGAAAAATAAGCATATTTTAAATGTGCACAAGAGGCAAAACGCTTTATCGCAAAGTGACGTCCACAAACAATGTCTAAGATACAAAAGCAAAAGATAAATAAACCATGCTTGTTGTGTGCCATGCTTGGTACAAGAAGCGGGAAGAAATCTCAGAGATAAATTGTAAATAATCTGCTTCCTTTGTTGAATTATTTTAGAACATTTACTTAGTTATATAGTGCTAAAAGGGTATTTCTTTCATACAACAATAGTCTCATTTTACCCTCATGTAATATAATGGTTGCTAGTTGATTTCATTGTAGTGTGATTTGTATATACTTTGTACTCCTGTTATTTTGTTTTGGGGCAGTACATTTACAGAACGCCTTTCCAAGTATGGAGAAGTGATTCTAGGATTGGAGCATATGAAGCAGTATTTCACTGCTTATAATATAATTTAGATTCCGAGTGAGGCTAACTGCGGATTTCCGTGAATTCGGAAGGGGTAAATCAAGCTTTTGGCCCCCTTGGCGAGGTCATCGCCGGCTACACAAAAGAGAGCCAAGCGCCGCATAGCGTGTACTGGCTGGGTTCGAGCCTAAATGTAAACCCCGTAGCGCGTGGGTAAAAATTGTATTAATTGAGAAGAAACGTGCAGTTCGTTCTCTAGTATTTTGTTGGCTTAGGCGAATATAAATATATCCATCGACGCTCCCACGAGCACATGTTCAAAATGTGAGCCTGATATGTTAACTAAACATACTAATATTCCGAGAGCATTTAAATATTTTATATATCGCCGTGACAATTGGGAGCGAGTTTTGTTTTTATTTAGTGAACGGGGAAATAAATTTAGGCCACTATTCCCGTAAAGCTTTCAGTTAGCCTTTGCTTCGAAAATATTCTTGCCTGTAAAGTGAGTACTTAATAAACTGTGAATCAACGTAAATAGTAGTTTTCATTCCAACGTGGTAAGCCTAGTTACCCTGCAATTAAGAGCTATTTATTGGGCATTTGAGCTAGACAGCCTCAATGTAGTTAAAGGGTTGAAATGGTGATATGCTTAAAACATGCAGGAAATACAGGAGAACTACATGTATGCAGTCTTCGAGAAGTGAAATAATACATCCTGAAAGACAGAACTTAGCGTAAATGTAAATAACGTGGATCTGGGAACTTTAAAGCATGCTAACACTCGAGCTAAAGCACCGGAGTTTGCAAAGAAAGCATTTCATTCGGGATAAGGTATTGCGGGAGGGAAACTTAAAACATGCGATGTCGAAAGTCGTGTTGAGTACTCTAGCTGGGGATCGAACCATGGGAAGGCTTCAAATATAAATTTCATACAGGAAGGCTTCAAATGCAAATTTTAAATCCGTTTTAAAAACTTTTTCTAAAAAAGCACATCAACGGTCCTCGAGAATTGCGCCAACGAGTTATACTGTTGTTTATACACCCTACGAAGTATGTTGTATAACCCTGAGGTTGGGTAAACCGGACTTCAGAAATCCCTCTTTAAAATGATATCCAGAGAGGTCGATCTTTCCATACCCTTAATGACAGGAATTTCCAAACAGTACACTTTGACTTTTCAGGAAGGAAATAACATCTCCGCATACCTGTGAATGCTTCCAATAGTGAATAGTGATACTTGAGTGAATCATAAACAGCGAAGTTTAGCAATATACGTATTCAAAACAATAGCTTAGCGGCCTATACACGGAGGGATTGTCCCTAGAGCCATATTACCTAATGACTCTGGAAATTCCCCTAATCTGTTTTTACACGTTATTATGTATGAAATGCTCCATGCGCGAGACTAGCTGCCTCCATGACTGCTTCTACTCCATGGGGGTGGAGTGGCCAAATAGATCAGTTTATTTTATATCGTCACGCCCCTCGCTTGAAAATGTTTATATGGAAGGGCGATATAAAAAAATGCTTCTCAAGCAATTTTCATTCCGTCTTGCGTGATGTCATCAATCTAAGTACTCTTCTTGTTTTACAACGGTCCGCAAAATTTCATCAAACAACATCCGGTAAGTTGTAAAAAGCATTTCATTTACTTTAAAAGTGAACTTATTAGTCTCTACAGGTAATTTATGGATGTATTACTTCTTGCTTTTCTTAATGTCAGGCATTTATATACAAATAGTTGAAGATTCTACATTTAATGCCTAGATGTGTGAATTTCATTTTCTCAAAAGCAAACCTAATAGTCTAGATGTTTAAATAAAATGATGATGAAATGGGGTTAAGGGCGCTAAACATCTACGGTCATCAGCGCCCTTACAACGTATGAAATGTAAAATACTAAAACTAAAAAACGGGACCCAAACCAGCGTAGTAGAAAACACTAAAGCATGTTAACAAATGCTAAAACCACCCCATTAAAAATCTGGCAAATAAAGCAATAAAAACGTAAAACGATGTGTCAGTACCAGAGCTCCATATGTCCTCCATTAAAACAGACAATATAACGTCACAATACTAAAGGACGCTCAGGGCATCCAATGCGGTTACTAAAACCACTGTCACTGATGAAACGTAAAAGACCATCTACAGCATGCGCGACGTCTGCCAAAACGTTGGCCATGCCAACAGGCAGAGACACACAAACGCACAACGGAACGAAAACCTGACACTTAGCAAAGATGTGACGCACACTACGCCTCACATTGCTCACAGAGTGGTGCGGGATCACCACTAAACAGGTGCTTATGGCTAAACAGGCAATGACCGATACGTAAACGAGCTAAAATTACCTGTTCCCGACGACACGAACGAGAAGTACTAACGGGAGAAGTTTAATCTCCCGCAACTTGTTCCCCGGAGGGCCGTAAACTCATCGCGCCAAAGCGAGAGGATCCAGTGACGTAAAATTGACGAGGGAACAACAGAGGTAAAAAAAATGGGTGATAAAATAGCCGCTTTGGCGGTGGTGTCGGCCGACTCGTTCTCTGAGATGCCCACATGACCCGGAATCCACACAAAGGTGACGCTGGTGCCAGAAACACCGAGCGAGTGGAGCAGATCATGTATGTGCTGTACGAGTGGGTGGTAAATGTACAGCGCATTAGTGCTCTGAAGGGAACTCAGAGAGTCTGTGCAAAGAACACAGTGACGTAACACATGGCACTGGATGTATAAAAGTGACTGGTAAATACTAAAAAGTTTGACGGTAAAAATCGAACATTACCCAGGTAAACGAAAGGTAAAACTACGTTGATCAAAATCAAAGGCACACGCTACCCCATCATCAGTCTTAGACCCATCAGTGTATAAAAAAATTAAAGTCCCCGAATTGCACCCGAAGTTCTAAAAACGCCGATCTAAATCCTGAAGAAGGAGTCGCATTCTTCGGCATCAACGTTAACCCAAGGTGGCAGTGGGCCTCAGTGTACAACTATAGAGGAAAACGCGTCTCGCCACTGGGAAGGGCCGGCGCTGTCGTAACGTCCAAATGCAGAAGAAGCTGTCGAAATCGAAGCCCTGGAGGGAGCAATGCAGAGGAGCTAACTAAATATTGCCGATCAAGTGAATCCTAGAAAAGTAACTCGAAGGACGGCTGGTCAGGCAAGCTTGAGAGTCGACGGGCATAGAGCCACAAAAGCATATCACGCCTGATGGACAGCAGAGGCTCCGCAGCTTCAGCATTTAGACCAGGTACAGGCTAGTTGGAAAGGCCCTTATAGCGACTCTTATGCCACGATGGTGAATGACACTCAATCGACGTAAAACAGATGAACGTGCCGACGAATAGACAATGCACCCGTAATCAAGCTTGGATCGGACCGAAGAGCGATAAAGACGCAGACGGCGGTCCAATCAACTCCCCAGGATGTGCCATTTAAAACACGTAAAAGATTAAGAGAACGGTCACACTTTGCTTTTAAAAAGGAAATTTGCGAAGTCCAACTCAGCTTTCTATCAAAGATCAACACCATAAATTTCGCCTAGTGTGCAAACGGAAGTATTCCAGGCCCAAGATTGAGAGAGGGCGGAGCGAAAGCCTTCCGGCGCTAGAAATTGATACAGACGGATTTCTCGGCGGAGAAATTAAAGCCGTTGTCGTTACTCCAGACGTAGAGATGGTCGATTCAGCTCTGAAACGGCGTTCGAGCAGACAGGTCCGCCGTGAACAGCAATAAATGGCACAATGTCAACAAAAAGGGACGACGAAATGCGAGGTGGAATGCAATCAACAATGGGGTTGATAGCAATTGCAGAAATTGTGACTCTGAGTACAGAACTCTGCGGTACACCGTTCTCTTGCATAATGCGACTAGATAAAACCGAACCCACAGGTACACGAAAGACGCGGTCCGTCATAAATTCCCGAAGAAATATGGGAAGACGTTCGCGTAAACACCATGCTGAAGTGTATGTAAAATGCCGCCCCTCCAGCAAGTGTCGTAAGCTTTCTCTTGGTCAAAAAACACAGCTAGTGTTTGACATTTCTCAGAAACCCATTTATAATATGCGTCGACAGAGAGACCTGATGGTCTATGATAGAGCGATGGTGACGAAATCCGCACTGAGCGTTCGCTAGAAGTTTCTGAGACTCAAGCCACCATGCCAACCGTCCGTTTATCATACGCTCCATCACCTTGCAAATGCAACTGGTGAGGGAGATAGGGTGGTAGCTGGAAGGTAGTTTGCTATCCTTCCCAGGCTTAAGGATAGGGACAATGTTGGCTTCGCGCCAAACGAAAGGAAAAAAGCCGTCTTGTCCAGTGGGGTTATAGACCTTTAAGAGAAAGGGTTTACCGTCGGCTGAAAGGTGCTTTAACATCAGGACATGAATGCCGTCCGGCTCCGGAGCGGAGTGCCTAGATAGAAGGAGGGCGTGCTCCAGCTCCCTCATTGTGAAAATTCATTATAACACTCCTGATTTGGAGACTGAAAACTATAGGTCACGGAATCATGCCGGTTTTGAGAGTGCGAAATCCGGCGGAATATTGGTCAGAACTCAAAACCTCCTCAAAGGCAGCACCCAGAGTGTTAGCCATGGAGGCCGGAACCACTATGGTGGCAGTGGAAACCTGAAAGTCAGACACAGTACAATGCGACACTTTTCCGGAGAAGCGACGAAGTTTATCCAAAACTAGAGCGGAATGCGTGAAGCGATTAAAAGTCCCGACAAAACGAGTCCAAGATGCCTTCTTGCTATCCTGAATAATGCAACGAGATCTGGCGGGGGACTGTTTAAAAGTAAGCAAAGTATCAAGGGCAGGGTTTCGCCTAAACACTCTGAGTGTAGCTCTACGGGCACGAACGGCGTCCCAACAGTCCCCGGTCCACCATGGTACAGAAATACGCCGGGGGTGGGAGGACGAACGGGGAATTGTGCGTTCGGCGGCATATACGATCCTAGATGTAAGGTGCTGCAGCATTTGGTTCACGTCAGTGAAGGCCTGGTCCGCAAAAGACACGAGGCTGGAATACATTCCTCAGTCGGTTGTAAGGAATTGCCAAGTAGGTGCTCTGGAAGGCTGGACGTGGTGAGAAAAAAGAGAAACGATGCAGGGGTAATGATCGCTGAAGTAGGTGTCAGCGACTACGTACCACTGCAGACGACGAGAAAGCTGGATGGATCAAACGCCAAGGTCCAAGTGAGAAAATGTACCAGAAGAATCAGAAAGAAAAACAGGTTCGCCGGTATTGAAGATGGAGAGGTTGAACTGATCAAAAATGTCGGAAAGAAGAGTTCCCCTCGCACAAGCCGTTGGTGAACCCCACAGGGGGCGATGGCATTAAAATCTCCCAACAAAGGAAATGGTGTTGGGAGAGCGGACAGGAGAACTCGAATGTCCGCGCGAGCGAGGGGAGACGATGCAGGTGAATACACAGAGCAAACCGACAAGAAAAAGCCGGGTAATTGAAGCCTAACGGCAACAGCTTGCAAGTCGGATGTAAGAGTGAGAGTTTGAAAATGAACGTCGTTACGCACTAATAACATGACACCTCCATTAGCAGGAGTACCCTCATCCGGTTCAAGATCATAGCGAACCGGCGTCTATCCTCGGAGATCAAAAGGATCTTGAGGGCGAAACTTAGTCTCCTGTAAACTCACGACCATAGGTGAATGGGAACGCAATAAAAGGTTACAGTACCCCCTACGCGATCGTACACCACGTAAATTCAGTGGAGGATGGCCATGAATAAACGGAATAAACTTCTTACTTAGAAGGGCGGCTCAAAATAACGTTTTGCTTAACCATGGGGCTCGGGCTTTTGGTATGGAGTTGGTCAGACTCCATAAGTTCCTCGAAGGGAGAGCCCACGCGCTCAGTGCCAGAAACTGATTCAAGCCCCGGGAATCGGTTCTGGGTGACAATGGATGAAGGGGGCCGCTGAGCGCGGCTTGTCCCGGGAGCATCCTGGGAATGCCACCTTCGAAGAGGAGTAGAAAGTGAACTTTACTTACCGCGCGCACGCGGATGGTCTTCCCTACGTAGAAAATCTTTCCTACGAAGTTTCTGCTTCGATTTTTTCTCAGTGCATTGTGAATTCATAACCTTTGGACCAGCGTTAGATGGCTTGACAGCTGTGGCTGAAATGGACGGCCGGATGGTAGAGGTGGTCAATGCAGTAATGGACCAGTTTTGAGTCTCTGCATTCTTCCGGGGTGCAAGCGAGGCAACAATAGATCTGAATGTACCCGATCGTAGGAGCGAAGGTTGGCGCGCATGGTAACGCCTCCGGGCTTCGGCGAAGAAGAGTTTTTCCTTTAACCGGATCTCTTGGATCGCGCTTTCGACCAAGTACCGCGGACAGTCGGCAAATGACGAAGAATTAGACCCTTTGCAATTAACGCAGACGGGGGCTGTGGAGCAGGTACCATCGTGTAACGGCTGGCTACATGAGGCACAGATGGATACGGTACTCTTACAAGAGACTTGCGTGTGCCCAAAACTTTGTCATTTGAAACAACGCAGAGGTATAGGAATATAGAGCCTCACCGCAGTACGTTCGTACCCTGCGGAAGTAGTAGTGGGTAGATCGACGCCATCGAACGTGAGAAACAGTGAACGTGTTGGTACCAACACTCCGTCGCGTTTGGCCTACACTCGATGAACCGCTGTTACCTTTTGGTTGGAATGATATTCGATCAGTTCATCGTCTGACATTCCGTCGAGGCTAAGAGTGGTGACGACGCCTAGACAGGAATTCAAGCTGCGGTGCTTCTCAACACGGATGCGATAACTGTGGAGAAGTGTGGCGCGCAACAAGGACTTACTTTTCTGTTCGAACTTGGTTTGAACCAACAAGGAACCATTCCGAAGACGAGTGTAGAACTGAACCGGACCAGCAATAGAATCAATACCCTTCTTGATGATAAAATGGTTCACCTTCTCAAACGACTGACCTTCTTCTGTCCGGGAAATGACCAAGTAACAACCAGATGTCGTCTGTGCTACTTCTGTTACAATAACGTTTCGGCGCTTGTTGTTTGTAATGGAGAAAGGGGGCTCCATAGCGAAAGAAATCCTCCACCATTGCAACCGTCTCCGATCTCGGGCTGTGACTTCCCGGGCGTTACTCCGGCTTGGGTGAGTGGCCTATCTATTCCAGACTCATCGCAGGGTCACATTTCCCAGAACATGGAAAGAGGGACCCAATGGACGTGGGAAGTCAGCAGCACATGCAAACCCCCCGGCGGGACTGCAGTTGAACAGCGGATACGAACACATACCCTACATGACGACTCCGGGCGGTGGGCATGACGGCATTACCCACTCACCCAGTTGCGCACCCAGTGCGCGGTTATCCGTCAGGCTGTGTCCACGGAGGATTAAAAGAAAGAAAATTGGAAAATAAAACAAAGCTGTTTGGGCGTTTCGCACGCAAGGTAGTTGGCGAGGAAGGAAAAGATGTGTGAATGATTGGTCGTGGTGCGAAATGTTCGGAAATAGACAGGTCAGGAAAGAACGATGGTGAGGGCGGCATGGAACCTGATGCAAAGAACGCACGGGAGCCTACCTTGAGTCCCCCGGTCACGAGCATGATCCCACCTCGACCGGACGAGGGTGGAGGGATGATGATGATGATGATGATGAGTGGCTCGGGCACCCCGGGTACGCCATACATGTACTCACACAATGTGAACCCCTGGAGGGTTTAAATAAGATGTATTTAGTGAGTGAGTTATATTCATTTCTAGAAAAAAATATTTATTTGAATACGTTCTTAACGTTTTACTTAGAATATTAAAAAAGGCCTGTGCTGCGAATCATTTGCTCTAACAAAGTAAGCTTTTATATTATATTTAAACGTTAAATCGAAAAACTAGCCTGCTTTACGGACTTCAGTAGTGAATCCGAACATCCTTTATATTTCCACATATTATCATTATTATCATTATGATTCTATTGTACAGAAAATCTTAATAAGCTGGAAAATTTTAATTAAATGAATTTTTTATGAAACACAATCTCTAATAAAGAATTTGTTTTTCTGTTCTTAATGCAGAGAGTTTAGCAACCCACCTTAACCCACAGGTTTGGGATAGCATTTTCCCGGCTGTTCAAAACTACAAGATCTTCAGCTAGAGGAGCCTTATAATATAAAATCCACAAGAAAAATTGATACGAGATACGGTGTTAGAGTGGTTGCAGTCTTAGGCGAAAAGTATGCTTTTCTTCTAGCGAGATATTCAACCCTAACAAGCGAACAGTTGGAGGAAATACCTGGAAAGTTTCAAATTGTATATCACGGATTAATACCAGCTGGTAAGTTTAAGACATATAAATTGTCTTTCCTCCCTGTTAAGATCTGTAGAAATAATTCAGCTAACCCTTCAATGTTTCATATAGAGATACGTCTTTTGAATTTATAAATACATTGCACACTAGAATGACATTCGTCTAACGTATGCATCACTGTATTAAAAGCAAATACGTGTAAATGACTGTCTAGGATGTAGTCTGATAAACGTCATGCAGAAAGAATTTTAGTAGTCATCAGTGATTCTTTACCTCAAAGCATTTACTTACAACAAGCTGCAAATAATTGGAATGTGTGTTACAAGACTACAAGGGCGTGGTAAATGAGGAGGACGAACGAATTAGTGTAAAACAAACATAAACAGAAATGAATTAGGAACATTCTCAACAACGTCCAGTGATCTTATTCAATGAAGAATTGCAACACCACGCAGCATGAAGCTTGCAAGGAAAAAAAAAACATTTGCAGGTGTAGAATATAGCAATAATATAAATTATTATCTCATTGTTATTGCATTTCTTGGCAATTCCATTCATTTTATAAGTAATTGCATAATTGTTTAAAGGATTATACAATATCTTAAAACATTGATGCTGTATGAAATTTAAAAACATCTATTTAACTATTTTTTGAAAGACGCTTGAATAAATGGAGTCTAGAAGTCAGAACCATCTAATATTTGATGGCATGACATGAAGTGTATAATAAGCTTAATAAAAAGAGAACTGTATAATATAAATAAAACTTATTTTATAAACATTATCCTATTACAACCTTTCACAAAAACCATACATATTTTCCAAAGAAAATGATGACAGTCTAGACTTTCTAAACACCCAATTATATTATCGTATGCATCGCAGGTAAAGAGACCTGCAGGTGAACACTTTATCAGTAATATTAAACATCTCAGCAATGTCTGGATAAGGCATTTTATATAGTAGAATTTCTTCATAATCATGATATATTTCAATGTTCTTGGTAACTGTTGTCGAAAAATGCATTACCATCATTTTTCGTGACTGTCTTACTATAACTTTAGATGCTTACTTATAATTTCTTCAAACTCCCTCGTATGATTGCTAATGCCAGCCTCTCTCGATGTCATAAGTAATCTTAACATACTTAGCAGTCTATTCGGATTTTCAAGCGTATGTATCACTGAATTCTCACCATATGGAAACGTCAAATTAGTAAACACACGACTTCCGCTGCATTCTCATTCCTCGCACACAGGAGACTGAAGTGTAGGACAGTCGATTCAGTATAACATCTTGCTCTATGCATCTTAAGTCTTGACAGAGAACGATTCTTTAAAATTCGACCACATATACAGCATTTAACGACACGTTTTCTTCCATGTGTAATGTATGAAAAATTGAGTTTCTCATAAGTGGGTTGCACCGTCTTTCTCCCCCAATATTTCAAACTGAAACTCTTCTCGTCATCAAAACAGCGATTGGTCTCAGGATCTAAAGACGCGAGGTTGGACGGAACACACTCGGGGTTTAAATCAGGCCCTTTGCCCGTCATGTCTGCTGGACCATCCTAACCGCGTAACATGACGTAACCAGAGAACGTAACCAACAAACGTTACCCGAAGATGGAGGTTGCGACTAAAGGAAAAGGATGCTCTCTGGAAGCATTCCTTATCAACACATCGATCGGTCTCAGTATCAGTAGACGTGAGGTTGGGTGGAACAGGCTCCAAGTTCAAATCTTTAATGGGTAGGGACCTCGCCCTTTGAGGGTCATGCCTCCTGGACGGTCATAACCACTAACATTGCTTAACACCACGTAACATCACCTAACACTACCACGTAACGTCACGTAAAGACAGGTAATACCGTGTAACACTACGTAACCTAGACAGGTATGGTCGGTATAGATCTGACAAGCTTTCATTGCGCTAGGTGTCCCTAAAATATCCCTCTCAATGACCGTTCCAGTTGCTCGCGCGTCTCTGTCAACTGCATGTTGACGATCTGTTGCCTTCTGAAGGATTGGTTTGATGGTCGGTATAGATCTGTACAGCTTACATTTTGCTGGGTGTCCCTGACATTTCCAGCTCACAGAAGCTTACAGCTGCTCGCGCGTCTCTGCCATCTGCATGTCGACCATCTGTTGCCTTCTGAAGGATTGTCGTTGATGGTCATTATAGATCTGTATAGCTTGCATTGCGCTGGGTGTCCGTAACATTTCCAGCTCTCAGATGGTTCCAGCTGCTCGCTGTTCTCTGACATCTACATACGGACGATTTGTTGCCTTCTGAGGAATGTGGTTGGTGGTCGGTATAGTGCTGTACAGCTTGGATCGCGCTATGTGTTGCTTTTGAGAAAATGAAATTCACACAGCCAGCTATAAGCTGTAGAATGTTCAACTGTTTGTGTATAAATGTCTGATATTAAAAAACAAGAAATAACACATTTATAAATTACCTGCAGCGAGTAATAAGTTCACCATTAAAGTAAAACAAATGCTTTTTACAGCTTACCAGACATGATGTTTGCCGAAATTTCGCGGATCGATGTAAAACAAGATCAGTACTTACATTGATGAGATCACGCAAGACAGATTGAAAATTGCTTGAGAAGCAGTCTCTTATATATCATTTTTTCCATATAAAAATTTCAAGCGAAGGGCGTGACGATATAAAATAAACTGATCTGAATGGCTACTGCACCCCCATCGAGTAGAAGGAGTCATGGAGGGAGCTAGTCTTGCGCAGGGAGCATTTCATACGTAAATACGTGTAAAATAGGTAAGGGGAATTTCCAGTCATGAGGTAATATGGATGTAGGGAAAATCCCTCCATGTATAGACCGCTAGCCGATTGTTTTTAATATGTATATTGCTAAATTTCGCTGTTTATTTTTCACCAAACTGTTATATTTGAGGCATTCACAGGTATATGGAGATGTTATCTCCTTCCTGAATAAACAAAGTGTACTGTATGGAAATCCCTGTCATTAAGGGGATGGAAAGAACGACGTCTCTGAATGTCTTTCGAAAGCGGGATTCCCGAATTCGGGTTTACTCACCTTCATTGGTTATCCACATATTTGGAGGGGTGTATAAACAAAAGCATAAAACGTTGGCATATTTCTCGAGGATCGTTGGTGTGCGTTTTTAGAAAATGTTTTTAAAAACGGATATAAAATTTGCATTTGAAGCCTTCCCGTATGAAATATATATTTGAAGCCTTTCCGTGGTGCGATTCCCAGCTAGAGTACTCAACACGACTTTCGACATCGGATGATTTAAGTTTCCCTCCCGCAATACCTTATTCCGAATGAAATGCTTTCTTTGAAGACTCCTATGCTTTAGCTCGAGTGTTCGCATGTTTTAAAGTCCCCAGATCCACGTTATTTACATTTACGCTAAGTTCTGTCTTTCAGGATGTATTATTTCACTTCTCGAAAACTGCATGCGTGTAGTTCTCCTGTGTTTTACCTTGAGTGTACGAAAGTGCATGTTTTAAACATATCACCATTCCCACCCTTTAACTACGTGCAATATATACCCCGATTCTTTATTCATAAAATCATTTGTATCGTTTAAGTTCAGGTTTCGGTTCCACATGGTATTCAATGTTTTTTAATTCCACATTATACACATACGTTTCTTTCTTCATAAAAAGCCTTCGTATCGCTAGAGTTCCGGTGTTCAATCAGTATTAAATATTACCGACCAGATTCAGTTTTCTCTATGATTTTTATATCTCCCCACAGCAATCGCGTTCCTGAAAAGTGAATTGGGCTGTTTGGAAAATCCAGCGTCTCTAAGGTGGAAAAACAGGTCTATGGATCTTCTTTAAAAGCGGGATTTGCGAGGTCTGATTTGTCCAACCTCACGGGTTACACAATATATTTCGAAGCGATGTATAAACACCAGAATAGCTCGTTGGCTCATTTATCGTAGACCGCTGGTGTGGATTTTTAGAAAAAGGATTTTAAAAACGGATATAAGATTTATACTTGATGCCCTTCCATGGTTTGATCCCCTGCTAGAGTGCTCAACACAACTTTCGACATCGCATGTTGTAAGTTACTCAATATCTTACCCCAAATGATATGCGTGTTTTGAAGTCTCTGTATTTTATCTCTTGTGTCTGTATGCTTTGGAGTCCCCAGATCCAGGTTATTTACATTTAGTTTAAAGATTGTCATATTTCATTTTTAAAGCTGTTTTTGTTAAAGTAAATGCATAACCCACGGTTTAAAGGTAGTAAAATATTCCTGTGTAAACCTGTATACAACTGTTCGATCAGATATTATAGACAAACATAACCTCCTTTTTAAATTCTTAAAAATCATATCAAGCCTGCGTTAAACGCACATGATGGCGGGCTTGCCGACTTCCACCGTATACTGATTCCTCACCCACAGGAGACTCAAGTGAAGGACAGAGAGAGAGAGAATAGTAGTGGGGAGTGGGGGAAATGGAATTAACTGATTGCCCCATAGAATATGGCGAGTCCATTGCCACAAATCCGGTTTCCTTCATGGGCCATATGGTGGGTGTAGATCTACGAACAGGCTGTTGCTCTGAGGGTAGATCAGACCGCGTGAGATCGCCAACGAGGTTGGAACTATACGTCTTGCTTCCGGAAAATACCCCTTTTTAAATACGTTAGCGTCTTCCGTATTTTTTAAATAGCTATTTACGCTAACTCTGTCTTTTAGTCATGCATTTTTTATTCATCTAAGTGGTCTAATAATCTTATAAGCTCGAAATTTCCATCAGAGCAGAAATAAACAAGTGTTATTAATCGTAATAATTGTACATTCGTCATAATTGCTTAGTTAAGTTTTAGAATAAAGATTTGTATGTGCGCACGTGCTTGTGCGTGTGAGCGGGCTAGTTTATCGACATAAACCCTTTTATACTGTATCAATAAGGAATACTCAATTGGACTAATTGCATTAATCGATTGACGGCCTGCGTCCAGCCCTTTACGGTACGTAATACGGGGAATCCAAGACTCTAGAGCGTGATACAGCCTTTCTTTGCTGTTTAAATCCTTGATTTTAATGAGGGCTAAATGATGTTGTGAATGGACGTACATTACCTGATTGATTGACAGATATTTAGAACTTTAGCCCCGGGACACCTCACCCTCACAATGGGGCGGGAGTAGGGCACTTTCTGTGTCGGTAAAATACCGCCAGAGGTTGTCAAAATTTTGTAAACGCACATGTTTACATGTACGCTCAATTAAAGTTTAATTGGTGCTGTATTTGTGGCCTAAACCTCTTCTTTCGATTTAGGGGCGGTGGCACGAGACTGAGAGTCCTAGGGGGTGGAAAAAGCTTGAAGCGAGGTAATCGCGTACGTTATCAACCCTTGTCAATCAAATTTGACAACTATATGACACATCCGTTAGCTTTAAGTGACACAGAGAGGGATGAGGGGGCGGGCGGTGTCAGAGTAACACAAAAAGTACGGCGGGCGAGCGGCATAGAACAAAGGCTTATCCAGCACACCTTATCAATCGGCGGCATCCCTTTGTGTGCTTGAATGTGCTACTTCGAAACCGACAGCTACATGACACATCCGTTAGCGATGGGACCAATATTCCAACCAGCGATCGGACTAACACACAAAGAGGGGTGTTGCCTGCGCAGAGAACAAAGAGTCATTAATCTATTGTTCCCATTCTCTTATATTTCTACTACTGTAGTGGTAGGAATGAGAGCTCTAGTAGGGAAACGGTGCAGCTGTCCCAGGAAATAGTAACTAGACTAAGAGTAAGGACAGCGATAGATTTAACGGTGGTAGGAGTAGTGTAGTTGAATCAGTATGAAAAGTGGTAGTTGTTGTAAGCAAAACAACATGGCAGTGGTGTACTAATAGTAGTAACAGCAATAGCTATATTGGAATGTAGAGCAATTTCAGGAGAAAATGGTAATAGGATTAGGAGTTAGTTATAAACTTTGGTGACTTAAGGGTAGTGGTAAGAGTAGTAGTAGTAATTGTAGTAGAAGTAGTATTAGATATGGTAGTAGTAGTGGTGGTAGCAGTAGTAGTATTAGAAGTAGTAGTTGTGGTAGCAGAGGTAGTGGTGGTGGTGGTAGTAGTAGCAGCAGTAGTAGTTGTTGTACTAGCACTAGTAGTGATGGTAGTAGTAATTGTTGAACAAGTAATGTTAGCTCTAGTATCAAGTGGAGCAGCTGCCCCGAATTTGGGAACAGCTTTGGAAATTGGAACAAAGATAACTTCAATGGTAGTAGTGGTATTAGTAGTAGCAGTAATGGTTGGTGCTGCGGTAGGAGTACTAGAAGTAGTAGTAAAGGTTTCAAAAGGTGTATTTCGGGTGAAAACTTGGTGTCTATATTTGGGTGGAATGCAATACTTCCTCTATCTACTATACATAATAGACAAAGTAAAAACAAAAGGGTGAGGAAGCGAATAACGAATTCCCATTTCCCCACTATTTCTAATTTTATGACTAACCGTAAACTCACTTTTCTTGGTATATATAGGCTGATTATTATGTGATGTGTTCATTTATATGACTTATACGCAGTTTGGACAAAAGCTAGATTGGTGGCACCAGTAGTAGAAACAGAGGTAATAATTGTGGTGGTAGCAGTAGCAGTAGTATTAGTAGTAGTAGTAGTAGTAGTAGTGGTAGTGGTAGTAGTAATTTTAGCTCTAGTATACAGTAGAGTAGCTGTAACGAAAATTGTAACAGCCTTGGGAATGGAAACAATGATAACCTTAACAGTAGTAGTGGTATTAGTGGCAGTAGGCGTCGTGGTAGCATAGCAATAACGGTAGTGCTTGCAGTAGCAGTAGTATAAGTGGTAAAAGTAGTGGTAGCAGTAGTGGCAATAGAAGTATAAGATGTGGTCGCAGTAGTAGTACTAGTAGTAGTAGTAGTAGTAGTATTAGTAGTAGTAGTAGTAGTTGTAGTTGCTGTAGTAGTAATGTTAGCTCTAGTATAAGGTGGAGCAGCTACCCAGAAAACGGTAACATCCTTTGGCAAGGGTGCAACGATAACTTCAACGGTAGTAGTGGTATTAGTAGTAGCATGGCGTTACGGTAGCGGAAGTAGTAGTAGTAGTAATAATGGTAGTTGTTTTAGTAGCAGTAGTAGTAGTAGTGACATTAATAAGAGTAGTGGCAGCAACAGTTGGAAAGAGAGGTAGTATTTGTTGTAGCGGTAGTAGTATTTACGGTGGTAACGGTAGTGGTAGTGGTATTAGTAGTAGCAGGTGTAGTAATATTAGCGATGGTAGTAGTAATGTTAGCATTAGTATGAAGTGAAGCAAAGCTCCAGAAGTAGTAACAGAATAGAAATAGGAGCAACAATACCTTTAACGGCAGTAGTGAGAGTAGTAGTAGTAGTAGTAGTAGTAGTATTAGTAGTAGTAGTTGTAGTATTAGCAGTAATGTTAGATATAGTACGAAACAGAGAAGGTACACCATCAAATGTTAACAGGCTTAGGAATGCAAACAACTATAACTTTAACGGTAGTAGTTTTTAGCACTAGTAGTAGTAGTACTAGTAGAAGTAGTAGTAGTAATGTTAGGTCTAGTGAGAAGTTTAACAACTACCCATAAAATGGTAAAAGGCTAGGGAATGATAAAACAATTGCTTTAAAAGGGTAGTAGTAATGGTTGGTGGTGCTGGTAGTAGTAGTAGTAGTAGTTAGTAGTAGTAGTAGTAGTAGTAGTAGCAGTAGTAATGTTGGTTCTGGTGAGAAGCGGAACAGTTGCCACGCAAATGGTAAAAGGCTAGGGAATGGAAAGGTGATAGGTCTAAATGGGTAGTAGTAGTGTTAGTAGTAGCAGAAGTACTACACTAGTAGTAGTAGTAGAGTAGTAGTGGTCGGAGTATTAGGAGCGGTAGTACTGCTAGTTCTCGTGAGAAGTGGAGTAGCTCTGCCGAAAACGGTTGAAGGCTAGGAATGGAAAAACAATAGCTTTAAAGGTGTAGCAGCAGTAGCAGTGGCAGTGGTAGTGGTAGTAGTAGTACTAGTAGGAGTAGTAGTAGTTTTTTTAAGGAAAAAACGCTTTATGCGCTTTCCGAGTGGGAATCCCAAGGGGTTACCCACAATAAAAACCCTCACTGATTTCTTGAATCGTTGCGGAACAGCATAAGCATTACTGCACAATGCTACAATCTGGTTTGTTATTTTCTTTCTTCTTGCTCTTTGCTTGGAGGATGTTACTTATCATTCTTTCAATAATACTCCATGTTTCCTTTAACTTCAACATTTGAGTAACAATATTATGTGGTGTAAGAATTCTCCCAATTCTCTCACAACATAAGCGTCTTATTTCACTCCATTTTATGCAATGTAGTACGGTGTGTTCTGGTGTGTCCCTTTCAGTACAGTAAGAACAACATTCCGCCTCGACCAGTTTCATTCTATGTAAATATACTTTGAATCGGCCGCGGCCTGTCAAGAATTGTGTTAAGTAATAACTTAAGTTTCCATGGCTTCGACTTATCGACGATTCTATTTCGGGTATAAGTACCTTGGTCCATTGCGCTGTTGTTGTCTCTTGTTTCCATTCCTCTTGCCAATTCTGCATTGTACTCTGTCTCAACAGCTGTTCGTTCAGGCTGAAGGTTATCAGTCTTGGCATTTGTTTTCTCTTCAACTAAAGGGTTAATAGGTATCAGCCCAGTAATCACCTGTAATGCCTTCGTAGGCGTTGTTCTATAGGCACGATCTACCCTTAAGGCAATCTTACGTTGTACCTGCTCTAATATTCTCCTACATGCTGCCTTCTCTGCCCAAGTCTTCCATACAGGTGCGCAGTACAGAACAATTGAGTTCATAAAACTTCTAAGGATTTTCCATGTGCCGGATTGCGTTCCGCCAATATTAGGCATCAGATGATCTAATGCTGCGATGGATTTTTCTGCTTTACCGACTACATAACAAATATGGGCACCCATGTGCATGTTATTTCCAAAATGGACCCCAAGATACTTTATCTGGTATTGTAATCTTATAGTCACACCACTAATACATATCTGAATTTCTCACAAGGTTCTTCTACCTTCCAGGGTCACTATCTCAGTCTTCTGAGGAGCTAATTGTAATCCTGTTTGCAACATTCAAGTTTCAAGGCAATGAATCGAGCACACAATTTATCCTCTACATTCTCCCTGAAAGCACCGGAGACAAGTAGGGCCAAATCATCAGCATAACCAATAGTCGACCCTGGTGGCAACTCTACCCTGAAGACACCATCATAGTAGAGATTTCAATGGATAGGGCCCAATACTGATCCCTGTGGAACACCACAGGTCATACACAGTTGTTCCGCTGAGGATAACTCTGTTTTCCAAATAACTGCATACAAGTGTGATTACAGTGCTACGCCGCCTAAGCTCTTTAACAATACCAATCCAGGAGGCCGACTTAAGGGCATTTTTATATCAAGAGTTATCAATACTACAAACTTTGAGACTGTCTTGGCCTCTTCTACAAAATGCTGTACAGCCATTATTGCATCTATAGTCGATAATTCTCGTCTAAAACGGAACTGGTGTGGTGACAAACCTTCTTCATTATCGATTTCATCAATTATACGTTTATTTATAATATGCTCCATGAGTTTACCTAGAACATCCAACAAACAGATGCGCCTATAAGAATTTTGAGCATCAGGATTGCCTGGATTTTAAATCAAAATTAGTTTCGCCATTTTCCATTGTTTCGGAACTTCGCCAGTATGAAAAATAGACGTAATAAATTCTGTAAGGAGCCCCGGTTTATATAGAGCAAGAACTTTGATAGTCTCTGGCAGTATACCATCTGGACTAGCTGCCTTCCCAGGTTTTATTCGAAGGCCAGCATTTATAATCTCCTCAACCGTACAAACAGGGATATCCGCTATTTCAGTATTTACCTTCGGCCATTTGTGCCGTTTATGTATTGGGAACAGGTTGCTTGCTATCTGCAGCTGTTCATGGCCAGTAAGCGTCAAAGGTTATCGCTGGCCTATCTTACCGGTAACAATTTGGTATCCCCTTCCCCATATATCATTATCTACTTCGGCACACAAGGTATTCCATGCAGCTCATTTAGCTTGTGCTATCGCATGTTTTAAAACACTGCGACAATGCTGTTTGCTTATCAACTTCACTGGAGTTTCGTTTGTTGATTCTGATGACCAAGCGTTTAGATCTAGTACACCTCTTCCGCAACTCTGCGATCTCCTCATTCCATCTATAGGCACCCTTCCGTTTCATACGAGGAAACTTTCGTGATAAAACAGAGTTACAAGCATTCCGTATCGCCCAATTTATATCATATGCCTGGTGGGCAGAACAAGAGCTTATTTGTTCTTCAAGCTGGACAAGTAGATCAGCCTGATCCTCTTCCTTATAAATGCAAGCACGTTGTCGCTTTTGAAACCATATATCATGAACTAGGAACTGTACCTCCACATAAATACATTTATGATAAATCAAATTTTCATAATTACTGACATACCATTTCTTTACCAGTCTCCCCCAGGGTCTCACCTTATGTGAGTATGGGTGTTGGCGTACCCGGGGTTCCCGAGCCACTCATCGCCATCTTCATCGCTTCATCCCCGTCCGGTCGAGTTGGGTTCGTTCTCGTGACCGGGGGACTCAAGGTAGGCTCTCGTGCGTTCTGTGCATTTCATTCCACGACGCCCTCGCCATCGTTTCTTTATTCTCTCTTCTATTTATGCACATTTCGCACCACTTCCATTCAATTACACATCTCTTTTCCTTCTACGCCGGCCTACCTTGAGTGCGAAACGCCCACACACGTTTAGTTTCTTTTAACCTTTTATTTCAATCCTCCGTAGACACAGCCTTACGGATACCCGCGCACGAGGTGCGCAGCTGGCGGATTGGGTAATGGCGTCATCCCCACCACCCGGGGTCGTCATGTAGGGTTTGTGTTCGTATCCGCTGTTCAACTGAAGTCCCGCGGGGGTGCCATTGCATGAGCTGCTGAATTCAGACGGCGATTGGGTCCCTCTGTCTATGTTCTAGGAGGTGTGACCCTGGGGTGAGATAGGTACAGATAGGCCACTCACCCAAGCCGGGGTAACGCCCGGGAAGTCAGAGCCCGAGGTCGGAGACGTATGCAATGGTGGAGGATTTATCTCGCTATGGAGCACCCTTTCTCCATTAATACCAACAAGCGCCAAAAAGTTTATGTAACAGAAGTGACACCACCGACAACTGGTTGATACTTGGTCATTTCACGAACCGAAGAAGGGCAAAGTTTTGAGAAGGTGAACCCTTTCATTATTCAAAAGGGTATTGATGCTATTGCTGGTGCGGTTCAGTCCTGCACTCGTCTACGGAATGGTTCCTTATTAGCACAAACAAAGTCCGATCAGCAAAGTAAGACCTTGTTGCGCACTACGCTTCTCCACGGCTATCCCATCCGAGTGGAGAAGCACCGCACATTGAATTCCTGTCGAGGCGTCATTCCCACCCATTGCCTCGATGGTATGTCGGACGATGAACTCGTAGACTATCTTTCAGAACAAAAGGTGACAGCAGTGCATCGAGTGCAGGCCAAACGCGACGGAGTATTGGTACCCACTCGTACCCTGTTTATAACATTTGATGGCGTCGATCTGCCCACGAGCATTTCAGCAGGATACGAACGCATTGCGCTGAGGCCTTATATTCCTAGACCACTGCGCTGTTTTAAATGCCAACGTTTTGGGCATACGCAAGTCTCCTGTAAGAGTGCCGTTACCATCTGTGCCTCACATAGCCAGCCGTCATACGAAGGTACCTGTTCCACAGCCCCCGACTGTTATAAATGCAAAGGGTCTCGTTCTGCGTCGTTTGCAGACTGCCCGCCGTACTTGGACGAGAAGGCGATTCAGGAGATCCCGGTAAAGGAGAAACTCTCCTTCGCCGAAGCCCGGAGGCGTTACCATGCGCGCCAACCTTCTCTCCTGCGATCTAGTACATTTAGTTCTGTTGTTGCCTCGCCAGTACCACGAGTAGATGCCGAAACTCAGACCTGGACCATGACTGCATTAACCACCACTACCATCCGGCCGTCCATTTCTGCTATAGTTAGCAGGGCATCTAAAGCTGGTCACAAGGCACTGAAGTCGCAAGCCGCTGAAAAGAAACCAAAGCAGAAACTTCGTAGGGAAGATTTTCTGAAGGACCCTCCGCGTGCGCGCGGTAAGAAAAGATCACCTTCTCCTCCTCGGAGGTTCCAGTCCCAGGATGCTCCTGGGACAAGCCGCGCTCAGAGGCACCCCTCACATATCGCCACCCAGAACCGATTCTCGGCGCCTGAATCGGTTTCTGGCGGCTCTGAGCGCGTGGGCCTTCCCTTCGAGGAGGCTATGGATTCTGACCAACTCCACACCAAAAGCCCGAGCCCAAAGGTTAAACAGAAGGTTATTTTGAGCCGCCCTTCTAAGTAAGAAGTTTATCCCTTTTCTTTATGGCTATCCTGACCTGGAATTTACGTGGTGTACAATCGCATAGGGCGGAATTGCAGCTATTATTGCGTTCCCATTCACCTATGGTTGTGTGTTTGCAGGAGACTAAGCTTCGCCCTCACGATCCTTTTGATCTCTGAGGGTATACTCCGGTTCGCTACGATCTTGAACCGGAAAAGGGTACTCCTGCTCATGGAGGTGTCATGTTGTTAGTGCGTAGCGACGTTCATTTTCAAACTCTCGCTTCTACGTCCGATTTGCAAGCTGTTGCCGTAACCGTTCAATTGCCCGGCCTTTTCTTTTCTGTTTGCTCTGTCTATTCACCTCCATCGTCTCCCCTCGCTCCCGCGAACATTCGAGCTCTCCTGTCGGCTTACCCAACACCATCTCTTCTGTTGGGAGATTTTAATGCCCATCACCCACTGTGGGGTTCGCCAATGGCTGGTGCGAGGGTAACTCTTCTTTCCGACATTTTTTACCAGTTCAATCTCTCAATCCTAATTACAGATGAACCTACTTTCATTTCTGATTCTTCTGGTACATTCTCACACCTGGACCTTGCCGTTTCCTCACTCCAGCTTGCTAGTCGTCTGCAGTGGAACGTCGTTGCTGACACCTACTCCAGCGACCATTACCCTTGCATCATTTCTCTTCTGTCTCACCACGTCCAACACTCCAGAGTACCTACCTGGATAGTCCCAAAAGCCGACTGGAGATTGTATTCCAGCCCCGTGTATTTTGACGACAAGCCCTTCAACGACATTAACCAAATGGTGCAGCACCTTACGTCTACGCTTCTATCTGCTGCCGAACTCACAATTCCCCGTTCATCCTCTCAACTTCGGCGTCTACGTGTTCCGTTTTGGAACGAGGATTGTCGGGACGACGTTCGTACCCGTAAAACTGCACTTCGGGTGTTTCGGCGACACCCTACACTTGAAAATTGGTTACTTTTAAACAATCGCGCGCCAGGGCACGTCGCATTATTCAGGATAGCAAGAAGGCGTCTTGGACTCGTTTTGCCTAGTCTTTTAATCGCTTTACGCCTTCATCTGTTGTTTGGGATAAACTTCGTCGTTTCTCAATTAAAGTTTCGCATTGTACTGTTTCTGGCCTTCAGGTTCCCTATGCCACTATTGTGGATCCGGCTGCCATCGCTAACACTCTGAGTGCTGCATTTGAAGCGATTTCCAGTTCAGACCATTATTCCAACGGATTTTGCTCTATCAAAGTCCGGCTGGATTCCGACACCTTTAATTTTCGGTCTGCTAGTAATGAGTGTTATAATGAACTTTTCACAATGCGGGAGCTGGAGCACGCTCTTCATTGCTCTAGGCACTCCGCTCCTGGGCCGGACAGCATTCATGTCCTGATGTTAAAGAACCTTTCAGTCGACAGTAAACTCTTTCACTTACAGGTCTATAACCGTATTTGGCAAGACGGCTTTTCTCCTTCCGTTTGGCGCGAAGCCACCATTGTCCCTATACTTAAGCCCTGGAAGGATCGCCAACTACCTTCCAGCTACCGCCCTATCTCCCTCACCAGTTGCATTTGCAAGGTGCTGGAGCGCATGATCAACGGGCGGTTGACATGGTGGTTGAGTCTCTGAAACTTCTAGCGAAGGCTCAGTGCGGATTTCGTCGCCATCGATCTAACCTCGACCACCTGGTGTCCCTGTCGGCGCATATTATGAATGTATTTCTGAGAAAGTTTCAAACCGTGGCTGTGTTTTTTGACCTGGAGAAAGCTTATGACACTTGTTCGAGGGGCGGCACTTTACGTACACTGCACGCATGGAATATCCGCGGTCGTCTTCCCATATTTCTTCGAGAGTTTATGACGGACCGCATCTTTCGGGTACGTGTGGGCTCGGTTTTATCTAGTCGTTTTATTCAATAGAACGGAGTACCGCAGGGCTCTGTACTCAGTGTCACACTTTTTGCGATTGCTATCAACCCCATTGTTGATTGTATTCCACCTGGCATTTCGTCGTGCCTTTTTGTTGACGATTGTGCCATTTATTGCAGTTCACGACGGATCTGTCTACTTGAACGCCGTCTCCAGAGCTGTATCGACCGTCTCTACACCTGGAGTAACGCAAACGGCTTTAATTTCTCTGCCGAAAAAAACCGTCTGCATCAATTTCTGGCGCCGGAAGACTTTCCCTCCGCCCTCTCTCCAACTTGGGCCAGGGATACTTCCGTTTGCGGACTAGGCGAAATTTTGTGGTTGATCTTTGATAGGAAGCTGAGCTGGATTTCTCAATATCATTTTTAAACGCAAAGTGTGACCGTTTCCTTAATCTTTTACGTGTTTTAAGTGGCACATCCTGGGTAGCTAATCGGACCGTCCTTCTACATCCTTATCGCTCTTTGCTCCGATCCAAGCTTGTTTACGGGTGCATTGTCTATTCGTCGGCACGTCCATCTGTTTTGCGTCTATTGAATGCCATTCACCAACGTGGCATAAGAGTCGCTACAGGGGCCTTTACAACCAGCCCTATACCTAGCCCATATTCTGAAGCTGCAGAGCCTCCGCTGTCCTTCAGGCGTGAGATGCTTTTGTGCGGCTATGCCTGTCGACTCTCAAGCTTGCCTGATCACCCGTGCTTCGCGATATTTTACGAGGATTCGCTTGATCGGCAATATTTATTTAGCTCTTCTGCATTGCTCCCTCCAGCGGTTCGATTTCATCAACTTCTTCGGCATTTGGACGTTACGCCAACGCCGGCCCTTCCAAGGGGGGAAACGCGTTTTCCTCCATGGTTGCGCGCTGAGGTCCACTGTCACCTTGGGTTATCGTCGCTGCCAAAGAATGAGACCCCTTCTTCAGTCTTTAGAACAGAATTTTTAGAACTGCAGGCGTAATTCGGTGACTTGCCTTTTATATTTACTGATGGATCTAAGACTGATGATGGAGTAGGTGTGCCTTTGTTTCTGATCATCATAGTTGTACTCTTCGTTTACATGGGTGACTGTTCGATTTTTAACGCCGAAGTTTTTAGTAATTATCAATCTGTTTTATACGTTCAGCGGCGCGACTTACGGCAATAAGTTGTTTGTACAGATTCTCTGAGTGCCCTTCAGATTATTAACGCGCTGTACAGTTACCACCCTCTCGTACAGCGCATACATGACCTACTCCTCTCGCTTGGTTCCTCTGGCATCAGCGTCTCCTTCCTGTGGATTCCAGGTCGTGTGGGCATCTCAGGGAACGAGTCTGCCGACGCCGCTGCCAAATCGGCGATTTTATTACCAAGATTTTTTACTGCTGTTGTTCCCTCGTCAGATTTGTTTGTTGTTTTACGTAGCCGCATTCTCTCGCTTTGGAGCGATGAGTGGACGGCCCTCCGGGGGAACAAGTTACGGGAGATTAAGCCTCTCCCGTTAGTCTGGGGTACGTCTTCTCGTTCGTGTCGTCGGGAAGAGGTACTTTTAGCTCGCTTACGAATCGGAGATTGTCTTTTTAGCCATAGATACCTGCTCAGTGGTGACCCCGCACCACTCTGTGAGCAGTGTGATGCGCCCTTAACGGTGCGTCACATTTTAGCAGATTGTCAAGTTTTAGCTCCGTTTCGCGTTCGTGTTGGTCTGCGTTTTGGCCTAGCCAACGTTTTGGCAGACGACGCGCGTGCTGTAGAATGTCTTTTACGTTTTATCAGTGACATTAGTTTTAGCCGACGCATTTGATGCGCTGAGCGTCTTTTGACTGTGTGATTTTATATTGTCTTTTTAATGGGGCATCTCCTCCCCAATGGACATCTGGCGCTCGTGTCCCTCGCATTTTACAGTTCTTGACACGTTGTTTTACTCTTTTATTTACCATGCTTTAGCGGGCTCGTTTTTGGAATTTGGTGTTTTGTTTTTTACCTTTGGACATCGCGGGTTTGTGTTCCGTTTTTTAATTATGCTGTTTTTTATCTGAGTTTTATTTTTGGACTGTAACTTTTATACTTTGTAAGGGCGCTGATGACCTTAGCTGTTTAGCGCCCTTAAACCGCATCTCATCATCATTTACCAGTCTTCCCAAATCTGGGCTACACATGGTTATATCTATATAAGATGAGCCCCCTGGCCTTTCATAGGTAGGGGTTTCCCCGTCATTTAGGATAATGAAATAATTTTCGCTGGAGCAATCAGCCAGTACACTACCTTTCCTATCTTATACAGGGGAAACCTAGTAGAAAGCCTTGGCATTGAAGTCGCCTCCAATGAGTAAGCTCTTTTTATATTGTTTAATACTAGTAGCTAATGTAAATAAGAAGAACTGGAAATCATCCACCGGATATGCCGGGGTAATATAACATGTATATACCACAAAGACCTCTAGGTCAATCCACACACAACCATCACCCCTTCCTACTTTCCGTACCATCAGAATGTCATTGGCTAAACAAACAGCCACGTCCAACCGATTATCGCTCACCTATTTAGAACTATATTGGGTCATATCTCTGTTAGGCTTCGCATCAATCGCAAAATCCAACTGCTCAACGTCACAAGTATGCCGAAAAACATCTGTGGCTCCTCTAATACGATCTACATTAATTTGCACAATTTTCATTGCACGTTTCGAGGCCTATCCCTTTTCTTCCCCAACTGATGGTCTTGGTCTTGCATAAGTGTTCTATATTCCGGGAATTGCATTGCCTGTGCCTTGTACTCATTGGATTGACATAAATAACATTTTGACTTATTTTTGCATTCCTTAATTGTATGTCCTATCTCGCCACAATTGTGGCACATTTGTTCTGTTTGCTTATTTAAACAATCTCTTGCCATGTGTCCCACTTAAAAACATTTATAACATCTTTTCAACGTACTTACTTCTTTTATTCTCCATCTATCCCATCTATCTCCTATTCTTCTCTTGTTTATCATCGTGTTTACCCTTCTATATTAGTAAATGTAAATGCATATCTCACTCCGTATGCATTAACTTTTTCCGCAACTTTGAAACGTAAGGTTTCTTCATTTGCATTTAGTTCCTTTTTAAGACCTCTTTTATTTCGTTGCACCCTCTCATGTATGTCCAAAATCCTTACTGTTTTGTTTGACATCCTCATTTGGACCTCAGGAATTTTTTCCCACTTTTTACTTAGTAACTCCTTAAAGACTTGTCTATCCTTTATGCTTTTTCCTTTTATTCTTAGTTGTACATTCCATCGCTGTTTTTACTTATCTGGTTAACAAGTACTCCTCTAGTATTAACATTTTGTTTTATATTTTTCATAATTTATGCATATGTCCTCTCTCCTATTGGCTTTAATATTATCGGATCTTTATATATTTTTTCTTCTATTCCTAACTTCCTCCATTTCGTATCCTTGTCTATTTGGTCTTTCCTTATTTGAATACATTTGTATTTGGATATCATGTCTCCTACCAATATATTCCAGTACTTTCCTAACACTTATTTCAACTACTTGTTTAGTAGCTATACATGAAGTTTTATTTCTTCCATTTTGTCTAGCTGTATTCAATACTCTTTCTAAATTTATCATGAGATTAGTTTCATCTCGTTTGATGTACCACCTTCTGTATTAATAAGATAGATATATCCTTTATTTTTGCTGGTCTCAAAGTCTTAACCCACGGTCTCGTTTGTCGTTATACTAGAAAACATCTTTCCTGGATTAAGTTTGCCTTCATCTATCAGCTTCTGCATTTGCGGGTATAGCATCAGTAGTATAGAAATGAGAGAGCTGGCGCAGTTAATTTATGCATGGAATGTCTATTCATATGCTAATTAGCCCCGCCCCTCCCCACCCCCAACTCCTTGGTAGTTTTAGTTGCAGCTGAGGGTCATAAATCTCGTTGAGTACAATGGAAGCTTGACAGTTAAGCAATTAACGTTATCCTTCACCTGTCAAAATGAACAAAGGGGTCATAAATTTAAGGTTCTGTAACAAAGGCGAGATGTTTTTCCTACCCATTCCACATCCGGCCACTTCTGCAACTGTTGCAGTTACCCACCCCCACTTCCATTGTTTCCCGAACACGTGCGGGAAGAAAGAGCTTGCTGGACAAAGGAAGAGATTTCTATTTGTGCCTTTCTATTGTCTGGGGGGCAAGGCTACTTTCTGGCATACTCATTCCACTATCTTTTAACAAAAGAACAATGCTTGCCCTTCAGCTGTCAAAATGAACAAAGCCCATGATGAATTAGGGTCGTGACAAAGAGAACCTAAAGCCAGTTAACAGAAAAACAAGTTCTATTGTCCGGGGCAAGCCTTCTTTCAAAATGAAAAATGTGGATGCAGGACAAAGGAAGAGATTCTATTGTGTGCCTTTCTATTGTCCGGGGCAAGACTACTTTAGAAAGACCCCTGCGGCGTTCCCATTCCACTGCCCCATAACAAAGCCGGTCCCTTTCCATTGTTCGAGCACCTGGTAGCTTAACAAAAGAATCTGAAGGTGGCTTCATGCTCGTCCTGTCCTTGTTCGCGTGAAAGGGAGAGAAGCTTGTTTACCAGCTCTACGTAAACAACGTCAGAGTCAGCCATCATGATTTTTGCCCTGAGGGACTGTTCTCTCCGATGTTTTACGAGATCCTACGAATATACCCGAGCATAGTTAACAAGCATTCTGTTTGTCTCATTTCAGGCAGCGACTCCGAAAAAGCGTTTAATATTCATTTCATTACATGCATTAAACCTCTGCGTGGATATCCATAGATCGGTGTTAGATTCTTAATGTAATCAAAAGTTTATTGCTAATGAGAAATTGATGATTGATATTATTATATCATTACCTTAATTAATAAAAGGGCGTTCAGAGGATTGTAGCTCGAATCTTACCAAGTGAAACTCTAACGCGTAATAACTATTAAACTATGCACCGCCAGATTAAAAATGTGTTTAACAAATATAGTTTAATTTTTATATATCATTACCCTAATTAATGAAAGGGTGTTCAGAGGGTTCTAGCTGGAATCTTACGCAGCGAAACTCTAATGCTTAGTAAATATTAAACTATGCAAGGTCAGATTAAAATGCATTTAGCAAATATAATTTAATTTTTATATATCATTACAATAATTAATAAAAGGGTGCTCAGGGGGTCCTAGATCGAATCTGCGAAACTTTAATGCGTAATAACTATTAAACTATGCACAACCAGATTAAAATGTATTTAACAAATATAATTTAATTAATGAAAGGGGTTCAGAGGGTTCCAGCTCGAATCTGCGAAACTCTAATGCTTAATAAGTATTAAACTATATGAGTATTGGGCGGTCAGATTAAAACGTGTTTAATAAATATAATTTAATTTATACGACATTACAATGTTTAACGAGCTGTATTCTTAGGAACCCAGAGGCCCCTAGTTCGAATCTTACCCTGCAAAACGCTATAATAACTATTAAATTATTGAAGTAGCGGGCGGACGGATTAAAATTGCATTTAAAAACTATCATTGTTTATATTAAACCACCGTGTATACTTAGATATCCCGATGCCTAGACACCATTCTTTCTTCTCTCTTTTTCTTTCTATCTAAATATCATATGGTTTCATCAACACATTCCTCTATTGACATTCACATGCTTTCTCCTCGCATTCTTCTATTAACATTCATATGATTTCACTACACGTTCTTCTTCTGAAAACATTCATATGGTTTTCTCAACACATTCCTCTATTGACATTCACATGATTTCTCCTCGCATTCTTCTATTAACATTCATATGATTTGACTACGCGTTCTTCTTCTGAAAACATTCATATGGTTTTCTCAACACATTTCTCTATTGACATACACATGATTTCTCCGCGCATTCTTCTATTAACATTCATATGAATTCACTATACGTTCTTCTTCTGCAAACATTCATATGGTTTTCTTAACACATTCCTCTATAACTTTCATATGATTTCTCCTCGAATTCTTCTATTAACATTCATATGGTTTTCACTACACGTTCTTCGAATTAAAAGAGACAGAATGATGCAATAAAAACTACTTATAGCTCGGGATGCAAGACGCCATTTACGATTTGCTCGAAACCGGTCTGGATGCATGGGTTCGAATCCTAGAAGTGATTACATATTCATCTTCTAGTAACTCCAAAACTAATTAAAATAAAGACGGTAAATAAAGTTTATTACTTTTATGGCATTAGCTCGTTTCTTGTGCATGTATATTAGAGTACCAGGTGTCATGGCTTCGACCCTTAATTTTAAAAACTCAATTATCTCAGAAACTAGCAGGGATAGAGGAGCGGACCAAAGCATAATTGTTATCTCCTATGATGCACAATTAAAGCCTTATATAATTTCCAATCACTTGTCCTTAGTTCGAATCCCGATCTTTCAGTGACTTCCTTAATTTTCCACTGTGCTCTAGAATATATCACTTAGATCAATTTTGTAACTGCATACAGGTCTCTTAAACATGACAAACTAATATTATAAATAATTTTGTTTCCGGTGTTCTGAGTTCGAATACTGTTTCAATGAAATTTACTTACAAATTTTATAACATAGTAAATAATTAAGATAAAGACACCTAATAGACCTATTACGTTTATGTCATCAAGTAGTATCTTGTGTGTGTATATTCGGGGTACCTGACGTCCAGGGTTCGATCCTTAAGTTTAATCTCAATTATCGCAGAAACTAGCAGAGATAGAGCCGCGGTTGAAAGCTTTTTTGATAGCTTCTACAATGAACAATTAATGCAGTATATAATTTCCAATCAGTTGCCCCTAGTTCAAATCCCGATCTTTCAATGACTTCCTTAATTTTCCTCTGTACACTAGAATGTAACTGCATGTAGCTTTGTGTAAAGACATTATGGATGTACTCTGAGAGAGAGAGAGCGAGAGGAAGTGAAACAAGTAGGGATAGAAGTGCCGGGAGCCTCTGCGAATGCGCAGCAAGAGATGATGTCATTGGCTGCAATAATCACGTGAGTGTAAGCATCACAGCCATGATGACGTGCCGGCATCTCCTGGAGGGGGTTTAGATCCTTATATAAACAGATATCTGCTCATTTTAGAACTGTTGTGTACTTATTAACTTTACATTTAAATTTTTAAGAACTAAAAAACGCAAATGTTTTAGTTTAAGAAGAGGTGCAAGCAATCTACATGTACATCATTCAACAGGAAACAATGCAAGGTGAGTGGGTATTTAGATAACTATACAAAAATCACTGATGGTTTTACAATGCATTTATTTTTGTTTAAACGATGCAGTACATGAAAGACAACTCGTTGCAAGAGCATCATATTTTCTAATCTGTACTTTACATTCACATGGATTTCTCTGCGTACTCTTCTGCAGTTCACAGGATTTTTTCTACTCATTCTTTTTCTATAAACATTCACATGATTTTCGCTACACATTCCTCTTACATAAACATTCACACAATTTTCTCCACTCATTCTTTGTTTCCCTGCAGGTTCATACTCTATTAACATTCATACATTTTCTCTACTCATTCTTTGTTTCTCAACGCATTCATACGATCTTCGCTACACATTCTTCTTACATAAACATTCATACGATTTTCCCCACTCATTCTTTGTTTCACCATACATTCACACACGATTTCCTCTACTCATTCTTTGGTTCTCTGCTGGCTCATCTTCAATGAACATTCACACGATTTTCTGTACTTATTCTTTGTTTCTCTACACATTCATACGATTTTTGCTGCACATTCTTGTATTAATATTCACACGATTTTTTCCATTCGTTCTTTGTTTCTCTACACATTCATAGGCATACTTACAAAACATACACACACCCTAGTTCTAATATAAAGAAGTGTATAACTTGTTCTACAACTTGAATAACGTAGTGAAAATAATAATTTATGACAATGTCTGTTACCGATTGTTTAGCTGATAGACTTAACAAGATGGTTGAAGAGCGTAGTTTCCTACCGACTCGTCGAGTTCAAGATCTCGAAATAGGTCTTAACTATGGGATAAAGTCCTTAAAGAGAGTTCAAACAAGATATGGTACCAGTATCGTATCTTCGCTGGAGGATTGTCAAGTGTTCTTGCCAGAGCGCTATAATTCGTTAACCAATCAAGAGATTGCAGAAATACCTGGGAACGTATACCTCCAGTATAACGGTATGGCAGAGATGGGGATATTTAAGACATGTAAATTGTCTTTTTTACATGTAAAGAAGGTGCGTAGAAGTGTCAAACTTAAGTATTGAATGTTCTCCTATTTCAAAATGAAAAATTCATAAATAAAACAACTGACTCATTGATATTACATACAAAGATACAAAAGATGCATATTATAGAATTTTATAAAAAATTTACGAAATCACAATATCACATGCTTTGAGTTTAATTATATCTAGCGCATAGAAATAACTCTAAATATCCGAATGTTTATACAAACCTTTGTGCTTCATTTTACATGTATCATAACAAAAATGTAATACTTTTCAGGTTGCCTTTACTTGACCAAGATAGTCTCCTAAGACTTTCATTGTGCAATTTTCAGGCT
Organism: Deroplatys truncata; assembly: GCA_030765065.1. Lineage (NCBI taxonomy): Eukaryota > Metazoa > Arthropoda > Insecta > Mantodea > Mantidae > Deroplatys > Deroplatys truncata. Next base: position 402,316,121 of record CM060990.1, on the reverse strand, counting down.
GTGCAATAAGAGGAAGAAGAAGAGGAACAGCTTTGCAACCATGCAAAGGATGCTGACGCTATTGGAGGGTAGAATATGCACCATCGGCACCTACAATAAACATTTCGGCAAGAGGCGGGTGTTGAGACATCTACATCACCGAAACGCGTTAAGACAGGATCCTTATATAACATTACAGGGTATACGATGAAAAATACGGACAATTTTGTATACAATTCAATGCATAGCTGAGAGTTAGCTCGAGCGAGTCCACCTATATTCACTGAAATTAAGCATTGTGGGCAATAATTTAAATGACTATGAAAATACTTTAAATAATGGTGAAATTTGTATCCTAAAAGACTTGAGCCCTGTATACATTAACAGCATTAAGACTGTTTGCCACACTGGAATACAAATTATGAAAATATAAAGACTTTCATTTAAATAATAAAGAAATTTGCATAACCTGCTGTTACAAGTGTAAAGACATATACAGAAACAATGAGACGGATGAGGAAGTGATGGAAATGTAAGATAAATATTAACAATAAAAGGAATTAAGGTATGCTTTTATATAGTGTGTTTATTCATTAAAAATCCTTGCATTCCTAATGAAAAATAAATCATTACAATGATTACTTTAAGTTTTGTCACAATGATCAAAAAGAGAACCGTCTTTAGATGCATTACTCCATCTTAAGTCAGAGCACCAAAAATGACAAATCACGGCTTCTCCATTTTAGATGTGGTGTCACTATTCAGGTAAATTTCTGTAACACAGCAGGTTGAGTATGCAGATCCATGGTCCTAAATGGTGAAACAGAGTCTTATCCAACTCAACAGTCTTGAGGATCTCAGCATCAGAAAGTCGAATCACCGGCCTTCTCCACTCGATGAGTACAGGTTTAACAACAGCATTCTCTTCACCCTGAGACGGTGTAAAGTATATAAATGTTCAACTTGACGAGGGATTCTAAATTCGTTGTTAGAGTCCAGAACTGATGTATTATATGGTGAAAAACCATGTTTCTCTTCTTAGTGATCTTGTCGTCGAATCACGGTGTCATTGAGGTGTCGGTAACATTGAAGATGCCCATGATTAAAGGATTCTGAAGCCCAATAACGTAGGAACTGCTGATTGCATGATGTTAACCTGATGGGCGTCAAGTGCAGAGCATGATGTGTGCGTCGAATCATTCCATTATTATATCCTCGACGTCGTTGACTTCTTCTAAAATCTATAGGCATTATGCTTATATCCTTGTTTCTAAAGGCAACGATATTGCTGTTATGCTCCCCTGTTTGCTCTATGAAGCGGATGTTTATGAACAACAGGTAAAATTTGATTTGATGGTTCCTGTGAAATACGGTATCCAGGCGTAACAGATGGGAAAACTGATAGATGGAGTGTCCACTTTTACTATCGAGGAAGGAGACTGATGCAATACTGCGCTAAATTCGTATGATGCTCAACCTAAATATATTCACTAGGAAATCAGATTCAGACAGCTGATTAGATGGAATAACTTTGTCAGTGAAGGGCCACAGAACGTTCCTATAGAACAATCACTGGAAAAAATCAAGAGTGAAAGGACATTTTAATGACATGATTATTATTATTATTATTATTATTATTATTATTATTCACTGATCTAATAAAGAAGACATTCGCATCCTAATATGAGGAATCTTAAAACATTGGACATACAAGCCGGGATCTATGATACTTAATGTATTTTCAGGGTCAAGTATAGCCCTCTGCCAGAGTTTTTGAATTCCCTTTCAGGCTCTGTCCCCCTCTTCGATTTGATGTTCCTCTCCTTATTCTTCTTCACTCGTAGGCCTTTCCCTCTTGATTCAACTTCTTTGTTACGTCTCATCATTTCAGCAAGTTGTTTATCCGCAGCTTTTTTCTTATTTACAGCTGTAGCAATTTGTGATACACCTCCACCGGCGGCTCCTAGTGGTGCAATAATTGGTATGAGCGGTAGAAATCCTCCTCGTTTCTTCTTTTTGGACCCGCCGCCAACAGATACCTTTCTCTCAATTTCTCTCTTATGCCTCATCATTTCGGCAATTTGTTTATCTGCTGACTTTTTCTTATTTACTGCAAAGGCAATTTGGGCTACACCTCCAGCAGTAGCGCCTAGAGGTGCAATAATTGGTATGAGAGGTAGAAATCCTCCTCGTTTCTTCTTCGTGGTTCCTACACCTGGAGCTACCTTTCCCTTCATAATTGCTGTTACTAGTCTCGCTGCCAACTTTTTCACCTAATGTAACATCAGATGTTTGCACTCTTTTCCAATTCGTTTCAGCCAGATCTTGTCAGCAATGTTTCTCGAAGCAGAGACCTTATGCTGAGCGTAGGCAATGTCGCTAAGATTACACGATTCGTCTAACGGAATGATTCCAGGGTCCTCTCTCTTTAATTTTTCTCTAGCTTTAACCCAGTTTCTCAGTATATGTAACCAGGTAAATTTACTTCAACGGTTGCAGGCTAGTGAGAGAGCAATTTAAACCGAAATCTCTTGCGAGCTTAACCACCTAAGCTCTCACGTTATACTAATCGATTTTATTGGGGATAGTTCTTTTATACTTTCTCATTAGCGTATATACATTAAGAGCGATTTATTTTAGCTGTCAAGCTAGAGCGGATGAAACAAGAATGCTCACAGCGTATTCATATGTTAGACTTTGAAAGCGACTTTAGACGTGAACTTAGTGGAAAAGTGTTTAATGTCAATGTTCTTGACATGCCCATCACGTAACCCATTCAGGGAAAAGGTGACCAGCAAAGGGAAAAAGGTGACCAGCAAAGGGAAAAAGGTGACCAGCAAAGGGAAAAAGGTGACCAGCAAAGGGAAAAGGTGACCAGCAAACGGTAAAAGGTGACCAGCAAAGGGAAAAAGGTGACCAGCAAAGGAAAAAATATGACCAGCAAAGGGAAAAAGGTGACCAGCAAAGGGAAAAAGGTGACCAGCAAAGGGAAAAAGGTGACCAGTAAGGTTACAAATGTGACCAGCAAAGGGAAAAAGGTGACTAGCAAAGGGAAAAAGGTGACCAGTAAAGGGAAAAATGTGACCAGCAAAAAGAAAAAGGTGACCAGCAAAGGGAAAAAGGTGACCAGCAAAGGGAAAAATGTGACCAGCAAAGGGAAAAAGGTGACCGGCAAAGGGAAAAAGGTAACCGGCAAAGGGAAAAAGGTGACCAGCGAAGGGAAAATGTGACCAGTAAAGGGAAAAAGGTGACAAGTAAAGGGAAAAAGGTGACCAGCAAAGGGAAAAAGGTGACCAGCAAAGGGAAAAAGGTGACCAGCAAAGGGTAAAATCTGACCAGCAAAGGGAAAAAGGTGACCAGCAAAGGGAAAAAGGTGGCCAGCAAAGGGAAAAAGTTGACCAGCAAAGGGGAAAAGGTGACCAGCAAAGGGAAAAAGGTGACCAGCAAAGGGAAAAAGGTGACCCGCTCTCGCTAAAGGCTCTCAGATGCGTGTGCTATTTTGCTAAAGGATGATACATGAGCTTCATAGTAGTGCTAGCTAGACCAGTATCTCACTCAACTCTCGCATTCACTGTGCTAACTATCAAGAAAACTTGTACTCTTACCTCTATGAATCCATTTCATGCTAATTCAATCTGCTTGTGCTTAATGAGATAGTTATAATTAACGGAATTACACCTATTATGTGTGAATGCTACAATAATTTGCTTAGTCTAATTCGGATATGACTGTTTATATGCATCAAAGCCTGAGAAAATATATAAATACATAAATGTTGAAAAAATAGCTCAGGTTTGTGTTATCGTATACGAATACAACATCTACAGTATACATTGACGAATTTGTATATACTGCTTGAGCATGAACACCCATAAAGACGGACAATTACAGTCAATTTACGAGAATCTTGATTTTTCGTATGTTTACCAAGGGGGGAGTAATAGCTTTGTTAAGTGCTGCATAGTAATAGAGCTTTAAAAACAGGACAATTTCAAGGCTTAAGCAACATAGAGGAAGATGCTGTAACGCGATGACAAGCTGTGCATTGACTACAACACCCAAACGAGATCCTGAAATCTTCTCAAGTTCCGAAGAGCGGGATTCAAGATGTACCGTACTTGGAACCAGTTCAAAGGATCCTGTAATAACGTCAAGAGCTACCATGATGAAACAATGAGAGCAGATTCTTTGAATGAGCAAGCTCTGAATAAACACACCAATGAAAGCAAGCATACTAGTGTCAACTCACCTAGATTAGAAGATATATCCAAAGCGAATACAGAGGAGATCCTATAACGCTACACCAATCCTAATGATTTGGTAAACATGCTAAGGGTACTAATGATGCTTCATACACCTGATAAAAATGACTTTTCCGATGCGATTAGCGACATTATTCGGAATTTAAAGCTGGTTGGTTTTATAGCGTGATTAGCATCTGCAGAACCTTGAAACCATGAAAGAGTTAGAAAGATTCCTCATATTAGGATGCGAATGTCTTCTTTATTAGATCAGTGAATAATAATAATGATAATAATAATAATAATAATAATCATGTCATTAAAATGTCCTTTCACTGTTGATTTTTTCCAGTGATTGTTCTATAGGAACGTTCTGTAGCCCTTCAGTGACAAAGTTATTCCATCTAATCAGCTGTCTGAATCTGATTTCCTAGTGAATATATTTAGGTTGAGCATCATACGAATTTAGCGCAGTATTGCATCAGTCTCCTTCCTCGATAGTAAAAGTGGATACTCCATCTATCAGTTTTCCCATCTGTTACGCCTGGATACCGTATTTCACAGGAACCATCAAATCAAATTTTACCTGTTGTTCATAAACATCCGCTTCATAGAGCAAACAGCCTTAGTATAGGGGAGCATAACAGCAATATCATTGCCTTTAGAAACAAGGATATAAGCATAATGCCTATAGATTTTAGAAGAAGTCAACGACGTCGAGGATATAATAATGGAATGATTCGACGCACACATCATGCTCTGCCCTTGACGCCCATCAGGTTAACATCATACAATCAGCAGTTCCTACGTTATTGGGCTTCAGAATCCTTTAATCATGGGCATCTTCAATGTTACCGACACCTCAATGACACCGAGATTCGACAAGATCACTAAGAAGAGAAACATGGTTTTTCACCATATAATACATCAGTTCTGGACTCTAACAACGAATTTAGAATCCCTTGTCAAGTTGAACATTTATATACTTTACACCGTCTCAGGGTGAAGAGAATGCTGTTGTTAAACCTGTACTCATCGAGTGGAGAAGGCCGGTGATTCGACTTTCTGATGCTGAGTACCTCAAGACTGTTAAGTTGGATAACACTCTGTTTCACCATTTAGGACCATGGATCTGCATACTCAACCTGCTGTGTTACAGAAATTTACCTGAATAGTGACACCACATCTAAAATGAAGAAGCCGTGATTTGTGATTTTTTGGCTCTCTGACTTAAGATGGAGTAATGCATCTAAAGACGGTTCTCTTTCTGATCATTGTGACATAACTTAAATTAATCATTGTAATAATTTATTTTTCATTTGGAATGCAAGGATTTTTAATGAATAAACACACTATATAAAAGCATACCTTAATTCTTTTTATTGTTATTATTTATCTTACATTTGCATCACTTCCTCATCCGTCTCATTGTTTCTGTATATGTCATTACACTTGTAACAGCAGGTTATGCAAATTTCTTTATTATTTAAATGAAAGTCTTTATATTTTCATAATTTGTATTCCAGTGTGGCAAACAGTCTTAATGCTGTTAATGTATACAGGGCTCAAGTCTTTTAGGATACAAATTTCACCATTATTTAAAGTATTTTCATAGTCATTTAAATTATTGCTCACAATGCTTAATTTCAGTGAATATAGGTGGACTCGCTCGAGCTAACTCTCAGCTATGCATTGAATTGTATACAAAATTGTCCGTATTTTTCATCGTATACCCTGTAATGTTATATAAGGATCCTGTCTTAACGCGTTTCGGTGATGTAGATGTCTCAGCACCCGCCTCTTGCCGAAATGTTTCTTGTAGGTGCCGATGGTGCATATTCTACCCTCCAATAGCGCCAGCATCCTTTGCATGTTTGCAAAGCTGTTCCTCCTCTTCTTCCTCTTATTGCACAGCCTGAAAATTGCACAATGAAAGTCCTAGAAGACTATCTTGGTCAAGTAAAGGCAACCTGAAAAGTATTACATTTTTGTTATGATACATGTAAAATGAAGCACAAAGGTTTGTTTAAACATTCGGATATTTAGAGCTATTTCTATGCGCTAGATATTATTAAACTCAAAGCATGTGATATTGTGATTTCGTAAATTGTTTATAAAACTCTATAATACGATCTTTTGTATCGTTGTATGTAATATCAATGAGTCAGTTGTTTTATTTATGAGTTTTTCATTGTGAAATAGGAGAACATTCAATACTTAAGTTTGACACTTCTAGGCACCTTCTTTGCATGTAAAAAGACAATTTACATGTCTTAAATTTCCCCATCTCTGCCATACCGTTATACTGGAGGTATACGTTCCCGGGTATTTCTGCAATCTCTTGATTGGTTAACGAATTATAGCGCTCTGGCAAGAAGACTTGACAATCCTCCAGCGAAGATACGATCCTGGTACCATATCTTGTTTGAACTCTCTTTAAGGACTTTATCTCATAGTTAAGACCTATTTCGAGATCTTGAACTCGACGAGTCGGTAGGAAACTACGCTCTTCAACCATCTTGTTAAGTCTATCAGCTAAAAAATCGGTAACAGACATTGTCATGAAGTATTATTTTCAATACATTATTCAAGTTGAAGAACAAGTTATACACTTCTTTGTATTAGAACTAGGGTGTGTGTATGTTTTGTAAGTATGCCTATAAATGTGTAGAGAAACAAAGAACGAATGGAGAAAATCGTGTGAATATTAATAGAAGAATGTGCAGCAAAAATCGTATGAATGTGTAGAGAAACAAAGAATAAGTACAGAAAATCATGTGAATGTTCCTTGAAGATGAGCCAGCAGAGAACCAAAGAATGAGTAGAGGAAATCGTGTGTGAATGTATAGTGAAACAAAGAATGAGTGGGGAAAATCGTATGAATGTTTATGTAAGAATAATGTGTAGCGAAGATCGTATGAATGCGTTGATAAACAAAGAATGAGTAGAGAAAATGTATGAATGTTAATAGAGTATGAACCTGCAGGGAAACAAAGAATGAGTGGAGAAAATTTTGTGAATGTTTATGTAAGAGGAATGTGTAGCGAAAATCATGTGAATGTAAAGTACAGATTAGAAAATATGATGCTCTTGCAACGAGTTGTCTTTCATGTACTGTATCGTTTAAATAAAAATAAATGCATTGTAAAATCATCAGTGATTTTTGTATAGTTATCTAAATACCCACTCACCTTGCATTGTTTCCTGTTGAATGATGTACATGTAGATTGCTTGCACCTCTTCTTAAACTAAAACATTTGCGTTTTTTAGTTCTTAAAAATTTAAATGTAAAGTTAATAAGTACACAACAGTTCTAAAATGAGCAGATATCTGTTTATATAAGGATCTAAACCCCCTCCAGGAGATGCCGGCACGTCATCATGGCTGTGATGCTTACACTCACGTGATTATTGCAGCCAATGACATCATCTCTTGCTGCGCATTCGCAGAGGCTCCCGGCACTTCTATCCCTACTTGTTTCACTTCCTCTCGCTCTCTCTCTCTCAGAGTACATCCATAATGTCTTTACACAAAGCTACATGCAGTTACATTCTAGTGTACAGAGGAAAATTAAGGAAGTCATTGAAAGATCGGGATTCGAACTAGGGGCAACTGATTGGAAATTATATACTGCATTAATTGTTCATTGTAGAAGCTAGCAAACAAGCTTTCAACCGCGGCTCTATCTCTGCTAGTTTCTGCGATAATTGAGATTAAACTTAAGGATCGAACCCTGGACGTCAGGTACCCCAAATATACACACACAAGATACTACTTGATGACATAAACGTAATAGGTCTATTAGGTGTCTTTATCTTAATTACTTACTATGTTATAAAATTTGTAAGTAAATTTCATTGAAACAGTATTCGAACTCAGAACACCGGAAACAAAATTATTTATAATATTAGTTTGTCATGTTTAAGAGACCTGTATGCAGTTACAAAATTGATCTAAGTGATATATTCTAGAGCACAGTGGAAAATTAAGGAAGTCACTGAAAGATCGGGATTCGAACTAAGGACAAGTGATTGGAAATTATATAAGGCTTTAATTGTGCATCATAGGAGATAACAATTATGCTTTGGTCCGCTCCTCTATCCCTGCTAGTTTCTGAGATAATTGAGTTTTTAAAATTAAGGATCGAAGCCATGACACCTGGTACTCTAATATACATGCACAAGAAACGAGCTAATGCCGTAAAAGTAATAAACTTTATTTACCGTCTTTATTTTAATTAGTTTTGGAGTTACTAGAAGATGAATATGTAATCACTCCTAGGATTCGAACCCATGCATCCAGACCGGTTTCTAGCAAATCGTAAATGGCGTCTTGCATCCCGAGCTATAAGTAGTTTTTATTGCATCATTCTGTCTCTTTTAATTCGAAGAACGTGTAGTGAAAACCATATGAATGTTAATAGAAGAATTCGAGGAGAAATCATATGAAAGTTATAGACGAATGTGTTAAGAAAACCATATGAATGTTTGCAGAAGAAGAACGTGTAGTGAATTCATATGAATGTTAATAGAAGAATGTGCGGAGAAATCATGTGTATGTCAATAGAGAAATGTGTTGAGAAAACCATATGAATGTTTTCAGAAGAAGAACGCGTAGTCAAATCATATGAATGTTAATAGAAGAATGCGAGGAGAAATCATGTGAATGTCAATAGAGGAATGTGTTGAGAAAACCATATGAATGTTTTCAGAAGAAGAACGTGTAGTGAAATCATATGAATGTTAATAGAAGAATGCGAGGAGAAAGCATGTGAATGTCAATAGAGGAATGTGTTGAGAAAACCATATGATATTTGGATAGAAAGAAAAAGAGAGAAGAAAGAATGGTGTCTAAGCATCGGGATATCTAAGTATACACGGTGGTTTAATATAAACAATGATAGTTTTTAAATGCAATTTTAATCCGACCGCCCGCTACTTCAATAATTTAATAGTTATTATAGCGTTTTGCAGGGTAAGATTCGAACTAGGGGCCTCTGGGTTCCTAAGAATACAGCTCGTTAAACATTGTAATGTCGTATAAATTAAATTATATTTATTAAACACGTTTTAATCTGACCGCCCAATACTCATATAGTTCAATTTTTATTAAGCATTAGAGTTTCGCAGATTCGAGCTGGAACCCTCTGAACCCCTTTCATTAATTAAATTATATTTGTTAAATACATTTTAATCTGGTTGTGCATAGTTTAATAGTTATTACGCATTAAAGTTTCGCAGATTCGATCTAGGACCCCCTGAGCACCCTTTTATTAATTATTGTAATGATATATAAAAATTAAATTATATTTGCTAAATGCATTTTAATCTGACCTTGCATAGTTTAATATTTACTAAGCATTAGAGTTTCGCTGCGTAAGATTCCAGCTAGAACCCTCTGAACACCCTTTCATTAATTAGGGTAATGATATATAAAAATTAAACTATATTTGTTAAATACATTTTTAATCTGGCGGTGCATAGTTTAATAGTTATTACGCGTTAGAGTTTCACTTGGTAAGATTCGAGCTACAATCCTCTGAACGCCCTTTTATTAATTAAGGTAATGATATAATAATATCAATCATCAATTTCTCATTAGCAATAAACTTTTGATTACATTAAGAATCTAACACCGATCTATGGATATCCACGCAGAGGTTTAATGCATGTAATGAAATGAATATTAAACGCTTTTTCGGAGTCGCTGCCTGAAATGAGACAAACAGAATGCTTGTTAACTATGCTCGGGTATATTCGTAGGATCTCGTAAAACATCGGAGAGAACAGTCCCTCAGGGCAAAAATCATGATGGCTGACTCTGACGTTGTTTACGTAGAGCTGGTAAACAAGCTTCTCTCCCTTTCACGCGAACAAGGACAGGACGAGCATGAAGCCACCTTCAGATTCTTTTGTTAAGCTACCAGGTGCTCGAACAATGGAAAGGGACCGGCTTTGTTATGGGGCAGTGGAATGGGAACGCCGCAGGGGTCTTTCTAAAGTAGTCTTGCCCCGGACAATAGAAAGGCACACAATAGAATCTCTTCCTTTGTCCTGCATCCACATTTTTCATTTTGAAAGAAGGCTTGCCCCGGACAATAGAACTTGTTTTTCTGTTAACTGGCTTTAGGTTCTCTTTGTCACGACCCTAATTCATCATGGGCTTTGTTCATTTTGACAGCTGAAGGGCAAGCATTGTTCTTTTGTTAAAAGATAGTGGAATGAGTATGCCAGAAAGTAGCCTTGCCCCCCAGACAATAGAAAGGCACAAATAGAAATCTCTTCCTTTGTCCAGCAAGCTCTTTCTTCCCGCACGTGTTCGGGAAACAATGGAAGTGGGGGTGGGTAACTGCAACAGTTGCAGAAGTGGCCGGATGTGGAATGGGTAGGAAAAACATCTCGCCTTTGTTACAGAACCTTAAATTTATGACCCCTTTGTTCATTTTGACAGGTGAAGGATAACGTTAATTGCTTAACTGTCAAGCTTCCATTGTACTCAACGAGATTTATGACCCTCAGCTGCAACTAAAACTACCAAGGAGTTGGGGGTGGGGAGGGGCGGGGCTAATTAGCATATGAATAGACATTCCATGCATAAATTAACTGCGCCAGCTCTCTCATTTCTGTACTACTAGCATCTTGCAATTGTTGCATATTTAAATCAATTTTTAGTTCATCGTCTAACTTACTTATTAACCTGTGCCTTTCTTCTTGTTGCTTACTTACAGTTTGAGTACTTACTTTCTTTCTTTATTTTATTATATTTATAACAGTTTTCTCTGTCAGCTCAGCAATTATTTCAGATATGAAATTCATTTAACCTGGCACTCGTTTTATCTATCCATCTAATTTACTAATTGCAGTTTTTTCCTTCCTTGTATTGGGAATTTATTTTATTACTTTACTCAAAACACCAATTTATTTGGCTAATTTCTGCACTAAAAGCTTGTACATATACTACTTTTATCTATTTTTAGTCGAGGCAGATCACGTTCTTCTTTACTCCTTTGTATTTTTTGGTACCACTGATTCTCTTCGTTTTAATTTCCCTGCCCATTTCTCCAGATGTACTTGGTTTACTAGAATCACCTGAAGTTTCAATTATTATAATTCAAGGACAGTGTCAGTTTTCAAACTTACAGTTGAACCTCGTTTTAGTTGTGGTGGTGAACGCCCAACTAGTTGTCGTATTTTAAAAGGGTCAAATTCTTTTCCACTATCTCCTATTTCTCTCTGTAGATTTTGAGTTTGCTTCTGTTTAGTTCCAGTAGCATTCTCTGGCATCACGGCCTGGTTTCTCACCGTTGATGCATGGTAGTCACTCCTTGAAGGTCGGGTGGGGCCTGCCCTCACACCTCCATTCCCGGCCGGTTCTGGGGTTCCGAATCCCCTGTCCCGTAAATTACTTTCTTTTAAATCCTTATCCATAGTCTGTAAGTATTATACCATGTCCTTTCCAGGTCGCCATCTGAGGTCCACCTTTATACTAATGGAAGGGTGGAGGTGATGGTGCCGATGGTTGGCTCGGGGCCCCGGGTTCGCCATATGTAGGTCCACTGGGGGTAGTAATAGTAGTAGTAGTAGTGGTGTCAGTAGTATCACCAGTAGAAATGTTAGCTCTGGTGAGAAGTGGAGCAGCTGCCCAGCAAACAGTAATAGGCATTGGAATGGGACAAACGATAGATTGAACGGCAGTACGAGTTGTGGTAGTGGTAGCAGTAGAAATTGTAGCAATTGTGGTAACAACAGCAGCGGTGGTGGTAGTAGTAGTAGTAGTAGTAGTAGTAGTAGTAGTAGTAGTAGTAGTAGTAGTAGTAGTAGTAGTAGTGATATTAGCTGTAGTATGAACTGGAGCAGCTACCCCTTCAAATTGTAACAGGCATGGGAATGGGAAAGATAGCTTTAACGGTAGTAGTAATAGTAGTAGTAGTAATAGCAGTAATAGGTATTTGGAGCAGCAGTAGACATAGCAGAGGTGGCTGTAATGATAGAAGTAGTAGCTGTGGTATCTGTAGTAGTAGTTGCAACAGTAGTAATATTAAATTCGTGGTTGTGGTGGCAGTGGAATTAGCAGTAGTAGTAGTAGTAATAGTAAAGATAGTTGTAGGAGTAGTATTTCTTGCAGTAGCAGTAGAGGTAACTATGTTAGCAGTAGTAGTAGATGATGCTGCAGCGGCAGAAGTAGAAGTAATAGTGGTGGTAGTAATAGTAGAGATGGTACTATAATACGGAGCAGAAGCCCCCACAACGGTAGCAGGCTTAGGAACCGAAATGGTGGTTTTTATGGTAGTAGTAGTAATACCTGTAGTAGTAGTGGTGTTAGCAGTAACAATAGTAATATAAGTAGTATTAGTAGTAGCGGTGATAGTAATAGAAGCAGTAGTAAAAATCCTATTAGTAGTAATAATAGTAATAGTAATGTTAGCTCTAATATGAAGTGATAAAGCAGCCAAGCAAATAGTAACAGACTTAGAAATGGAAGTAACGATAGCCTTAACTCTAGTAGTTACAGTTGTTCTAGTAGTAGTATTGGAGGTAGTAGTAGTAGTAGTAGTAGTAGTGGTGGTAGTAGGAGTATTAGTAGTAGTAGTGGTAGTAGTAGTAGTATTAGTAGTAGTGGTAGTAGTAGCAGTAGTAGTAGTAGTAGTAGTAGTAGTAGTAGTAGTAGTAGTAGTAGTAGTAGTAGTAGTAGTAGTAGCACTTATGTTAGATCCAGCAAGAATCAGGACAACTGCATCTTCAAATATTAGCAGGTTTAAGAATAGGAAGGGCGGCTTTAACAGCCGTAGTGGTAGTAGTAGAAATAGAAGTAGTAGTAATGTTAGACCTAGTACGATGAAGTGGAGAAGCTGCCCCAAAAATTGTAATACGCTTAAGAATGGGAACAAATTTAGCTATAACGGTAGTAGTACCATCAGTAGTCCTAGTAGTAGTAGCAGTAGTACTGTTAAATCTGGTATGAGGTGGAGCAGCTGCCCCGGAAATGGTAAAAGCCTTCAGTCTTAGGAATGGGAAGAAATATAGCTTTAACGGTAGTAGTACTAGCAGTAGTAGAGATGGTGGTGGTAGTAATAGTATCAGACGTGTTAGTAGTAATAGTATTAGTAGTAGTACTAATGTTAGCTTGGTACTAAGCAGAACAGTTGCCGAGCAAACGGTAACAGGCTTAGGAATGGGAACAACTTTAGTTTTAACGGTAGGAGTACTATCATCAGCAACAGTAGTAGCAATAGCAGTAGTAGTAGCAGTAGTGGTAGTAGTAGTAGTAGTAGTAGTAGTAGTAGTAGTAGTAGTAGTAGTGGTAGTAATTTTATCTCTAGTATAAAGTGGAGCATCTGTCCCTGCAAATGGTAACAGGCATGGGAATGGGAAACATTGCTTAAAATGTAGCAGAAGTAGTAGTAGCAGTAGAGCAGTGGTGGCATAATAGTTGTAGTAGTGGTATCAGTAGTGATATAAATAGTATTTACGGTAGCCGTTGTAGTAGTGGTAGCAACAGTAGTAATAAGGTAGTAGTTGTGGTGGCAGTAGAAATCGTAGTATGAGTGATACTAATAGGAGAGATATTAGTTGCAGTAGGAGCAGTAGTAGAAATGATATGTTATCAGCAGTAGTAGATGCAGTTGTTGCGGTAAATGTAGAAGTAGTGGTAATAGTATTGGTAGTAATAGCAGTGGTAGTATTAGTAATTTTAGCTCGATGATGTGAACCATCTGCCTACACAAATGGTAACGTGCTTAGGAGCCAAAATGATGTCTTTAACGGCAGTATTGTAGTAGTAGTAGTAGTAGTAGTAGTAGTAGTAGAGGTTGTAGTAGTGGTGCTAGCAGTAGCACTAGTAATACAAGAAGTAGTGGTAGGAGTGGTAGTTGTGGTAGCAGTGGTAGTAATAGTAGGAGCAGTAGTAGTAGTAATGTTAGCTCTAGTTTGAAGCGGAGCAGCTGTCCCGCAAGTGGTAAACAGCTAGGTAATAAAAATAAAATAGCTTTAAAAGGATAGAGGTTGTTGTACTAATAGTGCTAGTAATAGTAGCAGAGCGAAGCAGCTATAATAGTGGTAGTAGTAGTAGTAGTAGTAGTAGTAGTAGTAGTAGTAGTAGTAGTAGTAGTAGTAGTAGTAGTAGTAGTAGTAGCAGCAGCAGCAGCAGTAATTCTTGGTCTGGTGGGAAGTGGAGCTGCTGTCCCGCAAATGGAAAAGCTAGTGAATGGACCAACAATAGCTTTAATAAAGTAGCGGTAGTAGTAGTAGTTTTATTATTAGTACTAGCATTAGTAGTAGTTGTAGAAGTAGCAGTAGTAATGTTAGCTCTGGCAAGAGTGAAGGAGCTACCCCGCAAATGGTAAAAGGCTAGGTAATGGTACAACGATATCTTTAGAAGGTAGAAGAAGTAGTGGTAGTAGCAGCACCAGCAGTGGTAATTTTAGCCCTGGTGAGAGGTGGACCATGTGTCCCGAAAATGGTAACAGGCATTGGAATGTGTCATACGACAGCTTTAACGGTAGTGTAAGTAATAAAGGTTGTATTAGTGTTAGTAGCAACAGTAGTAGCAGTAGTAATGTTAGCACTAATAAGAATTTGTGGAGCTTCCAGGCAAGCGGTTACAGGATAGGGAGTGACAACAACGGTAGCTTTAACGGTAGTAGTTTTGGTAATAGTTGTAGAAGTAGCAGTAGTAGTCATGGTAGCGGTAGCAGTAGTAATGGTAGTATTGGTTGTGTTAGCAGTAGCAGAGGTAGTAGTAGTAATATTAATAGAAGTTGCAGATGTGGTAGCAGTAGTAGTAGTGGTGGTGGTGGTAACAGCAGCAGCAGCAGTAGTAGTAGTAGTAGTAGTAGTAGTAGTAGCGGTAGTAGTAATACAAGTAGTAATAGTGGTAGTATTAGTAATATTTATATTATGAAGCGGAGCATCTACCGCACAACAGTTTACAGGCTTAGGAATATGGGCAAGGACAGCTTTAACGGTAGTAGTGGTAGCAGTAGTGACAGTAGTCGTGCCAGCAGAAGCAGCAGTAATAAATGCAGTAATTTTGGTTAAATTAGCGGTAGTAATTGAAGCAGTAGGGACGATAGCACAGTATTAGTGGTGGTAGTAGTGGTAGTAATATATGTAGTAGTTGTGGTAAAAGTAGTACTAGTACTTTTAGAAGTAGTAGTTGTAGAGCTAGAGTAGCAATTGTGGTAGAAGATATGGTAAAAGTATTAGAAGTATATGTAGTCGTAGCAGTAGTACTGGTAGTGGTGGTAGTAGTAATTTTATCACTAGTATGTAGTGGAGCAGTTCTCCGACTAAGTTAACTGGTTTAGGAATCAAAGCAAATTATAGCCTTAATGTAGTAGTGGTAAAAGTAGTAGAAGTAGTAGCAGGAGTAGTAGTCGGTTTGTTATCTATAGTATGAACTGGAGCGGCTATCCTTCAGATGTTTACAGGCTTAGAAATAGAAAGAAATAATGGTTTACGGGAGTAGTAATAGCACTAGTGTTACTAGTAGTCGTGGTAGCAGCAGCAAAATTTATAAGTGCTGGATCCTATAGCACTGGCAGTAAGATTAGAAGTGGTAGTAGCTTTAGCAGTGGGAGTAATTGTTGTGGTAGCAGTAGTAGCTCTGGTAGTGGTAGCAATAGCAGCAGATTTAAAAGTACTAGATCTGGTAGCAGTAGCAGTAGAAATAGAGGAGGTAGTAGTTTTAACAGTGGTAGTAATAGTGGTAGCAGTTGTAGTAGTAATAGAGTTAGTAGCTATAACGGTAACAGCAACGATAGACTTAACGGTGGTGGTAGTAATAGTAGTAGTAGTAGTAGTAGTAGTAGTAGTAGTAGTAGTAGTAGTAGTAGTAGTAGTAGTAGTAGTAGTTGTTGTAGTAGTAATGATAGCTCTAGTATGCAGTGGAGCAGCTGCACGCGCAAATGGAAACAGACTTAGGTATGCGAACGCTAATTATACTGGAAGCAATCGTAGTCTTGGTAGTAGTAGTAGCAACAGTAGTGGTGTTGGTGGCAGCATTAGTGGTAGTAAAGGTAGTATTTTAGCTCTGGTATGAATTGGAGCAACAGCTCACGCAGATGGTAACACACATGTAATGGGAACAACGATAGCTTTAACGGTATAAGTAGTGGAAGTATTAGTAGTATGATTAGTGGTAGTTGTAGCAGCCGAAACAACATAGTAGTATACTAGTAATAGTAATAGATGTAATTGCAATAATAAAATATAGAATCATTTCACGAGCAAATGGTATCAGGACTATGTGTACGGACATTGATACCCTTAAGCGTATCAGTAGTAGCAGTTGTAGTAGTAACAGCACTATAGTAGTAAAAGAAGCAATAATAGTAGTAATAGTAGTAGTAGTGGTAGTAGTAATGATAGCTTTATTATCCAGTGGACTAGCTGCACCCGCAAACGGTAACAGACTTAAGTATGCGAACAATAATTATAACGGTAGTAGTAGTAGTGGTGGTGATAGTAGTAGTAGCAACAGTAGTGGTGGTTGTGGTAGCATTAGTATTAGTAGCAGTAGTAATGTCAGCTCTAGTATCCAGTGGAGCAGCTGCCCTAACAAATGGTAAAAGCCTTGGGAATGGGAACAAGGGCAGCGTTAACGGTAGTAGTCGGAGTAGTAGTGTTATTAGCAGTAGTAGTACAGAAGTATCAGTTGTGATAGCAGCAGTGGAAGTAGTGTTGGTGGTGGTAGTAGTGGCAGTAGCTATTTTAGCTCTACTTTGAAGTGCAGAAGCCGCCCCCGCAAATGATAACTAGCTTAGGAATGGCAACGATAGCTCTAACTGTAGTAGTAGTAGTAGTAGTAGTATTAGTAGTAGTATTAGTAGTAGTAGTAGTAGTAGTAGTAGTAGTAGTAGTAGTAGTAGTAGTAGTAGTACTAATGTTAGCTCCAGTATTAGGTGGAGTAGGTGCCTCCCAAAAGCTAAAAGCTGAGGAATGGGAACAACTACAGATTAAAGGTAGTACTACTAGCAGCAGACCGGGTAGGTGCACGGTAGATGCAATTCAAGCTGTGACACACATAGCAGAAGAGGGAAAAATAACGACAGATAAATATGCGGTCCTAGTAACATTAGATGTTAAAAATGCATTTAACTCTGCACCATGGAAAGGGACAGTACAAGAATTGGAGAGGCGAGAGATACCTCTATATCTGATCAACTTAATTTGTGGTTGCCTAGAAGATAGAGAAATCTTGATAGGTGAAAAACGTAAAATGAAAATCACGTGTGGTGTACCACAGGGATCGCTGTTAGGGCCAACATTGTGGAACATATACTATGACGAAGTGCTGAAACTAGAAATGAGAAAAGAAATAACAATAATAGATTCTGCAGACGATTTTGCTCTAGTAATATGAGGTAAAGATAGAGATATGTTGGAAGCCCGAATAGGATGGTCTATAAAGAGAGTACAGCTCTGAATGGCCGGGAAAGGGCTTAAATTAGCGCCACAAAAAACTGAGGTAGTGATCCTAGTAGGTAGAAGAACTGGCTATCAGAGGGGTAAAAATCAATATTGACGATACGTGTATAACATCTTAGAGAAACGTAAGTTACCTTAGTATGCAGATGGATCATAACCTAAGTATGTCAATGCATATTCAAAATGTAACAAAGAAAGCATAAAACATCGTAGCAGCCTTAAGCCGAATAATGCCAAATATAGGAGGATCTAGAGCTGATAAAAACGTATACTAGGTAACGTAGCGAACTCCATTATTCTGTATGGAGCAGCAATCTTGGCAGATTGGGTAGAAAAAGCCATATATCGATAGCTTATAGAAAAACCGCAAAGAAAGGTTTCAATAAGAATAGCCAGTGGAAATAGAACAATTTCAACAAAAGCAATACAGATCATTCCGGGAATTATCCCGATACACTTATTAGTTAAAGAAAGAAAGCACATGAGTGGATTAAAAGGGAGTATTAAAAAAAGCATAGTAAAACAAAATATATTAAAGGCATGGCAGTTAGAATGGGATGCAAAAGATAAAACAGGTCAATGGACTAAAATACTCATACCTGATATTAAAAAATGGATAGACAGAAAGCATGGTAAGACAGAGTATTATTTAACCCAATTTGTATCAGGACACTGAAGTTTTAGAAGTTTTTGTTTCTTTGGGATTAGCCCCAATCAAGGTATGCTTAAACTGTGGAGAGTAAGATACGCCTGAACACAACATATTTATATGTAAACTGGAAACAAAAGAGGAAGTGTTTGGAAAATGAAATAGGAAAGTTAACAGTAGTAAGTATAGTTGCATATATGATGGAAAACGAAAATAAATGGAAAGCCATTGCAATATTTATTAAGGAAGTTATACAGGTGAAACATGACTATTATAAACGGATAGTGAATCAAAATGGACATAGCTAAAACTTGATGTTAGTAAACAAGAAAAATGAATACCATAGTGTCGTCTTCTTTTGAAGTAATGCTTCCAGCAGTTCCAAGAGACGCAATCACATATGACAGAAAGTAGGGGCTTTTAGTTGGTAAAAACCCAAATCCCACATAGAGTGGTGTCTTTGGAAGATTTTCACCTACTAAGAAAACTAGCAGCAGCAGTAACAGTGGTGGTGGTAGAAGTAGTAGGAGTAGTATTAGTAGTAGTAGTGGTAGTAGTAGTAGTAGTAGTAGTAGTAGTAGTAGTAGTAGTATTAGTAGTAGTACTAAGGTGGCTCTAGTATTAAGTGGAGCAGCTGCCTCACAAATGGTTACAGGCCTAGGAATAGGAACAACTACAGGTTTAACGGTAGTAGTACCGGTCGGAGCAGTAGTAGTTGTAGCAGAAGTAGTAGTAGTAGTAGTACTAGTAGTAGTCGTAGTAATGTTGGCTCTAGTATTAGGTGGAGCAGCTGCCTCACAAATGGTTACAGGCCTAGGAATAGGAACAACTACAGGTTTAACGGTAGTTGTACCGGCCGGAGCAGTAGTAGTTGTAGCAGAAGTAGTAGTAGTAGTAGTAGTAGTAGTAGTAGTAGTAGTAGTAGTAGTAGTAGTAGTAGTAGTAGTAGTAGTAGTAGTAGTAGTACTAATGTTGGCTCTAGTATTAAGTGGAGCAGCTGCCTCACAAATGGTTACAGGCCTAGGAATAGGAACAACTACATGTTTAACGGTAGTAGTACCGGCCGGAGCAGTAGTAGTTGTAGCAGAAGTAGTAGTAGTAGTAGTAGTAGTAGTAATAGTAGTAGTGATCGTAGTAATAGTTGTAGTTGTAGTAGTAGTAGTAGTAGTAGTAGTAGTACTAGTAGTAGTAGCGTTAGCTACAGTACGAAGCGGAGCAGCTGCCTCGTAAATGGTATCAGGCTTAGGAATTGGAACAAATAGAGCTTTAATGGTAGTAGTACTAGCAATAGTAGTAGACAGTAATAGTTGTAGTAGTAGTAGTGGTAGTAGTGGCAGTACTAATGTTAGCTCTAGTATTAAATGGAGCAGCTGCCTCGTAAATGCTAGCGGGCTTGGGTATGGGAATAGCGATGGCTTTAACGGCGATAGTAATAGAAGTAATAGTCGTGGTACTAGTATAGGTAGTTGCCCCCCAAAATCCAACCTCAGTGGTCCTCGTCCAGAGGGGTGGGCAACGGGAAGTAAGGAAGAGCCTATTGGGACGAAGTACGACAGAGATTTTTCCCGGAGACCGATACGGTAGCCGTGAAGGATCAATAGGAATCCCGAAAACCGGCAGATGAGGTTCTGGTTAGGTAGTTTGAGATGACGACCTGGCTATGGAGTACGGCTAGTATTTCTCAATATTATAGATAGGTTATTTAAAGAGAGGACTTCTACGGAGCAGGAGGTCGAATCTCCAGTTCCTGTCGGTGCTTTGGGTGATGGAGCGGGCTCAACCCGACCGTCAACAAGTGACTGCTCAGTATCAACCTTAGGTGATCAGGCCGTGATGCCGGAAACTATTACTGGAAACAAACAGATAGGAAATGCTCCTGAGGGAGAGAAAGGAGAAAAAGAGGAAGAGATGGACGTCTTCAAGAGACGACCTTTGATTGTGCGCTCACCAATCCAAGCGAGACGAGGCTCAACAGGTAGCATTAACTCTCAGAAAATCTGTGTTATGCCTAGTTGCTCAAGAGTGCTAAGCAACCCTGAGCAAAGAAGAAGAAGAAGAAATGACTAGGGAAATTAAAAGCAAATGAGTAAAGACGCCTGGAATAAGTATAAAGAGTACTCAAGAAAATAAACTGACTATAAACAAAATGGAAATAGAACAAAAGATGTTGAAAGGTTTGACGGGAAAAATTATAAGAGATAGAAACATTACGTAAAATAATTATGGAAATTACTAATACGGAAAAGGAGATAAAGATGGCAACTAGTTACCTTGTGGAATATGCAAAAGGGCTACCAATAGCTAATACCATGGTCACAGAACCATTAGATGAATATAAAGTAGTAACAGAGGTTGGAGTGAGGGTGCCACCAAGTGACATGGAAAGTGTAAGCACACAAACTGTAAGTAATAAAGAAGTCGTAAATGAAAAACTAGGACAAGAATAGAAGACATGCTAGGAGAAGATTTAGACGAGGAGGAATTTCTAGACGTAGTTGCACAAGATTGGCTTGAAGATGTATATAAGTATTGCAGTTTGTATAATGTAGAAAGTGCGAGTAAGGAAGGAGATCAAATTATTATAATAAACTTAATGAACAGAAATGATAAAAATCTTGTGTTTAAATTTTAACCACGAATCCATGCTTAAAGAAAATGATAGTTGAAGAGACTATAGAACCAGGAAAAATGATATGTAGTGTAACACAAAGTAGTTATATATATATATATATATATATATATATGTGTGTGTGTGTGTGTGTGAGGATGCAAGCATTCCAAAGGATAGTATAGAAATATATACCTCTCTAAGTACAGCAGATAATAGTGTAGAAACCTTCAAAGAGAAGATTAAATTAAAAACTAATCTGATAAAAGTATACGAAATAGCAAAACAAAGGAAAAGGGAAAATCTATACTGTGAAGTGATAAATCCAGTAGATGAACCCGGAGTTAGGAAGATAGTGGAATATGTCTGTAGAAAGAACAAGATTCCCATTCTGATGAGATTAAAACAGATGGAGAAAAACAGCAGGGAAGAAAGGCTGGAAGGAGACGAAATAGAGATTGCCAAGAGGGGAAGAAGAAAAAAAGAAGACGCTATAATTCTAGAACCATTGGCAGGAATATCATATGCGGATATTTTAAAGAACATGAAAAAAAAGTAAGTACAGAAAGGATAATAATAGAACGATTAAACACGGCAGAAAATGGAAATATACAGTTGAAGATTAAAGGAAAAGAGAAAAATAATAGGCAAAAATTTCGAGAAATGTTAAAAAATAAATTGACTAATAAAGCTAAAGTTAAGTTGAAACCAGAAACATAAATAGTAATGCTCTTAGACATAGATGAAATGGCAGAAGAAGATGAGATTAGGGAAGTAATAAAAAAAGAAATTAATGGAGAGATGGACATTTTGGAAATAAGAATGGCTAAGAAATCAAATAGAAACGGAGTAAAGTATGCATTTATAACAGTAGATTTGGAATCAACAAACCTTAAGCTGACAAAGAAAAAAATAGGGAAGGGATGGGAAAAATGGAGAGTAAAGGAAGTTATCACTTTACCTAGATGTTATAACTGCCGCAAAATCGAACACACAGCCAGACAGTGTAGAACAGAGCAAACTATAGGTAATTGCCATAATTGTGGGAAAACGGGTCACCAAAAGAAAGAATTACTAACGTACAGATCTGTTATAGGTGTAAAATGGAAGGTCACAAATCTGAGTCAGTAGGGTGTCCCATATATAGGGAGCTAATTCAAGCAAAGGTGAATAGGAGAAAGACAAATAGTTATGATGAAGGTGGTTCAAATAAATACTGATAGATGTAAACGGGCAATGGACATCTTAAGACATAAATATGACTCAGAATTCATAGATTTTGCTTGATTGCTGAGCCTACTAAAAATATGATAAATAATAGCACCAAATGGGTTGCTGATAGAAGAAGGGATACGACTATTTACATATCGAACAATGATCTTAAAATTCGGAGATCAGGAGATGGTGATGGATTTGTATGGATAGAAAGTGATGATTTCAAATATATATTCTTGTTACATATCCCCAGCACGAAATCCCCAGGAATATTTGCTTGCAATACAAAGCGCCATACAACAGCATATTAAAAAAAGAATAATGGTACGTGGTGATTTTAATGCCCAGGTGCTTTGTTGGGGATCACCAAGGGAAGACAAAAAAGGGAACCTATTCGCTGAATGGGCCAGTGAAAATGACTTTATAATACTAAATGATGGAGAAGTGCCTACATTTGAGAGGAACGGAGGAACATCGTTTATAGATTTAACTACGTGTACACAAAACATTGGAAATTTAGTAAAAAACTGGTATGTTAGTGATGAAGAAAACTTCAGCTATCTATATACATAAACCTGGAAGTAGCCACAACGGACAAAAAAAAATACGAATCGAAAACAATGGATGGATATATAAAGAAGAGAAGGAAGAATGGCTAATCATAAAAGTTGTAGAATATATCAAAATAAAAATAATCAAATGGTGATGTGCAGTGTTAAGATTTGGTAATAAAAAGGCATGTAGTTCATCCTTAACAATGTGGCAAACATATAAGTATCATAGTAATACTTATTGGTGGAATCAAGAAATTGCCAAAGTAAGAACAACCTGTACTAGAGCAGGAAGAATAACAACTAGATTAAATAAAAAGAATGTCACAAATGATAAAAAACAAGCAAGAAATAATTATAGAAACTGCCGATACGAACTAAAAGGGAAACACAAAAAGCTAAAAGCGAAAAGTGGAAACTTTTATGCGCAGAAGGAGATAACGATATATGGGGTGAAGGTTACAAAATAGTGACTGATAAATTGGGCTGGAGGTCTCCAATAACGGTTACTGATGAAAAACAAATAAAGATAGCGGCAGAACTGTTCCCAAAACATGAAGCAGTAAGATAGGAAAAAAGAAATATTCCGGAGATACAAGATACACCGGTATGTACTAAGGAGGAAATTATAATTGTCGAACAAAAATTAAAATTAAAAAAGCAGCTGCACACGATGGAACACCACCTGAGGTGATAAAGGCTATAGCGATTCAAAAATCAGAGATACTTGTAGATATAACAAATAATCTTTTAAATCCGGAGTGTTTTCAAAAAGTGGAAAATAAGTACATTGGTTTGATAGAAAAGCCTAGTAAAAATGATGGAAAGAAGTCCTACAGACCAATATGTCTGCTAAATGTTATAGGGAAGCTATTCGAGCGAATTACAAATAAAATATTAATAGAAATAATATAGCAAAGAGAAGGACTGTCGGTTAACAATATGGATTTAGACCTGGCAGGTCCACGGTAGATGCAATTCAAGCTGCGATACACATAGCAGAAGAGGCGAAAATAAGGACAGATAAATATGCGGTCCTAGTAACATTTGATGTTAAAAATGCATTTAATTCTGCACCATGGAAATGGATAGTACAAGAATTGGAGAGGCGAGAGATACCTCTCTATTTGATCAACTTAATTTTTAGCTACCTAGATGATAGAGAAATCTTGATAGGTGAAAAATGTAAAACGAAAATGACGTGTGGTGCACCCCAAAGATCGGTGTTAGGTCCACCATTATGGAACATACAATATCACGGAGTGCTAAAACTAGAAATGGAAAAAGAAATAACAATAATAGATTCTGCAGACGATCTTGCTCTAGTAATATGTGGTGAAGATAGAGATATGTTGGAAGACCGAATAGGATGGGCTATAAAGAGTGTCCAGTCCTGAATGGCAGAGAAGGGCATAAATTAACGCCACAAAAACTGAGGTAGTGATCCTAGTAGTTAGAAGAGCTATCAGCGAGGTAAAAGTCAATATTGATGATATATGTATAACATCTAAGAGAAACGTAAGTTAACTTTGTATGCAGTTAGGTCATAACCTAAGTATGTCAATGCATATTCA
Source organism: Deroplatys truncata (assembly GCA_030765065.1). Taxonomy (NCBI): domain Eukaryota; kingdom Metazoa; phylum Arthropoda; class Insecta; order Mantodea; family Mantidae; genus Deroplatys; species Deroplatys truncata. The sequence continues at coordinate 402,291,877 of CM060990.1, read as the reverse complement.
AAGTGCAACAAAGAAAGCAGAAAAGATCGTGGCAGCTTTAAGCCGATTAATGCCAAATATAGGAGGACCTAGAGCCAATAAAAGACGTAAAATTTCCAGCATTTATTATAAGGTAAGGATTTTAGTTTGTCTCTGCCGGCTGTCCCGCGCAATAGAGGGAGGCCGCGAATGGGTTGGAATATAATTTAAATGCCCTTTAGTAGTAATGTTAGCTCTACTACGAATTGGAACTATTGCTATTTGTCTCCGCAAATGTTAACAAGCTTAGGAAGGGGAACAAGGATATCTTTAACGGTATTAGTAGTAGTAGTAGTAGTAGTAGTAGTAGTAGTAGTAGTAGTAGTAGTAGTAGTAGTAGTAGTAGTAGTAGTAGGCATAGAAACAGTAGTTTATTTCGATTTTTTATAGCAGAGGAAAAATCTTTCAAAGACCCCACCAGGCGAGTTGGATTTCCACCAACTAAAAAACCCCTGCTGGGAGTAATGCACACATCGTGGGACTACCTTTCTGTATTACTTCGGGTATGTGGCACTCATATTTTAGTCCTTTTTTCATCTTTTCTTTTCCTTTTAGTATGCTAGTTATCATTTCTTCAATGATTGTCCAATTCTTTTCGTTTTCTAGCATTTGTGTCATAATATTGTCCACCGTTATGTCTTGCCAAATTTGTCGCGTATTTCTGCCTTAAAATACTCCACTTGTTACATATTAATTTTGTATATTCAGGTGTGTCTTTCTTCACAGTATGTGCAGGCCTCTCTGTTTACCAGGTTCATTTTATATAAATAAGCTTTAAAACGTCCGTGTCCAGATAAGAATTGTGTGAGGTAGTATCCCACTTGTCAATGTTTTCAGTTGTAGTAGTAGCAGTAGTAGTAGTAGTAGTAACAGGGGTAGTATTTGCGGTGGTGGTAGCAGTAGAAGTTGTTATACAAGTGCTAGTTTGGAAAGCCGTAGGAGTAATAGTTTTTTTAGGGGAAAAACGCCATATGCGCTTTCCGAGGGGAGATCCCATAGGGTTACATACAAAAAAACACCTTAGTAATTCCTGAAGCATTGCGGAACCGCATAAGCATTACTTCACAACGCTACAATCTGGCTTACTCTTTTCTTTCATCTTGCTCTTTTGCTAGGAGGATGTTACTTATCATCCTTTCAATAATATTCCATGTTTCTTGTAAATTCAATATTTCAGTAACAATATTATGTGGTGTAAGAATTCTCCCAATTCCCTCAAAACATAAGCGTCTTATTACATCCCATTAGTAGTAATAGTAGTACTGGTGGTGGTGGTAGTAGTAGTATTGAAGGTGGAAGTAATAGCAGTAGTAGTGGGGGTGTTAGTTGTAGTAGCAGTAGCAGTAGTAATGTTAGATCTAGTAGGAAGTGAAACAGCTGCCCTCAAACGGTAACAGGCTTAGAAATGATTACAACTATAGCTTTAACGGTAGCAGTACTAGCACTCCAGTTAGATCTAGTATGAAATGGAGCATCTGCCCCTCAATGATAACTTTCGTGCCGATTGAAGCAACTATAGCTTTATCGGTGGTAGTAGTAGTAGTAATGTTAGATCTAGTAGGAAGTGGAGCAGCTTCCCTGCAAATGGTAACAGACTTTTTTTTTTAAAGCTTTCCTTGTTTTACCCAGGTTATGATACTGTGTGTTTACTGTTTTCGTTACCGCTTATAACTGGAATTACACAACACACATACACCAATGCCCATGGCGGGACACGAACCCGCGACTCTCAGCTTGGCGGAGCGCCGGAGCTATATGCTCCAGCACCCACGGCTACGAGAACCGCCTTCTTGGGAATGGGAACTATAGCCTTAACGGTAGAAGTAGTGGCCATACTTATACCACTACTACTACTATTACTACTACTAGTAGTAGTGTTTGGTACTAATTTTAGATCTAGCATGACGTTCAGCAGCTGCCCCCTAAAATTGTACCACGCTTGTGAATGTGAAAACTGTAGCTATAATAGTAGTTGTAGTAGTAGCAGCAGTATTAGAAGTAGTAGTTGTAATAGCAGTAGTGGAGGTAGCAGTAGTAGTTGTATTGGCGTTAAGAGTAGCAGGAGCAGTAGTGATATTAGCAAAAGTATGAAATGGAGCAGCTTCCTACGGAAATTTTAACATGCTTAGGGATGAGAACAACAATAGCCTTAAGGTAGTAGTTGTTGTGGCAGGAGTAGTAATAGTAGTACCGGTGGTAGTAGCAGTAGCAATAGAAATAGTAGTGGTGGTAAGAGGAGCAGTAATATTGGTAGCAGCAGTGGTAGCTTTGAAGTAGTAGTTTTGGTATCAGTAGTAGTTTTGGTAACAGTAGTAGTAATAGTGATCGCAGTAGTAATAGAAGTGGTAGTTGTGGTAGCAGTAGTATTATTGGTGGTACCAGCAGTAGCAATAGAGATAGCAGTCTCAATAAAGGTAGTACCAGTTGTGCTAATGGTAGTGGTAATAGTAGTAGTAGTAGTAGGAGTAGTAGTAGTAGTAGTAGTAGTAGTAGTAGTAGTAGTAGTAGTAGTAGTAGTAGTAGTAGTAGTAAGAGAAACAGTGGATATGGTAGCTGTAGTAGTAGAGGTAAAAGTAGTAGTAGTTACGGTGGCTGTATAAGTAGTACAACAAGTCGTTTTAGCAGTAGTAGATGAAGCAGTAGTAGTAGTAGTAGTAGTAGTAGTAGTAGTAGTAGTAGTTGTAGTAGTAGTAGTAGTAGTAGTAGTAATGCTACCTCTAGTACGAAGTGGAGCTGATGTCCCAGCAAATGGTACCTGGCTTCGTCATAGAACCAAAACAGGTGTAACAGCAGTAGTAGTAGCAGTAGTATTAGTAATAACAGTGGTAGCAGTAAATGTGGTGGTAGCAGTAGCAGTAATAACAGAAGTGGTAGTTGTGGTAGCATTAGTAGCAGTGGTGGTGGTAGTAGTAGCAGTGGTAGTAGTGGTAGTGGTAATATTAGGGTTTCTTGCAACGGTAGTGATTGTAGTAGTAATGGTAGCTGTAGTAGTAGTGATGATAGTAGTTGTACTAGTAGTAGTAGCAGTAGTAACGTTAGCTCTAGTATGATGTGGAGCAGCTGCCACTGCAAATGTTAAAATGGTTGTGAATGAGACCAACGAGAGCTTAATTGTAATAGTAGTAGTAATAGTAGCTGTATTAGTATTATTATTATTAGCAGCAGTGGTAGTAGTAGTAGTAGTAGTAGTAGTAGTAGTAGTAGTAGTAGTAGTAGTAGTATTGTTAGATCTAGTATGAAGTGGAGCAGATGCCCCACAAGTGTTAACAATCTTGGTAATGAGTGCAACTATAGCTTTAACGGTAGTAGTAATACTACTACTAGTAGCAGTAGTATTAGTGGTAGTGGTATTTGTAGCAGTAGTAATAGATGTGGTAGTTGTGGTGGCAGTAATATTAGTAGCAGTAGTAACAGATCTGGTAGTAGTAATATTCAGTAGTACTAGTAGTGGTGGTGTGTTGTTGTTAGTAGTACCAGTAGTAGTCGCAGTAGTAGTAGTAGTAGTAGTAGTAGTAGTAGTAGTAGTAATAGTAGTAGTAGTAGTAGTAGTAGTAGTAGTAGTAGTAGTAGTAGTTCTAGTGTTAGATCTGGTATGAAGTGGAGCAGCTGCCTCACAAGTCTTAACAATCTTGGGAATGGATGCAACCATAGCTTTAACGGTAGTAGTACTAGTAGTTGTAGTAGCAGTAGTAGCAGCAGCAGCAGTACTAGTAGTAGTAGTTGTAGTAGTATTGTTAGATCTAGTATGAGGTGGAGCAGATGCACCACAGGTCTTAACAACCTTGGGGATCAATGCAATTATAGCTTTAGCGGTAGTAGTTGTAGTACCAGTACTAGCAGCAGCAGCATTAGTAGGAGCAGTAGTAGTAGTAGTAGTAGTAGTAGTAGTAGTAGTAGTAGTAGTAGTAGTAGTAGTAGTAGTAGTAGTATTGTTAGATCTAATATGAAGTGGAGCAGATGCCCCACAGGTCTTAGCTATCTAGGGAATGTGTGAACTATAACCTTAACGGTAGTAGTAATAGCAGTAGTGATATCTGTAGGATCAGCAATAGAAGTGGTATTTGTGGTGGTTGTAGTAGTAATAGCTGGAGTAACAGTTTTGGTAGTAGTAATATCAGTAGGAGTAGTAATAGAGGTAGAGTTGGAGTTGTTAGTAGTAGTACCAGTTTCAGTAGTAGTACCAGTATGATGATGAGATGGTGTTAAGGGCGCTAAACATCGAAGATCATCACGCCCTTACAACGCGTAAAATTTAGAATCCAAAAACTAAAATACGGAACAAAACCGCATAGTCAAAAACACTAAAAAACAAGCACACAAATGCTAAAACCACCACACGAAAACAGGGTAAACAAAACAATAAAAGAGTAAAACGACGTGTCAAGAACTGCAGAACGCCTGCGACATGAGCGCCATATGTCCACAGGGGAGTAGAACCCCATTAAAAGACAATATAAAATCACACAGCTAAAAGACGCTCAGCGCATCAAATGTGTCGGCTAAAACCAATGTCACTGATAAAACGTAAAAGACATTCTACAGCATGCGCGTCGTCCGCCAAAACGTTGGCTATGCTAACAGGCAGCCCTACCCGAACGCACAATGGAGCTAAAGGTTGACGCTTTGTTAAAGTGTGACGCACTGTTGATGGCATATCACACTGACCACACAGTGGTGCAGGGTCACCACTAAGCAGGTATCTAGGACTAAAAAGGCAATGTACGATTCGTAGACGAGCTAACAGTACCTCTTCCTGACGACACGAACGAGAAGAGGTACCCCAAATTAACGGGAGAGGCTTAACCTCCCGCAACTTGTTACCCAGGAGGGCCATCCACTTATCGCGCCAAAGCGAGAGCATGCGGTGACGTAAAATAACACACAAATCTGACGAAGGAACAACAGAGGTAAAAACTCTGGGTGATAACATCTTCGATTTGGCGGCGACGTCAGCAGACTCGTTCACTGAGATGCCCACATGATCCGGAATCCACACAAAGGTGACGCCGGTGCCAGAAACACCGAGCGTGTGGAGCAGATCATGTATGCGCTGTACGAGAGGGTGGTAAATGTACAGCGCATTAATGCCCTGAAGAGTCTGTGCAAACAACACAGTGACGTATCCCATGCCACTGGAGGTATAAAAGTGACTGATAAATACTAAAAAGTTCGGCGGTAAAAATCGAACATTGCCCAGGTAAACGAAAGGTAAAACTACGTTGACCAAAAACAAAGGCACACCCTACTCCAACATCAGTCTTAGACCCATCAGTATATATAAAAAGCAAGTTCCCGAATTGCGCCTTAAGTAATAAAAGCGCTGATCTAAGGTATGAATTTGGGGTTTCATTCTTCGGCATCGACATTAACCCAAAGTGACAGTGGACGTCAGCGCGCAACCATGGAGGAAAACGAGTTTCGCCTCTGGGAAGGGTTGGTGCTGGCGTAATGTCCAGATGCCGAAGAAGCTGTCGAAATCGAACCCCTGGAGGGAGCAATGCAAAGGAGCTAACTAAATATTGCCGATCAAGCGAATCCTCGAAAAATAGCTCGAAGGACGGGTGGTCAGGCAAGCTTGAGAGTCGACAGGCATAGCTGCACAAAAGCACCTCACGCCTTAAGGACAGCGAAGGCTTTGCAGCTTCAGCATATAGACTGGGTACAGGGCTGATTGAAAAGGCCCCTGTTGCCACTCTTATGCTACGATGGTGAAAGGTATTCAATCGACGTAACACACATGGACGTGCCGACGAATAGACAGTGCATCCGTAATTAAGCTTGGATCGGACCAAAGAGCGATAAAGACGAAGAAGGACGGTCTTGATCACGCCCCAGGATATGCAACTTAAAATACGTAAAAGATTTAGAGAACGGTCACACTTTGCTTTTAAAAAGGAAATTGTGAAGTCCAGCTCAGCTTTCGATCAAAGATCAACCCCAAAAATTTCACCTCGTCTGCAAATGGAAGGACCTCCGACCCAAGACGGAAGGAATGCGGAGGGAAAGCCTTCGGCGCCAGAAATTGATGTAGACGGATTTCTCGGCGGAGAAATTAAAGCCGTTGGCGTTACTGCAGGCGTAGAGACGATCGATACAGCTCTGGAGACGGCGTTCGAGCAGACAGGTCCGCCGTGAACTGCAATAAAGGGCAAAATCGTCGACGAAATGGGACGAGGAAATGCCAGCTGGAATACAATCAACAACGGGTTGATAGCTATCGCAAAAAGTGTGACACTGAGTACAGAGACCTGCAGTAGTCCGTTTTCTTGAATGAAACGACTAGATAAAACCGAGTCCACACGTACACGAAAGAGGCGGTCCGTCATAAACTCCCAAAGAAATATGGGAAGACGACCGCGGAAATTCCATTCGTGAAGTGTACGTAAAATGCCGCCCTTCCAACAAGTGTCATAAGCTTTCTCTAGGTCAAAAATACAGCCACTGATTGATACTTTCTCAGAAATCCGTTCATAATATGCGTCGAGAGAGACACCAGATGGTCGACGGTAGAGCGATTGGCGACGAAATCCGCATTGAGCGTTCGCTAGAAGTTTCTGAGACTCAAACCACCATGTCAACCGTCCGTTGATTATGCGCTCCATCACCTTGCAAATGCAACTGGTGAAGGAGATAGGGCGGTAACTAGAAGGTAGTTGGCGATTCTTCCCAGTCGGTTTTTCTGAATATCCAGGTAGGTACCCTGGAATGCTGGACGTGGTGAGGCAGAAGATAAACGATGCAAGGGTAATGGTCGCTGGAGTAGGTGTCAGCGGCGACGTTCCACTGCAGACGACTAGCAAGCTGGAGTGAGCAAACGGCAAGGTCCAAGTGAGAGATTGTACCAGAAGAATCAGATAGAATAGTAGGCTCACCTGTATTGAGGATGGAGAGTTTGAACTGATAAAAATGTCGGAAAGAAGAGTTTCCCACGCACAAGCCCTTGGCGAACCCCACAGGTAGGTGATGGGCATTAAAATCTCCCAACAGAAGAAATGGACAGAGGGACCCAATGGCCGTCGGAAGTCAGTAGCTCATGCAATGGCACCCGCCCCCGCGGGACTGCAGTGGAACAGCGGATAGGAACACATACCCTACATGACAACCCCGGGTAGTGGGGATGACGCCATTACCCTCTCACCCAGCTGCGCACACAGTGCTCGGGTATCCGTCAGGCTGTGTCCACGGAGGATTAAAATAAAAGGGAAAATAAACGAAAAGTGTGTGGGCGTTTCGGACGCAAGGTAGGCCGGCGAGGAATAAAAAGAGATGTACGATAGGTCGGATATAGACTAGGGAAGAAAGAAACTATGGTGAGGGGCGGCATGGAACGAAATATAAACAACGCACGAGAGCCTACCTTGAATCCCCCGGTCACGAGGACGAACCCACCTCGATCGGACGGGGATGAAGGGATGAATATGGCGATGAGTGGCTCGGGCACATCGAGTACGCCAAACCCGTACTCACATAAGGTGAGCCCCTGGTGGGAGTAGAACCAGTAGCAGCAGTAGTAGTAGCATTAGAGGTAGTACCAGTAGTAGTACCAGTAGTAGTAGTACCAGTAGTAGTGGTACTAGTAGTAGGAGTACCAGTAGTAGGAGTACCAGTGGTAGTCTAGTAGCAGCAGCAGTAGTAGTAGTGAAAGTAGTAATAATTGAGGTCGTGGTTGTGGTAGCAGAAGTAGCAGCAGTTGTATAATGGTAACATTAGTGTTAATAGTGGTAGAAGTTGTGGTAGTTGTAGTAGTATTATTAGTAGCAGTGGTTTTCTTGCAGCAGGAATAGTAATGATTGTTGTGGTAGCAGTAGTAGTAGTAGTAGTAGTAGTAGTAGTAGTAGTAGTAGTAGTAGTAGTAGTAGTAATGATAGCTCTACTATGAACTTGAGCATCGGCCCCTGCAAATGTTAACAGGTTTAGATTGGGAACAACAGTGGTTTTAACTGTTGTATTGGTAGCAGTGGTAGTCTTTGTAGTAGGGTAGTAGTTTTAGTAGCAGCAATATCAGCAGCATCAGGAGCAGTAATAGTAGTTTTTAGCATCAGTAATAGTAAAACTAATTTGTTTTTTTGTTTATGGACACGCTTTATCTACTATTGTTCTTAGCTTCATATTCTATACTAGGCGTGAAATTTTAGAATTTTGGTCAGAGGCGTTTTTATCAGGCTTAAGGTTATTTTACGTTCCGCAAATCAACGACTCTGGCCTACTTAGGCCCATGGAACTTTTGTGGTTTCACCGGGTCCCCAGGCGAATGCTGGGGTGGTTCATCTTCTGCCGTGATACTCCTTGTTCTTATTTCCTGTACACATCATCTTCTTTGTCATCTGTTACAGGTTGTAGGACCGGGTGACGGTGTTCGGCGGGTTGTGGCTGGGCATTGGCTTGAGCTCTGTAAAGATTTCTTCCCTGACGTCGGTACGATACCGTTCAATTAGGCCTCTCCTCAGTGTGGAGCTCCGCTCCGGGGGACCCTGGAGTTTGGTGCTTGTGGGCAAAGACCGTGCGGCGTCGGATGCGTTCTATCTGGTAGTGTTAGGGTATCTTTCCATGCTTGCGCCCATCCGCATCCGGATCTGGTCGCCCTTGGGGTCTCTCCATTCCTCCCTCCCCGGCGTCACGGTAGAAGCACAGTGGGCCGACTGCCTTGCACGTAGTGCTCTGCCCCAGTTCCAGGGGCTCCTCCGTGATACATCTGTTTATCTTTAAATTGTATTATGTGTAATAGAAATTAAACGTATCGGTTGTTAACGCTAATATGTGTTATTGATATTTATAACATTGTAGCTTTTTTTTTCTCAGTTAGCCACATTTTGGAATGTATATATCTCTCTTTCACGAATAAATATGGAAAATCAGGGAAATCTACCCAATATAGCCTTCTATATTTTGTAGTTTGTGGGCATAAATACTAGGAGAAGTATCTCCCTAACTGCAGCCATTGTGTGCGAAAAGAAGCGACATATGCGAATATTAAAATCTTTAAGAATTAAAGCACGGAGAATTTTTGCGAAGAACGAATAACGCAGCTGTAATGAGCAGGCTCTATAAATTTAATAAAAATTGATCGATCAGATTTGGTACACTCACTTAGACAGCAGGACAGCAACAAAATGAATAATGCTTCCTTACAGCAGCAAAGCCTCAAATGATCAGTGGAAATCCGACGCAAATTTTGGGCTATCTAGGCTGCTTCGAAGTTTAGCATTACTTTGTTTTCGTATTACCTTTCACGTTTTCACAGTGTTTCAATAACTGCTGTAGAAATTTACCTCATATTATCAATATTATCCAAAGCGTATCCAAAATTTGCAGCTGTAATTCTATATTCAAAGCTTCCATATTCCCGAAAAAGGGTTAAGGTATTCCTAACCAGGCATTGGAATTCCTGAGCAGTTGGCTTCAAAGTATCCACACTAAAACTATTATACCACAAAGAACCCTGTAGTTATAATGGTTTGGGTGTAGGTAACAGAGGCCCACGCAGGTAAAAACCGGTTCGAGTGCTGTCTGCAATCGCCGAAAAACTACAAGCGATGGAAGGGGTAATTTTTTGTTATCTTCGACCTCTCTGCCCATAGTCCAGTACACTTCAACCTTATATACTTCCGTCCTGACGTTGATGGTTATAAATCCCTATGCCTCTTTATAACTGAAAAATCAACAATTTCATATAAAATCAATGTACTTTCTTGATGCAATTTTGAGGTAGTATTTTAAATGTTAGGCCTTAATGACCTGAAACCTTACCGTACACTTGTGTTCAAAATAAGGTTCCGACACCGTATTGTGACATTTACAGTTAGTTTTGAAATGTCAAAGCCCGTGCGTCATTCAATTCTAACTTTCTTAGATTCCTGCCGTTTTTCACAAAATATTTTATGCGTTTATTTTATACTTTCTTCGTTCATTTTCAGGCTTTGAAGTGTTCTATAGTTACCAGATTTACGAAGACGAAAGGGAAATGTATGTTGTTAATAAAGGTGCAACGTAGAACTTAGAGATCTCGGATATCATTATCATTTTGTTTTGTTATAATAAAGGAATTGAGATTAGAGCTCAAGCCCTTCAGATTAGCAAAGAGACACACGCTATTTCCCGCATTACCACGTTGACCGCATTTGAAGATGAGTAACTAAGCTATTCTATTGTCTTAGTATCTATTTATTTATTAGTCGCCATTTTGATTGCTGAATACGTCACTGCAACCTAGACAGTCCACTGAACCCAGCTCTGTTCATCATTATATGGTTGCGTACCCTTCCTGTGAATTTGTACTTCTCAACCAATCGAAGTAAGACAATGTTAAACAGCAGCCCCATATATGTGAAGATTAAAATATTCTGCTCTGAACTTTTCCATGAATGATTCTGTGTATATGCAAGCTCCTTTGTTGTTTTGCTTTCTTGCGAGTAACTTAAAAGTTCGGTTGCTGTTATAATCGTTCCAGTGCAATCCAGTGTTTAAATGTTGCCATTATTCGCATCAAATATCACTCTTCGAAGTGAAAATCAAGCTGTATTCTTCATTCGTCCTCATAGGATATTCGCTCTGGATTATTGAAGCATTAGGGATTGTCTGGCTAGTAAGTTATGTCACAGATCGCATATGGTTTCACAATTTAAGCAGATTATAAATGCATATCGTAACTGAAATTAGTTAGCAGAAATTATGTCTTATTGCTTGTGTTTCCAGTACAATTTTTGTTTGCATGTTTTAGCGTTTATGATGTTATTAATGTATACATTCACATTGCTAATATACAAATTGTCGTGAGGCTGTAAATTGACTGGTAGCATGTTTGGAGGAAACGCTATAGCTTGTCTCAACCTTAAAAGACAGTGTGAAGGTAAATGGGATATCTTGGTCTCTATCTAACGCATACGTGTTGCCATTAGCTTCGTCGTTTTCTACTCCTGCGCTGTCGCCAAGTTATTAATAAGTAATAAGAGATGTAAGTACACATTTGTCATAAATTTCAGCCTCGAAAATATTACTCTAGGTATAATACACTTCTCTATCAGATTACCTACTTAATTTTTAGTCATTATAGATTTCTTTGGGCACAAATTTCTAAAGATAACTTGTTTTTCAGTAAAAGTCCGATGTTTGCTTTTTCTATGCTTATGATGCAGCAACTAATAAAGTAAAGGTTAAAATGGAAAAATATTTTTCTTAGAGTAAACTAGTGTGCTGATACCTACCGAGTTTGAATTCTTTACCTTTAATAAGATGAGCGTTATAATTTCTTAGTTATATATTTTCGGAAAACTAAGAAAAAAAGGAACAGGAATCCTGTAATTTCTTGCACTGATTGTGTCTGACAAACAAAAGTCTACTCAGTTAACAGGCCAGGCGCAAGACGGAAAGCAGTATAGGATAACATCAGTTGTAAAGAAAGTGTCTACGTTTGTAGCGAGTGGAACACTGAAATGTTATATTGGTTATTTATTTGACATTTAACGTAAATATTTATGGTTATGGAAGGAGGAGCTGATGAAAGATGAAAGTAGGTAAACTAAGAGGAAACGCGAAGTAACAATATACGTCTTATATTATTTTTCAAGCAAAATTAATATTAGTGAGACAGTAAAGGAAACAGCTAAGGCTTCCCGAATGTCTGAAACAATACCGTATAGGATAAAAAATGAACGAATGAAAGGACCTCTAAGGACCCATAAAAACGAATGGAAAAAAGGATGGGGGAAACAAAAACACAGTAGGTTATCAACAATATAATGGACTAGCGCAAAGCGGGGTGTGGCACATAGTTCATTATATGCTGCTTGAAAACATTCCACCCACATTGCATGTAACTTTGCTAAGCGTAAAAGTGGTCATACACTACCAAATTATAGCATTTATCAATCTATATCTCCATATTTCTAAGGTATTTTGCTGTAAAATCGTTTTTAGAAGCACTAAAAATACAAAGAGTAGACATATGGTGCTGATGAAAGTTAAATGTGTTACAATTGACCTAAAAACAGCGCAGATACTTCATGATTTGAAGATGTATCATTCACAAGAGTAGGGCCAAGATGGCAGTTTAAGCCCAAAAAGCAAGATGCCACCCATTGATAAGGCTGTAATACGATTGATTTTGTAATGTGATATCCCTTTGTTCCAGACGCCGCCAACCACGCTCCCTCTTTGTGGCCTGGTATGAATACCGCTCGGCAGAGAAGTAGGACAATGGATTACTGTTCTCGTCGCTAATGGAGGTGTCTCTTTGTGCGCTACTGATACCGGCAGCCGGAGACCGCCGAACAATGGGCTATTGTTAAAAAGGTGAGGTGTGAAAACACTTAACACTCCAGGCTGCAAACAGATGCCGCAGGTCCGAGAAGAGGGACAATGGGGTTTTGTTCTCGTCGCTTGCCGCCACCCCCCGTAAATTGAGGGAAGAGGTAAAGTTCTAAATATCTGTGTTAATCAATCAGGTAATGTTCGTCCATGCATAACATCATCTAACGTTATTGAAAGCAAAATCACGGGTTTATACTGCTAATAAAGGATATATTGAGTTCTAACGTCCGGGTATCACGATGCTAAAGGACTGGACGTAAGCAGTGGATTGAAGTACCCCCGCCCCATATATTTTGATTGATTAATATAATTAAACGCTGGTCGTGGATCGATGAAAACAATTATTCCAATTAAGTATTTTTTATTGTTACAGTGTAAAGACTCGTCGATAAAGTACCCCGCTCACCCACGCAAATCTTTTTTCTAAAACTTAACTAGACGACTATTACGACTAATAACACATGTTTAATTCTGATTTGAGGGAAATTTTTGGGGGCTTATAAGAATATTACATCACATATATGAATTAAAAATGCATGACTAAAGGACAGAGTTAGCGTAAATAGCTAACTCAAAAAATATGCGAGACGCTAACGTTTTCTAAAGGTTATATTTATGGATGGCAGAGAGTATACTCGCTCTCTAGCCGGCGGTCTCACGCGCAATGAAGCGCTTCCTACCGTTGCGTCTCTGTTATTACTCCTCCCCACTTCTTTTTCCGCTCTCTGGCGGGCGCTGAGGGAAAGGGCGCTCTGCTAGACTGCTTCCTGTCTGTCAGGCAAAACGACGGAAATCGCCATGATGTGTTTTTAACACACGAAGGTGGCCTTGATAGGTCTTTAATACTCCAAGAAAAAAATAACGAGCATAAATCATTTGAAAGGGCGACAAGGAACTTCGCGCTTCAAGATTTTTTTATTTCTAAGGTTTTTTTACACGTGGAATTGGTACTAAAACATAAATATATAAACAAATAATGAAATATGGGCTAACATTATAGTTAAATAAGGCTTGCAATACAGCTACAGCATGCGCAGACACTCAAGCTAAAAAATACAGGAGCTTTCAAAACATGCATTTCCCACTTAGAAAATATATAATAACACTCAATGTAAAGTACAGAGAACCTTCATGCATGCTGTCTTTGAGAAGTAAAATAGCATGACAGGGACTTTAAAATAGGCGATTATGCTGCATAAATAGTCGTTGTCGGTAAAGTACCCCGCCCGCCCACGCAAGCACGATTTCTCTCTCCCCCTTTTGCGCTAGCACATCGCTGCATTAGTATAATTACCGATCCATTAATACGGTATGTTGCAGACACCAACGATTTATATAGTGGTTTACACATTCCTTGCAAAATGTGTTGTATACCCCTGAGGAGGGGTAAACCAGGGTCCGCTCGGGAAATTCCGGTTTTAAGTGGCATTCATAGACGCACGTCCTACGACGTTAATGGAAAGTTTCCTAACAGCATACTTTGAGGAGAGATAACATCTCCCATATACCAGTGAATGTTTCAAATATAACACTTGAGTAGGTTTTTAGCAAAAGACGTATTCAAACAATAGCCCTAGCGTTATACATGCAGGAGGATTTCTCTACAGCCATATTATCTCCACGACTCTGAAATTCCCCATGTCTAAAAATCACAGGATCCATACATCGCTCTAGGAAAATTATATCAGGAGAAAGAATATTTTTTCATTATTTTTACTCTAAGATAATAGTTAAATGATACGTGCCATACGTTATTTATAAATAAATAAATAAATAAATAATGAAATATGAGTCTCCCTAAACTGACAGGGGTAACAAACGATGTTTTTAAAGAAATTAAAAAGGTAATGTATGTTTGTCTATAATACCTGATGGAACAGGAGTATACAGGTTTAGACAGGTACATTTGACATACAAGGGCTTTCCTGATGTCTAAAAATTATAGGATCCCCACATCGCTCCAGCGTGATAATAAATAAATAGCAATCTTCTCTGCGGGGTAACGTGTCTACTTCACATTCGAGAAGCTCCGAGTTCGAATCTCGGCTAGGTGAGTTACCGGATAAGGGCAAACCCTCCCATTAAGCGTCTTTATAAGCGCAGATGTATATTGAGTGTTTTTTAAAATGATTTCTCATTTGCCTGAAAAGACCGTACTTATCGGAAAAAACCTCTCAATATAGATGATGCTGTAAATCTTCTAACTTGTTTAGTCGCATTTTATGTATGCAGCTGTCAAATAAAGGAATTGCTTGTATGACAGCGATAATAAACTGATTTTTATGGAATGTTAAACAAAAAAATATGATTCGGAAAGGGCGATAAGAAGGGTATTGTATTTAGAATTAAAACGGGAGAAAGAATTCAACTTAAGCACCTCTTCATTTCTAGGACATTCCCTTAAATATATTCAATAGGGGTGGCCCAGATCCTGATGAGGAGATGTGTTTATGTCGGAACCGGCATCATAATTTAATCTTGAAGAAAGAAGATCCGTAACTAGGACCGCCTGTAATAAAGATAGTATTCTAAGACGACTACGCAACTAAGGTAATTTGTGTGTAACACACTAACTAATCGAGCGAAATGGTCTAGGTGATAAAGTCTGCATACGGAGGTCGAGGGTTTAATTCATGCAGGTGACACTCCAGAACCGGGGGGGTTCGCTGTTTCCGGTAATATTTAATACTGAACACAGGTTTCCTATGTTGTATGGTGTATAGGAACTGTATAACACTGTAGTTAAACATCCGTAGAGGGAAGCTCATTCGAAAGTATCACATCAGGCATTTTCTTTATGTGTTATGGATATGTGTAGAAATTTTCAAGTAATACATTATAAGAAATTAACTATCGCAACTATTTCCCTTTTGTCAAGGCACCAATAAGGTTTATTATTATTATTATTATTATTATTATTATTATTATTATTATTTGTATTACTATTGTCGTCAAGAAAGCTTTTTTGTTTATTCCATTTAAACAGACTGATGTTTTAGTCCCCAGGTCTAAAATGATAAGATCCCTACATTGCTCCAGGAAAATTATATAAATAGAAACAATACTTCCTTGGGCGATAAGAAGAGTATCGTATTGAGAATTAAAATGGAGAAAGCATTCAGCTTAAGCATCCCTTCATTTCTAGGACATTCTCTTAAATAAATATTCAAACGGGTGACCAAGAGCCAGATGAGGCGTGTCTGTGTCAGAACGCGCTTCATAGTTTGACCTTGAAGAAAGAAGATCCATAACTAGGACCATCTGTAATCAAGATAGTGCTCTAAGACGACTACGCAGCTAAGGTCATTTGCATGTAACGCACTAACTAATCGATCTGGATGGTTCAGGTGGTAACATCTATGGCCCGCATTCGTAAGTTCCATTTCCAGTAGCTGGCACTCCTGACCCCGGGGGTTTTCGGGGTTTTCCCTGGTCACTAGGCGAATGCTGCGAAGGTTCATTACAGCAGCGAATTTTTCCTCCATTCCGTTTCACCATAATTCTCATTTTACTCCACCTTTCATCTCCCCGGCTCTGACCGGTAATATTTAATACTGAACACCGGAACTCATGCGATACAAATATTTTATGAATAAAGAAACATAGGTGTATATTGCATGTAGCTAGCTAAGGATAGGAATGGGGTAGTGTTTAAAACAGGAATTTTCGCACCCTCGAGGTAAAATACAGTGAACGCCCTCAAAGCATCCATTTCCTAGAAGATAAGGTGTGTAGGTCCTGCATATAGAGTGCTCTCCTTAAACAGTCGTAGAAGGAAGGGAAAGCCATTCGAGTGCATGGCTTTTACTTCTCTTTTGATGTGACAGCATATACAAGTAGTAATGTTGTGTGCTTAAACATGTCGTACGGTGACTAGACCGTCTGTCTCCTGATGACGTCATATGGTGGAGTTAGAGTATTGTCAAGAGTGGTGTACAACAAACCCGTTTTTACGGTATGGTTCAGGTGGTAACGTCTATGTTTCGCATTCGAGATGTTCCCGTTTCGATTCCCGTCGGTCGCTCACTCTAACCCCGGAATTTTGCGGTTTTTCCTCATTGACAAAAGGCGAATGCCGGAGTGGTGTATGCTACCACGATTTCCTTTACCCTTCATTCTATTATATTCGCATCTTTCACATGTACTTCTAGGTTTCGCGTCGTATGGTGAATGCTTGCTCAAGGATACTTGTCCCTTGCTCGGTTGACGGATCGTTCATCATCCTCACTAGCTAGCTCGTGTTTCCTCACACATGCGCCGCAAACACACCCCAATCAGCGTTTAATTATATTAATCAATCAAAATAGATGGGGCAGGGATACTTCAATCAACTGCCTACGTCCACTCCTTAGGATCGTGATACCCGGACGTTAGAAAACAATATAGCATTTGTTAGCAGAATAAACCCCTGATTTTTTTCAATAGCGTTAGATGAAGTTATGCATGGACGAACATTACCTGATTGATTGACACCGATATTTAGAACCTTACCCCTTCCCTCGATTTACGGGGGTGGTGGGGACACGCGACGAGAACAATACCCCACTGTCCCAGTTCTCGGGCCTGCGGCATCTATTTGCAGCCTGGAGTGTTAAGTGTTTTCACACCTCACCTTATCGGAAACAATACGCACTGTCCCACTTCTCTGCTGGGCGGCATTCAGACCAGGCCACAAAGAGGGGGCGTAGTCGGCTGCGTGTGGAACAAAGGGATATCACATTAAAAAGTCAATCGGATTACACCCTTGTCAATTGGCGGCATCTTGCTTTGTGGGCTTAAACAGCCATCCTATTCCTACTCACAAGATAACATTAAATTGGTAGATCGATCCTAGTTAGGCAGCTAGGCTGCGAGTGTGTCTAGATTACATGTGGCAACAGTGAGCCCCATTTAAACTGTACTGTCTTTTAAGCGTGAGACTCGATAGAGTTTCGGGAAGCATCTATTTTTATGTACGCTTGTGCAGATGGGATAGACGTGATAGTTTTAGCGTGGGTAAGTAGCAGTTGATAGCCACGGAAGAATGTGGATCAGCGGTGAACCTCGCGTGCTGAAAAGCGACGGCTTAGGTCGAGCTAACCGGGCGAAACTCTCATATTCTATACAAAATATAAGGTGAACATCAGTATAAAATATGTTTGTGTCTGAATTGTCTGTCTCTGCTTTTATTCTTGTAATAAATAACTCCAGGTATTTCCCGTAATTCCTCAGCCCGCCAAGCAAGTTCACTCATATAACCGGATGTAAATTTTGTTTTCTGTTTCATTGTCTTAAAGAAAAGGCATTAGGTAAGAGTTTTCAGGTCATCGTAGTCCCCTGGTTCGACCCTGGCCGAGACAGTTGAAGCAATGACCCAGGATATACACCATGACTTCTGTGAGCAAAGGCTTGCCATGTTACTTCATTTAACTTATTTGCTGCAATATTACCTTCATTATATATTGTACATTAAATCTCTTTATAGTTACTATGTGCTATGTCACGTCTAGAATTGTTTTAATTAAATTCTCGGTTTTTTCTTTCTTTCTTTTTTTTGTTTGTCTTGCTTTTTGCTATATCACCATTAGTGGTTTTATGGTGATATTTCCCACGTATTAAAGTAGTTTGTCTTAATTATGTTTTATGTCTGATAGACTGGAATAAAGGATCTAATGCCCTTAACTCCAACATAAGTGTCAATAATACATATGTGCGTAACATACTACCGTTACTAAATTTCACCACCATATGAGTTGTAATCCTATAATAAAGGAGACCTAAAGAATTCTTAAACGTAATTAATTAAACAATCATAGAGGTCACTGTAGGAGAATTAACGTTAATTCGCGGGTAATGTCGCTGCTTTCAAGGTTAATCCTTCTTGCCATAACAAAGCGGTTTACGAGCTTTCAGAAAGAGCAAGTAATGCTCATTGCGCTACAGATCTTGCATTAAACTGCTTTTCTCTAAGACATATAAAAACTACGTGGCATGCAGATATTGAGTATGGTAGAGACGACAAATAGATTTTACACATACCATAACAAGGGCAGTTAACTTCCGGAAATTCAGATGCGAGTGTTCTTATAATCATTAGGTTTCTGTCAAAACAGTTAAAACGTAAAGCTCGGAAACCTCTCTCCTTATGAAAAATATAACTTATTAACAGTGAATTAGTGAATTGCCGTTGCTATGCAACCAAACCTTCTGGAAAATGAAGATTTTAGCAAGCTGTACTCACGTCTGTCGATGAAACGAAAATGGCCTAAAAATCCAGATGAATTGCTTGGACGAAAATCTGTGTGGAACTCGAGCACAAGTCCAGGCCCTGAGCTATACAGCACGTGTGGTATATCGGTAAAGCTGCCGCAGAGTAGTCCGGACCATGGAGTATATTGATTCACTTCTGGGCGTTCAAGATGCAGGAAGAGTCTTAGGAAGTCCCCACGTTCACATCTGCAAAAATCAAAACATCATTTACATTGCTATCGTGCAGAGAAATATAAAATTCATTTGGAAGTACCACAATAAACACGAACGTTTTTTACTTTGTATCTTCGAAGCTAGTACCAGTTTCTGTAATCTTGGCGGCCGTGTTGCAACATTTTCCTTTAACAAACCCTTCAGGGACCTTCACCTTACTGCGGTAAGAATTTGACCAAGGTAATCATTACACAGTGGTGCACCAATGTTCACCGCAGTTTAACTGACCGTGCTTAGCTCACAGGTGCTCATCTTGGTTGAGGGAATTGCTTATTGCAGGTAAACTCTGAACGCACCGGAAGTACATTGGGTCATCTCATTTTCACTTGTTCTACCTCTGTGCTGAAACATATGCATGTACTTGTTCATCGTGCAATGCAGGAAAGCAAAAGTAGTCCCAGTTTCTCTAAATGTGAGGTAGATATGTTATTAACTTAGCATGCAATTTTAAGAAAAGGTAGAAAGAAAAGAGAGATGAGCAATAACTTAAAGATAGAAACGTTGGAAAAGCTGGGCTTACAATTGTGTAGAAGAAATATGCTAAACTATTATGTATTTTTCCCTTTATTTTCACACTAATTACAGTTCTATTTATTTTAGTCGATATTTCCTTCTGAAACAGACAGAAAAAAGAAAGAATTATTCCCAGATAAAGCTTGAACTCGGAAACTCTTGCATAGGTGGTGCACACGCTACCACAACACCACGATGACAACTTGAGATTTTCGCAGTGAGCTCGATAGGTTATCAAATTTTTACTACACATTGAAATTAATGTATTCTAAAATCCTGAAAATGTGTAGTTGCACTAATTACATTTATTGCTCCCCTTATTTTTACATTGCTCTTACAACCATGGTTTAGCTAATATAATTATAGTATGTAATACTGTGGGTAGAGTATATAGGTCCATCCTGGGCCACTTTTTTGCGTTTATATGGGAAAAGATAGGGAAAACGAGGGTATATGCGGAGGTTCACGGAGGAAAATGCGTTTATATGGGGAAGATAGGGACTACGAGGATCGATGCTAGGCTAGATAGAGGTTGAAGGAATGAGGATGTGCTTTATATGATAGATACGTGGAATACGAGGAGAAGTGTTGGACTAGATAGGGGTTGAGATATGGAATATGCATTTATATGGGAAAGATAGGGAAAACGTGAACAGAGGCTAGGATAGACAGATGCTGAAGCAGGGGAATATGAACATATTTACAGGAGAGATAGGGGATACGTGGAGAGGTACTAGACTATTCAGGGTTTGAAGGGTAGAGTATGACTTTTTATATGAAGAGACGAGGAAAACGAGGGTATATGCTAAGTTGAGAGAACCTTCAAGGAGGAAAATATGCGTTTATATGGGAGAGATAGGGAAAACGAGGAGAGTTCTGAGGTAGAGCAGGGACTGAAGGAGGGAGAGATATGCTTTATACGACAGAGATAGGGCATACGAGGGGAGGTGCTAGTGCAGACAGAGGTTAAGGAGTACGGTATATGTTTATATGAGGAATATATGGAAAACGGGGGCAGGCGGTATGATAGACAGAAGCTGGGCCACTTTTACGTTTATATGGGAAAGGATAGGGAAACCGAGGGTAGATGCGACAGTTCAAGGAGGAAAATGCGTTTATAGGGAAGAGATAGGGAATACGAGGGCTGATGCTAGGCTAGGCAGATGCTGAAGGAGGGAGGGATACGCTTTATACGAGAGAGATAGGGAATACAAGGAAAGATGCTACACTAAACAGGACTTGAAGGGTAGAATATGGCGTTTTATATGAGCGAGATAGCGAACCGAGGAGAGGTATTAGGCTAGGAGGTTTGAATGATAGAGTAGGAGTTTATATGCGAGAGATAGGGAATACGAGGGTGTTTGCTAGGCTAGACAGGGTTGAAGTAGGGGAATGCGTCTTATATGAGAGAGGTAGGGGAATATGAGGAGAAGTGCTAGGCTAGACGGGCTTTGAGGTGTGGAGTATGACTTTTATGGTAAAGATAGGGAAAACGCGAACAGATAATAGGCTAGACAGATAATGATGGAGGGGGATGTAAGTTTATAAGGGAGAGATAGGGAATACGAGGAGAGGTGCTAGACTAGATAGATGATTAAGGAGGAGGGGATACGCTTTATACGGAAGAGATAGGGAATACGAGGGAGGTACTACACCATACAGGACTTGAAGGGTAGAATATGTCGTTTTTATATGGGAGAGCTAGCAAACCGAGGAGAGGTATTAGACAGGAAGGTTTGAAGAACAAAAGTATGCGTTTATACGGAGAGACGAGGAAAACGAAGGTAGGTGCCAGGTTGATAGGGTCTTCAAGGAGGAAAATACATTTATATGAGAGCGGTAGGGAATACGAGGAGAGACGCTAGTCTAGACATGGGTTGAGAAGCAGAGTATGCGTTTATATGAGGTGAAATATGGAAAACGGGAGAGATACAAGGATAGACAGGGGTTGAAAGAGGAGGAATGTAGGTTTATACGGTAATATAGAGAGTAATTCGATTATAAAACTTTTATCATCCAACGTTACAACACTTTTATATACTTTTTTCTAAACCTTACAAACTTTATATATGTTAAACTAGGGCGCGAAACGGAGAGAGACAAACTGTATATCGGTTTACAGTGTAATATACGTCCTAACCTATGCCCACCTTGTATGTTCTGCATCTTCTCATTGTCTATTCAGTCCTAACATAATGACGTAACAAGACGTAACCAACAAACGTAACCACGTAACAAGACGTAACACAACGTAACATAACGGCATGACAAGACGACACACTAAGTAACATAAGCACGTATCCTCATAACATCACGTGACATCGCGTAACCAGAAACGTCACACGACGTAACAACACGTAGCAACTATGTAACTATGTAACAAAACGTAAGAACAACACGTAACCAGCCCATTGCTAAGGCGATCTAAACTAATTCATCCTTCATAACTTAGACAATAAGTACGAGAACCCAGCCTAGATTAACCCGACCAATCCTAAACGATCCTCTCATCATCTATTCTACTCGGTCATCGACTAACCTAATCTGGCTAACCAAAGATAACCTCAACTTTCTTTTAGTGAAATTGCAATGTTTTATTCAGGTTTTATTATTCCAGAGTTTTAATTGAAAAGTTTACGTCAACATACCTTTATTTTAGTTCGTTGTAGGCGTCTCTCCCCTTTTTATCTAGGCTTGAGACTAGCACTAGGATTGCTCCTAATGGCAGGGTTACCACCTTCCCTTCCATCTTCTTCTTTCTTCATCGGTCGTCAGCTAGCTGCATATACAGCACACGGAGAACCTTCATTTTTTTAAGATTGTACACTCACGAGAAAATCTTCATATTCGACTTACATTCTCTTATGCACTACTTGTAATGCTGTAATGTCCATAGGCGTATGTCGTTATACCGTCCTCAGCAATAATTCTTTTATCGTCGTATGGTGTCAATGTAATTTTATTCACTTGTACTGTGGCAAGAGCATGCTGTCGCGACAGGATCAGATTCATGGGCCTTCTGATAATTTCTCTGGTTTTAAGGCTGTCAGTATAGCTCTCGAACGTGACGTACTGCTTAATAGCACTACGTTTTATACCTTTAATCTTTTTTATCATTGAACCGTCGATATCTAGGGCATACATTTTAGGTCGTAGCCCTACAAAGCGTTGAATGATTTTACCATTAGTCTCATCTTTAAATTTCCCAAGTACCTTCTTGTTTAGAGGTGAATAGCATATATGGCTTATAGGATAATCAGCAGTATCTAGGTGCTCAAGAAAACGTAGCTTATCCTGGTACACATCTTCAGTTGTAACACGATGAATGAACGAATCGGTGTCCATATACATAAGCTTCAGGTTTTCAGCTCCATAATACGGTAACAACACATCATAGTGATACCGGTACATTAATGTCTTGGAGATATCCAACACACTCATACCGATGTATATAGGCTTGTTGAACACGATCTGTCGGGAGGCCATATGTACAGCACCTAGATTAGAAGCATATATCGTCGTGTCGATAAACGTTGGCTTTGCAATTAACTTTTCAAAATTCTTCTCATTTGTCACCAGCCGTATATCCATACGATTACGCAGGTTCTCCATAGTTTTTCCGAACATAGCATTGTTGAACAATTTGTAGAGATCCTTCTCAAAATCATTTGAGGCCTGTTGTCGTAGTCTGTTGTTAACTTCCACATACGGTTTTAACCATCGAGACTGTTGGAATTGTAGCACACGATGGATTTTTGTTAACCGTAGTCCATGATCAAGAGCTTGCTTCAACGCCATGTAATGCACTACATACTTATTTCGAGGTCCTAGATGAGGTATCAGTTTCTTTGTAGGAGAGTCCTTAGGCGTCATACACTCAGGCAGGAAAGGTAGATCGTTGTGTAGATCGTGAAGTTCTGCAGGATACTCGATGTCGACTTCTAATATGTAACCGTAAGGATCATCTTCTTGTAGTCTTTCTAAGTCAATTTTTTCAGGTGATACCCACTCAAATCTACCATAAGGGAGAGCGTGACTCATTGCCCACCCATATTGGTTGTTGGCGTCCTCATAGGTAATAAATTGGGTTGGTCTCGACGGATCATACTTCTCCATGTAGGTGTTATTAGCCTCCGCATAGCGGTGGGAAACTTGACATAAACCTCCTCTTATGCCAGATTCCACCATGAGTAATTGATCATAATCTTGTAACAATTCCAGCTGAATTCCAGTGTACAGTAACATGGCATCCCATGTAAGTCCTGGAGAGGTGAAATAATGTGCAGGGTCGACTTTGTGTGTTTTGAGTGTTTGCTCCCTAAATGTCTCAAAGACATCAGCTAGGAGAAGCACATCAGAGATTAAGTAGAGGTCGCTGTACTCACCCAGGTTTCTGACATTAAACAGCTCCCATACATTTTTAGCATGATCGTAGTCAGCATCACTAATTTCCTCTTCATTTAATTTATTGTAGAAGGAGTCCTTAGGAGGTAAGCAGGTTTCGCTCAAGACGTCCCATGAAGTGATGTAATCATAGGGAAATACACCCTTACGGGTCATCAACTTCAACTTGTCTTCTCCGAAGTACTTCAATGTTTCAGGATACGATGTTAGATTTTTTACCAGCTTATCCAAGCTTGTACTCAGGAACCGAAAACTATCTACAAACCGTAGCTTTATATCTCCGACATACTTGGAGAATGATATATAGCTTTCTTCAGAGCTAGGAATTACTTCCACCCGCTCACTTGTACATCCCAGCTCCTTAACAATGAAGTGTGAGTCATATCCACTGAGGTTGTGCATGAAGACAGGGATATATTTAGGTGTTTTGCAGGCTAAATTACATTCATTATGCAGACTCCCCCGATATTCACCACTGATGTGATCATGGTCGCGTACTTTAGAGTTCTCTTCAGTAAAGGTTTTTCCGGACAAGTAGCATACTGTAGAGGCGCTGCAATCCAACTGCTGTTGATCTGTAAGTTTCAGGGGCATGACAGATTTGTATATATTATTAATCTCCTTTGCAAGGAATGACAGGTATTCCATAAACTTCTGAGCAGCATCAACACCACGATATACATAGGGATGCTTAGGAAGACCAGTTTCCAGATGTTCAACGTTGGTTGATGGTTTAACGTAAACACAGAAGCTCATTGCTGTGTGCTCTTGATAAGGGGTTGTATAGCAAGTTTCAGGACTGGGAATACACGTATGACATGGAGTGAGAATACTCTCAAAATCCGCATAGATGACGTAAGGTAGTTTCAGCATCCTCTCCACATTTTTAAACTGTACAATTGATTTATCCTTTGTAGGTATAACTACCCTTGCAACACCATGCTGATTACAGATGGATGCATGTTCTTGCAGTTTTTCCAGCCCACTTTGTCCATATCGATTGTCAAAATGTGTAAAGCACCGCTTACAGGTATATATCACTCTACCATGCTTAGTTTTTTGATATCGAACGAGCTTCTCAAAATTCTTGATATATACATAGTGATGTTTTCCACTACTGCCACTCAATAGCAGGAGGTCACAGTGGTCAGGTAGCTCAGTGTCAGCAACCTTTATCGGATACACTTCATGCTTCTCATCCAGGCCGAAAACGTTGATGGACATCCTATTAAGCTTCTCAAATTTAGGTATTTGAGAAAGTGGAGTAGGATAGGAAACACAGCTGAAGTCGTACTTATCTTGAAGTTTCTTATATTTGCTCACCCGTTGAGGCTTGACGCTGACAAATTTGGCTAATATAGAGTACATAAAGCATAGCTCATCAGTTAAATTCTGGATGTTAATGCAGGCTTTTCTTGCTTCAACAGATGGCGGTAGTGGTATGTAGCTACTTCCTCGCAACGGGTTGAACTTGTTGATACGAAGGCGCACCCCTTCCACAGCAAGCAGAGCCCAATTGCTTCCCTTTAGTTGTGATTCCTCCATTTCAGTAACCAATTTCTTCATTTTGGTTTCCAGCATAGAGTCCAGATCCGTTTCTAGGAAAACAGCTTGATTTCTGGTTTTAAATGTCTTGTCACAGGTTTCTCCGATACTGTTAACAAATCTACACTCAGCTAACAGATTAATTTTCAAACTCTTGTGAATACCAAGCTCTTTATGCACAGCCTGGATTATCCGCTGTTTTGCTTCATGCAGGTACATATTCAGGTCCTTAGTCGATTCACATCGTATAAAATACGATTTCAAACGTCCATGGAATGAAGTTTCATATTCTTTCATGTCACACTCCTCCATCGTAGATAACAACTCATGCTTTGTCGGCTCTAATCTACGTTTCTTCGCAGGTCTGTTTATTTCACACGCATCTTCGTGTCGACGACCCTTATAACTGTCTTTGAAGGCTACATTACAATATTTACACTTGAAGAGCTTTTTACAACGTAGCTCATGTCGTCTTTTATCATACACACGGAGGAACTTCTTACAGCATTTACCACAAGAATATCCTGAGACACTAGGAATGATATCCTTATACGAGGACTTATTCATTTTTCTTCTTGATATAATAAGGTATTTACCTTTCTTCAAGGAAATGTACGCCTTGATATCACTTAGAAAGCTGATTATTTTCTGAGAGAACAGCGATGTTAACACCTCAGAGATGATCAACAGAATGAATTTCAATGCTAGAGGATGCTCTATTTATAGAGGAAGCACGAACCTTTATGCATCAATTATATAACGTATTAACCCTTATTCAAGGAAATGTACTCTTCTTCACATTGATAACACTTTAGATTATTTTCTGAGAGAACAGCGATGTTAACACTTTAGAGATGATCAACGGAATGAATTTCAATACTCAAGTACGCTCTATTTATAGAGAAAGCACGAACCTTTTTTTAATCAATTATATCCTGATTATTAATACTAAAAACGGTGATGAAGCGTGTAAGCTCTTACATATTTCAATTCGTGTTACACTGATGTTCGAGCGTCTCCGTATAGCTTCGTATGCTTAGAGAGAAAGTGTAAAGTATTGTGAAGATGTTATGTATTGTTCGGCTATAATCGTACAGATTCGGAGAGCTTGACTGGTGAAGGTGATGAACGATCCGTCGACCGAGCAGGAGGCAAGCATTCCCTTCGCGCAACGAAACCTAGATGCAAAAGAAAGAAAATCGTGATAGATGAGAAACCATCCAGACATTCGCCTACAGACCAGGCAAAACCATGAAAAATATGTCAGAGTAAACAACCAACGACAATCGAACGAGGGAAACCATCAGATTACTCTAGAAGCATAAAGTTGCAAATGAAAGAAAATCGTGATAGATGAGAACCCACTCAGGCATTCGCCTGCACACCAGGGGAAACCATGAAAAAAATCAAAGGGCTGAGCGACTGACGGATAGAGTGTGCGACCGACAGGGAAATCAAGCAAAAGGTCTCTAGAGACAAAAAAGGTGCAATTGAAATGGAATCATGATAGCAAATACCACTACAGCATTAGGCAGCAGACCAGCGAAAATCGTGAGAAACGTAAGGTCAGAGTAAGCAATCGATGGAAATCTAACCCCTGAACCCTAGAAATTCACGTGAAAAAATACAAATAAAATGGTTTGAAAGGGAATCGTGATAGCAAATACCACTACTGCATTAGGCAGCAGACCAGCGAAAATCATGAGAAACGTAAGGTCAGAGTGCTCGTCCCTACGGGAATCGAATCCGAGACATCTCGAATGCAAAGTGCTGCCGTTATTGTCTGAACAAAACAGTAAAAACAGACCTCATTAGCAGTCGCCATGCTTAAGCACGTTAACTTTCACCATATGACGTCACAGTCGGGGACAGTTTGACTGTCGCAGCCATGTCGAGACATGCATCTCATATTCTAGCATCATACCAACGTACTCACTACGCTCGCAAAGATAATCTAAAATTTCATCGTTGAAATACTTTGGAAATAGCGTAGAAGTTTTTCAGCCCTTATTTAATTAAAATTCATGTATATACCCTATTATTTAGTGATTTTTTCAATAATTTCTTCCTCTCATTCGTCAAAAATCAGTGTACAATACGCATTTTTATACGTTTTAATGTTCGTTTATTTTTAAAACGAAGAGGGGAAGTGAGGGGAAATACATACGTTTACAGAGCTTTTTATGTGACGGTGTTAATAAAATTTTTTTTTTTACTATTACCGATTATATCCTTGGATTGTAGCTCGTTATTGATTGTTGTTCCAAGTCGGGCTGGAGGACTTGGATTGAATCCAGTGACGTGAATACAAAGTCATCCTCGAATAAATAAAAAAAGGTAATTAAAAATAAAATAGTGAACGTACGATATTACATTTATATCAGTAACTAATTTCTTTGTTATGTATATTTGGACATCTGTCATCCTGACGAATATTATATCTCTTAGATGAATGTATATTTAAATGGTATAGTGAGCGTAAATAACTAGATTACGTAAGACGCTGGCGCGCGCTGCGTTGGTATATGCATGCCACTACGTATAGGTCCGAACCTTACGGCGCGCTGTGCCTAACTGAAGGGTCTCACCTCTCTCTCCCAGCGCGTCTGTTCCGCCTCCCCCCTCCCCTCTGTCTCTTTCTCAGTGTTTGGTACTTCATGGCACGGCCTACTTTACCGCTATCTGTCGGACGCTGAAAGAAGGTGTCTTCTCTGTACCTCGCACTGTCGGGCGCTCGCTTCTTTATCGACATGTAAGGTCCGCTTCTAAAAGATGACTGAAGCGGCCATGTTAGCTTTTCAATACATGAAGACAGCCAATACAGTTGTTAACGTTCGCTTTGGTTTTAAAAGAAATTTAAAAATAGATTGCAAGATATTATCTTTAACAAAGGAAGTCTTAAAAATGAAAATATAACAATCTTTATACTAAATACAAATAACGGTCATGGCAGCTTTAAAATGTAGATGCTTTAAGCTAAAAAAATACAATACATTTATTAAAACATTTCCTAATTCGATTCTACAAGCTACACATCTGAGTAAATCTGAAAAAAAATTATTGTTCGTAATTACGGGCAAATACAGCGGTTTTAAAAATAAACGAAGATTAAAACGTATAAAAATGCGTATTGTACACTGATTTTTGACGAATGAGAGGAAGAAATTATTGAAAAAATCACTAAATAATAGGGTATATACATGAATTTTAATTAAATAAGGGCTGAAAAACTTCTACGCTATTTCCAAAGTATTTCAACGATGAAATTTTAGATTATCTTTGCGAGCGTAGTGAGTACGTTGGTATGATGCTAGAATATGAGATGCATGTCTCGACATGGCTGCGACAGTCAAACTGTCCCCGACTGTGACGTCATATGGTGAAAGTTAACGTGCTTAAGCATGGCGACTGCTAATGAGGTCTGTTTTTACTGTTTTGTTCAGACAATAACGGCAGCACTTTGCATTCGAGATGTCTCGGATTCGATTTCCGTAGGGACGAGCACTCTGACCTTACGTTTCTCACGATTTTCGCTGGTCTGCTGCCTAATGCAGTAGTGGTATTTGCTATCACGATTCCCTTTCAAACCATTTTATTTGTATTTTTCACGTGAATTTCTAGGGTTCAGGGGTTAGATTTCCATCGATTGTTTACTCTGACCTTACGTTTCTCACGATTTTCGATGGTCTGCACCCTAATGCTGTAATGGTATTTGCTATCATGATTCTCTTTCAATTGCATCTTTTTTGTCTCTAGAGACCTTTTGCTTGATTTCCCTGTCGGTCGCACACTCTATCCGTCAGTCGCTCAGCCCTTTGATTTTTTTCATGGTTTCCCCTGGTCTGCAGGCGAATGCCTGAGTGGGTTCTCATCTATCACGATTTTCTTTCATTTGCAACTTTATGCTTCTAGAGACATGGCGGTGATAGGCAAACTGTCCCCGACTGTGACGTCATATGGTGAAAGTTAACGTGTTTAAGCACTGTCGACTGCTAATGAGGTCTGTTTTTACTGTTTTGTTCAGACAATAACGGCAGCACTTTGCATTCGAGATGTCTCGGATTCGATTCCCGTAGGGACGAGCACTCTGACCTTACGTTTCTCACGATTTTCGCTGGTCTGCTGCCTAATGCAGTAGTGGTATTTGCTATCACGATTCCCTTTCAAACCATTTTATTTGTATTTTTTCACGTGAATTTCTAGGGTTCAGGGGTTAGATTTCACCTTACGTTTCTCATGATTTTCGATGGTCTGCACCCTAATGCTGTAGTGGTATTTGCTATCATGATTCCATTTCAATTGCATCTTTTTTGTCTCTAGAGACCTTTTGCTTGATTTCCCTGTCGGTCGCACACTCTATCCGTCAGTCGCTCAGCCCTTTGATTTTTTTCATGGCTTCCCCTGGTCTGCAGGCGAATGCCTGAGTGGGTTCTCATCTATCACGATTTTCTTTCATTTGCAACTTTATGCTTCTAGAGACATGGCGGTGATAGGCAAACTGTCCCCGACTGTGACGTCATATGGTGAAAGTTAACGTGTTTAAGCACTGTCGACTGCTAATGAGGTCTGTTTTTACTGTTTTGTTCAGATAATAACGGCAGCACTTTGCATTCGAGATGTCTCGGATTCGATTCCCGTAGGGACGAGCACTCTGACCTTACGTTTCTCACGATTTTCGCTGGTCTGCTGCCTAATGCAGTAGTGGTATTTGCTATCACGATTCCCTTTAAAACCATTTTATTTGTATTTTTTCACGCGAATTTCTAGGGTTCAGGGGTTAGATTTCACCTTACGTTTCTCACGATTTTCGATGGTCTGCACCCTAATGCTGTAGTGGTATTTGCTATCATGATTCCATTTCAATTGCATTTTTTTGTCTCTAGAGACCTTTTGCTTGATTTCCCTGTCGGTCGCACACTCTATCCGTCAGTCGCTCAGCCCTTTGATTTTTTTCATGGTTTCCCCTGGTCTGCAGGCGAATGCCTGAGTGCGTTCTCATCTATCACGATTTTCTTTCATTTGCAACTTTATGCTTCTAGAGTAATCTGATGGTTTCCCTCGTTCGATTGTCGTTGGTTGTTTACTCTGACATATTTTTCATGGTTTTGCCTGGTCTGTAGGCGAATGTCTGGGTGGTTTCTCATCTATCACGATTTTCTTTCTTTTGCATCTAGGTTTCGTTGCGCGAAGGGAATGCTTGCCTCCTGCTCGGTCGACGGATCGTTCAACACCTTCACCAGTCAAGCTCTCCGAATATGTACGATTATAGCCGAAAAATACATAACATCTTCACAATACTTTACACTTTCTCTCTAAGCATACGAAGCTATACGGAGACGCTCGAACATCAGTGTAACACGAATTGAAATATGTAAGAGCTTACACGCTTCATCACCGTTTTTAGTATTAATAATCAGGATATAATTGATTAAAAAAAGGTTCGTGCTTTCTCTATAAATAGAGCGTACTTGAGTATTGAAATTCATTCCGTTGATCATCTCTAAAGTGTTAACATCGCTGTTCTCTCAGAAAATAATCTAAAGTGTTATCAATGTGAAGAAGAGTACATTTCCTTGAATAAGGGTTAATACGTTATATAATTGATGCATAAAGGTTCGTGCTTCCTCTATAAATAGAGCATCCTCTAGCATTGAAATTCATTCTGTTGATCATCTCTGAGGTGTTAACATCGCTGTTCTCTCAGAAAATAATCAGCTTTCTAAGTGATATCAAGGCGTACATTTCCTTGAAGAAAGGTAAATACCTTATTATATCAAGAAGAAAAATGAATAAGTCCTCGTATAAGGATATCATTCCTAGTGTCTCAGGATATTCTTGTGGTAAATGCTGTAAGAAGTTCCTCCGTGTGTATGATAAAAGACGACATGAGCTACGTTGTAAAAAGCTCTTCAAGTGTAAATATTGTAATGTAGCCTTCAAAGACAGTTATAAGGGTCGTCGACACGAAGATGCGTGTGAAATAAACAGACCTGCGAAGAAACGTAGATTAGAGCCGACAAAGCATGAGTTGTTATCTACGATGGAGGAGTGTGACATGAAAGAATATGAAACTTCATTCCATGGACGTTTGAAATCGTATTTTATACGATGTGAATCGACTAAGGACCTGAATATGTACCTGCATGAAGCAAAACAGCGGATAATCCAGGCTGTGCATAAAGAGCTTGGTATTCACAAGAGTTTGAAAATTAATCTGTTAGCTGAGTGTAGATTTGTTAACAGTATCGGAGAAACCTGTGACAAGACATTTAAATCCAGAAATCAAGCTGTTTTCCTAGAAATGGATCTGGACTCTATGCTGGAAACCAAAATGAAGAAATTGGTTACTGAAATGGAAGAATCACAACTAAAGGGAAGCAATTGGGCTCTGCTTGCTGTGGAAGGGGTGCGCCTTCGTATCAACAAGTTCAACCCGTTGCGAGGAAGTAGCTACATACCACTACCGCCATCTGTTGAAGCAAGAAAAGCCTGCATTAACATCCAGAATTTAACTGATGAGCTATGCTTTATGTACTCTATATTAGCCAAATTTGTCAGCGTCAAGCCTCAACGGGTGAGCAAATATAAGAAACTTCAAGATAAGTACGACTTCAGCTGTGTTTCCTATCCTACTCCACTTTCTCAAATACCTAAATTTGAGAAGCTTAATAGGATGTCCATCAACGTTTTCGGCCTGGATGAGAAGCATGAAGTGTATCCGATAAAGGTTGCTGACACTGAGCTACCTGACCACTGTGACCTCCTGCTATTGAGTGGCAGTAGTGGAAAACATCACTATGTATATATCAAGAATTTTGAGAAGCTCGTTCGATATCAAAAAACTAAGCATGGTAGAGTGATATATACCTGTAAGCGGTGCTTTACACATTTTGACAATCGATATGGACAAAGTGGGCTGGAAAAACTGCAAGAACATGCATCCATCTGTAATCAGCATGGTGTTGCAAGGGTAGTTATGCCTACAAAGGATAAATCAATTGTACAGTTTAAAAATGTGGAGAGGATGCTGAAACTACCTTACGTCATCTATGCGGATTTTGAGAGTATTCTCACTCCATGTCATACGTGTATTCCCAGTCCTGAAACTTGCTATACAACCCCTTATCAAGAGCACACAGCAATGAGCTTCTGTGTTTACGTTAAACCATCAACCAACGTTGAACATCTGGAAACTGGTCTTCCTAAGCATCCCTATGTATATCGTGGTGTTGATGCTGCTCAGAAGTTTATGGAATACCTGTCATTCCTTGCAAAGGAGATTAATAATATATACAAATCTGTCATGCCCCTGAAACTTACAGATCAACAGCAGTTGGATTGCAGCGCCTCTACAGTATGCTACTTGTCCGGAAAAACCTTTACTGAAGAGAACTCTAAAGTACGCGACCATGATCACATCAGTGGTGAATATCGGGGGAGTCTGCATAATGAATGTAATTTAGCCTGCAAAACACCTAAATATATCCCTGTCTTCATGCACAACCTCAGTGGATATGACTCACACTTCATTGTTAAGGAGCTGGGATGTACAAGTGAGCGGGTGGAAGTAATTCCTAGCTCTGAAGAAAGCTATATATCATTCTCCAAGTATGTCGGAGATATGAAGCTACGGTTTGTAGATAGTTTTCGGTTCCTGAGTACAAGCTTGGATAAGCTGGTAAAAAATCTAACATCGTATCCTGAAACATTGAAGTACTTCGGAGAAGACAAGT
This sequence comes from Deroplatys truncata, assembly GCA_030765065.1. Classification (NCBI taxonomy): domain Eukaryota; kingdom Metazoa; phylum Arthropoda; class Insecta; order Mantodea; family Mantidae; genus Deroplatys; species Deroplatys truncata. Next base: position 402,258,896 of record CM060990.1, on the reverse strand, counting down.
TGAAGTTGATGACCCGTAAGGGTGTATTTCCCTATGATTACATCACTTCATGGGACGTCTTGAGCGAAACCTGCTTACCTCCTAAGGACTCCTTCTACAATAAATTAAATGAAGAGGAAATTAGTGATGCTGACTACGATCATGCTAAAAATGTATGGGAGCTGTTTAATGTCAGAAACCTGGGTGAGTACAGCGACCTCTACTTAATCTCTGATGTGCTTCTCCTAGCTGATGTCTTTGAGACATTTAGGGAGCAAACACTCAAAACACACAAAGTCGACCCTGCACATTATTTCACCTCTCCAGGACTTACATGGGATGCCATGTTACTGTACACTGGAATTCAGCTGGAATTGTTACAGGATTATGATCAATTACTCATGGTGGAATCTGGCATAAGAGGAGGTTTATGTCAAGTTTCCCACCGCTATGCGGAGGCTAATAACACCTACATGGAGAAGTATGATCCGTCGAGACCAACCCAATTTATTACCTATGAGGACGCCAACAACCAATATGGGTGGGCAATGAGTCACGCTCTCCCTTATGGTAGATTTGAGCGGGTATCACCTGAAAAAATTGACTTAGAAAGACTACAAGAAGATGATCCTTACGGTTACATATTAGAAGTCGACATCGAGTATCCTGCAGAACTTCACGATCTACACAACGATCTATCTTTCCTGCCTGAGTGTATGACGCCTAAGGACTCTCCTACAAAGAAACTGATACCTCATCTAGGACCTCGAAATAAGTATGTAGTGCATTACATGGCGTTGAAGCAAGCTCTTGATCATGGACTACGGTTAACAAAAATCCATCGTGTGCTACAATTCCAACAGTCTCGATGGTTAAAACCGTATGTGGAAGTTAACAACAGACTACGACAACAGGCCTCAAATGATTTTGAGAAGGATCTCTACAAATTGTTCAACAATGCTATGTTCGGAAAAACTATGGAGAACCTGCGTAATCGTATGGATATACGGCTGGTGACAAATGAGAAGAATTTTGAAAAGTTAATTGCAAAGCCAACGTTTATCGACACGACGATATATGCTTCTAATCTAGGTGCTGTACATATGGCCTCCCGACAGATCGTGTTCAACAAGCCTATATACATCGGTATGAGTGTGTTGGATATCTCCAAGACATTAATGTACCGGTATCACTATGATGTGTTGTTACCGTATTATGGAGCTGAAAACCTGAAGCTTATGTATATGGACACCGATTCGTTCATTCATCGTGTTACAACTGAAGATGTGTACCAGGATAAGCTACGTTTTCTTGAGCACCTAGATACTGCTGATTATCCTATAAGCCATATATGCTATTCACCTCTAAACAAGAAGGTACTTGGGAAATTTAAAGATGAGACTAATGGTAAAATCATTCAACGCTTTGTAGGGCTACGACCTAAACTGTATGCCCTAGATATCGACGGTTCAATGATAAAAAAGATTAAAGGTATAAAACGTAGTGCTATTAAGCAGTACGTCACGCTCGAGAGCTATACTGACAGCCTTAAAACCAGAGAAATTATCAGAACGCCCATGAATCTGATCCTGTCGCGACAGCATGCTCTTGCCACAGTACAAGTGAATAAAATTACATTGACACCATACGACGATAAAAGAATTATTGCTGAGGACGGTATAACGACATACGCCTATGGACATTACAGCATTACAAGTAGTGCATAAGAGAATGTAAGTCGAATATGAAGATTTTCTCGTGAGTCTACAATCTTAAAAAAATGAAGGTTCTCCATGTGCTGTATATGCAGCTAGCTGACGACCGATGAAGAAAGAAGAAGATGGAAGGGAAGGTGGTAACCCTGCCATTAGGAGCAATCCTAGTGCTAGTCTCAAGCCTAGATAAAAAGGGGAGAGACGCCTACAACGAACTAAAGTAAAGGTATGTTGACGTAAACTTTTCAATTAAAACTCTCGAATAATAAAACCTGAATAAAACTATGTAATTTCACTAAAAGAAAGTTGAGGTTATCTTTGGTTAGCCAGATTAGGTTAGTCGATGACCGAGTAGAATAGATGATGAGAGGATCGTTTAGGATTGGTCGGGTTAATCTAGGCTAGGTTCTCGTACTTATTGTCTAAGTTATGAAGGATGAATTAGTTTAGATCGCCTTAGCAATGGGCTGGTTACGTGTTGTTCTTACGTTTTGTTACATAGTTACATAGTTGCTACGTGTTGTTACGTCGTGTGACGTTTCTGGTTACGTGATGTCACGTGATGTTATGAGGATACGTGCTTATGTTACTTAGTGTGTCGTCTTGTCATGCCGTTATGTTACGTTGTGTTACGTCTTGTTACGTGGTTACGTTTGTTGGTTACGTCTTGTTACGTCATTATGTTAGGACTGAATAGACAATGAGAAGATGCAGAACATACAAGGTGGGCATAGGTTAGGACGTATACTTCACTGTAAACCGATATACAGTTTGTCTCTCTCCGTTTCGCGCCCTAGTTTAACATATATAAAGTTTGTAAGGTTTAGAAAAAAGTATATAAAAGTGTTGTAACGTTGGATGATAAAAGTTTTATAATCGAATTACTCTCTATATTACCGTATAAACCTACATTCCTCCTCTTTCAACCCCTGTCTATCCTTGTATCTCTCCCGTTTTCCATATTTCACCTCATATAAACGCATACTCTGCTTCTCAACCCATGTCTAGACTAGCGTCTCTCCTCGTATTCCCTACCGCTCTCATATAAATGTATTTTCCTCCTTGAAGACCCTATCAACCTGGCACCTACCTTCGTTTTCCTCGTCTCTCCGTATAAACGCATACTTTTGTTCTTCAAACCTTCCTGTCTAATACCTCTCCTCGGTTTGCTAGCTCTCCCATATAAAAACGACATATTCTACCCTTCAAGTCCTGTATGGTGTAGTACCTCCCTCGTATTCCCTATCTCTTCCGTATAAAGCGTATCCCCTCCTCCTTCATCATCTATCTAGTCTAGCACCTCTCCTCGTATTCCCTATCTCTCCCTTATAAACTTACATCCCCCTCCATCATTATCTGTCTAGCCTATTATCTGTTCGCGTTTTCCCTATCTTTACCATAAAAGTCATACTCCACACCTCAAAGCCCGTCTAGCCTAGCACTTCTCCTCATATTCCTCTACCTCTCTCATATAAGACGCATTCCCCTACTTCAACCCTGTCTAGCCTCTCCTCGTTTTCCCTATCTCTCCCATATAAACGCATTTTTTCCTCCTTGAAGGTTCTCTCAACCTAGAATATACCCTCGTTTTCCTCGTCTCTTCATATAAAAAGTCATACTCTACCCTTCAAACCCTGAATAGTCTAGTACCTCTCCACGTATCCCCTATCTCTCCTGTAAATATGTTCATATTCCCCTGCTTCAGCATCTGTCTATCCTAACCTCTGTTCACGTTTTCCCTATCTTTCCCATATAAATGCATATTCCATATCTCAACCCCTATATAGTCCAACACTTCTCCTCGTATTCCACGTATCTCTCATATAAAACACATCCTCATTCCTTCAACCTCTATCTAGCCTAGCATCGATCCTCGTAGTCCCTATCTTCCCCATATAAACGCATTTTCCTCCGTGAACCTCCGCATATACCCTCATTTTCCCTATCTTTTCCCATATAAACGCAAAAAAGTGGCCCAGGATGGACCTATATACTCTACTACTGTGATTGTCTGTATTTTCGTTACGTATTCGGTCAGGATATTTAAGGCATCTATCGCGTAACCTTAAGGCATTAAAAATTGCAACGTACTAGAAAAACGTCCCCAGCCGGTCAGGTTTAACCGCAGTAATATTGTCGATAAACTTTTACAATCATGAATGTAACGCGAATGATTGTTCACCGCGGAAAAGTCGGTATTTTACCACGGTAAAATCACGATCGATAATGTTGCAAACTGCGATATATGTAATCTTTACTTATCTGAAGAGATACCAACGTTTATTTATATTATAGTTTACAATGCTCTGTATAATACACTCTGAAAGGGACACAACTTAATAAACTAATTTTCAACGTTACGTTAAAATGCAAATACTGTACCAGACTTTGCTTTTCGATAATGTTCGTGCTTTAAGTTTTAAACCTTATATGTCAATAATATCTTCCACAAATGAACCAAATTCTGCCGATTAACTGTGTACCAATTTCTATTACAAGCTGTAATAAACCTAAGGTATTGGGTGCATAGTGGCAAAAGCAAATGTTTCGGTATTCATTATGTATTGTTACGCAAGACATTCTATGACTTGACAAATTCACCGGTAAGCTGTTGGAAATAATTTTTAATCCTTTCTTTTGGGCGCAATATCGCGCTTTTAAACAGTTCGCGTAAATGCTCAGTAAGATGGCTGAATCATAGTAGATGCTTAAGTATGTTGCATTACCTGGGTCACTTTTGGGTAGGAACCTTTTATTTGTATTTCATTTAAATAAAAGTGTTTACGAGTTACATTATGTCTGTACACGTACCTATCTTTTACTGTTCTTTTTTATTACTGGCATGTTTTCCATTAAAATGTAATAACATAGAAATTGAAAGTAGCTGACAAAAGCCCATGGGGAAACCTTTATACAAAACTGATGACAATTGTGTTGATAATGAGAGCGAGATGTATTGTGCAGCTATTGAAAAGGCCGAGAAAGGGATTATTAATTTTCACAACATAAAGTAGATAAAGACATAGACAACGCAATTATTTATCCTCAATATACCAGTAAAGAGTTGGTCAGTAAACTGAAATAAATAAAACTTCTACGGGACAGAAGAAATAGATCAGAGATACTATTCACTCCTATACGAAGAGTTAATGGCTTGGCTAGATATATTAGAACTTGTCCGGAATTTTTAAGCTGTCTCATTCCAGATAATCCGCAAGATAAGCACCGTATACACCGAACGCACATCGAGTCCCTTAGAAACAAATTCATCCTTGAAAGAAATGCTAATTTGTCAGGAAACTGAAGTAATTCTTAAGTCTTATTTACTTGCAGGAGCACTACGCAGCGGCAGACTCTCTGTTGAAGAGCTTCAGGAATTGACGTAGAGATATTTCGATTTGTAATAGGCTTCAGGTGTTTCAGTTCTCGTCTTCGCCATCTTAGACACAATGAAAGTTCATCTCGTGAACAGAGAGAACAATTAGCTTTACAGTAGTGAGTATGTGTTTTACAACATGTGTCCGCAATTTTCAGAAATGTTATTCATTGGGAGAAATGTTAGTATTGTGTAGCTACTGATAGATTTTAGAGGCCCATGCAGTTTCATAAAATCTAAAGCAGTAACACGGGCTTGACAATAATACAGGGTTATTCTAAATTAGTTACCTGAAAGTATGAATGAATTATTTCGAAACTGTTGACGGAAATTTATTCCGAAGTTCATCAAACCTTATGTCATATCATCAAGTTTTAAACATGGTCGCCAGACTTCGCTACATGCCCTTGCTCGCTCGTCTGGCGGGAAAATGTGAAACACTCGCAACACCTGGAGCCTAGTTAGCAGTCGCCATGGAGTCTTACAGCGGTGCGGAGCGCGCGCATTGTTGTCTGTGGTTTCATGAAACTAAATCGCAAATTACCACACAAAGACGTTTTCGTACAAAGTATCAAAAAATTCCCCCGCAGTTGAAAACTATCAAAACATGGTACGATCGATTCGTAGAAATAGGTTGTGTGGGACACCGAGAGAAAGGACAGGGACGCCCTCCTGTAGCAGGCCACATTGTGGAAGTCCTGAGAACTTATGTACGAAGTCCAAAGAAGTCTACAACTACAGCAAGTTTGGAGCTGACCATTCCACAACCTCTGCCGAGTGACAAAAGGTAGTCACATTGAACATTTGTAAACATTGCAAATAAAACAATGTTAATGTCAATGTATGTAATGGAAATGACAAAAGGGAGTCACATTGAACATTTGTAAACATTGCAAATAAACCTTAATGCTAATGTCAATGTATGTAATGGAAATGGAAATAAACTGCGTAAGATAACTATGTATAATTTAGCTTTATTATCAGGTAACTAATTTAGAATAACCCTGTATATAAAAATACTTATACGTGCAGTATGAAATAATGAGGAAAGTTTATAACTTTACTAAAGACTTAGGAGTAATAAAGTTGTAAAATCAGGACGCTTCAAGGTAGTTATATGCCTCAGGCAACAACAGGAAAAGGCGGAAAAGCGTTCATCCTCTAGAATTTACATAAACTCTCGTACTCTCAAACAAAAAGAAAAGATCTCCAGAATTTCATAGCGACAGCGAAGCGCCGAAACATACGTGTTTAATCGGGTAGTCAACCACTGGGACACGAAAACCGACGCTAAAAATGAATGATGAGCTATAAAAGTTTCTATTCGGGGAAAGAGAATTATGCACTATTCTTATGCTGAAATCCTTCAATGACGATAGATGTAGAAGAGTACATCAGCGAGTAACTGATACGATCAACCACGTGGCTAGGGGTGCGGTCCACATCGCTTAGAAAATGTTGGTATAATAAACCACGAAACCACTGAGACATGCAAACTGATGCTAGAAATGAATGTGGTGTATAAAACTGTCTAGTGAAGAAACAGGATTATGCACCATTCTTGTGATGAAATCCTCCAGTAACGAATGAGGCACAGGAATAGGTCAGCACATAACTGATATGATAAATCACCTGGTTAATGGTCCGGTCAACATCGCCTGCAAAATAGGCGTATAGTATAAAAAGCTCCTAGTCGAAAGGAGGAATGTTCGCTGACGCAAAATTTCGCTCCGGTTGTTTTCCTCGCTGCTTTTGCGCCCAAAACAGCTGCATCTAAGCGATGTCGGCAACAACCTTGAAACTAACTTACATTCTCGCCTCCGCTTGTGATTCAAAACCATTGCAGTGTTCAGGCAGAGTTTTGTAAATAGCTTCACCGCGATTTATTGACAGCGGATTTGGTAATATTAACGATTTGGCGCAGTAATCTTGGTTCGTGTCTTCTGTGCGGGCAGAGAAGTGTGTTGAATGTAACAATTTTTATCTCCTGTTTGTGCTTGGATTAAGTAGGAAATTGTCGAAGTTGCAAACACTGAGATAGAAATCTTTCCCTGATTCACGAGGACCAAGGACCATCAACTGGCACCAGGTAATCCATACCTATGCCTCCAGGAAATCTCCATTCAACGCACCACGGCCAAATCTACATCAACTGGACTACATATAAACCAAATACGTATGGAATAAGAAGCTATATTGGAGGACACCAAATGCCAGAAAGTCTTCAAAATCGAAGATTTACAGATTTCAGATTTATTTAACAAATCAAATGGATTTCAACGGAATTTATCTTGACGAAATACTGGAACTTGTTAACATTCTGCCTTTTCTGAAAAATACACTAATTGATTCTGAGAATTTGGCTAACATTCTTTTTCCATAAATATTTCTTAAACCACTCACGTTCCCTGTTAGTTAGTAACTTTGACTTAACTGACAATAAAGGTACATGAAACATTTGCCACTTGAATTAACCCTTTAGTAAAGTCACTCCTCATTTTATCCTCATATCTGAATAGGAAAAACGATCATGTTTTACTAAAAATTCGTGTTATTTATTGTTTGTATTAGAAACAAGACCCAAAGCATTCGAAGGCTTGCAATCATAGAAACAAAACCAAATTTTAAGGACGGTGTCTACATTTGTAAAAGAGCAGGAAGTTTACGAGTCTTAAATTTGGATTTATCGATTCGTGTTCTGAATAATTTAAATACAGTTTATACACTATATCTGCAAATAGCAGTATCTGCAAAACTGGGCAGGTAATGTATTGTTTCCGGTTTCAAAGCAAGTCTTTATAAAAACTGAAAGAAAAGGAAACAGACTAAAAGGAAAACCAAACGTTTGTATAACATAAGTCGCACCTTAATAACCAGATAATTTTCTGCTCTTCTTAGTGTCATAAGAATAAGCTAGTATGAAAATCTTTATTCATCTTTAATCCTAAAAATTCCATTTTGTGCTAGAAAAAATCTTGCTTGATTTTTCATACTCAATGTTGAATTTTCAACTGTTTCTCTTATTTCAAATACTAAAGCTTCAAAAATCACTTCCAAACACATTTTAGCTAATTAAACTGGTGACGAGCATAAATATTATTCGATTTCTACATGCACAATCTTGTTCCTAACCGATGGAGGATATATCGGCTCGTTGAAATGGGTATATTCTGTTAATGAGCATACAGCACACATTTTTCTAAGAACAAAAATGAAACATTGAAGAAATAACACAAAAGCACTTTAAATTATGGTCTCCTATTTAAGAATTTCGTTAAATAGAGGAAAAGCTTTAGAAATATTGAAGACGGAACGTTAGAGAAAATGCTTGGTTGCTATATATCTAAATAATTCAGTAATATTTTTATACTTTCTTTAAATGTATTAGAAAGCTCATGTACACAACTGGCGAAGAAACTAATTTTATATCACTCGTGAACCGTGACCACAAATAGACATTCGAACATTAACGTTTAACTTTAACCTTTATTTGTATAAATAACTAATAATGACACAAACAAAGTTAACAATATCCCTAATACTTGCATTCTTTCCTTTTCGTATGTGTGCTTTTTAACCTGATTTATAAGGGTTATTTTTATGCCATATTCTAATTTGTGTAATAGAAGTGCGTAGATTTTCATTTCTACATTCACTGATATTAGCTTTAATAATTATTTTTCAGTATAATCGACTAACAAAACTTTTCATTTTGTCACCATCACGGATCTATCACTTCCATACAGTCCATTAATAGTAACACTCTCCACTCTTTCGAAATTGGGCCTTCAGTGATTGATTTTGGAACTCAGAAACTCAGATGGTTTTGGTCCAGAGTGATATGCATGTCTGTTTTCATTTGAAGGTTTCAACTTCCGGCTTTATACAGTCACGTTGAACCACTCGCCAGAGAGGTAGCATTCTTGTCTCTATGATATCTCAAGTAACGATCGGGTTGTAGTCCGTTTTTTTATGGGTTCCCGTGTACACAAAAACCATGTATCCATTTAAAAAACTTTTCCTAAAAACCTATACACGGATAAACATGGATTTCACTGAATATGTATAAGCAAACACCTATACATTTCGAACTCGCGCGGAGATGTTTACAAACGTTAATACACGAACCGTTCATAGAAAGTGTAACCAAATACTACAGCGTCGACTTCTCAATCGTGCAATTGGGGTTTGAGTCCTGCTCATAGCGAGGGATTTTTAGATCATAGAGACACAAGCCCTCGAATTTTCTCAATTGTTCTGCAGTATTAAATTATCTGGAATATTTCAGCTGTTCAAGAATTTGCTACAAAAAGTGCATTTCCGGTATAAATAATATACAAAGGTCCGACTAAGCACTGTTTTAATAACTGAATAATAATTATCGGACACTGAACAGCAACGAGCAGGCATCGTGCATCAAAATATTGGGTGTGGCAGTATACCGAACGTAAAGGTGACGAGTCTTCTAGTGTGCGATAATGGAATAGAAAATAGCTTCAGTGCTTCCGGTGGTTCTGCTGGAGTTATTGGAACCCATCTGAAGAAGATAAACGGAAGGTACTCAATGTCTAACGCCGGAAACTTACGCACTAAAATCCTTATGAAATGGTAAACAGTGCACAAACTGCTGATAACCTGGAGAGCACAAACCATGCAGTACACGAATCACCACCCGTCACTCCGTCAACTTCGAAGTGGATTACGACACAGTTGACATTTTACATATGAGAAAGAGAAGGCGTATCATTCCAAATGCTCAGGAAAATTATACTTGCAGTTAGAAACGGACAGAAATAATCCACCGGGCCCTGCTAATATCATAGGGATAACTCAGCTGCCATTCTACTTCGTATCCTACCCGGGTTTCGTTCGGTTCAAGACGTTAGTAAAGTATTATAGAGAGACCTGGGCCACATTTGCGTTTATATGGGAAAGATAGGGAAAACGAGGGTAGATGCGACGGTTCAAGGAGGAAAATGCCTTTATATGGGGAAGATGGGGAAAACGTGGACAGATGATAGGCTAGGCAGATGCTGATGGAGGGAATATGGACTTATATACAGGGGAGATAGGCAATACGAGGAGAGGTACTAGAATATACAGGGCTTGTAGGGTAGAATATGACTTTATACGGGAGAGATAGCAAACCGAAAAGAGGTATTAGGCTAGGAGGGTTTGAATGGCAGAGTATGCGTTTATATGGGGAGACAAGGAAAACCATGGGAATAGCTAGGTTGGAGGAAATTTCAAGGAGGAAAATGCGTTTATATGGGAGAGATAGGGAAAAATAGGAGAGATCAAAGCTATACCAGGGCTGAAGGAGGGGAACGTCCTTTATATGATAGAGGTAGGGAATACGAGGAGAGGTAGTAGGTTATACAGAGGCTGAGGAGTAGGGTATACGTTTATGTGGGGGAAGATAAGGGGAAAAACGGAGAGAAATCCTATGCTAGGAGAGAGTTGAAGGAGGACAATGCACTTTATATGAGAGAGGTGGGGACTACGAGGAGAGGTGCTAGTCTAGACAGAGGTTGAGGAGTACAGTATGCGTTTATATGGGGAATATGTGGGAAACGGCGAGAGATGATAAGCTACACAGATACTGAAAGAGGGGAACTGTAGGCTTATACAGGTGAGGTAGGAAAACAAGGAGAGATGCTAGGCTAGACAGATTCTGAAGGAGGGAGGGATACACTTTATACGTAAGAGATACGGGAAACGTGGAGACATGCAAGGATAGACAGAGTTAAAGGAGGAAGTGGTTTAAGCCACAAAGAAACCGCCAATTAACGTTTACAAATGATTTGTCACCCTTTGGAGCTATCTTCTCGACACGAGGGTGAAGTCCCCACCGGCGCTAAATTTCCAAATATCTGTGTCAATCAATCAGGTAATGCTCGTCTATGCATAACATCATCTAGCGTTATTGAAAAAAATCAAGGATTTATACTGCTAACGTCCCGGTTATCACGCCCCTAAAGGGCAGGCAGTCGATCGAAGTACCCCACCATCGCTGTGTTTGATTGATACGGCATAAAGAGTAATTCGGATAGTGTCGTATATATGTAGGGTAAAGCGGTTAATATCACAAGTGTTCACGGTAATTCAGAGCAGCGATTCGTACCAGATGTATTTAAGGTAATTTCGCATGATTCGGGTAGTATGTTATGTATTTAAGTCATCTTAACAGGTAATTCAGATAGCGTCACTGCTGTTCGTGGTAATATAGAGAGTAATTAGGTTACAAACATTTCTTATCCAATGCTACAACACTTTTATATACTTTTTTCTAAATCTTACAATATTTGTATGTGTTAAACAGTTTGTGTGCGAGACAGAGAGTGATAAACGGTATATCGATTTCAAGTGAAGGTATATAGAAGTATTCTAAACTAACACCACACAGAACGTCCTAACCTATCCCTACCTTGCATGCTCTGGATCATCTTCTCATTGTCTATTCAATCCTATCATCATCTAACCTAACCAATGTAACAAGACGTAACGTCACGTAAGCACGTAACAAGACGTAACGTAACCAAGAAACGTAACCACGTTACAAGACGTAACACCACGTAACGTAACATAACAGCGTAACACAACGTAACATAAGCACGTAATCACATGATAAGACGTCATACTACGTAACATAAGCACGTAACTACGTGACAAGACATAACAGAGCGTAACATAGCCACATAACAAGACGTCACACTACGTAACATGAGCATATAACCTCGTGAAAAGACGTAACCATTGTAACACCACGTAACATAAGCATTTAGCACCACATAACATAAGCACGTAACCACGTTACGAGACGTAACAACATGTAAAAACAATGTAACCACGTATTATAACCACATAACACGACGTAGCACCCCGTGACATGACGTAACCAGAAACGTAACAAGACGTAACACAGCGTAACATAACCACGTAACAAGCTGTAACGCTACTAACATAAGTACGTATCCACGTGACACGACGTAACATCGCGTTACACACCCACGTAACACCACGTAACCAACACATTGCTAAGACAATCTAAGCTAACCCATCCTTCATAACCTAGACAATTTATACGCGAGCCTAGCCTAGCTTAACCTAACCAAGCCCAGGCCAACCTCTCATCACCCATTCTATTCAGTCATCCCCTAACCTAATCTGCCTAACCAGAGATAACCTCGACTTTCTTTTAGTGAAATTGCGGCGTTTTATTTAGCTTTTGTTATTACAGAGTCTTAATTGAAGAGTTTTACGTCAACATACCTTAATTTTAATTCGTTTTAGGCGCTTCTCCCCTTTTTGTAGGCCTGAGACTAGCACCAGGCTTGCTGCTAATGGCAGGGTTAACGCTTTCTCTTCCATCTTCCTATTCTTCTTTATTCGTGAGGTGCCTGCTAGGTGTATACACATCACATGGACTAACTTCCATTATTTAAATTGTAGCTTCAAGGAGAAAATCTTCAGTTTTGACTTACAGTATCTTATACGCTGATTGTAGTGCTGTAATGTGCATATACATATGTCCGTTAGTCCGTCCTCGGTAATAACTCCTTTGTCATCAAACGGAGCCAATGAGATGTTATTCACTTGCACTGTCTTAAAAGCATGTTCCCCGGACAGGATCAGATTTATGGGCGTTCTGATGATATCACGGGTTTTAAGACAGTCAGTATATCGGGCAAATGCACTGTACTGCTTAATAGCTGTAAATTTTATGCCTTTAATCTTTTTTATCATAGAGGCTTGAATATCTATGGCATACATCTTAGGTCGTAATCCAACAAAGCGTAGAATGATTTTGGTATTGGCCTCATCTTTAAACTTTCCCAGCACCCTTTTGTTCTGAATGGAGTGACATATATGGCTGACAGGGTAATCAGCTGTATACAGGTGTTAGAGAAAACGTAGCTTGTCCTGGTACATATCTTTAGTTGTCACAGGAGATAAGATTGAATTAGTGTCCATATACATAAGATTCAGGTTTTAAGCCCCATAATAAGGCAGCAACACATCATAATGATAGTGACACATTAATGTCTTGGAGATGTCCAACACACTCATACCGATGTATATAGGCTTTTTCAATACGATCCGGCCCGAGGACATTTATACAGCAGTTAGATTAGCAGCATATATCGTCCTATCGATAAACGTGGACTTAGTGATCTAGTGTCTTCTCATTTGTAACCAGTCGTATATCCATACGATAATGCAGTTTCTCCATAGTTTTTCCAAACATGGCGTTGTTAAACAGTTTGTAGAGGTCCTTCTCAAAGTCATCGGCAGCCTGTTGCCGTAGCCTATTGTTAAATTCCACATAAGGTTTTAACCACTGTGACATTCGGAATTGTAGCACACGATGGAGTTTTGTTAGCCGTAGTCCATGATTAAGAGCTTGCTTCAAAGTCATGTAATGTACTACATACCTCCTTCGATGTCCAAAATGAGGTATCAATTTCTTTGTAGATGACTCCTTAGGTGTCATACGCTCAGGCAGGGAAGTCAGGTCGTTGTGTAGATCATGAAGTGCTGCAGGTTATTGGTGTCAACTTCTAATATGTATCCATGAGGAGCATCCTCTTGTAGTGCTTCTAAGTCAAATTCTTCAGGTGACACCCACTCAAATCTACCATAAGGGATGGCGTATCACATTGTTCAACCATATTGGTTATTGGCGCCCTAATATGTAATAAATTAGGTTGGTCTCGACGGATCATACTTTTGCATGTAGGCGTTGTTTGCTTCGGCATACCGGTGGGAAACTTGACATAAACCTCCTCCTATGCAGGATTCCAACATACGTAATTGGTCATAATCCTGTAGTAATTTCAGCTGAATTCCAGTATACAGCAACATGGCATCCTATGTAAGTCCTGGAAAGGTGAAATAATGACAGGGGTCGACCTTGTGTGTTTTGAGGGTTTGATCTCTAAATGTCTCAAAGACATAAGCCAGAAGAAAAACATCAGAGATTAAGTAGATTTCGGTGTACTCACCCAGGTTTCTTACATTAAAGAGCTCCCATAGATTTCTGTCATAATTGTAGTCAGCATCACTAATTTCTTCTTCATTTAATCTATTGTAGAAGGAGTCCTTAGGAGGCAAACAGGTTTCGTTCAAAACATCCCATGAAGTGACGTAATCATAGGGAAATACGCCCTTACGAGTCATCAACTTCAACGTGTCTTCTCCAAAGTGTTTCAGGGTACGATGTTATATTTTTCACCAGCTTATCGAAGGTAGTACTGAGAAACCTAAAGCTATCCACAAACCGAAGCTTTATATCTCTTACATACTTGGAGAATGCTTTCTTCAGAGCTAGCAATTACTTCCACTCGCTCACCTGTGCATCCCAGCTCTTTATCAATGATGTGTGAGTTATACCCACTGAGGGTGTGCATGAAGACTGGAATATATTTAGGTGTTTTGCAGGCTAAATTACATTCATTATGTAGACCCCCACGATATGGTCACGTACTTTGTAGTTCTCTTCAGTAAAGGTTATTCCACACAAGTAGCATACTGTAGAGAATTTGAAAGACATCTGCTGTTGATGCGTATATTTCACAGGCATGGTAGATTTGCATATATTATTAATTTCCTTTGCAAGGAAAGACAAGTATTTCATAAACTTCTGAGCAGCATCAACACTACGATACATATAGCGATGCTTAGGAAGACCAGTTTGCAGATGTTCAACGACGGATGACAGTCTAACATAAACGCAGAAACTCATGGGTACATGCTGCTGATAACGGGTTGTGTATGAAGCTTCAGGGTTGGGATACATGTATGACACGGGGCAAGAAAGCTTTCAAATTCTGCATAGATGCCGTAAGGTAGTTTCAACATCCTTTCAAAGCTTTTGAAGGTACAATGGATTTCCCTTTGGTTGGCATAACTAAGCATGCAATACCGTGTTGATTACAGATGCATGCATGTTGTTGTAGTTTTTGCAGTCCACATCGTCCATACTGATCATCAAAATGTGTAAAACAGCACTTACAGGTATAAATAAGTCCATTATGCATAGGTTTCTGACGTGGAATAAGCTTTCGAAAGTCTTTATACAAACGTAGCGATGTTTCCTACTACTGTCACAGAATAGTAGGACGTGAAGGTGTACAGGTTAGCTAAGTCTCAGCGACCATTATTGGTTACACTTTATGCTTCTAATCCAGAACGAAGACGTTGATAGACATTCTGTTAAGCTTCTCAAACTTAGATATTTGAGAAAGTGGAGTTGGATAAGTAGCACAGCTGAAGTAATATTTATTTTGAAGTTGCTCGTATTTGCTAATGCGTTGAGGCTTGATGCTGACGAATTTGGATGATACAGAGTATATGAAGCATTGCTTATCAGTATAATTCTGGATGTTACTGCAGGCTTTTCTTGGTTCAACAGACGAAGAAAGAGTTTATAGCTACATTCTTTTAACGGATTGTACTTGTTAATACGAAGGCGAACACTTTCCACAGCAGGCAGAGCCCAGATGCCACCCTTAAGTTGTGATTCCTCCATTTCAGTAACCAACTTCTTCATTTTCGTTTCCAGCATAAAGTCCAGATCCTTTTCTAGGAAATCAGCTTGATTCGGCATTTTAAAAGTTTTGTCGCAGGTTTCTCCAATACTGTTAACAAATCGACACTCAGCCAGCAGATTAATTTTCACACTCTTGTGAATATCAAGCTCTTTATGTACAGCCCGGATTATCCGCAGTTTTGCCTCATGCAGGTACATACTCATATCCTTAGTTGATTCACAGCGTACAAAATATTATTTTAAGCGTCTATCGAATGAGGTTTCATATTCTTTCGTGTCACAGTGATCCATTGCAGATAATAACTCCTGTTTAGTAGGTTCTAATCTAAGTTTCTTCTCAGGCATGCTTACTTCACATTCAGCTTAATGTCGCCGAACCTTATAACTGTCTTTAAATATTAGCTTACAATATTTACATTTGAAGAGCATCTTACAACGTAGCTCATGCCTTCTTTTATCACCCAACGTAAAAATGTCTTTCCACATTTACCGCAAGAATATCCTGATGCACTCGGAATGAGATCCTTATATGAGGACTTATTCATCTTTTCTTTGATGTAATAACGTATTAATCCTTCTTCAATGAAATGCACAGATCTTCACCTTGATAACACTTTAGAAAGTTGATTATTTTCTGACAGATCAACGAGGTTGACACCTCGGAGATAATTAGCAGAATGAAGTCCAACGCCCGAGATCAGCCTACTTATAGGGAAGGTACGAAACATTTTTAGATAAATTATATAACGTATTAATCATTCTTCAAGGAAATGCACACCTCTTCACCTTAATAAAACAATAGAAAGCCAATTACTTTCTGAGAGAACAACGATGTTGATACCTCGGAGATAATTAGGAGAATTAAGTGCAATGCCCGAGATCGCCCTACTTGAATAGGAGTCACGAACCTTTAGATCAGTTATATACTAAATTTTAATACTACAACGATGATTAAGCGTCTAAGATCTGTTATTTCAATACGTATTACACCGATGTTCGGGCATATCCGTAGGTCTTCGCGCATGTCCAGGTACTTAGAGAAGCGCTTACAGATGCTTATATGTGATTGTACGTATTCATAGGTCTTTGTATAGCTTCGGGTATGGAGGAAGTGAACACGTGTATCTGTTACCGTAGCTCTTCGCGCATGTTCGAGTATTTAGAGTGGCTATTAGAGATGATGTATGATTGTACGTATTCGTGAATCTTCGTACAGCTTCGTGTGCTGGAACGAAGTTTTAGAATGTGTGACCATGTATCAATATGTTCTGGCGTCTCCGTACGGGGTCGGATGCTTAGAGAGTACGTGTTTGCGAAGCTTCATGTCTTGTTCGTAGGTCTTCGTGAAAATTCGGGTGCTTGGCTCGTGAGGGTGATGAACGATCCGTCAACCGAGGAAGGGACAAGTATCCTTGAGCAAGCATTCACCATACGCCGCGAAACATAGAAGCACAAAGATGCGAATGAAACAGAATGAAAGGGGAAGGAAATCGTGGTAGCATACACAACCCCAGCATTCGCCTGCAGACTAGCGAAAACCACGAAACATACGACACCAGTGTGAGCAACTGATGGGAATCCATCCCCGGATCCTAGAAGCACACGTGCAGGATGCAAATGAAATAGAATGAAAAGGAAAATAAATCGTGGTGGATAAGCAAATCCTAGGATTCATCTGCAGACCAGCGAAAACTAAGAAATTCCAAGGCCAGAGTGAGCGGCCGACGGAAATTGATCCCCGAAACCCAGAAGCGCATGTGAAAGATGCAAATGAAATAGAATGAAAAGGAAAGGAAGTCGTGCTAGCATACACCACTCTGACATTCACCTGCCGACAGTGAAAACCACGAAAACTTCGAGGTCAGCGTGAGTGGACAACGGAAATCGAACCCTGAATCCTAGAAGCACACGTCAATGATGAAAATGAAATAGAATGAAAATGCAGGAAATTGGGGTAGATGAGAAACTACTATCATTCGGCTGTCGACCAGGGAAACCGCGAGTAACATAAGGTCAGATTGTCCAGCCCTACGGGAATCGATGCCGGGACCTCCGAAGGCAAACCACAGGCCTTATCGCCAGAACCAAGCCGTAAAAACAATCTTACCGCATTTCACACCCGGTAATGTCTACGTGCATTAACTTCCACATATGACGTCACATCTGGAGACAGACTGTCTGCTCACAGTCCGACATGTCTAAACATGCTTCATTACTACCTGTCACCACAAAAGAGAATATTCTCTCACGATCATTCAGAAGGATGTTTCCATTCAGTGCCTACCACAGCCACTACCGCAGCCCATTACATCAAAGTTAATCCCATTTGTATTACCATAATACGTTAGAAATAGCATAGAAGTTTTTTCCCCTTATTTAATTAACTTAATGTTTATACCCTATTATTTCATGCCTCCAATTCTTTGTCAATACTTTGTTTCCATCTTCCCCTCATTCTCCGAAGAATCAGTATAAATACGACATTTTTATACGCTTTATAACAATCTATCACCGAAAACCGCGCTTAATGCGCAGTTATCACTGAAAACCGCTACATTTCACCACAATCACGAACAAAGTAATTTTTCCAGAGTTACTCGGATTTTAAGCTTATAGAATCGTGTTAGGAAATGCTTTAATAAATTTATTGTATTTTTAACTCAAAGTGTTTACACATTTTAAAATCCCTGATGGGTGGATAAGATGGGATATAAGGGCGCTAAGCATCTATGGTCATCAGCGCCCTTACAAAATATAAAATTTAAAATCTAAAAACTAAAATATGGGAATACAAACTCGCTTAGTCTAAAACACTAAAAACAAGTCAATATACTGTAAAAGACACCACAATAAGACCATGGCAAATAAATCAATAAAACAGTAAAGGACGTGTCAGGAACTGTAGCAGTCAAGCGCCAAGAGCGCCATACGTCCGCTGGGTAGAAGAGCTCCCATTAAAACATACAAAAGAAAAGCACAAAGCTAAAGACGCACAACTCATCAAATGCACGGTTAAAACCACTGTCACCAATAAAACGTAAAAGACATTCTACAGCAAGCGCGTCGTCTGCCAAAACGTTGGCCATGCCAACAGGCAGAGACAAACGAACGCGCAAATGAGCTAAAACCTGAGTCTCTGCTAAGATGTGACGCACCCTTAAGGGCGCATCACACTGGGCACAGAGTGATGTGGGGTCACCAGTGAGCAGGTGCTTATGGCTAAAATGGCAATGAACGAAACGTAAACGAGTTAAAACTACCTCTTCCCAATGAGAAAGACCAACGGGAGAGGCATAACCTCCCGCAACGTGTTCCCACGGAGCCCTTCGATTTATCGCGCCAAAGCGAGAGGATACGGCGACGTAAAGTAACATAAAAATCCGTGGAAGGAACAACAGAGGTAAAACATATGGGTGATGAAATTGCCGATTAGGCAGCGGCGTCAGCAGACTCATTCCCTGAGATTCCCACATGACCTGGAATCCACATGACCTGGAATCCGCACAACAAAGACGGTAATGCCCGAAGCACCCAGCGAGTGATGGAGATCATGTATGCGCTGTGCGAGGCGGTGATAGCTGTATAAGCGTTAATACTCTGAAGGGCACCCAAAGAGTCCGTACAAACAATACAGTGCCGCAAGTCGTGCCTCTGGATGTGTAAAAGAGACTCATAAACACTAAAACGTTCGGTGGTAAAAATTGAGCATTGCCACGGTAAACGATAGGTAAAACTATGTCGGCCGAATATAAAGGCACACCCTACTACATCAGTAAATATAAAATGACATTCCCCGAATTGCGCCTGAAGTTCTAAAAAGACGGATCTAAGGACTGAAGAAGGGGTCTCATTCTTCGGCATCGACGCTAACCCAAAGTGACAATGGGCCTCTGCGTGCAACCAAGGAGGAAACCGCGTTTCCCCCTGGGAGGGCTCGTTGATGGCGTAACGTCCAAATGCCAAAGAAGCTGGCGAAATCGAACCCGTGAAGGGAGTAATGCAGAGGAGCTACCTAAATATTGCCGATCAAGCGAATCCTCGAAAAATAACTCGAAGTATGGGTGGTCAGGGAAGTCTGAGAGTCGACATGCATAGCTGAACAAAATCATCTCGCGCCTGAAGGACAGCGGATGATCTTCAGCTTCAGCATATAGACAGGGTACAGGGAAAGTTGGAAGGCCCCTGTAGCGACTCTTGTGCCACGATGGTGAATGGCATCCAAGCGACATAACACAGATGGACGCGCCGATGAATAGACAATGCTCCCGTAATCAAGCTTGAATTGGACGAATGAGCGATAAAGACGCAAAAGGACGATCCGATCAGCTCCCCAGGATGTGCCACTTAAAACCCATAAAAGAATAAGAGGACAGTCACACTTAGCTTTTAAAAACGAAATGTCTGAAGTCCAGCTCAGCTTTCGATCAAAGTTCAAGCCCAAAAATTTCACTTCGTCTGCAAATGGAAGGACCTCCGACCTAAGATGGAGAGAGGGCGGAGAGAAAGCCTTCCGGCGCCAGAATTTGATGCAGTCGGATTTCTCGGCGCAGAAATTAAAGCAGTTGGCGTTAAACCAGGCATAGAGATGGTCGATACAGCTCTGGAGACGGCGTTCGAGCAGACAGGTCCGTCGTGCGCTGCAATAAATGGCAAAATCGTCTCCGGAAAGGGACGAGGAAATTCCAGGTGGAATACAATCAACAATGAGGTTGATAGCATTCGCAAAATGTGTGACACTGAGTGCAGAGCCCTGCGGTACACCGTTCTCTTGAATAAAACGACTAGATAAAACCGAGCCCACACGTACACGAAAGACGCGGACCGTCATAAACTCCCGAAGATATATGGGAAGACGACCGCGGAAATTCCATGCGTGAAGTGTACGTAAAATGCCGCCCCACCAACAAGTGTCATAAGTTTTCACTAGGTCAAAAAACACAGCCATTGCTTGACACTTTCTCAGAAATCCGTTCATAATATGCGTCGAAAGAGACACCAGATGGTCGACGGTAGAAAGATGGCGACAAAATTCGCACCGAGCGTTCGCTAGAAGTTTCTGAGTTTCAAGCCACCATATCAATCACCTGTTTATCATGCGCTCCATCACTTTGCAAATGCAACTGGTGAGGGAGATAGGGCGGTAGCAGGAAGGAGTTGGTTATCCTTCCCAGGCTTAAGAATATAGACAATGGTGGCTTCGCGCCAAACGAAAGGTGAAACGCCGTCTTCCAAAATACAGTTATAGACGTGTAGGCGAAATAGTTTACTGTCGGCTGAAAGGTGCTTTAACATCAGGACATGAATGCCGTCTGGCCCAAGAACGGAGAGCCTAGAGTAATGGAGAGCGTGCTCCAGCTCCCTCATTGAGAAAAGTCCATTATAACATTCGGATAAGGAGACCGAAGGCTATAGGTCACTGAATCAAGCCGGTCTTTGAGAGTGCGAATGCCGAAGGAATAATGGGCAGAACTGGAAACCGCCTCAAAGGCAGTACCCCGAGTGTTAGCAATGGCAGTCAGAAACACTATGGTAGCGTTGGCAACCTGAAGGCCAGACATAGTTCAATGCGACACTTTACCGGAGAAGCGACGAAGTTTATCCCAAACAACAGAGGAAAGCGTGAAGCGATTAAAAGACTCGACTAAACGAGTTCATACGCCTTCTTCCTATCCGAATAATGCGACGAGCCCTGGCGCGCGATTGTTAAAAAGTAACCAAATTATCAATTGTAGGGTGTCGCCAAAACACCCTAAGCACAGTTCTGCGGGTACGAGCAGCGTCCCGACAGTCCTCGGTCCACCACGGAACAGGAATACGCCGAGGATGGGAGGATGAACGGGAAGTTGTGCGTTCGGCGAAAGAT
The DNA here is from genome assembly GCA_030765065.1 of Deroplatys truncata. Taxonomy (NCBI): domain Eukaryota; kingdom Metazoa; phylum Arthropoda; class Insecta; order Mantodea; family Mantidae; genus Deroplatys; species Deroplatys truncata. Next base: position 402,237,411 of record CM060990.1, on the reverse strand, counting down.
ACCGTAGATGTAATGTACTGCACCATGTGGTTAACGTCAGTGAAGGGCTGGTCCACAAAACACACGAGACTGGAATACAGTCTCCAGTCGGCTTTAAGGAATTGCCAGGTAGGTGCTCCGGAATGCTGCACTCGTTGAGACAGAAGAGACACGATGCAGGGGTAATGACCGCTGGAGTCGCTGTCAGCCTCGACGTTCCACTGTATACAACTAGCTTTGCAGGAGTGAGCAAACTGCAATGTCCAAGTGAGAGTATGTACCAGAAGAATCAGAAAAAAACAGTAGGTTCATCTGTATTGGGTATGAAGAGGTTGAACTGAGAAAAATGCCGGAATGATGCGTTCCTCTTGCACAAGCCCTTGGCGAACCCCACCGGGTTGATGGGCATTAAAATCTCCCAACAGAAGAAAGGGTGTTGGGAGAGCGGACAGGAGATCTCAAATGTCCGTGTTAGTGAGGGGAGACGATGAAGGGGAAAGGATGGAGCAAATAGAAGGGAAAAAACCGGGTAATTGAAGTCTAACGGCAACAGCTTGCAAGTCGAACGTAAAAGTCCGTGTCTGAAAATGGACGTCGTTACGTGCTAATAGTATGACACCTCCATGACAGGAGAAACCTCATTAGGTGCAAAATTGTATCGAAACGGTGTATATCCTCGAAGATCAAAAGGATCGTGAGAGCGAAGCTTAGTCTCCTGCAAACACACGACCATAGGTGAATGGGAATGCAATAAAGGTTGCAGTTCCGCCCTATGCGATGGTACACCCCGTAAATTTCAGATAAGGATACCCATGAATAAAAAGGATAAACGGTCTACTTAAAATGCCGGCTCAAAATAACATTCCCATTAACCTTGCGGCTCTGGCTATTGGTATGGTTTTGGACAGACTCCATAGCCTCCTCGAAGGAAGGGCCCAAGTGCTCAGTTCCAGAAAACAATTCAAGCGCCGAGAATCGGTTCTGGGTGGCAATGGGTGAAGGGTGCTTCTGAGCGAGGCTTCTCCCAGGAGCATCCTGTGACTGCGACCTTCGAGGAGGAAGAGGCGGAGGAGGAGATGGTAAATTTTTGTTACCGCGTGCACGCGGAGTGTCTTTAAGAAAACCTTCCCTACGAACCATCTGCTTTTGCTTCTTTTCGGTGCCTTGAAACTTCAGAACCTTAGGACCAGCTTTAGATGGCTTAATAACTGTGCCAGAAATGGACGGCCGGATGGTGGTGGCGCTCAATGCAGTCATGTTCAAGGTCTGTGTTTCGGCATCCATCCGGTGTACTGGCCAGGCAACAAGAGAGCTAAATGCACCCGATCGCAGGAGTGAAGTTTGGCGCGTATGGGAACGCCTCCGGGTTTCAGCGCAGGAGTATTTCTCCTTTACCCGGATCTTCTGGATCGCCTTCTCGTTCAAGTACCGCCGACAGTCGGCAAAACACGCAGAATGAGACCCTTTGCAATTAACGTAGCCGGGGGCTGATGAACAGATACTATCGTATGACGGTTTCCTGCATGAGGCACAGATGGTAACGGCAATCTTACAAGAGTCTTGCGTATGCCCAAAACGTTGGCATTTAAAACAACGCAGAGGTCTAGGAATATAGGGCCTCACCGCAATTCGTTCGCACCCTGCTGAAATATTCGCGGGAAGACCTACACCATCGAAAGTTAGAAACGGGGTACGAGTTGGTACCAATACTCCGTCGCGTTTAGCCTGCACTCGATGAACTCCTTTCATCTTTTGATCTGAAAGATAGTCCACCAGTTCCGACATACCATCGAGGCAATCGGTGATAACGATGCCTCGACGGGGTGACGCTGGGAATAATATTATCTTGGACACGATAAGAATGAAGATAATACTGCTACCTCAAGAGTATCAGGACGTCCCGAATAAGAAACATACATTATAGCATATAAATGCGAGAACGCCTCCGCTCGATTCATGTGGCAACGTTTTATTTCAAAAAGGAAAATAAGAGCGGTAGCAGATCTTATGGATGACAGCGATGCAACAACTAAAACTTTTGTTAAAGCCATAGAGGAAAAGAAACAAAATGAAACACAGCAAGGTTAAAACAGCAGACATGATTTCAGCAGCATTGATGTTACAGAAACAGCGGGCAAACGCATGGAAACTATAGTAAGCCTACAGAAAACCCTGTATAAGCATCTGACAACAACTATGGATAATATAAATACTGATAAATCACAGGTGAACGTCATAAACGCTGTAATAGAGCAAATGAGAGGGAGCACATTATTACACTGCAGACGAAATCTTTCAAGCTGAATTCGCTGAGGTACATGCTAACCTCGGCGCTAGAATACTACAAATCAAGTGTAAACGATGAGGTAATAGCCTGCACGTCACCAACACCGCTATTGCAAGAACAGATATATTATTTGCTATAAACATCAAAAGGATGGAAGCTTCTCAACTCCATTTGCAAATGGTCATAGATTAACCTTCACAGCTCAGACAAATCGAGCAAAAGATGGTTATTTTCTAAATATCAAATTGAAATTTTCATATAAAATGTAGGAATCAAGATAAATGAGGTGTATATTGACGTGAAATACTAATTCCAATGTTGTTTCAAGATGGACAGCGAAAGCATAAGACTTAGAGGATCTGTAGCCAAGCATGGGAGGGCTATAAGAGAAAACTCACGCTTCCTTAAAGGCCAGCAGTTTGAATCCCAGAAAGTGATGAGTATGGCTCTTCAGCCAGTAACAGAACAGCTGCAAGATACACCGGAAATACAGAAAAAGAATACTACAAGCTAGGAGAGGTCACCGAAAGCCGAGAAAGTTGGGAAACTCTCGAGCTACGTTAATAAAGTTCGAAAAAAGGATAGGAATGAAATATATGCATTATATGGGGTAAGATACAAGAATGGAAACTACATGCTAGGGAACAAGATTATCGATTTCGTCAAAAATAAGGTCCGAATGAGTGTCAAAACGTATGAAGGCACACCTGGATTGAGGGAGCTCATCTTCAAGAGAATACCTGAAATGCATGTCTACACAGATTATCTTGAAACACAGCAAAATACTGAAAGCAACTCATGTTCATCGAAGAAACTTCAGCAGGTAGGGGCAACTAAGGTCGGGCAATTCCTAAGGTATAAAATCGTTATACGATCCCTAGTGACGAAACACAAGGTATAAGGCCTGCTGTGGAAAGCGCATCACCCTAACACGAAATCAGACCACATTACTGGACGGACCTTAATGATTTGGTGGATCGCCTGAGGCTACTTATGGAATCCAAAGACGCCGGCAATAACAATCATACTCAAGAAATTGAAGAAATTATTCAAGAGCTGAAACCGGCAAGGATTATAGCATGGCAGCAGTGAAGCAAAACATAACAAGCGAGCCGCACGCCCCAGCACAAAGAAGCTTCCTGCGCCGAAAGACTATCAGCAAGGGGTTCCACGATGTGGTGTAGTTCGACTTGGTTGTGATACTACCGTATGCAATAATCAATAAGAATTGCAAGTACATCGTCATTACAATCAACTTCTAAAATGACATATGCGAGACCGCTAAAGGACGAGACAGCACTTCAAGTTGCAAAAGCTATGGAAGATATACTGCAGGACATGGTAACCCCAATCAAGAACATACAGAGTGATAAAAGGAAAGAGTTTTATAACAAGCAATTTAAAAATTTAATGCCGAAATATAACATCAATCACTACAGAAACCATACGCATGAAACGCAGCTGCTTTTGGACGATTAATAAGAACTTTAAAGAATATGACATATCGGGAGCTTCTAGCCCAAGGATCATACAAGTGGTTAGGTCTTTTACCACAAATAATTGCAAAATGCAACAATACTTACCACACTACCATTCGCATGAAGCCTCGCGAAGTGAAGAGCATTGTTCTTCTCGTGACTGTATACAACTGCAATCAAGATAGACGACAGAAGAGGGGTGCAGGAAAGCTTAGTATTGGTGATTATGTGAGGATATCTAAGAATAGGGGTTTTGAAGCTAATATGAGTGTTGAAAACTTTTAAGTTGCTCGTGTGAAGTACACCAATCCTGGAACATGCACACTCAAATACAATGATGGCGAGGATATGAAAGTATCGTTTTATGGACATGAACTTCGCTCTACTCTGTACCCCAATACATTTCTGGTGGATGTGTTACACCGACAAGGAAATAGTATTCTTGTGAAGTGTAATGGATTCCCTAATATTCAATGAATTTATAGAGACGATATATTGTAGGAAAAACTAAAGATGAAAATATTGAGACTTTCGATTTCCACAACTCCTCAACCTTTCCTGTGATGGCATACATTTGTATGTACATGTAAAAAAATTCACTAAAATTTTTAAATACACAGAGTTAATATAGTATACACAAAACGTGTAAAGAATACATTAAAATACTATACTACGTAAGAATAAGAAAGCTAAAAAAATTAAAAAGCAGGAACAATACAATATTCAAAAAGGTAATTCATTAAAAGCTATATAAAGTAAGAATTAAAAACTACGTTCTATACATATATACATCTAAGTGTCAGCCATGCTCGGACAATAGTGACCCCACGCAAAAGTCCGGTCTGGCCTTCAATAAGTTTTCTTTTATCGTCTCGCCACAGAGGGCAAACCTATTCATCTCTATGGCCGAGGATTTATGCTTCAAGATTCGAAATGAGGTTATTTTTGTGAAATGATTTTCAAAATGTCACTTAGACAGCCGGAATAGTGGTCAAAATGTATGTTTTGCGTGCCGGTCTTGTTGATCCCTTTCGCTTTCATGACAGTTTGGTCTTCAAATCTGTAGGCCTATGATTTGGACCTTAACCACATATATTCAACCATGCATCCCTGAAAGCTTATCCTTGAACAACTCGATTACTTTTTTTGTTTTGCGGAGTAATTCCGTAGATGTTGTCCTTAATGAAGTTGGATGTGTCAAATTACTGTGGGCTTTCCTTGATGAATTTGTAGATATTAGTTGACGTCTGGAAGATAAGCAAATCGGTGTCCATATAATTTAATGCCATGTTCTGAAGGCTGGGTTTCATTACGTTATAATAGAAGCCGTACATTATTAGTTTCGAGATGTCAGGGTTGGCTTGCCCTGAATAGATGGGTTTGTTCATAAGCACTTCCTCTTTTGCGAGTTCTACCCCTACAAAATTTTCCATAAATATAATGCTTCGAAAGTAAGTTGGACGCGCAGTTAATTTCTTGAATTGCTTCCAACTTGAAACAATTCAGAAGTCATTATACTTAGGCATAGTCTCAATGGATTTTACATATACGGAGTTATTCATTTTCTTCCATAAATTCTGGAGGAATTTGGAAGCTTCTCTCGCACGTCTCTCAATATTTAATTGCATATAGGGTTTCATCCATTCTGACTTCTCATATGCCATCACTCTATATATAGGTTTAGTTACAGACCTAAATCAATGCACTGCTGCATTTTTCTGTGGTGCTAGGTGTATCTCTCTTTATTCTCTAACGTTGCCAGCTTGTATTGGTCTTCTGGTGGTATTTAGTTTTTGGACAGAGAGGAAGGTAATTATGCTCGTCGTGGAGATGCTCAGGGTACTCAAGATCAACCTCCAGGACGTATACAGGTCTGGAATCAGAGGCAACTGCAGAGAAGTTTATCACCTCAATTTCTTGTTGTGTAAACCATTTTTGGTTCTGTGTAACGTAGGACCGGTTATCGAAAATCCATATAAATTGTTGATATCTAAATAGCTTAAACAGCCGTCTCTCTGTGTTTTGTTATATCCTGGCAGGTATGCGTTATTCGCCTTTGCGTGTCTCCTCGACACAGTACGCATACCACCCTGATTCCGGATTCGAGGAACCTGATCATTTCCTCATCATTGATGACGCCCAACTTGACCTTCGGAACTTGAGCATAGTATCGAATGCAAGGCCTGGTAGGGTGTAATACCAGCAGGGTTCCAAATTGTACATTTCCAAAGAGATGTACCTAAACTTCTCGAATGCATCAGACAAGAAGAGCGTATCTGTCTCTGGGTACAAGTCGTTGTATTCACACAATGTTTTTATTTTGAAGGTATTCCAGATTTAGTGGCGTGTTCATAGCGTTGTGTCATTTTCTTGTCAAATTTTTGGAATGCAGCTAGCTTGGTTTCCGTCTAGTTTTGATGGGTGGTCTATACAGCTGCAGAGGAATATCCCCTTGGACCTCACGAACTCCTGATGTTCAAGATTGAGGTACGCATACTTAGTGATCTTGAATTCATCTCCACGCAGCATACAGGCTATAATGGATAGCTTTTAGTCCAAAAACGTAAAGCTGTCTAGAAACCTCAATGAGATACTCCGGTACTTTTTGCTGAATACGACATATCTCTCTGATGAGTTTGAGATGCACGAAATGGGCTGACCGTATATATGTCAGGTGCTACTTTAAAAAATGAATGTCGTAATCCCTAAGCAAACTAAAACACACGGGTGTGGATTTAGGTACCCGCCTATTTAAATTGATTGCATTATGAAGAGCCCCCAGGAATACATCAGTTACATGACAGTGGTCGCGAACTTACAAAGGTCCGCCTCAAACTTCTTGCATATGCGCCAATGACGAGGAATGTCGAAACCAGCCACATCGTGTGCAGCCAAGGTCTTTTCTTCATTTCGGTTAACTTGGGCAATGTAAGTTACACATAGAATGTTGGAAAAAGGTATGCTATAATTTGAATGTTTATTTAATAATTCAAAATGATAAAGTAAACAATCATACCCAGTGTTTATTCGCATTCTCACTGAACTGTGATCTTGTCATAATTGACATATCCTTAATCAGACAGTAGTGACATCCTCAATCTTGCTCACTAAACAATAGATTCACCTTAAATTCTTTCAGTTCACTTGTCCGATATAGAGATACAATTGAGATTTCGCTCTCTACTCCAAATGCAGAAATTGAAATGCTTTGGTTACGCCGTTCAGAATCTGAAATCTGATGCACCTTACTGTGAAATCTGTACCGCTACAATTAAATGAAGGGAATGGCTATTCTGCAGGGTATCTTCTCGTCCTTTGATCGTGAATATTCAATGGATACTTTGCAGCGAGCAAACACCGTGCAAAACGGTATTCATAGTTGGTTTTTATATTTAATACAGCGTGTTTATTCCTGATTGCAACAGGTAAATCTATAAATTGCGAGGCATTCAAGGGGCCATAAACCTAGTGTCAACAACAAGAGCCCAGACTGCGAGCAGAGATTTTGAGCTCGCGCCCCCTTCGAAATTAGATATGCTTTCTAGCATTTCGTCGATCATACAAGTGAATAAGGCATCACGATTACTTGACTAAACGCCCTACCTGGTCTTGCTATTGCAAAACAAGATTTCAGCGTGCTCTTTTTCGGGAGATTGACTTAAATATGCTACCCCTGTTGAAGAGCTTACTTTGAACCCTGATGGGTTCCTCCTGAGCAGAGAAGCCATCTCCCACAATACAGGATGTCCTGCAGAAATTGACGGGGTCAGCTATTTCTAGAACGTTTTCAATTCGGCTTTTGAAAAGCTGTCTCTTGAACGCCGATCCAATAACCTTGCATTCTAGCTGTGCATGGCTAATCTTTAGTTTTATGTTGCTGGCTAGGTGCTGATGATATTACCCGACACCTGATGGTCCTGCAATTGGTGACACCGTAGCAGTGGAGGGTCCAGGACGGGAGTGGTGGTGCCATTCCTTGACCGCACTCCTCTTCTTCATCTTCGCGAGATCTCTTGGATCCCCAGAGAAAGGATTGATTGTTTTCAGATTCCGGCTCCGGGTTCGTAACCATTATCGTAGATACTATAACAATAGGAACAAGAACAGAACTTATTGGAATGAAATTTAAATATAATACAAATGTGATAATGTATATTTATTCAATGATTGAAGAAAATCAACTAAAATGTTATGTGTTAACGTTACGCTAAATATTTATATAATTGTAGTAGAGCATTGAAAAAATGAGGTTAAGCCTCACCGTTCAATTCACGATGCATCTGCAAGAACTCGGTTTTAGGACAACTCACGCATTCACATACCCCCTCAGCTGGAATGGTCATCCATGAATCCCCTACAAGCATCGGGGTCGCGTTCTTAATCCAGGAGGAGGTGAGGACTGCCATTCTTGCGAGGAGATAGTGAAGGTAAGGTATGCTCATTGCCCACCGCCTCAGACACAGATGAGCCCGTTTAAGGAACTGTAACTATAGAAGCAAAAACAGAATTAGCTGCAATGTAAGTTACACATAGAATGTTGGAAAAAGGTATGCTATAATTTGAATGTTTATTTAATAATTCAAAATGATAAAGTAAACAATAATTGTTTCGGCGATATATATGCCCCTAAAGAAACTTGAAATTTTTTGAAAAAAGAACGCTTAATTGTGATAAATATCTGGACTTACCATTCAAACCGTTAAGCATCTGTATTAGCACAATCTTGAATTCACAGTTAACGCATGTGCAAAACTCCTCTGTAGCAAAGGCCGTGTTGGCATCCACCTCTGTAACGGCAGTGACAGCCTCAAACCCTGGAGGCGGCGGTAATATAATCACCCTTCGACAAGATTGGCGACAGGGGTCTATTATCCATAACCTCTGGTCTGTTATACTTGGATGCAGACGATGGCGGACCTCCCGCGAGGGGTGATGACATGCTGTGGCCTGCTGCACTCTGATCATTTGCGGGTCCTCTACGTCTAAGGTTTGCAAGAATAAGCCTTGGGCCTCCACCTCTGATGAATGTGGCTCTGGCGGCCCCAATGTTGTTAAGGTGTTATCTGGAAAATAATTTTTATCTATGTAAACTCGATTGTTTTTTCTATCTGTTGAAAAAACGCATAAATTTCAAAAGACTTGCGATTCAACAATTCATTTCTAGTTTCCTTGTAATGCACCATCAAGCTGAAGATCGGGTAGAAATACCCATGTGAATGTAAATAAAACGCGCGTTGGGAAAGTCGCGCGAATATGTTTTAGCAGATATAAGTCGTTTCTCTGAAAGAAGACTGAGTAGAGAAGGCCAAGTGAATGTTGGCGTAAGAAGTGAGTTGAGAAGGTCATGCGAATGTAATGCTTTAGCAGATGTAGGTCGTTTCTGTGAAAGAAGACTAGGTAGAGGAAGTCATGAGAATGTACAAATGCTATGAGTGGATTGAGAATGTCGTGTGAATCTATACACAATAAGAAGGGTTAGAGAAGGCCATGTGAAAGTTGGCGTAAGAAGAGTGAGACAAAAAGGTTTTGTGAGTGTATACACAATAAGAGGGTTGTAGAGAAATTGATACGAATGTTGGCGTAAGAAGAGTAAGTTCAGAAGGTTTTGTGAATATAATGTTTTTAGCAGATGTAAGTCGTTTCTCTGTAAAAAGACTGAATAGAGAAAGCCACGTGGACGTTAGTGTAAGCAGAGTTAGTTGAGAAGGTCATTTGGCGAATCCCTATACACTTTCAAGTATTTTCAAACTGTATCGTTTAAAGAAAATTAAATACACAAGTACACTCAGTTTTTATAGAGATGTAAAAAGATATAAAAAACTCACTCACCTTGCAAATTAATTGGCGAATGTCCTGTAGGAATCAAAACAGCTATTTAGTTGATTCTCGATGAGCACAGCAAGTTTTTATCACTTCACTGGGAATTAATACTAGGTGTAATACGCTAAGAGTGTGGTTATCAAGCCGAATCACGTCCTTATATAATCGTAATGCACCTTAAGGCGCTGCGCGCTATTGGAGGGGTGTTGGCATGCTACGTGATTATTTTATCCAATGCGATTATATCAATTCAGGATTTCTGGGGTGGGATGTTGTATATATGTTAACGGAGACCAGGTATACTTGAACAATGTACTCCGTCAAAACATTTGTACCTGCAAAACTATTTTATCTGTGAGTATATGTTCATTTTTTAATAGAACTCGTAAATTTTTCATAACGTTTACAGAAACTTTAATGGCTTTTTAGCTACAAAAGCATCCTATTTGTGAATTTACATTAATTTTTGCCTTCAGTCATGAGAATGCACAGAACCTCAGCTATTCACAGTTACCATCTGAGCACACCGAGATACCTTAATGCCAGTACATTGATTTTTTAAACAATATAACTGAAATGCTTGAAAGGGCATAAGCAGTAAATATATCGAGAGAAGTTTTCTTGCTAGCTTTGTGGAAAAAAATAATCTCCTCTCACGCATTCACTCGACTCTGTGTAAGCCACGCACAAAGGCGCTCCCTTTCTCCGGCATTCAAACTCCTGATATATAATAGGGCCTCCAAGATTCAAGTCAGAGCGTGACAGCTCCTACAGATACACAGTAGCAAGGAGTATAATGCTAGATAAAGCGTTTTTTTAACTTGGCTAAATGATGGAAAGTAATCCCAGAAGATTTTGAATAAAGTTAGTTGCTAGTATTTTCTCGCATTAATAAAAATAATGCGATATTTTGTACGCCGACATTATGTCTGATAACATTCTTCTTCGAACTGCACCCAAAGCTGGTTTGGAACTCAAAATTCATTCAACCCGAAGAAAACATATTGTTTCAATGCACTGACTATATGTAAGCATAATCTTTTCTTTCTTTCTTTCTTTCTTTCTTTCTTTCTTTCTTTCTTTCCTTGTTTCTTTCTTTCTTTCTCTCTCTCTTTCTCTCTCGGAGTGAAGTGATATTAGCATTGAATAAACGTACTGAGTATCATCATAATGTATTTACACGAGCGATAAATTGCTTTTGCTTTGAATCCATGTACATACAGCCCTCTCTCCCTCTCCCTTCCTCCCTCCTCCTCTCTCTCTCAGAGAGAAGTGATTTTAGCATTGAATGAATCATGTAACGATTTTACTTTGCATTTTATTAATATAGTGTTTTGTTAGAATATATACCACAGCGAATAAAATATGCTATTCTTTACGACTTCATGCGCACCGAAATTATGAACGTAAAAATTCGTAATCAAAGTGTACGTTTGTATTTGCCCTCTTTCTATTGTAACCAACATAATGAGTATCATCGTAATGTATTTACACGAGCGATAAAATGTTTTTGCTTTGAATTCATGTACAGACATCTCTGTCTCTCTCTCGCTCTCTCTCTCTCCTGTCGGCTTCAAGGCGAAATGGGGCGGTTACTGCAGGCATATAAGAGGAATGAATATTATGGCTGATAAAAGCGATTTTGAATTTGTTAAATGATGAAATGTTCTAGAAGAACATTTTCAATAATGGTAGATTTTCATATCTTTTCGCATGAATAAAACAGTTTGATACTTTGTATACCACAATATGTCTGGTAACATTCTTCTTCGGACTATACCCAAACTGGTTGTAGTGCAAAATTCATTCACACGAAAGATAAAAAAATATTTTCAAAATATTAAGTACATGCGATCACATTAAATACATTTAAACAAATGTCTCCCTGTTAATATTTGAATATTTATCGCACGTGTAAAGAAGGCATTTGACTTTCGCTACCATAACAATAGACCTTTTTCATGCTCAGCGGATAGGCAGGCAATGAATGGCAGGCCTCCGGACCAAATACAACTTGAAAGAAGGCATGAGTTCCATTCACAACCCTCAGCGCGATAGATGTATGGGGGAGGAGAGTTTTCTTAAACTCTGTTTCTTTTTTGCGCTAACATTTATTTACACAATGGTGGTAAATTGGTCTCATTGACCAACAGAGGGAATCAAGTTTCTTTGTAAATAAATGCACAGGTGTCTGTTGAAAGGGTGTGATATATTCGCTTGCCACATCACAAATATTAACTGAAGTTTTTTCCTTAGAAGGACAGAATTATTCCACGCCATCGCGCACACAACTTGGGAATCAATGGTCAACTGATTTATTTTTTTTTTGCCGGTGGGGCTACAATTTAATGTATATATACATACACTAGTGTTCTTAAAGTCCAAATAGCAGTGTTTCATATGCCATGTGAAGGCAAGCTTTCTGAGAATATCACAACTGTGGAATTCAAAGAGGGAGGGGTTTTCTTTGAGTACGTCTCTCCTCCCTCATGTTTCTTCCAATGTATCGATGGTTCGCAACGGGTTTTTTCTTAGAAAGGCGCAGGTGGGCGGAATATGCTTTGTACAACATGTGGGAATTCCACACCCCCTAAAGCAGCTTAGAGGGATTTTTGGTGTGTGCGATGAAGCTTTCCTTTGGATGATGGTTATTAAAAAGTGGAATGAGGTGTTCATTAGCATTCGTAAGTGGTTAAGAACCAGCATGATAGTATTTTAAGGTTATCCATTCCTGAAAATAGGCCAAAAAGTGCCAAAATTCGCAAAAATTCATTTTCGTGTTATTAAATACTATAAACCTTCTAGTTTTATTTCCTATAGCTTTTATAGCCCTACGACTCTTTAAACCACATCATATGGTCATTTCAATGGTTGCCTGTAGGTGTGCGTGTACATTTAAAACGGTAACTTTTGAGCTTGATTTCGTTTGTTTAAATTTTCTTGTTTAAATTTCGCGGAATGTTTTAAAGCAGATGATTGTCTTTCTTTACAAGTGTGTTGGCTGCACTACGGACATTTTAAGGTCTGTGTGCGAACTGTTTTGCGCCTAAATCTTTGTTTTGAAGTGTACAGACAAAGTAAACGTTGCGTTTTGAAGCTCATTTGTTGCTGTACTATAGCAAAGAATATTACGTGTATTACAGTTGAATTTAAGTTATAGGTTTTACTTTAGTTCGTACTGTTCGAAAATTCAATCGTTGTGTATACAGGATGTATCTTTATTGGTGTCATACACTTGGGGGACATGTTCCTGATATCAAAACAGTAAAAACGTTCATATGAGCATGGGTCTGAAAATAATTTATTTCAGAGTTACAACACAAAATCGAGAGTTACAGAAATTTCTCGAAGTGGCTTCCTCTTGCTTCGATACATGCAGCAAACCTGCGTTCCATGCTCTGGCATACTCAGATGAAAATTTCTGGCGTGTTTTGTATTTGGTCAAATCCAGTTTGAATACGTCCTCTCAAAATTTCAACATCAGGTACAGGAGTCGCATAAACCAAGGACTTCAGGTGTCCCAGATGAAGAAATCCATTGGATTCAAATCAGATGATTGAACAGGCCATGCAATGGGTCTCCCTCGATCAATCCATTTTTGCGGAAATCGATCATTCAATAGTTTAGGAACTATCACACTGAAATGGGCTGGAGCACCATCGTGTAAAAACCACATTCGTTGGATGATGTCCAGAGGCACATTATCAGTTAAGTGATGCAACTCATATCTAAGAAACTGGAGATAGTTTTGTCCATTCAGACGCGGAGGGAAGAAGTAGGGACCAATAAGGCGATCATGATTGATTCCACTCTAAACGTTGAGAGCGAACCTCTGTTGTTGGTTGTCCTGTCGTACTTCATTAGGATTTTCAAATGCCCAGTTATGAGTGTTATGATAATTGAAGATGCCGTCGCGAGTAAAACCAGCCTCATCGCTGTATAAGATACAGGCTAGGAAATTGATGAACACAGCGTAGTGCTATAACATGCGTTGACAGAAACGTCTTCTTGGTTCAAAATCCGCCTCATTTAATCCTTGCACACGTTGAGGGTGATACGGGTACAGAAGATTTTCACGCAGAATTCTCCAGACAGTCATATGACTAACTCTTTCGCTTACAGCCATCCGTCTTATGCTTTGCGATGGGTCTTCATCCACAGCACGAATAACTCATTTTTCTACCTCAATGCCTCGTACCGCTCTTGGTCTTCCAACATCCCTAGTACTCTTCTCAAATGCGCCATTCTCTCTCAAGCGTTGGTGAATTCGTACGAATGTTCTTGCACACGGTAATGGCCGGTCAGGGTACCTTTCTGCATAAGGTTCACGTACTCGTGCTGCATTGCCGTCTGCACGGACATACGTGTAGTGCATATCCGTCTGTTCACTCATGGAATACATCTTTTACCTATAACAAAGAAACGGTTTTTCAGACACATGTACAAACGTTTTTACTGTTTTAATGTCAGGAACCCGTCCCGTAAATATATGACACCAATATATATATATACAGCCTGTATAAAACATCGTAGGTTAGCTTTCAACAATTTAGGTTAGTGTTTTCTTCAATACAAACTTGGATAAACATGAATAGGTTGAAAGACCATCGGAACATAGGAAAGAGGCGACCTTCAAAACGCAGCTAAAGGAAAACTAATGTAGGTACTAGGTGGAGCAAATATAAGCCCATAAATTTGCATACATCTGCAGACACAAAATTCAGTAAGCATAAGCATAACCACACCAGTTTCACAAGCTTCATGTTCATTTCAAGTATCTCCTCATCCCTCTACTTTACAGGAGTCACATGCAGAGGCACATTTTCCAACAAGCCAAAATAAACTTTCAATGCTTAGCAGAGATGAAGTAAGACTTTCAGAAATGTGTCATGAATTTACTTTAGTGCACTCAAGCTTTTGGCAGAATATTTTCAGGGGTACTAAATATGGCCAGTATGGTAGTGTTAATCTGAATGTCAAACTTAAAAACGCTTTGGGATTTGCACCTAATTTAGTTGTTAGGTGCAATGACTGTGACACGGTTTTCAATAAAAATTGCACTAGCCCCAGAATACATACAGTCGAGTCCTACAGGCCACCATTTCTGGAGAACAGTAAAATCGTTAGCACATTTTTGGAACTAGGTAAAGGGCATGCAGGATTACAACAATTTAGCGTGGGGATGGGAATGCCAGTTACTGGTTCATCCAGCTACAATGCACACCTTCAAATGCTGGTAAAGGACAATGCCACAGTGCAAAAAAGTATTTTAAATGAAGCACCCCATGTGTTTGTGAGGCTTATCTAGAATTGGACCCAAGTCTAACCATGCAGTCTATACTAGACATCATAGTTAGTTACGACGGCACGTGGCAGAAACTTGGGTTCTCCTCACATCATGGGATAGGAATAGTAACAGGCACTTTAACTGGACTTGTCATTGGCTTTGAAATATTATCAACATTTTTGGTTCTGTGAACAAAAACTTAAAGTATTAGACAGTGAAGGCCATGAATATAAATCCTGGTTGGCATCAAACGAAGCGGCAAGTGAATGTGAAGCTAATTTTACTGGGTCTTCTGCAGCAATGGGGATTGCAGCAAGGTTGTATCAAAGGTCAATCTAGCTGTGTAGCATGAGGTACACAACAATGATATCTATTGGGGATGCAAAAACATAAACATTTGCAAGAATTATGGTATATACAGTGAAACAGAAAGTGTAAAAGATGAGTGCATTAATCATGTGGCCAAGAGATCGGGGACAGGGCTTGGAAACTTAGTAAAACAAAACAGTTCTAAGGTTATAACACTAGGGGGTAAAAAAGCAGGAAGCCTTAAAGAGCAAACAGTGGTGAAACTCTCCATAAAAGACAATATTTCACACCTAAATGAAATTAAATCTTCAATATTTGCCATACTATATCACTGCTCATCAACAAAGAAAACGTCAGAACACAATAAATGTCCCAAAGGACAAACATAATGGTGCTTCTATAATAGGGATATCGCTAAGGGTTATCCAATACCTGCACACGATACATCCACCATGAAAACAATTCTATCCCCTAAGGTAATTACGAAAATATTACCAGTTTATCAAAACTTACCAACGATGAGCTTCTTAAAAGATGCAGATCAGGCAAGAAACAAAATGCTAATAAGTGGCTTTATCATGTTCTCTGGGCGAAATGCCCCCGAAAAATATTTGTTTCCAAAAATAAATTGGAAATTTCTGTAACTTCTGTTGTGTCGCAGTCAAACATGGGGTGTAGGGCCACTCAGGAACTAAAAAGTCATTTAACAAATAGAAAATTAAGTCCAGCATCACATAAAATAAGTGTGGAAAGGGATAAGCTTCGTCTACTCCAAAGCGAGCAAACCAGCAAACCATCATTTAAGACAAGTAGGAGGAATGCTCGAGTGACTAAATTAGCAACAGAGGGGAAAAAGAAGGAGGAGGGGCCTACACATGCAGTAGGTGCTTTTTAAAGAGCTTAAAAGTCATAAACGCTGCTATTTTTATGATGTAATTTTCAATCATTTTTTTAGGTTTTCCAGCACTTTCCAGCAATGTAATTTGCTCCACACGGTGAAGTTTTCAAGATAAACGTATACAATTTGCTACAAATGCTAAGGCATAGTTGAATAACATAAGATGAGATGAATTTTGTATAAAGTGAATAGTTCTGATGTAATTAAATAATAATTGTTGTTTTGACAAGTTTTAAGAAAAATATTCAAATTACATATTAAATGTTTTTTCTTGGAAACTAGCAGGATAACAAAAAACTTCATTCACACAATTTATTACAATGTTACTAAAGAGTGTAAATCAAAAATACATATTTAAAAAAAGCTGAAGCGTGTGGAGCAATTCCTCAAAATGCTAAAAAATTCAATGAAAACTAGTAATAACTCTGGAAGTATTCTGAAGAGATGTATGAAATTTGGTATATATACTATTATGTCATAATTGTTGTGTTCAAATTTCAAATAAGTCCAACTAAAATTGTGGCTTTTAGAAATTTCACAGATGGGTATGCTTAAATGGGATACAGAACCGCACAAGACTCGTGAGAATGAAAACATACCCCACCTTCTCAATATGAAAGATACCAACCACGAATGAACAGAACATTTAGGGGACAATAACAAGATTAATTGCACTCATATCTTGACAATAGCAAGCAGGGGGAGGGGTATAACACCAGGCAATGTCAACTGTCATTCTTTGTTCAACAAATAATACAAGATGTATGACCCCTATTTTTGGTATTGTCCAGGAATGTGGGCAGAGGGCGATTGATGACGGATTGATTGATTGATGTGCATTCCGTGCTAATTTGGGCCCCACATCGAGGTCCTAACACATGCTCTCTAATCTAACTTCATCATTTGATCACTACTTCTACTCTCTATCGTTTATTAGTGGGTATACGAATCATTCCTAGTAAAACTTGTTTTTCTATCCACTTCATTTTAATCGAGATAAGCCTTTGCAGAAATAGCTAAATAACACATTTCGTTACAGATACAAATTAAACAGCGCTTCTCTAATGTTGAAGAACAGGACGCTATATGCTGGCTTTAAAATTCCTTACTCTTTCCATAACATAGGTAAAAACAACTGAAATTGCCAGGAATTTAAAAGAATGAGAAGATATTGAGCAATGCAAACAATTACTAACGCATATCTTGGAGACGACTTATGCTACAAGAAAGTTATTTGAAATAAATTATGTGCTTTAAAGAGATCTACAATTTTTGTGTAGTTAGTTCTCGTCCGTAACTCAATATTTGCCAGTAACAGAAGGTTATATAAATTCCTTCCGAATGAAGATGACCTCACAGGGTATTCTTAGAAAATTCAAGATATGTTTTATTTATCATGCGAATATCTTAAGTATGTGCTATTTAAATTAAAACCATTAGAGGCATTTTTGAAGAATTGGAAAATTTATAAAAAGGTTCCTTACAAGGGGTAGATTGGGGTGGGGATTTTCTTGAAGGCCTTCGTTTCGCATTTCTGTAAATAATGAACTTAAATCCCTAGTTTGGTACTTATCCGGCTTATCGTTTTTAGTTATGCTTTTCACAAACACACACACACACATACACAGATAGACAAACAGACATTCTTCTAAAAATTGTATTTTTGTTGAGGAGGTATCAAAGCATATATTGCCGATGAAATCTCTTTATTAAAGTGGTGGGTGGAGTAAAACACATTCTTTACCTACTATGTAGGTGGTAGGGAAAGCAAAAATTATTGTAGATCTCCTACCAGTAGTGTTAGTGCACCACTATCACGTATGATGTCAGGAAGCCATTATCTACCTGGAAGAAGATACTGAAGATTTTGGAAAAGCTATAATTTTAGTTCTTTTGGAGATTGGTTGACATCTGGCACGCCTCTTACTTCTATGACATCTGGAGATACACTGGTATCCTTGCTTAAGTCACTTGTATATTACCCATGCCGTACTGTTACATCGCCTCCCAGAATTATTTTAATGATGCCTTACCAGTACTTTCAAATAATCAGAATTTTTATCTCTAACGAATGAAACGCCGTTATAGCTGGCGCAAAATTTCTGGGATCGTGATCCTGATTGCCACCCCAGCTGCCGAGCCTAGGAATGGTTTATGTTTAGCTTAGTCAACGAAAGCGATATGATACCTTTGCTTACTCAATGCGTAACACATACAGTCTGCATAGAAGGTGTCCGCATCTGGTTGTAATTTCATAGAGAGCAGTACCTAAATAGTACTTATGTTATATTTGTTATATTTATAACAATTGCTCCTACGTTTTCAAAGTTAAGTGACAAGGTATTACATAGTCCAAGCAGGGAAATAATTGCAAATGTCCTCGACTTCATGAAGCAAGAAGCAGAGATGAAGGAAGAAAATATATGTTCACCCGAGTTTCACAAAAGCCTTATGAGGGTGAAAGAAAGAGTGGCCAAAGCAACTGATGTTTCACTGAGTTCCGTTCCCAGAGTTCTCAAAGATAAGAAAAACACATGGATGAAGAAGTAACATTTGACACACCTAGGAAGAATCATAAGGCCTCCAAACGTATTGCAGAAATAGACGATTTCGACAAATGTGTCATTCGGCGCACGATTCAACATTTCTATGTTGTAGAAAAAACTGTGCCAACAATAAGCAGGTTGATCATCAAGCTGAAAAGACACCAGAAATTTTCAAGTTGGTCTTACAAATCTCAGAAAAATTATAAAAGATTTAGGGTTCAAGTGGAAGAAAAGAGCTCAAATAGAAGAGTTCTAATAGAAAAGCACGACGTACGATCTCAGCTGGAATATTATCTTATTCAGATATACAAATTAGATGGTCGAAGTATAGTGTATGAAAATGAGTCATATATACACAGCAGTCATACAACCTCTAATACTTGGAGTGACGATAGTGAATTAGGTTTGCAGGCACCTATTCCCAAAGGGTAAATACTTATTATCGTTCATGCTAGTGGTAAGATCGGCTTTGTTCCAAATGCCCTTCTCATTTACAAGTCACAACAAAATGCAGGAGATTTTCATCAAGGAACAAATACAGAAAATTACATGAAGTGGGTCAATACCATGTTGATAACTAACACTCGATAATGCTTCTTACCATAACACTCAAACTGACAAAAAAACTACCTCAAATTCCTTGAAAGAAGAAATGAGAGCTTGGTTACTTAGGCATAATACAGCTTTTGATGAAAGAATGAGTAAAACAAAGCTATATTAACTTAATTAAAGCCAACAAACCGCTTCAGAAGTCATACATACTTGACCAGATATTAATACAATGTGGCCATAATGTATTTAGACTACCATCGTATCACCCAGATCTAAATCCAATCGAATTAATCTGGGCTGATGTCAAAAAATGGGTGGCCTGCAGAAATATAACTTTTAAATGAAAAGATGTGGAGCAGTTATGTCGCCAGCGATTTGTGAAATTGGAAGGCCAGAATGGGAAAATGTATGTCGACATGTTGAATAAATTGAGAGCCATTATTTTGAAAAAGATGGGATTGTAGAAAATCAAATAGAAAGAATTCTCATCCAGGATAATGGTGTGGAAAGTAGCGACAGAGTGATGACTGTAGTGATGTGAGTGATTCCGCAGAAGAAGAGCAGTCAGGTGTGGAAGAATTGGTGGCAGATGTTTGACAAGTTTTTATATTAAGCGCTTTTTACAGCGCCTTTTACGTACTGTATATAACTATAAGTTTATCAGTGCAGTGCATAACCGGTGTGCGGATATTTCACAATGACTGTCCCACGCACTCCCACGATCGGTCACCTCCTGATCTGGTAAGTAACTCGCTTCATAGCTGTCATTAAGATTTTCACATGTCAAGAAGTGTTGCGCCAATTATACTAACTATGCCTTGCCACTTCACCACCCGCACTTTTTTCATATTTCCTTCTCACATACACACTGTCTAGCTCAGTAACGTAAGTGCCCGCGGGATACACCTGTTTTGCCTTCACCATACGCTTTAGCAGAAGGTTGCTGAGAGTTTGTAAAATCGAGCTGACTTTTCTCTTCCTCGTTGTTGCATCCTTAAAAATGTGTATTCTCTAAAATAACATATCCAGACTGGCTTTGCGGCACTGCCTCTTTGCCTCGCCACCTAATGCACCGCTTAATGCAGTTGCACAAATTCACACCTGTTGTGTTGCTTTTAAAGTAACAATTGATCACTGATATGATGTATTTCAACATGAAGGGTAAGCATAAAGCCCACACGCTTACGCGTCATAAACTCGTCACGACGGGCGTTCTCTATATACAGATCTCTGCCTAGCAGGCTAAGTAAGCTGTTGGCTCTCATCTTGAGCAACAGGAAGAGGAAACAAATCAATTGTATCGTTTGACGGTCTCATGGCGCTCAAAGATAGGCATCATCTCATTTGTAAACAACCATAGGCTACTTGTCTTGCATAAGAACATCTGCAGGTCTCTTGTGTTTCTTAAATTAACCTTATAATACTGGATAATTTAGTTCCGTTAAGACGTGGCCCGGCAACTTTAGCGTCTTATTGTTGGATTATATTTTCTCATTCTTTTCTAATTTTGTCCCAAGAGACATGCTTAGTTTCGGTGTTTTTTCTTCAGATCCATCATCTCCTTTAACAGTGAAGCTCAACCTTGTCTCGTATGAGTTAATGACCGCATATTGTCGTCTTACCCCGTCTCCTTCGATTTATTTTATGAAGCACTTCCCTTCACTAACTCACACGGCTGTCGCAATGGCATGTTACAAGATAACCAAACACTGGAGTTTAGACAACCCATGATCACATGAATAAGTGATAGTTCCGTGAAAAATGCGTGGGAGTAAATCCGCCTTCCTATGTTTCGCTTAAGATTCGGCATAACTGTCCTTTAATGACATTTATATGTGACCACTGCTGCTGAGGCAATTTAAATTCATTACTGTTCATGTTCAATGTAACCTGCTCTCGTGTGCCGGTTGTCCAGTAGACTGATTATAAATATGCATATAAATGCATAATTATGCATGCCAATTTTGAGACATTCATTATCTGTTGCTGCTAACCTTAAAGACCTATTATTTACTTGTTACACTAATATTCTATTGTATTGCGCCCTGGCTTAGTTTCTAACCTCAAGGCATTGTTATTTCACATTGCTGGATATAAGTTGTATTGTACTTCATTCTCTCATCCTGCTAACCTCAACTCATTTATGTTTTTTTACATTTTTGCACACATGTTATGTTGTATTGCACTCTCGAATTAGTTCTAACCTTAATACAGTTATTACTTACACAATTTCATACGTATTGTATTTATTGCTCCATCGCATTTTTACTACCTTTACACAGACATTGTACTCTTATATACATATATGTTTCTTCGTGTTTCACTCTCGCACTGTTGCCAAAGCCTACACAGTTATCTACATTTTGCCTACAAGTTACGTTCTACGGCCTTCAGTTATACTTAAATACCTTTATAGGCTCATCGTATCTTATTTGAAATGTCATGTTTGGTCACACTAATATTAGTAAGTATGCAATACGTAAATATATTAATTGGAGATTTCACCTTCCATGACAATCATTATAACTAGCAGTATAACGTATAGTTTACGCCAGTGTTCCTCGAAGTCTTAATCTACTTTAAATGTGTTAGTTTTCAACGCAAGTGTCTCGAGCCTATGTACATTCTGGCCATTTGTTTCTATTTCTAAATGATCAGAATACTTCAAATTTCTTCATAAGTTCATACGTTGCATCTTTTTGATATCCAAAATGGCCGCCAACCTAGCTTCGAAGGTTTCTTGTAAAATACAACTTACATCTTCTCTGTATTTATATTCATTATGCTCCTCATGCAAAATTTGAGTTCTGTTAGCAAAATTTCTGCATTTTTGGCCCTCGACACTTTAATACGTGTGACTGGTTCTTTCCTTTCCACGCCGCGCTACAACTGAGTGGATCCTACATTGTGCCTTCATCCACTTCTGTTATCAAGTTTCCAGTGCCTATCAAGGACAAATACGAAAATAGGAATCGTTTGTTTATTTTAGTTATATTCTTCGTTTTGTTTTCCTTACATAGGTATTTGCTACTCCACATATTCTTGTATTTAAACTTTTTTCAAGCTAAGTGCTATACTATTACAAATAACGTATCCTTTGTTTTTCCTCAATATGCATGACGCTTTGTAAAAAACAGTTTTGCTTAGGTTAACTTTTTGGCATAATCAGGATATGCTGTTGAAGATAATACTTTTACCTTTCAATTTATACCTGTCTTTTAGATAATGATAGATTATGAGGTTCTCACATATGTGTGATAACACTGACTGATTCCTGAAATTGTAATTTGCGGGATCCTGAAGTGCTTCTAGGGGAAGTTTAATGACATAACGCGGTGTATGTTTCTAGTCGCAGACGGATTTCCGATTTAATTTAAGCATTGGTAGTAAAAACGTTCTTTTTATATTTAGCTATTGTGTAACAGCTATTGTCTATTGTTCTTCAGGTGAAGCTGGTTATGCACCACTTCAGCAGATTTCTGATTAGGTGCATTCGAATATGTTATCTATATTTTAAACACTTTACATTTAAATATTTCACCACTCGCGTAGAGGAATATAATTCGACGAATAACTGCCTTAAGAGCGAATATCTTCCATTACGAAATGTTACCGCGACAGTAGATGAGTATAGAGAAAACAGGCTGAAAGCGAACGAAATGAGAATCCCGCAATGTCCGTGAGCAGGTATAGAGGGTTCGTGAAGCTATACCATTTGGTTTCACTTGTCTCAGCCTAAAGAAAGAGAAAGATGTATGTTGAAAAGAGAAGCAGATACCTCTCTGCCTTTGTTGTTATGGTGAAGGTGGGAGAGGTTCGACTCCTTCCATTCACTCAAAACTGGACTGTGAACAACTAGCAGTCGCATCTTCTGCAGTGAAGGATGTAGAATCTTCATCTTCGTCTTCATCTGAGTCCGTTTCTTCTAAATTAATAATGAAATTTTCCAACACTTCATCCACAAGGGCATCCTTCTTCCGGTAGAACTTTTCTATCTTGCAAACGTGATTACAAGCACTTTTCCAATTTTCAGAAGTAATTTTCTCCACCGCAGCTCTGAACAATCCGTCCGTATTGCGAATTTTAAAGCTTATATTGTGTTTAACAACATCGCTTTTTATTTGCCCCCAAATCAGCTCAATCGGATTTGAGTCACAGTGGTATGGAGGCACACGCAAAATAGTGTATCCATGTTGTGCAGACATTTGTAAACTTCATATGTTCTGAATTTATGCTTAATAGGCTTAATAATGTAATACAGCAAGGTTTTGTAGAACACAGATCATAATTGTAATTATATTGACGCAACCAGTCCTGTATCACGGCTTTTCCTGTGGAGAAAATTGGGGTTTTATTTAGTTTAAGTGAATGATAAAAATCATTATCTATTACAATAATCGAGTTCAAGTGGATATTTGGAAGCAATGTGTTGGCGAACCTGTTCTTAAAAACACTTCGGTCCATTTCTGCATGACAGTCTTTCGTCGACTTGGATCTGAAGATCAGCAAGGCATTCGGAACAAATCCAGACTCAGATTCAGTGTGAAAAATAAAAAACCTACCTAAGGGAACGTCTAATGGTGGCTCAAATTCCCCATCAGAATTTTCACACATCCATATTTTCCCTTTGGTATAATTCACATTGATCTATGTCTGATGTAGATAAATAATTGGCCAATTTGAATTTCATAAACGTTTAATATTTCTCAAGAAAATAAATCTATTCACTACAGTATCGCTCGTTTCCATTTTAAATTTCCGTCCTTTATTGATTATCGCATAGCAAACTTTCATATCGTTTAATACTTCAGGGAGAGCCTATTTGCTGCCATCAAGCCAAACTTAACAAAAATTGTAGCTTATACAAACTTTAAATTTTTCGGCGTATAGCAGATTTGGTGAATGAATTTAAAACGGTTTACTTTGGTGCTATATTATATCTCTTTTTCCCAGGAGTTGTCAGGGCAGTTTCATTCTCTTGCACCAGTGTTTTTCTCATTTAAAATACGAGAAACTGTTCCTTTAGCTATTACAATTGCAGGAGCCGTTTCTTTGTAACAAATTCACTACCGACACTGTATCCCTTCCATCCTTTAAGGTATTAAACTCTTATTCGAAGAACTGCGCATTACATACCATTTTTCTAGCCTCAGACTACGGAGGTTTTACTTGCTTAACAACACCAGCTAGTAGTACAATAATAACAACTATAAGTAGGAGAAGTGCGTTCAAAAGTATATACTAGGTCTACATACTGCTTTCTGTTTCAAAAGTAGTGCTATAACGATGACCTTTATATTAAAATAATAATCACTATCCATACGCACACACACTAGAGTAGTCCGACACTGTACACAACACAAGACAAACTAAGGAGACAAGTACGAATGGACGTTGGCGTTTCTACTCGCAAAACATATTTTCTAACCCCACCACTAACTTGCGTGGTAGAAGCAACCTCCCACTTTTATGGTACCCAAGACGAGTAAACCCAAACTCTTGGCCCCGGTATATTCAGCTTAACCATTTATCTCTGGTTGCCATGACACCAACTGAAACTTGGAATGAGCTTGCGCTGAGTACTCACACAAACTACCTGCTTCGAGGCTCTAGTAAAGCTAAAATAATGGATTTTTTTTAGTAGAAAGGCCCCTTGTAGAGGCTATTTGGTGGTCATTTATACTTGTGAAATATTTTGTAGCTTGCGAATATCCATTTCCTTGGGTAGCGGAATATTTTTCCTCTGTTTGAAGCATTTAAACAATGGCACCTCTTCTTTACTTTTCTTCTAAACTTTGTTACAGACTACTGCTTGGGTGGCCCCTTTTTTGCCTAACACACTTTTCTGCTTTGCAAAGAGCATCTGCAGTAGCAATTTTGAAATCTGCCAGGGGCATGTATTTATCCACATTGCGTTGTCTCCACAGTATCCATACATTTACACACAGAAGGAAAAAATATTAAACATGATTTTATGCTACCATTTTATTGACCTAATTTGTATTCCGCAGTACCCAAGCATCGAGTCAAGCAGGTCTACCCCTCCCAAGTGATTATTATACATAATAATTGACTGGGGACATGGGATCATTTTATACGTGTTATCCCTTTTGAAGAGACAACGTTTATCTTCATATGGTTTTGAACCAACATCCTTAGTGTGTTCATAATCTTGTTGTTGTACCAGGAAGCCAATAGCTCCTCTTCCTTCAGTTTCAGCTTCTTTATTGGTATTGTTGTACCAGGAACTGCATTTGCTCTAGTGGTTCCCAATGAAAGAGGGCCCTGCTTCTTCAAGTACACTTGGGGAGGCACACTAGTAAACCAGCTGTCGAATAAAATCTTATAATTGTAGTGTTGTGGTACATATTTGTTAGTCTCACAATAACACTCCTACTTGCACCTAAATATGGATCTGCATCAAGTACTGTGTTGCTTTGTGCACCTGCAAATATCTCGAAATCGTAACTCAATGCAGACAGTTCACTCAGTACAAGAGCTTTCTGTCCCCATTTGTAAGGTTTTTTGTATTATACATATTGTTTAATTATCAAGTTTGATTTAATTGGAATGATTTGTTCATCCACAGCCAGATATTCTTCTTCGGGCACAAGTCTCTACCTTATAGCATGTATGAAAGGTGAAGCTTTTGTGAAGTTTATCGTGCGAGTTTTCACCAACTTGCACAAAGGTTGTATTGTCATTGAAGTGAATAAACCTTTTGATTTCCTCTAGCTATTGCAGCCCATTACTTCAGATACAAATTACCGTCCCAGTAATGCTTGGTAGAAGCAAGTTGAATAATTAACATATACAGAGAAATTGCAATGAATGGCTCCAGCTCTTCAATTGTAAATCTGAATGGCTTCTATGTATAGAGCGGAACAGAATACAGAATAGTCTGATATATTTCTTCAAGTATTTCTTTTGTGATGAAGAATTTAAAATAATCTAGAGGATATGATAGCATCATAAGATCCATTGGCATTTCCTTCGATGCTATGAACTTCAATTCTTTATCATCTTTTACCGTGCTACCTAATGACCAACTAGGTGATGGTGATTTGGTTTAAATATGCCTAGCTGGCATAATTCTGTCTAGACGCTGCTGTAAAGGAATATCATCCAAGGCTTCTTCTTTCTCATTCTCTGATACATAAATTATAAAGGAACATAGTTTTCTGCAGCATCAAATTCGCATTCACTGTCTAAATCTGAAGCATAAACTACAGTACACCGCGATGTGGCTATTATCTCATCGTCTGACATGTCATTGTCTTCACTGTCATTCCCATCATTTGGAATGCTAGTTATTAGCACCATAAAACAGTTTAGCATCCATATCTGAAATCAAAACGTGCTCCATAAACAAGAGTCCGGTTAAGATGAAATGCCAATCAACCAGTTATTTGATTAAATTAAATAAAACTAATTGCTATAATGCAATCAGTTTACAAGAAATATTAAGCATCTTGCTACAAAAATATTATGCTACTATATTAATAACGTTTAGCTTTGGATATACTGCCTCCATTTCTGCTTACTCCTCCATATATGGTACATACCTATTTCCTAACATTTCATAATATTTATATGGTTGGAAACCGAAACTTACCTGGTAGTATTATAGGATGTAGGATGTGTTCATCGGAGGGGGACACCTCCCGCACTGCGACCAGCTTGATCTATTGTGGCTACACTCCTGGAGGCAGGGATGAGGTGAAGGAACCGGAGGATATCCCAAGTCCGCAAGCATACAGGCTTACAGGGACGCGCAAAGGTTCGTCCGTAAATACTTCCACTTAGAACACACGCGCACCAGTGAGCAAGGAATCTTCAAGAAGGCGACGCAGCGACCATAACTGATGGGACAACGCACTCTGGCGTAAACGGGGAGAAGTTTTTCCAATGAGCATGCATCCATGTCAGCTGCCTGGCACCGCTAGCACCGCAGGATCTAAAAACACATCTGAAACGTGAAAGGGTGAGATGAAATGAGAGGAAATGGGGGAAATGAGAAAGCGTGAGAGAATACACCATCCCAGCATTCGCCTAGGTTACCAGGGGAAAGCCACGAAAAAAAACCCATGGTCAAAGCGGTCGGTCACCTGGAATCGAACCAGAGACATCCAGAACGCTAGCCACATATTTTGCCGCCTGAGGCATCCCACTCGGTACGTGTCAGTGTTACATTATATATATATATATATATATATATATATATATATATATTGGATCCATAATATGGTTTTTATTGACCTCGATGTTTAAAACATATACCTGTAATTCACAGACGAAAATTAAATGAAGCATACACCGCCAGCATTCCTTACATGCTACAGTATACAAGCGTAAAGTACGTTTATTTCAATATATGACATCCAGATGTCAGAAGTAGCTTTCAAGGAGTTTAATAGCAAGACAAAACACTTGATCAGCATGTGTTTTGCGTTACAAATATTCATATCCCTTCAAAACAAAAAATAATAACTCTGTGCCATGTATGGCTTATCATGTGGAAAGAGATTAAATGTATTCATATGCTAGCAGATATACAATGCACCTATTTTTATTATATTGTAGTTATTCTTACAACACTGCTAAAATTATAGCTTATTTTAGGTTCTGATAGGTCTTGTATAATACAGTGTTTGTCTGGGACAACAAAGTTTGCCCTTCCATATTGTTCTTCTTCTTTTTCTTTTTTCCCTCCGTAGTTTTTTCTCTTCTCTTTCAAGTCCCTCTTACCTTTGTTCTTTATGCCCCGTACTCATGTGGTTCATTTGTGGATGCTGATTAGCAGCGTCAATTTTTAATTCTGTTTACAATTTTGCTTTACTGGCGATGGTTCTAATAACCCCTGTTCTGCACCTCTCCAACCGACGGTGATGGTCGTCGAGGTTAGCGCACAGCCTTGGAACACTGCAGAGGACGTCGCACCAGTGGGCTGCATTGGCTGCCCAGCCGTCCATCCCACACATTTGGATAGACGCTTCGTCTTGTTTTTGTGGCAGAGTTGCTACCATTCCGTGGTGATATATAGAGTGCCCACATTAATTCTCAGCGGTGTATTGAAATACTTATGTGGACGTTACAAGCAGTGAGTGCAATGCAACATATTATCCTTTAAGAGACATTACCATACCGTCATTTGAAGATCATAAACTTTTGCACCTAAATATAAGGAAATGCAATAGAGGGCTTTCTAGCGATCCGATTGTTATTGAGCAGGCATTTGGTCGTTTAAAAGGATTGTGTGGATTTTGAAATATTTGAATGCTGTTAAATTACAGTACAGAAAATATGTAATAACAACATGCTGCATGTTACACCATGTATGCCTTCAAGATGGGATAGTATGCCAAGAAACTCATACATATTGTTTTGATAACTAAGTAGAAAATTAGACTGAAAATTGAACTGAACGAGTGCAAGCTGTAGAAATGAGAAACACAAAATAAATGTGCATATATAATTCTTTATTGATGCAGGTGTATGGAAATACTAAATAAATGGAAACATTACTGCTGTTGCAATGTGCTTTCCCAAAATTTATTTTGGATAACTCTAATATTGTATCTGTTTCCTTGTCCTTCAATTGTAACCTTCCCGTTTCTATTTCTTACTATTTTGCACTTTCAGCACGAAGGTAGCCACTCACTGAGAGTTCTCTTTTGCTGCTGATTGTTGTTCCTATTGAAGTTGAAGCTATTGCTGCTGCTGTTGCTATTGAAGTTGTTACCGATGGACATGAAAGAAGATAATGACGATGATGACGATGATGATGATGATGATGATGATGATGATGATGATGAAACCTCATTCTCCATCCTGCTTCGTCCAAGCAACTCTGTTTGATGTGAACTGGAAGCCTTTTACCCAAAAACTTCGTCCATTATTGTGGAGTAGGTAATCCCAGTAGCTAGAACTTTCTCTCGTTTAGTTTTGATGTTTTACTGGATCCCTACGTAGACAATAATTTCCCGTATTTGATGTCCCACACCTCCTCGGAAATTGAAATGCAGTGGCGGCTAGAGATTGGCAAGTTTGTGAGGGCGGTGGACGATGTTTCCGTATTAAGCTTTATACGCTATGTTTTATTCTACCGGAAAACATATGCACAAAAATCATATAATCCAAAATATTCTGCATATATTTTTAGCACGTAAAAAATCCTGTGCATTAGTGCAATTCAGAAATAAAGCATGCAATAAAACGAACCCTCCAAAGCGAACGTAAATTAAACTATATTAATAATTATTGTATTATTCCTTTCAGTAGCAGAAAGACGTTTGACATTTATACTATACAGTGCACCCTTGCGTTAATTAATATTGGTTAAAATTTTATTCGAGAAAACACCTTTTATAGCAAATTGATATTCTCGGCTTTGTTTTCACAAAATAAATGATTTACAAATCCTAATCACTCATGCTTGCACACCGATGAACCTGTTTCCCGAATATATTTCTCCTAAGATTTAGTTCCTACCTTCTATAATAGTATTGATTCAGACGTCAGAGTAAGAACATAATTTCTTAAGCGGAAACGCGTTGAGTTTAGTTTTGCTGGGTGCCCAACCCTATCTCGTATTTAAACATGTATATGATGATACCGAACAATCAACAATACGCATTGGAAAATGTTCAAGAGTATAAAATCAAGTGTAGGAAATTATTATGAATCTACATGCCTCTTAGAAGAGAAAAAATAATACTTGACTATAACTAAACGAAACTAACCTAATTAATATTCTTGGATATAAAGTCATTCTCCTCTCCGTTTGTTCAGCCAAATGATTTAAATAAGGCCTTCTCAACATAACATATGGCTAAAGCATTAGCAAACGTGTATATCCTCTTGAGAATTGAAAAACATCTTTCACTCTCTGATATGGTTATGGGAATCGCGCAAATGATATGTTACTAGTTACTGTACATTACGATTTCCTAACTAATTAATTAGCTTTAAATGTAGACTTAACAGATTTTTAACAGTCTCCACCATGAGCATACCACTTGTACTCAATTTACTGGTTATCTTAGGTATTTTACATACCACGTGCTTCCATACCCTGTATACAATTAACGCGTACGTGTGTGAATCACATCACTGCGTATGGGCGCATGAACTGTGATTCTATGACTTGCAAACAAAAGTGACCAACATAGATTTTAGTATAATCGGAATTATTTACCTTCTGAATTATCTACCTGAATCGTTTTAACTTTACAATCCTATACTCCAAATCGCAGCATAACTTAAGAATTTTATTAAACTTTAAATCAATTTATATAACAGAATTACACGTTAGACAGGACTCAATGCATTTTTTCATATGGTGGCTGCAGTGAAACTGAATGACACCACGTGGAAAAGACCGCTTGGAGAAAGAACCAATAGCGAAGCACTTCGGATTCCGCCAAATTGCTATTACCTCTGTACCCCTCAATTGCAATCGAAGCATTCCCCTCCGCATGTCTCACCTCTAGCACTATCCCAAACGCGAAGATTCCCAGACGGACTTGATGTAGTCCGAAGTACACTCCGTAATGAAACATTCGCGCTACTCATTGTATAAGCGTTGCAAAAACATTCCAAGCAAAACAAAACTGTGAACTGAATCGGGGAGTGCAGAAACTAATACTGCAATGACATGTGATGTTATGCTTCCCTTTCTGTGTTTATTTTTTATTTACGAGGCGCTTATTTATGGCGAGGGTACCCCCCTCGCCAGCTACCACAGTTGAAATTCGTGATGATATACTAATGTCTATATATATCTCTATCAATGATTTTACTTCTGGTTGGGCAATTAGACGCAGTCTCCTGCAAATTTATTGAGGTTATGATGGCGGGCTGAGTTTCTAAGGCATCAACAACTGTTTAAAGGCTCACTTGGCCTATGAGAGACTCATTTACGTTAAGCTCTCTTAATGAATACATTTACAAACCCGCCTGTGTGTACCTAATCGTAAAATTATCATGTGAAACGGAACATGAACCATAACACTTATATTAACCTAAAGTTTTAAAAATAATGAACTGCTTTTACTTTCATAGGATTAATGCATTACAATACCACGTTTTTAAAATGCTTCTTGGAAGGAGGGTGACATTTTTATCTATATCTTGGTGATGATGAGATGATGATGAGATGCGGTTTAAGGGCGCTAAACAGCCAAGGTCATCAGCGCCCTTACAAAGTATAAAATGTACAGTCCAAAAATAAAAGTCCGATAAAAAACGCATAATTAAAAACGCGACACAAACCCGCGATGTCCAAAAGGTAAAAGACAAAACATTAAATTCCGAAAACGAACACTCTAAAACCATGGTCAATAAAAGAAAAAAACAACGTGTCAAGAACTGTAGAATGCCAGGGCCACGAGCGCCAGACGTCCACTGGGGAGGAGATGCCCAATTAAAACGACAAGATAAAATCACACAGTCAAAATACGCTCAGCGCATCAAATGCGTCTGGTAACTCCAATGTCACTGATAAAACGTAAAAGACACTACAGCACGCGCGTCGTCTGCCAAAATGTTGGCTAGGCCAACAGGCAGACCAACACGAACGCGCAACGGAGCTAAAGCTTGACACTCTGCTAAAATGTGATGCACCGTTAAACGCGCATCACACTGCTCACAGAGTGGTGTGGAGTCACCACTGAACAGGTATCTATGGCTAAAAAGACAATGTCCGATTCGTAAGCGAGCTAAAATTACCTCTTCCCGACGTGTAGAACGAGAAGAGGTACCCCAGACTAACGGGAGAGGCTTAACCTCCCGTAACTTGTTCCCTCGGAGGGACGTCCACTCATCCCTCCAATGCAGGAAGATGCGGCTAAGCAAAAGAACATACAAATCTGTGGAGGGAACAACAGAGGTAAAATATCTGGGTAATAAAATCGCCGACCTGGCAGCGGCGTCCGCAGACTCATTACCTGAGATGTCCACATGACCTGGATTCCACATGAAGGAGACGCTGATGCCAGAAAAACCAAGCGTGTGGAGCAGGTCATGAATGCGCTGTACAAGCGGGTGGTAACTGTACAGCGAGCTAATACTTTGAAGAGCACTCAGGGAGTCTGAACAAATAAAACAGTGTCGTAAGTCGTGCCACTGAATGTAAAAAAGAGACTGATAAATGCTAAAAAGTTCGGCAGTAAAAATCGAACATTGCCCCGGTAAACGAAAAGTAAAACTATTTCCACCACAAAAAAGCCACATCTTGCTCCAGCATCAGCCTTAGATCCATCAGTAAAGATAAAATGAAAGTCCACGAATAGCGACTGAAGTTCTAAAAACACTGATCTAAAGACTGAAGAAGGGGTCTCATTCTTCGGCATCGACGATAACCCAAAGTGACAGAGGGCCTCAGCGCGCAAATATGGAGGAAAACGCGTTTCCCTCCTTGGAAGGGCCGGCGCTGGCCTAACGTCCAAAATCCAAAGAAGTTGACGAAATCGAACCCCTGGAGGGAGCAATGCAGAGGAGCTAACTAAATATTGCCGATCAAGCGAATCCTCGTAAAATATCGCGAAGGACGGGTGGTCAGGCAAGCTTGAGAGTCGACAGGCATAGCTACACAAGAGCATCTCACGCCTGAAGGACAGCGGAGGCTCTGCAGCTTCAGCGTAAAGACTGCTTACGGAGCTAGTTGGAAAGGCCCCTGTAGCGACTCTAAAACCACGATGATGAATGGGATTCAAGTAACGTAACACAGATGGACGTTCCGATGAATAGACGATGCATCCGTAATCAAGTTTGGATCGGACCCAAGAGGGATAAAGACGCAGAAGGACGGTCCGATCAGCTCCCCAGGATGTGCCACTTAAAACACGTAAAAGATTAAGAGAACGGTCACACTTTGCTTTTAAAAAGGAAACGTGAGAAGTCCAGCTCAGCTTTCGATCAAAGATCAACCCCATAAATTTCACCTCGTCTGCAAACGGAAGGACCTCCGGCCCAAGATGGAGAAAAGACGGAGGGAAAGCCTTCCGGCGCCAGAAATTAATACAGACGGATTTCTCGGCGGAGAAATTAAAGCCGTTGGCGTTACTCCAGGCGTAGGGACGGTCGATACAGCTCTGGAGCCGGCGTTCGAGTATACAGGTCCGCCGTGAACTGCAATAAATGGCAAAATCGTCAACAAAAAGGAACGATGAAATGCCAAGTGGAATACAATCAACAATGGGGTTGATAGCAATTGCAAAAAGTGTGACACTGAGTACAGAGCCCTGCGGTACTCCGTTTTCTTGAATAAAACGACTAGATAAAACCGAGCCCACATGTACACGAAAGATGCGGTCCGCCATAAGCTCCCGAAGTAACATGGGAAGACGACTGCGGATATTCCATGCGTGAAGTCTACGTAAAATGCCGACCCTCCAACAAGTGTCATAAGCTTTCTCCAGGTCAAAAAAACAGCCACGGTTTGACAATTTCTCAGAAATCCATTCATAATATGCGTCGACATGCACACCAGGTGGTCGACGGTAGAGCGATATCGACGAAATCCGCTCTGAACGTTCGCTAGACGTTTCTGAGACTCAAGCCACCATGCCAACCGCTCGTTGATCATCCGCTCCATCACCTTGCAAATGCAACTGGTGAGGGAGATAGGGCGGTAGCTGGAAGGTAGTTGGCGATCCTTCCCAGGCTTAAGTATAGGGGCAATGGTGGCTTCGCGCCAAACGGAAGGAAAAATACCGTCTTGCCAAATACGGTTATAGACCTATAAGAGAAAGAGTTTACTGTCGGCTGAAAGGTTCTGTAACATCAGGACATGAATTCCGTCCGGCACAGGAGCGGAGTGCCGAGAGCAATGAAGAGCGTGCTCCAGCTCCCTCATTGTGAAAAGTTCGTTATAGCATTTATTATTAGCAGACCGAAAATTATATGATGCGGAATCCAGCCGGTCTTTAATAGAGCCAAAGCCGGCGGAATAGTGGTCTGAACTGGAAACCGTCTCAAAGGCAGTACCCAGAGTGTTAACAATGGCAGCCGGATCCAGTATGGTGGCTTGGAAACTTGAAGGCCAGATGCAGGACAATGCGAGACTTTACCGGAGAAGCGGCGAAGTTTATCCCAAACAACAGAGGAAGGTGTGAAGCGATTAAAAGACTCGACAATACGAGCCCAAGATGCCTTCTTGCTATCCTGAATAATGCGACGAGCCCTGGCGCGCGATTGTTTAAAAGTAACCAAATTATCAAGTGTAGGGTGACGCCGAAACACCCTAAGTGCAGTTCCACAGGCAGGAACGGCAACCCGACATTCCTCGTTCCACAAAGAAACAGGAATCCGTCGAGGGTGAGAGGATGAACGGGGAATTGCGCGTTCGGCGGCAGAGAAAATCGTACACGTAACATGCTGCACTAGTTGGTTAATGTCGGCGAAGGGCTGATCGCGAAAATGCACGAGGCTGGAATACAAGCTCCAGTCGGCTTTTGTGGATATCCAGGTAGGTACTTTCGAATGCTGTACGTGGTGTGAGTGAAGAGAAACGATGCAGGCGTAATGGTCGCTGGAGTATGTGTCAGCGACGACGTTCCACTGAAGACGACTAGCAAGCTGGAGTGAGCAAACGGCAAGGTCCAAGTGGGAAAATGTACCG
The DNA here is from genome assembly GCA_030765065.1 of Deroplatys truncata. NCBI lineage: Eukaryota > Metazoa > Arthropoda > Insecta > Mantodea > Mantidae > Deroplatys > Deroplatys truncata. The sequence continues at coordinate 402,202,633 of CM060990.1, read as the reverse complement.
GAAGAATCAGAAAGAAATGTAGGCTCACCTGTATTGAGTATTGAGAGATTGAACTGATCAAAAATGTCGGAAAGAAGAGTTCCCCTCGCACAAGCCCTTGGCGAACCCCACAGGGGGTGATGGGCACTAAAATCTCCCAACAGGACAAACGGTGTTGGGAGAGCGGACAAGAGATCTCGAAGGTCCGCGTTAGCGAGGGAAGACGATGGAGGTGAATATACAGAGCAAACAGAAAAGAAAAAATCGGGTAACTGCAGTCTAATGGCAACAGCTTGCAAGTCGGATGTAAGAGTGAGACGTTGAAAATGAACGTCGTGACGCACTAACAACATGACACCTCCATGAGCATGAGTACCCTCCTCCGGTTCAAGGTCGTAACGAACTGGAGTATATCCTCGGAAATCAAAAGGATCATGATGGCGAAGCTTAGTCTCCTGCAAACACACGACCATAGGCGAATGGGAACGCAATAAAAGTTGCAGTTCCACCCTATGCGATCGAACACCACGTACATTCCAGGTCAGGATAGCCATTAAGAAAAGGGATAAGCTGTCTACATAGAAGGGCGACTTAAAATTACCTTTTGTGTTAACCTTTTGGGCTCGGGCTTTTGGTATGGAGTTGGTCAGACTCCATAGCCTCCTCGAAGGGAGGGTCCACGCGCTCAGTGCCAGAAACCGATTCAAGCGCCGAGAATTGGTCCTGGGTGGCGATGGGTGAGGGGTGCCGCTGAGCGCGGCTTGTCCCAGGAGCTTCCTGGGACTGCAGCCTCCGAGGAGGAGAAGGTGAACTCTGCTTGCTGTGAACAGGCGGAGGGTCTTTTAAAAAGCCTTCTCTTCCAAGTTTCTGCTTCGGCTTTTTCTCAGTGGCTTGTGACTTCATAGACTTTGGACCAGGTTTATAGGGCTTGGTAACAGTAGCAGACTTGGACGGCCGGATGGCAGTGGCGGTCAAGGCAGTCATGGTCCAAGTTTGAGTCCCAGCATCCTTCCGGTGTACTGGCGAGGCAACAACAGAACTGAACGTTCCCGATCGCAGGAGCGAAGGTTGGCGCGCATGGTAACGCCTCCGGGCTCCGGCGAAGGAGAGTTTCTCCTCTACCCGGATCTCCTGGATCGCCTCCTTGTCCAAATACCGCCGACAGTCGCCAAATGAAGCAGAATGTGACCCTTTGCAATTGACGCAGACGGGGGCTTTTGAACAGGCACCTTCGTGTGAGGGCTGGTTACATGTTGTACAGATGTTAACGGCACTCATACATGAGACTTGCGTATGCCCAAAACGTTGGCATTTAAAACAACGCAGAGGTTTAGGAATATAGGGCCTCGCCGCAATACGTTCGTACTCTGCTGTAATTCTCGTGGGCAGATCGATGTCATCAAATGTGATAAAAAGGGTACGAGTGGGTACCAATACTCAGTCGCGTTTGGCCTGCACCCGATGCACTGCTGTCAACTTTTGATCCGATAGATATTTCACTAGGTCCTCGTCCGATATACCGTCGAGGTTATGGGTGATAACGACGCCTCGACAGGAATTCACGGTGCGGTTCTTCTCAACACGGATGGGATAACCGTGGAGAAGCGTAGCGCTAAACAAGGTCTTAGTTTGTTGATCGGACTTGCTGTGCACTAATAATGACCAGTTTCGAAGGCGAGTGCAGGACTGAACCGAACCAGCAATAGAGTCAATGCCCATCTGTACTATAAAAGATTCAACTTCTCAAACGATTGTCCTTCCTCTGTTCGTGTAATAACTAAGTAACAACCAGATGTTGGCAGTGCTACTTCTGTTGCAAAAACTTTTCGGTGCTTGTTAGTAATAATGGAGAAAGGGTGCTCCATAGCGAAATAAATCCCTCACCATTGCAACCGTCTCCGACCTCGGGCTCTGACTTTCCGGGCGTTACCCCGGCTTGGGTGAGTGGCCTATCTATACCTATCTCACCCCATTGTCACACCTCCCAGAACATAGACAGAGGGACCCAATCGCCGTCAGAAGTCAGCAGCTCATGCAATGGCACCCCGCGGGACTGCAGTTGAACAGCGGATACGAACCATACCCTACATGACGACCCCGGGTGGTGGGGATGACGCCATTACCCACTCACCCAGCTGCGCACCCAGTGCGCGGGTATCCGTCAGGCTGTGTCCACGGAGGATTTAAATAAAAAGATAAAAGAAACTAAAAGTGCGTGGGCGTTTTGCACGCAAGGTAGGCCGGCGAAGAAGTAAAAGAGATGTATAAATGAATGGGCGTGGGGTGAAATGTGCAGAAGTAGAAGAGAAGAAAGAAACGATGGCGAGGCGCGACTTGGAATGAAATGCACAGAACGCAAGAAAGCCTACCTTGAGTCCCCCGGTCACGAGAACGAACCCACCTCGACCGGACGGGGATGAAGTGATGAAGATGGCGATGATCGGCTCGGGAACCCCCAGGTACGCCAAATCCGTACTCACATAAGGTGAGCCCCTGGGGGGATCTATATCTTGGAATGTCACCTCTGCTCCGTTTATCTGGAGTTTTGCAACTCTTCGTTTAGGTTCTGGAACTACAACCTATTTACAGAATACGCAAAGTCATCAACAAAAATCCAAGTTTTCATCGGAGTATATTAGCCATTCTGCTAAAGCACCTGCCGAACCATTGAACCGTTCTCAATATCACCGGAAGAAACAACAAGCACCTATCGCAATATCCATGAATTTTGCTCATCGGATCGATGTATTTAAAACTTATTTTAAGATACGTAACTCCCCTGCGTGCAGGAAATAACAGTAGAGGATGGCGGAGCATGCGGTTCTAAAGCATACCTCATTTACGTTCAGTAATGGACTTCATCGTCAAATAAATAACATCAAGTAATATCCATTATCATCGTCGTCGTAACTGATATCTTTATATCCATTTTAAGAACTGTGTTAAATCCATAATATTATATCAGTTAGGAGTTCTTGGAATGTAGAGCGTGAATCCCAAAAAGAGAGTAAGTTTGAAAAATAAGGTACCTTCTCAGAGGTGAGAATTCAAAATGTCCAAAACGGATTGAAAATATTAACTCTCTAAAAATCCACATAGAATAAAAGAAGCAGGAGCTACAATTAATACCTGTATATAAATAATTAATAATCATCTTCAAGGCCACTTAGATTTTATGGCATTATCAAAGGTGATATTGAAAACCGCTCCCTATGATATATTTCTTTCTAAAGCAGGTCACTCATGAAAATAGTTTTTGAAAATTAAACCTTTCCACTTTTTTTGGAGAAAGCATTATATTGCACATCGAAATTTACTTTGTTTCTTTATATATTACGGATAATTCTAAACTAAAACTCCGGTTTAATGTTGCGCCATTTTACTGAGTCAAAGCTGCTGCTGAATAATATAAAGTAAATGCTATTTCTCCAATTCAAATCAGAAGTTATGTTATGAAAATAATGTGACTGTCCGGTTTTTCAACTGTCACTTATGCCAGTTCTCACTGTCACGGTTTCGTGTTTGTGCAGTCGCTAGAAGTAGAGCTTTTCTTAATCACTCACATCAGTCCATTATTCATATGCATACGATATTTTGAGTTGCTCTGGCCCTTCTTTGTACTACTGCGATTGAAGGACACTACTCAAAAATACGTTATCGTAATATGTACTACTTCTTAAAGTAATATATGTAAAGCATTTTAGCAGATATGTGATGTAAAGATGCTTTAGAACACAGTAACACTGCATTTTGCTGAGAATGCTTACTAGCATATTTCCCTGCATTAATTCTGTTTGATTTAAATTAAGAAAATTTATTAGGGAATAATTCTTTGCTTTGACTGCACCTTCTTGCACAAATGCTTAGACCCTTCATAGTTAGAAGATTTACACAATAATAGGGAGTATTTTCATAAGACTTAGAGTTTTTGAAACTCATGAATTTTCCCTCCTAAGATTCTGTGAAAGAGCCCTGAGTAAGAGCGAAGGTGACCAGAGTAGCATAAGCGGAATCACCTGAGAGAATATTTTTGAAAAGTACATGGGCCACAAGAACTGAATAGAAATTCCCTCCACTGATTTTAGCCGTGAACACACTCCTTCTTTGAACATATGCTTTTTTCTTTCTTTTGATTATCTTTTCTTTTTCTGCTGTATGCTTTGTCTCGACATGGCTTTCCTTAGTTCAGAGTGATCCTGTCGTGTTTTACGAGTATACTACATTTAGCTTACGCGATTCTTTGTAAAAAAAAAAGCTCGAATTATAAGCCCTGTTTACCTTCCCTGAAAATAATCTCTCTTAACACTACGAGGTTTCTAATAAGACAAGCATGAACAACTTTTCGTAGATACATTCTTTTTTCAGAAAGCAGGATTTCTGAAGGCATTTGACATAAGAAGGCTAAGTGTCCAAGTTTAGTAGTAGGTTTTAACGTCAATACTCCTAAATCTAGTATTGTGTGTACATTTAAGCTGTGGAGAAGTTACCATACTATACTGGAAATCATGTTACAGAAGGTTCTGATAGCTCTATAGCCAGGTTTTTCCTCGCGAGGGGGAAAGAAGGATTTAAGCACTGCGGTCAGAGGCCTATTGTGCCATGTGCAACCTCCGGGAGGAAGGGATGAGATGAAACATCTGAAGGGTTGTTGCATGGACTAGGCAACGACAGGTGCGGATATTGCGGGGTCCCTAAAGTTCACAGACAGAAACACTCCTGCAGGCATCTCCCAGCGCTCCTCCTGACGAACAGGTCCAAATGCCCTGGTTCCATATCCGCCGAGCACCACACATCACCAAACTACACATTCAACTCGCTTACCCGGAAAGGACTAATACCGTGGGGGATATTATATCATTGCCCTTTAATGCAGTCGTGCAAAAGCAAGTTGCGACCATTAAATCTTTGCACAAGAGATAATATATTGTGGCAAGCATATAACTCATGTGTAACTTCACTAACTCACCTTCCTCACTCTCACTCTCGCTCTCTCTCATATTTTTCCTTAGCTTAGTCACAACGAGTATGCGCTTCGTAGAACAATCGTCTGCAGAAAAGCTGATTCGCGGCACCTATGTGATCTTACGAGGCGTGTTTCTAAAATATGTACCATTTTTATATTTCGTCTCTGCAGCGCTGCAGTAGCGATTTTGAGCATACGCGATCACTCCCTCCATTTATTAGGAAGACAGACACAGCTGTAGGCGATCTTTACTTTGTGTTTTCCTGTTGTTAGAGCACTTAAAAATGTTAAAAATAATCGAACGAAATTCGTTTTTTCTTCAATGCCAGAAATGCTACGTCAGCAAACTTTAATCGCCAATTGTGTGAGGTTAATGGTGAAACAATGAGTGACAATTCACGGCTATAAGCAGCTAAATAAACTCAAGTCCTGATCGCATCTTTTGACTGGGAACAATTCAACCACTCTCCCTACAGTCCGGATTTGGCACCAATCTACTTTTTTATCTGTTGCTTCATCTGAAGAAATTTCTTGGCAGCAAACATTTCAACGACGATGATCTTGTGAAACAAGAAGTACAAGCTTGGCTTTCAGCATCGGCGACATCATTCTTTGACGAAGCCATACAGAAATTTGTCTCCCATTACAAGTCGTGAATACGAGCGGTGAATTTGCGGAGAGGTAGTGGAAGGTAATGAATGATATTAAAGTATATGGGCGACAAAATTATAGAAGACAGAGAGGAGAAGTCTCAGACATTTAAGAAGCGGTAAAAAGAGGTGTCATTGTAATATATGGGTTGGTTAAAAAGGAATATCAATAGCTCTGTAACCTCTGGAGCGCTTTATCGTTTGAGTAAAGTTATATATATAGTCAAAAGTATTATACTGGAATATCTGCATTCTACCACCTCTCTGAAAGTTGCCGTACTCCACCGCATCTAGTACTGTTAATGCTCTGAGGTGACCGTCTTACTGTATAGATAATGGCGTTTCGTGTGGCCAAACGCCTCCTTCGAATTAGTTTTATTATTTCTGAGAAGAGATCGTAGTCATGTGGACTCATATCGGGTGACGATTTCAGATATTCCAGTATCTTATAATTCCACCTACGCAGGCATTCGGTAACTGCGTTAGCAAAGTGAAACCTCACCTTGTCATGAAGGATAATGGGTTTCACTACCAGCAAGCCTTTGCTTTCTCTTTAGTTCTGGATGAAGATGGTTATCCAGTAAATTGCAGAAAGTACGCAGCGTACGCTTTGCCTTCCAGGTACAGCATGGCGCAATACACCATGAATGTGGTACGCAAAAATGATCATCAGCTTAGCACCACATTCAGAACGCACTGTCTTTGGACAAGGAAATAGGATGTTTTCTAGATTTTATTGCCGTTTCAAGCGCGGTACGTAGGAACCAGACAAAGTTTCCGCTATTTTAGGGTCTTCCTAAAGATGTCTTCACCTTTCTATTAAAGCAAGGGTGGCGAAAACGACTTCCTTCCGCGAGTCACCAAATATGCAAAACGCAATGAATCACTCATAGCACGTGAAAAACAAAGCGACGGTTGCAGAGAGGGAACGGCGCCTGCGAGTCAAAATAACTCTCGAAACACTTTTTCGCCGCCTCTGTAGTAAAGTTTCAGCACGTGCTGTACATTTGCATAACAGTGCCATTGTTGCGCATCCATGATGACCTGTGGTATCCAACGCGCTGCAGTTTTGCGGAACCAAAGAATGTGCTATAAAATATGGAGTAGTTTGTGCTAACGCCTAACTCTGCGGCTTATCTACGCACAGTCCATCGGCTATCGACATCCAAACGGGAATCAAGGGGATGATTTGTGCGGTTGTCAGTTTGGAGTCGTCCTGAAGGAGGTTTGTTCTCTATAGGATCTCTGCCTGCAGGAAGCACTTTCACTCATCTTGTTAATGTTCAATTAGTGTCACCACCTAATTTAACTTCTACTTTGGTCCACGAACACTATTTCAGCTTCAAGAATAAATTTCTAGAATGCTTGCATTACCCACCTCTATCTAATGAATGACATAGGTAAGAAAATACTAGACAGGAAAAAGGGATAAACGTGAGGGATAGGCGGATTTAGAAAGGAAATAGTTGGGATCAAATAGAGTTTCCTTGTATCTCCCGGTCTCTACCATGAGAAACTGAACAAGAGCGGCATATCTGTGCTGATATAAACGATAAGCTTACTGTGTTTTCGTTTTCTTAGATCAAAGGCGTATAAAAGTACTCGTCCATGTGTTGCATAGCAATGGACCAATATAAAGCCTGTGTGACACTGTATGCCTAAACATTTCAATACTGAAATCGAAACATTAATTTGGAGTGCAATATGCAATAAGTAAAATGGTTCACAAACTCTGAATTCTTAATATTTTCTTTCATATTAAAATAATCAGCTATATGCTTCAAGATAATGGTTTAAAGAACATGTACTTTTAAACAGCATTGCATTCCACTAAAACAAGGGATTTTGAAAATAGAGTATAGTGAAAAATAAGAGCGTAGTCATAGCAGTCGAATTACAAAACCCACAGCCAGCAAACAGATTAGCGGGAACACTTGCTTTCAGCTAACAAGTTAAGTACAGCAGGAAATGGAAGAGGCTATACTTGATCGTAAACCACCATTATTTCCCCACTGCAAATTTGTTTTCTTTTATTTCTGGAATCGTAATTATCAGTCTTCGTCGCATGCTGTGCTGTGCTGTCCTGGCCACAAATCTCAACGGTTTAATGGCGTTATAAGTCAGACGTGACCGTTTAGGTCTCACATCATTTACAGAAGAGTCCTCTTTATATTATTATACCTAATTTTATTTAGTTCTACGATGATGATGAGATGGAGCTTAAGGGCGCTCAACTGCATTGGTTATTAGCGCCCTTACAATGTATAAAATATAAAATTGAAAAGTCAAAAAACTAAAAAACCACACACAAACTCGCTTGGTCAAAAACACTAAAAAGCACAACACACCAAGCACTAAAATCTACACACTAAAATCATGGTCACTAAAAGAATAAAACAACGTGTCAAGAACTGTAGAATGCAAGGGACATGAGCGCCTTATGTCCGTCGGGGAAAAGAGCCCCATTAAAACTAACAATATAAAAGCTCAAAGCTAAAGGTCGCTCAGCGCATTAAATGCGCCGATTAAAACCAATGCCACCTATAAAACGTAAAAGACATTCCACAGCATGCGCGTCGTCTGCCAAAACGTTGGCTATGCGAAGAGGCAGAACCACGCTAACGCGTAGTGGAGCTAAAACTTGACACTCAGTCAATATGTGACGCACCGTTAAGGGCGCATTACACTGCTGACACAGTGGAGCGGGGTCACCACTGAGCAGGTAACTATGACTAAAAAGGCAATGTCCAATTCGTAAACGGGCTAAAAGTACCTCTTCCCGAAGTGTAGAACGAGAAGAGGTACCCCAGACTAACGGGAGAGTCTTACCCTCCCGCAATTTGTTCCCCCGGAGGGCCGTCCACTCATCGCGCCAAAGTGAGAGGATGCAGTGACGTAAAATATCACACGAATCTGACGAGGGAACAACAAAGGTAAAAAATCTGGGTAATAAAATCGCCGATTTGGCAGCGGCGTCGGCAGACCCGTTCCCTGAGATGCCCACATGACCTGGAATCCACATGAAGGAGACGCGAATGCCAGAGGCACCAAGCGAGTGGGTCAGGTCATGTATGCGCTGTACGAGGGGATGGTAATTGCACAGCGCCTGAATACTGTGAAGAGCACTCAGGGAGTCTGAACAAATAAAACAGTTCCGTAAGTCATACCGCTGGAGGTATAAAAGTGACTGATAAATACTAAAAGCTTCGGCGGTAAAAATCGAGCATTGCCCCGGTAAACGAAAAGTAAAACTAGTTTCACCAAAAACAAAGGCACACCCTACTCCAACATCAGTCTTAGACCCATCAGTATATAAAAAATGGAAGTCTCTGAATTGGGCTGAAGCTCTAAAAAGACGCATCTAAGGACTGAAGCAGGGGTTTCAGTCTTCGGCATCGACGTTAGCCCAAAGTGAAAGTGGGCCTCAGCGCGCAACCGTGGAGGAAAACGCGTTTCCCCTTGGAAGGACCGGCGCTGGCATAACGTACAAATGCCCAAGAAGTTGACGAAAACGAACCCCTGGAGGGAGCAATAGAGAGGAGCTAACTAAATAATGCCGATCAAGTGAATCCTCGTAAAATGTCGCGAAGGACGGGTGGTAAGGCAGGCTTGAGAATCGACAGGTATAGCTGCACAAGAGCATCTCACGCCTGAAGGACAGCGGAGGCTCTGCAGCTTCAGCATATAGGCTAGGTACAGGGCTGGTTGGAAAGGCCCCTGTAGCGACTCTTATGCCACGATGGTGAATGGCATTCAATCGACGTAATACAGATGGACGCGCCGACGAATAGACAATGCACCCGTAATCAAGCTCGCATCGGACCAAAGAGCGATAAAGATGTAGAAGGACGGTCCGATCAGCTCCCCAGGATGTGCCACTTAAAACACGTAAAAGATTAAGAGAACGGTCACACTTTGCTTTTAAAAAGGAAACGTGAGAATTCCAGCTCAGCTTACGATCAAATATCAACCCCAACAATTTCACCTCGTCTGCAAATGGAAGGACCTCCAACCCAAGATGGAGAAAAGGCGGAGGGAAAGCCTTCCGGCGCCAGAAATTGATACAGACGAATTTCTCGGCGGAGAAATTAAAGCCGTTGGCGTTACTCCAGGCGTAGAGACGGTCGATACAGCTCTGGAGCCGGCGTTCGAGTAGACAGGTCCGCCGTGAACTGCAATAAATGGCAAAATCGTCAACAAAAAGGGACGATGAAATGCCAGGTGGAATACAATCAACAATGGGGTTGATAGCAATTGCAAAAAGTGTGACACTGAGTACAGAGCCCTGCGGTACCCCGTTCTCTTGAATAAAATGACTAGATAAAACCGAGCCCACACGTACACGAAAGACGCAGTCCGTCATAAGTTCCCGAAGAAATATGGGAAGACGACCGCCGAAATTCCATGCGTGAAGTGTACGTAAAATGCCGCTCCTCCAACAAGTGAAATAAGCTTTCTCCAGGTCAAAAAACACAGCCACGGTTTGACGCTTTCTCAGAAATCCATTCATAATATGCGTCGACAGAGACACCAGGTGGTCGACGGTAGAGCGATAGTGACGAAATCCGCACTGAGCGTTCGCTGGAAGTTTCCGAGACTCAAGCCACCATGTCAACCGCCCATTGATCATGTGCTCTATCACCTTGCAAATGCAACTGGTGAGGGAGATAGGGCGGTAGCTGGAAGGTAGTTGGCGATCCTTCCCAGGCTTAAGTATAGCGACAACGGTGGCTTCGCGCCAAACAGAAGGAAAAATACCGTCTTGCCAAAAACGGTTATAGACTTGTAAGGGAAAGAGTTTACTGTCGGTTGAAAGGTTCTGTAACATCAGGACATGAATGCCGTCCGGTCCAGGAGAGAAGAGCCTAAAGCAATGAAGAGTGCGCTCCAGCTCCCTCATTGTGAAAAGTTCGTTATATCATTCATTATTAGTAGACGGAAAATTATATGATGCGGAATGCAGCCGGTCTTTAATAGAGCGAAAGCCGGCGGAATAATGGTCTGAACTGGAAACCGTCTCAAAGGCAGCACCCAGAGTGTTACCAATGGCAGCCGGATCCACTATGGTGGCATTGGAAACTTGAAGGCCAGACACAGTACAATGCGACACTTTACCTGAGAAGCGACGAAGTTTATCCCAAACAACAGATGAAGGCGTAAAGCGATTAAAAGACTCGGCAAAACGAGTTCAAGACGCCTTCTTGCTACCCTGAATAATGCGACGAGCCCTGGCGCGCGATTGTTTAAAAGTAACCAAATTATCAAGTGTAGGCTGTCGCCGAAACACCCTAAGCGCAGTTCTACGAGCACGAACGGCGTCCCGACAGTCCTCGTTCCACCACGGAACAGGGATACGCCGAGGGTGAGAGGACGAACGGGGAATGGCCCGCTCGGCGGCAGATAGCAACGTAGACTTAAGGTGCTGCACCATTTGGTTAATGTCGGCGTAGGGCTGGTCGGCAAAATGCACAAGACTGGAATGCAATTTCCAGTCGGCTTTTGTGAATATCCAGGTAGGTACTCTGGAATGCTGAACGTGGTGAGACAACAGAGAAACGATGCAGGGGTAATGGTCGCTGGAGTAGGTGTCGGGGACGACGTTCCACTGCAGACGACTAGCAAGCTGAAGTGAACAAACGGCAAGGTCCAAGTGAGAGAAAGTACCAGAAGAGTCAGAAATAAAAGTAGGTTCACCTGTATTGAGGACGGAGAGGTTGAACTGATCAAAAATGTCGGAAAGAAGAGTTCCCCTTGCACAAGCCCTTAGAGAACCCCACAGGGGGTGATGGGCATTAAAATCTCCCAACAGAAGAAATGGTGTTGGGAGAGCAGACAGGAGAACGCGAATGTCCGCGTTAGCGAGGGGAGACGATGGAGGTGAATATACAGATCAAACAGAAAAGAAAAAACCAGGTAACTGTAGTTTAACGGCAACAGCTTCCAAGTCAGACGTGATAGTGAGAGTTTGAAAATGAACGTTGTTACGCACTAATAGCATGACACCTACATGAGCAGGAATACCCTCCTCCGGTTCAAGATCGTAGCAAACCGGAGTATACCCTCGAAGATCAAAAGGTCGTGAGGGCGAAGCTTGGTCTCCTGCGAACACATGACCATAGGTGAATGGGAACGCAATAAAAGTTGCAGTTCCGCCCTATGCGATCGTACACCACGTAAATTCCAGAACAGGATAGCCATTAAGAAAAAAGCGATTAACTGTCTACTTAGAAGGGTGGCTTAAAATTCTCTTTTGCTTAACCTTTGGGCTCGGGCTTTTGGAATGGAGTTGGTCAGACTCCATAGCGTCTTCGAAGGGAGGGCCCACGCGCTCAGAACCAGAAACCGACTCAAGCGCCGAGAATCGGTTCTGGGTGGCAACGGTTGAAGGGTGCCGCTGAGTGCGGCTTGTCCCAGGAGCATCCTGGGACTGCGACCTCTGAGGAGGAGGAGAAGGTGAACTTGGCTTGCCGCGCACACGCGGATGGTCTTTCAAAAAATCTTCCCTACGAAATTTCTGCTTCGATTTTTTCTCAGTGCCTTGTGACGTCATAGACTTTGGACCAGGTTTAGAGGGCTTGGTAACTGTAGCTGAAATGGACGGCCGGATGGCAGTGGCGGTCAATGCAGTCATGGCCCAAGTTTGAGTCTCCGCATCCTTCCGGGGTACTGGCGAGGCAACAACAGAACTAAATCGCAGGAGCGAAGGTTGTCGCGCATGGTAACGCCTCCGGGCTTCGGCGAAGGAGAGTTTCTCCTTTACCCGGATCTCCTGGATCGCCTTCTCGCCCAAATACCGCGGACAGTCGGCAAAGGAAGTAGAATGAGACCTTTCACAATTAACGCAGACGGGTCGTGATGAACGGGTACCTTCGTGTGACGGCTGGCTACATGAGGCACAGATGGATACGGCACTCTTACAAGAGACTTGCGTATGCCCAAAACGCTGGCATTTGAAACAACGCAGAGGTCTTGGAATATAGGGCCTCACAGCAACACGTTCGTACCCTGCTGAAATACTAGTGGGCAGATCGACGCCATCGAACGTGAGAAATAGGGTACGAGTAGGTACCAACACACCGTCGCGTTTAGCCTGCACTCGATGAACCGCTGTAACCTTTTGGTTGGAAAGATAGTCGACCAGCTCATGTCTGATATTCCGTCGATGCTGTGAGTGGTGACGACGCCTCGACAGGAATTCAAGTTGCGGTGCTTCTCAACACGGATGGGATAACGGTGGAGAAGCGTGGCGCGCAGCAAGGTCTTACTTCGTTGATCGGACTTACTCTGAACCAACAATGAACCGTTTCGTAGGCGAGTGCAGGAATGAACAGGGCCAGCTATTGAGTCAATGCCCTTCTGGATTATAAAAGGGTTCACCTTCTCGAACGATTGTCCTTCCTCTGTACGGCTAATCACTAAATAACAACCAGGTGTTGGTGGTGCTACTGCTGTTACAATAAATTTTCGGCGCTTGTTGTTAATAATGGAGAAAGGGTGCTCTATAGCGAAAAAATCCTCCACCATTGCAACCGTCTCCGACCTCGGGCTCTGATTTCCCGGACGTTACCCCGGCTTGGTTGAGTGGCCTATCTATACCAAACTCACCCCAGGGTCACACCTCCCAGAACATAGACAGAGGGGCCCAATCGCCTTTAGAAGTCAGCAGCTCATGCAATGGCTCCCCCGCGGGACTGCAGTTGAACAGCGGATACGAACACAAACCCTACATGACGACTCCGGGTGGTGGGGATGACGCCATTACCCACTCACCCAGCTGCGCACCTGGTACGCGGGTATTCGTCAGGCTGTGTCCACGGAGAATTAAAATAAAACATTAAAAGTAACTAAAAGTGTGTGGGCGTTTCGCACTCAAGGTAGGTTATTTAGTTCCATAGGCCTACCATGAAAAGTTACTTTATAGGGCGCAAAGCATACCAACATCGACCATTTCATTATTTTAGGCTTAACGGATGCTACAAAAAAGCACCAGGTGCCTTACTTGGCATATAAACCTGTGAACAGCATAATATGTAAACCGGTGAATCACTCACTCTTACGTTTTCTGTATCTAAGCAACATCCATATTACAGTCCTGAGTAAAAATATCGCCCGTTTTGCTGAAAAATAGATTGCTCTGCACCTGTTTCTTTTAACATAAATATTTATTCCTCTGCCTAGATTCATTTATTAATTCTTGCACTTATGTAAGTCTACTGAGGTTCACAAATAGGTTATAGTTAATATAAAATAAGAAGGTAGAGAAATATCTCATAGGATCCCTTGGCAGCATGGCTTGCGGTGTAGTAGATTAGACGTCCTCAACTCCTCAGGCCGACTCGATTATTGATGGTTCAAGCCGTCTTATATCTAAGTAGTCAAATGATTTTAGTTCTTCTTTAACTGAGACAAGGAGTTTAACTGAAATACTCGTTATACCAGGTGGCCCAATAGCACCGTATTTCACATGTGCAGATCTCTTCGTGCATTAGAAGGGTTGCAGAATTCAACCAGTCCAAACAAAGCAAACGCAGGTCAACTAGGAGCTGGAGCAATAGCCCGAGCGACCTTCGTTCTAGTCCTGTTGCTTATCAGTTAAGACGATTAGAGGATCGCTCTCACTGAGAAGCAGTTCCCAGGTTTTCACTAGAGTGTACTAGAGAGTTGCAGAATTCAACGGGACAAATTCAAGCAAACACTGGTCAGTGGAGAACTGGCGCAATAACGTGAGCGACCTTCGTTCTACTCCTCTTGCTTATCAGCAAGGACGATTAGAGGATCGCACTAATTGGGAGGCAGTTCTCAGGCTCTGGTGCAAGCGCACAATCAGTGATGATAGACAACAACAGTGTAAACAGACCGAAAAGGTCTTAGAATGTTTTCCACTTCACTTACAGAGACTTTATCTTTGCGAGAATAAATTCACTCTTTTGATTGACAAATTATCAACACATAGTTATTTCACCTATCGGTATCCATTCACACCAATTTTGTAAAATTTGTTCACGCTGTTATCATTACGGATTATACGCATTGTAGAGTTAAATCAAAACATTAAGGGACTGTAACGAAAACCACGCATACATGAGAGCACGTAGTGTGTATCACTGGCATTTTCCCCTATTATTATTATTATTATTATTATTATTATTATTATTTATATTTTTATTGAAATCATCATCATTACGCACCACACGAATAGAGTAAACCAAAACATAAAAGCGACATAACGAAAGTCATGCAAAATGAGAATTCGTAACGTGTATCACTGACATTTGTTCCCCTATTATTATTATTATTATTATTATTATTATTATTATTATTATTATTATTATTATTATTATTATTATTATTATTATTGTAGCTGACTATAGGTATAGTAGAGTTAATTAAAACATTAAAGTACCATAACGAAAACCATGCAAACATGAGAGCACGTAATATGTATGACTGGCATTTGTTTCCTTATCGTTATTACTATTGTTGTATTGTTGTGGTTGCTGCTGAACCAGTAACACTAGCCATCTGATCACTAGTGTTCTCAAATTAATGACCGGTACTTTTTTTCGCCTGAGATAAAACGCAGCCTTAAATGATATCATGGACTGTGGTGTGAGGAAGACGAATGGTCATCGGACGGATCGGACAGTGCTATCTAGTAGCACGATAGTATTTCTCTCTGTATTGTGCACTGCCAAAATGTTAAATGCCTTTTTTGGGACGCGAGTGACATGTGCGCAAAACCAAAGTTCATCAGTTACGAGACAGACAGTATGTTCGTAGCTCTAACAAGGGCCCTTAAATTGCGTCGAGTAAAAGGAAACAGTAGAGTTAAGTAAAGCATCGATAACGTTATTTACAATTATTACTAGAGCTATGTACTGTGTATGCACTACTGTGCTTCCTATTCCGTTTACCTTAGCTTACGGCGCAGATAGGGTGCTTTAATGTTTTGATTTATAGTACTTTACTATAAAAATAGTGTGTATTAATAACAATAATAATCGTAATTGACAACAATAGCTACAGTACTAACAATAACAATAGTAGCAACAATAACAGACACCATCAACCACTATGTTTATAATAATCGGAGAAAATACCACTGATATACATTACGTGCTCTCATGTGTGCATGCTTTTCGTTACACCACTTTATTGTTTTTTATTTAATGTATGCGTATAGTGCGTAATAGTAATAATACTATTACTACTACTAATAATAATAATAATAATAATAACAATAATAATACTGGAGCAAATGCCTAAGTGCTGTCATGTTTGCATGATTTTCGTTACGTCTCTTTCACGTTTTGATTTAACTTTACAATGTGTGTGATCCATAATGTTCACAGCGTAAACACAATTTTCAAAATAGCTATTAACCGACATTGAAGGTCAAATAAACACATTTTAATTATTTGTCCATCTAAAAAGTGAATGTATTCCAACGAAAATAATGTCTCTGTAACTGAAGTGGAAAACATTCCTAAACCTTTTCTGTGCGTTTACATTGTTCTTGTCTATCATCACTGATTGTGCGCTTGCACCAGAGCCTGGGAACTGCCTCCCAATGTGTGCGATCCTCTAATCGTCTTCGCTGATTAGCAAGAGGAGTAGAACAAAGGTCGCTCACGTTATTGCGCCAGTTCCCCACTGACCGGTGTTTGCTTGGATTTGTCCTGTTGAATTCTGCAACTCCTTTAACGCACAACGGGATATCTACACACGTGAAATATGGCGCGGTTGGATCACCTGGTATGACTGTTAATGCAATAGATTTTATTTGGTCACTTAAGATAATTTTTATTTATTTTAGGTTAATTCTGTCTGAAATGCACCTAGGAGTCGAATGTTTTGTTTAGTTCTTTGTTACTGAAATTACAAATCTAAGCCGTTATGACTTATTTCTAAATTTTGTGGCATATTTTACGCAAAATATTCATTCCTAAGTCCAAAGAAGCAAGGTCAGGGAAAATAAAAAGGATAATACAGGGAGAGACAGAGCAATATCACAGAATACTGGAAGCCACGGTGTCACTTCGATTTGAACTAGTGGTTACTATACTACTAATTTATTTGGCAATAATCGATACGTAAGGGCTTTTAAACACGTATAACCAGACTTTACTCCCGGGAATACGCGGTTCCTATTTTCAAACCTTTCTTGTATTTTTATTGACTTTAGCCCTACTTTGAGCCTATATCAGAGGTTTTAATGTCATTAACGAAGGAGCACTAGCCTTTATTTACAGTATATCAAATCTACGAGGTTTAATAACATACCAGAAATACCTTCTATTTGACAGTACTATACATTACCCACTTTTGTGAATGGGGTGTAGGTGTGTATCTTAATTGGTTGAAACCTAACACTTCCATAATTATTTCGATTCTCCGTTTTATCTTACCTTGTCATTGGATTTTATGTAATAAGTGCTTTTCTATTACGAGTTTACGAGGTGGGTAGCACATAGTACGGTAAAGATTTATAAAATAAGCTGGAACACTTTTGCGTTCCTAATAGAAAAGAACTCATCCCGGAGTAACTTGCACTCATTAAACAGCTCGAAGCTTCGCCTACCTAAATACGTAAATTAACTATTAAACCAGCGATGAAGTCGGACCAAATCTACATCTACCATTAAACCAGTTGCATAAATTAAAAATAAAATTGTAGGGCGGGTGGTTCAACTGGTATAGTGCTACTGCAGCTTCTCTCTCTCTCTCTATCTCTCTTTCTCTCTCTTTCTGGAAAGATGAATTGCATGGGGAAAATTTCCAATGGAATCTTAGCTTGTGTTGTTTTTAGGCCTGAATTAAAGCTATGTATCTCTCCTTAGCGAAATTATGGACCTTCAGTGTTGTATTGGACTCAATTTCCATTAAGATATAACTGCAAGGCCAACCTATTGCTACTGCTACAAATAGGAGTTACAAATAAATACAATAGTCTATACATCCACACCAATGGATCGTAATAATTCCATTAGTTGCCCTCCGTGGACTAATTCGACCGTGCTAGCTTCTAGTTTCCAAGGTCACGGGTTCAAACCCGGCGGAGGACGATTAATTTTTTTCGGGCGTAAAAATCCTTAGCATGGCTTCCTTCGGAAGGGAAGTAAAGCCGGTGGTCCCATGTCGTAGATTTACGACACGTAAAAGAACCTCAAGCCTGGTAAAGAGACCTCTGGGCAAAATTACCGGTCTTTCACGCCCATTATAGAATGGGACGCTAAGGACCATAGTAGTTAAAGAGTGTCCATAAATAAAAATTTAAAAAAATGATTCCATTACGCTCCATTATAATAGAGCAGCTACCAGAAGCGAAACTCTGCTTAACCTATAGAAAAAAGCGGCTTTCCCATGGTTAGTAGATTTAGAGTCGCTGAGATTCCCTGCGGTCACACCAAAAAATTTCTACATATGTTAGGTGTGCCTTAATCTCAGACCTTATGTACTGCTAGGTGCATGGCGATTTCAAACACGATGTGGTACTTCGTCATGATGGAATCATAATAAAAGTATGGGACAAACGCTGACTCTTTTCGTTCGGTCTGCGCAGTGACGTCACCTTGATTACAACTTGAGGAATATGGGGTTGCTGAAGTTTTCTACGAGGACAATAATGCAGTTTTAAAATGAAAGTCTAAATGCATTGTTCACCTAATATAAAAGAAAAATTTAAACAATACGAAACATAGATAATAATGTTCAGCTTATACAAACAAACCACTGTGGAGCAGGAGCAGGAATATATCTTAGTAATTTAACATGCTGGTATTTCGATGCGTTAAAAGAAATTTATTCTTGCAAAACATGCTAGAAAATAACTTATAATTATAACAAGTAGAAATATTTAGGAACAAAAATAATACAAATACAGTACAAGTAATTGCTTTTCTGGTTACAATAGTAATAATAAATTCTTTTATAGAACACAAGATTAAGTAGTAACTTTGAATCAGAAATATCATTACCGTGTGCTTCTTACTTCCAAACTATGCTTAAGAGTACCCATCGTTGAAAATATGACAAAAAATCTGAAAACCATAAAAATGCATTTTAGTGACATCAAATACCACATACCTGTTACTTTACATTTTCATAGCCATATGATCGTTTAAACCATGGGAAATGTTCATTGCAATGCCATAAACCTAGGCTCCTATAAAGTTGTGTCCAGGAAATTATAAGCTTTGTATAAACTAAACGGAACAAACCATTCAAAAGAATCCGCAACAGTTTTCAAATTACTAATGTAAGTGCAGAGGAGCAGAAGTAGACAAAGGATGACCTACACATGTATTAACATTTTTTAAACAGCCTTAATGCCAGAAACATTATTTGGCGTTGTAATTTTAAATTCTATTTTTGGAGGTATTCGTATTTCGGAACATCATTTTCAAATTGTTACACGCAATGCAGTTTTCAGTGCACATTTGTGAAATTCTGGTACTCTTTCTTAAAAATAGCAACATTAAAATGTTGAGATGATTTTTGTTACTATACTTAGTTGTGAAGTTAAATTTCCTCTAGTAACAATGCTAATGTAGTGTTTCTTGTTAGCTGACATCAATTTTGTGCGTATTCTTAAGTGGGGATAATTAAACAATAATGTCAACGTTGACATAAGATATAATTTAAGATATAATTTGAGTATACAGGGTTGACCATTTAAGTTGAGACTCTACAATATCTCTAAAACTAAGGTTGTGGAAGGAAATACCTGGAATAATAGTTGCTTGATATTATGGGGGACAGTAAGTGCCATCAGTTGTGTTTTATTTGCAGGTCGTGGTCATTTTAGGGTAAACTTAATTTGACCCTAATTGTGGATCCTATTTAAAAAAATTAAACCCACCCTAAAATGACTATCATATCGTCCTTCAAAAAATACGACTTATGGAATTTACTTTCCCCCCTAATTCACGCAACTTTTTTAAACCCATTTTTTTCACAATGCTTAGTTTTGGAGATACTGTAAGTCTCAACTTAAATGGTCCACCCTGTATAAATAAGATTTAGTGCTAAACTGTTAAGGCAATTCCACATTCTTCCCTAGAGTTTATTCACATACTGTTAAACGGTCAAATTATAAAATATTATGTTTAAAAATGTAATTTTATGGTGGGAAAATGTTCAAAGGGTAAAAGGGAATAAATAAAAATGTGAATATCTCGGAAACCAACTTTAACAGTTGCACGACATTGGATACACATTAATATTTAAAAGCTCTATTAAAATTTCAAACGAATAGAACTGAAATCGATTTTTGGAGATTTCACAAACGGATCCCTTAAGTGACTTTTTGATTTTCTCTGCGATTTTTCTTGTTTTTATTGTTTTATAAAATTCAAGTTGTGGTACTAATTAATGTTCTTATTACCTCCTGTGGAATGGTGGAAGTCATTTTCTTGTTGATTTTTTTAGCTTCATTGAATAGTTCCACCGTTATTTTGATTATGCGATTATCATAGGACACACAGTCCCCATGCAAATTTCAAAATTTGCTTTCCATTACTGCAACCAATTAGGAGTTTCATACAAAGCAAAGCTAAATTTCCTCTAGAAACAATGCTAATGTAGTGTTTCTTGTTAGCTGACATCAATTTTGTGTGTATTCTTAAGTGGGGATAAGGATTAATGGGTGTGTTTAAATGCTGCGTTTAACACGCAATATCTTTTAGCTCCTCCTGAGGTATTTGCTTTACGCGGATATTTCACAGAAAGATTGGGTTACACTTTCTTCTTCATGTTGTTGGCTTCTGCAGCATTTTGGTTTCAGAGTTCCTTTAAATAATTCTGCCGTTTAACAAAGCTCCATTTGTAATGCCCAATGCGGTTTCTTCCTCGTTCATATCACAAGTAGCAGTAAGCACATTTTCCCTTTCAGACAGAAGATCAGAATTATTATTATTTTGACAAAACTCAAACAAAACAATTCCTGAAATGCAGAAGAAATTGATACGAAAACAATATCCCTAATTATAACGTTGTAGACTAATTACTTAATATTACACTCCTATTGCTTCTAATGTTTATAAAGCATGGATTCACGTAATTTAGGCAGTTTTGCCAACAATGTTCTCATTTTTTCACGAATATGTTTATCTTTCGGAAATGAGAGGTATTTTATACCATTTTTGTTTTATTTTCCCGTATATCACGCCCAAACACCGTACAATGAGTTATTTTAAAAATTGTAGGTTACACACAAAGAAAGAAAAACTATCAATCCAGTTTTAGTGAACCGTAAATGTCTTATTTACGCGCAAAAATCACCAATAATAAATTGTCCTCAAAAGTGTTTGCAATCAGGGTGACGTCACATATCGCGTAACTCCACCCTACATGCGCAGTCCTACACCCTTACTACGATTCCACCATGTTATTCAATAGGCCACAACCACTGACTACGCGTGCAGCGACTTCAGACCTGATATTATTTTACTACCACATGCTCCAAAATTTCATATCCGACAGATATACTGCTAGGCTTGCAGCGACTTCAGACCTAATGTGTTATCACGTTTCCCGCAACCACGGATGATACTGATACGCCTGCAGCGGCTTCATACGCAATTTAAAGGTAGATGGGCCAAAAACTTACACCAGACACTGTAGTGCGCGCCCCACAACCTCAAAATCCACAAATGTAGAGATGAAAGTAGAGCGACTTGAGAGCCGATATAGTGTGAGAAGAGAAGAACCGCGGACCCATCAAGCATGTATGTATATACCGTGTGTCCCGTTGAATCGTTACCACTAAGAAATGTAAATATCTCCTCACACAGTCAAGCTACAATTATGCTTTTCAGCATGTTTTGTGTAGAAACTCTCCAGGTTTCGTGGCAATGCAATTATGGCGCTACTGCTCATGCGCAAGGTATGACAACACACAGAATTAAAATGCCGGAATTCATGGTACAGCAGAAAGTGAAATGTTGTCTTGGTTAGCCGAATTGATATTCCCAATTGCAGTACAAAGAAGATTTAGGCAGGGATACGGTGCGAATGCTCCAGATTGTGATATCATTGTGAAATGGCATAATCAGATGTTGGAAACAGGCTATGTGCTGAGGAAAAAGGGAAACGGCAAACAATCAGTGTCAGCAGCTACAGTTGAAGATGTAAGACAAGCATTTCAATGTAGCTCAAGGAAGTCAATTTGACAGGCCAGTTTAGAGCTAGGTATTCCGAAGACGACTGTTCACATGGTTGTCCATATACGACTGCGAGTTAGAGCATACAAAATCCAACTTACGCAAAAGTTACAGCGGGATGATAAACCCAAACGGACCGAGTTCGCTGCTGCACGCTGTCCGTCATTGATGATGACAATGAATTCCACAATCACATCGCATTCTCAGACGAAGAAACCTTTCACACATGCGGTAAAGTGCACCGCCATAATTGTAGAATATGGAGAGCAGAGAACCCACGTGTCGTAATGGAATATGAACTAATAGCCCCAAACTTAACGTGTTATGTGCT
The DNA here is from genome assembly GCA_030765065.1 of Deroplatys truncata. Classification (NCBI taxonomy): domain Eukaryota; kingdom Metazoa; phylum Arthropoda; class Insecta; order Mantodea; family Mantidae; genus Deroplatys; species Deroplatys truncata. The sequence continues at coordinate 402,180,547 of CM060990.1, read as the reverse complement.
TTAACTTGTGATACAGTGATCGTATCTTTATTTTCTTGGCTGAAAGCACAGTAACAGAGAAAACATACCTAGATACGCTGGAGAAGTCTGCAGTCCTACAAATACCGGATGAGTTCTTCTTTCAGAAAGATGGAGCCCCTCAGCATTACGCCCATGAAGTTCCACACTATCCCAACACACACTTTCCAACCAAGTGGATTGGAAGAGTAGATCCCATTGAATGGCCTCCAAGGTCACCAGAAGTAACGCCCTAAAATTACTTTTTTGGGTGTATGTAAAAGCATTGTTTATCAAACTCCAGTACAGGACCTGGCTTACCTCCGAAGGCGGATATCCGATGCTTGTGCTTCCGTCACATCAGTAGTGCTGCGGTACACGTGGAGGGAGAAAGAGTTGCGTTTTGATATTCTTCGGGCCACCAAAGCCCACATGTGGATATTTATTGAAGCTTGGTGAGTTCCTCTAACATACAATCCAATTCCGGCTGTTATATGTCAATTAGTTTCGGCAAGATTAAGGTTTCTTTGTGGTAATGATTCAACGGGACAAACTGTATGTATATATACCACGCGAGTCTTCCCACCCTGCGGATTGGTAGCTAAGCAACCCTTCATTTTACAGACGATGCGAAATGCACGTGCTGACACGGCATTCACCAGCACATTGATTAGGGCTACGGTGGTGCTCGTTGTTAACGTCTTCTAATAGCGCAGCGTTTAACATGCTGGAAAGTCATGATGAAAGTCGGAAGATCAAATCACAACTACGAACAAATGAGTTTTTTATTCATTTCTGTTCATGTTTTGAGAACGTTATAGCAAATCATGATTTCTTTCAGAATGCACTAGAGATTGGATTTGCCTATAAATACGAAGTTCCAGCCCTCCGTGCTCACTGTGGAACAATGTTTTCGAATAGAGAGTATCTGGACATGCTGTTAATATACGGAGAAGCACAGCAGAATTCAACGGACGAACGTCGTCTATACCAGCATAGGTTTCGGCAGAGAACACTTCCTACAGATCACACGTTTTTGCGAGTTGGGAACCGCCCTCTGTAATCAGGAACAGTGCACAAGACACCACATTCACGAAGAGATCATCCTGTCTGTGACCAAGGAACGACGGATCGTGTGACTGAGTATGTCATACAGCATCCGCATTGTAGTGCGAGGGACATTCACAGGCATTTCAATATCAGTCAATATTCACGTGGAGAATACTACATCATGCAAAGTTTCACCCTTATCATCTTCAACTATACCAGAAGCTACTGCAGTCGGACCATGGACAAAGAGTGGCTTTTGCTAGGTGGATCATACGACAACCGAACAAGATCCACATGTTTTGGCAACTGTGTTATTTACAGACGAAGCAGGGTTCCACAATACAGGCCATGTAAATCACCACAACGTGCATTACTGGAGCAGTATAAAACCACATTGGATGCCAGAGGTGGGCTCAAAATTCCGATGGGGTTTCAAAGTTTGGGCTGGTATATTGGTAATCATGTAATAGACCCGTATTTTTATAATGGCCAACTCATTTGGGATCACTATATCCACCTCCTACAACACCACCTGCTACTCTACTGGATGAAGGGCCCTTGCAGAACCGACAATGTGGTACCAACATATTGAGTCGCGAACTCATTCGGCCCGTCGGTAACGACTTATCTCGATTCCACCTACTCTGAGAGATGGATTGGACGGCATGGACCAATAGGGTCGCCAGTACGCTCATCAGATTTAAACCCACTAGATTTATTCTTATGAGGTTATCTTAAAGATATTGTGTACCAGGATCATCCAATGACCCCTCAACAGTTCAGGAAAGCATGATCATAGCCTGCGGTGACATCACACCGGCCATGTTGCGCCGGGTTAGGCCGGTGATGATGGTTAGACTGAGATCTTGCATCCGCTTGCATGGTGGCCAGTTCGAACACCTATTACAACCACATGGAGGAAAGGGGTAATTGTAAATGTTTATCTGTGTGATGGTCCGGCATGATATCATAGTCACTGTTAAATGCACTACTTTGGGAACCAGAGAGCTTCACAACGATCATAACATGGGATTGCAAACGTTATATAGTTTGTATGTACGTACTGCATTTTGTAAACTCAAAGAACAGCTTAATGGTTTCTTTTGTATAAACGAATAGCTTTAAATAGTGAAACATTATTTTTGATGCCTTATGTTTGTAAGTTATAATTACAATGTTATGTGCATTTATTTATTATGTTCATTAAACCATGCTCTAACAAGTAACAACTTGTGTTTTAATAAAATTCACACAATTAAACTAATTAAGTGAAACGGCACTTCCATGCCAAACTATCAGTTCTCGTTAAATCCACTAACCATAAAACGTACCTTCAGCACTGAAGCACAACGCGCACACTGTTGCACTACGAGCAAAGTCACTGCTCGAACACCGCCGCAAAGCAGTCATTTCGGGCGAAAATGATACGACGCGATGCAGCGGGGAGTGTCTACGCCATAGCCTTACAACGCCGTGGCTGCATAATTTCACAATCCGCTTTCTGAGATGACGCACCCGATATATATATATATATATATATATATATATACCCCTAGGTGCGTAGGTGCACTGTGACTTCAGACCCTACACACTGCTGGTTACGCCAATAGTTGGAACTCAGCAACCCTGAGTGCTCAACGAAATCAGTGTCCTAGGTAGTGTGAACTGACGCATACATTTCGTATGGGTGAAAGCTCATATTGGAATTAAGAGAAATGAGTTCGGGGACAACCTCGCAAAAGAAGCAGCTAAAGACGGAAACATGGTGATTATATACCATAAAGTACTGGGAAGCGAAATAACCTAACAAAGATAAACAGCAGACGGAATGGCGCAGCGCTACAAAAGGAACTATATGCAACGGATTCTTCCTATCTGTAAAATAGCCACTCAAACAGAAAGTTCCAGTACGATGAAAAGCAACAGCAATGCTATTAGGACAAGGGATTTTAAAATCGTACCTCGACCCTTTTCAAGATAACTAAAGCCCATATTATTCTTGCAAATTGGGCAGCCAGGCTGTACAGCATGAATGTAAACACTGAGTAAATAAAGAAATATCATGCGTAATCAAATCAATAACAAATGTGGAACTTGATCTCCAACTCTAACTGATTTAGTAAACAACATTTAAACCTGTTCATGAAATTCATAAAAATAATTTACTTAGAAAAATTGTTAACATAAATATCATAGATAATAAAACTAATTATAGACTAAGAAAACTCACAGAAAGCATAAAAATATGTGTTAATAGCGCACAGTCGCGATCTGGTTCTTGGCCGGTGCACATCGCGTGAATTGAAGAGCGCTTGGTGTGCTACCGCACCTGTTGGTCTGTGCTCCTTTCATATTGTGTGCCGGCAGGAAACGAAGCAACAGAAGGCACTATGAAAAAATAGTATAAAAGTTATGTTTAATAAGAGTATGCATTGGCCCACGGCTTTTGAAATACATGAATGTATGCACACCACATTAGAGCTCACTCTTGAGCGGGCACAAACAATTCAGTTGGTAGGAAGAGAAAACGCTGTTTATATAAAGTTTCACCAGTGCAGTGTTTATGAAGAAATTCCACGTAAACACAAGGGTGCTTTACAGTTTGCTCTAATGTCTGATGAGGTGATGGATTGGCAAATTACGACGCCGCATGGAGAATAAGCTTTGGTTCACGTCTACAATGTGCCACCGGAAATTAGTAACGGCAGGTTTAATTACGAGCTTCAACATTACGGCAAAATACCGCACATCAATACCTACCGCTAGTCTGGTCGTTATAAATACCCAGTTTACACCGGTATACGCTTGCTACATATTCAATTTACCAGAACGATACCTGCAATATAAAGATTGCAGGTATAGCGGTATACATCACCTACACGGATAAGAACAAGTTCGCTTCATTAGCTAGTTTAGTACACATCTGAAGGCAGATGGTTATGGGCAACTGTTCCCTCTTAGTCACGGCTGCAACAGCTTATGAGTTACTTGTTTAAACCACTGTTCAAAATAGACTATTCCAAGTGACGTAGTACCTACAGTGGAAGACCTGTTACGGGACAAGACAACGGTTGCAGCTGTTACCTCAGAGATTACGGATGTCGTAGTAACGACATCGGCAGCTTCAGTGACTGCCCATATTGACAACCAGGCAGAAAACTCAATCTCGTCCGACTGTGCTAACACGTAATCCTTAGAGTCGTCCAGAAGGCGAACCTGACTCCAAGAAGTTGAAAATTCTGGCAGTAAGTATCTCTGAGGTTTGAAGCTGTAAGTCGGCAATTGCTACCAGAGAAAGTAAAGAGCAATTACGAGATCCACGGCTTTGTCAAATGGAACATCCACGACATTAAGGCGACACGCGTCCTCAATCCTGTTGAGATGTTGTCGACTGCTCCTTTCCGTTGGTGGCTAACAGAATGGATTCTTCCGATTGGCCTATCATGACAGCTGTGACTCCGGATGCTGATTATGAGAAGACCGATAAAACGAAAGACAAAGCTTCGCAAAAACTCGCAGTGCGTCCGTATACCTTACTGTCAGTAGAGTAGGGAAAACCAGCCGAGCAGAGCGACGGATCAGTTTAAACCTTTCCCTTATTTTGGTGTCCGGTCTGCTTCATAGCTTTGCTTTGCTTGTTATTCCGTAGGATCCTCCCTCTAATGGAGTGTTATGTGACACTTATTCACATATTTCTTCCTATTATTGTTAATGCTATTCGAAATCTGAGGAATGAGCGTTTACTAGTGCATTTCTATAAAAACATGATATTGATGTTGGGTTTTTACCGGAGCTGAAATCTTGATTTTCTGTGTAATTATGACAACTTTGAACATCTTGGTCCGAAAGGCCGAGAAACGGCATTGATTTACCAAAAAGAAGTGAGTATTACTAATGTGGACCTCCATCTCTCTGGACGCCTCATCTCCTTCCAGTACACTGATATAATCCTAGTCAATCTATATGTACCTTCCGCCTCTCAACCTCGATATGAACGGGAACCCTTCTCAAAAACGCTCCTCTCTATAACCATTCTAAGGTTTCCAAATATCTCATTGGTGCGGATTTTAACTGCACTTGCCGGCAAAATTCAGCGTAAGATTCCCAAACTTAGTCCTGTGCTGATGTAGATCGCAACGTAATTTGACAATGGATGCCTGGCAGCCAAAATATGGTTCTCGTGTGGACTTTACCTTTGTCTGTGGATTGTGGACCTCTAGAATCGATTGCTGTCCTCCGTGGTTTAGTTTTACCATGCTAGCCTCTGGTTTTTGAGATCGTGGGTTCAAACCCAGCGGACTGCGCTGCATTTTTCGGCATAAAATTCTTAGTATAGCTCTCTTCGGAACGGAAGTAAAGGCGATGGCTCTCTGTCGTAGATTTACGACACGTAAAACAACCTATAGCGTGATAAAAGAGACCCCTAAGCCAAATTTCCGGCCTTTTTCGCCAATATAAAATGGAACACCAAGAACCATAGTAGTTAAAGATCATCCATAAATAGGACTAAATCTTCTTCTAGAATTGACACAGTTTATTTTTCTCCCATTGTTTTTCCTACTGTCCATGATATACGCGTTGAATCTCTTGCGTTTACTTATCATCATAGTAGTCTTTCGGATTACACAATGCACATATTCCCTCTTCTGGGAGAGGTATCATCCTCCGTGGTCTAGTGGTACTATTATAGTCTCCTGTCCTCGAGGTCGTGGGTTTAAGCCTAACGGGGGGCAATACATGTTTTTTCGGACGTAAAAATTCTTTGGATGGCTTCCTTCGGAAGCTAAGTAAAGCCGGTGGTTCCGTGTTGTAGATTTACGGTACGTAAAAGCACCTCAGGCATTATAAAGGAGCTTCTGAGCAAGCTTTCCGGTGTTTCACGTCCAATTTAGAATTGGACGCTAACAATCATAGTAGTTGAGGAGTGACCACAAAAACTCCTGGGAGAGGTTACTGGAGGATACCTGTGTCCATTTTCGCGGTTGAAGATTGTGGACAAGATTTCCAATTACTTTGCTGCAAGCTACAACTTTCCTTCATATATTTGCAAAAGAAACTTTCCTAGTGGCTTAAAATGCCAAAAGAGTAATTGCTTCCTTTTTTAAACGGGTAGTCTTCCATCGAGCCAGAGAACGGTAAGAGCTACTGGATTTCTATTATGCTCTTTTAGAGATTCTCGCTGAACTACAAAGAGCCGTTCGCGATGTGTCCAAACGTCTCCATGCTATCAAGGAAAAAATATCGCTAAATCAGTTGGAAACGCTTCGCCTTCGCGATATTTTCCATCGTCGCACATGGCTGTGGAAGAAACATCCTCTCTCATCCATCTTGCCGGAGATCGCAAGTAATGCGATCATTGTTATACACAATGACTTTTTCACGATAGGCGAATAATTTCCGGCTCACCTGCTGTCATTAGTTGTTTTCATGAATATTTCAGTGTTTTATTTTCCAAAGTTGAGGATATCGGCCTCACCCCCGCTGCAATATAAACTAGCTTAGCAGATATGCTTCTCTCTTTTGCGATGTAATACCTTCAAGGAACTAGCTGCAGGTCTGAAGAGTGTAAAGCGGAAATTGACTCCTGGGCCGATAATATTCCATATGCTTTCTAATCTACGTTTTGGGACGTCATTGCTAGAGAACTGAGAGCTGTTTGCAGAAGTTCAACGTACCACTGTGATTCCAGAAAAGATTTTTGAAGGCATAATTCATCTGCTCCAAAGCAACGATCCTCTACAACCGTTGCCGAATATAGGCCGATTATCTTTCTCAATTGCGACTACAACGTACTGGCAAAAACATTAACCTCAAGGCTAAATTTGGTTTATTGGCAATTCTATACAACGTCCAGACTGCGGTAGCGATTCGCAGGAAAATTACAGAATATTGGCTTATTGAGGGACATTTTTTTCATCTTGAAAGCCAGGATATTCCAGTGCCTTTGGTTAACCTTGTCTTTGAAAAGGCTTTTGAAGTGTTGGCCATGTTTACCTTTGGTCGCTTATGTGGCATTTACGGATATCAGGATGCTTCTCTCTTTGTTACAAAACCTTTATCCTGTGGCGACATCCAAAATATTCTGCAACCGATATCTTGCTCCTTTAATCCGCATAGAGTGGTCAGTCCGACAGGTTTTCCCACTGTGTATGAGTTTATTTGCTTTGAGCCTGGATCCACTTTTGCTGCAGCGGCAATCTTCCCTGGGCGGTTTGGAACTTTATGGTCAGCGATTCCAAATTACAGCATATGCCAATAATGTGAATGTATTCATGGCAAATACTGCTGACATGGAGACATTACATCAGTGTTTTCGAGACTATAGCGCCTTTTCTGGATAAAAACTAAATTTTACCAAGTCGGAGATTTTACAGTTTGGCCAGTGGCAAGAGATACTTAGCCTCCACAGTATGCTGTTTGTAAGTCACACGAAGATCCTGAGAGCTGTGTTTATGCATTGATTTCGGGTGACTGTGGCATTTAATTGGAATGATAAACTGACCAAGTTATGGGTTATCTTATTACAGCAGTGGACTCAAACCCTCAACCCTTTTCAACGAGTATGGTACGTGCACATTTACGAACTCAGCAGGATTTGCTCCCTTGCTGAATTTCTGCGCTTTACCAAGAAATTTTCTCAGAAGATTGAATGTCTTGTTGGTTTTTTCTGTAGAAAGGATATGCTTATTAGATTCCAGGGAATAACTACGGCTTCCAGTTAATAAAGGAGGTTTGGGCTGACAAAAGTGGATGCGAAATTTTCGGCACTTCTTGGAAAAACAATATTACTTATTCTGGACGGTAAGTGAATTCCTCTTTAGAAATCTCTTGGCAGAACAACTTCGTCTTCCCGGTAAGCTGTTAACCAAATTTCGGCTGTGGTAGTAGACGTTTGCGAATCTGCCCATAAGGAATAATCTAAGGATAGCCTTTGAACGGCTTACTTTCTTTCATAAATATCTCACAACTGCCACCAAACACAACGGAATTTTTCGCTACGACGATGGAGCACCATTTGGAACAAATTCATGAATCCAAAGCACTGACTGGAAGGCTGCAATATACTATGCTGTCAATGAGATGGTTCTGACAGCTGGCAAACTGTGACGGTACAGAAGAGTAAATTCTAATCTGTGCAATATATGTCCTGCGGTGGAAATCTTGCATGTTAAGCTAGTAGTCTACGCCATCGCAAGCTCTATTTGGTACTGGGTATATTGAATGAATCTATGTAATCTGTAGCGGCGTAGAAATGTCTCCAATAAAAGACTATCTGACCTTGAAATTCCATCAATGTGATATGAAGCAGACGGATACACCTTCTTGGATAATCTTTGCCACCTATTTTTGTATAATAAAAGATGGAGACGCGGAAAATCTACAGGTCTTCCTGGTCTTTATCCAGAAAGAACGCTGGGAGTTGGGCAAGCGGACTCCTGTTTCCTTCGATCTCCCGAATTTACGGAGGTTCTGGAGGCTAAATGTAGAAGGACATGTGATTTAAAAAAATGTTATTTTAAACTTTTAATCTGCAGAACAGAATACCATTGCGTGTTTATTATTTAAAATAGTTTCTTATACTACCAATGAATGTACCAAACAAAAAAGCAAAGGAAAAACCTTCACTTAGAGGGCTGTATGAAAGGTTATATTCAGAACAGCATGATGGGTGAAAAGAATGAAGAAAACTCACAAATACCAAAGCAAAAACACAGCGCGCAAAACAAAAAGGATCATTTTAACTGAATTTCTTACTCCACTGCAGCAAATATAAATCAGAGGGAATGATAGGAGATTCCGATAACAGTCGTTCAGCAAATAAGTGAATAGAAGGAAAAGAAGGAAACAAAACATATGTTAAAAATAATGAATAATTATTGCCAAAATCATATCAAATTATTTCCAGTACTTTACTTTGAACGTAATGAAGCATATTAAATGAATTAATAAAAAATATTATACAGTGCCAGAGGAGCTAAAACCTAAGACTGCACAAAGCCAATACTAGGCATGCAGGAACTTTCCTATCACTAGAGGCCAAATGAGACCAAATATACTACTAGGCGTGCCTAAGAGTTCAATCGCATAAAGCTTTCGTAATTATTTGCTAAGACATATTATTTATTCTCTTCCAGTTTGGTAGTCTTTGGCTTGCTACAAAATTATACATGTGAGATTTAATGTGATTTTAGTTTTAAACATACAGAATGTATTTCCTGCATTTTCTTCTCGTAATTTAATGCTTCAACGAAAAACAGTACCTTCGTCGATTTTATTCTATATGATTACCATATGTTATCAATTCTCCTTACCTCAGTCACTAATCACCTGTTTGTATTAAAAAAAACCTATTTTTGTGTTCCTTTGAATTATGAATGAATGAGTTAGTGGTAGTTCTTTGGCGCAAAACTACTATGAACATTATCATCACTCACTAACAAATGTATGTACCAGGTGAGTCAGCCGCTCTTACCAATCCAGTGTTATGCAATCTGCAATTTATAATCCAACATGAAAACATCGGGTCCGACGATATCTAAGGAAATTCTGTAACGTGGATACCTTTGGTTTCTCATTTAGCGAGATGACTAATTTTGCAGATCTTATAGTATGGCTTTTAATGCATTTGTAATAAACAGCTGATGCCAAGGAAAGCACATACTTCATATGATAATAGCTTGGTTAGCAAACTCTTCTGCTTCGAGATAGCTCAGGTGAAAGAAGTGTATGGTCATAAAATGCCTGTTTGTAGTAAAAGTGCTTCGTATCCCTTGGACAAACTTATTTCTTTAGTAGGTTGTAATACTCATAAATAACCTTACTTTAAAGTAACATTGCTTTTCACATTGTTAATGTCGTTTTAATTTGCCGTTATGTTTTATTTTTATTTAATAGTATATTATTATTTGGCGTTTCTTTTTGGTAAGGCAAAGGTTCAAACGCAACACAGCAATGTACATTTGATATTCATGGAATAAGGATTCCTCAAATTCGAGCTCTGACAATACACATATTAGATAGCTCATAATGCTTGGTATGGAAGTTGCAATATTACAGTTCTTCGTTAAAATGCACAAAATTATTCTGTAATAAATATCAGATCCTGTTCTTATGCTGTGGTGGCTCTAAAAGGATCCTGTTGTAACTATGTTCTATTTGATTGAAATTACCGGTGATTACTAACGCTCAAACACGAATATTTTAACGAACTAAGTGCTCAAACTGATGTACTTGTTGGTCAATGCACACTTGAGCGCGCTGTTTCATGGGAATTCTAACTCGGTGTAGCAGCGGTGTGATGAATCTACAGGCCACCGTTATACTTTGGTGAAGGTTCTCTGGATCTTCTGGCTCCTTTGTATAAAGCTGTTGCTTTAAATAACCTCAGAGGATGAAGTCCAGAGGCGTTAGATAAAGTGATCTGGCTGGCCAGGACACTGGTCGTTGTTTTCCTATCCAATCACCAGGATATGCCGCATTTACATGATTGCAGACGATCAGCGACCCGTGCGGTGAAGCACTATCGTGTTGAAACCACATCGTTAATCACTTTTTATATTAGCAAGGGGAGCTCATTGCGGAGAAGTTCCAGCTCCAGTTAGATGACCTTCGAAGAAAGCTGCTCCAACAAAATGGTAGCCCAAAATTACGCATCAGACATTCACTCCCCACTGCTCTTGGAAAGCTGCGTCCCTTACCCAGTAAGGATTATCAACACTCCAATAATGTTGTTATGACGATTTGTGAACCCGTTATTGTGGAATCTTATTTCATCGGAAAACAGGATTCTGGAAACGAACCACATATCATTTGCCAATCGGCCCAGCATCCATTCGCAGAAGTGCACCCCAGCTTCGAAATCTCTCCCGTCGAGTGTAGGTTCAATGTAGCTCCTTGGCTCGCAGTATTCACACCACATCGAATTGGCTAATGTTTACCTCTTCTGTGATTGTCCTGTACTAGTATTCGGATTATTTCGTATGGCATTTAAAACAGCTTTCGCATTAATACTGCATGTCACTGGTGCGTCTCCCATAGGAGGCATCCTTGCAAGTGACGATGTTGTGCGTAGATGTCTTTCAACATTCTGGGAAGTTTTTGGTGATGGTTGCCGTCTATTTGAATATCTCTTCTTGTATTAATGCTGAGCTTGTTGCGCATTCGCTCTCGCCTCTCTGTAAGTACGTAGCATATCAACGTACCCGTCTGTCGAATACATAGCAAAGAGCAATACAAATTTGGCTGTATGCTGTCACAACTGCTTCCGCATGAGGGGTGAAGGCAGTTGAAATTCAAAACATCATTTTGCGGTGTAATACCGGACAAATGGGGTAGAAGGATAAAAAACAGTGTTTGTGTTTAGACTATTGTACTGGTTCCATTACAAAATTTATACAATCAACAACTCTTTGGATTATAATATCGCTAAAAGCTAAAGGGATTCTAAAATTACATTATTACGTAACAGACTTCCAAGCGTCAATCAGAAGGAAAAAACATGAACAATGCAAGAGGACGCGACTAACGCTCACCAGTATAATTCCACTCGCCCTCTTGGACGCTTGGTGGAGATAATCTTCGTGGTTACACCTTAGCTCTTACCTGCTAGACGCGCAGATATCAGCTCGCTACTTTGCTTGTATGTTATAACCTTCTAAGAGTTTTTTAATTCTTTGTTGCGCATCTACCATGAATATTTAACTTCCGTAAGATATATATGTTATTTGAAATGTACGTGTCGTATTTTACACCAAAATTTAAATAAACCTTTAATAATATTTCTGCCTTGGCTGGACAGCGTTCGTTTCAGACTTTGACGTGCCTTTAATTTATTGTGGTCAATCCTGTCTCCATTTACAAGATTCTGCCATTTTATTTTAATAGTTCTGATACTGAACGCACATAATTTGTCCATTTCATCAGGAGGGATTTAATCAGTTTGAGTGGCTATGTACACCCTAACGTAGAAGCTTGGCATTTTTTTTGGAATGTTCGGGCACATTATGTCTCTTAAATCACTCTTATGCTGAATGTTGAGTCTTTGTCTATCTTAAAACGGCAATTAGTAAGTTTGGAAGAGGAAAAATTAACTTAAAGCGCAATTGCGGCTTGAATCGTGGCCTATCTTCCAAAATCGGTTCTTGTTGATTCCAAGGTTCTTGTTGCATATTCTCTTAACGTTTGCAACATTTTCCAATGCAGTGTGCTCTCTTTTAGCTACGAGTCATAAGTTATTTGTTACCGTATTTATAATCTACAGGCCTATTTTACAATTCGCTGCGTATGTAATGTGTGTTGTTTAGAAACGGTTGGTAATGTGGGCAGACGTTCGTAGCTGCTTATGTTGCGAGAAAGCCAAATTTCAGGTTATTTATTCCTCCTGCTGTTGACGTGAAGCATATTTCTGCATGAGTTGTAGGTATACCTTTGTGTAAGATGTAATGTTTTCTATGTTTTATTGTAGCGTATTGCCACGCTTCACCTCCTAGCTCTGTTTTTATGTATTTGCTAAATTTTCTTAAGGCTTTTAGCGTGCGCTTAATGTTATTCTCATTAAATACAGCAGATTGTTGAAAGGCAACTCGTTTAATAGGTCAGTTGCTCCATACCCTAGTTTTAACCGGATGCTTTTAGGGCAATTCGAGAGCTTTCCAGAGACGTTAGTTATTCAGATTATTTTGGCTGGGTTCAGTTTTGGTAGCCAGAGCGTGTGGTTGCCGTATTCAGCCATGGTTGCACATCTATTTTATTCTGAGTCGAGGGTTTAGACCATTTTGGTTTATTGTGTTGCATTTAATTGTTTTTACAAGTTGCCTTAAATAATACATGATGTTTCTTTTTGGTGACACATTTTCAGGTCCCATTCGACATTTAGGTATATATTTTTACATTTTTCAGGGAGCTTTCATTATGGCTGTTCGTTTGCCGTATCCGGATTCCTTACGGAAACAGGAATTTTCGTTTGAATTAGCTATCCGTATTATTAATTTTCCTCGCATGCGGATATTAATACCTTTTTGTCTCTTTTTTTCCAAGTCAACTGATCGCCAGATAATATTTCTTCCGCGTGATCATGTTTCTGTCTCTTCTGGTTTTTTCTGATTTCCAATAGTTAAAGAGCGTCCATAAATAAAACTCTGATTTCCAAGCGGCGTTAGAAGGGTTAAAGATTTTAGTGCCCGAATGGGGCTCGAATACGTCTCTCACTCGAAAACAGTATATTAGGTTGAAAACGCGGATACCTCAGTATATTGATAGTGCGTGTTATATGTTTGCGCATATTGGGGATATTCTTTCTATTCCAGGTTTTGCTAGACTCCGAGCCGAGTTTATAGAACTTTTGCGTTGTCTAGAGCCTCCCTAGACTGCGGAAACTGCTGAAATTTCTGCTGACGTTTCTGAATCAAGCCATCCGATTCTGCCAGAAGTTCCGCATTCCGCCTTTTCAGATTTAAGCCTTAAGCATCCAGTACAACGGGTGGTGGAGAAAATCCCAAAATTTTCTTTAGGTGATATTCCAACAGTACTCGAATTTTTAGATTTTGGGTTGATTCGTTAGAACCTGTATGCTACTCACCCTCGTTTGGTGTTGCAAGCAATAGGTATATTCTTGTCTGTTCCCGTGTATGACCTGTTTCGTCGGGTGTTTTCTCATCGGGAGTCCACAGCTTATTTTTGTAGGAGTTTTTGGAAGTTTTGATTTTATCTCGTGATCTGTCTCAACCAATTCATGATAGTCATTGTCGGCTCAATTAGATAGGGAATCATTCGGGGATTATTTGACTCGTGTCCGGATGTCTTGGCGTATACTTCAGGTTGAACACGAGGAGTGGCAAGTGTGCGAGAACGTGATCACTGGATTGAACCAAGAAATGCGTTCTACCCTAGTTTTCGCCTGCAGGCCATGCACTTTCCGAGAGATTGAGGACTTGCAAGCACACGTTTGAGCCTTTGTGTTTTCGAACCGTTTGCGAACAGCGAATGGATCTTCGTCTATGGTTTCCGGTGGTTTACCCGGCTCCCCTTTTCCAAACGCGCCATTTCTAGGAGTTTGTTCGGCGGCCACTCAAATCGTATTTCATGCATCTAGTGAATTATTTTCTGCAGTTACTTCTGCATCGCTTCGTTGTTCTGTCTGTAAAGGCGCTGGCCATCGCGCTAATCGTTTTCGGAAACAGGGGTTTCGAAAGCAAGTGTTTGCGCCTTCCATAGGCCTGTCTAAGTTGCCGCTGGAATGACGTAGGGGTTTTACACCATAACATTTTTGTGGGCATTTTTCGGTAGTGCGAACTATGTGTAAGCTGACTATTCAAACTGAAATGAATAAGGTTCCTGTTTTAGTCTTGCTGGATTCCGCCAGTTCAAAAATGTGATAGATTATCACTTTTTGTGCTAAATAAATTCCTCGCGGGGATAAGCTGCTGTGTTTATGTCGTATTGATTGCGTCACCGATAATGGTTCTCCGCTTACTGCTAATAGCCGTGCCAGCTTGTCAGTTTTCTTGGAAGCATGAACTCATATTGGTTTTTGACTTGATTTTTCCAGTCATCCTTGGTTAAGATTTTTTTAACGTACTGTCCTGATATTGGATTTTCGTTTGCAGCAAATTATGTTTAGATTTAACCAGGTTAACAATCCGTGTTGTCACCTGATTTGCCATCGTTTGCGTTCCAGTGTTGTGCTTCCGGGGGTGGCTGTCCCCGGACAGATCTGTTTCACTTGTTTCCTGGCCAGGCTTCTGAACCTAATGATTTGCTTTGTGGATTTCCCAGTCCCTTTTCGGAGAAACTCACGCTTACTCATTTGACAGAGTACAGTATGGAATTATTAGATACGTCGCCAGTGAAGCTTCCGTCATTTCTTTTGGCACCTTCCAAACCAAAGGCGTTAAAGGGAAAACATCCAGATTATGTTTAATCAAGGTATTATTCGGCCATCTTCTTGCACTTATAGCATTTGCATTTTCGTTGTTTTAATGTGGATTCGGGTTTTCGACCTGTGGTGGATTTCCGTTTGTTGAAGCGTATTCATGAGGAACCCCTGATGTTCACTCCGGCGTACATTATTTTGCCGGAATTCAAGATTTTTACACTCTGGAACTTAATCAGGCATATTATCAAGTCCCTTTGTCTGAGGGATGTAAACGTATAACTGCCCTCGCGACACCTTAGCGATTATATGAATTTAATACGGTATCACTTGGAATTGCTATTGGCGCTCAAGTCCTCACTCACATTCTGGATAACATGTTTTGGGATGTCAAGTTCCAGTACGTTTTCAATTACTTGGACGATATTGTCATTTACTCCCCGGATTTTGACCCTCATAAAGCGTCATTTGTATGATGTTTTAACTCATTTGTCACGGGCCGATCTTACGGTTAAACTGTCTAAGATGCGTTTGACTTCATCCTAACTCTCGCTTTTTGGGCATATTATCCCGCCATCTGGGGTTACTATCGAACCTGGGCGTACCCAGAAATTACGTGATTATCCCCCCCATCGCAACCTCAGATCTTTCGCTAGAGATTCTTTGTCATTTTCAATTGGTTTGGCAAGCTTATTCAAGATTTTTCAACTCGGGGTGAGCTTCTTAATGCTTTGCGTATAAAAGGTGCTAAGTTTGTCTGGGGCAACGTGCAACAACATGTCGCTCAGGACTTAAAGTTCGCTGTTATGAACCCTCGGGTTTTAGCACTAACCGATTGTTCCGTAAGTTCATTTTGCAAAGTGACGCCCCTTCCTACTCAGTGCCGTCTTGGTATAGAAATATTCTGGTGCCCAAAAACCGATATCTATGCGTCACATTGCTTTCACTTCAGGAGAGGAAATACTCGGTGTACGAGTTAGAAACCTTGGCCGTTCTACTTGACGTCGAGAAACTTCGCACATACCTTAACACGCGCTACCGTTTAAAGTGCGATAACCTGACACTTATGTTCGCGTTGGCATCAACACATAAGGAAGGAGTACTCATACTCTGGGGTATCCACCTGGCTCTATTTAGTTTGACCAGGTACGTATCCGTTGTTCTTCGCACGTTACTGCTGATGAGTTAACTCGGATTTTCACGGTATCTCGTCTTCTGCCCGAAGATCCACCTGCTGGTCCTTCATTGCCCGGGGCCGTTTTCTCGTTCCCTGACTGGCAATACGTATGCGCTCGTCGTCACAGACGCATTTAGTAAATTTGTCTGGCTTACTGTAATGTCGGGTGCTACTGCCCGCCTCAACACTCGGGCTCTTAATAACCTCTTTGGTACCTTTGCGCTCCCCGTGTTCTCGTATATACCAACGGTATGCAATTCATGTCTCGGGTTTTCATGGCTTTCTGCTTCGATTGAGGGATTTGGCATATTACAACGACGCCTCACTATCTTAATGCTTCGCAAGCCGAGTGCGTCAACCGAAACCTTAAGTCAGCCTTGAACGCTTTCCATCATGCAGATCACCCTAAGTGGGACGTGAACTTATACAAACTTCAGTACGCATTGAATTCGGCTCGACATGAGGCACAGCAGCAGACTGCATTCAGCTTGCTCTGCTCTTATAAGTCACATTCCTCACTCTCTAATCTTAGGTTGCTGGCCGACCATCTCCCTGATAATTCTTCGCCTCAAGATCTTCATAATACCTAGACACGTGCTTTCCGGACTCTTCGGGCTGCTCACGATCTTCGCGCTAAACGCTACAATCAAGGCAGAAAGACCTCTCCATTTCTGGTCGGGGACCTGCTTGTGTGTAGCTCCTGTCCGATTAGTTCACGTATGAATGCATTTGCGGCAAATCTTGCCCCGATTCTTTCTGGCCCTATACATTTTTTCTAATTTTTAAACGTGTCTCAATGTTGCTTTAGGAACCATGCTCGGAACTGCAAAACAGAGCAGATATTACTCAACTAAAAGTTTTTCAACCCGCTGCGTGGTTTTCATAACTTTACTTGCTGTGCTATGGCAACATTTCTTGTTAAAGTCTTAGTGGCACCATTATAAGTAATCATTTTACTCTGAGTGTTACAAATTTGAGTCTGCATCGTCGTACGATGCGCAACTCTTTGCTACCGAGTGTATTTGGTAAGACGTTGCATTTAAATTTTGTAAGCCATGAACGTGTATTGGTGTGTTATTTTATCCATTTTCATCTTTCCTACTGCCTGTGGTTGGGCAACCATCTTTCTCTCTGTATTTACTTTCTTCTTCTCATTGTTTGCATTTTCATATTCTTTTGTTAATACTAGAATTTGTAGTTTTACTGTTTCTTATTATTCATGGTTGTTCAAATGTCATTTGGTGTACAGTGTTTATATTTAATGTACTTTTATAGCGCTTGCAGGTTTCGTAATTACATCTTGGCTTACTTTACTGCTATGAATGCGTATTTCTGAACCTGTATTTCACGATCCGAGCGGTTACCGGTTCTTCCAGATCCTTCTGCGCCCTCGTAGAGCCGATGTCGCTCAGAGGAGGCTACGTGATAGCAGAAAGATGGTCCCCCGTTGTAGAAGAGCATGCTGGTCTGAGGATGATTTTACCCGGGTCTCGGCCTAAATGTCATGCTGCATGTATTCCTGTTTCGGAGGTGGGTGTTGTGCCATAAGATAAACGCAGAGCAACTTCATCTGGCTACCCCCAGTTCACGCTGTAGTATTCGCTGGACATAGAATTATCCTCGATTCATTCAGCGTGAGTGTGTGCCTCTGCTTGGATGTTCTCTGAGTCATGCTCCGAGAGGATTTAAGACTGTGAGTGCTCCATATGATTTTCGGCAGTAATGGGGTCGTTTTGGTATTCCCACCAACCTCTTTCAGGACATTGTTGCCGATTATTATACTGCAGTGTATGGTATATGTAAAGGCCACTCTGCGGGATAATTTTATCCGGAGGGACTCTGTGCCGGTTTTCTTCTGGGCGCTCGATATATCGAATGCTGGAGGGACGTTTTTGGCACTTATCATTCCGTCTTTCCATGATCTCTTTTGTTTTGCCCGCCTTGGGCAGCTAGAGGAGAGGGCTAATTAGTTCGACTCGTGCGACGGGGCAGCGAAAGTGTTTACCTTTAATGTGTGGGTAACTGTGGTTTTGCATATTCAGGTACGTTTTGGTTGTTGGGGTTGAAACTATAAACGCTTACTGGGTTCCTGTTGCATATTCCATTAAATTCTGCAAAATTGTCCAATACAGAGTGCTCTCTTTTAGCCACCAGTTATAGGCTATTTATTACCCCTTCTATAATCTGCAGGCCCATTTTAAAATTCGTTGTGTATGTAAAGTGTGTTGTTTAGGAATGGTGATAATGTGGGTAGACTTTTGTGGCAATTTGTTATGTTGCGATAAAGCCACGTTACAGGTTATTTATTCCTGCTGCTGTTGATGTGAAGGGTATTTTTAGATGAATTTTTGGTATATTTTGGTTTGAGTAAGTTTTGTTTTCGCGATTTTCCGTATGCCTCAAGGATCCTTTCAGTAAGCGGGATCTTTTAAATGGATTTTTGAATGAATCGGATCTTTGTGTGCATTCCTTAACGACGTCTATGATTCACTACTTATTTAAGCCTTGGTTTGTGACTCACTAGAGATTAGGTTTACTTTCTTATATAAGATTAGTTTAGTTAACCGGGGGTTACACCAAAGCGAGCGAGGGAAGCGAACGTGCACTTCTATACGACGTTTATGATTCACTACTTATTTAACGTTTGGTTCAGTTTTTTTATATAAGCTTAGGTTAGTTAAATGGTGGTTACATAGCACATGTTTAACGGCGTTTATAGTTCATTGCTTATTTAAACTTTGGTTTCTGATTCAAGGAAGGTTATGTAAGTTTAATTGTTTTCTATATAAGCTTAGGTTAATTAGCAACTATCTTTAATGATGCTTATATACTTACCCTTTATTGTCCCCCAGGGGATCCCTTTATGTGAGTACGGGTTTGGCGTACCCGGGGTGCGCGAGCCTCTCATCGTCATATACATTCCTTCATCCCCGTCCGGTCGAGGTGGGTTCGTTCTTGTGACCGGGGACACAAGGTAGGCTCTCATGCGTTCTTTGCATTTCATTCCATGCCGCCCCTCGCCATCGTTTCTTTCTTCCCTGGTTTATTTCCTACCATTTCGCAACCTAGACCATCCGCACATCTATTTTCTTCCTCGTCGGCCTACCTTGCGTGCGAAGCGCCCGCACACATTTGGTTTCTTTTTCCCTTTTACTTAATCCTCCGTGGACACAGCCTGACAGATACCCGCGCACTGGGTGCGCAGCAGGATGAGTGGGTAATGGCGCCATCCCCACCACCCGGGGTCGTCATCTTGGGTATGTCATCGTATTCGCTGTTCAACTGCAGTCCCGAGCGGGCCATTGCATAAGCTGCTGACTTCCGAAGGCCATTGGGTCCCTCTGTCCATGTTCAGGGACGTGTGACACTGGAGTGAGTCTGGTATAGATAGGCCACTCACCCAAGCCGGGGTAACGCACGGGAAGTCAGAGCCCAAGGTCGGAGACGGCTGCAATGCTGGAGGATTTCTTTCGCTATGGAGCCCCATTTCTCCATTATTAATAACGAGCTCCGAAAAGTATTTGCAACAGAAGTAGCACCACCAACGTCTGGTTGTTACTTAGTCATTAGGCGAACAGAGGAAGGAAAACGGTTTCAGAAGGTGAACCCTTTATAGTACAGAAGCGCATTGACTCTATTACTGGTTCGGTTCATTCCTGCAATCGACTTCAAAACGGGTCATTATTAGTACAAAGCAAGTCCGATCAACAAACGAAGACCGTGTTGCGCACTACGCTTCTCCACGGTTATCCCATCCGTGTTGAGAAGCACCGCACCTTGAATTCCTATCGAGGCGTCGTCACCACGAATAGCCTCGATGGTACATCGGACGATGACCTAGTGGAATATTTATCAGAACAAAAGGTGACAGCGGTGCATCGAAAGAATCTAACCGCGACGGAGTGTTGGCACCAACTCGTAACCTGTTTCTCACGTTCGATGGCGTCGATCTGCCCACAAGCATTTCAGCAGAGTACGAACGTATTGCGGTGAGGCATTATATTCCTAGACCTCTGCGTTGTTTTAAATGCCAACCTTTTGGGCATACGCAAGTCTCTTGTAAGAGTGCCGTTTTCATCTGTGCTTCTTGTAGTCAGCCCTCACACGATGTTACCTTTTCATCAGCCCCCGTCTGCGTCAATTGCAAGGGGTCTCATTCTGCGTCATTTGCCGACTGTCCGCGGTACCTGGACGATAAGGCGATCCAGAGGATCCGGGTGAAGGAGAAACTCTACTTCGCTGAAGCCCGGAAGCGTTACAACGCGCGCCAACCTTCGCTATTTCGATCAGGTACAGTTGGTTCTGTTGTTGCCTCGCCAGTACCACGGAGAGATGCCGAAGCACAGACCTGGACCATGACTGCACTGACCGCCACTACCATCCGGCCGTCCATTTCTGCTCTAGTTACCAAGCCATCTAAAGCTGGTCCTAAGGTTATGAAGTCCCAAGGCACTATAAGAAGTCCAAGCAGAAACTACGTAAGTAAGATTTTCTCAAGAACTCTCCGCGTGCGCGCGATAATAAAAGTTCCCCTTCTCCTCCTCGAAGGTCGCACTCCCAGGATGCCCCTGGGACAAGACGCACTCAGCGGCCCCCTTCACCTATTGCCACCCAGAACCGATTCTTTGCGCTTGAATCGGTTTCTGGCATTGAGAGCGTGGGCCCTACCTTCGAGGAGCCTAAGGAGTCTGACAAACACCACACTAAAAGCCCGAGCCCAATGGGTAAGCAAAAAGTTTTTTTGAGCCGCCCTTCTAAGTAAGAAGTTTAACCCTTTTATTCATGGCTATCCTGATCCGGAATTTACGTGGTGTACGATCGCATAGGGCGGAACTACAACCTTTATTGCATTCCCATTCACATATGGTCGTGTGTTTGCAGGAGACTAAGCTTCGCCCTCAAGATCCGTTTGATCTCCGAGGTTATACTCAGGTTCGCTTCGATTTTGAACCGGATAAGGGTACTCCTGGTCATGGAGGTGTCAAGTTATTAGTGCGTAATGATGTACATTTTCAAACTCTCACTCTGACGTCCGGCTTGCAGGTTGTTGCCTTTCGGCTTCAATTACCCGGCTTTTTCTTTACTGTTTGCTCTCTGTATTATCCTCCATTGTCTCCCTCGCTCACGCGGACATTCAAGATCTCCATGGCTCTCCCAACACCATTTCATCTGTTGGTAGATTTTAATGCCCATCACCCTCTGTGGGGTTCGCCAAGGGCTTGTGCGAAGCTAACTGTTCTTTCCGACATCTTTGATCAGTTCAACCTCCCCATCCTCAATACAGGTGAACCTATTTTTCTTTCTGATTCTTCTGGTACATTCTCTCACTTGGACATTCCAATTTGCTCACTCCAGCTTGCTAGTCGTCTGCAGTGGAACGTCGTCGCTGACACCTACTCCAGCGACCATTACCCCTGTATCGTTTCTCTTCTGTTTCACCACGTCCAGCATTCCATAATACCTACCCGGATATTCAGAAAAGCCGACTGGAGATTGTATTCCAGCCTCGTGTGTTTTTAGGACCAGCTCTTCTCTGACGTTAACCAAATGTTGTAGCACCTTTCGTCTACGATTCTATCTGCCGCCGAACGCACGATTGCCCTTCATCCTCTCACCCTCGGCGTCTTCCTGTTCTGTGGTGGAACTAGGCTTGTCGGGACGCCGTTCGTGCTCGTAGAATTGGGCTTAGGGTGTTTCGGCGACAACCTACACTTGATAATTTGGTTACTTTTAAACAATCGCGCGCCAAGGCTCGTCGCATTATTCAGGATAGCAAGAAGGGATCCTGAACTTCTTTTGTCAAGTCCTTTAATTGCGTCACGCCTTCCTCTTTTGTTTGGGATAAACTTCATCGCTTCTTCGGTAAAGTGTCGCATTGTGCTGTTTCTGGCCTTCAGGTTTCCAATGCCACCGTAGTGGATCCGACTGCCAATGCTAACACTCTGGGTGCTGCCTTTGAGGCGGTTTCCAGTTCTGCCCATTATTCCGCCGGCTTATTCTCTTTCAAAGCTGGCAGGATTCCGAGACCTATAATTTTAGGTCTGCTAATACGCAGTGTTTTAATCCACTTCTCACAATGAGGGAGCTGGAGCACCCTCCCCATTGTTCCAGGCACTCCGCTCCTGGGCCGGATGGCATTCATGTCCTGATGTTAAAGAACCTTTTATCCAACTGTAAGCTCTTTCTCTTACAGATCTATAACCGTATTTAGCAAGACGGCTGCTTTTCTTCCGTTTGGCGCGAAGCCACCATTGTCCCTATACTTAAGCCTGGGAAGGATCCCAAACTACCTTCCCGCTACCACCTTATCTCCCTCACCAGTTGCATTTGAAGGCGATGGAGCGCATGATCAACGGGCGGTTGACATGTTAGCTTGAGGCTCAGAAACTTCTAACGAACGTTCAGTGCCGATTTCGTCGCCAACGCTCTACCGTCGACCATCTGTTGCCTCAGTCTGTGTCTGTGTTTGTTGACCAGGAGAAAGATTATAACACTTGAGGGAGGGGCGGCATTTTACGTACACTTCACGCATAGAATTTACGCGGTCGTCTTCCCATAATTCTTCGGGAATTTATGACGGACCGCGTGTTTCGTGTACGTGTGGGCTCGGTTTTATCTAGTCGTTTTATTCAAGAGAACGGTTTACCGCAGGGTTCTGTTCTCAGTGTCACACTTTCTGCGATAGATATTAATCCCATTGTTGATCTATTCCAGCTGGCATTTTCTCGTCCCTTTTCATCGACGATTTTGCCATTTATTCCAGTTCACGGCGGACCTGTCTGTTCGAACGCCGTCTCCAGAGCTGTATCGACAGTCCCTACGCTTGGAGTAATGCCAACGACTTTAATTTCTCCGCCAAGAAGTCCATTTGCATCAATTTCTGGCGCCGGAAGGCTTTCCCTCCACACTCTCTTCATCTTGGGTCAGAGGGCCTTCCGTCTGCAGACGAGGTAAAAGCTTTTGTGGTTGATCTTTGATCGAAAGCTTAGCAGGACTTTTCAAATTTACTTTTTAAAAGCAAAGTGTGACCGTTCTCTTAATTTCTACGCGTTTTAAGTTGCACATCCTGGGGAGCTGATCGGACCGTTCTTTTGCGCCTTTATCGCTCCTTGGTCCATACCAAGCTTGATTACGGGTTCATTGTCTATTCATCGGCAAGTCAATCTGTGTTACGTTGCTTGAATGCCATCCATCATCGTAGTATAAGAGTGGCTACGGAGGCCTTTCCAACTAGCCCTGTACCCAGGCTGTACGCTGAAACTGCAGAGCCTCCGCTGTCCTGCAAACGTGAGATGCTTTTGTGCAGCTATGCATGTCGACTCTCATAGCCAAGCTTCATTGAGCACCCGTCTTTCGAGTTACTTTACAAGGATTCGTTTAATCAGCAATATTTAATTAGCTCCTCTGCATTGCTCTCTCCGGGCCTCTATTTCGACAGCTTCTTCGGTATCTGGACGTTACGCCAGCGCCGACACTTCCGAGAGGCGAAACGCGTTTTCCTCCATGTTTTCGCGCTGTGGCCCACTGTCACCTTGGGTTAACGTCAATCCCGAAGAATGAGACCCCTTCATCAGTCTTTAGCTCCGCGTTTTTTTTAACTTTGGGCGCAATTTGGAGACTTGCGTTTTATATATACTGATGTGTCTAAGACTGATGTGTTAGTAAGGCGTGCCTTTGTCTGTGTTCAACGTAGTTTTACCTTTCGTTTACCCGGGCAATGTTCGATTTTTACCGCCGATTTTTTAGTATTTTTCAAGCCACATTATACATTCAGCGGAATGACTTGCAGCTCTGTGTTGTTTGTACGGACCCTCTGAGTACCCTTTAGAGTGTTAACACGCTGTACAATTACCATCCCTTCGTACAGCGCATAAATGACCTCCTCCACTCGCTTGGTGCCTCTGGCATTAGCGTCTCCTTTGTGTGGATTCCAGGTCATGTGGGCAACTCAGTGAACGTTTCTGCCGACGCCGCAGCAAATCGGCGATTTTATTAACCGGATTCTTTACCTCTGTTGTTCTCTCGTCAGATTTGTGTGTTATTTTACGTCACCGCCTCCTCTCGCTTCGGCGCGATGAGTTGACGGCCCTCCGGGGGAACAAGCTGCGGGAGGTAATACCTCTTACGGTAGTCTGAGGTACCTCTTCTCGTCCGTGTCGTCGGGAAGAGGTACTTTTAGCACGTTTACGAATCAGACATTGCCTTTTTACTCATAGATACCTGCTCAGGGGTGACCCCACACCACTCTGTGAGCAGTGCGATGCGCCCTAAACGGTGCGTCACATTTTAGCAGTTTCAAGTTTTAGCTCCGTTGCGCGTTCGTGTGGGTCTGCCTGTTGGCATAGCCAACGTTTTGGCAGACGACGCGCGGGATGTAGACTGTCGTTTACGTTCTATAGGTATCAGTGGCTTTAATTGGCGCATTTGATGCGCTGAGCGTCTTTTAGATTTGTGATTTTCTATTGTCTGTTTTAATGGGGCTCTTCTTCCCAACGGGCATATGGCGCTCATGTCCCTCGCATTCTACAGTTCTTGACAGGTGGTTTTACTTTGTTATTGACCATGCTTTTAGTGTGTTGGTTTTTAGAATTTGGTATTTCGTTTTTTAGTTTTCTCGACATCGGGGGTATGTGTCCCGTTGTTAGTTCTTGGATTTTGTATTTTATACATTGTGGGGGCGCTGATGACCCTAGATATTTAGCGCCCTTCAACTCCATCTCATCATTACGCTTTATTGTGGCAGCGGATACAGAGAAACTATTGCTTAAAGGAGATTATGCATTCTAAGCTTTCTGCAATTTATATACTTGAAGATATCTCAGTTAGATATCCCTAAAAAGCTGTTTTCTACAGCAGAAGCAGGGAACAGAGTATTTAATATTTGGCCACTTGCTGTCTATATTATTCGTGTGTACAGGCATTGCAATTCTTTCAATTCTCCTAAGATTTTCAATTTTTGTATAGCAGCTCCTATTCGTTGACATAAATTATATATAGTGGTTTACCTGTATATGGTTAAAGTCGTTGTTATCTAGAGGGTTGTACGCTTTCCGGCAATCGCTGATGATTGCTGTACCCGGGAGTATCCATTGCTTTATTAACTCAAAAGTGTTTTTGATTGTCTTGTTCCACGGTGGTTAGAAAAAATGTGAATTTATCTGAAACTTACACTCCCCCGAAAACCCAATGTCTTTCTATTAGGTGCCTTTTGTTGTGCTTCCATGCACAAAATTTTGATTCGTCAATTTTCTTCAGTTGTATTTATGCCGCCAATTCGTATTCGATTGCTTAGCATCCAGTGTACAAAACCTCGCGATTTAACTTGGCCCAATCCATTACTGGTTCACCATGTCATTGCAAATTTTCATTTAAAGCTTCTTGGCGTGGAAACGTGTGTACCAGCCACATAATACGTATAAGTAATATCCTATGAATGCTCAATTCGCTGTTGCCAACGAAAGTGTTCAGTCGAGATGACTTCGTGAATGTACAAACATTTCTGTTCAAATTAAGCCCGCAGTAGAAATAACAACCTTTTCTGCATTTCCTTATAATGGCCTGGTTTCCACATCTATCGCAACTAATTGTCCGACGGAGTACACCTTGTTGTATTAATAGTTCTTCTAATTTCAGCTGCGTTTCCCAAAATGTTCAAGTGAACGCTAATAATTGGTGCTCAAACCCATTACAAGCCATTTTGTAACACTTAAAGTCAAATTAAGGTTATTGAACCTAAAGTAAGCTTTTTCGCGTGTCCTACCTTCCATTCCCTACATCTCATACACACTCGCTGGATTACTTAGCCAAAGTTCGCGTTATTATGTTGCCAGAACTACATCAAAATATCGCCAAATTCGCCTATATACACAAAGCAGTCTCACAGGGTGAGTGTGGTACGCAGATTTCATTAGTCGACACAACATCTCTTACTATGAATCAATTCCGTGAGTACGAGGCGGATTCCAAAACTAAGGTCCGTTTGGTCATAATAACAACAGTGCTCATGAGAAATCGTTTTAATTGAACGTAATATGTCCATAGATATATACTTCACATTTTCACATAATCGCCGTTCACATTTATACACTTGCTGTAACGCTGAACAAGCTACTTTAACCCCTCGGCATACAAGTCTGCCGCCTGGGACATGAACCAGCTGGTATCGCTCGTCTTGAGTTTATCGTCGGTTAGATATCCTTGTCCAACCAGCCACGGTTTCAAATGCAAGAAGACGAAATATTCGCTTGGTGCCAGGTCTAAACTGTTCGGAGCGTAGTGAAAGAGTTTCCAACGAAACTGTTGAATCTTCTCTTTGGTTTTGGCTGCGGTGTGCGGGCGTGCGTTGCGTGCAGGAGGATGATGCCAGACGACAGTTACCCGCGGTGTCTGTTTTGGACCGCATGTGTCAGATTGGTAAGCGTTGCACAGTACAAATCAGCTGTAATTTCTGACCCTGAGTCCATGAAATAAATTAAAAGGGCGCCGTTTCCTCCGAAAAACGGCAGCCATTATTTTGCGTTTCGTGTACGGCGATTGTTTACACAATTTTGGTTTGGGTGAACCGGAACGGCGCCACTGCATTGGCTGTTGTTCCGATTCTGCGTTGATGTACACTATCCATGTCTCATCCCCGTAACAATGTGGGAAAGAAAATCATCTCCATTTTGTCTATAGCGCTCCAAAAACTGTCGTTCACTACGCATTCCTTGCTCTTTGTGCTAATCGTTGAGTAGTTTTGGTACTCACCTCGCACAGTTTCCGATAACCAAGCTGTTCATGTGACAATCCTGTAAAGTCAGGATAGAGTGAATTGCTAATTCATCAGTCACATCATTAATCGACACAGACCGATCCCATCGAAGTTTTTGGTTTACTTGCTCAACGATATCGTCAGTCCGAATATTGGGCCTACCACTCCACTGTTCATTGTGCACATTTGTGCGACCAATTCGAATTTCTCGAAACAAGTGTCGAATCTGTGTCTCATTACGTCCGGTCCATACACGAGGCATAACTCACGGAGAATGTCCGTAGCTGACGATCCTTTTGCCAGCAAAAATCTAAACACCAAGCGCACTTCATAACTGGTGGGATCTACGATTGTCGCGGCCATTGCGATCTCTTCTCACCAACTGAAAAACGCCTACTGTGTCAAACCAACACTGCGGTAAGTTCCTCATGAGTCGGTAGACAGCACTGCAGGTGTGAAATTTCATTCGAGCCTACCATCCGTTAAATACAATTCACCGAACCTTAATTTTGGAATACGCCTCGTGTTATGCGCCTTGCTTATGATGATGATGATGATAAGATGGTGATTAAGGGCGCTCAACATCTAAGCATATTAGCGCCCTTACAATGTCTAAAGTATAAAAGCCAAGATTTAAAATACCACACACAAACCCGCTTGGTCGAATACACTAAAAAGCAACAGACCAAATTCTAAAGACTGCCACACTAAAATAATGGTCAAAAAAGGGTAAAACGAAGTGTCAAGAACGGTAGAAGGCAATGGACATGAGCGCCATATGTCCGCCGGCGAGAAGAGCCTCATTAAAACAAACAATAGAAAATCACAAAGCTAAAAGGCGCTCAGCGCATCAAATGCGCCAATTAAAAACACTGATATCTATAAAACGTAAAAGACAGTCTACAGCCCGCGCGTCGTATGCCAAAACGTTGGCTAGGCCAACAGGCAGACCCACACGAACGCGCAACGGAGCTAAAACTTGAAACTGTTAAAATGTGACGCACCGTTTAGGGCGCATCACACTGCTAACAGAGTGGTGCGGGGTCACCACTGAGCAGGTATCTATGACTAAAAAGGCAATGCCCGATTCGTAAACGAGCTAAAAGTACCTCTTCCCGACGACACGAACGAGAAGAGGTACCTCAGACTACCGTAAGAGGTTTTACCTCCCGTAACTTGTTTCCCCGGAGGGCCGTCTACTCATCGCGCCGAAGCGAGAGGAGGCTTTGTCGTAAAATAACACACAAATTTGACGAGAGAACAACAGGGGTAAAGCATGTGGTTAATAAAATCGCCGATTTGGCAGCGGCGTCGGCACACACGTTCACTGAGTTTCCCACATGACCTGGAATCCACACAAAGGAGACGCTAATGCCAGAGGCACCAAGCGAGTGGAGCAGGTCATGTATGCGCTGTAAGAAGGGGCTGGTAATTGTACAACACGTTAATACTCTGAAGGGCACTCAGAGAGCCCGTACAAACAACACAGAACCGCAAGTCGTTCCGCTAAATGTATAAAATGGCTTCAAAAGTACTAAAAAGTTCGGCGGTAAAAATCGAACATTGCCCGGGTAAACGAAAGGTAAAACTACGTTGACCAAAAACAAAGGCACACCCTACTCCAACAACAGTCTTAGAGCCAATAGTATATATAAAATGCAAGTCCCAAAATTGCGCCCCAAGTTATAAAAACGCGGAGCTAAGGACTGAAGAAGGGGTCTCATTCTTCGGCATCGACGATAACCCAAGGGGATAGTGGGGAAAACGCGTTTCTCCTCTGGGAAGGGTCGGCGCTGGCGTAACGTCAAAATGCCGAAGAAGATTTTGAGATCGAACCCCAGGAGGGAGCAATGCAGAGGATCTAACTAAATATGCCGATCAAGCGAATCCTCGTAAAAAACACAAAGGACGGGTGGTCCGGCAAGCTTGAGCATCGACATGCATAGCTGCGCTAGGCCGTGCAGCTTCAGCGTAGAGATTGGGTACAGGGCTAGTTGGAAAGGCCCCAGTAGCGACACTTATACCACGATGATGAATGGCATCCAAGCGAAGTAACACAGATCGAGATGGCGATGAATAGACAATGTACCCGTAATCTAGCTTGGAACCAACGAAGGAGCAATAAAGGCGCAGAAGTATGGTTTAATCAGCTGCCCAGGATGTGCCACTTAAAACACGTAAAAGATTAAGAGAACGATCACACTTTGCTTTTAAAAAGGAAATGTGAGAAGTTCAGCTCAGCTTTCGATCAAAGATTAAGCCCAAAAGCTTTAACCTCGTCTGCAAATGGAAGAACCTCCGGCCCAAGATGGAGAGAAGGTGGAGGGAAACCTTCCGGAGCCAGAAATTATTAGAGATAGATTTCCCGGCGGAGAAATTAAAGCCTTTGTCGTTACTTCAGGCGTAGAGACGGTCGATACAGCTTTGGAGACGGCGTTCGCACAGACAAGTCCGCCGTGAACTACAATAAATCGCAAAATCTTCAACGAAAAGGGATGACGAAATGCCAGGTGGAATAAAAGCAACAGTGGGAGTGATAGCATTTGCAAAAAGTATGACTCTGAGTATAGAGCCCTGCGGTACACCGTTCTCTTGAATAAAACAACTAGATAAAACTGAACCCACAGGAACAGGAAAGACGCGATCCGTCATAAATTCCCAAAGAAATATGGGAAAACGAAAGCGTAAATTCCATTAGTGAAGTGAACTTGAAATACCGCCCCTCCAAACAATGGCATAAGCTTTCTCTAAGTTAAAAATACAGTCACTGTTTGATACTTTCTCAGGAGCCCATTTATAATATGCGTCAACAGAGAGGCCAGATTTTCGGCGGTAGAGCGGTGGCGACGAAATCCGCACTGGGCGTTTGCTAGACGTTTCTGAGACTCAAGCCGCCATGTCAACCGCCCGTTGATCAAGCGCTCCATTACCTTAAAAAATACCGCTGGTGAGGAAGATAGGGCGGTAGCGGGAAGGCAGTTGGCGTTCCTTCCCAAGCTTAAGGATAGGGACAATGCTGGCTTCGCTTCAAACGGAAGGAAAATCGCCGTCTTGACAAATACGTTTATAGACCTGTAAGAGGAGTTTACCGTCGGTTGAAAGGTTCTTTAACATCAGAGCACGAATGCCATCCGGCCCAGGAGGGGTGTCCCTAGAGCAATGAAGACCGTGCTCCAGTGCCTCATTTTGAAACGTTCATTATAACATTCCTTAATAGCAGACAGAAAATTAAAGGTCTTGAAATCCAGCCGGTCTTTGAGAGTGCGAAACCCGGCGGAATAATGGGCAGAACTGGAAACCGACTCAACGGCAGCACTTAGAAATTTAGCAATGGCAGCCGTATCCACTCCGGTGGCATTCGAAACCTGAAGCCCAGACACAGTACAACGCGACACTTTACCACAGAAGCTACGAAGTTTATCCCAAACAAAAGACGAAGGTGTGAAGCGATTAAAAGACTCGGCAAAAGGGGTCCAGGACGCCTTCTTGCTATCCTGAATAATGCGACAAGACCTGGCGCGCAATTGTTTAAAACTAACCAAATTATCAAGTGTAGGGTGTCCTCTAATACCCTAAGTGCCCCCTAAGACAGTGCTCGTTCCAACACGGAACTGAAATACACCGAGGGCGAGAGGACGAACGGAGAAATGTGCGTTCGGCGGCAGATAGTATCGTAGAGGTAAGGTGCTGCAACATTTGGTTAACGTCAGTGAAGGGCTGGTCCTCAAAACACGAGGCTGGTATACAATCCTTAGTCGGCTTTTCTGAGTATTCAGGTAGGTACCCTGGAATGCTGGACGTGATGAGACAGAAGAGAAACGATGCAAGGGTAATGGTCGCTGGAGTAGGTGTGAGCGACGACGATCCACTGCTGACGACTAACAAGCAGGAGTGAGCAAACGGCAAGGTCCAAGTGAGTTTATGTACCAAAAGACTCAGAAAGAAAAGCAGGCTCACCTGTATTGAGGATGGGGAGGTTGAACTAATCAAAAATGTCCGAAAGAAGAGTTCCCTTCGCACAAGCCCTTGGCGAACCCGACAGGGGGTAATGGGCATTAAAGTCTCCCAGCAGAGGAAATGGTGTTGGAAGAGCGGACAGGAGATCTCGAATGTGCACGTAAGCTAGGGGAGACGACGGAGGTGAATAGATGGACAAACAGAAAAGAGAAACCCGTATAAGTGAAGTCTAACGGCAAGAGTTGCAAGTCGGACCTAAGTGTGAGAATCTGAAAATGAATGTCATTAAGCACTAATACCATGACACCCCCATGAGCAGGAGTACACTATTCCGGTTCAAGATCGTAGCGAACCGGAGTATACCCTAGGAGCTCAAAGGGATCGTGAGGGCCAAGCTTCGTCTCCTGCAAACACATGACCATAGGTGAATGGGAGCGCAATAAAAATTACAGTTCCGCCCTATGCGATCGTACACCACGTAAATTCCAGGTCAGGTTGGCCATGAATAAAAGGGTTAAACTTCTTATTTAGAAGGGCGTCTCAAAACAACTTTTTTCTTAACCTTTGTGCTCTGGCTTTTGGTATGTAGTTAGTCAGACTCCATAGCCTCCTCGAAGGGAGAGATTACGCGCTCACAGCCAGAAACCGATTCCCGGCGCTTGAATCGGTTTCTGGGTGGCAATGGGTGAGGGATGCCGCTGAGCGCGGCTGTCCCAGGAGCATCCTGGGACTGCGACCTTCGAGGAGGAGAAGGTGAACTCTTCTTACCGCGTGCTCGCGGAGGGTCTTTTAGAAAATGTTACCTACGAAGCTTCTGCTTTTGCTTCTTTTCGGTGGCTTGAGATTTCAGAACTTTAGCACCAGTTTTAGATGGCTTGATAGCCGTGCTAGAGAGGGACGGCCGGATGGTAGTGGCGGTCAATGCAGTCATGGTCCAGGTCTGCGTTTCGGCATTCTTTTGGGGTACTGATTATTCAACAACAGAACTAAATGTACCAGATTGCAGGAGCAAAGGTTGGCGTGCATGGTAACGCCTCCGTGCTTCAGTGAAGGAGAGTTTCTCTTTTACCCAGATCTCCTGGATCGCCTTCTCGTCCAAGTACCGCGGACAGTCGGCAAATGACACAGAATGAGACCCTTTGCAATTAACGCAGACGGGGGCTGTTGAACAGGTATCTTCGTGTAAGGGCTGACTACTTGATGCACAGATGGTAACAGCACTCTTAAATAAGACTTGCGTATGCCCAAAACGTTGGTATTTAGAACAACGCAGAGGTCTAGGAATATAAAGCCTCACCGTAATACATTCATACCCTGCTGAAATGTTCGTGGGCAGATCGACGCCATCAAATATTATAAACAGGGTACGAGTGGGTACCAATACTCCGTCGCGTTCAGCCTGTACTCGATGCACTGCTGCCACCTTTTGTTCTGAAAGATAGTCTACAAGCTCATCGTCCGACAAAAAATCGAGGCTATGGGCGGTAACGACGCCCCAATAGGAATTCAAGATGCGGTGCTTCTCAACACGGATGGGATAACCGTGGGGAAGCGTTTCGCGCAACAAGGTTTTACTTTGCTGATCGGACTTTGTTTGTACTAATAATGAACCCTTCCCTTGACAAGTGCGGGACGGCACCGCACTAGCAATAGCATCAATGCCCTTCTGAATAATAAAACGGTTCACCTTCTCAAAACTTTGTGCATTTTCTGTTCGTGAAATGACCAAGTAACAACCAGATTTCGGTTGTGCTACTTCTGTTACATAAACTTTCGGCGCTTGTTGTTAATAATGGAAAAAGGGGGCTCCATAGCGAAAGAAATCCTCCACCATTGCAACCGTCTCCGACCTCGAGCTCGGACTTCCCGGTCGTTACCCCGGCTTGCGTGATTGGATTATCTATACCAGAGTTACCCCAGGGCCCCAACTCCCAGAACATAGACAGAGGGACCCAATCGCCGTCGGAAGTCAGCAGCTCATGCAATGGACCCCCGCGGTACTGCAGTTGAACAGCGGATACGAAGACATACCCTACATGACGACCTCGGGTAGTGGGGTTGACGCCAATACCCACTCACCCAGCTGCGCACCCAGTGAGCGGATATACGTCAGGCTGTGTCCACGGAGGCTTAAAAGAAAAAGGTAAAATAAATCAAAACTCTTTGGGCGTTTCTTACGTAAAGTAGGCCAGCGAGGAAGTAAAAGATATGTAAGAATGAATGGTCGTGGTGCGACATGTGCGTAAACAGAAAGACCAAGAAAGAACGATGGCGAGGAGCGGCATGGAACGAAATGTAAAGAACGCACGAGAGCCTACCTTGAGTCCCCCGATCACTAGGGCGCACCCACCTCGACCGGACGAGGGTGGAGGAATGATGATGATGAGGCTCGTGCACCGCTTGTACGCCAAACCCGAACTCACATAAGGTGAGCTCCTAAGGGGACTTTGCTGTTGAAACATAGGGAACTTTATCCAACGCTTTTTATCCTTATAATTTATCGCCACGTTCGATTTCGTAACTGTTTCTTCATCTATTTTCTAAATTTGCTGTCAAATTTTCTGTGTAACTTGCAGTGTCCTTGGTGATTTTAATGTGAATTATATGTTATTTTGATTAAATATAGCAGATTGTTGAAAGGCAACTCACTTAATTGGTCATTTGCTCCCGATCCTAGTTTTAACTGGATGCTTTTAAGGCACCTTGAGAATTTTCCACGCCGTTAATTATTCTTAGTATATTGGCTGGGTTCAGTGCATTCGTGGTTTATAATGGCACTGGCAAAGAAGGGGCACAATATTCTGGACTCTAAGAAAGAAAAATTATATCAGCTTACTTCTTAACATGAGTATTTTGTTATATGCTTTAGCTACTAGAACAATTATGTTTAAAAATTACAAGTAAGAAAAATTTGTTTATATGAATCCCTTATTTAATTTCCGTTAAGCATCACGCATTTCAATCCATGGCAAAATACCCAGATGAGCATTACTCCGAAGTTATAGAAGTATTTAATAATTTAATATTTTGGGATTCGAACTGGAAGTTGAGAAGGCTAGAAAATTAGTGCACAAGAGCTCTCACAAGCTGAATGACAACATAAAAATTAGAATGGTTACTATAGAAGTTTATAAGAGTGAGCTGAAGGATCTCATACAATAACAAAATCGGAGTGAATAATATAATTTGTTGCTCTTCAATCTGAAGGTAAGAATTAATCTACCTGGGGAAAATATTTGGCCACAAATCTAGGTTTTGATGATAAGCAGATTAGCGAATTGGTTAAATAACTAATTGTGTGGAAAATTCAGTTCATGATTTTCGTGAGCACTATATAGGTGTAACGAACGGTGATGATAGATACCCTGATTGAACAAAACCACAGTTTGAGTCTGTGAGGACTATAGAACTGAAGATTGTTTAGCGTGAGCACTACTATTTCAAACCGTCCAAGTTCCATGCGTCTAGAAACAGCAGCAAATGTAACTTACATTTCTCAAATGGAACCTCCTGTTGGTGCATTACGTGCTAGCTACTATGTGAAAAGTGGTTGAAAAGAGGTATTGTGTTGATTACCAGTCTTGTGAAGCTCCATCAGTTAGATTACAAATACTGTAGGTCAGAGCATTTGTAAAAGTTTTAAGAGTATATAATGACTGCGTTATATTTATTTTGATGCATGCAGCCATGTGGCAGTATACATCAATGTGAAATACAGCGCATGATGTTTTATTACAGTGGTGTTTTGTGTGTGGAAAACTGATAGTTCTAGTCCTGCTCGGGCGTATTCTAAGTAGTCGAATCACATAGGTCGGAACAGGTCAGATTAGCTTAAAAAGGACCATTCGGTTTCGGTTTTCATTTCATCCCAATCACTGGTGTAGTGTTTAAAAGATTATTATATGTAGAGTTAGTATACTATTGTTTATATAATACCTGACAATGTCACAGATATACGATTTAAACCAATGGAAATATAAAAATGTGTTAAGGTGTAAAAATTCAGACGTTAATGAGGAACTTCAGTAAAATCTTGGGGATCTCCAGCCTTAGGCATGCTTTCCCTCCATCAGTTTAAAACCCATTTAACCACAATTTACTTGAACAAAACGCTTCCTCTATTAAACACATATACAATAATTTTGTAAAAAGCATACACGAAAGTGTTCTAAATCGGTGCAATTTAAGAAAAACTGAAACTAATGAAATGAAAAGTCCTGAAACGTATCAGAGGATGTAAAGTGTAATATCGTTTGTTCTAACTAAGCCATAAGATCTTGAATTTTTCCCACGTTTACTTTTATGCTCAAATGTTTTGGAGTGTAGACGAACACTTTCTGCAGTCAATCTATTCGACGTTAGGTCTGGTTTATAAATAATTTTCAGTATCATGTATTACTGGTCTCTAGAGATTTAATGTTTGTTTTGTACTACCGACCTTAGAACTGTCATATTGGATATGCCTCAAAGCATATAAATTCCTTTATGTTGAATTATTACCACTTGAAAAACTATTTCACACAGATCCGCCACTGAAATTATAAACCTTTTGTTAAACAAGCAACCAAAAAACTTATTAACGTCCTGTACCCCACTAAGGTGCTTAAGGGTTTGTATTCATGAACAAGAACTTCATGATTACCTTGCAGAACACTGATTTGTACCTAAACTGAGACTTTAGTGGAATTCCGTTTCGCAGTAGTTTCCTCTTCGAAGCGTGATGTGTGCGAAAGTCGAGCTTAAAAGGCTGAATTTTAGATGTAAATTTTATGGCTCATGTCGGCAGCACAAAGTCCCAAAATGCAACGTAGAAATGTACTTTCTGTCTAGTTTGTTGTTCGCTGTATTTTGCATCGGCACTGCCTTGGTTTTGGTCCATATATATCTAACACTTTCTGAACATAGTCAATATATTCACAATAGTATGCGTAGTGTTCCATTATAGATAGGTTTAGTTTAGAATTTTAGTTTAAAATTAACTTATTGATGGAGTAGTGTAGTGAATAGTACTTCTATTGGGGGTGACTGACCTTCCGCTTAAATCATGTCCGATATGGAGCAAAAGGACCCCCAAGAAACACAAGCTAAGAAAAATCCGTAAAAACTGGAAAATTTCAAGGCGGAGAAATAAAGCACAAATTTAAAAAACTACCAAAAATAGGGCACAATTCACAAGTTTTATGTGTGAGTATTTGATCACTCCAGATGTCATCAGTAGTCTAAACAGGAGAGACTTGGCTCAAAAACATGCGTTACACGTGTTTAAACTTGTAATACATATGTAATACACGTATAAACACGTGTAACCCGCTAATGACCGCCGCTAATGATACGTCTAATGGATATGCGTGGTAAAATTAGTTAATGATGCTCCCCGCGTCTTTGACGATGGCATACCGCGTCGCGTGTCAGCTGCCAGATTTGATTGGTAAGGGTTTCACAGGTGTTTGACACGTGTTTGATCATTGCGGTTAATTACACTTCTTTGAGCTTACATGGCTTTGATGGGTGGATGTTTTATGGCGTGGGTGGTGTCAAGGAAAAATACCGCTTCGTTTTTGTATTGGAAATGCCGAGAATCTTAATATCGTCCTACATCCCTCCTAAATCATTGGTCGAGTGGCATTCTTCTGTGTTGTGAATACCGAGGATCTTAAGATCTCTTCTCCCTAAATCATTGGTCGCGTTCCGATTCTCAAGACTACAATGACTTGAGGGAATGCGTAAAAACATTTTCTGAGACCTCTTGTTTACACACACGCATGATCCTGCTACAGAGTGCTTATCATAAACAGGGGTGTTGCGGTAATTGTGTACGAGCATCAATGTGATAAAGCCGATACGGGCGATAAAAAAGAATGATTGAAACAAGTATCAAACCCTGATTAACATCATCATCATCATTCCAGGTAGGCGTGATATGAGCGATATTCCCAGTAAAAGAGCCCCTTTGTAAAAAGGGTCTTCGAACCCCGAATCCAGAAGTGATATGAGCGATATTCGCAGTAACAAATCCCTTGGTATAAAGCATATGAGTAACGAACCCTGGTATGGAACCTAGGAGTGATATGTGCGATATTCGCAGTAACGAACACCTTGGTATAAAGAATATGAGTAACGAAACCTGGTATCGAACCCAGGGAGTGATATGAAGAACCAAGGACTGCCGTAAACCATGCAAGTCCAACCAACCAAGGTGATTAGTGCTCTACTCACGAAAAAACAGTCAGACGTTCGCTCCGGTATGTAGATAAGCTCGTAGCACACAAACATTTCCCCTTAGCATGGAAATAGCGCTCTCGTTACGGAGAGTGCATACTAATGTATAAACACAACACTGAAATTGCATAGACGTAATAAGAATAACAAATATAACGAGAGACAGTGTAACTCTTACGAGTGTAAGTCGCCGGTGTGCAATGTGAATACATTATACACTCTCGAGAAAAGATAAACAGACGTCACACAAAAACATGTAAATGGGGGCCACCCCTACCTCCTCATCGAGACGATGGATGAGTGGTGTATGAGGGGTAAATCGGTATAAAAGACGGAGCACATTCAATATTTTCACCGGCTCGCAAGAAGCCGACCTGCGTGCTCGTGCTCTTCAAAGTGACTATATTTTACATTCTTTGTTGTACTCTAATCAGCAAAAATGTCTGGTGAGTTTTTTTAAAAAATATATTTCTTATTACATACATTAGTAGATGCTTACAAATTAAGCATATTTAAGAATCGTAAACTCTTTCCCTAGAGTTCCATGTTAATAAATAATATGCATGATAGCTGAAATGCTTTGTACACTAGCTTTTTAAATATTTCTTTAAAAAAATCCATCTTAAATAGTATTCATTTTATCTGCGAGATCGCTTGTATTAATATTGTGCGTAAAACAAAATTGTCACTGGACTTAATATTTCTAATGTAGCCGTATTAGTACAGCGGGCAGGATGCTGCCTGTTTCAGCATGTTTCAGCAAATTCGCCAGGAGTTTTAAACAAGCGAAAAATATCCTGAAGAACGTGTATTTTCTTTAACAAGCATAACTGTTCCATTTTTTAAAATTAAATCAATATATTCATATAGTCGTCCAATAATATACGGTGATTTCATTACTCGTTCATTTCTTAGAATGATACTTATTGTGTTTTCATAACAGCGGTTAATGTCATGCATCTATACGGTCATAAAGACATCTATCTAATTATCAGAATGAAACAAATTCTTTAATATGAGCATCCAGATTTATAAGCAAGAAAGCGTAGATCGTGATTTATATTGCTTTAAGCTCTTCATTTAATAACACGCCAATTATATATAATTGGCGGCGCCGTGACCGAGTGGTTAGACCGCTCGACTTCCACTGAGGCGGCCCGGGTTCAATCCCAGGGACCTGCATGTGGGATTTGTGGTGGACGCAGCGGCGTCTGGGCGGGTTTTCTCCGGGTTCTCTGGTTTCCCCCGCCATTCATTCCACCAACTGCTCCATCATCACCTTTCCTTTCATTCATTTCACCAACATTTCGTTTCATCTACTTCCTTCATCCCATACCAGGCATCGGGCTGATCACCCATCCTGGATGCTCTGTCTGATCCATGAGTGTCTGAAAGCGTAGATCGTGATTTATATTGCTTTTAGCTCTTCATTTAATAACACGCCAATTATATATAATTGGCGGCGCCGTGACCGAGTGGTTAGACCGCTCGACTTCCACTGAGGCGGCCCGGGTTCAATCCCAGGGACCTGCATGTGGGATTTGTGGTGGACGAAGCGGCGTCTGGGCGGGTTTTCTCCGGGTTCTCTGGTTTCCCCCGCCATTCATTCCACCAACTGCTCCATCATCACCTTTCCTTTCATTCATTTCACCAACATTTCGTTTCATCTACTTCCTTCATCCCATACCAGGCATCGGGCTGATCACCCATCCTGGATGCTCTGTCTGATCCATGAGTGTCTGCTCCTCGACGGGCCTCTGACCCCAGGCACCCGCTTGTAAGTCCTGGGGGTGTAAGTCCTACATAAGAGGAGGGAAAACAGATAATGAATGAATGAATGAATTATATATAATTAAGAAATTTATTCGCTCAAAAGTACCCGCTTTGAACGTCATACATTTAATTCGTTAATAATATATAGAGTGTTTCTTATTTTTCTCCTGATCTTTGTTTAGCTTAAACGTGAATGAAAATTATTTCACTCCAAAATACACTAACACAATACTGCCAATATGATATATCAGAAATATCTTTTTAGGAATTAAAATTAGTTTTTATAAACGTATACTTATTTTAAACAGAGAACCATGACTTGTAATATAATACCTTAAAATTTTCTTCTAATAAAGTGACCGAACTTCTTTAATAATATTTTATCTTTCTCTAACATAAACCTAATTTAATACAAAAAATGTGATGTGTTACACTCACATGACATTCTCTACTCTTGTACGAACTATTCTTACAAACGATTATTCTCCATATGCTTCATGTTAATCGAGATATCGAAATGTTAATCTTATTGCTATCTTTCTTGTAGATGAAAGGGGAATTGTTAGGATTTAAGCGATAGTCAAATATATTAAGAGCTGGTTGCTATGTCGAGTATTCCATTCTACCAAAATACCAGGTTTGGAGTTTTTTCGACTGTTCGTTTCTGAGTTATGATATTCACACACACACACACACACTCACACAGACGCACAGACACACACACACACACTCACAAACGCCCACGGACATGTTTCCAAAAATGCTTTTTTTGGACTCAGGGGACCCTCAAAACATGTATTTCTGGTGAAATCTCGGTATCGAATTTTTGGGTGGAATACAATACTTCCCCTACTTACTATACGTAGTAGAGAAAGTAAAAAGTCTTTATTATTCCAGTTTTATGGTCTGAAGATCTGAGAAAATTATACAATCAGCTACAAAAGGCTACTTTTGTGGCTTCGCTTAGAGCAATCCAGCAAAACCCGGAACTATCAATAACCGACATTTGCAGAACTGTTCCGGGACCTCTCCAACCTCTCACAAGCAGTTTGACTCTCACTATGGCTGAGGTGATCTGTTCATCGACAGCGTTTGGAGGTCCAGGCTTCAATGGTAGGAATCATTATACTTTATTTTGCAGATTATTACATTATAAGAAAAAATATGTATTTAATGTTCTTATTTTTATTCTTCTACTCCGTATTATTATTATTATTATTATTATTATTATTATTATTATTATTATTATTATTTTTATTATTGTTATTATTCCAGTGATATTATCTTTTTTCGGTGAGCCGTCCGGCTTTAACGTGACCGATAACGGAGGTCCTGCCTCCTTCATTCCTCGTGCAGCCAGGGTGAGTGCATCACTGACACGCCCCAGTGTAACAGTTCTTTTTTACATTATTTTTAATGCATTTTATTACACAGAAACTTATTTAATGTTCTTATTCTTCTTCTACTCTACATTATTATTATTATTATTATTATTATTATTATTATTATTATTATTATTCCAGTGACATCAGCTTTTGTGCCGGTGAGCCGTCCGGCTTTAACGTGAGCGACAATGAAGGTCCTGCCTCTTTCATTCCTCCCGCAGCCAGGATGAGTGCAACACTGACACATCCTAGTGGTAAGAGTTCTTTACATTCTTTGTAGTGTATTTTATAACACAGAAAATTATTCCATCTTCTTCTTACACTATCGATTATATTACTATTTCAGAAGGAGCTTCACCCAACCCGAAAATGCTACATTTCTGCGCCGGCCTGAGGTGGGAGCCGAGCAGCATGACCGCTGCATCATCAGCCTCCCCCTCCTCTAGCACCATTCCGCTGAAACCGGAGTCTCACAGCATGGCCGCTAAAGTATCAGCCTCCTCCTCCAGCAGCACGCCGCTGAGGTTGGAACCGTTTAGCACGGTAGCTGTAACCTCCTCCTCCAGCAGCATCCCTTCAACATCCAGCGGGATAACTGACCAGCTGAGGGGGAAAAGATAGCATGCTAACGATGAGTCTATAGTCATCAAAAGGTCCAAGTTTAGTGCTAGCAATTGTCAGGGTCTGGAATGCAATACCATCCAATCAGCTTTCAAGGGGCGTATTTTTAATAATAGAATTGATAATACATTAGAAATACTTGACTCCGGAGTGTTTTTGAACGAGTGTAAGGATCTTGTAATTAAAGAGATGAAATACATCTTAAACAGAAGCAGATCTGCGTTAAAAATCAATTGTTCCATGGAAATTTCATATTTAATCCATAATCCCGATGAAGAGATGAGAGTTTCATCATTCTTTAATTCTAAGACCAGCCGCATTCCTGCATCAAGCGATGTTGACTAGACCTTGTCTTCAATAGTAGGGGATGTGTTGGAAAATGTTTCTTAATTTGAGGGGGGAGCTAAATCAAAATCCCTGTTTGCTGTACATGCTCTGGTAGTTAGCTCATGATTTGTGACCCTCTACGTGCAGTATCCTACATAAATTTGCCAGCAAAAATCCGGAATAAGCATGCTTTAATCAACATAAAGAATAAAGATAATTCCTGCTTTGCCTGGTGCCTGCTAGCGGCTAAATACCCCTTAAAGAAGAATGTAGATAGAACAGCAGCATACCCATTTGAACTGCTTTTCAAAGCATTCAATTATGAAGGTATTGAATTCCCGGTGACTGTACATCAAATTGAATGCTTTGAAAAGCAGAATGATGGGCTGTCAATTTCTGTGTTTGGTATAGAAGAAAATGAAAACTTTATCCCGCTATACCAAACAGCGGGAACAAAAGAGCTTCACATAAATACCTTATATGTAGAGGTAAATGAAAAGTTGCACTACTGTCTCATTAGAAATTTATCTAAATTCATAAGTGCACATGTCACTAAGCATAATGCTAGAATGTGGGCATGCGCGGCATGCTTGAAGAGATGTGCCAATTAGAAGACTCTTGAAAGCCATAAATTAAGATGTGGAAAATGCCAACTGCTTAAGGTGCCGCAACAGGGTGACGGCATTGAGTTTAAGTCATTCTCCAAAAGCCTTACTGTACCCTTTGTTGTTTACGCAGACATTGAATCTGTTCTGGCAAAGGTCCACTTTTGCGAGCCTTCTAGCAATTCAAGTAGGACCCGAGCTATTCAAGAGCACGAAGCAATATCTATAGCTTTAAAGCTTGTATGTAGACATGACGAGTCATTGTCGAAATGATTCTTATTCAGAGGTCCTAATGCCATCGACGACTTTATCATTCATTCATTCATTCATTATCTGTTTACCCTCCTCTTATGTAGGACTTACACCCCCAGGACATACAGGCGGGTGCCTGGGGTCAGAGGCCCGTCGAGGAGCAGACACTCATGGATCAGACAGAACAGCCAGCATGGGGGATCAGCCCGATGCCTGGTATGGGATGAAGGAAGTAGATGAAACGAACTGTTGGTGAAATGGATGAAAGGAAAGGTGATGATGGAGCAGTTGGTGGAATGAATGGCGGGGGAAATCGGAGAACCCTGAGAAAACCCGCCCAGACGCCGCTTCGTCCACCACAAATCCCACATGCAGGTCCCTGGGATTGAACCCGGGCCGCCTCAGTGGAAGGCGAGCGGTCTAACCACTCAGCCACGGCGCCGCCAATGGCTTTATCAAATAATTAAAATCAATTGCCAAAGAAGTCATTGATGTGTATTCTAATCCAAAACCAATGGATCTGACTCCTGAAGAACAGCGGAATTTCGACGATGCCTCTGAGTGTTACATATGCCTTAAGGGGTTTTCTATGGATCATATCCGCACGAGAGACCATGACCATGTGTCGGGTCAATATCTGGGTGCTACTCATAAAAATGCAATTTAAATAGAAAGGTCCCTGACTTCATACCTATCTTTTTCCACTGCCTATAGAATTATGACAGTCACTTTCTAATAAGACACCTGGCATATGATGATAAACCGATATAATGCATAGCACAAGCATCTGAAAGGTGTTTGGCATTCAGCAAGAGGTATAGGAACATTTAGTTGAGGTTTCTGGATAGTTTTAGATTCCTGGATGATAAGCTATCTAACTTGGCTGACATGCTAGACGAGAGTGATTTTAAAATCACAAGAGCTGAATATCCTGTTGAAGAACATTTTAAGCTTGTAATGAGCAAGTGTGTATTCCTTATGATTATGTCACATCGATGGAAAAACTGGATGGAACACAACTTTCGCCAAAGGAGGCATTTTACAGTAGTCTGCAAGACCAGGCCATAAGTGAGGAGGAATACAGGCATGCTGAAAAAGTCTGGGACACCTTTAGTATTCAGAATCTCGGTGAAAACAGCGATTTATATCTAAAGACCGATATACTGCTCTTGTCACACATTTTCGAGAAGTTTCGAAATCTCTTGCTGGAAATGTATAACCTTGACCCAGCGTGGTTCTATACATTGCCAGGACTTGCTTATGACGCCATGTTGAAACCAATAAAGGCGAGACTCTCTTTAATTCATGACAAGAGTATGCTGGGATTATTCGA
Source organism: Deroplatys truncata (assembly GCA_030765065.1). Lineage (NCBI taxonomy): Eukaryota > Metazoa > Arthropoda > Insecta > Mantodea > Mantidae > Deroplatys > Deroplatys truncata. The sequence goes on along the minus strand of CM060990.1, from coordinate 402,137,231 downwards.
ATTTGGAATTAGTGGTGGACTGTGTACTGTGGTGAAGGGGTACTCTAAGGCCAACCACGAGTACATGGAAAACTTTGATAAGCATGCACATGCCAAGTTCTTATCTTACCTAGACTTTAATAATTTATACGGTCACTCAATGAATAAGGACATGCCTTATGGGAACCTTCGTTAGCTCAGTCAGGAGGAAATTAAAAACATTGATTTTACCAAAGTTCCGGAAAATTCCGAAACAGGGTATGTACTAGAAGCTGATATTGAATATCCTCCTCATCTCCATGACGCTCATTAAGAATTTCCTTTCTGTCCTCAAAGTGCGATACCGCCAAACGGGCGAAACAAGAAGCTGCTAGCAACATTGGAACATAAAAGCAAATATGTTTTGCACTACAGGGTGATGCAGCAGTGTATAGAACAGGGCCTAACTGTGAGACATATTCACAGGATGGTATCGTACGACCAGTTTAACTGGTTAAAGATCTACATCGACCTTAATACACAGAAGAGAGCCCAAGAGAAGACTAAGTTCGGGCAAAACAAAATAATGCGGTCTATTGGAAATTCATAGAGAATGTACGCAAGTACTTAAATTTCAAAATTGTCTCCAGATGGGAACAAGCCAGGAAACTAACAGCACGCAGCAGGTATCTCAGGTGGATAATCTTTGAGGAGAATCTTGTAGGTATTGAGCTGGCTAGAGAGGAAGTATCTATGAACAAGCCAATATACATAGGGCATGCATTTTGGACATCTCCAAATTTATTATGTATGATTTTCTTTATAATGTCATGAAGCCTAATTTGAAGGATTTGATATTGAATTACAGGGATACAGACTCATTCATTTTTAAACGAGTTCTGATATCTATAAATTCATTAAAGATAATCCCACTATTTTGATACTTCAAATAATTGGAAAGATAATGCATATGGCATCAGCAAGCCAATAAGAAAAAGACTGGCTTGTTCAAAGAGGAATTGAGCGGCATGGTTATGGAGGAATATGTAGGACTTAGATCTAAATTATATTCTTACAAATATTCAGGACAGTCTGTTAAGAAATCTAAGGGCGTCACCAGAGCAGGTATAGATTCATTAGACTTTGATAAGTATTTCAATTGTTTGAAAGATCTTAGCACCAAGTATTACACAAAGCAGAAATCCTTTCGGAGTAAAAGTCATATAATTTCAACCATTGAGAGCAATAATTTGGCGCTGAGGGGATGAGATGATAAGAGAAATCTGGTGGAACGAACATACGATACAATAGCATTGGGGCATTATTCCCTTAGCCCTGACAATTGTTAACACCTTGCCTCTTCATGTAAATAGTGTATATTATGTATAATCATTAATTTTGTATATATAGCTGTTTTTCCTCAAATATATGTACCTTGGTATTGCACTAATGAGGTTTTTTCAGATTATTGTAATATTGCTTTTTCCCTCAACTATATTATTTTAAAATTGTAAATTATTGTATTACTGTTTTTTCCTTAGACATAGTTTATTAAATTGTATGTATCATTGAAGGTTTTTTAAACTGCATATTATTTCCTCCCTCAGGTATATCTATATACTACACTAATGAGTTTTTTTGAAAATTGTTTTATAATTTTCCTCAAAAAAAAATAATGAAGGGAAAAAATGATAATAAGATACTAATGGTTTACAACCATAAACATTTCTTTTTAATGGTCTTTTTTCTTATACATTACACCAAATCCTCTTCATTTATCCATTGAGTATCTGCAAAACCATACCACTTTACAAGAATTCTGTTACTACGTCTACGTAGCACTTTTTCTATTAAATAAGTGTTAGGATACTTAGTCTTTTTAGTTCATGTCCATATAAGGCACCTTTTATCATCTCACCATACTTGTCCTTTAGGATGTATGAAGTAGTACTGGTACGCATCACACGAGTAACTTGGAAGATATCAAAGCTCCAGTTAGATTAAAAACCCTTTTCAAACTGTCCTTTATATTTAGGTACTCTGACATAGTCACCAACACTGAACTTCCTTGCATCTTTATTCTCTCTTCATTCTTGGTTATAGTTATACACCGTCAGAAGAAGGTCATTGTTTTTCACTTCATTGGGTTTCATGCGGATAGTCGAATGAAAAGTATCATTGTATCTGGTAAATATCTTGGGTAGGAGGTCTAACCACTTGTATGATCCTTGGGCTAAAAACTCGCGAAACATCATATTCTTCAAGGTACGTATTAAACGTTCAACAGCTGCAGCCTTCACATTGCTATAGGTGCTGTAGTGATTAATATTATACTTTAACATTAATCGTTTAAAGAACTTGTTATAAAATTCCTTTTCGTTATCGCTTTGAATGCTTCTAGGAGCCGCCTCCAATCCTTGTAGTATATCTTCTATAGCATTTGCAACATTTGCCCCGGTCTTATCCTTTAAAGGTCTTGCATCTGCCATTTTAGAGTAAAAGTTAACTGCAATCAGAATGCACTTGAAATTTTTGTTAACTCTTGCATAGGGTAGCATTTCAACCAAGTCAATTTGTAGCTAAATCATTGAGACCTTTGCTGATAATTTTGCGTCGTAAAAAGTTCCTCCTCGCGGGTCCGTGAAGCTCTCTGGCGATATTCTGTTTGGTAGTCATGCTATAATTTTAGAGGCTTTCAACTCTCTGATTATTTGGTTAACCTCTGTGTATGACTATTATTACCAGCGTCTCTCGACGCAATTAGGAGTCTAAGTCTATTGACTAAGGTGTTAGGATTTCTCCAAAAAACGTAATCAACCTTCTCATCTGACTTGTGCTCCTTCCATACCAGTCCTAGACCTGAATGCGTATTGAGCAAAGGACGTATTATATTTTTATATTTATACGATTTACCAGATCTCAAACGACCATGCCGGCTATAACCACTTCTATGAAGAAAAGTGTTTTTCATAATCTTAGCATACGTATATCCAAGTCCTCGCTGGTATATGCAGACATCAGGGGTATTCGCTTAAAGATAAGCTCCTTCAAACCTCGACTAGACTCGTAAGTTTCATCACCAATTAATATTTGATTATTTCTGAAATGAATATCTTTATTTCCAAGCATATAGCTACCATCCTGATATCTCACACCGTATAATGTATCAATACAATCTTTCTCTTTTGAGCGAACTTGTTTCAGGGAAGTAGAAATACTTGTAAATTCATAATCCTCATTTCTGCTGGTGTCCACAGCTGATTTCTTTTGAGTATCCAAAATATCCTGTAGTGGGGTGGTTACCGGCTTCAAAGCTTCGGACATTACATGCTGAGTCTCAAACTTGAGACCTTTTAGAGCTCTCAGTTTTTCATTTACAGCCTTGGTATGTCTAGCTACAGACTCTTTAAGCCTTATACTTTCACTATCCATCTTACAAATGATGTGAGATATGTGATTACATTCGATTTATAGTTTGCGTTCAAATTGATCTCTCAATGTATCGATAGCCTTAGCTAGCATGGCAATCAAAGTTCTCAGTTTTTCAGTTTCTTTCTTATGATCCTGTGTATGCGTCTTGAAGGCCTCAGGAAAGATTGCCGTATTGGCATACATGCTTCTTACCGATTCCTCTAGACCCGCCATTTGCTGAATATGCCTGTTGTGGGTATCCACCGCCATGTTTACATTTTCTCTAAGACCTTGAGTTTATCATCGAAAGAATTAGGTTTGAAAGTATTCAAAACCTTGGCCTTTAAGTGCTTGACTGTATCCTATAGGCCTGAAACTTGCCTCATTGTTATTTTATCCAAATTGTTAATTTTCTGATTACACATATTCTGAAGATTTGTTTTCTCTCTATCAAATGTCTCTGCCAGTTGTTTAATGGAAACCTTTGTAGAATCTGTCGTTGTTTTGTAGAAGTCGCTCGAGTATCCACTTTACCCATTGTCTTGTTCAAATTTGCTATGATGACTTGCAGCTCCTTGCTTATTTGCGACTCGATTTCCTTTGGCAAGTATTTCTTTAACTACTGTATATCGATTTTGAGAGTATTAAAATTCTCAGTCATTGGCTGATAGATTGCCGTTTCTAGATTTAGAACTTGCATCGTCGTTAATTTTTCCATATTATTTATTTTCTCATTACACATATTCTGGATGATAGTTTCCCCTCTATCAAATGTCTCTGCCAGTTGTTTAATGGAAGCCATTAGCGAATCTGTGGTTTCTTTTGTTTAACTTCTTAGAGTATCCACCTTACCCATAGTTTTGTTCAAATTTGCTGTGAACCCTTCTAGTTTCTTGTCTATTTGATTTCCTTTGTCAGATATCTATTTAACTGTTTACGCATCTCGTTCGATTTACTAATGATCATACCTCTAGCGTACGTTTTATTTGCAGCATCCACATCTCCAACAGGATCTGCTATATCAATAATTCTCTTATCGTCAAATATAATGTTACCATTATTATCTGTTGGCTGTAAACGGGAATTGATATATTCGGTGATGAACTTTCTATTCGGTACATGATCGTGAACTGGATCTAGCAATACTTTCAGCCTGACTTTGTCGACCACGATGTTATTTTCCTTATCTCTTTTGAGAATATATCTTGAAATTAATGCATCGATCATGGTCTTAACCATAACCTCAATTTTGCTAGTATTTTTCTGAGAAAACTCTCGCATCTTATTTTCGAGAGATTCCAGATAATTCTTATTGGATACGTCATTACTATCTTCAGGATCGTGAACATTGCACAGCCTCTTGTTCTTGAATTGATAGTTTCCTTTGACATCTCTGTTTATGATAAAACGATCGAGTACTCTTCTAACTGGAGAGGTCCTCTGAGAGCCGATCCTGTCGATGCTCATGATTAACTGCGAATGATCATTTTCTTTTTTATCGAGCTTAATATATACATCAAATCCATTTCTATATCGCCCCTCATTCATATGAAGTTCAGGAACTATCACAACAAAGGGTCTGCCATCTGATGCACTCTCCCAAACATTTTTAATATATATATATATTTGTTTGAATTTATTGTAGGTCATGTCGGTGTTTACATAATCTTTATAAGTATGCTTTAAATTTAAATTATCTTGCCTGAGGAGCATAATCATGTTTGTATTATCGCGAATTAAATGCTTTGGTGCTTTAGCATAGGATTGCGCTAGATACACAGAGTCTATATTTCGATGTCTACCCATACTGTAAAAGGATGCGATCTTTCCCTGCTTTTCAGTAATGACGTCATGAAATAAACAAAATTGAATTTTCTTTAACTTCAGAAGGGTGTAGGACGTCATCTCCATTGTCAAAAGTGTTCACTGCTATACCTTTGATATTTCTAAGTACATTAATCAGGTATTGATACTTTGGCTGATAGAGCGATTTTGAATAAATATACAAGTTTTCAAAACGTAGTCTATTCTCTTGGAGTAGCATATTGAGCAATACATTCGTTTTCCCTGCACTGGAACGTCCTAAAAGAAGAGCTCTGACATTAGAAGGAAACAGCTTGCCATGGCGATCACACCTAAGGTAACTTTCAAAGTCTAACACCTGGATAGGTAGAGAGCACTGCTGCTTGATGAACTCCATGACAACTAACTTATAATGCTATTCACCCTTGTTTATATTGAAGAGAGTAAGTAAACTAAATGATTGGGGGAGGCATTTTTCCGTGTTTATTAGGTGTGAAAGTTTAGATATAAAGGGGGTAATGCATTCATGTACTCGATTAGTGTACCATGAGAGTTAAGAGAGGGAGGTTGATGAATTATAAGAGAGGCGCAGGAATTATTAATTCCATAATTAATTCGCTACCTTTTGAAGCTCACTTGCCGGGATATAGATATTGTGGTCCCGGTATCAAATTGGAAAAGCGTCTGCATAGAGGCGACCTTGGAACTAACCAATTAGACAACGCTTGTAAACAGCACGACATTGCATACGCTGATCATAAGGATACCGCTTCGAGAAACTTGGCACATAAGGTTCTTGCAGAGAAGGCCTGGAAGCGTGTCCAGTCATCAGATTCGACTTTGGGCGACAGGATAGCGGCAAGGATAGTAGCTAAAATCATGAAGGCTAAGGTTGCAGTGGGATCCGGAAAGAGGAAGAAGAGAGGTGGGTTTTTACCACTGATTCTTATCATTGCTGCTTTAGGCGCTGCTCAGATAGCCTCTGCAGTCAATAAAAAAGGCTGCTGATAGACAGCTGGCTGAAATTTCAAGACATAACAAGGCCATGGAGTCTAAAGGAAAGGGACTTCGAAATAGAAGGAGTAAGCAGAGGAATAAAAGAGGTATTTTATCAATGATACCTCTGATATCATTTTTAGCCGCTGCATCTAAAATTGTCAAAGGCTCAAAAAAGGCAAAGGTTTAAAGAAGAAGTCAAAAAACTGTGGATGAGGATTATGCATATACCGGAGGAAGCCCTGAATAACGTGGATATCGAAATGTATGCTAAACGTTTAAAAATCCCTTATTTTAGAGGTGTGTATATGATTGACAAATTACCTGCAAAACCCCATTTCAAAAAGAGAATTATTGTTAATCTCGACATTTCTGACAATGAAAGAACGTACTGGGTTGATGTAAGGAAAGAAGGTAATGTGACATTCTACTTTGATAGTTTTGTCAACTTGAAACTCCCTCCAGAGATTGAGAAGAGTAGCTATAGTCCCGGATTAGCCAATTGGATTAACGATAATGCTGCCGCTAGGGGCGCTAGTGTCGCTAGTGTCGCCGCGGATTAAGAGCGACATCGGTAAGTTTGAAAAGCGCCATGAGCGGAAGGATTATCGTTATTGCAATTGGTTAATCCGGGACGGGATAAAAGAACTGAGGATTAGGGAAAGATGAACGAAAAACAGGAAGTGACGTGGAGGGTTTTGATTGGTAAAAATAAGACGAAATGTGATTGGTTCGTTAATTCGGGTGGAAGATGAAGGAAGGAAGATAAAAGAGTATGGAGGACACGTGATGGAGAGGAGCGGAGCGGCGAGGTGTTGTCTGTGCGGAGGTCGGGACTGAAAGAGGGAAAAGATGGCGAACGAGGGATAAAAAGTATAACAGAAAGTGACGTGTGAAGTTGTGATTGGTGGGAATAAGAAGTGATGTTATTGGTGGAAAGGAACAAACGAAAGTTGTTGAATGGTAAGAATAAGAGAGATTATGATTGGTGGAAAGAAAAAGGTGTGGGAGTGGGGTATGTTGGAGGTGATGGGAAAGGTAAGTTTTCCTACCAACAAGATTTGCAAAAGCCTCTCCAGAACTGGATGGTAGTTTTTTGAGTGGATATAGAGATGGGGCGATATGAGACGCGGTGGCGAAAATGGGAACTAAACAAGATGGCGGAAACAAGAGGTCTAAGGACGAGGAAATTTCGAGGTTAGTGGTCAACATGGCGGACGCAAGAGGTGTGGGCAAGGAGACGCGGTGGTGAGAATGGGAACTAAAAGAAGATGGCGGAAGCAAGAGCTTAGAAGAGCAGATTTTGAGGTTAAAATAGTGGGAACTAAAAATGGCGGAGGGTCGGCGACAAGGAGATGCGGTGGCCAACGTGAGAACTAAACAAGATGGCGGACGCAAGAGGAGGGTAAGGAGATTTGAGGTTAAGATTTTAGGTTAAAACAGGACGTAAGCATGGGAACAAAACCCAAGATGGCGAAGGCAATGGTGTGGACGAGGAGATGTGAGGCGCGGTGGCGAAAATGGGAACTAAACAAGATGACGAAGACAAAAAGTTTAAGGACGAGGAGATTTCGAGGTTAGTGGTCAACATGGCGGTCGCAAGAGGTGGGGGGCAAGGAGATTTGAGGTTAAGATTTTTAGGTTAAAACAGGACGTAAGAAGGGGAACTAAATCCAAGATGGCGTAGGCAAGGGTGGGACGAGATGTTAGGCGCGGTGGTAAAAATGGGAAATAAACAAGATGGCGGAGGCAGGAAGTTCAGGTTAAAAATATGAGGTAAACGTGGAGAACTTAAACCAAGATGGCGGTGGCGTAGTGGTGAAAATGGGAACTAAACAAGATGGCGGAGGCAAGAAGTCGAGGGACGAAGAGATTTGAGGTTAGGGTCAACATGCGAAAGGTGCCGAACGCAACAGATGGTGACGAGGAGATTTGATGTTGTGAAAACTAAACAAGATGGCGGACGCGCGTGGTGAAGAAGATTTCACAAAAGAAAAAATAAATATCATACCTTGAACGAGAATGGAAGCAGCCAAGTAACTAACACGAAAGTTGAAAACACAAAAGAGCACAGAAATATAATGCTTGTGTAAAAAGGAAGGCAGGAAGTGACGTGGCATGTTATGATTGGAGAAAATAAGACGATTTGTGATTGGTGAAAATAAAACGTGATTGGATTGGACAAAGGAATAAATAAGGCGAAGTGAAGGTGATTTGCGGCGGTATTGACGATAGCCGTGATCATTAACGCATCTGTTGGGATTGAAATCCAGTACCAAAACCCAACACATTAAAAAGTTACTCTTTGAGCCTTCGTTTTGAATGTGACATCACAACTTCGAATTAAACGTGAACTTTAACGGTATTTTAAATAGGAATGTTGGTGGAATGAGGACTTCTTTTTTACTTTGGGACTCAAACCCGGTACCAGAACACTAAACTATGTATTTCTACCGCAACGCTATTTTAAAATGTGGTGGAATATGGAGTTTGTAGTTTGGGACTCAATCCCAGTACCAAAACACCAAATGATATATTCCTACACCAAGCAGAACCGAAAAATAATTATGCGTGTGGTACTTACCTCTTACTGGTGTTGGTGCGTCACCAAAAGCGCAGCAGCTTCACGCGACGCGAAAAAATAAAAGCAAACTGTTTTTGAAAATGCTTAACCAGCTTTAAGATCAACCAACATCACTACGCACTGATATACCTAGGTTTTTTAAAGCGGTACAGACGCCCTTTGCACAGACGTAATTTAACTATACCAAAAACCTGGTACTGGACCATCGTAATGGTCGCTAGCGTACGTAGGAGCAGGGTTCTCATTGCCGGTCGAAAGCGGTCAGAAAAGTGTACGACGCAGGTGTGCACAGTAGCTCCTGTCGTAGTCAACCGTCGAGGTGTGAATGAACGAAATCTGTTCTTGCCGGCAATCTAGCTCGGAGATGTGAGGAGCGGTGGCAAAAATGGGAACTAAACAAGATGGTGGAGACAAGAAGTCAAGAACGAGGGGATTTGAGGTTAGTGGTCAACATGGCAGACGCAAGAGTGGTAATCAGCAGTCGATGTGCGTTACGATATGGCCGCCTGATTAAAGAGCTGCAAACTGCGCGATAACTTGAAAAATGACTGTGTGAACGGGTGCTGATTAGAATACATGAATTATACTACAACAACAACAACGAGCGTGATACAACTTAACGCAATAATATGGCAATACATTTTGGCATAAGTTTTTTGCATTAATTTTATATAATGGATTGCAAAAATGGAAGTTTCTATTTGTATTTATGACAATTCCAACTGCAAATTCAGCGCCACTTCATTAGACAGTGTAATGTGAGGATCCACAATGAGTGCATTGTTCATGAATGATCTGAGATCGCCGCCATTTAGATAGTACATAGTAAGATCCACGGGGCCGGGGACACTGGGTTCCGCGGAACTTCCACCTACCATGGTTTGAGTAGCCATGGAATGATCTACCTGGCCGTGCTGTTGTGCAGCGGTAGAAGTGGAGGGGATGGCAAAAGTTGGTTGGAAACTTCGCCCGGCGGCCATGTTGTTGTGGAGGGAGGTAACTTCCGGCATCTTAACCAGGCTTTTTCCTCCTACCATGCTGTGGCTGATGGTGCGGTTGGCGGCCATATTCGACAGTTTATTGCAATGCGTGCAACAAGGGCACACAGCCGCTTGTTGCTCGCGTCGAAAGCTTGTGCGTGATTTTTCTCAGATTTTATGCACCGCACAACACAAAATCACTACACACGACACTGATAGTTTTAAATATTTGACACTGATGTTGAAGTTGAGGCGGGGCACTGCTTTTTAACTCCACACGCACTTAATAAATCACATAGCCGTGCGGAAATACTTAACTTTCCGCGAAAAGCGCTAGCGGGAGTGCAAGCTCAACCACTATTAGCAACATGTAGCAAGCGTTATAGTTCTGCTCACGTTAGTCTCGGAGAAAACAGTAAAAGAACGATTGTCATGCGCAGCGGAAGCAGCAGCAGTACGTGAATGACCGTGTGAACGGATGTTTGGCCGCCATATTCGACAGTTTATTGCAATGCGTGCAACAAGGGCACACAGCCACTTGTTGCTCGCGTCGAAAGTTTGTGCGTGATTTTTCTCAGATTTTATGTACCGCACAACACAAAATCACTACACACGACACTGATTGTTTTAAATATTTGACACTGATGTTGAAGTTGAGGAGGGGCACTGTTTTTTAACTCCACCCGCACTTAATAAATCACATAGCCGTGCGGAAATACTTAACTTTTCGCGAAAAGCACTAGTGAGAGTGCAAGCTCAGCCACTATTAGCAACATGTAGCAAGCGTTATAGTTCTGCTCACGTTAGTCTCGGAGAAAACAGTAAAAGAACGATTGTCATGCGCAGCGGAAGCAGCAGCAGTACGTGAATGACCGTGTGAACGGATGCTGATGAAGCAGTCGATGTGTGTTACAATATGGCCGCCGCGATTAAAGAGCTGCAAACGGCGCGATAACTTGAAAAATGACCGTGTGAACGGGTGCTGATGGAGCAGCCGATGTGCGATTAAAGAGCTGCAAACTGCGCGATAACTTTAAAAATGGCCGTGCGAACGGATGCTCATCAGCGAGAAAATCTTTTAAATGTGGTTTTATGGTCGATGGTGGGAAAACGTGCAGCGGTGGATGGATGGTGTGACCGGAAGTGCACCGGAAATGGCTGCGATTACAACTTGGCAAGTTGTAGCGCCAGGATTTTTAATGAGGCATTTAATTCGACGCGCATGCTGAAACTGCGGTTGCGATAAGCGAACTTATAAAAACCCAGTGCCAAGAGCAGCCGACCGTAGTGAGAAACGGGGACGATAGTGGATTTGGCTGTAAAATCGTGCTATTTGACGTGATATAAGTTTTAGAGCAATACGCGCACATGTGCGGTTGTCTTCATCGATCGGTATTGACCATCGCCCTAGTGATAGCAGAACATACGCCGCAGCAGTTGCTCCCAGAGTGTTAAAGCGGAGAAAAATAGCTTAAAATAAAAACAAAATAGCAGAAATACACAGCAGCAGCACTTTGCAGGTAAAGAGCGATCGGTGCATTCGGACGATAAGATGGAGCCGCAACCCGGGGGAAGTCGCGATGACACCTTGCAGCCTACGTTCGAAATTATAGGGCACAAGCAGAGAACGCTGCCAAGGCTTCTTTCCGGCTTTACAGAGTCGCAAATTACCGTAAACCCGGTCCCCAGAGATGTTAACCCGGAGCAATGGGTATCGCATTTGTTTAACGATATTCTAAACTTTGCGAAAGAGAACCTGTTAGAAAACGAACCCGGATATTTGGGCATATCCATAACAGACGAAAAGGAGGCGTCTAGAGCCTTCAATATGAGCGTGAGGCGCGTAGAGCAATTGAATGCGGATGTCATTGTTCGAAACATCGAAAAAGTAATGCAAAGTAACCAACAATTCTTGCTAAGCGGACCTCTTCATGTAACGTTTGTGTGGACCAAGGAGGTCTCGGGTTCGTGCCACCAACCTTGCGATGCCTGTAGGGACAATAAAGGAATTGTCGAAATAGCCAACAAAGACAACTTGTGTTTAGCAAGAGCCATTGTTGTAGTTAAAGCCAAAGTGGATCGCGAAGTCAACTATAAAACGATGACGCGCTCCGACTATCTGCAAAAATCGAAGGCCGTAGCCTTGTGTGCGAGCATCGGTCAAGGCCACGACAGCTGTACGATAGATGACGTCAGACGCTTTGACGCTGCGTTAAAGGGCTACGCTGTGACGGTGTTTGGCGATCATACGGGGAAGCACGTGCTGTACGCGTCGGATAAGAAATGCGATAAATACATCGACGTCATGCTCCACGCCGGGCACTTTAATGCTATCGTGAACCTTCACAAGTGCTTTAAATGCAAATGGTATTGCCGCCAGTGTCATCATCCCTCGGCACACAAAAAAGAATTTCCTAGGTGCGACGCCAGGTGTGCTAAATGTCATCAGCAGTGCGATGCGCGATTTGACGCCTACATACGCTGCGCCGAGTGCAACAGAGATTTTAAGGGACCGACATGCTTTGCAAACCACGCAAAGAATGGCGTTTTTTACCCAAAGGCGCTGTCGGTGTGCGATGTAGAAAAGGTGTGCACGTCTTGCAATAAGCTAGTGAATGCGAGGTACAGAAAAACCGCGCACGAGTGCGGGGAAAAGTACTGCCATCATTGCAAGACACACGTGAATTCTAGCCACATGTGCTATATGCAGCCGTATGCCACAAAGAACAAAAGAAACCGCTACGTGTTTATGTTTATCGACTTTGAATGCACGCAAAACATTCCATATACCGGCAAAAAGGACACATACGAGCATGTACCTAACTTGTGCGTGTTGTACCAAGCCTGTCCGCTCTGCATCGACGAACGCCACAAGACGGCATACTGTACCGAATGTGGTTGCAAAGAATGGGTGTTTATGGACGAGCCCGTGAAGCAGGTTCTCGAGCACATCGAGCAGGCGAGGTTCGAAGCCTGGGACGTCTACGTCGTGGCGCATAACCTCAGAGCTTACGACGGGCAGTTTTTATTGAAGTACATGGTGGAGCACTTAGACTGGGCGCCGGAGCTCATCATGAACAGGAGCAAGATCTACAGGATGAGGTACGGTGACGTCACATTTCTAGACTCGCTCAACTTCATACCCATGCAACTCTCTCGTTTTTCCAAGACCTTCGGATTGAAGGAATGCAAAGGTTATTTCTCGTACCTGTTTAACACGAAGGAAAACGAGCAGTACGTGGGTTCGATTCACGACAAAAGGCATTACTGTCCGGAGGGCATGTCGGCGGAGGGTCGGAAAGCCTTCGAGCAGTGGCACGAAGATAAGGCGTCCTCCGGGTACGTCTTCGACATAAGGGCGGAAATGGTGACGTATTGCAAAATGGACGTATTTCTACTCAGTCAGGGAGTTTCCAAATTCAGAAGGGAATTCTTGGACGAGAACGGAATAGACCCGTTCAGATAATGCGGCACCATCGCGCAGGCGTGCATGTGCGTGTATAGAAAGCGCTTCATGCCGCTTAAAAAATTGCCCTCTTGCAAGCGGGCGGGTATCGACTAGCTGACCGGCAGTCTCGCGCCACATGCATATGGCTAACTTGGCTAGAGATGCAAAACCTCATCGTCATCCAGCACGCCATGCGAGGACGCGTGCGGCACAAGGTGGACGGGTACAGAGAGGCTGAAAAAACCGCGTACTTTTTCCACGGCTGCTTTTACCACGGCTACAGGCGGTGCTTTCACAATCGCCATGCCGCGATATACAACTCGGGACACGAAACCATGACCTCCAGGTTAGAGAGCACCGAGAAGGTCACGGCCAAGATCAAGGCCGCCGGCTACGCCGTGGTGGAAATGTGGGAGTGCGAGTTCAATGCCGCGATGAAGACCAACCAGGACCTTGCGCGCCACGCAAGGGACTTTCCGGTACCCGAACCCCTGAACCCCAGAGACGCCTTCTACGGAGGTTGCACCAACTGCACCAAGACGTACTGCGAGGCGAAGGGGGATAGCAAGATCTACTACTACGACGTATGCAGCCTGTACCCGTACGTGAACAAGACGAAGCCCTACCCCGCGGGCCACCCCAAGATCCACGTGGATCGATTCCCGCGCTTAGAAGACGTAGGGGGCGGGTTGCTGAAGTGCGAGGTTCTGCCGCCGCAACACCTGTACCACCCGGTGCTGCCGGCGCGCATCGGCGGCAAGCTCATGTTCCCGCTCTGCCGCGCTTGTGCGGAGGCGGAGAACCAAGACGAGTGCCACCACGGAGAGCGCGAGAGGGCGTTGTCGGGTACCTGGGTGATCGACGAGATGAAGGTCGCCCTGGAGGAGGGGTACCGCCTCCTCCGGGTCCACGAGATGTGGGAGTACGACGTGGTGCGGCACGAACCGACCACCGGAGCCAAGGGTCTCTTCGAGGACTACGTGAATCAGTTCTTTAAGATCAAGACCGAAGCCTCCGGCTGGCCCTCGGATTGCGATGACCCTGCCGCAAGGCATCAGTACGTGGAGCAATTCTTCGAGCACGAAGGCGTCGCCCTGGATCCCCAGGCCGTCGCCACCAACCCCGGCAGGCGGGAGCTGGCCAAGCTGATGCTCAACAGCTTCTGGGGCGAACTGGGGCTGAGGGAGAACCTCCCCACTTGCGAGCTGGTGGACCGGTACGACCGCCTCCTGGAGCTGCTCAACGACCCGGGCGTGGAAGTGCAGACCTACGTGCCCGTCACCGACCGGATCATGTACGCGGTGTGGAGGTACTGCGAGCAGTGCCGCAAGGTCAACCGCACCGCCAACGCCGTCCTGGCGGCCTACACCACGGCTCACGCGCGCCTGGTGCTCTACTCCTACCTCAAGAGGCTGGGAGAACGGGTCTGCTACTTCGACACCGATTCCGTCGTCGTCGCCGCCGCTCCGGGTGACTGGACGCCGCCCGTTGGACGCCTCCTGGGGGACATGACGGACGAGCTGGAGAAGTACGGGAGGGGCTCTTACATCGCCCGGTTCGCCTCCACGGGGCCCAAGAGCTACTGCATGGAGATCGTTTGCCCCGAGACGGGCAAGACCTTCTCGGTGTACAAGGTGAAGGGGATCACGCTCAATTCGGGCAACCTGGACCTGGTGAACGCCGAGGTGATTCGCGACGTGGTGCTGAGGGACAATGACCGTGCGGTGAAGCTGGCGGGCACGCAGATTTCGCGGAAACCGTCTTGGACGGTCGTCACCGAACCCAGCTCGAAGAGGTTTAGGATGGTAGCTAACAAGCGCGTCCTCGCCGGCGATCACGATTCCTATCCCTACGGGTTCAAGAGGAACGCATAAATGAGACGTCTAGAGCCGCGCCAAAGTCATTTCGAACCGGGCGTCCCTGAGGAGACGATGCCCGGTCCCCGGGACCTGGGGCGATTCGAGTGTCCCAGCACGATGCTCGTGGCGGGGCCGTTGCGCTGCGGCAAGTCGACCTTCGTGAAAAACCTGTTACGCCACGCGCACCGGATGTTCGACGTGCGCCCCAGGAGGGTGCTGTGGTGCCACCCCCCGGAATATTCGCCGAGACTCGAACCCTGGGCTCTGCGTTGCGAGACCCACGCAGGCATACTCGAACTTGCTTCGGTGGGCGAGAACGACCTCGTCGTCCTCGACGATCTGATGCTGGAGGAGTGCGGGAAGGACGTGTCCAATTTTTTCACCAGAGACTCCCATTACAAGCGCTTCGGCATCGTCTAGATCCTGCAGAACGTGTTTCCGCAGGGTCAGAAATATCCCAACATCTCTCTGAATGCAAACTACGTCGTGGTCTTCAAGAACAACTTAGACAAGATGCAGATCGAGAGACTGTGCCAGCAGATCGAACCCAGGAACTCTAGGTTTCTCTTGGAGGCCTTCGAGAAGGCCACCGAACGCCCTCACGGGTATCTCGTGTTGGACTGCACTCAGTACACGCCCGCCCGATACAGGTATCGAACCGGCGTGCTGCCGGGGGAAAACCTCTCTTATTTCGTACCCAACTGAGACCGCCGAGAGGACTCGGGTTCGTTTCGTTCAATATTATCCCGGTCGAGTCTTACCCAACTGAGGCCATTGAGTCTAAATAAAAAGTACCGCTTTCGGAGCGAACGTCATTATCGCGCAAGCATGGCTAGAGGTAGGTGAAGGCTTGCGACGCTGACCAGTCCTCGCATAGCGAGACAGCACGGTAATTTGACGGCTCTGTCCAAGGCGAAGGCCCCTCTGCGCAAAAAGTTGTTAAAAATGCCGATGGCGATTTGATCAAGGCCATTTGTGAATGTATGCTCAACGTGTGCAGAGGTCACGTGCAACTTACCGCAAAGTGCTTGGGTCGCCTAAAGAAGCACAAGGCTTCTTGGAGGAAGTTGACGGATAAACGGGTTCCTCTGAAGAAGAAGAACAACAAGAGCATCTTGGTTCAAAAAGGTGTTTTTTGCCGGCATTTCTCCTACCCGTCTTGTCTTCGCTTGGCGGCGCGCTAGTGTCGAAATTAACAGGATGAAGTACGGCAAGCAGATCCTCGTTGCACCGCAGCCAAAGACCGTCGATAAGCTTCACGCTATAGACAACACCATATCCAGATTGGCTAAAGAAATTCAGAACCTGCAGAGCGCAAAGCTCTCTGCCGACAAAAAGTGGCGGCTCGTAAAATATAAATTGGACAACTACCTCGATCTCGTGGCACAAGTCAGAAAGCCCTTCCTTGGCGAAAGCAAGAGCGACGACGACGATTACGAAGACGTGTACGAACGCGTGCCGGTGAAGCAGGAGGTCGAACCCCGAACCATAAAGGTCAACCTCCTCTCGCCTCACAAAAAGAAGAGGGCAAACCCTGCCACTCCGAAAAAGAAATCGAAATCGCCTTCCGCGTCGTACCATTTTTGCAAACGCCTCTGGCAACCCCTGTACAAGTAAAGCATGAAGGAATGGAAGGCGCTAAGGCGATACTATGCCAAACCGGAACACTATGCCGGTTTGGGTACGATCAAGCCCCTTCGAAAGGCCACGGGTGCGTCTAAGGCGAACATCGAGTCCTTCCTTCAACCCAGGACAGTTACACTCTGCACAAACCGGTCAGAAAGCGGTTCCCCACCAGATATTATCACGTGACGAATATGGAAGATCTTTGGGAGGCCGATCTAAACGTCATGAACAGCATGAGGGAACATAACAAAACTTACGTGTAAATTCTGACCGTTATCGACGTATTTTCCAAATATGCTTGGGCCGTACGCCTGAAATCGAAGGTGGGTACCAAGGTTGCGCAAGCGTTTCGCTCCATATTCTCCCAACGTGTACCCAGGGTCCTGCAAACGGACAAGGGAACCGAGTTTACCAACAAGACTTTTCGCGACTTTCTGAAGAAACACGACGTGAAACATTACACAATCAAAAATAATGTTAAAGCCAGCGTCGTGGAGCGCTTCAACCGCACCTTAAAAACCAAGATGTGGAGGTATTTCACGCACAAAAACAGTTACAGATACCTGGAGGTAGTTCCGGCCTTACTCGAGTCGTACAATAGCTCGCATCACAGGTGCATAAAAATGGCGCCGAAGGACGTGAACGAATCTAACATTTTACGAGTGTACCGCAATCTCTACGGAAATAGGACCCTACCTCGCGCAGGGAAACCCAGATTTTCCGTGGGCGATCACGTGCGCATCTCTAAAGAAAAAATGAAATTCGACAAGGGGTACGAGCAGAATTGGACGGACGAAATATTTCGGATAGCCGAGGTGGTGCGCGGTCGGCCAGTGGTATACAAGTTGAAGGATCTGGCCGGAGAAGCCATACATGGCATATTTTACACCGAGGAGGTACAAAAGGTCGCGCTACCTCGGACTTTTAAGATCGAACGCGTTTTACAGACCAAGGGCCGAGGGCGCAACAAGCAGGTCTTGGTAAAGTGGAAGGGGTATCCGGCAAAGTTTAACTCGTGGGTTCTGGCTTCGACCATCGATTCGACATGATTAAGACGAAGCCCTTCTCCATCACTCTCGTGAGCAACGCTTCCATGGAACACTTTACCGACAACACCACGGCCAGATTTTCTAACATCTTGCCCGAGAGAATCGTTCTGCAGGGAGAATGGGAGGTCGCCCTGCAAAAGGTCAGGTATCCGGTGAAATTTTATAACCTTTCGCGAGACGATGCCCGTCTGGTGGGCACCAAGTACACCATGACGCTCCTCCCCACGCATTCCAAATTCAGCCTGAAAATGCCGCAAAGCATCGTGCACTATTCCAAAGACTTGGTAAACCTCGTCAACGCCGTTCTACTCGAACACTTGCACGTGGAAAACTTCTTCCTCTTCGACGAGCGCAAGAAGACGGTGGGCGTGAATGCCGCCGTCGCCCATCCCGAACCACTACCCGACATTCCGTTCGACGGGTTTGTGGAAAATGTCGCGCGCACGGTACGTACGCGGTCGGCGAATACGAAGCTTTGAACGATGCGCCCCACCAGAGACCCAAGCCGAAACCGAAACCGAAGCCTCCGGCTTCGGGGCAGCAGAAACCCGCGGCGGCACGTCCCGTCAGACCCGCGACATCTACCACAAAACCCAAACCAGACGTTTCAAAATCGGAGGACCCTCCGGGACCTCTACACCGCATCCACATTTTGCTCTTAACGCCCGCTATGGCAAAAATGTTGGGTTTCGAGCCCTACGTAAACGTCATTCTCGAAAAAGCTCCTAAACACCCCGTAGATTCTTATATGGGGTTTCCTTACGAAATGTTCATCTATTGTAATCTAGTGACCCCGCAAGTCGTGGGCGACACCTTCGCCCAAGTCATAGAGAGCGCGGCCGTGGAATACGAAAGAAGTAACAACACTTACATGAGCGACGAAAAGACGTTTTTCCCCAAAATTGGGTACCCTTGATTCAGCAAGACTTCAAGACGGTCAACATAGATTTAAGGAACGCTTACGGCGATCTCTTGCCATTCGCCGACGGATTTTCCTCTACTATAGTTCTCGCTTTTCGTCCGAAACAGGCGTAATGGACGTGCACGCCGTGACGCGGTACTACCTCAATCAGGCCGGCGGCGCGTTCGACGATCGCGATTTCATTCTCTACAGGGGCAAGCGCTACCAAAGAGGCAGCGGTCTCTTTTCAGCCCTCGGAGGACTCTTCAGAAGGTTGCTACCGTTTTTAAAGAGCGGAGCAAAAGCAGTCGGAAAGGAGGCCTTAAAGGCGGGCGCTCACGTTCTGTCCGATGTGGCTGTCGCGGGAGCAGCGCCAAAGGAAGCGCTCCAACGGAGGCTCAAGGAGTCCGGATACAATTTAAAGCGAAAATCCGACGAAAAGCTCGATGCCATGCTCGGTTCCGGCGCCAGGCGCCTCAAGAGAATAAAACCGAGCAAATCCAAAAAGAGCAAGCAGTCGAAGCTGAAACGCGGTAGGCGTAAGGTTCAATACGTATTTTCGTAATGGCAGACGCGGCCGTCCACATGAGTTCCGAACTGGACCTCTTTACAGAGGTACCGGTTCAGATGAGCATCGAGGAGTCACGGTTCCTATACCTAAACCCTCAAAACACTTTAATGAAAAATGTCCCCATCACCTTTCATTATTCCGGAAATGCGGACGATTACCTAGACTTGACCTACGTCGTACTCGATCTCATGGTGCGCATTGTAGATGGCAAAGGAGAGGCCTTAAACGCTGACGCTTACACCACTCTGGTCAACAACGCCTTAAATTCCCTGTTTCAACAGGTGGAGGTAACCCTCAATAACGTCATCGTCTCCATGCCGCAAGCCGGTTACCCCTATAGAACCTACCTCGAGACGCTTCTCAATTACTCCGAAGATGCCATGAACACCAAACTAGAATCCACCCTCTGGAGAAAGGATACGACAGGCATCATGGACACTTTTATCGCCAATGCGGGTTTTCAGTGGCGTCAGGGGTTTACCAAAGGGAGCAACGTCGTACAGCTCATCGGTCCTCTGTCCAACGCTCTGTTTAGACAGGATAAGCTGCTTTTGAACAACGTTAGCATGACCGTCAAGCTCACTCCCGCCTCTCCCCAGTTTTATCTGTTTTCCGACGTAGATACCTTTAAGGGGTACGCCGACATCGTGTCTGCCACGCTGCGCTTAAAATCGGTGCGGCCCTCGCCGACCATAAAGCTCGCGCACCAGGCCGTGCTCGCAAAGGGCAACGCAAAGTACCATCTCAAGGACGTCAGCTTTCACGCTCTCAGCATCCCCAAGGAGTCCAGGGCAATGACGTTTAGCGACGTGTGCGTAGGGCAAGTTCCCAGGAGAGTGGTAGTAGCCATGGTCACCGACAAGGCCTATTCCGGCCATTTTAACTCAAATCCGTACAACTTGAAACATTTTAAAATGAACTTCTTTCAGCTCTACGAGAACGGGCAACCCGTTCCCTCCCAACCTCTGCAACCCTTTTTTACAAAGGGACACTATTTGCAATGCTTTCAAACCCTGCAGGACGGCCTAGGCATTCATTTCAAGGACGAGGGACACTCCATCTCCAGAGAAACCTACCCGCAAGGGTATACGATAATGGTTTTCGATCTCACTGCAGACATGAGCGCTAACGAGTCTCACATCTCGGGTCAGCGCCACGGAACCGTCTCTATAAGCATCGGTTTTGCCGATAAATTGACACAACCGGTCATACTTCTGCTGCTAGCGGAAATACATCGCACGGTCGAAATTGACGCCAACCGATTCATTCTGGTATCATGAACACCTTTCAAATTCAACGGTTTCTATCGACATGCCCCTCTACGCGCTCTCACGTTTTAGGCGTCTACCCCTGCGATAAACTACCCGTACTTCACGGCATTCGAACGCCTCCCTTGGCGCTAGTGGCTAACAACGACCCCAGCACCAAATCCGGGCAACACTGGGTTTGCATCTTTGTGGACAAAAACTCGCATGAAGAATATTTTGACAGTTACGGCATAGGACCGCTTTCGCCCCATTTTCTCCGGTTCTTAAATTCGGTCTGCGGGACGCGTTGGTCCACCAACGCCAGAAGGCTGCAAGGTTTCGACAGCACCACTTGCGGTCATTACGTCATCGACTACCTCACCCACCGCTGCTCGGCTTACCTAAGCATAAATTCTTCTCAAAATTTCACGTCAGCAATCACGCGCATAATGATGTCGTCATTCGCAAAACGTACAAAGACGCATGCCGCGCAAAGTGCTCTAACGCTCAGCAAACTTGTCAACCCTTGAAGGTGAGTACGTGTGTGCGTGTGTGTGTGTGTGTGTGTCACTATTCATCACATCTAACCTAATCCATCCTCTTGCACGTGCTTTCAGAAGGCGCTCCTGCTCATATAAAAAGCAACGTCACGGTGCCGCTCGCCTCATTCAGAGTGTGCCATGCAGCACGCGGATACAGTCATGCTGCCATGCAGCACGCCGACCAGGTAGGTCCGCACCTATGTATTAGCTTGCTTTTTTCTATCCCGTTTATCTCTCTATCCCTCACATTATTATTATAGTTTTGTGTGTTCCAGTATAACCGGATTTCAAACCCCGACCACCTCAAAACCCGGGGAAAAAAGGAAACTACCCATCTTCGACCTCCAACAGCATCCCGACAGCCCTGCTCCGCCAGCACAGTTCCAACACAGTGCAGTTGTGGGTCCTCTGTCGGATATCTACTTCCTCAACCCGCAACAAACTAAATTCGTCAGTGTGGGATTCTCCCCCCAGTCGCCGCACCATCTCGTCGTCACCATTGCCAAATGTGGACAGCACAACGCAGTCGTC
Source organism: Deroplatys truncata (assembly GCA_030765065.1). Lineage (NCBI taxonomy): Eukaryota > Metazoa > Arthropoda > Insecta > Mantodea > Mantidae > Deroplatys > Deroplatys truncata. The sequence continues at coordinate 402,115,725 of CM060990.1, read as the reverse complement.
ATGAGTTCCTCGCAGTGGCACAAACAGTGGCCATCCCCATCATTCACAAACGCTTGAATGACCCACAGAGACGTCTACAGGAATTTCAATTCAGCGACAGCGTCACCATCGTGTTTAAGTTTGTTTTCGGAAAGCTAAAGCTCGTTTTCAAAGACCCGTAAGGCGCATCCGTTACGCTCAACCAACAAGAACGGCACGTGTTGCATGCCCTGCAGCGCATCATTACCGACATCATGTATCACAAAAAGAAGGAAGAGATGGACGTGCAAAATCAAATCATGGCATACCACAAGTACATGCTTCACAACCATGCCTCCAACGTTCCCTAACATAACATGAATTTCACGCAGTTCACCAAGTACATACGGTGCGCCAATTTTAGAACATTCCTCGAGGTGCATCATTTCCTCAACACCCATTTCGCACTGCACATCTCACAAAATAGTCCTTAGTGCGCATGTATTTCTACCAGCGTTCCAACCGCACCTCACCCAATCACCTTGCGCCCTTCGCTCCCGCATCATGGGTTACAGAAATTACCGGTCGGTGTACTACCATGACAGTAAGGTGTTTAAAAACTACGAGGTGGACGGTCACCCCCATAAAAATACACCTTATGCACTTCGCTTCGTCGACAGCACCTACGACGGAAAATCCGTCTCCGCCAGAGTTCACAGCTGCGAAACCAAAATTCATTTTATGCTATCTAACATGTAGTTCAACGATATCCATTTCAAAGCAGATAAAGAAGACGCACAACATCAGTGTTTCCAATTTGTGCCCGCAAGGGGTTTATACATCGTTTTCTACGAACAGCAATACATTTCCAGAGACAAAATGCAGCAAATGTTAAACGAAAACCCCATGTGCAACGGCACGTGCTTAATGGCGCATTTGGGTCGCGAATCACCCTATATCATACCCGATCACATTCACGGCGTTTGCATGTTCAGCACCGTTCAAAACAGAGTTCTCCTCCAAGAGGAAAACCGTTAAATCAACGGACACAGTGTTTTTCCTGCGGATGTTGTGCAATAATCGCTAAGCGCTTCCGGCGGATGTAGTGAACCTCCAACGAACGTTTCCCCCACCAGTGCTTCCCCTGATGTGGTAATTCTCCAACGAACTTTTCCCCCACCAGTGCTTCCCCCTAATGTGGTCGTTTGCATGTTCAGCACCGTTCAAAACAGAGTTCTCCTCCAAGACGAAAACCGCTAAATCAACGGACACAGTGTTTTTCCTGCGGATGTTGTGCAATAATCGCTAAGCGCTTCCGGCGTATGTAGTCAACCTCCAACGAACGTTTCCCCCACCACTGCTTCCCCTGATGTGGTGTTTCTCCAACGAACTTTTCCCCCACCAGTGCTTCCCCTGATGTGGTAAATCTCCAACGAACTTTTCCCCCACCAGTGATTTCCTGCTTCCGGCAGTTGGGTTATATTTATGCACGCGCATTCTTTTCCCCTTCATTCGGTGCTAGCCAGCCGTGGGGGAATGCCAGGACCGACGTGTAAAGACTTCCACTGCTCGCTTTGCTTTCACCAAACGTGCAGCTGCGAACTTAAGCACCGTCTCACCCGCCTGTGCACGCAGTGTCAACTCGGTTTCTACGAAGACCTCGATCATCTCAACAAGCAAATTCAACAATTCCTTCGAAGGTACTCCGCTAGAAACACCACATGAACTGCTTCATCGTGCTCTTTCGGTATCTCGATAACGGACGAAGAATCCACCTGCTACTGCCCAGGGAACGCCAAGTGCTGCTGCAGAACGGCATATACATCTTCGAACGTTATCCCCCAAGCGACGTCGACCTTGTGTGGAACCAACTTCCCACAGACGCACAGGTAGTTTGCGCACCTTATCGCAGGTGTAAACAACACTACAACCTTCCTCATCAAACCACTCATATAGACGGTCCTCCCCCGTTTATCAAAAACTGCCATCTGTGCCGTCATAATGTCACAGCACGCCCTTAAAGAGCTAGAAGAACTTTCCCGCAGCGCCGACACTCTCAGCGTATCTACGCTTGAACAGCACGTACCGTATCCTGTCGTCGGCGTCAAAACACTCGACACCGTTCACGGTACAAAGCTCGTCGCCAAACTCTACAACGACACAGAAGTTTTCCTACCAACAAGATTTGCAAAAGCCTCTCCAGAACTCATCAGCAAACTCAACTCTAACTCATTCTGCATCATATACGCAGGCGAGGAAAAACTACGCAGCGGTTTCAAACGTCACATCGTCACGTTCTCCCCATATAACCCTAAATAATGTCCGACGAAACCTATCCCGTCCCCGTGGGGAACAATCTTAACCTACAACTCATTCTCAACGCAGCATCACCTATCCGTATCCTCTGCATCTCCAACTCCTATTTCCGCAACAGCAGAGTTGTCACCATCACACTCGACGTTCAAGGGGCTCACGCCGTCCACGTCAAATGCGTACCTACCAAAGTGCACCAGCATCAACAAGACGCACTATGCATCATATACCTCGGCAACGGCAACATTCCTGCTCTAACCAACAAAGTCACATCCACAGGATGCTCCTCAACCAGCCATTACAACGAATTTACCATCCCCATCTATATACCAACCTTCACCGAGTTCGTCAACGAAAGTTTCTCTCACCTGCTCGTCACCTGCATCACCAAACCTATCCATCAATTTACCGTCGATAGCAGCAGCAGCGATGACGAGGACTCAAAGTGCACTACGTACTTTAAAATCATTGTTGTGCGCGTAATCTGTGTGTCCTAGTGCCTCAACAAACTATGAATTTTAATGTGCTTTTTTTTCTCCTAGTATTTCTTATATTGTTCATTTATTGTATTCATATGTTAATCTCCTGTAATCAAATAATCCATTATGTTATTCTCAAACTATGTATTCATATTTTAAGCAAATAATACATCATGTTAATCTCAACTATGTATTCATATGTTTATCCAATGTACTGTATTCAAATTATAAATAAAGAAAACAGTACCGGATTAGCCAATTGCGATAAAGCTAATCCTTCCGCTCATGGCGCTTTTCAAACTTACCGCCGTCGCTCGCGGCGACACTAGCGACACTAGCGCCCCTAGCGGCAGGATTATCGTTAATCCAATTGGCTAATCCGGGGCCATAACTACTGAGAAGTATCTACAGGGTGTTAAAATCTTGTATAATATGCAGAGATATCAGAATTTTGATTCTGTCATCTGTGGGCACTTCTGCTTGCAATCTCTATTATTCTAAGAACTGCTGCATTCTCAATATGAGTTATACAGTACAGTGAGTGGATCAGACGCTGTTATTTCAACATATCTAAACCCTCCGCTACATCTAGATACTACAGGTCATTATGAGGTTGCTCGCTTGAATTTTGAAACATTCTACTCGATACCAAACATCGATTTCATTATATTCATAAGGAAAACATTGTCATTCCTCACGGAACCTACGAGATTGCCGATATCAATACGTTTTTAAAGGTTAAACTAGAATTGAATGATGAAGTCTTCTTCATAAGACCTAATAATAATACAATGAAGGCTGAGATGAAATGTCCCTATGCAATGGATTTTGGTAGGGGCAGATCTATAGGTACACTTCTAGGATTCACCGACAAAAAATAATTCCTGCTTGTGTAGTGGCTGAATCTGATGATCTTGTGAATATATTTAAAGTGAGCATTATACGTGTGGAGTGCAGTATTGCTACAGGTTCTTTCACTGATGGTAAAAGTGGTCATTCGCTCTACGAGTTTTTGCCATCTGTTCCACCAGGCTATCACATCTCTCAAGGGCCTTCGAACCCGATATATCTACCAGTCGTCGATACAAATTATATAGATGAGATCACTATTGAGTGGTAGATCAACACGGCAAGGCAATCAACATCAGGATTAAGGTTTTAACTACAAGACTCCACATAAGACGCAATGGCAATAAATTTTAAAAGACATCGCAAATACTATAATAGACGATGTGTAGCACGTTTGAAGCGTACTATCTCTCCAACTACCGAGGAGTTAACACGTGCTAACTGTAAGTTCCTCGAAGGGTTAGGCTACAGAATACTATAATGGACATCTTAAACGTAACAGAGGTTCCAGCCTTTGATGACAAGATCTCCAAGGAGGAGGAGCATGTTTTTCTACCATACAGCACATCTGCTCTGAATGTGAATGATGAAATTTGAATACCCTGTCAAGCTGAATATTTATACACGCTACCTAACAAGAGCTATCTGTACATTGAAGGCTCTCTCACTAAGTTAGGTGTGTCTCCTACAGCGGCGAAGCTTACCAATAATGCCATAGCCTTCATGTTTGATGAAATTCGTCTAGATATGAACGCTACAACTATAGACAGAACAAGAAATCCTGGAATTACTACAACTATACGTAATTATGCAGCTCTCAACCCGATGGAGTCGAATCGTCTTCTGAATGCTGGGTGGACTTATACTGGTGAAGAAGTTGATATATACATACTGAAAATGGGGTTTTCAATGCTATAGTCCCACTTTCGACGCTCTTAGGATTTGCTGATGACCATAAGGAATTCATACTCAACAGCAAGTTTGAATTGGTCCTCATAAGATCCAAAGATTCTAAAAATTGTGTTCAGGCTCTAGATGGAGATGAAGCTAATCTAAGGTTAACTAGAATTGAATGGAGGATGCCTGTAATTCGTCTTTCTAATGCTGAAAGGGTTCACATTCTAAAAATTGTAAAGGACGATAGACCTCTAAATATCGCCTTTCGATCCATGGACCTTCATACCCAGCCTGCTGTGCCCCAGACAAGATCCTTCACGTGGAATATGGCAACAACATCTAAGCTTGAGAAACATCGATTCGTCATTGTGGGAGCGCAGACTGCAGGATTGAGTGACTATAGCAAGAATAGTTCCGAGGTTGATCACTGCAACATTACTAGTTTGAGGTTATTTCTCAATAGTGAATGCCACCCCTACCATGATTTGAACTTGGACTTTAGAAATTCAAAGTTTGCTTCACTGTATGAAATGTACTGTAAATTTCAAAGCTCCTATTATGATAGAGACAATTACCCCCTCTCGAAGAGAAAGGATTTTCTTCAGCGTGCACCATTATTCTTGATTGACTGCTCCCATCAACCTGAAGAGTCTATAAATGTAGCTGTGAACATCAGAATCGATATTCAAGCGTCTGAAAATTTTCAGGCTCTGACGTCACTGTATTGTTTAATTCTACACGACAAAGTGTTTACCTACACACCTCCTTCCCATATGCTGCAAACAATTATATAAATGACATGTGTTTGGAAATGACTGTATGGTTGTTTGGTGAAGGATTGTAATACGATAATTTTTTGACAAAATAAATTGAATTCATATACTACAACACTCTTTTATTTTGCTTCTTATACATTTCAAGCATTTTCCTTCTACCCCTCCTGTTCCCTGAAAAGCTAGATGATCCTGACTTGCAGAAGTCGTTTAAATTATTCAAGTGTCTTTCAATATAATGCATAAGCCTGTTTAGATTCCCTATACCATCAATGTTTAAAGTTATTTCACAATGATTTAAACAAGTATTTACGAAATGAATGGACTTGATATTATAGGCATAAATTACATTATCACAATATTCTACACACGCAAACTTTTCTTCTTTTTGTAGGTAATTTTCAATCATTAGAATGCTTTTTGATATTATGTCCCAGTATAATTTTGTAATATAAACAAATAAATTATCACTGTCAAACATGTAGAGGGAGGGAATGTCGTAGCATAGTCCGATGTTCACACTATGGGAGGGGGATATGCTGACGTCATCGAGCATGAGTAAGCTATTCTCCATCCTCCGTCGGGGGATGCTGAGTATCTTCGATGAATAAGAAGACCCGAGGACCTTCGTTGAGGATCTTCCCCTTACACCGACGCTTCTGCTTTTTCTACTCGGCCTTGTTCTTCCTTTTCCGCTGCTCCCTCCTTGTAGGCATTTAACATATATTCGAAGCGGTCTTAGAATTTAGCTAAACAAATGATTTCATGAATCTGAAAGAGAAGTGTATGTATTAGAAAGAAATCCTCTTCACATGTCAAACAAAAATAATGCGCGTCATACTCACTTCAAGGTTCTGAGAGTTTCTGGTTTTATTTGTAACGAGCAATGTGGAGTCGTCTGATTTAACCACTCCTCGCCTCTCTTAGCCGGGTCATCAGGAAGAGTAATGTCAGGCAATGAAGCACCACACTCATCCATAGGCTAGGTGTAGCGTTCTACAATATCAACATCACATCTTTCTGGATTCAGCTCCTCTATGGGCACTAGCACCTCGGGGACGATCATTCGCAATCTGTAATAAATTGTTTTTAGGTTACACATAGAAGAAACAAAGATTATAAATGAATGTATAATTCCCCTTAATATTCCCACTACTTACTTAAGTTTTCTCTTTCTACTTTGGTATGCCTCGCAATTGTCATTGCAAAAGAAGAATGAAGGCATCCGTTCGTGCTGTGCCGAGTTAGTGCAAAGCACTGAATGCATGTATCCATTGCACGACTCTCTATCACAGTTAGATAAATGTCTCACCACAAAGCCATCCACCTCATCGAAATCTCTAAGATGACCGTTCTCCATATGATTTCCCCTGTAGGAATATACGCAATTTCGAATTGCATTTCATTTAACATGCAAGCATATTAGTGTATTATAGAAAAAATATTACTTACATGATCCCTCTTCGATAAACCTCGCAGTTCTCTGTAAACCCATCCGATGTAGTCATCTGATCATGATGCGATGGTTGAGTACACAATATTGTATGCATCAATCCATTGCAAGTTTCGGTATGAAAATATATAATGGTAACAATCTTCCCCACATTCACTCCAGTAATCATGTTCATCTGATGTGTGAGTAACGTTATCGTTAGACATTTCGAATATCACTGAATGAACACTTCTCAAACAATAAATGCCCGCGAGGAGTGTGATTGGTATATATATAGCCTGAACTGAACTAGCTGCGTTAGTGAAGTGCCAGGCAGACTGGAAATGAACCATGAGCACGCAGGTCGGTTTCTTGCGAGACGGTGAAAATATTAAATGTGCACCGTCTTTTATACCGTTTTACCCCTCATACACCACTCATCCAGCGTCTCGATGGGGAGGTAGGGGTGGCCCCATTTGCATGTTTTTGTGTGACGTCTGCTTATTTTTCCCTCGAAAGTGTATAATGTATTCACATTGCACGCCGGTGACCTACATTCGTAAGAGTTATACTGTCTCTCGTTATATTTGTTATTCTTATTACGTCTAAGCAACTTCAGTCTTGTGTTTATACACTAGTTTGCACTCTCCGTATTAAGAGCGCTATTTCCATGCTAAGTGGAAATGTTTGTTTGCTACGAGCTTATCTACCTACCGGAGCGAACGTCTGACGTTTTTTCCGTGAGTAGAGCTCTAATCACCTTGGTTGGTTGGACTTGTATGGTTTACGCCAGTCCGTGGCTCATCATATCACTCCTTGGGTTCGATACCAGGGTTCGTTACTCATATTCTTTATACCAAGGTGTTCGTTACTGCGAATATCGCACATATCGCTCCTAGGTTCGATATCAGGGTTCGTTACTGATATGCTTTATACCAAGGGGTTCGTTACTGAAAATATCGCTCATATCACTCCTGGGTTCGGGGTTCGAAGCCCTTTTTTACCAAGGGGCTCTTTTACTGGGAATATCGCTCATATCACGCCTACCCGAAATGATGATGTTAATCAGGATTTGATACTCGTTTTAATCATTCTTTTTTATCGCCCTTATCGGCTTTATCACATTGATGCTCGTACACAGTTACCCTAACACCCTTGTTTATGATAAACACTCTGTAGCAGGATCGCGTGTGTGTGTAAACAAGAGGTCTCAGAACATTTTTACACATCCACAGCCTCTCAAGTCATTGTAGTCTTGAGAACCGGCACGCGACAAATGATTTATGGAGGAGAGATCTTAGGAACCTCGGTATTCACAACACAGAAGAATGTCACGCGACCAATGATGTAGGACGATTTTAAGAGTCTCGGCATTCCCAATACAAAAACGAAGCGGTATTTTGCCTTGCCACCACCCACGCTATTCAACACCCACCCATCAAAGCCGTGTGTGCTCAAAGAAGTGTCATTAACCGCAATGATCATACACGTGTCAAACCCTTGTGAAACCCTTATCAATCAAACCTGACAGCTGACACGCGACGCGGTATGCTAGAGTCAAAGGCGCGGGGGGAGCATCACTAACCAATTTTACCACGCATATCCATTACAGGTATCATTAGCGGCGGTCGTTAGCGGGTTACACGTGTTTACACATGTTTTAAAGCCAGGTCTCTCCTGTTTAGACTACTGTCATTCTATGCCAATAGCCATTATCAAGGGTAGAAGATACCCCCGCCCCCGACACGCGTTCGAGCTCCGAACACCAAGTTCATAAATGACGTATGGCGCTCTATTTCCCAACACCAAACTGAGGACTGACGTATAACGTTCTGGGCTCAAACTGTGGTTGGTAAGTGACGTGTAGTTTTTAGACTGTAGCGGTACTATTGACTCTTTCTAATGTACTATGTCACACGTTATCTTATGCTTATATTGGTTACGATCCAAAAATAAAGTAAATTTAATTCCAGCTTGCTATCTCTTTTCAATATCTGGTTCACAAATGTCATGCCCCCGAATTCCAATGGACCTTCTGATTTTCCTCGATTTTATTTAAACCCTTCAACATGCCCGGGATTTCCAGCAGCTTCCTCTTCCTCTATATAGTTTTCATATATCCATCTCTAATTGAAAGCTATAATTACATCAGGGTAATACCGCAACCAGACCAAAATGTAGAATTCTCCTTAGAAAATATTGGAGTAACTGATTCCCTTATGGATAGTAAAATGTAATTTCAATTGCGTTTTCTTTGATGACTAGTTTGTGTAGCTCATGTTCTATATTATTCTCCATTATCACACTGAATGTAGCAAGTTTAATATAACCTTCGGATATTAATCCCATCTCAATTTCGATTTTACTATCTATATTTTCTGTATATTGTTTTGGTTGTTCTATTTTTAATAAAAACATTTTTGCATACGTGCTGTTTAGATTATTAAAATATAGCATAAATAAACTAAAGCAATGGTACAACTCTATTATTGTTTCATTTGCCTAACCAGATTTGAATATTACATTTGAAGAAATTACTAGCCATAATAAATACCATCTATAATATCATCTTGTTCTATTTAGGTAACGCGTTTAGCGTATTCCAATTTGAATTTATTTTGAATTGTTTTGTTAATTAATGTGCGGTTCTTTCTATTCTTTGTAAGTTGATTATATTCTAAAGTAATATAATCAATCTCCGTTTTTAAAATTCTTATCATTGCATTCATATTTAATTGTTGAGAGTTTACGTAGTGAATCCTTTAATTTTACTGACGAGTTTTACCTTTAGCTGTTGTATATGCATAGCTCTGTGCTCCTGTTGATATAAACTCTATTATATGATCTCCGTTCAACTTGTCTGTCTATTCTCCAAGCATGCAACCAATCTGTAGAGTATTTGTACCACCATCAATGTACATAACAAAGTTGGTATTGCAATAAACTACCTTATCTCACAGTTTATCAAGAATGTCATGCTATCTTAAGCTGGCATATGAGGTTGTAAGTAATACAACCAGTATATTTGCTTTAGTAGGATCTTCCAAGCATTCGTCGTTTGTTTGATACCTAGCTTCGATCATGTTATAGTTGATTAATGAAGGGTTAATGCATTCTAATTTAGGATGGATTTAATAACATGTCATATTCATCTTCTGCTGAGTTGATGTAATCTGCTGACTCTATTCTTCGTCATTGAGCAAACCTACCATTGAACGGGTTTAAAGGTGGTTAGCCATCGCGGGTAAAACTGGATTAAATTTAATGTTGCTAATGTCCAACTCGATACCTAATCTATTTCTTACATACTTAGCATAAACTTCTTTAGTACTATAATCATTTTCAGTCTCACTGGTTTCTAATTTTATTTTAAAGAAACTTTAAAGTGGTTTACACATCGCGCGTAAAACTGGATTATGTTTAATGTTATTAATGTCTAACTCGATACCTAATATACTTTTTACATATTAAACATACAACTCTTAGTACTATAATCATTTTCCACTCACTGGTTTCTAATTTGGTTTTTTAAGAATTTTCAAATGAAGCTTTGAAATATATTCGTGGTCATTTTTTCAAATTGTCAAACTTCATACATTTTCTTTAGCTTGTATCCCATTTCAAATGCGTTACCAATTTCAGGTTAACACCAGTTTACAATAAATCTGCGTTCAATATTTGGGTGATTACATTTGCTACTTTTAGAATGAGTACATTTGTCACATCATGGAAATATTAACTTTCCTTCTTTAACTGGTAACACAGGATAGAATAAGTTTTTTGGTGGTTGTACCTCGCATTTAGTTAGACCAATCCAGTTCCGATCGTAATTTTGGGGCTGTATTACTAGTATTGGATGTCCAATAGTAAACATATCATATAACGTAACTGTTTTGTACAAAATGCCAATACCGATGTATTTCTTTTATTTTCATGCGTTTAGCGTGTGATTTAGCTGCATATGTTCGACCACCATAATAAAGACCTTTAGATGTGAGTGGTGAAATTGTTTAGTTTATTTCATGTTTAAATTGTTTTGTATTGGGAGTAGTAGACTAAGGATAAGAGAACCAGAACAATGAGCATTGTTCTTATCAGAACAATAGAATTAATGACCCTTTGTTCGGTGCCGCCGGCTCCCGCCCCCTCCTTTGTAGCCACACGCAACGCTGCCGACCACATCACCCTCTTTGTGGACTGACTTGAATGCTGCGCGGCAGAGGATTTGAACAATGGGCTATTGCCCTATGTGGCCTGACCTGAATGCCGCGCGGGAGAGGATTAGAAAAATGGATTATTGCCCTATGTGGTCTGATCTGAATACCGCCCGGTGGAGGATAAGAACAATGGTCTTTGCACGAGGAAAATTGGTTAATGTTCTCGTCGCTAATGGAGGTGGCACTTTGCGCGCTACTGATACCGGCAGCCCGAGATCGTCGAACAATGGGCTATTGCTTTCGTCGCGTGCCGCCACTATCGTCCCCGCAAATCGATGGAGGAGATAAGTTCTTAAATATCTGTGTCAATCAATCAGGTAATGTTCGTCCATGCATAAAATCATCTTACATATTGAAAAAATCAAGGATTTATACTGCTAACGTTCCAGCATCGGGACTCTAAAAAGCTGCGCGCAGACCCTGGATGGAAGTACCCCGCCGCGTATATTTTGATTGATTAATGTAAATAAGTGTATATGAAGGGACTCGCGCACCGGGTTGCCATCGTATGTGTGTGTTAAGGTAATTATTACGCGTGTATAATTATTACGACTAATAACACTTGTTTAATTCTGCTTTTGAGTGAAGCTTTTTTGGGCTTATAAGAATATTACATCACTTAGGTGAATTAAAAGAAATACATGACTGAAAGGACTGACTTAGCGTGAATAGCTAACACGAGACGCTATCGAGTGAATCTTTCACGGAATACCCGAGCGCCCGGTCCACCTCCAGCAGGCGCTGTCGCGCTTATGATGTACTCTCGTGTCTGCAACTGAGTGCAGACCAGCTCACACCTACTCCAACACTCCTTACCTTTCCCTTCCTGTCACTGCCTTGCGTGCGCTCTAGCGGCAGCGGCAGAGGTTCAGTCTTCCGGTTTACGAGGAAGAAGGCGGAAGTTTGCCAACTTGGGTTTTTAACTCACGGAAGGCGGAAATACTGGCTCATTGTTATCCCGGAGAAATAATTAGTATAAATCATTTGAAAGGGTGATAAGGAACATCGCGCTTCAAGATATTTTTTCTAAGGCTTGTTTACAAGTAGGGTTGGCTCTGAAAAATAAATAAATACGGATTAACATTATAGTTAATTAACACATACGTTATTCATAAATACCTAAATAATGAAAGAAATAAATAACGACATATGGAGAGTACCCCAAACAAAACATTCCCTCTGTTGCTCTTTTAATTAACACCGGTTAAAAAGCGATCATAAATAAAAACTTTATTTTTTTTATTCCCGTAACAAATATGAAAATTCTCCTCTAACACACCCGTGATTGTTTAGATTTGCAATGTCTAAAGGATCTGTTGCTTTCTGAAGGAAAGTGTGGTGGTCGGTATAGATCTGTGGTGGGGTGGGCTCTAAAAATAAATAAATAAATAAATAAATAAGGATTAATGTTACGGATAAATAATGCATACGTTATTCATAAATAAATATTTATCGAAATAAATAAATAATGAAATATGGAGTGTACCCAAAACAAAACACTTCCTCTGTTGCTCTTTTAATTAACACCGGTTAAAGAGCGCTCATAAATAAAAACTCTATTTTTTATTCCGTAACATATATGAAAAGACGACTGTATCGGACTCGTGATTCTTTAGACACGCAACGTCTAAAGCGGAATTGAATACCAGTAGGAAATCGAACTCTGAACTCAAGCTAAAAGAAAATACATGGACTTTCAATGCATGCATTCCTTTCTTAGTAAATATATAAGTATCGCGATAAGGTGTGAATAACATAGGGAGAGGACTTATAAACATCCGCCCTTCGAAAGATATGTTGAGATCTCCAGCAGAGAGATGGAATCATTACGAAGACTTCAATTATATATTTGCTATTCGTTTTTAAATTTTTTCTAATGACGCACACCAGTGGTCTTTGAGAAATTTGACAATGAGCTATTCAGTTGTACACCCCTTGCAAAAATATGTTGGACACCCTTTGAAGAGTGTAAACCATGGTGCACTCGGGTTTTTCCAGTTTGGGGCCATATGCCCTTACAGCTTAATGGATGGGATTCCTGAGTAGAGATAACATCTAGAAGTGTATGTTTCAAATATTACCCTCTGAGTGGGTGTTTAGCAATACGTGTCTCCAAAAGAGTTGCCCAGACTTATTCACGCGAGTGAATTTCCCCTACAAACACTTGGAATTACATCAAGAAAAACAAAACGTTTTTCATTACTTGCACTAATATTGGTGTTAAATAATACGTGCAATACGTTATAAATAAATAAATAAACATATATATATATATATATAGTAACCTAAACAAAACATTCCCAATGTTGCTCTTTTAGTTAACGCTAGTTAAAGAACGCTCATAAATAAAACTCAATAGAAATATATAAAGACACTCGAGCAAAATACAGAAGGTCTTCATTCTTTACGGTCTTAGACAAGTAAAATAACATGGACACGGGCTTCAAAACAGGCATTATCGATAAAGCACCCCACCCACCACGCAAGCAAGCGCATAGGTAGGGATGTTAAAACAGTCGTTGTCGATAAAGTACCACACCCGCCAGCGCAAGGACTCTCATAGGTAGGGACTGTAAAAAAGTCATTGTCGATAAAGTACCACGTCCAATCGCGCCAGAAAGCGCATAGGTAGGGAGTTTAAAACAGACATTGTCGATAAAGTATCCCACCCGCTCACCCAAGTATACGTGTAGGCAAGGACATTAAAACAGTCATTGTCGGTAAAGTACCGCGGCCACCACGTAAGCACGCTCTCTCTCTCCCCTTTGTGCTAGCACAATGCTGCAGTAATGTAATTACCAATTTACTGATACGTTATGTCAGACACGCCAACGATTTATATAGCGGTTTACTCACCCCTTGCAAAATATGTTGTATATTCCTGAAGAGGTACGCCAGGATTTTCCCACTTTTTGGAACATCTGCACTTTACAGAATAATGGACATGTTCCTAACAGCATTCTTGAATACAGAGATAACATCTACAAACGATTACTTCAAATTTAACACTTGAGTGGGTTTTAGCAATACATGCGTTCAAAATGAGAGCCCAAACTTATACCCGCGAGTGGATTTCCCCTACTAACGCCGGGAATTACATCAAGAGAAGCAATACTTTCTTTTCATTACTGGCACTGAAATTATTGTTAAACAATACGTTATTTATAAATAAATAAATAGTGAAATTTGAATCGTCCTAAAAAGACTGGTGTTTCAACGTCTTTGTCTAAACGTTATGTGATCAGGCATCGCTCCGAGGTGATAATTAAATAAATAGCGAGCTTCCTTGAGAAGTAGCGTGTGTACTTATCATTCGAGCGGTTCCCAGTTCGAATCTCGAATACGTGAATTACCGGAAACGGACGAGCCGTCCCATTAACAGTCTCTATAAGCTTAGGTGTATATAGCGTGTTTTTTAAAATGATTTCTAATTCAACTTAAAAAAGACCGTTCCTATCGAAAAACATCCCCATATAGATGATGCTGTAAATATTCTAACTTGTTCAGTCAAATTTTAGTTATACACCTATCAAATACATGAATTGTTTGTATGATACTGATGATAAACTGAATTTATGAATGTTAAACAAAGGAATATGATTTGCCGATAGTGATAAGAAGAGAATGGTATTTGGAATTAAAATGGGAGAAAGAACTCAACTTAAGCATCCCTTCATCTCTAGGACATTCTCTTAAATATATATTCAAAAAGGAGATCCAGAGCCTGATCTGGAGTTGTCTTCTGTGTCGGAACAGACTTCATAGTATGATCTTGAATACAGAAGTTCCGTAACTAGCGCCGTCTGTAATCAAGATAGTCCTCTTAGACGACTACGCAACTAAGGTCATTTGCGTGTAACACACTAACTAATCGAACGGAATGGTTCAGACGATAACTTCTATGGACCGCGTTCCAAGGATGTGAGTCCAATTCCCAGCAGCTGGCACTCCGGATGCTGGTTTTTTGGGGCTTTCTTTGGACGCTAGGCGAACGCTGCGAGGGTTCATTACAAACGCGAATTCATCCCCCCGTTCCGTTTCACCTACATTCTCATTTTATACCACCCTTCACCTCTTTGGTTCTGACCGACAATATGTAATACTGAACACCAGAACTCAAGCGATACAATTGCTTTATGAATAAAAATACGTAGATGTATATTGCATGTGGCTAACAGGATAGGAATGGCTGGCGTTTAAAACATGTGTTTCACACACTCAATGTAACATGCAGGCAAGGCACTCAAAACATGCATTTCCTAGAAGATAAGATGTATATGTCCTGTATATAGAGCTCTATACTTAAACACTCGTTGAAGAAAGGGAAAGCCATTTGAGTGTTATCACATCAGGCATTTTTCTTTATGTGTCTTTGAGGCACACCTGTTTTTACGGCCTGGTTTATAGCTGAATGAAGTTCTTGATAAATGACAATCTTATTTAACTTGTGCAAAAGGTGATTTAACCCTATTGTGATAAAAACTACTTCGCGATAACGTCTGAGGCTTGCATTCGAGAGGTCGCCGGTTCGAATCCCGGTGACCAACCAGTCTGACTTTAGGACTTGCATGAAGATCTACGAATACATAGATAAAAGCACTCACTTCTACCAATCCCCCGAACATGCACGAGGACGTACGAATATCACCCAACTATAGCCAGCTTCTCTGCCCTGGTAACGCTTTTACTTCACATTCAAAAGGGCCCGAATTCGAATCTCGGTTAGGTGAGTTAACGGACAAGGGCAGATCCTCCCATTAAAGGTCTTTGTAAGCGCAGGTGTAAGATATTTCTTAGCGGGTAAGCTGCAAGATCCTGTATAACACTGCACTTAAACATTCGTAAATATCGCATCAGTGCGACAAACAACTTTATTGTTATTATTACCGTCAAGAAAGCATATTTGTTTATTCAATTTAAATAGACGGATGTTTCAGTCTCCATACCTAAAAATTCCACGCTCCCTATATCGCAACAGGAAAATTATATCAAGAGAAATATACTTTCTTCTTTCGTTACTTTCACTCTAAAGTTATTGTTAAATAATACGTTATTTATACAATTCTATGTATGAGGTTGGCGTTCCAGGTGATGGCATCAGCGTCACCACTCATATTCATGTCATAATAGAATATTACTTTGATCGCAGACCGGTGCTTAAAATATAATAAAGGAGAGTATATTTTGGTAATATAATAATAAACAATGAGTTTTAGCGGTACATACACAAGGATTTCTCTACAGACATAATATCGTATGACACAGGACCTCCCTACAACTGCTTTAGACGTGATTTATGGAAAACCTCCTGCGTGAGGCTAGCATTCCACCATGACTCCTTCTACTCGAGGGTGTGGAGTAGCTAATTAAAATCGATGTATTACACAACGTCACGCCTCTCGCCTCCAGGTTTATATGGGAGAAATGATATAAAAGGGACAGCACCTCCGGCAATTTACACTCTGTCTTGTGAGAATACATCAATCTAAATACTTTTTAGACTTTACATCGCTCTGTGAAATTTCATCAAACACCATGTCTGGTATGTTGTAAAATCATCTTCTTTACTTTAAAAGTTAACTTATATCTCTATGCATTTAACTTATAAATGTGTTCTTGTTTTTTTAACGTCGTTGTTTATATATACAAAGAGTTGAACATTCTTCGGTTAATAGCTAGCTGTGTGAATTTCATTTTTCTCAAATGCAAGCAGTTTAGTTAGTTACTCATTTTAGCAAACTTATTATTCTATATGTTTAAATAAGGATATTTAGCGTGTGAACTATATTCATTTCTAGAGAAAAAATACAATTATTTGAATACCTTCTTAACGTTTTTGCATTTAGAGTATTACAAAAAAGTCTGTTGTGCGAATCATTCGCTCTAACGAAGTAAATGTTTGCATTATATTAAAACATTTAAAGTGCTTATCTTTCTCCATGAACTCATCCAGACTACAATCTGGACGTTATTTACACAAATTTGTTTTAATACAGTGATGCACACTTTTGGCAAATGTTATACTAATGAATCGTAAATTTATTAACTCAAAGGTTGTAGCTCTAAATGAAACACTGAAAGGTTAGCTGAATTATTTCTGCAAACCTTAAAAGGAGGAAAAGACAATTTACATCTCTTAAAGTTGCCAGCTGGTACTAATCGATCATATACCACTTGAAACTTCCCTTGCATTTCCTCTAACTATTGGCTTGTTAGGGTTGAATACCTTGTCGGAAGAAAAACCTGCTTTTCGCCTAAGACTGCAAACACTCTAGCACCGTATCTCGTATCAATATTTCTTATGGATTTTATATCTTAAAGTTCCTCTGGATGAAGATCTTGTAGTCTTTGAACAGTCGAGAAAATGCTATCCCCAGCGACTGTGTTAAGTTGAGTAGCCAAACTCTCTGCATTAGGAACAGAAAAACATTCTTTATTAGAGAATGTATTTCATAACAAATTCACTTATTTGAAAGTCACAAAATACTAACATTTTCTGTACAATATAATAATAATAATAATAATAATAATAATAATAATAATAATAAAAGTGATAATATATGTAAATGTAAAGGAGGTTCTTATTCAATAATGAAGTTAATTAAGTACAGTATTTTTCGATTTAAATGTTTTAAAATAATGTAAGCACTTACCTTGTTTGAGCAAATGATTTTCTATTCAGGCTTTTTTGTAATATTCTAAAAGCAAAAGCGTTAAGATGGTATTCAAATAATTGTATTTTTTCCATAGAAATGAATATAATTCACACGCTAAATATCCTTAGAGGACTATTTTGGTTACAGATGGCGCTAGTTACGGATCTTCCTTAAGATCAAACCATGAGGTCTGTTCTGACACAAAGGACAACTCCAGATCAGGCTCTGGGTCACCTTATTGAATATATATTTCAGAGAATGTCCTAGAAATAAAGGGACAAAAAATGGAATTCTCTCCCCCATTTAATTCTAAATGCCATACTCTTCCTATCGCCCTCTCCAAATCAAGCTTCTTTGTTTAGCATTCCATAAAACTCAGTTTATTATCGGTATCATACAAACACTTCTTGTATTTCACAGGTATATAAATAAAATGCGACAAAATAAGTTATAAGACTTACGGCATGATCTGTATGGGGAGGGTTTTTTTCGGATAGGAACGGTCTTTTCAGGCGAATGAGAAATCATTTAAAAATTACGCAATATACACCTGAGCTTATAAAGACCGTTAATGGGAAGGCTTGAGCCTGTCGGGTAACTCACCTAACCGAAATTCCATCTCGGGACCGCTCGAATGTGAACTACACACGCTACCTCTCAAAGAAGCCCGCTATATACTTAATTATCACCTAGGAGCGATGCGCGATCACATAATTTTGAAACACCAGTGAGTTTAGGAAGGTTCATATTTCATTATTTATTTATGAATAACGTATTGTTTAACAATAATTTTAGTGCCAGTAATGAAAAGAAGCTATTCTCTTGATGTAATTCCCGGCGTCTGTAGGGGAAATTCTCTCGCGTGTATAAGTCTGGGCTATTCTTTTGAATGCATGTATTGCTAAAAACCCACTCAATGTTAAATTTGAAATAATCACTTGTAGATAGTACCTCTCTACTCAAGAATGCTGTTAGGAGCTCGTCCATTAAGCTGTAAAGTGCAGATTGCCGAAAATTGGGAGGACCCTAGCATACCATGGTTTACCCCTCTTCAGGGTTTTACAATATATTTTGCAAAGGGTGTGTAAACCGCTATATACATGGTTGCGTCTCTGACGTAATGTATCACTGAATTGTTAATTATATTACTGCAGCATTGTGCTAGTGCAAAAAAGAGAGAGAGCGTGCTTGCGTGTTGGGCGCCGTACTTTACCGACAATGACTGTTTTAAAGTCCCTGCCTAAGGTGTGCTTGCGTAAATGGATAGGATTACTTTATCGTCATTACCTGTTTTAAAATCACTAACTTTGCGCATGTTTGCGTGAGTGGGCGGGTACTTTATCGGCATTGAAATGTTTTAAAGCCCTGCCTATGAGAGTGCTTGCCGTGGCAGGTGTGGTGTTTATCGACAATGAATGTTTTAAAGCCTCTACCTATTCGCTTGCTTGCGTGGTGGGTGGAGTGCTTTATCGATGTCTGTTTTAATGTCCGTGTCTACGTTATTTTACTTATCGAAGACCCGTAAGAATGAAGACCTTCTATATTTTGCCTCGAGTGTCTTTATATATTTTTATTGAGTTCTATTCATGAGCGTTCTTTAACTTGCGATTATTAAAAGAGCATCAATGGGTATGTTTTCTTTAGGATACTCTCCATATTTCATCATTTACTTATTTATAACTCATTTTATGTATTACTTAACAATAATGTTAGTGCCAGTAATGAATAGAAAGTATTGTTTCTTTCGATTTAAATTTCCTGGAGCAATGTAGGGATCGTGTAATTTTTAGACTTAGGAATTCCTCGGTGTCTATATGGGAAATTCACTTGCGTGTATAAGTCTGGGTAATTCTTTTGTCGACATGTATTGCTAAAAACACACTCAAAGGGTTATATTTTAAACATTCACTTGTAGATGTTATGTCTGCTCATAAATCCCATCCATTAATTTGTAAAGTGCATATGGCCCCAAACTTGAAATACCGGAACGCACCATGGTTTACTCTCATCAAAGGGTGTAGAACTGATTTACACAGTGTCGAATTTCCCGAAGACCACTGGCGTGGGTCTTCAGAACAAAGATTTTAAAACGAATATCAAAATCATCTTTGAAGTCCTCGTTATGGTTCGATCTCTCTGCTGCAGTAGTCAACATATCTTTCGAAGAGTGTATGTTTAGAAGTCCTCTCCTATGTTATTTACACATTTTCGCGATACTTACATATTTACTAAGAAAGGAATACATGTTTTGAAACTCCATGTATTTTTAGCTTGAGTTCAGAGTTCAATTTCCCGCTGGTATTCAATACCGCTTTAGACATTGCATGTCCAAACAATCACGAATCTGTTACAGTCGTGCTTTCATTTTTGGTACAGGAAAAAATAAGAGCTTTATTTTGTGATCGCTCCTTAACCGGTGTTAATTAAAAGAGCAACAAAGTGATGATGATGATGATGATGATGATGATGAGATGGGGCTTAAGGGCGCTCAAGTGCTGAGGTTATTAGCGCCCTTACTATGTGTAAAATATAAAATGTAAAAGTCAAAAAGTTAAAAAACCACACACAAACCGCTTGGTCAAAACACTAAAAAACACAACAGACAAAATACTATGAGCTACACACTAAAATCAGGGTCAACAAGAGAATAAAACAACGTGTCAAGAACTGTAGAATACGAGGGACACGAGCGCCAGAAGTCCACTGGGGAGCAGTGCCCCTATTAAAAGATAATCTAAAAGCAAACAGCTAAAAGCCGCTCAGCGCATCAAATGCGACGGCTAAAACCAGTGTCAGTGATAAAACGTAAAAGACATTCTACAGCATGCGCGTCGTCTGCCAAAACGTTGGCTAGGCCAAAAGGCAGACCAACGCGAACGCGCAACGAAGCTAAACCTTGACCGTCTGCTAAAATGTGACGCACCGTTAAGGGCGCATCACACTGCCCACAGAGAGGTGCGGGGTCAACACTGAGCAAATACCTATGACTAAAAATGCAATGACCGATACAAAGGCGTGTTAAAATTACCTCTTCCCGACGAGAAGCACGGGAAGCGGCAGCCCAGACTAACGGGAGAGGTTTAACCTCCCGCAACTTGTTCCCCCGGAGGGCCGTCCACTCATCGCTCCAAAGCGAGAGGATGCGGCGATGTAAAACAATAAACAAATCTGACGAGGGAACAACAGAGGTAAAACTTCTGGGTGATAAAATCGCCGATTTGGCAGCGGCGTCGGCAGAGTCGTTCCCTGAGATGCCAACATGACCTGGAATCCACATGAAGGAGACGCAGATGCCAGAGACACCAGGCGAGTGGACCAGGTCATGTATGTGCTGTACGAGTGGGTGGTAATTGTACAGCGCGTTAATACTCTGAAGGACACACAGGGAGTCTGCGCAAAGAACACAGTGCTGTAAATTACGCCACTGGATGTATAAAAGAGCCTGATAAATACTAAAAAGTTCGGCGGTAAAAATCAAACATTGCTCCGGTAAACGAAAGGCAAAACTATGCTGACCAAAAACAAAGGCACACCCTACTCCAACATCAGTCTTAGACCCATCAGTGTATATAAAATGAAAGTTCCCGATTTTCGCCTGGGGTTCTAAAAAAGCTGATCTAAGAACTGAAGAAGGGATCTCAGTCTTCGGCATCGACGTAAGTCCAAGGTGATAGAGGGCCTCAGCGCGCAACCATGGAGGAAAAAGCGTTTCCCCCCTGGGAAGGGTCGTTGTTGCCGCAATGTCCAAATGCCGAAGGAGTTGTCGAAATCGAATCCCTGGAGGTAGTAATGCAGAAGAGCTAACTAAATATTGTCGATCATGCTAATCCTCGTAAAATAACTCGAAGGACGGCTGGTTAGGCAAGCTTGAGAGTCGACAAGCATAGCTGCACAAAAGCATCTCACGCCGGAAGGACAGCGGAGGCTCTGCAGCTTCTGCGTACAGACTGGGTACAGGGCTAGTTGGAAAGGCCCCTGTAGCGAATCTTATGCCACGATGGTGAATGGCATTCAATCGACGTAACACAGATGGACGTGCCGACGAATAAACAATACACCCGTAATCAAGCTTGGATCGGACCAAAGAGCGATAAAGGCAAAGAAGGACGATCCGATCAGCTCAACAGGATGTGCCACTTAAAGCACGTAAAATATTAAGAGAACGGTCACACTTTGGTTTTAAAAAGGAAACGTGAGAAGTCCAGCTCTGCTTCCGGTCAAAGACCAACCCAAAAAATTTCACCTCGTATGCAAATGGAAGGACATCCGACCCAAGATGGAGAGAAAGCCTTCCGGCGCCAGAAGTTGATGCAAACGGATTATGTCGGCGGAGAAATTAAAGCCGTTGGCGTTACTCCAGGCGTAGAGACGGTCGAAACAGCTCTGGAGACGGCGTTCGAGTAGACAGGTCCGCCGTGAACTGCAATAAATGGCAAAATCGTCAACAAAAAGGGACGATGAAATGCCAGGTGGAATACTAACAACAATGGGGTTGATAGCAATTGCAAAAAGTGTGACACTGAGTACAGAGCCCTGCGGTACTACGTTCCCTTGAATAAAACGACTAGATAAAACCGTACACGTACACGAAAGACGCGGTCCGTCATAAACTCCCGAAGAAATATGGTAAGACGACCGCGGACATTCCATGCGTGAAGTGTACGTAAAATGCTGCCGCTCCAACAAGTGCC
The DNA here is from genome assembly GCA_030765065.1 of Deroplatys truncata. NCBI lineage: Eukaryota > Metazoa > Arthropoda > Insecta > Mantodea > Mantidae > Deroplatys > Deroplatys truncata. Next base: position 402,093,460 of record CM060990.1, on the reverse strand, counting down.
ATAAGATTTCTCCAGGTCAAAAAAGACAGCCACGGTTTGAAACTTTCTCAGAAATTCATTCATAATATGCGTCGACAGGTACACCAGGTGGTCGACGGTAGAGCGATAGCGACGAAATCCGCAGTGAGCGTTCGCTAGAAGTTTCTGAGACTCAAGCCATCATGTCAACCGCCCGTTAATCATGCGCTCCATCGCCTTGCAAATGTAACTGGTGAGGGAGATAGGGCGGTAGCTGGAAGGTAGTTGGCGATCCTTCTCAGGCTTAAGTATAGGGACAATGGTGGCTTCGCGTCAAACGGAAGGAAACAGGCCGTCTGGCCAAATACGGTTCTAGACCTGTAAGAGAAAGATTTTACTGTGGGCTGAAAGGTTCTTTAACATCAGGACATGAATGCCGTCCGGCCCAGGGGCGGAGTGCCTAGAGCAATGAAGAGCGTGCTCCAGCTCCCTTATTGTGAAAAATTCATTATAACACTCGGTATTAAGAGACCGAAAATTACAGCTGGCGGAATCCAGCCGATCTTTGATAGAGCGAAAGCCGGCGGAATAATGGTCTGAATTGGAAACCGCCTCAAAGCAGCACCCAGAGAGTCAGCGATGGCAGCCGGATCCACCATAGTGGCATTGGAAACCTGAAGGCCAGAAACAGCACAATGCGACACTTTACCTGCGAAGGGACGAAGTTTATCCCTTACAATAGATGAATGCGTAAAGCGTTTAAAAGCCTCGACAAAACCAGTCCACGATGCCTTCTTGCTATCCTGAATAATGCGACGATCCCTGACGCGCGATTGTTTAAATGTCACCAAATTATCAAGTGAAGGGTGACGCCGAAACACCCTGAATGCAGTTCTACGGGCACGAACGGCGTCCCGACAATCCTCGTTCCACCATTGAACAGGCATTCGCCGAGGTTGAGAGAATGAACGGGGAATTGCGCGTTCGGCGGCAGAGAAAATCGTAGACGTAAGGTGCTGCACTAGTTGGTTAATGTCGGTGAAGGGCTGGTCGTCAAAATGGACGAGGCTGGAATACAAGCGCCAGTCGGCTTTGTGAATATCCAGGTAGGTACTCTGGATTGCTGTACGTGGTGTGACAAAAGAGAAAGGATGCAGGGTTAATGGTCGCTGGAGCAGGTGTCAGCGACGACGTTCCAATGCAGACGACTAGCAAGCTGGAGTGAGCAAACGGCAAGGTCCAAGTGAGAAAAGCTACCGGAAGAATCAGAAAGAAACGTAGGCTCACCTGTATTGAGAATGGAGAGATTCAACTGGCAAAAAATGTCAGAAAGAGGAGCTCCCCTCGCACAAGCCCTTGGCGAACCCCACAAGGGGTGATGGGCATTAAAATCTCCCAACAGAAGAAATGCTGTTGGGAGAGCGGACCGGAGATCTCGAATGTCCACGGGAGCAAGGGGAGACAATGGAGGTGAATACACAGAGCAAACAGAAAAGAAAAAAAATGTGTAACTGCAGTCTAAAGGCAACAGCTTGCAAGTCGGACGTAAGAGTGAGACGTTGAAAATGAACGTCGTGACGCACTAACAACATAACACCTCCATGAGCAAGAGTACCCTCCTCCGGTTCAAGGTCGTAGCGAACCGGAGTATACCCTCGGGGATCAAAAGGATCATGAGGGCGAAGCTTAGTCTCCTGCAAACACACGACCATAGGCGAATGGGAACGCAATAAAAGTTGCAGTTCCGCCCTATGCGATCGAACACCACGTGCATTCCAGGTCAGGATAGCCATTAAGAAAAAAGCGATAGCCTGTCTACTTAGAAGGGCGGCTTAATATTACCTTTTGTTTAATCGTTGGGTTCGGGCTTTGGTATGGATTTGGTCAGACTCCATAGCCTCCACGAAGGGAGGGCCCACGCGCTCAGAGCCAGAAACCGATTCAAGCGCCAAGAATCGGTACTGGGTGGCGATGGGCGAGGGGTGCCGCTGAGCGCGGCTTGTCCCAGGAGCTTCCTGGGACTGCGACCTCCGAGGATGAGAAGGTGAGCTCTGCTTGCTGTGAACACGCGGAGGGTATTTTAAAAAGTCTTCTCTTCGACGTTTCTGCTTCGGATTCTTCTCAGTGGCTGGTCACTTCATAGGCATTGGACCAGGTTTATAGAGTTTGGTAACAGTAGCAGAGTTGGACGGCCGGACGGTAGTGGCGATCAAGGCAGTCATGGTCCAAGTTTGAGTCCCAGCATCCTTCCGGGGTACTGGGGAGTCAACAACAGAACTGAATGTTCCCGGTCGCAGGAGCGATGGTTGGCGCGCATGGCAGCGCCTCCTGGCTTCGGCGAAGGAGACTTTCTCCTTTACCCGGATCTCTTGGATCGCCTTCTTGTCCAAATACCGCGGCCAGTCGCCAAATGAAGCAGATGTGACCCTTTGCAATTGACGCAGACAGGGGCTGTTGAACAGGCACCTTCGTGTGTGGGCTGGCTACATGTTGCACAGATGTTAACGGCACTCTTACATGAGACTTGCGTAAGCCCAAAACGTTGGCATTTAAAACAACGCAGAGATCTAGGAATATAAGGCCTCACAGAATTCCTTTCGTACCCCACGGAGATGCTCGTGGGCAGATCGGCACATCAAATGTTAGAAACAGGGTACGAGTGGGTACCAATACGCCGTCGCGTTTGGCCTGCACTCGATGAACCGCTGTCACCTTCTGGTCTGCAAGATATTCTACCAGGTCTTCGTCCGATATGCCATCGAGGCTATGCGTTGTGACAACGCCTCGACAAGAATTCAAGGTGCGGCCACTTCTCAACACGGATGGGATAACCGTGAAGAAGCGTGGCGCTCAACAAGGACTTACTTTGTGCCTCGGACTTGCTTTGCACTAATAACGAACCATTGCGATGCCGAGCGCAGGAAAGAACCGGACCAGCAATTGTGTCAATGCCCTTCTGGATGATAAAAGGGTTCACCTTCTCGAATTATTGTCCTTCCTCTGTAAGGGTAATCACTAAGTAACAACCAGCTGTTGGCGGTGCTACTTCTGTTACTAAAACGTTTCGGCGCTTGTTGTTTATAATGGAGAAAGGGTGCTCCATAGCGAAAAAATCCTCCACCATTGCAACAGTCTCCGACCTCGGGCTCTGACTTCCCGGGCGTTACCCCGGCTTGTGTGAGTGGCGTATCTATACCTATCTCACCCCAGGGTCACACCTCCCAGAACATAGACAGAGGGACCCAATCGCCGTCAGAAGTCAGCAGATCATGCAATGGCCCCCCGCGGTCCTGCAATTGAACAGCGGATACGAACACATACCCTACATGACGACCCGGGTGGTGGGGGTGACGCTATTACCCACTCACCCAGCTGCGTAACCAGTATGCGGGTATCCGTCAGGCTGTGTCCACGGAGGATTTAAATAAATAGATAAAAGAAACTAAAATTGCGTGGGCGTTTCGCACGCAAGGTAGGCCGACGAAGAAGTAAAGGAGATGTGTAAATGAATGGGCGTGGGGCGAAATGTGCCTATGTAGAAGAGAAGAAAGAAACGATGGCGAGACGCGACATGGAGTGTAATGCACAGAACGCACGAGAGCCTACCTTAAGTCCCCCGGTCACGAGAACGAACCCAACTCGACCGGACGGGGATGAAGTGATGAAGATGGCGATGAGTGACTCGGGAACCCCCGGGTATGCCAAACCCGGAGCAACAATAGGAATGTATTGTTAAGGGTACTCTCCATATTTCATTATTTATTAAATAACGTCTTGCATGACGTGTTTAATTATTTATATGTAAATAATGTATGTATTAGTTAAATATAACGATAATCCATATATATTTATTTTTCAGAGCCAACCCAACATGGAAACAAACCTTAGAAATAATATATTGAAGCGCAAAGTTCCTTATCACGCTTTCAAATGATTTATGCTAATTATTTCCCCGGGAGCCAACATGGACACCCTCCGTGTGTTATAAACCCAAGATGGCAGACTTCGGCCTTCTTCCTCGCAGGCCGGAAGAGTGAATCTCCGCCGCTGCCGCTAGAGCGCACGGAAGGCAGTGTCAGGTAGAGAAAGGGAAAGAGTGCTATGTTAGGGGTGAGCTGGTCTTCACTCGGCTGCAGACCCGAGAGTTCATCATAAGCGCGACAGCGCCTGCAGGAGATGGACTGGGCGCTCGGGTTTTCATAAAAGATTCACTCGAAAGCGTCTCGTGTTAACTATGACGCTAACTCAGTCCTTTCAGTAATTGAGTTCTTTTAATTCACCTAAGTGATGTAATATTCTTATAAGCCCAAAAACTTTTCACTCAAAAGCAGAATTCAACAAGTGTTATTAGTCGTAGTAATTATACACTGGCAATTATCACCTTTACACACACATATACGATGGCAACCAGGTGCGCGAGTCAATTCATATACAGTTATTTACATTAATCAATCGAAAGTACTTAATTAGAATAATTGTAATCATCGATCAATGTCGAGCTTTTAATTAAATTAACAAATCAAAATTCATGAGGCGGGTACTTCGTTCGAGGGCCCGCATGCGACCCTTTAAATACCCGATGCCGGGACGTTTGCAGTATAAATCCCTGATTTTGTTTCAAAAATGTTAGATGATGTTATGCATGGACGAACATTACTTGATTGATTGACACAGACATTTAAAAACTTATCTTCTCCATGGATTTGCGGGAGCGATGGAGGCGGCGCGCGATGAAAACAACAGCCAATTGTTCGACGATCTCCGGTTGCCGGTATTAGTAGCGCAGAAAGGGCTCCCTCCATAAGTGACGAGAGCAATACCCTGTTGTCTTAGTGCAAGGACAATAGCCCCATTGTTCTACACCTCTACAGGGCGGCATTCAGACGAGCACACAGAGGACATTAGCTTATTGTTCTAATCCTCTGTCGGGCGGCATGACAATAGCGCACAAACAGGGGCGTTGCCGGCGACGTGGAACAATACCCATTGTCATCGTACGAGGACAATAACCCATTGTTCCAATTCACCGCTGGACGGCATTCAGACCGGAGCACAAAGGACAATACCCCAATGTTCCAATCCTCTGCAAGGCGGCATGCTAATAGCGCACAAAAAGGGGGCGTGGTTGGCGGCACAGAACAAGGGGATATTATACTACATCTTATCAGTTTTCGGTAGCTCTTAGTGCGCCCGTACTGGCCTTGTATTACTACTATTGGGCTCCCAGTCACATTCTCACATTTCTCCGACTCTAGAACTATTATTTTTTAGTTGCTGAATAAGCCACTTATATTTCCATAAAGATCGGCCATGGTCTCTTCCTTTTCGTTAGTAATATCATGCTTATAGCAGTTAGGTCAGCCATGCCAGTAGCACCCTAAAAACTGAAAAAATTGTTTTTGTTGTTTTATCACACTCGTTAAACTTTCTACCTAATATAGTTTCTCCTCCGCCGCTTAAGGCGTGTTTTATTTCATTATCTAATGTTCTTAAGCCCGGTATAGCGATTTTAATGTATCTTACATGGTTGCAATCTCTTGACACGCTTATTTTATCGGATTGTATATAATCATACAATGCCTTCGTTTTATTTCAAGGCCCCAACCGTCTATTTATACGTATCAATCGAGAGGCAGTGACCTCTAGATTATGCCACTGCGCAGCAGCGGCACAGGATGCGTTAAGGGTACATTTATCTGCTGTGCGCTGTCTCAGTCGTTGCTTTGTCTTCGTGTTGTGAAGATTTTCGATAATACGTGTGTTGTGTGTATGTGTGTGTTTTGCTTAGGAATGTTATTCTCTTATTAGTCCACGGATATGCCTGCCCTAAATTCACGCTTGAACAGCGTATATTTTTATGAACGTTACATACGTGAAAACTTAATCGTGTAGACAGGTGTACAGACAATTCAGCAGCAATTTCATGGTTACCGAGTTCTGGGTAGAGGCACTCTGAGGTTTTTGGTCAATAAACTTAGAACAACTGGATCGTTAAACGCTAAAAAATAAAGTTTATACGAAAAATCCCCACACCATAGACGAACTAAAGAACGATTTAAAAGCAGAAATGATGAATATTACGCGAGAAGAACTTAATGCGTGTGAATGGTAATTTAAACCGACGATATCAAGCTTGTCTTTGCCCAGATGGACGCCACTTTCAGTAACATCTATAACAAGGTTAGTACTCATTATATGCTACTAACACTCGTGAGTAAATATCGCGGGAGTTACACAACCGAAAACCCAGCAGTGTAGTAGACTATGTGCAGAGCACGCATTCGCACGATCCGTGGCCTTGGCATAAAACGAAGGCACTGTATCCAAACTCCGCCATCGCTACACTTGATACTGTAACGCAATGAAAGGGATCAATTTACATTTATTTAAAAATGTTTGTCTAAGTTTTTGAACACCTTGATTTAAGTATGTCCACATCTGACTCGCAATACTCCCTCCTTTCTTTTTTAAAGTCGAATACGTAATGCTCTTTAACACTTTCTTTATGCCACTGTAAAAAGTGATTTCTTGTATGCCAGTGTGTACATAGATCATCTAGTTTGCATTTAGTACATTTTTTCATAATACCTTCTCCATAGTGTTTTATATCTGGTATTGCTCCTACACAGTTTAGATTTTCTGTTGTGTTAAAGAAGTGAGGAAGGTATTTGTTTTTCATCCCCTTCAAGTCAAATGTTTAGTGAATGCGCTCAATGATTGTGAAACAAGTTGTAGCTATCTATGAATCACATATTTGCATTTCTGAGAGACACTGCCATGACTTGGCAACCTCTGTAAACTGTCAAGGGCTTATATCCGTTTATAAAGAAATTTCTATCATACGATCTGGCGTTTCGCGCGATCGCTGTGTAACGTCGATCTTTTTTAGATATTAGCCACTCGCAAAATTTGTCCCTGTCTTTGACATGTAATTTTGTCCATCTCCGAAAGCATATTATTTGGGTTTCTGTGCTCCACCTTCCTCAATAGCCTCAAAATCAATTATTATGTATTTTTCTGTGTATGTACCTGTAGGTGTTTTGTGATGTATTATATGCTTTACACATCTCGCATTCTTTTAATTGTTCCTTTAAGGTTAGGTAGTTTTTGCATTCTTTACACATGTACATACATCTATCTACGTTTTATGATTTAGTAATATGATGTGTTATGTATACATTAGCTGATGAGGAATTTTCACATCCATATACGTAACGTTTTATCGCCTAATTTTCTTATGTATTTCCTCCCTTTGCTTTTTTCCACTGCGTGTAACACAGATGAGTTTTCTTTGGACTTCTCTCTTGTAGTTTACGCATATTTCGTGTCCATACTTATGCTCTTCGTTTCTCTTATATATTATATTGCATCGTAGGCATTAGTAAATCGTTTGACATACTTCCTTTTTTGTGCTTTCAAAGCGCTCCTTCTTGTAGGAATATTTATTGCAATTTTGCAGTACCTTGCAGACTTATTGCCAAGATGAGCGGGACGACAACATATTACACATAATGCTGTGCATTTATGATTTTTGTGTTTATAAGGTGGATCACATCGGTCACAGTAATTTGACATTCCTAAAAATGCACTCATTTGAGTTATTATGTTAAAGGTGAAGGTGGTTTTCAACTTTGTATAGGTATATGGTCATATTTCGTTTTCCTATTCTTTGTGTATAATATTGTTAGGATTTTCGAAACATACAGCTTTTTATGTACGTTTTTAAGATATAGTTCAAATTTTCTAAAGGATGTCAGATGAAACGGTGCACCAGAATCGTGTCTAATTTTGTTACATAGTTCTATTACTAAATCCCTTTTTAAACTTCCTCCTTCTCTTATGTATCTAACTTGTTTACTGAGTCTCCTGTTAAATATACTTTTTGTTTTATATGAAAATGCCACAAATATAGCCTGCGGACCATATCATTCATAATTTAGATTTAAGATTTGTAAAACACTCATTTTTGTTCAAACATTTTCAGCAATATTTATTATTTTTGTAGGTATTCCTCCGGTTGGCATTTTCACTATTGAAATATAGAGTCCTTAATCTTCTAGAGCAATCCCATCATACTGTTCCATTATTTCGTTAAACTGGTTTATCAGAGAACCATAATTGAGTGTTGTGCCAAAAACTATTGAGAAAGCTCTGGTACAAAGTTTCGGATTTTGAATAACAAAATTTGTTTCATCCATGCCGTCTCTAAATTCCACAACTGTTTTTGCTTTAGTAATAATTTGATCAATAATTTCACGGAACACAAGGAAATCTATATTACTGTCATCATCTCTAAATTATACTTTATAACGAGCATCCCAAAAAATTGTAAGGGTATCAACACCCTCTCTAGCGCGTCCTTCTCTAACACTTTCTTCTGGAGCTACAAAGTTGTCGTTCGTATAATAGTAATAATAATAATAATTATAGGCAGGATTTATGTCAAACATATCATTAACGTCAACAGTAGATCGTTATAAAGGCATCGGACAAGATATGCTAAATATGTTATCATACTCATCTGTATTTTGAGGACTTGGAGTAAATATATAATCACTATGGATATGTAAAAGTGGCAATTTTCCTAACTGAGATATTATATAGAACCTAGGCTCAACTTCTGTTTTATATTTTGTGTATCCAGTAATTCCATGATCTCTAGAAAACTATTTTGAATTATTTACACCCTTGGCAGTATCTAATAAGTCAATCGGTTGTGCGAATCCTAAATCACGTTTTGTTAGTAAATCCATCATGTAGTTGGTATAATTCCTTACGTCTTTAACTGTCTTATATTTGTTTATCCAGATATATTGTGCTCTATAGAAAATTTAAGTAAATTACGTCTACGTTTTTCACTATCCACACAGAGTGCAGAAACATTTAAAACCCCATTAGGAGTAGAAGAAGTAAAACGTATAGTTTAAGCATGAAAAAAACTGTTATGTTTAATATCGTTGATATGCGCCGAAGAGAAAGAAAGCTAACTACGTAACTACGTTTACAACACCAGATACGGTACAGATTAGTAGGGTAAACATAATACACAATTGTGTGATTGCAATTCTTATGTCTTTGGCTTACATGAGAGCCAGTAACAAAAATAAATAAAATAGTGTACTAAAGTATAGAAAATAAACACAAGGAGAGTGAGAAAAAAAGAACCAAAAGAATTTTATGCTTGTATTAAATTCAAACCTCCGACGCCAACCGTTGTTTCACTACATTCCGGCAGCTAAACCACTCAGCCAGAAGCCACGTGTTTTTTACCCAATCTTCGGGAAAGCGTTCCTCTATCTTCTTGTAAGCGATATATCCATGAAACGCCGTCTGTTTTAAGGCTTTCGCAGCTCTTTGGTTCTCATTCAGGTCTTTAATCATTATTGGGGATTGCGTATAGTACCAAATAGAAGGAAAGAGCTACAGTAACAGTTTGTTTGCTAAAAGGCTCAACGTTTTCACATTATACTATAAAGTTCGGGTTGCATGGATACGAATATCTAGGGGTAGCTGACTCGCCTGGTATATAGAGGTGTTATTAGTGATAATTTTGATACTTTCAAATAAACTAAAACATTTCTTATGAAATTCAAAAAGTAATAAAACTTTGTTTTACTATTCCTATAGCAGGGAGTTTAGCAAACCATTTTAACATGCTGGCTAAGACCAATATTTTCCTGCTCACCCAAAGACAATATCTTGAACTAGACGAAGTCTATAACACAAAACCCACAAAAAAGCTGCAGACCAAATATACTTCCGGAACAGTGGCTACCTTAAGCCAAACCAGTTCTTTCTTCCAGCAAGATATTCTTCTCGAACAGTCGAGCAACTGGAATAAGCACCCATGAAGTTCCAAGGTGAATATCATGTACTAGTATCAGCTCGCAAGTTCAAGAAATGTAAATTGACCTTTCTCCCCGTGAAGGTTTGCAGAAATAATTAAATTGTCCTATAAAATTTGCATATAGAGATACAACCTCTGAGTATATAAATATTAGGATAATATTCTAATATATAGTAGGCCTAAGTAACGCCGGGGAGGGGTCTGTGAAGTCTGTAAAAGGTAGTTTGATAGCCTTTTCAAAATTTCTTGTACGTGCATGCTGAAAATAAACCTATATCTTAAAGCTAATACCTACAAACAATTACAAATAATTTGATTAAATGTAACAGGGCTACTAGGATGGAGTGAAAGAACAGGAAGGACCAGAGAGTGCAAAAAGGGAACAGAAACGTAGACGTAATAGGCAGATTCTCAACAACAGCCACGTGATTCTCTGTTTTGTAGGATAATTACAACAGCTGCAGCACAGAACTTATAAAAAAGAAAGCTTGCGTGGGTGAAATATTGTGATAATAAAATTTATGTATACAGCATTATTGTATTAGTTAGCAACTGAAATCATGTAACAAATAATTGTTTAATTAATTATGTAATATGTTAAAACATTGATGACTCAGCAAATCCAAAATGTATATTACACTATATTATTAGACACTTGAATAAATTAACTTAATTGTATATTTAATGTGTATCTGACTTCAGAGGGCATGATAAGGAGAGTAGAAATCAATGAAGTGCATAATAAGGTCAATAAAAGGCGTTATAGAATATAAATCAAATTTATTCTATAAAACATTCTATCACAATCCTAAACAAAACCATGCACACATTTCGAGACGCAATAATGATAGTCTACACATCCTACATACTCAACTATATAATCCTTTGCGTCACATAAGTAAAGCCTGTGGTCCCGAGTCGTAGATTTACGGCACATTAAAGAACGTGAAGCCTTATGAAGAGGTTTCTGAGTAAAATTACATTCTTTCACGCCAAATATAGAGTGGAACGCTAAGGACTGCAGCAGTTCAAGAGCGTGTTTAAATAAAACTACATTTATTGATTTATTCTTTGCATCACATGCGAAGGAGGCTTGTTGATAAACACTTTAACATGCAGAATGAAACGCTATAGTGACACCCGGACTGCGATATTTTCAGCTGCTGGAATCTAGAGCCGGATCTGTACACTGAACACATTTTCAGAATGTTTGGGATGTTATGAAAACCAATTCAAACCCATTGTTGAGTACACATTCCTTCGGGTCATCAAATCTTAGGATCATCGACAAAGAAGCTATAAGGTTGAAAGCTGTACTCGTTACATTTACTGCAGCAACTTCTGCACCAGGATAAGACAATCTAGAATTCGACAAATGATTTGTTTCGATAGGGTTGAGAGTCGAATAACTTCATATACTTGTGCTAAGCGCATTATTCCTTATAATACGTTTATTTGTAGCATTCACATCTAGACGAACGGCGTTAAATATGGTGACATTTGCTTTATTCCAGCATTATTCTTTAAAGATTTTGCATTGTCATTCCATAATTTAGATGTTTTTAGCTCACTGATACTTTCTTCAGTCCCTTGTGTAGGACCACTACTGCAGACATCTCTGGATGCAATGGGTAACCTTAGTCTATTAACCAACCTATTTGGACTTGCAAGCGTAAATTTGTCCATTTTGTTCCTCTTCATCTTCTTTATTTACACACGGATCGATTATCATATCGGTTATCAATGTTTCCAATTTTTTTACTCATAGGAGATTCATGACGGCTTACCAAAACTCTTCATTATAAGATTTTCTTTTAATCATATTATGTCCGGATAAAGTTCGATTCCATAAAATCCGATCTCAGATAGAACACATAACAAAATTTTTTTTTCTGTATGTGAGGCAGGAAAAATTAAGGTTCTCATAAGCCAGGAGTAACATTCCTTCAGCACAACAACTCATACTTATAAGCTCTCAAAGAAGTTAATTGAATACGTATGTATATGCTAACGTGCATATGAATTAAAACGAGGGAACCAAATTAATAGCGTCACACTATTTATGTACCACTGAAGCCGTGTTAGACATAAAGTTTAGATAACATGTACAACGCATTATAAATGTGACGCAAGCCAACGTAGTCTATACAACACTATGATATCCAAATATAACCTTAGCTAACCTTACTTAACCTAGCCTAACCTAACCTATTCCCTAACCCAATCCAGGCTACACAACAGTATGCTAAAAAAAACAAACTTCTCACCGAACATCAGAACCAAGACTAAAACCTTACCTCGCACCAAACTTCACAAACCATGCTAACCAATAGGCTAACCTCAGATGATATCTACATTCCTATCCCAAAAAACGTGAGCGGTCGCCAGTGATCCACCCAGGATCTCTCGAAAGTGAATCGAACCCATTTCCACTGTGCTATCTCGCTACGTTTTACTTACGGAATCTCACCCTTGATGGAGTTTGACACTTATGGTTACATTTGATCACGTTTGGTAACATCGGGTTAAGTTCTTGTCACATTTTATCATGTTTGGTCACATTACGGGCAAGTTAAGTTTGTCTAACTTAGGTTACGTCAAGCCTGCTTTCATTTAGAATTCAATGTAGATTTCGTCTGGAGTTAGCGTAGTGTTGTTTAGCCTCAGTTGTGCTATTTAATGCGAGATTAGGATAGCCTACGTTGTAATGTTCGGTGTGAGGTGAGGTCATGGTAGGGTAGCATAGTGTGGTACAGCCTAGTTTGGGTAGAGTTGTGTTAGGGTAGGTTATGTTATATTTGGATAGCACAGTGTTGTATAGCCTAGGTTCGCTAGTGTTACATTTATAATATATTGTAGATATTATCTGGACTTTATATATAATACGGCTTCGATGATATACAAGCAGTAGAGCATTACTGATTCAGTTAATTCGCTTTAATTCATTCGCACGTTAGCATCTACGTACTTATCCAATTAACGTTTTGAGAGGTTTTAGGTATGAGCGATTGTACTGGAAACATTAAATTAAATTGAGTTTTATTTATGGACGCTCTTTAACTGCTGTGGACCTTAGCGTCCCATTCTATATTGGGCGTGAAGGACCGCTAATTTTGCTCTGGGGCCCCTTTATCAGGCCTAAGGTTCTTTTACGCGCCGTAAATCTATGACACTGGACCACCGACTTCACTTCCCTTCCAAAGGAAGCCATGCCCAGGATTTTTACGTTTGAAAAAATGCACCCCCCTCCGCCGGGTGTGAACCCGCGACTTCGGGAACTAGAGGCTGGCATGTTAACCATACAGCACGGAAAACGACATGTTTTCGTCTGGAGGAACCTTACACCGAGCTTATGCGAAACTTAATCTTTAAACATCATAAACTGATAAACGACGGTTCGTTAAGCGTTGAATACGAGATCGGCTTTTAAAGAACCGTACTTTATCACTGCTTAAAATACATAGCAGAAGATGTTATAACGATGAGGTTCGGTGTCCCACGCGTGAATCTCCTGTGAATGAAGAAGTAGAATCTTTGAGAGCTGGTGTGATAATAAATGCATCTGTATATACAGAAGGTGCACAACAATAAAAAATGAAAAATCCACGCTCACGAATCCAAATAGTTAGGCGACTATACGAAGGTTTGTTATTGCAGCCAGAGGCATGACAATTCAATTCCTTTAAAAGATAATACTTCATTTAATGAAAGCTATCACGTTTGATGAGGTTCGTCTATATATGAATGCTACAACTGTAGATAGAATAACGAATCCTGTGTTTAGCACTAGTATACGAAATTATGCGACACTCAACGCAATGGAAACGAATCGTTTGTTGAAGGTTAGATGATCTTATCCTTTGAGGAGGTTCATACCATAAATGTAATGGAACTTTCAGTGCTGTAGTTTCTTTATCGTTGCTCCTAGAATTTGCTGATGATCGCAAGGCACACATTACTCAACAGAGGGTTCGAATTGGTTCTGAATAAATTCCAAAGGTTCTAAAAATATGTTCAGACCTCAGATCAATTCTAGAACCTAGCAGCTGTAAATGTTCCAGTCCATCACTATGCTGTTTAATTTTACATGCTAAAACGTTTGCCTACATGCCTAATTACCATGTAATGCTAACGATTATATACTTGAAATGTGTAAGAAGGGTTCTCAATATAGTGGAAAAGACATTTTAGATTTCCTAAGATGTCAATGTTTAAACGTATTACATAGCCATTTAAAAATTCCTTACGAAATTGAATTAACTTGTTAAGAAATGCAATAATATTGTATGCATAATTTGCAATATCACAGTATTCTACGCAAGCAAACCTGTTTTGCTGTTGTTTTAGATTCTGTTTTGGTCGATTCCTCGATGAAAGTTTTATATCTATATGAAAAATTAAAATAACAATTTAATTATTTCCACAAACTTTCATAGGAACAAAAGGCAATTTACGTCTTAAACTTGCCAGCTGGTAATAGCCCATGATATGCAGTAGTAAACCTCCTGGGTATTTATTTCAGTTGTTTGGCTGTTAGAAAAGAATTTCTTTCTGGAAGGAAGACCTGTTTTTTGTCTAAGGTAAACACTGTTCGTGAACCATATTAAATCTGTATTTTTTATGGATTTTATATTATAGGCTTCCTATGGCTGAAGATCCTGTCTTTGTATAGGCGGGACAATGTTATTCTTAGTTAGCATGTTAGGTCAATTTGCTAAACTCCCAGCAATAGGAACAGTAAAATAAATTCTTTATCGGCCCTTTGATTTCAGAAAAAACATATTCGTTTATGTGAAATTCTCAAGACTAACACTAACATTAACACTTTCCACATACATCCAAATACAAAGGAAATGATTGATTCACTAATGGATTCCATTAAGAACCTGATGTTTGAGTTAAACATTTTTATTAAAGTTTTGTTTTATTGACTGACTTATAACTATTTTTCATAGAATGTAAACGATTGCTTTATTAGGGTGAATAACTTTTGCGTTCTATAATATGGGATCAGTGTACTGTAAAAATGAAGAACCAACGTATACTATTAAGTATCGATAACAATGTATTCCTCTTAAACTTTAAGATGAAATGGTTATACATGTCAGAGATACCCATGTTCTAGTCATTATCAGTATGTTAACAGCATTATATTAGATGAAGGTTTACATCTGCCAGGACAGAATCCCCCAGCGCCTCACCTCGTGTGAGTGCGGGTTTAGAGCACTCGGGGTCCCGAGCCGGTCATCGCCATCGTCATCCCTCCACCCCCGTCCAGTTGAGGTGGGTTCGTTCTCGTGACTGGGAGACGCAAGGTAGGTTCTCGTGCGTTCTGTGCACTTCATTCCATGACGCCCCTCACAATCGTTTCTTTATTCTCTAATCTATTTACGCACATTTCGCCCAATGTTCATTCATTCACACATCTATTTTCCTTCTGCACCGGCCTAACTTGCATGCGAAACGCCCACAAACGTTTTGTTTTATTTTACCATTCAATTTATTTTAATTCTCCGTGGACGCAGCCTGACGAATACCCGCACACTGGGTGCGCACCTGGGTGAGTGTGTTATGGCGACAATCCCACCACCCGTGGTCGCAATATAGGGCCGGTGTTCGTATCCGCTATTCAACTGCAATCCCGCGGGGGCCATTCATGGGCTGCTGACTTCCGACGGCCATGGGTCCCTCTGTCTCTGTTCTGGGAGGTGTGACCCTGGGGTGAGTCTGGTATAAATAAGACACTCACCCAAGCCGGGGTAACGCCCGGGAAGTCAGAGCCCGAGGTCGGAGACGGTTGCTATAGTGGAGGACTTTTTTCGCAACGGAGCCCTTTCCTCCATTACTAATAATAGGTGCCGAAAAGTCTTTGTAACAGAAGCAGCACCACCGACATTTGGATATTACTTAGTCGTTACGCGAAAAGAGGAAGGTCACAATTTTGATAAGGTGGACCCTTTTATTATGCAGAAGGGCATTGCCTCAATTGCTGGACCGGTTAATCCCTGCATTCGCCTACGAAATGGTTCATTGTTAGTACAAAGCAAATCCGATGCACTAAAAAAGTCCTTGTTGCGCGCCACGCTTCTCTACGGTTGTCCCATCCGTGTTGAGAATCACCGCACCTTGAATTCCTGTCGAGGCGTCGTTACCACCCATAGCCTCGATGGTATGTCGGACGATGAAATGGTTGAACATCTTTCCAACATAAAGGTAACAGAAGTTCATCGAGTGCAGGCTAAACGCGACGGGGTGTTGGTACACACTCGTACCCTGTTTCTCACGTTCGATGGCGTGGATCTGCCCACGGGTCTTTCCGCAGGGTACGAACGAATTTCAGTGAGGCCTTATACTCTCAGACATCTACGTTGTTTTAAATGCCAACGTTTTGGGCATACTCAAGTCTCATGAAAGAGTGCTATCAACATCTGTGCATCATGTAGCCAGCCCTCGCACGAAGGTAACTGTTCGACAGCCCCCGTCTGCGTTAATTGCAAAGGGTCTCATTCTGCGTCATTTGCCGAATGTCCGCGGTACCTGGACGAGAAGGCGATCCAAGAGATCCGGGTAAAGGCGAAACTCTCCTTCGCTGAAGCCCGGAGGCGTTACCATGCGTACCAACCTGCGCTCCCGCGATCGGGTACGTTCAGCTCTATTGCTGACTCGCCATTACCCCGGAAGGATGCCGAAACATAGACCTGGACCATGACTGCATTGACCGCCACTAAATCCGGCCGTCCATTTCAGCTACAGTTATCAAGCCATCTAAAGCTTGTCCAAAGGTTATGAAATCACAAGGCACTGATAAGGAATCGAAGCAGAAACTTCGTAAGGAAGATTTTCTTAAAGACTCTCCGCGTGCGCGTGGTAAGAAAAGTTCACCTTATCCTCCTCGTAGGTCGCAGACTCAGGATGTTCCTGGGACAAGCCGCGCTCAGGGGCCCCCTTCACCCACTGCCACCCAGAAGCAATTCTCGGTGCTTGAATCTGTTTCTGGCCCTGATCGCGTGAGCCCTGCCTTCCAGGAGCCTATGGAGTGTGACTAACTCCATACCAAAAGCCCGAGCACCAAGGTTAAGCTAAACGTTATTTTGAGCCCCCCTTCTAAGTAAGAGTATTATCCCTTTTATTCATCGCTATCCTGATCTGGAATTTACGTGGTGTACCATCGCATAGGTCGGAAGCGCAACTTTTATAGCGTTCACATTCACACATGCTTTGCAGGAGACGAAGCTTCGCCTTGATGATCCGTTTGATTTCCGAGGGTATACTCCGGTTCGCTACGATCTTGAACCGGATGAGGTTACTCCTGCTCATGGAGGTGTCATGTTATTAGTGCGTAACGGCGTTTATTTTCAAACTCTCACTCTTACGTCCGACTTGCAAGCTGTTGCCCTTATGTTACAATTACCCGGTTTTTTCTTTTCTATTTGCTCTGTGTATTCTTCTCCATCGTCTCCAATCCCTAAAGCGGACATTCGAAACCTCCTGTTCGCTCTCTCAAAACCATTTCTTCTGTTGGGAGATTTTAAATATCCTTTGCCCTCGTGGGGTTCGCCTAGGACTTGTGAGAGTGTAAAGCTTCTTTCCGACATATTTTCTCAGTTCAACCTCTCCATCCTCAATACAGGTGCACCTACTTTTCCTTCTGATTCTTCTTGTCCATTCTCTCACATAGACCTTGCCGTTTGCTCAATTTCAGCTTACTTGTGGTCTGCAGTGGAACGTCGTCGCTGACACTTACTCCAGCGATCATTACCCTCCATCATTTCTCTTTTGTCTCCCAACTTCCAGCTTTCTAGAGCACGTACCTGGCACTTCCATAAAGCCGTCTGGACACTGTATAACAGCCTCGTGTCATTTGTGGGCCAGCCTTTCACTTACGTTCACCAACTGGTGCAACACCTTACGTCTACGATCGTATCTTCCGTCGAACGTAAAATTTCCCATTCCTCCTCCCACCCTCGCCGTTTTCCTGTACCGTGGTGGACCGGCGACTGTCGGGACGCCGTTCATGCCCGTAGAACTGCGCTTAGAGTGTTTCGGTGACACCCTAGTTTTGGTTACTTTCAAACAATCGCGCGCCAGGGCCCGTCGCATTATTCAGGATAGCGAGAAGGCGTGCTGGACTCGTTTTGTCGAATCTTTTAATCGCTTCACGCCTTTCTCTGTTGTTTGGGATAAACTTCGTCGCTTCTCCGGAAAAGTGTCGCATTGTACTGTGACTGGCCGTCAGGTTTCCAATGCTACCATAGTACATTCGGCTGCCATTGCTGACACACTGGGTGCTGTCTTTGAAGCGGTTTTCAGTTCAGACAATTATTCCCATGGCTTTCACACTCTCAAAGATCGGCTGGATTCCGTGACCTATAGTTTTCGGTCTCTTAATCAGGCGTGTTATAATGAACTTTTCACAATGAGGGAGCTACAGCACGCTCTCCATTCGTCTAGGCACTCCGCTCCTGGGCTTGACGGCATTCATGTCCTGATATTAAGGTGCCTTTCAACCGACAGTAAACTCTTTCTCCTACAAGTCTATAACCGTATTTGGCAAGACGGCGTTTTTCCTTCAATTTGGAGCGAAGCCACCATTGTTCCAATACTTAATCCTGCATAGCATCTAAAACTACCTTCCAACTACCGCTCCAGTTCCCTCACCAGTTGTTGGAGCGCATGATCAACGGACGGTGGGTATAGTGGCTTGAGTCCCAGAAAATTATACCGAACGCTCATTGCGTATTTCGTGGCTACCGCTATACCGTAGACCAACTGGTCTCTGTCGGCGCATATTATGAATGGGTTTCTGATAATGTGTCAAAAACTGTGTGTGTTTTTTACCTGGAGAAGGCTTATGACACTTTTTGGAGGGGCGAAATTATACGTACACTCCACGCATGGAATTTGCGCGGTCGTCGCTCTTTACCAAGTGTCACACTTTTTGCTATTGCTACCAACCCCATTGTTGATTGTATCCATCCTGGCATTTTATGGGCCCTTTTCGACGAAGATTTTGCCATTTATTGCAGTTCACGGTGGACCTGTCTGCTCGAACGCCATATCCAGAGCTGTATCGACCGTCTCTACGCCTGGAGTAATGCCAACGGCTTTATTTTCTCCGCCGAGAAATCCATCTGTATCATTTTCTGGCGCCGGAAGGCTTTCCCTCCGCCCTCTATCCTAATTGGGCCGTAGATACTTCCATTTGCAGGCGCGGCAAAATCTTTAGTGCTGATCTTTGATCGGAAGCTCTGCTGGACATCGACCATTTCCTTTTTCAAAGCACAGTGTGAGCGTTCTCTTTATCTTTTACGTGTTTTAAGTGGCACATCCTGGGGAGCTGATCGGACCGCTCTTCTACGTCTTTATTGCTCTTTGGTCCGAATCAAACTTGATTACTTGTACATTCATCGGCACGTCAATCTGTGTTACGTCGCTTGAATGCCATTCACCATCGTGGCATAGAAGTCGCTACAACGGCCTTTCCATCTAGCCCTGTACCCAATCTGTATGCTGAAGCTGCAGAGCCTTCGCTGTCCTTCAGGCGTGAGGTGCTTTTGTGCAGCTATGCATGTCGACTCTCAAGCTTTCCTGACCAGCCGTGTTTCAGTTTTTTTCGAGGATTCACTTGATCGGCAATATTTAGTTAGCTCCTCTGCATTGCTCCATTCAGGTGTTGCATTTCGCCAGTTTCTTCGGCATTTGAACGTTACGCCAGCGCCGGCCCTTCCCAGGGGGGAATCGCGGTTTACTCCTTGGTTGCGCGCTGAGATTCACTGTCACCTTGGGTTAACGTCGCTCCCGAAGAATGAGACGCCATTTTCAGTCCTTAGATCCGTCTTATTAGAGCTTCGGGCGCAATTCTGGACTGTCATTTTTATATACTGATGGGCCTAAGACTGATATTGCAGTAGGGTGTGCCTTTATGTTTGGTCGACATAGCTTTACCTCCCGTTTACCGTGGCAGTGCTCGATTTTTACCGCCGAACTTTTCAGTATTTATCAATCCGTTTTATACATAAGCGGCACGATTTACGGCACTGTGCTGTTTGTACGGACTCTCTGAGTGCCCTTCAGAGTATTAATGCGTTATACAATTACCACCCCTCGTACAGCGCATACATGACCTGCTCCACTCGCTTGGTGCCTCTGGTATCAGCTTCTCCCTCATGTGCATTCCAGGTCATGTGGGCATCTCAGGGAACGAATCTGCTGACGCCTCTGCCAAATCGGCAATTTTATCGCCCAAAATTCCTACCTTTGTTGTGTATCCTTCCAATGATTTCTATGTTCTTTTACGATACCGTATCCTCTCGCTTTTGCGCGATGAGCGCACGGCCCTCTGGAAAACACGTTGCTGGAGGTTAAACCTCTCCTGTTAGTCTGGGGTACCTCTTCTCGTTCTTCTCATCGGGAAGAGGTACTTTAAGCACGTTTGTGAATCGGACATTGCCTTTTTAGTCACAGATACCTGCTCAGTGGTGACCCCGCACCACTCTGTGAGTAGTGTAATGCGCCCTTATCGGTGCGTCTCATTTTAACAGAGTGTCAAGTTTTAGCTCCATTGCGCATTTGTGTGTGTCTACCTGTTGTCATAGCTAACGTTTTGACAGTCGACGCGCATGCTGTGGAATGTCTTTAAGTTTTATAAGTGACATTGGTTTTTATCCGCACATTTGATACGCTGAGCGCCTTTTATTTTTGTGATTTTATATTGTCTGTTTAAATAGGGGCTCTTCTTCCCGACGGACATATAGTGCTCATGTCCCTTGCGTTCTACAGTTCTTGGCACGTTTTACTCTTTTCTTGTTGTATTTACTATGGTTTTATTGTGGTGTAAGTTAGAATTTATTGTCGTGTTTTTAGTGTATTAGACTAAGCGAGTTTGTGTCCCGTATTTTAGTTTTGGATTTTAAATTTTATACTTTGTAAGGGCGCTGATGACCATAGATGTTTAGCACCCTTAAACACCATCACATCATCATCATCATCATAATCATCAGGACAGAATCCAGGAAGAAGAAACACCTGGTTTGCGGTGTGTTTCTAAAAATTTTTTACACCTGTACCTACAATACGTTTTTAGTGTCATGCATGTAGGTGTCTAACATGTGATGTTTGTATTGCTCGCTGGTGTTAAATTATTATGAAAAATGTTAATAGTGACTACAGAAATCCTATTATGGTACATGCGGTGCACAATTATGTTAAATTTCATTCGGATTTTGAGGTTCCTATTGTATTTATGAATTTTATGACGCACCGCCGGGCATAATTTTCAGCAAGTGTATATTAGCCTTGCCTAATCAGTACGTGCACTGTTTTGAAGTAACTCCTTTAATTGTTGCCAAAGATTTTATTGTGATGATAACTTAATACTGTTTTAAATTATAATTTTTGTCAGCAGTGTTGTTATTTTGGATTTTAATACTCCTGTTTGTATAGTGTTTGGAGACATTCATATGTTGCTACTTTAACTATAAAGAAAACCATTAGTTTATGTTCTTATTATTACGTGTAGATAGTTGTTTAAAGAATTTTAATAGTACTTGTAGTACCAGACATTTGAAAGGATTTCTTAATCTTTTCTGAACGTAACAACATTTCCTTTCATCTGCTCGTTAAGGACGATGTGCTCAGCTGGTAACGTTAGATTTCTGTAATAAGAAATCCTGGTGTTCTAAGTCTTATAATTACGCCTGTTTTCATTGTTAGTGTTTCTTTATTTCAGGTATGCTTATCCCGAAAACTATTTTTGTGTCTATATAAAATGAATAACCTTTTTCTCGCTTTCCATTTTATGAACATTATGTATCTATAGTTACTGTTTTGTAGGAATTCATAACACTTTATTGTTTCTGCACAGCACGTAGACCAATGTGAAATAGTGCGGTATCTGATGACCTATAGTTTCAGTGTGTTATAGCCCCAGGGGCTCACCTTATGTGAGTACGGGTCTAGCGTACCCGGGGTACCCCAGACTTTCATCGCCATCATCATCCTTCCACCCTAGTCCGGTCGAAGTCGGTTCGTACACGTGACCGGGGAACTTAAAGTAGGCTCTCGTGCGTTTTGTGCATTTCATTACAAGACACCCCTCGCCATCGCTTCTTACTTCTCTTCCATTTACGCACATTTCTCCCCACGTCCATTCATTTACACATATTTTTTCCTTCTTCGCCGGCCTACCTTGCGTGCGTAACACCACACACTTTTAATTTCTTTTACCCTTTTAGTTCAATCCTCCGTGGACACAGCCTGAAGGATACCCGCGCACTGGGTGCGCAGCTAGGTGAGTGAGTAGTGGCGTCATCCCCACCACCAGGGGTCGTCATGTGGGGTATGTGTTCGTATCCGCTGTTCAACTGCAGTCACACGGGGGGCCATTGCATGAGCTGCTGACTTCTGACGGCGATTAGGTACCTCTGTCTATGTTCTGGGAGGTGTGACCATCGGGTGAGTTTGGTATAGATAGGCCACTCACCCAAGCCGGGGTAACGCCCGGGAAGTCAGAACCCGAGGTCGGAAACGGCTGTAATGTCGGAGAACTATTTCGCTATGGAGCCCTCTTTCTCCATTACTACCCAAAAGCACCGAAAAATTTATGTAACGGAAGTAGCACCGCCGACATCTGGTTGTTACTTGGTAATTAGCCGAACAGAGGAAGGCCAATCCTTTATGAAGGTGAACCCTTTTATTATACAGAAGGGGGTTGACGCTATTGCTGGTTCTGTTCTTTTCTGCACCCGAGTTC
The DNA here is from genome assembly GCA_030765065.1 of Deroplatys truncata. Classification (NCBI taxonomy): domain Eukaryota; kingdom Metazoa; phylum Arthropoda; class Insecta; order Mantodea; family Mantidae; genus Deroplatys; species Deroplatys truncata. The sequence continues at coordinate 402,070,904 of CM060990.1, read as the reverse complement.
GGAATGGTTCTTTAATAGTTCAAAGCAAGTCGTACCATCACAGTAAGTCCTTGTTACACGCCGTGTTGAGAAGCAACGCACCCAGAATTCTTGTCAATGCGTCGTCAGGATTCACAGCTTCGACGGAATATCAGACTATTAACTGATGGAATATCTTTCCAACCAAAAGGTTACAGCTATTCATCGTGTGCAGGCTAAACGCGACGGAGTGTTGGTACCAACTCGTACCCTGTTTCTCACGTTAAATGGCGTCGATCTGCCCACTAGTATTTCAGCAGGGTACGAATGTATTGCGGTGAGGCCCTATGTATCTCGACCTCTGCGTTGTTTCAAATACTAACGTTTTAGTCATACGCAAGTCTCATGCAAGATTGCCGTTTCCATCTGTGTCTCTTGTAGTCAGCCCCCACACGATGGTACCTGTACCTCAGCGCCCGTCTGCGTTAGTTGCAAAGGGTCTCATTCTGCGTCATTTGCCGACTGTCCGTGGTACTTGGATTAGAAAGCGATCTAGGAGATCCGGGTAAAGGAGAAACTCTCCTTCGCTGAAGCCCGGAGGCGCTACCATGCGCGTCAAACTTTGCTCCTGCGATCTGGTACATTTAGTTCTGTTGTTGCCTCACCAGTACCACGAAAGGATGCCGAAACTAAGATATGGACCATGACTGCAGTAACCGCCATTACCGTCTGGCCGTCCATATCTACTATAGGCACCAAGCCAGCTAAAGCTAGTCCTAAGTTCATGAATTTCCAAGGCACTGATAAGAACTTCAAGGTAAAACTTCGTAAAGAAGATCTCAAAGAACCCCCGCGTGCGCGCGGTAAGAAAAGTTCACCTTCTCCTTCTCCTCGAAGGTCGCAGTCCCAGGATGCTCCTGGATCAAGCCGCGCTCAGCGGCCCCCTTCACATATTGCCACCAAGAACCGATTCTCGGCGCTTGAATCGGCTCCTGGCACTGAGCGCGTGGGTCCTCCTTTCGAGGAACCTATGGGGTCCTCCAACACCATACAAAAAACACGAGCCCCAAGGTTAAGCAAAAAGTCATTTTGAGCCGCCCTTCTAAGTAAGAAGTTTATCCCTTTTCTTCATGGCTATCCTGACCTGGAATTTACATGCTGTACGATCGCATTGGATGGAATTGCAACTTTTATTGCGTTTCCATCCGCCTATGGTCGTATGTTTGCAGGAGACTAAGCTTCACCCAAACGATCCTTTTGATCTCCGAGAGTACAATCCGGTTCACTACGATCTTGAAACGGAGGAAGATACTCCTGCTTATGGAGGTGTCGTGATATTAGTCCGCAAGGACGTTCATTTTCAAATTCTCACACTTACGTACGACTTGCAAGCTGTTGCAATTAACTTCATTTACCCAGCTTTTTTTCTCCGTTTGTTCTGCGTATTCACATCCATCGCCTCATTTCGCTCACGCGGATATTCGAGTTCTCTTGTGCGCTCTGCCACACCATTTCTTCTGTTGGGAGATTTTAATGCCCATCACCCCTGTGGGGATCGCCAAGATTTTGTGCGAGGGGAACCCTTCTTTCCGACATTTTTTTATAAATTCAATCTCTCCATCCTCAATACAGGTGCACCTAGGTTTCTTTCTAACTCTTCTGGCACATTCTCTCACTTGGACCTTGCCGTCTGCTCACTCCAGCTTGCTAGTCGTCTGCAGTGGAACGTCGTCGCTGACACCTACTCCAGCGACCATTACCCCTGCATCGTTTCTATTCTGTCTCACCACGTTCAGCATTCAAGAGTACCTACCTGGAGATTCAGAAGCACTGACTGGAGATTGTATTCCAGCCTCGTGCATTTTGACCACCAGCCCTTCACCGGCGTTAACTAAATGGTGTAGCACCTTACGTCTACGTTGCTATCTGCCGACGAACGCGCCATTTCCCGTTCGCCTCTCACTCTCGGCATATTCCTGTTCCGTGGTGGAACAAGGACTGTCGGGACGCCGTTCGTGCCCGTAGAATTGCCCTTAGGGTGTTTCAGGGACACCCTAACTTGATAATTTGATTACTTTTCAACAATCGCGCGCCAGGGCTCGTCGCATTATTCAGGATAGCAAGAAGGCTTCTTGGGCTTGTTTTGTCGAGTCTTTTAATCGCTTCACGCCTTCCTCTGTTGTTTGGGATAAACTTCGTCGCTTCTCCGGTAAAGTGTCTACTTGCATTGTGTTTGGCCTTCAGGTTTCCAATGAAACCGTAGTGGATCCGGCTGCCATTGCTAACACTCTGGGTGCTGCCTTTGAGGCGGTTACCAGTTCTGCCCATTATTCCGCCGGCTTTCGCACCCTCAAAGACCGGCTGGATTCCGTGACCTATAGTTTTCGGTCTCATAATCAGGGATGTTATAATGAACTTTTCACAAAGAGGGAGGTGCAGCACGCTCTAGGCACTCCGCTCCTGGGCCGGACGGCATTCATGTCCCGTTGTTGAAGCACCGTTCAGCCTACAGTAAACTCTGTCTATTACAGGTCTATAACCGTATTTGGCAAGACGGCGCTTTTGCTTCAGTTTGGCGCGAAGCCACCATTGTCCGTATACTTAAGCCTGGGAAGGATCGCCAAGTACCTTCCAGCTACCGCCCTATCTCCCCCACCAGGTGCATTTGCAAGGTGATGGAGCGCATGTTCAACGGGCGGTTGACATGGTGGCTTTAGTCTCAGAAACTTCTAGCAAACCCTCAGTGCGGATTTCGTCGTCACCGCTCTACCGTCGACCATCTGGTATCTCTGTAGACGCATATTATAATGGGTTTCTGAGAAAGTGTCAAACAGTGGCTGTGTTTTTTGAGCTAGAGAAAGCTTATGACACTTGGAGGGGCGGTGTTTTATGTATGCTTCGCGCATGGAATTTCCGCGGTCGTCCTTCCATATTTCTTCGGGAGTTTATGACCGACCGCATCTTTCCTTTACTTGTGGGCTCGGTTTTATGTAGTCGTTTTATTCAAAAGAACGGTGTACCGTAGGGCTCTGTACTCAGTGTCACACATTTTGCAATTGCTATCAACCCTATTGTTGATTGTATTCCACCTGGCATTTATCGTCCCTTTGTGCATACGATTTTTCCATTTATTGCAGTTCACGTGGGACCTGTCTATTCGAACGTAGTCTCCAGAGCTTTATCGACCGTCTCTACGCCTGGAGTAACGCCAAAGGCTTTACTTTCTCCGCCTATAAATCCGTCTGTATCAATTTCTGGCGCCGGAAGGATTTCCCTCCGCCCTCTCGCCATCTTGGGACGGAGATGCTTCCTTTTGCAGACGAGGTGAAATTTTTGGGGTTGATTTCTGATCGAAAGCTGAGCTATCTTCGGAAATTTCGTTTTTAAGCAAAGTGTGTCCGTTCTCTTAATCTTTTACGTGTTTTAAGTGGCACATCCTGGGGAGCTGATCGGACCGTCCTTCTTCGCCTTTATCGCTCTTTGGTCTGAAGCAGAGCTTCCGCCGTCCTTCAGACTTGAGATTCTTTTGTGCAGCTACGTATGTCGGCTCTCAAGGTTGCCTGAGCACCCGTCATTCGAGATGTTTTAGGAGGTTTCGCTAGATCGGCAATATTTAATTAGCTCCTCTGCATTGCTCCCTCCAAGGGTTCGATTTCGACAGCTTCTTCGGCATTTTGACGTTACGCCAGAGCCGGGTCTTCCCAGGGAAGAATCGCTTTCTCCTCCATGGTTGTGCGCTGAGCTCACCGTCACCTTAGGTTAACGTCTATGCCGAAGAATGAGACCCCTTCTTCAGTGCTTAGATCCGCGATTTTAGAACTTCAGGCAGAATTCGGGGACGTGCATTTTATATATACTGACGGGTCTAAGACTGATGTTGAGCAGGGTGTGCCGTTGTTTTTGGTCAACATAGTTTTACATTTCGTTTACCCGGGCAATGTTTGATTTTTACCGCCGAACTTTTTAGTATTTATCAATACATTTTATACATTCAGCGGAACGACTTGCGGCATTGTGTTGTTTGTACGAACTCTCTGAGTGGCCTTCAGAGTATTACTGCGCTGTACATTTACCGCCCCCTCGTTCAGCACATACATGACCTGCTCCATCCGCTTGGTGTCTCTGCCATCAGCGTCTCCTTCATGTGGATCCCAGGTCATGTGGGCCTCTCAGGGAATGAGTCTGCCGACGCCGCTGCTAGATTGGCGATTTTATTACCCAGATATTTTACCTCTGTTGTTCCCTCCACAAATTTGTTTGTTATTTTACGTAGCCGCATCCTCTTGCTTTGGAGGGATGAGTGGACGGCCCTCCGGGGGAACAAGGTGCGGGAGGTTAAGCCTCTCCCGTTAGTATGGGGTACGTCTTCTCGTTCGTGTTGTCGGGAAGAGGTACTTTTAGCTCGTTTACTATTCGGACATTGTCGTTTTAGTCTTAGATTCCTGCTCAGTGGTGACCCCGCTCCACTCTGTGAGCAGTGTGATGCGCCCTTAAGGGTGCGTCTCTTTTTAACAGAGTGCCAAGTTTTAGCTCCGTTGCGCGTTCGTGTTGGTCTGCCTGTTGAACTAGCCAACGTTTTGGCAGACGACGCACTAGCTGTAGAATGTCTTACGTTTTATCAGTGACATTGGTTTTATCCGACGCATTTGATGCGCAGAGCGTCTTTTGTCTGTGTCATTTTATATTGTCTTTTTAATGGGACCTCTATTCCCCAGTGGACATATGGCGCTCAGGTCCCTCGCATTCTACAGTTCTTGACACGTTTTACTCCTTTATTGACCATGCTTTTAGTGTGTTGGTTTTTGGGATTTCGTGTATTGTTTTTTTTTTAGCTTTTCGGACATCGCGGGTTTGTGTCCCGTTTTTTAATTATCCGATTTTTTACCGGTCTTTCTGTTTTTTGGACTTTAAATTTTATACTTTGTGAGGGCGCTGATGATCTTAGCCGTTTAGCGCCCTTAAATCGCATCTCATCATCATCATCATCAACATCATCATCAGCGTGTTAGCTAAGCCGTCGACACGAGCTCTGGACAGCAAACACATGACCTTGCGAATGCTAACATCGCATAAAACACACCAATAACCAGCACCACGCCAGCTCATGAAGTATACTAAGTAGCAGTCGCTTTGCAGAAGGTGTAAAATCAGGATGAGTTTGTTGACATACTTCAGATAGAACTCCTTTAATTTTTTTTAGATTGTACCTTCATTTTTCCTCTCTCTCCGGGGATCCCTGAGGTCCCTTAGGATAAACATATTTTGTAATTGTTAGTCGCACGCGGGCCAAGTATTACTAGTCTGCCCTTTATTCTGCGACTACCATAAGCATTGTCCGTAATCTCTTACCAAACCTTACATAAATTGCTTTAAGCATCTACGGTACAACTTAAAATCAGTATTTCCATCCTTTCTCCCTTATAAATGTCAAACTTTAAGTTATCTCTAGGATAGTTCAAAAACACATTTTCCCGCCGACTCACCTAGGCTTGAGCATTTCAGGTACATTGTAAACATACTTCTCATAAATTGTTTTGAATGTGTGAGTATGGGACAACAAAACAAAAAAATTCTTTTAAAAATTAACACACCTGTCTCTTAGATGGGTTATGAGCCTTAAATATTAAGTATGCTTAATGCTAAGCTAAATACTAGTTTTCCCTGCTTTTTACAGCTAACTAAATATGTTTTTATAGGTTAGGATGTGGCCTATCAGAGACACCAATATATTTTGCTCTGATCGTTTTCTATTCGCAACTCAAATGTCTTGCGGCTCGTGTGTAAGTGTATACTTTTGATAAAAAATATAAGTTTCTTCGTTACACTGAGTTCAACCGTAATATTCCTGATTCCAGATGTGTAGTTCATATAGGTGTTCTGTGTGTGAATTTCCATGTACAGCTGTACCGCTGTAGTATTCGTAGGAATGGAATCTGTGTCTTTTATTGCCATCAAGCTAAACCTCATGGTCTGCATGGGGCTCTATGGTGTGCTGTGCTGAACCGATACAGTAATGCTGTGAGTAAAATAATAAAAAGGGTCCTTGAATTTGTTTATGTGCGGCTATTTATGATGTATTCCCAGGGTTGAAGTGAAGGGTGCGTGAGCGTTAATTTAGGTAGATTATTCACACCTTGCATGGAATACGTGTTCTCCTCACGTAACTTGTTTACGTTATGCATGCAGTTTTCCGACTCATATTACTCTGTCTTTTAGTTTGTTATCCGCTAATTGTCGATTTTAATTTTTTCCAGTCCTCAAAATGGAGTGTGATGCACATGTGGAGTTCTGGCTCCACTAGTTGCCTTTGCCTCTGCATGTTATAACATGTGTGTGTGTCGTGTGTCCCCTACCGATGCAGCACATCTGTTTTCTACGTACTAGCTGTCTCGCACTGGAACTGTAACCTATTTCCTCGCGTTGCATTTCAAGGTCTGGCACGTATATTTTCTACTGGTCAGTGCGACTGCCGCGTATGCAGGTATGTCCCTTTGCAGCAGCGCTCTTTTTTCCATAAGTGTATCCCTCACCGACTTTTACCATGCCCTTATCTATCTCCACCAGCCCAATCCGGCAATACCTTACTCGCCGTCACCCGCACCTCAGGGGCTCACTTTGTCGTACTCAGGGTGCACGAGTCTCTCATCGCCATCATCATCCCACCACCCTCGTCCGGTGGAGGTGGGTTAGTCCTCGTGACCGAGGGACTCATGCTAGGCTCTCGTGCGTTCTTTGCACTTCGCTCCATGCCGCCCCTCGCCATCGTTTCTTTCTTGTCTAGTTTCTTTCCAAACATTTCGCAACATAATCATTCACGCATCTCTTTTTCTTCCTCGCCGGTCTACCTTGCGTGAGAAACAGCCACAAACGTTTGGTTTATTTCCCAATTTTATTTATTTTAATCCTCTGTGGACACTGCTTGACGGATACCCGAGCACTGGATGCGCAGCTGAGTGAGTAGGTAATGGCGCCATCCCCACCACCCGGGGTCGTCATGTAGGGTTTGTGTTCGTATCCGCTATTCAACTGCAGTCCCGTGGGGGGCCATTGCATGAGGTGCTGACTTCCCACGGCCATTGGGTCCCTTTGTCAATGTCCTGGAAAGTGTGGCCCTGGGTTGCGACCGGTATAGATAGGCCACTCAACCAAACCTGGGTAACGCCCGGGAAGTCAGAGCCCGAGGTCAGAGACGGTTGCAATGGTGGAGGATTTCTTTCGTTCTGGGGAACCCTTTCTCCATTATTAATAACAAGCGCCAAAAAGTAATTGCTACAGAGGAGCACCACCAACATCTAGTTGTTACTTACTCATAACCCGCACAGAAGACGGATAATCTTTCGAGAAGGTGAACCCTTTTATAATACAGAAGGGCATTGACTCTATTTCAGGACAGGTTTATTCTTGCATTCGACTTCGGAACGGTTCTTTGTTAGTCCAAAGCATGTACGAGCAGCAAAGTAAGACCTTATTGCGCGCGACGCTTCACCGCGGTTATCCCATCCATGTTGAGAAGCACCGCACCTTGAATTTCTGTCGAGGCATCGTCAACCTGCATAGCCTCAATGGTATGACGGACGATGACCTAGTCGATATCCTTCAGAACAAAGGGGGCAGCGGGTCATCGAGTGCAGACTATACGCGACGGGGAGTTGGTACCCACTCGTACCCTTTCTATAACTTTCGATGGCGTCGATCAGCCCACGAGCATTTCAGCAGGGTACGAACGTATTGCTGTGAGGCCCTACATTCCTAGAACTATGCGTTGTTTTAAATATCAGCTTTTTGGGCATACACAAGTCTCTTGTAAGAGTGCCGCTTTTATCTGTTTCTCTTGTAGTCACCCCTCACGTGATGGTACCTGTTCATCGGCCCCCATCTGCGCTAACTGCAAAGGACCTCATTCTGCGTCATTTGCCGACTGTTCGCGGTACTTGGACGAGAAGGCGATCCAGGAAATCCGGGTAAAGCAGAAACTATTCTTCGCTTAAGCCCGGAGAGGCGTATCCTTGCGCACCAACCTCCGCACCTGCGATCGGATACTTCCAACTCTGTTGTTTCCTCGCTAGTACCCCGGAACGATGCCGAAACACACACCTGGAATATGCCTGCCATTACCGCGACTACTATAAAGCCAATCATCTCTGGCACAGTCTTCAAGCCATATAACGCTCGTCCTAAGGTGCTGAAGTTACAAGGCACTGATAAGAAGTCCAAGCAGAAACTGCGTAAGGAAGATCTTTTTAAAGAACCTCCGCGTGCCCACGGTAAGAAAATTTCACCTTCTCCTCTGAAGTCGCAGTCCCAGGATGGTCCTGGGAGAAGCCGCGCTCAGCGGACCCTTCCGCCCTTTGCCATCCGGAACCAATTCTCGGCGCATGAAGCGTTTTCTGGTCCTGAGAACGCGGGTCCTTCCTTCGAAGAGCCTATGGAGTCAGACCAAATCTATACCAAAGTTCCGAGTCCCAAGGTTAAGCAAAAGGTTATTTTGCGCCGCCCTTCTAATTAGATAGTTTATCCCTTTTATTAATGGCTATCCTGTCCTGTAATATACGTGGTGTACGATCGCATAGGATGGAACTGCAACTGTTATTGCGTTCCCATTCCCTATGGACGTGTGTTTGCAGGAGACCAAGCTTGGCCCTCATGATCCTTTTGATCTCCGAGTGTATACTCCGGTTCACTACGATCTTTCACCGGACGAGGAGGTGTCATTCTCTTAGTGCAAAACGATGATAATTTGCAGAATCTCACACTTACGTCGGACTTGCAAGCTGTTGCCGTTATAATTCAATTACCTGGCTTTTTCTTTTCTATTTGCTCCGTCAATTCACCTCCATCGTCTCCCCTCGCTGACGCGGCTTTCAAGATCTCCTGCCGCTCTCCCAACACCATTTCTTCTGTTGGGAGGTTTTAATGCCCATCAACCCCCGTGGGGTTCACCTAGGGCTTGTGGCAAGGGGAAGGCTTCTTTCCGACATTTTTTCTCAGTTCAACCTCTCCATCCTCAATACAGGTGCACCTAGGTTTCTTTCTAATTCTTCTGGTGCATTCCCTCACTTGAACGTTGCCGTTTGCTCCATCCAGCTTGCTTGTCGTCTGCAGTGGAACGTTTCCGCTGACGGTGCAGCGGTCATTACCCCTACATCGTGTCTCTTCTGTCTCACCACGTCCAGCATTCCAGAGTACCTACCTAGATATACAGAAAACCCGACTGGAGACTATTCCAGCCATGTGTGCTTTGCGGACCAACCCTTCACTGACGTTAACCAAATGGTACAGCACCTTAGCTTTACGATGCAATCTGACGCCGAGCGCAAATTTCCCCGGTCGTCCTCCCACCCACGTCATATTGCTGTTCCGGGGTGGACCGAGGACTTTCGGGACGCCGTTCGTGCCCGTAGAACTGCGCTTAGAGTGTTTCGATGACACTCTACACTTGATAATTCGTTTACCTTTAAAGAATCGCGCGCCAGGGCTCGTCGCATTATTCAGGATAGCAAGAAGGCGTCCTGGACTCGTTTTGTTGAGTCTTTTAAATGCTTTACGCCTTCCTCTGTTGTTTGGAATAAACTTCGACGCTTCTCCGGAATAGTGTCGCATTGTACTGTGTCTGTCCTTCAGGTTCCCAATGGCATCATAGTGGATACGGCTGCCACTGCTAACACTCTGGGTGCTGCCTTTGGGGCGGTTTCCAGTTCTGACTATTATTCCCCCGGCTGTCGCACTCGCAAAGACCAGCTGGATTCCGTGACCTACAATTTGCGGTCTCCTAATCATGAGTGTTATAACGACCTTTTCCAAATGAGGGAGCTGGAGCACGCCCTTCATTTCTTTGGTCACTCCGCTCCTGGATCGGACGGAATTCATGCCTTGATGTTACAGAACCTTTCAGTCAACAGTACAGGTCTATAATCGTATGTGGCAAAGACGGCGTGTTTGCTTCAGTTTGGCGCGAAGCCATTATCGCTCCAATGCTTAAGCCTGGAAGGGATCGCCAACTACCTTCCAGCTACTGCTCTATCTCCCTTTGCAATGCGTTTGCAAGGCGATGGAAGGCATGATCAACGGGCGGTTGACATGGTGGCTTGTGTCTCAGAAACTTGTAGCGAAAACTCAATGCAGATTTCGTCGTCATCGCTCTACCGTCGACCATCTGGTGTGTTTGTCGACGCATATTATGAATGGATTTCTTATAAAGTGCCAAACAGTGGCTGTGTTTTTTGAACTGGAGAAAGCCTATGACACATGTTGGAGGGGCAGCATTGTACGTAACTTTCACGCATGGAATATACGCGGTCGTCTTTCCATATTTCTTCGGGAGTTTATGACGGATCGCGTCTTACGTGTACGCGTGGGCTTGGTTTTATCTAGTCCTTTTATTCAAGAGAACGGTCTACCGCAGGGCTCTCCACTCACTGTCACACTTCTTACGATTGTATTCAACCTCATTGTTGAGTGTATTCCACCTGGTATTTCATCGTCTCTTTTCGTGGACGAGTTTGCTATATATTGTAGTTCACGGCGAAACTGCTTTTTCGAACGCCGTCTCCAGAGCTGTATCGACCGTATCTAAGCCTCGAGGAACGGCAACGGCTTTAATTTCTCGGCCGAGAAATCCATCTATATCTATTTCTGGCACCGGAAAGCTTTCCCTCTACCCTATCTCTATCTTGTGCCGGAAATGCTTCCATTTGCAGACGAGGTGAAATACTTGGGGTTGATCTTTGATCGAAAGCTGAGCTGGACATAGCATATTCCCTTTTTCAAAGCACAGTGTGGCCGTCCTCTTAATCTTTTTTGTGTTTTAAGTGGCAGATCCTGGGAGCTGATCGGACTATCCTTCTGCGTCTTTATCGCCCATTGTTAATATCCAAGCTTGACTATGGGTGCATTGTCTATTCATCTGCGCGTCCACCTGTGTTATTTCGCTTGAATGCCGTCCACCATCGTGGCATAAGAGTCGCTACAGGGGCCTTTCCAACTAGCCCTGTACCCAGTCTGTGCACTGCAGAGCCTCCTCTGTCCTTCAGGCGTGAGATGCTTTTGTGCAGCTATGCATGTCGACTCTCAAGGTTGCTTGACCACCCGTCCTTCGAGTTATTTTTCGTGGATTCGCTTGATCGGCAATATTTAGTTAGCTCCTCTGCATTGCTCGATCCTGGCGTTCGAGTTCGTAAGCTTCTTCGGCATTTTTACTTTACGCCAGCGCCGTCCCTTCTCAGGGGAAAACGCGTTTTCCTCCTTGGTTGCGCGCTGAGGCCCATTGCCACCTTGGGTTAACGTCGATGCCGAAGAATGCGGCCCCTTCTTTAGTTCCTAGGTCAGCGTTTTTATAGGTTCAGTCTCAATTCGGGGACTCTCATTTTATACCTACTGATGGATTTAAGACTGATGCTGGCGTAGGGTGTGTCTTTGTTTTGGTCGTAATGGTTTTAGCTTACGATTAACGTGGCAATGTTCGATTTTGCCGCCGAACGTCTTAGTATTTATCAATCCGTTTTATACATTCAGCGGCACGACTTACGGCACTATGTTGTTTGTATGGACTCTCTGAGTGCCCTTCAGAGTATTAACGCGCTCTACAATCACCACCCACTCGTACAGCTCATACATGATCTCTTCCACTCGCTTGGTGCTTCTGGCATCATCGTCTCCTTCGTGGGGATTCCAGGCCATGTGGGCATCTCAGGGAACAAGGCTGCCGGCGCCACTGCTAAATCGGCAGTTTTATCTCCCAGATTTTTTAGCTGTGTTGTTCCCTCCTCAGTTTTGTCTGCTTTAATACGACAGCGCATCCTCTCGCTTTGGTGCAATGAGTGGACGCCCTTGCGGGGGAACAAAATGCGGGGGGTTAAACCTCTACCGTTAGTCTGGGGAACCTGTTATCGTTCTTCTCGTCTGGAAGAGGTAATTTTAGCTGGTTTACGAATCGGACGTTGCCTTTTTAGTCATAGATACCTGCACCACTCTGTGAGCGGTGTGAAGCGCCCTTTATTGTGCGTCACATTTTAACAGAGTGTCAAGCTTTAGGTCCATTGGGCGTTCGTGTGTGTCTGCCTGTTGGCATAGCCATCGTTTTGGCAGACGACGCGCATGCTGTAGAATGTCTTTTACCTTTTTCAGTGAGATTGGTTTTAATCGGCGCATTTTATGCGCTGAGAGTCTTTTAGTTTTGTGATTTCTTACTGTCTGTTATAATGGGGGCTTTTCTCCCCGGCGGACATATTGCGCTCTTGTTCCTTGCGTTCTATAGTTCATGACACGTGGTTTTACTATTTTATTGTTTCATTTTCCATGGTTTTAGTGTGGTGGTTTTTAGAATTTGCTGTCTTGTTTTTAGTGTTTTTGACTAAGCGGGTTTGTGTCCCGTACTATAGTTTCTGGATTTTAAATATTATACTTTGTAAGGGCGCTGATGACCTTAGATGCTTAGTACCCTTAAACCTCATCTCATCATCATCATCATTGCTCTCACCCAAGATTGTTCCCTGTCTGTTTTTATATATTTGCTAATCCAGTTCTTGAAGTTTCTACTTCCATGTCTATTATTAGACCCTCCGCTTATGCTTCTATGCCTGCCCCGTTATCTCCGACCACGCCGAATGAGTCGCATTCTACTGCTACATTCACACGCAAACGGCAGTTTCTTTCCCGGCTGCGTGAACAGTTACCCGGGTCAACGGTGGTGTCGCCAGGATCCACTTGAATACATCTGGGTACCGTGGTTCCAGCTTGATGTTGGTGATGAGTAGGATCCCATTGATCTCTTTGCTGTACAACTGTTCGTTGTCTTTCACTTTAGCTGTTTACTGTGAAAGTTATCGCAGGGCCTTTATGTGCGCTTACACCCACTGTGACGCCTTCTACATATACCTAAGTAACCAGCTGCGTTGTCCAACTTCGTTCACCCCACCCATAAACAGCGTGTGTTTGGTGGATGTGCGGACGCCACATTCTTCCCTTCTACATGCGCGTAGATGTTCCAGTAGACCTTTCGTCCCTCCTTTCCCTTTGATCGTTCCTCCTTTGTGAGTATTCTCTCTTGCTTTTCTCCGCCATTCTCTTTTTTATACCTTTCGTCTTTTCGTTTCTGAGTTTGTGCTTGCACTAGCACCCCCACAGTTCCTCTCCCTTCCGGCATTATGTGTGTCTGTAAGCCATCAGGGAAGTAAATAAAACACAAAACAACACAACTATCCCACTATACCCTCCCAGCTCATGCCCTCAAATTATTGAATATTTGTTCAACTTTTGTCTACTAGGCAAGTTTGTTCCTTTTCCATTGTATGTCAGCAGTTGCTACTATGTTCTATGGTTTCAGCAGTGGGCAGCTGCTTTTCATGGGTGGAGGGTGATTTCAATGTGCATTTGATCTTGGCACTTTGTAATATTATTAATATATGTTTTTGTAGTTTAATTATAATTTAAAGGTCATGGAACATAAGGCTACCATATTGTAAGACAAGTGGTAAAACACGGAAGTAGTCTTTGTCAGGAATCGTTAACTCGGATCACTAGCCAGAGGATAGCTGAGTTGCGGGCAGTGTTTTAAGCTGAGTAGCAGTGTATTGCATGGCTATTCAGGTTTTACTTTAAAAATCCCCATTTCTGGACCTCATGGTCGGATTCAGAACATCATGCTGACCGAACCCAGGTCGGTCGATAACTTGAAGACCACGTGGTACTAACAGTATGTTTAACATGTGATAACGACCGAGTATCAGCACCATTATGCTTCTCTATAGGTAAGACAATAATTCAATTTATTACTTGTAATCTCCTGTTCCAGCCTCAAGACATACCCTATAATACGCTATATATGTTTATGGAAGTGAGGGGCAACATGTAATTGTTCAGGACCGTACTGGCCACACTAGCACCTTTCCCTTGATATGTTCCATACAGTGTAGGTACCCTTAAAGACCTTCCCCCTTCCAGGGCTTCCTTCTAATGTGAGTGCTCTTGGTAGTGGTCTCGAACCTTATGTTAGTGTTAACATGTGGGGGATCACTCCCTGTGTTCCATCTGAGCAGCCCCTCAATCCCTTTTGACATTTTCTAGGGGCTCCGGTTTGTTGAGCGCCTGTATTTCTCCTGCGCCCCTTCAACACTATTCCTTAAAGGTGACCGTGACAACATTCTGTCAGGTTTGAAGAAAGAAAGACTTCCCGTATGTTTTGAAGGGTCGAACGTGGCACTTATTGTCATTTTCCGACGGTCAAAATCAGTTTTGTATATGTAGGGAGTTTTTTCACAGTTGGCAAACTGGCCAAGCAGACGCCTACACAAGGGTGGTTGCTGTGGATTGTTTAAAAATAACCTGTCGGTATCATTCGTAAACAACAGAAGGCTTTTAGGAAGTCTGACATTGTTATCAAAATCGAATAAACGTTGATTCCAAGGATCCGGCCAAGATCATACCGTTTATGAAAGACAGAATTCAGGGTAGCATATGTAGATTTAAAAGACCACTATACCACGCTAGTTATGGACAGTCAACATACTGGATTGCTCTCTCCCCCTTGTCTGACCTAAGAGTGGGGTAGAATCTGTGAGGCAATTTCCCACACTGTGCTTGTAGGAGGGGTGAATGCTAACTTGTCTGTCACTAGGTTGTAGACATAGTTGATTGAAGAGAAAGAAAGAGGACAGCTGTACGTCTTCAGGCTATCAAAAAAGCATATTAAATATTTAGTGTCTTAGGTTTTTGAAACATTGATTAATTATACCACCGTTTTTGTATTGATTTTATTTCAACTATGATATACAAAGCTTAATGTATACGATTCCATTTACTATGCTTTTGTTATCTTTGTATTACTTCTATTTTCAAAGCTTTACTGACAATTTATTAATTTGTATGTCATCGTGTGTTACTTACGGGATTTGCAAAAACAAACGTTATTTGTGTAATTTTATTTGTACAGTGAATCATTCCGAATAATTATTATAAACACTTCTACACGTAAATCGGATTTTAATTTAATTTGTGTATATTACAAACAAAGATTTGCGCTCTCTATCCTTTGATATTAATTCATTATTTATACATTCTTTATCACTAGACGTCTAGAGGAGAAAACCATGTGTTATTCCTTGTATGGTATTAATAACCAGCGATTTTATCGTTGAGGAATAGTAATTATTACAATCATTTCCTAAAAATTATCATTATCCATTAATATGCTATCGGTTATCTTTGATGTGTAAATCAGTGATCATCTTGAATATACAAAACCAGTTACTAAAAACAATTATATTAATCGATCAAGGGCACGTGACAGCGGTACCGCTGACATGCAAATAACGTCTGTGACACATTCGTTAACACCTGTTAGTACTCTTCATCTGTAAAGCATTTTAAGTAATTATGAAGCACTTTATTGTGTTAATCAATCAACTACACTTGTCTTTCCATGGCGGTAATCATCAAAGGCCGACAGAAACCCGCGATAGTGACAATACACCACCAAATTATAAGGGTCTAGTAACAGAATGAATCTGATGAAATCAACGCGTTCAGGGGAAAAAATAATTGAATTTGACACTCATATTGTAACACAAAGGTAAATTATTAAACTTTTGAATAACAATTCCTTATAACAATCGATCTAGGACACGGATGCTTCAATTTAGTGGAGGGACGCTGTTTCCAAAACTAGAGTGGAGGCAGATCTTTTGCCCGTGGCTTATAGCCTTTGAAGTCAATGACTCTCGATATCTGAACAGGTGTCTGATTCGTATTTAATTGCTAACATTGACTAGAACTCCTGATAACCCTTGTCTACTTTTATCAATAAAACTTGACAGCTAAAATGTACTTAAGAGTCCTCGGCTTGTTTTTCCGGTAAATGCCGTTCTATGGGGCACGGTGGTAAAAAAAACACCAGTTTACACTTGGAATCCAATTACACACTTAATTAAGTCTAAGTAGATGGCTCATTTGATCTGTAAATGGGTTCAATTCCGGTCTTATTATCTACTTCTCTTAATGCAGTTATGGAGTAAATCATAGAGCTTTTTGATAGGAATGATTTTTAATGTACACTGCACGGTATGAAATAAAGCTTCAAATAACTACAAAGGCACTATGGTCGTTTCCTAGAGAAGTTTCCAAGTCCCATATACTTAACCGTAAGACGTTATTCTGGTTAAACACAATTATTACTTCTGAGACTATGATTCAAGCAAGGGGTCAAACTAAACACGTATTAATGTGTTTTATAAGAAACATTTGGTATGCTTTGAACTAATTATAACCATCACAAACTAAGAATATATGTTTATTTATGTGTCAAAAATAAATATCAAACCAAATTGAACGAGAAGGCTACAAGGATCTTGAATTAAAGGAAGTATTCCGTTCAGAAAAAACAACTAAAGTGAATGTCAGGTAGTATTATGGAGTCAGCGTACTGAGTGATTCTTTCTCTCAGCAATATAGTCGTCTTGTTTCACTTATGTGCGTCTTTATCCTAGGTCACATCGGTGGCTTTAAATCCAGAAGATTTTCCATCGACAAATGACGTTCATTGTTTAAATTTAGCTACCGTTTTTTAATACCAGCGATTTTATGAATAAAAGATTAAATCATTTCTCCCCTATCTCTATCTGTTCTTACACGCACAATTTCGGGTTTTGTGGAGATAAGTGACTAACGGTAGTCACAAATTAAGTGTATATTCGTATATAATACACCCAGCAGAGAAACAAGCACAATACCTTTATTTAAAAAAACCCAGAATATTGGCCATCTAACTGCGGAGGCACTGTTTGCATGGTTTCTTTCGTCTTACGCTTATTTTCCTTTTCGAGATTCATAAGTTGCTTGTGTTTTTTTTATTTTAGACAGAGATATTAGATAATTTCAGTAAAACTGTTGAATACTTCCCTTACACAATTTATTAGTGTGCTTTTAGGTATGTAATGCTATTAAAGCAAATGTTATAATTATAAAATGTGTTTTCGGACACGCATTAACTGGTTCTTACATAAGAATACCTGAATAACAGGGGTGTCAATTATATACATACGTTTTGCTTTCCTTATACATCCTGAGTAATTTGAGTCCCATAATTAAATTTAAAAAGCAGATGGAAGCCACCGTCCATGTAAGGGCTGTATGTGCATGACTGAAATAACTCTTAATTGAGAAGTAACCTAACTTAACACTCAATATCTTTCTTCGTAAATCCGTCCTGCAATAACACTTTAACTACACAACCTTTATACTTGAGTATCTTATTCTCAGCCCATGCATTCCAGACAGTGCATGTTTTAGAATTGTAGAAGTTATATCAAGCATTTAAGCGGGGCATAATTTGATGATTGAAAACTGCAGGGAAAATGTACAACAAATGTTTTAGGGGATGGAGTATAATTTAAAAAATTGCATGTATTGATGACGACTCAAACCGCGAATCTCAGGCTCCCCATGACAATTTTTCAACACTGTGCTAAAATTGTGATATGACGGGATCCGCACGAAGCCTGTTTATCTAAATCATAAAACCGCGGTAAGGTTTTAAAAATATAGAAATCATATGTTTCTCGTTTCCGAAACATCTAATGCTTCTAATGGCAAATTAATGGCAACGCAACAGTGATTGCTTATTGTAGCTTAATTCCTTTATTAACGCAGCACAACCTGAATACGCTAAATGGGTAATAATGATCACGCTCTTCACGGTTGTACCAAGATAGCAAGGAGGTTAAGCATGTGCACGGTTAATCCTTGTCGACTGAAATTATTTAAACTCAAACGAGACGTCTTAATGAGTTCACAATCTATCCCTATTCTTTGGAGGATAGGAGTGAATTTCCAATTATGGCAGGAGAGAATTTTTGGAAACCAATAATTGTATGTTTACAAAACCTTTATTACTTGCCTCTGTGCAATTAGAGTTTCTAATTCGGCGTAATATAGAACGTTTGGAACATCAACGACGACAAAGATTATAGTAATTAAAACGTTTAAAGTTTAGTTGTATAAATTGTACAAGAAAAATGCACTCGACCGGGAAAAGGATAGACTTCGCACGTTAAAATATTTGCTTTCATTTCTGCATTCTATTTCTCAAGATATTCTCTTACATACAATATCGTTCATCCAACAGTGAAAACAAGAAATGCGCCGTCCAGAGTGGTCGATTAACTAACTAATAAATTAATATGTTTTTTTGTCTTCCGTGCTTATTTGATCCCAGCTCTATAATGTAACAGCTTAGAAATACAGAGACAACAGTCATTGTTATAGTGTTTGGGCTGGAAAATACTTTTCCGTCCTTACTCCTTATTACTCTTTTGAATTTTAATTCTATATAAATTTCACCTTTGGGATCCCGGAATTACTTGATTAATCAATGATTACTATTTCATTCATCGCCTCTGTAAACCTGAGGCATTTTAGGGGTCATTAAACAGCAAATAACCAAACATATAAAGCCATTTATATTTAGTGCATATAGCTACCTTGTGTTAGTACACTTTAAATACTTTCTCTACTGTGTACCTCATAAGCAGATGAGAATTGCATTTCACCTTTACTATACACAGATTTTACTGAAAATGATTTTTGTGGCTACCTGAATATAAAACGGCGGTGTTAGAAAAAGCTCTGTATGAACGAGTTTGTGTACGTGTGAGAAAGAGAGAGAGAGAGAGACTGACGGACTGACTGAGTGAAAGTGGGTGGGTGGGTGGGTGGGTGGGTGTGAACACATACACATCTGTGAACATGGTCTTTAGGTTCAGTATCTGCCAAATACATGACACGAAAACTTTGAAGAGATTCCTACAAGAAAAACTATCGTGACAAGGAAAACATTACTTCTGTTACCAAAAGTTGCTTTATTTTAATTAAAGTATTGCACAAGTAGTACAGAGAAGCGGTGACTATAAAATACGGCGTGGATCCGAATGTGTACATTTCAGAGGGAAGGGATCTAATTTTCATGTCACCACGTCCTTCTTGTCTACTTCCCCACCCCTCCATATTCTGATTCTCCAATGTCGTAGTAAAGCCATCTCTATGTACAGTTGCAATTCATCGCTGTACTTTTCTGATTATTTTAGTTAGGGTTAGCTTATATGTATTTTTCTGGATCAGCCCCTCAATTTGAATCTAAAACGAAGAATCTGTGTATAATTTGCATATCAAAGTAAGTCACCAATAGTACTCCAAAAAGACTGATGCGGAAATCGCCCAAAGACCGTGTTTATTAGAGCCTAATGCCACTGTTATTAACTGCACATTTTCAAACTATTTGTATATTAGAATTAAGTGGGCGAGCCAAATACGTTCTCGCACTAAATGTTATCAGGGAGAGGTGGTACACTTAAATTTCTGATATCTTACCTGTAGGGTTATACGTGATTGATTCAATCACTTGCAGAATAACAAAACAATTTAAAATAAATTCTACGTTTGGTATTTCAATTGGTGTTAGTAGTGTCATAGTAGTTTATTATTGTTCTCGAATGCACGATATTTCGTCACCTGAATTAAACAATCATTAATTTAATTAATTTTAATATCCAACCGCTATGTAACATAAGCGCTGGCGCCAAATGGCTGCAAAGTATTCCGCTGCACAGGTGGCATTGGTGGCATTTAGGCCAGCTATGAACACCCTCAATGGGATGTCTCCAAAATTCTGACCAGTCCATGCTTATTTCCCTTTCCTCTCTTCAGTCAAACTGCCTTGAGGATAGCGACATCTGCTATGTATGCCAGTTAGTTCCCCTCCTCAGTAGAAAGCGTCGTAAAAAGAAATGCCTTTAATAAGAGTTACTTGATACTATGGGGAAGGTAGATGCCATTAGTCGTGTTTAGTTTAGAGGAGTTATGATTGTCATTTTCGGTCAATTTCATTTTTAAATAGGAATCTACATTTTGTATGTTGTGTTCTCATTAGAAAAAATGGTTCATAAAAGCTCTTTTTTGTGATCAGGAATACAGAAACCAATTAAAAATGTTAGTTCCGAATTACGAAACGTAACTTTACTCATAGATGACCATCCAAGGATGGTCCAACCCGTCATTGTGCTCTTCCTACACAGCCTTTCAGAATTTTCATTGTTATTTACATTGGTGTAAGAGCAATTGCAAACTGCTTATACAACTGTTGTTGTTTATGACGGGTAAGAAAACAGCATAAAAAGGCAGGTTCTCGATTAAAAACATTAAATTGACCAAAAAAACAGCATTCCAACCTTCTGCAAGTAAAATACGACTAATCACATTTAATTTCCCCATTATATCAAGTAACTTTTATTCAACACATTTCTTTCTACAACGCTTAGTTTTGGAGTTATTGTATAGTCTCTGCTTAAACGATCGATCCAATATATTGATATCCAGTTATTGCAGGGCTAAAATATATATCTCCTGGGGTGCTATGCTCATCGCCTGAAAAACGTTTCTCTGTCTCTTTCTTCCCCTGTACGATCTTCTGAATGTTACTGCACACTATTCGATAGTATGTATGACATACGAAGACAAGCCTACCACAACTGTAGCAGGTGAGGAAAGCCATGTGTGGTGGTTGTTACAGATGAGACAGTGTATAATTTCATTAAGCGCTAATATTTTTAAAAATAGCTTACCGTTTCCGTTTAAGAGAACGCCCAACTCAGTGCTATTGAACAACAGAAAACTGTGTATCTCGTGTGGAAGCAGCAGAGCGTTGGGCGTTGAATATATTTCCTCTGGGCGAAAAGGAAACTATTCGTTTGGATAATACCTATCCGTGAATGCCAGTGCTTTCCTCATAGACCGACCTTAATATATGCCTTCTTTAGCATATTGCATCTGTGTTATTCCTTAAATTCAGGGAGTTAGATTTCGGTAACGGCGAACCTAAACTGCTGGGGAAGATACATACTTGTATATACTGCTTCTGAAGAAATTTATTTCACCACCCTATATTAACATAGGTATGAATATATATATATATATATATATATATATATATAACTTCCTCCAGATAGAATTTAATGGTGATTATTTGCCAAGACTCATATAACCTTTTATAGCAAGCTATTACACCTTGCATTAAGAACTGTGACATAAAACATTTTCATTGTATGGACTAGGTGACTTTGGAAAGAAAAATTCATTGAGGTTCTCTGGTGGCTTAATCGTGTTGGTAGCGCGAGGGATTTGAGCATGCGAAAATCTTAACGGAAGCCATAATGTCAGTCACTCACCTCTGCGAATGGTGCAAAATGGTACCAAAGATATGTATTCAATGCAGGGGAGGGTTATAGTTTATATAACATATAGTATTCTTAGCATGGACCCCTATATGACGAAGGACGACAGCTTTTTCTTGTCAAGTAGCGTTCTGTAATAAAATAAATTTACCCACAGTCTAATGGGCATCTTTATCCACATTAGGACGTAAGCGAAAGGTACACCGATGGTATAAAATATGACGGTATTGTCCCAAATAACTCATTTTAAATCTAGAGAGTGCTTTGTGTGCCATAATGTACATTTTTGTGTACTTACACTCTGGTCTATTTAAGGCTACAACTTTCAATACAGAAGGTACGTAAAACAACCAAGTTATTTAAATCGGAATTTTATAAACCAACACTGCTATTCCACATATGGTTCTTAAGAATACGCATGCTTCTGCATTTTAATTATAAAAAATACTGTCCAACAAACTTATGAAACATTATTTTAACTCAGTGCTTACCTTAACTGGTTTTGAAATAAGTTTCACTCTTAATTGAGAACGCTATCTTTAATGTGTTACATTAAATGGTTTTCGCAGTCGTAACTTAAAACTTATAAAAACGAATGTGGTTTGATTCCTATGTATGCACAATAGCATAAATCTCTAGGGCTAATGTAAGTAATAATGTTTCAAACAGTTGATGACTATTCGCTGTTATTATAGAGAATATGAACTCTAAAATCACATGCTTTCCACACTGTGTTTTATTAATAATAATTATAGTAATCGTAAAAACATAAGTGAGCAACAAAATTTTGTTTTTAAACGCATAAATATATTTATATAAATTTCTTTGCCTTTTCTAGGCAAACTGAACGAAGAAGGCTCAATTCCTTGCAATGCATTGAAATACAGAGTGTCTGCCGGATGTTACATGGTGCCTGCTGCCATCCATACTTTATCAACCTAAAACCAGTTAGCCTGGCGTCATGGATGCAACTGGTATTAATAGGCAGGTATAACCTAAACAAACTCCTAAAAAGGTTTCTTCTACTACAAATAACTACTAGGATATTTAACTGGCATTTTGAATATTGTCTTCTTACGTTCCAGGAGGAGTCATTCAATTTAAAAGTTCTAGAACTATTAGGTTACCTGCGCCAGGTTCCAGCGACCAAGTGCTAGATTGCACAGTGAAACCGAGGGTGTCTGCACCGGTTTATACACTGCCTGCTATGCAGGAATTTTCATCACCATTTATCCAGACAGATGGTAGAGTAGATGACGCAACACTCACAGTGGATTTTCCAATTTAGACTGTATCAGTAAATGAGAATAGCGTAAACAATTTCGTAAAAACGACTTCTGGTCAAAGAATAATATAGATATATATTGTGCCTGTTTAATAAATTTTTTTTCCAGAAATTCAGGAAGATCCCCTAGACAGAACTGTAAAATAGGGCAATCCGGAGGCTGCAAACTTATCTATGTCTGATTACGCTTACAATCACCACCCCTAGACCTGACCGTCAAGCGTGGCAGCAATCGGTAGACATCATGAATCTCCGAAGAGACTCCATTTTTAGCAATGAAGTTCAAATCCTCATCAGACCCCGAAATAAAAGTCAAAGCTTAGTATTAAAGCAGCACCCTCAATAACATGTGGAATCTATAATTGTTGATTCTGCATTCAAATGGAGCATTTTTAATAATAATAACAATAATAATAATAATTATTTATTGTCCATAGACTTCATACAAGTTTCAGGCATTGTCATACATTCTACATTACCAAATTACATTAAGTACACATTAATGTACATAGCTTTACAAAGAATAGTTCGTATACCTACTAATAAAATAGAGAAGTCATGTGAATGTAACACAACAGATTTTTATGTAATAGATTCCATTCCATCCATGGAATTGTCCGTAATACATTTGCCTGATTTTGAGCTTCCCCAAATAATTATTCATTGACGATTTCAACATTGCTAGTTCCTTTGTGCTTTTTAACATTAAACAAGTCTTGGTCACTTTAATTTAATTGCTATTTACATATACAGTTTTGAATTAGATATAATACAATCTCTTTCATTTATATAACATAACATTTTTGCAAATCTTTATCCACTATAATTAACTTCTATTAACATGAATATCACAGTTCATTCACCCTATTTAAGAATTTCTGAGTTAGAAATGCTTTAAGTTCATTTTTGAATCTCTTGTATGTAATTTAGCCTCCATTGATAATTTATTGAATAGTATCAAACTCTTGATCAATAGCTCCTTTCAGGTAGATTTAATGTTAAGGCGTGTCCTGTAATAATTGTCCTTACACAATTGATAAGTGCAAAGTTCACTGTTACTTAGCCAATTATTTACCTTTTCTGTTGCAATGACTATTGCCTTATATACATACAACCCCACCACTGTAAGAATTTTGGTGACTATAAATACATTTGTACATGATTCTGTTTTTACTAGCCGATATATACATAGTAAGCATTCTTTTGCAGTACCAATGCCCTTTTCATATTAGCAATGCTGGTACTACCCCTAAATTCTATGCCATAGGAAATATAGGGGTATATGATTCCAAAATATAAGATTTGTAACATCTTTTTATCTATTACCAATGATAATTGTGTTAATGAACATATATATTAGAACTACTCTTTTTACATACATAATCAGTATGAGCTTCCCAAGTTAGCTTACTATCTATGTGTATGCCAAAGAAATTATGGTTGTCAACTTTTTCAATTTTAGTGTTATTTAAAAATACAGCAATATTTGCTACTTTATTAACATGGCTATGTTCAAATAGGATGAGCTTAATTTTTCAAAAATTTACTTTTACGTTTATAGCATTCAGCTAGTTTTCTAGCTGGTTTACAGAATAGGAAATTGTTTTCTCTAATAGAATATGGGATTTATCGAGACAAAGCATTGAGGTATCGTCTGTATAGGATATAATAGTATTTGTCGAGATATTTGGTAGACTATTTACATATACTAGGTATAGCAGTAGCCCCAGAACAGACCGTTGTGGTACTCCAACTGTAACTTCCGTTTGTTCTGATATGAAGTTTGTATGTTTATGCCTATTTTATGGCAAGTTTCTGTCAAATATTTTCTATTGCTTAGGTAAGACTTAATTAACATTAACATTTTTGCCTCTTATGCCATAAGATTCTAATTTATATATTAGTGTTTGGTGTGAGATACTGTCGAATGCCTTTGACAGGTCAATGAAAATTCCTGCAGTATTCATATCCTTATCAAGATTTTCCAAAATTCCATGTATAAAGCCTGTAACAGCCGTATTTGTTGACAGACCTTTTCTAAACCCATGCTGATGCCAAATTAATACAGCATTTTGCTTAAAAAGAATCAACCGTTCTAACTAATATAATTTCCTCGAAAACCTTGCCAAATACCGAAGTTAATGATATTGGCCTATAATTATTCATATTATTTTTATCCCCCTTTTTGTATACTGGTTTTATGATTCCAAGTTTTAGACACTTTGGAAATATTCTTCATTTATGGAGCAGATTATTAAGTGATTCAGGATAGTAGCAAGAGAATTTTTGCACTTCTTCAATATTTTTGTAGATATACCATCCTACCCTGAAGATGTTTGATCTTAAAGCTACTTATTATTTCCTTAATTTCCTCAAACTGGTGTTGCTCATAAAGATGATATTTGCAATATTATTCTGCATCTGTATATTATTGTCTGAAGTATAACTATTCTTAGTGCCTATAGTTGCAAAATGTTTATTAAACGCATTACAAAATTGGGTAGGATCCTCTATATATTCACCTTCTTGAAGTAACCTAATGTTTTCACCGACATTACTTTGGGGGCCACATCTACCCTTGACCAAATTCCATACTTCTTTGTTTATATTATTGGAGTTATTTATTATTGTTTATAATACTGTGATTTTAGGGTTAGTTAGTGTCCTCTGATACTCCTTTTTTAACTGTGTATATCTTCTTTGTGCACTTCTATTTTTGTTAACATGTGCAATTCATATGCACATTTCATTTTGTTACGTAATATGTGGATTTCGTTAGGTAATTTTAATTTCTGTTCGGGCTTCTTTTTGGTATTTTTACTTTTAATGGGGCAGGTAACATCAGAATAAGTAATTCATATTATAATAAACGTTTCCCAATTTTCATTACTACTTCGTGCTATGTTCACCTTAGTCCAAATGTTCGTTTCTAGTAAACTATTAAGCTTACTTATATCTTCATCTGACAGATTTCTAAATTCGTAAATTATATCTCCATTGATAGCTACAGTAAAATCACATATGTCAACATATACAGCATGGTGGTCAGAAAGATGAAGGTTATGTATACCTATTGAGTAGTAGCCTATTTTTATATATGTGCATATATGGTCAATAATAGTTGCTGTTTTTGAGGTCACACTTGTTGGCTCCTTTATCACGCCACTTAAGTTATAAGATTTTAGGATACCAATTAATCTATAGTAATCCCTATTAGTGCTATCTACATTTATATTGATATCGCCTAAGATTGTCAGTTTAGTTTCTTTAGTCATTAATTTGTTAAGAATACCATCTAGGTGCTCGTAAAGTTCAGAAACCAGAGCATTTGGTGACCTATATACTCCCAGCATAGTTAGTGCTGTCTTCTCGTTAAATACTTTAACTACAGCTACCTCTATAGTTTTTCTGTGCTTGATTTAAGGGCCCATTCTAAAGTTTGGAGTTTTACACTATTTTCAACATACATCGCAACGTCCCACCCTTATGCTTTGGTCTACAGTAAGTGCTTGCGAGTTTAAAATTAGGAATTTATATTACTATCACTAAAATCATGTTCTGTGATAACAGCTGCTTGTTGTCTTAGCTCATCTAGAACTATTTCTAAGGCCTGAATTTTATTGCTTAGATACTGTGCATTTTGGTGAAATATTCTGAATGTTTTGTTTAAGTGAGGTTTTGCTTCCTCCAATGATGGGAGTTTTCCGGCATTTGGGGACAATCCTCATCTTTGAGTGAATGTACCGTGCCCACAGAATCAGCAAGAGAGCCTTTTCTCTTTTATATATCTTATCTAAAGCCTGTCCATTCATTTTCACAACACACCTTTTACTTCTGGAATTCAAATTAAGGCCATGGGCAGTGAGCATATCCCTTTATAAATTACTTATATCTATAACCTCTAAATTTTTACCTGTACAGATAGATTTTATGTTTGTTGGTTTTACGTATTGCCTGATTTACACATGATGTATACATTAAGTCATACCTGTTGCGTATATTAACTACTATAGTCTTCTCTTGATTTAGTCTTGAGCTTAGAGCTGATTGAAGTTCCAGCACTTTATGATGAGCTCCATTTTTTTACACATCGTTTGCTCCGGCTATGAGGACTGGGATTTCTGGTTCATTGGTATCTTCTTTGGCAGTTTTAATCACATGCCGAAATTTTGCATTCGCTAGTGTGTACCCAGTGACGTTCCCGCCCGGCATCATCTCTTTAAGCAGCGGCGCTATCCCTGGTGCATGTCTATCTCCGTAGATAGCTATTTTATTTCTCTTATTTTTTCGTTTGATATTCACCTCATTATTGGCATTTTCCTTGTTGGAGTCTTCAATTGTGTCCTGTTTGGCCAATATGCTGCAGGAGTTCAAAAATGTTAAAGTGGAACTATTCATTCGCGTGCAATTACCTGTTTTGTTCGGATACCGCCAATCATTATATTGTGTTTCCTCTTGCTCTTTTTTATCGCTTTATTCAATTCTTGGTTTTCGTTTTTTAATCTTGCGATTTCCCTATAAGCTACTTTCATTTCGTGGTCCATTACCTCGATGCTCTTCTGCAGGAAGCTGCTTGATCCCTTTCCCGCGTCGTATTGTTCACGCCACTTGCTGCATTAGCATTGTTTTTTTAATATATCGCCATATGACAGACTTCTTGGGCTCTGTAATTGATTCACGCATTCACTTTCACTTATATTACATTTTTCACTCATTTCACGTCGGTTTTTTAGGTTATAGTTGCTGTTAATAACATCTTTACGGAGTCACTGTAGAACAAAACTTTACCCGTCACCATCTTCAATACCAGGAAATGAAAATAATGATACAAAGAAATTAGTGTGAATTAAATGTGAACCTCACCCAAGAAGCGTTATATTTTACCGAAGTACTTTAATTGGAACAACTAATTTAAACTTACTTTAAAATCAAACCAAGCTCAATGTTTAGACAACCAATCAGAGCAACATTTTCCACGAAATAGTAGATGATGCCTTGGAAAGTGTGTTAACTCTGTCGTTCCACTGCACCAACAATCTGAGAAATAAGAGCACCATTTCATTATATTCATTGAAACAGTTGAAAAATGTGCATACTACCTTATCAGCAATACATCCATACTTGGAGGTAAATAAATTAGTAGCCGTAAGGGAGCAATGTTGACACTTGAAGAATGTTGCGGTAGTGAGGAGTTACTGGATGCACAAAACCTGATATATAAGAAATGTAACTTCGTCAAAACGCCCAACTCTGCTGATGGCATTGAATTCAATGCATTTTGAAAAGAAGTTGAGGTAATTTCTGTAATATATGCAGATATTGAACTTGTGTCCTCAGAGATCCAATTTTGTTAGCCACGAGCACTGAGAGCTTGACACGAGCTGCACAACAGTATGAGGCAATATCAATATCCTTAAGTATGGTACGCACATTGGTTTTAGCCGTCGCATTTGATACGCTGAGCGTCTTTTAACTGTGTGATTTTATATTGTCTTTTTAATGGGCTCTACTTCCCAGTGGACATAAGACGCTCATGTACCATGCATTCAACCTTTCTTGACACGTCGTTTTACAATTTTGTTGTTTTGTTCACCCTGTTTTTGTGGTGGTTTTAAAATGTAATGGTTTGTTTTGTAGTGTTTTTGACTATGCAGTATTTTACCCATATTTTATTTTTGGGTTTTAAATTTTATACCTTGTAAGGGCGCTTATGACCTTGGCAGTTTAGCGCCCTTACACCGCATCTCATTTTAATCTCATCATCATTTCAGGACTGGTTTAAAAATGTCTAAAACTTCTCTCAAGCTTGGCAGAATAGAATAAGGTTCAACTTATCAGTGAGCCGGATCACAGTGACAAAGAAGGAAATACAAAAGCAGAAAAACTGAAGACAAAGAGCAGCTTCTATTTTTATTCTGTCAGAGCCGGCTCTAGGACAGTTTCTATGTTGAGTAAGAGAGAATATTAAGTACCGGTCGAAAGTGGATCATAAATCCTGATTTAAAACTCCAGGAAACAAACCGGTGTCAAATTCGGTTGTAAACCATATAACAAAAGACCTAAAAGCTTACCTAAGTGTAACAGACTTCTGATGAGAGCTATTATTACATTTCTTATAGCACATGCTCCTAGCAAAAGGATCCTAACATAATGGGAGTGTTTTAGCGTAACTTAGGTTGCAGACTGCACAAAAAATAAACTGAAACAGCCCAGCACTTTATATCCTTCTTTGAGTCTTTGGACAGCAGGAGATAAATTTCCTTGAGGAAATGTTTATAGAACCAGAAGTACTTGAAGCTGCATAAGTTATGAGCCTGTGATCCTTAATAAAGCCATAATGAAGTCTCTTTACAGGAATACAGGTAGCACATTTCTCCACCCTCGTCGGATCGAGGTGGGTTCGTCCTCGTGACCGGGGGACGCAAGGTAGGCTCTCGTGCGTTCTGTGCATTTCATTCCATGACGACACTCGCCATCGTTTCTTTATTCTCTAATCTATTTACGCACATTTTGCACCACGTCCATTTATTCACACATCTATTTTCCTTCTTCGCCGGCCTAACTTACGTGAAAAACGCTCACACACTTTTTGTTTTATTTTATCCCCCTATTTATTTTAATTCTCAGTGGACACAGCCTGACGGATACCCGCACACTGGGTGCGCAGCTGGGTGAGTGGGTAAGGGCGTGATCCCCAACACACGGAGTTATCATATAGGGCCTGTGTTCGTATCCGCTGTTCAACTGCAGTCCCGCGGGGGGCCATTGCACGAACTGCTGAATTGCGAAGGCCATTGCGTCCCTCTGTCTATGGTCTGGGAGGACCCTGGTGTGAGTCTAGTATAGATAGTCTACTCACCCATGCCGAGGTAACGCCCAAGAAGTCAGAGCCCGGGGTCGGAGCAGTTGCAATGTTGTAGTATTTCTTTCGCTATGGCGCCACTTTTCTCCATTACAATCAACAAGCGCCGAAATGTTATAGTAACAGAAGTAGCACCGGCGATGACGGTTTGTTACTTGGTCATTTCCCGGGCAGAAAAAGGTCACTCGTTTGAGAAAGTGACCACTTTTGTCATCCAGAAGGGTATTGACTCTAATGCTGGTCCGGTTCAAACCTGCACTCGCCTTTGGAATGGTTCCTTGTTGGTTAAAACCATGTCCGAACAGCAAAGTCAGTCCTTGTTGCGCGCCACGCTTCTCCACGGTTATCACATCGGTATTGAGAAGCACCGCACCTTGAATTCCTGTCGAGGCGTCGTCACCACGCATAGCGTCGATGCTGTATCGGACGATGACCTAGTCTAATATCTTTCAGTACAAATGTGGACGGAAGTTCATCGACTGCAGGCTAAACGCGACGGAGTGTTGGTACCTACTCGAAGCCTGTTTCTCACGTTCGATGGCGTCGATCTGCCCACTGCTATTTCCGCAGGGTACGACGTA
The DNA here is from genome assembly GCA_030765065.1 of Deroplatys truncata. Classification (NCBI taxonomy): domain Eukaryota; kingdom Metazoa; phylum Arthropoda; class Insecta; order Mantodea; family Mantidae; genus Deroplatys; species Deroplatys truncata. The sequence goes on along the minus strand of CM060990.1, from coordinate 402,041,003 downwards.
CTGCGGTGAGGCCCTATATTCGTAGACCTCTGCGTTTTTTAAATACCAACGTTTTGGGCATACGCAAGTCTCTTGTAACAGTGCCGTATCCATCTGTGCGTCATGTAGCCAGCCGTCACACGATGGTACCTGTTCCTCAGCCCCGTCTGCGTTAATTGCAACGGGTCTCATTCTTCGTCATTTGCCGACTCTCCGCGTTACATGGACCAGAAGCAATCCAGGAGATCCGCGTACAGGAAAAACTCTTCTTCGCCAAACCTAGAGACGTTACCATTCGCGCCAAACCTCGCTCCTGCGATCGGGAACATTCAGTTCTGTTGTTGCCTCGCTAGTACCACGGAAGGATGCAAACTCAAACATGGACCATGACTGCATTGACCGCCACTACCATCCGGCCGTCCATTTCAACCACAGCTGTCAAGCCATTTAAAGCTGGTCCAAAGGTTACGAATTCACAAGGCACTGAGAAGAAATCGAAGCAGGAATTTTTAGGGAAGATTTCCTGAAAAACCCTCCGCGTGCGCGGGGTAAGAAAAGTTCACATTCTTCTCCTCCTAGAAGGTCGCAGTCCCGGGATGTTCCTGGGACAAGCCGCGCTGAGCCGATCCTTCACCCATTGCCACCCAGAACCTATTTTCGGCGCTTAAATCGATTTCTGGTAATGAGCGCGTGTGCAATCCTTTCGAGGAGCATATGGAGTCTCACCAACTCCATACAAAAAGCCCGAGACCCAAGGTTAAGCAAAAAAGTTATTTTGAGCCGACCATCTAAGTAAGAAGTTTATACTTTTATTCATGGCTATACTGACCTTGAATTTACGTGGTGTACGATCGCATAGGGCGGAACTGCAGCTATTACTGCGTTCCCATTCACCTATGGTAGTGTGTTTGCAGGAGACTAAACTTCGCCCTCACGATACTTTTGATCTCCGAAGGTATACTCCGCCTCGATACGATCTTGAACCGGATGAGGGTACCTCTGCTAATGGAGGTGTCATGTTATTAGTGCGTAGCGACGTTAATTTTCAAACTGTCGCTCTTACGTCCGACTTGCAAGCCGTTGCTATTAGGCTGCAATTACCCGGGTTTTCTTTTGTGTTTGCTCTGTATATTCACCTCCATCGTGTCTCCTCGCTGACGCGGACATTCAGGATCTCCTGTCCTGTCTCATAACACCATTTCTACTGTTGAGAGATTTTAATGCCCATCACCCCCGGTGGGGTTCGCCAAGAGCTTGTGCGAGGGGAACTCTTCCTTCCGACATTTTTGATCAGTTCAACCTCTCCATCCCCAATACAGGTGAACCTAACTTTCCTTCCGATTCTTCTGGTACATTCTCTCGCTGAGACCGTGGCGTTTGCTCTTTCCAGCTTGCTTGATGTCTGCAGTGGAACGTCGTTGCTGACACCAGCGATCATTACTCCTGCATCGATTCTCTTTTTTCTCTCGCCACGTTCAGCCTTCCAACCACCTACCTGGCAATTCGTTAAAGCCGACTGGAGAATGTATTCCAAACTCGTGTATTTTGTGGACCAGCCCTTCACTGACGTGAACCAAATGGTGCAGCACCTTACGTCTACAAACCTTTCTGCCACCGAACGCAAAATTTCCCTTTCGTCCTCCCACCTTCGGTGTATTTCTGTAACATGGTGCACCGTGGAGTGCCGGGTCGCCGTTCTTGGCCCAAGATCTGCACTCAGGATGTTTCGTTGACACCCTAACTTGATAATTTGATTACTTTTAAACAATCGCACGCCAGGTCTCGCCGTATTCTTCGGGATAGCAAGATGGCATCTTGTACTCGCTTTGTCCAGCCTTTTAATCGCTTCGTGCCTTTCTCTGTTGTTTGGGATAAACTTCGTCGCTTCTCCGGCAAAGTATCGCATTATATTGTGTCTGGCCTTCAGGTTTATAATGCCACTATAGTGGATACAGCTTGCATTGCTAACTCTTTGGGTGCTGTCTTTGAGGTGGTTCCCAGTTCTGACCATTATTCCGCCGTCTTTTGCACACTCCAAGACCGGCTTGATTCCGTGACCTATAGTTTTCGGTCTCCAGCTCAGGAGTGTTATAATGAACTTTTCACATTGAGGGAGCTGGAGCACGCCCTCCTTATATCTAGGCACATCGCATCTGAACCGGATGGCATTCATGTCCTGATGTTAAAATACCTTTTAGCCGACAGTAAACGCTTTCTCTTACAAGTCCATAACCGTATTTGGCAAGGCGGCGTTTTTCCTTCCGTTTGGCACGAAGCCACCATTCTCCCTATCCTTAAGCATGGGAAGGATCGCCAACTACTTTCCAGCTACCGCTCTATCTCCCTCACCAGTTGCATTTGCAAGGTGATGGAGCGCATGTTCAACGGGCGGTTGACGTGGTGGCTTGAGTCTCAGTAACTTCAAGCGAACGCTCATTGCGGCTTTTGTCGCCATCGCTCTATCGTCGACCATCTGGTCCCTCCGTCGGCGCATATTATGAACGGATTTCTGAGAAAGTGTCAAACAGTGGCTGTGTTTTTTGACCTAGAGAAAGCTTAAGACACTTATTGGAGGGGCGACATTTTACGTACACTTCACGCATGCAATTTACGTGGTCGTCTTCACATATTTCTTCCGGAGGTTATGACGGACCATGTCTTTCGTGTACGTGTAGCGACGGGATTTTCAAGTCGTTTTATTCAAGAGAACGGTGTACCGCAGGGCTCTGTACACAATGTCACAATTTTTGCGATTGGTATCACCCCCATTGCTAAGCTCATTCCACCTGGCATTTCGTCGTCCCTTTCCGTTGAAGATTTTACCATTTATTGCAGTTCACGGCGGACCTGTCTACTCAAACGCCGTCTCCAGGGCTGTATCGACTGTCTCTACGCCTGGAGTAACGCTAACGGCTCTAATTTCTCCGCCGAGAAATACGTCTTTACCAATTACGGTCACCAAGAGGCTTTCCCTCCGCCGTCTGTCCATCTTGATGCGGAGATCCTTCCATTTGCAGACGAGATGAAATTTTTGGGGTTGATCTTCGCTCAAAAGCTGAGCAGGACTTCGCACGTTTCGTTTTTAAAAGCAAAGTGTGACCTTTCTCTTAATCGTTTACGTGGTTAAGTAGCACGTCCTGGGGGCTGAACGGACCATGCTTCTGCGTCTATATTGCTCTCTGGTCCGATCCAAGATTGATTACGGGTACATTGTCTATTCATAGGCACGTCCGTAGGTGTTACGTCGCCTGAATGCTATTCACCGTCGTGGCATAAGATGTCGCTACAGGGGCCTTTCCAACCAGCCCGGTACCCAGTCTGTATGCTGAAGCTGCAGAGCCTCCGCTGTCGTTCAGGCGTGAGATGCCTTTGTGCAGCTCTGCGTGTCGACTCTCAAGCTTGCTTGGCCACCCGTCCTTCGAGTTTTTTTCGAAGGTTTCGCTTGATCGGAAACATTTGGTTAGCTCCTCTGCATTGCATCCTCCAGGGGTTCAATTTCGACAGCTTCTTCGGTCCAAAGTAGATCATAAAACCTGCATTAAAACTCCAGGAAAAAAGCGCTGCAATTCGTTTAGAAGCCATGTAACAAAAGAGCTGAAAGCTTACTTAGGTGTAACACACTTCAGATGAGAGCCATTATTACATTTCTCACAGCAAATGCTCCTAGCAAGAGGATCCTAACATAATGGGAGTGTTTCAGCGTAGCTTATGTGGCAGACTGTGCTAAAATAAACTGAAACATCCCAGCACTTTATATCCTTCTGTGAGTCATTGTCTAGCAGGAGATGAATTTTCTTGAGGAAATGTTTATAGAACGAGAAGAACTTGAAGCTGCTTCGTTTATGAGCCTGTATTCCTTGATAAAGTCCTAATGAATCCTCTTTAAAAGAATACAGGTAGCACAATAAGTCCAAGGTTGACGCCCCTGGGGCTGACCTCTTGTGAGTACGAGTTTGGCGCACCCGGGGTCCCGAGCCAGTCATCGCTATCGTCATCCCTCCATCCTCGTCCGGTCGAGGTTGGTTCGTCCTCGTGACCGGGGGACGCAGTGTAGGCTCTCTTGCGTTTGGTGCATTTCATTCCATGACGACCCTCGCCATCGTTTCTTTATTCTCTAATCTATTGACACACATTTCGCACCACGTCCATTCATTCACACATCTATTTTCCTTCTTCGCCGGCCTACCTTGCGTGCAAAACTCCCACAAAATTTTTGTTTTATTTTACCATTCTATTTATTTTAATCATCCGTGAACACAGCCTGACGGATACCCGCACATTGGGTGCGCAGCTGGGTGAGTGGGTATTTGCGTCATCCCCAACACCCGGGATAGTCATGTATGGCCTGTGTTCGTATCCGCTACTCAACTGCAGTCCCGCGGGGAGGCTATTGCATGAGCTGCTGGCTTCCGACGGCCATTGGGTCCCTCTGTCTATGTTCAGGGAGGTGTGACCCTGAGGTGAGACTGGTATATATAGGCCACTCAACCAATGTGGGTTGAGTGTCCTATCTATACTCGGTTGCAAATTTCGTCGCCATCGCTCTACCGTCGACCATCTGGTGTCTCTGTCGACGCATATTATGAACGGACTTCTGAAAAAATGTCAAACAGTGGCTGTGTTTTTTGACCTGGATAAAGCTTATGACACTTGTTGGAGGGGCGGCATTTTGCACTTCACGCATGCAATTTACGTGGTTGTCTTCACAGATTTTTTCGGGAGGTTATGACGGACTACGTCTTTCGTGTACGCGTGGCCTCGGTTTTTCTAGTCGTTTTACTCAAGACAACGATGCACTCTAGGTCTCTGTACTCAATGTCACACTTTTCGCCAGCTTGTTCTACATTTTGACGTTACGCCATCGTCTTTTACGTTTTATTAGTGAAAGTGGTTTTAGTCTGCGCATATCATGCGCTGTGCGTCTTTTAGTTTTGTGATTTTCTTTTCTCTGTTATAATGCGGGCTCTAATCTCCGGCGGACGTATGGTGCTCTTGTCGCTTAACTTCTACAGTTCCTGACAGGTCCGTTACTCTTTTATTGTTCTATTTACCATGGTTTTAAAGTGGTGTCTTTTGCAATATACTGTCTTGTTTTTAGTGTTTTAGACTAAGCGGGATTGTGTCCCGTATTTTAGTTTTTGGATTTTAAATTTTATAGCTTGTAAGGGTGCTGTTGACCTTAGATATTTAGCGGCCTTAAACCCCATCTCATCCATCCATTCATCCGAAGGTTGAGGTGCGTCCGGACCAATGGCCAAAATCGTCATCGTTTAAGACAAGACAAAACAAATAGTAGAAGCAATGTTTACACCCTCAAAACTCGGTATAGAGATTTTACCACATGTGCCTGTGTTGGTTCCTTGCATGAAAAGCATTTGCAGAGAAACGGACACTATATATACATGGTAGACCATTTAAGTTTAGACTGTACAATATCTCCAAAACTAAGTGTTGTAGAAAGAAATGTATTTAATAGAACCTGCTTGATATTATGGGGGAAAGTATATGTCATTAGTCGGGTTTCGTTTGAGGGTCGTTATGGTGGTCATTTTAGGGTCAATTTAAATTTTTAAATGGGAACATACATTTAGTAAATTTTTTCTCATTAGAAAATGGTGTACAAAAACTATTTATTTATTGACGAGGAACAATGAAACAAAATAAAGAATGATGGTTCCTAATTACGAAACGTAACTTGAGGCTCATATGACCATACATTAATGGTCCGTCCATTCATTGCGCTCTTCGTACATAGGCATTCAAAATTTTCGTTGTTATTCACGTTGGTATAAGGACAATTGCAAGGTGCTTTATGCAAATGCTGTTTGGTATTTCATAAGCAGTGAGAAATCAATATAAAAGGGATAGATTCCCATTTAAGAAACATTAAACACAATTAGATTTTTAAGAAACATCACAATGTCCTCGGAATAAAACACTTGCAATGGTATTTACCTTCTCCCATACTATCAAGCAACTTTTATTCAACACATTTCTTTATACAACGCTTAGTTTTGGAGATCGTACAGTCTCAACTGAAATGGTCCACCCTGTATATGCGTGTATGTATAACATAACTCCAAGCGAAAGAAAGGATACACACCAAACAAGATGTTTAAGTTCACTATCTTCTGTACAGGTGTATCTTTATTGGCGTCATATATATGGGGGACGTTTCCCTGACATCAAAACAGAAAAAAAAGTTCAGATGTACATGTGTCTGAAAATCAACCGTTTCGTTGTTATAGTTCAAAGAAGATGTATTCCATGGGTGTAAAGACAGATATGCACTACACATATGGCCGTGCAGACGGCAATGCAGCACGAGCACGTGCACTTTAAGCTGAAAGGTACCCTGACAGGCAGCTACCGTGTGCAAGAACATTCGCAAGAATTCACCAACGCTTCAGACAGAATAGCGCATTTGAGAGGCATACTAAGGATGTTGGGAGATCAAGAGCGGTACGAGGCATTGAACCTGAAGAACCAGTTCTTCGTGCTGTGGATGCAGGCACATCACAAAGCATAAGACGTTTGGCTGTAAGGGAAAGGGTTAATCATATGACTATCAGGAGAATTCTGAATGAAAACCTTCTGTACCCGTATCACGTTCAACGTACGCAAGGATTAAATGAAGAGGACTTTGAACCAAGAAGGGGTTTCTGTGAACGCATGTTACACCAGTGCACTGTGTTCATTAATTTCCTAGCCTGTATATTATTCACGGACGAGACTGGTTTTACTCGTGGCGGCGTCTTCAATTTTCATAACACTCATAACTCGGAATTTGAAAATCCTAATGAAGTACGAGAGGAAAACGATCTACAGAGGTTCTCTCTCAACGTTTGGGATGGAATCATTCATAATCAACTTATTGGTCCCTACTTCTTCCCTCCGCGTCTGAATGGACAAACCTATCTCCAGTTTCTCAGAAATGGGTTGCATCACTTAACTAATAATGTACCTTTGGACATCATTCACCGAATGTGGTTTTTACACGATGGTTCTCCAGCTCATTTCAGTATGATAGTTCGTAAGTTTTTGAATGATCGATTTCCGCAAAGATGGATTAGTCGAGGGGGACCAATTGCATGGCCTGCGCGATCGCCTGATTTGAATCCAATGGATTTCTTCGTCTGGAGACATTTGATGTCCTTGGTTTATGCGACACTGGTACCTGATGTTGACATTTTGAGAGGACGTATCCAAACTGGATTTGACCAAATAAGAAACACACCAGGAATTTAAACAGAGTACGCCAGAGCATGGAACGCAGGCTTACTGCATTCATCGAAGCAAGAGGAAACCACTTCGAGAAACTTTGTTACTTTCGATTTTGTGTTGTAACTCTGAAACAAATTATTTTCAGATCATTTTCATATGAACGTTTTCTACTGCTTTGATGCCTGGAACAAGTCCCCCAAATATATGACACCAATACAGATACAGCTTATAGATTCTCTATGAAGGTGTTTGCGAACTCCCCTCCACTCACTACCAATTAACTGGGATTTTTGTGTATTTAAAAAAGTGGAGCTAACGATTGAGATTAAAACTACGCATATTTAAGGTGCCTGCACAAAAAACAAAATACATAGTTTACTTTTTACGGAAATAACTAATTATGTCGTATTTATTCGGAATTAGTATTGCACGCTTTTGCATACCTGTAAAAGTAAGACACAGAATATTACTACACAAAAATGCAGATCTCGTTAGTAGTAGAATAGGGTTTCGGGACGCAAAACTACGTTCAGTGCCCTAAAAGTGTATAAAACGTTATCGTGGACTAAAAATGGAGTGTTTAGGTATATTTGTCTCGGTAACATAGAATGTCCTATAAACTGTAAATAAAACATTTGTTAAAAGCTTTAGATCTTTTACATAAAGTACAAGCCTAGCATTAAAATTCTAAAGCATCAGAAGGGAGAAGAGCGCCAGTAAGCAGGCGTCATTATAACAAAAGCTAAAAACGTATAACCGCGTAGATTATATCCGGGGTCCATAACACTTCTACGAATAGCATATATTTTTCAACAGCACAAACAGTGGTAGCAAGCAACACATATGGTTGCTTCTAGAGATAGATACAATGAACTGAGCTAAAACCTGAAAACACCTTAAAACATCTCTTCACTGGCAATGCCTCATTACAATGAGCATGCTAACCAGCATGCTAACCAGAAGATTAGCATGTTACTGTGACTAAAACGATGGTGACCGAAGAGTAATTTACATAAAAGGCTTTCTAGAGACGAGAGACGCACAAGGTGATAAGTATTTGCTTAAATTTCGGGGGTTTGTAAAGGTTAATGACATAGCCGGCATTTGAATCACAGGACTTCAGCTTTCCGAGTAATTCGTCGTTCCTATCTTTCGCGCCCAATTGATAGAATGGGATCCTAAGAACCATAGCATTTAAAGAGCTTCCAGAAACAAAAACTCAACTTTTAACTGAGCTGCAATTCCGTTAAGAAACTAAACTCAACAACACACACGGCTTTTCCCTGGGAAACCCTAAGCCGTTTCCAAAATCAATTCTATGTAATTGACAACTCAAAATATCTTAAGTAGTTTAGGTTCTTGACGTCATGAATAACCACTATTAGGCCAATCCGAAGTTTTGTAACTCCGACACCAACACATTAATTGCCGCAGTTGAAGAGAACTGAAAGACGGGTACCAGAGGAACGTATATCATCAGAGGAAACAGAATAAGTAAAGCTTTGTGGTTTAGCAACAGCACTATCGGGATAGGTGTCGTAGACTTCAGGATGAACGACATTCCTGGATCAAAGCATGCCTCGGCGCGGAGCAGTGTACAAAAAAGGAGTTTCTTCTGTGGTAAACTTTGCGGTTGGTGGCTTCAAAGACCCGAGGGCATTAAAGAAAAGCACCTAGAAGGAGCTAAATATAGGAAGCTGGTTGCGTACTGACCGCACAATGATCCACGGAAACAAATATAAAATGGCAACCCAGTCAGGTTAAACGTTTTTATGCGTAGCTGGAAATCAGAATTTCGCGTAAATAATACAGTGGACGTTAGGAAGCTTCCACACACCGGCTGATAACCAGACTCGTGGGAAATATACCGACAATCAGCTTGATATAACGATGATTAATAGCAGTTAAGGAAGTTAAAATGGATGCTCGTGAAAAACAATTCACATTGTATCCAATATTCAAGTCTAATGGTACCACACCCAGAGGCTCACCTTGTGTGAGTACGCGTTTGGCGTACCCGGGATGCCCGAGCCATTCATCGCCATATTCATCCATTCATCCCCGTCCGGTCGAGGTGGGTTCGTTCTCGTGACCGGGAGACAAAAAAATAGGTTATCGTGCGTTCTTTTCATTTCGTTCCATGATGCCCCTCTCAATCGTTTCTTTCTGCTCTAGTCTCTTTCCGACCTATTCGCACCACGACCATTCGGACATCTCTTTTTCTTCCTCGCCGGCCTACCTTGCGTGCGAACCGCCCACACACATTTGGTTTCTTTTCCCCTTTTATGTTAATCCTCCGTGGACAAAGCCTGACGGATACCCGCGCACTGGGTGCGCAACTGGGTGAGTGGGTAATGCCGTCATCCCCACCACCCGGGGTCATCATGTAGAGTATCTGTTCGTATCCACTGTTAAACTCCAGTCCCGCGGGGGGCCATTGCATGAAGTGCTGACTTCCGACGGCCATTGGTTCTCTCTGTCTATGTTCTGGGAGGTGTGACCCTGGGGTGAGTCTTGCATAAACAGGCCACTCACCCAAGCCGGGGTAACGCCCGGGAAGTTAGAGCCCGAGGTCGGAGACGATTGCAATGGTGGAGGATTTCTTTCGCTATGGAGACCTCTTTCTCCATTATTAATAACAAGCGCCGAAAACTATTTGCAACAGAAGTGTCACCATCAAAATCTGGTTGTTACATAGACATTACGCGAACAGAGGAAGTACAATTGTTTAAGAAGGTGAATCCTTTTATAGTACAGAAGGGCACTGACTCTATTGCTGGTTCGGTACATTCCTGCACTCGACTTCAAAACGGGTTATTAGAGTACAAAGCAAGTCTGATCAAAAAACTAAGACCTTGTTGCGCGCTACGCTTCTCCACGGTTATCCAATTTGTGTTGAGAAGCACCGCACCTTAAATTCCTGTCAGGGCGTCGTCACCACGCATAGCCTCGATGGCATATCGGACGATGACCTAGTCGAATATCTTTAAGTACAAAAGGTGAAAGCGGTTCAACGAGTGCAGGCTAAACGAGACGGGGTGTTGGTACCCACTCGAACCCTGTTTATAAATTCTGATGCCGTCGATCTGCCCACGAGCATTTCAGCAGGGTACGAACGTATTGCGCTGAGGCCTTATATTCTTAGACATCTGCGTTGTTTTAAATGCCAAGGTTTTGGGCATACGAAAGTGTCCTGTAAGAGTGCCGTTACAACCTGTGCATAATGTGGCAGCCCTCGCACGAAGGTAATTGTTCAAATGCCCCCGTCTGCGTTAATTGCAAAGGGTCTCATTCTGCGTCATTTTCCGACTGTCCGCGGTACTTGGACGAGAACGCGAACCAGGAGAAGCGGGTAGAGGAGAAACTCTCCTTCCCTGAAGCCCGGAGGCGTTACCATGCGCGACAACCTTCGCTCCTGCGATCGGGTACATTTCGTTCTGTTGTTGCCTCGCCAGTACCACGGAAGGATACCGAAACACAGACCCGGACCATGACTGTATTCACCACCACTACCATCCGGCCGTCCATTTCAGCCACAGTTATTACGCCATCTAAAACTGGTCCAAAGGTTATGAAATCAAAAGGCACTGAGAAGAAATCTAAACAGAAACTTCAAAGGGAAGATTTTCGAAAGACCTTCCGTGTGCGCCCGGTACAAAAAATTCACCTTCTACTCCTCCTCAAAGGTCGCAGTCCCAGGATGGTCCTAAAACAAGCTGCGCTCAGCGGCACCCGTCACACATTGCCACCCAGAACCGATTCTCGGCGCTTGAATCGGTTTCTGGAGCTGAGCGCGTGGGCACTCCCTTCGAGGAGACTATGGAGTCTGCCCAACTCCATACAAAAAGCCCGAGACCAAAGGTTAAGCAGAAGGTACTTTTGACCCGCCCTTCGTAGCAGACAGTTTCTCCCTTTTATTCATGGCTATCCTGACCTGTAGTTTACGTGGTGTAATAGCGCATAGGGTGGAACTGCAACTTTTATTGCGTTCCCAAAAACCTATGGCCGTGTGTTTGCAGTAGACTAAGCTTCGCCCTCACGGACCTTTTAATCACCAAGGGTAAACTCGGGTTCGCTTCGATCTCGTACGAGTGAAGGCAATCCTGCTTATGGAGATGTCATGTTATAAGTGCGCAACAACGTTAATTTTCAAACTCTCACTCTTACGTCCGACTTGCAAGCGGCTGCCCATGGGCTTCAATTACCCGGGTTTTTCTTTTGTTTCCTCTGTTTATTCACCTTCATCATCTCCTCTCGCTAACGCGGACATTCGAGATCTCCTGTCCGCTCTCCCAACACCATTTCTTCTGTTGGAATATTTTAATGCCCAGCACCCCCTGTGGGTTTCGCCAAGGACTTGTGCCAGGGGAACTCTTCCTTCCGACATTTTTGTTCAGTTGAACCTCTCCATCCTCAATTCATGTGAACCTACCTTTCTTTCTTATTCTTCTGGTACATTCTCTCACTTAGACCTTGCCGTTTGCTCCATCGAGCTTGCTTGCCGTTTGCAATGGAAGGTTGTCGCTGACACCTACTCTAGCGATCATTACCACTGCATCGTGTCTGTTCTGTTTTACCACGTCCAGCATTCCAGATTACCTAACTGGATATTCAGAAACGCCGACAGAAAATTGTATTCCCACCTCCTGTGTTTTGAGGACCAGCCCTTCACTGAGGTTAAGCAAGTGGTGCAGGACCTCACCGCTACTATGGCTATCTGCCGCCGAACGCAGAATTCCCCGTTCGTCCTCTCACAGTCCGCGTCCCCCAGGGGCTCACCTTATGTGAGTACGGGTTAGGCCTACCCGGTGTGCCTGAGCCACTCATCGCCATATTCATCTCTTCATTCCCGTCCGGTCGAGGTGGGTTCGTTCTCCTGACCGGGAGACTCAAGGTCGGCTCTCGTTCATTTATGTGCATTTCATTCCATGACGAACCCTCGCCATCGTTTCCTTCTTCTCTACTCTATTTACGCACATTTCGCCCCACGTCCATTCTTTCACAAATAATTTTACTTCTTCGTCAGCCTAACCTGCGTGCGAAACGACCACAGAGTTTTATTCATTTTACCCGTTTATTTTAATCGTCCGTAGACACAGCCTGACGGATACCCGCGCACTCGATGCGCAGCTGGGGTCGTCATGTAGGGCCTGTGTTCGTATCCACTGTTCAACTGCAGTCCCGCGGGGGGCCATTGCATGAGCTGCTGACTTCCGACGGCGATTGGGTCCCTCTGTCTATGTTCTGGGAGGTGTGATCCTGGGGCGAGATAGGTATAAATAGGCCACTCACACAAGCCGGGGTAACGCCCGGGAAGTCAGACCCCGAGGTCGGAGACGGTTGCAATTATTTCGGATTTGTTCCGCTATGGAGCCCTCTTTCTTCATTATTTTAAATAAGCGCCCAAACGTTTTGGTAACAGAAGGAGCATAACCGACATTTGGTTGTTACTTAGTAATTACGCGAACGGAGGACGGACAATCTTTCGAGAAGGTGAACCCTTTTATCATCCAGAAGGGCATAGACTCAATTGCTGGACCGGTTCTTTCCTGCATTCGACTACGAAACGGTTCATTGTTGGTTTAGAGTAAGTCCGATCAACAAAGTAAGACCTTATTGAGCGCCACGCTTCTCCACGGTTATCACATCGGTGTTGAGAAGCATCGCACCTTGAATTCCTGTCGAGGCGTCGTCACGACCCATAACCTCGAAGGTATGTCGGACGAAGTACTAGACGAATATTTTTCCGATCAAAAGGTAACCGCAGTTCATCTAGTGCAGGCTAAACGCAACGGGGTGTTTGTAGCCACTCGTACCCTTTTTATCACTTTCGATGGCGTAGATCTGCCCACGAGTATTTCAGCAGGATACGAACAAATTGCGCTGACGCACTATATTCCTAGACCTCTGCATACTTTTAAATGCCAACGTTTTGGGCATACGCAAGTCTCTTGCGAGAGTGCCGTTTCCACCTGTGCCACTTGTAGTGAGTCCTCACACGATGGTACCTGTTTATCCGACCCCGTCTGTGTGAATCGCAAAGGGTCTCATTCTGCTTCATTTGCCAACTGTCCAGGATATTTGGACGATAAGGCGATCCAGGAGATCCGGGTAAAGGAGAAACTCTCCTTCGCCGAAGCCCGGAGGCGTTTCCATGCGCGTCAGCCTTCGCTCCTTCGATCAGGAACGTTCAGATCTGTTGTTGACTCGCCAGTACCACGGAAAGATGCAGAGACACAGACCTGGACCATGACCGCATTGACCGCCACTACCATCCGGACGACCGTCTCTAGCGCGGTTATCAAACCATCTAAAGCTGGACCTAAAGTTCTCCAGTCTCAAGCTACCGAAAAGAAGCCCAAGCAGAATCTTCGCAGGGCAGACTTTGTGAAAGACCCTCCGCGTGCGCGCGGAAAAAAGTTCACCTTCTCCTCATCGAAGGTCGCAGTCCCAGGATACTCCTGGGACAAGCCGCACTCAGGGGCCACCTTCAACCATTGCCACCCAGAACAGATTCTAGGCACTTGAATCGGTTTCTGGCACTGAGCACGTAGACCCTCCCTTCGAAGTGCCTATGGAGTCTGACCAACTGCATACAAAAGCCGCAGCCCCAAGGTTAAGCAAAAAGTTATTTTGAGCCCCCTTCTAACTAAGAAACTTATCCTATTTCTTCATGGCTATCCTGTCCTGGATTCTACGTGGTGTACGATCGCATAGAGCGGAACTGCTGCTTATATTGCGTTCCTATTCACCTATGGCTGTGTGTTTGCAGGAGACAAAGCTTCGCCCTCACGATCCTTTTGATCTCCGAAGGTATACTCCGGTTCGCTACGATCTTGAACCGGAGGAAGGTACTCTTGCTCATGATAATGTGTCATGTTATGAGTGCGTAACGGCATTTATTTTCAAACCGTCACTCTTACGTCCTACTTGCAAGCTGTTGCGGTTAGGCTTCAATTACCCGGCATTTTTTTCTGTTTGCTCTAACTATTCACCTGCATCTTTTCCCCTCGCTAACGCGAACATTCGAGATATCCTGTCCGCTCTCCTAACACCATTTCTTCCGTTGGGAGATTTTAATGCCCATCACCCTCTGTGGTGTTCGCCAAAGGCTTGTGCGAGGGGAACGCTGCTTTCCGAAATGTTTTCTCAGTTCAACCTCTTCATCCTCAACACAGGTGAGCCTACTTTTCTTTCTGATTCTTCTGGTACTTTCTCTCACTTGGACCTTGTCGCTTGCTCATTCCAGCTTGCTAGTCGTCTGCAGTGGAACGTCGTCGCTGACACCTACTCCAGCGACCATTACCCCTGCATCGTTTCTATTCTGTCTCACCACGTTCAGCAATCAAGAGTACCTACCTGGATATTCAGAAACGCCGACGGGAGGTTGTATTCCAGCCATGAGTGTTTTGAGAACCAGCCCTTCACTGACGTTAAACAAATGGTTGCAGCACCTTACCTCTACGATGCTATCTGCCGCCGAACGCACAATTCCCCGTTCGTCCTCTCACTCGGCGTATTCCTGCTCCGTGGTATAGGAGGACTGTCGGCATGCCGTTCGTGCACGTAGAGCTGCATTCCAGGTGTTTCGGCGACACCCTACACTTGATAATTTGGTTACATTAAAACATTGCGCGCCAGGGCTCCTGGCATTTTCCAGGATAGCAAGAAGGCGTCCTGGACTCGTTTTGTCGAGGCTTTTATTCGTTTCACGCCTTCCTACTTTGTTAAGTTTAAACTTCGTCGCTTTTCCCGTAAAGTGTGGCATTTGACTGTGTCTGGCCTTCAGGTTTCCAATGCCAATGTGGATCCGGGTGCCATTACTAACACTTTGGGTGCTGTGTTTGAGGCGGCTTCCAGTTCTGCCCATTATTCCGCCAGCTTTCGAGCTCTCAAAGACCGGGTAGATTCCGTGACATATAGTTTTCGGTCTCTTAATCAGGACAGTTATAATGAACTTTTCACACTGAAGGAGCTGGAGCACGCCATCCAGTTTTCTAGGCACTCCGCTCCTTGGTTGGACGGCATTCATGTCCTGATGTGAAAGCGCCTTTCAGCCGACAGTAAACTCTTTCTCTTACAGGTCTATAACCGTATTTCGCAAGACGGCGTTTTTCCTTCGGTTTGGCGCGAAGCCACCATCGTCCCTATCCTTAAGCCTGGGAAGGATCGCCAACTACCTTCCAGCTACCGCCCTATCTCCCTCACAAGTTGCATTTGTAAGGTGATGGAGCGCATGATCAAGGGGCGGTTGACATGGCGACTTGAGTCTCAGAAAGTTCTAGCGAAGGCTCAGTGTGGATTTCGTCGCCACCGCTCTACCGTCAACCATCTGGTCTCTCTGTCGAAGATATTATAAATGGGTTTCTGAGAAATTGTCAAGCAGTTGCTGTGTTTTTGACGTGGAGAGAGCTTATGACACTTGTTGGAGGGGCGGCCTTTTACGTACGCTTCACGCATGGAATTTACGCAGTCGTCTTCCCATATTTCTTCAGGAGTTTATGACGAACCATGCCTTTCGTGTACGTGTAGGCTCGGTTTTATCTAGTTGTTTTATTCAAGAGAACGGAGTACCGCAGGGCTCTGTACTCCGTGTCACACTTTTTGCGATTGCTGTCAACCCCATTGTTGATTGTGTTCCACCTGGCATTTCATCGTCCCTTTTTGTTGACGATTTTGCCATTTATTGCAGTTCACAGGGGACCTGTCTATTCAAACGCCGTCTCCAGAGATTTATTGACCGTCTCTACGACTGCAGTAACGCCAACGGCTTTAATTTCTCCGCCGAAAAATCTGTCTGTATCAATTTCTGGCGCCGGAAGGCTTTCCCTCCACCCTCTCTCCATCTTGGGCCTGGGATACTTCCGTTTGCAGACGACGCGAAATTTTTGGGGTTCATCTTTGATAGAATGTTGAGCTGGAATTCGCACATTTCCTTTTTAAAATTAAAGTGCGACCGTTCTCTTAATCTTTTACGTGTTTTAAGTGGCACATCCTGGGGAGCTGATCGGACCGTTCTTCTTCGTCTTTATAGCTCTTTCGTCCGATTCAAGCTTGATTACGGGTGCATTGTTTATTCGTAGGCACGTCCATCTGTGTTATGTCCGTTGAATGGCATTCACCATCGTGCCATGAGAGTCGCTAATGGGGCCTTTCCAAGCAGCCCTGTACCTAGTCTCTATGCTGAAGCTGCAGAGCCTCCGCTGTCCTTCAGCCGTGAGATGCTTTTGTGCAGCTATGCATGTCGACTCTCACGCTTGCCTGACCACCCGTCCTTAGGGTTATGTTACGAGGATTCGCTTGATAGGCAATATTTAGTTAGCTCTTCTGCTTTACTCCCTCCAGGGGTTCGATTTCGACAACTTCTTACGGGATTTGAACTTTACGCCAGCGCCGGCCCTTCCAAGGAGAGAACCGAAGTTTCCTCCGTGGTTGCGCGCTGAGGCCCACTGCCACCTTGGGTTAACGTCGATGCCGAAGATTTCGACCCCTCCTTCAGTCTATAGATCAGCATTTTTAGAATTGCAGGTGCAATACGGGGACTTGCCTTTTATATATCCTGATGGATCTAAGACTAATGATGGAGTAGGGTGTGCCTTTGTTTTTGATCACCGTAGATTTACGTTTCGTTTACCGGGTCCAATGTTCGAATTTTACCGCCGAAATCTTTCGTATTTATCAATCTGTTTTATTCATTCAGCGGCACGACTTATGGCAGTGTGTTATTTGTACGGACTCTCTGGGTGCCCTTCAGAGTATTAACGCGCTGTACAAATGCCACCCTCTCGTACAGCGCATACATGACCTGTTCCACCTGTTTGGTACTTCTGGCATCAGCGTCTCCTTCGTGTGGATTCCAGGTCATGTGGGCATCTCAGGGAACGAGACCCAACGCCGCTGCCAAATCGGCGATTTTATTACCCAGATTTTTTACATCTGCTGGTCCCTCGTAAGATTTCTGTTATTTTACGTCGCCGCATCCTCTCGCTTTGGCGCGATGAGTAGACGGCCCTCCGGGGGAACAAGTTGCAGGAGGTTAAACCTCTTCCGTTATCCTGGGGTACATCTTCTCGTTCTTCTTGTCGGGAAGAGGTACTTTTAACCCGTCTACGACTCGGACATTGTTGTTTTAGTCATAGCTACCTGCTCAGTGGTGACCCTGCACCACTCTGTGATCAGTGTGATGCGCCCTTAACGGTGCGTCATATTTTAACAGAGTGTCAAGTTTTAGCTCCATTGTGCGTGCGTGTGTGTCTGCCTGTTGGCATAGTCAACGTTTTGGCAGACGACCCGCGTGCTGTAGAATGTGTTTTACGTTTAATTAATTACAGTGATTTTAATCGGCGCATTTGATTTTATATTGTCGGTTTTAGTGGGGACTCTATTCCCCAGTTGACATATGGCGCTCATGTCCTATGCGTTCTACAGTTCTTGAAACGTGGTTTTACTCTTTTATTGTTTTGTTTAATATGTTTTAGTGCGGTCGCTTTAGCATTTGTGCGCGTGCGTTTTAGCGTTTTTGACTATTTTGGGAAACGACGCGTGTACTGTAGAATGTGTTTTACGTTTTATTAGTGAAAGAGATCTTAATCGGCGCATTTGATGCGCTTAGTGTCCTTTAGTTTTGTAATTATATATTGTCTGTTTTAATGGGGACTCTACTCCCCGGTGGACATCTAGAGCTCATGGCCAATGGGTTCTACAGTTCTTGTCACGTGGATTTACACTTATGTTGTTTTGTTTAACATCTCTTAGTGTGGTTGTTTTAGCATTTGTGTGCTTGTTTTTTAGTGTTTTCGACTATGCGGATTTTTTCCGTATTTAAGTCTTTGAATTTTAAATTTTTACACGTAAGGGCGCTGATGACCTTTGGGTTTATTGCCCTTAACCCCATATCATCATCATCACCCTCGGCATATTCCTGTTCCGTGGAGGAACGAGGACTACCGGGACGCAGTTCGTGCCCGTAGAACTGCGCTTAGGGTGTTTCGTCGACACCCTACACTTGATAATTTGGTTACTTTTGAACAATTGCTCGCCAGGTCTCGTCGCGTTATTTAGCATAGCAAAAAGGCGCCCTGGACTAGTTTTGTCGAGTCTTTCCTATCTTGTTTGGGATATACCTTGTCGCTTCTCCGGTAAGGTGTTGGTTTGTACTGTTCCTGGCCTTCTGGATTCCAATGCCACCATAGTGGATCCGGCTGCCCTTGCTAACACTCTGGGTACTGCCTTTGAGGCGGTTTCCATTTCTGCCCATTTTCCGCCTGCTTTCGGACTGTCAAAGGCCAGTTGGTATCTGAGACCTATAACTTTCGGTCTGCTAATGAAGAGTGTTATAATGAACTTTTCACAATGAGGGAGCTGGAGCACGCTCTCCACTGCTCTAGGCTCTCCGCACTTGGGTCGGACGACATTCATGTCCTGATGTTACAGCATCTTTCAGCCGGCAGTAAACTCTTTCTCTTACAGGTCTATAACCGTGTTTGGCAAGACGGACGTTTTCCTACCGTTTGGCACGAAAACACCATTGTCGCTATACTTAAGCCTGAGAAGGATCGCCAACTACCGCCCTATCTGCCTCACCAGTTGCATTTGACAGGTGATGGAGCACATGATCAGCGGGCGGTTGAAATGGTGACTTCGGTCTCAAAAACTTCTAGCGAACGCTTAGTGCGGATTTCGTCGCCATCGCTCTACCGTCGACCATCTAGTGTCTCTGTCGACACATATTATGAATGGATTTCTGATAAAGTTTCAAACAGTAACTGTGTTTTTTTACCTGGAGGGCGCTTATGACACTTGTTGGAGGGGCGGCATTTTACGTACGCTTCACGCATGGAATTTACGCGGTCGTCTTCCCATACTTCTACGGGAGTTTATGACAGATCGCGGTCTTTGGTCTACGTGTGGTCTCGGATTTATCCAGTAGTTTCATTCAAGAGAACGGTGTATCGCAGGGCTCTGTACTAAGTGTCACACTTTGCAATTGCTATCAACCCATTGTTGACTGTTTTCCACCTGGTATTTCATCGTTCCTTTTTTGACGATTTTGCTATTTGTTGCAGTTCACGGCGGACCTGTATGCTCGAGCGCCGTCTCGGGAGCTGTATGGGCCATCTGTACGTCTGGAGTAACCCCAACGTGTTTAATTACTGAACCGAGGTATCCGACTGTATCAATTTCTGGCGCCGGAAGGTTTTCCCTCCGCCCTCTCTCCATCTTGGGCCGGAGATACTTCCGTTTACAGACGAGGTGAAATTTTTGGGATTGCTCTTTGATAGACAGGGGAGCTGGACTTTACAGATTACCTAATTAAAAGCAAGGTTCTCTTACTCTTTTACGTGTTTTAAGTGGCACATCCTGGGGAGCGGATCGGATCATCCTTCTGCGTCTTTATCGCCTTTTGGTCCGGTCCAAGCTTGATTACGGGTGTATTGTCTATTCATCGGTACGTCCATCTGTGTTACGCCGCCTTAATGCCATTCATCATCGTGGCATAAGAGTCGCTACAGGGGCCTCTCCAAATAGCCCTGTTATCAGTCTGTATGCTGAAGCTGCAGAGCCTCCGCTGTCCTTCAGGTGTGAGGTGCTTTTATGCAGCTATGCATGTCGAAACTCCAGCTTGCCTGACCACCCGTCCGTCGAGTTATTTTTCAAGGATTCCCTTGATCCTGAATATTTAATTAGCTCTTCTGCATTGCTCCCTCCAGGGGTTCGATTTCTACAGTTTCTTCTGCATCTGGACGTTACGCCAGCGGCGGCCCTTCCCAGGGGAGAAACGCGTTTTCCTTCATGGTTGCGCGCTGAGGCCCACTGTCACCTTGGGTTAATTTCGATGCCGAAGAACAACTTCGATGCGCTGAGTGTCTTTTAGCTGTGTGATTTTATATTGTCTTTTTATGGGGGTTCTATTCCCCAGTGGACATATGGCGCTCATGTCCCATGCGTTCTACAGTTCTTGACACGTCGTTTTGCTCTTCTATTTTTTTACCCTGTTACTTGTGGCGGTTTTAGAACTTCAGGTGCAATTCGGCGACTTTCATTTTATATATACTGATGGGTCTAAGACTAATGTTGGAGTAGGGTGTGCCTTTGCTTTTGGTCAACGTAGTTTTACCTTTCGTTTAACCGGGCGATGTTCAATTTTTACTGCCGAGCTTTTTGGTATTTATCAGTCACTTTTATACGTCCAGCGGCACGACTTACGGCACTGTTTTATTTGTTCAGGATCTCTGAGTGCTCATCGAAGTATTCGCTCATCAAAGTACACTTACCGCCCGCTCGTACAGCGCATACATGACCTGCTCCACTCGCTTGGTGCTTCTGGCATCAGTGTGTCCTTCGTGTGGATTCCAGGTCATGTGGGCATCTCAGGGAACGAGTCTGCCGACGCCGAGCCAAATCGGCGATTTTATCCCCAAGATATTTTACCTCTGTTGTTCCCTTGTCGGGTGTGTGTGTTATTTTACGTCACTGCATCCTCTCGCTTTTGCGCGATGAGTGGAATGCCCTCCAGGGAAACAAGTAGCAGGAGGTTAAACCTCTCCGGTTAGTCTGGGGTACCTGTTCTCGCTATTCCCGTCGGGAAGAGCTAATTTTAGCTCCTCTACGTACCGGAAATTGCTTTTTTAGTCATAGATATCTGCTCTGTGGTGATCCCGCACCACTGTGTGAACACTGTAATGCGCTTAACGGTGCGTCATGTTTTAACAGAGTGTCAAGTTTTAGCTCCATTGCGCGTGCGTGTGTGTCTGTCTGTTGGCATAGCCAACGTTTTGGCAGACGATGCGCATGCTGTAGAATGTCTTTTACGTTTTATCAGAAACATTGGTTTTAGCCGACGCATTTGATGCGCTGAGTGTCTTTTAGCTGTGTGATTTTATATTGTCTTTTTATGGGGTTCTATTCCCCAGTGGACATATGGCGCTCATGTCCCATGCGTTCTACAGTTCTTGACACGTCGTTTTGCTCTTGTATTTTTTTACCCTGTTACTTGTGGCGGTTTTAAACGTTGATGGCTTGTTTTATACTGTTTTTGCCTATGCGGTTTTTTACCCGTATTTTGTTTTTGGATTTTAAATCTTATACTTTATAAGGGCTCTGATGACCTTGGCTGTTTAGGGCCCTTAAACCGCATCTCTTCATCATCATCACCATCATCATCAATTGTACCAGTGTGCGCAATTCGCAAAACAGCGTTCCACTGATCTCTTTGGGATATACCATTTAAAGCATGTAAAACATAAAGCTAAAGTTTTCACTTTTCTTTGAGGTAGAACATTCGAGAGGACCAATTACGGTTTCTGTCCAAAATCAATATTAGAAGTTTTATCTCACCTGCGAAAGGGTGTTTTTCAGACCCATTATGTAGAGAAGGTGAAGGAATTATCATTCGACAGCGGACGTTCATCTAGATCTTACTAGAACTTAACCGGCGGTGGTGTGCTGGGATGTGGTTCACCCTAAGTAATATATTTGTAATAACTGCTATAAATCGGAATCGTTATTTGCTGTATAGTTCAAGCTAGCTGCAACCAGATGTCGCTAAAACGCGTTAAACAATTATTCATTAATTTGTGCTCAATCAGTCGTCATGAAAATGTTAGTCGGAGCGCGCTGGGGTTTGTGACACGTCGCCACACCACTCTTGTGGCGACGTTATTGAAAGTCAAGGTAAGTGTTTTTTCGTGTAATATGAATTTCCCTGCGCAATGTCCGTCAACATTCTTTCAGTGTTACCAATTACGTTTCAGATAGAGTCCTATGGGCCTGAAGGAGAGAACATTATCTGCGGAAAAATGATCGCAAGACGAAATACACGTCTATATAGTGTGGCGTTAATCTATGTATGGATCAAATTGGTGTTATGTAATGACTGTACTAGGAAGTAATAACAATAAATTGATTGTAATTGTGACTTGGGTTCCATATATGAAGAGATATTAAACATGCAATAAAACATTAAATTTTAAGAAAGGAATTATGAGTGTGGTATATTTTTCGTATCACAGTTTGTTTAGTATTTAAAATTAATAAAATAGCATTTATTACTTATGAAATTTTTGAATTGCATTTGAATGTAAAAGTACATTTACAAACAAGAATCTGCGGTTGTCACATGTAACAATATAAACTTTCTGCGCCGCTAATAAATACTTTGCATAAAGGAACACTAGTCCATTAGTTGTATTGTTTAAACTATTATTACGATTGTTTATCAGGAATTGTTCAAAGAACAAATATCTGTAACAAATACTACATGTCTTGTATTATTTAAAACAGTGATAATACAGAAAACCTGAGTGAGGTTCCACACACCCCGCAGATCGCTGATGTTACAATTCTAGGCCACACCACTGCGGGATTAAATCCGTTATATATACTCCATACTCAGATGCAGTAACATACCACTGGAATTTTTGATATGAACGAAAAGTCCACCGGGAACTACTGTAGCTGACTAATACATCTACCGAACTCTTAAGATGGAAGACCACGTGTAACGTACTTCACGATAGAATTATTGATGGCAACAACGAAAAACGGCAAAAACCACAGCCAACGTTTTAATACAATTCGGTTTGTAAAGTTTCTATGTCAACAAGCAGTAAATCATGCGCCCCTTCAGTCTTAGAAAGTATCTGGCGAGGGAAATCGGCGGTCAACTGGGAGTTAGATAACGATTCCGAAATTTCAGGTTTGGTACAATGATGGCCATGAGACAAGCTATAAGAAGCTTAGCAGTTGACCATATACATTTATAGAACTACAAGTGGTAATTGAGTGCCTATAAAATAGGGCCAGCTCCAGGTAACGGTTAATGTCACGTTGAAATACTCGGGATTAAACCATACAAAAATATTCCTGCCATTCTTCACGTTTCTTAGTAAGGCGACAACAATGGTTGTAAATGGATGAGCTGGGAACAGCAAAAACGGTGATACAGATTATCAAAACACTCTATTTCATCAACGAATCTGTGAGTATTTGATTTAGCACCGGGAAAAGTAGACAGAGTCTCACTTTGCAACTACATGATGAAGCTTGTCCCATAATACAACTGAAGGTTTCAAATGACTAAAGGACAATAAAACTAATCCAAGATACCTCATTTCTGTCCTCAGTGTTGCGTCAGTCCCTTGCGCGAACATATCATGATAAGGGACAGGATTTTCGATAGTAAGGTGTTGCTGAGTATAATTGGCGCGTCTCTACGAATACGAAAACCCACTCAGAAATCTTGGGACTGCCATTCCTGCGATGAAAATCTGTCTGAAAGAATGACCAGAAGATGGGCTCGAAAACGTTGAGAGAATTAAGGTGACCCACTGTCATGTTAACCTCTTCGAAAACGCGCTGTTTGGTAGCAGCTAGACATATCTAAAAATCCAGGCGGATACATTTAGGTGGGACGTAATGAGCGAAAAAGCTGGTGAAAAAGAGGAAATGATCATTAGATCAAGTATAACAGTTAAGGTGTCACTGAGGACGATGTTCCAGCTGTTCATTGAAATATGATACATTTAAGTGTGAAAGAATGCTGGGTAAATCGGGAAAAAAGTGAGTTCACCCGCGTTTAAAAGAGAGAGATCATTCTGTATAAAAGCGGCGAAATAAGTACTGCTCGCGCAAGCACTAAGCGAACCCAAACATACATCGCGAGCTTTCAAATCTTCCAAAAGAACGTTTACGTCCCTGGAGGCTGGTACACGAAATGCATAATGCTCATGATGGTGAACGAAGGTGAAAGTTGTATATACACGACACAAAGGGAAAGAACAAACCTAAGACACTTTAACGTAAATCAAAAAACCTACATGCTTGTATAAAGACCCGAGACTGGCAAGTACTTGTTTGCGAATGAGAAAAATGAAGCCTCCATGTGCAGAGGTGACTCCATGGGTACGAGTACATGGTGGCAGGTTATCGGGATGTTTCGGATATCAAATGAACTGTATGCATTTGTTAGGCCGAAACTTAGTCTCCTGCAAGTAAACGATTTTGTCACAGTAGTAATGAAACAGGGGTTCAGTTTTCGCCTATGGATAGACACAACAGCTACATTCCATATTAGAATGGACATTGGTAAAGGAATAAACCTTATATTTACCAGGGATTTTCAAAGTGAACATTTTTTTGAAGTTGAACTCGGATGTATGTATTGCGTTTGATTTAGGATGCATACACTCCTCGGGGGCAGTTTCCTTCATCCTGTTCGGAATTAATTCCAACCCCAAAAATCGGCTTGCTGTGGTAAATAGTCTTGAAATATCCCGCCAAGCGCTTTGTTCTGCACAAGCAGTTTGAGATTTAGCACTCTGCGGTGGAGAGGTAGCTAGTCTAAGCATTTTCCAAGTGATGACGGGAATTTCAGGAAATCCACTCGGGAGTACTCAGATGTAATCTTCCTCGGTGAGATTTGAAAGGCAAATATTTTTTTAGACACAGTGAAGTAAGCGTTGGCTTTAAAGAGCTACGAGATTAAGCTCCACGTGGACGGTACTCTTAGCCATACCTACTTAACGACATCTTCGCAGTGCTGACGCGGCGGCAATGCATGCAAAAGTGCTGCATCAAAGGAGTGATGTCTGATGTGTTATATGCTTCCCTGCTTCTCTTTAACCTGGAGTACATAGATGGCCTTTTCAACCAAGTACCGCGGACAGTTTGAGAACAATGCTGAATGATTTCCGTTACACTTATTAAAGAAAGTGCGAAGGTATGTTCACTAATCATGAAAGGAGATACATAGTGAGACGTAGATAGAAACAGTGATTCTTCAAAAACCCCGTGGTGGACCAAAACCTTTCCTTTTAATATGCTGAATCTGACCACAATCTTACCCTGCGTCACAAATCTTGGGCAGACCCATTTCCTAAAATGCGAAACACAGGTTATGGGCTCACACTAATGTTGCATCAAGTCTCTCTTGGACGACAGGACGACAATCAACGACCTCGTCGTCTATTCCACTACGGTGAATATCCGTGACCGTATACGCCTCCTAGGGATAATAAACTGTTATCGGTGCCTCCTTCCGTGTGCCACCAAAACCCAAACACCACACAACGAGCTGCTTGTAGGACTGAGAATTTGCAGCTCGCACTCTATTTAGTGTAATGCAGACCTACTGCGGGTCTTTGAGGACAGTAAAGAAAACCTCTCGAAAGCAGCGCTGTCAGCGCTTCCGTTCCCTCTTCTCTACTTCCACTTATAACCGGGAACTCCATTATTGCCCTTGGAGATGCTTTTCAGCAGATTCACGACGCCTGGTAACCACTGGTTTCCTTTCCCAAGAAACTAAGTCTCACACAGTAGCGGTATAGTGCATAAAACCAGTAGCTGCTCGCGGTGTACGAGGCCATTAAAGCTATCCGCACCTATTGGAAGGCCGCTAATTCAGGGTGTTCATGGTCCAACTGTGGACCTATGCCTTCCAGCAGATAGCTAATAAGTGCTTACCGCGGCGGCAGAACCACCTAACGCAGTTCACCAAAGATATCCTTATCGTCACGGCCGCAACTACGTAGCCGCAGGTACTGTGTTCCGTGTCCACTCGATCGCGGTGCTGGTGGATCCTGTTGTATTCACCAAAATCCAACAGCAGGACACCGAGATTACTGTTTTCTTTCTTCTTGGAGGAGGAAACCAGCCTCAATCTGGAAAACTGCGCTCTCCTATGTCTACAAGTGAAATTTAACTGCGATCTGCGCAACGGGAAGCTTCATTCGTATTGCGCGGTCTATTTGCGGAGACAGGCCGTTCATTCGTTACAAGACCGTGAGGTATTACACGCCTAATGTGACTTAGGCACAATAAAACATGATATAAAACCCCGAAATTTCCGAACATTAAAATGTTACCTCTGTCAATACGCAGATAAATCCGTTCTTAATAAGAATGCCCTAGTAATAGATAAACACAACACTATTTCGAGAAAACTGAGGCCCTTATAACAAACAAACAGATTATCCTATAAGCAATATAAACATACAGTGTCTTCGTTTTGTGCCACGGCCGCGGATCGCACGTCTGTATGCTTGCGCACTGTCCTCTAGACTGCGGGGTTTTCCGTTCCGTAGCCCCTGCATTGCATACTCACGAGTGTTAATAACATATATGTAATAAGTATTATCCTTTTTACGTGTTGTTGAAGGTGGTGTCTATCTGCGCGTGGACATACTCATCAACGTCGGATGAAATCACCATTCACACATATAACTTCTTCCTGGGTAATATTCGCAATTTCTACTTTAATATTGTCCTTAAATTCGTATGTGGTGTGGCATTGTTCTTATAAACTTTATTTTTTAACGTTTAGCGATCCTGTTGTTCTAAATTTATTGATCAAACATCTCACAGTGTCTGTATCCGGAACTGGATAACCAGGAAATTGCTACTGAAATTGTCTACATGATGAGTTTTCACGTCAGTGTGGTACACAGAAATGCGTTGTTCAAACGCGAAGACATTTCCGTGGACTAATAAGAGAATAACATTCCTAAGGAAATTACACACTATACTTGTATTGTCGAAACACTTCTGAAACACGAAGGGAAATCAACGACTACGACAACTCACAGGTGATAAACGTACGCTTGACACGTGCTACGCAGAGGTATAATACCATCTCGGCTGATACACAAATAAAGTTGTTGTGACCTTGGCATAAAACGAAGACACTGTATAAACATCCTAATAATAGGGAAGAAGGATTAAGGTTAACCAGGCTTGGTTTCTTGCTTTACAACGCCTTCTTATCGACCACCACCATAGCTAGTCACAACAGAGCTGACTATACACAAGCAACCAAGCACTCATACAGCATAAGTTAACATTCCCTGGTAAATGAACCCGCAGTCACCAGCCGTCCTTGCCAGTGCTCTGCGCATTTTCTCCACAGCTGAATACGAATAGTTAAGATTTACCAACTTTATTATTCAACCATATCCTGCAATGCATGCTATATTTTACTAACTATGCCGACCGAGAAGGCCTACCATGATATTTGTAACAGTCCTGTGCATAAAGAATATGAAAATAAGCGATAGTGCATGAGATAGTCGTGCGACTGTAATTCGTAAGAATTTTCTCTATAAATCAAAAGCACATCAACTATTTCAAAAGTACGGTTTGCAACAACTACGTATTTTCCCCAGGTATAAGAAGCACAATTAGGGTAATATATACTTATATATACAATATATGGTTTTTTAATTTCGATACTAAACCACTGTTCAGTCTCTTATACATTTGACCAAAATAATAAATAGCTTAAACAGTGCTTGAAACATTTAAAAATTACAAACTAGCTCAAAATAGTCCAAAAAGCATGTGCGTGACTATGACGGGCTAGTTTTTAAAGGAGTTGGGACTTTTACGTGAGGTCTTCTTTGAGAGCTATAAAAACAATATTAATTTGAACTTTAAATGCACTACTGTAATATTTGGAGAAAAACATAAACTTGCAAAAGAAGAACGAAGGACAGGAAACCGAAAGAAGGAAAACACTAGGATATGGAAGTGATCCCTCGTCAGATTTTAGAGATGCTTTACATTAAGTTAATTTTAAATCAAAAATGAAAACCAATAACATGTACTTACTCCAGATGCGTCTTCTGTACGTCGAAATCTTTGAATGTGATCTCGATTATCTCATCACGACTAGCTTTGAAAGCGTAGAGAAGACAGTTAATATCGTCTTGGTAAGGATGAGGATAGTCTGGACTGTTGAATGTCCCGTACTCCTTACCATATGTATCGGAGAACTGCAGACATTCACACCCTGCAACACAAGTACAATCTCCAGTTACAGGCTACTCTCATCATTTGGAATACTGAATATTCCAAAATAGCCAGACAATTGCTGACATTCTCACCCTGCAACACAAGTACAAGCTTCAGCATTACGTTCTGTCACATAACTTGGACTACCGAAGGTTCCACCCGAATCGCGGAACTGACGGCATATACACCACACAATACAAGCAAATATCTCCAGCAGGATGCTCTCTCGTTCACTGAGAATAGGTAGTGGACGTTGTACAGACTGCCGATATTAACACTCTATAGTAAAAACATAATCTTCAGTATAGTCTCTCTCGTGTACTTAGAATGCGGAAAATCTACATCACACCCGGCAACACATGTACAAATGTGCATAAGTAGTCTCTCTTGCAGAATGTTTACTAACTTAAAGTTTCATACATTTCGAAGAACTGCCGAACTTTATACACTGCAATTCAAGCACAATGTCCATTATAATACATCATTTTTCCCCTTCCTTAGAGATATATTTCCTCAGATTACTGAAATAGGCAGATAGTATAAATTTCACAAAGTCTGTTTAGCATTTAATTGCCGTTTATATCAGGGCTTTAAGCGTGTGAAACATCATACGCTGTGTATTAAGAAGTTGAGCTTTTCTTTCCAGGTGCAGACGCTTCAACCAGCTATCCAGAACACGTGAAACTACTATCCGAAGGGAGAAAAGGGGTGTTCTTATTTAGCAATTAGGCCAGGTAAGGCCTACACCGGCATCAAAGGTACAAGGTTTATAGATACCAGCTGACATGTTTCTTATTCGACAAAAGAAACTTCATCGTGCCGACAGGCTTCCTTTAGTTAAACTTTGCTGTCTAGGTTATGCAATATAGGAGTTTGAGGAAGACCGAGTTGTAACAATAGTTTCGGGATTAGGGACACATATCAATATTATTATAATCGATGTGTTACAACATTATATCAAAGGTAAACGATTTCCTCTCCACATTACAAACTTCATAACTATCGCATATATTACAGCATTCATTTCACGATCATTCTTATATGCATTTACCTTCATCAATGAACGAGCAGTTGTCCATGAAGTTATTTTGAATTAGAATACGGCTGTTACGTTGGATTTCATGCACACGCTTACGACATTTAGCTTTCCGGGTCCAAAATTTTTTTTGTTTATCATTCATTCATGCAAAGCTGTTTCCACTTTCAAATGTTCATAAGCAACAGCCAATCTGGTCTTCCCCCCGAGGAGCTCATTTCGTGTGAGTACGGGTTTGGTGAACCCGGGAACCCGAGCCTCTCATCACCATCGTCATTCCTCCACCCTCGTCCTGTCGAGGTGGGTTCGTCCTCGTGTGACCGGCGGACACAAGGCAGGCTCTCGTGCGTACTGTGCATTTATTCTATGCCGCCCCTCGCCATCGTTTCTTCCTTCCCTAGCCTCTATTTCCGAATATTTCGCACCACCACCATTGACAAATCTCTCTTCCTTCCTCGGTGGCCTACCTTGCGTGCGAAACGCCCTCACACTTTTTGGTTTATTTTACGCTTTTCTTTGTTTTAATCCTCCGTGGACACAGCCTGACGGATACCCGCGCACTGGGTGCGCAGCTGGATGAGTGCGTAATGGCGTCATCCACAAAACCCGGGGTCGACATGTAGGGCCTGTGTTCATATCCGATGTACAACTGCAGTCCCGCGGGGGACCATTGCATGGGCTGCTGACTCCTCAGGGCCATTCGGTCCCTCTGTTTATGTCCTGGGAGGTGTGCCACTCACCCAAGCCGGGGTAACGCCTGAGAAGTCAGAGCCCGAGGTCGGAGACGGTTGCAATAGTGCAGCATTTCTTTTGCTATGGAGCCCTCTTTCTCCCTTACTAATAAGAAGCGCCTAAAAGTCTTAGTAACAGAAATAACACCACCGAAATCAGGTTGTTACATGCTAATTACCCGAACGGACCATTTTTCGAGCACAACCATTTTATTATTCAGAAGGATATTGACTCTATTGCTGGTTCGGTTCATTATTGCACCCGACTTCGGAATGGTTCTTGGTTAGTTTAAAGCAAGTCCGAACAACAAACTCAGTCGTTGTTGCGCGCCACGATTCACCGCGGTTTTCCCATCCTTGCTGAGAAGTACTGCACCCTTAATTCCTGTCGAGGTGTCGTCACAAACCCTAGCCTCGATATATGTAGGACGATGAACTGATCGGGCATCTTTCCGACCAAAAGGTGACAGCGGCACATTGAGTATGCAAGCTAAACGCGACGGTGTGTTGGTATTCACTCGTACTCTGTTTCTCACTTTCGATGGCGTAGATCTGCTCACGAGTCTTACAGCAGGGTACGAACGCATTGCGGTTAGGCCCTATTTTCCCAGACCTCTGCATTGTTTCAAATGTCAACGTTTTGAGCATACTCAAGTGTCTTGTAAGGGTGTCGTTTCCATCTGTGCCTCCTGTAGTCAGCCCTCACACGATTGTACCTGTTCATCTGCCCCCCTCTGCGTTAATTGCAAAGTGTCCCATTCTGCGTCATTTGCCGACTGTCCGCGGTACTTGGACGAGAAGGCGCTCCAGGAGATCCGGGTAAAGAAAAAACTATCCTGCGCTGAAGCCCGGAGCCGTTACTATATGCGCCAACCTGCGCTCCTGCGATCGGGTTCATTCAGCTCTGTTGTTGCCTCACCAGTACCCCGGAAGGATGCCGAAATTCAGACCTGGTCCATGACTGTCTTGACGGCAACTACCATCCGGCCGTCAATCTCTGGGACAGTTATGAAGTTATCTAAAGCTGGTCCTAAGGTACTGAAGTCAGAAGGCACTGTTAAGAAATCCAAGCAGAAACTTCGTATGGAAGATTTTCTTAAAGACACCCCGCGTGCGCGCGGTAAGTAAAGTTCACCTTCTCCTCCGCCTCGGAGGTCAGCTCAGCGGCACCCTCACCCTTTGCCATCCTGAATCGATTCTCGGCGCTTGAATCCGTTTGTGAAACTGAGCACTTGGGCCCTCCCTTCGAGTAGGCTATGGTATCTGACCAACTCCATTCCAAAAGCCCTAGCCCCAATGTTAAGCAGAAGGTTATTTTGAGCCACTCTTCTAAGTAGACAGTTTATCTCTTTTATTCATGGATATCCTGACCTGGAATTTACGTGGTGTACGATCGCATAGGGCGAAACTGCAATTTTTATTGCGTTCCCATTCACCTATGGTCGTGTGTTTGCAGAAGACCAAGCTGCGTCCACACGATACTTTTGATCTCCGGGGGTATACTCCGGTTCGCTACGATCTTGCATCGGATGAGGGTACTCCTACTCATGGAGGTGTCATGCTATTTGTGCGTAACGACGTTCATTTTCAGCCTCTCACACTATCGTCCGACTTGCAAGCAGTTGCTGTTAGGATTTAATTACCCAAAATTTTCTTTTCTATTTGCCTTCTCTCTTCACCTCCATCATCTCCCCTCGCTAACGCGGACATTCGAGATCTGCTGTCCGGTCTCCCAATACCATTTCTTCTGTTGGGAGGTTTTAATGCCCATCAACCCCTGTGGGGTTCGCCTAGGGTGTGTGCAAGGGGAAAGTTTTTTTCCGACATTTTTGCTGAGTTCAACCTCCCTATTCTCAATACAGATTAGCCTACTTTTCTTTCAGTTTCTTCTGACACATTTTCTCACTTGGACATTGCTGTTTGCTCAATCCAACTTGGTTCTCGTCTGCAGTGGAACGTCGTCTCTGACAACTACTCCAGCGATCACTACTCCTGCATGGTGTCTCTCCTGTCTCACCACGTCCAGCATTCCAGAGCACGTACCTGGCTTTTCCATAAAGCCGACGCGAGACTATATTCCAGCCTCGTGTCATTTGTGGACCAGCCCTTTACAGATGTGAACCAAATGGTGCAGCACCTTACCTCTACGATTCTATCTGCCGCCGAACGCACAATTCCCCGTTCGTCCTCACACCCTCGGCACATTCCTGTTCCGTGGTGGACCAAAGACTGTCGGGACGCCGTTCATGCCCGTAGAGCTGCACTCAGGACGTTTCGGCGACACCCTACACTTGATAATTGGTTACTTTCAAACAATCGCGTGCCAGGGCTTGTGGCATTATTCAGGATAGCATGAAGGCAGCATGCACTCGTTTTGTCGATTTCTTTTAATCGCTTCACACCTTCCTCTGTTTTTGGGATAAACTTCGTCGCTTCTCCGGTAAAGTGTCGCACTGTACTGTGTCTGGCTTTCAGATTTCCAATGGCACCATAGTGGATCCGGTTGCCATTGCTAACACTTTTGGTGCTGCCTTTGAGACGGTTTTCAGTTCTGACCATTATTCGGCCACTCTCAAATACCGGCTAGATTTCCTGATATGTAGTTTTTGATCTCCTAATCAGGAGTGTTGTAATGACCATTTCTCAATGAGGAAATTGGAGCACGCCCTTCATTTCTATAGACGCTCTGCTCCTGGGCCGAACGGCATTCATATCTTGATGTTACAGAACATTTCAACCGACAGTAAACTCTTTCTATTACAGGTGCATAACCGTATTTGGCAAGTCGGCGTTTTTCCATCAGTTTGGCAAGACGCAACCATCGTCCATATACTTAATCCTAGGAAGGATCGCCAACTGCCTTCCAGCTACCGCCCTATCTCCTTAACCAGTTGTGTTTGCAAGGTGATGGAGGCATGATCAACGGGCGGTTGTGATGATAATGAGATGCGGTTTAAGGGCGCAAAACAGCTAAGGTCATCAGCGCCCTTACAAAGTATAAAATGTACTGTCCAAAAATAAAAGTCCGATAAAAAACCGCATAATTAAAAACGGGACCCAAACCGACGAGTCCAAAAGGTAAAAAACAAAACACCAAATACCAAAAACGAACACACTAAAACCATGGTCAATAAAAGAGTAAAACAACGTGTCAAGAACTGTAGAATTCAGGGACACGAGCGCCAATGTCCACTGTGGAGAAGATGCCCCATTAAAAACCAAGATAAAATCACACAGTCAAAAGACGCTCAGCGCATCAAATGCGTCTGGTAAATCCAATGTCATTGATAAAACGTAAAAGACACTCTACAGCACGCGCGTCGTCTACCAAACCTTTGGCTAGGCCAACAGGCAGACCAACACGAACGCGCAAAGGAGCTAAAACTTGACACACTGTTAAAACATGACGCACCTCAAAGGGTGCACAACACTGCTCAAAGTGTGGTGAGGGGTCACCACTGAGCAAGTATCTATGGCTAAAATGACAATGTCCGATTCGTAAGCGAGCTAAAATTACCTCTTCCGGACGACACGAACGAGAAGAGGTACCCCAAATTAACGGGAGAGGCTTAACCTCCCGCAACTTGTTCCCTCGGAGGGCCGTCCACTCATCCCTCCAAAGCTGGAGGATGCGGCTACGTAAAATAACAAACAAATCTGTGGAGGGAACAACAGAAGTAAAAGAACTGGGTAATAAAATCGCCGTTTTGGCAGCGGCGTCGGCAGACTCATTACCTGAGATGCCCACATGACCTGGAATCCACAAGAAAGAGACGCTGATACCAGAGACACCAAGCGAGTGGAGCAGGTCATGTATGCGCTGTACGAGTGGATGGAAATGGTACAGCGCGTTAATACTCTGAAGGGCAATCAGAGAGTCCGTACAAATAACACAGTGCCGCAAGTCGTGCCGCTGAATGTATAAAACAGATTGATAAATGCTAAAAACTTCGGTGGTAAAATTGAACATTGTCCAGGTAAACGAAACGTAAAACTGCATGGACCAAAAGCAAAGGCACATCCAACTCCAGCATCAGTCTTAGATCCATCGGTAAAGATAAAGTGAAAATCCCCGAATTGGGCTCGTACTTCTAAAAAAGCCGATCTAAAGACTGAAGAAGGGGTCTCAGTCTTCGGCATCGACGTTAGCCCAAGGTGACAGTGGGCCTCAGCGCGCAACTATGGAGGAAAAACCGTTTCTCCCCTGGGAAGTGCCGGCGCTGGCGTAACGTCCAAATGCCGAAGGAGTTGTCGAAATCGAACCCCTGGAGGTAGTAATGCAGAGGAGCTAACGAAATATTGTCGATCAAGAGAATCCTCGTAAACTAAATCGAAGGACGGGTGGTTAGGTAAGCTTGAGAGCCGACAAGCATAGCTGCACAAAAGGATCTCACGCCGGAAGGACAGCGGTGGCTCTGCAGCTTCTGCGTACAGACTGGGTACAGCGCCAGTTGAAAGGCCCCTGTAGCGACTCTTATGCCAAGATGGTGAATGGCATTCAAACGACGTAACACAGATGGACGTGCCGACGAATAAACAATACACCCGTAATCAAGCTTGCATCGGACCAAAGAGCCATAAAGGCGAAGAAGGACGGTCCGATAAGCTCCCCAGGATGTGTCATTTAAAACACGTAAAATATTAAGAGAACGGTCACATTTTGCTTTTAAAAGGAAACGTGAGAGGTCCAGCTCAGCTTCCGGTCAAAGACCAACCCCAAAAATTTCACCTCGTCCGCAAATGGAAGGACCTCCGACCCAAGATGGAGAGAGGGCGGAAAGAAAGCCTTCCGGCGCCAAAAGTTAATGCAGACGGATTTCTCGGCTGAGACATTTAAGCCGTTAGCGTTACTCCAGGCGTAGAGACGGTCAATACAGCTCTGGAGACGGCGTTCGAGTAGACAGGTCCGCCGTGAACTGCAGTAAATGGCAAAATCGTCAAGAAAAATGGACGATAAAATGCCAGGTGGAATACAATCAACAATGGGGTTGATAGCAATTACAAAAAGTGTGACACTGTGTACAGAGCCCTGTGGTTCTCCGTTCTCTTGAATAAAAAGACTAGATAAAACCGAGCCCACACGTACCCGAAAGACGCGGTCCGTCATAAGCTCCCGAAGAAATATGGGAAGACGTCCGCGGAAATTCCATGCACGGAGTGTACGTAAAATGCCGCCACTCCAACAAGGGTCATAAGCTTTCTCCAGGTCAAAAAATACAGCCACGGTTTGACACTTTCTCAGAAATCCATTCATAATATGCGTCGACAGGGACACCAGATGGTCGACGGTAGAGCGATAGCGGCGAAATCCACAGAGAGTTCGCTAGAAGTTTCTGAGACTCAAGCCACCATGTCAACCGCCCGTTGATCATGCGCTCCATCACCTTGCAAACGCAACTGGTGAGGGAGATAGGGCGGTAGGTGGAAGGTAGTTGGCGATCCTTCCCAGGCTTAAGTATAAGGACAATGGTGGCTTCGCGCCAAACGGAGGGGAAAAAGCCGTCTTGTCAAATACGGTTATAGACCTGTAAGAGAAAGAGTTTACTGTCGCCTGAAAGGTTCTTTAACATGAGGACATGAATGCCGTCCGGGCCAGGAGCGGAGTGCCTAGAGCAATGAAGAGCGTGCTCCAGCGCCCTCATTGTGAAAAGTTCATTATAACGCTCATTATTAGCAGACCGAAAATTAAAGCTTTCGAAATCCAGCCGGTGTTTGATACAGCAAAAGTCGGCGGAATAATGGTCTGAACTGGAAAGCGCCTCAAAGGCAGCACCCAGAGTGTTAGCGATGGCAGCCGGATGCACTATGGTGGCATTGGAAACCTGGAGGCCAGAAACAGTACAATGCGACTCTTTACCTAAGAAGCGACGAAGTTTATCCCAAACAAGAGATGAAGGCGTAAAGCGATTAAAAGACTCGACAAAACGAGTCAACAACGCCTTCTTGCTAACCTGAATAATGCGAGGAGCATTTGCGCGCAATTGTTTACAAGTTACGAAATTATCAATTGTAGGGTGTCGCCGAAACACCCTGAGTGCAGTTCTACGGGCACGAACGGCGCCCCGACAATCCGCGTTCCACCACGGAACAGGCGGTCACCGAGGTTGAGAGGATGAACGGGGAATTGCGCGTTCGGCGGCAGAGAAAGTCGTAGACGTAGGGTGCTGCACTCGTTGGTTAATGTCGGCGAAGGGCTGATCGCGAAAATGCAAGAGGCTGGAATACAAGCTCCAGTCGGCTTTTGTGGATATCCAGGTAGGTACTTTCTAATGCTGTACGTGGTGTGACAGAAGAGAAACGATGCAGGGGTAATGGTCCCTGGAGTAGGTGTCAGCGACGACGTTCCACTGAAGACGACTAGCAACCTGGAGTGAGCAAACGGCAAGGTCCAAGTGGGAAAATGTACCGGAAGAATCAGAAAGAAATGTAGGCTCACCTGTATTGAGTATTGAGAGATTGAACTGATCAAAAATGTCGGAAAGAAGAGTTCCCCTCGCACAAGCCCTTGGCGAACCCCACAGGGGGTAATGGGAATTAAAACCTCCCAACAGAACAAACGGTGTTGGGAGAGCGGACAAGAGATCTCGAAGGTCCGCGTTAGCGAGGGAAGACGATGGAGGTGAATATACGGAGCAAACAGAAAAGAAAAACTCGGGTAACAGCAGTCTAATGGCAACAGCTTGCAAGTCGGACGTAAGAGTGCGATGTTGAAAATGCACGTCGTTACGCACTAACAACATGACACCTCCATGAGCAGGAATACCCTCCTCCCTTTCAAGGTCGTAGCGAACCGGAGTATATCCTTGGAGATCAAAAGGATCACGAGGGCGAAGCTTAGTCTCCTGCAAATACACGACCATAGGCGAATGGGAACGCAATAAAAGTTGCAGTTCCGCCCTATGCGATCGTACCCCACGTACATTCCAGGTCAGGATAGCCATTAAGAAAAAGAGATAAACTGTCTATTTATAAGGGCGGCTTAAAATCACCTTTTGTTTAATCTTTGGGCTCGGGCTTTTGGTATGGGGTTGGTCAGACTCCATAGCCTCCTCGAAGGGAGGGCCCACGCGCTCAGAGCCAGAAACCGATTCAAGCGCCCTGAATCGGTTCTGGGTGGCGATGGGTGAGGGTTGCCGCTGAGCGCGGCTTGTTCCAGGAGCTTCCTGGGACTGCGACCTCCGAGGAGGAGAAGGTTAACTTATCTTACCGCGCGCACGCGGAGGGTCCTTCAAAAAATCTTCCCTATGAAGTTTCTGCTTTGGTTTCTTTTCAGCGGCTTGCGACTTCATTGACTTGGGACCAGGTTTATAGGGCTTGGTAACTAGCTTTAATGGACGCCCGGATGGTAGTGGCGGTTAATGCAGTCATGGTCCAGGTCTGAGTTTCGGCATCTGCGCGTGGTACTGGCGAGGCAACAACAGAACTAAATGTGCCAGATCGCAGGAGGGAAGGTTGGCGCGCATGATAACGCCTCCGGGCTTCAGCGAAGCAGAGGTCTTCCTTTACCCGGATCTCCTGGATCGCCTTCTCGTCCAAGTACCGCGGACAGTCAGCAAATGACGCAGAATGAGACCCTTTACAATTAACGCAGACGGGGGCTGTTGAACAGGTACCTTCGTGTGACGGCTGGCTACATGTTGCACAGATGTTAACGGCACTCTTACATGAGACTTGCGTATGCCCAAAACGTTGGCATTTAAAACAACGCAGAGGTCTAGGAATATAAGGCCTCACAGAAATCCGTTCGCACCCTTTGGAAATGCTCGTGGGCAGATCGACGCCATCAAATGTTAGAAACAGGGTACGAGTGGGTACCAATACGCCGTCACGTTTGGCCTGCACTCGATGCACTGCTTTCAGTTTTTGATCGGATAGATATTCGACTAGATCCTCGTCCGATATACCATCGAGGCTATGGGTGGTAACGACGCCCCTACAAGGAATTCAATGTGCGGTGCTTCACGACGCGGATGGGATAACTGTGGAGAAGCGTAGCGCGCAACAAGTTCTTACTTTGCTGATCGGACTTAGTTTGTGCCAATAAGGAACCATTCCGCACGAGTGCAGGATTGAACCGCACCAGCAATAACATCTATGCCCTTCTGAATTATAAAAGGGTTCAGCTTCTCAAAGTTTTGTCCTTCTTCTGTTCTTGAAATGACCAAGTAACAACCAGATGTCGGCGGTGCTACTTCTGTTACAATAACTTTTCGGCGCTTGTTTGTATTAATGGTGGAAGTGTGCTCCATAGCGAAATAAATACTCCACCATTGCAACCGACTCCGACCTCGGGCTCTGACCTCCCGGGCGTTACCCCGGCTTGGGTGAGTGGCCTATCTATACCAGACTCACCCCAGGGTCACACCTCCCAGAACATAGACAGAGGGACCCAATCGCCGTCAGAAGTCAGCAGCTCATGCAATGGCCCCCCCGCGGGACTGCAGTTGAACAGCGGATACGAACACAAACCCTACATAACGACCCCGGGTGTTGGGGATGGCGCCATTACGCACTCACCCAGCTGCGCCCCCGTGCGCGGTTATCCGTCAGGTTGTGTCCACGGAGGATTAAAAGAAAAGATAAAAGAAATAAAACTGTGTGGGCGTTTCGCACGCGAGGTAGGCCGGCGAGGACGAAAAAGAGATGTGCGAATGTCGTGGTGCGAAATGGCTGGAAAGTGACAAGGGAAGAAAGAAACAATGGTGATGTGCGGTATGAATAGAATGCAAAGAACGCAGAGAGCCTACCTTGTGTCCCCCAGTCACGAGAAGAACCCACCTCGACCGGACGGGAATGAAGGGATGAGTATGGCGATGATTGGATCGGGAACCCCGGGTACGCCAATACCCGTACTCACATAATGTGAGCCCCTGGGGGGTACGAGCGGTCGAAATGGTGGCTTGAGTCTCAGAACCTTCTGGCGAAAGCTCAGTGCGGATTTCGTGCCATCGCTCTACCTTGGTCATCTGGTATTTCTGTCGACGCATATTATGAACGGATTCCTGAGAAGGTGTAAAACAGTGGCTGTGTTTTTTGACATGGAGAAAGCTTATGACACTTGCTGGCGGTGCGACATATTACGTACACTCCACGCATGGAATACACGCGGTCGCCTTCCCATATTTTTTCGGGCATTTATGACGGATAGCGTTTTTCGTGTACGTGTTTTATCTAGTCGTTTTATTTTCAAGAGAACGGTGTACCGCAGGGCTTTGTACTCAGTGTCACACTTTTGGGATTGCTATCCACCCCATTGCTGAGTGTATCCACCCTGGCACTTTATCGTCCCTTTTCGTTGATGATTTTGCCATTTATTGCACTTCACGGCGAACCTGTGTGCTCGAACGCCGTCTCCAGAGCTTATCGACCGTCTCTAGGCCTGGAGTACCGCCAATGTCTTTATTTTCTCCGCCTAAAAGTCCATCTTTGTTAGTTTATGGCGACGGAAGGCTTTCCCTTCACCCTTTTTCCATCTTGGGCCAGATTGTCTATCATTTGTAGACGAGGTGAAGTTTTTGTGGTTCATCTTTTATCGCAAGTTGAGCAGCAATACGCACATTTCGTTTTTAAAAGCAAAATGTGACCGTTGGCTTAATCTTTTACGTGTTTTAAGTGGCACAACCTTTGGAGCTGATCGGACCATCTTTCTACGTCCTTATCGCTCATTGGTTCGATCCAAGCTTGATTACGGGTGCATGCCTATTCATAGGCGTGCACAACTGTGTTACGTCGCTTGAATGCCGATCATTATCGTGGCATAAATGTCACCACAGGGCCTTTCCAACAAGCTCATTACCCAGTCTGTACGCTGAAGCTGCAGAGCCTCCGTTGTCCTTCAGGAGTGAGATGCTTTTGTGCAGCTATGCATGTCGAATCTCAAGCTTGCCTGACTACCCGTCCTTCGAGTTATTTTTCGAGGATTCTGTTGTTCGGCAATATTTAGTTAGCTCTTCTGAATTGCTCCCTCCAGGCTTTCGATGTCGCCAACTTCTTCGGCATTTGGACGTTACGCCAGTGCCCAAATTCCCGAGCCGAGAAACGTGCTTTCCTCCTTGGTTGTGCGCTTAGGCTCACTTTCACCTTGGGTTAACTTCGATGCCAAAGAATGAGAACCCTTCTTCAGTTTCTAGATCCACATTTTTAGAACTTAAGGCGCAACATCTCTACTGATGCGTTTAAGACCGATGTTGGAGTAGGGCGTGCCTTTATCGATGGTCAAAGTAATTTTATCTTTCGTTTACAGGGACAATTCTCAATTATTACCGATGAAACTTTTAGTGTTTATCAATCTCTCTTATACATCTAGCGGCACAAATTACGGCACTGCGCTGTTTGTTCAGACTCCCTGAGTGCTCTTCATAGTATTCGCCCGCTGTACACTTACCGCCGGCTCGTATAGAGTATTCATGACCTGCTCCACCCGCTTGGTGCCTCTGGCATTAGCGTCCCCTTCGTGTGGATTCAAGGTCATGTGGGCATCTCAGGGAACGAGTCTGCCGACGCGTCAGCCAAATCGGCAGTTTTATCACCCAGATTATTTAACTCTGTTGTTCCATCCCCTCAGATTTGTTTGTTCTTTTACGTCACCACATCCTCTCGCTCTCGCGCGATGAGTAGACGGCCATCCGGAGGAGCAAGTTGCGGGAGGTTAAACCTCTCCCGTTCGTTTGGGGTACCTTTTCTCGTTCTCCTCGTCGGGAAGAGGTAATTTTAGCTCGTTTACATATCGGACATTGCCTTTTCAGTCATAAATACCTGCTCAGTTGTGACCCCACATCACTCTGTGAACAGTGTGATGCGCCCTTAGCTGTGCTCACATTTTAACAGAGTGTCCTGTTTTAGCTCCATTGCGCGTTCGTGTGTCTGCCTGTTGGCATAGCCATCGTTTTGGCAGACGACGCGCATGTTGTAGAATGTCTTTTACGTTTTATCAGTGACAGTGGTTTTAATCGGCGAATTTGATGCGCTGACTGTCTTTTAGTTTGTGGTTTTATATTGTCTGTTTAATGGGGCTCTTCTCCCTGTCGGACATATGGCGCTCTTGTCCCTTGCGTTCTACAGCTCTTGACACGTCGTTTTTCTCTTTTATTGTTTTATTTACCATGGTTTTAGTGTGGTGTTTTTTAGGATTTGCTGTCTTGTTTTTAGTGTTTTAGACTAAGCGGGTTTGTTTCCCGTACTTTAGTTCTTGGATTTTAAATTTTATGCTTTGTAAGGGCGCTGATGACCTTAGATATTTAGCGCCCTTAAACCCCATCTCATCATCACCAATTTGTTCTTCAAGCAATGGGAAACCTACATATACATTAGCGAATATTGCGATAAACCAAATACCAGGGACGCCAATTGTATATTTTGACAAGCTTCACATAATTGCGAGTTTTTCATTCCCTTAAAAGTTTCAATTTACATATGTAAACACATAAACGTCCCGTTATAAATCAGGTCCATTGAACTTAGAATTATCCAAAACATTAATGATACCGGTGGAGAAGAAAACCGAAAGAAAGCTTACTCGGCAATTCACTATGAACTACATTAATAAATACGTTACGTGGATATATTATCTCTGCACCGAGGGGCTGGGCATTTACCAATTATAGGTGCGAGGCGTGTTTTTATAGTAAGCACCGATAATTTGTTTTAAAAAATAACGGAACATCGTTTCCAAATAATTTATAATCATTCAATACCTTACACGTTACACTACTTCTCCACATAGTCACCGCCGTTACTCAGGCACTTCTCGAACAGGAAACAGTTTTTGTATGCCTTCGTCAAAGAATGATGTCACCTGTCATG
Organism: Deroplatys truncata; assembly: GCA_030765065.1. Classification (NCBI taxonomy): domain Eukaryota; kingdom Metazoa; phylum Arthropoda; class Insecta; order Mantodea; family Mantidae; genus Deroplatys; species Deroplatys truncata. Next base: position 401,999,444 of record CM060990.1, on the reverse strand, counting down.
AAAGGCAGGTGCACACTTCTTGTTTCACAACCTTATTGTTGTTGAAACGCTGTCCCAAGCGATTCCTTAAAGAAACAGAAGAAAATCAACTGGTGCTAAATCTGGACTGTAGGGTGGGTGGTCGAATTGTTCCCAACTAGTTGAGGCGATCAGATCTTGAGTTTGTTTGACTATATGTGCCCGGGCATTTTTGTGAACCAAAAGGATTCCACGCAAAAACAATCCTCGTCCTTTGTTCTGTATTGACGATGCAGTTTTCGCAGTGTCATCCTCTAGACGTCTTTTTTAATTGTCGCACTCCTGGGCAAAAATTCCACCAATAAAAAGCACCTTGTCCATCCCATATGTATGGTTATCACGCACATTTAAGTGCACATGATCTTGCGAGTGGATATCGTGTGTTCAAATTCCTTCTTCACGGGACATGTTGTGTGTCTCCAATCCATGGATTGTCTCTTTGATTCAGGAGCTATGTGAGACACCTATGTCTCATCACCTGTATTGATGTACGTTAGCAAATCATCGACTTCCATAGTATATCGCCTGAGAAAAATCAGTGCAGCGGCAGATCGCTTGTTTGTGCTCATCACTAAGGTTTTTGGGCACACTACTTGAGCACAATTTCCGAAATCCTAAGCGTTCTATCATAATGTTGTAGAGGACGGACCTTAAAATTTGTGGAAAATGCGAAGACAATACCGACATGGTGAAACGTCTTTCCTCGCAAATGTTTTCTTCCACAGCTTATCCGTGATCACAGAAGCTCTGCCACTCCGCGGCTTATCATTCACATCTTCTCCATCTTCTTTGAACTAACCACTTCCTCACCATTCCATCACTCATTATTGTTCCCAATAAACCTTACACATTTGGCGATGAATGCTTGCTGGCGTAAAATTTCTCACAGTCAAAAACATGAATCACTGATCTAACTTTACAGTCGGCAGGTTGTTCTATTGTTTTGAACATTTCGGAACGCTCTAACAGCAGTAAAACACAAAATACGATCGCTCGCAGCTGCGCCTGTCTTCGTAATAAATGGAAAAAGTGATCGCGCATGCTCAATTTGCGAATGCAGCGCTGCAGCAAAATATCAATTCGGTACTTTCTTTAAAAACACGCCTCGTTTATAACTTGGCGAGAAGAATTATATAGGCTTCTCAAAAAATCTATGTTTTATCCCAATGTAAGAAACATGTATCATATAAATCAAAACTTCTATAGTCATTTTCAAGAAAAAATATCAAGAATGCTTCCGTGTAAATGATGGTCTATATTCAGAGGACATTGTATACATCTCCACCTGGCATTCCTATACGGTGCCTGACTCGAGCATTAAAATTCACATTGTCGCTATTTTAAGGATATTTCTATGCTATACATGCATTGATATACAGACAGCTTCGCTTAAAAATTTCCAAAATAGTTTTATTCATTGCACATGAGGGGCAGAGGGGAAAAACAATCAAAATCCACCTTTGGCGAAATTTGAGATTCTGGTACCAATGGTTTCTATGTATGTAGTACTACATTCCAACAGCTTCATACGTGGTAAAAACGACATGTAATCCATACAAAATCTGCATAGATAAAAGGTGTGCAGGAGAAAAACAATCAAAGTCCTTTGCGAAATGGAAAGACATTCAGAGTCCATATACATCTTAAATGAGAGTAATTTTCTAATACTTCAGAAGGGTTTATTCTTTTAAATGTTGGTCAGCTTGGGTGTTTTAAATGTGTGACATACCTTAGCTCCTTAGAGTCCTATGTTACTGTTGACAAAAAGTGCCATGCGCAGACTGAAAAGTAGCCAAAACTTTTCTATTCAAGTTTAATTCCACAATCCAAGGCAAATTACGACGACCTAAATCCTTAAAGAAATTCTGTTCTGAAAATACTCAGCTCTATTTTTCAAGATAACCCGTAGTCTGCAATGAATAATTTGGTGTTGAGATAAAATACTTAATTTCATTGGTGATTTATGTTACGTTATTCTAGTGCAAACATTTATGATTAATATAACCCTATAAAGTGGAATATGGTTGTTTTGTTCAAAATTACCCGCAGTCAACGATGCGTAATTTGGTGTATATATTAAATAGTTAATTTAATTGGTGTTTTATGTTACATTTTTCTAAGGCCAACAGTTATGTATAATGTGATCCGTTCTATAAAGCAAGTGAACTGTGATTGTTGTTTTCAGGATTACCCGTAGACAACAATGAGTAATTTGATGTGGTGATTGGAGTAATTTCTTTGGTCTGTTATAGATATTATTAAATAATATCCCACAAATATTGTTTATATTTTTTTAGACATACAGCCATGTATAATGTAAAACATTGTATAAAGCATGTGGACTATGATTGTGTTTGTTTGTAAACATGTGTACCTTGAATTTTCATTGTTAATATACAGGGCTCTATAATACATGACACTAATTTTAAAAGAAGGGCCTGTTAGAAAAACACCTGAGAATTGTTCTAGAAAAAAATGTTTTCTTTATGTCTAATGTGCTTAATCAGCTGCGTTTTTAAACTTCAAATTAAATTACTGCAAAAAGTTAAAAAGTGGACTTTGATTGTTTTTACCTTGTACCCTTCACATCAAATCGTGTATTCCTGTCGAAGCTTTTAATAAAATGCGGTGCTCTCTCTCCAACATGTACTGGAGACAACGGCAAATACCTCCCTAACCGTGATTTTCTTTCGGAAACATACACTACAGAGCTACGTTACGTTTAATATGTAGCCTACAATTCCCAAATATAGGAACATATTAAATATTTTGCGGTTTTGAAGGGCGATACAAGGCGCACTGGTATTTACAGGAGAACTATTGCGGCTACCACCCCGCATGATAATGGAAGGACATAAAGGAATCACTGGAGGCACAAGGCTGTAGGCATATAGGCCCAGAGAGGCGCGAAAGTCCCTAACAGTTTACGCCTCAAAGACACGTCCCATTGCTGGAGCTGCCTAGAGATTGCGATGAACGACCTGTATATCAAGCAGCTCTCTATTTTCCATGGAGAGCACCCCTTCCTTTGAACAGGCATTCGCAAAATCTACCCGGCAAGACCATACGCCCCGAAACCTAGAAGCAAAGCTGAAAGGTGGGAAGGAAATGGAATGAAAACGAACGATGGAAAGGAAATCGCGGTAAATGAGAAACTAACCAGTATTCACCTACCGAGCAGCGAAAACTCCGAAATAAGGTGAGAGTGGGCGGTCGACAGGAATCAAACCCGGGACCTCACGGGCGAGCTTTACAATTAGTTTTCTGTATTACCCTACCCACTGTTGACTCAGATTTTACCAGTCTGCGTCAAACAAAAAAAAATATTTAGAAATCAGATTGACTTCCCGTAATAACGCAAATAGCTTTAGAAGCAATAACACAGACATTTGTGCAGGCTGTGGAATATCAATACTTTTTCAGTAATAAGCGCAATATGTACTCCATTTTTCAATAAAAATGAATGTTTAGACTATATCTATTGGACTCATCAAGCCTCAACACAATCACGCTTCAACCTCGGTTGGTTACAAGCTACATTGGGGTCCCCAGTCTTGAAATCTGAACCGCTTTACCAAATAGTATAACTCCGATAGCAGGCTACTTTTGGTATTCATTTCATATCCATTTAGAACCGATTAGTTTAGAATTAGGGATCAATTTGACGCATAAATCATATGATATTCAGATAATTTTTGTTTCGAATTTGAAACTCGAACTTAAATATTGCTGTTATAGTAAGAAGTATAGAAACGTTATATTTTGCGTCAAACATTGTCTGACTAGTCTCGGTGATATATTGCAGCGAACACCCCCGAGAGGAACCCTGGAGGCTATTAACAATAGAGGTGTTGTTAGCTCTGACGGAAGGAGTTGTTGCAACCGGCATTGGGGGAGGGGGTGCCATTGAAATACTAGGGAGTGCCAGATAACTACACTACGTCATATAAATGCTATTGGCTAGACCATTTAATTAAACAACTAGGGCTTACGGACCACTAAAGTGCTCAGTGGTGCGAGAGCTTAGGTATAAAGTACACGCACTTACCTTTAGAGACTCATGGTAGGGCTTGATGCACTTAATAATAATAATAATAATAATAATAATAATAATAATAATAATAATAATAATAATAATAATAATAATAATATACTGTGCTAGGTCGGAGTTCGAAATCCCATTAAGTACACGCGTGGTGTCCGGTTGTGAATCTAATCTCGCCATGGCTTGTTACATTTCTATCAGAGTCGGAAAATTCCAACACTGGAATCCTAGAATTGTTCGAAACTCGTGCGCTATCTGGATCGCTGCGTCGTATGGGGTGATCTCTGTGTCCCATACGTGGACATGAAAGGGAAAAAAGGGTTCTAGATATACTCCGACGCAGTCAGGATGACTTTTTAATCAAATAATGTTGTGTATCACATCCTCAAAGTATTACTCGTACAGAAGACCCAGACATCGTAGGAACAACATTTAAGAGTTTACACATGACAAATAGTTGTGGCTAAGCTGGTCCAATTTGCTGGAAACCTAGCGACCACACTCCAGTGATTTACTGTGCCTTCAGGACGTAAAGCGCGTTTTCAGTCGCTGTTCGCTCTTTCTCATAAACTTGCAGAATCAATGCGACGTCAGTTTACTATTGACTCGGCGTGTATCTGCATTCCAATTAAATTTGTGGCAACTCCTTGTCACTAAAATAAAAAAAAATTATTTCCAGTTCTATAGGCTTAATGATGCCTGTTCTAAATCTTGCCTGTCCTATGCGTAGTTAAGAATTTGCAGAAGCCCAGACTGACCGTTGTTCGTTTTACTCAGCTGGCTTACAACTGCAACCGGAAGGCTAGGGCATGATTCAGGAAACAAGATAAATTGAGTTCTATTTATGGACGCTCTTTAACTGATGTAGTCCTTAGCATCCCATTCTATACTGGGCGTGAAAGACCAGTACTTTTGCTCATAGGCCTCTTTATCTGGCTTGAGGTTCTTTTACATACAGTAAATCTGCGACCCGGGACCACCGGCTTTATTTCCCTTCCAAAGGAAGCCATGCTAAGGAGTTTTACGCCCGAACAAACCCAACGCCCTCCGCAAGGCTTGAATGCGCGACCTCGAGAACTAGAGGCTAGCTGGTAAGCACTACAGCACGCAGGACTACAAGGGGAATTATCCAAGAAGGGAGTTCTATGTTTCTGTTTCGGGAGTGGTGAGTCCAATGAAAGGTGTAGGAGTGAAAGTTTGAGACAGTGTATCCCCGCCGAACCACATTACTTATCCTCAGATTTTGAAATAAAAATGATACAGTAAAATAACCATAAATTTTCCAGATAAGTAAAGATATAAGCTAAGATCTTGCACGTATTTCTTCTACAGTGCATTGTGTTCATGCTCATTGTGTTAGCAATAAGTCCTTTTTTGTGCCTCAGCTTTCCTCTTTCTTTGTACATACCTTTCGTTTGATAATGTGAGAAAAGGAGATGGGTTACAACGAGTGTGTGGGGGGACGGTTATTATATATTCGTTTATTTCTGTACTGCCTGTTTTTCATTGTCGTTAGTTGCCTGTGGTTGTGGCATCTTCATCGTGTACGGCCATCTCTCCTTTTACTCAGATGCCTGTTTTCACGTTCCTACCCATTTCTGAATCACCCTAAGATGCTTGTTTAGTCCCTTCTTCTTTATCTGTTTAACCTCCTCTTATGTAGGACTTACACCCCCAGGACTTACAAGCGGGTGCCTGGGGTCAGAGGCCCGTCGAGGAGCAGACACTCATGGATCAGACAGAATAACCAGGATGGGTGATCAGCCCGATGCCGGGTATGGGAGGATGGAAGTAGATGAAACGAAATGATGGTGAAATGGACGAAAGGAAAGGTGATGATGGAGCAGTTGGTGGAATGAATGGCGGGGGAAACCGCAGAACCGGAGAAAACCCGCCCAGACGCCGCTTTGTCCACCACAAATCCCACATGCGGGTCCCTGGGATTGAACCCGGGCCGCCTAGGTGGGAGGCGAGCGGTCTAACCACGGTCTAACAACTCGGCCACGGCGGCGCCTCTTGTTTAGTCCCAATTCTTAAAAAAAGTCTTCGAATCTCGGTTCATTCTCCGTATTTTTCCGTTTGTTTGTTATTTCCTTTGGCGCTCTGTTATTCGTGACAGAACGTGAATTACGTATGCTCTCCTTTTACTTAACTTTTATTCTCAAATTTCTTCTTTTTTAAAGTCATTAGCGTTACGACATACCGTTTTAATAATAGGTGTAGGCAAACTTTTTCTTTACGGTGATCACTCCCAGGGGTTGTTAGCCCTTTTTTTCTGCCTCTCTACTGGAGTGCACGTGTCACATGTTGACATCACCTTGGAAGTTACTTGCAGAGAAGCGCATTTTCGGCTAACCCGAGAGTTCTATTCTTCCTATAATTCAGGTACAAACAATTTCTTATTTGCCCCTAATCTTTGAACTACAGACTCCGGGTGTGCAAATCGACTTACCTTGACCATTAATGCGTTCTCTCCCTTTTCTTGTTCCAGCATGTTTCCTAAGTGACTACTCTGAAGAGCTTTACCAGCATCCAGTATCTCTAGCTGTCCACGGGGGAAGCATTTTTGAAGCAACTTGTAGCTCTGCGCTATAAATTAATTTGAGTTTTATTTATAGATACCCTTCAACTACTATCGTTCTTTGGCTTCCATTCTTTAGTGGGCGTGAAAGACCGGAAATTCTTCTCAGAGGCCTCTTTATCATGCTTTAACTTTTCTTATGTGGCTAAGTGTCGTCATTGCATCACTGGCTTTACTTTCATTCGGAATTAAACCATGCTAAAGGTATATGTAATCCAAAAGAATTCTTCGCCCTCCGCCGGGTTTGAACCCGCGACCGCAGGAACTACCAGATAAGATGAAACCCCTAGACCAAGGAGAACGACTGTTTTGGACTATGGTTTTATCGTCGCTTATAATTTACTAAACTACTGAGAACCACTCGGTCACTTCTATCTTCGAACAGAGAGACACTATCTATTTATTTAAATGCTGCTTGGGCCTAAAAAGGAGAAAATATTAAGCAGTTCTATAAGTTCTCAAATCGTTTCTCGTTCTTCCAAATCCTTCCCCTTACTTGCCCACCTTGATAACTGTTCTTATCCTGGTTGCCTTGTTCGTCTCCTTTCCTGCAACACCCTAAAAAGTTTTCGTTAATTATTTTGCTTGTTACCCTTAGTCATGCAGAGGAAAAGCCCCCTCTGCATATTTGGTCATATCCTGTGTTGAGGCGAGTTCCAATAATATAAAAAGTCCTATATACAATGATAGGCAGAGTAATACTGATAAAAAAAACATCACCTAACTCATGGAGGAGGTACACTTAAGACAACGACCCGACAGGACACAACCCAAACTCGGCTTGGTAAGCAACTTATATCTGCTTAATAAGGTAATCTGCCATTAAAATTTTGTGGTCTCAGGTAAACATATCGGCTTACTTGTATAATATTGTATTCCATATTTCACTTACATTAAAGTTATATATTTTTCAAACTATATCTTGATAAATTGACTGTTCGCCCGAACCCAAAACCAACTACCCTCCCCAAAAGTAATACTCTCAAACCCCTTAAATTTGAAGACGTGGTAATATGTATATACCACGTGTGCCTTCTCATCTTGTGGATTGTTAACTATGCAACCCTGAATTTTACAGACTATGCGAAATGCACGTGCTGACAGCGCATTCACGACATTGATAGGGCTATGGTAGTAATCCTTAACGTGCTATAGGAGCACAATGGATAACATGCTGGAAAGTCATGGTGAAGGTCGCAAGTTCAAATCACACCTGCAAATAAATGAGTTTTTTTTATTAATTTCTGTTCCTGTTTTGAGAACGTTAAAGCATATCATGATTTCCTTCCGAATACACTAAAAAGTAGATTCGCCTATAAATACGAATTTTCAGCGGTTCGTACTCACTGGGGGAACAATGCTTTCGAATAGATAGTATCTAGACATGCTGTTAGTATACGGGGAAGCGCAGAATAACGCAACGGAGGCACGTCCTCTATACCAATCGTGGTTTACGCAGAAAGCACTTCCTACAGATCACACCTTTCGCGAGTTGCGAAACCCTTCTGGAATCAGGAACAGTGAACAACACACCACATCCACAAAGAGATCACCCTGTCTGTGATCAAGCAACGACGGATTGTGTGACGGAATATATCATTCAGTATTCGCATTGTAGTACGGACATTCACAGTCACTTTAATATCAGACAATCCCCGCGTTTGAGAATACACCATGCAAAATTTCACCCTTATAATCTTCAACTACACCAGGAGTTACTGCAGCCGGAACATGGACGGAGAGTGCCTTTCGCTAGGTGGATCATACGACAAATTCAACAGGATTCACATTTTATGTAACTGTGTTATTTACAGACGAAGCAAGGTCCCACAACACAGACCATGTAAAACGCCACAATATGCATTGCTAGAGCACAGTAAACCCACATTGGACGCGAGAGGTGGCCTTACAAGTGCGATGGAGACTCAACGTTTGGGCTGGTATATACGGTGACCATCTAATAACCCCGTATTTTTATGATGACCAAAACACTGGGAATTGCAATATCCACCTCCTACTAGACCACCTGCCTACTCTACTGGATGAAGTGCTGTTACAGAACCGACTAACTATGTGGTACCAACATCTTGGGGCGGGAACTCATTCGGCCCGTAGTGAAACGGCTTATCTCAATGTCACGTACCCTTAGCGATAGATCGGACGGTATGGGTCGAAAGAGTGGCCTGCACGCTCATCGGATTCAACCCCATTAGATTTCTTCTTATGTAATTATTTTAAAGATATACTTTACTAGGATTGACCTTTAACCCCTTAACAGCTCAGGAAGACATGATCTTAGCCTGCGGTGACATCACACTGGCCATGTTGTAACGAGTTAGACCTGTGATGATGGTTAGACGGAGATCTTGCTTCCGCTACATGGTCGCCAGTTCGAAAACCTATTACAACCACATGCAGGAAACGGGTAAATTGTAAATGTTTATCGGTTTGATGGTCCGGCAGCATGTCATAGTGACTGTTAAATGCACTACTTAGGGAACCAGAGAGGTTCACAACGACCATAACATGGGCTTGCAAACGTCATTTGGTTTGTATGCACGTACTGCATATTGTAAATACTCAGAATAGCTAATTGGCTTTCTTTTGTATAAACGAACAGCTTTAAATAGTGAAATATTATTTAGTGGTGCCTTATGTTTGTACGCCCCAAGGGGTTCCCTTTATGTGAATACGGGTTTGGCGCAACCGGTCGCAAGCGGCCATCGCCATCGTCACCCCAACACCCCCGTCCGGTCAAGGTGGGTTCATCCTCGTGACCGAAGGGAACAGAGTAGGCTCTCGGGAGTTCTTTGCATTTCGTTCCATGCCGACTCTCACCATCGTTTCTTTCTTCTCTGATTTATTTTAGACAATTTCGCACCACGACCATTCGTACATCTCTTTTTCTTCCTCGCCGGCATTCCTTGTGTGCGAAACGCCCACGCACTTTTGGTTTATTTTCTGATTTTCCTTCTTTTAATCTTCCGTGGACACAGCCTGAAGAATACCCACGCAATGAGTGCGCAGCTGGGTGAGTGCATAATGGCGTCATCTCCAACACCCGGGGTTGTCATGCAGGGCCTGTTTTCGTATCCACTGTTCAACTGCAGTCCCAAGGGGGGACATTGCATGAGCTGCTGACTTTCCACGGCCATTGGGTCCCTCTCTATGTTCTGGGAGGTGTGACCCTGGGGTGAGACTGGTATAGATACGTCACTCACTCAATGCGTTGTAACACCCGGGAAATTAATGCCCGAGGTCGAAGACGGTTGCAATGGAGGAGGATTTCTTTCGCTATGGAGCCCTCTTTATCCATTATTTCGAAGAAGTGCCGAAATGTTTTGGTAACAGAAGTGGCACCACCGAAATCTAGTTGTTACTTAGTCATTACGCGAACAGAGGAAGGCCAAACTTTCGAGAAGGTGCCTCCCAGGGCTCACCTTGTGTGAGTACGGTTTTGGCTAACCCGGGGTGCCCGAGCCACTCATCCCCATCATAATCCCTCCACCCTCGTCCGGTCGAGGTGACTTCGTCGTCGTTACGTTTTAGAATTTATCAGTTAAATTTATATGTCCGGCGGTACGACTTACGTTACTTTTTTATTTGCTCACACTCCCTGAGTGGTCTTCAAAGTATTAACGCGCTGTACACCTACTGCCCGCTCGTACAGCGGATTCAGGACCTACTCCACTCACTTGGGGCTTTTGGCATCAGCGTGTCCTTCGTGCGGATTCCAGGTCATGTGGGCATCTCAGTGAACGAGTCTATCGACGCCTCTGCCAAATCGTCAATTTTGTCGCCCAGATTTTTTAACTCTGTTGTACACTCGTAAAATTTCTTTGTTCTTTTACATCAACGCATTCCCTCGCTTTGGCGCGATGAGTAAACGGCCATCCGGGGGAATAATTTGCGGGAAGTTAAACCTCTCCCGTCAATCTGAGGTACCTGTTATGCCGCTTCTCGTCGGGAAGAGGTAATTTTAGCTCGTCTACGAATAGGACATTGCCTTTTTAGTCAGAGATACCTGTTTAGTGGTGACCCCGCATCACTGTGTAACAGTGTACTGATAGACCACGAGAACAAGGCAAGCGAGAGGAATGTGTAACATCAACACTTTCCTGCGTCCGGATCATATTTACGCTCCCCGTGTGGATACGATAAGCATGTTAGGAGGTTATACACTACACAGTGTTGTTAAGTACTCACCCATGGCTAGAAGTACAGCAAAGTAAGACCTTGTTGCGTGCTACGCTGCTCCACAGTTTTCCCATTTGTGTTGAGAACAACCGCACCTTGAATTCCTGTCGAGGCGTGTTACCACCCATAGCCTCGATGGTATGTCAACGATGAACTCGTCGACCATCCTTCAGAACAAAAGATGACAGTAGTGCATCGAGTGCAGGACAAACGCAACGGAGAGTTTGTACCCACTCGTACCCTGTTTATAACTTGTGATGGCGTCGATCTCCCTCGAGCATTTAGGCAGGGTACGAACGTATTGCGGTAAGGCCTTATATTTCTAGAAATCTGCGTTGTTCTAAATGCCAACGTTTTGGGCATACGCAAGTCTCATGTAAGAGTGCCGTTACCATCTGTGCATCATGTAGCCAGCCCTAACACTATGGTACCTGTACAACAATCGCCGTCGGCGTTAATTGCAAAGGATCTCATTCTGCGTCATTTGCCGACTCACCTCGGTACTTAGACGAGAAGGCGATCCAGGAGATCCGGGTTAAGGAAAAACCCCCCTTCGCTGAAGCCCGGAGGCCTTACCATGTGCGCCAACCTTTCCTTCCTGGGATCTGGTACATTTAGTTGTGTTGTTGCATCGCCTGTACCCCGGAGGGATGTCCAAACACAGACTTCGACCATGACTGCATTGACCCCCACTACCATCCGAGCGTCCATTTCGGGCACAGTTATCAAGCCATATAAAGCTGGTCCTTAGTTACTGATGCCGCAAGCCACTGAAAAGAAGCCAACGCAGAAACCTCGTAGGGAACATTTTCTGAAAGACCCTCAGCGTGCGAGCGGTAAAAAGAGTTCGCCTTCACCTCCTCGAAGGTTATATTCCCAGGATGATCCTGGGACAACCGCGCTCAGCGGCACCCCTTACCAACCAAAACTGATTCTCGACGCTTGAATCGGTTTTTGGTTCTGAGCACGTGGGCCCTCCCTTCGAGGAGGTTATGGAGTCTTACGAATTCCATACTAAAGGCCCGAGACCAGAGGTTATGCAGAAGGTAATTTTGAGCCGCCCTTCTAAAAAGACATTTTATTCCTTTTACTCATGGCTATCCTGACCTGGAATTTACGTGGTGTACGATCACAAAGGGTGGAACTGCAGCTTTTAATTGCGTTCCCATTAACCTATTGTGTTTTTGCAGGAGACCAAGCTTCGCCCACACGATCCCTCTGATCATCGAAGGTATACTCCGGTTCGCTACTATCTTTCACCGGATGAGGGTACTCCTGCTCATGGAGGAGTCATGATATTGGTGCGTAACGACGTTCATTTCCAGCCTCTCACACTTACGTCCGACTTGCAAGCTGTTGCCGTTTGACTTCCATTACCCGGATTTTTCTTTTCTATTTGCTCCATCTATTCACCTCCGTCGTCTACTCTAGCTAACGCGGACATTCGAAATCTCTTGTCCGCTCTCCTAACACCATTCCTACTGTTGGGAGGTTTTAATGCCCATCACCCTCTGTGGGTTTCGACTAGGGCTTCTGCAAGGGGAAATCTTCTTTCGGACATTTTTTCTCAGCTCAACCTCACCATCATACTTCTCCTTCCGATTCTTTTGGTACTTTCTCTCACTTAGACATTTCCATTTGCTCACTCCACCTTGCTAGTCGTCTGCAGTAAAGCATCGTCGCTGACACATACTCCAGCGAACATTATCCCTGCATTGATTCTCTTTTGTCTCACCACGTCCAGCATTCTGGAGTACCTACCTGGATATTCAGAAGAGCCGACTGGAGCTTGTATTTGAGCCTCGTGTGTTTTGGGGACCTGCCCTTCACTGACGTTAACCAAATGTTGGAGCACCTTACCTCTACGATGCTATCTGCCGCCGAACGCACAATTTCCTGCTCGTCCTCTCACCCTCGGCGTATTTCTGTTCCATGGTGGAATAAGGACAGTCCTGACGCCGTTCGAGCCCGTAGAACTGCGCTTAGGGTGTTTGGGTGACACCCTACACTTGATAATGTGGTTAATTTTATACAATCGCGCGCCAGGGCTCGTCGTATTATTCAGGATAGCAAGAAGGGCTCCTGGACTCGTTTTGTCGAGGCTTTTTGATCTTTTCAAGATTTTCTCTGTTGTTAGGGATAATATGCGTCGCTTCTACGGTAAGGCTTCGCATTGTACTCTGTCTGGCCTTCAGGTATCCAATGCCACCATAGTGGATCCGCATTGCTAACACACTGGGTGCTGCCTTTGATGCTGCTTCCAGCTCTGCCTATTATAGCGCCGGCGTTCGACTATTAAGAGCCGACTGGATTCCGAGACCTGTATTTTTGGGTCTGCTAAAAAGGAATGTTCTAATGAACATTTCACATTTCTCCATTGCTCTAGGCAATCCGCTCTTGGGCCAGAAGACATTCATGTCCTGATGTTAAAGCGTCTTTCAGCCGACAACAAACTCTTTCTCTTACAGGTCTTTAACCGTATTTGACAGGGCGGCTTTTTTTCCTTGTTTTTGGTGCAAAACCACCGTTGTCCCTAAACCTAAGCCTGAAAAGATTCGCCAAATACCTTTCAGCTACCGCCCTATCTCCCGCACTAGTTGCCTTTACAAGGTGATGGGTCGCATGATCAATGGGCGTTTGACATGTGGGCTTGAGTCTCAGAAACATCTTGCGAACGCTCAGTGCGGATTTCGTCGCCATCGCTCTACCGTCGTACATCTGGTGTCCTCGTCGACGCATGTTATGAACGGATTTCGGAGAAACTGTCAAAAATGGCTGTGTTTTTTGTTCTGGAGAAAATTTATGGTACTTGTTGTAGGGGCAGCATTTTACGTACACCTCACGCATGGAATTTACGTGGTCGTATTCCCATATTTCTTAGGCAATTTATGACGGAGCGTGTCTTTAGTGTACCTGTGGGCCTTGTTTTATCTAGTCGTTTTATTCAAGAGAACGATGTACCGCAGGGCTCTGTACTCAATGTCACACTTTTGCGATTGCTAACAACCCATTGTTCATTGTATTCCACCTGGCAGTTTCTCGTCCATTTTAGTTCAAGATTTTGCTATTTATTGCAGTTCACGGCGGACCTGCCTGCTCGGTCGCCTTCTCCAGAGCTGCCTCGACCGTCTCTACGCCTGGAGTAACGCCAACGGCTTTAATTTCTCCGCCGACAAATCCGTCTGTATCAAATTCTGGCGCCGGAGGACTTTCCTCCGCCCTCTCTCCATCTTGGGCCGGAGAAGCTTCCGTTTGCAGACGAGGTGATATTTTTGGGGTTGATCTTTGATAGAAAGCTGAGCTAAAATTAGCACATTTCCTTTTTAAAAGGAAAGTGTGAGCGTTCTCTTAATCATTACGTGTTTTGTGTAGCATATCCTGGGGAGCTAATCGGACCATCCTTTTGCGTCTTTATCGCTGTTTTGTCCGGTCCAAGCTTGATCACGGGTGTATTGTCTATTCATCGGCACGTTTATCTAATTTACGTCGCCTTAATGCCATTCACCATCGTGCCCTCCCCCCAGGGGCTCACATTATGTGAGATGGGCTTGGCATACCCAAGGGTTCCAGAGCCACTCATCGCCATATTCATCCCTTCATCCCCGTCTGGTCGAAGTAGCTTCGCTCTCGTGACCGGGGACTCAGGGTAGGCTCTCGTGCATTCTGTGCATTCCATTCCATGACGCCTTTCGCCATCGTTTCTTTCTTTGCTACTCTAATTACGCATATTTCGCCCCACGTCCATTCATTCAAACATCTATTTTACTTCTTCGCCGGTCTACCTTGCGTGCGAAACGACTATACAGTTTTATTTGTTTTGCCGTTTTATTTTAATCCTTCGTGGACACAGCCTGACGGATACTCGCGTAATGGGTGCGCAGCTGGGTGAGTGGGTAATTGCGTCATCCCCCACCCGGGGGTCGTCATGTAGGGTATGTGTTCGTATCCGCTGTTCAACTGCAGTCCCGCGGTTGGGACATTGCATGAGCTGCTGACTTTCCACGGTCATTGGGTCCCTCTGTCTATGTTCTGGGATGTGTGACACTGGGGTGAGACTGGTATAGATACGTGGCTCACCCATTGCGGTGTAACCCTTGGGAAATTTATGCCCGAGGTCGAAGACGGTTGCTAAGGAGGAGGATTTCTTTCGCTATGGAGCCCTCTTTATACATTACTTCGAACAAGCGCCGAAATCTTTTGGTAACAGAAACGGCACCACATAAATCCGGTTGTTACTTAGTCTTTACGCGAACAGAGTAAGGTCAAACTTTCGAGAAGGTGTCTCCAGGGGCTTAGCTTGTGTGAGTACGGGTTTGCCATACCCGGGGTGCCCGAGCCACTCATCCCCATCATAATCCCTCCACCCTCTTCCGGTCGAGGTGAGTTTGTCGTCGTGACGTTTTAGTATTTATCAGTCACTTTTATACGTCTGGCGGCATGATTTACGTTACTGTTTTATTTGCTCAGACTCCCTGAGTGGTCCTCAAAGTATTAACGCGCTGTACTCTTACGGCCTGCTCGTACAGCGGATTCATGACCTGCTCTACTCGCTTAGTGCTTTTGGCATCAGCGAGTCCTTCGTGCAGATTCCAGGTCACGTGGGCATCTCAGGGAACGAGTCTGCCGCCGCGGCTTCCAAATCAGCAATTTTATCGCCCAGATTTTTTACATCTGTTGTACCCTTGTCAGATTCCTTGTTCTTTTAGGTCACCGAATTCTCTCGCTTTGGCGCGATGAGTAAACAGCCATCCAGGGGAATAATTTGCGGGAGGTTAAAACTCTTCCGTCACTCTGGGGTACCTGTTATCGCTCTTCTCGTCGGGAAGAGGTAATTTTAACTCGTCTACGAATCGAAAATTGCCTTTCTAGTCATAGATACCTGTTTAGTGGTGACCCCGCACCACTGTGTAAACAGTGTACTGACAGATCATGAGAAGAAAGCAAGCGAGAGGAATGTATAACATCAACACTTTCCTGCGTCCAGATCATATTTACGCTCGCCGGGTGAATACGATAAGCATGTTAGGAGATTATAAACTACACAGTGTTGTTAAGTACTCACACATGGCTAGAAGTCCAGCACCTATTACGGCGGTTGCTGTATTACTACTAGTATCAGATCTGGCAGCATGGGTGGTTTATTAACACACATAAACACATTTCGTAGAAAACGTAGTAAACAATCGACAGTACGTGAGCATATAAACAGTTAAAGAATCCCGCGCGCCGCTCAGGCCCCGCTCGCCATCTTCTCGTTGTCCAAGGGTAAGGCGTCCTTAACTGTGCGTCACATTTTAACAGAGTGTCAAGTTTTAGCTCCATTGAGCGTTCGTGTGTGTTTGGCTGTTGGCATAGCCAACGTTTTGGCAGACGACGCGCATGCTGTAGAATGTCTTTTACGTTTTATCAGTGACACTGGTTTTAGCCGACGCATTAGATGCGCTGAACGACTTTTAGCTTTGTGATTTTATAATGTCTTTTTAGTGAGAGCTCTACACCCACTTGACATATGGCGCTCATATCCCATGCATTCTACAGTTCTTGACACGTCGTTTTACTCTTTTATGATTTGGTTTACCCTGTTTTTTGTGGTGCTTTTAAACTATGATGACTTGTTTCTTTAGTATTTTTGACTATGCGGTTTTTTATCCATATTTCATTTTTGGATTTTAAATTTTATACATTGTAAGGGCGCTGATGACCTTAGTGGTTTGGTGCCCTTAAACCGCATCTCATAGTCAACACTCAAGAAGGTAAAACCTTTTATTATCCAGTAGGGCATTGACTAAATTGCTGGTCGGTTCATTCCTGCACTCGGCTTCGTAATCGTACATTGTTACTACAAAGTAAGTCCGATGCACAAAGCAAGTCCTTGTTGCGCGCTAGGCTTTTCCACGGTCATCCCATCCGTGTTGAGAAGCACCGCGCCTTGAATTCCTGTCGCGGCGTCGACACAATCGATAGCCTCGATGGTCTGTGGGACGACGAACTGGTCGAATATCTTTCCGACCTAAAGTTAACGGCAGTTCTTAGATTGCAGGCTAAACGCGCCGGAGTGCTTTGTACCCACTCGTACCCTATTCATCACTTTCGATGGCGTCTGCCAAGGAGTATTTCAGTATGGCATGAACGATTTGCGGTAAGGCCCTATATTCCTAGATCTCTGCGTTGTTTTAAATGCCAACGTTTTCGGCAAATGAAAGTCTGTTGCAAGAGTGCCGTTTCCATTTGTGCCTCTTGTAGTCAGCCCCAACACGATACTACATGTTCATCATCCCCGTCTGCGTTAATTGCAAAGGATCTCATTCTGCGTCATTTGGCGACAGTCCGTGGTACTTGGATGAAAAGGCGACATCCAGGAGATGCGTGTATAGAAGAAACCCTTCCTCGCTGAGCCCCGGAGGCGCATCCATGCGTGCCAACCTGCGCTCGTGCAATCGGGTACATTCAGCTCTGCTATTGTCTCGCCAGTACCACTGAAGGATGCCGAAACACAGACCTGGACCATGACTACCTTTACTGCAACTACCATCCGGCCATCCATTTCTGTTACAGTTACCAGCCATCTTAAGCTGGTCCTAAGGTACAGATGTCACCAGGCACTGATAAGAAGACCAAGCAGAAATTTCGTAAGGATGATTTTCTTAAAGAACTTCCGCGTGCACACGGTAAGAAAAGTTTAACTTCCTCCTCGTAGGTCGCAGTCCCAGGATGCTCCTGGGACAAGCCGCGCTCAGGTGCCCCCTTCACCAATTGCCACCCAGAACCGATTCTTGCCACTCGAATTGGTATCTGGTAGTGAGCGTGTGTGCCTCCAGGCCTCACCTTATGTAGTTACGGATTTGTCGTACTCGCGATGCCCGTGCCATTCATCCCATCTTGATCACTCCACCCTCGTCCGGTCAAGGTGAGTTCGTCCTCGTGACTGGGGTACTCAAGGTAGGATCTCGTGCGCTCTTTGAATTTCGTTCCATTTCACCCCTCGCCATCGTTTCTATCTTGTCTATGCTTTTTCCGAACATTTCGCACCACGTCCATTCATTCACACTACTATATTCCTTCTTCGCCGGCCTACCATGCGTGCGAATCGCCCACGCACTTTTTGGTTTATTTTACCACTCTACTTATTTGAATCATCCGTGGAAATAGCCTGACGGATACCCGCACACTGAATGCACAGCTGGGTGAATTGGTAGTGGTGTCATCCCCACCAACCGGGGTCGTCATATAGGGCCTGTGTTCGTATACGCTGTTTAAATGCAGTCACACGGGGAGGGGCCAATGCATGAGCTGCTGACCTTCGACGGACTTTATGTCACTCTGCCTATGTTCTGGGAGGTGTGACCCTGGGGTGAGCCTGGTATAGATAGGTCACTCACCCAAGCCGGGTATCGCCCGAGAAGTCAGATACTGAGGTCGAAGACGGTTGCAATGGTGGACGATTTCTTTCGATATGCAGCCCTCTTTCTCCAATATTAACAAGCACCGTAAAGTCTGTGTAACAGAAGTAGCACCACCGACATCTGGTTGTTACTTGGTCATTTCACAAACAGAAGGACAGATTTTGAGAAGGTGAAACCTTTTATTATTCAGAAGGGCATTGACGCTATTGCCGGTGCCGTTCAGTCCTGCACTCATATACGGAATGGTTCCTTATTAGTACAAACAATGTCCGATCAGCAAAGCAAGACCTTGTTACGTGCCACGCTTCTCCACGGTTTTCCCATTTGTGTTGAGAACAACCGCACCTTGAATTCCTGTCGAGGCGTCATTTCCAACCATAGCCTCGATGGTATGTCGGACGATGAACTCGTCTACTATCTTTCAGAAAAAAATGTGACAGTAGTGCATCTAGTGCAGACCAAACGCGACGGAGAATTGGTACCCACTCGTACCCTGTTTAAAACTTGTGATGGCGTCGATCTCCCTCGAGCATTTCAGTAGGGTACGAACGTATTGCGGTGAGGCCTTCTATTCCTAGACCTCTGCGTTGTTTTAAATGCCAACGTTTTGGGCATACGCAAGTCTCATGTAAGAGTGCCGTTACCATCCGTGCATCATGAATCCAGCCCTAACACTATGGTACCTGTTCAACAGTTGCCGTCGGCGTTAATTGCAAAGGACCTCATTCTGCATCATTTGCCTACTCTCCTCGGTACTTAGACGACAATGCGATCCAGAAGATCCGGGTTAAACTCCCCTTCGCTGAAGCCCGGAGGTGTTACCATGCACGCCAACCTTCGCTCCGGCGATCTGGTACGTCTAGTTGTGTGGTAGCCTCGCCTGTTCCCTGGAGTAATGCCCAATCACACACTTCGACCATGACTGCATTGAGCTTTACTACAATCCGGGCGTCCGTTTCTGGCACAACTATTAAGCCATCTAAAGCTGGTCATAAATTACTGATGTCGCAAGGCACTGAAAAGAAGCCAACGCAGTAACGTCGTAGGGAAAATTTTCTGAAGGACCCTCCGCGTGCGCGCCGGAAAAAGAGTTCGCCTCCTCTAAGGTCAAAGTCCTAGGATGCTCCTGGGACAAGCCGCGCCAGCGGCACCTTTCACCCCTTGCCACCCTGAACCGATTTTTGGCGCTTGAATCGGTTTTTGGCTCTGAGCACGTGGGCCCTCCCTTCGAGGAGGTTATGGGGTCTGACGAACGTCATACGAAAAGCCCGAGCCCAAAGGTTATGCAGAAGGTAATTTTGCGCCGCCCTTCTAAGTAGAGATTTTATTCCTTTTACTCATGACCTAGAATTTACGTGGTGTGCGATCACATAGGGCGGAACTGCAACTTTTACTTGCGTTTCCATTCACCTATAGTCGTGATTTTGCAGGAGACGAAGACTCGCCTGACGATCCCTCTGATCTCCGAAGATATACTCTGGTTCGCTAAGATCTTCCACCGAATGAGGGTACTCCTGCTCATGAAGGTGTCATGATATTGGTGCAAAACGACGTTTATTTTCAGCCTCTCACACTTACGTCCGAAATGCAAGCTGTTGCAGTTTGACTTCCATTACCCGGCTTTTTCTTTTCTATTTGCTCCATCTATTCACCTCCGTCGTCTACCCTAGCTAACGCGGACATTCGAAATCTCCTGTTCGCTCTCATAGCACCATTTCTACTGTTCGGAGGTTTTAATGCCCATCACTCCCTGTGGGTTTCGCCTAGGGCTTCTGCAAGGGGAACTCTTCTTTTGGTCATTTTTCTCAGCTGAACCTCTCCATCCTCAATACAGGTGAACCTACCTTTCTTCCTGATTCTTATGGTACTTTCTCTCACTTAGACATTTCCGTTTGCTCACTCCAACTTCCTAGTTGTCTGCAGTGAAACATCGTCGCTGACACACACTCCAGCGACCATTACCCCTGTATTGATTCTCTTTTGTCCTACCGCGTCCAGCATTCTAGAGTACCCTCCTGGATATTCAGAAAAGCCGACTGGAGATTGTGTTCCAGCCTCGTGTGTTTTGAGAACCTGCCCTTCAATGACTTGAACCAAATGGTGCAGCACCTTACCTCAACGATGCTATCTGCTGCCGAATGCACAATTTCCCGTTCGTCCTCTCACCCTCGGTGTATTCTTGTTCTATGGTGGAATAAGGACAGTTCCGACGCCGTTCATGCCCGTAGAACTGCACTTGGGGTGTTCGGGCGACACCCTAAACTTGATAATGTGGTTAATATTAAACGCCAGGGCTCGAGTTATTATTCTGGATAGCAAGATGAGTTCCTAGACTCGTTTTGTCGAGTCTTTTTGAACGCTTCAAGACTTCGATTGTTGTTTGGGATAAACTTCGTCGCTTCTCCAGTAAAGTTTCGCACTGTAATCTGTCTGGCCTTCAGGTTTCCAATGCCACCATAGTGGATCCGCATTGCTAACACACTGGGTGCTGCGTTTGAGGCGGCTTCCAGCGCCGGCTATCGCACTATTAAGAGCCGACTGGATTCCGAGACCTATAATTTTGGGTCTACTAATAACGAATGTTCTAACGAACATTTCACAATGAGGGAGCTGGAGCATGCTCTCCATTGCTCTAGGCACTCCACTCTTGGACCGGACGGCACTCAAGTCCTGAAGTTAAAGCATCTTTCAGCCGACAATGAACCCTTTCTCTTACAGGTCTATAACCGTATTTGGCAAAACGGCGTTTTTCCTTCGGTTTGGCGCGAAGCCACCATTGTCCTTATCCTTAAGCCTGGGAAGGATCGCCAACTACCTTCCAGCTACCGCCCTATCTCCCTCACCAGTTACATTTGTATGGTGATGGAGCGCATGATCAACGGGCGGTTAAAATGGTGGCTTGAGTCTCAGAAACTTCTGTCGAACACTCAGTGCGGATTTCGTCGCAATCGCTCTACCTTCGACTATCTGGTGTCTCTGTTCCCGCATATTATGAACGGATTTCTGTGAAATTGTCAAACAGTGGTGTGGCTTTTGACCTGGATAAAGTTTATGACACTTGTTGGAGGTGCAGCATTTTACGTACACTTCAGGCATGGTTTTTACGCGGTCGTATTCCCATACTTTTTCGGGAGTTTATGACGGACAGCGTCTTTCATGTACCTGTGGGCCTGGTTTTATCTAGTCGTTTTATTCAAGAGAACGGTGTACCGCAGGACTCTGTACTCAGTGTCTAACTTTTTGCGATTGCTAACAACCCCATTGTTGATTGTATTCCACCTGGCATCTACTCGTCCCTTTTCGTTCACAATTTTGCTATTTATTGCAGTTCACGGCGGACCTGTCTGCTCGGACGCCTTCTCCAGAGCTGTAATGACCGTCCCTTTGCCTGTTGTAACGACAACGGCTTTAATTTCTCCGCCAAGAAATCCGTTTGTATCAATTTCTGGCGCCGGAAGGCTTTCCCTTCGCCCTCCCTTCATCTTGGCCGGAGATGATTCCGTTTACAGACAAGGTGATCTTTGATAGAAAGCAGAGGTGGAATTCGCACATTTCCTTTTTAAAGGCAAAGTGTGACCGTTCTCTTGATCTTTACGTGTTTTATGTAGCACATCCTGGGGAGCTGATTGGACCATGCTTTTGCGTCTTTGTTGCTGTTTTTCCGGTCCAAGCTTGATTACGGGAGTATTGTTTATTCATCGGCGCGTCCATCTATGTTACGTCGCCTTAATGCCATTGACCATCCTGTCTCCCCCAGGGTCTCACTCTATGTTAGTACGGGTTTGGCGTACACGGGGGTTCCCGAGCCACCTATCGCCATATTCATCCCTAATCCCCGTCCGGTCGAGGTGGGTTCGTTCTCGTGACCGGGGGACTCAAGGTAGGCTCTCGTGCGTTCTGTGCATTTCATTCCATGACGCCATTCGCCATTGTTTCTTTCTTCTTTACTATATTTACGCTCATTTGTTCCCACGTCAATTCATTCACACATCTATTTTACTTCTTCGCCAACCTACTTTGATGGCGAATCGCCCATACAGTTTTATTTGTTTTACCCTTTTATTTTAATCCTCCGTGGACACAGCCGGACAAATACCCGCGCACTGGGTGCGCAGCTGGGTGAGTGGGTAATGGCATCATCCCCACCACACGGGGTCGTCATGTAGGGTATGTGTTCGTATCCGCTGTTCAACTGCAGTCCCGCGGGGTGGGGTCAGTGCATGAGCTGCTGTCTTCTGACGGCGATTAGGTCCCTCTCTCCATTTTCCTGGAGGTATGACCCTGGGGCGAGACGGGTATAGATAGGCCACTCACCCAACCGGGGTAACGCCCGGAAAGTCTGAGCCCGAGGTCGGAGACGGTTGCAGTGTTGGAGGATTTCTTTCGCTATGTAGCCCTCTTTCTCCATTATAAATAACAAGGGACGAAAAGTCTTAGTAACGGAAGTAGCACGACCGAAATGTGGTTATTGATGATGATGAATTTAGCTTAAGGGCGCTAAGCTGCTAAGGTCATCAGTGCATTTAAAAAGTAAAATAGATAAAATCCAAAAACTAAAACACGAAACAGAAACCCGCTTAATCTCAAACAATAAAAACCAACAGATCAAAGTATAAAAACCACCAGACTAAAAGCATGGTAGATAAAACAATAAAATCTTAAACTACGTTTCAGGAAATGTAGAAGTCAAGGGACTACAGCGCCATAAGTTGCTAGGGGAGAAGAGCCCCCCATTAAAACTGTCAATATAAAAGCACAAATTTGAAAGACGCACAGCGCATCAAATGCGCTTACTAAAACCGCTGTCACTAATAAAACGTAAGAGACATTCTACAGCATGCGCGTCGTCTGCCAAAACGTTGGCTAAACCCACAGGCAGAGACAGGCAAACGCGCAATGAAGCTAAAACCTGACACTCTGTTAAAACGTGACGCACCGATAAGGGTGCCGTACATCGCACACAAAGTGGTGTGGGATCACCACTAAGGAAATGTCTATGTTTAAAAAGGCTATGTCCGTTCTGTAAACGAGCTAAAATCACCTGTTTCCGACGAGAAGAACGAGAAGAGGTGCTCCAGATTAAAGGAAGAGGTTTAACCTCCCGTAACTTGTTCCCCCGAAGTGCCGTCCATTCATCGCGCCAAAGCAAGAGGATGTGGTGTCGTAAAAGAACACTCAAATCAGACGAGGGAACAACAGAGGTAAAAAATCTGGAGGATAAAATCGCCAATTTGGCAGCGGCGTCGACAGACTCGTTCCTTGAGATGCCCACATGACATGGAATACACACGAAGTACACGCTGATGCCAGAAGCACCAAGCGAGTGGAGCCGGTCGTGAATGCGCTGTACGAGCGGGTGGTAACTGTACAGCGCGCGAAAACTTTGAAGAGCACTCACAGAGTCTGAACAAATAAAACAGTGCCGTAAGTCGTGCCGCTGGACGTATAAAAGAGACTGACAAATGTTAAAAAGTTCGGAAGTAATAATCGAACTTTACTCGGGTAAACGAATAACATTGCAATGACCAAAAACAAAGGTACACCCGACTCTAACATCATTCTTAGCCCCATCAGCATATACAAAAGTAGTGTCCCCGAATTGCGCCTAAAAGTCTAGAAACGTTGACCTAAAGACTGAAGATGAGGTCTAATTCATCGACATCGACGTTAACCCAAGGTGACAGAGGACCTCAGCCCGCAACCATGGAGGGAAACGAGATTACCCCCTGGGAAGGGTCGGCGCTGGCGTAACGTCCAGATGCAGAAGAAGCTGTCGAAAACGAACCCCTGGAGCAGCAATGCAGAAGAGCTAAGTAAATATTGACGATCAGCCGACTCCGCGAAAATTAATTCGAAGGATGGGTGGTCAGGCAAGCTTGAGAGTCGACAGGCATAGCTGCACAAAAGCATCTCACGCCTGGAGGTCAGCGGAGGCCCAGAAACTTCAGCATACAGACTGGGTACTGGGCTATTTGGAAAGGACCCTGTAGCGACTCTGATACCAAGATGATGAATGACATTTAAGTGACGTAACACAGATGGACGTGCCGACGAATAGACAATGCACCCGTAATCAAGTTTGAATCGGACCAAAGAGCGATAAAGACGTAGAAGAACGGTGCGATCAGCTCCTCAGGATGTGCCACTTAAAACACGTAAAATAGTAAGAGAGCGGTCACACTTTGCTTTTAAAAACATCAACCCCAAAAATTTCAAGTGGTCTGCAAATGGAAGGACCTCGTGCCCAAAATGGAGAGAGGGCGGAGGGAAAGCTTTTCGGCGCCAGAAATTAATACAGACGGATTTCTTGGCGGAAAAATTAAAGCCGTTGGCGTTACTCCGAGCGTAGAGACGGTCGATACAGGTCTGAAGACGGCGTTCGAGTAGATAGGTCAGCCGTGACCTACAATAAATGGTAAAATCGTCAACGAAAAAGGAAGATGAAATGCCAGGTGGAATTTAATCAACAATGGGGTTGATAGCAATCGAAAAAGTGTGACACTGAACACAGACCCTGCGGTACACCGTTCTCTTGAATAAAACGACTAGATAAAACCAAGCCCACACGTACACCAAAACGCGGTCCGTCATAAATTCCTGAAGAAGTATGGGAAGACGACAGCGTAAATTCCATGCGTGAAGAGTACGTAAAATGCCGCACCTCCAACAAGTGTCATAAGCTTTCGCTAGATCAAAAAACACAGCAACTGATTGACACTTTCTCTGAAATCCGTTCATAATATGCGTCGACAGAGACACCAGATGGTCAACAGTAGAGCGATTGCGACGAAATCGGCACTGAGCGTTCGCTAGAAGTTTCTGAGACTCAAGCCACCATGTCAACCACCCGTTAAACAAGCGCTCCATCACCTTGCAAATGCAACTGGTGAGGAAGATAGGGCAGTAGCTGGAAGATAGTTGGCGATCCTTCGCTGGCTTAAGTATAGGGACAATGGTCGCTTCGCGCCAAATCGAAGGAAAAATGCCGTCTTGCTAAATGCGGTTATAGACCTGTAAGAGAAAGAGTTTACTATTGACTGAAAGGTTCTGTATCATCAGGACATGAATGCCGTCCGGCCAAGGAGCGGAGTGCCTAGAGCAATGAAGAGCATACTCCAGCTCCCTCGTTGTGAAAAGTTCATTATAACACTCCTTATTAGCAGACCGATAATTAAAGGTCTCGGTATTCAGAGGGTTTTTGAGAGTGCGAAAGCCGGCGGAATAATGGTCTGAGCTGGAAACCGCATCAAAGGCAGAACCCAGAGGGTTTGCAATGGCAGCCGGATCCACAATGGTGGCATTGGAAACCTTAAGACCAGACACAGTACAATGCGACACTTTACCGGAAAAGCGACAAAGTTTATCCCAAACAACAAAGGAAGGTGTGAAGCGATTAAAAGACTGGAAAAAACGAGTCCAAGATGCCTTCTTACTATCCTGAATAATGCGACGAGCCCTGGAGCGCGAATGCTTAAAAGTAACCAAATTATCAAGTGTAGGGTGTCGCCGAAACACTCGAAGCGCAGTCCTACGAGCACAAACGGCATCCCGACAATCCTCGTTCCACCATGGAAAAGGAATGCGCCGAGGGTGAGAGGATGATCGGGGAATTGTGCATTCGGCGGCAGATGGAAACGTAGACGTAAGGTCCTGCACCATCTGGTTAAAGTTAGTGAAGCGCTGGTGCGCAAAAGACACGAGGCTGGAATACAATCTTCGAAATATTCACGTAGGTAC
Source organism: Deroplatys truncata (assembly GCA_030765065.1). Lineage (NCBI taxonomy): Eukaryota > Metazoa > Arthropoda > Insecta > Mantodea > Mantidae > Deroplatys > Deroplatys truncata. The sequence continues at coordinate 401,973,463 of CM060990.1, read as the reverse complement.
TCTGGAATGCTGGACGTGGTGAGACAAAAGAGAAACGATGCAGGGGTAATAGTCGCTGGAGTAGGTGTCAGCAACTACGTTCCACTGCAGACGACAAGCAAGCTGGATGGAGCAAGCGGCAAGGTCTAAGTGTGAGAAAGAAGAATCAGAAACAAAAGTAGGTTCACCTGTATTGAGGATAAAGAGTTTGAACTGATCAAAAATGTCGGAAAGAAGAGTTCCTTTCGCAAAAGCCCTTGGTGAACTCCACATGGGGTGATGGGCATTAAAATCTCCCAACAGAAGAAATGGTGTTGGGAGAGCGGACAGGAGATCTCGAATGTCCGCGTGAGCGAGGGGAAACAATGGAGGTGAATACACAGAGCAAACAGAAAAGAAAAAGCCGGGTAATTGAAGCCTAACGGCAACAGTTTGCAAGTCGGACGTAAGTACAAGAGTTTGAAAATGAAAATCGTTACGGACTAATAACATAACACCTCCATGAGCAGGAGCTCCCTCATCCGGTTCAAGATCGTAGCTAAACGGAGTATACCCTCGGAGATAAAAAGGGTCGTGAGCGCGAAGCTTGGTCTTCTGCAAACACACGACCATACGTGAATGGGAACGCAATAAACGTTGCAGTTCCGCCCTATGCGATTGTACACTACGTAAATTCAGGATAGCCATTAATTAAAGGGATAAACTTCTTACTTAGAAGGACGGCTCAAAATAACTTTCTGCTTATCCTCCGGGCTCGGCTTTTTGTAAGGTGTTGGTCAGACTCCATTGGCTCCTCGAAGGGAGAGGCCACGCGCTCGGTGCCAGAAACCGATTCAAGCACCGTGAATTGGTTCCGGCTGGCAATGGGTGAATGTGGCCGCTGAGCGCGGCATGTCCCAAGAGCATCCGTGGACTGCGACATTCGAGGACGAGAAGGTGAAGTCTTCTTTCCGCCTGCACGCGAAGGGTCTTTAAAAAACTCTTCTCTATGAAATTTGTGTTTCGATTTTATCTCAGTGCCTAGTGATTTTATAACATTTGGACCAGATTTAGAGGTCCTGATAACAGTAGCTGAAATGGACGACCGGCTAGTAGCGGCGGTCAATGCAGTCATGGTCCAGGTTTGAGTCTCTGCATCCTTTCGGTGTACTGGCGAGGCAACGACGGAACTGAATGTTCCCGACCGCAGGAGCGAAGGTTGGCGCGTATGGTAACGCCCCCGGGCTCTGGAGAAGGAGAGTTTCGCCGTTATCCGGTTCTCCTGGATCGCGTTCTCGTCCAAGTACCGCGGACATTCGGCAAATGAAGCAGAATGAGACCCTTTGCAATTAACGCAGACGGGGACTGAGGAACAGGTATCATCGTGTAACGGCTTGCTATATGAGGCACAGCTGGATACGGCACTCTTACAAGAGACTTGCGTATGCCGAAAACGTTGGCATTTAAAACAACGCAGAGGTCTAGGAACATAGGGTCTCACCGAAATCGGTTCCTACCCTGCTGAAGTACTCGTGGGCAGATCGACGCCAGCGAAAGTGATAAACAGGGTACGAGTAGGTACAAACACTCCGTTGCATTTAGCCTGCACTCGATGAACTGCCCTTACCTTTTGGTCAGAAAGATATTCCACTAGCTCTTCGTCATACATTCCATGGAGGCTATGGGTTTTGACGACGCCTCGACAGGAATTCAAGGTGCGGTGCTTCTCAACACGGATGGGATAACCGTGCAGAAGCGTGGCGCTCAACAAGGACTTACTTTGTGCCTCGGACTTGCTTTGTACTAACAACGCACCGTTACGAAGCCGAGTGCAGAAATGAACCGGACCAACAATTGAGCCAATGCTCTTTTGGATAATAAAAGGGTTCACCTTCTCGAACGTTTGATCTTCCTCTGTTCGTGTAATGACTAAGTAACAACCAGATGTCAATGGTCCTACTTCTGTTACTAACATTTTTCGGCGCTTATTCGAAATCATGGAGAAAGGAGGCTCCATATATAAATAAGTCCTCTACCATTGCAACCGTCTCCGACCTCGGGCTCTGACTTCCCGGGCGTTACCCCCGCTTGGGTAGGCGGCCTATCTATACCCGTCTCACCCCAAGGTCATACCTCCCAGAACACAGACAGAGGGACCCAAGCGCTGTAAGAAGTCAGCAGCTCATGCTATGGCCCCCCCGCGGTACTGCAGTTGAACAGCGGATACGAACACAAACCCTACTTGACGACTCCGGGTGGTGGGGATGACGCCATTACCCACTCACACCCTGCGCACCCAGTGCGCGGGTATCTTTCAGGCTGTGTCCACGGAGGATTAAAATAAAATGTAAAAGATACTAAAAGTGTGTGGGCGTTTCGCACGCAAACTAGGCCGGCGGAGAAGAAAAAGAGATGTGCGAATAGTCGTGGTGCGAAATGGTCGGAAATAGACTAGGGAAGAAAGTAACGATGGCAAGAGGCGACATGAAACGAAATGTAAAGGACGCACGAGAGTCTACCTTGTGTCCCTCGGTCACGAGAACGAACCTACATCGACCGGACGAGGATGAAGGGATGAAGATGGCGATGAATGGCTCGGGTACCCCGGTTACGCCTAACGCGTACTCACAAAAGGAGAGCCGCTGGGGGTATCTGGTTGTTACTTAGTAATTAACCGAACAGAGGAAGGCCAATCTTTTGAGACGGTTAACCCTTTTATTATTCAAAAGGGGATTGATGCTGTTGCTGGTTCTGTTCATTCCTTCGCCCGACTTCGGTATGCTTCTTTGTTAGTTCAGACCAAGTTCGAACAACAAAGTAAGTTCTTGTTACGCGCCAGGCTTCTCCACGGTTATCCCATCCTGTTGAGACGTACCGCATCTTGAATTCCTGTCGATGCGTCTTCACCACGCATAGCCTTGATGGAATGTCGGACGAGGACCTTGTCGAAAATCCTTCAGAAATAAAGCTGACACCAGTGCAGCATGTGTAGTCTAAACACGACGGAGTGTTGGTAGCGACTCTTACCCTGTTTATAACCTTTGATGGCGTCGATCTGCCAACGAGCATTTCAGCAGGGTACGAACGTATTGCGGCGAGACCTTATATTCCCAGACCTCTGAGCCTTTTAAATGCCCACGTTTTGGGCATACGCATGGCTCATGTAAGAGTGCCAATACCATCTGTGCATCATGTAGCCAGCCCTCACACGAAGGTACCTGTCCAACAGCCCCCGTCTGCGTTAATTGCAAATGGTCTCATTTTGTTTCATTTGCCGAATGTCCGTGGTACTTGGACGAGAAGGCGATCCAGGAGATCCGGGTAAAGGATAAACTCTCCTTCGCAGAAGCCCGTAGGCGTTACCATGCGCGCCAACCTTAGCTCCTGCGATCCGGAACATTCAGTGCTGTTGTTGCCTCGCTAGTACCCCGGAAGGATGCAGACTCAAACCTGGACCATTACTGTATTGACCGCCACAACCATTCGGCCGTCCATTTCAGATACAGTTATCATGCCCTCTAAACCTCGTCCAAAGGTTATGAAGTCAAAAGGCACTGAGAATAAATCGTAGCAGAAATTTCGTAAAGCATATTTTTTAAAATACCTTCCGCGTGCTCGCGGTAAGAAGAGTTCACCTTCTCCTCCTCGAAGGTCGCAGTCCCAGGATGCTCCTGGGACAAGTTGCCCTCACCGGCCACCTTCACCCTTTGCCACTCAAAACCAATTGTCGGCGCTTGAATCGGTTTCTGGCACTGAGCGCGTGGGCCCTCCCTTCGAGGAGCCTATGGAGCCTGACCAACTCCATAGAAAAAGCCCGAGAACAAAGGTTAAGCAAAAGGAAATTTTAAGCGCACTTCTAAGTAGACAGTTTATCCCTTTTATTCATGGCTATCCTGACATGGAATTTACGTGGGGTACAATCTCAAAGGGCGGAACTGCAACTTTTATAGGGATCCGTTTCACCTATTATTGTGTGTTTGCAGGAGACTAAGCTTCGCCCTCACGATTCTTTTGCTCTTCGAGGGTGTACCCAGTTCGCTCCGACCTTGAACCGGATGAGGGTACTCCTGCTCATGGAGGTGTCATGTTGTTAGTGCGTAACGACGTTCATTTTCAAACTTTCACTGTTACGTCCGACTTGCAAGCTGTTGCCATTAGACTTCAATTACCCGGCTTTTTCTTTTCTGTTTGCTCTGTCTATTCACCTTCATCGTCTCCGCTCGCTACCTCGGACATTCGAGATCTCCTGTCCGCTCTCCCAACACCATTTTTTCTGTTGGATGACTTTCATGCCCATCACCTCCTGTGGGGTTCGCCAAGGGCTTGCGCAAGGGGAAGTTTTCTTTCCGACATTTTTGATCAGTTTAACTTCTCAATTTTCTATACAGGTGAACCTACCTTTCTTTCTGACTCTTCTGGTACATTCTCTCATTTGGACCTAGCTGTTTGCTCACTCCAGCTTGCTTGTCGTCTGAAGTTGAACGTCGTCACTGAGACCTACTTCAGCGCCCATTACCTCTGCATTTTTCTCTTCGCCGTTCGTGCTCGTAGAACTGCGCTGAGAGTATTTCGGCGACACCCTACACTACACATTGATAATTTGATTACTTTCAAGCAATCGCGCGCAAGGGCTCCTCGCATTATTAGGTTAGGAAGATGGCGTCCTGCAGTTGTTTTATTGAGGCTTTTAATCGCTTCACGCTTTCCTCTGTGGTTTGGGAGAAACTTAGTCGTTTCTCCGGTAAAGTGTTGCATTGTGCTGTGTCTGGCCTTCAGGTTTCCAATGCCACCATAGTAGATACGGCTGCCATACTTTCACTCTGGGCGCTGCCTTTGAGGCGGTTTCCAGTTCTGTCCATTTTTCCGCCGGCTTTCGAGCTCTCAAAGACCGGCTGGATTCCGAGGCCTATGATTTTCGATTTGCTCATAAGGAGTGCTATAATGAACTTCACACAAGGAGGGAGCTAGGGCACGCTCTCCATTGCTCCATGCTCTCCATTCCTGGGCCAGAAGGCATTCATGTCCTGATGTTAAATAACCTTTCAGCTGACAGTAAACTCTTTCTTTAACAGGTCTATAACCGCATTTGGCAAGACGGTTTTTTCCGTCTGTTAGGCGCGAAGCCGCCTTTGTCCCTATACTTAATCCTGGGAAGGATCGCCAAATAACTTCCAAATACCGCCCTATGTACCTCACCAGTTGCGTGTGCAAGGAGTTGGAGCGCATGATCAACGGGCGGTTGACATGTTGGTTTGAGTCTCAGAAACTTCTAGCGAATACTCAGTGCGTATTTTGTCGCCACCGCTCTACCGCCGACACTCCGGTGTCTCTGTCGACGCATATAATGAATGGATTTCTAAGAAAGTGTCAAAGAGTGGCTGTGTTTTTTGACCTGGAGTAATCTTATGATACTTGTTGGAGGGGCGGCACTTTACGTACACTCCACACATGGAATTTACGAGGTCGTCTTCCCATATTTTTTCGGGAGTTTATGACGGATCGCGTCTTTCGTGTACGTTTGGGCTCGGTTTTATCTAGTAAATTTACTCAAGAGAACGGTGTACCGCAGGACTTTGTACTCAGCGTCACACTTTTTGAGAATGCTATCAACCACATTGTTGAGTGTCTTCTACCTGGTATTTCATCGTCCAATTTCGTTGACGATTTTGCTATTTATTGCAATTCAAGGCGGACCTGTCTGTTCGAACGCCGTCTCTAGAGCTGTATCGATCATCTCTACGCCTGGAGTAACGCCATCGGCTTTAATTTTTTCCGCCGAGAAATCCGTCTGTATCAATTTCTGGCGTCGGAAGGCTTCCCTCCTCCCTCTCTTCATCTTTGGCCGGTGATACTTCCGTTTGCAGACGAGGTGAAATTTTTGGGGTTGATCTTTGATAGAAAGCTGAGCTGTACTTTGCACATTTCCTTTTTAGAAGAAACGTATGGCCGTTCACTTGATCTTTTACGTGTTTTAAGTGGCATATCCTGGGGAGCTAATCGGACCATATTTTTGCGTCATTATTGCTGTTTGGTCCAGTCCAAGATTGATTACGGCTGCATTGTCTATTATTCGGCACGTCCATCTGTGTTACGTCGCCTTATTGTCATTCGCCATCGTGGCATTGGAGACGCTGCGGGGGCCTTCACAACCAGCGCTGTTCCCGGTCTGTATGCTGAAGCTGCAGAGATTTCGCTGTCCTTTAGGCGTGAGATGCTTTTGTGCAGCTATGCATGGTGACTCTCAAGCTTTCCTGACCACCCGTCCTTCGAGTTATTTTTCGAGGATTCGCTTTATCGGCAATATTTAATTAGTTCCTATGCATTGCTCCCCGTTATGCATTGATTTCGACAGCTTTTTCGGCATCTGGACGTTATGCCAGCGCCGGCCCTTCCCAGAGGCGAAACGCGTTTTCCTCTAAGGTTGCGCGCTGATGCCCACTGTTACCTTGGCTTAAGGTCGATGCTGAAGAATGAGACCCCTTCTTCAGTCCTTAGATCAGCGTTTTTAGAACTTCAGGCGCAATTCGGGAACTTGCATTTTATATATACTGATGGGCGTAAGACTGGTTTTGGATAGGGTGTGCCTTTGATTTTGGACAACATAGATTTACCCTTCGTTTACCTGGGCAATGTTCGATTTTTACCGCCGAAATTTTTAGTATCTATCAAGCCTATTTATACGTTCAGTGCCACTGCGTTGTTTGTACGGACTCTCTGAATGGCCTTCAGAGTATTAACGCGCTGTACAATTACTACCGCCTCGTACAGCGCATACATGACCTGCTCTACTCGCTTGCTGCCTCTGGCATCAGCGTGTCCTTCGTGTGGATTCTAGGTCATGTGCGCATCTTAGAGAACGAGTCCGCCGACGCCGCTGCCAAATCGGCGATTTTATTACCCAGATCTTATGCTCTGTTGTTCCCCTGTCAGATTTTTGTGATATTTTACGTCACCGCGTCCTTTCGCTTTGGCGCGATGAGTGGACGGCCCTCCGGGTCGAACACGGCGCGGGAGGTTAAACTTTTTCTTTAGACTGGGGTACTTCTTCTCGTTCTTCTCGTCGGAAAGAGGTACTTTTAGCTCGTCTACATATCGGGCATTGCATTTTTAGTCATATATAGCTGCTCAGTGGTGACCCCACACCACTCTGTGAACAGTGTAATGCGCCCTTAACGGTGCGTCATATTTTAACAGGGGTCAAATTTTAGCTCCTTTGCGTGTTCGTGTGGGTCTGCCTATTGGCATAGCCACCGTTTTGGCAGACGACGCGTGTGCTGTAGAATGTCTTTTACGTTTTATAATTGTCAGTGGTCTTAATCGGCGCATTTTATGCGCTGAGCGTGTTTTGGCCTTGTGATTTGATATTGTCTGTTTTGTAGGGCTCTTCTCCCCGACGGACATACGGCGCTCATGTCCCTTGCATTCTATGGTTCTTGACACGTTGTTTTATGCTTTAATTGACCACGCTTTTAGTGTGTTGATTTTTAGATTTTGGTGTTTTGTTTTTTGGACATCGCGCGTTTGTGTCCCGTTTTTTAGTTCTTGGATTTTAAATTTTATAGATTGTAAGGTTGCTGATGACCCTAGATGTTTAGCGGCCTTAAACCGCGCCTCATCATAACGAGTCGCTCCTGCTGTCGTACTCGGACGACATGCTATGAAACTGGTGCTAGCGACGGTGACGCGGATAGCTTCCAGAACGTCAGTCGTACCAGACCGATCCGCAGTTCTGCATGCAAGAAAACGCTGAAGTTAAACCGCACGTTATAGCCAAAGGTGCTTCGTAAGTGTCTTCTTGCCACATATACCTTTGTCACCCATATGCTTTTTCGTCATTCTTATGACTCTCCTCCAGTGCACAATACGTGGTGTGCGGTCACAACGAGCTGAAATGGAGATTCTATTGCGTCGTCTTTCAAATTTTATCGTTTGCTTGCAGGAGACCAAACTTCGTCCTCAAGATGCAGTTGTTTTGCGCAGTGGTGCTCTACCATCTAGCCACGGAGGTGGGTTCTCCTGCTCATGGTGGTGTTTCCACCTTGATTCCTGCCGATGTGTTTTATGAACTTCTTCCCCTCAAAACTCCCTTGTAAGCTTTTGCTGTACATGATTTTTTCTGGCTACCGTTTTTCCATTTGCAACATTTATGTTCCACCTTCGTCTGCTCTCGCTTTGGCTCATCTCCTTCAACTAGTGTCGCAACTCCCTTCACCCTAATTATTATTCGGGGACTTTAATGCTCATCATCCTCTTTGGGGGTCTCCACGGACATGCGCGAGGGGAAGCTTTCTTTCTGAGCTTATTAATCACTTACGTCTTCAATACTGGAGAACCAACATTTCTTTCTGACGCATCAGGGACCCTTTCCTATCTGGATTTGAGCCTATGTTCAGCACAGCTTGTTAGTCGTTTTGTATGGAACATCGTTTGCGATACGCATTCTAGCGATCACTTCCCGTCATCATCTCTTTACTTTCGCCTGCCGTAACTTCACTGGCATTTCTAAGTTCCAATTCTATAAGGCAGACTGGGACCTTTATCTACGTCTTGCTTGCTTCTTTAGCAGCGAATTTCCTACTATTGACCATATGACAGCGTCCCTCACTTCAGTGGTACTGTCTGGCGCTGACCGCTCCATTCCTCTTACGTCTTCCCACCCCAAACGTATACCGGTTCCTTGGTGGAACGAAGACCTTCGGAAAAGAATTCATGAACTTAGGGGTGGGCTGAGAATCTTTCGGCGGCATCCTACTACAGAGAACTTGAAAATTTGTAAAGAACTGCATGCGAGGGTCGGAGGATTATTCGCAGTAGTAAACAGACCTCTTGGTCCCGCTATGTGGCAGGTTTTAATAGATTTACCCCCACATCCGTTGTATGGGACAAACTTAAGCGCGTAGCCAGTAAATCTACATTCACTAATATACCAGGTCTTAGAATAAGTACTGACATCCTGTCTGAACCTACCGTTATCGCAGACACCCTGGGCATGACGTTGGAATACACATCCAGTTCGACCAATTATCATCCTGGATTTATTGCACATAAGGTTGTGATGGAAGCTTAAGATATATCGTTTCGCTCTGGCAACAAGGAGGATTATAACCGTCCGTTTTCGTTGCGCGAGCTAGAACATGCCCTAGCTAACTCTCGGCCTTCTGCCCCTGGGCCGGATGCTGTACACGTGTCACTGCTCCAGCACCTGTCTACTGATGTTAAGCGCTTTCTCCTCCAGGTGTATAATCGTATCTGGCAAGATGGTACGTTTCCCTCGGTATGGCGTGAAGTCACCATTGTTCCCATATTGAAACCTGGGAAGGATCGTCACCTATCTTCCAGTTACCGCCGGATTTCCGTAAATAGTTGCGTTTGCAAGGGTATGGAACGCATGATCAAGGGGCGGTTAAAACGGTGGCTGGAATCTTTGAAAAATTTAACGAACGTGCAGTACGGTTTCCGCCGGTAACGCTCCACTGTTGACCATCTAGTAAACCTTCTGACAGCTGTAATGAATGGATCTGCACAACAGTGTCGTACTGTAGGCGTACTTTTCGACTTAGAGAAAGCTTACGATACACGCTCGAGGACAGGCACTCTTAGTATTCTCCATCGATGGGGTTTTAGTGGTCGTCTCTCTATCTTCGTTCGGGAATTTATGAATGACCGGGTATTTCGTGTACCTGTGGGTTCGGTATTATCACAGCTTTGTACTCAAGAGAGCGGTGTAGCTCAGAGCTCTGTCCCCCCAGGTAGTCACTTTATGTGGGTACAGGTTTCGGTGTCCCTGGGGTGCCCGAGATTCTCATCGTCATTGCCATTCCTCCAACCTCGTCCGGTCGAGGTGGTTACGTCCTCGTGACGAGGAGCCACAAGGTAGTCTCTCGCACGTTCTTTACATTTCGTTCAATGACGCCCTTCGCAAACGTATCTTTCTTGTCTAGTTGTTTCCAAACATTTCGCACCACGACCATTCATTCACACATCTCTTTTTCTTCCTCGCTGGCCTACCTTGCGTGCGAAACCCCCAAACCGTTTTATTTGTTTTACCCTTTTTATTTAATCTTCAGTGGACAGAGCCTGACGGGTAACCGCGCACTTGGTGCGCAGCTGGGTTATTGGCTAATGGCGTCATTTCCACCACCCGGAGTCGTCGTGTAGGGTATCAGCTCGTATCCGCTGTTCAACTGCAGTCCCGCGGGAGGCCATTGCATGAGCACTGACTTCCGACGGCCATTGGGTCCCTCTGTCTATGTTCCGGGAGTTGTGACCCTGGGGTGAGTCTGATATAAATAGGCCACTCAGACAAACTTGGGTAACGCCCGGGAAGTCAGAGCCCGAGGTCGGAGACGGTTACAATGGTGGAGGATTTCTTTCGCTATAGAGCTCTTTTATAGTACAGAAAGTACTCTATAGCTGGTTCGGTTCAATCCTGCACTCGACTTCGAAATGGGTCATTAGTACAAAGCAAGTCCGATTAACAAACTAAGACATTGTTGCGCTCTACGCTTCTCCACGGTTACCCATCCACTTTGAGAAGCACCGCACCTTGAATTCCTTTCGATGCGTCTTCACCACGCATAGCCTTGATGTAATGTCGGACCAGGACCTTGTCGAAAATCTTTCAGAAATAAAGCTGACAGCGGTGTAGCATGTGCAGTCTAAACACGACGGAGTGTTGGTAGCGACTCGTACCCTGTTTATAACATTTGATGGCGTTGATCTGCCCACGAGCACTTCAGCAGGGTACGAACGTAATGCGGTGAGGCCTTATATTCCTAGACCTCTGCGTCGTTTTAAATGCCAACGTTTTGGGCATATGCATGTCTCATATAAGAGTGCCATTACCATTGGTGCATTATGTAGACAGCCCTCACACGAAGGTACCTGTCCAACAGCCCCCGTCAGCATTAATTGCAAATGGTCTCATTCTGTCTCATTTGCCGACTGTCCGCGGTATTTGGACGTCAAGGTGATCCAGGAGATACGGGTAAAGGAGAGACTCTCTTTCGCTGAACACCGGAAGCGTTACCATTCGCGCCAAACTTCTCTTCTGCGATCTGGTACATTTAGTTCTGTTTCTGCCTCTCCAGTACCCCGGAAGGATGCTGAAACTCAGACCTCGACCATGACTGCATTGACCACCACTAACATCCGGCCGTCCGTTTCTAGCACGGTTATCAAGCCATCTAAAGCTAGTCCTAAGGTTGTGAAGTCTCAAGGCACTGAAAAGAAGCCGAAGCAGAAACTTCGTAGAGTAGATTTTGTGAAAGGCCCTCCGCGTACACGCGGTAAGAAGAGTTCACCTTCTCCTCCTCGGAGGTCGCAGTCTCAGGATGCTCCTGGGACCAACCGCGCTCAGCGGCATCATTCACACATTGCCACCCAGAACCGATTCTCGGCGCTTGAATCGGTTTCTGGCTCTGACTGTGTGGGCACTGGCTTCGAGGAGCCTATGGAATTTGACCAACTCCACACCAAAAGCCCGAGGCAAACGTTAAACAGAAGGTAATTTTGAGCCGCCCATCTAAATAAGAAGTTTATCCCTTTTATTCATGGCTATCCTGCCTTGGAATTTACGTTGCGTACGATCGCATAGGGCGGAACTGCATCTTTTATTCCGTTCCCATTCACCTATGGTAGTGTGTTTGCAGGAGACTAAGCTTCGCCCTCCGTATCCTTTTGATTTCCGAGGGTATACTCCGTTTCGCTACGCTCTTGCATCGGATGAGGGTACTCCTGCTCATGGAGGTATCATGTTATTAGTGCGTAACGACGTTCATTTTCAAACTCTCACTCTTACGTCCGACCTACAAGCTCTTGCCGTTAGGCTTCAATTACTCGGTATTTTTCTTTTCTGTTTACTCTGTGTATTCACCTCCATCGTCTCCCCTCGCTCACGCGGACATCCGAGATCTAATGTCCGCTCTCCCAAAACCATTTCTGCGTTCGGGGGATTTTAATGCCCATCAACCCCTGTGGGGATCGCCAAGGGCTTGTACGAGGGGAACTCTTGCTTCCGACATTTTTTATTGCTTCAGCCTCTCTATTCTCAAAACAGGTGAGCCTACTTTTCTTTCTGATTCTTCTGGTACATTCTCTTACTTGGACCTTGCCGTTTTCTAATTCCAGCTTGCAGGTCGTCTGCAGTGGAACGTCGTCGCTGACACCTGCTCCAGAGACAATTATCCCTGCATCGTTTCTCTCTGTCTCACCACGTCCAGAATTCCAGAGTACCTACCTGGGTATGCAGAAAAGCCGACTGGAGATTATATTCCAGCCTCGTGTGTTTTCAGGACCAGCCTTTCACTGACGTTTACCGAATAGTGCAGCTCCTTACGTCTACGATGCTATCTGCCGCTGAACGCACCATTCACCGTTCCTCTGCTCACCCGCGGCGTATTCCTCTTCCGTGGTGTAACGACGACTGTCCAGACGCCGTTCGTGCACGTATAACTGCGCTTAGGGTGTTTCGGCGTCACCCTACACTTGATAATTTGGTTACTTTTAAACAATCGTGTGTAGGTTTCGTCGTGTTACTCAGGATAGCAAGGAGGCGTTCTGGACTCGTCTTGTCAGGTCTTTTAATCGCTTAATGCCTTCCTCTTTTGTTTGGGATAAACCTCGTCGCTTCTCTGGTAAAGTGTCGCACTGGACTGTGTCTGGCCTTCAGGATTCCAATGCCACCATAGTGGATCCGGGTGCCATTGATAACGTTGTGGGTGCTGCATTTGAGACGGTTTCCAGTTCTGCCCATTATTCCGCCGGATTTCGCACTCTCAAAGACCGGCTAGATTCCGAGGACTATAATCTTCGGTACACTAATAAGGAGTGTTATGATGAACTTTACTTAACGACGTAGCTGGAGCATGCTCTTCGTTGCTCTAGGCACTCCGCTCCTGGGCCGGAAGGCATTCATGTCCTGATGTTAAAGTACCTTTCAGCCGACAGTAAACCGTTTCTCTTTCGGCCTATAAACGTATTTGGCAAGACGGCTTTTTTCCTTCCGCTTGGCGCGAAGCCACCATTGTTCCTATCCTTAAGCCTGGGAAGGATCGCCAACTACCTTCCAGCTGCCGCCCTATCTCCCTCACCAGTTGCCTTTGTAAGGTGATGGAGCGCATGATCAACGGGCGGTTGACATGTTGGTTTGAGTCACAGGAAGCTTCTAGCAAAAGCTCAGTGCGGATTTCGTCGCCATCTCTCTACCGTAGACCATCTGGTGTCTCTATCGACGCATATAATGAATGGATTTTTGAGAAAGTGTCAAACAGTCGCTTTGTTTTTTGACCTGGAGAAAGATTATGACACTTGTTGGAGGGGCGGCATTTTACGTACACTACATGCATGATGTTTACGCGGTCGTCGTCCCATATTTCTTCGGGAGTTTATGACAGCTCGCGTCTTTCGAGTACGTTTGGCTAGGCTTTATCTAGTAGTTTCATTCAAGAGAACGGTGTATCGCAGGGCTCTACTCAGTGTCACACTTTTTGCGATTGCTATCAACCCCATTGTAGATTGTGTTTCAGCTGGTATTTCATCGTGCCATTTCGTTGACGATTTTGCTATTTATTGTAGTTCACGGCGAACATGTGTGCTCAAACGCCATCCCCAGAGCTGTACCGACAGTCTCTACTTCCGACGGCCATTGGGTCCCTCTGACTATGTTCTGGGAGGTGTGCCCTGGGGCGAGTCTAGTATAGATAGACCACTCACTTATACCGGTGTAACGTCCGGAGAGCCAGAGCCCGAGGTCGGAGACGGTTACAATTGTGGAGGATTTCTTTCGCTATGGAGCCCTCTTTCTCCATGACTACCAACAAGCGCCGAAAAGTCCATGTAACAGAAGTAGCACCACCGACATATGGTTGTTGCTTGGTAATTAGCCGAACAGAGGAAGGCAAATCTTTTGAGAAGTTGAACCCTTCTATTATTCAAAAGGGGATTGACGCTATTGCTGGTTTGGTTCTTTCCTGCTCAAGACTTCGGAATGGTCCTTTATTAGATCAAAGCAAATTGGAACAACAAAGTAAGTCCTTTTTACGTGCCACGCTTCTCCACGGTTATCCCATCTGTGTTGAGAAGCACAACGCATTGAATTCCTGTCGAGGCGTCGTCACCACTCACAGCCTCGACGGAATATCGGTCGATGAACTGGTCGAAAACCTTTCCGAGCAATACTTTACAGCGGTTCATCGTGTGCAAGCTAAACCTGACGGAGTGTTGGTACCAACTCGTGCCCTTTTTCTCACGTTCAATGGCGTCGATCTGCCCACTAGTATTTCAGAAGGGTACGAACGTGTTGCGGTGAGGCCCTATATACCTAGAAGTCTGCGTTGTTTCAAATGGCAACCTTTTGGGTATACGCAAGTCTCATGCAAGAGTGCCGTTTCCATCTGTACCTCTTGTAGTCAGCCCTCACAAGGTGGTTTCTGTACCTCAGCGCCCGTCTGCGTTAAGTGCGAAGGGTACCATTCTGTGTCATTCGCCGACTGTCCGCGTTACTTGGACGGTTAAAAATAAGGTTTTGCTTAATCTTGGGGCTCGGGCGTTTTGTATGGAGTTGGTCAGACTCCATTGGCTCCTCGATGGGAGGGCCCAGGCGCTCAGTGTTAGAAACCAATTCAAGCGCCGAGAATTGGTTCTGGGTGGTAATACATGAAGGGGACCGCACACCTTGGCTTGTCCCAGGAGCATCCTGGGACTGCGACTTTCAAGGAGGAGAAGCTTAAATTTGCTTACCACGTGCACGAGGAGGGTCTTTAAGAAAATCTTCCTTACGTAGTTTCTGCTTAAACTTCTTATCAGTGCCGTGTGACTTCAGAACCTTAGGACCAGCATTAGATGGCTTGGTAACTAGAGCAGAAATGAACGGCCGGATGGTAGTGGCGGTTAATGCAGTCATGGTCCAGACCTGTGTTTCGGTTTTCTTCCGGGGTACAGGCGAGGCAACAACAGAACTAAAAGTACCCGACCGCAGGAGCGAAGGTTGGTGCGCATGGTAACGCCTTCGTTCCTCAGCAAAGGAAAATTTCTCCTTTACCCGGATCTCCTGGATCGGCTTCTTGTCCATGTTCCTGCGGACTGTCGGAAAATGACGCAGAATGAGACCCTTTGCAATTAACGCAGATGGGGGCTGTTGAACGGGTACCATTGTGTGAGGGCTGGCTACATGATGCACAGATGGTAATGACACTCTTACATGAGACTTGCGTATGCCCAAAACGTTGGCTTTTAAAACAACGCAGAGGTCTAGGAATATAAGGTCTAACCGCAATACGTTCCTAACCTGCTGAAATGCTCGTAACGGATCGACGCCATCAAATGTTAGAAACAGGGTACGAGTGGGTACCATCATTTCGTCGCGTTTAGCCTGCATTAGATGCACGGCTGTCACCTTCTGTTCTGCAAGATATTCGACAAGTTCCTCGTCCGATATACTATTGAGGCTATGTGTGGTGACGGGGCCTCGACAGGAATTCAAGGTACGGCGCTTCTCAACACGGATGGGATAACCGTGCAGAAGCGTAGCGCGCAACAAGTTCTTAGTTTGTTGATCGGACTTGCTCTGTATTAATAATGTCCCATTTCAAAGCTGAGTGCAGGATTGAACCGAACCAGCTATAGAGTCAATGCCCTTCTGTACTATAAAACGGTTCACCTTCTCAAACGACTGTGCTTCCTCTGTTCGCGTAATGACTAAGTAACTAACAGATGTCGGTGGTGCTACTTCTGTTACCAAAAATTTTCGGTGCTTATTAGTCGTAATGGAGAAAGAGGGCTCAATAGCGAAAGAAATCCTCCACCATTGCAACCGTCTCCGATCTCGGTCTCTGACTTCCCGGGCGTTACCCCGGCTTGTTTGAGTGGCCTATATATACCAAGCTCACCCCAGGGTCACACCTCCCAGAACATAGACAGAGCGACCCAATCGCCGTCAGAAGTCAGCAGCTCATGCAATGGCCACCCCGCGGGACTGCATTTGAACAGCGGATACGAACACATACCCTACATGACGACCCCGTGTGGTGGGGATGACGCCATTACCCACTCACCCAGATGCGCAACCAGTGCGCGGGTATCCGTCAGGCTGTGTTCACGGAGAATTAAAATAAACAAAATGGGAAAATAAATTAAAAGTGTGTGGGCGTTACGCACGCAAGGTAGGACGTCGAGGAAGAAAAAGAGATGTGCGAACATCCTGGTGCGAAATGGACGGAACTTGACGAGGGAAGAAAGAAACGATGGCGATGTGCGGTATGAACGAAGTGCAAAGAACGCACGAGAGCCTTCCTTGTGTCCCCCGGTCACGAGAACGAACCCAACTCAACCTGACGGCGATGAATGGGTGAATATCGCTATGAGTGGCTCGGGCACCCCGGGTACGCCAAACACGTACTCACACAAGGTGAGCCCCTGGGGGGCACATTTAATGTGCTGAGCGTCTTTTAGTTTTGTGATTTTATATTTTCCGTTTTAATGGGGGCTGTTCTCACCTGGAGTCATTTGACGCTGTGCTCCCTTGGCTTCTACAGATCCTGACACGTAGCTTACACCTTTATTGTTTGATTTACGGAGTTTTTAGTGTGGTGGATTTTAGACTTATATATGTTTTAAATTACTGCGTCTAAGCGGGTTTGTGTCCCGGATTTTAATTTCTATATTTTAAATTTTATACATTGGAAGGGCGCTGATCACTTTAGCCTTTTAGTGCCCTTAAACCCCATATCATTATCATCAACATTGCGCGTTCGTTTGTCTCTAGCTGTTGGCTTGGCCAACGTTTTTGCAGACGACGCGCATGCTGTAGAGTGTTATTTAAGTTCTATTAGTGACATTGGTGTTTTTCGGCGCATTTGATGCGCTATATGTCTTTTAGTTTTGTGATTTTCTTTTGTGTGTTTTAATGGGGCTCTTCTCCCCGGCGGAGAAGTTTTGTCGCTTGACTTCTACAGTTCCTGACACGTCGTTCACTTTTTATTATTTTACTTGCCATGGTTATAGTATGGTGTCTTTTGCAATATACTCTCTTGCTTTTAGTGTTTCAGACTAAGCGGGTTTGTGTCCCGTATTTTAAGTTTTTCGATTTTAAATTTTATACTTTGTAAGGGCGGTGATGTCCTTAGATGTTTAGCGCCCTTAATATCCATATCATCATCATCATTAACCCCTCAACAGCTCAGGTAGGTATGATCTTAGCCTGTAGTGACATCACACTGGCCGTGTTGTGCCGGGTTAGGCCGGTGATGATGGTTAGACTGAGATCTTGCGTCCGCCTACTTGGTGGCCACCTCGAACACCTATTACTACCACATGGAGGAAATGGGTAAGTTGTAAATGTTTATGGGTGTGATGGTCCAGAATGATGTCATAGTCACTGTTAAATGCAGTGCTTTAAGAACGAGATAGGTTCACAACGAGCATAACATTGGCTTGAAAACGTTATCTGGTTTGTATGTACGTACTGCATTTTGTAAACTGTCAGAGCTGCTTATTGGCTTTCTTTTGTATAAACGAATAGCTCTAAATAGTGAAATATTATTTGGTGATGCCTTATGTTTGTAAGTTACATTCATTTATTTTTGATGTTCATTAAAGCGTTTTATAGCAAGTCACAACGAGTGTTTTAATAAAATTCACATAATTCAACTAATTACATAAAACGACTCTTCCATGCAAATCTATCAGTCCTCGTCAAATTTAGTAAACATAAAAAGTACCTTCAAGTCGCGGTTTTTAAACCTGGGACATTCACCACTGAAGGCCAACACACACACACACACACACACACACACACACACACACACACACACCGATGCGCTAAGAGTGCAAGTCACTGCTGCACGCACAGCGGTCCAAAGCAGACTTTTCGGCCGAAATTGATACGTCGCGTTGCGTGGATAGTCTTAACAACATTAGCTATCCTACGCCAAGAATGCATAGCTTTTCAATCTGCAGGCTGAGAAGGCTCACCCGGTATATATAATACGAGTTATACTCCAAACCTTAGTTCCGTTTGGTGATAATAACAACATCGCTCATGAGACTAGGTCTTTATTCAGAGTAATATGTGCCTAATATGTACTTTACTCTTCCACATATTCGCCGTTCACATCTGTAACGCTCCACCAGCTTCTTTAACCACTTGGCATGGAAGTCTGCCGCCTGAGACCTGAACCATTTGGTGACGATCGTATTGAGTTTATCGTCGGTTTGAAATTGTTTCCCTCAGCCACGGTTGTAAATGCAAGAAGAGGAAATGGTCGCTTGGTGCCAAGTCGGGACAGTACGGGGAGTAGTCAAAGAGTTCCCAACAAAAATCTTGAATTTTCTGTTTGTTTTTGGCTGCGGTGTGCGGACGTGCGTTGTCATGAAGGAGGATGATGCTAGACGACACTGTCTAGCGGCGTCGTTTTTGGATCGCACGTCTCAGTTTGCTAAGCACTGCACACTAAACGAGAGCTGTAATTGTTAGACAATCAATTAAAAAGGACGCCCCCTTTTTCCCAAAACACGGTAGCCATTATTTTGTGATACTCGTACGGCGATAGCTTCCAATCCTTTGGATTGGGTGAACCGAAGCGGCACCATTGCATTCACTGTTTCTTTGATTCTGCGTCGGTGTACTCTATGTTTCGTCGCCCGTAATAATGTAGGAAAACAAATCATCTCCATCTTGTCTATAGCGCTACAAAACTGTCAGGCACTACGCATTCCTTGTTCTTTGTGCAGGCTGGGGTGTCTCTCCTTCGTATATCCCTTGGCACCCACCTCGCACAAAGTTTCCGATAGATAAGCTGTTCAGTGACAATCCTGTAACGTGAGGTTGGGAATTTATCAGCCAGACCACTAACCATCAAACTCCGATCATTTTGAAGTTTCTGGTTCACTTGGTCAACGATGTTTCCGGTTCGAATACTGAGCCAACCACTCCGCAATTCATCGTGCACAATTTCCCAATTCTCGACACCAGTGTCGAACCTCTTATTTACTCATTATCTCCGATCCATACACGAAACATATCTCAGGATGTATTTCCGCAGCTGACGATACTTTTTCCAGCAACAATCTAATCAAACTGCGCTCTTCACAACTGGCTGAATATACGATTGTCGAGGCCACTGCGATCTGCTCTCACCGACTGACAAACACCTACTGCGTCACCTAAAAGCTGTGGTAGTAGCGTCAGGAGTCGGTAGAGAGACCTGCAGGCGTGAAACATCATTCAAGCCTACCATACTTTAAATATCGTTCACCGATTCTTATTTTTGGATAACGCCTTATATATATATATATATATATATATATATATATATATATTCAGAGTGCAGCACCTAAAACTTGCACCGCAAATATTTCGAAAATGTCAAGTGGTATTTAGTGTAGTTTTCACAGCATTGATTGCTAGTCAAGGGCGCGTAAATATAGCCTATAAACAGAATTTAATAATACTGAGAAAGTGTATTGTTGGAGCAAGCATACAATTTTTAAGTGTAAAAATGCCCAGTTACATCAATAGAATAAATGTAGGGTAAATTAGAATGTCAATGGTCTTTGATGCAGGATTATAGTGCAAGTGGGTTACGAAAAATCATATTTTGAAAAGTTTCCAACCCGACAATTGTTTGTCCCATTCAACCTGCTTAGCTGCTAGGTACTATGCTGTTATGTTTGTTTTCATTGTGTTTTCTGTTCATTGATTTCATTTCGATTTTCTGGTGAGTTAGTTTGTGACAGTTCAAACAGTAAGTCGTGAGTGGAAAATGGGGGTTTACTAATGCAGAAAAAGCCGATATGCTCATGGTGTATGGAGAGTGTAGGAAGAATGCAGTTCGCTACTGTAAGGTGTATGTGGAAGCGTATCCCAATAGACGTCAACAATCTCGGCAATTATTATCAACCTCTTCAAACAATTACGTGAATGTGGTACTGTAACACTTAGAAAACCTAACAGAAACAAACAAGTGACTGGAGAAGGAGCAAAAATTAACGCTTTGGCTGCCGTTGTAGTAGATCCGCAAATTCCTTTCCGCACAATCGCACGTGGAGGTGACATAAGTCAGGCAAGTGTACTGCGCATTCTCCATCGACATGGGTTTCTTCCCTATCACATCTCTCTCCATCAAGAGCTGCATGGAAACGATATTGAGAATCGTGTTAACTCTAGTACATGGGCATTAAGACATGATACCCAGATTCATCATGTATCTTGTTTAGTGATAGGCAAAATTTACTAATCATGGCCAGGTAAACCGCAGAAACATGCAAAATTGGTCTGTTGACAATTCCCGTTGTCTTCGTCAGGTGGAACGTCAGGGTCCATGGAGCCTAAACGTGTGGTGTAGGATAGTGCACCATCAGTTCATAGGCCCTTTGTTTATAGAAGGAACAATGAACTCGCACAGGTATCGCAGCCTCCTGACAGACCATTTGCCACAGTTGATAGATGTTCCTTTGAAGACTGCCCCCAGGGGCTCACCTTATGCGAGTACGGGTTTGGCGTACCCGGGATGCCCGAGACAATCATCGCCATCATCATTCCTTCACCCTCGTCCGGTCGAGGTGGGTTCGTCCTCGTGACCGGGGGACTCAAGGTAGGCTCTCGTTAGTTCTGTGCATTTCTCTCCATGACGCCCCTCGCCATCGTTTCTTTCTTCACTCTTCTATTTACGCACATTTCGCACCACGACCAATCATTCCTACATCTCTTTTCCCTCCTCACTGGCCTACCTTGCGTGCGAAACGCACACACAGTTTTGGTTCATTTTACCTTTTTCTTTTAATCCTCCGTGGACACAGCATGATGGATACTCGCGCACTAGGTGCGCAGCTGGGTGAGTGGGCATTGGCGTTATTCCCACCCCCGGTGTCGTCATGTAGGGTTTGTGTTCGTATCCGCTGTTCAACTTCAGTCCCGCGGGGGGCCATTGCATGAAAATGCTGACTTTCGATGGCACTTGGATCCCTCTGTCTATGTTCTGGGAGGTGTGACACTGGGGTGATTTGGTATACATAGGTCACTCACCCAGGCCGGGGTAACGCCCGGGAATTCAGAGCCCGAGGTCGGAGACGGTTGCAATAGTGGAGGGTTTCTTTCGCTATGGAGGACCCTTTCTCCATTATTAATAACAAGCGCCGAAAACTAATTGTAACAGAAGTAGCATCGCCGACATCTGGTTGTTACTTGGTCATTTCCCGAACAGAGGAAGGTCAGTCGCTTGAGAAGGTGAACCCTTTTATCATCCAGAAGGGCATTGATTCTATTGCTGGTCCGGTTCAGTCCTGCACTCGTCTTCGGAATGGTTCCTTATTAGTACAAACAAAGTCCAATTAGCAAAGTAAGACCTTGTTGCGCGCTACGCTTCTCCACGGTTATCCCATCCGTATTGAGAAGCACCGCACCTTGAATTCCTGTAGAGGCGTCGTTACTACCCATAGCGTCGATGGGTTGTCGGACGAAGAAATCGTAGACTATCCATCAGATCAAAAGGTGACAGCAATGCATCGAGTGCAAGCCAAACGCGACGGAGTATTGGTACCCTCCCTTACCCTGTTTATAACATTTGATGGCGTCTATCTGCCGACGAGCATTTCAGGAGGATACGAACGTATTGCGCCACATATTCTTAGACCACCGCGTTGTTTTAAATGCCTACGTTTTGGGCATACGCCAGTCTCCTGTAAGAGTGCCGTTACTATTTGTGACTCATGTAGCCAGCTGTCACACAATGGTACCTGTTCATCAGGACCCGTTTGCGTTTATTGCAAAGGATCTCCTTCTGTGTCATTAGCCGACTGTCCACGTTACTGGGACGAGAAGGCGATCCAAGATTTCCGGGCAAAGGAGAAACTCTCCTTCGCTGAAGCCCGGAGGCGTTACCATGCGCGCCAAAATTTCCTCCTGCGATCTGGTAAATTTAGTTTTGTTGTTGCCTCGCCAGTACCCCGAAAGGATGCCGAAACACAGACCTGGAACACGACTGCATTGACCGCCACTACCATCCGGCCGTGCGTTTCTAGCACGCTTATTAAACCATCTAAAGCTAGGTCTTAAGGTTCTGAAGTCTGAAGGCACTGAAAAGGAGCAAAAGCAGAAACTTCGTCGGGAAGATTTTCTTAAAGACCCTCCGCGTGAGCGCGGTAAGAAGAGTTCACCTTCCCCTCCTCGAAGGTCGCAGTCTCAGGATGCTCCTTGGAAAATCCGCGCTCAGCGGAAACATTCGCCAATTGCCATCCAGAACCGATTCTCCTCGCTTGAAACTGTTTCTGGCTCTGAGCGCGTGGGCCCTCCCTACGAGGAGGATATGGAGTCTCACCAACTCCATACAAAAAACCCGAGCCCAAAGGTTAAGCAGAAGGTTATTTTGGGCCGCCATTCTAACTATACAGTTTATCCATTTTATTCATGGCTATCCTGACCTGGAATTTACGTGGAGTACGATAGCATAGGGCGGAACTGCAACTTTTATTGCGTTCCCATTCACAATTGGTCGTGTGTATGCAGGAGACCAAGCTTCGCCCTCACGATCCTTTTGATCTTCGGGGGTATACTCCGGTTCGCTACGATCTTGAACCGGATGAGGGTGCTCCTGATCATGGAGGCGTCATATTATTAGTGCGTAAAGTCGTTCATGTTCAAACTCTCAATATTACGTCCGACGTGCAAGCTTTTGCCGTTAGACTTCAATTGCCCGGCTTTCTCCTTTCTGTTTGCTGTGTCTATTCACCTCAATCGTCTCCCCTCGCTATCGCGGACATTCGAGATCTCCTGTTCGCTCTCCCAACACCATTTCTTCAGTTGGGAGATTTTAATGCCCATAACCCCCTGTGGGGTGCGCAAAGAGCTTGCATGAGGGGAACTCTGCTTTGCGACATTTTTGATCAGTTCAACCTCTCTATCCTCAATACAGGTGAGCCTACTTTATGTCTCATTCTTTTAGTACTTTCTCCCGCTTGGACCTAGCCGTTTGCTCACTCCAGGATGCTAGTCGTCTGCAGTGGAACGTCGTCGCTGACACCTACTCCAGTGACCATTATCTCTGCATCATTTCTCTTCTGTCTCACCACGTCCAGCATTCTAGAGTACCTACCTGGATATTCAGAAAAGCCCACTGATGATTATATTCCAGCCTCGTGTGTTTTGCAAACCAGTCCTTCATTGACGTTAACCAAATGTTGCAGCACCTTACCTATACGATGCTATCTGCTGCCGTTTAGCTCGGTTTACGAATCGGACATTGCCATTTTAGTTATAGATACCTGCTCAGTGGTGACCCCTCACCACTTTGTGAGCAATGTGTTGCGCCCTAACGGTGCGTCACATTTTAACAGAGTGCCAAGATTTAGCTCAATTGCGCGTTTGTGTTTGTCTGCCTGTTGGCATAGCCAACGTTTTGGCAGACGACTCGCATGCAGTAGAATGTCTTTTACGTTTTATCAGTGACATTGGTTTCAGCCGATACAATTTGATGGGCTGAGTGTCTTTTAGCTGCGTGATTTTATATTTACTGTGTTAATGGGGGCTCTTCTCCTTGATGGACATATGGCGCTCATGTCCCTTGCGTTCTACAGATCTTGACACGCCGTTTTGCTCTTTTATTATTTTGTTTACCATGTATTATGGAGGTGGTTTTAGAATTTGTGTGCTTGCTTTTAGTGCTTTTGACTATGCGGTTTTGTCCCTTATTTTAGTTTGAAAATTTTAATTTTACATGTTGTAAAAGCACTGATGACCTTTGATTTTTAGCGCCCTTAACATCAACTCATCATCATCATCATCGTTCACCAAATTATAGTGCACGATGGGGGAAGAGATAATAGTTATGGAATTTATACACGGTGTAACTTGAAGGGGATAAAAATTCTGAATGATTTCACCACACTGTCGTGGTAACATCCCAGTCACCTGTGCAAAGTTGTCCGTGAACACTGCCACCAATTCGTGTGGTAATTATCCTCAGGCGATTCTCTCGATCCTGCCGGGTGCTGCGTTACCAGTTACCTCCAATAATGTTTTTACGTACACCACTGGGAACAACCATGGGGCTGCTAACAATAGCGGTAGTAATTTTATTTGGAAGGAGCAGTCGGCACCATAGCTGAGGGGGCCATTGAAAAGCTGAAGGATGTCCAAAAACAAGTAAACCAGGTTCTATTAAAGCCATTGCTTAGGGCATTTAATTAAATTTATTGGATTTGGAGACACACTAACGGGCGCCACGATGCGACAGCTTACGTACAAAGTGCACATACTTACGTTTTGACAGTTCTGCGAGCGCTTGATTTACTTCATAAAAGCATACTATGCTAAGTCGGGGTTCGAGGACCAATTACAATGTAGACGAGTGGTGCCTTCACAGCAGGGTGACGGCGACAAATTGAGGGAGATGTCCCATAAACGTGGAATATAAATACACTTCTCAAGGCCGGATCAGCAAAGTGGTGTTCCCGTGGCCAGGGCTGCTGCAATTACATCACTTAATGTAATGTGACGCAACTTCTCGGTTGTGGATCCAATTTTGCGAAGGGTTGTATACCAAAAATAATGCGCAAACATCTTGTACTGTCCAAGTTAGTGCAAAACGCTCCATAGATGTTTGTTTTAAGTTTAATAATAATCATAATTCTTCTTTACAAAAGAGCTTCAGGAGAATATATTATTATTGTTTTCGTGTGTACTAATTTTAACGTACATAGAGTAGTAGTCGAATACGAATTATCAGCAGACGTATATGCATTTACATCCGAAATAAGAAGTAAATGCTCTATGCTTTCCAAATTTTCTATAGAACAGCTTATAGTATCATACATGAGCGTTATTATGATGCTTATCATTACATTACTACTATTATTACTGTTGTTGATGATGGAAAATATATTATATAAACTGTTTTTTTCTAAAGTGATCCTGCTTCGCCTCCCTCTGCAAGTTTGCTGCCAACGACGAGACCAAGATCATTATAGTGCAGCATCTGATACTTCTCTGGTTGTTGGGCGTGTTCAAGATAACACAACGAAGAGCGTCGGAGCATGCCATTGGCTGAGGAGTTTGCTAATAGTGGGTGACCGAACTGGACCGTCTGAACTTGGAACTATACACCTTCCTCCAGGTCTGTGTTTTTGTGAATGATACGGCAAGGAGACAGGGAGACACAGAGAGATTGCTCAACAGGTAGCACGCGGCGTGGAAAATTCCGATTCGATGTGCGTCATGTTTCGGCCCTTTCAGAATGTCTAGGAAACACCTCTTCGTTGAGTAATTTTCAAAAGTAATTACCATGCAAGTGCAGCGAGTATGCAGAAAACAAGCAAAAGAAGTACTATAATATGCTTATTGTTCTTTTTAAAACAGTGTATTTTCTTATAGAGAATGAAACACAGAAAACCTTAAAGTTTGAAACACCTAAAATAAGGTTAATCTAGGATAAATCATATGATTTCTATTCATTGTTAAGTGCTTTCTATACAATAAGACGTTGTGATTGATTTCAATCGGTTAAGATGAAGCAGAACAAGATATACTATGCTACAAGTGAGCATCAGTGATTTGTTCTCCAATGTCCCAGTTTCGGAAAACCTTTGCGAAAACAAGGTAGCTTTAACCCTATTAATAAAAGGGAATATATATAGGGGTGTGCCATTAAATTTTGGACTGTACAAATCTCCAAAACTAAACGTTGTGGAAAGAAATGCCCAGAATAAAGATGTTACTTAATATTTTTGGGGAACGTAAATGTCGTTGGTCGTTTTTTACTTGGAGTACGTTATAATGGTCATTTCAGGGTCAACTTTAAACTTGATTTGTTACATTTATCGTGGTCTACTGGTAGCGAAATTTTAGAACTCCTGAGTCAATTTCCTGATGTTCTTACCGGAGAACTTGAAGCAGGTCGTGATACGGAATACTATATTCAATTATTTGTTGCAACTGCTGCTCGTTCTTCTGCTTATAGTGTAACCACACCTAAACTCCACATTTTGGGTACCAAATTAATTATATGTTGCGCCGTGCCATTGTTGAACCATCGACTAGCCCTTATTCTAGCCCGTGGTTTTTAATCCCTAAGCCCAAAACGATTTTCGTCTTGTAGTTGGTTACAGAGACCTTAATAAACGTATCGTTTCAGATGCAATGTCGTTGACGGATTTCTATACCTCGGCACATTATTTCCGGGACGCCCGTGTATTTACTACCCTTAACTTGAACCAAGCATAATGTCGGATTCCGTTAGCTGATTCCTCTTTGCCTCTTACCGTGCTCTTGATGCCTTGGAATGTTTTTTTAATTTCGCCACATTCCTTTTGGACTTTACACTTGTGCTCAAGCTCTATCAAGACATTTAGGTTAGGTTCTTCACAGTTCAAAATAAAGTTACCCTCGACGACTTAGTATAGTATATACGAATTAGTAGGTTGCGGGTTCAAATCCGGCGGAGGGCAATGGATTTTTTCGGGCGTAGGAGTACTTAGTATGGCTTCCTTCGGAAGGGAAGTAAAGCCGGTGGTCCCGTGTCATAGATTTACCGCACGTTAAAGAACCTCAAGTCTGATCAAGAGGCCAATGAGCAAAATTACCGATCTTTCACGCCCAGTATAGAATGGGACGCTAAGACCCACAGTAGTTAAAGAGCGTCCATAAATGAAACTCAATTTCATTTTACGACTGAGTAGTATATTCGCCAGATTTTGCGTTTCACCTTGAACATATTCGGCTGGTCTTTGCTTGTTTACAGCGAGCCGGACTGACATTTACTGCTTCGATTAAATTTGCCGTTCCACAGCTTTCCTTTTCGGGCCATCTTTTTTTCGCCAGTTCGTATTTCAATAGACCCTGACCGTACTTTAGCCCTGCATGGTTTTCTTGTACCTTGTACCACGAAGCAATGGACTAACTTTTTAGGCATAGTTATTTTATTTCTAAATTTATTGCACATTTTGCACATCCTCAAAGATCCACCGCATGCTCATTGTCGCTAAAGGTCCAGATATGTTTGAACAGTCTTGAAAAAGCTGGCTTTTGACACTTCAAATCAAGGTGTAATAAACCCTCCTATTTTGGCTAACACGGATTTTGGACAAGACTTCGTAGCATAAACTGATGCCCCTCGTTTTGCAGTAATGGTAGCTTTACTTCAAATCGGCTGCTCGTAAACCTCCTTATTATATTTGGCGCTGTCTTTCTCAGGCTGAGAAACGCTTGTCTGTATACGAGTTGGAGGCACTGGCGGTCCTCACTGCGTTTGAGGACAATTTAAGTTTCTTGAACATAGGCCTTTTCATCTCGAATGAGACAATCAAGTCTTTACATGAGTCCTATCACATGCCCATCAGACCGGAAAATCCCTCGTTGGGCGGTAAAATTTAGCGCGTTCTAATTTACTGCGACGCATATTAGGATCTGAGAATATTGTGTACCCTTAGGTAAGGGCATTACATTTGGGCACACCTCGCAATATTTCCCACAAACTTCTTTTTGGTCGAACACGGATATCTCACTCTTAACAGCATGTTGATATTGTTTCATTGCGATAGACAGAATTCGTGGGATACTCTGCTCCCGGATTTCCAGTTTGCCTTTAACACTTCGGATCATGAGGCACACCGAGACGTATCCTCTCGGCCATTGTTTCAGTTTCTGTCGTTATGTACATTAACTTAACATTGGTATTTGTCCCATTTTGTTGCATATGAACGCGTTCCTATGGTGCATTCTCAAAGTTGGAAGGCAACTTTGGACGATTTACTTTGCGACTTACAGCGCCGTTCTCTCCGCTGTAATCAACATCGCCATCCGACACCCTTTCCGTATTGGGGATATGGTTCTGCACCGTTTACCTTATCAGAATGATGTTTCTAACGCTTTCAGGCCGAAGTTGGCTCCACGGTATATAGGCCCTCTTCGTATTCATGAAACCTTGAGTGACGTTATTTCCGATACAGGGCAGTTTTACGGTTGCGCTACCTTCGCCAATGCTTTTCAATTAAGGGCAGTGCCAGTTACTTAAAGTGTTATCTAACTCGGCGTCTCGCTGACCATTTGCAGCCATTGATTCTGTCGTTGAACCATGATCGTCCTCCGTTCGTCTTCTCACACACGAGCTTGATCTGTGTTTCTTTGTTGAGCTGCGAATTGTCATCACCTTCTTTTTATGTTGCATGCGTTTTGCCTTTGTGTGTGTTCTATTCTTTCTTTGTGTGATGTCCTCAAAGTGTGTCATGTTTCCTTATATAGGGTAGTTAAGTTATATTCGAACCCACTCGCGACCTCTCTCTACTGCGCGAGACAGTAGGCAGTCGCCGGGGAAATTACGCCGGCCGAGGCGGACTAAAATCCTTATCTTATAATAAATGCTGGAAGTGTTGACCTTCTGCTCTCAAACAGGCTGCATATCTCATGTAAATATTCTCACTCAGCAGCAGGAATTCTTTTAATTTCTTGCACAACGCTTTCTCTAATTTCCTGGGGTGTGCGAGTATTTTGCATGTAATAAGAGAGGTCTTTAATGACAGAATAATAAGTGTTGATTTGTGGTCCTTAGTTCTCTAGACCTAAAGAGTTGTGCTTTCCATTTTGGGGTTCCTTAAAACACAAAGTGCATCGTTCCAATCCTATTTCGATGGAGAAGGCGCATTACACTTGCCTGACTTATGCCACTTCCACGTGCGATTGTGCGGGAACTAATTTGCAGATCTACGGCAACGCCACCTAAAACATTAATTTCTGCCTCATCTGCAGTCACTTGTTTGTTTCTGTTACGTGTTCTAGGCGTTACAGTACCACTTTCACGTAATTGATTGAAGAGGTTGATAAATAACTGCCGAGATGGTTGACGTCTATTGGGATACGTTTCCGCATACACCGTACAGGAACGAACTGCATCATTCCTGCAGTCTCCATACACCATGAGCGTGTCGGCTTTTTCTTCATTAGTAATCCCTATCTTCCACTCACGACTTACTGCTTGAACTGTCCCAAACTAACTGACCAGAAAGTCGCAATGCAATCAGTGAACAGAAAACACAGTGCAAACAAACATAACAACATCGCTCCTAGCAACTAAGCATGTTGAATGGTACAAACAACTGTCGAGTTGGAAACGTTTCAAAATACGATTTCTCGTAAACCACTTGCACTAAAATCCAGCAATAAAGACCAGTGACATTCTAATTTACCCTACCTTTATTCTGTCAATGTAACTGGGCGTTGTTACACTGAAAGGTGGCATGTTTCCTCAAAATATACACTTTCTCAGTATTATTAAAATATGTTTATAATCTAAATGTACGAGCCACTGACTATCAATCAATCCTGTGAAAAGTGCACATCAATAACACCTTCCATTTCTGAAATGTTTGCGGTGCAAGGTTAAGGTGCTTCATCCTATATATATGTATATACCGGGCTGTCTTCTCAGCCAGCGGATTCTGAAATTATGTATTCCCGGCGATGCAGAGGCTATGCTATAGAAACTTTCCACTGCATATCGTCGTATCAATTTAGGTCCAAATGACTGCTTGGCACTGCAGTGCGTGCAGCCACACGTATTCGTGACGCGAGAGTGTGCGCGATGGCCTTCAGTGTTGAATGTCCGAGGTTCATATAGTGCCAATTGAAGGTTTTTTTTGTGTTTAGTAAATTTATCAAGAATTGATAGTGTCGTTTCACTTAATTAGTTAAATTATGCGAATTTCATTAAAACACAAATTGTTACTTTTTAGAATACCCTTGGTCAACAAAATAAATGCATATAACATTGTAATTACAACAAACTAACCTAAGGCATCATTAAGTATCACTTTAGGCAATATATTTTTTCGGGCGTGAAAATCCGTAGCACGGCTTCCTTCGGAAGTAAACTAATGCCGCGGTCCCGTATCGTCGAATTACGGCACCTCAGGCTTGATAAACAGGCCTCTGAGCAAGATTTCTGTTCTTTTACGCCCAATACAGAATGGTAGGCTAAGGTCCATAGTAGTTAAGGAGCGTCCATAAACAAGGAACTCAAATAACGATTAAAAGTTATTCTTTTATACAAAAGAAAGCCAATAATTTTTTTTGAGAGGTTACAAATGGAATATGTAGATACAAACTAGATAACGTGTACAAGAACACATTATGATTTTTGTGAACATAATTACATAAGGCCGGACCATCCCACAAATAAAACACTACAATTTACCCGTTTCTTCTATGTGGTTGTAATAGGTGTTCGAACTCGCCACCATGCCGGCGGATGCAAGATATCAGGTTAACCATCATCGCCAGAATAAACGGGCACAACTTGGTCGGTGTGATGTCACGGCAAGCTAAGAAAATGCCTTCCCTGATCTATTGATGTGCCATTGTCCGCTCCTGGTACACGATATTCTTAAGATAACCCCTTAAGAGGAAATATAATGCAGTTAGACTTGGTGAGCCTGCTGGTGAGACTATTGGTCCCTACCGACCATCGCTTAGGGTACGACGGGCCGAATGAGTTCGCGCCCCAAAATGTTGGTACCACATAGTTAGTCGATTCTGCAACGGCACCTCATCTAGTGGCGTAGGCAGCACCTTTGGCCCCCCCAGGGGCTCACGTTATGTGAGTACGGGTTTGGCGTATCCGGGGTGCCCGAGCCACTCATCGCCATCACCATCCCTTCACCCTCATCCGGTCGAGGTGGGTTCGTCCTCGTGACCGGGAGACTCAAGGTAGGCTCTCGTGTGTTCCTTGCATTTCTTTCCATGTCGCCAATCGCCATCGTTTCTTTATTCTCTCTTCTATTTACGCACATTTCGCCACACGTCCATTCATTCACATACCTATTTTCCTTCTTCGCTGACCTGACTTGCGTGGGAAACGCCCACACCGGTTTGATAAATTTTACCTTTTTCTTTTAATCCTCCGTGGACACAGACTTACGGATACCCGCGCACTGGATGCGGAGCTGGGTGAGTGGGTAATGGCGTTATTCCCACCACTCGGGGTCATCATGTAGGGTTTGTCTTCGTAACCACTGTTCAACTGCAGTCCCGCGGGGAGGCCATTGCATGAGCTGCTGTCTTCCGACGGCCATTGGGTCCCTCTGTCTATATTCTAGGAGGTGTGACCCTGGGGTGAGACGTGTATGGATAGGCCAGTCGCCCAAGCCGCTGTAACGCCCGGGAAATCAGAGCCCGAGGTCGGAGAGGGTTGCAATAGTGGAGGATTTCTTTCGCTATGAAGCCCTCTTTCTCCATTACTAAGAACAAGCGCCGAAAGTCTATGCAACAAAAGCAGCACCAACGACATCTGGTTGTTATTTGGTCATTTCCCGAACAGCAGAGGGACAAAGTTTTGAGAAGGTAATCTTTTTTTATTCAGAAGGAATTGAAGCTATTGCTGGTTCTGTTCTTTCCTGCACCCGAATTTGGAATGGTTCTTGATTAGTTCAAAGCAAATCGGAACAACAAAGTAAGCCCTTGTTACGCGCCACGTTTCTACACGTTTATCCCATCCGTGTTGAGAAGCACCGCACCTTGAATTCCTGCCGAGGCGTCGTCACCAATCACAGCCTTGACGGAATGTCGAACGATGAACTGGTCGAATATCTTTCCGACCAAAAGGTTACAGCAGTTCATCGTGTGCAGGCTAAACGCGACGGAGCCGCGTTTTCCAAGATCGATAACATCGATCAGTCCACTAGTATTTCAGCATTGTACAAACGTATTGCGGTGAAGCCCTATATATCTCGACCTCTGCGTTGTTTCAAATACCAACGTTTTGGGCATCAGCTAGTCTCATGCAAGAGTGCCGTTTCCATCTGTTCCTCTTGTAGTCAGCCCTCACACGATGGTACTTGTACCTCATCGCTCGTCTTCATTAATTGAAAAGGGTCTCATTCTTCGTCATTTGCTGACTGTCCGCGGTACTTGGAGGAGAAGGCGATCCAGGAGATCCGGATAAAGGAGAAGCTCTCCTTCCCCGAAGCCCGGAGGCGTAACCATGCGCGCAAACCTTCGCTCCTGCGATGGGGTACATTACGTTTTGTTGTTGTCTCGCCTGTAATCTGGAAGGATGCCGAAACACAAACCTGGACAATGAATGCGTTGGCCGCAACTGCCATCCGGCCGTCCATTTCTGGCATTGTTATCAAGCCATCAAACGCTGGTCCTAGGGTACTGAAGTCATAAAGCACTGAAAAGAAGCCAAAGCATAAAGTTCTTAGAGAAGATTTTCTGAAAGACCCTCCGCGTGCACGCGGTAAGGAAGGATCACCTTCTCCTCTTCGAAGATCGCAGTCCCAGGATACTCCTGGGACAAGCCGCGCTCAGCGGCTTACCTTACCCATTGCCACCCAGAACGGATTCTCGGCGCTTGAATCGGTTTCTGGCTCTAAGCCAGTGGGTCCTCCATTCGAGAAGGCTATGGATTCTGACCAACTCCGTAAAAAAGCCCAGGCCCAAAGGTTAAGCAAAACGTAATTTTGAGGTGCCCTTCTAAATAGACAGTTTATCCCTTTTTCTTCATGTCTATCCTGACCTGGGATTTACGTGGTTTACGATAGCATAAGGTGGAACTGCAACGTTTATTGCGTCTCCATTCACCTATGGTCGTGTGTTTGCAGGTGACCAAGCTTCACCCTAACGATTCCTTTGAAATCCGAGCGTATACTTCGAGTTCGCTACGATCTTGCACCAGATGAGGGTACTCCTGCTTATTGAGGTGTCATGATATTAGTGCGAACGACGTTCATTTTCAGACTCTCACACTTACGTCCGAATTGCAAGCTGTTACCGTTAGACTTCGCTTACCCGGCTTTTTCCTTTCTGTTTGCTGCATCTATTCACTTCCGTCGTCTCCTCTAGCTAACGCGGACATTCGAAATCTCCTGTTCGCTCTCCCAACACCATTTCTTCTGTTGCGAGATTATAATGCCAATCATTCCTGTGGGGTTCGCTAAGAGCTTGTGTGAGGCGAACCCTACTTTCCGAGATTTTTTATCATTTCAGCCTCTCCATCCTAAATACAGGTGAGCCTAATATTCTGTCTGATTCTTCTGGTACATTCTCTCACTTGGATCTTGCCGTTTGCTCTCTCCAGCTTGCTAGTCGTCTGAAGTGGAACGTAATCGCTGACACCTACTCCAGCGACCGTTAACCCTGCATCGTTTCCCTTCAGTCTCACCACGTCCAACATTCCAGAGTACCTACCTGGATATTCAGAAAGTCGACTGGAGATTGTATTCCAGCCTCGTGTGTTTTGAGAACCAGCACTTCCCTTACGTTAACCAAATGGTGCAGCACCTTATCTCTACGATGCTATCAGCCGCAGAACGCACAATTCCCCGTTCGTCCTCTCACCCTCGGCGTATTCCTGTTCCTTGGTTGAACGAGGACTGTCGGGACGCCGTTCGTGCCCGTAGAACTGCACTTGGGGTGTTTCGACGGCACCCTACACTTGATAATCTTGCTACTTTTAAACAAACGCGCGCCAGTGCCCGTCGCATTATTCAGGATAGCCAGAAGACTTCCTGAACTCGTTTTGTCGAGTCGCTTAATCGCTTCACGCCTTCCTCTGTTGTTTGCGATAAACTTCGTCGCTTCTCCGGTAAAGTTTCGCATTGTACTGTGTCTGGCTTTCAGGTTTCGAATGCCAACATAGTGGATCCGGCTGCAATTGTTAACACACTGGGTGCTGCCTTTGAGGCGGTTTCCAGTTCTGACCATTATCCCGTGTGCTTTCGCCTTCTCAAAGACCGGCTGCATTCCGAAACCTATAATTTTCGATCTGCTAATAAGGAGTGTCATAATGAACTTTTCACAATGTGGGAGCTGGAGCAATCTCTTCATTGCTCTAGGCACTCCGATCCTGGGCCGGACGGCATTCATGTCCCGCTGTTAAAGAACCTTTCAGCCGACAGTAAACTTCTTCTCTTACAGGTCTATAACCGTATTTCGCAAGACGGCGTTTTTCCTTCCGTTTGACGCGGAGCCACCATTGTCCTTATACCTAAGCCTGGGAAGGATCGCCAACTACCTTCCAGCTAGTGCCCCATCTGCCTCACCAGTTGCATTTGCAAGGTGATGGGGCGCATGATCAACGGGCGTTTGACATGGTGGCTTGAGTCTCAGAAACTTCTAGCGAAAGCTCAGTGCGGATTCCGTCGCCATCGCTCTACCGTCGACCATCTGGTGTCTCCGTCGACGCATATTATGAACGGATTTCTGAGAAAGTGCAAACAGTGGCTGTGTTTTTTGACCCGGAAGAAACTTATGACACTTGTTGGAGGGGCGGCATTTTACGTACACCTCACGCATGGAATTTCCGCGGTCGTTTTCCCATATTTCTTCGGAGTTTATGACGGACCGCGTCATTCGTGTACTTGCGGGCTTAGTTTTATCTATTTGTTTTATTCATGAGAACGGTGTACAGCAGGGCTCTGTACTCATTGTCACACCTTTTGCGATTGCTATCAACCCCATTGTTGATTGTATTCCAGCTAGCACTTCCTCGTTCCTTTTCGTCGACGATTTTGCCATTCATTGCAGTTCACCGCGGACCTGTATGCTCGAACGCCGTCTCCAGTGTTATATCGACCGTCTCTAAGGTTGGGGTAACGCCAACGGCTGTAATTGTTGCGCTGAGTTATCCGTCTGCATCAGTTTGTGGCGCCGGAAGGCATTCCCTCCGCCCTCTCTCCATCTTGGATCGGAGGTCCTTCCATTTTCAGACGAGGTGAAATTTTTGGGGTTGATGTTTGATCGAAAGCTGAGCTTCACTTCTCACATTTCCTTTTTGAAAGCAAGGTGTGACCGTTCTCTTAAGGTTTTACGTGTTTTAAGTGGCACATCCTTGGGAGCTAATCGGACCGTACGTCTGCGTCTTTATCGCCCCTTGGTCCGATTGAAGCTTGAATACGGGTGCGTTGTCTATTCGTCGGCACGTCCATCTGTGGTAAGTCGCTTTAATTCCAATCATCATCGTGGTATAAGTGTCGCTACAGGGCCTTTCCAACTAGCCCTGTTCCCAGTCTGTACGCTGAAGCTGCAGAGTCTGCGCTGTCCTTCAAGCCTGAGATACTTCTGTGCAGCTATGTATGTTGACCCTCAAGCTTGCCTGACCATCCGTCGTTCTAGTTGTTTTACGAGGATTCGCTTGATTGGCAATATTTAGATAGCTCCACTGCGTTCCTTCCTCCAGGGGTTCGATTTCGACGGCTTCTTCGGCACTTTAACGTTACTCCAGCGCCGGTCCTTCCAGGGGAAAACGCTGATTCTTCCATGGTTGCGTGCTAAGGACCACTGTCACTTTGGGTTAACGTCGATGCCGAAGAATGAGGCCCCTTCTTCAGTCCTTAGATCAGCATTTGTAGAACTACAGGCGCAATTCGGGGATTTTAATTTTATATATACTAATGGGTCTAAGACTGATGTTGGAGTAGGGTGTGCCTTTGTTTTTGGTGAACATAGTTTTACCTTTTGCTTACCTGGGCAAAGTTCGATTTTTACCGCCGAACTTTTTAGTATTTATCAGTCTTTTTTGTACATTCAACGGCACGACTTACGGCACTGTGTTGTTTGTACGGACTCTCTGAATGCCCTTCAGAGTATAAACGCGCTGTACAATTACCACACCCTCGTACAGCGCATACATGGCCTGCTGCAGTCGCTTGGTGCCTTTGGCACCAGCGTCTTTTTCTGTGGATTCCAGGTCATGTGGGCATTTCGGTATACGAGTCTGCCGACGCTGCTGTCAAATTGGCAATTTTGTCGCCCAGAATGTTTACATCTTTTGTTTTCCCAACTGATTTCTATGTTATTTTACGGCACCGCATCCTCTCACTTTGGCGCTATTAATGGACGGCCCTCCGGGGGCGCAATTTGCGGGAGGTTAAGCCTATCCCGGTTGTCTGGGCCACCTCTTCTCGTGCTTTTCGTCGAGAAGAGGTGATTTTAACTCGACTTCGTATCCACAATTGTTTATTTAATCACGGACACTTGCTTAGTGGTGTTCCCGCACCACTCTGTGATCAGTGTGCGGCACCCTTAAAGTTGCGTCACATTTTAACAGAGTGCCAGGTTTTAGCACAATTGCGCGTTCGTGTGTCTCTGCCTGTTGCTACAGCTAACGTTTTGGCAGACGACACGCATACTATAGAACGTCTTTTACGTTTTATCTGTGATAGTGGTTTTATTCGACGCATTTAATGCGCTGAGCGTCTTTTGGTTTCGTGAATTTATGTTGTCGGTTTTAATGGGGTCTGTTCTCCCCTGGGGTTATATGGCGCTCTGGTCCCTTGGATTCTACAAATCCTGACACGTAGTTTACTCTTTTATTGTTTAATTTACCAAGGTTTTAGTGTGGTGACTTTTAGAGTTTGATACGTCTTTTATTGCTTCGACTAAGCGGGCTTGTGTCCCATATTTTAATTTATGGATTTTAGATATTGTACATTGTAAGGGCGCTGATGACCTTAGCTGTTTGGCGCCCCTAACATCGATATCATCATCTGCAGCAGCACCTGTGTTGTAAGAAGTGGATATAGCGATTCCCAGTGTTTTGGCCATCATAAAAATGCGGGCCTATTGGATGATCATCGAATATACCAACTTAAACTTTCAGACCCTATCGGACTTGTAAGGCCACCTCTCGCGTCCAATTTGGATTTACAGTGCTCTAGTAAAGCATTTTGTGGCGATTTACATGGTCATCGTTGTGGAACCTTGCTTCGTCTGTAAATAACACAGTTACCAAAAATGTGAATCTTGTTCAATTTGTCGTATGATCCACAGTAGTAATAGTCCCGGATGAGCCAATTGTTTTAACGATAATCCTGCCGCTAGGGGCGCTCGTGTCGCTAGTGTCGCTGCGTGCGACGGCGGCGGCGGTAAGTTTGAAAAGCGCCCTGAGCGGGAGGATTATCGTTAAACCAATTGGCTCATCCGGGACGAGTTGAAAGAATTGAGGATTAGGGTAAGGTGAAGGAAAAAGAGGAAGTGACGTGGAGTGTTTTGATTGGTTCGTTAATTCGGGTGGAAGATGAAGGAAGGAAGATGGAAGAGTATGGAGGTCGCGTGATGGAGAGGAACTGGGTGGCGAGGTGTTGTCTGTGCGGAGGTCGGGACTGAAAGAGGGAAAAGATGGGGAGCGAGGGATAAAAAGTGTAACAGAAAGTGACGTGTGAAGTTGTGATTGGTGGGAATAAGAAGTGATGTTATTGGTGGGAAGGAACAAATGAGAGTTGTTGATTGGTAAGAATAAGAGAGATTATGATTGGTGGAAAGAAAAAGGTGTGGGAGTGGGGTATGTTGGAGGTGATGGGAAAGGTAAGTTTTGCTAGCAGCAAGATTTGCAAAAGCCTGTCGTGAACTGATCAGCAATTTTTTGAACGTTGGATGGTAGTTTTCTTGAGTGGATAGAGAGATGGGGCGATATGAGATGCGGTGGTGAAAATGGGAACTAAACAAGGTGGTTGAGACAAGAGGTTTAAGGACGAGGAAATTTGGAGGTTAGTGGTGAACATGGCGGTCGCAAGAGGTGGGGGTAAGGAGACGCGGTGGTGAGAATGGGAACTAAAAGAAGCTGGCGGTAGCAAGAGCTTAGAAGAGTAGATTTTGAGTTTAAAATAGTGGGAACTAAACATGGCGGAGGGTCTGCGACAAGGAGATGCGGTGAGAACTAAACAAGATGGCGGACGCAAGAGGAGGGCAAGGAGGTTTGAGGTTACAGTACCAAAACACGAAAGGATATATTCCTACGCCAAGCAGGTCCGAAAAATAATTATGCGTGTGGTACTTACCTGTTACCGGTGTGGATGCGTCACCAAAAGCGCGGCACGCGACGCGAAAAAATAAAAGCAAACTGTTTTTGAAAATGCTTAACCAGCTTTAAGATCAACCAACATCACTACGCACTGATATACCTAGGTTTTTAAAGCGGTACAGACACCCTTTGCAGAGGCGTAATTTAACTATACCAAAAACCTGGTACTGGACCATCGTGATGGTCGGTAGCGTACGTAGGAGCAGGGTTCTCATAACCGGTCGAAAGCGGTCAAAAACGTGTACGACGTAGGTGTTCACAGTAGCTGCTGTCGAATCAACCGTCGAGGTGTGAATGAACGAGATCTGTTCTTGCCGGCAATCTGGTTGGGAGATGAGAGGCGCGGTGGTAAAAATGGGAACTAAATAAGATGGCGGAGGCATGAAGTTGAGGTTAAGGAGCGGTGAGGTGTTGTCTGTGCGGTGGTTGGGGCTGAAAGAGGGGAAAGATGGCGAACGAGGGATAAAAAGTATAACACAAAGTGACGTGTGAAGTTGTGATTGGTGGTAATAAGAAGTGATGTTATTGGTGGAAAGGAACAAATGAAAGTTGTTGATTGGTGAGAATAAGAGAGATTATGATTGGTGGAAAGAAAAAAGGTGTGGGAGTGGGGTATGTTGGAGGTGATGGAAAAGGTAAATTTTGCTACCAACAACATTTGCAAAAGCCTATCCAGAACTCATCAGCAATTTTAAATAACTAGTGTTTCGGGGTTTTCTCTGGTTGGTATACGAATGCAAGCTGTTTCTGCCATACTTATATTATTCGTCTTTTCCTTTTTTTTCTTTTTTTCTTTTTGTTTTTTGGTTTTTTTTAAAAAATAACTAGTTTTTTGGGGGTTTTCTGCGGATGGTAAACGAATGCAACCTCTTTCTGCTTTTTCATAGGTTTTCCCTGGTTGGTAGGCGTTTTCTGTAGTGCTTGACGAAGCCGTTTCTAATTTTCGAGGTTTTCTCAGGTTTTTTAGCGGTTGTCCCTGACCGGTAGGCAAATGATGAAGTTTTACCTTGTCGGTGCACGGATACTAGGCACATACTCGCGCACACACACACACACACGTTGCAGTTGCCATACTTATATTATTCGTCTTTTCCTTTTTTTCTTTTTTTTCTTTCTTTTTGTTTTTTCGTTTTTTTAAAAAATAACTAGCTTTTGGGAGTTTTCTGCGGTTGGTAAACGAATGCAAGCTCTTTCTGCTTTTTCATAGGTTTTCCCTGGTTGGTAGGCGTTTTCTGTAGTGGTTGGCGAAGCCGTTTCTAATTTTCGAGGTTTTCTCAGGTTTTTTTTAGTGGTTGTCCCTGTCCGGTAGGCAAATGATAAAGTTTTTCTATAATGTCGTCGTTTTGGCTTGTGGCGCACGGATACTAGGCACATACTCGCGCACACACACACAGACAGACACACAGACAGACACACAGACAGACACACATACGGACATGTTTCCAAAAATGCTTTTTTTGGATTCAGGAGGTCTCAAAACGTGTATTTCCGGTGAAATCTCGGTATCGAATTTTTGGGTGGAATGCAATACTTCCCCTACTTACTATACGTAGTAGAGAAAGTAAAAAAGTATAAGTATTGGAAAATATAAGGAAATAACAAGCAATATCTCGAAAACGGTTCACTCGACAAAAGAAATGTATATGGCATAAGTTGTGTATTTTAACGCGATCTACATTTTTTGTGTAGTAAAATTTTGTCTATCTCTTATGGTTTACCAGTTATGCAAAAGGCGTTCACAATGAAGAATACTTTTGGAGACATTCCCAGAAAATTTGAGATATACATTTCATTTCTCATGACATTATCTTAAACATATGATATTTTCATCAAAATCGTTATAGCCATTTTTGAGAAAATTAAAAAAGGTGTACTATCTTGTTTTCATGTGTTTTCCAGATCGGTAAGCGTTAGAATACTCTTAGAGCTTTTTTCAGGTTTTTCGCGGTTGTCCTTGTCCGGTAGGCAAATGATAAAGTTTTTCTATAATGTCGTCGTTTTGGCTTGTGGCGCACGGATACTAGGCACATACTCGCGCACACACACACACAGACAGACACACACACACGGACATGTTTCCAAAAATGCTTTTTTTGGATTCAGGAGGTCTCAAAACGTGTATTTCCGGTGAAATCTCGGTATCGAATTTTTGGGTGGAATGCAATACTTCCCCTACTTACTATACGTAGTAGAGAAAGTAAAAAAGTATAAGTATTGGAAAATTTAAGGAAATAACAAGCAATATCTCGAAAACGGTTCACTCAAGAAAAGAAATGTATATGGCATAAGTTGTGTATTTTAACGCGATCTACATTTTTTGTGTAGTAAAATTTTGTCTATCTCTTATGGTTTACCAGTTATGCAAAAGGCGTTCACAATGAAGAATACCTTTGGAGACATTCCCAGAAAATTTGAGCTATACATTTCATTTCTCATGACATTATCTTAAACATATGATATTTTCATCAAAATCGTTATAGCCCATTTTTTGAGCAAATTAAAATTTTCGAAAAATTTTCCATGTAAAGGGTAGTCTGGAACAGAGTTTTATATACAATTTTACAAGTTGTTTTAAGAAATTGTTAAATTTCGGTATCGAAAAAAAAATAAAAGATCCGGTTTTCCAAAGATTTCGAAAGAACTAAGTTGCTGTATCAAAATTTCCTTGTTACAAATTGTGCATTTATTTCTTAAGGAAACCAGGAATACAGATTTTTTATAAATTTTAGCGTGCACCGATCTATATTTTTAACTTTTACGCCTACGTTTCTCGTCACCATTGCTGAAGAGGTTGGTATTTCTACTCTCTCTACCACGTAAAATAGTAGGTAGAGGAGGTATGCATTGCATCCAAATATTCAATATTGAGATTTCACTGGAAAACTAAATACTTGTTTTGAGGTCCCCTGAATAAAAACATTTTTAGAAAATTCTGTGTGTATGTGTCAGAGCAGCATAACTCAAAAATGAAAAGTCGGATAAATACTAAACTTGGTATTTAGGTTGAGTACCTTCCAAAGATACGGCACAGAGATTTTCAAGAAAGTCCCTCCACTCCAAACTACCCTTTACATGAATTATTTTCCGAAATGTTTTATTTTCTAAAACTGTCTCTGACGATTTTAATTACAACACCATATATTAAAGACATTTATATGAAAATAAAATGTATATCTTGAATTTTGTGGAAATAGCCTGTGAAGTCCTCTTGATTCGGAAGAAATTTTCTATGATCTTGTATAACTGCTAAGGTTTGAGGAAACACACACAATTTATTTGAAATAACTTTTTTGTGACGTCAGCCATTTCCGAGACATCTGTCATAAATGGTTCGAATTGTACAATGCTTAGCCATTCTTTTTTAAAGGCATTCGCTTTTCAGTTCTTGCCCGCCATGTTGATGGAAAGAATTTAGAATTTTAAGGCCAGTGTATAGCGTCCCTTCGGATGTATAACGGATGTGCAATGCAACCATTTCCCTAAAAGTTTATCCGGATTAATATTAAGTGGATATGAAAATAAACTTTCGTACTCACCTATAAGAGATAGAGGGTAGAGGTCATACGAACGTAACACTTGAGAATTTTTATTCAACAGTTGGTGTTACTCCTTAGAAAGGAAGTATCTGCTGCTTCTATTTAATTCTCACATTTTACATAACACGTATGCACTGCACAACACAAAAACACTACACACGGCACTCGTAGTTTTAAATATTGCACTGATGCGGGTGTGCAAACGTTAAAACGCTGCTCGCTTGTCATTTCCCACGCACAGCACTGCGCAAAGAACGTGTGCTGATGTAAGTGTAAATCGAGCGTGAGAAAGGATGTTCGTCAGCGTTTATGCAGCCTTATTGTCGATGGTAGCGGTCGCGCAGTGGCGGATCGTGACAGGATGACCGCGTTTTTTTACAACTTGACAATTTTGTGGCGAAATGAGGCATTTAACTCGACGCGCATGTTGAAAACAGCAGTTGCCATAAGCAAGCTTATAAAAAGCTGGTGCCAAGAGCAAACGCCCGTAGTGAGAAACGGGAACGATAGCGGATTTTTCTACAAAATCGTTCTATTTGACGAAAAATAGTTTAAAATAAAAACAAAATAGCAGCAGCACTTTGCAGGGAAAGAGCGATCGGTGCATTCGGACGATAAGATGTAGCTGCAATCCGGGGGAAGTCGCGATGGCACCCTGCAGCCTACGTTCTAAATTATAGAACACAAGCAGAGAAGGCTGCCAAAGCTTTTTTCCGGCTTTACAGAGTCTCAAATTACCGTAAACCCGGTCCCCAGAGATGTTAACCCTGAGCAATGGGTATCGCATTTGTTTAACGATATTCTAAACTTTGCGAAAGAGAACCTGTTAGAAAACGAACCCGGATATTTAGGCATATCCATAACAGACGAAAAGGAGACGTCCAAAGCCTTCAACATATGCGTTAGGCGCGTAGACCAATTGAATGCGGATGTCATTGTTGGAAGCATCGAAAAAGTAATGCAAAGTAACCAACAATTCTTGCTAAGCGGGCCTCTTCACGTGACGTTTGTGTGGACCAAGGAGGTCTCGGGTTCGTGCCACCAACGTTGCGACGCCTGTAGGGGCAATAAAGGCATTGTCGAAATAGCCAACAAAGACAAATTGTGTTTAGCAAGAGCCATTGTTGTAGTCAAAGCCAAAGTGGATCGCGACGTCAACTATAGAACGATGACGCGCTCCGACTATCTGCAAAAATCGAAGGCCGTAGCCTTGTGCGCCAGCATCGGTCAAGGCCACGACAGCTGCACGATAGATGACGTCAGACGCTTTGACGCTGCGTTCAAGGGCTACGCTGTGACGGTGTTTGGCGATCATACGGGGAAGCACGTGCTGTACGCGTCGGATAAGAAATGCGATAAATACATCGACGTCATGCTCCACGCCGGGCACTTTAACGCTATCGTGAACCTTCACAAGTGCTTTAAATGCAAATGGTATTGCCGCCGGTGTCATCATCCCTCGGCACACAAAAAAGAATTTCGCAGGTGTGACGCCAGGTGTGCTAAATGCCATCAGCAGTGCGATGCGCGATTTGACGCCTACATACGCTGCGCCGGGTGCAACAGAGATTTTAAGGGACCGGCATGCTTTGCAAACCATGCAAAGAAAGGCGTTTTTTACCCAAAGGCGCTGTCGGTGTGCGATGTAGAAAAGGTGTGCACGTCTTGCAATAAGCTCGTGAATGCGAGGTACAGAAAAACCGCGCACGAGTGCGGGGAAAAGTACTGCTATCATTGCAAGACACACGTGAATTCTAGCCACATGTGCTATATGCAGCCGTATGCCGCAAAGAACAAAAGAAACCGGTACGTGTTTATGTTCATCGACTTCGAATGCACGCAAAACATTCCATATACCGGCAAAAAGGGCACATACGAGCATGTACCTAACTTGTGCGTATTGTACCAAGCCTGCCCGCTCTGCATCGACGAACGCCGCAGGACGGCATACTGCACCGAATGCGGT
Source organism: Deroplatys truncata (assembly GCA_030765065.1). Classification (NCBI taxonomy): domain Eukaryota; kingdom Metazoa; phylum Arthropoda; class Insecta; order Mantodea; family Mantidae; genus Deroplatys; species Deroplatys truncata. Next base: position 401,930,222 of record CM060990.1, on the reverse strand, counting down.
TGCAAAGAATGGGTGTTCATGGACGAACCCGTGAAGCAGCTTTTCGAACACATCGCGCAGGCGAGGTTCAAAGCCTGGGACGTCTACGTCGTGGCGCATAACCTCAGAGCTTACGACGGGCAGTTTCTATTAAAGTACATGGTGGCGCACTTAGACTGGGTGCCGGAGCTCATCATGAACGGGAGCAAGATCTACAGGATGAGGTACGGTGACGTCACATTTCTAGACTCGCTCAACTTCATACCCATGCCACTCTCCCGCTTTTCCAAGACTTTCGGATTGAAGGAATGCAAACGTTATTTCCCGTACCTGTTTAACACGAAGGAAAACGAGCGGTACGTGGGTTCGATTCCCGACAAAAGGCATTACTGCCCGGAGGGCATGTCGGCGGAGGGTCGGAAGGCCTTCGAGCAGTGGCACGAAGAAAAGGCGTCCTCCGGGCACGTCTTCGATATGAGGACGGAAATGGTGGCGTACTGCAAGATGGACGCATTTCTACTCAGTCAGGGAGTTTCCAAATTCAGAAGGGAATTCTTGGACGAGAACGGAATAGACCCGTTCAGAGAATGCGTCACCATCGCGCAGGCGTGCATGTGCGTGTATAGAAAGCGCTTCATGCCGCTTAAAAAAATTGCCCTCTTGCCAGCGGGCGGGTATCGACTAGCGGACCGTCAGTCTCGCGCCGCATGCATATGGATAACTTGGCTAGAGACGCAAAACCGCATCGTCATCCAGCACGCCATGCGAGGACGCGAAGTCAAAATCGTGGGGCACAAGGTGGACGGGTACAAAGAGGCCGAAAAAACTGCGTACTTTTTCCACGGCTGCTTTTACCACGGCTGCAGGCGGTGCTTTCACAATCGCCATGCGGCGATATACAACTCGGGACACGAAACCATGGCCTCCAGGTTAGAGAGCACCGAGAAGGTCACGGCCAAGATCAAGGCCGCCGGCTACGCCGTGGTGGAAATGTGGGAGTGCGAGTTCGACGCCGCGATGAAGGCCGACCAGGACCTCGCGCGCCACGCAAGGGACTTTCCGGCACCCGAACCCCTGAACCCCAGAGACGCCTTCTACGGAGGTCGCACCAACTGCACCAAGACGTACTGCGAGGCGAAGGGGGATAGCAAGATCTACTAATACGACGTATGCAGCCTGTACCCGTACGTGAACAAGACGAAACCCTACCCCGCGGGCCACCCCAAGATCCACGTGGATCGATTCCCGCGCTTGGAAGACGTGGGGGGCGGGTTGGTGAAGTGCGAGGTTCTACCGCCGCAACACCTGTACAACCCGGTGCTACCGGCGCGCATCGGCGGCAAGCTCATGTTCCCGCTATGCCGCGCTTGCGCGGAGGCGGAGAACCAAGACGAGTGCCACCACGGAGAGCGCGAGAGGGCGTTGTCGGGTACCTGGGTGGTCGACGAGATGAAGGTCGCCCTGGAGGAGGGGTACCGCCTCCTAAGGGTCCACGAGAGCTGGGAGTACGACGTGGTGCGGCACGAACCGACCACCGGAGCCAAGGGTCTCTTCGAGGACTACGTGAATCAGTTCCTGAAGATCAAGACCGAAGCCTTCGGCTGGCCCTCGGATTGCGACGACCCTGCCGCGAAGCGGCAGTACGCGGAGCAATTCTTCGAACACGAAGGCGTAGCCCTGGATCCCCAGGGCCGTCGCCACCAACCCCGCAAGGCGGGAGCTGGCCAAGCTGATGCTCAACAGCTTCTGGGGCAAACTGGGGCAGAAGGAAAACCTCCCCACGTGCGAGCTGGTGGACCGGTACGACCGCCTCCTGGAGCTGCTCAACGAACCGGGCGTGGAAGTGCAGACCTACGTGCCCGTCACCGACCGGATCGTGTACGCGGTGTGGAGGTACTGCAAGCAGTGCCGCAAGGTCAACACCGCCGCCAACGCCGTCCTGGCGGCCTACACCACGGCTCACGCGCGCCTGGTGCTCTACTCCTACCTCAAGAGGCTGGGAGAACGGGTCTGCTACTTCGACACCGATTCCGTCGTCGTCGCCGCCGCTCCGGGCGACTGGACGCCTTCCGTCGGATGCCTCCTGGGGGACATGACGGACGAGCTGGAGAAGTACGGGAGGGGCACTTACATCGCCCGGTTCGCCTCCACGGGACCCAAGACCTACTGCATGGAGATCGTTTGCCCCGAGACGGGCAAGACCTTCTCGGTGTGCAAGGTGAAGGGGATCACGTTCGATTCGGGCAACCTGGAGCTGGTGAACGCGGAGGTGATTCGCGACGTGATGCTCAGGGACAACGACCGCGCGGTGAAGCTGGCGGGCACGCAGATTTCGCGGAAACCGTCTTGGACGGTCGTCACCGAACCCAGCTCGAAGACGTTTAGGATAGTGGTCAACAAGCGCGTGCTCGCCGGCGATCACGATTCCTATCCCTACGGGTTCAAGAGGAACGCATAAATGAGACGTCCGCAGCCGCGCCAAAGTCATTTCGAACCGGGCGCCCCTGAGGAGACGATGCCCGGTCCCCGAGACCTGGGGCGATTCGAGTTTCCCAGCACGATGCTCGTGGCGGGGCCGTCGCGCTGCGGCAAGTCGACCTTCGTGAAAAACCTGTTGCGCCACGCGCACCGGATGTTCGACGTGCGCCGCAGGAGGGCGCTGTGGTGCCACCCTCCGGAGTATTCGCCGAGACTCGAACCCTCTGCTCTGCGTTGCGAGACCCACGCGGGCATACCCGAACTTGCTTCGGTGGGCGAGAACGACCTCGTCGTCCTCGACGATCTGATGCTGGAGGGTGGCGGGAAGGACGTGTCCAATTTTTTCACCAGAGACTCCCATCACAAGCGCTTCGGCATCGTCTACATCCTGCAGAACGTGTTTCCGCAGGGTCATAAATATCGCAACATCTCTCTGAATGCGAACTACGTCGTGGTCTTCAAGAACAACCGGGACAAGATGCAGATCGAGAGACTGTGCCAGCAGATCGAACCCAGGAACTCTAGGTTTCTCTTGGAGGCCTTCGAGAAGGCCACCGAACGCCCTCACGGGTATCTCGTGTTGGACTGCACTCAGTACACGCCCGCCCGATACAGGTATCGAACCGGCGTGCTGCCGAGGGAAAACCTCTCTTATTTCGTACCCAACTGAGACCGCCGAGAGGACTCGGGTTCGTTTCGTTCTATATTATCCCGACAGGGTCTCGCCCGACTGAGGCCGCCGAGTCTAAATAAAAAGTACCGCTTTCGGAGCGAACGTCATTATCGCGCAAGCATGGCTAGAGGTAGGTCAAGGCTCGCGACGCTGACCAGTCCTCGCATAGCGAGACAGCACGGTAATTTGGCGGCTCTGGCCAAGGCGAAGGCCCCTCTGCGCAAGAAGTTGTTAAAAAATGCCGACGGCGATCTGATCAAGGCCATTAGCGAATGCATGCTCAACGTGTGCAGAGGTCACGTGCAACTTCCCGCAAAGTGCTTGGGTCGCCTAAAGAAGCACAAGGCTTCTTGGAGGAAGTTGACGGATAAACGGGTTCCTCTGAAGAAGAAGAAGAGCATCTTGGTTCAAAAAGGAGGTTTTTTGCCGGCATTCCTCCTACCCGTCTTGGCTTCGCTCGGCGGCGCGCTAGAGTCGAAATTAACAGGATGACGTACGGCAGGCAGATCCTCGTTGCACCGCAACCGAAGACCGTCGACAGGCTTCACGCTGTAGGCCGCACCATATCCAGATTGGCTAAAGAAATTCGGAACCTGCAGAGCGCAAAGCTCTCTGCCGACGAAAAGTGGCGGCTCGTAAAACATAAATTGGACAACTACCTCGATCTCGTGGCACAAGTCAGAAAGCCCTTCCTCGGCGACGACGACGACGACGACGATTACGAAGACGTGCACGAGCGCGTGCCGGTGAAGCAGGAGGTCGAAACCCGAACCATAAAAGTCAACCTCCTCTCGCCTCGCAAACAGAAGAGGGCGAACCCTGCCACTCCGAAAAAGAAATCGAAATCGCCTTCCGCGTCGTACCATTTTCGCAAGCGCGTCTGGCAACCCCTGTACAAGTAAAGCATGAAGGAATGGAAGGCGCTAAGGCGATACTATGCCAGGCCGGAACACTATGCCGGTTTGGGCGCGGTCAAGCCCCTTTGAAAGGCCACGGGTGCGTCTAAGGCGAACATCGAGTCCTTCCTTCGAACCCGGGACAGTTACACTCTGCACAAACCGGTCAGAAAGCGGTTCCCCACCAGATGTTATCACGTGACGAATATGGACGATCTTTGGGAGGCCGATCTAAACGTCATGAACAGCGTGAGGGAACATAACAAACCTTACGTGTACATTCTGACCGTTATCGACGTATTTTCCAAATATGCTTGGGCCGTACCCCTGAAATCGAAGCTGGGTACCAAGGTCGCGCAAGCGTTTCGCTCCATATTCTCCCGACGCGTCCCCAGGGTCCTCCAGACGGACAAGGGAACCGAGTTTACCAACAAGTCGTTTCGCGACTTTCTGAAGAAACACGACGTGAAACATTACACAACCAAAAATAACGTTAAAGCCAGCGTCTTAGAGCGCTTCAACCGCACCTTAAAAACCAAGATGTGGAGGTATTTCACGCACAAAAACAGTTACAGATACCTGGAAGTCCTTCCGGCCTTACTCGAGTCGTACAATAGCTCGCATCACAGGTCCATAAAAATGGCTCCGAAGGACGTGAACGAATCTAACATTTTACGAGTGTACCGCAATCTCTACGGAAATAGGACCCTACCTCGCGCAGGGAAACCCACATTTTCCGTCGGCGATCACGTGCGCATCTCTAAAGAAAAATGAAATTCGACAAGGGGTACGAGCAGAATTGGACGGACGAAATATTTCGGATAGCCGAGGTGGTGCGCGGTCGGCCGGTGGTATATAAGTTGAAGGATCTGGCCGGAGAAGCCATAGACGGCACATTTTACACCCAGGAGTTACAAAAGGTCGCGCTACCTTGGACGTTTAAGATCGGGCGCGTTTTACAGACCAAGGGCCGAGGGCGCCGAAAGCAGGTCTTGGTAAAGTGGAAGGGGTATCCGGCAAAGTTTAACTCGTGGGTTCTGGCTTCGACCGTCGATTCGACATGATTAAGACCGAGCCCTTCTCCATCACTCTCGTGAGTAACGCTTCCATGGAACACTTTACCGACAACACCACGGCCAGATTTTCTAACATCTTGCCCGAGAGAATCGTTCTGCAGGGAGAATGGGAGGTCGCCCTGCAAAAGGTCAGGTATCCGGTGAAATTTTATAACCTTTCGCCAGACGATGCCCGTCTGGCGGGCACCAAGTACACCATGACGCTCCTCCCCACGCATTCCAAATTCAGTTTGCAAATGCCGCAAGGCATCGTGCACAATCCCAAAGACTTGGTGAACCTCGTCAACGCCGCTCTACTCGAACACTTGCACGTGGAAAACTTCTTCCTCTTCGACGAGCGCAAGCAGACGGTGGGCGTGAATGCCGCCGTCGCCCATCCCGAACCACTACCCGCAATTCCGTTCGACGGGTTTGTGGAAAATGTCGCGCGCACGGTCGTACCGTACGCGGTCGGCGAATACGAAGCTCTCAACGATGCGCCCCACCAGAGACCCAAGCCGAAACCGAAACCGTAGCCCCGGGCTTCGGGGCAGCAGAAACCCGCGGCGGCTCGTTCCGTCAGACCCAAACGAGACGTTTCAAAATCGGAAGACCCTCCGGGACCTCTACACCACATCCACAGTTTGCTCTTAACGCCCGCTATGGCAAAAATGTTGGGTTTCGAGCCCTACGTCAACGTCATTCTCGAAAAAGCTGCTAAACACCCCGTAGATCCTTATATGGGGTTTCCTTACGAAATGTTCGTCTACTGTAATCTAGTGTCCCCGCAAGTCGTGGGCGACACCTTCGCCCAAGTCATAGAGAGCGCGGCCGTGGAATACGAAAGAAGCAACAACACTTACGTGAGCGGCGAAAAGACGTTTTTTCCCCAAAATTGGGTACCCTTGATTCAGCAAGACTTCAAGACGGTCAACATAGATTTAAGGAACGGTTACGGCGATCTCTTGCCCTTCGCCGACGGATTTTCCTCTACTGTAGTTCTCGCTTTTCGTCCGAAACAGGCGTAATGGACGTGCACGCCGTAACGCGGTACTACCTCAATCAGACCGGCGGCGCGTTCCACCATCGCGATTTCGCTCTCTACAGGGGCAAGCGCTACCAAAGAGGCAGCGGTCTCTTTTCAGCCCTCGGAGGACTCTTCAGAAGGTTGCTACCGTTTTTAAAGAGCGGAGCAAAAGCAGTCGGAAAGGAGGCCTTAAAGGCGGGCGCCCACGTTCTGACCGATGTGACTGTGGCGAGAGCAGCGCCGAAGCATGCGCTCCAGCGGAGGCTCAAGGAGTCCGGATACAATTTAAAGCGAAAAGCCGACGAAAAGCTCGATGCCATGCTCGGTTCCGGCGCCAGGCGTCTCAAGAGAATAAAACCGAGCAAATCCAGAAAGAGCAAGCAGTCCAAGCCGAAACGCGGTTAGCGCAAGGTGCAAGACGTATTTTCGTAATGGCAGACGCGACCGTCCACATGAGTTCCGAACTGGACCTCTTTACAGAGGTGCCGGTTCAGATGAGCATCGAGGAGTCACGGTTCCTATACCTAAACCCTCAAAACACTTTAATGAAAAATGCCCCCATCACCTTTCATTATTCCGGAAATGCGGACGATTACCTAGACTTGACCTACGTCGTACTCAAACTCATGGTGCGCGTTGTAGATGACAAAGGAGAGGCCTTAAACGCTGACGCTAACGCCACTCTGGTCAACAACGCCTTAAATTCCCTGTTTCAACAGATGGAGGTAACCCTCAATAACGTCATCGTCTCCATGCCGCAAGCCGGTTACCCCTATAGAACCTACCTCGAGACGCTTCTCAATTACTCCGAAGATGCCATGAACACCAAACTAGAATCTACCCTCTGGAGAAAGGACACGGCAGGCATCATGGACACTTTTATCGCCAATGCGGGTTTTCAGTGGCGTCAGGGGTTTACCAAAGGGAGCAACGTCGTACAGCTCATCGGTCCTCTGTCCAACGCTCTTTTTAGACAGGAGAAGCTGCTTTTGAACAACGTTAGCATGACCGTCAAGCTCACTCCCGCCTCTCCCCAGTTTTATCTGTTTTCCGACGTAGATACCTTTAAGGAGTACGCCGACGTCGTGTCTGCCACGCTGCGCTTAAAATCGGTGCGGCCCTCGCCGACCACAAAGCTCGCGCACCAGGCCGTGCTCGCAAAGGGCAACGCAAAGTACCATCTCAAAGACTTCAGCTTTCACGCTCTCAGCAACCCCAAGGAGTCCAGGGCAATGACGTTTAGCGACGTGTGCGTAGGGCAAGTTCCAAGGAGAGTGGTAGTAGCCATGGTCACCGACAAGGCCTATTCCGGCCATTTTAACTCAAATCCGTACAACTTGAAACATTTTAAAATGAACTTCTTTCAGCTCTACGTGAACGGGCAACCCGTTCCCTCCCAACCTCTGCAACCCGACTTTACAAAGGGACACTATTTGCAATGCTTTCAAACCCTGCAGGACGGCCTAGGCATTCATTTCAAGGACGAGGGACACTCCATCTCCAGAGAAACCTACCCGCAAGGGTATACGATAATGGTTTTCGATCTCACTGCAGACATGAGCGCTAACGAGTCTCACATCTCGGGTCAGCGCCACGGAACCGTCTCTATAAGCATCGGTTTTGCCGATAAATTGACAGAACTGGTCATACTTCTGCTGCTAGCGGAAATACATCGCACGGTCGAAATCGACGCCAACCGATCCATTTTGGTATCATGAACACCTTTCAAATTCAACGGTTTCTATCGACATGCCCCTCTACGCGCTCTCACTTTTTAGGCGTCTACCCCTGCGATAAACTACCCGTACTTCACGGCATTCGAACGCCTCCCTTGGCGCTAGTGGCTAACACCGACCCCAGCACCAAATCAGGGCAACACTGGGTTTGCATCTTTGTGGACAAAAACTCGCATGCAGAATATTTTGACAGTTACGGCATAGGACCGCTTTCGCCCCATTTTCTGCGGTTCTTAAATTCGGTCTGCGGGACGCGTTGGTCCACCAACGCCAGAAGGCTGCAAGGTTTCGACAGCACCACTTGCGGTCATTACGTCATCGCCTACCTCACCCACCGCTGCGCCGGCTTACCTAAGCATACATTCTTCTCAAAATTTCACGTCAGCAATCACGCGCATAATGATGTCGTCATTCGCAAAACGTTCAAAAACGCATGCCGCGCAAAGTGCTCTGACGCTCAGCAAACTTGTCAACCCTTGAAGGTGAGTACGTGTGTGTGTGTGTGTGTGTGTGTGTCACTATTCAGCACATCTAAGCTAATCCATCGTCTTGCACGTGCTTTCAGAAGACGCTCCTGCTCATATAAAAAGCAACGTCACGGTGCCGCTCGCCTCATTCAGAGTGTACCATGCAGCACGCGGATACAGTCCTGCTGCCATGCAGCACGCCGTAGGTCCGCACCTATGTATTAGCTTGCTTTTTTCTATCCCGTTTATCTCTCTATCCCTCACATTATTATTATTGTTTTGTGTGTACCAGTATAACCGGATGTCAAACCCCGACCACCTCAAAACCCGGGGAAAAAAGGAAACTACCCATCTTCGACCTCCAACAGCATCCCGACAGCCCTGCTCCGCCAGCACAGTTCCAACACAGTGCAGTTGTGGGTCCTCTGGCGGATATCTACTTCCTCAACCCGCAACAAACTAAATTCGTCAGTGTGGGATTCTCCCCCCAGCCGCCTCACCATCTCGTCGTCACCATTGCCAAATGTGGACAGCACAACGCAGTCGTCATGAGTTCCTCGCAGTGGCACAAACTCGTCGAAGCCATCCCCATCATTCACAAACGCTTGAATGACCCGCAGGGACGTCTACAGCAATTTCAGTTCAGCGACAGCGTCACCATCGTGTTTAAGTTTGTGTTCGGAAAGCTAAAGCTCGTTTTCAAAGAACCGCAAGGCGCATCCGTTACGCTCAACCAACAAGAATGGCACGTGTTGCATACCCTGCAGCGCATCATTACCGACATCATGTATCACAAAAAGAAGGAAGAGACGGAAGTGCAAAATCAAATCATGGCATACCACAAGTACATGCTTCACACCCATGCCTCCAACGTTCCCTTACATGACATGAATTTCACGCAGTTCACCAAGTACATACGGTGCGCCAATTTTAGAACATTCCTCGAGGTTCATCATTTCCTTAACACACATTTCGCACTGCGCATCTCACAAAATAGTGCTTAGTGCGCATGTATATCTACCAGCGTTCCAACCGCACCTCACCCAAACATCTCGCGCCCTTCGCTCCCGCATTTGGGTCGCGAAGCATCCTATATCATACCCGATCACATTCACGGCGTTTGCATGTTCAGTACCGTTCAAAACAGAGTTCTCCTCCAAGTCGAAAACCGTTAAATCAACGGACACAGTGTTTTTCCTGCGGATGTTGTGCAATAATCGCTAAGCGCTTCCGGCGGATGTAGTGAACCTCCAACGAACGTTTCCCCACCAGTGCTTCCCCTGATGTGGTAATTCTCCAACCAACTTTTCCCCCACCAGTGCTTCCCCCTGATGTGGTCGTTTGCATGTTCAGCACCGTTCAAAACAGAGTTCTCCTCCAAGACGAAAACCGTTAAATCAACGGACACAGTGTTTTTCTGCGGATGTTGTGCAATAATCGCTAAGCGCTTCCGGCGTATGTAGCCAACCTCCAACGAACGTTTCCCCCCACCACTGCTTCCCCTGATGTGGTGTTTCTCCAACGAACTTTTCCCCCCACCAGTGCTTCCCCTGATGTGGTAAATCTCCAACGAACTTTTCCCCCCACCAGTGATTTCCTGCTTCCGGCAGTTGGGTTATATTTATGCACGCGCATTCTTTACCCCTTCATTCGGTGCTAGCCAGCCGTGGGGAATGCCAGGACCGTCGTGTAAAGACTTCCACTGCTCGTTTTGCTTTCACCAAACGTGCAGCTGCGAACTTAAGCACCGTCTCACCCTCCTGTGCACGCAGTGTCAACTCGGTTTCTACGAAGACCTCGATCATCTCAACAAGCAAATTCAACAATTCCTTCGAAGGTACTCCGCTAGAAACACCACATGAACTGCTTCATCGTGCTCTTTCGGTATCTCGATAACGGACGAAGAATCCACCTGCTACTGTCCAGGGAACGCCAAGTGCTGCTGCAGAACGGCATATACATCTTCGAACGTTATCCCCCAAGCGACGTCGACCTTGTGTGGAACCAACTTCCCACAGACGCACAGGTAGTTTGCGCACGTTATCGCAGGTGTAAACAACACTACAACCTTCCTCATCAAACCACTCATATAGACGGTCCTCCCCCGTTTATCAAAAACTGCCATCTGTGCCGTCAGAATGTCACAGGACGTCCTTAAAGAGCTAGAAGAACTTTCCAGCAGCGCCCACACTCTCAGCGTATCTACGCTTCAACAGCACGTACCATATCGCGTCGTCGGCGTCAAAACAATCGACACCGTTCACGGTACAAAGCTCGTCGCCAAACTCGACAACGACACAGAAGTTTTCCTACCAACAAGATTTGCAAAAGCCTCTCCAGAACTCGTCAACAAACTCAACTCTAACTCATTCTGCATCATATACGCAGGCGAGGAAAAACTACGCAGCGGTTTCAAACGTCACATCGTCACGTTCTCCCCATATAACCCTAAATAATGTCCGACGAAACCTATCCCGTCCCCGTGGGGAACAATCTTAACCTACAACTCATTCTCAACGCAGCTTCACCTATCCGTATCCTCTGCATCTCCAACTCCTATTTCCGCAACAGCAGAGTTGTCACCATCACACTCGACGTCCAAGGGGCTCACGCCGTCCACGTCAAATGCGTACCTACCAAAGTACACCAGCATAAACAAGACGCACTATGCGTCATATACCTCGGCAACAGCAACATTCCTGCTCTAACCAACAAAGTCACATCCACAGGATGCTTCTCAACCCGCCATTACAACGAATTTACCATCCCCATCTATATACCAACCTTCACCGAGTTCGTCGACGAAAGTTTCTCTCACCTGCTCGTCACCTGCATCACCAAACCTATCCACCAATTTACCGCCGATAGCAGCAGCAGCGATGACGAGGACTCAAAGTGCACCACGTACTTTAAAATCATTGTTGTGCGCGAAATCTGTGTGTCCTAGTGCCTCAACAAAAACTATGAATTTTAATGTGCTTTTTTTTCTCCTAATATTTCTTATATTGTCCATTTATTGTATTCATATGTTAATTTCCTGTAATCAAATAATCCATTATGTTATTCTCAAACTATGTATTTATATGTTAAGCAAATAATACATCATGTTAATCAAAACTATGTATACATATCTTTATCCAATGTACTGTATTCAAAGTATAAATAAAGAAAACAGTCCCGGATGAGCCAATTGCAATAACGATAATCCTACCGCTCAGGGCGCTTTTCAAACTTACCGCCGCCGCCGTCGCACACAGCGACACTAGCGACACGAGCGCCCCTAGCGGCAGGATTATCGTTAAAACAATTGGCTCATCCGGGACTATTACTACTATCCACCTATCGAACGTCACTCTCCGCCCGTGTTTCCGCTGCAGTAGCTTCTGGTGTAGTTGATGATGATAAGGGTGAAACTTTTAATGATCTATTCTCCACCCAAAGAATTGCTGATATTGAAGTGCCTGTGTATGTTCTTCGTACTTCATGCGAATGCTGAATGATATAGTCCGTCACACATTCCGCCGTTTTTGGACACGGGCAGGTTGACTCTTTCTGGATGAGGTGTCTTGTGCACTATTCCTGATTCAGAAAACGTTTCGGAACTCGCATAAACGTGTAATCCGTAGGAAGTGTTCTCTGCAGAAACCTCTGTTGATATCGTAGACGTGCCTCCTTTGCATTCTTCTGCGCTTCGCCGTATACTAATAGCATGTGCAGATACTATCTATTCGAACACATTGTTCTGTAGTGAGTACAAACCGCCGGAAATTCGTATTTACAGGCAAATTTACTTTCTAGTGCATCCGGAAAGAGATCATTATTTGCTATAGCGTTCTCAAAACATGAACAGAAATTAATAAAAACTCACTTATTCGCAGGCGTGATTTGAGCTTACGACCTTACCGCGACATTCCAGCATGATCACCGCTGCGCTACTAGAGCACATAAACCACGAGCACCACCGTAGCCCAAATCAGCGGGCTGGTGAGTGCGGTAAGAGCGCCTACCATTCTCATCGTTTGTAAAATTTAGGGTTGCCTAGTTACCAATCCGCAGGTTGAGAAGGTTCACGCGGTAAATATAAGCAACTGAAAAAAGTGTTTACGATAGAGAAGTGTTCAAAGATGTTTCTTAAGCATCATTAGATCTAACATATAATTGGTAACACTAATTACTTTAAATACATGCTGATAGAATGTATTAATTAATTTCGCTTAAATGGACATAAATGTAAAACACAATATTAATTTATTAATTCGTCGACAGAAGCCACCCACCCAGTTTAAGTAGACGACTACTTTTAAAGGTAAAGAACCCTTCAGGTAATATAGTCCCTGGGATAGTTGACTGTCTATTGGGACTAGTCGAGAAGAAGGTTCTCACTGTTGCCTTTGACCATCTCGTTCATCGGAAATATTTGGTCGCGCTCTGTAAAATGTTGAGACTAATGCTGGGGCCATTTAGATTTTTAAAAGCTTTCTAGACTGATGATGCTGCATATTTCAAACATTTTACCCGAAGTGAATGTTAATAGGTGGAATAGAGCAGAACGTTAGTGGTAAAAGTGATACACAAAGTGACCATGATGAGCTCGCTATGACATGGGAAAAGTGTTTTAGGATAGGATGCTGAAGTTAGATGCATGAAAAGCAATATAACAGACATTTATGATAAAAGGTTGTTAAAGTTCTTTCTGAATCTTGTGAGGGAAACATTAGAAGAAAGTGGAAAGCAAATCTCCCAATTAAAGCTCCAAAATATGTGCACTGTTAAACATCTGCCCTAAGATTCACAACATAGAGCTATATCAGTTAGAATGTCCCAAACGAAAACCAGCAAACACTCAGACAGGAATATGGACAGAGCTTTACAGTTCATTAGGAATGGCAGGATATAGCCAACCTGTATGCAAGAGTGTCACGAAGGCTACTGGGTATACCTTTAAACAGCTTTTTAACGAAGCCTTTCTTGAAGTAGCTTTCAGGGAAACTGATACCTATGTTGTGCGGAATACGATTCTTTTGAGTACTCCCCTAACGATATGATGAATTACATAGCAATTTTGCTTTGGTTTGGCTACATTCCAATCAAACATAGGTGTATGTTTTGAGAAATATATAGTTCATATGATTGATAGCGCCAATTACAGACCAATGATAGGATCTACAAAACGCGGCCTGTGAATGAATATGAATATAAACACTTCAAGCATTTGCTTCACATGGTTAATAAGTTCTCACTAAAATGTGAGCATGGAACGATATTATACACCACGACCCTAAGAAGCTTATTGGGGAAAAACTTTAAAAATATAAGTGCAATTCTTTAGCACCCCAAAAGGAATATTTACTAAAATTTGAACCACACACAAGAGCTGCAGGAAAAAGTGTTTTTCATTGGGTCCTAGTTTCAGCATCCTTCAGAGGTTCTCTTTTGGACCCCTTTCCCAGGGATCCAGTTTTCATTGAAAATTATTACAATTCATTGGCCTTGCCAGACATTGTTACTTTCCCACCTTCCGCTCCTCCTTTATGTGACTTATCCCTAATGGAGGTGTCGTGTAGCGTTCAGATTTGATTCACAAGTGTTTGAGCCACAGAGAGATACCACCGATTTATAACACCTCCTTTGTGTTACTTCCGTATGCCGGCATCGGAAATCCCCTTCTCTTACATGTGTTAAGCAGTGTAAAGATATTACGGTCAATTGAATAGATCGGATCACATGTCACATTATTCGGCGGTGTTGTCACTCTGAATCGGAATATCCATATTACTCTCAATTAAAAAGAATAGGTCACACGCCTCTTTAGTCGGCACTCTGTCGCACAAAAGGAACCTATTATTACTAGTGTTTAAACGCTTAGATCTCCTGAAATAAAAGAGATAGAGCAATGTGATAAAAAGTAATGACATCCCTGGATTGTTGCGCGTCATCAACGTGTTGTTTGAAGTTGACCTGGAGCCCTTGGCTGGAATCCAGTGGTATAAATACAAATTCATCTTCGAATAACTTTTCAACTTATTGAGATAAAGACACCAAACAAACCTAATTGCATTTATATTATTAGTTAGTTTGTTTTGAATGTATATATAAGTACCTTTCTTCCCTGCTTCGATCCTTAATTTGTAAAACTCAATTATCTCATAAACTAGGAACGATAGAGGGGCGGACGAAGACACGATTGATAGCTACTATGATGTACGATTAATACCGTGTATTATTGTCAATCAGTTGTCCTTAGTTCGAATCCCGACCTATCTACGCCTTCCTTAATTTTCCTCTATACTCTAGCATATATCATTTATATTTATGGTGTAAAGTTTATATTAAAGCGCCAAACATGCTGAATTAATATTATAAATGTAAAATAAATTACATTTAACTTAGTGCCTCGTATTCGAATGCAGATTCAATGTAATTTATTTCTAAATTCAATAGCTCTAGAACTAACTTAAACAAATAATTCAATTAAAGTGTTTTAAATAGACATTACTAGGCACTTTATTTAGGTATATATCGTAGTGATATGGTTATGGGTTCGAGTGCTAGTTTATAAAAAACGCAAATATCTAGAAATGTATCAGCGCTAAGCAACTGAACCAAAACATGATTGATAGCTGCTACTACTTGTAACCAATACCGTATATATTTGTAGATCAGTTGTGCTTAGTTCGAATTTGGACCTTATAACGATTTACTTAATTTTCTTGTATACTATAAGATATATTACTTAGATTTATGTCGTAAACTGCATACCGCTGTTTAACATGCTAAATTAATATTATAAATAATTCTGTCCTTATGTTTTAGGTTCGAATACTGATTCAATGAAATGTAGTGATAAACTTAATAGGTTATGGACTAATTTAGATTAAGGGAGAAAATTAAACGCAAACAGGCAGTGGTATGGGTTTTACAGCCTTGAATTGTTGGGACTTCTACGCGTCACTATAGTCTGCCTGCATTGCGGCCTGTACTCTCCTGCGGCAATTAGGTTATATCACTTCGGTTGATGTCGTAAACTGCATACCGCTATGCTTAACATACTAAATTAATATTAAAAATAATTCTGTTCCTAGTATTTTGGGTTCGAATAATGATTCAATGAAATTTGCTTATGAATGTGATAGCTTATAAACTAATTTGGATAAAGATGCCAAATAAAAAGTAAACAGAGGGTCTTGGATAGAAATATCATGACAAACAATTACTTTAAAGCACTCGAATCCCGAAGAGATGTTTTCATGTATCTTCAAAACTATGGATCTTAGCTTATTCAAATAAAACTTAAACGGTGGATGCTGATGCAGGGAGCCAAATTACTAAAATAAATTTATTAAACGGATTATCTGGACCGGTTCTAGAAGCTTAAAATCTGCATAACTCTGGAAAAATTAATTTGCTCGTGAAATGTAATGGTTTTCTGCGATAACTGAGAATTAAGCGAATAGGAATGACATATTGTGTTCTGATTCTTTAGAGAATGAAGGGAAGATGGGAAGGAACAATTGCAAAAAGGAATGGAAGCATGAAACAATACAGTATATACATGAATTCAATTCAACAAGGGGAGCAAACCTTCTACGTTACCTTTAAAGCGTCTACTTCTAAAGTACTTTGGTAATAGAGACGGCGTTACCCTTGATGCAATGGTTGGTGTGGTAGATGTTGAATGGAAACATCTGTCGGAATGAGCGTGTGAGAATACTTGCCTCCCCTTGGTGTGACAGCACATACAGATAGTTACGAGATGAGTATAAAACGTGTATGATAGAACATCTTCGTGTCTTTGGGTGCGTCGTCATAGATAAGCTTTCTCTGGGTGAGACGTCATGTGGTATGGTTAATACGTGCAGAGCGAACATAAACAGGTAGTAAAGAGACGTGTTTAAACGTGTCTGTCAGACCTAGACAACCTGTCTCCGGGTGTGACGTCATATGACCGAGGTTAATACGCATAGACCATTAAAATGAGTGGTATACAACAAACCCGTTTTTATGGCATACTTAAGAGCTGAATAAAGTGTTTGATCAGTCATCGCGTGTTATCATTAAAAGGCATTGCTATGTTAGTCAAATACGAGCGTTTTAGCCACCGAATCAGCATTTAATTGCTCAAACCATCCCAAGATTGGTTTGAAAGTATATAAAACGCGAAAACATAGAGAATAAAGAATAATGATATTTTATATATAAATTAACTTTTCAAAACCTCTAAATACATAAAATATGGTGGACAACGTGGAACAAGAACGCGATAAAAGCGTACAGCATGGGATCTGAAATGTAATGTTACCCGAGAGGTTCGTGTCTTCTCCATAATAAGGGGTTCCTTCACACGCGCACACACAATTTTACATAAACAGACACCTCCGAACACCTCTCTAAACACACGAACACCTACGAAAACCTTCCAACACATAGATACAGACGTACACTTCCTCCATGTACACGAACGTGCAGGATGTTCTAAGAGCACCTCAGAACACATTGATACACTTGCACAACGTTTATAACGCTTCCTCGAAGCACACGAAGACAAACAATTACTTGCAATCACACATAAACACCTTTGAACACCTCTCTAGACACGTGAACATGCACGAAGGCTTGCGGACTCACCCGAACACCTGTGCAAGCACGCATTGTAATATAAGGGTTTAGACGCTTAATAACCACTTTATTATAAAATTCAGTATATAATTGCTCTCAAAGTTTCGTGCCCCTCTATAAATAGGGAGACCTTGTACACTGGACTTCATTTTGCTAATAGATCTTGAGTGTGAATATCGTGTTCTCCCCGACAATAATTGACTTTCTAAAGTGTTATCAAGGTGAATGATGATGATGCGATGGGGTTAAGGGCGCTAAACATCGAAGGTCATCAGCGCCCTCGCAATGTGTAAAATATAAAATACAAAAAGTAAAATACGGGACAAAACCGCATAGTCAAAGACACGAAAAAACAAGCACACAAATGCTAAAACTATCACACGAAAACATGGTAAACAAAACAACAAAAGTGTAAAATGACGTGTAAAGAACAGTAAAACGTATAGGACATGAGCGCCATATGTCCACTGGGGAGCAGAACCTCCATTAAAATGACAATATAAAATCACACAGCTAAAAGACGCTCAGCGCATCAAATGGGTCGGCTAAAACCAATGTCACTGATAAAACGTAAAAGACATTCTACAGCATGCGCGTCGTCTGCCAAAACGTTGGCTATGCCAACAGGCAGACCCACATGAACGCGCAATGTGGCGTCCGTCATAAACTCCCGAAAAAGTGTGGGAAGACGACCGCGGAAATTCCATTCACGAAGTGTACGTAAAATGCCCCTCCAACAAGTGTCATAAGCTTACTCCGGGTCAAAAAACACAGCCACTTTTTGACACTATCTCAGAATTCGACGGTAAAGCGATGGAGACACAATGCGCACTGAGCGTTCGCTAGAAGTTTCTGAGCCTCAAGCCATCATGTCAACCGCTCGTTGAACATGCGCTCTATCACCTTGCAAACTCAACTGGTGAAAGAGATAGGGCAATAGCTGGAAGGTAGTTGGCGATCCTTCCCAGGCTTAAGTATAGGGATAATGGTGGCTTCGCGCCAAACGGAAGGAAAAACCGTCTTGACAAATACGGTTATAGACCTGTAAGAGAAAGAGTTTACTGTAGGCTGAAAGGTTGTTTAACATCAGCGCATGAATGCCGTCCAGCCCAGGAGCGGAGTGCCTAGACCAACAAAGAGCGTGCTCCAGCTCCCTCATTGTGAAAAGTTCATTACAACACTGATTATTAGCAGATCAAAAATTATAGGTCTCGGAATCCAGCCGGTCTTTCAGAGTGCGAAAGCCGGCGGAAAAATGGGCAGAACTGGAAACCCCCTCAAAGGCAGCACCCAGAGTATTAGCAATGACAGCCGGATCCACTATAGTGGCATTAAAAAACCTGAAGGCCAGACACAGTACAATGCGACACTCTACCGGAGAAGTGACGAAGTTTATCCCAAACAAAAGAGGAAGGCGTGAAGCGATTAAAAGACTCGATAAAACGAGTTCAGGACGCCATCTTGCTATCCTGAATAATGCCGAGGGCCCTGGCGTACGATCGTTTAAAAGTTACCAATTTATCAAGTGTAGGGTGTTGCCGAAACACCCTAAGTGCAGCTCTACGGGCACGAACGGCGTCCCGACAGTGCTCGTTTCACCACGGAACAGGAATACGCCGAGGGTGAGAGGACGAACGGGGAATTATGCGTTCGGCGGCAGATAGCATCGTAGAGGTAAGGTGCTGCACCATTTGGTTAACGTGAATGAACGGCTGGTCCGCAAAACATACGAGGATGGAATACAATTTGCAGTCGGCTTCTCTGTATATCCAGGTAGGTACTCTGGAATGCTGGACGTGGTGAGACAGAAGAGAAACAATGCAGGGTTATGGTCGCTGGAGTAGTTGTCAGCGACGAACCGGAGTATACCCTCAGAGATCAAAAGAATCGTGAGGTCGAAGCTTAATCTACTGCAAACACACGACCATAGGTGAATGGAAACGCAATAAAAGTTGCAGTTCCGCTCTATTCTATCGTGCACCACGTTAATTCCAGGTCAGGATAGCCATAAATAAAACGGATAAACTTCTTACTTAGAAGGGCGGCTCAAAATAACTCTTTGCTTAACCTTGGGAATCGTCTTTTTGTATGGAGTTGGTCAGACTCCATAGGCTCCTCGAAGGGAGGGCACATGCGCTCAGAGCCAGAAACCGATACAAGCGCTAAGATTCGGTTCTGGGTGGCAAAGCTGAAGGGGGCGCTGAGCGTGGCTTGTTCCAGGAGTATCCTGGGACTGCGACGTTCGAGGAGGAGAAGGTGCACTTTACGCGCGCACGCGAAGAGTCTTTGAGAAAATCTTCTTTGCGTAGTTTCTGCTTGGAATTCTTAACAGTGCCTTGGGACTTCATTACCTTAGGACCAGCTTTAGATGGCTTGGTAACTATAGCAGATATGGACGGCCGGATGGTATTGGCGGTTAATGCAGTCATGGTCCAGGTCTGAGTTTCAGCATCTCTCCGTGGTACTAACGAGGCAACAACAGAAGTGAATGTACCTGATGGCAGGATCGAAGGTTGGCAAGCATGGTAATGCCTCCGGGCTTCAACGAAGGAGAGTTTCTCCTTTACCCGGATCTCCTGGATCGCCTTCTCGTCCAAGTACCGCGCACAGTCGGCAAATGAAGCAGAATGAGACCGTTTGCTATAGACGCAGACGGGGGATGATGAACAGGTACCATCGTGTGAGGGCTGACTACAAGAGGCGCAGATGGAAACGGCACTCTTTCAGGACACTTGCGTATGCCCAAAACGTTGTCATTTAAAACAACGCAGAGGTCTAGGAATATAGGGCCTCACCGCAATACTTTCGTACCCTGCTGAGATATTCGTACGCAGATCGACACCCTCGAAAGTTAGAAACAGAGTCCGAGTGGGTACCAATACACCGTCGCGTTTAGCCTACACTCTATGAACTGCTGTCACCTTTTGATCAGAAAGATATTCAACCAGTTCATCTTCCGACTTACCGTCGAGGCTTAGGGTGCTAACGATGCCTCGACAGAAATTCAAGGTGCGGTGCTTCTGAACACGGATGGGATAACCGTGGAGAAGCGTAGCGAGTAACAATCTCGTACTTTGCTGATCGGATTTTGTTTGTCCTGCCTCAGTTTGGATTCCTCCGCAAGTGCCAGACCACCTATGTAAAAGCGGTAAGAT
Source organism: Deroplatys truncata (assembly GCA_030765065.1). Lineage (NCBI taxonomy): Eukaryota > Metazoa > Arthropoda > Insecta > Mantodea > Mantidae > Deroplatys > Deroplatys truncata. The sequence goes on along the minus strand of CM060990.1, from coordinate 401,910,140 downwards.
AAAACATCCTCTAAAGGTGTTGGTTGGCATAATAATAAAAAGGGTCGATTAATTCGTCCACCACTCACGTCGTAGTAGCCTCTTCCGATTGCGACCGTATATTATAATTACAATAGCTATCCTACTCGGAACACACGTGGTATTCGCTCCCATCGACTAGAAAGTGAACTTTTGCTCAACGAGTACGAGCCTCTGGTTCTTTGTTTGCAAGACGCTAAGCTATGTCCGCAAGACACATTTAAACTTGGACGGTATCGCAGTGTGATGTTACACCAAAGGGTGGTATTCCTGCGCACGGGGTCACCATGCTGCTAATCAGAGATGAACTTTTCGTGGACTCTGTATCCATTAATCTGATATCCAGTCAGTTGCTGCGAGGGTTCGCCTGCCGTCCCTCCGATTTACCATCTGTACGCTCTATCCTCCACCATCTGCCGACATCTCGCACACTGACTTGGTCAACCTCGTTTCCCAAATTCCAACACCTTTTGTGTTGGTGGGAGACGTCAATGCCCATTACCCTCGTTGGGGCTCATCTCGGGCATGTGCAAGAGGCATCTTAATCGCCGACTTTATAGATAGGTTTAACCTTGCTCTTATGAATACCGGGGACCCTACCTTTCTTTCAAACCCTTTCCACACTCCTTCACATCTTGATATTGCTGTTTGTTCACAACAACTAGCAGTTTACTGTCGCCGGAATGTCATCCATCATTTACACTCTAGTGACCACTTCTTCTGTCTTCTTAGTCTCTTAGTTCCGGGTGTCTGTTTCACCCGTTTGCCTAGCTGGCGCTTCGACCGAGCCAATTGGAACCTTTTCTCCTAGATGGCTGTGTTTCAGTATAATGAGCACGACTCTGTGAATTTTCTAGTTCAACATCTCACAGAGACTATTCTTTCTGCTGCAGAGCATCTATTCCTCAGTCGACTGCCCACCCCCGTCGATTTCCGATCCCTTGGTAGACGGATGAGTGTCTAAAGGCCATTCGTGCCAAAAGGCGTCCGCTTCGACTTTTTCAACGTCGCCGTACACAGGAGAACCTGATCCAGTACAAGCAACTGCATGCTCGGTGTAGGCAAATTATTCGGGATAGCAAAAATACCTGGAGTCACTTTGTCACTTCTTTTAATCGCCACACGCCTTCCTCTGTCGTCTGGGTTAAGTTCAGGCGTGTAGCCGCTAAATCGACCCATCTGCATATCGCTGGCCTTCACACATCTGCAGGAGCTGTTGTTGCTCCTTTTGACGTGGCTTATACTTTGGACAGGGTTTTCGCTCAGGTATCTGGCTCCGATAATTATTCGCCCGAGTTCCTTATGGCCAAGGATCGTGTGGAACCACAGCGTTACTCGTTTCGTTCTGGTAATCCTGAGGATTATAATTGCCTATTCACCATGGCGGAATTGGAATACGCCCCTTCCACTTCGCGACTATCAGCGCTAGGTTCCGATGGTGTCCATGTCCAAACGTTGCAACTGCTCCCTCCTGAGGGTAAGACGTTCCTGCTCGAAATCTGTAATCGTGTTTGGGTTGCCTCCAATTTCCAGATAAGTAGCGAGGAGCGATCATCATACCCATTTTGAAACCTGGAAAGGACCGTCATCTTCCTTCCAGCTACCGTCCCATTTCCTTTACCAGTTGCGTTTGAAAGGTGCTGGAACGCATGATCAACGGACGTTTGGTATGGTGGCTGGAGACTCAGAACCTTCTGTCCAACAGGCAATGCGGTTTTCGACGACGCCGTTCACCTCAGGATCACCTTTTGTCGTTATCGACGCAGATCATGAACGGGTTTCTGAAGAATTTTCCAACCGTTCCCATTTTCTTTGACCTTGAAAAGGCTTTCGATACGCGTTGGCGGGCAGGGATTATGCGTTCCCTACACGCCTGGATCATCCGTGGACGTTTGCCACTGTTCCTTCAGGAGTTTCTGACGGACCGCGTTTTTCGAGTAAGGATCAGCTCGGTTTTTTGGAACCTTTTTATATAAGAAAACGGAGTGCCACAGGGCTCCTTACAAAGCGTTACAATTTTCGCTGGAGCGATTAATTCTATCTCTGAATGTGCTCCACCAAGGGTGTCGTCATGTTTATTCGTGGACGATTTTGCCGTCTATTGTACTTCTCAGCGTACGTCGTTTTTGGAACGTCGCCTGCAGCAATGTTTGGACAACCTTCACTCTTGGAGTTCTAAAACGGCTTTCGTTTCTCCACTGAGAAAACCACCTGCGTTAACGTCTGGCTCCGTTGGAGACAATTTCCACCTTGGCTTCAATTCGGTGGAGATATCCAGCCCTTCGCAAGTGAGGCGCGTTTCTTGGGGTTGATCTTTGACAGGAAGCTTAGCTGGTCGTCGCATGTTGCACAGTTGGAAGCTCGGTGTGTCCGTTCTCTGAATCTCTTGCGGGTGTTGAATGGTACATCTAAGGGAGCGGATCGGGCGGTTTTGCTGCGTCTGTATCGCGCGCTAGTCCGATCCAAGTTGGATTATGGGTGCAGCGCTTATTCCTCAGGCCCTCCATCTGTGCTGAGAAAATTAGACGCCGTCCACAATCGTGTCATTCGCTTCGCTATTGGTGGTTTCCAACTAGCCCAGTGTTAAGACTTTACGCCGAGTCGGCGGAACCTCCTTTACGTTATCGGTGTGCTTTTCTTCTCAGCAATTATGGCTGTGCGCTTCGCTGTATGCCAACCCATCCAACGTTCGCTTGCTTTTTCCACGCATCGCTGGAGGAACGTTATCGGGACCGCTCCGTTTATCCCAGGCCTTCAGGTGTTCGCTTCCGGGAGCTTCTTCGACAGCACGGTATTGAAATGCCCAGCATGTTTTCTACGGGGGAGAGGGTGTTTCCTTCTTGGCTTCGTGCGACGTCTCACATTGATCTTGAGATGACAGCTTACCGGAAGTCTACGGTTCCTACGCCAAGTATACGTGCTTGTTTTTTTTTTAGAATTTCTGTCCGGTTACCATGGCCGGACTTTTATTTACACCGACGGATCTAAGTGCTCCAGCGGTGTTGGATGCGCTTATGTTAATGGGACCGAAACTCATACCTTCGGTTTTCCTGGTGGCACTTCCATTTATTACGCTGAACTGTATGCCATATACCGCGCCATTTTATACGTGCGCCGTCACAACTTGGGAGCTAGCCTTATTTTAAGTGATTCCCTTAGCGCACTCGAGAGTATTCGTTGGCTGTACAATTACCATCCTCTTGTTCAGCAAACCCAGGATGCCCTCCATGTTTTAGACTCTTCTGGCGTTGACGTGGAGTGTACTTGATTACCTGGTCAATTTGGCTTGCCTTGGAATGAACTGGCAGATTTGGCACTTAAGGAAGCGACCACCGAACCCGATGTTGTCATACCTCGCGTAACATCGGAGGACTTTGGGCTAATTTTGCGGAGAGCGGTCCTCTCGTGCTGGCGCGAGGAGTGGTTGGCTCTACGCGGCAATAAGCTTCGGATGGCGAAGAACCTTCCGATACACTGGGTTACTTGTTCTCGTGTTTCCCGGCGGGAGGAAGTTATTTTGGCTCGTCTGTGTATTGGTCACTGCAATTTTACCACGCCTATCTTCTTAAGGGTGACCCTATTCCGTTTTGACCCGCGTGCGTTGACTGTCTATCGGTCCATCACGTCTTGTTGGAGTTAACCTTTCTTGCACATCTTCGGGACTCTCTGCAGCTGCCGGTCAGTCTAGCGGAGGTCTTGGCGGACACTCCTCATGCGGTTGATAGGCTTTTGTTTTTGTCACAGATAAATTTTCTATTGCATTTTTAATCCTTCTGCTCTGAGGTGCTTGACAGTTCTCTATTTAGTTTTTTATACATATTATCTCTATTTACCTTTGACTTTTACTATGCTTTTATTTTGATTCCTATCGTTGGCTTATGCACTGATTTTTAACTTTTATCTCTATCTCCGGCTTTTACCTTATTCTGTTTTAGACGGGCGCTTATAACCGCAGTAGTTGAGCGCCCTAAAACACTATTTATCATCATCATTCCTTAGTTCGGGTAATCACTAATTAACAACCAGATGGTGGTGGTGCTACTTCTGTTACAATCACTTTTCGGCGCTTGTTATTTATAATGGAGAACGAGGGCTCCATAGCGAATAAAATCCTCCACCACTGCAACCGTTTGCGACCTCGGGCTCTGATTTCCCGGGCGTTACACCGGCGTGGATGAGTTGGCTTAACTATACCAGACTCACCCCAGGGTCACAACTCAGAAAACATAGACAGAGGGATCCAATTGCCTCCTGAAGTCAGCAGGTCATGCAATGCTCCCCCCCCCGCGGGACTGCAGTTGAACAGCGGATGCAAACACAAACCCACAAACCCTACATGCCGACCTCGGGTAGTGGGGATGACGCCATTACTCACTCACCCAGCTGCGCAACCAGTGCGCGGGTATCCGTCCGGCTGTGTCCACGGAGAATTAAAAGAAAAAGGTAAAATTAATCAAAACTGTGTGGGCGTTTCCCCCGCAAGATTAGGCCGGCGAACAAGGAAAAGAAATGGTAAGAATGAATGGTCGTGGTGCGAAATGTTCGTAAATAGATCAAGAAAGAACGATGGCGAGGTGCGGCATGGAACGAAATGCAAAGTAAGCACGAGAGCCTACCTTGATTCCCACGGCCACGAGGACGAACCCACCTCGACCTGACGAGAGTGGAGGGATGATGATGTCGATGAGTGGCTCGGGCACCCCGGGTACGCCAAACCCGTACTCACATAAGGTGAGCCCCTGGGGGAGAGACAATGAAGGTGAATAGACATTGCAAACAGAAATGAATAAGCAGGGTAACTGAAGACTAACGGCAACAGCTTGTAATTCGGACGTAAGTATGAGACGCTGAAAATGAACGTCAGTACGCACTAATAGCAAGACATCTCCATGAGCAGGAGAAGCCTCATCCGGTGCAACATCGTAGAGAACGGGAGTATAGCCACGCAGGGTAAAAGGATCGTGAGTGCTAAGCTTGGTCTCCTGCAAACACACGCCCATAGGTGAATGGGAACGCGGTAAAGTTGAACTTCCGCCCTATGCGATCGTACACCACGCAAATGTTTGGTCAGGATTGCGATGAGGAAAAGGAATAAACTTCCTACTTAGAAGAGCACCTCAAAGTAACTTTTATCTAACCTTGGCGCTCGGGCTTTTGGTATGTATTTGGTCAGACTCCATAGACTCCTCGAAGGGAGGGCCCACGCTCTCAGTGACAGAAACCGATTCAAGCGCCGTGAATCGGTTCTGGGTGGCAATGGCTGAAGGTGGCCACTGAGCGGGACTTGTCCTAGGAGCATCCTGGGACTGCGACCTTCGAGCAGGAGGAGAAGGTGAACTTTTCTTTCCGCGCGCACGTGGAGGGTCTTTCAAAAAATCTTCCTTATGAAATTTCTGCTTCGACTTCTTTTCAGTGCCTTGCCACTTCATAACTTTTGGACCAGCTTTAGATGGCTTGACAGCAGTGGCTGTAATGATTGCCCGGATGGTAGTGGCGGTCAATGCAGTCATGGTCAAGGTTTGAGTCTCTGCATTCTTCCGGAGTACTGGCGAGGCACCAACCGAACTAAATGGGTGGTAATGGGTGCAGGGATGCCGCTGAGTGCGGCTTGTCCAAGGAGCATCCTGGGATTGCGAGCTTTGAGGAGGAGGAGAAGGTGAAATGTTCTTACTGCGCGCACGCGGAGTGTCTTCCAGAAAATCCTCCCTGCAAAGTTTCTGCTTTGCTTTCTTCTCAGGGACTTGGGATTTCAGTGTCTTAGGGCGAGCTTTAGATGGCTTGATAATTGTGCCAGAAATAGACGGCCGGATGGTAGTGGCTGTCAATGCAGTCGTGGTCCAGGACTGAGTCTCGGCCGTTCAGAGTATTAACACGCTGTACATTTTATCACCCCCTTTTACAGCGCATACATGATCTGCTCCACTCGCTTGGTGTCTCTGGCATCAGCGTCTCCTTCGATTGGATTCTAGGTCATCTTAGGCAACTAGTCTGCCGACGCCGCTACCAAATCGGCGCTTATGTTGCCCAGCTTTTTTACCTGTTGTTCCCTCCTCAGATTTGTGTGTTATTTTGTCACCGCATCCTCTCGCTTTGGCGCGATGAGTGGTCGGCCCTCCGGGGAAACAAGTTGCGGGGGGTTATACCTCTCGCGTTGGTCTGGGGTATCTCTTCTCGTTCTTCTCGTCGGGAAGAAGTACTTTTAGCTCGTCTACGAATCGGACATTGCCTTTTTAGTCATATATACCTGCTCAGTGGTGACCTTGCACCAATGTGTGAGAAGTGTGATGCGCCCTTAACGGTGCGTCACGTTTTATCCGGATGTCAAGCTTTAGCTCTGTTGCGCGTTCCTGTGGTTCTGCCTGTTGGCATAGTTAAGGTTTTGGCAGACGGCACGCGTGATGTAGTATGTCTTTTACGTTTTATAAGTGTCAGTGGTTTAATCGGCGCATTTGATGCGCTGAGCCTGTTTTAGATTTGTGATTTTATATTGTCTGTTTTAATGGGGCTCTCACCATGACGGATATATGGCGCTCATGACTCTCGCATTCTAGTTCTTGGCACGTTTTGCTCTTTTATTGACCATGCTTTTACTCAGTTGGTTGTTTAAAATTTGGGGTTTTGGTTTTTAGTTTTCTCGACATCGCAGGATTGTGTCCCGATTTTTAGTTCATGGAATTCTAAATTTTATACATTGTAACGGCGCTTATGACCCTAGGTGTTTAGAGCCTAAAACCCCACCTCATAATTATCATCATCATGAGTCTCGGCATCCTTCCGGGGTACTAGCGGGGGAACAACAGAGCTGAATGTTCCAGATCGCAGGAACGAAGGTTGCCGCGCATGGTAACGCCTCCGGGCTTCGGCGAAGGAGGGTTTTTCATTTACCTGGATCTCCTGGATTGACTTCTCGTCCAAATACCGCAGATAGTCGGCAAAAGTCCCAAAATGATACCCTTTGCAACTCACACAGACGGGGGCGGATGAACAGGTACCATCGTGTAAGGGCTCACTACAAGAGGCACAGATGGAAACGGCACAGGCTTGTGTATCCCAAAACGTTGGCATTCGAAACAACGCAGAGGTCTGGGAATATAAGGCCTCACCGCAATGCGTTCTTACGCTGCTGAAATACTCGTGGGCAGAACGACGCCATCAAAATTGATAAAAAGGGTACGAGTGAGTAAAAACATTCCGTTGCGCTTAGCCTGCACTCGATGAACTGTCGTTACCTTTTTGGTTGGAAAAACATTCGACTAGCTCTTCGTCCAACATAGTATCGAGGCAATGGGTAGTGACGAAGCCTCGACAATAATTCAAGGTACAGTGCTGATCAACACGGATGGGATAACCATGAAGAAGCGTGCCGCGCAACCAGGTCTTCCTTTGTTGATCGGACTTACTCTGAACCAACCCCCCAGGGGTCACCTTATGTGAGTAAGGGTTTGGCTACCCGGGGGTTCCCGAGGCACTCAACGCCATATTCATCCCTTCATCCCCGTCCGGTAGTTGTGGGTTCGTTCTCGTCACCGGGGGACTCAAGGTAAGCTCCCGTGCGTTCTGTGCATTTCATTCCATGACGCTCTCGCATCGTTTCTTTATTCTCTCTTGTCTTTATGCACATTTCGCTCCACGTCCATTCATTCACATATTTATTTTTCTTCTTCGCCGACCTGCCTTGCGTGCGAAACGCCCGCACAGTTTTATTTATTTTACATTTTACTTTACTTCTCCGTGGACAGAGCCTGACGGATACCCGCGCACAGGGTATGCAGCTGGGTGAGAAGGTGATGGCGTTATCCCCACCACCCGGGGACGTCATGTAGGGTATGTGTTCGTATACGCTGTTCAACTGCAGTCCCGAGGGGGGGGGGTCATTGCATGAGCTGCTGGCTTCTGACGGCGATTGGGTCCCTCTGTCTATGTTCTGGGAGGTGTGACCCTGGGGTGATAATGATGATATGCGGTTTAAGGGCGCTAAACTGCTAAGGTCATCAGCGCCCTTACAATGTATAAACTAGTAAGTCAAAAAACATAAAAGACAGGTAAAAAAACCGCATAATTAAAAAACGGGACACAAACCCCCGATGTCCAAAAAGCTAAAAACAATCACTACACCAATTCGAAAAAAAACCAACACACTAAAAGCATAGGCAATAAGAGTAAAACGTGTCATAAACTGTAGAATGCAAGGGACATGAGCGTCATATGTCCACTGGGAAGTAGAGTCCCCATTAAAACAGACAGAATAAAATCACAAATCTAAAGGACGCTCAACGCATCAAATGCGCAGATTAAAATCACTGTCACGAATAAAACGTAAAACACATTCTACAGCACGCGCGTCGTCTGCCAAAACGTTGGCTAGGCCAACAGGCAGACCCACACGAACACGCAATACAGCTAAAAGCTGACACTCCCCTAAAACGTGACGCACCGTTAAGGGCGCATCACCCTCCTCACACAGTGGCTCGGGGTCACACTGAGCACGTATCTATGACTAAAAAGACAATGTCCTATTCGTAAACGAGCTAAACGTACCTCTTCAAGACGAGATGAACGAGAAGAGGTACCCCAGACTAACGAAAGAGGCTTAACCTCCCGCAACTTGTTCCCCCTTAGAGCATCCCACTTTTCGCGCCAGCGCAAGAGGATACGGTAACGTAAAATAACATAAAAATCTGAGGAACTAACAACACAGGTAAAACATCTGGGTGATAAGATGGCCGATTTGGCAGCGGCGTCGGTAGACTCATTGCCTGAGTTTCCCACATGACCTGGAATGCACACGAAGGAGACGCTGATGCCAGATGCACCAAGCGAGTGGAGAAGGCCATGAATGCGCTGTACGAGCGGGTGGTAACTATAAAGCGCGTGAATACTCTGAAGGGCACTCAGAGAGTCCGTACAAACAACACAGCGCCGCTAGACGTGCCGCTGAATGTATAAAACACATTGATATATACTAAAACGTTCGGCGGTATAAATCGAACATTGCACCAAAAACAAAGGCACATCCTATTCCGTCATCAGTCTTAGACCCATCGGTATATATAAAATGACAGTCCCCGAACTGCGCCTTTAGTTCTAAAAAAGCGGATCTAAGGACGGAGGCAGGGGTCTCATTTTTCGGCATCGACGTTAACCCAAGGTGACAGTGGGCCTCAGCGCGCGACCATGGAGGAAAACTCGTTTCCCCCGTGGAAGGGCCGGCGCTGGCGTAACGTACAAATGCCGAAGAAGCTGACAAAATCGAACCCCTGGAGAGAGCAATGCAGAGGAGCTAACTAAATATTGCCGATCAAGCGAATCCTCGTAAAATATCGGGAAGGACGGGTGGTCAGGCAGGCTGGAGATTTCGCAGGCATAGCTGCACAAGAGCATCTCACGCCGGAAGGACAGCGGAGGCTCTGAAGCTTCAGCATGTAGGCTAGGTACAGGGCTGGTTGGAAAGGCCCCTGTAGTGTCTCTTAGGCCACAATGGTGAATGGCATTCAATCGACGTAATAAAGATGGACGCGCCGACGAATAGACAACGCACCCGTAATCAAGCTTGGATCGGACCTATGAGCGATAAAGGCGAAGAACGACGGTCCGATCAGCTCCCCAGGATGTGCCACTTAAAACACGCAAAAGATTAAGAGAAAGGTCACACTTTGCTCTTAAAAAGGAAATGTGCGAAGTCTAACACAACTTCCTATCAAAAATACACCCCAAGAATTTCGTCTGCAAACGGAAGCATCTCCAGCCCAAGATAGAGAGAGGACGGAGAGAAATATTTCCGGTGCCGAAGTTGATGCAGACGGATTTTTCGGCGGAGAAATTAAAGCCGTTAGCGTTATTCCAGGTGTTGAGACGGTCAATACAACTCTGGAGACGGCGTTCGAGCAAACAGGTCCGCCGAGAACTGCAATAAATGGCAAAATCGTCAACAAAAGGGGACGATGATATGCCAGGTGGAATACAATCAGCAATGGGGTAGATAGCAATGGCAAAAAGTGTGACACTGAGTACAGAGCCCTGCGGTACTCCGTTCTCTTGAATAAAACGACTAGATAAAACCAAGCCCTCACGTACACGAAAGACGCGCTCCGTCATAAACTCCCAAAGAAATACGGGAAGACGACCGCGGAAATTCCATGCATGAAGTGTACATAAAATGCCGCCCCTCCAACTAGTGTCATAAGCTTTCTCCAGGTCAAAAGCTACAGCCACTGTTTAACACTATCTCAGAAATCCGTTCATAATATGCGTCGACAGAGACACCAGATGGTCGACGGTAGAGCGATATCGACGAAATCCACACTGAGCGTTCGCCAGAAGTTTCTGAGACTCAAGCCACCATGTCAACCGCCCGTTGATCATGCGCTCCATCACCTTGCAAACGCAACTGGTGAGGGAGATTGGGCGGTAGCTGGAAGGTATTTGGCGATCCATACCAGGTTTAAGTATAGGGACAGTGGTGGCTTCGAGCCAAACGGAAGGAAAAAGGCCGCCCTGCCAAATACGATTATAGACCCGTAAGAGAAAGCGCTTACTGTCGGCTGAAAGGTTATTTAACAGAAGAATATGAATGCCATCCGGCCCAGGAGCGGAGTGCCTAGAGCAATGAAGAGCGTGCTCCAGCTCCCACATTGTAAAAAGTTCGTTATAACATTCAGTATTAGCAGACTGAAAATTATATGTTGCGGAATCAAGCCGGTCTTTAAAAGAGCGAAAGCAGGCGGAATAATGGTCTGAACTGGAAACTGCCTCAAAGGCAGCACCCAGAGTATTAGCAATGACAGTCGGATCCACTATGGTGGCATTGGAAACCTGAAGGCCAGACACAGTACAATGCGACACTTTACCGGAGAAGCGACGAAGTTTATCCCAAACAACAGAGGAAGGTGTGAAGGGATTAAAAGACTCGAAAAAACCAGTTTAAGATGCCTTCTTGCTGTCCTGAATCATGCGACGAGCCCTGGCGCGTGATTATTTAAAAGTAACCAAATTATCAAGTGTAGGGTGTCGCCGAAACACCCTAAGTGCAGTTCTACGGGCACGAACGGCAACCCGACACTCCTCGTTCCACCAAGGAACAGGGATCCGCCGAGGGTGAGCGGATGAACGGGGCATTGCGCGTTCGGCGGCAGAGAGAATCGTAGACGCAAGGTGCTGCACTATTTGGTTAACGTCCGTGAACGGCTGGTCGCAAAAGACACGAGGCTGCAATACAATCTCCAGTCGGCCTTACCGAAAATCCAGGTAGGTACACTGGAATGCTGAACGTGTTGACACAACAGAGAAACGATGCAGGGGTAATGGTCGCTGGAGTAGGTGTCAGCGACGACGTTCCACTGCAGACGACTAACAAGCTGGATGGAGCAAACGGCAAGGTCCAAGTGAGAGAATGTACCAGAAAAATCAGAAATAAAAGTACCTTCACCTGTATTGTGGATAGATAGGTTAGACTGATAAAAACTGTCTAAAAGAAGTGTTCCCCTCGCACAAGCCCTTGGCGAACCCCAAAGGGGGTTTTGTGCATTAAAATCCCCCAACAGAAGAAAAGGTGTTGGGAGAGCGGACAAGAGATCTCGAACGTCTGCCGGAGCGAGGGGACACGATGGAGGTGAATACACAGAGCAAACAGAAAACAAAAAGCCGGGTAAGTGAAGGCGAACGGCAACAGCTTGCAAGTCGGATGTAAGTGTGATAGTTTGAAAATGAACGTCGTTACGCACCAAAATCATGACATCTCCATGAGCAGGAGTACCCTCCTCCGGTTCAAGGTCGTAGCGGACCGGAGTATATCCTCGGAGATCAAAAGGATCGTGAGGGCGACGCTTGGTCTCCTGCAAACACACGATCATACGTGAATGGGAACGCAATAAAAGTTGCAGTTCCGCCCTATGCGATCGTACAACACGTACATTCCAGGTCAGGATAGCCATTAAGAAAAACGGATAAACTGCCTACTTAGAGGGGCGGCTTAAAATTACCTTTTGTTTAACTTTTGGGCTCGGGCTTTTGGTATGCAGTTGGTCAGACTCCATAGCCTCCTCGAAGGGAGGGCCCACGCGCTCAGAGCCAGAAACCGATTCAAGCGCCGAGAATCGTTTCTTGGAGGCGATGGGTGAGGGGTGCCGCTGAGCGCGGCTTGACCCAGGAGCTTCCTGGGCCTGCGACCTCCGAGGAGGAGTAGGTGAACTTTGCTTACTGTGAACACGCGGAGGGTCTTTTAAAAAGTCTTCTCTTCTAAATTTCTGCTTCGGTGTTTTCTCTGTAGCTTGTGACTTCATTGACTTTGGACCAGCTTTAGAGGACTTTGTAACAGGAGCTGAAATGAACCGCCGGATGGTAGTGGCGGTCAAGGCAGTCATGGTCCAAGTTTGAGTCCCAGCATCTTTCCGCGGTACTGGCGAGGCAACAACAGAACTGAATGTTCCCGATCGCAGGAGCGAAGGTTGGCGTGCATGGTAACGCCTCCGGGCTTCGCCGAAGGAGAGTTTCTCCTTTAACTGGATCTCTTGGATCGCATTCTCGTCCAAATACCGCGGACAGTCGCCAAATGAAGCAGAATGTGATCCTTTGCAATTGACGCAGACGGGGGCTGTTGAACCGGCACCTTCGTGTGAGGGCTGGCTACATGTTGACAGATGTAAACGGCACTCTTACAAGAGACTTGCGTATGCCCAAAACGTTGGCATTTAAAACAACGCAGAGCTCTAGGTATATAAGGCCTCATCGCAATGCGTTCGTACCCTGCTGAAGTGCTCGTGGGCAGATCGACGCTATCAAATGTTATAAGCAGGGTACGAGTGGGTTCCAGAACTCCGTCGCGTTTGGCCTGCACTCGATGCACTGCTGTCACCTTTTGGTCTGAAAGATAGTCTACGAGTTCATCGTCCGACATACCATGGAGGCTATGGGTGGTAATGACGCCTCGACAGGAATTTAATGTGCGGTGCTTCTCCACACGGATGGGATAGCCGTGGAGAAGCGTAGCGCGCAACAAGGTTTTACTTTGCTGATCGGACTTTGTTTGTGCTAATAGGGAACCATTCCTTAGACGAGTGCAGGAATGAACTGCACCAGCAATAGCATCAACGCCCTTTTGTATAATGAAAGGGTTCACCTTCTCAAAACTTTGCCCTTCTTCGGTTTGCGAAATGACCAAATAACAACCAGTTGTCGGTGGTGTCACTTCCGTTACATAAACATTTCGGCGCTCGCTGGTATTAATGGAGAAAGGGTGCTCTATAGCGAAATAAATCCTCTATCATTGCAACCGTCTCCGACCACGGTCTCTGAGTTCCCGGGCGTAGGAGACGGTTGCAATGGTGGATGATTTCTTTCGCTATGGAGCACACTACCCGAACTGCGGAAGGACAATCTTTCGCGAAGATGAACCGTTTTATCTTACAGAAGAGCATTGACTCAGTTGCTGGTCCCTTTCATTCCTGCACTCGCCTTAGAAATGGTTCATTGTTAGTACAAACAAAGTCCGATCAGCAAAGTAAGAGCTTGTTGCGCGGTACGCTTCTCCACGGTTATCCCATACGTGTTGGGAAACACCGCACCTTGAATTCCTGTCGAGGCGTCGTTACCGCCCATAGCCTCGATGGTATGTCGGACGATGAACTGGTTGAATATCTTTCTGATTAAAAGGTGAAAACAATTCATAGAGTGCAGGCTAGACGCGACGGTGTATTGGTGCCCACTTGTTTCCTGTTTCTAACTTTTGATGGTGTCGATCTGGCTACGAATATCTCAGCAGGGTACGAACGTATTGCGGTGAATCCCGATATTCCTGACCTGTGCGTTGTTTTAAGTGCCAACGTTTTGGGCATATGCTGTTGTCCTGCAATAGTGCCGTTTCCATCTGTGCCTCTTGTAGTCAGGCGTCACACGATGGTACCTGTTCATCAGCCCCCGTCTGCGGCAATTGTAAGGAGTCACATTCTACTTCATTTGCCGAATATCAACGGTACTTGGACTAGAAGACGATCCAGGAGATCCGTGTAAAGGAGAAGTTCTCTTTCGCCGAAGCCCGGAGGCGTTACCATGTGCGCCAAACCGCTTATCTGCGATCGGGCACATATAGGTCAGTTGTTGCCTCGCCTGTACCCAGGAAAGATGCCGAAACACACACTTCGACCACGACTGCATTGACCGCCACTACCATCGGGTCGTCCATTTCTGGTACAGTTAATAAACCATTTTAGCTGGTCCTAACGTGTGAAGTCGCAAAGCATTGAAAAGAATTCCAAGCAGAAATTACGCAACGCACATTTTTTTAAAGACTCTCCGCGTGCGCGCGGTAAGAAGATTTCACCTTCTCCTCCTCGAAGGTCGCAGTCTCAGGATGCTGCCGGGACAAGCAGCGCTCAGCGGCCCCCAACACCCATTGCCTCCCAGAACCGACTCACGGCGCTTTAAACGGTTTCTGGCACTGAGCGCGTAAGCAATCCCTTGGAGAAACCTATGGAGTCTGTCCTACTCCATACCAAAAGTTCGAGGCCAAAGGTTAAGCAAAAAAGTTATTTTAAGTCGCTCTTCTAAATAGACAGTATTTTCCTTTTATTCATGTCTATCCTGACGTGAAACATACGTGGTAATCGATGGTATAGGGCGGAACTGCAACTTTTATTGCTTTCCCACTCACCTATGGTCGTGTGTTTGCAGGAGACTAAGCTTCGCCCTCACGACCCTTTTGATCTCTTAGGGTATACTTCGGTTCGCTACGATCTTGAACCGGATTAGGGTATTCCTGCTCATGGAGGTGTCATGTTCTTAGTGCGTAACGACGTTCATTTTCAAACTCTCACTCTTACGTCCGACTTGCAAGCTGTTGACTTTATGCTTCAATTACCCGATATTTTCTTTTCTGTTTGCTCTGTGTATAAACCTCCATCGTTTCCCCTCGCTCACACGGACATTCCCGATCTCCTGTGCGCTCTCCCAACGCCATTACTTCTGTTGGGAGATTTTAATGCTCATCACCACCTGTGGGATTTGCCAAGGGCTTGTGGGAGGGGAACTCTTCTTTCCAACGTTTTTGTTCAGAAAAATCACTCTATCCTAAATACACGTGAGCCCACCTTTTTGCCTGATTCTTCTGGTACATTCTGTCTCTTGTACCTAGCGGTTTGCTCACTTCAGCTTGCTAGTCGTCTGCAGTGGAACGTCGTCGCTGACACCTACTCCAGCGATAATTACGCCTGCATCGTTTCTCTTCTGTCTCACCACGTCCAGTATTCCAAAGTACCTACCTGGATTTTTCAGAAAAGCCACTGGAGATTGTATTCCAGCCTCGTGTGTTTTGCGGATCAGCACTTTACTGACGTTAACCAAATGATGCAGCTCCTTACCTCTGATTCTATCTGCCGCCGAACGCAAGTTTCCGCGTTCGTCCTCTCACTCTCGGCGTATTCAGGTCTCATGGTGGAACGAGAACTATCGGGATGCCGTTCGCGCACGTAGGACTGCACTTAAGGTGTTTCGGCGACACCTTATACTTAATAATTTGGTTACTTTCAAGGGATCGCGCGCCGGCTATCTTCGCATTATTCAGGATAGAAAGAAGGCGTCCCGGACTCGTTTTGTCGAGTCTTTTAATCGCTTGCCGCCTTCTGCTTTTGTTTGGGATAAACTTCGTTGCTTCTCCGGTAGTGTCGCATTGTACTGCGTCTAGCCTTCAGGTTTCCAATGCGACCAAGTGGATCCGGCTGCCATTGCTAACACTCTGGCTGCTACCTTTGAGGGGGCTTCCAGTTTTGCCCATTATTCAGCCGAATTTCGCACTCTCAAAGACCGGCTGGATACCGAAGCCTATAATTTTCAGTCTGCTAATAAGCAGTGTTATAATGAACTTCTTACAATGAGAGAGCTGGAGCACGCTTTTGATTGCTCTAGGCACTCCGCTCCTTGACCGGACGGCATTCCTGTCCTGATGTTAAGGAACTTTCCAGCCAACGGTAAGCTCTTTCTCTTACGGATCTATAACCGTATTTGGCAAGACGGCTTTTTTCTTTCCGCTTGGCGCGAAGCCACCATTGTCTTTATACTTAAGCCTGGGAAGGATCGCCAACTACCTCCCAGCTGCCGCCGTATCTCCCTCACAGTTGCATTTCCAAGGTGATGGAGCGCAAGATTAATGGGCCGTTGACATGGTGGCTTGAGTCTCAGAAACTTCTAGCGAACGCTCAGTGCGGATTTCGTCGCCATCGCTCTACCGTCGACCATCTGGTGTCTCTGTCGACGCGTATTATGAACGGATTTCTGAGAAAGTGTCAAACACTGGCTGTGTTTTTTGACCTGAAGAAAGCTTATGACACATGTTGGAGGGGCGGCATTTTACGTATACTTCACGCATGGAATTTAAGCGGTCATCTTCCCGTATTTCTTCGGGAGTTTATGACGGACCGCGTCTTTCGTGTACGTGTGTGCTCGGTTTCATCTAGTTGTTTTATTCAAGAGAACGGTGTACCGCAGTGCTCTGTGCTCAGTGTCACACCTTTTGCGATTACTATCTGCCCGATCGTTGATTGTATTCCACCTGGCACTTCATCGTCCGTTTTTGTTGACGATTTTGCAATTTATTGTAGTTCACGGCGGACCTATCTGCCCGAACGCCTCCTCCAGAGCTATATGGACCGTCTCTATGCCTGGAGTAACGCCAACGGCTTTAATTTCTCCGGCGAAAAAACCATGTGTATGAATTTCTGGCGCCGGAAGGCTTTCCCTCCGCCCTCTGTCCATCTTGGGCCGGAGATACTTCCTTTTGCAGACGAGGTGAAATGTTTTGGGTTGATCTTTGATCGAAGGCTGAGCTAAAATTCGCACATTTTGTTTTTAAAAGCAAAGTGTGACATTTCTCTTAGTCGTTTACGTATTTTAAGTGGCAAATCCTGGGGAGCTGATCGGTCGCGTTCTTCTTCGCCTTTATCGCTCTTTGGTCCGATCAAAGGTTGATGACGGTTGTATTGTCTATTCGTAAGAACGTCCATCTGTGTTACGTCGATTGAATGCCATTCACCATCGTGGCATAAGTGTCGCTAGTCCTTTCCAACCAGCCTTGCACCTAGTTTATATGCTTAAGCTGGAGAGCCATCGCTCTCCTTCAAGCGTGAGATGCTTTTGTGCAGCTATGCATGTTGACTCTCAAGTTTGCCTGAGCAACCGTCCTTCAAATTATTTTACGAGGATTCGCTTGATCGGCAATATTTAATTAGCTCCTCTGCATTGCTTCCTCCAGTGGTTCGATTTCGACCGCTTCTTCGGCATTTTGACGTTCCGCCTGCGCCGGCACTTCCCAGGGGAGAAACGCTTTTTCCTCCATTGTTGCGCGTTGCGGCCCACTGTCCCCTTGGGTTGACGTCGATGCCGAAGAATGAGGTCCCTTCTTCAGTGCTTAGGTCCGCATTTTTAGAACTTCAGGCAGAATTCGCGGACGTGCATTTTATATATACTGACGCGCCTAAGACTGATGTTGGAGTAGGGTGTTGCTTTGTTTTTGGTGAACATACTTTTACCTTTCGTTTACCTGGGCAATGTTTGATTTTTACCGCCGAACTTTTTAGTATTTATCAATCTGTTTTATACATTCAGCGGAACGATTTGCGCATTGTGATGTTTGTACGAACACTCTGTGTGCCCTTCAGAGCATTACCGCGCTGTACAATCTGCACCCCCTCGTAGAGCGCATACATGACCTGCTCCACTTGCTTGGTGTCTCTGGCATCAGCGTCTCCTTCGTGTGGATTCCAGGTTATGTGGGCATTTCAGGTAATTAGTCTGCCGATGCCGCCGCCAGATCGGCGATTTTCTTACCCAGATATTTTACCTCTGTTGTTCCCTCCACAGATTAGTTTTTTATTTTACGTAGCCGCATCCTCTCACTTTGGAAGAATGAGTGGAAGGGGAGGTTAAGCCTCTCCCGTTATTCTGGGTACCTCTTCTCTTTCGTGTCTTCGGGAAGAGGTACTTTTTGCTCGGTTACAAATCGGACTTTGTGTTTTTAGTTATATATACTTTCTCAGTGGTGACCTCGCACCACTCGGTAAGCAGTGTGATGCACCCTTAACGGTTTGTCACATTTTAACAGAGTGTCAAGTTTTACCTCCGTTGCGCGTTCGTTTTGGTCTGCCTGTTGGCCTAGCCAACGTTTTGGCAGACGACGCGCGTGCTGTAGATTATTCTTTACGTTTTATCAGTGACATTGGTTTTAGGCGACACATTTGATGCGCGGAGCGTGTTTGGCTGTGTTATTTTATATTGTCCTTTAATGGGGCCTCTACTCCCCAGGGGACATATGGCGCTCATATCCCTCGCATTCTACAGTTCTTGAATCGTCTTACTCTTATAATGACCATGCTTGTTATGTGTTGTTTTTTGCGATTTAGTGTATTGTTTTTCAGTTTTTTGGACATCTCGGGTTTGTGTCCCGATTTTTAATTCTGCGTGTTTTTTACCTGTCTTTAATTTTTGGACTTTAAATTTTATACTTTGTAAGGGCACTGATGACCTTAGCTGTTTAGCGACCTTAAACCGCATCTCATCATTATCATCATCTGAACCAACAATGAACCGTTTCGTAGTCGAGTGCAGGAATGATCCGGACCAGCAATTGAGTCGATGCCTTTCTGGATTATAAAAGGGTTCAGCTTCTCGAAAGATTGTCCTTTCTCTGTTCGCGTAATGACTAAGTAACAACCAGATGTCGGTGGTACTATTACTGTTACCAAAGCTTGTCGTCGCTTGTTCGAAAGAGTGGAGAAAGAGGGCTCCATAGCGAAAGAAATCCTCCACCATTGCAACCGTCTCCGAACTCGGTCTCTGACTTTCCGGGCGTTACCCCGGCTTGGGTGATTGGCCTACCTATACCAGACTCACTCCAGTGTCACACCTCCCAAAACATAGACAGAGGGACCCAATGGCCGTCGGAAGTCAGCAGCTCATGCAATGGCCCCCCTCGGGACTGCAGTTGAACAGCGGATACGAACAACGGCCCTACGTGACGACCGCGGGTTGTGGGGATGCGCGGCATTACCCACTCACCCAGCTGAGCAGCTAGTGTGTGGGTATCCGTTAGGCTGTGTCCACGGAGGATTAAAATAAATAGAACGGTAAAATAAAACAAAAAGGCTATGGGCGTGTCGCACGCAAGGTAAGTTGACGAAGAAGGTAAATAAATGTGTGAATGAATGGACGTGGGGCGAAATGTGCTTATACAGAAGAGAGAATAAAGAAACGATGCCGAGCGGCATCATGGAATGAAATGCACAGAACGCACGAGAGCCTACCTTGAGCCCCCTGGTCACGAGGACGAAACCACCTCGACCGGACGAGGGTGGAGGAATGACGATGGCGATGAGAGGCTCGAGCACCCCGGGTACGCCAAACCCGTACTCACATAAAGTGAGCCCTGGGGGATCAGTGGTGACCCCGTACCACTCTGTTAGCAGTGTGATGCGCCCTTAACGGAACGTCATATTTTAACAGGGTGTCAAATTTTAGCTCGGTTGCGCGTTCGTTTGGGTCTGCCTGTTGGCATAGCCAACGTGTTGTAGACGGCGCGCGTGCTGTAGAGTGTGTTTTACGTTTTATAGGTGACAGTGGTTTTAGTCGGCGCTTTTGTTTCGCTGAGCGTCTTTTAGCTTTGTGATTTAATATTGTCTGTTTTGATGGGGCTCTTCTTCTCCGCGGACATATGGCGCTCATGTCCCTTGGGTTCTACAATTCTTAACACGTCGTTTTACTATTTTCTTGTTTTATTTACAATTGCTTTAGTGTGGTGTACCTTAGCTTTTACTGTCTTGTTTTTAGTGTTTTAGACTAAGTGGTTTTGTGTCCCGTATTTTAGTTTTGGATTTTAAATTTTATACTTTGTAAGGGTGCTGATGGCCTTAGCTGTTTAGTGCCTTTAAGCCCCATCACATCATCATACACATTTTGATGATGCATATGGAGAAAGTGGACTGGAAAAACTACAAGAGCATGCAGCAATCTTTAACCAGTATGGTATTGAAAGAGCACTTTTGCCTACAAAGGAGAAATCAACTGTACAGTTTAAAAACATTGAGAGGATGTTGAAAGTACCTTATGTTATCTATGCAGAGTTTCAAGCATCCCCGCTACATATCATACGTGTATACCCAGTCCTGAAACTTCATATACAACCCCTTAACAGGAAATGCGCCTATGAGTTTCTCTGTTTACGTGAAACCTGCTCAATCTGCTGAACATCTGGAAACTGGTCTTCCTAAGCATCCCTGTGTATATCGTGGTATGGATTCTTCTAAGAGGTTTATGGTATACCTGTCATCCCTTGCAAATAAAATTAAAAATATATGTAAATCTGCCATGCCTCTGAAACGTACAGATCAACAGCAGAAGGCTTTCGTCTCTTCTGCAGTATATTACTTGTGCGGAAAAACCTTTTCTAAAGAGAACTATAAACTACGTGATCATGGTCATATTAGTGGTGAACATCGTGGAAGTCTACATAATGAATGCAATTTGTGCTCCAAAACCTCTAAATGTATTCCCGTCTTCATGCACAGCCTCAGTGGGTACGACACAAATTTCATTCTTAAGGAGTTGGGAAGTACAAGTGAGCGGGTGGAAGTAATTCCTAGCTCTGAAGAAAGCTATATATCATTCTCCAAGTATGTAGCAGATATAAAGCTTCGGTTTGTGGATAGCTTTTGGATCCTGAGTACAAGTTTGGATAAATTGCTCAAAAATCTAACGTCGTGTACAAAAACACTAAAGCACTTCGGAGAAGACAAGATGAATTTGATGGCCCATAAGGGAGTATTTCTCTATGACTACGTCACATCATACGATGTTTTGAACGAAACCTGCTTGCCACCTAAAATTCCTTCTACAATAAATTAAATAAGGAAGAAATTAGTGATGCTGACTACAAAATGCTAGAGATATATGGGAACTGTTTAATGTGAGAAACCTGGGAGAGTACAGTGAACTGTACTTATTCTAGCTGATGACTTTGAGACCATTACAGATCAAACCCTCAAAACCCACAAAGTTTACTCCGTTTAATATTCCACTCTCCGGGACCTACATGGGTTTCTATGTTACAGCATACTGTAATTCAGCTGAAATTGTTACAGGATTATGTACAATTACCCATGATAGAATGCCGTATAAGAGGAGGCTTATGCCAAGTTTTCCATCGGTATGCCGAAGCAAACAACACCTACATGGATAAGTATGATCGGTGGAGATCAACCCAATTTATTACATACGAGGACGCCAGAAATCAATATGGTAGGGCAATTTTGCCATGCCCTCGCTTATGGCGGGTTTGAGCGAGTTTCTCCTGAAGAAATCGACTTAGAAAGACTGCAAGAATATGAGCCCATGGATATATATTAGAAGCTGACATCGGGTATCCTGCAGAACTTCACGCTCTACACAACGACCTACCTTTCCTATACGAGTGTATGAAACCGAAGTAATCATCTACAAAGTAACTGATGTCCCATTTTGGACCTCGTAAGAAGTTTGTACTACATTACATGACAGAAGTAAGCTTTTAATCATCGGCTACATTTGAGTAAAATCCATCGTGTGCTACAATTCCGGAGGTCACGGTGGTTAAAATCTTATGTGGAATTTAACAATAGGATACTACAAGAGGCTACAAATGAGTTCAAGAAGGACTTCTACAAATTCTTTAAAAACGTCATGTTTTTAAAAACAATGGAGAACCGATGTAATCGTACGGATATACTACTGGTGACAAATGAGAAGACACTGGAAAGGTTGATTGTCAAGCCTACGTTTATCGATAGGACAATATATGCTGCTAATCTAGCTGCTGTGAATATGACCTCATGGCAGATCGTGTTCAGCAAGCCTATATACATCGGTATGAGTGTGATGGACATCTCCAAGACATTAATGTACCACTATCACTATGATGTGTTGTTGCCATTTTATGGATCTGAAAACCTGACGCTTATGTTATGGACACTGATTCATGCATTCATTCAACGTGAGACAATTGAAGTTGTGTACCACGACAAGCTACGTTTTCTCGAGCATCTGGATTCAGCTGATTACCCTGTCAACCATATATGCCACTCTACACAGAACAAAAAGGTGCTGGGAAAATTTAAAGATGAGGCCAATAGCAAAATCGTCCTACGTTTTGTTGGCCTACGACCTAAGTTGTATGTATTAGACATTCAAGGTTCGGTGATAAAAAAATTAAAGGTAAAAACCGTAGTGCTATTAAGCAGTACATTGCATTGGACAGCTACACAAACTGTCGTAAAACCAACGAAATCATAAGAACGCCCATGAATCTGATCCTATCACGATAGCATGCTGTTACCACCGTGCAAGTGAATAAAATCACATTGACGCCTTTTGATGATAAAAGAGTTATATCCGAGAATGGAATAACTGCATACGCGTATGGACATTATCGTATTACAGTGCTTAAAAGAATGTAACCTTGATCTCAAGATAAGTATTTTCTCGGCGGGTCTAAAATCTTGAAACATTGAAGTTTACTCTTGTGCTGTGTATACACCTAGCATACACCTGGTGAAGAAAGAAGAAGAAGACGAATATGGAAGGGGAGGCGATAACCCTGCCATTAGGAGCAAATCTTAGTGCTAGTCCCAAGCTCAGTTAATGAGGAGAGACGTCTACCCTTACAATCCTTATCTAATGAAGCAGTGATTAACTGATAAAGCTGTTACACTAGGATAAAACTGTAACCATATAAAACAGCAAAGCTGACTAAGCCATTATAATATTTCCTCAGTCATGCGAATGGGTTAGCTTGCATTACTTATATATGCCCTTCCCCCCAGGGGCTCACCTTATGTGAGTACGGGTTTGGCGTACCCGGACTAATCGAGCCTCTCATCGTTATCATCAAACCTCCACCCTTGTCCGGTCGAGGTGGTTTCGTCCTCGTGACCTTGGGACTCAAGGTAGGCTCTCGTGCGTTCTTTACATTTCGTTCCATGCCGCACCTCGTCATCGTTTCTTTCTTATCTAGTCTCTTTCTGAACATTTCGCATCACGACCATTCATTCACACATTTCTTTCCCTTTCTTGCCGGCTTACCTTGCGTGCGAAACGCCCACACAATTTTATTTATTTTACGCTTATCTTTTACTCCTCCGTGGAAACAGCCTGACGGATACCCGCGCACTGGTTGCGCAGCTGGGTGAGTGGGTAATGGCGTCATCCCCACCAAACCGGGGTCGTCATGTAGAGTATGTGTTTGTATCCGCTGTTCAACTGCAGTCCCGCGGGGGGCCATGGCATGAGCTGCTGACTTCCGACGGCCATTGGGTCCCTCTGTCTATGTTCTGGGAGGTGTGACCCTGGGGTGAGTCTGGTATAGATAGGCCACTCAGCCAAGCCGGGGTAACGCCGGGGAGTCAGAGCCCGAGATCGGAGACGGTTCAATGGTGGAGGATTTCTATCGCTATGAGCCCCCTTTCTCCAATGTTAACAACAAGCGTCGAAAAGTCTATGTAACAGAAGTAGCACCACCGACATCTGGTTGTTACTTCGTCATTTCACGCACAGAAGAACCACAATGGTTTTGAGAAGGTGAAACCCTTTATTATTCAGAAGAGCATTGATGCTATTGCTGGTGCGGTTCAGTCCTGCACTAGGCTACGGAATGGCTCCTTATTAGTACAAACAAAGTCCGTAAAGCAAAGTAAAACCATGCTGCGCGCAACACTACTCCACGGTTATTCCATCCGTGTTGAGAAGCACCAAACCTTGAATTCCTGTCGAGGCGTCGTTGTCATTCATAGCTTGGATAGTTTGTCGGACGATGAGCTTGTAGACAATCTTTCGAAGCAAAAGGTGACCGCAGTGCATCGAGTGCAGGCCAAACGCGACGGCGTATTGTACCCTGTTTATAACACTTGATGGCGTCGATCTGCCCACGAGGATTTTAGCAGGTTATGAACGTATTGGGTTGAGGCCTAATATTCCGAAACATCTGCGTTGTTTTAAATGCCAACGTTTGGGCATACACAAGTCTCATGTAAGAGTGCCGTTAACAGCTGTGCGTCATGTAGCCAGCATTTACACGAAATTACCTGTTTAACAGCCCCCGTCTGCGTTAACTGCAAGGGGTCTCATTCTGTGCTATTTTCCCCCAGGTTCACCTTATGTGAATACGGGTTTGGCGTACCCGGGGTGCCCGAGCTAATCATCACCATAATCACCCATCCACCCTCGTCCGGTCGAGGTGGGTTCGTCCTCGTGACCAAAGGGACTCAAGATAGGCTCTCGTGCGTTCTTTACATTTCGATCCATGTCGCCCCCCGCCATCGTTCTTTCTTGGTCTCTCTCTTTTACCAACATTTCGCACCACGACCATTCATTCTTACATCTCTTTAAATTCCTCGCCGGCCTACCCTGCGTGCGCAACGCCCACACAGTTTTTATTTCTTTTACCTTTTCTTTTAGTCCTCCGTGGACACAACCTGATGGATACCCGCTCTCTGGGTACGCGGCTGGGTGAGTGGGGAATGGCGTCATCCCCACCACGCGGGATCGTCATGTAGGGTATGTGTTCGTATACGCTGATCAACTGCAGTCCCGCGGGGGGCATTGAATAAGCTGCTGACTTCCGACGTCCATTGGGTCCCTCTCTCTATGTTCTGGGAGGTGTGACCCTTGGGTGAGATAGGTATAGATAGGCCAATCACCCAAGCCGGGAATAACGCCAGGGCAGTCTATATATACTGATGGGTCTAAGACTGATGTTGGTGTAGGGTCTGCCTTTGTTTTTGGCGTAAATAGTTTAACCTTTTGCTTACCTGGGCGATGTGCCATTTTTGCCACAGAACATTTTAGTGTTTATCAAGCCATATTATTCATTCAGCGGCTCGACTTGTGGCACTGTGTTGTTTGTACGGACTCTCTGAGTGCCCTTCAGCGTATTACCGCGGGGTACAAATACCAGCACCTCGTACAGCACATACATGACCTGCTCCACTCGCTTGGTGCCTCTGGCATCAGCATCTCCTTCGTGTAGATTCCTGGTCATGTGGGCATCTCATGAAACGAATCTGCCGACGCCGCTGCCAAATCGGCGATTTTATTACCCACATCTTTTACCTCTGTTGTTCCCTCCATAGATTTGTTTGTTATTTTATGTAGCCGCAACCTCTCCCTTTGGCGGGATGAGTGGACGGCACTCCGGGGAAAATAGTTGCGGGAGGTTAAACCTCTTCCGTTAGTCTGGGGTACCTCTTCCCGTACTTCTCGTCGGGAAGAGGCAGTTTTAATTCGTCTTCAAATCAGACCTTGCCTTTTTAGTCATAAATAACTGCTTAGTGGTGACCACGCACCAGTGTGTGAACTGTAAGATGCGCCCTTAACGGTGCGTCACATTTTATCAGATTGTCATGTTTTAGCTCCATTGCCCGTTCGCATGGGTCTGGCTGTTAGCATAGCCAACGTTTTGGCAGATGACGCGCATGCTGTAGAATGTCTTTTACGTTTTATCAGTGACATTGGTTTTAGCCGACGCATTTGATGCGTTGAGCACCTTTTAGCTGTGTGATTTTATATTGACCATTTTAATGGGGCCTCTGCTCCCCAGTTGTCATGTGACGCTCATATTCTATGCGTTCTACAGTTCTTGACGCGTTCTTTTACTCGTTTGTTTTGTTTACCCTGTTTATGTGGTGGTTTTACAATTTCATGGTTTGTTTTATAGTGTTTTTAATTTTGCGGTATTTTACCCTTCTTTTAGTTTTTGGATTTTCCATTTTATACCTTGTAAGGGCGCTGATGACCTTGGGTGTTTAGCGTCCTTAAACCGCATCTCATCATCATCATCATCATCTGCATCATTTGCCGACTGTCCGCGGTACTTGGACGAGAAGGCGATCCAGGAGATCCGGGTAAAGGAGAAACTCTCCTTCGCTGAAGCCCGGAGTCGTTACCATGCGCGCCAACTTTCGCTCCTTCGTTCGGGTACATTCAGTTCTTTTGCTTTGCCAGGACCCCGAAAGGATGCCAAAACACCGACCTGGACCATGCCTGCATTGACCGCCATTACCATCGGCCGTCCGTCTCTAGCATGGTTATCAATCCATCTAAAGCAGCTCCTAAGGTTCTGAAATTTCAAGCCACCGAAAATAAGCCAAAGCAGAAATTTCGTATGGAAGATTTTCTGAAAGAACCTCCGCGTTCGTGCGGTAAAATAAGTTCATTTTTTCCTCCTCGAAGGTCGCAGTTCCAAGATGCTCCTGGTACAAGCCGCGCTCAGCTGCACCCCGCACACATTGCCACCCAGAACCGATTCTCGGCGCTTGAATCGTTTTCTGGCACTGAGCTCGTGGGCCCTCCCTTCGAGGAGCCTATGGAGTCTGACCAACAGTATACGAAACGCCCGGGCCCCAAGGTTAAGCAAAAACTTAATTTGAGCCGCCCTTCTAAATAAGAAGTTTATCCCTTTTATTCATGGCTATCCTAACCTGGAATTCACGTGGTGTACGATCACATAGTGCGGAACTGCAACTTTTATTGCGTTCCCATTCACCTATTTTCGTGTGTTTGCAGGAGACTAAGCTTCGCCCTCACGATCCTTTTGCTCTTCGAGGGTATACACCGGTTCACTCACGATCTTGAATCGGATGAGGGTACTCCTGTTCATGGAGGTGTCATGTTATTAGTGCGTAACGACGTTCATTTTCAAACTCTCACTCTTACCTCCGACTTGCAATCTGTTGACGTTAGGCTCCAATTACCCGGCTTTTTCTTTTCTGTTTGATCTGTGTATTCACCGCCATTGTCTTCCCTCGCTCACGTTGACATTCGAGACCTCTGTCCGCTCTCCCAACACCATTTCGTCTGTTGGGACATTTTAATGCCCATCACCACCTGTGGCGTTGCCAAGGGCTTGTGCGAGGGGAACTCTTCTTTTCGACATTTTTGATCAGTTAAACCTCCACATCCTCAATACAGGTGAACCTACTTTTCTGTCTGACTCTACTGGTAAATTCTCTCACTTGGACCTTTCTGTTTGCACCTTCCAGCATGCTAGTCGTATGGAGTGGAACGTCGTCCCTGACACCTACTCCATCGACCATTATCCCTGTATCGTTTCTCTTGTCATACTACGTCCAGCATTTCAGAGTACCTACCTGGATATTAAGAAGAGCCGACTGGAGATTGTATTCCATCCTCGTGTATTTTTTGTACCAGCCCTTCTGTGACGTTAACCTAATGGTGCAGCACCTTTCTTCTACGATTCTATCTGCCGCCGGACGCACCATTCCCCGTTCATCCTCTCACCCTCGGCGTATTCCTGTTCCGTGGTGGTACGAGGAATGTCGGGACGCTGTTCGTGCTCGTAGAACTGCGCTTAGGTTGTTTCGGCGACACCCTACAATTGATAATTTGGTTGCTTTGAAACAATCGCGCGCCAGGGTACTTTGCATTATTCAGGAGAGCAAGAAGGCGTGCTGGACTCGTTTTGTCTAGCCATTTAATAGCTTCACGACTTCGTCTTTTGTGTGGGATAAACTTCGTCCTTCTCCTGTAAAGCGTCGCATTGTGCTGTGTCTGGTCTTCAGGTTTCCAATGCCAACTTAGTGGATCCGGTTGCCATTGCTAACACTCTGGGTGCTGCCTTTGAGGTGTTTTCCAGTTCTGCCCATTATTCTGCTGAATTTCACTTTCTCAGAGACCGGCAGGATTCCGAGACCTATAATTTTTGGTCTGCTAATAAGCAGTGCTATAATGAACATTTCATAATGAGGTAGCTGGAGCACGCTCTACATTGCTCTAGGCACTCCGCACCTGGACCAGACGGCATTCATGTCCTGATGTTAAACAACCTTTCAGCCGGCAGTAAGCTCTTTAACTTACAGGTCTATAACTGTATTTGCCAAGACGGCTTTTTTCCTTCCGTTTGGCGCGATGCCACCATTGTCCCTATACTTAAGCCTGGGAAGGATCGCTAACTACCTTCTAACTACTGCCTTATCTCCCTCACCAGTTGCATTTGCTAGGTGATGGAGCGCATGTTCAACGGGCGGTTAACATGGTGGCTGGAGATTCAGAAGCTTCTAGCGAAGGCTCAGTGCGAATTTCGTCGCCATCGCTCTACCGTCGCATATTATGAACGGATTTCTGGGAAAGTGTAAAACAGTGGCGGTGCTTTGTGAAATGCAGGAAGCTTATTAAATAGTTATAGGGGAGGCATTTTACGTACACTTTACGCATGTAATTTCCACGGTCACTTTCCCATATTTCTTCAGGAGATTATGACGGACCGCGTCTTTCGTGTACGTGTGGGCTCAGTTTTATCTAGTCGTTTTATTCAAGTAAAAGGTGTACCGCAGGGCTCTGCACTCAGTGTCAATCTTTTTGTGATAGCTATCACACCATGCCATTCATCACCGTGGTATAAGCTTCGCTACAGAGTCCTTTCCAACTAGCTCTGTACCCAGTCTGTACGCTGAAGATGCAGAGCCTCCACTGTCTTTCCGCCCAGAGATGCTTTTGTGCCGCTACGCCTGACGACTCTCAAGCTTGCTTCACCATCCGCCCTTCTAGTTATTTTACGAGAATTCGCTTGATCGGCAAAATATTAGCTGCTCTGCATTGCTCCTTCCAGGGGTTCAATTTCGACAGCTCCTTCGGCATTTGGACGTTACGCCAGCCCCCCAGGGGCTCACCTCTTGTGAGTATGGGTTTGGTGTGCCTGGGGTGCCCGAGCCTTTCATCGCCATCATCATCCTTCCACCCTCGTCTGGTCGTCTGGGTTCGTCCTCGTGACCGGGGGACTCAAGGTACGCTCTCGTGCGTTCTGTTCATTTTATTCCATGACGCCCCTCGCCATCGTTTCTTACTACTCTTCTATTTACGCACATTTCGCCACACGTCCACTCATTTACACATCTATTTACCTTCTTCGCCGGCCTAACTTGCGTGCGAAACGCCCACACACTTTTAGTTTGTTTTACCCTGTATTTTAATCCTCTGTGGACACAGCCTTAGGGATTATCGCGCACAGGGAGCGCAGCTGTGTGAGTGGGTAATCGCGTCATCCCCATCACCCGGGCTCGTCATGTAGGGTATGTGCTCGTATCCGTTGTTCAAATGCAGTCCCACGGGGGGCCATTGCATGAGCTGCTGACTCCTGACGGCGATTGGGTCCCTCTGTCTATGTTCTGGGAGGCGTCACCCTGGGGTGGGTTTGGTATAGATACGCCACTCACCCAAGCTGGGGTAACGCCCGCGAAGTCAGAGCCCGAGGTCGGAGACGGTTGCAATAGTGGAGGATTTCTTTCGCTATGGAGCAACCTTTCACCATTATAAACAACAAGCGCCGAAAAGTTATTTCAACAGAAGTAGTATCGCCGACACCTGGTTGTTACTTGGTCATTTCCAGAACAGAGGAAGGTCAGTCGTTAGAGAAGGTGAACCCTTTTATCATACAGAGGTGCATTGATTCTATTGCTAGTCCGATTCATTTTTGCACTCGTCTTCAGAATGGTTTATTGTTGCTTCAAACCAAATCCGATCAGCAAAGTAAGACCTTGTACCGGGCTATGCTTCACCATGGTTATCCCATCCTGGTTGAGATGCACCGCACCTTGAATTCCTGTCGAGACGCTGTAACCACTCACAGCCTCGACAGAATGTCGGATGATGAACTGGTCGAATTCCTTTCCGACCAAAAGGTAAAAGCGGTTCATCGAGTGCAGGCAAATCGCGAGGGAGTATTGGTACCAACTCGTACCCTGTTTCTCACGTTCGATAATGTCGATCTGCCCGCTAGTATTTCAGCAGGGTACGAACGTATTGGGGTAAGGCCTTATATTCCTAGACCTCTGCGTTGATTCAAATTCCAGCGTTTTGGGCATACGCAAATCTCATGTAAGAGTGCCGTTACCATCTGTGGAACATGTAGCCAGCCGTCACACGAAGGTACCTGTTCAACAGTCCCCGTCTACGTTAATTGCAAATGGTTTCATTCTGCGTCATTTGCGGACTGTCCGTGGTGCTTGGACGAGAATGCGATCCAGGAGACTTGGGTAAAAAAGAAACTCTCCTTCGCCCAAGCCCGGAGGCGTTACCATGCGCACCAGCGTTCACTATTGCGATCGGGTACATTTAGTTCTGTTCTTGCCTCGCCTGTACCCCAGAAAGAGGCCGAAACAAATACCTGGACAATGACTGCATTGACCGCCACTACCATCCGGCACTCCAATTTTGACAAAATTACTAAGTCATCTAAAGCTGGTCTTAAGGTACTGAATTCGCAAATCACTGAAAAGAAGTCCAAGCCGAAACTACGCAAGGAAGATTTTTTGAAAGACCCTCCGCGTGCGCGGGGTAAGAAAAGTTCACCTTCTCCTTCTCGAAAGTCGCAGTCCCAGGATGCTCCTGGGACAAGCCGTGCTCAGCCGCCAATTTCTCCCTTTGCCATCCAGAACCGATTCACGGCGCTTGAATCGGTTTCTAGCACTGAGCGCGTGGGCCCTTCCTTCGAGGATTCTATAAAGTCTGACCAACTGCATTCTAAAAGCCCGAGCCCAAAGGTTAAGCAGAAAGTAATTTTGAGCTGCCCTCCTAAGTAGACAATTTATCCCTTTTATTCATGGCTATCCTGACCTGGAATTTACGTGGTGTACGATCGCATAGGGCGGAACGGCAACTCTTATTGCGTTCCCATTCACCTATGGTCGTGTGTTTGCAGGAGACCAAGCTTCGCCCACACGATCCTTTTGATCTCCGAGGGTATACTCCGGTTCGCTACGATCTTGCACCGGATGAGGGTACTCCTGCTCATGGAGGTGTCATTTTGTTAGTGCGTAACGGCGTTCATTTTCAAGCGCTTGCTCTTACGTCCGACTTCAAGCTGTTGCTGTTAGGCTTCAATTACCCGGCATTTTCATTTCTGATTGCTCTGTCTACTCACCTCCATCGTTTCCCCTCGCTAACGTGGACATTCGAGATCTCCTGTCCGCTCTCCCAACACCATTTCTTCTGTTGGGAGATCACCCCCTTTGGGCTTCGCCCTGTTCTTGCGCGAGAAGAGCTCTTCTTTCGGACATTTTTCTCAGTTCAACCCCTCCATTATAAATACAGGTGAACCTACTTTTCTTTCTGACACTTCTGGTACATTCTCTCACTTTGACCTTGCCGTTTGCTCCATCCAGCTTGCTTGTCGTCTGCAGTGCAACGTCGTCGCTGACACTTACTCCACCGACCATTACACCTGCATCGTTTCTCAGTTGTCTCACCACGTCCAGCATTCAAGGGTACCTACCTGGATATTCAGAAAAGCCTACTGGAGATTGTATTCCAGCCTAGTGCATTTTGACGACCAGCCCTTCGCCGACGTTAACCAAATGGTGCAGCACCTTACGTCTACGTTTCTATCTGCCGCCGAACGCGCAATTCCCCGTTCGTCCTCTCACCCTTGGCGTATTCCTGTTCCGTGGTGGAACGAGGACTGTCGACGCCGTTCGTGCCCGTAGAACTGCGCTTAGGGTGTTTCGGCGACACCCTACGCTTGATAATTTGGTTACTTTTAAACAATCGCGCGCCAGGGCTCGTCGCATTATTCAGGATAGCAGGAAGGCTTCTTGGACTCGTTTTGTCGAGTTTTTTAATCGCTTCCCGCCTTCCTCTGTTGTTTGGGATACACTTCGTCACTTCTCCCTTAAAGTTTCGCATTGTACTGTGTCTGGCCTTCAGGTTTCCAATGCCAACGTAGTGGATCCGGCTGACATTGCTAACACGCTGGGTGCTGCCTTTTAGGCGGTTTCCAGTTCTGCCCATTATTCCACCGGCTTTCGCACTATCAAAGACCAGAATATTTTTTTACGTTTTATCAGTGACAGCAATTTTAATCTGCGAATTGGATGCGCTGAGGGTCTTTTAGTTTTTGTGCTACTGTATTGCTTTTTTAATGTGAGTTCTTCTCCCTGGTGGGCATATGGCGCTGATGCTTCTCGCATTCTACAGTTCTTGACACGTTATTTTACTCTTTTATTGAGCATGTTTTTATTGTGTTGGTGTATAATATTTGCTGTTTTGTTTTTACCGTTTGCGACCCGTATTATTGTTATGGGTTGGAATTTTTATACATTGTAAGGGCGCTGATGACCATAGATGTTTAGCGCCCTTAAAATCCATATCATCATCATCATTCAAATGAAGAGGAATAAAAAGAGTAATAAGAAAAATAGATGAGGTTTTATGCCAATGTTGCCGTTTACAGCGTCTTAAGCTGGTGCTTCTAAAATTATCCGAAGGTTTAAGGCAATAAGAATGCTAAAGGAAATGAATTGAAGGCGAGGGACAACAAAGAAAAGCTTCAGAGCAAGAATGGTTATTGAAGAAACTCGGGCAGAGGGCTACTCGCTTATCCCGGCAAAAGCCTAGAGTAATACTGATTTCACCTTGCATGCTCTACGTTTAAAGCTGTCACATTTTAGAGGTGTAAACATGATCGACAAGCTATTTTCAAAGCCTCATCACAGAGAGAGAATTATCGTCAATCTGCCGACAGTTCAGAGAATGAAGGCACTCATTGGGCTGCTGTAAAGAAGGACCACCACATTGCATTTCATTTCGATAGCTTGGAAAAATTGAAACCTCCGAAACGATAGAAAGGTATCTCCACGGTCTTAAGCTAATGTATAAATAAAAATATTTCACTGTTTTAGCTCAATCATCTGCGGACACCTATGCGTGAGATTTCTATAGCAAAAATCAAACTACTGCTTTTAGCGGCAATGAATCTGTTCATACCCCTTACCTGAATCCTCCTCTGCAGATAATCCTAAAGGACATCATGAGATTATGTTTTGAATATTGAAACCTTCTATTCTATTCCCAGTGCTGGTCACAGTAGTAATCAATTTCAATATATTTACAATGATGAGCTTAAGGTCATTGATGTTCCCGATGGCACTTCTGAGATTGCTGATTATAATACATACAAACCGATATGCTTGGATTGTGTGAGAATGTCTTCATTATTCTGTCAAAATAATCATTTTAGAAGGCTGAAATTAAATGTCCCTTCAGCGTGGATTTTTGTAAGGAGTATCCTATCGGATGACTTTTGGGTTTCAATGACAATAACGTTATCCGAGGTAATTGGCCAATTGAATCTGATTTTCTGGTAAACATATTAAAGGTAAGCATCATACGAGCCGAATGCAGTGTTGCAACAAGCTCTTTCATTGATGGTAAAAGCAGACACCCAATCTACGAGGTTTTCTCTTCTGTCCCACTTGGATGTCACATTTCTCATGAATCTTCAAATACAATTTACCTGCCTATGATAGTCACCATGTTTATCGAGCAAATTAGTCTTCGGGTAGTCGACCAGAATGAAAATACCAACATTATACATAAAGATATAAGTATAAGGCTTCACATCCAAAGCATTGGTAATATATTTTAGAAGACGTCGCCAAGGATATAATAAGGGAATGATTCAACGCATACGTCATACTCTGCCTTTAATACACAGAGAACGAGTTTCTCGAGATTGTGGGCTTCAGAATTCTATATCGATGTATATTTTCAATGTAAGCGAGGTACCTGTTATAGAAAAACATTACTAAACAAGAGTAACGCGTGTTTCTACCATATAATACATCGGTTCTGGACGATAATTATAATATTAGAATCCCTAACCAAGCTGAAGGTTTATCTAACCGCGGATATCTTTATATCCAGAGATCTATTACTAAACCTAATGAAGCAGCTACTACTGCAAAGCTTACTAATAACGCAATTGTATTCATGATTGAGGAGTTTCGACTTCAATTAAATGAATCAAATATTGATAGAACAAAAAACCCTGGGATTACGTCAACCGTGCGAATCTATGCTGCGCTCAACCCCATGGAATCCTTTCGCTTGCTGAATGCCGGATGGTGCTATCCTGGAAAAAAATGTGGACATTGTACATGCTGTAAATGGAGTCCTCAATGCTATTGTACCACTGTCAATACTTCTGGGATTTACCGGCGACCATATGGCACTCATCCTCAATAGAAAGTTTGAATTGGTGCCCATTCGATCCACGGACTGAAAAAACAGCATTATTTCACCTCAGTGGAAAGAGAATGCTGGTGTTAAGCTTACGCGCATCAAGTGAAGAATGCCTGCAATTCGGCTTTCTGATGCTAAAAGGGTAGAAATCCTTAAGGTTTTTAAGTCAGAGCGACCACTACATATCGCGTTTAGGACCATGGACCTCCATACTTAACCAGCTGTAGCGCAAGCTAGATCCTTCACCTGGGATGTTGCAACAAAATCGAAACTTGAGAAGTCCATGTTTGTTATAGTGTGTGCGCAGGTTTCAAGAGTGAGTAATGGAACTATAGACTGCTACGAGTTTGATCATTGCAACATAACTAATTTAACACTTTATCTGAATAGTGAATGTTATCCCAAAACGACGTGAACTTGAACTTTGAAAACTCTATAACTGCGATACTGTATGAAATGTAATCAAGGTTCCAAAAGTCATATTATGAAAACGTCAATTATCCATTATACAAAAGTTAGGATTTCTCTTAAATATGCACCTATATTTAAAATAGTCTTCACCTATCAGCCTGAGGAAGCAGTAAATGGGGCTCTCAACATTGGGCACATAATTAAAGCTAGTGAAAATATTCCTGCACAGACCTCAATGAATTACCGGATAATTTATGATAAGGTATTTACATACAAGCCCTTGACTCATGTGATGCGGGCTTTAATATAAATGTATGATTGTAATGTAAGGATTTTTATTATGAATATACGGAAATGCAAAGGTTTTTAATGAACAAAGACAAGTTGAAAAAGCAGATATTCATTCTCTTTATTATTTTTATCGTACAATTCCAGCACTTTCCTCATCCAGCTCCTCGTTACTACATGTATTATTTCGTTTGCAATAGCTAGGTTGCCCAAATGACAATGTTATTTCATTCAAATGATTTTAAGCAACATTTTCACTATTTTCCGTGCATGGGGACTTTTTCATTACACAAATGTTTCGAATATAGTAAGGCTATTCCGTACTGTCTCCCAATCGGATTGTGTCCTGTAGACAATGTTCTCAATGTCTGTCTTTTTACAAAAAGCACTGGAATTACAGAGAATAGTTCAACGTTCACGCCTTTTCAGACGCAAACATCCTGGATCACGCTGCTTTCCGCATTCTTCTTGGGAGTGTCGATGATGGTTATTCGACCCTGGAGTAGTTTCAGCATCCTGAGTATATCAGCAAATTTTTGCTCTTCTTCTTAATTCCGCATCTGAAACATTACACATTGAAAGTGTTAGAAAAAGCATGTTTTGGAAACAAGGTAACCTGAATCCCTGAAACAGAAACACAGTTGTTAAATGAAATAGAAATAAACACCACAAGATTTTTTCTTCTAGATAGAGAAATGTTGGTAATACTCACATTAATGCTTTCTGGAGATCTGCTTGTTTCCTGGGCGAAAACTCTGGATTTGACTAGCTTAGATCCTCATCTAACTGGTATCCGGCGGAGGGCGATGGATTTTTTCGGCCGTAAAAGTCGTTAGCATGGCTTCCTTCGGAAGGGAAGTAAAGCCGGTGGTCCCGTGTCGTAGATTTACGGCACGTAAAAAACCTCAAGCCTGATAGAGGTGCCTTGCAGCACAATTATCGGTTTTTCACGCCCAATATAGAGTTGGACGCTAAGGACCACAGCAGTTATAATGCGTCCATAAACCAAACCCAATTTAATTTAATTTTCCATCTAACTGGAAATTCGACTTGATGATGATGAGATGCGGTTTAAGGGCGCTAAACTGCTAAGGTCATCAGCGCCCTTACAATGTATAAAATATAAATTCAAAAATATAAAAGACGGGTAAAAGAACCGCATAATTAAAAAACGGGACAGAAACCCGCGATGTCCAAAAGTCTAAAAACAACAATATAACAATCGCAAAAACCAACACAATAAAAGCATAGGCAATAAAAGATTAAAACGTGTCAAGAACTGTACAATGCGAGGGACATGAGCGCCATATGTCCACTGGGGAGTAGAGTCCCCATTTAAACATACAGAATAAAATTACAAAGCTAAGGACGCTCAACGCATCAAACGCGCAGATTAAAATCACTGTCACGAATAAAACGTAAAATACATTGTACAGCACGCGCCTCGTCTGCCAAAACGTTGGATAGGCCAACAGGCAGACCCACACGAACACGCAATGCAGCTAAAACCTGATACTCCTCTAAAACATGACATACCGTCAAGGGCGCATCACACCACCCACAGAGTTGTGCGGGGTCACCACTGAGCAAATACCTATGACTAAAAATGCAATGTCCTATACGAAGGCGTGTTAAAATTACCTCTTCCCGACAAGAAGCACGGGAAGAGGTAGCCCAGACTAACGGGAGAGGTTTAACCTCCCGCAATTTGTTCCCCCGGAGGGCCGTCCACTCATCGCTCCAAAGCGAGAGGATGCGGCGACGTAAAACAATAAAAAAGAATCTGACGAGGGAACAACAGAGGTAAAGTTTCTGGGTGAGAAAATCGCCGATTTGGCAGCGGCGTCAGCAGACTCGTTCCCTGAGATGTGAAAAGGACCTGGAATCCACATGAAGGAGACGCGGATGCCAGAGACACCAAGCTAGTGGACCAGGACATGCATGCGCTGTACGATGGGTGGTAATTGTAAAGCGCGTGAATAATCTGAAGGGCACTCAAGGAGTCTGCGCAAAGAACACAGTGCTGTAAATCATGCCGCTGGATGTATAAAAGTGCCTGATAATTACTAAAACGTTCGGCGGTAAAAATCGAACATTACTCCGGTAAACGAAAGGTAAAACTATGCTGACCAAAAACAAAGGCACACCCTACTCCAACACCAGTCTTAGACCCATCAGTGTATATAACATGAAAGTTCCCGATTTTCGCATGGAGGTCTAAAGAAGCTGATCTAAGAACTGAAGAAGGGGTCTCATTCTTCAGGACCGACGTTAGCCCAAGGTGATAGTGGGCCTCAGCGCGCAGCCATGGAGGAAAAAGCGTTTCCCCCCTGGAAAGGGCCGGCGCTGGCGCAACGTCCAAATGCCCAAGGAGTTGTCGAAATCGAACCGCTGGAGGTAGTATGCAGATGAACCTACTAAATATTGTCGATCAAGCGAATCCTCGTAAAATAACTCGAAGGACGGGTGTTTAGGCAAGCTGGAGAGTCGACAGGCATAGCTACACAAGAGCATCTCACGCCTGAAGGAATGCGGAGGCTATGCAGCTTCAGCGTAAACACTGGGTACGGGACTAGTTGGAAAGGCCCCTGTAGCGACTCTAATACCACGATGATGAATAGGATTCAAGCGACGTAACACAGATGGACGTGTCGATGAATAGACAATGCACCCGTAATCAAGTTTGGATCGGACCAGAGAGCGATAAAGACGCAGAAGGACGGTCCGATCAGCTCCCTGGGATGTGCCACTTAAAACACGTAAAAGATTAAGAGAACGGTCACCCTTTGCTTTTAAAAACGAAACATGAGAAGTCCAGCTCAGCTTTAGATCAAAGATCAACCCCAACAATTTCACCTCGTCTGCAAACGGAAGGACCTCCGGCCCAAGATGGAGAGAGGGCGGATGGAAAGCCTTCCGGCGCCAGAAATTGATACAGACGGATTTCTCGGCGGAGAAATTAAGCCGTAGGCGTTACTCCAGGCGTAGAGACGGTCGATACAGCTCTGGAGACGGTGTTCGCGTAGACAGGTCCCTCGTGAACTGCAATAAATGGCAAAATTTTCAACAAAAAGGGACCATGAAATGCCAGGTGGAATAAATCAGCAATGGGGTTGATAGCAATTGCAAAAAGTGTGACACTGAGTACAGAGCCCTGCGGTACTCCGTTCTCTTGAATAAAACGACTAGATAAAACCGAGCCCAAACGTACAAGAAAGACGCGGTCCGTTATAAACTCCCGAAGAAATATGGGAAGACGACCGTGCATATTCCATGCGTGAAGTGTACGTAAAATGCCGCCCCTCCAACAAGTGTCAAAAGCCTTCTCCAAGTCAAAAAATACAGCCACGGTTTGACACCTTCTCAGAAATCCATTCATAATATGCGTCGACAGGGACACCGGGTGGTTGACGGTAGAGCGTTATAGACGAAATCCGCACTGAGCATTCGCTAGAAGTTTCTGAGACTCAAGCTACCATGTCAACCGTCCGTTGATCATCCGCTCCATCACCCTGCAAATGCAACTGGTGAGGGAGATAGGGCGGTAGCTGGAAGGAAGTTGGTGATCCTTCCCAGGCTTAAGTATAGGGACAATACGCGCCAAACGGAAGGAAACATACCGTCTTGCCAAATACGACTATAGACCTGTAAGAGAAAGAGTTTACTGTCGACTGAAAGGTTTTGTAACATCAGGAAATGAATGCCGTCCGGCCCAGGAGCGGAGTGCCGAGAGCAATGATGAGCGTGCTCCAGCTCCCTCGTTGTGAAAAGTTCGTTATAGCATTCATTATTAGCAAACCTTAAATTATATGATGCGGAATCCAGCTGATCTTTAATAGAGCGAAAGCCGGCGGAATAATGGTCTGAACTGGAAACCGCCTCAAAGGCAGTACCCAGAGCGTTAACAATGACAGCCGGATCCACTATGGTGGCATTGGAAACCTGAAGGCCAGACACAGTACAATGCGACACTTTACCGGAGAAGCGACGAGGTTTATCCCTAACAACAGATGAAGGCGTAAAGCGATTAAAAGACTCGAGAAAACGAGTCCAAGATGCCTTCCTGCTATCCTGAATAATGCGACGAGCCGTGGCGCGCCATTGTTTAAAAGTAACAAAATTATCAAGTGTAGGGTGACGCCGAAACTCCCTAAGTGCAGTTCTACGGGCACGAACGGCAACCCGACAATCCTCGTTCCACCAAGGAACAGCTATCCGTCGAGGGTGAGAGGATGAACGGGGAATTGCGCGTTCCGCGGCAGAGAAAATCGTAGACGTAAGGTGCTGCACTAGTTGGCTAATGTCGGCGAAGGGATGGTCGTCAAAATGCACCAGGCTGGAATACAAGCTCCAGTTTGCTTTTGTGAATATCCAGGTAGATACTCTGGAATGCTGTACGTGGTGTGACAGAAGAGAAACGATGCAGGGGTAATGGTCGCTGGAATAGGTGTCAGCGACGACGTTCCACTGCAGACGACTAGCAAGCTGGATGGAGCAAACGGCAAGGTCCAAGTGAGAGAATGTACCGGAAGAATCAGAAAGAAACGTAGACTCACCTGTATTGAGAATAGAGAGATTTAACTGATCAAAAATTCCAGAAAGAAGAGTTCCCCTCGCACAAGCCCTTGGCGAACCCCAAGGGGGTGATGGGCTTTAAAACCTCTCAACAGAAGAAATGGTGTTGTGAGAGCGGACAGGGGACCTAGAATGTCCACGAGAGCGAGAAGAGACAATGGAGGTGAATACACAGAGCAAACAGAAAAGAAAAATCCGGGTAACTGAAGTCTAATAGCAACAGCTCGCAAGTCGGACGTAAGAGCGAGAGTTTGAAAATGAACGTCGTTACGCACTAACAACATGATACCTCGATGAGCAGGAGCACCCTCCTCCGGTTCAAGATCGTAGCGAAGCGGAGTGTACCCTCGGAGATCAAAAGGGTCGTGAGAGTGAAGCTTGGTCTCCTGCCAACACAGGACCATAGGTGAATGGAAAGTGAAGTGAAGTTGCAGTTCCGCCCTATGCGATCGTACACCACGTAAATTCCAGGTCAGGATAGCCATTAAGAAAAAGGGATAAACTGTCTACTTAGTAGGCAGCTTAAAATAATCTTTTGCTTAACCTTTGGGCTCGGGCTTTTGGTATGAAGTTGGTCTCTATAGCTTCCTCGAAGGGAGGGCCCACGCGCTCAGTGCCAGGAACCGATACAAGCGCCGTAAATCGGTTCTGGGTGGCGATGGGTGAGAGGTGCCGCTGAGCGCGGCTTGTCCCAGGAGCTTCCTGGAACTGCGACCTCCGAGGTTGAGAAGGTGAACTCCGCTTTCTGTGAACACGAGGAGGGTCTTTTAGAAAGTCTTCTCTTCGAAATTTCTGCTTCGGTTTTTTCTCTGTGGCTTGTGACGTCATAGACTTTGGACCAGGTTTAGAGGGCTTGGTAACAGTTGCTGAAATAGACGGCCGGATGGTAGTGGCGGTCAAGGCAGTCATGGTCCAAGTTTGAGTCCCAGCATCCTTCCGGGGTACTGGCGAGCCAACACCAGAGCTGAATGTTCCTGATCGACGGAGCGAATGTTGGCGCGCATGGTAACGCCTCCGGGCTTCGGCAAAGGAGAGTTTCTCATTTACCCGGACCTTCTGGATCGCCTTCTCGTCCAAATACAGCGGACAGTCGCCAAATGAAGCAGAACGTAACCCTTTGCAATTGAAGGAGACGGGGGCTGTTGAACAGGCACCTTCGTGTGAGGGCTGGCTACATGTTTCACAGATGTTAACGCACTCTTACATGAGACTTGCGTATGCCCAAAACGTTGGCATTTAAGACAACGCAGATGTCTAGGAATATAAGGCCTCATAGAAATCCATTCGTATCCTGCGGAAATGCTCGCGGGTAGATCGACGCAATCAAATGTTAGAAACAGGGTACGAGTGGGCACAAATACGCCGTCGCGTTTGGCGTGCCCTCAATGCACTGCTGTCACCTTTTGATCGGATAGGTATTCGACTCTGTCCTCTTCCGATTTACCATCGAGGCTATGCGTGGTAACGACGCCCCGACAGGAATTCAATGTGCGGTGCTTCTCGACACGGACGGGATAACCGTGGAGAAGCATAGTGCGCAACAAGGTCTTACTTTGCTGATTGGACTTAGTTTGTGCCAATAAGGATCCATTCCGTAGACGAGTGCAGGACTGAACCGCACCAGCAATTGCATCAATGCCCTTCCGAATTATAAAATGGTTCATCTTCTCAAAGCTTTGTCCTTCTTTTGTTCTTGAAATTACCAAGTAACAACCAGATGTCGGCGGCGTTACTTCCGTTACAATAACTTTACGGCGCTTGTTGGAAATAATGGAGAAAGGGGGCTCTATAGCGAAATAAAGTCTCCACCATTGCAACCATCTCCGACCTCGGCCTCTGACTTTACGTGCGTTACCCCGGCTTGGGTGAGTGGTCTATCTATACCAGACTCACCCCAGGGTCACACCTCCCAGAACATAGACGGAGGGACCCAATCGCCGTCAGAAGTCAGCAGCTCATGCAATGGCCCCCCGCGGGACTGCAGTTGAACAGCGGATACGAACACAAACCCTACATGACGACCACGGGTGGTGGGGATGACGCCATTACCCACTCACCCAGCTGCGGACCCAGTGCGCGGGTATCCGTCAGGCTGTGTCTACGGAGGATTAAAAGAAAAGATAAAATAAATAAAACTGTGTGGGCGTTTCGCACGCAAGGTAGGCCGGCGAGGAAGAAAAAGAGGTGTGCGAATGTCGTGGTGCGAAATGGCCGGAAAGTGACAAGTGTGTAACCCGGTCACGAGAACGAACCCACCTCGACCGGACGAGGATGAAGGGATGAATATCAAGACCCGTACTCACATAAGGTGAGCCCCTGGGGGGGAATTGGAATTCTTCTCTCCATCGCCTATATGATCAGTAACCACTGCTGCTGCAAGAGAGTATTCTAATACATCGTCTCCTGCTCTATTCTCAGAATCTAAGTGGTTCTTATATACAGGCTTCGTTATTTGAGTTCTGTAAAGCCATTATGAACTTCAATGTTAGTTAGACCTTAATAACATGAACCATAATATTACATATGCGATTAATTTGCATTGCTACTTACTTAAACGTTCTCTGACTGAACTGGTGCGCCCTAAAGTTTCATTGCATTGGAAGTGTGCCATTTGATCATGCACCTCCGCCTTGTCGTATACGATTGCGTGAGCGTACACATTGCAACACCCCGACTGAGAGTGGTCTCCCCAGGGGTTCACTTTATGTGAGTACGGGTTTGGCGCTGGTCCCGAGCCACTCATCGCCATTGTCATCCCTTCACCCTCGTCCGGTCAAGGTGTGTTCGTCCTCGTGACCGGGGGACACAATGTAGTGTCTCTTGTGTTCTTTGCATTTCGTTCCTAATGCTACCCCTCGCCAACGTTTCTTTCTTCTCTAGTCTATTTCCGACTATTTCGCACCACCACGACCATTCGCACATCTCTTTTTCTTCCTCGGCGGCCTACCTTGCATGCGAAACGCCCACACACGATTTGGTTTATTTCCGTTTCTTTTTTTTCAATCCTCCAATGACACAGCCGGGCGGATACCCGCGTACTGGGTACGCAGCTGGATAAGTGGGTAATGGCGTCATCCCCACCACCCGGGGTCAGCATTTAGGGTATGTGTTCGTATGCGTTGTTCAACCGCAGTCCCGCGGGGTAATTGCACGAGCTGCAGACTTTCCACAGCCATTGTGTGCCTCTGTCTATGTTCTGGGAAGTGTGACCCTGGGGTGAGTCTGGTATAGATAGGCCACTCACCCAAGCCGGGGTAACGCCCGGGAAGTTAGATTCCGAGGTAGGAGACGGCTACTAACTAGCGCCGAAAAGCATCTGTAACAGAAGTGGCAACATCGCCATCTGGTCCTTACTTGGTCATTACATGAACAGAAGAAGGACAAGGTTTTGAGAAGGTGAACCCTTTTATATTTCAGAAGGGTACTGGCGCTATTCCTGGTGCGGTTCATTCCTGCACTCGTCTTCGGTATGGTTCATTGTTGGTTCAAACCAAGTCCGATGTACAAAGTAAGTTTTTGTTAGGCGCCAAGCTTCTCCACGGTTATCCTATCCGTATTGAGAAGCACCGCACCTTGAATTCCTGTCGAGGCGTCGCATAGCCTCGATGGTATATCGGACGATGACCTGGTCGAATATCTATCAGACCTAAAGGTGACAGCGTTTCATCGAGTGCAGGCTAAACGCGACGGAGTGTTGTTACGCACTCGCACCCTGTTTATAATTTTCAATGGAGTCCATCTGCCCACGAGTATTTCAGCAGGGTAGGAACGTATTGCGGTGAGGCTCTATATTTCTAGACCTCTGCGTTTTTTTAAATGCCAACGTTTTGGGCATACTCAAGTCTCTTGTAAGATTTCCGTTAACATTTGTGCCTCATGTAGCCACGCGTCACACGATGGTACCTGTTCATCAGCCTACGTGTGCGTTAATTGCAAAGGGTCTCATTCTGCGTCATTTACCGACTGTCCGCGGTACTTGAACGAGGAGGCGTTGCAGGAGATCCAGGTAAATGAGAAACTCTCCTTGGCTGAAGCCCAGAGGCGTTACCATGCGCGCCAACCTTCGCACTTGCGATCGAGTATACTTAATTCTGTTGTTGCCTCGCCAGTACCCCGGAAAGATGCCGAAACACAAACCTGGACCATGACTGAATTGACCGTCACTACCATCCGGCCGTCCATTTCTGGCACAGTTATCAAGCCATCTAAAGCTGGTTCTAAGGTACTGAATTCACAAGGCACTGAGAAGAAATCAAAGCAGAAATTTCGCAGGAAGGTTTTCTTAAGGACCCTCCGCGTGCAGGCGGTAAGCAAAGTTCACCTTCTCCTCCTCGAATGTCACATTACCAGAATGCTCCTGGGACAAGCCGCGCTCAGCGGCACCCTTCACCGATTGCCACCCGGAACCGATTCTCGGCGCTTGAATCGGCTTCTGGCACTGAGCGCGTGGGCCCTCCCTTAGAGGAGGCTATGGAGACTGACCAAATCCATACCAAAATCCCGATACCCAAGGTTAAGCAGAAAGTTATTTTGAGCCGCCCTTCTAAGTAGACAGTATATCCCTAAAATTCATGGCTATCCTGACATGGAATTTACGTGGTGTACGATCGCATAGGGCGGAACTGCAAATTTTATTGCGTTACCATTCACCTATGGTCGTGTGCTTGCAGGAGATCAAGCTTTCCCTCACGATCCTTTTGATCTCCGAGGGTATACTCCGGTTTGCTACGATCCTGCATCGGATGAGGGTTCTCCTGCTCATGGAGCTATCATTGCGTAACGACGTTCATTTTTACCTTCGGCGTATTCCTGTTCCGTGGTGGTCCGAGGAGTATCGGGGTGCCGTTCGTGCTCGCAGAATTGCTCTTAGGGTGTTTCGGCGGCACCCTACACTTGATAATTGGGTTACTTTTAAACAATTGCGCACCAGGGCTTGTGGCATTATTCAGGAGAGCAGGAAGGCGTCCTGGACTCGCTTTGTCGAATCTCTTAATCGATTCACGCCTTCATCATTTGTTTTGGTATACATTTCTTCGCTTCTCTGGTAGGTTGTCGCATTGTACTGTGCCTGTCCTTCAGGATTCCAATGCTACTATAGTGGATTCGGCTGCCATTGCTAACACTCTGGGTGCTGCTTTTGAGGCGGTTTCCAGTTCTGCCCATTATTCCGCCGGCATTCGCACTCTCAAAGACCGGCTGGATTCCGAGAGGTATAACTTTCGGTCTGCTAATAAGCAGTGTTATAATGAACGTTTCACAATGAAGGAGAAGGCGCACGCTCTTCATTGCTCTAGGCAGTCCGCTCCTATGCCGGACGGCATTCATATGCTGATGTTAAAGGACCTTTCAGCCGACAGTAAACTCTTTCTCTTACAGGTCTATAACCGTATTTCGCAAGACGGCTTTTTTCATTCTGTTTGGCGCAAAGCCACCATTATCCCAACACTTAAGCCTGGGAAGGATCGCCAACTACCTTCCAGCTACCGCCCTATTCTGTGGTGTAGTAGTTAGCATGCTAGCCTCTAGTTCCCGAGGTCGCGGGTCAAACCCGGCGGAGGGCAAAGATTTTTTCGGGCGTAAAGATTCTTAGCATGGCTTCCTTTGGATGGGAAGTAAAGCTGGTGGTGTCGT
Organism: Deroplatys truncata; assembly: GCA_030765065.1. Taxonomy (NCBI): domain Eukaryota; kingdom Metazoa; phylum Arthropoda; class Insecta; order Mantodea; family Mantidae; genus Deroplatys; species Deroplatys truncata. Next base: position 401,865,179 of record CM060990.1, on the reverse strand, counting down.
GTCGTATACTTATGGCACTTAAAAGAACCTCAAACCTCAAAAAAAGGCCTCTGATCAAAATTACCGGTCTCTCCTGCCGAATATAGAATGGGACGCTAAGGACCACAGCAGTTAGAGCGTCAATAAATAACACTCAGTTTTAATTTTTCCTTCACCAGTTGCATTTGCAAGGTGATGGAGCGCATAATCAACGAGCGGTTGACGTGGTGGCTTGAGTCTCAGAAACTTCTAGCAAACGCTCAGTGCGGATTTCGTCGCCATTGCTCTACCGACGAACATGTGGTATGTGTGTCGACGCATATTATGAATGGATTTCTGAGAAAGTGTCAAACAGTGGCTGTTGTTTTGATCTGGATAAAGCTTATGACGCTTGTTGGAGCGGCGGCATTTTATATGCACTCCACGCATGGAGTTTACGCTTCGACCTCCCATGTTTCTTCCGGAGTTGATGACGGATCGCATCTTTCGTGTACGTGTTGGCACGGTTTTATCTATTCGTGTTATTTAAGAGAACGTAGTACCGCACGGCTCTGTACTCAGTGTCACACTTTCTAGGATTGCTATCATCCCCAATAATGATACATTCCCCACTGGCATTTCATCATCCCTTTTCTTTGATAGTTTTGCCATTTATTGCAGTTGACGGCGCACCTCTCTGCTCGAACTCCGTCTCCAGAGCTGTATCGACCGTCCCTACGCCTGGAGTAACGCCAACGGCTACAATTTCTCCGCCGAGAAATCCATCTGTGTGAATTTATGGCGCCGGAAGGGTTTGCCTTTGCCCTTTCTCCATCTTGTGCCGGATAGTCTTCCGTTTGCAGACAAGTTGAAACTTCTTGTGTTGATATTTGACCGAAAGCTGAGCTGGATTTCGCACATTTCGTTTTTAAAAGCAAACTGTGACCGTACTCTTAATTTATACGCGTTTAAAGTGGCACATCCTGAGGAGCTGATCGGACCGAACTTCTGCGTTTTTATCGCTCCTTAGTCTGCTCCAAGTTTGATTACGGGTGCATTCTCTATTCGTCGGTATGTCCATCTGTGTGTGGTCGATTATATACCATTCACCATCGTGATATAGGAGTCGCTACAGGGGAATTTCCAACTAGCTCTGTACCCAGTCTATATGCTGAGGCTGCAGAGCCTCTGCTGTCCTTCAGGTGTGAGATACTTTTGTGCAGCTATGCATGTCGACTCTCAAGTTTGCCTGACCACTCGTCCTTCGAGTTATTTTTCAAGGATTCCCTTGATCGGCAATATTTAGTTTGCTCCTCTGCATTGCTTCTTCGGTATTTGGACGTTACAGCAGTGCCGGCCCTTTCCAGGGGGGAATCGCGGTTTCCTGCTTGGTTGCGCGCTGAGGCCCACTGTCATCTGGGGCTAACGTCGTTGCCGAAGAATGAGACCTCTTCTTCAGTCCTTAGATCCGCCTTTTTAGAGCTTCAAGCGCAGTTCGGGGATTACCATTTTATATACTGATGGGTCTAAGACTGATGTCGGAGTAGGGTGTACCTTTATTTTCGGTCGACATAGTTTTACCTTCCGTTTACCGTAGCAATGCTCGTTTTTTACCGCCGAACTTATTAGTATTTATCAACCCGTTTTATACATTCAACGGCACGACTTACGGCACTGTGTTGTGTGTACGGACTCTCTGAGACCCCTTCAGAGTATTAACGCGCTGTACAATTACCACCCACTCGCTTGGTGCCTCTGGCATCAGCGTCTCCTTCATGTGTATTTCAGGTCATCTAGGCATCTCACGGAACGAGTCTGCCGACGCCGCTGCCAAATCAGCAATTTTATCACTCAGAATTTTTACCTCTGTTGTTCCCTCCACTGATTTATATGTTCTTTTACGACACTGCATCCTCTGTATTTGGCTCGATGAGTGGACTGCCCTCCGGGGGAACAAGTTGCGGGAGGTTAAAACTCTCCTCTTAGTCTGGGGTACCCCTTCTCGTTCTTCTCGTCGGGAAGAGGTACTTTTAGCTCGTTTACGAATCGGACATTGCCTTTTTAGTCATAGATACCTGCTCAGGTTTAACCCGCACCACTCTGTGAGGAGTGTGATGCGCCCTTAACGGTGAATCACATTTTAACAGAGTGTCAAGTTTTAGCTCCATTGCGCGTTCGTGTGGGTCTGCCTGTTGTCATGGCCAACGTTTTGGCAGACGAAGTGCATGCTGTAGAATGTCTTTTACGTTTTATAAGTGACAGTGGTTTTAATCGGCGCATTTGATGCGCTTAGCTTCTTTTAGCTTTGTGATTTTATATTGTCTGTTTTAATGGGGATTCTTCTCCCCAACGGACATATGGCGCTCATGTCACTTGCGTTCTACAGTTCTTGGCACGTCATTTTACCCTTTTCTTATTCTATTTATATGGTATTAGTGTGGTGTAATTTGGAATTTCCTGTCTAGTTTTAGTGTTTTAGACTAAGCGGGTTTGTGTCCAGTAGTTTAGTTTTGGATTTCAAATTTTATACTTTGTAAGGGCGCTGATGATCTTACATGCTTAGCGGCCTTAAACTCCATCACATCATGCATGTGAAGCGGTAACATCTACCTCTTCGAAATCACCATTTTCTAGCTCCTTGGTACCAGCAACCCTGAGAAGAAGAAATGTGGTTCAATTAGTCATTTTTTCCTAAGTAAACATTTTAGAATGGCGTACTCGGCAAATTAAAAAATATATGTACTTACATATTACGTCTTCTGTAGACTGGAGGGTTCTCCGTACATACATCACGCGAAGACATGTGGTCGTGTGATGAAGGCATGTTAAAACTTTTGGAATGCCTGATGCCCCGCACGACTCCTTATGGTAATAAATGTAATGATGCGCTTCCTCTCCACAATCATTCTAAGAAACCATTCCATTCCTCCCCTTGCATTATCGTTTGCCCGTGTAACCTCCATGGAGTGATTACACATCAATTCACATTTGAGACAGAAGGAATGGCTCCTTATATAGATGAGCTAAGAAAGCGGTTCATGGCATCACGTATAACGGTGAAGGTGAGTTTCCAGAGTGGTCTTGAAGAGAGGGAATGCTCTGAAACTTTGCACGTGTTGTTATGCCATTTTCGTGATACAAGAGAACGTTGTTTTGCGTAGTCGCGGCATCACTGCAATGCAAACAATAGAATGTCGAGGGCGGGATAAAATGATGCAATTGTGGATAGATAGATGCATGTGTATGCTGCATTGCAAACAGGAATTTCGTGCCATTAGATGTGATTACGTCGAAAGGAACCAAGTGCAATGCAAACAAATGAATGTTGAGGGCAGGCTAAATGCACACGTGTTGATAACGCACGCTGGAATTCGGTGGAATAGGGAGATTCCTTTGAGGGTGCGCGTTTCCCGCGACAGACTAATGCGAGTTGTATGTTGTCTGTGACAGGTGGAAAAGAGTATAAAACATCTGGTAAGCATCAATGGAACACGTCATCCATTGTTAAGCGAAGAAAGAAAGTTAATTGCGGACACCCTTTTGTCGACAACTAGTGTGGGAGGTGGGGAGGGGCATGTGGGGTACGGGGTAAATTCCTGCATAAACTAACATCTCATTTGCATAATTAAGTGCGCCGACTCCACCACTTAATAATTATTAAAGTATACAAACTCTCGTTAAAATATTATAAGGAAATAAAACATTTTTGAAAATACGTCCTTTCATGACGTAAGCTTATATGTTTTCCCTCCCGTTTATCACATTTGTAGTGTATTTAGACTTTTATAGTGCATGTAGAATATCAATTGCTGTCCTACATTTTGTTTTAAATAAGTGAGAATTTAACGGAGGAAGCAACATAGTTATGTTACCAAAATTGATTTCTTCCCCAGTCCCAATGAAGATTTTTTGACTCAATCCACTATTTGAAAAGTAACAAAGTATAGATTTCAAAACCACCAAAGTTTAATAAAATAATTGGGTTCACTAGCAAATGAGAAGCGATGAAATCTAAACTACTGGTCAAATCTCAAAAACTCAAGTTGTTTCATCAGTACCTATTTTACTCAGAAGCAAACTTGAATGCGTTAAATTGCTTTCAGGGAAAATAGTGAGTGGCTGTGTCAGCCGCCCCTTATTTTTTTGATTAATGCAAATACTTAGATATTAAATGCGTTGTTATGCTTTTAATATGAGCATAAATATAAACAGATGGCCTTAGCGTTGTAGTCGCTGTACTGCGCCATTTTTTCGAATAGTGTGCTAATATACATTACGTGATTAAAAGTATCCGGACACCTGGCTGAAAATGCCGTACAAGTTCGTGGCGCCCTTCATCGGTAATGCTGGAGGTCAATATGGTGTTGGCCCACTCTTAGCCTTGATGACAGCGTTTACTCTCGCAGGCATACTTTCAATCAGGTGCTGGAAGGTTTCTTGGGGAATGGCAGCCCCTTCTTCACGGAGTGCGGAAGTGAGGAGGGGTATCGATGTAGGTCGTGAGGCCTGGCACGAAGTCGGCGTTCCAAAAATCCTAAAGGTGTTCTATATGATTCAAGTCAGGACTCTGTGCAGGCCAGTCCATTACAGAGATGTTATTGTCGTGTAACCACTCCGCCACAGCTCGTGCAGTATGAACAGGTGCTCGATCGTGTTGAAAGATGCAATCGCCATTGGAGTGGATCCTGATGGAGTTTGGAATTCCTATGTGATGGTCTGGATAGATATCTGCCTATTACGTCCCTCTTCAAATGTCGGCGGTCTCTGTCAGTCAAAAGCTGAGGTCGGCCTGTACGCTTTTGTGCTGTACATGTCCCTTCACGTTTCCACTTCACTATCACATCAGAAACAGTGGACCTAGGGATGTTTAGGAGCGTGAAAATATCGCGTAGAGACTTCTTACACAAGTGTCACCCAATCATCTGACCACGTTCGAAGTCTGTGGGTTCTACGGTGCGTCCCATTTTGCTGTTTCACGATGTCTAATGACCACTGAGATCGCGGATAATGAGTACCAGGCAGTAGGTGGCAGCAAAATGCACCTAAGATGAAAAACCTATGTTTGTGGGGTGTCCGGATACTTTTGATCCCTTAGTGTGGGTCTTAGTTGCGAAGTTGTCTTCCTGGAACAGTTTCCTCTCTATTTCTACTGTTCTATGAGTGGAACTTCGAGTTTCTGTATGATTCCATGCAAAAAATCTTGAATTTATGAAGCTCTCAGGAATACTTTAAATGGATATCTTCTAATACATTGTTTAAAGGCTGTAGCTTTGTTCACAATGACAAAATCTTTGACAGAACTATTTTTAACTTTAAAACATCCATATGCTAAATAATTAGAGTTTGTGGTCCCTAAGCTCTATTTTGTGCACATATTATTCTCAATTATTTCCAAGAAAAAGTACAATGTGCTATGTGTGATATGGCATTATTACGGGGGTGGGTCAATAAGTAAGTTGCAAACGTCAGCCTACCGTATAAGATTTTAAATTCCGCTTGTGTGGATAGTAGCACAATTATGCTTGTAGTGGGTGCACGATATCTCGTATGCACCTGGTCAGTCAGTGGTAGCCAGAAGAATTTGGCGGGTATGTTGCAGGAGTGTACACGAGAAGAACAGCGCACGGTTGTGCGTTTTTTGTGGACAAAAGGACTGTCCACAAAAGAGGTGCATTGCGAAATGCGTCCCGTGTATGGTGAGAACTCTTTATCAGGGAAAGCTGTGTTCAATTGGATTCAGAAGTTTTAACACGGGAAGGCAAGCATCAGAGATCAGAAGCGTCCTTGTCGTTCTGCGGGGGTGTCAACAGTATGATACCTTTTGTGTTCCAAAACACAGTGAGCAAAACCTTACGAGCTGATGGAAACATCCTGAACTTTTTTTGGAGGGAGGAATATGGGATGTTTCCCACTGTGCACAAACTTTGCGAAATTTCATCCGCTTATGGGTGATGTTGTAAGCAGCTCCATGTGAACTATCTACATCACACGCTACGTCATAGATCGTCACACGCCTGTCAGTACGAACGATTTCTTCCACCTGCTGCACTGTAGTTTCATTTTACTCTTCCGAAGGACGACCAGGACGCTTTTGATCTCTCGTGCTTCGCCTTCCGATGTTAAACTTGTGAATGCAACTGAACACAGCTTTTCGTGATAAACAGTTGTCACCATACATGGGACGCATTGGCGATGCACTTCTACTGTGGACAGTCCTTTTGCCTCCCCCCAAATGCATAACCGCACGCTGTTCTTCTTGTGTACACTCGTGCAGCAGATTTTCCATCTTCTTCTGGTTGCCATTGACTGAGTAAGTGCGTACGTGAAGTCGTACACTGGCTACGACAAGCATGCATGTGCTGCTATCTACTGGCAAAATACACACGTGGAACTTAAATATGTTATACGTAAACTGATTCTTGCGCTATATTTATTGATTCACCTCGTAATAAAGATTATAAGATACTTCTTTGTGTGATGGTCAGCACTCCTGGCTAGCACACAAAGAGTTCGGTTACGATTGCTAGTAGTTGCAATGTAGTTTTCAATCGTGGAAAACAAATTTTGAGATGACTTTACTCCCACATTATGAGACTTAAAGACTAGACATCGTAGCACCATCTTGCCTACTACGGTATAGCCTAAGGTGTTGGGCCTTATGCTTAGAATTAGTTACAACATACAATTTACTCATTCATATATAGGGAAAATAATCTCGCCTCTCTTTCTCCTTGAGAACTTGTCAGTGACGCTTGGATTAAAATCACTAACGCTTCATAGCTGTTCTTTCACGCCAAAACCAGCTGTATTCATTATTAACGTTCATTCAACTGACAGCATAGCAAGCTTAGACATGGTGCTCCTCATAAAAGTTAAAGTTCTATTGTTTCAATATGTATAAATGCCTTCCAGTCTGTCTTGCAGAGTTCTTGGCGGACACTCATTATGCGGTTTATAGGGCTTTAAGTTTGTGTCAGAGATAAATTTTCATTTGCGTTTTTAAATCTTATTGACATTGTGTGCTTCGTAGTTACCTGTTCACCTTTATATCCCTTTTTATATCTATTTACCTCTGACTTTGACCATGATCCTAATTTGACCCATATCAATGGCTTTTACTGTGATTTTTAACTTTTGTCTTTATCTCTGGCTTTTGCCTTAATATGTTTTAGACGGGAGTAAGATATATAGGAGAGAGCTGGCGCAGTTTTTTGCGTTTATATGGGAAAGGATAGGGAAAACGAGGCTAGATGCGATGGTTCAAGGAGGAAAATGCGTTTATATGGGGGAGATAGGGAATACGAGGACTGACGCTAGGCTAGACAGTGGTAGGAGGGGAGTGCGCTTTATATGAGACAGATAGGGAATACGTGGAGAGGTGCTAGGCTAGACAGAGGCTGAGTAATGTATGGTTTATATGAGCGGTATAGGAAAACGATGAGAGGTGTTAGACTAGACAGGGCTTGAAACGTAGTGCATGGTTTATATGAGAGATATAGGAAAACGAGGAAAGGTGTTAGGCTAGACAGAAGTCGAGGAGTAGAGTATGGTTTATATGAGAAGTATAGGAAAACGAGGAGAGGTATTAGGTTAGGAGAATTGAGTTTGTGTTTATAAGGAGAGACGAGAAAACGGAGAGAGATCCTATGCTAGGATAGACAGGTGTTAAAGTTAGGTTAGATAGGAAACCAAGGAGTGATACTCAGCTAGAGGGGGGGGGCAGGAGGGAATGAGCTTTTGAGAGGTAGGGGATACGGGGAGTGGTGTTAGACTAGACAGGGCTTGAAACGTAGGGCATGGTTTATATGTATGAGAAGTATAGGAACAGGAAGAGGGGTGCTAGGCTAGACAGAGGTTGAGGAGTAGAGTATAGTTTATATGAGAGGTATAGGAAAACGAGGAGAGGAGTTAGACTAGACAGAGGTTGAGGAGCAGAGTATGGTTTATGTGAGAGTCATAGGTAAACGAGAGAGGCGTTAGGCTAGACAGAGCTAGAGGAGTAGAGTATGGTTTATATGAGAGGTATAGGAACAGGAGGAGAGGTGTTCGGCTAGACAGGTAGTGTAGCAGTAGGAATATGGACTTATATACAGGAGAGATAGGAAATAGGAGGTGCTAGACTTGAAAGCGGCTTTAGACGTGAACTTAGTGGAAAACTGTTTCATGTCAATGTTCTAGACATGCCCATCACGTAACCTATTCAGGGAAAAGGTGACTCGTTCAGGGGAAAAGGTTACTGCTCAGGGAAAAAGGAGGGCCACAAAGGGAAAAATTTGACTAGCAAAGGGAAAAACGTGACCAGCAAAGGGAAAAAGGCGACCAGCAAAGGGAAAAATGTGACCAGCAAAGGGAAAAAGGTGACCAGCAAAGGGAAAAAGGCGACATGCAACGGGAAAAAGGTGACCAGTAAAGGGAAAAATGTGGCCAGCAAAGGGAAAAAGGTGACCACCAAAGGGAAAAAGGTGAGCCATAAAGGGAAAAAGGTGACCTGCAACGGGAAAAGCTAACCCACTCACACTAACAGGTAAGTAATTCAGCTAGTATTGCAAGAGGTTGACTGCATCATAGCAGTGTATGATTTCACAGGTAATTCAGCTAGTATCGTATGTATTTAGGCTAATTCATCTAGTAACACAGAATAGATTCCAGAGGCTAACTGCATCATGGCTCTGCATAATTTCACAGGTAATTCAGCTAGTATCGTAGGTATTTAGGCTAATTCAGCTAGTATCACAAGAGCATAGATTCTAGGGTTGGGTATAGCTTAGTGTCGTATTTCACAGGTAATTCAGAGAGTATCGTAGGTATTTAGGTTAATTCAAGTATCACAGACGTTTAGAGTAATTCAGCTAGCATTACAGGAGGGTAGGTTCCAGGGTTGGTTATAACATAGCTTCGTATTTCACAGATAGTTCGGGTAATATCGTAAGTATTTGAAGTAATCGACATAGCTTCACAGATATTATTGATAATTTCGATCAGAGATTTGTATCACAGCTATTTAAGGTAAATGCAGGTGATTCAGGTTGTATCAATGGTATTTGAGTCATTTTAACACGTAACGCATCTAGTATCATTGGTATCTAAGGCAAACCAGATAGTATCACAGGTGCTCGTGCTAATTTAGAGCAGGAATTCGTATCAGAGCTAGGTAAGGTAATTTCACATGATTCGGGTAGTATCACAGGTATTTAAGTCATTTTCACAGGCAATTCAGCTAGTATCGTAGGTATTTAGGCTAATTCATCTAGTATCACAGGAGACTAGATTCCAGAGGCTAAATGCATCATAGCTATGCATGATTTCACAGGTAATTCAGCTAGTATCGTAGGTATTTAGGCTAATTCAGCTAGTATCTCAGGAGGCTAGATTCCAGGGTTGGGTATAGCATAGTTTCGTATTTCACAGGTAATTCAGAGGGTATCGTAGGTATTTAGGATAATTCAAGTAACATAGGTGTTTAGAGTAATTAAGCAAGTATCACAGGAGACTAGATTCCAGGGTTGGGTATACATAGTTTCGTATTTCACAGGTAATTCAGAGGGTATAGTAGGTATTTAGGATAATTCAAGTAACATAGGTGTTTAGAGTAATTAAGCAAGCATTACAGGAGGGTAGGTTCCAGGGGTTGGTATAGTTTCGTATTTTACAGATAGTTCAGGTAATATCGCAAGTATTTGGGTACACAGCATAGTTTCACAGATGCTCGTAATAATTTCGATCAGAGATTTGTATCACAGCTATTTAAGGTAAATGCAGGTGATTCAGGTTGTATCATAGGTGTTTAGAGTAACTCAGCTAGTATCACAGGAGGCTAGATTCAATGATCAGGGTTTCGTATCAGAGCTATTTAATGTAATTTCACTTGATTCGAGTAGTATCACAGGTATTTAAGTCATTTTAACGGGCAATTCAACTAGTATCACAGGTACTCATGGTAATATAGGGAGTAATTAAATTATAAAACATTTCTCATCCAACGTTACAACAATTTATATACTTTTTTCTAAATCTTACAAACTTATTATATGTTAAACAGTTATTGTACGATGCGGAGAGGGATAAACTGCATATTGGTTCACAAATTGAAAAGCTTTACGTCAACATACCTTTATTTTAGTTCGTTGTAGATGTCTCTCCCCTTTTATCTAGGCTTGAGACTAGCACTAGGATTGCTCCTAATGGAAGGAGTACCACCTTCCCTTCCATCTTCTTCTTTCTTCATCAGGCGTCAGCTATCTGCATATACAGCACACAAATAACCTTCTTTTTAAGACTGTAGACTCACGAGAAAATCTTTATCTTTAACTTACATTCTTTTAAGCACTGTTTGTAAAGGCGTAATGTCCATACGCATATGTCGTTATCCCGTCCTCAGCAATAATTCTTTTATCATCAAACGGAGTCAATGCAATTTTATTCACTTGCACTGTAGCAAGAGCATGCTTTCGTGATAGGATCAGATTCATAGTTGTTCTGATGATTTCACTGGTTTTAAGACAGTCTGTATAGCTGTCAAACGAAATGTACTGCTTAATAGCGCTACGTTTTATACCTTTAATCTTTTTTATCATTGACCCTTGAATATCTAAGGCATACATCTTAGGACGTAGTCCAACAAAGCGTAGGATGATTTTGCTATTAGCCTCATCTTTAAATTTTCCCAATACCTTCTTGTTCTGAGTAGAGTAACATATATGGTCGACAGGGTAATCAGCTGTATCGAGATGCTCAAGAAAACGTAGCTTATCCTGGTACACATCTTCAGTTGTTACACGATGAATGAACGAATCAGTGTCCATATACATAAGCTTCAGGTTTTCAGCTCCATAATAAGGCAACAAAACGTCGTAATGATAGTTATACATTAATGTCTTGGAGATATCCAACACACTCATACCAATGTATATAGGCTTGTTGAATACAATCTGACGAGAGGCCATATGTACAGCAGCTAGATTATCAGCATATATCGTCCTGTCGATAAACGTAGGCTTGGCGATCAGCTTCTCTAGAGTTTTTTCATTGGTCACCAGTCGTATATCCATACGGTTACGCAGGTTCTCCATAGTTTTTCCAAACATAGCGTTGTTAAAGAGCTTGTAGAGATCCTTCTCGAAATCATTTGCAGCTTGTTGTCGTAGCCTGTTGTTAAATTCCACATAAGGTTTCAACCACTGAGACTGTCGGAATTGTAGCACACGATGGATTTTTGTTAGACGTAGTCCATGACTAAGAGCTTGCTTCAAAGCCATGTAATGCACTACATACTTCTTTCGAGGTCCAAGATAAGGTATCAGTTTCTTTGTAGATGATTCCAATGGTTTCATACACTCTGGCAGGAAAGGTAGATCGTTGTGTAGATCGTGAAGTTCAGCAGGATACTCGATGTCGACTTCTAATATGTACCCATGAGGATCATCTTCTTGTAGTGTTTCTAAGTTGATTTCTTCAGGTGACATCCACTGAAATCCACCAAAAGGAAGGACGTGACACATTGCCCACCCATATTGGTTATTAGCGTCCTCGTATGTGATAAATTGGGTTGGTCTCGACGGATCAAACTTATCCATATAAGTGTTATTAGCCTCAGCATACCGATGGGAAACTTGGCATAAACCTCCTCTTATACCTCATTCCACCATGAGTAGTTGATCATAATCTTGTAACAGCTCCAGCTTAATTCCAGTATACAGTAACATGGCGTCCCATGTAAGACCTGGAGAGGTAAAATAATGGGCAGGATCAACTTTGTGTGTTTTAAGGGTTTGCTCTCTGAACGTCTCAAAGACATCAGCTAGGAGAAGTACATCCGAAGTTAAGTAGAGATCGCTGTACTCTCCCAGGTTTCTCACATTAAACAGCTCCCATACATTTCTAGCATGATAGTAGTCAGTATCAGTAATTTCTTCTTCATTTAATCTATTGTAGAAGTAGTCCTTAGGAGGCAAGCAGGTCTCGTTCAGGACATCCCATGACGTAACAAAATCATAGGGAAATACACCCTTACGGGTCATCAACTTCAATTTGTCTTCTCCAAAGTACTTTAGCTTTTCAGGATACGAGGTTAGATTTTGTACTAACTTATCCAAGCTTGTACTGAGGAATCGGAAGCTATCCACAAATCGAAGCTTTATATCTCCTACATACTTGGTGAATGAGATATAGCTTTCTTCAGAGTTAGGAATTACCTCCACACGTTCACTTGTACAACCCAGCTCCTTAACAATGAAATGAGAGTCATATCCGCTAAGGTTATGCATGAAGACTGGTATATATTTAGGTGTTTTACAGGCTAAATTACATTCATTATGAAGACTTCCACGATATTCACCGCTGATGTGATCATGGTCGCGTACTTTGTAGTTTTCTCCTGTAAAGCCTTTTCCACACAAGTAGCATGCCGTAGAAGACTCAAAATCCTTTTGCTGTTGTTCCGTAAGTTTCAGAGGCTTAGTAGATTTGTATATGTCATCAATCATTTTTGCAAGAGATGTCAGGTACAGCATAAACTTCTGAGCAGCATCAGCACCACGATACACATAGGGTTGCTTAGGAAGACCAGTTTCGAGACGTTCAACACTGGATGTAGGCTTCACGTAAACACAGAAGCTCATTGGTGTGTGCTCTTGATAAGGGGTTGTATAGGAAGTTTCAGGATTGGGTATACACGTATGGCATGGAGTGAGAATACTCTCAAAATCAGCATAGATGACATAAGGTACTTTCAGCATCCTCTCAACATTTTTAAACTGAACAATTGATTTCTCCTTGGTAGGCATAACTACCCTCGCAGCACCATGTTGAATACAGACGGCTACATGTTCTTGCAGTTTTTCCTGTCCACTTAGTCCATATCGATCATCAAAATGTGTAAAGCAGCGCTTACAAGTATAAACCCGTCCATTATGGCTAGTTTTCTGGCGTCGAACGAGTTTCTCAAAATTCTTTATATATACGTAGTGATGTTTTCCACTACTATCATTCAATAGTAGCAGGTCGCGATGTTCATGTAGTTCAATATCAACAACCTTTATCGGATACACTTCATATTTCTCATCCAGCCCGAAAACGTTAATAGATATCTTGTTAAACTTCTCAAATTTTGTTATTTGAGGAAGTGGAGTAGGATAGAAAACACAGCTGAAGTCGTACTTATCTTGAAGTTGTTTGTATTTGTTCACACGCTGTGCATCCTTCCCTATGAATTTAGCTAATATAGAGTACATGAAACATTTCTCGTCGGTAAAGTTCTGAATGTTTATACATGCTTTCCTTGCTTCAACAGCTGACGGTAGTGGTATGTAGCTACTTCCTCGCAACGGATTGTACTTGTTGATACGAAGTCGAACTCCTTCCACAGCAAGCAAAGCCCAGCTGCTACCCTTAATCTGAGACTCCTCCATTTCAGTCACCAATTTCTTGAATTTCACTTCCATCGCTGACTCCAGATCAGTTTCCAGGAAAACAGCTTGATTCCGTGTTTTAAATGTTTTGTCACAGGTTTCACCAATACTGTTAACAAATCGACACTCAGCCAGCAGATTAATTTTAATACTCTTATGAATGCTAAGCTCTTTATGCACAGCCTGGATTATCCGTTGTTTTGCGTCTTGCAGATACATATTCAGGTCCTTAGGTGACTCGCATCGTATAAAATACGATTTCAATCGTCCTTCGAATGAAGTTTCGTATTCTTTCATATCACAGTCCTCCATTGTTGACAGCAACTGATGCTTAGTTGGCTCCAATCTTCTTATCTTCTGAGGGCTGCTTATTTCACATATATCTTCGTGTCGCTGCCCCTTATAACCATCTTTGAAGGTTACATTACAATTTTTACATTTGAAGAGCTTCTTGCAGCTCATCTCGTGTCTTCTCTTGTCATAACCTCGGAGGAACTTCTTCCCACATTTTCCGCATGCATATCCAGTAGCGCTTGGAATAATATCCTTATACGCTGAGTTATTCATCTTTATTCTTGATGTAATAACGTATTAATCACTGATCAATGAAATGTAGACCTCTTCACCTTGATACCACTTTAGAAAGCTGATTATTCTTGGAGAGAACACGATGTTAACACCTCAAGACTAATTAGCACAATGAAGTCCAATGCCCTAGATCACCATATTTATAGAGGGAGCACGAACCTTTTAGATCAATCATAAACTCGTTTCATAACCAGATGTATATGATCGCTCAACGTGTATTAACCCCCCCAGCCATATAACCTCAGGTCTAGAGACAGGATGTTTATGACGTCACAACCAGAGACAGAATGTCTGACAGCATCAAACACGTTTAAACTCGTCTAATAACTACCTGCTTATGCTGTCACACCAGCAAGAGAAGCATTCCCCCACGCTCATTCAGACATATATTTCAAATTCAAAGCCTACCACCACCATCACCACCTATTGTACCAAGGTTAATTCCAGCTGTATTATCACAATACTTAAAGTAAAAGCTTAAAAGGTAAGGAGAAGATGTCCCCCTTATTTACTTAATTATCTCATGTTTTCATTCCGTTTTCAATTCTTCCTTTCCATCTTCTCACAGAAAGACCATTACATTTAACTACAATCACGAGAAAAGCAATTTTTTCATAGTTACACAGATTCTAAGCTTCTGAATCGAACAGGGTAATACTTTTAATAAATGTATTTTAGCTCCCCAATATCAGCATCAAGCATTTAATCTTTACTCGAACCTGATATGATCCATAAGCTTGAAGATATATGAAATCACCCCTTCGGGATTCGATCTGAGTACTTTAAAGTAATATTTGTCATGATAACGATATTTAAGGACTAGATACTCTGTTTACGTTTACCTTGACATGTCTATCTAAATTAAATTACGAGTTATTAAATTTTTGCAAGTAAATTTCATTTAATCGGTATTCGAACCCAGAACACCAGGAACAAAGTAATTAATAATATTAGTCTGACATGTTAAACAAAGCTGTATGCAGTTACATCTTCGATCTAAGTGATATATTCTAGTGTACAGAGGAAAATTAAGGAAGTCATTAAAAGATGGGGAATCGAACCAAGCACAACTGATTGAAAATTATATACAGCATTAATCATACAGTACAGAACCTATCAATCATGCTTTGGTGCACTCCTCTACCTCACTTAGTTCCCGAGATAATGAAAATTTCAAAATTAAGGATCGACCCCAGGACGTCGGTTATCTAATTATACATTTACAAGATACTACCTAATAACATAAATGCAATAAAGTTTATTTGGTGTCTTTATTGTAATTAGTTTAGGAGTTTTCCTGGAAACTGATCTGGAGTCAGCGATGGAAGTGAAATTCAAGAAATTGGTGACTGAAATGGAGGAGTCTCAGATTAAGGGTAGTAGCTGGGCTTTGCTTGCTGTGGAAGGAGTTCGACTTCGTATCAACAAGTACAATCCGTTGCGAGGAAGTAGCTACATACCACTACCGTCAGCTGTTGAAGCAAGGAAAGCATGTATAAACATTCAGAACTTTACCGACGAGAAATGTTTCATGTACTCTATATTAGCTAAATTCATAGGGAAGGATGCACAGCGTGTGAACAAATACAAACAACTTCAAGATAAGTACGACTTCAGCTGTGTTTTCTATCCTACTCCACTTTCTCAAATAACAAAATTTGAGAAGTTTAACAAGATATCTATTAACGTTTTCGGGCTGGATGAGAAATATGAAGTGTATCCGATAAAGGTTGTTGATATTGAACTACCTGAACATCGCGACCTGCTACTATTGAATGATAGTAGTGGAAAACATCACTACGTATATATAAAGAATTTTGAGAAACTCGTTCGACGCCAGAAAACTAGCCATAATGGACGGGTTTATACTTGTAAGCGCTGCTTTACACATTTTGATGATCGACATGGACTAAGTGGACAGGAAAAACTGCAAGAACATGTAGCCGTCTGTATTCAACATGGTGCTGTGAGGGTAGTTATGCCTACCAAGGAGAAATCAATTGTTCAGTTTAAAAATGTTGAGAGGATGCTGAAAGTACCTTATGTCATCTATGCTGATTTTGAGAGTATTCTCACTCCATGCCATACGTGTATACCCAATCCTGAAACTTCCTATACAACCCCTTATCAAGAGCACACACCAATGAGCTTCTGTGTTTACGTGAAGCCTACATCCAGTGTTGAACGTCTCGAAACTGGTCTTCCTAAGCAACCCTATGTGTATCGTGGTGCTGATGCTGCTCAGAAGTTTATGCTGTACCTGACATCTCTTGCAAAAATGATTGATGACATATACAAATCTACTAAGCCTCTGAAACTTACGGAACAACAGCAAAAGGATTTTGAGTCTTCTACGGCATGCTACTTGTGTGGAAAAGGCTTTACAGGAGAAAACTACAAAGTACGCGACCATGATCACATCAGCGGTGAATATCGTGGAAGTCTTCATAATGAATGTAATTTAGCCTGTAAAACACCTAAATATATACCAGTCTTCATGCATAACCTTAGCGGATATGACTCTCATTTCATTGTTAAGGAGCTGGGTTGTACAAGTGAACGTGTGGAGGTAATTCCTAACTCTGAAGAAAGCTATATCTCATTCACCAAGTATGTAGGAGATATAAAGCTTCGATTTGTGGATAGCTTCCGATTCCTCAGTACAAGCTTGGATAAGTTAGTACAAAATCTAACCTCGTATCCTGAAAAGCTAAAGTACTTTGGAGAAGACAAATTGAAGTTGATGACCCGTAAGGGTGTATTTCCCTATGATTTTGTTACGTCATGGGATGTCCTGAACGAGACCTGCTTGCCTCCTAAGGACTACTTCTACAATAGATTAAATGAAGAAGAAATTACTGATACTGACTACGATCATGCTAGAAATGTATGGGAGCTGTTTAATGTGAGAAACCTGGGAGAGTACAGCGATCTCTACTTAACTTCGGATGTACATCTCCTAGCTGATGTCTTTGAGACGTTCAGAGAGCAAACCCTTAAAACACACAAAGTTGATCCTGCCCAATATTTTACCTCTCCAGGACTTACATGGGACGCCATGTTACTGTATACTGGAATTAAGCTGGAGCTGTTACAAGATTATGATCAACTACTCATGGTGGAATGAGGTATAAGAGGAGGTTTATGCCAAGTTTCCCATCGGTATGCTGAGGCTAATAACACTTATATGGATAAGTTTGATCCGTCGAGACCAACCCAATTTATCACATACGAGGACGCTAATAACCAATATGGGTGGGCAATGTGTCACGTCCTTCCTTTTGGTGGATTTCAGTGGATGTCACCTGAAGAAATCAACTTAGAAACACTACAAGAAGATGATCCTCATGGGTACATATTAGAAGTCGACATCGAGTATCCTGCTGAACTTCACGATCTACACAACGATCTACCTTTCCTGCCAGAGTGTATGAAACCATTGGAATCATCTACAAAGAAACTGATACCTTATCTTGGACCTCGAAAGAAGTATGTAGTGCATTACATGGCTTTGAAGCGAGCTCTTAGTCATGGACTACGACTAACAAAAATCCATCGTGTGCTACAATTCCGACAGTCTCAGTGGTTGAAAACTTATGTGGAATTTAACAACAGGCTACGACAACAAGCTGCAAATGATTTCGAGAAGGATCTCTACAAGCTCCTTAACAACGCTATGTTTGGAAAAACTATGGAGAACCTGCGTAACCGTATGGATATACGACTGGTGACCAATGAAAAAACTCTAGAAAAGCTGATCGCCAAGCCTACGTTTATCGACAGGACGATATATGCTGATAATCTAGCTGCTGTACATATGGCCTCTCGTCAGATTGTATTCAACAAGCCTATATACATTGGTATGAGTGTGTTGGATATCTCCAAGACATTAATGTATAACTATCATTACGACGTTTTGTTGCCTTATTATGGAGCTGAAAACCTGAAGCTTATGTATATGGACACTGATTCGTTCATTCATCGTGTAACAACTGAAGATGTGTACCAGGATAAGCTACGTTTTCTTGAGCATCTCGATACAGTTGATTACTCTGTCGACCATATATGTTACTCTACTCAGAACAAGAAGGTATTGGGAAAATTTAAAGATGAGGCTAATAGCAAAATCATCCTACGCTTTGTTGGACTACGTCCTAAGATGTATGCCTTAGATATTCAAGGGTCAATGATAAAAAAGATTAAAGGTATAAAACGTAGCGCTATTAAGCAGTATATTTCTTTTGACAGCTATACAGACTGTCTTAAAACCAGTGAAATCATCAGAACACCTATGAATCTGATCCTATCACGAAAGCATGCTCTTGCTACAGTGCAAGTGAATAAAATTGCATTGACTCCGTTTGATGATAAAAGAATTATTGCTGAGGACGGGATAACGACATATGCCAATGGACATTACGCCTTTACAAACAGTGCTTAAAAGAATGTAAGTTAAAGATAAAGATTTTCTCGTGAGTCTACAATCTTAAAAAGAAGGTTATTTGTGTGCTGTGTATGCAGATAGCTGACGCCTGATGAAGAAAGAAGAAGATGGAAGGGAAGGTGGTAACCCTGCCATTAGGAGCAATCCTAGTGCTAGTCTCAAGCCTAGATAAAAGGGGAGAGACATCTACAACGAACTAAAATAAAGGTATGTTGACGTAAAGCTTTTCAATTTGTAAACCAATATGCAGTTTATCCCTCTCCGCATCGTACAATAACTGTTTAACATATAATAAGTTTGTAAGATTTAGAAAAAAGTATATAAATTGTTGTAACGTTGGATGAGAAATGTTTTATAATTTAATTACTCTCTATATTACCATGAGTACCTGTGATACTAGTTGAATTGCCCGTTAAAATGACTTAAATACCTGTGATACTACTCGAATCAAGTGAAATTACATTAAATAGCTCTGATACGAAACCCTGATCATTGAATCTAGCCTCCTGTGATACTAGCTGAGTTACTCTAAACACCTATGATACAACCTGAATCACCTGCATTTACCTTAAATAGCTGTGATACAAATCTCTGATCGAAATTATTACGAGCATCTGTGAAACTATGCTGTTTACCCAAATACTTACGATATTACCTGAACTATCTGTAAAATACGAAACTATACCAACCCCTGGAACCTACCCTCCTGTAATGCTTGCTTAATTACTCTAAACACCTATGTTACTTGAATTATCCTAAATACCTACGATACCTTCTGAATTACCTGTGAAATACGAAACTATGCTATACCCAACCCTGGAATCTAGTCTCCTGTGATACTTGCTTAATTACTCTAAACACCTATGTTACTTGAATTATCCTAAATACCTACGATACCCTCTGAAGTACCTGTGAAATACGAAACTATGCTATACCCAACCCTGGAATCTAGCCTCCTGAGATACTAGCTGAATTAGCCTAAATACCTACGATACTAGCTGAATTACCTGTGAAATCATGCATAGCTATGATGCATTTAGCCTCTGGAATCTAGTCTGCTGTGATACTAGATGAATTAGCCTAAATACCTACGATACTAGCTGAATTGCCTGTGAAAATGACTTAAATACCTGTGATACTACCCGAATCATGCGAAATTACCTTACCTAGCTCTGATACGAATTCCTGCTCTAAATTAGCACGAGCACCTGTGATACTATCTGGTTTGCCTTAGATACCAATGATACTAGATGCGTTACGTGTTAAAATGACTCAAATACCATTGATACAACCTGAATCACCTGCATTTAACTTAAATAGCTGTGATACAAATCTCTGACCGAAATTATCAATAATATCTGTGAAGCTATGTCTATTACCTCAAATACTTACGATATTACCCGAACTATCTGTGAAATACGAAGCTATGTTATAACCAACCCTGGAACCTACCCTCCTGTAATGCTAGCTGAATTACTCTAAACGTCTGTGATACTTGAATTAACCTAAATACCTACGATACTCTCTGAATTACCCTTGAAATACGACACTAAGCTATACCCAACCCTAGAATCTATGCTCTTGTGATACTAGCTGAATTAGTCTAAATACCTACGATACTAGCTGAATTACCTGTGAAATTATGCAGAGCCATGATGCAGTTAGCCTCTGGAATCTATTCTGTGTTACTAGATGAATTAGCCTAAATACATACGATACTAGCTGAATTACCTGTGAAATCATACACTGCTATGATGCAGTCAACCTCTTGCAATACTAGCTGAATTACTTACCTGTTAGTGTGAGTGGGTTAGCTTTTCCCGTTGCAGGTCACCTTTTTCCCTTTATGGCTCACCTTTTTCCCTTTGGTGGTCACCTTTTTCCCTTTGCTGGCCACATTTTTCCCTTTACTGGTCACCTTTTTCCCGTTGCATGTCGCCTTTTTCCCTTTGCTGGTCACCTTTTTCCCTTTGCTGGTCACATTTTTCCCTTTGCTGGTCGCCTTTTTCCCTTTGCTGGTCACGTTTTTCCCTTTGCTAGTCAAATTTTTCCCTTTGTGGCCCTCCTTTTTCCCTGAGCAGTCATCTTTTCCCCTGAACGAGTCACCTTTTCCCTGAATAGGTTACGTGATGGGCATGTCTAGAACATTGACATGAAACAGTTTTCCACTACGTTCACGTCTAAAGCCGCTTTCAAGTCTAGCACCTCCTATTTCCTATCTCTCCTGTATATAAGTCCATATTCCTACTGCTACACTACCTGTCTAGCCGAACACCTCTCCTCCTATTCCTATACCTCTCATATAAACCATACTCTACTCCTCTAGCTCTGTCTAGCCTAACGCCTCTCTCGTTTACCTATGACTCTCACATAAACCATACTCTGCTCCTCAACCTCTGTCTAGTCTAACTCCTCTCCTCGTTTTCCTATACCTCTCATATAAACTATACTCTACTCCTCAACCTCTGTCTAGCCTAGCACCCCTCTTCCTGTTCCTATACTTCTCATACATATAAACCATGCCCTACGTTTCAAGCCCTGTCTAGTCTAACACCACTCCCCGTATCCCCTACCCCTCAAAAGCTCATTCCCTCCTGCCCCCCCTCTAGCTGAGTATCACTCCTTGGTTTCCTATCTAACCTAACTTTAACTCCTGTCTATCCTAGCATAGGATCTCTCTCCGTTTTCTCGTCTCTCCTTATAAACACAAACTCAATTCTCCTAACCTAATACCTCTCCTCGTTTTCCTATACTTCTCATATAAACCATACTCTACTCCTCGACTTCTGTCTAGCCTAACACCTTTCCTCGTTTTCCTATATCTCTCATATAAACCATGCACTACGTTTCAAGCCCTGTCTAGTCTAACACCTCTCATCGTTTTCCTATACCGCTCATATAAACCATACATTACTCAGCCTCTGTCTAGCCTAGCACCTCTCCACGTATTCCCTATCTGTCTCATATAAAGCGCACTCCCCCTCCTACCACTGTCTAGCCTAGCGTCAGTCCTCGTATTCCCTATCTCCCCCATATAAACGCATTTTCCTCCTTGAACCGTCGCATCTAGCCTCGTTTTCCCTATCCTTTCCCATATAAACGCAAAAAACTTCGCCAGCTCTCTCCTATATATCCTACCGACGGGCGCTAATGAACGTGTAGTTGAGCGCGCCCTAAAGCAATATTCATCTTCTGTCTTCCACCCTCTGTAGTAGCCATGAAAATTTTGAACATTATTTTAAGTTATTTTCGACATAAGCTGATTGTTGCAAGCGATTTTATTCTGTGAATTTGCATTAAACACAATGAACCCAAAATGTTCTTGACTTCATCTACACTGTAAGTAACGGAATTTCAGGGTGAATATATGTTTCCGGTTTAAGAAGCTGTACTGTCTAATTGTGCTTCTAAGATATCCCCCGAACATTGTAACTCAGTCTAGAAATAATTGATATCCGATTTAACGTTGTGGTAGGCTATTGTAAGCTGACCTGAGGAACTCATCTCAAATATTTCTAAGACGGACGCATTCCTTCAATTTTACTATGGCGCCGTGTCTTATTACTACATCTTCAGAATGTTATTGTTACTGCTCTGATTATCCCAATATCACATTCAAAGCTGTAATCACGAATACTTCCGTGTGGATGGTCGGAGCATCAAAACCCTACAACCTGTAAGCACTGATAGGAGTGCCATCTCGAAGCTCCCCACTCTGTTTTAGAAGCATTCCCTTTTCGATATATTTTCTTAAACGTTTCAAACATTTTAGTTTTCATCAGATACTTGGCCAGTCCACACACGGCGAGCTGTTTCATCTCGAAAGACCTGGAGATATGGATTCCCTTACAACGAGCAGAATATACATTCTACACCATTCGGGTGTGATTGTTTTTAATGTAGCAGTATCACTGCGCAACATATTGCAGATTTAGAATAACTCTTCATATGCAAATTCTCTGACCTTTAAGTTCAAAGAAATTTTTCTCGGAGGAGACGTCTGTTGTCTTTTTGAATACTGATACACTCATATGAGCAGCTTTCAATCCACCCTATGCGTGAGACAAAGCTTAAATATACAAAATGGTGTCATTCAAAGTTTCATACTTATTTCAATATCTCTCAAACCCAATGGCATCATCTTTACGCATCTGCAGAATTTTAATGTGTCTGTAACTCGCTTGTACGGTCATCTTGAGAAATACTATAATAAATACATTCATGTGAACATTTTCAGTCATTCCTATGCGTGTGAAAGGCATAACTTAAAATATTACAATTTGTAAATCACCAAATCTTAATCTCACTGCCATATACTTAACACATCCATTGGCGACATGTTTACCCATTTTAATTTGGTTTGTACAAGAAATACTTACACATTTGGTATTTAGTGAGCGGCGGTGGTTCACCTTGCCCGTGCGACACGATAACGGGGACAGGCGTGGCACGGTCTGCACGCATGATGTCGCTAAATTATTGATAGTTTGATTGAATGTTCTATATAATGCCGCTCAAAATTTACTAGTGTCTCTGAGTGATATTTTCAGATAAAACATCTTTAAAAATTAGGAATCGAATCCCGGGGATACGATACGTGTATATTAGATATAATCTCCGCAAATGTATCAATTAATTACATTAGAAATTGTCCCACATCTCCAGATACATTTTTTTACAAGCTGTACAATACAACATTAAAGGTGTTGTATATATGCTCAGACTCGAACCCAGGGCTTTCTGATACAATACCGTGATTAAAAGTAACCACACTACTACATCCGTAATACGTATGATACGATTAAAGAGATATAAATCTTATAACACCTTAATAAAGGTAATTACAAGATTATACAAGTATTTAGTTATGTGAATCATAAATATATATTAAATATATTTTTAAAGTCATGAGAAAAAGGATGTCGGCAATAAGTTTTCCAGAAAACGAATTGTTTTGAATTGTTACAAGATAGTGTTATTTCAATTAATACAGTTTATATAACCGAATTACTTCAATCAATTTAATTATACAATTTTAGAGGGAATGCTAATAAGAGCACACAACATGCTAAATCAATGCCAGTTTCCTTTGATAAGCAAATTTTTCATCACAAAAATTGGCAAGATAATAATCAGGGAGCGTGGTTTACACTTGTATCAGACCTCCACTTATGTGTTGATTAAAAGGTTGCTTGCTTTGTAATCCAGAACATGCATCATCTCCCTACTATTTACGTAACGTTTTACTGTATAAACATTAAAGTCACAGTCATATTTATACTCTCAGTCATAATTCCGGACTCTAGGAATGATGAGGAATAAACTTGGCTAAAGAATCGTTACAATTTTCAAGCCGGCAGTCGAACCCGTGACCTCTGGAATTTGAAGCTAGCATCGTAACTACCAAACCACACAGGCCGTTATGAAGAAATTGTGCGTACAAAGTATTAGTATTTACGCTTACACTGATGAATAAATTAACGAGAAATGTTATGCGAGGTGTGTGCACTAACGAAACACAATTAATGCCAAAGTTTCATACTATATCAGTTAGAAAAGAGAAAAATAAAGATTAACAAAGCGTTCAGCTTCTATCAGAGACGTTTTGAAAATGCATATGTCTTTAGAGATCCATATTCTTCTGTGATAAAAGATATTTACTGTACAAATGGAAGAGATCACGTTTTGTAAACCGTAGTATAGCTGTAATCTGTATTTGACTCACGTGATTGTGTAGTACTATAGAAACATCCACTATGTTCCTCAAACTCCATTTCATAGATAGCACCGTAAAAAATGAGATTACTTGTTCACAGCAAATGCAGTGTTTATTCATTTTCTTGAATAAAATTGAATGAAAAAGCCGAAGAAAACCACCTATATTTTCATTATGCTCTTCCAGATCTTATTCCATCTGCTACTCATTCCTGTACTTCCAGCGATTTGGATGGAGAGTGTCACCTCTCTCTTCTCATTAAGCATTACATTTACTGCGTCTGAGTTAAATAATAGCAATGCAATGGAGTGCAGAAGTTATGATAAAAACTTAATATAACCAATTCCAATTGCACTTACAACGCTGGTTGCTAATTTATATTGAACTAAAACATTTTAATTGGTGCCAATTTCAGAAGAGTTCCACATCTGACCTCCTTATATAAGTATTCGTAATGTTTAGTTATGTTATGTCACGTCACTGCCACTTCCTAATGAAACTGCTGTTATCGGTCACTCTGACTGAGTTACAATTAACCTGCATAACAAACGTCGGATTGGTGTCTCATTTATGTTTATCGAAAACAGGGATGAGACTGTGTTTTGAGAATCAAAATCAACAGCTAATAATGCGTATTGGAGATAAGTTTCTTTGATGAATTGCTAAAGAGATAATAGCAAAAACAACCATATTGTATGACACGAAATGAAAATAGGATACTCTTGTATTGTGCCAAATTACAACACGTCGATTTCAAACCCTTCAACCAAAATGAATTCGAAGTTCTAAACACATAAACCTTGCAAAAATGCATAAGAAATCCATAATATTCGTTATTTTCCAAGGCCGTAAGTAACATTCATTAATATACATAGAGAATGCGTGCGTGCTCGCATGCGCGCGCGCTTGTGTGTGGTATTCTCCAAAATCACTCATCTAAATTTGATTATCTGTTCATCATTGGAGCACGCTGTTCATCACCTCGAGAATGGACTTCACAGAATTCCAAAATGTTTAAGTTTAATGCATTAGTGTGGCTTTTATATTTATATACCAAAAGTCCCTATAGCTTCGTTGAATATTAATCATATTAATGGCTGTTTTGAAGTTTATTGTCTATGGAGCGAGCGGTATATAACATTTTCTCCATTACAATTAAGACGTAATAGTCCAATTCGAGCATGGTTAATAAACGCATGCTACTTTCGGTTATTGCTTATTGCAAGAGTTCTATTTCGACACGTCCTTTCATGGGTCGAAAAAAATCCCTTATCTACCTAAAAGGGACATTATTCCTCCAGATTAGGTTAGTGTAGGAGTTCAAAGTGTTAGATTGAGACAACTTGTCTTGATTAATGCACATAGTCGTGGTTGTGAAATCGAAAATATATAATAATAAGTTTAAAATGGTGGGGAATAGGCTGAGGCAAAAATTTGGAAATGTTTTAGTATGGTGAACGATAAAAGTGAGAAAAATCATCTTATGTGCAGTGCAAGTTATGGAAATGTATTCTTCAATCTTAGCATACAGCGTTAAAGACGCACAGATGCAGACGATTTTCATTGAACAAGATGATGTATGAGTATTATACTGTGACTCGAAAGAAAACAATGACATTGTTTATATACACAGAATAACCGAAGTCCACGATATGTTGTGTACATTTCACCTGCATCCTTTTAGCGCTTTTTCAGGAGTAGGTTTTAAAATGTAGGTCAGAAATGTGTAAATATCGCGAATAAATTAGAAATTTATAACGAATTATAGAATGAATTTTAGAATCACAAAAATCTATCATAAGCTGTGAACATTTCACCTGCATCCTTTCAGCACTGTTCCAAGAGCAAATTTTAAAATGGAGGTTAGGATTGTCTAAATATCAAGAATAAATTAGAAAGCATGCCGCAGAAGATGTATGACACAACCTTAGCATCGTTTAACAACCCTAGAAGTTACAACGTGTTTTATGACATTAACTTGTGTATTGTGTCATCAGATACCCGAGACGCGATCTCTGCGGTAACAATCAATTTGTTGAGTGATGAGTACAAAAGGAAGCTGGTTCTGTCTACTTCCTAATTAAATGTATTCATAAACGTGTATTATAAGCGTTTATTTATAATGTCATTCCTAATTTTAAAAAGTCAGGTGAAATTGCAGTAGCAGGCATACTACAAACAAAACTGTTTTGCTTAGAAGTATCCATTTTTGAAGTATGCAAAGTTATGTTATACATGTACCGCCGCTTGAATATGAAAAGAGCATTTAAAATCAAGGAAACACTTTCTGGAATCCCTTATGCACACGTTATATGAACCACATAAAGAAGCTCTTTTCAGTACGAACTCCTTACATTAATATTGTATGACTCACGAATATTATTTAAATGCATTCAGGACGTGGTGACTAATCTGCAACAAACAGCATGCTAGCAAACTACTTTAGGGTTGGTACCCCAATACTGCTGAAGGTGTGGAATTGGCCTCTGAGGCAGAATCAGAGGGAAAATATTTCAAAACGTTGTGGAATTTTCAACTTTCTCTGAGAATTGTTAGTGAAACGTGCTTTCGAGCTGTTATAATTATTGTTCTTTTCGGATTTGTAATCTTTCTTTTAGTCAAATTGTCTCGGACAGAGATGTATTTATCCAATGGTTCTAGTAATATGTCTTAAGAAGTGAATTACAACATTTGACCAAGAATTTGCGAATATCAATCTGAAATTAAACCTGTGGCACATTCCTCCTATTCGACATTTTCATGTGTGTATCCACCCTTCGCATTTATGACGACTTTAACTCTGCTGGGGACACATTCAATGAGGTGTTTGAATATCTGTGGAGGAATGACAGACCATTCTTCCATAAGAACCTAGACCAGAGAAGTTGGTAATGGTGGATGGTGGGATCTGGAGCAAAGTTGACGTCTGACTCATCCCAAAGGAGTTCAGGTTGGTACTTCGGGCAAGCCAGTCCATTTAAGGAATGCTATTGTCAAAAAATATTGTGTCACAGACGCAGCTTTATGATAGGGTGCATTGTCAATCTCAAACAATTAGCATCTCTGAATGATCCCCTGCTGTACGCAGTACGCAATGGTTTAAAACGTTTTCATATCCTTCCGCATTTAGATTTTTCTCTGAGCCACCCAGGCCGACAATAATTAGAGTTTTCTTAAGCATAATATTGTCGGTCTAAGTGGCTCAGTTGGTTAGGCGCTGGACTTCTGATCTCGAGTTCAAACCCGACCCAAACCGATGGTTTTTAAATGTGCTTAAACACCAACAGCCCCATCGGTAGATCCTCTAGAATGTAAAATAACTCCTACGGGACGAAATTCCGAAACACTGGCGGCGCTGATGTGATCCTGGTAATTGACAGCGTCGCTAATAAACAAATATTTAAGCACAATAACGTGGCCACATCGAAACCACGTAAAACACTCCCACATCCTAAGAGGACCTCCTCCGTACTTCATAGTTGTTGCTACACATAATGGCAGGTATCGTTCTCCAGGCATTCGCCAAACCCAAATACTTCCATTCGATTTCCACTGTATAGCGAGACTTATCAGTCCAAATCACTTGTTTCCAGTCATCCTCTGTACAGCGGCATCGCTCTTTACACCACCTCAAGTGTTGCTTACCACGGACTACAGAAACGTTAGCCTCATGTGCAGCAGCTCGACCATGGTAACCTATTCCTTTTATCTTCCGACGCACATAAATTGTGCTGGCTGGACTGTTGGTAGCACTCTTAAACTCACGAAAGAGTCCTTTTGCTGGTATTTTGCGATTTTTTAGAACCATCCTCCACAATGCTCGAAGGTCCCTTTCTGCTATTAGATGACGTCTGCCTGGTCTTAGTTTGTCTGTGGTAGTACTTTCACAATCACATCACCAACAGCCGACTTGGGCAGCTATGAAAAGCTTGAAATCTCCGTGATGCATTTCTTTTAACTCAGGCGACAACCAATGACCACTCCACGTTCAAAGTTTCTGAGCTCTCCTGACCTATCAATGCTGCTGTTACTTCTCATCTACTGACAATATAATACTCCGCGCATCCTTTTATATTGACGGGTCAGCCTCCCACATTTAGGGTTTAATTCCGTATTTATTAGGAATGTCCAAATACCTTTGATCAGATAGTGTATGTTCAGTTCCTCAATGAATTTGCTGGGGTGAGTTGTTTATCAATTATAAGAGACAAACAAATGACGTCAGAGTAGCGCGCCTTTCTTTAGAAATGGAGGGAATATCTTCCCTAGAGCATATGTTTTTGTAATTTTGATTGGATATAAAAATAGACGCTAATGTTGGCGCGCTTTATTAACCAATAGCAGCTCTGTTATAATGTTTAGGCATATCGGGGTGAGGGAGTATAAATTCCGTGCCAGAGACGGGTAACGCACAGTTCAACAGAATCATTCACCGGTTACACGTCGCGCAGTTCTACAGAATCTCTCGCGTCGTAAAGTTAGTTACAAATAAAATGTGAAATACGCGAATTAATAATGTGCGGCAAATAAGTGATTATAGTTACATTCGAAAATATAACAGTTTCAGTCGGGCGTGTATCAAGAGTAATATATATAAAATTAATAAATTGTGACGGCAATAAAAGTGTAAAAACAATTTTTTTATCAGTGTTATCTTTTAGTAACAACTCTTTTCCGTTTACACACCCTGTTCAAGAGATTTGCTCGACTGAGTAGTAATAATAGCTAGCCGGAGGACAAAGAACTCAAAATTTAAAATAGTAAAACAATAACAGATGCTCAGCAAATAAGATAACACGAAAGTTACCGCGACAAGAATTAATTCCTAAAGCACAACATTATAGACCAATTTTATTTCTTTATTTCCAGATTTATCTGATTAATCCTTCTAGGGTATTAACATCCCAACAACCCATTATGAAGTTCACGAGGAGTATAGTTAAAGAATACTATGATAGATAACAATAACACAAAATATAGAAAGCACATATCAGGGAACCATTAACCCTCCGATGGTCGCCAGAGGCCTGAGGGACCCCTGACAGTATTTAAATTTTATAATCTTCGAACGAACGCTCCTATGCAATTTCCTGACTAGGACATCTAACATTACACCTTGCTCGATTGTTTGCTGGAGCGATAACCTTAAATGCTTTTTTGGGCTGCAAGAATGACTAATCAGCAGTTAGTGTCGGACAGGTCAACCAGACACCGCGCGCTTGCTCTCGTTACATATTGCTGACAGATTTGTACTTCATTAATTGTGCAATATTGGTTTGCCATCACAAGGAGCTGTTACTGCTTCCTCATGAACATGGGTAAAAGGCACGATCTACAAAATCCGAATGATTTGGAAGAAGTATATCGCTTACTTTGCGATGATGATGTCTTACCCGGAAAAAGTACCTTGGAAAGTAACAGAGACAAGGCTCACAATATATTGACCAAACTTGCTGATGTAGTAGGAGCTGCCAAAAATGTGAAAATAGAAATTGATTGTTGGAAGCTTTTTGTTACCGAAGATATAGTTGATTTGATTGTTGAAAGCTCAAACTCATTGCCAGTGTGCAGCGCAAATTTGACCAAAAGTCAGCAAACCTACAAATGTAATAGAAATAAAAGCTTCACTAGGCTTATTGAACCTGGCAGGAATTTTTCGTGGTGGACGCCAGAATATTCATGATTTTTGGAGAACCGATGATCTTGGAATTCCTCTATTTAGAATGGCTATGTCTAAAAACATTAAGTTTTCAAACACACTGTATTCGCTTTAATGGCAAAAGCTCAAGACTGGAGCGATGAACGTTGAAAAAATTGGCTGCTGTTAGAGAAATGTTTACGTTGTTTTTGAACGATCGTCACAAGCATTATTCTCTGGACAAAATGTCACTGTCGACAAACAGTTGCCCGCATTTCATGGTCAATGTGGTTCTAGACAATGTATATCATCCAAGCCAAACAGGTATGGCATAAAAGTATTGAATTTGACTAATGTAAAACTGTTTTATACTACTAATATGGAGATTTACTGTAGACAGCAGATGAGCGGACCATACTTGCAAACTAATTTGGCAGAGGCTGTAGTGCTGAGGCTGACCGAACCAAACTCTGGCACTACACGAAACGTTACTGCAGATTATTGGTTTACCATGTATCGCTGTGAATGAATTGCGCAAAAGACAACTTTCATTCGTCGGTACAGTACGAAAGAACAAAAAAAAATTACCCACTAGTTTTACTTCTCCAAAAGGTCGCGGTCAGTACGAAATCGTATTTGGCTTCACAGAAAATTAAAAACTTGTTTCATAGGTTCCAAAAAGGGTAAAACAGGAGTTTTGCTCTCAAGTCTACATGTTTTATCCAAACAGTTATCAGAAGGCGCTGAGAAAAAGCCTGAAATAATCCTGCATTACAATGACACTAAATTTGGAGTTGATGTAGTAGATAATTGTGTGCTACATGCAATGTAGCCGAACAACGAGAAGGTGGCCCACGGTAATTTTTTATTTGCCTTATCTTGAACATTGCAGGTATTAATTCTAGGATTATCTTTCTTGGAAATCAAAATAAACAGTCCACAAGGCAGGAGTATTTGTAGGCACTGTCTTTAGCTTTACTGTCGCAACAGCTACAAAGGAGCTGTGACAGTATCAAATCTACCCGGTGATTTGAAATGCCTTTTGATAAAATATAAACCTGAAGAATCTGCAGTAGATGAATTGCCAAACACAACGCTTTCCACATTGAAAAGGAAACGATGTGAACTCTGCAACAAAGACAAAAAAAACTGCAAAACTAAATATGCTTGTGGGAAATGCAACATTCCCTCTGTTTGAGAAAATATGCTAAAATTATTTGCGATAGTTGTTTAGTCGGGGAAAACACGGGAGGGGTAGTAGATGATTCTGACTAACTGAACATTTGAAATTACAAGTTGCATGTATACCTGAAGATGGAAATCTATTTCTTTATACTTATTATAATACAATTTATAATGTATATGTACCCATATTTTAGCTTGGCTTTTCATGTTGTAAGATAATACGCACTAATGAAAGCCGTGTATACTTAACCTAAATAAAGGTAAACATGGGGAAAAAAGGAAAATAAACGAAAGAAAAAATAAACACTAACAATAAAAAATATAGTACGGCTCTACTAGGCCCCGCGCGACCAACGGTGTTCTACCAAAGCGCGAGCCAGACGGAGTGTTAAACCACATCCATACATCTATCCTTCTATATGGTTGCGATCAAGCTCTATCACTAAAAGGATTTTCAGAGTTGTCTAGGGAGAAGTTGGAGGCCTAACCGTTTTTGTTTTCTTCAATGGACGCTTCTCGATTGTCCCATGACAGCAAAGGAGAGGACTTCTTAGAGCGTATCATTACCATTGATGATAACTGAAATAAGTCTTAGTAACCACAGTTTAATCTCCAATTGGACGAGTGGCCTCATTACGGGCCACCACGAAAACATGCATTTCAATAAACCTTCACCAGTATGAAGGCAATGCTGATTCTTGCTTTTGGTTGGTATGGTGTTATCTTAAAGCGTATTATTCCCCCAAGGTATAACCATAGTGCGGAGTACTGCTGTTTATTTTTGAAAAACAATTTGCTAGCAGCTCTCAGAAGAAAATCCGACACTTTATGAATAACCCTGCCACTGTTTTGCATGACAATGCTAAGGCATATACAGCAGGGTTGTGTCTGAATTGTTAAATCCCTGGGGTTGGGAGGTGCTGTATCAACATCCATACCCTTCGCATTTTCAACGTTGCTACTTCGATCACATCGTGTTACATGGTAGTACACGTAACCGATGATATCCGGATTTAGGAGGCGGTCTATGAGTAAAGTTGCCTAAACTAAATGACAACGTAGCATATGAAGAACAAGAAGAAGAAGAAGAGATGCTAACTAGGAAAGGAGGGTGAAGAGAAGGAAGGAGGTATATAGAGTAGCAGTGAAGACAGCAGTTTGAGGCATCGAATCGACAGGTTGTTAGGCGAGCGAAACTGTGCACTGAATGGAGCGATAGTCAGACACAGGGCTCAAGTTAGTTCACCTACGATCAATAAGTATAAAAGTATACCTCTTAAAGAATAGCAACTGTGATACTGTGTATTGACAAGCATTAATAATAAAGGTTGGCGCTAGCCAAATGTGATTAATTTAGACGCAGAAATTTGTTTGAAGCTGTTATAAAAGCATGCTTAATTATTTAGCTGTGCAGAATGGGGAACACTGCTACGTTTTAGAAAATTCAGGATACATGATGAAACGGAATAATGACTACTACTAAATTACTACTCTTTTCATTGATGGTCATTGCCTTTCAATATCCAGCTCATCGTCACTACAATAATATGAAAGGGCTAACACCAAGGAGTACACCCCCAAAGGAGTACTGGGTTGGCGTACCCGGTGTGCCCGAGCCTCTCATCGCCATCATTATTCCTGCACCCTCATGCGGTCGAGGCGGGTTCGTCCTCGCGAACGGGGCACTCAAGGTAGGCTCTTGTGTGTTCTTTGCATTTCGTTCCATGCCGCTTCGCCATCGTTTGCTTCTTCTCTAGTCTATTTCTGAACATTTTGCCCCACGTCCATTCACACATCTCTTTTCTTTCCTCACCGGCCTACTTTGCGTGGGAAACGCCTACAAACGTTTGGTTTATTTTCCAATTTTATTTATTTTAATCCTCCGTGGACACAGCCTGACGCATACCCGCGCACTGCGTGCGCAGAAGGGTGAGTGCGTATTGGCGTCATCCCAAACACCCGGGGTCGACATGTAGGGTGTGTGTTCGTATCCGCTGTTCAACAGCAGTCCCGCGGGAGGGCCATTGCATGAGCTGCTGACTTCCCACGGCTATTGGCTCCCTCTGTCTATGTTCCGGTAGGTGTGACCTTGGGGTGGGACCGGTATAGATAGGCCACTCACCCAAGCCGGGGTAACGCCAGGGAAGTTAGAACCCGTGGTCGGAGACGGTTGCAATTGTGGAGGATTTCTTTCGCTATTGAGCCCTCTTTCTCCATTACCAACAAACGCCGAAAACTTTTTGTAACAGAAGTAGCACCACCGCCATCTGGTTGTTACTTATTCATTACCCGTACAGAGGACGGACAATCTTTGGAGACGGTGAACGCATTTATAATCCAAAACTTTATTGACTCAATTGCTAGTCCGGTTCATTCTTGCACTCGCCTACGAAATGGTTCATTGTTGGTTCAGAGTAAGTACGATCAGCAAAGTAAGACCTTGTTGCGCGCCACGCTTCTCTACGGTTATCCCATCCGTGTTGAGAAGCACCGCACCTTGAATTCCTGTCGAGGCGTCCCTACTACCTATTACCTCGATGGTATGACGGACGATGAACTGGTCGACAATCTTTTCGACGAAAAGGTAACGGCAGTTCATCGAGTGCAGGGTAAACGCGAAGGAGTATTTGTACCCACTCGTACCCAGTTTATCACCTTCGATGCCGTCGATCTGCCTCCGAGTATTTCAGCAGGGTACGAACGAATTGCGGTGAGGACCTATATTCCTAGACGTCTGCGTTGTTTCAAATGCCAACGTTTTGGACATACGCAAGTCTCATGTAAGAGTGCCGTTTCCATCTGTACTTCTTGTAGTCAGAACTCACACGACGGTAGCTGTACCTCAGCGTCCGTCTGCTTTAATTGCAAAGGGTCTCATTCTGCGTCATTTGCCGACTGTCCGCGGTACTTAGACGAGAAGGCGATCCAGGAGATCCGGGTAAAGCTGAAACTCTCCTTCGCAGAACCCCGGAGGCGTTACCAGGCGCGCAAACCTTCGCTCCTGCGATCTGGTACGTTTAGTTCTGTTGTTGCCTCGCCTGTACCCCGGAAGGATCCCCAAACACAGATTTGGACCAAAACTGCATTGACCGCCACAACCATTTCTGGCACAGTTATCAAGCCATCTATAGCTGGTCCTAAGATACTGAAGACGCAAGGCACTGAAAAGAAGCCAAAGCAGAAACCTCGTAGGGAAGATTTTCTGAAATGCCCTCCGCGTGCGCGCGGTAAAAAAAGTACACCTTATCCTCCTCGAAGGCCGGAGTCCCAGGATGTTCCTGGGACAGGGCGCTCAGCAGAACCACTCTCTCCTTGCCACTCAGGACCAATTTTCGGCGCTTGAATCGATTTCTGGCTCTGAGCGCGTGGGCCCTCCCTTCGAGGAGACTATGGAGTCTGACCAACTCCATAGCAAAAGCTTGAGCCCAAAGGTTAATAAGAAGGTAATTTTGAGCCGCCCTTCTAAGTAGACAGTTAATCCCTTTTATTCATGACTATCCTGATCTGGAATTTACGTGGTGTACGATCATATAAAGCAGAACTGCAACATTTATTGCGTTCCCATTCACCTATGGCCGTGAGATTGCAGGAGACTAAGCTTCGGCCTCACGAACCTTTTGATCTCCGAGTGTATACTCTAGTTCGCTACGATCTTGCATCGGATGAGGGTACTCCTGCTCATGGAGGTCTCATGATATTAGTGCGTAACGACATTCATTTTCAATCACTCACACTTATGTCCGACTTGCAAGCTGTTGCCGTTAGACTTCAATTACCCTGCTTTTTCTTTTCTATTTGCTCCATCTATTCATCTCCGTCGTCTCCGCTAGCTAAAGAGGACATTCAGAACCTCCTTTCCGCTCTCCCAACTCCATTTCTACAGTTGGGAGATTTTAGTGCCCATCACCCACTGTGGGTTCGCTGCGATCTTGCACTGGATGACGGTACTCCTGCTCATGGAGGTGTCAAAATATTAGTGCGTAACGACACTATGTACGACTTGCAAGCTGTTGCCGTTAGACTTCAATTACCGGGCTTTTTATTTTCTATTTACTCCATCTATTCACCTCCGTCGTCTCCCCTAGCTAAAGCGGACATTCGGAACCTCCTGTCCGCTCTCCCAACACCATTTCCACTGCTGGGAGATTTTAGTGCCATCGCCCCCTGTGGGGTTCGCCTAGGGCTTGAGCAAGGGGAACGTTTCTTTCCGAGATTTTTTCTCAGTTCAACCTCTTCATCCTGAATACAGGTGAGACTACTTTTCTTTCTGATTCTTCTGGTACTTTCTCTCACTTGGACCTTGCAGTTAGCTCACGCCAGCTTGCTAGTCGTCTGCAGTGGAACATGGTCGCTGACACCTTCTCCAGCGATCATTATCCCTGCATCGGTTCTCTTTTGTCTCACCACATCCAGCATTCCAATGTACCTACCTGGATATTCAGAAAAGCCGACTGGAGATTCTATTCCAGCCTCGTGTGTGTTGAGGACCTGTCCTTCCAGTGACGTTACCCAAATGGTGCACCATCTTACGTCTGTGATCCTATCTGCCGCCGAACGCACAATTCTCCGTTCGTCCTCTCACCCTCGGCATATTCCTGTTCCGTGGTGGAACAAGGACTATTGGGACGCCGTTCGTGCCCGTCGAACTGCGCTTAGGTTGTTTCGGTGACACCCTACACTTGATAGTTTGGTTACTTTTAAAAAATCGCGCGCCAGAGCTCGACGGAACATTCAGGATAGCAAGAAGACATCTTGGAATCGTTTTGTCCAGTGTTATAATCGATTCTCGCCTTCCTCTGTTTTTTGGGATACACTTCGTCGTTTAGCCTGTAAAGTGTCGCATTGTACTGTGTCTGGTATTCAGGTTTCCAATGCCACCATAGTGGAGCCGGCTGCCATTGCTAACACTCTGGGTGCTGCTTTTGAGGCGGTTTCCAGTTCTGTCCATTATACCACCGGCTTTCTCATTCTCATAGAATGACTAGATTCCAAGACCTGTAATTTTCGGTCCGCGAAGGAGTGTAATAATGAAATTTTTAAAATGAGGGAGCTGGAGCACGCTCACCATTGCTCTAGGCACTCCGCTCCTGGACCGGATGGCATTCATGTCCTGATATTAAAGAACCTTTCAGCTGACAGTAAACCGTTTCTCTTACAGGTCTATAACCGTATTTGTCAAGACGGCCTTTTTCCTTCCGTTTGACGTGAAGCCCGCGTTGTCCCTATACTTAAGCCTGGAAAGGATCGCCAACTACCTTCGACGCATATTATGCATGGATTTCTGAGAAAGTGTCAAAAAGTAGCTGTATTTTTTGACCTGGAGAAAGCTAATGACACTTGTTGAAGGGGCGGCGTTTTCCGTACACTCCACGCATGGAATTTCCGTGGTCTTCTTCCCATATTTCTTCGGGAGTTTATGACGGATCGCGTCCCTCGTGTACTTGTGGGCTCGGTTTTATCTAGTAGTTTTATTCAAGAGCATGGTGTACCGCAGAGCTCTGTACTCAGTGTCACGATTTTTGCAATTGCTATCAACACTATTGTTGAGTTTCTTCCACTGGTATTTCATCGTCTCTTTTCGTTGACGAGTTTGCTATTTATTGCAGTTCACGGCAAACCTGTCTGCTCGAACGCCGTCTCCAGAGCTGTATCCACAGTCCTTACGCCTGGAGTAACGCCAACGGCTTTAATTTCTACGCCACGAAACCCGTCAGTATCATTTTTTGGCCCTGGAAGGCATTCCCTTCACCCTCTCTCCAACTTGGGCCGGAGATACTTCCATTTGGAGACGAGGTGAAACATTTGGGGCTGATCTTTAATAGAAAGGTGAGCTGGCCTTTGCATATTACCTTTTTAAAAGCAAATTGTGACCGTTCTCTTAATCTTTTACGTGTTTTAAGTGGCACATTCTAGGGAGCTGATCGGACAAACCTTCTGCGTCTTTATCGCTGTTTGGTCGGGTCCAAGATTGATTATGGGTTTATTCTCTATTCATCGGCACGCCCATCTGTGTTACGTCTCCTTAATGCCACTCATAATCGTTTTGTTGAGTCCTATAATCGCTTCACGCCTTCCTGTGTTTTTTGGGATAAACTTCGTCGCTGCTCCGGAAAAGTGTTTCATTGTGCTGCGTCTAGCCTTCAGGTTTACAATGCCACCATAGTAGATCCGGCTGCCATTGCTAACACCCTGGGTACTGCTTTCGAGGCGGTTTCCAGTTCTGACCATTATTCCGCCGGCTTTCGCTCTCTCAAATACCGGCTGGATTCCGAGAACTATACTTTTCGGTCTGCTAATACGGAGTGTTATAGTGAACTTTTCACACTGAGGGAGCTGAAGCACGCTCTCCATTGCTCTAGACACTACGCACCTGGGCCGGACGGAATTCATGTCCTGATGTTAACGAACCTTTCAGCTGACAGTAAGCTCTTTCTCTTACAGGTCTATAACCGTATTTGGCACGACGGTTTTCTTCCTTCCGTTTGGCTCTAAGGGCGGATTTCGTCGCCATCGCTCTACCGTCGACCATCCGGTGTCTCTGTCGATATATTATTATGAACGGAGTTCTGAGAAAGTGTCAAACAGTGGCTGTGTGTTTTGACCTGGAGGAAGCTTATGACACTTGTTTGAGGGGCGGCATTTTACGTACATTTCATGCTAGGAATTTCCATGGTCGTCTTCCCATACGTCTTTCGTGTACGTGGGGGCTTGGTTTTATCTAATCGTTTTATTCAAGATAACGATAACCGCCGGGCTCTGTACTTAGTGTCACACGTTTTGCGATAGCTATCAACCCCATTGTTGATTGTATTCCACCTGGCACTTCCTCGTCCCTCTTCGTCGAAGATTTTGCCATTTACTGCAGTTCTCGGCGGAGCTATCTGCTCGAAAGCCGTCTCCAGAACTGTATCGACCGTCTCTACGCCTGGAGTAACCGCAGCGGCTTTGCTTTCTCCGCCGAGAAACCCCTCTGCATCAATTTCTGGTGCCGGAAGGCTTTCCCTCCGCCCTCTCTACATCTTGGTTTGGAGGTCCTTCCATTTGCAGACGAAGTGAAATTTTTGGGTGTGATCTTTGATCGAAAGCATAGCGGGACTTCTCACATAGCCTTTTTAAAAGCAATGTGTGACCGTTCTCTTAATTACGTGTTTTAAGTGGCACATCTTGGAGAGCTAATCGGACTGTACTTTTGCGTCTTTATCGCTCCTTGGTGCGATCGAAGCTTGATTACGGGTGCATTGTCTATTCATCGCCACGTCCATCTGTGTTACGTGACTTGAATACCATTCACCATCGTGGTATAAAATTAGCTACAGGGGACTTTCCAACTAGCCCTGTACCCAGTCTGCACGCTGAAGCTGCAATGCCTCCGCTGTTCTTCAGGCGTGAGATGCTTTTGTGCAGCTACGCATGTCGACTCTCAAGCTTGCCTGACCACCCGTCCTTCGAGTTATTTTTCGAGGATTCGTTTGATCGGCAATATTAAATTAGCTCCCCTGCATTGTTTCCTCCTGGGATTCGATTTCGCCAGCTTCTTCGGCATCTGGAGGTTACGACAGTGCCGGCCCTTCCCACAGGCGAAACGCGTTTTCCTCCATGGTTGCACGCTGAGGCCCACTGTCACCTTGAGGTAACGTCGATGCCGTAGTATGAGACCCCTTCTTCAGTCTTTAGATCCGCGTTTTTAGAACTACAGGCGCAATTCGGGGACTTGCATTTTATTCATACTGATGGGACAAAGTCTGATGTTGGAGCAGGGTCAGCCGTTGTATTTGGTGAACATGGTTTTACCTTTCGTTTAGCTGGGTAATTTTCGATTTTTACCGCCGAAAGTTTTAGTATATATCAGTCTGTTTTATACATTCAGCGGCACGACTCACGGCTCTGTGTTGTTTGTACGGACATTCTGAGTGTCCTTCAGAGTATAAGCGCGCTGCGCCATTACCACCCACTCGTGCAGGGCATACATGATCTCCAGTCTTTGAGTGTTTCTGGCACCAGCGTCTCCTTCGTGTGTATTCTGAGTCATTTGAGTATCTCAGGGAACGAGTCTGCCAACGCCGCTGCTAAATCGGCTCTTTTATCGCCCAGACGTTTTACCTGTGTTGTTTTCTCCTCAGATTCTTATGTTATTTTACGACACCGCATCCTCTCGCGTTGGCGCGGTGAGTGGGAGGCCCTTAGGGGGAACAAGCTGCGGGATGTTAAACACCTTCCGGTTGTCTGGGCCACCTCTTTTCGTGCTTCTCGCCGGGTAGAGGTGATTTTAACACGACTTCGTATCGGACATTGCGTACTTAGTCATGGACCCTGCGCATTGTGTAGCATGACTTTTACGTTTTATCCGTGACAGTGGTTTTATTCGACGCATTTAATGCGCTGAACGTCTTTTAGTTTTGTGATTTTCTATCGTCCGTTTTAATGGTGGGTTGTTCTCCCCTGAGGTCATATGGCGCTCTGGTCCCTTGGCTTCTACAGATCCTGATACGTTATTTATTCTATTATTGTATATTTACCAAGTTTTTAGTGTGGTGTTTTTTGGACCTTGGTGTGTTTTTTATTGCTTCGACTAAGCGGGTTTGTGTCCCGTATTTTAATTTCTGGTTTTTAAATTTTACACATTGTAAGGGCGCTGATGACCTTAGCTGTTTAGCCCCCTTAACCCCCATATCATTATCATCACCAACCAGCCCTGTTCTCCGTCTGTATGCTGAAGCTGCAGAGCCTCCGCTGTCCTTCAGGCGTGAGATGCTTTTGTGCAGCTATGCATGTCGACCCTCCAGCTTGCCTGACCACCTGTCCTTCGAATTATTTTTCCAGGATTAGCTTGATCGGCAATATTTAATTAGTTCCTCTGCATTGCTCCCTGAAGGGGTTCGATTTCGACAGCTTCTTTGGCATCTGGACGTTACGCCTGCGCCGGTCCTTCACAGTGAGGAAACCCGTTTTCCGCCATGGTTGCGCGAAGAGGCCTACTATCACCTTGGTCTAACGTCGATGCCAAAAAAGAAACCCTTTCTTCAGTCCTTAGATCCGCGTTTTTAGAACTTCAGGCTAACTCGGCGACTTTCATTTTATAGATACTGATGGGTCTAAGACTGATGCTGGAGTAGGGTGTTTCTTTGTTTTTGGTCAACGTAGTTTTACATTTCCTTTACGTGGACAATTTTCGACTTTTACTGCGAAATGTTTAGTATTTGTCAGTCACTTTTATACGTCCAGCGGCACAACTTACGGCACTGTTTTATTTGTTCAGACTCTTGGAGTGGTCTTCAAAGTTTTCGCGCGCTGTACACTTATCGCCCGCTCGTACAGTGCATTCATGACCTGCTCCACTCGCTTGGTGCTTACGGCATCAGCGTGTGCTTTGTGTTGATTCTAGGTCATGTGGGTATCTCAGGGAACGTGTCTGCCGACGCCGCTGCCAAATCGGCTATTTTATCCCCAGATTTTTTACCTCTGTTGTTCCCTCGTGAAATTTGTGTGTTACTTTACGTCACCACATCCTCTCGCTTTGGCGCGCTTAGTGGACGGCCCTCCGGGGTAACAAATTGCGGGAGGTTAAACCTCTGCAGTTAGTGTGCGGTAACTCTTCTTGTTCTTCTCGTCGGGAAGAGGTAATTTTAGCTCGTTTTGGGAATAGGGCATTGCCTTTTTAGTCATAGATATCTGCTCAGTGGTGACCCCGCACCACTGTGTGAACAGTGTGATGCGCACTTAACGGTGGGTCACATTTTAACAGAGTGCCAAGATTTAGCTTCATTGCACGTTTGTGTGTGTCTGCCTGTTTGCATAGCTAAGGTTTTGCAAGACGGCGCGCATGCTGTAGAACTTCTTTTAGGTTTATCAGTGACATTGGTGTTAGCCGACGCATTTGATGCGCTGAGCGTCTTTTAGCTTTGTTGTTTTATATTCTCTTTTTCTTTTGGGGACTCTACTCTCCAGTGGATATATAACGCTCATGTTCCATGCGTTCTGCAGTTCTTGACACGTCGTTTATCTCTTCTATTGCTTTTTTTACCCTTTTTGTGGTGGTTTTAAAATGTTATGGCTTTTTCTATAGTGTTTTTGACTATGCGGTTTTTTACCCGAGTTTTATTTTTGGAATTTAAATTTTATACTTTGTAAGGGCGCTGATGACCTTCGCTATTTAGCGCCCTTAAACCGCATCTCATGATCATCATCACTGCCATGAAGTCCAAGCCGAAACTGCGTATGGAAGATTTTCTTAACCCTTTGCGACGCATAGCGTAGTAAAGCGTAGTGAAATGATAAACGCCCTGCGGCGCATAGCGTAGTAGAACGTAGTAAATGTGTTTATCGTTTCATATAGGTTCTGCTTATGCTGACCTCAGCTTTTAGGAGCTGTGTTGATGTAAACGTACTCCTGCTACATTGTTCCAGCGATTTCGCGAGCCGGAATGTAATACCAAACCATAAATAGCACTGTTTACAGCAGGGTGCAGTTGTGTAAGTAAGCAGATTCCTGTCGCATTTATAGCCATATCAGTACCATGGAGGCTGTTCCAAGTACATCACGGTCTAGAAAACGTTGTAGTGAAAAGGCATTGGTAACAGACGAGGAAATACTTGCAGCAGTTTACGAGGAAGTAGATCGCGAAGGTAGCCCCGACGAATCTTGGTTCGGTGAGTTAGTGCAAGACAGTGATAAGGAACAAAGTGACAGTGAGAGTGCTGAGAGACAGGCAGTAGAACAGGGGCTAAAGCTAGTGAAAGACAAATTAAAATAAAAGCAGTACCGGCACAGTGGACCACTAATTTGACTTTCAATAAGTTAGAAACATTTTCATCCCCTACAGGTGCAAATCATTCTATTCCTACAGGAAGTCCAGAAATAGATTATCTTGAACTTTTTATAGATTCCAACTTTTGCGGAAAAACAGCGGAGGAAACCAACAGATATGCAGCTCATATTCAAGCTAAAAAGGCGGATCCAAAATGGGAAGTTACAAATTCAAGGGAGATACAGGTTTATTTAGGTATTTTGATATATATGGGGATGATGCCTTTACCTGAAACCAGAGATTACTTTTTGGGGGATTTTTGCATTTGTCCAATTGTAAGACAAGCAATGACGTTGCTCCGCTTTCAAAAGATATCGCAGTACCTTCACCTGAATGACGAATCTGCTAGGTCACGATTAGGGGTAGATTCTTGCGATTATCTGTATAAATATGACTTGCTTTAGACAATCAAAAAGTTTGCGAGTGTCTACAAACCAAATCGTGAACTTTCTGTTGACGAAGCGATGATAGGCTTCAAACGACGCGTCTTTCTAAAACAATATATGCCTGCTAAATGTACAAAATGGGGGGATAAAGGCATGAGGTATTGCAGACAGTAAAAGTGGGTATTTATTGAAATGTAAAATCTATCTGGGAAAAAAGGAGGCGAGAAACAGCGATCTTCTACTTGGGGAACAGGTTGTTTTAGACATGTGTTAAAAATATACAGGATTTTGGCATTACGTATATTTTGATAATTTTTTACTTCGACGCGGCTAATGAAATTACTTTTGGACAGTAAAATCTATGCGTGTGGTGCAACTCGTGCTGGAAGGAAAAACTGGCCAAAACAATTTTCAAAGCCAAAACAACTGAAATTGAAAAGGGGCTAATCTCGCAAACTGCAACATGAAGGCGTAACTGCGGTTGTTTGGCATGATAACAGGGACGTTCTTTATTATCTACAAACTCGTAATATGGCAGGGATTGATCTGGCAGACCAAAGGAGGGAGTATTACGGTGTCGGCCGACCCTAAAAAAAGTGTGGAAATATCTGTTCAATTTTGTAGTGAATGTTGCTATCGTTAATAGTTTTATTATATACGACATTTCGAACAGACCTACTTCTACAGCTCATGGCAATAGGCTTCTTTACTACAGGCAAAACTTAGTGCAACAGTTAATCGCAGACTTCACGTCGCGTAAGCGAGCGGGATTTCAGCGTAGCCTACCTTCTGCTACTCCTGCACCAAGTTCTCCTCACACCCTCGTAAAAATTCAAGGCCGGGTGAAATCGTGTGCTCAGTGCATAGTGAAGAAAAGGAAAACACCATCAGGTCGTGGCATACAGTCACAACACAAGTGCAAACAGTGTGACATTGCGTTGTGTAGAATTGGGTGCTTCCTCAATTATCATGAGGCAAAGGGGGTGGAAATTCAAAACTAATACAAGGGTGTACATACGCAACCATTAATAATCTTAAGTTTATATATAACATTTGTAAGGTGCAAGAGAATAGTCTAGCTAACATTTTATGGACATGCTGCAATATCTTCACTGCAATAATGGCAGGGATGTAAACATTTTAAGGGTGAGTACCATAATAATTTTCCAGAAATTATTGCATTTATTTTACTTAAGTATAGCAGATTTTATTCCGGTTTTTAATACCCTAAAGTAACGAATTCCATTGTCATTAATATTGCTGAGTTATAAAGATGCATTGCAAAGGGGTGCATGTATATAAGTGTTGTTTGTCTACAAAGGGGTTAATGTTTGCAGTTTTAAATTATTGAAATAATATTTAATCCTATTTACTTCAAACCAATTTTAAATGAGTTATTAATTAATCAATTTCATTTAGCTACTAAAACATATAATTATGCGTGTATATAGGCCACTTTTAGTTTAACATCTGTAGTAGCAGCTCAGAATTTAAATGGACACAATTCTGCTTGGAGAACAACTAGCTAATACTCAATGCGCAGCAAAGGGTTAAAGACCCTCCGCGTGCGCGCAGAAATAAAAACTCACCTACTGCTCCTCGGAGGTCGTAGTCCTAGGATGCTTTTGGGACAAGCCGCGCTCGGTGGCGCCCTACACCAGTAGCCACCCAGAACCGATTCTATGTGCTTGAATCGTTTCTGGCACTGAGCGCGTGGGCTCGAGGAGCTTATGGAGACTGACCAACTCCATAACAAAAACTCGATCCCAAAGGTTAAGCAGATGGTTATTTTGAGCCGACCTTCTAAGTAGACAGTTTATCCCCTTTATTCATAGCTATTCTAACCTAAAATTTACGTGGTGTACGATCGCATAGAGCGGAACTGCAACTTTTATTGGGTTCCCATCCACCTATAGTCGTGTGTTTGCAGGAGACCAAGCTTCCCCTCACGATCCTTTTCATCTCCGAAGGTATACTCCGGTTGGCTACGATCTTGCAACGAATGGGGGTTCTCTTGCTCATGGAAGTGTCATGATATTGCCGTGTAACGACGCCCATTTTCAGACTCTCACACTTACGCCTGACTTGCATGTTGTTGCCGCTAGGATTTTTATTTTCTCTCTGCTCCATTTGTTTACCTCCATCGTCTCCCCTCGCTAACGCGGACATTCTAAATTTCATGTCCGCTCTCCCAACACCATTTCTTCTGTTAAGAGATTTTAATGCCCATCACCCCCTGTGGGGTTCTCCAAAGGCATGTGCAATGGAATGCTTCTTTCCGACGTTTTCACTCAGTTCAACTTCTCCATCCTCAACACAGGCGAGCCTACCTTTCTTTCTGATTCTTCTGGTACATTCTCTCACTTGGACTTGTTGTTTGCTCTATTCTGCCTGCTTGTCGTCTGCAGTGGAACGTCGTCGCTGACACCTACTCCAGCGATCATTACCCCTGCATCGTTTCTGTTCTCTCTCACCACGTCCAGCATTCCTACCTGGCTATTCAGCAAA
This sequence comes from Deroplatys truncata, assembly GCA_030765065.1. Classification (NCBI taxonomy): domain Eukaryota; kingdom Metazoa; phylum Arthropoda; class Insecta; order Mantodea; family Mantidae; genus Deroplatys; species Deroplatys truncata. Next base: position 401,820,545 of record CM060990.1, on the reverse strand, counting down.
GCGGACTGGAGACTATTCCAAGCTCGTGTGTTTTGAGGACGGGCCCTCCACTGACGTTAATCAAATGGTGCAGCACCTTACCCCTACGATTCTATCTGCATCCACACGTACAATTCCCCGTTCGTTCTCCCACCCTCGGCGTATTCCAGTTCCGTGTTGGACCGAGGACTGTCGGGACGCTGTTTGTGCCCGTAGAACCTCAGAATTTGGTTACTTTTGAACAATTGCACGCCAGTGCTCGTCGCATTATTCAGGAGAGCAAGAAGTCATCCTGGACTCGTTTTGTCGAGTCGTTTAATCGCTTCACGCCTTCCTCTGTTGTTTGGGATAAACTTCGTCGCTTCTCCGGTAAAGTGTCCCATTGTGCTGTGTCTGGCCTTTAGGTCTCCAATGCCAACATAGTGGAGCCGGCTGCCATAGCTAACACTCTGAGTGCTGCCATTGAGGCGGTTTCCAGTTGTGACATTTATTCCGTCGGCTTTCGCACTCTCAAAGAGCGGCAAGATTCCTAGACCTATAGTTTTTGGTCTCCTAATAAGGAGCGTTATAATGAACTTTTCAGAATGAGGGAGCTGAAGCACGCTATCCATTGCTCTAGGCACTTCGCTCCTGGGCCGGACGGCATTCATGTGCTGTTGTTAACGAGCCTTTCAGCCTACAGTAAACTATTTCTCTATCAGGTCCATAACCGCAATTGCCAAGACGGATACTTTGCTTCCTTTTGGCGCGAAGCCACCATTGACCATATAGTTAAGCCTGGAAAGGATCGCCATCTACCTTCCAGCTAACGCCCTATCTCCCTCACCAGCTGCATTTGCAAGGTGATGGAGCGCATGATCAACGAGCGGTTGACATGCTGGCTTCAGCCTCAGAAACTTCTAGCGAACGCTCAGTGCGGGTTTCGTCGCCAAAGCTCTACGGTCGACCATCTGGTCTGTCTGTTGACGCATATTATGAATTGATTTCTGAGAAAGTGTCAAACAGTGGCTGTTTTTTGACCTGGAGAAAGCGTATGACACTTGTTGAAGGGGCGGCGTTTTACGTACACCCCTTGCATGGAATTCACGCGAACGTCTTCCCCTATTTCCTCGGGAGTTTATGACCAATCGTATCTTTCGGGTACGTGTGGGCTCGGTTTTATCTAGTCATTTTATTCAAGAGATAGGTTGTACCGCAGAGCTCGGTACTCAGTGTCACACTTTTTGCGATTGCTATTAACCCCATTTTTGATTGTGTTCCTCCTGGCATTTCATCGTCCCTTTTCGTTGACGATTTTGCAATTTATTGCACTTCATGGCGTACGTGTCTGCTCGAACGCAGTCTCCAGAGCTGTATCGACCGCCTCTACGCCTGGAGCAACGCCAACGGATTTAATTTCTCCGGTGAGAAATCCGTCTGTTTGAATTTCTGGCGCCAAAGGCTTTCCTTTCGCCCTCTCACCATCTTGGGCCGGAGATACTTCCATTTGCAGACGAGGTGAAATTATTGGGGTTGATCTTTGATCGAAAGCTGAGCTGGACTTCGCACATTTCACTTTTAATTGGGAAGTGTGACCGTTCTCTTAATATTTAACGTGTTTTAAGTGCCACATCCTGAGGAGCAGGTCGGACAGTCCCTCTGCGTCTGTATCGCACTTTGGTCTAATCCAAGCTTGATTGCGGGTGCGTTGTCTATTCATCGGCGCATCCATCTGTGTACGTTGCTTGAATGCCATTCACCATCGTGGCATAAGATTCGCTACAGTTGCCTTTCCAACTAGTTCTGTACGCAGTCTGTGCGCTGAAGCTGCAGAGGCTCCGCTGCCCTTCAGGCGTGTGATGCTTTTGTGCAGCTATGCATGTTGACTCTCAAGATTGCCTGACAACACGTCCTTCGAGTTTTTTTCGAGGATTCGCTTAGTCGGCAATATTTAGTTAGCTGCTCTGCATTACTTCCTCCAGGGGTTCGATTGCGCCAGGTTCTTCGGCATTTGGACGTTATGCCAGCGCCAACCCTTCCCATGCGGGAAACGCGGTTTCCTCCTTGGTTGCGCGCTGAGGCCCACTGTCACCTTGGGTTCACGTCGATGCCGAAGAATGAGAACCCTTCTTCAGTCCTTAGATCCGACTTTTTAGAACTTCAAGCGCAATTCGTGGAATGTCATTTTATGTATACTGATTGGTCTAATACTCATGTTGGAGTAGGGTGTGCCTTTATTTTCGGTCGTCATAGTGTTATCCTTCGTTTACCGTACAATGCTCGATTTTTACCGCCTAATCTTTTAGTGTTTATTAGTCTCTTTTACACATCCAGCGGCACGGCTTACGATACTGTGTTGTTTTACGGACTTTCTTGGTGCCCTTCAGAGTATTAACGCGCTGTACAATTACCACCCCCTCGTACAGCGCATACATGATCTGCTCTACTCGCTGGGTGTTTTTGGCATCAGTGTCTCCTTCGTGTGGATTCCAGGTCATGTGGGGATCTCAGGGAACGAGTCAGTCGACGCCGCTGCCTAATCGTCAATCTTATCACTCAAATGTTTTACCTCTGTTGTTCCTTCCACGGATTTTTATGTTATTTTACGTCACCATATCCTCTCGCTTTGGCGCGATGAATGGACGGCCCTCCGGGGGAACAAGTTGCGGGAGGTTAAACCTCTTCCGTTAGTCCGGGGTACCTCTTCTCGTTAGTCTCTTCGGGAAGAGGCAATTTTAGCTCGTTGACGTATTGGTCATTGCCTTTTTAGCCATAAGCACCTACTCAGTGGTGACCCCGCACCACTTTGTGAGCAGTGTGATGCGCCCTTAACGGTACGTCACATCTTAGCAGAGTGTCAGGTTTTAGCTCATTTGCTTCTTGGTCTGTCTCTGCCTGTTGGCATAGCCAACGTTTTGGCAGACGACGCGTATACTGTAGAATGTCTCTTACATTTTATTGGTGACAGTGGTTTTAGTCGGCGCATTTGATGCGCTGGGCGTCTTTTAGTTTTGTGATTTTCTTTTGTCTGTTTTATTGGGGGAGGCGGCGCCGTGGCCGAGTGGTTAGACCGCTCGCGTCCCACCGAGGCGGTCCGGGTTCAATCCCAGGGACCTGCATGTGGGATTTGTGGTGGACGAAGCGTAGTCTGGGCGAATTTTCTCCGGGTTCTCCGGTTTCCCCCGCCATTCATTCCACCAACTGCTCCATCATCACCTTTCCTTTCATCCATTTCACCAACATTTCGTTTCATCTACTTCCTTCATCCCATACCAGGCATTGGGCTGATCACCCATTCTGGATGCTCTGTCTGATCCACGAGTGTCTGCTCCTCGACGGGCCTCTGACCAGACACCAGCTTGTAAGTCCTGGGGGGTGAAAGTCCTACATAAGAGGAGGGTAAACAGATAATGAATGAATGAATGTTTTATTGGGGCTGTTCTCCCCACGGACGTATGGTGCTCTTGTCGCTTGACTTCTACAGTTCCTGACACGTCGTTTGCTCTTTTATTGTATTATTCGACATGGTTTTAGTGTGGTGTCTTTTGCAATATACTGTCTCTTTTTTAGTGTTTTAGACTAAGCGGGTTGGTGTCCCGCATTTTAGTTTCTGGATTTTAAATCTTATACTTTGTAAGGGTGCTGATGACCTTAGATGTTTACCATCCTTAAAGCCCATCTCATCATCATCATCATCATCATCATCATCACAACAAGGACTACACTACTTATTTCAAGACGGCGAGATTATGTAATTAGACAACAGATTTTATAAAAGTGTATCCAATTGCTTACACATGTTGCACAGTCACAGTCACCAGGAGGAGTCGCTCATCAAATGGAGTAGTTTTTAATTTTCATAATTGTTCTTGATTTTATATAACTAGAAAATATAGTGCAATGTAACCAAATTTGGGGAACGTGTGGTCATAAAGTACGATACATGTATCATTTTGTTTTACTGAGTTTCAGAACATAAAAATTCCACATATTGTAAATTTCATATTAATAGGTGATTAGGAACCTATGTATTATTGATGTGATGTGATAGTATCTTTAAAGGGTTCAATAGTTAAAGAAAGTTCAATTGAAATTCTATGTTATAGTAATTTGGAAAGCTCGACTGTGCCGTTTAATTTAATTTGTCACAATGAAGTAGGGAAGGTGATTTAAGGTTAAATGAACGAAGAGGTAATAACTAAAAGAGTACTGAAATAATTATATTACAACAAGTGCTACTTAAATGTTAAAAGAGTCAAGATTTAATATATTCAATTTCTATTCTCATTACATTAATCCTAAGAATAAATTATTTAAAGGAATTTTTTGTTAAGGTAATTTGTGTGCAACATTCATGTTTCCTTGGACCATGAGTAAAGGTTTTAGGAAAGTAATATGTGTAAGCTCTGCATACAAAAGTACTTAAAGTCCATTATCTGCCGCGGTTAGGGAAAATATGATAAAACAATGTATGTCACATGGTAGAAGCATTGGCTTTTACGTAATAAAAGGTGGCATGAAAAGGACAGTTACAACGCCAACGGAAAATATATAGTTACAAACTAATCCCGGTTACAATGACAGCAAGGTAACAATCCTTAAGATTAAGCAACCACTTCGTGGGATTCGCTTCCATATAGCTGAAGACGTATTTACAGGAACCGACCGCTCTCTTCGCCGATCAAGAGATTAGGCAATGCCGACGGGAACCCACAGCCTCCGTATCACTCGGAATAGGTTTTACTTAACGCTTGTGTTTGATATATGTTATACCAAGTTATAACTTATAGGTACTTCTGTGCAAATGTGATAACGTATTTTATTACAATATAGTATAATATGATCTGCAAAATCTACCATATTCTCTTGTTTTGTCTGTTTTAATAATGCGAATAGTAATAATTAAACCTTAAGCTAATCTTAAGACCTGAAGAATTTGTAGCAATAATTAAGTATCTACATTCGTTGACTTTAAAACACCATACATTTCAGTTGGTTGTAAATCAATATTGCAAATACTGAAAGAACAAAGTTTAGACCGTAAAACCTTTGCAATTATTAAACAGACACTAACCGATACCAGTGCTAAAATTAAATTCATGGGGAAATTTCTGAATCCTTGAAGTAAAAATAGGAATAACACAAGGAGATGGACTTTCTCCAGTGCTTTTCAATTGTGCTCCAGAAAAAGTAATACAAGAGTGGCATTAATACAAAAAAATTCTGAAAATGAATCTACCGATTATATTAGGCAGAGGAAAATTAAAGATAGATTGCCTAGTATACGCCTATGATCCAGCAATCCTCACTTGCGACATCGCAGCAGGTCAAAAGGAGATTGAACTATTAAAAACGGTAGAGAAAAGTGGTTCACAATTATCCTTTGAAAAAACTGAATCCCTTTCGTGCAATAAACAAACACCAAAATACTGAAAATCAAATGTGTAAAATTAAACGAGCTTCACAATTTAAGCACCCTGGTGAAATAATTCAGAAAAATAGAATAGAAACTAAAGGTAATTAAAGTTGATGCCAGAAAATGCGAACAGCATATCGGTTCATTCAACACATCTACAATAAGAAGTGCATGTCTAAGCATAGAAAATTAAGATATTATAACACTGTAATTAAATCAGAGAGCCTCTATAGAGAAGAAGCAGTAATTTTGAACAGAATAGCACACACGAAAAATATTGCGAAAAAAGGATTCATAACTACAAGAGAAATGTTAAGTTCATGAGTCATAGGTGAGTATTACATACTCAGAATTAAAAATGAAATAAAAATATATACGGACATTTAGAGTAACACGATAAAACGAGGTCGCCCTCCGTGGTGTAGTGGTTACCATGCTAGCCTCTAGTTTCCGAGGTCGCGGGTTCAAATCCGGCGGAGGGCGATGGATTTTTTTCGGGTGTAAAAATGCTTAGCATGGCTTTCTTCGGAAGGGAAGTAAAGTCGGTGGTCCCGTGTCGTAGATTGACGGCGCGTAAAATAATCCCAAGCCTAATAAAGAGGCCTCAAAGTAAAATTGCTGGTCTTTCACGCCCAATATAGAACGGGACGCTAAGGACCACAGTAGTTAAAGGGCGTCCATATATAAAACTCAGTTTAATTTTAGTTTGAGAAAACAAAGGTTAACATTTTATAGACATATTAAACGAATCAATTCAAACAGGCTCACAAACCAAATAATTGAATTCTACGAAAATAAACGTAAACCACAAGTAGATACTATGAAATGCATTGCTGAAATAAATAGTTACTTAAAATTAGCAGTTGTCACGCAAAAGCATTCCTGAGCAGAGATAACTTTAGAATCAAAGTGAATAAGTGACAAGTTGACTAAATGGACAAACCGAAGATAGAAACAAACGAACTGGAACAACTTGGACAGACGAGAGAAAGAAAGCCCATAGTGAAGGGATGAGAGAACTGTGGATTCAGAGGAACACAAAGAAAGTCTCTAAGTATTTGCGAGTCTTATATGGACTCATTCGTTTTAAAAGAATGGCAATAATGACTTTTCTGAATGTTGGTATGTTCACGCATGTGTATAAGCAGCTTGAAAGATCAACTTGGAAATGGATAATAGAAATTTTAATATTCCAAAGCAATATTCTTTGAGAATGAATGGCAAAAGCCTACAATGAGTTTCAATTCCTCAAACAACTCAATGGAAAAATTACTTATTTCCTATTTTCTTCTCAATAAAATATATTCTGATAACGCATAATTTTGTGATCCAGAAGGTGCGAAAGCTATGTCATGATTTTTCTTTAAATAGACAAAGGGTTGTGTAACTTGGAAACCAATAAAGATAGGAAGAATTTGGTTATGGTTAAAATCACCATTTACGTCAATTATTTTTTAAATTGGCTATCTGTAATCCATTTGCTACTGTATTGACTTTATCGGATTATAAGTGTATGCGCATTCTTTCGGTTGTGTCCTTTTTCTTTCTTTTGTAGCTATATTCCTTTAAGAACTCTGGGTATGCAGGCATCTTTAAATTTGGTAGCACAACCAATTCCCGACAAAAACAGTTTTAAATAAGGAAAACTACTCTGACGCAACTGTAATTGGAACGCTGCCTCTATAGTTTAGCATTTTAACCAGTAGGCCAAGGAAATAATTTTCTAGTCAGTCCGAGGTCGTAACCAACAGACTAAATTAAGTTTTGATGCCTAGCCAGTCTTGCGCTTCAAAATTTATAACGATATCTTTCGCAATTGTTTCCTACAAAATCAGTTATTCTACAACTGCTTTAAAGTGTGTCTTAATTCTTGTAGAAAACTACATCGGTTCAACTTCTTGGTTCGAATCAATATAATTGAAGAAAAATGTTTTATAAGGATCTTTTGTATAATCATGTCGGGTTTAATGGTAATAGCTTTTGAGTGGCGCAAAAGCCATAGGTCATCAGCGCCACCATGCCTGGTTTCATCAACCGTCAGGAAATTTAGCTTGAAGGGCTTCAAACTAATGATTCGTAAGTTTTTACCCCATCGTTAACAACAATCACACTAAAACAACGGTTCCTTAACTATGATGACTCGATACATAAGTTTGTGAAGGTTGGCAAAGTTAATGTTTGCTACGTCTGTTTTCCGTGGCTAAGATTGTGGCTTTGTAAACAAAACATAAGCGCAACGTGTATGTTTAAACCACACTATGCCCCTTAATAATCACTGTAACCAAGTATAAAATGATATCTTCCTGTCTCGAACAGCATTCTCAATCGACTGTTGTCACATATAAAGCTGCCATGAACATAATCTGGCCAGTGTGCTACAATACTGGCAATTAATAAAGTTGCAATGTAAACCGTCTTAATATACTATATATTTCTGCATTATGTCCAGGGGTGACAAAATTCCACCGAAAGAACATGAGTACGGTCAATGGTGCCTACACTGCCAGGAAAATTTGCAATGGCATAAAATTCTTGGAGCACTGTGGCTGTAAGGAAACGATTGCTTCCGGTGCTTCCTCCACGTGTCTGCACACCGTGGATTTCGAAACTAGGTTGCAGTCACCATTAACAGGTCAGAATGTCCCCATTGAGAAATATCTGAATGTTACCAATAAGTACTGAATCGGTAAAACTGGCCGATTTCCATTCTTAGATATACCAGTCTAGGTTAAGTTCCTTCTAACATTTTCAATGCTACGTGTTTTGATAATCTCTAACGAGTCACATATTTTACATCATTATTTCGTAGAAATGACTATTTATAAACAGAATAACAGGTTCTGGACTTATAGTTTCAATAAGTTCCTAGAAAAACATTTCAGTATCAAAAATATCCATTGTTCGGTTACTGAAATGAAAGTAAATGAGATGCCGCTTCCCAAGAGCTTTAGTGCGTACATAACGTTTAAACTAACCCAGTGGAATGGCTCAGGCAGCAAAGTATGTGGCTCACTTGTGGGAGGACGTGGGTCCCATTCCTACGGGCTAACTTTCTTTCCCAGGGCTCCCGGATCACTAAGTGAACGCTGGGAAGGTTAATTACGTCCCCTGAATTTCTTGTCCCTCCATTTCATCTCCATTCTCATTTCACTTCACCTTTTAGCTGCTTGGTCATTTTAGGGTTGCAAGTATTGACAGGAGTCTCGACGTTGCATGGAAGGGAAAGGGATGCTCTCTGGAGCACTTCGTTCCCCGGGTTGTGGTGGTTTCCGAGTCCCGGGCCTCCCAGTCGGATGTGCAGGCCGGCAGGCGGAGGGGAGCCGCTTGTACTAGCTTGCATTCGGTGAGTTTCAATCTGAAAGTTATAGGGAACCTGCCCTCTGCCCTGTCGTGTTTCCTGATCGCCATCTGTCTCCTTTTACCTCACCCTTCTCTCCGAGGGGCGCTCCTTTAGAGGCCTAGGCACAAAAGATCTCCATAGGTCGAAGTGCTAAGTCCCCTCCGCTTCTAGTCCTAATCCTAGTTGTAACCTTTAAACAAGAACTGATGGACTGTAAATGATTTCAATGGAGGAAACTGGTGGCTCAAAAGTTCACGGAAACTTCGGTTATCAAAAGGATGACGCACATTGATGAAACAGAACTTCCGCTTTTGACGAGATGTCAAGAGCTTGAAGATTTTCAGTACCCGCACGATGGAGTGTGAAATAAGATAGAGAAAGTCATGCGAAGATTATGCATTAGGAGTTTCTTGGCAACCATTAGTTTTTCTTTCATTTACTTTCAGGTTTGTAAAACCAGGTGTTAGAGAAATGTTGTTCACACAGAGAATTTTACTGTTCACTTCCTGTATTTTGGTTACATGTAAAATAAGGAGAGTCCGATATGAAGGCGAGTGAGTTATTTTTGTGCTGTGTGTTAAAGTAACCCTCAACATCGGTCCTCCGAACCTGGATGTAATCTCCGTGCAGGCATGAACTAGCATTAAAAAGGTAATAGGTTTGCACAACAATTTGTATTAGTTGTTAAGTGTCAGATACAAATGCAAACGATTCACCATTTAGAAGCCATACTACGGCGTATTATAGCATGCATTAAACACACAATTGGCATCACTTAGGCACAGGAAAGATGACGTGATACGGATTGTAATAACACGCATCTCATTCATTGACATGCACATCCATATAAAATATGTAACGAATTACAGCGATTTGTAATTCGCAAGCTTACAAAGCAGCAAATTCCTTAGATTGTCGCAACCGCAAAACGCTATATATCGCGGGAACACACTAGCGCTATCTAACTCCTAAAGTCTCAATTACTTACGACGGTTCAACGTCATCAGCGTGTTTACCTATACACCCCTCACTTAGTAACGTAAAATTCGACGACGCTGAGAAATAGGAGATAATTAAAAGAAGAGCTACTCTCAAAGCCGGCTTGACACGTTTACAAACGTTTGTAGGTTTCGAAGGCAGCAACGCTGACACGTACCTCTTGCAAGCGAAGCTAAACAGACCGCTTGCAATAAACGAAGAATTCAAACAAATTCAGAACGAACTTCAACTAAATTCTGACGACGACGAATCTCACACCTCTTACCGTCAAGACTTCGAAGATGCTGTCGACTTATTAGAATTGAAGGTCCAAAGTGCCACAAATACGAAAGATCTGCGGGTGATTGTTAAAGTAGCATCTGAGTTATGAAAAAGATCACTAACAATATAAAACAGTAAAATCAACCTTCCTACTTTTAGTGGAATATTGACTACTTGTTTGCATTTTAAGGACACCTTCGAAAACTTAATTGTCAATAACAATGATCCGTCAAACATTGAGAGATTTCACTATATGGTTCACTTACCAAGTTGGATCACACGAGGTTGAGATTCGGCAATTGATAAATACGTTTCAAGGCAGTGGAGATGCACTTGCAGCTCTTAATGTTCAGCCTAGTATTCTGGATCTTCTTTTGTGTGAACTCTTCTTATCCAGGCTCGATAAGAAATTAACACTGAAGTTTGAAACCATCCATTCACATGTGGATTCCGTGGAATTTAAGCAAGCAGTTCGGTATTTTGAAAAATACTGCCAGACCCTACAGCTTTGTGGTTCAACTCAATCTTACAAGCAGAATCAGAGCCAGAATCAGGTCAATAAACCTAAACAACGATCATTAACTCAGATTTTGTGCGTCACAGTAAGAGAGCAATGCTGTATTTATTCGTAAGAACACCAGCTATACAAACGTCCAGACTTACTTCCACAAGCTATCTCCCGAAGAAACGGCGAAGTTTGTAAGGGCTAACAAATATTGCAGTAATTGTCTCAGTTCCTCTCACACTTGGAATGTATAAAGGTCTGCAATGACATGCAAAACATGCAAAAAATACCACCACACAATGCTGCACGGTAAACTTGAGCCGTCAATGGCACCTTAACATGGAATGTATAGTTCTTCTGAATATTATGCTAATATTCGCACTTCAGCTATTTCTTACGAAGAGTGAAATATTCCAAGTGAGATAACTCTAGCAGATTTTCATTTCTACCTCCCTCAGAGAGCATATCTGTTAATCGGTGCACGATTTCTCCTAGGACTGATGATGCCTGAGAAAGAGTCATCCGGGCTATCCTATTTTTTGGAATACACATTTTAGATGGTTTCTCAGCAGAGAATATTCTCAAAGAGCTCAGCAAGCCAAGAATATACAACGAGAACACGATTGACTTTTCGCGAGATCAATAGTTAGTTAAGAAACCCAAATTAAACTGTTTTGGAACGTTGGAGAGGTAAGTAATGTACCGTTATCCCGCATAAAAGCGAGAGTGCGAGAAATTCTTCAACAAAACTACCAAAAGAGATTAAACTGGAGGTTTAATTGTTGAATTACCTCTACGCACAGAGTTAAATCTAGAAAATTCATTGAACACTGCCACTTAACGCTTTGACTTCCTGGAGAGAAAAGTGCAAGCAAATGAGAAGCCTCGTAAAGATTATGTTTAATTCATGAGCGAATGTCCATCCCCTGGACACATGATAGAGCAGAAAATTGAATTTTTTCTTCAAGGGGCAGATTACTTCATCCACCATCATGCTGTTCATAAAGAACTAAGTAGCCCAAACAAGACAACAGTAGTTTTTTATATCTCAGCTAAAACTGACAACGGAATTATCTAAATAAATGTTAATGATACGACCTACGGTACAAGAAGATCCCTGCTCACTGAACACACGAACCCATAGAATAGCTTTTAATCCGGATATTGAGAAAATACATCTGGCCATTAAATGTCGTCAAATGCTTGGGCAAGATAAGGAAGTGCACTTCCCTAGAGCAGCTTCCACCCGAAAACACCACTTTTACGTAGATAATTGTCACTGTCGTACGGAAATTCTGGAGGAAACTCTACAGTTGCGTCCCCCCAGGGGCTCACCTTGTGTAAGTACCGGTTTGGCGTACCCGGGGTGTCCGAGCCACTCATCATTATCATCATCCCTCCACCCTCGTCCGATCGAGGTGGGTTCGTCCCCGTAACCGGGGGACTCAAGGTAGGCTCTCGTGCGTTATTTGTATTTCGTTCCATGCCATCCCTCGCCATCGTTTCCCTCTTGTCTAGTCTCTTTCCGAACATTTCACACCACGTCCATTCATTCACACATCTATTTTCCTTCTTGGACGGCCTAACTTGCGTGGGAAACGCCCACGCAGTTTTTGGTTTATTTTACCATTCTATTTATTTTAATCCTCCGTGGACGCAACCTGACAGATACCCGCAAACGGGGTGTACAGCTGGGTGAGCGGGTAATGGCGTCATCCCCACCACCCGGGGTCGTCATGTAGGGCCTGTGTTCGTATCCGCTGTTCAACTGCACTCCCGCGGGAGACATTGCATGAGGTACTGAATTACGACGGCCATTGGGTCCCTCTGTCTATGTTCTGGGAGGTGTGACCCTGGGATGAGCCTGGTATAGATAGGCCACTCACCCAAGCCGGGGTAACGCCCGGGAAGTCAGAGGCTGAAGTCGGAGACGGTTGCAATGGTGGAGGATTTCTGTCGCTAAGGAGCCCTCTTTCTCCATTACTAACAACAAGCTCGTAAAGTCTTTGTAAAAGAAGTAGCACCACCGACATATGGTTGTTACTTGGTCATTTCACGAACAGAAGAAAGACAAAGTTTTGAGAAGTTGAAACCTTTTATCGTTTAGAAGGGCAGTGACGCTATTGCTTGTGCAATTCAGTCCTGCACTCGTCTACGCAATGGTTACTTATTAGTACCAACTACGTCCGATCAGCAAAGTAAGACCTTGTTGCGCGCTACGCTTCTCCACAGTTATCCCATCCCTGTGGAGAAGTACCTCCCTTTGAATTCCTGTCGAGGCGTCGAAACCACCCATAGCCTCGATGGTATGTCGGACAATGAACTCGTCGACTAACCTTCAGATCAAAGGGTGACAGCAGTGCATTGAGTGCAGACCAAACACGACGGAGTATTAGTACCCACTCGTACCCTGTTTATAACGTTTGATGGCGTCGATCTGCACACGATCAATTCAGAAGGGCACGGACGTATTGCGGTGAGGCCCTGCATTCCAACACTGCTGCGTTGTTTTAAATGCCAACGTTTTGGGCATATGCAAGTCTAATGTAAAAGTGCCGTTACCATTTGTGTATCATGTAGTCAGCCCTCACACGAAGGTACCTGTTCAACAGACCCGTCTGCCTTAATTGCAAAGGCTCTCATTCTGAGTCATTTGCCGACTATCCGCGGTACTTGGACGAGAAGCTCATCCAAAAGATCCGGGTGAAGGAGAAAATCACCTTCTCTGAAGCCCGGTGGCGTTTGCATGCGCGCCAACCTTCGCTCCTGCGATCGGTTACATTTAGTTCTGTTGTTGATTCGCCTGTACCCCGGAAGGATGCCGAAACACAGACCTGGACCATGACTGCATTGACCGCCACTAGCATCCGGCCGTCTATTTCTGGCACAGTTATCAAGCCATCTATAGCTGGCCTACGGTGCTGTTGTCGCAAGGTACTGAAAAATCAAAGCAGAAACTTCGTAGGGAAGATTTTCTGAAGGATCCTTCCGCGCACGCGCAGTAAAAATGTTCACCTTCTCCTCCTCGAAGGTCGTAGACCCAGGATGCTCCTAGGACAAGCCGCGCTCTGCGGCATCCCTTACCCATTGTCATCCAGAACTGCTTCTCGGCGCTTGAATCGGTTACGGGCTCTGAGCGCGTGGGCCCTCCCTTCCGAGGAGCCAATGGAGTCTGACCAAATCCATATAAAAAGCCCGAGCCCGAAGGTTAAGCAGAAGGTAATTTTGAGCCACCCTTCTAAGTATACAGGTTATGCCTTTTTCATGGATATCCTGACCTGGAATTTACGTGGTGTACGATTACATAGGGCGGAACTGCACCTTTTATTTCGTTCCCACTTACCTATGGTCGTGTGCTTGCAGGAGACCAAGCTTCGCCCTCACGATCCTTTTGCTCTCCGAGGGTATAGACCGTTTCGCTATGATCTTGCACCGGATGAGGGTACTCCTGATCATAGAGGCGTCATGATATTAGTGCATAACTACGCTCATTTTCAGGCTCTCACACTTACGTCCGACTTGCAAGCTGTTGCCGTTAGACTTGAATTACCCGGCTTTATTTTCCACCCCCAGAGGCTTACCTTGTGTGAGTACGGGTTTGGCGTACCCGTGGTGCCCGAGCCTTTCGTTGCTATCATCATCACTCCACCCTCGTCCGGTCAAGGTGGTTTCGTCCACGTGAGGGGGACTCAAGGTAGGCTCTCGTGCGTTCTGTGCATTTCATTTGATGACGCTCCTCACCATCGTTTCTTACTTCTCTCTTCTATTTACGCACATTTCGCCCCACGTCCATTAATTTACACATCTATTTTCCTTCTTAGCCGACCTAACTTGCGTGCGAAACTACCACACACTTCTTGTTTTATTTTAACATTCTATTTATTTTAATCCTTTCGTGGACACAGCCTGACGGATACGCGCGCACTGGGTGCGCAGCTGGGTGAGTGGATAATGGTGTCAAACCCACTACCTGGGGTCGTCCTGTTGGGTTTGTGTTCGTATCCACTGTTCAAATGCAGTCCCGCGGGGGACCATTGCATGAGCAGCTGACTTCCGAAGGCCATTGGGTCCCTTTATCTATGTTCTGGGAGCTGTGACCCTGGGATGAGACTTGTATGGATAAGCCACTCACCCAAGCCGAAGTAACGCCCGGGAAGTCAGAGTTCGAGTTTGGAGACGGTTTCAATGGTGGAGGAGTTCTTTCGCTATTGAGCCCCCTTTCTCCATTACTAGCAACAAGCGCCGAAAGGTTTATCTAACAGAAGTAGCACCACCGACGTCTGGTTGTTACTTGGTCATTTCACTAACAGAAGAAGGACAAGGGTTTGAGAAGATGAACTCTATTATAATTCAAAAGGGCACTGATGCTATTGCTGGTACGGTGCAGTCCTGTACTCTTCTACGGAATGGTTCCTTATTAGTCAAACAAAGTCCGATCAGCAAAGTAAGACTTTGTTGCACGCTACGCTTCTCCACGGTTATCCCATCCGTGTTGAGAAGCACCGCACCTTAAATTCCTGTCGAGGCGTCGTTACCACCCATAACCTCGGTGGTATGGTGGACGAAGAACTAGTCAAACATCTTTCCGACCAAAAGATAATGGCAGTTCACCGAGTGCAGGCTAAACGTGAGGGAGTGTTTCTACCTACTCGTACCCTGTTTAGCACTTTCGATGGCGTCGATCTGCTCACTAGTATTTCAGCAGGGTACGAAAGGATTGCGGTGAGGCCCTATATTCCCAGAACACTTTGTTGTTCTAAATGCCAACGATTTGGGCACACGGAAGTCTGTTGTAACATTGCCGTATCCATCTGTGCCTCATGTATCCAGCCGTCACACGATGGTACTTGTTCCTCAGCCCCCGTCTGCGGTAATTGCAAAGGGTCCCATTCTTCGTCATTTGTCGACTGTCAGCGGTACTTGGACGAGAAGGCGATCCAGAAGATCCGGGTAAATGAGAAACTCTCCTTCGCCAAAATCCGGAGGCGTTACCATGCACGCCAACCTTCGCTCCTGCGTTCGGGAACATTCAGTTCTGTTGTTGCCTCGCCAGTACCCCGGAAGAATGCAGAGACTCAAACCTGGACCATGACTGATATGACCGCCACTATCAACCAGCTATCCATTACAGCCACAGTAGTCAAGCCATCTAAAGCTGGTCCAAAGGTTATAAGATCACAGCGCAAGAAATCGAAGCAGAAATTTCCTAGGGAAGATTTTTTGAAAGACCCTCCACGTGCGCGCGGCAAGAAAAGTTCACTTTCTAGTCTTCCTCGAAGGTGCAGTCTCAGGATGTTCTTGGTACAAGCCGCGCTCAGCGGCCGCCTTCACCTATTGCCACCCAGAACCGATTCTCGGCGCTTAAATCGTCTTGTGGTATTGAGCTCGTGCCCCCCCTTCGAGGAGCCTATGGAGTCTCACCAACTCCATACAAAGAGCCAGGGCACCAAGGTTAAGCAAAAAGTTATTTTGAGCCGCCCTTCTAAGTAAGTAGTTTATCCCTTATATTCATGGCTATACTGACCTGGAATTTACGTGGTGTACGACCACATAGGGCGGAACTACAACCTTTATTGCGTTCCCATTCATTTATGGTGTGTGTTTGCAGGAGACTAAACTTCGCCCTGACGATCCTTTGTATCTCCGAGGGTATACTCCGGTTCGCTACGATCTTGAACCGGATGTGGGTACTCCTACTCATGAAGGTGTCATGTAATTAGTGTATAATGACGTTCATTTTCAAACTCCCACTCTTACGTCCGACTTGCAAGCTGTAGCATTAGGCTTCAATTACCCAGCTCTTTCTTTTCTGTTTGCTCTGTGTATTCACCTCCATCCTTTCCCCTCGCTCAAGCGGACATTCGAGTTCTCCTGTTTGCTCTCCCAACATCATTTCTTCTGTTGGGAGATTTTAACGCCCATTAACCCCTGTGGGGTTCGCCAAGAGCTTGAGCGAGGGGAACTCTTCTTTCCGATATTTTTGATCAGTTCAACCTCTCCATCCTCAATACAGGTGAACCTACTTTTCTTTCTGATTATTCTGGTACATTCTCTCACTTGGACTTTGCCGTTTCCTCACTCCAGCTTGCTATTCGTCTGCAGTGGAATGTCGTCGCTGACAACTACTCCAGCGATCATTACCCCTGTATCGCTTCTCTTCTGTCTCACCACGTCCAACATTACAGAATACCTACCTAGATATTTAGAAAGGCCGACTGGATATTGTATTCCAGCCTCTGTGTTTTCAGGAGCGGCCCTTCCTGACGTTCACCAAATGGTGCAGCACATTTCGTCTACGATTTTATCTGCCGTCGAACGCACGATTCTCCGTTCATTCTCTCACCATCGCCGTATTTCTGTTCTGTGGTGCAACGAGGACCGTCGAGACGCCGTTCGTGCTCGCGGAACTGCACTTAGGGTGTTTCGGCGACACCCTACACTTGATAATTTGGTTACTTTTAAACAATTGCGCGAAAGGCCTCGTCGCCCTATTTAGGATAGCAAGATGGCGTCCTAGAATATAGATCCGTCTGCATCAATTTCTGGCGCTGGAAGGCTCTTACTCCGCCCTCTGTTCACCTTGGGTCGGAGGTCCTTTCATTTGCAGACGGGGTGAAACTTTTGAAGTTGAACATTGATCGAAAGCTGAGCTGGACTACGCACATTTCGTTCTCTTAACCCTCCGTCAGTCGATAGGGGCCTGAGAGACCCGTGGCATTATATAAATGTTATAATTTTCGAACGAACGCACCTATGCAATTGCCTGACTAGGACATCTAACATTACACTTTGCGCGATTATTTGCTGCAGCGATAACCTTATCTGTTTATTTGTTTGGCTGGAGGAATGACTAATCAGCAGTTACGTGTCACACAGGTCAACCAGGCCCCGCGCGCTTGCTCTCGTTACATATTGTTGACAGATTTGCTTCTCATTAGCTTTTGTACAATATTGCTTTTCTATTGCAAGGAGCTGTTGCTGCTTCGTTACGAATACGAGTAAAAGGTACGATCTACAAAATTCGCTTGATTTGGAAGAAGTACATCGCCTACTTTGCGATGATGATGCCTTGCCTGTGGATGACAACTTATATGAATCAGATGATTCTGATTCAGAAGATATACTCGAAACGAGATCTTTAGATTCAGAAACTGGGCATGAAAATGAAGAGGAAGGCAGCTTCTGTGATAACATGTATTTTATAGGTAACATCATATGCTTATCATAGTAATTCTTCTTCTTCTTCTTCTTCTTCTTATTATTATTATTATTGACATACATTCTGTTATTTACCGGAAGAGATGAAAAAAATGAAAAAAAACACCTTGGAAAATAGCACAGACAAGAACTCGAAATATATTGACCAAACTTCCTGGTGTGGTAGGAGCTGCCAAAAATGCGAAAACGGAAATTGATTGTTGGAACCTATTTTTTACCGAAGATATATTTGATTTTATTGTTGAAAGCTCAAATACCTACATTAGCAGTGTGCAACACAAATTTCATCGTGAAAGAGACAGCAGACCTACAGATGTAATAGAAATAAAAGCTTTCCAAGGCTTATTGTACCTGGCAGGAATTTTTCGTGGTGGACGCCAGAATATTCACGATTTTTGGAGAACCGATGATCTTGGAATTCCTCTATTCCGAATGGCTAGGTTCGAAAAAGATTCAGTTTTCTAACACGCTGTATTCGCTTTGATGACAAAAGCTCAAGACTGGAGCGACGAAGATTGGATAAATTGGCTGCTGTTAGAGAAATGTTTACAGTGTTTCTGAACAACTGTCAGAACCATTATTCTCTTGGACAAAATGTAACTGTCGAAGAACAGTTGCCGGCATTTCGTGGTCGTCGTGGTTTTCGACAATATATACCATCCAAGCCAAACAAGTATGGCATAAATATATTCTGTTTGAGTGATGGAAAACTGTTTTATACAACTAACATGGAGATTTATTGTAGAACAGCCGTACGTACTATATTTGCAAACCGAGTTCGGCAGAGGCTGTAGTGCTGAGACTAACTGAACCAATCTCTGGCACTGGACGAAACGTTACTGCAAATAATTGGTTTACCAGTGTATCGCTGGTGAATGAATTGCGCAAAAGACAACTTTCTTTCGTTGGTACAGTGCGAAGGAACAAAAACGAATTACCCACTAATTTCACTTCTCCAAAACATTGCAGTCAGTACGAAAGCATATTTGGCTTCACAAAAAATGAAACGCTTGTTTCATATGTTCCGAAAAAGGGTAAAACAATAGATTTGCTCTGAAGTCTACATGTTTCATCCACACAGTTATCAGAAGGTGCTGAGAAAAAGCCTGAAATAATCCTGCATTACAACGACACTAAATCTGGAGTTGATGTAGTAGATAAATTGTGTGCTACATACAATGTAGCAAGAACAACGATAAGGTGGCCCATGGTAATTTTTACCATATCTTGAACATTGCAGGCATTAATTCTAGGGTTATCTTCCTTGGAAACCAAAATAAATATTCCACAAGGCAAGAGTATTTGAAATCACTATCTTTAGCTTTACTGTTACAACAGCTACAAAGGAGAGCAACAGCATCAAATCTACCCGGTGATTTGAAAGGCTTTTGACAATCTATAAACCTGAAGAATCCAGCGTAGATGAATTGTCAAATACCTCGCTATGCGCATTGAGAAGGAAACGATGTGAACCCTGCACAAAGACAAAATGAACTGCAAAACTAAATATGCATGTGGGAAATGCAACATCCCCCTGTGTTTGAGCAAACATGCTAAAATTATTTGCGAAAGTTGCTTAGTCGGGGAAAACACGGTTGAGATAATATATGATTCTGAGTAACTGAACATTTAAAATTACAAGTTGTATGTATACCTGCAAATGCAATGTATTTCTTTATACTTACTGTAATACAATTTATAACGTATATCTACTCATATTTTAGCTCGTATTTTTATTTTGCAACATAATACCTACTAATAAAAGCCTTCTACGCTTAATCTAAATAAAGGCTAAAACAGGGAAAAAGGAAATAAACGAAAGAAAACAAAATTACAAACAATAACAACAAAAATATAGCGCGGGTCTACTAGGCCCCGCGCGACTAACGGCGTTCTACCAAAGCGCGCGCCTGACGGAGGGTTAATCTTTTACGTGTTTTAAGTGGCACATCCTGAGGAGCTGATCGGACCGTTCTTCTGCGACTTTATCGCTCCTTGGTCCAATTCATGCTTGATTACGGGTGCATTGTCTACTCTTCCGCACGTCCATATTTGTTACGTCGCGTATATGCCATTCACCATCGTGGCATAAGTATCGCTACAGGGGCCTTTCCAACCAGCCCTGTACCCAGTCTGTATGCTGAAGCTGCAGAACGTGTGCTGTCCTTCACGCGTGAGATGCTTTTGTGTATCTATGCCTGTCGACTCTCAAGCTTGCCTGATCACCCGTACTTTTAGTTATTTTTACGAGGATTCGCTTGATCGGCAAAAGTTAGTTAGCTTCTCTGCATTGGTCCCTCCAGGGGATCGATTTCGAAAGCTTCTTCGGCATTTGGACATTACGCCAGCGCCGGCCCTTCCCAGGGGGTATCGCGGTTTCCTACTTGGTTGCGCGTTGAGGCACTCTGTCACCTTAGGATAACGTGGATGCCAAAGAATTAGACCCCTTCTTCAGTCCTTAGATCCGCCTTTTTAGTGCTTCAGGCGCAATTCGGGAACTTTCATTTTATATACACTGATGGGTCTAAGACTGATGGAGTAGGATGTGCCTTTGTTTTTGGTCAACTTGTTTTTAATTTTGGTTTACTGGAGCAATGTTCGATTTTTCCCGCCGAACGTTTTAGTATTTATCAGGTACGCTTATACGTACAGCGGCATGACTTACGGCAATGTGTTCTTTGAACAGACTCTCTGAGCACCCTTCAAAGCATTAATGCGCTGTACAATTACCACCCCCTCGTACAGGGGTGGTAATTGTACTGTATCCTCTCGCGTAGGCTTGATGAATGCGTGGCCCTTAGGGGGAACAAGTTGCGGGAGGTTAAAACTCTCCCGGATTTCTGAGCCGGCTCTTCCCGTTCTTCTCGTTGGGAGGAGGTCATTTTAACACGCCCTCGTATCGGACATTGCACTTTTTGTCATAGACACTTGCTTAGTTGTGATCCCACACCACTCTGTGACCTGTGTGCGGCACCCTTAACGGTGCGTCACATTTTAACAGAGTGTCAGATTTTAGCTGAACCACACTTATATGTGCCTCTGCCGGTTGGATTAGCCAACGTTTTGGCAGACGACGCGCACACTGTAGAATGTCTTTTACATTTTATCCGTGACAGTGGTTTTAGTCGACGTATTTAATGCGCTGAGCGTCTTTTAGTTTAGTGATTCTATATTGTCCGTTTTAATGGGGTTTTTCTCCCCTGGGGACATATAGCGCTCTAGTCCCTTAGCATCTACAGTACCTGACACGTAGTTTAACGTTTTATTGTTTGATTTCCATGTTTCTATTGTGGTGGTTTCATATGTTTTATATTGCTTAGCCTAAGCGAGTTTGTGTCCCCTTTTTTAATTTCTGGATTTAAGATTTTAAATTTCCTACATTGTAAGGGCGCTGATGACCTTGGCCGTTTAGCGCCCTTAACCCCAATATAATCATTTATCCTTTCTCTTTGCTCCATCTCATTACCTCCGTCGTCTCCCCTAGCTAAAGCTGACATTCAAGATCTCCTGTCCGCTCTCCCAACACCATTCCTACTGTTGGGAGATTTTAATGCCCAACACCCCCTTTGGGGTGCTCCTAGGGCTTGTGCAAGTAGACCGCTTCCTTCCAAAATTTTTTCTCAGTTCAACCTCTTCATCCTCAATACAGGTGGCCTATTTTTCTTTCTGATACTTCTGGTACTCTCTGTCCCTTTACCTTGCCGTTTACTCACTCCAGCCTGCTCGTCGTCTGCAGTGTAACATCGTCGCTGACACCTCCTACAGAGACCATTTACGCCTGCATTGTTTTTCTTTTGTCTCACCACGTCCAGCATTCCAGAGTACCTACCTGTATATTCAGATAAGCTGACTGAAGATTGTAGACCAGCCTCGTGTGTTTTGAGGACCAGCCCTTCACTGACGTTAACCAAATGGTGCAGCACCTTACCTCTACGATGTTCTCTGCCGCCGAACGCACAATTCCTCATTCGTTCTCTCACCCTCGGCGCATTCCTGTTCAGTGATGGAACGAGGGCAGTCGGAACGCCGTTCGTCTCCGCAGAACCGCGCTTAGGGTATTTCGGCGACAACCCACACTTGATTATTTGGTTACTTTCAAAGAATCGTGCGCCAGGGATCACCGCATTAATTAGGTAGGCAAGAAGGCGTACTGGACTCGTTTTTTCGAGTCTTTTAATCGCTTTAAGCCTTTCTCTGTTGTTTGGGAGAAACTTCGTCTCTTCTCCGGTAAAGTGTCGCCGTGTACTGTATCTGGCCTTCAGGTTTCCAATGCCCACATGGATGCGGCCGCTATTGCTAACACTTTGAGTCTGCCTTTGAGGCGTTTTCCAGTTCTACCCATTAATCCGCCGGCTTTCGCACACACAAAGACCGGTTGAATTCCGAGACCTATAATTTTTCTCAGGTATTAAGGAGTATTATAATGAACCTTTCACAATGAGGGAGCTGGGGCACGCTCACCATTGCTATAGTCAATCCGCTCCTGGGCCAAACGGCATTCATGTCCTGATGTTAAATCACCTTTCAGCAGACAGTAAACTCTTTCTCCTACAGGTCTATAACCGTATTTGGCAAGACGGCCTTTTTTCTTTCGTTTGGCCCGAAGCGACCATTGTCCGTATTCTTAAGCCTGGGAAAGATCGCCAACTTCCTTCCAGCTACCGCCCTATCTCCCTCACCATTTGAATTTGCATGGTGATGGAGCGCATGATCAACAGGCGGTTGACATGTTGGCTTGAGATTTAGAAACTTCTAGCGAACTCTCTTTGTGGATTTCGTCGCCGTCGCTCTGCCGTCGACCATCTGGTGTCTCTGTCGACGCATATCATGAACGGATTTCTGAGAAAATGTCAGACAGTGGCTGTGTTTTTTGACCTGGAGGAAGCTTATGACACTTGTTGTAGGGGCGGCATTTTACGTACACTCCACGCATGGAATTTAGGTGGTCGTTTTCCCATGTTTCTTCGGAAGTTTATGACGGATTGCGTCTTTCGTGTACGTGTGAGTTCGGTTTTATCTAGTCGATTTATTCAACAGAAGAGTGCACCACAGGGCTCCGTACTCAATGTCACTCTTCTTGCGATAGCTATCAACCCCATTGTTGAGTGTCTTCCACCTGGTATTTCATTGTCCCTTTTCGTTCACGATTTTGGGATTTATTGCAGGTCTCGGCGGACTTGTCTGCTCCAACGCCGTCTCCATAGCTGTATAGACCAGCTCTACCAGCTCTATGCCTAGAATAACTCCAATAGCTTTAGTGTCTCCGCCGAGAAATCGTCTGTATCAAGTTCTGGTGCTAGAAGGCTTTCCCACCGCTCTCTGTCCATCTTGGGCCGGAGATACTTCCCTTTGCAGACGAGGTGAAATTTTTGGGGTTCAACTTTGATACAAAGCTGAGCTTGAATTCGTACATTTCTTTTTTTTAAATTAGAGTGTGACCGTTCTCTTAATCTTTTACGTGTTTTAAGTGGCACATCCTGGGGAGCTGATCGGACCAACCTTCTGCGTCTTTATCACTGTTTGTTCCAATCCAAGCTTGATTAGGGTGTATTGTCTATTCATCGGCACGTCCATCTGTGTTACGTCGCCTTAATGCCATTCACCATCGTGGCATAAGTGTCGCTAAAGGGGCCTTTCCAACCAGTCCTGTTCCCAGTCTGTATGCTGAAGCTGCAGACGCTCCACTGTCCTTCAGGCGTGAGATGCTTTTGGGCAGCTGTGCTTGTCGACTCTCAAGCTCGCCTGACCACCCGTTCTTCGAGTTATTTTTTTTTGAGGATTCGCTTGATTGTTAATATTTAGTTAGCTTCTCTGCATTGCTCCCTCCAGGGGTTCCATTTCGACAGCTTCTTCGGCATTTGGACGTTACGACAGCGTCGGCCCTTCCCAGGGGAAAACGCGTTTTCTCCGATGATTGCGCACTGAGGCCCACTGTCACCTTGGGTTAACGTCGATGGCAAAGGACGAAACTCCTTTTTCAGTTCTCAGATTAGTGTTTTTGGATTTTCAGGCGCAATTTAGAGACTTTCATTGTATATATACTGATGGGTCTAAGGCTGATGTTGGAGTAGGGTGTGCCTTTGTTTTTGGTCAACGTAGTTTTACCTTTCGTTTACCCGGGAAGTGTTTGATTTTAACCGCAGAACGTTTTAGTATTTATCAGTCACTTTTATACGTCCAGCGGCACGACTCACGGCACTGTTTTATTTGTTCAGACACCCTGAGTGCTCTTTAAAGTGTTCACGGATTGTACACTTCCCGCCCGCTCGTACAGCGCATTCATGACCTGCTGCACTCGCTTGGTGCTTCTGGTATCAGCGTGTTGTTTATGTGGATTCCAGGACATGTGGGTATCTCAGGAAACGAGTTCCCTTGCTAAACAAATTCAGAATGCAAGGAGATATTCTTTGTGAAGAGAGCACCACGCTGATTAAAGTACATGGATTCTGCGATTCCTTTCTGTCTGCATGGAGTTTCCGTCTACGTAATATCTACGAATTACAAGGGCAAGGTACTCACACGTCTACTGCGTGCAAAGTCAAGGGTGACGCCACTGAAACAAATCTCATTTCTTTGCTTCTTTCTGTGCGGCGTGCTACTGCTAGTACGTCTCCTTAATAGAACGCTTAGAATTCTACATTTGACTGTAACAAGAATAGAACTCTGGACTGATTCAGAAATTACTGGCATGGCTAAAAGCATGTCCTACAAAATGGTAAGCATTTGTGGTTAATATAGTTTCAGAAATACGGGAAATGGTTCCAAAAGCCCATTGGCGCCACATAAGTTCACAGATAATCTCGCAGAATTTGTGTCGCGACTTATGCAACAAAAATTACTCTGGGATTGTAGACTGTGGTGGCATTGACCTAGTTGGCTGCAACTGGACCAATTATATTCGCCAACTAAAACGATTATCAACATCTCTACCAATATCCCAGAACAAAGTCTCATAACGTTACTTAATGTCAACCGATCTGATGATTTATTTCTGCATAATTTTTCAAAATTACCCCGGCTTCTAAGGGTTAGTAACAGTTAGTATCTCAGATCCATCTCCAACTGCAAGGAAGGTCACGATGATCGAGATACGTCATCGCCACAGCCTCAGGAGCTCAACAATACCCTCAACAGGTGTATTGGAATTGCACTATCCAGCTGCTATCAAAGGCAGATAGAATATCTCAAGACACAAACGGATATTCACGCTACCAGAGAATTAAGGAGTTTAAGCCTTATACTACCAAAACGATCATCTTCGAGTTGGAGGACGATTGCAAAATGCACTCTTACCATTCCTAGCTACCATTCCTAGCTACCATTACCAACACATGTTGCCACCTCAAAATCACCTTAGCAAACGTATTATCGTAGCTAAACAACTCAGATTACTCCGCGGAGGACCTCAATTGCTTATAGCACCTCTTGGATAAAGATGCTGGATCCCAAGGATTCGCTAGGCAATGAAAAAACACATTCAATCATGTCTAATTTGCTTCACACTGAGGCAATACCCAGGAAACTGAAAATGGGAAGTCTCTCGCAGTACAGAATAATGTCCTCCAGATCATTCCTGAACGCAGGAGTGGACTACGTTGGTGCATTCGTAATAAAATATGGCATTCAAAGGAGTAAAGTGATAAATAAAACTCTACATAGCAGTCTTCACTTGCATCGTAATCAGAGCTGTCCATATTGAAGTCGTATCCAGCCTATTCACAACTGCATGCATGGCAGCACAACGCTCTTTTGCAGCACGCCGAGATTGTTCTGTGAACGTCTACAGCGACAACGGGATCAATTTTATTGGTGCTGCAAGAGAGCTATGGGAGCTTCAGCAGTTTCTAAATGGCCTGATACAACAAAGAAATATTGTGGAAGCCACATCATGGCAAGAAATCAACTCGCACTTCACCCCCTCATCAGCATAGCACTTTGGAGCAGCCTGGGAAGCAATGGTGAAGAGCTTCAAATATCACATGCGAAAAACCATGGGTAACATAATTCGCACCTTCAATGATTGGATACCCCTTTCCTCCGAAATAAAAGCGTGCCCAAATTCTCGCCCTCCCTCGAGACCCAATAATAATCTTACCGATTCGTCCTGTTTAACACCTTCTTGTTTGCTTGTCGGTGAATCCCTCACAGCAGTTGCTGATCACGGTTCCCCCTTGCCACTCTGAATCTCCTGTTGCAATGGCAACATAATAGAAAAATTGCGCGGGACTTTTGGCAGATATGGTAAAAGGAGGACCCGAACACACCTCAACAGCGCCACAAATGGAGAAGAAACATCCGAATTTCTGCTGTGGCGATATAGTGTTCTTAAAGGAAAACAATCTACCTCCTATGCAGTGGCGAAACGGTGTGATATGATTCATCCTGGTGAGGATGCTCTGGCAAGAGTAATCGGTATTAGAACTGACTCAGGTGTAATCAAGAGACCCATCAGGAAATTGTGTGTACTTCCTTAATATGTCGATTTGTAAGATGTCAACTATGTAAAACTGTATTTCATTGAGCAATAGCATTCACTATTACACAGTTGTGTTTATGTATGAAAGGACAACCTTTGTTTTCCCTCCGTCAACATTTCATTATAAATATTATCTTAATCAAAAAGCAAAGCCTTTTGGTGTGGCCGCATTTTAGAGAAATGTTGCTCACAGCAGAGACCCTTTTTGTACACGTCCTTTATGTTGGCTGCATGTCAAAAAAAGAGTGACACACGTTGCATAAGATGGCGAATGACTTACTTTTCTTATATGTATTGAAGCGGGCCTCAACACTAGGCCAGGAGACGCCTTGCGAAGACATAATTAAATTAAATTTTAAGTATGGACGCTCTAAAACTGCTGTGGTCCTTAGCCTCGCATTTGATATTGGGACTGATTGTCCTGTAATTTTGCTCAGAGACCTCCTTATCAGCCTTGAGGTTATTCTACATGCCGTAAATCTACGACACAGGAACACCGGCTTTACCTCCCTTGCGAATGCCCTCAGAGACTCACTTTATGTAGGTACGTGTATGGAGCATCCGGGGTCCGGAGCCGTTCACCGACATCCTCATCCCTTCACCCCAATCCGGTCGAGGTGAGTTCGTCCTCGTGACCGTGGGGCACAAGGTAGGCCCTCGTACGTTCTTTGCAGTTCGTCCATGCCACCCCTCGCCATCGTTTCTTTCTTTTCTAGTCTATTTCCGACCATTACGAACCACGAGCATTAGCACATTTCTTTTTCTTCTTCGTCGGCATACTTTGCGTGCAAAACGTCCACACACTTCTTGGTTTATTTCATCAGTTTATTTCTTTTAATCCTCCGTGGACACAGCCTGACGGATACCCGCGTACTGGGTGCGCAGTTGGGTGAGTGGGTAATAGCGTCATCCCCAACACTCGGGGTCGTCATGTAGGGTGTGGTGTCGTATCCGCTGAACAACTGCAGTCATGCGAAAGGGGCATTGCATGAGCTGCTGACTTCTTACGGCCATTGGGCCCCTTTGTCTATGTTCTGGAAGGTGTGACCCTGCGGTGAGACTGGTATAGATAGGCTACTCACCCATGCCTGGGTAACGCCCGGAAAGTTAGAGTCCGAGTTCGGAGACGGTTGAAATGGTGGAAGATTTCTTTCGCTATGGAGACTTCATTCTCCATTTCTAATAACAAGCACCGTAAAGTCATTGTAACGGAAACAGCAGCACCGACATCTGGTTGTTATTTGGTCATTACGCGAACGGAAGACGGACAATCGTTTGAGACGGTGAACCCTTTTTATTATTCAGGACATTGACGCTATTGCTGTTGCGGTTCATTTCTCCACTCGTCTTCGTATTTGTTCATTGTTGGTTCAAACCAAGTCCGAACAGCAGAGTAAGCGTTTCTTGAGCGTCAGGCTTCTCCACGGTTATCCCATCCGTGTTGACCCCCAGGAGCTCACCTTGTGTGAGTACGGGTTTGGCCTACACGGGGTGCCCGAGCCTCTCATCGCCATCATCATCCGTCCAGCTTCGTCCGGTCGAGGTAGGTTCGTCCTCGTGACCGGGGCACTCAAAGTAGGCTCTCGTGCGTTCTGTGCATCTTATTCCATGACGCCCCTCGCCATCTTTTCTCTATTCTCTCTTCTATTTACGCACATTTCGACGCACGCCAATTCATACACACATTCCTTTTACCTTCTTCGCCGGCCTACCTTGCGTGCGAAACGCCACACACGTTTTGTTTTATTTTACTATTCTCTTTCTCTTAATCCTCCGTGGAAACAGCCCGACGGATACCCGCACACTGGGTGCGCAGCTGGAAGTGTGGGTATTGGCGTCATCTCCACCACCCTGGGTCGTCATGTAGGGCCTGTGTTCGTATCCGCTTTTCAACTGCAGTCCCGCTGGGGGGCCATTGCATGAGCTGCTGACTTCCGACGGCCATTGTGTCCTTCTGTCTAAGTTCTGGGAGGTGGGACCCTGGGGTGAGTCTGGTATAGATAGGCCACTCACCCAAGCCAGCGTAACGCCCGGGAAATCAGAGCCCGATGTTGGAGACGGTTGCAATGTTGGAGGATTACTTTCGCTATGGAGCCCTATTTCTCCATTATTGGTAACAGGCGCCGAAAAGTCATTCGAACAGAAGTAATACCACCGCCAACTGTTTGTTACTTAGTGATTACCCATACAGAGGAAGGACAACCCTTCGAGAAGGTGAACCGTTTATAATCCAGAAGGGCATTGACTTAATTGCTGGTCCGGTTCATTCCTGCACTCGACTACGAAACGGTTCATTGTTGTATCAATCGAAGTCTGAACAACAAAGAAAGATGTTGTTGCGCGCAACGCTCTCCACGGTTATCCCATCCGTGTTGAGAAGCACCGCACCTTGAATTCCAGCGAGGCGTCTACACCACTCACAGCCTCGACGGAATGTCGGATGATGAGCTGGTCGAATATCTTTACGACCAAAAGGTAACAGCGGTTCATCGAGTGCAGGCTAAACTCGAGGGAGTGTTGGCATCAACTCGTACCCTGTTATTTACGTAAAATGTCGTCGATCTGCCCACTAGTATTTCAGTAGTGTACGAACGAATTGCGGTGAGGCCCTATATTCCTAGACCTCTTCGTTGTTTCAAATGCCAACTTTTGGGTCATACGCATGTCTCCTGTAATTGTGCCGTTACAATCTGTGCATCATGTGGCCAGCCCGCACACGAAGGTACCTCTTCAACAGCCACCGTCTGCGTAAATTGCAAAGGGTGTCATTCTGCGTCATTTACTGACTGTCCGCGGTACTCGGACGAGAAGGCGATCCAGGATATCCGGGTAAAGAAGAAAGTCTCCTTCGCTGAATCCCGGAGGCATGTCCATGCATGCCAAACTTCGCTCCTGCGATCTGGTACATTTATATCTGTTGTTGCCTCGCCAGTACTCCGAAAGGATGCCGAAACATAGACTTAGACCATGACTGCATTGACCACCACTACTATCCGGCCATCCGTTTCTAGCACGTTTATCAAGGCCGCTGAAGCTGGTCCTAATTTTCCGAAGTCTCAAGCCGCCAAAAAGAATCCAAAGCAGAAACTTCGAAGGAAAATTTTCTTAAAGACCCTCTGCGTGCGCGCGGTAAGAAAAGTTCACCTTTTCCTCCTCGAAGGTCGCAGTGCAAGGATGCTCCTGGGACAAGCCACGATCAGCGGCACCCTTCACCAGTTGCCACCCAGAACAGATTCTTGGCGCTTGAATTGGTTTCTGGCGCTGAGCGCGTGGCGCCTCCCTTCTAGGAGCCTATGAAATCTGACCAACTGCGTACCAAAAGCCCGAGCCCCAAAGTTATGCAAAAGGTTAGTTTGAGCCACTGTTCTAAGTAGACGGCTTATCCCTTTTATTCATGGCTATCCTGACTTGGAATTTACGTGGTGTACGATCGCATAGGGCAAAAACTGCAACTTTTGTTGCGTTTCGATTCACCTATGGTCGTGTTTTTGAGGGAGACTAAGCTTCGCCTTCACGATCCTTTTTATCTCCGAGGGTATCAAATTAGGGCGTAACGACGTTCATTTTCAAACTTTCACTCTTACGTCCGACTTGAGGGCTGTTGCCGTTAGGCTTCAATTACTCGGCTTTTTCTTTTCTCCTTTCTATGTGTATTCAACTCCATCGTGTCCCCTCGCTCACGCGGACATTCGAAATCTCCTGTCCACTCTCCCAACACCATTTCTTGTATTGGAAGATTTTAATGCCCATCACCCCGTATGGGGTTCGGCAAGAGTTTGTGCGAGGGGAACTCTTCTTTCCGACATTTTAATCAGTTCAACCTCTCCATCATCAATACAGTTGAGCCTACTTTTCGGATTCTTCTGGTACATTCTCTCACTCGGACCTTGCCGTTTGCTCCATCCAGCTTGCTTGTCGTCTGCAGTGCAACGTCTTCGCTGACATCTACTCCAGCGATCATTACCCCTGTATCGTTTCTCTTTTGTCTCACCACGTCCAGCCTTCCAGAGCAGCTACCCGGCAATTCTTTAAAGCCAACTGGGGACTCTATTCAAGCCTCGTGTCTTCTGCGGACCATCCCTTCACTGACGTGAACCCAAAACCTTACGTCTACAATTCTATCTGCAGCCAAACGCACAATTTAGGGTTCGTTCTCCAACCCTCGACGTATTCCGTGGTGGAACGAGGACTGTCAGGACGCCGTTCGTGCACGTAGAGCTGCACTCACGGTTTTTCGGCGACACCCTAAATTAATAATGCCATTACTTTTAAACAATCGCGCGCCAGGGCTCGTCGTATTATTCAGGATAGCAAGAAGGCATCCTGGACTGGTTTTATAGAGTCTTTTAATCGCTTCACGCCTTCCTCTGTTGTTTGGGGTAAACTACGTCGCTTCTCCGGTAAAGTGTCCCATTCCACTGTGTCTACCCTACTGGTTTACAATGCCACCATAGTAGATCCGGCTGTCATTGCTAACACTCTGGGTGCTGTTTTCGAGGTGGTTTCCAGTTCTGAGCATTATTCCGCCGGCTTTCGCACTCTCAAAGACCGGTTTGATTCCGTGACCTATAGTTTTCGGTCTCCAAATCAGGAGTGTTATAATGAACTTTTCACAATAAGGGAGCTAGAGCACGCCCTCCTTTTATCTAGGCTCTCCGCTCCTGGGCCGGACGGCATTCATGTCGTGGTGTTAAAGTAACTTTCCGCCGACGGTAAACTCTTTCTGTTCTCTTACAGGTCTATAACCGTATTTGGCAAAACGGCGTTTTTGCTTCCGTTTGGCGCGAAACCACCATTGTATCTAACCTTAAGCTTGGGAAGGATTGCCAACTACCTTCCATCTACCGCCCTATCTGCCTCACCAGTGTCATTTGTAAGGTGGTGGAGCGCATGATGAACGGGTGTTTGACAGGTTGGCTTGAGACTCAGAAGCTTGCAGCCAACGCTCAGTGCGAATTTCGCCGCCACAGCTCTACCCTCGACCATCTGGTGTATCTGTCAACGCATATTATAAATGGATTTCTAAAAGTGTTAAAATGTGGCTGTGTTTTTTTTACCTAGAGAAAGCTTATCACAGTTGGTGGGGCGGCATTTTAAGTACACTTCACGCATGCAATTTACGTGGCCTACTTCCCATATTTCTTCGGGAATTTATGGCGGGCCGCGTCTCTCGTGTACGTCTGGGCTCGGGTTTTGTCTAGTCGTTTTATTCAAGAGAACGGTGTACCGCAGGGCTCTGTACTCACTTCACTTACCTGTGTTTTATCTGTGGCGGGCGCTAATGACCTTTCTGGTTTTGCGCCCTTATTTCCCCCACTTCTCTCATACTCACTCTCTACTCGTGTCACGCTTTTTGCGATTGATATCAATCCCATTGTTGATTGTATTCAACCCGGCATTTCATCGTTCCTTTTCGTTATCGATTTTGCCAATTATTGTAGTTCACTGCGGACCTGCCTGCTCGAACGCCGTCTCCAGAGCTGTATCGACCGTCTCTACGCCTGCAGTAACGCCAACGGCATTAATTGCTCCGCCTAGAAATCCGTCTGTACAAATTTCTGGCGCCGGAAGGCTTTCCTTCCGCCCTCCCTCCATATTTTGCCGGGAATACTTCCGTTTGCAGACGAGGCGAAATTTTTCGGGTTGATCTTTGATAGGTGCCTGAGCTGGACTTCGCACATTTGCTTTTTAAAAGCAAAGTGTGGCGGTTCTCTTAATCCTTTACGTGAGTTAAGTGACATATCCTGGGGAACAGATCGGACCGTCCTTCTGCGGCCTTATTGCTCTATGGTCCCATCCAAGTTTGATTACGGGTGCATTGTCTATTAGTTGGCACGTCCATCTGTTTTAGGTCGATTGAAGGCCATTCAGCACCATGGCACAAGAGTCGCCACAGGGGCCTTTGCAACCAGCGCTGTCCCCAGACTGTATGTTGAAGTGAAGAGCCTCCGCTGTCTTTAAGGCGTGAGATGCTTTTGTGCAGCTATGCATGTCGACTCTCAAGCTTGCATGAGCACCCATCCTTTGAGTTATTTTACGAGGATTCGCTTGATCGGCAGTATTATTTGGTTTCTCTGCATTGCTCCCTCCAGGGTTTCGTTTTCGGCAGCTTTTTCGGTCTTTGGACGTTATGGCAGCGCCGGCCCTTCCCAGAGTGGAAACGCGTTTTACTCCATGGTCGCGCGCTCAGACCCACTGTCACCTTCGGTTAATGTCGATGCCAAAGAATGAGACCCCTTCTTCAGTCTTTAGATCAGCGTTTTTAGAACTACAGGTTCAATTTGCGGATTTTCATTTTATATATACTGATGGGTCTAAGACTAATGTCGGAGTAGGGCATGGCTTTGTTTTTGGTGAAAACAGTTTTACCCTTCGCTTACCTTGGCAATGTTCGATTTTTCCTGCCGAACATTTTAGAATTGATCAATCCGTTTTATACATTCAGCGTAACGACTTACGGCACTGTGTTGTTTGTACGGACTCTCTGAGTACCCTTCAGAGCATTAACGCGCTGTACAATTACCACCCCCTCGTACAGCCCATACATGACCTGCTGCCCTCGCTTGGTGCTTCTGGCATCAGCATCTCCATCATGTGGATTTCGGGTCATGTGCGCATTCCAGGGAACGAATCTCCCGACGCCGCTGCCAAATCGGCAATTTTGTCACCAAGATATTTTACCTCTGTTGTTTCCTCGACAGATTTGTGTGTTATTTTACATCACCGCAACCCCTCGCTTTGGCGCGTTGAGTGGGCGGCGATTAGGTAGAACAAGTTACGGGAGGTTAAACCTCTCTTTGTTGTCTGGGTCACCTCTTCTCGTGCTTCTCGTCGGGAAGAGGTGATTTTATAACGAGTTCGTGTCGTGCATTGCACCTTTAGTCATAGACACTTGCCTAGTGGTTATCCCGCAGCACTCTGTGACCTGTGTGCGGCACCCTTAACTGTGCGTCACATTTTAACAGAGTGTCAGGTTTTAGCCCAATCGCGCGTTTGTGTATCTTTGGCTGTTGGTATGGCCAACGTCTTGGCATGTGACGCGCATACTGTAGAATATCTTTTACGTTTTATCCGTGGCAGTAATTTAGTCGACGTATATAATGCGCTCAGCGTGTTTTAGTTTTGTGATTTTATATTGTCCGTTTTAATGAGGGGGGGCTGTGGTCCCCTGGGGACATATGGTGCTCAACATTCTTGAACTCTACAGTTCCTGACACGTAGTTTA
The DNA here is from genome assembly GCA_030765065.1 of Deroplatys truncata. Taxonomy (NCBI): domain Eukaryota; kingdom Metazoa; phylum Arthropoda; class Insecta; order Mantodea; family Mantidae; genus Deroplatys; species Deroplatys truncata. Next base: position 401,787,147 of record CM060990.1, on the reverse strand, counting down.
ATATTTTATTGTTTGGTATATTATGTCTTTAGTGGTGGTTTTTAGACATGGATATGTTTTTATTGCCTAGACTAAGCGGGTTTGTGTCCCGGATTTTAATTCCTGGATTTAAAATTTATACATAGTAAGGCCGCTGATGACCTTAGCTGTTTAGCGCCCTTACCACCATATCATCATCATCCCAACCGTGTTGAGAAGCACTGCACCTTGAATTCCTGTCGAGGTGGCGTCACCACCCATAGCCTAGATGGTATGTCGGACGGCGAACATGTGTACTATTTTTCTGATGAAAAGGTGATCCCGACGTTCATTGGGTGCAGGCTAAACGCGACGGAATTTTGGTACCCACTCGTATCATGTTTATCACCTTCGATGACGTCGATCTGCGCACGAGTATTTCAGCAGGGTAATAGCGAATTGCCATGAGGCCCTATATTCCTAGACCTCTGTGTTGTTTTAAATGCCAACCTTTTGGTCATACGTAAGTCTCTCGCAAGAGTGCCGTTTCTATCTGCGCCTCTTGTAGTCAGCCCTCACACGATGGTACACGTTCATTAGCCCCCGTCTGCGTTAATTGCAAAGCTTCTCATTCTGTGTCATGTGCCGATTGTCCTCGGTCCTTGGAGAGAAGGCCATCCAGGAGATCCGGGTAAAGGAGAAACTCTCCTTCGCTTAATCCCGGAGGCGTCTCCATGAGCGCCAGCCTACGCTCCTGCGACCAGACACCTTCAGCTCTGTTGTTGCTTCGCCAGTACACCAGAAGGATGCGGAAACACAGAACTGGGCCATGACTGCCTTGACCGCAACTACCATCCGGCCATCCATCTCTGGCTCAGTCATCAAGCCTTCTAGGTCTGGTCCTTAGGTGCTGAAGTCAAAACTCATTGATAAGAATTCGAAGCAGAAACTTCGTAAGGAGGATTTTCTTAAAGACCCTCCGGGTGCGTGCGGTAAGAAAAGTTCACCTTCTCCTCCTCGGAAGTCGCAGTCCCATAATGCTCCTTGGACAAGACTTGCTCAGGGGACCCCTGCACCCAGTCCCACACAGAACCGATTATCAGCGCCTATGTCGGTTTCTTGCACCAAGCGCGTGGGTCCTCTCTTCGAGGAGCCTATGGAGTCTAACCAACTCCATAACAAAAGCCCGAGTCCCAAGTTTAAGCAAAAGGTTATTTTGAGACGCCCTTCGAAGTAGACAGTTTTTCCTTTTATTCATGGCTCTATTGGCCTGGAATTTAGGTGGTGTACGATCGCATAGCACAGAACTGCAACTTTTATTGCGTTCCCATTCACCTATGGTCGTGTGTTTGCAGAAGACCAAGCTTCGCCCTCACAATCCTTTTGATGTCCGAGTGTAATCTCTGGTTCGCTACAATCTTGCACCGGATGAGGGTACTCCTGCTCATGGAGGTGTTATGATATTAGTGTGTAACGACGTTCACTTGCAGGTTCTCACACTTACGTGCAACTTGCAGGCTGTTGTCGTTAAGACTTCAATTCCCCGGGTTTTTCTTTTATATTTCTTCCGTCCATTCACCTCCATTGTCTTCCCTCGCTGACGAGGACATTCGAGATATGCTGTCCGTTCCTCCAACACCATTCTTCTTTTGGGAGATTTTAATGCCCATCACCCCCTGTGGGGTTCATCTAGGTCCTGCGGAAAGGAACGCTTCTTTCTGACATTTTTCTCAGTTCAACCTCTCCATCCTCAATACCGGTAAACCTGCTTTTCTTTGTGGTTCTTCTGGTACATTTTCTCACTTGGACCTTGTCATTTGCTCACTCCAGCTTGCTAGTCGTCTGCAGGGGAACGTCGTCTCTGACACCTACCCATGCATCGTTTCTCTTCTGTTTCACCACGTCCAGCGTTCTAGAGTACCTATCTGGATATTAAGAAAAGCCGACTGGAGATTGTATTCCAGCCTCGTGTGTTTTGAGAACAAGCCCTCCACTGACGCTTTCCAAATGGTACAGCACCTTACCTCTATTATGCTATCTGCCGCCGAACGCACTATTCCCCGTTCGTCCTCTCACCCTCGGCGTATTCCTGTTCAATGGTGGAACGAGGACCGTTGAGACGCCGTTCCTGCCCGTCGAACTGCACTTAGGGTTTATCGGCGACACCCTACACTTGATAATTTGGTTACGTTTACACAATCGCGCGCCAGGGCTCGTCGCATTATTCAGGATAGCAAGAAGGCGTCCTGGACTCGTTTTGTCGAGTCTTTTAATCGCTTCAGGCCTTCGTCTGTTGTTTGGGATAAACTTCGTCGCTTCTTAGGTAAAGTGTCGCATTGTGCTGTGTCTGGCCTTCAGCTTTCGAATGCCACCATAGTGGATCCGGCTGGGATTGCTAACACTCTGGGTGCTGCCTTTGAGGCGGTTTTTAGTTCTGTCCATTATTCCGCCGGCTGTGGCACTCTCAAAGACCGACTGCATTCCGAGACTTTTAGTTTTCGGTCTGCTAATAACGCGTGTTATAAAGAAGTTCTCCCAATGTGGGAGCTGGAGCACGCTCTTCGTTGCTCTAGGGACTCCGCTCATGGGCCGGACGGCATTTATGTCCTGTTGTTAAAGAACCTTGCAGCCGACAGGAAACTCTTTCTCTTACAGGACTATAACCGTATTTGGCAAGACGGCTATTTTCCTTGCGTTTGGCGTGAAGCCACCATTGTCTCTATCCTTAAACCTGGAAAGCATCGCCAACTACCTTCCTGGTACCGCCCTATCTCCCTCACCAGTTGCAATTGCAAGGTGATGGAGCGCATGAACAACGTGCGGTTAACATGGTGGCTTGCGTCTCAGAAACCTCTAGCGAACCCTTATTGCGGATTTCGTCGCCATCGCTCTACCGTAGACGATCTGGTGTCGCTGTCGACGCATATTATGAACGGCTTTCTGAGAAAGTGTCAAACAGTGGCTGTGTCTTTTGACCTGTAGAAAGCTTATGACACTTGTTGGAGGGGCGGCATTTTACGTACACTTCACGCAAGGAATTTCAGCGGTCGTTTTCCCAAATTTTTTCGGGAGCTTATGACGGACCGCGTCTTTCGTGAACGTGTGGCCTCGGTTTTATTTAGTCGTTTTATTAAAAGGAACGGTGTACCGCAGATCTGTGTACTCAGTGTCACACTTTTTTTATAGCTATCAACCCCATTGTTGATTCTATTGCAGCTGGCACTCCTTGTCCCTTTTCGTCGACGATTTTGCCATTTATTGTGGCTTACGTTGGACCTGTCTGCTCGAACGCCATCTCCAGGGCTGTATCGACCGTCGCTACGCCTGGAGTAACGCCAACGGCTTTACTTTCTCCGTCTGGATCAACTTCTGGCGCCGGAAGGCTTTCCCCCCGCCCTCTCTCCATCTTGGGTCGTAGGTCCTTTCGTTTGCAGACGAGGTGAAATTTTTGGAGTTGATCTTCGACCGAAAGCTGAGTTGAAGTTCTCAAATTTCCTTTTTATAAGCAAAGTGTGCCCGTTGTCTTAATCGTTTACGCGCTTAAAGTGGTACTTCCTGGGGAGCGGTTCGGACCGTCCTTCTTCGTCTTTATCTCTCTTTGGTCCGATACAAGCTTGATTACGGGTGCGTTGTTCATTCGTCGGCACGTCCATCTGTGTTACGTCGATTGAATGACATTCACCATCGTGGCAAAGGAGTCGCTACATCGGCCTTTCCAACCAGCCCTGTGCCTAGTCCTTATGCTGAAGCTGCAGAGCCTTTTCTGTCCTTCCAACGTGAGATGCTTTGGTGCAGCTATGCCTGTCTACTCTCAAGCCTGCCTGACCACCCGTCGTTCGAGTTATTTTTCCCGGAGTCGCTTGATTGGCAATATTTAATTAGCTTCTCTGCACTGCTCCCTCCAGGAGTTCGATTTCGACAGCTTCTTCTACATCTGGACGTTACGCCAGCGCCGGCCCTTCCAAGGGGGGGAAACGCGTTTTCCTCCATGGTTGCGCGCTGAGGTACCACTGTCACCTTGAGTTAGCCTCGATGTCGAAGAATGAGACCCCTTCTTCAGTCTCTAGATCAGCATTTTTAGAACTTTAGGCGCAATTCGGGGACTTTCATTTTATTTTTACCGATGGATCTAAGACTGATGCTGAAGTAGGGCGTGCCTTTTTGTGGTGGAAATAGTTTTACCCGTCGTTTACTGGGGCAATGTTTGATTTTTGCCGCCGAAATTTTTAGCGTTTATCAGTCTCTTTTATACATTCAGCGGCACGACTTACGGCACTGTTTTATTTGTTCAGACTTCCTGAGTGCTCTTCAAAGTATTAGCGCGCTGTACAATTACCACCCGCTCGTACAGCGCATTTATGACCTGTTCCACTCGCTTGGTGTTTCCGGCATCAGCGTCTCCTTCGCGTGGATTCCAGGTGATGTCGGCATCTCAGGGAACGAGTCTGCCGACGCCGCTGCCAAATCGGGGATTTTATCACCCAGGAGTTTTAGCTCTGTTTTTCCCTCGTCAGATTTGTTTATAATTTCACGTCGCTGCATCCTCTCGCTTTGAAGTGATGAGTGGACGGCCCCCAGGGGGAACATGTTACAGGAGGATAAACCTCTCCCGTTAGTCTGGGCAACCTCTTCCCATGCTTCTCGTCGGGAAGAGGTGATTTTAACACGCCTTCGTATCGGAAATTGCATTTTTAGTCATAGATATTTGCTCAGTGGTTACCCCGCACCACTCTGTGGACAGTGTGATGCGCCCTTAACGGTGCGTCAGCATTTTAGAAGAGTGTCAGGTTTTAGCTGCATTGCGTGTTCGTGTGTGTCTGCCTGTTGGCATAGCCAATTTTTCGGCAGACGACGCGCATGCTGTTACATGTCTTTTACGTTTTTTAGGTGACTGTGCTTTTTATCGGCGCATTTGATGCGCTCAGCGTCTTTTAGATTTGTTATTTTATATTGCCTGTTTTACTGGGGGCTATTGTGTTTTGCCTTTTCCAGCTCTTGACACGTCTTTGGATTATTTTCTTGACTATGTTTTTATTGTGTTGGTCTTTAGAATTTGCCCTTTTGTTTTTTAGTGTTTTGATGCCGTGGGTTAGTGGCCCGTATATTGGTTTTTTGGTTTTAACTTGTATAGTTTGTAAGGGTGCTGATGACCGTTGATGTTATGCGCCCTTAAACCCCATTTTATCATCATCATCATGGCACCAGCGTGTCCTTCGTGTGGATTGCGGGTCATAAGGGCATCTCTGGCAACGAGTCTGCGGATGCCGCTGCCAAATCGACAATTTTATCGCCCGGATGTTTTAACTCTGTTGTTCCCTCCACTGATTTGTATGTCTTTTTACATCACTGTAGCCTGTCACGTTGGCGCGATGAGTGGGCGGCCCTTTGGGTAAACAAGTTGCGGGAGGTTAAACCTCTCCGGAATGTCTGGGCCATCTCTTCTCGTGCTTCTCGTCGAGAAGAGGGCATTTTAACACGACTTCGTGTCGGACATTGCGTTTTTAGTGATAGACACTTGCTTAGTGGTGATCCCGCTCTACTCTGTGATCAGTGTACGGCACCCTTAACGGTGCGTCACATTTTAACAGAGTGTCAGGTTTTAGCACAATTGCGCGTTCGTGTGTGCCTGTCTGTTGTTGTAGCCAACATTTTGGCAGACGACGTGCATACTGTAGAATGTATTTTGCGTTTTATCTGTGACAGTGGTTTTATTCCACGCATTTAATGCGCTGAGCGTGTTTTAGTTTTGTGATTTTATATTGTCCGTGTTAATGGGGGACTGTTCTCCCCTGGGGACATATGGCGCTCTAGTCCCTTGACTTTACAGTTCCTGACACGTGGTTTAATTTTTCTTGTTTCATTTGCCATGTTTTTAGTGCTGTGGTTTTTATACTTTGACATTGTTTTGTTTAGATTACGCTGGTTGGTGTCCCGAATTTTAGTTTCTCCATTTTAAATTCTATACCTGTTAAGGGCGTTACTAACCTTAGCTGTTTAGTGCCCATAACCCTCATATCATCTACATCATCATCCCTTGCGAAGGAAGCCATGCTAAGGATTTTTGCGCCCAAAAATCCATCGCCCTCCGTCGGGTTTGAACACGCGAACTCGGGAAGCAGAGGCTAGCATGGTAACTACTACACGACGGAGGTCGACTTTACGACGACAGGGGTTGAATATTCCCTGTGGAACGCATTTCCCCACGGCATCCGATTTGTTGAACAGCCTATCGTTTGCTGTCTGAAGTAGGAGAGCCCCTTCACTATTGTCTCCTTGCGGGGACAGTCTGTCGATAATTCTCCAGGAACTGCCCTTTTATAGGCGACATCATCAAGTACAATCTGGAAACTTTAGGAACCCAATCTTCATTTAGCGTGATTTTTTCTCTCTTCCACCTTATCCAGGTCCTTCTATATTTCCCGGGTCATACACAGCTTTAAATGTAGTCACATCCTTGTGTGGTACTACGCAACGTAACAACATAACAGGCGTTAACAAACTATTTTTGCTATGATTGTAGGAAACTAAAAAGTCTATGAAAGGTTGTATTTCATTTGAGGTAGCATTAAGTAGTCACGCGATGATGTGGCATTAAAAGAGGAATTAGTTAACATGCCGAAGTGGTAGTTGAATATATAGTGTATATATCCATATTATATCAATGACGTAACTGTTTAACTACCAGTCTTATTTCGGGTTGTGGTATTAGGAGCGGCAAATGATTGAAGTAAATTTCAGCGTCAGTATTATTAATTATCTTTTGGATTGTAAATCACGATTTTATAACATAAAACAAATATTTTAGATTTTTCACTCTATCCTCGCTTATGGGTTGGCCGAAGGCTTTAGAGATGTTTTGAAGTTGTCTTAAAACATCTGTAGTCGTTTGATATCTTAAGCGAAGGTGGTGTAAAATTCTCTTTCTGATTTTTTGTTGCTATGACACAAAGTATTCGAAATAGCAAATTATTTATTCTGCGTAGACAAGCATAAATGAGATGTGTTTTCATTACAGCTGTATGCATATGAAGGCCGCAATAATGTCTTCAATTGTTTGTTAAGTTGGTTTACACTAAATGCAATTCAATAATTGGGATGCCAACACACAAAAGCTATCATCAATATCAAATAATAAAAATACACTTCGTTGACAAAAACGTACGGAAAAGTACATGAAGATCAGAATTATTCACAATTCCACAAATGCCATATAAGAATTAAAATGTGTTATAATCACACATATTATCCTGTCACATCTTCGGGATTCTTTAGATACTATATCAAGCATCCTTTTCAACGAATTTTGATAGGATTGTATTTATAAAGCATGTCTCATTTTTGACATTATGATGATTTATGTACACCTCTTTAGATCTCACGTTAGATAGTAGTGAAATTTAGCGGTTTCCATGAAAAGGATTATACTTATTGTTTTAAAGTCGAAGCCTCTCAAGGGAAAGTGAAGACCAATGGTAGCCTTAAGCTGAGATTCCTCCATTTCTGCAACCAGCTTCTTGAGTTTAGTTTCCAGTACGACATCCAAATCAGCCTGAATGAATATAGCTTGACTGCGGCGATTTTTAAAGAGGTGCATGTAATATCACCGTTAGCAATAAAGATTGTCTTTTAACCAAGATGTTGAGATTTAAACGAGAATCTCAAATTAATGTCACGTTAGCATATATTTTTAAATTAAGAGGTATCTAGGTGCCAGCTCAATTGAATTTGACTTCCTCAATCGGACAGGGCTATTCAATTAAAATTCAGGAAGTCGCACAGGCACACTAGTATTCATTCCCACCACTATGTTCTTCTTAATATATGAAGTACCATAAAGCAGTAATTTGGTTAAAGATATTTTCCCAGGGGCGGTATGCGTGAGGTCCACCTTGAATGTTATATATTTCCGCTTCATCTATTTGTATTTTCAGCTACACCTTGTTTCCAAGGTTTCCAAAAAGCGAGTTTGTAGGTGTTAGTTTAAAGTTCGCTTCGAAATATACCCTAAGTTCCTACGTCAGGAATATTTAACTTTAGAACTTTCTATTTTAAAAACGTTGCCAATAATCTTACGTCCAACTTTCAAACGTTTCACAACAATAAGGTTGTGTTAAAGTCAAGAGAACAAAAATTTCGCACAGAATAAAAGTCCTTGTACGGTGACTTGGGACAGGATGGTATTCCTGGAGTCAAGCTGAGACGTAAAACATATTACTTCCAAGCAAGTTCAAACGTGCAAACTATTTATCACTAAATGATGATTGATAATTTCAAAGGGTGCGTACATAAACTTGTATGTTACCAAAAGAAATACATATTTAATATGAAAAAATACTTAACAGCAATACCGCAAAGCAAAAATAAGGCTTCTCTTGAATTATCTACCAGTGTCTATTGTATAACGTTTAAGATATTTTGTGAAGATGCTGTAATTCAAAGTTTTTCTTCTACCGTTTTGCAAAAATGCTTACGGGTACATACCTCAGAATTTCATTCACTATGCGTATCCGCTTGTATGCCAATTTAGCTTAGTTAGGTTTGCTGGGGGGCAACACTGCCATGAACTGCGATGTTTGCAGATTTACTGTGCATCCCCATTCTTATTATCCACGATCCAGAAGCCTGACCTTCATAACGATTTGAATCAGGCTCTGGACTGTCATGATTGAAAGCTCTGCCAAGTTTCGAAGCTGACTCACAAAAATGAAGGATGTTTAGGGAGTAAATGAAGACATTCGCGGTTGTCTCATCTACCTATTGACAATGTCCGCAGGCAGGACTTACTCTGAGGGAATAGTGTCCTCTAAAGGGACCTGTTGCACATGTGAGCTTTCTCCTGCTTACGTTCAGGCGTTCTTCCGACCTGCATATGTCTAATCTCAGCATCGTAGCTTTGGAGTGCCGGAAACCTATAGATGAATTCCAGTATTTTTCGTGTTCTCTGAACAACCAATACCTGATAGCCAGCTTAACCGGTGCTGATGACTGCCTGAGTGTAGTTCACGTCCAACAAAATGTTGCTAAGGTTCAATTTTTAACTGTTTAATCTGCTCTTTCACTGGTCACGATCCCCCACATCTTCCACTACCCCATCATCTGAACTTAATTGTTCATAGCCAGTGCTCTGAGTTACTATTGGCATTCTAAAGCCAACTTGGACTTAACCAAACGGTTATCGAAGGCCTTCAAGCCTACATGATTATCGGAGAGTATAAGAATCCGTCTGTTGTTACAGCTTTTTATTACACAACCCAAAGTTCTAACTAAAATGTCAAACATCTCCACCATAAATACAGTCGGATATTTACCCAAGCTAAATGACAGGCTTGATGGCGTTGTCATAGTCAACCCCTGTCCCAAATTTGGTTTTAAAACCGCCAGTGTACCAGATATGACCAACATTTTCTTCAGGCTTATCCCAGCTTCCTCTTTGGAATGAGGGAGAGTGAAAGTTTTGCCAAACAGAACCTTGATTTAAAAAATTGGCCCTCTCACTCAGTATCCCAAAATAAGTTTTATCTAAGGGTATTTTTATTTATATTGGAATTTGTATAAGTTGAACGTTTAATCTGTTTTGTTAAGATGCTGGTCGTAAAACGTTTTTGCAGACGATTCTTGCGGGTACGCATCTGAGAATTTAATTGACAACTTACGTATGCTTGCACGCTAAAAATAATAATGCCTACTTTACAACAAGGAGACATTTAAGATGAAAAACGACAGAGATAAGCAGCGTTTTTCCGTGATGTATGTGAATTTTATTTTCTCAGAGCTCATATTTGCAGATTATGGAATGTTAGAGATATATTTTGTCCATATAATCTTCAGTCAAGTCATTGTATAAAACAGATTTACATACGCATAAAAAATACAGATGTTTTTTCAATACTCTCCATGTTGGCCTTCAAAACAATGGGCAATTTATCTGAGCGTAAAACTGGAAGTACGTTTCTTAAGGGTGACATGAATGTGTGTTCTGTTTTTACATACAGGTGGCGAATCATCCTACAACTTCTGTCAGCCTTAATAAATGTGTTGGAAAAGTTTCTGTTCTGGAGTCTTTATTAATAACTTTATTAATAATGCCTACATTTTCTGACCTTGCAAGATTATGGATATCAGGGAGGGGTGTACCGCGGATAACCTACCTAACTCGAGCTTTATCAGTTGTTAGAATAGGCGTTTTTCGTTCCTGATCTATCACTTAATCTTCCTATTCTCTTTATTTCAATTTTAATAATTATGGATAGATTTAGTTATTAAAGTAATGTGATATGTTAAGGCATTAAAGCAAAGGCTTTCCTTAATTTCAAATACAGTATGTGTGTGTGTGATAAACCTGTCGCAAATAGATAAATGTACCCAGGCTAGAACACAATTAATAAATTGTGAGCCTGCAATGAGTGGTCGCTAACGATGGATCCAAAAGCACATATACGTATGCGTAATTATCATTCTCGTCACATGATACTCCTGTTGTGATTGATGGTTAACTTCTGGCTCCTCAGGACATTCAGGATGAACCACATGACTTCAAATACTTTCCGTGAAACACCTTGGCCTCATGGCAATCCGCGGTACGTTTACCTCCATCTGGCCTGTCCTCCACGAGTAAGGCAATGTTTTATGCCACCATAAGCTATTTGGGTCTTTGGCTTTCCTGACTGGAGGCCCTCTGACACAATAGTCCTCATGACAATTTAAACAGCACCTATATCCTTTAGTATACTTTCCGTGACATTCATTTCTCCATGTACAGAATTTAGATTATTCATTTATTTAGAGCAAGCGAGATCCTTGGAAGCTCCAGTGATGACATCGCTAACTTACTCCGTCACTACCACCCATACTCATTCGTTCGAACGCCCATTGCTGCTGTGCAAACGCTCTTTCTATATATGTCCCGACTCATCACAGCCTTGACGTACTATACTCGAAGATCTGAAGCTAGGTCGCTCTAGTAATATTCCAACGTTGTCACGCATATACTCTTAATCCTGGATGAAATAAGTGCGATTATCAGATTGTCTGTCTCTGACCTCTACGCAGCCTTCAACACAAATTGGACTGTCTTATTTTTGCAAAGCATCGGACTGTATCTTATTCTGAGGTTTCGCAAATATTCAGTGAATGAATTTTAAACCACCTTTGACAGGAAGTCGGAAAAGAGGAAAATGCCTGCCTAGTTAATTAGATGTTACACAAAAAGGCGAAGATTTGGAGGACATCAGTTGCTAGCTTTCATCTCATTTAAGTTGGATGGGACATACTACAATCAACAAATGTATCCCCAAAAGGCTTTCTTATCTTTGCTAAGCATTGCACTCCTTCTTATTCTGACATTTCGCAAATATTCAGCGAAGGATTTTTAAACCACTTTGACAGGAAGGCGGCAAACAAGAGAATGCCTGCCTAGTTAATTAGATGTTACACAACAAGGCAAACATTTTGAGTGTCTTATTTGCTAGCTTTCATCTCATTTAAATTGCTTGTGACATACTACAATTAACAAATGGATCCCCAAAACGTTCTCTAGCTCCTCCCAAATATCTCTGGACGTCACTGATGCCAGAAGACGTTGATCGGTTCCTCCAGAAGGATTGTTAGTGTCTGCCGCTTCTTCCTAGGATGACTACGTACCTTGAGCTGCCAGGATATACCACATTTAGTGGAGCACTTGCATTATAGTGGACACATGGTATTTCTGAGGCTTTATGCCTGTAATCTCAGGCGTTGTTTTCTGTACTAATATATTTGTCCTCAAACGATAATGGTTCCTGGCGTGCTCATCTTCAACTAGTGCGTTAAAATCTTTGGTGTTGCTGCCCATTTATTCCTGATAAGCAGAATGTGATTGCGTAAGACCCCAAACGCTTTAACGGGCTCTTTGAGGTTCTACTACCGGTTCATTATACGAAAACATCCCTCTTACAAACCTCTGATTTTTACGTCTCGGCCAGATATCTTTTCGTTCATTTACATCATCTCACTCTTTGCAGACCCTGCTTCATAAATATCATTTCAGCAAGTTGTTAATCTTCACCGGTATGTCGTTTACAGTTTCGTGCATACTTAATATCACTTCTTTCCTGTGATATCTCGTCTTCTGCACTACAACGAACTATTTGTCAATCTCTATTTTCATCTCCTTTATTACTGGCCGAAGGCTAGCAGGGATTTCCTCCATATCTCCTCGTCATCCTCTGTGGTTTAAGGGTACCATCCTATCCTCTAGCTCACGAGGTGGCTTCTTTAAACTGGCGGAGAGCGATGGATTATTTTGGGCGTAAATATCCTTAGCATGGTTTTCTTCGGAAGGGATGTAAAGCCGTTAGTCTCGTGTCGTAGATTTACGGCACGCAAAACAACCTCAGCTTCATGAAGAGGGCCCTGAGGATCATTTCCGGTCTTTCACGCCCAATATAGAAAGGGACGCTAAGAACCATAGCAATTAGAGTGTCCATAAATAAAAGCCTCGATTACAATTATTTCTTACCTCCTCAATTTTAACAGCAAATGTAGCAAGTATATAAATCCAATGAAACTTTCGTGATCTTTACTTGAATTAAGAATACAGCACACATTTTTACAGTCGTGAATTCGACACTCACTTGTCAACTGAGTTTAGTAAAGACTGAACTCTAACTCCCACAGAAGTGTACTAATTTCCATTGACTGTCAGCTGCATACCTTATATCCATTTTCTGAGCACTATACTGCCACTCTCATTTCCTTTCTAGACGCATCAAAACTTCAGAGAAAAATTATCTGAAGGAGGCATGAATTTAAAATCCGCCTCTAATTTTGAGATAAAAAGGAAGGGAATAAAATGACTTATGGAACGTGACAATGTGTTTACTGATTGACTCAAGACTATTCCTGAAATTGTCGCAAACCATCCCATTTGTTGCTTAGAATCTCCTGTTTTGATTCGGCAACATTTTTCTATTTCTCTCGGTAGTGGACACTCCGTCAGTAGTTAGTGCGAAGTGTAGAGTGGTTAAACACGGTTTTTATACCAAATTTACGTGAAATTTACTGAATATTTTCTCTTATTTTGTTAACTATATGTGATCCATTGTCGTTAAACAGAATGTCTAAAATTACTGATGCATTATTTTTATAATATCGTTAATATAAGAATCGCTCTAATGGTTTTCTTTTCTTAATCACTAATTATAAACCGGTTGCTCATACTTTGTCCTTTAATCATTTCGGCACTACGACACTGAGTATACCAAACGTGGGCTGCAGTTCCTTAGCATAACAAGAATGGGCACATTGTGAAAACATGGTTGATAGCATGGCAAAACTTCATACACCCTTTCTGCGTTCCTAACAATATGTTATTTTCTACAACGTGGGTTGCTTTATATAAATAATATGTTCTTATTATAAATAAGTTATAGCTAAATTAATGCATATGTATTTCTATTCCATATTAACGCAAACTCGTTTTGGAAGAAAGGCTCTAACGTGTTGCTTATTTGGATTCGCTCTAAAGACGCCTCACTTGCGTACTTGCACGTACTTATTACTCTAATCAAACCACATTTCAATCCGGAGAAACATATTTCTTTGACTGCAGTTCCCTTTGATTATAAAAGTGCCAAATGCCCTAAAATATAAGGAAGTAAATCGTTAGTATCAATCTGCCTGGGTAGTTATGGTTTTATAATGCTCCCTTTATAATTTGACTAGTTGAGATTCCTTACTTTCCCTTAAGTAATCTGCCTGATTGGTGGTAGGCTGAGCGATATCCTCCAACATAACATATGCCTCCTTATGTAATATCCCATACTTGGTACTACATAATAGCATTATCTATCGCGCCACTTTGCCATTGTATGAGATGCCTGACAAGTTGCTGTGTAATAGCTGTCTTCATCTGAGTTGCCTCACTGGGTTAGTGTATGATGTTTCCACTGTATGAACCCTTTTAATATTTTTGCGTGCCCGAATTACCTTAACTACTACAGTGTTCAAAACTGGGCATGTCATTAAGGTTATCCTCCCCAGTTTAACGTACTTTCATTGCCTTGTGTTCTACACTTGTCTCCTGGCCGATAGATCAATTACACGATATTCATCACGGACATATGATTCAGCATCCCACAAGAAACACTCCGTTTGTAACCAGGATTTTTTTCTTTCTTTTTTGCTTTTCGTGAGAAGTCTGAGGTTACGTATATCTTTTAACTTGCATGTGCATATTTTCAATCTTAAAATTCTTTGTATGCAATCGAAACAATTTATTACAAACACGGAAATTCATGAGATAAACACTAGACAAAAGGGTAACATCCATGATCCCAGTGCAAACCTTTCTTGCTTCCAGAAAGATGTATATTATGATACAATAAAAATATTTAATACTCCCCATAACGATCTTAACGGAAAAGTTGACAATTTCAATGTCTTTAAAACTGCTGTTAAAGAATACTATTATTCTGTACAAGATTATCTAACCCCAGGGGCTCAATTTATGTGACTACGGGTTTGGCATACCCGGGGTGCCCGAGTCTCTCATCGCCATCATCATGCCTCCACCCCGTCCGGTCGAGGTGGGTTCGTTCTCGTGACCGAGGGAATCAAGGTAGGCACTCGTGCGTTCTGTGCATTTCATTCCATGCCGCCACTCGCCATTATTTCTTTCTTGTCTAGTCTCTTTCCGAACATTTCGCATCACGACCATTCATTCACACATATCTTTTCCTTCCCCGCCGGCCTACCTTGCGTGCGAAACGCCCACAAACTTTTGGTTTCTTTTCCCCTGTTGCTTCATCCTCCGTAGACACAGCCTGAGGGATACCCGCGCACTGGGTGCGCAGCTGGGTCAGCGGGTAATGGTGTCATCCCCACCACCCGCGGTCGTCATGTAGGGTATGTGTTCGTATCCGCTCTTCAACTGCAGTCCCGCGGGGGGCATTGCATGAGCTGCTGACTTCCAAAGGCCATTGGCTCCCTCTGTCTATGTTCTGGGATATGTGGCCCTGGGTTGAGTCTGGTATATATAGGCCACTCACCCAAGCCGGGGTAACGCCCGGCAAGTCAGAGCCCGAGGTCGGAGACGGTTGAAATGGTGGAGGATTTCTTTCGCTATGGAGGCCCCTTTCTCCATTATTAACAACAAGCGTCGAAAAGTCTATTTAACAGAAGTAGCACCACCAAGATCTCGTTGTTACTTGGTCATTTCACGAACAGAGGAACCACAAAGTTTTGAAAAGGTGAACCATTTTGTTGTTCAGACGGTCATTGATGCTAATGCTGGTGTGGTTCAGTCCTGCACTCGCCTACGGAATGGTTCCTTAATGGTACAAACAAGGCCCGATCAGCAAAGTAAAACCTTGTTGCGCGCTACGCTTCTCCGCGGTTATCCCATTCGTGTTGAGAAGCACCACACCTTGAATTCCTGTGGATGCGTTGATACCACCCATAGCCTCGATGGCTTCTCGGACGATGAGCTCGAAGACTATCATTCAGAACAAAAGGCGACAGCAGTGCATGGATTGCAGGCCAAACGCGAAGGCGCATTGGTACCCACTCGTACCCTCTTTTATAACATTTGATGACAGTGATCTGCCCAAGAGCATTTCAGCAGGGTACGATCGTATTGCGGTGAGGACTTATATTCCTAGGTCTCTGCGTTGTTTTAAATGCCAACGTTTTGGGCATACGCAAGTCCCATGTAAGGGTGCCGTTACCATATGTGCATCCTGTAGCCAGCCCTCACACAAAGGTACCTGTTCAACAGCCCCCACCTGCTTTAATTGCAAACGGTCTCATTCTGCGTCATTTGCCGACTGTTCACGGTACTTGGACGAGAGGGCAATTCAGGAGATCCGGGTAAAGGAGAAACCCTCCTTCGCTGAAGCCCGGAGGCGTTACCATGCGCGCTAAACTTTGCTCCTGGGATCTGCTACATTCAGTTCTGTTGTTGCCTCGAAAGGATGCCGAAACACAGACCTGGACCATGATTGCATTGACCGCCACTACCATCCGGCCGTCCGTCTCTAGCACGGTTATCAAGCCATCTAAAGCTGGTCATAAGTTTCCGAGGTCTCAAGCCACCAACAAGAAGCAAAAGCAATAACTTCGTAGGGAAGATTTTCTGAAAGGACCTCCGCGTGCACGCGGTAAGAAGCGTTCTCGTTCTCCTTCTCGAAGGTCGCAGTCCCAGGATGCTCATGGGACAAGTCGCGCTGAGCGCAACCCCTTATCCATTGCCACCCAGAACCAATTCTCGGCGTTTGAATCGCTTTCTGACTCTGAGCACGTGGGCCCTCCCTTCAAGGAGCCTATGGAGTCTGACAAACTCCATACCAAAAGCCCAAGCCCACAGGTTAAGCAGAAGGTAATTTTGAGACGCCGTTCTAAATAAAAAGTTTATCCCTTTTATACATGACTATCCTGGCCTGGAAATTACGTGGTGTACGATCGCATAGGGCGGAAATGCAACTTTTATTGCGTTCCAATTCACCTATGGTCATGTGTTTGCAGGAGACTAAGCTTCTTCCTCACGATCCTTTTGATCTCCGAGGGTATACTCCGGTTCACTACGATCTTGAACAGGATGAGGGTACTCCTGCTCATGGAGGTGTCATGTTATTAGTGCGTAACGAGGATCGTATTCAAACTCTCACCCTCACGTCCGACTTGCAAGCTTTGCCGCCAGGCTTCAATTACCGGCTTTTTTCTTTTGTGTTTTCTCTGTGTATTCACCCTTATTGTCCCCTCTTGTTCACGCGGACACTCGAGATCTCCTGTCCGCTCTCCCAACACCATTTCTTCTGTTGGGAGATTTTAATGCCCATCACCCCCTGTGCGGTTCGCTAAGGGCTTGTGCGAGGGGAACTCTTTTTTCCGACATGTTTTATCATTTCAGCCTCTCCATTCTCAGTACAGGTGAGCCTAATTTTCTTTCTGATTCTTCTGGAACATTCTATCACTTGCCCTTTGCTCACCCCAGCTTGCTAGTTGCCTTCAGTGGAACGTCGTCGCTGACACCTACTCCAGCGACCATTACCCCTGCATCGTTTCTCTTCTGACTCACCACGTCCAGCATTCCAGAGCACCTACCTGGATATTCAGAAAAGCCGACTGGAGATTGTATTCCAGCCTCGTGTGTTTTGAGAACCAGCGTTAACCAAATGGTGCAGCACCTTACCTCTACTATGCTATCTGCCGCGGAACGCATAGTTCCCCGTTCGTCCTCTCACCCATGGCTTATTCCTGTTCCGTGGTGGAACGAGGACTATCGGGACGCCGTTCGTGCGCGTAGAACTGCGCTTAGGGTGTTTCGTGGGCACCTTATACTTGATAACTTGGTTACTTTTAAACAATCGAGCGCCAGGGCGCGTAGCATTATTCAGGATAGCCAGAAGGCGTACTGGACTCGTTTTTTCGAGTCTTTTAATCGCTTCACACCTTCCTCTTTTGTTTGGAATAAACATCGTTGCTTCTCCGGTAAGGTGTCGCATTGTACTGTGTCGGGCCTCAGGTTTCCAATGGCAAAATTTTGGATCCCCCTGCCATTGCTAACACTCTGGGTGCTGCCTTTAAGGTGGTTCAAGTTCTGCCCATTATTCCGCCGGTTTACGCCCTCTCAAAGACCGGCTGGCTTCCGGGACCTACAATTTTCGGTCTGCTAACAAGAAGTGTCATAATAAACTTTTCACAATGAGGGAGCTGGAACACGTTCGCCATTGCTCTAGGCATTCCGCTTTTAGGCCGGACGGCATTCATGTCCTGATGTTAAAGAACCTTGCAGCCGACAGTAAACTCTTTCTCTTACACGTCTATAAGAGTATTTGGCAAGACGGACTTTTCCCTTTCGTTTGACGCGAAGCCACCATTGTCCCTATACTTAAGCCTGGGAAGGACCGCCATCTACCTTCCAGCTACCGCCCTATCTCCCATACCAGTTGCCTTTGCAAGGTAATTGAGCACATGATCAACGGGCGGTTGACATGGTGGCTTGAGTCTCATAAACATCTTGCGAACGCTCAGTGTGGATTTTGTCGCCATCGGTCTACCGTCGACCACCGGGTGTCTCTGTCCACGCATATTATGAACGGATTTCTGAGAAAGTGTCAAACAGTGGCTGTGTTTTTTGACCTGGAGAAAGCTTATGTCACTTGTTGGAGTGGCGGCATATTACGTACACTTCACGCATGGATTTTCCGCGGTCGTCTTCCCATATTTCTTCGGGAGTTTATGGCGGATAGCGTCTTTCGTGTACGTTTGCGCTCGGTTCTATCTAATCGTTTTATTCAAGAGAACGGTGTACCGCAGGGCTCTGTACTCAATGTCATACTTTTTGCTATTGGTATCAACCCCATTGCTGATTGTGTTCCACCTGGCATTTCATCTTCCCTTTTTGTTGACAATTTTGCCATTTATTGTAGTTCATGGCGGACCTATTTGCTCGAACGCCGCCTCCAGAGCTGTGTCGACCGTCTCTACCACTGGATTAACGCCAACGGCTTTAATTTCTCCGCCAAGAAATCCGTTTGTATCAATTTCTGGCATCGGAAGGCTTTCGCTCCGCCCTCTCTCCATCTTGGGCAGGAGATCCTGCCATTTGCAGACGAGGTGAAAATTTTGGGGTTGATCTTTGTTCGAAAGATGAGCTGGACTTCGAACATTTCGTTTTTAAAAGAAAAGTCTGACCGTTCTCTTAATCTTTTACGTGTTTTAAGTGGCACATCCTGGGGAGCGGTTCGGACCGTATTTCTGCGTCTTTACCGCTCTTTGTTCCGATCCAAGCTTGATTACGGGTGCATTGTCCATTCATCGGCGCGTCCGTCGGTGTTACGTCGCCCGAATGCCATTCACCATCGTGGCATACGAGTCTTTACAGGGCCTTTCCAACCAGCCCTATACCCAGTCTGTATGCTGAAGCCGGAAAGCCTCCGCTGTCCTTCAAGCGTGAGATGCTTTTGTGCAGCCATGCCTGTCGACCCTTAAACTTGCTTTACCACCCGCTCTTTGAGTTATTTATCGATTATTCGCTTGATCGGCAATATTTAGTTAGCTCCTCTGCATTACTCCCTCCAGGGGTTCGATTTCGACAGCTTCTTTGGCATTTGGACGTAACGCCAGCGCCGGCCCTTCCCAGGGAGTAAACGCGTTATGTCCTTTGTAAAGCACCGAGCCCCACTGTCACCTTGGCTTAAAGTCGATGCCGAGGAATGAGACTCCTTCTTCAGTCCTTAGATCAGCGTTTTTAGAACTTTAGACGCAATCCGGAGTCTTTAATTTTATATATACTGATGGGTCTAAGACTGATGTTGGAGCAGGGTGTGCCTTTGTTTTTGGTCAACGCAGTTTTACCTTTCGTGTACCCGGGAAAAATTCTATTTTTACCGCCGAACTATTTAGCATTTATCAAGCCATTTTATACATTTGTCGGCACGAATTGCGGCACTGTGTTGTTTGTCCGGGGTCTCTGTATGCTCTTCAGAGTATTAACGCGCTGTACAATTACTACCCCCTCGTACAGCGCATACATGACCTGCTCCACTCGTTTGGTGCCTGTGGCATCAGCGTCTCCTTCGTGTGGATTCCAGAACATATTGGCATCTCAGTGAACGAGTCTGCCGATGCCGCTGCCATATCGGCGATTTTATTGCCCAGAGGTTTTACCTCTGTTGTTCCCTCGTCAGATTTTTGTGTTATTTTACGTCACCGCATCCTCTCGCTTCTGCGCGAAATGTGGACGGCACTCCGGGAGAACAAGCTGTGGGAGGTTAAACCTCCTCCGTTAGTTTGGGGTGGCTGTTCTTGTTCTTCTCGTCGGGAAGAGGTACTTTTAACTCGCCTCCGAATCGGAAATTGCGTTTTTAGTCATAAATACCTGCTCGGTGGTGGCCCCGCAGTACTCTGTGAGCAGTGTGATGCGCCCTTAACGGTGCGTCACATTTTAAGAGAATTTCAAGTTTTAGCTCCATTGCGCGTTCGTGTTGGTCTGCCTGTTGGTGTACCCAACGCTTTGGCAGACGACGCGCGTGCTGTAGAGTGTCTTTTACGTTTTATCCGCTGAGCGTCTTTTCGCTGTGTGATTTTATATGTTCTTCTTAATGGGGCCTCTCTCCCCAGTGGACATATGGCGCTCATGTTCCTCGCATTCTGCAGTTCTTGACACGTTGTTTTACTTTTTTATTGGCCGTGACTTTAGTGAGTTGGCTTTTAGGATTTGATGTTTTGTGTTTTAGTGTTTTGGGCATCACGGGTTTGTGTCGCGTTTTTTAGTTCTTGGATTTTAACTTTCATACACTGCAAGGGGGCTGATAACCCTAGATGTTTAGCGCCCTTAAACCCCATCTCATCATCATACAAAATTATTTGAATGACAAATTATCCTGATGATAATACATATCTCTGTAAGTATAATTAGTAAATATTACTTACAATTGCCAGTTACGTTTAATGCCTGCTTTAGCATTAATGAAGCTACTTAAATGTATGTATATTAAGAACTGACAGTAAATACTATGCATTATGAATCAAATAGCACAAAATTATAAGACGAACAAAAGCTACAAGGCTAGTGAAACTTAAAATAACTGTTGTTGTCTATAGATATAATATTAGCCTTATGACGGTCGGGAGGTATTCGATTTTGTACAAAATTACACCTGTTTTATTTCATTTTGTACATAAT
The DNA here is from genome assembly GCA_030765065.1 of Deroplatys truncata. NCBI lineage: Eukaryota > Metazoa > Arthropoda > Insecta > Mantodea > Mantidae > Deroplatys > Deroplatys truncata. The sequence continues at coordinate 401,766,524 of CM060990.1, read as the reverse complement.
GTCTTTATTTTATCTTAAATGTTCTGCATTCTATGTAATATTTATGTATATATGTAACTCTGCTTTACATTTACTTGACATACACATATTATCTCTAATTTATTTCAAATGTTCTATATTCTGTGTAATATTTATATTTGTATATAAATTTTGTACATTTTCCTAACATGTTCTACGTTCACAAGTCTTTGTGGCTGCAAGTAATCCAATCTAATCCAATGTAATCCAATCTAATCAAATTCTATTTTTGGCCCATTTAGTGTCGTACTCGATGTTTGGCGTTTTGAGTGGTTGGCGCATGAATGAGTTGTAGGAACAGGCAAAACCTCAAGATCAAAAGGCGCTCCTATAGTGAGTAGTTCCACAATCCGAACGAATATCGTCCTCTGTGGTGTGGTGGTTGCCATCCTAGCCTCTACTTCCCGAGGTCGCGGGTTCAAACCCGGCGGAGGACAATGGACCTTTTCAGACCTAACGTCCTTATCATAGCTTCCTTCGGAAGGGAGGTAAAGCCGTTGGTCCCGTGAGTAGATTTACGGCAGGTAAAAGAACCTCAAGCCTGATAAAGAGGCCTCTGAGCTAAATTTCCGGTCTTTCACGCCCAATATAGAAGGGGACTGCTAAGGACTAGAGCAGTGAAAGAGGATCTATGAATAAAACTCAATTAGCTCTTAATTTTCCACAACCCGAACACAAACGCCCACTCTAGCAAAAAATACTTTGCTCGGAAATGGTCTCAAATGTCACTGTGAACCATAATCATTTCAGTTCCTGACAAGCAGAGTTCCTCATTCACGTAAACGTCTAACCGAGTTTCGAAATAGTGTTGTGTATATTGTAGGTAATAATGAAATCGCTTCCTCCGAAAATCACTAAGAAGTATTGGAAAATATTCTTCTCTAATGGATCCTATCTGTAATTATTTGTGATTCTGAACCCCCAGCATAAAACACTATATATTTGGGGAGTTTAAAAAGGGACCGTACGAAGTAAGGGAAAAAAAGCGTCAAAATTAAGGACACAAAGATATATTGGGCGGCTGACAAGTAAAATCCGCATATACAATGGTATATTCATAAACATCTGACGCATTAAATACTTCTATTACAGGAATAATATATTCCAACTGAAATTATTATGAACTGTTTAATACCATCACCACTGCAAAGATAGTGCATATTTATTTCGGAACCAAAATCCGCGACATTCATCGCCTGAGTTTAATCGGTTTGAATAATGGATTGCACAGGAGAACTCTCCTTTCTTCATTCGAATACCATCCCCCCAGTGGCTCACTTCGTGTTAGTAATGGTTTGGCGCGTCCGGGGTCCTGAGCCACTCATCTCCATTATCATTTCTCCACCGCCTTTTGTTTTTGTCAGGTCGTCATCCTTACCATATAAGTATCTCTCTTCTAGGTTTATTTCTTTTATTGTAGCTTTAGTAGTTAAGGTTTATACCTCCTGTCTCACCAGCAGGGATCTTTACTGTCGCCATGGTGCTGTCCCACGTTTCGGCGCAGCTTCCAACTTGTGTGCTCTCCGGAGGTCTCAGGCATGAAGGTTGAGTGGGCCCGCCCCACTGCCCCTTTTGTGCGACATTAGGTGCGGAGCCGTTCTGCAGTCATGTACACTCACGTAGCTCCTGAGGGGCCGGGTTCTCTCGGGAACCTCGACGGCCGCGTGTCACTGGGATGTACGGGCGGACCCGACGTGTTACCGCTGTCTGGGGCCTGACGTAATCAACCACAAGTCCCCTGAATCCACGTTGTCTCCGTGGGGAGCCATCAGTGGTTATGCCGGTGGTAGGGACATAACGTCGGGCCTACCTGTGGTGAAAGTGTCGCATACCGGTCAGTAGTGGAATGTGGCGGTTAACTTCTCTGATGTATTCCTCGAGATCGGGCCTGGAGTGAGTACTCCAGGTAGTCACAGACCGGAAGATTTCGGTGTCTTCGTTTATCCCCCGAATGGTAGGCTGAAGCCGACGGTTCCGGAAGGGGCACCATATCCCTTATGGCTCATCTGTGCTCCAACTTTTCGACACCCCAATGTTTTGTCATGCGGCTTCTTGCGGAGATCAAGTCCATGCAGTATATCAGCCCATTTTCCATTAAAAACGGCCTCGGCAGAATCTGTGGCCCTGTAAAGAATCAAACGCGCTGTAGAGATAGTACTTTGTTAATTGAAGTGGCCAATGCCGACCAGCCATCGAAATTATTAACGGCGAGTATTTTGGGTTCTTACCCCATTAAGGTAGAGCAACACGCGACACTCAACCGTACTCGTGGTGTGGTGACGACTCCCAGTTTGGATGGCCTTTCAAATGACGACAGAGCGAATTGTTTATCGGACCAGGGTGTTATAAGTGCGTACCGTTTAATTGGGACGAGGGACGACAAACCGTTTCCGCTTCGAATGGTCTTTTTGACATTTGAGATGACGGAGCTGCCGTCTTACATCTTCTGCGGTTATGAACGCGCTCCCGTTCGCCTCTATGTGCCCAATCCTATACGATGCTTCCGTTTACAAAAATTCGTGCATTCGCTGGACGTTGTTCTGAGTCGCCTGTTTGCCCTTGTTGCGGCCGCGCCTCCCAAGTTGGGTCGGTGTGTGCTTCCACCCCCAGTTGCGTCAACTTTGGGGGTGTGCTCTCTTCCAGCTTTAATTAGTGCCCCCGGTTCCTGAAAGAAAGGCCATATAGAAAATTAAAGTCAAAGATCAGTTAACATTTCCCGAGGCCAGAAAACGATCCAGGGATCTTCATCCAGTCACCACCCTGAAGTATGTGAACGCCATCCGCCACCCTGTGCGTAAGCAGGATGCTGTAGTTCAGACTGTCCCTGCTTCTCGTCTTCGGGTATCTATAGGTACCCAAACTGATGACTCATCCGTCATTGTTTCCCCTCCACTGCCTAAGGCTTCGTCTTCCTGCACCGCTCCTACAACTTCTGTTTCAACATCGGTCCGTTCTACTGACCGTCTGCCTCGCACATCATCCAATCGTCGTCCCTCAGTTCGCTCTCGTACTGGTACGACGTGCTCTGACACTGGTAGCAGCGAGGGTGGTGCGGACGGTTTTGAAGTTGTCAGTTACACTAGACAGTGACGCAGCCCTTCCCGGAAGAAGACGCCGAAACTTAACCGGCCCCCAGCCGCGACCAGGTGATCTTCCTCCTTATCGGCGCGCGCCTTCGTTTTAGCCGTTTTTTCCTCATTGCAATGGCCATTCTTCAGTGGAATATACGTGTTTTACGCTCACAACGGGCAGAACTCGAGCAGTTGTTGCGTTCGCATACGCCTCTCGTTGTTTGCTTGTTGGCGAAAAAGCTTCGCCTCAAGATTCCTTTTCTCTACGGAGATACTCCGTGGAGCGGTTTGATCCTCCAACGGAGGAGGGCTCTCCTGTGCATGGCGATGTGATGATCGTTGTTCGTAACGACGTGTGCTACAATCCTGTTCGTCTTACTACTCCCTTGCAAGCTGTTGCCGTTCATATTACACTTCCGGGCTTTGTTTTTTCTCTCTGCAGCATCTATGTTCCTCCTTCTTCCTCCCTTGCTTCCGCTAACCTGCTTCACCTGCTGTCATATCTCCCCAACCCTTATTTGTTGGTTGGGGATCTCAATGCCCATTACCCTTTTTGGGTTTCTCCTAGGACTTGCGCAAGCAGAATCTTACTCGCCAACCTTCTCGATCCACTTCACTTTTCTGTTCTTAATACTGGCGAACCAACTCTTCTTTCTGATTCAACCCGAACATTTCCCATATTGATTTAAGTTTCTGCTCGGCGCAGCTTGCCCAAAGTTTGGAGTGGAACGTTATAACGGACACGCACTCAAGCGATCATTTTCCGAGCCTCATTAGTCTCCTTTCGTCAACCGTATATTCCACCGAGAATCCCAAATGACAGTTTACTAAAGCCGACTGGTCGCTTTATTCCCGTTTCGCCTTCCTGCGACTTTTCCAGTGTAGATCTACTGGTGGAGCATTTTACCTCCGTAATCCTCTCTGCTGCCCACCATTGCATTCCTTGTCCTTCTAGCAATTCGAAACGTTTGCCGCTCCCTTGGTGGACCGAGGAATGTACCAAAGTCGTTCGTGAGCGCCGACGCGCTCTCAGGATCTTTCGGCGTCACCCTACGTTGGACAGTTTTGTGCGCTATAAACGACTGCGTGCCACAGCTCGTCGGGTTATTCGCCAGAGTAAGCGTGCCTCTTGGACGGCTTCAGCAATTCAACGCCCGATGCTGTCTTTTGGGAAAAGCTTAGGCGCGTCGCTGGTAAGGCTACTCAATCGTATGTCTCCGGTCTCCGCATTGGCCGTTGTATGATTGCTGATCCCCATGCTCTCGCTGATACTTTGGGCCAGACATTCGAGACAATTTCCAGCTCTGCCCATTATTACCCGGCCTTTCTTGCTCGTAAGTCCGCGGTGGATGCCCAAGAGATCTCGCTTCGCTCCAGTAACTGCGAAGAGTTTAACATTACTTTTACCTTGCGCGAACTGGAGTCTGCCTTGGCGTCTTCTGGACATACCGATTCCGGTCCTGATACTGTCTACGTTTTGCTCCTTCAAGATCTCTCTGAAAATGGTAAGTACTTTCTCCTTCGGGTGTACAATCGTACCTGGGAGATTGGTATCTTTCCTAGGGTTTGGCGCGAGCCCATCATTGTCCCGATATTGAAACTTAGCAAGGACCGCCATCTACCTTCCAGTTATCGCCCGATTTCCCTAACCAGCTGCGTTTGCAAGGTTGTGGTACGCATGATCAACGGACGGTTGACATGGCGGTTCGAAACTCGGAATCTTGTAGCGAACGTGCAATGTGGTTTCCGTCGACACCATTCTACTGTTGATTATCTTGTCAATCTCTCGATACAAATTCTAAATGGGTTCCTGAGAGGGTGCCAAACTGTAGTTGTATTCTTTGTGCTGGAGAACACTTGTTAGAGAACCGGTATTCTTCGTACATTACATCAGTGGGGTTTTCGTGGCCATCATCCTGTCTTCATTCATGAGTTCATGAAAGACCAGGTTTTTCGTGTGCGTGTGGGATCTGTTCTACCTTCATCTTTACTCAAGAGAACGGGATACCTGAGGGTTCGGTACTCAGCGTCACACTATTTGCTATTGCGATTAACCCTATAGTTGACTGTGTTCCCCGTGGAATTTCTTCTTCGTTTTTTGTTAACGGCTTCGCCGTCTACTCTCAGCTGTATCTTGGAACGCCAACTGCAGCTGTGTCTTAACTACCTTCACCCCTAGAGTATTGCAAATGGCTTTCAATTTTCTGCCCAGAAGACAGTCTGCGTTAATTTCTGGCGCAGAAAGGAGTTCCCTGCACCTTCTCTCCGACTCGGTGTAGCACTCCTCCCGTTTGCAGACGAAAGGAAATTCCTCGGGTTAATCCTTGAGAGGAAGTTGTGTTGGTCGTCACATATAGCCTATCTAAAAGCGAGGTGTGAACATTCTCTTTCTGTTTTACGTGCTTTCCGTGGTACATCATCGGGTGCAGATCGCACATTCCTCTTGAGACTTTATCGCTCAGTAGTTCGCTCAAAGATTGACTACGCATATATTGTGTATTCCACTGCGCGGCCTTCCATCTTGCGTTGCTTGGACACAAATCACAATCATGATATCAGGCTAGCTACTGGTGCTTTCACACTAGTCCTGTTTTGAGTCTTTATGCAGAAGCTGCCGAACTTCCGCTTTCTTATCGTCGCAACACTCTTCTTTGCAGCTATGGTTGCCGGTTATCCAGTGTACCTCACCATCCGACTTCTTCGTCGTTCTTTGTGGACTCGCTGGATCATCACTATGCATCTCGTCCCCTTGCCTTGCTCCCACCAGGGGTTCGTTTCCGCCAACTCCTTTGGATTTTGAACGTCGTCTTGCCGTTATACTCCCAAGAGGCCAAACACACTTCTCCCCTTGGCTACATTCGGACGTCTCGTACCATCTTGATTTGACGTCCATGCCAAAGTCCACAACCCCTGGTCCGGTCATCCGTTCGGCTTTTGCCGAAATTCAGTCACGCTTCGGCAAACATTCTTTTATTTATACCGACGGCTCAAAGGATGATCGTGGAGTTGGATGCCCCTTTGTGTTTGGTGTTGAAAATTTTAGCTTTCGTCTCCCAGATCAGTGCTCGATTTTACTGCTGAACGTTTTGCTTTGGAGCTAGCCCTATCTTTTATCCGTCAGCGAGGTCTACTGAGTAGTGTTTTATGGACGCACTCCCTAAGTGCCCTGTCTAGCCTTCGTGCGCTGTATGCTCGTCACCCCATCTTGCAGCACCTACAGGATTTCTGCCGCCAGTTTACCACCGATGGTGTCAGCCTTTCGTTTGTATGGGTTCCTGGTCACGTTGGCATTCAGGGTTACGAGAGTGTGGATGTTGCTGCCAAACGTGCTGTTTTCTCTCCAAGTTATTTTAGCTCTTCTTATCCTGAAAATTATTTTAGCCATTTCTTACGGAGGTTTATTCTCTCGTGTTGGTTTGTTGCATGGTCCTATGCCCATTATACAAAATTGCGGAAGATTATACCTGTACCCTCCACCTGGGCAACTTTTCCTCGTTCCTCCCGGCGGGAGGTGGTAATTTTGTGTAGACCTCGCATTCGGGTACTGTCGTTTTAGCCACTGTCACTTGTTGCGCCGTGAGCCTGCTCCCGTTTGCGGTCGTTGCGGTGAGCCGTTGACAGTGCGGCATATTTTAGAGCAGTGTCAGTCCTTTGCTGTCCTTCGCCCATCCACACTGAGCGCCACACTGCCTGCCATTTTAGCTGATGACGTACTAGCTGTAGAATGTGTTTTAACTTTTATTCGCCGCGGCCATCTACAGGACCCTGTTTTACCTGTCCTTACGCGCTTTTCCCGTTTTAGTGTTTTTTCGACCTTTAGTTTTAGCCCCATGTTTCAGCTGCGCGTTCTGCAGCCTCTGACGCTGTCTCGCTTCATTCTTTTAGCTGATTCTTAATATGGGCTTTTACCCCTTTTTTGCTTTTTGTATGATTTTATGGTGGTCTTTTTTAAACTATTCTTTTACCTAAATTTTATCATTGACGAGCGCTAATGACCTCCCTGGTATCGCGCCCTTAAACCCCACTTCATCATCATGATCATCAAATACAGCTCATGTGCAGTTTTGGTCACAACTCCTAGTTAATGACTCTGGTTTAAACTCTTCTAGAAGATGAACCGCTATATGTCTCAAAATAGGACAGACATACATACTAGATATAAATATTTGACAACAGGAGGTAACTTACCTAAACTACCAGCGCATGTAAGAGGTATTAGGAATAAGGGCCCATTCACAATGAAATGTAAGCGCAGACGTAGCATAAGCGCAAGACTTTGCATTCAAGTTATTTAATTGAAGCATTCACATAGAGTCACGCAACGCGCTACGCAACGCAAGAGTTTGTACACTCCAAACATTATGCTTGCGTTGCGTGCATAGAGGAAGAATTCTGCATTTCTTTCTCTTAGCATTGCCCACTGTGTAATAGCAGACGATCGCGATGCGAGACTTTAGCCGTCTAATGTACATGCTGCACTCTTCCATTAGGCCGTGTCACACAAATCGTGGGTCACCATCTCTCATTTCTCTCAAGAGGTTATGGTAGCCTCCTTATTGAATCCCCTTTCATTTAGTGGATGAACCTGGCATCTGTGCCTAGATTTCTTGGCTCAGGCGCAAAGAGATAATGAACGTTGCATTAACATGACTTGTGCAGCTGTAACATCACATGTATAACTTGCTGCAGTTTCCGGACATTATTCCGTACGCGGGAAGGATTTATGATATTTTAAGGAACACGGAACCGGGTTTCTTTTAATACGCAGAGTTGATTGTGTAGTATCCTGGGTTCTTAAATTGTGTAGGAGTTGTTGCTTTATCGAAAACATTGGGCCCTTCTTGGCGACCGCTTAGATTTTGCGGAAATCTTGTCAGAAGATATTGCGAACGTGATGAAAAAAATGGCTAACGGAATGTCGCGAAGCAAGAAAAATATACGTAAAGTGGATTATTCGAGTTTAGACGCCCAGATCCTACGGCTACGCCCGTCGTCGCTCCGTAGCTGCGGCTTAAGGCCCATGATGTTACAATTTTGGCAGCAGAATGCCAACGACAGCAATACTAACATGATGCAAGTGCGTGTGTTACATATTAATAGCAAAAGTGCTGACTACCCACATACGGAATAATGGCGCTGCACAACTACTTTCAATGTTTTGAGAAAACAGTTAGTTTTATTCTACCGTTTAAGTGGTTTGGTACAATGTACATTCGCTATTGGACACCTCAGGCTATAAACGTTAACAATAATAGGTTTTTGCAATATATACAATATGTTTTTACGTTATATACAGTAGGTCTTTACATGCTAAATACTATGGTTCATGACACACTATTGTGTTCAAGGTAATCATTGATAGAATAAAAGGAGTGGTTAATTAGATGTGCCTTGAGACTGGATTTCAGATGGTTTACTTTTTTTAATTGCCTTGATATTACTTGGTAAATTATTGCCAACCTTAATGCCAGAGTATCATATGCTTTTTTTGAAACAGCGAGCGTCGTAATGTCACTAAAGCTACGGGCGGCATTTGGACGTATATATTTCTTTTTATGTGACCTACTTATTTATAAAATATTGAGTGAACTTTCTCATTTGGTATTGTTGGTTATATTATTCAATTTGAAGCTTTCGGTGCACTCGGAACATACCCGCAATTAGTTTAAGGATCCAGGAACCCGTGCAAACATCTTGCTTTACGCCTACGGCTGCATTGTGAATGATGTTCCCCCACGCCTGCGCTTATGCTGCATTGCGTTACCACTTACATTTCATTGTGGTGATGATGATGATGATATGGGGAAGGGACGCTAAACTACTAAGGTCATCAGCACCCTTACAGTGTATAAAATTTAAAATCCAGGTATTAAATTTGAGATACAAACTCGCTTATTCGAAGCCATAAAAAACATATTATACTTTAAAAACCACCACATAAAAGCTTGGTAATTCAAACAATAAAAGAGTAAACTACGTGTAAGGATCTGTAGAAGCCAGTGGACCAGAGCGCCATATGACCCCAGGGGAGAACAACCCCCCCATTAAAACGGACAAGAAGAAATCACAAAACTAAAACACGCTCAGCGAATTAAATGCGTCGAAAAAAAACCACTGTCACGGATAAAATGTAAAAGACATCTACAGTATGCGCGTCGTCTGACAAAACGTTCGCCATACCAAAAGGCAGACACACACGAACGCGCAATTATGCTAAAACATGGCACTCTGTTAAAATGTGACGCATCGTTAAGGGTGCGCACACTGATCACAGAGTGGTGCAGGATCACCACTAAGCAAGTGTCTATGACTAAAAACGCAATGTCCGATACAAAGTCGGGATAAAATCACCTCTTCCCGACGAGAAGCACGAGAAGAGGTGGCCCAGACAACCGAGATAGGCTTAAACTCCCGCAACTTGTTCCCCCGGAGGGCCGTCCATTCATCGCGAAAAAGCTGGAGGATGCGGTGCCGAAAAATAACATAGAAATCAGTAGAGGGAGCAACAGAGGTAAACATTCTGGGCCACAAAATTGCCGATTTGGCAACGGCGTTGGTAGACTCATTCCCCGAGATGCCCACACGACTTGGAATCCACAGAAAGGAGACGCTGGTGTCAGAGGCGCCAAGCAACTGCGGCAGGTCATGTATGCGCTGTACGAGGGGGTGGTAGTGGTACAGCGCGTTAATACACTGAAGGGCACTCAGAGAGTCCGTTCAAACTACACAGTGCCGTCAGTCGTGCCGCTGAATGTATAAAACGGATTCATATATACTAAAAAGTTCGGCGGTAAAAATGGAACATTGCCCAGGTAAACGAAAGGTAAAACTATGTTCACCAAAAACAAAGGCACGCCCGCTCCAACATCAGTCTTAGATCCATCAGCATATATAAAATGCAATTCCCCGAATTGCGCTTCTAGTTCTAAAAACGCTAATCTAAGGACTGAAGAAGGGATCTCATTCTTCGGCATCAGCGTTAACCCAAGGTGACAGTGGGCCTCAGCGCGAAACTATGGAGGAAAAAGCATTTCTCCCCTGGGAAGAGCCGGCGCTAGCGAAACGTCAAAGTGCCGAAGATGCTGTCCAAATCGAACCCCTGGGGGGGGAGCCATGCAGAGGAGCTAACAAACTATTGCCGATCAATTGAATTCTCTTAAAATACCTCGAAGGACGGGTGGTCAGGCAAGCTTGAGATTCGAAATGCATAGCTGCACAAAAGCATCTCACGCCTGAAGGACAGCGGAGGCCCTGCAGCTTCAGCGTACAGACTGGGTACAGTGCTAGTTGGTAAAGCCTCTTTAGCGACTCTTATACCACGATGATGAATGACATTCAAGCGACGTAACACAGATGGACGTGCCGACGAATAGACAATGCATTCGTAATCAAGCTTGGATCGCACCAAGGAGCGATAAAGACGCAGAAGAGCGGTCCGTTCAGTTCCCCAGGATGTGCCACATAAAACACCTAAAATATTAAGAGAACGGTCACAATTTGTTTTTAAAAACGAAAAGTAAGGAGTCCAGCACAGCTATCGATCAAGAATCATGCCCAAAAATTTCACCTCGTCCGCAAATAGGAGGACCACCGAATCAAGATGGAGAAAGGGCGGAGGGAAAGCCTTCCGGCACCAGAAACTGATGCAGATGGATTTCTCGACGGAGAAGGTAAAGCCGTTGTCGTTAGTCCGGGCGTAGAGACGGTCGATACAGCTTTGGAGACGGCGTTAGAGCAGACTGGTACACCGTGAACTGCAACAAATAGTAGACCCTTCGATAAAAAGGGACGAAGAAATGCCATCTGGAAGACAATCAACAATGGGGTTGATAGCTATCGCAAGATGCGTGAAACTGAATACAGAGCCCTATGGTACAACGTTCTCTTCAATAAAACGAATAGATAAAACCGAGCCCACACGTACACGAAAGATGCGCTCGGTCATAAACTCCCGAAGAAATATGGGAAGACGCCCGCGGAAGTTCCATGCGTGAAGTGTACGTAAAATGGCTGCAATCCAACAAGTGTCATAAGCTTTCTTCTTCTTTATCTGTTTAACCTCCTCTTATGTAGGACTTACACCCCCAGGACTTACAGGTGGGTGCCTGGGGTCAGAGGCCCGTCGAGGAGCACACACTCATAGATCAGACAGAATATCCAGGATGGATGATCAGTCCGATGCCTGGTATGGGGGAGGAAGGAAGTAGATGAAACGAAATGATGATGAAATGGATGAAAGGAAAGGTGATGATGGAACAGTTGTTGGAATGAATGGCGGGGTAAACCGGAGAACCCGGAGAAAACCCGCCGAGACGCCGCTTTGTCCACCACAAATCCCAAATGCGGGTCCCTGGGATTGAACCCGGGCCGCCTCGGTGGGAGGCGAGCGGTCTAACCACTCGCCCACGACGCCGCCTCATAAGCTTTCTCCAAGTCAAAAAGCACAGCACTGCTTGACACTTTCTCAGAAATCCGTTCATAATAGGCAGAGACACCAGATGGTCGACGGTAGAGCGATGGCGACGAAATCCGCACTGAGCGTTCGCTAGAAGCTTCTGAGACTCAAGTCACCATGTCAACCGCCCGTTGATCATGCGCTCCATCATCTTGCAAACGCAACTGGCGAGAAAGATAGGGCGGTAGCTGGAAAGTAGTTGGCGATCCTTCTCCGGCTTAAGTATAGGGACAATGGTGGCTTCGCACCAAACGGAAGGAAAAAAGCCGTCTTGCCAAATACGGTAATAAACCAGTAAGAGTAAGAGCTTACACTCGGCTGAAAGGTTCTTTAACATCAGGAACTGAATGCCGTCCGGCCCAGGAGCGGAGTGCCTAGAGCAATGGAGGGCGTGCTCCAGCTCCCTCATTGTGAAAAGTTCATTATAAAACTCTGTATTAGTAGACCTAAAATTATAGGTCTCGGAATCCTGCCTGTTTTTGAGGGAGCGAAAGCTGCCGAAATAATGGGCAGAACTGGAAACCGCCTCATAGGCAGCAGCCAGAGTGTTAACAATCGCAGCCGGATCCACTATGGTGGCATTGGAAACCTGAAGGCCAGGCACAGCACAATGCGACACTTTACCGGAGAAGCGACGAAGGTTATCCCAAACAGAGGAAGGCGTGAAGCGATTAAAAGGCTCGACAAAACGGGTTCAGGACGCCTTCTTTCTATCATGAATAATGCGACGAGCTCTGGCGCGCGGTTCTTTAAAAATAACCAAATTATCAAACATAGGATGCCGCCGAAACACCCAAAATACAGTTCTACGAGCACGAACGGCGACCCGGCAAGCCTCGTTCCACCACGGAAAAGGAATACGCCGAGGGTGATAGGACGAACGGGGACTCGTGCGTTCGGCGGCAGATTGCATAGTAGAGGTAAGGTGCTGCACCATTTGGTTAACGTCAGTGAAGGGCTGGTCCTCAAAACACACGAGGCTGGAATACGATGTCCAGTCGGCTTTTCTGAATATCCAGGTAGCTCCTCTAGAATGCTGGATGTGGTGAGACAAAAGAGAAACTATGCAGGGGTTATGTCCGCTGGAGTAGGTGTCAGCGACGACGTTCCACGGAAAACGACTAGCAAGCTGGAGTGAGCAAACGGTAAGGTCTAAGTGAGAGAATGTACCAGAGGAATCAGAAAGAGAAGTAGGTTCACCTGTATTGAGGATGAAGAGTTTGAACAGATAAAAGTTTTGGAAAGAAGAGTTCCCATCGCACAAGTCCTTTGCGAACTCCACAGGAGGTGATGGGCATTAAAATCTCCAAAACAGAGGAAATGGTGTTGGGGAAGCGGACAGGAGATCTCGAATGTCCGCGTGAGCGAGGGGAGACGATGGAGGTAAGTAAACAGAAAAGAAAAATCCGGGTAATTGAAGCCTAACGGCAACAGCTTCCAAGTAGGACGTAAGAGTAGAGGTTGATAATGAACCTCGTTACGCACTAATAACATTACACCTCCATGAGCAGGAGTACCCTCATCCGGTTCAGGATCGTAACGAACCGGAGTATACCCTTGGAGATCAAAAGGATCGTGTGGGCGAAGCTTAGTCTGCTACAAACACACGACTATAAGTGAATGGGAACGCAACAAAAGGCCAGGAGAGCCATGAATAAAAGGGACCTTCATACTTAGAGGGGCGGCTCAAAATAACTTTTTGATTAACCTGGGGGCTCGGGCTTTTTAGATGGAGTTCGTCAGACTCCGTAGGCTCCTCAAAGGAAGGGCCCACGTGATCTGTGCCAGAAACCGATTCAAGCGCCGAAAATCGGTTCTGGGTGGCAATAGGTGAAGGGGGCTCCTGAGCGCGGCTTGTCCCAGGGGCATCCTGGGACTGCGACCTTCGAAGAGGAGGAGGAGGAGAAGGTGAACTTTTCTTGCCGTGAGCACGATTGTTTGCTTTGTAAAAGTTCTACGTTTATACGCGTGCATTTGAAATTAATAAGTGAAAACTTTAAATAAAAAATTAAACTAATTGTTCAGAAAATCTCCTTCTTTATGTATATAAAGATGCATATAATAATGGGCTTCGTAATATGTGTTTTCCTATTTGCCTGCAGGAATATCTGTTTGCCTGACATATGTGGAACGCTTGTTTAGAATTTGGAGATTTGGACTACGTATGCGGGATTACGTTTCCTCGTTATAATGAAAACGTACAATAATGTTTTTGCAGCAAGCTGAAGTACGCCCATAGTAATATATCCGAAACCCATTTTAATTTGATATGGTTCATATATACAACGTAAACGCTACATCATTTCATATAGCTTAGATGGTGACTTGCATGCTACAATGAAAAAAGTTGGTATTTTATAGTTCTGAGCAGTTGACCGGCTATAAAAATTGATTATTGGAACATTTTTAAAGTAATTATTCTGATATGCAGCATAAAACCGCGGATAAATCTCAACATCGTGGTATAGCGAACTACTGGTCGAAACATTTTTGGGTGGGATATTGCCTAAGTTATTCTGCTTTTCCTTGTAAGATGTTTCGAGTGGTCCTCAGTTGTATACAGCAACTCCTTTTATTTATTTCCTCGTTTCAACAGAACTGGGTTGTTAGAATAGGACGTTAAATGCTTAAGAATCGAAAGTGTTTAAAGACACAGCCAATTCCAAAAATTAATTCTTCCTGTGAACCTTCCTTGGTAAACGAAACTTTTGCATAGTTAGCGATTATAATTTTACTTGTTCTCATGTACTGCATCGGGTAACTTGTGACAGAGATACCTATCATTCGCCACTAGCCCATGACCAAGTATTGCATGACAGCAGTTTCCATCTTACCCGTAGTAAAATATGTGACAGAAGTGTCAGAAAGATGCTTAACGAAGAGAGGAATTGAAAATACATATCTCCAGGAGATTATCTGAAATATATATAAAAGTGCGACGCAAGGCCTAAAAGAGAAAATTAAATAATCGCATAAAATATTCCTCGCCTAAGGTAGCCCTTCCCTTATTCAGAAGAAAAAACGTAAGTGTGATCCATTACACAAGTAAAGCGAAAATGAGTATTCATTCAGTGGGGGTTTTTGGGGTGAAGAGAGTGAAGGGGTCCTTCATCCTCTTTGCGCTTAAAAATTAAAGAATCGTGTAATCAACATTTATTTAACAATTTTTCGGCCTAGCTGTTTCCAGAGGCAGGGCTGCTGCAATGATTTTTCTCTGAGGTCTGATGTGCTTCCCAGAAGTGTTTATTCAGCCTCAGGCGATAGGCTCGTGCCTTGCCTAGTAAAGGGGTACGGCACTCGACAGAGAGGGAGTGAATGCTCTCTCTCGCTCTAACCGTCTGCTCTTTAATGTAAAGAGACACTCTCTGTCAAACACGTTTCTCCCTCTAGTTTACAAGATTCCTATAACAACGTGACGTCAAACATCATTTCCGCTTCGATTTTAAGCCTATATGTCCTAGGATGGTATCAACACATAAGAATGCTTTCACGTGCTTCCCAACTAACTCAGAATCATGCTTGCTTAGGAGCCTATGTGTCGACGGAACGATATACAGTCTCAGACTCAGATTCATGTTTTCCTATTGTCGTGCCTATAAGTGGCTTGTTGATGTTATCGTTTGTATTTGCGAAATGAATCCAATTGATGACAGTTTGTAATACACCTAAGACACCGTACTGCAGGTGGAAAGACGAGGATAAGAAAGACGTACCCGAAGTTGGAATACCCACCATTCCATTAAATCTTGTATAAAAAAGGAAAAGAACAGTAAATCCTAAAATGTAAGCTTTAAAACATCTTGCTTTTCTGAATTTCCGTATTTGTGCAATAGCTCCAACTTAGAAAGACTATTTTCTTGTATCAGTTTACTTTCCAGTATCAATCATAATGTCTGAAATAAGGAAGTGTGTCTTGTGTTCGGAATTTTGCCAAATAATTCGTCATGGAGCGAACTGAGACTATACTAGGAGTAAACCCACCCAATTGTAGACATTTTATATGCCCAACTCTTATGTTCTCATCTTCAGAACCCAGTGATGAGCAGTTACTCAAGGTATCGTTCTAAAGTTTTTTGATTTAAGGCGTCCTTTCAAAGTGTTTTTTGAAATTCCAAATGCTCTGGCAGCAGCATTTTCCCCCCAGGGGCACACTTTATGTGAGTACGGGTTCAGCGCACCCGGGGTCCCGAGCCACCCATGTCCATTACCATTCCTCCACCCTCGTTCGGCCGAGGTGGGTTCGTCCTCGTGACCGGAGGACCCAAGGTAGGCTCTCGTGCGTTCTGTACCTTTCATTCCATGCCGAACCTCACCATCATTTCTTTCTTCTCCAGTCTCTTTACGAACATTTTACACCACGTCCATTCACGCACATCTCCTTTCCTTCCTTGTCGGCCTACACTGCGTGCGAAACACCCACAAACGTTTTGCTTTATTTATGCATTCTTTCTCTTTTGATCCTCCGTTGACACAGCCTGAAGGATACTTGTGTACTGGGTGTGTAGCTGGGTGAGTGGGTAATGGCATCATCCCCACCACTCGGGGTCGTTATGTAGGATGTGTGTTCATATCCGCTGTTCCACTGCAGTCCCTCGGGGGGCCTTTGCATGAGCTGCTGACTTCCCACCGCCATTGGATCCCACTGTCTAAGTTCTGGGAGGTGTGACCCTGAGGTGAGACTGCAATGAATAAGCCACTCACCCGAGCCGGGGTAATGCCCGTGAAGTCAGAGCCCGATGTCGAGACGGTTGCAATGTAAGGTTTTGTTTCGCTATGGAGCCCTCTTTCTCCATTACTAACAGCAAGCGCCAAAAAGTCATTGTAACAGAAGTAGCACCACCAAAATCTGGTTATTACTTGGTCATTTCACGAACAGAAGAAGGACAAAGTTTTGAGAAGGTGAACGATTTTATTATTGAGAAGGACACTGATGCTATTACTGGTGCGGTTCAGTCCTGCCCTCGCCTTCGGAATGGTTCCTTATTAGTTGAATGCAAGTCCGATCAGCAAAGTAAGACATTGTTGCGTGCTACGCTTCTCCATGGTTATCCCATCCGTGTTGAGAATCACGCAACTTGAATTCCTATCGAGGCGTCGTTACCACCCATAGCCAGGATGGTATGTCGGACGATGAACTGGTCGACTATTTTTCAGATCAAAAGCTGACAGAATTTCATCGAGTGCAGTCTAAACGCGACTGAGTATTGGCACCAACTGTACCCTGTTTATAACCTTCGATGGTGTCTATCTGCCCACGAATATCTCAGCAGGATGAGAACGTATTTCGCTGAGGCCCTATATTCCTAGACCTCTGTGTTGTTTTAAATGCCAACGTTTTGGGCATACGCAAGTCTCTGTAAGAGTGCCGTTTCTATCTGCGCCTCTTGTACTCAGAGCTCACACGATAGTAGTTTTTCATAAGCCCCCGTCTGCGTTAATTATCAAGAGTCTTATTCTGCGTCATTTGCCGACTGTCCGCAGCACTTGGACGAGAAAGCGATCCAGGAAATCCGGCTAGAGAAAAAGCTCTCCTTCTCAAAGGACCGGAGGCGCTAACATACGCGCAAACCTTCGCTCCTGCGATCGGTCCTCCCAGGGGCACACCTTATGTGAGTACGGTTTTGGCGCACCCGGTGTGCCCGAGGCGCTCATCGCCATCATCATCCCTCCACCTTCATCCGGTTGAGTTGCGTTCGTCCTTGTGAGCGGGGGACTCAATGTAGGCTCTCGTGCGTTCTTTGCATTTCGTTTCATGTCGCCCATCGCCATCGTTCTTTCTTGGCTTCTCTACTTACGAACATTTCGCAACACGACCATTCATTTACACATTTCTTTACCTACCTCGCCGTCCTACCTTGCGTGCGAAACACACACACAGTTTCGATTTATTTTACCCTTTCTTTTAATCCTTCATGGACGCCGCCTGATGTATACCCGCGCACTTAGTGCGCAGCTGGGTGAGTGGGTAATGGCGTCATCCCCAACATCCGGGGTCGTCGTGTAGGGTATGTGATCGTATCCGCTGTTCAACTGCAGTCCTGCGGGGGGGCCATTGCATGAGCTGTTGACTTCCGACGGCCATTGGGTCCCTCTGTCTATGTTCTGGGAGGTGTGACCCAGGGGTAAGACTGGCATAGATAGGCCACACACCCAAGCCGGATTAACGCCCGGGAAGTCAGAACCCGAGGTCGGAGACGGTTGCAATGTTGGAGGATTTCTTTTGCTATGTAGCCCTCTTTCTCCATTACTAATAATCAGCGCCGAAAAGTCTATGTAACGGAGGTAGCACCACGGACATCTGGTTGTTACTTTGTCATTACGCGAACAGAGGAAGGTAAAACTTTTTAGAAGGTGAACCGTTTTATAATCCAGAAGGGCATTGACTCAATTGGTCCGGTTAATTCCTGCACTAACCTTCGAAATGGTTCATTGCTAGTACAAACAAAGTGGGATCAGCAAAGTAAGACCTTGTTGCGCGCTATGCTTCTCCACGGTTATCCCATCCGTGTTGAGAGGCACCGCACCTTGATATCCTGTCGAGGCGTCGTTACCACTCGTAGCCTTTATGGTATGTCGGACGATTAACTCGTCGAGTATCTTTCAGATCAAAAGGTGACAATATTCCATCGAGTTCAGGCCAAACGTGACGGAGTATTGGTACCAACTCGTACCCTGTTTATAACTTTTGATGGCGTCCATCTGCCCAAGAACATTTCAGCACGGTACGAACGTATTGCGGTGAGGTCTTATATTCCCATACCTGTGTATAAATCTCCATCGTCTCCCCTCGCTCACGCGAACACTGGAGATCTCCTATCCGCTCTCCCAACACCATTCCTTTTGTTGGGAGGTTTTAATGGCTATCACCCCCTCTGGGGTTCGCCAAGGGCTTGTGCGAGGGGAACTCTTCCTACCGACATTTTGGATCACTTTAACCTCTTCATCCTCAATACAGGTGAACCTACTTTTCTTTATGATTCTTCAGGTACATTCTCTCACTTGGACCTTGCAGTTTGCTCCATCCAGTTTGCGTGTTGTCTGCAGTGGAACGTCATCGCTGACACTTACTCCAGCGTTCATTACCCCTGCATCGTTTCTCTGTTCTCTCACCACATCCAGCCTTCCAGCGTACCAGCCCTTCACTGACGTGAACCAAATGGTGCAGCATCTTACGTCTACGATCCTATCTGCCGCCGAATGCACCATTCCTCGTTCGCTCTCCTAACCTCGGCGTATTCCTGTTCCCTGGTGGAACGAGGACTGTCGGGACGCCGTTCGTGCCCGTAGCGCTGCACTCGGGGTGTTTCGGTGATACCCTATAATTGATAATTTGGTTACTTTTCAACAATCGCGCTAGGGCTGGTCGCATTGTTCAGGATGGCAAAAAGGCATCTTGGACTCGTTTTGTGGAGTCTTTTAATCGCTTCACGCCTTCCTGTGTTGTTTGGGATAAACTTCGTCGCTTCTCCGGTAAAGTGTCCCATTGTACTGTGTCTGGTCTTCAGGTTTCCAATGCCACCATAGTGGATCCGGCTAACACTCTGGGTGCTACCTTTGAGGCGGTTTCCAGTTCTGACCATTTGTCCACCGGCTTTCGCACTGTCAAAGACCGGCTTGATTCCGTGATCTATAGCTTTCGGTCTCCAACTCAGGAGAGTTATAATGAACTTTTCTCAATGAGGGTACTGGAGCACGCCCTCCTTTTATCTAGGCACTACGCTCCTATGCAGGATGGCATTAATGTCCTGATGCTAAAGCACCTTTCAGCCGACGGCAAACTCTTTCTCTTACAGGTCTATAACCGTATTTGGCAAGACGGCGCTTTTCCTTCTGTTTGGGGCGAAGCCACCTTTCTCCCTATTCTTAAGCCTGAGAAGGATCGCCAACTACCTTCAAGCTACCGCCATATCTCCCTCACCAGGTGCATTTGCAAGGTGATGGAGCGCATGATCAACGAGCGGTTGACATGGTGGCTTGAGTCTCAGAAACTTTTAGCGAACGCTCAGTACGGATTTCGTCGCCACATCTCTAGGCGTCCATCTGGTCTCCCTGTCGACGCATATTATGAATGGGTTTTTGAGAAGGTGATAAAACAATGGCTTTTTTGATCTAGAGAAAGCAGTGTCTTCCACCTGGTATTTCTTTGTCCCTTTTCGTTGAAGTTTTGCCATTTATTGCAGCTCACGGTGGACCTGTCTACTCGAATGCCGTCTCCAGAGCTGTATCGATCGCCAACGGCTTTAATTTCTCCGCCGAGAAATCCATCTGTGTGAATTTCTGGCGCCGGAAGGCTTTAATTTTACCCTCTATCCATCTTGGGCCGGATATCTTCCACTTGCAGACGAGGCGAAATTTTTGTTGTTGATGTTTGATCGAAAGCTGACTTGTACTTCGCACATTTCTTTTTTAAAAGCAAAGTGTCAAAGTCTATTAATCGTTTACGTGTTGGAAGTGGCACATCCTGGGGAGCTGACCGGACCGTCCTTCTGCGTCTTTATCGCTCTTTGGTCCGATCCAAGCTTGATTACGGGTGCATTGTCTATTCATCGGCACGTCCATCTGTTTACGTCGCTTAAATGACATTCACCATCGTGGTACAAAAGTCGTTATAGAGGCCTTTCGAAGTGGCCCTGTACCCAGCCTGTATGCTGAAGCTGCAGAGCCTCCACTGTCCTTCAGGTGTGAGATGTTTTTGTGCAGCTATGCCTGTCGACTCTCAATCTTGCCTGACCGCCCGTCATTCGAGATATTTTTCGAGGATTCGCTCGATCGGCAATCTTTAATTGTCTCCTCTGCATTGCTTCCTCCAGGGTTTCGATTTTGCCAGTTTCTTCGGCATTTGGAGTAATGCCAATGCCGACCCTTCCCAGGGGGAAACTCAGTTTCCTCCTTGGTTGCGCACTGAGGACCACTGTAACCTTGGTTTAACGTCTATGTCGAAGAATAAGATCCCTTCTTCAGTCTTTAGATCAGCCTTTTTAGAACTTCAGGTGCAATTCGGAGACCTTAATTCTATAGATACTGATGGATCTAAGACTGATGTTGGAGTAGGTCGTGCCTTTATTGTTGGTCAACGTAGCTTTATCTTTCGTTTAACGGGGCAATTTTCGATTTCTACCGCCGAAAATGTTGTTATTTATCAGTCACTTTTATACATTCAACGGCACGACTTACGACGCTGTGTTCTTTGCACAGGCTCTCTGAGCGCCCTTCAGAGTATTAACGCGCTGTAAAATTACCACCCAGTTGTACAGCGCATACATGATCTCCTCCACTCGCTCGGTATTTCTGGCACCAGTGTCTCCTTTGTGTGGATTCCGGGTCATGTGGGCGTCTCTGGCAAGGAGTATGCGAATGCCGCTGCCAAATCGGCAATTTTAGCCCCCAGCTGTTTTACTTATATTGTTCCCTCCACTGATTTATATGCAATTTTACGTCATTGTATCCTCTCGCGTTGGCGCGATGGGTGGGTGACCCTTAGGGGAATATGTTGTGGGAGTTTAAACCTCTCATGGTTGTCTGGGCCACCTCTTCTCGTGCTTCTCGTCGGGAAGAGGTCCTTCTAACACGACTTCGTATCGGACATTGCCCTTTTAGTAATAGACACTTGCTTAGTGGTGACCCTGCACCACTCTTTGTGCGGTGTGCGACACCCTTAACTATACGTCACATTTTAACAGTGTCAGGTTTTAGCTCAATTTCGCGTTCGTGTATCTCTGCCTGTTGACATAGCAAACGTTGTGGCAGACGACGCGCATACTGTAGAATGTCTCTTACGTTTTATCAGTGACAGTGGTTTTAGTCCACGTATTTAATGCGCTGAGCCTCTTTTGGTTTTGTGATTTTATATTGTTCCTTTTAATGGGGGTTCTTCTCCCCTGGGGACATATGGTGCTCTAGTCCCTGCACTTCTACAGTTCCTGACACGTAGTTTAATCTTTTGTTGTTTGATTTACCATGCTTTTAGTGTGGTGGGTTTTAGACTTTGATATGCTGTTTTTATTGTTTTAGACTAAGCGAGTTTGTGTGCCGTATTTTAGTTTTTGGATTTTATACGCTGTAAGGGCACTGATGATCTTAGATGTTAAGCGCCCGTATCCCCCCCATCTCATCATCACTGACACCATTACGTTCCAATCCGTTTTCTAGCATTACTTATTTTAAATCATGAAACTATAGAATTTACGTATATTATAAATCTATATACAATTTAATGTAATTATAAAAACCCTTCTCCAATAAACTCAATTTATGCATAATTAGCCATGATTTGTACTATCTCATAATCATAATAGCAATAATATGAATCGTAGCATACAGAACATTGCCTGTTCATTCTGTAATTATCAGTGACGTTACACCCAAATACTGCTCCCGCTGCCTGGCGCCCGTATGTTACCAACATGCTTTATGGTTTTTCGTACATAATACAACTTACTTAATAAAGTTGCAGATGGCACTGGAGGCATGCTCCTTCGATTAAAATCAAAACATGCAAAATTATTTTAACGTAATTTGAACGACTTAACCGCAATTGTATCTGTGATGATTAAGCCCCGGATTGTTAGGTTCTGACCTATTTTATTCCTGACCTCCTTCACTTCAAACTTCGGTTTATTTTAATGTTTTAGTTACCAACGAGTAATATACTTCAATTTTATAGAGCCTAAATTGACCTAATTTTTACGTTAGGACCAAATAAAACCTATTTTTCGTGATAGAACCTAAAAGTGCCTAATTCGGTTATTTAAGCAAATAAGAGTAGATTTATGAATATAAAAGTATTTTTAAAACGAAGGGAGACCTTTCGAATAGGGAAAATATTAAATAATTAGATTATGAAATCTTGCGCAATACTTTACAATAATGAACATTAATTAAACCGTCCGCCACAATAATAAACCAATTAAAACGTTCGCCGCATTCAGTTATCATTTTCTAACTATTGTTGAAAGAGGTGGTCAGTGGCACGCGGCATTTCTGAAACGTGTGATGCTTACAGGCTGCAACAATAGGTGAAAACTAGAGGCAAACATTTTAATAGCGCTGTTAAGTAGTATGCATTATTGTTTCTTCTGTTATAGGGAGTTTCTAACACGACATTTTTAAAATTCAGTGGCAAAATATTCAGTCTTCTTGCTACTGGTGACGATAGCAGTCGTTTGCACCATGCCCAAAAGCAAATCATCAAGAAGTTCTCTGATCCACGAGTGGATCCTGATCGACAAAAGCTTTTCCACAGATGGAAAGGTTATTTATTGTAACGCATGTCAGAAGCAGTTAGGAATAATTCCTTGTGTATTTCATATTTTGTTAATTCTTCACCCTGCTATTTGTTAAAATAATACCGGAGTGCAACTTAAAGTATGCTCTCTTTAGACACCATCACACATAAAAAATTATCTAATCCTTATTTGCTGGTGGTGGGTATTTAAATTGACTAATTTCCTTGTTTACATTTAATTTACAGGTACACGCAGAAAAACGTTCTCACTTGGTGCAACATCGACAATCAGCAACTCATTCTGCAAATGCTGTTAGGAATGAATCTCAAAAGAAGCAGAGTTTCTTAACATCAAAGCAAGGCAGTTCTAATGAAGCCAAAGCTAATTCATTTAGCATGCATTTATGTGAAGCTTTTACTGCCGCCAATATACCAATTACTAAACTACAAAACCCAATATTGAAATTTTTTTCAAGAACTTTGCAGCTCTAAAGTACCAGAGTCTACCTTAAGATAGAATGTATTGCCCCAGTTGTATGAGAAAGCTATTGAAGACATAAAAGCAGACATCGCTGACCACAACATTTGGTTAAGTGTGGACGAAACAACGGATGCTTGTGGTAGATATATTGCCGCCATAGTTGTGGGAAAAGTCACTTCTGAGGAACCCAGTACGCCCCATGTCATCCTATGCAAGGAGCTTCAACAAGCCAACTACTCTACAATATCAATTGCAGTGAGGGATGCTTTAAAGGTCATATGGCTAGATGCAGAAGCAGAGGAAAAATTTAGATAGTTAGTGACCGAAAGTGCGGCTTACATGTTGAAAGCGGGTGAATGTCTAAAGGCTTTTCATCCTCGTATGCTCCATGTCACCTGTCTTGCACATGGACTCCACCGGGTGGCTAAAAAGATTCGGGAAGAGCATCCTACAGTTAACAAAACAATTTTTTCGGTGAAGAAGGTTTTCTTGAAAGCACCGAATCGAGTGGTGATATTCATAGAGAAGTATCCTTCGATACCGCTGCCTCAACAGCCTGTAGTGACACGGTGGGATACGTGGCTATCAGCAGCAATGTATTTTGCGGAAAACTACACAAGCGTCGTCGAGGTAATTGATGCAGCAGCCATTTTAAAGGCAAGGAAAGCATTGTACTCTGCAGCAGCAGTACAGGAGTTGAGTTATATCAAAGCAAATTGCTTTCACTTTGACAATGCAATAAAAAATTGGAAGAATCATCTATCCCCATGACAGAAGCATTGCAAGTCCTAGAGAAGGTAAGAAACAAAGTGGTACCTGGACCAAGTGGAGAATCTATAAAAAAGAAGTTAGAAGCTGTTTTGGTGCGCAGTCCAGATTTCAAGGTCGTAGCAACAATTGGATGCGTTCTCTGTGGAGAAAAAGTGTAGGGATCATTTAGTTGGAATCCTAAGGAAATAGCCGAGATGAAGTTCGCACCTCGTAAGTAGTGGAACGCAGTTTCTCCGCTTTCAAGCGCATTTTAACAGAAGACAGAAGGGGGTTTACACCTCACAATCTTTCCAAGTACTTCATTGTTCAGTGTCATACTAGGAGTGCAAAATGAGTACTGAAAACGTTTTGCATTTGTAGTGTTTAAAATTAATTGTGTGTTTTTAAAGTATAATATTAAAGCAAAATGAGTATACTCAGTACTTTTGCACATGCAGTGTTGAAAATTAAATTATGTGTTTTTCAACTTTTGCACAGTAGTGCTTGAAATTAGTTTGCTGTTCAGTGCCATACTATTCATAGGTGTATTTAATTTGGTCGTTTCAAATGAATACTAAAGTTACAGTTAATTTAATTATGTACAATTTAAAGTTAGTGCTTTAAACAAAGTGCGCAGTGATTTGCATGAATATATATATAAATTCCTAAATTCAGCATATAATATTCTATAAAATCCTAATACACTGATACATAGAACCTAATTTTAACTTTTTAGAACCTAAACATCCGGTTATTAGTGCTGATAACAATATATGTATCAACTGCAAGCTCACGAAAATAACAAATATCACGTGAGCTATACACTGCATACGGAGAAGAGAAAAGACAGAGTAGAGACATCTATGGTCAAATATGGAATTAGGATAAGCATTTTATTAACAAGCATGAGGTCATTGAATATACGCTCGGAAAATACACACACTCATACAGAAGCACGTGTACGCTCTCATTGAGGATAACTACATTTAATCAAATACTTGCAATGAAAACAATTAGGAAATCGTAGTATTATGCTCCGTCGGAGAACTGCCGGTGCTCAAATGACTAATTCTTCCTCACTTGCACGAAGTCAGGCCACTAGGATGGAAGAAAGGTTCACCTTCTCCTCCTCGAAAGTCACAGTCCCAAGATGCTCCTGGGACAAGCCGCTCTCAGTGGCACCCCTCACCCATTGCCAGCCAGAACCGACTCTCGGCGCTTGAATTGGATTCTGGCTCTGAGCGCGTGGGCCCTCCCTTCCAGGAGCCTATGGAGTCTGATCAAATCCATGCCAAAAGTCCGAGCCCCAACGTTAAGCACAAAGTTACTTTGAGCCGCCCTTCTAAGTAAGAAGTTTATCCCTTTTATTCATGGCTATCCTCACCTGGAATTTACGTGGTGTACGATTGCAAAGAGCGGAACTGCAACTTTTATTGCGTTCCCATTCACCTATGGTCGTGTGTTTGCATTAGACTAAGCTTGGCCCTCACGATCCTTTTGTTCTCCGAGGGTATATTCCGGTTCGCTACGATCTTGCACCGGATGAGGGTACTCCTGGTCATGGAAGTGTGATGTTATTAGTGCGTACCGACATTCATTTTACAATCTCTAACACTTACGTCCGACTTGCAAGCTGTTGCCGTTAGACTTCAATTACCCGGTCTTTTCTTTTCCGTTTGCACTGTCTATTGACCTCCATTGTCTCCCCTCGCTAACGCGGACATTCCAGATCTCCTGTCCACTCTCTCAACACCATTTTTTCTGTTTGAAAATTTTAGTGCCCATTAGCCTCTGTGGGGTTAGCCAAGGGCTTGTGCGAGGGGAACACTTCTTTCCGACATTTTTCTTCAGCTCAACCTCTCCATCCTCAATAAAGGTGAGCCTACTCTTCTGCCTGATTCTTCTGGTACATTCTCTCACTTAGACCTTGCCGATTGCTCACTCCAGCTTGCTAGTCGTCTACAGTGGAACGTCGTCGCTAACACCTACTCCAGCGACCATTACGCCTGCATCGTTTCTCTTCTGTGTCACCACATCCAGCATTCAAGAGTACCTACTTGGATATTCAGAAAAGCCGACTGGAGATTGTATTCCAGCCTCGTGTGTTTTCAGGACCATCCCTTCTCTGACGTTAACCAAATGGTGCATCACCTGTCGTCTACGATTCTATCTGCCGCCAAACGCACGATTCCCCGGTCATCCTCTCACTCTCGGCGTATTACTGTTCCGTGGTGGAACAAGGCTTGTCGGGATACCGTGCGTGCGCTCGAAATGCGCTCAGGGAGTTTCGGCTACGCCCTACACTTGATAATTAGGTTACCTTTAAACAATCGCGCGCCAGGGCTCGTCGCAAAATTCAGGAAAGCAAGAGGGCGTCCTGGACTCGTTTTGTCGAGACTTTTAATCGCTTCACGCCTTTCTCTGTTGTTTGGGATAAACTTCGTCGCTTTTCCGGTAAAGTGTCGCATTGGGCCGTGTCTGGCCATCAGGTTTAAAATGCCACCATTGTGATTCCGGCTGCCATTGCTAACACTCTAAATGCTGCTTTTGAGGTGGTTTCCAGTTCTGCTCATTATTCCGCCGGCTTTTGCTCTCTCAAAAACCGGAAGGATTCCGAAACCTATAAGTTTTGGTCTGCTAATACGGAGTGTTATAATGAACTTTTCAAAATGAGGCAGCTGGAGCACGCTCTCCATTGCTCTAGGCACTCGCTCCTGGACCGCACGGCATAAGTACCCTGATGTTAAAGAACCTTTCAATCGACACTAAACTCTTTCTCTTACAGGCCTATAACCGTATTTGGCAAGACGGCCTTTTTCCATCCTTTTGCCGCGAAGCCACCTTTGTCCCTATAATTAAGCCTGGGAAGGATCGCCAACTAGCTTCCAGCTACAGCTCTATCTCCCTCACCAGTTGCATTTGCAAGGTGATGGAGCGCATGATCAACGGGCGTTTGACTTGGTGGCTTGAGACTCAGAAGCTTCTAGCGAACGCTCAGTGCGGATTTCGCCGCCATCGCTCTACCGTCGACCATCTGGTGTCTCTGTCCACGCATATTATGAACGGATTTCCAAGAAAATGTCAAACAGTGGCTGTTTTTTTGACCTGCAGAAAGCTTATGACACTTGTTGGAGGGGAGGCATTTTACGCACACTTGAGGCATGGAATTTCCACAGTCGTCTTCCCATATTTCTTCGGGAGTTTATGACGGATCGAGTCTTTCGTGTACGTGTTGGCTTGCTTTTATCTAGTCGTTTTATTCAAGAGAACGGTGTACCGCAGGGCTCTGTACTCAGTGTCACACTGTTTCCGATTGCTTTCAACCCCATTGTTGATTGTATTACATCTCGCATTTTCTGTCCCTTTTCGTCGACGATTTTGCCATTTATTGCAGTTCACGGCAGACCTGTCTGCTAGAATGCCGTCTCCAGAGCTGTATCGACTGTTTCTACGCCTGGAGCAACGACAATGGCTTAAATTTCTCCGTCTGCACCAATTCCTGGCACCGGAAGGCTTTCCCTCTGCCCTCTCTCCAGCTTGTGTCGGAGGTCCTTCCATTATCAGACGAGGTGAAAATTTTGGGCTTGATCTTTGATAGAAAACTGAGCTGGACTTCGCACATTTCCTTTTTAAAAGTAAAGCGTGACCGTTCTCTTAACCTTTTACGTGTTTTTAGTGGCACATCCTGGTGAGCTGTTCGGACCATCCTTCTGCGTCTTTATCGCTGTTTGGTCCGATGTAAGCTTGATTATGGGTGTATTGTCTATTTATCAGCACGTCCATTGGTGTTACGTCGTCTTAATGCCATTCACCATCGTGGCACAAGTGTCGCTACAGGGGCCTTTCCAATCAGCCCTGTTCCCAGTCTGTATGCTGAAGCAGCAGAGCCTCCGCTGTCCTTCAGGCGTGAGATGCTTTTGTGCAGTATGCATGTCGATTCTCAAGCTTGCCTGACCACCCGTCTTTCGGGCTATTTTTCAAGGATCCGCGTGATCGGCAATATTTAATTATCTCCTCTGTATTGCTCCCTCCAGTGGTTCGATTTCGGGGGCTTCTTCGGCATCTCGACGTTATGCCAGCGCCGGCCCTTCCCAGAGGCGAAACGCGTTTTCCTCCATGATTGCGCTCTGAGTCCCACTGTCTCCTTGGGTTAACGTGGATGCCACAGAATGAGACCCCTTCTTCAGTCCTTAGATCAGCGTTTTTAGAACTTCTGGCGCAATTCGGGGACTTGATTTTATATATACTAATGGATCTAAGACTGATGTAGGAGTAGGGTGTGCCTTTGTTTTTGCTCAACGTAGTTTTACCTTTCGTTTACCCGGGAATGTTCATTTTTACCGCCGAACTTTTTAGTATTTATTAAGCCATTTTATACACTCCGAGGCACGAGTTGCGACACTGTGTTGTTTGTGCGGACTCTCTGAGTGCACTTCAGAGTATTAACGCGCTGTACAGTTAAACACCCCCTCGTACAGCGGATACATGACCTGCTCCACTCGCTTGGTGCCTCTGGCAAAAGCGTCTCCTTCGTGTGGATTCCAGGTCATGTGGGCAACTCTGGGAACGAGTCTGCCGACACTGCTGCCAAATCGGCGTCTTTGTTACCCAGGTTTCTTACCTCTGTTTTTCCCTCGTCAGATTTGTGTGTTAATTTACGTCGCCGCATCCTCTCGCTTCCGCCAGATGAGTGGACGGCCCTCCGGAGGAACAATTTTCGGGAGATTAAACCTCTTTCGTTAGTCTGATGTACCTCTTCTCGTTGTTATCGTCGGGAAGATGTGTTTTAACTCGTCTACGAATCGGACATTGCCTTTTTAGTCATCGATACCTGCTCAGTGGTGACCCCGCACCATTCTGTGAGCAGTATGATGCGCCCTTAACGGTGCGTCACATTTTAACAGGGTGTTAAGTTTTTGCTCCGTTGCGCGTTCGTGTGAGTCTGCCTTTTCGCATAGCCAATGTTTTGGCAGACGACGCGCGTGCTGTAGAATGTCTTTTACGTTTTGTAAGTGTCAGTGGTTTTAATCGGCGCATTTGATGCGCTGAGCGTCTTCTAGCTTTGTGATTTCATATTGTCTGTTTAAATGTGGCCCTTCTCTCCGACGGACTTCTGGCGCTCATGTCGCTCGCATTCTACAGTTCTTGACACGTAGTTTTACTCTTTTATTGACCATGCTTTTGGTGTGTTGGATTTTAGAATTTGGCGTTTTGTTTTTTAGTTTTTTCGGCATAGCAGGTTTGGGTCCCGTTTTTTAGTTTTTGGACTTTAAGTTTTATACATTGTAAGGGCGCTGATGACCTTAGACGCTTAGCGCCCTTAAACCCCATCTCATCGTCATCATCTGGCTTTACGGTTACTAATGTGGCTCTAACAGGATGGCTGTCCGGCTAAATTTTCACTTAGGGCTTGGAATTTGGATGCAACATCGGGGATATACTTCGTGTATCGGAATGTGTGTCTCTTACTAAAAACCATTATTATTCAATTATTACTACTACAGTTTATTGGTATTCGTGTAGGAATTTTAAGGAGTGTATAATCGCTATTCTTTTGCTCTTATTACAGCGTAAAGGAAATCGCTAGACCTCACGATGAAGCCTCTTGCTGCTACCAACTTCAGGCAGCAGGGTATGCTGCTTCAAACATCCGTATTGCTACATGCGGTACAAGTGTAGATAAACATTACATTAGGCAATATTCCAACCGCATGAATCGGATGAGTAGCATGGTGCACGACCATCAGGCGTGCAAATACCCATTCATGGACATTCGTGACAGCTGGATATGGCTGGCCCTCTAGAAATCTGGAACCGGCAGACCTTTTCAGCAGCTGAACCAAGCGGAACGCGTCCACAGGTGGAGCAGGCGGGACCATCAGCTTCATATTCGTATGCATCACCATTAGAGCTATGTGGAAATGCATAAAAAGACGTAGGAAGTAAGGTTATATATTCAGTATTCAAAGGTCATGTCTCCAATAGCAAAATTGAAAATAGCCTAGAATTCTTAACTTCAGTGAGTTTATTAATGATTGTCGAGATCTGGTGATTAATGAGATGGTTCCCACATTAAATGAAAATGTGTCCGTGTTAAAGATTAGCTGTTCTTCGAAGATCTCCTACTTCATCCAGGCCTCTGAAAAGGAGCATGTGGAATGCTTCCACTTTAGTTCCATGACGAAGGAGATTCAGCAAACCTGTAACCTGCAGGGTATCTTCCATGCAGTAAAATGAAATTCGAGGAAAACTAGCCGGCTTTAAAGAACCAGCCAGTTCGAAGTCTGTGTTTACACACTCACTGGTGAATAGGCCGCAAAACATCATTCTCTTCGCGCTACAAGTGATGTTGAGTTAACTGCATGTATCAAGCGGAAGAGAGCGTGACCACTATTAAGAACAAAGATCTCTTCCGTTTTGCTCGGTGCATGTTGGCATCCTGCAAAGGATAGTTCCGAAATGTCTAATTCATAGCACCGGGAATTGCACTTAAAGAATTCCATAATAAGGAATTCCGTTCCCTTTTCTCACAATCTCCTCAGCTCTTTGAGAAGTAATTCGCGAATGCATTTATGCCTAAAATGTCAACAACGCGGTGGAGTCCATACGCAAACAATCTGAGAGGAAGGAAAAGTCAGTAAAATTGCTAATGATTGAAGAGGGAGACAATTCACACTAGAGCCTCATCTCCAACGTCTCTAGGCTTATTAGAGCTCAGATAACTTAGCACAAGGAAAACATGTGGCTACGCGAGTCATGCAAATTAACGTGTCCTAACGACCTTGCATTGCGATTGCATAAACTGAAATGCAATAACTCACAGGTACAGGTCTAGGTCCTCAAAATGCCTAGGAAGGGTGAGATCATGTGATTTAATGCATATTGACAGTCTCGCAACTTTTGTTATTTATTCTGATAGCGAATTCCTTTTGAGGAAGTGCTATACATGTCATTCATCAGATGCAGGGAGTTGGACCCCAAAGCCTCAGGAACGTGAGGCGATATCAATAGCGTAAAACGTCGTATGCGGGCATGTACAAGCCTTGTCGAGTTTGAAGCTCATTGCAGGTATCAATTCAGTCAATAACTTCCCCAACAAACCTAAGGTGACCGCTGATGAAGTTAGAGCACGATATGATCATATAGAGTCATTGTGTATGTCGCTTGAAAGCGAACATCATTTCAGCAATGCTGATGGCTGCCACATTTGCAAGAGAGATTCCTCTATATAGATCGATATCATCATATCACTGGAGCATAACTTTGAGCGGCTCATAATTCCTACAATTTGAATCGATATCTTCCGAAGAATTCCTGTTTCCTTCCAATGTTTAAGCAATTATGATAGTCACTCCTTGATCAGGCACACAGCGTATGATAAAGAGTTTACCTCACCCATTGCTCAATACCTGAAAGCGAATTGACATTGTCATCTTCCGTGACCTAGTGGTACCATGCTAGAGTCTATTTACCGAGGTCGCGGGTTCCAACCCGGCTAAGGGTGATGGAATTCTTGGGAGTAAAGTTCTATAACACGGCTTACTTTCGAAGGAAAATAAAGGCGGTGGTCCCATGCCGTAGATTTACGAGAGAACCTCAAGCCTGATAAAGAGGTCTCCGGGTAAAATTTCCGGTCTTTCACACCTCAGTACTGAATGGGTCGCTAAGGACCACAGTTGTTACTTAGCGTCTGTGAATAAAACTCAATTTCAGTTTGCTGACATTCAGCATATAGCACAAGGGTATGCAATTCGTGTTCTTCAAAAGATACAAGTTTCTGGTTGACAAGGTATCCAGCCCATCAGATACGCTAAGCTGGACTAAGCTGATCTTGATGACTTCAACATTACTAATGTTTCGTATTCTGATCCTGTTC
This sequence comes from Deroplatys truncata, assembly GCA_030765065.1. Lineage (NCBI taxonomy): Eukaryota > Metazoa > Arthropoda > Insecta > Mantodea > Mantidae > Deroplatys > Deroplatys truncata. Next base: position 401,734,649 of record CM060990.1, on the reverse strand, counting down.
ATCTACAGCTAACAAAATACAAGGGCATATACATATCCGGATGCTGTCGAAAAGCTCAAAGAAGAGGAACTACCAAGGATCGAGCTCTTCGAATGCAACACAGAAGAGCAGTATGCCCCTGCAAAGAACGCCTAGAGAAACTTCAAGATAAAGAATCTTGGGGAATATTCCGATATTATCTAAAAAGATACGCTATGCATTTAGCACATGAATTCGGGAAGTTCCGAGACCCCTCACAGAGCATGTTTTCGCAGTAATCGGCTTGTGTTATCTTATTTGCTGAGCGGCTGTTATTGTTTTACTATTTTGAATTTTGGGTTCTTTGTCCTCCGGCTAGCTATTATTACTCAGTCAAGCAAACATCTCTAAGCAGGGCGTGTAAACGGAAAGGAGTTGTTACTGAAAGATAACATTGAAAAAAGAATGTTTTCACACTTTTATTGACGTCACACTTAATTAATAGTTCACATCTGTAATCTTTATACACGCCTGACTGAAACTGTTATATTTCCGAATGTAATTACTGTCGTAATAGTTGTCGCGTACCTACTTCACATTTTGTAACTAACTTTACGACGCGAGAGATTCTGTAGAACTACGTAATGTGTACCTCGCGAGAGATTGCTGAGAACTGCGTGATGTGTACCTCGTGAATGATTTCTTAGAACTGCGTAATGTGTACCTCGTGAATGTATCTGTAGAACTGCGTGATATGTAACTCGCGAATAATTCTGTAGTACTGCGTGATGTGTAACTCGCGAATGATTCTTTATAACCGGCTGACGTGCACCTCGCGAGAGAGATTTTTTAGAACTGCGCGATACTTGCTGTTGGCTCAAGAATTTATACTCCTTTACCCCGATATGCCTAAACATTATAATAGAGCTGCTATTGGTTACTAAATCGCGCCAACATTAGCGTCTGTTTTGTCAGCCAATCATAGATACTAAAACATATGCTCTAGGGAAGATATTCCCTCCATTTCTAAAGAAAGGCACACTACCCTGGCGTCATTTGTTTGTCTCTTCTAAGTGATAAACAAATCACCCCCTCGCTTCATTGTTACCCACTCTATTGTCAGTTTCAGTGAGGCCGTGTAAACGTATTTCCTAACAATGCTTATAGCTAACAAACATCTAAAATCATTGTCATACAGTAATGTTAATTTACACTACAATCACTCTGGCATTCACAGTGTTGTGATATAAAATGCTGCCTCAATGTACAGCTTGGAATCCACCTGGTACTACACCCTGCCATCTTTAGCTTTCAATGCCATGCTGAAGACGACGAAAATGCAGCTAAAGTTCATTGGTGACCACAGCATGAAGGAATTTTTCCACGAGGGCTTTCTTGGAGGGCATTGCACAGTATGAACAACCTCTTTGGCAATTCCCTTAAATCACTTGCCAAGCCATTCGGAAATCCCCTTACATTTTAACGGCACTTCTTTCCACAACGCTTAGTTTTGATAGATATTGTACAGTATCAAGTTAAATGGTCCACCCTGTATATACAATCCGGGTAGCTCAATGACAAGAAACTAAGATTGCATTAACTAATAACTGTTCAACAGGATTCCTAATATAATTTCCTTAGCAACACACAAAGTATTTCAGAATTCGACCGATTAACTTTAGGGGATTATAGAGGGATGCTAGGAAAACAATTGGAGATATGACACTTATGGTTCCAGAACGGATGATTTTATGCAATAAGCAAAAATGTATTGGAGCCAGTACACCGCTGATATCACACAAACACTATATCCATGACGTTTTGGCACTACCAGGGAGTACACATATGTGGCTCAGTGGTGAAATAGGAAGTTCTCAAGCCAGCGACTCCAGATTCAAAGTTCAAGACTTGAATGTTTTTCTCCCTTTTTATTTATTTTCTTTCTGTTGCCGGTGAAGGATATTGAATACTGCACTTCTCCATTTGTTATTACCGTTACTGTAAAATTTAATCAAGAAAATCAAAGGAATGAATTTTGAACAGCAATGAACGTCACATAGCGCAGTGTTCTAAAGATACACATGATATGTAATCAGAAACCTTTATGAAACTGACTAGTGGGATTAATCTAGCCTGGAACTAATACACTATTGTGCTTACGAATATAAATAATGCACCTTTAGCTCTGAAAACTAGATAACTAGTGTCTACGACAAATCACACAAACATTCCTTTCATTTATTCACTTCCAGGAACCGTACAAAAGTGAATTTCCTCTTCAGATTTGTGGAAAAAGCTAACAGTGAGCATTCCATTTGTGAACCCTGATTTTCTGAAATACTTTCCCCGTTTTGTAAGTGCCAGTGAATCACGAGATGGCATGCCTATACATTTTCAGAAAGTCAAACATATGTATGAAATCCTCTGTTGCCACTAGCGCAGATAGCTCACTGGGTAACATCGTTGACCATAGCGCTGTGTTCGAATCCCTCTGTAAAATATGTTTAGTTTTCTTATTGTGTTTAACATGAGAGGTGCATGCATATGAAAATAGCAATGATAATTTTAATTTGCGAATAATCCAGAGAAAAAACGTTATAGCTTTAGTGTAATAAAGTCATATCTAAAGAGGGTATATTATACCGTTAAGTCTATTGCGTAGGAACACCTGCAATATTTCTGTTCGCACAGTGGAGCTGCAACACCTTAGCGCATGCGTAAGTCTGAAGGTCACTACGGTTGACAGTCTTGCGTATCACTTGAGTTATATTGATCGTATTCAGTGGAATAATAGCTAATGATTACACATTTGAGCAGGTATCAGACACGCATTTTTGTTTAAGGGGAAACAAAAGGCAACACGTACAAAGCTGCGCGACTTTACAGAGGAAGATATCCTATCAGACACCATCCACAGCCCTTAACGTTTTAGTCTGTTCACCAGAGTCTGAGGGAAACTGGATCCCTAGAGGTGCATCGACCATACGCCCGGTGCGAGACGAACACGTCGCAATCCGGGAATTTGAGGACGGCGTGCTCAGAAGGTTTCAAGAGATGCCTTCAGCTAGTACGCGTGCTATTGCACGGATTATGGGCCCATATTATTCGAGTGTATGGCAGGTGGTGCAGGAAGACCGACTCCATCCGTTCCTTCTTTGGAAGGAACAGAGTTTGACACCAGCAGACCTTGGTCGATGAATGCAGTTCTGTAATTGGGTCTCTGAATAGCACGCCGAACAGCCAGATTTCCCTTCCCGAATGCTCTTCACTGACGAGTGTTGCTTTTCAATTAATTGAATGGCATTCGACCGCAGAAATAGCCATGTGTGGAGCCATGATAATCCACAGGCCATAGTGCAGTACAGCAGTCAGTAGATTTTCGGCGTCAGCATTTCTGCTGGCATATTTCAAATTACCTTGGTTCATACCTTCTACTTCGGCTAAATAGACACGTGTATCGCCAGTTCTTGATTCATGTTCTACCTGGTTTTCTGGGGGTGTTCCTCTTATCCTCCGACGCCATATGTGCTTCCATTATGCCGAAGCTCCCACCCACTTTGACAGGGACGTTAGAAACATTTAAACAATGCACTCCCAGGACAATGGGTTTGATCGGTTGCTTGTCAACTAATTTCTCTTGATCTCACTCCTCCAGATTATTCCTTATGGGGTCACATTAAGAGCCTCGTACATGATACCCCGATAAAATCAGAAGAGGTACTGCTCGCGAGTATAATGACTGCCTGTGATTTAATCCGCGACACTCCAGGTTTCCTCGGAAAATTATAAGATGCATTTCATCGTCGTTGAAACTTGTGTTTCGAAGTTAAAGGATCTCACTTTCAACAGTTTCTTTGAACCGCTTGTTGCACGAAAGTATGGATAACATGTTTAGTTTCCTCTAATGCTCCTTATAATTTTCAAACTTCCCTCACTCCAAGGAAAAATAGGGGCTTTAATTTTCCATCAATTTCTTTGTTCTATAAATTTCTTTCATCATGAGGAAAATAGCAGTTTTAATTGTTTTATCTTCCTTGGTTCATATCATGTTTATTCAGTCTAAAGATAAACAAACAGCATACTTTTTCTTAATCTTCCTTAATTTCTGCAACTTTCCTCCTGAGGCGCGAACAAACAGGTTTCCTCCTAATTCTTCATAATTTTCCACTTTGCTGCAATCGGATAAATAAGAGTTTTTGCTTTCCTTTATTGTCCGTGTATCGTTCGTGGTTTCCACAACATTGCTGCACTACGAGGCGTGAATAAACAGTTTGTTCCCTAAGTTGTCGTTATCGTTTACCACCTCACTCCAGTCTAATGATAAATAAGAACGTTAATTTTCTACGATCTTCCTGGACTTGCAGTGTGCATTCATTTCCTCCAAACCGAGGTTTGAACACATAGTCCTACCTCTCCGTTTCCTCGTTATCACTTTCAATAGTCCTCTACTTCGAGGATAAACAATCTTTATTTTTGTGGATCTTCGTTATTTTTACACCTAATTTTATCCAGCTGAGGTATAAATAAAGGGCTTATTTTCTTTATTTTCTCTTGTCAATTTCTAATTTTCCTCTACTCCGAGGTATTTTCTACTTTAACACCTCTTATTCTTCCTTCTCGTTTCCAAATGTCCTCTGTGATTTCCATTGTTGTTCACCATTAACAGTCCCCATGGGCTCACCTTATGTGAGTACGGGTGTGGCGTTCCCGGGATGCCCGAGCCTCTCATCGCCATCATCATCCCACCACCCTCGTCCGGTCGAGGTGGGTTCGTCTTCGTGACCGGGCGACTCAAGGAAGGCTCTCGTGCTTTCTTTGTATTTTGCCGCCCCATGCCGCCCCTCGCCATCGTTGCTTTCTTCTCTAGGCTATTTCCCACCATTTCGCACCACGACCATTCCACATCTCTTTTCCTTCCTCGGCGACCTACCTTGCGTTTGAAACGCCCACACACTTTTGTGCTTCTTAACGCATTTTTTCCTCTAATTCATCGTGGACACAACATGGCGGATACCCGCCAACTGGTTATGCGCAGCTGGGTGAGTGGGTAATGGCGTCATCCCACCACCCGGGGTCATGGTGTAGGGTATGTGTTCGTATTCGCTGTTCAACTGCAGTCCCACGGGGGGCCATTGCATGAACTGCTGACTTCCCTGGGCCATTGGGTCCCTCTGTCTATGTTCTGGGAGGTGTGACCTTGGGGTAAGACTGGTATAGATAGGCCACTTTCCCAAGCCGGGGTAACGCCCGGGAAGTGAGAGCCCGAGGTCAGAGACGGTTGCAATGGTGGAGGATTTCTTTCGCTATGCAGCCCTCTTTCTCCATTAACAACAACAAGCGCCGAAAAATCTATGTAACAAAAGTAGCACCACTGACATCTGGTTGTTATTTGGTCATTTTACGAACGGAAGAAGCACAAAGTAATGAGCAGGTGAACCCTTTTATAATTCAGAAGGGCATTGATGCTATTGCTGGTGCGGTTCAGTCCTACACCCGTATACGGAATGGTTCCTCATTAATACAAAGCAAGTCCGATCAGCAAAGTAAGACCCTGTTGGTCGCTACGGTTCTCTACGGCTATCCCATCCGTGTTGAGAAGCACTGCACCTTTAATTCATGTCGAGGCGTCGTTATCACCCACAGCCTCGATGGTATGTCGGACGATGAACTGGTCGAAAATATTTCAGATCAAACGGTGACAGCAGTTCATCGAGTGCAGGCTAAACGCGACGGAGTATTGGTACCAACTTGTACCCTGTTTCTAACTATCAATGGTGTCGATCTGCCGACGAATATCTCAGCATGGTCCGAGCGTATTCCGGTGATGCCCTATATTCCTAGACCTCTGCGTTGTTTTAAATGCATACGTTTTTGGCATACGCAAGTCTCTTGTAACAGTGCCGTTTCTATCTGTGCCTCTTGTAGTCAGCCCTCATATGATAGTATTTTTCATCGAGACCCGTCTGCGTTAATTGTAAAAGGTCTAATTCTGTGTCATTTGCCGACTGTCCGCGGCACTTGTACCAGAAGACATCCAAGAAATTCGGATAAAGGAAAAGCTCTCCTTCGCAGAAGCCCATTGGCGTTACCATACGCGCAAATCTTCGCTCCTGCGCTTTGGTACATTCAACTCTGTTGTTGCCTCGCCAGTACCGCGAAGGGATGCCGAAACACAGACTGGACAGGACTGCCTTGACCGGGACTACCATAAGGTCATCCATCTCTGGCACAGTCATCAAGCCATCAAAAGCTGTTCCTAAGGTGCTGAAGTCCAAAGGCACTGGTATTAAGTCAAAGAAGAAACTACGTAAGTAAGATTTTCTCAAAGACCCTCCGTGTACGCGCGGTATTAAAATTTCACCTTCTCCTTTTCGAAGCTCGCAGTCCTAGGATGCTCCTGGACAAGCCACTCTCAACGGGCCCCTTCACCCATTACCACCCAGAACCAATTCTCGGCGCTTGAATCTGTTTCTGGCAATGAGCGCGTGGGCCCTACCTTCGAGGAGCCTATGGGGTCTGACCAACTCCATATTAAATTCTCAGGCCCCAAGGTTAAGCAAAACGTTATTTTGAGCCGACCTTCTAAGTAAGAAGTTTATTCCCTTTATTCATGGTTATCCTGACCTGGAATTTACGTGGTGTACGATCGCATAGGGCGGAACTACAACATTTATTGCGTTCCCATTCACCTATGGTCGTATGTTTTGCAGGAGACTAAGCTTCGCCCTCACGATCCTTTTGATCTCCGAGGGTACACTCCGGTTCGCTACGATCTTGCACCGGATGAGGGTACTCCTGCTCATAAAGGTGTCGTGTTGTTCGTGTGTAACAACGTTCATGTTCAAACACTCACTCTTACGTCCGACCTGCATGGTTTTGCCGTTAGGCTTCAATTACCCGACTTTTTCTTTTCCGTTTACTCTGTCTATTCACCTCCTTCGTCTCCACTAGCTAACGCAGATTTTCGAGATCTTCTGTCCGCTCTCCCAACAAAACCTCTTCTGTAGGGAGATTTTATGCCCATCACACCCTTTGGGGTTCGCCACGGGTTTGTACGAGGGGTATTCTTCCTTTCGACCTCTTCAACCTCTCTATCCTCAATACAGGAGGAGCTACCTTTCCTTATGATTCTACTGGTACATTCTCTTACTTAGACCTTTGCTTTTGCTCCATCCAACCATTCTGTCGTCTGCAGTGGAACGTCGTCGCTGACACCTACTCCAGCGAGGATTACCCCTGCATCGTTCACTTCTGTCTCACCACGTCCAGTATTCTAAAGCACCTATCTGGTTTTTCATTGAATCTGACTGGAGACTGTATTGCATCCTCGTGTCTTTTGTAGAGCAGCTCTTCACTTACGTTAACCAAATGGTTCAGCACCTTACGTCTAAGATCCTATCTGCCGCCGAAAGCACAGTTCCCTAACGTCCTGCCACACTCGGCGTATTGCTGTTCCGTTGTGGAACTAGGATTGTCGGGACGCCGTTCGTACCCGTAGAGCTGCGCTTAGGGTGTCTCGGCCACACCCAACACTTGTTAATTTGGTTACTTTTAAACAATCGCGCTGCAGGGCTTGTCGCATTATTCAGGATAGCAAGAAGGCATCTTGGACTCGTTTTGTCGAGTCTTTTAACCGTTTCAAGCCTTCCTCTGTTTTAGGGATTAACTTCATCTCTTCTCCGGTAAAGTGTCGCACTGTACTTTGTCTGGCCTTCAGGATTCCAATGCCACCGTAGTGGATATGGCTGCCATTGTTAACACTCTGGGTGCTGCCTTTGATGCGGTTTCCAGTTCTGACAATTATTCCATCGGCTGTTGCACTCTCAGAGACCGGCTTGATTCCTCTGACCTATAGATTTCGGTCTCCCAATCAGGAGTGTTATAATGAACGTTTCACAATGAAGAAGCTGGAGCACGCCCTCCACTTTACTAGGCACTCCGCTCTTGGCCCGGACTGCATTCATGTCCTGATGTTAAATCACTTTTCAGCTTACAGTAAACATTTCTCTGACAGGTTTATTATCGTAGTTGGCAAGAGGGCATTTTTCCTTATGTTCGGCGTTCATACACTTAAGTCTGGGAAGGATCGCCAACTACCTTTCAGCTACGGCCCTACCAGTTCATTTGCAAGGTGGTGGAGTGCATGATCAACGGGCGGCTGACATGGTGGCTTGAGTCTCAGAAACTTCTAGCGAACGCTCAGTGTTGATTTCACCGCAATCGCTCTACCGTCCATCTGTTCTCTCTGTCAACGCATATTATGAATGGGTTTCTGAGAAATTGTCAAACAGTGGCTGTTTATTTTTTACCTGGAGACGATTAATGGCACTTGTTGGAGGAGCGGCATATTACATACACTCCATGCATGGAATTTCCGCGGTCGGCTTCCCATATTTCTTCGCGAATTTATGACGGATCGCGTCATTCTTGCACGTCTTGATTCGGTTTTATCTTGTTGTTTTATTCAAGAGAACGGTGTACCGCAGCGCTCTGTACTCAGTGTCACAATTTTGCGATTGCTATCAACCCTATTGTTGATTGTATTCCACCTGGTATCTCTTCGTCCCTTTTCGTTGACGATTTTGCCATTTATTGCAGTTTACGGGGGCCTGTCTGCACAAACGCCGTCTCGAGAGTTGTATCGACCGTCACTACTCCTAGAGTAACGCCAACGGCTTTAATTTCTCCGCCGAGAAATCCGTCTGTATCAATTTCTGGTGCCGGAAGGCTTTCCCTCCGCCGTATCTCCATCTTGAGCCGGAGGTCCTTCCATTTGCAGACGAGGTGAAATTTTTGAGGTTGATCATTAATGGAAAGCTGAGCTGGACTTCACACATTTCGTTTTTAAAAGCTAAGTTCTCTTAATATTTTACGTGTTTTAAGTGGCACATCGTGGGGAGCTGATCGGAACATACTACTACGGCTTTACCATTTGTTGGTCCTATCCGAGCTTGATTGCACGTGCATTGTCTAATCATCGGCGCGTCCATCAGTATTACGTCGCTTGAATGCCATTCACCATCGTGGCATAAGACTCGCTAGAGGTGCCTTTCCAACCAGTCCTGTACCTAGTTCGTATGCTGAAGCAGCAGAGATTCCGCTGTCCTTGAGGCGTGTGATGCTTTTGTGCAGCTATGCATGTCGACTATTAAGATTGCCTGACCGCCCGTCCTTCCAGTTATTACACACGTCCTTGGAGTTATTTTTCGAGGATTCGCTTGATCGGCAATATTTAGATAGCTCTTCTGCGTTTCTCTCTCCAGGGGTTCGATTTCGACAGCTTCTTCGGAATTCGGACGATACGCCAGAGTCGGCCCTTCCCAGGGTGGAAACGCGTTTTCCTTCTTGGTTCTGCGCTCAGGCCCATTGTCAACTTGGTTAACGTCGATGCCGAAGAATGAGACCCCTCCTTCAGTGCTTAGATCAACGTTTTTAGAACTTCAGTCGCCAATCGGGAACTTTCATTTTACATACACAGAGGGGTCTTAGACTTATGTTGGTGTACGGTGTGCCTTCGTTTTTGGTCAACGTAGTTTTGCCTTTCGTTTACCAGGGAAATTTTCGACTTTTATTGCCGAGGGTTTAGTACTTATTTGTCATTTTATACAGCCTGTGGCATGAATTACGGCCCTGTGTTCTTTACGCAGACTCTCTGAGCGCCACTCAGAGTATTAACGCGCTGTACGATTACCTCCCATTCGTACAGCCCATACATGTTCTCCACCACTCGCTCGGGGTTTTGTGGCAAGAGCGTCTCCTTCGTGTGAATCCCCTCAGTGGCTCACCTTATGTGAGTACGGGTTTGGTGTACCCGGGGTGCCCGTGCCTCTCATCGCTTCCATCATCATCCCTCCACCCTCGTCCGGTCGAGGTGGGTTCGTCCTCGTGACCGGGGGTTTCAAGGTTTGCTCTCGTGCGTTCTGTGCATTTCATTCCATGACGCCCGTCGCCATTGTTCCTTTATTCTCTTCTATATAAGCACATTTCGCCGCACCTCCATTCATTCATACATCTCTATTTCCTTCTTCGCCGGCCTACTTGCGTGCTAAACGCCCACACACTTTTTGTTTTATTTAACTATTCTATTTATTTTAATCCCGCGTGGACACAGCCTGACGCATACCGGCCACTGGGTGCGCAGCTGGATGAGTGTGTAATGGCATCATCCCCACCACACGGGGTCGTCATGTAGGGCCTGTGTTTGTATCCGTTGTTCAACTGCAGTCCCGCGTGGGGCCATTGTATGAGCTGCTGACTTCCGATGGCCACTGGGTCCCTCTGTGTATGTTCTGGGAGGTTTCACTCTGGGGTGAATCTGGTATAGATAGGCTAATTACCCAAGCCGAGGTAACGCCCGGGAAGTCAGAGCCCGAGGTCGGAGACGGTTGCAATGGTGGAGGATTTCTTTCGCCATGGAGCCCTCTTTCTCCATTATAAGTAACAAGCGCCGAAAAGTCATTCGAACTGAGGTACCACTACAGCCATCTGGTTGTTATTTAGTGATTACCGTACAGAGGAAGGAGAACCTTTCGAGAATGTGAACCCTTTTATAATCCAGAAGGAAATTGACTCAATTGCTAATTCGGTACATTCCTGCACTCGATTACGAAACGGTTATTTTTGGTTCAATCGAAGTCCGAACAACAAAGTAATACCTTATTGTGCGCCACGCTACACCACGGTTATCCCATCCGTGTGTAGCAGCGCCTTTAATTCCAGTCGAGGCGTAATCATCACTCACAGCCTTGACGGAATGTCGGATGATGAGCTGGTCAAATATCTTTCCGACAAAAAGGTAACAGCGGTTCAACGAGTGCACGATAAACGCGATGGATTTGCTGTTACCAACTCCTACCCTGTTTCTTACGTTCGACAGCGTCGATCTGCCCACTAATATTTCAGCAGGGTACGATCGTATTGCGGTGAGGCACTATATTCCTAGACCTCTGCGTTGTTTCAAATGCCAATGTTTTGCTCATACGCAAGTCTCTTGTTAGAGTGCCGTTACTATCTGTGCTTCCTGTAGCCAGCCGTCACACGATGATTTCTGTTCATCCCGATCCGTCTGCGTTAATTTCAAAGAGTCTCATTCTGCGTCATTTGCCGACTGTCCGCGGTATTTAGACAAGAGAGCGATCCAGGAGATCCGTGTAAACGAGAAATTCTCCTTTGCTGAAGCCCGGAGGCGTTTCCGTGCACACATTCCTCGCTCATGCGATCTGGTACATTTAGTTCTGATGTTGCCTCGCCAGTACCCCGATAGGATGTCGAAATTCAAAACTGGACCATGACTGCATTGACCTTCACTATCATCCGGCCGTTCGTCTCTAGCAGGGTTATCAAGCTCTCTAATGCTGGTCCTAAGGTTTTGAAGTCTCAAACCGGCGAAAAGAAGCCAGCGCAGAAACTTCAAAAGGAAGATTTCCTTAAAGACCCTCCGCGGGCGCGCGATTATAAAAGTTCACCTTCTCCACCTCGAAGGTCGCAGACCCAGGATGCTCCTGGGACAAGGCGCGCTCAGCGTCACTCTTCACCCGTTGCCACCCAGAACTGATTCAATGAGCTTGAATCGGTTTCTGGCGCTGAGCATTTGGGCCCTCCCTTAGAGGAGCCTATGGAGACCGACCAACTCCATACCAAAAGCCCGATCACAAATGATAAGCAGAATGTAATTTTGAGCCACCCTTCTAAGTAGACAGTTTATCCGTTTTTCTTCATGGCTATCCTGACCTGGAATTAACGTGGTGTACGATCGCATAGAGCGGAACTGCAACCTTTATTGCCCTCCCATTCACCTATGATCGTGTGTTTGAAGGAGACCAAGCTTCTATCTCACGGTCCTTTTGATCTCCGAGGGTATACTCCGGTTCGCTACGATCTTGCACTGGATGAGGGTACTCCTGCTCTTGGAGTTGTCATGATATTAGTGCGTAACGACGGTGATTTTCAAACTCTCACCCTTAGTCCGATTTGCAAGCTGTTGCCGTTAGGCCTCAATTACCCGGTTTTTCTTTTCTGTTTGCTCTGTCTATTCACCTCCAAAGTCTCCCCTGGCTAAAGCGGACATTCGAGATCTCCTATCCGCTCTCCCAACACCATTTCTTCGGTTGGGAGGTTTTAATGCCCATCAGCCCCTGTGGGGTTCGCCAAGTGTTTGTGCGAGTGGAACTCTTCTTTCCACAATTTTTGTGTAGTTCAACCTCTACATCCTCAACACAAATGAAGCTACTTTTCTTTCTGATCCTTCTAGTACATTCTCTCACTTAGACTTTGCCGTTTGCTCCATCCAGCTGGCTTAACCTCTTTAGTGGTGTGTCATCATTGACACCTACTCCAGCGATGACTACCCCCGCATCGTTTCTATTCTATCTAACCACGTCCAGCCTTCTAGAGCACCTAGCTTTTACCTCCTTAAAGACGACTGGAGACTGTGTTCCAGCCTCAAGTCTTTTGTGGATTAGCTCTTCACTGACGTTAACCAAATGCTGCAGCAAATTACGTCTACGATTCTATCTGCCGCCAAACGCACCATTCCCCGATCATCCTCTCACCCTTGGCGTATTCCTGTTCCGTGTTGGAACGAGGGTTGTCACGACGCCGTTCGTCCTCGTAGAACTGCCCTTAGGGTGTTTCGGCGACACCCTACACTTGATAATCTGGTTACTTTTTAAACAATCGCGCTCCAGAGCTCGTCGCATTATTCAGGATAGCAAGAGGGCATCCTGGACTCGTTTTGTTTAGTCTTTTAATCGCTTCACACCTTCTTCTGTTGTTTGGGATAAACTTCGTCGCTTCTCCGGTAAAATGCCACATTGGACTGTGTCTGGACTTCAGGTTTCCAATGCCACCATAGTGGATTCGCCTGCCATTGCTAACACTCTGGGTGCTGCCTTTGAGGCGGTTTCCAGTTCTGCCCATTATGCCGCCGGGTTTCGCACTCTTAAAGACCGACTGGATTCCGTGACCTATAATCTTCGGTCTGCTAATAAGGAATGTTACAATGCACCATTCACAATGAGGGAGCTGGTGCATGCTTTCCGTTGCTCTAGGCACTCCGCTGCTGGACCGAAAGGCATTCATGTCCTGATGATAAGGAGCCTCTCAGCCGACAGTAAACTCTTTCTCTTATAGGTCTATAACCGTATTTGTCAAGTTTTCCTTGCTTTTGGACCAAAGCCATCATTGTCCATATACTTAAGCCAGGGAAGGATCGCCAACCACCTTCCAGCTAACGCCTTATCTCCCTCATCAGTTGCATTTCCAAGGTGATGGAGCGCATGATCAGCGGGCGGTTGACATGGTGGCTTCAGTCTCAGAAACTTCTAGCGAACGCTCTGTGCGGATTTCGTCGACATCGCTCTACCGTCGACCATCTGGTGTCTCTGTTGACGTATATTATGAACGGGTTTCTAATAAGTGTCAAAGAGTAGCTGTGTTTTTTGAACTAGAGAAAGCTTATGATACTTGTTTGTAGGGGCAGGCATTTTAGTACAAATCGCGCATGGAATTTACGCGGTCGTCTTGCCTTATTTCTTTGGGTGGTTTATGACGGACCGTGTCTTTCGTGTACGTGTGGGTTCGGTTTTATCTAGTCGTTTTATTCAAGAGAACGGTGTACCGCTGGGCTCTGGACTCAGTGTAGAGCTTTTTTTGCGATTGCTATCAACCCCATTGTTGATTGTATTGCACTTGGAATTTCCTCGTCCCTTTTCGTCGACGATTTTGCCCTTTTTAGCAGTTCACGGTGGACACGTCTGCTCGAACGACGTCTCCAAAGCTGTATCCAGCGTATCTACTCCTAGAGTAACGACAACGGCTTTAATTTCTCCGCGGAGAAATCCGTCTGCATCTTTTTCTGGCGCCCTCTCTCCATCATGGTTCGTAGATCCTTCCTTTTGCAGACGAGGTGAAATTTTTGGTGTTGATCTTCGAGCGAAAGCGGAGTTGGACTTCTCACATTTCCTTTTTAAAAGCAAAGTGTGACCGTTCTCTTAATCTTTTACGTGTCTTAACTGGCACATCCTGGGGAGCTGATGGGACCGTCCTTCGTCTTTAGCGCTCTTGGTCCTATCCAAAGTTGATTACGGGTGCGTTGTTTATTCGTTGGCACGTCCATCTGTGTTACGTCGATTGAATGCCGTTCACCATCGTGGCATAAGAGTCGCTACAGGGGCTTTTCAACCAGAATTGTACCTAGTCTATATGCTGAAACTGTTGAGCGTCCGCTGTCCTTACGGCGTGAAATACTTTTATGCAGCTATGCCTGTCGACTCTCAAGCTTGCCTGACCACCCGTGCTTCGAGTTATTTTTCGCGAATTCGGTTGATCGGCAATATTTAATTAGCTACTCTGCATTGCCCCCTCCGGGGGTTCGGTTTCGATTGCTTCTTCGAGATTTGGACGTTACGCCAGCGCCGGCCATTCCAAGTGGGGAAACGCGTTTTCCTTCATGATTGCGCGTTGAGGCCCACTGTCACCTTGGGTTAACGTCAATGTCGAAGAATGAGACCCCTTCTTCAGACTTTATATCAGCGATTTTAGAACTTCAGGCCCAATTCGGGGACTTTCATTTTATTTTTACCGATGGATCTAAGACTAATGTTGGAGTTGGGTGCGGCTTTGTTTGTGGTGGAAATAGTTTTACCTTGCGTTTACCGGGGTAATATTCGATTTTCAGCGCCGAACGTTTTAGCATTTATTAGTCTCTTTTATACATTCAGCGGCACGACTTAGGACACTGTTTTATTTGTTCAGACTCCCTGAGTGATATTCAAAGTATATGCGCGCTGTACAGTTACCACCCGCTCGTATAGCGCATTCATAACCTGCTCCACTCGCTTGGTGTTTCCGGCATCAGCGTCTCACTCGCGTGGATTCCAGGCCATGTGTGCATCTTAGGGAACGAGTCTGCGGACGCCGCTGCCAAGTCGGCGATTTTATCACCCAGATGTTTTACATCTGTTGTTCCCTCTTCAGATTTGTTTATTATTTTACGTCGCCGCATCCTTTTGCATTGAAGCGATGAGTGGACGGCACTCCGGGGGAACAAGTTTCGGGAGATTAAACCTCTCCCGTCAGTCTGGGCTACCTCTTCCCGTGCTTCTCGTCGGGAAGAGGTGATTTTAACACACCTTCGTATCAGACATTGCGTTTTTAGTCATAGATATCTGCTCAGTGGTGACCCCGCACCACTCTGTGTGCGGTGTGATGCGCCCTTAAATGTGCGTTGCATTTTAGAAGAGTGTCAGGTTTTAGCTGCATTGCGTTTTCTTGTGTGTCTGCGTGTTGGCATTGCCAATGTTTTGGCAGACGATAGGCATGCTGTGGTTGGTATCGGCGCATTTAATGGCTCAGCCTCTTTTAGATTTGTTATATTATATTGGCTGTTTTACTGGGGGGCTCTTATGTTTTGCCTTTTACGGTTCCTGACACGTCTTTTTAATATTTTATAGCCCATGTTTTTAGTGTGTTGATTTTTCGAATTTGCCGTTTTGTTTTTTAGTGTTTTTGACGCTTTGGGTTAGTGGCCCGTATACTGGGTTTTGGGTTTTAACTTTTATCCATTGTAAGGGCGCTTATGCGGGTTTATGTTTAGCGCCCTTAAGCCCCATATCAACTTAAACATCTTTAATCGCTTCACGCCTTCCTGTGTTGTCTGGGATAAACTTCTTCGCTTCTCCGGTAAAGTGTCTAATTTTACTGTGTCTGGCCTTCAGGTTTTAATTGCCAACATAGTGGATTCGGCTGCCATTGCTAACATTCTGTGTGCTGCCTCTGAGGCGGTTTCAAATTTTGACCTTTATTCCGGCGGCTTTCTCACTTTCAAAGACCCACTTGATCCCGGGAACTATAGTTTTTGGTCTCCTAATCAGGAGAGTTATAATGAACTATTCACAAAGAGGGCGCTGAAGCACTCTCTCCATTTTACTAGGCCTCAGCTCCTAGAGTGGACGGCATTCATGTCCTGATGTTACAGAGCCTTTCAGCCAACGGTAAACTTTTTCTCTTACAGGTCTATAACCATATTTGGCAAGACGGCTCTTTTCTTTCAGTTTGGCGCGAATCCACTATCGTCCCTATACTTAAGCCTGGGAAGGATCGCCAAATATCTTTCAGCTACTGCCCTATCTCCTTTATAAGTTGCATTTGCAAGGTGATGGAGTGCATGATCAACGGACGGTTGACATGTGGCTTGATCTCAGAAAATTGTAGCGAACGCTCAGTGCGGATTTCGTCGCTATCGCCCTACCGTCGACCATCTGGTCTGTCTGTCGAAGCATATTATGAATCGGATTCGGAGAAAGTGTCAAACGGTGGCTGTCTTTTGTGACCTGGAGACAGCTTATGACATTTGTTGGAGGGGCGGCATTTTACGTACACTCAACGCTTGCAATTTAAGCGGTCGCCTTCCCATATATCTTTGGGAGTTTATGACGGATAGCGTCTTTTGTGTCCGTGTGGGCTCGGTTTTATCTAGTTGATTTATTCAAGAGAATGGTGCACCGCAGTGCTTTGTACTCAGTGTCACACTTTTGCGATTGCTATCAATTCCATTGTGGATTGTATTACTCCTGGTACTTCATCGTCCAATTTCGCGCACCATTTTGCAATTTTGCGAGACGCCTGTCTGCTGGAACCCCGTCTCGAGAGCTGTATCAACCGTCTCTACGCCTGGAGTAACGACAACGACTTGAATTTCTCCGCCGAGAAATCCGTCTGTAATAATTTCTGGGGCCGGAAGGCTTTCTCTCTGCCCTCTCTCCATCTTGGGCTGGAGGTACTTCCATTTGCAGACGGGGTGAAATTTCTGGACTTGATCCTTGATGGAAAGCTGAGCTGACTTCGCACATTTCGTTTTTGAAAGGCAAAGTGTAACCGTTCTTTTAATATTTTATGTGTTTTAAGTGGCACATCCTCGGGAACTGATCGAACCGTACCTCTGCGTCTTTCCCGCTCTTTGGTCCGATCCAAGCTTGATTACGGGTGCATTGTCTATTCATCGGCGCGTCCATCGATGGTACGTCGCCTGAATGCCATTCACCATCGTGGAATGAGAGTCGCTACAGGGGCCTTTCCAACCAGCCCTGTATTCAGTATGTATGCTAAAGCTGCAGATCCTCCGCTGTCTATTATGCGTGAGATGCTTTTCTTCAGCTATGCATGTCGACTCTCAAGCTTGCCTTAACACCCGTCTTTTTAGGCATTTTACGAAGATTCGCTTGATCGGCATTATTTAGTTAGCTCCTCTGCATTGCTCGCTCCAGGGTTCGATTTCGCCAGCTTCTTCGGCATTTCGACATTACGCCAGCGCCGGTCTTTCCGAAGGGGAACCGCGGTTTCCTCCTTGGTTGCGCGCTGATGCCCACTAGCACCTTGGTTTAACGTCGCTGCCAAAGAATGAGACCCCTTTTTCAGATATTAGATCCGCCTGTTTAGAGTTTCAGTCGCAAATTGAGGAATGCCATTTTTATATACTGCTGGGTTTAAGACAGATTTTGGAGTAAGGTGTGCCTTCAGTTTTGGTCGACATAGTTTTACCTTTCGTTTACCGCGGCAAAGTACGATTTTTATCTCCGAACGTTTTAGTATTAATCAATCTGTTTTATACATACAGCGGCACGACTTATGGCACTGTGTTGCTTGTACGGACTCTCTGAGTGCCCTTCAAAATGTTAACGCGCTGTACAACTACCACCCCTTCGAGCAGGGCATCCATGACCTGCTCCACTCGCTTGGTGCCTCTGGCATTATCGTCTCCTTCCTGTGGATTCTAGGTCATGTGCGTATCTTAGGGAACGAGTCTGCCGACGCCGCTGCCAAATCTGCAGTTTTATCGCACAGACTTTTTACCTCTGTTGTTTCGTCCACCGATTTCTATGTTCTTTCACGACATCGCATCCTCTCGCTTTGGCGCGATGAGTAGACGGCGCTCTGGAGGAACAATTTGCGGGAGGTTAAAGCTCTGTTTAGTCTGGGTACCTCCTGTCGGTCTTCTCGTCGGGATGAGGTACCTTTAGCACGTTTACGAATGGGACCTTGCCTTTTTAGCCATAGTTACCTCCTCAGTGGTGACCAAGCACCACTCTGTGAGCAGTGTGATGCTCCCTTAACGGTGCGTCACATTTTATCAGAGTGTCAAGTTTTAGCTCCATTGCGCGTTAGTGTGTGTCTGCCTGTTGGCATAGCCAACGTTTGGTTGACGACGCGCATGCTTTAGAATGTCTGTTACGTTTTATAAGTGACAATGGTTTTAATCGGCGCATTGGATGAGCTGAGAGTCTTCTCTCCGACGGACATATGGCGTTCATGTCCCTTTCGTTCTACAGTTCTTGACACATCGTTTTACTCTTTTGTTCTTTTATTTACAATGGCTTTGGTTTGGTCTACCTTGGCTTTCACTGTCTTTTCTTTAGTGTTTTAGACTAAGCGGGTTTGTGTCGGGTATTTTAGTTTTGGATTTTAAATTTTGTACCTTGTAAGGGCGCTGATGACCTTAGATGTTTAGCGCCCTTAAACCCTGTCCCATTATCATCATCATCCATCCATCCTCAATACAGGTGTGCCTATCTTTCTTTCTGGTTCCTTTAGTACATTCACTTGTACCTTGCCGTTTGCACCATCCAGCTTGATTGTCGTCTGCAGTGGAGCGTCGTCGCTGACACCTACTCCAGCGATCATTACCGCTGCATCGTGTCTCTTTATTCTCACCACGTCCAGTTTTCCAGTGCGCCTAACTGGCAATATTCTATAAAGCTGAATTGAAATACTGTAATCTAGCCTCGTGTGCTTTGAGAACTAGCCCTTCACTGAAAATAACCAAATGTTGCAGAAACTTACCTGTGCAGTGCTATATGCCGCAAAACGCACAACTCCCCGTTCGTCCTCCCACCCTAGGCGAATACCTGTTCCGTGGTGGAGCGAAGGACTGTCAGGATGCCGTTCGTATACGTAGAGCTGCGCACAAGGTGTTTCGGCGACACCCTACACTTGATAATTTGGTTACTTTTAAACAATCGTGCGCCAGGGTTCGCCGCATTATTCAGGATAGCAGGAAGGCATCCTGGACTCGTTTTGTGGGGCTTTAAATCGGTTTGCGCCTTCCTTTGTTCTTTAGGATAAACTTCTTCGCTTCTGCGGTAAAGTGTCGTACTGTACTTTGTCTGCCCTTCAGGTTTCAAATGCCACCATAATGGACCCGGCTGCCATTGCTAACACTCGGGTGCTACCTGTGAGGTGTTTCTAGTTCGGCCTATATTCCGCCGGCTTTTGCACTCTCAAACACCGGCTGTTTTAGCAGTGTCAGCCTTTAGCTCATTTGCGCGTTCGTTTGTCTCTGCCCGTTTGCATGGCCAACGTTTTGGCAAACTACACGTATGGTGTAGAATGTCTTTTACGTTTTATAAGTGAGAGCGGTTGTAGTAAGCGCATATGATGCGCTTTTCGTGCTTTAGACTTGTGATTATCTTTTGTCTATTTTAGTGCTGACTCTTCTCCAGGGAGGACGTATAGCGCTCTGGTCGCTTGACTTCTACAGTTCCTGACACGTCGTTTACCCTTTTATTGTTTTATTTATGCTGTTTTAGTTTGGAAGGTTTTAGACTTTGATATGGTGTTTTTTATTGTTTAAGATTCAGCGTGTTTTGTGTCCCTTATTTTAGTTTTTGGGTTTTAAATTTTATACGTTGTATGGGCGCTGATGACCACAGATATTTAGCGCCCTTAATTCCCCATATCATCATCATCATCATCTCTTCCCTGTGGTTCAACTCCTGCGAGTACGGGTTTGGCGCACCCGGGGTCCCGAGCCAGTCATCACTATCGTCATTCCTCCACCCTCGTCTGGTCGAGGTGTGTTCGTCCTCGTGACCGGGGGACGTAAAGCAGGCTCTCATGCGTTCTTTGCATCTCGTTCCATGCCGCCCCTCGCCATCGTTTCTATCTTCTCTAGGCTATTTCCGACCATTTCGCACCAGGACCATTCGCACATCTCTTTTTCTTCCTCGCCGGCCTACGTTGCGTGCGAAACGACCACACACTTTTGGTTTATTTCCCTTTTTATTTTAATCCTTGGTGAACACAGCCTAACGGACACCCGCGCACTGGTTGCAAAGCTGGGTGAGTAGGTAACGGCGTCATTCCCACCACCCGGGGTCGTCATGTAGGGTATGTTTTCTTATCCGCTGTTCAACGGCAGTCCCGCAAGGGGCCATTGTCAGAGCTGCTGACTTCCGACGGACATTGTATCGTTCTGTCTATGTTCTGGGAGGTGTGACCCTGGGATCAGTCTGGTATAGATAGGCCACTCACCCAAGCGGGGATAACCCCCGGGAAGTCAGAGCCTGAATTCGGAGATGGTTGCAATGGTGGAGAATTTCTTTCACTATGGAGCCCCTTTCTCCATTATTCATAATAAGCGCCGATAGGTATTTGCAACAGAAGTAGCACCACTAACATCTGGTTGTTACTTAGACATTACGCGAACCAAGGAAGGACAATCGTTTGAGAAGGTGAACCCTGTTATATTACAGAAGGGCATTGACACTATAGCTGGGTCGGTTCATAACTGCACTCAACTTCGAAACGGGACATTCTTAGTACAAAGCAAGTCCGATCAACAAACTAAGAACTTGTTGCGCGCTACGCTTTTCCACGGTTATCCCATCCGTGTTGAGAAGCACTGCACCTTGAATTCCTGTTGAGGAGTAGTCACCACGCATAGCCTCGATGGTATATCGGACGATGACCTAGTCGAATACCTTTCAGAACAAACGGTGACAGCGGTTCATCGAGTGCAGGCTAAACGTGACGGAGTGTTGGTACCAACTCGTACCCTGTTTCTCACGTTCCCTGGCGTCGATCTGCCCACAAGCATTTCAGCAGAGTACGAACGTATTGCGGTGAGGCCCTATTTTCCTAGACCTCTGCGTTGGTTTAAATGCTAATGTTTTGGCATACACAAGTTTCTTGTAAGAGTGCCGTTACTATCTGTGCTTCATGTAGAAAGCCGTCACACCTTGGTACCTGTTCATCCTGACCCGTCTGCGTTAATTGCAAGGGGTCTCATTCTGCGTCATTTGCCGACTTTCCGCGGTACTTGGACAAGTACACGATCCAGAACGTCCCGGAAAAGGAGAAACTCCCCTTCGCTGAAGCCCGGAGGTGCTACCATGCCCTCCAACCTTCGTTCCTGCGGTCTGGTACATTTAGTTCTGTTGTTGCCTTGCCAATACCCCGGAAAGATGCCGAAACACAGACCTGGACCATGACTGTATTGACCGCCACTACTATTCGACCGTCCGTTTGTAGCACTGTTATCAAGCCATCTACAGCTGGTCCTGAGGTTCTGAAGTCTCGAGGCACTGAAAAGAAGCCAAAGCACTAACCTCACAGGGAAGATTTTCTTAAAGACCCTCCGCACCTTCGCGGTAAGAAAAGTTCACTTTTTCCTCCTCAAAGGTCGCAGTCCCAGAATGCTCCTGGGACAAGCCGCGATTAGCGACCCCCTTCACCCATTGCCACCCAGAACCGACTCTCGGCGCTTGAATCGGTTTCTGGCACTGAGTGCGTGGGCCCTACCTTCGAGGAGCCTATGGAGTCTGACCAACCCCATACAAAAACCCGAGCCCCAAGATTAAGGAAAATGTTATTTTGAGCCGCCCTTCTAAGTAAGAAGTTTATCCCTTTCATTCACGGCTATCCTGAACTGGAATTTACGTGGTATACGAACGCATAGGGCGGAACTACAACTTTTATTGCGTTCCCATTCACCTATGGTCGTGTGTTTGCAGGAGACCAAGCTTCGCTCTCACGACCCTTTTGTTCTCCGTGGGTATACACCGGTTCGCTACGATCTTGCACCGCATGAGGTTACTCTTGCTGATGGCGGTGTCATGTTATTAGTGTGTAACGACGTTCCTTTTCAATCTCTCACATTACATCCGACTTGCAAGCTGTTGTCGTTAGGCTTCAATTACCCGGCTTTTTCTTTTCTGTTTGCACTGTCTATTCACATCCATCGTTTCCCCTCGCTAGCGCAGACATTCGAGATCTCCTATCCGCTCTCCCAACACCATTTCTTCTGTTTTGAGATTTTAATGCCCATTACCCGCTGAGGGGTTCGCCAAGGCCTTGCGCGAGGGGAAATCTCCATTATGACATTTTTTCTCAGTTCAACCTCTTAATTCCAAATACAGGTGAACCTACTTTTCTTTCTGACTCTTGAGGTACATTCTCTCACATGGACCTTGCCGTTTGTTCCATCCAGTTTGATTGTCGTCTGCACTGGAACGTCGTCGCTGTCACCTCCTCCAGCGGCCATGATCCCTGCATCGTTTCTCTTTTGTCTCACCACGTCCCAGCATTCCAGGGTGCCTACCTGGATATTCCGAAAAGGCGACTGGAGATTGTATTCCAGCCTCCTGTATTTTGCGGAACAGCACTTCACTGACATTATCCAAATGGTGCAGCACTTTTCCTCTACGATTCTATCCGCCGCCGAACGCGCCATTCCCCGTTCATCCTCTCACCCTTGGCGTATTGCTGTTCCATGGTGGAACGAGGATTGTCGGGACGCCGGTTTTGCCCGTAGAGCTGCGCTTAGGGTGTTTCGGCGACACCCTACACTTGATAATTTGGTTACCTTTAAACAATAGTGAGCCGGGGCGCGTCGGATTATTCAGAATAGCAAGAAGGAGCCCTGGACTTGTTGTGTCGAGTCTTTTAATCGCTTCACGCCTTCATCTGTTGTTTTGAATAAACTTCGTCACTGCTCCTGTAAAGTGTCTCGTTTTCTGCGTTTAGCCTTCAGGTTTCCATGCCACCACAGTCGATGCGGCTGCCATCACTAGCACTTTGAGTGCTGCCTTTGTGGCGGTTTCCATTTATGACCATTATTCAGCCGCCTTTCGCACTCTCAAAGACCGGCTTGATTCCGCGACCTATAGTCTTCGGTCTCCAAATCAGGAGTATTATAATGAACATTTCACAATGAGGGAGCTGGAGCGCGCTCTGCTTTTATCTAGGCACTCCGCTCCTGGGCCGGAAAGCATTCATGTCCTGACGTTAAAGCACCTTTGCGCCGACGGTAAACCCTTTCACTTACAGGTCTATAACCGTATTTGGCAAGACGGCGTTCTACCTTCCGTTTGCGCGAAGCCACTATTGTCCCGATCCTTAAAACTGGGAAGGATCGCCAACTACCATCCTGGTACCGCCCTATCTTCCTCACTAGTTGTACTTCCAAGGTGATGGAGCGCATGATCAACGGGCGATCGACATGGTGACTTTTGACTCAGAAACTTCTAGCGAACGCTCAGTGCGGATTACGTCGCCATCGCTCTACCGTCTACCATCTATTGTCTCTGTCGACGCATATTATAAACGTAATTCTGAGAAAGTGTTAAACAGTGGCTGTGTTTTTTGACCTGGAGAAAGCTTACGACACTTGTTGGAGGGGCAGCATTTTACGTACACTTTACGCATGGAATTTCCGCGGCCGTCTTCCCATATTTCTTGAGAGCTTATGACGGAACGCGTCTTTCGTGTAAGTGTTGGTTCGGTTTTATCTAGTCGTTTTATTCAAGAGAACGGTGTACCGCAGGGCTCTGTAGTCAGTGTCACACTCTTTGCTATTGCTATCAACCCCAATGTTGATTGTATTCCACCTGGCATTTCCTCGTCCCTTTTCGTCGACGAGGTTGCCATTTATTGCAGTTCCCGGCGGACCTGTCAGATCGAACGCCGTCTCCTGAGCAATATCGATCGTCTCTACGTCTGGAGTAACGACAACGGCTTTAATTTCTCCTCCGAGAAATTCGTCTGAATCAATTTATGGCGCCGGCAAGTTTTCCCTTCGCGCTCTCTCCATCTTGGGTGGGAAGTCCTTCCGTTTGCAGACGAGCTGAAATTTTTGGGGGTTGATTTTCGACCGAAAGCTAAGTTGGACTTCTCAATTTCCTTTTTAAAAGCAAAGTGTGACCGTTCTCTTAATCTTTTACGTGTTTTAAGTGGCATATCCTGGGGAGCTGATCGGACCGTCATTCTTCGTCTTTATCGCTCTTTGGTCCGATCCAAACTTGATTACGGGTGCGTTGTTTATTCGTCGGCACGTCCATCTGTGTTACGTCGATTGAATGCAATTCACCATCGTGGCATAAGAGTCGTTACAGGGGCCTTTCCAACCAGCCCTGTGCCTAGTCTATATGCTGAAGCAGCAGAGCCTCCGCTGTCCTTCCGGCGTGAGATGCTTTTGTGCAGCTATGCCTGTCGACTCTCAAGCTTGCCTGACCACCCGTCCTTCGAGTTATTTTTCGCGGAGTCGCTTGATCGGCAATATTTAATTAGCTACTTTGCATTGCTCTCTCCAGGGGTTCGATTTTGACAGCTTCTTCGATATATGGACGTTACATCAGCGCCGGCCCTTCCAAGGGGGGGAAACGCGTTTTCCTCCATGGTTGCGTGCTGAGGCCCACAGTCACCTTGGGGTAACGTCGATTTCGAAGAATGAGACCCCTTCTTCAGACTTTAGATCAGCGTTTTTAGAACTTCAGGCGCAATTCGGGGACTTTCATTTTATCTTTACCGATGAATCTAACACTGATGCTGGAGTAGGGTGTGCCTTTGTTTGTGGTGGAAGTAGATTTACCCTTCGTTTACCGGTGCAATGTTCGATTTTTACCGTCGAACTTTTTAGCATTCATCAGTCTCCTTTATATTTTCAGCGGCACGACGTACGGCACTGCTTTATTTGTTCAGACTCCCTGAGTGATCTTCAAAGTATTAGCGCGCTGTACAATTACCACCCGCTCTCACAGCGCATTCATGACCTGCTCCACTCCCTTGGTGTTTCCGGCATCAGCGTTTCCTTCGCGTGGATTCCATGTCATGTGGGCATCTCAGGGAACGAGTCTGCCGACGCCGCTGCCAAATCGGCGATTTTATCAGCCAGATGTTTTACCTCTGTTGCTCCCTCTTCAGATTTGTTTATTATTTTACGTCGCTGCATTCTCTTGCCATGAAGCTGTGAGTGGACGGCCCTCCTGGGGAACAAGTTGCGGTAGGTTAAACCTCTCCCGTTAGTCTGGGCTACCTCTTCCCGTGCTTCTCGTTGGGAAGAGGTAATTTTAACACGCCTTCGTATCGGACATTGCATATTTAGTCACAGATATCTGCTCAGTGGTGACCACGCACCACTCTGTGGGCAGTGTGATGCGCCTTTAACGGTGAGTCACATTTTAGAAGAGTGTCAGGTTTTAGCTGCATTGTTTGTTCATGTGTGTCTGTCTGTTGGAATAGCCAATGTTTTGGCAGACAACGCGCATGCTGTGGTTTTTATCGGCACATTTGATGCGCTCAGCGTCTTTTATATTTGTTATTTTCTTTTACTGGGGGGCTCTTGTGTTTTGCCTTTTACAGTACCTGGCACGTCTTTTTAATATTTTCCTGACCATGTTTATAGTGTGTTGGTTTTTAAATTTTCGTTTTTGTTTTTTAGTGTTTTTGACGCCTTGGGTTAGTGGTCCGTGTATTTGTTTTTGGGTTTTAACTTTTATACTTTGTAAGGGCGCTAATGACCATTGATGTTGAGCGCCCTTAAATCCCATTTCATCATCATCATCATTCTCTGTTTTGGATAATGCAAAGAGTAGAGCGAATCACATACGCTATTAGTCTCAAATGAATGTGCACATGAGCAGCTATTAGATGTACATTGTCATACCTAATTACTCGCTATATTATATGACAAGCACGTACAAGAAGAATGTAATTCTTCCTACGTAATATTGTAGCAGATGAGAAGACCGGTTACGGCAAAACACACTTCATTTATCACCTAGGCACTCAGCGTGGCACAAACGTTACTCTTGAGTCACAATAGCCAGCTCTCAACAACGTCTCTTGCAGTACAATAGCCATTTTGTGCCGCTCGCCTGTTCCAAAACATTGGATTCGTCATGTTATAGTAGCGTTTCCGTCTAGAAAATTCCGCTTTGTATGCGAAGTCTATATATGGAAAGCTGGTCTTGCACGTGAGCATTTCAATTTGTTAAGACGTTTCGAAGTGAAAAGTGGACAGCTAATATGGACGGTGTTAGTGTACTTCAGCTATGCGATGTGACTCAGCAGTTCAATTGTGAGTTGTGATTGGAGGGATCAGTTGAGTTGAGTTCCGAGTATGTGTCAAAAGTGACTCAAGTGTAACGTTTGTGCCACGCCGAGTGCCTAGGTGATGAATTATGTGTGTTTCGCAGTAACTGGTCTTATCATTTGTTACAATAATACGTAGGAAGAATCACATTCTGTGTATCATGTAGCCAGCCCTCACGTGAAGATATCTGTTTAACAGCCCCCGTCTGCGTTAAATGCAAAGGGTCTCATTCTGCGTCATTTGCCGACTGTCGGCGGTACTTGGACGAGAAAGCGATCCAGGAGATCCGGGTAAAGGAGAAACTCTCCTTTGCTGAAGCCCGGAGGTGTTACCATGCGCGCCAACCCCAGCTCCTGCGATCTGGTACATTTACTTCTGTTGTTGCCTCGCCAGTACTACGAAGAGGTGCCGAAACTCAGACCTGGACCATGACTGCATTAACCGCCACTACCATCTGGCCGTTCATATCTGCTATAGTTACCAAGCCATCTAAAGCTGGTCCTAAGGTCATGAAGTCCCAATGCACTGATAAGAGGTCCAAGTCTAACTCCGTAAGGAAGATTTTCTCAAAGGACCTCCGCGTGCGCGTGGGAAGAAAAGTTAACCTTATCATCATCGAAGGTCGCAGTCCCAGGATGCTCCTGGTAGAAGTCGCGCTCAGCGGCCCCCTTCACCCTTTGCCACCCAGAAACGATTCTCGGCGCTTGAATCGGTTTCTGGCACTGAGGGCGTGGGCCTTCCCTTCGAGGAACCAATGGAGTCTGACCAAGTTCATACAAAAAGCCTGAGGCCCAAGGTTAAGCACAAGGTTATTTTGAGCCGCCCTTCTAAGTAAGAAGTTTATCCCTTTTAATCATGGCTAACCTGACCGGGAATTTACGTGGTATACGATCGTATAGGGCGGAACTGCAACTTTCATTGCGTTTCCATTCACCTATTTTCGTGTGTTTTCAGGAGACTAAGCTTCGCCGTCACGATCGTTTTGATCTCCGAGGGTATCCTCCCGGTTCGCTACGATCTTGAACCGGATGAGAGTACTCCTGCTCATGGAGCTGTCATGTTATTAGTGCGTAACGACGTGCATTTTCAAACTCTCACTCTTACGTTCGACTTGCAAGCTAAGCTTCAAGTACCCAGATTTTTCTTTTCTGTTTGCTCTGTGTATTCGCCTCCATCGTCTCCCCTCGCTCACGCAAACATTCGAGATCTCCTGTCCGCCCTCGCAACACCATTTCTTCTGTTGGGATATTTTAATGCCCATCACCCCCTGTGGGGTTCGCCAAGGGCTTGGGCGCGGGGAACAGTTCTTTCCGATATTTTTGATCAGTTCAACGTTTCCATCCTCAATACAGGTGAACCTACTTTTCTTTCTGACGCTTCTGGCACATTCCCTCACTTGGACCTTGCCATTTGCTCACTCCAGCTTGCTAGTCATTTGCAGTGGAACGTCGTCGTTGACACCTACTCTAGCGACCATTATCCCTACGTCGTTTCTCTTTTGTCTCACCACGTCCAGCATTCCCGAGTACCTACCTGGATATTCAGAAAAGCCGACTGGGGATTGCATTCCAGTCTCGTGCATTTTGACGACCAGCCCTTCACCGACGTTAACCAAATAAAGCAGCACCTTACGTCTACGTTGCTTTCTGCCG
Source organism: Deroplatys truncata (assembly GCA_030765065.1). Lineage (NCBI taxonomy): Eukaryota > Metazoa > Arthropoda > Insecta > Mantodea > Mantidae > Deroplatys > Deroplatys truncata. The sequence continues at coordinate 401,706,893 of CM060990.1, read as the reverse complement.
CCGAACGCGCCATTCCCCGTTCGTCCTTACACCCTCGTCGTATTCCTGTTCCGTGGTGGAATGAGGACTGTCGGGACGCCGTTCGTGCCGGTAGAACTGCGCTTAGGGTGTTTCGGCGACACCCTACACCTGATCATTTGGTTACTTATAATCAATCGCGCGTCAGGGCTTCTCGCATTATTCAGGATAGCAAGAGGTCTTCTTGGATCCGTTTTGTCGAGTCTTTTAATCGCTTCACGCCTTCCTCTGTTGTTTGGGATAAACCTCGTCGCTTCTCCGGTAAAGTGTCTCATTGTACTTTGTCTGACCTTCAGGTTTCCAATGCCAGCGTAGTAGATCCGGCTGCCATTGCTAACACTCCGGGTGCTGCCTTTGAGGCGGTTTGCAGTTCTGCCCATTATTCCGCCAGGTTTCGCACTCTCAAAGACCAGCTGGATTCCGAGACCTATAATTTTTGTTCTGCTATGAAGGAGTTTTACAATGAACTTCTCTCAATGAGGGAGCTGGAGCACGCTCTTCATTGCTCTAGGCACTCCGCTCCTGGTCCGGACGTAATTCATGTCCTGATGTTGAGGCACCTTTCATCCGACAGTAAACTCTTTCTGCTACAGGTCTATAACCGTATTTGGCAAGACGGCGCTTTTGCTTCAGTTTGGCGCGAAGCCATCATCGTCCCTATACTAAAGTCTGGGAATGATCGCCAACTACCCTCCAGCTACCGCCCTATCTCTCTCACCATTTGCATTTGCAAGGTGATGGAGCGCATGATCAACGGGCGGATGACATGGTGGCTTGAGTCTCAGAAACTTCTAGCGAAACCTCAGTGCGGATTTCGTCGTCATCGCTCTACCGTCGATCATCCGGTCTCTCTGTCGACGCATATTATGAATGGTTTTCTAAGGAAATTTCAAACATTGGCTGTATTTCTTGACTTGCAGAAAGGTTTTGACACTTGTTGGAGGGTTGGCATTTTACGTACACTTCACGCCTGGATTTTACGCGGTCGTCTTCCCATATTTATTCGTGAGTTTATGACCGACCGTGTCTTTCGCGTACGTGTGGGTTCGGTTTTATCTAGTCGTTTTATTAAAGAGAACGGTGTACCGCAGGGCTCTTTACTCAGTGTCACACTTTTTGCGATTGCTATCAACCACATTGTTGATTGTATTCCACCTGGCATTTCTCGTCCTTTTATGCTGACGATTTTGCCGTTTATAGCAGTTCACGGCAGACGTGTCTGTTTGAACGCCATCTCCAGAACTGTATCGACCTATCCACGCCTGGAGTAACGCCAACGGCTTTAATTTCTCCGCCGAAAAATCTGTCTGTATCAGTTTCTGGCGCCCGAAGGTTTTCCCTCCGCCCTCTCTCCATCTTGAGCCGGAGATGCTTCCTTTTGCAGACGAGGCGAAAATTTTGGGGTTGATCGTTGATAGAAAGCTGAGTTGGATTTCGCACATTTCCTTTTTAAAAGCAAAGTGTGACCGTTCTCTTAATCTTTTACGTGTTTTAAGTGGCACATCCTGGGGAGCTGATCGGACCGTCCTTTTTCACCTTTATCTCTCTTTGGTTCGATCCAAGCTTGATTACGTGTGAATTTTCTATTCATCGGCACGTCCATCTGTGTTACTTCGCTTGAAAGCTATTCATCATCGTGGTATAAGAGTAGCTACAGGGGCTTTTCCAACTAGCCCTGTTCCCAGTCTGTACACTGAAGTTGCAGAGCCTCCGCTGTCCTTCCGACGTGAGATGCTTTTGTGCAGCTATGCCTGTCGACTCTCAAGTTTGCCTGACCACCCGTCCTTCGAGTTATTTTTCGCGAAGTAGCTTGTTCGGCAATATTTAATTAGCTACTTTGCATTGGTCCCTCCAGGGGTTCGATTTTGACAGCTTCTTCGACTTCTGGACGTTACATCAGCGCCGGCCCTTCCAAGGGGGGAAACGCGTTTTCCTCCATGGTTGCGCGCTGAGGTCCAATGTCACCTTGGGTTAACGTCGATGTCGAAGAATGAGACCCCTTCTTCAGTCCTTAGATCAGCATTTTTAGAACTTTAGGTGCAATTCGGGGACTTTCATTTTATTTTTACCGATGAATCTAATACTGATGCTGGAGTTGGGTGTGCCTTTGTTTTTGGACAACGTAGTTTTACCTTTCGTTTACCGGTGCAATGTTCGATTTTTACCGCCGAACGTTTTAGCATTCATCAGTCTCTTTTATACATTCAGCGGCACGACTTACGGCACTGTTTTATTTGTTCAGAGTCCTGAGTGCTCTTCAAAGTATTAGCGCGCTGTACAGCTACCACACCCTCGTACAGCGCATACATGACCTCCTCCACTCGCTTGGTGTCTCTGGCATCAGCGTCTCCTTCTTGTGGCTTCCAGGTCATGTGGGCATCTCAGGTAATGAGTCTGCCGACTCCGCTGCCAGATCGGCGATTTTATTACCCAGATATTTTACCTCTGTTGTTCCTTCCACAAATTTGTTTGTTCTTTTACGTAACCACATCCTCTCGCTTTGGAGGGATGAGTGGACGGCCCTCCGGGGGAACAAGTTCCGGCAGGTTAAGTCTCTCCTGTTAATCTGGGGTACCTCTTCTCATTCGTGTCGTCGGAAAGAGGTACTCTTAGCTCGCTTATGAATTGGACATTGTCTTTTTAGTCATAGATACCTGCTCGGTGGTGACCCCGTGCCACTCTGTGAGCAGTGTGATGCGCCCTTAACGGTGCGTCACATTTTAACCGAGTGTCAAGGTTTAGCTCCGTTGCGCGTGTCTGTTGGTCTGCCTGTTGGCCTAGCCAACGTTTTGGCAGACGACACGCTTGCTGTAGAATGTCTTTTACGTTTTATCCGTGACACTGGTTTTAGCCGACGCATTTGATGCGCTGAGCGTCTTTTGACTGTGTGATTTTATATTGTCTTTTTAATGGGGCCTCTACTTCCTAGTGGATATCTGGCTCTCCTGTCCCTCGCATTCTACAGTTCCTGACACGTTGTTTTACTCTTTTATTAAGCATGCTTTTAGTGTGTTCGGTTTTGGAATTTGGTGTTTTGTTTTTGACCTTTTTGGACATCGTGAGTTTGTCTCCCGTTTTTTAACCATGCGGTTTTTTACCCGTATTTTAATTTTTGGACTGTACATTTTATGTTTTGTAAGGGCGCTGATGACCTTAGCTGTTTAGCGCCCTTAAACCGCATCATCATCACAATATTGTTGAACTTGACTTGTTAACTGTAAAGAAAGTTCACTCGATGACTTTTCTTCCCGAATCGTTCAATGTCATCGTCGTACCACGTGTTTCAAGTGTTCTGAAGTAGTCTCAAATATATAAGTGCCTCGAGCATTCTCAGTGCGGATTTTTTAAATGAAGCACAAGCAAGGAATAATACGTGATCCTGGGCTATACTGTACCTCACATACGTTTATAAGTTTTCATGCGTTTTAACAAAGGTAAAACTTCTTTCAACTGAAGTATTCGTAGCAGCAATGGATGAAATTAGACAAAATATGTTAGAAGCTTCTGGAAGATTTCGGTGTCTTTGTTTCTCGTGCATTTGTTTCTGATAATGAATGCTGACTAGCTACAGAGAGATGTGGAGCATAATTTAAGAAAGAACAGTTTATCACAATGTGAAAATCTTGCTTGCACTTGTATTATAATATTATTCAATATCTAGTAATACATTTGCTTCTAAGTTAATATTAAAAATTGTCTGTGTATTCATATATCTGTTAATATCTATTTATAGTATTTGCAGGAAACGATTTAATCAAGCTTTTTTGCTGACTTCAACTGCTCAATAAACTTATCTTCACTTCTTAGGATTCTCATGTAGATTACGCATTCCAAGACAGCATTTGATGCATAACTGTGCATCATTGTTTCTTCGGGGGAGATAAAGCTGAAAAGCAATTCAGCTTTACGAATATCCTGTTAAAAATAAAGAACAGAGAAACTAAATCAAAATTTTAGGAACATATTTTTTAAACCACAGGCTGGTCTTGTAATTAATACATTACAGTCTGTATAGCCAATTATTTCATTCCGGACCTCAACTATACTTGATTTTCATGAAGGCCAGATATTATTCTGGCTTTGCGGTCCCTTCTGATTTCCCTGCATGAAGGAATTCGTTTACTAACAATAACGTCAATAAATAAGCTGCGTTTGCGAGACCGGTGGAACAGAAACAACTCTGCCGCAAAATTAATTTAAATTATCAGCGAAGCCGTGCTGTAAAGATCCAGAGGGGCCATTCGATGTACCTTAGGTTGCACAACACTTAATTCTCCTGCCATAACGGAAGCACAGTCATCATTTTCAGTCACCAGTTTGTTCTTCGTGTTATAAATTTGAAACACGCCATTCAGCACTATGAGTAAACTAAGTAGCAGCAGTAGCAGTTGTGGCTTAGCTAACACCACGAAAATCAATAAAATGTTCTTGTATCTTGCATTTGCGATCCACCAGCCTCACAACCATGGAGATATGTTAGTTGTCTAAAACGTCTGGACCTTTGTCTACAATGCCGACATAAAATAAGGTTGTTTTTAAACTTGAATGCATATATTCACAAATCTCCATTTATATATTCAATTTGTTCGTCTGCATAATTTCTATTTTTTTTAAATAATTCCATTTCCTTCCAATAGGCTTTCAAATATTCGTTTGAATTAAGAAAAAAGTTAGATATGACTATAAAATTTACGGTATTCAGGGATTCTTCTTACTTGCAATGGTCTCTGAAAGCTTCCTACTGCTTACTCAAAAGACTTGTGGCGTCAGTAACATTTTACACCTTCCCCTTGTTCGCCTTCATTTCACCACTGGTTTTATTTTCATTGGTTTGTGATGTTCATTAATTAGCTCTGAAATATGAAACACCTGTTTGGATAATTCCTTGAATCAAGTATAACTACTTAGATAATGAAATTTGAAATATAAGTGTTTTGAGCTTATTTTTCTGAAGAATGCCGGTTTTGGACGCACTTTCTTGAGAACCTTATGTGGTTCAGTTTAAAATCTCGAAAACGAAACTTCCTGTATGGAAATAATGTCCTCATTCGAAAGCGCTATAACAGGATGTCTGCCAGGTCGGGCTTCAGTCATATTTACTGCACACTGGATGACAATTAAGAGAACACTGGAGAAGTTGCACCGCAGGAACTGGCCTTCCAAAGCACGAAAGCCCAGGGCTGTAAGGGCAAGGGAGCCTTACTCCGTTCTACAGTTTCTACGAGTGATATAAATGTTTGATAACCCGGCACTTGCAGGTGGTCCAGCATATGTTAAGCCTCCGCGCCACATTCGCACTTTTACTATCTTTCTAGCCTTCCCTGAGAGCAATGATGGCGGTTTAGACGAAATAACACAACGCTAGGTCTTTCGCGCTGGGTGAAAAGATAGCATAAACGTTTATGGTAAAAATAATGACTAACACCGCCGCCGCCACCTCAAAGAATTGAGGCGGCTCCGTCCCCCTTGCCTATTCTAATCCGGCGCCACAGTAAGGTACATGCTTTGACATCAGCGGATTAATGTTCCCGTGTCCAGTTCTGTAGCTGGATTTCTGAGAGCCATAGTGAACAACCGTACTTATTTTCCTAAGTGCACTTCACCGAGTGTTCCTCTTCAAGAAAATAAATGCTATTGAACCAGATAAATGGCTACGTCTGGGACCATGTAATTCCGGATGCGATTATTGAAGGAAAATATAAATAAACCTTAAATGAGTGAATTCGTATACCTACTGCTCCTCGCCAATGCGCTACCTGGTTTTCTGGAAGTTGTCCCTCATAATGCAGTGTGCCAGATGAGGTACCAAAATACAACACCTTCTGACTTCAACTGGGATGTTGCAGGGTGTTTAAATAACGTGTTTCCATAGCATTGGAGTAGAGGCGGCGCTGATATCACTTAGCCACCGCCCTCTCCTGATCCCACACCTCCAGATCTGTGGGATACATCAAGAGCCTCTTGTTCGAAACCCCCGTCAACACAGATGGGAATTTACTCACGAGGATTGGTTATCGTGACTATTCACAGCGTTCTAGGCCTCTTCTAAGCGATACGAGATTTATTGCTTCGAGGGTTCAAACTCAATATAAATGCTGGACGATGTCACTTTTAATAAACTCTTTAGTGCGCTTTTGCTGCAAAGTATTGCCATCTTATTTAATTTATTAATTTCTCCAGCTTCTTCGTCCTTAAATTTGAGGCAGTATTTTATATCACAACACTGTGAATGCCAGAGTGATTGTAGTGTAAATTAACATTATTGTATGACAATGATTTTAGATGTTTGTTAGCTATAAGCATTGTTAGGAAATAAGTTTACACGGTCTCACTGAAACTGACAAAAGGAGTGGGTAACAATGAAGCGATGGGGTGAGTTGTTTATCACTGAGAAGAGACAAACAAATGACGTCAGGGTAGTGTGCCTTTCTTTAGAAATGGAGGGAATATCTTCCCTAGAGCATATGTATTAGTAATTGTGATTGGCTAACAAAACAGACGCTAATGTTGGCGCGATTTAGTAACCAATAGTAGCTCTATTATAATGTTTAGGCATATCGGGGTGAGGGAGTACAAATTCTTGAGCCAAAAGTATGAACCTCGAAGATGGCGACGTGTGGAGGATTGCCAAACACCTCCGCAACCGCAGAGATCAATACTCCTCCCCTCTCCACGGCACCCAAGGCCTGGCTTACCTCCCCCAAGCCAAAGCAAATGTGTTTGCCGACTACCTTGAGAGGACCATGAGGCCTCGAGATGACCCCCAGGACGATGCTTTTTCCGAACGTACTCGGAGGGAGGTACGCCGATTCCTTCGACGTCCCCCCGACGATGCGGATCGATATCCCGTATAAGACCTTCAGAAATCCAAGGCGCACTCCGGCGTCTCAACCCCAAAAGGGCACCGGGGCCTGACGGGCTTACACCCGCCATGCTACGACGCCTTCCCTTCCGGGCCGTGCTCTTTCTCACCAGGGTCTTCAATATGTGCTTCGCCCTAAGTCACTTTCCACGCGAGTGGAGAGAGGCTCGGGTTATCTGCATATTGAAGCCGGGGAAAGATCCGGTACATCCTGCCAATTACAGATCCATTAGCCTCCTCTCTGTCCTTTCAAAAGTGTTTGAAAGGACCATTCTTAACCGCTTGTCTCCCACCTTAGGGGACATTCGAGCCATCCCACCACATCAGTTCGGCTTCCGTCCTGGGCACTCGACCTCCCAGCAATTGCTGCGCGTGGTGGCAGCGGCTGCCCTGGGCTTCCAGGACAGGGCTTACACCGCCGCAGTTTCACTGGATGTCGAGAAGGCCTTCTCGACTACCTGGCATGCGGGACTCCTCAAAAAGCTCATCCAACTGGAGCTCCCTACACACTTAATACACCTGCTACACACATATTTAAAACACCGCACTTTTGTTGTTTCGGTAGCGGGACACAAATCTACACTAAGGCCAATACGAGGCGGAGTCCCCGAAGGTTCTGTTCTATCCCCCACACTTTTTAGTGTATATGTGGCCGACCTACCCACAGAGCAGCACGTCAACATGGCACAGTACGCTGATGACGTGCTCCTGTATTGTACAAATAAAAACCCAAACAGAGCCTTCAACCCCATTCAGAGACACCTCCGCCTCCTCCAAGAGTGGTGCAGGCGTTGGCGATTATCCATCAATCCGGCAAAAACCACGCCATTCTCTTCACCAAGCGCCGCTTTCCCGCAATCTTCCCCACATTCAGCTATCTCGGAAGAAGGATAGAATGGACAAATGCCATCTCCTACCTGGGGGTTAAGTTAGATAGGGGTCTAACTTTTCGGGGACACGTCGGGGACGTCGCGCGTCGGGGACATGGGGCTGCGGCTTCATTGTACCCGATGCTGGGGTCTGGGATGCCTGTCCCTTTAAAGTTACACCTTTTTCGGGCGCTGATAATCCCCTTCCTGCTTTATGCCTGCGAGATCTGGGGCATGGCCGCAGATTCCAACCTGCTGCTCCTGCAACGGGTACAGAATAGGTGCCTTCGGGCCATCTATTGTGTAAACCGCTCCTTTCCCGTGAGACTGCTTCACGAAGCCTCATCTCTTCCTTACGTGGAGGATGAAATTAGGCGCCGGGCCACAAAATTTTACGACCAGTTGCCATACCATCAGAGCGCCCTAGTTAGGTCTCTTGGGGATTATGACCCCAGAACACGCCGCTTGAGGCATCACCGGCTTCCCCGCATGGCTTGCGGGCATATCCGGTAACAGCGGAGTAATTCCAACAGCAGCTAAAGCTGAACTCCAATACAATCCATTTCAAGAGTAGCTTGGACTTCAAAATTAAAATCCCAACATGTTTATAATTACAAAATTCATACCACCAGCGGTGCACAAGGGTAGTTGCACCATGACCGGCTACCGTTGAGGAACAAACTTTGTTACCTCCTTTCTCTCCCCCTACCTAAAGAACAACCGCCATCCTGTAACCCCCATATCCCGTCACTACGTGGTAAAGCCCTAATTAGGGAAGGTACACGCCTAAGCACACCATCGGGTTGCCCTCAACCTGCCATCTGACGCACAGCACAGCACAGCACAGCAAGTATCGCGCAGTTCTACAGAATCATTCACGAGGTACACATCACGCAGTTCTACAGAATCATTCACGAGGTAAACGTCACGGAGTTCTACAGAATCATTCGCGAGGTACACATCACGCAGTTCTCAGAAATCTCTCGCGAGGTACATATCACGCAGTTCTACAGAATCACTCACGAGGTACACATCACGCAGTTCTTAGAAATCTCTCGCGAGGTACACGTCACGTAGTTCTAAAGAATCATTCACGAGATACACGTCGCGCAGTCGTGAGGAATCTCTCGTGAGGTGAATGTCCTGCAGTTTGGATGAATCTCTCGCGTCGTAAAATTAGTTATAACAATGTGAAGTACGCGACAACTATTACGACAGTAATTACATTCGGAAATATAACAGTTTCAGTCAGGCGTGTATCAAGATTAAAGATGTGAAATTAATTAAGTGTGACGGCAATAAAAGTGTAAAAACAAATTCTTTTATCGGTGTTATCTTTTAGTAACAACTCCTTTCCGTTTACACGCCCTGCTCAGAGATATTTGCTCGACTGAGTAATAATAGCTAGCCGGAGGACAAAGAACTCAAAATTCAAAATAGTAAAACAATAACAGGCGCTCGGCAAATAAGATAACACGAACAGATTACTGCGACAAGTTAGACATCGGGAACACCCGGTTTAGTTTCTTCTCCTTCTACTTCTGTTTCGTCTAACACGTCCTCCAATTCGAGGCATGAAAAAAGTTTTTTGTTTTGTTTATTTAGGAATATCCTACACTTAGAAGAATGTGAATAATTGTACATTTATTTTTCCCTTTCTTGTGCTGAGGTTTCCTCCATTCTGAGATGTGAACAATTTTGATTTCCTCTGTTTTTGGGGGTCTCTTCTTTATTGTTGTACCTTCGCAACATAGCCGTGTGAAAGGTAAAATAAATTTAATTTAAATAGACATTTTATCTTAATATTCACATAGAATAAACAACGCACATTACTTCTTTGCTGTTCTTATTATACTCGTATTTGTCTTTCATTAATGGATAAAAACTACTTTCCTCTAGTTTTCCCGCGTTTCTCTCTCGTACAAGGTGAACCAAGACATAAATTTAATTTAACTATGCTTTCTCTAGGATCACTCTGGTGCATACATAAACAAAGGTTGTTGCATATATTGCCCCTTAAAGTTAATTTTCTCTGTTATATTTAACAGCACTGATCAGTACATAAAATTGACTGCGTTAATCCAAATACGGATTTAAAAACCTGTTGCGTCTTCTACTTCGGACATGATCAAACGCAATTATGAGCTCTGTTACTTAAAGAGGAAACAAATAAACGAAAGAAAACAAAATACAAACAATAACAACAAAAATATAGCGCGTGCTACCAGGCTCCGCGCGACTAACGGCGTTCTACCAAAGCGCGTGCCTAACGGAGGGTTAACACGGTGACTTACACTTCTGAAACTGCTGTCGAGCGTCAAGAGCGATTTTATCGGTACTGTTATTTTGGTGAAAAATAAAGTGTTTAAAAATTATTGTTGTTACAACTTTTGGTTTTACCTTCACAATCTTTACCCGTATTACCATCTTCATAATTGGAACTCCATGTCAGATTAATTATTGTCTTCGAGCTAAAATTGTATTTGGTCAGTTAAATGCTTCTTCACTTATTTTCAGGTTTTAATATTTTTCCCGCCAAACGATCCAATTGGTGAGAGGGGTGATAATGGTACAATGCTGTAATTTGATTGGCGAGCTAAAGACGACTCTCCAATGGTGTCTGACTCAACTATAAAATGTGGCATTCATCCACATTTTCGTTTTTGAGTTACGTTGTTCACAGACAGGCATACGCGCTCGCCGCTACGCCTTTTAGTTTAAACAATGACGCTGAGTTTATTTTATGGAAATTTCAAAACTCGGCGGCGCCAAATGTTCAGTTACTCAGAATCATCCACTATCTCACCCGTGTTTTCCAGACTAAGCAACTATCGCAAATAATATTAGTGTGTTTGCTCAAACACAGGGGAATGCTGCATTTTCCACATGCATATTTAGATTTGCAGTTCATTTTGTCCTTGTTGCAGTGTTCACATCGTTTTCTTTTCAATGTGCATAGTGGTGTATTTGACAATTCATCTACGCCGGATTCTTCAGGTTTATAATTTGTCAAATGGTCCTTAAAATCACTGGGTAGATTTGATGCTGTTGCTCTCCTTTGTAGCTGCTGCAACAGTAGGGCAAAAGATAGTGCTTTTAAATACTCCTGCCTTGTGGAATATTTATTTTGGTTTCTAAGGAAGATAACCCTAGAATTAATACCTGCAATGTTCAAGATATGGTAAAAATTACCATGGGCCACCTTCTCGTTGTTCTGGCTACATTGTATGTAGCACGCAATTTATCTACTACATCAAATCCAGATTTAGTGTCGTTGTAATGCAGGATTATTTCAGGCTTTTTCTCAGCAGCTTCTGAAAACTGTGTGGATGAAACATATAGACTTGAGAGCAAAACTACTGTTTTACCCTTTTTTGGAACATATGAATCATTTTTTATGAAGCCAAATATGCTTTCGTACTGACTGCGTTTTTTTTGGAGAAGTGAAATTAGTGAGTAATTCTTTTTTGTTCTTTCGCACTGTACCGACGAAAGAAAGTTGTCTTTTGCGCAATTCATTCACCAGCAATACACTGGTAAACCAATTATCTGCAGTAACGTTTCGTACAGTGCCAGAGATTGGTTCAGTTAGTCTCAGCACTACAGACTCTTCCGACTTAGTGTGCAAATATGGTCCGTCCGGCTGCTGTCCACAATAAATCTCCATGTTAGTTATATAAAACAGTTTTGCATCACTCAAACAGAATATCTTTATGTCATCCTTTTTTGGCTTGGATGGTATATATGATCTAAAACCACATCGACCACGAAATGCTGGCAACTGTTCGTCGACAGTGACATTTCGTCCATGAGAATAATGGTTCTGACAGTTGTTCAGAAGAAATGTAAGCATTTCTCTAACAGCAGCGAATTTATCCAATCGCTCCAGTCTTGAGATTTTGTCATCAAAGCGAATACAGCGTATTATAAAACTGAACCGTTTTTCGGACATAGCCATTCGGAATAGAGGAATTCCAAGATTATCGGTTCTCCAAAAAATCCTGAGGATTCTGGCGTCTACCACGAAAAATTCCTGCCAGGTACAATAAGCCTAAGAAATATTTTATTTCTAATACATCTGTAGGTCTGCTGTCTCTTTCACGATCAAATTTGTGCAGCATACTGCTAATGTAAGTATTTGAGCTTTCAACAATCAAATCAACTATATCTTTGGTAACAAAAACGTTCCAAAAATGAATTTCCGTTTTCGCATTTTTGGCAGCTCCTACCACACCAGGAAGTTTGGTGAATATATTGTGAGCCCTTGTTTGTGTTATTTATCCAAGTTTTTTTTTTATTTTGTTCCATCTCTACCTGTGAATAACCACAGAATGTATTGTCAATTATAATAATAATAATAATAATAATAGTAATAATAATAATAAGACGAAGAAGAATTACTATGATAAGCATATGATGTTACCTATACAATACATGTTATCACACAAGTTGCTTTCATCGTCTTCCTCTTCATCTTCATGGTCAGTTTATGAATCTAAAAATATCGTTTCGAGTTTATCTTCAGAATCAGAATCATCTGATCCATATAAGTTGGCATCCACGCAAAGTAGGCGATGTACTTCTTCCAAATCATTCGGATTTTGTAGATCGTACCTTTTACTCGTATTCATGACGAAACAGTAACGGCTCCTTGCAATAGCAAAGCAATATTGCACAACAGCTAATAAGAAACAAATCTGTCAACAATATGTGACGAGAGTAGGCGCGCGGGGTCTGGTTGACCTGCGCGACACGTAACTGCTGATTAGTCATTCTTCCAGCAAAACCAATAAACAGATAATGTTATTGCTGCAGCAAATAATCGCGCAAGCTGTAATGTTGGATACCTTAGTCAGGCAATTACATAGGCGCGTTCGTTCGAAAGTTATAACATTCATATAATGCCAGGGGTCTCTCAGGCCCATAGCAACCAACGGAGAGTTAACCGCCCATTGATCATGCGCTCGATCACCTTACGATTGGTAGGTAACTAGAAGGATTTTGGCGCTCCCTTTCAGGTTTTAATATTGAGGCTATGGTGCCATCGCGCCAAGCAGCAAGAAAGTTAGCGGCTTGCCATATGCGGTTATAGAGCTGTAAGAGAAACAGTTTACCGGTGGAAGGGAAGTACTGCAGCATTAAAACGTGAACATAATCCGTCCCAGGAGCTGAGTTCCTAGAGAAGAATACAATTGCTCCGTATCCTTTGAATGTGAAAAATTCGTTGTAACACTCACGATTAAAAGATGTAACAGGGTGTTTTTGCGCTTCAACCTGGTTCTTACCAGACCGAAAGGGATAAGCTCGAAATAGCCGCAAATGTATAGCCCAAATGATCACAAATATCTCCCACATTAACGATGGTGCCATTTTTATCTTAAGGCGGGATACTATACACCGGCGTACTTTGCTAGTCATATGATAAAAATTATCACATAGGGCAGAACAAGGTGTGAAGTGATTAAAGGACTCCACAAAACGGAAATAGGAGTGAATATGTTCTCCTCCCGGCCTGAATCTTAGCCTAACCTTGGCGCGGAGTTGTTTGTAAGCAACCAGATTTTCAAACATAGGGATGCACAAACACTGGAACGCCTCTCTAGGCGCACGAACTGCCTCCCGACATTCTACGTTCGTCCAAGTATAGCTAAACGTCTCAGTTGGGAAGAAGACTAGGGGATAGAGCATTCGGCAGCGGAAATGGTAACAGAAGTGAGGTGCTCCATCATCTGGCCAACTTCATCGAAAAAAGCTAGGATGGAATAGAGATTCCAGTTCGCCATTTATGTTCCGTTGGTCAGGTGCACGAGACGATGGGAGATAGTGAGAAAGGAAGCTAATGACAAAACGGAAATGAATGCTAGAGTATGTGTCAGAGACAACGTTCCACTGAAAACGGTATGAAAATTCTACAGAGAAAATAGATAAATGCAAGTATTAGATAGTGCTGGGAGTATCGGAAACAAAAGCGGGCTCCCGGTATTTAAAATAGAACGGCTATTCTGTGTGAAAGAATTGGCAAGATATGATCCCTCATGCACCCCTACACGGCCGCAAAGGGGTAATGGACATTACACCTACCCAAATGAAAGCCGGTAGATTTTCCGTAGCGTTTAACATCCGTTGTTGTTGTTGTTGTTGTTGTTGTTGTTGTAGACGGTAGTACAAGCGTGACACTGATGATACATGAAGTGATAACTGGGGAAAATTTGGGAAGGAAATTGCCCAGAGCTAAATCTAGGATCCTCTCCGGCATTTTTCATAAGGTATGGACATGGGAGTTGGGATGTCAGATGCAGGACGCCCGCAACGACTAAGGTAGAAGAACACGGTACGTATACGGTACAAAGCGGAAAGGAATAACCTGGAAAATTTAGTGTAACAATAACAGCTTACATTGTAGAGGTAAGTAAAAGAGGCTAGTAACAAAAGTCTTTATGAATCAAGAACGTGGCACCGCCACATGCAGGAGTTCATGGTTGCGGTGGAAGGTCAAACCGCACGAAAATGAAACCAGGTATTGTGAAGGTGTCCTCCTAACAAAGCTTGCTCTCTTGTAAGCACAAAATATGTGGAGAGTGCGATCTAGCAAGTAACTGCAGTTCTACTCTATGTAGGCAAATACGAAGTGTTTTCTATTGAATTATGGACATGCTGATATAATTAACTAAAGCTGATTATCAAGTTCGCTTGTTTACTGGCGAGTGTCGGTTTAAGTTTTCCTTAACTTTGTACGTAGGAGTAGGCGTACTGGTAGCAAGTTATTCTTATTCTTTGGGCTCCTCGGAAAAAAGAGGTTCATTTTTGCCGAAAACCGACGAGAGCGTCTGAAACCAGGTTCCTATTTATAGGGACGAGAAAAACTCCGCCGAACAAATTGTGCCCTCTGGCATCGTGCATCGTCGGAACAACATCTACGAGGAGGTTAAGGAGAAGAGCTTTTAAAGCTAGATTGTTGACTTGTGGAAATCTTAGGGTTTTTGAGAAGGTCGGAGTGTTTCGGATGTGCTTAAATATCCGCATTTCGCTTCCAATATCAACCTTACGAATCGGATCATAGGACAGATGCACTAGAAATAACCACTGTAGTGGAAGATAGAGGGTCATCCTGTGCTCTCGTTTTCAGCTTTTATACCGTTGCACATATCACCAACTAAATGTACTATGTCTTAGGAAAGAGGGCTGGAGAGTAAAATGGACTTTAGGGGCTTAATTGAAGGACAAGCGTCTTTTCGCCCTAAGCTCTAGAATAACTTTGGCCAAGAAATACGGATATTCGTAGGGATTTTCCGGATGAGCGCCAAGACACTTCACATAACAAGGAACCAATGGACAAACTCCTTCACGTGCATCCTTGCCCTGGTTGACACATACAAGTGTGGCATCCTTACAACACATCTTAAAGCAATGACACTGAAAGGAACAATAGGCATGTATGGTTGGACATTTATGTGCTGTACACCTGCCCATATCCTCTGAGGTAGATCTCCTCGAATAAAGGTGAGAAAAGGAGTACGGTCAGGCCCCTGGATGCCATCCTCTTTTATTCTGGCACGATAAACTGATATTATTCCTGATCGACAGGTATCCCTGAACCCCTTCCTGCAGCAAATCATCCAAAAAATATATGGTGATCACGCCCTTTAAAGAGTGCAGTCTGCGATACTTCTCGATATGGACTGAATTTCCGTGAAATATTTTGTCTTTGAGAAACTTCTCAAACTGTGTGGAAGTGTATCTTGACACAAAGAATCCATTTCTCAGCCATGTATATTGTTTCATAGGATAAGTAATCTTATCAATAACCTGTTGGATGACGAATGGAATGATCTTGAACCTCTTACAATCTGCAGATGAGTAGGTAGCTCACGGACGACCCTATATCAACCTGTTTTCTCTTGCACCTATTATTTTTGCCTGACGGCGTTAATCTCATCCCCCAGTATTCCCTACACATAACGGAGCCCAGGAAGAAGCCCCACTGTGATAACCAGACTTCACAGGGTATATAGTGAGCTCACAGTCCTACTTACACTGAAGTTCGTTTCCAAACCTAGCCTTAGCCTACTGGAGAGGGATGGGTTAGTCTCTAGCCTACCAGTTAGGTAAAGCAGAAACCAAAGCGGTGTAATAGAAATGTCCACCCTTCCTAAGGGCTGAAAAGAAAGAAACAACCAAACTCATACTCAGCCTCCAGGATATTCGCTTCCACCGACAAGGGTCTTCGCGCACGGCCTACACGTGGGTGGCAGTTTTTACTGACTCTCTCACCACAAGGAGGAACCTACACCGAGAAAGTCGGGTTCGCTCTACTTCCTGAGTGCACCAAACTCGTACATATAAAAGGCCCTTGAGGGACCAACACTTTATGGTTTATACAAAAATAAAGGAACTAAGTGAATAGCAAAACGAACCTACAAAGTCTAGCAAGTGGCACCTCAAACATGGGACTCAAAACAATAAATAAACTAAATAATTCACCTTTTTCCAAGTATTGTTCTCTAGGTCCACCATTTGCACAAATACCACCTTCATATTTCTTTTAAAAAAACTTCTTCATAACCAGGTCAGCGTTCTTTTGTTGTTATGTATTTCCTCGGCAGCCAGAAAAATGGCTTCTCTCAGTGTCGATCGCTTTGGCGCGATGAGTGGACGTCCCTCCGGGGAAACAAGTTGCGGGAGGTTAAGACTCTCGCGTCTGTTTGGGGTACCTCTTCCCGCTCTTCTCGTTGGAAAGAGGTTATCTAGCTCGTCTACGAATCGGACATTGCCTTTTTAGTCATAGATACCTGCTTAGTGGTGACCCCGCACCACTGTGTGAACAGTGTGATGCACCCTTAACGGTGCGTCATATTTTAACAGAGTGTCAAGTTTTAGCTCCGTTGCGCGTTCCTGTGTGTCTGCCTGTTGGTACAGCCAACGTTTTGCCAGACGACGCGCATGCTGTAGAATGTCTTTTACGTTTTATCAGTGAAATTGGTTTTAGCCGACGCATTTGATGCGCTGAGTGTCTTTTAGCCTGTGTGATTTTATATTGTGTTTTTTAATGGGGGTTCTACTCCCCACTGGACATACGGCGCTCATTTCCCGTGCGTTCTACAGTTCTTGATACGTTTTATTCTTTTATTGTTTTGTTTACCCTGGTTTTTGTGGTTTTAAAATATGATGCCTTGTTTTATAGTGTTTTTGACTATGCGGTTTTTTACACATATTTTATTTTGGTATTTTACATTTTATACTTTTTAATGGCGCTGATGACCTTAGCTGTTGAGCGCCCTTAAACCGCATCTCGTCATCATCATCTCAGTGTCAGCAATATCTGCTTAATGGCCTAATTCCCCCCCCCCAAATAAATCAATAGGATTCAGGGCTAGTGACGTTGAAGGCAAGTTAATGAGCTTGTGAGGTCGACTCCCCGATGTGGAAAGCTATGATTTGGATCGCCATGAATATAACGAGTAATATGTGATTCAGTTTATTAGCTAGGAATCACCTGCTTCTGCTGTCTTCACGAGCTTTGGGATCAGGTAATCCTCTGAAAGGAAACATTTGGTGCTAGAATCCGGCGGCGGCTGCAGCATTCCCAGGATCTTCCCACCAATGAAAAGACCATTAAGTTACTCACGATTGGAAAAGCCTGGAATTTTGTTTATCCTTTGTATGCTGTAATTATCTAGGGTTTTGTAGTCACTTTCTCTGTAAATTTAAGTAAGTTTTACCGCATTTATTCTAAGAGAACTCAAACTTCTTTTGGGGCTGACATAAAGTATAAGTGTACTTTGTAGTTAGTTTATTCTAGCGTTACATCACCCTTTCGTCCTGCTTATGTAGGTTAAAGCGCATTTGGAAACCAAATTCAGAAGTCGCCTTCAGTTTCCTGACCTACGGTGATCCGCTGGTGACGTTCCTGGCATTTTACTGCCACGTTACTTCCGATAGCAGGTGAAATTTACAATTTATTTTCAAGTGCTATTTGAAACCAACGCTTTCTATAGCACAGTTACTACCGAATATGTGTCAGAGTAGCTTATTCTACTCATCTTAAAGATAACAAAAATAGATGGCGTATATTCTCGTAGCATAAAGATTTAGTTTTTTAGTGAGTGTTCATGTGTTTTGGCCAATTAGCCGATTAAGACAAAACATTCCGTGTTAACTTTCGCATTGTATTTCTTATGAGTGTTATAAGCTCCGCTCCGGCCTTTGTTGCTATGAAGGGCAAATTATCTTATTTAATATGTGTTTATCAATTAAATGAACAAAACCACTTTATTTGTCTTTAGTAATAACCATACATGCTCATTTCTAAAATTGTTTCCTTTTATCTGCGTATTGTCAATATATTTCAGTTTATCTACTTTTTTAAACTGCTGGTTTCTATACATGCTTGGAGTGTAAATAATCAGCATATTGGGATGAGATTTTTTCCCCATGTAAGTATTTCTCAGAATATTCTGTAAATATGAGGTCAATTTATCCGCTGTGTCAAGCAGGACTACATTTCTTGTGTAAAATACTCCGAATATTTAACAACAATGCAAACTATATTGGGACATGCATGGAGTTCGTAATATTTGATAGTTGCACAAAGCTTTTTGTTAGTCTCTAAACTCTTCTAGTCTTATATATGGCTTCATCCAGTGCACCTCAAACGGAAAGCTTCAAAGCCACCTACAACACTTTCAAAATCAACGATTCCTCTATTATGTTTACGGCATATCTGAACTGGTTCTTATTTTAGATAAAAGTGCGACTCAATTTCAGTTCATCATTGCTCAAATTCCTCTTATTGAGTATGGACTTGAGGTCTGCAAGTCATCGTTTCTTAAATACTAAATGCACCTTCTTCTTTTCAACATCTTCATGTATTAGCAACAAAATAAGGCCGCGATTTTCTTTTACTTTAGAGGAAGCCCCGTTTTTTGTTGTTTTTGTTTTGGCCCTTTTGGCACTAACGTGTGATCTTTGTAACTCAAGAACTGCCACACTTACTGCTAAATTATGCTGCCGTCTTCCAGTTAAACTTTATCATTTAAATGATACGTCACTATGAAATCACATACTTAGAGTCAATGACTGTAGTAGTATTAGCTAGACTCATCACTGGCACTGGTGTGCTTGGAAAAATTGAAACCTTTCGCGTAAGTGGAGCCAAAGGTGTGCTTGCTAAGTTTATGACATCTAACTTTGATGTATGACTGATATTAACTATTTAGTATACTTTGGAGAAGGTGCCATGTTCAATTTTTCTGCTGTATACAACTTTATTAAATGCAGGAAGAAGTATTTCAAGATATTTTACCTGCAAGTAATAATAATGGTGACTGCTGTGGTTAACACCGGGGAAGACCCGGGATCACATCTCTTGGAAAATGTCAAAATAATAAACGTTTGATTTCTGTTGTAACGTACTTTTGAGTCGGAAAACGTAATCGAGACCTTCGAATTCTGCCCAAGACATAACACAATTCTGTTTACGTGAGCAAAATCGGAAGACAGATACCTAATTGAAATACGATACCATTTCCTCGCATAAGTATGTTTTTGCCTGTCAAGCCAAAGTATTAGTGCTTGAATAGGGCTGATATGGCAACAGCATTGCGCAAATCATATACAAGGGCTGGTTTTTCAGTCTCCGATAGCACCACCAGGTGACTGGAGTAGCGGAAAGAGTGGTTGACTGTTCTCACGCCACTATCAGCACCTGCCGTAGCCAAATAGGCTTTTAAAACTTGGGTAAATGCACGCAAAGATGTCCGCCACCACGAAATTTTCCACCAAGCGCGAGTTACGCAGTGTTATATCTCTGTAGACAGAAGGGTATAATGCAGCGGAAATCCACCGCATGATTATCCGTGTATGGTGAGAAGTTTATACGCTACGGCGTGGTTCACAACATTTTGAGATAGCAGAGCATATATTCATTATGAAGGAATTTGGAAACGAAGTGCTTAATCACTCTCCCTACAGTCAACACCTAGCGCCAAACGTCTTCAATCTTTTCCCGCATATGCAAAATCGATTAGGGGGAAGTATTTCAACTCCAATGAGCTTTAGAACACTGTGCACACATGGCTCAAGAGACAGACAGCAAACTACTTTTGCATAGGGTATTTGAGAGCTGCTGCGTAGGTGCCATAAAGTTTAATTCTTCATTGTGATTATGTTGAAAAGTAGCGAGTAGCTGTCGTTAATTTTCTAATCAATTTACTTTGCTTTTCACATTGGTTTTGAGTTCATACCGTACTAGACGTTGAATAAAGGAACATATTAAGAATGATATGCTTGTTAGTAAATTTCTGTGTAAAAGTCTTTTGTGATTATGCAGCAATATCTTACTGCACATTGCACTGCACAAGAGCACAGTCATACATGGTTTCCTAATAAACTCTACTCATGAATCAATAGGTGAGGTTTATAGTAGTATTTAACGGCCTTTCTTACTGCAGACTACATCACTGCCAGTGGAGACTGATGATATAAAAGGAAATGATAATTAGGAAAGGAAACGTTACAAACGTAAGTTTAGGGAACCTCCCCGATATTTTACAATTATAAGGACCGCAGAAAACCTTGAAAAATCCCCAGCGAAGGAGGACGGCCCTGGCCGGATTGAACCGCTGACCTTCCGTTCACAAATGCTTAACTGAAGGACCTCTGATATCCGTGTCGCTTGAGTACGGGTTTGGCGCACCCGGGGTCCCGAGCCAACCATCTCCATCGTTATCCCTCCATCCTCGTCCGGTCCAAGTGGGTTCGTCCTCGTGACAGGGGGACACAAGGTAGGCTCTCGTGCGTTTTTTGCATTACGCTCAATGCCGACCCTCGCCATCGTTTCTTACTTGTCTAGTCTCTTTCCGAACATTGCGCATCACACCCATTCACTCATCCCTTTTCCTTCCTCGGCGGCAAAACTTGCGTGCGAAACGTCCACGCACTCTTGGTTTATTTTCTGATTTTCTTTCTTTTAATCCACCGTGGACACAGCCTGACGGATACCCACGCACTGGGTGCGCAGCAAGGGTGAGTGGGTAATGGCTTCATCCCCAACACCCTGGGTCATACAATAGGGCCTATGTTCATATTCGCTGTTCAACTGCAGTCCAGCGGGGGGCCATTGCATGAGCTGCTGACTTCCCACGGCCATCGGGTCCCTCTGTCTATGTTCAGAGAGGTGTGGCCCTGCGGTGAGACTGGTATAGATAGGCCACTCACCCAAGCCGGGGTAACGACCGAGAAGTTAGCGCCCGAGGACGGAGACGGTTGCAATGGTGGAAGATTTCTTTCGCTATGGAGCCCTCTTTATCCATTATTAGTAACAAGCGCCGAAAAGTCATTGTAATACAAGCAGCAGCTCCGTCATCTGGTTGTTACTTAGTAATTACCCGTACAGAGGAAGGACAATCTTTCGAGAGGGTGAACTCTTTTATAATCCAGAAGGTCATTGACTCAATTGCTGGTCCGGTTCATTCCTACATTCGACTACGAAACGGTTCATTGTTGCTTCAGAGTAAGTTCGATCACAAAAGTAAGACCTTGTTGCGCGCTACGCTTCTCCATGGTTATCCCATCCGTGTTGGGAAGCACTGCACCTTGAATTCCTGTCGAGGCGTCATCACCACCCATAGCCTCGATGGTATGTCAGACGCAGACCTGGTGGAGTATCTTTCGGACCCACTCTTACCTTGTTTATCACTTTTGATGGCGTCAATCTGCCCACGAGTATTTCGGCAGGGTACGAACGGATTGCGGTGGGGCCCTATATTCCTAGACCTCTGCGTTGTTTTAAATGCCAACATTTTGGACATACGTAAGTCTCTTGCAAGAGTGCCGTTGCCTCTTGGAGCCAGCCCTCACACGATAGTACCTGTTCATAAGCTCCCATCTGATTTAGTTCCAAAGGGTCTCATTCTGCGTTATTTTCTGACTGTACGCGGTATTTAGACGAGAAGGCGATCCAGGAGATCCGGGTAAACAACAAACTCTCCTTCGCTGAAGCCCGGAGAAGATATCATGCGCACCAATCTTCGCTCCCGCGATCGGGTACATTCAGCTCTGTTGTTAGCTCGCCAGTACCCCGGAAGGATGCAGAAACACAGACCTGGACCATGACTGCCTTGACCGCAACTACCATCCGGCCATCCATCTCTGGCACAGTTATCGAGCCATCTAAAGCTGATCCAAAAGTACTGAGGTTATAAGGCGCTGAGAAGAGATCCAGGCAGAAACTTCGTAAGGAAGATTTTCTTAAAAACCTCCGCGTGCGCGCGGTAATATAAGTTCGCATTCTCCTTCTCGGAGGTCGCAGTCCCAGGATGCTCCTGGCACAAGCCACGCTCAGCGGCACCCTTCACCCGTTGCCACACAGAACCGATTATCGGTGCTTGAGTCGGTTTCTGCCACTGAATGCCTGGGCCCTCCCTTCGAGGAGCCTATGGAGTCTGACCAGCTCCATACCAAAAGCCCGAGCCCCAAAGTTGAGCAGAAGGATATTTTGAACCGCCTTTCTAAGTACACAGTTTATCGCTTTCCTTCATGGCTAACCTGAACTGGAATTTACGTGGTGTACGATCGCATTGGGCGGAACAGCAACTTTTGTTGCGTTCCCATTCACCTATGGTCATGGTTTGCAGGAGAACATGCTCCGCCCTCACGATCCTTTTGATCTCCCAGGGTATACTCCGGTTAGCTACGATCTTGCACCAGATGAGAGTACTCCTGCTCATGGAGGTGTCATGATATTAATGCGTAACGACGTTCATTTTCAGACGCTAACACTTACGCCCGACATGCAAGCTATTGCCCTTAGGATTCAGTTACCCGGCTTATTCTTTTCTCTCTGCTCATTCTATTCACCTCCATTGTCTCCCCTCGCTAACATGGACATTCGAGATCTCCTCATCGCTCTCCCAACTCCATTTCTTCTCTTGGGAGATTTTAATGTCCATCCCCCCTGTGTGTTTTGCCTAGGACTTGTGCAAGGGGAACGCTCCTGTCGGACATATTTGCTCAGTTCAACCTCTTCATCCTCAATACAGGTGAGCCTACTTTTGTTTCTGATTTTTCTGGTGCATTCTCTCACTTAGACCTTGCCGTTTGCTCACTCCAGTTTGCTTGTCGTCTACAGTGGTACGTCGTCGCTGACACCTACACCAGCGATCATTACACCTGCATTGTGTCTCTTGTCTCACCACGTCCAGCATCCAAAACACCCAACTGGCAATTCCTTAAAGCCGACTGGAGACTGTATTCCAGCCTCGTGTCTTTTGAGGACCAGCCCTTCAATGACGTTAACCAAATGGTGCAGTACCTTACGTCCACGATCCTATCTGCTGCCGAACGCAGATCCCTCTTTCGTCCTCTCACCCTCGGCGTATTCCTTTTTCGTGGTGGACCGAGGATTGTTGGGACGCCATTCGTGCCCGTAAAGCTGCGCTTAGGGTGTTTTGGCGGTACCCTACACGTGATAATTTGGTTACTTTTAAACAATCGCGCGCCAGAGCTCGTCGCATTTTTTAGGATGGCAAGAAGGCATCTTGGAATCGTTTTCTCGAGACTTTTAATCCCTTCATGCTCTCCTATTTTGTTTGGGATAAACTTCGTCGCTTCTCCACTAAAGTGTCGTATTGTAGTGTGTCTGGCCTTCAGGTTTCCAATGCCACCATAGTGAATTCGGCTGCCAAAGCTAACACTCTGGGTGCTGCCTTTGAGGCGGTCTCAAGTTCTGACCATTATTGCCTGGGCTTTCGCACTCTCAAAGACCGACTGAATCCTGTGACCTATAGTGTTCGGTCTCCTAATCAGAAGTGTAATAATGAACTTTTCACAATGAGGGAGCTGAACCACGCCCTCCTTTTATCTGACACTCCGCTAGTGGTCCGGACGGCATTCATGTCCTGATGTTAAAGAACATTTCAGCCGACAGTAAGCCCTTTCTCTTATAGGTCTATAAGCATATTTGGCTAGACGGCGTTTTTCCTTCATTTTGGCGCGAAGCCGCCATAGTCGCTATACTTACGCCTGAGAAGAATCGCAAACCACCTTCCAGCTACCAGGCTATCCCCCTCACCAGTTGCATTTACAAGGTGATGGAGCGCATTATCAACGGGCGGTTGACATTGTGGCTTGAGTCTCAGAAACTTCTAGCGAACACCCAGTGCGAATTTCGTAGCCATCGCTCTACTGTCGACCATCTGGTGTCTCTGTCGACGCATATTATGAATGGATTTCTGAGAAAGTGTCAAACAGTGGCTGTGTTTTTTGACCTGGTGAAAGCTTATGACACTTGTTGGAGGGACGGCATTTTACGTACACCCCACGCATAAAATTTACGCGGTCGTCTTCCCAGACTTCTTCGGGAGTTTATGGCGGATCGCGTCTTTTGTGTACGTGTGGGATCGGTTTTATCTAGTCGTTTTCTTCAAGAGAACGGTGTACCGCAGCACTCTGTACTCAGTGTCACACCTTTTGCGATTGCTATCATCCCCATTGTTGATTTTATCCCCCCTGGCATTTCATCGTCCGTTTTTGTTGACGCTTTTGCCATTTATTGTTGTTCACGGTGGACCTGTCTGCTCGAACGCTATTCGAGCTGTATCGACCGTCTCTATGCCTGGAGTAACGCCAACGACTTTAATTTCTCCGTTGAAAAATTGGTCTGTATCAATTTCTGGCACCAGAAGGCTTTCCCTCCGCGATCTTTCCATCTTTGGCCGGAGATACGTCCGTTTGCAGACGAGATGAAATTTTTGGGGTTGATCTTTGATAGAAAGGTGAGCTGGACTTTGCACATTTCCTTTTTCATCCTTTGCTGCGCATACAGTATTAACTAGTTGTTCTCCAAGCAGAATTGTATCCATTTAAATTCTGAGCTCCTACTACAGATTTTAAACTAAAGGTAACCTGTATACACGCATAATTATATCTTTTAGTAGTTAAATTAAACTGATTAATTAATAACACATTTAAAATAGGTTTGAAGTAAATAAGATTAAATATTATTTCAATAATTTATAACTGCAAACTTCAACCCCTTTGTAGACAAACAACACTTATATGCATGCACCACTTTGCAATGCATCTTTATAACTCCGCAATATTAATGGCAATGTAGTTCGTTACTATAGGATATTAAAAACCGGAATAAAATCTGCTATACTTAAGTAAAATAAATACAATAATTTCTGCAAAATTATTATGGTACTCATCCTTAAAATGTTTACATCCCTGCCTTTATTCCAGCATGTCCATAACATGTTAGCTAGACTACTCTCTTACCCCATACAAAATGTTATATATATATATATATACACTTAAGATTGTTAAGGGTTTCGTATGTCCACCCTTGTATTAGTTTTAAATTTCCACTCCCCTTTGCATCATAATAATTAAGGAAGCACCCAATTCTACACAACGCACTGTCACACTGTTTGCACTTGTATTGTGACTGTATGCCACGACCTGATGGTGTTTTCCTTTTCTTCACTATGCACTGAGCACACGATTTTACCCGGTCTTGAATTTTACGAGGGTGTGAAGAGAACTTGGTGCAGAAGTAGCAGAAGGTAGCTACGCTGAAATCCCGCTCGATTACGTGACGTGAAATCTGCGATTAACTGTTGCACTAAATTTTGCCTGTAGTAAAGAAGCCTATTGCAATAAGCTGTAGAAGTAGGTCTATTCGAAATGTCGTATTTAATAAAACTATTAACGATAGCAACATTCACTACGAAACGGAACAGGTATTTCCACCATTTTTTATGGTCGGCCGACACCATAATACTCCCTCCTTTGGTCTGCCAGATCAATCGCTGCCATATTACGAGTATAGTTTATCACTGCATTAGGACAAGGTGTCTTTATTTGCTCTTTTCCCTTGCCACTTTTCCTTTATACTTCTCCATCAGTTCTAGGATCGGAGTTTGTAGATAATAAAAGGACGTCCCTGCTATCATGCCAAACAACCGCAGTTACACCTTTATGTTGCAGTTTGTGAGATTCGCCACTTTTCAGTTTCAGTTGTTTTGTCTTTGAAAATTGTTTTGACCAGTCTTTCCTTCCAGCACGAGTTGTACCACACGCATACATTTTCCTGTCCAAAAGTAATTTCAATAGCCGCGTGGAAGTAAAAAAAATATACGTTATGCCAAAACCTCGTATATTTTTCACACATGTCTAAAACAACCTGTTCCCTAAGTAGAAGATCGCTGTTTCTCGCCTCTTTTTTCTCAGATAATTTTTATATTCCAATAAATACCCACTTCTACCATTTGCAATACCCCATGCCTTTATCCCCCATTTTGTTGGTTTAGCAGATATATATTGTTTTAAAAAGAAGCGACCTTTGAAGCCTAACATTGCTTCGTCAACAGACAGTTCACGATTTGTTCTGTAGACACTTGCAAACTTTTTGATTATGTCTAAAGCAGGTCGTACTTCATACAGATAATTGTAGGAATCTACCCCTAATCGTGGCCTTGCAGATTCTCCATTCAGGTGAAGGTACTGCGATATCTTTTCAAAGCGGAGCAACGTCATTGCTTGTCTTACAATTGGACAAATGTAAAAATTCCCCAAAAAGTAATCTCTGGTTTTAGGTAAATCCACCATCCCCATACATATATAAAAAAATAAATAAATAGGCCTGTATCTTCCTTGAATTTGTAACTTCCCATTTTGGATCCGCCTTTTAAGCTTAAATCTGAGCTGCATAACTTTTGGTTTCCTCCGCGATTTTTCCGCAAAAATTCGAATCTATAAAAAGTTCAGGATAATCTATGTCTGCACTTCCTGTAGGAATAGAATGATTTGCACCTGTAGGGGATGAAAACGTTTCTAATTGAAAGTCAAATTGGAGGTCCACTGTGCCGGTACTGCTTTAGTTTTAATTTGTCTTTCACTAGATTTAGCCCCCTGTTCTGCTACCTGTATCTCAGCACTCTCACTGTCACCTTGTTCCTTATCACTTTCTTCCACTAAGTCACCAAACCTAGATTAGTCGGAGCTATTTTCGCGTTCAAATTCCTCATAAACTGCTGCAAGTGCTTCCTCGTCTGTTACCATTACCTTTTCACTACAACGTTTTCTAGACCGCGATGTACTTGGAACACCCTCCATCGTACTGATATGGCTATAAATGCGACAGGAAACTGCTTACTTACACAACTGCACCCGGCTGTAAACAGTGCTATTTATGGTTTGCTTTTACATTCTGGCTTGCGAAATCGCTGGAACAATGCAGTAGGAGTACGTTTACATTCACACAGCTCCTAAAAGCTGCGGTCAGCATAAACAGAATCTATATGAAACGATGATCACATTTACTACGTTCTACTACGCAATGCGCAGCAGGGCGTTTATCATTTCACTACGCTTTACTGCGCTATGCGTCGCAAAGAGTTAAGAGCAAAGTGTCACCGTTCTCTTAATCTTCTACGTGTTTTAAGTGGTACACCCTGGGGAGCTGATCGGACCATACCTTTGCGTCTTTATCGTATTTGGTCCGGTCCAAGCTTGGTTAGGGGTGTATTGTCTATTCATCGGAACGTCCATCTGTGTTACGTCGCTTTAATGCCATTCACCATAGTAGCATGAGAGTCCCTACAGAGGCCTTTCTAATCAGCCCTGTTCCCAGTCTGTATGCTGAAGCTGCAGAGCCTCCGCTGTCCTTCAGGCGTGAGATGCTTTCGTGCGGCTACGCGTGTCGACTCTCAAGCCTGCCTGACCACCCGTCCTTCGAGTTATTTTTCGAGGATTCACCTGATCGGCAATACTTCTTTAGCTCCCCTGCATTGCTCCCTTTAGAGGTTCGATTTTTACAGTTTCTTCGGCATCTGGACGTTACGCCGGCGCCTGCACTTCACAGGGGGAAACGCGTTTTCCTCCATGGTTGTTCGCTGAGGCCCACTGTCACCTTGGGTTATCGCCGATGCCGAAGAATGAGACCCCTTCTTCAGTCCTTAGATCAGCGTTTTAGAACTCCAGGCGTAATTCGGGGACTTTTATTTTATATATACTGATGGGTCTAAGACTGATGTTGGAGTATGGAGTGCCTTTGTTTTTGGTCAACGTAGTTTTACCTTTCGTTTACCAGGGCAATATTCGATTTTTACCACTGAACGTTTTAGTATTTATCAATCCTTTTTATACATTCAGCGGCACGACTTGCGGCACTGTGTTGTTTGCACGGCCTCTCTGAGCGCCCTTCAGGGTATTAACGCACTCTACAACTATCACCCCCGCGTACAGCGCATGCATGACCTGTTCCACTCGCTTGGTGTCTCTGACATCAGCGTCTCCTTCATGTGGATTCCAGTTCATGTGGGCATTTCCGGTAACGAATCTGCCGACACCGCCGCCAACTCGGCAAATTTATCGCCCAGATACTTTACCTCTGTTGTTCCCTTCACAGATTTATTTGGTATTTTACGTCACCACATCCTCTCGCTTTGGCGGGATGTGTGGACGGCCCTCCGGGGGAACAAGTTGCGGGAGGTTAAACACTTCCGTTAGACTGGGGTAGCTCTTCTCATTCTTCTCGTCAGGAAGAGGTACTTTTCGCTCGTTTATGAAACGGACATTGCCTTTTTAGTCATAGATACCTGCTCAGTGGTGACCCCGGACCTATTGGCACAGCCAACGTTTTGGCAGACGACGCGCATGCTGCAGAATGTCATTTACGTTTTATAAATGACAGTGGTTTTAATCGGCTCATTTGATGCCTTTAACGTCATTTAGCTTTGTGATTTTATATTGTCTGTCTTAGTGGGGGCTGTTCTCCCCGGCGGACATATGTCGCTCATATCCCTTGTGTTTTACAGTTCTTGACACGTCGCTTTACTCTTTTCTTGTTTTATTTACCATGTTTTTAGTGTGGTGTAATTTAGAATTTACTGTCTTCTGTTTGGTGTTTTAGACTATGCGGGTTTGTTTCCCGTTTTTTAGCTTTGGATTTTAAATTTTGTACTTTGTAAGGGTGCTGATGACCTTAGCTGCTTAGCGCCCTTAAGCCCCATCACACCTATAGATCTACGCCTGAATTAACGCCAACGCGTTTATTTTCTGCGCCGAGAAATCCGTCTATGTAAATTTCTGGCGCCGGAAGGCTTTCCCTTCGCCCTCTCTCCATCTTGATCCGGATAATCTTCCATTTGCAGACGAGGCAAGATTTTTGGGGTTGATCTTAGATGAAAGCTGAGCTGGTTCTCGCACATTTTCTTTTTTAAGAGCAAAGTGTGACCGTTATCTTAATATTTCACGTGTTTTAAGCGGCACATACTGGGCAGCTGATCTGTGTCTTTATCGCTCTTTGGTCCGATCCAAGCTTGATTAGGGGTGCACTGTCTATTTGTCGGTGCGTCTATGTGTTGCGTCGCCTTAATGGCATTCACGATCGTGGTACAGGAGTCGCTACAGGGGCCTTTGCTACTGGCCCTGTACCCAGTCTTTTATGCTGAAGCTGCAGAGCTTCCGTTGTCCTTTATGTATGAGATGCTTTTGTGCAGCTATGCCTATTGATTCTCTAGCTTGCCAGACCATCCGTCATTTGAGATATTTTTCGAGTATTCGCTTGATCGGTAATATTTAGTTAGCTCCTCTGCATTGCTCCCTCCTTGAGTTAGATTTTCCCAGCTTCTTAGGCATTTGGACGTTATGCCAGCGCCGACCCTTCCCAGAGGGAAAATGCGGTTTCCTCCTTGGTTGCGCGCTGAAGCCCACTGTCACTTTGGGTTAACGTCAATGCCGAAGACTGAGACACCTTGTTAAGTCCTTAGATCAGCGTTTTTAGAAGTTCAGGTGCAATTCGGTGAATGTCATTTTATATATACTAATAGATCCAAGACTGATGTTGGAGTAGGGCGTGCCTTTATTGTTGGTCAACGTAGATTTACCTTTCGTTTACCTGGGCAATGCTCGATTTTACCGCCGAACTTTTTAGTATTTATTAGTTACTTTTATACATCCAGCGGCACGAATTACGACGCTTAGTTCTTTGCACAGACACACTGATCGCCCTTCAGAGTATTTTGGCGCTGTACAATGCCCATCCACTTGTACAGCGCATACATGATCTCCTCCACTCGCTTGGTGTTTCTGGCACCAGCATCTCCTTTGTGTGGATTCCGGATCATGTGGGCGTCTCTGACTACGAGTCTGCGGTTACCGCTGCCAAGTCGGCAATTTTACCACCCAGATGTTTTACTTCTATTGTTCTCTTCACTGATTTGTATGTAATGTTAGGTCGTTTGTCCTCTCGCGTTGGCACGATGAGTGGGCGTCCCTTAGGGGGAATACGTTGCGGGAGGTTACATCTCTCCCGGTTGTCTGGGCCACCTCTTCTCGTGCTTCTCGCCCGGAAGAGGTCAGTTTAACACGACTTCGATTCGGACTTTGCCTTTTTAGTCATAGACACTTGCTTAGTTGTAACCCCGCTCCACTCTGTGATCAGTGTGCGGCACCCTTAACGGTGCGTCAGATTTTAACAGTGTCAGGCTTTAGCTCCATTGCGCATTCGTGTGTATCTGCCTGTCTACATTTCCTGACACGTCATTTTAACTCTTTTAGTGTTTTTTGCCATGTTTTAGTGTGGGTTTTACAATTTGTTAGCTTGTATTTTAGTGTTTTCGACTATGCGGCTTTTGTCCCATATTTTAGTTTTGGATTTTAAATTTTACACGTTGTAAGGGCGCTGATGACCGTTAATGTTTAGCGCCCCTAACCCCATCTAATCATCATAACACCCAATTTCTATATTCCTGTGGTGTGGATCATATAATAATATTTTTATAGGGGCAAAATAAAATATGTCATGTTTAAGTGATTTGATATGTATGATTAAATCCTAAATCCATCCCTTATTTAAGACGAATTCAGGGACTATTGTTTTCTATTTATATCGCAATATAACATCGCTAAAGTCATGTGGCATAACTACATATTTATTAGAAAAGTTGTTTGTTAGGTTTACGTTTAGTTTGTATATTTATAAGCTACAGATGGGCCAAATCCATGGCTTTGATATTTGAAAGAACTGCTGGTTTTCAACACTCCGTAAACTTGTTGAATTACACACATCTGTTACTCTTCGTTTAGCTTTTGCTACATGGACACATTCACCCTCGCAATCATATTCCTAGATGCTATGGGTAGTGAAGATCAGTTATGGACGAAAAAAATTCTCCTACTGTATTCTCTATACTGTAGCCGAGACCTCTGGATTTAGAAACCGTTATGCTGATCACTTCACCGCAAGAGATTTATTTGATCATTATTCATGAATTACTCGTTCTTTATTTTGTGAATAAAAAATAAAGCAGAACGTAAACGTAAAATCTCCTAAATTAGAGATAAAATTGCTGTGAGCTAAGTTATAAATTCACTCCTTTCTGTCGCGCGTGTCCCCTTCTTTTGTAAAATGTTGTAAATTCAAATATGGTATGTGAAGTTAACCGAAGCTATCCTTTTTGTTATATTCAGTTATTGATTCAAGTTCCAATGGATGGATTCTTTTCACTCAGAACTGATATTCAAGGCTTAATCCTTATGCATAGAAACTAATAATGATAGAGATAGTGATAGGTGTATTAGTTTCATCTTACAAAATCCCTATTGAAATATCGTTGTCCTCCGTGGTGTAGTGGTTACCACGATAGCCTCTAGTTCCTGAGGTCACGGGTGCAAATCCTGCAGGGGGCGATAGGTTTTTTCGGGCATAAAAATCCTTCGCATGACTTCTTTCGGAAGGGAAGTAAAGCCGCTGGTCCCATTTCGTAGATTTATTGCACGTAAAAGAACCTCAAACCTGATAGAGGCTTCTGCGCAAAATTACCGGTCCTTCATGCCAAATATGTAGAATGGGACATTAAGGACCGCAGCAGTTGAAGACCGTCCATAAATAAAACAAAGCAACTCAATCCCTATTGAAGTATTATCCGTAGTTTTTTCATTGCTTTTCATGCTGTTATGCTTACTAAAACTATCTTTTGCCCTCCAGCAAATCAGGTGATTCGAGCTTCAATTTGAGTTCTGCGCACCAAGGTATAGGAAGTTCAGTTAAGCTTGGACGACGACTTGGTGAATTTGATTATTCTCGTATTTGTTTTAGAGGTGAATTTAATCTCCCCATTAATAATCATGCCATAATACAACGAAAATAATGTTTGTCCCTTTTAAAAATATAATCATAAAATTGTGGTGTTAAACTGAACG
This sequence comes from Deroplatys truncata, assembly GCA_030765065.1. Classification (NCBI taxonomy): domain Eukaryota; kingdom Metazoa; phylum Arthropoda; class Insecta; order Mantodea; family Mantidae; genus Deroplatys; species Deroplatys truncata. Next base: position 401,674,937 of record CM060990.1, on the reverse strand, counting down.
GTAGAGCTTGCACATGTTTTCCTTAGAACTTTTTTGTGAACTTGCTCTGCTGAAAAATAACGAATGAGTTTGTATTTCGCAGTGAATACTCTGTGCGTTCTGACTGCTATTTATTGATGTTATGTACGTATAGAGTTCTGAATAGGGCATCTCGATGATTAAATTGTTAGCTTTACAAGCATACATTAAAGGTGATACTTCTGCCTCAGTTTTGCTGTGCTTTAGCTAATAGGACTTAAGTTTAAGTATTGATGTATGACCGTCATTTTACGCTTTCAGACACATTTTTTATGCATAAGTGTTGTTCTTAAAAATACTCGTCAGCGTTCTTCTAAATTTCGTGTTCTCTTTACGTTTGATTAGGTTTCTAAAATTATAAATGATGTGAAATCCAATATTTGGTGGTGTGAAATATATGAAGTTTTACGTTAATAAATAACAGTTCTTCAGATAGGGTGGGTGATTGAGTGATTATGATTAGTTTTCGTTTTCACTCCTCGTCATTTCTTTCTTGGAAATATTATAACTAACGCCTGAGGTTCGCATCCTCATTGTGTGTAATTCCCGATATTGTGCTTTGTATGAAAGATGCTACACAATCATCTGGCACGTATAGATTGAGAGTATAATATATAAGGTACATCTTTTCATTAATGTATCAACTTTCACTTAGTGCTTATCACTTAACATTGCACCGTGCCGGAGTAACGTGATACCTGTGGGCAATCGGTTAAAGACATACAAACAAGAGTATCGCTATGCGGCACAACTTAGAAACTAGATAATAGCCCGCTCTTCCATATGATACATGCGTCATGCAAGGTGTGTACATTTCTCTAAGGAAATGTTGCTCTTTCTTACCTGGATTGACGGCGTGTGCGGTGAGTCCCAATAGCAGCTGACTTAGCACAAGTACAACAGGCATCTGCAACAAAATTATACAGCCAGCTACGAGATCTGTTAAAACGCTCACACATGTACTTTCGGTCCAAAACAAACTTTTACATTATCCTAACTTAACGTACATTTAACGGACAATGCCTGAAAATATCAAAAACATCACTTCATCTCAGTAGTATTATAATACTCGTTCCTACTGCAGACGGCACAACAAGCGGTGAACATTGATGAAGCAGAAGGTAACATGATAATTGGGAAAGGGAATTTAGGAAGGAAATATTCCAGGCTGAATTTTAGGGTATCTCCCTCATTTGCCAGTTATGAGGACTGAGGAAAAGCTGGAAAAAACCTCAGCCAGGGAACCAAGACTTGAACCGTAGACCTGCCGCTCGGCTGATTCGGTACTTCAACTATGGAGGGAATAAATTCTTGAGGTGATAGACATAGAGACATTAATAAGGAAATTCAACAAAAGCATCTATTATTCCTGCCTTCTCCGTCAGGCCAAAACCAATTTTAATAAAACTTGCAGGTATTATGGCAGCAAATTAAGACCATTTTATGCATGCAAAATATACGTTTTGGAAATATCACACATAAATGTTTTGAAAAAAAGGTCTGCGAAAATGTGAAATAATTAACAACGCCAGAACATGCAAACTACATTATCGAAGTCCTATACACATAATAAGAATGAAATTTTTTCTCCACTACTTGAGCTGATAGAAATTTGTAACATCCGAGCACACTTCTTTCTGACCGTAGCAGTGATTCGACTTACACTCGCCGTTAGCCAAACCTTAGCACTGTTGTTTACGCGGGTCTGAAATTCTCAAAATAAAAATGGAGGAGTATACCTTTACCTCAAACTTTTGAAATAATCGACAGTATGCTCCAGTTTATAATAATATTTTTGCTGTTACAGAGAAAAGAGTATAAATCTAAGGCGTGCTGGAAGGTCTACAGAGTAAATTCTTAAGTTTATATTTATAACTTCCATATACGGCACCAATGTTGCAGGCAAAGCGGGTAGAAAGTCAGTCAAGATTACGTTGTTTAAAGATTACTGGTATTACTACCACTACCACTTCTACTATTGTGTGCGTAGTATTTCTCAGGATTAAACCAGAGGCTAGTGACTTGCAAAGCTTGAAAAGCTACCCATAAATGCGTCACTTTTTATTTATGATGATCCTTTTTGAATAATTTTAGTATACCAAAAGAAGCAGATTGTTCCTCTTGCAATAACAAACACCTACACTACTACTATTTTGGTTTTCCTAATCTAATTGTAAATCTAATTGATACACTGTTCAAAATTAATGCACGTTAATAATACCTTTTACAGTGCAGTTAATTACATAATGGGCTGTTTGGCATCCTTTGTTACAGGTAAAAAATGTTTCCAGTCAAATATAACTGTTACTAAGTAGCAAAGCATTCCTTTTAGTTTTAATGCAGTCTTTATGTTACAGGTTATTTAATTTTGACTCTGTGGCAAAAACGTGAATTTCATCAGTGAATAATATGAGAGGTTGGCATAATAAGCGGCTGACAATTTGCACGAGAGAGAGAGAGGGGGGGGAGAAAGAGGGAAGGGAAGAAGGAAGAGAGACATTTCAATTATAACTTAGTAGAAACATTTGAAGGTGTATAACAGGGGTATAATTATTTTAAATCTCCAAAATACCGCCCGCAATTTTTCAGTACATATCTTAATAAGCATACGTAAAATGATCCGTTAGTTAAGGGTAATTTTTGAGGCACGCATACTCTGGATGCTGCTGAATAACTGTATAAGCTTTTTCTAAAACTCTATCGTGATAAACTCTGTGTCGTACGGAGCAGGGCATTTGGGTTTAGAGCATCACCAGAAAATTGTTTCATGAATGTCTTTGTACTTTCACTTCATTGAATAAATGCACAATGTATGTTTCAATACTTGTTCCTTGAAATATTAAAATGTCAATTTATGAATCATTCACTGGAAATAGGGTAAAACTGAGCAATGGTGATGTGAAGGCATAACAGAGGAACTCAAAATTCAGGATGTTGCCACTTCCGAATAAAACACATATTTGGATGGAAAAAGAGTTTTGCACGTTTTATGTTCTGACTCATAGCTAACCTAACGCAATTATGAATTATGCTATATACTTACACACACGGCATATTAATAAACACTGAAAATAATTACAAGTAAAGGTTAGAGAGCGTTAACTCCAGGCTCACTACACCTTGATGAGGGAAATTCAAGTCGAGGAGCAACTTCCACGCTGCTCCTTTCCGCTGTCCGCTACAGACACAATTGTAGATCTGGCGTTAACATGTAACTGTAATCGAGTTTACACTCTTTCTATGTTTGCTTTAGTCTGTATTATGAGTACTGCTATCGGTGGAACTCTTAGAACTGGTTACCTGCTTACCTCAAGGTATTAAGCACCCGCTCGCCTAACTCATTTAGACAGCCCTAGCGCAAGGTACTGTTGTGTGCCAGTGGACTTTAGATATGCAGTATCTGCAGTGTGCATTTGGAATACCTTATGCAAAGTATCCTATAAATTGCTTCGTTTTAAATCAATACTTTACAATATGCATAAACTGTAATCTGCGAACTGCGTAAATAAATGTAAAAGAAGAACCAGCTAATATATACTTTTGGTAAATGGGAAACAAAACAAAACTTATGAACATCTTAAGCGTTGGACAATACATTTATTCACTGATTGAACACACGTTTGGGTTTTGTGTTTGCCTGCATATAACGCTAGAGTTTACTTTGGTTTACTACAACTTTATAATGACTAGAGCAGGGTTACTCAACCCTGCAGCTCCCCCAGAGGCTCACCTCGTGTGAGTACGGGTTTAGCGCACCCGGGATCCCGAGCCAGTCATCGCCATCGTCATCACTCCACGCTCCTCCGGTCGAGGTGGGTTGGTCCTCGTGACCGGGGGACTCAAGGTAGGCTCTCGTGCGTACTTTGCATCTCGTTCCATGCCGCCCCTCGCCATCATTTCTTTCTTCCCTAGTCCATTTTCAACCATTTCGCGCCACGACCATTCACACATCTCTTTTTCGTCCTCGCCGGCCTACCTTGCATGCGAAACGCCCACCACTTTTGGATTATTTTCCCCTTTTATTTTAATCCTCCGTGGACACAGCCTAACGGATACCCGCGCACTGGGTGCGCAGCTGGGTGAGTGGGTAATTGTGTCATCCCCAAAACCCGGGGTCGTCATGTGGGGTATGTGTTCTATGTGCTGTTCAACTGCAGTTCCGCGGAGGGCCATTGATTCAGCTGCTGACTTCCGACAGCCATTGGGTCCCTCTGTCTATGTTCTGGGAAGTATGACCCTGAGGTCAGTCTGGCATAGATAGGCCCCTCATCCAAGCCGGGGTAAAGCCCGGGAAGTTAGAGCCCGAGGTCGGAGACGGTTGCAATGGTGGAGGATTTTTTTTCGCTACGGAACCCTCTTTCCCCATTAATAATAATAATAATAATAATAATAATAATAATAATAATAATAATAATAATAATAATAATAATAATAATAAGCGCAGAAAAGTCTTTGTAACAGAATTAACACCACCGACATCTGGTTGTTACTTAGTCATTACGCGAACAGAGGAAGGTTAAATGTTTAAGAAGGTGAACACTTTTATTTTCCAGAAGCCCATTGACTCAATTGCTGGTCCGGTTAATTCCTGCACTCGCTTTCGAAATGGTTCATTGTTAGTATTCATGGCTATCCTGACCTGGACTTTACTTGGTCCGATCAAAGCTTGATTACGGGTGCATTATCTATTCATCGGCGCGTCCGTCAGTGTTACGTCGCCTGAATGTCATTCACCATCGTGGCATAAGAGTCGCTACAGGGGCTTTCCCAACCAGCCCTGTACCCAGTCTGTATGCTGAAGCTGCAGAGCCTGTCCTTCAGGCGTGAGATATTTTTGTGCAGGTATGCCTGTCCAATCTCTAGATTGCCTGGCCACTCGTCCATCGAGGTCTTTTTCGATGATACGCTTGATCGGTAATATTTGGTTAGCTCCTCTGCATTGCTCCCTCCAGGGGTTCGATTTCGACAGCTTCTTCGGCATTTGGACGTTACGCCAGCACCGGCCCTTCCACGGGGGAAACGCGTTTTCCTCCTTGGTTGCGTGCTGAGGCCCGCTGTCACCTTGGGTTAACGTCAATGCCGAAGAATGAGACCCCTTCTTCAGTTCTTAGATCAGCGTTTTTAGAACTTCAGGCGCAAATCGGGAACTTTCATTTTATATATACTGATGGGTCTAAGACTGATGTTGGAGTAGGGTGTGCCTTTGTTTTTGGTTAACACAGTTTTACTTTTCGTTTCCCGGGCAATGTTCAATTATTGCCGCCGAACTTTTTTATATTTATCAGTCACTTTTATACATCCAGCGGCATGCGTTACGGCACTGTGTTCTTTGCGCAGACTGCCTCAGCGCCCTTCAGAATATTAACGCGCTCTACAATTACCACCCACTCGTACAGCTCATGCATGATCTCCTCCACTCGCTCGGTATTTCTGGCACCAGCGTCCCCTTGGTGTGGATTCCGAATCATTTGGGCATCTCAGGTAACGTGTCTGCCGACGCCGCTGCCAAATCGGCGATTTTATCACCCAGATGTTTCATCTGTGTTGTTCCCTCCTAAGATTCTTATGCTATTTTACGAAACCGCATCCTCTCACTTTGGCGGGATGAGTGGACGGCCCTCCGGGGGAAAACGTTGCGGAAGGTAAAACCTCTTCCGTTAATCTGGGGTACTTCTTCTCCTTCTTGACGTCGGGAGGAGGTATTTTAGCTCGTCTACGAATCGGACATTGCCCTTTTGGTCATAGATACCGGCTCAGTGGTGATCCCACACCACCCTGTGAGCAGTGTGATGCGCCCTTAACGGTGCGTCACATTTTAACTGTGTGTCAAGTTTGAGCTCCGTTGCGCGTTCCTGTGGGTGTGCCTGTTTGCATAGCCAACGTTTTGGCAGACGACGCGCGTGCTGTAGATTGTCATTTACGTTTTATATGTGACAGTGGTTTTAATCGGCGCATTTGATGCGCTGAGTGTCTTATAGCTTTGTGATTTTATATTATCTGTTTAATGGGGCTCTTCTCCTCGGCGGACTATAGCGCTCTTGTCCCTTGCGTTCTGCAGTTCTTGACACGTTTTACTCTGTTCTTCTTTTACTTACAATGGCTTTGGTGTGGACTATCTTGGCTTTCACTGTTTTGTCTTTAGTGTTTTAGGCTAAGCGGGTTTGTGACCCGTATTTAAGTTTTGGATTTTAAATTTTATACTTTGTAAGGGCGCTGATGACCTTAGTATTTAGCGCCCTTAAGCTCCATCGAATTATCATCAACGGATTTCTGAGAACATGTTAAACAGCAGCTGTGATTTTGGACCTGGGGAAAGCTTATGACACTTCTTGAAGGGGTGGCATATTACATACACTTTACGCATGGAATTTACGCGGTCGTCTTCGCAGATTTCTTCCGGCGTGTATGACGGACAGCGTCTTTCGTGTACGTTGTGGCTCGGTTTTATCTAGTCGTTTTATTCAAGAGAACGGTGTACCGCAAGGCTCTGTACTCTGTGTCACACTTTTTGCGATTGCCATCAACCCCATTGTTGAATGTGTTCCACCTGATATTTTATCGTCCTATTTCATTGACGATTTTTTTATTTATTGCAGTTCACGGAGGACTTGTCTGCTTGAACCTTTCCAGAGCTATATCGACCGTCCCTACGCCTGGACTAACGCCAACGGCTTTAATTTCTCCGCCGAGAAATCCGTCTGTATCAATTTCTGGCGCCGGAAGCCTTTCCTTTCACTCTCTCTCCATCTTGGGCGGGAGATACTTCCGTTTTCGGACGTGGTGATACTTTTAGGGTTAATCTTTAATCGAAAGCCGACCTGGACTTCGCAAATTTCCTTTTTAAAAGCAAAGTGTGACCTTTCTCTAATCTTCTCTTTGTTTTAAGTGGCACAACCTGGGGAACTGATCGGACCGTCCTTCAGCGTCTTTATCGCTCCTTGGGCCGATCCAAGCTTGATTACAGGTTCATTGCCTATTCATGGGCTCGTCCATCTGTGTTAGGTCGCTTGAATCCCATTCACCCTTGTGGTATAAGAGTCGCTACAGGGGCCTTTCCAACTAGCCCTGTACGCGGTCTGCATGCTGAAGCTGCGGAGCCTCCGATGCCTTTCAGGCGTGAGATGCTTTTGTGCAGCTATGCATTTCGACTCTCAAGCTTACCTGACCAAACGTCCTTCAAGTTATTTTTCGAGGATTCGCTTGATCGGCAATATTTAGTTAGCACCTCTGCATTACTCCCTCCAGGGGTTCGATTTCGCCACCTTCTTCGGCATTTGGACGTTACGCCAGTAACATCTCCCAGGGGGGAAAAGCGTTTTCCTCCTTAGTTGCGTGCTGAGGCTCAATGTCACCTTGGGTTAACGTCGATACTGAAGAATAAGACTCCTTCTTCAGTCCTTAGATCCACCTTTTTAGTACTTCAGGAGCAATTCGGGAAATGTTATTTTATATATACTGATGGTTCTAAGACTGGTGTTGTAGTAGGGTATGCCTTTATTTCCGGTCGACAAAGCTTTACCTTTCGTTTACCGTGGCAATGCTCGATTTTTACCGCCGAACGTTTAATATTTTATCAATTTCTTTTACACATCCAGCGGTACGACTTACGGCACTGTGTTGTTTTACGGAGTCGCTGTGTTCGCTTCAGAGTATTAATGCGCTATACAATTACCACCCCCTCGTACAACGCATACATGATTTCCTCCACTCACTGAGTGGCTCTGGCACCAGCGTCTCGTTTCTGTGGATTCCAGGTCATGTGGGCATCTCGGGGAACGAGTCTGCCGACGCCGCTGCAAAACCCGCAATTTTATCACCCAGTTGCTTTACCTTTGTTGTTCCTTTCGTGGATTTTTATGTTATTTTACGACACCGTATCCTTTCGCTTTGGCGCGATGAGTGGACGGCCCTCTGGGGGAAACGTTTCGGGAGGCTACACCTCTCCCGTTAGTCTGGGGTACCTCTTCTTGTTCTTTTCTTCGGGAAGAGGTAACTTTAGCTCGTTTACGTATCGGTCATTGCCTCTTTAGCCATAAGCACTTGCTCAGTGGTGACCCCGCACTGCTCTGTGAGCAATATGATGCGCTCTTAACGGTGCGTCACATCTTAGCAGAGTGTCAAGTTTTAGCCTATTTTCGCGTTGGTTTGTCTGTTTGTGTTTGCCTAGCCAATGTTTTGGCAGACGACGCGCATGCTGTAGAATGTCTTTTACGTTTTATTAGTGACAGTGGTTTTAGTCGACGCATTTGATGAGCTGTGCGGCTTTTAGTTTTGGGATTTTCTTTTGTCTGCTTTAATGGGAACTGTTCTCCCCAGCGGACGTATGGCGCTCTTGTTGCTTACCTTCTACAGTTCCTGACACATCGTTTACTCTTTTTTTGTTTTCGTTGCCATGGTTTTCGTATGGTGTCTTTTACAATATACTGTCTTGCTTTTAGTGTTCTGGACTAAGCGGGTTTGTGTCCCGTATTTTAGTTGTTGAATTTTAATTTTATGCTTTGTAAGTGCGCTGATAACCTTAGATGTTTAGCGCTCTTAAACACAATCTCATCATCATCAACCCTGCAGCACGTGCTCGCTTCCCCTACACATGGTATTTCCACCCCACCAGTAATCAAGGCAACGAGAGACGGACCTAGTAGTCACAGGCGGATGACACAGAGTAGTAGTAGTAGTAGTAGTAGTAGTAGTAGTAGTAGTAGTAGTAGTAGTAGTAGTAGTAGTAGTAGTAGTAGTAGTATGTCAATAGGGTATAAGTCCACATTCAATGGGAGGACCAATATTTTTGTATTCGAGTTGAAGACGATAAAGTTAAGTGCCTGATTGTAAGAAGTGTTTATTGTTCGTCTCTCTTCAAAATATTAAGCGAAATGTTCGCAGATACTACCAAAGTGAATGTGGTAAACACATTCTTTCAGGTACGTAATAATCAGCGTTTCTTGTAGAATTTCCATTTCAATTAATTAATTCAATAGTCTGTAGATGGGTGCTACTAGCATACCTTTGTTCCAGTTGAGGGTAGATCACAGAAACTGAAAGAAAAGAAAACACCTATTCATTATGACCCTAATGTTCAGCATGCCGTACACTTTCTCATAAATTGATGGTACTTATTGGGAAAACTATGAAGCCATTTAGCGAAGGCGAATTTATCAAACAATACCTGCTAGTTGTTGCAAAGGAATTATGTAAAAATTTAGTAGATTTATTTCCATCAGTCAGTCTCACTCAAGGTACAGTAAGAAGGCGCATAGAAGAATTGGGTTGTGATTTGGAAAAGCTATTAAAGAACAAAACAAGATTACTGACATTTTTTCTCTAACTCTGGACGAATCGATGGACAAATCTGACGATGTGCAATTGATCAAATTTCTTATGGTAATGGATTGACAATGAATTAAATGTTACGGAATAAATGTTAGATGTAGTGTCCTTTAAAAGCACAATTTGCGAAAAACACATTTTCAACGCTGTTCATGATGTTGCAAACAAATTTGAGCTTCCATGGGACAAACCCGTGAGTGTTGCAACCGACGTAGCGCCGTCTATGAAAGCACGAGGAAATGGTTCCATTGGCAGGTTGAGTAAGTTTTTACAGCATAGCAATATTGAACCTGAAGTTTTACCCATACAACTGCACAATCCATAGGGGGCCTTTATGTGCCAAGTCCGTTACGTTAAATTACGTCATGTCAGTTCTTGTAAAATTGGTAAATTTCATTACATCAAGTACCCTTCGAAACAGACAATTTCAATATCACCTGCAAGACTCGGGAAAGAAATTTTCAAAATTACCGTACTATTATAAGGTCAGGTGGCTCAGTAGGGGACCCATGATAGGATGCTTCTTTCAACAACAGGCGATTGATAAATTTATGAAAAACAAATTAAGCATCCCAGTTTACAATGCTAACAATTGTAATGTCCATACAATTTTGCAGTTTCTTTCGACAGCCTTAAATAACAACTGTGTTTTATATTATTGTTTCAGGGAAATGAAGTTCTTGAATTGACACAAGAAGAATGGTTGTGTGATATGGCGTTTTCAACAAATGTATTTGATTATTTGGATAAATTCAATGCACGCTTGCAGGGTACAAATCAAAACATAGTGTTAGTTGACTCCGTGAACACATTTATAGCACAACTACGATTGTCGGAAGATCATTGGTAGTTGCAGATTTATACCAGTTCCCTTGATTATGTTCCGTTATTCTTCTGGAAAAATACATCCAACTTTTGAAGGAACTCCAGGACACATTCTCTTCACAATTTGAGAACCTAAAAATATTTGAGATCAAAATCCACTTATTTTGCACTACTTTGAAGTTTCAATGTAGTGCGGCTCCACACTAACTACAAATGTAACTACTTGCATTGCAGAATTCCAAGACCGTAAAATGTTCTGACAAAGAAGGGTGGGGATTGTTGAATTCTTTGCTATGCGTTGGATATCCGAGATTTTGTTTGTTTGCATTTAGTTTAATGACAGTCTTTGGCTCCACTTATATCTGAAAAAGCGTTTTTAAAACTGAGCTAAATTAAAAGTGAGTATCACAGCAAGATAAATAACAATCATCTTGCTTATCTTTTGAGACTGTGCACTTCATCCTTTGCACCAAATATTGAAGACCTTGTAAAACGTAAATCGTACTAAAGAAGTCAACCTCAAAAACACCATGTGGGTTAGTTAGGAGTAACATATTTATGTGTACGCTCTTGATTTCCTATATGTAAAAATGACACCGCAGTGCCACCGCTGGAACTCAGTAACCAATATAAGTGCGGCATTATGTCGCAGCGGGTGGAATAAGGTGATTTTAGCCTCTCCTTTCCTGCTAGTACTCGAGCATCGCTGGACTAGATTATCCAGCAGAACAGGTACCTTGCTGCTAATAGTTTGCTGTCTTGTGAATGGAGCTGTGGTTGACCCACCGCTTGTAATCTTTTCAGATAGATCGGAATTTTACCTCAATGGTCCTGAAAGCACTGAAAATTATTACCATTGATACATGAAAACAGTGATTAGTTCTGAAAATGGGTCCCTCGATTCCCAAATATATAACCCTGAGAGTCTTATTTACTAGGTATTTTAAAGAAGGTATATGCAAAACATGATAAAGTAAGGAAGATCTGAAGGTAAACATCAAGGAGTAATGACATCACAGATACAGGCATATGTAAACGTAGGGTCTCATTCTGCGTCATTTGCCGACTGTCCACGGTAATTGGACGAGAAGGCGATCCTGGAGATCCTGGTAAAGGAGAAACTCTCCTTCGCCGGAGCCCGGAGGCGTTACCATGCACGCCAACCTTCGCTCCTGAGATCGGGTACATCTAGTTCTGTTGTTGCCTCGACTGTACCCCGGAACGATGCCGAAACACATACCTAGACCATGACAGCATTGACCACCACTGGGCCAAGACACATCATAGGATTTCTAAATTTCAGGCAGGATTTAGGGAAGGTTTCTCGACTATTGACAATGTCTTTGTTCTGAAAACAATAATTGATGACAATTTGAGAAATAAAGGTGGTAAGGTATATACTGTATTTGTAGATTTTAAAATGGCATTTGATACTGTAGAACGCAGTGCTCTCTGGGAGAAATTAACACGTAAAGGACTTTCGGGGAAAATGATTAGAGCACTTAGGGCAATGTATAAAGAAGTTAAGTTTGTTATCAAGACCGATCAGCACAATACATCAGAATGTAACATAGCGCAGAGAGGGGTTAAACAGGGTTGTATACTATCTCCGTTACTTTTTAATTTGTTTATTGATGATGTTGTTAGCGTGATGACGGAGGAAGACATAGATGCACCGACAATCGCAGACCAAAAAATACCAATTCTTTTGTACGCGGATGACATTGTAGTTCTTTCTAAAACGATAAAAGGTTTGCAGTCTGGTTTAAACGCTCTTCGACAATACTGTAGGCAATGGGGTATGGAGGTAAATATTCTTAAAACTAAAACAGTCACCTTTAAAAATGGATATGTGTACGGCCAACATGAAAAGTGGACCTATGGGGAGGAAGAAATTCAAAATGTTAAACACTTCGATTACTTAGGAGTAAGGTTTGATATGGGCGGAAAATGGAACAAGAACATGGAGTTTATAAAACACAAAGGGATTGGACAACTTTCTGAAGTATTAAGGATATTGACACGGGTACCAGATATGCCAGTAAAAACATTACAGACCATGTATGAAGCAATGGTTAGGTCCTCATTACTATACGGCAGTGAAGTGTGGGGATGGGAGAGGGTGGATAATGTAAATAAAATACAATGCAATTTCTGGAAGCGCATTCTAGGGTTGGGGAGGGGTACTTCAAACTACGGAGTTCTTCGGGAGGTAGGATGCTGGGAAGATGCTGTATTTGCTAAACTAAATGTAGTTAGGTACTGGCTGCGAATAATTAAAGGCGATCAAACAACTCTGAGAGCAATATGTTATCGTCATCAAATAAACAACATAGGGCAACCAAAATGGTGGGCAGCGGGGTTGCAACGCGAATTATCAAAAATTGGCTTAAATGATATCTGGCAAAGGGGTAATGAAAATACACACAGTGCTGTAAGAAAGGTCAAAAGACGACTATGCGATATAAACAGGCAGAAAATCGAATCTGAATGTAGACAAAGATCAACATTGGAGCTACAAAATGAAATAAAAACTAGGTGGGGTAAGGAAACATATATTTTGGAATTGAGTATAAAACAGAGGACTGGAATAGCATGGCTTAGGTTGGGAGGGTGGAAAGCTCGCAAGATTGTTGATAACGATGGCAGGAGGATTTGCCCATTATGCGGGGAACAAGAAGACTGGACGCATATTTTGGCAGCATGCGTGCAGACGGAGGGTATTAGGAAAAAACTATTACCGGAAGTATTTTTGGCTTCCAACAGACGGAGGACAGCATGCTGGGACATGATTCTAAACAGCCAAAACTGGCCAAGCTTGGGCACATACTTAATGGAAGTACGTGTACTAAGAGATAAGGTGTTTATGTAATTTTTCTTTAAACATATGTGGTGCTTGAGTACATGTGCGCGACTGTGTGTGTGTGTGTGTGTGTTTGAGTGTGTGATTCAGTGTGTTTTTTTTTTTTCAATTTTATATGTATGTATGTATGTATGTATGTATGTATATAGTGCGGTGATTGTAAAAAAATAGTTGTTTTCTGGTTGATACTGCAAGTCACGTATACAGACAAGGTATTTATCTAGAGAGCATGTACGGTCTTATGACCCATGCGACTGTGTTATGCAATTAATGTAATACTAAATACTTAATAAATACCACCACTACTACTAGCAATCGACCGTCCATTTCTGGCACAGTTATCAAGCCATTTAAAGCTGGTCCTAAGGTACTGATGACGCAAGGCATTTGGGAGTGTAATACTTGTAATCTTATTTATTTTGTTTTTACTTCACGCGTTGAAGCCATCTTGTGACGTGATTCTTTGTTAGGTTTGTAGCTCCATCTGGTGTTAGCAATTTGCGGCAGTACTAGTTTTTTTTGTTTAAAAAAATGCTACTGTTATTTTATTTAATTTTGGTTCTTTGTCCTCCGGCTAGCTATTATCCTTTTGGTCAAGCACTTCTCTATATACAGGTTGTGTAAACGGAAAGGAATCTTTTATCCAAAGATAACACTGATGAAGAAATTTGTTTTACACTTTTATTGTCGAACACGTTAACTATCACATTTACACATTGATCTTGACACTCGCCAAACTGAAACTGTTATAATAACTTCATTACTGATAATTCTTAATTCGCGTACTTCAACTTTTTGTATAATTAACTTTATAACACTTGAGATTTTTCATAACTCTGTTACGCGTAACCTGCAAATTGATATCCGAAGTGTGCCGTACAAATACTTTCGATGAACTGACGGGAATGCGACGTGTAGTGTACAAAGAATTTTGATGAACTGACGGGGTCTACCTCTAACCTACTCTTTTTACACTCCTTCACCCAGATATGCCTAAAGATTATAACTGAGCTGCAATTGGCTAATAAAACGCGCCAACATTAGCGTCTATTTTTATATCCAATGAAAATTATGAATACATATGCTCTAGGGAAATGTTCCAGAAGATTCTAAAAGAAAAACGCGCCAATATTACGTAACTTCCTCGTCTCCAATAATGATAAACAGCTCACCCCCTCGCTGCATTATTGCACGTTATTATTGACAGTTTCAGTAAGGTCGTATAAACTTACTTCTCAACAATAATTACAGTCAACAAACATCTCAAATCAATGTCACATAAAAATGCATATTCCTATTACAATCATTATTTACATTTAAGTAATTTGTGATACAAATTACTGCATCATATGCCCCACTAGAAACATAATTATAAATATTTACAACTTGTTTGGAAATTTTATAATTGGGTTTTTAGTCTCCTAAATCTTGGAACACACGCTATCACTTTCACTTAACACTTCACACGTATTTAACACACGACATATGTTTTGTCTTTATCTTGCCACTATTTACTGGCTCTGGTTTAATGTGTTTAGACTTTAATCTGACATTACAAAATTTTTTTTATAGCAAATACTGTACCCTGAATTATTTAGTTACTGTTACAAATTGGTTTACTTTCTTATATTGTTGACAAAAATTTGTGCATTTAAGAATTTTTGTAATTACTATACATATTTACCAAAAATATTCACCCTTTACATAAATATATTTACATCTCTTAAATCTAAGTACTGTTTCACATGTTCTATTTGCTACATAAATATTTGTTTTAATGACTTTTACCCAATTTTTATTGTTTTGTACTGTATATTCACAATACTCTTGGAATTATATCTACGTACTTTACTTTAATATAACATCATGCTTTATTTCAAATGCTGTTACAGTTACTAAAAAAAATGTTATTTTTCCCTTTTAAACATTTAGTTAGGTCCAAAATTTTATTTCTCCATTATCATGACATACATATTTATTTAACCCTCTTACAATCCAATACATTGCTCTGCATTTCGTCTTTAACTATCCAGCATTTACTATTTATCATCTTTGTCTTCTGTTTCACCTTTATCGTCATTGTTGTATGGTTTCAGCATCTCAATATGGAACTTTCCAATGCTTTTTCGAGTTGTTGGATTACATAACTCATATGTATTTGTCCCATATACTTCAACAACTTCATATGGTCCATGGTATTTGAGAAACATTCGCCAGTAAAGTTTATTTGCTTTATCCGACAATTTCTTGGTTTTAACCAAAACTACATCTCCTATTTTGATCCCCCATTCCTTTCTCTTCTTTTCTTTATGTTTAATTTTTCTTTTTATGACCTTTTTCTTCATCCTCTCGAATGCTTTTCGGAACATCTCTTCTTCTGTTTGTGGTATCGAGTGCACATCTGGAATGGCTTCTGGAATTTTCTTACACATTGTATTGATCTTCTTTCCTAACTTAAGTTCACATGGTTTGTATCCTGTCACATTGTTTACGGTTTCATTTGGTAGATTCTGAACGAAATTCACGTATCCATACCATTGGGTTTGTTTTCGATGACACAGCACCCTTAAATAATTTGAAATTTCCTTAATTTCCCTCTCCACTGGGTTGGAGTTTGGTCTGTATCTTGACGAAAAATATTGTTTAATGCCATTTTCTTTCAGTCCGTCCATAAATTTTTTTCCTGTGAAGTACGAAGCATTATCGCTCAATACAGATTGGATAGGTCCTTCTTCTATCACATATGACTTGAGTAGTCTATTCAAACATGCTAAACCTGTAGGTTTTCTCAAAGGGTAAATTCTTACATATTTGCTGAATATATCATAACAGACAAATATATATTTATTTCCAAATTGACTTGGAGGCATCGGACCATGAATATCAATACTAATTACGCATCTCGGCTTATCCCTTATAACCGAATTAGTTTCAAATGCATATGCTGCATTTATTTGCTTTGCCTTCTGACACAGGTTGCAGCACGACATAAATTCTCGAACTTTCTGACGCAATTTGGATATGTATAAATTCTCTAAAATCATAGAAGTTGTCCGGTCCGTCCCTGAGTGTGCTAACCCTTCGTGAAATTTCTTAATTAGTTCCTTTTCCATGCTTTTCGGAACCATTACCTTCCAACTAGGCACTTCTTTTCCATGCTTCTTGTATAATGTCCCATCCCGAATTGCTACAATTTCTTTCTTTGCCTCTTCAATTAGTGGTGCCTTTTCTTTAAGTTCCAATAATTTTGCATCCTCATTTTGAATTTCCCCTATGTTTTTCAATTTTCTAATCATTTCTTTGCTTAAAGGAATTTCAATTGTCAATATTTTGACTTCATTTCTAGGCCTTTCAATATTTTCGGGAATTTGTGGGTTGTAGTTCAATCTTGATAGCAAATCACTGAAGGTATTATTTTTGCCAGGAATGTGTATAATCTCAATATCGAATGCAGATATTGCATGAATGTATCTAGCAAGTTTTCCACTACATAATCTACACCGTTGTATGAAAGTTAAGCTGATGTGGTCTGAATATACTTTCACCTTTTGCTGATAAATACAGGTTTTAAAACGAATTAATGAGAAATATAGTGCTCCAATTTCTAGCTGAGTCACTGAAGAATTTCGCTCAATATTTGTAAGTCCTCTAGAAGCTGTACTAATGACGTGAAAGTCATTGTTGATGTCTCGCTGTCCTAAAATTCCGGCGTATCCTTGCATTGATGCATCGACATAAATCTCATATTCCAAATCTTCTCTGGGCCTCTCGAGCAATATGGACTTAGCATAGAGTTCTTTTACTCTCTCAAAACATTTCTGATGATCCTCTGTCCATTTCCACTTATTGTTCTTTCGGAGTAGCTGCCGCAGTGGTTCTATTTCAGCCGAATACCTTGGTACGAACTTACTCTGAAAGTTCAATACCCCTAAGAGACGTCTAATTTGTTTTACGTTCCTTGGTGGTGGAATTTTCATTATTGCTTCTATTTTCTTCTGATCAGGTCTTATACCTCGTTCATCCACTACATAACCCAGAAAATTTATTTCCTTGACACAAAATTTTGATTTTTGTATGTTTACAGTCATACCACGTTGTTGCAGTTTGTTTAACACATAATGGACATTATTCATGTGTTCTTCAAATGTTTGACTAATGATTAGGAAGTCGTCAATATACTTTATTAAGAAGTCACCTGCAGAATTTCCAAAGATACTGTGAATGGCTCTCAAAAATCCAATTCCTGAGTTCTTTAAACCAAAAGGATTTACACAAAAACGATACTGGATCCCCGAGTATTGAAATGAAGTGTAATCACGCACTTTTGGATCTAATTCCACTTGCCAATATGAAGCAGTGAGGTCAATGGATGTCAGAAATCTCCCTCTTGAAAGTTTCGTAATTAGTTGTTCAATTCCCTCACTTTGAAAATGAACTGGCTTCATATACTTGTTGACATATCTACCGTCTAAAGTTAATCTCAAACTACCATCTCGTTTAATACTCCAGCAGATTGAATTTATGTACTGAGAATTACTTTGCTCAATAATCCCATTTTCTAACATGCTATTTATTAGTTGTCTAGCTTTGTCCCGAAGACTTATAGGTAAATTGTCATACTTGTGCCTATATGGTGGTACGTCTTCTACTTGAAATGTATGCTGATATACATTACATCTGCCTGGGATATTACTAAATACTGAACTATTGTTCATCAGAACATCATGAAGGATTTGTTTTTGCATTATCGTAATATTATAAGCTTCTTCACACTTGTGTATTATTTCCTCATTTCTCTTCTCTTCCCAGCTGTTGTCTGTCTCGCTCACATGGTCGTCTTTTGTTTGGATTGTAAATTTCTCTACTTTCTCTGGCATTTCTGCTAGCTGTCGAAAATATGGCGTGGTATTCCCTTCATATTCTGTGACTACCTGCTTTATCTGACTATTTGTATCAGTCTCTGTTATTTGTACAAAAAACTCTTGGTCACAAAGATTTTTCTCATCCTTTGTCATCTCAATCACAGAAACTTTCTCTTTTATAAAAGGTACCTTTATTTCTCTATCTTCTTTTGTTATTTTTAACTCTTCATGTTTAAAATCTATACGTGCTTCATATTCATGTAGGAAGTCACATCCTATAGTTATGTCACAAATCAGATGGTTTACAATTAGAAACATAACCTCAAAATTCTCTCCGCCGATAAGTATGTTAAGTAGAGCTTGTGTTTTTATGACCTGTGTCGTTCTTCCGATTGCAACACGACAAACTAAATTACTAGTGGGAAGAGCCATAATTTTGTTACCTTCATTAATCAAATTTATGTAAAATTTCTGTGAGCAAATTGAAGCTGACGAACCAGAATCTATAGTTGCAATGATCTCTTTCTTCGCAATTTCTATCCTAATATGAGGTGACTCGAAATTTTCTCCCATATCTTTTGTTGCTGCAATCTTATTACAGGGTGTGTGTGTAGACATATTATTTGTATTGGTAATGGATACTGAATTATTAAAGACGTCCTGAGAACCTACTGCACAGGAGTCTATTAACAGTTTTCCTGGTTACTTCCATGTTCACGTACGGGACTGCCATTCCTAACAGGAGCTAAATCTATCTCATTGTCGCTACCATTGTTTTGAGTTCCCCTTCCTCGAGTTCGAAATCCTTGATTTCTGAAATTATATCCCCTTGGCACGTAATTTTCTTGCCGTTCCTCAGATCTTTCCCTGTTATTGTTTTCCCTCCAGTGAGTGAAATTTCCCCTTTGTCTAATGTACCGCCTTCCATAATTTTGCCCTCTTTCAGGCAATCTTTCTGTCCTGACATAATTTATTTGTTCCTATCGACCTGGTCTCCCATCTATCCTCGATCTTTCAAATTGTGGAACGTATGACTGATACCGTTGTCTGGTATTATTTTCATGACGTCTGTCTTGTCCTCTACTTTGCTGATAACTACCTTGGTAATTTCGTCTATCTCGCACATCTAAAAATCTATGCTCCCACTCTCGAGATATATCTTATTCCTGTTGTTCCAAAGCTGTCATTAATTCTGTCATCTCATAGATGCTACGTGGTTTTGCAATTAATAAGTAATTTTGTATCCTTAAAGGATAATGCGTTGTGAGCAAACTCACAAAATCTTCCTCATTGATTGGAGGTGACAAGTTCCTAACCTGACTTGCATGTTTCAGTAAGTAATCAGTCATTGATATTCCCTCTCGTGGATCAAATTGACCATGACTAAGCATTGCTCGAATTCTGTGCTGTACCGTAACATTCCAAAATCTGTTCATGAATAACCTCTTAAAGGATTCATATGAAATTTCACCCCCTGATACCATTTGTAACCAATCTAGAGTTTTCTGGTCCAAACATCTTTTGACAACTATCATTTTTAATGCTTCAGGTATCTTCTTAATTTGAAAATACTCTGATAATTCTGCAATAATCTGTACTGGACTGGAGTTTTCATTAAATTTTGGAAGTGGAAAATCACTTAAGATATGATTGTAATTTTGTAAATTCCCTACTCCCATATTTAAATTCTCTAGTGTTACTTGTGCACTCTGAGTTTCAGCATTAGCTATAGATGAAGCTGCCGCATCACTCACATTATTTGTCATACCTGAGGAACTACCTCTATCATTATTTTGTACATCTGATACATTCACATCTCATATATTTGCCCTTGAATTCAATTCTAACCTATTTACAGTACCTTGCAGATTTTCTATTGTCTGTTCCAATTTTTTATTATTCTCATTTTGAACAGCTTGGTGTTTGTTAATTTCAGAAGTTAGCTTTTGATTCAAATCTTTAGACAAATCTTTAACTTCTTCAGACAATTTATTTCTCTGTGTTTCTGACTCCTTCTGAATTTCAGATATTTCCCCTCTGAAATTAACTTGCACCTGAATTAAATCTGCATTTGTAGCCTCCATCATCTCTCTTAACTCATTTGAAATGCTACTCATTCGGCTACCTAACTCTGTACATTTTACATCAACATGTTCTATTTTATTATTAACCTCACTTTTTTAGTTAGATATTTCCCTGCTCATGTCGACCATTTTCTTTGAAACTTCCCCTATTTCATTTGCTATCATTTCCTGATTTTCATTTCTCATTCTCATCATACTACTATCCAGCTCCATGAATTTCTTTTCAATTTCTTCCCTGTTTTGTTCTAAGCTTTTACCAATATCTTCCCTTAATTCCCTATGACTCTTTTGCATATCTTCCCTGTTTTGATCTATTTTCTTTTCTAATTTCTCATTATTCATTTCCATGTTCTGAGTTAGTTTTTCTTCTAATTTTTCATTATTCTGAGTTAGTTTTTGTTCTCAACTCTTATCAAAATCTTACCTTAATTTCTCTATATTCTTTTCCATATTCTGAGTTAGTTTTTGTTCTAATTTCTCATTATTTTTTTGCATATTATCATTCATATTTCTCAGCATTTCCATCATTATACTAGCATCAAAATTAATATTTCCTGCTGTTTTATTCTCACTTCCTGCACTAACATTTCCTCCCTCAAATACTACATTGTTTGAGCTATTTTCTGTAACCTGTATTGAATTACAGCTAACTATTACAATATCTCCCTCCATAATTATTTCTTCTGTATTATTAGTGGACATTGTTTTCTTTATCCTACCGCTCCTAAGGTACATTAACATTTTTTTACCTTTTTTTTAGAATTAACATAACACTTTTCTAACCTTTCTGATGCTATCTGCTGATGTAGCTTTGATGTCCAGCTTTCTGCCCCTCTCTCCTAGGTTTGTATGTCGCTTCTGTGTCGTATCATGACGAATCTACGTCGTTTTGGTGTTCTGTATTTGAATTCTCCTGTTGCCTTTTAATCTCGGAATTACGATGTCCAATCATCCGCGTAGTCTGTCGTTCCTATAGTTGTTTCTGGAATCTGCGTCTTGTAGTTCAGTTCACTGCTCCATTCGCACCACGTCCTGATTCCTTTGCTCCTTCCTGGTTATCTCACTTCTTCCTGGTTAATTCTGCTCCTTCCTGGTTATTCTGCCCCACGTTTTGGGCGCCAATTTGCGGAGGTTTTAATGTTATTTCTATTTAACATTATTGTAGCCCCACTTTTGGGAGCCAATTTGCGGTGGTATTACTTATAATGTTTGTGTATTTGTGTTTACTTCACGCGTTGAAGCCATCTTGTGACGTGACTCTTTGTTAGGTTTGTAGCTCCATCTGGTGTTAGCAATTTGCGGCAGTACTAGTTTTTTTTTGTTTAAAAAAAATGCTACTGTTATTTTATTTAATTTTGGTTTTTTGTCCTCCGGCTAGCTATTATCCTTTTGGTCAAGCACTTCTCTATATACAGGTTGTATAAAGGGAAAGGAATCTTTTATCCAAAGATAACACTGATGAAGAAATTTGTTTTACACTTTTATTGTCGAACACGTCAACTATCACATTTACACATTGATCTTGAAACTTGCCAAACTGAAACTGTTATAATAACTTCATTACTGATAATTCTTAATTCGCGTACTTCAACTTTTTGTATAATTAACTTTATAACACTTGAGATTTTTCATAACTCTGTTACGCGTAACCTGCAAATTGATATCCGAAGTGTGCCGTACAAATACTTTCGATGAACTGACGGGAATGCGACGTGTAGTGTACAAAGAATTTTGATGAACTGACGGGGTCTACCTCTAACCTACTCTTTTTATACTCCTTCACCCAGATATGCCTAAAGATTATAACTGAGCTGCAATTGGCTAATAAAACGCGCCAACATTAGCGTCTATTTTTATATCCAATGAAAATTATGAATACATATGCTCTAGGGAAATGTTCCAGAAGATTCTAAAAGAAAAACGCGCCAATATTACGTAACTTCTTCGTCTCCAATAATGATAAACAGCTCACCCCCTCGCTGCATTATTGCACGCTATTATTGACAGTTTCAGTAAGGTCGTATAAACTTACTTCTCAACAATAATTACAGTCAACAAACATCTCAAATCAATGTCACATAACAATGCATATTCCTATTACAATCATTATTTACATTTAAGTAATTTGTGATACAAATTACTGCATCACACTGAAAAGAAATCAAAGCAGAAACTTCTTAGGGAAGATTATCTGAAAGACCCTTCCGCGCGAGCGCAATTAAAAAAGTTCACCTTGTCCTCCTCGAAGGTCAAAGTCCCAGGATGCATTGGGACAAGCCGCGCTCAGCGGCACGCTTCGCCCATTGCACACCCAGAAACGATTCCCGGCGCTTGAATCGGTTTCTGGCACTGAGCTCGTGGGACCTCCCTTCGAGGTGCCTATGGAGTATGACCAACTCGATACCAAAAGACGGAGCCCCACGGTTAAGCAGAAGGTTATTTTGAGTCGCCCTTCTAACGTACACAGTTTAACCCTTTTATTCAAGTCTATCCTGACCTAGTATTTACGTGGTATACGATCCCATGGGGCGGAACTGAACTTTTATTACGTTCCTACTCACCTATGGTCGTGTGTTTGCAGGAGACCATGCTTCGCCATCACGATCCATTTTATCTCCGTGGGTATACTCCAATTCGCTACGATCTTGCACCGGGCAAGGGATCTCCTGCTCATGGAGGTGACCTGCTATTAGTGCGTATCGACGTTCATTTTCAGACCCTCACACTTACGTTCGGGCTGCAAGCTGCTGCCATTAGGATTCAATTATCCGCCTATTCACATCCATCGTATTTCCTTGCTAAAGCAAACATTCGCGATCTCCTGTCAGCTCTCCCAACGCCATATCTTCTGTTGGGAGATTTTAATTCCCATCACCCTCTGTGGGATTCGCCTAGGGCTTGTGCAAGGGAAACACTTCTTTCCGACATTTTTGCTCAGTTTAACCTCTCCATCCTGAATGCAGGTGACCCCACGTTACTTTCTGATTCTTCTGGTACATTCTCTCACTTGGACCTTGCTTTTTGCTGATTCCAGCTTGCTGGTCACCTGCGATGGAACGTCGTCGCTGACACCGGCTCCAGCGACCATTACCCCTGCATCGTTTCTCTTCTGTGTCACCACGTCCAAAATTCCAGAGTACCTACCTGGATATTCAGAAAAGCCGATGGAGATTGTATTCCAGCCTCGTGTGGTTTGAGGACCAGCCCTTCACAGACGTTAATCAAATGGTGCAGCACATTACGTCTACGATGCTATCTGCCGCCGAACGCACGATTCCAATTTCGTTCTCTCTCCCTCGGCGTATTCCTGTTCCGTGGTGAAACGAGGACTGTCGGGACGCCGTTCGTTCCGTATAACAGCGCTTAGGGTATATCGGCGACACCCTCCACTTGATAATTTAGTTACTTATAACAATCGCGCGCCAGGGATCGTCGCATTATTCAGGATAGCAAGAAGGCGTCCTGGACTCGTTTTGTCGAGTCTTTTAGTCGCTTCACGCCTTCCTTCTTTGTTTGAGTTAAACTTCGTCGCTTCTCCAGTAAACTGTCGCATTGTACTGTCGGGCCTTCAGGTTTCCAATCTAACATAGTGCATCCGGCTGCCATTTCTAACATTCTGGGTGCTGCCTTGAGGTGGTTTCCAGATTATTCCTCCAGCTTTCACACTCTCAAAGACCGGCTGGATTCTGAGACCTATACTTTTCGGTGTGCTAATAAGGAGTGTTATAATGAACTATTCACAATGAAGGAGCTGGAGCATGCCCTTCATTGCTCTAGGCACTCCGCACCTGGCCGGGACGACATTCATGTCCTGATGTTAAATAACCTTTCAACCGACAGTAAACTCTTTCTCTTACGGGTCTATAACCGTATTTGGCAAGACGGACTTTTCCCTTCCGTTTGGCGTTAAGCCACCATTGTCCCTATACTTAAGCCTGGGAAGGATCGCCAACTACCTCTCAGGTACAGCCCTATCTCCCTCACCAGCTGCATTTACAAGGTGCTGGAGCGCATGATCAACGGGCGGTTGACATACTGGCTTGAATCTCAGAAACTTCTGGCGAATGCTCAGTGCGGATTCCGTCGCCATCGCTCTACCGTCAACCATCTGGTGCCTCTATCGTCGCATATTATGAATGGATTTCTGAGAAAGTGTCAAACAGTGGCTGTGTTTTTTGACCTGGAGAAAGCTTATGGTACTTATTGGAGGGGCGGCATTTTACGTATCCTCCATGCAAGGAATATCCGCGGTCGTCTTCCCATACTTCTGAGGCAGTTTATGACGGATCGCGTCTTTCGTGTACGTGTGGGCTCGGTTTTATCTAGTCGTTTTATTCAAGAAAACGGTGTACCGCAGAGCTCTGTACCCAGTGTCACACTTTTTGCGATTGCTATCATCCCAATTGTAGATTGTGTTCGCCCTGGTATTTCATCGTCCCGTTTCGTTGGTGATTTTGTCATAAATTGCAGCTCACGGCGGACCTGTCTCCTCGAACGCCGTCTTCAGATCTGTATCGACTGTCTCTACGCCTGGAGTAACGCCAACGGCTTTAATTTCTCCGCCGCGAATTCCGTCTGTATCAATTTCTGGCGCCGGAAGGCTTTCCCTGCGCCCTCTCCCCATCTTAGGCAGGGGATACTTCCGTTTGCAGACAAGGCGAAATTTTTGGAGTTGATCTTTGATAGAAGGCTGAGCTGGACTTCGCACATTTCCCTTTTAAAAGCAAAGTGTGACCGTTCTCTTAATCTGTTACGTTTTTTACGTGGCACATCCTGGGGAGCTGATCGCACCATACTTCTGCGTCCTTATCGCTCTTTGGTCAGTTCCAATCTTGATTACGCGTGCATTGTCTATTCGTCGACACATCCGTCTGTGTTACGTCGATTGAATGCCATTCACCATCGTGGTGGCATAAGAGTCGCTATAGGATCCTTTCCAACTAGCCCTTTACCCAGTCTGTACGCTGAAGCTGCAGAGCCTCCGCTGTCCTTCAGGCGTAAGATGCTTTTGTGCAGCTAGGCATGTCGAATCTCAAGCTTGCCTGACCACCCGTCCTTCGAGTTATTTTTCGAGGACTCGCTTGATCGGCAATATTTCATTAGCTCCTCTGTATTGCTCCCTCCAGGTGTTCGATTTCGACAGCTTTTTTGCCATCTGGACGTTCCGCCAGCGTCGGTCCTTCCAAGAAGCGAAACGCGTTTTCCTCCATGGTTGCGGGCTGAAGCCCAGTGTCACCTTGGGTTAACGTCGATGCCGAAGTAGTCCCCTTCTTCAATCCTTAGATATGCGTTTTTAGAACCTCAGGCGCAATTCGGGGACTTGCATTTTATATATACTGATGGGTCTAAGACTGATGTTGGAGTAGGGTGTGCCTTTGCTTTTCGTCAATGTAGTCTTACCTTTTGTTTGCCAGGGCAATATTCGATTTCTACCGCCGAAAGTTTTAGTATTTATCAAGCAATTTTATACATTCTGCGGCACGACTTGCGGCAATGTGTTGTTTGTACGGACTCTCTGAGTGCCCTTCAGAGCATTAACGCGCTGTATAATTACCAGCCCCTCGTACAGCGCATACATGACCTGCTCAACTCGCTTGGTGTCTCTGGCATATGCGTCTCCTTCGTGTGGATTCCAGGTCATATGGGCAACTCAGGGAGCGAGTCTGCCGACGCCACTGCCAAATCGGCGATTCTATTACCCAGATTTCTTACCTGTGTTGTTCCCTTGTCATCTTTGAGTGTTAATTTACGTCACCGCATCCTCTCGCTTTGGCGCGATGGGTGACGGCCTTCCGGGGGAACAAGTTGCGGGAGGTAAAACCTCTTCCGTTATTCTGGGGTACCTCTTCTCGTTCTTGTCGTCGGGAGGAGGTACTTTTAGCTCGTTTACGAATCGGACTTTGCCTTTTTAGTCATAGATACCTGCTCAGTGGGGACCACGCACCACTCTGTGAGCAGTGTGATGCCCCCTTAACGGTGTGTCACATTTTAACGGAGTGTCACGTTTTAGCACCGTTGCGCGTTTGTGTGTGTTTACCTGTTGGCATAGCCAACGTTTTGGCGGACGACGTGCGTGCTGTACAATGTGTTTTACGTTTTATAAGTCACAGCGATTTTAATCGGCGCATTTGATGCGCTGAGGGTCCTTTAGGTTTGTGATTTTATATTGTCTGTTTTAATGGGGCTCTTCTTTCCGGCGGACATATGGCGCTCAAGTCTCTTGAGTTCTACAGTTCTTGATATGTCGTTTTACTCTTTTCGTGTTTTATTTACCATGGTTTTAATGTGGTGTAATTTAGAATTTACTGTCTTGTTTTTAATGTTATAGACTAATTGTGTTTGTGTCCCGATTTAAGTTTTGGATTTTAAATTTTATACTTTGTAAGGGCGCTAATGACCTTAGATGTTTAGCGCCCTTAAACCCCATCATATCATCATCACATCATGTCCACTGGTTTAATACCCCGTGTAAATTCAACAGTCGGTTACCAGGTACTCTTAAAGTTGTAACTGTTGTTTGTCTACACTGCAGCTTTTCTATGAAACTGGTAAATTCTTTTCGTCACTGGGCTCTCATTCCTACGCTTATTAACATTGTCGATTTATAGGGCAGAAAAAGCATAAAGAAATGAAGTCTAAACTATATTCTAACACTTGGTCACGGTAACTTTATACGACCTCAGCACAAACCGCCCTCCTTGCGATATTGGCGCTTTTACGATGCTTTACTATTAACTCTGTCTACTGTCATAGCTACGTATGAGACACTTCATAATATTTACATAATGCAATGAGTGAATACCAAAATATAATCCTCCACTCGTAATATCAGTCTTTTAGAGAGTTATCGGTTTTATTTATTCATACGTTTGCAAGAGAGTTAATACTGGCACCTTCTGTCTTTGGGCATGTGATACCGATCCCTTAACTAGACAATGTTCAGTGTGGAAGTTACCGTTACTGTAAACAAATCATTATTGTCGGGCTTTTATTAGAAGTTGCATTTTTACCTGTCAGTTCAGCCGGTCCTTCAGACTGGTATTTCGCATTAGGTCCTACTTAAGGTGGTATTAAAATAACAGTAACTGTTTTCAGTTTAATAGTAGCGAAGTAATTATATTTTGTTTTTATTTCGTAGCAATGCCAAGTACCTCAGGTGGTTCTCGTAAGTCAATTAGAGCCACGGATCCCGAATTCGAGGCTAGGATAACGCCGTGGATGAACCATGTGAGTGACAGCGATGAAGATGAATGCCTGAGGATTAATAACCAAGCAATAAACGACTCAGATGAATATCCGGATTTCATTATAGAGCATAGAGAATCGAAATCGAATCAGATGGAGAACTGCCTGCAGTTGCGGATACTGGAATAGATACTGAAGGGGAGGTAGGAAGTAAAAATGACAATAATGTCGGAAGGAACAGGTTTACTTGGTATAGCCAGGAGCAAATGGGAAGCAGGAACACCCCTTCACAGAACATCATTCGGGGTGTCCTGGCCTCACTAGGGCTTCTAAGTCTTAAGACATGAGGCTAATTCTGTAGATATTTGGAATTCATTATTCAATGGTTTTATCCTCACTGAAAGCGTTCAGTGAACAATGCAAAGCTGGTGCATACCAAAGAGAAAATAAAAGACTCTGCTATCCCCTCAAAATATCAAAAAACACACAAATTACCTAGAAACCAGGGCTTTCATTGTGTCACTGCTGTTCACCTCGCTTTTCAAAATAAGTCATGAAAATATGGCATTATTATTTTCTACTGGTCCTGTTGGAAGTCCAATATTTCCATCTACAACGTCACTAAAGAGGTTTGAGGGTATTCTTCTAGCTCTTCGCTTTGATAATATCACATATTTTGAGGTACGGAAACAATCATATCATGTAGCTGCAATCTCCTTATTATTTGATACACTTATCTCAAACTCTCAGAAAATGTATACTTAAGGGTAATCCATCTACTTTGACGAGATGTTGGCTCCTTTTAGGGGAAGATGTGCATTTAGGATGTAAATGCCTAAAAGACCTGGCAAATGTGCTCAAAGTTATATACCTCACAGATGCTTCTTGCATCGTCCTTCGTGCTGTAGTGGTTACCATGCTAACCTCTAGTTCCCGAGCTCGCGAGTTCACGCCCGGCGGAGGGCGATAGGTTTTCTTCGGGCGTAAAAATTCTTAGTATGGCTTCCTTGGGAAGGGAGGTAAAGTCGGTGGTCCCATGTCGTGGATTTACGGCACGTAAAAGAACCTCAAGCCTGATAAAGAAGCCTCTGATCAAAATTACCGGTCTTTCACACTCAATACAGAATGAGACGCTAGGCACCGTAGTAGTTCAAGAGCGTCCATAAATAAAACTCAATTTTAATTCTTTGATGCCCTTTGTTGTTACCTGTAAAGTGCATACATTTACAGCGGCAAAGAATCAGACGGGAGAGGGCTTACAGAAGGAGAAAAGAAACTTGGGAAACCAACGCAATCTGTATTGCTTGTTTCAAATCCCATACAGAAGAGAAATCGCAGTATAACTGCCGACAACTGGTTCACTTCTATTGAGAAAGCATAGGAATTGGGAGCAGGAGGTCTAACTTATGTAGGAGCGATAAACAAAGATAAGAGGTAAATCACAACAGAATTTCCAGCATCCCCAAGTCGAAGAGTAGTTTTGCCTCTGTATGGATTTACAAACGAAATCACTCTTCTATTCTATGTTCCATCAAAAGAATTAGATCTGTCATGTTAGTTTCGTCCATGCATCACCGCAGAAGTAAAAGTGATGAAAACTGAAAGCCAGAAATAATAAATTACTAAGATGCTACAAAATCTGATGTGGAGTCACTTGGCATTAAATGTGCAAATTACTACAGCAGTAGAAGAACTCAGAGATGGACAATGGCTGTATTTTTCGCAATGCTGAATATAACTTTATACTTACGCTACTCAAAAATTATGCAAACTACCAGGTTTAAATTTTGTGAGGAACCGTGATATGGAGTTGGTAAATCCTCACATTCAGCAACGTCTCTCAATTCCCAAAATCCCATGAAAATTGAAAATAAGTATCCATGAAGTACTGGAGACGAAATAGGAAGAAATGCTGGCAGACGATGGCAATACAACTGACAAGACTCAGAAGAGGAAAACCTGCAGTGTTTGCCCAAAATAGAAAGCGAAATACTGCCTACAAATGTATAAAATGTACGAAAGCAATTTGATTGGAATGTTCCATTGATATACGCAACAATCGTGTATAACAAGAACATTTAATATTTATGGATGGTTATTGCCTCTTTGTTGCGAAAAATACGCTTTGTTGTTTTGAAAAATTTATTAAACGTGTTATAATTAGGCTCCTTTGTATGAAGTTAAAATTCTTACTACTATATATGAATATTACAGTAAAAGTGATAATGTTTAGGAAAAGGAAATGCTCTAGTATTTATCTGTAACAGAAAATAAAATGTCTACCTAACTAATGCACAAAAACAATTTTCAGGAGTTTTCCGATACAACGTGAGAAATTTGCACATAAGGATAAAAATGGAATATTTAGGTATTTTTGTGCTGTTTCTTGTAAGATAAATGCATAAGTGTACTGAGAACGTTTTAAATAGTCGGAATTAAACTAGTTCATATATTATAATTATGACATTTAATGTGATTACAGTATCCAATATTTAATAATAAAATACATTAAAATGCCCTAATAATTAAACAAACGCATACATCAACCCAGGGGCTCACTTTATGTGAGTACGGGTTTGTCGCACCCGGGGTCCCGAGCCAACCATCTTCATCGTCATCCCTCCACCCTCGTCCGGTCGAGGTGGGTTCGTCCTCGTGACCGGGGGACACAAAGTAGGCTCTCGTGGGTTCTGTGCATTTCGCTCCATGCCGCCCCTTGCCATCGTTTCTTTCTTGTCTAGTCTCTTTCCAACCATTTCGCACCACACCCATTCACATATCTCTTTTTCTTCCTCGCCGGCCTACCTTGTGTGCGAAATGCCCACACACTTTTTGGTTTATTTTCTGATTTTCTTTCTTTTAATCCTCCTTGGACACAGCCTGACCGATACCCACGGACTGGGTGCGCAGCTGGGTGAGTAGGTAATGGCGCCATCCCCAACACCCGGGGTCGGCATGTAGGGCCTGTGTTCGTATCCGCTGTTCAACTGCAGTCCCGCGGGGGATTGCATGAGCTGCTGACTTCCCACGGCCATTGGGTCCCACTGTCTATGTTCTGAGAGGTGTGACCGTGGGCTGAGCCTGGTATAAATAGGCCACTCACCCAAGTAGGGTACCTCCCGGGAAATCAGAGCCCGAGGTCGAAGACGGTTTGCAATGGTGGAGGATTCCTTTCGCTATGGAGCCCTATTTCTCCATTATTAGTAACAAGCGCCGAAAATTCAATCTAAAGGAAGTAGCACCACCGTCATCTGGTTGTTACTCAGTGATTTTCCCTAAAGAGAAGGGAACAATTTTTCAAAACATTGAACCCTTTTGTAATCCAGAAGCGCATTGACTCAATTGCTGGTCTGGTTCATTCCTGCACTCGACTACGAAACGGTTCATTGTTGGTTCAGAGTAGGTCCGATCAACAAAGTAAGACCTTGTTGCGCGCACCGCTTCTCCACGGATATCCCATCCTTGTTGAGAAGCACCGCACCTTGAATTCCTGTCCAGGCGTCGTCACCACCCATAGCTTCGATGGTATGTCGGACGAAGAACTGATCGATCATCTTCCTGACCAAAAGACAACGGCAGTTCATCGAGAGCAGGCTGAACGCGACGGATGTTTGTACCCACTCGTACCCTGTTTTACACTTTCGAAGGCGTCGATCTGTCCACGAGTATTTCTGCAGGGTACGAACGAATTGCGGTGAGGTCCTATATTCCCAGACATCTGCGTTGTTTTAAATTCCAACTTTTTTGGCATAAGCACGACTCTTGCAAGTGTGCCGGTTCCATCTTTGCCTTTTGTAGCTAGCCCTCACACGATGGTACCTGTTCATCAGCTCCTGTCTGCCTAAATTGCAAAGGGTCTCATTCTGCGTCATTTGTCGACTAACCGCGGTACTTGGACGAGAAGACGATCCAGGAGATACGGGTAAAGGAGAAACGCTCCTCCGCTAAAGCCCGGAGGCGTTACCTTGCGCGCAAACCTTCTCTCCTGCGATCAGGTACATTCAACTCTGTTGTTGCCTCGCTAGTACCACGGAAGAATGCCAAAACTCAGACCTGGACCATGACTACATTGACTGCCAATACCATACTGCGTCCATTTCGGCTACAGTTATCAAGCCATCTAAAGCAGTAACTAAGGTTATGAAGTCACAACTCACTAAAAAGAAATCAAAGCAGAAACTTCGTTGGGAAGACTATTTTAAAGACGCTCCGCGCGCCCGCGGTAAGAAAAGTTCACCTTCTCCTCCTCCTCGAAGTTCCAGTCCCAGGATTTACCTGGAATAAGCCGCGCTCAGCGGCAGGTTTCGCCCATTGCACACCCAGAACCAATTCCCGGCGCTTGAATCGGTTTCTGCTACTGAGCTCATGGGACCACATTTGAGGTCCCTATGGAGTCTCACCAACTCCATACCAAAATACCGAGCCCCAGCGTTAAGCAGAAGGTTATTATGAGTCGCCCTTCTGCGGTACATAGTTTAATCCTTTTACTCGGGCTATCCTGACCTAGAATTTACGTGGTATACGACAGCATGGGGCGGAACTGCAACTTTTATTATGCTTCTATTCACCCATGGTGATGTGTTTGCAGGAGACCAAGCTTCGCCCTCACGATCCATTTTATCTACGTGGATATACTCCGGTTCGCTACGATCTTGCACCGGACGAGGGTTCCCCTGCTCATGGAGGTGACCTGCTATTAGTGCGTAACGACGTTCATTTTCAGACTCTGACACTTACGTTCGGTCTGCAGGCTGTTGCCATTAGGATTCAATTATCCGTCTATTCACATCCATGGTCTTTCCTTGCTAACGCAGACATTCGCGATCTCCCGTCCGCTCTCCCAACACAATTTCTTCTGTTGGGAGATTTTAATTCCCATCACCCCCTGTGGGATTCGCCTAGGGCTTGTGCAAGGGAAACACTTCTTTCCGACATTTTTGTTCAGTTGAATCTCTCCATCGTGAGTACAGGTGAGCCTACGTTACTTTCCGATTCTTCTGGTACATTCTGTCATTTCGACCTTGCCGTTTTCTCACTCCAGCATGTTAGTCGCCTGCAGTGGAACGTCGTTTTTGACACCTACTCCAGCGGCCATTACCCTGCATCGTTTTTCTTCTGTCTCACCATGTCCAGCATTCCAGAGTACCTACCTGGATATTCAGAAAAGCCGATGGAGATTGTATTCCAGTCTCGTGTGTTTTTAGGACCAGCTCTTCACTGACGTTGACCAAATGGTGCAGCACCTTACCTCTACGATGCTATCCGCCGCAGAACGCGCGATTCACCTTCGTCCTCTCACCCTCGGCGTATTCCTGTTCCGTGGTGGAACGAGGACTGTCGGGACGCCGTTCGTGCCCATAGAACTGCGCTTACGGTGTTCCGGCGACACCCTAACTTGATATTTTAGTTACTTTTAAACAATCGCGCGACAGGGATCGTCGCATTATTCAGGATAGCAAGAAGGCGTCCTGGACTCGTTTTGTTGGGCCTTTTAATCGATCCACGCTTTCCTCCTTTGTTTGGGATAAACGTCGTCGCTTCTCCGGCAAAGTGTGGCATTTGACTGTGTCTGGCCTTCAGGTTTCCAATGCCGTAGTGGATCCGGATGCCATTACTAACACTATGGCTGCTGCTCTTGAGGCGGCTTCCAGTTCTGCCCATTATTCCGCCGAGTTTCGCACACTCAAAGACCGGCTGGATTCCGAGACCTATACTTTTCGTTCTGCTAATACGAAGTGTTATAATGAACTTTTCACACTGAGGGAGCTGGAGCACGCTCTCCGTTGCTCTAGGCACTCCGCTCCTGGGCCGGACGGCATTCAAGTCCTGATGTTAAAGAACCTTTCAGCCGACAGGAGGCTTGTTTTCTCAAAGACCCTCCGCGTGTGCGCGGTAAGAAAAGTTCACCTTCTCCTTCTCGAACGTCGCAGTCCCAGGATTCTCCTGGGACAACCCGCTCTCAGCAGCCATCTTCACCACTTGCCACCCAGAACCGATTCTCGGCGCTTGAATCGGTTTCTGGCACTGAGCGCATGGGCCCTCTCTTCGAAGAGCCTATGGAGTCTGACCAACTCCTTACAAAACGCCCGAACCCCAAGACTGAGCAAAAAGTTAATTTTGTTCCACCCTAATAAGTAAGAACTTTATCTCTTTAAGCTTCGCCCTGATGAGCCTTTTGATCTCCGAGGGTGTACTCCGGTTTGCTACGATCTTGAACCGGATGAGGGTACTCCTGCACATGGAGGTGTCATGTTATTATTGCGTAACGACGTTCATATTCAACCTCTCACTCTTACGTCCGACTTGCAAACTCTAGCCGTTAGGCTTCAATTGCCCGGCATTTTCTTTTCTGTTTGCTCTGTGTATTCACCTCCATCGTCTCCCCTCGCTCTCGCGGACATTCGCGATCGCCTGTCCGCTCTCCCAGCACCATTTCTTCTGTTGGGAGGTTTTAATGCCCATCATCACCTGTGGGGTTCGCCAAAGGCTTTGCGACGGAAACTCTTCTTTCCGACATTTTTGATCAGTTCTACCTCTCCATACTCAGTACAGATGAACGCTATTTTCCGTCTGGTTCTTCTGGTACCTGCTCTCACTTGGAGCTAGCGGTTTGCTCACTTCAGCATGCTAGTCGTCTGCAGTGGAACGTCGTCACTGACACCTACTCCAGCGACCATTATTCCTGCATCGTTTCTGTTCTGTCTCACCACGTCAGCATTCAAGAATACCCACCTGAATATTCAGATAAGCCGACTGGAGATTGTATTCCAGCCTCTGTGTTTTGCGGACTAGCTCTTTACTGATGTTAACTAAATGATGCAGCACCTTACCTCTACGATGCTATCTGCCGCCGTAAGCACAATTCCCCGTTCGTCCTCTCACCCTCGGCGTATTCGTGTTCCGTGGTGGAACGAGGACTGTTGGGACGCCGATCGTGCACGTAGAACTACACTTAGGGTGTTTCGGCGACACCCTACACTTGATAATTTGGATACTCTTAAACGATCGCCCGCCAATTCTCGTCGCATTACTCAGGATATCAAGAAGCCGTCCTGGACTCGTTATTTCGAGTCTTTTAATCGCTTCACGCGTTCCGCTTTGTTTGGAATAAACCTCGTCGCTTCTCCGGTAGAGTGTCGCATTGTACTGAGTCTGGCTTTCAGGTTTCCAATGCCAACATAGTGCATCCGGCTGCCATTGCTAACACTCTGGGTGCTGCCTTTGAGGCGGTTTCCAGTTCTGGCCATTATTCCGCCGGCTTTCGCAGTCTCAAAGAACGGCTGGATTTCAAGACCTATAATTTTCGGTCTGTTAATAAGGAGTGTTATAATGAACTTTTCACAATGAGGGAGCTGGAGCACGCTCTTCATTGCTCTAGGAACTTCTTTTCCTGGGCCGGACGGCATTCATGTGCTGATGTTAAAGAACTTTTCAGCCGACTGTTAACCCTTTCTTTTACATGTCTATAACCGTATTTGGCAAAACGGATTTTTTCCCTCCGTTTGGCGCGAAGCCACCATTGTCCCTATACTTAAGCCTGGGAAGAATTGCCAACTACCTTCAGGCTGCCGCCCTATCTCCCTCACCAGTTGCATTTGCAAGGTGATGGAGCGCATGATCAACGGACGGTTGACATAGTGGCTTGAGACTCAGAAACTTGTAGCGAACGCTCAGTGCGAATTTCGTCGCCATCGCTCCACCGTGGACCATCTGGTCTCTCTGTCGACGCATATTATGATGAGATTTCTGAGAAAGTGTCGAAGAGTGGCTGTGTTGCTTAACCCGGAGAAAGCGTATGACTCTTGTTGGAAGAGCGGCAATTTACGTACACCTAACGTATATAATTTTCGCGGTCGTCTTCCCATATTTCTTCGGAAGTTTATGACGAACCGCGTCTTACGTGTACGTGAGAGCTCGGTTTTATCTAGTCGTTTTATTTAAGAGAACGATGTACCGCAGCGCTCTGTACTCAGTGTCACACTTTTTGCTATAACTATCAACCCCATTGTTGATTGTATTCCACCTGGCATTTCCTCATACCTTTTCGTCGATGATTTTTCCATTTATTGGAGTTCACGCCGGACCTATCTGTTCAAACGCCGTCTCCGGAACTGTATCGACCGTCTCTACGCCTGGAGTAACGCAAACGGCTTTAATTTCTCCGACGAGAAATCCGTCTGTATCAATTTCTGGCGCCGGAAGGCTTTCCCTCCGCGCTCTCTCCATCTTGTGTCGGAGGTCCTTCCATATGAAGACGAGGTGAAATTTTTGTGGTTGATCTTTGATCCAAACCTGAGCTGGACTTCTCACATTTCCTTTTTAAAAGCAAAGTGTGACCGTTCTCTTAATCTTTTACGTGTTTTAAGTGCCACATCCTAGGAGCTTATCGGACCGTCCTTCTTCAACTTTATCGCTCTTTGGTCCGCTCCAAGCTTGATTACGGGTGCGTTTTCAATTCGTCGGCATGTCCGTCTGTGTTACGTCAATTGAATGCAATTCATCATCGTGGCATAGCAGTCGCTACAGGGGCATATCTAACCAGCTCCGTACCTAGTCTATATGCTGAAGCTGCAGAGCCTCCGCTGTCTTTCAGGCGTGAGATGCTTTTGTACAGGTATGCCTGTTGACTCTCAAGCTTGCCTGAGCACACGTCCTTCGAGTTACTTTTCGAGGACTCGCTTGATCGGCAATATTTAATTAGCTCCTCTGTATTGCTGCCTCCAAGGGTTCGATTTCGAAAGCATTTTGAGGTTACACCAGCGCCGGCGCTTCCCAGGGGAGAAACGCCTTTTCCTCCATGGTTGCGCGCTGAGGCCCACTGTCACCTTCGGGTAACGTCGATGCCGAAAAGTGAGATCCCTTCTTCAGTCCTTAGATCCGCGTTTTATAACTTATGGCAGAAATAGGGGACGTGCAGTTTATATATACTGACGGGTCTAAGGCTGATGTTGGAGTAGGGTGTGATTTTGTTTTTGATCAACATAGTTTTATCTTTCGTTTAACTGTGCAATGTTCGATTTTTACCACCGAAATTTTTAGTATTCATCAATCCATTTTATACATTCAACGGCACGACTTGCGGCATTGTGTTTTTTGTACGGACTCTCTGAGTGCCCTCCAGAGTATTACCGCGCTGTATAATTACCAACCCCTCGTACAGCTCATACCTGACCTGCTGCACCCGCTTGGCGTCGTTCTCCTTCATGTGGATTTCAGGTCATGTGGGCATATCAGGGAACGAGTCTGCCGACGCCGCTGCCAAATCGGCAATTTTATCGCCAAGAATATTTACCTCTGTTGTTCCCTCCACTAATTTCTATGTTCTTTTACGACACCGCATCCTCTCGCTTTGGAGGGATGAATGGACGGCCCTCCAGGGGAACACGTTCCGGGAGGATAAACGTCTTCCGTTAGTCTGGAGTACCCCTTCCCGTTTAAGTCGTCGTAAAGAGGTACTTTTAGCTTGTCTACGAATCGGACATTGCTTTTAGTCATGGATACCTGCTTAGTAGTGACATCGCACCACTGTGTGGCCAGTGTGATATGCCATTAACGGTGCGTCACATTTTAACAGAGTGTCAAGTTTTATCTCCATTGCGCGTTCGCGTGGTCTGCCTGTTGGCATAGCCAAAGTTTTGGCAAACGACGCGCATGCTGTAGAATGTCTTTTACGTTTTATTAGTGACATTGGTTTTACCGACGCATTTGATGCTCTGAGCGCCTTTTAGCTGGGTGATTTTATATTACCTTTTTAATGGTGGTTCTTCTCCCCAGTGGACATATAGCGTTCATGTCCCATGCGTTCTACAGCTCTTGACACGTCGTTTTCCTCTTTTATTGTTATATTTAGCATGTTTTTGTGTGGTGGTTTTAGCATTTGTGTGCTGCTTTTTAGTGTTTTTGACTTCGATTTTGTCTCGTTTTTTAGTTTTTAAATATTACACATTGTAAGGTCGCTGATGACCTTCTATGTTTACCGCCCTTAACCCCATCTCATCACCATTTGTAACGGGCGGTTCACATGGTGGCTTGAGTCTCAGAAACTTCTAGCGAACGCTCAGTGCTGTTTTCGTGGCCATCGCTCTACCGGCGATCATCTGGTGTCTCCGTCGACGCATATTATGAACAGATTTCTGAGATTGTGTC
Source organism: Deroplatys truncata (assembly GCA_030765065.1). NCBI lineage: Eukaryota > Metazoa > Arthropoda > Insecta > Mantodea > Mantidae > Deroplatys > Deroplatys truncata. The sequence goes on along the minus strand of CM060990.1, from coordinate 401,637,630 downwards.
AAAGAGTGGGTGTGTTTTTTAACCTGGAGAAAGCCTATGACACTTGTTGGAGGGGCGGCACTTTACGTACACTTCACGCATTGAATGTCCCACGGATGTCTTCCCATATTTCTTCGGGAGTTTATGAAGGACCGCGTCTTACGTGTACGTATGGGCTCGGTGTAATCTAATAGTTTTATTCAAGAGAACGTTGTACCGCAGAGTTCTTTACTCAGTGTCACACTTTTTGCGATATCTATCAATCCCATTGTTGATTGTATTCTACCTGGCATTTCCCCGTGCCTTTTCGTCGACGATTTTTCCATTTATTGCAGTTCACGTCGGACCTGTCTGCTCAAACGCCGTCTCCAGAGCTGTATCGACCGTCTCTATGCCTTCAGTAACGCCAACGGCTTTAATTTCTCCGCCGGGAAATCCGTCTGCATCAATTTCTGGCGCCGGAAGGCTTTCCCTCCGCGCTCTCTCTATCATGGTTCGGAGGTCCTTCCATTTGCAGACGAGGTGATATTCTTGTAATTGATCTTTGATCCAAAGCTGAACTGGACTTCTCACATTTCCTTTCTAAAAGCAAAGTGTGACCGTTCTCTTAATATTTTACGTGTTTTAAGTGGCACATCCTGAGGAGCAGATCTGACCATCCTACTGCGTCTTATCGCTCCTTGGTCCAATAGAAGCTTAGTTACGGGTGCATTGTCTATTTATCGGCTCGTCTATCTGTGCTACGTCGCTTGAATGCCATTCATCATCGTGGTATAGGGGTTGCTAATGGGGTCTTTCTAACTAGCCCTGTACGCAGTGTGCACGCAGAAGCTGCAGAACCTCCACTGTTCTTTAGGCGTGAGATGATTTTGTGCAGCTATGCCTGTCGACTCTCAAGCTTACCTGACCAACCGTCCTTCGAGTTATTTTTCGAGGATTTGCTTGATCGGCAATATTTGGTTAGCTCCTCTGTATTACTGCCGCCAGTGGTTCGATTTCGACACCTTCTTCGGCATCTGGACGTTACGCCAACGCCGGCCCTTACCAGAGGCGAAACGCGTTTTCCTACATTGTTGCGCGCTGAGGCCCACTATCACCTTGCGATAACGTCGATGCCGAGTGAATGAGACCCCTTCTTCAGTCCTTAGATCCGCGTTTTTAGAACTACAAGCGCAATTCGGGGACTGACATTTTATATATACTGATGGGTCTAAGACTGATGTTGGAGTAGGGTGTGCCTTTTTTTGGTGAACATAGTTTTACCTTTCGTTTACCAGGGCAATGGGCGATTTTTACCGCCGAACATTTTTGTATTTATCAATCTGTTTTATACATTCAACGGCTCTTACACACTGTGTTGTTTGTACGGAGTCTCTGAGTGCCCATCTGAGTTTTAACGCGCTATACCATTACCACCCACTCGTGCAGCGCATACATGATCTCCTCCATGCGCTCGGTGTTTCTGGCTCCAGCGTCTCCTTGTGTGGATTTCGAGTCATGTGGGCATCTCAGGGTACGGGACTCCCGACGCCGCTGCCAAATCGGCGCTTTTATCGCCCAGATGTTTTACCTGTGTTGTTCACTCCTCAGATTCTTATGTTATTTTAAGACACCTTATCCTCTCGTGTAGGCGCGATGAGTGGACGATCCTTAGGGGGAACAAGCTGCGGGATGCTAAACCCCTTCCGGTTGTCTGGATCACCTTTTCTCGTGCTTCTCGCCGGGATGAGGTGATTTGAACACGACGTCGTATCGGACATAGTGTTTTTCGTCATAGACACTTGCTTAGTGGTGATCCCGCACCACTCTGTGATCTGTGTGCGGCACCCTTAACCGTGCATCACATTTTAACAGGGTGTCAGGGTTTAGCACAATTGCGCGTTCGTGTTTCTCTACATGTTGGTATAGCCAAAGTTTTGGCAGACGACGCGCATTCTATAGAATATCTTTTACGTTTTATCCGTGACAGGGGTTTTATTCGGCGCATTAAATGCGCTGAGCGTCTTTAGTTTTGTGATTTTCTATTGTCCGTTTTAATGGGGGTTGTTCTTCCCTGGGGCCTTATGGCACTCTGGTCCCTTGCCTTCTAAGATACTAACGGGTAATCTAGTCTTTTACAGTTTTATTTACCAAGTTTTTAGTGTGTTGGCTTTTAGAACTTTATGCGTTTTTTATTGCCTCGACTAAGCGGCTTTGTGTCCCGCATTTTAATTATTGATTTTTAATTTTTACACATTGTAAGGGCGCTGATGACCTTAGCTGTTTAGCGCCCTTAGCAGCCATATCATAATCATGTACGCTGAAGCTGCAGAGCCTCCGCTGTCCTTTACGCGTGAGATGCTTTTGTGCAGCTATGCATGTCGACTCTCAGGCTTGCCTGACAACCCGTCCGTTTAGCTATTTTTCGAGGTGATCGGCAATACTTAGTTAACTCCTCTGCATTACTCCCTCCAGGGGTTCCATTTCATCAGCTTCGTCGGCATTTGAGCTTTACGCTAGCGCCGGCCCTTCCCAGGGGGGGGGACGCGTATTCCTCCTTGGTGGCGCGCTGAGGCTCACTGTCACCTTGGGTTAACGTCGATGCCGAATAATACGACCGCTTCTTCAGTCCTTAGATCAGCGTTTAAGAACTTCAGGTGCAATTCGGGGAGTTTCATTTTATATTTTCTGATGGATCTAAGACTGGTTTCGGAGTAGGGTGTGCCTTTGTTTTTGGTCGACATAGTTTACTTTCCGTTTACCAAAGCGATGCTTGATTTTTACCGTTGCACTTTTAGTATTTATCAATCCGTTTTAAATATTCGGCGACACCACTTACGGCACTGTGTTGTTTGTACGGACTCTCTGAATACCCTTCATAGTATTAACACGCTGTACAATTACCACCCCCTCGTACAGCGCATACATGACCTGCTCCACCCGTTTGGTGCCTCTGGCATTATTCTCCTTCATGTGGATTTCAGGTCATGTTGGCATATCAGGGAACGAGTCTGCCGATGTCGCTACCAAGTCGGCAATTTTATCGCCCAGAATATTTACCTCTGTTGTTCCCTCCACTAATTTCTATGTTCTTTTACGACACCGCATCCTCTCGCTTTGGCGCGATGAGTGGACGGCCCTCCGGGGTAACAAGTTGCGGGAGGTTAAACCTCTCCCACTAGTCTGGGGTACCTCTTCTCGTTCTTCTTGTCAGGAAGAGGTAGTTTTAGCTCGTTTAAGAATCGGGAATTGCCTTTTTATTCATAGATACCTGTTCTGTGGTGACTCCGCACCACTCTTCGAGCAGTGTGATGCGCCTATAACGGTGCATCACATTTTAACAGAGTGTCAAAATTTATCTCCGTTGCGCGTTCGTGTGGGTCTGCCTGTTGGCATAGCCAACGTTTTGCCGGACGACGCGCATGCTTTAGAATGTATTTTACGTTTTCTCAGTATCATTGGTTTTAATCGGCGCATTTGATGCGCTGAGCGTCTTTTAGTTTTGTGATTTTATATTGTCTGCTTTAATGGGGCGCTTCTCCTCGGCGGACATATGGCGCTCATGTCCCTTGCGATCTACAGTTCTTTACACGTGGTTTTACCTTTTCATTGACCATGACTTTAGTGTGGTAGTTATTAGAATTTGGTGTTTTGTTTTTAGTGTTTTCGACCAAGCGCGTTTGTGTGTGGTATTTTAGTTCTTGGATTTTAAATTTATACATTGTAAGGGCGCTGATAACCTTAGATGTTTAACGCCCTTAAACCCCCTCTCATCATCATCAAACACATACATAAGTGTAATGTGTTACGTATCCTGAAAAATATAACTTAAGTAGCATATTAAAACCAACCCGGTCACACAGATTAACCTTAGGGTGGGCGTAATTGTGACGGACTTACGAGTAGGGGGTTAACCTGGAAAACAAACATACAACTATGCATACCTTGAACATACCTGGAGCTTAATCCTAAAACGTAACGGAGGGGAAGAGAGGAAAAAATAAAAGAGCTGACGGAATACTAATACTCAGTGCTTCCACCAAATTGTAACGGAGGGGGAGAGTGAGCAGAAATAAAATAATCACGCTCAATTAATAGCCGGAGCTTCCACCAATTTAAAACCACCCGGAAAATATTAGGTGCTATATGGAGATGTAAGTCAGAGGTAGAGCAACGCTTAGGGGCTGGGGGGTCTTGGGAAGATGCGGGTTTCAGTTAAATGAAAACTACAGTTTAAGTTACTGTCCATATCTGGAGCCCCTTATTCCAAGTGCCTAATGCCCATTCCGTAAGTATATCAGCTTAATGCATACCTGAGTGGCGTTGAAGTTCCTTCTTATTCAAAAGATATGCACAGACTTGTTGTTACCACAGCTGGCTTGGCGGCGTTCTCTAGCTGGTGTCGTGGTGGTCTGCCCTCAATTCTGTGAACCTACGCTGTTAGGCGTTAGCGTTCTGTTAATCTAGATTACCACATACCTAATCTCAACACTTATACTTGTGTTGTCTCACTTCGATACAAGTGATTCTTTCCCAGGCCTGGAACGCTACAATATATTGCAAGTAGCCAGCTTCGATTTGGAAAAGAATTTGTGCTGCGCGAAACCAGTTCACAAAATCATGTATGTATATGTTTTGAGGTGAAATTTTACGTTATCTTGTATGGCGTTTGGGTGTTTGATCTCTAGGAGGCCTTCGGAATATGCTAGGATAGCTACATAAACCTTCAACGGCATCTGAAACATCTGAAAAGAGCTGAACTGGCATGCTAATTGGCACAAATAAAAATATATGACTGTTACACTGAAAAACATTTTACACATTTCCTTGCTCCCATTCATCCGCGTATTTTGTAAACAGTGAATCTATTCACGAGGTGTCATCTAATATGACTGCCACGTGTATCCAAATGTAGCTATGAGGTACTCTTAAGATGAATAATTCAATATGTCTGACATATTTAGGATTCTTCTGAAGTAAGAGTTTAGATCATAATGGGTAGACTTTTGTGGGTGCCAGAATGGTTTCAGTGCCTCTATGGGCTTAAGTGTAGTCTAAGTAGGGTAATAAAATATGGTTGCCATCCACTGGGGCTTGAAGTACGACAGACAAAGTAATTAACAAACATTATTATGTAAGGAAACGAATAACAAACATTCAGAAGTTTCCCGCTTATTTTTTCATGCTTTCTTTTTAAGCTGAGAAGCTATGTAGTTGTCCTTGAAAGGAGCCATTTCGTTTTTCATTATTCCGCGTAGCAGTTTTCCCAAGAAACGATTCTTCGAAATAAATTTCCAAATCTCAACGCTTTTCTTTCCAGATAGATGGAAAAAAATATTTCATATGGTGTTTCTATAAAATTTCGTTTAAATTCCAAATAAACACTTGGAATACGCAAACAACACCCTAAGGGAAAAATCTTAGATAAGGAATCAAGTTAATTACTAAGTCAGGTATCTTTCAACGCTGGACCAACAGGATTTTAATTAAAACACTCTAACTAAAACAATCCTTGCGTTGGAAAGTATTTCGACACTTTTTATTTACACAAAGGTTGGCATACGATTTCTTAATTCAAATATCATAAGGTTAAAGTATTTGGATCATTAATATAACATATAAATGGACTTGTGTATAACATGCTTTCATTCTGATTTTGAATAACTTGTAAGGCATAAGGAACAAGTATAACCATGCTACGTACAAAAGAGAAAAAAAACACTCGGAGACCTTTGAAATATGCAATTTATGTTAACTGTTTCTCCAGCTTTAGGCATTTTCGAAATATTCCTTTTTATAGGGTTATGTTTTTGTAGTGTTGCACTATCAAGCTACATCTTGTGTATTCATACTTTTCATTGGGTGAAAATATTTCAACTTGTGGAACGAAAAGATGTGTTTGGCAAATATTTATTTTTATCTTTCTCGGTCGTTTATGATTTAAAGAACCTTCATGTAGCCAACCTTCGCCTGAAGTCGTTATGTATGAGCACAGGTTGAATTATGTTTCCAAAATATTTTTAAAATCCACATTGACAATATTATTAACTTATTTTATGTTTCTTCCTATGACTATCCATCTAAACATGTCGTGTTTACGTCATAGAATTATTTTCCATTGAAAAAATATTAAGAATATTCCATCTGATTGCGTCATACTGTGACGGACTTTGTTTTACCATCTGTGATGAATCAGCAGAACTTTCAAAGTTGTAAATTTTACCCATCCCGTAGCTCGTACCATATGCACCATTCCAATCTGAATGGGGCCCATTCTACCTTCATCGAATTTATTAAATATACTTTTTAACTGCTTTCCGAAATTTGGCATCCATTAATTTCAAAGTTGCGAATTTTTACTGATCACAGGAATCGAAACGACTTCCACCTATGCAGCATCCCAATATTGAGCTGTTTAATCTATCTTACTGAATTTAGTTATATATCCAGAAACCCCATAGGGATGCTACATATATATTTTTGAGTCTTCCTGAGCTTCTACGACCGATATTTTCAAAGTTAAATTTTTACCCTTCACCTGACTCGAACCAATATACACTTATGCAGCATCCCAATCTGGAGATCAGTTGTGCATTATAAACTTCATCAGATTTTTTCAAAAAAAATGTCCTACATCCTTCGCCCAATTTACATTTTTTACCCAGCACGGGACTGAAACTGCACCATAAAATTGCAAAAAAATATTTTTTCCCGATTTAGCGGCGGAGTAACGGTCGGATTAACATTTTTACTAGGGTGTGCTCTATTAATCCACCGGATTGCTTCCAGAAGCCCAATTCTACTTCTACTCACAAAATATTTTCTTTAAAATATTCTTAATGACGGACATAACGCTCAAGTTTCTTCATCAACACTCAAGAATTCATACGAGTAATGCATGTCTTTCTCGCTCATGGCATCCATGAATAAACTGGTGCAAAAATTTGTAAAACTTGTTTAGATACTGTGGTGGCTAATTTGTAGTTTCTATACCATGTGGCAAATAGGTAGATGAACTATTGCATTCTACCAAAGAGTCTCAATACTGAGATTTCAACACAAATGCTTGTTTTCATGTTTGAGGCCCCACAAATCAGTAAAGTATATTTATAAAGCGGTGTTTTTATGTGTGGTGATGCTTCAATTTTACAATTCTTCTCTTTTTAAAGGCTGCCGCTATTCGAGTGTTCCTCCGGATGTTATGTACGATGTATGGAATTTCAAGGTCGGCATATAGGGAGGTGCTATTAGATGTCTGCGTTTCGATTCCTTTCCTCTATCCCTCGTGTACCCAGAACAAAATGTACAATGAAGCTCTTTGTGCAAATATTTATCTCAACTAAGATGGAATAAGATAAAAAATAAACTTTCTTGGGAACAGTTCATAGAAACCCCATAAAAGCGAGAGTGGATAGAGAAGATATTGAATATACGAGGAGTGATCAATAAAGACTGAGATTGATTTTTTCCTGTAGCTTTCTTGAGAGTTTCCTGTCTCTACTATGAATATTTGAAAAGAGCGGGGTTTCATGTATGTTGTTCATAGGCGGCAGCACTCTCGTATCGGTAGGTTGGTAGTAATGCTGTATATTGTTGACCCTAGTTGAATTTCGCATATCACAAAATGAAGGTGACACAAGAGGAGCAATAAAATTTTGTTTTCGTATAATCATACAGCCTCTGAAATTTTGGAAAAGCTGAAGCAAGCATACGGTGAAGATGCACTACCTCGTGCAACAGTGTTTAGGTGGTTCAAAGACTTCAAAGTAGAGCGAGTCCTCTGTGCTAAGCAAGGTGGGCCTGGTGCTTCGGCTTCTGCTATGACTGAAGCCAACATCAACACAGCTGCTGTGATTGTTGTTCCCACTCACACCACTGTTACAGCAGCGTACTACACGTCAGTGTTGGCTACACCGAGGAAGCACATTGCAAGGAAACATACAGAACTTATCACAGCAACGTGCGACCTCACGTTGCAAATGAAGTCCAGGAATTTTTGGCTAAATTCAACATTACCTGTGTGCCGCACCAATCTTGTTCCCTGTGATTTCTTTTTATTCCCATCACTAATGGCAAAGCTCCGGGGCATTCAATTTGAGAGCACTGAAGCAGTGCTGAAGAAAAGTGAGGCGATTCTCAAAGACCTGACAAAGAATGGCCTGTACCATGTGTTCGAGGACTGGCAGAGACGCTTTAAAAAGTGCATTCAAGTAGGGGAGGACTACTTTGATAAAGACATGTCAACATTGAAATGGAGTAATAAATATCTGTGAAAAAATTAGTCGGGCGGCGCCGTGGCCGAGTGGTTGGACCGCTCGCCTGCCACCGAGGCGGCCCGGGTTCAATCCCAGGGACCTGCATGTGGGATTTGTGGTGGACGAAGCGGCGTCTGGGCGGGTTTTCTCCGGGTTCTCCGGTTTCCCCCGCCATTCATTCCACCAACTGCTCCATCATCACCTTTCCTTTCATCCATTTCACCAACATTTCGTTTCATCTACTTCCTTCATCCCATACCAAGCATCGGGCTGATCACCCATCCTGTATGTTCTGTCTGATCCATGAGTGTCTGCTCCTCGACGGGCCTCTGACCCCAGGCACCCGCTTGTAAGTCCTGGGGGGTGTAAGTCCTATATAAGAGGAGGGTAAACAGATAATGAATGAATGAATGAATGAATGAAAAAATTAGTCTCAGTCTTTATTGATCAGCCCTCGTAAATTCCGATTTTTCTGAGAAGCGTTCAGAGACAATTTTTCTACCCTACGGATTGGATTCACCATGGAGGGGAATCGGCACCGATCCAGAGTGGATATTGCATCTACGCCTCACGAGAAGGCGTCACTGGAGGAAGGATGAGGCGAGAGGATACACCGGCCGGAATCAGGAGCGACGGTACAGCAATGGCAGGATCCCTAAGTTTGCATATAGAGACACCCCGGGACTGTTCCACACACAAACGAAGCCCAATGCCCCTCAAGGGAGTTCGGATAACCCGGCATCCAGCCGAAGGCCGAGGAACGGAGAGAGTCACAAAAACCATTCTTTTTTCTGCCACGCTGCACCAAAACACCATCGCCGACACTTCTGACCCTAAAAATGGGATGGAAGATGAACATAAATGAGAAATGGAACGAAATGGGAGACAGAGAATTCGTTGGATGAAAGAGGCCACTCCAGCATTCTCTTGACGACCAGAGAAAACCCCGAATAAACTATGGGTCTGAGTGGGTGGTCGCCGGGAATCCATCCGGGGACCTCCCGAACGCGGGCCACAAACGTAACCGCCTGAGCTATGCGGCTCGGTTCCTCCCTACGGCGAAGCATTCTAACAACGTTCTGCGTTTATAGCTCGGTGTACTATTCCGGAAGTAGTTTGGAAACCAGCTACCCCCAAAGGATATATAAGTTTATTTTAATTCTATATCGATGTAGATTACATTCCATAATACAAAATTACACCTTGATGTGCGAAATATTTATCTGCTGTTCCCATAAACTAGAAATTAAATAAAAACTTAGCAACCTGGTCTCCTCTTGCCTTTAAATATAACAAAAAGCCGATAAACCAATAGAAAATGAACAAGAAAACCAACCCTTAATATCGTGTGGCCCCCGTTATTTTCTATCACTGCCCTCAAATTTCGGAGCGTGGAATCCACCGGCATTGTAAAATAAACAACGTCCTCTGCTAGTGATTCACAAGTGTCTGTCATGGTATACAAGAGTTGTGCCGCATTAGTCAGTCCGGGACCTCGAGAATGCCTGTGGTTTACTTTCTCCAGAGATGTTTGGGCTCAAATCTGCTCGCCTTGTAGGCTACGGTATCTGCTCTAAGACTTCCTTGTGCTCCAAAAACCGCTTTTGCACCTTGGCCGAATTGTGGACAGATTGGGTATTCTGTCTAAAGGTAATAATAGCTTTGGAATAACGCTCTTGGACAGACGGGAACCGAACATATTCTAGGATTTCATAATAGGCTTCCCCATTTAGCTTTTCATGAACACCTTCCAGCATACCTGCCCCTTCCCGAGATAACTACACCCAAGCTGTAACGCTCGTTCAACCACTCCTTGTATGAGTAGGCAGATGGCGCTGTCATAGAGAGTCTAATTGGGCCTTTTTACTCCAATTTAGCGAAATCTCAGGCCTTGAAATCAATCAGGGGAAGTCTAAAGCTCTTCTTGTTGGACGATGGACACCACCTCCATCACTGGAACCACTACAGATAGTTTTGAAACTCAAGATTTTGGGCATTACCTTTACCACATCCTTGGGTGGGCGCTAATAACCAATGCAGTTGAGCGCCCTTAAACTTCATATCATCGTCATCATCATCATCATCATTACATCCTTGGGTGAAATGCAACATCTAAGCTGGAAACCAATTGTTAGCCGCATTAGAAACACAGCGCAGAACTTCTATCTTCGCGACCTGTGCCTGTATCAATGCAGCTGGGTGGCGCATCTGTACCTTCTATCTCAGTGTTGGTTTGTGGCCCAAGTTTTGCCGTTGTCCAAACTATATTCCCGGCGGATCACCTGTGCGATCTTCTGGTTCCTCTGGTAGGGCTGTATCTTTTAACTTCCTATGACTACCTTGTACTTATCTTCCCTAAGGGGAGGTATCGGGCACTTTAATGATGACCTCAGGTGCTTAGCACTATTTCCTTGCCGCGGGAGGAAGATACAAGCCTTGAATTCCACTTTTTCTGCCTGATGGGTGACTTCTTGGTCCACTCACTTGTATCTCCGAAATCCCGTGTATGTTCGATCCATTCCTGCCCCTCTACTCTATCTGCACACATATTTCTTGGAATGGTGTTATTTGAGTTTAGACTGTCAAAAGCTTTGCAATCGAATGGTGCCTAAAATTTATGAAGATATCATTCAAGTATGCAACTTGCCTTCGATGCGCCTCGGTTCGCTCCGTTTGGTACCAAGCAGTCAACGACGTGATACCAACCCGTCAGCGGCTCGCGAGTATACATTTATGTGGCTCCTATTTGTGCCTTCGTTATGAACAGCCGGATACTCTACTACGTCGCATATCCAGCTTCTTCATGGCATCTGGCTTATATAACCTTGCGTTGGCATTCTTACGCAAGTTGGATTTCAACAGTTGCACTCCCGAAATCTTTCTTCGTCCGAACTTCCGGTTTCCGCGTATACAGCACAATAGTCTCATATGGATAATTGGACACCGTGCTTACTATGTACTTTGGAATATCCCCGAAGCTAATGATGCCCAGCAGTATTTAGAGTTCTTGCACAGAGCACGATGGAAGATTTGCTCTGGTCGCAACTTTCAACGAACATTTGGTGACTATCTAAAAGTTCTCGATGCTTATGCTGGCCGAGAATTACCTTCCCTTGGGGAGTGATGCTATTAAATAATGTACCACCCTGCCTTTAATAATAAAAAGGAAAAAGAAAAGGCATATAATTTAAGAATTTCATAAATTAGTTACACTAAAAGTTTAGATTAATAAAGTGGTGTGTTTTGCTTATTTACTTTAAAAAAATCCATATTGCTTATTTCACGAGGATTGTGAAACAGTTTCTTTAAAACGGTTTATTTTTTCACTAGCTCACTATGACCCAGGTTTGTTTTATTGAAAAGTTAAAAAAACTAATTAAATTGACGAGAAATAAACGTGTTGTTTGGGTTTTCCAACGAGTTCAAATACCATTACATGCACAAAGCGTTAGTTAATAGTTTGCTTAAATAAGAAACAGGTGGGTCTGTAAACAAACACAGTGGAATTGGAACTTGCAGTACAGAACGAACTTTCTCCGAGAGAATTGCTTTGCTCCAATCGGAGTTCCCATACTCCACAGCAAATGCCAGTCTGGCAATTTTGTGGCTTCGGTTAGCTCCTCCTTTATTGCCGCCCGTCTTTGCCAAATTCCGGCATCTTTACAACGGTTGATAACGGTGTGCACTGCCGGGGATAAAGACAAAGCCTTGTATTCAGCGGCCGTTAGAAGCCGACCTCTTTTGACCTCTGCCAAGTGAAGCCTGTGATTATTCTCTTTAAATAAACGTGGGATAGTGCATCCGACTGACATTGCTAACGCTCTGGGTTCTGCCTTCGAAGCGGCTTCCAGTTATGACCATTATTCCGCCGACTTTCGCACTTTTAAAGACCGGCTTGATTCCGTGACCTATAGTTTTCGGTCTCCCAATCAGGAATGTTATAATGAACTATTCACAATGAGGGAGCTGGAGCACGCCCTCCTTTTATCTAGGCACTCCGGTCCTGGGCCGGACGGCATTCATGTTCTGATGTTAAAGCACCTTTCAGCAGACGGTAAACTCTTTCTCTTACAGGTATATAACCGCATTTAGCAAGATGACATTTTTCCTTCCGTTTGGCGGGAAGCCACCATTGTCCCTATCCTTAAGCCTGGGAAGGATCGCCAACTATCTTCCAGCTACCTCCCTATCTCCCTCACCAGTTGCATTTGCAAGGTGATGGAGCGCATGATAAACGGGTAGTTGACATGGTTGCTGGAATCTCAGAAACTTCCAGCGAACGCTCAGTCCGGATTTCGTCGCCATCGCTCTACCGTCGACCATCTGGTCTCTCTGTCGACGCATATTATGAATGGGTTTCTGTAAAATTGTCAAACAGTATCTGTGTTTTTGACCTAGAGGAAGCTTATGACACTTGCTGCAGTGACGGCAGTTTACGTACACTTCACGCATGGAATTTTCGCGGTTGACTTCCCATATTTCTTCGGGAATTTATAAGGGACCGCGTCTTTCGTTTACGTGTGGGCTCGGTTTTATCTAGTCGATTTATTCAAGAGAACGGTGTACCGCAGGACTCTGTACATAGTGTCACACTTTTTGCGATTGCTATCAACCCCATTGTTGATTGTATTCCAACTCGTATATCATCGTCCCTTTTCGTCGACGGTTTTGCCATTTATTGTAATTCACGTCGGATCTGTCTGCTCGAAAGCCGTCTCCAGAGGTGTATCGACCGTCTCTAGGCCTGGAGTAACGCCAACGGCTTCAATTTCTCCGCCGAGAAATCCGTCTGCAGCAATTTCTGGCGCCGGAATGATTTTCCTCCGCCCTCTCTCCATCTTGGGTTGGCGGTCCTCCCATTTGCAGACTGGGTGAAATTTTTGGGGTTGATTTTTGATCGAAAGCTGAGCTGGATTTCTCACATTTCATTTTATAAGCAAAGTGTGGCCGTTCTCTAAATCCTTTACGTGTTTTAAATGAAACATCTTGGATAGCTGATCGGAGCGTTTTTCTGCGGCTTTATCGCTCCTTTGTCCGATCCAAGATTGATTACGGGTGCATTGTCTATTCGTCGAGACGTCCGTCTATGTTACGTCGTTTGAGTGCCATTCATCATCGTGGTATAAGTGTCGCTACGGGGGCCTTTCCAACTAGCCCTGTACCCTGTCTGTACGCTGAAGCTGCTGAGCCTCCGCTTTCCTTCAGGCGTGAGATTTCTTTTGTGCAGCTATGCCTGTCGACTCTCAAGCTTGCCTGAGCGCACGTCCTTCGAGTTATTTTACGAGTATTCGCTTGATCGGCACTATTTGATTAGCTACTCTGCATTGCTCCCTTCAGGGGTTCGATTTCGACAACTGCTTCGTCATCTGGACGTTACGCCAGCGCCGGCCCTTCCGAGAAGCGAAACGTGTTTTCCTCCATGGTTGTGCGCTGTCAGCTTTGAGTTAACGTCGATCCTGAAGACTGAGACCCCCTCTTCAGTCCTTAGATCCGCGTTTTTAGAACTTCAGGTGCAATTCGGCGACTTTCATTTTATATATGCTGATGTGTCTAATACTGATGTTGGAGTAGGGTGTGCCTTTGGTTTTGGTCAACTTAGTTTTGCCTTTCGTTTACCCTGGCAATGTTGGATCTTTACCGCCGAAATTTTTAGTACTTATCAAGCCATTTTATATATTTAGCGGCACGACTTGCGGCTTCGAGTTGTTTGTACAGACTCTCTGAGTGCCCTTCAGAGTATTATCGCTGTACAATTACTACCCCCTCGTACAGCGCATTCATGACCTGCTCCACCCACTTGGTGCCTTTGGCATCAGCGTCTCCTTCGTGTGGATTCGGGGCCATGTGGGTATCTCAGGGAACGTGTCTGCCGACGCCGCTGCCAAATCGGCGATTTTATTACCCGGAATTTTTATCTCTGTTCTTTCCTCGTCAGATTTGTGTGTTATTTTACGTCACCGCAACCTCTCGCTTTGGCGCGATGAGTTGATGGATCTCCGGGGAACAAATTGCGGGATGTTAAACCTCTTCCACTAGTCTGAGGTACCTCTTCTCGTTCGTTTCGTCCTGAAGAGGTACTTTTAGCTCGTTTACGAATCGGATATTGCCTTTTTAGTCATAGATACCGGCTCAGCGGTGACCCCGCACCACTTTGTGAGCAGTGTGATGCACCCTTAACTGTGCGTCACATTTTAACAGAGTGTGAAGTTTTAGCTCCGTTGCGCGTTTGTGTCGGTGTGCCTGTTGGCCTAGCCAACGTTTTGGCAGACGACACGCTTTCTGTAGAATGTATTTTACGTTTTATCACTGACATTGGTTTTAGCTGGCGAATTTGATGCGCTGAGTTTCTTTTGGCTGTGTGATTTTATATTATCTCCTCAATGGGGCCTCTACTCCCAGTGGACGTATGGCGCTCATGCCCCTCGCATTCTACAGTTCGTGACACGTTCTTGTACCTTTTTATTAACCATACGTTTAGTGGGTTGGTTTTTAGAGTTTGGTATTTTGTTTTTTAGTTTTTTGGACATCGCGGGTTTGTGTCCCGTTTTTTTAGTTCTTGGATTTCAAATTTTATACATTCTAAGGGCACTGATGACCCTAGATGTTTAGCACCCTTAAACCCCATCTCATCATCATCATCGCTCCTCTCGTTGTAAAGAGGTAATTTTAGCTGGTTTCTGAATCGGACATTGCCTTTTTAGTCATAGATACCTGCTCAGTGGTGACCCCGCACCACTTTGTGAGCAGTGTGATGCGCCCTAAACGGTGCGTCACATTCTAACAGAGTGTCAAGTTTTAGGTCCATTGCTAGTTCGTGTGTGTCTGCCTGTTGGCGTAGCCAACGCTTTGGTAGACGAAGCGCATGCTGTGGAATGTCTTTTACGTTTTATCTGTGACAGCGATGTTAATCGGCGCATTTGATGCGCTGAACGACTTTTAGTTATGTGCTATTAGTTATGTTTAGTTTTAATGGGGTTCTTCTCCCCGCCGGACATATGGCGCTCATGTCCTTCGCTTTCTACAGTTCTGGACACGTTGTTTTACTCTTTCATTGACCATGGTTTTAGTGTGTTAGTTTTTAGAATTTGCTGATTTGTTTTTTTAGTGTTTTCCACTCCGCGGGTTAGTGTTCGGTATTGTAGTTTGGATTTAAGTTTGATATATTGTAAGGGCGCTGATGACCCTAGACGTTTAGCGCCCTTAAACCCCATATCATAATCATGATCATCATCATCATCATCATCATGATCATCATCATCACCATTGTGTGATCATTGTGATGCGCCATTAACGGTGCGTCACATTTTAACAAAGAATCAGGTTTTAGCTCCATTGCGCGTTCGTGTGTGTCTGCCTGTTGGCATAGCCATCATTTTGGCAGACGCCGCGCGTGCTGTAAGAATGTCTCTTACGTTTTATCAGTGACATTGGCTTTAGCCGACGCATTTGATGCGCTGAGCTTCTTTTAGCTGTGTGATTTAAATTGTCCTTTTTAATGGGGCTGTACTCTTAATTGGACATATGGCGCTCATGTCGCATGCATCCTGCAGTTCTTGATACGTCGTTTTACTCTTTTATTGATTTGTTTGCCATCTTTTACTGTGGTGGTTTTAGCGTTTTTGTGCTTGTTTTTTAGTGTTTTTGACTATGCGGTTTTGTCCCGTATTTCAGTTTTGGGAATTGTAAATTTTACACATTTTCAGGGCGCTGATGATCTTCGATGCTTAGCGCCCTTAATCCCATCTCATCATCATATACCCGGTCTATATGTTGAAGCTTCAGAGTCTCCGCTGTCCTTCAGGCGTGAGATGCTTTTGTGCAGCTATGCAATGTCGACTCTTAAGCTTGCCTGACCACACGTCCTTCCGGTTAATTTTCGTAGATTCACTTGATCGGCAATATTTAGTTTCCTCCTTTGCATTTCTCACTCCAGGGGTTCGATTTCGCCAGCTTCTTCGGTATTTGGACGTTACGCCAGCGCCGGCCCTTCTCAGTGGGGAATTGCGATTTTGTCCTTGGTTGCGCGCAGAGGCACACTGTCACCTTGGGTTAACATCGCTGCCGAGGAATGAGACCCTTCTTCAGTGCTTAGATCCGCCTTTTTAGAGCTTCAGGTGCAGCTCGTGGAATGTCATTCTTTATTTACTAATGGATTTAAGAGTGATGTTGAAGTAGGGTGTAACGTTTTAGTACGCCCACACACTTTTGGTTTACTTTCTGATTTTCTTTCCTTTAATCCTCCGTGGACACAGCTTGACGGATACCCGTACATTGGGTGCACAGCTGGGTGAGTGGGTAATGGCGTCATCCCCGCCTCCAGGCCACCCAGGGGTTCACCTTATGTGAGTACGGGTTTGGCATACCCGGTGTTCCCAAGCCTCTCATGGCCATCACGATCCTTCCACCCTCGTCCCGTCGGGGTGGGTTCGTCCTCGTGACCGGGGGACTCAAGTTGTGCTCTCGTGCGTTCTTTGAATTTCGTGCCATACCACCCCTTGCCATCGTTTCTTTCTTGTCTAGTCTCATTGCGAACATTTCGCCCCACAAACATTCACACATCTCTTTATCTTCCTCGCCGGACTACCTTGCTTGCGAAATGCTACACACTTTTGGTTTATTTTCCCATTTTATTCATTTAATCCTCCGTCCACACAGCCTGACGGATACCCGCGCAATGGGTGCGCAGCTGGGTGATTGTGTAACGGCGACCTGCCCAGAAACCCGGGGTCGTCATTTAGAGTTTGTGTTCGTATCCGCTATTCAAGTGCAGTCCCGCGGAGGGGCCATTGCATGAGCTGCTAGTAGTGATAATCACAAAATAAACCCTTTGATTAACGATAATCCTGCCGCTAGTGGCGCTAATGTCGCCGTTAATCCGTCTTAATCCGAATGGATTAAGGTGGATTAAGGATGATGGCGGTAAGTTTGAAAGTGTTACTAGCGGACGGATTATGTCATTCCGCATGGTTTCATCCGGGTAGAGATGAAGGGTTTGAAGATAAGGGGATGTGTGGGAAAATATGTATTGTTGCGTGACTGAGAAGTTGAAGGATAAAAGAGGATGATGGGTTTGAGGAAATTGGAATGATTGGGTAAAGAGGTATGAACAGGAAATGAATGTGACGGATTAGGAAGAACGGGGATTGGCGAGGTGTTGTGCTTGCGGAGGACGGGGGCAAAAAGAGTGTCATGATGGCTGTTGTAGGATTAAAAGGGATTCAAACAGGAAATGACGTGACGTGAGGTAATTGGTGAAAATAAGACGCGACGGGATTGGTGGATAGGAGTGGAATTAAGTTTATGGATTGGTGGAAATAAGCAGCGTTGTGATTGGAAGCTGGAATGGATAAAGGAAGGGATCGAGGATTAGGGAAGTGTTTAGCGGTGAAAGTTTGAACTAAGATGGTGTGGGATTATAGGGGATGGATAAAATGTATAAGGTGAGGGATGCGTACGAGCGTGGGGTGCGCGTACGTGTGCAGGTGCGCGCACAGCAATTAAATAGTAACGGATTAAGAGGATCAGGGATTAGCGCTGTGTTGTGTTTGCGGAGGACGGGGACAGAGAAAGTGTCAAGTTGGCTGTTGTGGGATAAAAAGTGATTAAAGCAGGAAGTGACGTGGCGTGTAGTGATTTGTGAAAAGAAGACGCGACGGGATAGATGGATAGGAGAGGAATAAAGGTTATGGATTGGTGGAAATAAGCAGCGTTGTGATTGGATGCTGGAATGAATTAAGGAAGGGATAGAGGATTAGGGAAGTGTTTAGCGGTGAATGTTTGAACTAAGATGGTGTGGGATGAAAGAGATGGATAAAATGGATAAGGTGAGGGTTGTGTACGTGCGTGGGGTGTGCGTACGTGTGCAGGTGCGTTCGTGGAACAAAAAATATTAGGAGGAGATAAGAGATTGAAGCGAGAAGGAGGGATTAGGCTGTTAATTGTTGGATTAAGAGCGACGGTTGTAAGGTTTTTTATTTGGGAAAGCGCCATGAGTAGTAGGATTAAGGTTAATTGAGTTGAAAAAAATGGGGAAAAACGGTGGGAAAATGACGAGGCGGTAGGTGTGATGTGGGTGAAGTCTTGAAGTATTGTTCTTTTTTGCAGTAAGAAAATGCTTTTGCTTGTATGTCCTCGCAAAGGATGAGAACACGAGGTACGATATTGGATACAAAAACATTACGTGTGTAGATAGGAAGACGGCATAGAAAGGAGTGTGTGTGGGTGTGGGTGTGTGTGTGTGTGTTGGTGGAAATTAAAGAACTGGTTATGTCGAATGCAAACCTTGACTTGAGTAGGGCAAGCGATATCTTTTGTGCTCGTTAACGGAAGTCTGCGGTATAAGATAAAAGCGAGCTAGCGGGACCTTGACGATTAAGTTGTAATGTAGAACGGTACGCCGAAATTATATGAAAATAGAACGAAATAATAAATGGAATGAAACGACTTGTTTGCTCACAGCATAAATTAGATATTAGCGGTATGTAATACGTATATGCAAGCGTAGTTTTTGCGCTGTTCCTTTTTTTTTTTAAAAATGACGTTACAAAATATTGCGTTGTTTGAGGCTTTGGCCTTGATGTGAAATATTGCTGGAAATGAAACGCCTTTACCTCAAGTCTTGTTGCCGGAAAAACGGATGTCAGTGCTTGTGGAAAACACACAAATACAGCGAGAAAAAACAGTAGCTAAGCGGAATAAGAGAAAAAATGTTTAAGCGTTAATAATAATGTTGTACCAAAAACATAGTTTGTATCATTCGGCAAATGACGTGTTTTTTGGCGAAACGCAAATATTGCAAATGATAGTTTAAGCGTTGTTGCGCCGGTAACTGCGTACGTAGATGAATACAACGAGGAAAAAATTAATGGGAACGCGAACTTCGAGCACCGGTGAAGAAAAATAATTTTTAACGATATAAACATAAAGTTTTATTAGCGTATGAAGCTATTGGTTTAGCGCTTTGTATGACTATTCAGGCTACATGATGGTCAAATAAGAGTATACAAATAGAGAAAATAGGAATACGTACCTTGAGAAGCGTTGATAACGGTTGTGCTCCATTTTGAAGACATGGAGTTCAGTGGACACTTGCATATTCACACTCGCAGGAAGAAAGAGAACGCGTGAGAATGTAGTTTTTAAATACTCGGAAGAAATGAGGATAGAAACGGTTTTTCTTGCGAAAACACTTAAACGCTAGAAAAGCTGTGCAAAAAGTACTAATATTAAAACACAGAGTAAAGTATTGCGACGAATAAAAGAAAAAAGTGAAACTGTAGCGGCTGCTACTGAGGGGAGAGCTGGTTGCGCCATGTGTGGAACTCCGGTTCAAGACTGCCTGTTGCGGTCGGAAATGCGATGCGCCATGTTGAAAAGGACTGGTGACCAGGAGTGGGGGGTTGGCGTAGCAAATGGTTGCCTCGATACAAGTTGTGAAAGGGACGCTGTAATATTTAAAAATGGCAGTTTAAAAGGAAGCTCATTAGCGAGAAAACGTTGAAAAATGTGGTATTTGCGGTAAGTGGCAGGAAAAATGGCTGCACATGGAAAACGGATGTCGCGGGCATTTTATATGGTGCAACCGGAAAAGTTGGTGGAAAAGCACGCGATTACAGGTTTTTTTAAAAGTTGAGGCCAGATAAAGCAACTGGGATTTTTGGAATCGGGGGGATTTACGCGAGCGCTATTTTATATGGCGCAACCGGAAGTGCTGGTGGAAAAGCACGCAATTACAGGTTTTTTTTAGAACTTGAGGTGAGATAAACCAACGGGGATTTTTGTAATGGGGATTTACCCGAGCGCGAGCGGAAGTTGCGATAACGATAAGCACTATGTATAAAAGCACGGGCCGATAAGCGGATTGCCGAAGTGCGACTATTTTCTGTTAAAGCTGATAGTGTGAAAAAGTGTGCTCGAAAGCTTCGTGACGTTTATCTACATTACTTTAGGCGCATTTACACAGTGCTTGAAAATAGCGGTATACCGGCTGATGCAATAAGAACAATTTGTTTCACACAGTGCATTTTGTTTTTGGTTAAGAGAAAATCATACACACGATACGGTTGCCTTGCTGTGCGGAAAGCGGAAAGAAGAGAGCATTTAGCAGGCGCGCGTTTTGTTTTTAAACGAAGCGCTGCTTAGCGGCATGGAGCCCGAGGATGGGACGAGTGGTGAGGCGACCTTGCAGCCTAAGTTTGAAATTATGGGGCAAAAGCAGAGAACGATGCAAAGGTTTTTTTCGAGCTTTACCGAAACGCAAGTGACAGTGAACCCGGTGCCTAGTGATGCAAACCCGGAGCAATGGGTGTCGGTGCTGTTTACAGACATTGTTAAATTCGCGAAATACAACTTATTGGGGAACGAACCCGGATATTTAGACATAAGAATTGCCGACGAACAGCAGGCGTCGAAAGCGTTTAACATGAGCGTGAGGCGCACGGACCAGGTGAATCCGGAGGCGGTAATAAAATGCATCAAAAAAGTGATGCAAAGCAACTAGCAGTTCTTGCTAGGGGGACCTCTGAAACTCACTTTTGTGTGGACCAAGGAGGTCTCGGGTTCGTGTCACAAGTCGTGCGACGCCTGTAGCTGGAACAAAGGTATAGTTGAAATTAAGAACAAAGATAACTTGTGCTTAGCAAGAGCTATTGCGGTGTGCAAAGCTAAAGTGGACATTGACGTCAATTATACCGCCATTAGACTGTGGGAATATCTGCAGAAAGAAAAAGCTTTAGCCTTGTGCGAAAGTGTAGGAAAGATGGATGGCAGATTTACCATCGATGACGTTAGGCATTTTGACGCCATGTTAAAGGGGTACGCGGTGACGGTGTTTCCAGATCATACGGGCAAGCACGTGCTGTACACGCCAGATAAGGAAGGAGATAAGCCTATTGACGTCATGTTTCATGAGGGACACCTTAACGCGATTGCAAATCTGCACATGTGCTTTAAATGCAAGTGGTATTGTTGTCATTGCCATTATCGCTCGTTAAACAAAAAAGAATTCCATCGATGCGACGGTGGTTGCTCAAAGTGCCACCAGCAGTGCTCTAATCGCTATGAATCGTTCATACACTGTGGTGCGTGTAACCGCGACTTTAAGGGTGCAACCTGTTTTGCGAATCATGCGCGGAAAGGCAACTTTTACCCGAAGGAGCTGTCGGTGTGCGACGTGGAGAAAGTGTGCACGTCGTACCACAAGTTTGTGAATTTGAGGTACAGTAAAACCGCTCACCAGTGCGGAGAAAAGTTCTGCAGCCATTGCAAGATACACGTGCAGGACGATCACATGTGTTATATACAACCGCACGTTTCACCAAACAAAAGGAAAAAGTTTGTGTTCATGTTCATCGACTTTGAATGCACACCATACTCAGGGCAACAGAACACGTACGAGCACGTCCCTAACTTGTGCGTGTTATATCAAGCCTGCTCCCTTTGCATCGACGAACGTCACAAGATGGCGTATTGTACCGAGTGTGGAGTGAAAGAATGGGTGTTCATGCAAGACCCGGTGAAACGGCTGTTTGAGCACATTGTGCACGCGAGATTCGAAGCCTGGGACGTCATCGTGGTGGCTCATAATCTGAAAGGGTACGACGGCCAGTTTTTATTGAAGTACGTGGTGGAACGCTTAAACTGGATGCCGGAGCTTATTATGAACGGAAGTAAGATTTACAGAATGAGACATGGTGACGTCACATTTTTCGACTCGCTCAACTTTATAACCATGCCGCTGTCTCGCTTTTCAGAGACGTTCGAACTGAAGGAATGCAAAGCCTATTTTCCTTACCTGTTTAACACGAAGGAAAGCGAGCACTACGTGGGTGCGATTCCCGACAAAAAGTACTACTACCCGGAGGGCATGTCGGCGGGACCTCGAACAGTCTTCGAGCGGTGGCACGACCAGAATACGGCCTCCGAATACGTCTTCGACATGAAGACGGAAATGGTGACGTATTTCAAATTGGACCTGTTTTTGCTGAGTCAGGGAGTTGCCAAATTTAGAAAGGAATTCCTAGACGAGAACGGGATAGACCCGTTCAGGGAATGCGTCACCATTGCGCAGGCGTGCATGTGCGTGTACAGGAAGCGTTTCATGCCGCCGAAAAAATTGCCACGATGCCCGTGGGCGGATACCGCCTAGCGGACAGGCAGTCCCACATAGCATGCATATGGCTAACTTGGCTGGAGTTGGAAAACAAGGTGACCATTCAGCATGTCATGAGGGGGCGGGAAGTGAAAATTGCGGGACAAAAGGTGGACGGGTACAGAGAGGAACGCGATCAGAAATATGTCTACTTCTTTCACGGCTGTTTCTACCACGGATGCAGGCGATGCTTTCACAATCGCAACGCCGCGGTATACAGCACGGGAAACGAAACCATCGCCTCGAGATACGAAAGCACCGAAAGGGTCACGCAAAATATCAAGGATGCCGTCTACACCGTGGTGGAGATGTGGGAGTGCGAGTTTAACGCCATGGTGAAGGCGAACGAGGACATCGCGCGCCATACCAAGCACTTCCCCGTGTCGGAACCGCTCAACCCCAGAGACGCGTTCTATGGAGGCCGCACCAATTGCACGAAGACGTACTCAGAGGCCAAGGGGGATCGCAAGATTTACTATTACGACGTCTGTAGCCTGTACCCGTTCGTGAACAAGACCAAGCCGTACCCGCTGGGCCACCCAAAGATTCACGTGGATCGCTTTCCGCGCTTAGAAGGCGTGAGGGGAGGGCTCTTGAAGTGTTGGGTGCTACCGCCGCAAAACCTGTACCACTCGGTGCTGCCGGCGAGTATGTACGGAAAGCTGATGTTTCCGCTATGTCGCGCATGTGCAGAGGCGGAGACCCAGGACGAGTGTCGACACGGAGACGACGAGAGGGCCTTGTTGGGAACCTGGGTCATCGACGAGATGAAAGTGTCCCTGCAGGACGGTTACCGGCTGCTCCGGTGGACGAAATCTGGGAGTACGACGTGGTGCAGTACGACCCGTTCGCCGGAGGCAAGGGACTGTTTCAGGACTACGTGAATCAGTTCCTGAAGATCAAGACCGAAGCCTTCTGGTGACCCTAGGAGTACGATACGCCTGCCGCGAGGGACGAGTACTTGAGGGAGTTTTTCGAGCACGAAGGCGTCTCCCTAGACCCGGAGGCCGTCGCGCCCAATCCCGGCAGGCGGGAGCTGGCCAAGCTCATGTTGAACTCGTTCTGAGGAAAGCTGGGGCAGCGCGACAACATGTCCACGTGCGAGCTGGTGGACAGGTACGACCGCTTCCTGGACCTGCTCAACGACCTGGGGGTGGAAGTGCAGACGTACGTACCGGTGACGAACGAGGTCATGTACGTAGTGTGGAGGTACTCCGAGCAGAGCTCTAGGGTGAAACCCACCGCCAATGCCATCATTGCGGCCTACTTCACGGCGCACGCCCGCCTGGTGCTCTACTCCTACCTGAAGCGACTGGGATATCGGGTGTGCTACTTCGACAACGACTCCGTCGTTGTTGCCGCCGCCCCGGGGAAGTGGACCCCCTCCGCGGGACCCCTCCTTGGGGACATGACGGACAAGCTGGAGAAATATGGTCCGGGCTCTTACATCTCCAGGCTTGCCTCCACGGGGCCCAAGAGCTATGCCATGGAAATTAAGTCCCCCGAGACGGGCAAGACCTTCTCGGTGTGCAAGGTGAAGGACATCGCGCTGAATCCGGGCAACCTGCAGCTGGTGAATGCCGGCGTGATTCGCGACATGGTGCTGAGGGATAGTGGCGGCACGGTGAAGCTCGCGGGCACGCAGATTTTGAGGAAACCTTCATGGACGGTCTTCATCAAGCCGGCTGTCTAGACGTTTCGAATGGTGGTGAACAAGCGCGTTCTAGCTGACGATTTCGACTCCTATCCCTACGGTTACAAAAAAAGCATAAATGAGACCTTAACGCCTGTTGCCAGTCATTTCGAACCCGGGACCTCTGCGCAACACGATGCGCGGGACGTGCGAGCTGAGGCGGTTTAATTTTCCCAGCACGATGCTGATAGCGGGGCCGTCGCGCTGCGGGAAATCGACTTTTGCGAAACACCTGATTCGGTACGCGGACCACATGTTCGACAAGCGCCCCAGAAAAGATCTGTGGTGCCATCCGCCAGAGTATTCGCCGAGACTCGAACCCTCGTCCCTTAAGTGCGAGACGCACGCAGGCATTCCGGAACTGGCTTCCGTGGGCGAGAACGACCTCGTCATCCTCGACGATTTGATAGTGGAAGTGGGCGGCGACAGTGTGTCCAATTTTTTCACCAGAGACTCGCATCATAAGCGCCTCGGAATCGTGTACATTCTGCAAAACGTGTTTCCGCAGGGGCAGAAATATCGAAACATCTCCCTCAATGCCAATTATATCGTGGTCTTGTAAAACAATAAGGACAAGCTGCAGATCGATAGGCTCTGACAGCAGATCGAACCCAGGAACTCGAGGTTACTTTTGGAGGCTTTCAAAGAAGACACCCGACATCCTCTAGGGTATCTGGTCCTGGATTGCACACACTATACGCCTAACCGTTACAGGTATCTAACGGGCGTGCCACCGAAAGAAAGGCTCTCGTATTTCGTACCCCACTGAGGCCAATGTTCGGAAAGAAACAACTGTTCTTTTACTGGCGGGAAAACAACCTCTCAAACTCCTTCCTTTATCGCATACCTATGAGGCAACTCTACTGTATATAAAGGTGTTGCCGCCAAAGAAAATGTTTGGGCCTATATATGGGGTTTTGCTACGCCACTCAGGCCGTTAATTTTAAATAAAGTGGGATTCTTCGCACGGCGTTCATTATCTCGCAGACATGCGTAAGGGTAGGTTAAGCATGGCCAAGTTCATAGCCCGCTGATAGCCAGGCAGCACGGCAATTTGACGGCTTTGGCCAAGGCAAAGTTCCCTCTGCGCAAAAAGTTGTTAAAAATGCCGATGGAGATCTGATCAAGGCCACTTGCGAATGTATGCTCAATGTGTGCAGAGGTCACGTGTAGCTTCCTGCAAAGTGCTTGAATCGTTTGAAGAGACACAAAGCGTCTTCGAGAAGCTGCTCGATAAACGCGTTCCGTTGAAGAAGAAGAAAAAGAAAATCTTCGTTCAAAAGGAGGCTTTCTGTGCGCGTTTCGCCTCCCTGTATTGGCTTCCCTGGGCAGCGCTCTGGTGTCGAAATTGGCGGAATGAAGTACAGCAGACGGATCGTTGTTGCCCCGCAACCGAAAACGGTGGAGAAGCTTCACCTCATCGACAAAACCATCTCCACATTGCCCAAAGAGATGAGGAACGTGCAGCGCGCAAAACTCTCTGCCGACAAGTGGCGACTCGTCAAACATAAATTGGCCAAATATCTCGATCTCGTGACACAATAAGAGTCGACCCTACCTTAGCGATCACGCAGAAGAAGACGAGGACGAATACGAAGACGTAACCGAAGACGTGTTCGAAGCAGCGCGGGTGAATAAGGAGGTGCAGCCCAAAACGATAAAGGTGAACCCGCTGTCCCCTCGCAAGATCAAGAGGGCGAAACCTGTGTCGCCCAAAAAGAAATCCAAGTCGCCTTCCTACCATTTTCGCACGCGCCGCTGGCAGCCTCTGTACAAGTAAGGCATGAAGGAATGGAAAGCGCTAAGAAAGATATATGCCATACCGGAACACTATGCCGGGCTGGGCACGATAAAGTCGCTTCGCAAGGCCACGGGCGCATCAAAGTCGAACATCGAGTCCTTCCTTCAAACCCAGGACAGATACACCTTGCACAAACCGGCGAGGAAGAGGTTTCCCGCCAGATACTATCACGTGACCAATATGGACTATCTTTGGGAAGCAGACCAAAACGTCATAAACAGCGTCAGCGAACATAACAAACCGTACGCGTACATTCTCACCGTCATCGACGTATTTTCCAAATATGCTTGCGCCGTCCCTCTTAAATCGAAGCTGGGCACACAGGTGGCGCGAGCCTTTCGCACTATTTTTTCCCAGCGCATTCCTGGAATCCTGCAAACAGACAAGGGAATCAAGTTTACCAAAAAGACCTTTCGGGTCTTTCTAAAGAAGCACGACGTGCAGCAATACACCACCAAGAATAACGTGAAAGCAAGCGTGGTGGAGCGCTTTAACCGCACCTTAAAAACGAAAATGTGGAGGTACTTCACGCACAAAAAGTCTCAAAAATACGTGGAGGTGTTGCCGGCCCTACTCCAGTCGTACAATAGCTCGCATCACAGATCCATCAAAATGGCACCCAAGAACGTCAACGAGTCTAACATTATGCAGGTGTACCGCAATCTCTATGGCAACAGGCAAGCGCGCGCGCAACAAAGCCTAGATATTCCATCGGCGATCACGTACGCATATCCAAAGAGAAAATGAAGTTTGACAAGGGGTACGAGCAGAATTGGGCGGATGAAATATTTCGCATCGCCGACGTGGTGCGCGGTACGCCGGTGGTGTATAAATTGGAAGATTTCGCCGGAGAGGACATAGACGGTATTTTCTACCACCAGGAGCTGCAAAAGTGCACGCTACCCAAAACGTTCAAAATTGATAAAATCTTGCGCACCACGTGTCGCCGGCGCAACAGGCAGCACTTGGTGAAGTGGAGGGGGTACCCCGACAAGTTTAACTCGAGGGTGGAGGCTTCGACCGTCCGCAAGGCATGATTAAAACCACCCCGTTCTCCCTTACGCTTGTGAGCAATGCTTCCATGGATCACTTCACCGATAACACCACGGCGAGATTTATAAACATCTTGCCCGAGAGAATCGTCGTCCAGTGCGAATGGGAAGTGGCTCTGCAGAAAGTGAGGTATCCTGTACAATTTTATAACGTTTCCCGAGACGACGCTCGCGTCGGGGGCACCAAGTACACCATGACCCATCGACCCACGCATTCCAAATTCAGCTTACAAATGCCGCAGAGCATCGTGCACAATCCCAAAGACCTGGTGAACCTGTGAACGCTGCCATTGGCGAGCATTTGTGCGTGAAAAGCTTCTTTCTCTTCGACGAACGCAAGAAGACGGTAAGCCGTCACCCATCCCGAACCCCTGCCCGACATTCCATTCGACGGTTTTGTAGAAACGGTGGTGCGCACGGTCAAAACGTACACTATACCCGATCACGAAGTCATGAGCGACGCTCCCCACGCCAAACCCAAACCGAGACCATCAAGACCGGCAAAACCCGTCCAGAGCACGCCTCGTCCGGAAAGACCTGCGACTTTGACTCAGATGAGACCCAAACCCGAAGCTACATCCTCTACAGAGCAACCACACCAAGAGTCACCAAATGAGGGCACGCCTTCGGTTAAGGGGCAGGCTACACTCAAACCGAGAACTCCCACCCCGCATGAAAGTGCACCTTCGTCACCAGACCCGCTGCATCGCATTCACAGTTTGCTCTTGATACCCGCTATGGCCAAGATGCTAGGCTTCGAACCCTATACCAAGGTCATCCTCGCGAAGGAACCTAAACACCCCGTGGATCCCTATATGTGTTTTCCTTACGAAGTGTTTGTCTATTGCGATCTAATAGCTCCGCAAATGGTGGGCGACACTTTCATGCAGGTTATAGAGAGCGTGGTGGTGGAATACGAAAGAAGAAACAACACTTACATGAGCGACGAAAGAACGTTCTTTCCGCAAATTTGGGTACCCTTGATTTGACAAGACTTTAAAACCGTAAACATAGGTTTAAGGAACGATTACGGCGATCTCTTGCCATTCGCTGACGGATTTTCCTCTACTATAGTTCTCACTTTCAGGCCCAAGCCGCAGTAATGGATGTGCATATTGTCACGCAGTACTATCTGAATCAGGCTGGTGGCGCGTTCAGCGATCGCGATTTCATTCTGTACAGAGGCAAGCGCTATCAAAGGGGAAGCGGACTCATTTCTGCTCTCGGAGGGCTCTTCAGAACGGTGCTGCCCTTCTTAAAGAGCGGAGCCAAAGCCGTCGGAAAGGAGGCGCTCAGGATGGGCGCTCACGTGCTCTCCGATGTAGCCACCGCGGGCAGGGCGCCAAAGGAAGCGTTTAAACAGAGAATGAATGAAGCGGGCCTGAATTTAAAGCGAAAGGCCGACCAAAAGCTCGATGCCATGCTCGGCTCCGGAATGAAACGCCTAAAGGGAATAAAATACATCAAACCAAAAAAGACTGCACAGTGGAAGCTTTAACGCGGTAAGTGCAAGGTGCAAGACATTTTCTCGTAATGGCAGTAGCAGCCGTGCACATGATTTCCGAACTCGACCTCTTCAAAGATGTTCCCGTTCAGATGGTCATCGAGGACTCTCGGTTCGTTTTCCTCAACCCGCAAAACACCTGATGAAGAATGCTCCCATTTCCTTTCATTGCTCGGGAAATGCAAACGATTACCTCGAATTGATCTACATCGTCCTCGAGCTCATGGTGCGCCTTGTCGACGACAAGGGAGCGGCTGTTAAGGCCGTAATCAACGCCGCTTTGGTCAACAATGCCCTAAATTCCCTGTTTCAACATTTAGAAGTTTCGCAGAATAACGTCATCGTGTCCATGCCCTAGGCGGGGTTCCCCTATAGAACTTAACTCGAGACACTTCTGAATAACTTTGAAGATGCTATGAGCAGCAAACTAGAATCCTCCCTTTGGAGAAAGGACACGGCGGGCATCATGGACATTTTTATTGGCAATGCGGGGTTCCAGTGGCGTCACGGGTTCACCAAAGTTGGGAACGTGGTTCACCTCATCGGACCTCTGTCCAACGCCCTCTTTAGACAGGAAAATCTGCTTCTCAACAACGTCAGCATGATCATCAAGATCATCCCTTCCTCTCCCCAATCTTATCTGTTTTCGGACTCGAAGGACTTCAAGGGCTACGCAGAAATCCAGTCTGCCGCGCTGCGATTAAAAGCCGTATGCCCCTCGCCGACCATCAAGCTTGCTCACCAGGCCATCCTGGCGAAGAGCAACGCAAAGTACCATCCTAACGATGTAAGGTTTCACGCCCTAAGCATCCCCAAATAGTCCAGGCCCATGACGTTTAGCGACGTCCTCATAGGGCAAATAACCAGAAGAGTGGTCGTGGCCATGGTCACGGACAAGGCTTACTCCGGCGATTTTAACAAAAGCCTTTACAATTTCCAACATTTCAAACTCAACTTGTTTCAACTTTATGTGAACGGACAGCCCGTCCCCTCTCAAACTCTACAATCCGACGTTGCCAACGGACACTATATCCAATGCTTTCAGACCCTGCAGGATGGCCTTGGCATTCACTTTAAAGACAAGGGCCACTCCATCTCTAGAGAAGGGTACACGTTAGGATGCACGTGGCGTTCGATCTCACCGCAGACATGAGCGCCAACGAATCTCTCATCTCGGGCCAGCGCCATGGTACCGTGTCTGTAAGCATCGGTTTTGCCGATAAATGGTCAGAACCCGTCATTCTTCTGGTGCTGGCGGAAATACATCGCACGGTCGAAATCGACGGCAACAGATCCATTTTGGTATCATGAACACGCTCCACATTCAGCGTTTTCCGTCCACATGCCCCTCTACGCGCTGTCACTTTTTAGGTGTCTACCGTTGCGACAGGCTTCCCATAATTCGCGGCATTCCCGCCCTTCCCATTGTTCCAGTGGCTAACACCGACCCAAGCACCAAACAGGGTAAACACTGGATTTGCATCTTTGTCGATAAAAACGGACGTGGAGAATACTTTGACAGTTATGGGATAGGCCCTCTTACGCCTCATTTTTTTCGGTTCTTAAATTCAAGACAAAATGGTCCGCCAATGCCAGAAGACTGCAATGATATCACAGCACCACTTGCGAGCATTACGTCATAGACTACCTCTACCACAGCTGCTCAGGCCTACCTCTGCATACCTTCTTTTCCAAATTTCGCGCCAATGATTTCTCTCACAATGATAACGTCATTCCCAAAACCTACAAACACGTGTGCCGCACAAAGTGCTCCGACATCCACCAGACCTGCCATCCTTTGCAGGTAAGTGCTCCTGTACCATATCGTCACTACCCATATCGCTTTTTCCGTAGCGCATTCTCCGCCCCTCTCTTCTATGTGCTTTCAGAACGCGCTCCTGCTCATACAAAAAGGCGCATCGTCCAGCCAACCCTCGCCTTAGCCACCATGGACGACGCACAGGCAGCCACGCCACCCAGGTTAGTCCGCCTTTTATGTGCTACGTTATGCTTTTTGTTTCTTTTTGTTGTTGTGCGTCACACTCATTCGTTTCGTGTCTCTCTTGTTTCAGTGGCACCGCATTTCAAACCCCAACATCTACAAAGGTCGCAGCCAAAAGGAAGCTTCGCGTCACGCAACAACCCAGCACAAGCGCAGTTGTGGGCCCTCTTTCGGACATCTACATTCTTAACGCGCAACAAAACAAATTCGTGTGTGTGGGTTCTTCACCCCAGTCGCCGCAACATCTCGTCGTCACCATTGTCAAATGTGGACAGCGCAATGCAGTCGTCATGGGTTCCTCAGAGTGGCACAAACTCGTCGAAGCCATCCCCAGCATTTACAAACGCTTGAACGACCCACAGGGACGTCTACAGGAATTTCAATTCAGCGACAGCGTTAACACCCTGTTCAAAAACGTGTTTGGAAGGCTAAAAATCGTCTTTGCACACCTGCAAGGCGACTCCATCACCCTTAACCAGCAAGGGTTCAACATGTTGGACAGTCTACAGCGAATCGTCACCGACATCATGTATCACAAACAGAAAGAAGAAGCCGACGTTCAAAATCAAATCATGGCATTTCGCAAGTACATGCTTCACAACCATACCGCAAATGTTCCCTTCCATAAACTAAACTTCACCCAGTTCACCAAGTACATACGCTCCGCCAATTTTAGAACCTTCCTCGAGGTACAACATTTTCTGCAAGCTCCTTTCGCACCATCTATCGCACAAAATCAACCCTAGTGCGCATGCATCTCTCTCTCTACCCGTGTTCCGCTCCTCCTCCTCCCGCAACACACACAGTATCCTCTCGTCCTTCGGTATGGCGACAAGTGTTCTCCTCCAGCATGAGATACAAAAATTACCTATCCGTGTACTGCGAAGACACCAAAGTCTTTAAAAACTACGAAGTGGATGGCCATCCTCAAAAAATACTCCTTATGCACTCCGTTTTGTCGATAACATCTACCACGGCAAACCCATCTCCATCAAAGTTCACAGCTGCGAGAGCAAAATTCATTTTGTGTTTTCCAACAACTTCAACGATATCCAGTTCGCATCCAATTCTCAGCCAGCTCCTCACACCCAAAGTGACAGTGATGAAAAACAACAATGGTTCGGATGTGTTGCCACAAGGGGATTATACATCATTTTCTACGAACAGCAGTACATTTCCGTGGATAAAATGCAGGAAATGATTAACCAAGGCCGCATGTGTTTGGTAGATACCTAACGGTTAATTTAGGCCTTGACACACCCTACATTGTACCCGATCATATCCACGGTGATTGGCTGTTCAGCGTCAACAAACACAGGGATATAGTTCAAAATGAAGACGATAAAACCTCCGGATTCAAACAAGCAAGAAACGTCTGGTGGTAAAATCCAACGGACGCTTTCTTTCCCACGGATGTGCTACTCCGTGTGTGCAGCATAATCAACGCTTCCTGCGGATGTGGTCCTCACCTTCCCAACGGATGTCCTCCTTCGTGCGTGTGCAATTCCCAGGGATGTGGCGCAACGAACTTTTCCCCTCCAGTGATTCCGACGGATGTACTCCTTCCTGCGTGTACAATTAATGCTTCCGGCGAATGTGAAGCAACGGACTTTTTCTACGGTTCCCACGGATTTACTCCTTCCGGCGGATGTGGCACAACGGAATTTTTCTCCTCCAGTGGTTTTTCCCACGGATGTACCTCCTGCGTGTGCAATTAACGCTTCCGGCGGAAGTAGCGCAACGAACTTTACCTGCCGTTCCCACCGATGTGGGGCAACAACCTTTTTCCCCTCCAGTGGTTTTTTCCCACGGATGTACTTCCTGCGTGTGCAATTAACACTTCCTGTGGATGTGACGCAACCAACGTTCCCCCTCCAGTTTTTCCCCATATATATTCACTCCAATGTTTACCTCTCACTCAGTGCGGATCAAACGTTTGGATATGCCAGACGTTTCGTGTCTAGCTCACACCTGCTCCTGCTGCACAACAAAAGTGCTCAATGCTCGTAGCACCAACCTTTGCTACACTTGCGAAGTTCACAACTTTTAGGAACTCTCCAAACTTCGCCAAAAATTGTGCAGTTTAACTGGAAGTAAAACAGGCGACGCTCATGACTTGCGATTGCTCCTCTGTGCTTCTGAAGTTTCTACAAAATCAAAGGTGCATTCAAGTTCTCTGCCTCAGGAACGAGAAGTCCTGCTTCAAAACGCAAACGTCATCTTCCCAAGCCATCCACCTGTCGACGTAGACGCCGTGTGGGAACAGCTACCCATTCACCTTCAACATATTTTCGCACCAGATCGTCGCTGCAGACGCCACTACAACCTGCCTTCTCAAAGAACACACTTTGACGGACCACCACCGTTCGTTAAAAACTGCCACTGGTGCGTCAGAAAACAAACATGAGCGCAAACGCCCTCATTCGTCAACTAGATGAGCTCTCCAACAACACCGACGTTCTCTGCGTTGCTGCTCTGCAAGAAAACGTACCATACACCGTTCTAAGCGTCAGATCACTCGTCACCAGATACGGCACAAGAACCGTTGTCAAAATCGAGGAAGATACCGAAGTATTTCTACATGCAAGATACGGAAAGGCCACTTCAGATCTCATTCAACAACTCGACACCGCCAAGTTCACCATAACCTACCAAGGTATAGAACAACTCTCCACGGATTCAAAAAATATCTCGTCAAGTTCGCACCAAAATGAGCTTCTAAACCGAACCCAAACTCATCGGAAACAACCTCATCCTCAAACTCCTCTTTCAACCCCAACTCTCCGCACATGGAGAATATTCTCAAGTCTCATTACTCTCCACTCAAATCTCCTTCTTTGGCAAACAAAAACAAATCGTCGTCAAACCTTCCTCCAACCAACCCCAGGCCATCCACGTCAAGTGCCTCCCTTCCAAAGCAATCCAATGCGCAGTAGATGCTCAAATTTCCGTCGTCCTCTGCCACAACAAAACACCTAATTTCAACTTAAACGTCACATCCAACAGGTGCTTCTCCAACAACTTCACCACTGAGATCATCGTCGCCGTTCCCACACCCATGTAAACGCACAGCAAGTTCCACCATCGTCTTCTTACATGCATCACAAAACCCATCAGCGCCATTTTTCGCATCGATAGTGACTCTAGCGACACCGACAACGACGACGACAGTGTCTCCATCATCACAAAGTTTAAAGTTATTTTCTGTGATAAACAAAGTGACTTCGCAGAGTAATTTCTAAAAAAAAGTACTTTTTAAATACAATACACTGCGTGTTCACAGTGATTTATGCACTCAAAAAGTAGACTTAAAACAATTTATTATCTTAATGTTTTTTCTTTCACTCCTATGCTGTATTCTATAATAAATACACATCCATTTTACTTATTATCTTAATACCTGTAAACATTACCAATCTTACCATTATGTGTATATCTCTGTATTCAAAACAAATTTAATTGTCCTATGTATCATGTAATAAAATACTTGTTATTTTTAATACCAGTAACCATCACCAAACATGTGTAATCATAAGCAACACATATTGTAAATCTCTGTATTTCTCAATATAAATAAAAAATGATCCCAGATTAAACCACGCAGATTATCGATAATTCAAGGGTTTAATCTGGGATCGTTACTACTGCTGCTGACTTCCGACGTACTTTGGGTCTCTCTGTTTATGTTCTGGGAGGTGTGACCCTGGGGTGATACTGGTACAGATAGGCCGCTCATCCAAGCCGGAGTAACGCCCGGGAAGTCAGAGCCTGAGGTCGAAGACGGTTGAAATGGTGGAGGATTTCTTTCGCTATGGAGCCCCCTTTCTCCATTATTAGCAACAAGCGCCGAAAAGTCGTTGTAACGGAAGTAGCAACACCGTCATCTGGTTGTTGCTTAGTGATTACCCGTATAGAGGACGGACAATATTTCGGGAAGGTGAACCATTTTATAATCCAAAAGGACATTAAGTCAATTGCTGGTTAGGTTTATTCCTGGTTCATTGTTGGTTCAGAGTAAACAAGATCAACAAAGTAAGACCTTGCACCATGGCACGCATCTCGACGGTTATGCCATCAGTGTTGAGAAGCACCGCACCTTGAATTCCTGTACAGGCGTCGTCACCACTCATAGCCTCGATGGTATATCGGACGATGACCTGGTAGAATATCTTTCTGACCAAAAGGTGACAACGGTTCATGGAGTGCAGGCTAAAAGCGACGGAGTGTTGGTACCCACTGGTACCCTGTTTATAACATTCGATGGCGTCGATCTTCCCACGAG
Organism: Deroplatys truncata; assembly: GCA_030765065.1. NCBI lineage: Eukaryota > Metazoa > Arthropoda > Insecta > Mantodea > Mantidae > Deroplatys > Deroplatys truncata. The sequence goes on along the minus strand of CM060990.1, from coordinate 401,602,934 downwards.
TATTTCAGCAGGGTAAAACCGTATTGCGGCGAGGCCCTATATTCCTAGACCCCTGCGTTGTTTTAAATGCCAACATTTTGGGCATAAGCAAGTCTCTTGTAAGAATACCGTTACTATCTGTGCCTCATGTAGCAAGCCGTCACACCAGGGTACCTGTTCCTCAGCACCCGTCTGCGTTAATTGCAAAGGGTCTCATTCTGCGTCATTTGCCGACCTTCCGCGGTACTGATGACCCTAGATATTTAGCGTCCTTAAACCCCATATCATCATCATCTTCATCATCATCACCATCGAAGACCCTAAGTATTCAGTGCTTAAATAAGTTCTCAACCTCTCTCACCGTTAAGTAGCATTCGTGCTAGAGCTATCCAGAACATGCGTTTTACTCGTTCGTTTCATATGGTACAGCCATGGAAAAAGTATTCAGCGCTGCAACTTTTGGTGCCCTTTCGGTCCCACGGAATTACACGAAGATAACAGTTGGTTTACACGAGGATGTGTGCTACGCTACATACCAAACTTATACACAGCAAGGTAAAACACAGTTTATTACGTTTAAAATAGCAAACAGCAACAATTAAAACAGGCGTTCTTCGCTAACATGTACAATAAATACAAACTAAACCAGTCCCTAAACGTTGAACTATTAATTATAGTTCTGTATATACAGAGATAGGGCTTATTCGTGATAGAAATGACTCAGTACCTACGTTCTGCGTTTAAAGCTCGGTGTACTACTCCGGAAGTGGTTTGGAAACCAGCTACCCCCAAAAGGATATATAAGTTTTTTTTAATTCTATATCGATGTAGATTACGTTCCATAATACAAAATTACACCTTGATGTGCGAAATATTTATCTGATGTTCCCGTAAACTAGAAATTAAATAAAAACTTAGCAACCTGGTCTCCTCTTGCCTTTAAATATAACAAAAAGCCGATAAACCAATAGAAAATGAACAAGAAAACCAACCCTTAATATCGTGTGGTCCCCGTTATTTTCTATCACTGCCCTCAAATTTCGGAGCATGGAATCCACCGGCATTGTAAAATAAACAACGTCCTCTGCTAGTGATTCACGAGTGTCTTTCATGGTATACAAGAGTTGTGCCGCATTAGTCAGTCCGGGACCTCGAGAATGCCTGTGGTTTACTTTCTCCAGAGATGTTTGGGCTCAAATCTGCTCGCCTTGTAGGCTACGGTATCTGCTCTAAGACTTCCTTGTGCTCCAAAAACCACTTCTTCACCTTGGCCGAATTGTGGACAGAATGGTTAATCTGTCTAAAAGTAATAATAGCTTCGGGATAACGCTCTTGGACAGACGGGAACTGAACATGTTCTAGAATTTCAGAATAAGCTTCCCCATTCAGCTTTTCATGAACGCCTTCCGGCATACCTGCCCCTTCCCGAGATAACTACGCCCAAGCTGTAACGCTCGCTCAACCACTCCGTATATGGTTAGGCAGATGGCGCTGTCATAGAGAGTCTAGGTGGGCCTGCTTTACTCCAATTTAGCGAAATCTCCGGCCTTGAAATCAATCAGACGAAGTCTAAAGCTCTTCTTGTTGGACGATGGACACCACCTCCATCACTGGAGCCAGTACAGGTAGTTTTGAAACTCAAGATTTTGGGCATTACCTTTACCACATCCTTGGGTTAAATGCAACATGTAAGCTGGAAAGCAATTGTTAGCCGCGTTAGAATCACAGCGCAGACCTTCTATCATCGCGATCTGTGCCTGTATCAATGCAGCTGGTTGGCGCAATTGTACCTGCTATCTGTGTTAGTTTGTGGCCCAGGTTTTGCCGTTGTCAAAACTATATTCCCGGCGGATCACCTGTGCGATCTTCTGGTTCCCCTTGTAAGGCTGTATCTTTTAACTTCCTATGACTACCTTGTACTTAATCTCCCCTAAGGGGAGGTATTGGACATTTTAATGATGACTTCAGGTGCTTAGCACAATTTCCTTGCCGCTGGAGGAAGATACAAGCCTTGAATTCCACCTTTTCTGCCTCTTGGGTGACTTCTTGGTCCACTGACCTGTATCTCCGAAATCCCGTGTATGTTCGATCCATTCCTGCCCCTCTACTCTATCCGGACAAATATTTCTTGGAATGGTGTTATTTGAGTTTAGACTGTCAAAAGCTTTGCAATCGAATGGTGCGTAAAATTTATGAAGATATCATTCAAGTATGCAACTTGCCTTCGATGCGACTTGAACGCATTGCGCCAGCTAACCTCGACTACGATCAACTCTGGAAAAATGACACTAGCACTATACTCCCTTACACGGTTCGCTCCATTTGATACCAAGCAGTCAATGACGTGATACCAACCCGTCAGCGGCTCGCGAGTATTCATTTATGTGGCTCTTCCTTGTGCCTTAGTTGTGAACAGCGGATACTCTACTACATCGCATTTCCAGTTTCTTCATGGCATCTAGCTTATATAACCTTGCGTTGGCATTCTTACGCAAGTTGGATTTCAACAGTTGCACTCCGGAAATCTTTCTTCGTCCGAACTTCCGGTTTCCGCGTATACAGCACAATAGCCTCATATGGATAATTGGACACCGTGCCTACTATGTAATTTGGAATATTCCCGAAACTACTGATGCCCAGCAGTATTTAGAGTTCTTGCACAGAGCACGATGGAAGATTTGCTCTGGTCACACCTTTCAACGACCATTTGGTGACTATCTAAAAGTTCTCGATTCTTATGCTGTCCGAGAATTACCTTCCCATGGGGAGTAATGCTATTAAATAATGTACCACCCTACCCTTAATAATAAAAAAAGGAAAAAGAAAAGGCATATAATTTAAGAATTTCATAAATTAGTTACACTAAATGTTTAAATAAAAAAGTGGTGTGTTTTGCTTATTTACTTTAAAAAAAGTCCATATTACTTATTATACGAGACATATGGAACAGGTTCTTTAAAACGGTTTATTTTTATACTAGCTCACTATGGCTCAGGTTCGTTTTATTGAAAAGTTTAAAATAAACTAATTAAATTGACTAGAAATAAACGTGTTTTTTGGGTTTTCCAACGAGTTCAAATAGCATTACATGCATAGAGCGTTAGTTAATAGTTTGCTTAAATTAAATAAGAAAAAGTTAGGCCTGTAGACAAACACAGCGGAATTGGAACTTGCAGTACAGAACGTAACTTCCTTAGAGAGAATTGCTTCGCTCCAATCGAAGTTCCCATACTCCACAGCAAATGCCAGTCTGTGAATTTTATGGCTTCGGTTTTTTCCTCCTTTATTGCCGCACGTCTTTGCCTAATTCCGGCATCTTTACAACGGTTGATAACGGTGTGCACTACCCTTGATAAAGACAAAGCCTTGTATTAAGCGGCCGTTAGAAACCCACCTCTTTTGACCTCTGCCAGGAGAAACCTGTGATCATTCTCTGTAAATAAACGTAAGCGACCTGTACCATTTCTTGTTGCAACGTCCTGACTTCCTCAATACAATTTCGCCCACTTCCTCGCAGTGGACTGTGGAACACCACAGTAGTGTATAATTGGGGTTCTGGCACAAAAACCGACCTAAGGGACAATTTTGTAAAACAGGGTTTAGTGGAAAAGCGACCCAAATAACATGAGACTTCTAGCACAGGTCACGTGATCTTTGGTATTGGAAGGGGTTTTAATTGGTTTAATTGGTTTTAATTGGCATTAATTGGTCTTAAGAGGAAAGGGGACCTAAAGTACATGAGCGTTCTGGCACAAGAATCGACCTAAGGGACAATTTCCCTTCCACGTGCCGGCTTTTAAAGAAAGACCCGATCCATACGACACGTATGTTCACCATCAAATCAAGGATACTGGTGGAATTGGTAATTGTGAGGGTCGTTAACATGACAACGTGGTGGGTTTTAGTGGAAGAAACACTTAAAGTCGCGCCCCTCCTCAAGCAAGGTGCTGGCTTTGGGTGGGGGAGGTAATCAAAATAATGTCTGCATTTCCAGCCAGCTATGAGACATGGTTCAGCCACGATAAAGTACACAGCGTTAATTATAATCACGCAACTCATATACAGCACATAAAAATACCAGCTTCTATTTCTGTCGCGAACACTCCCAACGAAGGAAAATGTTTTAGAAATCAAAAGGTTTCATTTTCACCATGTAAGAGTTTATTGCCGACAGTTGTTGCTTTGTACGGGTCGAATAACACGATAGAGGAGTTCCGAAAGACATCTTAGAATGGCTAGTATACGGTGTTCGGTAACTAAAGTATGCCACTTTATTACGGTGAGACGAGCTTCAATTTTTGTTGCGAACACGCCTAACGAAGGAAAAGGTTTTAAAAATCAAAAGGTTTAATTTTCACAAAACCGTGTATCTATACGAGCGAGGTCTCCCTCCATGTGTAAGTTTAAAAGACGATTGCCTGACTCTTCTGTCGCTCCCCTATGTCTGGGAGTTTCAGTCATGGAGGTATAGTGTATCCCAAAAGAACGTTCACCCTACTATGGATAAAGAGTACACGGTTATCAAAAATATTTATGTATTAAGTATCTGTTGCGAGTAGCTCTACCTCCCATGAGTAAGTGTTTAGAGGTTACGACAATATATCGCCCCTCTCTCTCTCTCTCATGCACACACATACACACACATACCCACTCATAATCAGTCTTAACACGCTACACCAGTATATGTATAGCAATTTTTGGGACAGACAGTCCCCTATAATGCCGGTGATTAAGGCTATTGACTCACCCTTCGTATAAGGGCGGCGGGGAGACGGGCATCTATTGTTAGAGTCGTCCCCTACTAAAAGTTCACATTCTCCCGCAGAGGCATGAAGGCTACAGAATTAACACTTGTAATTCATATCTGGCAGTATAGATCCCGACAGTATCCAGTCTGCTATTGATTTTTAATTGAAAACTGCACGAGAGTCAAACACACATTAAATTATAATGAAAAAAGTTTTTTATAGAGATAGCTAATTACACTGTTACAAGGTGTATGTACAGTGAAATAAAAACGAATCACATTTAAAAAATTCTCATATGTTATACTCACATGACCTTCTCTACTCTTGTCCAAACGTTTTTTTTACAAACGCGTATTCTCCTTTGCTTCTTGTAGGTGCAAGAGGAATATGGTAGGCTTTAAGCATTAGTCAAATCTTTTAAGAGCTGGTTGCTATGTGACGCATTCCATTCTCTTTGCATGTCTAGGACATAAAACATGAATATCGAATTCGAGAAAAATGTAATTATTGGAAAATTTAAGGGAATAACAAGCAATATCTCGAAAATAGTTCTCAATGAAACAGGGATTTCAAAACATAAATATCCGCTCAAATCTTGTTATCGAATTTTTGGGTGGAATACAATCCTTCCCTTACTTACTCAACATAGTAGAGAAATTTAATATACTTAGTTATAACAGCGGAAAAGGTGACTTGCATCTTTTTCCCACGAGGTGTATGATTCATACAAGGTAATAGAACACTGCCTTTATTATTACATTAACAGTACACCAAAAGGCAGCTGCAATCATCACAAAGTTCCCAACATTAAGTTACTTAAGTTCATGAAGATTTACAATTTCCTGTCTAAGCACAATTTAGCTTAACAGTTCTCACGAAAAAATAGGACACCCAACCGTAAACATGTTCACAGCGTAAAATAATGCGTGTTAACTTTTGGCATTTATCATTCATTTAAAGCCTCCCTCTCAGATGCACGTGGGATATGGATCTCATCCCTATGCTGGCGGCATTCAATAAGGATAGGGTTCTGTATAGCAAGCCAATGAATTCCCCATTAAAGCTCTTTTTTTCTCGCAGAGACCCCAGAGATAACTTAAGAGACATTTACGGACACGTCACTATTCTTATAGCAAGAAACATTTAAATGACACCCTCATGTTTCTGTTATAGTTTTATACTCATTTATGCGGTCTAGGTAATAATAATAATAATAATAGAAAATTGTATACATTTCCAGATTGTCAGGGGACATGTGACCTTCATCCCTCCCTGTTTCTCACCAACGAACTGGCATAAGCTACTAAAAAAATGATTTTTCTTTCCTTAGCCCACGTGGAAGGAGTGTGATAGTGAAAGACGCACCATATAAACCGTCTACATTGCCCCGCACTTCACATTTTTCATAAAGGGACTCCTTACTTGTGCCAGTTTCTGAACAGAAACCACAAAGAGTTTTAAAAAACCTATTGAAGTGTTTCACTACCATTTTTGGAAAAGAGTGCTTCATTTTCATCATCAATTGGATATACACTTCGCAAGGTAAGAAATTGCTTACGTTGTCTTATCATTCGGCTATTCAATTGTCATCATCCTTTCATTGCAAGGCATTAAATATTTCTCTTTTTAGCAACAAATTTACAACTACTTAACTACACCCGAGTGATATTTTAAGCGCTTCATATATATAGGTAGGCTAAATGCATACACTGAGGGAGCTATATATTAATCATAAATAATCACATCGATTTCAGCCATCAATAATATCACGATAGAGATAATCGAGACTGTAATACTCATGATGCTTCTATAATTGATTTTTGCTTTCTCTATTTTTAATTAGCATCTGTAGCGAAATTAAATTCAATTTTTAGATTCTTACATATCTTCTTGCTTCAATTTTTTAAGCAATTACATGCATTATTACATGAATAAGCTATCCAATCTGAAAGATTCCCTAATTTGCATTTTTCTTTTTATGCATACTCTAGAAATGGAGAATACAGTGAAAAGCAAACCCTACAGCGCAGCAGTCGCTTGCGACATCACCATTGAGGAGAAATTCCTCAAGGATCTAGTTCAGTTAGATCAACGCTCATCACAGTATTATAATCACCAGGAATTCAACCAACACGCAGACAGTGAACCAAATCTTTTCACACGAAGACATTGCCCACCCTCTGAACCAAATTCTTTCACACCAAGACATTGCCCACCCTCTGAACCAAATCTTTTCACACGAAGACATTGCCCACCCTCTGAACCAAATCTTTTCAAACGAAGACATTGCCCACCCTCTGAACCAAATCTTTTCACACCAAGACATTGCCCAACCTCTGAACCAAATCTTTTCACACGAAGACATTGCCCACCCTCTGAACCAAATCTTTTCACACGAAGACATTGCCCACCCTCTTAACCAAATCTTTTCACACGAAGACATCAGCATTTCACAAACATCCGACAACAATACATAAATCCATACGATTTGCATTCCCAAACCACCACCACCACTACTACACGTCCTAGATCAATATCATCCCAAACCACAATTCATATTATTGAGATTTCACCACCCCCCATTAATCAGAATAACATAGAGATCATTGATCTCACTCATCCGACTCCGAAAAAAAACAAAACACAAGCACGCATTATCATCACAACCACAGCATATTTCACCACTATCAGGCATTATACCATTATCATCTTCACCACCCCATTCCAGAAATGTACACGCGATTCGAAGACGTGTCACACGGAGAAGGCTAAATTTTGAACATATGCAACCTCTCCTACCTCCATTACCCCCATTAGTCCGCATCCCCTCCTACGGTAGAAGAAAACACCTTAACAACCCACAATAAAAACAAACAAAAAAACTCTCAGTCACTCTAAATACAGCATACATACATACATATATACATACATACATACATACATACATACATACATGACAACTCACAGCCAGCAATGTTCACACTCACATTCATGCATTCACAGTTTCATTAATATATATCCTGGACAGGGCCAAACTAAGGAAAGAAACAAGGTAACATTATCATGGCTATTATTTTATCAAATATTAGAATCATAGGACAATATAAAAACATTACTAATAATTGCCAATATGAGGTCACTCACTTCTAGTTCTCTACAGCAGAACACTTATTACAATGATAAATGCAATTCTTTCAACACAATGTGTAATGTTTCAGGACTGCCAGCAACGATTCATCTTTAACACAGCAAAAGACCCAGCCCCCCATCGCATCGCTCAATGCCTGCAATGAATATTATATCCATCAGCCATTGTCTCCATCGAGTAAAAATACAAAAAGGTGAGAATTACTCTTACATTATTTGAACATTGCTCTAGTTACTGTTTCTCTTAATAGCGATATTCCCATTAAGGATCATTCACGCCTAAAAGACGTCAGCTTATTATCTTTAATCCTATAACGATGTATTTCTTTCAGGACACCTAGCATTTATCTTTCAAATCATGACAACTAATAGTTCATTTGTTATGTTTCAGACTCCTAGGAAAAGCAACAAATAAGAAGAACGCCAAGAATACCATAATGATGTCCACTGAGTTCGCTTCTGAAAGAGCGAAATATCCACATCTTCACACGTCGACAGATGAAAACGCCACCAATGCTTCAAGATCAGCGAATCACAATGCAGCAGTGACAAATTGGATTATTCTGTGAATACTATGGTGTGACTGATAAAAAATGTAATAATGAAATCATATACACATCATTATCTTTGTGGGGGGAAAAGACTCATAGTATTCGAAAAATATCTGATTATGAAAAAGCAAGGGGACAATTAATTCACTTTACTTATTGCTTCATCATATAATTTCATTGATTCTGGAAATGAAACAAATAGACTTTTATCATACTGATCTCATGAATACAGTAAAAAATAACAACCTTATTTAATAAAAATAACAGTGACATTTATTGACAGGTATTGTATTTATTCACTCATAATGTATAACGGCATGCTAATAGTTATTTTGCTGTAATGAATGTCATGTGTCAATTTAAAAATCAATAAAGTGAAAAATAATAGATTACACAACATTTCCATGCATTATCATCCATTTCAATACTTAAAATACATTCGAAAATTTTATAAAGGTGCATTAAAATTCCTGGACCCCAAACACTCGGATTACATATACCAAGACTCGAAATACCCGCATAGATGTAAATTTCACCAATAAAATACATCTGTACTTATACTCTGAAATTGCATGCTACAATTTTCTAAGAATTCCTCTGAAACACCTGAAACTTTTATTCAACTATATCGGGATGTCCTTAAAGTCTGTACTCATAGCTGATTCCATAAGCTGAAATACCTTTAAAGAGTCACAAATATGCACATGAAAACTTCGGAAATGAATACCCTCGGAAGTGTTACAATAATTTAAAAGAACATAAAATGACATAGGGTAATCTAAAAAATATTCATTCTTAAACAGTTAACATACTTTGAAAGCATATGCCAATGACATAAAAACAGCCGCTACGCCTTCCAAAAGCCGATAAAACTGACGCTACGCCTTCCAAAAGCCGATAAGAATGCCTCTGCGCATTCCAAAAGCCGATAAAACAGCCGCTACGATTTGCAATAGTCGATAAAACAGCCACTATGATTTCCAAAAGCCGATATAAAACAGCCACTACGCATTCCAAAAGCCGATAAAACAGCCACTACGCCTTCCAAAAGCCGATAAAACAGCCGCTGCGCTTTCCAAAAGCTTATAAAACAGCCGCTACACATTCCAAAGGCCGATAAAACAGCCACTTCACTTTCCAAAAGCCTTCAGGAACTCTTAATGGCATAAAAAAGCCGCTACACCTTCCAAAAAACCTCCTCAGAAAAAAATCATATTCAACGCTATTAGAATCTTTTTAATAAATAAATAAATAAATAAATAAATGAAAAGTTTAATCAATATACTTAAATGAATTCTCATATTTCCAGAAACACCTGAAATTCTCATACCACTTTCGGACTATCCGAAATACCTATACCAAGAACCGGGGCTTCTATTACTACTGTCCCCCTCATCTGTTCACTATAAAAAGGCGATTCCATCTCTTCTTCTGTCATGGGACAAAGCGCAAAGGGATAATGATCGCGCCCCCTGTGTTTGCGGGCTTCAATGTTAGCAACGATGTATAATGTATTCCGAAAGAACGCTCACTCTTATAACACTTTTAAGCAAAGAGATGAGAATGTTATTTTCTTTACTTGTTATAAGTAGACAGGTAAGGGAGAGATTTTAAATGCAAGCCTTCAATGAAGTACAGTACATTTACTGTCAAAATACCCCTGAAAATGATTTCTCATATTTCCAGAAGGATCAGAAATTCTCATTCCACTATACCAGAATGTTCTAAAAGACTATATCCATTCCATAGTCTAAAATTCTTTAGAGATTCAAATACTTGTCAAAAGCACGTTAAATACAATACTTTAAATTGCTAAAACAAGCCTTTCCGCTAGCATGAAATATCTGATACAGTTTCTAACACCCTCAGATACATAAATTGCTCATTGGCAATGATTCATTATCGCATATTTGGCAGCGTTGTTTAAGACTTGAAATAGAAAGCATCTTAAAACCCGAGCCATATACATTACTATACAAGAGATTCTTCTAACAGTAAATATGTGATAATTTAAGCAACTCATTTCATGACACTACTATTCACAAATTTCACTTCCATAGAGATGCGCAGAAGTCTCTAACATTTCCAGACGCAATCACTCATTAGAAGCACCTGAAGATACAAGGCATTCACGCAATATAGTACTTGGCCTCGAAATGGTACCAACTCCAATCACATGCTAGCAAAACATTAACCTTATATACTAATCCGTACTTAGCACCATTCCCCTTTCCTGAAAACCGATTTCTTATTCATTATCCGTTTTCAATTTATTGATTTCTGAACAAAGTTATCAAAAAACCAATTATGTATTCCTAACAAATACAATATTCATCCTATGCATCCACCGTTTCATACTCTAGATTGGAAACGAAATTCAAGAAATTGACAGCTGAAATGGAGGAATCACAGCTTAAGGATAGCAAGTGGGCTTTGCTTGCTGTGGAAGGATTTCGGCTCCGTATCAATAAATATAACCCGTCACGAAAAAGCAGCTACATACTCCTACCACCATCTGCTGGAAATAGAAAAGCGTGTATAAACATCTTGAAGTAATGTGCTTCATATATATTCACTGCTATACAAAGCCGTCGGGATTGAACCCTGGACCTTTCGAATACGAATCGCAAACGAAAGCGCTAGGCCATCACGTCTCGTTTTAGATGCATCTGTTTATATTTGACGATAATATATTTATAGTGCAGATTCGCTAATATGTTTTTTGATTGGCTGTATACTGAATGCTTGCTTAGGGGAAGCATTAGCCTTACTTCAATGCTAACAATCATAGACTTAGCTATGAGTGGATGCATATTGTATTTGTTAGGAATACATAATTGCTATTTTGATAACTTTGTACACAAATCAATGAATTGAGAACGGATAATGAATAAGGAATCGGTTTTCAGGGAAGAGGAATGGTGCTAAGTGCGGATTAGTATATAAAGTTAATGTTTTGCTAACATGTGATTGGAGTTGGTACCGTTTCGAGGCCAAGTACTATATTGCGTGAATGCCTTGTATCCTCAGGTGCTTCTAATGAGTGACTGCGTCTGGAAATGTTAGAGACTTCTGCGCATCTCTATGGAAATGAAATTTGTGAATTGTAGTGTCATGCAATGAGTTGCTTAAATTATCACCAATTTACCGTTAGAAGAATCTCTTGTATAGTAATGTATATGGCTCGGGTTTTAAGATGTCATCTCTATTTCAAGTCTTAAAGAACGCTGCCAAATATGCGATAATGAATCATTGCCGATGAGCAATTTATATATCTGAGGGTGTTAGAAACTGTATCAGATATTTCATGCTAGCGGAAAGGCTTGTTTTAGCAATTTAAAGTATTGTATTTAACGTGCTTTTGACAAGTATTTGAGCCTCTTTAAGGAATTTTAGACTATGGAATGTATATAGTCTTTTAGAACATTCTGGTATAGTGGAATGAGAATTTCTGATCCTTCTGGAAATATGAGAAATCATTTTCAGGAGTATTTTGACGATAAATGTACTGTACTTCATTGATCGCTTGCATTTAAAATCTCTCCCTTATCTGTCTACTTATAACAAGTAAAGAAAATAACATTCTCATCTCTTTGCTTAAAAGTGTTATAGGAGTGGGCGTTCTTTCGGAATACATTATACATCGTTGCTAACATTGAAGCCCGCAAACACAGGGGGCGCGATCATTATCCCTTTGCGCTTTGTCCCATGACAGAAGAAAAGATGGAATCGCCTTTTTATAATGAACAGATGAGGGGGCAGTAGTAATAGAAGCCCCGGTTCTTGGTATAGGTATTTCGGATAGTCCGAAAGTGGTATGAGAATCTCAGGTGTTTCTGGAAATATGAGAATTCATTTAAGTATATTGATAAAACTTTTTATTTATTTATTTTTTAAAAAGATTCTAAGAGCGTTGAATATGATTTTTTTTCTGAGGGGCTTTTCTGGAAAGTGTGGCGGCTTTTTTATGCCATTAAGAGTTCCTGAAGGGTTTTTGGAAAGTGAATTGGCCGTTTTATCGGCTTTTGGAACGTGAAGTGGCTGTTTTATCGGCTTTTGGAAGGCGTAGCGGCTGTTTTTATCGGCTTTTGGAAGGCGTAGCGGCTGTTCTATCAGCTTTTGGAAAGCGCAGCGGCTGTTTTATCGGCTTTTGGAAGGCGTAGTGGCTGTTTTATCGGCTTTTGGAAATCGTAGTGGCTGTTTTATTGGCTTTTGGAAATCGTAGTGGCTGTTTAATCGGCTTTTGGAAGCGTAGCGGCTGTTTTATCGGCTTTTGGAATGCGTAGCGTCTGTTTTTTTATCGGCATTTGGAAATCGTTGCGACTGTTTTATCGGCTTTTGGAAAGCGTAGTGGCTGTTTTATCGGCTTTTGGAAATCGTAGCGGCTGTTTCATCGGCTTTTGGAATGCGCAGCGGCTGTTTTATTGGCTTTTGGAAGGCGTAGCGGTTGTTTTATCGGCTTTTGGTTGGCGTAGCGGCTGTTTTTTATGTCATTGGCATATGCTTTTAGAGTAAGTTAACTGTTTTAGAATGAATGGTTTTTTTAGATTATCCTGTGTCATTTATGTTCTTTTAAACCATTGAAACACTTCCGAGGGTAATCATGTACGAAGTTTTCATGTGCATATTTGTGAATCTTTAAAGGTATTTCAACTTATGGGATCAGCTATGAGTACAGGCTTTAACGACATCCCGATATACTTGAATGAATGTTTCAGGTGTTTCAGAGGAATTTTTAGAAAATTGTAGCATGCAATTTCAGGGTATAAGTACAGTTGTATTTTATTGGTGAAATTTACATCTATGCGGGTATTTCGGGTCTTGGTATGTATGTAATCCGTGTGTTTGGGGTCCAGGAATTTTAATGCACCTTTATAAAACTTTCGAATGTATTTTAAGTATTGAAATGGATGATAATGCATGGAAATGTTGTGTAATCTATTATTTTTCACTTTATTGATTTTTTAATTGATACATGACATTCATTCCAGCAAAATAACTATTAGCATGCCGTTATACATTATGAGTGAATAAATACAATACCTGTCAATAAATGTCAATGTTATTTTTATTAAATAAGGTTGTTATTTTTTACTGTATTCATGAGATCAGTATGATAAAAGTCTATTTGTTTCATTTCCAGAATCAATGAAATTATATGATGAAGCAATAAGTAAAGTGAATTAACTGTCCTCTTGCTTTTTCATAATCAGATATTTTGCGAATACTATGAGTCTTTTTCCCCCACAAAAATAATGATGTGTATATGATTTCATTATTACATTTTTTATCAGTCACACCATAGTATTCACAGAATAATCCAACTTGTCACTGCTGCATTGTGATTCGCTGATCTTGAAGCATTGGTGGCGTTTTCATCTGTCGACGTGTGAAGATGTGGATATTTCGCTCTTTCAGAAGCGAACTCAGTGGACATCATTATGGTATTCTTGGCGTTCTTCTTATTTGTTGCTTTTCCTAGGAGTCTGAAACATAACAAATGAACTATTAGTTGTCATGATTTGAAAGATAAATGCTAGGTGTCCTGAAAGAAATACATCGTTATAGGATTAAAGATAATAAGGTGATGTCTTTTAGGCGTGAATGATCTTTAATGGGAATATCGCTATTAAGAGAAACAGTAACTAGAGCAATGTTCAAATAATGTAAGAGTAATTCTCACCTTTTTGTATTTTTACTCGATGGAGACAATGGCTGATGGATATAATATACATTGCAGGCATTGAGCGATAGGATGGGGGCCTGGGTCTTTTGCTGTGTTAAAGATGAATCGTTGCTGGCAGTCCTGAAACATTACACATTGTGTTGAAAGAATTGCATTTATCATTGTAATAAGTGTTCTGCTGTAGAGAACTAGAAGTGAGTGACCTCATATTGGCAATTATTAGTAATGTTTTTATATTGTTCTATGATTCTAATATTTGATAGAATAATAGCCATGATAATGTTACCTTGTTTCTTTCCTTAGTTTGGCCCTGTCCAGGATATATATTAATGAAACTGTGAAGGCATGAATGTGAGTGTGAACATTGCTGGCTGTGCGTTGTCATGTATGTAGGTATGTATGTATGCTGTATTTAGAGTGACTGAGAGTTTTTTTGTTTGTTTTTATTGTGGGTTGTTAAGGTGTTTTCTTCTACCGTGGGAGGGGATGCGGACTAATGGGGGTAATGGAGGTAGGAGAGGTTGCATATGTTCAAAATTTAGCCTTCTCCGTGTGACACGTCTTCGAATCGCGTGTACATTTCTGGAATGGGGTGGTGAAGATGATAATGGTATAATGCCTGATAGTGGTGAAATATGCTGTGGTTGTGATGATAATACGTGGTTGTGTTTTGTTTTTTTCGGAGTCGGATGAGTGAGATCAATGATCTCTATGTTATTCTGATTAATGGGGGGTGGTGAAATCTCAATGATATGAATTGTGGTTTGGGATGATATTGATCTAGGACGTGTAGTAGTGGTGGTGGTGTTGGTGGTGGTTTGGGAATGCAAATCGTATGGATTGATGTTTTGTTGTCGGATGTTTGTGAAATGCTGATGTCTTCGTGTGAAAAGATTTGGTTCAGAGGGTGGGCAATGTCTTCGTGTGAAAAGATTTGGTTCAGAGGGTAAGCAATGTCTTCGTGTGAAAAGATTTGGCTCAGAGGGTGGGCAATGTCTACGTGTGAAAAGATTTGGTTCAGAGGGTGGGCAATGTCTTGGTGTGAAAAGATTTGGTTCAGAGGGTGGGCAATGTCTTCGGGTGAAAAGATTTGGTTCACTGTCTGCGTATTGGTTGAATTCCTGGTGATTATTATACTGTGATGAGCGTTGATCTAACTGGACTAGATCCTTGAGGAATTTCTCCATAATGGAGATGTCGCAAGCGACTGCTGCGCTGTAGGGTTTGCTTTTCACTGTATTCTCCATTTCTAGAGTACGCATAAAAAGAAAAATGCAAATTAGGGAATCTTTCATATTGGATAGCTTATTCATGTAATAATGCATGTAATTGCTTAAAAAATTGAAGCAAGAAGATATGTAAGAATCTAAAAATTGAATTTAATTTCGCTACAGATGCTAATTAAAAATAGAGAAAGTAAAAATCAATTATAGAAGCATCATAAGTATTACAGTCTCGATTATCTCTATCGTGATATTATTGATGGCTGAAATCGATGTGATTATTTATGATTAATATATAGCTCCCTCAGTGTATGCATTTAGCCTACCTATATATATGAAGCGCTTCAAATATCACTCGGGTGTAGTTAAGTAGTTGTAAATTTGTTGCTAAAAAGAGAAATATTTAATGCCTTGCATTGAAAGGATAATGACAATTGAATAGCCGAATGATAAGACAACGTAAGGAATTTCTTACCTTGCAAAGTGTATATCCAATTGATGAAGAAAATGAAGCACTCTTTTCCAAAAATAGTAGTGATGCACTTCAATAAGTTTTTAGTGCTCTTTGTGGTTTCTGTTCAGAAACTGGCACAAGTAAGGAGTCCCTTTATGAAAAATGTGAAGTGCGGGGCAATGTAGACGCTTTATATGGTGCGTCTTTCAATATCACACCCGTTCCGCGTGGGCTAAGGAAAGAAAAAATCATTTTTAGTAGCTTATACCAGTTCATTGGTGAGAAACAGGGAGGGATGAAGGTCACATGTCCCCTGACAATCTGGAAATGTATACAATTTTCTATTATTATTACCTAGACCGCATAAATGAGTATAAAACTATAATAGAAACATGAGGGTGTCATTTAAATGTTTCTTGCTATAAGAATAGTGACGTGTCCGTAAATGTCTCTTAACTTAACTCTGGGGTCTCTGCGAGAAAAAAAGAGCTTTAATGGGGAATTCATTGGCTTGCTATACAGAACCCTATCCTTATTGAATGCCGCCAGCATAGGGATGAGATCCATATCCTACGTGCATCTGAGAGGGAGGCTTTAAATGAATGATAAATGCCAAAAGTTAACTCGCATTATTTTACGCTGTGAACATGTATACGGGTGGGAGCCCTATGTTTTCGTGAGAACTGTTAAGCTAAATTATGCTTAGACAGGAAACTGTAAATCTTCATGAACTTAAGTAACTTAATGTTGGGAACCTTTTGATGATTGCAGCTGCCTTTTGGTGTACTGTTAATGTAATAATAAAGGCAGTGTTCTATTACCTTGTATGAATCATACACCTCGTGGGAAAAAGATGCAAGTCATCTTTCCCGCTGTTATAACTAAGTATTTTAAATTTCTCTACTACGTAGAGTAAGTAAGGGAAGTATTGTATTCCACGCAAAAATTCGATAACAAGATTTCAGCGGATATTTATGTTTTGAGGTCCCTGTTTTATTGAGAACTATTTTCGATATATTGCTTGTTATTCCCTTAAATTTTCCAATAATTATATTTTTCTCGAATTCGTTATTCATGTTTTTATGTCCTAGACATGCAAAGAGAATGGAATGCGTCACATAGCAACCAGATCTTAAAAGATTACACTAATGCTTAAAGCCTACCATATTCCTCTTGCACCTACAAGAAGAAAAGGAAAATAAGCGTTTGTAAAAAAAAACGTTTGTACAAGAGTAGAGAAAGTCATGTGAGTGTAACATATGAGAATGTTGTAAATGTGATTCCTTTTTATTTCACTGTACATACACCTTGTAACAGTGTAATTAGCTACCTCTATAAAGAAACGTTTTTTC
This sequence comes from Deroplatys truncata, assembly GCA_030765065.1. Classification (NCBI taxonomy): domain Eukaryota; kingdom Metazoa; phylum Arthropoda; class Insecta; order Mantodea; family Mantidae; genus Deroplatys; species Deroplatys truncata. Next base: position 401,585,794 of record CM060990.1, on the reverse strand, counting down.
ATTATAGTTTAATGTGTGTTTGAATCTCGTGCAGTTTTCAATTAAAAATCAATAGCAGACTGGATACTGTCGGTATCTATACTGCCAGATATGAATTACAAGTGTTAATTCTGTAGCCTTCTGGCCTCTGCCGGGAGAATGTGAACTTTTAGTAGGGACGACTTTGACAATAGATGCTCGTCTCCCCGCCGCCCTTATACGAAGGGTGAGTCAATAGCCTTAATCACCGGCATTATAGGGGACTGTCTGTCCCAAAAATTGCTATACATATACTGGTGTAGCGTGTTAAGACTGATTATGAGTGGGTATGTGTGTGTATGTGTGTGCATGAGAGAGAGAGAGAGAGGGGCGATATATTGTCGTAACCTCTAAACACTAACTCATGGGAGGTAGACCTACTCGCAACAGATACTTAATACATACATATTTTTGATAACCGTGTACTCTTTATCCATAGTAGGGTGAACGTTCTTTCGGGATACACTATACCTCCATGATTGAAACTCCCAGACATAGGGGAGCGACAGAAGAGTCGGGCAATCGTCTTTTAAACTTACACATGGAGGGAGACCTCGCTCGTATACATACACGGTTTTGTGAAAATTAAACCTTTTGATTTTTAAAACTTTTTCCTTCGTTAGGTGTGTTCGCAACAAAAATTGAAGCTCGTCTCACCGTAATAAAGTGGCATACTTTAGTTACCGAACACCGTATACTAGCCATCCTAAGATGTCTTTCGGAACTCTCCTCTATCTTGTTATTCGACCCGTACAAAGCAACAACTGTCGGCAATGAACTCTTACATGGTGAAAATGAAACCTTTTGATTTCTAAAACATTTTCCTTCGTTAGGCGTGTTCGCGACAGAAATTGAGGCTGGTATTTTTATGTGCTGTATATAAGTTACGTGATTATAATTAACGCTGTGTACTTTATGGTGGCTGAACCATGTCTCATAGCTGGCTGGAAATGCAGACATTATTTTGATTACCTCCCCCACCTAAAGCCAGTACTTTTCTTGAGGAGGGACGCGACTTTTAAGTGTTTCTTGCACTAAAAGCCACCACGTGGTCATGTAAACGACCCTCACAATTACCAATTCCACCAGTATCCTTGATTTGATGGTGAACATACGTGTCGTTTAGGTCGGGTCTTCCTCTAAAAGCCGGCACGTGGAAGGGAAATTGTCCCTTAGGTCGGTTCTTGTGCCAGAACGCTCATGTACTTTAGATCCCCTTTCCTCTAAAGACCAATTAAAGCCAATTACAACCAATTAAACCAATTAAAGCCCCTTCCAATACCACAGATCACGTGACCTGTGCCAGAATTCTCATGTTATTTGGGTCGCTTTTCCACTAAACCCTGTTTTACAAAATTGTCCCTTAGTTCGCTTCTTATGCCAGAACTCCCTATTAAACCCTACTCATCACAAATGCTACCTGATATGTTGGTCGTATAGCACTGTGAAACCAGGATGAGAAAAGTAGCACGTTTAGCAACGGCCTATGCTATTGCTAAAGTATGGATAAATGCGCCATTGTAGTATACAAGTAGTGATTGAAATGAAATTGAGTTTTATTTATGTACATTCCTTAACTAACATAGTCCTTATAGTTCCATTCAACATTGGACGTGAAAGACCGGAAATTTTGCTCATAGGCCTCTTTATCAGACTTCAGTTTCTTTTACGTGCCGACACGGGATCACGGGCTTTTCTTCCCTTCCGCAGGAAGACATGCTATGGACTTTTATGCCCGAAAAAATCCTTCGCCTTTTTCGGTGATAATACAACTAAGCACAAGTGTGTGACCAACACAGAAAGAAGGAAACACGTAACAAAATAATAATAAAAGAATAAAGCTTATCACTCGTAATTGGAAGCGTTAGCTATGATACACACATATCTGGAGTTATCTAACTCTCAATTTATAACAAATATTCTGGAAAATATATACTAGTTTAAATTAATAATGTGAGGTATATATCGAAGATGGAAGGAAGAAAACAAAGGTTAACATGAGAAAGTATGTTATCACCGAGATTTGAAACTAGGTTGCTAGTGCTTAAAACGCGTGCGTTACCACTGAGCTATATAAGCTTGGGCTGCCAAAGGCGTGTTGCCACATCCATACATACGCTATAACAGCAGCCATGGTTTTTATGGCAACGTGATTTATTTACTATGTCAGGTTATTTGATAACTTATGCTTCAAGTCATTGGTTGTTTGGGTCGAATGGGTTTTGCATAAATACCAATGAATACCATCAGGCGGAAATACTTTTGGGTTCTGTTGCCACACTGGCTAACGAAGAATGGGAAGTTTGGCCGCACCGCCCCTGGTTCTTTATCAGGAACAAATACAAATGCGAGACATGATTCAAGATGCAGCCTATTTGTGTCTTCGACAGGCAATAACGTATGCCACAAAGACGGTTAATAAAGTGTAGCTGCATGCTGGAAAAATGCATTTGTGTAAACTGCGCTGCAATACGAATTGGGACCTTCATTTTTCCATGACTGTGAATAATGGACTCCTCACTCATTGGAGCCTAACTCCTTTGGAAAGTAGTAACGAATATACCGTGCGATGGTTCAGTATCTGGTTAATATGTCCTCTCATGGGAAATGGACATAAATCTAAACCTGCGACCGGCGTATAGGCCTTCAAATCACAAAAATGTGCTAGTTGTGAATAATATCCTGCAAAACCTCCTGCGAAATTGAATTTAAATAAAAACACTCTCATACTGTCATTAAAATCAAAATTGACGATACAAGAAGTGCAGCAATGTGCAAGAGTATACTGTCAAATTAAGTTGTCACACACTAATAAATAGAAACCAATACCAACCATACAATCACTCATCATTGACGTCCAGTTCCGGTCTATGTTTTCAGTTTAATTACAGCGAAGCAGAGCAGTGTTGTAGCATAGTAATAACATGCAAAGATGGAATCAGTCTGTAGTATCGTTTAAGCTTTAAATGTAATAGACATTTCAAAAGTGTAAGGGAAACGTGTTTTGAATGTGGAGTTCCGATTATCTTACCCATTTATTGTTGAAAACAAGTCTAATAGCGACGTGCGTTGTATAACATTTTGAGCGTTGTTTTCAGTATTGAATTGTAGTAGAAATGAAATGTAACATGTGCTGACAGTGAAACTAAAACTTGCTGATAACGCTGCTGCATCCAGCTCATCTTTGACATCTTTCTTCCAAGACATCTGAACATATACTGGCAGCCTCGAAGAGAGTTTCACATTTCACACTATTCAATATAGTAAAACATTTCGCTGAATGGACTGCACATCCAAACTATTACAGAAGTGATTTGAATCTGAACTTCTGTGCTAAAACAAACATGATCAGTCTATTTGCCGTTTAATAAGGAAAAAGCGCTTGGAAAAGGCGAATTATGCTACTCTGTATAACTGTTTATCAAACCAGAACTCGAAAATATATTTCCCCCCTTATAATAGTTGTTTTTATTATAAGAAAGGAGAACAAGGGAACAAATGTTACAGAAACTGCTGATACCGATTCCTCATTTGTGCTATAAATATTGGAGGATCATCAGCTCTAAAATAAAGTAGTTGGAACAGCTAACACTACTACAAACTTGGTAGTTCATCCATAAAGGCATCTTCTGTGGTGTAGTGGTTAGCATGCTTAGCCTGTAATACCCGAGGTCACGGGTTCAAACCCAGTGGAGGGCGATAATTTTTTCGGGCGTAAAAATCCTTAGCATAGCTTCCCTCGAAAGGGAAATAAAACCAGTGGTCCCGTGTTGTAGATTTACGGCACGTAAGTGAACCTCAAGCCTGATAAATAACCCTTTGAGCAAAATTACTGCTCCTTCACGCCCAATATAGAATAAGACGCAAAGGACCACAGCAGTTATAGTATCCATAAATAAAACTCCATTTCTCATCCAGAAAACATGTAATAATGTGTATTATATAATTCAGAAGTTGCATAAGAGATCAATTATTGGACTATGGTGTAGTGTTCACATTGTTAACAATTCTGTACAAGCTGCAGTGAATTGTCTTCCAATTTAGCTTGAAAGTGTACTGCAGAAGATGTATTCCTTTTTTCATTTATACACCGTATGTGAGGCCTTTCTTGATGGAATTTTGCAATTTTGTAGATATTGACTATGCTAAATTATTGGTTACAGTTGGACAGGATGGCTCTCCATGTTAGGTTCAGTTGAACGGGTGTTGAAAACTGTATCCTATCCTGAAATCCTATAAATTCTATTTTCAATCACAACACAGACTTCCAACTGTAAACAAACATTTATTTTTCAAAATTGAAGACCTGAGTGCAAGAACCAGATAATGACCAATTTTTGTTAACTTTAGGTTTTTATGCCAAATTGAAACCACGTATACTGTCCATCTGTCCCTATAAGCATTTTAACAAATTACTGTTACTTTACTCACTAGATGGAGTTTAAGTTTCAGCTGAGCCTACTTTGAGTGCAAGAAGTAAATAATAAGCGTAAGTATCCCATTCTAGCATTCAGTTATTATCTTGCATTGTCACTGACAAAATGATGGCAGAGAATAGTGAAGCAATGTTGGCTGATGATAATTCAGATTTCGATTCAGAGGTAAGCAAGTAATAGCATGTGTTTACTAAATACACTTTATTAGTAATTTTATTACTATTTAAAGACTATTGTTAGAGTAACAGGTTTGTTGTAATCTGAATGTTGATAATATTGTGATATTTTAGGTACCGGTGCCAAGTTCTGTTGAATATTCCCTGGCAAAGCCCAGTAAAACAGCAAGAAATGAAGACAATTGGAGTAGAAATGTTATAAAAAGGAATATCTTGCATGCAGAAAAGTGTGTTTCAACAACAGGAAAACTTATTCCTGCAAAGACAGTTGCTCAAGATAGTGCATGTAAACGAAATGCACATCCAAATTCCCATATGAAATTAAGCAGGAAATTCCTAAAGGTTTCAATAATCTCAGTGATAAGAACACTCAGGATGCATACTTGTTGGGGTTAATTATCTATCATAATGTTCAGAGGTTAGTCTAGTCTTTAATGAATTAGAATTAATTTACATTCAAATATCAATAAAAGAGTACTGCTACTAATATATAAATAGCGAAATCGGTATATAATTGCCGGTAATCTTGAACTTTTTATGGGAGGCGTTCTAATATGGATTTTAAATTGAGGAAAAATACGGAATTGGCTACCGGAAGGAACGGTACTGAAAGTGATGATGAAATTCAGCTAAATGTAAAAAACAGGGCTGCATCATTTAAATACAAGATAATTCTCATACAGAAATAATGTCTTGCATGTAGTATAGGTATATTATTCCGCGTGCTGTGTTATATTTCTTAAAGCTAATCATCATCTCCATCATCTTTATTATTATTTATTATTATTATTACTATTATTATTATTATTATTATTATTATTGCTTAACCTAGAGTTCATAGTCCCTATCTAACAAAATTTAATCTTGATTTGCTATATCAGGTATGCATTGCAGGTTGTGAATACGTCTGCAACTCAGGATTTTGCAACCTAAAGGGCGTAAAAAAGAGAAGAGTAGAACGACCAACTCAATATAAGCTTCATTATCCCACCAACAGATTATCGAGGGAAACACACTTCGAGATCAAACAAAATAAAGGGTAACACTGTACAACAGATCTGTGAACACATAAGGAGTGTTCCTGCACTGTTCACTCCTTACTCCAGAAACTCAAGTAAGAAGAAGTATCTGAATGCATATTTAAATGCGATAAAAATAAATATTCTATACCTGGACAAATTTTAACCACAGTCATCTCTACCTAAGAGAAGCAAATCTAACTTCAAGCCTAAGGTTGCTTATGAATTTTACCTTAATGTGCTTTATACAAAGTTGAATCTTTCTTATGGATTTCCGCGGTCAGACACTTGTGAAAAGTGTGATATCCTTTAGCCGAATTTAGAAAAGCAAAATGACGGATATACAGTAAGAGCTTTAGAGGCAGAAAAACACATGCATATGCTCAAGGCTCAGAAATTCTATAATGTCCTCAAGCAAGTAATGAACACCTGAGTTCGTTCAGCGTGATATAGCCATCGAAGGTTTGTGCTTTGATTATCAGCAAAACCTTGAAGCTTCTGTAGTGACTACAAGTGAGCTGTTCTAAAAAGCAACTTTGGGTATTCAACATGGGCATATTTTCTTGTACAACCAGACCGTCGAAAAGTACATGTATGATGCAACTTGCGGAAGGAAGTGAACAAATGAAGCTGTTTCAATTTTGAAACATTACATAGAGAACTATATTGATGATATGCAGATGAGAAAGTTAAAACCGTGCATCTCTTTGTGACAACTGCACGGGGCAAAACAAGAATATGTTGATGGTGCAGCATTTAAACGGATATACTGCTTTGGAAGGATTTAGTATAATATATCACAATTTCCCATAACGGGGACACTCATTCATGCCTCGTGATCGAGCATTTGCATAAATTGAGAAAATCAAGCGAAAGAAAGGGTGTGTCCTTGTGACCGAAGCGTGATATGATATTGTATCACCAGCATCAAAGACATTTACAGTAGTAAAAGTCGATCAGAAAATCATATTAGACCTTAAAGGACATCTCCACACATTATTAAAGAACATAACAAAGAATAACAATGTATCATTTGCAATCAGTAAATATCGTCAGTTTATTTATGTAAGGAAGTCAGTATCCGTTTCTGTTGCTCAAGACACACCTATTCACTCTAAATTTTGCATATTTCAGACATAGCGAAACCTTAGCTTACATCGCCCCAGGGGCTCACTTTATGTGAGTGCGGGTTTGGCGCACCAGGGGTCCCGAGCCACTCATCGCACTCGTCATCCCTTCACCCTCGTCCGGTCCAGATGGGTTCGTACTCGTGACTGGGGGACAAAAGGTATGCTCTCGTGCGTTCTTTGCATTTCGTTCCATGCCGCCTCTCGCCATCGTTTCTTTCTTCTCTCGTCTATTTCCGACCATTTTACACCACGACCATCCGCACATCTCGCTTTCTTCCTCGCCGGCTTACCTTGCGTACGGAAACGACCACGCACATTTTTGGTTTATTTACGCATTCTTCTTTCTTTCAATCCTCCGTGGACACAGCCTAACGGATACCCCCGCACTGTGTGGGCAGCTGGGTGAGTGGGTAATGGCGTCATCCCCACCATCCGGGGTCGTCATGTAGGGTGTGTGTTCATGTCCACTGTTCAACTGCAGTCCTGCGGGGGGCCATTGCATGTGATGCTGACTTCCCACGGTCAATGGGGCCCTCAGTCTATGTTCTGGGAGGTGTAACCCTAGGGTGAGATTGGTATAGATAGTCCACTCACCCAAGCCGGGTTAACGCCCGGGAAGTTAGAGCCCGAGGTCGGAGACGGTTGCAATGTTGGAGGATTACTTTCTCAATGGAGCTCCTTTTCTCCGTTATTAATACAAAGCGCCGAAAAGTGTTTGTAGCAGAAGTAGCACCACCGACATCTCGTTGTTACTTGGTAATTACCCGAACAGAGGAAGGGGAAACATTTCAGAAGGTGAACGCTTTTATAATACAGAAGGGCATTGATTATATTACAGGTCCGGTTAAGACCTGCACTCGTCTTCGTAACGGTTCATTTTTAGTCCAATGCAAATCCCATCGGCAAAGTATGACGTTGTTGCGCGCCGGGCTTCTCCACGGTTATCCCATCCGGGGTGAGAAGCACCTCACATGAATTCCTTTCGAGGCGTCGTTAACACCCATAGCTTCGATGATATGTCGGACGAAGAAATTGTTGAATATCATCCTGAACAAACGGTTACAGCCGTTCATCGAGTGCAGGCTAAGCGCGACGGGGTGTTTGTACCCACTCGTACCCTGTTTATAACTTTCGATGGCGTCGATTTGCCCACTAGTGTTTCAGCAGGGTGCGAGCGAATTGCGGTGGGGTCCTATATTCCTAGAACTCTGCGTTGTTTTAAATGCCAACGCAAGTCTCTTGCAAGAATGCCGTTTCCATGTGTGCCTCTTCTAGTCAGCCCTCACACGATAGTACCTTTTCATCCGCGACCGTCTGCGTTAATAGCAAAGGGTCCCATTCTGCGTCATGTGCTGACTGTACGCGGCACTTGGACGAAAAGGCGATCCAGGAGATGCGGAAAAAGGAGAAACTCTCCATCGCCGAAGCCCGGAGGCGTTTCCATGCGCGCCAACCTATGCTTCTGCGATCGGGTACGTTCAGCTCTGCTGTTGCTTCCCCAGTACCACGGAAGGAAGCCGAAACTCAGACCTGTACCATGACTGCATTCACCGACACTACCATCTGACCATCCATCTCTGGCACAGTCATTAAGCCATCCAAACCTGTTCCTAAGGTGCTGAAGTCACAAGGCACTGATAAGAAGTCCAAGCAGAAACTTCGTAAGGAAGATTTTCTTAAGGACCCTCCGCGTGCGCGCGGTAAGAAACGTTCACCTTCTGCTCCTCCGAGGTAGCAGTCCCAGGACAAGCTGCGCTAAGTAGCCCCCTTCACCCATTGCCACCCAGAACAGATTCTCGGCGCTTGAATCGGTTTCTGGCACTGAGCGCGTGGGCCATCCCTTCGAGAAGCCTATGTATTCTGACCAACTGCATACCGAAGTCCGAACACCAAGATTAAGCAAAATGTTATTTTGAGCCGCCCTTCTAAGTAGACAGTTTATCCCTTTTATTGATGGCTATCCTAACCTGGTATTTACATGGTGTACAATCCCATAGGGCGGAACTTTTATTGCGTTCCCGTTCACCTATGGTCGAATGTTTGCAGGAGACCAAGCTTCGCCCACACGATACCTTTGATCGCCGAGTGCATTATCCGGTTCGCTACGATAGTGCACCGGATGAAGGTACATCTGCTCATGGAGGTGTCCTGATATTAGTGCGTAACGACGTTCATTTTCAGACTCTCACACTTACGTCCGAGGTGCAAGCTGTTACCGCTAGGATTCAATTACCCGACTTTTTCTTTTCTCTTTGCTCCGTCTATTCACCTCCATCGTCTCCACTCGCTAACGCGGATATTCGAGATTTCCTGTCCACTCCCTCAACACCATTTCTTCTGTTGAGATATTTTAATGCTCATCACCTCTGTGGGGTTCGCAAACAGCTTGTGCAAGGGGAAGGCTTCTTTCCGTCATTTTTCATCAGTAAACCTCTCCATCCTCAATACTGGTGAGCCGACATTTCTTTCTGATTCTTCTGGTACATTCTCTCACTTGGACCTTGCCGTTTGCTCAATGCAGGATGCTTGGCGTCTGCAGTGGAACGTCGTTGCTGACACCTACTCCAGAGTTCATTATCCCTGCATCGTGTATCTTCTGCCTCACCACGTCCAGCGTTCAGAGCGCCTACCTGGCAATTCCTTAAAACCGACTGGAGACTGTATTCCAGCCTCGTGTCTTTTGTGGACCAGCCCTTCACTGGCTAACTAATGGTGCAACACCTTAAGTCAACGATACTATCTGTCGCCGAACGCACAATTCACCGTTTGTCCTCCCACCCTCGGCGTATTCCTGTACAGTGGTGAATCGAGGAATGTCGGGACGCCGTTCGTGCTTGTACAGCTGCACTTAGGGTGTTTCGGCGACACGCTACACTTGATAATTTGGTTATTTTTAAACACTCGCGCTCCAGGGCTCGTCGCACTATTCAGGAGAGCAAGCAGGGATCCTGGGATCGTTTTGTCTTTTAATCGCTTCACGCGTTTCTCTGTTCTTTGGGATAAACTTCATCGCTTCTCCTGTAAAGTGCCGCATTGTGCTGTGTCTGGCCGCCAAGTTTCCAATGCCAACCAGTGGATCCGGCTGCCATTGCTAACACTATGGGTGCTGCCTTTGAGGCGGTTTCCAGTTCTGACAATTATTCCGCTGGGTTTCGCACTCTCAAACACCGGCTGGATTCCGTGACCTATAGTGATCTGTCTCCAAATCAGGAGTGTTATAATTCACTTTTCACAATGAGAGAGCTGGAGCACGCCCTCGTTTTATCTAGGCACCCACTCCTGGGCCGGGCGGCATGCATGTCCTGATGTTAAAGAGCCCTTTAGCCGACAGTAAGCTCCTTCTCTTGCAGGTCTATAACCGTATTTGGCAAGATGGCGTTTTACCTTCCGTTTAGCGGGAAGCAAACGTTGTCTATATTCTTAAGTCTGGGAAGGATCGCCAGCTACCTTCCAGCTACCTCCCTATCTCCCTCACCAGTTGCATTTGCAAGATGATGGGGCGCATGATCAACGGGCGGTTGACATGGTGGCTTGTGTCTCAGAAACTTCTAGGGAACGCTCAGTGCGGCTTTCGTGGCCATCCCTCTACCGTGGATCATCTGGTGTCTCTGTCGACGCATATTATGAATGGATCTTTAGGAACCTGTCAAACAGCTGAGTTTTCTGACCTGGAGATTAGTTACCACACTTGTTGGAGGGACGGAATTTTACGTACACCACACTCATGGAATTTAGGCGGTCGTTTTCCCATACTTCTTCCGGAGATTATGACGGATCGCGTCTTTCTTGTACGTGTGGGCTCGGTTTTATCTAGTCTTTTTATTCAAGAGAACGGTGTACCTCAGGACTCTGTACACAGTGTCACTATTTTTTCGATTGTTATCAACCCCATTGTGAAATGTGTTACACCTGATATTTCATCGTCCCTTTTCGTTGACGATTTTGCCATTTATTGTAGTTCGCGTTGGACCTATCTGCTCGAACACCGTCTCCAGTGCTGTATCGGCCGTCTCTACGCTTGGAGTATCGCCAACGACTTTACTTTCTCCGCCGAGAAATCTGTCTGTTTCAATTTCTGGCTCCAGAAGGCTTTCCCTTTGCCCTCTCTCCATCTTGGGCTGGAAAACCTTCCATTTGAAGACGACGCAAAATATTTGGGGTTGATATTTATTCAGAAGTTGATCTGGACTTCGCACATTTTGCTTTTAAAAGCAAAGTTATGCCGTTCCCTTATTCTTTTAGGAGTTTCAAGTGGCACTTCCTGGGAAGCACATCGGACCGTCCTTCTGCGACTTTATCGGTCTTTGGTCCAATCCAAGGTTGAATACGTGTGCATTGGTTATTCATCGGCGCGTCCATCCGTTTTTCGTCGCTGGAATGTCATTCACCATCGTCGCATAGGTGTCGCTACAGGGACCTTTCCAACTAGCCCTTTACCCAGCCTGTATGCTGAAGCTGCAACGCCCCCGTTGTCCTTCAGGCGTGAGATGCTTTTGTGCATCTATGCCTGTCGACTCTCCAGCTTCCTGACCACCCGTCATTCGAGTTATTTTTCGAGGATTCGCTTGGTCGGCAGTATTTCGTTAGCTCCTCTGCTTTGTTCCCTACAGGGGTTTGATGTCGCCAGCTTCTTCGATATTTGGACGCAACGCCAGCGCCGACTCTTCCCAGGGGGAAAACGCGGTTTCCTCCATGGTTACGCGCTGAAGTCCACTGTAACTTAGACTTAACGTCGATGCCAAAGACTGAGATCCTTTCTTCAGTCCATAGATAAGCGTCTTTAGAAGTTCAGAACCATTTCGAGGAACATCATTTATATATACTGATGGACCTAAGACTGAGCAGGAGTAGGAGTAGGAGTAGTTGTGGAGTAGGATGTGCCTTTATTGTTGGTCGACGTAGTTTTAACTTTCGTTTGCTAAAGCAATGTTCCATTATTGCCACCGAAATTTTTAGTATTTTTCAATCACTTTTATACATCCAGTGGCACGACTAACGACGCTGTGTTCTTTGCGCAGCCCCTCTGAGCGTCCTTCGGTGTATTAACACGCTGCACAATTACTGCTAACTTGTACAGCGCATATATAATCTCCTCCACTCGCTCGGTGCTTCTGGCACCAGCGTCTGCTTTGTGTGGATTCCGAGTCATGTGGGCGTCTCTGGCAACGAGACGGCGGATGTCGCTGCAAATGGACAATTTTATCGCCCAGGTGTTTTACCTCTATTGTTCCCTCCACTGATTTTTCTGTCATTTTACGTCGTTGTGACCTCTCGCTTTGGCGTGATGAGTGGGCGGCCCATAAGGGAAATATGTTGCGGGAGGTTAAACCTCTCCCGGTTGTGTGGGCCAACTCTTCTTGTTCTTCTCGTCAGGAAAAGGTAATTTTAACACTCTTTCGTTTCGGGATTTGCCTTTATGGTCATAGACGCCTGCTTTGTGGTGACCTCACACCACTCTGTGTGCAGTGTGCGGCACCCTTACCGGTGCGTGACATTTTAACACAGTGTCAGGTTTTAGCACCGTTGCGCATTGATGTGTCTCTGCGTCATGTGTAGGCAACGTTTAGGGAGACGACGCGCATAGCGTAGAATGTAATTTACATTTTATCGGTGATATTGGTTTTAGTCGACGCATTTGATGCGCTGAGCGTCTTTTAGTTGTGTGACTTCAATTTGTGTGTTTTAATGCGGACTCCTCTCCCCGGCGGAGATAAGGCGCTCTTGTCCCTTGGGTTCTACAGATCCTGACAAAACGTTTTACTTTTTTTTGTTTTGTTTCCAATGATTTAGTGAGGTGTTTGCTTGTTTTTTACTCTTTTTTACTATGCGGTTTTGTCCCGTTTTTAATTTTTGGATTTTAAATTTTACACCTTGTAAGGGCGATGATGACCTTCGCTGTTTAGCGCCCTGAAACTTCATCTCATCATCATTATTATCATCATCCTGCACTAACCTTCGTAATGGTTGTACAATGGTACGTACAAAGCAACTCCGATGCACAAAGTAAGTCCTTGTTGTGCGCCACGCTACTCCACGGGTATCCCATCCGTGTTTAGAAGCACCGCACCATGAATTCCTGTCGAGACGTCGTTACCACCCATAGCCCCGATGGTATGTCGAACCATGAACTGGTCGAATATCGTTCCGACCATACGGTAACAGCAGTTCTGCGAGTGCAGATTAAACGACAAGGAGTGTAGGTATTCACGCGTACCTTGTTTATCACTTTCTATCGCGTCGCTCTACCCACGAGTATTTCAATAGGGTACGAACGAATTGCGGCGAGGCCCTATATTCCTAGACCCCTTCGTTGTTTTAAATGCCAACGTTTTGGGCATACGCAAGTCTCTTGTAAGAGTACCGTTTCCATCTATTCCTCTTGTAGTCAGCCCTCACGCGATGGTGCCTGTTCATCATCCCCCGTCTGCGTTATTTGGAAGGCTTCCCATTCTGCCTCATTTGCCGACTATCCGCGGTACTTGGACGAGAAGGCAATCCAGGAGGTCCGGGTAAAGGAGAAACTCTCCTTCGCTGAAGCCCGGAGGCATTTCCATGCATGCCAACCTTCGCTCCTGCGAACGGGTTCATTCAGCTCTGTTGTTGCCTCGCCAGTACCCTGGAAAGGTTGCGAAACACAGATCTGGACCATGACTGCCTTGACCACCACTACCATCCGGCCATCCATCTATGGCTCAGTCACCCAGCCATCTAAAGCTGGTCCTAAGGTGGTGAAGTCACAAGGAACTCATAAGAAGTACAAACAGAAACGTCCGAAGAATCGGTACTGAGCGCGTGGGCCCTCCCTTCGAGGAGCCTATGGGGTCTGACCAACTTCATACCAAAAGCTCGAGCACCAAGGTTAAACAAAAGGTTATTTTGAGCCGCCCATTTAAGTAGACAGTTTATCCCATTTTATTCACGGCTATCCTCACCTGGAATTTACATGGTGAACGATCGCATAGGGCGGAACTGCAACTTTTATTGCGTTCCCATTCACTTATGGTCGTGTGTTTGCAGGAGACCAAGCTTCGACCTCACCATCCTTTTGGTCCCCGAGGGTATACTCCGGTTCGCTATGATCTTGCTCCGGATGAGGGTACTCCTGCATATGGAGGTGTCATGCTATTAGTGCGACACGGCGTCCATTTTCAGGCTCTCGCAGTTACGTCCAACGTGCAAGTTGTTGCCGTTAGACTTCAATTACTCGGCTTTTTATTTTCTATTTGCTCCGTATATTCACCTCCATTGTCTCCCCCTGCCAAAGCGGACATTCGAGATCTCCTGTCCGCTCCCCCAACACCATTCCTTCTGTTCGGAGATTATAATGCCCATCACCCCCAGTGGGGTTCGCCTACGGCTTGTGCAAACGGAACGCTTCTTTCTGACATTTCTTCTCAGTTCAACCTCTTCATCCTCAATACTGGTGAGCGTACTTTCTTTCTGATTCTTCTGGTACATTCTCTCACTTGGACCTTGCCGTTTGCTCCATGCAGTTTGGTTGTCTTCTGCAGCGTAACGTCGTCGCTGACATCCACTTCAGCGATCATTACCCTTGCATCATTTCTTTTTCTCTCTCACCACGTCCAGCATTCCGTAGCACCTACCTGGAAAATCCATAAAGCCGACTGGAAGATAAATTCCAGCCTCGTGTCCTTTGTGGACCAGCCCTTCACTGACGTGAACCAAATGGTACAGCACCTTACGTCCACGATCCTATCTGCCGCCTAACGCACCATTCCCCGTTCGTCCTCCCACTCTCGGAGTATTCCTTTACCGTGGTGGAATGAGGACTGTCGGGACGCCGTTTGCCCCCGTAAAGCTGCACTCAGGGAGTTCCGGCGATACCCTAACTTGATAATTTGGTTCATTTTAAACAATCGCGCGTCAGGGCTCGTCGCACTACTCAGGATAGCAAGAAGGCATCTTGGACTCGTTTTTTCGAGTCTTTTAATCGTTTCAAGCCTTCCTCTGTTGTTTGGGATAAACTTTGTCGCTTCTCCGGTAAAGTGTCGCATTGTAATGTGTCTGGCTTTCAGGTTTCCAATACCACCATAGTGGATCCGCCTGCCATTGCTAACACTCTGGGTGCTGTCTTTGAGGCGGTTTCCAGTTCTGACAATTATTCCGCCGGTTTTCTCACTCTCAAAGACCGGCTTGATTCCGTGACCTATAGCTTTGGGTCTCCAAATCAGGAGTGTTATAATGAATTTTTCACAATAAGGGACCTGGAGCACACCCTTCTTTTATCTAGGCACTTTGCACCTAGGCCGGACGGCATTTATGTCCTGATGTTAAAGCACCTTTCTGCCGCGGTAAACTCTTTCTCTTACAGGTCTATAACCGTATATGGCAAGACGGCGTTTTTTCTTCAGTTTGGCGCGATGACACCATTGTCCTTATCCTTAAGCCTGGGAAGGATCGCCAACTACCTTCCAGCTACCGCCCTATCTCCCTCACCAGTTGCATTTGCAAGGTGATGGAGCGCATGATCAACGGGCAGTTGATATGGTGCCCTGAGTCTCAGAAATTTCTAGCGAACGCTCAGTGCGGATTTCGTCGCCAACGATCTACCGTCGACCATCTGGTCTCTCTGTTGACGCATATTATGAATGGGTTTCTGAGAAAGTCTTAAACAGTGGGTTAACTTCGATGCCAAAGAATGAGACCGCTTCTTTACTCCTTAGATCCGTCTCTTTAGAGCTTCAGGCGCAATTCCGGAACTTTGATTTTATTTATACTGGTGGGTCTAAGACTGATGTTGGATTAGGGTGTGCCTTTGTTTTTGGTCAAAATGCTTTTACTTTTCGTTTGCCGTGGCAAAATTCGATTTTTGCCGCCGAACTTTTTAGTATTTCTCAGTCACTGTTATACGTCCAGCGGTACAACCTACGACACCGTGTTCTTTGCACAGGATCTCTGAGTGCCCTTTAGAGCATTAATGCGCAGTACAATTACCATCCCCTCGTACAGCGCATACATGATCTCCTCCACTCGCTCGGTGTTTCTGGCGCCTGCATCTCCTTTGTGTGGATTCCGGGTCATGTGGACGTCTCTGGCAATGACTATGCGGATGCCGGTGCCAAATCGGCAATTTTATCGCTCAGCTGTTTTACTTCTATTGTTCTCTCCACTGATTTGTATGTTATTTTACGTCACTGTATTCTCTCGCTTTGGCGCGATGAGTGGGTGGCCCTTAGAGGGAACAAGTTTCGGGAGGTGAAATCTCTCCCGGTTGTCTGGGCCACATCTTCCCGTTCTTCTCTTCCGGAAGAGGTCATTTTAACATGCCTTTGTATCGGACATTGCGTTTTTAGCCATAGACACTTGCTTAGTTGTGATCCCGCACCACTCTGTGACCTGAGTGCGGTACCCTTAACGGTGCGTCACATTTTAAAAGAGTGTCAGGTTTTAACTCAACTGCGCGTTTGTGTGTCTCTGCCTGTTGCTATATCCAACGTTTTGGCAGATAACGCGCAGACTCTAGGATGGCTTTTACGTTTTATCCGTGACAGTGGTTTTAGTCGACGCATTTTCTACGCTGAGCGTCTTTTAGCTTTGTGATCTTATATTGTCCGTTTTAATGGGATTTTCTCCCCTGTGGACATATGGCGCTCTTGTGCCTTGATATCTTCTGTTCCTGACACGTAATTTAATGATTTATTGTTTGCTTTTCATGTTTTTATTCTGGTGGTTTTTAGAGTTTGATATGTTTCTTATTGCTTAGACTACGCGGGTTTGTGTCTCGTTTTTTATTTCTGGATTTTATATTTTAAGTTTTCTACGCTGTAAGGGCACTGATGACCTTAGTTGTTTAGTGCCCTTAACCCCCATATCATCATCACCTCTGTTGCTACCTCCACTGATTGTTATGTTCTTTTACGACACCGCATCCTCTCGCTTTGGTGGGATGAGTGGTCGGCCCTCCGGGGGCACAAGTTGCGGAAGGTTAAACCTCTCCCGTTAGTTTGGGGTACCTCTTCTCGTTCTTCTCTTTGTGAAGAGGTACTTTTAACTCGTTTATGAAACGAACATTGCCTTTTTAGTCATAGATACCTGCTCAGTGCTGAGCCCGCACCTCTCTGTAAGCAGTGTGATGCGCGCTTAACAGTGCGTTAGTTTTAACAGAGTGTCAAGTATTAGCTCCATTGAGCGTTCGGATAGGTCTGCCTGTTGGCATAGCCAACGTTTTGGCAGACGACGCGTGTGGTTGCTTTGCGTTTTATAAGTAGCAGTGATTTTAGTCGGCACATTTGATGCGCTGAGCGTCTTTTATATTGTCTGTTTTAATGGAGGCTCTTCTCCCCGGTGGACATATGGCACTCATGTCCCTTGCTTTCCACAGTTCTTGACACGTTGTTTTACTGTTTCTTTGTTTTATTTACCATGGTTCCAGTGGGGTGTAATTTAGAGTTTACTGTCTTGTTTTTAGTGTTTTAGACTAAGCGGGTTTGTGTCCCGCATTTTTGTTTTGGATTTTAAATGTTATACTCTGTAAGGGAGCTGATGACCTTAGATGTTTAGCGCCCTTATACCCCATCACATTATCTCATCATGCTTCTTCAGTCCTTAGATCCTTCTTTTTAGTACTTCAGGCGCAATTCGGGGAATGTCATTTTATATATACTATTGGGTCTAAGTATGATGTTGGAGTAGGCTGAGCCTCTATTTTCGGTCGATATATTTCACCTTTCGTTTACCGTGGAAATGCCTGATTTTTACCGCCAAAGTTTTTAGTGTTTATCAGTGTCTTTTACACATCCAGCGGCACGACTTACGGCACTGTGTTTTTATACGGACTCTCTGGGTGCCCTTCAGAGTATTAACGTGCTGTGCAATTACCATCCCCCATACAGCGCATATATGATCTCCTCCACTTTATGGGTGCTTCTGGCATCAGCGGCTCTTTCGTGTGGATTCCTGGTCATGTAGGCATCTCAGGTAACAAGTCTGCTGACGCCGCTGTTTAATCGGCACTTTTATCACCTAGATGTCTTACCTCTGTTGTTCCTTCCACAGATTTTATGTTATTCTATGTCACCGTATCCTCTCGCTTTGGCGCGATGAATGGACATTCCTCTGCGGGAACAAGTTGCGAAAGGTTAAACCTCTCCCGTTTGTCTGGGGTACCTCTTCTCGTGCTTTGCGTCGGGAAGAGGTAATTTAACTCGTTTACGTATCGATAATTTCCTTTTTGGTCATAGATACCTGCTGCTAATGTAGGTATCATGTAGCTGTTAAATTTTATTGACAAGGGCTTGACAACGACTTCATAACGATCGTCCAAATGTGAGTACCCTTCTAAATCGATGCAAGAGAATTAGGCCACAAAACGCCGGCTAGTAAAGTTTAATTGAGCGTATGTGTAAACATGTGTATTTACAAATGTTTTGAAACCCATTGGCGATATTTTCCCGATACAGGAAGTCCCCCTCCCACTCCTTTTTGTGGGTGAAGTCCACGCCGCTAAAGTTCTAAATATCTGCTCGCGTGGGCTAGATTGATTCATATAATTAAGTGTGTATTCTCTATTTGTATATTAAATGAGCCGCCTAATGAGTTAAACTGATTACAGGTGTAATGACATGTGGCTTAATGGCGAAATATACTGCATCTCTAAGTTGTTGTCAATCAATAAGGCAATGTTCGTCCATGTATAACATCATCTAATATCATTGACTTCAAAGCTTTAAACCGCTAACATGGCTATATCTTCCTCTAGTGTATTGGGTTCCCGATATCACGTACCCTAAATGGCTGGACGCATGCCGTTAATCGAAATACCCCCGTCACATGCGTTTGATTGACTTATATAATTATGTGTATATGAATTCACTCGCGCACCTGGTTGTCGACGTATATGTGTGGTAGCATGTGTATAACTATCAAACTCATTGGTCTTGACCTGTCCAGCAACCCTTCCTCTTGTAATCAAAACGGGCAGCCGGCTTCTATCTAGTAATAACAAGTTTCGATTTACATTTCTCCCCTTACACGACTGCTGCGTGACGTCACTGATAAGTCTCGACCTGTAAACTAACCCGGCTCCGCTCTATCGCCGTCAATAAAACGTGTTAAAACCTGTACACCAACGCCTTCCCTTCGTATTTAAAAACCGCCAGCTGGCTTCTGTCTTGCAAGATGTGAATAACAGCTCTCGAACTGCGTTCCTTCCCATACACACCCGCTGCGTGACATCACTGAGCAAGTTTCTACACTATACAAAGAGTGTTCGTCGGCAGAGCGGTCATTTATTGTTTTGAACGTTCTTTCAGTGATTATCGAAATTGTTAGTCATAATCGTGCAGCTGATTACTGGAACAAGTGTGGGGAAGATTATTATCACTACGTATACTTTCATTACCGAAACCTGCAATGGTTTAATACATTCAATAATGTGTACTCAATCGTAGTATCATGATCAGATGACTACATTGGAAGTATGTACAGAGAACTGTCCTGTTTATCAAAGAGCGAGCATGTAACTAACCTTTTGTCTATAATTCAGTAATACATTCCGTGTATTTTCAATGAAATATAACTTGAAGTTATTTTATTCTCACAGAGAAAACCGCATGGAGGAGAAGGACTTTACTGATGTCGATGAAGTTGATGTTTTTGTATCAAAACACCTGGCTGATTGTAATACAGAGTCGTGTACCGGATACATGCATTCTGTACTTTGTATTAACCCGGTCCAACACGAACGCATGACATTCTTCCTCCTATGTAACGACAACCTCGAGGTCTATCAGCGCAGGAAGAGAAAACTTGAGTAAATAGTAAAAATACTAAAGCAAATTACATATCTATTTATTCCTATCTCTCTCGTATCTAACTGAAAATTAAATTATTGCAGAGTTTGAATGACCATGTCCAAGATATAATTGCCAATAGAGGAGCTCGATCCTGAGAGACGTGATGTTGATATAGTTGAATATCCAATCGCTTATCATTGATGACGTCCCTTGGTTCCCCGCCATTACTGCTCCTGATGATAAAGCTACAAGGGTTGAGGTGTGGATAAATCAGACGAGTCCAGATTGCTTGCTAGAAATACAGTCAGAACCTCGCAATTCCTTGAAGTGAATTTGACACTCTTTAATCATACCTTTTTTGTTACATGTGAAGGGGATTTTTTAATGTATGTATTTCTCTTTCAGGCACATGAAATCATTTACTAAACCTAATTCTAACACTGTTTTGAATATATGCTACAGTGCTATGAGGATGGTGCGGAATAAATGGAAAATCGAGACCGACCAGAAAAATCAGAAGCGGGGATGTAAGAGGAGGATCCTCAATGAATGTCCCATGGTCTTCTTATTCATTGAAGATAGCCTGCATTTGCAGGAGGAGCATTCAGAATCGATTACTCATGCTTGATGACGTCAGCATATTCCCCCCCCCCATACCGCGAACATTGGACTATACTATGACACCTCCTCCCTCTACATTAATTGTGAAAGTGATAAATCATTTGTTTGTCTTACAAAATCAGACTGGGACATGATATCCCAAAACATTCAAATTATTGAGGATTACCTAGAACAAGAAAAAACGTTTGCGTGAGATGAATATTGTGATAATGTATTTTATGAACATATTATTACTGTATTTCTTGACAATTCAATTCATAAATATTTGTTTAAATTAGAATGTAATATCTTTAGACATTGACGGTGTAGGGAATCCAAAACGTCTATTGCCCTATATTGAAAAACACTTGAATATTTTAAATGAATTCTATAGATCAGGAGCATCTAGTTTTTCAAGCAGTAGAAGGGGAAGAAGGAAAATGCTGAAATGTATAATAAATTCAATAAAAGAGTGTTATGGTGTATGAATTAAATTTATTATTCATAAAATTATCCTATTACAACCCTTCACAGAAACCATCCACCAAATTCTAAACACGCACATAATTATATAACTGTTACAATCATATGGGAAAGAGGTTTGTAGGTAAATACTTTGTTATGTTGAATCAGGCAATACAGTGACGTCTGGGCAGGGAAATTTGCAGATGCTTGAATCTCGAATCTGGTGTTCACAGCTGCATTTATAACCTCCTCG
Organism: Deroplatys truncata; assembly: GCA_030765065.1. Taxonomy (NCBI): domain Eukaryota; kingdom Metazoa; phylum Arthropoda; class Insecta; order Mantodea; family Mantidae; genus Deroplatys; species Deroplatys truncata. The sequence continues at coordinate 401,564,942 of CM060990.1, read as the reverse complement.
GGTTGATGAGAACAGTTTATTACGCATAATGGTGCACGATGAAGGAAATCCTGTCTCTTCAAATTAGTAATGTTGCAGTGATCAAACTCGGAACTTTTCTTACTATAATCACCCACTCTTGCAGTCTGCGCGTCCACTATGATGAAGCAAGTTTTCTCGAGCTTAAATGTTATTGCTACATTCCAAGTGAAAGATGTTGTCTGGGGTGTAGCAGACTGCGTATGAAGATCCGTGGATCAAAGGCGATGTGTAGAGGTCTATCAGAGTTGAAATATTTCAGAATGTTTACCCTTTCAGCATCGGAAAAACGAATTACATGCATCCTCCATTCAATTTTAGTTAACTTTACATTAGCTTCCTCTCCATTCGCAGTCTGGACACAATTTCTAGAATCTTTGGATCATATGAGAACCAATTCAAGCTTGCTGTCGAGTATGAGCTCCTTGTGATCTTCAGCAAATCTTAGGAGCATCGGCAGAGGGACTATAGCATTGAAAGCCCTATGCGCAATATATACTATATCAACTTCTTCATCAGGATAGGTCCATCCAGAATTTAGCAGTCGATTCGACTCCATAGGTTTGGGAGCCGCATAATTTCGTATAGTTGTAGTAATGCCAGCTTTCCTTGTTCTGTCTATAGTTGTAGCATTCACATCTAGACGAATTTCATCAAGCATGAAGGTTATAGCATTATTAATGAGATTCACTGGAATAATAGTAGTAGAAGGAGTTCCATCTACTTTGGCGAAAGCACCTTCGATGTAGAGATAGCTATTGTTAGGTAGCGTACACAAATCTCCAGCTGGGCAGGGTATTCTAATTTCATCATTTACATCCAGAGCGGAGGTGTTGTGTGGTAGAAAAATATGCTCCTCCTGCTTTGTGATCTTGTCATCAAAGGTCCGAACCTCTGTTACGTTTAAGATGTCCATTATAGCAGTATTAGGCCTATCCTCTCGAGGAACTTGCGGTTAGCACGTGTTAACCCCTCGGTAGCTGGGGATGTAGTGTGCTTCAAACGTGCTATACGTCGTCTATTATAGTATTAGCGATGTCTTTTAAAATGCATTGCCATTGCGTCTTACGTAGAGTCTTGTAGTGATAACCTCGTTTCTGAAGTTGATTGCCTTACCGTGTTGATCTCCTACTCGAATACTGATCTGATCTATATAGTTTGTATCTATGACTGGTAAATATATCGGGTTCGAAGGTTGTGATACCCTGGTGGAACAGAAGGGAAAAACTCGTAGAGCGAATGTCCAATTTTACCATAGATGAAATAGCCTGTTGAGATGCTGCACACCACACGTATTATAGTCACTTTAAATATATTCACAAGATCGTCAGATTCAACCGCTTATCCAGCAGGAATTGTTTTAGTATCGGTGAATCGTAGAAGCGAGCCAATAGATATAGCTTTAGAAAAGTATATTGCATAAGGACATTTAATTTCAGCCTTCAGTGTATTATTATTAGGACTTGTGAAGAAGACTTCATCATTCAATTCTAGTTTATCCTTTAGAAATGCATTGATATCGGCAATCTCGTAGGTTCAATGAGGAATGACAATGCTTCAGATTTACCATTATGAATATAATGAAATCGATTATTACGTTCATCGACGTTTGGTATTCAATAGAGTGCTTCAAAATTCAAGAGAGCAATCTCATAATGACCTGGAGAATCTAGCTGTAGAAGAGGATTTAGATACGTTGAAATAGCATTCTCTGTCCCGCTCACTGTAACTGTATAACTCATTTTGACAATGTAGCAGCCCCCAGAATAAAATTAATTGCAAGCACAAGTACCCACAGATGAGTGAATCAAAGTTATAGTATCTCTGTACAATATAGGATATTTAACACCTTGTAGATATTTCTCCATGTCAGAAGGTGGTTTCAAATTACCAAAACTATCAAAGTATTATGCGACTTCGCCTTCTTTCCTTACAAAAACATAGTGTGTTCCCTCATTATCAGAGGTATCGAGATTAGCAACACGTCTCTCTATAAATGAGGTTTTAAAGGTAGTTTGCCAATTATATATACACCTCTAAAGTAAGGGATTTTTAAACGTTTAGCATAACATTCGATGTCGAATTTATTCATGGCTTCCTCCGGTATATGTACAATCGTCTTCCACAGTTTTTGGCTTCTTTTTTAAACCCATGCCTTTAGATCCTCTATTTTTCAAGGTCAAGGCCATTTTAGATGCAGCGGCTAAAGAAGATTTCAGTGGCATTACAGGTAAAAAACCTCTTTTATTCCCATCGCCCTCTTATGCCTCGCAACTTCTGCTAAGTGCCTATCAGCAGCCTGTTTTTATTGCCTACAGAGGCTATATGAGCAACACCACCAGCTGCAGGCCCAAACCAGCAATGATAGGAATCAATGGCAAAAACCTTCCTCTATGCTTCTTTATCTTTCCGGCTCCCACTAAAACCTTCACCTTCACGATTGCACTTATTATCCTCACCTCTATTCTTTCACCCAAAGTTGATCTGATCACTGCACGTGCTTCCAGGTCATATACGCTAATTGTCTTGAAGCACTATCCTTATGCACAGCGTATGCGATAACGTGCTGTTTACGAGCTTCGTCTAATTGGTTAATTTCCGGGTCTCCACTTCTTAGACGTTTTTCCAATGCAGTACCCGGACCACAATGTCTGTATCCAGGGCAAGTGAGGTTCTAAGGGGAGTGAATTAATTATTGAATTAATAATTCCAGAGCCACGCTTGTACTACATCGACCTCCCTGTCTTAGCTCTCATGATATACTAATCAATTAAGTGCATGCATTAGCCGTTTTATGTATTCGCTTTTGATGTCTAACCTACCATAACCGAAACGTAACGACACGCAGCAAATGAATCCTACACTTAGGTACTTTGCACTCGGTAATATGAATATAAAATGCGTATATACTTTTATAAGTTAGTTGTTAACACGGAGCTCGTTAAGCAGCACTGCTCTCTACCTAACCAGGTATTAGACTTTGAAAGCGATTTTAGATGCGATCGTCATGGCAAGCTGCTTCCATCTAATGTCAGAGCTCAAATTTTAGGGAGTTTGCAGTGCAGGGAAAATATATGCATTTCTCAATATGCTACTCTACGAGAATAGAATACGCTGTGAAAACTTTTATATGTATTCAAAGTCTCTCTATCGGCCACAGTATCAATACTTAGTTAAAATACCTGGAAATAGCAATGGTATAGAAGTGTACACTTCCGAAAACGAAGAAGATGTATAGCATTTTTCTAAAGTCAAAGAAAATTCAATATTTATATTTTATAACGTCATTATCGAAAAGCAGGAAAAGATAGAATCCTTTTACGGTATGGGTAGACATCAAAATGTCGACTCTGTATATCTAGCGCAATTCTATGTTAAAGTTCCAAAACATTTAATTTGCAATAATACAAACATGATTATATTCTTCAGGCAAGATAAGTTAAACTTAAAGCATATTTATGAAGATTATGTAAATACCGACATTACTTACAATGAATTTGAAGATCCATGTAAGAGTGTTTGGGAGAGTGTATCAGAAGGAAGACCTTCGTTATGATAGTTCCTGAATTTCATATGAATGATGGGTGATATAGGAATAGCTTTGACGTGTATATTAAGCTCGATAAAAAAGAAAAAAATCATTCGTAGTTAATTATAAGCATCAACAGGTCCAGCTCCCAGAGAACAGCTCTAGTTAGAAGAGCGCTTGGTCGTTTTATCATAAATAGAGATGTCAAAGGAAACTATCAATTCAAGAATAAGAGATTGTGTAATGTTCACAATCTTGAAGATAATCATGATGCATCCAATAAGAATTGTGTGGTTACTCTCGAAATTAGGATGCACGATTTCCCTCAGCAAGCTGCTGCAAAGTTGAGAATATGGCTATGACTATGATCGATGAATTCATTTCAAGATACATTCTCAAGAGCGTTACAATAAATAACATCGTGATCGATAAAGTTGAACTGAAGGTATCGCTAGATTCATTTCACGATAATGATGTCGGGAATAAAACGTCCAATGAATATCTCAATTCACCGATGATAATAGTAGTATTATATTTGACAATAAGAGAATCATTGATATAGCAGATCCTCTTGGAGATATGGACGCTGTGAATACAGGATATGCTGGAGGTATGATCATTAGAAAATCTAACGAAACACGACCAGTTAAACACGTACCTGCCAAATCAAATCGGAATGCAAATAGACAAGACACTGCAAGGGTTCAACGCAAATTTGAACAAACTACGGAGCAAGTGGATGCTTTAACACTTTCAAGAAAAGAAACGACAGATTCTCTAATGACTTCCATTAAACAACTGACGGACGTACCTAAAAATTTCAAGTCTAGACTGAACAATCATTCAATTAAAGACTGAGACTTGGAACACTCTTAAAAAGCGATATACAGCAGTTAAACAAATACATGCCAAAGGAAATCGAGACGAAAATACCTAAGAAGCTACAAGGCATCACATCAAATTTGGATAAAACTATTGGTAATATAGATACTCTAACAACTTCTACAAAAGACAGGACGGATTCTCTAATAGATTCTACTAAACAACTTACCGCGGAGCTTAATAGAGAGAAAACAAATCTTCCGAATCTATGTAACCTGAAAATGAATAATTTAGAAAAGTTATCAGTGACGCGAGTTTCAGATCTAGAGGATACCGTCAAGCAGTTAAGGACAGAGGTTTTGAATGCTCTCAAAACTTATTCCCCAATGATAAACTTAAGAAATTAGAGGGAAATGTAAACATGATGATGGATACCGACAACAATCATATGCAGCACATCACAGGTGTAGAAGAATCGGTCAGAAGCCAGTACGCTAATACGACAATCTTTGCTGGGGTTCTTAAGACACATATACAGGAGCACAAGAAAGAAACAGAACAAATGAAAACTTCGATCGGTATGTTAGCTAAGCCTAACGACACATTGAAAACTCAAGTTATACGCAAGCTATAAATTTAAGATGATCGTCTATTTTCACATCATTTGAAAGATGAATAGTGTAAGCATACGACTTAAAGAGTCTGTAGCTAGGCATACCAAGGCTATAAAAGAAAAACTGAGAGTTCTAAAATGTGTCAAGTTTGAGACTCAGCATGTCATGTCCGTAGCTTTGAAGCCTATAATCAGCCCCCTCAAGGACATTTTGGATACTGAACGGGAATTGACTGAGAAGACCGGCAAGAATGAGAACAAAAACAAATCTATAGTATTTCTACTTGCCTTCAACAAGTTCGCTCAAAAGACAAGGATCGTATTGGTACATTGTACGGGGTGAGATATTAGGATGGTAGGTATATGCTTGGACATAAAGATATTCATATTCTAAATAATCAAGTATTGATTGGTGGCGAAATGTATGAGTCTACCGGTGGTTTGAAGGAGCTCATCTTTAAGCGATTACATCAGATGTCTGCATACACCAGTGAAGCCTTGGAGAAGTATGCTAAGATTCTGAAAAGCCCTTTTCTTCATATATGTGGCTACACCAGGCTTGGTCGTTTGAGGTTTGGTAAATCATATAAATACAAGACTATAATACGTCTTCTGCTCAATATACATTCAGCTATAGGACTGTTATGGAAGGAGCGTTAGCCAGATAAGGAGGTTGAATATGTTTTCTGGAGAAATCCCAACACATCAATGATCAGACTGAGGCTACTTATTGCTCCGAAGGACGCTGGTAATAATAGACACACTCAACGGATTGAGGTAATTATCCGAGAGTTAAAACCATCTAAAATTATAGCATGACCGCCAAACAGAATATCGTCAGAGAGCTTCACGGATCGGCGAGAAGGAATTATTTATGTCGCAAAATTATCAGCAAAGGCTTCAACAATTTATTACAAATTGACTTGATTGAGATGATATCCTATGCAAGAGTGAACAAAATTTTCAAATACATACTGATCGCAATCAACTTTTACTCTCAAATGGCATATGCAGAACCTTTAAAGGCCAAGGGCGGAGTTAATGTTGCAAAGGCTGTGGAGGATATATTACAAAAATGGACGCTCCACTCAGGAATACTCAAAGTGACAACCGGAAAGAATTTTTTAAGAAGTTCTGTAAACGATTAATGTTAAAGTACAACATTAACCACTACAGCACCTATACCAATGTGAAGGCTACAGCTGTTGAGCGTTTAATTCGAACCTTGAAAAATATGATGTTCTGAGAGCTTTTAGTCTAAGGCTCATACAAATGGTTTGACCTTTTACCTAGGATCATTGAAAAGTACAGTGATACTTTTCCTTCGATTATGCGCATGAAGCCTAATCAAGTAAAAATCAACGATCTTCTTCTGACAGTGTATAATTATAATCAAGAACGAAATGAGTAGAAGACTGCAAGGAAGTTTAGTTTTGGTGATTATGTCAGGGTATCTAAATATAAAGGACATTTTGAAAAGGGTTTTAAATATAACTGGAGTGTTGAAGACTTTGAAGTATTTCGTGTGAATCGTACCAAGCCTACAACTAGGCGAGGTGATAGGAATGGTGAGGTAATAAAAGGTGCCTTCTATAGATATGGACATGAACTTAAAAAGACTGACTACTCTAAGGCGTATTTAGTAGAATTTTTTACGTAAACGTGGAAACAAAGTTCTTGTAAATAGGTATGGTTTTGCAGATACTGAATTGATTGATAAAAAGGATTTGGTGTAATGTATGGAGAATTAATAAGGACCAGTATTTTATGACTGTAAAAAAACATAGGTGTATTTTTTTTATTTAAAATCCTTCATACTATTTTAAGGGGAATATCTATATATTTAAAAAAACTCACATTTTTAATGAATATAAAATATAAAAAATATATACAATATTAAAGCAAACACATTTGAAATCAGAGGGAAAAATCACAACATACATGAAAAACCCTCATTTTCAAATGAATATACAATGTTATAACTATATACAATATAAAAAGATCAGAGCAAAAACGTACTACACAAAGAACCCTCACAAATTGGAAATAAATTTTGCACAATGTATACTATATTTACATTTTTTTACAAGGATAGGTACTAGCCATCGTCAGTTCTGAGGGAATAATGGCCACAGGCTAGAGTATTATAGGTTACTTCTATCAGCTTCCTCTTGTCCTCACCCCTCTTCAACGCCAATTTGTTTGTTTTAATAGTTGCAATTTTGTGTTTTTACTACGAAAAGTGTCCCAGGATGCTCCTGGGACAAGCTGCCCTCAGCGGCACCCTTCACCCGTTGCCACACAGAACCGATTCTCGGCGCTTGAATCGGTTTCTGGCACTGAGCGCGTAGGCCCTCCCTTCGAGGGGCCAATGGAGTCTGACAATCCCATACGAAAAGACTGAGCTCACAGGTTAAGCAGAAGGTTACTTCGAGCCGCTCTTCTAGTAGACACTTTATCCCTTTTATTCATGGCTATACTGACCTGGAATTTACGTTGTGTACGATCGCATAGGGCGGAACTGCAACAACCTTTATTGCGTTTCCATTCACCTATGGTCGTATGTTTGCAAGAGACTAAGCTTCGCCCTCACGATACTTTTGATCTCCGAGGGTATACTCCGGTTCGCCACGATCTTGCACCGGGTGAGGGTACCCCTGCTTATGAAGGTGTCATGCTATTAGTGCGTAACGGTGTTCATTTTCAGACTCTCACACTTACGTCCGAGTTGCAAGCTGGTGGCTTTAGGATTCAATTACCCGGCTTTTTCTTTTCTATTTGCTCCGTCTATTCACCTCCATCGTGCCTCCTCACTAACGCGGACATTCGAGATCTCCTGTGCGCTGTCCCAACACCAATGCTTTTGTTGGGAGATTTTAATGCCCATCACCCCCTGTGGGATTCGCATAGTTCAACCTCTCCATCCTCAATACGGGTAAGTCTACAGTTCTTTCTGATCCTTATGGTACATTCTCTCACTTCGACCTTGTCATTTGCTCAATCCAGCTGGCTTGTCGTCTGCAGTGGAAGATCAACGCTGACACCCACTCCAGCGATCATTAACCTTGCATCGTTTATCTTCTGTCTCACCACGTCCAGCATTTCAGAGCACCCACCTGGCAATTCCATAAAGCCGACTAGAGACTGTATTCTAACCTCGTGTGTTTTGAGGACCAGCCCTTCACTAATGTTAAACAAATGGTGCAAAACCTTACCTCTACGTGCCGCCAAACGCACAATTCCCCTTTCGTCCTTCCACCCTCGGCTTATTGCTGTTCAGAGGTGGACCGAAGACTGCCGGGACGGCGTTCGTACCCGTAGAAATGCGCTTAGGGTGTTCCGGCAACACCCTGCACTTGATAATTTGGTTACTTTTAAACAATCGTCCGCCAGGGCTCGTCGCATTATTCAGGATAGCAATAAGGCGGCTTGAACTCGTTTTGTCGAGTCTTTTAATCGCTTCACGCCTTCCTCTGTTGTTTGTGATAAACTCCCTCGCTTCTCCAGTAAAGTATCGCATTGTACTATGTCTGGCCTTCAGGTTCCCAATGCCACCATTGTGGATCCGGCTGCCATTGCTAACACTATGGGTGCTGTCTTTGAGGTAATTTCCAGTTCCAACCATTATTCCGATGGCTTTTGCACTCTCAAGGACCGTCTGGATTCCGAGACCTATAGTGTTATAATGAACTTTTCACAATGAGGGAGCTGGAGCACGCTCTTCATTGCCCTAGGCACTCCGCTCCTGGGTCGGACGGCATTCATGTCCTGATGTTAAAGAATCTTTCAGGCGATAGTAAACTCCTTCTCTTACGGCTCTATAACTGTATTTGGTAGGACGGCTTTTTTCCTTCCGTTTAGCGCGAAGCCACCATTGTCCCTATACTTAAGCCTGGGAAGGACTGCCAAGTACCTTCTAGCAACCGCCCTATCTCCCTCACCAGTTGCATTTGCAAGGTGATAGAGCGCATGCTAAACGTGCGGTTGACATGGTAGCTAGAGCCTCAGAAACTTCTAGTGAACGCTGAGGGCAGATTACGTCGCCATCGCTCTATCGTCGACCATCTGGTGTCTCTGTCGACGCATATTATGAATGGATTTCTGAGAAAGCGTCAAACATTGACTGCGTTTTTTGACCTGGAGAAAGCTTGTGACACTTGTTGGAGGGGCGGCATTTTACGCACACTCCACGTATGGAATTTACGCGGTCGTCTTCCCATATTTCGTCGGGAGTCTATGCCGGATCACGTCTTGCGTGTATGTAAGAGCTCGGTTTCATCTAGTCGTGTTTTTCAAAAGAAAGGTGTACCGCAGGGCTCTGTACTCAGCGTCACACTTATTGCGATTGCTATCAACCGCATTGTTGATAGTATTCCCCTGGCACTCCAACGTCCCGTTTTGTTGACGATTTTGCAATTTTTTGCAGTTCACTGAGGACCTGTCTGCTCGAACGCCGTCTCCAGAGCTGTATCAACCGTCTCTACACCTGGAGTAACGCCAACGGCTTTGCTTTATCCGCCGAGAAATCCGCCTGTATCAATTTCTGTCGCCGGAAAGCTTTTCCTTCGCCCTCTCTCCATCTTGGGCCGGATACTGTTCAATTTGCAGACGAGCCGAAATTCTTGGGGTTGATCTTTGACCGAAAGATGAGGTGCACCTCGCTCTTTTCCTTTTTAAGAGCAAAGGATGAACGTTCTCTTAACCTTTTACGTGTTTTAAGTGGCACATCCTGGGAAGGTGATTGGACTGCCCTTCGGCGTCCTTATCGCTCCTTGGTCTGATCTAAGCTTGATTACGGGTGCGCTGTCTATTCACCGGCACGTCCATCTGTGTTACGTAGCTTGAATGCCATTCACCATCATGGCATAAGAGTCGCTACAGGGGCCTTTCTAACTAGCCCTTACTTAGTCTGTATCCTGAAGCTGCAGAGCTTCCGCTGTCCTGAGGCGTGAGATGCTCTTGTGCAGCTATGCATGTCGACTCTCAAGCTTGCATGACCACCCATCCTTCGAGCTATTTTGCGAGGATTCGCTTGTTCGTCAGTATTTACTTAGCTTCTCTGCATTGCTCCCTCCAGAGGTTCGATTTCGCCAGGTTCTTCGCCATTTGGACGTGACGCCAGAGCCAAACCCTTCCAGGGGGAAACGCGGTTTCCTCCTTGGTTGCGCCCTGAGGCCCACTGTTACTTTGGTTTGACGTCAATTCCGAAAAATTAGACCCCTTCTTCAGACCTTAGATCTGCCTTTTTAGAACTTCAGGCGCAATTCGGTAAATGTCAGCTTATATATACTGATGGGTCTGAGACTGTTGTTGGAGTAGGGTGTGCCTTTATTTTCGGTCGCCATAGTTTTACCTATCGTTTAGCGTTGCAATGCTCGATTTTTACCGCCGAAACGTTTAGTGTTTTCGGCCTCTTTTACACATCCATCACAACCACACCTACGACACTATGTTGTGTTTACGGAATCTCTGGTTACCCTTCAGAGTATTAACGCGCTGTACAATTACCACGCACTCGTAAAGCGCATACATGATCTCCTCCACTCGCTGGGTGCTTCTGGCATCAGCGTCGCCTTCATGTGGATTCCAGATCATGTGAGTATCTCTTGGAACGAGTCTGCAGCCCAATCGGCAATTTTATCGCTCAGAATCTTTACCTCTGTTATTCCCTCCACTGATTTCTATGGTGTTTTACGACACCGCATGCTCTCGCTTTGGCGCGATGAGTGGACGGCCCTCCGTGGGAACAATTTTCGGGAGGTTAAATCTCTCCCGTTAGTCTGGGGTACCTATTTTCGTTCTTCTCGTCGGGAAGAGGTACTTTTAGCTCACCTACGTATCGGCCATGGCTTTTCTGCCATAAGCTCATGCTCTGTTGTGACCCCATACTGCTCTGTGAGCAGTGTAATGCGCCCTTAACGGTGCTTCACATCTTAGCAGTATGTAAGGTTTTAGCTCAATTGCGCGTTCGTGTGTCTCTGCCTGTTAGCATAGCCAACATTATGGCAGACGATGCGCATGGTGTAGAATGTCTTTTACGTTTTATCAGTGACAGCGGTTTTTGTAAGCGCATTTGATGCGCTGAGCGTCTTTCAGTTTTATGATTTTATATTGTCTGTTTTAATGGGGGTCTTCTCTCCTGACACGTCATTTTACTCTTTTATTGTTTTATGTGTCGTGTTTTATTGTGGTGGTTTTAGAATTTGCCATGTATTTTAGTGTTATAGACAAAGCGGATTGATCTCCCATTTTTTAGTTTTTGTATTTTAAATTTCATATGTTATAAAGGGGCTGATGGCTGTCGAAGTTTAGCGCCATTAACCCTATTTCAATGTCATCACTACGAAAAGCTTCTTCAGCTGAATGAATTTTCAGACTATGCTCCCTCAAGCATTCAAAGTAATGGCTGAAATCTTTTATCTCCACACCCCTCCTGGTGTTGCGCTTTGCCTTCTTTATAGTTCGATCGTTTATCTCTAGGCGTGCCACTCAGCCCTGATGCCTACATACCCTTCCATAGCCACGCAGCGCAATTCATCTAGGTACAAGCCAATTATTTTCTTTTTGGTTCGCTGAAAGCAATATGCATTATCTTCTTCAAAGTTTGAGTTGTCAAAACATTGCGGTTGCTTCCCGATGAATTCATAAATATCAGATCTCCTTTCAAAAATGAACAGGTCTCTATCCGTGAAAATCAGCAGCAAGTATTTCACATTTGATTGCATGACATTATGAAAAAATCGTACATAATAATTTTGGAAAGGTCCAATATTGCGTACCTCCTCCCTGCCGAGTACGATCTACAAGATTTTCCTTAATTATGACTTTACGTAGATATGCACAGCGTGCTGTCAATTTCCAATGTTTGATCCCATTTACTGACTATTTTAAAATCACAACTACGTTTCCGTATTCGGCACTGTTCTTCTTTTTCCAAAGGCTTTGCCCGAATTTGTATTTTTCTTGGGCTTTCTTCTCTGTGTTGACGTCAATATAAGTCCTTATGCAGTTAAACTGGTAGTAGGACACCGCCGTGTGAACATTTTTTTACAATAAGTCACTGTTCGATACACTGCTGCATTACGCTGCAGTGCAAGACATACTTGCATTTGTTCTCCAGTTTCTTGTATCGCGCGTTTGGTGGTGTCGCGCTATGTGGACAGAAAGGAAGCTCGTTATATGCGTCGTGGATATGGTCAGCGTGTTCGATATTTACTTCTAGCACACAGCCTGTCTCTGTGTCTTCTTTGACGTCATGAAGTTTATGTTGTCAATCTCTTCCCTGGTGAGAGATTTTAGTTTTTTATAAGAAAGGGCCGGAATCATTGAGGCGCCTTATAAGCTGTTAATGTTCCAATAGGCCAGGTGTTCAACAGATGCATGCTGTTTAATGCTGGAAATGTACGCGTGGATAGCTTTGGAGTAGCACTTCACCACAGTGCACGGTCCACCTCTAATCCCAGACTCGAAAAACTCTTGTCGGATACTATAGAAACCTTCGCCTTTGTCGTCTTCTACATTGCGTCGAAAGCAAGTCCTGGTAATGTATAATACCATGCTGGGTCAAGGTTATACATTCTCAGGATGTCATCACGAAACTTTTCAGTAATACCCGCCAAGATCAGTATATATGTTTTGAGTTATGGATCACTTTATTGCCGAGATTTCGGATATTAAGGGTGTCCCAGACTTTTAAAGCATGTCTGTATTCCTCCTCGCTGATGTTCTTGCGTTTTAGGCTACTTAAGAAGGCCTCTTTTGGTGGTTTCGTCAAGGTTTTCAAAAGTCGACACATAGTCATAGGGGAATATCCCGTTGCTCGTTGCCAGCTTAAAATGCTCTTCAACAGGATATTCTGCTTTGGTTATTTTGAAATCACTCTCCTCGAGCATGTCAGCCAGGCTGGGCAGCTTGTCATCAAGAAACTTAAAGCTGTCCAGAAGCCTGAAGCTGATGTTCCTGTACCTATTGCTGAGCGCTACATACCTTTCACCACTTTGAGCTATGCACGATAGGGGCTTATTATCATATGCCAGGTGTCTTATCAGGAAGCGACTGTCATAATTACATAGGCAATGAAAAGATTTCTATTCAAATTGCATCTATTATGAGCAGCACCCGGATATTTCCCAGTCACGTGATCGTGATCCCTAACGCGCAAATCGCTAATAGTGAAAGCCCCAAGGTCTTTCAGTGGCATTATCGAAATTCTTTTGCTCTTCAGGTTTAGGATTAGAATACACAATGATAACTTCATCAGCAATTGCTTGAAGTCATCAATGGCATTTGGACCTCTGAAGGGAAAGAATTTCGACAATGCCTCGTTACGTCTACATACCAGCTTTAAGGCAAATGGCGGTGCTTCATGTTCTTGAATGGATCGGGTCCCAGCTCGAGTTGCTAGAGGGCGTACACGAGTGGACCTTTCCCAGAACAGATTTAATGTCGGGATATATTCTCCGTTTTGGAGAATGCCTTAAATTCAATGCAGTCATCCTCTTGTGGCATTTTATGTAACTGACATTTTCCACATCTAAGTTTATGCGCCTCGATAGCCTTCTCGTCGGCATATCTCTTCAGACATGCCTCGCATGCCCACGTCTACCATTATATCTCGTTACTTACCTGCTTATCAACTTGGACAAGTCCTTAATGAGACAGTAGTGTGACTTGTCCTCCTTTTCAATGTATAACACATTGACATGCTGATGCTTCTTTTCAGCCGTTTGGTATACAGGAATAATGTTCTCATTCTCTTGTGTACCATACACTGAAATGGATACTCCATTATTCTGCTTTTCAAAGTATAAAATTTGATGTAGAGCTATTGGGAATTAAATTCCATCATAATTTAGTGCGTTGAAAAGCAGTTCCTCTGGATATTCTGTTGTTCTATATCCATTTTCCTTCGCAGGGTATGTAGATACTAGCAGACACCACGCAAAGCAGAAATTGTCCTTATTCTTTATATTTGTAGAGAAGATCTGATTGAGGACGCTTGATGGACGTATCAACAAGATTTTAAAATTAAAGATGGAAGAAACTAGCCCCTCTTCACCAGGTTTATGGTTTAAGTATGAAAGTTCCAGGGAACAAATAATTTTCAATCCAGACCTAGTTTTCTGCAAGACGTTTTCCACCTCTTTAATTATAAGACGCTTGCGCTGGTCTAAAAGGACTCTGGGTTCGAGTATTTGTAAAGTAAACTATATCCTACTGTCCAAAATACGTCCCATGACTGCCGATGCGATGGTCTTGCATTCCAAGCCTGACAATTGATAACACTAACCTTGGCTTTCTAATGGTGATTCGTTGACTCCCGTCTGGTGCCTGTCTCCTCTTTCCACTCAGTGGTGTTAAATCTATAACGAACGATGATTCACTCGTCATGTTAGGTGATTATGAGGCCGAGGGTGCAGCGGCTATGGGTTCAGCAGTCATGTCGTGTGATGAGGAGACTAAAGGTGCGGCTACGGTTTCATCAGTCATGTCCAGCGATGCGGAGGCTGATAGTGCAGCGGCTACGTGTTCAGTAGTCATGTTGCGTGATGAGAAGCTTGGTGTTGCAGTGTCCATGGACTGCCCCGAGCATTCATCGGCCACCAGAATATTTTCTGGAGTAATAATAATAACAATAATAGTATAAATGTTAATAAAACGCTGAAGAATTCTTACCAATCTGTGGTTGCTACATGTATGAGCCAGGGCCCCATCCGTGATGATTGGGTGCCTGAATATCATTGAATGCAGATGTTGCGGCAGACGTGTTGTGGACATGGGATGCAGCGGTTACGGGTGGGCACATGCCTACCCCGAAGTAAAGGCCGTTCCCTGGAATAATAATATAATAATAGTATAGCATATGTACAAGAGGTTAATACAGCGCTGAAGAATTCTTAACATTCGGTGGTTGTTGCATGTATTTGCCAGGGTCCCATCCCTGATGATTGGGTGCCGGAATAGCATTGGATGCAGATGTTGCAGCAGATGTGTTGCAGGCATGTGGTGTAGCGGACACGGGTTGGCACATTCCTACCCCGAAATAAACGCCGCTCCCTGGAATAATAATATTATAGCCCGTGTTAAAGATTTTAATAAAACACTGAAAAATTGATACCACTTGGTGGTTGCTGTAGGTATGAGCCAGGGCCCCAGCCATAATGATTGGGTGCCTAAATATCAGTGAATGCAGGTAGTGCAGCAGACGTGCTGTAGACAGCTGATGCAGCGGCCACGGATTGACCCATCCCGGCCGCGAAATAAAGGCTGCTCACTGTAATAACATTAATAATAACCTAAATCCTGTTATTTACAGGCTCTCTCAGCAGCCGGCGGCAAGTATCTTGCTGGAACAGTTATAAGTTACCGATAGATTACCAGCCCAAATGCTTAAAGCATAAGTAATTTACGCATTAGATTTTATTTGAAGACAAGCTATATTATTAAGTTAATTTATTTTATTCTGAATAGAACATACCCGGAAATGTCGGTGTATTTAACTCGGAAGAAATTTCTATTGCAAATAAGGAACTTTTGTCATTGAACACGGTCTCGGAATTATCCCTGTTAAAGTAATGAGAACAACCTGAAACTTTTCAGTAAATGAAAGCATTAGGGAAAATTAAACTCGCATAACTATCTATTAAGTGAAGAATGTTCAACCGAGGTAACGTGCGAGGCTCGCATTCGGGAGGTCCTGCGCTCGATTCCCGCCAATCACCCACGGAAAAAAATTCTACTCCATATAAAGAACGTTTATTATTCAACACGGCCATGGAAATATCTCTTTTAGCGTAATGAAAACAGTCTGAAAGTTTTCACTAAATGAAAGTATTAGGAAAAATGAAATTCGCGCAACAGATTTTTGTAGTATTCTAAAGAAGCAAAAAGGTAAGAAGCTATTTAAGTAGATGTGCTTTTCTCTACGACTGAATATAATTCACCGTTATAAGTCCCGTATTTAAACGCGTAGAGTAATAAGTTTGCTTAAAAATGAATATTTAACTAAACTGTTTACATTTAAGAAAATGAAGTTCACACAACTAGCTATTAACTTAGAATGTTCAATTATTTGTATATAAACGCCTGACATTCCAAAAGAAAGCAATCCATCAATAAGCTACGTGCAGAGAGTAATAAGTTAACTTTTAAAGTAAATGAAGTGCTTTTGCAACTTACCAGACATGGCGTTTGATGAAATTCCGCGAAGCGTTGTAAAACAAGAACAGATCGACGAATGTTCGCAAGACAGAGTGAAAATTGCTGAAGAAGCAGGCTCTATTATATCATTTTTTGCCATATAAGAAAGTTGCAAGCTAGAGGCGTGACGATATAAAGTAAGGTGATCTGATTGGCTAATCCACCCCTATCGAGTAAAAACAACTTTTCTGAGGAGTCATGGAGAGAATCTAGTCTCGCACAGGGTACGTTTCATAAATATATGCGTCTAAACAGGTTAGGGGTTTTCCAGCGTCATGTATTGTTATAAAGACGGTTAATGGGATGTGTGAGGAGCTTCCCCCGATAAGTATGGTCTTTTCAGTAGGTATAATTTCTCTTCTCGAAGACCGCAGGCATGCATTTTTAGAAATTTGTTTTAAAAACGAATATCAAATTTGTATTTGAAGCGTCCGTGGCTCGATCCCGCTGCTAGAGTGCTCAATACGACATTCGACATCGTATGTTTTAACCTCCCCCAGAATTTCCATGTTAACGTCCCTCTCCAGCAACACTTTTTGTTCTAGAGAAAATAAATGTTTTTAAGGTTCCCAGTATTTTACCTCGAGTGTGTGAAAATGTGTATTTTAATGTTCCCGGGCCCATGCTATTTACATTTTTGCAATACTTATATGTGTTCTGTAATGAAAAATCGTTTTATAAAAACACATGCAATATGCACATACGCTCCTTTATTCATAAAGCATTTGTATCGCTTGATTTCCGGGTTCAATTTCTGGCGGTGTTCAATGTTTTTTAACTGAACATTCAACCTTATTATCAATCAGTATTGAATATTACCGATCAGAGTGAGCCTTCTCTAGGATTTATATCTCCCCCAGCATTTGCGTTCCTGAAAAGCGAACTGAGCTGTTTGGAAATCCCGAGCCATTAGGGCGCCAAAATCCAAGTCTCTGAATACTTCAGAAAGCGGAACTTCCCCTCATAATTAGTGAGGTCCGGTTTACCCACATCAGGGGGCATATACAACATATTTGGCAGGGTTGTTTAATACGACAGTATAAATCTCTGGCACATCCAATCCTAGAAAGGTAATGGTTTCTTAGTTAAAATCTGGAATATCTAATTTTGTAAATAACACCGATAAAAGAGGAAGGGGGTTCTTAAACATGTTTTGGTTACACAGAGGAGTGTGGAGGGAGCCTGCCATGTCATCAATTAAGCGGTAGGTAACGTCCGTCTACTACAACAACTTATTCCAAAGGAAATACACGTTTTGAAGTTCCCTTGTATTTTACCTCGAGTATGCGAAAATGTATGTTTTACAGTTCTGCAGGTTCATGTTATTTACATTTTTACTTTGCCGATAAGTATGGTTTTTTTAGGATGTATGATTTCACTTCTCGAAAAGAGCATTTGTAGAAAGAGTTTGAAAACGAATATCAAATTTATATTTGAAGCGTCCATGGCTCAATCCCCTGCTAGGATATCCAATACTGCTTTGGACTTCCTATGTTTTAAGTTCTCCTCCTGCAACACCTGATTCCAGAGGATGTGTATGTTTTGAAGGACCGTGTACTTTACCTCGAGTTTGCAGTGATGTATGTTTTAAACACCTCACCATTCCTATCCTTTAGCTACATGCAATATAGAAATACGATTCTTTATTCATAAAAGCATTTGTATCGCTAGAGCTCCGAGTTCAATTCCCGACGGTGTTGAATGTTTTTTAGTTTTACACTCAACTTTATTATCAATCAGTATTATATATTACCGATCGGAGTCACTCTTCTCTATGATGTATATCTCTTACAGCATTCGCTTTCCTGAGAAGCGAATTGAGCTGTTTGGAAATCCTGGGTCATGACGGCGGAAAAAAGACAAAGTCTATGAACCACCCCATAATCAGTGAGGTCGGGTTTACCCATCTCAGGGGAATACAACATATTTGGCAGGGGTGTTTAATACGGGAGATAAACTCTCTGGTGCATCCAACCTACCATATCACCAATTCAGCGGTAATTATAGTAAGTTAGCGGCGTACTAGCACAAAAGAGAGAGAGAGAGGGAAAGAGAGAGAGATTGCGTGTCTGTGTGTGGGTGGTGGCATGCGGAGAGCCATTTAGAGTACTTGATATCGATAATACAAGACGCTAGAGGTGATATAGCCTTTAAGAGCTGTTTAAGTCTTTGAAGTCAATGAGGCTAGATGATGTTGTACATGGACGAACATTCTCTGATTGATTGACAAGCACTTAGAAATGCAGTCTCTTTCTCTATCATGCCACATGTCATTACACCTGTAATCAATTACTCCTTAATTAAACTCATTAGACAGCTCATTTAATATACAAATAGAGAATGCACACTTAATTACATTAATCAATCTAGCCCATGCAACCAGATATTTAGAACTTTGGCGGCGGGGACTTCCTGTGTCGAGAAAATACGGCCAAAAGGTGTCAAAGTATTTGTAGACACACATGTTTACAAGTACGCTCAAATAAACCTTAATTGTTGGGGGTCTTAGTGGCCTAAATCACTTCCATCGATTTAGAGGGGTGCTGGCACGCGACTGAGAGTCCTAGAGGGCGGCGAATGCCTTTGGCCGCGATTTCAGTCCTTTTGAAGCGAAATAATCTTACACGTGGACGGTCGTTGTTCAAATCCTTGTTAAACCATGTCAGTCAAATTTGACAGCTACATGACACCTCCATTAGCAGCATGCCGGAGTAACACAAACGAGGGAGAAGGGGCGGGAAGGTATGAAAGGAGAAATGTTGTCGAAATGTCAGAGTAACACAAAGGAGGTGCGGGAGGTGTGAAAGGATCAATGGGTCATTATCTCTATTGTTCTGGATCTCGGAGAAGTGGCGGGGAAGTTGTGAAAGGAGCAATTTTGTCAGCGTGTCGGAGTAACACAAGGGAGGGGCAGGAGGTGTGAAAGGATCAATTGGTTATTATCTCTATTGTTCCATATGGGAACAATAGATCATTAACTCCATTGTTTCGATTCTCTTATATATATATATACTACTCACGAGGTGTAAATATATACTGAGGTAGTATTGGTTGAGTTTCTAACAAGGAAGCCTTCGTACATGGATCTTCAAGTATCATTATATGTTGACATTAAAATTGCTTTATGAAAACTGCTTTTATCTTGCATTGTCCTAGTTCATGCGTTCCACGAAATTTTTGGGTGCAGAAAATGGATAATTCTAGCATATATTTTTCATGATTTTATTTATTTCTCAGTTAAATAGTAGCTAAAAAATTGTCAGATTCGTGGGTTTTAACTTATATTTTCATACTTAATCAACATAATGTATGAAATGTAAATATAACACCGTGTAAATGTTTTTCTCGCTTTTTTCAAAACTATCCTTTTGGTTATTAACTAGTTCTCACACCCATGTCTTCAATTCTCGGTCTAAGATGTGATTATATTTTGCATGTAGTCAGGCTGAAGTTTTTCACAATGTCATAATATTACTGGAGGGGCAACATACTGCGTGCGAATTCTTTGAAGGTATGATAAAGAAATTTTCAGATAGTTTAGACTGTATTTTTGTATCATCGGTTGTTTAGGTAAACCCAGATGTACTTGAAAATGACGTCCTGATTAATGTTTAACATTTCAAAGCTACTGTAGAAACATTTTACTCTACTTGCTTGAAGTATTTAGATAAACTGACCTTTCATTTTTCAGAAATTAATGAATTGAGTTGTGCAAACCCAGAAAGAAGTTATCTTCTCAGTAACGATTGCGACACCGAGCGGGATGGCCCAGGCGGTGTCTGTGTTCCGCATTAGGGTTGTTGTGGATTTGATTCCTATGGCCAACCTTTCTGGCCCACGCGTTTTTTCGGGGTTTCCCCGGGTCGCCCGGCGAATGCTGTGAAGGATCATTACATGGCACAAATTTCCTGTCCTTCCACATTTTCATCTCCATTCTCATTTCACTTCACCTTTCATCTGCTTGGTTCCTTTCAGGGTTGTAGGTGTCGGCGGTAGGTCTTCGTGTGTGCATGTCAGGGAAAAGGATGCTCTGAGGAAACCTTCGGTCCCGGACTGCGAGCGATCTTCGAGTCCTGGGTATTCCTGCGGATGTGTAAGCCCACAGGGGAGCCGGCTGCAGCAGCAACCTTCCGGGAGTTCAAATCTGTAAACAGTAATAACCCTGCACTCTGCCTGTCGTGCCTCCTTGTCCGGTCGCCCTTTGGCTACCTCACCTCATCCCTTCCTTCCGAAGGCGTCCCTTCAGGGTCCTAGGTACAAATGATCTGCGTATGTCAAGGTGCTAAATCCCCCTCCTTCAGGCAGTCTGTCGCTGTTTCTAAACTTAAAAGATTGAAATTCAAATCACGTACCAATGCATGTAAGATAGGTGGAAACATTCTAAAAATTTAAAGATATACTGAATTTATAATTGTAGGTATTATTAGAGAGTTTGCCTCATATCTCCCGGCTACAAAAGTACCAACAGAAAGGATATCCTCAACAATGAACAATCTATGAACACATGGAAAGTCCAGAGTGAAACCAGAAGCTGTCAAACACATGATAATTATAAAAATCCATTTGAACAGTAACTGTGCACAATTCAACGATATGCTTCTTAAAAGTTCAAATCTATCGAAAAACATTCACTCAAGTGAAGAATATGAAAACAGTGCAAGCAGTCAGTGCAAAAAAAAGGAAAAAAAATAAAGAGCTACAGGTTAAGGAGAGTAACGGTTTTCCGTTATTTGCTTCTAAAACTTGTAGAGTCTGAATTATTAAAGCAATCTTCATGAAAATTAATCTACATAATGAAGAGCTATTCATTAGTCACAAAAAATTATTGTAGTTTAAATTTCACATTAATATGTTAGCCGAGTGAAAAAAGAAGCCCATTTTAAGCAATGTTAAATACCATCTTTGAGAAGAAAACGTCGCATGAAAACGCAGTATCGTTCATAAGTTGGTTATTTGTTACAGTTTTTGAAATATTCTTTCACAAAATAAAACCTATGTGTTCAAATAAAATTGTCCCTTAATAAACAGAAAACTGATATTTTAGAGACTTTTCTGTAAATCCCCCCTTAACTGCCAATTTGTATAAACTTGAAGGTTATTGCTAATCAGTTGCTTAGCCTTAAAATAATAAATCTATTTTAGAGAATATAATCACAACTCTTTAAAGCACTTGGTTCATTTATAAATATGCATTACTGTCTCTATTTTATTTGTTGTTTTTGTGTTGTAAGAAGAGAAATCGGTAACAGCAATATACCCTTCATCCAAGTATTTTTATTGTTTTTGCACACTGTATCCCTTTTTTAAGTCGTATCAAATAACCGCCAATAGGCATTTGGTTTTCTTGTAATACTGGAGTTCTTATTGCTATCCTATGTAATATTAAAATATTAATTTTTATGTTAGGACGAAAAACTTGTGGTTTTACGCTAGACCACTTTTACGGTTCCATCCTACATTTTATGTTTGAAATTATGGTTACCTCTCCGAATATTCGCTTGTTCGAGACTTCACATCAAGCGTTGTTAGGCGTATTGCTTCAGCACGTTTAGGCAAATGAATGGCAACATTGTATGCTATATTACTGCGTTTTCCACTTTATTTCTGTCTACTGTTACGGTCAAAACTTCGTTTAGTCACCCCAGGGGCTCACATTATGTGAGTACGGATTTGGCGTACCCGGGGTGCCCGAGCCACGCATTACCATCATTCTTCCACGCTCGTCCGGTCGAGGTGGGTTCGTCCTCGTGACCGGGGAACTCAAGGTATGCTCTCGTGCGTTTGTGCATTTCATTCCATGATGCCCCTCGCCATCGTTTCTTACTTCTCTCTTCTATTTACGCACATTTCGCCCCACGTGCATTCATTTACTTATATATTTTCCTTCTTCGCCGGCCTACCTTGCGTGCGAAACGCCCACACAACTTTTGTTTTATTTTACCACTCTATTTGTTTTAATCCTCCGTGGACACAGCCTGGCGGATACCCGCACACTGGGTACGCAGCTGGGTGAGTGGATAATGACGTCATCCCCAACACACGGGGTCGTCATGTAGGGCCTGTGTTCGTATCCGCTGTTAAACTGCAGTCCCGCGGGGGGCCATTGCATGAGCTGCTGACTTCCGACGTCCATTGGGTGCCTCTGGCCATGTTTTGGGAGGTGTGGCCCTGGGGTGAGTCTGGTATAGATATGCCACTCACCCAAGCCGGGGTAACGCCCGGGAAGTCAGAGCCCGAGGTCGGAGACGGTTGCAATGGTGAAGGATTTCTTTCGCTATGGAGCCCCTTTCTCCATTAATTCAAACAAGCGCCGAAAAGTTTTTGTAACAGAAGTAGCACCATCGACATCTGGTTGTTACTTGGTCATTAGGCGAACAGAGGAAGGTCAAACTTTCGAGAAGGGGAACCCTTTTATTATCCAGAAGGATATTGACTCAATTGCTGGTCCGGTTCATTCCTGCACTCGCCTTCGTAATGGTTGATTGTTAGTCAAGGCATATCCGATGCACAAGGTAAGTTCTTGTTGAGCGCCACGTTTCTCCACGGTTATCCCATCCGTGTTGAGAAGTGTCGCAACTTGAATTCCTGTCACCACCTATAGCATTGATAGAATGTCGGACAAAGAACTAGTCGAATATCCTTTCGACCAAAGGGTAACGACAGTTCATCGAGTGCAAGCCAAACGCGACGGAATGTTTGTACCTACTCGTATCCTGTTTGACAATTTTGATTGCGTCAATCTGCCCACTAGTATTTCAGCAGGGCACGAACGGATTGCGGTGAGGCCCTATATTCGTAGACCTCTGCGTTGTTTTAAATGCCAACGTTTTGGCATACGCAAGTCTCTTGCAAGAGTGCCGTTTCCACCTGTGCCTCTTGTAGCCAGCCCTGACATGATGGTACCTGTTCATCCGCCCCCGTCTGCGTGAATTACAAAGGGTTTCATTCTGCGTTATTTGCCGGCTGTATGCAGTACTTGGACGAGAAGGCAATCCAGGAGATACAGCTAAAGGAAAAACTCTCCTTCGCCGAAGCCCGGAGGCGATACCATGCGCGCCAACCTTCGCTGCTGCGATCGGTAACATTCAGCTCTGGTGTTGCCTCGCAAATACTCCGGAAAGATGCAGAGGCACAGACCTGGACCATGACTGAATTGACCGCCACTTCCATCCGGCCGTCCGTCTCTAGCACGGTTATCAAGCCACCTGAGGCTGGTCCAAAAGTTCTAAAGTCTCAAGCCACCGAAAAGAAGCCGAAGCAGAAACATCGCAGGGAGGATTTTCTTAAAGACCCTCCGCGTGCGCGCGGTAAGAAAAGTTCACCTTCTCCTCCTCGAAGCACGCAGTCCCAGGATGCTTCTGGGAAAAGCCGCGCTCAGCGGCACCCCTCACCCACTTCCACCCAGAACCGATTCTCGGCGCTTGAATCGGTTTCTGGCTCTGAGGGCGTCGGCGCTCCCTTCGAGGAGCCTATGGAGTGTGACCAACACTTTACCAAAAGCCCGGGGCCCAAGGTTAAGCAAAAGGCTATTTTGAGGCGCCCTTCAAAGTAGACAGTTTATCCCTTTTGTTCTTGGCTATCCTGACCTGGAATTTAAGTGGTGTACGATCGCATAGGGCGGAACTGCAACTTTTATTGCGTTCCCATTCAGCTATGGTGGTGTGTTTGCACGAGACCAAGCTTCGCTCTCACTATCCTTTTGATCTCTGATGGTATACTCTGGTTCGCTACGATCTTGCACCGGATGAGGGTTTCGCTGCTCATGGAGGTGTCATGCTATTAGTGCGTATCGACGTTCATTTTCAGCCTCTCACACTTATGTCGGACTTGCAAGCCGTTGCCGTTCGGATTCAATTACCCGGCTTTTTCTTTTCTCTTTGCTCTGTGTATTCAACTCCATCGTCTCCCCTTGCTAACGCGGATGTTCGAGACCTCCTGTTCGCTATCCCAACACTGTTTCTTCTGCTGAGAGATTTTAATGCCCATCACCAACTGTGGGGTTCGCCAAGGGCTTCTGCGAACCGAAAACTCCTTTCCTACATTTTTTAACAGTTCAGAATGCATCCTCAATACAGGCGAGCCTACTTTTCTTTCTGATCCTTCTGTACATTTTTTCACTTGTACCTTGCTGTTTGCTCCATCCAGCTTGCTTGTCGTCTGCAGTGGAACGTCGTCGCTGACACCCACTCCAGCTATCATCACCCTTGCACAGTTTCTCTGCTGTCACCACGTCTAGCATTCCAGAGCACCTAACCGGCAAATCCGTAAAGTCGGCTGCAGACTGTATTCCAGCCTCGTGTCTTTTGTGGACCAGCCCTTTACTGACGTGAACAAATGGTGCAGCACCTTACGTCTACGGTCCTATGTGCCACCGAACGCACCACTCCCCGCTCGTCTTCTCACCTCGGCAAATTCCTGTACCGTGGTGGACCGAGGACGGTCGGTACGCCGTTTCTGCTCGTAGAGCTGCACACAGTGTGATTCGGCGACACCCCAAGTTGATAATTTGGTTACTTTAAAACAATCGAGCGCCGGGGCTCGCCGCATTATTCAAGAAAGCAAGAAGTCATCTTGGAATCGTTTTGTCGAGCCTTTTAATTGATTCACGGACTCCTCTGTTGTTTGGGATAATCTTCGTCGCTTCTCCGGTAAACTGTCGCATTGTGCTTTGCCTGGCCTTCATGTTCCCAATGACACCATGGTGGTTCCGGCTGCCCTTTCTGAAACTCTGGGTGCTTCCTTTGAGGCGGTTTCCAATTGGGACCATTATTCCGCCTGCTTTTGCACTCTCAAAGACCGGCTGGATTCCGTGACCTATAGTTTTCGGTCTCCTAATCAGGAGTCTTATAATGAACTTTTCACAATGATGGAGCTGGAGCACGCCCTCCATTTGTCCCGGCACTCCGCTCCTGGGCTGGACGGCATTCATGTCCTGATGTTGCAGAACCTTTCAGCCGACAGTAAACTAATTCTCTTACAAGTCTATCAGCGTATTTGGCAAGATGGCCTTTTTCCTTCAATTTGGAGCGAAGCCACCAATTTCCCTATACTTTAGCCTTGGAAGGATCGACAAATATCTTCCAGCTACCGTCCCATCTCCCTCTCCAGTTGCATTTGAAAGGTGATGGAGCGCATGATAAGCGGGCGGTTGAGATGGAGGCTTGAGACAGAAACTTCTAGCGAAAGCTCAGTGCGGATTTCGTCGCCAACGCTCTACTGTCGACCATCAGGTCTCTCTGTCGACGCACATTATGAATGCATTTCTGAGAAAGTGTCAAACAGTGGCTGAGTTTTCTGACGTGGAGAGAGCTTATGACATTTGTTGGAGGGGCGGCATTTTACGTACACTCCACACATGGAATTTACGCGGTCGACTTCCCACATTTCTTCGGGGTTTATGACGGATCGCGTCTTTCGCGTACGTGTGGGCTCGGTTCTATCTAGTCATTTTATTCAAGAGAAAGGTGTACCACAGGGCTCTCCACTCATGTCACACTTTTTTGCGATTTCTATCAACCCCACTGTTGATTGGTTTCCAGCTGGCATTTCCTAGTCCCTTTTCGTCGAAGATTTTACCATTTATTGCAGTTCACGGCTGACCTGTCTACTCGAGCGCCGTCTCCAGAGCTGTATCAACCGTTCTCAACCCCTGGAGTAACGCCAACGGCTTTACTTTCTCCGCCGAGAAATCCGTCTGTATCAATTTCTGGCGTCGGAAGATTTTCACTTCGCCCTCTCTCCATCTTGGGCTGGCGCTGCTTCCGTTTGCAGACGAGGCGAAAGTTTTGGTGTTGATCTTTGACCGAAAGCTGCGCTGCACTTCGGACATTTCGCTTTTGTAAGCAAAGTGTTACGGTTCTCTTAATATTTTACGTGTTTTAAGTGGCATATCCTGGGGAGCTGATCGGACCATCCTTCTGCGTTTTTATCGCTCCTTGGTCCTATCCAAGCTTGATTATGGGTGCATTGTCTATTCATCGGCACATCCATCTGTGTTCCGTCGCTTGAATTCCATTCATCATAGTGGTATAAGAGTCACTACAGGGGCCTTTCCAACTAGCCCTGTACCCAGTCTGTACGCTGAAGCTGCAGAGCCACCGCTGTCCTTCCGGCGTGAGATGCTTTTGTGCAGCTATGCCTGTCGACTCTCAAGCTTGCCTGACCACCTGTTCTTTGAGTTGTTTTACGAGGACTCACTTGAACCGCAATATTTAGTTAGTTCGTCTGCATTACTACCTCCAGGGGTTCGATTTCGACAGCTTCTTCGGCATTTGGACGTTACGCCAGCGCCAACCCTTGCCAGTGGGGAATCGCGGTTTCTTCCTTGGCTGCGCGCTGAGGCCCACTTTTACCTAGGTTTAACGTCGCTGCTGAAAAATGAGACCCCTTCTTCAGTCCTTAGATCCGCCTTTTTAGAGCTTTAGGCGCAATTCGGGGACAGATGGATATACTGATGGGTCTATGGGTCTAAGGCTGATGTTCGTGTAGGATGTTCCTTTATTTTTGTCGACATGGTTTTACCTTCCGTTCACCGTGGCGATGTTCGATTGTTACCGTCGAAAGCTTTAGTATTTTTCAGTTGGTTTTATACATTTTGTGGCACAACTTACGGCACTGTGTGGTTTGTACGGACTCTCTTAGTGCCCTTTAGAGCACTAACGCGCTGCAAAATTACCACTCCCTCGTTCAGCGCATACATGACCTGCTCCATTCGCTTGGTGCCTTTGGCATCAGCGTCTCCTTTCTGTGGATTCCAGGTTATGTGGGCATTTCAGGGAACGATTCTGTCGACTCCGCTGCCAAATCGAAAATTTTATCGCCCATAACTTTTACTCTGTTGTTCCCTCCACTAACTTCTCTATGTTCTTTTACGACTCCGCATCCTCTCGCTTTGGTGCGATTAGTGGACGGCCCTCCGGGGAAACAAGTTGCGGGAGGTTAAAACTCTCTCGTTAGTCTGCGGTACCTCTTCTCGTTCTTATCGTCGGGAAGAGGTACTTTTAGCACGTTTACGAATCGGACTTTGCCTTTTTAGTCATCAATGCCTGCTCAGTGGTGACCCTGCACCACTCTGTGAACAGCGTGATGCGCAGTTAACGATGCGTCACATTTTAACAGCGTGTCAAGCTTTAGCTCCAGTGCGCGTTCGTGTGGATCTGCCTATTGGCATAGCGAAGGTTTTGGCAGACGACGCGCATGCTGTAGAATGTCTTTTACGTTTCATATGTGACAGTGGTTTTAATCGGCACATTTGATGCGCTGAGCGTCTTTTATCTTTGTGATTTTACATTGTCTATTTAATTAGGGGCTCTTCTCCACGACGGACATATGGCGCTCATGTCGCTTGCGTTCTACAGTTATTGACACGTTTTACTCTTTTCTTGTTTGATTTACCATGGTATTAGGGTGGTGTAATTTAGAATTTATTGTCTTGTTTTTAGTGTTTTAGGCTAAGCGGGTTTGTGTTCCGTATTTTTGTTTTGGATTTTCAATTTTATACTCTGTAAGGGTGCTAATGACCTTAGATGTTTAGTGCCCTTAACACCATCACATTATCATCCCTTAGATTCTCACTCCTCCCTCCCAGGGGTATTACTTTATGTGAGTACGGGTTTGGTGCACCCGGGGTCCCGAGCCAATCATCTCCATCGTCATCCCTCTACCCTCGTCCGGTCTAGGTGGGTACGTCCTCGTGACCGGGGAACAGAACGTAGGCTCTCGTGTGTTCCTTGAATTTCGTTCCATGCCACCCCTCGCCATCGTTTCTTTCTAGTCTAATCGATTTACTAACATGCCGCACCACAACCATTCACACATGCGTTTTCTTTCCTCGGTAGCCTACCTTGCGTGCGAAACGCTCACACACTTTTGTTATATTTTCCAATGTTATTTATTTTAATCCTCCGTTGACACATTCTGGCGGATACCCACGCACTGGGTGCGCAGCTGGGTGAGTGTGTAATGGCGTCATCCCCATCACCCGGGGTCGTCATGTAGGGTATGTGTTAGTATCCGCTGTTCAACTGCTGTCCCGCGGGGGGGGCATTGCATGAGCTGCTGACTTCCAACGGCCATGTACCTCTGTCTGTTTTCTGGTTGGTGTGACCCTGGGGTAAGACCGGTATAGATAGGCCACTCACCCAACCCGGGTTAACGCCCGGGAATTCAGAGCCCTAGGTCGGAGACGGTTGCAATGGTGGAGGATTTCTTTCGCTATGGAGCCCTCTTTCTCCATTACTAACATGCGCCGAAAGGTATTTGTAACAGAAGTAGCACCATCGACATCTGGTTGTTACTTGGTCATTACACGAACAGAAGAATGACAAAATTTTGAAGAGGTGCACCATTTTATTATTCAGAAAGGCATTAACGCCATTGCCGATGTGGTTCAGTCCTTCACTCGTCTTCGGAATGTTTCATTGTTGGTTCAAACCAAGTCCGAACAACAAAGTAAGACCTTGTTACGCGGCACACTTCTCCACGTTTATCCCATCCGTGTTGTGAATTCCTGTCGAGTCGTCGTCGGAACGCATAGCCGCGATGGTATATCGGACGATGACCTGGTCGTATATCTTTCAGAACAAAATGTGACAGCTTTTCGTCGAATGCAGGCTAAACGCGATGGAGTGTTTGTATCCACTCGTATCCTGTTTATAACATTCGATGTTTTCGATCTGCCGACGAGTATTTCAGTAGGGTACGAACGTATTTCTGTGAGGCCCTATATTCTTAGACCTCCGCATTGTTTTAAATGCCAACGTTTTGGGTATACGTAAGCCTCTTGTCAGAGTGTCGTTACCATCTGTGCCTCATTTAGCCAGCCGCCACACGATGATACCTGTTAATCAGCTCATCATAACACTGGAATTATATAATAACATGCTGAATGTATTGTTTTCACTGTACTGTCTTATAAATGCAAGCGTAAAATCAGGAAAGTCTTCATGCTGTTCATTTAAGATGTCCTAATGAACTAAAATGCTTCTTCAAATCAGACTTCATCGTACCATTGTGTTGTCTATCTCTCCTGCAATATCCAAGTCAATTTTACTACTCGTTTGTACCTAAATAAGCCTTAGTTTAATAAATAGGCTTTTCGGTATAATGCGCATTCATTCGAAATTTAAAATTAATTCCTTTTTAATAAGCTTTTAGACATTAAACTAAAAGTATTATAACCCTCGTTCTCGTAAAAGTTTTGTTGTTATACATTAATTGGGAAGGTGTTATGGAACATGCCTTGAAAATCTCAGCTTATTATCTTAAATAGACAATGACTCATTAATTGGTAAAGGATTAAATTTGGCGACCAGGGAATCACTTCTCATCCTATCATTTTATTTAAATATTTTAACATAATATATTCTTTATCTTTTGCATAAGGAAATAGATGCTTTTAGTTAAATGACTAAGAATTATTTTTTACTTATATTGACCAAAACTTCTTTATTTCTTCTGCTTCCGCATATTTCTGGAAATGTGTTTTCAATTATTTTAACTTTCCGGCTAAAAGCTTATGTTACTTACTATAAAGAATGAATAGATTTTTCTTAAAGAACACCTTGTGCGATACCAAAATATTTGTCACGACAGGCACATAGCTACAAAATGGAGCAGAGAGGATACTGTTTCTGTCTGCCGTCTCATGCGAGAACTTCTGTTCATTTCAGCGGTTAGTTTTGAAGAGGAAACTGCAAGATCCTCTCCTCCGAGCTTTCCTCCTTAACGATTTCCATGTTCACAGCGCTTTTAGTAGTTTTTGCATTAATCGGCAATAACACCTGTATAAGGGTACTTTTTTGTATGCTAATTTATTCCTATATACCGTACGAATATCATAACAATCAATCTTTCGCTATTTATAGGCAAATTCCCTAGGATTGGAAATTGTTTATTATGCATTTATAAACATACATCCTTCGCTTTTAAAACAACTTCCTCAGATTTCGTACTTGTTTCATTATGCCTACATTATGCCAGATTCACCTTTCTCTATTTAAAATCAAACTCCTTACGCTTTGGATTTTTCGTTGTGCATTTAAAAATATATATCCTTCCTATTTAAAAACAGTTTGTTTAGACTATGAATATTATTTGTTTGCGTGGTTCAAGATATATACCTTTCGCTAATTAAAACCTACTTGCTTAGGTTTCGGCTTTATTTTCACCGTATCTGTAAACTTTTTCAAAATATTTGTTTTAGCGCATCGAAATGAAGTACATTCGCTTTTAAATTCGCTACATGTCCTTTGCCATCTTCAAATCAACCATTTTATGCTTCGGATTTGTCTTACAGAATTTGAGTCTACATTGTTGTGTTATAAAAATAAAATACTTATGCTATTAAACCCACATTAGAATGCTTATAATGTTGGTTACTGTCAATTTCCTTTAATAACCCATGATTCGTGCTAATTAGGTAATTATATTTATTGAGAATTTTAGACCTTAAGGGCATAATATCTCTAATTTGAAGTCAACCTGATTAGGTTTAGGTTTTTGTTTTATACTTATTAGCGTTTGTATACAACGACCACGGTATATATCTCTTTCCAAATGTATGTTATAAGTGTAGTGAAATAAAATGCATTTGCTCATAAATTCACATGAAATTCACCTTAAAGCTTAATAGTGTCAAACTTATTCACTGATTTTTTGAAGGCCGTACTGTTCTATTACTTTAATCGCGTTTTAACTTTATTTTTAAAATATTACTCAACACACTGGAGCCATTTATGTCTATGCAATGCCGCTGGCTATCTAAGGAAAGTATAGCACAAATTTTATGCTCCTCTAATACTTAAATCTCTTTTCGGTGTATGTAAATGCCACAATAGGGAGTCTAGAACAGCCATATTACACCCGTATGCAAATTAGGATTCGAAAGCATGTTCTATAGACCGTCTAGGATTAAGTTTATTGCGATATATGAGGCTCTTAGTTACAAATCTCTACATTTCTACTTTTCGCGAGAAAACAAAGGGCTTGAAATTCATATATTCTCCTTGTATAAAAATTTGAATTGTACGCCAAGTAAGTTGCCTATGTCGACATTTCTTATTGATGTAACGGCATCTTAAATGGTTGAAATTCAAACGCTGACAATTCCAATTGTGTACGAGATGCATGTATGAGATGCCGCTCATACGTCTAAGACAGTGCTCTAATGGGAGTAGTTTATAGTTCATGTGTGCCATTAGATTCTGTTGTAAATTTGAAAAAGTAGTAATCACGATGGAAGTATTATTTCAGCTGTTACACGACAAGAGCGGAAGAAAGTGAGAAATCCAGAAAATTAGAAGGGATTTGGAAAAAACTCGATAAAAATTATAAGAACGTCACAATATTATATACTAAGGCCATTATTGTATTTGTGTGATGTTATCCCGATGGAAACATTAATATTTTAAAACTACTACATTCAAATTTACTACTATACAATGGAAGCTACTTTAATTACCGATAATGAGAAAAGTCATTGACATAATTTCATATATGCAACGTAGGACATAAGGTTGTTTCATCAAAAGCTTTATCAGACTAAATACAATATATCTAAAGATACACTCATCCTTAAAATAACGATGTTACCCCTCCGAAGAGGCATAAATGGAAGCCTCAATCTCTTGCCATTATATATAAGGTGTTGAGTGTTTCAAAAAGCAAACTGATTCCTGTTATCAGAACCACATTTTAGGCATTATTGCAGTAAACAAACTATGAGGGGCATGTATCATGAGGCAGTTAAAATTATTGTAAAAACGCATTGCGAAAACAGGGGTGGTAATAGTGTATTAAAAATATAAACAAATGTAACCAAGTTAAACGGTAAATTGAAAGTTCTAAGTGCGGAAGTATAATTACTGTCAGTCAAAAAGCAACCTGCTTTTCCACTTCGATTTAGATCCAAACGCAAAAAAACATGTGTATTACATATAAAATTAAGCTGGGACCACAATGTAAGTAAAAATGTCTTTTCCTAAACAGTTTCAAATACTTACTACAACATTGGCTTGAGATTTCTGCCACAGATATGTTCTGTTTGTATTCAACTGAACAAGAAATTAATAGGGAAGCTAATGCTAATGAAAATACCAATGTCATCTGCGAAAAGCCTGAGAGCTGTCTTGAGGCAAATACATTTTACAACCTACAGAGAGAGAGTGGTGTCGTATACAAACATTTAGATACGATAATCAAATCATGCCAATGAAACAAAAAATGTCAAATCAGGCATGCCATTATGCACGCCAGCTGTATGTGTATATACAGTTTTATGATATATAACATTGATCTTAGATTTTGCAAAACGAAAAGAAATCTTGATTTTATCAAACCTATAATTCCACTACTATTATGCGATTTAAATCTCTTGACGTTTGAGGCGTGTCCACAATATGGCACTAGCGAATAGCAGCAGTGCGGCGTTGCCTCATACGGACAGTACAGCTCACTGCTGGTAAAACTAATTGTAATATCCTGTGTGCGCATGCGTATTTCATATTTTATAAAAGCAACAGGTAGCTAGGATGAAAGTCGACGTTTCTCTGAACAAGTACAAAAAATAATCATAATTTTGCACCCAATGGTTCGACATTAATTTCGCAGTTATCTTTCGGGATACTTCAACGGAGACTTTTAGTTGTGGTTATGCTTGTAATAGTAATAAATCCATTACTGTCGTAGTTATTATGTATATTATGTCTTAGACATACGTAGAAACAGTTATCCCACGAGGTTTTCTAATAAAGCTACAAACTCGTCATGAAAATACCTTGAAAGTCCTCTGACACTGCTCTACAAAACCATACATGAAGTTGTTTTGTAATAAACAATGCCATGTATGGTTTTGTTTCACAGAAAAATACTATTGGAAAATCAATGTGCATAATGCCGAGTACTAGAATCAAGCACGTATCCGTTACATGAGAAGAACCTGTTGTGCTTTTTACAACATTCAACCCTCGTTATTTGGAATGCACAACAACAAAAAGTCACATGAGAACTATAAGCAAAGAATTGCCAACTGTTCTCACATTCTCCAGGAAGCATCAACAATGGAATTCATTGCACCATTGACGCAATAGCTCAAGGTTAAAACAATGACAAAGCAAAAATACTGCTGGTGTACTCTTTACAGCGCGCTTATGAAAGTTTAAGCGACTCAGTTGTGAATTTAGCTGTGTAGCTACTTAGTTCTTACAGCTTTGACCTAGCGTTTATAAAGTTAACTCTTTCATGAAAATGTCGCTCAGTAGGCCAGTAACTCCACTGGATATAGCAGTAAGGTTAGGGCTGTTGCCTATAGTGTGTATAACTTCTTTAAAAGCATGCCAAAGAAGAAAAGCGCAAAAATCTTAACTTCACGAAACGTCATGAACTTTCGGTTGAGGCGTGCTCATTAAGTACACCAACTGTTTCACGTGTGTGTAGGGAAGCGAAAAAGAATATGCCGTTAACTGTGCCACATGAATAACAAAGGACGCATACAAAGGTATGGTTTTTATTTCTCTACTTGTGTATTACATTTTCAGTATTATATCTTCTTGTTTTCTTTTATTTTTAAGGGAACATTGCAATGGCATTTATAACAAACGCGTAACGTTCTGACGAAACAAAGTGAAGTTTGGCAACCGCGAGGTCACTCCGTATTGGTTGCCATGAAATGTCAATACATCTGGACCGCACAGTAGGGATCCCGGTAAAGAAAGAAAAGCATAGAGATGTGGTTTATTAGTTGAAAAAGCATTTTGATCCTGAATGGAGAATGCAGAAGGAGCTTCAATTCCACCTGGATGTAACAGAGGGGCCGTTAAATTATGAGGGAAAAAGGGAAGCTCATGAGGAATGCATCTGCGACCCCACAAGATGAAAATCGTAGCTTAGTGGTATGATTGATTAGTTTTCCCCAATGTGAAGTAATTAGTACAATTATGTTTAATACAACACTATTTTAAATGAGAGCCTTAATATTAAACAAAGTAGTTATTTTAAATGTACAATTATGAACTATGTAATAGTTTAAGTGTAAATAAGTCCTGTATAATAACAATAACAATAATAATAATAGTAATAAGTGTATTCAGTTGATTTTGAGATAGCTCTTCTAAACAGTGTGTATTTAGCATAAAGCGCTTTTATTGTTTTCCTCAAAATCTACTGAAGTTGGAAATATTGAGTGCCTCATATTATTCTTAATTATATTTTGAATCAATATTATGCTAGTGTTACAACAAGGCATTCAATTGCTGAGCAAATTACACTATGAAATCCGCTGCTATATGATCCACTTAATCAAAACAACGCCACCACCGTGATATATTAAACGGTTGGAATATCTTATTCATTCCTGCATTCTAATAGGTTTAGAAAACACTACGGCAAAAGATAATCACACCATAGAATATATTACAAAATTATAATATGAAAGTGCATCTCATGCAAACATTTATCCCAACCCATTCATTGGCAGCAGGCAACACATCAAGGTATTTAATGTCATGCATATTAAGTGGTTTAGAAAGGACATTCTTACACTAATAAGTAAGTCATTCCTACAGGAGAAAGCATTTTAATAGTATCTAATGTCATATCTTACTACTACTGCACCACAGGCGATGTACGCTAATGATATATGCATTAAATAAAATTATAAGCGTAAAGCGAATTTGGGGAGGAAACCTTCTACACCTAAGTTTAGGGTACGTCCCAGGTATTTTCCAGTTATGAGGACTGCGGTAACCTGAGAAAAGATGGACTCAGGGAAGACTGACCTAGAAGGATTTAGACCACGGATCTTCCTTTCTGGAATTTGTGTCTTCGGACCCCAGTGTTGGTATAAAGGAAAACGATTATTGTTTTCATTTTAAGTAAAATTAAGAATTATTACTATCATGTACGAATTATTTCTATATAGGTATACACATTTAACCATAGGCACTATGACGGTGATGCAAAAAGTTCCATATCGCGTCTCCCCTACGTTTAATTAATATTCTTAACTTTAACATTTCTTTAGATTAGCAAATGGACTTGAACTGCTGCTTAGTGAAGAGTCTGATGGACTATAGCGCAACTATTAAGCCAGAGGAAGTGATTCCCTGACAGGTAGCTGACGGCGTCCCCTCGATCGAATATACAAATTCAAACACAAAAGTTTAATCCTTGTTGTTTTCCGGAATAAAAGGAATGTAGCTGCATACACTCCTATTTCAATTCTTGTTACTTCGTGCCCTTCTAATGCAGACAATTCAATTTAAGAACCGCAATAGGAAGTGATAACAGGCATATGTGTGTGTTTGTGTGTATTTGTATGTGAATGTGTTTGAGAGAGAAAGGGTGAGAGTGAGAGTGAGAGAGGGAGAGTGAGAGCTGGTATAAGGTTTAGTAATAGATTTTAAAATATGTATATACGAGGGCGGATCGATAAGTAACGCACAATAATTTTTTCGTCCTTGTTATTGCAGCTGGAATTTTGCAATTTCACGCAAATATAGTTTGAAGTTTTCACTACAGAGGGTATTTTTTGTTTCATGTGCAGCTCTAGCAAGAGAAGCGTGAACTACGCAACATCGATGGTGCGCATGTTACTGTCGTCCACATGTGAAAAGCAGAGAGGTGTGTTTCGATATTTGTGGGCCAAAGGGCATAAACCGAGTGATATTCACAGAGACATGCGTGGCGTGCATGGGGATGATTGTATGGAACGTAGCAATGTCTCCAGGTGGTGTGCATTCTTTCTAGAGTGCCGTGTGAACCTTAGTGAATCGCCACGATCCGGGAGACTGGTAACAGCTACAACCCCGCAGAATGTCAAAGAGTCCGCAGTTTTGAACGACTGGCGTGTGCAACTGCGAACCGTATCGCAATAGTTGACATTTCCTATGGTGCAGTGTACGATATTGTTCATGGCGTTGAAATTTCGTAAAGTAGGTGCTCGCTGAGCTCCTAAGAACCTAACAGATAACCACAAGGGCTAGCGAATGATGACTAACTTGGATCACCTGACACGGTACACCGCAGAAGGTCATGATCCTCTGAAAGGAATCGTCGCTGGTGATGAATCGTGGGCATACATAGACGCCCGAAACCAAGCAGGCAAGTATGGAGTGAAAACATGCTGGTTCCGCAGTGAAGAAAAAATTCAAAGTGACTCAATCTGCTAGGAAAGTGTTTGTGACTATATTCTGGGATATGCATGGTGTTGTATTGTGTACTTTGCGGAACACGGGACCGCTGTGAATGCTGCAGCCTACATGAAAACTTTGGTGAAGTTGCGTCGTGCCCTTCGTGCAAAATGCCACAACATGAGTGCTGACGATGTCAAAATTCATGACAATACTCGCCCATGTTGCTGCTGTTGTTCATCAGAAAATCACCAACATTGGTTTTGAGGTGCTCCAGCAACCCCCACACACTATGGACCTTGCAACGTTGGAATTTCATCTGTTTGGTCCCATGAATAAATTCCTGGCAGGCCAACGCTTTGCGACAGATACGGAAATGAAATCAGCAGTCCGCAGATGCCTATACTCCTAGCAAACCAACTTCCATGAACATGGCATATTGAAACTGGTATCACGATGCGAGAAAAGTGTTGAAAAACTTAGTAACTATGTCGAAAAGCAGCTAAAATCTGTAAGTTCATTTGTGATTTCTTTTGTTTTAACTATTAAACTTTTTTGTAAAAAAAATTATTGTGCGTTACTTTTCGATCCGCCCTCGTACATATACATCGGTACTCGTATATACGTCGGTACTAAAAGGAAAGTAAAGTATACGACTCTGTCAGCAATACTACATCTCCTATTTTTTATCGCTTCTTCCGACCTATTTTGTTCAAGCAGCACTTAACATTTCCCTTTCACATTTGTGCTAGTGATGAAGCAACCTACACAGTTTTATTCACAAGAAAATTTAATCAGGAATCATGAAATTATATAAATGTATAGCATTTGTCGGACTCAGATTTATCGATGTCATATTATTTTATAGTAAGGGTATAAAGGAATGAATTTTCATCTGCTGCTGTATTTTGTTGGCGAAACGCATATTTTATGGCCCTCACCTTTGAGGTGACTGTGTCCAGCATGTGATTCCGTGAAGCGCATACGTGATAAACAATGAGTAGAATACATGAAAGCAAGCTTTCTTACCCATAACTAGCCTGCATTCCACAGATATATATATATATATATATTATATAAAAGCTGAAGTCACCCTAATCTCCCTTTACTTACACTAAAATCTAATACTAGGGCAGCGAAACTACATGTCTTACCCTTTTCTAAACTGTGCTTTTAGTGCTAAAGACAGTTCACATTAAATTCCTAAAATATCAAAAACTAGGAACATCCATGATTATCAATTAGTAGGACCTGTACCCACTGATTTAATACACTATATTATCATTATTTTAAGTAAGTTTAAAGTGCCTTCATTATTTCAAATAATGTATCTTAACATCTTCAGATATTTGTATATAGGCTGCAAAAGTTAGTATAACTACGTTACCGGTTTAAGCTGACCTAGCTTTTATCGAAACCAAATATTGTACGGAATTTTAGAATTATACCATATGAATGTAATGTGCACCTACGTTATAGCCGATCAAAGTTTCCCTGCGTTTCCTTTCATTTCAGAGGCATTGTTGTGAGCTTAACACGCACGTATATGTATTATTTTTTGTACGATCGTTAAACCCATGGTGGAATCATAGCAAAGGTGTGGGATAGTCGTTGCTTGTTTTCGTTTAATGTGCGCAGTGACCACATCTTGATTTCAACGTGAAGAAGAAGGCTGCGAGTCAGTTGAGGACTGCGGTGAGAACAACAACAACACATTTGTAATGTGAAATAAATCTAATTATCTAATTTCTAATTCAAAAGAAAAATGTGATGTACATAAAGCACAGATAACAATGTTAAGTTATATGTACAAAGAAATCGCTATGTATTGTAAGATTCAGAAGGACTACCTCACAAGAGGTCACTTTATGTGAGTACGGGTCTGGCGCACCCGGGGTCCCAAGCTACTCATCTCCGTCGTCATCCCTCCACCCTCGTCCGGTCGAGGTGCGTTGGTCCTCGTGACCGGGGGACACAAGGTAGGCTCTAGTGCGTTCTTTGCATTCCATTCCATGCTGCAACTCGCCATCGTTTCTTTCTTCTCTGGTCTGTGTTTCCGACCATTTCGCACCACGAGCCTTGAAACATCTCTCTTCCTTCCTTGCCGACCTAACTTGCGTGCGAAACGCCCACACACTTTTGGTTTATTTTCCAATTTTATTTATTTTAATCCTCCGTGGACACAGCCTCCGGCACACTGCGTTGCGCAGCTGGGTGAGTGTGTAATGCGTCATCCCCACCACCCGGTGTCGTCATGTAGGGTGTGTGTTCGTATCCGCTGTTCAACTGCAGTCCCGCGGGGTGGGGGTCATTGCATGAGCTGCTGACTTCCCACAGCCATTGGGTCCCTCTGTCTATGTTCTGGGAGATGTAACAATGGGGTAAGACTGGTATAGATAGGCCACTCACCCGAGGTCGGAAACGGGTTCAATGGTGGAAGATTTCTTTCGATATGGAGCCTCTTTCCCCATTATTTCGAACTAGCGCCGAAAAGTTTTGGTAACAGAAGTAGCACCACCGACATGTGGTTGTTAATTAGTCAGTACGCGAACAGAGCAGGGAAAATCGTTTTAGAAGGTGAACCCTTTTATAATACAAAAGGGCAGTGACTTTATTGATGGTTCGGTTCATTTCTGCACTCGACTTCAAAACGGTTCATTATTAGTACAAAGCAAGTCCGATCAACAAACTAAGACATTGTTGCGCGCTACGCTTCTCCACAGTTATCCCATCCGTGTTGGGGAGCACCGCACCTTGAATTCCTGTCGAGGCGTCGTTACCACGCATAGCCTCGATGGAATATTGGACGATGACCTGGTTGAATATTTTTCAGAACAGAAGGTGACAGCGGTTCATCGAGTGCAGGCTAAACACACGGAATATTGGTACCCACTCGTACCCCGTTTATAACTTTCGATGGCTTCGAACTGCTCAGGAGTATTTCAGCAAGGTATGGAAGTATTGCTGTGAGGACCTATATCTCTGGAACACTGCCTAGTTTTAATGCCACGTTTTGGGCATACGCAAGACCCGTGTAAGAGTGCCGTATACATCTGTGCCTCTTGTAGTCAGCCCTCACATGATGGTACCTGTTCATTAGCCCCCGTCTGCGTTAAATGCAAAGGGTCCCATTCTGCGTCATTTGCCGGCTGTCCGTGTTACTTGGGCGAGAAGACGATCCAGGAGATCCGGGTAAAGGAAAAATTATCCTTCACTGAAGCCCGGAGGGTTTCCATACGCGCCAACCTGCGCTCCAGAGATCAGGTAGATTCAGCTCTGTCGTTGCCTCCCCAGTAATCCGTAAGGATGCCGAAACTCAGACCTGGACCATGGCCGCAACTACCATCCGCCCGTCCATCTCTGGCACAGTTATAAAACCATCTAAAGCTGGTCCTAAGGTACTGAAGTCATAAGGCACTAATAAGAAATCGAAGCAGATAATTCGTAAGGAAGGTTTTCTGAAAGACCCTGCGTGTGCCCGCGGAAAATAAAAGCTCGCCTTATACTCCTCGGAGGTCGCAGTCCATGAATGCTCCTGGGACGAGCCGCGCTTTGCGGCAAAGATCACCCATTGCCACTCAGAAACAATTCTCGGAGGTTGAATCGGTATCTCGCATTGAGCGCGTGGGACTTCCCTTCGAGCAGCCTGTGGAGTCTGACAAACACCATAACAAAATCCTGAGCCCAAAGGTAAAGCAGAAGGTTTTTTGAGCCGCCCTTCTAAGTAGACAGTTTATAGGTTTTATTCATGGCTATCCTGACCTGGAATTTACGTGGTGTACGATCGCATAGGACGGAACTGCAACTTTTGTTGCGTTCCCATTTCCCTATGGTCGTGTGTTAGCAGGAGACCAAGCTTCACCCTCACGATCCTTTTTTAATCTCCAAGGGTATACTCAGGTTCACTACGATCTGGCACCGGATGAAGTTACTCCTGCGCATTGAGGATTCATGCTATTAGTGCGTAACGACGTTCATTTTCAGACACTCACACTTACGTTCGACTTGCAAGCTGTTGCCGTTAGGATTCAATTACCGGGATTTTTCTTTTCTGTATGCTCCGTCTATTCACATCCATTGTCTCCCCTCGCTAACACGGACATTCGAGATCTCCTCTCCGGTCTCCCAACACCATTTCTTCTGTTAGGAGATTTTAATGCCCATCACCCCCAGTGGGGTTCGCCAAGGGTTTGTTCAAGGGAAACTCTTTTATCCGACCTTATTGCTCAGTTCATCCTCTTCATCCTTAATAAAGGTGGGCCTACTATTCTTACTGATTCTTCTGGTACATTTTCTCACTTGCATCCTGCCGTTTGCTCCATCCATTTTGCTTTCGTCTGCAGTGGAACGTCGTCGCTGAAACCTACAGCAGCGATCATTACTCCTGGAATTGTTTCTCTTCTGTCTCACCACGTCCAGCATTGCAGCGTACACACCGACTGGAGACTGAAATTCCAGCCTCGTGCATTTTGTAGACCAACGCTTCCCTGACGTTAACCAAATGGTGCAGCTGTTTACACCTACGATTCTATCTACCACCGAACGCACGATTGCTCGTTCATCCTCCCACCCTCGACGTATTCCCCTTCTGTGCTGGACCGAGCACTATAGGGACGCCGTGAAGCCCGTAGAAGTGCGCTTAGGTTGTTTCGGTGACACCTTACAATTGATAATTTGGTTACGTTTAAACAATCGCGCGCCAGGGATGGTCGCATTTTTAAGGATAGCAGGAAGGCGCCTGGACTCGTGTTGTCGAAACTTTTTATCGCTTCACGCCTTCCTCTGTTGTTTGGGATAAACTTCGTCGCTTCTCCGGAAAAACGTCACATTGTACAGTCTCTGGCCTTCAAGATCCGAATGCCTCCATAAGGGATCCGGCTGCCATTTCTACCACTCTGGTGCTGCCTTTGGGGCAGTTTCCAGTTTTGACCATTATTCCGCCGGCTTTTGCACTCTCAAAGACCAGCTGGATTCAAAGACCTATAATTTTCGCTCTGCTATTAAGGAGTGTTATAATGAACCTCTCATAATGAGGGAGCTGGAGAACACCCTCCTTTTAGCTAGGCATTCCACTCCTGGGCCGGATGGCATTCATGTACTGAAGTTGAAGAACCTTTCAGTCGATAGTCCCTACACTTCTGCCGGGAAAAGATCGCCAACTACCTTCCAGCTACCGCTCTATCTCCCTCACCAGCTGCATTTGCAAGGAGATGGAGCGCATAATCAATGGGCGATTGAAATGGAGGCTTGGGCCTCAGAAACTTCTTGCGAAATCTCAGAGCGGATTTTGTTGCTTTCGCTCTACCGTCGACCATCTGGTGTGTCTGTCGACGCATATTATGAATGGAATTCTGAGAATGTGTCAAACAGTGGGTGTGATTTTTGAACTGGAAAAACCTTATGACACTTGCTGGAGAGGCGGCATGTTACATATGCTCCACACATGCAATTTACTCAGTCGTCTTCCCATATTTCTACGGGAGTTTATGACGGATCGCGTCTTTCGCGCACGTGCTCGGCTCGGTTTTATCTAGTCGTTTTGTACAAGATAACGGTGTATCGTAGGGTTCTGTAGTCATTGTGACGCTTTTTGCGACTGCTATTAACCCCAATTTGTTTATATACCCCTGGTATTTTATCGTCCCTTTTTGTTGACGATTTTTCCATTTATTGCAGTTCACGGCGGACCTGTTTACTTGAAGGCCGTCTCCAGTGCTGAATCGACCGTCCCTACGCCTGGAGTAACTCCAACGGCTATAATTTCTCCGCCAAAATTCCGTCTGTGTGAATTTCTTGCGCCGCAATCTTTCTCTTTGCCCTCTCTCCATCTTGGCCGGATCGTTTTCCATTTGCAGAGGAGGCGAAACTTTGGGGTTGATCTTTGATCGAAAGCTGAACTGGACTTCGCACCTTTCGTTTTTAAGAGCAAAGTGTAACGTTCTCTTAATCTTTTACATGTTTTAAGTGGCACATCCCGGGTAGCTATTCGGACCGTCCTTCTGCGTCCTTATCGTTCTTTCGTCAGATTCAAGCTTGATTATGGGTGCATTGTCTATTCTTCGGCACGTCCATCTCTGGTAAGTTGCTTGAATGCTATTTACCATCGTGGCATAAGGGTTGCTAAAGGGGCCTTTACAACTAGCCCTGTAACCAGTCTGGACGCTGAAGCTGCAGAGCCCCCGCTGTCCTTCAGGCTTGAGATGCTTTTGTGCAGCTATGCATGTCGAATCTCAAGCTTGCATGTCCACCCGTCCTTCGAGTTGTTTTTCGATGATTCGCTTGATCGGCTATATTTAGTTAGCTTCTCTGCATTACTCCGTCCAGATGTACGACTTCGCCAGCTTCTTCGGCATTTGGACGTTAGGCCAGCACCGAACCCTCCCAGGGGGGAAACGCGTTTTCCTCCTTTGTTGCGCGCTCAGCCCCACTGTTACTTTGGGTTAATGTCGGTGCCGAAAACTAAGACCCCTACTTCAGTACGTAGATTGGCCTTTTTAGAACTCCAGGCGCGTTACGGAGAATGTCAGTATATATATACATATATATATATATATATATATATATATATATATATGCTAATTGGTCTAATACTGCTGTTAGAGTAGATTGTGCCTCTACTTTCGGTCAACATTGCCTTTCCTTTCGTTTGCCGTTGCAAAACCCACAAAGCTCACCTTATGTGAGTGCGGATTTGGGGTATCCGGGGTGCCCGAGCCTCTCATCACCATCATTAACCGTCCATCCTCGTAGGTCGAGATGAGTGCATCCTCGTGACCGAGGGACACAAGGTAGGCTCTCGTGCGTTCTTTGCATGTTGTTCCAGGCCGCTTTTTGCCATCGTTTCTTTCTTCTCTAGTCTATTTCCGACCATTTCTATCACGACCATGCCCACATCTTTTTTCTTCTTTGCCGGCCTACCTTGCGTGCGAAACGCCCACACATTTTGCTTTATTTTCCCCTTTTATTTTAAC
Source organism: Deroplatys truncata (assembly GCA_030765065.1). NCBI lineage: Eukaryota > Metazoa > Arthropoda > Insecta > Mantodea > Mantidae > Deroplatys > Deroplatys truncata. The sequence continues at coordinate 401,521,664 of CM060990.1, read as the reverse complement.
CTCCGTGGACACAGCCTAATGGATACCCGCGCTCTGGGTACGCAGCTGGGTGGGTGGGTAATGGTGTCATCCCCACCACCCGCGGTCGTCATGTGGGGAATATGTTGGTATCCGCTGTTCAACTGCAGTCCCGCGGGGGGTCCATTGCATGAGCTGCTGAGTTCCAACGGCAATTGGGTCCCTCTGTCTATGTTCTGGGAGTTGTGACCCTGGGGTGAGTCTGGTATAGGTAGGCCACTCACCCAAGCCGGGGTAACGCCCGGGAAGTCAGAGCACCGAAGTCACAGACGGTTGCAATGGTGGAGGATTTCTTTTGCTATGTAGCCCTTTTTCTCCATTACTACCAACAAGCGCCGAAAAGTCTTTATAACAGAAGTAGCACACCGGAATCTGGTTGCTACTTGTTCATTTCACGAACAGAAGAAGGACAAAGTTTTGAGAAGGTGAATCCTTTTATTATTCAGAAGGACATTGATGCTATTTCTGGTGCGGTTTAGTCCTGCACTCGTCTTCGGAGTATATCCTTGTTAGTACAAATAAAGTTCTATCAGCAAAGTAAGACCTTGTTGCCTGCTACGGTTCTCCACGGTTATCCCATGCGTGTTGAGAAGTATTGCACCTTGAATTCCTGTCATGGCGTCGTTAGCACCCATAGACTCGATGCTTTGTCGGACGATAAACTCGTAGACTATCTTTCATATCAAAAAGTTACAGCAGTGCATCGAGTGCAGGCTAAACGTGACGGAGAAATGGTAACAATTCGTAACCTGTTTCTAACTTTCGACGATGGTGTCGATCTGCTGACGAATGTCTCAGCGGGGTACGAACGTATTGCGTTGAGGCCTTATATTCTTAGACCCCTGCGTTGTTTTAAATGCCAACGCTTTGCGCATACGCAAGTTTCATGTAAGAGTGCCGTTTCCATCTGTGCATCATGAATCCAGCCCTCTCAGGAAGGTACCTGTTCAACGGCCCCGTCTGCGTTAATTGCAAAGGGTCTCATTCTGCGTCCTTTGCCCACTGTCCGCGATACTTGGACGAGAAGGCGATCCAGGAGATTCGGGTAAAGGAGAAACTCTCCTTCGCGAAGCCCGGAAGCGTTACCATGCGCGCCAGGCTTCGCTCCTGCGATCGGGTACATTTAGTTCTGTTGTTGCCCTGCCTTTACCCCGGAAGGATGCCCCAACACAGATCTGGACTATGACTGCGTTGACCACCACTCCCATCCTGACGTCCAATTCTGGCATTGTTATCAATCCATCTGAAGCTGGTCCTAAGGTACTGAATTCGCAAGGCACTAAAAAGAAGCCAAAGCAGAAATTTCGAAGAGAAGAATTTCCGAAAGACCCTCTGCGTGCGCGCGGTAAGAAAGGTTCACCTTCTCCTCCTCGAAAGTCGCAGTCCCAGGATGCCCAAGGGACAAGCCCCGCTCAGCGGCACCTCTCATCCATTGCCATCAAGAACCGATTCTCGGCGCTTGAATCGGTTTTTGTCTCCGAGAGAGTGGGCCCTCCCTTCGAGGAGGTTATGGAGTCTGGATTGGTGCCCTCCATCGGTAATGCTGGAAGTCAACCTGGTGTTGGCCCACCCCTATTCTTGAAGACAGCGTTCACTCTCGCAGACATTTCTTCAATCAGGTGCTGGAAGGTTTCTTGGGGAATGGCAGCCCATTCTTCACGGAGTGCGGAACTGAGGAGAGTTATCGATGTGGGTCGGGGAGGGCGGCACGAAGTCGGCGTTCCAAAACATACCGAAGGTGTTCTATAGGATTTAAGTCAGGACTCTGTGTAGGCCAGTTCATTACAGGGATGCCATTGTCGTGTAAACACTCCGCCACAGCCCGTGCAGTGTGAACAGGTACTCGATCGTGCTGAAAGATGCAATTGCCATCCCCGAAATGCTCTTCAACTGTGGGAAGCAAGAAGGTGCTTAAAGTATGAATGTAGTTCTTCATTTTGATCGTGCCACGTAAAACAACAGGGGGTGCAAGCCCCCTACAGGTAAAACACGACCACACCATAACACCACCACCTCCAAAATTCACTGTTGGCACTACACACGCTGGCAGATGACGTTCTCCGGCCATTCGCCATACCCACACCCTGCCATGGGATCGCCACATTGTGTACCGTGATTCGACACTCCACACAACGTTTTGCCACTGTTCAGTCGTGTAATGTTGACACTCGTTACACCAAACGAGGCGTCATTTGGCATTTTCCTGCGTGATGTGTGGCTTATGAGTAGCCGTTTGACTATGGAATCCATAGTTTCTTACATCACGCCTAACTGTCATAGTACTTGGAGTGGAATCCTGATGCAGTTTGGAATTTCTGTGTGATGGTCTGAATAGACGTCTGCCTATTATAGTTTTACGACCCTTTTCAAATGTCGGCGGTCTCAGTCAGTCAACAGACGAGGTCGGCCTTTACGCTTTTGTGCTGTACATGTCTCTTCACGTTTCCACTTCACTAGCACATCAAAAACAGTGGAACTAGGGATGTTTAGGAGTGTGGAAATCTCGAGTACAGACCTCTGACACAAGTGACACCCAATCACCTGACCACGTTCGAAGTCCGTAAGTCTCACGAAGTGTCCCATTCTGCTGTTTCATGATGTCTAATGACTTTTCAGGTCGTGGGTAGTTAGTACCAGGCAGTAGGTGACAGCAAAATGCACCTAAGATGAAAAACGTATGTTTGTGGGGTGTCCGGATAATTTTGATCACACAGTGTATATATATATGGGGTTGTTCATGAGCACTTCCTCTCTTACGAGTTCTGTTCCTACAAGCTTTTCCGTAAACACAATGCTCTAAACTTAAGTTGTTCGTGCAGTCAATTTCTTGCGTTTCTTCTAAACTGAAATAATTCGGAAGTCATTATATATACGCATATTCTCAATGAGTTTCCCATATACGGAATTATTCAATTTCTTCCATAAGTTCTGTCCGAATTTGAAAGCTTCCTTGCACGTCTCTCCGTATTTAATTTTATGTACAATTTCAACCATTCTGAATGCTCATACGACACCACTCTGTGTATCCTCTTTAACTTCAAGCCTAAATCAATGCACTGCTGCTGGTTTCTGAAGTGCAATGTGAAATACTCTTTATTCTTTAGTGTTGCCAATACTTTTCCTGTAATTTCCTCCTGGTGTTATTTCGCTTTTCGGGTAGAGAGGAAGGTCATTATGCTCGTCGTGGAGATTTTCAGGGTACTCAATGTCAACCTCCAGGACGTATCCAGTTTCGGGATCATTGGCAACAGCAGAGAAGTGTATCGTTTCAATTTCTTGTTCTTTAAGCCAATTTATATCTCTGTGTGGCATAGGACTCGTCATCGATGAGCCATAAACATTATTAAAGTCTAAAGAACTTAAATAGCTGTCTTTCTGCGCTTTGTCATGTCCTTGAAGGTATGCATTATTTGCCTTTGCATACCTCGAAAAAGTACACATGCCGCCACTGATTCTGCCCTCGAAGTGTTTGATCATTTCCTCGTCGTTGATGAGATCCAACTTGAACTTGGTGACCTTGAGCATAGCGTCGAATGCAACGCCCTGCAGGGTACCAGCAGCGGTCCAAATTATACATCTCCAAAGAGGGTTCCCTAAACTTCTCGAATGCATCTGTCAACAAGAGCGTATCTGGCTTCAGGTAAAATCACTGTATTCACACAATTGTTTATTTTGAATGTACTCCAGACTTTGATGGCGTGTTCAGAGACTTGCATTGTTATGTTTACAAATTTGTGGATTGCAGTAAGTTTAGTTTCGTATAGTTTTGACGGGTAGTCTATATAGCTGTAGGAGAATATCTCCTTATATCTCACTAACTGCTGGTGTTCAGGATTGGGGTACTCAGAGGTACAGATCTTGAATTCATCTCCAATCAGCGTGCAGGCTAGACTAGATAGTTTATGGTCCAAAAACTTAAAAGTGTCTAGAAACCTGAATTAGATACTCCTGTACATTTCATTGAATAAGATATATTCCTTTGAGGAGTTAGAGATGCACGAAATAGGCTGATCATGTATGTCAGGTGTTGCATCAGAAATGGCCTGTCATGATTGTTAAGGCAATGGAAAAGAATGGGCATAAAATTATATACCCGTTCATTTAAATTTCAGTATTATGAGCAGTCCCCGGACCACTTATGTCACTTGACAGTGATCGCAGATCTTCAAATCGCCAGCCTCAAACTCCTTCTTGCACATGTGGCAATGACGAGCATTGTTGAAGTCAGCCATATCGTATGCAGTTAAGGCCATTTCTTCATTGCGGTTATATTGGGTAATGACCATACCGGCTATTGCCCCAACCTCAAAGAAGAGTTCCTTGATCTCATCAGCACCTCTAAATAACCTAAATCTCGACAATGAGGCGTCATAGCGGCATACGAGCTTAAGAGATATCGATATAGCCTCATGTTGTTGGATAGCCCGAGTCGAACCTGATGAGCTGACGGCTCGCAGGACTGAACTCTAGCTAACACGCTATAAATATCGGTACATACCCTTTGAGTATGATGAAAACTTAATCACTTCCCCCCGCTTAGGCATTTTGTGCACATGGCACTGCATGCACTTCAACTAATGCTTTTTAAAATCATCTTAGTTATTGAAGTGCTTCAGGCAGGGCTCACACAATTACTGTTTCCCGTTATGCCTTCTGATCTGACTTGCAGTCAGCGTTGACATATCCCCCCAGGGGCTCACTTTCTGTGAGTACCTTTTGCTGTACCCGGGGTGCCTGAGCCAATCATTGCCATCATCACCCCTCCAACCTCGTCCGGTCTAGCTGGTTTCGTCCTCGTGACAAGGGGACTCAAGGTAGGCTCTCGTGCGTTCTTTGCATTTCGTTTCATGGTGCCCCTCGCCATCGTTATTTCTTGACCTCTCTACTTACGAACATTTCACACCACGACCATTCATTTACACATCTCTTTTCCTTCCTCGCCGGCCTACCTTGCGTGCGAAACGCGCACACAGCTTTGATTCATTTTACCCTTTCTTTTATCCCTCCGTGGACACAGCCTGACAGATACCCGCGCACTAGATGCGTAGCTGGGTGAGTGGGTAATGGCGTCATCCCTGCCACCCAGGTTCGTCATGTAGGGTATGTGGTCGTAACCACTGTTCAACTGCAGTCCCGCAGGGGGGCCCTTGCAAGAGCTGCTGACTTGCGACGGCCACTGGCTCCCCTCTGTCTATGATCTGGGAGGTGTTATCCTAGGGTGAGACTGGTATAGACAGGCCACTCACGCAAGTCGTGGTAACGCCCGGGAAGTCAGAGTCCGAGGTCGGAGATGGTTGCAATGGTGGAGGATTTCTTTCGTTATGGAACCCTGTTTCTCCGTTACTAATCATAAGCGCCGAAAAGTCTTTTTAAAAGAAGTAGCACCACCGACAACTGGTTCTTACTTAGTCATTACGCGAACAGAGGAAGGTCGCAATTTTGAGAAGGTGAACCCTTTTATTACCCAGAAGGGCATTGACTCAATTGCTGGTCCGGTTAATTACTGCACTCGCCTACGAAATGGTCCATTGTTAGTAAAAAACTCCGATCAGCAAAGTAAGACCCTGTTGCGCGCTACGCTACTCCACGGTTATCCCATCCGTGTTGAGAACCACCGCACTTTGAATTCCTGTCGAGGAGTCGTTACCACCCATAGCCAGGATGGTATGTTGGACGATGAACTCGTCGAATATCTTTCAGATCAAAAGGTGACAGCAGTACACTGAGTGAAGTCCAAACGCGACGGAGCACTGGTACAACTGATACCCTCCCCACAGGGGTTCACATTTATTGACTACGGGTTTGGCGAACCCGGGGTGTCCGAGCCACTCATCACCATCATCCCTGCACCCTAGTCCGGTCGAGGTGGGTTACTCATCCTGACCGGGGGACTCAAGGTAAGCGCAGGTGCGTTCTTTGCTATTCGTTTCATTCCACCCCTAGTCATCGTTTCTTTCTTTTCTAGGCTCCTTCCGAACATTTCACACCACGACTATTCATTCACACCTCTATGTTCCTTCTTCAGCGGCCTACCATGCGTGCGAATCGCCCACGCAGGATTTGGTTTATTTTACCATTTTATTTATTTTAATCCTCCGTGGACACAGCCTGACAGGTACCTGCACACTGGGTTTGCAGCTGAGCCATTATGTAATGGCGTCATTACCGCCAACCAGGGTCGTCATGTACGGCCTGTTTTCGTATCCGCTGTTCAACTGCTGTCCCGCGGGCGCCCATTGCATGAGCTGCTGACTTCCGTCGCCCATTGGGTCCCTCTGTCTATCTTCTGGGATGTGTGACCCTGGGGTGAGCCTGATATAGATAGGCCACTCACCCAAGCCAGGGTAACGCCCGGGAAATAAGAGCCCGAATTCGGAGATGGTTGGAATGGTGGAGCCCTCTTTCTCAATTACTAACAAGGGCCGTAAAGTCTTCGTAACAGAAGTAGCACCACCGACATGTGGATGTTACTAGGTCATTTCACGAACAGAAGAAGAACATACTTTTGAGAATGTGAAACTTTTTATTATTCAAAAGCTATTGATGCTAATGCTGGTGCGGTTTTAGTACAAACAAAGTCCGATCAGCAAAGTAAGACCCTGTTGCGCGCTACGCTTCTCCACGGTTATCCTATCCGTGCTGAAAAGCACCGTACCTTGAATTCCTGTCGAGGCGTCGTTACTACCCATAGCCTCAATGGTATGTCGGACGATTAATTCGTCGACTATCTTTCAGAAAAAAGGTGACAGCAGTGCATCGAGTGCAGGCCAAACGCGACGAAGTATTGGTACCCACTCGTACCATGTTTGTAACATTTGATGACGTCGATCTGACACGAGCATTTCAGCAGGGTACGAACCTATTGCGATGAGGCCTTATAATCCTAGATCTCTGCGTTGATTTAAATGCCAACGTTTTGGGCATACCCAAGACTCATGTAAGGGTGCCGTTACCATCTTACAACATGTAGCCAGCCCTCACACGAAGGTAACTGTTCCACAGCCCCCTCTGCGTGAATTGAAAAAGGATCTTATACTGCGTCATTTGCCGACTGTCCGCAGTACTTAGACGAGAAGGCGATCCAGGAGATCCGGATAAAGGAGAAACCCTCCTTCCCTGCAGCCCGGAAGCGTTACCATGCGAGCCAAACTTCGCTCCTGTGATCTGGTACATTTAGTTCTATTGTTGCCTCTCCAGTACCCCGAAGGGATGCTGAAACACAGACCTGGACAATGACTGCATTGTCCGTCACTACCATCCGGCCGGTAGTTTCTAGCACGGTTATCATGCCCTCTAAAGCTGCTGCTAAAGTTCTGAAGACTCAAGGCTCTGAAAAGAAGCCAAAGCAGAAACTCCGTACGGAAGGTTTTCTTAACGACACTTCGCGAGAGCGGTAAAAATGTTCACCTTCATCATCTCGAATGTCGCAGTCCCAGAATGTTCCTGGGACAAGCCCCGCTCATCGGCAGCCTTTAACCATTTGCCACCCGGAACCGATTCTCGGTGCTGGAATCGGTTTCTGGCACTGAGCGCGTGGTAACTCCTTTCGAGGGGCCTATGGAATCTGACCAACTCCATACCAAAACCCCAAGCCCCAAGAATAAGCAAAAGGTAAGTTTTAGCCGCCCCTCTAAGTAGACAGTTTATCCTTTTTATTCATGGCTATGCTGACCTGGGATTTACGTGGTGTACGATCACATAGGGCGGAACTGCAATTTTTATTGTGTTCCCATTCACCTATGGGAGTGTGTTTGCAGAAGACGAAGCTTCGCCCTCACGATCCTTATGATGACCGCGGGTATACTCCGGTTCGCTACGATATTGAAACGGATGAGGTTTGTCCTGCTCATGGAGGTATAATGCTATTATTGCGTAACGACGTATATTTTCAGACTCTCACACCTAGTTCGACATGCAAGCTGTTGCCGTTAGAACACAATTACCCGTTTTTTTCTGTTTGCTCCATCTATTCACCTCCGTCGTCTCCCCTCGCTAACGCGGACATTCGAGATCTCCTGTCCGCTTTCCCATCACCATTTCTTCTGTTGGGAGATTTTAATGCCTATCATAACCTGTGAGGTTTGCCAAGGACTTGTGCAAGGTGAACGCTACTTTCCGAATTTTTTTTAATTCAACATCTTCATCCTCAATACAGGTGAGCCTACTTTTCCTTCTGATTCTTCTGGTACATTCTCTCACTTGAACCTTGCTGTTTGCTCCATTCAGCTTGCTAGCCGTCTGCAGTAGGACGTCATCGCTGATGCCTACTCCAGTGACCATTAACCCGGCATCGTTTCTCTTTTGTCTCACCACGTCCAGCGTTTCAGAGTACCTACCTAAATTTTCAGAAAAGCCAAATGGAGGTCGTATTCCCGCCTCGTGTGTTTAGAGGACCAGCCCTTCACTGACGTTAACAAAATGGTGCAGCACCTCACCTCTACGATTCTATCTGTCGCCGAACGCGCAATTCCCCGATCGTCCTCTCACCCTTGGCGTATTCCTGTTCTGTGGTGGTACGAGGATTGTCGGGACGCCATTCGTGACCGTGGATCTGCGCTAAGAGTGTTTCGCCGACACGCTAAACTTGATAATTTGGTTACTTTTAAACAATCCCGCGCCAGGGCTCGTCGCTTTATTCACTACAGCAAGAAGGCATCATGAACTCGTTTCTTTGAATCTTTTAATCGCTTCACGCTTTATTCTGTTGTTTGGGATGACCTTCGTCGCTTCTCCTGTAAAGTGTAGCATTGTACTGTGTCTGGTCTTCAGGTTTCCAATATCATTATAGTGGATCCGGCGGCCATTGATAACACTCTGGGTGCTGCCTTTGAGGCGGCTTCCAGTTCTGACCATTATTCCGCCGAATTTTGCACTCTCAAAGACCGACTGCATTCCGTAACCTATAGTTTTCGGTCTCCAAATCAGGACTGCTATAATGAACTTTTCACAATGGGGGAGCCGGAGCACGCTCTCCATTGTTAGAGGCACTCCGCTCCTGAGCCGGACGGTGTTCATGTACTGATGTTAAAGAACCTTTCATCTGACAGTACACCCTTTCTCTTACAGGTCCATAACCGTATTTGGCAAGACGGCCTTTTTCCTTCCGTTTGGCGCAAACCCACCATTGTCCCTATACTTTAGCCTGGGAAGGATCGCCAACTACCTTCCAGCTACCGCCCTATCTCCCACACCAGTTGCATTTGCAAGGTGATTGTGCGCATGATCAACGGGCGGTTGAAATGGTGGCTTTGGTCTCAGAAACTTCTAGCGAACGCTCACTGCAGATTTCTCGCCATGTCCCTACCGTCGACCTTCTGGTGTCTCTGTTGACGCATATAATGAATGGATTTGTGAGAAAGTGTCAAAACATGGCTGCGTTTTTTGACCTGGAGAAAGACTATGGCACTGGTTGGAGGGGTGCATTTTACGTACACTTCACGCTTGGAATTTACGCGGTCGTTTTCCCTTATTTCTTTGTGAGTTTATGAGGGATCGCGTCTTTCGTCTACGTGTGGGCACGGTTCTATCTAGTCGTTTTATTCAATGGAACGGTGTAGCGCAGGGCTTTGTGCTTAGTGTCACACTCTTTGCGAATGGTATCTAGCCCATTGTTGATTGCATTTCACCTTGCATTTCCACGTCCCTTTTCGTCGACATTTTTGCCATTTATCGCAGTTCACGGCGGACCTGTCTGCTCGAGCGCCGTCTCCTAAGCTTTATCGACCGTCTCTACGCCTGGAGTAAAGACAAGGGCTTTTCTTTCTCCGCCGAGAAATCAGTCTGTAGCAATTTCCTGCGCCGGAAGACTTTCCCTCCGCCCTGTCTCCATCTTGGGCCGGAAATACTTCCGTTTGCAGACGAGGCAAAATTTTTGGGGTTGAGCTTTCATAGAAAGCTGAGCTGAACTTGGCAGATTTCCTTTTTAAAAGCAAAGTGTGACCGTTCTCTTAATCTTTTACGTGTTTTAAGTGGCGCATCCTGGGGAGCTGATCGGACCATACTTCTGAGTCTTTATCGCTGTTTGATCCTGTCCAAGCTTGATTATGGGTGTATTTTCTATTCCTCGGCACGCACCCAAGGGGCTCACCTTATGTGAGTACGTGTTTGACGTACCCGGGGCGCCCAAGCCTCTCATCGGCATCTTCATACCTCCACGCTCGTCCGGTCGTGGTAGTTTCGTTCTCGTGATCAGGGGACCCAAGGTAGTCTGTCGTGCGTTCTTTATATTTTGTTCCATGATGTCTCTTGCCATCGTTTCTGTCTTGTCTATTCTCTTTCCTTACATTTCGCATTACAACCATTCACACGTCTCTTTTTCTTCCTCGCCGGTTTATTTTTCCCCTTTATTTTAATCCTGCGTGGACACAGCCTGACGGATACCCGCGCACTGGGTGAGCAGCTGGGTTAGTGGCTAATGGCGTAATCCACACCACCTGGGGTCGTCCTGTAGGGTATGTGTCCGTATCCGCTGTTCAACTGCAGTCCCGCGGGGGGGATTGCATGAGCTGCTTACTTCCGACGGTCATTGCGTCCCTCTGCCTATGTTCTGCGAGGTGTGACCGTGGGGTGGGTCTGGTATAGATAGGCCACACACCAAAGCCGGGGTAACGCTTGGGAAGTCAGAGAACGAGGTCGGAGACGGTTGCAATGCTGGAGGATTTCTTTCGCTATGGAGCTCTATTTCTCCATTACTACCAACAAGCGCCGAAAAGACTATGTAATAGAACTAACACCACTGACTTTTAGTTGTTACTTGGTATATAGCCGAACAGAGGAAGGCCAATCTTTTGAAAAGGTGATACTTTTTATTATTCTGAAGCGGATTGACGCTATTGCTGGTTCTGTTCTTTCCTGCACCCGAATTTAGAATGGTACTTTATTAGCTCAAAGCAAGTCCAAACAACAAACGTAGTCCTTGTTACGCGCCATGCTTCTCCACGGTTATCCCATGCGTGCGAGGAGCACGCACCTTGAATTCCTATCGAGGCGTCGTCACCACTCACAGTCTCGACGGAATGTCAGACTATGAACCGGTCGAATATCTTTCCTACCAAAAGGTTACAGCGGTTCATGGAGCACAGGCTAAACGGGTCGGAGTGTTTGTACAAACTCGTAACCTGTTTCTCACGTTCGATGGCGTCGATCTGCCCAATAGTATTTCAGTCCAAACGTATTACGGAGAGGCCATATATACCTAGGCCTCTGCGTTGTTTTAAATGCCAAAGTTTTCGACATACGCAAGTCTCATGGAAGAGTGCCGTTTCCACCTGTGCCTCTTGCAGTCAGCCCTCACACGCTGGTAGCTGTTCCTCAGCGCCCGTCTGTGTTAATTGCAAAGGGTCTCATTCTGCGTCATTTTCCCACTGTCCGCGGTACTTAGACGAGAAGGCGATGCAGGAGATCCGGGTAAAGGAGAAACCCCCTTTCGCTGCAGCCCGGAGGCGTTACCATGCGCGCCAGGCTTCGCTCTTGCGATCTGGTACATTTAGTTCCGTTGTTGCCTCGCCAGTACCCCGAAGGGATGCCGAATTAAAACCTGGACCGCCACTACCATCCGGCCGTCCGTTTCTATCACTGTTATCAAGTCATCTAAAGCTGGTCCTAAGACAATGAACTCGCAAGAAACTGAAAAGAAACCCAATCAGAAACCTCGTAGAGAAGATTTTCTTAAAGACCCTCCGCGTACGCAAGATAAGAAAAGTTAAATTCTCCTCCTCGAAGGTCGCAGTCCCAGGACGCTCCTGGGACAAGTCGAGCTCAGCGGTGCCCCTCACCCATTGCCAGCCAGAACCGATTCTCGGCGCTTGAATCGGTTTCTAGCACTGATCGCGTGGCCCTCACTTCGAGGAACCTATGGAGTCTGACCAAATACTACCAAAAGCGCGAGCCCCAGGAATAAGCACAAAGTTATTTTGAGCCGCCCTTCTAAGTATGAAGTGTATACCTTTTATTCACAGCTCTCCTGACCTGGAATTTACGTGGTGTACGATCGCATAGTGCGGAAAAGCAACTCTAATTGCGTTCCCATTTACCTATGGTCGTGTGTTTGCAGGAGACTAAGCTTCGCTTCACGATCCTTTTGTTCTCGGAGAGTATACTCCGGTTCGCTACGATCTTGCACCGGATGAGGTTACTCCTGCTCATGGAGGTGTCATGTTATTAGTCCGTAACGACGTTCATTTTCAATCTCTCACATTTACGTCTGACTTGCAGGCTGTTGCCGTTAGACTTCAATGGCTTTTTCTGTTCTGTTTGCAATGACTATTCACCTCCATCGTCTTCCTTCGCTAACGCGGACATTCGAGCTCTCCTATGCGCTCTCACAACACCGTTGCCTCTGTTGGAAGATTTTAATGCCCATCACCCCCTGTGGTGTTCGCCAAAGGCTTGTGCGAGGGGAACTCTCCTTTCCGACATTTTGGATCAGTTCACCCTCTCTATCCTCTATACAGGTGAGCCTACTTTTCTGTCTGATTCTTCTGGTACATTCTCTCACTTGGACCTTGCCGTTCGCTCCATTCAGCTTGCTAGTCGCCTACAGTTGAACGTCGGCGCTGACACCTACTACAGCTACCATTACCCCTGCATTGTTTCTCTTCCGTCTAACCACGTTCAGCATGCCTGAGTACCTACCTGTATATTCAGAAAAGTTGACTGGAGATTGTATTGCAGCCTCGTGTGTTTTCAGGACCAGCCATTCTCTGACGTTAATCAAATGGTGCAGCACCTTTCGTCTACTATTCTATCTACCGCCGAACGCACGATTCCCCGTTCATGTTCCCACCCTCGGCGTATTCCTTTACCGTGGTGGAACGAGGCTTGTCGAAACGCCGTTCGTGCTGGCAGAACCGCGCTTAGGGTGTTTCGGCGACACTCTACACTTGATAATTTGGTTACTTTTAAACAATCGCGCGCCATGGCTCGCCGCATTATTCAGGATAGTAAGAAGGCTTCTTGGTCTCGTTTTGTCGGAGTCCTTTAAGCGCCTCACGCCTTCCTCTGTTGTTTGGGACAAACTTTGTCGCTTCTCCGGTAAAGGGTCACATTGTGCTATCTCTGGCCTTCTGGTTTCAATGTATAGTGGATCCGGCTGCCATTACTAACGTTCTGGGTGCTGCCTTTGGCGGTTTCCAATTCTGCCCATTGTTCCGCCGGGTTTCGCTCTCTCAAACACCGGCAGGATTCCGAGTCCTATAAATTTCGGTCTGCTAATACGGGGTGTTATAATGAACTTTTCACAATGAGGGAGCTGGAGTACGCTCTCCAATGCTCTAGGCACTCTTCTCCTGGGCCGGACAGCATTCATGCCCTGATGTTAAAGAACCTATCAGCCGACAGTAAGCTCTTTCTCTTACAGGTATATAACCGTATTTGACAAGACGGCTTTTTTCCTTCCGTTTTGGCGCGAAGCGTCCCTATACTTAAGTCAGGGAAGGATCGCCAACTACCTTCCAGCTACCGCCCTATCTCCCACACCATTTGCACTTGCAAGGTGATGGAGCGCATGATCAACGGGCGGTTGACATGGTGACTTGGGTCTCAGAAACTTCTAGCGAACGTTCAGTGCGGATTTTGTCGCCATCGTTCTACCGTCGACCATCTGGTATCTCTGTCGACGGATATTATGAACGGATTTCTGAGAAAGTGCCAAACAGTGGTGTGTTTCTTGACCTGGAGAAAGCTTATGACACTTGTTGGAGGGGCGGCAGTTTACGTACATTTCTCGCATGGAATTTCCGCGGTCGTCTTCCTATATTTCTTCGGGAGTTTTTGACGGACCGCGTCTTTCTTGTACGTGTGTGCTCTGTTTTATCTAGTCGCTTTATTCAAGTGAACGGTGTACCGCAGCGCTCTGTACTTTTGCAATTGCTATCTACGCCATTGTTGATTGTATTCCACCTGGCATTTGCTCGTCCCATGTCGTCGACGATTTTGCCATTTATTGCAGTTCGCGTCGGAAATGTCTGCTCGAACACCCTTTCCAGTGCTGTATCGATTATCTCTACGCTTGGAGTAACACAAAGGGCTTTAATCTCTCTGCTCAGATATACGGCTGTATCAATTTTTGGCGCCGAAAGGCTTTCCCTACGTCCTCTCTCCATCTTGGTCAGGAGATGTTTCTATTTGCAGACGAGGTGGCATTTCTGTGGTTGATCTTTGAGTGAAAGTTGAGCTGGGCTTCACACATTTACTATTTAAAAGCAAAGTGCGATAGTTTTGTTAATCTTTTACGTAGTTTAAGTGGCACATCCTGGTATATGATGGGACCATCCTACTGCGTCTTTATCGCTGATTGGACCGATCCAATCTACATTACGGGTGCATTGTCTATTTATCTGCAAATGCATCTGTGTCACGTCGCTTAAATGCTGTTCACCATCGTGGCATAAGTGTCGCTGCAGGGGCCTTTCTCAATAGTCCTGTACCCAGTCTGTACGCTGAAGCTGCAGTGTCTCCGCTCTCCTTCAGGCGTTCGATGCTTTTGTGCAGTTATGCAGGTCGATTGTCAAGCTTGCCTGACCTCCTGTCCTTTGAGTTATTTTTCGAGGATTCACTATATCGGCAAAATTTAGTTAGCTCCACTGCATTGCTTCCTCCACGGTTTCGATTTCGACAGCTTCTTCGGCATTTGTACTTTACGCCAGCGCCCACCCTTCCCAAAAGGGGAAACGGGTTTTCCTGCTTGGTTGCGCGCTGAGGCCCACTGTCAACTTGGGTTAACGTCGATGCCGACGGTTGCGACCCCTTCATAAATCTTTAGATCAGCGGTTTTAGCACTTAAGGCGCAATTGGGGACTTTGTTTTACATTTACCGATGGTGCTGGAGTAAGGTGTGCCTTTGCTTTTGGTCAAAATAGTTTTCCCTTTCGTTTATCGGGGCAATGTTCGATTTTTAAAGCCAAACTTTTTAGTACTTATCTGTTTCTTTTATACATCCAGCGGCACGACTATGACTTATGGCACTGTGATGCTTATTCTGACTCTCTGAGTGCCCTTCAAAGTATTCGCACGCTGTACACTTACCGCCCGCTCGTAGAGCGCATTCATGACCTGCACCACTCGCTCGGTGCTTCTGGCATCAGCGTCTTATTCATGTGGATTCCAGGTCATGTGGGTACCTCAGGAAACGATTCTGCCAACGCCGCTGCCAAATCGGCAGTTTTATCACCCAGATCTTTTACATCTGTTGTTCCCTCCACAGTTTTGTTTGTTATTTTAGTAGCCGCATCCTCTCGCTTTGGCGCGTTGAATGGATAGCCCTTCGGGGGAACAGATTCCGGGACGTTAAACTTCTCCCGTTAGTCTGGAGTACTTCTTCTCGTTCTTCTCGTCGGAAAGAGGCAATTTTAACTCGTTTACGTAGCAGACATTGTCGTTTTAGTCATAGACACCTGCTCAGTGGTGACTCCGCACCTTTCTGTGAAAAGTGTGATGCGCCCTTAACGGTGCGTCAGATTTTAGAAGAGTGTCAGGTTTTAGATCCATTGCGCGTTCGTGTGTTTCTGCCTGTTGGCATAGCCAACGTTTTGGCAGACGAGCGCATGCTGTTACATGTCTTTTTCGTTTTATAGGTGACAGTGGTTTTTATCGGCACATTTGATGCACTGAGCGTCTTTTAGATTTCTGATTTTATATTGTCTGTTTTACTGGGGCTCTTCTCCCCAGGGGATATATGGTGCTCTTTTTCTTGCTTTTTACAGTTCCTGACACGTCTTTTTAATCTTTTATGGCATTATTGCCCATGTTTTTAGTGTGGTACTTTTAAGCATGCGCTACGTTGTTTTTTAGTGTTTTAGTGTTAGGCTTTTAAATTTTTATGCGTTGTAAGCGCGCTATGACTCTTGATGTTTAGCACCCTTAACCCCTATATCATCATCTAGTACTTGGCGGCAATTTTTCTCATGTCAAAATTGTCTTTCAAAATACTTTGAACATTGCCAAAGGAGAGTCCTAACGAGTCTAAAATTTCTCTTATTGTAATCCGCCTATTATTTAAGACCTTTTCCCTCACCTGATTGACACTTTAATCAGTTTTGCTGGAATAGGGTAGCGCCGAAGGATCTGCAGCTTTAACTGTTTTCACACCACTTTTAAGTTTCGAAAACCACTCACAAGCCCATAACTTCCTCCCCATAAGCTGTTCTTAATATTTCATAGGCTTCTGTAGCAGTTTTACCACTTTTAGAGCGAAATTTGATTTTCGTTCTTTGTTCTTCGTATTCTGACATTTTTGCCACGCGGAAAAATCGCATCACTTGCAAAACACGTGTTCACTACACCTCGTCACTGCATGGTCACAGGAAGTCACGTGACCTCTCATTTTTATCGGGAAGGATCGCTGGATATCCAGACTGTGTAAGAATTAAAGAAATCTCAGCGTTAGCATTGTTGTAAAGCCATTCCGGAAACGTTTTGATCCCACATCGTATTTCAGAAGAAACCATACGCACGACATACAGTTGAAGAGAAACTGATATGCAGAAAAAAGCAAACAAAACTACTGTTTCTCGCAATCAGCAGAAAAGGAAGATAGAATTGCAGCATTCTCTTTTACAAGAAAAAATCTTAGAAATTTGAAATGCCTATCTGCGTATGATGGTTAGCAGTTTAACGCTTAAGACTGAGCACTTAAAAGAAATTATAAATGATGTCTTAAACAAAGGCACGCATTAAATAGTATTGCAGAACGACATCTTCTAAATTCTTTAACTTAAATGATTGTACAAAGTAGATAGGAAGCCAACACACCAATGTAAATTTGCTCTGTCTTAGTTGGGTATTGTATTATGAATAGTGTCCTCTGTTCCGTTTAATATTGAGCCTTTGAAATGCAATATTTTCATTATATGTTACGTATATTATAGTAATGGGATAAACTTTGGCTCTGATATAATAAGTAAGAACGTGATAAAGCTTTCTCAGTTCTTGTTGATAGTATCTTTTCAGAACGGAGCACTGCAATAACATCCCATTATATATTTGCTTCCTTATCATTTCGTAACAGATTCGCATAATCATATTTATAACTCCCAAAAGATAGGAATAAGTGCACAGTTTCCCTACACTTATTTTTCTTCGTAACGTTTGTTACAACACGGTGATCACCAGTTCTCCTAATCAAGAAAAAATATGGGTCTATATTACGTTGTGTAAGCTACTGAAAGCTGAATTTTGTAGCAGTCACTTCATTATTTTCTTTATCCATTATTGTTCACATTTACTAAATTATCTTAGGAATAGAACTTGTTTCTGCCCATCAAACTTGTTCTCGGCAGACATTCAGGTTCCCATTGAGAAAAGTAGTAAGCAGTGCACAATATTTGTAATTGCTGCAGCTGAGTTTGAATTTGAGTGTATTCCTTTTGCACCCGAAAATGCACCTCTATGCTCTAGTGATATTACGGAAAGCTCCTGGGTGACCTTATTTTAGAGAGATATGTTCTATATGGATTATATTTTGGTATCCGAAAAATTCTGTGGAGAATACTTAGAAAATTTGGAAACTGTGTTTGAAGGGTGGAATATCAAGGCTTCAAATTCAATTTAGCTAAACGATTCTTTGCAGTGAACAAAGTAAAATTATTCGACTTCGAAGTTTCTAAGGGAGGGATGTCACCGGATATTAAAAGCTTCATACTGTTAAAACACGTATCACAACTTAAATATTAGGGAAGTTCGTAAAATCTTATGTCTCCGTACTTTCTAGAGAATATTTGTCAGGGTCTGTACTAACATAGTTAACCTCTAATTTAATTCACTAGGAAAACCAACAAAACATTTGTGGCGGCGAGACTAGAAATAGGAGTTTACAAACCAATTACATAATTTTCAATTTAGTGCTACCCAATTATACTCCTGGGTCATAGAGAGAACTTCATATTGATTCAAATGCTGTTGGAGCAGGCCGTATTCCACCTCAGCACGTAGATGGATATTAAACACTTATTAGTGATACTTCCAGGATATTGTCAAATTGTGAAAGAAATTATATATCCTTGAGATAGAAGTTTTGATTACTGCTTTTGGAATCAGTGTTTAAGAATTTATATTCTGGGACGCAAAGAGCATATAATATATGATAATTTCCCATAGTGTTATTTTATAAGTTGAAAGATCTGATTGGTAAGTTACCAACATGGAATTCTAAATTGTAGGATTTTGATCACAAAATTTCTTCTACAAATTAGGAAAACAGCATCATGATGAATACACACTGTCATATTTCCCCTTTCTATAACCCGAGGAACACCACTACAAGCAATTACTTATTACTTTTTTACTGTCATGAACTGAAAAGGCAGATAAGCAAAGACCTAATCCTGCTTCTCTAAATATTTTGAATGCTTTAAGAGGTTTTAGTAGAGCTTAACCTAAACTTTAAAGACCGATTTCTACTTACATTCTAAAGTCGGATGAGTTGCTTAGAAAATCTCCAGTTTCAGAAGCTTCATTTCATTTTTCAGTATTTCCGGAGTATTTGAAACTTGAAATTTTAAAGACCTAGAACCCTGTGTGAAATGCTGTTACAATTGTCAAATTCGAAAACGACCCAAGAACAGAAAAGCAGCATGTCTTCTTCCGCCTCTTCCTATTAAAGCTATTGGTGATCAATGGTCTGTAAAGCGTCTTACATCTCTTCGTCCAACCTACCTTAAGTGCGCAACGCTCACACAGTCTTCATTTATTTTACCCTTTCTTTTAATCCTCCGTGGACACAGCCTGACGAATATTCGCACACTGGATGCGAAGCTGGGTGAGTGGATAATGGCGTCATCCCCATCATCCGAGGTTGTCATGTAGGGTATGTGTTCGTATCCGCTGTTCAACTACAGTCACGAGGTGGGCCATTGAATTAGCTGCTGACTTACGACGGCCATTGGGTCCCTCTGTATATGTTCTGGGAGTTGTTACCCTGTGGTGAGACTGGTATAGATAGACCACTCACCAAAGCCGTGGTAACGCCCGGGAAGTCAGAGCCCGAGGTCGGAGACGGTTGCAATGGTGGAGGATTTCCTTCGCTATGGAGCCCTCTTTCTCCATTGCTAATAATAAGCGCCGAAAAGTCTTTGTAACAGAAGTAGCACCACCGACATCTGGTTGTTACTTAGTCATTACGCGAAAAAAGGAAGGTCAAAAGTTTGAGAAGGTAAACCCTTTTATTATCCAGAAGGTCATTGACTCAATTACTGGTCCGGTTAACTCCTGCACTCGCCTTCGAAATGGTTCATTGTTAGTACAAACAAAGTTCGATCAGCAAAGTAAGAACTTGTTGCGCGGTACGCTTCTCCACGGTTATCCCATCCGTATTGTCAAGCACCGCACCTAGAATTCCTGTCGAGGCGTCGTTACCACCCATAGCCTCGATGGTATGTCGAACGATGAACTCGTCGACTATCTTTCAGATCAAAATTTTGACAGCAGTGCATCGAGTGCAGGCCAAACACGACGGAGTATTGGTACCAACTCGTACCCTGTTTATAACGTTTGATGGCGTCGATCTGCCCACGAGCATTTCAGCAGGGTACCAACGAATTGCGGTTAGGCCTCATATTCTTAGACCTCTGCGTTGTTTTAAATGCCAACGTTTTGGGCATATGAAAGTCTCTTGTAAGAGTGCCGTTACCATCTGTGCATCATGTGGCCAGACTTCACACGAAAGTACCTGTTCCAAAGCCCCCGCTGCGTGAATTGCAAAGGGTCTTATTCTGCGTCATTTGCCGACTGTCCGCGGTACTTGGAAGAGAAGGCGATCCAGGAGATCCGGGTAAGGGATAAACCCTTCTTCGATAAAGCCCGGAGGCGTTAGCATGCGCGCCAAACTTCGCTCCTGCGATATGGTACAATTAGTTCTGTGTTACCTCGCCAGTACCCCAGAAGGATGCCGAAACAAATACCTGAACCATGACTACATTGACCGTCACTACCATCCGGCCGTCCATTTCTAGCACGGTTATGTAGCCCTCTAAAGCTGGTCATAAGGTTCTGAAGTCTCAAGGCACTGAAAAGAAGCCAAAGTTGAAACTTCGTAGGGAACATTCTCTTAAAGACCCTTCGCATGCGCGCGGTAAGAAAAGTTCACCTTCTCCTCCTCCTCCTCCTCCTCCTCGAAGATCGCAGTCCCAGGATGCTGCTAGGGACAAGCCGCGCTCAGCGGCACCCTCCACACATTGCCACCCAGTACTGATTCTCGGCGCTTGAATCGGTTTCTAGCACTGAGCCCGTGGGCCCTCCCTTCGAGGAGCCTATGGAGCCTGAACAACTCCATAACAAAAGCCCGAGACCCAAGGTTAATAAAAGGGAATTTTAATCCGCCCTTCTAAGAAAGACAGCTTATCCCTTTTATTCATGTCTATCATTATCTGGAATTTACGTGGTGTACGATCGCATAGGGCGGAACTGCAACTTTTATTGCATTCCCATTCACGTATGGTCGTGTGTTTGCAGGAGACCAGGCTTCGCCCTCACGATCGTTTTGATGTCCGAGGTTATACCCCGGTTCGCTACGATCTTAAACCGGATGAGGGTTCTCCTGCTCATGGAGGTGTCATGCTATTAGTACCCAAAGACGTTAATTTTCGGACTCTCACGCTTACGTCCGACTTGCTGGCTGTTGCCGTTAGACTACAATTACCCGGTTTTTCTTTACTGTTTGCTCTGTCTATTCACCTGCGACGTCTCCCCTCTCTAACTTGGACATTCGAGATCTCTTCTCCGCTCTCCCAACACCACTTCTTCAGTTGGGATATTTTATTGCCCATTCCCCTGTGGGGTTCGCCTAGGACTTGTGCAAGGGAACGCTTCTTTCTGATATTTTTTCTCAGTTCAACCTCTTCATCCTCAATACAGGTGCGCCTACTTTTCTTTCCGATTCTTCTGGTACATTCTCTCACTTGCACCTTGCTGTTTGCTCCCTCCAGCTTGCTAGTCGTCTTCAGTGGAACGTCGTCGCTGACACCTACTCCAGTGACAATTACCGCTGAATCGTTTCTCTTTTGTATCAACACGTCCAGCATTCCAGAGTTCCTACCCGGATTTTCAGAAAAGCCGACTGCTGTTGCATTCCAGCCTCGTGTGTTTTGAGGTCCAGCCCTTCACTGACGTTTACCAAATGGTGCAGCACCTTACGTCTACGATAGTATCCGCCACCCACGCGCAGTTCCCCTATCATCCTCTCACCCTCGGTGTATACCTGTTCCGTGGTAAAACGAAGATCGTCGGGACGCCATTCGTGCCCGTTGAACTGCGCTTAGGGTGTTTTGGCGAAACCCTACACTTGATAATTTGGTTACTTTTAAACAATCGCGCTACAGGGCTCGTCGCATTATTCAGGATAGCAAGAAGGCATCTTGGACTCGTTTTGTCGAGTCTTTTAATTGTTTCACGCCTTCCTCTGTTGTTTGGAATAAACTTCGTCGCTTCTCCAGTAAAGTGTCGTATTGTACTGCATCTGGCCTTCAGGTTTCTGATGCCACCATAATGGATCCGGCTGCTATTGCTAACATTCTGGGTGCTGACATTCAGTCGGTTTTCAGTTCTGAGCATTATTCCTCCGGCATTCGCACTCTCAAAGACCGGCTCAATTCCATGACCTAAAGCTTTCGGTCTTCAAATCAGGATGATTATATTGAACTTTTCACAACGAGGGAGCTGGAGCACGCTGTCCATTGCTCTAGACACTCCGCTTCTGGGCCGGACGGCATTTATGTAATGATGTTGAAGCACGTTTCAGCCGACAGCAAACTCTTTCTCTTACAGGTCTATAACCGTATTTGGCAAGCCGTCGTTTTTCCTTCAGTTTGGCGCGAAGCCACCGTGGTTCCTATACTTAAGCCTGAGAAGGATCGCAAACTACCTTCCAGCTGCCGCCCTATCTCCCTCAACAGTTGCATTTGCAAGGTAATGTAGCGCATTTTCAACGGGCGGTTGACGTGGTGGCTTGAGTCTCAGAAACTTGTGGCGAATGCTCAGTGCGGATTTCGTCGCACATCGCTCTACCGTCGACCATCTGGTGTCTGTCGACACATATTATGAACGAATTTCTGAGAAAATGTCAAACATTAGCTGTGTTTTTTGACCTGGAGAAAGCTTATTACACCTGTTGGTGGGGCGGGATTTTACGTTCACTGCACGCATGGAATTTCAGCAGTCGTCTTTCCTTATTTCTTCGGGAGCTTATGACGGAGCGCGTCTTTCGTGTACGTGTGGGCTCGGTTTTATGTAGTAGTTTTATTCAAGAGAACGTTGTACCGCAGGGTTCTGTACTCAGCGCCACACGTTTTGCGATAGCTATCAACACCATTGTTGATTGTATTGCACCTTGTTCTTCCTCGTCCCTTTTCGTCGACGATTTTTCCATTTATTGCAGTTCACGGTGGACCTGTCTGCTCGAACGCCAACTCCAGAGCTGTATCGACCGTCTCTACGCCTAGAGTGACGCCAACGCCTTTAATTTCTCCGCCGAGAAATCCGTCTGTATCAATTTCTGGCGCCGGAAGGCTATCCCTCCCTGCAATCAAACCGTTAGACAAAGCGTGCAAACTTCACGACATTGCCTACTCTCAGCATAAGAACTCTGGTTCGAGGAACATTGCAGACAAAATGTTGGCCGAAAAGGCGTGGAAAAGAGTGCAATCATCTGATGCTATATTGGGTGAAAATTTGGCAGCATGACTAGTAACAGCAGTTATGAAGGGTAAGGTAGCTGGTGGTGCAGTATCCAAGAAGAAGAAACGAGGAGGTTTTCTACCTCTCATACCAATTATTGCAGCTCTAGGTGCTGCCACTGGAGGTGCAGCGCAAATTGCTACAGCTGTAAATAAGAAAAAAGCTGCAGATAAACAACTTGCCGAAATGATGAGACATAACAGAGAAATTGAAGGAAGAGGGAGGGGCCTTCGAGTGAAGAAGAATAAAGAGAGGAACACCGAAACGAAGAAGGGACAAATCAAGAAATGTAATTCAAAAAACTCCGGTAGAGGGCTATACTTGTCTCGGAAAAGCATTGAGTAACACAGATCCCTACTTGTATATCCAATGTTTAAGGATTCCCCATTTTAGGCTGTATGTCTTCTGTAGTAGTTCAATTAATAATAATCCCATGAAGGCTGAAATTAAATGCCCTTTCACTGTTGATTTTTCTAATGATCGTTCTATAGGAACGTTCTGGGTCTTCAGTGACAAAGTTATTCCAGCTAATCAGCTGTCTGAATCTGATTTCCTGGTGAATTTATTTCATGTGAGCATCATACGAATAGAGTGCAGTATTGCATTAGTCTCCATCCTCGATAGTAAAAGTGGACACTCGATCTATGAGATTGCCCATCTGTTACGCTTGGATATCATATTTCAAAAGAACCATCAAATCCAATTTACCTGCTATTCATAAACTTCCGCTTTATAGAGCAAATCAGTCTTCGTATAGGAGAGCATAACAGCAACATCATTCACTTTAGAAACAAGGATATAAGCATAATGTCCATAGATTTTAGAAGAAGTCAGCGACGTCGAAGTCATAATAACGTCTTGATTCGACGCCCACTCCATGCTTTGCCATTGACAACCAGTGTGTTAACCGCATTTAATCAAAAGTTTTTTCAGGCATTGGGCTTTAGAATCCTATAATCATGGATATCACCAGTGTTACCGGGACACCAAGATTCGACGACGAGGTTACTAAAAAGAGGAACATACGTTTTTGCCGTATAATACATCAGCTGTAGAAGCTAATGAAGAGATTAGAATCCCTTGTCAAGCTGAGCATTTATATACCCTACCTAGTTGATGCTATCTATACATCTATGGAAATATTACTAAAATCTAATGGAGTAGCTACTACTGCAAAGCTTATAAACAATAGACAGTCGGTGCAGGTGCTGATTCGATCCAAGAACTCTAAAAACTGTATTATACACCCTCAGGGTGAAGAGAATGCTGCTGTTAAACCTGTACAAATGGAGTGGAGAAGGCCTGTGATTCGGCTTTCTGATGCTGAGATCCTCAAGACTGCCAAGCTGGATAAGACTCTGTTTAACCCATTTGGGACCATTGATCTGCATCCTCAACCTGCTGTGCCGCAAGAATTTACCTGGAATGTCGCCACCACATCTAAAAATGGAGAAGCCGAGATTTGTCATTTTGGGTGCTCTGACTTTAAGATTGAGTAATGCAACTAAAGACTGTTCCGTTTTTGATCATTGTAACTAGCCAATTTGAGACTTTATCTTAATAGTGAATGTTATCCTTTGACTTTGGAAACTCGAGATTTGCATCATTGCATGATATATACTCAAGCTCTTATTATGAAAAAGAGAATTATTCTTTATTATAGAGAAAGGATTACTTACATTTGCTCCTATATTTGATATAGATTGCACTCATCAACCACATGAAGTTGTAAATGGTGCTGTTATCATCGGAATAGAAATTCAAGCTAGTGCAAATATCTCTGTACAGACCACATTGTATTGTTTAATAATTCATGATAAAGTATTTACACGCAAGCCTCTGACTCATGTGATGCAGCTTATATTTTAAAACTAATCATTGTAAAGATTTATTTTTCATTAGGAATTTAAGGATTTTTAATGAATAAAAACACGATGTAAAAGCGTAGCCTCATTCATTTTATTATTATTTATCGTGCATTTCCATCACTTTCCTCCTTCAACTCCTCGTTTATGTGTATGACGTTTCACTTGTAACAGATATGTTATGCAAATTTCTTTATTATTTAAATGAAAGTCTCTTTATTTACGTAATTTTTATTCCCACACAGCAAACAGTATTGATACTATTAATGTATGCAGGGTTCAAGTCTTTTAGGGTACAAATTTCATCACCAATTAAAAGTATTTTCACAGTCATCTAAATAACTGCTCACAATTCTTATTTTCACCGAATATAGGGATACTCGCTCGAGCTAACTCTCAGCTATGCGTTGGTTTGTATACAAAATTGGCGTGTTTTTTCATCGTATGTCCTGGAGTGTTATACAAGAATCCCGTCTTAACGAGTTTCGGTGATGTAGATGTCTCAGCACCCGTTTGTTACCAAAATGTTTCTTGGAGGTTTCAACGCTGGTTATTCTAAACTTTAAGAACGTTAGCAGGCTTTCCTGAGCTGCAATGAGTTCTTATTCTTCCCCTTATTCTGTCTGAAACATGACACTATGAAAGTCTTAGGAAACATGATTTTGTAAGTGAAGGTAACCTGGAAGAACTACATTTTTTGTTATGATACATGTAAAATGAAAAACAAAAGATTTGTATAAACATTTGGAAATCAGACGCTATTTCAATGTGATAGATATAACTAAATTCAAACATGTGATATTGTGATTTGAGGAATTTTTTATAAATTCTATAACATGTACCTTTTTTTAGCTTTATATGTAATATCAATGGGTCAGCTATTTTATTTCTAATTTTTTTTCATAGTAAAATAGGAAAATATTCAATGCTTAAGTTTGACATTTCTACTTACACTTGCTGCGGGTACAATTTACATTTCTTAACTTTCCACATCTCTGCCATGCCCTTATATTCGAGATATAATTTTCCAGGCATTTCTGCAAGCTCTTTGTTGATTAACGAATTATAGCTTTCAGGCAAGAAACTTGACAATCATCCAGCGCAGATGCAATCCTGTTACCGTATGTCGTTTGAGCTCTCTTTAAGGGCTTTCTCATGTTTAAGACCTATTCCGAGATCTTGAACTCACCGAGTCGACAGGAAACTGCGCTCTTCAGCCATCTTGTTGAGTCTATCTGCTAATAAAAGGGTAATTTATATTATGGAGTCACACCAACAAGAGAAGTATACTCACACTCTCATTCCGCCAGATGTTGCCATTCAAAGCCTAGCACAACCACCACCGCAACCTATTGCACCAAGGTTAACTTCAAATCTATTGCCGCAATAATTTGGAAATATACACTTAATAGGTAGCGTAGAAGATTTTCTCCCTTGTTTAGCTAAACGCATGCATATACTGCATTATTTCATGTTTTCATTCACATTTCAGTTCTTATTTTCCAACTTCCCCTTATTCTCCAAAGAATCTGTGTACAATATGGTATTCCTATACGCTTAATAATCGGTTATCGCAGAAAACCGTTACATTTCACTACAATCACAACCAAATTAATTTTTCCAGAGTTACACATATTTTAAGCTTCTAGACTCGAACCTGTTAATGATTTAATAAATGTATTTTAGGTAATTTAGCTCCCGTGCATCATCATCCACCATATAATCTTTACTCAAAGCTGGTATGATTCATAAGCTTGGAGACATATGAAATCACCACTTCGGGATTCGAACTGAGTGCTTTAAAGTAATTTTTGTCATTATAACGATATTTCGGGAGCTAGCACTATGTTTACGTTTTATTTGATGTGTCTTTCTAAATTGTTATAAGCTATTAAATTTGTATGTAGATTTAATTTAATCAGTATTTGAACCCAGAACACCAAAAACAAAATCATTTATATTAGTTTGACATATTTAAAAGAGCTGTATGCATTTATGACATTAACCTAAGTGATATACCTTGAGTATAGAGGAAAATTGAGGAAATCATTAAAATATTGTGACTCAAACTGGAGACTACTAACTGTCAATTTAATGCTGTATTAATTGTCCATCATAGGAGCTAACAATCATGCTATGGTTTGCACTTCTATCTCTGCTAGTTTCTGGGATAATGGAGATTTTTAAATTAAGGTTCGACCCATGACGCCTGGTGCTCTAATATACATTCACAGGAAACAACCTAATGACATAAGCGTAATAAGGTTTATTTGGTATCTTTATCTTAATTAATTCCGGGGTTATTAAATTTATAAGTAAATTTCATTTAATCACTATTCGAACTCAGAACACCAGAAACAAAACTATTTATAATATTAGTTTGACATGCTTAAAAGACCTGTATGCAGTTACAGCATTAATCTAAGTGATATATTCTAGAGTATAGAGGAAAATTAACGAAGCCTTTGAAAGATCGAGATTTGAACTAAAGACAACTGATTGGAAATTTTATACAGTATTAATTACCCATTTTAGGAGCTATCAATCGTGCTTTGGTTCATCCCTCTATCTCTCTTAGGTTCTGAGATAATGGTGATTTAAGGATTAAGGATCCAACCCAGGCCGCCAGACATCCAGGTATACATTTGCAAGAAAGTACCTATTGACGTAAAAGTAATAAATTTTATTTGGCGACTTTGTCTTAATTAGCTTTGGAGTTATTAGAAGATGAATTTGTAATCACTCCTGGAGTCGAACCCATGCATCCCGGTCAGTTTGGAACAAATCGTAAATGGCGCGCCGCATTCCAAGATTATAAATAGTGTTTATTGTATCGTTCTATCTCTTTTCATTCAGGGTGTGTGCGTGTGCTTGCGTGTGTATGTGTATGCGTGTAGGTGGGTGTGTGTGCGACCGTGTATGTGTGTGTGCTTGCGTGTGTTTATGTGTGCGTGTGTGTGTGATTGTGGTTGTGTGTGCGGGCGTGTGTGTGTATGTGCTTGCATGTGCGTATGTATGCGTGTGTGGTTGTGTATGTGTGTATGTGCATGAGTGTGTTTGCGTGTGTGCATCAGTTTGTATGTGTGTGTGCGTGTGTTTTTGGGTGTGGATGTGTGTAAGTGTGTAGATATATTTATGTGTGTGCATATGTGTTGAGTTCGCGAGTGGGTATGTGAATGTGTGTGTGCGTGCACTTATGTATGTTTGTTGATGTATGTACAAATGTTCGTGTATATATGCACGCTTGAAAGTGTGCAAGTCGAAAAGAAAGAAAGAGATACAAAGAGGGAAATGGTAAAAGAAAGAGACAAGAAGAAGAAAGAAAATAAAGAATCGTGTCTATGCATCGGGATATCTAAGTATACGCTGTGGTTAATATAAATAATTATATTTGTTAAATGCATTTTAATCCGACCGTCCATGCTGCCATAATTTAATATTTACTACGCATTAGAGTTCTGCAGGGTAAGATTCGAGCTTGGACCTCTAAACGAGCTTTCATTAATCAGGGTAATGATATAATAATGCTTTACCCTATCAAAGTATCAAAATGGATACCTAAGTATACAACTGTGTTTAATATAAATAATTATATTTGTTAAATACATTTTAATCTGCCTGCACATACTCTCATAGTTTAATATTTATTAAGCATTAGGGTTTTGCTGGGTAAGATTCGAACTAGGAGATATGAACACCCTTTCATTAATCGGGTCATGATATAATTATGTTATACCCTATCAAGGTATCAATTTCTCATTAGCAACTAAATCATTAAACTTTTTGAGCGCAGTAAGGATATCTAAGTATACACATAGGTTTAATATAGGTAATGATATATGTTAAATCCATTTTTGATATCGCGTTTTGAAAGAGGCGATAGAAGCGTAAAGAGGGAGCCTGTATAACTATGTTCGAGTATATCCGTAGGACTTCGTGAAGATACTCGGAGAGAAGTAGCCTCGGGGAAAAGCCAACGCCATGATGGCGGGCTCGAACGGTGGTAGAAATTTCTATGGTCTAGCAGGTAAACTGACCTCTCTGACTTTCCCATCGGTCAAACAAAGAGGGGAAAAGTATAAAGCCTCCGCGGGTTTCTTTTGTTATACTCACTTAACATGCACGTGTCCGGACAATGGAAAAAGATACAATGGAATATTTTCCTTTGTCAATCACGCTTTTCTTATACGCCTGTGGAAGCGGGGTGCTACACGGGTGGTCTTTCTAAAGAAGCCTTGCTCTGGACAATAGAAAGGGATACAATAGCATTGTCGCTTTATTACCTCGGGTCAAGTCTTTCTATTGTTCTTTTGCACGTGTTCGTCAAACAAAGCGAATGCCATGTGGTATTCCTAAAGGTACACACTGGGAATTCAATACAGCTGGGACCATAGCGTCTGATCCTTTGTCCGGCATATTCTATTGTTCATTTTGACCGGTGATGGATAACCTTTTGTTCTTTTGCACGTGGTCGTTAAACAATGCGACTGGTGTGTGCGTTGCTGCAGGTGCAGAAGTGCACGTGTCCGGATATGGAAAGGGTAGAATAACGTCTCCGCCTTTGTTACATAAGCGTAATTTATTATTCTATTGTTCATTTTGACAGGTGATTGACAGCCTTAATTGCTACCCTATCAAGCTTCCATTATACTCAACAAAATTTATGACCCTCAGCTGCAACAGAAAGTTACACGGAGCTGGTGGAGGGATTGTGGAAGGGGTGGGGGAGACCGCATTTGCATATGAATACACATTCCTGCATATTAAGTGATTTAGGGCCATCATATCCCCCTACTGACTTAGGGGGGTTTTCCACTAAAAACCCCTCCTCAAATACCTTACAAGTGATCTATACTCGAGTCTTTTTGTTGTTAAAGTTCTTGAACAATGCGGTTCCTTTTTCACAGTTTCTTTAACGTAAGAACTATCAACGTCTCCCTACTTCTCCCGTATAAACCAATACTCCACTAGATCTCTGATTATCCTAGCTTTTTCCCTCGTATTCCCTATGTCATCTGTATAAACGTATTCAAACTTTAACATTCGTCTATCTTAGCACCTTCCCTCGTATTCCCTATCTCTCCAGTATGAGCCTATTTTACCACTTCTTCATCATCTGCCTAGCCTACCACCTCTCCACGTATTCACTCTCTCACTCATAAAAAGTGCATTCCCCTACTTCAGCCTCTGCCTAGCCTAGCATCAGCCCCCCGTATTCCCCCAGGGGCTCAACTTGTGGGAGTACGGGTTTGGCGTGCCCGGGATGCCCGAACCAATCATCGCCATCATCATCCCTCCACCCTCGTCCGGTCGAGGTCAGTTCGTTCTCGTGACCGGGGGACGCAAGCTTGGCTCTCGTCCGTTCTGTGCATTTCATTACATGACGCCCCTTGCCGTCGTTTCCTGCGTCTCTCTTCTATTTACGCACATTTCGCCCCACGTCCATTCATTTACAGATCTATTTTCCTTCTTCGCCGGCCTACCTTGCGTTCGAAACGCCCACACACTTTTAGTTTCTTTTACCTTTTTATCTTAGTCCTCCGTGGATACAACCTGACGGATACCCGCGCCCTGGACGCGCAGCTGCATGAGTGGGTAATGGAGTCATCCCCACCACCCGGGGCCGTCATATAGGTCTTGTTTTTGTATCCGCTGTTCAACTGCAGTCCCACGGGGGGTCATTGCATGAGCTGCTGACTTCTGACGGCGATTGGGTCCCTCTGTCTATGTTCTGGGAGGTGTGACCCTGGGGTCAGTTTGATATAGATAGGTCACTCACCCAAGCCGAGGTAAAGCCCGGGAAGTCAGTGCCCGAGGTCGGAGACGGTTGCAATGGTGTTGGATTTATTTTGCTATGGAGCCCTCTTTCTCCATTACTACCAACAAGCGCCGAAAGGTTTATGTAACGGATGTAGCACCGCTGACATCTGGTTGTTACTTAGTAGTTAGCCGAACAGAGGAAGGCCAATCCTTTGAGAAGGTGAACACTGTTAGTATACAAAAGGTGATTGGTGCTATTGCTGGTTCTGTTCTATCCTGCACCCGTCTTCGGAATGGTTCTTTATTAGTTCAAAGCAAGTTCGACCAACAAAGTAAGCCCTTGATACGCGTCACGCTTCTCCACGGTCATCTCATCCGTGTTGAGCAGCACCGCACCTTGAATTCCTGTCGAGGCGTCGTCACCACTCACAGTCTCGACGGAATATCGGACGATGAACTGGTCGAATACCTTTCCGACCAAAAGGTTACAGCGGTTCATCGTTTGCAGGATTAAACGCCACGGAGTGTTGGTAGCAACTCGTACCCTGTTTCTCACGTTCGATGTCGTTGATCTGCCCAATAGTATTTCAGCAGGGTGCGAACGTATTGCGGTGAGGCCCTATATACATAGACCTCTGCGCTGTTTCAAATGCCAACGTTTTGGGCATACGCAAGTCTCATGCAAGAGTGGCGTTTCCATCTGTGACTCTTGTAGTCAGCCCTCACACGATGGTACCTGTTCCTCAGCGCCCGTCTGTGTTAATCGCAAAGTGTCTCATTCTGCGTCATTTGCCGACTGTCCGCGGTACTTGGACGAGAAGTCGACCCAGGAGATCCGGGTAAAGAAGAAACCCTCGTTCGCTGAAGCCCGGAGGCGTTACCATGCGCGCCAACCTTCGCTCCTGCGATCTGGTACATTTAGTTCTGTTGTTGCCTCGCCAGTACCACAAAAAGATGCCGAAACTCAGACCTGGACAATGACTGCATTAGTCGCCACTACAATCCGGCCGTCCAAATCTGCTATTGTTACCCAGGCATCTAAAGCTAGTTCTAAGGTCATGAAGTCCCAAGGCACAGCTACGAAGTCCAAGCAGAAACTCCGTAAGGAAGATTTGCTCAAAGACCCTCCGCGTGCGCGCGGTAAGAATAATTCACCTTCTCCTCCTCGAAGGTCGCAGTCCCAGGATGCTCCTAGGACAAGTAAGGCTCAGCGGCCCCCTTCACCTATTGCCATCCAGAGCCGATTCTCGGCGCTTGAATCGGTTTCTAGCACTGAGCGCGTGGGCCCTCTCTTCGAGGAGCCTATGGAACCTGACCAACTCCAAACAAAAGCCCGAGCACCTACGTTAAGAAAAAAGCTATTTGTGCCGCCCTTCTAAGTAAGACGTTTATCCCTTTACTTCCTGGCTACCCTGACCTGGAATTTACGTGGTGTGCGATCGCATAGGGCGGAATTGCAACTTCTATTGCGTTCCCATTCACCTATGGTCGTGTGTTTGAAGGAGACTAAGCTTCGCCCTCACGATCCTTTTGATCTCCGAGAGTATACTCCGGTTCGCTAAAACCTTGAACCGGAAGAGAGTACTCCTACTCATGGAGGTGTCATGATATTAGCGCGTAACGACGTTCATTTTCAAACTCTCACACTTACGTCCGACTTGCAAGCTGTTTGTGTTACACTTCACTTACCCGGCATTTTCCTTTCCATTTCCTCTGTGTATTCACCTCCATCGTCTCCCCTCGCTCACAAGGACATTCGAGATCTCTTGTCCGATCTCCTAACACCATTTCTTCTCCTGGGAGATTTTAATGCCCATCACCTCCTGTGGGGTTCGCCAAGGGCTTGTGCGAGGGGAACTCTTCTTTTCGACATTTTTGATCAGTTCAACCTCTCCGTCCTCAAAACCCGTAAACCTACTTTTCTGATTCTTCTGGTACATTTTCTCACTTGGACCTTGCGGTTGGCTCACTCCATCTTGCAAGTCGTCTCTAGGGGAACGTCGTCGCTGAAACCTACTCCAGCGACCATTACACCTGCGTCGTTTCTCTGTTGTCTCACCACGTCCAGCATTCCATAGTACCTACCTGGATATTCAGAAAAGCCGACTAGAGATTGTATTCCAGCCTCGTGTAATTTGAAGACCAGTCATTCCCCGAAGTTAACCAAACGTTGCAGCACCTTACGTCTACGTTGCTATGTGCCGCCGAACGTACCATTCCGCGTTCGTCCTCTCACCCTCGGCGTATTCCTGTTCCGTGGTGGACCGAGGACTGCTGGGACGCCGTTCGTGCCCGTAGAACTGCGCTTAGAGTGTTTCCTCGGCACCCTACAGCTGATTATGGTTACTTTTAAACAATCGCGTGCCAGGGCTCGTCGCATTATTCAGGATAGCAAGAAGACTTCCATGTTTCGTTTTGTCGAGTCTTTTAAGCGCCTCACGCCTTCCTCTGTTATTTGGGATAAACTTCGTCGCTTCTCCGGTAAAGTGTCGCATTGTACTGTGTCTGGTCTTCAGGTTTCCAATGCCAGCATAGTGGATCCGGCTGACAT
The DNA here is from genome assembly GCA_030765065.1 of Deroplatys truncata. NCBI lineage: Eukaryota > Metazoa > Arthropoda > Insecta > Mantodea > Mantidae > Deroplatys > Deroplatys truncata. Next base: position 401,488,805 of record CM060990.1, on the reverse strand, counting down.
TGCTAACACTCTGGGTGCTACCGTTGAGGCGGTTTCCAGTTCAGCCCAGTATTCTACCGGCTTCCGCACTCTCAAAGACCGGCTGGATTTCGAAACCTATAATTTTCGGTCTGCTATGAAGGAGTGTTACAATGAACTCTTCACAATGAACGATCTGGAGCACGCTCTTCATTGCTCTAGGAAATCCGCTCCTGGGACGGAACGCATTCATGTCCTGATGTTAAAGAACCTTTCAGCTGACAGTAAGCTCTTTTTCTTACAGGTCTGTAATCATATTTGCGAAACGGCGCTTTTCTTTCAGTTTGGCGTGAAGCCAACTTCGTCCCTATACTTAAGCCTGGGAAGGATCGCCAACTACCTTGCAGCTACCACCCTATCTCCGTCACCAGTTGCATTTGCAAGGTGATGGAGTGCATGATCAACGGAAGGTTGACATGGTGGCTTGAGTCTCAGAAACTTCTAGCGAACGCTCAGTGCTTCGTCGTCACCGCTCTACCGGCGACTTTCTGGTCTCTCTGTCGACGCGTATTATGAACGGGTTTCTCGAATGTGTCAAACAGTTGCTGTGTTTTTGACCTAGAGAAATCTTATGACACTTGCTGTAGGGGCGGCATTTTACGTACACTTCACGCATGGAACTGACGCGGTGGTCTTCCCATATTTCTTCGGGAGCTTATGACCGACAGCGTCTTTCGTGTACGTGTGGCCTCGGTTTTATCTATTGATTTTATTCAAGAGAACGGTGTACCGCAGGGCTCTGTATTCAGTGTCACACTTTTTGCTATTACTATAAACCCCATTGTTGATTGTATTCCACCTGGCATTTCATCGTCCCTTTTCGTTGATGATTTTGCAATTTATTGCAGTTCACGGCGGACCTGTCTGCTAGAACGCCGTCTCCAGAGCTGTATCGACCGTCTCTACGCCTGAAGCAGCGCCAACGGCTTTAAGTTCTCCGCCGAAACATCTGTCGGTATCAATTTCTGGCGCCGGAACGCTTTCCCTCCGCCCTCTATCCATCTTGGACCGGAGATGCTTCCTTTTGCATACATGGTGAAATTTTTGGAGTGATCTTTGATCGAAAGCTGAGCTGGAATTCGCACATTTCTTTTTTAAAAGCAAAGTGTGACCGTTCTCTTAATCCTTTACGTGTTATAAGTGGCACATCCTGGGAGCTGATCGATACATACTTGTGCGTATTTATCGCTCTTTGGTCCTGTCCTAACTTGATTACGGGTGTATTGTCTATTCATCGCACGTCAATCTGTGTTACGTCGCCTTATTTCCATTCACCATCGTGGCATAGGAGTCGTTACAGGGGCCTTTCCAACCAGCCCTGTTCCCAGTCTGTACGCTGAAGCTGCAGAGCCTTCGCTGTCCTTCAGGCGTGAGATGCGTTTGTGCAGCTATGCATGTCGACTCTCAATCTTGCCTAACCACCCATCCTTCGACTTATTTTTCGAAAATTCGCTTGATCGTCAATATTTAATTAGCTCCCCTGCATTGCTCCCTCCAGGGGTTCAATTTCGACAGCTTTTTCGGCATCTGGACTTTACGCCAACGCCGGCCCTTCCCAGGGGGACAACGCGTTTTGCTCCATGGTTTCGCTCTGAGGCCCACTGCCATTTTGGGTTAACGTCGCTGCCGAAGAATGAGACACCTTTTTCTGTCTTTAGATCAGCGTTTTTAGAATTACTGGCGCAATTCGGGAATGTCATTTCATATATACTGATGGGCTACGACTGATGTTGGAGTAGGGTGTGCCTTTGTTTTTGGTCATTGTGGTTTTACGTTTCGTTTACCAGGGCAATGTTCGATTTTACAGCCAAATGTTTAGCATTTATCAATGTGTTTTATACATTCAGCGGCAAGACTTATGGCACTGTGTTGTTTGTACGGATTCTCTGGATGCCCTTCAGAGTATTAATGCGCTGTATCATTACCACCCACTCGTACAGCGCATACATGACTTGCTGCACTCGCTTGTTGCCTCTGGCATCAGCGTCTCTTTCCTGTGGATTCCAGGTCATTTGGTCATCTCAGAGAACGAGTCTGCCGACGTCGCTTCCAAATCGGCGATTTTATCACCCAGATGTTTTACCTGTGTTGTTCCCTCCTGAGATTCTTATGTTATTTTACGCTACTGCATCCTCTCACGTTGGCGCGATGAGTGGGCGGCGCTTAGGGGGAACAAGTTGCGGGAGGTTAAACGCCTCCCGGTTGTGTCGGTCACCCCTTCTCGTGCTTCTCGTCGGGAAGAGGTGATTTTAACACGACTTCGTATCGAACATTGCGTTTTAAGTCATAGACACTTGCTTAGTGGCCAGTGTGCGGCACCCTTAACGGTGCGTCATATTTTAACAGAGTGTCAGGTTTTAGCCCAATTGCACGTTCCTGTGTCTTTGCCTGTTGGTATAGCCCACGTTTTGGCAGACAACGCGCATACTGTGGAATATCTTTTACGTTTTATCAATGGCAGCAGTTTTAGTCGACGCATTTATTGCGCTGAGCGTGTTTTAGATTTGTGAATTTATATTATCCGTTTTAATGTGGGGCTGTTCTCCCCTGAGGACTTATGGCGCTCTAGTCCCTTGACTTCTACAGTTCCTGACACGTAATTTAATCTTTTATTCTATTATTTACTATGTCTTTAGTGGTGGTTTTTAGTCTTTGACATGTTTTATTGATTAGACTCAGCGGGTGTGTGTCCCGGATTTTAATTTCTGGATTTCAAAATTTATACATTGTAAGGGCGCTGATGACCATAGCTGTTTAGCGCCCTTAGTTCCTATATCATCATCATCACCCCCGTATTCCCTATCTCTCCCATATAAACGCATTTTCCTCCGTGAACCTATCGTTTTCCCTATCCTTTCCCATATAAACGCAAAAAACTACGCTCGATCTCTCTATAATAAGCTACTCCAGTGCAATTCTTACCGACGATGAAGAAGAACATTTGTATTATTGGTTATTACACATAAGCAAGAAAGGTTTCCCTAGACGGAGAGTTGTTCAACTCAGTGTGTAGGAATCCTTGAAAGCAAGTGAGAAAAGGAACAACTTTCAAGGATAACGTGCCAGGTACAAAGCTTTCCTTCAGAGACATTCAGTGCTGTTGGAAACAACGTCTAAGGGTGTAACAAAGGCAAGAGCTAATGTACGTGATACAGATATTAGAAAATGGTTTCAAGAGACTGAAACATCCCGGAGAGCAGAAAACCTGTTTGATATACTCCAAGACCCATCACGAGTATTAAGGGGAGATGCAACCAACTTTTAGCTCTGTCCGAAGAAGCAAAATGTCATGGCACACAGGGGTTAAAAGAATGTAGTATGAATTTTCAATGGGAAATAAAAGGAAACCCCGACAGTTAAGTTTACATTTGAAGCCGATGGTTCCGTCTTCCCTCCAATGACAGTATACAACTACAAAGGGCCACCGAGTGAGAGTGTGTTGTCCTCCGTGGATAAGGGACACCATGCTAGCTTCTAGTTCCCAAGGTCGCGGGTTCAAACCAGGCAGAGGGCGATGGATTTTTTCAGACTTAAAAATGCTTAGCATGGCTTCCTTCGGGAGGGAGGTAAAGCCGGTGGTCACGTGTCGTAGACTTAAGGTACGTAAAAGAACCTTAATCCTGATAAGGAAGCCCCTGAGCAAACTTTCCGTTGGTATTTCACCACCAGTATAGAATGGGACGCTGAGGGCCTTGTAGTTAAAGGGCGTTCATAAATAAAACTCAATTTTTAAATGAGATTGAAAAGGCTGATTCAAATTCCTGGGGACTGGACTGTAGGGAATCGGGGTGGATAAAATCGGACGTAGCCTTCAAATTTGTGGCTGATATTCTCCATCCTCATGTAGTGTTAAAGTAGGCACAGTGTGTCCATAAAAATACTCTCATAATTTGAACTGGTATTGCTTCACTTTGGATAGTTTTATTTGGGTGAGGTTGGTGACATTCGAAAGAAAAGCTCAAATAGGTTTTACTATGCTACATAGACAATGAATGTGGCCCCAACGAGTGACGCTGCAGATAGCAAGGCGATATTCCTATTCACGCACATACGCTCCAACATTTCTGATGAAATCGACTGGTGGCAGCAGTGATACGAAGTTGCACTTCTTGCAGGTTTTGAGGCATTGGGGGTATATAGACATAATCCTTTATGTAACCCCCAAAAAGGATGTAACACCGTCAAGTCAGGCGGCCACTTGTAGAAGACAATATCATAATTTCCAGCACACCCAATCCATATTCCTGGAAGCCGCTCATTCAGATGTTTCCGAACATTTAAATGCCAGTGAGAAGGTGCTCCATCTTGTTGGAAAATAAATTCCTTACCATCTTCCAATTGTGGAAATAACCACTCAGTGAGTACGAAACGATAAATTGGACCGTTTACAGAGGCCTCTCGAAAGAAAAAAGAGACTTGACGTTTCGATACGGCATAAAAGACAATCCACTTTAGGGGAATCTCTTTCAACTTCCAAAATGGCATGTGGATTCCGGTTCCCCCAAAACCTAACATCATGTCTGTTCACATTTCCACTAACGCGGAAAATTATTTCTTTGACAGAAATTCATTATGCTCTATTAGTACTAAAAATGTCAGAGATATCTAATCGTTTTGCAGGGTAATCAGGTTTCAACTTATGCAGTTGTAGGGGTGAAACTTCAGTCGTGTGCACAGGATCTTATATACGGTGGACTTAGGGATATTTAAATGCTGACTAAGCTTTATGGACAGACTTCTTAGGACTAAGTATAAATGCCTCCCGCACTTCTTCCACATTAGCCGCATTGACAGATATTCTCCCTGAATGGGCTTTCCTTTAATGAAATATGTAGCCACAATCCACAAAATCACGATATCACTTCAAAATTGACGTGTGTATAAAAGCTTGATGTTGAAAATTTCATCTACAGCCACCCTGAACCTGCACCAGACTTTGCGTGATGTGGTATTACAAAGCACACCAACTACGTTCTTGTAGGTTCGCCATAACTCATAAAATCTTTTTAACTACACAATTTTAAAAGCACGCTGTTACCTAATTGCTGAATATCTAACAATGAATCCATATCGACTAATCACAAACCTGTGTGAATTTAGTTTCTATGTTTGATTCCCACGATCCCGTTCATAGTTGTCCTGGTTGACATGAACAAAATATTTAAGTTTTTCTTTCGAATGCCACCAACTTCACCGAAATACGACTAACAAAAGCAAAGTAATACCAGTTCAAATCTTGACAGTATTTTTATGGACACGCTGTATAATTTCCAGCCATGCTGTTTGATTTTGGTCAAAAGAGTCATCGTACCTCTCAGCCTAGTGATTTCCTCACTAAACTTTAGATAATTATAATGGCATTGTATCCAAATGCTACAAGAATCCTCCAAAGAGAAGATGCTGCTATATTTCAGCCAGTCACGAGTGAGTGGGAAAACAGCGTACTGATCTGGCGTCGTGCCTACACTTCTAAAGCTCTCAAAAGAAAAGGCTTCCCTCCAGTGCTGGAGAAATTTATGCAGGAGAGAATAAAGCTAAAAGGTTTGAAAAAGTCTCTAGTCCAGTCCCATGGAACCCTGACAACGTACATTTCACTAAATGCATTGGGCAAATTTACACTGATATCAGTCCTAGCCATCTTAACAAAGATCTTGGAAGTTCTTGGGAGAACAAATTATTGACGTTTGAGAAATCCTGCAATGTAATTGGATAGATGAGAATTGAACAGTTCAAGAATATTAAAAATGTAATTGAAGAAGAGCAAAACAATGAATACTCTTTGCTTCATACAGAGATTATGAAAAATCTACAGAGAGACCAAAACTCTGATTTCAATAGACAGGATATGGAAAAGCAAACCAGAGAGGTACATTTGCTGAAAATAGATGAGGAACAAAGATTGGTGAAAGAAATGCAACAAGTACAACCTATCCTTAGTACAGCATCTTATGCATGAATGAATGGCTGCAACTGCGAACATAATTTCCTACTTATATTCCTGAATGTAGTGTAAAGAAGCGTTCAGACTCAAAACTTCGGAAGATTGCTTCATATGGGCTGAAACACCAAAACAGCAAAAATATATGCAATGTGCAGCGCATGCCTTACGCCATAACTTCCAAACAATGGAAAACCATCCAAAGAAAAACGATATCACACGAAAAGAAGAAAGAGGTATAATAGAGATCAAAAGGGCGGGAGAAAATCTCAAGTACACACAAACGAAGGAAGAAACAAAAAAGGAAGTATAATTTACCTGTCGTACGACAGAGCAAGACCCAAAAATGGCAACACCAAAAGTAGTAAGAAACAAGTTAGTATTTGAGAATAACACTGAAATATATTGTGCTGCTATGTGTTCCTTTTATGTTTTCTATCTGTGTTATACATCCAGCCAGTCACTTTACGTTGCTTGTCCCCTTGCTTAACGCACTCTCTGGTGCTCTCTTTTTTTTCTCCTCTCTGGTTGCTTACGTGGCATGTGCTTTGGCCGTACGCGGTGAGTGGTGGATTTCTGTCGCATTGCAGGGATAGCTCTCTGCCCGGCAACAACTCATCCGGATTGTGGAAGTTTTTTGTAATAGATTTAAGGAACGTCTTTGTGATTTATGTGGATCGGTCTTATGTAAAGGTAGAGTTTGTTATCAGTTTTATATCTTGGTAATGGTGAGTGAATTTTGGGGCGGAAAACGTAATGTGTGTTTTAAAATACGAATTCGTAAAGTGACTGGCTCTTGGAATTGTTCATATGTTTAGTGTGTTTTGGTTCTTTTCTAGCTGAGTTATATTTTCAGTACGTGATTTTCAGTGCATAGTTAGTTTAAAATTACAGAAATTCTGTTGTGTTGATTATGAGAGCAGTAATTGCAGTTGAGTTATATTTTCAGTACGTGATTTTCAGTGCATAGTTGGTTCAAAATTACAGAAATTCTGTTGTGTTAATTATGAGAGCAGTAATTGCAGTTGAGTTATATTTTCAGTACGTGATTTTCAGTGCATAGTTAGTTTAAAATTACAGAAATTCTGTTGTGTTAATTATGAGAGCAGTAATTGCAGTTGAGTTATATTTTCAGTACGTGATTTTCAGTGCATAGTTAGTTTAAAATTACAGAAATTCTGTTGTGTTAATTATGAGAGCAGTAATTGCAGTTAAAACCCAATCATGCTGAACCCAATCATGCTGAACTTTTGTAACTGAAAACGGTTGGGTTGTAAAGTACATCTAGCTCAGCTGGACTTTGAAGCTCGCTGTTACTAGAAATTCATAAAAGTCTGTTTGGGTCTTGATCAACATTCTTAGCAAGTCTTTGACTAGATAAACATAATTAAATATATTGGTCTGATGTTTATAGTGGTCTTGTTTTATAAACTTTCTAAATTGATTTTGTTTGTTGAACTTTGGTTTTACTTAATTTTTGCTGTATTTAAAACTTGCCTTACTGCTCTGCTCAATTGGTTTTGGTTGGTTTACTATTTAAGCCATCTTTGTTTTACTGTTATTCTTTTAAGGTTGCTTTACGGTTCTGGTTATTAATGTTTGTTTATTATTATCATTAAAGTACCCAAAAAAACTTATCAATAGTAGTATATTTTTGAGGGTTCTGGTTTCCATTTTGTTTTCCCCTACGGCACTCGTTAGGGCTTCCCTTTTCGCTTGGCCGGGGTTCCTTAACTCAGTCAAACCTTTCTTAAGCGTCTGCATGGTTTCGCTGCCTTGCTCCAGTGTTGTGTTTTGGTAGAAACAGCGGAACCATTGCAAATTACTGGCAGCAGAGAATGGTTAATTGGTTTGTCTGTGTTGGTTAGGGAATATTTTGGGTTTGTTGTTTGCTCTGTATTCTCCGGATCTCATTTTCTTACTTGTACCATATCCGTAGTATCAAGATGGCGGTATCGGTTACTAATGTGGACAGATTACGGAAAGGTGAATTGTGGGTAGAGTTGGTTGTACGTGGAGGTCAATGTTCTATGACAACTGAAGTGGCTATTATGTTGGATGTTTTTCGACAAATTAAGGATGCTCCAATAATTACTGTTTCTATTGATCACGTGGTTGTGAGTAAGTGTGAGTCCACTTGCTCGTTGGCCTTAGCAGAGATTCAGGATAATTTAATGGATTTTGGGCGCGAGGATTCTCCCTCTAAGGCACAGTTGCTCCGGTGGCAAGTTAGAATTCGGCATTACGTGTTCTATTTAGATTATGTCTTACAGAGATACCCTACTTTGCAGTCTTGTATAGCGTTGCAAAAGTTACTGGATCAGTTTAAGGAATTAGCCCATAAAGTGGAGGAAGATTTTGGGACTACACAGGATGACACTGGGGCGTCTCCCTTGTATAATCAAGGATTGTCAGATGTGGTTCAGCCTGCGATTGCGGTGTCTGCGTTTCGGCCACTTAGACTCGCTCATCCCCTCCAGCAATTCGTGGAGGGCTTTCAGTTAAACGACATTGTTGATGTACCATCGGCTTTACAGTTTCTCTATTTTCTGGTTCGATTGTCGCTAATGGCTAAGCGTTATTCGGTACCCACGGCTCAAGTGATAGAATTATTATCTGTCAAGGTGTCTGGGATAGTTTTGGACCAGTTAATGCGGTGTGCTGGTTTGGCCGACCCTGTGACTCGCTTTCATTTGGCCCTATTAGACATGTTCATTCCACGTAGGGAATGCACGAGGATAATGCAAGACGTATATTTTCGTCCTCGGGGTCTAACGGAACCGTTTACAGAATATATGGTTCGGGTTAAGGAAATTGCTTTAGTGTTGGTGCTCCCTGATACGGAAGCGGAAATTTGTGATGTCATTTTATCAGGACTCAATCCAGTCGTCAGGTCGGCTTTGGTTTTAGGACCTCGGCCGTCAAATTTGCAGCAGTTGGAAGCATTGGTTCCTAAACTCAATGAAGTTATGCTTGTTGATAGGCTGCGTCTGTCAGAGCCTCCGTGCTCATTAGCAACTCCTAATACGACTGTATCAGCTCCTTCTTCGGCCATGGTTCCGGTTTCGGGTCGTCTGGCCACCATTAAATGCTTTCAGTGTGGTCAGGAAGGCCATGTTCGTCGAAATTGTCCCAATAGGAGGACCGTGAATAGGGGTTTTCTTCGCGTTTATAGGCAGGGGCGACAGTTTCGACCTTTATGACGCCAGAAGGTTAAGTCGACCATTTGTTTGTCTCGGCGTATTTGTGGTTATCCGTTTTCGGGTAAACCCTTAATTCAAGTTTCTCTTGAGAAGTTGCCTTTATTGGCGTTATTAGATTCCGGAAGTTCTGTCTCTTTGATTCAGCTTGATTGGCTTAGGTTAAATTTACCATGTATTATGTCGCGTGCAACCACGTTGGTTTGATTGATGGTCAATGGTCAGGCCTTTCAAGTTACTCAAACAGTATCATGTACTATACGTTTCCCACGTTTTACGTGGAAACATAGTTTTTTTGTCGTTCCCAAGCTTCCTTATGCATGTGTCCTAGGTGCCGATTTTATGTCAAGGACTGGGATGGCTATTGATTTTTCCACTAGGCAGATCGCTTTTCAATTTGCTCCCCGGATAAAGTTGGACTTTGTTAGGGATTTTAAACCATCTGGGCCCCCTCTAACCTTGGGAGATATTAATTTGGTAACCCAAAATTGCGCTACTTCTCCTCTGTCTCATTTGTCCCCTGCACAGGCAAAGCAAATAGAGCATTTAGTTGGGGAATTTGATTCATTGTTTACAGATGTTTTAGGGGCCACTCATTTGACTCAATATGAAATTCAGTTAACTGATTCTACTCCGGTCACGTTATCTCCATATAAGCTCACACCACCGAAGATGGCTATATTAAAAGAGAAAATACAGAAGATGCTTGACCAAGGGGTTATTAGACCGTCTACTTCAAATTATAGCAGCCCCATATTTCTAGTACCGAAGGGAGATCAGGATTTTAGACCTGTCATAGATTATCGTCTTTTGAACAAAAGAATACTTATTGAAAGTACCGCTTTGCCCGATTTGCATACAGCTGCTCATCATTTTTCGAAGGCTCGCGTTTTTACCACCCTGGATTTAAACAATGCTTATCATCAGATTCCTTTGGCTGAACATTCCAAGCATCTAACAGCTTTCGCTACCCCCTGGCGCCTTTATAAATTCAATAGGGTCCCATTTGGTTTGGCTACGGGCGCGCAAGTCCTCACTCGTTTGCTGGATAATTTGTTTTCGGACATAAAATTTAAATATTTGTACCATTACTTAGATGATCTTGTAGTATATTCCGAGGATTTTGACTCACATCTTGTTCATTTACGTGAGGTCTTTCGTCGCCTACAGAGCGCCGGGTTATCAGTTAAGCAGTCTAAAGTTCATTTTGCCACCTCTCAAATATCATTTTTGGGCCATATGGTTTCCCCTTCCGGTATTACCATAGACCCGGATCGCACTAAGGCTATTAGAAATTTTCCGGCACCCAAGAATAAGCGTGAGGTGGCTCGATTTTTGGGAATGGTTAACTTCTTCTCTAAATTTATTTTAAGTTCTTCTACTCGGGCGGAACCACTTAATTGCTTACGTAGGAAAGGGGTTACTTTTGCGTGGGTCGAGGAGCAGGAAGCGGCATTTGTTGATCTAAAAGAGGCTATTTCAAACCCTCCAGTCTTGGCTTTTCCAGATTTTGCCATGCCCTTCATTTTACAGACGGATGCTAGTGCTAGCGCGCTAGCGGCAGTTTTGTTGCAGGAATTTCCTGAGGGTCGTCGTCCCATTTATTATAGCTCGCGTACTTTATCTCCTGAAGAACGTAAATTTTCTGCATATGAATTAGAAACCTTAGCGGTGCTTTTTGGATTGGAGAAGTATAGGGTGTACTTAGATCATGTGCATTTCTTTTTAGAGTGCGATAACCAGGCTTTAACGTGGGCGATAGCTGTTCCAAGGAAGACAGGTCGTCTTGCGCGTTGGGGTGTCCGGAAAGAAGCCTTTAAGTTTACTCCTTCCTTTATCAGAGGTTCAGAAAATTGAATTGCGGATGCTCTTACCCGGGTATTTTCCGAACCTACTGAGGAGTGTGTTTATTTCGAGACTTTGGATGCTCTGTCTGCGGATACTCAGATTGAGAGCTTCTCATTTTCGGCATTTCCTGAAATGTTTGTCAGTATACCTGAACTTCAACTTACCGATTCTGGGTTGACTTCAATTATTGAGCAAATTAAATCGGGAGTTTCACTACAGGATTATAAGATTCATGAGGGTGTTTTGATGGGAAGAGCTAGTTTTGATCGGCGTTATAAAGTTATAGTTCCGAAGGCAGCTATTCCCATGATTCTTAGTTATTTTCACGATTCTCCTTTCGGGGGTCATTTAGGCATTGCCAAAACCAGAAATCGAATTCGTGAACAGTTTATGTGGCGGGGCATGGATTTCGATGTAAGAAAGCATGTTAAGGCTTGCCGCATTTGCGCCTTGTCCAAACCCGCGCAGGCTACAAATTGGGGATATTTGGCTTCGGAGGTTCCCTCCGCGCCCATGAAGAAACTATTTGTAGATTTTATCGGACCATTCCCTCGTTCTATTCAGGGAAATATTTTTGCATTGGTGGTTACTGATGCTTTCTCAAAGTTTGTGTGGATTTCACCTTTGAGTGCTGCTACTGCTCGCCTCGCTATTCGGGAACTTGGAACAATATTTGGATCTTTTGGTGCTCCTCAATATCTGGTCTCTGATAACGGTTCGCAATTTAAGTCGCGTCTCATTCGTTCCTTTTGTTTTGATTGGGGTATTAAGCATTTTACTACTACCCCTTATTACCCTAACCCCTCATTAGCGGAACGGGTCAACCGTAACCTTAAGTCCGCTTTAATTGCTTATCATCACCAGCAGCACAATTGCTGGGATAAATACTTGAAGCAACTTCAGTTTGCTTTCAATTCTGCGAGACATGAGGTTCATAAGACGACGCCATTTTCATTGTTATTTGCCTACCAACCCTCGTCTCCTTTGGCTAATTTGTGGGTGTTAAATGATTAATTACCGGCTGACAATTCTCCGCATACCATTCGTACTAACTGGAAGGCTGCCTTGAATAACCTGCGTAGAGGCCATTCTATGAGAAAGCAGCGATATGATGCGTCCCGTCGTCCCTCCCCATTCAAACTGGGAGATGCTGTTATGTGCCGTAACTATCCTCAGTCCTCGAAAGCAGATGCGTTTGCCGCCAAGTTAGCTCCTCGCTATCTTGGCCCGTTTAAGATTCTCAGAATTTATAAGGGGGTGTCTGTTCTTTTGCAAAAATTGTCTTCCTCCTGCAGGCGCCGCGCTCACCTGTCGCAGCTTAAATTGTATAACTCGGGGTAGTTTTGTGTCTAGGTTAACTACGGGTTTTGTTTCTAGTTTTCATTCTGTTGGTTCATTGGGGGATGTATGATTATGTCCGTGTGCTAGGGCTATTCAAGGGTCAGTCACTTGCGAGTTCCTGAATATTTTGGAGGAATTTATGATTTCCTTTTCAAGTTAGTGTGCAAGATAAATATGCTAACATGTATGGTTACCTAATTCTGAAAGTTTTGCCTCATTTCTATTCGCCCTTGCTGGGGTATTTGGCTGTTGCGCAGAGCCTACCTTTGCTGTTGTTCCTGTTATTTTGAGTGACCTTTTGTGTTTCTATAAATTTGGTTTCGAATTTAAAATCCTTTGTTTTTTATTGTTAATCTTTGGGGGTAATATTTTAAATTATAATTATATATACATATTTATAAGGTCACTTAATTTCAGTGGGTGTCAGCTTAATTAAATTGTTTTTACTGGGTTAAATTTCATGCTTCCACACCAGTGATGCCTTACCGGTCTGCTCTGTTCACCTGCCTTTTCCCAGTTATAGTTTGTGTGGGGTCTGGGCAAGTGAATTATTATTTTAGTTGTACATCATTGTTATATTGTGCATTAAGTCTCATGGTTGTCTCCTTTTTGTACCATGTTTATTTCATTTTCTATAATTGTAATGCTATACCCCTAATTTAAAAATGCACATGGTTTATTATGAAATTCAATATTTATATGTCTATAAAATTATAATTGATTGAAGATGATTTAGTTTGTATATGTAAGTTTATTTTTGCTTTGTGAGCCCCCTCTGCTGCTTTGTTTTATTATCTTTCAGATTCTTTTCCTTCTCGGCTACCATCCCTTTTTCCTTTCTCGTGCTACTCTGTGTGGACACGTTCTGGAGCTTCTGAGTTGCGATGTGCTGACTGCTGTGCAAGTTTCTTCTGCTCCTGTGGTGTGTGCTACCGGGTGGTCCTACGTGGCAATTTCACCGTCGGACGCTATTTGGTGGTTTAAAATACTGAAGCCTGTGCCTCCTCTTCCGGATCCTGACAACTTTATACATGTTTTGGCCCGCTGCAGTTTCTGCCTTAGCGTTATCCGTCTGTAGTGTCGGAGTTATAAGTAAAGAAAAATCTATACTCCTGGTTAGCGCCATGTCCGCTAAATGTTGCTGCCAAAATTATGATGCAGCTTTTCGCCTGTGACTGTTCCTGGGAGTTATATACTTAAGCTTTTATCATCACCTTGTTTGGCTGCCCGGTTGCTACGTCGTGAAATATATGCTGTTGGGGTTTGCTTGCCTCATTATGGTCTTCTCCATGTGTGTTCAGTGTCAGCTACTGAAGTTTGCGGACTGTATGTGTGGAGTTACCTTCTTCGTCTACCTACAGTGTAGCATGTTCCTTCTGTTTTCCTAGTTGTTTCCTCTTTTGGCTCTTTATTGTTCCCTTTCCTCGAGTTCCTATAAATGGTTATTTTTTTCTTTCTTCTCGCAAGCTCGCAGATTGGGGGTGGGGCTATTGTGCTGTTATGTGTTCCATTTATGTTTTCTATCTGTGTTATACATCCAGCCAGTCACCTTACGTTGCTTGTCGTCTTGCTTAACGCACCCTCTGGTGCTCTTTTTTTTCTCCTCCCTGCTTGTTTACGTGGCATGTGCTTTGGCCGTACGCGGTGAGTGGTGGATTTCTGTCGCATTGCAGGGATAGCTCCCTGCCCGGCAACAACTCATCCGGATTGTGGAAGTTTTTTGTAATAGATTTAAGGAACGTCTTTGTGATTTATGTGGATCGGTCTTATGTAAAGGTAGAGTTTGTTATCAGTTTTATATCTTGGTAATGGTGAGTGAATTTTGGGGCGGAAAACGTAATGTGTGTTTTAAAATACGAATTCGTAAAGTGACTGGCTCTTGGAATTGTTCATATGTTTAGTGTGTTTTGGTTCTTTTCTAGCTGAGTTATATTTTCAGTACGTGATTTTCAGTGCATAGTTAGTTTAAAATTACAGAAATTCTGTTGTGTTAATTATGAGAGCAGTAATTGCAGTTGAGTTATATTTTCAGTACGTGATTTTCAGTGCATAGTTAGTTTAAAATTACAGAAATTCTGTTGTGTTAATTATGAGAGCAGTAATTGCAGTTGAGTTATATTTTCAGTACGTGATTTTCAGTTCATAGTTAGTTTAAAATTACAGAAATTCTGTTGTGTTAATTATGAGAGCAGTAATTGCAGTTAAAACCCAATCATGCTGAACCCAATCATGCTGAACCCAATCATGCTGAACTTTTGTAACTGAAAACGGTTGGGTTGTAAAGTACATCTAGCTCAGCTGGACTTTGAAGCTCGCTGTTACTAGAAATTCATAAAAGTCTGTTTGGGTCTTGATCAACATTCTTAGCAAGTCTTTGACTAGATAAACATAATTAAATATATTGGTATGATGTTTATAGTGGTCTTGTTTTATAAACTTTCTAAATTGATTTTGTTTGTTGAACTTTAGTTTTACTTAATTTTTGCTGTATTTAAAACTTGCCTTACTGCTCTGCTCAATTGGTTTTGGTTGGTTTACTATTTAAGCCATCTTTGTTTTACTGTTATTCTTTTAAGGTTGCTTTACGGTTCTGGTTATTAATGTTTGTTTATTATTACCATTAAAGTACCCAAAAAAACTTATCAATGGTAGTATATTTTTGAGGGTTCTGGTTTCCATTTTGTTTTCCCCTACGGCACTCGTTAGGGC
Organism: Deroplatys truncata; assembly: GCA_030765065.1. Classification (NCBI taxonomy): domain Eukaryota; kingdom Metazoa; phylum Arthropoda; class Insecta; order Mantodea; family Mantidae; genus Deroplatys; species Deroplatys truncata. The sequence continues at coordinate 401,473,751 of CM060990.1, read as the reverse complement.
TTCCCTTTTCGCTTGGCCGGGGTTCCCTAACTCAGTCAAACCTTTCTTAAGCGTCTGCATGGTTACGCTGCCTTGCTCCAGTGTTGTGTTTTGGGAGAAACAGCGGAACCATTGCAATATGGTGATGTGGATCATTATTAAAATATGCTCATGAATACAGAAAGTCGGGATAATTTAGAAAGCGTACCTCATGATAAATAAAGGAACAACTCTGAACACATTCCGAGTACAGATGAAGTAAACGGGGAGATTTGTTGGACAAGTATTTTCTCAGTGGAGGAAGAAAATAATTATAATTTCATTAAGAAGTCCACAGAAATATTTCTTTAGGTCTGCCTTTCCAGTATGGTGGTAGTCTTAATAATAAGGCACGGGGAATTTTATGTCAATTATGTCTAAACAAATTTCACAAGAAATGCTTCTTTAAGGGAAACGCAACAGCAGATGAATTGGAAGATGAGAAATTTTCTCCTGTGGAAATCGTTTTAATATTGTAGATGACATTAGAAGTGACTAAATTAAGGACACATCATAAAACAACAGTACATTAGGCTGTGGGTTTATAAAAGCATGCCATTCTGTGTGCCCATCATTGTGGTTTAAAGTGCCCAAATAAGTCTTCAAAGTGAGCCATCACTAACACTTCTTTCCCCCAGGTGTTCACTTTATGTGAGTGCGGGTTTGGCGCACCCGGGGTCCCGAGCCACTCATCGTCATCGTCATCCCTTCACCCTCGTCCGGTCGAGGTAGGTTCGCCCTCGTGACAGGGGGACTTAAGGTAGGCTCTCGTGCATTCTTTGCATTTCGTTCCATGCCGCCCCATGCCATCATTTCTTACTTCTGTAGTCAATACCGACCATTTGGCACCATGACCATTCGCACATTTATTTTTCTTCCTCGCCGGCCTAACTTGTGCGCGAAACGCCTACACACTTTTTGATTTATTTACGCATCTTCTTTCTTCTAATCCTCCGTAGACACAGCCTAACGGATATTCGCGCACTTGGTGCGCAGCTGGGTGAGTGGGTAATCGCGTCATCCCCACCACCCGATGTCGTCATTTAGGGTTGTTGTTCGTATCCGCTGTTCAACTGCAGTCCCGCGGGGGGGGCCATTGCATGAGCTGCTGGCTTCCGACGGCGATTGGGTCCCTCTGTCTATGTTCTGGGAGGTGTGACCCTGGGGTGAGATAGGTATAGATAGGCCACTCACCCAAGCCGGGGTAACGCCCGGGACGTCCGAGCCCAAGGTCGGAGACGGTTGCAATGATGGAGGATTTTTTTCGCTATGGAGCACCCTTTCTCCATTATAAACAACAAGCGCCGAAAAGTTTTAGTAACAGAAGTAGCGCTGTCAACAGCTGGTTGTTACTTAGTGATTACCCGTACAGAGGAAGGACAATCATTCGAGAAGGTGAACCCTTTTATCATCCAGAAGGGCATTGACTCAATTGCTGGTCCGGTTCTTTCCTGCACTCGGCTTCGTAATGGTTCGTTGTTAGCGCAAAGCAAATCCGAGGCACAAAGTAAGTCCTTGTTGAGCGCTACGCTTCTCCATGGTTATCCTATCCGTGTTGAGAAGCACCGCACCTTGAATTCTTGTCGAGGCGTTGTCACCACGCATAGCCTCGATGGCATATCGGACGAGGACCTGGTCGAATATCTTGCAGACCAGAAGGTGACAGCGGTTCATCGAGTGCAGGCCAAACGCGACGGCGTATTGGTACCCACTCGTACCCTGTTTCTAACATTTGATGGCGTCGATCTGCCCACGAGCATCTCTGCAGGGTACGAACGTATTTCTGTGAGGCCTTATATTCCTAGACCTCTGCGTTGTTTTAAGTGCCAACGCTTTGGGCACACGCAAGTCTCATGTAAGAGTGCCGTTAACATCTGTGCAACATGTAGCCAGCCCTCACACGAAGGTGCCTGTTCAACAGCCCCCGTCTGCGTTAATTGTAAAGGGTCACATTCTGCTTCGTTTGCCGACTGTCCGCGGTATTTGGACGTGAAGGCGATCCAGGAGATCCGGGTAAAGGAGAAACTCTCCTTCGCCGAAGCCCGGAGGCATTTCCATGCGCGCCAACCTTCACTCCTGCGATCTGGCACATTAAGTTCTGTTGTTGCCTCGCCAGTACCACGAGTAGATGCCGAAACTCAGACCTGGACCTTGACTGGATTAACCGCCACTACCATCCGGCCGTCTATTAAAGCTACTGTTACCAAGCCCTATAAACCTGGTCCAAAGTCAATGAAGTCGCAAGCCGCTGAAAAGAAGCCCAAGCAGAAACTACGTAGGGAAGATTTTTTGAAAGACCCTCCGCGTGCGCGCGGTAACAAAAGTTCACCTTCTCCTCCTCGGAGGTCGCTGTCCCAGGAAGGTCCTCGGACAAGCCGCGCTCAGCCGCACCCCTCACCCATCGCCACCCAGAACCGATTCACGGCGCTTGAATCGGTTTCTGGCACTGAGCGCGTGGGCCCTCCCTCCGAGGAAGCTATGGAGTCTGACCAACTCCATACAAAAAGCCCGAGCCCAAAGGTTAAACAAAAGGTAATTTTAAGCCGCCCTTCTAAATAGACAGTTTATCCCCTTTTTTCTTAATGGCTATCCTGACCTGGAATGTACGTGGTGTACGATCGCATAGGACGGAACTGCAACTTTTATTGCGTTCCCATTCGCCTATGGTCGTATGTTTGCAGGAGACTAAGCTTCGCCCTCACGATCCTTTTGATTTCCGCGGATATACTCCGGTTCGTTACGACCTTGAACCGGAGGAGGGTACTCCTGCTCATGGAGGTGTCATGTTCTTAGTGCGTAACGACGTTCATTTTACACCTTTCACACTTACATCCGCCTTGCAAGCTGTTGCCGTTCGCCTTCACTTACCCGGCTTTTTGTTTTCTGTTTGTTCTGTATATTCACCTCCATCGTCTCCCCTCGCTCCCGCGGACATTCGAGCTCTCCTGTTCGCTCTCCCAACACCATTTCTTCTGTTGGGAGATTTTAATGCCCATCACCCACTATGGGGTTCGCCAAGGGCTTGTGCGAGGGGAACTCTTCTTTCCGACATTTTTTATCAGTTCAATCTTTCCATCCTCAATACAGGTGCACCTACTTTTATTTCTGATTCTTCTGGTATATTCTCTCACCTGGACCTTGCCATTTGCTCACTCCAGCTTGCACGTCGTCTTCAGTGGAACGTCGTCGCTGACACCTACTCCAGCGACCATTACCCCTGCATCGTTTCTCTTCTGTCGCACCACGTACAGCATTCCAGAGTACCTACCTGGATATTCGCAAAAGCCGACTGGAGCTTGTATTCCAGCCTCGTGCATTTTGACGACCAGCCCTTCTCCGACATTAATCAACTAGTGCCGCACCTTACGTCTATTATTTTCTCAGCCGCAGAACGTGCAATACCCCGTTCATCCTCCCAACCTCGGCGGCCACCTGTTCCGTGGTGGAACGAGGATTGTCGGGACGCCGTTCGTGCCCGTAGGACTGCACTTAGTGTGTTTCGGCGACACCCTACAGTTGATAATTTGGTGACTTTTCAACAATTGCGCGCCAGGGCTCGTCGCATTATTCAGGATAGCAAGAAGGCATCTTGGGCTCGTTTTGTCGAGTCTTTTAATCGTTTTACGCCTTCATCCGTTGTTTGGGATAAACTTCGTCGCTTCTCAGATAAAGTGTCACATTGTACTGTTTCTGGCCTTCAGGTTTCTAATGCCACCATAGTGGTTCCGGCTGCCATCGCTAACACTCTGGGTGCTGCCTTTGAGGCGGTTTCCAGTTCAGACCATTATTCCGCCGGCTTTCGCTCTATTAAAGACCGGCAGGATTCCGCATCATACACTTTTCGGTCTGCTAATGATGAATGCTATAACGAACTATTCACAATGAGGGAGCTGGAGCACGCTCTTCATTGCTCTCGGCACTCCGCTCCTGGGCCGGACGGCATTCATGTGCTGATGTTAAAGAACCTTTCAGCCGACAGTAAACTCTTTCTCTTACAGGTCTATAACCGTATTTGGCAAGACGGCATTTTTCCTTCCGTTTGGCGCGAAGTCACCATTGTCCCTATACTTAAGCCTGGGAAGGATCGCCAACTACCTTCCAGCTACCGCCCTATCTCCCTCACCAGTTGCATTTGCAAGGTGATGGAGCGCATGATCAAGGGGCGGTTGACATGGTGGCTTGAGTCTCAGAAACTTCTAGCGAACGCTCAGTGCGGGTTTCGTCGCTATCGCTCTACCGTCGACCATCTGGTGTCCTTGTCGACGCATATTATGAATGGATTTCTGAGAAAGTGTCAAACCGTGGCTGTACTTTTTGACCTGGAGAAAGCTTATGACACTTGTTGGAGGGGCGGCATTTTACGTACACTTCACGATTGGAATATCCGCGGTCGTCTTCCCATATTTCTTCGGGAGTTTATGACGGACCGCGTCTTTCGTGTACGTGTGGGCTCGGTTTTATCTCGTCGTTTTATTCAAGAGAACGGAGTACCGCAAGGCTCTGTACTCATTGTCACACTTTTTGCGATTGCTATCAACCCCATTGTTGATTGTATTCCACCTGGCATTTCATCGTCCCTTTTTGTTGACGATTTCGCTATTTATTGTAGTTCACGGCGGACCTGTCTACTCGAACGCCGTCTCCAGAGCTGTATCGAACGTTTCTACGCCTGGAGTAACGCCAACGGCTTTAATTTCTCTGCCGATAAATCCGTCTGCATCAACTTTTGGCGCCGGAAGTATTTCCCTCCGCCCTCTCTCCATCTTGGGCCAGGGATACTTCCGTTTGCAGACGAGGCGAAATTTGTGGGGTTGATTTTTGACAGGAAGTTGTGTTGGACCTCGCACGTTTCCTTTTTAAAAGCAAAGTGTGACCGTTCTCTTAATATTTTACGTGTTTTAAGTGGCACATCCTGGGGAGCTGATCGGACCGTCCTTCTTCGCCTTTATCGCTCTTTGGTCCGATCCAAGCTTGATTACGGGTGTATTGTTTATTCGTCGGCACGTCCATCTGTGTTACGTCGATTGAATGCCATTCACCATCGTGGCATAAGAGTCGCTACAGGGGCCTTTCCAACTAGCCCTGTACCCAGTCTGTACGCAGAAGCTGCAGAGCCTCCGCTGTCCTTCCGGCGTGAGATGCTTTTGTGCAGCTATGCTTGTCGACTCTCAAGCTTGCCTAACCACCCGTCCTTCGATGTATTTTACGAGGATTCGCTTGATGGCCAATATTTCGTTAGCTCCTCTGCATTGCTCCTTCCAGGGGTTCGATTTCGACTGCTACTTCGGCATTTGGACGTTACGCCAGCGCCGGCCCTTACCCGAGGGGAAACGCGCTTTCCTCCATGGTCGCGCGCTGAGGCCCACATCCACCTTGGGCTAACGTCGATGCCGAAGAATGAGACCCCTGCTTCAGTCCTTAGATCCGCATTTTTAGAACTTCAGGCAACATTCGGAGACTGTCATTTTATTTATACTGATGGGTCTAAGACTGATGTTGGAGTAGGATGTGCCTTTGTTTTAGGTGCGCATAGTTTTACTTTTCGTTTACCCGGGCAATGTTCGATTTATACCGCCGAACTTTTTAGTATCTATCAATGTGTTTTATACATTCAGCGGCATGTCTTACGGCGTTGTGTTGTTTGTTCGGACTCTCTGAGTGCCCTTCAGAGTATTAACGCGCTGTACTCTTACCACCCCCTCGTACAGCGCATTCATGACCTGCTCCATTCGCTAGGTGCCTCTGGCATCAGCGTCTCTTTTATGTGGATTCCAGGTCATGTGGGTATCTCAGGGAATGAGTCGGCCGACGCCGCTGCGAAATCGGCGATTTTATTACCCAGATTTTTTACTTCTGTTGTTCCCTCGTCAGATTCGTGTGTTATTTTACGTCGCCGCATCCTCTCGCGCTGGCGCGATGAGTGGACGGCCCTCCGGGGGAACAAGTTGCGGGAGGTTAAACCTCTTCCGCTAGTCTGGGCTACCTCTTCCCGTGCTTCTCGTCGGGAAGAGGTACTTTTAACACGCCTTCGTATCGGACATTGCCTTTTTAGTCATAGATACCTGTTAAGTGGTGATCCCGCACCTCTGTGTGGTCAGTGTGACGTGCCCTTAACGGTCCGTCACATTTTAACCGAGTGTCAAGTTTTAGCTCCACTGCGCGTTCGCGTGGGTCTGCCTGTTGGCCTAGCCAACGTGTTGGCAGACGACGCGCATGCTGTAGAATGTCTCTTACGTTTTATCACTGACATTGGTTTTAGCCGTCGCATTTGATGCGCTGAACGCCTTTTAGCTGTTTGATTTTATATTGTTAGTTTTAATGGGGCCCTTCTCCCCTGACATAAGGCGCTCATGTTCCTTGCATTCTACAGTTCTTGACACGTTTTATTCTTTTAGTGACCATGATTTTCGTGTGTTGGTTTTTCAGATATATTTATTGTTATTCTTGTTATTGTTTTTATTGTTATTGTTATTATTGTTATTGTTATTCTATTGTTATTTTTAACTTTTTTGACATCGCGGGTTTGTGTCCCGTTTTTTAATTATGCGGTTTTTTACCTGTCTTTTATATTTTGACCTTATATTTTACACATTGTAAGGGCGCTGATGACCGCAGCAGTTTAGCGCCCTTAAACCGCATATCATCATCATCATCATCATCATCATCATCACGTCACCAATACAATATGTTAAACATATCATCCACACGAAACTGTCGTCCTCCGTGCTAGCCTCTAGCTCCCGAGGTGGTGGGTTCAAACCTGGCGGAGGGCGATGGATTTTTTAGGGCGTAAAAATCCTTAGCATGGCTTCCTTCGGAAGGGAAGTGAAGCCGGTTGTCCCGTGTCGTAAATCTACGACACGTAAAAGAACCTCAAGCCTGATAAAGAGGCCTCTGAGCAAAATTACCGGTCTTTCACGTCCAAAATAGAATGGGGTACTAGGGACCACAGTAGTTAAGGGGCGTCCATTAATAAAAATCCATTTTTCTCATGAAATTAAATGCATTAGCATAAATTGTGTACTTTAGTAATTATTAGCTGTATGTTAAGTAAACTAATCCAGGTCCTCTTAAAGTACCTATCACTATATAGTTTTCTCTATGAGAATGTCAGGACCATGTAGTGTCAATCTAGCGGAGAGATATCATTACTACAGTGAAGGGCTATCCGTTTCAAGCTTCCGTTAAAACTAATAATTTCCTCTCCTGAGATTTATTCATAATATTACAATTATGTATATTTGCTTGCCGTCTCTTGAACATGTCATTTTCCGAGAACAAGCTCACCAACGCTCATATATAGAAAGAGTCTCTACTCATGTGGTTTTCAAAGTAACGGACGTAAATGAAACGCAATATTCTCGTAGTAATGGCTCTTTGAATTGCGTTTGTATTGAGAAAAACTAACAGATTCGAACATAGATTATATTATGTTGGCTCTAATAACAATGTTAAAATTACTAAAATATCTTACAAACGTTATAAATTCGTCTGTTTAATAAATAACAATTCTGTTTAAATATATCTTTGTTTGTTTTTCTCCAGAATCACTGCTGTTTCATAATTAATTCAATTTTGAAGTTTACTCACCAGAAAGTGTTGAATGAAAATTTGAAAAGAGCCCAAAAACTAACACATCTTAAGCTTGGCTATCCCAACCTCTTACTACTATATATTGGTCGCTCATCGTCTGCCCTCCTTCTTCCTAGGTGCAGTTCACGAAAGCCATGAGATGGTGAATAGTTCCATTTTTCCATACTCCAGTGTTTCCGCCAAATAGTTGGCATCAGGCAAAACCGTATTCCAGCGCCTTCTGCTATGCTGTCCTGATCACGAATATTGTGCTGGGAGACAAATGATGCTGCACAGTGCAATTTTGATAGCTCGTGTAAATTAAGTTTCAGAGGGAAGAGAAGCTGTCTCAATATCCCCCTCACGACAAAAAATGGGCAGCAGCAGGCTGGTAACACTCGTCCAACCATCCTCTTAGGCAACCGCACATGCGAATGTCACAGGCAGAATGAAAAAGCGGTACCACAACATTAGGAGAAAAAGAATAATGAAAATATATAGAAATACATATGGCAAGCAGAGTGTAACTGGAGAAACACAAGTAGTACTTAACAAAAGAGGTAAGAAATGCAGGATAGCAAAAACAAACGAAGGATGGAACACAGCAAAATACACAAAGAAGAAAAAAAGGAACATGCATTAATCAGAGATAGGACATTAACATATCACGAATGAGCGTAGAGATAAGGTCATCACGAAAACCTTTAGCTATCATAAATGGCGCACCAATAGCAAGAATTCAAATGTATCTATGCTTTGAAGGGATCATAAAAGAAAAACAAAGATTTTGTACAAAAAAAAATATGATATGTAATAAAGAAACAAATGGTTGATACAAACTTGACCTAACATAGGACACCTCATTGCAAATAAATGACTAACTAAGGAGGCCAGGACCGCAAAACAGTATAATGCACCAAAAGCAATATCTTAATCTTAACGTACTCTAACGTAAAAGTGACAGGAGGTATGTATCTCTACAAAAGATCTGTTGTGTTACACTCATATGACCTTCTCTACTCTTGTACAAACCCTTTTACAAACGCTTATTTTCTATCTACTTCATATTAATCGAGATAAACATTTGCAGAAGTCATTTTATTGCTAGTTTTCTTGAAGGTGCAAGGGGAATATGGTAGTCTTTAAGCGATAGCCAAATGCTTTAGGAGTTGGTTACTATGTGGAGCATTTCATTCTCTTTACATGCTCAGCACATAGAAAACGAATAACGTATTTCTATTTGAGAAAAAGAGTGAATTATTTGAAAATTCAAACAAATAACAAGGAATAACTCGGAAATGGCTCATTCCACAAAAACGCATGCCATAAATTGTGTTTTTTAACGAGATCTACATTTTTTGTGTAGTAAAATTTTGTCTATCTCTTACGGTTTACCAGCTATGTAAAAGCCATTCAGAATGAAGAGGTCTTTTGTGGACGTTCCCAGAAAAATTCAAGATATACCTTCCATTTAGGAAAAAGTCTGAAATATATAATACTTTAATCAAAATCGTTACAGCCATGTTGATAAAATTTAGACTTTCGAAAAATGTTCTATATAACGGGTAATCTGGGGTGGGGGGATTTTCTAAAAATCTTCATGTCACATCTTTGAAAGATACTAAACTTAAATATCAAGCTGGATATTTATCCACTTTTCGGTTTTAGTTATACTGCTCACAGACACACACGGACCTTTTTTCTAAAAATGCTTTTTTGGATTCAGCGGGCCTCAAAACATGTATTTCCGGTGAAATCTCGGTATCCAATTTTTGGATTGAATGCAATACTTCCCATACTTGCTGTACGTAGTAGGGAAAGTAATAACAACAGTGAGCCCACTTAACTTATAAGGCACAATCACTATTAAGGCAAGTAGAAGAAATGCATCTCAAGGACAGCACAGAACAACAAAAGGAACAAAACGCAAAACACAGAAAGGATAAAAATCACAATGAGCAGGCCCAAGAGAAGAAGGAGAACACAAGCCTGTGTGTCAGGAAACGAACATGGAAACAAGAGCATGACTCACACACACACACACACACACACACAAATGCACCTGCGAGCTGTCAGCGAGAAGCCGAGCTAAAACGGAAAGACTTGTGAATCCGGCATTGCTTTTAATTGCGAGGTACAGGCTGTAGATGACCTTCCTTGTAACACAGTCCTTTAACTGAGATGACCTGGAACTGATGACCTTCAAAATGCGATAGGGGCCCATATAACCTTGAGCCACTTCTGCGCCAAAGCTATAGACGCGCCTCCTTGAGGACAGGATCGAGGACGTACCAATCTCCCACCTGGAATGAAGCCGAACGACTATGTTTATTATACCTCTGAAAAGGAATGCACGGGACCCCGAACGCTCGGAGCCGCACAAGGGTGTGCTTGGAATATGGGTTGCTCATCCCAGAAACAATGGTGCGAATCATTCTCCTGCAAAACCATACGACTTGTCGCTCACCTATTGAAGGTCTACGAGAGGGATTTTCGCAACGCGAAGAAACAGAATGTCAATATAATAGGACCAAAGACACACATATTTCAATATTGTGACTATATTTTTATATTTGCTCTGCTTACAATAATGACGTCATCTGAACAAGAAGCTTTACTACTGACCTCATAGTATTGCACATCTATTCACAATGAGTCATTCAAGTGCAGCTATGGGATTTGAATGAAATGGCCAAAGCATAGTGGAACAGAACAATATGCACATCTGACTAAAGCCATCTTTTTACATTCAACAACACCTCCGCATTTAAGCAGTCTAATATCAAAAGTCACACTAATTACATTTTCAAATGATGAAATTGCTATGGCAATGTTATAACCTGCCTTCTACCAAGCATATTGTAATACAGGCTTGTACTTCGGTGCACAAAGTTGATTGTATAGCACAGAGTGAAGTTTGATAATGAATTGACGGTCGCGTAACCCTTAATTGTGGTTTTTTCACATTGTAGTCGTACAAAATTAACGATCCTTTTCACGTAGAGCTTATATTGCCTAAAGGACACATAAAGAAATTGGCAATATTTTTTATCTTCGGTGGAAATATCTTGAGCATAACAAGCTTGTTCGGAAAACATTCATATACACGAGAACGATCTTTATGGCTTGACCTGCAATCATACAGCAGCAGACACTTCCCAGGCTTACGTGCATGTTTACCAAGGACTATGAAAATATTCTCTTTAGTCATTATTCCACTTTTGTTTGCCCCCACATGAATGCTACATTGACGTGTTGCTTCCAGTTTCCTTGAAACCTTGGGCCAAGTGTGCCTTGTGTCTCTTGAAAACAGATATAGGGCTTGTTCACTAACCTGCCACTCATTGATAAAACCATATTAATTGTATAGATATCAACAGAGCTATACACAGACTGCAACACACCCGCTGTAGTTTTCTCTCCTGTGTGAATAGCGTTGCCAGTGAAGTCATTTCATAATTAAATTGACTTTGGTCACAGTTCCAAACATTTTATTTGTCCAAACTTGCGTCTGTTACAAGTTTGTACACTTCCTTCAGAAACCCTTGTGGCTTCTGACCAATAATATGATCTTTTTGTATGTTTTTACGTGTTAAAATTAAATTGAGTTGTATTTATGGACGGTCTTTAACTGGTCTGGTCCTTAGCGTCCCATTCTGTATTGGGCGTAAAAGACCGTTAATTTTGCTCAGAGACACTTTTATCAGGCTTGAAGATCTTTTACGTGCCGCAAATCTACGATGCGGGACCACCGACTTTACTTCTCTTCCTAAGGAAGCCATGCTAGGAATTTTACGCCCGAAAAAATCCATCGCCTCCGCCGCGTTTGAACCCTGATGCAGTAATTTGTATCACAAATTACTTAAATGTAAATAATGATTGTAATATGAATATGCATTTTTATGTGACATTGATTTGAGATGTTTATTGATTGTAATTATTGTTGAGAAGTAAGTTTATACTGCCTTACTGAAACTGACAATAATAGCGTGCAATAATGCAGCGAGGGGGTGAGCTGTTTATCATTATTGGAAACGAGGAAGTTACGTAATGTTGGCGCGTTTTTCTTTTAGAATCTTCTGGAACATTTCCCTAGAGCATATGTATTCATAACTTTCATTGGATATAAAAATAGACGCTAATGTTGGCGCGTTTTATTAGCCAATTGCAGCTCAGTTATAATCTTTAGGCATATCTGGATGAAGGAGTATAAAAGGTAGGTTAGAGGTAAAGACCCCGTCAGTTCGTCGAAAATATTTTGTATGATACACGTCGCCTACAGTCCAGCAGAAATATTACACGTCGGCTATTGATTCGCAAGTTACGCGTATAAGAGTTATGAAAAATCTCAAGTATGGTAAAGTTAATTATACAAAAGGTTGAAGTACGTGGATTAAAAGTGATCAGTAAGAAGTTGTTATAACAGTTTCAGTTTGGCGAGTGTCTAGATCAATGTGTAAATGTGATAGTGACTGTGTTTCGACAATAAAAGTGTAAAACAAATTTCTTCATCAGTGTTATCTTTGGATAAAAGATTCTTTTCCGTTTACACAACCTGTATCAAGAGAAGTGCTCGACCCAAGAAGATCATAGCTAGCCGGATGACAGTGAAACAAAATAAAATAAAATAAAAGTAACATTCTTTCAAACAAAAACTAATACTGCCGCAAATTGCTAACACCAGATGGAGCTACAAACCTAACAAAGAATCACGTCACAAGATGGCTTCATCACTACGAGGAGTAAACACACATACACAAACATTATAAGTAAAACCGTCGCAAATTGGCTACCACAACGTGGGGCTACACAATAATGTTAAATAAATAATAATAAACTACTTCAAATTGGCTCCCATACGTGGGGCAGTTAAAATTATGTAACCAAACAAAACAAAAGCAGCACAATATAAGATCTTCAAGTTCTAATAATTTACGTAAAACATATTACGTAAGCACTACACCACTATCAACCCGTGACCTCGGTAACTAGTTGTTATCATGGTAACCACTACACCACGGGCGACAAAGTCTTTACTTGTATGAAGGTATTAATATGCCTGGAAAAAACACCATATTCAGCCATAAGTTTATTGATATAACCAATGGCGTCTGTGAAATTGTCGAGACCAATCACTTTAAACGCTTTTCTAGTGTCCACATTTGCAGTTGCCAATGGAAAACTTAAGATGCATACGCTCTGATTCTATAAAATTGTGACATTACATATTCCTTTACAGTTTTTAATTGTGACATCCTCTTTGCCTTGAAGTAGGCTCGTTCTCGCTTTCTATTGTTTACATAATCTAACATTAAATTTCAATTTGTTTTATTTCGAATGCACATATAGGTGTGATATACGAATTGAAGCCAGAAATGTAATAGTCTTCATAAATGTTCTCCAGTATATTCTAAACAGTATCTTGTAATACACTGGGCCTCGACATTTTTGGTGGAAATGGTTCGTACTCACTTGCACCTAAAGGTTCCTGTTGCTCTGGAGATGAAGGTTGCGTACTGCTGGAAGAGCTGGTTTCAGGTAACAGTGCTTTCTGACCTTCAACATTACTATTACTATCTAGCGTATCTTCATGCATTTCTCTACCATTCCATTAAATTTGTGAATTATCATGGTATATAACATATTCGCGGACTTCATATATTTGACTCCGATTACGTTCCCATAACCAGCACGTCGCAACTTTAGCCCTAACAGTTTGACAACATTTATGGGATTAAGTCGCCTCATTATACACATGTCCACTGTTTACACTATAACCCACAACCAAACACTCCAAAAGACGGCCTCCTACTGCAGCTATACTTGTCACAGCGCTAGAGGAAGTACTTGTTAGTGCAGTTAAAACATGTCAACGTCGAATGGCGCTATCAGACAACAGCGATGTTTGCATGGAATGACTCACGCCAGTGTTGTTGGGAGGAGCGCCAAATATTCCAAGCACATTCTCATGCGGCTCCGAACGTTCGAGGTCGCGCACATCTCATTTGAGAACTGCACTGATGGTCGCGACGTAAAATCTGCACAGACATCTTCCAACTCTCGCGAAGAGAGGCAGTACTGGGCTCATCTGTAAGCAAATGTGACAGCTTCTATTGATTAGGCAATGGGCAGGTTGGCATAAATTTAAGGGTAGATTCAAATGGTACATATTAATGAGCCTCATGAACAGAGGTATTCAAGGCAAACTGAAAGTCCTAAAGCTAGGGTCCAAAACTTGCGCTTGTCCGAGTGAAAAGCAATCAATACACTCTTAAAAGTACGATCCGTGTGTTCCGCCAATAAGTTTGAGGATAATAAAGCGATATCGCACAAATATAATACCTCAATCAAAGAGAAACGTGCGGAAAACACGACCGCGGGAAGTAAGGCATGATCACATCCAACCGTATCGGGCATACTAAAGAATGCGCAAATGGATAACAGAACGGACGCAGACGTAAGGGCCACGACAGCACAAACCGGAACTAGGCAAATAAATTTTCCTCTGTTAACACACTCCCCCGGGGGAACACTTTATGTAAGTACGGGTTTGGCGCACCCAGGTTCCCGAGTCACTCATCTCCATTATCATCCCTACACACATGTCCGGCCCCCCAGGGGCTCACATTATGCGAGTACGGGTTTGGCGTACCCGGGGTTACGGAGCCTCTCATCGCCATCATCATCCCTCCACCCTCGTCCGGTCGAAGTGGGTTCATCCTCGTGACCGGGGGACTCAAGGTAGGCTTTCGTACGTTCTTTACATTTCGTTCCATGCCGCTCCTTGCCATCGTTCTTTCTTGATCTCTCTATTTACGAACATTTCGCACCACGAACATTCAGTCTTACATCTCTTTTCCTTCCTCGCCGGCCTACCATGCGGGCGAAACGCCGACAGAGTTTTGATTCATTTTACCTTTTTCTTTTAATCCTCCGTGGATACATCCTGACGGATACCCGCGCACTGGGTGCGCAGCTGGGTTAGTGGCTAATGGCGTCATCCCCACCACGCGGGATCGTCATGTAGGGTATGTGTTCGTATCCGTGGTTCAACTACAGTCCCGCGGGGGTGGTATTGTATGAGCTGCTAACTTCCGACGGCCATTGGGTCACTTTGACTATGTTCTGGGAGGTGTGACCCTGGGGTGAGACGTGTATGGATAGGCCACTAACCCAAGCCGGGGTAACGCCCGGGAAGTCAGAGCCCGAGGTCGGAGACGGTTGCAATGTTGGAGGATTTCTTTCGCTATGGAGCCCTCTTTCTCCATTATAAATAACAAGCGCCGAAAAGTAATTGTAACAGAAGTACCACCACCACCATCTGGTTATTACTTAGTGATTACCCGAACTGAGGAAGGACAATCTTTCGAGAACATGAATCCTTTTATAGTACAGAAGGGCATTGACTCAATTGCTGGTCCAGTTAATTCCTGCACTCGCCTTCGCAATGGTTCCTTGTTAGTACAAACAAAATCCGATCAGCAAAGTAAGAGCTTGTTGCGCGCTACGCTTCTGCAAGGTTATTCCATCCGTGTTGAGAAGCACCGATTCTTGAATTCCTGTCGAGGCGTCGTTACCAACCATACCCTCGATGGTATTTCGGACGATGAACTGGTTGAATATCTTTCTGATCAAAAGGTGACAGGATTTCATCGAGTGCACGATAAACACGATGGTGTATTGGTACCCATTCGTACCCTGTTTCTAACCTTCGATGGTGTCGATCTGCCTACATATATCTCAGCAGGGTACGAACGTATTGCGGTGAGGCCCTATAGTCCTAGACCTCTGCGTTGTTTTAAATTCCAATGTTTTGGGCGTGCGCAAGTCTCATGCAAGAGTGCCGTTTCCTTCCGTGTCTCTTGTAGTCAACCCTCACACGATGGTGCTTTTTCCTCAGCCCCGTCTGCGTTAATTGCAAAAGGTCTTATTCTGCGTCATTTGCCGACTGTCCACGGTACTTGGATGAGAATGCTATCCAGCATATCCAGGTAAATTAGAAGCTCTCCATCGCTGAAGTCCGGAAAGTTACCATACACGCCAACCTTCGCTCCTGCGATCAGGTACATTCAGTTCTGTTTTTGTATCGCCAGTACCACGGAGAGATGCCGAAACTCAGACCTGCACTACGACTGAATTAATTGCAACTACCGTCCGGCCGTCCATTTCTGCTTTGGTTACCAAGGCATCTAAAGCCGGTCCTAAGGTTATAAAGTCCCAAGTTACTGATAAGAAGACCAAGCAGAAACTACGTAAGGAAGATTTTCTCAAAGACCCTCCGCGTGCGCGCGGTAAGAAAAGCTCACCCTCTCTTCCTCGAAGGTCGCAGTCCCAGGATGCTCCTGGGACAAGACGCGCTCATAGGCCCACTTCACCCATTGTCACCCAGAAACGATTCTCGGCGCTTGAAACGGTTTCTGGCACTGAGCGCGTGGGCCCTTCCTTCGAGGGGCCTATGAAGTCTGACAATTTCCATACCAAAAGCCCGAGCCCCAAGGTTAAGCAAAAAGTTATCTTGAGCCGCCCTTCTAAGTAAGAAGTTTATCTCTTTTATTCATGGCTATCCTAAACTGGAAATTACGTGGTATACGATCGCATAGGGCGGAACTTCAACTTTTATTGCTTTCCCATTCACCTATGGTCCTATGTTTGCAGGAGACTAAGCTTCGCCCTCACGAACCTTTTGATCTCCGAGTGTATACTCCGGTTCGCTACAATCTTGTACCGGATGAGGGTACTCCTGCTCATGGAGGTGTCATGTTATTAGTGCGTAACGACGTTAATTTTAAAACTCTCACTCTTAAGTCCGACTTACAAGCTGTTGCCGTTAAGCTTCAATTACCCGGCTTTTTCTTTTCCGTTTGCTTTGTGTATTCAGCTACATCTTCTCCCTTCGCTCACGCGGACATTCGCGATCTCCTTTCCGCTCTCCCAAAACAATTTTTCTGTTGGGAGATTTTAATGCGCATCACCACCTGTGGGGTTCGCCAAGGTGTTGTGCGAGGGGAACTCTTCTTTCCGACATTTTTTCGCATTTCAACCTCTTCATCAATACAGGTAAAACTACTATTTTCTGATTCTTCTTGTACATTCTCTCACTTGGACCTTGCCGTTTTCTCCATCCCTTGCTAGACGTCTGCAGTGGAACGTCGTCGCTGACACCTATTCCAGCGATCCTTATCCCTTCATCGTTTCTCTTCTATCTCACGACGTCCAGCATTCCAGAGCACCTACCTGGAAATTCCTTGAACTGACTGGGGACTGTATTCCAGCCACGTGTGTTTTGTGGACCAGCCCTTTACTGACGTGAAACAAATGGTGCATCTCCTTACATCTAGGATCCTATCTGCCGCCAAACGCAACATTCCCCCTTTCGTCCTCTCAACCTCGGCGTTTTCCTGTACCATGGTGGACCAAGGACTGTCGGGACGCTGGTAGTACCCGTAGAGCTGCACTCAGGGTGTTTCAGCGACACCCTACACTTGATAATTTGGTTCCTTTTAAACAATTGCGCCAGGGCTCTTCGCATTATTCAGGATAGCAAGAAGACATCTTGGACTCGTTTTGTCGAATCTTTTGATCGCTTCACGCCTTCCTTTACTTTTCGGTCTGCTAGTACGGAGTGTTAGAATGAACTTTTCACACTGAGAGAAATTACCAAGCCCTCCATTGCTCTAGGTACTCCGCTGCTGGGCCGGACAGCATTCATGTCCTGGTGTTAAGGAGCCTTTCAGCCGGCAGTAAGCTCTTTCTCTTACAGGTCTATAACCAAATTGACAAGACGGCTTTTTTACTTCCGTTTGCGCGTAGCCACCATTGTCCCTATCCTTAAGCCTGGGAAGAATCGACAACTATCTTCCAGCTACCGCCGTATCACCCTCATCAGTTGCATTTGCAAGGTGATGGAGCGCATGATCAATGGGCGGTTGACATGGTCGTTTGAGTCTCAGAAGCTTCTAGCGCACGCTCAGTGCGGCTTTCGTCGCCATCGCTCTACCGTCTACCATCTGATGTCTCAGTCAACGCATATTATGAACGGATTTCTGAGAAAGTGTCAAACAGTGGCTGTGTTTTTTGACCTGGAGAAAGCTTATGACACTTGTAAGAAAGGCGGCATTTTAGACGTCATGCATGAAATTTCCACGGTCGTCTTCCCATATTTCTTCGGGAGTTTATGACGGACCGCGTCTTTCATGTACGTGTGGGATCGGTTTTATCTAGTCGTTTTATTCAAGAGCACGGTGTACCGCAGGGCTCTGTACTCAATGTCACACTTTTGCGATAGGTATCAACCCCATTGCTGATTGTATTCCAGCTGGCATTTCCTCGTCCCTTTTCGTCGAAGATTCTGCCATTTATAGCAGTTCGCGGCGGACCTGTCTGCTCGAACGCCGTCTCCAGAGCTGTATCGACCGACCCTTCGCCTGGAGTAACGCCAACGGCTTTACGTTCTCCGCCCAGAAATCCATCTGCATCAATTTCTGACGCCAGAAGGCTTTCTTTCCCCCTCCTTCAATCTTGGGTCGGAGGTCCTTCCATTTGCAGACGAGGTGAAACTTTTTGGTTTAGTCTTTGAGCGAAAGCTGAGCTAGACTTCTCATATTCCCTTTTTAAAAGCAAAGTGTGAGCGTTCTTTTAATATTTTACGAGTTTTAAGTGGCACATCCTGGGGAGCTGATCGGACCGTTCTTCTGCGTCTTTATCGCTGCTTGGTCCGATCAAAGCTTGACTACGGGTGCATTGTCTATTCTTTGGAACGTCCATTGTGTCACTTTGCTTGAATGCCATTCATCATTTGGTATAAGGGTCACCACAGGGGCCTTTCCAACTAGCCCTGTACCCAGTCTGTACGCTGAAACTGCAGAACCTCCGCTGTCCTTCAGGCGTGAGATGCTGTTGTGCAGCTGTGCATGCCCACTCTCAAGCTTGCCTGACCACTCGTCCTTCGAGTTATTTTTCGAGGATTCGCTTTATTGGCAATATTTAGTTAGCTCCTCTGCATTGCTCCCTCCGGGGGATCGATTTCGACAGCCTCTTCGGTATCTGGACGTTACGCCAGCGGCGGCCCCTCCCAGAGGCGAAACGCGTTTTCCTCCATGGTTGCAAGCTGAGTCCCACTGTCACCTTGGGTTAACGTCGATGCCGAAGAATGTGACCTCTTCTTCAGTCCTTAGATCCGCGTTTTTAGAACTACAGGCGCAATTCGTGACTTGCATTGTATTTATACTGATGGATCTAAGACTGTTGTTGCAGTAGGGTGTGCCTTGGTTTTTGGTCAACGTAATTTTACCCTTTGTTTACCCGGGCTATGTTCGATTTTTACCGCTGTAGATTTTAGTATTTATCAATCTGTTTTACACATTCAGCGGCACGACTTACGGTAATGTGTTGCTTGTACGGACTCTCTGAGAGCCCTACAGACTATTAACGCGCTGTACCATTTCCACCCACTCTTGCAGTGCATACATGATCTCCTCCTCTCGCTCGGTGTTTCTGGCACCAGCGTCTCCTTCGTGTGGATTCCGAGTCTTGTGGGCATCTCAGGGAACGAGTTTGCCGCCGCCGCCGCTGACAAATGGTTGCTTCTATCGCCCTGAAGTTTTACCTGTGTTGTTCCCTCTTCAGATTCTTATGTTATTTTACGACACCGCATCCTCTCGCGTTGGCGCGATGAGTGGACGGCCCTTAGTGGAACAAGGTGCGGGAGGTTAAACCTCTTTCGGTTGTCTGGGCAAACTCTTCTCATGCTTCTGGTTGGGAAGAGGTGATTTTAACACGACTTCGTATCGGACATTGCGTTTTTAGTAATAGACACTTGCTTAGTGGTGATGCCGCACCACTCTGTGATCAGTGTGCGGCACCCTTAACGGTGAGTCAGATTTTAACAGAGTGTCAAGTTATAGCTCAATTGCGCGTTCGCCTGTTTGTTTAGCCAACGTTTTGGCAGACGATGCGCATACTGTAGAATGTCTTTTACGTTCTATCAGTGAAATTGGTTTCAGCCTACGCATTTGATGCGTTGAGCGTCTTTTAGTTTTGTGACTTTATACTGTGTGTTTTGTAGGGGACTCTTCTCCTTGGCGGAGATATGGCGCTCTTGTCCCTTGCGTTCCACAGCTCCTGAAACATCGTTTTACTCCTGTGTTGTTTTATTTACCATGTTTTCTGTAGTGTTTTTAAACTTTTATGGCTTGTTTTTATAGCGTTTTTGACTATGCGTTTTTTTATCTGCATTCTATTTTTGGATTTTAAATTTATACTTTGTAGGGGTGCTGATTACCGTAGCTGTTTAGCGCCCTTAAACCGCATCTCATCATTTTCTTCCTCTTCCGATCAAGGTGGGTTCGTTCTCGTGAGCGGGAGACACAAGGTAGGCTCTCGTACGTTCTGTGCATTACATTCCATGCCGCCCCTCGCCATCGTTTCTTTCTTCTCTAGTCTCTTTACGAACGTTTTGCACCACGTCCATACAAACACATTTGTTCTCCTTCCTCGCCGGCCTACCCTGCGTGCTAAACGCTCACACACCATTTGCTTTATTTACGCGGTCTCTTTTTGTTTTAATCCTCTGTGGACACAGTTTGGCGGATACCCGCGTACGGGGTGCGCAGCTGGGATAATGGGTAATGGCGTCATCCCCAACAACCGCGGTCATATTGTAGGGTGTGTGTTCGTACCTGCTGTTCAACTGCAGTCCCGTGGGGGATCATTGCATGAGCTGCTGACTTCCCACGGCCATTTGGTCCCTCTGTCGATATTCTGGGACGTGTCACCCTGGGCTGAGACTTGTATAGATAGGCCACTCACCCAAGCTGGGGTAACGCCCGGGAAGTCAGAGCCCGAGGTCGGTGACGGTTTCAATGGTGGGAGATTTCTTTGGTATGGAGCCCTGTTTTCCTATTACTAAAAAAAGCTTCGAAAAGTCTTTGTAACAGAAGTAGCACCACCGACATCAGGTTGTTACTTAGTGATTACCCGAACAGAGGAAGGCCAATCTTTCGAGAAGGTGAACCCTTTTATAATACAGAGGGGACTTGACTATATTGCTGGTTCGGTCCACTACTGCACTTGACTACGAAACGGTTCATTATTAGTACAAAGCAAGTCCGATGAACAAAGTAAGACATTGATACGCGCTACGCTTCTCCACGGTTATCCCATCTGTGTTGAGAAGCACCGCACCTTGAATCCCTGTCGAGGCGTCGTTGCAACCCACAGCCTCGATGGTATGTCGGACGACGAACTGGTCGAATATTTTTCAGAACAAAAGGTGACAGCATTTCTTCGAGTGCGGGCTAAACGCGATCGGGTGTTGGTACCCACCCGTACCCTATTTCTCACGCTTGATGGCGTCTATCTGCCCAAGAGTCTTTCAGCAGTGTACCAACGCATTGCGGTGAGGCCCTATATTCCCAGACCTCTGCGATGTTTTAAATGCCAAACTTTATGGCGTACGCAAGTCTATTGTAAGAGTGCCGTTTCCATCTGTGTCTCTTGCCGTCAATCCTCACACGATGGAGCCTCCGTCTCCGTTAATTGCAAAGGGTGTTATTCTGCGTCATTTGCGGACTGTTCGCGGTACTTGCACGAGAAGGCAATCCAGGAGATTTATGTGAAGGAGAAACTCTCCTTTGCTGAATCCCGGAGGCATTACCATAAGCGAAAACCTGTGCTCCTGCGACGGGTATTTTCAGCCCTGTTTTTGTCTGGCCAGTACCCCGGAAGTAACAGAACTGGACCATCACCGCTTTGACCGCAACTACTATCCGGCCGTCCAACTCTGACACACTTATCAAACCGTCTAAACCTCGTACTGAAGTAAAGAAGTGTCAAAGCGCCGAGAAGAAGGCTAAGCAGAAACTTCGTAAGGAGGATTTTCTTTAAGACCCTCCAAGTGCGCGAGGTAAGAGAAGTTCACCTTTATCCTCCTTAGAGGACGCAGTCCCAGAGCAACCAGAATCGATTCTCTGCGCTTGAATTTTTTCGGCACTGAGCGCGTGGACCCTGCCTTCACGGAGCCTGTGGAGTCTGATCAACTCCATACCAAAATTTCGGGCACAAAGGTTAAGCAGAAGGTTATATTAAGCCATCTGTGTTACGTCGCCTTAATGCCATTCACCATAGTGCCATAAGACTCGGTACCGGGGCCTTTCTAACAAGCCCTGTTCCCAGGCTTTATGCTGAAGCGGCTGACTTTCCGCTGACCTTCAGGCATGAGATGCTTTTGTGCAGCTATGCATGTCGACTCTCAAGCTCGTCTGACCACCCGTTCTTCCAGATGTTTTTCGAGGATTCGCTTGATCGCTAATGTATAGTTAGCTCCTCTGCATTGCCCCCTCCAGGGGTTCGATTGCACCAGCTTCTTCGGCATTTGGGCATTACCACAGCGCCGGGCATTCCCAAGGTGGAAACGTGGTTTCCTCCTTGGTTACGCGCTGAGACCCACTGTCAACTTTAGATAACTTCGATGCCTAAGAATGAGACCCCCTGTTCAGTCCATACATCAGCGTTTTTAGAACTACAGGCGCTATTCGGGGACTTTAATTTTATATATACTGATGGGTCAAAGACTGATGTCGGAGTAGGTTGTGCCTATCTTTTGGTGAACATAGTTTTACCTTTCGTGTAACCTGGGCATTTTTCGATTTTTACCGCCGAACTTTTTAGTATTTATCAATCTGTTTTATATATTCAGCGGCACGACTTACGGCACTGTGCTGTTTGTACGGACTCTCTGAGGGTTCTTCAGAGTATTAACGCGCTGTACAATTACAACCCCCTCGTACAGCGCATACATGCCTGTTGCAATCGCTTGTTGCCTCTGGCACCAGCGTCCCGTTTCTGTGGATCCAGGTCATGTGGGGACCTCGGGGAACGACTCTGCCGACACCGCTGCCAAATCGGCTATTTTATCGCCCAGAATGTTTACCTCTGTTGTTCCTCCACTGATTTCTATGTTATTTTATGGCACCGCATCCTCTCACTTTGCCGCGATGAATGGAAGGCCCTCCGAGGGAACACGTTGCGGTAGGATAAACCTATCCCGGCTATCTGGGCCACCTCTTCTCGTGCTTGTTATCGTGAAGACGTCATCTTAACGCGACTTCGTATCGGACATTGCCTTTTTAGTCATAGACACTTGCTTAGTGGTGTCCCCACACCACCCTGTGAGCCCCCCAGGAGCTCTCCTTATGTGAGTACGGGTGCTGGCGTACCCGGGTGTTCCCGAGCCACTCATCGCCATCTTCATCACTTCATCCCCGTCCGGTCGAGGTGGGTTCGTTCTCGTGACCGGTGGACTCAAGGTAGGCTCTCGTGCGTTCTGTGCATTTCATCCCATGACGCCCTCGACATCGTCTCTTTATTTTCTCTTCTATTTATGCACGCTTCGCCCCACGCCCATTCATATACACATCCCTTTTACTTCTTCGGCGGCCTACCTTGCGTGCGAAACGCCCACACACTTTTAGTAACGTTTATCCTTTAATTTTAAACCTCCGTGGACACAGCCTGACGGATACCCGCGCACTGAAAGCGCAGCTGGGTGAATGGGTAATGGCGTCATCCCCACCACCCAGGGTCGTTACGTAGGGTATGTGTTCGTATCCGCTGTTCAAATGCAGTCCCGCGGGGGGGGGGGCCATTGCATGAGCTGCTGACTTTTAACAGCGATTGGTCCCTCTGTTTATGTTCTGGGAGGTGCGACCGTGGGGTGAATTTGGTAAAGGTAGGCCACTCACCCAAGCCGGGGTAACGCCCTGGAAGTCGGAGCCCGAGGTCGGAGACGGTTGCAATGGTGGAGGATTTTTTTCGCTATGGAGCACCCTTTCTCCATCATTAACAACAAGCGCCGAAAAGTTATTGCAACAAAGGTAGCACCACCAACATCTGGTTGTTACTTAGTAATTACTCGTACAGAGGAAGGACAATCATTCGAGAAGGTGAACCCTTTTATCATCCAGAAGGGCATTGACTCAATTGCTGGTCCTGTTCATTCGTGCACTCGCCTACGAAACGGTTCATTGTTGGTTCAGAGTAAGTCCGATCAACGAAGTAAGACCTTGCTGCGCGCCATGCGTGTTGAGAAGCACCGCACCTTGAATTCCTGTCGAGGCGTCGTCACCACTAACAGCCTCGACGGAAAATCAGACGATGAGCTGGTCGACTATCCTTCCAACCAAAAGGTTACAGCGGTTCATCGAGTGCAGAATAAACGCGATGGTGTGTTGTTACCTACTCGTACCCTATTTGTCACGTTCGATGGCGTGGATCTGCCCACTAGTATTTCAGCAGGGTCGAACGTGTTGCTGTAAGGCCCTATATTCCTAGACCTCTGCGTTGTTTCAAATGCCAGCGTTTTGGGCATACGCAAGTCTGTTGTAAGAGTGCCGTATCCATCTGTGCCTCATGTAGCCAGCCGTCACACGAAGGTACCTGTTCATCAGGACCCGTCTGCGTTAATTGTAAAGGGTCTCATTCTGCTTCCTTTGCCGACTGACCGCGGTATTTGGACGAGAAGGCGATCCAGGAGATCCGAGTAACGGAAAACTTTCCCTCGCCGAAGCCCGGGGGCGTTACCATGCGCGCCAACCTTCGCTCCTGCGATTGGGAACATTCAGTTCTGTTGTTGCCTTGCCAGTACCCCTGAAGGATGCGGAGACTCAAACTTGGACCATGACTGCACTGTCCGCCACTACCATCCGGCCGTCCATTTCAGCTACAGTTACCAAGCCCTCTAAACCTGGTCCAAAGTCTATGAAGTCACAAGGCACTGAGAAGAAATCGAAGCAGAAATTTCGTAGGGAAGATTTTTTGAAAGACCCTCCGCGTGCGCGCGGCAAGCCAAGTTCATCTTCTCCTCCTCCTTCTCGGAAGTCGCAGTCCCAGGATGCTCCTGGGACAAGCCGCGCTTAGCGGCCCCCTTCACCCGTTGCCACCCAGAACCGATTCTCGGCGCTTGAGTCGGTTTCTGGTTCTGAGCGCGTGGGCCCTCCCTTCGAGGAGGCTATGGAGTCTGACCAACTCCATTCCAAAAGCCCGAGCCCAAAGGTTAAGCAAAAGAAAATTTTAAGCCGCCCTTCTAAGTAGATAGTTTATCCCATTTTCTTAGTGGCTATCCTGACCTGGAATTTACGTGATGTACGATCGCATAGGGCGGAACTGCAACTTTTATTGCGTTACCATTCACCTATGGTCGTGTGTTTGCAGGACACCAAGCTTCGCCCTCACGACCCTTTTGATCTTCGATGGTATACTCCGGTTCGCTACGATCTCGAACCGGGGGAGGGTATTCCTGCTCATGGAGGTGTCATGGTACCAGTGCGTAACGACGTTCATTTTCAAACTCTCACTATTACGCCCGACTTGCAAGCTGTTGCCGTAACTGTTCAATTACCCGGCTCTTTTCTCTTCTGTTTGCTCTGTCTATTAACCTTTATCGTCTCCCCTCGCTCCCGCGGACATTCGCGCTCTCCTGTCTGCTCTCCCAACACCATTTCTTCTGTTGGGAGATTTTAATGCCCATCACCCCCTGTGGGGTTCGCCAAGGGCTTGTGCGACGGGAACTCTCCTTTCTGACATTTTTTATTTGTTCAACCTCTCTATTCTCAATACATGTGGGTCTACGTTTCTTTCTGATTCTTCCGGTATACTCCCTCACTTGGACCTTGCCCTTTGCTCCATAATTTTGCTAGTCGTCTGCAGTGGAACGTCGTCGCTGACACCTACTCCGGCGACCATTACCCCTGCATCACCACTTCCAACATTCCAAAGTGCCTATCTGAATATTCACAAAAGCCGACTGGATATTGTATTCCAGCCTCGTGTTTTTGTGGACCAGCCCTTCACTGACGTTAACCAAATGAGGAGCACCTTGCATCTACGATTCTATCTGCCGACGAACGCGCAATTTCCCGTTCGTCCTCTCACCCTCGACGGATTCCTGTTTCTTGGTGAAACGAGGAGTGTCGGGTTGCCGTTCGTGCCCGTAGATATGCACTTAGGGTGTTTCGGCGACACGCTAAACTTGATAATTTGGTTACTTTTAAACAATCGCGCGCTAGGGCTCGTCGCATTATTCAGGATAGCAAGAAGCCATCCTGAACTCGTTTTGTCCAGTCTTTTAATCGCTTCACACCTTCCTCTGTTGTTTGGGATAAACTTCGTCGCTTCTCAGGTAAAGCTTCGCATTGTAATGTGTCTAGCCTTCAGGTTTCCAATGCCACCATAGTGGATCCGGCTGCCATTGTTGAGGCTCTGGGTACTGCCTTTGAGGCGGACTCCAGTTCAGACCATTATTCCGCCGGCTTTCGCTCTATTAAAGACCGGCTGGATTCCGCAAAATATAATTTTCGTTCTGGTAATAATGAATGTTATAACTAACTTTTCACAATGAGGGAGTTGGAGCACGCTCTTAATTGCTCTAGGCCTTCCGCTCCTGGGCCGGACGGCATTCATGTCCTGATGTTACAGAACCTTTCAGCCGACAGTAAGCTCTTACTCTTATAGGTATAAGGTATAGGTATATTAACCGTATTTGGCAAGACGGCATGTTTCCTTCCGTTTGGCGCGTAGCCACCATTGTCCGTATACTTAAGCCTGGGAAGGATCGCCAGCTACCTTCCAGCTACCGCCCTATCTCCCTCACTAGTTGGATTTGCAAAGTGATGGAGCGCATGATCAACGGGCGGTTGACATTGTGGCTTGAGCCTCAGAAACTTCTAGCGAACGCTCAGGGCAGATTTCGTCGCTATCAATCTACCGTCGAAAATCTGGTGTCCCTGTCGACACATATTATGAATGGATTTCTGAGAAAGTTTCAAATCGTGGCTGTGTTTTTTGACCTGGAGAAAGCTTATGACACATGTTGGAGGGGCGGCAATTTTCGTACACTTCACGCATGGAATATCCGCGGTCGTCTTCCTATATTTCTTCGGGAGTTTATGACGGACTGCGCCTTTCGTGTACGTGTGGGCTCGGTTTTGTCTAGTCGTTTTATTCAAGAGCACGGTGTACGCAGGGCTCTGTACTCAGTGTCACACTTTTGCGATAGGTATGAACCCCATTGCTGATTGTATTCCAGCTGGCATTTCCTCGTCCCTTTTCGTCGAAGATTCTGCCATTTATAGCAGTTCGCGGCGGACCTGTCTGCTCGAACGCCGTCTCCAGAGCTGTATCGACCGACCCTTCGCCTGGAGTAACGCCATCGGCTTTACGTTCTCCGCCCAGAAATCCATCTGAATCAATTTCTAGCACCGGAAGGCTTTCTCTCTGCCCTCCCTCAATCTTGGGTCGGAGGTCCTTCCATTTGCAGACGAGGTGAAACTTTTTGGTTTAGTCTTTGAGCGAAAGCTGAGCTGGACTTCTCATATTCCCTTTTTAACAGCAAAGTGTGACCGTTCTCTTAATATTTTACGAGTTTTAAGTGGCACATCCTGGGGAGCTGATCGGACCGTTCTTCTGCGTCTTTATCGCTCGTTGGTCCGATCCAAGCTTGATTACGGGTGCATTGCCTATTCATCGGCACGTCCATCTGTGTTACGTCGTTTGAATGCCATTCATCATCGTGATATAGGAGTCGCTACAGGGGCCTTTCCAACTAGCCCTGTACCCAGTCTGTACGCGAAGCTGCAGAGTCTCCGCTGTCCTTCCGGCGTGAGATGCTTTTGTGCTACTATGCTTGTCGGCTCGCAAGCTTGCCTATCCACCCGTCCTTTGAGTTATTTTACGAGGATTCGATTGATCGACAATATTTAGTTAGCTCCTCTGCATTACTACCTCCAGGGGTTCGATTTCGACAGCTCCTTCGGCATTTGGACGTTACGCCAGCGCCGGCCCTTCCCATGGGGGAAACGCTTTTTCCTACATGGTTGTGCGCTGAGGCTCACTGTCACCTTGGGCTAACGTCGGTGCCGAAGACTGAGACCCCTTCTTCAGTTCCTATATCAGCTTTCTTAGAACTCCAGGCGAAAATCGGGACTTTCATTTTATATACACTGATGGGTCTAAGACTGATGTTGGAGTAGGGTGTGCCTTTGTTTTTGGTCAGCATAGCTTTACCTTTCGTTTGCCGGAGCAATTTTCGATTTTTACCGCCGAACTATTTAGTATCTATCAGGCACTTTTATACATCTAGCGGCATGATTCACAGCACTGTGTTCTTTGCGCAGACTCCCTGAGTGCCCTTCAGAATATTAACGTGCTGTACAATTACCACCCACTCGTACAGCGCATACATGATCTCCTCCACTCGCTCGGTGTTTCTGGCACGAGCGTCTCCTTCGTGTGGGTTCCGAGTCATGTGGGCATCTCAGGTAATGAGTCTGCCGACGCCGCTGCCAAATCGGCGCTATTATCGCCCAGATGTTTTGCCTGTGTTGTTCCCTCCTCAGATTCTTATGTTCTTTTACTACACCGCATCCTCTTGCGTTGGTGCGATGAGTGGGTGGCCCTTAGGGGGAACAAATTGCGGGAGGTTAAACCTCTACCGTCTGTCTGGGCCACCTCTTCTCGTGCTTCTCTTCGGGAAGAGGTGATTTTAACACCACTTCGTATCGGACATTGCACTTTTAGTCATAGACACTTGCTTAATGGTGATCCCGCACCACTGTGTGATCAGTGTGCTGTACCCTTAACAGTGTGTCATATTTAACGGAGTGTCAGGTTTTAGCACAATTGCGCGCTCGTCTGTCTCTGCCTGTTGATTTAGCCGACATTTTGGCTGCCGACGCGTATACTGTAGCAAGTCTTTTATGTTTTATCCGTGACAGTGGTTTTATTCGACGCATTTAATGCGCGGAGCGTCTTTTAGTTTTATGATTTTATATTGTCCATTTTAATGAGGGGGCTGTTCTCCCCTGGGATCATATGACGCTCTGGACCGTTGGCTTCTACAGATCCTGATACGAAGGTTACTCTTTTATTATTTGATTTGCAACGTTTTTAGTGTGTTTGTTTTTAGACATTGATATGTATTTTAATGTATCGACTACGCGGGTTTGTGTCCCGTATTTTAATTTCTGGATTTTAAATTTTCGACATCGATGGCTTATTTTATAGTGTTGTATCTGCGGTTTTTACCCCTATTTTATTCTTGGACTTTCCATTTTATACCTTGTAAGGGCGCTGATGACCATAGCTGTTGAGCGCCCTTAAACCGCATCTCATCATCATCACCACTCTGTGAGCGGTGTGCGTCACACTTATCGGTGCGTCACATTTTATCAGTGTGTCAGGTATTAGCTCAATTGCGCGTTCGTGTGTCTCTACCTGTTGGTTTAGCCAACGTTTTGGCAGACGATGCGTATACTGTAGAATGTCTTTTACGTTTTATCGGTGAAATTGGTTTTAGCCGACGCATTTGATGCGCTGAGCGCCTTTTAGTTTTGTGACTTTATACTGTGTGTTTTAATCCGGACTCCTCACCGGCTGAGATATGGCGCTCTTGTCCGTTGCGTTTTACAGCTTCTGACACGTCGTTTTACACTTGTGTTGTTTTATTACCATGATTTTTGTGGTAGTTTTAAAATCTGATGGCTTGTTTTATAGTGTTTTTAACTATGCGGTGTTTTACCCGTATGTTTTTTTTAGATTTTAAATTTTGTACTTTTTAAGGGCGCTGATGACCTTAGCTGTTTAGCGCCATTAAACCGTATCTCATCATCACCCCTGCTTCAGTCCTTAGATCCGCCTTCCTATAGCTTCAGGCGCAATTCGCTGAATGTCATTTTTTGTGTACTGATGGATCTAAGACTGATGTTGGCGTAGGGTGTGCCTTTATTTTTTGTCAAAATAGATTTACCTTCCGTTTATTGTGGCAATGCTCGATTTTTACCGCCGAAAATGTTAGTATTTATCAATCCGTTTTATACATTCAGCGGCACTGCCTACGGCACTGTGTTGTTTGTAGGACACTCTGAGTGCCCCTCAGAGTATTAACGCGCTGTACAATTACAACCCCCTCGTACAGCGCATACATGACCTGCTCCACTCGCTTGGTGCCTCTGGCATCTGTGTCACCTTCATGTGGTTTTCCGTTCATGTGGGCATCTCAGGTAACGAGTCTGCCTATGCCGCTGCCAAATCGGCAATTTTATCGCCGAGAATTTTTACCTCTGTTGTTCCCTCGTCAAATTTGTGTTCTTTTACTTCACCGTATCCTCTCACGTTGGCGCGATGAGTGGACAGCCCTTCGGGGAACAAGTTGCGGGAGGCTAAATCTCTCCCGTTAGTCAAGGGTACCTCTTCTCGCTCATCTCGTTGGGAAGAGTTAAGTTAGGCTCGTTTACGAATCGGATACTGCGTTTTTGTCATAGATACCTGCTGAGTGGTGACCCGCACCACTGTGAGAGCAGTGTGATGCACCCTTAACGGTGCGTCACGTTTTAACGGAGTATAAACGTTTAGCTGCATTGCGCGTTTGTGTATGTATGTCTGACTGTTGGCATAGCTAAAGTTTTGGTAGACGACGCGCGTGCTGTAAAATGTATTTTACGTTTTATCAGTGACAGCGGCTTTAATCGGCGCATATGATGTGTTACGTGCTTCTATATTGTCTTTTTTAAT
This sequence comes from Deroplatys truncata, assembly GCA_030765065.1. Classification (NCBI taxonomy): domain Eukaryota; kingdom Metazoa; phylum Arthropoda; class Insecta; order Mantodea; family Mantidae; genus Deroplatys; species Deroplatys truncata. The sequence goes on along the minus strand of CM060990.1, from coordinate 401,443,598 downwards.
AGGGGTTCTTCTCCTCGGCGGACATATGGCGCTCATGCCCCTCGCATTCTACAGTACTTGTAACGCTGTTTTACTCTTTTATTGACCATGATTTTGGTGTGCTGGTTTTTAGATTTTACTGTTTTGGTTTTTAGTGTTTTCGACTCCTCGGGTTGGTGTCCCGTATTTTAGCTTTTAGTTTTTAAATTTTATACATTGTAAGGGCACGTTTTGCGGCTTTAAACCATATCTAATCATAATCATCATTGAACGCCGTCTCCAGAGCTATATCGGCCGTCTCTACGCCTGGAATAACGCCAGCGATTTTAATTTCTCCGCCGAGAAATCCGTATGTATCAATTTCTGGTACCGGAAGGCTTTCCCTCCGCCCTCTCTCCATCTTGTGCCTGAGATACTTCCAATTGCAGGCGAGGTGAAATTTTTTGGGTTGATCTTTGATCGAAAGCTGAGCTGGACTTCGCACATTTCCTTTTTAAAAGCAAAGTGTGACCGTTCTCTTAATGTTTTAGGAGTTTTAAGTGGCACATCCTGGGGAGCTGATCGAACCGTCGTTCTGCGTCTTTATCGCTCATTGCTTCGATCCAAGCTTGATTACGGGTGCATTGTCTATTAATCGGCGCGTGTTACTTTGCTTGAATACCATTCACCATCTTGGCATAAGAGTCGCCACAGGGCTTACAAACTAGCCATGTATGCATTCTGTACGCTGAAGTTGCAGAGTCTCCGCTGTCCTTCGGACGCGAGATGCTTTTGTGCAGCTGTGCATGTCGACTCTCAAGCTTGCATGGCGACCCGTCCTTTGAGTTATTTTTCGAGGGTTCGCTAGATCGGCAATATTTAGCTTGTTCCTCTGCAGTACTCCCTCCAGGGGGTGTATTTCACTAGCTTCTCCGTCATTTGGACGTTATACCATCGCCGACACCTCCCAGGGGGGAAACGTGGTTTCCTCTTTGGTTTCGCGCTGAGGCCCACTGTCACCTTGAGTTAACGTCGATGCCGAAGAATGAGACCCCTTCTTCAGTCCTTAAATCCGCCTTTTTAGAACTTCAGGCGCAATTCGGGGAAAGTACTTTTATATATGCTGGTGCGTCTAACGCTGATGTTGGAGAAGGGTATGCCTTTATTTCCTGTCGAAATACTTTTACTTTCGATTATGGTGGCAATGCTCGATTTTCATCGCCGAACGTTTTAGCGTCTATCAGTCTCTTTTACATATCCATCGGCATAACTTACGGTACTGTGTTACTTGTATGAACTCTCCGGTTGCCCTTCAGATTCTTAACTAGCTGTACAATTAACACCCACTCGTACAGCACATACATGATCTCCTAGATTCGCTTGGTGCTTCTGGCATCAGCGACTCCTTTGTGTGTATTTCAGGTCATGTGGGCATCTCAGGGAAGGAGTCTGCCGACGCCGCTGCTAAATAGGCAATTTTATCACCCAGATGTTTCACCTCTGTTGTACCTTCCACGGATTTTTATGTTCTTTTACGTCACCGTATCCACTCTGTTTGGTGCAATGAATAGATAGCGCTCCGGGGGAACAAGTTGTGGGAGGTTAAACCTCTCCTATTAACCTGGGGTACCTCTTCACGCTCTTTTCATCGGTAAAATGTAATTTTAACTTATTTACGAATGGAGCATTGCCTTTTTAGTCATAGACACTTGCTTAGTAGTGACCCCGCACCACTATGTGTGCGGTGTGCTTCAGAATTACTGGTGATGCACATTTTAACAGAGTGTCAGGTTTTACCTCAATTGCGCGTTCGTGTGTCTCCGCCTGTTGATTTATCCAACGTTTTGGGAGACGACGCGCATGCCGTAGAATGTCTTTTACGTTTTATCAGTGACATTGGTTTTACTCGACGCATTTGATGCGCTGAGCGTCTTTGGGTTTTGTGGCTTTATATTGTCTCTTTTAATGGGGTTTCTTCTCCCCAGCGGAGATATGGCGCTCTTGTCCCTTGCGTTCTACAGTTCCTAAAACGTCGTTTTACTCTTGTATTGTTTTATTTACCATGTTTTATTGCGATGGATTTAGAATTTGTTTTCTTGTTTTATAGTATTTTTCGGTATGCTGTTTTTGTCCCGTATTTTATTTTTTGGATTTTGAATTTTATACTTCGTATGGGCACTGATGACCTTAGATTTTTAGCGCTCTTAAACCCGAACTCATTGTCATTATTATCAGGTAAACACACTAGGAAACTAATAAATGGTATTCATAACATCACGTCGACAGTAAGGTGAAAATGCTCCAAGTCTAAATAAGTAATCGCATTTACGAGGACGGCATTCAAAACGTATATTCTGGTGAAGGTCGCAAAGAAAACCGAACGGAGACTGACGGATAAAGGGGAAAAATATGTAAATATCGCGTAATCTAAGGCAAGTTTAGTTTTGAACACAAGGGCAGAAACAAGAACCACTAAATATGTCATTTTATCTGAGACTTGAAACAGAACGTCCGACGAAAATGGAAATGGTTTAATGTGTGAAACAACCACACCCAAGATTGGCAATGCAGCTCCAGAAACAACAGCACCAGTGACATACACATGTGTTAAAGTCGCGTGATAATAATGAGTAATTGCCAAAACCCTCAAAGAGTATATACTAAGCATAGAAAAATCTAAACACGAAATCTGAAACGAAGATAATGTAAAAAGATATGTATCTGAGAGGGCGGATTAAAATCAGCCTACTCCGACCCTAGTCAAGAAGGCGATAACTTGGTGGTGCTAAATATCGCCGACGTTTGAAACAAAGGTCATAAGTATTCCTTGTTCAGATATTTTGAGACAGTGCACAAGGAGAGATATATAACCGCGCTCAAGTGCCCATGTCGGTTATACGTGGCAGCTCTTTGTGATAGCTGCACCACCGCCCGCGCGACGCCTTTATCTCCCGTTCCGCGGTATTCAAATGCCTTTGAATAAAGAATATGCTCTTGTTTACCGTAAAATGTACAAACGCATCTAGAAGAAAACGCATTAGGCTGAATCGAAGGCCCGCCAGAGGCTCAACTTATGTGAGTACCGGTTTGGCGAACCCGGGGTGTCCGAGCCACTCAACGCCATATTCATCCCTTCATCCCCGTCCGGTCAAGGTGGGTTCGTTCTCGTGACTGCAGGACACAAGGTAGGCTCTCGTGCGTTCTTTGCATTTCGCTCCATGCCGCCCCTCGACAATGTTTGTTTCTTCCCTAGTCTATTTCCGACCATTTCGCACAACGACCATTCGCACATCTCTTTTTCTTCCTCGCCCAACTACCTTGCGTGCGAAACGCCCACAATTGTTTTATTTTCCCATTTTATTTATATTTATTCTCCGTGGACACATCCTGACGCATACCCGTACATTGGGTGCGCAGCTGGGTAAGTGCGTAATGCCGTAATCCCCACCACCCGGGGTCGTCATGTAGGGTATGTGCATGTATCCACTGTTTAACTGCAGTCCCGAGGGAGGGCCATTGCACGAGCTGCTGACTTCCGACGGCCATTGGGTCCCTCTGTCTATGTTCTGGGAGGTGTGACCCTGGGGTGAGTCTGGTATAATTAGGCCAATCACCCAAGCCGGGGTAAGTCAGAACCCGAGGTCAGAGACGGTTGCAATGGTGGGGTATCTCTTTCGCCATGGAGCCCCATTTCTCCACTATTTCAAACAAGCGACGAAAGGTTTTTAGTAACAGAAGTAGTACCACCGTTATCTGGTTGTTACTTAGTCATTACGCGAACAGAAGAAGGACAATCTTTCGAGAAAGAGAACCCTTTTATAAACCAGAAGGGCATAGACTCAATTGCTGGTCCGGTTCATTCATGCACTCGACTACGAAACGGCTCATTGTTCGTTCAGAGTAAGTCCGATCAACAAAGTAAGACCTTGTTGCGCGCCACGCTTCTCCACGCTTATCCCATCTGTGTTGAGAAGCACCGTACCTTGAATTCCTTTCGAGGCGTCGTCACCACCCATAGCCTCGATGGTATGTCGGACGAAGAACTAGTCGATTATTTTTCCGACCAAACGGCAACGACAGTTCATCGAGTGCAGGCTAAACATGACGGAGTCTTTGTACCTACTCGTACCCTGTTTATCACTTTCGATCGCGTCGATCAGCTCACGAGTATTTCAGCAGGGTACGAATGGAATGCGCTGAGACTCTATATTCCTTTCCTCTGCGTTGTTTTAAATGCCAACATTTGGGCATACGCAAGTCTCTTGCAAGAGTGCCGTTTCCATCTGTGCCTCTTGTAGTCAACCCTCACAGGATGGTACCTGTTCACCCGCCCCGTCTGAGTGAATTCTGTGTCATTTACCGACTGTCCGCGATATTTGGACGAGAAGGCGATCCGGGAGATCCGGGTAAAGGAGAAACTCTCCTTCGCCGAAGCCCGTAGGCGTTACCATGCGCGCCAACCGTCGCTCCTGCAATCGGGAACATTCAGTTCTGTTGTGTAAGAACGTAGGTTTTCACGGCCGGTGTCACAATTATAACTAATATGATTTTCCGGGCTGTTATGCCGTGGTCTGCTGAAGAAAGATTTCCCAGACGTTTCGTCCACAACTGCGGTGGACATCTTCAGTGGCGCGGACGAAGTCTTCTCGGTGAAAGTATCGCAGCGTCTGATGCGTTGGCCGTTAGTGCCGCTCTCTTTATAGTGTGGGCGCTCTCTGCTGATTGGCCCGCTGGTATGAGGGGGCTGGCGCCGGCTGTGTTGTTCCTCTCTTCTGATTGGTTCGCAGTGTTTTTCGGTTTTGTATGACCTTTCTTGTTTTTGATGACTAGATGCCAGTTACTGTTGAGTTTCAATGCTTCTTCTTTCGTATTGAAATTATTGGGATGTTTATAAATCTCTATTGCTTCGCGTTGTAGCCGGGTATGGTAATGCTTTATGGAGGAAAGAATGTTGGTGTCCTGAAATCTAATAATGTGTTCGCCCTCGGCTTCAATGGCATGTTCGACGACTGCCGATTTTTCTGTATGGCCCAGGCGGCAGTTTCTTTTGTGTTCGCTCAGTCTGGTGTTAGCGCTCCGCTGTGTGGTACCAATGTACACTGAACCACACGAACAAGGAATACGGTAAACACCGGCCGATGACAGGGGGTCTCGGGGGTCTTTGGAAGAGCGCAGTAGGCTGTTTAATTGTCTTGTAGGTTTGAATACTGTTTTGACGTTATGACGTTGAAGTATATGTTCAATACGGTCAGTGACATTTCTGAAATATGGCAGAAAGACAATGGACTTGCTTTTGGGTTGGTCCTGAGTAGCCGGTCGGGGCTTGGCCGGACGGCAGGCTCTTCTCACCTCTTGGACTGAATAACCATTTGATTGTAGAGCTGTTTCTAGGTGTCGGATTTCTTGTGGAAGTAAGTGTGGTTCACAAATACGGGAAGCACGGTTTGCGAGTGTCTTAATCATAGCACGTTTTTGTCTAGGATGGTGGTTGGAGTTCTTGTTAAGGTAACGGTCTGTGTGTGTGGGTTTGCGGTAGACAGTATGACCCAGCGTGCCGTCAGCCTTCCTGCTAACGAGTACATCTAGAAAGGCTAGTTGGCCATCCTTTTCTTGTTCCATTGTGAACTGTATACGCTGATTGATGCTATTTAGATGTAACAAAAAATCTTGTAGAGCTTGTTCACAATGGGGCCAGATGACGAAGGTGTCATCCACATAGCGGAACCAGGCTGTTGGTTTGAGTGGAGCTGAGTTTAGTGCCTTTGACTCAAATGCCTCCATGAAGAAATTGGCCACAACAGGGCTAAGGGGGCTGCCCATGGCAACACCGTCTATTTGCTCGTAGAATGACCGGTTCCACTGGAAATAAGTCGTAGTCAGGACATGGTGAAAAAGTGTAATGATATCATCAGAGAAGATGGGTTGTAACAACTTCAGAGTTTCTTGTACTGGAACCATGGTGAATAGAGACACAGAGAAGCTGAACTCCAACCGAGACATCATTGTTTGCTCAGCGGACAAGGGTAATGCCACAGTTATTCTTAACCTACAAGACTATCAACAGAAAATCTCTGAACTCCTGCAACCAGCAACCTACCATAAGATTAAACGTGATCCGACAGCCCGTATTCTACGGAAAACCAATCTTTTGATCAAGAACTCCTCGCTTTCGAAGGAAGACAAACGCGGCCTTACCAAGTCCGAAGCTCAGCCGCCTAGACTTTACGGGCTACCCAAGATCCATAAACCAGATGTTCCGCTCAGGCCCATTGTTAGTGGTATTGGTTCTCCCACATACGACATAGCTAAATACCTAACCGGTCTTCTACAACCCCATGTCGGCTTGTCCGACTCTTTCATCACAGACTCTACGCTTTTCACTCAAATTCTCCGCAACCTCAAATTGCTACCTAAGGATTTACTAATTAGTTTTGACGTTGTGTCTCTATTCACCATGGTTCCAGTACAAGAAATTCTGAAGTTGTTACAACCCATCTTCTCTGATGATATCATTACACTTTTTCACCATGTCCTGACTACGACTAATTTCCAGTGGAACCGGTCATTCTACGAGCAAATAGACGGTGTTGCCATGGGCAGCCCCCTTAGCCCTGTTGTGGCCAATTTCTTCATGGAGGCATTTGAGTCAAAGGCACTAAACTCAGCTCCACTCAAACCAACAGCCTGGTTCCGCTATGTGGATGACACCTTCGTCATCTGGCCCCATGGTGAACAAGCTTTTCAAGATTTTTTGTTACATCTAAATAGCATCAATCAGCGTATACAGTTCACAATGGAACAAGAAAAGGATGGCCAACTAGCCTTTCTAGATGTACTCGTTAGCAGGAAGGCTGACGGCACGCTGGGTCATACTGTCTACCGCAAACCCACACACACAGACCGTTACCTTAACAAGAACTCCAACCACCATCCTAGACAAAAACGTGCTATGATTAAGACACTCGCAAACCGTGCTTCCCGTATTTGTGAACCACACTTACTTCCACAAGAAATCCGACACCTAGAAACAGCTCTACAATCAAATGGTTATTCAGTCCAAGAGGTGAGAAGAGCCTGCCGTCCGGCTAAGCCCCGACCGGCTACTCAGGACCAACCCAAAAGCAAGTCCATTGTCTTTCTGCCATATTTCAGAAATGTCACTGACCGTATTGAACATATACTTCAACGTCATAACGTCAAAACAGTATTCAAACCTACAAGACAATTAAACAGCCTACTGCGCTCTTCCAAAGACCCCCGAGACCCCCTGTCATCGGCCGGTGTTTACCGTATTCCTTGTTCGTGTGGTTCAGTGTACATTGGTACCACACAGCGGAGCGCTAACACCAGACTGAGCGAACACAAAAGAAACTGCCGCCTGGGCCATACAGAAAAATCGGCAGTCGTCGAACATGCCATTGAAGCCGAGGGCGAACACATTATTAGATTTCAGGACACCAACATTCTTTCCTCCATAAAGCATTACCATACCCGGCTACAACGCGAAGCAATAGAGATTTATAAACATCCCAATAATTTCAATACGAAAGAAGAAGCATTGAAACTCAACAGTAACTGGCATCTAGTCATCAAAAACAAGAAAGGTCATACAAAACCGAAAAACACTGCGAGCCAATCAGAAGAGAGCAACAACACAGCCGGCGCCAGCCCCCTCATACCAGCGGGCCAATCAGCAGAGAGCGCCCACACTATAAAGAGAGCGGCACTAACGGCCAACGCATCAGACGCTGCGATACTTTCACCGAGAAGACTTCGTCCGCGCCACTGAAGATGTCCACCGCAGTTGTGGACGAAACGTCTGGGAAATCTTTCTTCAGCAGACCACGGCATAACAGCCCGGAAAATCATATTAGTTATAATTCAGTTCTGTTGTTGCCTCGCCAGTACCCCGAAGGATGCCGAGAATCAAACCTGGACCATGACTGCATTGACCGCAACTACGATCCGGATGTCCGTTTATAGCACTGTTCTCAAGCCATCGAAATTAGGTCCTAAGGTTCTGAAGTCTCAAAAAACTGAAAAGGGGCCAAAGCAAGGACTTCGCAGGGAGGATTTTCTTAAAGACCCTCCTGGGACAAGCAGAGCTCAGGGGCACCCTTCACCCATTTCCGACCAGAAGAGAACTTCGGCGCTTTGATCGGTTTCTGCCACTGAGCGCGTGGGCCCTCCCTTCGCGGAGCGTATGGAGTCTAACCATCTCCATACCAAAAGCCCGAACCCCAAGGTTAAACAAAAAGTTATTTTGAGCCGCCCCTCTAAGTAAGAAGTTTATCCCTTTTATTCATGGCTATCCTGATATGGAACTTACGATGTGTACAATCGAATAGGGCGGAACGGCAACTTTTACTAAGTTCCCATTCCCCTATTGTTGTGTGTTTTCAGGAGACTAAACTTCGCCCTCACATTCCTTTTGAACTCCTAGGATATACTCCGGTTCGCTACATTCTTGAACCGGATAAGGTAATCCTGCTCATGAAGGTGTCATGCTATTAGTGCCTAACGACGTTAATTTCCAATCTCTCACTCTTACGTCCGAATTGCAAGCTATTGCCGTTAGGCTTCAATAACCCGGGTTTTTCTTTTCTATTTGCCTTGTGTATTCACTTCCATCGTCTCCCCACACACAGGTGGACATTCGAGATATCCTGTCCGCTCTCCCAACACCATTTCATCTGTTGGGAGATTTTAAGGCCCATCACCCCCTTTGGGGTTCGCCAAGGGCTTGTGCGAGGGGAACTCTTCTTTCCGAAAATTTTGATCAGTTCAACCTCTCCATCCTCAATATATATGTGAACTTACTCTTCTTTCGGATTCTTTTGGTACATGCTGTCACTTGGACGTTGGCGTTTGCTCCATCCAGCTTGCTTGTTGTCTGCAGTGGATCTTCGACGCTGATACCTACTCCAGCGACCATTACCCCAGCATCGTTTCTCTTTTGTCTCACCACGAACAGCCATTCAGATCACCTACCTAGCAATTCCCTAAAGCCGACTGGAGACTGTATTCCAGCCTCGTGTCCTTTGTGGACCAGCCCTTCACTGATGTGAAACAAATGGTGCAGCACCTTACGTCTACGATGCTATCTGCCGCCGAACACGCCATTCCCCGTGCGTACTCCCACCCTCGGCGTCTTCATGTACTGTAGTGGACCGAGGACTGTCGGCACGACGTTTGTGCCCGTAAGGCTGCACTCAGAGTGTTTGGCAACACCCTACACTTGATAATTTAATTATCGTTAAACAGTTGCACGCCGGGGCTCGTTGCATTATCTAGGATAGCAAGAACGCATCTTGGAGTCGTTTTGTCGAATCTTTTGATCGCTTCACGCCTTCATCTGTTGTTTGGGATAAACTTCGTCGCTATGGTTTTTCTGGCCTTCAGGTTTCCAATGCCACCATAGTGGATCCGGCTGCCATTGCTACTATTCTGGGTGCTGCCTTTGAGGCGGTTTCCAGTCCTGACCATTATTCCGCCGGCTTACGCACACTCAAAGACTGAGTTGATTCCTTGACCTATAGTTTTCGGTCTCCAAATCAGGCGTGTTATAATGAACTTTTCACAATGAAGGGGCTGGAGCACGCCCTTCTTTTTTCTAGGCAGTCCGCTCCTGGGCCGGACGGCATTCCTGTTCTGATGTTAAAGCACCTTTCAGCCGTCGGTAAACTCTTTCTGTTACAGGTCTATACCTGTTTGCAAGACGGCGTTTTTCCTTCCGTTTGGCGCGAAGCCACCATTGTCCCTATCCATAAGCCTGGGAAGGATCGCCAACTACCTTCCAGCTACCGCCCTATCTCCCTCAACAGTTGCATTTGCAAGCTGATGGAATGGTATGATCAACGGGCGATTGACATGGTAGCTTGAGTCACAGAAACTACTAGCGAACGCTCAGTGTGGATTTCGTCGCCACCGCTCTACCGTCGAGCATATGGTCTCTCTGCTGACGCATATTATGAATCGGTTTCTGAGAAAGTGTCAAATAGTGGTTGTGTTTTTTGACCTAGAGAAAGCTTATGACACTTGCTGGTGTGGCGGCATTTTGCGTGCACTTCACGCATGGAATTTACGCGGTCGTCTTCCCATATTTCTTCGGGAAGTTGTGACGGATCGCCTCTTACGTGTACGTGTGGGCTCGGTTTTATCTCGTCGTTTTATTCGAGAGAACGATGTACCGCAGGGCTCTACACACAATGTCACACTTTCTGCGAATGCTATAAACCCCAGTTTCGATTGTCTTCCACCTGGAATTTTATCGTCCCTTATCGTTGATGATTTTGGCAATTATTGCAGTTTACGGCGGACCTGTCTGCTCGAACGCGGTCTCCAGGGTTGTATCGACCGTCTCTACGCCTGGAGTGACGCAAACGGTTTTAATTTCCCCACCGAGTAATCCTACTGAATAAATTTTTGGCACCGGAAGGCTTTACCTCCACCCTATCTCCATCTTGGGCCGGAGGTCCTTCCATTTGCAGACGAGATGAAATTTTTGGGGTTGCACTTCGATCGAAAGCTCAGCTGGAGTTCGCAAATTTCGTTTTTAAAAGCTAAGTGTGACCGTGCTTTTAATCTTTTACGTGTTTTAGGTGGCACATCCTGGGGAGTTCATCGGAACATCCTTCTGCGTCTATATCGCTCTTTGGTCCGATCCAAGCTTGATTACGGGTGTATTGTCTATTCATCGGCATGTCCGTCGGTGCTACGTCGCCTGAGTATCATTCACCATCGTGGCATAAGAATCGCTACAGGGATCTTTCCAACCAGCCCTGTACCCAGGCTGTATGCTGAAGCTACAGAGCCTCCGCAATCCTTCCGGTGTGAGATGCTCTTGTGCAGCTATGTGACTCTCTTGTTTGCCTGAGCACCCCTCCTTCGAGTTATTTTTGGGGATTCCCTTGATTGGGAGTTTTTAGTTAGCTCGTCTGCTTTGCTCCCTCCAGTGGTTAAATTTTGACAGCTTCTTCGGCATTTGGACGTTACCCAGCGCCGGCTCTTCCCAGGAGGGAAACGCGTTTTTCTCCATGGTTGCGCGCTGAGGCCACTGTCTCCTTGGGTTAACGTCGATTCCGAGGAATGAGACCCCTTCTTCAGTTCTTATATCTGCGTGTTTAGAACTTCAGGCGAAATTAGGGGACTTTATTTTATATATACTGCAGGGTCTAAGACTGATGTTGGGGTAGGCTGTGCCTTTGTTTTTGGTCAACGTAGTTTTAACTTTCGTTTACCCGGGAGATGTTCGATTTTCACCGCCGAACTTTTTAGTATTTATCAGTCACTTTTATAGTTCCAGCGACACGACTTACGACAGTGTTTTGTTTGTTCAGACTCCGTGAGTGCTCTTCAAAGTTTTCGCGCGCTATACACCTAACGCCCGCTCGTACAGCGCATTCCTGTCCTGCTCCGCTCGCTTGGTGCTTCTGGCATCAGCGTCTCCTTCTTGTCATGTGGGCATCTCAGTGAACGAGTCTGCCGACGCCGCTGCCAACTCTGCGCTTTTATCCCCCAGATCTTTTACCTCTGTCGTTCCCTCGTCAGATTTGTGTGTCAGATCTGTGTGTTATTTTACGTCACAGCATCCTTTTGCTTTGGAGCGATGAGTGGACGGCCCACCGGGGAACAAGTTACGGGAGGTTAAACCTCTCCCGTTAATCTGGAGTACCCGTTCTCGTTCTTCTCATCGGGAAGAGGTAATTTTAGTACGTTTACGGATCGGACATTGCCTTTTTAGTCACAGACACTTGCTAAGTGGTGATCCCGCACCACTCTGTGCGGTACCCTTATTGGTGCTTCACGTTTTAACAGGGTGTCGCCTTTTAACTCAATTGCGCATACGCGTGTCTCTGCCTGTTGGTTTAGCCAACGTTTTGGCAGACTACGCGCATGCTGTGGAATGTCTTTTACGTTTCATCAGTAACAGCGCTTTAGTAAGTGGATTTGATGCGCTGAGCGTGTTTTAGTTTTAGCTTTTATATTGACAGTTTTAATTGGGGGCTCTTCTCCGCTTAGAACTTATGGCGCTCTAGTCCCTTGACTTCTACAGTTCCTGACATGTAGTTTAGGCTTCTATAGTTTTATCTACCATGTTTTTAGTCTGCTGGATTTTATACTCTGATATATTGCTTTTTATTGTTTTAGACTAAGCGGGTTTCTGTCGTGTGTTTTAGTTTTTAGATTTTATGTGCTTTTTTACTTTGTAAGGTCACTGATTTCCTTAGCTGTTTAGCGCCCTTAACCCAAAATCATGATCATCACCCTCGTCAGATCGAGGTGGGTTCGTCCTTGTGATCGGGGGGATCAAGGTAAGCTCTCGTGCGTTCTTTGCATTTCGTTCCATGTCGCCCCTCCTCATCGTTTCTCTCTTGTCTAGTCTCTTTCCGAACATTTTCTACCACAAACATTCACACATTTCTTTTTGTTCCTCGCCAGCCTACCTTGCGTTCGAAATGCCCAAACAATTTTCGTTTATTTTCCCATTTTATTTATTTTAATCCTCCGTTGATACAGCATGACGGATACCCGTTCACTGGGTGCGCAACTGGGTGAGTGGATAATGGCTTAATTCCCAAATCCCGGGGTCGTCATGTAGGGTTTGTGTTCGTATCCGCTGTTAAACTGAAGTACCGCGAGAGGGCCATTGCATGAGCTGCTGACTTCCGACGGCCATTGAGTCCCTCTGTCTATGTTATTGGAGGCGTGACCATGGGTTAAGACTGGTATAGATAAGCCACTCACCCAAGCCGGGGTAACGCCCAGGTAGTTAGAGCCCGAGGTTAGAGGCGGTTACTATGGTGGAGAATTTTTCTAGATAGGGAGCCCTCTTTATCCATTACTAACAAGCGTCGGAAAGTGTTTGTAGCAGACGTAGCACCATCGCCATCTGGTCATTACTTGGTCATTACCGGAACAGAAGAAGGACAAATTTCTGTGAAGGTGAAACGTTTTATTATTTAGAAGTGCACTGACGCTGCTGCTGGTGTCGTTTAGTCCTGTACTCGGATTTAAGAATGGTTCATTGTTGGTTCAAACCAACTCCCCTGCACAAAGTAAGCCCTTGTTAAGCGCCACGCTTCTCCATGTTTATCCCATCCGTCTGGAGAAGCACCGGACCTTGAATTCATGTCGAGGCGTCGTTAGCACGCATAGACTAGATGTTATATCGGACGAGGACCTGGTCGAATATCTTTCAGACCAAAATGTGACAGAGGTGCATGGAATGCAGGCTAAACGCGACGAAGCGTTGGTACCCGCTCGTACCCTGTTTATAGCTTTCGATGGTGTCGATCTGACAACGAGTATTTCTGCAGGGTACCAACGTATTGCGGTGAGGCTCTATATTCCTAGACCTCTGCGTTATTTTAAATGCCAACGTTTCGGGCATACGCAAGTCTCTTGTAAGAGTGCCGTTACTATCTGTGCCTCATGTAGCCAGCGGTCACACAATGGTACCTGTTGATCCGTCCCGTCTTCGTTAATTGCAAAGGGTCTTATTCTGCGTCATTTCCTGACTCCGCGGTACTTGGACGGAAAGGCGATCCAGGAGATCCGGGTAAAGGGGAAACTCTCCTTCACTGAAGCCCGGAGACGTTTCCATGCGCGCCAACCTTCGCTCCTGCGATCGGGTAATCATAGTTTTGTTGTTGCCTCGCCAGTACCTCGGAAGAATGTCGAAACACTGTTCCGACTGCAATAACTGCCACTATCATACGGCCGGCCGTTTCAGCCGCAGTTATCAAGCCGTCTAAAGCTGGTCTTAAAGTCCTGAAGTCACAAGGCACTGAGAAGTAATCAAAGCAGAAACTTCGTAGGTAAGATCTTCTTAATGACCCTACGCGTACGCGCGGTAAGAAAAGTTCAGTTTCTCCTTCTCCTCATTTCTCCTCCTCCAAGGTCGCAGTCCCAGGATGCTCCTGGAAAACGCCGCTTTCAGCCTCAATCTTCACACATTGTCACCCAAAACCGATTTTCGGCACTTGAATTGGTTTCTGGCACTAAACGCGTGGGCCCTCCCTTCGAGGAGGCTATGGATTAAGACCAACTGCATACCAAATTCTCGAGCCTCAAGGTTAAACAGACGTTTATTTTAAGCCGTCCTTCTAAGTAGACAGTTTATCCCTTTTATTTCTGGCTATCCTATACCTTACATGGTATACGATCGCATAGGGCGCAACTGCAACTTTCAATTCCCCGGCTTTTTCCTTTCTATTTGCTACATTTATTCACCTCCATCGTCTCCCCTCGCTACCGCGGACATTCGAGATCTCCTGTCCGTTCTCCTGGCACTTTTTCTGTTGGGAGATTTTAAGGCCCATCACCCCATGTGTGGCTCACCTAGGGCTTGTTCAAGGGAACACATATTTCTGATATTTTTTCTCTGTTCCATATCTCCATCCTCAATAAAGGTTAACCTGCGTCTCTTTCTGATTCTTCTGGTACATGGTCTTACTTGTACGTTGTCGTTTGCTCACTCCAGCTTGCTAGTCGTCTGCAGTGGAACGTCATCGTTTACACCTACTCCAGCGACCATTAACCCTGCATAGTGTCCCTTCTGTCTCAATAAGTTCAGCATTCCAAAGAAACTACCTGGCAATTCCTTAAAGTCGACTGGAGACTGTATTCCAGCCTCGCGTCTTTTGAGGACGAGGCTTTCACTGACGTTAACCAAATGGTGCAGTACGTCAAGTCTACGGTCCTATCTGCCGCCGAACGCAAATTTCCCGTTCGTCCTCCTACCCTCGGCATATTCCTGTTCCGTGGTGGACCGAGGACTGTCGGGACGCCGTTCGTGGCCGTAGAGCTGAGCTTAGGAGTGTTTCAGCGACACCCTACACTTGATAATTTGGTTACTCTTAAACGATTGCGCGCTAGGATTCGTCGCATTATTCAGGATAGCAATAAGACAACCTCCACTCGTTTTGTCGAGTCTTTTAATCGCTTCACGCCGTCCTCTATTGTATTTGATAAACTTCGTCGCTTCTCCGGTAAAGTGTCACATTGTACTGTGTCTGGCCTTCAGGGTTCCAATGCCCACATAGTGGATCCTCCTGCCATTGCTAACACCCTGGGTGCTGCCTTTGAGGCGGTTTCCATTTCTGACCATTATTCCGCCGGCTTTCACACTCTCAAAGACCGGCTTGATTCCGTGACCTATAGTCTTCGGTCTCCAAACAGGAGTGTTATAATCAACTTTTCACAATGAGGGAGCTGGAACACGTCCTTGCTTTGTCTGGGCACTCCGCTCCTGGGCCTGACGGCATGCATGTCCTGGTGTTAAAGCACCTTTTAGCCGACTGCAAGGTCTTTCATTTACACGTCTATAACCGTATTTGGTAAGTTGGCGTTTTTCTTTCAGTTTGTCGCACAGTCACCATCGTCCCTATATATATATGTATATATAAGCCTGGGAAGGATCGCCAACACCTTCCAGCTACTGCCCTATCTACCTGACTGGTTCATTTGTAAGGTAATGGAGCACATGATCAACGGGCGGTTGACATGGTGGCTTGAGTCTCAGAAGCATGTACAGAACGCTCAGTGCGGATTTAGTCGCCATCGCTCTACCGTCGACCATCTGGTCTCTCTGTCAACGATTAATTTTGGAGATATTGTACAGTCTAAACTTAAATAGGCCACACTATATCCGAAGGGGGTTTCTCAGCATCTTTAATTAGTGCTTCAGACACTCAGTGACAAATGTGATAATTGTATGTAAAATGGTGGGGAAAAAGATTAAGTTAAGTTTTATATATGGACAGTATTTAACTACTATGGTCCTTAGCATTTCATTTTATATTAGGTGTGAAATATCCGAACATTTTCGAGCTAAAATCCTTAGAAGTAAAGCCGTGGTCCCGTGTATAAGGACCTCAAGTCTCAAAAAGCGACTTCCGAGCAAAATTTTCGGATCTTTCACGCCCAATAAAGAATGGGATGCTAAGGACCATAGTAGTTACAGAGTGTTCATAAATAAAACTCAATTTAATTTCTTCCCAACTAGATTTGCGTTTTTTTATACAAAAGGAAAATTCGTCTTTCGCTTACGCTCCCAGTTCTTCTTTCGTTTCCAATGCTGCTTTCATATAGTTCACAGAGTTTTATGCCAATGATAGGAGAAGAAGTTGCCAGTAAGACATGCCCCTCAGGGAATCACTTCGTGTGAGTACGGGTTTGGCGCATCCGGGGACCCGAGACTCTCATCGCAATCGTCATCCCTCCACTAACATCCGGTCGAAGTGGGTTCGTCCTCGTGACCGGGGAACATAAGGTAGGCTCTCGTGTGTTCTTTGCATTTCGTTCCATGCCGTCCCTCACCCTCGTTTCTTTATTCTCTAGTCTATTTACGAACATTTCGCACCACGACCATTCACACATCTCTTTTCCTTCCTCGCCGGCCTCACTTGCGTGCGAAACGCCCACACAATTTTGGTTTATTTTCCGATTCTTTTATTTTAACCCTCCGTGGACACAGTCTAACGGATATCCGCGCACTGGGTGCGCAGCTTGATGAGTGGGTATTGGCGTCATCCCCACCACCCGGGGTCGTCATGTAGGGTGTGTGTTCGTATCCCTGTCCAACTTCAGTCCCGCGGGGGGGCCAGTGCATGAGCTGCAGACTCCCCACGGCCATTGGGTCCCTCAGTCTATGTTCTGGGAGGTGTGACCCTGGGGTGAGACTAGTATGGATAGGCCACTCAACCAAGCCGGGATAACGCCCGTGAAATCAGAGCCAGAGGTCGGAGACGGTTGCGATGGTGGAGGATTTTTTTCGCTCCAATATTTCTAACAAGGGCCGAAAAGTTTTCGAAACAGAAGTAGCAGCACCGATAGCTAGTTCTCTTACTCATTACTCGCACAGAGGAATCACAATCGGTTGAGAAGGTGAACCGTTTTATTATTCAGAGGGGCATTGACGCTATTGCTGGTTCGGTTTACTCCTGCACTCGCTATCGTAATGGTTCTTTGTTAGTATAATTAGGTCCGATCAACAAAGTAAGTCCTTGTTGCGCGCCACGCTTCTCCACGTTTATCCCATCCCTGTTGAGAAGCACCGCACCTTGAATTCCTGTCGAGGCGTCGTCGCCACTAATAGCCTTGAAGGTATATCGGACTATGAACTGGTCGAATATCTTTCCGACCAAAAGGTAAAATCGGTTCATCGAGTGCAGGCTAAACGCGACGGGGTGTTGGTACCCACTCCTACCCCGTTTTTAACATACAATGCCGTCGATCCGCCCAAGAGTATTTCAGCAGCATACGAAAGCAATGCGTTGAGGCCCTATATACACAAACTTCTGCGTTGTTTCAAATGCCAACGTTTTGTGCATACGCAATTCTCTTGCAAGAGTGCCGTTTCCAGCTGTGCCATATGTGGTCAGCCCTCACACGATGGTACCTGTTCATCAGCCCCCGTCTGCGTGAACTGCAAAGGGTCTCATTCTCCGTCATTTGCAGACTGTTCACGGTACTTGGACGAGAAGGCGATCTAGGAGATCCGGGTAAAAGAACAGCTATCCTTCGCTGGAGCCCTGGAGGCGCTACCATACGCGCCAACCTGTGCTCCTGTAATCGGGTACTTTCACCTTTCTTGTTGCCTCGCCAGTACCCCGGTAGGATGCCGAAACACAGACCCTGTCCATGACTGCCTTGACCGCAAATACCGTCCTTCCGACCATGTCTGGCACACTTATCAAGCTAGTCCTAAGGTACTAAGGTCTCAAAGCACTGAACAGAAAACCAAGCAAAAACTTCGTAAGGAAGTCCCCTCGCGTGCGCGCAGTAATAAAAGCTCACCTTCTCTTCTTCTTCGGAGGTCGCAGTCCCGGGATGCTCCTAAGACAAGCCGCTCTCAGCGGTGCCCTTGTACCATTGCCACCCATAACCGATTCTGGGCGCTTGAATCGGTTTCTGGCACTGAACAGAGCCTTCGAGGAGCCAATGATGTGTGACAAAATCCATACTAAAAGCCCGAGCTCGAATTTTGAGCAGATTAGTTTAAGCCGCCCTTCTAAGTAGACAGTTTATTCCTTTTATTTGTGGCTATCCTGACCTGGAATTTGCGTGGTGTACAATCGCATAGGGCGAAGCTACAACTTTTATTGCGTTTCCATTCAGCTATGGTCGTGTGTTTGCAGGAGGAACAAGCTTCGCCCTCGCGATCCTTTTGATCTCCCAGGATATAGCCCTGTTCGGAATCATCTTGCACCGGATGAGGATACTACTGCTCATGGAGTTGTCATACTAACAGTGCGTAACGACGTTCATTTTCAGACTCTATCACCTAAATCCTACTTGAAAGCTGTTGCCGTTAGGCTTAAATTACCCGGCATTTTCTTTCTATTTGCTCCGTCTATTCACCTCCATTGTCTCCCCTCGCTAGCGCGGACATCAGAGATCTCCTGTCCGCTCTCCGAACACCATTTTTTGTGTTGGGAGATTCTAATGCCCATCACCGAGTGTGGGGTTTACCTAGGGCTTATACCAGGGTACGCTTGTTTCCGACATTTTTTTTTCAGGTGAACCTCTCCATCCTCAATACAGGTGAGCCTACTTTTGTTTCAAACTATTCTGGTACATTCTCTCACTTGGACCTTGCCGTTTGCTCTAACCAGCTTGCTTGTCGTCTGCAGTGGAACGTCGTCGCTGACACCTATTCCAGCGATCATTAGCCCTGCATTGTTGCTCTTCTGTTTCACCACATCCAGCATTCCAGAGCACCAACCAGGCAATTCAGCAAAGCTGACTGGAGACTGTATTCCAGCCTCGTGTCTTTTGTGGACCAGCCCTACACTGACATTAACCAAATGGTGCAGCACCTTACCTCTACGATTCTATCAGCCGCCGAACGCACAATTCCTCGTTCGCCCTCCCACTCTCAGCGTATTCCTGTTCCGTGGTGGACCAAGGCTTGTCGGGACGCCATTCGTGCCCGTAAAGCTGCGCTCAGGGTGTTTTGGCGACACCCGATGGTTGATGATTTGGTTACTTTTAAACAATCGCGCGCCAGGGCTCGTCGCATTATTCAGGATAGCAATAAGGCATCCTGGACTCGTTTTGTCTAGCCTTTTAATCGGTTCACGCCTTCCTCTGTTGTTTGGGGTAAACTTCGTCGCTTCTCCGGTAAAGTGTCGCATTTTACTGTGTCTGGCCTTCAGGTTTCCAATCTCATCATGGTGGATCCGGCTGCCATTGCTACCACTTTAGGTGCTGCCTTTGAGGCGGTTTCCAATTCTGACCATCAATCCGCCGGGATTCGCAGTCTCAAAGATGGGCTGGATTCCATGATATATTGTTTTCGGTCTCCTAATCAGGAGTGTTATAATCAACTTTTTACAACCAGGGAGTTGGAGCACTCCCTCCTTTCATATAGGCACGACACTACTGGGCCGAACGGCATTTATGTCCTGGTGTTAAAGCGCCTTTCAGGCGACTGTAAACTCTTTCTTCTACAGATCTATAACAGTATTTGGCAAGACGGCGTTTTTCCTTCCGTTTGGCGCAAAGCTACCATTGTTCCTATACTTAAGCCTGGTAAGGATCGCCAAATACCTTCCAGCTACCGCCCTATCTACCTCACCAGTTGCATTTGCAAGAAACGAGTCTCCTGACGGCGCTGGCAGAACGGCAATTTTATCGCCCAGACGTTTTACCTCTGTTGTTCCCTCCAGTGCTTTCTATGTTCTTTTACGACACCGCATGCTCTCGCTTTGGCGCGATGATTGGACGGCCCTCCGGGTGAACAAGTCGAGGGAAGTTAAACCTCTCCCGTTAGTCTGGGGTACCTCTTCTCGTTCTTCTCGTAGGAAGGAGGTACTTTTAGCTCGCTTACGGATCGGACATTGCCTTTTTAGTCATAGATACCTGCTCAGTGGTGACCCCGCACCACTTTGTGAGCAGTGTGATGCGCCCTAAACGTTGCGTCACATTCTAACAGAGTGTCAAGTTTTAGCTCCATTGCGCGTTCGTGTGTCTCTGCCTGTTGGCATAGCCAACGTTTTGGCAGACGACGCGCATGCTGTAGAGTGCATTTTACATTTTATAAGTGACAGTGGTTTTAATCGGCGCATTCGATGCGCTTTGCGCCTTTTATTTAGCTTTGTGATTTTATATTGTCTGTTTTAATGGGGCTCTTCTCCCCTGCGAACATATGGCGCTCATTTCCCTTGTGTTCTACAGTTCTTAACACGTCATTTTACACTTTGCTTGTTTTATTTACCATGATTATATTGCGGTGTAATTTAGAATTTACTGTCATTTTTTAGTGTTTTAAACTAAGGTGGTTTGTATCCCGTATTTTAAATTTTGTACTTTGTAAGGGCGCTGATGACCTTAGATGTTTAGCGCCCTTAAACCCCGTTACGTCATCATCATACCCTTCATTAATAAATATCTTGTAGTATGCTTTATGATTTCCATAGATTTTTCCAAGTAAAGTGTACCTATCGCATATCTATTGTCCAAATTTGCACATGAAGTTTTACCGATGTGTAAATATAATAATGGCACACATTTTTATTACGCAAAATTATGCATAAGTTACAATATGATAAAAGCTTCATTCCAAATATTTTATAAGGATACCTATATATATATATATATGCTACAAAATATGTGCCATTAGCAAGGCATAATAATAACAATAATAATCACACAAGGTTTAAGATACTGACAATGCGAGGTTTAAACAATTTTAATAACCCTTTCTTGACAAAACTCTGCTTACGCCCCTGTCCCAACTCATTAATTCTTCTCACATACACAAATATAATTTGTGGCAGTATGTATGAGCACAGAAACATACGGATGTGTACGTCGCTTGATTTTCATTTGCAACGATAATGTGTTTCAATTTGCACAAAGAGTTGTTGGGAAACCTTATGGTTTTCTCATATACTCTTCGTTCCTTATAATCTCAAAGAATCCATCTAGCTGTGATGATACAGGTTCAAAGAAAGTTTTTGTAATAGTTGTGCTTTTTTTAAGCCGCAACATTTAGGTCCCAGTCCCGACTTGGGACTTACTAAGAGGTTTCTCAAAATACATTGTTTATTTCTGAACATAACTTTAACATAAGAAACAACGTCTTATATTAGACAAGGTATAAGGTTTTAATCTGTATTGACAAAAATTTAGATATGATAACCTTAAATTTGTTTCTAGTTTTGGTCGTAATAGGGCGAAATGGTTTACGAACCTCGGACGCATAACCAAATCAGTTTTGTGTACTTTTGTATGTTATATTTATGACAATGTTTTCCTTTTCGGGCTTACTTCTAATCTTTGCATTTTTTTAAATTTTGCAAAAATGTACATTTCGATTGTTTGTGCTCCCAGATAGCATAAGGGGTTTTTAGAAGGGGAAAGTACAAATGAAGGGATTTTGGTCATGTGTATCAACATGATCTTAGCCGCTCGAAGAAACTCAGCAGATTGGTGGATTGTAGTCAACATCGTACTGTAAATATCCAAATCCAACAAACTTAATACAGGTTTACTGTGTGCCTGGAAAGCTGAGCAGTACAGCACTGCTTTTAGTTTCTTGCATATGTCGATATGCACGACACTCTGATCTTAAACATACAACTAATCCATCTCAGTGATGTGCGGGTAGCGTGTCTGTCTTAATTTCGGGTACCCTTCGTTCCGTGGACCCCGGAGTCATTTGAACTCCACTTAATACATTCCATTCATTTGCCGTGTGCTCTTACCTACGCGGTTAAAGGATGATAAACATTTCCCTAAAAGGAAAAGGAAAAAATCACAGCCATGTTTCCAGTCCAAGGACAAATACCAGGAAAACATGGCGTAACGCATGTGTGGTTAAATATGGGAATCACAATGCTGCAGACGCAATGTTGTGATTGCATATGTTTACTGCTGTGGGTATTCTCTCGTGATAACATTACAGACAATCGTCTTCTATACTGTAGAGGTATTCGCTAGTTTTTTAACAGTTACTATTATTCTATTACTGGCATACCGGTATGTTTTGACATGATTGCAGACCTAAAGCTTTACTTGCCAGCAAATGTTGGTATATGCTTTGGTATTCGACAACTCTAGGCTCTGTACAGCTGTGGATAACTCAGCACAGCACTTTCATAATACGAATATTAGTCTCCTTAAACGTGTTATTCTGGATGTTAAAGAAATCATTTGAATCGCATTAGATACATTTAGATTAGTCTGTGGTCACAAAGCACATTTCAGAACCAACATCTTGTATTTGGTATTACTGATATAAGATTATTTCGGCTTAAATGGCTGGTTTCCAAAGTGTCCTTATAATTATGTAAACTTTCCCTTCTTTGTAATAACACCCAAATAGTCCGTTGTCTAAATTTTCAAGTAGCCGTAGCGTTTTTTCTCTGTGTATACTAAACTTGCAATAGTGAAGACATATTCTAGTATTTTTGTATGAGATTAACATCCGTCATGAGATTTCCAGAGTATTATACTTAACCGTATTTACAATGGGCTTTCAGTTCAATCCAATTAATGAAGAGCTAGAAATTTGCAGTCATTCTGAGAATTTCCATAGTGTTTGAAGTAAGTAAATCTTCCAAAGGAGACGTAAGAGGACAACTAAGAATTCATAATCTTTAGTTTTTAAAATTAAAATGAGCCGAACTGGCATTGTCTGATTACAACACCTATACATACATAGTGAATATGTTACCTACTCCGCGGCAACATAAGCATGCATTACCTGACGGTAAGTTATGAGTAAAGTATAATGAAGGGGCTAGAGGATGAAATTATCCTGGAGAATCCGGATCCGAGATACAATACAAATTTCATGCATCACCAGGGAGCGAGGATAACCTTGTTGAGCTCAAGTTCTTATTGGAACCAGTTCAGTAAAGGTACAGATTGTTTATCTGCACTTTGAAAATATGTGTTATGGTTTAGAGAAGAGGTAACTTTCTGAAGATACCCTGCAATTAGAATATTTCCCAGCGTTTTAAGAACCATACCCATTATAGGTATTGTCAAAGACAATATCGAATTCAATGGTAGAATCCCAGCACCTTATGAGGATTTGCATTGAAGTAGAGGATCGTATTACAGAGCATTTCCAATTTGTTTATCTACCTTCCAGGCACACCATATTTTTGATCCGCTCCAACAGCTTCTAGAGATGGGCAAAGTCGACCTTTTATGCATTAGTTAAGTGTTTTATAGTCCACGCTCAACATTGTAAACGATATATAAGTATGGAGATAATTTGGTGAAGACATATTGGAAATTAACACAATAAAGTCTTTATTGAAGTTCATCGCATCACTCTGTGAGTTCTGTAGCGCATCCTACTGACTTATAAGCGGCAGCTTTATGAAGTCCCAGTACAGTTTATACAAATAATATTCATTTTCGTTCATTTCAGCAACCAATTATAAACTAGCAGTATTCCATGTATAGTACCGCTTCAGAGGTTACTGCATGTGAGACAGTGATACTCCCTCCGGAATTACAGCAGTAACATGCTCCAATAGCGCTTCCTTTGAACTAGACATTGTAAATTTTGGGATAACTAGAGCTTGAAAACACATCTCAGCCTCGTACAATACATCGTTTAACAAGGTGGTTAGCATAACATAGGCATTTGTCAGAGAAGTAGTATTAATTGATTCCTTTGCAAATTAATGATTAACGATTCCATCCTTAGCGATAGAGTTCGTGCAGTAGCGTATTCTAATTTCGTTCATAATGCGCCTTTTAAAGACGTTATTGTTTCGCGACTTGAAATGTACCATTAACAATAAAAGCTGGGGTAATTTGTCTACGACATTCTGCACAGATATTCATAGAAAAAGGTATTCAACACATGTAAAAGGCTCATAATGATATATGTTCTAGTAGCATAAACCAATGTGGGCATTTACTCTATCATAAACCTCCAAGGGGCACACTTTATGTGAGTAAGGGTTTGGTACACCGGGGGTCCCGAGCCACTCATCGATATCGTCATCCCTTCACCATCGTCCGGTCGAGGCGGGTTGGTCCTCGTGACCGGGGAACACAAGGTAGGCTCTCGTGCGTTCTTTGCATTTCGTTCCATGCCGCCCCTCACCATCGTTTCTTTCTTCTATAGACTATTTCCGCTCATTTCGCAACACGACCATTCGCACATCTCTTTTTCTTATTCGCCGGCCTACCTTGCGTGCGAAACGCCCACACATTTCTGGTTTATTTTCTGATTTTCTTTATTTTAAACCTTCGTGGACACAGCCTGACGGATACCTGCGCATTGGGTGCGCAGCTGGTTGAGTGGTTATTGGCGTCATTCCCACCACCCGGGGTCGTCATGTAGGGTATGTGTTGGTATCCTCTGTTCAACTGCAGTCCCATTGGGGGCCATTTGTTGAGCTGCTGACTTCCGACGGCCATTGGGTCCCTCTGTCTATGTTCTGGGCGGTGTTACCCTGGGGTGAGACTGGTATAGATAGGCCACTCACCAAAGCCGGGGTAACGACCGGGAAGTCAGAGCTCGAGGTCGGAGACGGTTGCAATGGTGGAGGATTTCCTTCGATATGGAGCCCTCTTTCTTCATTACTAATAATAAGCGCCGAAAAGTCTTTGTAACAGAAGTAGCACCACCGAAATCTGGTTGTTACTTAGTCATTTCGCGAAAAGAGGAAGGTCAAGCTTTTGAGAAGGTGAACCCTTTTATTATCCAGAAGGGCATTGACTCAATTGCTGGTCCGGTTAATTCCTGCACTCGCCTTCAAAATGGTTCATTGTTAGTACAAAAAAGTCCGATCAGCAAAGTAAGAACTTGTACGGTACGCTTCTCCGCGGTTATCCCATCCGTGTTGTGAAGCACCACATCTAGAATTCCTGTCGAGGCGTCGTTACCACCCATAGCCTCGATGGTATGTCGAACAATGAACTCGTCGACTATCTTTCAGATGAAAAGGTGACGGCAGTGCATCGAGTGCAGGCCAAACGCGACGGAGTATTGGCACTAACTCGTACCCTGCTTATAACATTCGATGGTGTCGAAATGCCCACGGATATTTCAGCAGGATACGAACGAATTGCGGTGAGACCCTATATTCCTAGACGTCTGCGTTTGTTTAAATGCCAACGTTTTGGGCATACGCAGGTCTCTTGCAAGAAGCGGTTTCCATCTTGCCTCTTGTAGTCAGCCCTCACACGATGGTACCTGTTCATCAGACCCCGTCTGCGTTAATTGCAAAGGGTCTATTCCGCGTCATTTGCGACTGTCCGCGGTACTTCTCAGAAACTTCTAGCGAAAGCACAGTGCGAATTTCGTCGCCGTCGCTCTACCGTCAACCATCTGGTGTTTCTGTCGACGCATATTATGAATGGATTTCTGCTTAAGTGTCAAACAGTGGCTGTGTTTTTAGACCTGGAGTAGGTTTATGACACCTTTTGGAGGGCGGCGTTTTACGTACACTCCACGCATGGAATATACGCGGCCGTTTTCCCCTATTTGTTCAGGACATGCGTCTTTCGTGTACGTGCGGGCTCGGTTTTATCTAGTCGTTTTATTCAAGAGAACGGTTTACCGCAGGGTTCTGTACTCAGTGTCACACATTTTGCGATTGCTATGAACGTCATTGTTGAGTGTATTCCACTTGGTATTTCATCGTCTCTTTTAGTTGACGATTTTGCTACTTATTGAAGTTAATGGCGGACCTGTCTGTCCGAAAGCCGTCTCCAGAGATGTATCGACCTTCTCTACGTCTGGAATAACGCCAACGGTTTTAATTTCTCCGCCGAGAAATCCAACTGTATCAGTTTATGGCGCCGGAAGGCTTTCCCTCCGCCCTCCCTCCACCTTGTCCCGGAGATGCTTTCATTTGCAGACTAGGTGAAATATTTGGGGTTGATCTGTAATTAAAAGCTGAGCTGGACTTCGCTTAAGAGCAAAGTGTGACCGTTCTCCTAATCGTTTACGTGTTTTAAGTGGCACATCCTGGGGAGCTGATCGGAGCATCCATCTGCGTCTTTATCGCTCATTGCTCCGATGCAATCTTGAATACGGGTGCATTGTCTATTCATCGGCGCGTCCATCTAGGTTACGTGGCTTAAATGCCGTCCACCATCGTGGCATAAGTGTCGCAACCGGAGCCTTTCCAACTATCCCTGTACCCAGTCTGTACGCTGAAGCTGCAGACTCCCCGCTGTCCTTCAGGCGTGAGATGCTTTTCTGCAGATATGCATTTCGACTCTCAGGCTTGCCTGACCACCCGTCCTTCGAGTTATTTTTCGAGGATTCGCTTGATCGTCTATATTTAGTTAGCTTCTCTGCAATCCTCTCTCCAGGTGTTCGATTTCGTCACCTTCTTCGGCATTTGGACTTTACGCCAACGCCGGCCCTTCCCAGGAGGGAAACGCGTTTTCCTCCTTGGTTGCGCGCTAAGGCCCTGTGTCACCTTGGTTATCGTCAATGCCGAAGAATGTCACTTGTTCTTCAGTCCTTAGACCAGCGTTTTTAGAACTTCAGGCGCAATTGGGGGATTTTCATTTTATATTTACTGATGGATCTAAGATTGATGCTGGAGTAGGATGTTCCTTTGTTTCTGGTCAACATGGTTATACCTTCCGATTACCGTGGCAATGCTGGATCTTTACTGCCGAACTTTTAGTGTTTAACATTCCGTTTTATACATTCAGCGAAACGACTTACGGCACTGTGTTGTTTGTACGGACTCTCTGAGTGCCCTTCAGAGTATTAACGCGCTGTACAATTACCACACCCTCGTACAGTGCATACATGATCTCCTCCACTCGCTTGGTGCCTCTGGCATCAGGGTCTCTTTCGTTTGAATTCCAGGTCATGTGGTAATCTCAGGGAACGAGTATGCCAACGCCGCTGCCAAATTGGCAATTTTATCACCCAGATGTTTTACCTCTGTTGTTCCCTCCACAGATTTGTATGTTATTTTACGTGGTAGTATCCTCTCGCTTTGGCGCAATGAGCGGAAGGCCCTCCTGGGGAACAAGTTGCGGGAGGTTAAACCTTTCCCGTTGGTCTGGGGTGCCTCTTCCCTTTCTTCTCGTAGTGAAGAGGTAATTTTAGCTCGTTTACGTATAGTTCATTGCATTTTTAGTAGTAAGCAACTGCTCCGTCGCGACCCCGCACCGCTCTGTGAGCAGTGTGATGCGCCCTTAACGGTGCGTCACATTTTAACGGAGTGTAAAGGTTTAGCTCCTTTGCGCGTTCGCGTGTGTCTGCCTGTTGGCATAGCCAACGTTTTGGCAGGCGACGCGCATGCTACAGAATGTGTTTTACGTTTTATCAGTGACATTTGTTTTAATCGGCGCATTTGATGCGCTGAGCGTTTTATAGCTTTGTGATTCTATATTGTCTGTTTTAATGGGCTCTTCTCCCTGTCGGACATATGGCGCTTATGTCCTTCGCGTTCTACCGTTCTTGACACGTCTATTCAGCCTTTTATTGACCATGATTTTAGTGTGGTGGTTTTTAGAATTTGGTGTTTTGTTTTTTAGTGTTTTTGACCAAGCGGGTTTCAGTGAGGTATTTTAGTTTTGTGATTTTAAATTTTACACATTGTAAGGGCGCTGATAACCTTAGATGTTTAGCCCCTTTAACCCCATCTCATCATCATCATCTATCATAAAATCAGGTTGAAAAACACACTGTTTTCATAAACATTTTACACGGCTAATAAATTACAGTATTGCTGTGAATTCCCCAGTCAGCTGTTTTACTAATTAACTGAGGTTAAGCATTGATTACGGAGTGTTTATGTTTTCTGTACCGAATACAAGAGGTTATTGCATAATATTATATGGGACTCTTGACATTACTTTGTATTCCTGTATTATTCACTAATTTTTATATATTAAGAAAACGTGAAAACGCTTTTAAGAAATATCTGTTTCGTGAAAGACTTCAAACAAGTTGACCGCTTGGGTTGCGAGGGGGAGCGGGTTTCAACATTAGGAAGAAAAGTACGAGCGTCAGAGAAATTACAGGAATTTTCTTAGTCTGTTTACTTCCTAGGTAAGGCCATTTGACGGTATATCGCTACCACATTGCTACAGTCAGTTGGTTAGCTGATGACATGTTGACAAAGTTTTAGCAAAAGAAGGCTTAATTTTATACATATAGGAGCAGTGTGTGGAATCAAACAAAAAGTATTTATGTTATATGCCTAAAATTCTATCAACTTAAAAAGAAAGTTCTTTATGTTAACTAAATAGCTTTTATTTGGTGCTTCACTGGTAATTAACTATGCGTAAAACAAATGAACTACGTCTATCATTTTTTTGCTCCTAGCGCAAGGACAATGACGACATTTGTTCTCTCGTCGTTCGAGTCTTGCCAAAGCCATGGTTTTAGTATTTTGCTGCAATATGATTTCAATTTATATCAAATATTTTTGTTGCATTTATAAGACTATTTAAGAACAAATGGGTAAAGCACTTATTTAAGGTAGAAGTATTGAAGGTAACACTCTAATTTACGTTGGGAAGCTTCAGAAAGAGGTCTATAAACAAAAGCTGTGAAATACAATAAATCTACCAAAAATATAGCATGACAAAAGTAAATGTTTACACTTTTCACCAGTAAAGGAAAATTGAAATTGAGGTTTATTTATGGACGCTCTTTAACTGCTGTGGTCCTTAGCGTACCATTCTATATTTGGCGTGAAAGACCAGAAATTTTGCTCAGAAGCCTCTTTATCAGGCTCGAGGTTCTTTTACGTGCCGTAAATCTACGACACAGGATCAACGGCTTTACATCATTTCCTAAGGAAGCCATGCTATGGATTCTTACGCCCGAAAAAAATCTATCACCTTTAGCTGGGTTTGAACTCGCGACCTCGGGAACTAGAGGCTAGCATGGTAACTACTACACCACGGAGGACGACAAGCCAGTAAATGAAATATTCGTTAAAAGTATATTTATGAAAATACTCCCAATAATGCTGTCACGAGGGGCTTGGCTGAGTTTGTAGGTTTGAAAATCACAATGTGGAAAAGATCCGGCGTCTGCTCCACATTTCTTGGCGGTGATCGGCATCACTTTTTCTTCAACAGCTTCTACTAATAGAGGCGGCTTCAGACGCTTGTGCCACAATGCACGTAACACGAACAACCGCAGAAATGGCTCGCGGGTCCCGGATCCTGCTCATAGCCTTCGTCTACTCGCTAGACGCACACCCTCTCCTAACATAGGGTGATTTGCCCACTAAAGGAATCAGAAGAGGCGAAGACCCTTGGTGTTCTAAACTTTACAAGGTGTGCGAGAGAAGGGTTTGGATAGGACCGGGAGTAAATCTATTACTTGCACACTAAACCCAATTAAGTTAAAAATGTTTTTAATGTAACATTTAACATTCCCATTTCTGGCTAAGGATACACTTGGTTATAGTGTTGAAAAGCTTACCGTAAGCACAGATGATGCTAGCCGATACGTTCTGCTTCACTTTAAAAGATTATCTTTTTCACGTAGATTTTCAGAGGGACGATCGAAATGGCTTTCGGTAGGACCTGTAAATGAATCAATCCTAAGTCCTAAGACGTGGACAATTTAACGTAACATCCTAGCCAAGCTCAGAAAAACTGCACAGCCAGGGGAATTGACCTGATTCCACTCAGCGAAATCGCGGGCGCTGGACCGAGTGTAAATGCTCTCTGACACAGCGACTTTCGCGTATGTTAACTGGTTTCCTGAACTCCCGTCTTAAACTGTAAATTCCTTTCACCTTTTATGGATCATTATAATAATCCTATGAATAACCAAAAATTAATAGCCAAAGCACCGTGACATCCACCGCTGCCCAGGAAGTCCAGCTATCCACGGCTGATAGAATGGAGCATACACAAAGGAATTACAATCAGAATGTATAGTATAATCAATGAAGTACAAAGTGCTGGTCCTTCTTAATTGCATAAATTCAACGGGAGAACCACATTTCAGGGAGCTAGAGAAGAGCAGAATCAGCTAGGAGAGAAAAATCGAGAGCAGCTAATGGGAATAGAGGGAAAATATACAGTATTATGAAGGGAGAAAAGCAGAAAAGCGCGAGGGAGATAAACAAAGGAATAGAACTGCCGTAGACACGCACATAAATAGTAATGTCGTATCGTGTATGTGGAAAAATAAGTCAACTGCTTATATGCCATTGGAACCGAAGAACCAGCAATAGAATATCAATGGCGTTAGTTGAGACATATAACTGGCGAACACCAGTAAAACTGAAAATGACAGGTTCCATCCCGCCAATGGCAAAACTCTCTAGAACTGACACCAAGATCATTCCGGTATCTCAGAGAGACATCTGCATTGTTCATTGTTGGGAGGCATGATAACTCAGTGGGCTGACTGCCGCCTGCGTGAATCCATGGAGCTGGCGAGCGGTGCGAGCGCTCGTGGGTGTACACAATCAGGAGAGGTGAGACGTGAAGGTTGATCGTGCATGAAAAACTGATAAAGGGACTTTATTTGGAGTAAGGAAAAACGAGCCATAAGAGGAAATTTACAGAAGAGAGGAAAACAAGGATAGATAGGGTATAGAAACTTACGCAATACAAGTTTTACTGGTTATACATATCTGCTATTACGGGGACCACTGATTCACAACGTTTGTGCGGACAAGGGGAACACAAACAAAAAAAGAGAAGGCGCCATTTATGGAAATAAGCTAAGAAGCGAGCATCGAACCATACGATTACGCAAACATGGTGTAGGCTGACAGATGAAAAAAACAAGCCAAAAACAATATTCACCAAGGTATGCTAGGTTTTTAAATAGAACAGTTGGAAAACATCCATCCTGCCTACTGGTGTGATATCATGGGAAGGGCATATATACAGCGGTGGGTGATGTAAGCAAAACCCATCACACATACACGCGCGTCCTTCATCAGTGACGTAAATGACATAGCAAAGCATATGAGAGACGTTTCTTTAGATGCTGGTGCTGGCTGGCTGGTGCTGGTGCTGGCAAGATATACCTTAGCGTAAGCCGTACAGTAGTTAAAATACACAGTCGGCGGTCAAATGATACCAAACAGACGAATTTGAACTTGTATTCAGAGCAAAAATTATATTTTCAGAAGATCACATGACAAGTAGCAATGCTATATGAGCAATAAAGCTAACACATGCAACAGTAAACAAAGCATCCTGGGGCGTAAGGCTTCCCAAACATATCAGACTTATTTACCCAAAAATGGAACTCACACACCTTCCAATACCACAGAAGATGCGGGAATCTAGCATAGATGCTAACATACACATTTACACATATAACTGGGGCACCTACACTCAAAACTCAGTAACGTCAACTATCTGCTATCTGAATATCAGATTACAACACAACACGGTGCGTTTTAACTTGAGTGCAAAGAAAACGCCAAGTATTACTTCCTTGAATACTACGTTAATAATATCTTGGGCCGGAGGTCCTTCCATTTGCATACGAGGTAAAACTTTTGGGGTTGATCTTTAATAGAAGGCGGAGTCGGAATTCTCACATTTGGTTTTTAAAAGCAGTGTGACCGTTCTCTTAATATTTTACAGTTTTAGGTGGCACATCCTGGGGAGCTGATCGGACCGTTCTTCTGCGACTTTATCGCTCCTGGATCTGATCCAAGCTTGATTACGGGTGTGTTGTCTATGCATCGGCACGTCCATCTGTGTTACGTTGCTTGAGTGCCATTCATCATCGTGGTATAAGAGTCGCTACAGGGGCCTTTCCAACTAGCCCTGTATCCAGTCTGTACGCTGAAACTGCAGAGCCTCCGGTGTTCTTCAGGCGTGAGATACTTTTGTGTAGCTATGTATATCGACTCTCAAGCTTGCCTGCCGCCCGTTCTTCGAATTATTTTACGAGGATTCGCTTGATCGGCAATATTTAGTTAGCTCCTCTGCATTGCTCCCTCCAGGGGTTCGATTTCGACAGCTTCTTCGGCATCTGGACGTTACGCCAGCGCCGGCCTTTCCCAGAGCCGAAACGCGTTTTCCTCCATAGTTGCGCGCTGAGGCCCACTGTCACCTTGGGTTAACGTCGATGCCGAAGAATGAGACCCCTTCTTCAGTCCTTAGATCAGCGTTTTTAGAATTTCAGGCACAATTCGGGGACTTGCATTTTATATATACTGATGGGTCTAAGACTGTTGTTGGAGTACGGCGTGCCTTTGTTTTTGGTCAGCATAGTTTAATCTTTCGTTTACATGGGCAATATTCGATTTTTACCGCCGAACTTTTTAGTATTTATCAATCCATTTTATACATTCAGCGGCACGGCTTGCGGCACTGTGTTGTTTGTACGACTCTCTGAGTGCCCTTCGGACATTATCGCGCTGTAAAATTACCACCCCTTCGTACAGCGCATACATGACCTGCTCCACTCGCTTGGTGCTTCTGGGATCAGCGTCTCATTCATGTGGATTCCAGGCCATGTGGGCATCTCAGGTAATGAGTCTGCCGATGCCGCTGCCAGATCGGCGATTTTATTACCCAGATATTTTACCTCTGTTGCTCCCTCCACAGATTTTTTTGTTATTTTACGTAGCCGCATCCTCTCTCTTTGGAGGGATGAGTGGACGGCCCTCCGGGGGAACAATTTGCTGGAGTTTAAAACTTCCGTTACTCCGGGGTACCTCTTCTCGTTCTTCTCATCGGAAAGAGGTACTTTTAGCTCGTTTATGAATCAGACATTGCCGTTTTAGTCATAGATACCTGCTCAGTGGTGACCCCGCACCACTCTGTGAGCAGTGTGATGCACCCTTAACGGTGCGTCACACTTTAACAGAGTGTCAAGTTTTAGCTCCATAGCGCGTTCGTGTGGGTCTGCCTGTTGGCATCGCCAACTTTTGGCAGACGACGCACGTGCTGTAGTTTTATAAGTGACAGCGGTTTTAATCGGCGCATTTGATGCACTGAGCGTCTTTTAGCTTTGTGATTTTATATTGTCTCTTTTGATGGGGCTCTTCTCCCTGGCGTACATATGGCGCTCATGTCCCTTTGTTCTACAGTTCTTGACACGTCGCTTTACACTTTTTTGACCATGATTTTAGTGTAGTAGTTTTTAGAATTTGGTCTGTCCTTTTTTAGTGTTTTCGATCAAGCGGGTTTGTGTGTGGTATTTTAGTTTTTGGCTTTTAAATTTTATATTTTATACATTGTAAGGGCGCTAATAACCTTAGATGTTAAGTACCCTTAAACTCTATTTCATCATCACTAGGTTAATAATACGCGTAAACAACATCACCACCAAACTTGCTACAACCAGGATTCTGCCTCGGAGACCGTAAGGTTTGATACTCCGCGGCAATTAATAAGGATATATCTTCTCAATACACTACACACTTACGCAGGGGCTGTGGGGCGGTTTACGTGCAAAAACACGTGAAAAACAAAAAAGATTTACTGGAGTTTCTAATCTGTCACACGTTGTATCTAAAACAACGTAATTACATAGTCAAAAGAGAAAGATAGTATCAGATATAAACTTATGACAAACTTCATAATCCTATAAAGGCGAAAAATGTGTGAAGTATATAAAAATAATTTGTCTTTCGCACACATTTGAAGCAATTGATATACCTTTCGTTCCCAAATTAGTTAAAGTGCCTATCCTTAGATTTATACGATAGGTTGATAGTGCTCTTTCTTTGAACTACCGTCGCTCACCAAGCGTTGTGTTTTCTTGCAAGGTGAGCAACCAGCTGATTTGCAGATTGTACTAGAGTGCGTGTTGGATTGTCAAAGTCAGGTGTAGTGTGAAAAAGAAGCAACAGTTTACAGTAGTTATTAAACCAAATGAAGGAAAAGTAAACATTGAAACCTAGTATTCATGAGGAGGATATGGAAAAACACTAACTTTCTACAATGTCAAAGTATGGGAAGAGAAAATCGAGGAGAACCAAACATTGATAAAAGGCAAAGGAAATGGTGTTCCTATAAAATTCACAGCAATAAGCTTCCATAAAGTCAGTATAACACTAACGAAAAGGAAACTCCTTTATCACATCGGCGACTAGAAATAAAACTTTATTGCTTCCAAAAAGGTACATCACAATCTCAAATGACATTTGATGCAAAAAATAAATCACAGCCGAATTTAGAATATATCCAGAAAATAAGCCAATTTCTTCCACATATAATTAGGTTAGCAACACATAGTTGAGACATGACTTGAAATACATTAAAAGCGGGAGATTAATAAATAAAGAAATAAAAGAGTTCGAAAAATAAACTGAAACTGCAATCCATCATCAAATAATAAAATCATTAGCACTAAGTGAAAACGTATCTGAAGGTTTGTCCGAAAATTCATGTGTAGAATACAAGAGATATCTAGGTCTAGAAATAAAATCGAACGTGCAACTGTGGTGTACCACATGTACCATAGTAATTGCAATTCTAAAATATATACAAAAAATTTCAAAGCAGTTTAGAACCAATGTGCAATAAACACATCACGTTCTCCACACCATCATATATGAAACAGAATACTGAAGTAGATTAAGTTGTAAAAACATTTAGAACGACAACAAAACAGATGATTTCTTTTGATGGATCCTGTCCTGGACAGGCGCAGGAAACTTGTTTAAAAACAGATGCGGCCACACGGAAGAACCACTATCCGCTCGTGGTGTAGTCGCATTTTACATTATGAGGAGATTT
Organism: Deroplatys truncata; assembly: GCA_030765065.1. Taxonomy (NCBI): domain Eukaryota; kingdom Metazoa; phylum Arthropoda; class Insecta; order Mantodea; family Mantidae; genus Deroplatys; species Deroplatys truncata. The sequence goes on along the minus strand of CM060990.1, from coordinate 401,408,993 downwards.
TAAATTCTGTCTACCTCTACAGACACAGCTTAAAAGTATGCATGAGTTACCAAACAAATAACGACACTAACATAAAATGAAATATAATTTAAAACTGACTATAGCAGAATTTACTGAAGCTAAGTTGGCGACAAGGGTTCCTAGATACCTGGTCTAAAAACCGGTTCAAGAACTTAAAAAAGTCAGTACGTTGTTATCTGACGAGCTTAAAACGCGTTATATGTTCAAAAATATGCAGCCTATATTATTGGTCATAAGGGATGTCAGGAAAATTAGGTCATACTGCATTATTAACGTAGGCCATTCACTAGTTATAGCTCTGGTACTCTTGACACTTACCAAATGCATTTGCAACAATAACTCCATACATCCCAACTCTCTAGTGAGGCTTTAATCACAACAGCTAGCTAACATATTGTGGCGTATTGATAATTTGGGGTTCCATTGTCATTATCAGATATATTGCTGTTTTCGTCTCTCAATCATTGATCACGCCAGCCGGAAGCCACTTTAATGTTGACTGGGGTGACTTCACTCCTGGCTGGTAGTTTTGCTAGCCACGAGTGGTGGGGATATAGCGTCGATAGAATGTTACTGTGGATTCTGTGAAGAGCGGTTCGCGTGTGCAAGCCGGTCGTCGGATCGGTAAAAATCTCAGCTCACCTTTTCATTTTTAATAAAGTATAAACTCCAAAAGACCGAGGAATAAATCCAGGAATGTATAGGTAGATTGGTGTTATGGATTCTGCACAATTAAATCCACGCCTATCTCGTAAACGCCACACCACATTTCGGACCTTCGCATCCAAGTGAGAATGTGTGGCAGTAATTTGTATCACAATAATATAAATGCCAGAGTGATTGTAGTGTAAATAAGCATTATTGTATGACATTGATTTGAGATGTTTGTTAATTATAAGCATTGTTAGGAAATAAGTTTACACAGCCTCACTGAAACTGACAATAAGAGCGGACAACAATGTAGCGAGGGGGTGAGTTGTTTATCAATTATAAGAGACAAACAAATGACGTCAGATTAGCGCGCTTTTCTTAGAAATGGCGGGAATTTCTTCCCTAGAGCATATGTTTTCGTAATTTTTTATTGGATATAAAAATAGACGCTAATGTTGGCGCGTTTTATTAACCAATAGCAGCTCGGTTATAAACTTTAGGCATATCGGGGTGTGGGAGTATAAAAAGCTAAAGCCAGAGGCAAGTATCGCCCAGTTCAACAAAATTATCCACGCGTTACACGTCGCTGAGTCCAACAGAATCATTCAGAAGCTAAACGTCGCTTAGTTCATCAGAATCGTTCGCGAGTTGCACGTCGCAATTCTACAGAATCTCTCGCGTCTTAAAGTTTATTATAAATGTGAAACACGCGAATTAATAATATGCAGTAAATAAGTGATTATAGTGATATTAGAGAATATAACAGTTTCAGTCTGGCGTGTATCAAGAGTCAATATGTGAACTTAATTAATTGTGATGGTAATAAAAGTGTAAAAACAAATTCTTTTATCAGTGTTATCTGTGAGTAACAAATCCTTTCCGTTTACACACCCTGTTCAATAGATCTGCTTGACCGAGAAATAATAGCTAGCCGGAGGACAATGAACCCAACATTCAAAGTAGTAATACAATAACAGGCGCCCAGCAAAAGATAACACGAAGTGACTGCGACAAATTGGCTTCCATACGTTGTGCAGATAAACATGAAGCATCTTCCAACTACTAACATATATCCACTTCAAATTGGCGACCAACGTGGGGCGACATAACCAGGAAGGAGCAAAATAACCAGGAAGGGACGAAGGAACCAGGACGTGGAGTGAATGGAGCAGTGCAATTAACTACAAGACGCAGATTCCAGAAACAACTACAAGAACGACCTACGACGCGGATGAGTGGACATCGTAATTACGAGAATAGAAGGCAACAGGGGAATTCAACTACGATACCAAAACAGCGAGACGACGCAGATTCATCAGAGTACGACCCAGAGGCGACATATATATCTAGGAGAAAGGAGCAGGAATCTGGACATCAAAGCAACATCATCAAATAGCATCAGAAAGGTTAGAAATTTGTAAATGCTTTTTTATCCTAAAAAAATTGTGAGAATTTAAATGTTCTTAAGAAATGGTAGGATTAAGAAAACAATGTATACTAAGAATACTGAAGAAATAATTATGAAAGGGGATAATGTAACAGTTAGCTGTAATTCAATACAGGTTAGAGAAAATAGTTCAAACAATGCGTCTCCTCAATTTACGTGCTGTGTACTAGAAATTAATTTAACTTTTCAAGTGAACTTTCAGGCCTCTACCCAGCATGTAACATTTTTGGTGGAGCCGCCGTGTCTTTGGTGTGCGAGTGGTGTAAGTGATGTAATATTTGCTGATTATGTGTCCATGTGGCGTGTGAAACAAGGTGTTATATTGTGAGGTGAGTTTGTGAGATGTGAACAAAAGTGGTGTGTGATACTTTTCTGTGTGATGTGTGTTGTGAGTTTCTTTTAGGATTTCAGTGATGTAAAATTTTGGGGATTGTATGCTACGCTTCTGCAGAGTGTTTGGCTTCGTAACGTAACGGTTACGTAGAAATTCAGAATTGTTCCCCAGGGGTCGGCGTATTGGTGTTCTTTGTTTGGCGTAGGAAAAAAAGATTCACCATTATTGCCCTGGAAATTCTTAATTCCTTTTAGTATGTTTTCTATACTTTATGTAATAGCCACGAAAAACTTTGGTGTTTTGTATTATTTTCCTCTCTTCCCTTCTCTCTGTCTCTCTCCTCATCTTCCAGTCAGCCCCTCCCACCATCTCTTTCTATTTTATTTTCCCTTCTGCACTTCTTTCTGCCACTTTGTTTTCTGTGTGGTATTCCCATGTGCTAACATGTGTATCTTTATTGGATATTTTTGCTAATAATTCAATTACTGCTTTCATTTAGATCTGAGAACAATTCTCCCAGCGCGGTGTGAGTGTTACATTTAATGCTATGTACCTCATTGCTGCCATAGTTTCTTTCAGTGTTGCCTGCTTTATTTTAAATGTTTGAACCATTTAATTTGATAATGCAGCATTAAACCTTCGCGACAACGAGTTAGCAACATCTAAAATGATGGTTATAATGATGATAATATGTCTGTGGAGTGTCTCAATATTTCCTGTGAAGTTTCTAGATTCGGTATGGCTGATACGACAACAATAACCTTTCAAGTTTGTTTTCTGCCTCATAATAATGATTTTATTATGCTTTATATGTAATTCAGTTTCAAAAGCTATATACTAATTAATAGTGATCATATAGATTATAACTAATGTGTTATGCCACACTTCGTTTTACATCATGTGCTTTTGGTAATAATTTGTGCTAGTGAACGTATTGTGGGCTATGAATCTTGCTTTCTTATGACAAATTTGTCGCTGTATTGCATTACAGAGGTATAACCTAAAATATCTGATCAGTGCTATGATTGAATTCTATTCACATTTAGTGCTTACTGTTTCAACTTTCGTGTACTCTTAGTTTCCGTTTACGTATAAATTGCTAGATTTCCATAAGGTTTTAGTACAGGCATTGCTAATTATTCTCTTACACTGGGAAAACTTTTCATTTTTCTTGCTACCTTGATTTGGTTTATTATAGTGCATTTGACTATTTTTACTTACCTTCCCGCATCAAATTACTAATCCTGACACAGTTTTCTTTTGTGTGCATTTGTGCTGCTATATTGGGTTTGTTTTCGCTATATTCAGTCTTATTTCAGCTTATTTGCTTCTGACTTGATCATATAATTATTCTGACCTTATTCAGTTTTGATATGATAATATAATTATTTGTCACTGCCATATATGTGTCTGCGAAGACTACTTGCACATTTTTGCCTACACACCTTCATACTGGGTGATTAATTATTACCTGTCTGAACTGCTAAATTACATACAGGGTTTACTACTGAGGTTTGCATTGTTTATGGATAATAAATTTTAACTGTGCTATTCTTATGAACCTAAGCTGTGCCTCTTTTACAGCATTGATGCTTATGTCTTGCTTAATACCATGTAATATTCATGCACATTTTTTGTCTCTGTTGTGATAATACTTTTACATACTGTAAGTCTACTAACTGATTTATTGCAGGATTTTTAGGTTCTTTCTTGAAAGAGTGCCGTTTCCATCTGTGCCTCTTGCACTCAGCCCTCACACGATGGTACCTGTACCTCAGCGCCCGTCTGCGTTAAATGCAAAGGGTCTCCTTCTGCGTCATTTGCCAACTGTCCGCGATACTTGGACCAGAAGGCGATCCAGGAGATCCGGGAAAGGAGAAACTCTCCTTCGCTGAAGCCCGGAGGCATTACCATGCACGCCAACCATCGCTCCTGCAATCTGGTACATTTAGTTCTGTTGCTACCTCACCAGTACCCCGGAAGGATGCCGAAACACGGACCTGGACCATGATTGCATTCACCGCCATTTCCATCCGGCCGGCCGTTTCTAGCACTATTATCAAGCCATCTAAAGCTGGTCATAAGGTTCTGAATTCTCAAGGCACTGAAAAGAAGCCAAAAAAGAAACTTCGCAGAGAAGATTTTCTTAAAGACCCTCCACGTGCGCGCGGTAAGAAAAGTACAACTTCTCCTCCTGGAAGTTCGCAGTCCCAGGATGCTCCTGGGACAAGCCGCGCTCAGCGGCACACCTCACCCATTGCCACCCAGAAACGATTCTCGGCGTTAGAATCGACTTCTGTCACTGAGCGCGTGGGCCCTCCCTTCGAGGAGCCTACGGAGTCTGACCAACTCCATACCAAAAGCTCGAGTCCCAAGGTTAAGCACAAAGATATTTTGAGCCGACCTTCTAAGTAAGAAGTTTATCCCTTTTATTCATGGCTATCCTGACCTGGAGTTTACGTGGTGTACGATCCCATAGGGCGGAACTGCAACTTTTATTGCGTTCCCATTCACCAATGGTCGTGTGTTTGCAGGAGATTAAGTTTCGCCCTCACGATCCTTTAGTTCTCCGAGGATATACTCCGGTTCGCTACAATCTTGCACCGGATGCGCGTAATCCTGGCCATGGTGTGTCTTGTTATTAGTGCAAAACGACGTTCATTTTCAATCATTCACAATTACGTCCGACTTGCAAACTGTTGCCGTTAGGGTTCAATTGCCCGGCTATTTCTTTTCTGTTTGCACTGTATATTCACCTCCATCGTCTCCCCTCGCTCACGCGAACATTCGAGATCTTCCGTCCGCTCCCCAACATCATTTCCTCTGTGGGAGATTTTAAAGCCCATCACCCCCTGTGGGGTTCACCCTCTCCATCCTCAATACAGGTGAACCTACTTTTCTCTCTTATTCTTCTGGTACATTCTCTCATTAGTACCTTGCCGTTTGCTCAATCCAGCTTGCTAGTCATCTGCAGTGGAACGTCGTCCCTGACACCTGCTCCAAAGACCATTACCCCTGCATCGTTTCCCTTCTGTCTCACCAAGTCCAGCATTCCAGATTACCTACCTGGATATTCAGAAAAGCCGACTGGAGATTGTAATGCAGCCTCGTGTGTTTTCAGGACCAGCCATTCTCTGACGTTAACCAAATGGTGCAGCACCTTTCGTTTACGATTCTATCTACCGCCGAACGCACGATTCCCCGTACATCATTTCACTCTCGGCGTATTCCTGTTCCGTGGTGGAACGAGGCTTGTTGGGACGACGTTAGTGCTCGAAAAACTGCGCTGAGGGTGTTTCGGTGATACCCTAATATGATAATTTGGTTACTCTTAAGCAATCGCGCGCCAGGGCTCGTCGCATTATTCAGGATAGCAAGAATGCGTCCAGGACTCGCTTTGTCGAGCCTTTTAATCGCTTCACGCCTTACACTGGTATTTGGGATAAACTTCGTCGCTTCTCTGGTAAAGTCTCGCATTGTGCTGTGTCTGGCCTTCAGGTTTCCAATGCCACCACAGAGGATTCGGCTGCCATTGCTAACACTCCGGGAGCTGCCTTTGAGGCAATTTCCAGTTCTGCCCATTACTCTGCCGGCTTTCGGTCCCTAAAGACCGGCGGGATTCCGGGAACTATAATTTTCGGTCCGCTAATACGCAGTGTTATAATGAACTTTTAACAATGCGGGAGCTGGAGCGTGCTCTCCATTGCTCTAGGCATTCCGCTCCTGGGCCGGACGGCATTCATGTCCTAACGTTAAACAACCTTTCAGCCAACAGTAAACTCTTTCTCTTACAGGTCTATAACCGCATTTGGCAAGACGGCGTTTTTCCTTCCGTTTGGCGCGAAGCCACCATTGTCCCTATACTTAAGCCTGGGAAGGATCGCCAACTACCTTCCAGCTACCACTCTATCTCCCTCACCAGTTGCATTTGCAAGGTGATGGAGCGCATGGTCAACGGGCGGTTGACATGGTGGCTTGTGTCTCAGAAACCTTAACGAACGCTCAGTGCGCATTTCGTCGCTATAGCTCTACCGTCGACCATCTGGTGTCTCTGTCGACGCATATTATGAAGGGACTTCTGAGAAAATGCCAAAGAGTGGCTGTGTTTTCTGGCCTGGAGAAAGCTTACGACACTTGTTGGAGGGGCGGTATTTTACTACACTTCACGCATGGAATATCCACGGTCGTCTTCTTATACTTCTATGACGGACCGCTTCTTTCGTGTACGTGTGGGCTCGGTTCTATCTATTCGCTTTATTCAAGAGAACGGTGTACCGCAGGGCTCTGTACTCAGTGTCACTATTTTTGCGATTGCTATAAAACCCATTGTTAATTGTATTCCAGCTGGCATTTCCTCGTCCTTTCTCCTCGACGATTTTGCCATTTATTGCAGGTCACGGCGGACCGGTCTGCTCGAACGCCGTCTCCAGTGATGTATCGACCGTCTCTACGCCTGGATTAAAGCCAACGGCTTTTACTTCTCCGCCGAGAAATCCGTCTACATCAATTTCTGGCGTTGGATGGCTTTCGTTCCTCCCTGTCTCCATCTTGGGTCGGAGGTCCTTCCGTTTGCTGAGGAGGTGAAACTTTTTGGGGTTGATCTTCGATAGAAGGCTGAGCTGTACTTCTCACATTTCGTTTTTAAAAGCAAATTGTGATAGTTCTATTAATATTTTACGTGTTTTAAGTGGCACATCCTGGGAGGCAGATCGGACCATACTTCTACGTCTTTTTCGCTCCTTCGTCCGGTCCAAGCTTGATTACGGGTGCATTGTCTATTCATCGGCACGTCCATCTTTGTTACGTCGCTAGAATGCCATTCGTCGTGGTATAAGAGTCACTTTAGGGGCCTTTCCAACTAGCCCTGTATCCAGTCTGTACTCTGAAGCTGCAGGGCCTCCGCTGTCCTTCAGGCGTGAGATGCTTTTGTGCAGCTATGCATGTCGACTCTCAAGCTTGCCTGACCACCCGTCCTTCGAGTTATTTTTCGAGGATTCGCTTGAGCGGCAATATTTAATTAGCTCCTCTGCTTTGCTCCCTCCAGGGTTCCATTTCGACAGCTTCTTCGGCATCTGGACGTTACGCCAGCGCCGCCCCTTCCCAGAGGCGAAACGCGTTTTCCTCCATGGTTGCGCATAGAGGCCCACTGTCACCTTGGGTTAACGTCGATGCTGAAGAATGAGACACCTTCTTCAGGCCTTAGATCAGCGTTTTTAGAACTTCAGTCGCAATTCGGGGACTTGCATTTTATATATATACTGGTGGATCTAAGACTAATGTTAGAGTAGGGTGTGCCTTTGGTTTTTGGTCAACGTACTTTTACCTTTCGTTTACACGGGCAATGTTCGATTTTTATCGCCGAACGTTTTAGTAATTATCAAGCCATTTTATACATTCAGTGGCACGACTTGCGGCACTGTGTTGTTTGTACGAACTCTCTAATTGCCCTTCAGAGTATTAACGCGCTGTACAATTACCACCCGCTCGTACAGCGCATTCATGACCTGCTCCACTCGCTTGGTGCCTCTGAGACCTTCGTGTGGATTCCAGGTCATTTTTGCATCTCAGGGAACGAGTCCGCGAACGCCGCTGCCAAATCGGCGATTTTGTTACCCAGATTTTTTACCTTTGCTGCTCCCTCGTCAGGTTTGTGTGTTATTTTATGTCACCGCATCCTCTCGCTTTGGCGCGATGAGTGGACGGTCTTCCGGGGGAACAATTTGCGGGTGGTTAAACCTCTTCCGTTAGTCTGGGGTACCCCTTCTTGTTTGTGTCTTAGGGCAGAGGTACTTTTAGCTCGTTTACGAATCGGACATTGACTTTTTAGTCATAGATACCTGCTCAGTGGTGACTCCGCACCACTCTGTGAGCACTGTGATGCGCCCTTATCGGTGCGTCACATTCTAACAGGATGTCAAATTTTAGCTCCGTTTCGCGTTCCTGGGGTCTGACTGTTGGCATAGCTAACGTTTTTGCAGACGACGCGCGTGCTGTAGAATGTCTTTTACGTTTTATAGGTGTCAGTGGTTTTAATCGGCGCATTTGATGCGCTGAGCGTGTCTTATTTTTGTGATCTTATATTGTCTGTTTTAATGGGGCTCTTTTTCCCCACGGACATATGGTGCTCATGTCCCCTGGATTCTACAGTTCTTGACAGGTTGTTTTATTCTTTTATTTGACCATGCTTTTACTGTGTTGGTTTTAGAATTTGGTGTTTTGTTTCTTTAATTTTTTCGACATCGCGGATTTGTGTCCCGAATTTTAGTTCTGGGATGTATATTTTATACATTGTAAGGACGCTGGTGACCTTAGATGTTTAGCGCCCTTAAACTCCATCTCATTATCATCATCATCTTTCTTGCACTATCAATTAGCTTGTATTACACATTTCATGTGCATTAGTTAGCATTGTGATTGTGCTTCATCTTAACCGATAGTAAATTATTTTTCAGCACACCAATCTGTAGCTTTGCGCTGTTTTTTCTGCTTACATTTCTGTGCTAATATTGTGATAATTATAGCTTAACTATGCTGAAAAAGGGTACCATAATGTTAAGACACGTCTGTCATCGAGGCTGAACCTTCTGCTTTTACTAGTGCTGGATGAACCACCTCGTTGGTAACAATTGTGCAGTCAGCTATTCCGAGCACTCTGGCCTCTATACAACCACCTAGTGCTCGACTTTTGTCGAACCTTCTTTTTTTAATGCTGCAGTAGATAACCCTTCTGAATTTACGAATAACTTTGAAATAGTATCCTTTGCTAATAACTGGTCAGATTTACAGAAGTTGCAGTATTTACCTTGCTGCTTTAAGGATACTGCTATACCGTGGTATCAGACATTCTGTCATAGAAATTCTTCTTATGATTGGCCACTCTTAAAAACTTTTTAGGATGAGTTACTAGAAATTGAACTCCGACAAAGGATACAGTTGCATTCTAAGCCTGTTTTGCACTACGTCTATGACATTCTCTCCTTGTGTGATTAAGTTAATACACTTATATCTCAAACAGAGCAGATAAGGGATTTATTTAAAGGTCTCAAACCTGAATATGTTAATATTATACTTCCAATGAATCCTGTTACTGCTGATGACCCTTTACAGGAGCTTAAGTGCGTGGACAAAGCTCACATTTACATGCGCCAAAGAGGACACTTAGCTTCTGCACAGTCACAGTCCACTGTTTATGTTTCGGCTTTTCCGTCTTTATCTTTGCCAGCTGTGACTACTAATTCTTTTCTTTCAGGACATTCACTTTTGCCTTCTCTTTCAGCTCCTCCTCACAGTGATATCACTGAACTAACTGCTAAAGTGGACCGTTTAGCCAGCCAGGTATACTCGTTGAAGGCACCCTCTATCCATGATGGGAACAAATCACCACATTTTAAACAGGGAGGACAACGACGACCACGTTCACCACCTCAACACTGGCGCCAAGCTATATTCTGTTTCAGGTGTGGCAAACCAGGACACACAGCATGGTCTTATTGGCAACAGGTTCCACAGCCACAAAAAACGAGCAGCACCCAGCCTAACCGCCCCACAGGTAGTTACACCACTAGCAGTTGTGGGCACAATCCTATTTTTTTAGTTTTATTTATGGACGCTCTTTAACTGCTGTGGTCCTTAGCTTCGCATTCTATATCGGGTGTGAAAGACCGGTATTTTTGCTCAGAGGCCACTTTATCAGGATTGAGGTTCTTTTACGTGCTGTAAATCTACGACACAGGACCACCGGCTTTACTTCCGTTCCTAAGGATGCCATGCTAAGGATTTTTGCGCCCAAAAAGTCCATCGCCCTCCGCCGAGTTTGAACCCGCGACCTAGGGAACTAGAGGCTAGCAGGGTAACCACTACACCACGGAGGACGACTAGGCACAATTCTGGTGTTGCCGCCGCTTCTTTAGACCATACCTTACAAGTCCCGGGAACTACTGATGACCAAATGATTAACATTGTTTTAGACACAGGTAGTGTTTTTAATATGTTAATATCGTCTCTGATGTCACCAAACTAGAGCCTGTAGATGTTCTACTCCTCACCACTGGAAACAAGTTATTGGATGCTGCTTACACACTGTTTTGTTATTCTAATTTAAGAGTTTTTCTTTCCAGGAGGATGTTTTAGTAGTTAAAGATTTAGCACATGATTTTATTCTGGGTAATGCTTTCTTAAGTGAACATAAAGTTGTGACTAATTATGCACATAACACGGTTTCTATTGCAGGAGGAGGTTATATTTGTAATGTTGACCTTTTGGAAAAGAATGCTTTACCTTTGTCTGATGTAGCTTTAATTCAACTATTGGATGAATCCTGTGAAAGGCTTACAGCTGAAGTCTGTATCAAAGATGATGTCAGAATACCTCCTTTTTCAGTTTGTAATGTCTCGGTACAGTTTTCTAAGTCTCCCACTCATGCTGTTATGTTGGAGCCTTCACAAAGCATTATGCAGAAAAAACATATTCCTATTCCGTCCATTGTTTGTGCACCTAAAGGTAAACTTTTTCTTCCTGTGCACAACACCTTAGCTTAATCTCAGATATTGTTTACTAATACTGTCCTAGCTACGGTGGAGGATGTTGCGTTTGTACAGTGTAATTCCATCTCTCCTAGAGATGTTTCTACGTTGAAAGTCCCTAATTTCAACTTTAATGTTAACAGTAAGTTGTCTAGTAGCCAGTCTGATCAGCTGCACCAGCATTTGCTCAAGTATTCTCATGTCTTTGCTACGTCGTTTCATGAATTAGGGACAAGTGATGTTGCTGAATTTTCCATGGAGGTCACAGACCCAACCCCTATCAAGCAACGATCCTAAAGGTTTCCTCACAAGCAAAAATAAATCATCGCTCAGCAAGTCCAAGAAATGAGTTTCGGTCTCCTTGGGCTTCTCCTGTGGTGGTTATTAAGAAAAAGGATGGATCGATCGGGTTTTGTGTTGATTATAGAAAGCTGGATAGTGTAATAGTCACATCCTCCGTCTCTTTATCACTTATTGATGACTTGCTTAGTTACCTTAATAAAGCATTTTGGTTTTGCTCTCTTGATCTGTTGTTGACTTATTTTCAGGTACCCTTACAGGAAACTTCTATACGGTTGTATTCCTTGTTACTCATCAGTGGTAGTATAATTCTGAGAAACTTAGTTTTGTTTTAGCTAATGCTCCACACTTTTTCTGTTACATTGCTGATAAATTATTAGGTGATTTAAACTTCAAGAAAGCCCCAGCGTATCTTGACGAAATTTTGGTTATCGCCAAATCATTTCAGGAGCTTTTCCACAATCTCGAGGTTGTTTTTCAGAGCCTGAGCGACATAATTTTAATCTCAAGCCTGAAAAATGTTTCTTTTTTTGCAATTAGTATGGCCAAATTGTTAGGTTTTGAAGTGTTCAAAGATGCTCTTTCCCCAGGTCCGCATAAGGTCACTGTCATAGAAATTTTATCCAAAACCAGGAGTGTTCGGGATGTTTGTAAGATTTTAGGCTTCTTGAACTTTTACCCAGCTGACTAGAAGAGACTAGGACTTTTCTTCGGGGCGCGAACAGCAAAAGCCTTTTAGCAGTTGGAAGATTCCTTGTCTTCAGCACCAGTGTTAACTCACTGTACCCCTGGTACTTACACTGAACTCCATACTGATGCCAGTGGTCTTGGTGTTGCTAGTATTCTCATGCAACGTCAGGATGGCCATCTTCGACCGTGGTGTATGCGTTTCGGACACTTTCCAAGTGTGAGAAAAATTACAGTGTTCCAGAATTGGAATTGTTGGCCATTGGTTTTGGTTTGACACACTTCAGAGGTTTTATTTATGGGTATAAAGTCCATATTGTTTCTCATCACCATTCCTTATGTTATCTCAATAACCTTAAAGACTTAACAGGAAGACTAGCTCGCTGGAGTCTCAAGTTGCAGGAGTTTGATTAGACCATGTTTTATAAACCTAGTAAACTTCATAATGATTCTGACATTCTATCTCGTTTCCCGGTTTGGCAGCCTGAGGAACATAAACTCGAAGAGCTCTTCGACCTCATTACATGTTTGTTGTTTCCCCTCGAGGTAGATGTTAAGCAGAAGGTTGATCTTTACCTTCGAACTCTCATTGATATGTTGCAGTCTGGTTCGGCCGCTTTTCCAAAAGTGCAGCTTGAAGCGTCTACGTAAACTCTGAATTCTATTATCCTTTATAGGAAGAGTTATGGGTCGACGCTTCACTTATTAGTGATTCCTGAGTCTCTGATACACAAGATTTTGCCTCCACGTCATGACGATCCTCTGTCTGGTCATCCAGGTTTCTCTAAGACCTTCTGTAAGATCAATTCCTTCTAATATTGCGTAAGTATGGAGAAAAATATTGAACTCTACGTCCGTACTTGTCCTAGTTGTCATTCTAGAAAGGTTTCCAAGAATCACCGTCCAGCTGGTCTTCTACAGCCAATCCTCGTGAACGCCATTGGGGAACGTTGGGGCATTGACATTCTAGGCTCTTTACCTCGGTCGAATTCCGGCCATCACATGTTATTGTAAGTACGGAGTATCCTTCTCGCTGAGTGGAAGCAGGAGCTTTACCCGCTGCCACTATTCCTCATGTGATTAACTTTATTTTCCACCGTAACATCTATCGCCTTGGAGACCCAGCGATGCTACTTTCTGGTCGTGGGTCTGTCTTTATGTGGGGTTACGCAGGAACTGCTCAAATCCCTATAATTTTCGCCGCACTTTACTAGTTCCTACCATCCAGCCACTAAAGGCCTAACTGAACGCTTTAATCAAACTCTTGCTAACATGTTGAGCCATTTTGTCGAGTCCAATCAAAGGAACCGGGATACAATCTTGTCTTATGTCATTTTTTCTTATAATTCTGTTGTCCAGGAAACCACAAAGTTTTGACCTTTCTTTCTTATTAATGGTGGAGAACCCACTTTACTTCAGCAGATACAACTCCAATCCTCTTCCAAAAATCTTTGTGTCCGTAATACTCTGCAGGATATACAGAAGGCCAGGGAAGCTGCCATTACCAATGTTAATCAATTGCAGCAGAAAATGTTTCACATCATATTTCAAATTGGACAAATAGTTAATATTTTTACTTCCTTTAGAAAAAAGGCCAATGTACTTAACTTCTCCATCCATACCTTTGTCCTTTTGAAATTTTTAAGCAAATGACACCTGTCATCTATACAATCCGTCGCCCTAACGCTCCCAGGACCATAGCCCAGCCAGTGCATGTGTCTCGCATCTTTCCCTACTGCGTTCCCGTAGGACCATATAGAGTCTAAACTTTTGATTGCTCTGTCTTGCAGATAATAAGCTTTTTACACTATTTCTTCCATGTACTTTGTTTTTACACTACATTTTGCTTTGGGTAATATGTGTGACATGTACTTACTATGATACTTTAATGTGAATTTTAGGTTTGTGAGGGCATTTCACTGTTACGATATTAAAGAGAGACATTTTTTTTCTCACTTGCTAAATTGCTGTTGTGTGACCAGTAAGTTAATTCATGAAGATTTTGTGTACTCGCTGTGCTTGCTGTATGTCCGCAGAGATGTAGGATTGATGTATATAGAATATATGAGCTTGATTACAGTGACAACGCGGTTCGTTTCCACTGTACTAACTGTATTGTACAGTTCGTTAGCTTCCGGAATGATGGAAATAGTTAAACTGCCATCCTTCTGTCTGGCTGTGACAGGGATATCAAAATTCTACAGTTTATTACTCCGGTGGGTACGTGTCTCTCGAAATTTTAAGACGAATCTTTTAATTTGTTGTGTGTCACAATGATTACCTCTGATAACTTCTTTCTCTTTGTCAGTTCCAAAAGTTTTCATTATACCTTTTGTTTTTATGAATATATTTTACAGAATAATTTTGACTGGGGTTTGATCGACATTCTCACCACAAAAGAAAAAATATATAAAAAGAGTTCGAGCTAGTTGCTTGCTAACCTCGTGTAGGGCATTGTTTGGGAGTAGGTCCTTAGAATATTTGTTTGGTGATGGTTCCTTTACCTATAATAGGCTCTGTAGTTATTTTGTATTCCTGTAGCTATATTGTAGTTTGCTGGTAGATTGACCTGACAATTGTTTTATGGTGATATTTCTGATACAAATTTATAAATGTTCTTTGGTTCATACTTGTGCTATCGTTAGAGAATAATACAATTACTACCTCTTTCTTTATGTGCGGCTTAAATTGTAATGTTTCAAGAAGCTTAATTTCATTCTTCAAAACAAATATGTTCGCAATTCTTAACATTTAATTCTGTTTTGGTAAGATCCAGTTCTTTTTAAATATACTGATCAGTATTTATTAATTGAATCAAATAACAGCGCGATCAATGTATTTTTTTGCATAACCTTGCTCTAGGTTTAAGTTTAATTTGTTTTTGTGTGCCCCTGACTTTTCTATAACTTACGCATTTTTCTTTCTCTACATATTTTGTAAGTCCTGATGCCTCCCTGAATATTGCTCCACACTTAATCCTGTTAGGCACCAGTGTACCCCTTCACAGAAGAGGAGACCTACAATTCATGACAAGAATGGAAGTAGCAGATCAACCATCCCTGCATAGCAGTTCGTAGCACACTGCCAGTGCCCGATTGTTGTTTGTCACCCCACCGACTCCAGGAGACACTTGTTTCTTCTTTGTCGGTGTCGATAGGGCCCGCCGACACAGAACAGGTACCATGGGACTGCGCAGCCGGTTCCGCTGTGCTTCGTCGTGTCGGTGCCTTATTAATCTCAGTCTTACATACAGTGGTATGTCACATTATTTATTCAGTTCCGCGTGGATCTGCATCAGCTCTTCGGAGGATGTGATATATCGTATATATCGTATATATTTCGACCTGCTACAAACAATGAGAAATCCCGTTTGTTATACATTATATTCTTTGTGCACCGGACTTCCAGTGTTTCTAAGAGGTTTTGTGCGCAGGGGATCTCTGGTGGTCTACAAATAATTAATTGTACAGCTTGAATTACTTTAATGTATACATTTTTTAATCGGGTAAGTCTCAGGTTTCGTATGTCAATTTCATTTGTATTTTATACTTTCTTCTTCGGCGGAGATGCATCATTTTTGTAATTGGGGGAGATGTGGCGTATTGGTAATTTGGGGTTCCATTATCATTACCAGAAATATTGTTGTTTTCGTCTCTCAATCAGCTTCGGCCGCAGACACCCTTTGCTCGTGGGATGTATCACGCCAGCCGGAAGGCACTTTGATGTTGACTTGGATGACGTCACTCCTGGCTGGTAGTTTTGCTAGCCACGAGTGGTGGGGTTAGAGCGTCGAGTGTGTCTTACTGAGGATTCCGTGAGGAGCGGATCGCGTGTGCAAGCCGGTCTTCGGATCGGTGAACATTTCTCCTCACCTTTTCATTTTTAATAATGTAGAAGCACCAAAATGTCGAGGAATAAATCCAGGAATGTTTAAATAGATTTGTGTTACGCATTTTGCGCAATGAAAACCACATTTTTCTCCTAAACTCCACACCACGTCTCGGCCCTTCCTAGCCAAGTGAGTATGCGTCCCCTCAATGTACGTGCTGTGTACTAGAAATTAATTTAATTCTTCAAGTGAACTTTTAAGCCACTACCCAGCATGTAACAATACCCTGGAGCATCCCACGCTCTAAAGTTATAAATGACCGGCTTATAATACACAGTTCCTGACATTCCATAGACATATATGTGCAAACATGAATTATTATCCACAAAAACACACAAATGGTCAAACAAGCACTCAAACAAGATTACTAATTATTGGGGCTTGGGAAATCAAACGTCATGTAAAATTTTGCAAAGGAGCGAACAGTTAAATATCACGCTTACTGTCATTGGCGTACAACCAGGGGGAAGGGAATACCATTTTCTAACGTGAAAAGAGAATAAGCACCGAATGCTATAAATGCATGAAAACCAGAAATGCTGAAATTAACTTAATCTGATGGACCCCATTACATTACATCTGCATGAGGAAGTACTCTGGTTTATTACAAATGCTGTGGTCATTGCTACATGATACGATTTTAAAAACAGACGCAAGCAACTTAGCATACGAACATTCTTACAAACAACGAGTCTTTCCCCTAAAATACACAAGAATATCTGCAAAACTAGGAAGAATCACACTAGCTAGCATAAATCAGACTAGCATAATTACCTTACTTTTAACTCTGATTGCTCATTGTACACTAGTTCAGAGATCAGTTTTGGGTGCTTATGTCTTTTTAGTAAAATATTTTCTTACACAGCACTTATAAGGTCTTACTTTGCAAGGCGCCAACCTGTTGACGAAGGCTATATTCGTTTCCCGATTTCAACTTTTTCCTTTTTCCCTGCATGCATAACAAAATAATTCATATAATTGGTTGATGAGCCTTTCCTTAAGATCCCCCTAGGTATTAGCAAAGTAACTGTCCCAGTTGGAATAGCGGAAATGGAAAATTGCGTAAGTTTAATTTAGTTTCTCAGTTATATAAATTGGAAAAATAAATATTATTATTAGTTTCCGACTAAAGAGATATTACTCTTTTAGTAACCTAGTCATGCCGCACCTGGTTGCGAGAGAGGGTGGTGGGAAAAATAAGTATCTGCACCACTTGAAGGGGTGGGTGGGCGGGAAAAAAGAAGGATTGGGATCGAAATCATGGCCGGCATATTAAGAATGTGGAGAAGCCGGAGCATCCACAAGATTTCACGGTTTTTAAGGGGTTTCTGTGGTGATTACCGCAATGTGGAGAAGATCCGTATGTCTCCATCGTCTGTCTTGGCGGTGGTCGTCATCACTTCTTCTACACCTTCAAATAATGGGAGCGACTCGAATACCGGTGCCATCATTCACGTACCACGAACACCCACAGGAGTGGTTCGAGGGTCCAGAATGTTGCCCATAGCCTTCAGCTACTCCCTATGCGCACACCTACTCCTAACATAGGGTGGTTTTCCCAATTGGGGGAATCGATAGGTGAAGGTGTTTGTTGTTCTAAATGTTTCAAGGCTTGCGAGAGGAGGGTGCGGATATGGCCAGAGTAAGTCTAAATACTTAAACATTAAGTCCAATTAAGTTAGCAAAGCTTTAATGTAACATTTGAGATTCCCGTTTCAGGCTAAGGATACAATTGTTTATAGTGCTGAAAACCTTAGCTGAGCCACAGATGATGCTGACCGATACCTTTTGTTTCACTTTAAAATAGTACTTTTTACCCGAGGAATTTCAGAGAGACTACCGGCAGGGGTTTCAGTAG
Source organism: Deroplatys truncata (assembly GCA_030765065.1). Lineage (NCBI taxonomy): Eukaryota > Metazoa > Arthropoda > Insecta > Mantodea > Mantidae > Deroplatys > Deroplatys truncata. Next base: position 401,391,284 of record CM060990.1, on the reverse strand, counting down.
AACCTGTCAACGAATAAACTCTGAGTCTTAAAACTTGGGACTATTTAACGTAAATCCCTGGCCTAGCTCAGCAAAACTTCACGTGCAGGGGTACTGACCAGATGCTCCTCTGCCAAATCGCGGGCGCTGGCCCGAGAGTAAGTGCTCTCTAACACAAGAAGTTCCGCGTAGGTAAGCTGGGAATCTCATAATTATCCTATGAATAACTAGAAAGTAATAGCCAATGCACCGTAATAATATTAATAACGTTTAGTAGCTTTACCGCATAATGAAGTCTTTTGCTGTGTTATTGATACACTGTCATTCATTATTTTGATTTACACTAATATATAACAGTATTAATAATTAACAGCTTTTGAAGCACAACTGATTGTTACTAGTATTATTTATTCTTAATAATATTCACTTATTAGTGTTGTGTAAGAGGCTCCTGACTTCTACGTGAACAGCGATGTTACAATTTCTGCTTATAATAAAACATCTGTACAGAATTCACGTTGATCGCATACCCAGGCGGCTACAAAGTGACGGCACGCTTTGAAGCTTGACCGCAAACCCACCAGTAAACAATAAGCAGGGTCTTCCCACACCCTAGCCATAGCTTGTTGTCGTTTCACTCATTATATGCCACCAAAGTCAAGTGTTATTGCAATGCCATTTCTGTTGTTTCTTCAACACTTTCAGTACGTTAGCAGCTGTGCATGTGCTTCTGTTTTCGTCTTATAGTTAAACTTATGTCTGCATATTCATAGAAATTAAGTTTTTTACTTGGTGTGGTTTTGTAAGTTTAACCATGTTACACGCTTATCGCTTAGTACTTGCATAACTTAATTATTAAGATGTGGAAGTCTTGGGAAACGAACGGAGTTGCCGTTGCTCCGGCCGCCAAACCAAACTATCCCTTGTTGGGTACCACCAGCGCTAGGACCGCGAAGAAGAGAGGTTACAAAATCTTTAAATAAAGTAAGGCCAGATCATTGTATGCAATATTCAGAAAGATGTTGGAAAGAATTATTTAGTTAAGGGTTCAATATGGAAGACCGCAAGAATCCTTTAGTTGGGCAGAAAAACTGGTAGGATCAAAAGCTTATGTTTAACTAAACTCTATAGCCGTTTGGTTTTTATAACAACCAATTAGTAGTCTCAAAACAAGTCATTTATTGATTTCTTTCATTCATTCATTCATTCTTTCTTTCCTTTGACTTTGGTGTGTTTACTTGTCTTGCGTTACATAATAAAGCTATTGGTTTAAGCAAACAGAAGCTGCAATGCTGCTAACAAATCCTACATACATTAAACAACAGTACACAGTTGCTTCTTATATTGCTAAAATTATTGCTTTGAAGCAAGCTTATTATCCTTTAAAGCTATGGACAAACCGGCTATCTCTTAAGAAATACACAAAATCACGTTCCATTACTTTTTTAATCTGTTTCTTCTTCATCTTTCTCTGTTTTAACTTTTGACATATTTATTACATTTGTTTACTTCTTCTGGAACTTGACTTTAATACACACAAAATGTGCCGGACACACAAAATCAAGGATGCTTTCACCATCACTCCGCACATAACTTTGGCGAGTAGAACTACCGATAACAGTGGAACAATAACAATTAACTATGAGAATAACATAACCAAAGATCATACTGTTATTTGCAAGTAATTGTTACTTTTCAATACTAAATGGTAGTTGTCAACAACGTATAGTTTGTTCAGGATGTGTTAGCTTCTCTCGGATATTTTAACGTGCATTTCCATTCGTTTAGCGTAATATATTAGCTTAGCTGTTCCTGTGTGTGTTCTAAAGCTTTTGTAATACATTAGTTGTCATGGACACATTGCTAAATCCTCGACTGTGTGTAAGGTAAGCAAGACAAACACCATGATTGTATTTCGTACATATGGATATGAGCTGCAGGCTGCCGCCTGGGTATGCATTGGCTGCGGTTTCTATACCTATACCCAAAGCAGAATGGTACGTCATATGTAAGTACTGTTTCATAATATATTTTCTAATTGGAGGCTATAGATAGGCTTTAACGAAAAGGACTCCAGCACTGGCCATAATGGAGGTTGTTCTAGCATTCTGTTGATTCTAAGCTTATTTTTATGGCAGTCTACTTCGATGAATAATCTCAATCCCTCTATCTCCATTAGTAAGGTAAATGGCTTAAGATAACTGAGTTTAAACCAGTTAAAGTGCGGTTCGGTAGGGGGGCTCAAGAACCTGGAGCGCAGCACCATAAGTAAGCTGGCTCTTCTGCTCCTAACGTGACCTCTGGGAGGGAGGGAGGGAGGGAGGGATGAGGGGGAGTTCCGAAGGGCGACCAGATTTAAATGACGATTTGCGCAAACAAGGACGGGGCTCAAAGCTATCCTAGGTGGAGCTAACCGCACAGATAAATTATAATTTCTTGTGAAGAACCCTAGGCACGTTCAATAGGATCTACCACATGGGGATGTGAAAATGAAGAATAATACTAAGAAGAACAACTGAAGACAACGTGATACTGACCATCATTCTTAAAGAGGGAGGACATCTAAGTAGCTATCGCGAACAAGGTGATCAGGCACAACTTACTCATTAAGCCATGCTCCGTAGATTGCATAGGTGGCCTGCACTGCAACTTATTTAAATATTAAAACCTGAATGAACGCGCACTGGTTTCTCAAATCTGGGCTGGAGGAGGAAGGTAAGACTTTTTAAAATCGTGGAAAGCACAGTCCATCCCTTGAGCTACTGACTGACCAGCCTGCTTCTAATCGTTTCATAGCTGTTTAAATTAATAATTCGTTCTTCTTGGTAGAGAGAAGTGTTATCCTACCAACTGAAATGTGGGACTAATATACACATTAATTATTCATTTGAGTACTCAAGAGCACTAATGGATGTGATTTATATCCCTCAATATTCAAAGTCAAACTAAAGGTTAAAGCATACGATGGTCAGGAAATAGCCTTGGCACTGATATGTTATTATGCTGTGTGTGTTGGTAGCATAATATCCGATTTACGAATAGTGGAGGACTTCGATAATTTCAGTCGGATTTTTGTTATTGTAATAATACTTGCCCCAACTGTTAACTTACCCAATGAGGTGTAACCAAGCGTCGTAGCCTTTTGTACACTTCACAAGGATGCAGTGATCTTTTATGAAGGGCGTATCCATGAAAATGAGTTCGCTTTACAAAATCTGGAGGTGCCTGAGTATGTGAGCAACGTCAAATGTACATATTTTTAATTCAAGTAACTTCATGGTATTATATGCAGAAGAATTTCTCTCTCTCTCACACACACACACACACACACACACACACACTTTCTGTACTGACAAGGGTAAGCCTCAGTTCTCATAAGTTGCAAATGTCAGAGAGGTAGCCTAAACTTAGACCTGGAACGTTTCCTTTCTGGTTATCGTTCCAAATTTATTACTGATTCATTTCATATATAATCATCGCCCATTTCCTGTAGCCCAGGTATATTGAAGGAACGGCATTAAACACTATTAAAACACTTGCTGTGCTAATCGTTTTAATGGCTTTCTTGGACCGTATTATAAACCGTCAAAAACGTTATTTCATTAGTTATTCCCCCATTAAAACGGAAAGATGTTTGAGCATTTCTGGTCTATACTGACACAGTCTTAATTAGTCTATATACGTAAGTCTTATGGTCCTCCTAGAAAGAACAGCAGAGTTCTGGAAGGTTTTATGAACCAAACACCGCTTCTAGTTAAACTCCTTACTAACCGAGAAACAAACATCCTTTCTACAAGTATTTCTACCAGGACCATCCTCCTTGACTGAGATTTTTCAGATTTGTCTCATTCTTCATGACCGGCAAATGCAAGGTAGGTACACCTAAGTTAGGCCTGGAAAGTTTCCTTCCCAAGTATCCTTCTCCAATTATATAATTGATTGTTTCAGCAGTCCACGCCCGTGGTACGCTATATAGGAAGAACAGGTTTTTATCACTTCTAATATACAGTGTCATCCGTTTGAGATGCCACAAAAGTAAAACGTTATATACAAGAGGATAATGCACACCTGTCTGTGCAGTTTGCTGTAATATAGGCATAAAGAATAGAAGTTAATAAATGAGGTTTCAGGCTTCATCCGCATGGTATGGAAGCGCTATTGAGCATAGGAAAAATGGTGGTCATAACACATGAGAGCATTCAGTGTGTTGTATGGTATGTGAAATGCGTTATATGAGACGTGCGAGTTTCTCGCCTTGAATGTTTGAATATTTTGTATACTTTACGACACTCTGAGCACATGCTATGTCGTGGCCACCATTTTATCTCCTATGCATGATAGTGCTGCCAGGCCACGCAGATGAGGTCTGAAACAACATTCATTGTTAACTTCCATCCTTTCCGCTTATTATACAAGAAACTGCTCAGAGATTGTGCATTAACCTCTTATATATAGGTTTTTACTTTTCTGACATATCAAACGAATCAACCTGTATATAGCAGGTGAGTCAGCCGCCACTACCTATCCAGTTTTACACAATCCGCAATTTATTCTCTAATATGAAGACACTGGGCCCCATGGTATCTAAGGAAGTTCTGTAACATGAATATCCTTGGTTACTCACTCAGCGAGATGACTAATATGACAGGAGTTATAGTATCGATTTCAATGCATTTTTAATACACAGTTGACTCTAAAGAAACATTTCCACAACTGAAAATATGTAGTAAATTAAATTGAGTTTTATTTATGGACGCTCTTTAACTGATCTGGTTCTTAGCGTCCCATACTATAGACCGGTAATCTTGCTCAGATGCCTCTTTATCAGGCTTGAGGTTCTTTTACGTGCCGTAAATCTACGACAGGGGACCACCGGCTTTACTTCCCTTCCGAAGGAAGCCATGCTAAGGATTTTTACGCGCGGAAACATACATCGCCCAGCGCCGGGTTTGAACCCGCGACCTTGGGAACTAGAGGCTAGCACGGTACCACTAATCCACGGAGGACGACGAAAATATGTAGTGACAAGCACATACTTCATATTATGTTAACTTGGTGAGTTAACTCTCGTACTTCTAGATAGCTGAGTTTGGAAGAAGTGTATAGTAAGAAAACGCCTGTTTGCAGTTAAGGTAGAGTTGTAAAGCTACCGTAGACTATCATAAGTAAGCGTAGAATAAGACCGTTTTTCTAGTGAAACTGGTCGTTTAAGATCCTACACGCGTTACTTGTACGTTAGGTGTGTTGCTCACCCATCGGGCGTTACCTCATATCGATCGCTTTGTTTACGTTTGAGGTCAGCGGTTTACTAGATTCCTCTAGAAAACGGAATCGTTGAGCATGGGAAGATCGGCGCATAGTAGGATCCATAGTAAAATAAAAACAGTCTTTCTTCTGTAACAAACGAAAAGTTAGTTTCCGTGCAGTGAAACTTACGCTACACAGAAGAGAGTGGATTTTTGTGTTTTCAAAAGCTTTTGGAAGCTCCACTGAGTATACTACAGTTCAGGTCGAAGAACACTGATAGTGAAAACGAGTAATGTTATTTTGAACCGAAAAGTAACATTTTTATTTTGATCACAGTGACCAAAGTCATGATCACAGTTTTTGGTGATCGTAATGCTTGAATTTCTCATTAACTTTCTTAATTTGTTGTATTTTGTGTTGTTTCTTTCCCTACCAATGCTACTAATACTAATGGTGATCCTACCATTTACTACGGGATTCATGTATTGCATCAAATCCACCGTACCGTATTTTGGTAGAGCGAAACTCTAAGTAAAGGTGGTTCCAATTGCTTGGTTTAACTGATTATTTTAATGTATTGTAATATTCATAAATAATCTTGGTTTAAATTACTATTATGTTTCACATTGTTAATATTATTTTAACTTGCAATGCTTTATTTTTACGTAATAGTTTATTATTGTTTTATTTTGGTAAATTACAGTTAGGCATATATTACGCGACATAGGTATATGCATTTAATGTTGATGGAACAAGGTTTCTTCACATTTGATCTCGGACAATAATTAATTTATGTATCACATAATGTCTAGTACGGAACTTGAAAGATTGAATATCTTTGATGTACTGCACAGAAAGTATTTTGTAATATATATCACCTCCGTTAGTATGTTAGAGGGCCCTGAAAGGACCCTTTTGTAAGAAAGGTTTGCCTAGTTTATATCAGTGGTCATTACCAATGCTCAATCACGACTCGTAACGAAGCAAGTGCTCAAACGGATGTCCTTGTTTGTTAATGCCCACCTGAGAATGCGGTTGCATGGAAATCCTGCCTCGGTGCAACTTGGCGGGTGTGGTGGATTTATAGGTCACCGTAATACGCTGGTGAAGGCTCTCCAATATTCCCGGCAACTGTACATAAGCTTGTTGCTTTAAATAACTTAAGAGAAAGAAGTCCGGAGGCGTTTGATCAGGCGATACGGCTGAGCAGGAGACTGGTTCTTGGCTTCCTATCCAATGACTAGAATGTACCGCATTTAAAAAACAGCAAACGATCATCAACTGTGCGGTGAAGCACTATCATGTCGAAACCACAACATTAATCGCTCTTGCAGTAACGCATTTTCTAGTAGCAAGGGGAGGTCTTTACGGATAACTGCTCCTGTTAGATACCCCTCGAAGAAAACTGGTCAAATAAGATGGTCGCTAAAGATTTCGCATCAGACATTCACCTCCCACTGCTCGTGGAAAGCTGTCTGCCATATACAGTGAGGAAGATCAACACTCCAATAATGCATGTTACGGTGGTTTGTGGTCTCGTTGTTGGGGAATGCTCATTCATCCGAAAACAAGATTGCGAAGATGAACCATATAGCATTTGCTACTCAGCCCAGCATCCATTCACAGAGGTGCAACCCAGCTTCCAAATATCTCCCGTGAAGTGTTTGGTCTAGGTGCAAATGCTATGGATGAGCTTATTGGCTCGCAATACTCGCACAACAGAAGATTAGCTAATGTATACTCTTGTACAATTGCGCGTGTACCAGTATACGAATTATTTCGTATGGCATTCAAAATGGCTTCCGCAGTAATACCACATGTCACTAGTGCGTCTCTCATAAGAGGCATCCTTGCAAGTGACGATGTTGTATGTGGATGTCTTTCAAGATTCTGGAAAGCTTTTTGTTTGGTTTGCCGTCTATCTGGATATCTCTCTTGGTATAAATGGGAGCCTTTTATGCATCTTCTCTCGCCTCTCCGTAGATAAGGAGTATATCAAAGTACTGGTCTGTCGAATTCATAGTTAACGGCTGGCAAAACTGCGACTGCATGCAATTACAACTGCATACCCATGAGGAATGAAGGCATTCGACATTCAAAACATCACTTTGCGGAGTTTTACCGGTTAAATGAGACAGAAAGATATACAATTATAGTTTGTGTTTAGGTTATTATACTCATTCCGTTACAATATCGACACAGTTCAACAACTATTTAGATTATAATTTCATTAAAATCTCTGGGATTCTAAAACTACATTATTGTGTAATCCATTTCCAAGCAACAATGTGAAGGAAAAATAAAATGAACAACGTCAAGACACGAACCCACATAAGTGACGACTAACGCTCCAAATTATCATACCACTCGCCCATTTGGAAACATGGTTAAGGGAACCTTCCCAGTTAAACCTTAGTTCCTACATGCCAGATGCCGCCCAGGAACCGCCTCTCTATTTTGCTTGATTTTAATTAAAACTTTTAAGGATGTTTTAATTCTTTATTGGACGTCTAACATGATTATTTAACTTGATAAGTTATTATGCATATTATTTCAGATATACGTGCCTCAGTTTACACTGCAATTAACCCCTCCCCCACGGCTGCACTTTATGTCAGTACGGTTTTGGCGCACCCGAGGTTCCGAGCCACTCATCGCCATCGTCATTCCTTCACCCTCGTCCGGTCGAGGTGGGTTCGTTTCGTGACCGGTGGACACAAGGTAGGCTCTCGTGCGTTCTTTTCATTTCGTTCCATGCGGCCCCTCGCCATCGTTTCTTTCTTCTCTAGTCCAATTCCAACCATTTCGCACCATGATCATTCGCGCATCTCTTTTCCTTCCTCAACGATCTACTTTGCTTGCGAAACGCCAACACACTTTTTGGTTCATTTACGCATTTGTTTTTCTTTTAATCCTCCGTGGACACAGCCTGACGGATACCCACACACTGGGTACGCAGCTGGGTTAGTGGGTAATGGCGTCATCCCCAACAACCGGGGTCGTCATGTAGGGCCTGTGTTCGTATCCGTTGTTCAACTGCAGTACCGCGGGGCAGGGGGGGCCGCATTGCATGAGCTGCTGACTTCCCACGGCCATTAGGTGGCTTTGTCTATGTTCTGGGGACTGTGACCCTGTAATAAGACTGGTATAGATAGGCCAATCACCCAAGCCAACGTAAAGCCCGGGAAGATAGAGCCCGAGGTCGGAGACGGTTGCAATGGTGGAGGATTTCTTTCGCTATGGAGCCCTCTTTCTCCATTACTAACCAGCGCCGAAAACTCTTTGTAACAGAAGTAGCACCATTGAAAACTGGGTATTACTTGGTCATTACACGAACAGAAGAAGCACATAGTTTAGAGAAGGTGAACCCTTTTATTGTTCAGAAGGCCAATGATGCTATTACTGGTGTGGTTCAGTCCTGCACTCGTCTACGGAATTGTACATTGTCGGTTCAAACTAAGTCCAAACAACAAAGAAAGTCCTTGTTACTCGCCACGCTTCTCCACGGTTATCCCATCCGTGTTGAGAAGCACCGCACCTTGAATTCCTGTAGAGGCGTCGTCACCACTCACAGCCTCGACGGAATAATGGGCGATGAACTGGTTGAATATCTTTCCGGCCAAAAGGTTACAGCGGTTCATCGTGTGCAGGCTAAACGCGACGGAGTGTTGGTACCAACTCGTACCCTGTTTCTCACGTTCAATGGCGTCGATCTGCCCACTTGTATTTCAGCAGGGTACGAACGTATTGCGTTGAGGCCCTATATATTTATAGCTCTGCGTTGTTTCAAATGCCAACGTTTTGGGCATACGCGAGTCTCATGCAAGAGTGCCGTTTCATGTGTGCTTCTTGTAGTGAGCCCTCACACGATGCTACCTGTACCTCAACGCCCGTCTCCATTAATTGCACAGGGTCTCATTCTGCGTCATTTGCCGACTGTCCGCGGTACTTGGACGAGAAGGCGATCCAGGAGATCCGCGTAAAGGAGAAACTCTCCTTCGCTGAAACTCGAAGGCGCCTCCATGCGCGCCAACAAGCGCTCCTGCGATCGGGTACGTTCAGTTCTGTTGTTGCCTCGCCAGTACCCCGGAAGGATGCCAAAACACAGACCTGGACCACGACTGCATTGACCGCCACTACCATCCGGCCGTCCATTTCAGCCACAGATATTAAACCATCTAAAGCTGGTCCAAAGGTTATGAAGTCACAAGGCACTGAGTAGAAATCGTAGCAGAAACTTCATAGGGAACATTTTCTGAAAGATCCTCCGCGTGCGCGCGGTAAGAAAAGTTCACCTTCTCCTCTTCCTCGAAGATCGCATTCCCAGGATCCTGGGCCCTTCCCTTCGAGGAGCCTTACCAAAAAGCCGGAGCCCCAAGGTTAAGCAAAAGGTTATTTTGATCCGCCCTTCTAAGTATACAGTTTAGCTCTTTTCTTCGTGGCTATCCTGACCCAGAGTTTACGTGGTGTGGGATCGCATAGGGCGGAACTGCAACGTTTATTGCGTTCCCATTCACCTAAGGCCGTGTGTTTGTAGGAGTCCAGGCTTCGCTCTCACGATCCTTTTGATCTCCGAGGGTATAATCCGGTTCGCTACAATCTTGCACCGGATGAGGGTACTCCTGCTCATGGAGGTGCGTAACAACGTTCATTTTCAGGCTCTCACACTTACGTCCGAATTGCAATCTGTTGCCGTTAGGATTCAATTACCCGGCATTTTCACTTGTCTTTGCTCCGTCTATTCGCCTCCATTGTGTACAATCGCTAACGCGGACATTCGAGATCTCCTGTCCGCTCTCCCAACACCATTTCTTCTGTTGGGATATTTTAGGGTCCATCAACCCTGTGCGGTTCGCCTAGGGCTTGTGCAAGGGTAACGATTCTTTCCAACATTTTAGCTCAGCTCATCCTCTCCATGTTCAATACGGGAAAACGTACTTTTGTTTCTGATTCTTCTCCCCACAGGGGCTCAGCTTATGTGAGTACGGGTTTGGCGTACCCGGGGTGCCCAAGTCTCTTATCGCCATATCGCCCTTCATCTCCATCCGTTCGCGGTGGGTTCGTTCTCGTGACCGGAGGACACAAGGTAGGCTCTCGTACGTTCTTTGCATTTCGTCCTATGCCGTCCCTCGCCATCGTTTCTTTCTTGTATATTCTATTTCCGACCATTTCGCAACACGACCATTCACACATTTATTTTTATTCCTCGCCGGCCTACCTTGCGTGCGAAACGACCACACATTTTTGGTTTCTTTCCCGTTTTTATTTTAGTCCTTCTTGGACACAGCCTGACGGATACCCGCGCACTGGGTGCGCAGCTGGATGAGTAGTAAATGGCGCGATCCCCACCATCCGGGGTCGTCATGTAGAGCTTGTGTTCGTATCCGCTGTTCAAGTGCAGTTCCGCGGGGGCCATTGCAAGAGCAGCTGACTTCCCACGGCGATTTGGTCCCTCTGTCTATATTCTGGGAGGTGTGGCCTTGGGGTGATACAGGTATAGACACGCCACTCACCCAAGCCTGGGTAACGCCCGTGAAGTTAGAAACCGAGGTCTGAGACGGTTGCAATGGAGGAGGATTTCTTTCGCTGTGGAGTCCTCTGTGTCCATTGTTTCGAACAGGCGCCGAAAAGCTTTGGTAACAGAGTGGCACCACCAACATCTGGTTGTTACTTAGTCATTACGACAACAGTAGAAGGACAATCGTTTTCGAAGGTGAACCCTTTTATAGTACAGAAGGGCATTGACTCTATATCTGGTTCGGTTCATCCATGCACTGGACTAAGAAAACGCTTCATTATCAGTTCAAAGTAAGTCCGATCAACAGACTAAGACCTTGTTGCGCGGTACCGTGTTCCGAGGTTACCCCATCCGTGTTGAGAAGCACGAACATTAATTTCTGTAAAAGCATCATCACCACGAATGGCCTCGATCGTATATCGGACGATCACCTAGTCGAATATCCTTCAGAAGAAATGTTGACAGCGGTTCATCGAGTGCAGGCTAAACGCGGCGGCGTGTTGCTACCCACTGGAATCCTGTTTCTTACTTACGATGTCGTCGTTCTGCGTACGAGTATTTCCGCAGGGTACGGATGTATTGCTTGAACCTTTATATTCCTACACTTCTACGTTGTTTTCAATGCCAACGTTTTGGCTTACGCAAGTTTCTTGTAAGAGTGCTGCTTTTGTCTCTGCCCCTTGTAATCAGCCCTGACATTATGGTACCTGTTCATCAGACCCATCTGCGTTAACTGCAAAGGGTCTCATTGTGCGTCATTTGATGACTGTCCACGGTACTTGGACGAGAAGGCGATCCAGGAGATCCGTGTAAAAGAGAAACTCTCCTTCACTGAAGCCCGGAGGCGCTTCCATGCGCGCCAACCTGCGCTCCTGCGATCGGGTAGGTGTAGCTCTGTTGCCTCGCCAATACCCCGAAAGGATGCCGAAACACAGACCTGGAACATGACTGCCTTGTCCGCGACTACCATAAGGCCATCCATCTATGGCACGGTCATCAAGCCATCAAAGCTGGCCCTAAAATGCTGACCCCAGAAGGTACTGATAAGAAGTCCAAACAAAAACTGTGTAAGGAAGATTTTCTCAAAAATTCCTACGCGTGTGCGCAATACGAAAAGTTCACCTTCTCCTCCTCGAGGTCGCAGTTCCAGGATGCTCCTGCGACAAGCCGCGCTCAGCGACCCCTTCACCCATTGCCACCCAGAACCGATTCTGCGAGCTTGAATCGCTTTCTGGCACTGAGCTCGTGGTCCCACTCTTCGAGGAGGCCATGGAGTCTGACCAACTCCATACCAAAATCCCGAGCCCCAGCGTTAAGCAGAAGGTTATTTTGAGCCGCCCTTCTAAGTAGACAGTTTATCCCCTTTATTCATGGCTATCCTGACCTGGAATTTACGTGGTGTACGATCACATAGGGCGCAACTGCAACTGTTATTGCGTTCCAAATCACCTATTATCGTGTGTTAGCAGGAGAACAAGCTTCGCCCTCACGATTCTTTTGAACCCGAGGGTATACTCCGGTTCGCTACGATCTTGCACCGGATGCGCGTAATCCTGGTCATGGGGTGGCAAGATATTAATGCGTAACTGCGTTCATTTTCAGACTCTCACACCTACGTCCGACTCTTACGCTGTTGCCGTTAGGCTTCAAATAATCGGGGTTTTCACTTCTCTTTGCTCCGTCTATTAACCTCCATCGTCTCCCCTCGCTAACAGGGACATTCGAGATCTCCTGTCCGCTCTCCCAATACTATTTCTTCTGTTGGTAGATTTTAATGCCCATCACCCCCTGTGGGTTTCACCAGGGGCTTATGCGAGGGGAACTCCTCTTTGCGACATTTTTGATCAGTTCAGACTTTCCTTCCTCAATACAGGTGAGCCTACTTTTCCTTCTGATTCATCTGGTATATTCTCTATCCAGCTTGCTTGTCGTCTGCAGTGGAACGTCGTCGTTAACACCTACTTCAGGGATCATTACCACTGCATCATTTCTCTTTTGTCTTACCACGTCCGGCCTTCTAGAGCACCTACCTCGCAGTTCCTTAAAGCCGACCGGAGATTGTATTCCAACCTCGTATCTATTGTGGAATATCCCTTCACTGACGTTAACCAAATGGAGCAGCACTTTAAGTCTGCGATCCTATCTGCCGTCGAACGCACAATTCCCCTTTGGTCCTCCCATTCACGGCGTATTCGTTTTCCGTGTTGGACCGAGTACTGCTGGGACGCCGTTCGTGCACTAGAACTGTAGTCAGGCTGCTTCGGTGACATCCTACGCTTGATAATTTGGTTACTTCTAAACAATCGCGCACCAGGGCTCATCGCATTGTTCAGGATAGCAAGAAGGCATTTGGGACTATTTTTTGTCGAGCCTTTTAATCGCTTCACGCCTTGTCCTGTTGTTTCGGATAAACTTGGTCGCTTCTCCGGTAAAGTGTCGCATTGTACTATGTCTGGCCTTCAGGTTTTCAATGCTACCAAAGTGGATCCGGCTGCCATTGCTAACACTCTGGGTGGTGCCTTTTAGCCGGTTTCTAGTTCTGACCATTATTCCGCCGGCTTTCGCAATCTCGAAGACCGGCTGGATTCCGTGACCTATAGGTTTCGATCTCCAAATCAGCAGCGTTATAATGAACTATTCACAATGAGTTAGCTGGAGTACGCCTTTCTTTTATCTATGCACTCCGCTCCTGGGCCGGACGGCATTAATGTCCTGATGTTAAAGCATCTTTCAGCTGACAGTGAACTCTTTCTCTTACGGGTCTATAACCGTATTTGACAAGACGGCGTTTTTCCTTTAGTTACGCGCAAAGCCACCGTTGTCCCGATACTTAAGCCTGGGAAGGATCGCCAACTACCTTCCAGCTACCGCCCTATCTCCCTCATCAGTTTTATTTGCAAGGTGATCCAGCGCATGATCAACGGGCGGTTGACATGGTGGCTTGAGTCTCAGAAACTTTTAGCGAACGCTCATTGCGGGTTTCGTCGACACCGCTCTACATTAACCCATCTGGTGTCTCTGTCGACGCATATTATGAATGGATTTCTGAGAAAGTGTCTAACACTGGCTGTGTTTTTTGACCCGGAAAAAGTTATGACACTTGTTGAAGGGGCGGCACTTTACGTACTTTTCACGCATGGAATTTCGGCGGTCGTCTTCCCATATTACTTCGGGAGTTTATGACGGACCGCGTCTTACGTGTACGTGTGGCCTCGGTTTTATCTAGTCGTTTTATTCAAGAGAACGGTGTACCGCAGGGCTCTGTATTCAGTGTCACACTTTTTGCGACAGCTATCAACCACATTGTTGATTGTATTACAGCTGGCATTTCCTCGTCCCTTTTCGTCAAGTATTTTGCCATTTATTGCAGCTCACGGCGAACCTGACTGCTCACGCGCCGTCTAAAGAGCTGTATCGACCGGCTCTACGCCAGGAGTAACGCCAACGGCTTTAATTTCTCCGCCGATAAATCCGTCTGTATCAAATACTGGTGCCGGAAGGCTTTCCTTCCGCCCTCTCTCAATCTTGGGTCGGAGGTCCTTCTGTTTGCGGACGAGGTGAAATTTTGGGGGTTAATTGTCGATCGAAAGCTGAGCTGGAATTCTCACATTCCCTTTTTAAAGAAAAGTGTGACCGTTCTCTTAGACTTTTACGTGTTTTATGTGGCATATCCTCGGGAGATGATGGACCGTCCTTCTGCGTCTTTATCGCTGATTGGTCCGATTCAAGCTTGATTACGAGTGCATTGTCTATTCCTCGGCGCGTCCATTTGTGTTACGTCGTGTCAATGACATTCACCATCGTGGCATAAGGGTTGATACAGAGACTTTTCCATTCAGTCCTGTCCCCAGTCTGTATGCTGAGGCTGCAGCGCCTCCGCTGTCCTTCAGGTGTGAGATGCTTTTGTGCAGCTATGTATGTCGATTCTCAAGCTTGCCTGATCACCCGCCCTTCGAGTTATTTTTCGAGGATTCGCTTGATTGGCATTATTCAGTTTCCTCCTGTGCACTGCTACCTCCATGGTTTCGATATCGACAGCTTCTTCGGCATTTGGAACTTACGCCAGCGCCGGCCCTTCCCAAAGGGAAACTCGGTTTCCTCTTTGGTTGCGCGTTGAGGCCCACTGTCACCTTGGGTTAACGTCGATGCTGAAGAATGAGATCCCTGCTTCAGTCTTAAGAACAGCTTTTTTAGAACCCCAGGCGCAATTCGGGGACTTTCATTTTTTATATACTGATGGTTCTAAGACTGATGATGGAGTAGGGTCTGCCTTTGTTTTTGGTGAACATAGGTTTACCTTACGTTCACCGGGGCAATGCTCAGTTTTTACCGCCAAAAATTTTTAGTGTATATCAGTCTTTTATATATATAAAGCGGTACGACTTACGGCACTGTGTTCTTTGCACAGACTCTCTGAGCGCCCTTGAGAGTATTAACGCGCTGTACACATATCAGCCACTCGTACAGCGTAAACTTGATTTCCACCCGCTTGGTGCTTCTGGATCAGCGTCTCCTTTGTGTGGATTCCGGGTCATATGGGCGTCTCTGGCAACGAGTCTGCGGATTCCGCTGCCAAAACGGCGATTTTATCGCCCAGATGCTTTACTTCCATTGTTCCCTGCACTAATCTGTGAATCCTTTTACGTGCCTGTATCCTCTAGCGTTGGCGCAATGAGTGGGCGACCCTTACGGGGAACAAGTTGCGGGAGGTTAAAACTCTCCCGTTTGTGTGGGCTACCTCTTCCCGTGCTCCTCGTCGGAAGAGGTGAGTTTAATTCGTCTTCGTATCGGACATTGCCTTTTTAGTCATAGATACCCTCTTAGTGGTGACCTCGCACCTCTCTGTGAACAGTGTGTGGCACCCTTATCGGTGCGTCACAATTTAACAGAGTGTCAGGTTTTAGCTCGATTGCGTATTCGTGTGTCTTTGCCTGTTGTCATAGCCAACGTTTTGGCAGACGACGCGCGTGCAGTAAACTGTCCTTTACGTTTTATTACTGACAATGGCTTTAGTGGGCGCATTTGATGCACTTAGCGTCTTTTAGTTTTGTGATTTGTCAGTTTTAATGGGAGTCTTCCCCCTGGGGAATTATGGCGCTCTAGTCCCTTGACTTATGCAGCTCCTGACACGTTTTGTCTTTTATTGTTTTATTTGCCATGTTAATAGTATGGTAGTTTTAGAATTTGTGGACATGTATTTTAGTGTTCTCGAGTAAGCGGGTTGGTGATCCGTTTTTTAGTTTTTGGATTTTAAATTTTATACCTGGTAAGGGTGCTGATGACCTTCGATGTTTAGCGCCCTTAAACCCCTTCTTATCACCATCATCTGATTCTTTTGGTACATTCTCTCATTTGGACATTGCCGTTTGCTCAATCCAGCTTGCTTGTAGTCTGCAGTGGAACGTTGTTGCTGACAACTACTCCAGCGATCATTATCCCTGCGTCGTGTCTCTTCTGTCTCACCACGTGCAGCATTCCAGGACGCCCACTTGGCAATTCCATAAAACCAACTGGAGTCTGTGTTCTGGCCGCGGTGCTTTGAAGAGCAGCACTTTGCTGAGATTCGCCAAATGGTGAAGCACCTTACCTCTACGATTCTATCCGCCACCGAACGCACTATAGCCTGTTCGTCCTCACACCTTCGGCGAATTCCTGTTCCGTGGTGGACTGAGGACTTTCGGGACGCCGTTCGTGTCCGTAGAGCTGCGCTCAGGTTGTTTCGGCGACACCCTGCATTTGGTAATTTGGTTACCTTTAAACAATCGCGCCCCAGGGTTCATCGCATTAGTCAGAATAGCAAGAAGACGTCCAGGGCACGTTTTGTCGAGCCTTTTATACGCTTCAGGCCTTCCTCTGTTGTTTAGGATAAACTTCGTCGCTTTTCCGGTAAAGTGTCACATTGTACTGTGTCTGGCCTTCAGGTATCCAATGCCAATATAGTGGATCCAGCTGTCCTTGCTATCACTCTGGGTGCTGTCTGTGAGGCGGTTACCAGTTCTGACAATTATTCCGCCGGCTTTCGTACTCTCATAGACCGGCTGGATTCCATGACCTATAGTTTTCGGTCTCCCAATCAGGAGTGTTATAATGAACTATTTACAATGAGGGAGCTGAAGCACGCCCTCCTTTTATCTACTCACTCCGCTCCTGGGCCGGACGGCATTCATGTTCTGATGTTAAAGCACTTTTCAGCCGAAGTAAAGTCTTTCTCTCAGAGGTCTATAACCGCGTTTGGCAAGACGGCATTTTTCCTTCCGTTTGGTGGGAAGCCACTATTGTCCCTATCCTGAAGCCTGGGAAGGATCGCCAACTACCTTCCAGCTACCGCCCTATCTCCCTCACCAGTTGCATTTGCAAGGTGATGGAGCGCATGATCAACGGGCGTTTGACATGGTTGCCGGAAACTCAGAAACTTCTAGCGAACGCTCAGTGCGGATTTTGTCGCCACCTCTCTACCGTCGACCATCTGTTCTCTCTGTCCACGCATATTATGAATGGGATTCTGAGAAAGTGTCAAACAGTGGCTGTGTTTTTTGACCTAGAGACAGCTTATAACACTTGTTGGAGGGGCGGCATTTTACGTACACTTCACGCATGGAATTTTCGCGGTCGACTTCCCATATTTTTTCGGGATTTTATGACGGACCCCGTCTTTCGTTTACGTCTGGGCTCGGTTTTATCTAGTCGTTTTGTTCAAGAGAACGGTGTACCGCAGGGCTCTGTACTCAGTGTCACTCTTTTTGCGATTGCTATCAACCCCATTGTTGATTGTATTCCAGCTTGCATTTCCTCGTCCCTTTTCGTCGACGGTTTTGCCATTTATTGCTGTTCACGTCAGACCTGTCTGCTCGAACGCCGTCCTCAGAGCTGTATCGACCATCTCTACGCCTGGATTAACGCCAACGGCTTTAATTTCTCCGCCGAGAAATCCGTTTGTGTTAATTTCTGGCGCCGGAAGGCTTTCCGTCCGCCCTCTCTCCAACTTGGGCCGGAGATACTTGCATTTGCAGAGGTGAAACTTTTGGGGTTGATCTTTGATCGAAAGCTGAGCTGGACTTCGCATATTTCTTTTCTAAAAGAAAAGTATGACCGTACTCTTAATCTTTTGCGTGCTTTAAGTGGCACATCCTGGGGATTTGATAGGACTATCCTTCTGCGTCTTTATCGCTATTTGGTCTGATGCAAGCTTGATTACGGGTGCATTGCCTATTCATCGGTACGTCCATCTGTGTTACGTCGCCTTAATGCCATTCACCATCGTGGCATAAGGGTCGCTACAGGGGCCTTTCCAACCAGTTCTGTACACAGTCTGGATGCTGATACTGCAGAGCCTCCACTGCCCTTCAGGCTTGAGATGCTTTTGTGCAGCTATGCATGTCGACTCTCAAACTTGCCTGACCACCCGCCCTTCGAGTTATTTTTCGAGGATTCGCATGATCGACAATACTTGGTTAGCTCCTCTGCATTGCTCGGTCCAGGGGTTCGATTTCGACAGCTACTTCGTCATTTGGACGTTACGCCAGCGTCGGCCCTTCTCAGGGGTGAAATGCGTTGTCCTCCTTGGTTGCGCGCTGAGGCCCACTTTCACCTTTGGTTAACGTCGATGCCGAAGAATGTGACCCTTTCTGCAGTCCTTAGATATGTCTTTTTAGAACTTCGGGCGAAATTCGGGGAATGTCATTTTATATATATTGATGGGTCTACGACTGATGTTGGAGTAGGGTGTGCCTTTAGTTTTGGTCGACATAGTTTTACCTTTCGTTTACCGTCGCAATGCTCGATTTTTACCGCCGAAGTTTTTCGCGTTTATCATTCTCTTTTACACATCCAGCGGCACTGTATTGCTTGTACAGACTCCCTGAGCACCCTTCAGAGTATTCACGCGCTGTACAATTACCACCCACTCGTACAGCGCATACATGATCTACTCCCCTCGCTCTGTGCTTCTGGCATCAGCGTCTCCTTCATGTGGATTCCAGGTCATGTGGGCATCTCAGGTAACGAGTCTGCCGACACTGCTGCAAAATCGGCGCTTTTATCATTCAGATGTTTTACCTGTGTTGCTCCCATCTCGGATTCTTATGTTATTTTACGACACCGCATCCTCTCTCTTTGGCGCGATGAATGGACGGCCCTCCGGGGGATCAAGTTGCGGGAGGTTAAACCTCTCCCGTTAATCTAGAGTACCTCTTCTCGTTCTTCTCGTCGGAAGGAGGTAATTTTAGCTCGTTTGCAAATCGGACATTTCCTTTTTAGTGATAGATACCTGCTCAGTGGTGACCCCGCACCACTTTGTGAGTAGTGTGGTGCGCCCTTAACGGTGCGTCACATTTTAACAGTGTCCCGGTTTTAGCTCCATTGCGCGTTCGTGTGTCTCTGCCTGTTGGCATAGCCAACGTTTTGGCAGACGACGCGTATGCTGTGTATTGTCTTTTACGTTTTATCATTGGCAGTGGTTTTACTCGGCGTATTTGATGCACTGAGCATCTTTTAGTTTTGTGATTTTATGTTGTCAGTTTTAATGGGGGCCTCTTCTCCCCTTGGGACATATGGCGCTCTAGGCCCTTGACTTCTACAGCTCCTGACACGTACTGTAACCTTTTATTGTTTTATATACCAATTTTATTGTTGTTTTTTTAGACTCTGATGTGTTGGTTTTAATTGTTTTAGACTAAGCGTGTTTGTGTCCCGTCTTTTAGTTTTGGGGTTTTAAATTTCATACTTTGTAAGTGCAGTGATGCCCATAGCTGTTTAGCGCCCTTAACCCCCATATCATCGTCACACTGAAGTTAAAATGCACCTTTATTTAGTAATCTTTGTGTCTTGACTGTACAGCGTCCATTTTGGATATAGACCTGTCTCTAATTTATCGTAACCTATGATGTCTCTATTTACAAAATCCGCCATATTATTTTAATGGTTCTCATACTGCACACGTATCCATTTTATCAGGGGTTTAATCAGTTAAGTACCTTGTTATGTAAAGGTTTGTAAAATCTGCTGGAATCCCGGAACCCGCTGTCAGTAAACCAGTCGTATGTTTTGGAACTGTACTTTAGTACGGAGTGTCCCTTAAACTGCTTTTCCGCTGAATGTTGAGCCTTCCTCTATCTAACAACGTAAGTTGATACGTTCGTGAGCGAAAAGTGGACTTAAAGCGCAATTCCGGCTTGAAGGGTGGCGTATCTTCTAAAATCGGTGGCGACAGCTGACTCACCTGTCATATTAAGTATGTCCCTCATCAGGAAACCAAATAGAAATAAATATTAAGTACTCTGCTCTTAAATGCTTAGTATTTTTCTTTCAAATTTCACAGCATACCACACTCAACAAACACTAGCGCTGAACTGAACACAGTTGTTAACACAAAACTGTAAACTTTAAAGTGATATACGAATTGGGAGGTGGTGATACCAAGTCATAGCGACGGTCGTGGCTTGTGTCTAGTATGAGGTTGAACACGAATGAACGAATAAAACTATAGGGACTGTGTGGCGTCACAGCAAAATAACTTTCGTGTATTAGTTTTGCAGCTAACTGGAACGCTTTATTGCATGTGGCACCGAAACATATATGCTCTAAATAGCTGTAGATGTAATAGATTGGCAGATCTGAAAGTATGATAACCACATGCTTTTTATAGTGGTTCTCAGCTAGACTCCATTTGGTAGACTGGAATAGCGGTCTGGAAATAGAAATGGAGACGAGAAAGTATATATTTCATACCTAATGCTATGAGAAGCAACCTTTTTCTTCATTTAGCTGTATTGCTTTGACAAAAGAACTGAAAATTTTAACTCGATTAATAATATAACTACGTAATTACTAATGGTTTGAGCCCGAATCCTTTTACTTCATTTTAATTACACTCAGGAGAACACAATAACATGTATTTGTTTCGTTTCATTCCCATCAGACTTAAAATCCTTAGAACGTATAACTGGTATATTTCATACCAGCTTCTTTCATTCTAAACTATTTAGTTACATTATAAAATGGTAAAATGGGTAATCCATTAAAGGTTTGATAATGAAAGCGCATAAACATGACATATATTTAAGCAGGAACTGACTCATTCATTCATAGAAGAGAGAGAAAGTGAAAAAAGGGTAGAGAAAGGACATGCCGTGGATTCTGAAGATAGATTACATTTGATCAGCGCTGATTCATTGCATATTTCATAAGAAGCTTTGAAAATGATGCCTAATGCCTAAAGAATAGGTATAAAAGCAAGCATGTACTGCCATTTGATAAGTCCTCTTTCACAGTGGCTATATGTAGGCGATAGTTGCAGAATTGACTAAGACTTTGAAATGCAATGGCACATCCAGGACTGTTTAACTACTGAGCTTGGATTTTCCGTAACGATATAAGTGCAACCAAAATAACCCCAGAAGCTCTGAAGATGCATATAAGAATCCTATTTTTAGAAGCGACAACATCCGTTCCTCAACCCCTACATTTAATTCCATCGGTTTGGTCGACTTTGGAAGCCCTGAAAATTTGCACCTTAGCGGCACCAAACCAGCTGTTATTCAATAAACTTTCGCAGCAGCTAAGTGTTAGCAGGTCATTAGAAATTTCACGTGTTAACTTCTTATGACCACAACCAGTAGCAGCAATATTATATTCCTTTCAAGTAATGTAAACATCTACTTTAACTATACTAATGGTGATATTTCCATGCACGACTCTAATAACGTTACCATTAGGTCTTGTTTTGCTACGGAGCTCAGAATTAATATTAACAACAGCATTGTCAGTAACTACCATACGCTATAAGAATGAAAAAATAAGTGATATAGTTGTAAAAACATTAGCAGTATTATGCGCAATTATAATGAGT
Source organism: Deroplatys truncata (assembly GCA_030765065.1). Lineage (NCBI taxonomy): Eukaryota > Metazoa > Arthropoda > Insecta > Mantodea > Mantidae > Deroplatys > Deroplatys truncata. The sequence continues at coordinate 401,369,694 of CM060990.1, read as the reverse complement.
GCAGTCACATACATGGCTATTATAGCATGGTTACAGAAACGACGGAATAACATGGATCGGGTGAGAGAGGAATGCAAGAGGAGTATTAATGTTAACACCACCACCTGCTCTAGATATAGCGCAACATCAGGTGGAAGAGATGGCTTTAGTAACACCCCTTGACACGTCTTGTAAAGGACGGAAGAGAATAGCACCATAAATACACGATATTTGTCAGATGGATACAAACCTTGGAAAAGTAGTACTATATGTACGCGGGACACCACACTAAAAGTTACAGAAAGAGGAAAATAATCATAATAATAATAATAATAATAATAATAATAATAATAATAATAGCGTTACAATAAGAACAGGAACCGGAATGAAGAGGCAAACATAGACATGAACAATGTAACAAGAACTAACACACTATTGCAAGAACATGTAAATCGTGCACGATGCCACAGAGACCAATAAGAAGCGCGCAAGACGAAAACAGGAAGTATTGTAGGAAGAGATGTTTGAGAATTGACAAGCGGAGACAAGCAAATCAAATGTGCCAGGTGAGGCGATACCACAGCAGGTACTCTAGTAAGCAAACATAAGGTCATGAGATTCCCGAAAGGCCGACAGGAAAACAACGGAACAGGGAAAGACAGGAAAATAAAGGGTGACACAGGATACCAATGAAGAAGTATTGTGTCGATTACGTTATAAACGGAAGCTGAAGAAAACACATAGAGTTTATAAATATTTCAGGTGAGGCTAGATTAAAACTGTTCAAAAAGCATAAAGATATACCTATTATCTCAATTGCTAGTACTATGCTTCAAGAATAACCCCCAAAAAATTTAGGCCGAAATTCAAAATGCAATTACCCTTTAAAAATTAAATACCCAGTGGTTACGTTCCTTTTCTGAGGAGTGTTCAACCCCAAAATTTTCAAGTTTCTGCATGCGCAAAACTGAACAGAAACTCATGGTTTCTATAACAAGCGCTTCATCGGAATCACCGTAGTACATAAAAGGTTCTGCCAGTCAGATGCGTGCGCACATTTTATTTCGTTTCTTTTTTTCAATATATTGGTGTAAAAAGTAAAATTGTTTTGTAGTGTTCCGCAAATATTTCTTAAATAAATAGGATCAAGAAATTGTTCAAAAAGTTTGATAGATCCACATACTAAATATAAAAAGAAGAAAAGGCTATATTGAGGTTATTTCATATAGGCCATGTGCTCCAGTAACACCCAATGCATCACAAGGAAAGGTTGGTGGCGATTTATTTATACATGTAAATACTGAAAGTAATCACATGCGGTCTTTAGATTAATAAACATTTCTTTACTGGCGTCTGCAATAAAAAGTGCTTGCTCCTGTTCCATCTTAGGAAGAAAGAGAATTTGAAACTTTTAAATGAGAATAAATATGATGATACAGTGTTCAGTTTTCATATTTTTTGTTAAGACTTTCATTTAGAAAATTTTTTAAAGCTTTACTTCTTTTAAATTAATGGGAGAAGTAATAAAACTGGCTGCAAAGAAAGTTGTATTCATCTATTTAAAACTTGTAGATACAAGTGCTGCATTAAGCAGATAGCATAAACATGGTGCATAGAATAAGTGACGTCATTAAAAATCTTAAAATCTCTAAGTAGTTCAATAACTAAAGAAAAAATCTAAGAAAATGAATTAAACACTAGTGGCTCAAACGTATTATGAATGCAAATTTGCATAATTCCAGCTGCAATACTTTTAGAGATACAAACACTACCTATGTCTCTGCATTCAGACCTACGTCTCCCCTTAATACCTACCCTAACCATTATTCATACGAACTTGTATATAACTAATTTAGGAAGGTAGCCTATGGAATAACTTAGAATAACACCTAAAACTAGAAAGCTAAGCTAGGGAAGGAGAAGCAATGTTTCACCCAGCAGATATGCCTGTAAAACTTATTAAACAGTTCCAGGTCCTCACAGGTGTGAGGAGTGGTACCAAAAAGCAGCGAGGTAGGATGATCACATGTGAGTAGCTGCACAGTTATGAAGGAAGGACAGTTATAATATTTAGTTCTCTCAACTACTGCAAAGTTCGTAGGGGTTATACAGGCTGCTCCTGCTTCAATGAAGTGTTTCCCTATTCCCTATTCTTCTCTATTCTCTGTCTCCTCCGCTGGGAAAGGCGGAGGAGAGCGATTACATGAGCAGGACAACCATAGGAGTAAAATGTAACACAATATCTGCAATTTGAGGGAGGAGTTATCCCAAGAGGATAATCCAAAATTCGCTACCATAGTAGCCTCAAGAGATAGCAGCTATATATATATATATATATATATATATATATAGGACCTAGAGAGAGTAAGCAAGTAAATAAGGGTAACTGATTAAATATCCACAAAGAGCAAATTCGGTATAACAGAGAAAAGGCAAACCAGGGCTGCGTCACTTTTACAAGAGTGCCGAAAACGAAAGCAGCAGGGACACTAAAATCTCAGAGTAAGCGAAATGCGCCCCATAGGAGTCGTTAGCAAAAACAACTAGAAGAAAAGAGCAGGTTCAGGAAGCCCAGAACGCCATAGATGAATTACCTATGATTAAAGCGGAACTGAAACCCTTCCAATATATATGGCTGCAGCGTGTAAAATCCGCAAAGTTAAACGCCTAAGAAGTCATTAAAGGCAGAGAAACGCACAAGAAGAATAGAAAGTTATGCTATAAGGTAAATAAGATATAAGGCAGGGACAAAGTAGAAACCAACAATACATAAGACATGCTGAATCAGGACGAAGAGACCGAGGGATATCCACTGATAGGAAAATTGAGGAAACACATAATTTTTAGAGCAAATAGGTCGCTGTTGAAAGGCATCCAGTAAAGACGCAGGGGAGAAGGAAGCGAAACAAATGAGACCTGGTTATTCAGCCGAAATAACGAGGAAGTCGAGAGGTCACACACACCAGATTAAGAAAACGAAAATTGTAACCTCCGAAAAGGAGTCCGTAAATATTGTAGATAAAGAGTAAGGGACTTGCTATTGGATTGTGCAAGATCAGCAAGAAATCAAAGAAAGAAACGAAGAGCTGTAAACATAATTATACCGTGTACTTCAGCAAGCGACATACCAAAGACAGGGGTAGGTTTCAGTTACATTTTGGGCAAACAGACTTCATAATTGTATGAGAAAGCGTTTCCTGCGAGTTAAACGTGCAAAATTGTTAGGCAGTGCATTCTTGCGGCCTAAGAAGGAAGCACCCTGCAGGGTAGAAGATAACCTTAAATCAGCAACCTCTGAATCTTGATACCACGCCCCTCATCCATGTTTGGGAGGCAGCGCGCCATGGAAGTGGAAGGAGCCGGAAGAGCGGCGACATCTATGGTCAAATAGGAAAAATGGAGGAGGACGAAATACAATGGAGAAGGATAACTATAGGAAGAAGAGATAGAGAAAAACGAAGTGGAGCGGATCATAAAGCGGCCGAGCAGCATATGATGTCCCAACGAAATCAATACGGGACCTCGCCCCAAGGGAACCCCAGGGGTCAAGGGTAGCCAAGAAAAATCCAGAGAGAGATCCACGAAAGAGATCCCCCTTCCACAAACTCGTCACTGACCACGTAGCCAGTAGGTTTGGAAGGTGTCTCGGAGAGGTTCAGTAATGGAACACCGATATCAGATTTTCTGACGTTCTTTCGACCACGGTACGGAGTACGCTTACTTGCGGAATATGAATCTACGCTGGACATCATTCTTGGGCTCTATGGTCAGCGCGCCAGCCTGGCCGGAACTTAAAATTCCGCGGAGGCTGAGGGGTCCGTAGCACCCAAGTCTAGGAATGTAGCAAGGTATAAGTGTGTTGGATATTTAATCATATCAAATTAAAGTCACAGAGGAGACCGCCACGACACCCAATACAGAACGTCTCCACCCCACTCAGGGTCACAAATAGTATTTCTATAACCTATCAATAAGAAGCAACGTCACTTCCAGGCAGTGGCTCAAGGTATGGGCAGTAACTCTACCTGCAGTTCTCATTATCAACGAAAGCCTCACCCTGTTCCGAGCACTCCCTTCAGGCGATTGCTGTACTTTTAAGTCTCCTCCCCGTGCAGCATCCAGTATTCTCCGGGTCATTACAATATGTCATACCTTATATTCCACTTAGTAAATAGACTCTATGACATGCTAAGTACTTTCTCCAGAGAGGGGAACTTGAAATGGGCCACAAAATTAAAAAACCAATCCGAATAACCCTTATTAGCTTATTTGTACTAAACGCCGCATCACATAGAAGATTATAACCATGTTTCCGTTAAATTTTGTATTTACGAGTTTCCAGTGGTATGAATGTTTATGATTTTATACAAAATTTTCACCACTATTATTCCGGTACCTAATTCGACCACCACGTGAGTCAGTACTGTTCCTATAGCATCAAAAGCGAAAGAAAGACGCGTGTTTTTGCATACCGCTAAAGCTTTGAAGTATGTTTTAAATTGTATTACCAACTAAGTTACAGCTGTATTAGCGAAAGTCATATAAGATACACCTGCAAGATAGAGCAAAGGGAGATGCAGAGAAAGAAATGCGATGGTAGAATTGAATATCGAGTGGAAAATAAGAGAGGGGACGAAGAGGCATGGTGAAGGAGTGAGAACATGAGGGGAGTGCCTTAGAGCAGAATCGTGGCATATAAGGTGATAATGTGGGTAGAGATGCGGATTTCATTAGTTATTATAATTGCTTTAATTTGCAACACTTAATAGGCTACTGCGCTGTTGTACAATAAATAGAATCCAAGAACTAAATTTTAGAGTGTGGCACGCATAGCGCAACTAGAATATTCAATATTTCATGTTTAGCCCTTCATCCTGAGATTAAGGCGATTGAAAGCCCATAAGAAAGAATATAAAAAAATTAACTTTATGTTTGACTGCACTATTATAAATGGCCGTATAAAATCATTACTGTTCTGTTTTCAACACATATTAGGATGTACCAACATAGCGTAGGGGAATCCATCGTAAAAAGTAGACTTCACGCTGTCCAAGTTCGGCAACATGGATATGCCGGAAATATAAGCGAAGGCCGTAATAGAAAACTATAATGAAAGAATTAAACGGATGCAATCGAATTTGAAGCAAGCAATATCAGAAATGTGCATCAACACTCAGTGTTAAATTGAAGCCATGAGGAACGCAAACTTCCTGTAATGCTATTGCCGTCATCTTCCTGGATTCGAAGTTATTATAATAGGAGTAGAATGGCGCAGTATGTCTATGACTATAAGGCTGAAATCATCATACAATAATATATGGTGTACTATGGCGTGCTCCGCGACTAGCAAGAATGATTCAAACTTAACAATATATCTTATAATTCACTCGGAGAGAAGCAGGAATAGATGTTAAACTGGCACAAAGTAGTAATTATATTTTTACATCTAAACAACAAGTTTTTAAGTACAATTTGCAATGGTGTGAATAGTAAACTTCAGGTTGAGATCTGGACTAATACATTAAAATATTTTCTTTTGCCATGCAAAAGCAGCACAAAAGATTCAAGAGGATTAACTGCTGACGAAAAAAGCATAACATTTTCTGTTTTTGCGGTTAGATAGTAACAAAAGGCCTCAATAACATAAACTACCGAGCAAGAAGACTACACTTTTCTTTTGGTTGTAGAACGCTAACATAGGATCCTAAAGAAGGTAAACTGCCTAGGAATAAACCATAAGTTATCATTCAACTATCATTCTCATTCGCGCAAACCGAAACTTCACTTTTCCCGAAATGACTATTTCATGCTCAGTTGCTCAAGTTTGACAAGTGGCTTCTAAATGACGCTGTGAATTTTTAGCATCAGCTTAGATGGAAATATTTCTTGGTAACGAGATAGGAGAAACCTAAAGATGCAATTACAGCTCCTTAAGTTCTGAGCTTCCTCTAAATATTTACGATACACTCCAGTTATACTTTGGAATACCAAATCGACAATTTTCTTGGGGAAATGTGTGAGACAGAAGTTAAGCAATACATTAGACCACGTGATAAACTTAAGTCCAAGAAACATCAACCCTCATAAACCTGACAGCCAATGAAGCTTTGGTTCTTCTCTTATCTGATAAGGATTGCTTTGTGGCAGGTGCCGTTTCCCATTAGGTTCAATGAATTGCTGGATGTAACAGAGTTTCCAGATTATTGTATTCCCAAGAGTAAAACCAGGAGAAATGGTGCCGATTTTTTGGCTTTTGTTGGACAGAGCATAAGGGAGCTATATTTTCTCAAGCCGGATGGATACCTGCAGCTGCACATGGGTTCATGCTGTAGAGTGAACCAGCAAAAACCTTTAAAATAGCTCTTAGTCCTTGGACACATGTTTAGAGGTATAAAGAAAATCGTTAAATAAAAACCAGAAATAGCCATACAAATAATGGCTTAAATACTCCCATCTCCGTCACATTACCATCCCTGTATAAGGTCATCTTCTTTCAGGTTCCTCCCTCCAGAGTATGTGTAACTAGCAAACAAAATGGTTCGTCTCGGTTGTGTTTAAAACACATGAAAGGGGATTTGGGGTCATTAGTCGACGAATTTCTGAGAAAACTGCCCGTTTTTAGTTATAGGATTACTTTGTTGCGGTAGAGATTTGTGTTGGTTCATGAAAACCGATGCTATGCGGATATGTTTGAAGCGTGTTTCTAAAAGTCTAAAGCGTACTTTTAATAATGCCAGAAAACAGCACTAGTGTCCTCCAGGAAATAAACCTGTCAAGTCCTCCGTTAAAGATAAAACTTCAGAAAATCGTTTGGGAAGGCGGCTTCGACTTATGAACATTTCCCATAAACGATTTTATAACAGAAAATCCTTTTGTAGGGAGTTAAAGCCTCAAATTTTTAAACGAAACAATTGCATATGTGGTTTTATTGTAGAAAGTCATTTTGTTTTCGTTCTTACGTTTTACTGAAGGTAGTAATGCATGTTGGGTAATACAGGTGCGTGTGTTTTTACTTAAGTTATTTGGCTTAAAAATAAAAATTGCGAAAAATGCCCGTTCACAATAACTCAACGCTGGACCTTTCAGTGCTTGGTAAAAGAGATATCAGAGAACATCTAGACACTGTTCAATAACAACATTTTAAGATATAATAATGTCGGAAAAAAATCCGTAACAATCGGTTATCGAAAACTATGTACGAAAGTGCGATGGAAAAATAACGTCCAATGGCCTTCAAACATTTTTTTAGACCCTCTTTTACTACTATGTTACTTAGCGTCCCATTCTATATCGGCCGTGGAAGACCGGAAATTTTGCTAAGAGGCCTCTTTTTCAGGCTTGAGGTTCTTTTACGTGTTGTAAATATACTACACGGGACCACCGGCTATACTTCCCTTCCAAAGGAAGCCATGCTAAGGAGTCTTACATCCGAAAAAATCCATACCCTCCGCCGGGTTGAGCCAGCGACTTCGGAAACTAGAGGCTAGCATGGTACCTCTAGACCACGGAGGACGACTCTAACGGCCTTGGCAATGCTCTCCAATGAGAAATTTATGGTTACGCAATATGTGGATGTGAATGAGAGTGCGATCAACACCTTTTCACCAAAACAGGAAAGAAGTGGGGATCTCCGCTACATTTAGCAGCAACAGCATTCGCTTCTGTATTTCTGGTTTTAGCGAGTATTCCATTATAATTGTGCAATGATTTCTTCTGTTCACTCCCGCAATACGTTAGCATCCATGGATGCGGAACAAATGGCTATTTGTAAATGTAACTGTTGAAAATTAAAAATGTTTGCCCCATAATCAAGTTTCATCAATCGCCATTATTGCTAACACAAGCTTTAGCCCTTGGATATCAGTTCCATGGGACCTTAAGTACAATTCATAGACAAGGAGTGGAGTCATAGGTTTTATACCATCCTGGAAATGCTGTTATATAATTCCAAGTATGTTTGGTGTTAGCATACGCTAGAACAGTAACCTTAAAGAACGTCATATCTGGATTCCAAAAACATAGGAATCGATGCATTTAATCGCAAGTGTTGCTTACAAAATGCTTTGTCCCATCAAGGTTCACTAGAACTGCGATTGTAGGCGTCGATGAATTTGTGTCCTAAACGTCGCAGGAAAGCAGTTAACCACAGTCTGAACCCTCCGGCCTACAACAGTCTTCTTCCCTTTCAGACTCTTAAAACTTCAATGGGCCATAACCTGAATTTTCAGGCCTACACCGGTCAGCTTTTTCAGTATTTTAAAGATATATAAGCACAGTTTGGGCATATCAGTCACCATTTTTTCAAGGATCAATAGGAATGACTGCTTAATAACTGATTTTCCTTAAAGAAACTTTCTCGTCATAAAGGAAATTGTAAAAGACTGAAAAAGGGGAAATACGGAAAAAATGTTCAATATTAAGCATTCAAAGTTTGCATAAATTCATAACTGTGTAGTAACTCAGAAACTGGAGATGGGGGATAGCAAATCGACATGTCTTCATCTTAATGAGTCATATGCATTTAAAAGAGGATGGACGATTGAGTGAAATACATGAAATGCCACATATGGATCCACGAAGGCTATATGGGATGGAAAGATGGCTAACTGTACCTATACATATAGCTTCTATATCTTAAAAACTAAAACTGATATCACCCTGTCTCGCCTCATTGAGAAAGGATCTGTCCTGTGTATGAGCGGAAACTGTATTTTGTAAAGACTTTTGTCATTTTTAATAAATTACGTATAAAACTAAATACTGCAATGGTAATAACGGCATTAGGTATATAACACTCCGTGGTTTGTGTAGATATAATTTGTTATATTAAGTATACTAGAACATAAACGTTTTATTCAATTTGCTTTCTCTATTAGCTCCTAGTAGGTAAAGGAAGTGCGATATTGTATCTAAACGTTGGATGTCAAAATTTCAACAGAAATGAATGTTTTTGGGTGCCTTGAATAAGTAAAGCATTTTCCAAAACAAAAAAAATTACACGCGCGTGAGTAGTAGGGAAATGACAGAGCTGGCTCAGTTAATTTATGCATGGCTATTCATATGCAAATGAGCTCCCCCACCTCCTCCCTCCCCCACCTCCTCCCTCCCCCTCCCCCCGCTGTGCCTTGGTAGTTTTAGCTGCACCTGCGGTCGTAAATCATGTTGAGTACAATGGAGGCTTGACAGTTAAGTAATTAAGGCTGTCAATCAACTGTCAAAACGAACAAAGGGGTCATAAATTTAAGGTTCTGTAACAAAGGCGAGATGTTTTTCCTACCCATTCCACATCCGGCCACTTCTGCACCTGGTCAGTTACCCGCCCCCACTTCCATTGTGTGTGTCGAACACGTGGCATACTCGTTCCACTAGCTTTTAACAAAAGAACAATGCTTAACCTTCAGCTGTCAAAATGAACAAAGCCCATGATGAATTAGGGTTGTAACAAAGCCTGACCCTTTCCATTGTGTAAGAGATTCTATTGTGTGTGCCTTTCTATTGTCCGATGCAAGCATTCTTTAGAAAGACCACCTGGCAACCCAATAACAAAGCCTGACCCTTTCCATTGTGTAAGAGATTCTATTGTCCTTGGCAAGGCTAGTTTAGAAAGACACCTGCAGCGTTCCCATTGTTTGGCCACCTGCTAGTTTAACAAAAGAATTCGAGGGTTGTTTTATACTCGTCCTGTCCTTGTTTGTGTGAAAGAGAGAGAAACTTGTTTACCAACTCTGCGTGACGTCATACTTTAGAAAGACACCTGCTCCATAACAAAGCCTGACCCTTTCCATTGTGTAAGAGATTCTATTGTGTGTGCCTTTCTATTGTTCTGTGCAAGGCTAGTTTAGAAAGACACCTGCAGCGTTCCCATTGTTTGGCCACCTGCTAGTTTAACAAAAGAATTCGAGGGCTGCTTTATACTCGTCCTCTCCTTGTTTGTGTGAAAGAGAGAGAAACTTGTTTACCAACTCTGCGTGACGTCAGGTCGGCCATCATGATTTTGCCTGAGGGAGTTCTCCCCGATGTTTTACGACCTCCTACGAATATATCCGAGCATAGTTAACAAGCATTCTGTTTCAGCCAACGACTCCGAAAAGCATCTAATATACATTTCATTACGTGCATTAAACCTCTGAGTGATATCCATAGATCGGTGTTCGATTCTTACTGTAATCAAAAGTTTATTGCTAATGAGAAATTAATGATTGATATTATTATATCATTACCCTAATTAATAAAAGTGCGTTCAGAGAATTCTAGCTCGAGTCTTACCAAGTGAAACTCTAATGCGTAATAACTATTAAACTATGCACCAACAGATTAAAAAATGTATTTATCAATTATAATTTAATTTTTTATACATTATTACCCTAATTAATGAAAGACCGTTCAGAGGGTTCTAGCTCGACTCTTACCAAGTGAAACTCTAACTCGAAATAACTATTAAACTATGCAAGACCAGATTGAAAATGTATTTAACAAATATAATTTAATTTTTATACATCATTACCCAAATTAATGAAAGGGTGTTCAGAGGGTTCTAGTTCGAATCTTACCCAACGAAACTCTAATGCTTAATAAATATTAAACTATGCAAGGTCAGATTAAAATGCATTTAACAAATATAATTTAATTTTTATATATCATTACAATAATTAATAAAAGGGTGTTCAGTGGGTTCTAGATCAAATCTCTAATGCTTAATAAATATTAAACTATGTGAGTATTGCGCGGCCAGATTAAAACGTGTTTAACGACTATAATTTAATTTTTATATATCATTACAATAATTAATAAAAGCTTGTTCAGAGGGATCCTAGATCGAATCTGCGAAACTCTAATGCTTAATAAATATTAAACTATGTGAGTATTGGGCGGCCAGTTTAAAACGTGTTTAACAAATATAATTTAATATACACGACATTACAATGTTTAACGAGCTGTATTCTTAGGAACCAGAGGTCCGTAGTTCGAATCCAACCCTGTGAAACGCTATAATAACTATTAAGTTATTGAAGCAGCGGGCGGTCGGATTAAAATTGCATTTAACAACTATAATTATTTATATTAAACCCTGATGCATACTTAGATATCTCGATGCCTAGACAACATTCTTTCTTCTTCTCCTCTCTTTTTCTTTCTATCTATCTCTTTCTTTCTCCACGACTTGTACACATTCAGGGGTTCACATATACACGAGCGCTTGTACACACATCAGCAAACATACACTGGTGCACGCATGCAAGCACATACACACACGCACATGTAAGTACACACACGCAAGCACATACACACACGCATATACATACACCAGCACATACACACACACATGCACATACATACAACAGTACACACACACACGCACATACATACACCAGTACACACGCATTCACGCACCTCATGCGTATACATACATACACCAGTGCTCTTACACTCACGCATTCACGCACCTCATGCGTATACATACATACACCAGTGCTCTTACACTCACGCATACATATACATGGACACACACACACACGTACAAGCACATATGCCTGTTCACTTACAGCCAACAGCACCAACCCACAAGCGCACACACCAACTCACGCGCATGTCCTGAATGAAAAGAGACAAAATGATGCAATAAAAACTAATTATAGCTCGGGATGCAAGGCTCCATTTACGATTGCTCGAAACCGGTCTTCTAATAACTCCAAAACTAATTAAAATAAAGACAGTAAATAAACTTTATTACTTTTATGCCATTAGCTCCTTTCTTGTGCATGTATATTAGAGTCCAGGTGTCATGGGTTCGATCCTTAACTTTAAATCTCAATTATCTCAGAAACTAGCAGGGATTAAGGTGCGGACCAAAGCACGATTTTTAGTTCCTAAGATGAACAATTAATGCTTTATATAATTTCCAATCAGTGTCCCTAGCTCGAATCCCGATCTTTCAGTGACTTCCTTAATTTTTCACTGTGTTCTAGAATATATCACTTAGATCAATGTTGCAACTGCATACAGGTCTTTTAAACACATCAAACTAATATTATAAATAATTTTGTTTCTGGCGTTCTGAGTTCGAATACCGATTCAATGAAGTTTACTTATAAATTTAATAACAGTAAATAATTAAGACAAAGGTACCAAATAAACCTATTACGTTTATGTCATCAGATAATATCTTGCGGGTGTATATTAGGGTACCTGACGTCCAGGGTTCGATCCTTAAGTTTAAATCTCAATTATCGCAGAAACTAGCAGAGATAGAGCTGTAGACGAAAGCATGTTTGATAGCTCATACAATGAACAATTAATGCTGTATATAATTTTCAATCAGTTGCCCCTAGTTCGAACCCCGATCTTTCAATGACTTCACTGATTTTCCTCTGTACTCTAGAATACATCACTTAGATTGATGCTTTAACTGCATGCAGCTGTGTGAGAGAGAGCGAGAGAGGGAGAGAGAGAGCGAGAGAGGGAGAGGAAGTGAAACAAGCAGGGATAGAAGTGCTGAGGGCCTCTGCGCATGCGTAGCAAGAGATGATGCCATTGGCTGCAATAATCACGTGACGTGTAAGCATCACAGCCATGATGACGTGCAGGCATCGCCTGGAGGGGGTTTAGATCCCTATATAAACAGACATCTGTCCCATGTTAGAACTGTTGTGTACTTATTAACTTTACATTCAAGTTTTAAAGAGCTTTAAAAGCAACGTGAGCTACAGGCCGTCTACACATTCAGCACATATCAAAACGGGGCAATGCAAGGTGAGTTTTAAATAACTATACAAAATCACTGTTGGCTTTTACAATACATTTAATTTTATTTAAACGTTACAGTACATGAAAGACGATTCGTTACAAAGAGCATCATATTTTCTAATCTGTGCTTTACATTCACATGGATTTCACTGCATACTCTTCTTCAGTTCACATGATTTTCGCCACACATTCTTCTTACATAAACATTCATACGACTTTCCCCTCATTCTTTGTTTCCCTATACACTCACATGATTTCCTCTACTCATTCTTTATTCCACCTACAGGTTCATGCTCTGTTAACATTCACATGACTTTCTCTTCACATTCTTTGCTTCCATTAACATTCACATGATTTTCGCCACACCTTCTTCTTACATAAACATTCATACGACTTTACCCTCATTCTTTGTTTCACTATACACTCACATGATTTCCTCTACTCATTCTTTGTCCCCCTGCAGGTTCATGCTTTGTTAACATTCACACGACGTTCTCAGCTCATTTCTCTATCGCCATTCACATGATCTTCTCAACACATTCTTCTTACTTAAACATTCATACGATTTTCCCCCTCATTCTTTGTTTCACTATACATTCGCACACGATTTCCTCTACTCATTCTTTGGTTCTCTGCTGGCTCATCTTCAATGAACATTCACATGATTTCTGTACTTATTCTTTATTTCTCTACACCCTCATAGGCTTACTTACAAAACATACACACCCTAGTTCTTCAACTTGAATAATGTAGTGAAAATAATAATTCATGACAATGTCTGTTACAGATTGTTTAGCTGATAGACTTAACAAGATGGTGGAAGAGCGTAGTTTCCTACCGACTCGCCGAGTTCAAGATCTCGAAATAGGTCTTAACTATGAGATAAAGTCCTTAAAGAGAGTTCAAACAAGATATGGTACCAGGATCGTATCTTCGCTGGAGGATTGTCAAGTGTTCTTGCCAGAGCGCTATAATTCGTTAACCGATCAAGAGATTGCAGAAATACCTGGGAGCGTATACCTACAGTATAATGGCATGGCAGAGAAGGGGAAATTTAAGACATGTAAATTGTCTTTTTTACACGCAAAGAAGGTGCGTAGAAGTGTCAAACTTAAGTATTGAATGTTCTCCCATTTCACAATGAAAAATTCATAAATAAAACAACTGACTCATTGATATTACATATAAAGATACAAAAGATGCATATTATAGAATTTTATAAAAAATTAACGAAATTACAATATCACATGCTTGAGTTTAATTATATCTAGCGCATTGAAATAACTCTAAATATCCGAATGTTTATACAAATCTTTGTGCTTCTTTTTACATGTGCCATATGCTTCATTTTACATGTATCATAACAAAAAATGTAATTCTTTCCAGGTTGCCTTTACTTGACCAAGATAGTTTTCTAAGACTTTCATTGTGCAATGTTTCAGGGTGTGCAATAAGAGGAAGAAGAAGAGGAATAGCCTGCTGGCATGCAAAGGATGCTAACGCTATGGGAGGGTAGAATACCTACAAGAAACATTTCGGCAAGAAACGGGTGCTGAGACATCTACATCACCGAAACACATTAAGACAGGATCCTTATATAACATTACAGGGTATACAATGAAAAAATAGGGTCCATTTTGTATACAATTCAATGCATGGCTGAGAGTTAGCTCGAACTAGTCTCCCTATATTCACTGAAATTAAGCATTGTGAGCAATAATTTAAGTGACTGTGAAAATACTTTAAGTAATGGTGAAATGTGTGTCCTAAAAGACTTGAGCCCTGTATACATTAACAGCATTAAGGCTGTTTGCCACGCTGGAATACAAATTATGAAAATAAAAAGACTTTCATTTAAATAATAACGAAATTTGCATAACCTGCTGTTACAAGTGTAATGGCATATACAGAAACAATGAGTCGGACGAGAAAGTGATGGAAATGTAAGATAAATAATAACAATAAAAGAATTAAGGTATGCTTTTACATAGTGTTTTTATTCATTAAAAATCCTTGCATTCCTAATGAAAAATAAATCATTACAATGATTAGTTTAAGTTATATCACAATGATCAAAAAGAGAACCTTCTTTAGATGCATTACTCGATCTTAAGTCAGAGCACCAAAAAATGACAAATCACGGCTTCTCCATTTTAGATGTGGTGTCACTATTCAGGTAAATTCATGTAACACAACAGGTTGAGTATGCAGATCCGTGGTCCTAAATGGGTGAAACAGAGTCTTATCCAGCTTAACAGTCTTGAGATCTCACCATCAGAAAGTCGAATCACAAGCCTTCTCCACTCGATGAGCACAGGTTTAACAACAGCATTCTCTTCAACCTGAGACGATGTAAAGTATATAAATGTTCAACTTGACAAGGGATTCTAATTTCATCATTAGAGTCCAGAACTGATGTATTATATGGTGAAAACACATGTTCCTCTTCTTAGCGATCTTGTCGTCGAATCTCGGTAGCATTGAAGATGCCCATGATTATAGGATTCTGAAGCCCAAAAACTGTAGGAACTGCTGATTGCGTGATGTTAACCTGATGGGCGTCAAGGGCAGAGCATGATGTGTGCGTCGAATCATTCCATTATTATATCCTCGACGTCGTTGACTTCTTCTAAAATCTATTGGCATTGCAGCGGATGTGAAGCCTTATGCTTATATCCTTGTTTCTAAAGGCAATGATATTGCTGTTAGGCTCCCCTGTTTGCTCTATGAAGCGGATGTTTATGAACAACAGGTAAAATTTGATTTGATGGTTCCTGTGAAATACGTTATCCAGCCGTAACAGATGGGAAAACTGGTAGATGGAGTGTTCACTTTTACTATAGAGGAAGGAGACTGATGCAATACTGCGCTAAATTCGTATGATGCTCAACTTAAATATATTCACTAGGAAATCAGATTCAGACAGCTGATTAGATGGAATAACTTTGTCACTGAAGGGTCGCAGAACGTTCCTATAGAACAATCACTGGAAAAAATCAAGAGTGAAAGGACATTTTAATGACATTTTTATTATTATTATTATTATTATTATTCACTGATCTAATAAAGAAGACATTCGCATCCTAATATGAGGAATCTTTCTAACTCTTTCATGGTTTTGCAAATGCTAATCACGCTATAAAACCACCCAGCTTTAAATCCTGAATAATGTCGTTAATCGCATCGGAAAAGTCATTTTTATCTGGTGTATGAAGCATCATGAGTACCCTTAGCATGTTTACCAAATCATTAGGATCGGTGTAGCGGTATAGCATCTCCTCTGTATTCGCTTTGGATATATCTTCTAATCTAGGTGAGTTGTCACTAGTATGCTTGCTTTCATTGGTGTGCTTATTCAGAGCTTCCTCATTCAAAGAAACTGCTCTCATTGCCTCATCAGTGGTAGCTCTTGGCGTTATTACAGGGTCGCTTGAACTGGCTCCAAGCACAATACATCTTGAATCCCGCTCTTCGGGACTTGAGAAGATTTCAGGATCTCGTTTGGGTGTTGTAGTCAATGCACAGCTGCCCATTGCTTTACAGCATCGTCTCCTATGTTGCTTAAGCCTTGAAATTGTCCTGTTTTTTAAAGTTCTATTACATATGCAGCACTTAACAAAGCGATTACTCCCCCCTTGGGAAATATACGAAAAATCAAGATTCTCGTAAATTGACTGTAATTGACCGTCTTTGTGAGTGTTCATGCTCAAGCAGTATATATAAACTAGTCAATGTATACTGTAGATGTTGAATTCGTATACGATAACACGAGACTGAGCTATTTTTTAACATTTATGTATTTATATATGTACTCAGGTTTTGATGCATATAAACAGCCATGTCCGAATTAGACTAAGCAAAATATTGTAGCATTCGCACATAATAGTTGTAATTCCGTTAATTATAACTATCTCATTAAGCACAAGCAGATTCAAGTAGCTGGAAATGGATTCATAGAGGTAAGAGTACAAGTTTTCTTGATAGTTAGCACAGAGAATGCGAGAGTTAAGGGAGATAATGGTCATTTTCCCTTTGCAGGTCACCTTTTTCCCTTTGCTGGCCACCTTTTCCCTTTGCTGGTCACCTTTTTCCCTTTGCTGGTCACCTTTTTCCCTTTGCTGGTCACCTTTTTCCCTTTGCTGGTCACCTTTTTCCCTTTCCTGGTCACCTTTTTCCCTTTGCTGGTCACCTTTTCCCTTTGCTGGTCACCTTTTTCCCTTTGCTGGTCACCTTTTTCCCTTTGCTGGTCACCTTTTTCCCTTTGCTGGTCACCTTTTTCCCTTTGCTGGTCACCTTTTTCCCTTTCCTGGTCACCTTTTTCCCTTTGCTGGTCACCTTTTTCCCTTTGCTGGTCACCTTTTTCCCTTTGCTGGTCACCTTTTTCCCTTTCCTGGTCACCTTTTTCCCTTTCCTGGTCACCTTTTTCCCTTTGCTGGTCACCTTTCTCCCTTTGCTGGTCACCTTTTTCCCTTTGCTGGTCACCTTTTTCCCTTTGCTGGTCACCTTTTTCCCTTTGCTGGTCACCCTTTTCCCTTTCCGTGTCACCTTTTTCCCTTTGCTGGTCGCCTTTTTCCCTTTCCTGGTCACCTTTTTCCCTTTGCTGGTCACCTTTTTCCCTTTGCAGGTCACCTTTTTCCCTTTCCTGGTCACCTTTTTCCCTTTCCTGGTCACCTTTTTCCCTTTGCTGGTCACATTTTTCCCTTTGCTGGTCACCTTTTTCCCTTTCCTGGTCACCTTTTTCCCTTTGCTGGTCACCTTTTTCCCTTTGCTGGTCACCTTTTTCCCTTTCCTGGTCACCTTTTTCCCTTTGCTGGTCACCTTTTTCCCTTTGCTGGTCACCTTTTTCCCTTTCCTGGTCACCTTATTCCCTTTGCTGGTCACCTTTTTCCCTTTGCTGGTCACGTTTTTCCCTTTGCTGGTCACCTTTTTCCCTTTGCTGGTCACCTTTTTCCCTTTGCTGGTCACCTTTTTCCCTTTGCTGGTCACCTTTTTCCCTTTGCTGGTCACCTTTTTCCCTTTGCTGGTCACCTTTTTCCCTTTGCTGGTCACCTTTTTCCCTTTGCTGGTCACCTTTTTCCCTTTGCTGGTCACCTTTTTCCCTTTGCTGGTCACCTTTTTCCCTTTGCTGGTCACCTTTTTCCCTTTCCTGGTCACCTTTTTCCCTTTGCTGGTCACCTTTTTCCCTTTGCTGGTCACCTTTTTCCCTTTCCTGGTCACCTTTTTCCCTTTCCTGGTCACCTTTTTCCCTTTGCTGGTCACCTTTTTCCCTTTGCTGGTCACCTTTTTCCCTTTCCTGGTCACCTTTTTCCCTTTGCAGGTCACCTTTTTCCCTTTGCTGGTCACCTTTTTCCCTTTGCTGGTCACCTTTTTCCCTTTGCTGGTCACTTTTTTCCCTTTGCTGGTCACCTTTTCCCTGAATGGGTTACATGATGGGAACGTATATAACGTTGACATGAAACAGTTTTCCACTAAGTTCACATCTAAAGTCGCTTTCAAAGTCTAACATATCAATAGGCTGTGAGCATTCTTGTTTCATCCTCTCTAGCTTGACAGCTAAAGTAAAATAAATCGCTCTTAATGTATATACGCTAATGAGAAAGTATAAAAGAACTATCCTGAATAAAAATCGATTAGTATAACGTGGTTAAGCTCGCAAGAGGTTTCGGTTTAATTAACTCTCTCACTAGCCTGCAACCATTGAAGTACATTTACCTGGTTACATAGGCTGAGGAACTGTGGTAAAGCTAGAGAAAAATTAAAGATAGGAGACCCTGGAATCATTCCGTTAGACGATTCGTGTAATCTTAGCGGCATTGCCAACGCTCAGCATAAGGTCTCTGCTTCGAGAAACATTGCTGCCAAGATCTGACTGAAACGACTTGGAAAAGCGTGCAATCTGATGTTACATTAGGTGAAAAAGTTGTCAGCGTGACTAGTAACAGCAATTATGAAGGGAAAGGTAGCTCCAGGTGCAGTAACCATGAAGAAGAGACGAGGAGGATTTCTACCTCTCATACCAATTATTGCAGCTCTAGGCGCTGCTGCTGGAGGTGCAGCCCAAATTGCCTCAGCAGTAAATAAGAAAAAGGCAGCAGATAAACAACTTGCCGAAATGATGAGGCATAAGAGAGAAATTGAGAGAAAGGTATCTGTTGGCAGAGGGTCCAAAAAGAAGATACGAGGAGGATATCTACAGCTCATACCAATTATTGCAGCACTAGGAGCCGCCGCTGGAGGAGCATCACAAATTGCTACAGCTGTAAATACGAAAAAAGCTGCGGATAAACAACTTGCTGAAATGATGAGACGTAACAGAGAAATTGAAGCAAGAGGGAGAGGTTTTCGAGTGAAGAAGAATAAGGGAAGAAACACAGAAACGAAGAGGAGACAGAGCCTGAAAGGGAATTCAAAAACCTCTGGCAGGGGGCTATACTTGTCCCGGAAAAAACATTGAGTAACATAGACCTGGACTTGCACGCCCGACGTTTAAAGATTCCTCATATTAGGATGCGAATGTCTTCTTTATTAGATCAGTGAATAATAATAATAATAATAATAAAAATGTCATTAAAATGTCCTTTCACTCTTGATTTTTTCCAGTGATTGTTCTATAGGAACGTTCTGCGACCCTTCAGTGACAAAGTTATTCCATCTAATCAGCTGTCTGAATCTGATTTCCTAGTGAATATATTTAAGTTGAGCATCATACGAATTTAGCGCAGTATTGCATCAGTCTCCTTCCTCTATAGTAAAAGTGAACACTCCATCTACCAGTTTTCCCATCTGTTACGGCTGGATAACGTATTTCACAGGAACCATCAAATCAAATTTTACCTGTTGTTCATAAACATCCGCTTCATAGAGCAAACAGGGGAGCCTAACAGCAATATCATTGCCTTTAGAAACAAGGATATAAGCATAAGGCTTCACATCCGCTGCAATGCCAATAGATTTTAGAAGAAGTCAACGACGTCGAGGATATAATAATGGAATGATTCGACGCACACATCATGCTCTGCCCTTGACGCCCATCAGGTTAACATCACGCAATCAGCAGTTCCTACAGTTTTTGGGCTTCAGAATCCTATAATCATGGGCATCTTCAATGCTACCGAGATTCGACGACAAGATCGCTAAGAAGAGGAACATGTGTTTTCACCATATAATACATCAGTTCTGGACTCTAATGATGAAATTAGAATCCCTTGTCAAGTTGAACATTTATATACTTTACATCGTCTCAGGGTGAAGAGAATGCTGTTGTTAAACCTGTGCTCATCGAGTGGAGAAGGCTTGTGATTCGACTTTCTGATGGTGAGATCTCAAGACTGTTAAGCTGGATAAGACTCTGTTTCACCCATTTAGGACCACGGATCTGCATACTCAACCTGTTGTGTTACATGAATTTACCTGAATAGTGACACCACATCTAAAATGGAGAAGCCGTGATTTGTCATTTTTTGGTGCTCTGACTTAAGATCGAGTAATGCATCTAAAGAAGGTTCTCTTTTTGATCATTGTGATATAACTTAAACTAATCATTGTAATGATTTATTTTTCATTAGGAATGCAAGGACTTTTAATGAATAAAAACACTATGTAAAAGCATACCTTAATTCTTTTATTGTTATTATTTATCTTACATTTCCATCACTTTCTCGTCCGACTCATTGTTTCTGTATATGCCATTACACTTGTAACAGCAGGTTATGCAAATTTCGTTATTATTTAAATGAAAGTCTTTTTATTTTCATAATTTGTATTCCAGCGTGGCAAACAGCCTTAATGCTGTTAATGTATACAGGGCTCAAGTCTTTTAGGATACACATTTCACCATTACTTAAAGTATTTTCACAGTCACTTAAATTATTGCTCACAATGCTTAATTTCAGTGAATATAGGGAGACTAGTTCGAGCTAACTCTCAGCCATGCATTGAATTGTATACAAAATGGACCCTATTTTTTCATTGTATACCCTGTAATGTTATATAAGGATCCTGTCTTAATGTGTTTCGGTGATGTAGATGTCTCAGCACCCGTTTCTTGCCGAAATGTTTCTTGTAGGTATTCTACCCTCCCATAGCGTTAGCATCCTTTGCATGCCAGCAGGCTATTCCTCTTCTTCTTCTTCCTCTTATTGCACACCCTGAAACATTGCACAATGAAAGTCTTAGAAAACTATCTTGGTCAAGTAAAGGCAACCTGGAAAGAATTACATTTTTTGTTATGATACATGTAAAATGAAGCATATGGCACATGTAAAAAGAAGCACAAAGATTTGTATAAACATTCGGATATTTAGAGTTATTTCAATGCGCTAGATATAATTAAACTCAAGCATGTGATATTGTAATTTCGTTAATTTTTTATAAAATTCTATAATATGCATCTTTTGTATCTTTATATGTAATATCAATGAGTCAGTTGTTTTATTTATGAATTTTTCATTGTGAAATGGGAGAACATTCAATACTTAAGTTTGACACTTCTACGCACCTTCTTTGCGTGTAAAAAAGACAATTTACATGTCTTAAATTTCCCCTTCTCTGCCATGCCATTATACTGTAGGTATACGCTCCCAGGTATTTCTGCAATCTCTTGATCGGTTAACGAATTATAGCGCTCTGGCAAGAACACTTGACAATCCTCCAGCGAAGATACGATCCTGGTACCATATCTTGTTTGAACTCTCTTTAAGGACTTTATCTCATAGTTAAGACCTATTTCGAGATCTTGAACTCGGCGAGTCGGTAGGAAACTACGCTCTTCCACCATCTTGTTAAGTCTATCAGCTAAACAATCTGTAACAGACATTGTCATGAATTATTATTTTCACTACATTATTCAAGTTGAAGAACTAGGGTGTGTATGTTTTGTAAGTAAGCCTATGAGGGTGTAGAGAAATAAAGAATAAGTACAGAAATCATGTGAATGTTCATTGAAGATGAGCCAGCAGAGAACCAAAGAATGAGTAGAGGAAATCGTGTGCGAATGTATAGTGAAACAAAGAATGAGGGGGAAAATCGTATGAATGTTTAAGTAAGAAGAATGTGTTGAGAAGATCATGTGAATGGCGATAGAGAAATGAGCTGAGAACGTCGTGTGAATGTTAACAAAGCATGAACCTGCAGGGGGACAAAGAATGAGTAGAGGAAATCATGTGAGTGTATAGTGAAACAAAGAATGAGGGTAAAGTCGTATGAATGTTTATGTAAGAAGAAGGTGTGGCGAAAATCATGTGAATGTTAATGGAAGCAAAGAATGTGAAGAGAAAGTCATGTGAATGTTAACAGAGCATGAACCTGTAGGTGGAATAAAGAATGAGTAGAGGAAATCATGTGAGTGTATAGGGAAACAAAGAATGAGGGGAAAGTCGTATGAATGTTTATGTAAGAAGAATGTGTGGCGAAAATCATGTGAACTGAAGAAGAGTATGCAGTGAAATCCATGTGAATGTAAAGCACAGATTAGAAAATATGATGCTCTTTGTAACGAATCGTCTTTCATGTACTGTAACGTTTAAATAAAATTAAATGTATTGTAAAAGCCAACAGTGATTTTGTATAGTTATTTAAAACTCACCTTGCATTGCCCCGTTTTGATATGTGCTGAATGTGTAGACGGCCTGTAGCTCACGTTGCTTTTAAAGCTCTTTAAAACTTGAATGTAAAGTTAATAAGTACACAACAGTTCTAACATGGGACAGATGTCTGTTTATATAGGGATCTAAACCCCCTCCAGGCGATGCCTGCACGTCATCATGGCTGTGATGCTTACACGTCACGTGATTATTGCAGCCAATGGCATCATCTCTTGCTACGCATGCGCAGAGGCCCTCAGCACTTCTATCCCTGCTTGTTTCACTTCCTCTCCCTCTCTCGCTCTCTCTCTCCCTCTCTCGCTCTCTCTCACACAGCTGCATGCAGTTAAAGCATCAATCTAAGTGATGTATTCTAGAGTACAGAGGAAAATCAGTGAAGTCATTGAAAGATCGGGGTTCGAACTAGGGGCAACTGATTGAAAATTATATACAGCATTAATTGTTCATTGTATGAGCTATCAAACATGCTTTCGTCTACAGCTCTATCTCTGCTAGTTTCTGCGATAATTGAGATTTAAACTTAAGGATCGAACCCTGGACGTCAGGTACCCTAATATACACCCGCAAGATATTATCTGATGACATAAACGTAATAGGTTTATTTGGTACCTTTGTCTTAATTATTTACTGTTATTAAATTTATAAGTAAACTTCATTGAATCGGTATTCGAACTCAGAACGCCAGAAACAAAATTATTTATAATATTAGTTTGATGTGTTTAAAAGACCTGTATGCAGTTGCAACATTGATCTAAGTGATATATTCTAGAACACAGTGAAAAATTAAGGAAATCACTGAAAGATCGGGATTCGAGCTAGGGACACTGATTGGAAATTATATAAAGCATTAATTGTTCATCTTAGGAACTAAAAATCGTGCTTTGGTCCGCACCTTAATCCCTGCTAGTTTCTGAGATAATTGAGATTTAAAGTTAAGGATCGAACCCATGACACCTGGACTCTAATATACATGCACAAGAAAGGAGCTAATGGCATAAAAGTAATAAAGTTTATTTACTGTCTTTATTTTAATTAGTTTTGGAGTTATTAGAAGACCGGTTTCGAGCAATCGTAAATGGAGCCTTGCATCCCGAGCTATAATTAGTTTTTATTGCATCATTTTGTCTCTTTTCATTCAGGACATGCGCGTGAGTTGGTGTGTGCGCGTGTGGGTTGGTGCTGTTGGCTGTAAGTGAACAGGCATATGTGCTTGCACGTGTGTGTGTGTCCATGTACATGTATGCGTGAGTGTAAGAGCACTGGTGTATGTATGTATACGCATGAGGTGCGTGAATGCGTGAGTGTAAGAGCACTGGTGTATGTATGTATACGCATGAGGTGCGTGAATGCGTGTGTACTGGTGTATGTATGTGCGTGTGTGTGTACTGTTGTATGTATGTGCATGTGTGTGTGTATGTGCTGGTGTATGTATATGCGTGTGTGTATTTGCTTGCGTGTGTGTACTTACATGTGCGTGTGTGTATGTGCTTGCATGCGTGCACCAGTGTATGTTTGCTGATGTGTGTACAAGCGCTCGTGTATATGTGAACCCCTGAATGTGTACAAGTCGTGGAGAAAGAAAGAGATAGAAAGAAAAAGAGAGGAGAAGAAGAAAGAATGTTGTCTAGGCATCGAGATATCTAAGTATGCATCAGGGTTTAATATAAATAATTATAGTTGTTAAATGCAATTTTAATCCGACCGCCCGCTGCTTCAATAACTTAATAGTTATTATAGCGTTTCACAGGGTTGGATTCGAACTACGGACCTCTGGTTCCTAAGAATATAGCTCGTTAAACATTGTAATGTCGTGTATATTAAATTATATTTGTTAAACACGTTTTAAACTGGCCGCCCAATACTCACATAGTTTAATATTTATTAAGCATTAGAGTTTCGCAGATTCGATCTAGGATCCCTCTGAACAAGCTTTTATTAATTATTGTAATGATATATAAAAATTAAATTATAGTCGTTAAACACGTTTTAATCTGGCCGCGCAATACTCACATAGTTTAATATTTATTAAGCATTAGAGATTCGATCTAGAACCCACTGAACACCCTTTTATTAATTATTGTAATGATATATAAAAATTAAATTATATTTGTTAAATGCATTTTAATCTGACCTTGCATAGTTTAATATTTATTAAGCATTAGAGTTTCGTTGGGTAAGATTCGAACTAGAACCCTCTGAACACCCTTTCATTAATTTGGGTAATGATGTATAAAAATTAAATTATATTTGTTAAATACATTTTCAATCTGGTCTTGCATAGTTTAATAGTTATTTCGAGTTAGAGTTTCACTTGGTAAGAGTCGAGCTAGAACCCTCTGAACGGTCTTTCATTAATTAGGGTAATAATGTATAAAAAATTAAATTATAATTGATAAATACATTTTTTAATCTGTTGGTGCATAGTTTAATAGTTATTACGCATTAGAGTTTCACTTGGTAAGACTCGAGCTAGAATTCTCTGAACGCACTTTTATTAATTAGGGTAATGATATAATAATATCAATCATTAATTTCTCATTAGCAATAAACTTTTGATTACAGTAAGAATCGAACACCGATCTATGGATATCACTCAGAGGTTTAATGCACGTAATGAAATGTATATTAGATGCTTTTCGGAGTCGTTGGCTGAAACAGAATGCTTGTTAACTATGCTCGGATATATTCGTAGGAGGTCGTAAAACATCGGGGAGAACTCCCTCAGGCAAAATCATGATGGCCGACCTGACGTCACGCAGAGTTGGTAAACAAGTTTCTCTCTCTTTCACACAAACAAGGAGAGGACGAGTATAAAGCAGCCCTCGAATTCTTTTGTTAAACTAGCAGGTGGCCAAACAATGGGAACGCTGCAGGTGTCTTTCTAAACTAGCCTTGCACAGAACAATAGAAAGGCACACACAATAGAATCTCTTACACAATGGAAAGGGTCAGGCTTTGTTATGGAGCAGGTGTCTTTCTAAAGTATGACGTCACGCAGAGTTGGTAAACAAGTTTCTCTCTCTTTCACACAAACAAGGACAGGACGAGTATAAAGCAACCCTCGAATTCTTTTGTTAAACTAGCAGGTGGCCAAACAATGGGAACGCTGCAGGTGTCTTTCTAAACTAGCCTTGCCAAGGACAATAGAATCTCTTACACAATGGAAAGGGTCAGGCTTTGTTATTGGGTTGCCAGGTGGTCTTTCTAAAGAATGCTTGCATCGGACAATAGAAAGGCACACACAATAGAATCTCTTACACAATGGAAAGGGTCAGGCTTTGTTACAACCCTAATTCATCATGGGCTTTGTTCATTTTGACAGCTGAAGGTTAAGCATTGTTCTTTTGTTAAAAGCTAGTGGAACGAGTATGCCACGTGTTCGACACACACAATGGAAGTGGGGGCGGGTAACTGACCAGGTGCAGAAGTGGCCGGATGTGGAATGGGTAGGAAAAACATCTCGCCTTTGTTACAGAACCTTAAATTTATGACCCCTTTGTTCGTTTTGACAGTTGATTGACAGCCTTAATTACTTAACTGTCAAGCCTCCATTGTACTCAACATGATTTACGACCGCAGGTGCAGCTAAAACTACCAAGGCACAGCGGGGGGGAGGGGGAGGGAGGAGGTGGGGGAGGGAGGAGGTGGGGGAGCTCATTTGCATATGAATAGCCATGCATAAATTAACTGGGCCAGCTCTGTCATTTCCCTACTACTCGCGTGTTTGTCGATTACACCATCACTAAAATGAAATTTCGGTATTTAAGTTCAGTATATTCCAAAGATGGAACAAGTAGATTTTTAAGAAAACACCCACCCACACTACCCTTTATATGAAAATCCTTTCATTGTTTCTTGTTTTTTAAACGCGACTGCAAACATATTGATTAAAATCAATTCTAACATTTTCATGAAAAAATAAAGTTATGTTGAATTTTCTGGAACCAGCTTGTAAAATCCTTTTCTATAGGATGGAATTCTGTATAACTTTTAACCCAGAAGAAATAGACGAACCTTACTATACAGGAACTTAGATCTCTTTAAAGCACAGAATTTATATTTATACTATATTTTAGTGCACTAAACCATTTTCGAGATTTCAGTTCTTATTGTTATGACTCATTCAACAATTTTGTCATTTCTGAGGTGCTGTTAGCATTCCGTTTCTCGTGATGTTACCCAAAGATTATGAAACATCTATGTCAGCATAAAACGACCCGCTTTTAAATACTTGGTTGCCGTTTCGGTATCCTGTGTTGTTCTTGACCCAATAACGAGAAGTCTAATGAAATGATTTCTGAAAATGTTTATTTCGATTAACATGAAGTAAATGAAAAAATAAAATGTTGCAAGATTGGTTTTTAGAAGCTATATAAACAAACGATATTGAGTAGAGACAAGATTTTTCCTTAGGTGCTCCGTCCTACCCCATGTTCTTCTATTACCGTGGTCCATGTATTAAAGAAAGCAAGGCAAGCTTCCAGACTTTGAATCCTGTAAGTTATGTTTATCAGATACGCATAAAGTTTTATGTGCTATTGACTTGTATAACTTTCTTCTCATTTTCATTTGTTACAACCATCACCACAAAGGTCATCAATGTAGCTCTCAGGATGATTAAATAAGTCCATTGAAGTAATGGATACATAGATTTTCATAGTTTATATTTTCTGTTATTTTTAATCCAGTGGCGTACTATCACTGCATTCCTGTAGATACATATAACCAAGGTGAGGGAAATTAAAGTACTTACCTCCATCACATTATCGCTGTACATGTACTGACGTCATCGTGTAGGGGAATTTCCCATGGCGAATCACGTTTACGTAGCTGGATCTGAAAGAGGTCAACCATAATACACGAGTTAATACTTTCCGTGCCACCTTTTACAATAAAAATATAAAACAAAATTAAAGATAACAAACCATTGGCTTATGCTTGCATTATTAAGCCACGTATCATTTTCAGTCAATAGTAGTGCATTTGGAAGCTTCACAGACAGTTATTCATAATTAGAGGTTAAGTCGGTACAAGTAGAACTAAAGGTCAACTGCTTCTCCTGGTACTGGAGCTTCTATGCAGGTTATACCGAGAAAAACGGCATCCCGAAAAACAGAGTGATGGTACTACCTAGATAAAACCCTTAAAATGAGTATGCTGTCAGCCAGTGTAGCGTCTGGACGTGTTTGTACATTCTCCTTGCCGTGATTCCGAGATAGGCGCTCAGTAGTCAGTGAGTTAAATATGCTTTGCCTCAAAAGCTGAGTACTGCACAAATTTACTTAGAAATTTCTAAGTATACTGGTTACTTAACAGTGCACAGAAATAGAAATGGAACTTTACCGGCGAGTGAATATATTGGAATCAAATTCCTAATGAGGCATCCAAACCGTCTGCTTACGAAATACATAAATGGATTGTTGATACAATGATGCTTATTGCAGATCAAGTGCATACATTGCAATTACAAAGCACAGATTCTGCAAGCTTCTTGGTTTCCCTCACGCGGTACAATAAGTTGCTACTTGAATATCAAGGCTGTAAGCAGCTCCATTATGACTGTGAGGTGGAGGCTGTTGACCTCCAGAGTTTTTAAAGTGCTTGTATTTAATGTGCCAAATGGTGTACGATTCGACGAGTACTGGTGTTCTTGACCACTTCAGTCGAATTTGCTGTATCATAATTGGCATTGGAATCCGCACAAGTTACGGCTCCTGGGAGTATGAGCTGTCATAATGGACATAAAACGGCACATGCCTGTTTATTTTAGCACGGGGTTTACACCTGTTCCATCAGTTATCCAGGAAAAATTTATGTTTGCTTCATTCGCAGTCACCTCGGTCATCTGAAGCACTATTATAAAGGGGTTTTATTGCCTTGCCACTTTGACTATACAAGAGGAAAGTATTGCTTGGTGACGTTGTTAAACAGACCTTTGCGACTCACCGGGTCAATTCCATGCCTACTGAGCCTCAATAAAGGAACAAGTGCCTGAAAATGACCAAGATGTTTTGAAGGTGTTGGTTGTCAATCCGCAGGACGTTCCTCGAGAAGCCACGCTGGAACGTAACAATGTTGACGTATATAATACTGGTCCTATTTCGATACCGGGTGGGGCAGAAAGGGTAAACCCAGTGCTAAAAGTTACGACCCGAGATTCCTCCATTTAAGACAGAAATGGTAATGCGGGATAACTCTCTCAATAACGTTAAATCGCAGAGAAGGCAATCCGGATATCCACGTATAAATAGGCTACGACAATCGACCATAATATCGGCTCCACCTTAACAGGGTGACCGAGACTTGATGACATTCATATCACCAAACGGCCACTCATAACGAAGTCAGGAAGCACACTTACAAGAAGGAAAAGCACTGATGGCCTGAAGATCTGTCATTGGACGTTGAGGCATGTTGCCGATTACGACTTATTTAAATACATCCATGTGGTGTGTTTTGTGTTCTGTATTATCTTACGTATTTAATTAATATTTGTACCACTTTTATCGTTAACTCTGTACGCAGTCTGTCGAAACAATAACTTCTCACGAAGTTCCTGCACGATTGTGACGTGGTTGTGTTACCCCTATGTACAGCATTTCAGTTTGCTGGTACTGAATTATTCGTCGGTCGTTAATCACGGTTATTCTAATAGAGAAAGTACGATGGCATACCACGGTGGGCCAGCAGTTCAGTTTATTCACAAACACACGCGTGGAAGAATAATCTACATGATGACTACTACTGGAACATTGTTAATTCATATCTAATTAATGGAACCAGCAATAAATAGGGGAAGTTTAGCAAATCGTAGCACAAGAGTTGCTATTTTATTTCCGGCATTCGTATAACCCTCAATTTTAGGTGCAGATATCAAAATGGTCCTGCATGCAAAAAGCAGAGAACAATTTACACTCCGTCACTTAACTTACAAGGCCCTTGCACTAAATTTCAGCTCCTAGAAGCTTAAGAAAGTTTTTATGGCATATATTGCATTTTATCCACCAATTTTCTCGCTAATCGACATATTGTATGTGAATCAGCATAAACTACAACACGATCTTAAGCGCTGTAGTGAGTTCTGCTTCCATTAGTGACCACTAAGCGCTAAGATTGCAGTTGAAACTGAACCCTTACGTATATAGAGACATACGTAGATATATAATGATTTATATACCTATAATTTATATACGGTTGTTTTTGAAAGCTCTTCAATATGCTAAATCCCAAAAACGCCAGAATATACGCGGTTTTATCACACACTGACAGAAGAGCTATTAGTGAAGCAGCGTAGGTGTTCAGTGGTCAACAGGTATGTTCAAAATGTAACACAACTCCATTTCGGCTTCGAATCCAAACTTATGTGTGGTCTTAAGATACACTCCGGCAGGAGCTCCATCGCTGAAGTTGGAAAATAGCAGCAACGGAAAAGTTCAAAGGTATCTATCAATCTTCCTTAAAATAAGTAAGAGGAAAATCAATCGTAATCGGTTTTGACCTGATATATGGTACACTATATAGTGCTATGGTATTTTCTTATGCTGTACCACTTATCTCCTGCCAAGATGTTTTACAGCAGGGGTATGCGAATACAATGCACGTACTTGCAATTGCCCAATTAAATGATTATGGGTGGTGCAACGTGGTTGGTATATATCTCCCCTTATGGGTTGGCTTACGATACACGGAGCATTGTATCAACGAATTCGCCAAAAATGTGACGCAAAAACTCTTAAAAAGTAAATAGTGCGCATCAATAGGATTCTTTAGCCGAACGGTTACTTCAACCAGCTAATCTAATAGTTTAAAAATGAAAGGAATAAGAATTAAAAGGAGCAAAAAGGAATATCAAAGCACAGAAAAGAAATCAAAATTAGGCTTTCATCCTTTACGTAGATGGAGTGACAATTAGGATATAAAACTGCTACAGAGTCATAAAATAATAAATGTCAGATAAAAATCTAAAATTCACTATACGCCCAGTTAGAGATATACTCTATGTGAGTTTCTTATACAGAATAGTGCTAGAAAGCGTAATATTTTTAAACATAAAAGTTCACATAATAGGGAAGGTGGAAAACTCCTTAATGAGTCATGGAGATCATTATTGACAGAAAATAATACAGTTATCAGCCACTAGTACCATGACCTTACTTAGCGGCATAAAATTATATGGGTGCAAGAAACTGGCGGCAGTGAGCAGGAGAATCCCTTTAACATGAAGGGCAAAGCGTCAGCAGCTAAATCAAATGTGACGCGGCCTTCACGAAAGGCAATCAGGTTTTCACGGACAACGACCATGGTAGCCTGCAACTTCATTTTATGGTGGTACTGTTTCGGAACTAACAACATCTGAAATGTGTAACAGGAGTTTTAATGTTATGTCATAGCTTCTTCGCTCATATTAATTTTAAAGGTCTAAACTGTAACCTCTTGGAAATTGACCTTTGAATTCTACAATGAAAATTCTAGGTATTGCCTTCTATTCCCATTTGTGAATATCCTGAAGCTGAACTGAAAGTCCATTCTCAACACGGTTCGACGTACGCTGTATAGACACCTCAAGAGGGATATAAAAATCATGCAGTAAATTTGGAGTGTGAATCTATTCCTACTGTCAAAAGCCTGGTATATAGCATAAGTACCACAGTTTACTGAAGCCAAAGAACTGAATTAGCTATTATCTTTGGATAGATCACATTTATAGAATTGCGAGGTATCAATCATTATGGACGATCATTACAAAAGGGGACCAAGCCTATTTCTTGTAAACCGCAAAAGCAAAGCGTAGTTTCTGAAAACGGCTTTGCTATTACAGGCCTTAAGAACTGTCCCGTAAACTGTTACTATCAGGGACAATATCAGTTGTGTCTACTAAAACCTAGTATTCCATTTTATGTGGATACAGTGGTACTTATCAACTGATCTTTTAATTGGCTTGGCCTTGATGATTTCCAAAGCTATTCACTATACTCTGATAGGAAGTAAACACAAAGCTCACTATACCATTTGCAATCATCCTAGTATACTGTGGTGATGGGTGATTTTTAAATCGTCAAGCATTCCTGGCTGACAATAGCCTATAAAGTGGTAAATTACATCATTCCTACTGAATAGAAGATATAGCAACATAACATTGTGCCCCCGAGGGGCTCGCCTTATGTGAGAACGGGTTTGGCGTATCCGGGGCGCCCGAGCCTCTCATCGCCATATTCGTTCCTTCATCGTCGTCCGGTCGAGGTGGGTTCGTTTTTGTGACCGGGGGACAAAAGGTAGGCTCTCGTGCGTTCTTTGCATTTCGTTGCATGCCGCCCCTCGCAATTGTTTCTTTCTTGTCTGGTCTATTTCCGACCATTTCGCACCACGACCATTCACACATTCCATTTTATTCCCCGCCGGCCTACCCTGCGTGCGAAACGCTCACACATTTTGGCTTCTTTCCCCCTTTTATTTTAATCATCCGTGGACACAGCCTGACGGATACCCGCGCACTCAATGCGCAGCTGGGTGAGTGGGTAATGGCGCCATCCCCACCACACGGGGTCGTCATGTAGGGTACGTGTTCGTATCCGCTGTTCAACTGCAGTCCCGTGGCGGGGTAACTGCATGAGCTGCTGGATTCCGACAGCCATTGGTTTCCTTTGTCTATGTTCTGGGAGGTGTGACCCTGGGATGAGATAGGTATAGATAGGCCAATCACCCAAGCCGGGGTAACGCCCGGGAACTCAGAGCCCGAGGTCGAATACGGTTGCAATGGTGGAGAATTTCTTTCGCTATGGAGCCCTCTTTCTCCACTACTAATAATAAGCGCCGAAAAGTTGTAACAGAAGTAGCACCATCAACATCTGGTTGTTACTTAATGATTACGCGAACAGAGGAAGGTCAAACTTTTTATAAAGGTGAACCCTTTTATTATCCAAGAAGGCATTGACGCTATTGCAGGTGCGGTTCAGTCCTGCACTCGCCTTCGGATTGGTTCATTCTTGGTTCACACCAAATCCGAACAACAGAGTAAGTCCTTCTTGCGAGCCGCGCTTCTCCACGCTATCCCATCTGTGTTGAGAAGCACCGCACCTTGAATTCCTGTCAAGGCGTCGTTACCACCCATAGTCTCGAGGGTATGTCGGACGACGAACTTGTCGAATATCTTTCTGATCAAAAGGTGTCAGCTCTTCATCGAGTGCAGGCTAAACGCGAAGGCATTTTGGTACCAACTCGTACCCTGTTTATCACCGTCGATGGCGTCGATCTGCCCACGAGTTTTTTAACAGGGGACGAGCGTATTGCGGTGAGTCCTTACATTCCTAGACCTCTGCGTTGTTTTAAATACCAACGTTTTGGGCATACGCAAGCCTCATGTAAGAGTGCCGTTACCATCTGTGCATCATGTGGCCAGCCTTCACATGACGGTACCTGTTCAACAGTCCCCGTCTGCGTTAATTGCAAAGGGTTCCATTCTGCGTCATTTGCCGACTGTCCACGGCACTTGGACGAGAAGGCGATCCTGGAGATCTGGGTAAAGGAGAAACTCTCCTTTGCGGAAGCCAGGAGGCGTTAACATGCGCGCTAACCTTCGCTCCTATGATCGGGTACATTTAGTTCAATTGTTACCTCGCCTGTACCCCGGAAGGATGCCGAAACACAGACCCGGACCTGACTGCATTGACCGCCACTGCCATCTGGCCGTCC
Organism: Deroplatys truncata; assembly: GCA_030765065.1. Taxonomy (NCBI): domain Eukaryota; kingdom Metazoa; phylum Arthropoda; class Insecta; order Mantodea; family Mantidae; genus Deroplatys; species Deroplatys truncata. The sequence continues at coordinate 401,336,680 of CM060990.1, read as the reverse complement.
ATTTATGGCATTGTTATCAGGCCATCTAAAGCTGGTCCTAAGGTACTGAAGTTGCAAGGCACTGAAAAGAAGCAAAAGCAAAAAATTCGGAGAGAAGATTTTCTAAAACACCCTCCGCGTGCGTGCGGTAAGAAAAGTTCACCTCCTCCTCCTCGAAGGTCGCAGTACCAGGATGCTCCTGGGACAAGCCGCACTCATCGGCGCACCTCGCCCATTGCCACCCAGAACCCATTCTTGGCGCTGAAATCGGCTTCTGGCTCTCAGGGCGTCGGCCCTGCCTTTGAGGAGGCTATGGAGTCTGACCAACGCTATACCAAAAGCCCGAGCCCCAAAGATAAGTAAACATTTATTTTGAGCCGCCATTCTAAGTAGAAAGTTTATCCCTTTTATCCATGGCTATCCTGACCTGGAATTTACGTGGTGTACGATCGCATAGGGCGGAACTGCAACTTTTATTGCGTTCCCATTCACCTATGGTCGTGTGTTTGCAGGAGACTAAGCTTCGCCCTAACGATGGTTTTGATCTCCGAGGGTACGCTCCGGTTCGCTACGATCTTGAACCGGAGGAGGGTACTCCTGTTCATGAAGGTGTCATGTTATTAGCGCCTAACGACGTTCATTTTCAAACTCTCACTCTTACGTCCGACTTGCAAGCTGTTGCCGTTAGGCTTCACTTACCTGGCTTTTCTTTTCTGTTTGCTCTGTGTATTCTCCTCCATCGTCTCCCTCACTCACGAGGACATTCGAGATCTCCTGTCCGCTCTCCCGAACACTGTTTCTTCTCCTGGGAGGTTTTAATGCCCATCACCACCTGTGGGGTTCACCAAGCGCTTGTGCGAGCGGAACGCTACTTTCCGACATTTTTGATCAGTTCAACCTCTACATCCTCAATACAGGTGAACCTACTTTTCTTTCTGATTCTTCTGGTACATTTTCTCACTTTGACCTTGCAGTTTGCTCAATCCAGCTTGATAGTCGTCTGCAGTGGAACGTCGTCGCTGACACCTACTCAAGCGACCATTACCCCTGCATCGTTTCTCTTCTGTCTCACCACATCCAGCATTCCAGTGTACCTACCTGGATATTCAGAAAAGCCGAATGGGGATTTGTATTCCAGCCTCGTGTATTTTCAGGACCAGCCATTCTCTGACGTTAACCAAATGGTGCAGCACCCTTCGTTTACGAATCTATCTACCGCCGAACGCACGGTTCCCCGTTCATAATTTCACCCTCGGCGTGTTCCTGTTCCGTGGTGGAACGAGGCTTGTCGGGGCGACGTTAGTGATCGCAAACCTGTGCTGAGGGTGTTTCGATGATGTTCTAATATGCGCCAGGTCTCGTCGCATTATTCAGGATAGCAGGAAGGCGTCCTGGACTTGATTTGTCGACTTTAATCGCTTCACGCCTTCCTCTTTTGTTTGGGAAAAAGTTCGTCGCTTCTCCGGTAAAGTGTCACATTGTACTGTGCGTGGCCTTCAGGTTTCAAATGCCAAAATGGTGGGTCCGGCTGCCGTTGCTAACATCTGGGTGCTGCCTTTGAGGCGGTGTCCAGTTCTGGCCGTTATTCCGCCGGCTTTCTCACTCTCAAAGACCAGCTGGATTTCGAGACCTATAATTTTCGGTCTGCGAATAAGGAGTGTTATAATGAACTTTCACAATGAGGGAGCTGGAGCATGCTCTTCATTGTTCTAGGCACTCCGCTCCTGGGCCGGATGGCATTCATGTCCTGGTGTTAAGGAACCTTTAGCCGACAGAAAATCTATTCTCTTACAGGTCTAAAACCGTATTTGGCAAGACGGCGTTTTTCCTTCCGTTTGGCGCGAAGCCACCATTGTCTCTATTCTTAAGCCTAGAAAGGATCGCCAACTACCTTCCAGCTACCACCCTATCTCCATCACCAGTTGCACTTGCAAGGTGATGGAGCGCATGATCAACGGGCGGTTGACATGGTGGCTTCAGCCTCAGAAACTTCTAGCGTACGCTAAGTGCGGATTTCGTCACCACCGCTCTAGCGTCGAACATCTGGTCCTTCTGTCGACGCATATTATGAATGGATTTCTGAGAAAGTCTCAAACAGTGACTGTGTGTTTTGACTTAGAGAAAGCTTATGACAGTTGTTGGAGGGGCGGAATTTTACGTACACTTCACGCATGGAATTTACGCGGTCGTCTCCCATATTTCTTTGGGAATTTATGACGGACCGCATCTTTCGTGTAAGTGTGGGTTCAGTTTTATCTAGTCGCTTTGTTCAAGAGAACGGTGTACCGCAGGGCTCTGTACTCAGTGTCATACGTTTTGCGATTGCTATCAACCCCATTGCTGATTGTCTTCCACCTAGCATTTCAGCGTCCCTTTTCGTTGACGATTTTGCCATTTATTGTGGTTCACGACCAACCTGTCTGATTGAACGCCATCTCCAGAGCTGTATCGACCTCCCTACGCCTGGAGTAACGGCAAGGGCTTTAATTTCTCTACCGAGAAATACGACTGCATCAATTTCTGGCGCCGGAAGGCTCTTCCTCCGCCCTCTCTGCATCTTGGGGCGAAGGTTCGTCCATTTTCAGACGAGGTGAAATTTTTGAGTTGATATTTGATCGAAAGCTGAGTTAGACTGCGCACATTTCCTTTTTAAAAGCAATGTGTGACCGTTCTCTTAGTGTTTTGTGTGTTTTAAGTGGCAATTCCTGGGAAGGTGATCGGACCGTCCTTCTGCGTCTTTACCGCTCTTTCGTCCGATCCAAGCTTGATTACGGGTGCATTGTCTATTCATCGGCGCGTCCGTCGGTTTTATTTCGCCTGAATGCCAAACACCATCGTGGCATAAGGTTTGCTACAGGGGCCTTTCCAACCAGTCCTGTACCTAGTCTGTATGCTGAAACTGCAGAGCCTCCACTGTCCTTCCGGCGTGAGATGCTTTTGTGCAGCTATGCCTGTCGGCTCTCTAGCTAGTCTGACCATCCTCCGAGTTTTGTTCTGAGGATTCGCTTGATCGGCAATATTGAATTAGCTCCTCTGCATTGCTCCCTCCAGGCGATTGATGTCGACAGCTTTTTCGGCATTTGGACGTTACGCCAGCGCCGGCACTTCCCTGGTTGGAAACACGTTTTCCTCCATGGTTGCGCGCTGAGACCCACTGTCACCTTGGGTTAACGTCGATGCCGAAGAATGAGACCCCCTCTTCAGTTCTTAGATCCACGTTTTTAGAACTTCAGGCGCAATTAGGGGACTTTTAGTTCATATATACTGATAAGTCTAAGACTGATGTTGGAGTAGGGTGTGCCTTTTGTTTGGTCAACGTAGTTTTACTTTTCATTTATTCGGAAAATGTTCGATTTTTACCGCCGAACTTTTTAGTATTCATCAGTATGTTTTATACGTCCAGCGACACGATTTATGGCACTGTTTTATTTGTTCAGACTCCCTAAGTTCTCTTCAAAGTATTCGCGCGCTGTACACTTACCGCCCGCTCGTACAGCGCATTCATGACCTGCTCCACTCGCTTGGTGCTTCTGGCATCTGCGTGTCCTTCGTGTTTATTCCAGGTCATGTGTGCATCTCAGGAAACGAGTCTGCCGACGCCGCTGCCAAATCGGCGATTTTATCCCCCAGATTTTTTACCTCTGTTGTTCCCTCCACAGATTTGTTTGTTATTTTATGTAGCCGCATCCTCTCGCTTTGGCGAGATGAGTGTACGGCCTTCCGGGGGAACAAGTTGCGGTAGTGCAAACCTCTTCCGTTAGTCTGGGGTACCTCTCTTCGTTCTTCTCGTTGGGAAGAGGTACTTTTAACTCGTTTACGAATCGGACATTGCCTTTTTAGTCATAGCTACCTGCTCGGTGGTGACTTCGCACCACTCTGTGAGCAGTGTGATGCGCCCATAACGGTGCGTCACATTTTAGCAGAGTGTCAAGTTTTATCTCCGTTGCGCGTTCGTGTGGGTCTGCCTGTTGGCATAGCCAACGTTTTGTCAGACGATGCGCGTGCTGTAGAATGTCTTTTACATTTTATAAGTCACAGCTGTTTTAATGGGTGCATTTGATGCGTTGAGCGACTTTTAGCTTTGTGATTTTATATTGTTTGTTTTAATGGGGCTCTTCTCCCCGGCGGACTTATGGCGCTCATGCCCCTTGCGTTCTACAGTTCTTGACACTTCGTTTTACCCTTTTATTGACCATGATTTTAGTTTGGTAGTTTTTGGAATTTGGTCTTTGGCTTTTTAGTGTTTTCGACCAAGCGGGTTTGTGTGAGGTATTTTTGTTTTGCGATTCTAAATTTTCTATTTTAGACATTGTAGGAGCGCTGATATCCTTAGACGTTGAGCGCGCTTATACCCCATCTCATCATCATGATCATCATAACATTGTGTTAACGCAATGCTGTACTTGGTGCAGCATCATACATATTTGTGTCAGCACCTACTGATATTTATGACAGAAATGTGGTTGTGGGTGTGTGCAAAAATTCTGACAAAACATATGATATTAGAACAATGCTGATTTTTCTCCACAATCCTACTACAGGGAGACGACCTTTATGGAGATGGCTGACAATGGGTTATCTAAGCTGATACAGCGAACCAACCCTCAGAGTCTTAGGGTGTAATGGTAATGTTATCCTGCTACAGCTCTACTATCTTACGAAGTACTCAAAAATTGTTCCTCACTAAAAAGGCAATGAAAGCAGGAATAACTGGGATGACAGTGTGAAGTATTTTAAAGTATATGGTTAAATTATTGATGTTATATCTATGTTCCTTAATCTGTACAAAGACAAGCGGCTAATAACTATATTTTAGAATATCACGGCAGTTAGCACTGTGTTATTTAGCCTGTCTAGTGTCTTCTATACGTTAATATTTAGTATTTATACTTAGTTGTTCAACACAAATCTAATGTTTATGTGTATGCATTTTATTCTTGCACTACCATATTATAGTCATTATTAGGGTAAATTTAGTTGTTTATGTTTGAGGCTGAGTTGATTACAGCAATGCTACGAATCGATGCATGGCATTTTATCAAGGAGTCCCACAGAAAGTGGCCTGATGTAAAATTGTTAACTCCTTCAGATATTGAAAAATTGGATGAGCTTAAAATGTACGACCGCACTTGAAAAATATAGATGAATAATAGCACCATTTAAATAGGCATCTCTAAAACAATTCCCCTGCTGATTATAATATACTGTGAGGAACGCATAAAACTAGATCGATGTATTACGGTATTCGCCGCTGAAGAGATGAAGCCTTTGCAGGCTGTAGAAGGTTGAGAATTAATATGCTTTGAAAGGCTTTACGTCTAATTGAATACGTAGCATAGAAATATAATTAAATTCAATGAAGTATTTTCTGACATATCCGCTCTTTAGGGCTAATTAGATACTGCAATACAATGAACAGGAATTACCCTTTCTGTGTATTCATGCGTGCTATGTTGGCAGTGAATTAAGCACAGTTTGACGGTATACCACATATGGAATCCTATAATCGCATTTTCACTACACCTCAAAGAGACTCATTTATTTGCTATAAGCATACTCACAAACCTCTCCTCTGCTTCTCGCACGAAAGTGCATTACCTTTATTAAAATAAATAGCACAAGTTTGTATAAATAAGCGATGTTTCACATAGGGATTTATTTAGTCCATGTTATCCAAGAGTACTCAAATCACAGGACAGTAAAATGAAATTTTTCTAAAAGACTTTGCAACCCACGCAGAATCATGCGCATTGTGATATTGAAATCCTTGCAGAATACCTGCAAGCATTAAAATGTGAAATACAGAGAACGTATGCTATCCATGATATTTACAGAGGCAAAATAATATATAGTAACCAAGACGACGTACAGAAAATTGAATTTGAGGGCATATGGAGTCAAGAGTCTGGTTTGTCTACAACCACAGAAACCAATATTTTGCTACCATTCATATTAGATACACAATACTCGACTGCATCTGGAGAGAATATAATTTTGCTACCACTAAGGTGATCCACAAAATCTCTAAGTTGCACACCATCGAGATCGCCCAAAGTAATAATCCTATCCGGCTCATTGCTCAAACAACAATCGATCAACTCCCACACTATTAATAAGGGATGCAATCGGAATGAAGTGTTTTCATCCATTCCATAAGTCTAACACAGACGTAGTGTAGTATACTCAAGTGCATATTTTCAACATCATAGGATTTCGCCCATCTGTGCCAATACGTTTAGTCTTCGGTAGCTAGTAAATATTCTTTTGGAGCATACCACAAACGCCAGGATTAGTTCCATTACCAGCTTCGCCGGCCGCAAGATTGACTCTGATTCTAAGAATACTTAGATTCTAATAATTCCATTCAAACCTTTACAGATATTAATCGCTTATACGAAGACTGCATGCACAATCGTGATCCCTAGCATGCTAAAATGACTAATTATTGTGAAATTTTGAACTGTAAATAGTGAAAATGTGAGGTGTTAGTGAATGCATTACTAATTTTTCAGAGGAACAGACATAGCAGGTAAGTTAGTATCCTTCGTCTAAGAAGCATTTAGTTATTTATTTGAATAAAAGTACATGGCAGAAGAGAGCCATCACTCTTTGTAAATAACATAAATTGAGCATCTTTCCGTGTAAATAGCATAATTCATTCTTTTGTGTAATAAATACAGCTTCACAAAGTACTTATGTGTACTCGTTTACACCCATAAGAGTCCGTTGCATTTCCTTATACCCAAATGACATACAATTCCCATTGTTTACAGTTAAGGAAATTCCTTTCTTTAATAACAGCAGTAGTGAAAATTATCTTAAACCGATATCCCATACGAAGCAAAATTAAAAGCAATGGATGTACAAAGTATGTTTAAGTTATAATAATTGAACGTTACATTATTACATAATACTTTAGATTTTTCCCATATAAGAAGTACTTTAGAATGTTGTTTGTTGAAGGAGGAGGCAGACCATTTTGAAACTTAGAGTGACAGCTCTTGAAAGTCATCAAAAACTAGTTCTCATTCAGATGACACATTGGTAAGTATATAAGTGTACATTACTACTGATACCAATTGTTATGAGGCTTGTTACAGTGTCTCTCATTATTCTTAAAATTTTATAAATTACTGTCTCTTAGAAAAGTACATCGATATTTAGAAGAGATTTCAAATTTGTGGGATTTCAAAATTGTTATACATAATATAATCTATACTAAGTAAAGTTGAGGAAGAATGTCATATAATAGTTAAAATACATAAATGCGTATTTGTGTGGCTTGTGACTATGTCTCCGTATATTCCTTTGATCTATTATTCTAGTATTACAGCTTGAAGTAAGTAGAGTATGTGAAGAATCGCTAAAAAACAGCAGTTCCATCAAGGTAAAGGAAGTGAAACAGTGCCCAGTGGAAATAAGAAAAGCCCAAACAACGCCGTAGTGCAGGTCGGAAATACGTGTCAACTAAAACAAACAACACTATTGAGGTAGCTACTTTAGGACCTCCCAGTACATACTGCAACAAGTGCTGTACTAAACCTCTTGGTGAGGAACAGAATACTTTTTAATGTATTCTGGGATATGAGAGATTTTAAAATGAAGAATACATATCAGATGGCTAAGATAAAAATTTTCCCAGAAGAAGGAGGTTTGTTCTGTTTAATTAATATTATGTTAAGTTAGAGATTTACTGAAGATTTTTAGTAATATAGTAATAAGGGTCATCATTTTTCAAGTTACCTAAAGAAGAAGAAAAATAAAACATTCAAAGGGAGAGGCGAATTTCTCATATTACGTGAATGTACACGGAACACAAGTCCTGGTATGCAAGGAAGCGTTCCTGAATGTTCATGAGTTACAAAATCATGCAAGACGAATAAGGAATTTACAACAGTAAATGAAGCTTGGTCTCTCTAAACCAAAAAATGATGCAAGGTGTCAGTATATAACACAATATTGTTTATTTATTCTGCTATAACAGAACATGATACAAATATTAATATATGTTTTTTTAACCTTCAAGTAAGCATGGGAGCCATGTTCAAAAATTTTCTGAATGGAAGGTGTTCGATATTTCTTTGATGCCATTCAAAACTACAATAGTCACTATATCAGGCAATAGAATCCCAATAATGTTTATATGGAGCGCGATTTAACGATTCTGTCCATATTTCGTGACCAGCACTCTACTTGCTGAGAAGAATATTCTTCCCATAATTTTAGCCCCCAAAGGGGCTCACTTTATGTGAGTACGGGTTTGGCGCACCCGGGGTCCCGAGCCACGCATCTACATCGTCATCCCTCCACCCTCGTCCGGTCGAGATGAGTTCGTCCTCGTGACCGGGGGACACAAGGTAGGCTCTCGTGCGTTCTGTGCATTTCGCTCCATGATGCCCTTCGCTATCGTTTCTTTCTTGTCTACTCTCTTTCGGACATTTCGCACCACACCCATTCACACATCTCTTTTCCCTCCTGCCGGCCTACCTTGCGTGCGAAACGCCCACACACTTTTGGTTTATTTTCTGATTTTCTTTCTTTTAATCCTTCGTGAACACAGCCTGACAGATACGAACGCACTGAGTGCACAGCTGGCTGAGTGGGTAATTGCGTCATCCCCAACACCCGTGGTCGTCATGTAGGGCCTGTGTTCGTATCCCCTAAACCAAAGCAGTCCCGCAGGGGGACAATGCATGAGCTGTTGACTTCCCACTCTCAAAGATCGGCAGGATTCCGTTACCTCTGGTTGTTGGTCTCCTCATCAGGAGTGTTATAATGAACTCTTTACAATGACGGTGATAGAGCATGCCCTCCCTTTATCTAGGCACTCCGCTTCTGGGGAAGACGGCATTCATGTCCTGGTGTTAGAGCACCTTTCAGCCGACAGTAATGTTTTTCTCTTACAGGTCTATAACCGTATCTGGCAAGACGGAGTTTTTCTTTCAGTTTGGCGCGAAGCCACCGTAGTCCCTGTATTTAAGCCTGGGAAGGATCGCCAACTACCTTCCAGCTACCGCTCTATCTCCCTCACCAGTTGCGTTTGCAAGGTGATGGAGCGCATGATAAACGGAGAGTTCACATTTTGGCTTGAGTCTCAGAAGCTTCTAGCGAACGCTAAGTGCAGATTGTTTTATTGACATCGCTCTACCGTCGACCATCTGGTGTTTTAGTCGACGGATATTATCAGAAAGTGCCAAACAGAGCTGTGTTTTTTAAACTGGAGAAAGCCTATGACACTTGTTTGTGGGGCGGCATTTTACGGACAGTCCACGCATGGAATTCACGTGGTCGTCTGCCATAATTCTTCGGGTGTTTTAGACAGATCGCGTCTTTCGTGTACGTGTGGGCTCGGTTTTATCTAGTCGTTTTATTCAAGCGAACGGTGCACCGCAGGGCTCTGTACTCAGCGTCACACATTTTGCGATTGCTATCAACCGCATTATTGAGGGTCTTCCACCTGGTATTTCATCGTCCCTTTTCGTTGACGATTTTGCTATTTATTGCAGTTCACTGTGGACCTGCCTGCTCGAACGCCGTCTCCAGAGCTGTGTCGACCGTCTCTACGCCTGGAGTAACCCCAACGGCTTTAACTTCTAAGCCGAGAAATCCGTCTGTGTCAATTTCTGCGCCGGAAGTCTTTCCCTCCACCCTTTCTCCATCTTTGTTCGGAGATTCTTCCATTTGCAGACGAGGTGAAAACTTTAGGGTTGATCTTTGATCGAAAGCTGAGCTGGACATCTCACATTTCTTTTTTAAAAGCAAAGCGTGACCGTTCTCTTAATATTTTACGTGTTTTAAGTGGCACATCTAGGGGAGCTGATCGGACCGTTCTTTGAGTCTTTATTGCTACTTGGTCCGATCAAGCTTGATTACGGGTGCATTGTCTATTCTTCGGCACGTACGTCCGTGTTATGTCGCCTGTATGCCATTCACCATCGTGGCATAAGGGTCGCTACGGGGGCCTTTCCAACCAGCCCTGTACCCAGTTTGTATGCTGAAGCTGCAGACCCTCCGCTGTCCTTCCGCTGTAAGATGCTTTTGTGCAGCTATGCATTGCTTCTCTCAGGGGTTCGACTTCGACAGCTTCTTCGGCATTTGGATGTTACGCCAACGGCGGCACTTCCCAGAGGGTAAACGCTTTATCCTCCATGGTAGCGTGCTGAAGCCCACTGTCACCTTGGGTTAACGTCGATGCCGAAGAATGAGACACTTTCTTCAGTGCTTAGATCATTGTTTTTAGAACTACAGGCGCAATTCGGGATCTTTAATTTTATATATACTGAAGGTTCTAAGACTGATGTTGGAGTAGGGTGTGCCTTTGTTTTTGGTGTACATAGTTTTACCTTTCGCTTACCAGGCCAATATTCGATTTTTACCGCCGAACGTTTTAGTATTTAACAGTCACAGTTATACATCCAGCGGCATGAGTTGCGGAACTGTGTTGTGTATACGGACTCCCTGAGTGCCCTTAAGAGTATTACCGCGCTGTACAATTACCACCCCTTCGTACAGCGCATACATGACTTGCTCCCTTCGCTTGGTGCCACTGGCATCAGCGTCTCCTTCAAGTGGATTTCAGGTCATGTGGGCATCTCAGGTAATGAATCTGTTGCGCCGCTGCCAGATCGGGGATTTTATTACCCAGATATTTTACCTCTGTTGTTTCCGTTACGGATTTGTTTTTTATTTTACTTAGCCGCATCCTCTCGTTTTGGAGGTATGAGTGAACGGCCCTCCGGGGGAACAAGTTGTGGGAGGTTAAACCTCCTCCGTTAGTCTGGGGTACCTTTTCTAGTTCGTGTCGTCGGGATGAGGTACTTTCAGTTCGTTTACGAATCGGACATTGCCTTTTTAGTCATAGATACCTGCTCAGTGGTGACCCCGCATCACTCTGTGAGCTGTGTGATGCGCCCTTAACGGTGCGTCACATTTTGACAGAGTGTCAAGTTTTAGCTCCACTGCGCGTTCGTGTGGGTGTACCTGTTTGCATAGCCAAAGTTTTAGCAGACGACGCGCGTATTGTAGATTGTCGTTTACGTTTTATGAGTGAGAGCGGTTTTAATCGACGCTTTTGATGCTCTGAGCGTCTTTTAGCTTTGTGATTTTATATTGTCTGTTTTAATGGGGCTCATCTCCCCGGCGGACATATGGCGCTCATGTCCTTTGCGTTCTACAGTTGTTGACATGTCGTTTTAACTTTCTTTGACCAAGATTTTAGTGTGGTAGTTATTAGAACTTGGTCTGTTGGGTTTTAGTGTTTTCGTTCGAGCGGGTTTGTGTGTGGTATTTCAATTTCTGGCTGTTAAATTTTATATTTTATGCATTGTAAAGGCGCTAATAACCTTAGATGTTCGGCGCCTTTAAAACCTACCTCATTTCATCTTATCTCCATTGTTTGCGATAAACTGCGCCGTATCTCTCGTAATGTAACGCACTGTACTGTGTTTGGACTTCAGGTTTCCAATACCACCATAGTGGATCCGGCTGCCATTGCTAACACCCTGGGTGCTGCCTTTGAGGTGCTTTCTACTTCTGACCATTATTTTGCCGGCCTTTGCACTCTCAATTGGGCTGGATTCCTTGACCTATAGTTTTCTATCTCCAAATCGAGAGTGCTATAATGAGCTTTTCACAATGAGGGACCTGGAGCACGCCCTCGTTTTATCTGGGCCTCCGTTCCTGGACCGGGCGGCATTCATGTTAGAGCATCTCACAACTGACAGTAAACTCTTTCTCTCACGTGTCTATAACCGTATTTGGCGAGACGGCGATTTTCCTTCAGTATGACGCGAAGACAATGGTATCCATATACTTTAGCCTGGGAAAGATCGCCAACTGCCTTCCAGCTACCGCCCTTACTCCCCACCAGTTGCATTTGCAAGGTGATGGAGCGCATGATCAACGGGCGGTTGACATGGTGGCTTGAGTCTCAGAAACGTCTAGCGAACGCTCAGTGCGGATTTCGTCGCCATCGCTCTACCGTCGACCATCTGGTGTCTCTGTCGACGCATATTATGAATGGAGTGCTGAGAAAGTGTCAAAGAGTGGCTGTGTGTTTTTGACCTGGAGAAAGCTTATGGCCCTTGTTCGAGGGGCAGAATTTTACGTACACTCCACGTATGGAAATTTCACGGTCGTCTACCCACATATCTTTGGTTGTTTATGACGGATCGCGTGTTTCGTGTACGTGTGGGCTCCGTTTTATCTAGTTGTTTCATTCAAGAGCACCGTGTACCGCAAGGCTCTTTACTCAGGGTCACACATTTTGCGTTTGGTATCAACACAATTGTTGATTGTATTCCACCTGGAATTTCATCGTCCCCTTTCGTTGACGATTTTGCTATTTATTGCAGTTCACGGCGGACCTGTCTGTTCGAACGCCGTCTTTAGAGCTGTATCAACCGTCTCTATGCCTGGAGTAACGCCAACGGCTGTACTTTCTCCGCCGAGGTATCCAGCTGTATCAATTTCTGGCGCCGGAACGCTTTCCTTCCGCCCTCTCTACATCTTGGACCGGTTAAGTTTCCATTTGCAGACGAGGCGAAATTTTTTGTGTTGATCTTTGAACGGAAGCTGAGCTGGACTTCGCAAATTTCGTTTTTAAAAGCAAAGTGTGACCGTTCTCTTGGTTCTTTACGTGTTTTAAGTGGCACATTCTGGGGAGCTATTCGGACCGTCCTTCTGCGTCATTATCGCTTTTTGGTCCGATCCATGCTTGATTACGGGTGCACTGTGTATTCCTTGACGTGTTCATCTATGTTACGTTGCCTGAGTGCGATTCACCATCGTGGCATAAGAGTCGCTACAGCGGCGTTTCCAACCAGCCCTCTGCCCAATATGTGTGCTGAAGCTGCAAAGCCTCCGCTGTCCTTCCGGCGTGAGATCTTTTGTGCAGCTATGCATGTCGTCGCTTAAGCTTGCCTGACCACCCGTCCTTCGTGTTATTTTTCGAGGACTCGCTTGATGGGCAATATTTAGTTATCTCCTCTGCATTGCTCTCTCCAGGGATACGATTTCGACAGCTTTTTCAGCATTTGGACGTTACGCCAGCGCAGGCCCTTTCCAAGGGGGAAACACGGTTTCCTCCTTGGTTGCGCTCTGAGGCCCACTGTCAGCTTGGGTTAACGTCGATGCCGAAGAATCAGACCCCTGCTTGAGTCTTAAGTTCAGCGTTTTAGAACTCCAGGCGCAATTCGTGGTCTTTCATTTTATATATACTGATGTGTGTAAGACTGATGTTGGGGTAGAGTGTGCATTTGTTTTTGGTGAACATAATTTTACCTTCCGTTTACCGGGGATAGTTTCGAGTTTACCGCCGAACGTTTTAGTATTTATCAGTCAGTCACACACAGATATATATATATATATATATATATATATATATATATACAGCGGCCTGACTTCCGGCACCGTGTTCTTTGCACGGACCCTCAGAGAGGCCTTCGGAGTATTAACATGCTGTAGAATTACCACCCACTCGTAGAGCGCATACATGATCTCCTCCACTTTCTTGGTGCTTCTGGCATCAGCGTCTCCTTTGTGTGGATTCCGAGTCATGTGGGCGTCTCTGACAATGAGTCTGCGGATGCCGCTACCATATCGGCGATTTTATCGCCCAGATGTTTTACTTCTGTTGTTCCCTCCACTGATTTGTGTGAGCTTTTACATGTCCTTTCCCCTCGCGTTGGTCCGATGAGCTTTAGGTCCTTACGGGGAACAAGTTGCGGGATATTAAACTTCTCCCGGTTGTCTGGGCTACCTCTTCCCGTGCTACTCGTCGGGAAGAGGTAATTTTAACACACCTTCGTATCAGACATTGCCTTTTTAGTCATAGATGCTTGCTTAGTTGTAACCCCGCACCACTCTTTGAGCAGCGATCGGCACCCTTATCGGTGCGTCAGATTTTAACAGAGTGTCAGGATTTAGCTCCACTGTGCGTTCGTGTCTCTCTGCCTGTTGGCATAGCCAACGTTTTGGCAGACGACGGGCAGGCTAAAGAGTGGCTTTTACGATTTATTATTGACAGTGGCTTTCGTCGGCCCATTTGATGCACTGAGCGTCTTTTCGCTATGTGATTTTATATTATCAGTTTTAATGGGAAGCTCTTCTCCCCTTGGTACATAAGACACTCTAGTCCCTTGACTTCTACATTTCCTGATACGTTTAAGTCTTTTATTGTTTTATTTGCCATGTTTTTACAGTGGTTGTTTTATAATTTGTTGCCATGTTTTGTGGTGTTGTACACTAAGTGGGTTGGTGTCTTGCTTTTTAGTTTCTGGATTTTAAATTTTGTACCTTGTAAGAGCGCTGATGACTTTCGATGTTTAGCGCCCTTATCCCCTTTTCATCATTATCATCATCACTTCTGCATCAACCATCATAGAGCACATATGAAGTGACTTCATAATCCTTATATTTCTCCAATTGGTTTCAAATAATTCGTATCTTAGAGATCGTCTCCTATCTCCAACACCTATGAAAAATAATAAACTATATATTTAAAGCTAAATTCAGTGCATTCTAGTTAGCTATAGACTCACTTCACACTCCATGAAATCTGTAAACCATCTAAAGCGTTAACGTTTGTAGTAGGATCAAAAATATTGATTCAAGGAGCAGCCGAGGAACTCCAACATCGTCGACGGCCGTTGCAGCGAAACTACAGGGAGAGGACACGAACTCTTGTGCGCCCGACACTGAACAATCTACTACAAATCGATCAACTATATGAGGTGAGTTTCTTCGAAAATAAGCTCCCCCCATGGGCTCACTTTATGTGAATACGATTTTGGCAAATCCGGGGTTCCGAGCACTCGCCTCCTTATCACCCCTTCCGCCCTCATTGACTGTGCCACGTACCTTTACTAATTCTCCCTCTTCCTCTTCTTGGTTTATTATGCTCCATAGTTTGTACGGTCAGTGGATCCGGCTGCCATTGCTAACACTCTGGGTGCTGCCTTTGATGCAGTTTCTAGTTCTGCCCATTATTCCGCCGGCTTTCGCACTCTCAAAGACCGGCTGGATTCCGTGACCTATAGCTTTCGGTCTCCTGATCAGGAGTGTTATAATGAAATTTTCAAAATGAGGGAGCTGGAGCACGCTCTCCATTGCTCTAGGCACTCCGCTTCTGGGCTAGACGGCATTCATATCCTGATGTTAAAGTACCTTTCAGCTGACAGTAAACTCTTTCTCTTACAGGTGTATAAACGTATTTGGCAAGACGACTATTTTCCTTCCGTTTGGCGCGAAGCCACCATTGTCCCTGTACTTAAGCTTGGGAAGGATCGCCAACTACCTTCCAGATATCGCCCTATCTCCCTCACTAGTTGCTTTTGCAAGGTGATGGAGCGCATGATAAACGGGCGGATGACATGGGGGCTTCAGTCTCAGAAAGTTCTGGCGAACGCTCAGTGCGGATTTCGTCGCCATCGCTCTACCATCGACCATTGGGTGTCTCTGTCGACGCATATTATGAACAGATTTCTGAGGAAGTGTCAAACGGTGGCTGTGGTTTTTGACCTGGAGAAAGCCTATGGCACTTGTTGCAGGGGCGGAATTTTGCGTACATTGCACACATGGAATTTACGCGGTCTTCTTCCCATATTTCTTCGGGAGTTTATGACGGATCGCGTCTTTCGTGTACGTGTGGGCTCGGTTATATCTAGTAGTTTTATTCAAGAGAACGGTGTACCGCAGGGCTCTGTACTCAGTGTCACACATTTTGCGATTGCTATCAACCCCATTGTTGATTGTATTCCACCTGGTGTTTCATCGTCCCTGTTAGTTTACGATTTTGCCCTTTATTGCAGTTCACGGCGGAACCTGTCTGCTCGAACGGCGTCTCCAGAGATGTATCGACCGTTTCTACGCCTGGAATTACGCCGACGGCTTTAGTTTCTCCGCCGAGAAATCCGTCTGTGTGAATTTCTGGCGCCGAAAGGCTTTCCATTCACCCTCTCTCCATCTTGGGCCGGATAGTCTTCCATTTGCAGACGAGACGAAATTTAAGGGGGTTTGATCTCTGATAGAAAGCTGAGCTGGACTTCGCACATTTTGTTTTTAAAAGCAAAGTGTGACTGTTCTCTTAATCTTTTACGTGTTTTATGTGGCACATTATGGGGAGATAATCGGACAGCCCTTCTGCGTCTTTATCGCTCATTGGTCCGATCCTAGCCTGATTACAGTTGCATTGCCTATTCATCGGCGCGTCCATCTGTGTACGTCGCTTGAATGCCATTCACCATCGTAATATAAGAGTCGCTATAAGGGCCTTTCCAACTAGTCCTGTACTCAATCTGTTCGCTGAAGCTGCAGAGTCTCCGCGGTCCTTCAGGCGTGAGATGCTTTTCTTCAGCTATGCATGTCGACTCTCAAGCTTGCATGACCACCCGTCCTTCAACTTAATTTTCGAGAATTCGCTTAATTGGCAATATTTAATTACCTGCTCTGCATTACTGCCTCCAGCGGTTTGATTTCGCCGGCTTCTTCGGAATTTGGACGTTAGGCCAGCGCCGACGCCTTCCCGGGAGAAACGCGGCTTCCTCCTGGGTTGCCCGCTGAGGCCCACTGTTACTTTGGTTTAACGTCGATGCTGAAGAATGAAACCCCTTCTCCAGTCCTTAGATCCGCCTTTTTAGAACTTCAGGTTCTATTCGGGGAATGTTATTTTATATATACTGATGGGTGTAACACTGATGTTGGGGAGTACGCTGTTCCTTTATTTTCGGTCGAATAGTTTTACCTTTCGTTTTCCGTGGCAATGCTCGATTTTTACCCATGAGCTTTTTAGTGTTTATCAGTCTCTTTTACGCATCCCGCGGTACGATATACGGCACTGTGTTGTTTGTACTGACTCTCTGGGTGCCCTTCAGAATTTTAACGTGTTGTACAATTATCACCCACTCTTACAGCGCATAAATGATCTCCTTTACTCCCTGGGTGCTTCTGGCATCAGCCTCTCCTTCGTGTGGATTCCGGATCATGTGGGCATCTATGTGAACAAGTCTGCCGACGCCGCTGCCAAATCGTCAATTTTATCACCCAGATGTTTTACCTCTGTTGTTCGTTCCACGGATTTTATGTTATTTTACGTCACCGTATCCTCTCGCTTTGACGCAATGAATGGACGGCCCTCCAGGGGAATAAATTGCGGGAAGTTAAACCTCTACCGTTAGTTTGGGGTACCTCTTCTCATTCTTTTCGTCCGGAAGAGGTAATTTTAGCTCTTTTACGTATCGGTCCTTGCTTTTTTAGCCAAAAGTTCCTGCTCAGTGGTGACCCCGTACCGCTCTGTGAGCAGTGTGATGCGCCCTTAACAGTGTGTCACATCTTAGCAGAGTGTCAGGTTTTAGCTCATTTGCGCTTCCGTTTGTCTCTGCCTGTTGGCATTACCAACGTATGGACAGACGCCGTGCAGGCTGTAGAATATCGTTTACGTTTTATTAGTGCTAGTGGTTTTAGTCGCCGCATTTGATGCGCTGTGCGTCTCTTAGTTCTGTGATTCTCTTTTGTCTGTTTTAATGGGGGCTCTTCTCCCCGGCGGACTTGTGGTGATCTTGTCGTTTGACTTATACAGTTTCTGACACGTCGATTACTTTTTTATTGTTTTACTTGCCATGGTTTTTGTGTGGTGTCTTTTACAAAATGCTGTCTCGTTTTTAGTATTTCAGACTAAGCGGGTTTGTTACCCTATCTTAGCTTTTAGATTTTAAATTTTATACTTTGTAAGGGCGCTGATGAGCTTAGATGTTTAGCGCCCTTAAACGCCATCTCATCATCTTCTCATCGTCACTGTTCATAATACTGGTATCCGTGTTGCTACTGGCGCCTTCCGCACTAATCGTGTGGAGTGTTTGTATGCTGATTCTGGCGAAACACCTCTGTCTTTCCGGCGCTCGTTTTTACTGCGTTCTTATGTTGCAAATCTGGCAGCTCATCGTAGTCAGCCTTCGGTCCATTGTGTACTCCATCCAGAACTCGCCCACCGTTATATGCGCAATGGTACCATCTCCTGCCCATGCGGTGTTCGGTTTCGGGAACTTCTTAGCGCACATTACCTCCGAATGCCTCCTGTGGAGCGATCCTCTCTTGGTCGTGTTTCTCCGTGGCAACTCCAAAGTGCCCGGTTTGATCTAGAGCTTTCCGGTAATGCCAAAATCGCTATGCCGCAGCCGGTATTTCGTCAGCTCTTCTCTGCGGTCCTAGACCCTTACCGGAACTATTCTCCGGTATTTACTGATGGTTCCCATGTGAACGGTAGCACAGGGTGCAGTTTTATCTATAACAGTGAGACTCACAGATATCGCCTTCCAGACGCCAGTTCAGTTTTACGGCCCAGTTTTGCCATTTTTCTTTCTTGATTTTTATCTCCACGTTTGTCCTAGGCCGTTTTATTATTTGTTTCGACTCTCTTAGCGCCATCCAGGCCCTGCAACAGTTTATCAGCTCCTCCTCCTTGATTTTAAAAATACAAACACTTTTATCTCAGCCGCTCTGTCGCGGGTACCAGTTCGTTTTTGCATGGGGTCCAGGACATGTGGTAGTTCCTGCCAATGAGGAGGCGGATGCGACTGCTAAGGCCGCATGACGTTTGCCGGAGTTTTCCACCGAAACTGTGCCTTCTACGGATGTTCGGCGGTACTTCCGTCGTCCTCTGTTTTCAGCTTGGCAGCGATCTTGGGAGGCACTGGCTGGCACTCAACTCCGGACACTCAAAGACGCCGTACAAACCTGGCCCACTTCCTGCAGGGAATAGTGGTGGTCCGTAGTAGTTCTGACCCGCCTAAAGTTGGGCATACGCGCGCCACACGCGGTCATCTTCCTCGTGGTGCCCCGGCCCCTGTCTTGTTCTGGGTGTGATATGCCGCTTACCGTGTCACATGTTCTCTTTGATTGTCCGAGATACGCCCGTGATGGTCAGTTTTTTGGCCTGGGTTATACACTGCCCTCAGGTTTAGGCGATGACCCCGTGGCTGTTAGGCAGACCCTACGGTTCGTTGCCAAAATCGGGTTTTTACACAAGTATAGCTTGTCTTTTAGTTTTGCAAGCTTTTAGCCTTCTTAGCCTAGATTTTATTCCATTTTACCGTCACGTTTTAGTCCTGGATTTTATTCTATTTTAAGCTCATTTGCGGTCTTATGGCTATTTCGTTTTTAACTTCTTCTTCTGCGGTTTTAGCTCTACCGTTTTAAGCTTTAACTGATTTTTACGTTTTTATATGGGTCCGAATGACCTAGTTGGCTACGGGCCCTTAAACTTCACTCCACACACTCGACAATAAGCTGCTTCATCATTAATCAACATTCCAGAAGGACTGCAACAGTTTCAAATTGGGGTTACCTCTGTAATAGTTTCACTTCAATCATGTCAGTTAGTACCAAATCATGCGTATTTTACTGATAATGTTTACAGGGTTTATAGTTTCTTCTCGCTGGACTAAGATTCAATTTAGCAGATTTCTTTATTATCTGGCTACAATTCTAGACGTTTTTAGCTTTCGCATAGGTTCATCAATATCTGAGGAATGGCTCATATTACCAGAATCCCGCGACAGCAGTAACCAGAGTCAACAGTCAGGGTTCACTGCGGTATTTAAATTTATCATCTGAGATAATAACAACTCTTCATTTTTCACGCTGTAGATTTTGCATGGAGGCCTCGATGCTGGTTTTCACAGTATTCTGCAGACCGATTATTACAGCGTGACCGATTGATCCCTTAGCTTTTCCTGAACCTAAATCATAATATACAGATAATGTTTCTTACATACGCACAGGAGCTCCGAGCATATGATAGCGTATCACTTCATTATAACATATTCTCCTGTGTACTTTAAGTCTGCACATAGCCTTCCTAATCTTTAAACTTCGTTCGCATATACACAAATTAACAAAGGGCTTTTTTCCATCGCTTACGGATGAAAAATAAAGTTGACCGTAAGTTGGGTGTAACCATCAACCTACACAACATTTCATACCTAAATGCTTTCAAAGGAATATAGCTCCGCTAGCCAATTCATATATTGATAGAAAATGCATACACACATACTAACAGATGACTCAATTGAATTAACGACACTTCTATATTGTTCACAAGCTGACCAAAAACACGATAATTATAAAACTCAGACGACTTCTGTAGCTTAACATAACCTAACCGAAACGCAACTAAAGTAACCAAATGTAACCTAGATGGTGGAAGGAAGCATTTTACTGATGCCTTGAAAACTGATAATTCTAAGAGCATTGATTTTTTAGGAAATTCAAAATATAATTTTAAAGAATATATGCAGCAATACGTACATTCAACAACACAATAATACGATTCTTGAACCGCTGGGCTCTTTCCGTTTATCGGCCCTCCTGTGAAGCTGAATGATGCCGTGTACAGTATATAAGAAACACAATCTATAGTTCATCAATTCAAACAAGTGCATTAACAGAAAAATATTCAATGGGAAAAAATATATCAGTTATATTTAATCCTAGAATCATAAATAAGATGTAGCCTAAACAACTTAAACAATTGTAGCCGTTAAGGAGAGCGTAAATTACGATGGTGAAAGACACGCTATTCTGGTGCTGTGATATCTAATAGTTGTAACGTAGAATGTTGTTTAGTTCATAATTTGTAAGACGTTAAAAATGACTTAAGTAATAAATGTAAAAATACATACATTCAAAAACAGATTCGCACGATTCTTTAACCCCTGGGCTGTTTCCGTTCTTAGGCTCTCCGAAGCTGGATGATATCGTGTATATCAAACATGTGAGTAGTCTTATAGTTTACTGATTATTACCTAGTATTCTTAAAATAAAAACAATTTAGCTGTAAAACACCAGGAAGATGTAAATAATGATGTCATAGAATATATGATTTGAATTAGCAAACAATTGTAAATATTAAGGAGAAAACATATTCACATAAAACTCTTATCCAAATTTCTAGGTTATGCATTGGATTTTTCTTAATGTTTGTAGAAAACCGCATACTGAAATTGTTAAAATACCGATCAGGGTCTGTACTAAAGAAATACATAAAACAAAACTATGCATTATATCTTGAAATGCATTAAGTATTGTCCTTAAAACTGCTTGGATCTGAGTCAGTTCTATCAATCCGTATATAGCTTAACCCACCTTATCTTTAGCATATTCATATTCTTTTACTTTTAAGTTACAGTGCATAGATATTTTCCACCACTCTGCTAAAAGACTTGTATTGTTTTTTAGAAAGCATTCCAAGATAATGTATTGAGTTCGTTTAAAAAACTTAAAAAGCTTAAAAGCGATTTAGTTCTAAAGTACAATTCATACACCGCTCACTTTATATGTTTTAACTCCATAAAGAAGCGTTAATGAAATGCATTTATAGAGACACCACCCTCAGTGATTTGTCTTAATATTTTTAGCCTTAGTTCATTTTATAGTGTATACCGTATATTGAAACAACCGATACGCTGTGTGCCTCTTTGTGTATTATCTAAATAATACATTTGCTTCAGTTAAGGCGTTTTAAAAAATAAGAAATACTTGCTTTAGTCTTGGGATAAACTTAGTTTACGGATAACATTAACAAAATTAATCTCCTTTCACACAAGGAAGGAGTTTCGTCCATATGAGTCCTATGTGAGTGAAATATATGTACCGGGCCCATTTTGTGTTGCTGTTTGCAGTGGTGGGGTCCCTTGTTGTGGAGATGCCTAGTTTACAAATTATAACGGTATGTAATTTGTGAATTATATGTCCTTGTTTTCTCTCATAATCATATTAGTTTATCGCTAGACCTAAGAATGTTTTTCGTAAATAGAAGGTGTAAGTTTCATGGGAAGAATTAAGTGGTGCCTTTATTTGCAGATAGCATTGTCATTTAAAGACCTATCCTGGGGTGAAGCTTTTTTTTAATTGCGTCATTTAGTAGAGCCATCGCAGAGCTTCAAGTATAAGATGCGATGTATTTATAAAAACGTAGACATCAGGCATCTTCTCTCTGCCTACGAGGGATGAAGCACATTGCTTGAAAACCTGCTGTTATTGTGTGACCTTATGTAACATTAGCTGGAACTATATAAATACTCATCGGTACACTTAGTCTGGATACAGGTATCTGAAATTATGCTTGTTAGAATTCACCAATTTTCCAATTAT
The DNA here is from genome assembly GCA_030765065.1 of Deroplatys truncata. Classification (NCBI taxonomy): domain Eukaryota; kingdom Metazoa; phylum Arthropoda; class Insecta; order Mantodea; family Mantidae; genus Deroplatys; species Deroplatys truncata. Next base: position 401,314,555 of record CM060990.1, on the reverse strand, counting down.
ATCCCTTAATTAATTAGTCGCTTACAAGTTACGTATCCCTTGTACATTCCCAAAACATTCGTGAAAATTCTATTATCAAACCTAGAGTATTTATAGAGATTGTGTTGTCAGCTGAATTAATTTACTCCTTCATGCGTTATTTTTATAAGGAGAATTATATAACCTGGGCATTTTAATTAAAGCAAGAAAAGGTTTAAAAGCTTTATAAGATATGTGATCCGCTTGTTAATATCTTCCAAATATATTATCACTTGAGATTCATGTTTTTCAATTCCTTTGTATTTTAGATGTTCTAATGTCGGCCTTTTTCAGAGAGAAAGATACAGAAAGAAGGAAGGAAAGAAATAGAGGAGGGAAGAAATGAATCAAGATTGAATCCTGTCGGCTTAGTACAAAGCACGGACCACAGTTTAAATTCATTGATATTTGCTCTTGATAGAAGCGATAAATCGGAACTTAAATGTAAGCTTTTGTTATACGAGACTGTCATGCAAATTCTATGAGAAATCCTGTTGGCATTTTTATGTTATAAGGATAGCTGCTGATTGTATCTAATGCATTTTTAAAAATAAGTGGAAAGAAACGTCGCTGACGAATTCAGGTATAAAATCGTACCAATTGACATGAAAATGCCTGGTTTATAAATTTAAATATATTATACCATTTGAATTTAATCATACCTTTGCTGCGGCAACTCTGTGGTTATAGAAAGAAACTGACACCGACATTGGATTCAGAGGAAAAATAGCGTTAATTTGGCATGTGTGCATGGTTTTTACTCATTTTAAAACAAAATTTAGTATGCATTTGAACTAAATCGAACTGTGAGAGTGGTAATCCTTTATGGCAATATGGAGAAGAAAAGGCCACCCTTGGCTTCAGAGGAAAAATATTATTGTTTGGATATTTAACGCATCGGATTTAAATTAGGTTGAACATAAAATTAATTATTCCATTTAAATTTAATCGTGCAGTGGAGCGCGGCTTGCGCTGTCCCTTGCTTTACAAACGCGAAAGAGAAACTCTTTATGTTTATTTGGACATCTGTCAGACACTCATCCGGAAGTGAAGTGTGATAATTTACACCTATCAGACCATTGTCAATTAATATTGACAGCTACAAAGCAATTGGGTGTCAATTAACGTTGACAGCTATAAAGAAATTAAGGGGTGATGTATGAAATTTAACACCTGGCGGGCGATTGCTTTGGCGGTCTCTTTACGTAATCGATACTGTGTATGAAAGGGGCGCATTTCTTTGGTTAAACGCTCATTTTATACCTTCTAATGTATACAACGAAATTGCTCTATATACCTAACATATCCGTAACCTGACGAACAACCAAGGAGAAATGTGTGCTTCCATATCTTTCAACATATGCCGGTTCCTTATGATCTGCTTGCGATTTTCGAAAAATCACGGTTTTGTGAAAAAGCCTACGACATGATATGAAGTAGCAAACAGCAGCGGCCCATGGTGGTCCAGAACGGAAATTAAGATAACCAGAATTAGCGAATAAAATATTTCAATTACCACTTTTCACGTGATTCATAATTATTGTCCATAGAAACAAAACAATTTTAGACTACCTCTAAGGTGAAGTAGTCAGCATTCTGAATCCTGAACCTTCAGTTCTCTGGTTCGATTCTCGGCTGTAAAGGGGAATTTTCTTTAACCATTCTCATACCCTAGCTTCCGTATAGTCCGTAAGTGTGAATGTGGAAGCTTATACGAGTATATTTAATTGTAAAGGTAGAAAATTAATGATAGCAAATCCTATAGTTCAGCGTGCAATAACATCATCAGTTATTTACCAAGTCCAGATATGACCACGGAAGGTGAAGGGTCTCTTTAAATGAAACAGCTAAAAAGTTAGTTTTAGTAATTTATAGACTTCTACGCTATTTATGAAGGAATGTTTGAACGCGAGGTTCCTAGAACTTCCACTTCCATGTAAGCTATCATTCCCCTCTATATCTCTTTCCTTCAGTCTCTCCTTGCCTTTCTCATTTTTTCCTTTTTCGGGCAAATTTAGAGTGCTTTAAAAATAATCGTATCAGTTAATGAATGAATGTACGAAATCAATTCGCAAATGAACTATGGAATCTAAAACGCTAAGCATTCCAGCTGTTGGTCCTAAGGAGTGACCAAAAGGTCGAATAAGAATCTTAACCTGCCAGCTTGGACCATGCGGATCTACAAACTGAGCGAGTGCGAGGAAAGAACCTTGATAATATGACACAGTGGATATGACCCAAGCTTATCCGTTAAGAGATGGCCGGACGACCGACCATCTGGCCGGAAAGGGATAAGGTCATGGATAGTCCTCTTACCCAGAAGCGCTATCGAAATATAACGGGATTGTTCTGGAGAGCTTTACCTCTTCGCCTCCATAACATTCCACAACTCTGTGAAAAATTCCATCACATATATAAGCAGGCGTGTTCACGAGTGAGTGGGTCAGTCAGTTTCTGAATGAGTTTCTGATGCGACATCAACCGTGGTTAGTAGAAATAACAGACCTATTCCCAGCCACAAACAGATGCCGTCGACTGATAAGATGTGTCAGATAAGCCTTTGTTCTATGCCGCAGGCCAAGCCCCCTCTTTGTGTGCCAGTCCGAACGCCGCTCATCAGAGAACCAGAACAATAGACTATTGTTCCTATCTCTAATGTATGTTTCATGTAGCTGTCGGTATCGGAGTAGCACATCCAAGGAAACAAATAGATGCCGCCGACTGATAAGATGTGTCAGATAAGCCTTTGTTCTGTGCCGCCAACCCGCCGCACTTTGTGCGTTATTCTGAAACCGCCCTTCACCTCACCCTCCTCTGTGTCACTTACAGCTATTGGATGTGTCATGTATCTGTCAAATTTGATCGACAAGTGTTGATAACGTGCAAGATTACCTCGCTTCAAACTTTTGCCACCCCCTAGGACTCTCAGTCGTGTGCCACCCCTCGTAAATCGAAGGAAGAGGTTTAGGCTACAAAGACACCGACAATTAAAGCTTAAATGCGTATACGTGTAAACATGTGTGTTTATAAATATTTTGACAACCTTTGGCGGTATTTAAACGACGCAGGAAGTGCCCTTCTCCCGCACCATTGTGAGAGTGAAGTCCCTCGGCGCTAAAAATGTAAATATCTCTGTCAATCAATAGCTAATGTTCATTCATGCATAACATCATCTAGCGTCATTGAAATCAAGAATTAAAATCGCTAACAAAGGCTATATCACACTCTAGCGTCCAGAATTCCGGTATCACTTACCCTAAATGTCTGGGCGCAGACCATCAATCGATTAATACAATTATTTCAATTAAGTATTTTTGATTGATACAATACAAAAGAGTTGTTGTCGATAAAGTACCCCGCTCACTCACCTCCAGCACACACACGTGCAATGCAAATCTTTTTTCTAAAACTTAGCTAAGCGATTATTACGAGTGTATAAGTATTACGATTAATAACTATTTTCTAATTCTGCTTTGAGGGAAATTTTGGTGTTTATAAGAATATTACACCTCTTAGATAAATTACAAATGCTAGACTAAAAGACATAGTTAGCGTAAATAGTTACTTCAAAGAATAAGCAAGATGCTAACGTATTTAAAAGGGATATTTTTCAGGAGCATGAGCTTATAGTTCCCCCCTCGTTGGCGTTCTCACGCGATCGTATGTACTCTCAGATCAGCACGCTGCTCGTATAGCTATCCGCCTCCATAAGACCCCTGGAGGGAAACGGACTCATTGCGAGGGGCTTGCCATTTTCTATGCAGTCAGATAGTTAATTCCATTCGCCCTGCCCTCACTCCTATCCTTCCCCTTTGCCTGCCGCTGTTGGAGAGGGGGCTACAATTGTACACTTTGCTTGACCGCTTCAAGTATGAGATAAATCTCGAAGCTCTGACATGATATGCCTTTAACGAAAATAAATAATGAAATATGAGTCTCCTTCAACTGGCAGGGCAACAAACCATTCCATTTGTTTGTTCTTTTTAATGGTGTAATTCCGATACAATTTAAAAGCTAGGGGGTAAAAGCCGCGATTGCTTAGAAGCGCTAAGAACCTATGCAATTCTTATAAAAATATTATTGATAACAGATGAGAAGTTCATCTCCTTTCACGCTTGATTTGATTTTAAGGAAATATAAAAAGGTGATGTACGTTTGTCTATAATACCTGACCGAACAGGTGTATACAGGTTTAGACAGGGACATTTGACTACCTTTAAACCGTGTGTAACGGTACATTATCTTTTAACAAAAGCAGGCTTAAAATGAAATATGATAATCTTTAGACAAAATGTAAATAACAGGGATCTGAGGACTTTAAAACATGCTGACACTCAGGGTAAAATACAGAGACTTCTAAACATGCATTTCCTTTTATAAAATATATAAGTATTGCACAGAATGTAAATAAGCTGGATCTGGGGAATTTAAAACTTGCATACACACGAGGCAAAATACAGGGGAGATACAAGCATGCATTTCCGCTTAGGAAATCCATAAGTATCACAAAATGTGTAAATAACCTGGATCTGGGGACTGTAAAACGTGCTGATGCATAAGGTAAAACACAGGGGACTTCAAAGCATGCATTTCATTTGGGGTAAGATATTTCGTCAGGGAAGCTTAAAACATGCGATGTCGAAAGACGTGTTGAGTACTCTGGCAGGGGATCAAACTATGGGAGGGCTTCAAATATAAATTTGATATCCGTTTTTAAAATCTTTTTCTAAAAACGCACACCAGCGGTCTTCGAGAAATGCACAAACGAGTTATACTGTTGTTTATACATCCCCACCACATATTTTGTATACATCTTGAAGTTGGGTAAACCAGACCTCGCAAATCCCGCTTTTAAAGAAGATTCAAGGACCTGTTTTTTTCCACCTTTCAAAACAGCCCACTTCACTTTTCAGGAACGCGATTGCTGTGGGGAGATATAAAAATCATAGAGAAGACTGATTCTGATCGGTAATATTTAACACTGATTTAACACCGGAACTCTTCCGATACCAAGGTTTTTGTGAATAAAAAAACGTATGTGTATAGTGCGGAATTAAAAGGCACTGAATACCAGCGGGAACCGAAACGTGAACTCAAGCGATACAAATGGTTTTATGAATAAAGGATCGTGGGTACATACTGAATGTAGCTAAAGGGTAGAAATGGTGCGATGTTTAAAACATGCATTTTCGCACACTCGATTTAAAATACGGGGGACCTTCATGCGTGCAGTCTTCGAGAAGTGAAATACATCCTGAAAGACAGAACTTAGCTTAGATTTAATAACGCGGGTCCGGGGACTTTAAAGTATGCGCACACTCGAGCTAAAATACAGGAGTCTTCAAAGCATGCATTTCCACTGAGAAAAAAGTATAATCGTATTGGAAAAATGTAAATAATAGGGACCTAGGGACTTTAAAACATGTGGACACTCGATGTAAAATACAGGAGACCATAAAAATGTAAATAACATAGATCTGGGGACTTTAAAGCATGCAGACACTCGGGTAAAATACAGCGGCCTTCAAAGCAGGCTTTTTCCTCAGAGAAAACATATAAGTATTACAAAAAATACAAATAACATGGATCTAGTGACTTTAAAATGTGCGGACACTCAAGGCAAAAGACAGGAGCCTTCAAATGACGCATTTCCTCTATGAAAATATATAAGTATTGCAAAATGTAAATAACATGGATCTAGGGACCATAAAAGATGCAGACACTCGAGGTAAAATATAGGGGTCTTCAAAATATGCATGTGAAATACAAGAATTGTTTGTATGATACCGATAATAAACTGACTTTTTATGGAATGTTAAACAAAAAATGTGATTGGCAGAGGATCATAAGAACAGTATTCTATTTTGAATTAAAATGGGAGAAGGAATTCAACTTAGGCACCCCTTCATTTCCTGGAAATTCTCTTAAAGCTCCTTCAACATCCAGCATATAGATCGCTGTCCTTAAATACCTGTAGAGGGTAGGTAAAGCACATCAGATATTTTCTTTACATGTTATGGATATATGTAAGGATTTTTTAAGTAATACTTTATAGGAAATTAACTATTGTAATTATTTCTAAGTATTATTCCCTTCTTCAGTGCTGCAATCAAGTGTATTATTATTATTAATATTATTATTATTATTATAGTCATTATTTGATTTTAAACAGACTGGTGTTTCACCCCTCGTCTAAAAATTAAAGGTTCCCTACATTGCTCCAGGAAAAATAACAGGTCCATCACACAAAAATCCTGTTCAGGCTCGAAAGTCGTTTATGATTGAATGAACATTAGTTGAAAAGACGTGCTTACATATGGCAGACAAGTCTGAACACGGTTCTCCAACGTCTGGGGCTCTCTCTCCTTTCACAACGAGCCCGGAAAAAAATGTTTCCCGCAAGCCAACGAAGAGCTTTCATTTCAAGCACCAACCAGTAATAAACAGGTTAACTTATCATTTTAAATTAAATTGAGTTTTATTTATTGACGCTCTTTAATTACTGTGGTCCTTAGCGTCCCATTCTATATTGAGCGTGAAAGACTGGCAATTTTGCTCAGAAGCCTCTTTACCAGGTTTGAGGTTCTTTTACGTGCTGTGAATGTACGACATGGGCCCACCGGCTTTAGTTTTCTTCCAAAGGAAGCCATGCTATGGCTTTTCACCTCGAAAAATATCCATTGCCCTCTGCTGGGTTTGAACCCGCAACCTCAGGAACTAGAGCCTAGCATGGTAAACACTACACCACGGAGGAGGACCAACTTGTCGTATTGAATAATCTCTATATCACTACGCATGCACGGCCAGTATCCCTGATTCTGCCTATAACCAACTTTTTTTAGTTGTACTGTTCACAGACAGATGCACACACCAAACGTTTCTAAAAATGCTTTGGAATTCAGGCGCCTCAATATATGTTTTCCGGTAAAATCTTGACATACAGTATTTGGGTGGAATACAGTACTTACCATACTTGCTACATGTAGCAGAGAAAGTAATAAAAAGGAATGTAAAGACTAGGATAAGGTGTAAATGCTAAAACTCGGCTATCAAATATGGTCTTGATTAATAAATACTGATATAGGTATTAACCGCTGCAGGATTTAGTAAATTTATGTACATATGTGCAGTAAAATAGATAGCACACTCAGACAGGTTAGACCACCAGCAATGATTTCAGAAAATTCAGGGTTTTACCATGACAGTATAAATTGTAAGTGGATCAAAAACAGTATCATCGGAAAAAAATATTTCTGAACTGAAATTAGGATGTGACACTTTATTTCAAAATCTTACCTTATGATGCTGTCTGCTTTAGTGAATAGTTTGTTAACAGCACGCATAATCAGATTGGAATGACAGGCCTTATTGTAAATAATTATTTACAACCGTAACAAGAACACAGCACAACTAAACAGTGTCCTAGACAGGAAGTTTCTTTTTAAGACACGCTATGTATGCTATTCAGTTGTTTAGGCTCAATAGAGGTCCTGAACGTACATATCGGAAAACATTCGTAGGCAATTTTGGGTACTCTTAAAGTCAACATAATTTCATCGGGGATTCCTTTAAAGGACCGCATGACACTCAACATTTGCTGGATTATGCTTCTTATATGTGCTTACAATTGGGAGGTCGCGAGTTCAGATGCACGTATCCAACAATCAACTAATTTGTTCACGGTTTTACTCAGACGCCAGATAAACGCCAAATTATATATATATATATATATATATATATATATATATATATATATTCAATAGGGTGACCCAGAACCAGCTGGAGAGATGTCTCTGTCGGAACGGGCTTCATAGCTTAATCTTGAAGAAAGAAGATCCATAACTAGGAGCATCTGTTATCCAGATAGTGCTCTAAGACGACTAACCAACTAAGTTCATTTGTGTGTAGTACACTAACTAATCAAGCGGAATGGCTCAGGTAGTAACGTCGGTGATCCGTCTTCGGGAGGTAGCGGGTTCAATCCCCGTAGCCAACACTCCTTACCCAGGGGATTTTCAAGGTTTTCCCGGTCGCTAGGCGAATGCTATGAAGGTTCATTAAATCTCCGAATTTTTCCTCCCTCCGTTTCAACTACATTCTCATTTTACTTCATCTTTCATCTCCATGGTTGTTTCAGCGTTGTGATAACGATGAGATGAGGTTTAAGGGCACTAAAGATCCAGGGTCATCAGCGCCCTTACAATGTATAAAATTTAAAATTAGAAAACCAAAATACGGGACAGAAAGCCGTTTTTTCGAAAACACCAAGAACCAAACACTAAGTTCTAGAAACTACAATACTAAAATTATGGTCAATAAAAGAGTAAAACGACGTGTCAAGAACCGTAGAACGCAAGGGACATGAGCACCATATGTCCGCCGGGGAGAAGAGCCCCATTAAAACAGACAATATAAAATCACAAAACTAAAAGTCGCTCAGCGCATCAAATGCGCCGATTAAAACCACTGTCACTGATAAAACGTAAAAGACGTTATACAGCATGCGCGTCATCTGCCAAAATGTTGGCTATGCCAACAGGCAGACACACACGAACGCGCAATGGAGCTAAAACTTGAAACTCTGTTAAAATGTGACGCACCGTTAAAGGAGGATCACACTTTTTACAGAGTGGTGCGGGGTCATCACTGAGCAGGTATCTATGATTAAAAAGGCGATGTCCGATTCGTAAACGAGTTAAAATTACCTCTTCCCGAAGAGAAGAACGAGAGCAGGAACCCGAGACTAACGGGACAGGTTTAGCTTCCCGCAACTTGTTCCCCCGGAGGGCCGTCCACTCATCGCGCCGAAGCGAGAGGAGGCGGTGACGTAAAATAACAGACAAACCTGAGGAGGGAACAACACAGGTAAAACATCTGAGAGATAATAGCGCCGGTTTGGCCGCGGCTCGGCAGACTCGTTACCTGAGATGCCCACATGACCTAGAATCCACATGAAGGAGTCGCTGATGCCAGAAGCACCAAGCGAGTGGAGCAGGTCATGGATGCTCTGTATGAACGAGCGCTAAGTATAGAGCGCGCGAATATTTTGAAGAGCACTCACCAAGTCTGAACAAACAAACAACAATGCCGTAAGTCGTGCCGCTGGATGTATAAAAGTGATTGGTAAACACTAAAACGTTCAGCGGTAAAAATCGAACATTGCCCGGTAAACGAAAAGTAAAACCGCTTTGACCATCGACAAAGGCATAACCTACTCCTACATCAGTCTTATACCCATCAGTATAGTTAAAATAAGAGTCACCGAATTGTGCCTTAAGTTCTAAAAAGGCGGATCTAAAGACTGAAGAAAGGGTCTCACACTTCAACATCGACGTTAGCCCAAGGTGAAAGCGGACCTCAGCGCGCGACCAAGGAGGAAACCGCGTGTCCCCCTGGGAAGTGTCGGCGCTGGTATAACGTCCAAATGCCAAAGAAGCAGGCGATATCGAACGCCTGGAAGTAGCAATGCAGAGGAGCAAACTGAATACTGCCGATCAAGCGAATCCCCAAAAAATAACTCGAAGGACGGGTAGTCAGGCAAGCTGGAGAGTCGACATGCATAGCTGCACAGAAGCAGCTCACGCCTGGAGGACAGCGGAGGCTCTGCAGCTTCAGCGTACAGTCTGGATACCGGGATAGTTGGAAAGGACTCTGTAGCAAAACTTATGCCAAGATGATGAACGGCATTCAAGCGACGTAACACAGATGGACACGCCGATGAATAGACAATCCACCCGTAATCAAGCTTGGATCGGACAAATGAGCAATAAAGACGCAGAAGGACGCTCCGATCAGCTCCCCAGGATGTACCACTTAAAACAAGTAAAAGATTAAAAGAGTGGTCACACTTTGCTTATAAAACCGAAATGTGTGAAGTACAGCTTGGCTTCCGAGCAAAAATCAAACCCAAAAATTTTCCCTCGACTAAAACGGAAAACAAACAGGCCCAAGATGGAGAGAGTGCGAAAGGAAAGTCTTCCGAAGTCAGAAATTAACACATGCGGATTTTTTGGAGGAGCAATTAAGGCCGTTAGCTTTACTTCAGGCGTAGAGACGGTCGATACAGCTCTGGAGACGGCGATCGAGCAAACAAGTCTGCTGTGAACTGCAATAAATGGCAAAACCGTCAACGAAAAGGGACGATTAAATACCAGGGGGTTCACTCTCAACAAGGGGGTTAATGTAAATAGTAGAAAGTGTGTCTCTGAGTACAGAGCTCTGCGGTACACTTTTCTCTTGAATAAAATGACTAGATAAAACCTAGCCCACGCGTACAATAAAGACGCGATCCGTCATTAACTCCCGAAGAAATATGGGAAGACGACCGCGGAAATTACTTGCGCGGGGTATAAGTACAATGCAGAACCTCCAACAAGTGTCATAACCTCTCTCCAGGTCAAAAAACAGAGCTACTGTTTGACACTTTCTCAGAAATCTGTTAATAATATGCGTCGACATAGATACCACATGGTCGACGGTAGAGCGATGGCGACCAAACCCGTACTGAGCAATCGCCAGAAATTTCTGAGACTCAAGCTATCATGTCAGCCGCCCGTTGATCATGCGCTCCATCACCTTACAAATGCAACTAGTGAGGGAGATAATGCGGTAGCTGGAACGTAGCTGGCGATCTTTCCGAGGCTTAAAAATAGGGACGATGGTGGATTTGCGCCAAACTGAAGGAAAAACGCTGTCTTACCAAATGCAATTATAATCCTGACAGAGAAAGAGCTTACTGTAGGCTGAAACGTTCTGTAACATCAAGACATGAACGCCGTCCGGCCTAGGAGCGGAGTGCCTAGAGAAATTAAAGGGCGAGTTACAGCTACCTGATTGAGAAGAGATCATTATAACACTCCTGTTTAGGAGACCGAAAGTTGTAGGTCACGGAATCCAGCCGGTCTTTGAGAGTGGGAAAACCGGCGGAATAATAGTCAGAACTGGAAACCGCCTCAAAGGCAGCACCCAGAGTGTTAGCAATGGCAGCCGGATCCACTATGGTGGCATAGGAAACCTTCTGGCCAGACCCGGTAAAATGTGACGCTTAACCGGAGAAGCGACGACGTTTATCCCAAACAACAGAGGAAGAAGTGCAGCGATTAAAAGACTCGACAAAACGCGTCCAAGATGGCTTCTTGCTATCCTGAATAATGCGACGAGCCCTGGCGCGCGAATGTTCAAATGTAACCAAATTATCAAGTGTAGGGTGTCACCGGAACACCCTGAGCGCATTTCTACGGGCACTAAGGGCGTCCCGACAGTCCTCGGTCCACAACGGAACAGGAATACACCGAGGGTGAGAGGCCAAACAGGGAATTGTGCGTTCGGTGGCAGATAGCATCGTAGAGTTAAAGTCCTGCAGCATTTGGTGAACGTCAGTGAAGGGCTGCTCCTCAAAACACCCGAGGCTGGAATAAAATCTCCCGTCGGCTTTTCAGAATATACAGTTAGGTGCTCTGGAATGCTGGACGAGGTGAGACAGAAGAGAACCCAGGCAGGGATAATGATCCCAATAGTAGGTGTCAGCGATGACGTTACATTGCAGACGACAAGCAAGCTGTATGGAGCAAACGGTAAGGTCCAAGTGAGAGAATGTACCACAAGAATCAGAAAGAAACGTAGGCTCACCTTTATTTAGGATGGAGAGGTTGAACTGAACACAAATGTCGGAAAGAAGTGTTCTCCTTGCACAAACCCTAGGCGTACCCCAAAGGGGGTGATGAGCATTAAAATATCCAACAGAAGAAATGGTGTTGGGAGAGCGGACAGAAGATCCCTAGTGTCCGCGTTACCGAGGGGAGACGATGGAGGTGAATAAACGGAGCAAACGGAAAAGAAAAAGCCGGGTAATTGAATCATAACTTCAACAGATAGCAAGTCGGAGTATGTGTAAGGGTCTGAAAATGAAAGTCGTTACGCACTAATAGCATGACACCCCCATGAGCAGGAGAACGCTCACCCGGTGCAAGAACGTAGTGAACCGGACGAACCGGAGTATACCCTAGGAGATCAAGAGGATCGTGAGGGCGAAACTTGGTCTCCTGCAAGCACACGACCATAGGTGAATGGGAACGTAATAAAAGTTGCAGCTCCTCCCTATGCGATCGTACACCACGTAAATTCCAGGTCAGAATAGCCATGAATAAAAGGGATAAACTGTCCACTTAGAAGGGCGGCTCAAAATAACCTTCTGCTTAAACTTGGGACTCGAGCATTTGGTATGGAATTCGTCCGACTGCATATCCTCCTCGAAGGGAGGGCCCACGCGCTCTGTGTCAGAAACCGACTCAAGCGCCGAGAATCGGTTCTGCGTGGCAATGGGTGAAGGGTGCCGCTGAGCGCGGCTCTACCCAGGAGCATCCTGGAACTGCTACATTTGAGGAGCAGAAGGTGAACTTTTCTTACCGCTCGCACGCAGAGGGTCTTTAGGAAACGCCTTCCTACGGAGTTTCTGTTTTGATTTCTTCTCAGCGCCTTGTGACTTCAGTAACTTAGTACCAGCTTTACATGGCTTGATAACTGTGCCAGAAATGGTCGGCCGGATGATAGTTGCGGTCAATGCAGTCATGGTCCAGTTCGTTCCAGCGTAGTGGCGAGGCAACAACAGAACTGAATGTACCCGATCACAGAAGGGAAGGTTGGCGTACATGTAGTTCATCAGGGCTTCAGCGAAGGAGAGTTTCTCCTTTACCCGGATCTCCTGGATCGCCTTCTCGTCCAAGTCCGGCAAATGATGCAGAACGAGACATTTTACAATTAACGTAGACGGGGGCTTATAAATAGGTAACATTGTGTGAGGGCACACTACATGAGGCACAGTTGGTTACGGCACACTTACAAGCGACTTGCGTATGCCCAAAACTTTGGCATTTAGAACAACATAGAGGTTTCGGAATATAAGTCCTCACCGCAATTCGTTCGTACCCTTCGGAAACACTCGTCGGCAGATCGGCGCCATGGAACGAAGAAACAGGGTATGAGTGGGTACCAACACTCCGTCGCGTTTAGTCTGCAATCGATGAACTGCTGTTACCTTTGGTCGGAAAATATTCGACCAGTTCGTCGTCCGACATACCATCGAGGCTATGGGTGGTAAGGACGCTTCGACAGGAATTCAAGGTGCTGTGCTTCTCAACACGGATGAGATAACTGTGGAGAAGCGTGACGCGCAACAAAGACTTACTTTGCGCATCTGACTTGCTTTGTACTAAAAATGACCCATTTCAAAGGCGAGTGCAGGAATGAACCAGACCAGCAATTGAGTTACTGCTCTTCTGGATAATAAAAGGTTTAACCTTCTCAAAAGTTTGACCTCCCTCTGTTCGCGTAATGACTAATTATCAACCAGATGCCGGTGGTGCTACTTCCGTTACAATGACTTTTCGGCGCTGTTATTAATAATGGAGAAAGAGTGTTCCATAGCGAAAGCTCTACCATAGCAACCGTGTCCGACCTCGGGCTCTGACTGCCCGAGCGTTACCACGGCTAGGGTGAGAGGCCTATCTATACCGGTCTCACCCCAGGGTCACACCTCCTAGAATATAGACAGACAGACCTAATGGCCGTGGGGAGTCAGCAGCTCATGCAATGCCTCTCCCCGCGGGACTGCAGTTAAACAGCGGATACGAACACACACCCTACATGATGACCCCGGGTGGTGGGGCTGACGCCATTACCCATTCACCCAGCTGCGCACCCAGTACGCGAGTAGCCGTCAGGCTGTGTCCACGGAGGATTAAAAGAAAAAGGAATGCGTAAATAAACAAACAGTGTGTTGGCGTTTCGCACGCAAGGTAGGCCCGGCGAGGAAGGAAAACAGATGTGTGTGAATGGACATGATGCGAAATGTTCGTAAAGAGACTAGAGAAGTACGAAACGATGGCGAGGGGCGGCATGGAATGTAATGCACAGAACGCACTAGAGCGTAACTTGTGTCCCACGGTAACGACGACGAACCCACCTCGACCGGACGAGGGTGGAGGGGTGATAATGGCGATGGGTGGCTCTGGACCCCGGGTGCGCCAAACCCGTAATCACACGAAGGGAGCCCCTTGGGCGTGTTTCAGGGTTGAAAGTGTCTGGGCCTACGCATAACAGGGAAAAAGCATGATCTCTGTAAACTTCATCTACGGAATGAGAGTGGTCTCCGAATCCTGGGCCCCTCAGAAATGTGTAAACCAGCAACCCTAGTGGAGCCACAGGTTGCACCATCTAGCGCCAGATAATTTTTAATCAGTGAAAGGTAGGGGGCCTTGTCCTCTGCCCTGTAAATGTCCCCTGTTTCCATTCACCTCACTCCTTTCACTATAAAATTAAACATCCCAGCAATGTCTGGATAATTTATATTATATCGTAGAAGTTCTTGTTAACTATCCTCGAAATTCACTAACACCATTTTCGTGACTGTCGTGCTATAAGTTTAGATGCTTTCAGCTCACTTATCATTTTCCAGTGTATTCGGATCTTCAAGCATACATATCACTGAATTATGAGCATGTGGATACGTCAAAATAGTAAACACACGACTTCCACTGCATTCCGTTTCCGCACCCGCAGGAGGTTCAAATGTGGGTCGGAGATCGCACGTAGATATTGCTGAATTCTCGCTATAAAGAAACGTCAAATTAGTAAACACACGACATCCGCTGTATTCTGATTCCTCGCCCACAGGAGACTCAAATGTAGGACCCAGAGTCGATTCAGTATAATATTTTCCTCTATGCATCTAAGCCTTGACAAAGAATAATTCTTTAGAATCCGACCGCATATACAGCATTTAACAACTCGTCTTCCTCCGAGTGTAAGGGATGAAAAATTGAGTTTCTCATAAGTCGATTGCACCGATTTCCTCCCATAATAGCTCATGCTGAAGCTCTAAAATAAATTAAATGGATACGTAAATCAAAACGATCGGAGGAATTAAAAGCGATTAAATGAACTGAGAACGCGCAACTAAGTATATATCTCGAATGTGGGTGACGGAGGGGAGCCTCAGCATATGTATAGCAGGGGAAAAGAATGGTGTCTGGGAATATTTGTCATCCTGACAGCGATTGGTCTCACGGACTGTAGACGTGAGGTTAGTCGGCAAATATTCCAGTTTCAAATCTTTAAAAGGTAGGGACCCCGACATTTGCCTGTCACTTCTACTGGACCATCCTAACCACGTAACATGATGTAACCAGGAAACGTAAGCAACAAACGTAACCAGAAGATGGAGGCTGCGAGCAGAAGAAAAGTATGCTCTCTGGAAGCATTCGTCATCCAGATAGCGATTGGTCTCAGGGTCTGTAGACGTGAGGTTGGATGGAACGGGCTCCAAGTTCAAATCTTTAAATGGTGGGCACCCCGCCGTTTGCTGTCATGTCTCCTGGCATGTTAAAGGCTCTTCATGTCAGGGCTTCCAGCTTTATCCTATGCTTGAAGCGGTCAAGCAAATTGTACAGCGTAGCCCCCTCCCCAACAGTGGCAGGCAGAGGGTGAGGATAGGGGTTGAGGCTGGCGGAGTGAAATTAACTATCTGACTGCATAGAACATTGCAAGTCCTTCGCAAGGACTCCGGTTCCCTCCAGGGATCTTATGGAGGAGGATAGCTGTACGAGCAGCGTGCTGATCTGAGAGAACATACGACCGCGTGAGAACGCCAACGAGGGGGGAACTATACACACATGCTTCCAAAAAATATCCCTTTTAATTTGTTAGCATCTTGCGTTTTTTTGAAGTAACTATTTACGCTAACTCTGTCTTTTAGTCATGCATTTGTAACTCACCTAAGAGGTGAAATATCCTATACACCCGAAAATTCCCCTCAAAGCAGAATTAGAAAAGAGTTATTAATCTTAATGATTATACACGCGTAATAATCGCTTAGTTAAGTTTTAGAAACAGTATTTGCGTGGGGCGCGTGTGTGCCGGTGATGGGTGAGTGGGGTAGCTTATCGACATCAGCTCTTTTATGCCGTAACAATAAAAAATACTGAATTGGAATAATCGTATTAATCGTTCGATGGCCTACGTCCAGCCGTTTAGGGTACGTGATACCGGGAGTCCAGCACGCTAGAGTGTGATATAGCTTTTGTAAGGGTTTAAATCCTTGATTTCAATGACGCTAGATGATGATATACATGGACGAACATTACTTGATTGACTGACACAGATACTTAGAACTTTAGCGCCGGGGGACTTCACCCTCACAATGAAGCGGGAGGAGAGCACTTCCTATGTCGTTTAAATACCGCCAAAGGAGTCACAAACATTTATAAACACACATGTTTACACGTACGCGCATTTAAGCCTTAATTGTCGGTGTCTTTGTAGCCTAAACCTCTTTCTTCGATTTAGGAGTGGTGGCACACGACTGAGAGTCCTAGGGGATGGCAAAAGCTTGAAGCGAGGTAATCTTGCACGTTATCAACCCTCGTCGATCAAATATGACAGCTACATGACACATCCATTAGCTGTAAGTGACACAGAGGAGGGTGAGGTGCCGGGCGGTTTCAGAATAACGCACAAAGGGCGGCGGATGGGCGGCATAAAACAAAGGCTTATCTGACACATCTTATCAGTCGGCCGCATCTATTTGTTATGCTTGAATGTGCTACTACAACACCGACAGCTTCATGACACATCCAGTAGCGATGGGAACAATAGCCTATTGTTCTGGTTCTCTGGCAGACGGTGTTCGGACTAGTACACAAAGAGGGGTGTGGCTAGCGCCATAGAACAAAGGCTTATCTGACACATCTTATCAAACGGCGGCATCTGTTTGTGGCTGGGAATCGACATGCTATCCCTTCTGTGGTTCTAAGAGTGCACTTGGGACGATAGTTTTGACACGCAGTGACCCCTGCTACTGCGAGAGTGCTTGTGTATGACTCGCCAGCGAATGAAGCGGATGGAAGAAGCTGCTTCGCGCATGTTTCATTACGCCAATACATCGCGAAAAACAGTGAAGTAACAGGGAAAGGAGAATCAGATTATATTAGTGAAGTGATAGTAGGAACTAAGTGAATTGACAGTAAAAATTGAACTAAATCTCATTAATGAAGTGACAGTGAGAACTTAGTGAAACACTAGTGGAAGCTGGGCAGAGTCACATGATTCTGTCATTTTGTGATGTGTCTTTATAGTGGCCGGAAAGCACCATAGGTTATCAAAACATCTGCCTTGTGTGTTAGATCTTTATCACATAGGAATATTATGCACAACATTCCTTCCGGAAATGGCTGCTTATAGGAGTTTGTCATTTTACATTTTTAACAGAACTGATGTACGTTCCCCCCAGGGGCTCACATTATGTGAGTACGGGTTAGGGGTACCCGTGGTTACCGAGCCAATCATCGCCATCTTCACCCCTGTATCCCGGTCCGGTCGAAGTGGGTTCGTTTTCGTGACCGGGGAACACAAGGTAGGCTCTCGTGCGTTCTTTGCATTTCGTTTCATACCGCCCCTCGCCATCGTTTCTTTCTTCCCTAGTCTATTTCAGACCATTTCGCACCACGACCATTCGCTCATCTCTTTTTCTTCCTCGCCTGTCTACCATCCGTGCGAAACGCCCACACAGTTTTATTTATTTTAGCCTTTTATTTTAATCCTCCGTGGACACAGTCTGATGGATCTCCGCGCACTGGGTGCGCAGCTGGGTTGGTGGGGAATAGCGTCATCTCCACAACCAGGGGTCATCATGTAGGGTTTGTGTTCATATCCGCTGTTCAACTGCAGTCCCGCGGGGGACCATTGCATCAGCTGCTGACTTCTTACGGCGATTGGGTCCCTCTGTCTATTTTCTGGGAGGTGTGACCCTGGGGTGAGACGTGTATGGATAGGCCACTCACCCAAGACGGGATAACGCCCGGGAAGTCAGAGCCCGAGGTCGGAGACGGTTGCATTGATGGAGGATTTCTTTCGATATGGAGACCTCTTTCTCCATTACTAACAAGCGCCGTAAAGTATTTGTAACAGAAGTAGCACAATCACTATCCGGTTGTTACTTGGTCATTAAACGAACAGAAGAAGGACAAAGCTTTGAGAAGGTGAAACCTTTTATTATTCAGAAGGGCACTGACGCTCTTGCGGGAGCGGATCAATCCTGCACTCGTCTTCGGAATGGTTCCTTGTTGGTTAAAACCAAGTCCGAAGCACAAAGTAAGTCCTTGTTGCGCGCCACGCTTCTCCACGGTTATCCCATCCGTGTTGAGAAGCACCGTACCTTGAATTCTTGTCAAAGCGTCGTCACCACGCATAGGCACGATGGTATATCGGTCGAGGACCTGGTCGAATACCTTGCAGACCAGAAGGTGACAGCGGTGCATCGAGTGCAGGCTAAAAGTGATGGGGTGTTGGTACCAACTCGTACCCTGTTTATAACATCTGATGGCGTTGATCTTCCCACGAGAATTTCAGCAGGGTACGAGCGTATTGCGGTGAGGCTCTATATTCCTAGACCTCTGCGTTGTTTCAAATTCCAACGTTTTGGGCATACGAAAGTCTCTTGTAAGAGTGCCGTTACCATCTGTGCAACCTGTAGCCAGCCCTCGCATGAAGGTAACTGTTCAAGAGCCCCCGTCTGCGTTAATTGCAAAAGGTCTCATTCTGCGTCTTTTTCCGACTGTCCACGGTACTTGGACGAGAAGGCGATCCAGGAAATCTTGGTAAAGGAGAAACTCTCCTTCGCCGAACTCCGGAGGCGTTACCATGCGCGCCAGCCTTCGCTCCTGCGATCGTGCACATTTAGTTCTGTTGTTGCCTCGCCTGTTTACCGGTAGGAAGCCGAAACACAGATCTGGGCCATGACTGCATTGACCGCCACTACCATCCGACGGTCCGTTTCTAGCACGCTTATGACACCATCTAAATCTGGTACTAAGGTTCTTAAGTCTCAAGGCAGTGAGAAAAAGTCAAAGCACAAACTTCGTCGAGAAGATTTTCTTAAAGACCCTACGCGTGCGCGCGGTAAAAAGAGTTTACCTTCTCCTCCTCCTCGGAGGTCGGATTCCCAAGATGCTCCTGGGACAAGCCGCGCTCAGCGGCAACCTTCGCCTATTGCGACCCAGAACCAATTCACGGCGATTGAATCGGTTTCTGGCACTAAGCGCGTGGGCCCTCCCTTCAAGGAGGCTATGGAGTCTGACCAACTCCATACAAAAGCCCGAGCGCAAAGGTTAAACAGAAGGAAATTTTCAGCCAGCCTTCTAAGTAAGAAGTTTATCCCTTTCTTTATGGCTATCCTGACCTGGAATTTACGTGGTGTACGATCGCATAGGGTGGAACTGCAACTTTTATTGCGTTCCCATTCACCTATGGTCGTGTGTTTGCAGGAGACTAAGCTTAGCCCTCGCGATCCTTTGATCTCCGAGGGTATACTCCGGTTCGCTACGATCTTGAACCGGAGGAGGGTACTCCTGATCATGGAGGTGTCATGTTGTTAGTGCGTAGCGACGTTCATTTTCAAACTCTCGCTTTTACGTCCGACTTGCAAGCTTTTGCCGCAACTGTTCAATTACCCGGTTTTTTCTTTTATGTTTCCTCTGTCTATTCACTTCCATCGTCTCCCCTCGCTCGCGCGGACACTCGAGCTCTCCTGTCTTCCTTCCCAACACCATTCCTTCTGTTGGGAGATTTTAATGCCCATCACCCCTTGTGGGGTTCGCCAAGGGCTTGTGTGAGGGGAGTTATTCTTTACGACATTTTTACCAGTTCAATCTCTCCATCCTCAATACAGGGAACCTACTTTTCTTTCTGATTCTTCTGATACATTCTCTCACCTGGACCTTGCCATTTGCTCACTCCAGCTTGCTAGTTGTCTGCAGCGGAACGTCGTTGCTGACACCTACTCCAGGGAGCATTACCCCTGCATCGTTTCTGTTGTATCTCACCATGTCCAGCATTCCACAGTACCTACCTGGATATTCACAAAAGCCGACTGGATATTATATTTCAGTCTCGTGAATTTTGACGACAAGCCCTTCAGCGACATTAACCAAATGGTGCAGCGCCTTACGTCTACGATTCTATCTGCCGCCGAACGCGCAATTCCCCGTTCATCCTCTCATCCTCGGCGTCTACCTTTTCCGTGGTGGAACAAGGATTGTCGGAACGCCGTTCGTGCCCGTAGAACTGCGCTTAGGGTGTTTCGGCGACACCCTACACTTGATAATTTGGTTACTTTTAAACAATCGCGCGCCAGGGTACGTCGCATTATTTAGGATAACCAGAAGGCGTCTTGGACTCCTTTTGCGGAGTCTTTTAATCGCTTTACGCCTTCAGCTGTTGTTTGGGATAAACTTCGTCGCTTCTCTTGTAAAGTGTCGCATTGTACTGTTTCTGGCCTTCAGGTTCCCAATGCCACCATAGTGGATCCAGCTGCCATCGCTAACACTCTGGGTGCTGCCTTTGAGTCGGTTTCCAGTTCAGACCATTATTTCGCCGGCTTACGCTCTATCAAAGACCGGCTGGATTCCTTAACCTATAATTCTCGGTCTCCTAATAAGGAGTGTTATAATGAATTTTTCACAATGAAGGAACTCGAGCCCGCTCTTCATTGCCCTAGGTGCTCCGCTCCTTGGCCGGACGGCATTCATGTGCTCATGTTAAAGAACCTTTCAAACGACAGTAAACTCTTTCTCTTACAGGTCTATAACCGTATTTGGCAAGACGGCTTTTTTTCCTTCCGTTTGACGCGAAGCCAGCATTGTCCATAGACTTAAGCCAGGGAAGGATCGCCAACTACCTTCCAGCTACCGCCCTATCTCCCTTGCCAGTTGCATTTGCAAGGTGATGGAGCGCATGATTAACGGGCGGTTGACATGGAGGCTTGAGACGCAGAAACGTCTAGCGAACGCTCAGTGCGGATTTCGACGCCATCGCTCTACCGTCAACCATCTGGTGTCTCTGTCGACGCATATTATAAATGGATTTCTGAGAAAGTGTCACACCGTGGCTGTGTTTTTTGACCTGGAGAAAGCTTATGACATTTGTTGCAGGAGCGCCATTTTACGTACACTTCACGCATGGAACATCCGCAGTCGTCTTCCCATATTTCTTCGGGAGTTTATAACGGACCACGTCTTTCGTGTGCGTGTGGGCTCGGTTTTATCTAGTCGTTTTATTCAAGAGAACGGAGTACCGCAGGGCTCTGTATTCAGGGTCACACTTTTTGCAATTGATATCAACCCCATTGTTGATTGTATTCCACCTGGCATTTCATCGTCCCTTTTTGTTGACGATTTTGCCATTTATTGCTGTTCCGGGCGGACCTATCAACTCGAACTCCGTCTCCAGAGCTGTATCGACCGTCTCTACGCCTGGAGTAACGCCAACGGCTTTAATTTCTCCGCCGAACATCTGTCTGTATCAATTTATGGCGCCCGAAGTCTTTCCCTCCGCCCACTCTCCATCTTGGGCCAGGGATACTTCCGTTTGCGGACTAGGCGAAATTTTGTGGTTGATCTTTGATAGGAAGCTGAGCTGGATTTCGCCCACTTCCTTTTTAATAGCAAAGTGTGCCTGTTCTCTTAATCTTTTACGTGTTTTAAGTGACACATCCTGAGGAGCTAATCGGACCGTCCTTCGACATCTTTATCGCTCTTTGGTCCGATCCAAGCTTGATTACGAGTGTATTGTCTATTCGTCCGCGCGTCTATCTTTATTACGTCGATTGAATGCCATTCATCATCGTGGCATAAGAGTCGCTACAGGGGCCTTTCCAACCAGCCCTGTACCTAGCCTGTATGCTGAAGCTGCAGAGCCTCTGCTGTCGTTCAGGCTTGAGATTCTTTTGTGCAACTTTGCCTGTCGACTCTCAAGCTTACCTGACCACCCGTCCTTCGCGATATTTTACGAGGATTCGCTTGATCGGCAATATTTAGTTAGCTCCTCAGCATTGCTCCCTCCAGGGGTTCGATTTCGTCAACTTCTTCGGCATTTGGACGTTACGCCAGAGCCGGCCCTTCCAAGGGGGGAAACGCGTTTTCCTCCATGATTGCGCGCTTAGGCCCACTGTCACCTTGGATTATCGTTGATGCTGAAGAATGAGACCCCTTCTTCAGTCTTTAGATCAGCACTTTTAGAACTGCAGGTGCCATTCGGGGACTTGCCTTTTATATTTACTGATGGATCTAAGACTGATGATGGAGTAGAGTGAGCCTTTGGTTTTGATCATCATAGCTTTTCCTTTCGTTTGCCGGGTCAATTTTCCATTTTTACTGCCGAACGTTTTAGTATTTATCAGTCTGTCTTTACGTTCAGCGGCGCGACTTACGGCAGTGTGTTGTTTGTACGGACTCTCTGATTGGCCTTCAGAGTACTAACGCGCTGTACAATTACCACCCTCTCATACAGCGCATACATGACCTGCTCCACTCGCTTGGTGCCTCTGGCATCAGCGTCTCCTTCCTGTGGACTCCAGGTCATGTGGGTATCTCAGGGAACGAGTCTGCCGACGCCGCTGCCAAATCGGCGATTTTCTTACCCAGATTTTTTACCTCTGTTGCTCCCTCGTCAGATTTGTGTGTTCTTTTACTTCGCCGCATCCTCTCGCTTTGGCGCGATGAGTGGACGGCCCTCCTGGGGAACAAGTTGCGGGAGGTTAAACCTCTTCCGTTAGTCTGGGGTACCATTTCTCGTTCTTCTCGTCGGGAAGAGGTACTTTTAGCCCGTCTACGAATCGGACATTGCCTTTTTAGTCATAGATATCTGCTTTGTGGTGACCCCGCACCAATATGCGAGCAGTGTGATGCGCCCTTAACGGTGCGTCACATTTTAACAGAGTGTCAAGTTTTAGCTCCATTGCGCGGTCGTGTGGGTCTGCCTGTTGGCATAGCCAACGTTTTGGCAGACGACGCGCATGCTGTAGAATGTCTTTTACGTCTTATCCATGCAAGTGATTTTAATCGCCGCATTTGTTGCGCTGAGCGCCTTTTAATATTGTGATTTTATATTGCCTTTTTAATGGGGTCTCTACTCCCCAGTGGACATACGGCGCTCATGTCCCATGCGTTCTACAGTTCTTGACACATTTTGCTATTTTATTGGTTTTGTTTAATATGTTTTTTGTGGTGGTTTTAACATTTGATGACATGTTTTAAAGTATTTTTGACTATGCAGTTTTTTACTTGTATTTTATTTTTGGACTTTAAATTTTATACCTTGTAAGGGCGCTGATGACCTTAGCTGTTTAGCGCCCTTAAACCGCATCTCATCATCATGATGTACGTTATAAATTAAGTGTTTTACTCTCTTCCCCATTATAAGCCTAGTTTGGGAGCAGCAAATAAGATATTTTCCTAACACTTAAGGTAAGCTATGTGCCAAGTTTCATATTAATTAGCTCTGCCGCTCTTGAGTTAAAATGTAGTATACGCACATTATGGTATACACATCCTGAAGAAGCAAAACAGATTTAAAACGGCATTTTTAATTTGAAGTTAGGCTATTATGCACTTAAGTATAGATTGTTTATTCAGCAATTAAAGTAAGCTGAACGTTTTTAATTATGGGTTTATTATACATATTTACATTCTAAGCAGTAAATTCGCACACACTTTAGTATGTTTACGTAACGTATTTCGCTTCCAGCCAGATAGTGAATTCCTGGATCGATTTCAGATAAATAATTCCTAAAGTTATATAACTTAAAATATTGCATAAGTATTAGTTTGTTTATTTGTATGTCTTTTATTTCCTATTTTAAAATAAGAAGTTTTAATATTCTTGATAACATCAAGTATACTTTTTAGCCTTGTTTATCATCATGAGTAGTAATAACATGCGAGACAATCTTGGAGTGTTTACCAAAAAGCATCATAGGTCATGCTCCGTGGCGTCGTGGTTATCATGGTAGCTTCTAGTTGCCGAGGTCGCAGGTTTAAACCCGAATGAGGGGGATGGAGTTTTTCGGGCGTAAAAAGCCTTAACATGGCTTCCTTCGGAGGGAAAGTAAAGCCGATGGTCCCGTGTCGTAGATTTACGGCACGTAAAAGAACCTCAAATCTGATAATGAGGCCTCTGTACAAAAATTAGCAGTGTTTGACGCTTAATAGAGAATGGGATGCTAAGGACCACAGTACTTAAACGACGTCCATAGATTAAACTCAATTTAATTTTAATTTAACGGATATCAAAAAGTGTGTAGACTTGATAGTGAAGGGTGTGTAATTACTGCAGTTAGCAAAATAGGTTTAATACCTTCATTAAGTGCAAAAAAATCTATACCTGTAGATAGGGTGAGTTGACGGTTACGTAAAAGTTTTTGCGAAAATGTTTTGTTAAGTGTTATGTATTACTAAGCTTTGAAGGCTATTGTCAAGGTATTAAGTTCGTGAAATTTATTGCATGCCCAGCTTATGACCTTTTTATTGAAAAAAGTATTGCGAGCATGATATTTACTCTGCTATCGAGATTTAGTTTCAATTGCAATATAGGGTTATATATAATTAAATGTGTATGTAGAGGTGTAGGTGGCACTGCGCTATTTGATATCGCATTAGAATTTTGGGAGTAGACCGCTGACATAAACGTTTGTGATGTAGTGTGAGGTTCAAACTTCGTTGAGTGCACTTTGCAGATCCCTCGATCATGGCATGTTCGTGATGTTAGAGATGATGGGAGAACTAGAGATGCTGTAAAACTATTAGACTTTTTCTCAAATAGTCTCGATTTTATGCTGTAAGATAAAATGCAGGTTACAACATTTAATACAATTGTATATAAATATAGAGCGGTCATGTAGTATGACATCTTTGTAGAATATTCAGAATAATTCGTTCCTTAATCATATATAGCCACCTTGAAATTCCATTCTCGTTGAGTGTGCATTGTAGATCCTAGGTATCTTTTAATCCCTGGTCAGTGATTTAGAGATACTGGTATATAAGGATATTGTGTCCTTTGGCCTCGAGATATCAGAGATGCCGTGTAAGCTCATTAAGAGGATTAACTTTTTTGAGCGCTAAGGCACAACTTATCATTGATTTAAATTCCAATTAAGCGTTTACTCTAGGAGGTCACCATAACCTATTTGGATAAGTCGGAAAACTAAACTAATTAACAATTTGCCTTAGGGAGGGAAGGATACACAATACAACCTGTGTGAAGCGATTACTTTAGGAGAAGGGACAGTGGGATGCACTGCATCAGATGAAAGTGATGTTGACGTAAGCATACTTCGAGATGACTAGCTGTACACCTACAATGCATAGTTTCGATGTAAAATTGGTTGATTTTAGCTACCTTAAGAAGCCCGGGATCGTTGTGGGGAACATCATATAGAAGCCTGTAACAGTAGGAGGCATTCCATCAACTGTGCCTATACGTCTCTTCACAAGGAGTTCACTTCATACGTTGTCTGCACCGAGAATTGTTATATATGTCACAAAATAAATACGCGTGAGCAAGAATAGTGAAACACTTATTTAATTAACCTGAAAGTTTTAAAATCTAAAACTATTGTATTCAGTATGATTCAAAACTCTAGATAGTGTACCAACATCGTGAGTGCAAAATATCAAACATTACCTTTAACGTTTTATAACGTTCTCTAGCATTATTTTATTCCTAGTTTTTGAAAAATCCTGAAGTCAGAGCCGGTTCTTGCAGTTTTTGCTGCCACCTCACGCTTTCAGACGTAACTAACTCTTATCCGCAGTGTCAGTCCTCTATGACTACTTATTCTCACACTGGTTGATAACCCACAACATATTTGTGCCTAGGCCTGTTTTAATTTGTGAGTTACAGAAGCTAATAGCTTCACCTTGTTTCATTGTAATATTACATGCCACGTTATGACAGTGAGAACTCTGCCATTTGTACCTTAGTATTGCTTTTAGTGTACGCTTATCTATTTGGGCAGTATGGTATGGTAATTGTCCATAACAATAGCACGGGATGTCAACGAGTAACTGATCCTTAAACCATCTGTATAAATGCCTCCATGATGCTTCCCAGGTCTTCTCCAAATAAAGAAGATATTTACAGCATGGACAATAATAATGTCCTGCAGATGACTGCATAGAGCTTTTAATTCTGCCATCCAGCCTTTAATAGGATATGGCCGGCGTGAACCACGTTTCAGCTAACTATACTATTTCCCCGAAATTCTTATTCTTTATTTGTCTTAAAAATTAAATATTAAATTGAGTTTTATTTATGGACACTCTTTAACTACTATGGTCCTTAGCGTCCCATTCTATATTGGGCGTGAAAGACCGGGAATTTTGCTCAAACGCCTCTTTATCAGGCTTGGGGTTCTTTTACGTGCCGTAAATCTACGACACGTGACCACCGGCTTTACTTCCCTTCCGAAGGAAGCCATGCCAAGGATTTTTACGCCCGAAAAAATCCATCGCCCTCCGCCGGGTTTGAACCCGCGACCTTGGGAACTAGAGGCTAGCACGGTAGCACTAGTCTACGGAGGACGACATCTTAAAAATAATGCTTTTAAGGCTATGATAAGAGATATTTCAAATATGATTTTTTTCTTTATTGCCTTGAACTCAAATCGGAGATCATGCTGGACCTTCAGCTAAGAGCTAATGCTTATCTGAAGTAGCTGTGCTTCTTTAAGTAAAGAAATAGTTTTAATATAGTAGGATGCTCATTTCGGGTTAAGTAACCATAAATGTGCCTTATTACATTGGATTCAAAGCTATCCAGTTGCGTTTCTGGTTACTAACAAAGCAGGCTAACAACACAACAAGCACTACTTAGTACATATATCTCTGGCGTAGTTTACCTTCGTCCAACGTAGCAACCATCCCTGTTGTGTATAACGAGTACAGGCTACTTGTATGTAAACACGATAACAGCGTCACCAATGCAGCGAGATTGCTGCAGTGTTGCAGCGAGTGTCTCGAGTAGTAACTCAACGCACAAACAGTGACTTTCAGGGTATGACTAGTGCGATAGCCGCACTGAAAGGTTCATGAGTCAGCAATGTGAGCAAATAAACTAAAACTACTGGCTCAAAGCACTCCTGTTTACAAAAGTGATACATCTTTTTGAACACGGCATTTTTAACTATAATCATGTGGGCCTCATTCAAATCACTCTGGCGCTTAATTTTCACCAGTTTCGTAAGGAAAAATCTCCAGAAAGTCGCTAAATATTAAGCTGCAAATACAAATAATTCCGTCAATTTTTCACATATGTTGTTCATATTTTAAGATTTTGCAGCCCCTAAATCCTGCCACCCTAGGCAGTGGCACGGCTCTACTCCTCCATAAGACGATCGTGCCTGAAGTACTACATGAAATATGTCCTTCCACAATGAATGCCATAGAGAACGTCGTTCTCAGTGTTGTAGTGGTTACCATGCTAGCCTCCAGTTCCTGAGGTTGCGGGTTCAAACCCGGCGGAGGGTGATGATTTTTTGGGCGTAAAAGTCCTTAGCATGGCTTCCTTCGGAAGGGAAGTAAAGCAGGGGTCCCGTGTCGTAAATTTACGGCACATAAAACAACCTCAAGCCTGATAAAGAGACCTCTGAGCCAAATTATCGGTCTTTCACGCCCAATATAAAATGGACGCTAAGGACCACATCAGTTAAAGTGCGTCTATAAACAAAACTCAATTTTATTTTTACAAAGAGCCTGCTTGTTATCAATGTGAAAGGGAAGTGACTATATGGCATTCATAAGAATACATAAACTAAATAATTATTTGTTGTGATACGGATTACTAAGCAGTGCTGTATGAGAGTATGCATGACGACATATTATACAATGAATGATTAGTATTAACCTGATTATTTTTGTTGCACTAGCGTCACTTCCTTATCTCCTTTAGATATCCTAGGTGTATTACTGAAAGTGCGTAAGTATGAATTATTCCCATGTATCAAAAGCATTACCATAAAACATAAATATTTTTATTTGCTTTCAGAAGTCCCTGATCCACTCGAAGGGGCTTTTGTGCAAAATCCTTAAATTTAAGTACTCTTTCGAATAATGTTGTTTTCAAATAATTATTCCAATAAAGGAGAAACTTAGAGAAAAACGTAATCATGTATTCTTTATTTTAAACTCATTTATAAGGAATGTATAGTCCTCACTGCACAACCGTCAAGCAGCAGAAGAGAAAGCCAAACAAGAACAGAATCTTCGATGACCATGCATTAGTCTTTCTCCTATGATCCTCTACTGCAACAAGCTAAGTGATGTTTAAACCCCGGAAATAAGAGGATGAAGGTGATATAATAAAATGTATACACCAAAATAAATTAAGGATGCTTATTTAAAAATCATTATAATGCACAAAATTGGATAACTCCCTGGCCACATAATACTGTGATTTCCTTGTTAACAGCTTCTAGTTGAATATCAAACGGAATGAAATTGTTTGTACAGGTAAATTATCTGATTCTTAAACCTCAATCCTTATGTTAACACTACAGTAATAGCATCGTCAGATTGATGTGAGCAGTAAATGACAAATAGGGTTGACCGGGAAAGAAAATAATGTCCCTTCAAGGGGTTCATTTTCTTTGGCATAATAAACACACTGTACATTTCATCGAGTGATGCAAACCTGGTCTTAGAAAATCTAAGTGTCATTCTATGGATAATATCCACTTCTGAAAAAGGTTCAGATTAGAAAGATTAAAGTGACCCAGTCGTTAACAGTCTTGGCTGCATCATTTAATCTTGTAGTTTGGGCTTCCACTATAACAAGAAGTGAGTTTTCAAGATTTGATGCCGTTGCTACATCCCACGTGAATGATTTGGCTTGAGGCACAGAAGGTTGAGTATGAAGATCCATGGGTCGAAATACAATGTGCCATGTGTGGTATAAACAAAAGTTTAAGAATGTCGACCTTCCAGGGTCAGCAATTCGAATTACAGGTACCCTTCTTTGCATTCTGTCTACCTTACAACCAACTCTTCACCCTGAATAAAATTTCCAGAATTCTTTGCTCTGATGAAAACCATTTTAAACTTTCTGTTTACAATAATCTTTGTGTAATAGCCAGAAAATCCCAGAAGCATAGAAAGAGGAACTATATCATTGACGACTAAATTTGCAGAAAGTACAACGTCAGCTTCTCAACAGGGTAAACCCATTAACTATTCAGCAGACGATTCTATTCAAATAGACAGACAGCTACAGAGTGTATTATGGTGGATTAATTACCGGGATTTATAACTCTATTTATATTTGTACCATTTAAAAAGTTTCGAATCTCGTCAAACTTGAATGAAATCGCGCTATTGGTACGCTTTGCAGTGGTAGGCTCTGCATTTTATATTTTATTAGAACCCTAAATGTAAAATAACTTATGATTTGGACGTATACCCCTGGGCATCCAAAAAGCAGTTTGTCAACAAATTTTCAAATTTTACCTGAAGAAGACAGTTGAAACTTCTAAAAGCCTGCTACAATATGTGATAGTTTATTTCCACCAAATCACATATCGAATTTAGTGTGGACTTTCAAACAGCTGTTCATCTATTGCTGTACATTTAAACCGCAAGTTTTCCTACTCTTGTAATGGTGGTAGATCTGCAATTAGGATAATTTCGTGTCGTGAAAACTTAGTTATGTTGAGCGTTGCATTTTGAAAACGATTGTGTTGCAGTGGAATTCTTAGATCGAGGTTTAGTTGGCAACACAGATATCCGTGAATAAAGGCCTAATGGCGGATTTCAGAGTACATAAAATACGTGATCAGTAAGTTTATAACATGAAAGAAACATCCTTATACAGGATCATATATTTTTTGAACTTAAACAAGTAGAAGTTGAGGAAGGCTGCTATGCCTGATAGCTTTATTTACATTATACCTCTGTTGCCGACATTCAGGCAAAACATCCAACGTTTTACATCTGGGCAGAAATTGAGGCGAGAAGAGGTTCTAACGAAGTTTTGTCTGCGCTTGTAAATTTTCCATCCAAAGTAGATTTCCAACATGATAAAAGAAGTTCTTCGCTTGTTTGCGGACGAATGTCCTGGAGAAAACAAGAACAATCACATTCTTTATGTAAATTAGAACTTGTGTTCCCATTAAGAGGACATTCATGTATGCCTGCGGACAGATAGTTTGGGTTTATGGAACATGATCTAAAGGCAACTAGCAGCATCGTGACCAACCAAAAGTGCTGAGACATTTCTTAAACTTTGAATCGGTTTGTAAATTAGGTGAGGATCCGAGACTTTATAACATAAAAAGCTTGTTCGTCAAGCTGAAGAACATGCAAAGGTTGCTAGGATGAAAATAATACTAATAAATCATGTGACACTGGTCCACACACACTTAATATTCTTGTGAAAGGGAAACCGTATTACAGGAATGATGACCTAACTCCTACAATTATGAGTTCTCTGCAGAAACCACATAGTATTATGGATATATGCCCAAAGAGCTATAACTAAATTATTAAGTAAGTTGTGAAAAGGAAGTATATTGTGTGAAACTATTAACAATATTTTCAAGAGATGATTGACACAAACGGCCTGAATTTCAATGGTACAATCAGGAAGTACTGAATCAAGATGAAACTACTTTAAATTGTGCTCAGGAGGATAGAACAGTAGCATGCAACTGCGAAAATGTTTCTGTAAGTGTGAATGTACTGGAAGTTCAAAGTGCAGTATGTCATCTTGTAACAATGACTAATTACATAATTACAGGTAATTGAAGCGTGAAATAGGTACCGTTTAATTAGCAATCTTTATTGTTGTTCCCTAATTTTTTTCATCTTTTGTGAGACCATCCAGTTTCTTCCAGCAGCTTTTTACTTTTATCTGGAAATGTCATTGGAGAAATTCCTTCTTGGATGTCAATTCCTCAAATACTCAGCATGATATGAAATCCTAATCTCCTCACTGAAATCTTGAGTCGATAAATTCTAGGGTACAATTTTTCCTCTTTAGTTGTCTTGTAATCAAAAGTAGGAACAGTACGCTTAAAATGTCCGTTACAGCATTATAAAAAAGCTATCTAGAAACTTGCGATTAGACGATGTTAACTCTTTGTGAGTCGAAGAAAAGAGTTGGATTCAGTTTAGGGAGAAGCTATCCATTATAGCCATCTCTCTGTTTGTTAAAATCTATTCCCATTTTGTTTGATGTGAAGAGTTAAAATTATAATTTCATTCCTGATGTCAAGCATCTTTAGTTTCTAATCGACCACCAGAAGGATTATTTGATTTATGAGGTTAGTATCAATAACTGGCAGATTTGTAGGATTTCACAGCTCGATTTATGAAATCTAAGCGGATCGGAATGGAAAAACTCCTACAGAGGATGCGCACTCTTACCATGAATGAAAGAACCTGTTGCAATGCATTCGTATGCCCATTTTAAATATATTCACAAGATTATCAGATTAACTTAATACATTATATTCCAGTGTATGGTGCACAATTTTCAGCAAGGCGTATAATCGTTGAGATGAATCTCTCTCTTCAGAAGTCAATCGTAAAAGGACACTTAATTTCGGGCTTTATAGTGTGATATACAGACGAATGAATAAGATTTCATCATTAACTTCAAATTTAGTCCGGATATGTACATTGATATCAGCGATCTCCTTGTTACAGGAGGAATATGAATAACAGCAGGTGTCCATATATAATAAAATTTGTTATTCGTATATCAGGGTTTCAAAACAAGTACAAGGTATTAGAATTCAAGAACAAATCCTCATACTGCCCTCTCATATCCATATGTAGGGGTCTATTCAGGTGAGTAGAAATGGTAGATTACGTTCCTATAAAATAAGTAGTAAACGTTATTTAGAACATTGTGTAACTACGTCAGTGTGTTTCCATAAGTAAAGCTGTAGGCAAAATACCAAAAAATTATGGATTTGAAATTATGAATTTTTCTTTATTATAGATCATCTTAACTCATTTCAAACTCTTTTGTAGGTTTCAGATATTTGAAGCTATTGGTATAGAATGTTAAATTTCTATTTTCCATGTGATGGTGCAAAGTTTGGCTTCATTCCCTGAAGTATTCATATTTATCATAATTCTCCATTTGAACTGCGGTACTGAAGACAGATTATCGATCATGAAGACACATCTAAAATGTTATATGCTTAAACGTCCTGCATACACTTTATTGTGAATATTGTTGATGAGTTTATCTGGCATATGCACGATTCTACAAATTTGTTGCTTTTCGTTTCCTTTAAATCTTTATCTTTAGATCTCAAGGCGTGTTAGTAGCAGACACTCTTTCTCCTCCTCTTCCTAAAACCTTCTACCTTAGACTCCATCTCCTTACTATGCCGTATCATTTCAGCCAACTATACATCCGCCGCCATTTCCTTATTAATTGAGTGCACCCGATTT
The DNA here is from genome assembly GCA_030765065.1 of Deroplatys truncata. NCBI lineage: Eukaryota > Metazoa > Arthropoda > Insecta > Mantodea > Mantidae > Deroplatys > Deroplatys truncata. The sequence goes on along the minus strand of CM060990.1, from coordinate 401,282,249 downwards.
TATGCTTTCTCCGCTTGAAATTTGCCTCCACATACCTCGATATAGCATCTTTTTCCTCGGCGTGCACAATGGCGTGTGGTTCACAGGGATGTCTAATTTGTTAATTAGATGATGAGCTCTCTGTAGTCGTTTGTGTAATGTAATGTCTACCAGCAGCATTTATAACCAGGCAAATGAGCTTGAAAAGGAAGTGAATTAGTAGTCAAATTGATACAATCAGAACCTCTCTTAGATGTTCTGTTACCCTTGATGAATCTCATCATGTACTAGTCTCAATATAGAAACATGACTTTTCATACTCATACTTGTATGATCGTGCTATAACGATGTGCGCTACCTATACAAGTGTTGAACTTTGAAAGTGACGTTAGAAATGGACAAAATGGAAATCCCTTTCCTGTTCAAATTGCGAGCACTTATTCCAGGGAGCCCACATGCAGAGAAAATATGTATAATGCTATTACTTAACGAGAATGGTCTGCGGTTGAAGACTACAACTGTTTGTTCTGAACCTCTTCCAAAAATAGAGACTTCAATATTTGTTCAAAGTGCTTCAGAACATACCTGATATTAGTATGTATGCTTATGAGATTGCTGATGAGATTGTGCAGCCGTCTGATGCTAAAGACATTTCCAAGATATTTGATGTTATCAGTGAAAAGCAAGATAAGGCTGCTCTTGCAGAATGGATAGACATGGTAATGTTTATTTCATATAACTAGCATGGATAGACATGGTAATGTTTATTTCATATAACTAGCATGGATAGACATGGTAATGTTTATTTCATATAACTAGCACAGTCTACATTAAAGTACCCAAACATTTAATTGGAGATAATGCAAGTATTGTAACGGTCGTTCGTGGGATTCGATCCACAATAGGGAAATTGCGTTAGATTTCATAAATTGGTGTGATTAGAACAATCTAAGCAAGGGGATAACAATTTGCTGATCCGACATTGCAAAGTATACTTATTGGTCACTTTTATAGGTCAATCTCTCAATCTTGTCGTCGTCACGCTACTGCGAAGACACCTCAAGTCTACGTTATAATTGGGTCTCGAACTCCGAACTACCACAGTATCTTTTTATTAACTAAATCAAGCCCTGCCACGTATATCTTCAGGTAAGTCCTTGTGATGTTTATCAAGATCGTTCACCCCAGGGCACGTCAGAGGGCCCAAAACCTTAACCTGCTTAACTAAATAGCCTAGCCAATAGCTCTCTATATAGCCCTGCGCAGTGGCTATTTGACAGTCCCCAGCTTCCAAATTCCACCCCTCAACTCTGGTATGTCTGCTCATTCCGTCTGAGATTATCACCCTTGTTAGCAAACCCAAGATTTTCCACCCCAAGGTTTGCTACAGTATAACTGTACACTTTAGACAATACAATTTAAGCTTAACACATTAATGAAGATTATATAAACACTCATAGCGCATTTAAAGACTTCTGAAAAAATATGAGAGAAAACGGTGTTGGAAGAACTGTTGTTGATATTGTTCTGGAATTCCCGCTTAATAATGGATGACATAGACGTGTATTGGACCCACATATAAAAGTGAATAAATGAAGATGGTGAGAGGCTTTTTAGCTATGAGTATTAATAGGTGCCTATCCAAGAGATCGACTTCCGTCAGAGGTAATCCTTATCACTATTGTAATATAATAATATATACTAATAATAAATCGAAACCGAAGTTATCAATTTAGAAACAAGAGACTGTGCAATGTTCAAGATCCTGATAAGGATAACGATGCATCCAGCAAAATTTATGTTAATACACTTACATCTCTCATCGAGAAGCGTTTTCTAAACATACACTGAAAAGGATTGCAACTCAGTACATGCTTGAATATGAAGCTGCACTTAGGAAGCATACTCCGACATAACAAAGCTTAAAAAATTATCCAATTACCTATTTTTAAACACATATATTGCAGAGGAATAGCAAAAGTAATACAATCGAAACAACCAAGCTTGTGTTAACAAAATAAAGTAAGAAATTGTGCTCAGAGTAGGATAATGATGTAAAAACAAAAGAATTCTTACAGATTTTTAGAGTTTTCAAACACCGTCACTTGCTTTAGAGGATGATAAATTTCCTAATAGGAGAGTAGGAGAAGTATTAGAACCTGTAAATGATACAGATTATTGCAGTAAAAACATTTTAAAGCTACTGAGAACAAAGAGAGCAAAATACACGAATCTGCAAGCCTTATAGCACTAAAGGAATAAGCAGATAATCTCAGTCATAAGCTGAATATGATCAACGCAGCCCATAGATATTTAAGAAGTCCGTTCATCAGAAACCTTCAAACGAAACCATGCAAAGGAGGTTACACTTATAAAGAGGAGAGTATTACGAATCCCATATAGACGGTATCATGCTAAGCTGCACAACCGTACCACGTTCAGATTCCTATGGGTAGTTGCATTAAATGGAAGAAGCTTAGACAATTACCTTCTACCTATCAGATTTGGAATTTGATTGACCTTAGAGTTCCTCCAATAGTATATAGGATGTTCATTTCTTAACTCTTGAGTTTAGGATATAAAAATGAGGGGTAACCATGCAATTTCAAATATTTTGAATATGGGTGGTGAGAGTATAATACTTACAGAATCAAAAGTTTAGTCTTCACCTCTTGCAAATATCAGGAAGGTACCTAAACATAGGCCTGGAACACTTCCTGGCCAAAACTCTTTTCGTTGCATGTATCATCAGGTTTACCACTTGTGCCTTGTGCAGTAAGAACGGAGGTTAAACACAACTCTAAAATGACTCAAATTCCACACTCAGCATATGATTATTGAAATACTATAATCCATGACTACTCCTCTCAACGACATATTGTAAAATAGGAAAATAAGGCGAACCCGAACAACGATGAGATAGAGAACTGGAAATCATCGGATATTTCTATTTACCTGGAACAAGTTCACTGCAAGGAGAGAAGTCATTTGGATTCAATGAATGCAGTACGGTACAAAGATGCTGTCTGTGATAAAGTGATTCAGTTAGGAAATAATCGTATTCACATAAATAATGAAGCTTATGATAATGTCCCTAGATTATATGAACTCATATTCAAACGAATTTTTTAGATGTCATCATTTACTGTAAGGGACTTGGATACTTATGCAAAGATTTTGGAAAACACGTTAACATAAATATTGTCACAATTGTTGTGGTCGAGGGAAAGTAAACAGTGGAAACATGTATAAGAAGATTATTCCAGAACTTCTAAATCTACATATAGGGCCAGATTTAGACTGAAAGGAACATCACATGAATAGGACAGGCATGCCATGTAGTGTCACCGAGTGACATTCTCCTCCATCCCTCATCCCATCTGGTCTTGGCACAAAGTGTCGTCCTCCATGGGTAGTGGTTACCATCTGGATTCTAGCTCCCGAGGTTGCAAGTTCAAACCCGGCGGAGGCCTATGCCTTTTTTCGGGCGTAAATATACTTAGCATGATTTTCTTTGTAAGGGAAGTAAAGCCGGTGGTCCCGTGTGGTAGATTTACGTCACGTAAAAGAACCTCAAGCCTGATAAAAAGGCCTCTGAGCAAAATTACCGGTATTTCACTCCCAATATACACTGGGACGCTAAGGACCGCAGCAGTTAAAGAGCGTCCATAAATAAAACTGAATTTAATTCATTTTTTTAGCACAAAGCCACAGCACACCACGTTGCGATAAGCAAGTCAGGCCTGTAGTCGGGCAGTTAGGTGTGCAGGTAAGCAACCCTTCAGATCGGTCAGAGAACCACTGGCAGTAGGTCGGAGTACACATTACATCCTTCGTGGGAATAACAGTACCTCTTTATGTTTCACAGTGGTAAAGCTTGCTGTTCAATTTGTCATAAACAGATAACATTATTTTTACAGTATAATATTAGGAAGCATTTTAATAACTGCCATTTTCAGCACAATGATGACCGCGTACTCTCTATTGCTGAGTGTAAATGTAAATGCAATTAACTATAAATGCAATTCTTAAACAACAAACTGAAGCACAACGAGAAATATCGAGGTACCAAAGAAGTTTTAAATGAACAAAAAAGCAAAAGAATGCAGCCATCAAGTTTCTGTGTGCTTGTTACAAGGTACTTAAATTAACAGCTGAAGCAAATAAGCCATTCTCGGAAATAAGGCTTATAAAAGCTGCGTTGTCAATATTGCAGAGGAAATTTGTGCTGACATGGGACAGGCATTTAAAACATACCTTTAGAAAGAAAGAGCGATATCAGGAATACCAGCTATGTGTTCTATCGTAGATCAGTTGAAAACCAAAATTAATGGACCCACGTCCTACACATTGGTTCTGGATGAGTGTTCTGATCTCAAATATATCGCTCAGTTAGCAGTATATCTTAGAGATCTTGACTCTGAACTTCCCCCCAGGGGCTCACCTTATATGAGTACGGGTTTGGCGTACCCGGGGGTTCCCAAGCCACTCATCGCCATATTCATCCCTTCATCCCCGTCCGGTCGAGGTGGGTTCGTTCTCGTGACTGAGGGGCTCAAGGTGGGCTCTCGTGCGTTCTATGCATTTCATTCCATGATGCTCCTCGCCATCGTTTCTTTCTACTCTACTCTATTTACGCACACTTCGCCCATGCCCATTCATTTATACATCTATTTTTCTTCTTTACCTGCCTATCATGCGTGTGACACGCCCACACACTTTTAGTTTCTTTTACCCTTTTATTTTAATCCGCACTGGACACAGCCTGACGGATACCCGCGCACTGGGTGCGCAGCTAGGTGAGTGGGTAATGGCGTCATCCCCACCACCCGGGGTCGTCATGTAGGGTATGTGTTCGTATCCGCTGTTCAACTGCAGTCCCGCGGGGGGCCATTGCATGAGCTGCTGACTTCTGACGGCCATTGGGTCCCTTTGTCTATGTTCTGGGAGATGTGACCCTGGGATAAGTTTGGTATAGATAGGCCACTCACACAAGCCGGGGTAACGCCCGGGAAGTCAGAGCCCGAGGTCGGAGACGGTTGCAATGGCGGAGGATTTCTTTCGCTATGGAGCACCCTTTCTGCATTATGAACAAGCGCCGAAAAGTTATTGTAACAGAAGTAGCACCGCCGACATCTGGTTGTTACTTGGTCATTTCACGTACAGAACAAGGACAAAGTTTTGAGAAGAGGAACCCTTTCATTATTCAGAAGGGCCTCCACGCTATTACAGGTGCGGTTCAGTCCTGCACTCGTCTTCGGATTGGTTCATTGTTGGTTCAAACCAAATCCGAACAACAGAGTAGGTCCTTGTTGCGCGTTACGCTTCTCCACGGTTAGCCTATCCGTGTTGAGAAGCACCGCACCTTGAATTCCTGTCGAGGCGTCGTTACTACCCATAGCCTCGATGGCATGTCGGACGAAGAACTTGCCGACTATCTTTCTGATCAAAAGGTGACAGCTGTTCATCGAGTGTAGGCTAAACGCGACGGAATTTTGGTACCAACTCGTACCCTGTTTATCACTTTCGATGGCGTCGATCTGCCCACGAGTCTTTCAGCAGGGTACTAGCGTATTGCAGTCAGGTTCTAAATTCCCAGACCTCTGCGTTGTTTCAAATGCCAACGTTTTGGGCATACGCAAGTCTTATGTTGGAGCGCCGTTACCATCTGTGAAACATGTAGCCCACCCTCACACGAAGGTATCTGTTCAACAGCGCCCGTATTCGTTAATTGCAAAGGGTCTCATTCTGCTTCATTTACCGACTGTCCGCGGTACTTAGACGAGAAGGCGATCCAGGAGATCCAGGAAAAGGAGAAACTCTCCATCGCCGAAGCCCGGAGGCGCTACCATGCGTGCCAACCTTCACTCCTGCGGACGGGCACATTTAGTTCTGTTGTTGTCTCGCCTGTAACCCCGAAGGATGCCAAAACACAGACCTGGACCATGACTGCATTGACCGCCACTACCATCCGGGCGTCCATTTCTGGCCCAGTTAATAAGCCATCTAAAGCTGGTCCTAAGGTGCTGAGGTCGCAAAGCCTTGAAAAGAAGTCCAAGCAGAAACTCTGTAAGGAAGATTTTCTCAAATACGCTCCGCGTGCGCGCGGTAAAAAAAAGTTCACCTTCGCTTCCTCGAGGGTGGCACAAGCCGCGCTCAGCCGGCTCCATCACCCCTTGCCACCCAGAACCGATTCACGGCGCTTGAATAGGTTTCTGGCACTGAGCCCGTTCGCCCTCCCTTCGAGGAGTCTGTGAAGTCTGACCAATTCCATACCAAAAACCCGAGCCCAAAGGTTAAGCAAAAGGTTATTTTAAGCCGCCCTTTTAAGTAGATAGTTTATCGCTTTTATTCACGGATATCCTGACCTGGGATTTACGTGGTGTACAAACGCATAGGGGGGAACTGCAACTTATATTGCGTTCCCATTCACATATGGTAGTCTGTTTGCAGGAGACTAAGCTTAACCCTCACGATCCTTTAGCTCTCCGAGGGTATACTCCGGTTCACTACGACCTTGAGCCGGATGAGGGTACTCCTGCTCATGGAGGTGTCATGTTGTTAGTGCGTAACGACGTTCATTTTCAAACTCTCGCTGTTACGTGCGACTTGCAAGCTGTTGCCGTTCGGCTTCAATTACGCGGCTTTTTCTTTTCTGTTTGCTCTGTCTATTCACCTCCATCGTCTCCCCTCGCTAACGCGGACTTTCGTGATCTCCTGTCCGCTCTCCCAACACCATTTCTTCGATTGGGAGATTTTAATGCCCATCATCCCTTGTGGGGTTCGCCAAGGGCTTGCGCGAGGGGAACTCTTCTTTCCGATATTTTTGATGAGTTCAACCTCTCCATCCTCAATACAGGTGAACCTACTTATATTTCTGATTCTTTCGGTACATTCTCTCACTTGGACCTTGCCGTTTGCTATCTCCAGCTTGCTAGTCGTCTGCAGTGGAACGTCGTCGCTGACACCTACTCCAGCGATCATTGCCCCTGCATTGTTTATCTTTTGTCTCACCACGTCCTGCATTCCAGAGTACCTACCTGGATATTCAGAAAAGTCGACCGGATATTGTATTCCAGCGTCGTGTGTTTTCAGGACCAGCCCTTCCTTGACGTTAACCAAATGGTGCAGCACTTTTCGTCTACGATTCTATCTGCCGCCGAACGCACGATTCCCCGTTCATCCTCTCACTCTCGGCGTCTTCCTGTTCTGTGGTGGAACGAGGCTTGTGGGGACGCTGTTCGTGTTCGTAGAACTGCACTTAGGGTGTTTCGGCGACACCCTACACTTGATAATTTGGTTACTTTTAAACAATCTCGCGCCAGGGCTCGTCGCATTATTCAGAATAGCAAGAAGGCGTCCTGGACTCGTTTTGTCGAGTCTTTTAATCGCTTCACGCCTTCGTCTTTTGTTTGGGATAAACTTCGTCGCTTCTCCGGTAAAGTGTCGCTTTGTGCTGTGTGTGGCCTTCAGGTTTCGAATGCCACCATAGTGGACCCGGCTGCCATTGATAACACTCTGAGTGCTGCCTTTGAGGCGGTTTGCAGTTCTGCCCATTATTGCGACGGCTTTCGCTCTCTCAAAGAACGGCAGGATTCCGAGACCCATAATTTTCGGTCCGCTAATACAGAGTGTTATAATGAACTTTTCACACGGAGGGAGCTGGAGCACGCTCTCCATTGCTGTAGGCACTCCGCTCCTGGACCGAATGGCATTCATGTCCTGATGTTAAGGAACCTTTCAGCCGACAGTAAGCTCTTTCTGTTACGGGTCTATAACCGTATTTGGAAAGACGGTTTTTTCCCTTCCGTTTGGCGCGAAGCCACCATTGTCTCTATCCTTAAGCCAGGGAAGGATCGCCAACTACCTTACAGCTACCGCCCTATCTCCCTCACCAGTTGCATTTGCAAGGTAATGGATCGAATGTTCAACGGGCGGTTGACATGGTGGCTTTAGTCTCGGAAACTTCTAGCGAACGCTCAGTGCGAATTTCGTCGCCATCGCTCTACCGACGAACATCGGTGTCTCTGTCGACGCATGTTATGAACGGATTTCTGAGAAAGTGTCAAACAGTGGCTGTATTTGTTGACCTGCAAAAAGCTTATGGCACTTGTTGGAGGGGCGGCATTTTACGTACACTTCACGCATGGAATCTCCGCGGTCGTCTTCCCATGTTTCTTCGGGAGTTTATGACGGACCGCGTCTTTCGTGTACGTGTGGGCTCGGTTTTATCTGATCGTTTTATTCAAGAGAACGGAGTACCGCAGGGCTCTCTACTCAGTGTCACACCTTTGCGATAGCTATCAACCCCATTGTTGATTGTATTCCTCCTGGCATTTCATTGTCCCTTTTCATTGACGATTTTTCATTTATTGTAGTTCATGGCGGACCTCTCTGCTCGAACGCCGTCTCCAGAGCTGTATGGACCGTCTGTACCCCTGGAGTAACGCGAACGGCTTTAATTTCTCCGCCGAGATATCCGTCTGCATCATTTTCTGGCGCAGAAGGCTTTCCCTCCGCCCTCTCTCCATCTTGGGTCGGAGGTCCTTCCATTTGCAGACGAGGTGAAATTTCTTGTGTTGATCTTTGATCGAAAGCTGAGCTGGACTTCTCACATTTCCTTTTTAAAAGCAAAGTGTGACCGTTCTCTTAATATTTTACATGTTTTAAGTGGCACATCCTGGGGACCTGATCGGACCGTTCTTCTGCGTCTTTATCGCTCTTTGGACCGATTTAAGCTTGATCATGGGTGCATTGTCTATTCATCGGCACGTCCATCTGTGTTACTTCGCTTGAATGCCATTCATCATCGTGGTATAAGAGTCGCTACAGGGGCCTTTCCAACTAGCCCTGTACCCAGTCTGTACGCTGAAGGTGCAGATCCTCCGCTGCTTTTGTGCAGCTATGCCTGTCGACTCTAAAGCTTGCCCAACCACCCGTCCTTCGAGTTATTTTAGGAGGATTCGCTTGATCCTCAATATTTAGTTAACTCCTCTGCATTGCTCCCGCCAGTGGTACGATTTCGACAGCTCCTTCGTTACGCCAGCGCCGGCTCTTCCCAGGGGGGAAACACTTTTTCCTCCATGGTTGCGTGCTGAGGCCCACTGTCACCTTGGGCTAACGTGGATTCCGAAGGCTGAGTCCCCTTATTTAGTCCTTAGATTGGTTTTTTAGAACTACAGGTGCAATTTGGGAACTTTCATTTTATCTTTACCGATGGATTTAATACTGGTGCTGGATTAGGGTGTGCTTTTGTTTGTGGTGAAACTAGTTTTACCTTTCGTTTACCGGGGCAATGTTCGATTTTTACCACCGAACTTTTTAGTATTTATCAAGCCATTTTATACATTCAGCGGCACGACTTGCGGCTTTGTGTTGTTTGTACGGACTCTCTGAGTGCCCTTCAGAGTATTAACGCGCTGTACCATTACCACCCGCTCGTACAGTGCATACATGACCTGCTCCACTCGCTTCGTGCCTCTGGCATTAGGGTGTCCTTCGTGTGGATTCCAGGTCATGTGGGCATCTCAGGGAACGAATCTGCCGTTGCCGCTGCGAAATCGGCGATTTTATTACCCAGATTTTTTACCTCTGTTGTTCCCTCGTCAGATTTGTGTGTGATTTTACGTCACCGCCTCCTCTCGCTTTGGCGCGATGAGTGGACGGCCCTCCTGGGGAACAAGTTGCGGGAGGTTAAACCTCTTCCGCTAGTCTGGGGTACCCCCTCTCGTTTGTGTCTTAGGGAAGAGATACTTTTAGCTCGTTTACGTATCGGACATTGCCTTTTTAGTCATAGATATCTACTTAGTGGTGACCCCGCGCGTTCGTGTTGGACTGTCTGCTTGCCTAGCCAACGTTTTGGCAGACGACTCGCGTGCTGTAGAATGTCTTCTACGTTTTATCAGTGACATTGGGTTTAGCCTACGTATATAATGCGCTGAGCGTCTCTTAGCTTTGTGATTTTATATTGTCTTTTTCTGGGTCCCCTACTCCCCGGTGGATATATGACGCTCACATTCCTCGCATTCTACAGCTCTTGACACGTTTTTTTACCCTTTTATTCACCACGATTTTAGTGTGATAGTTCTTAGAATTTGGTCTGTTGTTTTTTAGTGTTTTCGACCAAGCGGGTTTGTGTGTGGTTTTTTAGCTTTTGGCTTTTACATTTTATGGGCGCTTATAACCTTAGCTGTTGGGCGCCCTTAAACCCCATCTCATCATCATCATCGCTCTGAACTTAATATATTGCAAGACTTTTTGTACTTCGTGGAGCTTCAGGGGGATACTCGTGGAGGAGATCTTTTTAAGGCAATATATTATAGCCTATAGGTATGGATTATTCTGGGAAACGCTGGTATCAATTATAATGAATGAGGCTTCCTCCATGTTAGATAATCGCAAAGGCTGTGGTGGAAGGCTATGACATTTTTAGAAGACATTGGTCTTCCTCGAAGCTCTGTAAGGGTAACGTACTGTATTATTCATAGAGAAGCCTTGTGTGCCAGGCAGGATCTTTAGAGTATGTGATGTCTGTGGTGGTGAAAGCTGTAAATCTACATATATAGCATTCTTTGCGTCATAGGCTTTTTCAACAATATCTGGCACATATTGTTTCTAGTTATTCAGACCTAACATATTACAACCAAGTTAGATGATTAAGCAGGGGAAAATACATGATTAATCGCTGTTTTAGTCTCCGTGAGGAAGTCGACGCCTTCTTGGGGATCGAGGATCTATAATCCCACAGTTTTCTGGCGGGCAATGAGTTGTGGAACTAACGCAATGAGCTGTATATTGCAAAAAGTGAATACCCTGCACAAGAAGGTTTAAGTGGTATTGTTAAAGAACCTTACAATTGATTCCTTAAAAGTTTAGTGCAAAAAGATACTAGCCATTCTACAAACGAAATTGTGTTAACGCTGCAGCTGTTGAACGCTTAATATGGAATATAAAGAGTGCTGTGTTTCTAGAGTTTCTAACTCTAGGATAATACAAATAACTAGGCCGTTTACCTGCAAACATTGCAAAATATAGTAATACTTAGCAATTAGCTATCCACATGAAACCAAATGAAGTTAAAAATATTGATTGTCTTTCACTGTGTACACTTACAATCATCCCAGGAGAGAGGAAAGGAATGAATCGAAGTCTGGTGTTGGTCATTGTGTGAGGAGTCCTAAGCATCAATAATCCAAGTCACTCGAGTGAAACACACCTAACCTGCTACCCATCTGTCCACCTCAACAGTATAATAATGGTGGCAACCTTCAAGCTGCTGTTTATGGACTTAAACTATCAAAGACCACTTATCCAGGAACTTATCTTGTTGAGAAAGTATTGAGACATGAAGGCGTACAGAGGTCTTGTTAAAGCGGCAGACACTTACTAATGGGCAATGGATTTTAGGAAAGACCTCATGTAAGTAATGTGATAATATAAATACTTTTATTGAATTCATAAGTATTCTTTGAGAACTTAATGTAAAAATGCTTTAATAGAATTTATAACGGGAAATGTTCTTTTAGAATTTCATACTCTAGAATATTTACTAAACTTCTGAAAGCTGTATATAGAAACACCACGTCTACATTAAAAGATGTATGGTAACATTCATCACCATTCAACTTAGGATTCTGTAAAGCAGATAAATGAGAAGCATTTCTTTAAATCAGTAATATGCATTATACTAAAATTAATGAGTTATATACAATCACCTATTACGCAAAAGTCACCGAAAGAAATTATTTGCAAGAATACAAGGATGTCACACCAAACGAATAGTGATCACTTGCAAACGTACTATAGGAGCTATAAACCAACTTACACTTTTCGCCAAGCCCGTGAACAACCACTTTATTCGTATCAATTCTAGACAATTTTTGCTTTGGATAGTTGTTCCCTTTGCTAAAACGTGATTCCCGAAGTTATTTAGGCAATTAAATATACATCTTAAAATAGATTGTTTGCTTTCCAGACCTATTAAGAACCTTGGCCTTTATAACGGTGTGGCTTTCAATTTTATAGCTTTGCAATTTGTACCTCATACCAGCATTCCCGTGCATGACCTTCACTACAAGTTCTTCTTTGCTGTGCTGATGTCTTACAAATATATTGCCCTTTTGAACATTTGATTTACAAAATGCTGAGGATTGTTATCGCTAAAGTGGTAGACGTCTGTGCGGGTTTCAGATATGATGAATCTTTATCCATGTAGTGGATAATTACATTTTCCAATCGTGATTTTATTTATCTCTAGAAGATTTACATAGCGTGATTTGAAGCATCCGAAATAACAGGTCCTATGTACATGTATTTGCTCATGAATACTTCCTCCCTCATAAGTGCCGATTTAAGGGGGTAGGGCATCTTCCGTCCCCCTAAATTACAAAGCCAGGGGCATTGTGTCTATAAAATTTTACTGAAGGGGCCTACCCCTCAGAACTCTAAGATATATCTCATTAAACCAAAAATCCATTTACTAACGATCTCAATAGACCTAGTAGGTTAAGGTGGTGCAATTTCTAACGGTTAAGACATATTGTTATTTTATGAACAAAATAAGCACAATAAAATCCCTAACGTCTGTTATTACAAACCTATTATCATAATTGAGCTGATATAAAAATATGAAAAACGTGCACTGGCTACATGGATTATAGTGATTCAAGTTTATTTATACGAAATCGTTCGAAAATGTACCACAAGATGTACAGTTCTGAACGCTGGTACCTACATATTCAATCAGTGGCGCTTTCCACAAACAAATTGTTTTTTCCCTTTAACAACTGCACACAGTTCATGGTACCTCATGTCACATGAAATGGCATAGTATCCAGTCACATTTGTACATAGACTGTGCACTAGAATAGTTCAACAAACAAAAACCGCACTCGTCTTCTTTTGTTGAAGCTGGTGTTGATCCTATTTGCGTCCTGTTTGTTTCAACCTCCTTCTTCTTATTCCCCCTTTAGTGTCAATTGAAGAGGATTTCTTAGCTCAAGTATGTTTAATGTTTTTGGGTGATGTTAGGTGAAGTGAAGTGAGCAATTTGCTTTTCCTTATGGTCAACTTTTTCTCAGGTGTTTTCAGAATGCCCTGAATTGTGTTTTCTGGGGTAGCAGGAAGACGTTCTGGGGTTTCTTTCGGACGAATATCATCGCTTTTCTGTATGTGTGTCTGTCTGACTCGTTGTCTTTCTCAATGTCTTTCTCGGATTCTTTATTTTCTTCGATAAATTGTAATAGCTGAGCAGGAGCAGATTTTTCCTTTGTAACAATGTCTTCTAAAAATGGCATGATTCCAGTGCAGGCGAAGCCTTTGATGGCATTCACCACAGAAGCTGTTGCATTCCAAGCTTCACAAAACACTGAATTACATCTCTGCTTTGAGAGGTTCTGGTTTGAGTTCCGATACAACTATCTGTTACTTTTCGTGAGAGATTTGGCTTTCAAGGGCTTTAACAAAGGTTGTATCGCATGTGTGTCTTAGGGTGGTTGTCCCAAAAGCTGGATTTCGCTTTTGAACAGTACTCCAAATTTTTATACCTGTGTGACTTCCGTGATTGTCCATTATAATCAAAACCTTCCCTGGAAACTTGAATTGAGAAAAATGTTTCATTCACTTAAGGAAAATTTCTTCGTTTATGTAACCTGAGATAGTTATTTTAACAACCGAGCAAGTAGGTAATCCAATTGCGAATCCTGGGCGCTTTCTAAGAGCTTTGAATGTTATCATCGGTGGTATATAGGAGCCTGAAGTACTGCAGTAAGCAATGATAGTGACATTTTCCTTCGTTTCAAAATTTAGTAATGATACGACCCTACACTTCCCTTTTTAATCACTATCTTTGTTGTTCTTTAAAGGAATGCCTAACTCGTGCATATTGTATATGAATTGGGGCCCTTAGTATTTTAGTTTTTGAAGTAATTTCGCACTTCCTTTTCGTTTAAACCTTGAGCTCTAGCTCTTGAAAATCCTTGTGTTTTTTCTGAACATGATTTTGAGTGTCTCTTTAGAAAAACTGTGCACCAATCTCTTCCAGCCTATTTATCTCCTACATTCCACGGATGACAAACTCTACTAGCCACGGCCAAATCAAAGGCATCATGTCTCACCTTGATAGGTGTAAGACCTAATCCCCTGTTCTCTAAATATAGGAACCTGTCCACCAGTGCTTTTTCCATGTCTCCGAAGTGTACGTGGGATGACTAATGTTGCCAGTAACACGAGGCTTAAGGCCTGGTAGCCTGTCCTTTTCCTTCCTAACCTTGTCATGTAGAGTGTTGAGTGGAAGACGCTACAGCTCGGATGCTCCCCGCAAATACAAATTTGTTGATATGATGCTCTTAAACGCTTGTTCAACAGCAGAATCCCGTTTCATTTACGCTTTCCTTTCCAGTTTCTTTCGTAGCATCTAAAATAATAAAAGTAAACTTTCGACCAAATATTCTCTAATGGAATAAAATTCCTACAAACTTCCGTGTAATATTAAAAACGAAAAATCTACAAATGTAGCAAAGTTATTTTAAACAGCCAAGTATTGCAATTGTCACAGAAAATCTGACAGTTTATCTAAACACGCTTAATGGACATTATGTTTAAGTCACAATAAGGTATAACTTAAAAATCTTATTTTTTCTCTTTAGTAGTCCTTCGTTGGTTTAAAGAGACAAACTATAAATTTGTATCCTAAGTTATTTCTTAAAACATTTAACCAATTGAGAGAGCTCATAAATGCAATATATACTTCTTACGTGAAATTAACATATGGAGCAATAAAGTAAAAAGAACCGGAGCAGATCAGAAGATCGATAACATGAAGTTGAATAAAAGAGTAATGAACACTAACCCACTCAGAATAGTTACCAATAGCCGTTCAAATTTCTGTTTCGTAGCTTCAGAAATGTACCTAGAACATATTCGAAGTTGCACTTCGCGCTCTCCTTTGGAGATGATTACAGAATTACAAATTTCGCACACATATGTCATTAATTGTACTGCTGGAATGTGTACTGAACTCCGTCGAATCCATTTTCATCAGATATCAAGCGGTGCTTAATAATGGATTCTAATAGCACAACGAGAAATTAGGAGCCATTTTATAAGATGCTGTTTTAACATGTGAAGTACTTACCTTTGATTGAAAAATAATTCATTTAAATCGCACACAAAACTGCTTATATTTATGCTTTCACGAACATACACTAACAGAGGAATAACTATCAACGCCATATGCTTAAAAACAGGTTCACCAAAATTTGAAGCTCGCCACGGAAGGAAATCTTAAAGTGTTGAAAATTGCACCTTATTCGACAATGTGCAACCATATCCCATTATTTTTCTTCGAATTTCAAATTAATGCACTATTTATTTAATTTTCCAGCAATTTAAAACCTCTGTACCATGTTATGATTAATTACCCTCATTGATAATTGCACTTAATATTTTATTGGTATCAACATACATTGCACACTCCTGCTTCCCAAAAAGGATAAGATAACAGCTTCGGTGCCTTTGCCCTGCCTGCTCAACTCTATCCCTTAAACATTTTCATCAAATATGCTCCTAGCAAAAGGTCGTCGAACAATTCATTTCTCAACTTTTTCTAGCCAATGACAGGCTTGAAGCCATTATGCACTGTCCATGAATGTCCTCTATACAGGTTTGTTAATTCTCTTCCATAAATTCAAGCTAATTCGGAAGCCTCTCTTTTCTCTGTGTTTATGACAACGTGAGGAGTTTTAGTCATTTTGACAGATCAATTTCCACCACGTGTATTTGTTTCAATTGCATGGCTAAAGCAATGCACTGCGCAAATTTCTATGTTGAAATAAGTATTTCCTGTTATTGTGCAAAGCTTCAAATAGTAATTTGTGTTAGCCATTGGGTGGTACTTCACCTTGAGAACAAAGAGGAAGTTCATTGTGGATATCCTTAAGACGTTGTGGGTAATATAAACCTCCTTCTTGGATAGCTAACTGTTTAGGAGTCTTAAGATAGGACACAAATCTGTCGACTAATTTTTTCTCCTAATGCACCAAAGGTTTCCATAGGGCAGCTGGGATATCATAATCTTGCCGTAGAAGTTATTCATGTCATAGATACCAAGATTATTAACGGGAAGGGTATAATCAATGCTTACCATGTACTTGTGGTTGGCCTTTGTATATCGTTTGATAATGAGTACAATCCTCCTGTGATGCAGTTTGCAAAAACTGGACAATTTGCTTTTATTTTTCAGCTCACGTTTAACCCTTGTCATCTTAGTCATGATATCGTAGCAAGATCAGGTAGGGGAGAATGCCAGAAATGATCCAATTGTGTATGCCTAGGATAATATACGCAATGTTTTAAACACGTCCGACAGCTAGAGCGTATCTATCTTCAAATAGCGATCACTGTATTCCACTAGGTTCTCTATAGTGAATGATCTCAAACACTAACTGGTGGCTCTAGTGGTTCTGAGATACACAATTAAAGTTCTAAATTGCTGGCAGTGTCTATACTTAAACCTTGTCCACATGATTCAAATATGCAAAGAGAAATACTCCTTTACATTTGATTAACTTCAGCTGTTTGGAATAAGTTTACTCAGCATTGTAATCCTGAAGTATCATCAAGCGTATGCCATCTAAATTGAGGGGTTTTCCTTTTAAAAATTTATAACTGACGATTGACCAGAAATAAACGCTCTTGTACTTTTTGTTGAATGCAAGATATCTCGTGGTGAACTGTGAAATATATGAAAAACGTTCGCTGTCAAAAGCTAGATGCCTAACCCAGAAGTGGTTGCAGTAGCTTGGTAGACAATGAAGGAAAATTGTCAAGAAATATGGAAATTCTATTACCAAATTTCAGCGTTTTTAACAGCATCGAAGAAACGCCTGCCAATTGACAGTTGTACCCTAATTTTAATTCATTCATGTTAAATACCTCTTTGAAAATGTGGCAGTGAAACTAGTTTCTTAATTATTCTTCATCTTCCTCAGTTAAAAACATCGGTTCTACCTTAAAAAACAAATGGAGATGGTCTAGTCAACAATTTTCACATTCAGTGACGTAGTAATTTACGGAGTTTTGATCTTTAAGAAGCATAAACGTTACCAATGACAGATCATACAACTCTTCATGTTTTGTTACCAAGGAGTAATTCTTTTATTTATACTCCGCATCTTCAAATGTTATGTGATGTTTACTCATTTTCCTCATTATCAGTCCTGATATCTCATTGATGATACTTTGTGTAAATCAACAACTTCAGTAGATCGTAGTAGTGGGAGTTCAGTGTCATGGAAGAGACAACAAAGAAAGATTCTGATCTGCACTGTCCCTCAAATGTAGACGTATTTTCCACTATTTTCTTTATAATTGAATTACAAGCTGTCGTCAAGTTAGATAATTGAAGGCCCAAGATAGGCATACTGTTGAAAAAATGGATTGCACATGTTCTTTTTCCAAGGTTTATGTTATAATATATATGCGGTCCCAAGAAAACGGATCATTTTGAAATCAAGATTTATTCTTTGCAAACACGGATGTCATCTCATTGAATACATACTCTCTGCATCTTTGCATAAAGATTCTAGGGTCTGCTATTCTTAGCATAATATTGTCAATAAATTTGTATAGATGTTGTATCATTTGAATGAGAATCAATAACCTGACACTTTAATTGGGTATAATTTACCTTTAGTCTTTTGCAACAACACCTGTCTACATCGGCAGTTATCTTGATACCTGTTGAGGTTGAGGGATGGTTGGGATCGGTATTCCACTGAATTACTAAGCCTCATGGCTGGAATGAAGCTGCTTCAGAAACATCATCCCTTTGAATTCTTGAAGATGCAAACACTTCACCTTCCCAAGGTTAAACTTTGCAGTTGTATAGTTGTCTGTAGGCTCAATACTCCCTTGCTCAAAATGAGAGGACATTTCCGAACCTATTGCATCAAGAATTTCTTCTATTGGTATCTATGATGGAAATAAGTGGGAACGCCTGTTAGGATTGAGCAAAAGGATATTAGATTGCTGTAATGTGCCTGACAGTGTCCATTTAATAGCAAATGCTGGAATACTGGCTAAACGGATAAGGAGATATGAAACAGGACCTTGGATACTAAGTGTGAGGTCACTCATTTAACTGCAAATTTTGGAAGTTTGACGGAACAGATGAACTGGAATGCCCAGCAAGATATTCTGCGTTGTATTTTGTAAGTTGAACCCATGGCCGAAGTATGTTTGCTGGACCAAAAGGTTTCATAAATTCGTGGTTTCCGTCTGGAATTAACTCTGCAGCTGAAGATGCATATTGTTGAATAGCAGTATGTCCTGGCTGATCCGCAACTTGTGGAGTTTGCTCTAATTGATTATCTATGCAAATATATGCATTAGAATTGGGAATAACGTTACAGGTTTATATGCATAGAAAATAATCTTTATTAAAACTATCCTTACCATTTTCAGCAGTTGATTGCTGAAGTGCGCTGGGTCTTGGTTGAACCACTGCTTCGGTATTTTGCCTTATTTGCTTCCCAAAATAAAAGATTTAAAGACAAAGGTAAAAATCAAAATGTAATGTGTCTGTTTGTAAGAGAAAGTACTTTAGGAGGACCAATCCTTTGAAGAATTGTTTAAATCGAAATAAATGCATTATAATTAGGGGAATTATTTGAATTCACTCTGTAGAAAACGTCATCGTTATAGACATTTTTCACAATATTTTTTTTAAAATTGAAAGGTAAATTTCGTCTTACTTTTTAGCTTGTTATTAATTACATATTCTCCGTAAAAATAAGAAACATTACCGTTGAGCTACTATCATAAGCATAAGTGTTTTCTGAAGTTTCAGACCTGTGAATTGAGGAGCTTTAACGATAACTGCGTTTATTCAAAACAATTAAAGAATGATAAATAAAGTAATAACCTTATTACTGCTAGAAAGAAATCAATTACATGTCTCACACACACACATATATATCCTGTTATTGTATTAGATTTTCACTGAGTTTGTAGCCGCTTCTTTAAGCTGTACTCAGTCAAGGATACTGCAGCAGCCGGGCAATAAGACAAGAAACCCACTGAAGGATACGCGAAAATATTCGCTATATATTTCCTACAATTTCCTCAAGGAGAGGAGCTCTCATTGCTTTCCTCCATCTATATCTTACCCTTCAGTTTAAGAGCTCCAAGAAAACACTACCGTTTTCAAGTTTCTGTAGTTCTTCAATTAAGTTTGCAGAAAACAAGTGTACTTTTAACTCAGTTTTTCCATATTAAATATGTGCGTACACTAGCATGTTTAGGATGTGAGTAGAATTTTGCTAAAGAAAGTATTCTTTGCCTGGTCCCGGTGCACGCTTATGTTCCTTCCATTTTAAGGACACAGATTCTGAGCAGACACAATTATTAAAAAGCATCCTATACCGGATGAAAATTTCAGAGGGCCTTTGTTAAAACCTGGGACTATTCCTACTATAAGGAAAAGTGAAGACAAACTCCAGATATAAAATTCTAGTACGACAATTGATCCTTCACCATCTTCATCCAAGAGCAAACGACAAAGAACAAAACGATATGAGGCTAGAAATTGAAAAGCATAGTTTGAGCTATGTGATAGTGTTACTTGCAATAAAGCTTACAAAGAAGACGATGATGATTAATGTAGTGAAAGGGAATTCAGAATAGATGATGAAAGAAACAATAATTCAGAAGTGCGATGTGAACTAGGTACTGAAATCACAAGGAAATATATATTGTTGGAACTGAAAAATCTGCGAAGCAAGCAATGATGAGGAAGATCAGGATAAGCTGAATGAAATATCTACGAAACTGATATTTCTGATTCTGTTACAAGTGATAACGAAGAAGAGACTTTCAGCATAGATGGAAATGAAGCTACAGCGGAATTTTTCATTGTTCCTCGGACATTTCTACTTTTGTTTTTCAAGGTATGTGTTTTATGTAGAAATGAAGTGAAAACAATTTCTCATTACATTAAAGGGACAACGCTATGTATTAAAACAGTGTGTTATTGTGATAGTATACATTCGCGTAAAACTCACAAAATTTATTAGCAAAAAACGGAACGAAATGCTTTAATAGCAAGTTCAGTAACATCTGGCACATTGTTTCTGCAATTTAAGCTCCTTGCAAAGCACTGGGCTCGGCAATGCTTTCAAGGCGTACATTCGATAGAACCACTCAAAACATAACAGTACCAGTTGTCTGAGCATTTTGGGTTCAAGATATAGAAAAGAACTTTAATTCATTATAAGATTGAGCTATACCTATATGGTTGGCAGGGGATGGGCAGTATGATTCCCCAGAATTTTCAACCAAATATTTGATCTATTCTACTTGATTTTGAAATTGTTCAAAGAGGTATGGTGAAAGGCACTTTAGAAAAGGTTGCTTGTGACTTTGTGTAGAATTTAAGTTTTTCTCTCCGACAGACATAAAAACGTAAGATGCATGTTAAAAAACATGAATTTAAAATATGCCATTTGTCTAAAAGTCTAATCAAAAAGATCAAAATGGTGGGAAAGTGTACCCTGAGCTGATAGAATGAAAACCAGTATAATTAACCGTTTATGGTGGGCTGCGAAAAACCGTAATGAGAACGGTACCACATTAATTGAAAAATTCACATTAATTCTTCATCATATAAAAAGTGAATATAAATGTCCAGAAAACGGTGAACTGAAATATTGTGAACATGATGAATTTTTGAAAGAAGACTAGGGATATAATTTATGGAAGTAGGGTACATTTAGCGGTTCTTGTGCACTTAATATGCAGAATGTGTATTCATATGCAAATGAGGTTCCCCACCCCCTCCCCCACCCCCTTCCCCAGCTCCATGGCACTTTCAGTTGCAGCTGAGGGTCACAAATCTTGTTGAGTATACTGGAAGCTTGACAGTTAAGCAATTAAGGCTGTCAATCAAGTTTCAAAACGAACAAGGGAAGAATAAATCACAATTCTTAACAAAGGCGGAGACATTATTCTACCCATTCCATATCCGGCCATGTGCTTTTCTGCACTGCAGCAACTCGCCCCCAACCTCGCATTGTTTAACGACCAGGTGCAAAATGTTATCCATCACTGTAAAAATGAACAATAGAGTATGCTGTACAAAAGATCAGACGCTATTGTCCCAGCTCTATTGAATACTTTTAGGAAAGCCACCTGCGAGCTCGCAGTCACATTGTTTGACGAACACGTGCAAGAGAACAATAGAAAGGCTTGACCCGAGCTAACCAAGGAGCAGATTCTATTGTATCCCTTTCTATTGTCCAGAGCAAGGCTTCTTTCGAAAGGCCACCCGTGTAGCACCCCGCTTGCACAACCGTATAACAAAAGAACAAGGCTTGCCCTTCACCTGCCAAAATGAACAAAGACAGTGATAAATTATATTTGTGATAAAAGAGAGCCTGAAAACTTCGAAGAAAGGAACAGATTCTATTGTATCCCTTTTCATTGTCCGACCACGTGCGTATTTTAACAAAAGAAACGGGGGGAGGCTTTATACTCGACCTGTCTTTGTTTGTCCATGTGAAAGTCAGAGAGGTCAGTTTACCTGCTAGACCGCAAACAATTCCACCAATGCTCTAGTCAGCCATAATGGCATTGGATTTGCCCTGACGACAGTTCTCTCTGAATGTCTTCACGACGTCCTACGGATATAACCGAACATAGCTAACAAGCTCTCTGTTTAAGTAGCTGACTCTTTTCAAGCACTGACGTCAAAAAGCGCGCTTAAAAGCGCTCGGTGTTCGATTCTTACTGCAATCAAAACGTTTATTGCAAATGAGAAATTTATGCTGGATAATACTATATTGTTACCCTAATTAATGAAAAGGTGTTCAGAGGCCCCTAGTTCGAATCTTACCATGCGTAGTTCTAATGCTTAATAACTATTAAACTATGAACGTATGCGCGGTCAGATTAAAATGTGTTTAACAAATATAATTTAATGTTTTATATATCATTACACTAATTAATGAAAGGATGTTCAGAGTCTCCTAGCTCGAATCTTACCCAGCGAAACTCTAATGTGTAATAAACATTAAATCATGAGTGCATGGACGGTCAGATTAAAATGTATTTAACAAATATAATTTATTTTTGTCATTACGATGTTTTAATGAGCGGTATTTTTAGATGCCCAGAGGTCCTAATTCGAATCTTACCGGGAAACTAATGCTTAATGAATACTAAATTATTGAAGCATGCACGGACAGATTAAAATGCATTTAACAATTATAATTATTTATATATTCCGATGCCTAGACAGGATACTTTAATTTCTTTCTTCTTCTCTGTTTTTCTTCCTTTCCCCTCTTTGTTTCTATCCATCTATCTATCTATCTATTTATCTATCTCTTTCTTCTCGACTTTCCCACATCCGAGTGTTCACATGTACACGAGCACAAGTACATACATAAACAAGCATACACCGGTGCATGCGCTCATGCACCAGTGAACACCCACACACATACACACGCACTCGCACACGCACACGCAAGCACACACACATACACACACGCATACATATGTAATATACTTACAGCTCCTGCAAACATGCGAATCTGCACGATGACCTATGAGAATCATTGAGCATAGATATAAATGCACAATCTATTCTAACTCTCTGTTTTACAGCAATTATCTGTTTCAACAGAGATATCAAAAACCTTTACTGCATTCCCTCTCTATAATAGAAGTTATCATTCCCCTCACGCCCGTCACTGAATCCTCGATTCTCTTGCATAGAAAAACACATTCCTCCCCCACTCCCTACAGATCTCTTCCCCTCCACCGATCCTCTCTGCACGTCATTAAATGCGATAGAAGAAGCGGTTTTTCTATCCAGTGTCTGTAAGGAGCGCCTTCTCGCACTGCTCTGAATATTACTCGATGTGTAATCGAGGCGATAAT
Organism: Deroplatys truncata; assembly: GCA_030765065.1. Classification (NCBI taxonomy): domain Eukaryota; kingdom Metazoa; phylum Arthropoda; class Insecta; order Mantodea; family Mantidae; genus Deroplatys; species Deroplatys truncata. Next base: position 401,259,332 of record CM060990.1, on the reverse strand, counting down.
ACAATGGACGATTTTTGGAGTGAATGTGGAGAAGACTCATGCCATTATACATATTATCATAAAAAGTCGTGTAATAGTATCATGCATTCTATAGTGTGTAACATGCCTTTCTATCATGACCAGATGACTTCTAGAGGCGTATGCACAGAAAACTGTCCGGTCTAAAAATAAGCATGATGTAAGTACAGATTTTTATACTTGAATGCAATCTCTAAAGAAGTGTGCAATTTTTCTCTAATGAAGAGAGAAAATAAAATGGCTCATTGTTTTGTATTTTCATTCCTTCCAAGGAGACTGATCCCGAAAGTGACGGTGAGATGGCCAACATCATTTCAAATCACAGCTCTCTGTGGCACTCAGAGTACTGCAACGGGTATACTCGCTCTGTACTGTGCGCAAAACCTGAGGTACACGACCAGATGGCGTCATACTTTCCATGCAATGAGAGCAGCAGTGTATTCCTCTTCAGACAGATAAATTTAAAGTAAGTAGCTCTTTAGGTGAGTATCATTATTGTACACTGCTATAGTCATATATGCAACTTCAGAGATCATTGATGTAAAAATTAATTGCGTAGACGATATTAACACACATTTGCTATTTCGATACATAGTACTATAGTACAAGAGTAGTTTCATGTAACTAACACTGGAAATTATTATGGCTTTGCAGAATTCAAATGACAATACCCGCACCTTAAACCGAGATAGAATCGGATGATTAAGAACCAGAGGATACAGTGGAATATCCCATTGCACCTCAGTGTGCTAATCACATAGATGAGGAACAGAAGCATTCCAATTCACAGGCTGCTGGATAACTAACACCGATGGCTTCCGAAACTCCCCCCGGCAAGTCGACAGAACTCAGAAAAACATTGACGTGAGTATTTTCATATCTAGAAAAAATCATTGTTTCAATTCCTTGTGACCTAGCAAAATATAATACTTTTCAGGCTACCTTCACTTCACAAAGCAGTTTTATAAAACTTTCACTGTGCAATGTTGCAGACGGTTCAATAAGGGGAAGAAGAAGAGGAACAGCTTTGCAGACTTGCAAAGGAGGCTGACGCTATTGGAGGATAGAATAAGCAACATCGAGACACCCAAGAAACATGCCGATAAGAAGCGGGTGCCGAGACGGCTACATCTCGAAAAGGCACGCCGTTAAGATAGGATTCTTCTATGATCTTCCAGTGCTTTCAGTGAAAAACACAGACAAATTTATATACATGACAATTCAAGACTGGGAGATAAATCGAGAGAGTCTTCCTACATGCAATGCATTCCTCCAGTCGAGAAAGTGTTCGCAGGTGGAATATTGTGAAAATATTGTTTTCTCTTATAATATTGTAGCTTATATGCAAGAGGTCGAAATAAAAATTTTGAATACTAATTTAAATGATTGTGAAATACGTTTAAATAGCGATGAAATTTACAGGCTAAAAAGAAATGAATCGTTTATAGATTACAATTTAGGTAACCTAGCTCTTGCAAATGTAATGCCATATGCTGGCACGAGGAGCTGGAGGAAGAAAGTGATGAAAATGCAAGATAAATAGTAATAAAAAGAATGAAAGTATGCTTTTGCATAGTATTTTTATTCATTAAAAATCCTTACATTCCTAATAAAAAAACAAATCCTTAGTATAATTAGTTTAAAATATGAGTCAGAGGCTTGTATGTATATACTTTACCGTGAATTATTAAACAATACGAATTGGTCTGTGCAGGAATATTTGCACTAGCTTTAATTTCTATTCTGATGTTAACAGCACCATTTACAGCTTCCTCTGGTTAATGTGAGCAATCTATAACAAATATAGGAGAAAATTTAGGAAAATCCTTTCTCTTCAATAAAGCTAATTCTCTTTTCATAATAAGAGGTTTGAAACTTTGAGGACATGTCATACAATGATGCAAATCTCGAGTTTCCAAAGTCCAAATACATGTCATGATAGGGATAACGTTCACTACTAAGATAAAGTCTCAAATTAGTTATGTTACAATGATCAAAAAGGGAACCGTCCTTAGATGCATTACCCGATCTTAAAGTCTGAGCACCCAAAATGAGAATATCGGCTTCTCCATTTTGATGTGATGGCGGCATTCCAGGTGAATGATTTGGTTTACGGTACAGCAGGCTGAGTATGCAGATCCATAGTCATAAATGGGAGATACAGTGACTTGTCCGACTTGACAGTCTTGATAATTTCAACCTTTTTAGCATCAGAAATTCGAATCACTGGCATTCTCCACCCGATTCGTGCAGCTTTAACGTGTGCATTCTCTTCACCCTCAGGCGCTATAATACAGTTTTTAGAGTCCATGGATCGAATCAGCACCAACTCAAACTTGCTATTGAGTATGAGTTCCTTGTGGTCGTCTGCAAATCCCAGAAGCATTGAAAGCGGTACTATGGCGTTGAAGGCTCCATTTGCTGCATTCACAATGTCCATGTCTTCTCCAGGATAGCACCATCCAGCACTCAGCAGACGATCAGATTCCATTGGGTTGAGAGCAGCATAGTTGTAAAAAGTTGATGCGATCGCGGGGTTCCTGGTCCGATCAATAGTTGAGCCGTACATATCCAGTCGAATCTCCTCAAACGTGAATGCAATAGCGTTATTGGTAAGCTTTGCAGTAGTAGCTGTTCCATTAGGTTTAGTAATACTCCTCTCGATGTATAGATAACTTCGATTACGTAAAGTAAATAAATCCTCAGCTTGACAAGGGATTCTAGTCTCGTCATTAGCGTCCAGAGCTGATGTATTATATGGTAATAAACACATGATCCTCTTCTTTAGTGATCTTGTCGTCGAATCTCGGTGTCTCGGTAACATTGAAGATGTCCATGATTATAGGATTCTGAAGTCCAATACCTGAAGGAACTGCCGATTGCGTGATTCTTACCCGCTGGGTGTCAAGGGTAGAGTATGATGTTTGCGTCGAATCACTCCATTATTATATCCTCGACGTCGCTGACTTCTTCAGAAATCTATTGGCATTGCAACGTATGTGAAGCCTTATGCTTATATTTTCGTTTCTAAAGTCAATGATATTACCGTTTCGGTCCACTACACGAAGACTAATTTGCTCTATAGCATTGGTGTTTATGATTGTAAAGTAAATTGGATTTGGCGGCTCTTGAGAAATATGATACCCAGGCGGAACAGAAGGGAAAAACTCGTAGATCATGTATCCGCTTTTACTGTCGATAAAAGAGCCTGTTTCAATACTGCACTCGATTCGTATGATGTTCACCTTAAATATATTCACCAGGAAATCAGATTCAGACTACTGATTAGTGGAATAACTTTACCGCTGAAGCCCAATAGCGATTCTAAAGAACGATCATTGGAAAAATCAATAGCGAAGGGACATTTAATTTCAGCCTTCATTGTGTTATTATTAGATCTAATAAAGACAACATTCTTTCCATCCCTAGATTATCTCTTATGTATTCATTAATATCAGTAATCTCATAAGATTCATCAGGTATATCAATGACCTTAATTATATCATCCTAAATGTAATACAATTCATTATTACTGTGATCAACTCTGGGAATGGAACAGAAGGTTTCAAAATTCAATAGAGCAACCTTATAATGACCCTTTGGATCTAACTGAAGAGGAGGATTCAGGTATGTATTAAGAACAGACTCGTTTCCGCTGACGGCAATAGTGTAACTCATTGCGATAGAAATTGCAAGCACAAGTGCCCGCAGATGACTGAGCTGAAACCTCTTAGTGTTATACAGAACCTTAACGCCTCTGAGGTACCTTTCTAACTCTTTTGGAGGATTCAAGTATCCAAAGATATCGAAATAAAATGACACGTTGCCATCCTTCTTTTTAGCAACCCAATGAGTGCCTTCATTCTCTGAAATATCCAGATTAACAATAATTCTCTCTCTGTAACGAGGTCTTGAGGGCAGCTGATCGATCATGAGGAAACTTTAAACGCCGGGCATACAAGTTGACATCTATGTTACTCAATGCCTTTTCCGGGACAAGTATAGCCCTCTGCCGGAGTTTTTTGAATTCCCTTTCTTGCTCTGTCTCCTCTTCCTTTCGGTGCTCCTTGCCTTCTTCTTATTCACTGCTAGGCCTATCGCTCTTGCTTCAATTTCTTTGTTATGTCTCATGATTTCAGCAAGATGTTTATCTGCAGCCTTTTTCTTATTTACTGCGGAGGCGATTTGTGCTGCGCCTCCAGCGGCGGCTTCCAGTGCTGCAATAATTGGTATGAGTGGTAGAAATCCTCCTCGTTTCTTTTTCCTGGATCCGGCACCAACAGCTACCTTACCCTTCATAATTGTCGTTACTAGTCGCGCTGCCAACTTTTCACCTAATGTAGAATCAGATGACTACACTCTTTTCCACGCCTTTTCAGCCAAGATTTTGTTGGCAACGTTTCTCGAAGCAGAGTCCTTGTGCTGAGTGTAGGCAATGTCGTGAAGTTTGCACGCTTCGTCTAAGGTCTCCTCTCTTTAACCATTTTTCTAGCTTTGTCCCTGGTCCACAAGATCTGTAACCAGGCAAATGCGCTTCAAATGGTAGCAGGTTAATGAGAGAGTTAATTAAACCGGAACCTCTTGCGACCTTAATCCCCTTAGCACTCATGGTATACTAAATGATTTTATTGCCGCATGGTTCTTTTATACTCTGTCATTGCATGCATTCATTAGCATATATACATTAAGGATCATTTATTTTATTTTATTTGTTACGATGGAGCTGGTGAAGCAAGATTGCTCGCTGCCTATCCAGGTGCTAGACATTGAAAGTGACTTTAGACGCGATCGTCACGGGAAGCTATTTCCAGGCAATGTTAGAGCGCTAATTCTAGGTAGCTCCAGTGCTGAAAAAACAAATGTATTACTCAATATGATACTTCACCAGAATGGACTACGCTTTGAAAATGTGTACATTTATTCAAAGTCGCTATACCAAACAAAGCATCAATATCTCGTTAAGCTGCTTGAAAACATTGAGGGTATAGGTGCGTATACTCATGAACACGGTGAAAGCGTCTTGCACCCATCAGAAATTAAAGAAAATTCCATCTTTATATTTTATGATGTCATCACTGAAAAGAAGACAAGATTGCCTCCTTTTACAGTATGGGCAAACATCGAAATATGGATTCTATATATCTAGCACAATCCTATGCCAAAGTCCCGAAGCTTTTAATTAGAGATAATGCGAACATGATCATACTCTTCAGACAAGATAATTTAAACTTGAAGCATATATACGAATATTACGTAAACAGAGGTATGTCATATATGGAATTTAAAGATTTGTGCAAAGGTGTTTGGGAGAGCACTACAGAAGGAAGACCCTTTATGTTAATAGTTCCCCAATTTCCGATGAATGACGGTCGATATAGGTACGGATTCGATCTATATATTAAAGATGTTAATAAAGAAATTGCTCATTCATAGTTCATTATAGGTATTGACAGGTTTGGATCAAGAGGACTGCGCCAGTGAAAAGATCGCTACATCAATTTATCAAAAACAGAGTTGTAAAGGAAATTACCAATTCAGGAACAAGAGAGTGTGCATTGTTCAGGATCCTGAGGAGGACGACGACGCAAGCACTAAACGCTACGTGGATACGCTTACGTCTTCTACTGAAAATCGAATGCAGGAGTTCACAGAAGAAACGACATATCAGCGCATGGGCGAACTTCAAACTACGCTTAGGGATCACATCCAGAAGTTGCTAGAAGTGCAAAATGATGCTCTAATGGAATATCTGAATAAAAATAACCTTAAGCGCGACGATGGAAACAACATTATCCTAGATGCTATATGACTGAAGTAAATGCTGCCACCTCAAGAGAACTATAACGTGCCAAATAAGAGGCATGTATTAGAATATATAAGTGCAAGAACACCGCCGCACGATTCACACGATAACGTTTCATTTCAAAAAGAAGGCTAATAGAAGTAGCAGATCCTGTTGATAACACTGCTGGAGCAACAAAAAAGTTTGCTAAAGTTCATGTGTGAAGGAAACGAAATGAAATACGGATAAATTTAAACAGAAAACTTGGTGCAATAAATACCGCAGTTACAGAAACAGTGTGAAAACACATGGGAACTATAGCAAACCGTCAGAAATCAATGAGTTGAGCATCTGACAACTACAATGGATAATATCAATACCCTTAAAACAAAAATGAGAGTCATAAATTCATTAGTAGAGCAAATGAGAGAGGAGCATGTAATTACACAGCAGTCGTCTTTCAGAGGGAAATCACGGAGGTACATGTTAACAACTGGTCTTGAGTACTACAAAATAGCGTAAACGGAAAGAAAATTACTTGCTATATGACGTCACCAACAGCTCCTACTGTAAGGCCTGATACATTTATTGAAATAAATAGCTATTCTGTTAGAGCTCTGCCTGCACCAATTGCAAATGGCGATAGACTACTCTTCACTGCTCCTGCAAATCGTGCAAGAGACGGCCATTTTCTAAATATTGAGCGGAAAATCTCTAATAAACTGATGTCTGGTAAATAAATAGGGTATATATTAATGCGAAGGTCTATTTTCAGTGGCATTTCAAGATGGACAGTGAATGCATACGACTTAAAGTATCTGTAGCCATGCACACGAAGGCTATAAGAGAAAAGTTACGTTTTCTTAAAGGTCAGCAGTTTGAAACCCAGAGAGTGATGAGTAAAGCTCTTCAACCATTGACACATCCGCTTCAAGATATACTTGAAATACAGAAAAAGAACACTACAAGCAAGGAGGAATCACCGAAAGACATGAAAGATGAGAAACTCTACAACTACATTAACAAAGTTCGAAAGAAGGGCAGAAATGAAATATATTTGTCACAGGGAGTACGATATGAGGATGGCAACTGCATGCTAGGGAACAAGATTATTGATTTCATCAATAATAAAGTTTGAATAGGGGACGAAACGTATGAAACCACGCCTGGATTGAAGGAGCTCATCTTCAAGAGAATACCTGAAATGTATGCATACACTGAATATGATCTTGAAACATACAGTAAAATACTTAAAGCAACACATGTTCATCGAAGAAACTTCAGTACGCATGGGCAGCTGAGATCGGGTAATTCCTACAATTATAAAAGCGTTATACGTCCTCTAGTAACGAAACACAAGGGATTAGGACTACAGTGGAAAGAACATCACCCTAATACGAGGCAAGACTACATCTACTGGACCGACCCTAATGGTCTGGTGGATCACCTTAGGCTACTTGTGGCATCCAGTGACGCCGGTAATAACAATCATACTCAAGAAATTGAGGAGATTATTCAAGAACTAAAAGCGGCAAACGTTACAGCATGACATCAGTGAAGCAAAATATAGCAAGCGATCTCCATGCTCCAGCCCGGAGAAACTTCATGCGCCGAAAGATTATCAGCAAGGGGCTCCACGACTTGGTGCTGATCGACTTGTTGGAGATGATACCGCATGCAAAAATCAATAAGTATTTCAAGTACATCATCATTGCAATCAACTTCTACTCTAAAATGGCATATGCGAGACCGCTAATGGATAAGACAGGACTGCAGGTTGCAAAGGCCATGGAAGATATACTGCAAGAAATGGTAACCCCGCCCAAGAACACACAGAGTGATAATGGAAAAGAATTTGATAATAAACGTTTTAAAAATTTAATGACAAAATAACATCAATCACTACAGTACCTATATACATGTGAATGCAGGTGCTGTTGAGCGGTTAATAAGAACTTTAAGGAATATGATATATCGCAAATTTCTAGCCAAAGGATCATACAAGTGGCTAGATCTTTTACTTTAGATCATTGCAAGATATAACAACACTTACCACTCCACTATTCGAATGAAACCTATAGAGGTCAAGAACAATTATTTTCTTCTGAATGTATATAACTACACTCAAGATCAAAGAAAGAACAGAGGGGCAAGAAAGTTTAGTGTTGGTGATTATCTGAGGATATCCAAGGATAAGGGACATTTTGAAAAGGGCTTTGAAGCTAATTGTAGTGTTGAAATATTTCAAGTTGTTCGTGTGAATCACACCAGTCCCGTTGCATACATGCTAAAAGGTAATGACGGTGATGAGATAAAAGGGTCCTTTTATGGACATGAACTGCGATCTACACTGTACCCTAATACATTTCTGGTAGAGAAAGTATTACGCAGGCAGGGAAATAGGATTCTTGTAAAGTGGTATGGATTCCCTAATACTCAATGGATTGACAGAAAGGATTTATTGTAGAAAAGTAATAATGAAAATAAAGAGGCTTTCATCCCATAATAATGTGTGTTTTTATTTCATGATATATGATGAGTCAAAAATGAATAAATGGAATTCATTATTTGAAACATATTTTTACAGTATTAATGCTATCTTGTAATCGCAGGCTTTACTTGCATTTTTACATGATTAAAAATCAATAATTAAAGACTTTAACTTAAAAAACTCATGAAACTAAAAGTTACATATATATACAGATTCATTATTATTTGCATTTATTTATTAAACCCTTCATACATACGTATATACATACGTACGTACATACATACATACACACATACATACCTACATGATTAGATAATTACTCAGTCACTAGGCTACATTTTGCATGCATTTTATATAATTAAAAATCAATAAATTAATAAGCAGAAAAGAGTTAAAACAAATCATAAAACTAAAAAATTTACACTTATACATATACATATATTTATATGTACATTCAATATCTGTCAAATATAAACACGCCGAAAGCTATTCTTTTTAAAAAATTTACACAACTAAACATTTACAACACTAAATATTACATAAATACATATATACCTCTAAGGGTCAGTCATACGCAGACAATAGTGACCCCAGGCAATTGTCTGGTCTGAGCCTTCAATAAGTTTTCTCTTATCGTCTCTACCACAGAGAGCGACCTTATTCATTTATATGGTCCAGACTTTATGTTTGAAGCGTTGAAATGTTGTATTTTGTTTAAATTTGTTTTTCTAATATCATTTAGACAGCCGAAATAGTGCTCAAAATTTATGTTCCGCATGCCGGTCTTTTTTATGCTTTTTGCTTTCATCATAGTTTGGTCCTCGTGTCTGTATGCATATAACTTGGCCCTTAACCCAACATATTCTATCATAGGGATTCCTGCAAGCTCATCCTTGAACAGGCCAATAACCTTCTTGTTTTGAGGTGTAATTCCGTAGCAGTTTTGTATCTCATAATTTGATGTGCAAAGTGTTCCTGGTTTCTCTAATAAATTCATAAATGTCAGTTGAGGTTTCCAGTATAAATGAATCTTTGTTCATTTAGTTTAAAATTACATGGCTTCGATATATTGTAATAAAAATTATACATTGGATGTTTTGATATGTCAAGGATGGCTTGCCCTATGTAAATGGGTTTATTCGTGTAGACTTCCTCTCTGGCAAGTTCTATCCCTACAAGTTTTTCTGCAAATAAAATGCTCCGAACGTAAGTTGGTCGCGCAGTTAATTTCTTGCATTGCTTCCAACTTGTAACGATAAGGAAGTCATTGTATTTGCGCACATTCTCAATAAATTTACCATATACAGAGTTGTTCATTTTCTTCCATAAATGCTGACCGAATTTGGAACTTTCCCTTGCACGTCTCTCTGTATTTATATTAATGTAGGTTTTCAGCCATTCTGACTGAACCGCTCTATGGATTTTCTTTAGCTTCATGCCTAAATCAATGCACTGCTGGAGGTTTCTGTAGTGCAAGGTATACTTCTCTTTGTTCTCGGGCGTTGCCAGCAGTTTCTTGTATTGGCCTCCAGGTAGTATCCCACTTTTCGGGCAGAGAGGAAGGTTATTGTGCTCATTGCGTAGATACTCAGAGTACTCAGAGTCGACTTCCAAGACGTATCCAGTTGGGGAATCAGGGGCAACAGCAGAGAAGTTTATTGCTAAAATTTCTTCAAACAAATGTCATCTCAGGTTCTTGTGTGGCATAGGCTGGCCATTGAAGCTCCATATAAATTACTGATGTCGAGATAGCCCAAATATAAGCTTTTTTGTTTTTGATCGTGTCCAGGAAGGTATTTGTTGTTTGCTTTGGCATGTCTCTTTGATACAGTACTCATTCCGCCCGTGATTCCTCCCTCAAAGAATTTAATCATTTCCTCGTCATGAATGAGGTCAAGCTTGACCTTGGTCACATTGAGCATTGCATCAAATGCAAGTCCTGGCAGGGTATAGTACCAGCAGGGGTCCAAATTATATACCTCCAGAGAGAAGTCCCTAAACTTCTCGAATGCATCGGCCAACAAGAGCGTATCCGTTTTCAGATACAGGTCTCTGTATTCGCTCAGATTACTTATACTGAAGGCATTCCAAGCTTTGACAGCATGATTGTAGTCTTCTTGTGTTATGTCATCAAATTTTCCTATTGAAGGCAGTGCTGTTTCCTGTAGTCTGGAAGGATAGTCGACCTACCTGTGAGGGAATAATCCCTTAGATGTCACTAACTGCTGATGTTCGGGATCGGAATACTCAGAGTTCGTGATCTTGAACTCATCGCTGCTCAGCATGCAGGCTAAACTAGGTAGTTTATCGTCCAAGAACTTAAAGGTATCTAGAAACCTGAAAAGGTAGTCCTGTACGTTTTCTGAATGATATATATCTCTCAGAGGAGTTTCAGATACACGAAATGGGGTGATCATCATTTGCAAGGTGTTGCATCAGGAAATGGCTCTCAGAATTGCTAATGCAATGAAATAAGATGGGTCTATTTAAATTACATGCATTATGAGAAGCCCCCAGGAATACACCGGTCACATGGCAGTGATCGCGTAACGTCAAGTCGTCTACCTCAAAGTCCTTTTTGCATATGTGGCAATGCCGAGAATTATAGAAATCAGCCACGTTCTGTGCAGTAAAGGTCATTTCTTCATTGCGGCTATGTTGCTCAATAACCATGTCGGCTATTAACCTAAGCTCAATGAAGAATTTCTTGATTGCATCAGGACCTCTGAATAGCTTAAATCTCGACAATGAATTGTCATGGCGACATATGAGCTTAAGTGCTATAGATATAGCATCATGATGCTGGATAGCCCGAGTCCAGCTCTGATTAGCCGACGGCTCACAGGACTGAACTCTGGCTAACCCGCTCTCAATATCGGAAAACAACAAAATTTACAGGAATACCCTTCGAGTAGGATGAGAACTCAATCACTTCAACCTGTTAAGGCATTTTGAGCACCTGGCACTGCATGCACTTCAATTGATGCTTCTTAAAAGCACCTTTATTATTGAAGTGCTTCAGGCAGGGCTCGCATATCCATTGTTTCCCTTCATATTTACTGATCTGACTTGCACTTAGCCTTGACATATTCTTAATCAGGCAGTAGTGAGATCTTCGATTTTGCTCAATTAGTAACAAGTTAACATTGAATTCTTACCTGATACTGGTTTGGTATAGTGGTATAATTGAGCACTGCCTTTCTAATCCAAATACTGAAACTCATACTTAAGGGTTTTGCTGCTCAAAGTCTGGAATCTGGTGTATGCTTACAGGGAAGTCCATCCTCCTGTAGTTGAATGCAGTGAATAACTGTTCTGCAGGGTATTTGCTTGTTCTTAGACCATCGCGCTTTGCGGGATACTTTGCAGCTAGCAAACACCATGCATTACAGTATTCATCGTCGTTTTCATGTTTATTACAGGGCCCTTATTTCTGATTGCACTGGGTAACTCTACGTATCGCGATGCATTCAAGGGATCATAGAAGCTAGTTTCAATAACAAGAGCCCTGACAGCGAGCAGAGATTTTGAACTTACAGCTCCATCGAAATTCGAGATTGTTTTCTAGAATTTCATCGACCATAGAAGTGTATAGGGTATCAAGATTACTTTATTGAAGGCCCAGCTTTTCTTGCTATTGAAAAAGCTGGTTTCTGCATGTTGTTTTTCAGGATATTGTATGATGTACGTGATTTCAATCATGGTATTTACTTTAAAGCCAGAAGAGCTTCTCCCAAGTACAGAAACCATCTCTCCCAATACAAAACGCCTGCATTCCTGCAGAAATTGACCGGGTCAGCTATCTCTAAAGTGTTTTCTATGCGGCTATTGAAAAGGGCCCCTTGAACGCCTATTCAATAACCTTTCACTCTAGCTGGGTACGATTAAGCTCTAGTTTTTTGGCGTTGTTGCTGAATTCAAGGTCGTTACTGGATGACTTTCTGTCATCAGAGGTGGTTGAGGTGTCATAATGGTTGTTGCGACCGATGCCTGATGGTCCTGCAACTGGCGATGGAGGGGTCATGAAAGATCCTGGATTGGCGAGGGGGTTAATTCCTTGACCGTGCTCCTCTTCAGCTTCGTGAGGTCTTTTGGAAGCCCGGGGCAATGCTAAGTTGTCTGCATACTCAGGCTTCGGGTTCATGACCACTATTGAAGGTTCTATAAAAATAACATAGTGGAATTAATCGAATGGCAGTTAAAATAGAAAGGCGAGAATATATGTTTATTAAATCATTGAAGAAAAAATCTTAGTCATGTGTTAAGGTAACGATAATGTTTATATAACTGAATATTTTCATAAATAAAAATGAGTAAAAAATTGATTATGGAAAGTTATGCGTTAACGATACGATAATTATTTATGTAATTGTATATTTTAATCAATAAAGATGAGTAAAAAAATTTAGGAAAGGTTATGTGTTAACGTTGCGTTAATTATTTATGTAATGCTGCTAGATCTACAATAAATGAAGTTAAAAAACTCACCATTCAATTCACGAAGCATCTGCAGGTACACAGTCCTGTATGCACAATTCACGCAGGCGCACACCCCCTCACTAGGAATAATCGCCCATGGATCTCCTGCAGGCATCGGTGCAACATCCTCGAACTCGGGTGGCGGGGAAGTCCGGTAGTCTTGCGTGAATATAGGTGAAGGCAAGCTATTACCCTCGTCCATCTCTCCTGCCCGAATGAAATCGCTTCAGGAGCTGCAACAAGGAAACAAAAAGCAGAATTTGCTTCACATAGAATATTTTTAATTTAAAGGTGCATGTAAATTGAATGCTTCATTCCATAATTAAAATTCTGAATTGTTCGTTAGTTATACATTGACTAAGGATAAATTTAATATTTCTAGAAAAAAAGTTTAAGTGTGATAATATAACTAAACTCACTGTTCACATTTTTAAACGTCTGTATTGCAGCAACTTTGTATTCGTAGTTATTGCATGTACAATACTGGTCTGAAGCGCTGCCCATGCCTGCATTCACCCCTGTATCGGGAGTGACATCCTCAAATCCAGGTGGCGGTGGAATAATATAATCACCCCCGATAAGATTGGTGATGGGGAGCTATTAGTACCATTAGAAATGTAACTGCTATGCAGCGGCACATCTGATGTTTCATCCCCCGCCAGCGTTGCTGTCATGTTGTATGCAGAGATGGAATTGTTATTAATAGGTTCTCTGTTAACCTGCACAATCTGGTTAAGTCGATAATCCGCTCCTCTGGTGAATGCGGCTCTGGCGACTCCCATGGCGTTTGCAGCATTACCTACGAAAAAATTTTAAGTCCTGTATATCCAATTGTTTCTTTATAACCGATAAAAGATAAATGAGTAGAGAAACTAATGTAATATGAAATAAATGAGTAGAGAAAATCAAATGAATGTTAACACAATGTGTTGTGAAAATCGCATGAAAGTTTACGGAAAGAAGAATGTGTAGAGGAAATCGTATGAATGTTTACAGAAGAAGAATGTGTAGAGAATATCGTGTGAACTTTAATGGAGGAAGAACGTATTTAGAAAATGGTGTGAATGAATAGAAGAACGTGTAGAGAAAATGGTGTGAATTTTAATAGAGGACGAATGTGTAGAAGAGATCGTATGAACGTTTAAAAAGAATGTGTAGAGGATATCGTGTGAATGTTTACAGAAGAAGAATGTGTTGAGAAGATCGTGTGAATGTTAATAGAAGACCGTGTAGAGAAAATTGTGTAAAGGTTAATAGAAGAATGTGTTGAGAAAATAATATGAATTCTTATGCAAGGAGAATATGTAGCGAAAATCATATGAACGTTTACTGAATAAGAATGTGTAGCGAAAATCGTATGAGTGTTTACAGAAGAACGTGTGGAGAAATCGTGTGAATGCTAATAGAAGAATGTGTAGAGAAAACGGTATGAATCTTAATAGAGTAAGAATGTGTTCAGAAAATGTTGTAAATGTTAATAGCAGAAGGTGTAGCGAAATTCGTATGAATGCTTATACGAGAAGAAGGTGTTGAGAAAATCATATGAATGTTTATGCAAGAATTATCTGTAGCGGAAATCATATGAATGTTTACAGCAGAAGAAAGAATGTGTAGCGAAAATCGTATGAATGTTAAAGAAGAATGTGTAGAGAAAATCATGTGAATGTTTACCGAATAATGTGTAGCGAAAATCGTGTGAATGTTTACAAAAGAATCTGTAGAAAAAACGCTGTGAGTTTTAATTTGAGGAAGAATGATTAGAGATTAAGTATGAATGTTTATGCTAGGATCTAAAGAACTATTTACACCATTGATGAAAGCTCTAGATTTTTTAACAATTCTGACGTTAATTATTAAAGAAATGAAATTCAGATAAACAATATGTTACTCTTGCAATGATTTGTCTTTCACTTAGTTATATAAAAACACACTCACCTTGCATTATATGTAGATGACGAAGGATGCAGTCTAGACGACAATAGCACTGACTTGGATTAAACTGTATCACTAAGTTCATAAACTCGCAGTGGTTTCCGCATTCACCAACGGTTGTTTATATAGGGACCTAGAGCCTTCAGGCAATTCCAACGCGTTGGTATGGTGTGGAGATGTTACCCGTCACGTGATTATTGCATCGAATGACATCATCTCTTGCAGCGCATGCGCAAAGAAAAGTAGGCTTCAGTCAACGCATGTGACGCCAAAAAGTCGAGGTGGAATGGGGTGGACTTTAGGGTCTAGCAGTTATATGTTGCTAGTCTCCCCGTGGGTACTCAAGCCTCTCTCTTTTCCCACACTCAAACAAACATAGGTCGAATATAAAGCCTTCCCGAGTTTCTTTTGTTAAAACACGCACGTGGTCGGACAATGGATGGGGATACAACATAATCTGTTCCTTTCTTAGCAGTCTTCAGGCTCTCTTTTGTCACAAACACAATTTATCACAGTCTTTGTTCATTTTGACAGGTGTTGGGCAAGATTTGTTCTTTTGTTATACGGGTGTGGAAGCGGGGTGCCACACGGGTGGCCTTTCTAAAGAAGCCTTGCTCTGGACAATAGAAAGGGATACAACAGAATCTGTTCCTTTGTTAGCTCGGGTCAAGTCTTTCTATTGTTCTCCTGCAGTGTTCGTCAAACAATGCGACTGCGAGCTCGCAGGTGGCTTTCCTAAAAGTATTCAACAGAGCTAGGACGATAGCGTCTGATCCTTTGTCCAGCTTACTCTATTGTTCATTTTGACAGTGATAGATAACATTTTGCACTTGGTCGTTACACAATGCGAGGGTGGGGGCGAGTTGCTGCAGTGGAGAAAAGCACAGAGCTGAATATGGAATGGGTAGAATAATGTCTCCGCCTTTGTTAAGAATTATGATTTATTATTCCTTTGTTCGTTTTGACACTTGATTGACAGCCTTAATTGCTTAACTGTCAAGCTTCCATTATACTCAACAAGATTTATGACCCTCAGCTGCAACAGAAGGTACCATGGAGCTGGGGAAGGGGTTGGGGATGTGGGTTTGGACCTCATTTGCATATGAATACATATTCCTGTATATTAAGTGCGCTAGAACCGCTAAATGTACCCTACTTTTGGATTAAAGGCGAATCAAACGCCTATGATGCTTCGAAGAAAATTATTCTTGATAGTATTGTAACAGTTGTATAGTAATACCAGAAATTTGTCCTCCGGCTTATTTGATTAAGGGCACATACGTTTTCGTATCACAAAACACAACGTTTAGACACGTATGTCTAACTTCACTCCTCCTTATATACGAGTTTCATTTTGTAAAAGCGAACACTTCGGCCCCCCCTACCCGGATAGTGTGGACCTTGCCATAACTATTGTTTTTAGCTTTTCACCATATTCTGAAGGAAATAGGTTTTGTGTCTCTCTTCTAAGAACCTTTCCTCATATAAGCATTTCACACAGAGAAAGCAAACCTGCACATGTAAGTATAGTTTCACTTGAAATTCTGTGGAAGTATAGCTGGCATTTAGGTGAAATTGTTCATCATGCTCTAATGTTCGTAACTATACTTCCCCTGAAGGAATAAAAATTGCATAAACATAGCCAGTGCGCTTCGCTCTGTGTTCTCGTGGACATGTACTTCCGGAGGGAATAGAAAGCATGTAAGTTCTTTTTCAACCTCGAGGGTCCTTCTCCCTTTTTTTCATAAACATGTACTGCCGGAGGGAATAGAAGGCTTTCCGCCCAAATATGTGATGGATGCTTAGGTGAAACGATTGTTAATTTTAGAATATCGAACTATGTCTTTTCTAGAAAATATGCAACATCATCAATCTATTTTAATACAATGTATTATCACGGTATTCTAATATTTTGCTATTTATATATATCCACTGCATTATAATTAGCGCCGAAGCTATTTTCGTTTGCTCCATTTCGTTCAATCTAAATTGGCATTTGATTGCATTTTGAATGTGTCGAATTGCTATCGCATATTTAGTCAATTAACTTCCCGAGATATTGCAACGTGAAGTTTACACTTGAAATACAGCGAAATAGACATGAGTTGCACGTTCTGTGGTTCAACTGAGTCCTTGAGTCTCAAGCGCGAACTTCACGTTGCATTTAATCATGGAGTGACTGACGCTGTTGTTAATGCTATTTTAGATATTATGAATAGCGCTGGAAATAACATAAGGTTCACAATCATAAAAAAACTGAAAATAAAGGCTTATCTGTTTCGCTGTATCACCACCTCCAACGTTACGTTACAATTTCTCGGGAAAGAATTGACATATTACAATGGAATAAACACGTACCCTAATGTTATTTTCCGTGTTATCAAATTCGTTAAAAACAGTGCTTTTCCATTTAAAATTACAAGTTTATGTTGAAAATCATATTTGCTAACGTTTCTGAATGGCCTATATGTTCTACTTTAATGGGCTTCTCCCCTGCCTTCCAGCCTGTGAAAGTCGTTTTCAGTTCCTATATTTGTGCCTCAGATATTTGCGGAGCAAGTTTTAGATGACGATATAATCAAAGAAGGAATCGTGTTTCCATACAAATAATTAATATACTACCACTATAGCACACACTAATGAAGTAATTGATCTGAATAAATGCACACGTTTTGTGCAAAGATCTCTGTTCCAATTTATAAGCAAAGCGCCATTGTTATCAAATACTAAAATAAATCATAGACGTATATTACTTCACTTGTTTGTAAAATTCACTGTTCACACTCATCTAGAGAATTGTATTCCTTGCTGCATAGGTATTTTGTTAGCGGAATGATACGCTTCTATATTCTCGGATATTAAAACGATATGCTCGGATACTACATTAAAATAGTAAATTTAAATGGTTTGTAATTGCATAGGATATTTTAACACATCCATACTGAACTCCCTTTTAATTGCTGCTTAAGTTAGTACTAGGCATGTTTTAGTTCATTTTTGTCTAGTATTAATGTTGTGCATATTCACGCCTTTGGCAAAGTATTCATGTTTATATAGAAAACAGATAAAGAAGAGAATATATTTGCAAGGAAGTGTTAAAATTTTCAAACTTTAAAGTAGCCCTTTACATACAGCTCTATTATTAACGCAGCACACGATTCGGATGAACTTCTTTTGTAGTAACACAAAGACTCGTTTCCTTTTAGCAGAGTTGTCCCAGATTATTACAGTGTATTTCATTACTGAAGAAAAATGTACGCGGTACATTGCTTATAGGATGTAATTTGTATAAAAATCATTGATTATAGTGGAGATACTATCGGTCTTAGTTTTCTGAAAATGTACCCAAATTGAGCTTTCAAATTCAGTAGCCTAATAACCTGAAGACCTAAGATCTGAATATCAGAGGTTTGATGTAGCAAACTATTAGTGCCGATCTCCAAAATGAAATTTTGGAAATTATATGTTGAAAATTTTGTTTCTTTAGTTTTATATAGAGTTAGAAAAACTTTTTTAGGGTAAAACCAATTCTATATGGTGTTAAAGACATCATTCAATGGCGATGTAAGATATTCTAACATTTGCTTTACACTGGCAGCGTCCCAAACATAACTGAGGTTGGAATGTTATTCATCATCAAAGATAGGCAATTGCTATAGACCAAAAAGGTAAACTGCCAAGAATTGATACCCGTAGGACTCAAACTTTTAATAGTTACCGAATTGAAATTTTACTTATGATGTGATACACCATTGTAGGCACACTATATTATTTTATCTAGGTATGAGATAAGCCAACGAAGATACTGATTCCTTATTCAATAAAAATGTATTGTTTATTACAATTTCATGAAAAACGGAGTTAAAACTAGGCCACAAAATACACAACCCACGCGAATTTTGTTATTTGGTGCTGATAGGATTTCATTTATAAGCAAATGAGCTGCATTTTCTGTTGATATACATTTTATGATTACAAACCATTTTATTTACTAGAACTTCATGGTGTTTGATGTATCTGTAGAATCTAGTTGAAATTCTTTTTCAGGAATTCTTGAGAAAGTTGGAAGAAGTGAAAAGAGTCTGTAGCACTCCTTTTATCAACTTTTTAAACAGTTGTGTCAAGAAATCATATTTATATGGGTGTATAAAGAGGATATCTATTTTCTATAACAATATGGATTGTACCTTCAATTACATTAACAATAAGAAGATATTGTTTACTGTTTCCTGTAACGCAAGCGGAGGCAATGTCTCATATTTGTCTCCCTTTCTACCTTAGAAACGTCTATCATATCAGTGTGTTCATTTCTTGGTTCCACCAACCAACCTTTCAGCTATAAATTCTCACTCCTCGCAATCCTGTGAAAGTGAGGCCTTTTCGTGCCTCTCAAAGATACTTCGGAACTTCACATTATTATAGCTGCCTTTCTCACCGATATACCTTTGATCGTCATCAGTGTAATAATTATTATCTCTATTAAGGTTATTTCCTGGTCCCTTATTACAACAGAGTCGCCTTTGGTAAAGGCAGATGTAAGGTTTCGCAAATCTTTGGCTAACTGAGCAGGGCAGCACTTGGCTTAAGCTTTTTGTTCGAATATAATATGAATAAATGCAATTGATGAATCAGTGTTTATTTTTACTTTCTCTACTACGCATAGTAAGTAGGGGAAGTATTGTATTCCACCCAAAAATTCGATACCGAGATTTCACCGGAAATACATGTTTTGAGACCCCCAGAATCCAAAAAAGTATTTTTGGAAACATGCCCGTGTGTGTGTCTTGTGTCTGTCTGTCTGTGTGTCTGTGTGTGTCTGTCTGTGAACAGCATAACTCAGAAAATAACAGTCGGATAAACACCAAACTTGGCATTTAGGTTCAGTATCTTCCAGAGATGCGACACGAAGGTTTTCAACAAAATCCCCCCGCCCCAGATTACCCTTTACATGGAAGATTTTTCGAAAATTTTAATTTTCTCAAAAATGGCTCTAACGATTTTGATTAAAATATCATATGTTTAAGATATTTTCATGACAAATAAAATGTATATCTTGAATTTTCTGGGAATGTCTCCAAAAGTATTCTTCATTGTGAACGACTTTTGAATAACTGGTAAACCATAAGAGATAGACAAAATTTTACTACACAAAAAATGTAGATCGCGTTAAAATACACAATTTATGTCATATACATTTTTTGTTGAGTGAACCATTTTCGAGATATTGCTTATTATTCCCTTAAATTTTTCAATACTTATTTTCTCAAATGGGAATTCGTTATTCATTTTTTTGTCTTGGATCTGCAAAGAGTATTAATCTGTGGCAAAGGGAATGGTGCTGCACCTAGCAACCAGCTCTTAAGAGATATATATGTGCTTAAAGGCTACTGTATTTCTATATTGCCCTTGTAAATATGTATTCCCCGTACATCTACAAGAAAATTAGCAATAAGATAGAGTCTGCAAATATTTATCTCGATTAACATGAACTAGATGGAGAATAAGCTTTGTAAAAATAGTTTGTAAAAGAGTAGAGAAAGTCATGCGAGTGTAACACATCAGATTTTTATTAGTTACAATGTGTCGGTGTATATAAACGTTTGAAACTTATATGAGGGAAGTACAACCATCAAACGTAATTAATGAGTTTGCTATTGACAAATATGTCCTTAATCTTTGGTCTATTCTGTAATAGTAGTACTGGAAAGGAAAGCTTTAAGGGACCTGGTGCATGCTGACGTTCACGATAGTGCCATTAAGTATGGCTGATCGAGAACTTCAGCGTCAGGCGTAGCCCGACAGCTAAGAATGGTGCCCAGACAAGGAATTGATCAAATCGAAATAAATTGGGCCATAACTGGCGTACATTATTATACGTCTGTGCGTAATTGGAATTAATATTATAAATCTTGAAAGCAATATATGGGCATGGACAATGAGACGAAAAGATAAAAACAGGATAGCAACTAATAAAATTATATTCATGAGTTGAACAACTGGCTACACAAAATAGGGTCACAAAAGCAATTAAGATGTGCTAAACGAGTTACAAGTTATACCTGTAATAAAATATAAACAACAGTACCAGAACAACTCCCCCCAGGGGCTCAACTTATGTGAGTACGGGTTTGGCATACCCGGGGTGCCCGAGCCACTCATCGTCATATTCATCCCTTCATCCCCGTCCGGTCGAGGTGGGTTCGTTATCGTGATCGGGGGACACAGGGTAGGCTCTCGTGCGTTCTTTGCATTGCGTTCGATGCCGCCCCTCGCCATCGTTTCTTTCTTGTCTAGTCTATTTCCGACCATTTCGCACCACGACCATTCGCACATCTCTTTTTCTTCCTCGCCGGACTACCTTGCGTGCGAAACGCCCACACCTGGTTTGTTTTCCAATTTTATTTACTTTAATCCTCCGCGGATACAGCCTGACGGATACCAACGCACTGGGTGCCAGGCTGAGTGAGTAGGTAATGGCGTCATCCCCACCACCCGGGGTCGTCATGAAGAGAATGTGTTCGTATCCGTTGTTTAACTGCAGTCCCGCGGGGAGCCATTGCATGAGCTGCTGACTTCCGACGGACATTGGCTCCCTCTGTCTATGTTCTGGGAGGTGTGACCCTGGGGTGAGTCTGGTATAGATAGGCCACTCACCCAAACCGGGGTAACGCCCGGAAGTCAGACCCGAGGTCGGAGACGGTTGCAATGGTGTAGGGTATCTTTCGCTATGGAGCCCTCTTTCTCCATTACTAATAAGAAGCGCCGAAATGTCTTTGTAACAGAAGTAGCATCACCGACATCTAGTTTTTACATAGTCATTACGCGAACAGAGGAAGATGAAACCTTTCAGAAGGTGAACCCTTTTATAATTCAGAAGGGCATTGACGCCATTGCTGTGTGGTTCAGTCCTGCACTCGTCATCGGAATGGTTCATTGTTGGCTCAAACTAAGTCCGAACAACAAAGTAAGTCCTTGTTAAGCGCCACGCTTCTCCACAGTTATCCCATCCGTGTTAAGAAGCACCGCACCTTGAATTCCTGTCGAGTAGTCGTTACTACCCATATCCTTGATGGTATATCGGACGAGGAACTGGTCGATTATCTTTCTGATCAAAGGGTGACAGCAGTTCATCGAGTGCAAGCTAAACGAGACGGAGTATTGGCACCAACTCATACCCTGTTTCTAACTTTTGATGGTGTCGATCTGCCAACGCATACCTCAGCAGGGTACGAACGTATTGCGGTGTGGCCTTATATTCCTAGACCCCTGCGTTGTTTTAAATGTCAACGTCTTAGGCATACGCAAGTCTCATGTAAGAGTGCCGTTTCCATCCGTGCATCATGTAGCCAGCTCTCACACAAACGTACCTGTTCAACAGCCCCCGTCTGCGTTAATTGCAAAGGGTCCCATTCTGCGTTATTTGCCGACTGTCCGCGATACTTCGATGAGAAGCCGATCCAGGAGATCCGCGTAAACGAGAAACTCTACTTCGCTAAGCCCGGAGGCGCTACCATGCGCGCCATCCTTCGCTCCTACGTTCGGGTACATATAGTTCTGCTGTTGCCTCGCCTGTACCCCTGAAGGATGCCGAAACACAAACCTGGACCATGACTGCGTTGACCGCCACTGCCATCCGTCCGTCCATTTCTAGCACTGTTATCAAGCCATCTTAAGCTGGTCATAAAGTACTGAAGTCATAAGGCACTGAAAAGAAGCCAAAGCGCAAACTTCGTAGGGAAGATTTTTCCTAATGAGCCTCCGCGTGCAAGTAGTAAGAAAAGTTCACCTTCTCCTCCTCAACGGTGAAGTCCCGGGATACTCCTGGGACAAGCCAGGCTCAGCGGCACCCCTTGCCAACCAGAACCGATTCACGGCGATTGAATCGGTCTCTGGCTCTGAGCGCCTGCGCTCTCCCTTAGAGGAGGCTATGGATACTGACCAACTCCATACCAAAACTCCGAACCCAAAGGTTAAGCAGAAGGAAATTTTGAGCCGCCCTTCTAAGTAGACAGTCCCCCCCAGGGACTCATCTTCTTTGAGTACGGGTGTTGGCGTACCCGGGGGTTTTCGAGCCACTCATCGCCATCTTCATCGCTTCATCCCCGTCCGGTCGAGGTGGATGGCGACGAAATGCACACTGAGCGTTCGCCAGATGTTTCTGAGACTCAAGCCACCATATCAACCGCCCGTTGATCATGCGCTCCATCACCTTGCAAACGCAACTGGTGAGGGAGATAGGGCGGTAGCTGGAAGGTAGTTGGCGATCCTTACCAGGCTTAAGTATAGGAACAATGGTGGCTTCGCGCCAAACGGAAAGAAAAAGCCCGTCCTGGCAAATACAATTATAGACGCGTAAGATAAAGCGCTTACTGTCGGCTGAAAGGTTCTTTAACAGCAGAACATGAATGCTGCCCGGCCCAGGAGCGGAGTGCCTAGAGCAATGAAGAGCGTGCTCCAGCTCCCTCATTGTAAAAAGGGCATTATAACATTCCGCATTATCAGACCGAAAATTATAGGTTGCGGAATCCAGCCGGTCTTTGATAGAGCGAAAGCCGGGGGAATAATGGTCTGAACTGGAAACCGCCACAAAGGCAGCACCCAGAGTGTTAGCGATGGCAGCCGGATCCACTATGGTGGCATTAAAAAACCTGAACGCCAGAAACAGTACAAAGCGACACTTTTTCTGAGAAGCGATGAAGTTTATCCCAAACAACAGATGAAGGTGTAAAGCGATTAAAAGACTGGACAAAACGAGTCCACGACGCCTTTTTGCTATCCTGAATAATGCGACGGGCCTTAGCGCGATTGTTTAAAGGTCACCAAATTATCAAGTGTAAGGTGTTGCCGAAAAACCTAAGTGTAGTTCTACGGGCACGAACGGCGTCCCGACATTCCTCGTTTCACCACGGAACAGGCAGTCGCCGAGGTTGAGAGGACGAACGGGGAATTGCGCGTTCGGCGGCAGAGAAAATCGTAGACGTAAGGTGTTGCACTAGCTGGATAATGTCGGTGAAGGCATGGTCGTCAAAATGCACGAGGCTGCAATACAAGCTCCAGTCGGCTTTTGTTAATATCCAGGTAGGTACTCTCAAATGCTGTACGTGGTGTGACAGAAGAGAAACGATGCAGGGGTAATGGTCGCTGGAATAGGTGTCAGCGACGACGTTCCACTGAAGATGACTAGCAAGCTGGTGTGAGCAAACGACAAGGTCTAAGTGAGAAAATGTACCGGAAGAATCAGAAAGAAACGTAGGCTCACCAGTATTGAGTATAGAGAGATTGAACTGATCAAAAATGTGGGAAAGAAGAGTTCCCCTCGCACAAGCCCTTGGCGAACCCCACAGGGGGTAATGGGCGTTAAAATCTCCCAACAGGAGGAATGCATTTGGGAGAGCGGACAAGAGATCTCGAAAGTCCGCGTTAGGGAGGGGAGACGATGGAGGTGAATATACAGAGCAAACAGAAAAGAAAAAACCGGATAACTGCAGTCTAATGGCAACAGCTTGCAAGTCCGACGTCAGAGTGAGACGTTGAAAATGAACGTCGTTACGCACTAACAACATGACACCTCCATGAAAAGAGTACCCTCCTCCGGTTAAGGTCGTAGAGAACCGGAGTATAACCTCGGAGATCAAAAGGATCATGAGGGCGAAGCTTAGTCTCCTGCAAACACACGACCATAGGCGAATGGGAACGCAATAATAGTTGCAGTTCCGCCCTATGCGATCGTACACCACGTACATTCTAGGTCAGGATAGTCATTAAGAAAAAAGGGATAAACTGTCTACTTAGAAGGGCGGCTTAAAATTACCTTTTGTTTAACCCTTGGGCTCGGGCTTTTGGTATGGAGTTGGTCAGACTCCATAGCCTCCTCGAAGGGAGGGCCCACGCGCTCAGTGCCAGAAACCGATTCAAGCGCCGAGAATCGGTTCTGGGTGGCGATGGGTGAGGGGTGGCGCTGAGCGCGGCTTGTCCCAGGAGCTTCCTGGGACTGCGAACTCCGAGGAGGAGAAGGTAAACTATGCTTGCGGTGAAGACGCGGAGGGTCTTTTAAAAAGTCTTCTCTTCGAAGTTTCTGCTTCGGCTTTTTCTTAGTGGCTGGTGCCTTCATAGTCTTTGGACCAGGTTTATAGGCCTTGGTAACAGTAGCAGACTTGGACGGCCGGGTGGTAGTGGTGGTCAAGGCAGTCATGGTCCAAGTTTGAGTCCCAGCATCCTTCCGGTATACTGGCGAGGCAACAACAGAACTGAATGTTCCCGATCGCAGGAGCGAAGGTTGGCGCGCATGGTAACGCTTACGGGCTTCGGCGAAGGAGACTTTCTCCTTTACCCGGATCTCTTGGATCGCCTTCTCGTCCAAATACCGCGGACAGTCGCCAAATGAAGCAAAATGTGACCCTTTGCAATTGACGCAGACGGGGGCTGTTGAACAGGCACCTTCGTGTGAGGGCTGGCTACATGTTGCACAGATGTTAACGGCACTCTTACATGAGACTTGCGTATGCCTAAAACGTTGGCATTTAAAACAACGCAGAGGTCTAGGAATATAATGCCTCACAGAAATCCGCTCGTACCCTGCGGAAATGCTTGTGAACAGATCGACGCCATCAAATGTTAGAAACAGGGTACGAGTGGGTACCAATACGCCGTCGCGTTTGGCCTGCACTCGATGAACTGCTGTCACCTTCTGGTCTGCAAGGTATTCGACCAGGTCCTCGTCCGATATGCCATCTAGGCTATGGGTGGTAATGACAATTCGACAGGAATTCAATGTGCGGTGCTTCTCCACACGGATAGGATAACCGTGGAGAAGCGTGGCGCTCAACAAGGACTTACTTTGTGTCTCGGACTTGCTTTGCACTAACAACGAACCATTGCGAAGCCGAGTGCAGGAAAGAACCGGACCAGCAGTTGAGTCAATGCCGTTCTGGATGATAAAAGTATTCACCTTCTCGAAGGATTGTCCTTCCTCTGTACGGGTAATCACTAAGTAATAACCAGCTTTTGGCGTGCTACTTCTGTTACTAAAACCTTTCGGCGCTTGTTGTTTATAATGGAGAAAGGGTGCTCCATAGCGAAAAAACTCCTCCACCATTGCAACCGTCTCCGACCTCGGGCTCTGACTTCCCGGGCGTTACCCCGGCTTGGGTGAGTGGCCTATCTATACCTATCTCATCCCAGGGTCACACTTCCCAGAACATAGACAGAGGGACCCAATCGCCGTCAGAATTCAGCAGCTCATGCAATGGCCCCCCGCTGGACTTCAGTTGAACAGCGGATACGAACACAAACCCTACATGACGACCCCGGGTGGTGCGAATAACGCCATTACCCACTCACCCAGCTGCGCACCCAGTGCGTGGCTATCCGTCAGGCTGTGTCCAAGGAGGATTAAAACAAAAGATAAAATAAATAAAACTGTGTGGGCGTTTCGCACGCAAGGTAGGTCGGCGAGGAAAGAAAGAGATGTGCGAATGTCGTGGGGCGAAATGGCCGGAAATTGAAAAGGGAAGAAAGCAACGATGGCGAGGTGCGGTATGAATGTAATACAAATAACGCACGAGAGCCTACCTTGGGTCCCCCGGTCACGAGAACGGACCCACTCGACCGGACGGGGATGAAGCGATGAAAATGGCGATGAGTGGCTCGGGAATCCCGGGTATGCCAAACTCGTACTCACATTAGGTGAGCCCCTGGGGGGAGGCGTTACCATTCGCGCCAACCTGCTCTCCTGCGATCTCGTACATTTAGATCTGTTGTTGCCTTGCCAGTACCACGAGTAGATCCCGAAACTCAGACCTTGACCATGACTGCATTAACCGCCACTACCATCCGGCCCCGTCCGTTTCAAGTACTGGTATCAAGCCATCCAAAGCTGGTCCGAAAGTTCTGAAGTCTCAAGGCACTGAAAAGAAGCCCAAGCAGAAACTTCATAAAGAAGATTTTCTGAAATACCCTCCGCGTGCGCGCGGTAAGAAATTCTAACTTTCTCCTCCTCGAAGGTCGCAGTGCAAGGATGCTCCTGGGACAAGCCGTGCTCGGCGGCCACCTTCACCCATTGCCACCCAGAACCGATTCACGGCGCTTGAATCGGTTTCTGGCACTGAGCGCGTGGGCCCTCCCTTCGAGGAAGCTATGGAGTCTGACCAACTCCATACCAAAAGCCCGATCCCAAACCTTAAGCAAAATATTATTTTAAGCCGCCCTTCGAAGTAGACAGTTTATTCCTTTTATTCATGGCTATCCTGAGCAGGAATTTACGTGGTGTTCGATCGGATAGGGCGGAATTGCAACTTTTATTGCGTTCCCATTCACCTATGGTCATGTGTTTGCAGGAGTCCAAGCTTCGCCCTCACGACCCTTTCGATCTCCGAGGGTACACTCCGGTTCACTACGATCTTGAACCGGAGGAGCGTTCTCCGGCTCATGGAGGTGTCATGTTGTTAGTGCGTAACGACGTTCATTTTCAAACTCTCGCTCTTACGTCCGACTTGCAAGCTGTTGCAATTAGACTGCAGTTACCCGGTTTTTTCTTTTCTCTTTGCTCTGTGTATTCACCTCCATCGTCTCCTCTCACTCCCGCGGACATTCGAGCTCTCCTGTTCGCTCTCCCAACACCATTCCTTCTGTTGGGAGATTTTAACGCCCATCACCCCCTGTGGGGTTCGCCAAGGGCTTGTGCGAGGGGAACTCTTCTTTCTGGAATTTTGGATCAGTTCAATCTCTCTATTCTCAATACAGGTGAGCCTACGTTTCTTTCTGATTCTTCCGGTACATTTTCTCACTTGGACCTTGCCGTTTGCTCACTCCAGCTTGCTAGTCGTCTGCATTGGAACGTTGTCGCTGACACCTACTCCAGCGACCATTACCCTTGCATTGTTTCTTTTCTGTCACACCACGTACAGCATTACAGAGTATCCATCTGGATATTCACAAAAGCCAACTGGAGCTTATATTCCAACCTGGTGCATTTTGACGACCAGCCCTTCACCTACATTAACCAACTAGTGCAGCACCTTACATCTATGATTTTCTCTGCCGCCGAACGCGCAATTCCCCGTTCATCCTCTCACCCTCGACGGATTCCTGTTCCTTCGTGGAACGACGAGTGTCGGGTTGCCATTCGTGCCCGTAGAACTGCACTTAGGGTGTTTCGGCGTCACCCTACATTTGATAATTTGGTTACTTTTAAAAATTCGCGCGCCAAGTCTCGTCTCATTATTCAGGATAGAAAGAAGGAATCTTGAACTCGTTTTGTCGAGTCTTTTAATCGCTTCACATCATAGTGGATCCGGCTGCCATTGTTAAAGCTCTGGGTACTGCCTTTGAGGCGACTTCCAGTTCAGACCATAATCCGCCGGATTTCCCTCTATTAAAGACCGGCTGGATTCCGCATCATATAATTTTCTGTCTGCTAATAACGATTGCTACAACGAGCTTTTCACAAAGAGGGAGCTGGAACACGCTCTTTCTTGCTCTCGGCACTCCGCTCATGGGCCGGACGGCATTCATGTCCTGATGTTACAGAACCTTTCAGCCGACAGTAAACTCTTCCTCTTACAGGTCTATAACCGTATTTGGCAAGACGGTATTTTTCCTTCCGTTTGGCGCGAAGCCACCATTGTCCCTATACTTAAGCCCGGGAAGGATCACCAACTACCTTCCAGCTACCGCCCTATCTCCCTCACCAGTTGCATTTGCAAGGTGATGGAGCAGATGATCAACGGGCGGTTGACATGGTGGCTTGGGTCTCAGAAGCTTCTAGCGAACGCTCAGTGTGTATTTCGTCGATATCGCTCTACCGTCGACCACCTGGTGTCCCTGTCGACGCATATTATGAATGGATTTCTGAGAAAGTGTCAAACCGTGGCTGTGTTTTTTGACCTGGAGAGAGCTTACGACACTTGTTGGAGGGGCGGCATATTACGTACACTTCACGCATGGAACATCCGCGGTGGACTTCCAATATTTCTTCGGGAGTTTATGACGGACCGCGTCTTTCGTATACGTGTGGGCTCGGTTTTCTGTAGTCGTTTTATTCAAGAGAACGGAGTACCGCAGGGCTCTGTACTCAGTGTCACACTTTTTGCGATTGCTATCAACCCCATTGTTGATTGTATTCCACCTGGCATTTCAACGTCCCTCTTTGTTTACGATTTTACCATTTATCGCAGTTCACGACGGACCTGTCTACACGAACGCCGTCTCCAGAGCTGTATCGAACGTTTCTACGCCTGGAGTAACGCCAACGTCTTTAATTTCTCTGCCGATAAATCCGTCTGTAATAATTTCTGGCGCCGGAAGGCTTTCCCTCCGCCCTCTCTGCATCTTGGGCTGGAGGTCCTTCCGTTTGCAGACGAGGTGAAATTTTTGGGCTTGATCTTTGATCGAAAGCTGAGCTGGACTTCTCGCGTTTCCTTTTTGAAAGCAAAGTGTGACCGTTCTATTAATCGTTTACGTGTTTTAAGTGGCACATCCTGGGGAGCTGATCGGACCGTCCTTCTGCGTATTTATCGCTCTTTGGTCATCCAAACTTGATTACGGGTGCGTTGTCTATTCATCGGCACGTCCATCTGTGTTTCGTCGCTTGAATCCCATTCATCGTGGTATCAGAGTCGCTACAGGGCCTTTCCAACTAGCCAATACCCAGTCTTTACGCTGAAGCCGCAGAGCCTCCGCTGTCCTTCAGGCGTGAGATGCTCTTGTGTAGCTATGCCTGTCGACACTCCAGGTTGCCTGATCACCCGTCTTTCGCGACATTTTACGAGGATTCGCTTGATCGGCAATATTTAGTTAGCTCCTCTGCATTGCTCCATCCAGGGGTCGATTTCGTCAACTGCTTCGGCATTTGGAAGTTATACCAGCGCCGGCCCTTCCAAGGGTGGAAACGCGTTTTCCTCCTTGTTTGCGCGCTGAGGCCCTCTGTCGCCTTGGGTTATCGTCGATGCCGAAGAATGAGACCCCTTCTTCATTCTTTAGATCAGCGTTTTTAGAACTTCAGTCGCAATTCGGGGACTTTCGTTTTATCTTTACTGATGGATTTAAGACTGATGCTGGAGTAGGATGTGCCTTTTTTGTGGTGGAAATAGTTTTATCTTTCGTTTACCGGGGCAATAATCGATTTTACCGCCGAACTTTTTAGCATTTATCAGTCTCTTTTATACATTCAGTGGCACGACTTACGGCACTGTTTTATTTGTCCAGACTCCTTGAGTGCTCTTCAAAGTATTAGCTCGCTCCACTCGTTTGGTGTCTCTGGCATCAGCCTCTCCTTCATGTGGAATCCAGGTCATGTGGGCATCTCAGGTAATGAGTCTACCGACGCCGCTGCCAGGTCGGCGATTTTATTACCCAGATATTTTACCTCTGTTGTTTCCTCCAAAGATTTGTATGTTATTTTGCGTAGCCGCATTCTCCTGCTTTGGAGAGATGAGTGGACGGCCTTCCGAGGGAACAAGTTACGGGATGTTAAGCCTCTCCCGTTAGTCTGGGGTACCTCTTCTCGTTCTTGTCGTCGGGAAGAGGTACGTTTAGCTCGTTTACGAATCGGACATTGTGTTTTTAGTCATAGTATTTGCTCACTGGTGACCTCGCTCCACTCTGTGTGCAGTGTGATGTGCCCTTAACGGTGCGTCACATTTTAGAAGAGTGTCAGGTTTTAGCTCCATTGCGCGTTTGTGTGGGTCTGCCTGTTGGCCTAGCCAACGTTTTGGCAGACGACGCGCGTGCTGTAGAATGCCTTTTACGTTTTATTCGTGACAGTGATTTTAATCTGCGCATTTGATGCGTTGAGCGTCCTTTAGCTTTGTAATTTTATTCTGTCTGTTTTAATGGGGACTCTACTCCCCAGTGGACATATGGCGCTCATGTCCCTCGCATTCTACAGTTCTTGACACGTTTTAATCTTTTATTGCCTATGCTTTTAGTATGTTGTTTTTGGGATTGTTGTATTGTTGTTTTTAGCTTTTTGGACATCGCGGGTTTGTGTCCCGTTTTTTAATTATGCGGTTCTTTTACCCGTTTTTTTATGTTTTTGACTTTATATTTTATACATTGTAAGGGCGCTGATGACCTTAGCAGTTTAGCGCCCTTAAACCGCATCTCATCATCATTTTCTAAGTAGACAGTTTATCTCTTTTTCTTCATGGCTATCCTGACCTAGAATTTACGTGGTGTACGATTGCTTAGGGCGGAACTGCAACTTTCATTGCGTACCAATTCACCTATGGTCGTGTGCAGGAGAGCAAGCTTCGTCCCCACGATCCCTTTGAGCTCCAAGGTTATACTCCGGTTCGCTACCACCTTGCACCGGATGAGGATACTCCTGCTCATGGAGGTGTCATGATATTAGTGCGTAACGACGTTAATTTTCAGACTCTCACACTTACGTCCGTCTTGCAAGCTGTTTCTTTTGGACTTCACTTAACCGGCTTTTTCTTTTCTGTTTGCTCCATCTATTCATCTCCGTCGTCTCCCCTAACTAACGCGGATACTTGAGATCTCCTGTCCGCTCCCCCAAAGCTATTTCTTCTGTTCGGAGATTTTAATGCCCATCACCCCCTGTGGGGTTTGCCAAGAGCTTGTGTGAGGGGAACTGTTGATTCCGACATTTTTTATTATTTCAGCATCTTCATCTTAAATACATGTGAGCCTACGTTTCTGTCTGATCCTTCTGATACATTCTCTCACTTGGACCTTGCCGTTTGCTCACTCCAGCTTGCTAGTCGTCTGCAGTGGAACGTCGTCGCTAACACCTACTCCAGTGACCATTACCCCTGCTTCGTTTCTCTTCTGTCTCACCACGTCCAGCATTCCAGGGCTCCTACCTGGATATTCATAAAAGCCGACTGGAGATTGTATTCCAGCTTCGTGTGTTTTGAGGACCAGACCTTCACTGACGTTAACCATATGGTGTAGCACCTTACCTCTACGATGCTATCTGCCGCCGAACGTACAATTCCCCGTTCGTCCTCTCACCCTCGAGGACTGTCGGGACGCCGGTCGTGCCCGTAGAACTGCACTAAGGGAGTTTCAGCGTCACCCTACTATTGATAATTTGGTTACTTTTAAACAATCGCGCGTCAGGGCACGTCGCACTATTCAGGATAGCAAGAAGGCGTATTGGACTCGTTTTGTCGAGTCCTTTATTCACTTTACACCTTTCTCTGTTGTTTGGGATAAACTTCGTCGCTTCTCCGGTAAAGTGTTGCATTGTACTGTCTCTGGCCTTCAGGTTTCCAATCCACCATAGTGGATCTGGCTTCCAATGCTAACACTCTGGGTGCTGCCTTTGAGGCGGTTTCCAGTACTGCTCATTATTCCGCCGGCTTTCGCACTCTCAAACCCGGCTGGATTCTGACACCTATAATTTTCGGTCTGCTAATAAGGAGTGTTATAATGAACTTTTCACAATGAGGGAGCTGGAGCATGCTCTCCATTGCTCTAGGCACTCCGCTCCTGGGCCGGACGGAATTCATGTCCTGATGTTAAAGATCCTTTGAGCCGACAGTAAACTATTTCTCTCACAGATCTATAACCGTATTTGGCAAGACGGCTTATTTCCTTCCGTTTGGCGCGAAAACACCGTTGTCCCTATACTTAAGCCTGGGAAGGATTGCAAACTACCTTCCAGCTACCGCCCTATCTACCTCAACAGTTGCATTTGCAAGGTGATGGAGCGCATGATCAAGGGCGGTTGACAGGGTGGCTTGAGTCTCAGAAACCTCTAGCGAATGCGCAGTGTGGATTTCGTCGCCATCGCTCTACCGTCGACCATCTGGCGTCTCTGTCGATGCATATTATGAATGTATTTCTGAGAAAGTGTCAATTAGTGGCTGTGTTTTTTGACCTGGAGAAGGCTTATGGCACTTGCTGGAGCGGCTGCGTTTTACGTACACTCCCCGCAGGAATTTCCGCGATCGTTTTACCATATTTCTTCGTGAGTTTATGACGGACCGCGTCTTTCGTGTACGTGCGGGCTATGATTTATCTAGTAGTTTTATTCAAGAGAACGGTGTAACGCAGGGCTGTGTACCCTGTGTCGCTCTTTATGCGATTGCTATCAACCCTATTGTTGATTGTATTGCACCTGGTATTTCATCGACCCTTTTGGTTGACGATTTTGCCATTAATTGCAGTTAATGGCGGACCGTTTTGCTCGAACGCCGTCTCCAGAGCCGTATCGACCATCTTTGCGCCTGGAGTAACGCCAACGGCTTTACCTTCTCCGCCGAGAAATCCGTCTGTATCAGTTTCTGACGCCGGAAGGCTTTCTTTCCGCCCTTTCTCCATCTTGGGCCGGGGACACTTCCGTTTGCAGACGAGGCGAAATTTTAGGTGTTGATCTGCGATAGAAAGCTGAGCTGGACTTCGCACGTTTCCATTTTAAAAGCAAAGTGTGACGGTTCCCTTAATCTTTTACGTGTTTTAAGTAGCACATTCTGGGAAGCTGACCGGACCGTCCTTCTTCGTCTTTATAGCTCTTTGGTCCGATCCAATCATGATTATGGTTGCATTTAATTAGCTCCTCTGCATTGCTTCCTCCAGGGTTCGATTTCGACAGCTCCTTCGGCATCTGGAGGTTACGCCAGCGTCGGCCCTTCTCAGAGGCGAAACGCGAATTCCTCCATGGTTGCGCGCTGAGGCCCACTGTTGCCTTGGGTTAACGTCGATGCCGAAGAATGAGACCCCTTCTTCAGTCGTTAAATCAGCGTTTTTAGAACTTCTGGCGCAATTCGGGAACTTTCATTTTATATATACTGATGGGTCTAAGACTGATGGAGTAGGGTGTGCCTTTGTTTTTGGTCATCGTGGTTTTACCTTTCGTTCACCTTTGCAATGTTCGATTTTTATCGCCGAACTTTTCATTATTTTTCAAGCCATTTTATAGCATTCAGTGGCACGACTTGGGACACTGTGTTGTTTGTACGGACTCTCTGAGTGTCTTTCAGAGTATTAACGCGCTGTACAGTTACAACCCCCTCGCACAGCGCATACATGACCTGCTCCACTCGCTTGGTGCCTCTTGCATCAGCGTCTCCTTCGTGTGGATTCCAGGGCATGTGTGTATCTCAGGGAACGGGTCTGCCGACGCCGCTGCCAAATCGGCGATTTTATTACCCAGATTCTTTACTTCTGTTGTTCCCTCGTCAGATTTGTGTGTTATTTTACGTATTCGCAACCTCTCGCTTTCTCGCGATGAGTGGACGGCCCTCCGGGGGAACACGTTGCGGAGGTTAAACCTCTTCCGTTAGACCGGGGTAGCTCTTCTCGTTCTTCTCGTCGGGAAGAGGTACTTTTAGCTCGCCTATGAATCGAACATTGCCTTTTTAGTCATAGATACCTGCTCATTGCTGACCCCGCACCAACCTGTGAGCAGTGAGATGCGCCCTCTACGGTGAGTTACATTTTAACAGGGTGTCAAGTTTTAGCTCCGTTGCGCGTTCGTGTGGGACTGCCTGTTGGAATAGCGAACGTTTTGGCAGACGACGCGCGTGCTGTAGAATGCCTTTTACGTTTTATATGTGTCAGTGGTTTTAATCGGCGCATTTGATGCGCTGAGCGTCTTTTAGATTTGTGATTTTATATTGTGTTTTAATGGGGCTCTTTTCCCCGACGGACATATGGCGCTCATGTTCCTCGCATTCTACAGTTCTTGACACGTTGTTTTGCTCTTATATTGACCATGCTTTTGGTGTGTTGGTTTTTAGAATTTGGTGTCTTGTTTTTTAGTTTTTTCGCCCGTTTTTATAGTTCTTGGTTTTAAATTTTATACATTGTAAGGCGCTGATGACCCTAGATATTTAGCGCCCTTAAACCCCATATTATCATCATCACACCATAACAACGAGAAGTAAAAACGTCGAAGGCATTCTAGTAGGATTCCTAAAGCCGTGCTTAGTCATTATCCCAGAAGGAAAATATCCCTGGGCCGCCCTAAGAAACGTTGGTTGGAAAATTCATCTTTGAATCCGCAACAGGTCCTTGACTTAAAACTTGATTGGAAGAAGACAAATAAGAAGTTAGTGTTGATTGTAGGGGTGAATGTATCAAACTTGAGTTTTTATTCGGATAGCCAGGATTTAGGAGCAGTATGTATACTTGCAATTTGTTATGTGTTATTCTATCACCTTAAATCAGGGCAATATTTAGAAACTATGGTCTCCTGTGACAGACTCACGGAGGAACAGTGATTTAGCCATCTCAAGACTAGGGGTGAAACTGTTTTTGTCAAAGCATATAATATGTGCAGAAATCGCTTTCACTTAATGAGCATATGTTTGATGAAATTGACCATAAATATGAAAGGCTCAGACAAATGCAGTAGGAGTTTAGGGTAATTCAGGAAATGACTGATTGGCTTTGTCCGGCGTCTGCTGTTAAAAGATCATTGGATTTAACTTCGGTTGACATAAGCTTTAAGAAGTTGATGATAAATTGAGGTGTAGTTACTTGGTTCAATTTAAAATATTTCGGTAGCAAGCGAGGTAGATAATATCAGCAGTTCTTAGGGAAACTTAGCAGAGCATCTGTTGTAGAAAATTGAGTTGTCAACTTTTGGGGCCAAATTGAAGAGTTCGTTGAATTTATCACCTTGTTTGTATCACTAATAGATAGGAATAACAGTTTACAGATGATAGATTTCAGTACATAAGGAGATCATTGACTAGGGTCGCTCTAGTAAAAATGTTGTATTCTGGATACTCCCTAGGAATTATTGCCCAGCTCTGATTGCTTTAAGAACAACCCTCTTTTGAATCTTTTACCGCAATAGG
The DNA here is from genome assembly GCA_030765065.1 of Deroplatys truncata. Lineage (NCBI taxonomy): Eukaryota > Metazoa > Arthropoda > Insecta > Mantodea > Mantidae > Deroplatys > Deroplatys truncata. The sequence continues at coordinate 401,223,856 of CM060990.1, read as the reverse complement.
GTCATTAACTTTCTTCCCATTATGAATAGCCGTTACAAGGAGTTGAATGCACTTTTGCCGCCTTGGAAAATACTTTTTCGTGTTGTAGAGGTTATAAATTCCGGATTTATTAAATACGTTAAACTCTAGTTCGTAATTCAAGTAATAATTCATCACTTGGCGTTAAATCATGTGCTGTGGTTTGCGTATATTGTGTAATAATGGTTGCTACCTATGAAAGGGGGTAATATCTATGCTACTAAAGTGAACATAACTATGGACGATACAAACTGTTTTTTTTATTATATGATAGATGAATATGACAGACGTAATGGGAACTGCAGCGAGAATATGGGCCGGGAGGCCAAAGATTTTATCTGATATGACCTCTCTGCATTTTATATGCCCCTTTAATTTAATACACTAACCACTTTTGACCTTATATCAGAGGATCGACTCACCTAGCATTTACAAAAAACTAATAATGTTACAGTACCTTGATTTCTGAGCACACCTAATATCATCACATAACACTATCGAGGGGTCTGCAATGTACAATCAACGAGTTTATAACCTCAAAATGATCTGTCTGTGTAAATGATTTGCTCTCAAAATTCCTACAACTTATATTGCAATATCACTCGAACATTGCATATAAAGTTTAACTATTGTACCGGTTTATAATGCACTTGCCCTTCGCTAGGCATGTTTTACCTCTGCTACCACTTCGTAACGTTTAATTTTATTGCCATTATTAGGATTATTGTTTCTACTTTCTTGCAAGCTTTCAAAGTTAATGTTCATTAATCGTTTAGACCATTAAACTGGATGGATTAGAATAACCTTAAAGAACTACGACGTCATGGAAAAGGATCGTGAAGCGCTAGGGGAATGTATTGCCTTTGCTGAAATGGTTATCTTCAACAATTTATTTGTTAAAGGAAATATTAACAGTAATAATACGATAAAGACAAATATGAATTACAAAGAACAAATTCCAATCAAAGTCAATCTTGCATAAATACTTTGATAATTTTCAAAAGAAAGAGTCACCGTGCTGCGCCTTGTTTATAACTTTCTGTAAGCAGCTTAACTATCCTAAGGTAGGTTATTTAACGTTAACTGGCCCATTTTCATTGACTAGGTATTAAGAAATACATTTTAAAATCTTTTACAATTAAAGTCACGACATTCTTAGCCTACCTATTATATAGCGGAAATACTTGAGTTTGCCAATTTTACTATTTTGCTACGGTATAATTTATGGTTTAAAATTCATAAACCAAATATTTTACACTAGGAATTGACTCAAACTACGTAATTTAAAACATCATTAAAACAAAACACGGCTTCATCTAAACCAATTTCCTTAAACAATACGGAGCGCTCTCAGGCCGTTATAATAGCAGTACTTTTCTTAACCGGACTTTAAGTCTCCTTCATGACGATTGTCTGTTTACACCTCAGCCCAAATCTGGCAGATGTCGGGCACTGTCACTTAGCAATACACTGTTGTGGCCATCCTAGCTTCCTGAATAGTTCATAGATCTGCCGGGTATAATTATACTGAACCAGCTGCCACTTAAAATTCAAGATCTGTGCTGCTATGTGTATTGAATAAGCTCCTGGTATGCCGATTACATATTAACCGACTTGTGACTAGCCGAATTGCCAAAAATGTAGAAGAGCTCTGCTGGTTTAGCACTGCAAATTGGCTTTTCTTCTAAGCATTGGCCTATTTATAGGCTACCGGTTGCTTGCTCTACCATGACGTATCAACCAAGGTTTAAATTCCTCGGCCCGATCTATTTCTTCCATGTGGCTGACTGTTGACATTCTCGACATAACTAAGTAACACGCTGCTACACTCCCGAACAAAAATCTTAGGCGAGAGAGATTCAATTATTGACTCCAATATATAGAGATATCCATCATGCAACCTCAAGTTCAAGTATGTATTTTAGATAATAGTCGGCAAGCCTTATATGCACATCAAACTGAGATCATTATGCTACTTCAGAAAATTCAATTTACTAATCTGAATACCTTTCTAACAGCGTTACGCTTAGCACACACTATATAATCTTAATACATTCTTCTCTTACCCCAACATATGGCAAAATAGAATTTAACTCAGGTATAACGAATTACAATCCTTATTATATAATCAGTGTTTCGGTGCCGTAAGATAAAACTATTACAATTATCCATTTCATTGAGATGCGTGAGAATATACAGCCTTCTCAAACGAAGCTTGTTGCAATTCTGCGGTGACGGTAGAGTTAAATTTAATAAGGTATAAGGGCCAAAATATCTAGGAGCGAGTTTGGCACAAAACTCCTAAGAGCGTTGCTCTGAGGATGGTTCAACTAATATACCATATTCCCCATCTGAGATTTGTGTACAATTATAATACTTAAGATATCTTTGATGTGACTTTAGTAGGTTGTTCCTTATACGTTTCCAAACCTTGCTAATTTCTTTTGATTTTGAATTGTCGGGTAAAATATATTTTAAAGCCGAAAGATATGCAAACGGACAGTTAGGCACAAACCGAAATATAGGTCTGAAACGGGCACTGGCCATGAGAACAGCTTTAAGGTGTGGACAGAACCTACAAATATTCACCTAGTTAATTACCAAGAATAATAATCCTAGAATACCCTTAAACAGCACCTATAATCCCATTATTCCACTCCTGGACTCCGCTAGGGGACAGGCTGGGCCACGGTCAAGCTTGACTCTCAGCTCCCAATACTTACTCCACTGGTTACCGCACTGCGAGCCAGTTATTATTCTCTCCATGGAATGCGCAGCAAACCCAATCCTTCACACTTCCGTGGAGGAGATTTTTAGTGGGTATGGCACTTGCTGTCGAGCCTCACAGTCTCAGTCCCCGACTCCCAACAGGGCTGAGGTTAGCACGTAAGCCATGCAGTACTAAAGGCAAACCGCAGTCAGTGAAAATTGCTATCGCATTGGGTATGGTCATTTGAATGTTACGCTATGAACGCATTATTTAAATTTCTATCGACTCATTCACTCAATTAAGACTTTGAATAATGAGGTACCATCGTAACGCATAATACCGGCTGTAAAGCAGAAAGTCTTACATGGATTAGACGGGAGAATTATAGAATTAGTTGTAACAATCTCTGGGAATCGAAAACAAGCAACCACACCGTTAAATTCCCTAATTACAATCTTGTCGTTTCCTTCCGCACTGTTTGTAACAAGGTGTATTTTGAAAACCATCCACTACTTCTACTACATGTGTATTTTCCACCCTACTATGCGGTATAGGCCCAACGTAATCCATAAACAATTTTTGCCTTGATCTTTCCACCACGGTAGATAATAAAAATCCCGACAAAGTATTCTAAGCCGATTTGCTCCTTAAGCAAATCCTACATTCATTAATCCTGTTTCGAACATCCCCAAATATACCTTTCCGAGTAAACACTTCTCTGTACGGTGACACATCTCAAAGTACTCCTAAGCGCACACCACGCGGGTAGCCATGAAAGGAACTAAACATCTGAGGAATTAATATAACACGTACCATCAAATTATGATATCTGACTCAATCTTCACATTCCTCATTCTTAATAATATGTTTTCCTACCGTTCTATCCTTCTTAAAAATAGATTTTCTTTTAATTCATCATCCTCTTGTTGGCGTTAAAAATATTTTTTTAAACAGCATAGGGGAAGCTTTCAACACGGTTCACACAGAAGTGAAGCTCCTGTACAGTATCCTCGTGGTTGGGCAAGTCACGTATACAGGATAAGGCATCAGCTATGCAGATATAGATTCCTGGAAGATCCTTCACTTATGTTTTAAGCTCCATAAATTCAAGGTCATCTCGTAAGCATCAGCTGGATCTAGCCCACATCCAGGAAATAGTCTAGCTATCAACAGAGCTTGGATAAGTATCCTTTGGTCTTACAATGTGTGCACACCGCTACTTTGTATCGACAATGCGGCAAGGGGAAGGGGGTGTCACAAGTAACCAAGGTAGCGTCAGAGGTTTGAACAGAACATAAACACAGAGCTCAAAGAAAGCAACTCTACCATACCAGTAACGCAAGCGAATTACTAACTGTCAACTGTGAAGCTCAGGGTCCGTGTATTCAACACGACGTCACGTGCATTAGGTAGGGTGGTGTATTAGTTCTGTTAGTTCCTCGCTCAATGGATATTTGTCCTACCTCTAGTTATCAGATTCCAACCAGAATTGGTCATGTTCTAAGTGAAACCTTAGCTTATCCGTTCCATAAAATAAACGGCTATTTTTTTCTAATTCATAGATGGAATGATTCATCTCGGTCGTGGTAAACTTGCCTAAAGCATAGGCAACAACTTTCCTCTCCTTCGCAAATTATTGCAAAAATACGTCCGAAATGACCCCAGAACTAGCATCCGTTTGCTAAACCAATGGGAGCAAAATATCAATAATTGCTAATATTGTTGGCAAAATAAGCAAAGTCGTCCTTTAGGAACTTGGAATAAATCAAATAATTAAACTTATACCGGTGAAAATGTTTTCCATGACTAAGATAAGACCCACATCTAAATCAAATGGTAAAAAATTAAATTCAAACAAACTGAAGTGGCTAAAATGACATGTAATAACACATAGAATCCCAATGTGAAGCAATTTGTTAATAAGCACTACTGAAATGAAACGTCGTAACACATTTAGCCCATGAAAACGAGTGAATACGCACTACATAAACGAAGAGTTTACTGCCCATAAATTACTACCAAGCGAACTTCAGCATTTGGTGTTGGAACAAAAAACACTGGACCGGAATAGTTAGACTGAGAGGTAGAAATTATTCCATCTTCTGAAACTTCGTAAACCTTTTTGGGCAATAAACGTAAACTGTGAGGGGAAAACTACAGGTTGGCAAACGGACAGGCGTCATATCTTTTAACTGCATTTAATAACGAATTAAATCAGTGCGACAGAAGCTTTCGAGTAACACATCAGAATAATCAAGGTATTAATTTCCCACTTCTGCGGTGGAGAAAAATGCACAATCTCCTTGGAATGCAATGGGAAAGCACCAACCCAGGAAAATTATTAGACGAGGGTATAATATTACGTAAGGAGTGTACTGGAATGAGCCGATTAGAGCTAAATAGAAAGAACGCCGACTGTCAGGTGAAGTCTGCAATTAACCATGTGCATGATATAAAGTCCGAGTCAAGTAAAACTAGCATTGAAGTTCTTCAACATAAAACTATACTTCCATTGGAAATTTACAATACGAATATCCATATCAATAGCACCTAAAACCCGTGAAGGCTGACTAGCTACCGGAACAACTTCGAGAGTAACAGGGCTAAGCAATTCACGCAAACGTTTTATGTAATTGACATGTAATAGCGCATGACACTTCCTATCTTAAGTTGTGTCAATAATTTCAACCAAGACAAAAGACAACCTATATGTACATTTGCCCTGAACACCACAAAAGTATTTCATTGTACATTCTAATGTGATAACGACTTATCCCTACAACTATAATAAACAGCTGTATTGCGGTTCTGGTGACACTTGCGCTCAAAGCAGTCCCGCTGAACATATCCTGTCTTACGCCAATAATAACAAAAGTAACCTTAGTATGATAATTTCCGACAACAAATTGTTTCATCTAAAGATTCTTTCTTAACAACCGGTGAATGCAAAACTTGAGGACGACCATTTGTTCCCAAGGTTTGAAACATGCAAGACCCTTTTTATAAAGAAAAGTGTTGAGTCTAAGTATGCCCATAATTTTGAATAACATTCAAAACAATTTAACAATCGGTAAAGTGAACCTGTAAAGCAACTGTGACAGATCTTATGCCGTCGATATTCGCTAAATTCATTTCAGTACGAATCTGTACTCCGAAATACCTACAAGTTCATAATGCATTAAACTGAACGGGATAATGATAAAGTTTCAATACCTCAGGATAAACTCCTTTGATGAAATAGCTTTCAATAATGCCTGGAAGGTCGACATTACATACCGTTGAAAGATTTGCAAAACAACATAATCTAAAGTTTGAAATGCAACAGCCTATGCCTTAGTTTTAACTGGTAGTAACAGGAAAAACAGTCTGCGGTGACGATATATCTCTGTTTATGCTGGTCAATAAAATGCTGTGATGGATTGGGCAAACCACTATCGTTATGGTTACAGTGGATACATGAACTATTTAGCTGTGACCGCATCCTCACTAGAAATCACGAGTGTTGGCTTAAACAGAATTGAAAATCAAGCTGTAATTTAAACCCTAAGTCTTAATAATAACGATGAGCGCCTTTCGTGAGTCTTCCCAGAGTACTTTATTCATTATAGGCTATCCAATATGACCAACAGTCATATGCGCCTTAACAGTCTGCTAAAAATTGAAATTCAGTTTTATTTATGGACGACTTTAAATGCTATGCTCCTTAGAGTCCCATCCTATATTGGGCGTCAAAGACCGGAACTTTTACTCAGAGACCACTTTATTAGGCTTGAGGTTATTTTACGTGCCATAGGTCTAAGGCAGGAGATTAGCGGCTTTACTTCCCTTCCAAAGGAAGCCATTCAAGGGATTTTTACACCCAAAAACATCCATCCCCCTCAGCCTGGTTTGAATCCGCAAGCTCGGGAACTTAAGGTTAGCATGGTACCCCTAGACAACGGAGGATGATTTAACAATCTCCAAAGAATTAAATTGTGTTTTCTTTACGGACGCTCTTCAACTGCTATAGTTCTTAGCCTCCCATTCTATACTGGCGTAACATACCCGAAATTTTACCAGAGACCTCTTTATCGTACTGGAGGTTGCTTTACGTGCCGTAAAATTACGACATGGGACCACGGCCTTACTTCCCTCCCAAAGGAACTCATACTAAGGATTTTTACGCCCAAGAAAATCCATAGTCCTACGCAGAGTTTCCCCCAGCGGCTCACTTTATGTAAGTACGGGTTTGGCGTACCCGAGGTGCCCGAGCCTCTCATCGCCATCATCATTCCTCCACACTCGTCCGGTCGAGGTGGGTTCGTCCTCGTGACCGGGGGACTCAATGTAGGCTCTCGTGCGTTCTTTGCATTTCGTTCCATGCCTCTCCTCGCCATCGTTCTTTCTTCACCTCTCCACTTGCAAACATTTCGCACCACGGCCATTCATTCGCACATCACTTTTCCTTTCTCGCCGGCCTACCTTGCGTGCGAAACTCCCACACAGTTACGATTTATTTTACCCTTTCTTTCTTTTAATCCTCTGTGGACACAACCTGGCGGATACCCTTGCACTGGGTGCGCAGCTGGGTGAGTGGGTAATGGTGTCATCCCCACCACCCGGAATCGTCATGTAGGGTATGTTTTCGTATCCGTGGTTCAACTGCAGTCCCGCGGGGGGGGGGGGGCATTGCATGAGCTGCTGACTTCCGACGGTCATTGGTTCCCTTTGCCTATGTTCTGGGAGGTGTGACCCTGGGGTGAGACTGGTATAGATAGTCCACTCACCTAAGCCGGGGTAACGCCCGGGAAGTCAGAGCCCGAGGTAGGAGACGGTTGCAATGGTGGAGGATTGCTTTCGCTATGAAGCGCTCTTTCTCCATTAGTAATAAGAAGCGCCGAAATGTCTTTGTAACAGAAGTAGCACCACCGAATCTGGTTGTTACTTAGTCACTACGCGAACAGAGGAAGATGAAACGTTTTAGAAGGTGAACCCGTTTATTATCCAGAAGGGCATTGACTCAATTGCTGATCCGGTTAATTCTTGCACTCGCCTTCGAAATGGTTCATTGTTAGTACAAAGCAAGTCCGATGCACAAAGTAAGTCCTTGTTGCGCGCCACGCTTCTCCACGGTTATCCCATCCGTGTTGAAAAGCACCGCACCTTGAATTCCTATCGAGGCGTTGTTACCACCCATAACCTTGATAGTATGGCGGATGATTAACTGGTCGACTATCTTTCCGGCCAAAGGGTAACAGCAGTTCATCGAGTGCAGGCTAAACGAGACGGGGTGTTGTACCCACTAGTACCCTGTTTCTCACGTTCACTGGCGTCGATCTGCATACGAGTTATTCCGCAGGATACGAACGATTTGCGGTGAGGCCTTATGTTCGCAGACCTCTGCGTTGTGTTAAATACCAACTTTTTGGGCATACGGATGTCTCATGTAAGAGTGCCGTCACCATCTGTGCATCATGTAACCAACCCTAACACGAAGGTACCAGTTCAACAGCCCCCGTCTACGTTAATTGCAAAGTCTTTTTCTGCGTCATTTGCCGACTGTCCGCTGTACTTGGACTAGAAGGCGATCCAGGAGATCCGGGTGAAGGGGAAACTCTCCTTCGCTGAAGCCCGGAGGCGTTTCCATGCGCGCCAGCCTGCGCTCCTGCGCTCGGGTACATTTAGCTCTGTTGTTGCCTCGCCAGTACCCCGGAAGGATGCCGAACACAGACCTGGACCATGACTGCTTGGACCGCTACTACCATCCGGCCGTCCATTTCTGGCACAGCTATGAAGCAATCTAAAGCTGGTCCTAAGGTACTTAAGTCACAAGGCACTGAGAACAAAGCAAAGCAGAAACTTGGTAAGGAAGATTTTCTGAAAGACCATCCGCGTGCATGAAGTAAGAAAAGTTTACCTTCTCCTACTCGAAGGTAGCAGTCCCAGGATGCTCCTGGGACAAGCCGCGCCTGGCGGCACCCTTCACCCGTTGCCACCTAGAACCGATTCTCCGCGCTCGAATCGGCTTCTGCCACTGAGCGCGTGGGCCCTCCCTTCGAGGAGGCTATGGAGTTTGACTAACTCCATACAAAAAGCCCGAGCACAAAGATAAGCAGAAGGTTATTTTGAGCCGCCTTCTAAGTAGACAGTGTAACCGTTTTATTCATGGCTATCCTGACCTAGAATTTCCGTGATGTACGATCGCATAGGACGGAACTGCAACTTTTATTAAGTTCCCATTCACCTATGGTCGTGTGTTTGCAGGAAACCAAGCTTCGCACTGACCACCCTTTTGATCTCCGAGGTATACTCCGGTTCGCTACGATCTTGCACCGGATGAGGGTTCTCTTGCTCATGGGGGTGTCATGCTATAGTGCGTAACGACGTTTATTTTCAAACTCTCACACTTACGTCCGACTTGCAATATGTTGCCTTTAGGATACAATTACCCGGCTTTTTATTTTATCTTTGCTCCGTTTATTCACCTCAATCGTCTCCCCTCGCTAACGCGGACATTGGGATCTCCTGTCCGCTCTACCAACACCATTTCTACCGTTTGGAGGTTTTAATGCTGATAACCCCCTGTGGGGTTCGCTTAGGGCTTGTGCAAGCGGAACGCTTCTTTCCGGCATTTTTGCTGAGTTGAACTTCTCCATCCTCAATACAATTGAGCCTACGCTTCTTTGTGATTTCTCTGGTACATTCTCTCACTTGAACCTAGCCGTTTTCTCCATACAGCTTGCTTGTCGTTTGCAGTGCAACGTCGTCGCTGACACCCACTCCAGCTATTATTACCCTTGCATCGCTTCGCTTCTGTCTCACCACGTCCAGCATCGCGGAGCACCTACCTCGCAATTGAATAAAGCCGACTGGAGACTGTATTCCAGCTTCGTGTGTTATGTGGACAGCCCTTCACTGACGTTAACAAAATGGTGCAGCACCTTAACTCTACGATTCTATTTGCCGCCGAACGCAAATTCATCGTTCCTCCTCCCACCCTCGGCGAATTCCTGTTCCATGTTGTACCTAGGACTGTCAGGGTGCCGTTCGTGCTCGCAGAACTGCGCTTAGGGTGTTTCGGCGACACACTAAACTTGTTAATTTGATTAATTTTAAACAATGACGTGCCAGGGCACGTCGCATTATTCAGGATAGCAAGAAGGCGCTCTGGACTCTTTTGCCGAGTCTTTTAATAGCCTCACGCCTTCTTCTGTTGTTTGGGATAAACTTCTTCGCTTCTCCGCTAAGGTGTCGCATTATACTGTGTCTGGCCTTCAGGTTAACAATGTCTCCATAGTGGATCCGGCTGCCATTGCTAACACTCTGGGTGCTTCCTTTGAGGCGCTTTCCAGTTCTGACCATTATTTCGCCGGGTTTCGCACACTCAAAGAGCGGCTGCATTCCGAGACTTATAGTTTTCGGTCTGCTAATAAGGATTGTTATAGTGAACTTTTCACAATGAGTCAGCAGGAGCACGATCTCCATTGCTCTAGGCACTCCGCTTCTGGGCCGGACGGCATTCATATCCTGATGTTAAAGCACCTTTCAGTCAACAGTAAACTCTTTCTCTTACAGGTCTATAACCGTATTTGGCAACACGGCTATTTTCCTTCTGTTTGTCGCGAAGCCACCATTGTCCATATACTTAAGCCTGGGAAGGATAACCAACTACCTTCCAGCAATCGCCCTATCTCCTTCACTAATTGCATTTGCAAGGTGATGGAGCGCATGATAAACGGGCGGTTGACATGGAGGCCTGAGTCTCAGAAACTTCTAGCGAACGCTCAGAGCGGACTTCGTCGACGCATATTATGTACCAATTTCTGAGGAAGTGTCAAACAGTGGCTGTGTTTTTTGAACTGGAGAAAGCCTATGGCACATGTTAGAGGGGCGGAATTGTACGTGAACTGCACTCATGGAATTTACGTGGTCGTCTTCCCATATTTCTTCGGAAGTTTATGACGGATCATGTCTTTCGTGTACGTGTGGGCTCGGTTTTTTCTAGTAGTTTTATTCAAGAGAACGGTGTACCGCCGGGCTCTGCACTTAAGTGTCACACTTTTTACAATTGGTATCAACCCCATTGTTGATTGTATTCCACCTGGTGTTTCATTGTCCCTGCTGGTTTACGATTTTGCCATTTATTGCTGTTCACTGTGGAACCTGTCTGCTCGAACGCCGTCTTCAGAGATGTATCGACCATTTCTACGCCTAGTGTAACACCAACGGCTTTAATTTCTCCGCCGAGAAATCCGTCTGTGTGAAGTTCTGGCGCCGGAAGGCTTTCCCTTAAACTCTCTCCATCGTGGGCTGGATAGTCTTCCATTTGCTGACGAGGCAAAAATTTTGGGGTTGATCCTTGATCGAAAACTGCGCTAGACTTAGCACATTTCGTTTATAAGGGCAAAGTGTGACCGTTCCCCTAATCTTTTACGTGGTTTAAGTGGCATATCATGGGGAGCTGATCGGACCGTCCTTTAGCGTCTTTATCGCTCTTTGGTCCGATCCAAGCTTGATTACGTGTGCATTTTCTGTTCATGGCGAGTCCATCTATGTTACGTCGCTTGAATTCTCCTCACCATCGTGGCATAAGAGTTGCTACAGGGGCCTTTCCAACTAGCCCTGTACCCAGTCTGTTCGCTGAAGCTGCAGAGCCTCCGCTGTCCTTCAGGCGTGAGATTCTTTTGTGCAGCTATTCATGCCGACTCTTAGGCTTGCCTGACCACCCGTCCTTCGAGTTATTTTTCGAGGATTCACTTGATCGACAATATTTAGTTAGCCCCTCTGCATTTCTCTCTCCAGGGGTTCGATTTCGCCAGCCTCTTGGCATTTGGACGTTACGCCAGCGCCGGCCCTTCCCAGGGGGAATTGCGGTTTCCTCCTTGGTTGCGCGCTGAGGCCCACTGTCACCTTGGGTTAACGTCACTGGGGAAGAATGAGACCCCTTCTTCATTCCTTACATCCGCCTTTTTAGACCTTCAGGCGTAATTCTGTGTATGTCTTTTTTTATATACTGATGGGTCTAAGACCGATGTTGGTGTGCGTTTATTTTTGGTCGACATAGTTTTACCTTCCTATTACCGTGGCAATGCTCGATTTTTACCGCCGAACATTTTAGTATTTATCAATCCGTTTTGTACATTCAGCGGCAGGACTTACGGCACTGTGTTGTTTGCACGGACTCTCTGAGTGGCCTTTAGAGTATTAACACGCTGTACAATTACCACCCCTTCGTACAGCGCATACAAGACCTGCCTCACTCGGTTGATTCCTCAGGCATCAGCGTCTCCTTCATGTGGATTCCAGGTCATGCGGGCATCTCAGGTAACAAGTCTGCCGACTCCGCTGCCAAATCGGCAATTTTATCACCTAAATGTTCTACCTCTGTTGTTTCTTCCACGGATTTTTGTCATATATTACGTCACCGTATCCTCTCGCTTTGGTGCGATGAATGGACGGCCCTCCGGGGGAACAAGTTGCGGGAGGTTAAACTTCTCCCGTTAGTCTGGGGTACCGCTTCTCGTTCTTCCCGTCGGGAAGAGGTTTTTTAGCTCGTTTACATATTGTTCATTGCTTTTTAGTCATAAGCTTTTGCTCGCTGGTGTCCCCGCACCGCTCTGTGAGCAGTGTGATGAGCCCTTAAGGGTGCGTCACATCTTAGCAGAGTGTCAGGTTTTAGCTCTCATTTGCGGGTGCGTTTGTCTCTGCCTGTTGGCATGGCCATCGTTTTGGCAGACGACGCGCATGCTGTAGAATGTCTTTTAGGTTTTATTAGTGACAGTGGTTTTAATCGGCGCATTTAATGCGCTGTGCGTCTTTTAGTTTTGTGATTTCCTTTGTCTGTTTTAATAAGGGATCTTCTCCCCGGCGGACGTATGGCGCTCTTTGTCGCTTGATTTCTACAGTTCGTGACACGTCGTTTACTCTTTTATTGTTTTATTTGCCATGGTTTTATTGTGGTGTCTTTTACACTGTACTGTATTGTTTTAGTGTTGTAGCCTAAGCGGGTTAGTGTCCCGTATTTTAGTTTTTTGGATTTCAAATTTTATACTTTTTAAGGGCGCTTTTAAACTTAGATGTTTAGCGCCCTTAAACCCTATCTCATCCATCCACCTATACGCAGGTTTTGAACCCGCGACCCTGAGAACAATCTCCGTTTGTGATTCACAGTTATACACAGGTGTACAAAAATATAGAGAATAATATCAGGTATGCATTCCCATGTGTTAACAAAAAAAGGGGTCCATTACAAAATATTTCCGGAAATGCTTGGCTTCTGAGTTGTGGGCTTAAAACCAGTGATATCTACCGGAATGTATTTCTTGCACGTATTTTTCTATAAAGAAAATGTTCAAAGTGTCCACCTCCTCCTTGAATACACACCTCACATCGACGTCACACCCCCAAATTTCAGGAAAGTTGCGTATTTCCTCACAACCTGCCACAATTAGATTCTAAATGGGTTACACGTCAGGCACCGCAGACGAATACACCAACGGTTCTAAATGGTCCCACAAGTAGAAATCGTCAGGGTGTAAATCAAGTGAAGGTGGTGGCCAAGCAATTGGGCCACCTCTGCTATCCATTGATCAGGAAACATTCCAAACAAGTACCGGCGAGCGGTACGACTGAAGTGTGGAGGAGCGCCGTCATGAAAGGAGTGAGCTTATTGACGAATGCTCAGAGTTTAAAATTTAGTTATGTTTATGGACGCTCTTTAACTGCTGTGGCCCTTAGGGTCCTATTCTATTTTGGGCGTGAAAGACCGGTAATTATGCTCAGAGTTCTCTTTATCAGGCTTGAGATTATTTTACGTGCCGTAAATCTACAACATGGGACCGCCGGCTTTACTTCCGTTCCGATGGAGGCTATGTTGAGGATTTTTACGCCTGAAAAAACCCATCGCCCTTCGGCGGGTTTGATCCCGCGACCTCGAGAACTAGAGGCTAGCATGGTAACCACTACACCATGGAGGACGACGCTCAGTAGAGTGTCTTCATACATATGAGATATGGTGTTTTTCCGGAATTTTGTGTTCGCCTACCCCGTAAGTCTGTTTACAAGTATATGGGTCCAACTAACCGATCACCAATGGTACCGGCCCACATGTTGAGAATGAATCGCTTTTAGTGATGAGATGGAACAATAACATGTGGGTTTTTATATGCCTATACATGTTGATTGTGAAAATCTGTAATAATATTTCGTGTGAACTGTACTTCATCTGTAAGTAATACTAAGGCAGGAACGTTCGGATTTGTAGCACACTGCTGCACAAACTACTGGCGGAACTTCATTCGAGCAGGGTAATTTGCTGGTGACAGAGCCTGTACACGTCGCAAATCATAAGGATACAACTGTTGCTCTCACAACATTCTCCAGATGGTCTTATGATGAACATTCACTTGCAACGCGAACCTTCGTGCATTAATAGAAGGATTAGTGTGCAAAGAATCTAAAATATCCACCTCTACATCTGGGGCTGTAGATCTTGGTCTTCCCCTCCCCAAACCAGGAGATGCAAACTTCCCGTGAGCGCACAGACGGCGATGGAGACGCTCACATGTCTTGCGATCTGCACATTTTCGCTGTGGGTACCTCTCTTGGTACAAATGACTAGCCAGCGTGCATTGCCGTCCGCCTTACCGTACATGAAGTGCATTTTCTAACTCCTGATTTGAGTACATGTCGCACAGTCGAAATCCAAACACAACATTTAATGTACTCTTCGCCTCGGAATGAACTTTCAGAGTGTCCTGTTAAGATCTTCCGTCCCGGTAACTACCTGCGGAAAGAAAAACGTTCCGGTAAATATCACGGTTTTGAAGGCTATAAATCAGAAACCAAGCACTTTCGGACACATTTTGTAATGACTTCGTTTATCGTATACATATGGCAAAGGCCTTCCTGAATTCATGCCCTCTATTTGTCAAACAACCTGTATAAACCAGAAACTTCATGTAAGAGTTGCCAATGGGAATCAACCGCTCGCTTACAAATGTTTAATTCCTTTGCGCTGGCCAAAATCTGTCTACTTGCTCCTATAACACGCAACAAAGCACTTTGCTAACTCTGGCGGGCAATACATCTCTCTTATCAAATAGGAGTACACGAAGCAATAGCGCCTGTTTTATTCAGCACGTTGCAACAACTCCGGTTGAAAAGGAAAATCAATCGCAGTATTTCAACCTTATAAGCACAACATACGTATATTTTAAAGAACGTACGTGTATCTTCGAAAGTCAAACAATACCTAGCAAACCAAAGCACATACAGTCCGCAAATAGTGGAGCTCTGCTACCACTTGCCATGATGAAAAATGCCCTTCATTAGGAACGTTTTTTTCTCTGCTACCACTCCGTGGAGTTTAATTGTGATGCCCCTTATTAGGACTCTTGTTTTTACCCTGTTGCAAGCTTTCAATGCTACTATTGATTAGTCCGTTATACCGTTAAACTGGGTTAATTAAAGTAACCTAAAGACCTAAACTGATATGGGGATGAACATGAACCGCTAGGAGAGTGCATTGTGTCTGCTGAAATGGTTCTTTTGAAGAATTTATATCTTACAGAAATATTAACAATAAGATGGGAATAAAGGCGAATATGAACGGTGAGGAATGGACTCCTACCAAAGTCAACCTTGTCTAAATACTTTGAGAATGTTCAAAATAAATAGTTATCTTGCTGTACGTTATATATCTCCTTCTGTAAGTAGCTTAATTATTCTGAATAAGGAGACTTATTTAAAGCTAATCGATCCATTTGCATTAAGTACTATTTACACATACGTTTAAACGTTTTAGAAATACAGTAACGGCTTTTTAAGCCAACCTATTATATTATCGAGATACTCGAGTTTAGCAGTTTTAATATTTTCCACGGTATACTTTACAATTTCAAATCATAAACCAACTTTCTTACACAGGCATTTATTCATGGAACTATGTAATTTAAAACCATGATTAAAGCCACACAGTGCTTGATCTAAGGCCAATTTTCATAATCAATACAGAGCGGCCTCACGCCGTTATAATAGTATTGATCCCCTTAACTAGACTGCAAGTCCCGTACATGTCGGTTGTCTCCTTCTACTTCCAGCTCACATTTGGCCTATGTCGGGGACCATCACCCTTCAATATACTTTTGTGACCATCGCTCGCTCAATAGTTCATAGTTCTCCATGCGATAATTAGGCTGAACCAGCTGATGCTTAAAGTTCAAGATTCTATGCTGCTGAAGGTACTGAATAAGCTCCTGGTATGCTGATTATATTATACGCGACTTTTGGCTATGAAATTTCCGAACTCGTAAAAGAGCTCTGCTGGCGGAGCACACTGGAAGTAAATAGGCTTGAGGTTGGCGAATTGCAGCTCCAACTGCAGCTGAGTTATTCCCCTAAACGCTGGCCTGTTTATACATAATCAATTGCTCAGCCCGAACGATTTTCCATGCAGTTGACTGCTGATCTGGCCAAAATAACCCACCAAAAATCAATATTGCTAGACTATAACTGCACAACACTCTGTGTTGGAACTGAACCAAACTTGAATAGCAAAGCCAACATGCATATTTGTAATACCCATTACAACAACAAACTCTTTAGCTTGTCATTCAATATCAAATCGTATGAAATTACTAAATTGGCAATGACAACTTTCACAAATTACGTAACACACAGCCTTGAAAACATCTTTCTGCAGGTATACTAATTTTTTTCAGTTAAAGAAGACAGTAGCATATTATAGAGAGAGCGAGGCCACTTTTGCGTTTATATGGGAAAGAATAGGGAAAACGAGGATAGATGCGACGGTTCAAGGAGGAAAATGCGTTTATATGGGGAAGATAGGTACTACGCGGGTCGATGCTAGGCAAGACAGATGGTGAAGGAGGAAGGGTTACGCTTTATACGAGAGAGATAGGGAATACGAGGAGAGGTACTAGTCTAGACGGAGGTTAAGGATTAGAGTATGCGTTTATATGAGGAATATATGGGACACGGCGAGAGATGATGGGCTAAACAGATGCTGAAGGAGGGGAATATAAGTTTATACAGGTGAGGTAAGAAAACAAGGAGAGATGCTAGGCTAGACAGATGCTGAAGGAGGAGGTGATACGCTTTATACGGAAGAGATAGGGGAAACGTGGGGAGATGCTAGGATAGACAGAGTTAAAGGCAGAATGTGTTTTATGTGTGAGAGAGAGAGAGAGAGAAAGAGAGAGATAGCAAACCGAAGAGAGGCATTACGTTAGGAGGGTTTGAATGGTAGAGTATGCGTTTGCATGGAGAGACAAGGAAAACGAGGATAGATGCTAGGTTGAGAGAGCCTTCAGGAAGTAAAATGCATTTATCTGAGTGCGATAGGGAATACGAGGCTAGGTGCTAGCCTAGACAGAGGTTGTGGAGCAGAGTATGCGTTTATATAGGAAAATATGGAAAACCGGGAGAGATGCTAGGCTAGACAGAGGATGAAGGAGAGAGGGATACGCTTTATACAGAAAAGATAGGGGAAACGTGGAGAGATGTTAGGATAGATAGAGTTAAAGGAGGAAGAGGTTTAGACCGCAAAGACACCACCTATTAAAGTTTACAAATGTTTTGACACCCTTTGACGGTATTTTCTCCACACTAGGGGTGAAGTCCCCCGGAGCTAAAGTTCTAAAATATCTGTGTGAGGTAATGTTCGTCCATGCATAACATTATCTAACATGTTTAGAAAAAAGAATCAAGGATTTATACTGCTAACGTTTTGGCATCGCGCCTGTAAAGACTGGACGTAAACCTAAGTATCCCCGCTACATGTATCTTGATTTATTAATGTAATTAAGTGTATATGTAGGGTAAACCGGGTAGTATCACAAGTGGTCATGGTAATTCAGTGTAGCGATTAGTACCAGAGCTATTTAATATAATTTTCACATTTTCACATTCGGGTAGAATGTACGGTATTTAAACCGTTTTAACAGATAATTCAGATAGCGTCATAGATATTCACGGTAATATGGAAAGTAATTAGACTATAACCATTTCTCATCCAACGTTACAACACTTTTCAATGCTTTTTTCTAAATGTTACAAACTTTTTATATGTTTAACAGTTAATGCGCGAGACGGAGAGGGACAAACTGTATATTGGTTTACAGTGAAGGTATATAGAAGTATACGCCCTAACCTATCCCTACCTTGTATGCTCTGGATCACCTTCTCATTATCTATTCAATCCTATCATCATCTAAGCTAGCCAACGTAACAAGACGTAACACCACGTAACATAACAGCGTAACACAACATAACATAAGCACGTAACCACATGACAAGACGTCACATTACGTAACATAAGCACGTAACCACGCGACAAGACGTAACAGGATGTCACACTACGTAACATAAGCACATAACGACGTGACAAGGCTTAACAAGACGTCACACTACGTATCATGTAACCAGAAACGTAACATGTATTAACAACACGTAACCAATGCATTGCTAAGCCACTCTAAGCTGACCCATCCTTCATAACTTAGACAATCAGTACGGGAGCCTAGCCTAGCTTAACCTAACAAATCCCAGACCATCCACTAATCATCTATTCTACTCAGTCATCGTCTAACCTAATCTGACTAAACAGAGATAACCTTGAGTTTCGTTTAGTGAAATTGCGATGTTTTATTCAAATTTTAGTATTTTAGGGTCTTAATTGAAAGGTTTTGCGCCAACATACCTTTATTTTAATTCGTTGTAGGTAGCTCTCCCCTTTATCTAGTCTTGAGACTAGCACTAGCATTGCTCCTAATGGCAGGGTTAACACCTTCCCTTCCATCTTTTATTATTCTTCTTTCTTCATCAGGCGTCTGCTAGTTGCATACACGGCACATGGATAAATTTCCATTGTTTTAAGATTGTAGACTCACGAGAAAATCTTCATCTTCGACTTGCATTCTTTTAAGCACTGTTTGTGACACGATAATGTCCATGCCCCCAGGTACTTATTCCATCCTCAGCAATAACTCTTTTAT
Organism: Deroplatys truncata; assembly: GCA_030765065.1. Taxonomy (NCBI): domain Eukaryota; kingdom Metazoa; phylum Arthropoda; class Insecta; order Mantodea; family Mantidae; genus Deroplatys; species Deroplatys truncata. Next base: position 401,205,133 of record CM060990.1, on the reverse strand, counting down.
CATAGTATGGAGTCACTGTAATTTTATTCACTTGCACTGTGGAAAGAGCATGCTCCCAGGACAGGATCAGATTCATGGGCATTCTGATGATTTCTTCGGTTTTAAGACAGTCAGTATAACTCTCGAATGTAGCGTACTGTTTATACGTTTTATGGCTTTAATCTTTTTTTATCATTGAGCCATGGATATCTAAGGCGTACATCTTAGGTTGTAGTCCGACAAACGGCTGGATGATTTTACTATTGGCCTCATCTTTAAATTTCCCAAGCAGCTTCTTGTTTAGTTCTGAATAGCATATATGGCTTGTAGGATAATCAGCTGTATCTACGTGTTCGAGAAAACATAGCTTGTCCTGGTACACATCTTCAGTTGTCACACGATGAATGAACGAATCAGTGTCCGTATACATAAGCTTCAGGTTTTCAGCTCTATGATATGGCAGCAACACATCATAATGATAGTGGTACATTTATGTCTTGGAGATGTCCAACACACTCATACCAGTGTGTATAAGCTTGGTAAATACGATCCGTCGCGAGGCCATATTTACAGCAGCTAGGTTGGTAGCATATATTGTCCGATCGATAAACGTAGGCATAGCGATCATTTTCTCTAGAGTATTCTCATTGGTAACCAGTCGTATATCCATACGATTACTAGCTTTTCCAAAGTGTTTCCAAACATGGCGCTGTTAAACAGTTTTTAGAGATCCTTTTCGAAGTAATTTGCAGTCTGTTGTCAAATTCCACATAAAGTTTTGACCACTGCGACTGTCGGAATTGTAGCACACGATGAATTTTTCTTAGCCGTAGTTCATGATTACGTACTTGCTTCAAAGTCATGTAATGTACTACATACTTCTTTCGAGCTCCAAGATAGGGCATCAGTTTCTTTGTATTGAGTACTTGTGCTTCATGCACTCAAGCAGGAAAGGCAGGTCGTTGTGTAGATCGTGAAGTTCTGAAGGATACTCGATGCCAGCTTCTAATATGTAACAATGAGGATCATCGTCTTGTGGTCTATCTAAGTCAAATTTTTCAGCTAACACCCACTTAAATCCACCATAAGGGAGGGCGTGACACATCGCCCAAACATAATCGTTATTGGCATCCTCATGTGTAATAAATTGGGTTGCCTCGACGGATCATACTTCTCCATGCAGCCGTTGTTTGCTTCAGCATGCCGGTGGGAAACTTCATAAACCTCCTCTTATGCCGGATTCCACCATGAGTATTTGGTCATAATCCTGTAACAATTCCAGCTGAATTCCTGTATACAGCAACATGGCGTCCCATGTAAGTCCTGGAGAGGTGAAATAATGTGCAGGTTCGACTTTATGTGTCTTGAAGGTTTGGTCTCTAAATGTCTCAAAGACATCAGAGATTAAGTAGAGGTCGCTGTACTCCCAAGGTTTTTACATTAAACAGCTTCCATACATTTCTAGCATGATCGTAGTCAGCATCACTAATTTATTCTTCATTTAATCTATTCTAGAAGGAGTCCTTAGGAGGCAGGAAGGTTTCGTTCAAAACATCCCATGCAGTGACGTAGTCATAGGGAAATACTCTTTTACGGGTCATCAACTTCATCTTGTCTTCTCCGAAGTGTTTCAGTGTTTCAGGGTACGATGTTAGATTTTTCATCAACTTATCCAAGCTTGTACTGAGAAACCGAAAGCTATCCACAAACCGAGGCTTTATATCTCCTACATACTTGAAGAATGACATATAGCTTTCTTCAGAGCTAGGAATTACTTCTACCCGCTCACTTGTGCATCCCAGCTTCTTAACAATGAAGTGTGAGTCATACCGACTGAGGTTGTGCATGAAGACTGGAATATATTTAGGTGTTTTTCAGGCTAAATTACATTCATTATGTAGACTGCCACGATATTCACCTTTGATGTGATCATGGTCGCGTACTTTATAGTTCTCTTCAGTAAAGGTTTTTCCACACAATTAACATACCGTGATTATTTGAAATCCGTCTGCTGTTGACCTGCAAGTTTTAGAGGTATGACAGATTTCTATATATTATAAATTTTCTTTACAAGGGATGCCAGGTATTCCATAAACTTCTGAGCAGCATTAACATCACGATATACGTAGGGATGCTTAGGAAGACCAGTTTCCAGATGTTCAACGTCGGATGACGGTTTAACCTAAACGCAGTAACTCATAGGCACATGCTGCTAATAAGGGGTTGTATATGAAGTTTCAGGATTGGGTATACATGGGGCGAGAATGCTTTTAAAGTCTGCATAGATGACGTAAGGTAGATTCAACATCCTTTCAAAATTTTTAAACTGTACAATTGATTTCTCCTTTGTAGGCATATCTACCCTTGCAACACCATGCTGATTACAGATGGCGACATGTTGTATCTTTTCCAGTCCACTTTGTCCGCACTGATCATCAAAATGTGTAAAACAACGCTTATATGTATAAACACGTCCATTATGTATAATTTTCTGACGTCGAATAAGTTTTTCAAAATTCTTTATATAAACCTAGTGATGTTTTTCACTACTGTCACGCAATAGTAGCAGGTCACGGTGTTTAGGTAGTTCAATCTCAGCGACCTTTATGGGACTCGTTTCATGCTTCTCATCCAGGCCGAAAACGATGATAGACATCCAGTTAAGATTCTCAAATTTAGGTATTTGAGAAAGTGGAGTTGGAAAAGTAACATAGCTGAATTCATATTTAATCTAAAGTTGCTCGTACTTGCTCACCCGTTGAGGCTTGACGCTGACAAATGTGGCTAATACAGAATACATAAACCGTAGCTGATCTTTATAATTCTGAATGTTAATGCCGGTTTCTTTAGCTCTAACAATTGCAGGCAGGGGTATGTAGCTACTTCACCGTAACGGATTGTACTTGTTAATACGAAGGTGAATTCCTTCTACAGCAAGCAAAGCCCAGTTGCTGCCCCTAAGTTGTGATTCCTCCATTTCAGTAACCAACTTCGTAATTTTCGATTCCAACATAGAGTCCAAGCCCGTTTATAGGAAAACAGCTTGATTCCGTGTTTAAAATGTTTTGTCACAGGTTTCTCCGATACTGTTAACAAATCGACACTCAGCTAACAGATTAATTTTCACACTCTTGTGAATACCAAGCTCTTTATATACAGCCTGGATTATCCGCTGTTTCGCCTCCTGCAGGTACATACTAAGGTCCTTAGTTGATTCACAACGTATAAAATATGATTTCAAGCGTCCATTGAATGAACTTTCATATTCCCTCATGTCACAGTCATCCATTGTAGATAATAACTCTTGCTTAGTACGTTCTAATCTATTTCTGCTCAGGCCTGTTTATTTCCCACGCATCTTCGTGTCGGCGACACTTACAACTGCCTTTGAAGGCTACATTACAATTTTCACATTTGAGGAGCTTCTTACAATGTAGCCCATGCCGTCTTTTATCATACCCACGGAGGAATTTCTTGCAGCATTTACCACAAGAATATCCTGAGGCACTAGGAATGATATCCTTATATGAGGACTTATTCATCTTTACTGTGATGTAATAACGTATTAATCCTTCTTCGAGGAAATGAACGCCTCTTCACCTTGATAACACTTTAGAAAGCCCATTACTTTCTGAGTGAACAGCGACGTTGACACCTCAGAGATAATTAACAGAATGAAGTCCAATGCTAGAGATCGCTCTATGTATACAGGATGCACGAACCTTTTTGGATCAATTATATAACGTATTAACCCTTCTTCAAGGAAATGTACATCTCTTCACCTTGATAACACTTTAGAAAGCTGATTATTTTCTGAGAGTATAACGATGTTGACACCTCAGAGATAATTAACAAAATGAAGTCCAATGCTCGAGATCACTCTATTTATAGAGGAGGCACAAACCGTATTACATCAATTATATCCTGAATTTTAATACTAGAAACGGTGATTAAGCGTCTAAGTTCTTATATTTCAATTCGTGTTACACTTATGTTCGGACGTCTCCGTACAGGTTCGGGTCCTTAGAGTAAGTGTAAAGTATTGTAAAGATGTATGTATTGTTCGGGTATAATCGTACAGATTCGGGTGCTTGACTCGTGAGGTGAACGATTTGTCAACCGAGAAAGGGATAAGTATCATTTGAGCAGGCATTCACCATGCGCAACGAAACCTAGAATCACAAAGATGCAAATTAAAGTAAATCGTGATAGGATACACCACACCGACATTCGCCAGCACACCAAGGAAACGACGAAAAACCTGAGGTCGTGATGAGAGACCAACAGGAATCGAACCAGGGGGCTGTAGAAGCATGCGTGAAAGATGGAAATGAAAGCGAAAGTAAATCGTGATAGATGAGAAACCACTGAGGCTTTCGCCTGCACACCAGAGAAAATCACGACAAATTCGAGGTCAGAGTGAGCGAACAACGGAAATCGAACCAGGGGTCCTAGAAGCACACGTGAAATATGTAAATTATATAGAATGAAAGGAAATCGTGATAGATGAGAAACTATTCAGGCATTCGCTGAGCAAGGAATAACTACCTATGCGTATGGACATTATTGTATTACAAACAGTGCTTAAAAGAATGCAAGTCAAGATGAAGATTTTCTCGTGAGTCTACAATCTTAAAAAAATGGAAGTTTATCCGTGTGCTGTGTATGCAACTAGCAGACACCTGATGAAGAGTGAAGAATAATAAAAAGATGGAAGAGAGTGTGTTAAACCTGCCATTAGGAACCATCCCAGTGCTAGTCTCAAGCCTAGGTAAATGAGAAGTCACCTACAACGAAATAAAATAAAGGTATGGTGACGCAAAACGTTTCAATTAAGACTCTCAAATAATAAAATCTGAATAAAACATCGCAATTTCAATAAAACAAGGTCAAGGTTCTCTCTGGTTAGCCAGATTAGGTTAGACGGTGGCAGAGTAGAACAGATGATGCAAGGATGGTCTGGGATTGGTTAGGTTAAGCTAGGCTAGGCTCGCGTACTGATTGTCTAAGTTATGAAGAATGGGTTAGCTTAGATTGGCTTAGCAATGGGATGGTTACGTAATGTTCTTACGTTTTGTTACGTGGTTACATGGCTGCTACGTTTTGTTACGTCATGTTACGTTTCTGGTTATATGTTACGTAATGTGACGTCTTGTTACGTCTTGTCACGTGGTTACGTGCTTATGTTACGTAGTGTGACATCTTTTTACGTCTTGTCACGTGGTTACGTGCTTAGGTTACGTTGTGTGACGTCTTGTCATGTGGTTACGTGCTTACATTATGTTGTGTTACGCTGTTATGTTACGTGGTGTTACGTCTTGTTACGTTGCCTAGGTTAGACGACGATAGGATTGAATAAATAATGAGCAGATGATACAGAACGTACAAAGTAGGGATAGGTTACGGCGTATACTTCTATACACCTTCACTGTAAACCGATATACAGTTTGTCCCTCTCCGTCTCGTGCACTAACTGTTTAACATATAAAAAGTTTGTAAGATTTAGAAAAAAAAAATATAGAAATGTGTTGTAACGTTGGATAAGAAATGCTTATATTCTAATAACTCCCTATATTACCGTGAATATCTATGACGCTATCTGAATTATCTGTTAAAACGGTTTAAATACCGTACATTCTACCCGAATGTGAAAATGTGAAAATTATATTAAATAGCTCTGGTACGAATCGCTACACTGAATTACCCTGACCACTTGTGATACTACCCGGTTTACCTTACATATACACTTAATTACATTAATCAATCAAGATACATGCGGCGCGGATACTTCGGTTTGCGTCCAGTCCTTTTGAGGCGCTATGCCAAAACGTTAGCAGTATAAATCCTTCATTCTTTTTTCAAAAAATGTAAGACAATATTATGCATGGACGAACATTACCTGACACAGATATTTTAGAACTTCAGCTCCGGGCGATTTCACACCTAGTGTCGAGAAAATACCGTCAAAGGGTGTCAAATCATTTGTAAACTTTAATTGGTGGTGTCTTTGCGGTCTAAACCTCTTCCTCCTTTAACTGTATCTATCCTAACATCTCTTTATGTTTCTCCTGTCTCTTCCGTATAAAGTGTATCCCTCTCTCCTTCAACATCTGTCTATCCTAGCATCTCTCCTAGGTTTCCTATTTCGCCTGTGTAAACCTACATTCCCCTTCCTTCAGCCTCTGTCTAGCCTAGCAACTCTCCCGTTTTCCATATTTCCTATATAAACGCATTCTCTGCTCCACAACCTCTGTCTAGACTAGCACCTAGCCTCGTATTCCCTATCGCTCTCATAAGTGCATTTTCCTTCTTGAAGGCTCTGTCAACCTAGCATCTATCCTCGTTTTCTTTTTCTCTCCATGTAAACGCATACTCTACCATTTTGTCCCTCCTAACGTAATGCCTCTCCCCGGTTTCCTATCTCTCTCACATAAAACACACTCTGCCTTTAACTCTGTCTATCCTAGCATATCTCCACGTTTCCCCTATCTCTTCCGTATAAAGCGTATTCCCTCCTCCTTCAGCATCTTTCTAGCCTAGCATCTCTCCTTGATTTCCTACTCCCCCCAAGGGCTCACTTCGTGTGAGTACGGGTTTGGCGTACCCGGGGTGCCCGAGCCAGTCCTCACCATCCTCATCCCCTCACCCCCATCTGAACTAGCCACGTTATCTTTATTTACTTTACTCTTCCTCTTTTACAATTATTCCTTATACTAGGTTTAGGCTTCTTAGGTTTATTTACTCCTGTCTCACCAACAGGTTTCTTTTCTAGCTCCGTGGTTGCTGTCCCACGGTTTCAGCGCAGCTTCCAACTTGTGTGCTCTACCGTGGTCTCAAGCGTGAAGGTCGAGTGCACCCTCCTCACTGACGCTTTCATGCGACTCTAGGTGCGGAGCCGTTCCACTGTCATGTACACCCACCTAGCTCCATAGGGGCCGGGTCCCCTCGGGCAGTTCGGTGGCCGCGCGTGCCTGGGTTAACCGGGGAACTCGAAATTGTTGCCGCTGTCTGGGGCCCGATGTAAACAACCACAAGACCCTGAATCTGCGTTGACTCTGTTGAGGCAGTGTGGCCTAAAGTGTGGGGGCCACGTGCAATTATTCCAATGGTAGGGGCATAAAGTCGGGCCTGCCTGTGGTGAAAGTGTTGCATACCGGTAAGTAGTGACAGTTGGAGGGTAACTCCTCTGAGGTATTCTTTGAGATCGGGCCTGTAATGGGTGTTCCAGGCCGGTACAGACCGAAAGATTTAGGTGTCTTTTCTTTCTAATACCCGGATGGGAAGCTAACGCCGACGGTTCCGGAAGGGGGCTCTTTCCATAATAGCTCCTCTGCGCTTAACCTCACCAACACCTCGGGTTTTTGTATTGCGGCTAAATTGTGAAGGCAACACGATGCAGGATGTCAGTCCGTTTCATATACAAAAGGAAATAGATAACACGCTTTTAATTGAAGTGTTACATGACGACCAACCGGCGAAGTTACTGAACGCAACTCTCCTAGGTTCTTACCCCCATTACGGTGGTAAACAGAAAACCCTGAACAGCAGCCGAGGTGTGGTAACAACCGCCAGTTTGGACGGCCTATCCAATGAGGAAATTGTGAATTGCCTGTCAGATCAAGGAGCTACTGCCTCATATCTACTCACTGGAAAAAGAGATGACAAGCCGTTTCCACTCCGCACGGTGTTTCTGACGTTTAAGCGGACCGAATTACCCACGTACATCTTCTGCGGTTATGAGAGAGCATCTGTACGGCCTTATATACCAAAGCCAATGCGCTGCTTCCGTTGCTAGAAGTTCGGGCACACCCAGCAGCGTTGTTCTGGCTCACCTGTTTGTCCGCATTGTGGAAGAGCCGCGCATGTCGGATCGATGTGTGCTCAAGACCCCTCTTGTGTTAACTTTGGTGCTGGTCATCCGTCTAAATCCAAAGAGTGCCCGCGGTTTCTAGCGGAAATGGGTATCCAGGAAGTTCAAGGAACGCCTAAAGTTTCCAGAAGCACGGAAGCGGTACCACGAACTGCACCCGACTACCTCACTGAAGTACTCCGGTGCTGTCCGCGAGATCGTTCGGAAGCAGGGGGCCGTGGCGCAGACCTCTCCCGTCTCTCATTCTCGTGTTTCTGTTGGCATTTAAACTGACACCGCTTCCAAATTCGTCCTTTCTCCAAACACACATTCACTGGCTACTTCTTCCATTCTGACCATTTCAGCTTCCACCTCTGGCACTGTTTCTGACCGAACCAACCGCAAATCTCCCACACGTCGTCCCACGAGTCACTCCCGCTTTCGTACTCGGACGACGTGCTCTGACACAGATACTAGCGACGGTGACGCGGATAGCTTTCAGGTTGTTGGTCGTACCAGACCGAGCCCTAGTCCTGAGAGCAAGAAAAAGCTCAAGTTAAACCGCACCGTTGTAGTCAAAGGTGCTTCATAAGTGTCTTCTTGCCGCATACGCCTTTTTAGAGCCATCTGCTTTTCCATCTTTCTAATGCCTCTCCTCCAGTGGAATATACGTGGTGTTTGGGCACAACGAGCTGAATTGAATGTTCTATTACGTCGTCATTCACCACTTATCGTTTGCTTGCAGGAGACCAAACTTCGTCCTCAAGATGCATATGTTTTGCGCTGTTTCTCAGTTGTGCGCTACGATCTAGTCCCGGAGGTGGGTTCTCCTGGTCATGATGGAGTTTCTACCTTGATTCACGACGATGTGTTTTATGAACCTCTTCCGCTCAACACTCTCTTGCAAGCTATTGCTGTGTATGTTTCTGTTTCTGGCTTCCGTTTTTTCATTTGCAACATTTATGTTCCGCCTTCCTCTCCCCTCACATTGGTTAATCTCCTTCATCTTGTGTCGCAACTACCGTCACCTTACTTATTATTGGGCACTACAATGCTCGTCATCCGCTTTGGCGGTCTCCACGAACCTGCGCAAGGGGAGACCTTCTTTCTGAGCTTATTAATCAATTCAATCTTTGCGTCTTGAAAACTGGAGAAATTACATTTCTCTCTGACGCATCTGGGACTCCTTCATATTTGGATTTTAGCTTTTGTTCTGCACAGCTTGCTACTCGTTTGGTATGAAACATTATTTCCGATACGTATTCTACCGATTATTTCCCATGCATCATCACTTTACTTACAGCTGCTGTATCTTCCACTGATGTTTCTACGTTTCAGTTCAATAAGACGGACTGGGAACTATATTCACGCCTTGCCTGCATCTCTTGCTGCGAATTTCGAACTATTGACCACATGATAGCGTACCTGACTTCAGTGGTAATGGCCGCCACTGAACGCTCCATTCCTCATGCATCTTCACACCCCAAACGTCTACCGGTTCTTTGGTGGAGCGAAGATTGTCGTACAGCTATTCGTGAACGATGGGGTGAGCTGAGAATCTTTAGGCTGCAACCTACTACAGCGAACTTGATAATTTATAAACAACTGCGTGCGAGGGCTCGAAGGACTATTCGCAGTAGTAAACAGGCCTCTAGGTCCCGCTATGTGACAGCTTTTAATCGATTTACCCCACGTCCGTTATTTGGGACAAATCTAAGCGTTTGGCTGGTAAATCCAACTTCACTACTATCTCCGGTCTTAGAATAGGTACTGACAACCTGCGTACCCGGGTTATCTACCGTTATCGCAGACACCCTGGGCACGACGTTTGAAGCCACATCCAGTTCTACGAATTACCATTGTGGATTTCTTGCCCATAAGGTTGCGATGGAAGCTCATTATATATCCTTTCGCTCGGGCAACAGGAATGATTATAACCGTCCGTTTTCGTTGCGCGAGCTGGAACATGCCCTAATTATCTATCGGCCTTCTGTCGCTGGGCCCAATGGCGTACACGTTTTACTGCTCCAGCGTCTGTCTCCTGATGGTAAGCGCTTTCTCCTCCAGGTGTATAACCGTATCTGGCAAGATGGTACGTTTCCCTCAGTATGGCGTGAAGCCACCAATGTTCCGGTATTGAAACATGGGAAGGATCGTCAACTAGCCTCCAGTTACCGCCCGATTTCCCTAAGCAGTTGCGTTTGCAAGGTTATGGAACGCATGATCAACGGGCGGTTAACATGGTGGCTGGAATCTCGGAAACTTTTAACGAACGTGCAGTGCGGTTTCCGCCGGTACCGCTCCACTGTTGACCATCTAGTAAACCTTTCGTCAGCTATAATGAATGTATTTGTGCATCGTTGTCATACTGTAGCCGTATTTTTTTACTTTGTGAAAGCTTGCGATACATGCTGGGCGACAGGCATTCTTGCTGTTCTGCATCGATGGGGTTTTCGTGGTCGTCTCCATATCTTCGTTCGGGAGTTCATGAAGGACCGGGTATTTCGTGTACGTGTGGGTTTGGTTTTATCCCGGCTGTTTACTCAGGAGAACGGTGTACCTCAGGGCTCTGTGCTCAGCGCCACAAAGTTTGCTGCAGCTATTAACTCTATTGTAGACTGTGTCCCACCAGGAATTTCAGCGTCACTTTTTGTTGACGATTTTGCTATTTACCTTACCTCTCGGCGGTCCGTTCTCATGGAACGACTACTCCAGCGTTGCCTTGAGATTCTGTACTTCTGGAGGATTACACACGGGTTCCGGTTTTCTGTCTAAAAGACCGTGTGTGTCAATTTCTGGCGCCGAAAAGAGTTCCCCAGCCTATGAACGGGCACGGCCCAGAAACTCTGCCTTTCGCAGACCAAGTGAAATTCCTGGGTTTATTCTTTGACCGAAAACTCTGTTGTTCCTCCCACATAGCATACTTGAAAGCTCGGTGTTATCGTTCTCTTTCTATTTTACGGGTTTTAAGCGGCACATCCTGGGGAGCTGATCGCACCGTTCTTTTACGTCTTTATCGGCAGTTGGTCCACTCCAAACTGGACTACGTGTGTACTGTGTATGGTTCTGCGCGACCCTTTATCTTACGTCACCTAAACGCCACTCGTCACCTTGGCATTCGGCTATCCACTGGTGCATTTCACACCAGCGTTGTAATGAGTCATTGTGCTGAAGCTGCCAACCTCCGTTGTTTTATAGACGTGACGATCTTCTTTGCAGATATGCTTGCCGCCTCTCCAGCATGCTGGACACCCAACACATGGACCCTTTTTTAATGATTCTCTGGATCGTCTATATGAGTCTCACTCCCTGGCACTTCTCCCAGGAGTACGTTTTCGGCAGTTGCTTCGGGGATTGAACGTCGAACTTCCTTTTGTGGTTTCCCGGGAAGAAAGCAGTTTCCCCCCGTGGCTGTGCCCAGAATCTACTTTTTATCAGGGCCTGGTGTCTATGCCAAAGTCCACAACCCCCCGCTTCATCTTTCGATCTGCCTTTTTATCGCTCCAAAGGTCTCTTGGGGATGGTGCTTTTATATATACCGATGGATCGAAGGACAATCGGGGTGCAGGATGTGCCTGTGTTGTAGATCCCCGCAGTTTTAAATTTCGTCTCTCACGGCAGTGTTCCATTTTTACAGCCGAGCTTTTTGGTATATTCCAGGCTCTTTTTTATGTACGGCGACATGTTATATAGCGATGTTTTATATGTTCGGATTCCCTAAGCTCACTTCAGAGCCTCCAGCCGTTGTACACTTTCCATCCTATTGTGCAGCGTATTCAGAATTGCCTTCACACTCTCGGCCGTGTTGGCTCACACGTGTCGTTTGTGTTGGTTCCTGGTCATGTAGGCCTACCAGGGAACGAGACCGCTGATACCGCTGCTAGGGCTACTATTTTATCGCCCAGGTGTTTTAGCTCCTCTGTTCCTCGGCGCGATTTAATCATGTTTTTACGCCGCGCCATTTATTTGCGTTGGAGAGAGGAATTGTTCATGGTCCAGGGGAAAAAACTCCGAGAGGTTAAGCCCATCCCTATCACCTGGGTTACCTCTATACGCCCCTCTCGTCGTGAAGAGGTTATTTTAACCAGACTGAGAATTGTACATTGCCGTTTTAGTCATAGTTATTTATTAAATAATGACCCAGCACCAGTTTGCGTGCACTGTGGCGTACCTTTGACGGTCCGCCACATTTTAATCCAGTGTCACCTTTTAGCTACTTTACGCCGGCGTCTGTCTCTGCCAGGTCGTATTTCCGATCTGCTTGCAGATGATTTTACTGTTGTAGGACGTCTTTTAGACTTCATCTCACAAAGTTGCTTTAATGACCGGATATAGATTGTCCTATGTGTTTTTATCTGACTCAAAGGTTTATGCAGCTTGTTTTTGACAGTTTTATTCTGTTTTTAATGCTCTATGACTTTCACTTGATGTTCTACTGCAAGGGGCACTATTTGATTTTTACTCTTGTATATCTGTGTTTTAACTGCTCCTTTAGTCTATTTATCGTGCTTTTATTTTAACTGTTGACGCTTTTAACTTAGTGAGGGCGCTTATAACCTGGGCTGTTGTGCGCTCTTAAACCCTATTGCTTTCTCTCTCTCTCTCTCTCTTGTTTTCCTACCTCACCTGCATATACTTACATTCCCCTCCTTCAGTATCTGTCTAGCCTATCATCTCTCGCATTTATTGGATATTAGCAATATTATTTAATTGATGCCATTGCAATGGAAATATTAATTTCTTTGCTAACAAAAGGTTTCGTTACTCTGGGGAAAGCCTTTCAATATCGTTTTGATGTGAAGTAGGCTTATAGGAATACAGATAGTGTAGGTTAACTGGTTTCACTTCCTACTTGCAGCGCGAGTGCAAGTTTAGGTCAACTGGTTGCAGTGTATGCGTTTCATTTAAGGTCACGTCTTTCACTTCGGATAAGTGGTAGCTAGATGCATTTCCTGCTTACATTGTATATAAACCGTGCTTTCTTTGTAAGATATTAACTTTCGATGAGAAAATTAATAAATAAGTTAAGGAGTGTGCTTAACTTATATATTTTATAGGATGTACTTCTTTATACATTTACAATATCTTTGGGGCAAAATATTGTTAGGATAAGGAAACTTTATATTTTTTCTCACATATTAATAAATACAAATAATGGTTTAGAGCATACACAACCAAACCAATTAATAATTTTATTACATATAAATAAGTACAATATCTTTGAGGTAAAAGATTAATACATATAGTTAGCTAAGCAAAAATGTATATTTTTCTTACATACTAATAAGTACAAATAATGGTTTAGAGCACCCACAACAAAACCGATAACATTTTTCTTACATTTTAATAAGTACAACTTTTTAAGGCAAAAGATTTATACATATGGTTTGCTAAACAAAACTTTATATTTTTCTTACATACTAAATGGTACAAATAATGGTTTAGAGCATACACAACGAAACCAATTATCTTTTGCGTAAACCATTTCGTCAATAAATGAAACTCCATATTTAATGACTTTTCTATGTTTAAAAGCTCTATAGTGTTCCTCTCTGTAACACAAAATGTGGCATCATTTGTTAATGTCGATAGGGTAATAAAAGGCTTCAATTTCAATAGAAAAATCTATAGGAATTATTTGTTCAATTGAAAGATTGAATTCGTACGCATTAAAAATTATATACACAAAATTATTATAATGTGTGTCTGCATGCAAAAAATTTAATTTTGCGTTTTCAAATAAAATGTTCCACGCTAAACATTTTAATGAAGGAGACTCTTAATACAGCTTTTGCAATTGCAGATATTCGTGTTACTGCAGTGAAACAGGTTTTTATATTTTTGTAAGGTGGTGCTTGAGTTTGACCCCAACCATTTAACTTTGCTATGGGATCACAAAGATACTGCGTAGAAACCAGATCGTTGTGAAATGAACCAAACATTAGAAGTTTTTTAAAGTCAAACCTAAAACTTCTAAAAAGCAAATACATGAAATCCACCAATTGTTTTGCAAGGCTTCATTTTTTTGGTATGAATGTAGGTTACCTTAATTATAAACTTATGTGTTTCCCATTCCACCTTCCAAAATAAAGATTTTGTAGGCAAGTAAAATAAACTACATTTTTTGAAGGGCTAAATAAAAAATTAACGTTATTTGTAACGTAATTAGCATTTGGACATAACATGCATCTTAGCATCTCTTCTTCCTTTTAATTTTTGTTTATAGCAACATATAAGCAAACACATTTAGGTTCAATGTCCACGATTCCAGCCATATAGCAAGCAAATGTACCTCCCAGAGCACAGCAAATATTTTCTTTTGATAGCCAGTGCATAATCCAAACAATAGTAGGCCAGTATTCTGGAAAACGGACAGGTACAAACTCTTCAAAGAAGGCTTTGAAACCAGTTTCTTTTTGTAGTAAATTATATCTGTTTGTTAATTCCCTTGTAGAATTATATATGAGAGTATCCATCTATAAAAATGCAAAAATAAAAACAAATTACTAAAATTTTTCCGTACTATCAAAACCATTGTTGCCCTTATAAGTAATACTTAATTTTTTAATATACTTTATTTTTGGTATACACATTTTTTCACATATGAATTGAGCAATTATTTGATTTTTAAGAATATGTTGTTCTTATCTGTGTTGTTTAACTTTAATACACAAATTTCCCCCATAGAATCTCTGTCTATATATCCTCCTCTTATTGATAAACCTAAAGGGCTGGGCTAGACATTTCAGCAATGCGAAGATAAGTGTCTTTTGGGGTGTTGCAGAAATTCCTGTTGGAATCATTACGGTTTGCAGAGGTTGTATTTCATGCGCTTTAGATGAAAAAATGTCTAAACCAACGGATTTTTCAGTGCAACTTACGGGTCTCTTAATATTAGATCTTAGTAACTTGATCTATAGGGTCATCTGAAGAGATAGAAAGACTCTTAGTTTCCCTGAAATAAAATATCATAACCGTTATTAGAATTAAACCCTAAAAACTAAAACGTTAACGACGTTTTTCATCATTAATGTCATAAATGTCCGTTTCCTTAAAAACGCTGAAACTTTTCTTGAAATAAATACTTCAACTGGGTCTTCAGAGCTTTTTTGAAGTTTAGTAGATATTGAGGGTCCATATTTGGTGGTGACGTTTATAGCTCCGATCGCTTTATATGGAACATTCATTAATAGATCTCTAATTTGCATCAATTTAATATTCTTTTCTTCATTAAACTTTGCAAGTAAATCCATTCTGTAAATAAGGTAAGTAGTCACCAATAACTATTTGAAATAATTATAGTCTTCTTTTAAAAATATAAATGGAGTAAAATAATTTACCTTGTTGATGATTGCTGCAGCGTCCAGGAGTAATGTGATGTTTCAATGCAACGTATGGCCTCCTTATATACAGATGCGCATTGTATCAGCACCAAGGACAAGTGAAAGTTGGGTTTTTTTAACTGAATCTATTTGTTATATAAGACGGGAGAGAAAATCTCGGCACCGACAGTTCCACGCTACTGTTAAACCTGCTGCTGTTAAACCTGCTGCTGTTAAACCTGCTACTGTTAAACCTACTACTTCACTTCAGAAAATGTAAGTAAGACAAAGTTAACACGCTTTGGAAATTCAATTAGCTTTTACGCACGCTTATATTATCTTGGTCTGTTCTTTTAGCATGGAAAATATTAACGTTCTAAATGAAATACGCAGAGAGTATAAAAGGTTCAGTACACATGGGAGGCATTACGATATTCACATAAATCTTGCTTCTGAAAATGAAAATCCTATCCTTTACTTTAGAAATGCATGCAAGCTGTATTACATATCATTTTAGGTGGTATGAAACCCAGTGATATGGTGGGTCTGTTCAATAAGCAACTATGTGAATGTACAAGATAAACCGACAGGATTAAGCTTCCGCAGAAGCGATCAGGTATCTCTGGATGTATTAAGGAGTGTTATAGGGAAAGTATACCAATGTAACGCTAATTTTTATGCCACAGATACAATTTCCGTAAATGTAGATCACGTTGAAATGCCTTTAGGTCATGATGCATTCAAAACAAAAGGTGGACATTTATCCGTATTGGCGCACATAAAAAGGTCCATCGTTAGAATTAAAAGCAGAACAAAATGCTTAGCTCATGCTCTATTGGTAGCTATAGCACATTTTGATAGAGACCCAAATTACGTAAATTATAGAAAAGGTCGAAAAATTTATTCCAAAGTCGACGAGCTTCTAAAGGCCACAAATTTAGATCTAAGCAATGGTGGAGGATTAGCAGAATAGCAAAAATTTCAGGACCATCTTTCCGAATACAGAATTATAGTTTATGAAGAATTGCGTTGCGAAAACATAATATATGATGGGAACACAAACTCCCCAAAACGTCTAAATCTCCTATATGATGCACAGGAAGAACACTGTAATTTGATTATAAGTCTCACGGGTCCATGTCTAAAGCATATGTTTGCTAAGGATGCAATAGGGAAATGAGATACGATGGAGCAAAGACGCATAAGTGCAATTATCGATGCTCCGGATGTAATTCACTTGCGCCCTGCATTTTTTGAAGGAAACTACATATATTGTAATAAATGCAATAGGCACTTTAGAAGCCAAAGCTTGCATGAATAATCATGTGCAGTTTAAAATTGGCACTCATATAATTTGCGAATGGAAGCGGTATTGTTTAATTTGTAGTCAAGAGTTAAAGCCAAATCATCAGTGCTATATGGCATATTGTAGTAGCTGTAAAACTAGCGAGATGCCGGGCTATTTTTGCTATATGCCAACGCTTAATGCAAAAATACCATCATCGGAAAAGGTCTTTTTCGTGTTTTACGACATAGAATGTACTCAAAACACGCAAATAGGAGACAATACATAGCTCCATTTTCCCAATTTACTCTGCTTAGAGTACTATTGTTTTCTTTGCGAAAAAAACAAGGATATGAGCGAAGGATGCAGCCAGTGTGGAAAGCGTAGGCATTCATTTTTGGGGCAATGGCTGCATCAAACGGTTAATGGAATATTTGCGCCAAAATAAACCTTTTTGGGATAAGATAACTGCAACTGCACATAATACCAGAGCCTACGATCTCATGTTCATCTTAGATTACGCAATAAAACAGGGATGGTTACCCGATTTAGTAATGAATTGTGCTAAAACTTAATCCATGAAAATGGAACATACAACCTTTCTGGATAGTTTGAACTTTTTACCCATGAAATTGAGATTTTTGCCGAAAGCTTTTGGAATATATTGTGTGACAAAAGGCCACTTTCCGCATTACTTTAATACTCCCGAAAACATGAACTATGTAGGTTTTTATCCCGACCCCGTCCATTACGGCATGGATTACATGATGCAAGACGAACGCAAAGAATTTTTCGAACGGTACGAGAAGAAAAAAGATGTCATTTTTTATTTTATAAAAGAAATTGGAACCTACTGTATGGCAGATGTTGGAGTATTGAGAGAAGCGTGTATATTTATAAATACTTCCCTAGACATTAAAAGTATTGACGTATTTCAAGAATCTATTACGACAGCTTCAGCATGCAACAAAGTATTTAGAAAAAAATATTTTAAACTTAAAACTGTAGGACCTATTCCTTGTAGAGGTTATAGGAAAGCCGATAAACAATCCATAAAAGCTCTCATGTGGCTTAGGTATGAAGAAATTAAATGGGGGATTTGCATTAAACATGCAGGTAATGGTAGAGAGGTGAGAATACCCAAATTATGTAGCTTCAAGTTAGATGGTTTTTGTGATTAGACGAGAGAGGTGTTTGAATTCATGGGGTGTTACCACAACGGCCATGTGTGTCTTACTAATAGAGATGTGCCCGTCGTGGACACGCGAACAGAGACGCTTGTAGATAGATACGAGCTCACTATGAGTCGAATAAAAAAATTGTTTCGGTAGGTTACGTCTGTCACGCCATGTGGGAGTGTAAATTTGAGGACTTTCTAAAACATCCGGCTCTACACAACGATCCCGTTGCGAAAAATGTTCCAGTCATTCTTAGGGATTCCTTCTACGGAGGTAGAACGGAAACATTGAAAACCTATTGCAAAACCGACGACAAAACTCGCATTATGTATTACGTCGTGATGTCTCTGTATCCTTATATATGTAAATATTTTAAGTTTCCCGTAGGTCATCCCATAATTCACATTGGCGAAGATTGCGCCAATATTACGTAAATGCTTAAAAAAGAGGGATTATAAAATTTAGAGTTTCGGCAAAAAATAGAAGTCTTCATCATCCCGTCTGGCCCTTTAGATGTCGCCAAAAGTTAATATTTCGTCTTTGTTACATCTGTGCGAAGGAGGAAAATGACGGTGAATGTAGCCACGACGGGGAGCTAATGGGTACTTGGATCGTAGACGAGGTACGAAAAGCCGTTGAAATGGGTTACGAAGTGAGAATCTTTTTTAATTTTACAAATACAAAATGGAACAGTATGATAATGATGAAAATAAAGCAGGGCTCTTTGTAGATTACATTAATAGATTTTTAAAATTAAAAGCATAGGCCAGGGGGTATCCCTCTTGCGTTAAGAGCGATGAGGATAAAGATAAATACGTCCGAAACTTTTTTCAGAGCGAAGGAATTCTTTTGGATAAGTTGACAATTAGAAAAAGTTCAGGTGCAAGGTCTCTAGCAAAATTGTGTCTAAACAGTTTTTGGGGAAAGCTCACCGAACAAAGCAATCGGTCGCGCACGAAAATGATTAGGAAGCCCGCGGAATTGTTTACGTTCCTGACGACACCCGGCATAGAGGTGCAGAATCTAATGTTTGCGAGCAACGAGATAGTCTGGCTCTCGTGGAAATATGCCGAAAATGTCGAGTGCCCTCCATTGGTGCACACAAATGAAGTGTTAGGAGCCTACGTTATAGCAGATGCAAGGCTTAAGTTATACACCTACCTAGAGGCACTGAATAGGGACATATCATACACAGTTACGGATTCGATACTGTTTACCGTTAGGGAAGGCGAGAAGTGTAGCGTCGAATGTGGCGATAACCTGGGAGACATGGCGGATGAGCTCGCGGACTATGGAGCGGATTTCTACATTTCAGAATTTGTATCCGGAGGCCCAAAAAGTTACGCGTACAAAATACGCCTACCAAATGGTGACTTCAAATCTGTTTATAAAGTGAGAGGAATAACTTTGAATTACGCCTCTTTGCAGTTGGTAAATTTTGATTCAATAAAATATTTAATTCTTGAAGAAAACGTGGATCGAAACATTGTAGTTAGAACGGAAGAGAAAATAAAGTGCAAAAGATCCCATGGCGTGTATATCGTCTCCGAAACGGAAGATAAAATCTATAGAATTTGTTTTTACAAGAGAAGAAGAATTTCTAACGATTCCGTCCCTTTCGTATACATAAAGCCTGAATGAACGAGCCGCCTCCTCTCATTATGGATTCCGAGGTGGAACGAGCAGTATCCAAGTACGTGGAATACCGAAGAAGGCAGAGAGACTTAAAATATTTTACGAACGAGGAGATAGAGCTCATTCCCTTAGAAATGTATGCTGAATATCATCCCTTCGATGTAGATTACGTGATGTACAGGTTAACAGACGAATTGAGGAAAAAACTAAAGATGTTTCGCCGATGTAATGTTTCCCGTAGTAAAATTTCAGCACTCTTTTACGCTGATCGTTAGTGGAAGTTCGGCTTCTGGTAAGACCGTATTTTGTGTAAATTTAGTAAAAACTTTGAAGCATTTGTGCACTGTTCGAAAATTTAAAGAAATGTTGTGGTGTTATAGCGAAAAATCGGCCGTGCCAAATTTAAAACACGCAAATTTTCACGTTGGTGTGCCGGAGTTTGAAAACTAGAATGGAGAGCCAAAACTAGTAATATTACACGATCTCTTAAACTCTGCACATTCCAGAGAGGTGTGCGACCTGTTCACGAAGGGAAGTCATCATAGAAGCATAAGCGTAATTTTAATCACCCAAAATTTGTTTCATCAAGGTAGGTATTGCAGAGATATCTCGTAAAACGTTAAATACATTGTGGTTTTTAAAAACGTTAGAGATAAAAATCAAGTGGCTCATCTAGCCAGACAAATATACCCCAAAAATTGGAAATAGCTTTTCGAGGCGTATCTGGATGCTACGGAAAAGCCTCACGGCTATATGCTATTCGATCTGTGCCAGGAGAACGATAGCAGATTACGATTTAGAACCAAAAATTTTCCATCGGAGCTCCCTGTCGTAGCATATGCTGCACGTGCTTAAAAGCGCCAAGCCTAAGCTTAGGAAAGCCATTTTGGAGAAGTCCGGCAAAGAGTTGGTGTTTACTATTGCATAATGCGCTTTAAATTTTCTAAAGGACAACCATTCACAATCTAGGAAGATATAAAAATAGTCTGAGGCGAGTGGTGGATAAATCTCCAAATGTTAACAATAAAGGAAGATTTTTAGTTCAAAAGGGAGTATTTTTGATTTCCCTGCTGACTGCCGTACTGACCGGACTTTCGTCTCTAATACAGCGTTAGATGCTGCAAAAACCATTTTAGTTTCTGAGCGCTACATAGACACCCACTGCTTGAATAAAAAGGCAAAGAAGCGGAGAAAAAGTGATGCGTACGAGCAGCTGATTTAATTTAATTCCAGTGTCCGCTGCCGCCGACCGTATCTACCACCGCAGCCGCCGACCGTATCTACCACCGCAGCCGCCCCGAAACTATCCTCGGATCAACAAAAGGCTCGTCTTCCCTCCAGAAACGGTCTACGAGAAGCAGGAAGAAGAAGAAGAAGAGCCAGAAGAAGAAGTAGAGGAGTTTGACGAAGAACACGTAAGGCCTCTGCCATTGCCGGCCCACGAGAAAAAAGAAGTAGAACGGTTTACAAATAGAAGCTTTGGGTACATAGCAGGTCCTTACCTAGCTCCATATTTGCACACTCCTAGGGCAACGGACACCGTATTCGGCATTTACAAGGATAGGGTCGGCAACCTTAAAATTGGCGATTCCATTATTTGTATAGAAGACAACGATTTGTATGTAAAGGATAGGTATTTTAAGGGAACTCGTGGTCTCTAGGAATTGCTAACTAGGAAGAAGGTGGATCTCTCGAAAGTCACCTCTTCGGACAAGAGTAAATATAGACAAATTCATGTTTTAACCAATGGCCACCTGCAGAATAACGAAGCCTTTAATCAGAAAAATTCGAACAGAGGTAGTAAATATAAAGAAATAATTGCCGAGTTGTTTCCATCCAAAACGTGGACGGATTATTAGCAATGAATAAGAAGTATTTTTACGATCCTGAAAAACATTCGACTTTTTCCACCGTGCAGAAACTTGCATCTCTTACGGGAAATAGACGTAAAACGGAGGATTGGCTTCTCCAACAAGATGCCTACACGTTGCACAAACCTGCGAGAAGAAAATTTCAGAGGAACCACTACACGGTGAATAACGTTAACGATGTGTGGGAAATCGACTTGGCCGATTTTTAAAGCATTAGGAAGTATAAGGATGGAGTTCAGTATCTCCTAACGTGTGTAGATTGTTTCTCCAAATTTGCACGTGTAAAAACTATAAAATCAAAATCTAGTTCGCAAACTGCAAAGGCCTTTGCAGCCATTTTAGATTCTGTTCCTCTCGCAGTCAGATGCGACAGTAAAAAGAATTTTTAGGATCTGCATTTCAGAAGCTTTTAAAAGAGAAGGACATCGAGCATCAATTTTGCAGAAACCCCGATGTAAAGTGCGCAATGGTCGAGAGATTTAATCGCACCATTAAATCTAAAATATACAAGTATTTCACTTACAGGAACTTGTACAGATATATAGACGATCTCGATAAATTTGTTCGCGCATATAATTGCACCATCCATTCGTCAATAGGAGTGGCTCCAACCGAAGTAAATGAGAAAAACGTGTTAAAAATATGGAAAAGCCTAGAGAGAAAACCAGGTAGCATTAATCCCAGGCCCGTCAAGCTCGCCGAAGGACAAATCGTGAGACTAAGCAAAGAAAAGATGAAATTTGCCAACGGCTACGAAAAAAAATTCTCAACGGAGATTTTCAAAATTGTAAAAGTTATAAAACGTTCGCCGCAACCCGTGTACGAACTACACGATCTGAACGGAACTCCCAGAGAAGGACAGTTTTACACTTACGAATTAACTACGGTAAAAATTAAGAAATTCACTTTGTACAAAATAGATAAATACTAAAAACTAGGGTAAGGAATGGCAGAACGCAGCATCTCGTCCGCTGGAAAGGATATGGTCCCGACTTTGACAGCTGAATCGATGCATCATGGATGAGTTTTACGTAACCGCGTTGAGCGATTCTAGCGTCGATTTGTATCCCGAGAATTTGCATGCTAGTTTTCGTAAGGATTTAGCACAACCGCTCAATCTTCAGAGAGATAAATGGGATGTAGGTCTCGCAGAGCTTTCGTATTCTTATGGTTACGAGTCCATAGATGATAACATACTTAACGAAGCCGGAGAACTGACCACAAATGTCGTCATTTAAAGAGCTGGTAGAGTTGTGTTTGAAAAAATTAAGTTTAAGAACTTTAAGGAGCTGTACACCTCGCTAAAGAATCAGGTAGCAGACGATGAACATCGGGAATTGCTTCTGTCGGAGCTGCAGGGTTACCTCATTTCTCATCAGAGAGGGATAAAAGAATTGGAAAATGCTAAGAAAGAATGGGTCCCAACACATTCCATTCCACTAAAACTAAGTGGAAAGGCTAACAGTATTCATTTAAGGATTATAAAAGGTAAAACGGAAACACTTTGTAACGAAAAAATATTTTCCCGTCAGAATATACTATGGACTAGGCGATCTTGAGGACACCATAAAAATCCTCTGCCAAATCTTGATTCCTATAAACTTGTTAGTCAAAATATCTCACAGACGTAACTAACGATATGAAAACCCTTTTCGTTAGATCGCACAGAAAAAGCTCTTTTCATTTTATTTCCGGAACCGAACACATTTTTGTTTACTGTAATCTCATCGAACCGCAGCTGCTCGGTAGCTTCTACGTTAGGTGAATAAGAATTATTCCGTTTCCCTCGTACACTAGTCATCACAAGTTTGAAAACATATTTTACGTTCCTGTAGAACTTAATTATTTTCGAACCGTAGCAATTGAAATGGTTAACAGGTTTGATGATCTGGCTCGCTTGAGCAGTAGCGTTATGCCTACCATTGCCGTGCTGCATTTTAAGAAAGTTAAGTATTTTTTTTGTTTGCTTTTCAGATGGCCGTCGAATACGCTGCAGCCCTTCAAGGATTTTATAATCCCGAGGGAGAGGTTATGGTTAAAGAATTGGCCGTCGTGGAAATCGAGATGGAACAGGTGGTGTTGCACCAACTGTTCCGTAAACCATCGGTTCCGCAAAATGCGTGGCCAATAAAGATTAGACGAACAAACGCGTGGTTACCCGAAAATTTTCATGGCATACCATGGTGTTCAGGCCACGTCGAGTTTGCTCCCAAAATTTCAAACGGAATATTATTCGCAAAAGAAAGCATGCTTGATAAAGCATTGCAACCCACAGCTGAAGATGACTTTAGAGTCTATAATATAGAAAACCTGGGTTACAACCTCAGAATTGAAGTCTTGGTTACTGCACCTGCCTGGCGGTGGAATCAGTTTAGCACCGTCAGGTGTGCCAGATCGGAGGCACTAGTAATGGCTATATGGGTAAACGAAAACCGTTGGGAGTTTAATATTTAAATTTATTCCCAATGGTTTTCTTTGAGCGGGTCAATATAAATTAGGCTCCTAAATTTAAAATACATGCATTTGGAAATGGACCCTCTCACAGTGTACTATGTAAACCAGATTGGAGGGCGCCTCGGTCAGCAGTACATCGGACTGCTGTACGTAGGAAGCCCATACGTACAGCAAGGTAGAGGCATAGGTAACTTTTTGGGTAGTCTATTCATAATTGTTAAGCCCATTCTCCTATCCGGGGCAAAAACTTTGGGCAGGGAAGCCCTCACCACGGGTGCAATTTTCATGACCGATACTGCTGCACGACGGGAAGGTACCAAAGTAAAAAGATATCGTGGCCAAACGAGTCACGGAAGGTACAAAAAGTTAGTTGGTAGGTTACAGCAAGGAAAGGGTAAGAGAAAGAGATAGCTCCATATAAAGCCAAAAAAGGTAGAGAACGTTTTTATTAAATACAAGGTGCAACACGCGCTCAGGGTGCTCCCGAGATAGCACCATGATCACCTGCACAAAATCCGAATTTGATATTTTTTAAAAAAAAACAATTTAGTCAGCAGGGTTAAGAAACTTTACTACCCTAATCAAACCCATCGCACCAGTAGATCAATCCGTATTGGAATTTGTTATTCCTGGAGATAAGGAACACTACATCGATTTAAATGTTTAATTAATGGTAAAAGGAAAATTTGTAAAGCCGGATTGTTCCAGCTTAGCAGCAACAGATAAAACGACGGGTGTTTACAATTTATTGCACTCCTTGTTTAGGCAACTGAGCGTTTCCCTAAATGGAACATCCATCACTCTGTTTGGAGATCCTTATCATTATCGTAGCTATTTAGAAACCTTTTTAACGTACGGTCACGATGCATCGAAAAGCCATCTTATTAACGCTTTCTGGTACATCGACACGGCTCTCCACAGTCTCTCCGGGGTCGATGCTTCGAAAAACGGAACGCTGGAAGCCGGAGATTCTAATCGCGGATGAAAGTAACGTCATCACAGGAGCAATGAGTATAAACAAATAGTCATGTTTTGTAGATTACATGGTGATATTTTCAATTTACCCACTTTGATACTACCGGGACTTACACTTCAAATCAAGTTGACTGAAGCGAAGGACTCGTTTTATATAATGAGTGAAAGCGTGGATCTACATGCTAGATTTAAATTCCTAGATGCCACTCTATACGTAAAAAAGATAAAACCAGCTCCTAGACTCTTAATGGCCGATATGAATGCATTATAAAAAGCAAATGCGAGATACGATATAACGCGGGTCTATGCCAGATCCTTTACTTTCGCAGCAGGGCAAAGTACTACCTCTATAGACAATTCTGTATTAGGCCCACTACCTAAAAGGATACTTGTAAGTATGACGGAAAATACAAAATTTTCCGGAACTCACACCACAAACCCTTTAAATTTTAAACACTTCCATTTGGAATATTTTGCGATTTACGTTATCGGCCAGCAAATTCCGGCAGAAGGTCTTTATATCGATACCTTTAGCGATAAAGGTTCAACCTTAGCCTATCAAACGCTCTTTCCCGGTTCTGGCATCCATCACACCAACAGCGGAATTCAAATCACGCACGATATGTGTATAATGGGTTATTTCCTAGTGCTTTTCGATTTAACGCCAGACAGTGCCGCTTCAGAAGGCCACGTTTCTCTATTAAATAACGGAAATATTAGAATAGAGCTCAGATTTAAAAACAAGTTAACACAAGCCATCACGTGTATCATATACTGCGAGTACGAAAATTCTATTCAGCTAGACAAAGATCTGAGAGTGCAGACGGATTATTAATTATGAACACCTTACAAATAGAACAAACTTTGCGAGGCAATCCAAATTTTGCAGGCGTTTTCGTATCGGACATGTTGCCCACAGAGTTTACTATACCGTCTACATTCGTAATAAATTTAGATCCTCATAACCTACCTGGTTCATAATGGATAGCTGTAACTCAAAATTCAAATTCTTTTGCATAGTATTTCGATTCGTACGGCCTCCCTCCCTTTATAAAATCCTTGAAAGACTTCATACAATTTCACTTCATTGTGAATCATTGCCAACTTCAAAGCCTCTACTCCGACATCTGCGGCCAGTACGCGTGCCTCTATACTCTGTACGTGTGCACCAGAGCACACACCATGAACGAGTTCGTAGCCCTGTTCAATTCTGCCGATCCAGATCGTCAGGCCAGGGAGATATTCCACAGATAATTTCCAGTCTGGCGGTGCAACAAGGGACAGCGATGCCTACCGGGTATAAAGGTAAGTAGCTCGATTATTTTTCGGTCAGTTCTTGTACAAGATGGAAGGAGGTGTTTTCGTAGATTATACAGCGCTCAGGGGAAACGGCAAAGAATTAATGATAAATGATTTGTCGATCATTGGAAAAGGGATTGTTAAAACCTTTCAATTTGCAAGCCCATATCCTTGGAATAGTAAATTAGATGCGTTTAACAGAGAAAATAAGAATGGAATACATTCAATGATGGTTACGTTCCTTATAGCATGCTAAAAACTGTGCTGGAAGAGGCGGTGGCGGGGCACATCTCTCTCTTCGCTTATGACGAGGATAAATGTGAAGTTCTTTCCGCACTCTGCGATAGAATGTTTATCTATTTAAGAAAAGAATTTAGTTGTCCCAAGCCAGAAAATCTCTATCATCAGTTACACTGCGGATTTCCTTGTCATAAGTTCTCAAACACTCACTGTGCATGCAAACACACTCACGCCATGTCCAATTGGTTGAAACATCATAAGCTTAAAAAACTTAACACCAGATGTCCTGCTGATAGCTCTAACGACACGATGCTTCTTTTGTTTCAGTTGTGGAGCAGTCGACGAGATGAGCTCAAGAGGTAAACAGATCAGAATGCCACTGCGCCGCGTGACTCCTCCGGAACCCGTGTAGCATCGCAGGACCTACTTTCTCAACAAAACATCACTCCAGATACATCAGCCTGGGTTTCTTCAAAAGAAGAAATTACAAAGCTCACGTGGAAATTGGCGGAGTAAAACAGGGAAGAGTCGTCCTCTCGTCCTAATACTTCGCGACTCCGCTGAATCACCTACATAAACTTGCCGAACATCTCTGCAAAGGGCAGTCGTACAGATGCATCGAAGAACAGTTTCGCCTCAAGTTCATAAATGGGCATCGTGCCAGGATACAATGCGAAGACTCACACGTCATGCTTTGTTTAGATGATGTAAACTTTCTGTTGTGCAATGCAAATGTATTGCAACATCAACTTGCAAAATATATCTTAGCCACAACAGATGTAGGAGACTAAGTTAACAGTGCTTCAGGTAGTAGCACTTATGTACTTCCAAAAGAAAATGTTTCATGTTTCGTCCTTTACGATATTATTTCTGACGAAATAAACCCAACACTTGTATCTTATAAGAATGAATAAAGAAACTTAGATTCACGGCCTTTCTTTTACTTTACATCCGAATATAGGGAAAATCTGCTCCCATCCTTAATTATACCTAGAAAAATCAGTAGTAATTAAAATAGACAGGGAAAGGCTAAGCTCAACCTCTTATATTTAGATGCCCTGGAGTGATGATAAATTCATATTACGTCGGCCTTCAATGCTAGCTTGTTTTAGAAACACCTGCTTAGGCGTGGTCGCGGCGGCGGACTTGTCTGCGACCTAGACCAAGGTTGACGCAACAACACGTGGTCGCAGCAGCGGCAGCGGTCTTGTTTATGTTACATTCCCTGAGGTGATGACGTCATCAGGGGTCAATGAACGGACTATAAAGCCAGTTATACTAATACAAGCACCTCTCCTCGTATTCCCTATCTCTCTCGTATAAAGCATATCCCTTCCTCCTTCACCATCTGTCTAGCCTAGCATCGATCCTCGTAGTCCCTACCTTCCCCGTATAAACGCATTTTCCTCCTTGAACCGTCGCATCTACCCTCGTTTTCCCTATCCTTTCCCATATAAACGCAAAAGTGGCCTCGCTCTCTCTATAATATCCTACTGAAGACCTTTGTCTTATCTCCTTAATTACCAATGTTTACATCTTTGCAATTATCATGTTTAGACTATTTTTGACACCTATATCAAATCTTTTAAGCTTGTTGTGCAATTTATTACTTGTAATCATGGTTTAGCAAATTACCTTCACAAAATGGATTAAATATGACTAATGGGAGCTAATCTCATTTATATATTAAACAATTTATAAATAATGTCGTCGGAAAGTAGTATATAACTATAAAACCTGCTTTGCTATAAATATTTATTTCCTTCACAAGAGTAGTTTGTAGAGCTGGGGAACCAAGCGCTTACTCCGCTGGGTAACTCGGTGTTATAGTTGCGTTGTAACCTTGGATTCGATTATTTCGGATATTTAACGAATTGTCGCTCATAATCATATACTGTGGTAGTTAACCGATGGCCACTAACTTCTCGGAAAAACTACGATGTTTCTGAGTCATAAGAGTAAGTAAATAACGGTATTTCCTATTATAAGTTGTTTTTGTGTATGACGATATTCAGATTTGGGCTGGAAGGTGTAGAGGCGGAGCGGCAATATTCGAGTGTTTGAACCATTATGAAAGAATGTTATATAAGAAGAAAGCTTCGTTGCAGGTAAAACTTTTAAAGTTTTGATTTGTATACAAGTCAAAAAGTTTTACAGGTAGTAAAAGCGTTTAAAAGCTGTGAAAAAATTTAAGGTAATACCATATGTGACAAGTAATAAAAGATGAACTTTGAAATTCCGTTAAACTTAGTGGGTTTATTACAGGTGTAAGGTTTTTAAAACTTTAAGGCTTTTATCATTTGTGAACACAACAACAGTAAACTGTATTCACGTACAATGTAAAATATGAAATGCCAGCTGTAATATGTTTAACTTATATAACGGTTATGAGGTCCAACAATTTTATAATATTTTGAACCTGCAAAAACTGACAACTTGTAACTTTTCACAAGCAGAAAATGACTAGCTTTTAAATTGTTTGAAATTATGTACTTTCAGGGACATAAGAATTTTAAACACTAATTCCGTATTATCTGATATACTATTAATCTCCAACTTTTCACCTTGTAAATATTGAAGTTCTTGTATAATCGCTACAAATGTTTGCAAAAACTGTTGTACAAATCGCTTATGTTATTCCACAAGTAGTTTGTATTGTTATACAACCAAATTGCTGTACAAGACATGCAAGTGTCTGCACAAGCACTACAGGCAGTTGAAGAAATTTCCAAGTCGTTGCACGGTACTACAGTTAGTTGCTCATGATGATATAAGCCGAAGTTGAATCTGTGCAAGGTGTACAATAATAATAATAATAATAATAATAATAATAATAATAATAATATAGCAACATTAATAAATGCCATCACCAGTGGTGATCATGCAATAACGTTATAATTACGGGCAACAAAATATGTGGAAATAGTAGTACGTATAAAAGTAGCACTAATAATGTTTGTACAATTAGTGGTGCGGTTAGTGCATGTTATAGTATAACCAGTAAAGCAGTAGGTTTAGTGCTGACGGTAGTGCATTCGAACAAATACGGAACAGTGTGAAACACAGCCGCCAGCACCTAAACATAGGCCAGTTATGTAAGCATTAGGCAGCAACAGCAGGAAGCCATGGCCCTCATCGTTAAGCCCTTGTTTGTTTAGTGGCATTCACTAATGGCAAATACTCTTACTCCCCATTCGACCCTGCGCTATCTGGTTCTGCAGTGTCCACTTAAGACAAGTAATCGTTAGTCTAAGAACTGAATATAACATTTTTCGGATTTTATGTTTTGAGCAACCGTACATGTAGGGCAGTGTGGTTTTATAAATGGTATAGGAAATTATAAAAGTAGTGGACGTAGTAATAAAAGAAGGAACAGCACTATCACAAGGAGTACGAACAGCATCACTATTATTTTAACACGTAGGGGTACCATTGAAGTTGGCCCTTATACATACTTAGCTTCGCTAGTTGCTGCGGTATCCGTAGGAAAATAGAATTAATGTTCGCGCAACTACCAACGTTATCGACCCATTCCACGGCCCAAGAGTTGGATACAATGCGGTGCGTTTTGTCAACTCTATCAATGTCATATAATTCGACTATAGTCGTAGCTTAGTCGGTATTCAATGTTTTTCCGTTTTGTAAATGCAACAGTACCCATTTCAATTCCTGAATGAGAACAAATGTTCTTCGATAATAATATTCCTTGCGGTATTCAGAATATGGGGTATGGTTATAAGCGTGAGAGTGTGTGCCTGCAAGTGTGTGGGAGTTAATTATCATTTCTCCCATTTTCAGGATTGAGAGTATAGATCCCTAAAATGCGTAGGTCCAGTCATACTGACATCATATGAAAGTTGAATACAACGATGCAGCACCTATGCGTGCCATAAAGTGAAACAGAAAACAATTTGCTTTAACATTATTAACGGAATGAATTTAAAATTACAGTATACCGGTAGGCTTAAGATATTTGTAGATTAAGGTAAATAGTAGTGTTTGCGCTCATTGCTTTTGGTTCTTCCTTTCTGGTATTACTTATCTATGATATTATTATTATTATTATCATCATTATCATTATCATCGTTGTTGTAATTGGAGGTTTTACATCGGCTGTTACTTTGGTGCAGGTACAGGATGATAGAAGGGTCTAGGTGAAGTTCAAACTAATAAGCAGTATTGGAAGTCACATTCAGGCTTTTAGTAATTGTATCAGTTCGCATAACTGTTCACTTGCTCATTTTATGTACATTCTAGTTACAGAAGCCACTTGGTTGTAGAATGTTCTTGGACCCTTGGTTATGCTCTCCCTCATTCATATAGTATATGGATCGAAAACGCTGCTACTATTTGATCTTATAGAGAATCGCTTGCTCCAATCGTTATGGCCCACATATGCTGAATTACATTCCAATCGGATGATCTAACCGGCATTAGATTCGGCAAAGCTTCAGGATATCACTTAGTCACTCCTTGGCGACGCCCAAAAGGTGCGCATTTCTAGTATTGTGCGCCTCACGTGTTTGGCATATGTTCTCTGCATAATAAAATTTAAATTGATTCTAATTGTAGGTTCCCATTTAAAGAAATTAAATTGACCATAAAATGGCCATATAACTCCTCCAAACAAACCAACACTAATGGAATTAACTTTCCCCCGTAATATCAAGCAACTTTTATTAAAGACATTTCATTCTACAACTCTTAGTTTGGGAGATATTGTATGGTCTCAACTTAAATGGTCCACCTGCTTATGTGCAACAACTACCTAAAACTAGCAGCTGACATAAAGCCTCAGAATGTTATATTCATTCTTTCAGTTGTCTCGGTAACTATTAAACGTTGGTGGTTATAACGGTTGCTATTAGGTGGCAAAAGTGGCAATAGTCCCTCAGTAATTGAAGGAAACACTTTCCCGTCCTACTAAATAACGCTTTGCCAGACATTATATTAAACTGGAAGGCAGGGCAGAGAGAGGATCACTATCTTCTCGTTTTGCTCTTATGAGGTGCTTTCTTGGTTGCTTCTCGATGGCGCATTCCACTAACATACATGCATTTTCAAACAGTATTCGTTGCAGTGGTCAAATCCCATTCCCGGCTATTTACAGCTGCTGACAGCAAAGCATTCTTTCTATTTCTTGCATAACAGCCAAATCTTGCTTCTCTCCGTTTCTAAGCTGACTAATTTTTTGCAGACCACATCATTCCACTTTACCCCACTTTTTAAAGGGCTGAATCCAGCGTCTCCGCACGCTTCTCATCAGCTGAATGCATTATGAATTTCAATTCAAAAACGTGTCTGTTAGCTTCCCAAATCCTAAAGATTTTGCAATTATTTAGGTATTGCTCTGGTAGAGTAAAGCGTAATGACGATCTTACTATAGTTAGAAAGCATATTTCAAATTTTGAATCCTTTATACATCCTTTGTAAATGGTTTATCTTCTTCTAGATTGATTTACCAAGTTTTTAGTGTGGTGGTTTTTAGACTTTGATACGTTTTTTATTGCTTCGAATAAGCGGGTTTGTTTCCCGTATTTTAATTTCTGGATTTTAAATTTTATGCATTGTAAGGGCGCTGATATCATTAGCTGTTTAGCGCCTTTAACCCCCATATCATCATCATCACCTGGGGAGCTGATTGGACCATCCTTCTGCGCCTTTATTGCTCATTGGTCCGATCCAAGCTTGATTACGGGTGCATTGTCTATTCATCGACGCGTCCTTCAGCGTTACGTCGCTTGAACGCCGTTTACCACCGTAGCATACGCGTCGCTACACGGGCCTTTCCAATTAGCCCTGTACCCAACCTGTATGCTGAAGCTGCAGAGCCTTCGCTGTCCTTCAGGCGTGAGATGCTTTTGTGTAGCTATGCATGTCGCCTCTCAAGCTTGCCTGAGCAACCGTCCTTCGAGTTATTTTTCGAGGACTCGCTTGATCGGCATTATTTAGTTGGCTCCTCTGCATTGCTCTCTCCGGGGGTTCGATTTCGTCAGCTTCTGCGGCATTTGCACTTTACGCCAGCGCCGACCCTTCCCAGGGGGAAACGCATTTTCCTCCTTGGTTGCGCGCTGAGGTACACTGTCATCTTGGGATAACGTCGTTGCCGAAGAATTCCACCCCTTCATCAGTCCTTAGATCAGCTTTTTTAGAACTTCAGGCCCAATTCAGCGACTTTCATTTTATATATATACTGATGGATCTAAGACTGATGCTGCAGTAGAGTGTGCCTTTGTTTTTAGTCAACATAGTTTTACCTTTCATTTACAGGGACAATGCTCGATTTTTACCGCCTAAGTTTTTAACATTTATCAGTCACTTTTATACATCCAGCGGCACGATTTACGGCACTATGTTGTTTGTACGGACTCTCTGAGTGCCCTCCAGAGTATTAACCCGCTGTGAAATTACCACCTCCTTGTACAGCGCATCATAACCTGCTCCAATCGCTGGGTGCTTCTGGCATCAGCGTCTTCTTCATGTGGATTCCAGGTCATGTGGGTATCTCAGATAACGAGTCTGCCAACGCCGCTGCCAAATCGGCGAGTTTATCACCCAGATGTTTTATCTGTTTTGTTCCCTCCTCAGATTCTTTTGTTATTTTACGACACCGCATCCTCTAGCTTTGGCGCGATGATTGGACGGCCCATAGCGGGAAGAAGTTGCTGGAGGTTAAACCTCTCCCGTTAAGCTGGAGTACCTCTTCTCGTTCTTCTCGTAGGAATCGGAAATTTGCTTAGCTCGTTTACAAATCGGAAATTGCCTTTTTAGTCATAGATACCTGCTCAGTGGTGACCCCGCAGTTAGCACTGTGATGCTCCCTTAACGGTGAGTCACATCCTAGCAGAGTTCAGGTTTAAACTCCATTGCGCGTTCGTGTGTGTCTGCCTGTTGGCATAGCCAACGTTTTGGCGGACGACGTGCATACTGTAGAA
This sequence comes from Deroplatys truncata, assembly GCA_030765065.1. Classification (NCBI taxonomy): domain Eukaryota; kingdom Metazoa; phylum Arthropoda; class Insecta; order Mantodea; family Mantidae; genus Deroplatys; species Deroplatys truncata. Next base: position 401,172,111 of record CM060990.1, on the reverse strand, counting down.
TGTCTTTTACAATTTATCAGTGACAGCGGTTTTAGTAAGCGCATTTGATATGCTGAGCGTCTTTTAGATTTGTGATTTTATATTGAGAGTTTTAATGGGGGGTTCTTCTCCCCTAGGGCATATGGCCCTCTAGTCCCTTGACTTCTACACTTCCTGTCACGTAGTTTAACCTTTTATCTACCATTTTAGTGTGTTGGGTTTTAGACTCTGACATGTTGGTTTTTATTGATTTAGACTAAGCGGGTTTGTGCCTCATATTTTGGTTTTTGGATTTTAAATTTTATACGCTGTAAGGGCGCTGATGACCGTAGCTATTTAGCACCCTTAACCCCAAAATCATCATCATCACAACTGGTAACCGATTGATTCATTACCAAATTGAAAAGGAGAGTAATCACCTTATCGTTTCTATTATAGGACACACATTTAACCATCTTTGGATTTTGGGCACTTTACCGCATTCATGATGAAACAAGTCAAATTCTTATATAAAACACATTTGAAAAAAAACGCGTTTAGCGCAATGGAAGCATTCGCAAATATCTTCGCGGAAGCACCCACAGTGATCACAGCAACCTCGCTGACAAAATGTACAGTGGTTAAACTTCAAGATGTGGCACACATCACTAAAATGCGTCTGAAAGGGTTTCCTAAATTGTGTAGAGTACACACGTGACTAGTTTGTCATTCTAGGAATGCTGGATTAAATTTAGATCCTGTACACAAATGTGTTTCAGGATTGCAATAATTAACTTTGATGTTGCCATGTGCATATAGCGTTATGTAAAAACACTATCCAACGAATGCTTGCAGATGTAACAGAAAGTAGAAGAACTTATATGTGCTATACTCCGGTTAATTGGGCCTAACAATGTATTGCAGCAACTGCCCTTAGATATAGCATGAAAGAAAGAAAGAAAGAAAGGAAAAAGTTAAATAGAGTAGAATGCAGGAGATATAGCCTTTATAAATCAGTTCACCATAACTGGAGCGATCGCAAATAAAAATCTAAGTCTAGAGATATTATATGTCTTTGCTGTTGTTGCTGATGATATGACTATGATGCAGAGATTGTTCAAAACTATATGAAGACTATATCTCCTGCACACTGCTATATTTCCTTTTTTTTTCTCTCATACCATGTCCAAGTGCTCTTCGTGCATTACATTGCTGGACCCAATTAACCAAAGTATTGCACATATATGTTCTTCTACTTTCTGTTACCTCTGAAAGCATTTTAGACAGTTGTTTCATACCTGTATATGAGCATGGTCATCTCAAACTAATTACTGTCGTCTTGAAACGCGCTTCTGTATTGGATCTGGATTTAATCCAACATGCCTAGAATGCCAAGCTAATCGCGTGCGTGCTCCGTGTAATTTAGAAATCCATTCAGACACATTCCAGTGGTGTGTGCCACATCTTGCAAGTGCAATCACTCTACATTGCATCAGCGACGTTGCTGTAATCACTATGGTTCCATTCACGATGATGTTAGCGAATCCTTCCATTTCACTGGAGGCGGTGGTTTTTAAATGCTTATTTTTCTATAAGCATTTGTGCTGTTTCAACATGAATGTGGTAAAGTGTTCAAAATGTAAAGATTATTATTTCAGTAAATATCAACTGTTATGGGGCAAATGTGTAACGTACATTACAAACTACTCGTACAAGGAGATAAATTACTTTTTGGATGGTAATGAACCATTCGGTTATTAGTTGTGTGAATATAACGCACAGGTATCCACCAAGATGTCTAAAGTGACAAAACTATCAACAGTGTCGGGAATATAAATTTGATTATCCGTATAACATTTAATGTCATTTATTTGCAAGTGCAAAAACAGCCAGGTTCAATCCTATATTTGTCAGTCTAATTTTCATTGCGCTAGATGTGTATCTTCTCTCTTTACTGTTGTTCTTTTCTCTGCTTTCTATAATACCAAAGGTGTGACTACTTTTTCCCAATTTATGTACGTTCTTTTTGTTCTGAGCAGGGGATGTTATTTATATGTAAACTATATTTTACATTCTGTTCTGTTCTTAACGTTATTCTTTTTATTCGAAATATTTCATATACTTTTTGTATATATATATATAATCCTGTCATTCCACATTCAGTTAGAATAGCTAAATTTCCTTTTAAAGTAGGTAGCAATTAAAGGAATATACATACATTACAGTATATTACATACATTTCCCTTATTTATTTCGTTACCATTCGTTTGCGTGTGCGAACGTGTATGCGTCTTATGAAACGTTGTTAGCTTACAGCACCTCAGATGGTCACGTCGCACCTCCAGGTACGTGCCTTTTTTTCATTACTCTGTATTTTTTTCCTAACATTTCCTCTAGCTATAAGTTGCGGGAGGTGAAACCTCTCCCGTTATTCTGGGGTACCTGTTCTCGTTCCTGTCCTCGGGAAGGCATTATTTTAGCTCGTTTACGTATCCGTCAATGCCTCTTTAGACATAAACACCTGCTCAGTGGTGATCCCACACCGCTCTGTGAGCAGTATGATGCGCCCTTAACGGTGCGTCACATCTTAGCAGAGTGTCAGGTTTTAGCTCATTTGCGCGTTCGTTTGTCTCTGTGTGTTGGCATGGACAACGTTTTGGCAGACGACGCGCATGCTGTAGAATGTCTTTTACGTTTTATTAGTGACAGTGGTTTTATTCGGCGCATTTGATGCGCTGTGCGTCTTTTAGTTTTGTGATTTTCTTTTGTTTGTTTTAGTGGGGCTCTTCTCCCCAGCGGACGTATGACGCTCTTGTCGCTTCACTTCTACAGTTCCGAAAACGTCGTTTACGCTTTTACTGTTTTATTTGCCATAATTTTAGTGCGATGTCTTTTACAATATACTGACATGATTTTAGTGTTTAAGACTTAGCGGGTTTGTGTCCCGAATTTTAATTTTTGGATTTTAAATTTCATACTTTGTAAGGGCGCTGATGAACTTAGATGTTTAGCGCCCTTAAACACCATGTCATCCATCATTCATCCGTCTTTCAGCTAATGGGTTTTTTTCCTGCATTTAGTGCCCTGACCTGCACAATATAAGCCTTTGACTTTTTCCCATGCCCTTCGTGGTTTTGTATACATGTATCGCAGTTTGCTTTCAGCTTTCACAGGATCCACTTCGCTCCAACAGTCCCCACAGGGGCTCACTTTATGTCAGTACGGGTTTGGTGCACCCAGGGTCCCGAGCCACCCATCTCCATTGTCATTCCTCCACCCTCGACCGGTCGAGGTGGGTTCGTCCTCGTGACCGCGAGACACAAGATAGGCTCTCGTACGTTCTGTGCATTTCGATCCATGCCGCCTCCCGCCATCGTTTCCTTCTTGAGTAGTCTCCTTTCGAGCACTTTACACCACAACCATTAACATATCTGTCTTCTTTCCTACCCCCAGGGGTTCAACTTATGCGAGTACAGTTTTGGCGTACCCGGAGAATAGTGTATGTCCCTGCTTAGACAAATGAATTAACGATACTCCTGCCGCTAGGGGCGCTAGTGCCGCTTTTAGTCCGCTCGAGTGGCGGGAAATTTGAAGCGGCAGGATACCGTCGATCCAGATGTCTAAGCGGGACATTTTGTTTTTTTCTTTATTTTTCTGATACATGTTTTATTATTTATGGATTAAATACAAACATAATATGATGGATAAAACTAACTATATAAGAACTGTACACGATGTGGCAAACTCAGGAGCTAAATGGGCATGATGTGATGGTTTGACCTATGGAATAACACTGGTTGGCACACTTTAAGAACTAAAATGGTGTTTTTTCACCAGCGCGATGCTGGCATAGCGGCAAACTTTGGAACTAAGCGGTAAAACGTGCGGCGCTGGAGCTAAGTAGGTGTAAGTACTAAGGAGGGTACGTCTTGAGGAGGTGTACGTACAGAGGAGGTGTAAGTATTCGAAAGTGTGTGGCGACGGAGGTGAAGGGATTGGAGGCGAAGGAGGGTATTTTCGGTGGCATTTGGGGTGGCGGGCGCGCGCGTGCATTGGTCTATGCAGTGTTGGCATAGTGGTGAACTTTGGAACTAAGCGGAAAGCACTGATATATTTAAATGTTGCACCTAGTGGTGACTTTTGGAACTGTTTCACTCACGCACGAAAATGATTTTGAAGTGCGTGGTGCACGATGTTTGTGTCACGTGATCACTATCTTCCTCGCTGCTCCTGCTGCCGATGCTGAACTTTGGGACATCTTCCGTGGTGACACAGGTGATGAGTACGTGAGAGAAGTTGTATAGCTCGCGGCTGAAGCTGGGTATGTAGACGGGTACGGCAAATTCGTTGATGTGGCTGATGGGCAAGCATCCTTCATTGGTGACTCTGTAGCATAGAGCGGGTGTTTTGGATGTACCCCTATAGACGGTGCACAGTGCGTCTGCTTGGTGACGATGGACTTAGAAAGGCTTGCAGGTGACGTTGCCAACGTCGACGTCTTTGACGTCTAGTTTAACGGTGACGGTTTCGACGTTGTCGAAGAAGGAGGTGAGGGTGGTAGGACGTTTATGTGGATAGGTAACTCTCCGGATTTGGAGAGCTGGGCTTGAAAAATGAGTTTGAAATATAGGTTATTTCCTACGTTGAAGGGGTCGGTTTGGCAGGTCATTGGCGATGTACGGCGTGAACTTGACAGCATATCTTTTGAAGCCGTTTTTGAGAGTTGGTAGACGATGCAGAAGTTGGCCGTGTTGAACTGTTGCACGAGCTCGGGAGATGCCTTGCCGAATCTTGAGGGTAGAAATACCTCTGTTTCGTTGTCGAGCTTGAAAACGGTCTTTGTGCCGTACTTGGTGTCCACGGACTTGACCTGTCAAACAAGGTACGGCACGTTTAATTGTAGTACGGACACGCTGACGGTATTGGCGCTGCAGGTTAGGTTGTCTAGTTGTCGAAGAGCGTCTTGGAACATGGTGTGTCTAGGTGATGTGGCAGGCTGTTTGCACCTGCCATATGAACTTTTTTTGGTGCTGAAAGCTGGTGCCACTCGACGTCTGTTTAGCGTTTTTGCAGAAGAAGAACTTGGTGTAGAATCTCGATGCGGCGTGCGTTTTCAAGGTGCAGACACAGGTCATGTACTCTTCCTGTACTTGCGCAGAAAGCACTGGATGCGTTATGCAAGTTGGGCAGGATTTTCGTAGAATCCTTGATGGCACCTGGTACAAGAGTACGTGAGTGGGCCTCGCAGATTGCAGCTGCAAGTTGGATGAAAGCAGTTGGTGCAGTGATGCGTTGTACACGGTAGTCTAACATGCCACGCCTGAGCGATCCACAGCAACTGAGCCTGAGAGCGACGTGTATGCGTATATGGCCCGTTGGAAAAAAAACCACACGAAGTACGTCATCGTGGTGAGAGGAGTTACATCCGGTGGTTTAATGGTTCGACCACCAGAGGTTGCTTTTGACGTAGCTTATTCCTATGCCTTTGTCTTCATCTTGCACGAAAATACTGTTTTTCTCGGCGCTAAACATCCAATCCCCGTGGATATGATCGGGTAGGATATAAGGCGAGACATTGCCCAAATGCACGGCCAAACGTTTACCGTAGCAGGTGAGTACGTCGTTTCTCATGTGCAGCATTTTATCCGGTGAGATGTATTGCTCGTAGAATACGATGTATAGGTCCCTCTTGGCAACAAATTGGAACAACTGATCTGGTTCGCCATCTTCGCCGCTTTTGTGAACCTCGTCGAGCTCACGGGAGCTTACTTTAAAATCAATGTCTTGCAAGCTGATGTTAGATATGACGTAGTGGATTTTTTCCTCGCAGCTATGGCACTTTACGGTGATGGATTTGCCGTCGTAGCGGTCATGGACGAAGCGCAGTGCGTAAGGTGTATTCTTCCTGGGATGTCCTTGTAACTCGTAATTTTTAATCACGTTGAATCCATCACAGTACGCGGATACGTAGTTGCGGTATCCCGTGACGTGCGCTTGCTCAGACGTGTTTGAAGAGACTGATTTGCAGATCCGTCGTACCCTTTCCTTTATGCGACCTCTTGCATGTGCTGCATGTAGTAGGCTTTCAGATAATGTTCCACTTCCAGGTAGGTTCTGAAAACGGCGCTGCGTATCCAGTTTGTGAACCTGGAGAAATTCATGGTTTCTTCGTGGTGAACATGCGTAGAACGCAAGTACCGCTTGTAAGCCAATATCTGATTCTACACGTCCGCCTCCTCTTTCTTCTTCTGATGCAGGATGTCGCAGACGATCCTTTGCAGGTCGTTAAGCACGTACCATTCCTCCAGATTAAGCGAAACAGCATGCCCTTGTGCTCCTGTGATGCAGAGTGTTAGCTTTCCGAAGCGGTTCCTAAAGACGATGGTGAGGTTTCCGTCGAACTGGAGTTCCCGTTAAGGACGCTCGGCGCCGCTCATGCGTCAACGAATCATAGGTGCTGCTTCGACAAGCTTGAGCCACTGTGCAGGGCTCATGACCGCCGCTTGGCGCATGCCGCACCTGGCGACGGTGACCACCAGTGGGTGCGGCGGCAGAGGCGAAAATCCCACCCACACGAATTTGGTTTGAGCGTGGTTGAGGAAGTAAATTTCCGATAATGGTCCCACGCTAAGCGGTCCTTTGGACGCGTACGCGCTGCGGAACGACTCTGTGCTGGCACACGGCACCCGATGGTCGCGAATCTCGGACGGTTGGGCGAGAACTGGAGGAACCTAGAGGACTTCTGGTTGCGCAACGTTGCTGCTGGTGTGTGCTGAGTCCATCTTGGGCTGCTGGTCCATCTCGGGCAGCTGGTCCATCTCGGGCAGCTGGTCCATCTCGGGCAGCTGGTCCATCTCGGGCTGCTGGTCCAGCTGCTGTGTGTTGATGTCAAACGCACCGTCCGTGGTTACTTTAGGCTTCTTCTTTACAGGCGTATGCATGGAACTGCAACAAGAACATACGTTTTAAGTCCTTAGAGACAAAACGAGTAACGTGCGCTAACCTAGGTGCAGAAACCTTACCTGTGTTGCATGTGTTGAGACATTGCGGCGTACTGTGGTCTCAAGGTAGTGATGCACGCCTTATACGAGCCGAAGCACGTTCTGAAAAGCACAGAACACAAAAGATTAAGCATATTGGAAAGTACCAATTTGTTGACGCATAGTTGAAACCTATGTTTTCGGTACTCACCTTCAAGGACTGGCAATTTTGGTAACGACGCGAGCACTGAGAGAGACACACGTCTTTGTAGGTGTGGAGAATGTCGACGTGATTATGGTGGTAGTTGATGGCGTTAAATTTGGAAAACAAGCTCTCTTTGGATAGGTCGGAGCAGCGGTGAGACAGGTAAGCGATGACGTAGACCGCAGGTGGCGCTGTCGTAACCTTGCAGCCTTCTAATATTGTGCGACCATTTGGGGCCGCAGGTGCGATTCAACAATTTCAGAATGTGAGGCGAAATTGGACCTATGCCGTAACTGTCAAAGAACTCTCCACGACCGTTCTTGCCGACAAAGATGCAGACCCAATGTTTACCCGCTTTAGTGCTAGGATCGGTATTGGCGACGAGGGCCAACGGCAGCTTTTCATGTCCGAGGGGTAGTCTATCGCAAGGGTAAACCCCGAGAAAGTAGGGACGCGTAGAGGGGCAGTTGGAGAGAAACCTGTGTATTTGAAACGTGTTCATGATACCAAAATGGATCGATTGGCGTCGATTTCGACGGTGCAATGTATCTACGCCAATACCAGAACGATAATGGGCTCTGTTAGCTGTTTGTGAAAGCCTATACTTATAGACACCGTGCCATGTCTAAGCCCAGAGATATAGGAATCGTTTGCGCTCATGTCTGCAGTGAGATCAAAGGCCATGACCGTGTATCTCTGTGGGTATTGTTTTCTAGAAATGGAGTGAGTGGCCTTCGTCTTTAAAATGAATTCCGAGATCATCTTGCAGGGTTTGAAAGCACTCGATGAAATGCTCATCGTCAAAGTTGGGTCGCAGGGGTTGGGAGGGGAAGGGTTGGCCGTTGACGTACATTTGAAACGAATTCATGTTAAAGTGCTGAAGATGATACGGGTTTTTAGTATAGTCGCCGTTGTATGCCTTGTCCGTCATTATGGCAACGACCACTCTTCTGGGAGTTTGTCCTATGAACACGTCGTTAAACGTCATGTTACTGCTTTCGTTGGGAATGATGAGTGCGTGAAAGCTAACGTCCTTAAGATGGTACTTGACGTTGCTTTTTGCCAAGACCGCCTGATGAGCAAGTTTAGTGTTAGGAGACGACCTAACGGCTTTCAGATGCAGGGTGGCGGATTGAATTTCCGCGGACCCTTTAAAATCCTTAATTTCGGTAAACAGATAAAACTGAGGAGAGGAGGGAGCCAAACTTATAGTGAGGCGGACGTTGTTGAGGAGCAGGTTTTCCTGCCTAAAAAGTGCGTTGGAGAGGCACCCAATAAGTTATACGACTTTATTCCCTTGGTAAACCCCTGCCGCCACAGAAAACCTTGATTGGCCTCAAACGTGTCCATGATGCCCGCAGTGTCCATCTTCCAAAGGGAGGGCTCCAGACGGGAGTTCATGGCATCGATAGAATAATTGAGCAGAGTTTCTAGGTACGTTCTATAAGGGTAGCCGGGTTGCGGCATGGAAACGATGACGTTGTTTAGCGACACTTCCACTTGCTGGAAGAGGGACTTGAGGGGGTTGTTGACCAAGGTGACGTTATCCTCTGCAGCGATCGCTTTTCCTTCGCCATCCACGATCTTCACGAACAGCTCTAGTTTCACATAAGTCATGTCCAGGTAATCGTCGGCATTGCCGGAATAATGAAAGGTGATGGGAGCATTCTTTATGATAGTATTTTGTGGATTTAGGTGAATGAAGCGATACTCCTCTACGTTCATTTGAACAGGAATGTCTCTAAAGAGGTCCAGCTCTGAGCTCATGTGAACGGTTGTTTTGGCCATTACGAAAAGATGTCTTGCACCTTTCGCCGACAGCGTTTGGTCTTAGACTGCGCGAATGTCTTGGATTTTGTGCGTTTTATTCTCTTGTGGGCCTCATGCCGGAACCCAGCATAGAGTCGATCTTTTCGTCTGCTTTTTGCTTGAGATTCGAACCTGCATTCTTAATTCTCGTCTTAAGTGATTTCTTAGGAGATGTTTCGGAAGCGGCCACGTCAGCAAACACGTTTGCGCCTACTTTCAGTGCCTCCTTTCCTACGGTCTTTGCCCCGCTTTTGAGAAATGGAAGAATGGTTCTGAAAAGGCCGCCTATGGCGGAAAACAGGCCGCTTCCTTTTTGATAGCGCCTGCCTCTGTAGAGAATGAAATTTCGGTCGTCTAAAGCGCCACCCGCCTGATTGAGATAGTACTGTGTGGCGATCTGCACATCCATTATTGCGGTTTGGGGCGAAAGGTGCGAACTACAGTGGAGGAAAATCCGTCAGCAAATGGCAACAGATCGCCAAAACCGTTCGTTAAATCTATGTTGACAGTCTTGAAATCTTGCTGCATAAGAGGTATCCAATTCAGAGGAAAAATGACTTTTCATCGGTCATGTACGTGTTGTTGCTTTTTACGTATTCCACCGCCACGCCCTCTATGACCTGTACAAAGGTATCGCTCACCACTTGTGGAACTACTAGATTGCAGTAGATGAACATTTCGTAAGGAAATCCCATATGCGGATCTACGGGGTGTGTAGTGTCTGGGTGAAGTACGAGGTTGGTAAAGGGCTCGAAGCCGAACATTTTTGCTAGAGCCGGAGAGAGTAGCAAACTGTGAATGAGGTGCTTAGTTTCGACGGGTGCAGCAGTTTCCATCGGGGTGTTTACGTTCGGGGTGGATGGCGCAGTTTGTGGTTTGGGTGCGTTCGGAGTGGTTGGCGGAGTTTCTGTCGGATTAGGCGCACTATGTAGCGGCTTAGCTGTAGGTTTTGAGGGCAACGCATATTGCGGTTTTGACTGGGTATGTCCCGGCTTCGGTCTGCTGGTAGCTCTGTTTCCTGTTTCGGTGCGTCGCTGAGGTAATCCATCTTCTGTTTCGGCGCGTCGCTGAGGTAATCCATTTTCGCAGGGGTACGCCGTTTTTTTGAACGCACCACGTTTTCTACAATGCCTTCAGGTGCAATGTCGGGTAGCATATGAGGATGAGTGGCCGCATCGTTCACGCTTGCCTGTCCTTCGACTTCGTTGTAAACAAAAAAACCTTTTACATTGGCATGGTCGTAAATAAAAGCGTTTACGCTGTTTACCAATTCTTTTGGTAGGTGCTGGATGGCTTCAGGCATATGTAAACTATATTTGGAACGCGTGGGCTGGCGCGTCATGGTGTACTTTGTGCCTATAATTTGGCTGGCGTGCTTTGCGACATAATAAAATTTCAAGGGGTACATAACCTTTTGGAGTGCCACCTCCCATTGTCCCTGCAGCACAATTCTTTCTGGCAAGATGTTTGAAAATTTGGCCGTTGTGTTGTCTGTGAAATGGTCCATGGACGCGTTGCTCACAAGGGTGATGGAAAACGGTTGGGTTTTAATCATAGCGATTGAACGGTCGAAGCCTGTACCCAAGAGTTGAATTTGGAAGGATATCCTCTCCACTTGACCAAAAACTGCTTGTTGCGGCCGCTACCTCGGGTTTGCACAATGTGGTCTATTTGAAACGTTTCAGGAAGCGCTAACCCCTGCAGTTCATCGGCGTGGAAGTTGCCGTCTATGTCTTCGTCGGCTAGGTCCTTCAATTTATATACCACCGGAGATCACTGCACGACCTTGAAAACCTGAAATATTTCGTCTGTCCAATTTTTCTCGTACCCCTTATCGAACATCATTTTTTTTTTAGAAATACGGACGTGATCTCCAACTTTAAATTTATCTGCCCTGGTTTCAGGCATGCGCCTGCCAGCGTACAAGTTGTGGTAGACCTGCAAAATGTTGGAGGCATTGACGTCTTTTGGGGCCATTTTTATAGATCTGTGATAGGAACTGTTGTACGACTTGACCAACTCCAGTAGAACCTACAGGTATCTATAATTGTGTTTGTGCGTGAAATACTTCCACATCTTGGTTTTAAGGGTACGGTTACAGCGTTCTACAATGCTGGCTTTTACATCATTTTTAGTGGTGTAATGCTGCACGCCATGTTTCCTCAGAAAATCGCGAAACGTCTTGTTGGTGAACTCGGTGCCTTTGTCGGTTTGCAGCACCTTCGGAACGCAATCGGAAATAATGGTCTTAAAGGCTTGCGTGACTTCAGTGCCTACCTTTGTCTTTAAAGGTACTGCCCAGGCGTACTTGGAGAATACGTCAATCACGGTTAGAATGTACACGTACGGTTGGTTGTGCTCCTTGACGGCATTCATCACGTTAAGATCGGCTTCCCAAAGATCGTCTATATTGGTTACGTGATAGTATCTGGTGGGAAACCGTTTTCTCACCCGTTTGTGAAAGGTGTGGCTATCTTGGGTTCGAAGAAATGCTAGACTTTGGTAAACCCGTGGCTTTGCGAAGCGCGTTTACGGTGCCTAGCCCTGCATAATGATCTGGCCGGTCGTAATAGCTCTTTATGGCGGTCCACTCCATCATTTACTTGTACAGAGGTTGCCACCTTCGTTTGCGAAGGTTATAGTAAGGGTTTTCTTGTGTTTTCTGGGGGACGCAGGTTTAGGTCTCGCCTTATTGGTAGGCGATGCTTGGAATATCTTCGGTTCTTGTTTCACCTCTACGTCTTCGTATACGTCCTTCAACTGAACGTCGTCAACGTCACGTTGCATGTAAGGCTGTCTCACTTGTGTAACGAGTCCCAGATAATTTCCCAATTTATATTTCAGAAGTTGCCACATTTCGGGGGGGGATAACTTTGCTCGGTGCACGCTATTTCTTTGGCTAATCTATAGATGGATTTGTCTATCGTTTGAAGCTTATCGGCCGTTTTGGGCTGCGCCGCTACCACGATTTGCTTACCGTACTTCATCACGCAAACTTTGATATGAGAGCGCTACCTAGCGAGGCCAGCACGGGTAAAAGGAATGTCGACAAGAACCCTCCTTTTTGCACTAAGATCTTTTTCTTCTTCTTCAGCGACAGTTTCTTGTCGACTAACCTTCTCCAAGCGGTTTTATGCCTTTTTTAAACGATTTAGACTTTTGGCCGGTAATGGCACGTTGCCCTTAGTCACTTTCAACATGCATTCCGAAATGGCTTTCACCAGTTCTGGGCTAGCCTGCTTTAGTAACGTTTTCCGCAGAGCAGGCTTCGCCCTAACTAGAAGAGTTAAATTTCCGTGCTGTCTTGCTACCAGCGGACTGCTAAGTTTCGCCATGCTCAACCTTCCTCTAGCCAGGCTTGCTCCACAATGACAGCCACTTTAACGCGTTATTTAAAATCCACACTCGTTGTGCACAAAGTACCAGAGAGTTTCTTCCGGCAACACACCAGTTTGATATCTGTACGTATGGGGTGTATACTGTGTGCAGTCCAGCACCAGATAGCCGTGCGGATGCTCGGTAGCCTTTTCAAAATCATCCAGCCGAAACCTAGAGTTCCTAGGTTCAATCTGCTGGCAAAGCGTTTCGATCTGCATCTTGTCTCGGTTGTTCTTAAACGCCACGATATAATTGGCATTTAGGGAAATAGTTCTATATTTCTTTCCCTGAGGAAACACATTTTGCAGAATGTAAATAATCCCAAAGCGCTTCTGATGCGAATCTCTCGTGAAAAATTTGGACACGTGGTCCCCTCCACCTTCGAGCATAAGATCATCTAGAATCACGAGGTAATTCTCTCCCACCAACTGCAATTCCGGAATGCCCGCGTGCGTTTCGCATACCACTGGAAAGCAGACTACTTTTGGAAAATATTCCGGAGCGTGACACCCAGCACCTTTTTAGGCACACGCTCAAACATGAGGCGGGCGTTGCGTATCAAACTTTTCACAAAGGTGGATTTTTCGCATCGCGAAGGCCCAGCAATTACCATGGTGCAGGGGAAACTAAATTGCCTGAGGATGTCCGAGGACATTGGGTCTCCGCCCAAGTGCATTGTGTCTCTAAGTGGCTATAGTGCGTAAATGAACCTTCCTTCGTGTGAAGGATCGTCACATTTTATGATTCACCTTTACTCGCACCTTCTCTTATACCCGTAAGGATAGGAGTCAAATTTGTCGACTAGCACGCGCTTGTTTACTACGATGCGAAAGGTCTTGACATTGGGCTGGGTCACCACGTCCCAACCGGGTTTTCTCGAAATCTGTGTTCCTCTCAGCGTCACCGTCCTAGTGCGGTCGCTGAGAACCACGTCGCGAATCACTTCGGCATTCGCGCGCTTCAAGTTGCCTGAATTAAGAGAAATGCACTTGATCTTGCACACAGAGAAGATCTTATCGCCTTCGGGACACTTGGTCTCGAAACTATAGTTCTTTGGCTCCGTGGAGGAAAAGCTGGAGATGTACGCACCCTTCCCGTACTTCTCCAGCTCGTCCGCCATGTCGCCCAGGAAACGCCCCATGGACGGCATCCACTGCCCCGGTGCCGCGGTGGCGATGATGGAGTCGCTGTCAAAGTAGCACACCCGTTCTCCGAGTCGTCTCAGGTATGTATAAAGCACTAGGCGCGCGTGTGCCGTAGTGTAGGCCGCAATGACAGCGTTGATCGTAGGGTTCAACGGGGGCTTTGCTCGCAGTACCTCCACACTACGTACATCATCTCGTCGGTGGTAGGCATGTACGACTGCACCTCTACTCCCGGGTCTTTGAGCGAATCGAGCAGCCTATCGTAACGGTCCACTAGCTCGTTCTTAGGCAGATTGTCCAACTGGCCGTATTTTCCCCAAAAGGAGTTGAGCATCAACTTGACCAGTTCTCGCCTACCAGGATTTTCGGCAATAGCTTGAGGATCCAGGGCAATGCATTCGCGCACCAAGAATTGCTTAACGTATTGCTCCTTTGCGACAGGCGTGTCGGCATCGGAGGGCCAACCGGAGGCTTCGGTCTTGATATTTAGGAACGCATTGACGTAGTCCTCAAAGAGTTCCTTCTCCCCGATGGCTGGGTCGTATTACACCACTTCGTACTTCCATATCTCATGCACCTGCAATAATCGGTATCCTTCCTCCAGGGCGACCTTCATCTCGTCAACGACCCAGGTTCCCGTCATGGACCTGCCTTCGTCTTCGTGATGGCACTCCTCTTGGTTCTCCCCTCTGCACAAGCGCGACACAGCGGAAACATCAGTTTGCCGTTAATGCGCGCCGGCAGCACAGGGAGATAAAGTCTTTGAGGCGGTAAGACCTTGCACTTGACGATACCTCCCCGCACGTCTTCCAAGCGCAGGAAGTGATCCACGTGAATCTTTGGGTGACCCACAGGATAAGGCTTCGTCTTGTTCACGAACGGGTACAGGCTGCACACGTCGTAATAAAAAAGTTTCGTATCTCCAGAGTACTCACAATACGTCTTGGTACAGTTGGTGCGGCCCCCGAAAAAGGCATCTCTAGGGTTCAGGGGTTGCGGAATGGGAAAATGTTCTGCGTGATGTGCTAGTTCCTCATTCGCCTTCATCATGGCGTTGAACTCGCAATCCCACATTTCCACCACGGCATAGCCGGCATCCCTCAAATTCTTCGTGACCTCGGTGCTCTCGTATCTAGAAGCCATGGTTTTATTCCCCGTGAAGTGCACCGCGGCGTGCCGATTTGGAAAGCATTTTGGGCAGCCGTGAAAGAAGCAACCGTAAAAGTTGTACACCGTCCTATCGTCCCTGAACCCGTCCACCTTGTGACCTTCGATAATGAGTTCTCGTCCTTTCAGTGCGTGCGTGATGGTCACCTTTTGTTGCCGCTCCACCCAAGATAACCAAATGCACGCTATGCGCGATTGCCTGTCCACCAGACGGTACCCCCCGCCGGGTATAACGGCAATCTTGTCTTTTGACATGAAGCGCTTTCTGTACACGTTCATGCACGCTTGTGCGATGATGACGCATTCTCTAAACGGATCGACGCCGTTCTCGTCAAGGAACTCCTTTCTAAACTTTAATACTCCCCGACTTAAGAGGAACACGTCCATTTTGCAATACGTCACCATCTCGACTTTCATGTCAAAAACAAATCCGGAGGCGACCTTCTCTTCGTGCCACTGCTCGAAGGCTCTTCGAGCCTCTATGGACATGCCCTCTGGACAGTAATATCTTTCATGAGGCATGGGTCCCACATAGGTCTCCTTTTCCTTCCTGTTAAACAGGTAAGGAAAATAGCTTTTGCTGACCTTCAACTGAAAGGTCTTCTCAAATCCAGCCAGTGGCATGGGTATGAAGTTGAGCGAATCCATAAAAGTGACGTCACCGTGCTTCATTTTGTATATCTTGGTGCCGTTCATGATGAGTTCGGGCGCCCAGTTTAACTCGCTCACCGTGTACTGCAAAAGAAAATGTCCGTCGTAGCTTTTGAGGTTGTGTGAAATGACGATCACGTCCCAACCTTTAATCCGGCTGGTGAATGCGTTCGAACAAGCGCTTTATCGGTTGGTCGTTAAACACCAGTTCCTTGGCTCCACATTGCGTGCAGTGCGCCATTTTGTGGTCTTCGTCGATGCACAATGGACAGACTTCTTAAGCACGCACAGGTTTGGCACGTGCACAAACGTACTCGCTTTGCCCAAATACAGCGTTTCCTGAGTACATTCAAAATCGGTAAATACAAACAGGTACCAATTTAGACAATTTGGGGCACGGTATGCTTGAATGTAGCACTTATGTCCTGGAGGAACATACAACTTAAGTTACTACAGAATACTTCTCCGCACTGGTGGGAGGCCTTTCTCAGCCTCGTGTTCACCAGTTTGTTGCACAAGCGGCATACCTTTTCCACGTTGCAAACGGACAAACCTTTCGGATAAAAGCCCCTTTTGCCAAGTGCTGTTCAAAACATAGCTGTCCCTTAAAACCGTGATAACACGCATTACAATGCACGTACTGGTCAAATCTGTCAACGCACGGTTGGTGGCATTTTATGCATAGTTGGTCACAACGGTGGTACTCCTTTTTATGCTTATACGGATGGTTGCACCGTCTGCAGTAGGCCCTGCACCGAAAACATTTGTGCAGGTCTACTATGGCGTTAACATGCCTATCGTGGAGCATCAGATCGATGTTCTTTTTTCCGGCGTCCTGGGATTTATACAGCATGTTTGTACCGGTGTGGTCTCCAAAGACCGTTATGGCATAATCCTTTAAAGACGTGTCAAATGCTTTTACTTCTTCCAGAGTAAACCTATATTCCGTCTTCCCTATCGCTTCGCACAACGCTATCGCCTTCCGCTTTTGGAGAAACTCAGACCGCGAAATGGTTTTGTAATTCACATCATGGTCTGCCCGTGCTTTGCTCACTGCAATGGTTCTTGGCATACATAAGTTATCATTGTTTTTTATTTCTATGATGACTTTATTCTTTCTGCATTTATCGCAGCGCTTAAAACACGAGCCTGCGACCTCCTTCGTCCACACACAAGATATCTTGATTGGCCCTGCATCAGAAAAGCATTGTTACTTTCCATCACCTTTTGGATGCTTTGTAATATCGCTTCTGGGTTGACGTGATCTACACGGCAAACACTGACATTGAATGGTTTCGAAGGGGAATCCGTTATGGTTAAACCCAGAAACCCGGGGCTGTTTTCTAGTAGGTTCTCATTGGCAAATTTTAAAAAATCATTAAACACTTGCGAAATCCACTGCCCTGGGTCTGCATGCTGTGGCATCACGGACACAGAGATTTCTGTCTCCGTAAAACCCGAAAAAAATTTCTTCAGCGTCCTTTAACGATGCTGCAAAGTTTTAAAAGTAGGCTGCAAAACACCCTCATCGTCACTTACCTCCTCCTCCGGCCCTGCATGAGTGGATGTCACCGCTTGTGGTGTAGAGCTCTTCTCCATTATCTTTCACTCTGTTGTAACTGCGTTCGTTATGCCTTGTTATATATTCGCACCTGCGTGAATCAAAGAGTTACTCACTACGCTAGTCCAAACAGCAATTTTTTTGCCAAAAAACAACAGTTTCTTTTGTTCCATATGCTAAACGTATACGCACCTTTATCGTCAAACAACTATTAAGTTTCTTTACGTTAACTCAATGACATGCAGTGTTTATGTTGCGCCAGCTTCAAAGCATTATTTTTTACCGCACGAAGTTTTCATATAACCTTATCGGCAACCGCAAACTTCCTTTGCCAGCGTGACCGTTAGTCAGCCGGCGACAGTCTGGCGCGCATCCGGTTCGGCAAGCTGGAATTATCAGCAGCTGCTAACATCCTGCTAACGAGCTGGATTGCCGGCAAGTACAGATTTCTTTCATTCACGCCTCGACAGTTGACTTCGACAGTAGCTACTGTGAACACGTCCGTCGTACACTGTTTTTGACCGCTTTCGACCTGCAATGAGTACCCTGCTCATACGTACGCTAGCGAACATTACGATGGTCCAGTACCAGGTTTTTGGTATGGTTAAATTGCGTCTGTGCAAAGGGCCCCTGCACCGCTTTAAAAAAAAACCTAGGTATATCAGTGCGTAGTGATGTTGGTTGATCTTAAAGCTGGTTAAGCACTTTCAAAAGCAGTTTGCTTTTATTGTTTCGCGTCGCGTAAAGCTGCTGCGCTTTTGGTGACGCATCAACACTTGTAAGCGGTAAGTACCACACGCATAATTATTTCTCGGCCCTGCTTGGCGTAGGAATATATCGTTTAGTGTTTTGGTACTGGGTTTGAGTCCCAAACTACAAACTCCACATTCCACCACGTTTAAAATAGCGTTGGCGTAGAAATACATCGTTCAGTGTTTTAGTACCGTGTTTGTGTCCCAAAATAAAAACGAAGTCCGCATTCCACGAACATTCCTATTTAAAGTACCGTTAAAGTTAACAATCAATTCGAATTTGTGATGTCACTTTCAAAACGAAGGTCCAAGGAGTAATTTTTAATGTGCTGGATTTTGGTACTGGGTTCCAATCCCAACAGTTGCGTTAACGATCACAGGTATCATCAATACCGCCGCAAATCACCATCACTTCGCCTTATTTGTTCCTTTGTCCAATCCAATCACGTTTTATTTTCACCAATCACAAATCGTTTTATTTTCTGCAATCACAGCATACCACGTCTCTTCCTGCCTTCCTTTTTACACAAGCATTACATTTCTATGCTCTTTTGTGTTTTCAACTTTCGTGTTAGTTACTTGGCTGCTTCCATTCCCGTTCAAGGTATTATATTTATTTTTTCTTTTGTGAAATCTACTTGACCACGCGCGTCCGCCATCTTGTTTAGTTTTCACATCAAATCTACTCGTCACCACCTGTTGCGTTCGGCATTTTCGCATGTTGACCCTAACCTCAAATCTCTTCGTCCCTCGACTTCTTACTTCCGCCATCTTGTTTAGTTCCCATTTTCACCACTATGCCTCCGCCATCTTGGTTTTAGTTCTTCACGTTTACCTCATATTTTTAACCTAGACTTCCTGCCTCTGCCATCTTGTTTAGTTCCCATTTTTACCATCGCGCCTCTCATCTCCTCGTCCCCACCCTTGCCTCCGCCATATTGGATTTAGTTCCCATGCTTACGTCTGTTTAACCTAACAATCTTAACCTCAAATCTCCTTTGCCCCCACCTCTTGCGTCTGCCATGTTAACTACTAACCTCGAAATCTCCTTGTCGTTAGACTTCTTGTCTCCGCCATCTTGTTTAGTTCCCATTTCGCCTCCGCGCCTCACATCTCCTCGTCCCCAGCAATGCCTTCGCCATCTTGGATTTCGTTCCTATGCTTACGTCCTGTTTCAACCTAAAAATCTTAACCTCAAATCTTCTTACCCTCTTCTTGCGTCCGCCATCTTGTTTATTTCTCACGTTGGCCACCGCATCTCCTTGTCGCCCAACCTCCGCCATTTTTTAGTTCCCACTATTTTTAACCTCAAAATCTGCTCTTCTAAGCTCTTGCTTCTGCCATCTTGTTTTAGTTCCCATTTTCACCACCGCGTCTCCTTGCCCCCACCTCTTGCGTCCGCCAAGTTGACCACTAACCTCAAAATCTCCTCGTCCTTAGACTTCTTGTCTCCGCCATTTTGTTTAGTTCCCATTTTCGCCACCGCGTCTCATATCGCCCCATCTCTCTATTCATTCAAGAAAACTACCATCCAACGTTCAAAAACACCTAACCTGCTCTCTCATTCCTCATATCCTCCCTTATATACCCTTCCTCACCCAGCTACACCAATAGCCAACATCCCTTACCTATGACGTCATCCTATTTCACCGCCAATCCCCACGACCAACTCATCCTCTCAAACAACGCACGCGCGCGCCCAACGCCCCAAGCGCCGCCGAAAATACCCTCCTTCGCATCCAATCCCTTCACCTCCGTCGCCACACACTTTCCAATACTTACACCTCCTCAAGACGTACCCTCCTTAGTACTTACACCTACTTAATATCAGCGCCGCGCTTTTTTACCGCTTAGTTCCAAAGTTCGCCGCTATGCCAGCACCGCGCTGGTGAAAAAACACCATTTTAGTTCTTAAAGTGTGCCAACCAGTGTTATTCCATAGGTCAAACCATCACACCATGCCCATTTAGCTCCTAAGTTTGCCACATCGTGAGCATTTCTTATATATTTAATTTTATCAATCATATTATGTTTTTATTTAATCTATAAATAATAAAACATGTATCAGAAAAAAATAAAGAAAGAAAAACAAATATCCCACTTAGACATCTGGATCGGCCGTAATCCTGTCGCTTCAAATTTCCCGCCACTTGAGCGGATTAAAAGCGACACTAGCGCCCCTAGCGGCAGGATTATCGTTAATCCATTTGTCTAAGCAGGGACATACACTGCTCCGGAGTGCCCGAGGCTGTCATCGCCATCACCATCGTTCCACCCTCGTCCGGTCAAGGTGGTTTCGTCCTCGTGACCGGGGCTCAAGGTAAGCTCTCGTGCGCTCTTTGCATTTCGCTCCATGCCGCCCCTCACCATAGTCTTTTTCTTGTCTAGTCTCTTTTGGAACATTTCGCGGCACTACCATTCACACATTTCTTTTTCTTCCTCGCCGGCCTAACTTGCGTGCGAAACGTCCACAAACTTTTGGTTTATTTTACCCTTTTCTTTCCTCTAATCCTCCGCGGAAACAGCCAAACAGATACCCTGCACTGGGTGCGCAACTGGGTGAGTGGCTAATGGCGTCATCCCCACCATGTAGGGTTTGTGTTCGTATCCGCAGTTCAGCTGCAGTCCGCGGAGGGGGTCATTGTATGATCTGCTGACTTGCCAAATCCACTGGGTCCCTCTGTCCATGTTCTGGGGGGTGTGACACTGGGGTGAGACAGGTATAGATAGGCCACTCACCCAAGTGGGAGTAACGCCCAGGAAGTAAGTGTCCGAGATCGGAGACGGTTGCAATGATGGAGGATTTCTTTCGCTATGGAGCCCCCTTTCTCCATTACTTCGAACAAGCGCCGAATATGTTTTGGTAACAGAAGTAGCACCACCGGCATCTGGTTGTTACTTAGTCATTACGCGAACAGAGGAAGGAAAATCGTTTGAGAAGGTGAACCCCTTTATAGTACAGAGGGGCATTGACTCTATTACTGGTTCGGTTCATTCCTGCATTCGACTTTGAAACGGTTCATTATTAGTACAAAGAAAGTCCGATCAATAAACTAAGATAAATCTTTTGATCTCTGAGGATATACTCCGGTTCGCTACGATCTTGAACCGGATGAGGGTACTCCTGCACATGGAGGTGTCATGTTATTGGTGCGTAACGACGTCCATTTTCAAACTCTCACTCTTACGCCTGACTTGCAAGCTGTTGTCGTTAGGCTTCATTTACCCGGCTTTTTCTTTTCTGTTTGCTCTGTGTATTCACCTCCATCATCTCCCCTCACTCACGCGGACATTCAAGATCTCCTGTCCACTCTCCCAACACCACTTCTTCTGTTGGGTGATTTTAATGCCCATCACCCCCTGTGGGTTTTGCCAAGGACTTATGCGAGGGGAACTCTCTTTTCTCGACATTTTTTATCAGTTCAACCTCTCTATCCTCAATACAGGTGAACCTACCTTTCTTTCTAATTCTACTGGTACATTCTCTTATTTGGACCTTGCCGTTTGCTCACTCTAGCTTGCTAGTCGTCTGCAGTGGAACGTCGTCGCTGACACCTACTCCTGGGACCATTACCCCTGCATCGTTTCTCTTTTGTCTCACCACGTCCAGCCATCACGAGCACCTACCTGTCAATTCGCTAAAGCCAACTGGGAACTATATTCCAGCCTCGTGTCTTTTGTTGACCAGCATTAACTGACGTGAACCAAATGGTGCATCACCTTACGTCTACGATGCTACCTACCGCCGTACGCACCATTCGCTATTCCTCCTCCCACCCTCAGCGTATTGCTGTACCGTGGTGGACCGAGGACTGTCGGGACGCCGTTCGTGCCCGTAGAGTTGCACTCAGGGTGTTTCGGCGACACCCTACACTTGATAGTTTTGATTACTTTCAAGCAATCGCGCCCCAGGGCTCGTCGCATTATTCAGGATAGCAAGAAGGCATCCTGGACTCGTTTTGAGCAGTCTTTTACTAGCTTCACGCCTTTGTCTTTTGTTTGAGATAAACTTCTTCGCTTCTCCGTTAAAGTGTCTCAGTGTACTGTGTCTGGACTTCAGGTTTCCAATTCAAACATAGTAGATACGGCTGTCATTGCTAACACTCTGGGTGCTGCCTTCGAAGCGGTTTCCAGTTCTGACCATTATTCTGCAGGCTTTCGCACTCTCAAAGACCGGCTTGATTCCTTGACCTATAGTTTTTGGTCGCCCAACCAGGAGTGTTATAATGGAATTTTCACAATAACGGAGCTGGAGCACGCCCTTCTTTTATCTAGGCTCTCCGCCCCTGGGCCTGCCGGCATTCATGTCCTGATGTTAAAGCACCTTTCAGCCGAAAGTAAACTCCTTCTCTTCCAGGTATATAACCGTATTTGGCAAGACGACCTTTTTCCTTCCGTTTGGCCTGAAGCCACCATTGTCCCTATCCTTAAGACTGGGAAGGATCGCTAACTACCTTCCAGCTACCGCCTAATCTCCCTCACCAGTTGCATTTGCAAGGTGATGGAGCTCATGATCAACGGGCGGTTGACATGGTGGCTTGAGACTTAGAAACTTCTAGCGAACGCTCACTGCGGATTTCGTCACCACCGCTCTACCGGCGATCACCTAGTCTCTCTGTAGACGCAGTTTATGAATGGGTTTCTGAGAAAATGTCAAACAGTGGCTGTGTTTTTTGACCTAGAAAAGCTTAGGACACTTCCTGGAGGGGCGGCATTTTACGTAACCTTCACGCATGGAATTTACGCGGTCGACTTCCCATATTTCTTCGGGAATTTATGACGCACCGCTTCTTTCGTGTACGTGTGGACTCGGTTTTATCTAGTCGTTTTATTCAAGACAACGGTGTACCGCAGGGCTCTGTACTCAGTGTCACACATTTGCGATTGATATAACCTCATTCTTGATTTATTCCACCTGGCATTTCATCGTCCTTTTCTTTAACGATTTTGCCATTTATTGTAGTCCACGGTGAACCTTTCTGCTCGAACGCCGTCTCCAGAGCTATGTCGACCCTGTCTACGCCTGGAGTAACGCAAATGGCTTTAATTTCTCCGCCGAGAAATCCGTCTGCATTAATTTCTGGCGCCGGAAAGCTTTCCCTCCGCCCTCTCTCCATCTTGGGCAGAGGACCTTCCATTTGCAGACGAGGTGAAAGTTTTGGGGTTGATCTTTGATCAAAAGCTCAGCTGGACTTCTCACATTTCCCTTTTAAAAGCAGAGTGTGACCGATCTTAATAGTTTACGTGTTTTAAGTTGCACATCCTGGGGAGCTGATTGGACTGCGACTTCATCGCTCCTTGGTGCGATCGAAGCTTGATTACGGGTGCAGTTTCTATTCATCGGCACGTCCATCTGTGTTACGTCGCTTGAATGACATTCATCGTCGTGGTATAAGAGTCGCTACAGGAGCCTTTACAACTAGTCCTGTATCCAGTCTGTACGCTGAAGCTGCTGAAACTCCGCTGTCCTTCAGGCGTGACATGCTTTTGTCCAGCTATGCATGTCGACTATAAAGCATGCCTGAGCACCGTTCCTTCGAGTTATTTTTCGAGGATTAGCTTGATCGGCAATATTTAATTAGCTCCTCTGCATTGCTCGCTCCATGGGTTCGATTTCGACAGCTTTTTTGGCATCTGGACGTTACAACAGCGCCGGCCCTTCCCAGGGGCGAAACGCGTTTTCCTCCATGGTTTGGCGCTGAGCCCCACGGTCACCTTGGGTTAACGTCGATGCCGAAGGATGAGCTCCCTTCTTCAGTTCTTAGATCAGCGTTTTTAGAACTCCAGGCGCAAATCGGGACCTTTCATTTTATATACACTGATGGGCCTAAGACTGATGTTGGAGTTGGGTGTGCCTTTGATTTTGGTCAACGTGGTTTTACCTTTCGTTTATCGGGGCAATTTTTTATTTTTACCGCCAAACTTTTTAGTATTTATCAGGCACTTTTATACATCCAGCGGCATGAGTTACGGCACTGCGTTCTTTGCGCAGACTCCCTGAGTGCCCTTCAGAGTATTAACGCGCTGTGCAAATTACCACTACTCGTACAGCGCATACATGATCTCCTCCTTTCGCTCGGTGTTTCTGGCACCAGCGTCTCCTTCGTGTTGATTCCGAGTCATGTGAACATCTCAGGTAACGAGTCTGCCGACGCCGCTGCCAAATTGGCGATTTTATCACCCGGAAGTTTTACCTGTGTTGTTCCCTCCTCAGATTCTTATATTATTTTACGAACCGCATCCTCTCGCGTTGGCGCGATGAGTGGGCGGCCCTTAGGGGGAACAAGTTGCGGGAGTTTAAACCTCTCCCGGCTGTCTGGGCCACCTGATCTCGTGCTTCTTGTCGTTAAGAGGTGCGTTTAGCACAACTTCGTATCGGACATTGCGTTTTTAGTCATAGACACTTGCTTAGTGGTGAACCCGCACCACTGTGTGGTCAGTGTACTGTACCCTTAACAGTGTGTCACATTTTAACAGAGTGTCAGGTTTTAGCACATTTGTGCGTTCGTGTGTCTTTGACTGTTGGTTTAGCCGACATTTTGGCAGACAACACGTACACTGTAGAAAGTCTTTTAGGTTTTATCCGTGACATCGGTTTTATTCGACGCATTTAATGCGCTGAGCGTTTTTTACTTTTGTGATCTTATATTGTTCTTTTTAATGAGGGGCTGTTCTCCCATGTGGTCATATGACACCCTGGTCCCTCGGCTTCTACATATCCTTACACCTAGTGTACTCTTTTATTGTTTTATTTAGTGTGGTTGTTTTTAGACTTTGATATGTATTTTATTGCTAGGACTACGCGGGTTCTGTCGCGTATTTTAATCTCTGGATTTTAAATTTTATACATTATAAGGGTGCTGATGACCTTAGCTGTTTAGCGCCCTTAACCCACATATCATCATCATCACCCACAGGGGGTGATGGGCATTAAAATCTCGCAACAGAAGAAATGGTTTTTGGAGAGCGGACAGAAGATCTCGAATGTCCGCGTTAGGAAGGGGAGACGATGTAGGTGAATAGACGGAGCAAAGTGAAAAGAAAAAGCAGGGTAATTGAATCCTAATGGCAAGAACTTGCAAGACGGACGTAAGTGTGAGAGTCTGAAAATCAACGTAGTTACGCACTAATAGCATGACCGCTCCATGAGCAGGAGAATCCTCATCCGGTGCAAGATCCTAGCGAACCGTTGTATACCCTCGGATATCAAAAGGATCGTGAGGGTGAAGCTTGGTCTCCTGCAAGCATACAACCATAGGTGAATGGGAACGCAAAAAAGTTGTAGTTCCGCCCTATGCCATCGTACAACACGTAAATTTCAGGTCAGGATAGCCATGAATAAAACGGATAGACTGTCTCTTTAAAAAGGGCGACTCAAAATAACCTTCTTCTTAACCTTGGGGATCGGGCTTTTGGTATGGAGTTGGTCAGACTCCATAAAATCCTTGAAGGGAGGACCTATGCGCTAAGTGACAGAAACCGAATTCAGCGCCGAAAATCGGTTGTGGGTAGCGATGGGTGAAGTGTGCCGCAGAGTGCGAATTGTCCCAAGAGCATCCAGGGACTGCGACCTCCGAGGAGGAGAAGGTGAACTTTTCTTACCGCGCCCACGCGGAGGGTTTTTAAGAAAGTCTTCCTTACGAAGTTCTGCTTTGATTCCTTCTCAGTGCCTTGTGACTTCAGTCCCCTCGGACCAGCTCCAGATGGCTTGATAACCGCGCCAGAGATGGACGGCCGGATGGTAATTTGGTCAAGGCAGTCATGATCCAGGTCTGAGTGTCTGTATCCTTACGGGGTACTGGCGAGGTAACAACAGAGCTGAATGTACCCGATCGCAGGAGAGCGGGTTGACTTGTATGGTAATGCCTTCGGGTTTCAGCGAGGAGAGTTTTTTCTTTACCTGGATCTCCTTGAATTCCTTCTCGTCCAAGTACTGTGGACAGTCGCCAAAAGACGCAGATTGAGACCTTTTGCAATTAAGAAAGACGGGGGATGATGAACAGGTACCATCGTGTGAGGGCTGACCAAAAGAGGCACAGGTGTATACGGCAATCTTACAAGAGACTTGCGCATGCCCAAAATGTTGATCAACAAACGTTCGATCAAAAGGATCGTGAGAGCGAAGCTTAGTTTCCTGCAAACACACGACCATAGGTAAATGGGAACGCAATAAAAGTTGCAGTTCCGCCCTATGCGATCGTACACCACGTAAATTTTAGGTCAGGATAGCCAGGAATAAAAGGGATGAATTTCTTACTTAGAAGGGCGGCTCAAAATTACTTTTTGCTTAACCTTGGTGCTCGGGCTTTTTGTATGGATTTGGTCAGACTCCATTGGCTCCTCGAAGGGCGGGCCCACGCGCTCAGTGCCAGAAGCCGATTGAAGCGCCAAGAATTGTTTCTGGGTGGCAACAGGTGAAGGGGGCCGCTCCGCGCGGCTTGTCCCAGGGGCATCCTGGGACTGCGACCTTCGAGGAGGAAAAAGTAAACTTTTCTTGCCGCGCGTACGCGGAGGGTCTTTCAAAAAATCTTCCCTACGAAATTTCTGCTTCGATTTCTTCTCAGTGCCTTATGACTTCATAACCTTTGGACCAGCTTTGGATGGCTTGACAACTGTGGCTGTAATAGATGGCCGGATTATAGTGGCGGTCAAAGCACTCTTGGTCCAGGTTTAAGTCTCTGCATCCTTTCGGGTACTGGCGAGGAATCAACAGAACTAAATTCACCAGATCGCAGGAGCGAAGGCTGGCGAGCATGGTAGTGCCTCCGGGCTTCAGCGAAGGAGAGTTTTTCCTTTACCCGGATCTCCTGGATCGCCTTCTTGTCCACGTACCGTGGACAGTCGGCAGTTTGCAATTAACGCAGATGGGGGCTGTTGAACAGGTACCTTCGTATGAGGGCTGGCTACATGACGCACAGATGGTAACGGCACTCTTACATGAACTTGCGTATGCCCAAGGTCCTCCTCCGATATGCCGTCGAGACTGTGCGTGGTAACGACGCCTCGACAAGAATTCAAGGTGCGGTGCTTCCCAACACGGATGGGATAATCGTGGAGAAGCGTAGCGCGAAACAAGGTCTTAGTTTGTTGTTCGGACTTGCTTTGTACTAATAATGACCCATTTCGAAGTCGAGTGAAGGATTGAACCGAACCAGCAATGGAGTCAATGTCCTTCTGTACTATAAAAGGGTTCACCTTCTCAAACGATTGTGCTTCCTCTGTTCGCATTATGACTAAGTAACTACCAGATGTCGGTGGTGCTACCTCTGTTACCAAAACTTTTCCACGCATGTTCGAAAGAATGGAGAAAGGGGGCTCCACAGCGAAAGAAATCCTCTACTATTGCAACCGTCTCCGACCGCTGGCTCTGACTTCCCGGTCGTTACTCCAGCATGGGTGAGAGGCCTATCTATACCAGACTCACCCCAGGGTCACAGCACCCAGAACATAGACAGAGGGATCGAATGGCCGTCGGAAGTCAGCAGCTCATGCAGTGACTCCCCGCGAGACTACAGGTGAACCGCGGATACGAACACATACCCTACATGATGACTCCGAGTGGTGGAGATGACGCCATTACCCACTCACCCAGCTGCGCAACCAGTTCGCGGGTAATCGTCAGGCTGTGTCCACGTAGTACTAAAATAAAAGGTTAAAATAAATAAAACGGTGTGGGCGTTTTGCACGCAAGGTAGGCCGGCGAAGAAGGAAAATAGATGTGGAAATAAATGGACGTGGGGCGAAATGTGCGCAAATAGGAGCGAAGTAAGAAACGATGGCGAGAGGCGTCAGGGAATGAAATTCGCAGAACACACGAGAGCCTACCTTGAGTCCCTAGGTCACGAGGACGAACCCACCTCGACCGTATGACGGTGGATGGATGATGATGGCGATGAAAGGCTCGGGCAACCCGGGTAGGCCAAACGCGTACTCACACAAGGTGAGTCCCTGGGGGCCCCCTGTGTGGTTCGCCTAGGGCTTGTGCAAGGGGAATACTTCTTTGCGACATTGTGTTTAGTTCAACCCCTCCATCCTAAATACAGGAGAGCCTACGTTTCTTTCTGATTCTTCTGGTACATTCTCTCACTTGTACCTTGCCGTTTGCTCCATCCAGCTTGCTCGTCGTCTGCAGAGAAATGTCGTTGCTGACCCCTACTCCAGAGATCATTATCCCTGCATCGTTTCTCTTCTGTCCCACCAGGTCCAACATTCCAGAGCACGTACCTGGATATTCAGAAAAACAGATTGAATATTGTATTTCAGTCTCGTGTGTTTTGAGGACCAGCCTTTCACTAACGTTCACCAAATAGTGCAGCAGCTTCCCTCTACGATGCTATCCCCTGCCGAACGCACAATTCCCCGTTCGTCCTCTCACCCTCGGTGTATTCCTGATCCGTGGTGGACCGTGGACTGTCGGCGCTCCCTTCGTGCGGATAGGAATGCGCTCAAGGTGTTTCGGAGACACCCTACATTTGATAATTTTGTTACATTGGAACATTCACGTGCCAGTGCTCGTCGCATTATTCAGGATAGCAAGAGGGCATCTTGGACTCGTTTTGTCAAATCTTTTAATGGCTTCACGTCTTCCTCTGTTGTTTGGAATAAATTTCATCGCTTCTCCGTTAAAGTGCGCATTGGACTGTGTCTGGCCAGCAGATTTCCAATGCCACCATGGTGGATCCGGCTGCCATTGCTAACGCTCTGGGTGCTGACTTTGAGGCGGTTTCAAGTTCTGAACATTATTCCGCCGGCTTTCGCACTCTCAAAGACCGGCTGGATTCTGTGGTCTTTGGTTTCCCTCTCCTAATCAGGAGTGCTACAAGGAACTTTTGATGATGAGGGAGCTGGATCACGCCCTCCGTTTATCTAGGCACTCCGCTCCTGAGCCGGACGGCATTCATATCCTGATGTTAAAAACCTTTCAGCCGACAGTATTCTCTTGTTCTTACAGGTCTGTAAGCGTATTTGGCAAGACGGCGTTTTTCTTTCCGTTTGGCGCGAAGCCACCACCGTCCCTATACTTAAGGCTGGGAAGGATCGCCAACTACTTTCCAGCTACCGCTCTATCTCCCACACCAATGGGCGGCTGACATGGTTGCTTGAGTCTCACATACTTCCAGCGAACGCTTAGTGCGGATTTCGTCGCCATCGCTCCACCGTGGACCATCTCGTGTCTCTGTCGACGCATATTATGAATGGATTTCTGAAAAGCTGTCAAACGGTGGCTGTGTTTTTGACCTGGAGAAAGATTATGATACGTGTTGAAGGGGCGGCATTTTATGTACACTCCACGCTTGGAATTTACGCGTTCGTCTTCCCATATTTCTTTGGTCGTTTAACGGATCGCGTCTATGGTGTACCGCAGGTCTCTGTACTCAATGTCAAACTGTTTGCGAATGCTATCAATCTCATTGTCGATTGTATTGCACCTGGCATTTCCTCGTCCTTTTTGGTTAACAATTTTGCCATTTATTGCAGTTCACGGCGGAACTCTGTGCTCGATCGCCGTCTCCAAAGCTATATCGACCGTGTCTACGCCTGGAGTGACGCCAAAGGCTTTAATTTCTCCGCCAAGAAATCCTTCTGGATCAATTTCTGGCGCCGAAAGGCTTTCCCTGTGCCCTCTCTCCATCTTGGGCCGGAGATGCTTCCATTTGCCGACGAGGTGAAATTTTGGGGGTTGATCTTTGATCGAAAGGTGAGATGGGCTTCGCATATTATTTTTTAAAAACAAAGTGTTACCTTTATCTTAATCTTTTACGTGTCTTAAGTGGCACATCCTGTGGAGCTGATCGGACCATCCTTCTGCGTCTTTGTCGCTCATTGGTGCGATCCAAGCTTGATTACGGGTCCATTGTCTATTCATCGGCGCGTCCATCTGTGTCATTCAATATCATGGCATAAGTGTCGCTACAAGGGCCTTTCCAACCAGCCCTTTACACAGTCTCTATACTGAAGCTGCAGATCCTTCGCTGTCCTCCAGGCGTGAGATGCATTTTTATGCAGCTATGCATGTCGACTCTCAAGCTTGCCTGACCACCCGCTCTTCGAGTTATTTTTAGATGGTTCGCTTGATCGGCCATATTTAGTTAGTTCCTCTGCATTGCTCCCACCAGGGGTTTGATTTCGACAGCTTCTTCGTCATTTGTACGTTACGCCAGCGCCGGCCCTTTCCAGGGGCAGACGCGTTTTCCTTCTTGGTTGCGCGCTGAGGCACACTGTCACCTTGGATTAACGTCGATGACGAGGAATGTGACCCCTTCTTCAGTCCCTAAATAAGCGCTTTTAGAAATTCAGGCGCAATTCGGGTACTCTCATTATATATTTACAAATGGATCTAAGACTGATGCTGGAGTAGGGTGTGCCTTTGTTTTTGATCAACATACCTTCCGTTTACTGTGGCAATGCTCGATTTTTACCGCTGAAATTTCTAGTATTTATCAATCCGTTTTATATATTCGGCGGCACGACTTACGGCACTGTGTTGTTCGTACGGCCTATCTGAGTGCCTTTCATAGTATTAACGCGCTGTACAATTATCACCCTCTAGTAAAATGCATACATGACCTGCTCCACTCGCTTGGTGCCTCTGGCATCAGCGTCTCCTTCATGTAGATTCCAGGTCATGTGGGCATCTCAAGTAACGAGTCTGCCGACGCTGCTGGCAAATCGGCAATTTTACCGCCCAGAATTTTTATCTCGGTTGTTCCCTCTACTGATTTTTATGTTCTTTTACGACACACCATTCTCTCGCTTTGGTGCGATGAGTGGACGGCCCTCCGGAGGAACAAGTTGCGGGAGGTTAAACCTCTCAGGTCAGTCTGGGGTACCTATTCTCGTTCTTCTCGTCGGAAAGAGCTACTTTTAGCTCATTTACGAATAGCACATTGCCTTTTTAGTAATAGATTCCTACTCGGTGGTGATCCAACACCACTCTGTGAGCAGTGTGATGCGCCCTTATCGGTGCGTCACATTTTAACAGAGTGTTAAGCTTTAATTCCATTGTTCGTTCGTGTAGGTCTGCCTGTTTTGGCAGACGACGCGCATGCTGTAGAATGTCTTTTACGTTTTATCGGTCACATTGGTTTTAATTGGCGCATTTGATGCGTTGAGCGTCTTTTAGTTTTGTGATTTTATATTGTCCGTTTAATGTGGGGTTCTTCTCCTCTGGGGACATATGGCGCTCTAGTCTCTTGACTTCTACAGTTTCTGACACGTAGTTTAATCTTTTATTGTTTGATTTACCATGTTTTAGTGTGGTGGTTTTTAGACTTTGATGTGTTTTTTATTGTTTAGACTAAGCGGGTTTGTGTCGCGTATTTTAGTATCTATATTTTAAATTTTATTCGTTCTAAGGGCGCTGAAGACATTAGATGTTTAGCACCTTTAACCCCCATTTCATCCACTTCAGCACCATCAGATTATAGGCATTGTAGTTTAATTTTACCTCACGTATTCCATTCCTGCATCAATCTTTCATTTCTGATTAATGTTCGCCTTATTGTGTTTTTATCATCATTTTGCTCATGTATTTAGGTATGTTTGTAATAATCGCTTTCAATGTTTCCAGTTTTCCACTTTCAATCATTCAATTATAATTTTTTTCATCGTCATTCATTTATCGTATTTTCATTATGTTATGGCTATACATATTTCTATATTGCACATTACCTTTCAGTCTTGTTTTCAACACATTTGATTTCATATTGTTCATGTGTTTATTATCGTTATTATCATTATTATTAGGTATAAACAAAACTGTGCAGTCGATACCAAGTGGAACGATGCAGGTATATGGACACATCACTAATGACTTTCTGCGGTGGCTAATAACAATGTTTGAATTTCCACCCTTATTATTATTAGTAGTATTCGGTACAATCTCTTTGTTTTTCATTTAGAATATTTATGTTACCTGTAAACAGAATCTGTGTGTTCATCATTAGTGTTTCTTTTGATGTTCATATTATTGTGATGTATTTTAAATGTTCCTATTTCAATGCTGATTGCAACAATGTATCATACATGTTCATTTCATTTTGGTTCTTAATCCATTCTTTCGTCTTTCGTCTTTCAATTTACATTAGCTTGCTTTTCTTTAACAATTCAGATAGCAATAAGAATTTTTCTACCTGTAACCTCCACGTTCTTTTAACTCATTACTAGTTATTTTCTGCACTGATATAACAATGTGCGTATTTCCACATTATTATTAATATTATTAATATTATGTATAAACCATTGTTATTTCTTTAAGATATTTCTGTTATATGTAGGTAGAGTGTATATTCATCATCATTAGTGCCTCTGTTGATGTTTATGTTACTGCGTTTGATGTTAAATTTTATTTTTTCATGTTAATTACAACAATATATCACGTACATTCGTTTCATTTTGATCATTTTTTTATTCCTCTTATCTTTGCCCTTTCAATATCTGTTGCCTAGCTTTTCTCTCATAGGTTAGATAGCAATAGCAATTTTTTCTGTCTACAACCTCCACGTCCTTCTTACACATCACTGAAGATATTCGTCATCCCCCGTGGTCTACTGGTTCCATGCTAGCCTCTAGTTCCAGAGTTCCTGGGTTCAAGCCCGGAGGAAGGCGATCGGTTTTTTCGTTCGTAAAAATCCTTAGCATGGGTTCCTCCTGAAGGGAAGCAAGGCCGGTGGTCCCGTGTCGTAGATTTATGGCACGTAAAAGAATCTCAAGCCTGAAAAAAGGCATGTGAGTAAGATTTTCGGTCTTTCACGTCCAATATGGAATGGGCCGCTATAGACCAAAAGAGTTAAAGAGGGTCCATAAATAAAACTGAGTTTAATTTAATTTAACTAATTGCATTCTGGAGTAACCAAAAACATGGCGCACATTTCCACCTTTATTATTATTAGTAGTAGTATTATGCATAAACTCAATGTTTTTTCTTTAGGGTATTTCATTATATGAAAAAAGACTTTTATAAATTGATCATTAATGTTTCTGTTGATGTTCTTATTATTGTGATGCCATCTTAAATGTTCTTTTTTTCGACGTTAATTGCAGCAATATATCACACATATCCATTTCATTTTGGATATTATTTCATATCTCCTGTTTTTCCTCTTTCAATTTAGGTTAGTTAGCCTTTCTCTAACAATTGAGATGGCAACAGAATTTTTATTTGCCTTCAACTTCCACGTTCCTTTTACACATTATTAAAAATATATTGTAGTGACATATAACAATGTTTGCATTTCCAACTTTATTATTATTATTATTATTATTATTATTATTATTAGTAGTAGTAGTAGTAGTAGTAGTAGTAGTAGTAGTAGTAGTAGTAGTAGTAGTAGTAGTAGTAGTAGTAGTAGTAGTAGTGGTGGTGGTAGTATTAGTGGTGTAGTATGTACAAGCTCGTTGTTTTTTCTTTACGGTATTTCTGTTATATGTAGGTAGAGTTTGCATATTCATCATTAGTGTCTGTTAATGTACATATCATTGTGATGTGTCCCAAATTTTCTTTTTTCGGTGTTTATTGCAACAGTATATTCACATATACTCATTTCATTTTGATTCTTACTTCAATCTTCCTATCTTTTCCTTTTCAATTTCGATTAGCTAGCCTTTTCCTAACGGGTTAGACAGCAATAGGAGTTTGTGTGTCTATAATCTCCACGACCTTTTCACACATCACTTAAGATATTCTGCAGTGATCAACAGCAATATGCGCAACTCCATGTTTATTATTATTATTATTATTTATAAATTCATTTTTTTTCCTTTACGGAATTTCTTTTATATGTAAATAGGCTTGTACGTTCATCATTGGTGTTTCTATCGATGTTGATATGGTTGTGATGTCATCCTAAACTTTCTTATTTTTCATGTTTATTGCAAGGATGTATCATATATATATATATATATATATATATATATATTCATTTCATTTTGTCTCGCATTTCATTCCTTCTATATTTCCTCCTTAATTTAGTTTAGCTAGTTCCTCTTTAACCCTTTAGATAGCAACAGGAATTCGTTTTCTGCCGACAACCCTCACATAATTTTCCCTTGCCATTCATGTATGCGCGTGTCTACATATTTTTACAGTTCGGCTACAACATTGCTTAGATACACTTCCTTCCGCCAGGTATGTATCCTTATTCCTTTTTTATTTTTCGTAGATGGTGTCATCGCCGTCGTTCTCGACATGGTTATTTCTTGTTAGGTTTCCATTTCTTCTTCCGCCTCTTTCTTTATTTCTCCCAATTTGTCTTCATAATTTAGTTTCATCGTCTCCGCTAGTGTGTCATGTTCCTAATGGTATAAGTTCCTTTAAGCCCTAAATTCGTCAATCATTACTTAAGCTTTCCCTTATTTTGTTCAACGGGTCTCCCTTTATAGTGATTGACTTCCTTTCATCCCTTCTCCGTTTCTTTCTTTTGTTAGCATTCGTCTTGTTTCCAGTCCGCTTTGTTTTCGTCCTCCAGGTATCGCTAAACGACTTCCTCATTTCATTTCTATTTTGTCCTGCAGGGTATTACCTTTCTCGTTTAGCTCTATTGTCGAGTTTTCGCACCCCTTACTATCCTCGTCCTCTTGACCTCCACGATTTAGTGCTCATCCTTCAGGAGTAATCACTTTCACGATTTGCCGCTATTCCGGCGTTATCGTAGACCCTACCATGGCAGTCCTCCTTTTATATCACATGGCTTTTGATTATGCTTATTTATGCTGTAATAGTTTTCTCGCTTATTATCCTCATTTTGTATTTCTCAAGTACAGCGCGTATATATTTACTCAAAGGTTTAAGTTTTCCGCCCTTTTATAATCCGGATGATTTAACGTGATACTAGTGCCATCTCAGGACTGACGCGGTACAATTTCCTATTTCCCGCACTTTCTTAATCCGGCAGATTAACGCGACACTAGCGCCTAATCCCCTGGTGGCAGGATTATCGTTAATCCAAACTCTTATTCCGTATGTATTACTATCTATGTGTTACATTATTTCTCTACCCTCTATGATCCGTATGCGTCATTACCGATGTTTTAGACCTTCTATCGCTTATTAGTGGGTATACAAACTATTCTTACTAAAACTTATCTTTCTATCTACTTCATTTTAATCCAAATAAACTTTTGCACAAATAGCTGCATTTCACATTTGGTTATAAACACAAAGATAACAGCGACAGTGAGTGCTTAAGAAGGGGACGCTATATGCTGCCTTAAAATTCCATACTGTTTCCATTCAATCGCGAGAAGCAACTGAATGGTGAAATCACGGAAGAATTACCAAGTAATGAACAATTCGAACCATTAATAGCAATCTCTTGGAAATGGCTTATGCAATAAACACATTTTTTAAATATTTGTGTGTTTTAAAGAGATCTACATTCCTTAAATAGTACGCTTTCATCTATTGCTTAAAGTTTAAGAGTTATATAGTATTACACAAAATTACTCACGAATATAGAAGACTTTAAGGGCTATTCCCAAACAATTAAATTTCACATTTTATTTGTCATGTAAATATCTTTGATATGTGATACTTCATTCAAAATCGTTAGAGCCATTTCTTAGAAAATTAAAAAGTTCAAATTATCTTCAATGCAAAGGCTAGGCTTTTTATATTGGGATTATTTGAAAATCTTCATGTCCCATTTTTAGAATATATGAATCTAAATACTCAGTTTGATGTTTATCCCACTATACGTTTTTAAGTTATGGTGTTCACAAACACACGCAATGTTTTCTAAAAATGCCCTTTTTGAATTTAGGGGCCTCAAAACACGTATTTCCGGTGACATTTTGGTATGGGATTTTTTGGTGCAATGCAATACCTTCTCTACCTACTATGTACTTGGTAGGAAAAAATGGAATTCCCTCCTTACACAGTTTACCGTAACCACAACGCCTGCCAACATTTCTTCTATTAAAGAATCATTCCTTTAGACAAATATGGCTCTATAAGCTTCATCGCAACATAATAAAGCACACGCTGATTCTCAGTTGTGAATTGTTCTTGCCAAGATAAGGTAAATCAGTCATAGCATATTTTGAATGAATATCCTTGCTTGAGTATATGCAATTTTCAGCTAATCTTTAGTGTTTCAGAATATCTTTTGACTAATGCCACTGCTGCTTGAATGTATATGCAAAGCATTCATAAGATTTAATTTGCATTCGGTGTTTTAAATGACCTCCTTAGACCCTAGAGGTAAAGCCTCCAATATTCGTAAAGGTATAGGATATGAGATGTATCTTTTTATAATGACAAAATGCCACAAAAGTGAACAGACTCCCGGAAAGTGATAATTCTTTAGCCATTTGAGGCATATCATATGCAAAACACATTTTATTGACCCGCTTGGGCGTCTTATTGTTAATCTCTTTGGACATATCCAACATGCATCAAATTAGCAAATAATGGCGCATATGAGCTCTTGGACATAAGCTGCTAGAGCTACCTAGTATTCAACCAAAAGCCTTAGAGGAAACGGATAAAGGGAGAAATATATACATATCTATGCCTGAAAATCAGCTTCAAGTACGACTCCGCCTCGTTAGTGTGAAATGTAATACTTAAATTACCACACACTCTTATTCCAGTGCTAGGTGTTTAGGCATTTCATTTTTTTCTATGTTCTATTATTTTGTTATAGAAGTTCTATAATGCGTACCGTGAAACGTACAATTCTTTGTCGCTTTCCCCACGTAACCACATCAAATCAATAACGAAGACTTAAGGAAAAGCTTTCTGTAGTCAATAAAAATCTAAATGGCGATGATAGCAACATATATTGTTTTGCTAAAAATATTTTCTAACATATTATCAAAGAAAACCTATTAACGATTATTAATATTGGTTCATCGATTAATATGTTTATTTGCCCTGCACTATTGCGCAGTGGGGTAGAGCGTGGAGCTCTTATAGCCGGTAACGGAATTACGTGCGGCTTCGACTGGACCCACAGGGGTGTGAATTTTAAGTCCCGGTTATAGGACAGATGTGCGCACAGAAACGCAAGAGCCATAGATCCCGGCAGCGAAAGTCAACGTTCCGGCTGAGAAATGCATGATGCTGGCCACAATACCTCCAAATTTCGTTTGGATAATTGCCCACTTCTACCACGCGTAAGCGGACACGAGGTGGGCATTCGGGTTTTTCGGGCTATAGTGTCACGCCATTTTATTATAGCTATTGTTATTATTATTATTATTATTATTATTATTATTATTATTATTATTATTATTATTATTATTATTATTATTATTATTATTATTATTATTTGAATACCAAATATATCAGACACCTTTTAGGATGAGTTATGAAGTCGCGCTGTAAGAAAATCTTGCCTCTAACCGCATGGAAACAACGATTATGCCACACCGGAGTCGGTTAATGCTAGTTGCTGCGGCAGAGGTGACTGATCCAAGACATGACAACAGCGACGCTGGATTTTAGTTAGTTAAACTGTACTGTCCGTTCAGCGCTATTTTAGTTAGTGGATGGGCGAGCTCTTCCAAGCCTGTGGGGGTTTAGCTACTTGACGGAGACAGTATTTACTTAGTATGAGGCAAGTGAGAGGGAAATACGCGTGATAGTGAAAGGCTGTTGGCTATTTTCCACCATACGCGTCATAAGCAGCAGACGTTCAGCATACTGCGTACCCCTCCCATCAGTTATAGCTTTACCTAAGAGACAAGCCACCCTACCCCACTAGTTAAAACTTCACTGAACACACAGTACAAGTAGCATCATCTTAACTGTGAAATTTGCATTAGTGTTAATTGAATATAGAAGAGAAGAAAATAGAATATTATGTACATCCGGTATCCCTGTAAACTAACAGCGAATAACTGAGAATACATCATTACTGTACCGGAGTTAGAAAAGAAATAACGGATTTGTGTTACTGTGTTTTCTTCTCGTTTAATCTTACAGCTCCGAGACATAGTCGTGCTACGAATTTTGGTGGCAATAGCTTAACTGTTTAGCCGTTGTTAGCCCTGGTATACACCGAAATTCAGTTATTAAACAGTGTGTAAAAAGTAGGCTTCCTACTCATATCTCCGAGTTATTCATGGGAGCAACCTGTCCTCAATATTAATTGCATATACTCAATATTAAAATTGTATTCCCGCATGGCGAAGATGAGACAAGATTTTGCTGAAGGTATAAAGCGCCTAATTAACGCTGCTATGTGCGTCATTTTTCTAAAACATAAACGTGTTTTTCAAAGTTATTCAAGTTCAAAAACAAAAGTAGGCCAACTTAGAGTTTCTGCTTTATTACACATCTATAGAAACATTATTTATCTTTATTGCCAAAGAGATTCGAACGCATATATTATATTTCAGGGGCCCAGGTTTCCAATATGGCTTTACTTTTCTTGAATTGGCTCTACTTCTGGAGATATTTGCGATTTTAAATTTTAATTCAATGTCCCCATAGTTTCTGACTTTTCACTATCTGTTACGAAGTAATGCAACATAATTAGCTAATTACAGTACTTAATATGTTATTTTCGTGTTATTTGAGACACTAATCATGTGATTTGTGTTCAGGATACGCCTATGATATTGTTGTATCTTTATATTCATCAATTAATGTTAAGTTGCCACAAAACTGTAGCCATTTTAGCAAAACTGAGGTCACATTTGCATTCAGTAGCGCAAAGTAGTCCTAAAAGTACTTAAAACTCATTGAAAAAACAACAATGCTTACCAGTGTTATCATTAGATGTAAATTTATTAACAAATGCTGAGACATTATTGGTAGAATTTGTCACAAGACTCCTTCTCAAGTATATGTTAGCATGATGTTGTACAGATGCTTTCAAATGTTTTCCGGACCACGTGCAGTGGGGAGGAAAGAGTAAGTTGTTATCGAGCAGTTAACAGGAGCTGTCTCAAAGGTGTTTACCTGTTCTACGTGGTTGAAGGATGTAAGCTAAAGTGTTTCTGAATTTCAGTTTCGACAACAGCAACTTTACTATGACAGGGTTCTTTTATACTTTGCTGTAAAACAGTGAAAAAGTAAGGCCCCACTATTATTTAATACATTCCTATTTAGTTCATAGTTCATGAGGAGTATGACATAGATGGGGATGCAACAATGTTTTCTGTAGTAGGTGCACAACATGATTATATTATAGAAGATGTCTGATAACGTTATATATACCGAGCGGGATGGTTCTGGCGGTAAAATCTGTGGCCCGTATTGGGAGGTCATGGGTTTGATTCCCGTGGCCGACTTTCCTGAACCATGTTTTTTCGGGGTTTCCCCGGGTCGCTAGGCAAATGCTGGGAAGGATGATTAAGTTCCACGAATTTCCTGTCCCCCTATTTCACCTCCATTTTCATTTCACTTCACCTTTCAACCAATTGGCCCCTCTTAGGGTTGCACGTGTCGGCGGAAGGTCTGGGCGTGTGCATGGCAGGGAAAAAGATGCTCTGTGGAAAACTTCGTACCCCGAAATGGGGGGCGGTCTCCGGGTTCCCCCCGGGGCACAGTGGGGAGGGTAGCCGGCTGCAGCAATGTACATCCGGGGATTTAAATAATTAAAATTGTTGGGACTCTGCCTTCTACCTGTCGCTCTACTGATCCGGCCGGCCTCTGTCACCTATCAGCTCCACCCTCCCTTCCAGGGACGCCCCGTACGGGGCATAGGTACAAAAGATCTATGTAGGTCGACGTGTTAAGTCCCTCTCCGCGTTGAATCCTAATTTTAATCCTACAACACCATATGCAACAATCACGACTTCCTCTCCCCATTACAAATACTATACCTCATACATTATAGTATTAGTTTAAAAAGCACTATTATAAACATTTTCTTTAATCATGAATGAAATATCTTGCCTATAAAGGATTTCAAATGAAGGAACAGTTTAGCTACATTTCCAGTTCTTTGATTTCATGCAAGATACTGCAACGACATTCAGCTGTCCATATCATGTTGCTTTTATTTGCCATGAACTCATGTGCAAACGTTTGGTAGTTTCAAGCACTGGAACACGTAAATACAAAGAGACAGATATTTCGGGAATGTAAGTGCTTAGGGAAAACCTTGTTACATACAAATTGTATATTTTAACGAAATTCACGTAACTGCAAGTTTTTATCTGTCCCTTATATTTTTCCATTTACATATACATATAACGAGCCTAATATATCGCTTAATGCATCAGTTCTATTAAACTGAGAATAATCCGAAACATTTTATGATGGCAGTGAGAACCTCGGAAGAAACCTTACTCGGTAAATCACTTTGAACGATAAGATAATATTACATGTAACCCAATGTAACCAAGATAACAGAAAATGTTATCTAAATTTAACCAATGTAACAGAAAATATAACCTAAATATTACCAATATAACAGAAAATGTAACCTAAATATAATCAATGTAACATAAATGTAACCAGTGCAACAGAAAAGTAATGAATCTAACAGAAAATGTAGCCTAAATGTAGCAGAAAATGCGAAGTGAATGCAACCATTCTAACAGAAATATAAACTAAATATAATCAAAGTCCATTAAATATAATAAATATAAGGTTAGGTTAGCTTGCGTTGGGTTAGCAATGGATAGCTCAGATTAGTTTAGATGTACACAACAAAGAAATATCTTATCTTATAACGTGTCTTTAGATTTATACGGCCTTTACTGCCAGTCGGTTTAAATGAATGACGTCATTATTAGATCAACGAGCCCCTTGTCTCAAAGGGGAGGACTGCATATGTGTTGGACTTCATAAACAGGTTGATGCACTGCGGCGGTGAAGAATTGTTTCTCGCTTAGACATTTTGTTCGTTGCACGCGAAAGCGAAGTGACCACCGACCATAGAATTTACATGGTTGAGTGCTACCTCCGAACCGGAAGGATACGATGGGAAGTCTATCACTACGATATTGGCTGCTGTGAATGATTTTCTCCGTTTTTGCCCAGATTTTCATCAAGTCCCGAGACAAAACATGATAAAAAGAGTTCGTTTTTGTTAATAATACAAGAGAAACAACTAATATTTAAAACGTTTATAAACATTTTTTCATTAGTTTTTTTCTTAAAAAGTTGTGCCATTAAAGTCAAGCACTTCACACTACAAAAACCCTCCAATTATTTGAGTTATCTATCAGAATACATGCTGAGATTACGAGTTTCCGAGACGCAAGCTAAAGAAGCTCCAAATGTAAATATTGGTGAGGTACAAGTCCCAATTCACTAAGTGGCCTCGAAATTGTTGACATCCACCCCTTCCACTCATCTTTCGCTAGTCCTCTCCCGGAGGCAATAATATCAAGCGCAATAATATCGTGGTTGAGTAGTACATCACAATACGCACTTACACTGCTTTCTATCACTAAATGAACGCTAAATTGTTCCTATAAGCTTTCTCGTACATCTTCAAGTGCTGGCTCTCCCTACCATCTCATCTAGTATTCGCATGGTGGTCATGTTGAGCAATTTTTGCGCCAAATTGCCCTTAACTATCCTATTTGCGTATTTTAGGTACATATATTATGCCTACGCTATGGAGCTGTGTGTTTTCTAATGATATACCTCGGCGAGAACGAAAACGATTTTATAGTCCAGTGACTAAATTTTGGCTGCACAATGCGTATGTGCTATGCCAATGTAACAGACACGTGCTACTTAAATCAAAGCCACTAAAGCTATTTGCGTTAAAATAAAAAATCATAGTGTCCTTGTAAAGGATAGTTTGTGTTCAGCGGATTTTATATACATCATCGCCTAGCATACTTAAATGATGTCTGACTCGGGTATGAGATTTTGTGTTTCCCTATTCTAGGGATGTTATTTATGCCATTGATGTCGAAACGCGCGCTGGAAATTTTCCAAGCTGTTTTTTATTCAGCAGGCATTAAATCGTGTGTTAACATGAAATTTCTACGTGGAAGCTTTGAAATGAATGCAGTCCTTCTACTAAAACTTATTAGTGAGAATCGAAAATATCTCTCTCCACGTACATATCTTCTTCTTCCTTGTTCACCCTCCCCGTTGCTGGTGCTTACAGCCAGGACTTGCAAGCGGGTACCTGAAGTCAGATGCCTGTCGCGGAGCACAAACTATGGATCAGAGAGGACAGCAGGATGGTTGATCAGCCCGAAGCCTGGTATGAGAACCTGGAAAGAGATGATATGCAATGGTGGTGAAATGAATGAAGGGAAAGGTGATGGAACAATGGTGGAATGAATGGCGGGGGAAGCCGGAGAACCTGGAGAAAAACCCGCCCAGACGCCGCTTTGTCCACCACAAATCCGACATGCTGTTCCCTGGGATTGAACCCCGGCCACCTTGGCGAGAGGCAAGCAGTCTAGCCACTCGGCCAAAGCGCCGCCCTCTCCACGTATCTTCCTCTCACAAATACACACCAGAAAAGCTGCGTTGTGTTTAATATTAAACCTAGACAAAAAAGAAACTTATTAACTATCATTCTGTTTTTACTGTTCTCAGTAGACTAGTTACATGTGAATTATAAATAATGTTTATATTCAGGGCGCCACTAAGTTTCGTTTAAAACAAGTATGTGCTGTATTAATCTAACACAGAGCTAAGAAGAGCACAACATTGGAAGAAACAAATAAATATAGAAACGTTATGGACCCGTCCATGCTTGCGCCCGTCGGTATCCAAATATGCTTGCGCTTCGGGTCTCCACCCTATTCCCTCAGCGGGATCTCCCAGGGGTCACGATGGAAGCACAAAAAGCCGTTTCGGCCTACTTGCTGTGCTCTACCCCAGTTTCGGTGCTCCTCTATAATATGTACCTGTACATTTACGTTTAGCAAATGAATGAAAGGGTAAAAAAGAGAAGCTGTAATGAAATAAAGCAGGTCATAAACAGAAATTTTAACAAAATGAAGGTTTAGGCATTGGCTATTCGCTTTTATGTTTTCTTGGGTTAATGCAACGGGAATATATATTATTCAAGAAATACTTGAAACCTTTTCAAAACTTACAATATAGGTAATATGGGACTGTATTTGTGGCTAAACGGGCTTATGACCGTGAATATTCCAAAATGGTCATGGTATGTAAGGACGTGAGGTTCACAACTTGTTGAAAGAATGAAAAACATATAGTATCATCTCTGGGTTTGTCCTGTAAACAGGAACTCTGAAGAGCAATGTCACTAAAATCAGAAGTCACCCGATGTCGCATTGCGGATGCGTGGGAAGGTGGTCTATCTACCACTCAAAAAGAAAACGCAGTTGAGAGGGGAAATGACTGTGTTCTTTACTGGAACCGCTGTTCCAAGAAGGAGAAGATGGATTAAAAACACGAAGGAAATTTGGTAGACCAACAGCTACCACTGTGGAATTATGCAGCATTCAAGAGACAGTACTTTGGTCCTGCTACATTCGTGGTAAGGCACATTGGTCTTCAGGTGTCACCTTCAGTGGTGGGAATGCGTAATCACGTTGCCGGTATCCATAACAGGAAGTCAACTCGAAAAGAGCAGCTCATAGAAGAGGATCAAGCTGCTCGTGTGGGATTTGCTCTCCAGTTTCTCCCAATGCTAGATGAATTTTGTGATAATGAAGTATGGACCAATGAAGAAGTGTTCTCGCCTGTCGAAGAGAGAAGAATGGTAGTTTCACCGTCGTTTTCTGCGGCTGAATGTCTGCTGCCGGTGTGTATGCGTTAGTTCGGGTTCGTGCTATATATCCCACAGAAGACCTGTACTTCATTAACTATGTCCGTGATAAAAGCACCGTTCACGCTTCCAGAATAACCAAGGATTAGATGGTAGAGCATTCGGAAATTTTTCCTCTTCTGTTACCTTCTAAATCGCCAGATCTAAGTTTGATACAGCATATTTAGGTTATTACGGTCAGTTATTGGGACTGCAGAGCAGAAAGAACTCCCGAAAGCATCGGAGAACGTGTTCAGTAAGCGTCTGGGTGCTTGCGGAGATGACCTCACATAAGCGAGTCACTCGTCGCTTCTATTCCAGAAGGCTTAATGCTCTTTTGCATGTGAATGGCTGGTGGGCTAGCTATTAAAGTTGGAAGTGAAGGAGTTATTGTCTAATCAGAGTCCTTTGAGACAGCGGT
Source organism: Deroplatys truncata (assembly GCA_030765065.1). Lineage (NCBI taxonomy): Eukaryota > Metazoa > Arthropoda > Insecta > Mantodea > Mantidae > Deroplatys > Deroplatys truncata. Next base: position 401,128,435 of record CM060990.1, on the reverse strand, counting down.
AGGTGCAGGTAGAAACTGATTAGTCGCGGCAAAGTCGCATTCGTGTGGCGGCTCTTTGTTATTGCTACCGTACGTCTCGCGAATTCTTACCTCCCCTTTCCACCGCCTCAAAAGCCTCTGAATAGACTATATCTTTCTCTACCTATATAATCGCACTTCGCTATTGACACTAGCATTTCTTTCTTTCCTTTACATGTCTGTTTGCCTGCCTGCATGTATGTATGTATGTATGTATGTATGTATTATGTATGTATGTATGTATGTATGAATGCACGCATGCATGTATGCAGGTATGTATGTATTTTATGTATGTATGTGCGTATGTATGTATGTAAACTGTTCTGTGTCAAATAAAAGAGAAATATTCAGAAATTAGATGGAGTTATTTTAATAATATATAAAGGTGTTTGGAGCAATAACACAGAGATTTATGCAGTCTGTTGCATCTTTACTCCTGCTAAGCGTAAATATATTCAATTTTTTAACAAAAGTTGATGTTTGAACTGCCGGGCTTCGTAGGCGTGGTCGTTGGAGAACATGGCTTCGGCGCTATGTCACAGCTGAGGAGCGCGGGTTGGAGTCCCGCCATGGTCATGGGAGTTTGTGTTTGTGTCTGTGTGTTGTATATGTGTAACAGTAATTGCGGTAATAAGCGGTAAAAAGTAAACCGCAGAAAACATGGTAATAATAAACTGAGAAAACAGCAAGATTAAAAAACTAAATATATCGGACTTATTTATTATGAACATAGAATTAAAATTCTAAGTGAGCATCTACAGTCTAATACCCGTTTTACAATTACCATTTGTTTAGTGAATAATGTAATATTTGGAGGACTTTGATTGCAAACATTAAACGTATATACAAACTTATCTAAGTCAGACCGGTTACCTTAAAACATATGGATGTTGTCAGAAACAGCCAGAAAACAGAACTTTAGGGGAAACTTAAAGTTTAGTGTAATGCAGATAAAACAAATATTGGAATACGCTTTAAGAAACGAGTCATAATGCAATCGCGCTTCAACCTCAATATGTTACGAGCTACATTGGAACTTTCCGCACCCCTGCTTGCCTATCACCGTGGAAATCTTAACCGCTTTATCTAATCTTACAGCTTCAATAGTAGATTAGTTCGTAATTAATTTAAAATAGGTTTCTTCAGAACAGAGTCGTTTCAAATTAGGAAACAGTTTAGCGCATTAACTATTTGGAATTCATCTAATTTTTGTTTCCAGATTTTCATACTCTAACTTAAATATTCTTTTGGTAACTGAAAAAGCCTCATAAATGGAAGTTTCTTATTTTTCACTAAAGATTGTCTAACCTGTGTCAGCGGACATATAAATGTATACCCAAAATAATAAGTAAACATCTCCTACTGTCCGCCTTTACGTGAACTAGCTCATACTGTAATCATTATGACATATTTGTTAGGATTATTGTTATTATTATTATTTGCCGAAAAGCTTAAGAACGATATATAATTTTTCTATTCGTGCTTTCAAAATCTAATTTAAATATAATTAACGTAACTGATTGCGCCAGCTGTGTGTAAACCTTATATTTCGCACCTAAAGTTGTCTGTTCTGTGTCAGTGGACATATAGCATCTTATTATTATTATGATTATTATTAGTATTAGTATTATTATTACTATTATTATTATTATTATTATTATTATTATTATTATTATTATTATTATTATTATTTAACGGATTACCCTCCCCATTGTAGGGACTTACACCCCCAAGAACTTACGAACCAGTGCCTTGGGTCAGTAGCCTGTGGAGGGGGCAAGCAAACTCTGGATCATAGCATAACCAGAATGGGTGATCAGCCCAATATCTGGTATGGCGGCAAAGAAGGAAATTAAATGTAGTGATGAAAGGGATGATAGGAAAACACGTGGCCCAAATTATCCAAACCAGCATTTGCCTAGCAACATTCGGTCAAATTGGTTGGTCACGGAACATTGGACCCTGGACCCCCGAATGCGGGTCAAAGAAGATACTGCCTGAGCTGTCCCGCTCGGTGGACATGTAACATCCACATCCAAAATTTATATCCGTAAAGTAGCCGAAAGCAAGTTTATTATTATTATTATTATTATTATTATCATCATCATTATTATTGCTGTTGTTTCTTAAAGAAAAACAATATATGTATTATTTTTTTTAAAGACTTGTTTGACACTTTTCTTAAACATCATTAGCACTGCCACAAAATATGCAATAATGCTTATTTAAACACGTACAGAAAGAATGTTCTAATTTATTTCGCTTGGATAGAATTAAGTATATAATAAAATATTTAGTTTCCTCCCCCCTCAACCTAAGTATGAAGAATATCCGCAAAGGAAATAAACGTTGAGATAACACTGTCCCCGGGCCAGGCTCGAATAGTTGATACGAAAGCTCTTCTCCCCTTTCCCTTACAACCCTCTCAACTATCGCAAAAAAAAAAGATTGACGCACTCTGTACAGCGCCTAATGCACTTGCCCTTTTTCAAACAAGACATCGAGGAAAGCAGACAGTTCTGAAGCGTGTAATCCTGCCAACTCCGGCTGGTTATTACTTTCTGTTCCTTTCTTCTTCTTTTTTTAAGACTGAAAGATCTCTACTTCCGCATTCGAATAACTCCTTCATTGGTTCTCATACATACTGTGCCAAATATCTCAGCATGAGAAAATTTGAATTTCCAGCAGCAGAAAGCAAACATTGTACACAGTCGTGAGTTCCACCACACCGTCATGGAAACCATCTTTTATTGAACAAATACGAAGTTGCCAGTGGCTTTTCAAGGTTGGGGCACTCTGAAGTTAAAATACGGAGACAATAAAATATTCTAAGGAACAAAGAGAACAAAGTATATGCATTTAAAAATAAATAACAATACTACTACTACTACTATACTACTACTACTACTACTACTACTACTACTACTACTACTACTACTACTACTACTACTACTACTACTACTACTACTAATAATAATAATAATAATAATAATAATAATAATAATAATAATAATAATAATAATAATAATAAATTTTAAAACTGAGCTGCTATATAAGTCTACCGAACACGTACTAACCTGCATGAGAAACGATGACAAATTTGGAGAACTCCAACCACAAGGAACAAAGCAATTATATTCTCTCGTACACAAATACAATGCGCCTATCTTGTCTTTCCACGAACAAGTCTATAACTCGTTCCACAAACATCGGATCACTGGATAATTCTCCAAGCAGTGATTTTTCAATTGCCAACGTGCTCAAGCACGACAGTCCAGTGTTAGACATTGAATTACTTATAGAATTCTCCACTGTTTTAGGAGTACCCATGCGCCGCTCTCTGCTTGCTGTAGTTAAGGGTAGGGTCAAAACCAAACGCAGTAACTTTGTTGCTTCCTCATAAATCGAATTTAAATCATAGTTAATAATGTATTTTAGGAGTTTTTGTGGAGATATGTGTTTTATCTCATCAGCGTAAATGTTACACAGTTCATTTTCAAGTTGTTCTTTGCTAAAAAAAGGCATATTGCTCTAATAACAGAAGCAGTTTCAGCTTTAGGAATCCGTTTTGGTAGTCCGGGAAAGACTTTTCGTTCAACAATTCAGCAAATTGAATTTGAGGAAAATCTTGAAATATTCTTTCCATTTGAACAACTTGTGAATCTAGTATCTCGTAAGTTAATACACTCAGGCTTGTCTTCTGATTATCGCAGAATGCTAATTAGCATTCAAAATGAAGCTCCATTTAATGCATTCGTCAACAAAGGCTTCTGTTCTTAGCTGTTGAATGTTTCTCAACACAGTTCTTATTTCGTTGTGGGATGCAGTTGTCCTGACAGTGGCTTTTGACTAGGGAAAATTAAAGAGACGATCAACATAAACAAACCATGATCGGTATAGGTAAAGCAAGTAGACAAACGCAGTATCATCCATCCGTCTTTTCAATTTCATAGCACCGTTCAACAACTCTGGGCCCCACTGAAAGACGATATCCTCAATGTCATAACTTAAAACACATATAGATCTGAAAAATGTTTTGATAATGTTGAAACTGCTCTGAAAGGAAAGTTCCAGCGAGTATTGCTTGCATGTGGCAATTTGAATCCTTTTTCAGTTAGCAATACAGTTCATTTTGAAGACTTGCTGAACAAAAGAACGAAATTCAGTAAGATCGCTTACAAATGCAGGTACGCAGGAGGGATATAATAGTTGATTTTAGAGGGATATAATAGTACCAAATTTAATTGGTGTGCGTATTAATGAATAAATAGAGCATGTGGACAAAACTGCTTCACCAGTTGTTGTAATACCTCCAGGGGCTCACTATATGTGAGTACGAGTGTGACGAACCATTGATCTCGAGCCATTCATCCCCATCGTCATCCCTCCACCCTCGTCCGGTCGAAGTGGGTTCGTCCTCGTGACAGGGTACACAAGGTAGGCTTTCGTGTGTTCTTTGAATTTTGTTCCATGCAGACCCTCGCCATCGTTTCTTTCTTCTCTAGTGCATTCACGAACATTGCGCACAACAACCCTTCACAAATCTCTTTTCCTTCCTCGCCGGCCTACCTTGCGTGCGAAACGCCCACACACTTTTGGTTTATTCTCCGATTTTCTTTATTTTAATCCTCTGTGGACAAGGCCGGACGGATACCCGCGCACTGGCTGCGCAGCTGGGTCGGTGGGTAATGGCGTCATCCCCACCACACGGGGTCGTCATGTAGAGTGTGTGTTCGTATCCGCTGTTCAACCGCAGTCCCGGAGGGGCCATTGCATGAGCTGCTGACACCTCATGGCCATTGGGTCCCTCTGTCTATGTTCTGGGAGGTGGGACCCTGGGGTGAGACTGGTATAGATAGGCCACTCACCCAAGCCAGGGTAACGTCCAGGAAGTTAGAGCCTGAGGTAGGAGACGGTAGCAATGGTGGAGGATTTCTTTCGCTATGGAGCCTCTTTCTCCATAATTACTAACAAGCGCCGAAAGGTTTGGTAACTGAAGTAGCACCACCCACATGTGGTTGTTACTTAGTCATTACGCGAACAGAGGAAGGACAATCTTTCGAAAAGGTGAACCCTTTTATAATACAGAAGATCATTGACTCCATTGCTGGTTCGGTTCAATAAGGCACTAGATTTTGAAAAGGTTCATTATTGGTACAAATCAAGTCCGATCCAAAAAGTAAGACTTTGTTACGCGCTACGCTTCTCCACGGTTATGCCATCCGTGCTGAGAAGCACCGCACCTTGAATTCCTGTCGAGTCGTCGTTATCATGCATAGCCACCATGGTATATCGGACGATGACCTGGTCGAATATTTTTCAGAACAAAAGGTGACAGCAGTTCGAGTGCAGGACGAACGCGACGGAGTGTTGGTACCCACTCGTAACCTGTTTATAACTTTCGATGGCTTCGATCTGCCCACGAGTATTTCAGCAGGGTACGAACGTATTGCAGTGAGGCCCTATATTCCTAGGCCTCTGAGTTGTTTTAAATGCCAAAGATTTGGGCATACGCAAGACTCTTATAAGAGTGCCGCTTCCATCTGTGCCTCTTGTACTCAGCCCTCACATGATGGTACCTGTTCATCAACCCCCTCTGCGTTAATTGCAAAGGGTCTCATTCTGCAACATTTGCCGACTGTCCGAGGTACATGGACGAGAAGGCGATCCAGGAGATCCGGATAAAGGAGAAACTCTTCTATGCTGAAGCCCGGAGGCGTTACCATACGCGCCAACGTGTGCTCCTGCGATCGGCTACATTCAGCTCTGTTGTTGCCTCGCCAGTACCCCGGAAGGATGCCGAAACATAGAACTGGACCGTAACTGCCCTGACCGCAACTACCATCCGGCCGTCCATCTCTGGCACAGTTATCAAGCCAGTTAATGCTGGTCCTAAAGTGCTGAATTCACAAGGCACTGAGAATTTTGTTTTCTGTTTGCTCCGCCTATTCACATCCATTATCCCTCCTCGCTAACGCGGACATTCGAGATCACCATTTCTTCTGTTGGGAGATTTTAATGCCCATCACTCACTGTGGAGTTCGCCTAGGACTTGTGCAAGGGGAACGCTTCTTTCCGCCATTATTGCTCAGTTCAACCTCCCCATTCCCAATACAGGTGAGGCTGCTTTTCTTTCTGGTTCTTCTGGTATATTCTCTCACTTGGAACTTGCCGTTTGCTCACACAAGCTTGTCGTCTGTAGTGAAACTCCCAAGGGGCCCAGTTTATGTGAGTACGGGACTGGCGTACCCGGGTGGTCCGAGACTCATATCGCCATTATCCTCCCTCCAACCTCGTCTGGTCGAGGTGGGTTCGTCCCCGTGACCGGGGAACTCAATGTGAGCTCTCGTGCGTTCCTTGTATTTCGTTCCATTCCCACCCACGCCATCGTTTCTTTCTTCTCTAGTCTGTTTCCGACTATATCGCACCACGACCACTTGCACATACCTTTTTCACCTGGTCGGCCTACTTTGCGTGCGAAAGGCCCACACACTTTTTGGTTTATTTACGCATTTTTTCTTTTAATCCTCCGTGGACACAGCCTGATGGATACACGTGCTCTGAATGCGCAGATGGGTGGGTGTGTAATGGCGTCATCCCCAACATTCAGGGTCGTCATGTAGGGTGTGTGTTCATATCCGCTGTTCAACTGCATTCCCGCGGGGGGCATTGAATGAGACGCTGACTTCCCACGGTCATTGGGTCCCTCTGTCTATGTTCTGGGAGGTGTGACCCTGGGGTGAGACTGGTATAGATAGGCCACTTACCCAAGGCGGGGTAGTGCCCGGGAAGTCACAGCCCGAGGTCGGAGACGGTTGCAATGGTGAAGGATTTCCTACGCTATGGAACCCTCTTTCTCCATTACTAACAAGGGCCGAAAAGTATTTGTAACAACAGTAGCACCATCGACATCTGGTTGTTACTTGTTCATTACTAGAACAGAAGAAGGACAAAGTTTTGAAAAGGTTAACCCTTTTAATATTCAGGCGGTCATTGACGCTATTTCTGGTGCGGTTCAGTCCTGCACTCGTCTTCGGAATGGTTCATTGTTGGTGCAATCCAAGTCCGAACAACGAAGTAAGCCCATGTTCCGCGCCAAGCTTCTCCACGGTTATCCCATCCGTGTTGGGAAGCACAGCACCTGTAATTTGTGTCCGGGCGCCGTCACCAGGCATAGCCTTGATGGTATATCGGATGATGACCTAGTCGAATATCTTTCATTACAAAAGGTGACAGCCTTTCATCAAGTGCAGCCTATACGCGACGGAGTGTTGGTACCCTGCTTATAAGTTTCGATGGCGTCGATCAGACCACGAGTATCTCAGCAGGATAAGAACGTAATGCTGCAAGGCCCTATATCTCTAGACCTCTGCGTTGTTTTAAATGCCAACATTTGGGGATACGCAAGTCTCTTGTAAGAGTGCCGTTTCTATCTGTGCCTCTTGTAGTCAGCGCTCACATGATGGTACCTATTCATCCGCCCCCGTCTGCGTTAATTGCAAAGGGTCTCATTCTGCATCAATTGCCGAATGTCCGCGGTACTTGGACAAGAAGGCGATCCAGGAGATCCGGATAAAGATGAAACTCTCCTTCTCTGAAGCCTGGAGGCATTACCATGCGCGCCAACCTGCACTTCTGCGATCGGGTACTTTCAGCTCTGTTGTTGCCTTGCCAGTACAGATCTCCGTCCTCAATACAGGTAAGCCTACTTTTCTTTCTGATTCTTCTGTACATTCTCTCACTTGGACTTTGCCGTTTGCTCAATCCATCTTGCTTGACGTCTGCAGTGGAACGTTATCGCTGACACCTACTCCAGCGATCATTACCCATGCATTTTGTCTCTTCTGTCTCACCACGTCAATCGTTTCAGAGAACCTACTTGGATATTCAAAAAATCAGACAGGACACTGTATTCCAACCTCGTGTGTTTTGAGGACCAGCCCTTTACTGACGTTAACCAAATGGTGCAGCGCCTTACCTCTACGATTCTATCTGCCGCCGAGTGCACATTCGCCGGTCATCCTCACACTCTCGGCGTATTCCTGTTCCGTGGTGGACCGAGTACTGTCGGGAAGCCGTTCATGCGTTTAGGGTGTTTCGGCGACACCCTACGATTGATATTTTGGTTATTTTTAAACAATCACGCGCCAGGGCACGTCGCATTACTCGGGATAGCAAGAAGGCGTCCTGGACTCGCTTTGTCGAGTCTTTTAAATGCATCACGCGTTCTGCTGTTGTTTGGGGTATATTTCGTCGCTTCTCCGGTAAAGTGTCGAATTGTACTGTGTCTGGCCTTCAGATTTCTAATGCTACCATAGTGGATCCGGCTGCCATTGCTAACACTCTGGGTGCTGCTTTGAGGCGGCTTCCATTTCTGACCATTTTTCCGTCGGTTTTCGCAATCATAAAAACCGGGTGGATTCCGTGACCTATAGTTTTCGGCCTCCTAATCCGGAGTGTTATAACGACCTTTTCCCAATGAGGGAGCTGAAGCACGCCCTCCATTTCGCTAGGCACTCCGCTCCTGGGCCGGGCGGCATTCATGTCTTTATGTTACAGAACCGCCCTTTGATCATGCGCTTCCTCACCTTGCAAATGCAACTGGTGAGGGGGAGAGGGCGGCAGCTGGAAGGTAGTTGGCGATCCTTACAAGACTTGTGTCTCAGAAACTTCTAGCGAACGCTCAGTGCGGATTTTTTCGCCATTGGTCTACCGTCGACAACCTAGTGTCTCAGCCGACGTACTTTAGGAAGGGCTTTCTGAGAAAGTGACAAAATGTGGCTGTTTTTGTACCTGGATAAACGCTATGACTCTTGTTGGAGGGGCGGCATTTTACGTACACTCCACGCATGGAGTATACGCGGTCGTCTTCCCATATATCTTCGGGAGTAAATGACGGATCGCGTCTTTCGTGTACGCGTGGGTTCGGTTTTATCTAAGCGCTTTATTCAAGAGAATGGTGTACCGCAGGGCTCTGTACTCAGTGTCACCCTTTTTGCGATTGCTATCAACCCATTTGTTGATTGTATTCCACCTGGCATTTTATCGGCTCTTTTCCTTGACGATTTTGCGATTTATTGCAGTTCACGGCGGACCTGTCTGCTCAAACGCCGTCTACAGAGCTGTGTCGACCGTCTCTACGCCTGGAGTGACGCCAATGGCTTTAGTTTCTCCGCCGAGAGATCAGTCTGAACAATTTCTGGCACAGGAAGATTTTTCCTCCGCCCTCTCTCCATCTTGTGCCCGGGATGCTTCCATTTGCAGACGAGGTGAAATTTTTGGGGTTCATATTTGATCAAAAGCTGAGCTGGACCTCGCACATTTCGTTTTTAAAAGCAAAGTGTGACAGTTCTCTTAATCTTTTACTTGTTTTAAGTGGCACATCCTGGGCAGCTGATCGCACCATCATTCTGCGTCTTTATCGCTCCTTGGTCCGACCCAAGCTTGATTACGGGTACAGCGTTCAGCGTTTTTAGAACTTCAGGCGCAATGGATCTGATGGATCAAAAATGATTTTGGAGTGCGGTGTGCCTTTGTTTTTTGTCAAAATAGTTTTACCTTTCGTTTACCGGGACAATGTTCGATTTTACCGCCGAACCTTTTAGTATTTATCAGTCCATTTTATACATCCAGCGACACGACTTACGGCGCTGTCTTGTTTGCATGGACTGTCTGAGCGCCCTCAGAGTATTAACGCGCTGTACAATTACCAACCACTCGTGCAGCGCATACATGCTCTGCTCCACTCGTTCGGTGCTAATGGTATCAGCGTCTCCTTCGTGTGGATTCCAGGTCATGTGTGCATCTCAGGTAACTAGCCTACTGAGGCCGCTGCAAAATCGGCGCTTTTGTCACACAAAAGATTTACCTGTGTTGCACCCTCCTCACATGAGGAGGGGAGTTCTTCTCCCCTGGGGACAATGTCGCTCTAGTCCTCTGACTTCTATATTTGGTGACACGTAGTTTAACCTTTTATTGTTTTATCTACCATGTTTTAGTGTGCTGTTCTTTAAACTCCGATAACCTGGTTTTTAATGTTTTAGATTAAGCGGGATTTTTCCCGCATTGTTTTTGTATTTTAAATTTTATACGTTATAAGGGCGCTGATGACCTTAGCTGTTTAGCGCCCTTAACACCAAAGTCATCATCAAGCAGGGGAACGTCGTCGCTGACACCAACCCCTGCATCGTGTCTCTTCTGTCTCATCACGTCTAGCATTCCAGATCACCTAAACCTCGCAACTCAGCAAAGTCGACTGGAGACTGTATTCCAGCCTCGTGTCTTTTGTGAATCAGCCCTTCACTGACGTTAACCAAATGATGCAGCACCTTACATCGACGATCCTATCTGCCGCCGAACGCACAATTCCTTGTTCGTCCTCCCACAATTCCTTGTTCGGCGTATTCCTGTTCCCTGGTGGAGCGAGGACTGTCAAAACGCCTTCGTGCCCATAATGCTGCGCCTAGGGTATTTCGGCGACACCCTACACTTGACAATTTGGTTGCTTTTAAACAATGGAGCGACAGGGTATGTCGCATTATTCAGGATAGCAAAAAGGCATCTTGGAATCGATTTTGTCGAGTCTTTTTATCGCTTCAATCCTTCCTCTGTTGTTTGGAATAAACTGCGTCGCTTCTCGGGTAACGTGTCGCATTATACTGTGTCTGGCCTTCAGGTTTCCAAAGCCACCACAGTGGATCCAGCTGTCATTGTTATCATTCTGGGTGCTGCCTTTGAGGCGTTTTCCAGTTCTCACCATTATTCCGCCGGCTTTCGCACTCTCCACGACAGGCTGGATTCCGTGACCTATAGTTTCGGTCTGTTAATCGGGAGTGTTATAAAGCACTTTTCACAATGACGGAGCTGGAGCACGCCCTCCTTTTATCTAGCTACTCTGCTCCTGGACCGGATAGCACTCATGTCCTGATGTTAAAGAATCTTTCAGCCGACAGTAAGCTCTTTCTCTTACAGGTCTATAACCGTATTTGGCAAGACGGCGTGTTTACTTCAGTTTTGCGCGAAGCCACCATTGTCCCTATACCTAAGCCTGGGAAGGATCGCCAACTCCTTCCAGCTACCGCCCTATCTCGCTCACTAGTAGCATTTGCAAGGTGATGGAGCACATGATCAACGGGCGGCTGATATGGTGGCTCGAGTCTCAGAAACTTCTAGCGAACGCTCAGTGCGGATGTCGTCGCAATCGCTCTACCGTTGACCATCTGGTGTCTCTGTCGACGCATATTATGAATGGATTTCAGAGAAAATGTCAAACAGTGGCTGTGCTTTTTGACCTGGAGAAAGCTTATGACACTTGTTGGAAGGGCGGCATTTTACGTACACTCCACACACGGAATTTACGCGGTCGTCTTTCCATATTTCTTCGGGAGATTATGACGGATCGTGTCTTTCGTGTACGTCTGTGGTTTTATCTAGTCGTTTTATTTAAGAGAACGGTGTATCGCAAGGCTCTGTACTCAGCGTCACACCTTTTTGCGATTGCTATCAACGCCATTGTTGATTGTATTCCACCTGGTATTTCATCGTCCCTTTTCGTTGACGATTTTACCCTTTATTGCACTTCATGGCGGACATGTCTGCTCGAACGCCGTCTCCAGACCCGTATCGACCGCCTCTATGCTTGGAGTAACGCCAAAAGCTTTACTTTCTCCGGCGAGGTATCGCTCTGTGTAAATTTCTTGCGCCGGAAGGCTTTCCCTTCGCCCTTTCCCCATCTTGGGCCGCATCGTCTTCCATTTGCAGACGAGGTGAAAATTTTGGGGTTGATCCTATATCGATAGCTGATGTGGTCTTCGCACATTTCGTTTTTAAGTGCAAAGTGTGGCCGTTCTCTTAATGTTTAACGTGCTTTAAGTGGCACCTTCTGGGGAGCTAATAGGACCGCCCTTCTGCGTCTTTATCGCTCTTTGGTCCGATCCAAGCTTGATTACGGGTGCATTGTTTATTCATCGGCTTGTCCATCTGTGTCGCTTGCATGCCATTCACCATCATGGTATAAGAATCGCTACAGGGGCCTTTCCAATCAGCACTGTACCCAGCTCCTATGCTGAAGCTGTGAGATGCTTTTGTGCAGCCATGCCTTTCGACTCTCACGCTTGCCAGACCACCCGTCCTTCGAGTTATTTTTCGAGGATTCGCTTGATCGGCAATATCTAGTTAGCTCCTCTGCATTGCTTCCCCCAGGGTTTCGATTTCGCCAGCTTCTTCGGCATTTGGACGGTACGCCAGCGCTGACATTTCCCAGGGGGGCAACGCGGTTTCCTCCTTGGTTGCGCGCTGAGGCCCATTTTCCCCCTGTGTTAACGTTGATGCCGAAGCATGAGACCCCTTCTTTAGCCCTTAGATTCGCCATATTAAAACTTAAGGCGCGATTCGGAGACTTTTATTTTATCTATACCGATGCGTCTACGACGGATGTTGGAGTAGGGGGTACATTTATCGATGGTCAAAGTAGTTTAATCTTTTGTTTACTGGGGCAATACTCGATTTTTACCGCCGAACGTTTTAGTGTTTACCAATCTCTCTTATACATCCAGCGGCACGACTTAGGGCACTGTGTTGCTTCTTCAGACTCTCTGAGTGCTCTTGAAAGTATTTGCGCGCTATAAACTCACCGCCCGTCTCGTACAGCGCATTCATGACCAGCTCCACTCGCTTGGTGCCTCTGGCATCAGCGTCTTCTTCGTGTGGATTCCAGGTCATGTGGGCATCTCAGGGAGCGAGTCTACCGACGCCACTGCCAGATCGGCGCTTTTATCACCCAGATTTTTAGCTCTGTTGTTCGCTCCACAGATTTGTCTGATATTTTACGTCACCGCATCCTCTCGCTTTGGCGCGATGAGTGGAGGCCCTCCGGGGGAACAAGTTGCGGAGGTTGAACCTCTACCGTTGGTCTGGGGTACCTCTTCTCGTTCTTCTCGTCGGGAAGGGGTAATTTTAGCTCGTTTACGAATGGGACATTGCCTTTTTAGTCATAGATACCTGCTCAGTGATGACTCCTCACCACTCTGTGAGCAGTGTGATGCGCCCTTAACGGTGCGTCACATTTTAGCAGAGTGTCAAGTTTTAGCTCCATTGTGCGTACGTGTGTGTCTGCCTGTTGGCATAGCCAACGTTTTGGCAGACGACGCGCATGCTGTAGAACGTCTTTTACTTTTTATCAGTGACAGTGGTTTTAATCGGCGTATTTGATGGGCTGAGCGTCTTTTAGTTCTGTGATTTTATATTGTCTGTTTTAATGGGGCTCTTTTCCTCAGCGGACATATGGCGCTCTTGTCCCTTGCGATTTGCAGTTCTTGACACATCGTTTTACTCTTTTCTTGTTTTATTTACCATGGTTTTAGTGTGCTGTTTTTTAGAATTTGCTGTCTTGTCTTTGGTGTTTTAGACTAAGCGGATTTGTGTCCCGTATTTTAGTTTTTGGATTTTAAAATTTATACTTTGTAAGGGCGCTGACGGCCTTCAATGTTTAGCGCCCTTAAACCCCATCTCATCATCATCATCATCATCATCAGTTGTAGCCCTCTTTCTCTGCCATCCATTACTGAAGCGCCGTTATATGTTTACTAGCCAGCTTTACTTCTACATTCCATTCCCTTAATACTGCTTGAATAAGTTTTTACAAAAATTCAGCAGTTTTATCTCCGGATACGAGTAAAATGCAACGAATCTTTCTACAATTCTGTCTTCCATACAGCATCTTAATATTATACACATTTGACTCTTGCATGACACGACTAATGTTTCATCACCTTCAATCGATATGAAACTCCAGTCCTGAATTTCAGCTTCTATTTTTTCATTAACTACCAGTATGATCATGTATATTAGATCACTCTGAATATCTGGAGAAGTTCGTTTAAAAGCTGAAGATGATGATAAATGATCTCGGATTATCTGCTCTCCTTGAGCAGGCAAATCCAACAAGCCAACACCTTTGTTGCTAGAGGAGTCGTCTTCTCGATTATAGCAAAAGGTTAGTTCTTGTTTACAAAGACACACAATTTCTTTAATAAGACGATCCAATACTCTCCTGCTGGATTCAACTTGTGCGTTATGTTTCAATGCGAGACGAGTGGCTTCAGAAAGGCCGTGATCAATTCGGCTTTTGCCTAATAACTGAAACCATTCCTTGTTCTGTAGATGACGTTTTGATATTTTATGTTTTGTGCTTTCCTGTCAAAGTTCTTTATGGTACAAATGCCTTCGTTGCACCATTCCTTTTCACCACCATACAAAATACATAAAATAATAATAATATAACTTACTATTAACTGCACTTCCAGTCAGCCACTTACACTTCTCGTACCAACCAGTCTGAAATGTGCGTTTTTGTTTTGTTTCACTTAAAACTAAACTGGGGGTAGGCGTGTAGTCTTTTGTCCTTTAATTCGCATTTTTGTCGTAAGTTAATGAAGAGAAAGTAGCTTTTAATACAAATTATATAAGGTTTTTAATTGCTGGCTAAATCATGTTGGCGACACAACAAATATATGCACAACAATGACACAATTAAAGAATTACTTTGAATACAAACAGCGCTTCTTTTCACACACGTTTAAAAACCGGCATAAAAACGACTGAGACTAGTCCCGGTATGCTACAAGCGCTACGCATTGCCGGCAGAGAGGCGAGATAGAGTTCAAGAAAGTTGCGATAAGCATACAGCTAGCCGCAGGAGGGGAGGCAGAGAATTAGATCAGAAAAGTCGCAATATTCAGCCAACTCAATACAGTGGTGCGGCGCGGGCTACAACTGATGCGTTTTGATGCATTTAGAACTTATATTTAGATTGTTCTTCATATTAGCATATATTGATATTGCGTTTCTTTAAGCGTATATTGAGGGGGAGACTAAGCCTCAAAGTCTCCCTTTACGCTACGCCACGGGAAGTTACGTATATACTGCATTCAGCAGAGAAATGGGAAATGCAGGCTTTGTTGAGGTCGCTAAATTCAAACGAGGGTGTTTTCCAAGGGACCATGTTAAGCATTAAAGCAGCTGTTGTCAGAAAATTGCATGTGTTCGCCATCAAGTATTCAATATAATTACGTAATTTGGCGTGTAAATAATGCCTTTGCCTTTGACAAGTTGTCTAAATGAGATTTACTAGCGGATTCTTCAGGAGGGTTTTCCCTTGCCATTAGCATATAAATAAATATTACAGGCAAAGTTACGTGTCAAATACACCCTCGGGGTATATCCGTTCATCATTAAGGATTAAAACCTGCGTAAGTAGCAATAACTGTCGGAAGCAAATGTAAGGAAAGTGACGGTAGATATGCCTGGTGAACAAAGTTCATACTTGTGAGTCCATTGTGCGTGCTTTTAATGAGGATTCCTTGTAGCAAAGCATTGCTGTAAATAGAAAGTAAAGAAGCCAATATCTTCGCGCTTGAGTTACTCAGGGATAAAAAGCCTGAAGTCATTCACAGAAGGAATTTCGTTTGTTATATTTAAACACGGCTGTTACTTAGACAACTTCTGAAGAGATGCAAACACAGCATATATGAATGGAATGAATTCCGGATCGAGGGACCAAGAGAGTACGAGTACGTTTCAGTATTGAATAAGTTTTGAAACGTTTAGTGGAACGCCCTCTTAGCAATAAATGTATGGCTTTTTAAATCGATGAAGCATCATAACGGAGTATCTCAACTCACATTAAATGTTCTCATCTGATTTATATATCCTGGAAAATCTCCAATTATCCCTTTAAAGTGATATGCAATGTCGTAAGTAGTCTTAATAACCGGGATTTCTATTCAGTAGTATTATTATGCACAGGTACATGGTTTGTCATGACTATGACATTGAATTTTTTCAAGTACGATGAAATTTCCAAATTTAGCCTACCACGGTTAGTGTGAAAAGCAATTATAAATAAAACAAATATATCAATAATGAAAGAATATAAAAGTATTTTACTTTATTTTATTTTGTGAATTTGCATCAACTTTAGTTGGGCATATTAGACTGTTATTGCTTACGGCAAAATTTGAAGAAACTTCAGTATCGCACAATGCACATGTTCCTCACATTACAACTGCATAGTTGTCACTTATAATTTCAGTTGATAAAGTCATATTAAGTAGTAATTATGCACGAATGAAACCACCGTGGGAAATCTGTAAGTTTATATTCAGGGATCAGACTATGTTCGATCCCTCCGTGTACACCTGCGCGCAACTTCCTTCAGTCTAGGGCTTTAGAACTGCATGCTTGGCACATTCTCTATTTTTATAAATGAATAGATTTCTTTCTCTGGTCACATGCGGTCAAATCCATTAAGCAAAGCCTTTCTTTAATTTCCCTTTGTTATTATTACATAAGCGCGGAGACTTAAAATGCAATACTTTTTGAGTCGTTAAGACAAACGGATTTTAAACTTTTGTTTAGCAAGGTAAATGCAAAGAATAGTATTTTACAATATAAGGCATGAGATTATTAAAGCAAAAGTATACTCTTATTCTCCAATTTTATTAATATGGAAAGTGAAATTGAGTTTTATTCACGGACGCTCATTAACTGCAGTGTTTCTTAGCGTCCCATTATATTTTGGGCATGAAAGGCCGGATATTTTGCTCAGAACCCTCTTGATCAGGATTGAGGTTCTTTTACGTGCTGTAAATCTACGACACGGAACCCCCGGCTGTACTTCCCTTCCGAAGGTAGCCATGTTATGGATTTCTAAGCCCGAAAAAATCCATCGCCTTCCGCCGGGTTTGAACGTGCGACCTCAGGAACTAAAGGCTAGCAAAGTACCTCTAGACCACGGAGGACGACTACATAGGTAACACAGAGGAACCCCATACTGGTATGAGAGTAACTTGGAATACTATCCAACGAGGTGCCGGTTCTAATCCCATTTGGGAAAAATTATCTCTATGTGAGTATTCTCAAAGGTTTCCTTCATTCAAAAAGGCGAATGCGAGATAACTTTTTCGCCAAGAAGAAAACCGCGCTCCTGCGAATCATCCATTTCATTCGACACGTTTAGAAACAAAAGAAAACATCAAGAACAAAAACGTACAGTATCTCATCTACAACTTAAACACCATAAAGTAGTAAAGGTATACCTAGCATTACTTCTCGGGTGCCTATGTTCTGTAGCGCTTATGTCCTGAAAGGATAAAGAGACCAAATAAAATCTGGGAATTTCGTCTTCACTCTTATGGTAAAAAGGTATTCTCATCAATTTAAACCTGAATACCGAGGAAGTGCGCCACAAGCTACTAACGAATGCAAAGCATTTGACTCGGTTATGCCAGAGGAAGCTAGTATATATCCTGATTATGAATGTAACGCCGCGAAAAAAGTTTATATATTGCAGTAATTGTTTTATATTGTATATAAGTGGGTGCTTAAAAGAAGATTTTAGGAACTGCGAAACATATAATGGCCTGTATTTAGCGAAACATTTGGAATTTAGGCCCCATAATAAACAATAATTGAATATTTAGTAGCCACTTGCGGCAGTCGTAGAAGCCATCATTTTAGGTTGCAGTATAGAGCGGTGAGTATTGTTCGTAATCTGAATAAGAGAGAGGGAGAGAAATTAGTTCAGAATTACATTTATGTTAATTATGGAAACTGCATTACTAACTGAAAACGAATTAACAAATTTGCGGTCAGACATAGAAGATCGTAACTAGGTTCCAGGTGTTTGATAATATTCAACATAATGAGGTATACTTAAATTATATTAACATAATATTTCATACACTGTATCCGTGTTATGTCATAACCGAGTGATAACCCAACTTAAGCAGTAATGTCTATGGCTTACATTCATGAGACACTAGCTTTTCTTTCGTCTCCTATTTTCTGTTATTTTCCATTTTCGCGGTTATTTCTCTGCTTTACTAGCACAGACGCACACATTTACAAACACAAACAAGTAAACACTAGAAAGAAGCTGAACAAGCAACTACTTCATTACAAACTACCAAAGCTAAGAGCCTTAGCAAGGGTGTCCATAGGGATCAGATTACAGGTTTTTCACCATAGTGACGAGAATCAAACCTGAGAGTGCTAAGTTTGAAAGCTAGCGTTCTAATCGCCAGACTACAGGGGCGATCAAATTCAAACCTTGAGATTCACCATTCATCCTGACCAAGGGTATGTTACACGCCTTTCTCTGCTCACAAGAAACATGCTAGAATGTTTTTATCATACATCACGAGGTATTCTGTCAATTGGTCTCTCTCATTTTCAATTTTTTCTTCAACTATTGGCCCCCCAGAGCCTCACTTCGTGCGAGTGCGGGTTTGGCACACCCGAGGTCCCGAGTCTATAATTGCCATCGTCATCCTCCACCCTCATACGGTCAAGCTGGGTTCGTCCTCGTGACCGGGGGACACAAGGTAAGCTATCGTGCATTCTGTGCATGTCATTCCATGCAGCTCTTCCCCATGGTTTCTTTCTTCTCTAGTCTCTATTTACAAATATTTCGCACCACGCCCATTTCTACATCTATTTTCCATCCTCGCCGACTACCTTGCGTGCGAAACGCCCACATCCTTTTGGTTTAATTTCCAATTGTATTAATCTTAATCTTCCGTGGACACAGCCAGACGGATACCCGCGCACTGGGTGTGCAGCTGGGTGAGTGGGTAATGGTGTCATCTCAACCACACGGGATCGTCTTATAGGGTGTGTGTTCGTATCCACTGTTCAACTGCACTCCCATGGGGGCCCATTGTATGAGCAGCTGACTCCCCACTCTTTCTTTTTCCAGCAGAATAGCTGTTTAAGTGGCACATTCCCTCATAGCTTTTCTCCTGGTTTGAAATCAGTATGGGAATGTGTACATATGTAATGGTTAACATCTCCTAAATTCTGTTTTTGCTATTAACTATGCAGCATTTGTTTTATTTAAATCATGTTTTCTGTCTGCTATGCTTATTATTGTTATTGTTGCTGATATTCTGATTTTTCTTATCATCATTATCAGTACTGTTATTACAGCATGATGTTTCAAGTTATAAGTACATTATTATTACTGTATAATGGTATGTTTTAGGAAACTATAGTTCTTCCCGACGTGCGTTAGGCTATTTGAACCGCTTAGTGCAGAAAGAAACTAGTCCAACACTTACACCTTTTCTTTTTTGGCGGTTATGTTTTAAATGGGTCAATGAATAGTTTACCTCCACAAAAGGAAACTTTTCTGCAAGATGGCATGGTCCAGGCAAGGCCTTTTTTCTGTTTACTGCAGATATAGAAAATTTTATTCAAGTCATTGTTTCTAACGTTAAATTAGGAAATGTGAACATACTGCCTTCCTGCAGTAAGTGGTTCATTTCTGTGTACTTAAAACGGTTATATCAGTATAGAGTTTCAAAATGCATACTTTATTTATATATTACATCATCTATTATGTTTTAATTAAGTACCACTGAAAATGTCAATCTATTTAAACTATTTGACAGCAGCAATCTTAATTCAACGAATTACGTTAATGTCGGAGTGGATAAATCAGACGGTAATATCTAATTCAAACAATTGTTGTAAATCACTATTTGATTCAGTTATTTTTATAGGCAGATATATACCAAACAGGCAAACGCACTCATATAAAATTTGAATCCAGTCGAAAAAAAGCGCGACTGTGGGGAAGCCTTCCAATTAAATTGGAGTAGTGAATCCCAGAGCTATGCAATTTTCGACTGTTACAGTTAGTCAGAAAATATCTGTATGTCAGATAAACAAACAGCTATTGCATCAGTTACATATAAGCATTTATATATTCAACATTAAAGCTATTTAAAGACGTTTAACACTCATTTATTAGCAGAATATTACAAGGCTGCTTATTCAGCATAGCAAGAGTACTTTTTATCGTAGGTGTGCATTGTAGGTAAATCTCGGCTACTAAAAAATTAAAATTACAGTTTAAAAAGGAAAGAAGGAAATCAAAGCTTATTACACGGTGAATAACCTGAATTATTTGCTCGATAACCTACCTGTAATTGTCGCTTATGTTTCAAACAATCGTCTCAACATAATTGCAGTTAAAGCATATTCTGAAAGAAATAGCTGTCTAACCTGATGTCTAACAATAGCGTACCTTAGTAACTGTTTAGACTTTCATCAGAGGTACAGACGAGGGTGGTCGAGATCTTTAAGACTTGGATTCGTGAACGGGAGGTTCGCGATTCGAATCCCACCAGGACTGCCCTCAGTGGCTGAGGTTTTATGCCATGTTTTCCCGGTCCTAATAACCAGCAAATGCCGGGGAAGTACCATAGGCCTGATATATTACCTTCCCAAAATTCCTTTCCCAAATAATTTCATTACACGCATCATTAGTGTCCATCACATCTAATAAGAACGGCCCTTATACATTATTTAAAAAAACCTGATTCGTTGCAAGTAGGGTATTAAAGGGGAGGCTGGCATAGAAAAATTCGTTTATATGGGGAAGATAGGTAATATGAGGAGAGATGCCAGTATAGAAAGCCATGAAGGGTAAGACATGCGCTTATATAGGAAAAGATAGGGAATACGAGAGGATATGGCAGGCTAGAGAGGGGTTGAAGGGGCAGAATATACATTTTATGGGAACAGATAGGGATTACGAGGAGAGATTCCAGCTAAACAGGGGTTGAAAGTGCAGAATATACGTTTTATGGGAAAAGATAGGGAATACGAGGAGAGATGCCAGGTTGGACAGGGATTGAAAGGTAGAATATGCGTTTACATGACAAGAGGTAGGGAATACGAGTTGAGATGCTAGGGTTGATAGGGATTGAAGGGTAAAATATGCGTTTATATGGAACAGATAGGGAATGCGAGGAGAGATGCTAGGGAAGCCAGGAATTTAAGGATCTGAGGGAATGTTTTCCAGAAGAGTGTAATGGGTTAGGCGGTATTTTGAACAGTACTGTAACTATGATATTTCAGGAAAGCATTATAACTTATAAATCTTTTGGGGACACGTTTAGTTTACTTTTCAAGTATTCTGATTGTGTTTTGATCCAGTGAAACAGGCATTTAGCTTCCTCGTACGGGCTAGAGGACATTTTAGACACAGAAACAAGTACTTTAGGGCGTTGGTGTAAACACTTCGAAGGTATATTAGCCGATGTATTTGGAAGTGTTAAGCACTTTTACATTTATTTATGGGCGTTTTTAGGGTACTAGTAGGAGGATTTGTGGCTCTTTGGAGGTATTTTAGGCTATGGATGTGGCACGGGCAAAGGCTTTTAGAGTATCCTGATGGATTTTAGAATGATAGAGGTTTTGTTAAACATTTTGAGGTATTTCATGCTGTTTTAAAGCATTTTGACATTTCCACAGGTATTATAGAGTACTGGTAGGAGTATTTGTGGCTCTTTGAAGGTATTTTAGGCTATAGATGTGGCATGGTACAAGCCTTCGGTGTATTCTGAAGGGCTTTTTAGAAACTGTAGCACTATTGTTATGGTATTTGCACATGATTTTGGATTACGCTGATGCTTTTTAGAACGGCAGAGCTTTTTAGATTATCCCGAGACACTTTATACACTTTTAAAGTATTTTGACACTTCCGGGGGTATTTTCTCTGAGGTTCCATATGGGTATTTTAGGCTCTTTAAAGCTATTTTAGACTGTGAAATAGGTATGGAAACAGGTTTTTAGGACATTCTGGTACACGCCAGGAGAATTTCAGGTGTTTCAAAGACATTTTGGAAATGGTAGTACGCATTTCTGGGTATTGGTACGGGCATTTCGAAGGTTTTTTGACCACAGCGGTAGGAATTTTAGAGTACTTAAGTGTGTATTTATAAGTTTTACCTACACACAAGTACGGGTATTTTCTATTATTTTAGAGCATTCAAGTACAGTACAGGCTTTTAGGACGTTCTGGTACACAGACAGGAGAATCTCAGGTGTATCCATGGTATTATTAGAAACTGAACCACGTGTTTTCATGGTATGGTTCAGGTTTAGAACACCTCGAATGTATCTTATGCTGTTGTTTCAAAGTTGTCTAATACTTGTTCTAGCATTTTCAAACCTTGCGCTAGGAGCATTTGAGACACTTTAATGGTATTTTAGCCTATGAATCAAGCATTGTCGCAAGCTTTTAAGAGATTTGGCGGAATTTCATGAGTAAATCAGCTATTAACACAGGTATTTATTGTGGTTTCAGGATTTCATGTGTCTTTTCGCTGACTTTTAATGGTTTATCAGGCTTTCTTACCCTGTATAAAACACTTTTTATATAGTATTCAGTCCTTTTTTCCAAATCCTGTAAACTTCTGTGTGTTAAGCAGTTACCGTGTGAGACCGACAGGAATAAACTGTATTGGATTACAGTTTTAGGGTATGCAGAAGTGGTCTAAAGTAACCTCACACCGAACATCCTAAGCTAAGCTATCGCTGCCTTACCTGCTCTGCAACATTCTCTCATCATATGTTCTATCCTGTCATCGTCTAATGAACCAAACTGTATCCAAGCTAAACAAAAACCTAACCACAAAACGTTACCAAGCGTAATAAACGTAATCATGAACGATAGCCAAACGTAGCAAGCGTAACCACAAATCGTAACAAACATAAGCAACCCATTCCTAAGACAACCTATGCCAACCCATTCTTCATAACTTGCACAATCATTATGTGAACCTAACAAAGCCTATCCCAGACTATCCTATCATTATACATTCTATCCAGTAATCATTTAGCCTAATCTGATACCATCCCTTATCATCCGCCCTATAATCCAACCCTAAGCTAGCACTGAACATCCTAACCTAGCCTCAGATAATGTAAATAGACTTCATGTCTAGCTCGCTATCACCTAATCTAGCTTGACTACCTACATGTTAACCTATCCCAATCATAGCTAACAGTCTTCTCATCATCTATTTAATCGGTGATAATCTAAAGCTATAAGCTATACCAACCTCTAATTCTACATGGCATCCTATCATAACCTCACCCATGCTAGCCTAAACTGTCCTTACACAAGCTACCCTATCTTGTCATTGCCCACCCTAGGTAACCTAGAAAAAGAACCCTCTTATTGGCTGAATGGACAGCCTGTCCAGGCGTCATTGTATCCATACGT
Organism: Deroplatys truncata; assembly: GCA_030765065.1. NCBI lineage: Eukaryota > Metazoa > Arthropoda > Insecta > Mantodea > Mantidae > Deroplatys > Deroplatys truncata. The sequence goes on along the minus strand of CM060990.1, from coordinate 401,105,340 downwards.
CATATAAATGTTTCTCAAGATCAAGTACTTCAAATACTTTTACAGGAATTCGATACATTCTGCAATCATATACCTAATTGAAAGGGGATATATTATAGATATATAGGAATTGTACATATGAAATGTGAACCATACACATGAATTGTACGATAATAATTTAAGTCACTAACATGTTAAAATATTCAACATCTAACATTTTTACAGAGCTGATTGTAAGAAACGGACGAGCTAGTAGAATTCCAAGAAAGCATAAAGAGCGTACCTTTCACCAAGCCAACAGGCAGAGAACCGGTAACGGTACGGAGAAATAGAAAGAGACAGATAGAGAAAAGAAAGAGACGGAGATAGGGAACTAGCTTCACAACGCTCCAATATGGCGCTTAAGCGCACGGATCTGAAGCCACGCATTCTCATATATGTTAAGGTAACGCGGTCTGAGGGCCAATAGGAAACGTCGTTACATTTTAAACGCAGAGATGAGCGTCACTAGGCTCCCTATATAAGGGCAGGCAAGGCCTCAGAGCCCACTCTCTCTCTCTCTCTCTCTCTCTAATGCTCTTCAAGAATTCACGTCGACACGAGGTGCTACAGATGCACGTGGGTGCACAAGGGTGGGAATGCGTGTGCAGATAGCTAGGATCCTGACCAATTTAAAGTGGTGGGATTATAATAATGGGAATAGCTAGCCGCCCATAATTATTTCAATTGTGAATAAACTTCATTTATTAAGGGAAAATTGCAGTGTATTTATTAAACTTCCCTCACTCACAATAACCTGAGAATTAATAATTAGATATAGTTAGGAATGGAATACGCAACAACCGACGAGCACCAATAGCCGAGGAAGAACACTGCAGAAGACCAAACAACCAAGGAACGACGATTTCCCGCTACAAATGTCGCCCAACGACGATTTCCCGCTACATAATGTTCAAAGTCAATTTTAAATGCTTTATAACCATTCCATTACCATATAGTTTAAGGACATTGAAACCATTTTGTACACTGATAAAGGCCTTTTTTGGTAATTGTAGTAATTCAGTATGTCTTACAGTGTTCATGTATTTCTTCGTAATGTCTGTGGGCACTTCTATATGCATAAAAGGAAACTGTAAACAATTACCACCACCTATGTGTTTACCTCCATCAACATTAAAAGAACCACCAACTCTATAACCATACCCTACCATAAACACCGCTACCTCCAATTACACCATAACCATATACTCCCACGATCGCCACATTCCTCCGTTAACACAATAGCTCTACACTGTCGCCAACGTCAAGATATAATCCATTAACACCATAACTCTCCGCCATCACCGCCACCACTATCACACACATCGCAACTATAGCCATTCCCATTTACACCGTAATCCTACACTGTCATCACCACAATCATTTCCAAAACCAGCAAGCCTATAACTATCATCGTATTACAATTACTTCCAATTAACACTATAACCGTATACTGGCACCACCGGTACATGACTCCATTAACACCATAGGTCTGTCCTATTGCCACTTTATCACCACATGAGCCTATTAAGACCATAAATCTCTAATCCCACAATTCTCACCATCACCGTCACCTCTATCACGCCCATCACAAATATAGTCATTCCCCTTTACACAATAACTTTGCACTGGCAGCGCCACAACCATTTACAAAACCAGCAATCCTCTGACCATATCCCTATTACAAACACCATTGCTTCCAATTACACCATAACCGTTTACTGGCAACACAGCTACATGGATCCATTAACACCATAACTCTCACTGTCACCACCACAATCATTTTCAAAACCAGCAATCCTATAAATATCAAGCTATCACAATTACGATTACTTCCAACTACACCATAACCGTATACTGACACCACCGGTACATAACTCCGTTAACGCCATAACTATACACTGCCGTCATCACCATCACCACATAAGACCATTAAAACCATAATTCTCTAATCCCACAATTCGCGCCATCACCGTCAGTCCTATCAGACTCATCACAATTATTGGCATTTCCATTTACGCCATAATTCTGCACTATCACCACTGCCATCATTTCCAAAACCAGCAATCCTATAAAAACATTCCTATCACAAACACCATTGCTTCCAATTACACCATAACCTTATACTGCCACACTGCCACATGACTCCATTAACACCATAATTTTATAATGTCGCCACCACCATTAACACCATAACTTCCCAATCCCTCAATTTCCACCATCATCATTACTGCTACATTAATCAAAATACTACCCCCATAAGATAGAGCCTCTCGCATATGAAGCCATATTATAACAGAGTCGCGTACCTATGAGTTCGAGTGCCTATCTCTATTGATGTTTTTGTATGTTTGTGTTTTTCTATGTGTGCGTATGCATGTATGTGTGGGTGTATGTGTGTATTTATGGGTGTCCATGAGTCTGCGAACATGTGTGTTGGTATGTATTCGTGCATGTCCATGTGTTTGGAGATGTGTTCGGAGGTGTGAATGTGTGTATGTGTGAGTCTAGTGTGGGTGTTTTTGGATGCTTATGTGTTGATGTGTTGGTTCATGTATGTGTATGTGTTCAACTGTCTCTATGTGTGTTCATGTTATAATGTAGTGTATGTATGTGTGCGTGTGAGTGTTGAACCGTCTCTGGGCGTGTTTGTGTAATAGTGTTGTTGTGCATCTATCTGTATGTGTGTATTCATGGGTGTCGATTAGTTTCTGAGCAGGCGTGTTCGTAGGTCTTCGTATATGTCAGCATGTTTGAGGTGAGGTGATCGTATGTGCTTGTGTATGTATGTGTGTATGTGTTCATGTTGAACTGTCTCTGTGTGTGTATGTGTGATAGTGTTGCTGTGTATACGTGCGCGCGCGCGTGTGTGTGTGTGTGTTACTGTATGGAAGTCGATGGATATGTGAGCATGTGTGTTTTGTTATCCGTGGATCAAGAAGAAGAAAGAATGAAAAGTTAGAAAAAGAAAAGAAAGGAGAAAAAGAAAAGACTGAAAGGCAAGAAAACAGAAAGAAGAAAGAGGAGAAGCAATAAAGAAAGGAGAAAGAAAAAAAGGAAAAATAATAAGAAAGGAAGAAACAAAGAAGAAAGAAAATTAAGAATCTAAGCCGAACCTCTTGAGTTTTTTTATGGACGCTCTTTAACTGATGTGGTCCTTAGCGTCCCATTCTATATTGAGCGTGAAAGATCGGTAATCTTGTTGACATGCCTCTTTGTCAGGCTTGAGGTTCTTTTACATGCCGTAAATATACGACACGGGACAACGGATTTACTTCCCTTCCGAAGGAAACCATGCTAAGGATATTTACGCCCGAAAAAATTCATCGCCCTCCGCCGGGTTGGAACCCGCGACCCCGGGAGCTAGAGGATAGCATGGTAATCACTACACTCGGTGTGAGGTTACTTTAGACCTCTTCTGCATACCCTAAAACTGTAATCCATACAGTTTATTCCTGTCGGTCTCTCACGTTAACTGCTTAACACACAGCAGTTAACAAGATTCGGAAAAAAAAGGACTTAATACTATATAAAATGTTCTGATGGTGGGTAAGAAAGCCTCATAAACTATTAATAGTCGGCGAAAAGATGCATAGATACATGAAATCCTGACACCGGAATAAATACTTGTGTTAATAGCTGATTTGCTCATGAAATTCCGCCAAATCTCTTAAAAGCTTGCGACAATGCTTGATCCATAGGCTAAAATACCATTAAAGTGTCTCAAATACTCCTAGCACAAGGTTTGAGAAAGCCAGAAAAAGTGTTAGACAATTTTGAAACAACACCATAAGATACATTCGAGGTGTTATAAACCTGAACCATACCATGAAAACACGTGGATCAGTTTCTAATAATACCATGGATACACCTGAAATTCTCCTGTCTGTGCACCAGAACGTCCTAAAGGCCTGTATCGTACTTGAATGCTCTAAAATGATAGAAAATACCTGTACCTGTGTCTATGTAAAGCTTATAAATACACACTTAAGTACTCTAAAATTCCTATCGCTGTGGTCAAAATACTTTCGAAATGCCTGCATCAATACCTAGAAATACGTACTACTATTTCCAAAATGTCCTTGAAGCACCTGACATTCTCCTGGGTTGTACCAGAATGTCCTAAAAACCTGTTCCCATTCTTATTTTACAGTCCAAAATACCTTTTAAGAGCCTCAAATACCCATTTGGAAGCTTAGAAAAAATGCCCCTGCAAGTGTCAAAATACTTTAAAAGAACATAAAGTGTCTCAGGATAATCTAAAAAGCTCTGCCGTTTTAAAAACCATCAGCATAATCTAAACCATGTGCCAATACCATAAAAAATAGTGCTGCAGTTTCTAAAAAGCCCTTCAGAATACTCCGAAGGCCTGTACCCATGGCACATCCATAGCCTAATGTACCTTCAAAGAGCCACAAATACTCCTACCAGTACCCTAAAATACCTGTGGAAATGCCAAAATGCTTTAAAACAGCATGAAATACCTCAAAATGTTTAACAAAACCTCTACCATTCCAAAATCCATCAGGATACCCTAAAAGCCTGTGCTCATGCTACATCCATAGCCCATAACACCTCCAAAGAGCCATAAATCCTCCTACTAGTACCCTAAATACGCCCATAAATAGATGCTAAAATGCTTAACACTTCCAACTACAGCGGCTAAAATACCTTCGAAGTGTTTACACCAATGCCCTAAAGTACCTGTTTCTGTGTCTAAAAATGTCCTCTAGCCCGTAAGAGGAAGCTAAATGCCGGTTTCACTGGATTAAAACACAATTAGAATACCTGCAAAGTAAGCTAAACGTGTCCCCAAAAATGATTTATAAGTTACAATGCTCCCCCGAAATATCATAATTACACCAGTGTTCAAAATACCGCATAACCCACTCCACTCTTCTGGAAAACCTTCCCTAAATACATTAAATTCCTGGCTTCCCTAGCATCTCTCCTCGTATTCCTTATCTCTTCCATATAAACGCATATTCTACTCTTCAAGCCCTATCATACCTAGCATCTCTCCTCTTATTCCCTACTTCTTCCCACATAAACGCATATTCTACCCTTCAACCCCTGTCAAACCTAGCATCTCTCCTGGTATTCCCTATCTGTTCCCATATAAAAGCAAATTCTACCCTTCAAGCCCTCTCTAACCTAGCATCTCTCGTCGTATTCCCTATCTATTCCATATAAACGCATATTCTACCCTTCAACCCCTGTCTAGCTAGCATCTCTCCTCGTAATCCCTATCTGTTTCCATAAAATGTATATTCTGCCCTTTCAACCCCTGTTTAGCCTGGCATCTCTCATGGTAATCCCTATATTTTCCCGTATAACCGCATGCTCTACCTTTCAAGCTCTTCCATTCTATAATTTCTCCTCATAATTCCTATTTTCCCCATATAAACGCATTTTTCTGTGCCAGCCTCCCCAATAATATCCTAGTACTGCACTAACATGACTTTCTCTACTCTTGCAAAAAGCTGTTTTTGCAAACGCTTGTTCTGCTTCTACTTCATGCTAATTGAGATAAACAGTTGCAGAAGGTACATTATTGCTAATTTTCTTGTAGGTGCAAGGGTAATATGGTAGACTTTAAACAATAGTCCAATATTTTAAGAGCTGGTTGCTATGTGGAGCATTCCATTCTTATTGCATGTCCAGTACATTAAAAAACCAATAACGAATTCCCATTTGAGAAGAAGTATGAGTATTCGGAAAGTCAAACAAATAACAAGGTATATCTCGGAAATGGTTCATTCGACAAAAAAAATCATGACATAAATTGTGTGTTTTAACGAGATCTGCACTTTTTGTGTAGTAAGATTTTGTCTATTTTTTACGTTTACCAGTTTGCGAAAGTCATTCAGAATGGCAGGACTTTTGGGGACATTCCCAGAAAATTCAAGATATACATTTAATTTGTGATTAAAGCATCTTAAACAAAATACTTTAACCAAAATCATTAAGAGCCATTTTTGAGAAAATCAAAAATTTCCAAAAAGGTTCCATGTAAATGTTAGTTTGGGATGGGGAATTTACTTGAAAATCTTCGTGTCGCATCTTTGAAAGATACTGAACGTAAATACCAAGTTTGGTATTTATCCGACGATTCATTTTCGAGTCATGCTTGTTCACAGACACACACACGCACCTGTTTCTAAATTGCTTTTTTTATTCAGGGAGCCTCAAAACACGTATTTCCGGTGAAATCTCGGTATCCAATTTTTTGGTGGAATGCAATACTTCCCCTACTTACTATACGTAGTAGAGAAAGTAAAAAGGAATTTCATAACAGGCATGAATGTCGGGCCCAGAACACCTGTACTGGTATTTTAGTATCAGAGTAACCAGAATGATAAACTTAAACGCTTATAGATATTCTTTCTCAGTCTAATTCTTCTCCTCTTATGTGAACTATGTAACATGTATATCCACAAGGAAATTTAATTTGGCAATTACGTATGCGTTTTTTCCAAGCAGACGCAATCTGTCAGCGAGGAAAGCATTCTCCTGGAGGATCGAGATAATTTATTATATAGTTTCTGCAAACCAATCTAGGAACACTATCCTCTGCATTATCAGTTACATCAGCTGTTTTGGTATCATATAACATCCCGTTAGCTATACACCAAAGGAACCGGCTAAAACCCTGCTTTCTACGCTTTGCTTTTAAATACCATACTACTCATGCAGTAAGCTAAAAGCGAATCTGAAAGATCCTGTCTGTAGCTAGATGGAATATTATTTATGGCATTTGTTGTAGAACATTCCATCGAAACAAAGCAGGAGTAGCCATTTTGATGACTAGATAAACATGATTAAAAGCGTTTATTTTGTCCCATGTATAAATAATTTCGGCAATAAATTCGGTACTCCAGCATTTTGTGGATATAGCAACAAATTTTGCAACTGGGAAGCACAGCCCACATTGCCTGTACTCGGTACATACCACTTTTCTGCAATGTATGCTGCACGTGATTAGTTCAGCTAACTTCAATTGTCGTGCTAGACTTCCGAATGTAACATTGCTTACCCTATACTTAAAACCCAAATTCCAATAATAAACATTTTCAATGAGAATTCCGAAGACCGTAATTTACAGGACCCTACTCAGTGAAGAGAAGGCTTCGAAAGTTTAGGCTTCTGGAATGTTATAAGCGCCAGATATATAAATAATGGGTGCTTTATCTTTACTTTTACGTAATTTTCCATGGAGAACAACCCCTTGTTGAAACGCTAAGGAAGTTTTCCTGAGTATTTATCATACTAAACATAGATATCACGGTTGAAAAAATAAAAAAGACCCGATAGGAGATACGAGTGAATAATGAATAAATGCTTTAATGAAGTTCCTCTGAGGGAGCAATCCTTTTACGTCACGCTACATCTTACATTTTATTAACCCCCTCTGACATGTTCCATTATTGGAACCCCCTTCCATACCACATTACAGGCTTCCACTTTTATATTTCTCGGCCTAGTTTCTTGACAAAGATATTAACGCTCTGAGGAAAGAACAAGGATTACCATACGTTTTCAATAAAGTGTCCTTTATTATTATATATGAGGTAGGGAAGCTAGAAATTTAACGCTTTGATTAAAAATCTTAAACCTCAAATGGATGTTGCAAGTTACGGTTTAAAACAGGGAAGAAAGACGAAAACACCTGTTTATTTGTGTATCATAGATTCAGTACTAAGTATAATATGCTAACATTGTAACAAGTAAAAATTAGGCGGTTGTAGTCATAATGTAATTCTGGTTGATTGCATTGCGTTTAATTTCCTTAATTTCTCAGTAAAGAAAATGAACTTGAGGCAGCGTATGTCTTTGGATACTTAGGCCAACTAACAAAATGTTCTGATTTTCAAATTGCAGCATAATGAACTGATATTTGACAGAGTGAATAAGAAAAACAAAGGTTATTTTCTAAAGAGAGGTAGCAATCCTTGATGTAAATCTAGGCTAACAATGTAATAATTATTATAAGGCCACAAAAGCGCTGGCCAATAAAGGAAAACATACGGTACTAACGAGTATGTCCAACTCTATTAGAATGGAAGGAAATTTAGTATTTGAAATTAATTAATATAAAACCTGTTGTAAATAATTCAATCACTCTGATGAAAAATATATACATCTATGGTTAAAACGCAGAGCGTGGCAACCCTCATTCAAGTAGCCGGATAGTAGTTTTAGATGTATATTTAGATATCTTCAAGCTATCGGCAACTGACAATACATCTTATTCGGCTTGAAAACTAAGCTCTAATGGTAACCAGAATTAATTCGCACTTTTTTAATCCTCTGATTCGAGGGTGGCCAAGTTTAATGTATTTAGGTCATATGCACCATGATAAAGTACCAAATTCGCTTTCCTAATATGCATTAAATAAACATAAAGTATCATTCCAACTGATTATATATACTATAATATAAAATAGAAGATATTTTTCCACAAATTCAGTTTTCGAAAACATAGTCTTGGGTATAAACATCTGGAAAATTTTATCTGCACAAGATTATGCAAATCATCTATATATTTAATAAAGCAATTACAATTTTATATAATTTCATGAAACTATCACAAAATCAGTATCATTTGTGTTAGTTAGTAGTAATTCCGCTGTGAAAGTTTCAATTTTCTGAATTAGATCACCCCAAAATGAACATGTTCGCGAATTTAAAAACAGAAATGTTTCTGCACACGATACTTTTTATCCCTACAAAGAAATTTAAAAAACGAAGAAACATGTTGCATCACGTTGACGCTAACCACCCCCCAGCTGCAATATTTCATACCGTCAAACTTGGACACACACCCCTCCAGCATCAAACCCTGAAGTAGTATATGAACGCGCTTTCTAAGCGATGACTAGTAACATGCAATGAAATATCAATTTTCAATTATCAATGACCGCAGATTACAATATACATAATGAACAGAAGTTCATTCTGTAAATGAAAAAAAAAACATGCCCAGACATAATAGAAGCATAGATTATACTATATAGCTCTCCGTATTTACAGAAAAAAGTACCACTTAGTATACCGAACGGGATGGCTCCAGCGGCAACGTCTGTGGCCCGTATTCAGGAGATCGCGAGTTCGATTCCCGGTGGCCGTCCACTCTGATCATGGGGTTTCTCGTGGTTTTCCTCTGGTCGCCTAGGCGAATGGTACTACAATTCCTCCTTTCCCTCATTACCCGTTGTTTCATGTCTCTGCCGTTCATGTTTTAGCAAGTGTCTTCGGGGTTGCGTAGTGCGACTGCCGTCGGGCACATGGCACGGTTGCTGTGCTTTGTAAAGCATTTTTCCCCGTTAACGCCGGCTACGTTGGCCTACTTGCTAGGGTCGCTTCGCCGCCCTCTCGAGGGATTTTTCGCCTCTGCTGGTGAAGGCGAGTGTTTCAAGCTGGAAATTATTTGGTCTTTCTTACGTCTTTGTGGACGTATGGATTTTCAACAGTATGTAAATACCATTACAATGCATGTAATGCTTGGTATCTCTGTATTACAGAAATTTATGCAAGTTTAACATATAACTGGTACGAATTTGTTCAGAATAAGAGATTGAAGAAAACATTAACTAATCTAAAGGCAAGATTTTTATCATCATGAGCTGTATGTCCGAAGCTGAAGCTTTTCTTCCTGACCATTCAGTTATTTATACTAAAGTTTACTCTGTGTAAGCTGAGACCTAATGAATTATAGTTGAAATTACTTGTACCATAGTATACGTGTAGGTTATACAACGGCAGGAATACCTTACGCGCTATGCCTTAATTAGATCTATTGCGGCTACACCACCCAGGAGGGAGGGATGAAGTGAAGGAACCACAGGAGGCTACAGTCCGCAGTCAGACAGGCCACAGAGACGCGCGGAAGTTTCTAACAATTCCAGGCTCAAGACTCTTCCCAATTCTGTAGCTGCATACATCAACGACCTGTCGGATAAGCAGCCCTCTTGTGTCCAGTGATAGTACTCTTTCCTTTGAAGAAGCATCCGCGCCATCTGTCCGGCACTACCGTATACAAGAAACCTAGGAGTATACCTGAAAGATCAGAAGGAAAAGTAATGAAAGGAAATAATAGAAATGATATCAGTATAGATGAGAACCACCCCAGAATTCGCCTACCGACCAGAGAAAACCACGAAAACCCCAAGGTCAAAGTGGGCGATGGACGGGAATCGAAGCCAGGACCTCCTGAATGCGAGGTTCAGGTGTTACCATCTAGCTCGGTTGTACTATATGTACCAATATGGATAACGAAGGAGTGAGTGCCACTTGTAATGAAGCCACAGATAGAAATCCTTCACTAAAATGAAAGAGAAAAAGTGCACGGTTGTGTGCAAACTCGCTTACAATCAAGCATAGGAATTTCTAAGCAGTAAAGCCAGGACGGAAGGAAATGATGTTAACTGTCACAAGACCATAGGCGGGGACGTCACAGCTCACACCATTCAGACTGATTTTTACCTGCCTGTCAGTGAACCTTGGCCGCTCTTTTGTATTCTCTGTAGTAATGATAGTTTGAATGTAGATAACTGGAAGCCTTGCTTAAGAATTCCTATGCCTGCTTATCACTATGTGTATACATTTCCTGCAAATTTATTTCCTTTTACATTTTGGACTTTCATTTCAGGACTACTCCTTCTCTCCTGAAAGAGATTAAAGGATCTAGAAGATACGAAGAAATTTGGTGGATAAGAAGTTCAACTTCTATATGAAAAATTGACGGGATCCTTAAGAATTTGAACACAATCGTATCTGCAGAAAAGTTTCGCAATAATTTATGATAATTAGGAAGAAACGCAATGCACAGGCATTTCCTTTAGCTCAGTCATTTCTTTCGCAATGGAAAATTTATTTACCAAAATATTAATTACTATTTTTCCAATTTTAATATACATTATGTTTAGTCATTAATTAAGAAAGTGTAACTTGTAGTTTTAGTTTGTGAATATAAGGAAATGTTTGTACTTGAAAAGTGATCTCCTGGAAATTTTCATAAATTGGACATATGCCTTTATTTTCTTTAACCCTTCATGGTAACAGCAGTAAAGCAGTTACGAGTTACTAGTTGCAGCCACGGATTAGAAATCCTGATTATTACCCCAAAATCACGTTATCATGTATATTCGTCCGAACATTTATTAAACTTACGCCAGAACTTAAAAGCAGTTTCTGTGGGTAGCCAGAGTTAGTCATTCACGCTTTCCAACTCCATCCTGGTTCATGCGATTCTGAATTAAATGTGGTCTACACAGCAAACTTAGTATCATTCATGACTGTCATTTACGAAGGCCCTAACGCAATATTATGGTCACTGATGTCACATTATGTAATTCCAGACTTCCACAATATATACAAACTATCTATTAGTATAGATATTCTTAATTTCGACAAAAAATGTACTTTCCACTATATTTTGTATCATTTTGATTCCTAAACCACTAACTAATATCAGTGGAGAGCGTTTAATAGAAGTCCTCAAATTTATGTTTAAAATTTTCCCATTTTTTTCTTTCGTTGGATATTTTCCATAGTAATACAGTATACAATACTTGGAAACAACATTTTTATTTATTGTATTAAACTGGAAAGCACATACCGGATAATCTTTAAAAAATAATATGAGACAAATATTATATAATAAGGTAAAAACAGCTGACTGTCCTAAATCTGTACAGGAGTGAGAAGGTATGAACATTACCAAGCGTATCAAAGTATAATAAAGATACACCTTCCCATATTCATGACACATAAACACCAACAAAATTTATATAACTTAGTCAATGTGCTTTTATGTAGGATGAAACTTACACTATGTCTACAATCTAGATATTTCTATATTTTCATTTCTGTTATTTGCGGGTTTCATGCCATCAATATCCTCTCCATTGTAGTTAATTATGCTAACAATCTTGACAGTGAGTGCTGCTTATGTGTACTAGCATACTCCAGAGCAGCATTAATTCCCTTCGTGTGGTGTATGTTAAAATGAGGCGCAAAGGACATCTCAGTATACATATAGTACTTGTCATTCTAAAACTCAACCCCATTAAAATTCGGTAATTTAGGAACAAAATATAAAATTGATAATAAATTACATACGAAAAGAAATAATTGTGGTAACTTGCATTATAATGATTTGAATAGTTTCTTTATAAACCCAGTGTCTGATCTTCTATCGAGTACATTGGCATCAGTTGATGCACTTCATAGCAGTGAATTACATAATTATGGAACCACAAATAGACAGTTGATGTTTTAATTTATATGAAGCTGCATCAAAAGAAATTTAATTTGAGGATTGAATTCCATAATTATGGAACCAGAAATAGACAGTGATGTGTTAATTTATATGAAGCTGCATCAAAATGAATTTAATTTAGAAATGAATTCCATAATTATGGAACCATAAGTAAACAAGTTGCTGGATTGTCCACTTTGGAGGATTAACAACTAAAAATTATCACTAAGTGGTATAAACCATTTTAATAAGCTTCCTAGTGGCATGCAAAGTACTTCTGTGAATGAGTTAAAAGTGCTGTATACAATTTTTATAACAAAATCGTTTTTATTTTGTAACTTAATTTTTTTCAGAAAGATATAAAAGGTATTTAGAATAAGTCACACTGACGAGTCTGATAAGTCACACACGGAATAAGCCCACTATCCGAGCAACCTAAACACCTATCCTTAAAAAATTACATTAATCACGGAACTCTAAGGTTTGGATTTGTATTATTTTGAATAATATTTCATAGCACCACCGGCAGCTAATACTTCGAATACCAATGTAATAATTCCAAATATTACAAAATGTCCGACAGTCCCTTGGGGTTAAACTCCTTCCAAGGCCAAGAGTATATTTTATCTTGGAAGTAGTTCATGCATAGATAAGTAGGTTTATTAGTAGTTAAAAATTTCCTTTAGCAGTAAAAGTTGTAATGTGTGACATTTAACAACTTGAAGTGGCAGCATGGTTGCTAACAAAATGTCAGATCACGTGGAATTCACATCTGTGATCGATAGCAAAAATATTTACCCCAAATGTTCATTTAAACGAATGTAACTTATAACGTGAGAAGCTTTTGGAAGTCCAGTAGTGCAGGTTCTGCAACTCCCAGGTTGCTTTGGTGCCGGTCTTAGAACACATATTTAAATTAAAGGTCTTCATTATAATTTAGCGCAGGTTTATAAAACAAATTATTTATGTGCATGCACAGCTACACACCTGATTACAGCACATGGAGATTAATTGGCAAATATTTTCATTCGAGCATTTGACATAAGAATCCTAATCTGGAATTAAGTGAAGACTAGGACAGCAAAATGTTTGCTGTTAAATCCTTATACGAAATGAGGCTGTTATTTCACTCACGTTTTCAATCCGAGGAGCCACAATATTCACGTCTACATGAACATTAAATCCACACATAACATTTATTAAAACGCTGCAGCACCAGGTAACACGGACACGCTCGAGGCGCACACAACACCACCTGGATATCTACTGAGCCATGGACATTTGGAGACGCACCCTCATTTCAAGCGCCTCCGTTCGTGGCGCTAGTGCATATCATGAGATGGTGTAAAGGGAAGAATAAGCGTATAAGACGAGGAAGAGGAAGATTGTATTCGTTTATTTGCAATCGATAATTGGGCGGGGCGGAAGTGTTCCGATTAAACAAACAAATGTGCGCGTTATTTCACAAAACATGCGTTATATATCCTGAGGAAAACGCACCTGCTGAAAAACATGCATTACACCTAGCTTATTCACATCATTCACAAACGCAAAGGTTTCAGTTTTTAACTTCTTCTATGTGTAAGAGATACATTCTGAGACAGCGTTTATGGTGCATATTAATTACAGCTGACATAACAGAATCTTCGTTCAAAATTAGTTAGATATTAGCTTTAAATTTTATTTGTGATAGAGATGCATTTATTAAGTTGCATCTCACTCATTATTAATAATCAGCATTAACGCTGTGTAATGTTTTATCTTCCACAGTCCTATTTCATTATGGCTTCTGGCTTACATTGCATTGATGTTGCAGGCAAATGATCAATATCTTGCCGGGTGCAACTTTATGTTTATGTTTCATATACTTCGCGTAAATCGCAATAAACATCCTCATAGAAATATATTCTATGAAATAATATATACTTAGTTATATCTTTTAGACGGAAAATGTAAATGGTGCACACCAAATCTGAGAAACAAAATTCACACACTATTTGTGAAACATAATTCAGTTTGGAGAAATTTAAACCATTGGTAACAAATGTCTCGAAAGTGGTTATTTTCATAAAACATTACCTAAATATTAAACAGATGCACATTTTCCTTTAGTGCGCTTCGATTCTATGCGATTTCATGAGAATCAAAAGCGACTGCAGTATATTTTACAGAAAATTCAAGACCCACGCTTTATTTTTATGGCATTGTTTCAAAATTATGTTTTACTTAAAGCCATTTGAACCATATTTGAGAATAAGTTGAAAAGAAAATTCAGTAAAGAGCTGGTTGTAATGCAAATTCTTTATACAGCTTATCGCACATTTCGATATTCATACGAATTTGTGTGCTTGAGGTGCTTTGTTCATGAAATACACACACACGCACACACATACATACAAACAGGCGCGCGCGCACACACACACACACACACACACACACACACACACACATTGAAGTGCGAAATGTATTGTCTTTTTCTCTCTTTCTTGAATGAATAATCCTAGGTTCTCAGAATAAGTATTTGTTTCTGGTGAAATGTTAATGTAGGAATTTTGGGGTTTAATACAATAGATACTTCATCTGCCCTAATTTAGAAGTAGAGAGAATAACAGAAAAAGGATAATTACAGTTTTAATTCAGAAGTATGTTTTCCTTTTTTAAGAACTTGTATTAAGAACGAATATTACTAATTTGATTATTAGTGGATCCATTTAGTTTTCTACGTTACAAAATTTGCTCCCAGGCATAGTATAATTCCTTTATGTTTATGCCCCCTTGACTTTGAAGTATAAAATACTTACGTTTACTTGAAAATACGGCCAAGAGTGAATAAATTCCATTTTGTCAAACTGGCCTGTTTCGTCAGGTAATTATACAACCAAAATGCGTGCTTCTCTACCAATGAACTTTATTTCATATGACAAGAAGTATGTTAAAACAATCTCATAACCATCCAATATTTCATCATATTCATTTTGGAACTTGAGCCTATGAACACATTGCTGTTCTTCTTTTGATGTTCTAATCGTGCAATATTTCATGTTGACATAAAATCATTTTAAAATAGTTTCAGTATACAATACTTCGGGGTATGCATTAGTGCATTAAAAAGAAATGAACGAAATTAGAATGAATAATACATTACATGAAGTGTTTAAGATTGTAGGTATTGAAATCTTAGAGCAAGTGAATAAAAACATAAAACGGGAAAAATTGGCGGTTGTTAATGTATTATCTTGTAGATCTATTTGATTATAGATTGAATAAGATTTTCTACTTATTCGGATGTTTTAAATTTATAGTGCAATACCATAATTCTCTACCAGAGCAAATATTTAAAATGGAATTTTGTTTAATTTTCCTTCTTATGTTTCCGTATTATCACTGCTGCACTAAGCAGCTTCAAGTGTCTCAATACATGTATCATGAGGTGCTCTAACTAGGTTTCCTAGGCTGCATTACTTCGCTATTATCCAGCAGTACGAGGCCATAAAACCCAGAAAGAAGGACGGAAGAGAGAAAAATTCATGGGTATTCCTTCGTCACATATGGCGTCTTTACCTTACGTCATGAAGCGAGTGGCGAATTACAAACACTTTGAATGCCACACTAGAATTATCAAGGACATACGTTTTACTCGTTCGTTTGATATGTTACAATATGTTCGGTTCTTCGAGTCCAAACTGTTCCAATAGCAGCAACGAAAATACCGAACTGCAGTTGAGCTTCCGCTTCTTCTGACCTCTAGTGGGAAATGGACATTTACTGTTCAAGTATTCGCTAGTTCGACAGTTCACTTCATAGCGTTATTGTCGCGCATATTGCTTCAATGTGTTAAGGCAAATGATTGGAAATAGCATATGTAATATTACTGCGTTTTCTGCTCTGTTTCTACCTGCTGTTGGGGTCAAAATTTCTATTATACATTACGATACACAAATTACATATTCTCACGTTGTCTTCTGCCATTACTCGTAAGAAAAATATATATTAAAATACATAAAACATCATAAAAGTCTTATATACAATTTCATTCAGAATTTCTGTGAGGGGAACAAAGCACTCAGAATCATATGTATAAGCACAGACTTAAAGAAATATTACAAAGTATATATCATAAAATAAATAAGTATCATTCCTTAAATCCAAGAAGTTTTACAACTGTCCTCAGAGTAAATTATGCTGCTATCAACCTTTAAATCCAATAAAAGTTATTTAACTAGAAAACTGTCGCTTTCTATTAATGCTATACGCAATTAGGTGTACTACTGAAAAATAGTTTGTTGTATATAACTGAAATTGTTTTTTTCAACGAGATAAAAATTAACCATCTTGAGTGTAAACTCGTCAGTGACAAAATTCTTTAATAAAAAACTAAGGATTTTTGAGAGCACCTTTGTTTTAAGACACATATCAAAAGTATAAGAATAAACACAAAGAAGTTTTGCTTAAAAATAAATCCAAGAGGACTTCAACGCGCCTTATTAATAGAATATTATGATTATCATCACTATCATCATTATAATTATTATACTCATCATTATATGTTTTCCCGACAATAACGTCGAAGGACTTCCATACTCAATTCTTCCGGTTTTATTTTATAACTGATAAACAGAGCTAGAACAAATATCCGTTGGCTGACAATGTGTGCATGCAGCGAGTTTGTGCCAACAATGCGTCAAGGCAATGGGGGTGCCACAGGTAATCTGAAACTGCAATCAGTAGCGTCAGGGGTAGAACATAACATAAATACAGAGCTCACAGAGAGCAATTATACCATACCAGTAATGCAAGCGAAGTACCGATTGTCGACTGTTCAGCCCTGGGTCCGTGTATTTAGTACGACGTCACGTGTACTCGGTAGGGTGATAGTTACGAGTATGTTGATATTCCTCGCTCAATGGCTATTTGTCCTAACTCTCCTTTAATTTTAAGAACACATTTCCCCTTGTATCACTGGTACATATGTCATTCTGGAGGCCATGCTACGATCTAGTTGAAAATAATATCGCTCCTGTTGTGTTATTATTTTAGTGGTTATTGTAATTATTTCAGACTATTATTGCTAACATTTGAAAGGTGCACAACCAGTTACATCGCTAACGCTATTATCACCCTCCATTTTAGTTTATATATTTAAGAATATGCATAACGATTTCGCGGAAACATCTGCCCTTGCTAAAAAGCAAAAGCTGGAACGTGATTCGCCTTGTGTTTCTCAAATAGGACCCACATGCGATACGCAGATGATGATAAGGAAGGATAAAATTTCTGAACTTGGGTTTCCACCTGCACAAACACCGAGAGGGATGGCTCAAGCGATTTCTTCTGTGGCCCGCATTCGGGAGGTCCCGGGATCGATCCCTGGCAACCGTCCACTCTGGTCCTTAGGTTTTTCGTGGTTTTCCCGTGTTGCCAGGCGTATGCTGGGGTGGTTCATGTTCTACCACGATTCCCTTACCCCTTATTTCCTGTATCCATCATTTTCCCTGTATTCTCTTTCAGGGTTGTAGGACCAGGTGACGGTGTTCGGCGGGTTGCGACTGAGCGGTGGCTTACGCTCTGTAAAGGATTCTTCCCTGACGTGGCTGCCGTACCGCTCAGTTATGTCTCTCCTCAGCTTGGGGCTCCGCTCCGGGGGACCCTGGCGGTTGATGACTTGTGGGCCGGGACCGGGCGCCGTCGGATGTGTTCTATCTTGAAACGTTAGGGAACCGTTCATGCTTGCGCCAGTCGGTACTGGTTCTGGTCGCCCTTCGAGCCCCTCCCCGCATCCTTCCCTCCCTGGGGTCAAGTTGGAAGCAAAAAGAGGCGTTACGGCCTACTTGCGGTGCTCTGCCCCGGTTCCGGGGACTCCTCAGTGATATGTACCTTTACCTTTACCAACCTGCACAAATCAAACCCATTGACCACCCAATAAGAAAAGTGGAGCTACATTTCTTCTTCCTAGACTTTAAACCCAATTCTAGTAACGGTAAAGTTTGTGAAATCAACATCCTATATGGCGCAGTAGTCAAAATCCAGCCACCTAAACCCAAGCGTTCCATAACTCAGTGCATAAACTGCCAAGAATATGGACACTGTAAGAACTACTGCCTTAAGGCAATATGCTAAGTAAAATGCACTGACTCACACCCTACGACTAAATGTAATCAACATCCAAATGCACCCCAGTCTGCACAAACTGTAAAGAAAAGCGTATTGCAAATTATAGAGGTATATAAATTACCACAGAATTCAACACAATAACAACTGCAAAAACAACATTCATTTCAACTATAGTAACCTACAAATACACTTCAAAACAGGAGTCTCCGCCGATT
Source organism: Deroplatys truncata (assembly GCA_030765065.1). Classification (NCBI taxonomy): domain Eukaryota; kingdom Metazoa; phylum Arthropoda; class Insecta; order Mantodea; family Mantidae; genus Deroplatys; species Deroplatys truncata. The sequence goes on along the minus strand of CM060990.1, from coordinate 401,086,734 downwards.
ATTCCTGCGCTAACGCTATAAAACAGATTCCACCGTCTTCTGATGACAATAGTTCAATTAGCATGCTGGTAGAGAAAATTGACTCCTAGTATCAGCCTTAAACCCACTTATTGATACATTAATTCGAGTAGCTTCTGCGCTAATAAACAGTGCAAAATGAACACACCAAAATTCATCAAAATCTTTATGTGGAAGACATGTAAGTAGGATATATAGGACAGACCTGGCGCAGTTTTTGGGCATATATGGGAAAGGATAGGGAAAACGAGGCTAGATGAGGCGGTTCAAGGAGGAGAATGGGTTTATATGGGAGAGATAGGGAATACGACGAAAACACGTGTAATCCGCTAATGACAGCGATAATGATCATCGCTAATGGATATTCGTTGTAATACATGTGTAACCGCTAATGGATATTCGCTGTAATACATGTGTAACCGATAATGACCGTCGCTAATGCATATTCTTTGTAATACATGTGTAACCGCTAATGACCGCCGCTAATGACACGTCTAATGGATATGCGTGGTAATACATATGTAAACATATGTAACCCGCTAATGACCGCCGGAGATGCCGACAACTGATAAGGAGTAGTAATAGAAATGTATGTTTAAGCACACAGAGAGATGCCGACAAGCGATAAGCTTCTTTGTTCTACGCCGACAAGCGCCGCCCCCTCTTTGTGCTCTACTATTTGCCGCCAGGTCTCGTGTCGTTAGGCCCCGCCCCCTCTCTGTTTGTGTGCTTACCTAATGCCGACCGTGTCTGTGCCAACAGGTCCTACCCCCTCCCCCATGCGTTCTACTGTGGCGTCCTGACTTGAGGGATTTGTTTTCTCGAGGCCTGCCGCCCCTCGGTAAATTAATTAGGTAATGTTCGTCAAACATTTTTTTATGACTACTAATGCCTGCACATTGCATCCTCGAGCAATTAAGTTTTTTGAATAATGAATTGTATATGAATTGACTCGAGCGTGAGTGTTAGCGTGTATAAGTAGCCCGCCCACGAAAACAGTCTGTCATGTAATGAAAACACTGCAACCTTCTTCTATCTGAGGAAAGCGGTTGTCCATTAGCTGACAATGTTAGACGCTTTCACCACATTAATAGACTTTTAAGTTTGCATTCCCGATCTGTTTACATACATTAGCGAACAATAACCTACTTCTGCCTGGTGGTAACGATGACCTCCATTAGCTGACAACGTTAGACGCTTTCACCACATTAGCGAACAATGTCAGTAATTGTTTTTCTAAGTGCTCTGCACAACTCTCACCACTTCAGCTTTTAGCGGGGGAAATGATATAAAAAGCAGCAGCTTCTCCAATGAGTTCCAAGTTGACCGGGATGGCTGGGGTCGAATCCTAGGAGTGATTACAAATTCAACTTCTAATAACTCAGAGACTAATTACGATAAAGACGTCAAATAAAGTTTATTACATTAATGTCATTAGGTAGTTTCTTGTGAATGTATATTTCGGTAGATGGTGTCCAGGGTTCGAATACCGATAAAATGTAATTTAATTATAAATTTAATAACTCCTAAACTAATTAAGATAAAGACGCCAAATAAACTTTATTGCGTTTATGTTATTAGTTAGTATCTTGTGGATGTATATTTGGGTGTTCTGAGTTCAATCCTTAATTTTTTAAATCGTCATTATCTCAGAAACTAAGAGAGGTAGAGGAGTGGACCAAAGCATAATTGATAGCTCCTATGATGGGTAATTAATACTGTATATAATTTTCAATCAGTTGTTCTTATTTCGAATCCCGATCTTTCAATCACTTACTTATTTTTCTCTATACTCTAGAATATATCACTTAGATTGATGCTGTAACTGCATACAGCACCTTTAAACATATCAAACTAATATTGTAAATAATTTTGTTTCTGATGTCCAGGGTTCGAATACCGATAAAATGTAATTTAATTATAAATTTAATAACTCCTAAACTAATTAAGATAAAGACGCCAAATAAACTTTTTTGCGTTTATACTATTAAGTTGTATCTTGTGGATGCATACTTGGGTACGTGGTGTTCTGGGTTCAATCCTTAATTTCTAAATCGTCATTATCTCAGAAACTAAGAGAGGTAGAGGAGTTGACCAAAGCATGATTGATAGCTCCTGTGATGGGTAATTAATACTGTATATAATTTTCAATCAGTTGTCCTTATTTCGAATCACGATCTATCAATCACTTACTTATTTTTCTCTATACTCTAGAATATATCACTTAGATTGATGCTGTAACTGCATACAGCACCTTTAAACATATCAAACTAATATTGTAAATAATTTTGTTTCTGGTGTCCAGGGTTCGAATACCGATAAAATGTAATTTAATTATAAATTTAATAACTCCTAAACTAATTAAGATAAAGACGCCAAATAAACTTTATTGCGTTTATGTTAAAAGTTAGTATCTTGTGGATGTATGTTTTGGTGTTCTGGGTTCAATCCTTAATTTTTTAAATCGTCATTATCTCAGAAACTAAGAGAGGTAGAGGAGTTGACCAAAGCATGATTGATAGCTCCTACGATGGGCACTTAAAACTGTATATAATTTTCAATCAATTGTCCTTATTTCGAATCCCGATTTTTCAATCACTTACTTATTTATCTCTATACCCTGAATATATCACTTAGATTGATGCTGTAACTGCATACAGCACCTTTAAACATATCAAACTAGTATTGTAAATATTTTTGTTTCTGGTGTCCAGGGTTCGAATACCGATAAAATGTAATTTAATTATAAATTTAATAACTCCTAAACTAATGAAGATAAAGACGCCAAATAAACTTTATTGCATTTATGTTATTAGGTAGTATCTTGTGGATGTGTAATTAGATACCTGACGTTCAGGGTTCGATCCTAATTTTTAAATCACCATTATCTCAGAAACTAAGAGATGTAGAGGAGTTGACCAAAGCATGATTGATAGCTTCTATGATGGGCAATTAATACTGTACATAATTTTCAATCAGTAGTCCTTATTTCGAATCCCGATCTTTCAATCACTTACTTATTTTTCTCTATACTCTAGAATATATCACTTAGATTGATGCTGTAACTGCATATAGCACCTTTAAACATATCAAACTAATATTGTAAATAATTTTGTGTCTGGTGTCCAGGGTTCGAATACCGATAAAATGTAATTTAATTATAAATTTAATAACTTCTAAAATAATTAAGATAAAGACGCCAAATAAACTTTATTCCGTTAAGTCATTAAGTAGTATCTTGTGGATGTGTAATAAGATACTTGACGTTCTGGGTTCGAGTCTAATTTTTAAATCGTCATTATCTCAGAAACTAAGAGAGGTAGAGGAATTGACCAAAGCATGATTGATAGCTCCTATGATGGGCAATTAACACTGTATATAATTTTCAATCAGTTGTCCTTACTTCGAATCCCGATCTTTCAATCACTTACTTATATTTCTCTATACTCTAGAATATATCACATAGATTGATGCTGTAACTGCATGCAGCACCTTTAAACATATCAAACTAATATTGTAAATAATTTTGTTTCTGGTGTCCAGGGTTCGAATACCGATAAAATGTAATTTAATTATAAATTTAATAACTCCTACACTAATTAAGATAAAGACACCAAATAAACTTTATTGCGTTTACGTTATTAGGTAGTATCTTGTGAATGTGTAATTAGATACCTGACGTTCAGGGTTCGATCATAATTTTTAAATCACCATTATCTCAAAAACTAAGAGAGGTAGAGGAGTGGACCAAAGCATGATTGATAAGCTCTATACTGGGTGATTAATGCTGTATATAATTGCCAATCAGTTGTGCTTGATTCGATTCCCCATCTTTTAATGACTTCCTTAATTTTCCTCTGTACACTAGAATATTTCACTTAGATCGATGATGTACCTGCATACAGCTTTGTTTAACATGTTGAGCTAATATCATAAATTATTTTGTTCCTGGTGTTCTGGGTTCAAATACCGATTCAATGAAATTTACTTACAAATTTAATAACGCGTAATCTAATTTAGATAGACATGTCAAGGTAAACGCAAACAGAGCATCTAGTCCTTAAATATCGTCATCATGACAAATATTACTTTAAAGTACTCAGATCGAATCCCGAAGGGATGATTTCATATATCTTCAAGCCTAGGGATCATATCAGGTTCTAATAAAGATTAAATGCTTGATGCTGATGTGGGGGAGCTAAAATACACTTATTAAAAGTATTACCCGGTTCGATTTAGAAGCTTAGAATCTGTGTAACTATGGAAAAGTTGCTTTTCTCGTGATTGTAGTGAAATGTAATGGGCTTTCTGTGAGAAGGTGGAAAGGAAGAATTGAAAAGGGAATGAAAACATGAGATAATGTAGTATATACATACATTTAACTAAATAAGGAGCAAAATTTTCTCGTTACCTTTTAAGCTTTTACTTTAAGTATTGTGATAATACAGCTGGAATTAACCTTGGTACAATAGGTGGTGGTAGTGGTGGTGGTGGTTGTAGACTTTGAATTTGAAATATATGTCTGAATGAGCGTGTGAGAATGCTTCTCTTGCTGGTGTGACTGCATAAGCAGGTAGTTATGAGACGAGTTTAAACGTGTTTGATGCTGTCAGACATCCTGTCTCAAGGTGTGACGTCATAAACATCCTGCTTCTGGGCATGAGGTTATATGGCTGAGATTAATACACGTTGAGTGATCATATACAGCTGGTTATGGAGCGAGTTTATGATTGATCTAAAAGTTTCGTGCTCCCTCTATAAATATGTTATAGTGGAAAGGATGCCCTCCTGAAACATTAGGTCTCTAGACAGAAATTGTTCACAGAGACGGAGACGTCAGAATGGATGGGTGCATCTTATATATGAGAGACGTAGGGGAATATGAGGAGAAGTGCTAGCCTAGTCAGGGTTTGAGGTGTGGAATGTGCGTTTATATGGGAAAGATAGGGGAAACGTGTACAGGTAATAGGATAGACTGATGCTGAAGGAGGAGAGGATACGCTTTATACGGAAGAGATAGGGAATACGAGGAGAGGTACTAGAAGGGTAGAATATAGCGTTTTTATATAGGAGAGCTAGCAAACCGAGGAGAGGTATTAGGAGGGAAGACTTGAATGACAGAGTATGCGTTTATATGGAGAGACGAGGAAAACGAAGGTAGGTGCTAGGTTGAGAGAGTCTTCAAGGAGGAAAATGCATTTATATGAGAGCGTTAGGGAATACGATGAGAGGTGCTAGTCTAGAGAGAGTTCAGGAGTAGAGTATACGTTTATATGGGATAAATACGAAAAACGGGAGAAATACAAGGGTAGACAGTGGTTGAAGGAGTAGGAATGTAGGTTTATACGGTAATATAGAGAGTAATTCGATTATAAAACTTTTCTCATCCAGCATTACAACACTTTTATATACTTATTTTCTAAACCTTACAAACTTTATATGTGTTAAACAGTAGTGCGCGAGACGGAGATGGACAAACTGTATATCGGTTTACAGTGAAGTATACGTCCTAACCTATTCCCACCTTGTTTGTTCTGGATCCTCTCATTCCTATCATCATCTAACGTAACCACGTAACAAGACGTAACATAACAACATGACAAGACGTCATACTAAGTAACATAACCACGCAACATCACGTGACATCTCGTAACCAGAAACGTTACATTCTTCGAGTGTAGGAGAGAGAGTCGATTCAGTATAACATGTTGCTCTATGAAGCTTAAATCTTGACAAAGAACGATTCTTAAAAATCCGCCATATACAGCATTTAATAACGCGTTTTCCTCCATGTGTAATGTATGAAAAATTGAGTTTCTCATTCGTTAGCTGCACAGATTTTCTCCGGCAGTAGCTCATGCTAAAACTAAAAGAAATTAAATGAATACGTGAATGCTATCGCTCGAAGGAATTAAAAGCGAATGAATGAATTCATAACACGCAACTATGTATATATCCAGGATGCGGACGACGGAGGGAATTGCGATCAATGCAAAGCAGGGGGGAAAGGATACTCTCTTGAAACCTTAGTCATCTAGACAACTATTGTTCACGGAGCCCGTAGACGTCAGGTTGAATGAGACAGACCTCAGGTTCAAATCTTTATGGGTACGGACCCGCGCCTTTTGCCTGTCATGTATACTAAACCATCCTAACAGCGTAACATTACGTTACAACGACACGTAACCAGAACATGGCAAGTGCGAGCATGGAAAAAAGGATGCTCTCTGGGAACATTCGTGAAAAGGGATGCTATCTGGAAACACTCGCCATCCGCACAACGGATTGTCCCTAACATTTCCAGATTTCGGACCGTTCAACATCGTGACGCGCTCCTGTCATCTACATTTCGACGAAATTTTACCTCCTGAATTAAAGTTTGGTGCTCTGTATAGAACTGCACAACTTGCATTACGCTGTGTGTCCCTAGCGTTTCCTGCTCCTGAATCGTTCCAGCTAGTGGACTACCTCTACCATCTTCATGTTACCGATCTGTTACAATGAATTAAAGTTTGGTTAGCGTGATCAGATTGTTACATAGCGTGATCAGGTTGTTACATAGCGTGATCAGCTTGTTACATAGCGTGATCAGGTTGTTACATAGCGTGATCAGGTTGTTACATAGCGTGATCATGTTGTTACATAGCGTGATCAGGTTGTTACATAGCGTGATCATGTTGTTACATAGCGTGATCAGGTTGTTACATAGCGTGATCATGTTGTTGCATAGCGTGATCAGGTTGTTACATAGCGTGATCATGTTGTTACATAGCGTTATCAGCTTGTTACATAGCGTGATCAGGTTGTTACATAGCGTGATCAGCTTGTTACATAGCGTGATCAGGTTGTTACATAGCGTGATCAGGTTGTTACATAGCGTGATCATGTTTTTACATAGCGTGATCATGTTGTTACATAGCGTGATCATGTTGTTACATAGCGTGATCAGGTTGTTACATAGCGTGATCATGTTGTTGCATAGCGTGATCAGGTTGTTACATAGCGTGATCATGTTGTTACATAGCGTTATCAGCTTGTTACATAGCGTGATCATGTTGTTACATAGCGTGATCATGTTGTTACATAGCGTGATCAGGTTGTTACATAGCGTGATCATGTTGTTACATAGCGTGATCAGATTGTTACATAGCGTGATCATGTTGTTACATAGCGTGATCATGTTTTTACATAGCCTGATCATGTTGTTACATAGCGTGATCAGGTTGTTACATAGCGTGATCATGTTGTTACATAGCGTGATCAGGTTGTTACATAGCGTGATCATGTTGTTGCATAGCGTGATCAGGTTGTTACATAGCGGGATCATGTTGTTACATAGCGTTATCAGCTTGTTACATAGCGTCATCATGTTGTTACATAGCGTGATCAGGTTGTTACATAGCGTGATCATGTTGTTACATAGCGTGATCATGTTGTTACATAGCGTGATCAGGTTGTTACATAGCGTGATCATGTTGTTACATAGCGTGATCAGGTTGTTACATAGCGTGATCATGTTGTTACATAGAGTGATCATGTTGCTACATAGCGTGATCATGTTGTTACATAGCGTGATCAGGTTGTTCCATTGCGTGATCATGTTGTTACATAGCGTGATCAGGTTGTTACATAGCGTGATCATGTTGCTACTTAGAGTGATCATGTTGTTACATAGCGTGATCATGTTGTTACATAGCGCGATAAGGTTGATACATAGCGTGATCATGTTGTTACATAGCGTGATCAGGTTGTTACATAGCGTGATCATATTGTTACATATGTGATCAGGTTGTTACATAGCGTGATCATGTTGTTACATAGCGTGATCAGGTTGTTACATAGCGTGATCAGCTTGTTACATAGCGTGATCAGGTTGTTACATAGCGTGATCAGGTTGTTACATAGCGTGATCACGTTGTTACATAGCGTGATCATGTTGTTACATAGCGTGATCAGGTTGTTACATAGCGTGATCATGTTGTTACATAGCGTGATCAGGTTGTTACATAGCGTGATCATGTTGTTGCATAGCGTGATCAGGTTGTTACATAGCGTGATCATGTTGTTACATAGCGTTATCAGCTTGTTACATAGCGTGATCAGGTTGTTACATAGCGTGATCAGCTTGTTACATAGCGTGATCAGGTTGTTACATAGCGTGAACAGGTTGTTACATAGCGTGATCATGTTTTTACATAGCGTGATCATGTTGTTACATAGCGTGATCATGTTGTTACATAGCGTGATCAGGTTGTTACATAGCGTGATCATGTTGTTGCATAGCGTGATCAGGTTGTTACATAGCGTGATCATGTTGTTACATAGCGTTATCAGCTTGTTACATAGCGTGATCATGTTGTTACATAGCGTGATCATGTTGTTACATAGCGTGATCAGGTTGTTACATAGCGTGATCATGTTGTTACATAGCGTGATCATGTTTTTACATAGCGTGATCATGTTGTTACATAGCGTGATCAGGTTGTTACATAGCGTGATCATGTTGTTACATAGCGTGATCAGGTTGTTACATAGCGTGATCATGTTGTTACATAGCGTGATCAGGTTGTTACATAGCGTGATCATGTTGTTACATAGCGTGATCATGTTGTTACATAGCGTGATCAGGTTGTTACATAGCGTGATCATGTTGTTACATAGCGTGATCAGGTTGTTACATAGCGTGATCATGTTGTTACATAGAGTGATCATGTTGTTACATAGCGTGATCATGTTGTTACATAGCGTGATAAGGTTGTTACATAGCGTGATCATGTTGTTACATAGCGTGATCAGGTTGTTACATAGCGTGATCACGTTGTTACATAGCGTGATCATGTTGTTACATAGCGCGATCATGTTGTTACATAGCGTGATCATGTTGTTATAGCGTGATCAGGTTGTTACATAGCGTGATCATGTTGTTACATAGCGTGATCATGTTGTTACATAGCGTGATCAGGTTGTTACATAGCGTGATCAGGTTGATACATAGCGTGATCGGGTTGATACATAGCGTGATCGGGTTGTTACATAGGGTGATCAGGTTGTTACATAGCGTGATCAGGTTGTTGCATAGCGTGATCAGGTTGATACATAGCGTGATCGGGTTGTTACATGGCGTGATCATGTTTTTACATAGCGTGATCAGGTTGTTACATAGCGTGATCATGTTGTTACATAGCGTGATCGGGTTGTTACATAGCGTGATCAGGTTGTTACATAGCGTGATCATGTTGTTACATAGCGTGATCATGTTGTTACATAGCGCGATCATGTTGTTACATAGCGTGATCATGTTGTTATAGCGTGATCAAGTTGTTACATAGCGTGATCATGTTGTTACATAGCGTGATCATGTTGTTACATAGCGTGATCAGGTTGTTACATAGCGTGATCAGGTTGATACATAGCGTGATCGGGTTGTTACATAGGGTGATCATGTTTTTACATAGCGTAATCAGGTTGTTACATAGCGTGATCAGGTTGTTGCATAGCGTGATCAGGTTGATACATAGCGTGATCGGGTTGTTACATAGCGTGATCATGTTTTTACATAGCGTGATCAGGTTGTTACATAGCGTGATCATGTTGTTACATAGCGTGATCGGGTTGTTACATAGCGTGATCAGGTTGTTACATAGCGTGATCAGCTTGTTACATAGCGTGATCATGTTGTTACATAGCGTGATCAGGTTGTTACATAGCGTGATCATGTTGTTACATAGCGTGATCATGTTGTTACATAGCGTGATCATGTTGTTACATAGCGTGATCAGGTTGTTACATAGAGTGATCATGTTGTTATAGCGTGATCAGGTTGTTACATAGCGTGATCATGTTGTTACATAGCGTAATCAGGTTGTTACATAGCGTGATCAGGTTGTTACATAGCGTGATCAGGTTGATACATAGGTGATCGGGTTGTTACATAGCGTGATCATGTTGTTTCATAGCGTGATCAGGTTGTTACATAGTGTGATCATGTTTTTACATAGCGCGATCGGGTTGTTACATAGCGTGATCAGGTTGTTACATAGCGTGATCAGGTTGTTACATAGCGTGATCATGTTGTTACATAGCGTGATCAGCTTGTTACATAGCGTGATTAGGTTGTTACATAGCGTGATCATGTTGTTACATAGCGTGATCATGTTGTTACATAGCGTGATCAGGTTGTTACATAGCGTGATCATGTTGTTACATAGCGTGATCAGGTTATTACATAGCGTAATCAGGTTGTTACATAGAGTGATCAGTTTGTTACATAGCGTGATCATGTTGTTACATGGCGTGATGAGTCTGTTACATAACGTATTGCATGTTGTACAGGTCTATACAGATCACCAAACTTTAATTCAGAGTAACAGATCGGTGACATGAAGATGGTAGAGGTAGTCCACTAGCTGGAACGATTCAGGAGCAGGAAACGCTAGGGCCACACAGCGTAATGCAAGATGTGCAGTTTTATACAGAGCACCAAACTTTAATTCAGGAGGTAAAATTTCGTCGAAATGTAGATGACAGGAGCGCGTCACGATGTTGAACGGTCCGTAATCTGGAAATGTTAGGGACAATCCGTTGTGCGGATGGCGAGTTTTTCCAGAGAGCATCCCTTTTCACGAATGTTCCCAGAGGGCATCCTTTTTCCATGCTCGCACTCGCCATGTTCTGGTTACGTGTCGTTGTAACGTAATGTTACGCTGTTAGGATGGTTTAGTATACATGACAGGCCAAAGGCGGGGGTCCGTACCCTTAAAGATTTGAACCTGAGGTCTGTCCCATTCAACTTGACGTCTACGGGCTCCGTGAACTATAGCTGTCTAGATGACTAATGTTTCAAGAGAGTATCCTTTCCCCCCTGCTTTGCATTGATCGCAATTCCCTCCGTCGTCCGCATCCTGGATATATACATAGTTGCGTGTTATGAATTCATTCATTCGCTTTTAATTCCTTCGAGCGTTAGCATTAACGTATTCATTTAATTTCTTTTAGTTTTAGCATGAGCTACTGCCGGAGAAAATCTGTGCAACTAACGAATGAGAAACTCAGTTTTTCATACATAACACATGGAAAAAAACGCGTTATTAGATGCTGTATATGGCGGATTTTTTAGAATCGTTCTTTGTCAAGATTTAAGCTTCATAGAGCAACATGTTACACCTAATCGACTCTCTCTCTCCTACACTCGAAGAATGTATCGTTTCTGGTTACGAGATGTCACGAGATGTTGCGTGGTTATGTGACCTAGTATGACGTCTTGTCATGTTGTTATGTTACGTCTTGTTACGTGGTTATGTTAGATGATGATAGGAATGAGAAGATCCAGAACAACCAAGATGGGAATAGGTTAGGACGTATACTTCACTGTAAACCGATATACAGTTTGTCCCTCTCCGTCTCGAGCACTACTGTTTAACATATATAAAGTTTGTAAGGTTTAGAAAATAAGTATATAAAAGTGTTGTAATGCTGGATGAGAAAAGCTTTATAATCGAATTACTCTCTATATTACCGAATAAACCTACATTCCTACTCCTTCAACCACTGTCTACCCTTGTATCTCTCCCGTTTTCCGTATTTCTCCCATATAAACGTATACTCTACTCCTCAACTCTCTCTAGACTAGCACCTCTCATCGTATTCCCTAACGCTTTCATATAAATGCATTTTCCTCCTTGAAGACTCACTCAACCTAGCACCTACCTTCGTTTTCCTCGTCTCTCCATATAAACGCATACTCTGTCATTCAAGCCTTCCCTCCTAATACCTCTCCTCGGTTTGCTAGCTCTCCTATATAAAAACGCTATATTCTACCCTTCTAGTACCTCTCCTTGTATTCCCTATCTCTTCCGTATAAAGCGTATCCTCTCCTCCTTCAGCATCAGTCTAGTCTAGCACCTCTCCTCATATTTCCCTATCTCTCCCCCGTATAAGCCTATATTCCTGTCCTTCAGCATCTGTCTAGCCTATTACCTGTACACGTTTCCCCTATCTTTCCCATATAAACGCATATTCCACACCTCAAACCCTGACTAGGCTAGCACTTCTCCTCATATTCCCCTACCTCTGTCATATATAAGATGCACCCATCCATTCTGACGTCTCCGTCTCTGTGAACAATTTCTGTCTAGAGACCTAATGTTTCAGGAGAGCATCCCTTCCCCTATAATATATTTATAGAGGGAGCACGAACCTTTTAGATCAATCATAAACTCGCTCCATAACCAGCTGTATATGATCACTCAACGTGTATTAATCTCAGCCATATAACCTGACGCCCAGAAGCAGGATGTTTATGACGTCACACCTAGAGACACGATGTCTGACAGCATCAAACACGTTTAAACTCGTCTCATAACTACCTGCTTATGCTGTCACACGAGCATGAGAAGCATTCTCACACGCTCATTCAGACATATATTTCAAATTCAAAGCCTACAACCACCACCACCACCACCTATTGTACCAAGGTTAATTCCAGCTGTATTATCACAATACTTAAAGTAAAAGCTTAAAAGGTAACGAGAAGATTTTGCTCCTTATTTAGTTAAATGTATGTATATACCACATTATCTCATGTTTTCATTCCCTTTTCAATTCTTCCTTTCCACCTTCTCACAGAAAGCCCATTACATTTCACTACAATCACGAGAAAAGCAACTTTTCCATAGTTACACAGATTCTAAGCTTCTAAATCGAACCGGGTAATACTTTTAATAAATGTATTTTAGCTCCCCCACATCAGCATCAAGCATTTAATCTTTATTAGAACCTGATATGATCCCTAGGCTTGAAGATATATGAAATCATCCCTTCAGGATTCGATCTGAGTACTTTAAAGTAATATTTGTCACGATAACGATATTTAAGGACTAGATACTCTGTTTGCGTTTAACCTGACATGTCTATCTAAATTAGATTACGCGTTATTAAATTCGTAAATAAATTTTATTGAATCGGTATTCGAACCCAGAACATCAGGAACAAAATAATTTATGATATTAGCTCAACATGTTAAACAAAGCTGTATGCAGGTACATCATCGATCTAAGTGAAATATTCTAGTGTACAGAGGAAAATTAAGGAAGTCATTAAAAGATGGGGAATCGAATCAAGCACAACTGATTGGCAATTATATACAGCATTAATCACCCAGTATAGAACTTATCAATCATGCTTTGGTCCACTCCTCTACCTCTCTTAGTTTCTGAGATAATGGTGATTTAAAAATTATGATCGAACCCTGAAAGTCAGGTATCTAATTACACATTCACAAGATACTGCCTAATAACATAAACGCAATAAAGTTTATTTGGCGCCTTTATCTTAATTAGTTTAGGAGTTATTAAATTTATAATTAAATTACATTTTATCTGTATTCGAACCCAGGACACCAGAAACAAAATTATTTACAATATTAGTTTGATGTGTTTAAAGGCGCTGTATGCAGTTACGGTATCTAAGTGATATATTCTAGAGTATAGAGAAAAAATAAGTAAGTGATTGAAAGATCGGGATTCGAAGTAACGACAACTGATTCAAAATTATATGCAGTATTAATTGCTTATCATAGGAGCTATCAATCATGCTTTGGTCAATTCCTCTATGTCTCTTAGTTTCTGAGATAATGACGATTTAAAAATTAGGCTCGAACCCAGAACGTCAGGTATCTAATTACACATCCACAAGATATTAACTAACAACATAAACGCAATAAAGTTTATTTGGCGTCTTTATCCTAATTAATTTAGGAGTTATTAGATTTATAATTAAATTACATTTTATCGGTATTTGAACCCTGGACACCAGAAACAAAACTATTTACAATATTAGTTCGATATGTTTAAAGGTGCTGTATGCAGTTACAGAATCAATCTAAGTGATATATTCTAGAGTATAGAGAAAAATAAGTAAGTGATTGAAAGATCGGGATTCGAAGTAAGGACAACTGATTGAAACTTATATACAGTATCAATTACCCATCATAGTAGCTATCAATCATGCTTTGGTTAACTCCTCTACCTCTCTTAGTTTCTGAGATAATGACGATTTAAAAATTAGGATCAAAACCTGAACGTCAGGTATCTAATTACACATCCACAAAATACTACCTAATAACATAAACGCAATAAAGTTTATTTGGCGTCTTTTCCTTAATTAGTTTAGGAGTTATTAAATTTATAATTAAATTACATTTTATCGGTATTCGAACCCTGGACACCAGAAACAAAATTATTTACAATCTTAGTTTGATATGTTTAAAGGTGATGTATGCAGTTACAGCATCAATCTAAGTGATATATTCTAGAGTATAGAGAAAAATAAGTAAGTGATTGAAAGATCGGGATTCGAAATAAGGACAACTGATTGAAAATTATATACAGTATTAATTACCCATCACAGGAGCTATCAATCATGCTTTGGTCAACTCCTCTACCTCTCTTAGTTTCTGAGATAATGACGATTTAAGAAATTAAGGATTGAACCCAGAACACCACGTACCCAAGTATAAAACCACAAGATACAACTTAATAATATAAACGCAAAAAAGTTTATTTGGCGTCTTTATCTTAATTAGTTTAGGAGTTATTAAATTTATAATTAAATTACATTTTATCGGTATTCGAACCCTGGACACCAGAAACAAAATTATTTACAATATTAGTTTGATATGTTTAAAGGTGCTGTATGCAGTTACAGCATCAATCTAAGTGATATATTCTAGAGTATAGAGAAAAATAAGTAAGTGATTGAAAGATCGGGATTCGAAATAAGAACAACTGATTGAAAATTATATACAGTATTAATTACCCATCATAGGAGCTATCAATTATGCTTTGGTCCACTCCTCTACCTCTCTTAGTTTCTGAGATAATGACGATTTAAAAAATTAAGGATTGAACTCAGAACACCCAAATATACATCCACAAGATACTAACTAATAACATAAACGCAATAAAGTTTATTTGGCGTCTTTATCTTAATTAGTTTAGGAGTTATTAAATTTATAATTAAATTACATTTTATCGGTATTCGAACCCTGGACACCATCTACCGAAATATACATTCACAAGAAACTACCTAATGACATTAATGTAATAAACTTTATTTGACGTCTTTATCGTAATTAGTCTCTGAGTTATTAGAAGTTGAATTTGTAATCACTCCTAGGATTCGACCCCAGCCATCCCGGTCAACTTGGAACTCATTGGAGAAGCTGCTGCTTTTTATATCATTTCCCCCGCTAAAAGCTGAAGTGGTGAGAGTTGTGCAGAGCACTTAGAAAAACAATTACTGACATTGTTCGCTAATGTGGTGAAAGCGTCTAACGTTGTCAGCTAATGGAGGTCATCGTTACCACCAGGCAGAAGTAGGTTATTGTTCGCTAATGTATGTAAACAGATCGGGAATGCAAACTTAAAAGTCTATTAATGTGGTGAAAGCGTCTAACATTGTCAGCTAATGGACAACCGCTTTCCTCAGATAGAAGAAGGTTGCAGTGTTTTCATTACATGACAGACTGTTTTCGTGGGCGGGCTACTTATACACGCTAACACTCACGCTCGAGTCAATTCATATACAATTCATTATTCAAAAAACTTAATTGCTCGAGGATGCAATGTGCAGGCATTAGTAGTCATAAAAAAATGTTTGACGAACATTACCTAATTAATTTACCGAGGGGCGGCAGGCCTCGAGAAAACAAATCCCTCAAGTCAGGACGCCACAGTAGAACGCATGGGGGAGGGGGTAGGACCTGTTGGCACAGACACGGTCGGCATTAGGTAAGCACACAAACAGAGAGGGGGCGGGGCCTAACGACACGAGACCTGGCGGCAAATAGTAGAGCACAAAGAGGGGGCGGCGCTTGTCGGCGTAGAACAAAGAAGCTTATCGCTTGTCGGCATCTCTCTGTGTGCTTAAACATACATTTCTATTACTACTCCTTATCAGTTGTCGGCATCTCCGGCGGTCATTAGCGGGTTACATATGTTTACATATGTATTACCACGCATATCCATTAGACGTGTCATTAGCGGCGGTCATTAGCGGTTACACATGTATTACAAAGAATATGCATTAGCGACGGTCATTATCGGTTACACATGTATTACAGCGAATATCCATTAGCGGTTACACATGTATTACAACGAATATCCATTAGCGATGATCATTATCGCTGTCATTAGCGGATTACACGTGTTTTCGTCGTATTCCCTATCTCTCCCATATAAACCCATTTTCCTCCTTGAACCGCCTCATCTAGCCTCGTTTTCCCTATCCTTTCCCATATATGCCCAAAAACTGCGCCAGGTCTGTCCTATATATCCTACTCATGTATTAATAATAATAATAATAATAATAATAATAATAATTACGAAATAATTCATTTCCCTAAATATACCGTATTCGCATTTTAATTGCTACAGAAAAACAAATGCTTCCTAATAACCATTTTAAGCTACCTGGATACCGCTTATACGGAGTGAATCATCCTAACAATACGAAAAAGGGAGGCTCAGCAATATTTATAAATTCGACCATGACTCACGAGTAGTTACTCCCAGTCAAAGAGAAAGAACTTCATGCAGCTGTAATACATGTAGGTAAAACCAAATATCAATTTCGCTCGTTTTACTCAGCTCAAAAAAAGAACAGAGTGACTACTACAATCTTTTGAGATATTTTTCACATAATGAGATCTCACTTCCTCCTCGCGGGAGACGTCAACAGCAAGGACCCCAGATGGGGGTAAAATTTAACGAATTCAAGAACATACATTCTACATAATGTAGCCTGTTAGCCTTCAATGAACTTTATCTTTCCACTAGAGCCAGGCTAATGCCCGGATTGAGGAAATACACCAGATGTCATAGACTTATTTTTTATTAAACATGCAGACAACATCCTCACAACACCATTTGTATATTCCGAGCTTGCTCTGACCATTATCCTGTAACATTAACAAAGCTAAAAACTACAACTGAGATCAACAGCTACTCAAAAACTAATCTTATAAATCAACCTTTTGAATGAACCTGCGAGGATGTTACCGACTTAAAAATTCCTCTTAAATTACGTGGTGATATTGATGGAGCTCTTCCTATATTAACCAGAAATTCTTAACTTGCAGGTAATATATCTACCACCCACATATCTTAAAATGGTCAAACGGTTTCCAAACGGTGTTGTCGTCCCTTATAAATACTCTTCTTCAAGAAAAGAGGCACTGACGCAGATTAACGGGAACAAACTAAATATGCTGCTCACAAAATACCTTACAATTGAGCTACCCGCCAGCTATATATTATACTTCAAAAAGAAATAAATGCTACCAGGTATAATAATCTTCTCTCCTTGAAAGCTGCCGATGGGTCACTTTGAAAGAACACCAAATATTTAACTAAACCACAAAATAAAATTTCACATTGTATTTGAATAAAGTGTGTTACATATCTTCACAAAGTAAAGCAACCGTCTTCTGTGAAATACTGCACGCGCAGTTTTCAACCCAAACCCCAGCGAAAATTTCGAATTCACCGAAGAAGCAACTTAGGGCAATTCAATGCCCCTTCAAGTTTCTCCCTTTTCTTCGTTATCAGCTCAGCACAGGTAATAATACTGTGACTCACGTACCTTGTAATCTCTAGTTTGTAACGCCTCCTATGCTGGCCAGCCGGCAATGGATTATTTCGGAGAGCTAACGGACAGGCTGGAAGACAGACGTTATCTCTCCAGGGAGCACTAGAAGCTATTAGATGACCGAATGAAGACACGTTATGACCGTTTGGCGAACAGTGCCGGATTCCAGGGGTGTGACCGCGTATGGTTCTACCGTCCAACGAAGACCAAATGGAAGTCGCCGAAGCTACAACGTCCCTGGGACGATCTGTATAAGGTAATCACCCATATCATCACTATGGTACCCTTTTTCGGTTTCAATCCCGTGGAAAGCTGATGGTAGTCCATCTTGATCGCTGAACCCCATATCGCTGATCTATTAGGGACAACCAGCTCTGAGAACTGCGTGTCGTAGCAGCTATAGCTGGAGGTTATCGGGAGGTTGTTGCCGAGCATTCAGAGATAAACAAAGATAAGCAGCGCTCGCCAGAGTAAACACCGGAAGCGCTATCGTCAGGTAACCAAAATCTTGTGGCTGTTTCTCCTTCTTGAAAGTTCTAGGATTCTGAGGAAATTCCCAACGACTATTTAAGCGAGAGTTCTCGCAAGTGAGTTAGTTAGCGGGGGCGACGAAAAGTACTGCTGTGCTACCAAGTTTGTGAGAACTGCTGTGACACACAGTGAGTGCTTCTTCTGCGAGATGTTGGAAAAATCTTTTGTTCGACTCCCAAGCGAGTGAACCGTCCGGGAAAAGGGGTTACGTCGTGCGTATTTCGTTACGCCGCTTCGTCAATAAGAGAGTGAAGTGATAGCGAAAGCTAAGTGAAGTGACAGTGAAATGTTGAATTAAATCACATTAAGGCAGAGACAATGAGAACTTGGTGAAGTGACAGATAAAAGAAGTGGACTGTCACAATACCATACCTATAACACCGGCCAAAGTATCTGCTGGTCGTGACATTATAAACGAGCCCTTAAAACATTCTCAAGAAAAGAACTAGTGTTTATAACACAATTATATAACACTATTTTTTGCCATGTTTATTTTTCCACAGTGAAGAAAACATGCCATAATTATAATGATTCTCAAACCTAGTAAACCGAAACAAGACCCTAGGTCCTATCGTCCTATCAGCCTTTGCCACTGTTTTAAAAAAAACTCGAAAAGCAGCTTCTTCCACAGCTTCTCAAGAACATCCTGCCACTCATTCCTGACATCCAGTTTGGCTCTGGAGCTTCTCATTTCTATCCTCAACAACTTCATCGAGTCGTAAACACAACAATCGATACTTTTGAAGGAAATACTGTCTGCTTTGGACTACTTCTGGGCACACAAAAGGCTTGTACTGGCATGAGGGCCTTTTTAAGTTAAAACCCTTTTTTGAGGGATACATTACTTCTAACCCCCAAAACATACTTCATAAACATATTCTTTTCTGTTAAATATCTTAATTACCATACTCAGTCCCGGAATGTATGAACTGAAATCCATAAGGAAGTATGTTAGCCCCTTTCCATATATGTACATATATAATATATATGTTTTATATATTGTATATCCCAATTGCAGTCACATGAAAACATCATAATAGCGCAGTTTGCAGACGATATTGCAATTCTTTGCAGAAATACATACAACTCCTTAGTGGACTGCCTATAACAGATTGCAGGTAAAGTACAGAAATAATGCTCAAAATGGAGGATCCAAATGAATCCAAAAATCAAAAGTAGTACGATTCATATATAAAATAAAAACCGACGATTATATCATCACGTTTATCGATAAAGAAATACCACTTGCCGTGGCAGTCAGATACCTAGGTTTAACACTGGAAAACAAGCTCACTCGAAACTCCCTTGTCTCTTCTTTAATTGAAAATCTATAGCACGGAATTCACCAGCTAAAATGTCTTGTTAAAGAATCATCTCCACTACCATTACACCCCAAGAGAATCATATATTTTCAATTTATAAGACCTGTCTCGATGTACGGATGCTCGAAATGGAGCTCAGCCTCTAATGCACAAGTAAAGATAATTCAAAGACTACAGTACCTGCTGTTACGAATAATAGTGGACGCCTCACAGTACGTCCACAAGGCCATCCTTCATTCGGATCCTGCCATACTAACTGCAGGTTCAAAGCTTCACTCCTGATACACTCGACTTTACAGATCCTTCACCAACCATCTTCAGTATTTTAAATCAGATTCCCCTGTACTTACCACCATAGCGACTTAATCGAAGACTGTAAAGAAAATATCCTATCGAGTTTGTCGAAGACGTAGTATAAAATACACCTGAGATATTTTATACTACATTAATGGGAGTATAAAATACACCCATTAATGAATTATAACAACACACGTCTCCTGTATAGACAAAGTGTACAATATGTTATTGTAGCCCAATTATAATATGCAATTAGTGTGATAAAGTTATCAACGAATAAAAACAACCACTTGTGTCACTCTACTCCATACCGGAATAACACACGAACTTAGGCTGCAGCAACAACGTCGGTGTAGCAAAATGACTCACCTTCCCCCATGAGTCTGGTCACACTGGGCGTTCCAAAAGGCCTACACCTACTCGTTAGGGTTCCACACGAAATGAACTGAGAGCGGAACTCTGCTGATTCTGGAATCTGGTATATCCAAATCATCCGTATACACGAGCTCAACTATGTTCGGAGGCTTGAATGGAACAAATTAATGATCAAAATTCGTCCGATGGACACCTCTGAGCTACATCCCGCACGTTGCATCGAAGGAGACAATTAAAGGTATACTTGGCTTTTGACACAGTTACGCAGGTCTTTAATACTCTTTCGTGCCTACACTGCTGTTATCTATATGGATAACACGGCTGTCATGAACAAAACATGTTAAGGTTATGTAATAAAACAGAATTTGCCTGTGAAATTCAATTCGAATATGGTGTTATGCGTTTGTTTAATGGATGCGAATAGCTACAATATGTGGGTATAGTTATTAGCTAATGAAAATGGCGATATTGATATAGGTAATAATAATAATAATAATAATAATAATAATAATACATAGCATTATTTAATTCGAACTCAAAGGGAAATTTGAAAAATTCGAATTATACAAACTTCGAATTAACAGATATGCTTTTATTATAGAAAGCATGCCTTGAGATATATTCATTTCATGCAAATAAATAGCATTCAGTGCAACTCACTCTGCTAATTTCCACATTTTAGACATGAAATGTGTAGTCGTAATAGTGTGATACAATATTTCAAGTAATTCAGCAGAAAAAAATTTAAAAAGAGCTATCATTAGAAAATATGTAATACACTATAAACATACAATAGCAATAATAGCTGTTCGAGTTGTGCAAAACTACTGCGATCATCAGTGCTACTATCCACATACAGTAATGTACGACATTAAACAGCCCAGCTCTCGCTTAAAGAAATGTGCCATATTAGGTTGTTTTGTTGTGTTTAGTTTTGCACGATAGACAAAATCTTCAATTCCTTTTATACATTGGAATAAGTTATGTTTACATTCAGCAGACAAAGCGGGCTATTCCGCTATTGCATTCTAGTCATTACTATCGTCGTCATTCGATGAATTGTGAGTATCATATATAGAGGGAAGCTGGGCCTCTTTTTTGCGTTTATATGGGAAAGGATAGGGAAAACGACGGTATATGCTAGGTTGAGAGACCCTTCAAGGAGGAAAAATGCGTTTATATGGGTAAGATAGGGACTACGAGGATCGATGCTAGGCTAGATAGAGGTTGAAGGAGCGAGGATGCGCTTTACACGAGAGAGATAGGGAATACGAGGAAAGATGCTATACTAAACAGGGTTCGAAGGGGGAATATGACTTTATATGGAAGAGATAGCAAACCGAGGAGAGGTATTAGGCTAAGAGGTTTGAATAATAGAGTCAGCGTTTATATGCAGAGACGAGGAAAACGAGGGTATATGCTAGGTTGAGAGGACCTTCAAGGAGGAAAAATGCACCTCATATGAGAGAGGTAGGGAATATGAGGAGAAGTTCTAGCTAAACAGAGTTTGAAGTGTGGAATATGCGTTTATATGGAAAAGATAGAAAAAAACGTGAACAGATGCTAGGATAGACAGATGCTGAAGCAGGGGGAATACGGAAATATATACAGGAGAGATAGGGAATACCAGGAGAGGTACTAGGCTATTCAGGGCTTGAAGGGTAGAGTACGGCTTTTTATATGTAGAGACGAGGAAAATGAGGGTAAATGCTAGGTTGAGAGAAACTTCAAGGTGGAAAAATGCGCTTATATGGAGAAGATAGGGAAAACGAGTAGAGTTCCGAGGTAGAGCAGGGACTGAAGGAGGGAGGGATATGCTTTATATGACAGAGATAGGGCATACGAGGAGAGGTGCTAGTGTAGACAGAGGTTAAGGAGTACGGTATACGTTTATATGAGGAATATATGGAAAACGGGGACAGATGGTATGATAGACAGAAGCTGGGACACTTTTGCGTTTATATGGGAAAGGATAGGGAAAACGAGGATAGATGCGACGGTTCAAAGAGGAAAATGCGTTTATATGGGAGAGATAGGGAATACCAGGGCTGATGCTAGGCTAGTCAGATGCTGAAGGAGGGAGGGATACGCTTATACGAGAGAGATAGAGGATACAAGGAAAGATGCTATACTAAACAGGACTTGAAGGGTAGAATATGGCGTTTTATATGGACGAGATAGCAAATCGAAGAGAGGTATTAGGCTAGGAGTTTTGAATGATAGAGTAGGCGTTTATATGTGAGTGATAGGGAATACGAGGATCGATGCTGGGCTAGACAGGGCTGAAGTAGTGGAATGCACCTTATATGAGAAAGGTAGGGGAATATGAGGAGAAGTGCTAGGCTAGACGGGGTTTGAGGTGTGGAGTATGAGTTTTATAGGAAGCATAGGGTAAACGTGAACAGATAATAGGCTAGACAGATGCTGAAGCAGAGGAATATAGACTTATACGGGAGAGATAGGAAATACGGGGAGAGGTGCTAGACTAGACAGATGCTGAAGGAGGAGGGAAAACGCTTTATACGAAAGAGATAGGGAATACGAGGAGAGGAACTAGACCATACAGGACTTGAACGGTAGAATATGACGTTCTATATGGCTGAGCTAGCAAACCGAGAAGAGGTATTAGACAGAAAGGTTTGAATGACAAAGTATGCATTTATATGGAGAGACGAGGAAAACGAAGGTAGGTGCTAGGTTGAGAGAGTCTTCAAGGAGGAAAATGCATTTGTATGAGAGCGGTAGGGAATACGAGGAGAGATGCTAGTCTAGACATGGGTTGAGGAGTAGAGTATGCATTTACATGGGAGAAATATGGAAAACGGGAGAGATACAAGGATAGACAGGGGTTGAAGAAGGAGGAGGAATGTAGATTTATACGGTAATCTAGAGAGTAATTAGATTATAAAACATTTCTCATCCAACGTTATAACACCTTTATATACTTTTTTTCTAAACCTTACAAACTTTTTATATGTTAAACGATAGTGCGCAAGACGAAGAAGCACAAACTCTATATCGGTTTACAGTGAAGTATACGTCCTAACTTATTCCCCACCTTGTATGCTCTGGATCATCTCATTGTCTATTCATTCCTATCATCATCTAACATAACCACGTAACAAGACGTAACCATCAAACGTAACCACGTAACAAGGCGTAACACAACGTAACATAACAGCATGACCAGACGTTACACTACGTAACATAAGCACGTAAACACGTGTCAAGACGTAACACCACGTAACAAGACGTCACACTACGTAACATAAGCACGTATCCACGTAACATCACGTGACATCTCGTAACCAGAAACGCCACATGACGTAACAACACGTAGCAA
This sequence comes from Deroplatys truncata, assembly GCA_030765065.1. Taxonomy (NCBI): domain Eukaryota; kingdom Metazoa; phylum Arthropoda; class Insecta; order Mantodea; family Mantidae; genus Deroplatys; species Deroplatys truncata. The sequence goes on along the minus strand of CM060990.1, from coordinate 401,063,202 downwards.
GCATGTAACCACGTACCAAAACGTAAGAACAACACGTAACCAATTCATTGCTAAGGCAATTTAAGCTAATCCATTCTTCACAACTTAGACAATAAGTACGAGGGCCTAGCCTAGATTAACCTGACCAATCCCAAACGTTCTTCTCATCACCTAAGCTAGTCAGTCATCGTCTAACCTAATCTGGACAACCAGAGATAACCTCGAATTTCTTTTAGTGAAATTGCAATGTTTTATTCAGGTTTTATTATTCGAGAGTTTTAATTAAAAAGTTTACGTCAACATACCTGTATTTTAGTTCGTTGTAGCTGTCTTTGCCCTTTTTATGTAGGTTTGAGACTAGCACTAGGATCGCTCCTAATGGCAGGGTTACCACCTTCCCTTCCATCTTCTTCTTTCTTCATCAGTCGTCAGCTAGTTGCATACACAGCACACGAAAAACCTTCATTTTTAAGATTGTAGACTCACGAGAAAATCTTCATCTTCGACTTACATTCTTTTAAACGCTGTTTGTAATGCTGTAATGTCCATACGTGTATGTCGTTATTCCATCCTCAGCAATAACTCTTTTATCATCAAACGGAGTCAATGTGATTTTATTCACTAGCACTGTGGCAGGAGCATGCTGTAGTGACAGGATCAGATTCATGGGTGTTGTGATGATTTCTCCGGTTTTAAGACAGTTAGTATAAGTCTCAAATGTAATGTATTGATTAATAGCACTACGTTTTATGCCTTTAATCTTTTTTATCGTTGATCGATGGATATTTAGTGCATACATCTTAGGTCGTATTCCGACAAAGCGCTGGATGATTTTACCATTAGCCTCATCTTTAAATTTTCCCAACACCTTCTTGTTTAGAGCTGAATAGCATATATGGTTGACAGGGTAATCAGCTGTATCTAGGTGTTCGAGAAAACGAAGCTTGTCCTGGTACACCTCTTAAGTCATCACATGATGAATGAACGAATCAGTATCCATATACATGAGCTTCAGGTTTTCAGATCCATAATATGGCAGCAACACATCATAATGATACTGGTACATTAATCTCTTGGAGATATCCAACACACTCATACCGATGTATATAGGCTTGTTGAATACGATCTGACGAGAGGCCATATGCACTGAGGCTAGATTAGAGGCATATTTGTTCGATCGATAAACGTAGGCTTGGCAATTAACTTTTCCAGTGTCTTCTCATTTGTCATCAGTCGTATATCCATACGGTTACGAGGGTTTTCCATTGTTTTTCCAAACATAGCGTTGGTAAACATTTTATAGAGGTCCTTCGCAAAATCGTTTGTAGCTTGTTGTCGTAGTATGTTGTTAAATTCCACATACGGTTTTACCCACTGTGACTGAGGAATTGTAGCACACGATGAATATTTGTTAACCGTAGTCCATGATTAAGTGCCTGCTTCAAAGCCATGTAATGTGCTATATACTTCTTTCGAGGTCCAAGATGAGGTATCAGTTTCTTTGTACTCGAGTTCTTAGGCTTCATATACTTAGGCAGGAGTGGTAAATCATTATGCAGATCGTGAAGTTCTGCAGGATACTCGATATCGACTTCTAATGTATATCCATGAGGATCATCTTCTTGTAGTCTTTTTAAGTCGATTGTTCCAGATGATATCCACTCAAATCCACCACGAGGGAGGGCGTGACACATGGCCCACCCATATTGGTTATTAGCGTCCTCATATGTAATGAACTGGGTTGCTCTCGACGGATCATACTTCTCCATGTAGGCGTTGTTTGCTTCAGCATAACGGTGGGAGACTTGACATAAACCTCAACTTATGCCGGATTCCACCATGAGCAATTGGTCATAATCTTGTATCAATTCCAGCTGAATTCCTGTATACAGCAACATGGCGTCCCATATAAGTCCTGGAGAGGTAAAATGATGAGCAGGGTCGACTTTATGTGCTTTGACGGTTTGATCTCTAAATGTCTCAAAGACATCAGCTAGAAGAGGTACATCAGATATTGAGTAGAGGTCGCTGTACTCACCCAGGTTTCTTGCATTAAACAGCTCCCATACATTTCTAGCGTGATCGTAGTCAGCATCACTAACTTCTTCATTCAATTTATTGTAGAAGTAGTTCTTAGGAGGCAGGCAGGTTTCGTTCAAGACGTCCCATGAAGTGACGTAATCATAGGGAAATACACCCTTACATCTCCTACATACTTGGAGAATGATATATAGCTTTCTTCAGAGCTAGGAATTACTTCCACCCATACACTTGTACATCCCAGCTCCTTAACAATGAAGTGTGAGTCATACCCACTGAGGTTGTGCATGAAGACTGAAATATATTTAGGTGTTTTGCTGGCTAAATTACATTCATTATGTAGACTTCCCCGATATTAACCACTGATCTGATCATGGTCACGTACTTAATAGTTCTCTTCAGTAAACGTTTTTCCACACAAGTAGCATACTGTAGAGGCGTTGAAATCCATCTGCTGTTGATCTGTAGGTTTTAGTGGCATGACAGATTTGTATATATTATTAATCTCCTTTGCAAGTAATGACAGGTATTCCATAAACTTCTGAGCAGCATCAACACCACGATATACATAGGGATGCTTAGGAAGACAAGTTTCCAGATGTTCAACGTGAGGTAATTGATTCGATTACAGACCATTTTAATAGAGGGTCTGTCGCAGAAAAAAATTATTATTACCGTTAAATGCTTATATTTCCTGAATGGAAAGAGATTGCGATATGCGGTAAAGGGTGAATATATCCTTGGAATGTTGCGTGTCATTGACTGTTGTTCCAAGTTGACCTGGTGGTCTTGGGCTGAATCCCGTAACATGAATAAAAATTCATCTTCGAATAACATCAAAGAGTAATTAAGATAAATATGTCGAATAAATATTTATACCACAAACTAGTTTCTTTTTAATGCATATTTGACTAATGTCGTCCTGACGAATATTAGATAGCTTGGATGAACGCATGACTAAAAAAGGTAGAAATAACGTAACGTACACGCGATACGTCGATGCGTCTTAAAGTGAATGCGAGAGCTAAGCTTCCTCCCTGGACGAGCCCCTCAGGCACACTGAAGTACCCTCTATATCGCTTCCCTAATTAGACCTGTTTATTCCTGCCCCACTCTCGCTAGGACCGGCAGCCTCCCCTCCCTACTCTCTCAGCGCACTCGTAACCTGCAGCACGCGCACACTCTAGCCGAGAGAGTCGAAAGCACGCTATCCCACTCACCATGAGTAGCTGTGAGGAAGCAGCCATATTGAAGGGTTTAACGTGCATTGCAGCCATATTATGTATATGAAGACATCCATTATATGCATTAAACACATTATGATTTGATTTTAAAAATGGATTGTGGGACATTTTATTTAACAAGACGGCTTTAAAAATGAAATATGATAATCTTTACGCCAAATGTAAATAGCTGGTATCCATGACTTTTAAAATGTTTACCCACTTTGAACTGAAAAAATATGATAAATTTTCTAATACGATTCTTCAAGCTTAAAATCCGTGTAACTCTGGAAAATATTACTTTGCTCGTAATTACAGTCAAATGTAGCAATTTTCTGTGATAACTGTGTATTATGCGTGGTTTTCTGTGATAAATGGACATTAAGCGTATAAAAATGTCATATTATGTACTGAGTCTTTAGGGTGAATGAGGGTGAGATGTAAACAATGTATTTTATGCGTGGTTTTCTATGATAAATGGACATTAAGCGTATAAAAATGTCATATTGTGTACTGATTCTTTGGAGTGAATGAGAACAAGTTGTAGAGAAAGTACTAAAGGATTGAAAACACACAAAAATAATAGGGTATATACATGGATTTAATTAAATAGGAAGAGAAAAAACTTCTACGCTTTTTCTTCTAAAGTATTAAAATAGAAATTATTTTAACTTTGCTGTGTAATGGATTGCGGTTTTGGTATGGTAGGTATTGAATGTAAACATCCGTCTGAATGATCGAGCGCGTTCCAACATGTCGGTCTGAACCCAGACAGTCTGTCTACAGGTATGACGTCATCTGGCATGGCATCCTATTGTTATGATTTGTATGGTATTAACCTGTTTTTACGGTCTGTTTCAGAAGATAACGTCTGTGGTTTGCATCGGAGGTCCCTGGTTCGATTTCCGTAGGGACGGTCACTCTGACCTTAGGTTTCTCGCAGTTTTCGCTGGTCTACAGGCGAATATCTGGGTGGTCTCTCATCTATCACGATTTACTTTCCCTTTCATTTACACCTTTCACGGGTACAATCTGAAGGTCTCCCCGGTTCGAATCGCGTTGGTTGTTCACTCTGACCTCAGATTTTTCGTGGGTTTCCCTGGTCTGTCAGCGAATGCCTGGGTGGTTTCTCATCTATCACGATTTCCTTTCCCTTTTCCAACGTGTGCTTCTAGGGTTCAGGAGTTCGATTACCGTTGGTTGTTCACTCTAACGTCATATTTTTCGTGGGTTTTCCTGGTCTTCAGGTGAATGCTTGGGTGGTTTCTCATCTATCACGATTTCTTTTCCTTCTGTATATTTTACATCTTTCACGTGTGCTTCTAGGATCCTTTGTTTGATTTCCAGTCGGTCACTTACTCTAGCCGGGGATTTTTCGTGGTTTTCCCTGGTCTTCAGGTGAATGCCGGGTGGTTTCTCATCTATCACGATTTCCTTTCATTCTATATATTTTAAATCTTCCACATGTGCTTCTAGAGTCTCTGGTTCGATTCCCGTTTGTCGCTCACTCTAGCCTGGTATTTTCATGGTTTTCCTTGGTCTGCATGCGAGTGCCTATCATGGTCTATCATGATTTTCTTTCATTTTATTTCATTTACATCTTTCACGTGTACAATCTGAAAGTTTCCCTGGTTCGATTTCCATCGGTTGCTCACTCTGATACCAGATTTTTTGCGATTTTCCTGGTCTGCAGGCGAATGCCTGAGTGGATTCCCATCTATCACGATTTCCTTCCATTCTATATATTTTGCATCTTTTACGTGTGCTTTTAGGGTTCAGGAGTTCGATACCCATTGGCTGCTCACCCTGACATCATATTTTTTATGGTTTTCCTTGGTCTGCAGGCAAATGCCTGAGAGGTTTCTCATCGATTCCGATTTCCTTTCATTCTATATAATTTTCATATTTACGTGTGCTTTTAGGGTTCAAGAGTTCGATACCCATTGGCTGCTCACTCTTCATATTTTTTATGGTTTTCCTGGGTCTGCAGGCGAATGTCTGAAAGGTTTCTCATCGATTCCGAGTTCCTTTCATTCTATATAATTTGCATCCTTACGTGTGCTTCTAGAGCCCCTGGGTCGAGTCCCGTTTGTCGCTCACTCTAACTTGGGATTTTTCGTGGTTTTCCTTGGTCTGCATGCGAATGCCGGAGGGGTGTATGTTATCACGATTTCCTTTCATTCTGTATGATTTACATTCTTCATTTCATTCGCATCTTCTTGCTTCTAGGTTTCGTTGCGCAGGGAGAATGCTTGTCTCTTGCTCGGTCAACGGATCGTTCAACACCTTCACGAGTCAAGCACCCGAATCTACACGATTATACCCCGAACAATACATCATCCCCGCAATACATCACACTTTCTCTAAGCATCCGCACCTGTACAGAGACGCCCGAACATCAGTGTAACACGAATTGAAATATAAGAGCTTAGACGCTTCATCGCCATCTTTAGTATTAGAATTCAAGATATAATTGATCCACAAAGGTTACTGCTTCCTCTATAAATAGTGTAATTTCAAGCACTGGACTTCATTCTGTTAAATAACTCTGAGGTGGCAACAACGTTGTTCTCTCAGAGAATAATCGCCTTTCTAAAGTATTATCAAGGTGAAAAGGCTAACATTTCCTTGAAGAAGGGTTAATACGTTATATAATTGATCCAAAAACGATCGTGCTTCCTCTATAAATAGAGCGATCTTTAGCATTGAACTTCACTCTGTTAATCATCCCTGAGGTGTTAACATCGCTGTTCTCTCAGAAAATAATCGCCCCTCTAAAGTGTTATCAAGGGAAAGAGGCGTACATTTCCTTGAATAACGGTTAATACGTTATTATATCAAGAAGAAAAATGAATAAGTCCTCATATAAGGATATCACTCCTAGTGCCTCAGGATATTCTTGTGGTAAATGTTGTAAGACGTTTCTCTGTGGATATGATAAAATACGACATGAGCTACGTTGTAAAAAGCTCTTCAAGTGTAAATATTGTAATGTAGCCTTCAAAGACAGTTATAGGGGTCGCCGACACGAAGATGCGTGTGAAATAAACAGACCTGAGAAGAAACGTAGATTAGAACCGACGAAGCATGAGTTACTTTCTACAATGGATGACTGTGACATGATAGAATATGAAACTTCATTCAATGGACGCTTGAAATCACATTTTATACATTGTGAATCAGCTAAGTACCTGAATATGTACTTACATGAGGCGAAACAGCAGATAATCCAGGCTGTACATAAAGAGCTTGGTATTCACAAAAGTGTGAAAATTAATCTGTTGGCTGAGTGTAGATTTGTTAACAGTGTCGGAGAAACCTGCGACAAAACCTTCAAACACGGAATCAAGCTGTTTTCCTAGAAACGGATCTGGACTCTATGCTGGAAACGAAAATGAAGAAGTTGGTTACAGAAATGGAGGAATCACAACTTAAGGGTAGGATCTGGGCTCTGCTTGCTGTAGAAGGAATTCGTCTTCGTATTAACAAGTACAATCCGTTACGAGGAAGTAGCTACATACCCCACCACCATCTGTTGAAGCAAGAAAAGCCAGCATTAACATCCAGAATTTAACTGATGAGCTATGCTTTATGTATTCTGTATTAGCCAAATTTGTCAGCGTCAAGCCTCAACGGGTGAGCAAATACAAGCGACTTCAAAATAAATACGACTTCAGCCGTGTATCCTACCCTACGCCACTTTCTCAAATACCTAAATTTGAGAAGCTTAACAGGATGTCTGTCAACGTCTTCGACCTGGATGAGAAGCATGAGGTGTATCCGATAAAGGTCACTGAGACTGAACTACCTGACCACCGTGACCTCCTACAATTGAGTGACAGTATTTTGAGACATCACTGCGTTTATATAAAGAATTTTGAAAAAACGTATTTGACGTCAGAAAACTATACATAACGAACGTGTTTATTCCTGTAGGCGTTGTTTTACAGATTTTGATGATCAGTGCGGTCAAAGTGGACTGTAAAAATTACAAGAACATGCCTCCATCTGTAATCAGCATGGTGTTGCAAGGGTAGTTATGCCCACAAAGGAGAAATCAATTGTACAGCTTAAAAATTTTCAAAGAATGTTGAAACTACCTTACGTCATCTACGCAGACTTTGAAAGCATTCTCGCTCCATGTCATACATGCATACCCGATCCTGAAACTTCATATATATCCCCTTATCAGCAGCATGTTCTTATTAGAATCTGCGTTTACTTTAAACCATCAACCAACGTTGAACAACTGGAAACTGGTCTTCCTAAGCATCCCTATGTATATCGTGGTGTTGATGCTGCTCAGAGGTTTATGGAATACCTGTCATTCCATGCAAAGGAGATTAATAATATATACAAGTCTGTTATGCCACTGAAACCTACAGATCAACAGCAGATGGATTTCAACGCCTCTACAGTAAGCTACTTGTGTGGAAAAACGTTAACTGAAGAGAACTATAAAGTACGCGACCATGACCACATCAGTGGTGAATATCGGGGAAGTCTACATAATGAATGCAATTTAGCCTGCAAAACACCTAAATATATTTCAGTCTTCATGCACAACCTCAGTGGGTATGACTCACACTTCATTGTTAAGGAGCTGGGATGTACAAGTGTATGGGTGGAAGTAATTCCTAGCTCTGAAGAAAGCTATATATCATTCTCCAAGTATGTAGGAGATGTAAGGGTGTATTTCCCTATGATTACGTCACTTCATGGGACTCTTGAACGAAACCTGCCTGCCTCCTAAGAACTACTTCTACAATAAATTGAATGAAGAAGTTAGTGATGCTGACTACGATCACGCTAGAAATGTATGGGAGCTGTGAAACCTGGGTGAGTACAGCGACCTCTACTTAATATCTGATGTACTTCTTCTAGCTGATGTCTTTGAGACATTTAGAGATCAAACCCTCAAAGCACATAAAGTCGACCCTGCTCATTATTTTACCTCTCCAGGACTTATATGGGACGCCATGTTGCTGTATACAGGAATTCAGCTGGAATTGTTACAAGATTATGACCAATTGCTCATGGTGGAATCCGGCATAAGTTGAGGTTTATGTCAAGTCTCCCACCGTTATGCTGAAGCAAACAACGCCTACATGGAGAAGTATGATCCGTCGAGACCAACCCAGTTCATTACATATGAGGACGCTAATAAAAAATATGGGTGGGCCATGTGTCACGCCCTCCCTCATGGTGGATTTGAGTGGATATCATCTGGAACAATCGACTTAAAAAGACTACAAGAAGATGATCCTCATGGATGTATATTAGAAGTGGATATCGAGTATCCTGCAGAACTTCACGATCTGCATAATGATTTACCACTCCTGCCTGAGTGTATGAAGCCTAGGAACTCGAGTACAAAGAAACTGATACCTCATATTGGACCTCGAAAGAAGTATATAGCACATTACATGGCTTTGAAGCAAGCACTTAATCATGGACTACGGTTAACAAAGATTCATAGTGTGCTACAATTCCTCAGTCACAGTGGGTAAAACCGTATGTGGAATTTAACAACAGACTACGACAACAAGCTACAAACGATTTTGCGAAGGACCTCTATAAAATGTTTACCAACGCTATGTTTGGAAAAACAATGGAAAACCCTCGTAACCGTATGGATATACCACTGATGACAAATGTGAAGACACTGGAAAAGTTAATTGCCAAGCCTACGTTTATCGATCGAACAAATATGCTTCGAATCTAGCCTCTGTACATATGGCCTCTCGTCAGATCGTATTAAACAAGCCTATATACATCGGTATGAGTGTGTTGTATATCTCCAAGAGACTAATGTACCAGTATCATTATGATGTGCTGCTGCCATATTATGGATCTGAAAACCTGAAGCTCATGTATATGGATACTGATTCGTTCATTCATCATGTGATGACTTAAGAGGTGTACCAGGACAAGCTTCGTTTTCTCGAACACCTAGATACAGCTGATTACCCTGTCAACCATATATGCTATTCAGCTCTAAACAAGAAGGTGTTGGGAAAGATTAAAGATGAGGCTAATAGTAAAATCATCCAGCGCTTTGTCGGAATACGACCTAAGATGTATGCACTAAATATCCATCGATCAACGATAAAAAAGATTAAAGGCATAAAACGTAGTGCTATTAATCAATACATTACATTTGAGAGTTATACTGTCTTAAAACCGGAGAAATCATCACAACACCGATGAATCTGATCCTGTCACTACAGCATGCTCCTGCCACAGTGCTAGTGAATAAAATCACATTGACTCCGTTTGATGATAAAAGAGTTATTACTGAGGATGGAATAACGACATACACGTATGGACATTACAGCATTACAAACAGCGTTTAAAAGAATGTAAGTCGAAGATGAAGATTTTCTTGTGAGTCTACAATCTTAAAAAATGAAGGTTTTTCGTGTGCTGTGTATGCAACTAGCTGACGAATGATGAAGAAAGAAGAAGATGGAAGTGAAGGTGGTAACCCTGCCTATAGGAGCGATTCTAGTGCTAGTCTCAAACCTACATAAAAAGGGGAGAGACAACTACACCGAACTAAAATACAGGTATGTTGATGTAAACTTTTCAATTAAAACTCTCGAATAATAAAACCTGAATAAAACATTCCAATTTCACTAAAAGAAGGTCGAGGTTATCTCTGGTTAGCCAGATTAGGTTAGACGACGATTGAGTAGACTAGATAATGAGAGGAACGTTTGGGATACGTCAGGTTAATCTAGGCTAGGCCCTCGTACTTATTGTCTAAGTTGTGAAGGATGGATTAGCTTAGATTTCCTTAGCAATGGGTTGGTTCCGGGTTGTTCTTACGTTTTGTTACGTGGTTACATGCTTGCTACGTGTTGTTACGTCGTGTGGCGTTTCTGGTTACGAGATGTCACGTGATGTGACGTGGATACGTGCTTATGTTACGTAGTGTGACGTCTTGACACGTGGTTACGTGCTTATGTTACGTAGTGTAACGTCCTGTCATGCTGTTATGTTACGTTGTGTTACGCCTTGTTACGTGGTTACGTTTGTTGGTTACGTCTTGTTACGTGGTTATGTTAGATGATGATAGGAATGAATAGACAATGAGAAGATCCACAGCATACAAGGTGGGGAATAATTTAGGACGTATACTTCACTTTAAACCGTTATACAGTTTGTCCCTCTTCGTCTCGCGCACTATTGTTTAACATATAAAAAGTTTGTAAGGTTTAGAAAAAAAGTATATAAAGGTGTTGTAACGTTGGATGAGAAATGTTTTATAATCTAATTACTCTCTAGATTACCGTATAAATCTACATTCCTCCTCCTTCTTCAACCCCTGTCTATCCTTGTATCTCTCCCGTTTTCCATATTTCTCCCATGTAAACGCATACTCTACTCCTCAACCCCTGTCTGGACTAGCACCTCTCCTCGTATTCCCTACCGCTCTCATATAAATGCCTTTTTCTCCTTGAAGACTCTCTCAACCTAGCACCTACCTTCATTTTCCTCGTCTCTCCATATAAATGCATACTTTGTCATTCAAAGCTTTCTGTCTTATACCTATTCTCGGTTTGCTAGCTCACCCATATAAAACGTCATATTCTATCCTTCAAGTCCTGTATGGTCTAGTTCCTCTCCTCGTATTCCCTATTTCTTTCGTATAAAGCGTATCCCCTCCTCCTTCAGCATCTGTCTAGTCTAGCACCTCTCCTCGTATTCCCTATCTCTCCCGTATAAGTCTATATTCCTCTCCTTCAGCATCTGTCTAGCCTATTATATGTTCACGTTTTCCCTATCTTTCCCATAAAAGTCATACTCCACACCTCAAATACCGTCTAGCCTAGTACTTCTCCTCATATTCCCCTACCTCTCTCATATAAGGCGCATTCCACTACTTCAGCCCTGTCTAGCCTAGCATCGATCCTCGTATTCCCTATCTCTCACATATAAACGCCTACTCTATCATTCAAAACTCCTAGCCTAATACCTCTCCTCGGTTTGCTATCTCGCCCATATAAAACGCCATATTCTACCCTTCAAGTCCTGTTTAGTATAGCATCTTTCCTCGTATCCTCTATCTCTCTCGTATAAGCGTATCCCTCCCTCCTTCAGCATCTGACTAGCCTAGCATCAGCCCTGGTATTCCCTATCTCTCCCATATAAACGCATTTTCCTCTTTGAACCGTCGCATCTATCCTCGTTTTACCCTATCCTTTCCCATATAAACGCAAAAGTGTCCCAGCTTCTGTCTATCATACCATCTGTCCCCGTTTTCCATATATTCCTCATATAAACGTATACCGTACTCCTTAACCTCTGTCTACACTAGCACCTCTCCTCGTATGCCCTATCTCTGTCATATAAAGCATATCCCTCCCTCCTTCAGTCCCTGCTCTACCTCGGAACTCTACTCGTTTTCCATATCTTCTCCATATAAGCGCATTTTTCCTCCTTGAAGTTTCTCTCAACCTAGCATATACCCTCATTTTCCTCGTCTCTTCATATAAAAAGCCGTACTCTACCCTTCAAGCCCTGAATAGCCTAGAACCTCTCCTGGTATTCCCTATCTCTCCTGTATATATTTCCGTATTCCCCCTGCTTCAGCATCTGTCTATCCTAGCATCTGTTCACGTTTTTTTCTAACTTTCCCATATAAACGCATATTCCACACTTCAAACTCTGTCTAGTCTAGAACTTCTCCTCATATTCCCTACCTCTCTCATATGAGGTGCATTTTTCCTCCTTGAAGGTTCTCTCAACCTAGCATATACCCTCGTTTTCCTCGTCTCTGCATATAAACGCTGACTCTATTATTCAAACCTCTTAGCCTAATACCTCTCCTCGGTTTGCTATCTCTTCCATATAAAGTCATATTCCCCCTTCGAACCCTGTTTAGTATAGCATCTTTCCTCGTATTCCCTATCTCTCTCGTGTAAAGCGCATCCTCGCTCCTTCAACCTCTATCTAGCCTAGCATCGATCCTCGTAGTCCCTATCTTACCCATATAAACGCATTTTTTCCTCCTTGAAGGGTCTCTCAACCTAGCATATACCCTCGTTTTCCCTATCCTTTCCTATATAAACGCAAAAAAGAGGCCCAGCTTCCCTCTATATATGCTACTATTGTGATATAAAGTCACTTATTGTAGAATTTCCTCTTCCGTCAGCTCTCCACACGTAGCAAACCCATCATCAAAATTTACGTACGTATCGTAAGTCACGCCTGACGCGATTTCTTGCCACCGCTCGGAAATAGGCTCATCAGGGTCTTCAGTGACGATTTGGGTATCGACTTCTCGAATGCTGAAGACGGCCTTACGGATATACTTTACAATTGTTTGCGTAGTAACCTGCCTCCACGCTAAGATTAACGATCCATTTTAGATATTTCGATGTCATCATTTTAAGATTTTTTTAGAACCGTTTGTCGTTGGTGTATGTGCTTCAGCTTATGAATAAACTCTTGGTCTATAGACTGTACCAGTGATGTCATGTTGGGTGGAAAGAGCAGTATTTTAATATGCTTTGGCCTTGGAATGTGATTGTGGCCCGTGCAGTTATCAATAAACAATAAAATGTTCCTGTTACGCTTGTACATCCTTTTGTCTAGTGACACGAGGGAATTTTCTAGAAGTTCCGTAGTCATTCAGGTTGTTTTTGCTAGCCTCATGTTGCACACGAATGGTTTTCACAGATTTAAAACACCTTGAATTTACAGCCTTCCAAATCGTGAACAACGCAGGTTTCTCACATCCATCGATAATAGCACCAACTAGCACCGTTACTTTTTCTTTGCTGATTTTCCCCTACTGCACTTCCCCGCTTAAAATGTGAATGTTTTGTTAGACATACACTTGAAAAAAGGCCCGTTTCATAGACGTTAAATACGTCTTTTGCTTCGTAATTCCCGATGCCGTCATGTAATCCAATAATGCATTCATTAGCTATTTCCCTATTAACTGCAGCATTCTCACCGCGCACGCTTTTAAAGGAAATGCCGATTCCTTCTTGAAATCCATTGAACCAAACCTCACTTGCTTTACAGTTTTGAACCACCAACTTTCCGGCGAATTCTTCTGCCTTAGCCACCATTGGGCCACTCAATGGTAACTTGATTTGTGATAATTTGGGACTTAAAGTGCTATTATATATACAAGAATACGCCATAAATCAATCACTCACCCCATCCACCCGTCAAATTAATCACTCCTCCCCTTCCTTACATTCCTGGACATGGTGCCGAAAATTGTGGACCGTCACCAATCTGCTCTTTTCACCAGATAAAGGATTACAGGGGTCACTGTAGGATGTTATACCAGTTCCCCTGCTTGACATTGCCAAAAGGCTGTGGTAATTGAACGGCCCGAATCAGCATTTTACAGCATATTTATATTTGGAGGCGGGGGTAACTCGCCGACCACTTGCGTTGATGTTTGTGTGAACAGTGGCGTTCCCACGCCACATTCAAAGAAATTTCTGAAATTCTAAAGTGTCATAAGGAAATATGCCGCTCGCGTTACAGAGCTTCCCTTCAAAGAAACTTTCATTCCCCCAAAACATCCTTGCAGGTGCTACGAAACACGCTACAATAATTCTATTCTTGAAGAAAACCCCACATTCCAACACCACATTCAAAGAAACGCCCCTCCCAACAAAATTGCTTCTATGATAAACACATATACCGCTTGCATTCCAAAGCCGCCCCTTAAAAGAAACTCACACCACCTAAAAAATCTTCTGAAGTGTCATGAAACCACGTACTGCCATAATTCCATTCTCGAAAAAAAAACCTGCATCCCAACGCCGCACTCGCCTACTACCAAAATTGCGCCCATGATACACAAATATGCCGTTTTCATTCTAAAGCCACCCTTAAAGAAACTCACACCATCTCAAAAGAATCTTCTGGAGGTGTCATGAAGCACACTCTACAATAATTCTTTTCTCGTAGGAAACCCAGCAATCCAACGCCGCATTCCCCTACCACATAAATTGTGACTGTAATAAAGTGCCACATGGAACATTGGCATTCCAATAGCACACCCATCCCCCCCAAATAATCCTCTTCCAGCAGGTGTCTTGAAACATTGAGAAATAATTCTATTTTTCGAAGAAAAATATACGCATTCCGAAGTCTATGTCACCCGGATATTTACAACAGGAAATGCTGGTAACTTGGGCTCACTTGTGGCGCCAGAGCTTTGTAAACAGTGGCATTCTCATGCAACATACAAAGTAACCCTGCATTCCATACTCTACCTGTGGATACAGCAACATTCTAAGAAATTTCCGAATAGCAAACATTTATATCGAAACAGAAACGCAATAAACAACGTCACAGCATGAAAGAGAGTCGCACAATTCCTCCTCCAAGCTACGCTGCAAAATGGCAATACCACTGTCTCATTCCACTTTAACAGCAGCAGTCAAATTTAAAGAAAAGTATTCTATATTTGTCATCTCTACCAAAAGAGAGAGAGAGAGAGAGACAGATAGACAGAGGGATACACGTATATGCATTTAAAACTTGGAAATAGAGTTTTATCTCTGAAGAGGGCGAATAAAATAAGGACAGGGTTTAATAATGTATACCTACGTACACTCCGCATCAAAACGCTAAAGCTCTTATTTTAGGAACCCCTACACGAGCATAAATACTAGCTTTGCTGAATAGTGGAATATAAAAACTCTTTGCAAACAGCGGCTTTATTATTTGAGGAAAAATACTTTAGTCTCTCGGTTATTTAAAATATATCTAAAAAAAACATTACAGATTTGACCAATTCAAAATCGCCTCCGTATTCAGAACGCTCTTCACCAGTGCTGTGTAGGGGAATACACTGTATCACTGTCTGTCCAAGCGACATTATTCAAGAGTTCTTTATACACTGGAAAACTAAGGGCCCGCGCATCGGAATGCGTATATAACGATCCCATTCATCTTTTTCAGTGTGCTGACTACGGGATACTTTCGAGATATATTGAATGGGACGCCGGCCATTTAAGTATACCTTACAACGAAACTTTTTTCAGGTATGCGGTAGAATGGGTGGACCATGAATGACTCGACAACTTCTTGTGCCTGTATGGGACCAAATTATTTGTCAATGCGGGAATTGGTATATTCTCTTAAAATCCACCTGATACATTTCAGACTGTCACTTGCAATACGTCGTAAACACACGAATATGAGGTTACCATAGAACACAAAGCCAATGCAGTCTTTTCGGCACGAAGATAACAACGTTAGAAGCACTCAATTATATCACCTGATCACTTCAAAGACAATTCATGGGACAGATGCCCTCGCATTCAGGAAGAGGTGTAACAGTATTCTAGGTGCAATGAAATTAGTATAATGTTTAAAATGGGACGGTTTTCCTCACAACTCAAGGCTTGGGAAACCCTCCAGAAGTCTCAGATGTATAGCGAATGTACCAATCTTCCAATACTCCTACGCTAAAGAAGAAATACATACCAAACACCTATATTCAGAGCTCAGAAAATGCAGATAACCTAATTGGTCTAAAGTGTCACGTGAAAACCTCGGTATCCAAAAGTGCTAAACTTTTTTGGAATATAGAAAATTTTAAGTGAATGCAAAAAATTAAATGACTATGTTATAAAATCCACAACATAGTCACATTGAAGGTACTTTCAGTGTTAAGTTCACTCGAATCAGCGCACGTTCGTATTCTGAAATTACACGGGGCATTACCAGAGATAGATGTGTGTTATATTTCGGCTAGGCTAGATAATTCAATGTTTGCGCTCTTAACAATGCAAGGTGAGTGATTTTTTTATTTAAATTTTCTAAAACAATCTGCATCTATTAATAGAGATTTTCAATTTTAAAACGCAAGTTTAAAAAACAATTACATTACGTCATTGAATACAGCATTTAAGTTCAAAAGTGAATCATAAATGCGCGTGCATGGTTTTAAAAAATAGAGTTCATTAGTTATTCTGCATTATGCAATTTATCTGGATATTTTAGCGATACTTTTTCTGAAATGCTTGTGAAAAGTAACACATTTTCTGGCGAAACTATTCAGAATTTACTTAAAGTTTATTTTAAATTATTAAATGGAATAATTCGAGAAATAAAAAGTTTGTTCTATTTTTTCAAATAGATGTCCCGCATAAAATATGCGTGATATCTCTGAACTCACATAGAGCATTTAAATTCAACTCTACAGCTTGTATAGGTTAACGTAGTAGTTTATGGTATATAATGCCATTAGCAATGATTTATACAGCATCTTCTCAGTGAATATTTATTGTCTGTTTTATACGCGAAATAAAAGAACTAAAGTGATATTAAACACATATGTCTATTAGCAAGTCAGCAAAATATCACACTAAAAATGAATACGCTAGAAAATCTAATGTACTGAGTAGAATAGATAGGAGAGAACCAGGTCAGCAATGCGTTAGTATGGGAGACAGGGAAAACGAGGGTAAATGCTAAGTTGGGAAAGCGTTCAAGGAGGAAAATGTGTTTACAGGAGAGATAGGGAAAACAAGGAGGACTCCTAGGTAGAGAAGAGCCTCGAGGAAAGAAAACGCACTTTATATGAGTGAGGTAGTGAATACGCGTAGAGGTGCAAGGACAGACAGAGTTTGAGGAGTAGGGTATGGTTTATATGGAAAAGATAGGGAAAACAGGAAAAACTAAATTAAATTGGGTATATTTATGGACGCTCTTTAACTGCTATTGTCCTTAGCGTCCCATTCTATGTTGAGCGTGAAAGATAGGTAATTTTTCTCAGAGGCCACTTTATCAGGTTGAGGTTCTTTTACGCGCCGTGAATCTACGACACGGAACCACCGGCTTTACTTCTCTTCCTATGAAAGCCATGCTAAGAACCTTTACGCTGAAAAAAATCCATCGCCTTCCGCCGGGTTTGAACTAGCGACCTCGGGAACTAAAAGATAGCATGGTAACCATTGCACCACGGAGGACGACGGGGAAAACGAAAGAGATGCTGGCTAGACAGGGGCTGAAGGAGCGGGAATCTGCTTTATATGGGAGAAGTAGGGAATACGCGGAGAGGTGTAACCTAGACAGAGGTTGAGGAGTGCAGTGTGGTTTATATGAGAAAGAAAGGGGACAGATTTTCGGAGTTGGGCGTAGCATAGTTCCCTATAATTTCACAGCTAGTTCAGGTAATATCGTATGTATTTAGACCAATTCAACTAGTGTCACAGGAGGGCAGATGCCATGCCTCGCGAGATGTATAGTTCCGTAGGCTTTCACAGGTAACTGAGGTAGTATCGTATGTATTTAGAGTAATTCAGGTAGTATCACAGGCAGAACAGGTTTCAGGAGTTGGGTGTAGCATAGTTCCGTGCGGTTTTACAGCTAATTCAGGTAATATCGTAAGTATTTAGACTATTTCAGGTAGTATTACAGGCATACATATACGAGGAGTTGGGTGTAGCATAGTTCCGTATGATTTCACAACTAGTTCAGATAATATCGTAGATATTTAGGCTAATTCAGATAGTATAACAAGAGGACAGATTCCATGGTTTGGTGTGTACAGTTCTATATGATTTTACAGGTAGTTAGGTAGTATCGTAGGTATTTAGGGTAATTCAGGTAGTTATCATAGACAGACATATTTCAGGACTTTTGTGTAGCATAGTTCCGTATGATTTCACAGGTAATTCAGCTAGTATCGTCTGTATTTAGGGTTCGTGATAATTTAGATCAGCAATTTCTCTCACGACCATTTAAGTTATAGGTAAGCACATACATACACCTGCTCACTTACACACATACATACATACATACATACATACATACATACACGGGCACGAACACACATACGCCCCCTAACTTACACACACACGCACTAACATATACAATCACACATAAAGACATAAACAGCTCCGTACACCTCTCTAAACACGTGAACATGCACGGAGACCTGCAAACACCCCTAACACATAGATACACAGGCATAATACTTATAACACTTCCTCCAAGCACACGAACCTGCACAAAGATCTACGGACATACCACATACAATACATATTGAAATATAAGCGTTTTGACGCATAATCATTGTTTATTATTAAATTCAGTGCATGATTGAACTGAGAGGTTCGTGCCCTCTCTATAAATAGGTTGATCTCGGGTGCTAGACTTCCTTGTGCTAATTAGTCTTGGGGTGTCAACATCGTGTTCTCTACAAGAGTAATTAGCTTTCATAATTGTTGTCAAGGTGAAGTGGTCTACATTTCCTTGTGGAATGATTAATACGTTATTACATCAAGAGTAAAGATGAATAACTCCACATATAAGGATATCATTTCTAGTGCATCAGGATATTCTTGCAGTAAATGTGGGAAGAAATTCCTGCGAAGTTTTGACAAGAGAAGACATAAAAGCAAGTGGCTATTCAGGTGTAAGCATTGTAATTCATCCTTCGGTGATGGTTATAATAGACAGAGACACGAAAATGTATGTGAGATAAGCATACCTGAGACGAAAAGCAGATTAGAGCCTACTAATCATCAGCTATTATCTACAATGGAGGACTGTAACATGAAAGAATACGAAACATCATTCGAAGGACGACTGAAATCAGCGTTGGAAGCAAAATTCAAGAAATTGGCCTCTGAAATGGAGGAGTCGCAGCTTAAGGACAGTAACTGTGCCCTGCTTGCTGTGGAAGGAATTCGTCTCCGTATTAACAAGTATAACCCGTTACGAGGAAGTAGCTACATACCAGTACCTCTGTCTGTTGAAGCAAGAAAAGTCTGCATAAAAATCCAGATCTACAGTGACGAGAAATGCTTCATGTATTCTGTATTACCAAATTCGTCAGCAGCAAGCCTCAACGCGTTGCAACATACAAGAAACTTTAAAGATAAGTATGACTTCATCTGTGTTTCCTACCCGAGTCCACTTTCTCAAATACCTAAATTTGAGAAACCTAACACTATGTCTATCAAAGTTTTCGGGCTGGATGAGAAGCATGAAGTATATACAATAAAAGTTGCTGACTCTGAACTACCGGAGCACCGTGACCTGTTACATTTGAGTGACAGTAGCGGAAAACATCACTACGTATATATCAAGAATTTTGAGAAGTTCGTTTTACGTCAGAAAGCTAAGCATAAAGAACGCGTTTATACTTGCAAGCGCTGCTTTACACATTTCGATGAATGATATGGAAGAAGTGGACTGGAAAACGTACAAGAACATGCATCCATCTGTAACCAACATGATGTTGCAAGAGTAGTTATGCCTATCAATGATAAATCAATTGTATAGTTTAAAAATGTTGAGAGGATTTGAAAATACCTTATGTCATCTATGGGGAATTTGAAAGTATTCTCACTCCATGTCATACGTGCATTCCCAATCCTGAAACTTCCTATACAACCCCTTATCAAAGCATACACCTATGATCTTCTGTGTTTACGTAAAGCCGTCATCTGGCGCTGAACATCTCGAAACTGGTCTTCCTAAGCAACCCTATGTATATCGTGTTTATGATGCTGCTCAGATGTTTAGGGAATACCTCTCTGTCCTTGCAAAGAAGATCGGTAATATATATCTATCTATAGATAGATAGATATATATAGGCCAACCTTCTGAAGCTTACGGATCAACAGCAAAAGAATTTTGAAACTTTTATAGCATGCTACCTGTGTGAAATAATTTTATATTCACAGAAGAGCACTACCAAGTGCACGATCATGATCACATCAGCAGTGAATACCTTGTAAGTATACGTAATGAATGTAATTTGTCCTGCAAAACACACGAATATATGTGTGTCTTCATGCATAACCTTAGCGAAGTGAAGGAGCTAGGATGTACAAGCGAACGTGTGGAGGTATATTCTAACTCTGAAGAAAGCTATATATCATTCTCCCAGTGTGTTGGAGATATATAGCTCCGGTTTATGGATAGCTTTCTGTTCCTGAGTACATGCCTTGAATAAGTTGGTAAAAAATCTGACCTCATATCCTGAAACATTGAAGTACTTCGGAGAAGACGAATTGAATTTGATGACTCGTAAAGGGTACTTCCCAATGATTGCGTCACTTCATAGTATGTTTTCAATGGGACCTGCCTGCCTCCTAAGGACTCCTTTTACAATGGATTAAATGAAGAAGAAATTAGTGACGCCGACTACAAGCGTGCCAGAAATGTATGGAGACTGTTTAATGTCAGAAACCTCAGATAATACAGCGATCTCAACTTAACCTCGGATGTTCTTCTTCTAGCTGATGTCCTTGAGACATTTAGAGATCAGACAATGAAAACATAGAAAGTTGATGCAGTACATTATTTCACCCCTCCAGGTCTTACGAGGGACGCCATGTTGCTGTATACTGGAATTAAGCTGGAACTGCTACAAGATTATGCTCAAATACTCAGGTGGAATCCGGCATAGGAGGAGGTTTATGCCAAGTCTCCCATCGGTATGTAGAGGCTAATAATATCTACATGGAGAAGTTTCATACGCCGAGGCCAACCCATACGTACGAGGAAGCCAATAACCAATATGGTTTGGCAATGTCCCATGCCCTTCCTTATGGTGGATTTCAGTGGGTTTCACCTGAAGAAATCAACTTAGAAAGACTACAACAAGATGATCCTCATGGATACATATAAGAAGTTGATGTCGAGTATCCTGCTGAACTTCACGATCTACACAATGATCCACCTTTCCAGACTGAGTGTATGAAGCCTAAGAACTCGACTACAAACAAACTAATACCTCATCTTGTGCCTTGGAAGAAGTATGTAGTACATTACATGACTTTCAAGCAAGCTCTTAATCATGGATTACGTTTGAGTAAAATCCATCGTTTGCCACAATTCCGAAAGTCTCAGTGGATAAAACCCTATGCGGAATTTAAAAACAAGCTGAGACAACAGGCTGCAAATGATTTCGAAAAGGACCTCTACAAACGTTTTAACAATGCTATGTTTGGAAAAACAATGGATAACCTGCGTAACCGTGTGGATATACTGTTGGTTACAAACGAGAAGACTGGAAAAGTTGATCGCCAAGCCCACGTTTATAGATAGGACAATTTATGCTTCAAATCTATCTGTTGTGCATATGGCCTCTCGACAGATTGTATTTAACAAGCTTATATACATTAGAATGTAACATATATACAATGTCTCCAAGACATTAATGTACCGGTATCATTATGATGTGTTGTTACCGTATTATGGAGCTGAAAACCTGAAGCTTATGTATATGGACACTGATTCATTCATTCACCGAGTGACAACTGAAGATGTGTACCGGGACAAGCTATGTTTGCTTGAGCATCTAATACAGCTAATTACCCTGTCAACCACATATGACACTCTACTCAGAACACAAACGTGCTGGGAAAATTTAAAAATGAAGCTAATGGTAAAATCATACAACGCTATTCGGAATACGACCTAAGATGTATGCACTAGATATTTACGGCTCAATGATAAGAAACATTAAACGCATAAAACATAGCTCAATTAAGCAGTACATCATATTCGACAGCTATGTTGACTGTCTTAAAACCAGAGAAATAATAACAATGCTCACGAATCTTGTCCTGTCACGAGAGCATGCTGTTATCACAGTTCAAGTGAATAAAATTACATTAACTCCATACGACGATAAAAGAGTTATTGCAGATGATGGAATAACTACATATGCATTTGGACATCACAGTATTACAAATAGCGCCTAAAAGACTGCAACCTCAAGATGATGAATTTCTCGTAGTCCACAATTTAAAAAACTTGGAGTTTACCTATGTGCTGTGCATACACCTAGCAGACACCTAACAAAGAACGAAGCAGAAGAAGAAGCAAATGTAAATGGAGGCGTTAACCCTGCTATTAGGATCAAATCCTAGTGCTAGTCTCAAGCCTAGATAAAGGGGAGAGACGTCAAACGTTACAATACTTATCTAATGATACAATGATTAACTGATGGGTTAATCTATACTACTTCTACATGCCCTCACTGTAAGCCTATACACAGTTTAGCCTTCTACGCCTCACACGCTAACTTTTTAACATATAAAGCTTTATTAGATTTAGAAAAAAGTGCATAAAGGTCTTGCAACATTGGATAAGAAATGTTCATAAATAATTAAATTACTCTCTATATTACCCTAAATACCTGTGATACTATCTCAATTATATGTTTCAATGCCTTAAATACCTGTGATACAACCCGAATCATACGATTTTACCTTAAATGGCTCTGGTACGAATCGCTGCTCCAAATTACCTTGAACACCTGTGATACTACTCGGCTTTCCCTAAATATCAACGATACTACCTAAGTTACCTGTTAAAATGACTCAAACACGTTTGATATTACTTGAATCAATTGAAATCACCTTAAATACTCATGATACAAATCGCTGACCGAAATTATCATGAACACCTGTGATACTATCCTGATTAGCCTAAATACCGTCGATACCACCTAAATTACCAGTAAAATCACACGGAACTATGTTACACAAAATCCTGAAACCTGTCTGCCAATAAATTGCTCTAAATACCTACGATAAATATCCAAAATACTACATGAACTACCCGTAAAATCATATAGAACTATACACACCAAACCATGGAACCTGCCGTCTTGTGATTCTAGCTGAATTAGTCAAAATACCTACGATATTACCTGAACTAGTTGCGGGATCATACGGAACTATGCTACACCCAACTCCTGGAATCTTTATGCCTGTGATACTACCTGAATAAGCCTATATACCTAAGATATTACCTGAACTAGCTGTGAAGTCATGCGGAACTATGCTACACCAAACTCCTGGAACCTGTCTGCCTGTGATATACCGGAATTACCCTAAATACCTACGATACAACCTCAGTTACCTGTGAAAGCCTACAGAACTATACACCACGCGAGCCATGGCATTTGCCCTCCTGTGATACTAGTTGAATTAGCCTAAATACATACAATATTACCTGAACTAGCTGTGAAATCATACGAAAGTGTGCTACGTCCAAATCCGGAAATCTGTCTGCCTGTAATACTAGTTGAATTATCCTAAATACCTACGACACTACCTGAGCTAGCTGTGAAAACATATAGAATTATGGTACATCCAAACCATGCAATCTATTAACCTGCTGAATCTGGGTGATGCTATCCTGGAGAAGACGTTGATATTGAACATACAGCAACCCTAGTCTCCCTAGAACCTATCCTCGTTTTCCCTATCTCTCACATATAAGAGCATTTCCCACCTACAGGCTTTGCTCCACTTAGCCTCTCCTCGTTTTCTCTAACTCTTCAATATAAACCTCTTCATTCCGCTCCTATCATTGCATCTCAAGCAGTTTTCATTATCTATCCCATATAAAAGAGATATTCTATCCTCCAACTCTATCTAGCCTAGCATCTCTCCTCGTTTTCCTATATCTCCCATAGAAACGCATACTCTACTCTTCAACCCGCGTCTAGCCTAGCACCTCTCCTCGTAATCCCTGCCTATTTCATATAAAGCGTATTCCCCGCGTTCAGCCTCTGCCTAGCCTAGTATCTCCCCCTGTTATCCCTTTATTTCTCTTATAAACCATACTCTACTCCTCAACCGCTATCTAGGTTACATCTCTCCGCGTATTCAGTACTTCTCCCGTATAAAGCACATTCTCGCTCCTTCTGTCCTGCCTAGCCTAGCATCTCTCTCGTTTTCCCTATCTTTCCCATATAAACCACACTCTATTCCTCAACCTCTGCTTAGCCTTGCAACTCTCCGCGTATTCCCTACCTCTCATATATAAGTGCATTCCCCTCCTTGAGATCATTATTTATCTAGGATCTCTCTTCGTTTTCCATATCTCTCCCATATAAACGCATTCTCCTTTCTTGAACGCCCTCCCAACCTGGCATATGCCTTCGTTTTCTATATCTCACCCATATAAACGCATTTCTGCGCTTTATCTCTGCTATCTATTCTGCTGTAGTGTTTTCATTCACACGGCTTTTAGCGTTTATTATCTGAAATATTTCTGTAGGTGCTAATGCAGCACATTACATTCACATGATTTAGTCTACACATTCCTTTAGCAATGGTAACATACATGCAATAAAAAGCGCAAGTGTTGTGCTGACCTTTAAACCGTTTTCTCTACGCACTCTTCTAGGCAGTCATAGTATTATATACGATAGAAAACGAAAAATTTGTGCTTCCATTGACATGGCTATCTCTACACGTTATTCTAGGCAATGATAGTATTAAATACGCTAGAAACGCTTGTAGCGGCAAAGCGTTGTGCATCAATTGTAGCTGGAAAGCGTTGTTCCTCTGGTTGATGCCCTCTGCTGCAGTGTTCTTGTCTCCGGCTATTGCTGCTCGTCGGCTGCTTTATTCTCCATTCCTAATCAATCACCTATCTAACCAATTTCACGGGTCTCAGGGTTTTCGTAGATGAGGCAAATTAAAATACACTGCATTTCCCTTAAAAATGTGCTTTATTATCAAATAAATCTTATGGGTGGCTAGCTTTTCCCATTATAACAATTCCCACCATTATAATAAATTAGGAGCCTAATCTAACTGTACACGCTTTCCACCCATGTGCACACACGTGCATCCGTCGTCCAGAGAGTATCACTGTGTGTTGCCGAGATTCTATAAGGGAGTGAAAATTTGGAGCTTACTTCCCCTTTTTAATATCCAAGCCTAGTGACGCTTACCTTCGCGCCTCAAAGTGTAACGACATTTCTAATTGCTCCTCAGACCGTGTTACCTTATTATGTATGAGAATGTTCCAAAGGATTTCGCATGCGTGTCCGAGTGACGCGTCCGAAAGCAGATTCGATATCTCTGTCTCTTTCCTTTCTATATCTGTCTCTTTCTATTTCTCCCTATTGCTTACAGTTCCTTGCGCATCAGCTTAGTGAAAGGTGGGCTCTACCGAGAGTTATCCTTTACCTAGCTCGCCCGTCCCTTACTTATCTAAGTTACAATCTGATTTTGTACAATTCTCGTTTGTTGAATGTTGTAACATATTTCTTGATGAATTATTTTACTATTATTATTATAATTATTATTATGTACAATTCTTGTTTAATATTGATTTACATGTCTATGTGTATATGTATATATGCGTGGTATATCCCCTTTCAAATGTCCCGCAGCTATGTTGCTAAAATTCCAGCATTGACAATTTTGGAACATAGATGTATGTCCCCACACAAAACATGACAAATGTACAATACATAAATACTCTGCTTCAAATGAACACTGAAGCAAGTCATATCAAGTATGTACAATTATACAGATATTTACAATTTAGTGTGCACTAATTTTAAGTAGCTTCATATTGTTTTTGAGTGTGCAGCACAATTGGTGATTGTGTTCTGTTGAGTAGCACAAAGAAAAGGGAGAGAGAAAAAAACACTTTCCGCTCTTCATCTTCGGTGTTGGTTTCACTTTAGTTCGTTGTTCCAACCTTACCGAAAACTGGTATTTTGGGCTCTTTTTCGCTATTTCACTTATTCGCTTGCACTAGCCCTTTGGTTGCCGGTATTTTTAGGCCACTTCACACGTACATTGTGTGCACTGCTTACAACAAATTACAATGGTTCTTTAGCTGACGAGAAGCCACAGCGATACCAGCTCTATGAGACATTAACCGTAAATCCTGTCTGTAGCACAATAAAAACATTTTTAACAATTTCCAATTAACCCTCAAGTTTTTGTTTATCATTCTTGTTAAATTTTGGAAACATTTTTGATAGCGCATTCAATTTACTGTTGTCCCTTCTTTAGAATAGCAAAACATACAAATTATTTCAATTAACCCTTACACTTGAAATATTAAACCGACTGTAAAATTATAAATCTTAAATTGACATATTAAGTTATTGGGTTCCAAGAATCAACATTGCTCTCACTCAAACGAATGTAAAATATTTCTTGTTTGCATTTGTTGTTACTAATTTTCTTCACACTTATTTAGATGATTTTCTCTCGCCCGTGACGAATTTGCTACTTCCAATTAATCGGTAACCGGTCAAAATTTGACCAATGACATTTTACTCAAAATTTACCCTGAATATTATTATAACTATATGTATACAACCTATAATACACTTTTAAAAAAGTTAAGCGCGTTGGAACAAATTACTCATGTTTTGAATGACTTTAGTAATTGCCGATGATAGGTCCCCCAAATTTTGTTATCACCTATACCCTTTAACTGATAGGTGTGTGGAGTAAACTGGGCTGTTATCTCCGCTGGTCCTCTGTACAGTAAATACATTCTATGGTATTCTTTGCTCCAGCCTGACGATTTTTTCTTATTCCTTACAAGAACTAAATCTCCAGGTTACTGTGTGCATTGATTCCTGAGCCTTTTTTTTTTGTTGCTGACTTCCTACGTTTATCTGCGTTTCTCCTCATTTTAGCCGCACGATCTATGTCGGCTGTCAACACCTCTTTATGAGTGGCCTGGACTGGTTTTTCACTCTTTTGTCGGCCGGTCGGCATGCAGCATATGCAGGTCAAAGTGTACTGACTCTCCCTTAATCGCCTGCGTTTTAATGTAAAGTGCTTCTATGCATTTCTAACTTTCTATAGTAATGTTCTCTGATTCCTCATTCTCGGCTATTCATTGTTCTCCTTATTTTCTATCCTTCTGTCAGTATTTATGTATCCGTCTCTATTGTTGCACTTTTGTATGGAAGTAGTGGGCCCTGAGTTTGACGATTTGGTTCTATCAGTAATGTGTAAGGTGTTTACCTAGCCCATGCAAACACATGGGCTTGGTTTCCCAGATTCTGATTATTGCTGGTATTCGGGTGTTCAATGTTTAATTCCTATCTTCGTCCATTGCTCGTGTTTTCAATATTTTGTGAGGGCACTGGGCTGTGTCTTCCTTATCCAATCGAATATCACCGGTATCTGTCACGGTTTCCTTGGTTCATGTTTTGTCCAGGCGAGTTTCTGCCTCCATTGCTGCGGTTGTCGTGGTTATAACGCCTACGCTTTTTGTAGCGGATATTATTGATGTGTGCTTCTCTTCCATGGCGCCTCTGCTGTCTGTTATGTTGATATGGTTCCTGTCTGCTCTCAGCTCGTGGTGCCTGGTATTTATTCCTTGCCCTCTGTGACGTCGGGTGTTGTTCATTGTTGCAGTGAAGTGCTCTTGCCCCGGTCCCAATAATGGTGGTGATTGTCGGCCATCTGGTGCAAAGTTGTGTTGTCTACCACGCGTTGCTTGTGCTGGGCTTCTCGTCGAAAGCTGTGATGAGCTCCAGCATTTCGATATTGTTTTTGGTTGGGCAATAATCAAACCATTACGCATTTGTGGGTCGAAAATCTTGGTGAGCAGAGCAATTATGTCTGTGTCTATCAGAGGTGACTCTATCTGTCTGCTCTTTTGTGCCGATTTGAGTACATAGTCTATAAAGCTACCAGAAATTTTCGGATTCTGGCGGCCATTGTTGAGCTACAGTCTAACTTTATTAACCTCTGTTGGTCCCGAGTAGCGTAGTTTAAAAGCCTGTTTAAATTTCATGTAACAAAGAATCTCCCAAAGTGAGACGCAGCCAGTTCGGTGCACGCCACTTTAAGCATTCTCTTACAGCTATTAATTTTATTTTATCCGGAGTGGCTTTTCATCTAAAATATTGTTCCAAATCGCTAATGAATTCTTTGGGTGATTTCCATTTACATACTCAAATATGGGCGGTGTCAACTCGTTTAGCACGTGGAAATTTACGTTATTAATATTATGAGAGCAGGTGTGTGGATGGTGGATGTGATGGGGTTTAAGGGCGCTAAACATCTAAGGTCATCAGAGCCCTTACAAAGTATAAAACTTAAAATACAAATTAAAAAATATGGGACAAAATGCACTCATCGGGAGTGGCTTTTAATCTAAAATATTGTTCCAATTCGCTAATGATTTTTTTTTGGGCAATCTCCTTTTACGTATTCAAATATGGCGGTGTCACCTCCCTTAACAAGTGGGAATTTACGTTATTGATATTTTGAGAGCAGGTGTGTGGATGATGGATGAGATGGGGTTTAAGGGCGCTAAACATCTAAGATCATCAGCGCCCTTACAAGGTATAAAACTTAAAATACATAAACTAAAATACGGGACACAATCCGCTTAGTCTATAACACAAAAAACCGGCACTACATTGTTAAAGATACCACACTAGAACCATGGCAAATAAAACAATAAAAGAGTAATCGACGTGTCAGGAACTGTAGAAGTCGAGCGACAAGGGTGCCATAGTCCGCCGAGGAGAAGAGCCCCCACTAAAGCAGACAAAAGAAAAACACAAAACTAAAGGAAACACCGCATCAAATACACCGATTAAAACCACTGTCACTAATAAAACGTAAGGACATTCTACAGCACGCGTGTCGTCTGCCGAAATGTTGACCATGCCAACAGGACAGAGAAACGAACGCGCAAATGAGCTAAAACCTTACACTCTGCTAAGATCTGACGCACCATTAAGGGCGCATCACACTGCTCACAGAGCGGTGTGGTGTCATCACTGAGCAGGTGCTTATGGCTAAAGAGGCAATGACCGATACGTAAACGAGCTAAAATTACCTCTTCCCGACGAGAAGAACGAGTAGAGGTACCCCAAACTAAAGGGAGAGGTTTAACTTCCTCAACTTGTTCCCCCGGAGGGCCTACTATTCTTCGCGCCAAAGCGAGAGGATACGGTGACTAAAATAACATAAAATCCGTGAAAGGAACAACAGAGGTAAAACATCTGCGCGATAAAATTGCCCATTTGGCAGCGCGGTCGGCAGACTCGTTCCCTGAGATGCCCACATGACCTGGAATCCACACGAAGGAGACGCTGATGACAAAAGCGCCCAGCGAGTGGAGAAGATCATGTATGCGCTGTAACTGTGGGTGGTAACTGAAGGGCACACAGAGGGTCCGTACAAACAACACAGTGTCGCAAGTCATGCCGCTGGATGTAAAAGAGACTGATAAACACTAAAACGTTAGGCGGTAAAAATCTGAATTGCCTAGGTAAACGAAAGGTAAAACTATGTCGACCGAAAATAAAGGCACACCCTACTCCAAAATCAGTCTTAGACCCATCAGTATATATAAGACGACATTACCTGAATTGCGCCTGAAATTCATAAAAGGCGGATCTAGGGACTGACGAAGGGATCTCATTCTTCGGCAGCGACGTTAACCCAAGGTAACAGTGGGCCTCAGCGCGCAACCAAGTACGAAACCGCGTTTCACCCTGGGAGGGATTGGCGCTGGCGTAACGTCTAAACGCCGAAGAAGCTGGTGAAATCGAACCCCGGTAGGGAGTAATGTAGCGGAGCTAACTATATATTGCCGATCAACCAAATCCTCGAAAAATAACTCAAATAACGGGTGGTCATGAAAGCTTGAGAGTCGACATGCATAGCTGCCCAAAAACATCTCACGCCTGAAGGACAGCGGAGGCTCTGCAACATCTGCGTACAGGGCTAGTTGGAAACGCCTTGTACCAACCCTTATGCCACGATGGTGAATAGCATTCAAGTGACGTAACACAGAGCGACGTGTCGATGGATAGACAATGCACCCGTGATCAAGCTTGGATCGGACCAAGGAGCGATAAAGACGCACAAGGACGGTCCGATCAGCTCCCCAGGATGTGCCACTTAAAACTCGTAAAATATTAAGGGAACCGTCACACTTTCGTTTTAAAAAGGAAATGTGTGAAGTCCAGCTCAGCTTTCGATCAAAAATCAACCCCAACAATTTCACCTCGTCTGCAAATGGAAGTATCTCCGGCCCAAGATGGAGATGGATCGGAAGGAAAGCCTTCCGGCACCAGAAATTGATACAGACGGATTTCTCAGCGGAGAAATTAAAGCCGTTGGCATTACTCCAGGCGTAGAGACGTTTGATACAGCTCTGTAGAGGGCGTACGGGCAGACAGGTCCGCCGAGAACTGCAATAAACAGCAAAATCGTCAACGAAAAGGGACGATGAAATACCTGCTGGAATAAATCAACAATGGGGTTGATAGCAATCGCAAAAAGTGTGACACGGAATACAGAGGCCTGCGGTACACCGTTTTTGTGAATAAAACGATTAGATAAACCCGAGCCAACACGTACACCAAAGACCCGATCCATCGTAAACTCCCGAAGAAATATGGGAAGACGACCGCGTAAATTCCATGCGGGAACTGTACGTAAATTGCCTACCCTCCAACAAGTGTCATAAATTTCTTCCAGGTCAAAAAGCACAGCCACTGTTTGACACCTACACAGAAGTCCGTTCATAATATGCGTCGACAGAGACATCAGATGGTTGATGATATAGCGATGGCGACTAAATCCACACGGAGCGTTCACTAGAAGTTTCTGAGGCTCAAACCACCAATCAACCGTTGAGCATGCGCTGCATCACTTTGCAACTGCAACTGGTGAGGGAGATAGGGCAGTAGCCGGAAGGTAGTTGGCGATCGTTCCCAGGCTTAAATATAGGTATAATGGTGGCTTCTCCCCAAAAGGAAGGAAAAACGCCGTCTTGCCAAATACGGTTACAGACCTGTAAGAGAAAGAGTTTGCAGTCGGCTGAACGGTGTCTTTACTTCACGACATTAATGCCGTCCGACCCAGGAGCGGAGTACCTAGCTAAATGGGGGCGTGCTCCAGTTCCGTCATTGCAAAAAGTTCATTATAACACCCCTGATGAGGAGATTGAAAACTACACGACACGGAATCCAGCCGGTCCTTGAGAGTGCGAAAGCCGGCGGAATATTGGGCAGAACTCAAAGCTTCATCAACGGCAGCACCCAGAGTGTTAGCAATGGCAGCCGGATCCCCTGTGGTGGCCTTGGAAACCTGAAGGCCAGACACAGTACAATGCGATATAATACCGGAGAAACGACACATTTTATCCCAAACAACAGAGGAAGGCGTGAAGTGTTTAAAACACTCGACAAAAGGTGTTCAAGATTAGTCCTTGCTATCCTGAATAACGCGATAAGACCTGGCGCGCAATTGTTTAAAAGTAACCAAATTATCAAGTGTAGGGTGTCGCCGAAACATCCTAAGCGCAGTTCTACGGGCACGATCGGCGTCCCGAGAGTCCTCGGTCCACCACGGAGCATGAATTCGCCGAAGGTTGGAGGACGAAAGGGTAATTGTGCGTTCGTCGGCAGATAGCATCGTAGAGGTAAGGTGCTGCACGATTTGGTTAACGTCAGTAAAGGTCTAGTCCTGAAAACACACGAGGCTGGAATAGAAACTCCAGTCGGCTTTTATGAATATCCAAGTAGGTGCTCTGGAATGCTGGACATCGTGAGGTAGAAGAGAAACGATGCAGGGATAATGATCGCTGGAGTAGGTGTCAGCGACGACGTTCCACTGCAGATAACAAGCAAGCCGGATAGTGTAAGTGAGAGAACGTACCAGAAGATTCAGAAAGATAAGTAGGCTAACTTGTATTGAGGATGGAGAGGTTGAACATAGCTAAAATGTCGGAAATATGTGATCCCCTTGCACAAGCCCTAGCCGAGCCCCACAGGGAGGTCAAAAGGATCTTGAGGGCGAAGCTTGGTCTCCTGCAAACACACGACCATATGTGAATGGGAATGCAATAAAGGCTGCAGTTCCGCCCTATGCGATTGTACACCCCGTAAATTCCAGGTTAGGATAGCCATGAATAAAAGTGATAAACTGTCTACTTAGAAGGGCGACTCAAAATAACCTTCTGCTTAACCTTGGGGCTCGGGCTTTTGGTATGGAGTTGGTCAGACTCCATAGGCTCCTCGAAGGGAGGGCCCAAGAGCTCAGTGCCAGAAACCGAATCAAGCGCCGAGAATCGGTACTGGGTGGCAATGCGCGAAGGGTGCCGCTGGGCGCGGCTTATTCCAGGAGCATCCTGAGACTATAACCTCCGAGGAGGTGGAGAAGGTGAACTTTTCTTATCACGCGCAAGCGGTGAGTCATTAAGAAAGCCTTGCCTACGAAGTTTCTGTTTGGAGATCTTCTCAGTGCCCTGTGACCTCATATCCTTAGTACCAGCTTTAGATGGCTTGATAACTGTGGCCGAAATGGACGGCCGGATGGTAGTGGCGGTCAATGCAGTCATGGTCCAGGTCTGAGTTTCGGCATCCTTCCGTGGTACTGGCGAAGCAACAACAGAACTGAATGTACTTGATCGCAGGAGCGACGGTTGGCGCGCATGGTAACTCCTCTGGGCTTCGGCGAAGGAGAGTTTCTCATTTACCCGGATATCCTGGATCACCTTCTCGTGCAAGTGCAACGGACAGACGATAAATGACGCAGAACGTGAACCTTTGCAATTAACGCAGCCGGGGGCTGAGGAACAGGTACCATCGTGTGAGGGCTGACTACAAGAGGCACAGTTGGAAACGACTTTCTTGCAAGAGACTTGCATATGCCCAAAACGTTGGCATTTAAGACAAGGCAGAGGTCTAAGAATATAGGGCCTCACAGCAATTCGTTCGTACCCTGCTGAAATACTCGTGGGCAGATCGACGCCATCGAAAGTGATAAACAGGGTACGAGTGGGTACAAACACTCCGTCGCGTTTAGCCTGTACTCGATTAACTGCCATTACATTTTGATCCGAAAAATATTTGACCAGTTCTTCATCCGACATAACATCGAAGAGATTGGGGATGACGACGTCTCGACAGGAATTCAAGGTGCGGTGCTTCTCAACACTGATGGTATAACCATGGAGAAGCGCAGCGCGCAACAAGATCCTACTTTGTTGATTGGATTTTCTCTGAACCAACAATGAACCGTTTCGAAGTCGAGTGCAGGAATGAACCACACCAGCAATTGAGTCAATGCCCTGGTGATTACAAAACGGTTCACCTACTCGAAAGGTTGTCCTTCCTCAGTTCGGGTAATCACTAAGTAACACCATATAGCGGTGGTGCACCTCTGTTACAATGACTTTTCGGCGCTTGTTATTTATAATGGAGAAAGTGGGATCCATAGCAATAGAAATCCACCACCATTGCAACCGTCTCCAACCTCGAGCTCTGACTACCCGGGCGTTACGCCGGCTTGGGTGAGTGACCTATCCATACCAGTCTCACTCCAGGATCATACCACCCAGAACATAGACAGAAGGACCCTATCGCCGTAAGAAGTCAGCAGCTCATGCAATGGCCGCCCTCGGGACTGCAGTTGATCAGTGGATACAACCGCACGCCCTACATGACGACCCCGCGAGTTGGCGATTACGCTATTACACACTCAACCATCTGCGCACCCAGTGCGAGGATATCCGTCAGGCTGTGTCCACGGAGGATTAAAATAAATAAAATTGGAAAATAAACCAAAAGTGTGAGGGCGTTTTGCACGCAAGGTAGGCCGACGAGGAGGAAAAAGGTATGTGTGAATGTTCGTGGTGCGAAATGTTCGTAAACAGGCTAGAGAAGAAACAAACGATGGCGAGAAGCGGCATGGAATGAAATGCAAGGAACACACAAGAGCCTACCTGGAGTCCCCGATCACGAGGACCAAACCACCTCGACCGGACGAGGGTGGTAGAATGATGATGGCGATGAGAGCCTCGGGCCCCGGGTGCGCCAAACCCGTGCTCACATAAAGTGACCCCCTTGGGGGGACAGAGATATTGAATCTGCTTCCGTACGCGTACGCGAAATCTTTTGGAGCAGAATATTCTCATACACAATAAGGTAACGCAGACTGGGGTCAACTTAGAAATATCGTTTTATCTTAAGGTGCGAAGGTAAGCGTCACTAGGTTTAGATATAAAAAGCGGAAGTAACCCCTTGATTTACACTCTATAATAGAATCTCGGCGACACGCAGTGATACTCTCTGGACGACGGTTGCGGGTGTGTGCACATGGGTGGAGAGCGTGTACAGTGAGATTAGGCTCCTAGT
Organism: Deroplatys truncata; assembly: GCA_030765065.1. Lineage (NCBI taxonomy): Eukaryota > Metazoa > Arthropoda > Insecta > Mantodea > Mantidae > Deroplatys > Deroplatys truncata. Next base: position 401,029,056 of record CM060990.1, on the reverse strand, counting down.
TATAACGGTGGGAATTGTTATAGGCGGCGCCGTGGCCGAGTGGTTAGACCGCTCGCCTCCCACCGAGGCGGCCCGGGTTCAATCCCAGGGACCTGCATGTGGGATTTGTGGTGGACGAAGCGGCGTCTGGGCGGGTTTTCTCCGGGTTCTCCGGTTTCCCCCGCCATTCATTCCACCAACTGCTCCATCATCACCTTTCCTCTCATCCATTTCACCAACATTTCGTTTCATCTACTTCCTTCATCCCATACCAGGCATCGGGCTGATCACCCATCCTGTATGCTCTGTCTGATCCATGAGTGTCTGCTCCTCGACGGGATCTGACTCCAGGCACCCACTTGTAAGTCCTGGGGGGTGAAAGACCTACATAAGAGGAGGGTAAACAGATAAAGAATGAATGGGAATTGTTATAATAGGAAAAGCTAGAGGTCCATAATATTTTTGTGACAATAAACAACATTTTTAAGGGAAATGCAGTGTATTTTAATTTGCCTCACGTACGAAAACTCTGGGGTCCCTGAAATTAACTAGACACGTAATTGATTAGGAATGGAGAAAAAAGCAGCAACGAACGACAATAGCCGGGGACAAGAACACTGCAGCAGAGGGCATCAATCAGAGTAACAACGTTTTCCAGTTACAATTGGTGCACAACGCTTTCCCGCTACAAACGGTGCCAAAGTTGTTTCAGTAAAGGAGGCAGCTCCCACGCAGTCAAGGAGTCAACGCACGTCTACTTCAAAGGAGTCACCACCCACGCAGCTACGTCTCAACTAGGCCTTCGAGAATTTAAGTCTACAAAAGTAATGTACCAAAATAGAATTCATAACTTTATATAACATACACAATTGTTATGTGTTAAAATTTTTGTTGCTCATGAATAACAAAATTTTAATCATGGTGGAAAAGTCTGATGCTGACACCCATGCAGAGGGAGAAGCCAGTGCTCCACTTCCGGGCCAGCATAATAACACACAACCAAAGTCACATATTGTTGCAACTCAAAACATACCAGGTGAGATACCAATTAATGTAGTGGAATCCGGAAAAAGCTCTGCCAACTTAATGCAGATGATGCAGGACATGCTCCACTCATCGTTGAGAGAATCTAATAGGCAGCTACAGGAACAATTATACAATGAACAGGAACAAATCATGACAAATCATGTCCAAGAAATGTTAGAACAAATTAGTTCTGGATAGACAAATATTGAAACAGAGACTTTAATATTAAAACGGGAGTTGTAAGTCAATAAAGGTGAAATAGCTACTTTGTCAGAATTTCTCACTTCATAGGTAGAAACATTAAAAGCTAATAATGAGAAAATGCAAAACCAGTCACGGCAGGTAAAAGAAATATTGGCTCAAAGCCAACAAGCAAACAGGGTAGATTCTGAACTCACAGACGTCAAGAAAGTTGTAGCTGCTTCAAAGGTGGCAAATTAGCTAGAAATTAATTAAATTAAAAATATTGTACAAAATTGAGTACACGATAGGGAAATTAATGAACCAACATATTCTGTGCAAAGATTGGAACTGGAACCTACCGCAAGTCAAAGTTCAGCTAGTGATTGCCAAATATCAGCAGACACCGTCAGCACTCCCCGCTCGTCCTCCCACCCTCGCCGTATTCCTGTACCGCGGTGGATCGAGAACTGTCGGTATGCCGTTCGTGCCCGTACAACTGCGCTCAGGGTGTTTCGGCGACACTCTACATTGGATAATTTGGTTACTTTTAAACGATCGCACGCCAGGGCTCGTTGCATTATTCAGGATTGCAAGAAGGCATTTTGGCATTTTGAACTCGTTTTGTCGGGTCTTTTAATCGCTTCACGCCTTCCTCGGTTGTTTGGAATAAACTTCGTCGCTTCTCCGGTAAAATATCGCATTGTACTGTGTCTGGCCTTCAGGTTTGCAATGTCACCTTAGTGGATCCGGCTTCCATTGCTAACACTCTGGGTGCTGCCTTTGAGGCCGTTTCGAGTTCTGACCATTATTTCGCCAGCTTTCGCATTCTCAAAGACCGGGTGGATTCCATGACCTATAGTTTTCGATCTCATAATCACTAGAGTTATAATGAACTTTTCACAATGAGGGAGCTAAAGCACGCACTCCTTTTATCTAGGCAGTCCGCTCACGGGCCAGGCAGCATTCATGTCCTGATGTTAAAGCACCTTTCAGCCGACAGTAAATTTCTTCTCTTACAGGTGTGCAACCGTATTTGGCAAGAACGGCGTTTTTCCTTCCGTTTGGTGCGAAACCACCATTATCCCTATACCTAAGCCTGGGAAGGATCGCCAATTACCTTCTAGATACCGCCCTATCTCCCTCACCAGTTGCATTTGCAAGGTGATGTAGCGCATGATCAACGGGCGGTTGACATGGTGGCTTGAGTCTCAGAATCTTATAGTGAACGCTCCGTGCGGATTTCGTAGCCATCGCTCTACCATCGACCATCTGGTGTCTCTGTCGACGCATATTATGAACGGATTTCTGAGTAAGTGTCAAACGGTGGCTGTGTTTTTTGACGTGGAGAAGCTTATGACACTTGTTGGAGGGGAGGCATTTTACGTAACCTATACGCATGGAATTTACGTGGTCGTCTTCCCATATTTCTTCGGGTGTTTACGACGGATCGCGTCTTTCGTGTACGTGTTGGCTTGGTTGTATCTAGTCGTTTTATTCAAAAGAATGGTGTACCGCAGAGCTGTACTCACTGTCATACTTCTTGCGATTGCTATTAACCCCATTGTTGATTGTATTCCACCGGGGATTTCATCGTCCCTTTTCATTGACGATTTTGCCATTTATTGCAGTTCACGGCGTACTTGTCTGCTCGATCGCCGTCTCCAAAGCTGTATTAACCGTCTGTACGCCTGCAGTGACGACAACGGCTTTAATTTCTCCACCGAGAAATCCGTCTTTATTAATTTCTGGCTTCGAAAGTCTCTCACTCCGCCCTCTCTCAATCTTGGGCCTTAGATACTTCCATTTGCAGACAAGGTGAAATTTTTGTGGTTGATCTTTGATCGATAGGTGTGCTGGAGTTCGCATATTTCGTTTTTAAAAGTAAAGTGTGTCCATTCTCTTAATCTGTTACGTGTTTTAAGTGACTCATTCTGGGGAGCTGATCGGAGCGTCCTTCTGCGTCTTTCTCGCTGTTTGTGCCGATCCAAGCTTGATTAAGGATGCTTTTTATTCATCGGCACGTCCATCTATGTTGCGTCGCCTTAAACCATTCGCCACCGTGGCGTAAGGGTCGCTATCGGGGAATTTCCATGCAGCCCTGTACTTAGTCTGTATGCTGAAGCTGCAGAGCCTCCTCTGTCCTTCAGGCGTGAGAGGTTTTTGTGCATCAATACATGTTGACTCTCAGTCTTGCCTGACCACCCGTCCTTCGAGTTATTTTCCTAGGATTCACTTGATCGGCAATATTTAGTTAGCTCCTCTGAATTGCTCCCTCCAGGAGTTGGATTTCGACAGCTTCTTCGGCATTTGGACGTTACGCCAGCGCCCACCCTTCCCGGGGGGAAACGCGTTTTCCTCCTTGGTTACGCGCTGAGGCCCACTGTCACCTTGGGTTAACGTCGATGCCGAAAAATGAGATCCCTTCTTCAGTCCTTAGATCCGCGTTTTTAGAACTTCAGGCGCAATTCGTGGACTTTCACTTTATATATGCTGATTGGTCAAAGACTGATATTGGAGTATGGTGTGCCTTTGTTTTTGGTGAACATAGTTTTACCTTTCGTTTACCTGCGCAATGTTCGATTTTTACCGTCGAACGTTTTAGTGTTTATCAGTCGCTTTTGTATATCCAGCGGCACGACTTACGGCACTGTTTTCTTTCCACACACTCTTTGAGCGTTCTTCAGAGTCTTAATGCGCTATACAATTACCACCCACTCGTAAAGCGCATACATGATCTCCTCCACTCGCTGGGTGCTTTGGGCTTTAGCGTCTCCTTCGTGTGAAATCCAGGTCATGTGAACATCTCAGGGAACCAGTCTTCCGACGTCGCTGCCAAATCGGCGCTTTTATTACCCAGATATTTTACCTGTGTTGTTCCCTTCTCAGATTCTTATGTTATTTTACGACATCGCGTCCTCTTGCTTTGGCGCGATGAGTGGACGTCCCTCCGGGGGGAAAAGTTGCAAGAGGTTAAACCTCACCCGTTAGTCTGGGGTACCTCTTTTCGTTCTTCTTGTTGATTACTGGTAACTTCATCTGGTTTACGTATTGGTCATTGCCTTTTTAGCCATAACCACCTGCTCAGTGGTGACCTCGCACCAACCTGTGAGCTGTGTGATGCGCCCTTAACGGTGCGTCAAATTTTAGAAGAGTGTCTGGTTTTAGTTCCATTGCGCGTTCGTGTGTCTCTGCCTGTTGGCATAGCCAACGTTTTGGCAGACGACGCGCATGCTGTAGAATGTCTTTTACGTTTTATCAGTGATAGCAGTTTTAGTAAGCGCATTCGATGCGCTGAGCGTCTTTTAGTTTGTAATTCTACATTGTCTATTTTACTGGGGGTCTTCTCCCCTGGGGACATATGGCGCTCTGGTCCCTTGACTTATACAGTTCCTGACACGTTGTTTTACTGTTTTATTTGCCATGTTTTAGTGTGGTGGTTTTGGAATTTGTTGCCATGGTTTCTTTTAGTGTTTTAGACTAAGCAAGTTTGTGTCTCGTCTTTTATTTGTTGGATTTTAAACTTCATACGTTATAAGGGCGCTGATGACCATCGATGTTTAGCGCCCTTAACCCCATTCCATCATCAATATCTGTGTCTTTCCTTTCTATATCTGTCTGTTTCTATTTTACCTTATTGCTTACAGTTCCTTGCTCATTAGCTTGTTGAAACGTGGGCCTACCTAGAATTATGTTTTACCTGGTATTAGCTAGTTTGCCCGTCCCCTACCTATCTAAGTTACATTTTGCTTTTGTACAATTCTTGGTTGTTAAATATTCTAACATATTTCTTGGTGTATTATATTATTATGTACAATGTTGTTTAATATTGGGTTATATGTCTATGTGTATATTCATATATGTGTGTGGTATATCCCCTTTCACGCTCATGTGTTCTTGCATTTATCTGACTTTCGATGTACATTGTTCTACTCAAGGATGCAATACCAAAATATAAAAATACAGCGTCATCTAGCATAATGGTTTTGAAATTTATTTCCCTTACAGAAGCTAGAATAAAACCAATAAGTTTACTTTATTAAATAAAACAGACACCCTTCTTTGCTCATTGTCTGAAGTATTCATTTAGGAGCTAACGCAGTGTAGTACATTCACATGGCCTTCTGTACTCGCACTCTCACAAAAGACTGCTTATATACGAGATATGATAGGTGATAGAATCGTAAAATATAGACTTCCCATACTTGCTCTTTCTATGCAACGGGAAAACTCTCGACATGCTAGGTAAATTAAAGTAATACCTCCACATGGCTTTCTCTACAGGAAGCTCGTACATTTACTTTTCTATCAAAGAAGCTACACACTAAGAACTTAAAAAAGGCGAAACAGTTTTTTCAATACTAGTTCGTTCTTGCAAAAGCTGACGGATAGAAATTAATTGCAATAAATAATTCAATTTACATTATAGAAATACGAATATGTTCATTAGTATTTTATTAACACTTGCTGATCTACAATCGACAGCAGCAGCAGGATGAAGCAGCAGAGGAGACTGAAACTACGCCGAGTGCGATCCACTTCGCTCCTGCCAGTGAATCCGATTTCTGGACCTACCAGTATCTAGGTAATGGATTTTTCTTGAACAGAATCCTAATAAAATTAACGTTGATTCAAATATGAAAATCCATCTCTCCTTCAGACTAAACGCGTATAATGTAAGCTCAATGGTTCATTTTTCATTCTGGAAATACGAATGTGATCATCCAATTTTTATTTATATTTACAGACTTACAATTGCTGACAGCAGCGGAGATTGAAAGTAGACCGTGTGTGATCCACTTTGCACCTGCCAGTGAATCTGACCTGCTGAGTCACCAATACGAAGGTAATGGATTTTTCATGTATTACATTTCTTGAAGCTACAAAAATTAACAGCGGTTCAAATATGATAATATAACGTATTGAACCTAAAGGACATAATATTATTCATTACAATTTCCAAATGAATCCGATTTTTATGTTATGATTATCATCAGTATTGTTATTTTATTATATTATTATTATTATTATTTCAGAGGAAACATCCAAGATCCGAGACAAGGATCTCCGTATAGGAGAAGCATGACCTGGCCTGTGATAACAATGTCAAGCTCGTAATCACAACAGAATACACATGGTAAGTATCTTTGTGCATTATTTTCTTGAAAACGAATTCTGAAATAAATTAACTTAATTCAACTAGGTTAACTTACTTTTAGTGTTTACTAACTAGCTCTAACATCCATACATTTGATTTGTTAAAATATTCAATAGAATAATTATACTTTTCTAACAATACATCATAATTTGATTCTACAACTAATGTAGGACACCATCAGAAGTCTAATCTATCGATTCCACCGCCTTTATCGCTAGCAACATCACCTCCACTATTAGTACACTCCACAACACTATTCACTGCCACGACAATTCGTTTATTTCAAGTAACATCCTCTGCAATTAGAACACAAAACCTAATATTGTGACGTACAAGTATTGTTGCGTACGTGACTTGGATGCCCAGATCGGCTGTTGCGTAAGAGTGGTGGGGATAAACGAGTTTTAGATAGCGTCATCACGCCCAGTTAGCGTGGGTTGAGTCAGTCAGTAGACGACAGTCGTGGCTAGTTACTGGAAGAGGCAGGTTGTGTAGTGTGCGCGCTGCTCATACCAACATTATGGCGTCTCCCACCGACAGACAAGGAAACAAGGAGGTAATGTAATCCCCTTTTATTAATAAACCCACTTGCCATCCACTTCTATTTAATGTAAATTATCATATTAGATAGATATCTTCTCTCATCCTCACCATGTAGTAATCCTTTTACTAGGTATTTCCTAATATTTTCCACATTTCTCTTAGCTGCGTCCCTCGCCGTGACCTCGCATAATGTAAATTATTAACTTTTAGATTCTTCGGTACCCGAGTTGCGAGTCGCTCTAGCTCCATTGAGCTAGTGTGTTTAGAGGTCACGACATTTGGCGTGAGTCGCCGGTTATATGGTGGAGGGCCGGGAATAATGTAATATTTTGAGATTTTGAACTGTAAAATTTGTTTTTCTCTTCTCTAAAATGTAGCGTTTCTGGTCCTCCACGTGTTCGTTAGAAAATGTAATTTTTTTTCTTGGCTTAAGGGTAAGGGTTTTGGTTCTGTAATTTACAGTTTCTTTCTTCTAAATTCCTCTTACATTGTTTCTTGAAAGTCCCATGTTTGTATTTTAATTTCGAGCTCACTTTTAAATTTTTTGCATTGTCTGTCGGTGGCGTGGCGGTAAAACTTTTGGCTCCATTTTTCCCCTTACCTTGCCTTCACTTCTGCTAAATTCTCTTTCGGTGATAAATTGTTTGTACTGTGCATTCTAAGTTAATTATTTTGCGAATTCTGTAAAATATACTTATCTTTTGTAACTTCCATAATATAGTTGCGTGTGTTAGCTGGTGTATGTAACATTGTGTTATTGGTTGCGTCATCTTGTGATTTGTTAACGACTCGAATGTGAAGCAAATATTTTACAGTTCGCGTGTTGCGTGTTTAAAACTTGCGTGTGTATAAAAGGTGAGGTGCATCTGTTTGAAATAATAAAATAATAAAACGAAAGAAGTCAAGAGCATATATATATATATATATATATATATATTAAAAAATTCATATTTGGGCATCGTACGTTCGTCGTGGTAGTAATAATAATAATTTTGCTTCACCGTTGCCATGTTTGGTTTATCTAGTTACGCAATGAATATTTTTGGGGTGAAATATTTCAAAATGACTAATTTAAGTAAAAGTTTCAGCTACCACCAGCCTTGCCAGTATCTTCACCTAATTAGGTTTAATGTGCCTCCAATATGGACCAGTAGGACTTGGATGTTGATGGATCAGCTATATATGTGTTACCAGATTTTGGAAAGTTGCACCATTTTGTGGTAAAAAGAAAACAAAAAGAAAAACGAACCTGTATGTATGTGAACATTGTGTGTTCCAAACTTTGAATGATTGAAAAGTTGCACAAATCAGACAGGTATGCTAAATTTTTATTTCACTGACTGATGCTTAATTAAGCTTTGCTTTTCAGGAATAAAGTGTGCTATGTATGTCTCTGCTAAATTAAAAGTTTATCACCATTTTGTGTAACTTAAAATTTTGAATTCTGTTTTGGGCATTGCAAATTATTTGGTTTGTCATGTTACGCTGCAGTGAATGTGTTTGATGTATACCGTGTGCTTAATTAAGCTTTGATTTTCAGGAATGTTATGTGACAGTATTGTTTTGGTGATGATGTGCTTTGTTCTGTTGCATTCGGTTTGATTTGATTTTGGGTTTCATTATGATGCTGTGATCTCTTTCTTTGCAGAAAATTGTTGCGTGAATTGTGTGTGTGTATTTGAGAGGTCATGTGGTAGTATATGAGATATTTGCCTCGGTGGAAGTGCCAAAGAGTAACCCCGATGGTGGTAGTGTGAGAGATGAGATGAGATAAAGTCAGCTTCGGTGGAAGTGTCAAAGTGTAACCCCGATAGTTGAAGTGTAAATGTTTGATTTTTCAGGAGGGCTACATGTACCTGGAAATTCGATTTGATGTGATGATTTCAGAGATTTTGCTTATTGGTGTTGCTGAAATGTGCCCAGTATAGCGTGTGTGATGTATTCACACGAGAGAGTAAATGTAATGAATTGAATGCAATGAGAATAATTTTTTTTGTGTTTATGCAACAAGTTTAGTACCATCTTATATAGCGAGTTTTAATATCATCTATTTTCCAGCTTAATTTTGGTTCGGAGGATGTGGATGCAACAGTATAATGCTATGTTATTTGTATCATTCCTGAAATGTTAATGTGATTTCTATAAGTTTATGCCTATGTCAGGTATTTTTGACTTTGCAGCCAGTTGAATGAGACACGTCAGTGAAGATGTTTTATTTTCTCAGTAATTACTGTGTACGATGTAGTTGAAAGCTTAGATGGTGATGATTATTGAAATGATGATGATGATAATAATGAGATGGATGAGATAGTAATGTAGAGGAGAATTTATATTTGACAGTAAAGCATGAGTATTGTAGTTGAAAGAATGTAATGAGGTGTAGTTTGATGTATGTAATGTGGATTTATTTTTGAAGTCTGTAGCAATGCACACAGTAGTTTTGGTTAGTTATTCCAGTGAGTGTTGTGTATTATTTGGGCCATGGTCAGTATGAATGATTCCATTTCATTTTCATGTATTAATGTATTATAAGTGCACTTAGTTCTTTTCTGTATTAGTAGTACCAGCTGGTCAAAAATAATATTGGGATCCCAAATAAGTTTCTATATATGTGTTGTGTTATTGTATGTAAACAATGAATGTGAATGATGTAATGTTTATGTATTCTTGCCCTTTTATGTCTCTATATTTGGATTCTAAAGGAGTTTTTGTTAAATTTTGGATGGTAACCCCTTGTAAAATTCAGTTTTTATGTCAATGTGTAGTCATTTTTTTCTTTGCCCCATATTAAAAGAATTGATTGACTGTAAACTTTTTGGAATTTTCAAATCTTATTACTGTACATGATATACTACTTTTTTATCTATGATGATCTACTGGAGCACAATTTCTATCCTTCTGTGATTTATGTTATAGTGACTTTGCTGATTCCGGAGCTCGGGTGTCCAGGGGAGTATCCCTGCTCGAGAGACACGCCAGAGGTTCCAGATACACCAGAGGAGAGCTGTCGTTCATCCACTACACTGCAGTGGCATAAGGAGCCACTATTTTGGGGGGCAGTCCAAGCTAGCGATTGCTCCCCCCACATCTTCAGCGACTTGCAGCACCAGAAAGACTCTGCAGCTGAAAATTCGTCGTTGTGGGTGATGTGGAAATTCCACCCACAAACAGTTACGTCGGAATAACCAGGTGCAGTGTAGTGTGTATGTAACAGTGGCAGTACGGTGTAGTGTGCGTGTGCGGGGTACTCATACTTAGGCAATCTGTCAAACTAAATCGTCGGTGGCACTCGAGACTCCAAAATGTTTAAATCAGCCAACATATGTTTTAGTAAACCTTTAACTTCTTTGAGAGACATTTCTGCTCCATATTACTTTTGTAAATCACCAATAACCAGACTGTATAGTATGTTATATTTCTTTTTCTGAATTTCTGTCTTTGTAATTGTCTACACATGAACCACAAAAAAATCCTCCTTGTGTCGACGGGGACGTCGATCTGGGTAGCCAGGGGGAGATGTTACGTACAAGTATTGTTGCGCACGTGACTTGGCTGCCCAGATCGGCTATTCCGTAAGAGTGGTGGGGATAAACGAGTTTTAGATAGCGTCATCACGCCGAGTTAGCGTGGATTGAGTGTCAGTAGACGACAGTCGTGGCTAGTTACTGGAAGAGGCAGGTTGTGTAGTGTGCGCGCTGCCCATACCAACAGTATGGCGTCTCCCACCGACAGACAAGGAAACAAGGAGGTAATGTAATCCCCTTTTATTAATAAACCCACTTGCCATCCACTTCTATTTAATGTAAATTATCATAGTAGACAGATCCCTTCTCTCATCTACACCATGTAGTAATCCTTTTACTAGGTATTTCCTAATTATTTTCACATTTCTCTTAGCTGCGTCCCTCGTCGTGACCTCGCATAATGTAAATTATTAACTTTTAGATTCTTCGGTACCCGAGTTGCGAGTCGGTCTACCCCCATTGAGCTAGTGTGTTTAGAGGTCACGACAATATCACCTGAATCAAAACCACAAACCGAGAATTCAACACCGACACAGAAATTAACACCGGTTTCAGGCATCAAACTAATTCCAAATACATCAGTGTACTACACTCCTTATAGTAGACGACCTAGGCAGAGATTAATATTCAAAACACTACAGACAGCTTTACCTCTACTTCCTCCTTTGATTCCCATAGATCGAAACGCCTTAAGGAGTATTCGAAGGATGTATTCATAGACATATACACACACACACTTCATTCATTTGCAGCAAAATAAAAGCGCTGTCTTACGTCCTAATCATAAAAATCCTGAAAATAAATGAAGAAATTTGTATTATTTCATAAAGAACCCTTAAGCGTAAAAACCCTCACATTGTTAACTTGTTTTTGTCATCTAGCAAATGTAATTCCTTTTGGTTGTATCTCTTCTCCAAAAAAGCGCACTCTTCTGTCCCAGCTATAAAACCGTAAATATAAAATAAGAAATGTTTTGATGACACTCAAGCAATAAACTATTCTTTATTACTGTTTTCTTTCTCAGTGATGTAACAAATGTAATTATTTTCAGTTGTATCCAGACTATATCATTTCCAAAATGAAGAACAAAACAAAACGTTCCTTTTCTGTCTTTGCCAAAAAAACTTAAAATAGGGTAAGAATTTGTTATTATTTTATAAATAGCATTCAGGTATAGAAACTTTTAATTATTATTTTTCCTTTTCTGTCATCTAACAAATTTAATTATTTTCAGGCTATCTCATTTCCAAAAAGATGTTTTTTTCCAAAAACTATCAATATGCCACGTCTCAGACGCTAAATTAAGAACAACAAGTTTGTAGATCTCCTCACGACCGTGAATTTCTAGAGGATCAAATAACCACCATCACTACCAAGAAACATACATTAATGAAATGTGCTCCGACACTTTTTCATCCCAAAAACGGCATATTTAGAATCGTTGGAGTATTCTACGACAACCCAGTGCTGTTTGTTTGTGACAAAATGCAGATATTGTCAAATTTTTTGTTTACATAACATTACTAGGTGGTGAATAATTTAAAGGCGACTGTGGATGGCAATATAGTAAAACTGTTGTTTCCTCGCGCAATATCATTGCTAGCCTAAATGAATGCTTTTAGCATTTTAAATAATAATAAAATTCCTCAAAAAACATTTACTTCAAGAAGAAAGCAAGAGTCATGAAATTAACCTATGTAATATGTTTATTAAGTTTGATTTCTGTATATTATAGAACCACAACCTGGCCAACCACGTATAACAGAAGAAATGCATGCACATAAAGGCCGACAGAGGATCTCCTTAGAGTGGCTGAATCAACCAGTCCTTTTTAAACTGTAATCAGAATAATTCACTGGTTCTCTTGGAATGACCCCTTTTTACAATAGGCAGAATCTATAGTCTAATACAAGATGCAAACCTAAGACAGAATGATTAGAACAATGAACTTCTTAAAGAAAATCCCTTCCGACATGCAGAATTACAAGAAGAAATTCTTTCACATTTAAATCAATATATAATGTGGACCATTTAAGTTGACACTGTACAATATCTCCAAAACTAAGTGTTGTAAAAAGAAATAGCTTGGATACAAGCTGCTTGATATAGGGGAAAGTAAATGCCATTAGTCGTGTTTTATTTGGAGGAGGCTGTGGTTGTCATTTTAGGGCGAATTTCAGTTGACCCTAATTGTAGGTTGCCATTCTAAAAAACTTAAATTGACCCTAAAATGACCATCACAACTTTCTCTAAATAAAACACGATTAAGACATCTACTTTCCCCCATAATATCAAGCAACTTTAATAAAGACATTTCTTTCTACAACACTTAGTTTTGGAGATATTGTACAGTATCAACTTAAATGGTCCACACTATATATACCATAAACCAACATTATAGCAATCCGAGATCCGGCATGAGTCTATTCGATGCAAAACGCAAGGCTACTCGAAACAATAGTAATGACCCATACAATGTAATTTTACAACTTCCCTAAAATCATGAGGTCTTATTTAGACATTCCAATAATAACAATTGCTTTATTCTATTTTTTCGGAAAATCAACATTCCACAAGATTTACATATTCAAATTGCTCAGATGATGTTACGAAAAACCAGTCACAAAAAATGATCCAGATTTATCCTCAGAGATTGCAAGAAATATCACCATTTGCAGACGAAAGTATCTTAAGCGTTCCTGAGATCTACCTAAAAAAGCAACAAAAATTCCACCAGATCTCACTAAAAAGTAAACAAAATGTTATCATATTTCCCTAAAAAAAGTAATAGAAATGTAGCTAAATCTCCCTAAAAGTAACCATAAAAGTAGTCAGAATGTAGCTGCATGCAGACAATGGCTAACAGAGTTGTAACCAAATGCACTCACCCGTAAGCAAAAATATAACAGCCTGAGCAAATAAAAGGGATCTTGCATGTAAGGGTTTCAGGTTTTGATATATTTAACCTACCCAATCCGCATCTAGCCCAACTTGGGCATTCTATATGCTACAATATCCGCCAAAGGTACACTCAAGGTCTGTGGCTCCATTTTATACACATAGAACCTGGATGTAATAAATGGAATAGGTGTAATCAAGGGAATTCTGTAATTAATATGAAATTCCAGCATAGCGCAGCTTGTCAAACTTGTCTCTGAGGTTTATAGTTATCAATATTATAAGATTAAGTAGAAATGAGTAAATAACAGAATAATAGTTCAGCCACCTCTTAGTAGTTACGGGCACGACTTCCATAGTGTATAAAATATATATTGTCTAGTAGAGATATATATGACATACTAGTTTAAGCATGAATCCTCGTATTGGCATTCAATTACAGCCAACTTGCGACAAGCCTAATTTTTCATATCTTACTTATGGGAAGAATCCTTTTGTTAGGTGTTGCACATGTAGGATTTTAAAGAAATATATCTATTTCAAGACTTAAACAACATAAAAGAAGATGCAGCAAAGAAATATTGAACTGTCCGTGTCTTTAACTCTTGCAAGTGATCTCTAAATCTCATCAAGATCTAGCGTGCTATACATATACAAGAAGATTTGATGTTTTGGGAGAGGAAGCAATGAATAAACATTCACATGAAAGCCGTAAATTCGAATATTCTGGTGTTAATTCACTGAATCAAGCTAACATACCCGAAGTGAATATTGAGGAGATTTTATATTCCTGGACGGATGCTAACAACTTAGTATACCAGCTAAGACTGACAATGATGTCCAATGCAGCAGGTAAAAAGGACTTTCCTGTTGAGATTGGTGAGATTATTCAGAAAGGGAAGATGGCTGGTTTTATAGCACGATTAAGCCTGAACTCTAATGAATGATACTATATTGGACGGAGTTTTTCTCTATATTGAAAGTTTGTTTTGTCTAAATCTACATATCAATATGCATGTCCAGATTATATTTAAAATGGCTAATGAATGATGTTATATGCGATGTCATTTTTACCGTATTGCATATGTTGTGCTTGTCTAACACTGCATCTCTCTATGTATATCTTGATTGTATTAAAATGGTATTAACATTTAAATGAAATGGCGGTGTTAATATTACGTTTGTCGTTGTTCAGTGTTCGAATGTTTGCTTAATATACTGTTAACCCTGATAACTCACAATAAAGATTTTTCGTGGAAATTTTGTGGGATGCAGATTTTCGGAAAAAGATAATGAAGCAATTAATGTTATTTAAATTTATAAATAAGACCTAAGGATTTTGGGCGTCTTAAAATTGCATTGCATGGCGCATTATTACTTTTTTCCAGCAGCCTCGTTGTTTAAGTGTTTTGTAAGGAATAGACAGTATGAGTTCTCGGATTGCTAGCATGTTGGCTTATGGATATATATATAGTTTTAGATATGAAAGAATTTCATCTTGTAATTCTGCACTTAGGATATGAATTTTTCTAAAAGCAAAGTTCATCGTTTTGATCATGCCGTCTTCAGGATTACACCTTATATTGGAGTATAGATTCTGCATTGTAAAAAGGAGCCATTCCGAAAGAACCAGTGAATGACCTGATTACATTTTAAGAAGTATTGGTTAATTCAGCCAGTCTAAGCAGAAACTCTGTCGACTTTATGTGCGTGAATTTTTTTCTCTTATATACATTTGGCTTTATGATGATTCTTTTCATTGTGTAGGTGATTGAAAAAACAATCTTTTGGTGACTCGAAATGTAAACAGTCTTGTGAATAGAGAATAAATCGCCACGCCCCATCTAGCATGCACCAATATGACGAGACCTCTAAAAATCAGCGAGTCGTATTAAGGTTTTCTTACTTGCAATTCAACATATGTGAAATAGAGCTATGATCAAAGCTTGAAGTAATCACTGATTTAAAGGACGTTCTATCAATAGATTATATAGGAATACATGACTAGCACATAAGAAGTGTCATAAATGACATGTCTGAAACAAACGTTTATGTAAACTTACTTCAATAATTGAAATCAACCACATCGTTCGTCAAGAAAAGAAGATTAAATACATAGTTTATCTATTGTTACTGCAAATTATACAGATATAAAACTTAATAAACATGTTATATACGTCAATTTTAAAGAGCCTGCTTTCTTTTTGGGGTTAATGTTTTGAGAAATTTCATTATTATTTGAAGTATTAACTTAATCCAACAATGATATTGCGTGAGAAAACAATATGTTCACTACATTCCCCATACGCAGTTACTTTGGAGTTATCCACCTGTCTGGTTATGTTAGGTGCAAAAAACGATTGGGTATTTTTGCATTTTTTCACAAAAATAAAGCACTGGAGGTGTCGTAGACTAGTCCAACAATCCAAACTATATCCTTTTATGATATGCAGAGGTCTCGGTTGCACCCTTTTTGACATTATGTATCTTGGTAGTCTTGATGGTGGGTATCCCTATAAAAATCCTCTAGAAATTTCAGAGTCACATATAGATCGGCAAAGTGGTTGTTGTTCTTAACTCAGCGTGTTAAACATGGTACATTGAAAGGTTTTAGAAAAAAATCTTTTCGGAAATGAGAGGGAAACTCCTGAAAAGGGTTACATTTGTTGCATGACAGAGAAAGCAAAATAATAATTAACAATGTTTGTGCTTGAATGTTCTTTATGGAATAATAAATGTTTCTTAAATTATTTTCAAACATTTATGGATAGAACAGAAGACTGCGTTTTTCTTTAAGTGAGATTGTGAGGATACAACTGAAAAGAATTACATTTGTTAGAAGACTGAGAAGGAAAATAATTATTAATAAACGTTTTATGCCTGAATGTTCTTTATGAAATAATAAACCTTTTTACCTTATTTTCACGATTTTATGGCCAGGATAGAAGACTGCGATTTTTTAAATGAATTAAGTGCGTTTGTGTATGAGTCTGTGTCTCTATGATCACATACACTATAAGGCGTTTTGATCTATGGCAATCAAAGGAGGAAGCGAAGGTAAAGATGTCTGCAGTCTTTTGAGTATTAATCTTTGCCTACGTCGCCTACTATAAGGAGTGTAATGCACTTGTGTATTTGGGATTGATTTGATGCCTGAAAGCGGTGTTGAATTCTCGGTTAGTGGTTCTGATTGAAATGATATTATACCTTATATTTTAATTGCAGGCGGTGGTGTCTGAAAAAAAACGAATTGCTGTGGCAGTGGATAGTGTTAGGGGTGTACTGATAATGGAGGTGATGTTACAAGTGATGAAGGTGATGAAATCTATAAATTTAACGATTAATGCTGCTCTCCACTAGGTGTGGAATTAAACCATGTATGGTCTGAAAAGTATAATAATTGAATTGAGTGCTTTAAGAAATCCTTGAGATGTATGGATGTTAGAGGTAGTTTATAAATGCTGAAAGTTAAGTATTGTATTTGAGTCAACGTTAATTATTTTAGAATGCATTTTCAGGAAAATAATGTATGAAGATACCTACCTTCTGTATTCTGTTGCGATGATAAGCTTCAAATTGTTATCTCAGGCCAAGTCACACTTCTCCTATCCAAACTTGATGTATACTCTGAAGTAATGCTCTACTACTACTACTGCTAATAATAGTAATAATAATAATAATAATAATCGATAATGATAAAGCAATAAAAATGGATGATTCAATTGGAAATTATGGTGAATCATTTTATACCCTTAAAGCTGAATAATTAGATTATCGTATTTACAAAGCTGTTAATTTTTTAATTTTTGTAGTAAAATAATACATGAAAAATCCATTACCGTCATACTGGTGCTTCAGTAGATCAGATTTCCTAGGTATTTGGGAAGTGGATCACACTCCGCTAGTTTCAATCTCCGCTGTTGTCAGCGATAATAAATCTGTAAATTACAATAAAGATGTGAATTATCATATTCGTATTTCTATAATATGGATGATATTATTGAGCTTACATTGTACCCCTTTAATCTGAGAGAAAGTCCGATTTTCAAATTTGAATCCACGTTAAGTCTTTAAATTTCAGTTGAAGTAAAATAATAACCAAGAAAACCCACTACCTTCATACTGACGGCTCAACAGATCGAATTTCCAAGCAGGAGCAAAGTAGATCGCACTCGGCGTAGATTCAATACCCTTTGCTGCTGTGGATTGCAAATCTTCAAATATTAATAAAATGAGAATTATTATAATTGTACTTCCATAGTGTAAGTTGAATTGCTTATTGAAAATAATGCTGTATGTCAGCACCTTTGCAATGAGAGCTAACTGCTACTGAAATAATTTTTTCGCTTTTATATACTTTTAGTGAGTAGATCCATGATATAGAAAACGTTTTAGGAGTTTGGTGTATAGAGAGCCATGTGAATGTATTACAGTAATCTATGCACCTTTTCGAGAGTTTTCCCAAGTTGCATAGAACGAGCCAATATGGGAACTCATGTATTTTGTAATTCTATCATGTATAAGCAGCGTTTTATGAGAGAGCGAGCAGAGAAGACCATGTAAATGTACTGCACTCCATTAACTACTAAAGAAATATTTTAGATATTGAGCAAATAAAGCTGTCCACTTTGTTTAATAATGTAAATCCATTTGTTTTATTCTAGTATCTGTAAATCGGAATAAACTTCAAAGTTATTATGCGAGATGATAGTTAATTTCCTATGTTTTCGTATGGCAGCATTGAGTAGAAGAATGTGTATAGAAAGTCATATGAATGTAAGTACTACATTAGCATTTCTGGCGCATATAATACTATCATTGTCTAGAAGAATATGCAGAGAACGTTCTGTCAATGTAAGCATAACATTTGCGTTTTCTGCCATATGTAATACTACCATTGCCCAAATCAATATGTAGAGAAATGCGTTTGAATGAAAGCACATTTGCGTTTTCTTTCTATCGTACAGAATACTATCATTGCCTAGAGGAATGTGTGAGAAGGTGGTTTGAAGTAAGCACTACATTTGCGTTTTCTATTTTATGTAATACTACCATTGTCTAGAAGAATGTGAAGAGAACAGTCATGTGAATGTAATACACTGCTTTAGCACTTAAATATTTTAGATAAGAACCACTTAAGACCGTGTGAATGTAAGCACTACATTAGCGCGTCGTTTTTAGTGTGATGTTTCTCTGGCAAATACAGATACACGCTTAATGTCACTTTGGATCCTTTTATGTCACATAAAGGAATAGATGTTATATGTAAACTGAGGAGATAATATGTAAAGCATCGTTAATGGCATTGTATACAGTACAGTACTTCGTTAATTTGTCCAAATGTTAGCGTTGAATCTATAAGTTTAAGGTGTGCTCAGATAAATAGCGTATTTAATTCGGAAACAGCCGTAAGAGTTAAATAGAAAAAAAGTTTGTTTTTTCGAATGAATTCTATTTAATAATCTTAAATGAGGTTTAAATGCATTTTGAATAGCTCCCCGAGAAAATGTGTTACCTATAAAAATTTATTTCAATTAACGTATCCCTAAAATAACTCGGTAATTGATAATAAAGAATCACTATTGAACTGTGTTTTTTTAAATCGTGCACACATATATATTGTGTTTATTGCGTATTATATTTGAATTTAAGTTTTGTAGTCAATGACGTAATGTGATTGGTTTTTAAGCTCTCGTTTTAAAATTGGAATTCTCTGGTAAAAGATGCACCTTGTTTTAGAAAATGTAAGCAAAAAGTCAGTCACCTTGCAATGTTAAGAGCCAAACATTGAATAATATAGTCTCGCAGAAATACAACTCACTGCTGGCTCAGGAAATGTCCTGTGTTATTGCAGGATGCGAACTTGCGCTGATGCACTTGCACTGATTCAAGCGAACTTCCATTAATAGCACCTTCAACGTGGCTGTGTTGCGGATAATATAAGATAGGCATTTCATTCATTGCATTCACTTAAAGTTCGCCGTTTTCCGAAAACGTCTAGCGTTTGTCACGTGATGCTTTAGAGAATTAGGTTATCTGTATTTTGTTTGGACTTTGAATAAAAGTATTTGGTATGTAGTCCTTCTTTAGTGTGGGAGTATTGGAAGATTCATTCATTCGCCATACACCTGAGTCTGGAGTATTTCCTGAGCGTTGGATTGTGAAGCAAGCCGCTCTATTTTAAAAATTATAGTAATTTCATTGCGTATAGGCTGCTGTTACACCTCTTCCTGAATGCGAAGGCACCTGTCACATGGAATTTCTTGGAAGTGAAAAAGTAATATACTTGAGTGCTTCTAACATTATGCTCTTTGTGCTAAAAAGGCAACCTAGGCTTTTTGTTCTATGGTAAATTTATTTGCGCGTGTTTACGACCTGTTGTAAGTGACAGTCTGAGATAAATGAGTGGGTTATAACAGAATATTGTATTTTTCGCAATGAAAAATTATTTAGTCCCATACAAGCACGAGAATGTGTCGACTCATTCATGGGACCCGGGATCCTATCACATAGATTAAAAAAGTTCGCTGCCCAGTGTAAAGTAAACTTGAATGGTCGGTGTCCCACTCAATATCTCTCAAAGATATTCCGTTTTCAGCGCACTGAGGAGGAGGAATGGAATCGTTATATACACATACCCATTCACTAACTCTTTTGTGCGTATCCTTGGTATCCCAGTATATAAATAACTCGTGAATATTGTCGCTTAGAGAGACAGGGATTCAATGTGTTCCCCCATACTAGGACTAGTAAAGAGCGTTTTGAATCCTGAGGTGATTTTGGATTACGTAAATTCTGTAATGCTTTGCAGAATGGCTTTTAGTTAGCGAGAAACTATATTTCTCCTCAATGAATAAAGCTGGTGTCAGCAAAGAGTTTATTGTTCTCGCCTATTCAACAAAGCTAGTATTCATGCTTGTGTGGAGATTCCGAAAATGAGAGCAATAGTGTTTTGAAGCGGACGGTACATGGGTGTACATTAGTAGACCCTGACCTTATTGTATATGCCCTCTCATTCATTCATTCATTCATTCATTCGCTGTTTAACCTCATCTTATGTAGGACTTACACCCCCCAGGACTTACATGCGGGTATCTGGGAGTATATGCCCTCTCTAGAGATAAAATTATTTTCCAAGCTTTAAATACATATACGTGCATCCCCCCTATCTGTCTCTTTCTCTCTCTCCCCTGATAAATGACAGGTACAGAAGTCGTATTTCCCTTAATTTCCAATGCTGCTGTTAGGGTGGAGTGAGACAGTCGTATTGCCATTTTTCAGTGTAGTTTGCAGAGGGAACTGTGGGACTTTTCTTTCATGTTGTGACACATGAGATAGAGGGAACGTTCCTTATTTCGTTTGTGTTTCCATATGGATTTGTGCTTTTTTTTTGGTATTTCTTAGAATATTGTTATGTCGACAGAGTATGAAATGCAGGATTTCTTTGTATGCTGCGTGAGTATTCCACTTTTCGCACATCTCAGGCGCCAAAGGCAGGTCCAGGTTACCCCATCTCCTGATATAAATATCCGGGTGGCACAAGGATAAGCCTCGGATTGCCGAGGTTTTTCTTCAAGAAATAGAATTATTACACATTTTTTCAATACACAAGCTGGCATAGGATCATCTGGGGGCATGGGAGTGCTATTGGATTGATCATGTTCCGCGCAGAAATTTATCACAGCCGCAATTTAGGTAGTAGGCGAGTGCGGCGATGGAATGCAGGCTTTTCTACGAGAAAAGAATTATTGCAGTGCATGTTTCATGACACCAGCAGAGAATTTGAGTTTGTGTGACTTTCTTTGAGGGAGCGGCTTTGGAATGCGAGTGGCATATTTAACATAGGCGCAATTGGATTGGAGGTGTGTTTCTCTAAATATGGCGTTGGAATTTGGGTTTTCTTCGAAAATAGAATTATTCCACGTATTTTATGACGCCTGCAGGGATTTTGGGGAATGAAAGTTTCTTTGAAGGAAGCCTTTAGAATGTGAGCGGCATATTTCTTTATGACACTCTGGAATTTAGCATATTGTTTGAATATGGTGTAAGAATGCCACTGTTGACACAATAATCAACACAATTGGTCGCGGGCTACCCCACCTCTAGATATAAATATCGTATCAAATGTTTAATGGTGCATTCAGTACACAGAAAAAAGGATTATTACAATCGTCTTTTGGCAATGGTAGGCAGGGGAGTTGTATAACGTCCGACAATGACACCTGTCATCCTTGATCTGGTGAACAAAGAAGATTAATGATGGTCCACAATTGTCGGTATCGCGTCCAGGAATGTGAGGGAGAGGAGGGGTGATTTCTTTAACAGGTGAATATAATATCACTGGAAGCCCCAAATTATAACCACTATATTTTGGTCATGTGATTGCTTGGACCACTTTAACACGCTCTTCACAATTTGAAATTCACCCTTTGCATACGTTTCCTACTTCCACCATTTCGTATGTTCCAACTCACCATTATATGTTCTTTATATTCGCTTTTTAGGTAGCTAAACGTGTCGGGTAATACTTAATATTCCTTGCAAAACGTACTTCTTCTTCTTTATTCCCTTTTCTACTTACCCAATTGCTTCAAACTTTTTCGTTAGTGTTAAACCGGTGTACAATCCGCGTTTAGACATTGCAAATGGAACCTTAAATAGCGCACATTTATGTACCGCCTAAAGTTGTTGACTGAAAACACAAAGCGTTGGACAAAGCGGTTGCCTGACAACGCGTTCACCTTAACAGTAGGCAACTACGAATGCGGAAAATCGCAGTTGGATTCTTGGAGTTTCTAACAGAGTTCAATAACTGAGACGTACACAAACCAGATTTCGACCTTCCTGGTGTTCAGAATAAGTTTTTCATTAAGAATAAATTCAATTAATTTCCAATTAACCAAATTGTAGCTTCAAAGCATTGAATAAAACGTGAATTTTAACCTTATTTTAAATAGGAATATCAAGGGGAATATACTTTAATTCAAATTATTCAAAAATTCGATTCATCCGATGTATAACCACTCTGCCTGTAGCGGTGGTGGTGGTGGTAGTAGTAGTAATAGTAGTAGTAGTGGTAGTAGTAGTAATAGTAGTAGTAGTAGTAGTAATAGTAATAACTATTTTATTAAACACTGTTAACTATTTGGCTCATATAACACCTTCAATCTACTGACATGAGGTTATGAAATTCACGCACATAAACGCTGGGATCATTGGGCTGGGCTCATACAATCAAACTTCAGCATAAGTTCTGAAGCTTTGTATATTATGATCTGCGGTTATAGTTCCGTAGAATCAGTGGTTTGGAGTTAGGTCCAGGTGCTCGTAACCTTCGGTAGTAGTATAAGTCCCGGATGAGCCAATTGGATTAACGATAATCCTGCCGCTAGGGGCGCTAGTGTCGCTAGTGTCGCTGCGAGCGACGGCGGTAAGTTTGAAAAGCGCCATGAGCGGAAGGATTATCGTTATTGCAACTGCTTCATCCGGGACGAGCTAAAAGAGTTGAGGATTAGGGAAAGATGAACGAAAAACAGGAAGTGACGTGAGTGTTTTGATTGGTAAAAATAAGACGAAATGTGATTGGTTCGTTAATTCGGGTGGAAGATGAAGGAAGGAAGATAAAAGAGTATGGAGGACACGTGATGGAGAGGAGCGGGTTGGCGAGGTGTTGTCTGTGCGGAGGTCGGGACTGAAAGAGGGAAAAGATGGCGAACGAGGGATAAAAAGTATAACAGAAAGTGACGTGTGAAGTTGTGATTGGTGGGAATAAGAAGTGATGTTATTGGTGGAAAGGAACAAATGAAAGTTGTTGATTGGTAAGAATAAGAGAGATTATGATTGGTGGAAAGAAAAAGGTGTGGGAGTGGGGTATGTTGGAGGTGATGGGAAAGGTAAGTTTTCCTAGCAACAAGATTTGCAAAAGCCTCTCCAGAACTCATCAGCAATTTTTGAACGTTGGACGGTAGTTTTCTTGAGTGGATAGAGAGATGGGGCGATATGAGATGCGGTGGCAAAAATGGGTACTAAACAAGATGGTTGAGACAAGAGGTCTAAGGACGAGGAAATTTCGAGGTTAGTGGTCAACATGGCGGTCGCAAGAGGTGGGGGCAAGGAGACGCGGTGGTGAGAATGGGAACTAAAAGAAGATGACGGAAGCAAGAGCTTAGAGGAGCAGATTTTGAGGTTAAAATAGTGGGAACTAAAAATGGCGGAGGGTCGACGACAAGGAGATGCGGTGGCCAACGTGAGAACTAAACAAGATGGCGGACGCAAGAGGAGGGTAAGGAGATTTGAGGTTACAGTACCAAAACACGAAAGGATATATTCCTACGCCAAGCAGGACTGAAAAATAATTATGCGTGTGGTACTTACTTCTTACTGGTGTTGATGCGTCACCAAAAGCGCAGCAGCTTCACGCGACGCGAAAAAATAAAAGCAAACTGTTTTTGAAAATGCTTAACCAGCTTTAAGATCAACCAACATCACTACGCACTGATATACCTAGGTTTTTTAAAGCGGTACAGACGCCCTTTGTAGAGACGTAATATAATTATACCAAAAACCTGGTACTGGACCATCGTAATGGTCGCTAGCGTACGTAGGAGCAGGGTTCTCATAGCCGGTCGAAAGCGGTCAAAAAGTGTACGACGTAGGTGTTCACAGTAGCTACTGTCGAGTGAACCGTCGAGGTGTGAATGAACGAGATCTGTTCTTGCCGGCAATCTGGTTCGGAGATGTGAGGAGCGGTGGCAAAAATGGGAACTAAACAAGATGGCGGAGACAAGAAGTCAAGAACGAGGGGATTTGAGGTTAGTGGTCAATATGGCAGACGCAAGAGTGGTAATCAGCAGTCGATGTGCGTCACGATATGCCCGCTGCGATGAAAGAGCTGCAAACTGCGCGATAACTTGAAAATCATTGCCCGGCGTGACGCATTGCGCGGCGCGCGCGTTTGCCGTAAACCGCTACAGTTGCCGTACTTATATTAACCGTCTTTTTTCTTTTTCTTTTTTTTCTTTCTTTTTTCTTTTTTTTTAAAAAAACATAACTAGTTTTTCGGGGTTTTCTCTGGATGGTAGACGAATGCAACCTATGTCTGCTTTTTTCATAGGTTTTCCCTGGTTGGTAGGCGTTGGCTGTAGTGGTTGACGAAGCCCTTTCTAATTTTCGTGGTTGTCCCTGTCCGGTAGGCAAATGATGAAGTTTTCCCTTGTCGCCGCACGGATACTAGGCACATACTCGCACACACACATACACACACATTCACACACATACATTCGCTCACAAACTCTTTCCATTTTTCGGGCTTTTAAAAAATTAAATAGGCACACACACACACTATAATAGTAGCGTATAAAAAAATTTAACAAACAAAATCCACACAATGACAAAATTGAAAATGTATATATATTTTAACACAAAAGTGTGCAGTGCAAAAGAAAATAAAAATTAAATAGGCACACACACACATTTAATAGTAGCGATACCGCTTGATAAGGCACAAATTGCACGTTGTTTGTTAGGGCAATGCATGTTGAAAGTTGGCACACTGGGAAGTTGGTTCGCACAAAATCCACACAATGACAAAATTGAAAATGTATATATATTTTAACACAAAAGTGTGCAGTGCAAAAGAAAATAAAAATTAAATAGGCACACACACACTATAATAGTAGCGTATAAAAAAATTTAACAAACAAAATCCACACAATGACAAAATTGAAAATGTATATATATATATATATATATTTTAACACAAAAGTTTGCAGTGCAAAAGAAAATAAAAATTAAATAGGCACACACACATTTAATAGTAGCGATACCGCTTGATAAGGCACAAATTGCACGTTGTTTGTTAGGGCAATGCAAGTTGAAAGTTGGCACACTGGGAAGTTGGTTCGCACAAAATCCACAAAATGACAAAATTGAAAATGTATATATATTTTAACACAAAAGTGTGCAGTGCAAAAGAAAATAAAAATTAAATAGGCACACACACTATAATAGTAGTGTATAAAAAAATCTAACAAACAAAATCCACACAATGACAAAATTGAAAATGTATATATATATATATATATATATATATATATATATATTTTAACACAAAAGTTTGCAGTGCAAAAGAAAATAAAAATTAAATAGGCACACACACACATTTAATAGTAGCGATACCGCTTGATAAGGCACAAATTGCACGTTGTTTGTTAGGGCAGTGCAAGTTGAAAGTTGGCACACTGGGAAGTTGGTTCGCGCGGCGACCAACCGACTACTTCCTTTCACACGGTCATTTTTCATGCTATCGTGCAGTTTGCACGACGGGTACAGCACGTGCTTTCCCCGTATGATCGCCAAACACCGTCACAGCTGTCATAGCTTGTCGGCTTATTTCATGTTCATATTCCTTTTCAACGCATTTGGTTTAGAGGTATTGTTTATTTGTTTTTCATGGCAATACGTTTTTGGCATAAGTGTTTTGCATTAATTTTATATAATGGATTGCGAAAATGGAAGTTTCTATTTGTATTTATGACAACTATGAAAATACAAGGAGAAGGACAGGCTTTTGCCACTTACCATGCTGTTGCTGATGGTGCGCTCGGCGGCCATATTCGACAGGGTGCGGTTGGCGGCCATATTCGACAGTTTATTGCAATGCGTGCAACAAGGGCACACAGCCACTTGTTGCTCGCGTCGAAAGTTTGTGCGTGATTTTTGTCAGATTTTATGCACCGCACATCACAAAATCACTACACACGCCACTGATAGTTTTAAATATTTGACACTGATGTTGAAGTTGTGGCGGGGCACTGTTTTTAACTCCACACGCACTTAATAAATCACATAGCCGTGCGGAAATACTTAACTTTCAGCGAAAAGCGCTAGTAGGAGTGCAAGCTCAACCACTATTAGCAACATGTAGCAAGCGTTATAGTTCTGCTCGCGTTAGTCTTTCCTCCTAATGTCGTTGTTGATGGTGCGGTTGGCGGCCATATTTGACAGTTCATTGCAATGCGTGCAACAAGGGCACACATCCACTTGTTGCTCGCGTCGAAAGTTTGTGCGTGATTTTTCTCAGATTTTATGCACAGCACAACACAGAATCACTACACACGACACCGATAGTTTTAAATATTTGACACTGATGTTGAAGTTGAGGCATGGTACTGTTTTTAACTCCACACGCACTGAAGGGGACCTAGGACAGATTTTGTAGTCAAAATGGCCAAAATTTTCAATTTTTTGTTTTCTGCAAAAATTAACTCTTTATAACGTTAGTCAAACATATAAATGCATTTTATGCTGATAAACACCTTTTTAAAGGGTTTGGTAGCCATTTTTAAAAACTACTGCACGGAAATTTAAATGCCTGCCACGCCCATTTTAGTTCTCGCTTGCAAAATAGTTACTTTCTTTCCAAAAAATCATTCAAATTTGCACCATAGTCAGTGTGTATTGGTTGTTGCTTCCATCTGGTGCTCATTACTGTAACTACAACAAAACTTCATCCTCAAAAGAGTTCAAAATATAGCCGAATTTTTTAGAAACAAAATATACAGCCGTCTCACACCAGTAAAATATATTTTTATTATAGTATTTAAATATTTTAAGAATTTATTTGTAACATTTTATCTGTTTCATAAGTTTTAAATAATTATGTGTTATGTATACATGCAGCTTGGTTTTGTGAGGTTATTACTGTCAGTGTCTTTCAAGTTTATTTATTGTTAACTGAAATGCATACACTAAGTGCAAGTTGGAGAAAACCCACAGGTAGGATGAGTAAAAGGAATCTAAAGGCTCTGAAAAATATTAAAAAAGATGGAAAGGTGTTCCCAAAGAAACTATAGAATCACAACCTGGCCCATCAACATTGCCATGTGATCACAACAGTATCTTATCTGATTCAAATAGTAGCACATAAATTTCAGATTCTA
Organism: Deroplatys truncata; assembly: GCA_030765065.1. NCBI lineage: Eukaryota > Metazoa > Arthropoda > Insecta > Mantodea > Mantidae > Deroplatys > Deroplatys truncata. Next base: position 401,001,808 of record CM060990.1, on the reverse strand, counting down.
CTTCTGTTGTGCATAATACATTAACCACACATACCAGTACACATGAAATAATTTCTGCCAGTGACAAAAAGCTCAGATATTTTGAAACACCACTTACACAGCCTAACCTATATGAAAATAAATACATTTTAATTCACTCACAAGTTCTGAATGAGTTATGTAGCAATATAGCATGTGATGAGTGTGGGGAAAAGTCTTTGATTATTGAAACAGGAGAAAATAAGGGCCTAGCATGTAAGCTTACTGTAAAATGTAAGAATTGTGACAAGACATTTTCAGATGTTTACTCCAGCCCAAAAGTAAAGACTGATTCCAAAAGTAAAAAGGCTGCTTTTGATGTAAATAGAAGATGTATAGAGTCATTTTTAAAAATTGGAGGTGGTCACAGAACAATGGAAAGATTTTGCATGAGCATGAAGTTGAATATAATAGATTCTAAAACATTCACTAAGCATATGCATGCCTTAGCAGATGAATCAGAGACCATAAGAAAAAATGTTCTTTCCAAATCAAGAGAAGCAGTGCATAAAGCCCATAAGGATCTGAATGCTGCAAACATAAATAAGAAAGTAATAGATATAGCTGTGTCTTTTGATGGAACCTGGCACAAGAGAGGGTTCAGATCTCTATATGGGATAGGGATAGTAATTGATATTTTAACTGGATTAGTCATTGAATTTGAAATTTTATCAAAATATTGCCCCATGTGTGTCCTCTCTCAAAATGAACTGGGAGAAGATACTCCAGAGTATAACGTATGGCTTAGAGGACATAAAAGTATACCTGGAGAATGCTGTAAGAATTACTCTGGTTCATCTGTTGCTATGGAAGTTTCTGCAGCAGATATCTTATTGAAGAGGTCTGTAAGTGAGTGTTCCATGCGCTACACAACTCTATTATCTGACGGTGATGCCAAAACATTCCTTCACCTGACAAAGGAAGCTATATATGGATCAGATACCACAATTATAAAAGAAGAGTGTGTTAACCATATTGCCAAGAGGATGGGTACAGGATTAAGGAATTTGGTACAGGAATGAAAAGCCAAAGGCACTCAACTTGGTGGGCGAGGACCAGGAACACTAAAAGAAGCTAATATTGTCAAGTTAACCAATTATTATAGGAATGCCATTGTCTTTAATTTACCTGATGTTGATAGGATGAAATCTGCCATCTATGCCACTTTGTATCATTGCTCATCTACTGATGAAAGCCCAAAACATAGTAAATGTCCTTCTGGAAAAGATTCATGGTGCTTCTACAATAGAAGTATTGCAGAAGAAAAAAGCCAGAAAGCCATAAGGTTATGTCTATACAGTTTTCTTCTGCTATGCTAGTAAAAATACTACCATTGTACCAAAGACTAGCCTGTACTGAACTTTTGTCAAGATGCACCCAAGGTGGAACTCAGAATGCAAATGAAAGTTTGCATTCTTCAATTTGGAGAAAGTGTCCTAAGGAAACCTTTGTTTCCAGGAAAAGGTTAGACATAGGAGTAATTGATGCCATTTCTGAATATAATATGGGATGCATTGCTTCACAAGAAGTAAAAGCCAGTTCAACTGGAGAAGAAATTACTGGAATAGGAAGAAAAATAGCCCTGAAAAGAGATTCTCGCAGAAAGTATGAAAGTCGCCGCTCCACATTACAACAGCAGAAGTCCACCAGAAATAAGAAGAAGGTGTTGAAGTTGCAAGCAGAAGAGGCTAAGAAGAAGAAGCAGGGAAAGAGCTATGGTCCTGGACAATTTTAACCCTTTACACCAGGTACATTAGCCTGTATAAATGTTTTCAATATAAAATTTAAGTTTTCTCAGAACGACATTTTTCAATATGTCAAATGTCCCATGCGGGACAGTTTTCTTTAGTTTTGCATGAAACTTGGCATAATAGTTCTACTGTTCCATCTAAAGAAGTCGTAGTATCATTTTTGGGCTACTATGTAAAACTTGGACACAGTGGGCTATTAATCCTAAAAAATTTTACTTTTTGGGCTGTAATATCTGCATTAATGATTATAATTAATAATTTGTTATTCAAAGCACAAAATGAAAAAAGCATACTAGGATAATTTGCAAGGAGTTCAAATATTAATGTGACAAATTGGTACTGATGAAAAATAAAATTTGTCCCGCATGGAATATTTCATAATTTTCAAATATCGTGATATGAAAAACAGAAAATAACTTATATCTGGAAAACTACTTCATCAATTTTATTGAAATTTACACATAATGCTATTTGGAATGAGGGAAACCAACATACAAAATTTTAATAAGATTTAAAAACATTGTAGAAAATCATATAATCTGTCCTAGGTCCCCTTAATAAATCACATTACCGTGCGGAAATACTTAACCTTCCGCGAAAAGCGCTAGTGGGAGTGCAAGCTAAACCAATATTAGCAACATGTAGCAAGCGTTATAGTTCTGCTCACGTTAGTATCGGAGAAAAAAGTAAAAAAGAACGATTCTCATGTGCAGCGGAAGCAGCAGTACGTGAATGACCGTGTGCTGATGAAGCAGTCGATGTGTGTTACAATATGGCAGCCGTGGTTAAAGAACTGCAAACTGCGCGATAACTTGAAAATGACCGTGAGAACGGTGCTGATAAAGCAGCCGCGTTTAAAGAGTTGCAACCTGCACGATAACTTTAAAAAAATGGCCGTGCGAACGGATGCTCATCAGCGAGAAAAGCTTTTAAATGCGGTTTTATGGTCGATGGTAGGGAAAAGTGCAGCAGTGGATGGATGTATAGTGTGACCGGAAGTGCACCGGAAATGACTGCGATTACAACTTGGCAAGTTGTGGCGAAATATGGCGTCAGGATTTTTAATGAGGCATTTAACTCGACGCGCATGCTGAAACTGCGGTTGCAATAGAACTGCAAACTGCGCGATAACTTGAAAATGACCGTGAGAACGGTGCTGATAAAGCAGCCGCGTTTAAAGAGTTGCAACCTGCACGATAACTTTAAAAAAATGGCCGTGCGAACGGATGCTCATCAGCGAGAAAATCTTTTAAATGCGGTTTTATGGTCGATGGTAGGGAAAAGTGCAGCGGTGGATGGATGGATGGTGTGACCGGAAGTGCACCGGAAATGACTGCGATTACAACTTGGCAAGTTGTGGCGAAATAAGGCGTCAGGATTTTTAATGAGGCATTTAACTCGACGCGCATGCTGAAACTGCGGTTGCGATAAGCGAACTTATAAAAACCCAGTGCCAAGAGCAGCCGGCCGTAGTGAGAAACGGGAGCGATAGTGGATTTTGCTATAAAATCGTGCTATTTGACGTGATATAAGTTTTAGAGCAATACGCGCACATGTGCGGGTGTCTTCATCGATCGGTATTGACCATCGCCCTAGTGATAGCAGAACATACGCCGCAGCAGTTGTTCCCAGAGTGTTAAAGCCGAGAAAAATAGTTTAAAATAAAAACCAAATAGCAGCAGCACTTTGCAGGTAAAGAGCGATAAGATGGAGCCGCAACCCGGGGCAAGTCGCGATGACACCTTGCAGCCTACGTTCGAAATTATAGAGCACAAGCAGAAAATGCTGCCAAGGCTTTTTTCCGGCTTTACAGAGTCGCAAATTACCGTAAACCCGGTCCCCAGAGATGTTAACCCGGAGCAATGGGTATCGCATTTGTTTAACGATATTCTAAACTTTGCGAAAGAGAACCTGTCAGAAAACGAACCCGGATATTTAGGCATATCCATAACAGACGAAAAGGAGGCGTCTAAAGCCTTCAATATAAGCGTAAGGCGCGTAGAGCAATTGAATGCGGATGTCATTGTTCGAAGCATCGAAAAAGTAATGCAAAGTAACCAACAACTCTTGCTAAGCGGTCCTCTTCATGTAACGTCTGTGTGGACCAAGGAGGTCTGGGGTTCGTGCCACCAACCTTGCGATGCCTGTAGGGACAATAAAGGCATTGTCGAAATAGCCAACAAAGACAACTTGTGTTTAGCAAGAGCCATTGTTATAGTTAAAGCCAAAGTGGATCGCGACGTCAACTATAAAACGATGACGCGCTCCGACTATCTGCAAAAATCGAAGGCCGTAGCCTTGTGTGCGAGCATCGGTCAAGGCCACGACAGCTGTACGATAGATGACGTCACACGCTTTGACACTGCGTTAAAGGGCTACGCTGTGACGGTGTTTGGCGATCATACGGGGAAGCACGTGCTGTACGCGTCGGATAAGAAATGCGATAAATACATCGACGTCATGCTCCACGCCGGGCACTTTAATGCTATCGTGAACCTTCACAAGTGCTTTAAATGCAAATGGTATTGCCGCCAGTGTCATTATCCCTCGGCACACAAAAAAGAATTTCATAGGTGCAACGTCAGGTGTGCTAAATGTCATCAGCAGTGCGATGCGCGATTTGACGCCTACATATGCTGCGCCGGGTGCAACAGAGATTTTAAGGGACCGACATGCTTTGCAAACCACGCAAAGAAAGGCGTTTTTTACCCAAAGGCGCTGTCGGTGTGCGATGTAGAAAATGTGTGCACGTCTTGCAATAAGCTCGTGAATGCGAGGCACAGAAAAACCGCGCACGAGTGCGGGGAAAAGTACTGCTATCATTGCAAGACGTACGTGAATTCTAACCACATGTGCTATATGCAGCCGTATGCCGCAAAGAACAAAAGAAACCGGTACGTGTTTATGTTAATCGACTTTGAATGCACGCAAAACATTCTATATACCGACAAAAAGGACACATACGAGCATGTACCTAACTTGTGCGTGTTGTACCAAGCCTACCCGCTCTGCATCGACGAACGCCACAAGACGGCATACTGTACCGAATGCGCTTACAAAGAATGGGTGTTTATGGACGAGCCCGTGAAGCAGCTTTTCGAGCACATCGCGCAGGCGAGGTTCGAAGCCTGGGACGTCTACGTCGTGGCGCATAACCTCAGAGCTTACGACGGGCAGTTTTTATTAAAGTACATGGTGGTGCACTTAGACCGGGCGCCGGAGCTCATCATGAACGGGAGCAAGATCTACAGGATGAGGTACGGTGACGTCACATTTCTAGACTCGCTCAACTTCATACCCATGCCACTCTCCCTCTTTTCCAAGACCTTCGGATTGAAGGAATGCAAAGGTTATTTCCCGTACCTGTTTAACACGAAGGAAAACGAGCAGTACGTGGGTTCGATTCCCGACAAAAGGCGCTACTGTCCGGAGGGCATGTCGGCGGAGGGTCGGAAAGCCTTCGAGCAGTGGCACGAAGAAAAGGCCTCCTCCGGGTACGTCTTCGACATGAGGGCGGAAATGGTGGCATATTGCAAGATGGACGTATTTTTACTCAGTCAGGGAGTTTCCAAATTCAGAATGGAATTCTTTGACGAGAACGGAATAGACCCGTTCAGAGAATGGGTCACCATCGCGCAGGCGTGCATGTGCATGTATAGAAAGCGCTTCATGCCGCTTAAAAAAATTGCCCTCTTGCCAGCGGACGGGTATCGACTAGCGGACCGGCAGTCTCGCGCCGCATGCATATGGCTAACTTGGCTAGAGATGCAAACCAGCATCGTCATCCAGCACGCCATGCGAGGACGCGAAGTTAAAATCGTGGGGCACAAGGTGGACGGGTACAGAGAGGCTGAAAAAACCGCGTACTTTTTCCACGGCTGCAGGCGGTGCTTTCACAATCGCCGTGCGGTGATATACAACTCGGGACACGAAACCATGACCTCCAGGTTAGAGAGCACCGAGAAGGTCACGGCCAAGATCAAGGCAGCCGGCTACGCCGTGGTGGAAATGTGGGAGTGCGAGTTCAACGCCGCGATGGAGGCCAACCAGGACCTCGCGCGCCACGCAAGGGACTTTGCGGTACCGGAACCCCTGAACCCCAGAGACGCCTTCTACGGAGGTTGCACCAACTGCACCAAGACGTACTGCGAGGCGAAGGGGGATAGCAAGATCTACTACTACGACGTATGCAGCCTGTACCCGTACGTGAACAAGACGAAGCCCTACCCCGCGGGCCATTCCAAGATCCACGTGGATCGATTCCCGCGCTTGGAAGACGTGGGGGCGGTTTGGTGAAGTGCGAGGTTCTACCGCCGCAACACCTGTACCACCCGCTGCTGCCGCGCGCATCGGCGGAAGCTCATGTTCCTGCTATGCCGCGCTTGTGCGGAGGCGGAGAACCAAGACGAGTGCCACCACGGTGAGCGCGAGAGGATGTTGTCGGGTACCTGGGTGATCGACGAGATGAAGGTCGCCCTGGAGGAGGGGTATCGCCTCCTCCGGGTCCACGAGATCTGGGATTACGACGTGGTGCGGCACGAACCGACCACCGGAGACAAGGGTCTCTTCGAGGACTACGTGAATCAGTTCTTGAAGATCAAGACCGAAGCCACCGGCTGGCCCTCGGATTGCGACGACCCTGCCGCAAAGCAGCAGTACGTGGAGCAATTCTTCGAACACGAAGGCGTCGCCCTGGATCCCCAGGCCATCGCCACCAACCCCGGCAGGCGGGAGCTGGCCAAGTTGATGCTCAACAGCTTCTGGGGCAAACTGCGGCAGAGGGAAAACCTCCCTACGTGCGAGCTGGTGGACCGGTACGACCGCGTCTTGGAGCTGCTCAACGACCCTGGCGTGGAAGTGCAGACCTACGTGCCCGTCACCGACCGGATCATGTACGCGGTGTGGAGGTACTGCGAGCAGCACCGCAAGGTCAACCCCACCGCCAACGCCGTCCTGGCGGCCTACACCACGGCTCACGCGCGCCTGGTGCTCTACTCCTACCTCAAGAGGCTGGGAGAACGGTTCTGCTACTTCGACACCGATTCCGTCGTCGTCGCCGCCGCTCCGGGTGACTGGACGCCGTCCGTTGGACGCCTCCTGGGGGACATGACGGACGAGCTGGAGAACTACGGCCGGGCTCTTACATCGCCCGGTTCGCCTCCGCGGGGCCCAAGAGCTACTGCATGGAGATCTTTTGCCCCGAGACGGGCAAGACCTTCTCGGTGTTCAAGGTGAAGGGGATCACGCTCAATTCGAGCAACCTGGAGCTGGTGAACGCCGAGGTGATTCGCGACGTGGTGCTGAGGGACAATGACCCTGCGGTGAAGCTGGCGGGCACGCAGATTTCGCGGAAACATTCTTGGACGGTCGTCACCGAACCCAGCTCGAAGACGTTTAGGATGGTAGTCAACAAGCGCGTTCTAGCCGGCGATCACGATTCCTATCCCTACGGGATCAAGAGGAACGCATAAATGAGACGTCTAGAGCCGCGCCAAAGTCATTTCGAACCGGGCGCCCCTGAGGAGACGATGCCCGGTCCCCGAGACCTGGGGCGATTCGAGTTTCCCAGCACGATGCTCGTGGCGGGGCCGTCGCGCTGCGGGAAGTCGACCTTCGTGAAAAACCTGTTACGCCACGCGCACCGGATGTTCGAAGTGCGACCCAGGAGGGTGCTGTGGTGCCACCCTCCGGAGTATTCGCCGAGACTCGAACCCTCGGCTCTGCGTTGCGAGACCCACGCGGGCATACCCGAACTTGCTTCGGTGGGCGAGAACGACCTCGTCGTCCTCGACGATCTGATGCTGGAGGAGGGCGGGAAGGACGTGTCCAATTTTTTCACCAGAGACTCCCATCACAAGCGCTTCGGCATCGTCTACATCCTGCAGAACGTGTTTCCGCAGGGTCAGAAATATCGCAACATCTCTCTGAATGCAAACTACGTCGTGGTCTTCAAGAACAACCGGGACAAGATGCAGATCGAGAGACTGTCCAGCAGATCGAACCCAAGAACTCTAGGTTTCCCTTGGAGGCCTTCGAAAAGGCCACCGAACGCCCTCACGGGTATCTCGTGTTGGACTACACTCAGTACACGCCCGCCCGATACAGGTATTCAACCGGCGTGCTGCCGGGGGAAAACCTCTCTTATTTCGTACCCAACTGAGACCGCCGAGAGGACTCGGGTTTGTTTCGTTCTATATTATCACGGCAGGGTCTTACCCAACTGAGGCCATTCATTTTAAATAAAAAGTACCGCTTTGGGAGCGAACGTCATTATCGCGCAAGCATGGTTAGAGGTAGGTTAAGGCTTGCGCGCTGACCAGTCCTCGCATAGCGAGACAGCACGGTAATTTGACGGCTCTGGCCAAGGCGAAGGCCCCTCTGCGCAAAAAAATGTTAAAAAATGCCGATGGCGATCTGATCAAGGCCATTAGCGAATGTATGCTCAACGTGTGCAGAGGTCACATGCAACTTCCCGCAAAGTGCTTGGGTCGCCTAAAAAAGCACAACTCTTCTTGGAGGAAGTTGACGGATAAACGGGTTCCTCTGAAGAAGAAGAGCACCTTGGTTCAAAAAGGAGGTTTTTTGCCGGCATTTCTCCTACCCGTCTTGGCTTCGCTTGGCGGCGCGCTAGTGTCGAAATTAACAGGATGAAGTACGGCAAGCAGATCCTCGTTGCACCGCAACCAAAGACCGTCGATAAGCTTCACGCTATAGACCGCACCATATCCAGATTGGCTACAGAAATTCAGAACCTGCAGAGCGCAAAGCTCTCTGCCGACGAAAAGTGGCGGCTCGTAAAACATAAATTGGACAACTACCTCGATCTCGTGGCACAAGTCAGAAAGCCCTTCCTCGGCGACGACGACGACGATTACGAAGACGTGCACGAACGCGTGCGTGTGAAGCAGGAGGTCGAACCCCGAACCATAAAGGTCAACCTCCTCTCGCCTCGCAAAAAGAAGAGGGCAAACCCTGCCACTCCGAAAAAGAAATCGAAATCGCCTTCCGCGTCGTACCATTTTCGCAAACGCGTCTGGCAACCCCTGTACAAGTAAAGCATGAAGGAATGGAAGGCGCTAAGGCGATACTATGCCAAACTGGAACACTATGCCGGTTTGTGTACGGTCAAGCCCCTTCGAAAGGCCACGGGTGCGTCTAAGGCGCACATCGAGTCCTTCCTTCAAACCCAGGACAGTTACACTCTGCACAAACCGGTCAGAAAGCGGTTCCCCACCAGATATTATCACGTGACGAATATGGACGATCTTTTGGAGGCCGATCTAAACGTCATGAACAGCGTGAGGGAACATAACAAACCCAACGTGTACATTCTGACCGTTATCGACGTATTTTCCAAATATGCTTGGGCCATACCCCTGAAATCGAAGCTGGGTACCGAGGTTGCGCAAGCGTTTCGCTCCATATTCTCCCAACGCGTCCCCACGGTCCTCCAAACAGACAAGGCAACCGAGTTTACCAACAAGACTTTTCGCGACTTTCTGAAGAAACACGACGTGAAACATTACACAACCAAAAATAACGTTAAAGCCAGCGTCGTGGAGCGCTTCAACCGCACCTTAAAAACCAAGATGTGGAGGTATTTCGCGCACAAAAACAGTTACAGATACCTGGAGGTCCTTCCGGCCTTACTCGAGTCGTACAATAGCTCGCATCACAGGTCCATAAAAATGGCGCCGAAGGACGTGAACGAATCTAACATTTTACGAGTGTACCGCAATCTCTACGGAAATAGGACCCTACCTCGCGCAGGGAAACCCAGATTTTCCGTGGGCGATCACGTGCGCATCTCTAAAGAACAAATGAAATTCGACAAGGGGTACGAGCAGAATTGGACGGACGAAATATTTGGGATAGTCGAGGTGGTGCGAGGTCGGCAGTGGTATATAAGTTGAAGGTCCTGGCCGGTGAAGCCATAGACGGCATATTTTACACCGAGGAGCTACAAAAGGTCGCGCTACCTCGGACGTTTAAGATCGAACGTGTTTTCCAGACCAAGGGCTGAGGGCGCAACAAGCAGGTCTTGGTAAAGTGGAAGGGGTATCCGGCAAAGTTTAACTCGTGGGTTCTGGCTTCGACCATCGATTCGACATGATTAAGACCAAGCCCTTCTCCATCACTCTCGTGAGCAACGCATCCATGGAACACTTTACCGACAACACCACGGCCAGATTTTCTAACATCTTGCCCGAGAGAATCGTTCTGCAGGGAGAATGGGAGGTCGCCCTGCAAAAGGTCAGGTATCCGGTGAAATTTTATAACCTTTCGCGAGACGACGCCCGTCTGGTGGGCACCAAGTACACCATGACGCTCCTCCCCACGCATTCCAAATTCAGCCTAGAAATGCCGCAAGGCATCGTGCACAATCCCAAAGACTTGGTGAACCTCGTCAACGCCGTTTTACTCGAACACTTGCACGTGGAAAACTTCTTCCTCTTCGTCGAGCGCAAGAAGACGTTGAGCGTGAATGCCGCCGTAGCCCATCCCGAACCACTACCCGACATTCCGTTCGACGGGTTTGTGGAAAATGTCGCGCGCACGGCCGTACCGTACGCGGTCGGCGAATACGAAGCTCTGAACGATGCGTCCCACCAGAGACCCAAGCCGAAACCGAAACCCAAGCCCCCGGCTTCGGAGCAGCAGAAACCCGCGGCGGCTCGTCCCGTCAGACCCAAACCAGACGTTTCAAAATCGGAGGACCCTCCGGGACCTCTACACCGCATACACAGTTTGCTCTTAACGTCCGCTATGGCAATAATGTTGGGTTTCGAGCCCTACGTCAACGTCATTCTCGAAAAAGCTGCTAAACACCCCGTAGATCCTTATATGGGGTTTCCTTACGAAATGTTCATCTATTGTAATCTAGTGACCCCGCAAGTCGTGGGCGACACCTTCGTCCAAGTCATAGAGAGCGCGGCCGTGGAATACGAAAGAAGCAACAACACTTACATGAGCGACGAAAAGACTTTTTTCCCCAAAATTGGGTACCCTTGATTCAGCAAGACTTCAAAACGGTCAACATAGATTTAAGGAACGGTTACGGCGATCTCTTGCCATTCGCCGACGGATTTTCCTCTACTATAGTTCTCGCTTTTCGTCCGAAACAGGCGTAATGGACGTGCACGCCGTGACGCGGTACTACCACAATCAGGCCGGCGGCGCGTTCATTCTCTACAGGGGCAAGCGCTACCAAAGAGGCAGCGGTCTCTTTTCAGCCCTCGGAGGACTCTTCAGAAGGTTGCTACCGTTTTTAAAGAGCGGAGCAAAAGCAGTCGGAAAGGAGGCCTTAAAGGCGGGCGCTCACGTTTGGCCGATGTGACTGTCGCGGGAGCAGCGCCAAAGGAAGCGCTCCAACGGAGGCTCAAGCAGTCCGGATACAATTTAAAGCAAAAAGCTGACGAAAAGCTCGATGCCATGCTCGGTTCCGGCGCCAGGCGCCTCAAGAGAATAAAACCGAGCAAATCCAAAAAGAGCAAGCAGTCGAAGCTGAAACGCCGTAGGCGTAAGGTGCAAGACGTATTTTCGTAATGGCAGACGCGGCCGTCCACATGAGTTCCGAACTGGACCTCTTTACAGAGGTGCCGGTTCAGATGAGCATCGAGGAGTCACGGTTCCTATACCTAAACCCTCAAAACACTTTAATGAAAAACGCCCCCATCACCATTCATTATTCCGGAAATGCGGACGATTACCTAGACTTGACCTACGTCGTACTCGAACTCATGTTGCGCATTGTAGATGACAAAGGAGAGGCCTTAAACGCTGACGCTAACGCCACTCTGGTCAACAACGCCTTAAATTCCCTGTTTCAACAGGTGGAGGTAACCCTCAATAACGTCATCGTCTCCATGCCGCAAGCCGGTTACCCCTATAGAACCTACCTCGAGACGCTTCTCAATTACTCCGAAGATGCCATGAACACCAAACTAGAATCCACCCTCTGGAGAAAGGACACGGCAGGCATCATGGACACTTTTATCACCAATGCGGGTTTTCAGTGGCGTCAGGGGTTTACCAAAGGGAGCAACGTCGTACAGCTCATCGGTCCTCTGTCCAACGCTCTTTTTAGACAGGATAAGCTGCTTTTGAACAACGTTAGCATGACCGTCAAGCTCACTCCCGCCTCTCCCCAGTTTTATCTGTTTTCCGACGTAGATACCTTTAAGGGGTACGCCGACATCGTGTCTGCCACGCTGCGCTTAAAATCGGTGCGGCCCTCGCCGACCATAAAGCTCGCGCACCAGGCCGTGCTCGCAAAGGGCAACGCAAAGTACCATCTCAAGGACGTCAGCTTTCACGCTCTCAGCATCCCCAAGGAGTCCAGGGCAATGACATTCAGCGACGTGTGCGTAGGGCAAGTTCCCAGGAGAGTGGTAGTAGCCATGGTCACCGACAAGGCCTATTCCGGCCATTTTAACTCAAATCCGTACAACTTGAAACATTTTAAAATGAACTTCTTTCAGCTCTACGTGAACGGGCAACCCGTTCCCTCCCAACCTCTGCAACCCGACTTTACAAAGGGACACTATTTGCAATGCTTTCAAACCCTGCAGGACGGCCTAGGCATTCATTTCAAGGACGAGGGACACTCCATCTCCAGAGAAACCTACCCGCAAGGGTATACGATAATGGTTTTCGATCTCACTGCAGACATGAGCGCTAACGAGTCTCACATCTCGGGTCAGCGCCACGGAACCGTCTCTATAAGCATCGGTTTTGCCGATAAATTGGCACAACCGGTCATACTTCTGCTGCTAGCGGAAATACATCGCAGGTCCAAATCGACGCCAACCGATCCATTTTGGTATCATGAACACCTTCCAAATTCAACGGTTTCTATCGACATGCCCCTCTACGCGCTCTCACTTTTGGGCGTCTACCCCTGCGATAAACTACCCGTACTTCACGGCATTCGAACGCCTCCCTTGGCGCTAGTGGCTAACACCGACCCCAGCACCAAATCCGGGCAACACTGGGTTTGCATCTTTGTGGACAAAAACTCGCATGGAGAATATTTTGATATTTACGGCATAGGACCGCTTTCGCCCCATTTTCTCCGGTTCTTAAATTCGGTCTGCGGGACGCGTTGGTCCACCAACGCCAGAAGGCTGCAAGGTTTCGACAGCACCACCTGCGGTCATTACGTCATCGCCTACCTCACCTACCGCTGCTCCGGCTTACCTAAGCATAAATTCTTCTCAAAATTTCACGTCAGCAATCACGCGCATAATGATGTCGTCATTTGCAAAACGTACAAAAACGCATGCCGCGCAAAGTGCTCTGACGCTCAGCAAACTTGTCAACCCTTGAAGGTGAGACGGTGCCTAAGTTCGCAGCTGCACGTTTAGTGAAAGCAAAACGAGCAGTGGAAGTCTTTAGACGTCGGTCCTGGCATTCTTCCACGGCTGGCTAGCACCGAATGAAGGGGAAAAGAATGCGCGTGCATAAATATAACCCAACTGCCGGAAGCAGGAAATCACTGGTGGGGGAAAAGTTCGTTGGAGATTTACCACATCAGGGGGAAGCACTGGTAGGGGAAAAGTTCGTTGGAGAATTACCACATCAGGGGGAAGCACTGGTGGGGGAAACGTTCGTTGGAGGTTCACTACATCCGCCGGAAGCGCTTAGCGATTATTGCACAACATCTGCAGGAAAAAGAACTGTGTCCGTTGATTTAACGGTTTTCCTCTTGGAGGAGAACTCTGTTTTGAACGGTTTCGTTGGAGATTTACCACATCAGGGGGAAGCACTGGTGGGGAAAAAGTTCGTTGGAGAATTACCACATCAGGGGGAAGCACTGGTGGGGGAAACGTTCGTTGGAGGTTCACTACATCCGCCGGAAGCGCTTAGCGATTATTGCACAACATCCGCAGGAAAAACACTGTGTCCGTTGATTTAACGGTTTTCCTCTTGGAGGAGAACTCTGTTTTGAACGGTGCTGAACATGCAAACGCCGTGAATGTGATCGGGTATGATATAGGGTGATTCGCGACCCAAATGCGCCGCTAAGCACGTGCCGTAGCACATGGGGTTTTCGTTTAACATTTGCTGCATTTTGTCTGTGGAAATGTATTGCTGTTCGTAGAAAACGATGTATAAACCTCTTGCGGGCACAAATTGGAACCACTGATGTTGTGCGTCTTCTTTATCTGCTTTGAAATGGATATCGTTGAAGCACATGTTAGATAGCACAAAATGAATTTTGGTTTCGCAGCTGTGAACTCTGGCGGAGACGGATTTTCCGTCGTAGGTGCTGTCGACGAAGCGAAGTGCATAAGGTGTATTTTTATGGGGGTGACCGTCCACCTCGTAGCTTTGAACACCTTACTGTCATGGTAGTACACCGACAGGTAATTTCTGTAACCCATGATGCGGGAGCGAAGGGTGCGAGATGATTGGGTGAGGTGCGGTTGGAACGCTGGTAGAAATACATGCGCACTAAGGACTATTTTGTGAGATGCGCAGTGCGAAATGGGTGTTGAGGAAATTGATGAACCTCGAGGAATGTTCTAAAATTGCCGCACCATATGTACTTGGTGAACTGCGTGAAATTCATGTTATGTAAGGGAACGTTGGAGGCATGGTTGTGAAGCATGTACTTGTAGTATGCCATGATTTGATTTTGCACGTCCGTCTATTCTTTCTTTTTGTGATACATGATGTCGGTAATGATGCGCTGCAGGGCATGCAGCACGTCCCATTCTTGTTGGTTAAGCGTAACGGATGCGCCTTGCGGGTCTTTGAAAACGAGCTTTAGCTTTCCGAACACAAACTTAAACACGATGGTGACGCTGTCGCTGAATTGAAATTCCTGTAGACGTTCCTGTGGGTCATTCAAGCGTTTGTGAATGATGAGGATGGCTTCGACGAGTTTGTGCCACTGCGAGGAACTCATGACGACTGCGTTGTGCTGTCCACATTTGGCAATGGTGACGACGAGATGGTGCGGCGGCTGGGGGGAGAATCCCATACTGACGAATTTAGTTTGTTGCGGGTTGAGGAAGTAGATATCCGCCAGAGGACCCACAACTGCACTGTGTTGGAACTGTGCTGGCGGAGCAGGGCTTTCGGGATGCTGTTGCAGGTCGAAGATGGGTAGTTTCCTTTTTTCCCCGGGTTTCGAGCTGGTCGGGGTTTGACATCCGGTTATGCTGGAACAACACAAAACAATAATAATAATGTGAGGGATAGAGAGATAACGGGATAGAACGGGATAGAAAAAAGCAAGCTAATACATAGGTGCGGACCTACCTGGTCGGCGTGCTGCATGGCAGCATGACTGTATCCGCGTGCTGCATGGTACACTCTGAATGAGGCGAGCGGCACCGTGACGTTGCTTATTATATGAGCAGGAGCGTCTTCTGAAAGCACGTGCAAGAGGATGGATTAGGTTAGATGTGATGAATAGTGACACACACACACTCACACGTACTCACCTTCAAGGGTTCACAAGTTTGCTGAGCGTCAGAGCACTTTGCGCGGCATGCGTTTTTGTACGTTTTGCAAATGACGACATCATTATGCGCGTGATTGCTGACGTGAAATTTTGAGAAGAATTTATGCTTAGGTAAGCCGGAGCAGCGGTGGGTGAGGTAGGCGATGACGTAATGACCGCAGGTGGTGCTGTCGAAACCTTGCAGCCTTCTGGCGTTGGTGGACCAACGCGTCCCGCAGACCGAATTTAAGAACCGGAGAAAATGGGGCGAAAGCGGTCCTATGCCGTAACTGTCAAAATATTCTCCATGCGAGTTTTTGTCCACAAAGATGCAAACCCAGTGTTGCCCGGATTTGGTGCTGGGGTCGGTGTTAGCCACTAGCGCCAAGGGAGGCGTTCGAATGCCGTGAAGTACGGGTAGTTTATCGCAGGGGTAGACGCCCAAAAGTGAGAGCGCGTAGAGGGGCATGTCGATAGAAACCGTTGAATTTGAAAGGTGTTCATGATACCAAAATGGATCGGTTGGCGTCGATTTGGACCTGCGATGTATTTCCGCTAGCAGCAGAAGTATGACCGGTTGTGCCAATTTATCGGCAAAACCGATGCTTATAGAGACGGTTCCGTGGCGCTGACCCGAGATGTGAGACTCGTTAGCGCTCATGTCTGCAGTGAGATCGAAAACCATTATCGTATACCCTTGCGGGTAGGTTTCTCTGGAGATGGAGTGTCCCTCGTCCTTGAAATGAATGCCTAGGCCGTCCTGCAGGGTTTGAAAGCATTGCAAATAGTGTCCCTTTGTAAAGTCGGGTTGCAGAGGTTGGGAGGGAACGGGTTGCCCGTTCACGTAGAGCTGAAAGAAGTTCATTTTAAAATGTTTCAAGTTGTACGGATTTGAGTTAAAATGGCCGGAATAGGCCTTGTCGGTGACCATGGCTACTACCACTCTCCTGGGAACTTGCCCTACGCACACGTCGCTGAATGTCATTGCCCTGGACTCCTTGGGGATGCTGAGAGCGTGAAAGCTGACGTCCTTGAGATGGTACTTTGCGTTGCCCTTTGCGAGCACGGCCTGGTGCGCGAGCTTTATGGTCGGCGAGGGCCGCACCGATTTTAAGCGCAGCGTGGCAGACACGATGTCGGCGTACCCCTTAAAGGTATCTACGTCGGAAAACAGATAAAACTGGGGAGAGGCGGGAGTGAGCTTGACGGTCATGCTAACGTTGTTCAAAAGCAGCTTATCCTGTCTAAAAAGAGCGTTGGACAGAGGACCGATGAGCTGTACGACGTTGCTCCCTTTGGTAAACCCCTGACGCCACTGAAAACCCGCATTGGTGATAAAAGTGTCCATGATGCCTGCCGTGTCCTTTCTCCAGAGGGTGGATTCTAGTTTGGTGTTCATGGCATCTTCGGAGTAATTGAGAAGCGTCTCGAGGTAGGTTCTATAGGGGTAACCGGCTTGCGGCATGGAGACGATGACGTTATTGAGGGTTACCTCCACCTGTTGAAACAGGGAATTTAAGGCGTTGTTGACCAGAGTGGCGTTAGCGTCAGCGTTTAAGGCCTCTCCTTTGTCATCTACAATGCGCAACATGAGTTCGAGTACGACGTAGGTCAAGTCTAGGTAATCGTCCGCATTTCCGGAATAATGAATGGTGATGGGGGCGTTTTTCATTAAAGTGTTTTGAGGGTTTAGGTATAGGAACCGTGACTCCTCGATGCTCATCTGAACCGGCACCTCTGTAAAGAGGTCCAGTTCGGAACTCATGTGGACGGCCGCGTCTGCCATTACGAAAATACGTCTTGCACCTTACGCCTACGGCGTTTCAGCTTCGACTGCTTGCTCTTTTTGGATTTGCTCGGTTTTATTCTCTTGAGGCGCCTGGCGCCGGAACCGAGCATGGCATCGAGCTTTTCGTCAGCTTTTTGCTTTAAATTGTATCCGGACTGCTTGAGCCTCCGTTGGAGCGCTTCCTTTGGCGCTGCTCCCGCGACAGTCACATCGGCCAAACGTGAGCGCCCGCCTTTAAGGCCTCCTTTCCGACTGCTTTTGCTCCGCTCTTTAAAAACGGTAGCAACCTTCTGAAGAGTCCTCCGAGGGCTGAAAAGAGACCGCTGCCTCTTTGGTAGCGCTTGCCCCTGTAGAGAATGAACGCGCCGCCGGCCTGATTGTGGTAGTACCGCGTCACGGCGTGCACGTCCATTACGCCTGTTTCGGACGAAAAGCGAGAACTATAGTAGAGGAAAATCCGTCGGCGAATGGCAAGAGATCGCCGTAACCGTTCCTTAAATCTATGTTGACCGTTTTGAAGTCTTGCTGAATCAAGGGTACCCAATTTTGGGGAAAAAAGTCTTTTCGTCGCTCATGTAAGTGTTGTTGCTTCTTTCGTATTCCACGGCCGCGCTCTCTATGACTTGGACGAAGGTGTCGCCCACGACTTGCGGGGTCACTAGATTACAATAGATGAACATTTCGTAAGGAAACCCCATATAAGGATCTACGGGGTGTTTAGCAGCTTTTTCGAGAATGACGTTGACGTAGGGCTCGAAACCCAACATTATTGCCATAGCGGACGTTAAGAGCAAACTGTGTATGCGGTGTAGAGGTCCCGGAGGGTCCTCCGATTTTGAAACGTCTGGTTTGGGTCTGACGGGACGAGCCGCCGCGGGTTTCTGCTGCTCCGAAGCCGGGGGCTTGGGTTTCGGTTTCGGCTTGGGTCTCTGGTGGGACGCATCGTTCAGAGCTTCGTATTCGCCGACCGCGTACGGTACGGCCGTGCGCGCGACATTTTCCACAAACCCGTCGTACGGAATGTCGGGTAGTGGTTCGGGATGGGCTACGGCGGCATTCACGCCCAACGTCTTCTTGCGCTCGTCGAAGAGGAAGAAGTTTTCCACGTGCAAGTGTTCGAGTAAAACGGCGTTGACGAGGTTCACCATGTCTTTGGGATTGTGCACGATGCCTTGCGGCATTTCCAGGCTGAATTTGGAATGCGTGGGGAGGAGCGTCATGGTGTACTTGGTGCCCACCAGACGGGCGTCGTCTCGCGAAAGGTTATAAAATTTCACCGGATACCTGACCTTTTGCAGGGCGACCTCCCATTCTCCCTGCAGAACGATTCTCTCGGGCAAGATGTTAGAAAATCTGGCCGTGGTGTTGTCGGTAAAGTGTTCCATGGATGCGTTGCTCACGAGAGTGATGGAGAAGGGCTTGGTCTTAATCATGTCGAATCGATGGTCGAAGCCAGAACCCACGAGTTAAACTTTGCCGGATACCCCTTCCACTTTACCAAGACCTGCTTGTTGCGCCCTCGGCCCTTGGTCTGTAAAACGCGTTCGATCTTAAACGTCCGAGGTAGCGCGACC
Source organism: Deroplatys truncata (assembly GCA_030765065.1). Taxonomy (NCBI): domain Eukaryota; kingdom Metazoa; phylum Arthropoda; class Insecta; order Mantodea; family Mantidae; genus Deroplatys; species Deroplatys truncata. The sequence continues at coordinate 400,983,223 of CM060990.1, read as the reverse complement.
TTTTGTAGCTCCTCGGTGTAAAATATGCCGTCTATGGCTTCACCGGCCAGGACCTTCAACTTATATACCACTGCCGACCTCGCACCACCTCGACTATCCGAAATATTTCGTCCGTCCAATTCTGCTCGTACCCCTTGTCGAATTTCATTTTTTCTTTAGAGATGCGCACGTGATCGCCCACGGAAAATCTGGGTTTCCCTGCGCGAGGTAGGGTCCTATTTCCGTAGAGATTGCGGTACACTCGTAAAATGTTAGATTCGTTCACGTCCTTTGGCGCCATTTTTATGGACCTGTGATGCGAGCTATTGTACGACTCGAGTAAGGCCGGAAGGACCTACAGGTATCTGTAACTGTTTTTGTGCGTGAAATACCTCCACATCTTGGTTTTTAAGGTGCGGTTGAAGCGCTCCACGACGCTGGCTTTAACGTTATTTTTGGTTGTGTAATGTTTCACGTCGTGTTTCTTCAGAAAGTCGCGAAAAGTCTTGTTGGTAAACTCGGTTCCCTTGTCCATTTGGAGGACCCTGGGGACGCGTTGGGAGAATATGGAGCGAAACGCTTGCGCAACCTCGGTACCCAGCTTCGATTTCAGGGGTACGGCCCAAGCATATTTGGAAAATACGTCGATAACGGTCAGAATGTACACGTAAGGTTTGTTATGTTCCCTCACGCTGTTCATGACGTTTAGATCGGCCTCCCAAACATCGTCCATATTCGTCACGTGATAATATCTGGTGGGGAACCGCTTTCTGACCGGTTTGTGCAGAGTGTAACTGTCCTGGGTTTGAAGGAAGGACTCGATGTTCGCCTTAGACGCACCCGTGGCCTTTCGAAGGGGCTTGACCGTACACAAACCGGCATAGTGTTCCAGTTTGGCATAATATCGCCTTAGCGCCTTCCATTCCTTCATGCTTTACTTGTACAGGGGTTGCCAGACGCGTTTGCGAAAATGGTACGACGCGGAAGGCGATTTCGATTTCTTTTTCGGAGTGGCAGGGTTTGCCCTCTTCCTTTTGCGAGGCGAGAGGAGGTTGACCTTTATGGTTCGGGGTTCGACCTCCTGCTTCACCGGCACGCGTTCGTGCACGTCTTCGTAATCGTCGTCGTCGTCGTCGCCGAGGAAGGGCTTTCTGACTTGTGCCACGAGATCGAGGTAGTTGTCCAATTTATGTTTTACGAGCCGCCACTTTTCGTCGGCAGAGAGCTTTGCGCTCTGCAGGTTCTGAATTTCTTTAGCCAATCTGGATATGGTGCGGTCTATAGCGTGAAGCTTATCGACGGTCTTTGGTTGTGGTGCAACGAGGATCTGCTTGCCGTACTTCATCCTGTTAATTTCGACACTAGCGCGCCGCCAAGCGAAGCCAAGACGGGTAGGAGAAATGCCGGCAAAAAACCTCCTTTTTGAACCAAGGTGCTCTTCTTCTTCAGAGGAACCCGTTTATCCGTCAACTTCCTCCAAGAAGCCTTGTGCTTCTTTAGCCGACCCAAGCACTTTGCGGGAATTTGCACGTGACCTCTGCACACGTTGAGCATACATTCGCTAATGGCCTTGATCAGATCGCCATCGGCATTTTTAACAACTTTTTGCGCAGAGGGCCCTTCGCCTTGGCCAGAGCCGTCAAATTACCGTGCTGTCTCGCTATGCGAGGACTGGTCAGCGTCGCAAGCCTTAACCTACCTCTAGCCATGCTTCCGCGATAATGACGTTCGCTCCCAAAGCGGTACTTTTTATTTAAAATCAATGGCCTCAGTTGGGTAAGACCCTGCCGTGTTAATATAGAACGAAACAAACCCGAGTCCTCTCGGCGGTCTCAGTTGGGTACGAAATAAGAGAGGCTTCCCCCCGGTAGCACGCCGGTTGGATACCTTTATCGGGCGGGCGTGTACTGAGTGCAGTCAGACACGAGATACCCGTGAGGGCGTTCGGTGGCCTTCTCGAAGGCCTCCAAGAGAAACCTAGAGTTCCTGGGTTTGATCTGCTGGCACAATCTCTCGATCTGCATCTTGACCCGGTTGTTCTTGAAGACCATGACGTAGTTTGCATTCAGAGAGATGTTGCGATATTTCTGACCCTGCGGAAACTCGTACGCGTGGCGTAACAGGTTTTTCACGAAGGTCGACTTCCCGCAGCGCGACGGCCCCGCCAGGAGCATCGTGCTGGGAAACTCGAATCGCCCCAGGTCTCGGGGACAGGGCATCGTCTCCTCAGGGGCGCCCGGTTCGAAATGACTTTGGCGCGGCTCTAGACGTCTCATTTATGCGTTCCTCTTGAACCCGTAGGGATAGGAATCGTGATCGCCGGCGAGAACGCGCTTGTCGACCACCATCCTAAACGTCTTCGAGCTGGGTTCGGTGACGACCGTCCAAGACGGTTTCCGCGAAATCTGCGTGCCCGCCAGCTTCATCGCACGGTCATTGTCCCTCAGCACCACGTCGCGAATCACCTCGGCGTTCACCAGCTCCAGGTTGCCCGAATTGAGCGTGATCCCCTTCATCTTGCACACCGAGAAGGTCTTGCCCGTCTCGGGGCAAACGATCTCCATGCAGTAGCTCTTGGGCCCCGCGGAGGCGAACCGGGCGATGTAAGAGCCCCGCCCGTACTTCTCCAGCTCGTCCGTCATGTCCCCCAGGAGGCGTCCAACGGACGGCGTCCAGTCACCCGGAGCGGCGGCGACGACGACGGAATTGGTGTTGAAGTAGCAGACCCGTTCTCCCAGCCTCTTGAGGTAGGAGTAGAGCACCAGGCGCACGTGAGCCGTGGTGTAGGCCGCCAGGACGGCGTTGGCGGTGGGGTTGACCTTGCGGTGCTGCTCGCAGTACCTCCACACCGCGTACATGATCCGGTCGGTGACGGGCACGTAGGTCTGAACTTCCACACCAGGGTCGTTGAGCAGCTCCAGGAGGCGGTCGTACCGGTCCACCAGCTCGCACGTGGGGAGGTTTTCCCTCTGCCCCAGTTTGCCCCAGAAGCTGTTGAGCATCAGCTTGGCCAGCTCCCGCCTGCCGGGGTTGGTGGCGATGGCCTGGGGATCCAGGGCGACGCCTTCGTGTTCGAAGAATTGCTCCACGTACTGCTGCTTTGCGGCAGGGTCGTCGAAATCCGAGGGCCAGCCGGAGGCTTCGGTCTTGATCTTCAAGAACTGATTCACGTAGTCCTCGAAGAGACCCTTGGCTCCGGTGGTCGGTTCGTGCCACACCACGTCGTAATCCCAGATCTCGTGGACCCGGAGGAGGCGCTACCCCTCCTCCAGGGCGACCTTCATCTCGTCGATCACCCAGGTACCCGACAACGCCCTCTCGCGCTCACCGTGGTGGCACTCGTCTTGGTTCTTCGCCTCCGCACAAGCGCGGCATAGCGGGAACATGAGCTTGCCGCCGATGCGCGCGGCAGCACCGGGTGGTACAGGTGTTGCGGCGGTAGAACCTCGCACTTCACCAAACCACCCCCACGTCTTCCAAGCGCGGGAATCGATCCACGTGGATCTTGGAATGGCCCGCGGGGTAGGGCTTCGTCTTGTTCACGTACGGGTACAGGCTGCATACGTCGTAGTAGTAGATCTTGCTATCCCCCTTCGCCTCGCAGTACGTCTTGGTGCAGTTGGTGCGACCTCCGTAGAAGGCGTCTCTGGGGTTCAGGGGTTCCGGTACCGCAAAGTCCCTTGCGTGGCGCACGAGGTCCTGGTTGGCCTCCATCGCGGCGTTGAACTCGCACTCCCACATTTCCACCACGGCGTAGCCGGCGGCCTTGATCTTGGCCGTGACCTTCTCGGTGCTCTCTAACCTGGAGGTCATGGTTTCGTGTCCCGAGTTGTATATCACCGCATGGCGATTGTGAAAGCACCGCCTGCAGCCGTGGAAAAAGTACGCGGTTTTTTCAGCCTCTTTGTACCCGTCCACTTTGTGCCCCACGATTTTAACTTCGCGTCCTCGCATGGCGTGCTGGATGACGATGCGGTTTTGCATCTCTAGCCAAGTTAGCCATATGCATGCGGCGCGAGACTGCCGGTCCGCTAGTCGATACCCGTCCGCTGGCAAGAGGGCAATTTTTTAAGCGGCATGAAGCGCTTTCTATACACGCACATGCACGCCTGCGCGATGGTGACGCATTCTCTGAACGGGTCTATTCCGTTCTCGTCCAAGAATTCCCTTCTGAATTTAGAAACTCCCTGACTGAGTAAAAATACGTCCATCTTGCAATACGCCACCATTTCCGCCCTCATGTCGAAGACGTACCCGGAGGACGCTTTTTCTTCGTGCCACTGCTCGAAGGCTTTCCCACCCTCCGCCGACATACCCTCCGGATAGTAGAGCCTTTTGTCGGGAATCGAACCCACGTACTGCTCGTTTTCCTTCGTGTTAAACAGGTACGGGAAATAACCTTTGCATTCCTTCAATCCGAAGGTCTTGGAAAAGAGGGAGAGTGGCATGGGTATGAAATTGTGCGAGTCTAGAAATGTGACGTCACCGTACCTCATCCTGTAGATCTTGCTCCCGTTCATGATGAGCTCCGGCGCCCGGTCTAAGTGCACCACCATGTACTTTAATAAAAACTGCCCGTCGTAAGCTCTGAGGTTATGCGCCACGATGTAGACGTCCCAGGCTTCGAACCTCGCCTGCGCGATGTGCTCGAAAAGCTGCTTCACGGGCTCGTCCATAAACACCCATTCTTTGTAACCGCATTCGGTACAGTATGCCGTCTTGTGGCGTTCGTCGATGCAGAGCGGGCAGGCTTGGTACAACACGCACAAGTTAGGTACATGCTCGTATGTGTCCTTTTTGTCGGTATATGGAATGTTTTGCGTGCATTCAAAGTCGATAAACATAAACACGTACCGGTTTCTTTTGTTCTTTGCGGCATACGGCTGCATATAGCACATGTGGTTAGAATTCACGTGTGTCTTGCAATGATAGCAGTACCTTTCCCCGCACTCGTGCGCGGTTTTTTTGTGCCTCGCATTCACGAGCTTATTGCAAGACGTGCACACCTTTTCTGCATCGCACACCGACAGCGCCTTTGGGTAAAAAACGCCTTTCTTTGCGTGGTTTGCAAAGCATGTCGGTCCCTTAAAATCTCTGTTGCACCCGGCGCAGCGTATGTAGGCTTCAAATCGCGCATCGCACTGCTGATGACATTTAGCACACCTGACGTTGCACCTATGAAATTCTTTTTTGTGTGCCGAGGGATAATGACACTGGCGGCAATACCATTTGCATTTAAAGCACTTGTGAAGGTTCACGATAGCATTAAAGTGCCCGGCGTGGAGCATGACGTCGATGTATTTATCGCATTTCTTATCCGACGCGTACAGCACGTGCTTCCCCGTATGATCGCCAAACACCGTCACAGCGTAGCCCTTTAACGCAGCGTAAAAGCGTGTGACGTCATCTATCGTACAGCTGTCGTGGCCTTGACCGATGCTCGCACACAAGGCTACGGCCTTCGATTTTTGCAGATAGTCGGAGCGCGTCATCGTTTTATAGTTGACGTCGCGATCCACTTTGGCTTTAACTACAACAATGGCTCTTGCTAAACACAAGTTGTCTTTGTTGGCTATTTCGACAATGCCTTTATTGTCCCTACAGGCATCGCAAGGTTGGTGGCACGAACCCCAGACCTCCTTGGTCCACACAAACGTTACATGAAGAGGACCGCTTAGCAAGAATTGTTGGTTACTTTGCATTACTTTTTCGATGCTTCGAACAATGACATTCGCATTCAATTGCTCTACGCGCCTTACGCTTATATTGAAGGCTTTAGACGCCTCCTTTTCGTCTGTTATGGATATGCCTAAATATCCGGGTTCGTTTTCTGACAGGTTCTCTTTCGCAAAGTTTAGAATGTCGTTAAACAAATGCGATACCCATTGCTCCGGGTTAACATCTCTGGGGACCGGGTTTACGGTAATTTGCGACTCTGTAAAGCCTGAAAAAAGCCTTGGCAGCATTTTCTGCTTGTGCCCTATAATTTCGAACGTAGGCTGCAAGGTGTCAGTCATCGCGACTTGCCCCGGGTTGCGGCTCCAGCTTATCGCTCTTTACCTGCAAAGTGCTGCTGCTATTTTGTTTTTATTTTAAACTATTTTTCTCGGCTTTAACACTCTGGGAACAACTGCTGCGGCGTATGTTCTGCTATCACTAGGCCGATGGTCAATACCGATCGATGAAGACACCCGCACATGTGCGCGTATTGCTCTAAAACTTATATCACGTCAAATAGCACGATTTTATAGCAAAATCCACTATCGCTCCCGTTTCTCACTACGGCCGGCTGCTCTTGGCACTGGGTTTTTATAAGTTCGCTTATCGCAACCGCAGTTTCAGCATGCGCGTCGAGTTAAATGCCTCATTAAAAATCCTGACGCCTTATTTCGCCACAACTTGCCAAGTTGTAATCGCAGTCATTTCCGGTGCACTTCCGGTCACACCATCCATCCATCCACCGCTGCACTTTTCCCTACCATCGACCATAAAACCGCATTTAAAAGATTTTCTCGCTGATGAGCATCCGTTCGCACGGCCATTTTTTTTAAAGTTATCGTGCAGTTTGCAACTCTTTAAACGCGGCTGCTTTATCAGCACCGTTCTCACGGTCATTTTCAAGTTATCGCGCAGTTTGCAGTTCTATCGCAACCGCAGTTTCAGCATGCGCGTCGAGTTAAATGCCTCATTAAAAATCCTGACGCCTTATTTCGCCACAACTTGCCAAGTTGTAATCGCAGTCATTTCCGGTGCACTTCCGGTCACACTATCCATCCATCCACTGCTGCACTTTTCCCTACCATCGACCATAAAACCGCATTTAAAAGCTTTTCTCGCTGATGAGCATCCGTTCGCCCGGCCATTTTTTTTAAAGTTATCGTGCAGGTTGCAACTCTTTAAACGCGGCTGCTTTATCAGCACCGTTCTCACGGTCATTTTCAAGTTATCGCGCAGTTTGCAGTTCTTTAACCACGGCTGCCATATTGTAACACACATCGACTGCTTCATCAGCACACGGTCATTCACGTACTGCTGCTTCCGCTGCACATGAGAATCGTTCTTTTTTACTTTTTTCTCCGATACTAACGTGAGCAGAACTATAACGCTTGCTACATGTTGCTAATATTGGTTGAGCTTACACTCCCACTAGCGCTTTTCGCGGAAGGTTAAGTATTTCCGCACGGTTATGTGATTTATTAAGGGGACCTAGGGCAGATTATATGATTTTCTACAATGTTTTTCAATCTTATTAAAATTTTGTATGTTGGTTTCCCTCATTCCAAATAGCATTATGTGTAAATTTCAATAAAATTGATGAAGTAGTTTTCCAGATATAATTTATTTTTTGTTTTTCATATCACGATATTTGAAAATTATGAAATATTCCATGCGGGACAAATTTTATTTTTCATCAGTACCAATTTGTCACATTAATATTTGAACTCCTTGCAAATTATCCTAGTATGCTTTTTTCATTTTGTGCTTTGAATAACAAATTATTAATTATAATCATTAATGCAGATATTACAGCCCAAAAAGTAAACATTTTTAGGATTAATAGCCCAATGTGTCCAAGTTTTACATAGTAGCCCAAAAATGATACTACGACTTCTTTAGATAGAACAGTAGAATTATTTTGCCAAGTTTCATGCAAAACTAAAGAAAACTGTCCCGCATGGGACATTTGACATATTGAAAAATGTCGTTCTGAGAAAACTTAAATTTTATATTGAAAACATTTATACAGGCTAATGTACCTGGTGTAAAGGGTTAAAATTGTCCAGGACCATAGCTCTTTCCCTGCTTCTTCTTCTTAGCCTCTTCTGCTTGCAATTTCAACACCTTCTTCTTCTTTCTGGTGGACTTCTGCTGTTGTAATGTGGAGCGGCGACTTTCATACTTTCTGCGAGAATCTCTTTTCAGGGCTATTTTTCTTCCTATTCCAGTAATTTCTTCTACAGTTGAACTGGCTTTTACTTCTTGTGAAGCAATGCATCCCATATTATATTCAGAAATGGCATCAATTACTCCTATGTCTAACCTTTTCCTGGAAACAAAGGTTTCCTTAGGACACTTTCTCCAAATTGAAGAATGCAAACTTTCATATGCATTCTGAGTTCCACCTTGGGTGCATCTTGACAAAAGTTCAGTACAGGCTAGTCTTTGGTACAATGGTAGTATTTTTACTAGCATAGCAGAAGAAAACTGTATAGACATAACCTTATGGCTTTCTGGCTTTTTTTCTTCTGCAATACTTCTATTGTAAAAGCACCATGAATCTTTTCCAGAAGGACATTTACTATGTTTTGGGCTTTCATCAGTAGATGAGCAATGATACAAAGTGGCATAGATGGCAGATTTCATCCTATCAACATCAGGTAAATTAGAGACAATGGCATTCCTATAATAATTGGTTAACTTGACAATATTAGCTTCTTTTAGTGTTCCTGGTCCTCGCCCACCAAGTTGAGTGCCTTTGGCTTTCCATTCCTGTACCAAATTCCTTAATCCTGTACCCATCCTCTTGGCAATATGGTTAACACACTCTTCTTTTATAATTGTGGTATCTGATCCATATATAGCTTCCTTTGTCAGGTGAAGGAATGTTTTGGCATCACCGTCAGATAATAGAGTTGTGTAGCGCATGGAACACTCACTTACAGACCTCTTCAATAAGATATCTGCTGCAGAAACTTCCATAGCAACAGATGAACCAGAGTAATTCTTACAGCATTCTCCAGGTATACTTTTATGTCCTCTAAGCCATATGTTATACCCTGGAGTATCTTCTCCCAGTTCATTTTGAGAGAGGACACACATGGGGCAATATTTTGATAAAATTTCAAAGTCAATGACTAATCCAGTTAAAATATCAATTACTATCCCTATCCCATATAGAGATCTGAACCCTCTCTTGTGCCAGGTTCCATCAAAAGACACAGCTATATCTATTACTTTCTTATTTATGTTTGCAGCATTCAGATCCTTATGGGCTTTATGCACTGCTTCTCTTGATTTTGGAAAGAACATTTTTTCTTATGGTCTCTGATTCATCTGCTAAGGCATGCATATGCTTAGTGAATGTTTTAGAATCTATTATATTCAACTTCATGCTCATGCAAAATCTTTCCATTGTTCTGTGACCACCTCCAATTTTTAAAAATGACTCTATACATCTTCTATTTACATCAAAAGCAGCCTTTTTACTTTTGGAATCAGTCTTTACTTTTGGGCTGGAGTAAACATCTGAAAATGTCTTGTCACAATTCTTACATTTTACAGTAAGCTTACATGCTAGGCCCTTATTCTCTCCTGTTTCAATAATCAAAGACTTTTCCCCACACTCATCACATACTATATTGCTACACAACTCATTCAGAACTTGTGAGTGAATTAAAATGTATTTATTTTCATATAGGTTAGGCTGTGTAAGTGGTGTTTCAAAATATCTGAGCTTTTGTCACTGGCAGAAATTATTTCATGTGTACTGGTATGTGTGGGTAATGTATTATGCACAACAGAAGTAGAATCTGAAATTTCTGTGCTACTATTTGAATCAGATAAGATACTGTTGTGATCACATGGCAATGTTGATGGGCCAGGTTGTGATTCTATAGTTTCTTTGGGAACACCTTTCCATGTTTTTTCAATATTTTTCAGAGCCTTTAGATTCCTTTTACTCATCCTACCTGTGGGTTTCCTCCAACTTGCACTTAGTGTATGCATTTCAATTACCAATAAATAAACTAGAAAGACATTGACAGTAATAACCTCACAAAACCAAGCTGCATGTATACATAACACATAATTATTTAAAACTTATGAAACAGATAAAATGTTACAAATAAATTCTTAAAATATTTAAATACTATAATAAAAATATATTTTACTGGTGTGAGACGGCTGTATATTTTGTTTCTAAAAAATTCGGCTATATTTTGAACTCTTATGAGGATGAAGTTTTGTTGTAGTTACAGTAATGAACACCAGATGGAAGCAACAACCAATACACACTGACTATGGTGCAAATTTGAATGATTTTTTGGAAAGAAAGTAACTATTTTGCAAGCGAGAACAAAAATGGGCGTGGCAGGCATTTAAATTTCCGTGCAGTGGTTTTTAAAAATGGCTACCAAACCCTTTAAAAAGGTGTTTATCAGCATAAAATGCATTTATATGTTTGACTAACGTTATAAAGAGTTAATTTTTGCAGAAAACAAAAAATTGAAAATTTTGGCCATTTTGACTACAAAATCTGTCCTAGGTCCCCTTCAGTGCGTGTGGAGTTAAAAACAGTGCCATGCCTCAACTTCAACATCAGTGTCAAATATTTAAAACTATCGGTGTCGTGTGTAGTGATTTTGTGTTGTGCTGTGCATAAAATCTGAGAAAAATCACGCACAAACTTTCGACGCGAGCAACAAGCGGATGTGTGCCCTTGTTGCACGCATTGCAATGAACTGTCAAATATGGCCGCCAACCGCACCATCAACAACGACATTAGGAGGAAAGACTAACGCGAGCAGAACTATAACGCTTGCTACATGTTGCTAATAGTGGTTGAGCTTGCACTCCCACTAGCGCTTTTCGCTGAAAGTTAAGTATTTCCGCACGGCTATGTGATTTATTAAGTGCGTGTGGAGTTAAAAACAGTGCCCCGCCACAACTTCAACATCAGTGTCAAATATTTAAAACTATCAGTGGCGTGTGTAGTGATTTTGTTATGTGCGGTGCATAAAATCTGACAAAAATCACGCACAAACTTTCGACGCGAGCAACAAGTGGCTGTGTGCCCTTGTTGCACGCATTGCAATAAACTGTCGAATATGGCTGCCAACCGCACCCTGTCGAATATGGCCGCCGAGCGCACCATCAGCAACAGCATGGTAAGTGGCAAAAGCCTGTCCTTCTCCTTGTATTTTCATAGTTGTCATAAATACAAATAGAAACTTCCATTTTCGCAATCCATTATATAAAATTAATGCAAAACACTTATGCCAAAAACGTATTGCCATGAAAAACAAATAAACAATACCTCTAAACCAAATGCGTTGAAAAGGAATATGAACATGAAATAAGCCGACAAGCTATGACAGCTGTGACGGTGTTTGGCGATCATACGGGGAAAGCACGTGCTGTACCCGTCGTGCAAACTGCACGATAGCATGAAAAATGACCGTGTGAACGGAAGTAGTCGGTTGGTCGCCGCGCGAACCAACTTCCCAGTGTGCCAACTTTCAACTTGCACTGCCCTAACAAACAACGTGCAATTTGTGCCTTATCAAGCGGTATCGCTACTATTAAATGTGTGTGTGTGCCTATTTAATTTTTATTTTCTTTTGCACTGCAAACTTTTGTGTTAATATATATATATATACATTTTCAATTTTGTCATTGTGTGGATTTTGTTTGTTAAATTTTTTTATACGCTACTATTATAGTGTGTGTGTGTGCCTATTTAATTTTTATTTTCTTTTGCACTGCACACTTTTGTGTTAAAATATATATACATTTTCAATTTTGTCATTTTGTGGATTTTGTGCGAACCAACTTCCCAGTGTGCCAACTTTCAACTTGCATTGTCCTAACAAACAACGTGCAATTTGTGCCTTATCAAGCGGTATCGCTACTATTAAATGTCTGTGTGTGCCTATTTAATTTTTATTTTCTTTTGCACTGCACACTTTTGTGTTAAAATATATATACATTTTCAATTTTGTATTGTGTGGATTTTGTTTGTTAAATTTTTGTATACGCTACTATTATAGTGTGTGTGTGCCTATTTAATTTTTTAAAAGCCCGAAAAATGGAAAGAGTTTGTGAGCGAATGTATGTGTGTGAATGTGTGTGTATGTGTGTGTGCGAGTATGTGCCTAGTATCCGTGCGGCGACAAGGGAAAACTTCATCATTTGCCTACCGGACAAGGACAACCACGAAAATTAGAAAGGGCTTTGTCAACCACTACAGCAAACGCCTACCAGCCAGGGAAAACCTATGAAAAAAGCAGACATAGGTTGCATTCGTCTACCATCCAGAGAAAACCCCGAAAAACTAGTTATGTTTTTTTAAAAAAAAAGAAAAAAGAAAGAAAAAAAAAGAAAAAGAAAAAAGACGGTTAATATAAGTACGGCAACTGTAGCGGTTTACGGCAAACGCGCGCGCCGCGCAATGCGTCACGCCGGGCAATGATTTTCAAGTTATCGCGCAGTTTGCAGCTCTTTCATCGCAGCGGGCATATCGTGACGCACATCGACTGCTGATTACCACTCTTGCGTCTGCCATATTGACCACTAACCTCAAATCCCCTCGTTCTTGACTTCTTGTCTCCGCCATCTTGTTTAGTTCCCATTTTTGCCACCGCTCCTCACATCTCCGAACCAGATTGCCGGCAAGAACAGATCTCGTTCATTCACACCTCGACGGTTCACTCGACAGTAGCTACTGTAAACACCTACGTCGTACACTTTTTGACCGCTTTCGACCGGCTATGAGAACCCTGCTCCTACGTACGCTAGCGACCATTACGATGGTCCAGTACCAGGTTTTTGGTATAATTATATTACGTCTCTACAAAGGGCGTCTGTACCGCTTTAAAAAACCTAGGTATATCAGTGCGTAGTGATGTTGGTTGATCTTAAAGCTGGTTAAGCATTTTCAAAAACAGTTTGCTTTTATTTTTTCGCGTCGCGTGAAGCTGCTGCGCTTTTGGTGACGCATCAACACCAGTAAGAAGTAAGTACCACACGCATAATTATTTTTCAGTCCTGCTTGGCGTAGGAATATATCCTTTCGTGTTTTGGTACTGTAACCTCAAATCTCCTTACCCTCCTCTTGCGTCCGCCATCTTGTTTAGTTCTCACGTTGGCCACCGCATCTCCTTGTCGTCGACCCTCCGCCATTTTTAGTTCCCACTATTTTAACCTCAAAATCTGCTCCTCTAAGCTCTTGCTTCCGTCATCTTCTTTTAGTTCCCATTCTCACCACCGCGTCTCCTTGCCCCCACCTCTTGCGACCGCCATGTTGACCACTAACCTCGAAATTTCCTCGTCCTTAGACCTCTTGTCTCAACCATCTTGTTTAGTACCCATTTTTGCCACCGCATCTCATATCGCCCCATCTCTCTATCCACTCAAGAAAACTACCGTCCAACGTTCAAAAATTGCTGATGAGTTCTGCAGAGGCTTTTGCAAATCTTGTTGCTGGCAAAACTTACCTTTCCCATCACCTCCAACATACCCCACTCCCACACCTTTTTCTTTCCACCAATCATAATCTCTCTTATTCTTACCAATCAACAAGTTTCATTTGTTCCTTTCCACCAATAACATCACTTCTTATTCCCACCAATCACAACTTCACACGTCACTTTCTGTTATACTTTTTATCCCTCGTTCGCCATCTTTTCCCTCTTTCAGTCCCGACCTCCGCACAGACAACACCTCGCCACCCCGCTCCTCTCCATCACGTGTCCTCCATACTCTTTTATCTTCCTTCCTTCATCTTCCACCCGAATTAACGAACCAATCACATTTCGTCTTATTTTTACCAATCAAAACACTCCACGTCACTTCCTGTTTTTCGTTCATCTTTCCCTAATCCTCAATTCTTTTAGCTCGTCCCGGATGAAGCAGTTGCAATAACGATAATCCTTCCGCTCATGGCGCTTTTCAAACTTACCGCCGTCGCTCGCAGCGACACTAGCGACACTAGCGCCCCTAGCGGCAGGATTATCGTTAATCCAATTGGCTCATCCGGGACTTATACTACTACCGAAGGTTACGAGCACCTGGACCTAACTCCAAACCACTGATTCTACGGAACTATAACCGCAGATCATAATATACAAAGCTTCAGAACTTATGCTGAAGTTTGATTGTATGAGCCCAGCCCAATGATCCCAGCGTTTATGTGCGTGAATTTCATAACCTCATGTCAGTAGATTGAAGGTGTTATATGAGCCAAATAGTTAACAGTGTTTAATAAAATAGTTATTACTATTACTACTACTACTACTACTACTACTATTACTACTACTACCACTACTAATATTACTACTACTACCACCACCACCACCGCTACAGGCAGATTGGTTATACATCGGATGAATCGAATTTTTGAATAATTTGAATTAAAGTATATTCCCCTTGATATTCCTATTTAAAATAAGGTTAAAATTCACGTTTTATTCAATACTTTGAAGCTACAATTTGGCTAATTGGAAATTAATTGAATTTATTCTTAATGAAAAACTTATTCTGATCACCAGGAAGGTCGAAATCTGGATTGTGTACGTCTCAGTTATTGAACTCTGTTAGAAACTCCAAGAATCCAACTGCGATTTTCCGCATTCGTAGTTGCCTACTGTTAAGGTGAACGCGTTGTCAGGCAACCGCTTTGTCCAACGCTTTGTGTTTTCAGTCAACAACTTTAGACGGTACATAAATGTGTGCTATTTAAGGTTCCATTTGCAATGTCTAAACGCGGATTGTACACCGGTTTAACACTAACGAAAAAGTTTGAAGCAATTGGGTAAGTAGAAAAGGGAATAAAGAAGAAGAAGTACGTTTTGCAAGGAATATTAAGTATTACCCGACACGTTTAGCTACCTAAAAAGCGAATATAAAGAACATATAATGGTGAGTTGGAACATACGAAATGGTGGAAGTAGGAAACGTATGCAAAGGGTGAATTTCAAATTGTGAAGAGCGTGTTAAAGTGGTCCAAGCAATCACATGACCAAAATATAGTGGTTATAATTTGGGGCTTCCAGTGATATTATATTCACCTGTTAAAGAAATCACCCCTCCTCTCCCTCACATTCCTGGACGCGATACCGACAATTGTGGACCATCATTAATCTTCTTTGTTCACCAGATCAAGGATGACAGGTGTCATTGTCGGATGTTATACAACTGCCCTGCCTACCATTGCCAAAAGACGATTGTAATAATCCTTTTTTCTGTGTACTGAATGCACCATTAAACATTTGATACGATATTTATATCTAGAGGTGGGGTAGCCCGCGACCAATTGTGTTGATTATTGTGTCAACAGTGGCATTCTTACACCATATTCAAACAATATGCTAAATTCCAGAGTGTCATAAAGAAATATGCCGCTCACATTCTAAAGGCTTCCTTCAAAGAAACTTTCATTCCCCAAAATCCCTGCAGGCGTCATAAAATACGTGGAATAATTCTATTTTCGAAGAAAACCCAAATTCCAACGCCATATTTAGAGAAACACACCTCCAATCCAATTGCGCCTATGTTAAATATGCCACTCGCATTCCAAAGCCGCTCCCTCAAAGAAAGTCACACAAACTCAAATTCTCTGCTGGTGTCATGACTTCTGTACCTGTCATTTATCAAGGGAGAGAGAGAAAGAGACAGATAGGGGGGATGCACGTATATGCATTTAAAGCTTGGAAAATAATTTTATCTCTAGAGAGGGCATATACTCCCAGATACCCGCATGTAAGTCCTGGGGGGTGTAAGTCCTTCATAAGATGAGGTTAAACAGCGAATGAATGAATGAATGAGAGGGCATATACAATAAGGTCAGGGTCTACTAATGTACACCCATGTACCGTCAGCTTCAAAACACTATTGCTCTCATTTTCGGAATCTCCACACAAGCATGAATACTAGCTTTGTTGAATAGGCGAGAACAATAAACTCTTTGCTGACACCAGCTTTATTCATTGAGGAGAAATATAGTTTCTCGCTAACTAAAAGCCATTCTGCAAAGCATTACAGAATTTACGTAATCCAAAATCACCTCAGGATTCAAAACGCTCTTTACTAGTCCTCGTATGGGGGAACACATTGAATCCCTGTCTCTCTAAGCGACAATATTCACGAGTTATTTATATACTGGGATACCAAGGATACGCACAAAAGAGTTAGTGAATGGGTATGTGTATATAACGATTCCATTCCTCCTCCTCAGTGCGCTGAAAACGGAATATCTTTGAGAGATATTGAGTGGGACACCGACCATTCAAGTTTACCTTACACTGGGCAGCGAACTTTTTTAATCTATGTGATAGTATCCCGGGTCCCATGAATGAGTCGACACATTCTCGTGCTTGTATGGGACTAAATAATTTTTCATTGCGAAAAATACAATATTCTGTTATAACCCACTCATTTATCTCAGACTGTCACTTACAACAGGTCGTAAACACGCGCAAATAAATTTACCATAGAACAAAAAGCCTAGGTTGCCTTTTTAGCACAAAGAACATAATGTTAGAAGCACTCAAATATATTACTTTTTCACTTCCAAGAAATTCCATGTGACAGGTGCCTTCGCATTCAGGAAGAGGTGTAACAGCAGCCTATACGCAATGAAATTACTATAATTTTTAAAATGGAGCGGCTTGCTTCACAATCCAACGCTCAGGAAATACTCCAGACTCAGATGTATGGCGAATGAATGAATCTTCCAATACTCCCACACTAAAGAAGGACTACATACCAAATACTTTTATTCAAAGTCCAAACAAAATACAGATAACCTAATTCTCTAAAGCATCACGTGACAAACGCTAGACGTTTTCGGAAAACGGCGAACTTTAAGTGAATGCAATGAATGAAATGCCTATCTTATATTATCCGCAACACAGCCACGTTGAAGGTGCTATTAATGGAAGTTCGCTTGAATCAGTGCAAGTGCATCAGCGCAAGTTCGCATCCTGCAATAACACAGGACATTTCCTGAGCCAGCAGTGAGTTGTATTTCTGCGAGACTATATTATTCAATGTTTGGCTCTTAACATTGCAAGGTGACTGACTTTTTGCTTACATTTTCTAAAACAAGGTGCATCTTTTACCAGAGAATTCCAATTTTAAAATGAGAGCTTAAAAACCAATCACATTACGTCATTGACTACAAAACTTAAATTCAAATATAATACGCAATAAACACAATATATATGTGTGCACGATTTAAAAAAACACAGTTCAATAGTGATTCTTTATTATCAATTACCGAGTTATTTTAGGGATACGTTGATTGAAATAAATTTTTATAGGTAACACATTTTCTCGGGGAGCTATTCAAAATGCATTTAAACCTCATTTAAGATTATTAAATAGAATTCATTCGAAAAAACAAACCTTTTTTCTATTTAACTCTTACGGCTGTTTCCGAATTAAATACGCTATTTATCTGAGCACACCTTAAACTTATAGATTCAACGCTAACATTTGGACAAATTAACGAAGTACTGTACTGTATACAATGTCATTAACGATGCTTTACATATTATCTCCTCAGTTTACATATAACATCTATTCCTTTATGTGACATAAAAGGATCCAAAGTGACATTAAGCGTGTATCTGTATTTGCCAGAGAAACATCACACTAAAAACGACGCGCTAATGTAGTGCTTACATTCACACGGTCTTAAGTGGTTCTTATCTAAAATATTTAAGTGCTAAAGCAGTGTATTACATTCACATGACTGTTCTCTTCACATTCTTCTAGACAATGGTAGTATTGGAGTTTTGTGCCTGAGTCCCTGACGGAGTGCTTCGGAATGGAGGGATGAGCTGAAAGGAGACAGAGGGCGGCCGGAACAGGAGGCACGACAGGGAATAGGGCAGGGTTGCTAGCTTCTACAGATTGTAACTGCCCGGATGGCAGCCGGCTCCCCTACCCCGGTTGACTTACGCATCGCACTGGGAGGTCCGAGACTTGGAGACCGCCCACAATTTGGGGTAAAAAGGATTACACAGTGTATCCTTTTACCCTGTAATGCACACGCCGAGACTCCAGGGGACAGTTATCCTGAAAAAGACCAAGCAGATGAAAGGTGAATTCAAATAAGAATAGTGGCGAAACGGAGGGACAGGAAATTCGGGGGATGACATAAAGTTTCCCAGCATACGCCTAGCGACTCGGGGAAACCACCAGAAAAACCCATGGTCTAGAAGGTCAGCCGCGGGAATGTAATCCACGACTTTCCGAATGCGGGCCATAGACGTTACCACCTGAGTCATCCTGCTCGGTGAAATACAATGTAAGACAGAATAGTTAAATTTTCTGTGATATACACTTAACGTTTCGACATCTCATGTGTTGGAGCTGAGAATATCATTGTTATGCGGAGGCTTTCGCTATTATTGGGTACTTTACGTGCAGTTTAGGGTGAGAAACGATCAGTATTTCGCTTTTACACTTTTTTGGTAATTCCTCTGTTAAGAGGAATCATTAAAACATACCCAAAGATTTAGATTTAAAAAATTTACTCACTTTAAAAGCTTATACTATTTTAACCAATTATACAACAGGCTTTCAACTTCTACAAATGTTTTATAAAGTGCTGAGCTAAAAAAGTCCTGCTTCAGAGAGCACATTTGCATACGAAACAGAAGCTTACAGAATGGCATGCGTCCATGATGAGTAGTTCCTGAGCTCTCTGAAGCAGGTCTTTTTTAGCTCAGTACTTTATAAAGCATTTGTAGAAGTTGAAAGCCTGTTGTAACATTGGTTAAAATAGTATAAGCCTTTGAAGTGAGTAAATTTTTTAAATCTAAATATTTTGGTATGTTTTATTGATTCTTCTTAACAGAGGAATTACCATGTTCAAAATACGCATGTTTTCGGAGTTCTGCATTGCAAATAGTTTCCAAGGAAAAGGTATTTAAGCTGCTTAAGATTTTGTAAATTATTGTTCTTTGTATTTTCTTACAGTGCGTTTCAAAGGTTCCGCATATGATATGCTAAAGCTAAATGGAAATGTTTTTTAGAAAAACGGTGGATGTGTAAACCCACAGGGAGAGGGGAACCGGCTGCACCAGTCAGCACCCGGAGAGTTCAAATCTGTAAATAGTAGGAATCCTGCCCTCTGCCTGTCGTGCCTCCAAGTCCGGTCGCCTTCTGTCTCATCTTATCCAATCCCTTCCTCTGAGGGTGTCCCTTTAGGGACCTAGGCACAAAGTATCCGCGTATGTCGAGCTGCTAAGTCCCCATACGCTTCTAGTGCTATCCTGTCCCATTCTATATAATGTCTTTATGGACATGATCTCAAATATTTTGTTATTGTGTATAGTTGTACAAGTTATAAATTAGTTTATATTACAAACGCTGTTATAGTAACCGAATAAATAATTGAAAAGTAACCTTTCTTTGCGTCTATCAACCGAAAAATAACATCGCTAAAATTTAAACTAATAAGTTACAAATGCAAATGTTCAATTAACTGGATGTTCAGAATGTTGTCCTTTTACGATCTAAAATTGAAAAAGCGGAGAACAAATTTTGTTAAACATTTTCTATGACTGTCCATAGTATTTCTCTACACCGACACTCCACTTGTATTGTTCTTCTCAACTCACTAATATCAGCAGACTGCGTAGCAAGTACCTTAACTTCCAAAAATAATCTGCATCAATAACAACTGTAAATTCAACTACTGATTTGGTAAACATAGCAACGTTTGTGGTATACAACAATTGATGGTTTGCAGAATCATAAACAACAAAACATTATTTCAAATTGTATACAAAGAGAAAAAAATGTAATGTGTAGTGCAATTTCACTGTCTTTCGCTCAATTTTCATATCAAGGGCGCCGCTAATCCATGAATTAAGTAACATATTACGTCACGACACACACGAGTGCCTATGACGTAACGACACACCTTCCCAGAAGCCCTCGGGTGTGATCTAACTTCTAGTTTTTGATCTTCAAACCTCCTAAAATCTTTCAGATGGGGAGATAAGGAACCACACATAAGGGCTCTTTTGTGACGTTTAGGTCCGTGCTCGATGACGACGGAGAAAGTTAGAGGTCATACGTATATTGTGCAATTAGACCACCCACGAAAAATTGTGATTGAACTTGATAATTTATGCTTGAAACTAATTGGCATAAGATGATGCTGCAGTGGCGTGCCTGGAATCATTTCAATCGGATGTTTCCCGGTAAATCCATTTATGCCATCGGATTTGTGATATTTCTACTCTTTCCCCATTGGTAGTTCAGGAGACCGTGTCATTGATTGATTAATATGAATAAATGTTAATTAAATGATTCCAAGGTTCTGACTGTGAGGAAGCCACTACCTCCCGCCATTTATTGACGACAATGGATTCGTTCTGTTTATACTTTGCGCGTTACCAATATTGAAGGTGAGAATATGGACACGCTAAACATACCACATATGTATATTTAACGAGTCCTTCATTTTATACAAGAATGACTTCATGCTGTTCCCATATTGCAATTCACGTGCACGAGTCGTTGACCGAATAATTAAAATAAGTAATGAATAAGCTGATATAATACCTTTTACCATCACAAGCTGGGTGGTATTGACCGGTACTGTATAAAATTCATATGTCATGTACAGATGTATTTACATAGGAGACGTATTCGAAAACTAAGGTCCGTTTGGTCACAATAACGACATCGCTCACGACACAAGTATTTTATTGACAGTAATATGTGCCTACATATATACTGTACTTTTCCACATAATCTCCGTTCACATCTATACTCTCGCTCTAACGCTGTACCAGCTTCTTTAACCCCTCGGCATAGAAGTCTGCCGCCTGGGACTTGAACCAGTTGCTAACGCTCGTCTTCAGTTAATCGTCTGTTTGAAATCGTTGTCCACCCAGCCACTGTTTCAAATGCAAGAAGAGGAAATAGTTGCTTCTTACCAGATCGGTACTGTACGGAGGCTGGTTAAAGAGTTCCCAACAAAATCCTTGAATCTTCTCTTTGGTTTTGGCAGCGGTATGCATTGTCGTGCTAGAGGATGATGCCAAACGACAGTTTCCGGTGGCGTCGATTTTTAATCGCACGTCTCAGTTTGGTAAGCGTTGCACAGTACACGTCAGCTGGAATTGTTGACCAACGGTCAATGTAATCAATCAAAAGGACGCCCTTTTCGTCCCAAAACACGGTAGCCATCATTTTGCGATTCATGTACGGTGATTGTTTACACCTTTTTAGTTTGGGTGAACCGGAACGGCGCCACTGCATTGACTATTATTTGGATTCTGCGTTGGTGTACACTATCCATGTCTCATCGCCCATAACAATGAGGGAAAACAAACCATCTCTATCTTGTCCACAGCGCTCCAAAAACCGTCGTGCACTACGCATTCGTTGCCCTTTGTGCTGACTGGTGTGCAATTATGGTACTCACCTCGCACAAAGTTTCCGATATCCAAGCTGTTCAGTAACAATACTGTAAAGTGAGGTTCGAGCAACATTTGGGAATTAATCAGCCAGTCCACTAATCGTTAAACGCCGATCGCTTCGAAATTTTTGGCTCACTTGCTCAACGATGACGTCGGTTCGAATACTGGACCTACCGCTTCGCTGTTCATTGTGCACATTTGTGCGAGAATTTCGAAATTCTCGACACAAGTGTCGAACCTGCTTGTCACTCAGTATGTCCGGTCCATACAAGAGGCATAACTCACGACGGATTTCTACAGCTGACGATCCTTTTGCCAGCATAAATCTAATTACACCGCGCACTTCACAACTGGCAGGATCTTCGATTGTCGCGGGCGTTGCGATCTGCTCTCACCGACTGGCAAACACCTACTGCGTCACACTAAAACTGCGGTAGGTTCATCAGGAGTTGGTAGACGGCGCTGCAGGCATGAAACTCCATTCAGGCCTACCCTCCTTTAAATATTGTTCACCGGTCGTTAGTTTTGGAATATGCCTCATATTTTCCAGCTTGGGATAATTTATTACAATGCCGCATAATCTATTTAACTTCGTTTGAATGACTGAAGTTCCTATCATAGGGTGTAAACCGTTTAACATACACATTCCATGTAATGATGCTACGTATCTAATTAATATGAACCTTTGTTTTTATTAAAGGGTGTATATTTGTAAATTAATCCGCATTGTTCGAGATGGATATAGCGAGGCGTGATTTGAATGGTCTATTCGTCTCCAGGACTATCAATACTGCGTTTTAAGCAATAACTTATACACATATATACAGATACACACATATATACATTTGTATACTATATACACACACATGCATACATACACACATGCATGCATACATACGCGCACGTAACCGTCAAGTTTTCTACATTCATAACACAAATTAAAATCACTGTAACTCGCACACAAGCGCAAAGTTTCTTGGAGGTAAACACAGTTGCTTCAATACAACTCGTCCATAGCCCTGCTAACCATATATACCAGAACGAGAAAATCATATTGGTGTAAATGCCAAAGTTTTTAAAATAATTCTCTTGGGCTAAAATTTTAACACAATGCTTTAAGACACTAAACATTTTGCTTATGAAAATATGAAACCATTTTAATAGAGACATACGTATAATTTAAGTAGTGGTTAATATTAGTTACTTAATTGCAGTTAACTTAAGTAAAGGTAGTTAATCGGTTTTCTTATTTCATACAGAACAAGTTCAAGTGTGGCTTTAAAATAACAAGCTGTATAAAAATCCCAATCCCAAGCTAAAGAGCATATAAAGGTTAGTTTTAAATCACTAAGATATACTTTCACACATTTGGATATTTAGTTGGCAATATTTAGTTAGTTCCTCTGCATTTCTCCGTCCAGGGGTTCGATTTCGACAGATTCTTCGGCATCTGGACGTTACGCCGGCGCCCGCCGTAGCCAGACGCGAAACGCGTTTTCCTCCATGGTTGCGCGCTGAGGCTCACTGTCATCTTGGTTTAACGCCGATGCCGAAGAATGAGACCCCTTCTTCAATCCTTAGATCAGCGTTTTTAGCACTTCAGGCGCAAATTGGTGACTTTCATTTTATATATACTGATGGGTCTAAGACTGATGTTGGAGTAGGGTGTGCCTTTGTTTTTGGTCAACCTAGTTTTACTTTTCGTTTACCCGGGCAATGTTTCATTTTTACCGCCGAACTTTTTAGTATTTATCAATCCGTTTTATACATTCAGCGTACGACTTGCGGCACTGTGTTGTTTGTACGGACTCTCAAAGTGTCCTTCAGAGTATTAACGCGCTCTACAACTACCACCCCCTCGTGCAGCGCAAACATGACCTGTTCTACTCGCTTGGTGCCTGTGGCATCAGCGTCTCCTTCATGTGGATTTCAGGTCATGTGGCCGACGCCGCTGCCAAATCGGAAATTTTATCGCCCACATATTTTACCTATGTTGTTCCCTCCACAGATTTGTTTGTTATTTTACGTAGTCGCATCCTCTCGCTTTGGCTGGATGATTGGACGGCCTTCCGGGGAACAAGTTGCGTGAGGTTAAACCTCTTCCGTTAGTCCGGGGTATCTCTTTTTGTTCTTCTTTTCGGGAAGATGTACTTTTAGCCCGTTTACGGATGGGACATTTCCTTTGTAGTTATAGATACCTGCTCAGTGGTGACCCCGCACCACTCCTTGAGCAGTGTTATGCACCCTTAACGGTGCGTCACATTTTAACAGAGTGTCAAGTTTTAGCTCGGTTGCGTGTTCGTGTGCGTCTGCCTGTTGGCATAGCCAACGTTTTGGCAGACGAGGCGCGTGCTGTAGAATGTGTTTTACGTTTTATAAGTGACAGTGGTTTTAATCGGCGCATTTGATGCGCTGAGCGTCTTTTAGCTTTGTGATTTTATATTGTCTACTTTAATGGGGCTCTTCTCCCCGGCGGACATATGGCGCTCATGTCCCCTGCGTTCTACAGTTCTTGACAAGTCGGTTTACTCTTTTCTTGTTTTACTTACAATGGCTTTAGTGTGGTGTACCTTAGATTTTACTGTCTTGCTTTTAGTGTTTAAACTAAGCGAGGTTGTATCCCATATTTTAGTTTTGGATTTTAAATTTTATACTTTGTAAGGGCGCTGATGACCTTAGCTGTTAACGCCCTTAAGCCCCATCACATCCATCCAACTATCCATGCAACGAGGATAGCCACTCAGTTTAGGGATTTCTTCTGGGAGTACTTTGTTGCCGAACAGCCGCCTGGGCCCCGCTTTCTTCCCAGCAACCATTAATCCAGAACCATACCGCCGATTACTTCATCACAGCACGGAGAGGAGGAGCGCTCTATTCTCCGCCGTTGACCATGCCTTTCCTTAGGCCTAGAATTAGCCTGAAAAAGCTTCAGCTAGAGCTCCAACTGTTCAGTCCAGACCTATGGTAGTAGCCATCTGCGGCGAGTCTTCATCCCCTTCAATCTACATTATTTACTTTTCATCTTCTTCGTCGTCTTCTTCAAATTCTTCACAAGTCTCACACCTACCATATATAGTTCCAGAGATATGGTAAAAGTGTCCAAAGCGTGAAAGTTGGTTTTTGCGGCGAATATTAGCTGTTGAGATGCAACCGAGTGCCCTACATTACAAACAATAATAATACAATACTTACCCACTGGATTACAATATGCAATATTCTTTTATTAGTATTCATGCGAGCGATAAGACTGTGTTAACAACCAAAGGTTTACAGTGGCAGGCTTAACAAAAGAGTTGTGCATTGAGAAAGTGTATTGTCTTTACGTTATTTGCATCACGCTTTGGGCGTCAATTTTAAGTAGTTTGTATTGAAGGAGTTGTATTATATTTCAACTGTTGGGAGGCGAACGTGAAGTTTGTTTGCAGCCGCACGTATGGTAGCCGGTTTCCGGTTGCCTTCGCCCCAAATGTATTTTTACTGTTTCTTTAAATATTATATATTTATGTTTGCCTCGGCTGCGTCAGTATTTGTTAGAGACACGTTTCTCTTAGCAGGGTTGTGGTGCGACAAGAATGTAGCCTTACACAGATTATAATGTTATTTTACTCCTTTTATTAATGCTTGAAACGATTTTAATAACACTTCACTGATAGAGAGCTGTGAGATTCTTTTATGAATTACTTGCACTTTTTAACACGTAAGCTATTTTTCGTCTCACACGAATACGTATTAAATCTCTCAAGGATGTGTCTCGCGTCCGGTTACGAACAATGTTTCCAGGAAACTGAACTGATTTCAACTGCCTAAACTTGTACATTTCTGTATTTCAGGTCTGTGATTGGTTATTCCTAATCCAATAGAATACCTTCATTTAACTAAAGCTTTTTCTGGTTGTTGATTGGGCATTTTTAAACTGTCTCAAAATTTGCATTATTGCTTCCAAGAATAACAAGTAACATTATTAAACTCTCAAATTTATTATTGCCTCAAGGTTACCTCATTGTTACCTCATTAACAACTTTTGACCTATTTCTCACAGCTCCTACTTTTTAAATTATATAATACATTCATATAACATTATTGAACATGTTTACAATAATATAAGCATATGCAATGACTGTTACATAGGTTTTACAAATTATTACATACACATATTGCTTCAAGGAGGGCTGTTATTGAATTTATATATTATATAATTTGACTGAAATCATTTAAGTGTTAAAAACACTGCCTCAAATTGCCCCCTTTTAAAAATATTTAAAACTTGTTTTTTTTTAATTTTTAAATATTTTCTGAAGTCTCCTGAAAGAAAGAAACATAACCATTCTATTATTACACTTCCTATTTTCACTGTCAATTTTATTTAACACAAACTGGTTTTTCACTACACTCATGTATAGCAGAATACTTCATTTCATTATTTCACTTGTTCGATACTTTGAGGTCAATGCACTGGAGTTGGGTCAATGATCTGGTGTTCAATGACCTGATTGAAGTTTGTTTGTTGACTAATACAGCCACTATTAAGCATTTTATTTACTATACATTTTAACATTTAATTAGCGATATTAACACTTGTTACCCTTACTTTACAATTTACTTCTTCAACATTTTGTTTTAAATTGCATTGCTTTCCTCTTTTATGTTCCAGATACTGTATTTTGTTTTTCTCTTGTGCCACACATAACCTACATACTTAATTTTGTTTTTCTTCTTATGCCACAGAATTTTTAGCTTGCCCTAGTCTTATGTTGCACAGTTGTATTCCAAAACTTATTCATGAATAAAACTTTAAATGTTACAAAATGCATTTCACTGTCTGCTAGCATATGTAACCATTCTAAGGTTTTGTTGTCCAAGCATTTTCTAACAAGTATCAACTTTAATGCTTCACGCACATTTTTCAATTTAAAATATTCTACTAAATCGTGTATAAATTGTACTGGACTTGAGGAAGCATTAAAATAAGGTAAAGGTAGTTCATTTAGCACAGAATAATAGTTTGACATATGATTTGGTACATGCACATGTGTGTCATCATTATTGTTTTGTGTTTGAGAGGCTGATGGATGGAAAAACCAGTAGCATCTCTTGTATTATTAGTTAACAAATGTGATACACTTCTTTCTGCACTTGCATTATTGTCATGCATTTGATTAGCATTTATAGAATTACTTACATTTGTATTTACCTTTGGTATACTGGTACAAATGTTCAAAACTATTTCTAAGTTTATCAATTTCTTTGCTACTTACCTGTACATTTTCTTTAATTTCATCTATCTTTGACTTGTGTGATTCTTTAATTGCATCTGCATTTCTTTTTGCCATTTCTTCAGGTTCCTGACTAGTTTCCGGTAGTTTATTTAACTCTGTTTTCAGCTCTGTACTAGCTTCATTTAACTTATTATTAGTTTCCTTTCTCATCTCTGTACTAGTTTCAGTTAATTCTGTACTAGATTCAGTTATCTGATTACTTAACCCTACTCTCATTTCAACTATCTTATTATTAGTTTCAGTGAACATATTATTTAAATCTTTACTTAATTCTACTCTCAGCTGTGTATAACTTTCTTTTATTGCTTTTAGAAGCCACATGATATTTTGTTGGGAGACGTTTTCTTGCTCTTGTGTCCTAGATGTGTGAGGGATATTATATCTTTTTATACCTAATTGTGAACTTACAGATAAATGTTCTTCTACATCTAACCTGTTTGTTTGCTCTAGCTGTGTTAGTAAATTTACATTGGAGTCTGTAATGGCTGAACTATCCTCTCCCACTTCCATATTTTCATTTCTTTCTGTTTCCATTTTATTTTGTATATTTGCTTTTGTTATTTTTGGTTTGGAATTGCTAAATTTTAATTTTCCGCTTCTGAACACTATATAAATTGTCTTGACAACAATATATTTTCTTAATTAACTTGACAATTATTATACATATAATACTGGAATATTCTGGCTATTAGTAAACCTTTTTATTCTGGTATTCCTCTGTAGATTCTTATTGAATTATTGACTGCGCGCCCCACACTCATGAAAGAATTATTGCTGTCCTTGCATGATGTTGAAGATTTTTAAATTCTGTGGAGTTTTCTGACGTTTTCCTGAACTTCTCTGTTGTTCGTTGATCTCTTCTTTTGTTCTGGCTGTTAGTAAACCTTTTTATTCTGGTGTTCCCTCGTAGAGTGTTGTTGAATTATTGACTGTGTTCCCCATTCTTCTGAAAGAATTGTTACAGTCCTTGGATGATGTTCTTGATGATTTTTAAATTCTCTGGAGATTTCTGAAATTTTCCTGAAGCTCTCTGTTGTTCGTTGATCTCCTCTTTTCAGTTGTTGTTGCCAATTCTTATATCTTCGAGCTCCACGCAGCTGGGCACCAATTTAAAAAGTGTATTGTCTTTGCATTATTTTCATCACGTTTTGGCGTCAATTTTAAGTAGTCTGTATTGAAGGAGTTGTGTTGTATTTCAACTGTTGGGAGCCGAACATGAATTTTGTCTGCAACCGCACGTATGGTACCCGGTTTCCGGTTGCCTTCGCCCCAAATGTATTTTTACTGTTTCTTTAATTATTATATATTTATGTTTGCCTCGGCTATGTCAATATTTGTTAGTCACGTTTCTCTTAACAGGGTTGTGGTGCGACAAGAATGTAGGCTTACACAGATTATAATTTTACTTCATTCCTTTTATTATAGCCTGACACGATTTAAATAACACTTCACTGATGGAGAGCTGTGAGATTCTTTTATGAGTTACTTGCACTTAAAACGTAAACTATTTTTCGTCTCACACGAATACGCATTAAATCTCTCGAGGATGTGTCTCGCGTCTGGTTACGAACAATGTTTGTAGGCAACTGAACTGATTTCAACTGCCTAAACTTGTACATTTCTGTATTTCAGGTCTGTGATTTGTTATTCCTAATCCAATAGAATACCTTCATTTAACTAAAGCTTTTTCTGGTTGTTGATTGGGTATTTTTAAACTGTCTCAAAATTTACATTATTGCTTCCAAGAATCACGAGTAACATTATTAAACCCTCAAATTTATTATTGGCTCAAGGTTACCTCATTGTTACCTCATTAGCAACTTTTGAGTTATTTCCCACAGCTCCTATATTATTAAATTACATAATACATTCATATAACATTATTCAACATGTATACAATAATATAAGCATATGCAATGTCTGTTACATACATTTTACAAATTATTACATACACATATTGCTTCAAGGAGGGCTGTTATTGAATTTATATATTATATAATTTGACTGAAATCATTTAAGTGTTAAAAACACTGCCTCAAATTGCCCCCTTTTAAAAATATTTAAAACTTGTTTTTTTTTAATTTTTAAATATTTTCTGAAAGTCTCCTGAAAGAAAGAAATGTAACCTTTCTATTATTGCACTTCCTATTTTCACTGTCAATTTTAATTAACACAAACTGGATTTTCACTACACTCGTATATAGCAGAATACTTCATTACATTATTTCACTTGTTCAATACTTTGAGGTCAATGACCTGGAGTTGGGTCAATGATCTGGTGTTCAATGACCTGATGGAAGTTTGTTTATTGACTAATACAGCCACTATTAAGCATTTTATTTGCTATACATTTTAACATTTAATTAGTGATATTAATACTTGTTACCCTTTCTTTACAATTTACTTCTTCAACATTTTGATTTAAATTGCATTGCTTTCCCTTTTATGTTCCAGATACTGTATTTTGTTTTTCTCTTGTGCCACACATAACCTACATACTTAAATTTCTTTTTCTTCTTATGTCACAGAATTTTTAGCTTGCCCTAATCTTGTGTTACACAGTTGTATTCCAAAACTTATTTATGAATAAAACTTTAAATGTTTCAAAATTCATTTCATTGTCTGCTAGCATATATAACCATTCTAAGGTTTTGTTGTCCAAGCATTTTCTAACAAGTATCAACTTTAATGCTTCACGCACTTTTTTCAATTTAAAATATTCTACTAAATCGTGTATAAATTGTACTGGACTTGAGGAAGCATTAAAATAAGGTAAAGGTAGTTCATTTAGCACAGAATAATAGTTTGACATATGATTTGGTACATGCACATGTGTGTCATCATTATTGTTTTGTGTTTGAGAGGCTGATGGATGGAAAAACCAGTAGCATCTCTTGTATTATTAGTTAACAAATGTGATACACTTCTCTTCTTTCTGCACTTGCATTATTGTCATGCATTTGATTAGCATTTATAGAATTACTTACATTTGTATTTACCTTTGGTATACTGGTACAAATGTTCAAAACTATTTCTAAGTTTATCAATTTCTTTGCTACTTACCTGTACATTTTCTTTAATTTCATCTATCTTTGACTTGTGTGATTCTTTAATTGCATCTGCATTTCTTTTTGCCATTTCTTCATTTTCCTGACTAGTTTCTGGTAGTTTATTTAACTCTGTTTTCAGCTCTGTACTAGCTTCATTTAACTTATTATTAGTTTCCTTTCTCATCTCTGTACTAGTTACAGTTAATTCTGTACTAGATTCAGTTATCTGATTACTTAACCCTACTCTCATTTCAACTATCTTATTATTAGTTTCAGTGAACATATTATTTAAATCTTTACTTTATTCTACTCTCAGCTGTGTATAACTTTCTTTTATTGCTTTTAGAAGCCACATAATATTTTGTTGGGAGACGTTTTCTTGCTCTTGTGTCATAGATGTGTGAGGGGTATTATATCTTTTTATACCTAATTGTGAACTTACAGATAAATGTTCTTCTACATCTAACCTATTTGTTTCCTCTAGCTCTGACTGTAAATTTACATTGTAGTCTGTAATGGCTGACCTATCCTCTCCCACTTCCATATTTTCATTTTTTTCTGTTTCCATTTTATTTTGTATATTTGCTTTTGTTATTTTTGGTTTGGAAATGCTCAATTTTAATTTTATGCTTCTTAACAGTATGAAATTATCTTAACAACAATATATTTTCTTAATTAACTTGACAATTATTGTACATATAATACTGGAATTTTCTGACCTTTTGTTCTGGCTGTTAGTAAACCTTTTTATTCTGGTATTCCCTGGTAGAGTGTTGTTGAATTATTGACTGCATGCCCCATACTCATGAAAGAATTGTTGGATGATGTTGATGATTTTTAAATTCTCTGGAGCTTTCTGAAGTTCTTTGGAGTTTTCTAAAGTTTTCCTGAAGTTCTCTGTTGTTCGTTGATCTCTGCTTTTGTTCTGGCTGTTAGTAAACCTTTCTATTCTGGTGTTCCCTCATAGATCGTTGTTGAATTATTGACTGCGTGCCCCATACACCTGAAAGAATTGTTGCTGTCCTTGGATGATGTTGATGATTTTTAAATTCTCTGGAGTTTTCTGAAGTTCTCTGGAGTTTTCTGAAGTTTTCCTGAAGTTCACTGTTGTTCATTGATCTCTTCTTTTCAGTTGTCGCCAATTCTTGTCTCTTCGAGCTCCACGCAGCTGAGCGCCAATTTTAGAAAGTGTATTGTCTTTGCATTATTTGCATTACGTTTTTGGCGTCAATTTTAAGTAGTCTGTATTGAAGGAGTTGTGTTGTATTTCAACTGTTGGGAGCCGAACGTGAATTTTGTTTGCAACCGCACGTATGGTGCCCGGTTTCCGGTTGCCTTCGCCCCAAATGTATTTTTACTGTTTCTTTAATTATTATATATTTATGTTTGCCTCGGCTACGTCAATATTTGTTAGAATGGTTTCTCTTAACAGGGTTGTGGTGTGACAAGAATGTAGGCTTACACAGATTATAATTTTACTTCATTCCTTTTATTATAGCCTGACACGATTTAAATAACACTTCACTGATGGAGAGCTGTGAGATTCTTTGATGAGTTACCTGCACTTAACGCGTAAACTATTTTTCGTCTCACACGAATACGTATTAAATCTCTCGAGGATGTGTCTCGCGTCCGGTTACGAACAATCTTTGCAGGCAACTGTACTGATTTCAACCGCCTAAACCTGTAATTTTCTGTATTTCAAGTCTCTGATTGGTTATTCCTAATCAATAGAATACCTTCATTTAACTAAAGCCGTTTCTGGTTGTTGATTGGGTATTTTTAAACTGTCACAAAATTTGCATTATTGCGTCCAAGAATCACAAGTAACATTATTAACCTCTCAAATTCATTATTGCCTTAAGGTTACCTAATTGTTACCTCATTGTTAACAAATTTTGACGTATTTCTCACAGCTCCTATATTATTAAATTACATAATACATTCATGTGACGTTATTGAACATGTATACAATAATATAAACATATGCAATGACTATTACATACATTTTACAAATTATTACATACATATATTGCTTCAAGGCGGGCTGTTATTGAATTTGTATGTTGTATAATTTGACTGATATCATTTAAGGGTTAAAATCACTGCCTCAGCATACAACTTACAAAATTCGTATAAACATTTAGTAAAATTACTAGCAAGTGCAGTTCAGCTGCAATCCTACATTAGTCAAGGCGACTAATGTACTCACATTACTATATGTTTTGCTATATACCTTGTACCATGATACATATACAATTTATTATATTAGCTACCTTATAATAACACATTTCAGTGGGGTAACGTCACTCACACTTCGAGGAAGAGCGATCTTAAGAAGAATAGTGAGTAGGTACATTAGAGGAATTCGAGCACAGTTTTTTGGGCATATATGGGAAAGGATAGGGAAAACGAGGATAGATGGGGCGGTTCAATGAGGATAATGGGTTTATATGGGAGAGATAGGGAATACGACGACCGATACTACGCTAGACAGGGTTGAAGGAGGGAAATACGTTTATATGGAAGAGATAGAGGAGAGGTGTTAGGCTAGACAGAGGCTGAGGAGTAGAGTATGGTTTATATGAAAGGTATAGGAAAACGAGGAGAGCTGTTAGGCTAGACAGAGTTGAAGGGTAGAGTATGTCTTATATGTGAGAGAGGTAGGGAACAGGAGGAGAGGTGTTAGGCTAGACAGAGTTGAAGGGCAGAGTTTGTCTTTTATATGAGAGAGGTAGGGAACAGGGGTAGGGGTGTTAGGCTAGACAGAGCTCGAGGTGTAGAGTATGGTTTATATGAGAGATATAGGAAAACGAGGAGAGATATTAGGCTAAGCAGGTTGAGTATGCGTTTATAAGGAGAGACGAGGAAACAGAGAGATCCTATGCCACGATAGACAGGTGTTAACGGTAGAATGTGTTGTATATATGTTAGAGAGGAAACCAAAGAAATACTCAGCTAGACAGGGGGCAGGAGGGGGAACACGCTTTATGAGAGGTAGGGGATACGGGGAGAGATGCTAGACTAGACAGAGGCTGAGGAGTAGAGTATGGATTATATGAAAGGTATAGGAAAACGAGGAGAGCTGTTAGGCTAGACAGAGTTGAAGGGTAGAGTATGTCTTTTATGTGAGAGAGGTAGGGAACAGGAGGAGAGGTGGTAGGCTAGACAGAGTTGAAGGGCAGAGTTTGTCTTTTATATGAGAGAGGTAGAGAATAGGGGTAGGGGTGTTAGGCTAGACAGAGGTCGAGGTGTAGAGTATGGTTTATATGAGAGATATAGGAAAACGAGGAGAGATATTAGGTTAAGCAGGTTGAGTATGAGTTTATAAGGAGAGACGAGAAAACGGAGAGATCTTATGCTACAATAGACAGGTGTTAAAGGTAGAATGTGTTGTATATATGTTAGAGAGGAAACCAAAGAGATACTCAGCTAGACAGGAGGGCAGGAGGGGGAACACGCTTTATGAGAGGTAGGGGATACGGGGAGAGATGCTAGACTAGACAGTGGTTGAGAGTAGAATATGCGTTTATATGTATGAGAAGTATAGGAACTGGAGGAGGGGTGTTAGGCTAGACAGATGTTGAGGAGTAGAATGCGCTTTATATGAGAGCGGTAGGGGATGCGGGGAGAGGTGCTAGACTAGACAGAGGTTGAGGAGTAGAGTATGGTTTATATGAGAGGTATAGGAAAACGAGGGGAGGTGTTAGGCTAGACAGAGGTTTAGAGTAGAGTATGCTTTATATGTATGAGAGGTATAGGATCACGAGGAGAGGTATTAGGCTAGACAGATACTGAAGGAGTAACAATATGGGTTTATATACAGGAGAGATAGGGAATAGGAGAGGAGGTGCTAGACCCTGAAAGCGACTTTAGACGTGAACTTCTTGGAAAACTGTTTCATGTCAATGTTGGAGCGCTAATTCTAGACATGCCCATCACGTAACTTATTCAGGGAAAAGGTGACTCGTTCAGGGGAAAAAGGTGACTGCTCAGGGAAAAAGGTGACCCACAAAGGGAAAAACGAGACCAACAAAGGGAAATACGTGACCAGCAAAGGTAAAAAGGTGACCAGTAAAGGGAAAAAGGTGACCAGCAAAGGGAAAAACGTGACCAGCAAAGGGAAAAAGGTGACCAGCAAAGGGAAAAAGGTGACCAGCAAAGGGAAAAACGTGACCAGAAAAGGGAAAAAAGTGACCAGCAAAGGGAAAAAGGTGACCAGCAAAGGGATAAAGAAGACCAGCAAAGGGGAAAAGGTGACCAGCAAAAAGAAAAAGGTGACCAGCAAAGGGAAAAAGGTGACCAGCAAAGGGAAGAAGGTGACCAGCAAAGGGAAAAAGGTGACCAGCAAAGGGAAAAGGGTGACCAGCAAAGGGAAAAAGGTGACTAGCAAAGGGAAAAATGTGACCAGCCAAGGGAAAAAGGAGACCAGCAAAGGGAAAAACGTGACCAGCAAAGGGAAAAAGGTGACCAGCAAAGGGAAAAAGGTGACCAGCAGAGGAAATAAGGTGACCAGCAAAGGGAAAAAGGTGACCAGCAAAGAGAAAAAGGTGACCTGCAACGGGAAAAATGTGACCAGTAAAGGGACAAATGTGAACTGCATCGGAAAAAGCTAACCCACTCACACTAACAGGTAAGTAATTCACCTAGTATTGCAAGAGGCTGACTGCATCATAGCAGTGTATGATTTCACAAGTAATTCAGCTAGTATCGTAGGTATTTAGGCTAATTCATCTAGTATCACAGGAGGATAGATTCCAGAGGCTAACTGCATCATGGCTCTGCATGATATCACAGGTAATTCAGCTAGTATCGTAGGTATTTAGGCTAATTCAGCTAGTATCACAAGAGGATAGATTCTAGGGTTAGGTGTAGCTTAGTGCCGTATTTCACAGGTAATTCAGAGAGTATCGTAGGTATTTAGGTTAATTCAAGTATCACAGGCGTTTAGAGTAATTCAGCTAGCATTACAGGAGGGTAGGTTCCAGGGTCGGTTATAACATAGCTTCGTATTTCACAGATAGTTTAGGTAATATCGTAAGTATTTGAGGTAATCGACATAGCTTCTCAGATATTATTGATAATTTTGATCAGCGATTTGTATCACAGCTATTTAAGGTAATTGCAAGTGATTCAGGTTGTATTAATGGTATTTGAGTCATTTTAACAGGTAATTCAGATAGTATCACAGGTGTTAGTGTTAATTTCGATCAGGGATTCGTATCAGAGCTATTTAAGGCAATTTCACATGATTAGTGTAGTATCACAGGTATTTAAGTAATTTTAACAGGCAATTCAACTAGTATCACAGGTATTGATGGTAATATAGAGAGTAATTAGATTATAAACATTTCTCACCCAACGTTACAACAATTTATATACTTTTTCTAAATCTTACAAACTTATTATACGTTAAACAGTTAGTGTACGAGGCGGAGAGGGATAAACTGCATATTGGTTCACAAATTGAAAAGCTTTGCGTCAACATACCCTTATTTAAGTTCGTTGTAGGTGTCTCTCCCCTTTTATCTAGGCTTGAGACTAGCACTAGGATTGCTCCTAATGGCAGGGTTACCACCTTCCCTTCCATCTTCTTCTTTCTTCATCAGGCGTCTGCTAGCTGCATACACAGCACACGGATAAACTTCATTTTTTAAGATTGTTGACTCACGAGAAAATCTTCATCTTCGACTTACATTTTCTTAAGCACTGTTTGTAATACTGTAATGTCCATGCGCATAGGTAGTTCATCCTCAGCAATAATTATTTTATCATCAAAGGGATACAATGTAATTTTATTTACTTGCACTGTGGTAACAGCATGATTTCGTGATAGGATTAGATTCATGGGCGTTCTGATGATTTCACAGGTTTTAAGACAGTCTGAATAGCTGTCAAACGAAATGTACTGCTTAATAGCGCTACGTTTTATACCTTTAATCTTTTTTATCATTGAGCCTTGAATATCTAAGGCATACATCTTAGGACGTAGTCCAACAAAGCGTAGGATGATTTTGCTATTAGCCTCATCTTTAAATTTTCCCAATACGTTCTTGTTCTGAGTAGAGTGGCATATATGATTGACAGGGTAATCAGCTGTATCGAGATGCTCAAGAAAACGTGGCTTATCCTGGTACACATCTTCAGTTGTCACACGATGAATGAACATATCAGTGTCCATATACATAAGCTGCAGGTTTTCAGCTCCGTAATAAGGCAACAACACGTCGTAATGATAGTGATACATTAATGTCTTGGAGATGTCCAACACACTCATTCCAATGTATATGGGCTTGTTGAACACAATCTGACGAGAGGCCATATGTACAGCAGCTAGATTAGCAGCATATATCGTCCTGTCGATAAACGTGGGCTTAGCGATCAGCTTCTCTAGAGTTTTTTCATTGGTCACCAGTCGTATGTCCATACGGTTACGCAGGTTCTCCATAGTTTTTCCAAACATGGCGTTGTTAAAGAGCTTGTAGAGATCCTTCTCGAAGTCATTTGCAGCTTGTTGTCGTAGCCTATTGTTAAATTCTACATAAGGTTTTAGCCACCGAGACTGTCGGAATTGTAGCACACGATGAACTTTTGTTAGTCGTAGTCCATGATCAAGAGCTTGCTTCAAAGCCATGTAATGCACTACATACTTCTGTCGAGGTCCAAGATGGGGTATCAGTTTCTTTGTAGATGCTTCCAATGGTTTCATACACTCTGGCAGGAAAGGTAGATCGTTGTGTAGATCGTGAAGTTCTGCAGGATACTCGATATCGACTTCTAATATGTACCCATGAGGATCATCTTCTTGTAGTCTTTCTAAGTTGATTTCTTCAGGCAAAACCCACTGAAATCCACCAAAAGGAAGGGCGTGACACATTGCCCAGCCATATTGGTTATTAGCGTCCTCGTATGCGATAAATTGGGTTGGTCTCGACGGATCAAACTTCTCCATATAAGTGTTATTAGCCTCTGCATACCGATGAGAAACTTGACATAAACCTCCTCTTATACCTGATTCCACCATGAGCAATTGATCATAATCTTGTAACAGCTCTAACTTAATTTCAGTATACAGTAACATAGCGTCCCATGTAAGACCTGGAGAGGTAAAATAATGGGCCGGATCGACTTTATGTGTTTCGAGGGTTTGCTCACTGAACGTCTCAAACACGTCAGCTAGAAGAAGTACATCCGAAGTTAAGTAGAGATCGCTGTACTCTCCCAGGTTTCTCACATTAAACAGCTCCCATACATTTCTAGCATGATCATAGTCAGTATCAGTAATTTCTTCTTCATTTAATCCATTGTAGAAGGAGTCCTTAGGAGGCAAGCAGGTCTCGTTCAGGGCATCCCATGACGTAACAAAATCATATGGAAATACACCCTTACGTGTCATCAACTTCAATTTGTCTTCTCCGAAGTAGTTTAGTGTTTCTGGATATGAGGTTAGACTTTTTACGAAGTTATCCAAGCTTGTACTGAGGAATCGGAAGCTATCCACAAACCGAAGCTTTATATCACCTACATACTTGGTGAATGAGATATAGCTTTCTTCAGAGTTAGGAATTACATCCACACGTTCACTTGTGCACCCCAAATCCTTTACAATGAAATGCGAGTCATATCCGCTAAGGTTATGCATGAAGACTGGGATATATTTAGGTGTTTTGCAGGCTTTTGTAGACTTCCACGATATTCACCGCTGATGTGATCATGGTCGCGTACTTTGTAGTTTTCTCCTGTAAAGCCTTTACCACACAAGTAGCATACCATAGAAGACTCAAAATCTCTTTGCTGTTGATCCGTAAGTTTCAGAGGCTTAGCAGATTTGTATATATTACCAATCATTGTTGCAAGGGATGTCAGGTACAGCATAAACTTCTGAGCAGCATCATAACCACGATATACATAGGGTTGCTTAGGAAGACCAGTTTCGAGATGTTCAACACAGGATGTTGGCTTCACATAAACACAGAAGCTCATTGGTGAGTACTCTTGATAAGGTATTGCAGAGGAAGTTTCAGGATTGGATATACACGTATGACATGGAGTGAGAATACTCTCAAAATCAGCATAGATGACATAAGGTAGTTTCAGCATCCTCTCAACGTTTTTAAACTGTACAATTGATTTCTCCTTGGTAGGCATAACTACCCTTACAACACCATGTTGATTACAGGTGGCTGCATGTTCTTGTAGTTTTTCCAGTCCACTTCGTCCATATCGATTATCAAAATGTGTAAAACAGCGCTTGCAGGTATAAACACGTTCATTACATTTAGTTTTCTGACTTCGAACGAGCTTCTCAAAATTCTTTGTATACACGTAGTGATGTTCTCCACTGCTGTCATTCAATAGTAGCAGGTCGCGATGTTCAGGTAGTTCAATATCAGCAACCTTTATCGGATACACTTCGTGCTTCTCATCCAGCCCGAAAACGTTAATAGACATATTGTTAACCTTTTCAAATTTAGGTATTTGAGAAAGTGGAGTAGCTAAGCCCATATACATTGGAATGAGTGTGTTGGACATCTCCAAGACATTAATGTATCACTATCATTACGACGTGTTGTTGCCTTATTACGGAGCTGAAAACCTGCAGCTTATGTATATGGACACTGATACGTTCATTCATCGTGTGACAACTGAAGATGTGTACCAGGATAAGCCACGTTTTCTTGAGCATCTCGATACAGCTGATTACCCTGTCAATCATATATGCCACTCTACTCAGAACAAGAACGTATTTGGAAAATTTAAAGATGAGGCTAATAGCAAAATCATCCTACGCTTTGTTGGACTACGTCCTAAGATGTATGCCTTAGATATTCAAGGCTCAATGATAAAAAAGATTAAAGGTATAAAACGTAGCGCTATTAAGCAGTACATTTCGTTTGACAGCTATTCAGACTGTCTTAAAACCTGTGAAATCATCAGAACGCCCATGAATCTAATCCTATCACGAAATCATCCTGTTACCAAAGTGCAAGTAAATAAAATTACATTGTATCCCTTTGATGATAAAAGAATTATTGCTGAGGATGAACTACCTATGCGTATGGACATTACAGTATTACAAACAGTACTTAAGAGAATGTAAGTCAAAGATGAAGATTTTCACGTGAGTCAACAATCTTAAAAAATGAAGTTTATCCGTGTGCTGTGTATGCAGCTAGCAGACGCCTGATGAAGAAAGAAGAAGATGGAAGGGAAAGTGGTAACCCTGCCATTAGGAGAAATCCTAGTGCTAGTCTCAAGCCTAAATAAAAGGGGAGAGACACCTACAACGAACTTAAATAAGGGTATGTTGACGCAAAGCTTTTCAATTTGTGAACCAATATGCAGTTTATCACTCTCCGCCTCGTACACTAACTGTTTAACATATAATAAGTTTGTGAGATTTAGAAAAAGTATATAAATTGTTGTAACGTTGGATGAGAAATGTTTATAATCTAATTACTCTCTATATTACCATCAATACCTGTGATAGTAGTTGAATTGCCTGTTAAAATTACGTAAATACCTGTGATACTACCCTAATCATGTGAAATTACCTTAAATAGTTCTGATACGTATCCCTGATCGAAATTAACAATAACACCTGTGATACTATCTGAATTACCTGTTAAAATGACTCAAATACCATTAATACAACCTGAATCACTTGCAATTACCTTAAATAGCTGTGATACAAATCGCTGAACAAAATTATCAATAATATCTGAGAAGCTATGTCGATTACCTCAAATACTTACGATATTACCTAAACTATCTGTGAAATACGAAGCTATGTTATAACCGACCCTGGAACCTACCCTCCTGTAATGCTAGCTGAATTACTCTAAACGCCTGTGATATTTTAATTAACCTAAATACCTACGATACTCCCTGAATTACCTGTGACATACGGCACTATGCTATACCTAACCCTAGAATATATCCTCTTGTGATACCAGCTGAATTAGCCTAAATACCTACGATACTAGCTAAATTACCTGTGATATC
The DNA here is from genome assembly GCA_030765065.1 of Deroplatys truncata. Classification (NCBI taxonomy): domain Eukaryota; kingdom Metazoa; phylum Arthropoda; class Insecta; order Mantodea; family Mantidae; genus Deroplatys; species Deroplatys truncata. Next base: position 400,943,749 of record CM060990.1, on the reverse strand, counting down.
ATGCAGAGCCATGATGCAGTTAGCCTCTGGAATCTATCCTCCTGTGATACTAGATGAATTAACCTAAATACCTACGATACTAGCTGAATTACTTGTGAAATCATGCACTGCTATGATGCAGTCAGCCTCTTGCAATACTAGGTGAATTACTTACCTGTTAGTGTGAGTGGGTTAGCTTTTCCCGTTGCAGTTCACATTTTTCCCTTTACTGGTCACCTTTTTCCCGTTGCAGGGTACCTTTTTTCCTTTGCTGGTCACCTTTTTCCCTTTGCTGCTCACCTTTTTTCCCTTTGCTGGTCACCTTTTTCCCTTTGCTGCTCACCTGTTTCCCTTTGCTGGTCACGTTTTTCCCTTTGATGGTCACCTTTTTCCCTTTGCTAGTCACTTTTTTTCCTTTGCTGGTCACCCTTTTCCCTTTGCTGGTCACCTTTTTCCCTTTGCTGGTCACCTTTTTCCGTTTGCTTGTCACCTTTTTCCCTTTGCAGTTCACATTTTTCCCTTTACTGGTCACCTTTTTCCCGTTGCAGGTCACCTTTTTCCCTTTGCTGGTCACCTTTTTCCCCTTACTGGTCACCCTTTTCCCTTTGCTGGTCACCTTTTTCCCTTTGCTGGTCACCTTTTTCCCTTTGCTGGTCACGTTTTTCCCTTTGCTGGTCACCTTTTTCTCTTTGCTGCTCACCTTTTTCCCTTTACTGGTCACCTTTTCCCCTTTGCTGGTCACGTTGTTTCCTTTGCTGGTCTCCTTTTTCCCTTTGTGGGTCACCTTTTTCCCTGAGCAGTCACCTTTTTCCCCTGAACGAGTCACCTTTTCCCTGAATAGGTTACGTGATGGGCATGTCTAGAATTAGCGCTCTAACATTGACATGAAACAGTTTTCCTCGAAGTTCACGTCTAAAGTCGCTCTCAAGGTCTAGCACCTCCTATCCTATTCCCTATCTCTCCTGTATATAAACCCATATTGTTACTCCTTCAGTATCTGTCTAGCCTAATACCTCTCCTCGTGATCCTATACCTCTCATACATATAAAGCATACTCTACTCTAAACCTCTGTGTAGCCTAACACCTCTCCTCGTTTTCCTATACCTCTCATATAAACCATACTCTACTCCTCAACCTCTGTCTAGTCTAGCACCTCTCCCCGTATCCCCTACCGCTCTCATATAAAGCGCATTCTACTCCTCAACATCTGTCTAACCTAACACCCCTCCTCCAGTTTTTATACTTCTCATACATATAAACGCATACTCTACTCTCAACCACTGTCTAGTCTAGCATCTCTCCCCGTATCCCCTACCTCTCATAAATCGTGTTCCCCCTCCTGCCCCCTGTCTAGCTGAGTATCTCTTTGGTTTCCTATCTAACATATATACAACACATTGTACCTTTAACACCTGTCTATCGTAGCATAAGATCTCTCCGTTTTCTCGTCTCTCCTTATAAACGCATACTCAACCTGCTTAGCCTAATATCTCTCCTCGTGTTCCTATATCTCTCATATAAACCATACTCTACACCTGGACCTCTGTCTAGCCTGACACCCCTACCCCTGTTCCCTACCTCTCTCATATAAAAGACAAACTCTGCCCTTCAAATCTGTCTAGCCTAACACCTCTCCTCCTGTTCCCTACCTCTCTCACATAAAAGACATACTCTACCCTTCAACTCTGTCTAGCCTAACAGCTCTCCTCGTTTTCCTATACCTTTCATATAAACCATGTTCTACTCCTCAGCCTCTGTCTAGTGTAGCATCTCTCCCCGTATCCCCTACCTCTCATAAAGCGTGTTCCCCCTCCTGCCCCCTGTCTAGCTGAGTATCTCTTTGGTTTCCTCTCTAACATATATACAACACATTCTACCGTTAACACCTGTCTATCGTAGCGAGATTTTCGAATACAGCTGCGTACTCCTCATGAAAATCCTCCAAAGCCCTCTGACGCAGCTCTATAAAGCATACATGATTTTGTTTTTAATAAACAACGTCAGACATGATAATGCCATCGGAAAACCAATGGTTAGGTGCATTTTAATGGCTATAGAACCAAACACATATCCGTTACATGAGAAGAGCGTGTTTGGATTTTTACAGCATCCAACATCTCGTTAGTTGGAATGTACTTAAAAAAATTCATGTAAAGAATAAGCCAACTGAGAAGTTTGAGGTATGAATCAGCAACTGTCATCACATTTTCGAGGAAGCATCAACAATGGAATTCATTGCACCATTGACGGGATAGCTCAAGATTAAAATGTTGCTTAAAGCAATGACAAAGCAACAGCACTGCTGGTTTACTTTTTACAGCGCCCTTTGTGTATGGTTAAGCGGGCTAGTTGTGAGTTTAATTGTATTGTACTCAGTTCTTACAGTGATAGGCTTTTTACTAGCGTTTTTAAAGTTAACTGTTTCATGATAATGTGTATTCGTAAACCCAGTAGTACCAGTGGATATAGCAGTAGGGTTAGGACCATTGTCTTCAGTATGTATAATTTCTTTAAAAAGTATGGCAACAAAGAAAATTTTAAAAATTTTAACTTCGCGAAATGTCAAGAACTTACGACTGAGGCGTGCTTATTAAGTACATCAACTGCTTCAGGTATGTGTAGAGAAGTGAAAAAGGATATGCCCTTATCTGCACCAATTGAATAACCAAGGACGCATAGGAGGTATGGTTTCTATTTCTACATATGTGTATTACATTTCCATTATCGTGTCTCTTCCTGTTTTCTTGTAGTTTTAAGTGAACATTGCGATGGCATTCAAACAAACGCGTAACGTTCTGACAAAGCGAAGCGAAGTTTGGCAACCGCGCGGTCACTCGGTATTGGTTGTCAAGAAACGTCAAGGTGTTTCGACCGCACAGTAATGCTCCTACTGCTCCTGCTGCTACTAGTACTACTACTGCTAATAGTAGCAATAATAATGTAGCTAGCCTTACATACTTCTTGTAGTTATCCTCCTCGTCTTGGTAGCAGATATGTCTATGACACTATATAATAATCTTTCCTTGGTTATCAGTATTTCGATCAAGTGATTTTCTATACTTAATAGTAATAGAGCAGACATTCTTTCCTGGCCTTGTGTATTCGCAAATAGTTTTTAATCATTGTCATGGCAGAAAATGTTCTTCATGTTGAGGAACACGTTGTGGTATCGTGCAAATTAATTTACTCAGCTTGTAGCTTTCAAGAAACACATCGCCTAACCCTTGAGATCGCAAGTACTCACTGAAAAGAGAACAGACCTTTGCAGAATTCATAATCTGAGTAATTGGCGGTCAGTTCGCTTCCCAAACGTGCCCCCTAGGGGCTCATTTTATGTAAGTACGGGTTTGGTGCACCCGGGGACCCGAGCCAATCATCGTCATCGTCATCCCTTCACCCTCGTCCGGTCGAGGTGGGTTCGTCCTCGTGACAGGGGGACACAAGGTAGGCTCTTGTGCGTTCCCTGCATTTAGTTCCATGCCACCCCTCGCCATCGTTTCTTTCTTGTCTAGTCTATTCCATACCATTTCGCACCTCGAAAAATCGCACATTTCTTTTCTTCCTCGCCGGCCTACATTGCATGCGAAACAACCACACACTTTTTGGTTTATTTAGACATTTTTTTCTTTTAATCCTCCGTGGACACAGCCTGACGGATATCCGCGCAATGGGTGCGCAGCTAGGTGAGTGGGTACTGGCGTCATCCCCACCACCCGGGGTTGTCATGTAGGGTGTGTGTTCGTATCCGCTGTTCAACTGCAGCTCCGAGGAGCCATTGCATGAGCTGCTGACTTCCCACGGTCATTGGGTCCCTCGGTCTGTGTCCTGGGAGGTGTGACCCTGGGGTGGGACTGGTTAGATATGCCACTCACCCAAGCCGGGGTAACGCCCGGGAAGTCAGAGCCCGAGGTTGGAGACGGTTACAATGGTGGAGGAATTCTTTCGCTATGGAACCCTCTTTCTCCATTACTAATAACAAGCGCCGAAAAGTCTTTGCAACATAAGTAGCACCACAGACATCTGGTTGTTACTTGGTCATTACGCGAACAGAAGACGGACAACCATTTGAGAAGGTGAATCCTTTTATTATTCAGAAGGGCATTGACGCAATTGCTGGTGCGGTTCATTCCTGCACTCGTCTTCGAAATGGGTCATTGTTAATACAAAGCAGGTCCGAGGCACAAAGTAAGTCCTTGTTGCGCGCTACGCTTCTCCACGGTTATCCCATCCGTGTTGGGAAGCACCGCACCTTGAATTCCTGTTGAGGCGTCGTTACCACCCATAGCCTCGATGATGTCGGATGATGAACTGGTCGAATATATTTCTCATCAAAAGGTGACAGCAGTTCATCAAATGCAGGCTAAACGCGACGGAGTGTTGGTACCAACTCGTACCCTGTTTATAACCTTCCATGGTGTAGATCTGCCCACAAATATTTCAGCAGGGTACAAACGCATTGCGGTGAGGCCCTATATTCCTAGACCTCTGGGTTATTTTAAATGATAACGTTTTGGGCATACGCAAGCCTCTTGAAGAGTGCCGTTACTATTTGTGCCTCATGTTGCCAGCCGTCACACGATGGTACCTGTTCCACAGTCCCCGTCTGCGTTAATTACAAAGGGTCTCATTCTGCGTCATTTGCCGACTGTTCGCAGTGCTTGGACGAGAAGGCGATCCAGGAGATCCGGGTTAAGGAGAAACTCTCCTTCGCTGAAGCCCGGAAGCGTTACCATGCGCGCCAACCTTCTTACCTGCGATCGGGTACTTTTAGTTCTGTTGTTGCCTCGCCAGTACCCCGGAAGGATGCCGAGACTCAGGCCTAGACCATGACTCCATTCACCGCCACTATCATCCGGCCGTCCATTTCAGCCACAGTTACTAAGCCATCTAAAGCTGGTCCAAAGGTTATGAGGTCACAAGGCACTAAGAAGAAATAGAAGCAGTAACTCCTTAGGGAAGATTTTCTGAGAGAACCTCCGCGTGCTCGCGGTAATAAAAGTTCACCTTCTCCTCCTTGAAGGTCGCAGTCCCAGGATGCTCCTGGGATAAGCCGCGCTCAGCGGCCCCCTTCACCCATTGCCACCCAGAAACGATTCTCGGCGCTTGAATCGGTTTCTGACACTGAGCGCGTGGGACCTCCCCTCGAGGAACCTATGGAGTGTGACCAACTCTATACCAAAAGCCCGAGCCACAAGGTTAAGCAAAAAAGTTACTTTGAGCCGCCCTTCTAAGTAAGAAGTATCTCTTTTATTCATGGCTATCCTGACCTGGAATTTACGCGGTGTACTATCGCATAGGGCGAAACTGCAACTTTTATTGCGTTTCCATTCACCTATGGTCGTGTCTTTGCAGGAGACCAAGCTTAGCCCTCACGATCATTTTTATCTCCGAGGATATACTCCGATTTGCTACGTACTGGCACCGGATGAGGTTACTCCTGCTCATGGAGGTGTCATGATATTAGTGCGTAACGACGTTCATTTTCAGTGTCTCACACTTACGTACGACTAGCAAGCTGTTGCCGTTAGAATTCGATTACCCGGATTTTTCTTTTCTATTTCCTCCGTCTATTCACCTCCATCATCTCCCCTCACTAACGCGGACATTCGAGATCTCCTGTTCTATCTCCCAACACCATTTCTTCTGTTGGGAGATTTTAATGTCCATCGCCCAATTTGGAGTTCGCCTAGGGCTTGTGAAAGGGGAACGCTTCTTTCTGACAATTTTTCTCAATTCAACCTCACCATCCTCAATAGAGGTGAAACTACTTTTCTTTCTGATTCCTCTGGTAGATTCTCTCAATTAGACCTTGCCGTTTGCTCCATCCAGCTTGCTTGTCGACTGCAGTGGAACGTCGTCGCTGACGACTACTGCAGCGACCATTACCCCGGCATCGTTACTCTTCTGTTTCACCACGTCCAACATTCCAGAGCACCTACCTGTCAATTCCATAAAGCAGAGTGGAAACTATTCCAGCCTCGTGTCTTTTGTGGACCAGTCCTTTACTGACGTTAACCAATTGGTGCAGTACCTTACGTCTACGACGCTATCTGCCGCCAAACGGACAATTCGCCCTTTGTCCATCCAGTCTTGGCGTATTCCTGTTCCGTGGTGGATCGAGGACTGTCGGGATGCCGTTCGTGCCCTTAGAACTGCGTTTAGGGTGTTTCGACGACATCCTACACTTGATAATTTTGTTACTTTTAAACAATCGCGCGCCCGGGCGCGGCACATTATTCAGGATAGGAAGCAGGCATCCTGGACCGTTTTGTCTAGCCTTTTAATCGCTTCACGCCTTCTTCTGTTGTTTGGAATAAACTTCGTCGCTTCTCCAGTAAAGTGTCAAATTGTACTTTATCTGGCCCTCAGGTTTCCAGTGCCACCATAGAGGGCCCGGCTGCTATTGTTAACATTCTGTGTGCTGACTTTGAGGCGGTTTGGAGGTCTGACCATTATTTCGCCGGCTTTAGCACTCTCAAGGACCGGCTGGATTCCGTGACCTATAGTTTTTGGTCTCCTAATCAGGAGCATTATAATCAACTTTTCACAATGAGGGAGCTGGAGGACGCCTTCGTTTTGTCTAGACACTTCGCTCCTGGGCCGGACAACTTTCATGTCCTGATTTTAAAGCACCCTATAGCCGACAGTAAGCTCTTTCTCTTACAGTTCTATAACCGTATTTGATAAGACGGCGTTTTTCCTTCAGTTTGGCGCCAAGCCACCAGCATCCCTATACTTAAACCCGGGAAGGATCGCAAAGTACCTTCCAGCAACCGCTCTATCTCCCTTACCAGTTGCATTTGCAAGGTGATGGAGTGCATGATCAACGGGCGGTTGACATGCTGGCTTCAGTCTCAGAAATTTCTAGCGAACGCTCAGTGCGTATTTCGTCGCCATCGCTCTACCATCAACCATCTGGTGTCTCTGTTCACGCACATTATGAATGGATTTCTGAGAAAGTGTCAAACAGTGGCTATGTTTTTTGTCCTGGAGATAGCTTATGACACTTGTTGGAGGACGGCATTTTACGTACACTTTCCACATGGAATTTACGCGATCGTCTTCCCATATTTCTTCTGGAGTTTATGACGGATCGCGTCATTCGTGTACGTATAAGCTCGGTTTTATCTAGTCGTTTTATTCAAGAGAACGGTGTACTGCAGGGCTCTGTACTCAGTGTCACACGTTTTGCGATTGCTATCAATACCATTTGTATTGTATTCCACCTAGTATTGCATCGTCCCTTTGGTTGACGATTTTGCCATTTATTGCAGTTCACGGCGGACCTGTCTGCTCGAACGCCGTCTCCCGAGCTGTATCGACCGTCTCTACGCTTCGAGTAACACCAACGGCTTTACTTTCTCCGCCAAGAAATCCGTAAGTGTTAATTTCTGTCGCCGGAAGGCTTTCCCTTCCCCTCTCTCCATCTAGGGTTGGATTGTCTTCCCTTTGCAGACGAGGCGAGATTTTTGGGGTTACTTTTAGATTGAAAGTTGAGCGGGACTTCGCACATTTCGTTTTTAAGAGCAAAGTCTGAGCGTTCTCTTAATCGTTTACGTGTTTTATGTGGAACATCTTGCGGAGCTGATCGAACCGTCCTTCTGCATATTTATCGCTCTCTGGTCCGATCCAAGCTTGATTACGGGTGCATTGTCTATTCGTCGGCACGTCCATCTGTGTTACGTCGCTTGAATTCCATTCTCCTTCGTGGTATAAGAGTCGCTACAGGGGCCTTTCCAACTAGCCCTGTACCCAGCCTTTATGCTGAAGCTCCAGATGCGCCACTGTCCTACAGGCGTGAGATGCTTCTGTGCAGCTATGGATGCCGGATCTCCAGCTGCCTGACCACCTGTCATTGGAGTTATCTTTCGAGGATTCGCTTGATTGGCAATATTTAGTTCGCTCTTCTGCATTGCTCCCTCCGGGGGGTCGATTTCGTCAGCTTCCTCGTCTTTTGGAAGTTACGCTATCGCCGACCCTTCCCAGGGGGGAAACGCGGTTTCCTCCTTGGTTGCGCGCTGAGGTCTACTGTCACCTTGGGCTAACGTCGATGCCGAAGAATGAGACCCCTTCTTCAGTCCTTAGAGCCACCTTTTTAGAACTTCAGGCGCAATCTGCGGGCTTTCATTTTATCTATACTGATGAGTCTGGGACTGATGTTGGATTAGGGTGTGCCTTTATCGTTGGTCAACGTAGTTTTACCTTTCGTTTACCGGGGCAATGCTCGATTTTTACCGCCGAGCTTTTTAGTATTTTCCAGTCTCTTCTATACGTCCGGCGGCACGACTTACGGCACTGTGTTGTTTGTTCTGACTCTCTGAGTGCTCTTCAGAGTATTCACGCGCTGCACACTTACCGCCCGCTCGTACAGCGCATTCATGAATTACTCCATTCGCTCAGTGCTTCTGGCATTAGCGTCTCCTTCGTGTGGAATCCAGGTCATGTGTTCATCTCAGGAAACGATTCTGCCGACGCTGCTGCCAAACCGGCAATTTTAGCACCCAGATATTTTACTTGTGTTTTTCTCTCCATAGATTTGTTCGTTATTTTACGTAACCGCATCCTCTCGCTTTGGCGTGATGAATGGACAGCCCTCCTGGGGAACAGATTGCTGGACGTTAAGCCTCTCCCGTTAGTCTAGGGTACCTCTTCTCGTTCTTCTCGTTCGGAAGAGGTAACTTTGACCCGTTTGTGTATCGGACACTGTCGTTTTAATCATAGACACCTGCTCTGTGGTGACCCGGCACCACTAAGTGAGCAGTGGGATGCGCCCTAACGGTGCGTCACATTTTAGAAGAGTGTCAGGTTTTAGCTCCATTGCGTGTTCGCCTGTGTCTGTCTGTTGGCATAGCCAACGTTGTGGCTATGCCAACGCGCATGCGACTCGCATGCTTTAGCATGTCTTTTGAGTTTTATACGTGACAGTGGTTTTTATAGGCGCATTTGATGCGCTGATCGTCTTTTAAGGTTGTGATTTCTATTGTCTTTTTTACCGTGGCCTGTTTTCCACAGCGGACATATGGTGCTCCTGTATCCTGCCTTTCACATTTTATGACAGGTTTTTTAATTTTTATTGTTTTTTTGCCCATGTTTTAGTGTGGTACGTTTAAGAATTCACTACGTTGTTTTTGTGCTTGGATTTTAAATTTTATACGTTGTAAGGGCGCTGATGACCCTTGATGTTTTCCGCCCTTAACCCCCATATTACCATCATCATCAAACCTGCGAAATCAAAGCGAGATCCGTAACTTTGAGTTAAACTCTTTGGTGCCTCACTTGGAAAATCAATTTTGAATTTAGGAAATTGCTTGTGATTAAGGAGATTCATAAGCTTCAGTGTGTACATGTCACCAAATCGGTCACATATGTTTATAGCAAGTACTCAATTATCTCAAGATACAGTCCTTTATATGTGGAATTTGTGTCTTCATCCTCAAAGGGTTCCATGAGGTTGCGTTTCATCGAGTAGACTCTAGGAGATGTTATCACAAGTTCGTGCCAGAAGAGATCAAAGTTGTTTATGATTTCTTGCAGCTGATTCTTAAAATCCTCAATTTTCTTATTGAAATACAAAACGTCACTTGATTTTGACTGTAGTATTGGAAACAAACGGTCAGAGTTTGCAAAAATGGAATCCAAATGTATTAGATGACCATGAGCCGAAGACGTTGCCTCAGGATCCCACTTATCAGCATTTTCTATTATGGCAATAAATAGGTTCTTAATATCAGCTTTGAGATGTTGTACGTTCTCTACTAGTCACTTTGATAATTCAATCTTGTAGGAGCAGTCGAAGGGAATCTCTTCTTTACTTCAGCACCTAATGTCGCAGTCCTTTGAGTGGATTTACAAAACAATGTACCAAAACCGATAGAGATAAGACAAAATCTTCACAGCCTTGATACAGTTTACAGATTGTGACAAGACTAGGTTCAGTCAATGAGCATAGCAATCGACGAATGTTGCATCCTTGCAACGTTCTCTCAGTTTAGATTCCAAACTTCTGTGTTCGTCTGCCTTTACAGCAGCAGCATCATACGTTTGTGCCACTAGCTTGATTTCGCAATAAAAATCAAACGAGACATTTATCACATGCAGAAAGAGAGCATCCCCCGTACGATCCTGACTTATATTCTTAAAATGCTGAAACCTTTCTTGTATGATTCCTTCCTACGACACGTATCTCAGAACAGTTGATAATTGCACTTCGTTACAAATTAATGCAACCAATGTTGCCTCGGACATTTCTCGTTATATTTATTGAACTACATATTGAGGTACTGAAGCTATTAAGCCAATCTTTATGTCGGGAGATTACCTTCTAAATCACCTTCGTTTTCTAACATTGATTGTAGGTCACGATCATGATAGGAAACACATTTCAATAATTCAATGTAGTTGCCTCTGTTAGTTGATGTTCGAGACTCGTCGTGAGCACGAAAACATAACCCAAGTTTTCCTAATAAACAAACAGCCGTATCAAATTAGAAAGCATCTCTACTTTATCTAACTTCTTCATTATGTCGTTCTATGCTGATCACTGAGACTGAATTAGATTCTACTTTTTTCAAACCTCTTTAAATCCTTCAAAGGTAAAATATGAGCCACTGTGAGAGAAAGCCTATTTTGTGATTCTGAATATTATGCAGATCGCCGAAACCTGGGTATGACCAAGTTCTTTCTTTTGAAAGAAGATGACATGGTTAACAAGTTTAATTGAATACAACCACATAGCCACAGTATAGATTCATACATCTTCACAAGAAAATTTGGGGTGAAAATCTACTGTCATTTGGTGACTGCAGTTATTTTAAGCTCTGGTTTGGGTCACCCATCTTGTATAACTTTAATTTTCTCATCAAATGTGAGTATAGAGAATGGTTAGTTTTTAATTGTTCAATTACACAAACTCATGAGCTAATTGCAATTGCTAGTAATGTTTGCCATTTTCTGAAATACTTGATTGGCCAGAGTTTGAATCATACATTGTAAACGCGCCACGTGTCTTGGGAGAAGTGGCAAACATAATGTAGTCACGACGTTTCAAAGCGTCCAGTAGGCATATTCACGTTCCTCACTTCTTAAAACTCATTATTTCTTGCATAAATAACAAAACGTTTGCTACTACTATGCCATAACACTATGGGATGGAGGTAGTTTATATATAAGAGATCTGGCGCAGTTTTTGCGTTTATATGGATAAATATATGGAAAACAATGGGAGTAGCTTGGTTGGGGGAGCGTTCAAGGAGGAAAATGCGTTTATATCGGGGAGATAGTAAAAACGAGGGGAGATCTTACGTAGAGCAGGGCTTTAGTAGAGGACTGTGCTTTACATGACAGAGGTAGGGAATACGTGGAGAGGTGCAGAACTACACAGGGGTTGAGGAATAGAGTATCCTTTATATGGAAATACAGGGTAAACGGGGAGAGATGCTAGGCTAGACCGAGGCTGAAGGAGGGGAAAACCCTTTTTATGAGACATGTAGGGAATACGTGGAGAGCTGCTAGGCTAGACAGGAGGCAAAGGAGGTGAATGCGCTTTATATGGGGGAGATAAGGAATACGTGGAAAGATGCTAAGCTAGACAGAGGCTGAGGAGTAGAGTATGCGTTTATATGGGAAAGATAGGGAAAACGTGGAGATATTCTAGCCTAGATGGATGCTGATGGAGGGGAATACACTTTATATTTGAGAGGTAAAAAATGCGAAGGGAGGTGCTAGGCTAGACAGGGCTTGAAATGTCGAATATGGGTTTTATATGAGAGATATAGGAAAACAAGGAGAGATGCTAGGCTAGACAGGGCTTGAAGGGTAGAAGAGGGCTTTATATGGGATAAATAGGGAATACGAGGAGAAATGCCAGGCTAGACAGCAGGAGAGACATTTACCCTTACTATCCTTATCTAACAAAGCATAAAATAACTGGTAAATTTAATACGCTTAGTCAAAATATAACTAGATACAGGCATAAAAGCAGAATAAAACAATAATATCGCTAGCGGAGCTTAAGGCTGGGTTAGAAAAGAGATCTCTTCATAGTTAATCACATGTTAGCATTAGAATATACAGAAGTCATTAAAAGCAGCCAATGTGACTGTAAAAATGATAGAATTAGTTATAGAACATCACAAGCTCTGTATAATACAACAGAAAATCCCTATAAAACAAGAAAATGTCTCAAAACATAGTACAAATGCTATGAAAATTCCTGGTTCTGTTTTGTAAAAGCCATATGAATGCTGCAAAACGATCGAAAATACCTGCAACTTTGTATAAAAATCTTATAAATGTACACTAAAATTCTCTAAAATTCCTACTGCAATAGTTAAAATACCCTAGAAATGCCTACACCAATACCTAAAAATACCTGCTCCAGTTTCCAAATGCCTTTGAAACACCTGAAATTCTCATTCCAGTGTACCAGAATCTCCTAAAAGCCTGTGGCCCTACCTAACTCCATAATCCAAAATATACTTAAAGAGCCTAAAATTCTCTTAGCTAAACCCTAAAAATTACCTGTTAAAATATCAAAACACTTTAAAACAGAATAAAATCCTTTAAAATATTCTGAAAAATCCTAAATACCTGTAACAATATCACGAAATACCTTCTACAGTTTCCGAAAAGCCCCTAGAAGCGCCTGAAATTCTCTTGATCGTATAACAGAATGTTCTAAAAGCGTGTGCCCATACCTAATTCTATATTCCAAAATACCCTTATAGAAAGTACATAAAAGTGTTGTAACATTGTATAAGAAATGTTTATAAAGAACTCAATTACACCCTATATTAGCATAAATACCTGTGGTACTATCCGAATTACTTGTTAAAATGACTTAAATACCTCTGGTACTATCTGAATCAAACGAAATTATCTTAAATAGCTCTGGTACAAATCGCTGATCAAAATTATCACGAGCACCTGTGTAACTACCGTGATTGCCCTAAATACCAACGATACTCCTAAATTACCTGTGAAATCATACGGAACTATGCTGGACACAAGTCCTGGAATCTGTCTACCTGTGATACTGTCTAAATTACCCTAAACATCTACGAAACTACCTGAACTAGCAGTGAAATCATAGGGAACTATAAACATCCTAACCATGAAATCTACCCTCCTGTGATACTAGCTGAATTAGACTAAATACCTACTATATTACCTGAAATGTCTGTGAAATCTTACGGAACTATACACACCCAAACCATGGGAGCTACCCTCCTGTGGTACTACCTGAATTAGCCTAAATACCTACTATATTACCTGAATTAGCTATGAAATCATAGGAAACTATACTACACCCAATTATAACTAATATGATTTTCCGGGCTGTTATGCCGTGGTCTGCTGAAGAACCACGGCATAACAGCCCGGAAAATCATATTAGTTATAATTGTGACACCGGCCGTGAAAACCTACGCTCTTACATATACTACATCCAACCTATGAAATCTGCATGCCTGTGTTACTAGATAAATTACCCTAAATACCTACTATATTACCTGAATTAACTGTGAAATCATACAGACCTATGCTGTACTCAACCCCGTGGGATCTGCTCGCCTGCTGAATGCTGGATGGTGCTATCCTAGAGAAGACTGGACATTACGCATGCATCAACACTAACCTCCCTAACACCTATCATCGTTTTCCGTATCTCTTACCCTCCTTCCACTCTCTCCTAGCATAGGATTTCTCTCCATTTTTCCTGTCTCTCCGGTATAAATGTATACTCTAACATTCAACCCTCCTAGCCTAACACCTCTCCTCAGTGTACTATCTCGCACATATGAAACACATATTCCACCCTTTAACCCTGTCTAGCTTATTATCTTTCTACGTTTTCCGTATCTCTCACAAATAAACACATATTCCGTCCTTCAACGCTGTCTAGCCTAGCATTTCTCATTGCATTCCCTATCTCTCTCACATAAAAGCCCTGTCTAGCCTAGAATCTCCCCTTGCTTACATATATCTCTCATATAAAACACATATTCTACCTTTCAAGCCCCGTCTAGCCAAGTGCCTCCCTTCGTAATCCCTATCTCCCAAATATAAAGCGTATTCTCCTCCTTCAGCATCTGTCTAGCCTAGATTATGTCCACGTTTTCCCTATCTTTCCCATATAAACGCACAATCTGCTCCTCAGCCTCTGCCTAGCCTAGCATCGTATTCCCTATCCCCTATATAAAGCGTATTCCGCTCCTTTGTCCCCTGTCTAGTCTACCACCTCTCCACGTATTCCCTGCCTCTCTCGTATAAAGCGCATTCCCCTCCTTCAGCCTCTGCGTAGTATTGCACCTCTCCACGTATTCCCTACCTCTCTCATATAAACGCATTTTCCCCCTTGTACGCTCCCCAACCTAGCTACTCCCATCTTTCCCCTATGTTTTCCAATATAAAAGCATTTTCCCCTAGAACGCTCCCCCAACCTAGCTACTCCCATCGGTTTCCCTGTCTTTTCACATATAAACGCAAAAACTGCGCGCGTATTCGTATCTATACAATCCGCAGTTTATAGTCTAATATGAAAACTTTAACCCTTTTATTTTCTCTCTCATTGAGCTTATTTTCTGTATTTTTGTGTACTAATTTATTTATTTTTGTTATTGGCTCTCATATGAGCCAAAGACACAAGAATTACAATCACATAATTGTGTATCATGTTTACCCTAATAATCCGCACCGTGTCTGGTGTTGTAAACCGTGTTACGTAGTTAGCTATCATTCTTTTGGGCGCATATCGACGATGTTAAATCTAACAGCCTTTGTTGCATGTTTAAACCTTATGTTACACTTCTTCTACTGTCAAGAAAATTGTAAATGTTGTAATTTCACGGGTAAACAGAATAATAATTTGTTAAATGGCGTGGATTAATGAACGAAGTAAATGTTCAAAATTACCACCCAATTCATTAGTGCACATTTGTGTATGCTGCCGGAGAGACCTTCTTGCATGCTGTAACATAGGTAATCTGTCTGCATTCTTCAGGTATGAGTGCCCGTACATTATTTGGACTTTGCGGTTCTTCTTCTTTGCAGTGGAACACATGGGGATTATTGTAATCTGTACACCCTTATAATTTTATCAAAATGTTATTTATATCATATCAACTTATAGACCCAAAGAGATAATACAAAAGGTAATAAACTGTTTGAACTTAACCCAAAGGATTTGAACCCGAACGAAAGGGGCACAGTGTTAAAGATACCATGATAATACCATTCGGCTAATGCAACCTTGCAAGCTCAGTTTCCTATATGAATTAGTAATTGCAGAATTAGACCCCACCTCGAATCTTTACACGCCTTTTGCAGCGTCATACAGAGTTTTGAGCTCGGTTTGGCAGCTTTAGTTCAAACAAATAAACTGTATCAGCCATTACAATTACTATATGATC
The DNA here is from genome assembly GCA_030765065.1 of Deroplatys truncata. Taxonomy (NCBI): domain Eukaryota; kingdom Metazoa; phylum Arthropoda; class Insecta; order Mantodea; family Mantidae; genus Deroplatys; species Deroplatys truncata. The sequence goes on along the minus strand of CM060990.1, from coordinate 400,928,362 downwards.
TGAGATGCGCCATATTTTGTGACATAAGTGAAATTATCTACCTAATGCTTAGCATTTTAGATAAGGCTGTACAACGTTGACTGACGGATTAAATCTAATTGGTCGCACTGCGTAGATATTCCATTTTTTTCAAATGGTTTTCTCAACCGATGCACGTGATACGTTGTTCCTTCAGGAGCGTTTTCAAAGTTGTTATGATGTGTGCTAAATAAAAAAGTTTGTAAAATTGGCTAAATGTACTACTGCAGTTCCCAGTGTCAGGGTGGGATGTTTCTGTATCGACATACATAGCGATTGCATTCTGCACTGAGTTATCTATCCCTCCTCCATAAAGTGTTATGCAAATCAGCTATTAGGAGGCATACAAGTCAAGGCTTAAGTCAAATATATGGCTTAGCACATTGCATAAATTTGAAAATAAATAAGGGTAGCTGACTCACCTGATATAAGCCACTGACGCAACACGGAAAATACAGTAAACAAATCCACGGTAACCAACTTCCGACAATCTTGTGAAATATTTAATACCAATACAGTAAATGAAAAGTTTCTGAAAAACACCACTAGCTGGGGCAAACAGAGCCTTTGCGCGGGCCATGGGGGAATGGAAATATTGTACCTGGAGCGTACTGCCACGCACGCGCCTGACACAAGAAAAAATCCTTGGCACTCAACGGATAAAAGACAGGCGAGAAGCAAGGAAATTAAAGAAGTGGAATCTCCTAAGTTGATATATCGAGCATATCTCAAATGATTTCACAGCAATAATATTTATGTATGCGAGAGAGAAAATTGAGCATTGCGTTTAGTTATTTTTTGCATCCGTTGATACGGAAACGGCGCTCCAGCGCCTACGTGGACGCCACGCCACTGATACATTTCATACATCCACTTCCTTTCTGGTACTATTTACATAGCTGCAACGTTCTCTTTTCAGTCAGCTGCGACTGTGAACACCAGAACCAAAAAATGAAAAGTCCGATAAATACCGAACTTGGTACTTCAGTTCAGCATCTTCCAAAAATGCGATCCGAAGATTTTCAAGAAAATTACCCTATTTAAAGTATCCTTTTGTGGTATAAGCCATTCCCGAGGTCCTCATTATTAATGCTTTTAATTGTTCAATGCTATCCCACTCTTTAAAGCCCTTTTGTCATTCACTTGTTTCTGGCGATTGCCTGGAAATAGAGTGAAATTATAAGATCAGGATGTATAATCCAGTTAAAAAATTGACTACTGCTCTTCCCTTTGTACCCTAATAAAGTATGTAACGTAACTATTTTGCAAGGGTTTATCTCGAATAAAGTGAAGTACACAATTAACCTTTCATAAGAATAACGTGTATACCCACTATCAATCATTTCCATAACGTCATATGATGGGTGTGAAATTCCACATCTACTTCTATTTACATGACACCATGAGAAACAAAATAATGGTGACTTAGCGTTCAAAAAATTTATTGATAAATTCACAGAATACCTAAGAAAATCTGTAAAAATAGCTAATGTCAATAAAAATCTTTTAACAACTGTTTATTTTAAGCATATCTTCATTTTTGTATAGTAAGTCTTTGTGTTTTCTTATGGTTGGAGGTTCTTCAGAATTATAAAGAATTCATTCAGAAAGAACAAAACTTCATAGGCTATTCACAGAAAACTCAAGATATCAAATTGATTAGTCTCTCTCACACTCTCCAAGGGAAGGAAACTTCGCGGTAGAAGAGTAACCATCCGAGCCATCGTCTTAACAGCCCTGGAAAACCACGAAAAATAAATAATCAAGTGGTAGACCACAGGAATGGAACCCGGGGCCCCATGAAATCAAGCCTCAGCCAAACGGGGTATGTGTAGAGTGCAAAGGTTTAACCCCTTTAAACAGGAAAACAATAAATGAATACCTCAGACTGGCGTGTGTATAACCTAGCTAAGAAATTTATGCATCTTCCCTAGACGCATAGTATGGAAATGCAAGAATCTTAAAATTCGCATATAGAAGACGGACTGTACTTTTATACTCTCCGATTATATATACGTTATTGATTATTGAAAAATATTAAAAAGCGATTATAAATAATGTTTCCCATATCTTCTCTATCATCATCTCTATCATGAAAGACTTACGTGTAATTCATAAATAACCATAACTCAGTTCATGTGTATAGAAGAATAGCAATGGTTGTAAGCCCTGGAGTTGGGATATAATGTATTACATGAACTTTTTATATTTTCAGGATTCAGGCATTAGTAGTATGTACCCCTCGGGAGCCAGACGGTCAAAGTCCACATTGGCGCCAGTGAAAGGTCAAAGGTAAATTACGTCATTGTCTTCACGGTTGGTTGCACCGTTGACCTTGGTGTTATCGCTTGCGATAAGAGGTTAATGATGTTGCTTTGAACCTCTTATCGTTTGCGATAACGTCAAGGTTGGCGTTGCAAACGACCGTGAAGACGATGACGTTGATAACCTTTAAACTTTTCCGCTGTTGCCAATGCGGGGATCTGGTTTTCGTCCAGTTCCCGAAGGGCACATTTTGTTATTTATAAGAAGTGCAATATACATGTTAGAAAAAACAAAGTTTTTTGCGGGAACTACTTCTATGTATTTAACTTGTAAGGTGGTACACAGAAGTGACACTCTTTTACAAATGGAGCAAGTCCGTCGATATGTTTTCTCCAGGTAATTAAATTAAAATGCGCTGTGCATCTTAAATATGGAGCAAATGTATGTTTTGATGTTTCACTTAATTGGTTCCACACTGTATTGACGTCTTGAGGAGGATTGCGGAACACAAAGTTTGGAAGCAGGTACAGCGTTTGACGCTGTTGTGGAGTAAGTTGCGACAAACGTTGATGTTTGGCCATGTACTTGTCTAGGATTTCGTCGATAAGCTGTTCGTTCATTGCGATACTGTGAAACGACATTTTTAGGTAAAAAGATAAGTTAGTGATAAAGTTTTAAGCAGGTGGTATTTATGATAAAGGATTACGTACCTGTTGCTTTTGATCCAACTTTAATGTGGTCGTGTTGCACGGTGATAGTTGACTAAGGGGGTATTAGTTGGTTGAGGAATATATATTTACAGACGCATTTTATTGGTTAAAAGTTTTGTCAAGTGATTTTTGTAAATGCTTTTGATTGGATATATTCATGACGTAATATTGTGCAATTGTATTTGATCGGATACATAAATAATCTTATATGAGCATTTACGTCATTTGTGGTAGATAGTGTAGAAGACTTTAAACGGTGAAGTAGTTTTATGCGATAACGTTTCTTTGTTTTTGCGGAGTACGTAATCGTTTATAGATATAAGGTATCAGCGTGTTACTTACGACACCTGCAACATAGTAAATTTAATTTCATTTTATTTATTTTTTGAAAGAGGCTTAATTCCAAACTTATTTTTAATTTTTTATGTTTAAGATGATGATAGAGATATTAATTGTTATTTTGAAAGCATTAATAGGTGTGAATGCAAGTTGCGTAACGTTTTGTAGGTGTGGATTTACACTTGATGATGATACAGGTCCTTTGCAAAATGCATCCGTGTGTGAGCAAAATTACGAATTAGTTTCTAATTGTTCGTGTATTTACAAAGAAAATAGTAATGTAGATTTGAGGGCACCTTAATGAATATAAAGAGTTTAAATAACGTATACACTTGTTTAAAACCTATAACAAAATGTTCTGAGGGGAATCTATGTGGGAAATTGTTTTACGGAAACTTACGCGTAGGCCATATGCAAGTAATGACGGATTTGTGATAAGTGATGTTTGTGAATGTGTGGAAAATTTAGAACATCACAATAACACAGGTTGCAGCTTTTACGATACACCTGTTAATATGATAAGCAGTAATCAGACGATATTTGTGGAACTGATAAATTGTAGAAAGTTAGTTGATAAATCTGATATACCACTCGGTTTAAGCTTGAATTGGAAATTAACTTTAGAACAGGCAGAGTTGGTAATGTTATATAACGTGCTTGAAGATATGAACACCTATTTTGCGGATAATTACTTTTACGTATTTGGAAAATGTGGGGATGGGGAGTGGGATTTAAATATAGGAGGAAAGCATGTTGCAGGTAGAATTAAACGTGCATCTTCTTGGTCTGCCGAAGGTTCGTTAAATATTAGGTCAGACTGTGGTTCAACTGCTATAGATACAGGTCGTGTGCCTGTTCAAAGTTTACGAAAGGTAGTACCTGAAAGATGTAAAGCGACAATAAATACAGTTAAGCAAAGGTTGGAACGAGAATGTAATAAAAAAGTTGTGGATATAAATAATGAATTAGATACCGCGTTAGGCGATAATGATAATCTTAGAGAAAAGTTGCAAGAGGCAAATGAAGAATTACTGAATATAAAAAAGGCTTTATCCATTCGACATCACAATTTAACACAATATCAAAATATAGTTACTAAAATAAAAGCCAGCTTACACAATATGTATCAAGACATTATCGGGTTAAAACTTTGGCATTTAATTTAATAAATTCTAATATATGCCACGGTAAAGGTAAAAAGATGCAGGAAGAGTAATTTTATATTAATTACGATGACGATAATGTACACTTAACAAGTGAGGAGCAGGAAGAAGAAGCAGAAGAAAACGATACTGATGAACTTGAATGTATGACAAAATAGGTAAATAAATAACATGAAATTCTTATTGCAGCTTATTGCACACTTGTTTAACTTAGTTTTACCAAAACATTATACCATGTATGGGTTAGTTATAATTGACAATTTTAAAAGCACAAATTTGTATTCAGCATGGTTATGAATTATCGCATTCTCTACAACTAACCCTCTCAAACAGCGTGTAATGTAACGGAGGTACATTACATGCAGTGTAAGTAAGAAGTGCGATTAATGTCCGTCTGTCTATATTGCGTGCCTCTTCAGTATGATTAATTAATTGTATGTTTAGTGCGTGCGGTTTTTCGTTTCATAATATTTTTTGAACTACCGTCACGTTTTGGTTTACTAATATTTTGTAATTTGTCACAGTAGCATAGTAGCCTTTAGGTATTTTAATCATTAACCCTGTACTAACATTGGTAATAGTTCTAGGGTTAATAGCGCAAGATGATACACAAGCTACTACTATATCTGTAGATATTTTGATTGGGTGTTCTGCTAGTAAGTTCACGAATTCATATTGAAATGTGTTCTGATTCTCTTAAGTAAAATGCGTGCTAGTATCGTCGTTTTCGTTATTGTCATTGTCATTATTATTGTCATCGTCATTATCGTCATTATAGTCAACATCGTCATTCTGTATTTGTTGATTTTGATCCAATGAGCTAAATAACATGGCTTCTGGTTGAGTGTTAGGGGTAAATTGTATGTCAAGAATGTTGGAAGCGTCTAGTAGGGTTTGGTGCAAAGAACACAATAATTGTCTAATTCTATGCTTTTGAATTGCAATGCGATTGGTGAACTCACTTAGTTGTACCAGTTTACTGTGCTGATGTAGGCAGACACACTTTAGACGGTGCGTACAGTGGGCTTCTTGCTGCTCTTGGTGTCCTTTCTGCTGGTGTCCTTCCTGCTGGTGTCCTTCCTGCTGGTGTTCTTCCTGCTGGTGTTCTTCCTACTTCTGTCCTTTCTGCTGGTGTTCTACCTGCTGGTGTTGGTGTTCTACCTGCTGGTGTTGGTGTTCTACTTGCTGGTGTTGGTGTTCTACTTGCTGGTGTTGGCGTTATACCTCCTGGGAAGATTGCGGTAGTTGTAATTGCATTTGCATTGGCACTCCCGGGCTTCTGTGAAGTGACTTACGCAAAGTTTGTAGTATATCCTGTGTTAACAGAATATACCCGGGAACAGGTGGAATAGATGTTCTAATTCTTTTTGTTGAAGGAGGGTCTGTAGAACTTCTGCTTAAAGTACTTGGTATACAGGTGTTCTGATCAGCGTTAGTTGAACTTGCAGCGTTTCCGTACTTGTAATTAAAGTACATCTTGTTCTGATGTGCAGTGAGCTGATTCAAGGTACGTTATGACAGTGAAACAATAATTGTCTGTTATATACTACATATAATGTGATAAGAATAAAGACCAGCACGTGTTGGAAGTATAATATGACCTTGACCTCTAACCTCTTGCTTATGCCCGTGGGATGGCAAAAAGCCAATGACGCAAGCACAGTGAAGCGGTACAATCTTTAATCTTCTAAGTGTAGTGGAGCGTGGAAATCTTTATTCGCGGTACTCATTAAAACTAGTCATAACACAAATATCAGTTCATTCTTGTAACGCTTGCGTCAGCTTTTGTGAATTAGGCAGGCGACTGGGTGTCTACTGACGTCAATGCAGTCACCCATGACAACATTTCGGTTAGCAACATGGTCGCGAGTAATGAGCTAACGCTTGCGTAATTTTCTGAGTGCGCAAACGAAGCATGAGTGTGCATATACAACAGAATAAAACCGGATTTGCCTCGTGTAGCATGTGTGTCGAAAGTAAAACTTAATGTAGTTAATATACTGCGTCATTTTGTGCAAAGCTTTAGAGAGATAAAGCTGTATGAACAATTACGCACAATAAAAGAGGATCCAATTTCGTTACAAGAGATAAGTTGTTCTATATAAACGTGTGAGGTTTCTTCGCTTGTTACCAGGTGCGAAGCCTGCATAACGAAAATCATACATCTTTAGACAACAGTCTTGGTAAGCTTTAGATATGACCTTTACTATTGTGCAAACACGAACTAGAACTTTAGATAGATTTTATTCAGGATATACGGAAACTGAAGTGATAGTGGATTCGATTCCTCATAATGATGATGAAGAGATCGATTTGATGGAATGGATTCATTGGGTTTTACGCAAGACTTAGATTTTGTAAATGTATGATTATTAAACAATCAGCCAAGTTATTTCGGAACGTCCATAGCTAATACAGCTTATCCAAACAGGGTTTTTAACATTAGTGTAAGGCGTTTTGATCGGTTAAACATAGAGGTTATTTTAACTTCGATCGAAAATACCTAACAAAGTAACGAAAACATTTTTTTAACTGGAACGTTAAAATTCACATGTGTGTACACTCGAATATTAGAAGGTGAATGTTTTAATGAATGTGAAGTATGTTTCAGAAATAAAGGTATTATTGTTATTAAAAATACCGATCGTCTTTGCTCACCAAGAGCGATAGCTGTATGTTTAGCAAAAGTTAACAACGCTCCTGACTATAAGTCAATAAAACAATCGGAAAGCCTGCAAAAACGTAAATCATTGATACTAACAGAATTAGTGAACAAAACCGTAAGGTATAACATAGAAGATGTGAAACATTTTGAACATAAATTAAAAGATTATTGCTTTACTGTTTTCGATGGACATGTACAAAATAAAATTTTATACAAGTCAACGCTGGATAGTGATAAATATATTGATTTGATTTTATCACGATTATCAGTTTAATGCTATAGTAGACTTACATAGAGCATTTCGATGTAAGTACTATTGTAGACAATGTAATTTAGTTTCACAAAATAAGAAAGAACTGCATCGTTGTGAGCGTGCTTGTCCTAAATGCCGACTAACCTGTACTACATCGTTTGAAAATTACATCACAGGTTTTTCGTGTAATCGTGATTTTAAAGGTCAATCGTGTTACGACAATCACTTGATGAAAGGTGTTTTTATTCTAACGGTAAAGCAGTTTGTGACATTGAAAAGGTGTGCCTCAACTGTAATAAAATGTATAATCTTAAACGAAGAAAGGTTGCTCACGTCTGTGGAGAAAGGTATTGTACTACATGTGCACGATACGTGGAATCTAATCATCAGTGTTACGTAAAACCGTATCATAGTAAATCATTAAGTAAAAATGTTCTTTTTCTGTTTATTGATTTTGAGTGCATGCAAGAGAAACCGTTTAATGCTCGAGAAAATGTTTATGAACACGAGGCAAATTTATGCGTTCTTTATCAGGCATGTAATTTCTGTATTGGCATATGTGAAAAATGCGTAGATGTGATCATGTGGAGTAAACGTGTGGGTGTTTAAAACAGCACCTGTACAAGAATTATTTCAATATATCACTGTACCGCGCAATACGTTTAAAAACATGATGGTTATTGCTCACAATCTAAAATCGTATGACGGACATTTATTGTTGAGGTACATGGTAGGAACTCTAAAATGGACTCCAGAATTAATTATGAATGGAAATCGTATACACAAGATGAATCATCGTAATATAACATTTTTAGATTCATTAAATTTTATACCATTACCACTTTCAAAATTTTCAAAAACGTTCGGGTTGAAAGAGATCAAAGGATATTTTCCTTATCTGTGCATTACCTGATAAACAATATTATTGTCCTGACAAAATGACCGTGGAGGAGGGACAGCGCTTTGATGAATGGTACACATAAAAGGTGGCTACTAATTATATCTTTAATATGAAAAATGAAACTGTTGAATATTTTCACACCGACGTTCAAATGTTGTGCTTCGGTGTATCAAAATTTAGGAAAGAATTTATGCAGGAAAACAAGATCGATCCTTTTAGAGAATGTCTAACTATTGCAAATGCTTGCATGAACGTCTATAGACATCGCTTTATGCCTAAAGATACCATTTCTATTATTCCTCTTGGCGGTTATTGTTTAGCAGATAAGCAATCACGTGTAGTTCTAATTTGGTTAAGCTGGTTAGAAAAAACGCAACACGTCACCATTCAACATGCACTTAACAGTCGTGAAGTAAGAATTTTAAATCGCAAGGTTGATGGTTATAGAGAAGATGGAACAAGTAAATATGTGTATATGTTTCAAGGATGCTATTTTCACGGGTGGAAAACTTGCTTTGTTAATAGAACAGCCGTACTTTATAACACGGGCAATGAAACCATGAACTCAAGGTACGAATCAACCGAAAAGGTTATTAAAACCTTAAGAGACGCCGGGTATGAAGTAACTGAAATGTGGGAATGTAATTTTAATAATTCAAAACAATTAAACCCTGATCTTGCACAATTTGCTAATGATTTTGAAATACCTGAAACTCTTGAACCTAGGGACGCATTTTATGGTGTACGTACAAATTGCACGAAATTACATTATGAAGTTAATGGCAAAGACGAAAAGATTTTTGATTACGATGTGTGTAGTTTATACCCTTTCGTAAATAAAACTAAACCATACCCGGTAGGACATCCGAAAATATATTGCAAAGACTTTCCACAATTAAGTAATGTAAAAGGTGGTTTAATTAAATGTAATATAATACCACCTGTGAACCTTTATCACGCAGCTTTACCTGTACGAATTAACGGTAAGTTAGTGTTTCCGTTATGTAAACTTTGTGCACACTTGGAAAATCCGAATGATTGTGATCACAACGACGAAGAAAGATGTCTTTTAGGTACATGGGTGATTGACGAAATAAAAGTGACTCTTCAAGTATCTTACGTTATGTTGGAGATGTATGAAATATGGGAGTACAATATGGTGGAATACAATTCAGAAACAAACGATAAAGGTTTATTTGAAGACTATGTAAATCAGTTCTTAAAAATTAAAACTGAAGCTTCAGATTGGCCTTCTTATTGTAACACGAATGAACAAAAACTTCAATTTATTAAGAAGTTTGAAGCAAAAGAAGGTGCCAAACTAGATTACAATGCCATGTGCTCAAATCAAGGTAGGCGCGAAATGGCTAAGCTTAAGCTTAATTCGTTTTGGGGAAAGTACGGTCAAAGGGATAATTTACCTACTTCCGAATTACTAAGTACGTATTCACGTCTGTTAGAGCTCTTAAACAATCCTAGTATAGAGGTACAAATATATCTGCCGGCAACTGATGAAATTGTGTATGTGGTATGGAAATATATAAAAATAAGTCCTAAATTAAATCCTACTACTAATGTAGTGATAGCCGCGTATACCACAGCACACGCTCGGCTGGAACTGTATAGTTATTTAAAACAATTAGATAAACGGGTGCTGTATTTCGATACTGATTCAGTTATCGCCACATGGAAACCTGATCAATGGATGCCCGTAATCGGACTGTTTCTGGGTTGTATGACCAACGAGGTAGAAAAATACGGTATAGAAGCATACATCGATCAATTCGTATCTACAGGTCCAAAAAGTTACGGTTATAGAGTAACATATGGTGAACATACGCACGATATGTATAAAATGAAGGGAATAACACTAAATTGCGCAAATATAAATAAAATAAATGTACAAGTAATGCGTGACATCGTTTTAAAAAATAATAATCCATCAATTACTTTTGATAATATACAAATCAGCAGACAACCTCTATGGAGGTTGGTTACCAAACCTACAAAAAAGGTTTTTGGTATGGTGGTTACCAAACGCAGAAGAACCTCCGAGTTTGACACAGTACCTTACGGGTATAAAAAGCCGTGTGTGGAACAGTTTGTGTGAATAATCATAATGGTGTTGCGAACGTTACCGCAACAAGAGGTCTTGGATTACAACGTGAACAGTTTATGTAATACTGAACCGTTGCGAGTACCGAAACGACCGGTTAGTGAAAAATTATTTTCCTACTGCCCTAAATATCCGAGACTGGATGCTAATACCGAAGGAAAGATAAAACGTTCAACTACATTTATTTCAAAATAATCCTAAATGTTCTAGATTAGGTGGTGATGCCAAAACAACGAAAAGAGCAGCTACAGAAACTTTCAACCATGAAACTAAAATAACGAAATTCAAACCCTTGGATATTGAAACCTTTTTTGAACCTATAAAACGTGTAGCTGAAGAAAGAGTTGATTAATACATCTAAACGTTTTAAAAATTACCATAACATGAAAACGAATAAAAGATCAGCTACCGATAAATTTAACCAAGAAACCAAAATAACAAAGTTTGAACCTTTAGATATTGAAACTTTTTCAACCCATAAAACGTAAATCAGAAGAAATACATTTATCAAATACATCTAAACGCATTAAGACAGTTTGCGTAAACGATCGAGCGTTGAAACGCCATTCAATAATACTTATAAACGTTTTAAAGAAACAATTCCTAAACGTTTAGAAACACACAAATTAAATTTTAAAAAAAGTACAGAGTACAACGAAACGGTGATAAATGCGCTCTTACAGACACAGTTTTGCATGGTGCAGTTAAACCTGAAAACTTAACTGTTAATGCAGATGAAAATAATTTTCTTTCAAACTTAACTGATAAACAATTTAAAGGTATTTTAAAACAAAAACGAAATGCACGATACACCCCTTTTCATTAACAACAATTTGAAGTCGAGAAAGAAATAAAAATAAGAATCATATTGAAAACAAACGTTATTTTGTTGAAACCACACGTTTATTAAACAAAAACGAAAACGCGACTACCAATGAATGGAGAGATATGCGGTATAAACCGTATCGAAAAACAAAGCGAGACTTAGTTATTTATAAACCTTTGGAAAAAGTCGAATCGGGCGAAACTGTAGAAATGAAAGTGTTAATAGTAATGAAAATGCTATTACCTCGCATGATACGAAAGAACAGAACGACATTATTAGCGATACTGTTAATATCCTGAATAATGATGAAGATGATGAAAATGAAAATTCTACGCCTTCAGAAAACGTGAATCCAAATGCTGTAAAATTTAAATTTCCAAGCACAGTGCAAGTAGCTGGTCCCTCGCGTTGCGGTAAGTAAACTTTCGTGAAAAATTTATTAACACACGCAGATACCTTGTACGACAATCCAATAAAAAGAGCTTTGTGGTGTCACCCGCGTGAGTACCCACCAAAGATGGGTCGCGAAATTCATAATTGTACATTTAATGTGCGCACTCACGAAGGAGTTCCCAGTTTAGAAAACGTAAAAAATGGTGATCTTGTTATCTCAGATGACCTTATGTACGAAGCTGACAGCAGTCACGTATCTTATTTCTTTATTAAAGACTCACATCATAAACATTTTGGAGTGGTGTACGTTTTGCAAAATATTTTTCCGCAGGGAAAAAATTTAGAACGATGTTGTTAAATTCGAATTATATTGTGGTCTTTAAAAATAACAGAGATAAATTAAAAATAGATAAATTATTTCAGCAACTTGAACCTAGAAATTCAAATTTTCTTTTGGAAGCATTTAATAAAGCCACTACCTCACCACACGGATGTTTGGTGTTAGACTGTACACAACATACTCCTGATATATACCGTTATAGAACAGGTGTTTTACCTGGTGAACGTCTGGCTTGTGTTAGACCAAAGTAAAGTATATACACTGTACTGTACATAAGAACCATTTATGGAAGCAATGGCTATGCGTCAGGTTTCTAAACTATCTTCTACTGCATATAAAAGGATCTAAAAACTATCTTCACCCACAACAGCAAAACAATGCGGAGCGCTGTTTGTGTTGAGTAAAGCCAATTCTAAAACGCGTGCGAAATTTTTAAAAGATGCTAATTCCGACTTACTTAAAGCAATTACCAAATGCGTGTTAAACATTAGTAAGGGAACCGCTCCTATATGTAGCAAAAGCAAAATGCGTTTAAAAAGGCATAAAACAAGCTGGAGAAAATTAGTTCATAGAAAAACCTCGTTAAAGAAAAAGAAAAAATAATAACACAAAAAGGTGGGTTTTTACCCGCTTTTATTACTCCCGTTTTAACCGCGTTAGGTAGCGCTCTCGTCTCAAAGTTAATACCGTCGTCATGAAACATGCAAAACAAATTATGTATTTACATTCACAACCGGAAAGTGAAAAGAAAATACACGTTATAGATAAAACAATATCTAGTTTAGTAAAAGATATTAATAAAATAAAACACTTGAGTATATCAAATGATGACAAATTGAGTTTGCTTACACATAAATTGAGTAGTTATCACGATATAATGTCTAAATTGCGTAAACCATATGTTCATGCTATAAATGAAGAAGAAAAGGTATTGAAATTTGATGAACCTGAAAATAAAACAGAAACTAAACCTACATCTACAAAACTGTTAAAAGGAATCGGTTAAGTAAAAAAGTAAAGACAGAAATACCTCAGACAGCAAGGATTCTACCGATAACGCTAGATTTACGCCTTATCTTCCTCGTACTAAAAACAGACCCCTCATTACACATTACGTTCACAAAAATGGCGCAAAGTAGTTTAACAGAAAAAGAAATATCGATACTTAACAAATATTATTCCAAATTTGATCATTATGCAGGACTTGGGACTGTGCAAAAATTACATAAGGCTACAGGCAATCCAAAAAATAAAATTAGATATTATCTGCAAGGACAAGAAGGTTACACCCTTCATAAACCGGCGCGAAAGCGTTATCCCACAAAATTCTATCACGTGACTAATATTGACGATCTTTGGGAAGGCGACTTAAACGTTTTGGACGCTCTTTATAAATATAATAAACCATTTATCTATGTTTTAACTGTTATAGATGTGTTTTCTAAATACGCCTAGGCGTTACCTTTAAAAACTAAAAGTGGTGATCAAATTACCAAAGCGTTTGCAACCATATTCAATCAATATAAACGTATTCCTAAAATAATTCAAACCGATAAAGGAACTGAATTTACAAATAAAACATTTCAAACTTTTTTTTAAAATCTAAAGGTATTATTCATTACAGGACTAATAATAATGTAAAAGCTAGTGTTGTAGAACGTTTTAATCGAACTTTAAAAACTAAAATGTGGCAATACTTCACCCATAAACACACATATCGATATCTGAATGTACTACCCAGTTTGTTACAGGCATATAATAACTCTTATCACAGATCGAAAAAATGGCTCCTATTCACGTAAATTCTTCAAATATATTAACGGTCTGCAATAATCTGTACAAACATTGTCTTACGAAAACAACTTCTTTATGACGTATAACGTTTAAAACAGGTGATCATGTTCGAATATCAAAATCAAAATTTATCTTTGATAAAGGATACGAGAACAATTGGACGGATGAAATATTTGCAATACGTCAAGTAATTAATAGCACGCCTGTGGTTTATAGATTAGAAGATTTATCTGGAGAAGAAATAACTGGTATATTTTACGCCGAAGAGATACAAAAGTTTCGCCTTCCGGAAGTTTACAAAATTGATAAAATCTTAAGTACACGGGGTAAAGGTAGTAATAGAGAAGTACTTGTGAAGTGGAAAGGTTATCCTAAAAAGTTTAATTCCTGGATTAAGCATTCTACAATAACGGCACCAGCCTGATACGAACAGAACCGTTTTCTATTACTTTAATAAGTAATGGTTATTCAGCTATATTTGACAATACTACTTCACAATTTTGGAACATGCTGCCACAACGTGTAGTTCTTCAAGGTAAATGGGAAGTGGCACTTGCTAAAATTCGATATCCAGGTTCATTTCTTAATAAAGCAAAAGGGGGTAATTTTATTAAAGGTCGAATGCTTCAGAAACCTGAACAAAGACTCCCTCAAGAAATAGACTTTCGATATGAATTAAGTGAAACTACTATAACAGATAATGTCATGCTTCTATCAGTACTTAACGATAAAATTAAAACGGAAACGCGTGTCAATAAATTGTTCTTATACAATAAAGATACTGATTTTGTTCACATTAATACGCAAGCCATAGAAAAGAAAAAAGACGGTAAAAGCGTGATGATATTGATGATGATGAAAAAAGGTGTTTGAATCGCAGGTTAATACTACGCACTACGAAACCGGTTCCGTTCAACCGTCTAATACAGATCCTCAATTAAGCGATACATCACACACTGGACACGAGATTGAAGTACAAGGTGAAACGGCAAAATCCAAAGGCAAAAGAGCTACTACCGTGATTAGCCATAATGTGATACGCGAATTATATCTCTCTCCAGATTTAAGCAAACAGTTAGGATATGCACCTCAAACCGATGTTACTAAATATAAACGCGCTCCATTTCCAATGAATCCCTATGTATCATTTCCGTATGAAATGTTTATATATTGTAATATTATAGAACCTCAAATGGTAAGCGACACGTTTACTCACATTATTGATAGTACAATAATCGAAGTAGACATTGATCACAAACATCTAGCGATGGAAAAATCGTTTGTGCATTTAAACTGGGTACCGGTTTTTCAACATGATTTTAAAATTGTACAAATAGATTTAAGGACAGGATCAGGTGGATTACTACCATTTATGGACGGATTTTCTTCAGCCGTAGTACTTTCGTTTAGACCGTATGGATCATCACGATCTCGTTAAACATTTTGTTAATCAAACTGGTAATGGCGATAGCTTTATATTGTATAACGTAAACATTTTCAAAGAGGATGCGGAATTTTCAGTACCTTAGGTAGTTTGTTTAGATACATGTCGCCGTATTTTAAACGCGCTGCAAAGTCTGTTGGTAAAGAACTGTTAAATGTAGGTGGAAACGTTTTATCGGACCTTATTTCGGAAAAACGAAAGAATAAAGTAAAGCGGATCAAAATTTAAAAGAAAAGCCGATCAAGCGTTTGACACAATGCTTGGTTCGGGGATAAAAGCTCGTAAAAAACGTAAAGTACAGCAGTTTAAAAGAAAGTGTGTAAGACGTAACAAAGTATATAAGAAAACTAAATTAACAAAGAAGAAGAAGAAACGTAAAACTAAAACAAAACATGCTACGCGTGATATATTTGTATAATGTCTAAAATTTATGTAAATTCAGCATTTATTTTTTTGAGGAACCTCCTGTGCAAACTAGCGTAAATCGTTATTCGATAATTGAGTTAGAATCGCAAAATGTAATTTCTTACAATTCACCTATTGTTTTTCACTATAAAGGAAAGGCTGATGCGTATATTGATGCTTCTCAAATAGAACTATATTTATGGTGTAAAATTATCGCACACGATGGTAAAGAGTTAACCGATGCAGACAAAATCACTCTGGTTAACAACCCTTTAAATCCACTTTTTCAACAAATAGAAGTAGTTTTAAATAATGTAACTGTTACTCCACCGCAACCCGGTTATTCTTATAAAACGCATATAGAACAATTATTAAACTATTCACCCGATTCGCAAAATTCAAGGCTTGAGGCTTCTCTTTGGAAAAAAGATACGGCAGGTGCCTTTGATTCCTGGGATAATAATGAAGATTTAAAATGGCGTATTGAACACACTAAAGGTAGTAAAGAATTTGAATTAATGGGTCGATTATCATGTTCATTATTTTCACTAGATAAATATATTCCTAACAATATTGATATGACAATAAAGCTAACTCCGTCTACTCCCGATTTTCATCTCATGTCAGTCGGAGACATTAAAGGAAAGACTGTAATTACGAACGCCACCCTTAACGTGACATGTATTTTTCCTTCTGCTTCCATGTTAGCACATCAAAATTTACTCTCTACACTTAACGGTAAAATAATACTAGACGAGGTAGATGTGCAACCATTTAACATTCCTAAAGGAACCATAAGTAAAAAGTTTCACGATATATTAGTACGTAAAGCACCTCGCAGAATTACAATAGGATTCGTGTCGGATGCTGCTTACAGCGGTAACTTTTTAAAAAACCCTTATAATTTGTTACATTTAAATTTAAATTTTTCAACCTTTTGTAAACGAGCAGCCGTTTCCTACACATCCTCTAACTCCCAATTTCTCAAGTACCGTATACGTAAAATGTTTTAATTCTCCCGTAGAGGCTTTAGATTTAAATCCTGAAGATAAATGACACACTATATCAAAAAACGATTATGCCAATGGATCCACATTTCTCGTTTTTGATTTAACACCGGATAAGAGCGCTAACGAAACCCACGTTTCTGGTTTACATCACGGCAATGTTTCAATAAACGTAAGTTTTACAACAGCTTTAACGCAAGCAGCTTGCATGATTGTTCTATCAGAATATCAACGCGTATTAGAATTTGACGTGAACAGATCAATTTATGTAACATGAATACCGAACACATACGTAAATATTTAACAAACAATGTTCATAGTGAACCGTACTTTATAGACGTTTTTGCATGTGACCAATTGCCTAATCGTGTACAAAAACAATTTCCAATTATATTAGTAGCCTACACGGATCCTATCAGCAAACCTGGTAAACACTGGATCGGTATCTTTATTTTAAAATGTGGAAAAGGAGAATCTTTTGATAGTTTCGGAATACCTCCGCTTTTTCACTACTTTATACGTTTTAAGACGTAATTGTGGCAATAATTGGAGCTGCACTGGTCGAAGATTACAAAGCTCCATTAGCTCCACATGTGGACATTACGTAATCGCTTACGCTGTGCATCGTTGGTGTAATTTACCACTTCAAAACTTTTACTCAAATTTTAGAATAACCGATTTCAAATATAACGACAATCTTATTATAAAGACTTACAAAGATGTATGCTTTCGTAACAAATGTAAAAACCCATCACGTCTGCTGCAGACCTGTACATCATTAATATAAAGGTATGTGTACTATTTATTAAGTCTTTACTTTACATTTGGAAATAAACACACAAACATGTCTGCAGGAACAGGATTTATTTATTTTAACTTTTTTTGTAGACAATGAACTTGAATATGTGATTAAAGAACTTTCTATATGCAGTGTAGATCGTGAAGTGCAAACTTGGATCTTTAAACCACCTCATGAACACCATTTATTATCAGAGAAAATTATTTCTACCAATAACAAAATTAGTTCAAAAATTCACGGTTTAAAATGGTACGACGGTGATGTTAATTACGATCAACTTTCTGCCATTCTTACTAGAAACCTTAATCTTTTACAGTTCTTTTTACTAAAGGAGAGCAAAAAGGAGAATTTCTACGTAAAATTACCAATAAAACCATAATTAACATTCAAGAATTAGAGTTTAATGACGAATCGTTAGTAACGTTTAATAACCCATCTTGCATGCATCCTTGTCACAAAATACAAACTCTAAATTGTGCTCAAAGAAAGGTGTTAAATATTGCCAAATGGTACTCCCATATCGTAAATAAAAGAAATGCCTACACGTGTGATCCAAGACCCAACGATTCACGTTTGCCTCACGAATTAAAACATGAATCAGCGTTAAACTGCATTCCTTATAACGTGTATATTAATCATCTCTTGTAGAACATACCTTGTGACTACCTAAAGCGGTGTAATATTCAGGTCGTACCGTAGTGCACTTCGTCTCTTCACGATGCCCTCAACAGATATAAGGTACGTATATTACACTTATACTCGTCGTCAGATTGGACGAGCGGTCTAAGGCGTTAGATTTAAGCTTTAATTCTCTGAAAAGATAGCGTGGGTTCGAATCCCCCATCTGACAGACATTTTTTTCTTTTTTCTAGTGTACCGGAACCTAAGAAGATATAAATGGAAGAGGAAATTAAAGTCATCGTCATTAATAGGTGTTGGAAGTGCTGTGTACTTCTTAGATCGCGCACAAAAAATTTCTTTGTGTGGGATTTGCTTCGCAATCTCCTTACGAGCTGTGCATCATTATCGCTAAATGTGGAGAGGACCGTGGTATTGTACTCAACAACTTGTCAGATTGGAAAAATATAATCACATGTGTTTCCCTTATTGATAAGAACCCAAAAAAGGAAGCAATAAAATGGGATTTAAACCTTAATGAAGAAATAAAATTAGACGTGAAACACGTACTTGGTACTCCTAACATTATATTAAAACAATATCAAGACGACGACTCCGTTAACATCTCATTAATTGAAGAGGAGTGGAAAAATTTAATTAAACTATCCGATAGTCAACGACATTTTTTATCATCGTTTAAAAGAGGTTACAGAAGTAGGAAATTTAATTATAACTTACGATAAATACTTGCACAACGTGGAAGGCAACATGGAAACTATGACGTATTCTAAATATACGTAATATATCTTATGTGCCACTCCTAAAGACTATTACGAAATTCAGTTTTACTTACATAATCAACTCGCAACTGCACATGATCACGCAGAAAAGGCATGAGCGTCACGTGTTTATCAATCATTGCCCAGCTGTATGCTATTAACATGGTCGCACCACTTGCAACTACAAACAACGTGATCACCGTATGTGTATCACTCCTCATGCAGTTGAAGGTTATCAATTGAACTACGTCATTAAGATACTGATATATATATATATACTGTGCATTTATCTGTTATAGTCACAGTGCTTCTGGTTAGTGCTACAAAACACCAACAAAATAGTCATTATCATCATGGCCAGTAACAGCAACAGTAGCAGCAGCAGCAAGAACAGCAACAACAACAACGGCAGGGACATGTCAATCCTTCTTAACAACATTGGACTCTGCTCCCACGGTGGAAAGAAACCAATAACAGCCAGGGAACTAGATGAAGGTAAGCGATACCTAATTCAATCCCTGGTCGCTACAAAGACAAAATGGGGCCAAAAGATCATTGCTACCATTGGAGATAGGGAATTACTATTACCCCAAAGATTTGATTCCTTAACGGCCGACCAATTACGTCAAATTAATACGGAAAAGTTTTATCTTCAGTACAACGGTGAAGAGGCTCTTGCAAACAACAAAACACGTCATCTTTACAGTTCTGAACGAGGAATAAAAAATAAACTTTATCATCTAACGTCGTCGTTGTTGTTGTTATTCAGTATATATACGAGGTAAAAACTTAACTTTCCATTAGTTCTCTAAGATGTTCTGTCCACACGGAATGTGTAAGCATAATCGTACGCAATGTGAGTGCAGCAAATGTTACCACGGTCCTGCACAGTGTGTGGGACCTGACAGTGCAATGAAAGCAGCAGTACAAAAACTAAAACGTCGTCATACTTTACATGACGTAACTATAACAAAAAAACTTAAATTTAACAACCGCACACCAAACTCTGTAGCGCAGTCAGTTAGCAGAAGCGCCAAGTTTCACAACATGGACCTTGTATCGGACCCTGTCAACGTTGGACACAATGTGTGGACCCTGCTTGTGTTTAACGTCACCAATCTGGTGAACACGCACGGTAACTATGCAAACTCAGATTTTAAAATTATGTCAATGAGAATCGATTCACATTCTTCTAAAGAAAAATCAGTGGTTATACATCTAACGTCAACCGATTCTTCTTTACCACTTAACGCTGATGTATTGCACATTGCGTTTAGAAGTATATTAATAAACGCCGGTGAAAGAGATTCCGCAAGGCTAACAATCACCGCAGAAAACTCAAACACACCTACATTAGATCAGTGCATTACTCAGCGCGGATCATTCAACATTCTCCAGTGTAACAAACATGGGTGCAGCAATTTCCTGGTGGGCGCTTTGTATGTGCCTAAAGCAACCAGCGACGTAAGTACTAACTTTTTTCACTTTGCATTTACATGCGTTACCAGCACATTAAATAAACAGTTACGCTGTATCGTATTTGACGATTTCGATAGCGAAGGTTCAGAAACTGAAGAAAGTGAGTCCGAATTTGAAAGCAACAGCAACCTCAACGTAGCATCACTTCTCAGTAACGATACGGGTGCCTCAACCTCCAAATCCGCCGACATCAATAAGTCGGGCGATAACACCTCAGCAACAGCCACTACCAGCAGCAGTAGCAACAGCAGCGGCAACGATGACGATAACTTCATTCCCTCATAAGGGTAGTCGTGCATCAAGCTAGTTCTAATAGCTAAAAAATAAACTAAATACTTCTCTCATAAAGTAACGGTATATACAATGCATAGCAGAAAGTTTAAACTATTGTCCACTATATATACTTTGTTTAAAAACTACTATGTCACAAATAATGCTATGGTATTTATATTGTATTCACAAAAACAAAAGGGTTTAACTAACTATTGTACAATTATATCTACTTTGTTTTAAAGTATTGTTTCACAAACAAAACTTATTGTATCGTTTGTATTGTATTCAAAACAAAAAAGTGTTAACAAAATAGTGTACATTATCCATACTATGTTTGCTAAAACAGCTATATTGCAAACATATCTACTGTAACATCTATACTATATTCACAAAACAAATAGTTCAACATAAATATTTGTGGATTACACATACTCTGTTTATTAAAAAAGACTGTATCACAAACATGTCAAGTGTAACAAATCTATATTGTATTCTCAGAAAAAATAAATAAAAAACAATGTGCTCCTTGGGAGCTGGACGAAAACCAGAGTCCCGCATTGGCAACAGCGGAAAATTTTAAAGGTTATCAACGTGATCGTCTTCACGGTCGCTTGCAACGCCAACCTTGACGTTATCGCAAACGATAAGAGGTTCAAAACATCATTAACCTCTTATCGCAAGCGATAACACCAAGGTAAACGGTGCAACCAACCGTGAAGACAATGACGTCTTTAACCTTTGACCTTTCACTGGCGCCAATGTGGACTTTGACCGTCTGGCTCCCGAGGGATACACACTACTGGCATTGATCGTATACAGGGTGAATCACCTAAAACGTGCACCGCAAATATTTCGGAAATCGAAAGTGCTATTAATGTGCAGTTTATGTTTATGAACCCTACACCTATTTTATCGGTATTATGTACGAAATTAAATATTACAGGTGATGTGTAAACGCAGCCTTACAATTTAGAGTACATTAATTTCAACAAAAGAACAGACCCCTCTTGTACTCCATTAGCAGAAGTATGAATTTGATTTACCGAACCCTAATTAAATATTAATCTTGTGACAGCTTAAACGTGCCTGATCCTCCTCCCCATAATCAAAACATGTTTAAGAACCTATCCCCTCTTATAATCGATACAATTTTAAGAGTATATTCATTTCAAAAAAGAACAGACCCCACCCTCCTCTGCAGAATGGATTTGATTTACCGAAGGCTAATTAAATATTAATGTTGTGACGCCTTACATGTGCCGTCTACTCCAAATCAAAACCTGTAGAATCCATCCCCTACTTACAAACGAAACAATTTCCCATTAAATATTCAAGATTTTAAATAGAGACACCATCACTTTCCTGGTATTTGATGCACCCGCGAGTTATACTCTCGTCTTAAGCACCCCTGCAAGACACGTTTATACCCCCGAGATGTGGAAACCGGACCTCACTAGCAGATTATGATGGTCATTTCACTTTTAAAGGCATTCGGAGACTTGGGTTTTTTTGCAGTAATGGCGCGGGATTTCCAAACAGCTGACTTTGTTTTCAGGAACAAGATAACATCTCAACACCCGTGAATGCTACGGGGAGGTATAATATCACAGAGAAGACTGACACGTGACTCGAGAGGATAGGATCGAACTCTGATCAGTAATATGTAATACTGATTGATAATAAAATTGAGTGTGGAATTAAAAAACATTGAACGCCACCGGGAACTGAACCGCGAACTCTACCGATACAAATGCTTTATGAATAGAGAAACGTAGGTGCATATTGCATGTATTTCTATAGACAAAAATATAATGTTACACTCACATGAGTTTCTCTCTCTCGGGCAGTGTCTCTCCCCGAGATCGTTAACCGGCTACCGCATAGAGTATTTGTGGAAGAAAAAATCTAATGTATTACACTCACATGGCATTTTCCACAAACGCATATTCCTACGTCCACAACATAAAAGCTATTTTTCATTTGAGAAAGTATATAAGTACTGCAAAAATGTAAATAACATGGGCCTGGGGGCTTTAAAACATACATTTTCGGACACTCGAGGTAAAATACGGGGACCTTGAAAACAAGTATTTCCAGTGAAATAAGACGTTGCGGAAGGATGATTTTCGCGGGGTTCTCCATAGAAAAATGTAATGTATTACACTCACATAGCTTTCTCTACTCTTTTTCTACAAGCGCTTATTCATATGTCCACGATATAAAAACGTATTCCCTTTGAGAGAATACAAGTATTATAAAACTGTATATAACGTGGGGCCTGAGGAATTTAAAACATACATTTTTGGACACTCGAGGTAAAATGCTTGCAACCTTCAAAACATGTATTTATTCTGGAATAAGGTGTTGCAGAAAGGGACATTAACATGGAAACTTCTTGGGGAACTTAAAGTATCTGATCCCGAAAGTCGTATTGGACACCCTATCGGGAATTTGAACCACGGACACCTCAATTACAAATTTGATACGTACTCGTTTTTATAACTTGTTCTAAAAATATATGACGGTCTTCGAGAAGTGAAATCATACATCCTGAAGGACCATATTCACCGGAAAGACCTCTCCGCACATTCCATTAAACGTCTTTATTGTATACCAGACAATGCGATACCCTGAATGTCAATAAAAAGTATCTCGAGTGCTTACACTTGAGTGAACATTTTGGTAACGGAATAATGAACAGTGAATTTTAGTCTTATTTGATGTCTATTAAAGCATTCACGCCTAAATAAACATTAGTAATACACGTTTTCAAACAATGGTCTAGCGTTCTATACACGCGCTGGGTGGATTTTCCCTACCGTCACATACCTTTCCTTATGCATGACTGGAAAAACCCTAACTTGTTTAGACGTGTTTATTTATGAAATTTACTCCATGCGGGGCTACTTTCCCCAACATGACTCCTTAGAAAGAATGTTTCCACTCGATAGAGGTGGAGTAACCAATCAGATCAATTTATTTTATATCATCATGCATGCAATGTTTTATTTTCACTCTGTCTTGCGAGAACTCGTCCAGTTAATTACTGTTCTTTTGTTTTACAACACTCTGCAAAATTCTTTGTGCTACACTTCATCAAACACCATGTCTGATAAGTTGTAAAAAGCATTTCATTCACTTTAAATGTTAACTCTCTGCATGTAACTTATAAGTATGTCACTTCTTGTGTCTTGTGAGCCATTTACCTAAAAATGGTTGAACATTCTACAGTTAATAGCTAATTGTGTGAATTTCATTTTCTCTAATGCAAAGAGATTAGTTAAGTATAGATTTTAAGCAAACTATGTATTCCTTTTATGCAAACTTATTATTCTATGTGGTTAAGTACGAGATCTTTAGCGGGTTAATTTTGTTAATTTCTAAAGATGAATGCAATTATTTTAATACTTTCCTAAATTTTTGTATTTTTTAGAATATTACAAAAAGTCTATTGTGCGAATTTCATTTTCCCTAATGCTCTAATTTAATGAAAACTTTCAGGCTGTTTTCATTAGGTTAAAAGAGATATTTCCATGACCGTGTTGAATATTAAGCGTTCTTTACATGCAATAGAAACTTTTCCCGAGTTAAATATACCGACATTTCGAGTATGTAAGCTATTCACAATAAAAATAAATTAACTTAATAATATAGCTTGTTTTTAAATAAAATCTAAGGTGTAAATTACTTATGCCTTCAGCATTCGGGTCTGGTAATCTATCAGCAGCTTATAAGAAGCTCCAGCAAGATACTTATCGCCATCTGCTGGAAGAGTCTGTAAATAGCGAAATTCAGGCTCCTTTCCGGGCTATATATAATATCCGGACACCTACAATGGAGGAGGCGTTTCGATCCTCAAGTATATTAGAAGGTTAGGGCTTGAACGATAAGAATTCATATTGGCATATTCTACACATGCTGTTATTATTATTATAATTCCAGGAAGCGGCCTTTATTCCGGTGCAGGGATGAGGCAAATCGTGACCGCTGTAGCACCTGTCTACAACACGTCTGCTACACCACCTGCATCCAATGCTATTCAGGCATCCAGTCATCAGGGATAGGACCCTGCCTCATACATGCAGCAACCAACGAATGTTAAGAATTCTTCAGTGTTTTATAAAATTAATGTAAGAATTCATATTAACATCTTCTACACTAGCTGTTATTATTACTATTATTATTAATATTCATATTATTCCAGGAGATATTCTGATGAGTGAGGGATGCTCGGGACAGTCCATGGATATTGCAACACCAAGCTCCTCATCGCACGACATTACTGCTGAATCTGTAGCCGCTGCACCGTCAACCTACGCATCGCACGCACGACATGACTACTGAACCCGTAGCTGCTGCACCGTCAACCTACGCATCGCACGCACGACATGACTACTGAACCCGTAGCTGCTGCACCGTCATCCTCCTCATCACCCAACATGATGACTGAATCACCTTACGGCGTTATGGATTCAAAACCGCTGAGTGGAAAGAGGAGACAGACATCAGACGGGAGCGAACCACTCATCATTAAAAGGCGAAGGTTAGTGCTAGCAGTTGTCAGGGTCTGGAATGTAAGGCCATTGAGTCGCCATTCAAGGGATGTATTTTTAACAATAGGATAGAAAATACTTTAGAAATACTCGATCCCAGAGTCTTTTTAAAGGAGTGCAACGGTGTTATAATTAAAGAGGTGGAATACGTCTTGCGGAAAAGCAGGTCTAGATTGAAAATGAATTGTTCCCTGGAACTTTCATATTTAATCCATAAATCTGCTGAAGAGACGGTAGTTTCTTCCTTCCTTAATTATAAGACCTTGTTGATAGTTCCATCAAGAGACCTGAATCAGATCTTCTCTTCAGTTGCGGGGGACATTTTGGAAAACATTTCTAAATTTGAGGGGGCTGCCTCGTCGAAATCATTGATTTCCGTACTTGGGCTGGTGATGAGCTCTATACACTATTACACTCTACATACGGGGTCATGTATCCCAATACCCAAGAAAATTATGGATTCCAAAGCAGTCATCACTGTCCACAAAGCACGACACCACCAAATGGGCGATACAAGAAACTGCTTACAACATTGAAGAACAAAAACAAATATGTATGTTTTGCACTACAGGGTAAGGCTGCAGTGTATCGAACAGGGCGTAACCGTGAGATATATTCACAGAGTGGTGTCGTGCGACCAGTAGATCTGGTTAAAGACTATATTAACACGAACACAGAGAAGAGAACCCAAGAAAAATCCAAATTCGGGCAAACTCTTTGGGAAGAGATTAGTAACGCACTATATGGAAAATGTACTGAGAATGTACGGAAATACACGGATATTTAAAGTAGTCAGTAAATGGAAACAAGCAAAGAAGTTGACAGCACACAGTACATATCTACGAACAATAATATTTGAAGACAATCTTGTAGGCATCGACCTGGCCAAGGAGGAGGTACGTATGAATAAGCCAATCTACATCGGACATGCAATTTTAGACCTTTCCAAACTTATAATGTATGATTTTTTTACAATGTCATGAAACAAAATTTGAAAGACTTGCTGCTGAACTACATGGATGAAGACTCACTCATGTTTGAAACGAGTTCTGATATCTATGAATTCATCAGGAAGAACCCACAATATTTCAATATATCAATTGTTGAAAAGGGCATATATATGACATACAGCAAGCCTATAAGACAAAAATTGGCTTGTTCAAGGACGAATAGGACAGTGTGGCTATGGAAGAGTATGTCGCTATCAGGGCAAAATTGTACGCATACAGATACAAAGACCAAACCGTAAAGAAAGCAAATGGAATCACCAGGACGGGTATGGAGACAATAGATTTGGGTCATTATTTTGAATCCTTGAGAGGTCATAGCATGAAAATTTACTCAGTTAAAAAAGCTTTTCGGAGTAAAAACCACAAAATTTCAACTACTGAAGCAAACAAACTGGCGTTAAACGGGGCTGACGACAAGAGGAAGCTGATAGAAGGATCCTATAATACTCTAGCCCGCGGTCATTATTCCCTCAGGCCTGACGATTGGTAGTGCCTAACCTTGTAAAAAATTTAAATAATGTATATATTGTGTGTAAATGGATTTCAAATGCGTCATGGTTTTTTATGTAACATTCCCTCTGATTTTTAATGTTATTGGTTTTAATAATGTATATTCATTTCAAAATATGATAGTTTCTTATGTAGCACTTGCCCCTCTGCTTTCAAATGTGATTGCTTTATTATTGGACATAGTTTTTAATGCTGCATATTCATTTCAAAATGTGGGGTTATTTTTTGTTAATAGGTTGTAATATTTTTTCCCTCTAGTCGAATTTTAGTATTGTATATGGGCTTCAAATATGAGCGTTTTATAAATATCTATATTTTTCCCTCAAAATAATACGAAATGAGTTTAAATAAAACACACTAATGATTTTACAGTTAGAAACACTAGTCGTTATTAATTCTTAATACATAACATCAAATTGTTTTTATCAATCCATTCAGTATCTGCAAAACCATAACACTTTACAAAAACTTTGTTTCCACGTTTACGTAAAACATTTTCTACTAAATACGCCTTAGGATTGTTAGACTTTTTTAGTTCGTGTCCATAGAAGGCACCTTTTATCACATCACCATTCCTATCCTTTAGCATGCATGCTGTAGACTTGGTACGATTCATACGAAATACTTTGAAGATTTCAACACTTCAGTCAGATTCAAAACTCTTTTTAAAATGTCCCTTATGTTCAGATATCCTGATATAATCACCATCACTGAACTTCCTTGCAGTCTTCTGCTCTTTTCGTTCTTGATTATAATTATACACTGTCAGAAAAAGATCGTTGTTTTTCACTTCATTAGGCTCCATGCGGATAGTTGAATGAAAAGTATCACTGTATTTTGTAATGATCCAAGGTAATAGGTCTAACCACTTGTATGACCTTTGGGCTAAAAACTCTCGGTACATCATATTCTTCAAGGTTCAAATTAAACGCTCAACAGCTGCAGATTTCACATTGCTATAGGTCTGTGGTGGTTAATATTATGCTTTCACATTATTTTTTGAAGAACTTGTTATAAAATTCTTTCCCGCTGTCACTTTGAGTATTCCAGGGTGGCACCTCCAACTCTTGAAGTATATCTTCCATAGTCTGTGCAACATTAACTCCGCCTTTGTCCTTTAAAGGTTTTGCATATGCCATTTTAGAGTAAACGTTGATTGCGATCAAGATCTATTTGAAATGTTTGTTCCTTCTTGCATAAGGTATCACTTCATACAAGTCAATTTGTATAAAATCATTGAGACCTCTGCTAATAATTTTGGTTCGTAAAAAGTTCCTTCTCGCTGGACCGTGAAGCTTTCTGGCGATATTCTGTTTGGCGGTCATGCCATAGCTTTAGCTGCTTTAAACTCTCGGATGATTTCCTCAATCTATTGAGTGTATCTACTATTACCAGCGTCCCTCGATGCAATAAGTAGTCTCAGTCTGTTCACAAATGTGTTGGGATTTCTCAAGAAAACGTAGTCAACCTCCCTATCTGGCTTATGCTCCCTACATAGCGGTCCTATACTTGAATTTGTATTGGGCAGAGAACGTATTATATTCTTGTCCGTATACGATTTACCAGATCTCAAACAAACATGCCTGTGCAGCCACTTCTACGAAGAAAAGTGCTTTTCAGATTCTTAGCGTACGTGACCAAGTCTTCACTGATGTATGCAGACATCTGGGGTAATCGCTTAAAGCCGAGCTCCTTCAAACCGCTTACAGACTCATAAGTTTCATCGCCTATCATTATTTGATTATTTATAAAATTAACATGTTTATTTACAAGCATATAATCACCACCCTCATATCTCACACAGTACAATGTATCAATACGATCCTTGTCTTTTGAGCGAACTTGTTGAAGGTAAGTAGAAATACTTGTAGAATCGTCATCCTAATTCTTGCCGTCCTCTCAGGCAATTCCCGATGATTATCCAAAGTATCCTTGAGGGGTCTGGTTACGTCTTCAAATCTTTGGACATTACATGCTACGTCTCAAACTTGAGACCTTTTAGAGTTCTCGGTTTTTCTTTTACAGCCTAGGTATGTCTAGCTACTATCCATCTTACAAATGATGTGAATATAGATGATTACCCTCAATTTATAGTTTTCGTCCAACTTGAGTTCTCAATGTATCGATAGCTGTAGCTAACATACCATCAAAGTTCTCAGTTGTTCGGTTTCTTTCTTATGTTCCTGTGTGTGTCTTGAAAGGCTCAGAAGAGATTGCCTTACTAGCGTACTGGCTTCTGACCGATTCTTCTACGCTTGCCATTTGCTGCATATCATTGTAGTGGGTATCCATCATCATGTTTACATTTTCCTCTAATATCTTAAATTTATCATTGGGGGAATCAGTTTTGAGAGTATTCAAAGCCTCTGGCATTAACTGTTTGACTGTATCCTATAGACCTGAAACTAGTCTCATTGTTAACTTTTCTAAATAATTCATCTTCTGATTACATGAATTCTGAAGATTAGTTTTCGCCCTATCAAGCTCCGCGGTAGGTTCTTTAATAGAGTCCACTAGAGAATCCATCCTGTCTTTTGTAGAAGATGTTAGAGTATCTACTTTATCCGTAGTTTTATTCAAATTTGCTGTAATGTCTTGCAGCTTCGTACCTATTTGCGTCTCAATTTCCTTTGGTATGTATTTGTGTAACTACTGTATGTAGCTGTTTAGGGTACTCAAAGTCTCAGTCTTTAACTAATGGATTGCTCCGTTCAGACTGTAAATTTGTCTAATACTTAATTTTCCCAAAGTATTAATTTTCTCATTACACATATTTTGGATGACTGTTTTCTGTCTTTCAGGTACCTCTGCCAGTGGTTTAATAGAGGCCATTATGGAATCTGACCTTTCTTTTGTTGAAACTTTTAAATCAACTACTTGCTCCGTAGTTTTGTTCAAAATTGCGTTGAATTCTTGCAGTTTCTTGTCTATTTGCATTCCGAATTCCTTTGGCAAGTATCTGTTTAACTGCTGTCGCGTCTCGTTTCATTTCCTAATGCTTATACCGCTAGCATATTTTTTATTTACAGCATCCCCAGCTCCAACAGGATCTGCGATATCAATGATTCTTTTAGTGTCGAATATAATGTTACCATTATCATCTGTCGGCTGCGTCCGTGAATTGTCATATCTTATGATGAACTTTTATTCGCGACATTTTATCGTCAACTGGATATGGCAATACTTTCAATCTATCTTTGTCAATCACAACGCTATTTTCCGGATCTCTCTTGAGAATATATCTTGAAATCAATTCATCGATCATAGTCTTAGCCATAACCTCAACTTTTTAGCAGCTTGCGGAGAGAAATCGTGCATCATAATTTTGAGAGCGTCCACATAATTCTTATTTGATGCATTATGATTATGTTCAGTATCGTGAACATTGTACAATCTCTTATTCTTGAATTGGTAGTTTCCTTTGGAATTTCTATTTGTGATAAAACGATCAAGCACTCTTCTAACTGGAGCAGTTCTCTGGGAACTGAACCTGTCAATGCTCGTGCTTAATTAAAAATGACGATTATCTTTTTTATCAAGCTTAATATATACGTCAAACCATTCCTATATCGCCCATCATTCATGTGAAATGCAGGAACTATCACAACAGGGTATCTTCCTTTTGATGCACTCTCCCAAACACTCTCACACGGGTCTTTAAATTCATTGTAGGTCATGTCAGTATTTACATATTTTCATAAATATGCTTCAAGTTTAAATTATCTAGCCTGAGGAGTATAATCGTGTTTGTATTATAGCGAATTAAATTAAATTTGGAACTTAAGCATAGGATTGCGCTAGATATACAGAGTCCGCATTTCGATGTCCACCCATACGTCTTCCCCTGCTTTTCAGTAATGATGTCATCAAACATAAAGATTGAATTTTCTTTGGCTTCAGAAGGATACAAAGCTATTTCTAAGCTGTCGAAAGTGTACAGTTCTTTACCGTTGATATTTCCAAGTACTTTAATTAGGTATTGATATTTTGGCCGATAGAAAGATTTTGAATAAATATACAAGTTTCCAAGCGTAGTCCATTCTCGGGGAGTAGCATATTGGGTACTACATATGCTTTCCCTGCACCGGAACTCCTTAAAATAAGAGCTCTGAATTAGATGGAAATAGTTTGCCATGACGATCGCATCTAAAGTCGCTTTCAAAGTGTAATACCTGGATAGGTAGAGAGTAGTACTACTTAACAAGTTCCATGTTAACAAATACGTTATAGAAGTATAAACGCTGACTGTATTCATATTATTGAGTGCAAACTAGATAAATAATTGGATTCACTTTATGCGTGTGGTTACGTTTCGGTTAGGATACATTAGACATAAAAGAAAATGTACAAAGGGGCAAATGCCTGCACTTGATTAGTATATCATGAGAGCTAAGAGAGGGAGGTCGTTGCAGTATAACCGCGGCTCTGGAGTTATCAACTCAATAATTAATTCACGCCCCTTTAAAGTGCACTTGCCCGGATATAGATATTCCGGTCCAGGCACTAAATTGGAAAATTATCTGCAAACAGGAGACCCGGGAACTAACCAATTAGACGAAGCTTGTAAGCAGCACGATATCGCATACGCTGAGCATAAGGGTAGTGCTTAAAGACAATTGGCAGACAAGATTCTTGCAGAGAAGGCCTGGAAGCGCGTACAGTCATCAGATTTAACTTTGAGTGAAAGGATAACGGCGAGGATAATAACTGCAATCATGAAGGGGAAGGTTGTAGTGGGAGCGATAAGATAAAGAAGCGGAAGAACAAGAGAGATGGGTTTTCACCATTGATTCCTAGCATTGCTGCTTTAGGCGCTGCAGCTGTTGGCGCTGCTCAGATAGCCCCTGCGGTCAATAAAAAAGGCTGCTGATAGGCAATTTGCAGAAGTTGCGAGGCATAATAAGCAGATGGAGGCCAGAGGAAAGGAACTCCGAAAGGGAGATGTAAGAAGAGGAATAAAGGAGGATTTTTACCAGAGATGCCACTGATGTCGTTTTTAGCCGCTACATTTACATCGCCAGGAAATTAACAAATAAAGCATGTAAAGGCAGGGATTTAAAACACAAGCGGAAAAAAATGTGGAAGAGGATTGCACATATACCGGACGTAGCTCTCAGTAACGTAGATATAGAATTTTATGCTAAACGTCTAAACATTCGTTATTTTAGAGGAGTATATATGACTGACAAACTGCATTTAACCCTTTGCTGCGCATAGAGTATTAGCTGGTTGTTCTCCAAGCAGAATTGTGTTCATTTAAATTCTGAGCTGCTACTATAAGTGACCTATATGCACGCATAATTATATCTTTTAGTAGCTAAATTAAATTGATTAATTAATAACTCATTTAAAATTGGTTTGAAGTAAATAAGATTAAATACTATATCACTAATTTATAACTGCAAACATCAACCCCTTTGTAGAAAAACAACACTTATATACATGCACTCCTTTGAAATGCATCTTTATAACTCCGCAATATCAATGGGAATGGAATTCGTTACTTTAGGATATTAAAAACCGGAAGAAAATCTGTTATACTTAAGTAAAATAAATAGAATAATTTCTGCAAAACTATTATGGTACTCACCCTTAAAATGTTTACATCCCTGTCATTATTTCAGCGAGGATATTGCAGCATGTCCATAACATGTTAGCTAGGCTATTCTCTTGCACCATACAAGTGTTATATATACACTTAAGATTATTAATGGTTTCGTATGTACACCCTTGTATTAGTTTTTAATTTCCACCCAATTTGCCTCATGATAATTGAGGAAGCACGCAATTCTACACAAGCCAATGTCACACTGTCTGCTATTGTATTGTGACTGTATGCCTCGACCTGATGTTGCTTTCCTTTTCTTCACTATGCACTGAGCACACGATTTCACCCGGCCTTGAATTTTTACGAGGGTGTGAACAGAACTTGGTGCAGGAGTAGTAGAAGGTAGGCTACGCTGAAATCCCGCTCACTTACGTGACATGAAATCTGCGATTAACTGTTGCACTAAACTTTGCCCGTAGTAAAGAAGCCTATTGCCATGAGCTGTAGAAGTAGGTCTGTTCGAAATGTCGTGTATAATAAAACTATTAAAGATAGCAACATTCACTACGAAATGGAACAGGTATTTCCACCATTTTTGAGGAAAGGCCGACTCCGCAATATTCCCTCCTTTGGTCTGCCTGATCAATCCCTGCTATATTACGAGTTTGTAGATAATAAAAGAACGTCCCTGTTATCAAGCCAAACAACCGCAGTTACACCTTCATGTTGCTGTTTGCGAGATTCGCCCTTTACAATTTCAGTTGTTTTGGCTTTGAAAATTGTTTTGGCCAGTCTTTCCTTCCAGCACCAGTTGTACCACACGCATACATTTTCCTGTTCAAAAGTAATTTCATTAGCCTCGTGGAAGTAAGATGCAAAGATGCTGCGCAGGATTAGTACAAAATACTGAATGCATGTATCCATTGCATGATTATGTATTACATTCAGACAAACGTCTCGATACAAAGACCTCGACTTTGTGGATATCACTAAGATGATCATCTTCCATACGATTTCCTCTGAAAAAATAAAGTGGGTTTCAAATTAGATTTCATTTAACGCTTATGCAATATATTACTGTTTTATAGAAAATCACGTCTCCTCTATGATAAACCGCACAGTTCTCTGTAATCACATCCATTGTAGTCATCCGATCATGATACGACGGTTGAGTACACAATATTGTATGCATTAAACCATTGCATGTTTCGGTATGGAAGTACACGTAAGGATAATAATCTTCACCACACTCGCTCCAATAATCATGTAAATATGATACATGAGCAGCGTTATCACCTGTCACTTCGAATATCCCTAAACGCAGACACCTCAAAAAACAAACGCTCGCGAGGAGAGGGACTGCTGCATATATAGAACAGTATATTTACACTCATAAACCTGTTAATGACGTCACGCAGCGGGTGTGGAAGGGATGGAATGCAGGTTGAGACCTGTTATTCACATCTCCGGCAGAAAGAAGCCGGCTGGCGGTTTTCGATTACAAGGGAAGGCGTTGGTAAGTAGGGTTTAACACCTTTTATCGACGCCACAGACTGGAGCAGGGTTAGTTTGCAGGTCGGAACTTGTTAGTGACGTCACGCAGCAGTTGTGGAGCGGGTGCAATGTAAATCGAGACTTGCTATTTCCATAATCGCCAGACGGAAGCCCGCTGGCGGTTTTCGATTACAAGGGGAAGGGTTGCTAGACAGGTTAAGACCAATGAATTGTGATAGTTATACGTATGCTAACATACATATATGGTAACAACCAGGGGCGCGAATCAATTAATATACAGTTAAATATATTAATCAATCAAATACACGTGGCGGAGGTACCACTTCCTTGAACTCGGAGGAGAGATAGAGTTTTAGAAAAAGATTTGTGTGGGCGCGCGTGCTTGCGGGGGTGACCGGGCTACTTTATCGGCATCAACCTTTTATGCCGTATAAAAGCATTTAATAGGAAGAACTGTATTAATCGATCAATGGCACGCGTCCAGCCATTTTGGGTACGTGATACCGGGAATCCAAGCCATTAGAGGGCGATATAGCGTTTTTAGCGGTTTGAGACTTTGAAGTCAAAGAGGCGAGATGGTGTTACACATGGACGATCGCTATCTAATTGATTGGCAAGCACTTAGAGATACAGTCTATTTCGGAAGAAAGCCACCTCAAAGACGACGTGTCAAAAGTATTTAAAGGCTCAAGAGTAGGTTAATATACACTTACTTATATTAATCAATCTATGTGAACGGCTATTTAGAGCTTTAGCGGCGAAGGAGGGCCTTCATCCACACAAAGGAGTGTTAGGGAGGTCTTCCTGTGGCGAGAAAATACCGACAAAGGTTGTCAAAGCATGTGTAAACACATATAATTTCACGCTCGATTAAACTAATTGGATTACATGGTCAATTAATTTTAGGCGCCTTTGTGACCCAAATTTCTTCCATCTATTTAGCGGGACAGCAGCTGGCAGACCTAGAAGGGGGACGGAGGACCCTATTCGAGGCACACGAGCATTAATTTAGGGGAAAGACTCGGCAAATCCCAGTTCTAGAGAGCGGCAAATGCTTTGGCCGCGGCTTCAGTCCTTTGAAGTCAATAAAGTGAGATAATTTTACACACCTGTCAACCCTTATAAAACCCTTGTTAAACCAATCTCATCCCATGTCAATCAAATTTGACATCTACATGACAGTTCCTTTGTTGGCATGCCGACTTTTAGTAGGCGGCACCTGCCGACAATAAGATAACAATCGATTAATTCGACTAATTTGATATCAAAATTAAGAGTGAAGCACCACTTCCCTACTTCTGGTAATAGGTTTATTATTATTAGTATTATTATTATCAATATTATTGTTGTTTTTACTGTTCTTAGCTATTATACAATTAGATTGATTTTCCTACAAGATGTACGAGCACATGTTATTATTATGCTTATTATTACTATTATTATTTTAATTATAGTTTTAGCCTGAATTTCATCGAGGGGTGAATACTCATATTTCTAATTCGTTTTCCATTAATACACTCCAAGTATATGCTATTGCTATTAGAATCCCATATACCCGGTTTTTCTGTGTCCGTATTTGCCAATACGGCAGGCTGATGTTTACGAACGTGGTATATGGGAAGAACTGTAAAAGCTTTCTGAAGCTGATGGTGTGTGCGTGTGTGTGTTCAATTTTAAATATTCAAGTGAAATTCTTCCTCTATACTCGATTTACAAGTAGCAACTACTGCCATTATTGTTCTTCTTCTTGTGGTAGCATTCTACCTGAAAGGCATAAGGACCTTTTATTAACATACTCGGTATACTCGTACTCGTATTCAAGTTCAGCGTTTTACAAGAATGTCCCCACGAGATTGTTTCCTCTCACAATTTATATTATTATTATTATTATTCCATTCCGAATGAAGAATATTTCACAGGCTATGTCGAATAATAGGCGAGTGAAACTGTTAAATAACTTTTAGTCAAAATAACGCAACAAGGAGTTCAAGACGTGGAAAACCTTCTAAACAAAGCCGGTGAGGAGCTGTTGCTTTACTTTTCCAAAAATAAAACATAAGTGAATTTTGCAAACATGTATCTCAATTACCTATCTTTATAGGATACTAATCACAAAGTGAATAAGAAGTGTACTAGTAGACACGCCTTTATTGCCATATATCATTCCCCCTGTTTCAGTGTTGAGTAGATGCTAAAGATTGCGTTTTACATTTATTTTTCTTTTGATTTTATCATGTCTATGAGATGAATGAAACTCATCTCTGATGTTTCACTATTGGTATACCTATAAAGAGCATTATTTTGTATAAGGATGTATTTTTGGACAGGAGCAGCTTTTAAAAATGTTATTTTTCAATCCCCTTTCCAAATCCCAGGAATATGTAGCATGAACTTTCAAGGAGCCTATACTGAAACTCAAAGAAGTAATATCTTCTAGAAGGTTTATATTAGTAGCTAGACGTTTAATGGTTAATTAAAGTTTTTGACAGCAAATAGAAACTACCTCGCAGTTTCTAAAAGGGTGTTTTATTATTAGTATTATTATTATACTTGGTGGGGTGATGGTGGTGCTGGTAGTGGTGTTCCCAAACCTGCGTGATCAAGCTTGCAGGTCGCAGGCAACGTTTCCCCAGCCTGCTACTACAAATCGAGCAGAACGCTTTGAAACATGTCCACAAACCCATCAGTAAACGGTTAGTAGGATCTTACCATCCCCCAACCACAGCACGTCGTTCTGTCACTAGCTTCACCAAAGCAAAGCGTTGTTGCAATGCAATTTCTGTCGTTTCTTCGATTTCAATACGTTTTAGCAGCTGTGACGAAGCTTTTGCCTTTCAGTCAAACTTATATAGAAGTTTTATACTGTTTTACTTAGTGCAGTTTTGTAAGTTTAGCAGTGTTTAAGAGCTATTAGCGTTTAATAGTTTAATTAAGATGTGGAAGCCTTGGGAAACCAAACAAGTTGCTGCCCCTCCAGCCGCACCAGCAAATGATCCTCTGCTAAGACCAGGAAGAAAAGAGTATAAAAGCTTTGAATAAACAAAGCCAGATTTTTTAGTGTAATGTTCGCAATATGTATAAAAGGACTCTTTACAAAGAAAAATTTTCATTATTGTTTTGAATTTCCCAAAAACAGCTATAAAGATTTGTATTAAAATACCACATGTTTAAGATATTTGAATTACAAATAAAATGTGTACCTTGAATTTTATTTTCTGGGAATAACCTGTTAACTCATCCTCATTTTCAATTTTGTGTAACTAGTAAGCTGTGAGAGATAGACAAAATCTTTCTGAGTAAAATGCAATCTCATCAAAGGACACAATTTATCACATTGTGTTAATCATTTCCGAGAAATTCTTTGCTATTGGTTTGAATTTTGAAATACCTGTACTTTTTACAAGTGGTAAGTCCCTATTTGTGTTTTCTTCGTGCGGTTTTTAAAAATCTGACTATCGCTTTAGCCTATGTATCCTTATAATTACAACGAAATGTGGAATGAAAGTTTATCTCTTTGAAGAAGATGTAGATAGAAGAATAAGCTTTTGTATAAATAGTTTATAGAAGAGTGAGTAGAAATAATCATGTGAATTTAACACATAATTTTTTTATTTTCTCTCTTTTGTCTTCCGTATTTGTATTTGTCCTGAAATTTATAATAAAACTATTCATTTAACTAAACAGATGCTGCCATGCTTATATATCTTACACATTCTAAACAAGACAAGATTTCTTCTTATATTAACCCTATATTAATAGAAACATTGTTATGAAGCACATTTATTATCTTTTCAAAACTACGAAAAAAGCACGCACCTCCCAAAAGTGATACAAATACTTGCGTTTTCTTTATCTTTTTCACCCGTTTCTTTTTTTAACTTTTACATAGTACCTTTCTGTATCTTCTGGAACTTGGTTTTTCTACTTTCTGCGGTTGCAGGGCAAACAAAATAAAGAGCACTTTCACCATAACTCCGCGCACAGTAATAATTACAGTAAGCAGAACTGCAAACATACAATCCTTATTTACAAAAATTAACTATTAGCCTAAATAATAATAATAAAAAATAAGGATTTTATTTAGAGTAAACGGTCATTTTAAAATAAATTCATATTAGTATATTTAATTATTTAATGATAGTCCAACGAGCATAGTTTATTCGGTATATGTTTCTAAGTTTCTCTCGGATATGTTAACATTCAATTCCATTCTTGTAGCGTAGTATATTAGTTCAGATCTTCCTCAGTTATATTCTAAAGCTTTTGTAACATAAATGTAATTATTATGCGATGCATAGTTATTTGCTGCATTTGTATGCAAAGTTAGCAAGACAATTTGCTGATTGTATTGTGTAATGTGGAAATTAGCCGCAAAGTATTACTTTTAAATACTATTTTAAACTGTGGGAACAACGCGCACGTGCACATGGGTGTCACTAAGATGTTTATGGTGGTTGCGGTTAGACGAGGTAGGGAACAAGTGTTTGGTTACTGTACAAAGGCCCCCGGTTCAGTCCCTGAGTCAGTAAGGAGATAGTTACGAGCAAGCTACTAGCGATTTGTAAGTATGGTCTGCAAAACGTTGTTCGTAACCCATTTCGCGAAATAGGTAAGGTCCATTTTACGAGCTAACAGGTTTGCTTAATTATCAACACTGGTGCCAGGAAGTGCGATTAAACCATGGAGGAGATTTTCACAAATCTCTTGACCCGACTCTACGAACTAAAGAGAGCAAATGCAAACCTTGCCGAGGATTGAAGACGAATATGAAAAGGTAACTGAAACCCTCACCGCGTGTATGAAAACGGAAATGACCGAGGTGAAGGAAGAATAGTCGATGAAGATAGAACAACTCGCTGTCGTAGAAAAAGAACTGAAGTATCTTGATGAACGTGTAAACGGCTTAGAAGACCTGGGGGAATGCGTTAACGCCCTGAACCTTGAATCGAAGGGAACACCAATAAACTGAGTACTATGGTGGAGAAAGTGGTAGAAAGAACAGTCCAGCATTTGAGAGTTAAAGCGCCAGACCACAACACAAGATCCACGCGCGACAAAGCAGCCAAGCACGACAGAACATATAATTTTCAAGTCTTTCGCCGGCAATTTAGCAAAGTCGCTGCCACTAACCATTGGGTATCATAGGAGGAAGACGCAGAGCTTGTAGCTAGACCCCAGGAGTGGGCGGCAGAAGTTTAAAATAAGATCCTGACATTAGCGGCGTCCAAGGATGTACAGAAGGTCTTCGATAACCGTTTTGGGAAACATTGCTTTACCACAGCCTATTGCAGTCAGATTAAATTGAGGTTGCAACAGCCAGGGGAGACATTCCAGGATATCTCCCTGGCTAAAGAGCAATAATAGGTGAACAGGGCTGTTACAAACTGCACTGAAGAGCAGAGAGGAAACGATTAAGGATCGTCGTGGCGCGGGCTACATCGGTACTGTCACCACCATGTCCTGGAGCTACACTGTGCGTCGTCAACACACGAAACAATGACTGCCTTGTCGCGGAAGGCTGTTTGCATGTGAAGCCATGCCGCATACTAGTGGAAATAGGCGTAGCTGTAACTGTCGTAAGTCCCGATGTGGCATAGCATTGCAGTAAAGAAAACCAAATCGGCCCTACCAGCTAGCTACCGCATCCGGCAACACCTTGCACGTGGAGGAGGCCCTGGATTTGATTCTGGAGTGGAGCGTTATATGTTTATGGATTTTCGTGGCAAAAATGGCTTATGATGTGATACTAGAATTAGATACCCTTAGTGGTCACGAAGTTGACGTCGGCAGAAGGGTTCTGCGACTCAGATGAGACGACGTAGCACTCCGGAGCCGCAGCGAATATCCGGGAACCTGTAGAGTGATCATGATTCGGATGTGCCTTCCAGAAGCGAGGTAGTTGACGGTGTGACTGGAGGACTTGAGGAGCACTGAACCTGGTTTTGGACGGGAAACCACCCCTACATGGAGTTTGTGTCACAAATCATTGTTGTTGTACCGAAACGAAGCGCGCGTGCTACCTTTAAACCCATCGGACCTCACTCAGCACATTCAGACTGGGACGGCATTGGGGACGTGCAAGGCAGCTATAGGCGTATTCACTTGTGACGGAATCCAAGCTCCAGTGCGATCGTAAGTTCTAGGGACTCGGTCGGAAGAACTTGCTCAGGAGTGCGGCTGACCATTTTGACCACGTCTGAAATGAAGAGTGTCCGGCACCTTGTAAGACCATACGACATGGTCCTCAGGACACCCTTGCTAGTGATAAGTGATCCCCGAGTTTGTACCTGAAGTCAGGATACTGACTAGTGGCTGTAGATATCAGAGACAAGGAAAAGAGTTCATTCTGGATAGGCCAGGGGCTCTGGTGGCTTACGGTTATGAGCGTCTGATTATGTAACATGCCAGAAACATTCCAGCGACTCATACAATCAGTGATCAAGGGGCTGACTTACGTCGCCTGCTTGCTCTACCTGGACATCATCATCATCATCATCATAGACAACCTTCGAGGACCATCTCGAAAACCTTACAAAAGTACTACATAGACCGTGGGCGGCAAAACTGAAACTGAGTGTCATGAAGTGTCACCTCCTCTACATGGCGGTTAACTACTGGGTTAAATGGTTCCACCAACAGGGGTGGTCATGAACTCGGAAAAGACACGGGCTATGAGGAAATGGCCTCGTCCGAAAGATAAGCGTGAATTTCGCAGTTTCCTGCGGCTATGCAGTTACACTACCGGTTTATCAAAAGCATTTCCAACATCGCGAAACCCCTCACAAGCATTGTTTAGGTTTCCGACAAAAGAGATCGAATTTATAGTTGACACTGACGCCAGGGACAGCGGTATTAAAGACGTGTTATACCAAGTCCTGGATTTGCAGAAGTAACCACCATACTACAGCAAGTGCTCTCCAAGTCGGACAAAGACTACTGCGTTACTCGGCAAGAGTTTTTTAGCCATAGTAGAGACGCTAGAGGACGTCCATATGTAGCTGTACAGTCAGCCTTCCACCTCAGGAATGACTATTCATCCCGCACGTGGCTGTTAAATTTTAAGAAAAGTGAAGGGCCATAAACACATAGTCAGCAGAATACCCGTTATATTTATCATTGTTTGTAACGTTGTCTTATCAATCGGTGGTTTCCTTCTTCTTTTATTTTCTATTCATGCATGAACATATAAGTACTATTATGCTAGACTACCAAATGTCCCACTGTAAAAGGAATTAATCGTCTCATTTTTTGACTGGTCCAACTCGGCGTATCATGATCAGAAAGAAATGATAAAGTTATACTTACTTTGGAAACGCGCGCTACCTACGTAACGTTGGATAACAAAACTCGTCTTTAAAAATAAATGTTAGCACTAAATATGTAAATTCTTATGTATTTTGAATGCTGAGTTCAAATATAGCATTTATTTTATCTATTCCATCAGCTTTTTAGTAAATCGCATAATTACAACTTTAGGCAGCCATAAATAGAACGTAAAGACATTTTAATATGCAATAATATCCTTCATAATAACACGATCGGATTTTGTAAAAGTGACAAATTCATATGCCTGATAACATTGCTAGTTCGTTTTAGTGTCTCTGGTGCTACGAGTTGAATTTATGGCGTTTGCTGCTTCTTCTGTTATTTTCTGTTGTCTGTCTTGTGAGATTTAGCAGCAATCTGCAAGCATAATCTTCCTCGATACCTTTTCTCGATCTCCAAAATAGGCTGTTGAAGTTTTTATCCATGTTCATCACTGACTCGCCTAAGGTTTTCAGGGAAAAATCCAAATGGGAACCAAGCAAGTGAATTTTTAGAGACGTATTGCAACCTAAATTTCTATCGGCTCCTAATAATTTCTAAATTAATTGTTTGTAATTGTGTACTCTAATCTTACCTAAGAACTCTTCACTAACCTTCTTGAATGATATCGATGATTGAAGTTACACATGATTTAATGAACTTTCAAACAGCTTTTCCTCATTAGTTCTCGAATCTGCAGCCCTAAAAGAATGACATCCTTGAAGTTAGAAGCGCCGATTCTTGGGAATATTTCTTCTAGGTATTTGAACCGTGCTTCAAATTTATCTGAAATCTTTGCAAAATTACTGTAAAGAAGTGGAGCGAAATACATTATTTATCTATCAACCAATGTTTCAGCTGAAAGTCTTTTCACCAGGTACAAAATTCTTCCGTGAGGCCATATTTTAGTGTATTAATGTCTGGGTTTAGCACGGCTATCCCGTTCGTACAAAAGCAACAATATTTTGTATAGCCACTTTGCAACCTTAATAGTATTCCAAACATTTTGAAATCGCCACAGATAGACAAGTTGTACTTGTCATACTGTACCTTTGTAATACTAGTTGCATATTTTGTAACCTTCTTTCATTTGTACTGCATGACCAATTTGTACAGATGGTTGTATATTACCACTATGTAACGGCGGAGCTTTCAAGCTCAAATTTAAAGCGTTATGTGGAGCCTTCATTCATCTGAATTGTGAATTTTACTAAGAGTACTTATGAAGCCATCAATATCATAACAAATAAACAATAAAATTAAATAAATCTGTAACATACCATCCTGCACGGACAGGACGTATATTCCAAATTTATGGTTTATTATTTAATTCTTCGTGCATAGTTTTTAACTCATTATTATATAAATAAAATCTTAGCCTAAATAATAAAATAAAACCAAAAACGTAACACATACGTTCCCTATTAATCTGCTATCCCTACTCGAAACTAGTAGGTAACCACTGGTTACCAGTAGCATATACTTCCATTTCAATTATATTAAGTTATCTGCTAACTACTGGCAGCGCAGTATTGAAATTTGTAGCCAGCATGCTAATTATTGTATAAGTGCAATTGCAATTTTTAAACCTTTTAAGCTTTCAAGAGTATAAACTATTTCTTTGTGATACACTTAATATGTAGCTATTATATAATAATATTATTTGATTTCAGTTTATTATCCTCATATTTATTTAACTAGAATATCCGCATCTTAATTATATCATTCACTTAATTACTAACACCACTTACGCAATTCTTCTTTTCCACCTTAAAGTTTCTCAATTTATCACTTAATAATCCTTTCACGTTTATCTCTTTTTTGAATTCCAGTTTTATACCATTAATCACTTCACTTAACTTCCACTAGAACGCATAATCAATAAACCTGTCTGTTTCTTTCCCTTGCATCCCTCATTTCCCAGCTCCTCCTCTTCTATACTGCCAAAATACCCCCTTCTCCCCCGCAACCACTGCCTCTTCCTCATACCAAATCTGCATTCAATCCCTCATTTCTCCTGCTGCTATCCTATGGCTACATCCCCCTCAATTCCTCTGTTCCCTCGTGCTTCCTGCTCCCCATCTGCTCTCGCGACTCCTTGTCCCTCCTCTCTTCATTAGGGTCGTTAATTATATTATCTCCCCTTTCATTTTCAAATCCTCTATGCTATTCAAAGTTTGTATGTATGCTTCTACTGATTCCTCTTCTACTCTCTCCACCAGCTGTAGTTATAATCTTTCTGATGTTCTGTACTGCTTAGTGTTCTTTTTCATTGGTTCTTCTTCACCCTTTCTTCCCGTGCGAGTTAACTAATTTTATTTGCTACTTTGTTTAAATATCTGTGTCGTTTCTTATAATAAATTCAACTTGAAATCCCTGTAGTACTCCTCTTTCTTTAAATTCTTTGTAACAACTCATACATTCTAAAAGAACGTATAGGCTGGGATATGCTTCAGTGGTACTGTTACTTGGCACATTTTAAATGTTTTATTTAAAGCTATTTTAATTTTATGCCAATATGTTTTTAAGTTAAATGATGTATTAGTCTTTTTTTAGATTATACGAGGCGTATTTTTAAAGTAAATACCGATAGTTTATGAAAACTAACACATTATTTTCCAAATACTTTGTAATAACTCATTACTTTACACCTTGCACTACTTCTCCACATAGTCGCCGTTGTTATTCAGGCACTTATTGTAACGGGAAAGCCGTTTTTATGCCTTCGTCGAAAAGTGATGCCACCTGTGATGGAAACTAAGTCCGCACTTCTTGCTTCACAACATCATTGTCGTCGAGCTCTGTCGTCGTCCGTGGTGTAGTGGTTACCATGCTAGCCTCTAGTTCCC
This sequence comes from Deroplatys truncata, assembly GCA_030765065.1. Taxonomy (NCBI): domain Eukaryota; kingdom Metazoa; phylum Arthropoda; class Insecta; order Mantodea; family Mantidae; genus Deroplatys; species Deroplatys truncata. The sequence goes on along the minus strand of CM060990.1, from coordinate 400,884,485 downwards.
GAGGTCTCGGGTTCAAACCCGGCGGAAAGCGGTGAATTTTTTCGGGTGTAAAAATCCTTAGCACAGCTTCCTTCGGAAGGGAAGTAAAGCCGGTGGTCCCGTGTCGTAGATTTACGGCGCGTAAAAGAACCTAAAGCCTGATAAAGAGGCCTCTGAGCAAAATTACCGGTCTTTCACACTCAACAGAGAATGGGACGCTAAGCACTACAGCAGTTAAAGAGCGTCCTTAAATAGAACTCAATTCGTTTTGTCGTTGAACTGTTTTCCACCAAGGAATTTCTTCAGATGAAGAAACAGATACCAACTCTTTGGTGCCAAATCCGGACTTTAGCGAAGGTGGTCGAATTGTTTCTAACCAAATGATCCGATTAGATCTTGAGTTTGTTTGGCATTGTGTGCCCGAACATTGTCGTGAACCAAAAGGCCCACGCGAAAGCATTCCACGCATTTTGTTCTGTGTTCCATTACGGAGTTTCGTAGTGTCTCACAATAGATATCTTTGTTGATTTTCGAATTCCTGCGCAAGAATTCAGCCAGCAGAACGCTTTGTGTGTCCCAAAAAACCATGCATAGGATATTACGAGTGGATATCGTCTGTTTGAATTTCTTCTTCACGGGGGATATTGTGGCCTCCACTCCATGGATTGAGGAGTGATGTGAAATAAAAATAAATTGAGTTTTATTTATGGACGCTCTTTAACTACTATGGTTCTTAGCGTCCCATTCTATATTGGGCGTGAAACACCTGTAATTTTGCTCAGAGGCCTCTTTATCAGGCTTGAGGTTCTTTTACGTGCCGTAAATCTACGACACGGGACCACCGGCTTTACTTCCCTTCCGAAGGAAGCCGTGCTAACGATTTTTACGCCCGAAAAAATCCATCGCCCTCCGCCGGGTTTGAACCCGCGACCTTGGGAACTAGAGGCTAGCACGGTACCACCAGTCCACGGAGGACGACAAGGAGTGATGTGAGACACCTATGTCTCATCACGTATAACAATGTGCGTTAGGAAATCATCGCCTTCTTCAGCATATCGCTTGGGAAAAGTAAGTGTAGCGGTAGGTAGCTTGTTGTGTTCATCAGCACAATTTTCTAAATCCTAAGCATTTTGTCACAATGTCGTAAAGGACTGGCCTTGATATTTGTGGAAAATGCAAAGACACCGATATGGTGAAACTGTCCTCGCGAATATTTTCTTCCACAGCTTGCAACACATCATCCGCGATCACAGGCGGTCTGCCTCTCCGAGGCTCATCATGCACACTCTCAAGACCTTCGTTAAACTGTGTAACCTACTTCCTCAGCATTCCATCGCTCATTATTGTTCTCCCATAAACCTCACATAATTGGTGATGAATGTTTGCTGGTGTAACATTTCTTGCAGTGAAAAAACGAATCACTCATCTGACTTCACAGTCGGGGATCGTTAATCGTTTTGAACATTTCGAAGCGCTCTAACAACAGGAAAACATAAAGTGATGATCGCTCACAGCTGGGTCGGACTTCCAAATGAATGGAGCAAGTGATTTCGCATACTCAAAATCGCGACTACAGCGCTCCAGCGGCAAAATATTAAAACGGTGGTTACTTTAAAAACACGCCGCATATATGTTTCAAACTTAATCTTTCTCCGATGTTCGAAAAAATATCATAACTTATCTTCCTGCCTCTATTGCAGCCCCTATTGCATTCCATCCGTTTTGTCAATAGGTTATCACAATTTTCGTAACTTCTCTTAGGTTTAAGCATCGTCTTTCTATTATTTCCTTTACCTTGTCTTAGTTTTCTTTTTTAAACCCATATACTTCTCTTGTTAATTTAATTTGATAATAGAGATGGTAGAATACCTATTATAACTAATAATAGCACAGTCGGCGTTGTATTAAGGACACCCATATATCTCAAAGAATTTTCCTCTGCCTTATTCTCCTTAAGAGGAGGTTGAAAGTCCTATACTTGTAATGTTATATCCAAGAAATTTAATTGCACTTTTTCAGGGAGACTTGTTCCACTACAATCGTGAATCTTAGAACACATAAGTCAGTGCTTTCTTATTGCACTGATTTTTTATTACATAGATATGACTTCCTAAATTTTTTAAAAATTTTAATCAGTATTCTGCTTCTTCGCCCATTTTATTTTCATAGAAAAGTTCCAGCATCCACATCTTAATGCTAGGGTTACAAAAGAAAGTCAATATGACTATAGGTAACCCAGAAAAGGGTGGTAAAGCTTTCGCAATTGTAGGACAGGTGATTCTTGAGAAAACGGTAAAAATGCTTGCAGAAAAATATGTTTCAAGAAAACCTAAATTAAAGTTTGCAGTTAGCTTATAATAAGCCAGTTCCATACAGTGGGTCTTCACAATCATATTCTTCAACTCTATCTCTCTTATTACTCAGTGATGTTCTCTAGCAACTTTTGACATATTTTCTGAATCAAAATCGGCAATTTACCTTCAAAATGTCGAATTACTTGAAAACGTTAAATGTTTTCTTCCAGATTGAATACCTGACTGCACTAGCACCTTCACACCACCCATATGTCCTTCATTGAAAACTAATACTTCACTAAAATCATGGACATAAAGCAAATTGAAGAACAAAATAGGACAATGAGTTACACCTCAAACAACAAAGGCACTAGGAATAACAAAATAAAAAAAATTGAGTTTTATAATATCAGAATTAGAAAGTATAAAAAAGGGGTTGCCTGGAATCTGCCATTGGACATTTACTGTATTTTAAAGGCGCTTCTGTATTTTCTCATAAGATAAACACTGGATTACGATAAAACAAGATCATCAAAACACAAAAAATTGTAATTTTTAGCACAATCAGCTTGCAACCTATCTTTAAAAGTCATTCAATTCGTACATTTTTCATTCCTATTGCCCACACACCCTCCCCGTAGGTTATAATTGGCGAAAATATATAGTTCTGGTATGCTATAAAGGTAATCAAGGATACATTTTATTTAGACTGTGATATTAGCATTAAAATCATTGCTGTTAATTCAGTTTTATTACAAACATATTGTCGTGACCTCTTTGTTATTTTAGCTCAATGGGGGGTAGAGCGATAAGGTACCGAAGGATCTTAAAGTTAATATTTCACATTATGCGAGGTCAGACGAGGGACGCAGCTGAGAGAAATTATGAAAATGTATCAGAATATTCCTAGTAAAAGTATTATTACATGGTGTGGATGAGGGAAGGGACTATCTACTATAGTAATTTAAACATAATGAAAATGGATGGCTAGTGGTTTTAATGATGTAAAGGGATTACATTACCTCCTTGTTTCCTTGCCTGTCGGTGGGAACGCCATGCTTCCGCATGAACAGCGCACACACACTAACAACTTGCCTCTTGCAGTAACTCGGCTCGACTGACTGACCCACGCTAACTCGGCGTGGTAACGCTATGCTAAAACTGGTTTATCCCCTCCACTCTTGCGCAATATCCGATCTGGGCAACCAGTTCACATACGCAATAATGCTCGTACGTCACATCTCCCCCTGGCTACCCAGATCGACGTCCCCGTCGACACAAGGAGGATTTTTTCTGGTTCATGTGTAGACAATTACAAAGACAGAAAGACGGAAAAAATATGACATACTTTAAAAAAATTAACAATATCTAGGTATTTACAAAGGTAATATGGAGCAGAAATGTCTCTCAGAGAAGAAGTTAAAGGTTTGGTAAAATCTATGTTACAGATATGTGAGGCGGATTCAAACATTTTGGAGTCTCGAGTGCCACCGAAGATTTAGTTTAAGACATATTGCCTAGATATGAGTACCCCGCACACGCACACCACACCGTACTGCCACTTTTACATACACACTACACTGCACCTGGTTGTTCCGACGTAACTGTTTGTGGGTGGAATTTCTACATCACCCACAACGACGAATTTTCAGCTACAGAGTGTTTCTTGTGCTACAAGTCGCTGAAGATGTGGGGGGAGCAATCGCTAGCTTGGACTGCCCCCAAAAATAGTGGCTCCTTATGCCACTGCAGTGTAGTGGATGAAAGACAGCTCTCCTCTGGTGTATCTGGAACCTCTGGCGTATCTGTAGAGCGGGGTTACTCCTCTGGACACCCGAGCTCCGGAATCAGCAAACTCACTATAACATAAATCACAGAAGGATAGAAATTGTGCTCCAGAAGAAAAAACATAAGTAAAAAACATAAAAAGCATGTAAAAACATAAAAAACAAGTAGTATGTCTTTTACAGCAATAAGATTTGAGAATGCCAAAAAGTTTACAATCAATCAATTTTTTGTATGGGGCAAAGAAAAAAAATGACTACACATTGACATAAAAACTGAATCTTCCAAGGGGTTACCATCCAAAATTAACAAAAATTGCTTTAACGAGACATAAATAGACATAAACGGGCCAGAATACATACACATTATATCACTTACATTGATTGTTTACATACAATAACACAACACAAATATAGTAACTTATTTGGGATCCCAATATTGTAACACCCCACGGGGGTGGTTACCCCCGCAGTAGGTGATTACACAGGGGGGTTGGTAGCTCAGAGGTAGGGGGGATGCGTTGGTACCGGGGTGGTAGGCAGGCCAGGGTGGCGTTCTAGGATAGGGGGTATTTAAATGAAGCACAGGGGATGCATTGACCCAATAAATTATATACTATTGCTTTAAGTGTGCGTACATCCAGTTCGGGGTGAAGCCCCGACAAGTGAATAGAACTTAGATGAGTCGCATGCTTACCTGGTTAACTGTTGGCGAGTGTGACAAAAGATCTGACGACTCTTTGATAACTGCCTGACAATTCTCTGATAACTCTCTCGTGGCAACTCTCGCGTAGCAACTTCCTGATAGCAACTCCCACATAGCAACTCCCATGACGGAGTCAAAACCCTGTAGTATAAATACATACATAAGCGCTGACTCGGCGTTGTGCAGCGTGGACGCTTTCTGTTAACCTGAATTCCACACTTGCGCTGGCTAACGAAATATGTTGCAATTCTCAATGCTCATCCTGGTCCGCTACATCGGTCCCAGGTTCGCCAAATTCCGACCCGGAATTTAAAATTGAAAAGGAGGACAAACATCTTAGGGGGTACTAAAACAGTCTACCTAGACGAGATCGGAGAGAAAAAGAAAAAAAAACATGGTTGAGCTTTAAAGAATTGAAATGCTCTAGTGTCCTCTGCTGTCCAAGACTCAGATACCAGGGAATTTTTTTTGTAAGGGTAGGTGAGTACGTTAGGGGTGGGTTCGACTGCTCATCGCTGCTTGTTGCCAATATTGGACGCTTCTCAGCTGGTTTCTGACTGTTGTGCCCGGAGGTGAACTCTGCCTTGAATGAATAAGGTGATGGGACAGAACTGCTGAGTGATTCTGCATACTTAGCGATTTACTCGGAAACGTAGTATGTATTTCCGCGCATGTTGCATTGCTGCGGTCAAGCAGTGGAGTTCCCTCGGAGCGCACTAATTCTACGTGTTATGGCGCGACTCCCGTGGTGAGTTACCGACGTGCTCATACTGGTGGGCATCGTTCGACCTGGGCTTTCTTGTTGGGCGCTTCTCTTCTTGGTGGTCTAATGGTGCGCAGCAACAGGGTTGTCTTACAAAGATGGATGTTGTTAGGATAAGGTTGGAAGGATTATATTGCGGTTTAAAATTTACGGGATGAGACTAAACACAGCAGAGAAAAGGTAAATTTAGAAAGTGAGTCGGTACCCCTGCCGAGTCCTTGTCTCTCCAAATTTCGTAAAAGAGAGAACAGAAGAAAAAAAACATTAAGTTCTGTTATCCAGGTGTGATGCGACTCCTCATAAGTTCTGCTTGACTTGGTATGTTCGTTCGAACAAAAAATTAAATTTGTACATTATACAATGATGTTTTTTGTCTGTAACTGTGTAACACTTTTTGTGTGTGTGTGTTGCATTGAATGGAAGCGGTGGTTAGATGTCCGTTTTTGGCATTTTGCTGATACCTCGCATCTGTAACCCGGGGAAGAGGGTCGCTGAGGCTGCTGTAGACTGTGGTTTCTCTTGCCTGCTGGAGGGCATCCTCTAAAACATACTTAGTTTTTGAAATTAGTACACAGAAATATGAATATTGCAGATGTGACCAATGAAACACAACAAACACCAAAAAAAACAACAACCATATTTACACTCCATTTTCTATTCATATACTTGTCGCAGTGCTACACGCCACTGAGAAGTGCAAAGTCAAGCTCTGTGCGTGAGGCGACGAATACTTGCGTCAGCGGAATTCAAAACCGGACTGCTGCTTTCGACACTTACCGTTCATGCAGAATTGTATGTTTATGAAAGCGATATCTGTGTTTCTAAGTTTGTGAACCAAAATTGCTGTACCCTTCTGCGTGTGTGGAATGTGTTACGTATCTTGTGTTGCGTAATTCGTGGCGGATACCTGTGCCTTTCTTGCCTTCATCCCCTTGTTTATTTTGAGCCTTTTGATTTATTTATTTTATTTATCTCTCTAATTATGTTAGTGTTGATTCTGAGGCGGCATCGGTTCGTGTTGCCAGAATTATAATTCCCTGAGGTGACGTGTGCTGTGGTTCCGCCGTGGTCGAGTTTGAAACGTTCGACTTTTCCTTACAAAATTTCTTGAATTTCACGTTGCTCTGAAAAGGATGCGAGTTTCAAAATTTCTATGTCCCTGCTCCATCTCGTGTATTATCTGCCCTGGTCGTGAGAGAATTTTGTTTTATTTATTTACTCTTGCTTATTTGCCACGTTACATTTATCTATTTTGCACGTTGATTTGCTTCGCCTTGCGTGTTAACTGATATTTATTTATTTATTTATTTAATAGCGCTTGGTTGTCGTACCAGAGTGTACGTTATTCGATTTTTTTTCACTATTATTTATTCTATATGTGGTAACGCATGTGTAAGGTGCGGAGAAAAAAAAGAATTCCTGACATCAACCTATAGTTCTCAAAACACATTATCATATACCTATCTTAAATTAATCTTATACTAACACTTATATGAATAACAGTACTTATGAAATAACTTTTCGACCTCCACTAAATCTTATTTCCTATTTATTCAACTCTGCTCCCGACCTTAAGAATACTTCTTTATATTTGCTCTCTATTGTGTCCCTCGGCCCTACTCTGAACTCCTGGGGGGGGATAATGTATATCGTTCAAGTTTCTGTATCTGAACAAAGATATCTGTATTAAGCGAATAACAGGGTCGCGTCTCGGATTTCCCATTATATTTTCACTTCCAGATATATTTTCTCTTCATCACGAGCAAGAGAGAGCAAAAAAAAAATTAAAAAGTAAAAGTGAATCGCGTGGATGATCACTTTTAGCCTAACTTAAGCTGGAGGTCCGAAGATATACTACGTCTTGCATTATAACTTACTACTTAACCTATTTGAGAACTATTGCTGATGTTTAATGTTTTAAACTCTTTCTTTTTCCTGTTTGTTTGTTTTTATGCCTCAACCTTACTGCAGCGTGGACGCATTTGTGTACCGCATTCCGTCATGTAATAATGTCAGCACTTTTGTATTGATGGAAATTGAGTGATACGTAGGCGATTTTTTGTGTCAATTATATGTGGCAATCAGATTGTGTTTACTCGCTGTGCAAGTGTCGCAAGTATGCTGTATGCTTACTATGCATAATAAGGTGAAATTCTACTAACGTGGACATTCTGGCGTTTCTCGGAATTTCTGGCCTTAATTACGTAATTCAGGGGGCTGAGTTTTTTCATTATCCTATAGGGTCCGGTGTAGTTCATCAAAAGTTTTGTGGCTCTACCTACCCTCCTTTTAGGGGTATATAGCTTCACCAAATCGCCGACTTTATACTCGACGTGCCGCCTCTTTGAATCATATAAATTTTTATTTTTCCTCTGGCTCTTTACTATGTTTCGGGATGCTAACACCCTTGCTTTTATTATTGCCTCCCGTGTTTGCTGCACAAATAGGTTTTGTGAGGTGCCCTGTAATTGAACGTCTGGGGGTGATACCGGTTTCCGTGCATACAGTAATTCGAAGGGTGTGAACTTAGTACTTCCCTGTTTGCTTGTGTTTATGGCAAACCGAATTTGATGTAAATTATTATCCCAGTCTGTGTGCTGCGTGTTTACGTAGTTACTGATTACTTGCGCGATAGTTCTATTCGCCCTTTCTATTAGGCCATTAGTCTGGGGTCTGTAGGCTGTTGTGAAAGTCGGTATTGTTCCCATCATCTTAAGTAATTCTTGTGTCACTTCGCTCATAAATACGGACCCTCTGTCCGACAGAATATATTTTGGTGCGCCGTGACGACAGATGACGTCGTCCAAGATAAATTCAGTGACATGCTCAACAGAAGCTTTTGGGATTGCCCTTAATTCCAAATATTTTGAAAAGTAATCACTAGCCGCAATTATGTATCTGTTACCTCTAGAGGACTTTGGGAAAGGCCCCAAGATATCTATGGAGAACCTTTCTCCTATATAGTTGACCTTTATGGGTTGCATTAAACCTGCGGGTCGCTGATTAACTGGACCTTTTCGTTGCTGATAGGAAGTGCATCTTCTTACATAATTTTGTATGTCCCTGTTCATTCCAATCCAATAGTAATGTGAATTAATTTTGTGAAAAGTTTTTGAAAACCCGAAGTGTCCTCCTAGCGGATCATCATGACTATTATATAGTATTTCCTGCTTTAAACTATCAGGTACTACTAACAAGTGCATGTTCCCTGTAGTACCAGCATTTTTTCGGTACAGGACATTCGATTTCAGCACGTATGTTGCAGCTTGTCGTGCTAGTTTAGCATTCGCTGTACCCGGCTGTCTTACGGCTTGTATTAGAGGTTTTAGCTGGGGATCCTCCTCTTGTTTTTTAGCTAATTCTATGGGTTCTATGAGACAGGTAATTCTGTCTTCCTGCTCTTGTGCTGTTTCAGGTTCAGGGGGGTCTATTGGCATTCTAGACAAACAATCTGCGTCCTTATGTTTAATCCCTGATTTATGTTGAATTGTGTAATCAAATTCCTGTAGCATCAAGCTGTAACGTGCCAATCTCCCTGTTAGATCTCTCAACCTATTTAGGTGGCACAGGCAAGCATGGTCTGTAACTACAGTTACAGGGTAACCATATATGTACTGGCGGAATTTCGAAAAACCGTACATAACTGCTAACAGCTCTTGTTCCGAAACACTATAGTTCTTTTCAGCTTTGCTTAGACTTCTAGACACAAAGCCTACTGGGTGCATTTTTCCATCTCGTTCTTGGAGGAGGCAACTGCCTATGCCGTGCATGCTGGCATCGCAGTTCATTTGGATTTTGGCTCCCGGCATAAAATGTGCCAACACCGGAGCCCTAACCATTAAATCCTTCAGCTTTTGGAAGCTTTCTTGCTGTTTTTGGCCCCATAAAAACTTTTGGTCTACCTTTGTTAGTTCGTTTAGTGGCCTCGCGATCGCTGCAAAGCTATTAATGAACCTCCTGTAGAAAGAAAATAAACCTAAGACCTGCCTTACTTCTTTGACGTTCCTAGGCGTTCTGAGCTGTGTAATAGCTTGAATTTTGTCTTTATCAGGTTCTATGCCTGCTGCCGATACTTCGTATCCTAGGAGTTTTATTTTGTCCATACCGAAAAAACATTTTTGGGGTTTTAGCTTAAACGTATGTTGTTCTAATTTCTTAAATACTGCTTCCAGGTTTGCCAATAAGTCCTGAAATGTATTTGCGAACACTATTATATCGTCTAGATATATGAGTGCTTTTTCGTATCGCAGGTCGCCTAACAGTTTATTTCCGATCTCTGTGAATGCTCTAGGGGCATTCGAGAGCCCGAAGCTCAAGGTCTGGAATTCGTACTCTCCGTCCGACGTACAAAAGGCCGAATATTTCTCACTTTCTTGAGCTAGAGGTACTTGGAAGTATGCACTTAGCAGGTCAAGCGTACAGTAAAATTTTGAACCTCCTAAATAGCTAAGTAGGTCGTCAATCAGTGGTAAGGGATAGGCGGATGCAGCTGTTTGTGCATTGAGTTTTCTGTAATCTACACAAAACCGATATTCTTCTGATTTCTTTTTGACCAAAATTACTGGTGAGCAGCAGCTACTCTGTGAGTCTTTTATTATCCCAGCCTCTTTCATTTCTTCCACCTGTTGGTTTATTATTTCCCGCTGTTTATGGGACACCCTGTATGGCTTCTGTCTAATTGGTGTCGTGTTTGTCAACTCTATTTTGAACTCCGCAATGTTTGTTGTAGGCTAGTGGCGAAGGTATGTCTGTACCTGTTGAGTAAATTTCATAGCTGTTCGTGTTGTCCTGGTTCTAGTCGTGAATTAATATTAAATTTGGCGTCTTTGATGTCTATTTGTTTTGTTGTCTCACGTGTGAAAGTGTCTGCCAGCACTAATGCAACTTCGTGTACGAGTGCTAGTGTTGTCCCTTTAAATATTCTCTGAGGGGCGGCGGTATTATTGTGGACTTGTAACTTTTGATTTTGATTATTATTGCACAGGCCCGGTATAATCTTAACGCGTTTTTTCTGCATATTGTTAATGCATGGTTCCAGTAATAATGTGTTTGTAGGAAGTGAGGGTATTTTGACGTCTATCTGTGTGGTTGCAAATGGAAGGATTTCTACGTCCTGCTGACATGTTGCTTTAATTTTTGTCTCTTCAGCATCTGCTTCAAGTGTAATTTGCATGAGAGGACATTCCTGCTTTCGCTGGCAGCTTACCGTGACCTTCTTCGAATTTTGCAGTGTTAGTGTAATTGTGTTGTTCCCTAGATCTATAACGGCTTGGTGTTTCTGAAGGAAGTCCATGCCCAGCAATAAACTATGCGGGAAGTGTTTTACTATTAGTTGTTCTTTGAATTCCACGTCACCCATTTGGAAGTTAGTGTTAGTTTGGTATTGTGCAGCAAGTAAATTGTTATTTGCAGTTCGCAAATTCATATTTAGGGGTGCTGGTTGCTTGCTTGTACCTACCAGGTCGTCATTGATTATGCTTACTGAGCTGCCCGTGTCTATGAGAATGTCGATCCTTGTCCCTGCTAACGTTCCCATAGTTTTTAATGTGTTCCCAGGGTTGATGTTTTCTGTTATGTTTGTTACCGCGGCCCTTATGGGGGGTGATTGGTTCGAGGCTGCGCGTGAAAATTTGCATTCCTCCTTCGTTTCTGGCAATTAGCGATTACGTGGCCTACCCGTTTGCAGTAGGCGCACACAGGCCTCGCGGACACCGTTCTTCTTTGACTATATGTGGTCCTATAGCCGCTGGGGGCCTGTCCGTAATTCCTAACGGATTGATGCTGTGGATTGTAATTCTGGGGTGGAGGGCGGGGGTTCATTGTCAGGTTTTGCACCTGTTTTGCTAACTCATCCACCATCTTTGACATCTCTGATACCTGCTTCTGGAGAGTATCGTCTGGCATACTAGGGGGAATTCCCTGTGCATCGATTAGGTCTACCCTTTTTCCTGCTAGGTAGCGGGCTGATTCTACCCTGCGGACGAACTGTATGAGAGCGTCCACTGTTTGTGGGTTGTAGGGCAGCACCTGTTCTATTAGTGATGGTTTAAGGCCCCTCACGATGTGCTTTACCCGTTCCTTCTCTGTCATTTCGGGGTTGACTAGATCGCACAGAGCTATAATGTCATAAGCGTATTGCTCTGTGGGCTCACTAAGGTCCTGCACCCTCTCCCTTAGTCTGACCTCCATCATTTCCTCCTCTGCCGCGTGAATGAAGGCTTTTAATAACCCCTGCTTCAATGTTTCCCATTGGGCGTCCCTATTTCTATGGGCAAAGGTTTTGTACCAGTTTAGTGCGGTACTATTAAGGTAGCATGGTAAATACTGCGCCTTATGCTGGTCATCCCAATTATTGGCACGCGCTATCAACTCAAACTTATGGAGATAGTCCCTTACACTTTCCCCTGGTTTCCCCGAGAAGCTACCCGGATCCAATGGTGGACGACTAATGTGCATGGGTTGAGGTGCTTCAGTTACCCTTCTACTTAAAACAGGTGAGTCCATTTTACTCATAGTATTTGTGTGTTCGTCTCCCTTATTCATGGCTAACTGTTTTTCTACCCTACTTGTGCTTGGGCTAGAAGTGTTAATGATCTTGCCGGAGCGGAGACGTATTTGATTTGCCGTCTCAGCGTGTGCCGCGATCTCGTTTGAAATTCCTTTCAAATCTGTGATTAGAAATTCTTGGAATTTAAATTGTTCCCCCTATATAGCTGCTAATTCTGCGCACAGATTTCTAATCGCTTTAGTAGTAGGACTAGTAGAGTTTTGAGCAGGTTCAGCCATGCATAATAACTTAAATGTACTACACTAAAACAATATACATAACTTGAGAAAAGTTAAAAAAAAATAAGCTATATTCTGTGTAGGTAACTCATGATGCAAAGGGCGGGAGGGTGGGTCTTCACCAGATAACCTCAGGTAAAAGGTTATCCCAAAATGAGGCGTGTTTTACACCTTGCAAAAAGACGAGAAAAAGAATTGATTACATCCCCTGGCTGGAAGAGGTAAGGATGTTTTCCCCAATTATAACCGGAGACTCCGTCACATTGTAGTCGGTGCCTACTACATGTGCCCGGCGCTCCGTCACATTGTAACACCCCACGGGGGTGGTTACCCCCGCAGTAGGTGATTACACAGGGGGGTTGGTAGCTCAGAGGTAGGGGGATGCGTTGGTACCGGGGTGATAGGCAGGCCAGGGTGGCGTTCTGGGATAGGGGGTATTTAAATGAAGCACAGGGGATGCATTGACCCAATAAATTATATACTATTGCTTTAAGTGTGCGTACATCCAGTTCGGGGTGAAGCACCGACAAGTGAATAGAACTTAGATGAGTCGCATGCTTACCTGGTTAACTGTTGGCGAGTGTGACAAAAGATCTGACGACTCTTTGATAATTGCCTGACAATTCTCTGATAACTCTCTCGTGGCAACTCTCGCGTAGCAACTTCCTGATAGCAACTCCCACATAGCAACTCCCACGACCGAGTCAAAACCCTGTAGTATAAACACATACATAAGCGCTGACTCGGCGTTGTGCAGCGTGGACGCTTTCTGTTAACCTGAATTCCACACTTGCGCTGGCTATCGAAATATGTTGCAATTCTCAATGCTCATCCTGGTCCGCTACAATATTATATTTAACCAGCTGGTACTACTAATGAAGAAAAGGGATAAGTGCACTTATAATACATTCATACATAACAATGAAATGAAATCATTCATACTGACCATGGCCCAAATAATACACAACACTCACTTAAATAACTACCTAAAACTACTATGTGCATTGCAACATACTTCAAAAATAAACCCACATTGCATACGTCAAACGACACCTCATTACATATTTTCAACTACAAAAACTCATGCTTTACTGTCAATAACACAAATTCTTCTCCACATCACTATCTTATTATGATCATTATTATCATCATCATTTCAATCATCATCATCATCATCATCATCTTAGCTTTCAACTTTCTCGTACACAGTAATTACTGAGAAAATAAAATATCTTCACTGACATGTCTCATTCAACTTCCTGCAAAATCAAGAATACCTGACATAGGCATAAACTTAAAGAAATTACATTAGCATTTCAGGAATGACACAAATAACATGGCATTATACTGTTTCATCCACATCCTCCGAATCAAAATTAAGCTGGAAAATAGATGGTATTAAAACTCGCTATATAAGATGGTACTAAACTTGTTGCATAAACAAAAAAAATTATTCTCATTGCATTCACTTCATTACATTTACTCTCTCGTGTGAATACATCACACACCCTATACTGGGCACGTTTCAGCAACACCAATAAGCAAAATATTTCTCAACTCATCACATCGAATCGAATTTCCAGGTACATGTTAGCCCTCCTGAAAATTCAAACATTTACACTTCAACCATCGGGGTTACACTTTGGCACTTCCACCGAAGCTGACATTAAGTCATCTCATCTCTCTCACTACCACTGTCGGGGTTACTCTTTGGCACTTCCACCGAGGCAAATCTTCCATATACTACTCACATAACCTCACAAACATACACACACGATTCATGCAACAATTTTCTGCAAAGAAAAAGATCACAGCATCATAATGAAACCCAAAATCAAACCAAATCAAACCGAATGCAACAGAACAAGCACATCATTACCAAAACAATACTGTCACACAACATTCCTGAAAATCAAAGCTTAATTAAGCACACGTACACATCAAACACATACACTGCAGCATAACATGACAAACCAAATAATTTCCAATGCCCAAAACAGAATTCAAAATTTTAATTACACAAAATGGTGATAAACTTTCAATTTAGCAGAGACATACATAGCACACATTATTCCTGAAAAGCAAAGCTTAATTAAGCATTAGTCAGTGAAACAACAATACAAATTTAGCATTCCTCTCTGATTTGTGAAACTTTTTCAATTGTGCACACTTTGGCACACACAATGTTCACATACTTACAGGTTTGTTTTTTTTTTCTTTTACCACAAAATGGTGCAACTTTCCAAAATCTGGTAACACACATATAGCTGATCCAACAACATCCAAGTCCTGCTGGTCCATATTGGAGGCACATTAAACCTATTTAGGTGAAGATACTGGCACAGCTTGTGGTAGCTGAAACGTTTACTTAAATGAGTCATTTAGAAATACTTTCCCCCAAAAATATTCATTGCGTAACTAAATAAACCAAACATGGAAACGGTGAAGCAAAATTATTATTATTATTATTATTATTATTATTATTATTATTACCACTATGCGAACCACGACGAGCGTACAATGTACAAATACGAATTTTTAATATATATGCACTTCTTGAATTTTTTCGTTTTATTATTTCAAACAGAAGCGCCTCTCTTTTTATACACACGCTAGTTTAAACACTCAACACGCGAACTGTAAAATATTTGCTGCACTTTCGATCGTTAACAGATTACAAGATCACGCAATCAATAACACAATGTTACGTACACCAGCTAACACACTCAACTATATTATCAATGTTCCAAAATATCAGTATATTTTCCAGAATTCACAAAAATAAGTAATTTAGAATGCACAGTACAAACAATTTATCACCGAAACAGAATTTAGCAGAAATGAAGGCAAGGTAAGGGAAAAAATGGCGCCAAAAGTTTTACCGCCACGCCACCGACAGACAATGCAAAAGTTTTACAAGTGAGCTTGAAATTAAAATACAGACATGGGACTTTTAACAAACAATGCAAGAGGAATTTAGATGAGAAAACCACAAATTACAGAACCAAAACCCTTACCCTTAAGCCACCAAAAAAAAAATACATTTTCTAACTAACACGTGGAGGACCAAAAACGCTACATTTTAGAGAAGAAAAAAAAATTTTGCAGCCTCCAATTACCCGGTGCCTCGCACCAAAATGTCGTGACCTCTTTGTTATTTTAGCTCAATGGGGGGTAGAGCGATAAGGTACCGAAGGATCTTAAAGTTAATATTTCACATTATGCGAGGTCAGACGAGGGACGCAGCTGAGAGAAATTATGAAAATATATCAGAATATTCCTAGTAAAAGTATTATTACATGGTGTGGATGAGGGAAGGGACTATCTACTATAGTAATTTAAAAATAATGAAAATGGATGGCTAGTGGTTTTAATGATGTAAAGGGATTACATTACCTCCTTGTTTCTCTGCCTATCGGTGGGAACGCCATGCTTCCGCATGAACAGCGCACACACACTAACAACTTGCCTCTTGCAGTAACTCGGCTCGACTGACTGACCCACGCTAACTCGGCATGGTAACGCTATGCTAAAACTGGTTTATCCCCTCCACTCTTGCGCAATATCCGATTTGGGCAACCAGGTCACATACGCAATAATGCTCGTACGTCACAATATTATTTTCTAAAATTCAGTTTATTCATCCAGATATATTTTAAGGTACTTAGCTTCTTTTTTAAGTAATTTTTTTTAAAATGGTATTTATCTTTTGCGTCCATAATGAATTTTCCGTTTAATAACGTATAACTGGATTCTGCTTCTAGTTTCTTAGTTAGTTTATTAAAGCGTTCTTCGATCTCATTTCTTCGTCATCCGTGGTGTAGTGGTTACCGCGTTAGCCATTCAAACCCGGCGGAGGGCAATACATTTTTTCGCGCGTAAGAGTCCTTAGCATGGTTTCCTTCGGAAGGGAAGTGAAGCCGATGGTCCCGTGTCGAAAATTTGCGGCACGTAAAAGAACCTCAAGCCTGATAAAGAGGCATTTGAGCAAAATTATAGTCTTTCACACCCAATATAGAATGGGACGCTAAGGATCACAGTTGTTAAAGAGCGTCCATAAATAAAGATCACTTTAATTTCCAATTTGATCTAATTTCTATTTTGTCCTTCTGTAATAAATATTAAGACATCTGCATATGCAGTGCATACATTTAGTTCGGTTTGTAAATCATCCAAGAATGTTATCCAAATGATGTCAAAGAATTTCCAATCAAGGACCGAGCCCTGGGGATATTCCCTCATAATTTCTATATAACGTTTTGCTTTAATTCTTCTTAAAAAATTTCCTATGTTTCCTATAACTTTCAAAAAATCATATGAGCATCCTGGGTAATTTCTATTACGTAAGCTTTTAAAAAGAAGAGGCTACCAATGTTGCCAAAAGCTCCAGAGATATTAACAAGGTTACCAATAGCATATTGCTCTTCGTTCTTCAGTAACTATTAAATCATAAACGTTTGCTCTGTTGCTCTCCCTTTTCAAAAGCCATATTGTCTATTATTCATACCAATGATTATTCTATGTTCTCTAAATTTTCTGCAAATTAATGGTTTAAATAGTTCCCCATAGCATTAAGTGGACAAGGTCATCTGCATGTGCAATAGTTTTAATACATTCGGTTCGTTTTGTTAATCCTCCAAAAGTGTTTCCAAAAGAATTTCCCAAAATTCTAGTCCAAGTACTGAGCCCTATGGACATTCCATCAAATTTCTCTATATAATGTGCATTTAATTCCACTTACATATACTCTCCTATTTTTACAATAATGTTTCAAATTTTTATATAGGAATCTCGGGAAAATTTTATGAGGTAATCCCTTAAAAAGAACAGGTGGCCGTGTGCACCACTATTGAACCGGATTTTACTCAGTAAAATACAGACTTTAACGCAATGAAGGGTTATTTGTGTGCATCAACGACGGCAAAGTTTATCGATGATTTTACCGCGGTTAAATTTGATCGGCCGTGAACGTTCGGTTTTCATCGTTTATCTCCCATCTCACTTGCGTTATATGTTAATATGGCAGGACGGTATAGGTTAGAATTCCCAATCAAAAGAAACACTCCATTCTCACCAAAGAATGCATCCTGATAAAGTTAGTCTGTGTGGTACTTTGTAGTTTTTCATCCCCTAAGGCTTTTTTTGCGACAGGTGCCTTAAATATCCTGACGGAAGACAAAACGAAAATCCACACAACCACGGCGTTACATATAATTATATTACTTGAAGTAAAATTCCCATAACATTGCAGAAATATGCAGACAAGAAATGGATTTAGAGCAGTTAGTACATTTTCAGCAATGTTAGAATACATTAATTGCACATATATAAGGAATTCGGTAACTTAACCAACTCATTCTCGAAGACTGAAGTCGTCACCGTGGCGTGGAGGTAGTGTGTGCACTCCATATGCAAGAGGTTCCCATTTCAAAAGTTTTCTGCGGATAATACCTTTTTCATTTATTCTGCCTCATTTTTCAGAAGGCGAATGTCGACTAACCTAAATGATACTTAAATCAGTATGAAAACAAAGAAAAGACCAAATCAATAATACTACAGCACATTTTTCTACTCAATATTATGCCCAGTGTTAACAATGTGTCCATATTTAAGTTATTGAATCTAGGACAGGAAGGACTAGTTAACGGAGGGGACACTTAGAACCTTGACCCCCAAGAGATTCCAAATCGTAAGTCAACCTGAAACGGAAATGAAATGAGAGGAAATGAGGGAGAGAGGAAATACGTGGTCGAATACCCACTCCAACATTAGTCTATATCTACCAGCGAAAACCACCAAAACCCGTGGTCATAGTAGGCGGCCACTGGGAATCGAACTCGGACCTCCCGAATACGAGCCTCACACAATACCGCGGAGCCATGTCGTTCGGTTATTGTGTCTATTTCTTTTCTTTCTATCTATTCTTAAGAGTTGCATGTTAAATTTAATAACATACCTACTGCGCGTTTAGAGAAACTTAGGACTATTTTTGCTT
The DNA here is from genome assembly GCA_030765065.1 of Deroplatys truncata. Classification (NCBI taxonomy): domain Eukaryota; kingdom Metazoa; phylum Arthropoda; class Insecta; order Mantodea; family Mantidae; genus Deroplatys; species Deroplatys truncata. Next base: position 400,866,178 of record CM060990.1, on the reverse strand, counting down.
TTCTCCATTGCACGTTGAACAAGTATATGCATGTGATGCAATAAAGAAATATACAAGTAAAAGGCAGATAACACGGTGGACAATCGGGACCGTTCAGTAGAGTTAAGCTGCAATGAGCGGTGCGCTCAACCAAGGCGAGCGCCTGCAAGCTAACCACGGTCACCTAAAGTTCGGTGAGTATTGGTGCAATGCTGTGTAATGATTACCTTGGTGAAATCCTAACCACGGTAAGGTGAAGATCCCTGAAGAGTTTGTTTAACTAGAATGGTGCACACTGGCACAAAACTATTTCCAAAACAATGCTGCAAAATTCCGGTCCAAAGTCTGAGCTCTGGGGTAATTTCTCTATGTATTGTGTCTTTAATTCCTCTTACATAAAATCTTCTATTTTTACAATTCTCCTTCAAAACTTCTTGTAAGTATCTTGGATAATTTTTTTCTCCTAGTGTCTAAAAACGAACAGGCCACCAAAGCTTGTCGAAAGCGCCAGAGATATAAACAAGGACACCAATAGCATGTATGTTTTTCTTAAATCATTAGTTGCGTCCTGTGTTGATCTCCCCTTTCGTAAGTCATATTGTATATTATTCATACCAATCATTATTCTAAATTCTCTAACACTTTTGCATATTAATGGTTCAAATGTTTTCCACATAGCATTAAGTAGACAAGTTGGTGTCTAAACTTTCGTTTCAAGTTTGTCCTTATCCTTACTTCTTTCAGTAACATAACAGTAACCTCTTTCCAAAAACAAGGAAATGTCGTTTCCCATTAGTAGTCATTTAGAAGTCTATGTAGGAACAGTATTATTTCGTTTTCCGGTTGTACAAGAACTTCATACATAGTCCCATTTGGTCGGGATGCTTTTTAAGGCTAAGAATCATTAGTCTAATTTCCGTTATATCGAATGGATATAATATAACCCTTGTAAGGAGAGTCCGAGTCATACTTTAATCGAGGAAGCGGGCGGGAGGAAGCTGGTAGAGTACGGCGTAAACAACGGCATTCTAGTTGCTTAATCTTCCTTCAATGCTGAGCAGGCCCATATGTTTCCGTCAATGCTGAGTACATGAAAAGTTTTAGGAATAGAATAGCAGTAGGAATAAGATGGTGGTTTAAGCCCACAGGCAAGATGCCGCATATTGATAAGGGTGAAATCAGATTGACTTTGTAATGTGATATCCCTTAGTTGCACACGCCGCCGATCACAGCCCTCTTTGTGGCCTGGTCTGAATCCCGCCCGGCAGAGAAGTGGGACAATGGGCTATTGTCCTCGTAGGAGGAAAATGGGTATTGTTTCTGTACGCTGCCCATGTCCCCTTCTTTGTGGGCTGGTCTTTATGCCGCCTGGTAGAAAACAGGGGCAATCGGTTATTGTTCTCGTCCCTAATTGTGGTGCCTCTTTGTGCGTTACTGATACCGGTAGCCGGAGGCCGCCGAGCAATCGGCTATTGTTCAAAAGGTGAGGTGTGAAAACACTTAAAACTCCAGGCCGCAAATAGATGCCGCAGGCCTGAGAAGCGGGACAATGGGGTATTGTTCTCGTCGTGTTCCGCCACCATCCCCGTAAATCGAGGGAAGAGGTAAAGTTCTAAATATCTGTGTCAATGAAACAGGTAATGTTCGTCCATGCATAGCATCAACTAACATTATTGGAAAAAATCAGGGATTTATACTGCTAACAAAGGCTATATTAAGTTCTAACGTCCGGGTATTACGATCATAAAGGACTGGAAGCAGGCAGTTGATTGAAGTACCCCCACCCAATGTATTTTGATTGATTAATATAATTAAACACTGGTCCTCGATCGATGAATGCAATTATTCCAATTAAGTATTTTTATTGTTACAGAATAAAGACTCGTCGATAAAGTACCCCGCACACCCACGCAAGTCTTTTTTTCTAAAACTTAACTAGACGATTATTACGACTGTATAATTAATACGACTAATATCACTTGTTTAATTCTGCATTGAGGGAAAAATTTTGGGGCTTATAAGAATATTATATCACTTATACGAATAAAAAATGCATGTCAACAAGACAGAGTTAGCGCAAATAGCTAACTCCAAAAATACGCGAGACGCTAACGTATTTTAAAGTGATATTTATGGATGCCAGAGAGTATACTCCCTCTCCAACCAGCGGTCTCACGCTCAATGAAGCGCTTCCTACCACTGAGTCTCTGTTATTACTCCTCCCAACCAGGCGCCAACCAGTTCCTGCCCACTCCTTTTTGGGCTCTCTCTGGCTGCCCCTGAGGTAAGGGGCCCTCTGCTCGATCGCTTCCTCTCTGTGAGGTAAAAAGACGGAAGTCGTATGATGTGCTTTTAACACACGAAGGCGGCCATGATAGGTCTTTAATATTACAACAAAGAAAATAACGAGCGTAAATCATTTTAAAGGGTGATAAGGCACTTCGCTCTTCAAGATTCTTTTATTTCTAAGGTTTGTTTACAAGTAAGGTTGGCTCCTAAAAATAAATAAATGAATATTGAAATACGGGCTAACACTATAGTTAAATAATACGTGCATTACAGTTACAGCATGCGCAGACACTCAAGCTAAAGAAAACACGAGCTTTTAAAATATGCATTCCGCTCTTAGAAAATATATAATAACACTGAAGGTAATATACAGAGGATCTTCATGCATGCAGTTTTTGGGAAGTAAAATATCATGCACAGGGACTTTTAAACAGGCGATGATGCTGTATAAAGAGTCGTTGCTGATAAAGTATCCCACCCGCCCACACAAGCACGCGCACTCTCTCCCTCCCTCTCTCTTTCTCTCCTTTGCTCTAGCACATCGCTGCATTACTATAATTACCGATTCATCGATACGGTATGTTGGAAACACCAACGATTTATACAGTGGTTTACATATCCCGCGCAAAATATATTGTATACCCCTGAGGAGGGTAAACCAGGGTCCGCTTGGGAAATGCCGCGTTTAAAAGGCATTCATAGACGCACGTCTTACGACATTAATGGAAGGGTTCCTAACAGCATACTTTGAGGAGAGATAACATCTCCCATATACCCGTGAATGCTTCAAATATAACATATGAGTGGGTTTTAGCAATAACAGTATTCAAACAATAGCAGCCCCAGCCTTATCCCCCCAGGAGCTCACCTTATGTGTGTACGGGTTTGGCGTACTCGGGATGCCCGAGCCTCTCATCACCATACCTCCACCCTCGTCCGGTCTAGGCGGGTTGGTCCTCGTGACCGAGGACTCAAGGTAGGCTCTCGTGCTTTCTTTGCACTTCGTTCCATGCCGCTCCTCGCGATCGTTCTTTCTTGATCACTCTACATACGAACATTTCGCAACACGACCATTCATTCACACATCCCTTTTCCTTCGTCGCCGGCCTAAATTGCGTGTGAAACGCCCACTCACATATTGTTTTATTTTACCATTCTCTTTATCTTAATCCTCCGAGGACACAGCCTGACGGATACCCGCGCACAAGGTGCGCAGCTGGTTGCAATGATGGACGATTTCTTTCGCTATGGAGCCCTTTTTCTCCATTACAAATAATAACCGCCGAAAAGTCCTTGTAACAGAAGTAGTACCACCGACATCTGGTTGTTACTTAATCATTACGCGAACATAGGAAGGTCAAACGTTTGAGAAGATGCACCCTTTTATTACCCAGAAGAGCATTCACTCAATTGCTGATCCGGTTAATTCCTGCTCTTGCCTTCGAAATAGTTCATTGTTAGTAGAAAGCAAGTCCGATGCACAAAGTAAGTCCTTGTTGCGCGGCACGCTTTTCCACGATTATACCATCCGTGTTGTGAAGCACCGCACCTTGAATTCCTGTCGAGGCGTCGTTACCACCCATAGCCTCGATGGTATGTCGGACGCGAACTGGTCGGTAATCTTTCCGACCAAAAGGTAACAGCAGCTCATCGAGTGCAGGTTAAACGCGACGGAGTGTTGATACCCACTCGTAGCCTGTTTTTCACGTTTGACGGCGTCGATCTGCCCACGCGTCTTTCCGCAGGATATGAACGAATTGCGGTGAGGCCTTATATTCCGAGACCCCAGCGTTGTTTTAAATGTCAACGATTTGGGCATACGCAAGTCTCGCGTAAGATTGCCCTCACCATCTGTGCATCATGTAGCCAGACCTCACACTAAGGTAACTGTCCAACAGCCGCCGTCTGCCTTAATTGCAAAGGGTCTCATTCTGCGTCATTTGACGACTGTCCACGGCACTTGGAGGAGAAGGCGCTCCAGGAGGTCCGGGTGAAGGAGAGACTCTCCTTTACTGAAGCCCGGAGGCGTTTACATGCGCGCAAACCTGCGCTCTTGCAAACAGTAACGTTCAGGTCTATTGTTGTCTCCCCAGTATCCCGGAAGGATGCCGAAACACAGACCTGGACCATGACTGCATTGACCGCCACTACCATCCGGCCTTCCATTTCAGTCACAGCTATCAAGCCATCTAAAGCTGGTCCAAAGATTATGAAGTCACATGGCACTGAGAATAAATCGAAGCAGAAACTTCGTAGGGACGATTTTCTGAAGGACCCTCCGCGTGGGCGCGGTAAGAAAAGCTCAGCCTTCTCCTCCTCGAAGGTCGCAGTTCCAGGATGCTCCTGGGAAAGCCGCCCTCAGTGGTCCCCTTCACCTGTTGCCACCCAGAACCGATTCTCGGCGCTTGAATCGGTTTCTGGCACTAACCGCTTGGGCCCTGCCTTCGAGGAGCCTATGGAGTCTGTCAACACCGTACCAAAAGCCCGAACCACAAGGTTAACCAAAAAGTTATTTTGAGCCGCCCATCTTAGTAAGAAGTTTATCCCTTTTATTCATGAATATCCTGACCTGGAATTTACGTGGTGTACGATCGCATAGAGCGGAACTATAACTTTCAACGCGTACCCATTCACCTGTGGTCGTGTGTTTGCATGAGACTTGGCTTCGCCCTCACGATCCTCTTGATCTCCGATGGTATACTCCGGTTCGCTACGATCTTGCACCGGATGAGCGTACTCCTGCTCATGGAGGTGTCATGTTATTAGTGCGTAACGACGTTTATTTTCAAACTCTCACTCTTACGTCCAATTTCCAAGTTGTTGCCGTTAGGTTTAATTAACCAGGATTTTTCTTCTCTGTTTGCCTGCTTATTCACCTCCATCATCTCCTCTCACTAACGCGGACATTCGAGGTTTCCTGACCGCTCTCCCAACACCGTTTATTCTGTTGGGAGATTCTAATGCCCATCACCCCCTGTGGGGTTCGCCAAGGGCTTGTGCGAGGGGAACTCTTTTTTCTGACATTGCTTCTCAGTTCAACCTCTCCAACCTCAATACAGGTGATCCTACTGTTCTTTCTCATTCTTCTGGTACATCCTCTCATTTGGACCTTGCCGTTTGCTCCATCCAGCTTGCTTGTCGTCTGCCGTGGAACGTCGTCGCTGACAGCTCCTCCAGCGATCATTATCCCTGCATCGTTTCTTTTCTGTTTCACCACGTCCAGCTTTCTAGAGCATCTACCTGGCACTTCCTTAAAGCCGACTGGGGACTGAATTCCAGCCTCGTGTGTTTTGTGGACCAGTCCTTCACCGACGTTAAACAAATGGTGCATCATCTTACGTCTACGATCCTATCTGCCGCCGAACGCACAATTCCCCGTTTGTCCCCATACCCACGGCGTATTTCACTTCCGTGGTGAACCACGGACTGTCGGGACGCCGTTCGTGCCCGTAGACCAGTGCTTAGGTTGTTTCGGCGACATCCTATACTTGATCATTGGGTTACTTTTAAATAATCGCACGCCAGGGACCGTCGTATTATTATGGATAGCAAGCAGGCATTTTGGACTCGTTTTATTGAGTCTTTTAATCGCTTCACGCCTTCCTCTGTTTTTTGGGATAAACTTCGTCACTTCTCCGGTAAAGTGTCGCATTGTACTGTGTCTGGCCTTCGGGTTTCCAATGCTACCATAGTGGTTCTGTTTGCCATTGCTAACACTGCGGGAGCTGCCTTTGAGGCGGTTTCCAGTTCAGACCATTATTCCACCGGCTTTCACACTCTCAAAGACCGGCTGGGTTCCGTAACCTAAAGTTTAGGTCCCTTATCAAAAGTGTTATAATGAACTTTTCACAATGAGGGAGCTGGAGCACGGCCTCCATTTTCCTAGGCACTCCGTTCCTGGTCCGGACTGCATTCATGCCCCGTTGTTAAAGAACCTTTCAGAGGAGAGTAAACTCTTTCTCTTACAGGTCTGTAACCGTATTTGCCAAGATGGCGTTTTCCTTCCGTTTGGTGCGAAGCCACCATTGTCCCTATACTTAAGCCTGGGAAGGATCGCCAACTACCTTCCCGCTACCGCGCTATCTCCCTCACCAGTTGCATTTGCAAGGTGATGGAGCGCATGATCAACGGGCGGTTGACATGGTGGCTTGAGTCTCAGAAACTGCTAGCGAACGCTCAGTGCGTATTTTCTCGCCACCGCTCTACCGTCGACCATCTGGTCTCTTGTCGACGCATATTATGAATGGTTTTCTGAGAAAGCGTGAAACAGTGGCGTTTTTTGACCTGAAGGAAGCCTATGACACCCTTTGAGGGGCGGCATTTGACGTACACTCTGCGCATGGAATTTCCCATATTTCTTCGGGGTTGTATGACGGATCGCGTCTTTCGTGTACCTGTGGGCTCGGTTTTATCTAGTCCCTTTATTCAAGAAAACGGTGTACCGCAGAGCTCTGTACTCAGTGTCACACCTCTTGCGATTGTATCAACCGCATTGTAGGATGTATTCTACCTAATGTTTTATCGTCTGTTTTCGTTGACGATTTTACCATTTATTGCAGTTCACGACGGAACTGTCTGCTCGAACGCCGTCTCCAGAGCTGCATCGACCGTCTCTTCGCCTGGAGTAACGCCAATGGCTTTAATTTCTCCGCCGGGAAATCCGTCTGTATCAATTTCTGGCACCGGAAGGCTTTCCCTCCGCCCTCTCCCCATCTTATGTCAGAGATAGTTCCGTTTGCAGACGAGGTGAAATTTTTGGGGTTGATCTTTGATAGAAAGCTGAGCTGGATTCGCACATCTCCTTATTAAAAGCAAAATGTGGAGCTGACCATACTTCTGCGTCTTTTTCGCTGTTTCGTCCATTGCAACTTGATTACAGTAGTACTGTCTACTCATCGGCACATCCGTCTGTGTTACGTCGACTTAATGCCATTCACCATCATGGCATAAGGGTCCCTACAGGTGCCTTTCCAACTTGACCTGTTCTCTGTCTGTATGCTGAAGCTGCAGAGCCTCCGCTGTCATTCAGGCGTGAGATGCTTTTGTGCGGCTAAGCATGTCAAATCTGAAGCTCTCCTGACCACTCGTCCTTCGAGTTATTTTCGATGATTCATTCGATCGGCAATATTTAGTTAGCCCCTCTGCATTGCTCGCTCCAGTGGTTCGATTTCGCCAGCTTCTTCGGCATTTGGACGTAAATAAAGTGTAACTGTATATACATATATATAATATTTGCAAAGCTAGTCTGTGGACTTATGGAGTATTACAAATGCAATGGCCTTAATCTATACTGATTGGGAGTTTTGTCAGGTATAGCCAGCTGAATGAATGGTTGTTTTGCTTGTTACACCTATCTTTGGAGAGTTTTCCATTATAGTTCAAGCAGGCCTGTATTTCAATTGAGTTATTTCAATTACATGAAAAATAAAATTAAAGGAACATAAAGGCGAGAAAAAATATATGGCGTATATCATCTGAAAGCAACTAAGTACTATCACCATCTGAAATAGTAACAGAATATTAAATTATAAAATATAAAAAACATTCTCATGTTAAAAGTATGAAGCGTTAAGCGTAATTAATCGATACGCGTGTTTTTATGAAAGTGACACGTAGCCGAAAGCGCGCACGAGGATATATCTCTTAGAGAGGCAAAATAAAGAAGAGATATGTTCACAGTAGCTCTTTCATCGCGTGCAGGTAGACAAGTCACTACAATTCTGGTGGGAGGGAGTGCAGACGGTATCTGCTACAGTCCGTAAGGTTTAAGTAGTCGTGTCCCTTTTAGACAGAGAAAGAAATACTCACCATCTCGCTCTCACTCTATGGTGACACAGGCAAAGCAGATACACCAGCCAAACACGCATCAGTGGCGGGGTGCCTCTCCTCTCCGACCGTTGTTCTCGATTCTCCGATTCACTGTCAGAAGCTTCAAACCGAATCTTCGTAATCATCTTCCGATTCGGATTCTTCTAACTTTATGACTAATCTGTCCGTAATTTCTTCTACCAGACCGTCTTTCTCCCAGTAAAACTTTTCAGTGTTTTGTACAAGCTCACATGCCCTTTTCCAGTTGCCTGGAGTCACCTTTGTAATCGCATTATCAAACAGCGCTTTTACATCACCACTTTTAAATGAAATATTATATTTGGCAACATGAGGGAAAGCATTTTCATCACCGTCACACTTCCACATCTTATTTCTCGTGTGGTTTATATTTACCCACGTTTCTTCAAGGTACACTATAGGCCTACCAGTAGCCCCCAGTTCCTTCATTCGTCTTAAAAACTGAAATCGTTTAGAAACAGCATTCATTCCATTAAAAAGCGTCTTGCTTTCGAATTTTTGCTATAACTGAAATGGAGCTTTTTAAGATTTTTTCTTAACGACCTCACGCTTCCTTTCAGTACTTTCTTGAACTTTTAATGCTCCATATATGTCCTGCAAACTAGGCAGAAGATCCGTACGATATAACGAATAGATTGTTCGCTTAATAACAGCTGCCGTGAATGAGTATTTCTGTTTTTTTGCGAACTCCTAGTCGGGCGCTTTTTGCCTGGAGTTTGCAACCTACCACTACTAGCTGTAGCACTTTTGTGTTGTTTTAAAATTCGCTGGACGGAACAAGCAGAAATACGTGTAGCAGCAGCAGTTCTGTCAACTATACTTGTCACTGAAATAGTCGGTTTTCCACATTTCAATGCATCACATTCATCACTGAAGAAACTGTGAACTTTAACTACCATTTCCCTACCATCTGCTTTTAGAACTTTCCCTCGAAACCCAATTCGAAACAATACAAATACAACCAAAACTACTAGAAAATAATTAAACATTATATCCATGTGTTGTAACACTGAAAACATCCACAAAACAGCAAACCCACAGCTCATACGCCACTGCAACCTACAGTCAGCATACAATAGAAGCGGGAGGGTTGCGAGCTTTTACGGGTCTGGAATTTCCACAAATCGCAAAAAGACCTAGTTGCTGTCCCACCCCCTCTGCTAGACAAAGTTAGCACTCTGTGTGAGACAAGGACAGTAGAAAACCTGCCAAGTTAAACCTCACAGAGTATAGTGTATACCACAATGCAGAGCGAGCCAACCCCAAGGATTCCCCCCGCTCGTAGTTTGCACCGGGTAACTAGCTAGCTGGTCACAAGCGCTAGCTGCAATAGCTAGCTCGCTTTATGACAGGATGGATGTAACGCTGCAATTAGGTATGAACGAGTTTCCCTCTCTGTATTATCCCGAGTGAGGTGGCACCGCAGTAACGTGTGCGACTCACATTCGGCAGTACAGGGGTTGGACCCCTGGCGACCGCTCACTCAGACCCATGGGTTTTTAGTGGTTTCTCCGGGTCAGCAGGCGAATACTGGTCGGTTCATCTTCTAACACGACCTTTCTGCTGCTAATGTCCTATACCCATCATATGTTTCAAAGTTGTAGGACCAGAGGACGGTCTTTGGCGAGCTGCGGCTGGATGGTGACTATGCGCTCTGTGGTGGTTTCTTCCTGACGTCGTCAAGGGACCGCTCGGTTTGATATTCGCCTCTAAGTGCTTTCGCACAGGCGCTCCTCCGGAGACGCTCCTAGGGCTCAAACCCCAGTGGGTGGGCTCGGGTGGCTTTGGAGGCGTTCAATCCGGAAACATTATGGATTCCGTCCATACTTACACTCGTCGTCACCGGGATCTGGTCACCCTTCGTGTCTCTCTCCTCATCCTTCCCTCTCGGGGACCACGGTAGAAGCACAAGGGAACAGATGGACTGCGTGCGGTGCTCTGCCCCTGTTAGGGGCTCCCCCGTCCGTCCGTACCTTTATCTTTTACTCCCTCTGTATTAGGACTCTTCTCGGAAACTAAATGCAAGAAATGCAAATAAGATTGAAAGGAAACGGATTATACATGCCTGTGAAACAAAACAGCTTTCAAATTTTCTTATGCAGTGAAGGTTTATATATGAATCGTATTAAGATAGTTGCATACTTTAACTTCTTTGTAAGAGTGAATCGCCTGAAAGATATACTTTATTTATTATATAAAATATTATATAGGTAAAACCCTATTATTTTTAGTTTCAAAGTTTAAACAAGCCCCATTTCTTCTCATGACATAAGACGTTTTGTTAACGCAGGAATTTCCAGCGCCTGTTATTTCAAAGATACGTCTCTAAAGAATGGTTTTATCGTACAACTGATGCTTTTACCCAGTCTTCCTGACTGCGAAATGCCGAAGGGGTACTCTAGTCTTAGGCCTGGAAGGTTTCCTTTTAAGTTTTACTTTCGCAACTATGATTTTATTCCGTATATCACTCGTTACTTACGCCTGTCCTCACTTACGCAGTAAGAGCGGGCGTTAAACAGTAAAATAACTTCGCTCATGGTTATAAACTTGTCATTTCTTCCACTGAATTAAGATCTCTAAACTCATGGCTTATTCACAATGAGAATGGATGGCAGCAACTGCATTTAGGCGAATACAAGGAATTTAAATTCGGGGCCACAGAAATGACTAAGGTAGCTCTAAGTCCTTGCTACTATTTAGTGTGAGCATATTGGTGTGGTCGAAAAATAGATGCAGCGCAATTCCTATAAATGGATTTTTTGCGGCATACAAAATGAACTGCAGTTTACTCCACACAACACTACGAAAACTGTTCGCAGATATTAAAGCTTCAAGATATTTTCTATAATAGCGGATGAATCTATGAGCGTTTCAAAACAACATATCAGTATTTGTAAAGTCCGATTATCATCCGATTTTAACTGACTTCTAGGTTGCGTCATCATTGCTTTTTAAAACATTCAAACTCTGTATTAGGGTAATCCTTTGGAACTCCGTTCGCTGCATTTAAACAATTATACTTTTGTTTGTTTAATTAGAGATACAATTTGAGGGGGAACAGCTCACGTCAGTAAAACTCCTGGGGCAATGCTTCTCGTTATGTAAGTTAGGGGGGCAGAAAGTGGCGTGCTCCCCTAAGTCGATGCATGCAGCTCTGGATATAAACGGCGAAATTACAATTACATGCGAAGCTAAAGGTTTACATATACTACTTAACAGAAGTTATCCTTAAATCGAAGGAGCTCTCACCAAGGCAAGTGTAATTCCTAGTACAGTAAAGCTCACCAATGACTTATTTGTGTTCATTTTTGGTGAAATTCGTGTAGATATGAATGCTACAACTACAGACAGAACAAGAAATCCAGAAGTTATAACATATGTGCGAAATTATTTGGCACTGAACCCTATTGAATCAAATCCCTTGCTGCATGGTGAAGAAATTGATGTAGTGCATGTATCTACTGTGCGGTCCAAATCTCTTGACGTTTCGTGACAACCAATGCGGAGTGGCCGCGCGGTTGCGAAACTTTACTTCGCTTCGTCAGAACGTTACGCGTTTGTTATAAATACTATTGCAATGTTCACTTAAACATTGCAAGAAAACAAGAAGAGACACGATAATGGAAATGTAATACACAAATAGAGAAATAAAAAACATACCTTTCTATGCCTCTTTTTTATTCAACTGGCACAGCTAACGGCATATCCTCATTGTCCTAGACATCACGTTAATTCAAAAACACTGCGCCGTACATTTTTTACGATCGTCAAGGTTTGTCACTCTCTTAGGTAAGCGTATATGCTTTCTCGGCGATGTAAATAGTTTCGCTTCCCTACACATATGTGAAATAGTTGTACTTAGAGAGCACGCCTCAGCCGTATGTTCTTGACATTTCGTGAAGTTACGATTTTTGCGATTTTCTTCGTTGGCATACTTTTTAAAGAAATTATACACAATGAAGACAACAGCCCTAACTTTACTGCTATATCCACTGGTACTATTGGGCTTACTAAGCGACATTTTGATGAAAGCGTTAACTTTATAAACGCTAGGACAAGGCCTATCATTGTAAGAACTGAGTACACCGCAGTTGAATTCACAACTGACTCACAAGCGTGGTGTAAAAAATACACCAACAATGTTTTAACAATGTTTTAACCTTGAGTTATCACGTCAATGGTGCAATGAATTTCATTGTTGATGCTTCCTCGAGAATGTGATAGCAGTTGCTGACTGTTTGCTTAAAGTTCTCAGTTGGCGTATGTATATATGGCTTATTGTTATTAATTATTTTTGGGGGGTAGTGCATTCCAAGTAACGAGGTTTTGAATGTTGTAAAAAGCACAACATGCTCCTCTCACGTAACGGATACGTGCTTGATTCTGGGACTCTGCATCATGCAGAAGTAAGCATAATAACCATTAAGATGCACTTAATCATTGTTCTGCCAATGGGACTATCATGTGAAACAAAAAACATTAATGACGTTATTTATTTTAAAAAAAAAGGCATGTATGGTTTTGTAGATCTGCGTCAGAAGCCTTCGAAAGGATTTTTATGACGAGTTTGTAGCTGTATTAGAAAACAGTGGAATAACTATTTCTAAATTTATTTTGGACATGAAAAATTGCTCATTATTAAGTGATAGTTATGTCTATGACATGACAATATATAAAATAACTACATCATTAATTTATTACTATTACAAGCCAAACTGTAACTAAAAGTCTGAGTTTAAACTTCACCAAAGATAACTATAAATTAATGGTGAACCATTGGGTGTAAGGATACGATTCTTTTTTATACTTGTTCAGGGAAACGTCGCCTTTTATCCTAACTACTTGTTGCTTTTCTGAAATATGAAACAGGCATGCGCGCACATGATATTCCAATCAAGCGGGAGGTGTACTGTTCGTATGAGGCAACGCTGCACTGCTGCTATTCGCTAGTGCCGTTTTAGTGGACACGCCTCAAACGTCAAGAGATTTGGACCGCATAATAATGGAGCTTTCTATGCTATAGTCCTGCTTTCAACGCTTCTATAGTTCACTAATCACCACAAGCTACAAGATACTCAACAGGAGATTTGAATTAATTCTCATAAGATCCAAAGATTATAAAAATTGCATACAGTCTGTAGTTGGAAAGGAAGCTGGGAGATGGTGGCAAACCACCATTCTTATGCTGAGTGGGTTCTGATTCTCAAAACTGTGAAGGTTGATGATCCCGTACATATTACTTTTTGATTCATGGACCCGTATACACAGCGTGCTGTACCTCAGACTACATCCCTCACTTAGAATGTGGCAACAACATCGAAACTTGAAAAACAAGACTTCGTTATAGTGGGAGCACTGACTGAAAAATTGGGAGATTCTAACAAAATCAATACGATGTTCGATCATTCCAAAGATATCCTTCTGAGATTCTGAGACAATTCCTTCAATGCGAATGCTATCCCTATCATGACTTGGATGTGGACTTTAGAAACTCGAAGTATGCATCTCTATATGAAATGTGCAGAAAATTTCAATGCTCCTATTATAAGAGAGATATTTATCTTCTCTTTAAGAAACGGGACTTTCTTCACTGTGCACCACTGGTAGCCAAGGACTGCTCTCAACAACCCTAAGAAACTGTGAATGGAGCCGTCAACACCGGAGTTGAAATTCAAGCATCTGAAAATATTTTTGCCCATATATTATTTTATTGTTTAATCATACACGACAAAGTGTTTGCCTGTAAGCTTGCAACACGTGTGATGTAGACAATTATTTAATATAGAAAGATTACTTAGGTTGATAAGCTTATAGTATTATATGTGAATAATGAAGATGGGGTGTTTTATGAAAGGAATGTAACAGGAAAATGGTTAACAAATAAATTAGGTTTGTGTAGTTTAACACTGCTTTATTGATTTTATTATAATGTTGATGATTTTTCTTCCCTGTCGTCTAGTTCCCAAATAGTTACAAGTCCTTGACTTATAGAATTCATATAAATGTTAGAAGTTTCTTTAAAAATATGGTACAAGGCGCTTTAGATTTCTTAACCACACAAGTTTAAGGATATTACATGCCCATTTAAACAACTACATCCTAAATTAATGGGATTATCAAAACATTCAATATTATTGTACGCATAAATCACATTTTCCCTATATTCTACGTCTTTTATATATTTTAACTTTGTTTCATAATGTAATAAATATCAATTGCAGAAACGTTTTATATACTTTTTCGAGTATAATTTTGCAAAGCAAACAATTTCGTTGTTACCTTTTCCCTTTATGTAAACGGAGATAATGTAATAGCACAGGCGAATGTTCGCGCTGTGTGTTGAGGATATGCTGGCACCATTAAGCATGAAGAGTTGATTTGAAGTTGGTATTCTGCGTTGTTGCATGTTATGGAGCTTCAAGGATGGAGAAAGCCACATAACTGGCAGTGAGAATCTTCCTCTTAGATCTAGGATACTGCTATTTCTGCACTGCCTCTTTCCTTTGTTCTCTCCTTGCACGATTGAAGCAAATGTTCAAGTCATCATCTTAGGATTGAGCTACAAATTGAGGAATGCATCTGAAATAGAGATATTGTTTTTGGAGAATGCTCCTTTCATGTGAAAGAAAGGAAACTAATATTTATATGGAGGCACGCTTAATTCGATCTTTTACGTGTTTCTGGCTGCGTCAATGCTATGCGATCTCGAGACTCCTCAATTACACTGTAATTGGTTTGAATAATACTGTGCTCAGGAACAATCTCATTTGCTGTAGAGCGATATTCCCATTTATAGACTGAGTATCCTGTTCCGATAAAGCATATCTGTTTTATCCACATCTCATATCATATAATAAACGTTTTCTGACGGTACAGAGGTAATTGGTGCTGTCACTCGCATTCTGTAAAGCATATTAATAAGTAAGACATATGTGTGTAATAACAGAAACAATGTCGTACAAGTCATCTTAAGTACTAATAATACTTAGTCAAGCTTTCTCTCCTTGCGCTGGTAGACACTAGAATCTGCATTGTCTAAGAGGAATAATGGCATAAACACATTAACTTCAACATTACTAAGGTGTTCACAGGAATTTCCCTGAAATCTGGAGACACATTTGCAATTATTTTAAAAATATCGCTAGAAAGAATAAATGTAAACAAATATACTATTTATATGTTCTTTCTCCGATAGACCGCACCGCTCTCCGTACACACATTCAATGATAACATGTGATTGCGATATACGGCTTATTGTTCACTACTGATTACGTAGGCCCGTTATACCTCTCGCTGTGATAATGCACCACACTCGCTCAAGAAATCCTGCATGTAAGATATAGCGTTATCGTCAGCCATTACAATCTCACTCTAGGAAGTCATCTGAATGATAAATGCTATGGAGAAGTACTGCTGTTCACATACACAAACTCCTGTTTGCGTGCTTTAACACCTGTTAATGGTGTCATGCGGAATGAGGAGGTTAACTTACTGAAGAATGGAATATATTGTGAGTTCGAACATGTTAATGACGTCACAGGTAGAATACAAAGCCTATTTTCATAGACTGGTTGAGACATGTTCAATACAAAGGAGGTGTGGTGTCAAGTAAGGAGAAGTGTTCCGGCTATAGAGGGCAAAAGTTATTCATACTTGATTGTAGCATTATACGCTTTCTGTCTCCGAGCGAGCCAGCCAGTCGAATACCATGGGGAGAAGTGGGAGTGGGAAAATCGTGGGCGTTGACTCATTCTACATTGTGGTGCAACCTAGCGACAATAGCAGCTAAAGTATGCATTCCCTCCCCGCAAAGCCTGTACTTCACCGTCAGACTCCAGATGAGAGTGTTACTGAGAGGACATCATTCCGTTACTTTACCTCGCTAAGAGATATAAGCTCGGGCACGCTGTCGGCTATATATCGCTCTCGTAAAAACGTACACATCGAAGAATTACACTTAGGGAGGCCGCACACCAAACGCGTCAGCAGCTGCAACACGACATGAATTAGACGCCCTTGTTTGTCGTTCGCGCGATGCAGACTTGCGGCCGCACACCGGAGAAAACACATGCCTGCAACAGTACGATGCGTTATCAGCTGTTGACAGGGATTCCTCGAGTGAGGACGACGTTTTGATGTACATGTGGTTGAAATTACGCAACAAGAGGAAAAGAAAATGGATTCGTGATTTTAATTTGTCATGTGCACAGCATGATGCTTACGTCCTAGCGCAGGATTTATTCAAAGACCTGGTAAAATTCCAGTCGTATTACAGGATGTACCCCGATACCTACAGAGAACTTCTTCAGTGTGTTTCTCCTTTATTAAAAAAGCAAGACACAAACTACAGAAGAGCTATAAGCCCTGATGAAAAACTACGTATAACACTAAGGTACGTTTAAGGCTTGAAATAATAACTTGTTGGTATCTATTTTAGTGTTAATTTTATTAGTTAATAAACATAGTTTTAAACTTTTTCACTTTACTTTAAACTTCTCTAAGTAACGCAGTGCAACATTTTTTTTTACTTTTGCCGCTGCATTTACAATTAGGCATATGAATATGAGTGAACATTTTCTTGCTCTTGTTCTTCTACTAAAATCGCCGCAAACGGCAATGGCGTGGAAGTTTTTGAGGAGCCAGGCTCTCGACTACCGACCGTATTGCAAGAAGTTTATGGATAGGTATGGGCACTATTAGAACTACACTGAACATTGGAGGTTGATCCGTACAGCATGTCGTTTGATTTTTGCTGCACAAACAATTTGAATGCACTTTTAGCGGCAGGTGATAATTTAGTCACGTACGGTAGAAGGATTTTCAAAAATAAAATTTCTTGATTATTGGACTCCATTTCAGCCGTGCGTTTTGTTTTCATCTGGAGATATGAAGAAAACATTTGGTAAGCATTCACTTTCGAAACTTTTTTTTGTGGCTCTTCTAGGTGTTCGAGGTAGCGGTTGCATCATTTCTGGTGTACTTTCCTCCTCACCGTTTTCTACTACCATAGGCGGAGATGAACGTTGTTCTGTTGTAGGTAACTGCTCTTCTACAGACGGATTTTCCAAGTTTCCCATTTGCCTTCTTGATTTTGTGAATGGTGTCAACAACGCTAAGTAGTCTGCAAGATAGTAGCGTTTTTTCGTCGTTGCTGAACCACTGGCAGGAGCTTGCCTTAAATTTCTGGACCAACAATTCCTGCAGTTTCTCCATTTGTCTTTACAGGTGGCCACTGCAATGAAAATAAGCACCATTATTATTATTATTATTATTATTATTATTATTATTATTGTTATTATTATTCGCGGCTGTTTATTTTTAGGTACTTAGCTACTGGCAGCACCTTCAGCATTCAGTTTAAAAGAGGTGAAACAACAATTGGTAAAATTGTCCAACAGGTATGCCTCGCAATGCGGACAACACTTCAACCAGAGTTTATGCCTACACCCTCAAAGGAGATATGGGAGAACATTTCCAAAAAATATTTGGAACTCTGGAATATACCTAATTGCATTGGTGCCATAGATGGAAAACATGTTCGTATTCACTGTCCCCGAAATAGTGGCTCATCTTTTTACAACTACAAGGGGTATTTTTCTGTTATTTTATTAGCTTTAGTTGATGCAAATGGGCTCTTTATTGCTATAGATGCTGGTGTTTATGGCAGAAACAGTGATGGTGGAGTGTTGCGAAACTCAGATTTAGGAAGAAAGCTTCGATAGGGCACACTGAATATACCTGAACCCCAAGAAGCTAACAAAGGATGATGGCCACTGTTCCCCATGTCCTTATTTTTTCGTGGGGGATGAAGCTTTTCCATTACAGAAGCATATCATGAGATCCTATCCTCGAAGAGAACTCACAAATGAAAGGAGGATTTTAACTATAGGCTTAAAAGAGCCAGAAACAGCGTAGAATGTGGTTTCGGAATGCTTACTTCTAAATTTAGAGTTCTTGGGACGGCTATAGCCTGCAAACCTGTTAAAACAGACAATATAATAAGAGCAATTTGTGTCCTGTATAACGTCATTAGGCTAAAGGGTGGCAGTTTTAGTGAACCGAGTGTTACAGAAAATGATTAAAGCAATGACAATTCTTTAAGTGAGTTGCAGAGATTGCAACCCTACAATAGAAGAGCAACCGCTGAGGCCGTTGGATTGACAAATCACTTGTGTTCATATTTTATGAAACCAAATGTAGCAGTTCCTTGGCAAAATAAGTACACCACAGGACAAACCTAAATATTGTTACACTATCGTTTAAATGCTAGTTACACAAGAAGTGTTCATATTTAATGTGCATGTTCTTTTATTACATAGGTAGTCAATAAATATTTTACTCAATGTAAACTACTTACCACTTAAATTTAATTCTTGGGATACTTCCAGTCACACTCGATCCAGCTCGTTGTTATTCGAATGCCTTGGTAGCGAATGATCATATACTATAGGATATTTCTCCACCGATTGCACCAACTTAATGTTGATCTGATCTTCACTCTTGCTGACAAAGTTTCCTGAACGTACCTTATTTAGTGTCACATTGAAAGATAAATGCACAGAATACGCACAAACATAACTGTACTGGAGCGTTGTTTGTTAAGACATGACGCATAGAAATGGAGCATGCGGTGTCTTATCGCTTGTGTCTGCAACAAGATGCGTATGACATCATCACGACGCAGACCGGTGTGCGGCGATACTTGTTTTTCCATTGATTTGCATTGTGCTCCATTGTGTTGCGACATGTTGCTGAGATTACTGGTTGTCGCTGACGCGACGTGATGCGTCCGGTGTGCGGCCTCTCTTAAAGCGTCATATGTTTAATAACAGTCTGTTTCTTATTCAAATGCGTTATTCTCTCACTATTTCTGGTGGTGATAATAGCTGTTTTCGAGTTATAGGTGTGTAGATTTAATATGTTTTTTCCGTTTAATTTCCCCTTTAACTTTATTTTTCGTGTAATAGAATTAATTTAATGATAATGCCGAACCTGTATGATTGAACTAGCGAAACAAGAATGGGTCATGCAAAATTGGTATCCACTCATTTAGCCGTGAATAATCAAAACACCATCAGTAATGTATTAATGTTATCACATTTGTAACCCTTTTTAAGACCTCATACAAGCTTAACATATTAAATATGGTATATCCCTATCAGGCTACCTAAAATTTATTTCCTCTTTATTTATACTTAGCGATGGCCTGTGATTACCATGCTAGCCTCTAGTGTCCGAGGTCGCGGGTTTAAACCCGGCGGAGGGCGATGAATTTTTTTCGGGAGTAAAAGTCCTTAGCATGGCTTCCTTCGGAAGGGAACTACAACTGGTGGTCCCGTGTCGTAGATTTACGGCACGTAAAAGAACCTCAAGCCTGATAAAGAGGCGTTTGAGCAAAATACCCGTCCTTCATTCCCAGTATAGTATAGGACGCTAAAGACCACAATAGTTAAAGAGGGTCCATAAATAAAACTTAATTTAATTTGATACCAGCAATGAGTTGCATACAATCAAACAGTTTGACAAATTCAATTATTACAAGTTTTATATCGCAATGAATGATGCCAGCTGAATTCAATTGGTAGAGCGGCTTTGCTTTATAATTTTGAAATATTCAAGTAAGTCAAGGGCCCCATCTATACATTATTCAAATTAGAATGCCACCTTCGTTTACTGCTTTGAAGTCTGGAAATTTGGGAGGGGCGTGGCAGGGCGGTATTACTTTGTGGCTTTGGAATATTTAAATTAATAAAGGGTTGACCTATATAATATGCAAATGACTCAGATATTTCCTTTGAGAATTTAAAACGGGCATAACTAATGTCAAATTCCCTTTGTTATCTTAAGACATAAAATTAGAGAGTACGTGGCAGGGACGGTATTCGTCGGTAAGTTTAAAAATAGGAATAAAGGGGATTGTGGCAGGGCGATATGCCTTTTTAAGTTAAAAAATGTAAACTAGATAAAGGATTTACCATATTTTATCCAAGAATGAGGCGGAGTATGTAAATTAAAGGGTGTAATTTGCAAACTCAAAGACAGCTTCCTTTGAAATGCAAATTTTGGCTATAAATTATGGTAATTCGGTGTGGGTATATTTATTAGCGGTGCGACTTTCAGTGTCCTTTGATACGTTAGAATGAGGTGGTATTTTTTGTTATTTTAAGGCCTCAATATTATCGTACTTAGGATTTTTTGGGAAAATATATAATACATTACCCATTTGTCATCATTTTAACAGCAACTTGAAATACGTGTTTATGAACTGAGCTGATGGAATCTTAAAATCTACACCTTATTACAGTATGACATAGTTTAGGAAAAATAAAGTTCCCAGAAAAATTAATTCTTCAAAACGTATTCCGGAAAGCAATGCAAGAAAGAGGGTTTCAAGGAACGCAAATGACAAGTTTCCAAATCTTGCATCAATGCGCCCATTTTGGGGAATTTTCGTTTCTTCACTTAGCCATGATGAAATCACAAACATACAGATGATCACCATTATTTATCAGGTGTAAGTATCCACCAAATAAGAATTTACAGGAGTTCCCCCAATTCATAAACAGGTATGGTGCGCTTTTGCTGGAGTGCATAGCTATGTGAAAGAAAGACCTGTAGTTAGCAGCGAAGACAGGAAAAGATACATGGTCCACAGATAAAGCCTGTCGTAACGATTTTCCTAGCACTAAAATGACAGGCTATGGTGTCCAAAATAACGATTTGCCGTAAGTATGAATTATTTGTCAGAGCAAGCACTTTTAATTTAAAATCTAACATTTCGTGAAAGATTGCATCTTAAATATATCATACTTAAAACTATATAGTTTAAATAAGATATCCAAAAAGTCGCACAGGGGTCTCAAATACTTGATCCTCCTTTCCTCTTCCTCCGCCTCCTAAATATCCTCCCCTCCTTCCGTAACACCTTCTTCTGTGCTTGTGTGTGGATCAGTACCGCCAAATTTTATTTACAAGCTCTAAATGATAATAGTGTCCCTGCTATTCCTTTGTGGAAGTCTTCCTCTTGAACCTTTTTTGGGGGCATGAGCGATACCCCCCGCCCAGTACTCTTGCGTAACTTTATGAAAGCCTCGATCATCAGCCTTTAAACAGCAGTTCATCCAAAATGTCGAATTCCGGTCAGCAACTTCACATTTTACTTTCGGCAAAATTAGCTCTATCGTGTAGTACTATCAGTTATAGCGGATGGGGGGGTTGGAATCGGATAATTTGATAATGGGTTTCGAAAGCAATTTCATGTACATCATACCGTTTGTCTTGTGGCTTACTATGCTTTAGTTTCTTTAATAATTATGCCAGAGTTTAAATTAGGGTATGTGCAATATTGTGGGGTTGCAGCTACTACAGAATGTCTTGCTTCATGGATTTTGTTGTGGGGGAATTAATAATTAGTTTATGGTGACACTCTGCATCGTTCATGCTGATAATTTAACCTTATTATAGTGAATTTAAAAATCTATTCCAAAACAGCGTTTAAGACTTTCTGCATTCGTTTCTGATTGGAAGTCTAAGTTTCTGTTTTGTGGACCACAACGAAAAGTCAATTTACATTCCGGAATGAAACCCATCTCTGCCGATCCTATAGGGCAAACAACGAGCTCAATTCCTTGTCCAAGAATAAGCATAAAGGTACGTATCACGGAGAGGCACCCGGAACCGGGGCAGAGCACCGCACGCAGGCCAATCGCCCTATTGTGCTTCCAATGTAACCCTTGGGAGATAGGGATGAGGAGAGAGACCCCAAGGGCGACCAGATCCGGATGTTGATGGGTGCAAGCATGGACGAGGTCCCTAGCGTTTCCGGATAAAACGCATCCGACGCCACACGGTCCCTACCCACAAGCTACCAAACTCCAAGGTCCCGCGGAGCGAAGCCCCATGCTGAGGGGAGATCTAATTGAGCGGTACAGCAGCGACGCCAGGGAAGAAACTTTTACAGAACGCAAGCCACCTCCCAGCCGCAACCCGCTAAACTCCGTCGCCTGGTCCTCTGCCCTGAAACAGATGATAAGAGAGGTGATGGATACAGAAAATGAGAGGAAGGAGAGTCGTGGAAGAAGATGAACTACCCTAGCATTCACCTGGCGACTAGGGCAAACTTCAAAAACCCTGGGCCAGAATACACGGTTGTCGGGGATCGATCCCAGGACCTCCCGGATTCAGGCCACAGATGTAAACGTCTGGGCCATCCCGCTCAGTTTGTGCAAGAGTAACGTATAGGCCATAATTTCCACAGTTATCCTGTCAAATGTATTATTGTGAGATATTTTGGTATGCCCAGGTCTCATCAAAATAAAATATGGGATAATCTGAATATACTCTTTATTTCATTGTTCTCCAAATTGTTAATCTGGCGGTAACAGTGTTGTTCCTTTCTAACAGAAATTTGTTCTTCCGGAAGAAAATTACATATTTTTAATATTAATACCATAGTTCATGTGGAGTTTTTATTATCTATTTTGAAGCTCACCAAAGGAACAAGGTTTCTTAATAGTAAGATATTCGCGTAGTAGGAAAAGAAGGGCAACTCCAGGACTAAAAGGGATACCGCCGACTACGCCCCCTTCCTTTGGGGCCTGACCCTTAAAAGCCGCCGACTCCGCCCCTATGCTTTGTGGCCTCACCCTTAAAGCCGCCGAACACGACCTCTCCTTTCTGGTATCCTAGCATGTTACTTGGCTCTGTGCCGGTGGCCACACCCACCCCTTTGTGGCCTCACCATCAGAAGCCGCTGGCCACACCCCTCCTTTGTGGCCTCACCCTCAGAAGCAGCTGGAATCACTCCTCCCCTCCCCTTTGTGGTCTAACAGCGTACTCTGGCCACACCCTCGCTTTTTGGCCTCCGAACACACCCCTCCCCTCTCCTTTGTGGTCTAACCCCGTACGCTCGCTACGCCTCCCTCTTTACGCTCTGTTCTGATTGGAGGTAGAGCGGTGGAGGTAATAGGGTATTGTGCTAGTCGCTAATGGAGGTGGGTCTTTGTGCGCTACTGATGACGATAGCCGGGGATCGTCGAACAATGTGTTATTGTTATCAACGCGTGTCGCCGCCCACGCAAATCGATGTGGATGATAAAAAAATCACGGGGTTATACTGCTAACGTCCTGGATTCGGGACTCTGAAGGGCTGGACACAAACACTCGATTGAAGTATCCCCACCGCATGTAATTAAACGATGGTCCTCGATCGATGAATACGATTAAGTATTTTGATTGATTAATGTAATTAAGTGTATATGAACTGACCCGCGCACCTAGTCGCCATCGTATACATGTGCGTGGGTGTTAAGATGATTATTACACGTGTATAATTATTACGACTAATAACATTTGTTTAATTCTACTTTAGAGGGAAAATATATTTTGGGTTTATAAGAATATTTCACCACTTAGATGAATCCATGGCTGAAAGGACAGTTCTTGTAACGAGGCGTTAACGATAGATAATTTCGCTGAAAACCCGCGCGATGTCCTACCTCTATGCGCTACACCACTCGAGTGCGGGACTGTCACAGCGGCAAGCAAGGTAGCTGGCTCCCCTCCCTTCCCTCGCGGTGCAGGTCGTGACCTGCAGCGCGCGCGCTCTCTACCCGATAGTGTCGAAAGCACGATCTCCCGCTCATCGACGAAAATGCCGGAAGTAGACATTTTAAAAGTTTAACGAATGCATGGTAGCGACCATGTTGACTCCAGGGAGAGCTAGCATAAATTATTTAAAGTGCCCTATAAGGAACTTCACGCTTCAAGATATTTTTTCCAAGGTTTGTTTACACATAGGGATGCCTCTGAAAAAATAAATACGGTTAACATTATAGCTGAATATTACATACGTTATTAAAATAAATATTGGCGGTTAACGTTATCGCTGGATATTGCATATGTAGTTAAAAAATAAATAATGGCAGTTAACATTCTAGTTAAATATTACATACGTTATTAAAAAGTAAATAATGGACTAGCCGATCGATGCATACAAGTAAGTATTTTTATTGATTAATGTAAATAAGTGTATATGAATTGACTTGCGCAATTGGTTGCCGTCGTATGTGTGTGTGTTAAGGTGATTATTACGCGTGTATAACTATTACGACTAATAACATTTGTTTAATTTTGCTTTTGGGAGAAAATCTTTTTGGGTTCATAAGAATATTGCATCACTTAAGTGAATTAAGAATGCATGACTGAAAGGACAGAGTTAGCGTAAATACATAACACGAGACGTTAACGCGTGATAATTTTGCTGAAAACCCGCATGCGATCCATCTCTTGTAGGCGCTATCGCGCTAATGATCTCTAGGACCTGCGTGCACGGGTTGACCACCTGAGCCCTTCCCCAAAAACCCCTTCCTTCTCCGTGCCTGTCACTGCCTTCCGCGCCCTTCTTTTACGCTCTCTCTAGCGAAGAGCGACGAAAGTTCAAGTTAAATATTACATATGATATTAATAAATAAAGAATAAAGCAAATAAATAATGAAATATGGAGACTCCACTGAACAAGACACATTCCTTATTACTCTTTACCAAACAGCTCAAAAGAAGCACAAATATATCAAGACAGACGATAAAGCACTCCACGCATATAGACAAGAACTTTAAAACAGTCATTTTTGATAAAGTACACCACCCGTTCACGCAAGCAAGCATATAGGAGGGTCTTTAAAACAGACGTTGACGATAAAGTATCACATGGTCAGCGCAAGCACACTCGTAGGCATGGAATTTAAAACAGTCATTGCCAGTAAAAATACGCATCACAAACTCTTTCTCTCTCACTATGTCTCTCTCTCTTTCTCTCTCTTTCTGTCTCTTCTTTGCAGGCATGGACTTTAAAACAGACATTATCGATCAACCGTTCCACGTGCATAGGCATGGACTTTAAAACAGACAATGTCGAAAATGCACTCCACGCGCATAAACATGGACTTTAAAACAGACATTATCGATAAAGTAACACAGCCTGCTCACGCAGACAAACGCATAGGCGCATTGCCATGGACTTTAAAACAGGCATTATCAGTAACGTACCGCACTGCCGGCGCAAGCACACTCGTAGGCAGGGACTTTAAAACAGTCATTGCCGATAAAAAAAAGCGCATCCTTCACGCAATCACCCTCTCTCACACACACAGGCCATCTATCTACATTTCGCAAACGATTTAAATAGCGGTATACACACCCTTCCAAAAATATGTTACATACGCTTGAAGAGGGTAAACCCAAACACTACCTGACTTAATGGCCGGGATTCCTCAGAAGATATAGCGTGAATAGAGGGAGAATGGATTTTCCTCAAGACGCCGGAAAGTACATCGAGAGAAACGAGGATAATTTATTTTCATTACTAACGCAAAAATTATATTATCGTCAAGAAAGCTTATTTGTTTATTCTATTTAACAGACTGGTGTTTCAGGCGCCATATCTAAAAAATTATTTCATCAACCATCATTCGAATGTATAAATGTCATAATTCTATGAGAGATAACGTGTCTATTCACATTCGAGAGGTCGCGGGTTCGAATCCCGGTTAGGTGATTTACCGTGCAAAGCAAGTCCTCCAATTAACGAGCTTTATAAGTGTTGGTGCAATATTTTCCTACGGGGTATGATGTATAGGTCCTGTACGTAAACATTCATTACGTAAACATTATTATTCCCGTAACAAAAACGAAAATGATTCGTGTAACATTCCCTTGATTGTTTAGATATGCAGCGTCTAAAGCGGTATTGAATACCAGAGGGAAATCGAACTCCAAACTCAAACGAATAAATACACGGACTTTCAAAACATGCATTCTTCTCTTAGTAAACATAGGACGACAATTTTTTTAAACCGCCCCCCCTTCGAAAGATATTTTGAATATTCCAGTAGAGAGATCGAACCATTACGAAGACTTCAAATCATAAATTTCATATTTGTCTGAAAGCTTTTTCTTCATCGAGGATCTTCAAAAAATGCGAGATTACTTAGCGGTTTACACACCCTTGCAAAGATATGTTGTACATCCCTGAAGACAGTATACCTGGAAGCTGTGGGAAATTCCTGAGGCGGCTGGCCACCATACTATAGCCCATTTAAGGTCAATGTCAAATCCTTTTACCCATTCTTCTGAAACACCCGTACTTATCGGAAAACCCTGCTCGTATAGATGACGCTGTAAATATCATAACTTTTTATACACAACGCAAATACAAGAATTGTTTGCATGATATTGACAACTAAAGTAATTTCTTATGGAATGCTAAACAAATAAATATGATTTGAGGAGGGCGATACGAAGAGTATGGCATTTTAGAACTAAAATGGGAGAAAGAATTCAACTTAAGCGATCGAGTGTATCTGATAGTTTTTCTTAATGGGCCTTTGAAGCTAGCCAGTTTTACGGTCTGCTTTATATATGAATGAAATATGCGATGAATGAGTCTTATTTAACATGGGTAAAAGGCGTTTAAAGGCTGTTTTGATAAACGTTTAAGGTTTGAATTCGAGAGGTCGCCGGATCGATTCCAGGTGACCGCCCTATCTGACTTTAGAACCTGCATGAAGGTCTACGAATACATAGCCCGCCCATTAACGATTTTTATAAGGGAGGGTGTAACCTTACAAGGAAAATTATATCAACGGAAACAATACCTTCTTTTTCGTTATTTTCACTCTAAAATTATTATTAAATAATACCTGTGAGGTTGGTGCTACCCTCAGCGTCGCCATTCACATTCATTTCATGTTAGAATAATACTTTGATTGCAGACGGACGCTTCCAATATAATACTGAAGCGAATATTTTGGTAATTCATAGATACAGTGCAAGCCCTCCCATTAACGGTCTTTATAAGCAAGGGTTCAGCCGGTAACGTCTATGGCCCGCATTTGAGGTCGTGTTTTCGATTAACAGCAGCTGACACTCCTGACCCCCGGGGTTTTTCGGGTTTCCCTGGCTGCTAGGCGAATGCTATGAAGATTCATTACAACTGCAATTTTTTACTGCAGCCCGTTTCACCGATATTCTCCTTTTACTCTGACTTTCATCTCTCCGGCTCTGACTGGTAATATTTAATACTGAACATTGGCACTCATGCGATACAGAGGCTTTATGAATAAAGAAACCTAGATGTATATTGAATGTAGCTAAAAGGACAGGGATGGCGTGGTGTTTAAAACAGAAATTTTTCGCACCCTCGAGGTAAAATACAGGGAATACCTCAAAGCAGGCATCTCGAGAAGATAAGGTGTAAAGGTTCTGTATATATAGTGCTATGCTTTAAGAGACGCAGGAGGAAGGGAAAGCCATTCGAGTGTATTGTTTTTACTTCTCGTGTGATGTGACAGCATATACAGCTGGTAATTCCCCATTCTTAAACATGCCGACCGCTCACTCTGGTCTCGGATTTTCTTCGCGGTTTTCCTCGGTCTGCATGCTAATGCCTGAGTGGCGTATGCTAGCGCGATTTCAGTTCACTCTATATAATTTGCATCTTTTACGTATGCTACTAGGACCTCTGGATTAGCGACGGCCACTGGCTCAGACCTGAGATTCTTCGCCGTTTTCGCTGGTATGCAGGCGAATGCCTAAGTGGCGTATGCTACCACGTTTTCGTCTTTCACGTGTGCTTCTAGGGTCCTTTGTTTGATTTACCGTCGGCCTCTCACTCTAGCCTGGGATTTTCCGTGGTTTTCCCTGGTCTGCAGGCGAATGCCGGAGGGATGTGTGCTATCACGATATCCTTTCATTCTATATAATTTGTATCCTTCATTGCATTCGCATGTTTTTACTTGTAGGTTTCGTTGCGCAGGGGGAATGCTTGCTCGACGGATACTTGTCCCTTGCTCGGTTGATAATCATACGACTTAAGCACCCGAATCAGCACGATTATATCCGAACAATACATACATCTTCACAATACTTTACACTTACTCTAAGCAACCTAACCAGTACGGAGACGTGCGAACACCGTCGAAGAGTATATCATCGTTGCAATACTTTGCTCACTCAATCTAAGCATGCGAAGCTATACGAAGACCTATGAATACATGCAGTCACAAATAAACATCTCTGACCGACTCTCCAAATACTCGAACATGCGCGAAGACCTACGGCATGTGCTTATCAGAACCCATAATCCGATTGGAATGACCGGCTTTAATTAAGATATTTATTTACAACCATAACAAGAGCACATCACATCTAAACACTGTCTTAGACAGGAACTTTCTCTTTAAGACACGCTATGTATGCTATTCGCTTGTTTAGACTCAATAGAGGTTCCAAACTTACATAACGGAGAAAAAAATTGCATGCAATTTAGAGCGCGCTTAAAGTTAAGATAATTTTATCGAGGATTCTCTTAAACGAACGCATGACATGCAGCATTTACTAGATAATGCTTCTTACATATGCTTACAATTTCGAGTTCGCAAATTCAGATGCATGTATCCGACAATCAACTAATTTGTTCACGGTTTTGCTCAGGCGCTTGATAAATCTATATCGGGCATCTAAGACTGGTAATTTTGCTCAGAGGCCTCTATAAGGCTTGAGGTTCTTTTACGTGCCGTGAATCTACGGCACGGGACCACCGTCTTTACTTCCCTTCCGAAGGAAGTCATGCTAAGATTTTTACACCGGAAAAAATCCATCGCCCTCCGCCGGGTTTGAACCCGGAACCTCGGGAACTAGTGGCTAGTATGGCAAACACTACACCACGGAGGACAACACACAACTAAGGTCATTTACGTGTAACACACCAACTAATGGTATGGAATCGCTCAGGTGGTAACGTCTGTGACTTGCATTCGAATCGAAGGTTCAATCCCAGGAACACACACCCCCCTAACCCCCAGAGGTTTTTTTTTAAGGTTTCCGCTCGCTATCCGAATGTAGTGAAGGTTCGTTCCACCTCCGAATTTTTTCCTCTCATCGCTTCACCTCCATCATCATTTTACTTTTTTCAACTTCTTGGTTGTTTCAGGGTTGAAAGAGCCGGAGGGGAGTCTCGGAATAAGCAGAGATTATGCTTTCTGTAACTTTCATCCATGGAATCAGTGTGGCCCCCGAATCCTAGACCTCTCAGGAGATGTGTAAGTCTGTAGTCCTCGAGAGGAGCCATAGATTGCTTCAACTGCCACCAGGGAATCCGTGAAAGTTAGGGACCCTGCCCCCCTACCCTTTGAATGTCACTAATCACGGTGTGTAACAGTCTAATCATGCTCTGTAACAGCCTGATCACGCTATGTAATGACCTCATCACGCTATGTAACAACCAGGTCAAGCTATATAACAGCCTTATCACGTTATGTAAGAGCCTCATCACGCTATGTAACAGCCTGTTCACGCTATGTAACAACCTGATCACGCTATGAAACAACCTGATCACGCTATGTAATAGCCTGATCACGCTATGTAACAACATGATCACGCTATGTAACAACCTGATCACGCTATGAAACAACCTGATCACGCTAAGTAACAACCTGATCACGCCATGTAATAGCCTGATCACGCTATGTAACAACATGATCACGCTATGTAACAACCTGATCACGCTAGGTAACAACCTGATCACGCTATGTAACAACCTGATCAAGCTATGTAACAGCCTTATCACGCTATGTAACAGCCTGATCACGCTATGTAACAACCTTATCAAGCTATGTAACAACCTCCCAAGCATTCTCCCTGCGCAACGAGACCTAGAAGCAAAAAGATGCGAATGAAATTAAGGATAAAAATTATATAGAATGAAAGGAAATCGTGATAGCAAACACCCCTCCGGCATTCGCCTGCAGACCAGGGAAAACCACGAAAAATCCCAGGCTAGAGTGAGCGACCAAGGGTAAATTAAACAAAGGACCCTAGAAGCACACGTGAAAGACGAAAACGTGGTAGCATACGCCACTTAGGCATTCGCCTGCAGACCAGCGAACACGGCGAAGAATCTCAGGTCTGAGCGAGTGGCCGACGGTAATCCAAACAGAGGTCCTAGAAGCATGCGTAAAAGGTGCAAATAATATAGAGTGAACTGAAATCGCGCTAGCATACGCCACTCAGGCATTAGCATGCAGACCAAGGAAAACCGCGAAGAAAATGCGATACCAGAGTGAGCGGTCGGCATGTTTAAGAATGGGGAATTACCAGCTGTATATGCTGTCACATCAAACGAGAAGTAAAAACAATACACTCGAATGGCTTTCCCTTCCTCCTGCGTCTCTTAAAGCATAGCACTCTATATACAGAACCTTTACACCTTATCTTCTCAGATGCCTGTTTTGAGGTATTCCCTGTATTTTACCTCGAGGGTGCGAAAAATTTCTGTTTTAAGCACCACGCCATCCCTGTCCTTTTAGCTACATTCAATATACATCTACGTTTCTTTATTCATAAAGTCTCTGTATCGCATGAGTGCCGATGTTCAGTATTAAATATTACCAGTCAGAGCCGGAGAGATGAAAGTCTGAGTAAAAGGAGAATATCGGTGAAACGGGCTGCAGTAAAAAATTGCAGTTGTAATGAATCTTCACAGCATTCGCATAGCAACCAGGGAAACCCGAAAAACCCCGGGGCTCAGGAGTGTCAGCTGCTGTTAATCGAAACCACGACCTCGAATGCGGGCCATAGACGTTACCGGCTGAACCCTTGCTTATAAAGACCGTTAATGGGAGGGCTTGCACTGTATCTATGAATTACCAAAATATTCGCTCCAGTATTATATTGGAAGCGTCCGTCTGCAATCAAAGTATTATTCTAACATGATATAAATGTGAATGGCGACGCTGAGGCTAGCACCAACCTCACAGGTATTATTTAATAATAATTTTAGAGTGAAAATAACGAAAAAGAAGGTATTGTTTCCGTTGATATAATTTTCCCTGTAAGGTTACACCCTCGCTTATAAAAATCGTTAATGGGCGGGCTATGTATTCGTAGACCTTCATGCAGGTTCTAAAGTCAGATAGGGCGGTCACCTGGAATCGATCCGGCGACCTCTCGAATTCAAACCTTAAACGTTTATCAAAACAGCCTTTAAACGCCTTTTACCCATGTTAAATAAGACTGTCATTCATCGCATATTTCATTCATCTATAAAGCAGACCGTAAAACTGGCTAGCTTCAAAGGCCCTTTAAGAAAAACTATCAGATACACTCGATCGCTTAAGTTGAATTCTTTCTCCCATTTTAGTTCTAAAATGCCATACTCTTCGTATCGCCCTCCTCAAATCATATTTATTTGTTTAGCATTCCATAAGAAATTACTTTAATTGTCAATATCATGCAAACAATTCTTGTATTTGCGTTGTATATAAAAAGTTATGATATTTACAGCGTCTACTATACGCGCAGGGTTTTCCAATAAGTACGGGTATTTTTTTCAGAAGAATGGGTAAAAGGATTTGACATTGACCTTAAATGGGCTATAGTATGGTGGCCAGCCGCCTCAGGAATTTCCCACAGCTTCCCGGTATACTGTCTTCAGGGATATACAACATATCTTTGCAAGGGTGTGTAAACCGCTAAGTAATCGTTCTCGAATTTTTCGAACATCCCCGATGAAGAAAAAGCTTTCAGACAAATATGAAATTTATAATTTGAAGTCTTCGTAATGGTTCGATCTCTCTACTGGAATATTCAAAATATCTTTCTCAGGGAGGGTTGTTTAAAAATAATTCTCGTCCTATGTTTACTAAGAGAAGAATGCATGTTTTGAAAGTCCGTGTATTTATTAGTTTAAGTTCAGAGTTCGATTTCTCTCTGGTATTCAATACCGCTTTAGACGCTGCATATCTAAACAATCAAGGGAATGTTACACGAATCATTTTCGTTTTTGTTACGGGAATAATAATGTTTACGTAATGAATGTTTACGTACAGGACATATACATCATACCCCGTAGGAAAATATTACACCAACACTTATAAAGCTCGTTAATGGAGGGCTTGCTTTGCACGGTAAATCACCTAACCGGGATTCAAACCCGCGACCTCTCGAATGTGAATAGACACGTTATCTCTCATAGAATTATGACATTTATACATTCGAATGATGGTGGATGAAATAAGTTTTTTAGATATGGCGCCTGAAACACCAGTCTGTTGAAATGGAATAAACAAATAAGCTTTCTTGACGATAATATAATTTTTGCGTTAGTAATGAAAATAAATTATCCTTGTTTCTCTCGATATACCTTCCGGCGTCTTGGGAAAAATCCATTCACCCTCTATTCACGCTATATCTTCCGAGGAATCCCGGCCATTAAGTAAGGTAGTGGTTGGGTTTACCCTGTTCAAGGGTATATATTATATTTTTGCAAGGGTGTGTAAAGCGCTATATAAATCGTTCGCGTAATGTAGAGGGAGTGCGTGCGTGTGTGTGTGACAGAGAGGGAGTGTGTTTGCGTGACGGATGCGTTTTTTATCAGCAATGACTGTTTTAGGTTCCCTGCCTACGAGTTTGCTTGCGCTGGCAGTGCGGTACTTTACCGACAATGCCTGGTTTAAAGTCCATGTCAATGTGCCTGGAGTGCTTTATCGATAATGTCTTTTTTAAAGTCCATGCCTGCAAAGGGGAGAGAGATAGATTGTATGTGATGGATGCGTATTTTTACCGACAATGTCTGTTTTAAAGTCCATGTCTATGCGAGTGATTGCGTTGGCAGTGCTATACTTTATCGACAACGACTGTTTTAAGGTCCCTACCTATGCGCTTGCCTGCGTGAGCGGGCTGTGTTACTTTATCGATAATGTCTGTTTTAAAGTCCATGTCTATGCGCGTGGAGTGCGTTATCGACAGTGTCTGTTTTAAAGTCCATGCCTATGCACGTGGAGTGCTGGATAGATAATGTCTGTTTTAGAGCCCATGCCTGCAAAGGAGAGAGAGAGAAAAAGAGTGAGAGACATACTGAGAGAGGAAGAGTGTGTGAAGCGTATTTCTACTGACAATGACTGTTTTAAATTCCATTCCTACAAGTGTGCTTGCGCTGACCATGCGATACTTTATCGTCAACGTCTGTTTTAAAGACCCTTATATGCTTGCTTGCGTGAGGGGGTGGTGTACTTTATCAAAAATGACTGTTTTAAAGTCCTTGTCTATGCGCGTGGAGTGTTTTATCGCCTGTCTTGATATATTTGTGTTTTTTTAGCTGTTTGGTAAAGAGTAACAAAGAATGTGACTTGTTTAGGATAGTCTCCATATTTCATTATTTATTTGGTTCGTTTTTTGTTTATTAATAACATATGTAATATTTAACTTGAACTTTTGTCGCTCTTTGCTAGAGAGAGCGTAAGAGAAGGGCGCGGAAGGCAGTGACAGGCACGGAGAGGTAAGGGGTGTATGGGGAAGGGGTGAGGTGGTCAACCCGTGCATGCAGGTCCTAGAGATCATTAGCGCGACAGCGTCTACAGGAGATGGACCGCATGCGGGTTTTCAGCGAAATTATCACGCGTTAACGTCTCGTGTTAGGTATTTACGATAACTCTGTCTTTTCAGTCATGCACTCCTAATTCATATAAGTGATGTAATATTCTAAAAAACCCAAAAGATTTTCTCTCAAAAGCAGAATTAAACAAATGTTATTAGTTGTAATATTTATACACGCGTAATAATCACCTTAACACACACGCACACATGCGACGGCAACCAAACGCGCAAGTCAATTCATATACACTTACTTACATTATTCAATAAAAATGCTTAATTATATTCATCGATCGGCGAGTCCATTATTTATTTTTAATAACGTATGTAATATTTAACTATAATGTTAACTGCCATTATTTATTTTTAAATACATGTGCAATATCCAGCGATAATGTTAACCGCCAATATTTATTTTTAATAACTATGTAATATTCAGCTATAATGTGAACCGTATTTATATTTTCAGAGCCATTCCTATGTGTAAACAAACCTTGGAAAAAATATCTTTAAGCGTGAAGTTCTTTATAGGGCACTTCAAATAATTTACGCTAGCTCTCCCTGGAGTCAACATGGCCGCCGCCATGCATTCGTTAAACTTTTAAAATGTCTACTTCCGGCATCTTCGTCGATGAGCGGGAGATCGTGCTTTCGACACTATCGGGTCGAGAGCGCGCGCGCGCTGCAGGTCACGACCTGCACCGCGAGGGAAGGGAGGGGAGCCAGCTACCTTGCTTGCCGCTGTGACAGTCCCGCACTCGAGTGGTGTAGCGCATAGAGGAAGGACATCGAGCGGGTTTTCAGCGAAATTATCTATCGTTAACGCCTCGTTACAACAACTCTGTCCTTTCAGCCATGGGTTCATCTAAGTGGTGAAATATTCTTATAAACCCAAAATGTATTTTCCCTCAAAAGTAAAATTAAACAAGTTTTATTAGTCTAATAATTATACACGTGTAATAATCACCTTAGCACCCACGCACACATATACGTTGGCGATCAGGTGCGCGAGTCAACTCGTATACACTTAATTACATTAATCAATCAAAAATACTTAATCGTATTCGTCGATCGAGGAGCATCGTTTAATTACATGCGGTGGGGATACTTCAATCGAGTGTTTGCGTCCAGCCCTTCAGAGGCGCGAATCCAGGACGTTAGCAGTATAAACTCTTGATTTTTTATCACCTACATCGATTTGCGTGGGCGGCGACACGCGACGAATACAATAACACATTTTTCGACGATCGCCGGCTATCGGCACCAGTAGCGCACAAAGACCCACCTTCATTAGTGACTAGCACTATACCCTATTACCTCCAACCCTCTACAGGTATCCAATCAGAACAGACCGTAAAGAGGGAGGCGTGGCGAGCGTACGGGGTTGGAACACAAAAGAGATGGGATGGGTGTGTTCGGAGGCCAAAAAGAGAGAGTGTGGCCAGCGTACGGTGTTAGACCACAAAAAGGAGCGGGAGTTGAGGCCAGCGGCTTCTGAGAGTGAGGCCACAAAGGAGGGGTGTGGCCAGCGGCTTCTGAGGGTGAGGCCACACAGGAATGGGTGTGGCCACCGGAACAGAGCCAGACAACATGCTAGGAGACCACAAAGGAGGGGTCGTGTTCGGCGGCTTTTAGGGTGAGGCCACAAAGCAAGGGGGCGGAGTCGGCGGCTTTTAAGGGTCAGGCCACAAAGGAAGGGAGCGGAGCCGGCGGTATCCCTTCGTGGCCTGGAGTCGCCCTTGTTTTTCTACTTCGCGTTATTCCTACATTTAAAGTGGTGCAGCAAAGGTATCTTTGAAATCGTGCAAAATGTAAAATTTCTCTCTTAGGATATTTTCCGCGGGATTTATACAGGGGTTCTAACTCAGAAACTCTTGTTTTACCGTGTTTTACTATACGCGGCAGTGAATGTTCCCATATACTGAATACCATAATGTAACCCCACTCTATTTAAATACAGTGTTAGCACCTACTTCTTATGAATTAATTGTTTCAGAAAAATAGAAATTGAATATCAAAGCCTACGCATACGAATGCAGCACTTTCTCATTCAATCTACTCGTCTGTGAGATACTAGTATTAAGTTTTGATAATGATATGCTTCACTTAACGATGAGAAAACAAGTTACAGTAACTATTGGAAACAAATATCACTGAACATATTGTCAGACCTGGAACACTTATAAAGTGAAGCTAAACTGCTTTTTCTGGGCCATGTAGACTCTTTAGGAGAAAATAATATTTGTAGAACAATCAATCATGATACAAGACATGTGGAGTTTTCTCTCGCTGATGGCAGTGCATATTCAGTTTTCTCGTATGCTGTGTTACAGGCCACCTAAAATACTGCTTCTTGGGAAATCAGCTGCAGAATTCCCAGCTATATTTAATGGAATAGTTTGTAAGGAGTTGTTATTGGGTTTTATGGGCACAAAAAGGAAGGTGAAGACCAACTATTGTCTAGGCCGCGCATTACCGAACTCGGCAAAAGTGGTCCTCTAGGATAGGCTACTCGCACTGGCTCACGCACTTCTAGCTCCGCCTCGTGTGCCAGCTTATTTTCTATGCATTCTAGTAACAAATCACGAAGGTCTCAAACTAAAGTCCTGCGCTATTATGAGAGTATCAAACCTCCATTACTGGATGATTAGAACAATTTAGTGAATGTCATTCACAGGAAGAATGGAATGTGTAAAATATAAGTAAATCAGAGCAATTATTTTGATATTGAATTCAATTAATGGCAGTTATCGTAGTCTAATTTCTAACCTTCAAAGGTATTAAGCATCGCTTTTTATTTATTGGCCCAGTGAATGACTGTAGGTACGCATTGCAGACATGAATTTACAAATTAAGAATCGCATTTCTAAATGAGAGCAATTGGCAGTAAAAATCAACAACATAAATTTATCTTCATTAATGGCTAATACGTCCTTATCCGGAAATATCAAAACTATAATGGGTTAAACAAAGTTTCGCATGTCTATCGAATAACAAATCATTCAGTAATCCACTGTTTGCTTTAATACCACCACCTAAAACGTACATTTTCTGTTATACTTGGTTTTTACTGTATCACAGTATACAAAATCTGCATTATTCATATCAATATCTCTGGATATGCACACAAAACAATTAACATAATTACAGAAACGAAGAGTAAACTACAAATGCTGAGCTTCTAGAGATCTGCTTTTCACTGATTCCTCAACACATGGAACACGAGTAGTAATTTGGATAAACATAATTCTATAGCATGTACTTCATTTTTCCAAGTTTAACTTTGTTTTATAAAAAAGTCTTTAAGGTGATGAAATAAATTTGAGATCATGCTAAAGTAATAAAACTGTACTTCAGCGCCCTTCTTACAAAGATTCAATGACGGCATATTCTAATACCACGTATCTCCGAATTTTACGAATCGGAGGTTTAGCTAATACCACGTATATTGTCACGCATTTGATCGATGAGTACACATTCTATATTAGTTTATAACCCTTTATTAGCCTTTCACAATCTTCAAAATTTATGCGGAATCTCAATTTACATTTTATCAACTTGCTGAAGCTTTGGCAAGCTGTGTATGCGACAGGATATAAGTGGCTTACCATATCCTATGGTAGTCCCAATGAACTTTATTGTGACATCCCTTTCCGGATAGAAACTTGCAGAACAATGTTGCATCATGCAACTTAACAAATGTCACGTGTCTCTAGGAAAAACCTGAAAACCCACGCAAAACCAGGGTGGTGGCATAGCATATATGGTAAACGCCATCATTACAATAGAGATATTCCTATATGGGATTAGCTCCTATATAACCGGGCTCAGGTCTTGCTCGGGGGACTTTGACTGAGCGGTCTGCTACTGTTCACGTCGGCTCGCCCGCCTGTCCGTTAGGCTATGGCTGATCATCGTACTAGTCGCCGTGACTGGCTCGTCTAGACGTCCTCTTTGGCACTACTAAACAGCGACACTCCTCGGTACATCTTCACATACCCTTGAAGGTATATAGGCCCCGTACGGGAAGAGTTACTAAACCATGTAAGTCGAACTAAATGACTGATCCAGCCCCATATTGTAAGCACAACACTGGCTTAATTGGAGTTCTACTATCAAAAATATAACAGGACCGTTCAAGCCAAACTTTGAGTTGTCGATTATCAAAATGTGTAAAACAGCGGTTGCGGGTATAAACACGTTCATTACATTTAGTTTTCTGGCATCGAACGAGCTTCTCAAAATTCTTTATATACACGTAGTGATGTTTTCCACTGCTGTCATTCAATAGTAGCAGGTCGCGATGTTCAGCTAGTTCAATATCAGCAACCTTTATCGGATACACTTCATGCTTCTCATGCAGCCCGAAAACGTTAATAGACATATTGTTAAACTTCTCAAATTTAGGTATTTGAGAAAGTGAAGTAGGGTAGGAAACACAGTTGAAGTCGTACTTATCTTGAAGTTCTTTGTATTTGCTCACACGTTGTGCATCCTTCTCAACGAATTTAGCTAATATAGAGTACATGAAACATTGTCTCGTCGGTAAAGCTCTTTATGCACAGCCTGGATTATACGTTGTTTTGCCTCTTGCAGATACATATTCAGGTCCTTAGGTGACTTGCATCGTATAAAATACGATTTTAATCGTCCTTCGAATGAAGTTTCGTATTCTTTCATATCACAGTCCTCCATTGTTGACAGCAACTGATGTTTAGTTGGCTCCAATCTTCTTTTCTTCTGAGGGCTGCTTATTTCACATATATCTTCGTGTCGCTGCCCCTTATAACCATCTTTGAAGGTTACATTACAATGTTTACATTTGAAGAGCTTCTTGCAGCTCATCTCGTGTCTTCTCTTGTCATAACCTCGGAGGAACTTCTTGCCACATTTTCCGCATGCATATCCAGTAGCGCTTGGAATAATATCCTTATACGCTGAGTTATTCATCTTTATTCTTGATGTAATAACGTATTAATCACTGATCAATGAAATGTAGACCTCTTCACCTTGATACCACTTTAGAAAGCTGATTATTCTTGGAGAGAACACGATGTTAACACCTCAAGACTAATTAGCACAATGAAGTCCAATGCCCTAGATCACCATATTTATAGAGGGAGCACGAACCTTTTAGATCAATCATAACCTCGTTCCATAACCAGCTGTATATGATCGCTCAACGTGTATTAACCCCCCAGCCATATAACCCCAAGTCCAGAGACAGGATGTTTATGACGTCACACCCAGAGACAGGATGTCTGGCAGCATCAAACACGTTTAAACTCGTCTCATAACTACCTGCCTATGCTGTGATGCAGTAATTTGTATCATAAATTATTTAAATGTAAAGAGTGATTATAGTATGAATATGCATTTTTGTGTAACATTGATTTGAGATGTTTGTTGATTGTAATTATTGTTGGGAAGTAAGTTTATACTGCCTTACTGAAACTGACAATAATAGCGTGCAATAATGCAGCGAGGGGGTTAGCTGTTTATCATTATTGGAGACGAGGAAGTTACGTAATATTGGCGCGTTTTTCTTTTAGAATTTGCTGGAACATTTCCCTAGAGCATATGTATTCATAATTTTCATTGGATATAAAAATAGACGCTAATGTTGCCGCGTTTTATTAGCCAATTGGAGCTCAGTTATAATCTTTAGGCATATCTGGATGAAGGAGTATAAATAGAGGCTAGGTTAGAGGTAAAGTCCTTCGGTCCGCCAGTTCATCAAAATTCTTTGTACACTACACGTCGCATTCCCGTCAGTTCGTCGAAGATATTTTGTATTATACACGTCGCCTTCAGTCCAGCAGAAATATTACACGTCGGCTATCGATTCGCAAGTTACGCGTATAAGAGTTATGAAAAATCTCAAGTGTTATAAAGTTAATTATACAAAAAGTTGAAGTACGCGAAATAAGAATTATCAGTAATGAAGTTATTATAACAGTTTCAGTTTGGCGAGTGTCAAGATCAATGTGTAAATGTGATAGTTAATGTGTTCGACAATAAAAGTGTAAAACAAATTTCTTCATCAATGTTATCTTTGGATAAAAGATTCCTTTCCGTTTACACAACGTGTATAAAGAGAAGTGCTTGACCAAAAGGATAATAGCTAGCCGGAGGACAAAGAACCAAAATTAAATAAAATAACAGTAGCTTTTTTTCAAACAAAAACAACTGATACCGTCACAAATTGGCTACCACAACGTGGGGCTACACGATAATAATACACAAACATAATTTGAAATAATGTTACTGCAAATTGGCACCCAGGACGTGGGGCAGAATAACCAGGAAGGGGCAGAATTAACCAGGAAGAAGTGAGATAACCAGGAAGGAGCAAAGGAATCAGGACGTGGAGCGAATGGTGCAGTGAACTGAACTACAAGACGCAGATTCCAGAAACAACTATAGGAACGACAGACATCGAAATTCCGAGATTAAAAGGCAACAGGGGAATTCAAATACAGAACACCAAAACGACGTAGATTCATCATGATACGAC
The DNA here is from genome assembly GCA_030765065.1 of Deroplatys truncata. NCBI lineage: Eukaryota > Metazoa > Arthropoda > Insecta > Mantodea > Mantidae > Deroplatys > Deroplatys truncata. The sequence continues at coordinate 400,826,118 of CM060990.1, read as the reverse complement.
GCAGAAGCGACATATAATCTAGGAGAGAGGGGCAGAAAGCTGGACATCAAAGATACATCAGCAGATAGCATCAGAAAGGTTAGAAAAGTGTTATGTTAATTCTAAAAAAAAGGGTAACAAAATTTAAATGTACCTTAGGAGCGGTAGGATAAAGAAAACAATGTCCACTAATAATACAGAAGAAATAATTATGGAGGGAGATAGTGTAACAGTTAGCTGTAATTCAATACAGGTTACAGAAAATAGCTCAAACAATGTAGAATTTGAGGGAGGAAATGTTAGTGAAGAAAGTCAGAATAGAATAGCAGGAAATGTTCATTTTGATGCTAGTATGATGATGGAAATTATGGGAATGCTGAGAAATATTAGTGAGAAAATGCAAAAGAGTCATAGGGAATTTAGAGAAGATATGAAAAAGACTAATGAGAATATGGAAAAGAATCATAGGGAATTAAGGGAATATATGAAAAGGAATCATAGGAAATTAATGGAAGATATTGGTAGGAGTAATGGGATAATAGAGCAAAAAGTAGATCAAAGCAGGGAAGAAATTGAAAAGAAATCTATGGAGCTAGATAGTAGTATGCCAAAAATGAGTGATGAAAAGGAAATAATAGCAAGTGAGATAGGAGAAGTTTCAAAGAAAATGTCAGATATGAGCAGGGAAATAGGTAACAAAAAAGTGAGGTTAATACTAAAAGTGAACATGTTGATGTAGAATGTACAGAGTTAGGTAGTAGAATGAGTAACATTTCAAGTGAGATAAGAGAGACGAAAGAGGTTATGAATGTAGATGTGAATCAGGCGCAAGTTAATTTCAGTGGGGAGATATCTGAAATTCAGAAAGAATCAGAAATGCAAAGAAACAAATTGTACGAAGAAGTTAAAGTTTTGCCTGTAAATAATCAAAAGCAAACTTCTGAAATTAACAAGTACCAAGCTGTTCAAATTGAAAACTCCAATCCAGTACAATTTAGTACAGATTTGTTAGAGTACTTTCAAAGTAAAGAGATAGTAGGAGCATTGAAAATGATAATTGTTAAAAGATGTGTTGTTCAGGAAACTTTAGATTGTTTTCAAATGTTATCATGGGATGAAATTTCATATGAATACAAGAGGTTATTCATGAACAAAATTTTGAAGGTTAGGATACGGCTACGAGTAATGTTTAGCCACAGACAATTTGATCCCGGAGGGTGAATAGCAATGAGATGTAAAGTAAATGCTGGATAGTTAAAGATGAAATGCAGAGCAATGTATTGGATTGTAAGAGGGTTAACTATTTATACATGTCATGTGAAAAGAGAAATAAATTCTGGACAAAAATTAAATGTTTAAAAAAAAAGAAGGGAAAATTAACATTTTTTTAGTAACTGTAACAATATTTGAAATTAAGAATGTAATGAAACTTAATATGATATTAAAGTAAAAATACGTAGATATAATTCCAAGAGTATTGTGAATATACAGTACAAAACAACATAAATGGGGTAAAAATAATTAAAACAAATATTTATGTAGCAAACAGAACATGTGAAACAGTGCCTAGATTTAAGATATGTAAATATATTTGTGTAGAGGGTGAATATTTTACTAAATATGTATAGTAATTACAAAAATTCTTAAATGCACAAATTTTTGTCAATAACTTAAGAAAGTAAACCAATTTGTAACAGTAACTAAATAATTCAGGGTACAGTATTTGCTATAAAAAATTGTAAATGTCAGATTAATGTCTAAACACATTAAACCAGAGCCAGTAAGTAGTGGCAAGCTAAAGGAAAAACATATGTCATGTGTTAAATGCGTGTGAAGTGTTAAGTGAAAGTGATAGCGTGTGTTCCATGATTTAGGAGACTAAATACTCAATTATAAAATTTCCAAACAAGTTGTAAATATTTATAATTATGTTTCTAGTGGGGCATATGATGCAGTAATTTGTATCATAAATTATTTAAATGTAAAGAGTGATTATAGTATGAATATGCATTTTTGTGTAACATTGATTTGAGATGTTTGTTGATTGTAATTATTGTTGGGAAGTAAGTTTATACTGCCTTACTGAAACTGACAATAATAGCGTGCAATAATGCAGCGAGGGGGTGAGCTATTTATCATTATTGGAGACGAGGAAATTACGTAATATTGGCGCGTTTTTCTTTTAGAATTTGCTGGAACATTTCCCTAGAGCATATGTATTCATAATTTTCATTGGATATAAAAATAGACGCTAATGTTGCCGCGTTTTATTAGCCAATTGCAGCTCAGTTCAAATCTTTAGGCATATCTGGATGAAGGAGTATAAATAGAGGCTAGGTTAGAGGTAAAGTCCTTCGGTCCGCCAGTTCATCAAAATTCTTTGTACACTACACGTCGCATTCCCGTCAGTTCGTCGAAAATATTTTGTATGATACACGTCGCCTTCAGTCCAGCAGAAATATTACACGTCGGCTATCGATTCGCAAGTTACGCGTATAAGAGTTATGAAAAATCTCAAGTGTTATAAAGTTAATTATACAAAAAGTTGAAGTACGCGAATTAAGAATTGTCAGTAATGAAGTTATTATAACAGTTTCAGTTTGGCGAGTGTCAAGATCAATGTGTAAATGTGATAGTTAATGTGTTCGACAATAAAAGTGTAAAACAAATTTCTTCATCAGTGTTATCTTTGGATAAAAGATTCCTTTCCGTTTACACAACCTGTATAAAGAGAGGTGCTTGACCAAAAGGATAATACCTAGCCGGAGGACAAAGAACCAAAATTAAATAAAATAACAGTAGCATTTTTTTTTCAAACAAAAACTAATACTGCCGCAAATTGCTAACACCAGATGGAGCTAACAAACCTAACAAATGAATCACGTCACAAGATGGCTTCAACACGTGGAGTAAACACACATACACAAATAACATTATAAATTTACCATCGCAAATTGGCTCCCAAATGTGGGGCTAACAAATACAAACATATACAAATAATGTTACTTCAAATTGGCTACCAGAACATGGGGCTACAATAATGTTAAATAAATAACATTAAACCACCCTCAGCTGTCACACCAGCAAGAGAAGTATTCCCACACGCTCATTCAGACATATATTTCAAATTCAAGCCTACCACCACTACCACCACCATCACCACCTATTGTACCAAGGTTAATTCAAGCTGTATTATCACAATACTTAAAAGTAAAAGCTTAAAAGGAAACCTAGAGGATTTCCCCCTTATTTACTTAATTATTTCATGTTTTCATTCCCTTTTCAATTCTTCCTTTCCATCTTCCCACAGAAAGACCATTACATTTCACTGCAATCACGAGAAAAGCAAACGCTCATTCAGGCATATATTTCAAATTCAAAGCCTACCACCACCACCACCACCATCACCTATTGTACCAAGGTTAATTCCAGCTGTATTATCACAATCCTTACAGTAAAAGCTTAAAAGGTAACGTAGAAGATTTTCCCCCTTATTTACTTAATTATTTCATGTTTTTATTCCCTTTTCAATTCTTCCTTTCCATCTTCTCACAGAAAGACCATTACATTTCACTACAATCATGAGAAAAACAATTTTTCCAGAGTTACACAGATTCTAAGCTTCTAAACCGAACCCGGTAATACTTTTAATAAATTTATTTTAGCTCCCCAATATCAGCATCTACCATTTAATCTTTACTCGAACTTGATATGATCCATAAGCTTGAAGATATATGAAATCACCCCTTCGGGATTCGATCTGAGTACTTTAAAGTAATATTTGTCATGATAACGATATTTAAGGACTAGATACTCTGTTTACGTTTACCTTGACATGTCTATCTAAATTAAATTACGAGTTATTAAATTTTTGCAAGTAAATTTCATTGAATCGGTATTCGAATCCAGAACACCAGGAACAAAATAATTTATAATATTAGTCTGACATGTTAAACAAAGCTGTATGCAGTTACATCATCGATCTAAGTGATATATTCTAGTGTACAGAGGAAAATTAAGGAAGTCATTAAAAGATGGGGAATCGAACCAAGCACAACTGATCAACAATTATATACAACATTAATCACCCGGTACAGAAGCTATCAATCATGCTTTAGTGCACTCCTCTACCTCACTTAGTTCCCGAAATAATGAAAGTTTAAAAATTAAGGATCGAACCCAGGACGTCAGGTATCTAATTACACATCCACAAGATACTACCTAATACCATAAACGCAATAAAGTTTATTTGGCATCTTTACCTTAATTAGTTTAGGAGTTATTAAATTTATAATTAAATTACATTTTATAGGTATTCGAACCCAGGAAACCAGTAACAAAATTATTTACAATATTAGTTTGATATGTTAAAAAGAGCTGTATGTAGTTACAGCATCAATCTAAGTGATATATTCTAGAGTATAGAGAAAAATTAAGTAAGTGATTGAAAGATCGGGATTCGAAATAAGGACAACTGATTGAAAATTATATACAGTGTTAATTACACATTATAACCGCTATCAACCATGCTTTGATACATCCCTCTACCTTTCTTAGTTTCCGAGATAATGGTGATTTAAAAATTAAGGATCGAACCCAGAACACCAGGTACCCAAATATACATTCACAAGAAACTAGCTAATGACACTAATGTAAGAAAGTTTATTTGGCGTCTTTATCTTAATTGGTTTAGGGGTTATTAGAAGATGAATTTGTAATCACTCCTAGGATTCGAACCCAGGCATCACGGTCAACTTGGAACAATACCCTAATGCCGCGGCGCATTCCAAAGAATTGATTAGTTTTTATTCCATTGTTTTACCTCTTTTCATTCAGGAGATATAAGCGATTCATCAGTGGAAATAAAACGGCGGGGCTTGCCGGCATAGAACAAAGAAGCTTATCACTTGTCGGCATCTCTCTATGCTCTTAAATGTGTAATTAATACTGTATATAATTTTCATTCAGTTGTCCTTATTTCGAATCCCGATCTTTCAATCACTTACTTAATTTTTCTCTATACTCTAGAATATATCACTTAGATTGATGCTGTAACTACATACAGCTCTTTTTAACATATCAAACTAATATTGTAAATAATTTTGTTTCTGGTGTCCTGGGTTCGAATACCGATAAAATGTAATTTAATTATAAATTTAATAACTCCTAAACTAATTAAGGTAAAGATGCCAAATAAACTTAATTGTGTTTATGGTATTAGGTAGTATCTTGTGGATGTGTAATTAGATACCTGACGTCCTGGGTTCGATCCTTAATTTTTAAATTTTCATTATTTCGGGAACTAAGTGAGGTAGAGGAGTGCACTAAAGCATGATTGATAGCTTCTGTACTGGGTGATTAATGTTGTATATAATTGTTGATCAGTTGTGCTTGGTTCGATTCCCCATCTTTTAATGACTTCCTTAATTTTCCTCTGTACACTAGAATATATCACTTAGATCGATGATGTAACTGCATACAGCTTTGATTAACATGTTAGACTAATATTATAAATTATTTTGTTCCTGGTGTTCTGGGTTCGAATACCGATTCAATGAAATTTACTTGCAAAAATTTAATAACTCGTAATTTAATTTAGATAGACATATCAAGGTAAACGTAAACAGAGTATCTAGTCCTTAAATATCGTTATCATGACAAATATTACTTTAAAGTACTCAGATCGAATCCCGAAGGGGTGATTTCATATATCTTCAAGCTTATGGATCATATCAAGTTCGAGTAAAGATTAAATGGTAGATGCTGATATTGGGGAGCTAAAATACATTTATTAAAAGTATTACCGGGTTCGATTTAGAAGCTTAGAAGCTGTGTAACTCTGCAAAATTGCTTTTCTCATGATTGTAGTGAAATGTAATGGTCTTTCTGTGAGAAGATGGAAAGGAAGAATTGAAAAGGGAATAAAAACATGAAATAATTAAGTAAATAAGGGGGAAAATCTTCTACGTTACCTTTTAAGCTTTTACTGTAAGGATTGTGATAATACAGCTGGAATTAACCTTGGTACAATAGGTGATGGTGGTGGTGGTGGTGGTGGTGGTGGTGGTAGGCTTTGAATTTGAAATATATGCCTGAATGAGCGTTTGCTTTTCTCGTGATTGCAGTGAAATGTAATGGTCTTTCTGTGGGAAGATGGAAAGGAAGAATTGAAAAGGGAATGAAAACATGAAATAATTAAGTAAATAAGGGGGAAATCCTCTAGGTTCCCTTTTAAGCTTTTACTTTTAAGTATTGTGATAATACAGCTTGAATTAACCTTGGTACAATAGGTGGTGATGGTGGTGGTAGTGGTGGTAGGCTTGAATTAGAAATATATGTCTGAATGAGCGTGTGAGAATACTTCTCTTGCTGGTGTGACAGCATAAGCAGGTAGTTATGAGACGAGTTTAAACGTGTTTGATGCTGCCAGACATCCTGTCTCTGGGTGTGACGTCATAAACATCCTGTCTCTGGACTTGAGGTTATATGGCTGGGGGGTTAATACACGTTGAGCGATCATATACAGCTGGTTATGGAACGAGTTTATGATTGATCTAAAAGGTTCGTGCTCCCTCTATAAATATGGTGATCTAGGGCATTGGACTTCATTGTGCTAATTAGTCTTGAGGTGTTAACATCGTGTTCTCTCCAAGAATAATCAGCTTTCTAAAGTGGTATCAAGGTGAAGAGGTCTACATTTCATTGATCAGTGATTAATACGTTATTACATCAAGAATAAAGATGAATAACTCAGCGTATAAGGATATTATTCCAAGCGCTACTGGATATTCATGCGGAAAACGTGGGAAGAAGTTCCTCCGAGGTTATGACAAGAGAAGACACGAGATGAGCTGCAAGAAGCTCTTCAAATGTAAACATTGTAATGTAACCTTCAAAGATGGTTATAAGGGGCAGCGACACGAAGATAAATGTGAAATAAGCAGCCCTCAGAAGAAAAGAAGATTGGAGACAACTAAACATCAGCTGCTGTCAACCATGGAGGACTGTGATATGAAAGAATACGAAACTTCATTCGAAGGACGATTAAAATCGTATTTTATACGATGCGAGTCACCTAAGGACCTGAATATGTATCTGCAAGAGGCAAAACAACGTGTAATCATAAAAGAGCATATAGTGTTGTGCATAAAGAGCTTAGCATTCATAAGAGTGTTAAAATTAATCTGCTGGCTGAGTGTCGATTTGTTAACAGTATTGGAGAAACCTGTGACAAAACATTTAAAACAAGGAATCATCCTGTATTCGTAGAAACAGATCTGGACTCAACACTGGAAGCGAAATTCAAGAAATTGGTGACTGAAATGGAGGATTCTCAGATTAAGGGTAGCAGCTGGGCTTTGCTTGCTGTGGAAGGAGTTCGACTTCGTATCAACAAGTACAACCCGTTACGAGGAAGTAGCTGCATACCACTACCGTCATCTGTAGGAGCTAAAGAAGCGTGTATAAACATTGAGAACTTTACCGACGAGAAATGTTTCATGTACTCTATATTAGCTAAATTCGTTGAGAAGGATGCGCAACGTGTGAGCAAATACAAAGAACTTCAAGATAAGTACGACTTCAACTGTGTTTCCTACCCTACTTCACTTTCTCAAATACCTAAATTTGAGAAGTTTAACAATATGTCTATTAACGTTTTCGGGCTGGATGAGAAGCATGAAGTGTATCCGATAAAGGTTGCTGATATTGAACTAGCTGAACATCGCGACCTGCTACTATTGAATGACAGCAGTGGAAAACATCACTACGTGTATATAAAGAATTTTGAGAAGCTCGTTCGACACCAGAAAACTAAATGTAATGAACGTGTTTATACCTGCAAGCGCTGTTTTACACATTTTGATAATCGATATGGACGAAGTGGACTGGAAAAACTACAAGAACATGCAGCCGTCTGTATTCAACATGGTGTTGCAAGGGTAGTTATGCCTAGCAAGGAGAAAGCAATTGTACAGTTTAAAAATGTTGAGAGGATGCTGAAAGTACCTTATGTGATCTATGCTGATTTTGAGAGTATTCTCACTCCATGCCATACGTGTACACCCAATCCTGAAACTTCCTATACAACCCCTTATCAAGAGCACACACCAATGAGCTTCTGTGTTTACGTGAAGCCTACATCCAGTGTTGAACATCTCGAAACTGGTCTTCCTAAGCAACCCTATATGTATCGTGGTGCTGATGCTGCTCAGAAGTTTATGCTATACCTGACATCTCTTGCAAAATGATTGATGACGTATACAAATCTGCTAAGCCTCAGAAACTTACGGATCAACAGCAAAAGGATTTCGAGTCTTCTTCAGCATGCTACTTGTGTGGAAAACCCTTTACAGAAGAGTACTATAAAGTACGCGACCATGATCACAACAGCGGTGAATATCGTGGAAGTCTTCATAATGAATGTAATTTAGCCTGTAAAACACCTAAATATATACCAGTCTTCATGCATAACCTTAGCAGATATGACTCTCATTTCATTGTTAAGGAGCTGGGTTGTACAAGTGAACGTGTGGAGGTAATTCCTAACAACTCTGAAGAAAGCTATATCTCATTCACCAAGTATGTAGGAGATATAAAGCTTCGATTTGTGGATAGCTTCCGATTCCTCAGTACAAGCTTGGATAAGTTGGTAAAAAATCTAACCTTGTATCCTGAAACGCTAAAGTACTTTGGAGAAGACAAATTGAAGTTGATGACACGTAGGGGTGTATTTCCATGTGATTTTGTTACGTCATGGGATGCCCTGAACGAGACCTGCTTGCCTCCTAAGGACTCCTTCTACAATAGATTAAATGAAGAAGAAATTACTGATACTGACCACGATCATGCTAGAAATGTATGGGAGCTGTTTAATGTGAGAAACCTGGGAGAGTACAGCGATCTCTACTTACCTTCGGATGTACTTCTTCTAGCTGACGTCTTTGAGACGTTCAGAGAGCAAACCCTCAAAACACATAAAGTCGATCCGGCCCATTATTTTACCTCTCCAGGTCTTACATGGGACGCTATGTTACTGTATACTGGAATTAAGTTAGAGCTGTTAAGATTATGATCAACTACTCATGGTGGAATCAGGTATAAGAGGAGGTTTATGTCAAGTTTCTCATTGGTATGCCGAGGCTAATAACACTTATATGGAGAAGCTTGATCCGTCGAGACCAACCCAATTTATCACATACGAGGACGCTAATAACCAATATGGCTGGGCAATGTGTCACGCCCTTCCTTTTGGTGGATTTCAGTGGTTTTGCCTGAAGAAATCAACTTAGAAACACTACAAGAAGATGATCCTCATGGGTACATATTAGAAGTCGACATCGAGTATCCTGCAGAACTTCACGATCTACACAACGATCTACCTTTCCTGCCAGAGTGTATGAAACCATTGGAAGCATCTAAAAAGAAACTGATACCCCATCTTGGACCTCGAAAGAAGTATGTAGTGCATTACATGGCTTTGAAGCAAGCTCTTAGTCATGGACTACGACTAACAAAACTCCATCGTGTGCTACAATTCCTACAGTCTCGGTGGTTGAAACCTTATGTGGAATTTAACAACAGGCTACGACAACAAGCTGCAAATGATTTCGAGAAGGATCTCTACAAACTCTTTAACAACGCCATGTTTGGAAAAACTATGGAGAACCTGCGTAACCGTGTGGATATACGACTGGTGACCAATGAAAAAACTCTAGAGAAGCTGATCGCCAAGCCTACGTTTATCGACAGGACGATATATGCTGCTAATCTAGCTGCTGTACATATGGCCTCTCGTCAGATTGTATTCAACAAGCCTATATACATTGGTATGAGTGTGTTGGACATCTCCAAGACATTAATGTATAACTATCATTACGACGTGTTGTTGCCTTATTATGGAGCTGAAAACCTGAAGCTTATGTATATGGACACTGATTCATTCATTCATCGTGTAACAACTGAAGATGTGTACCAGGACAAGCTACGTTTTCTTGAGCATCTCGATACATCTGATTACCCTGTCAATCATATATGCCACTCTACTCAGAACAAGAACGTATTGGGAAAATTTAAAGATGAGGCTAATAGCAAAATCATCCTACGCTTTGTTGGACTACGTCCTAAGATGTATGCCTTAGATATTCAAGGATCAATGATAAAAAAGATTAAAGGTATAAAACGTAGCGCTATTAAGCAGTACATTTCGTTTGACAGCTATACAGACTGTCTTAAAACCTGTGAATCATCAGAACGCCCATGAATCTAATCCTATCGCGAAAGCACGCTGTTACCACAGTACAAGTGAATAAAATTACATTGAATCCCTTTGATGATAAAAGAGTTATTGCCGAGGAGGGAGTAGCTAACTACCTATGCGTATGGACATTACAGTATTACAAACAGTGCTTAAGAGAATGCAAGTTAAAGATAAAGATTTTCTCGTGAGTCTACAATCTTAGAAAATTAAGTTTACTCACGTGCTGTGTATGCAACTAGTAGCCGTCCGATGAAGAAAGAAGAAGATGGAAGGGGAGGTGTTAACCCTGCCATTAGGAGCAATCCTAGTGCTAGTCTCAAGCCTAGATAAAAGGGGAGAGGCACGTACGAGGGACTAAATTAGTGTATGTTGATGCATGGCTTTTCATTTTGTAAACCCACAGGCAGTTTATCCCTCTCAGCCTCGTCCACTAACTGTTTAACATATAAAAGGTTTGTAAGATTTAGAAAAAAGTATATAAAGTGCTGTAACGTTGGATGCGAAATGTTTATAATCTAATTACTCTCTATATTACCATGAATACCTGTGATACTATCTGAATTATCTGTTAAAATGACTTAAATACCTTGTGATACTACTCGAATCAAGTGAAATTACATTAAATAGCTCTGATACGAAACCCTGATCATTGAATCTAGCCTCCTGTGATACTAGCTGAGTTACTCTAAACACCTATGATGCTTGAATCGCCCAAATACCTAGACACTATCTGAATTACCTGTTAAAATGACACAAATACCATTGCTACAACCTGAATCACCTGCATTTACCTTAAATAGCTGTGATACAAATCTCTGATCGAAATTATCACGAGCATCTGTGAAACTATGCTGATTACCCAAATACTTACGATATTACCTGAACTATCTGTAAAATACGAAACTAGGTTATAACCAACCCTTGGAACCTACCCTCCTGTAATGTTGCTTAATTACTCTAAACACCTATGTTACTTAAATTATCCTAAATACCTACGATACCTTCTGAATTACCTGTGAAATATGAAACTATGCTATACCCAACCCTGGAATCTAACCTCCTGTGATACTAGCTGAATTAGCCTAAATACCTACGATACTAGCTGAATTACCTGTGAAATCATGCATAGCTATGATGCAGTTAGCCTCTGGAATCTAGCCTCCTGTGATACTAGCTGAATTAGCTTAAATGCTCACGATACTAGCTGAATTGTCTGTGAAAATGACTTAAATACCTGTGATACTACCCGAATCATGTGAAATTACCTTAACTAGCTCTGATACGAATTCTTTCTCTAAATTATCACGAGCACCTGTGATACTATCTGGTTTGCCTTAAACACCAATGATACTAGATGAATTACCTGTTAAAATGACTCAAATACCATTGATACAACCTGAATCACCTGCATTTACCTTAAATAGCTGTGATACAAATCTCTGATCGAAATTATCACGAGCATCTGTGAAACTATGCTGATTACCGAAATACTTACGATATTACCTGAACTATCTGCGAAATACGAAGCTATGTTATAACCGACCCCTGGAACCTACCCTCCTGTAATGCTAGCTGAATTACTCTAAACGCCTGTGATACTTGAATTAACCTAAATACCTACGATACTCTCTGAAGTACCTGTGAAATACGACACTAAGCTATACCCAACCCTAGAATCTATCCTCTTGTGATACTAGCTGAATTAGCCTAAACACCTACAATACTAGCTGAATTACCTGTGAAATCATGCAGAGCCATAATGCAGTTAGCCTCTGGAATCTATCCTCCTGTGATACTAGATGAATTAGCCTAAATACATACGGTACTAGCTGAACTACCTGTGAAATCATACACTGCTATGATGCAGTCAGCCTCTTGCAATACTAGCTGAATTACGTACCTGTTAGTGTGAGTGGGTTAACTTTTCCCGTTGCAGGTCACCTTTTTTCCTTTGGTGGTCACCTTTTTCCCTTTGCTGGTCACCTTTTTCCCTTTGCTGGTCACATTTTTCCCTTTACTGGTCACCTTCTTCCCTTTGCTGGTCACATTTTCCCTTTGTGGGTCACCTTTTTCCCTGAGCAGTCACCTTTTTCCCCTGAACGAGTCACCTTTTCCCTGAATATGTTACGTGATGGGCATGTCTAGAACATTGACATGAAACATATTTTCATGAAGTTCTCGCTTAAAGTCGCTTTCAAGGTCTAGTATCTCCCTCCTATTCCATATCTCTCCTGTATATAAGTCCATATTCCTACTGCTACACTACCTGTCTAGCCTACCGACTTTCCTCGTTTTCCTATACCTCTCATATAAACCATACTCTACTCTCAACCACTGTCTAGTCTAGCACCTCTCCCCATATCCCCTGCCTCTCATACAGCGTATTCCCCCTCCTGCCCCCTGTCTAGCTGAGTATCTCCTTGGTTTCCTATCTAACATATATAAAACACATTCTACCTTCAACATCTGTCTATTCTAGCATAGGATCTCTCCGTTTTCTCGTCTCCTTATAAACGTATACTCAACCTCCTTAGCTTAATACCTCTCCTCGTTTTCCTACACCTCTCATATAAACCATACTCTACTCCTCAGCCTCCGTCTAGCCTAGCACCTCTCCACGTATTCCCTATCTGTCTCATATAAACCGCATTCCCCCTCCTTCTACCACTGTCTAGCCTAGCATGTGCCCTGGTATTCCCTATCTCGCCCATATAAACGCATTTTCCTCCTTGAACCGTCGCATCTACCCTCGTTTTTCCTATCCTTTCCCATATAAACGCAAAAAACTGCGCTCGAATTCCTCTATATACCCTACTAAAAGTCCCCTCTTGTGCAAACGTCCTTCGTGATACTTGAGATGCTTTTTGAGTAAAGAACAAAGGCATTAAAGAGTGCAGTCCATTAAGTTGCACCACAGAGCCACGAGCCAGCGTTTAGTTTGCTTTTACAGGTATAATTGCGCACTAGCTGATCCATAACATTTACAGTTCCCTTAGTTTGGTTATAAAATGTCACATCTCAGGCCTCAGTTTGGATGTTGTTCATCTATAGAGTTAACACGTTCCATGGTACTTAGGAGGGTTAGACACTTGCTTTTCTTTGGCGAAAAACTAACCAAGGCATTTGTATCGTAAATACAAACAGACTTGAATTTGCTTGTCTGCCTCTATTTGGCTTCATCTCTTTTTTAATTTCTATTTTATTCACCCTCATTACTCCCAAAAGAGTTAGGATTTTATTCAACACATGTTCTGCTAAAGATACAATTGTAAAGTAATTATCTGTAGTAATATTTCTGGAAGTACCAGCAACATTGCCGGCAAGGGTCTTTACTGTAATAAGGCCCAAATTTTTCTGAGATGGCTCACCTGGTTCTCTTCCTGTATACACAATCCCATTAATGGCACAACCAGTTTCAGCTTCAGATTTCCAGAATATTCCATACTTTCCAGGCTTAATTGACATATATTGCACAAGTTCAAAACTACCCCTAAATTGAACTAGTTGTTTATTCACCGCAACATTAATTTCAGTTGTCATTACTCTCTGTGCCGTTCTATAAATATTTTCCATACTTTTGAGATAGCAGCAACTTTGTGGGTTTTTAGCCTAGCCTCTCTTGTTTCTTGCCATCAAATGTTATTCTATGGACTAGGAATGTAACTGCTTTTCATGTTATTGTTTAGCGTTGCAAATGACCCTTACCGTTCTTCCAAATCAGTATCGGATGTCAAAGACAACACTACTGTATAGCAAACCATTATAACTTTTTATACTGTTTCACAGACTCATAAACGTATACTGCAATATTTCACTCCGTTAGAGAACACAGGAGTACGCTATCTGACAGTTGAACACAAAGAGTTACAAGTTGTAACAATGCAATTCCTGCAATCACAACAATGCGGATGTGTACCAACTATGTATTCTCTGAATTTCAACAAAAAGTAATTGATTACAACGCAATCTTATGTAATAATGCTACATCATAAACCACAGGGTTCATCAGTCCCACGTTATGTAAATGTGTAGTATAAAGAAGAAGACATAAGGGACACTCAAAACTAATGACACGGATTTCTACTAATACCCTTAATGTGTTATTGAATATAGCAGGAAAGCACACCTGCTGATTAAGGACTCCATTTTAACTCTTTCATACGGCAATTAAAAGATAAAGCTCTCTCCGAGTCCATTGGGCCCAGAGCATGCATACTAGGGTTTAATATCTTATTTTTGTGTAAAGAGTGTCCTTCAAATGCGTAATTTGGCGTGTGTATTTTATTTTTAGATATGTGGTTTGCCGCCAATAAAGATGTATTTATGCTTCCGCAGCATGAAGGGTGCAAGCAGTTGATCTCAGCATTACAAAATAAAAATGAATGCACTGACTCTAAGATTCATTATGCAAGAGAAACTATTAAGTGTGATTATTACAGACTTAATATTATGAAACATTTTGAAGTTATACTCATAACATGTATATTTATCCAAAATTAGCCGATCGACGAATGGAAACACTTTTTGTCACGATATCAAGCTATTTTATTTAATTTCTAGGTTATTCTTTACCCAAGAGAGCACTAAAATTCGAGTCATAATTTGAAAACATCAAAGTTAAATATTTTAAATTGTTGAAACGTCACATTGGCAAGTGATATCATTAACAGCCATTTAAACCGTCAAAGGTAAAGGTAAGGCATTGACATGAAGTTTTAGTCATGACTATTGTTTGTCACACAACTTTCGGAGAGCAAATTTATTTCAGCTTCTTTTGGTTTTGTGTAACCATGTGGTAATAGTACACACAGGTTATATAGTGTTAGGTGAGCGGTAAAAGTAAAAAAGAGGGACTTAGTAAAGTATACTTTCAACTGTTTCTAAAGAGTAAATGGGATAATTTGCATTTTATATTCAACAACTGGTAGTTTTTTGAAATAACTGTCTACGAACTCTCATTTGTATTTTTTATTTTGTGTTCTCAGATCCCATTAGAAGAAATATTTAATAGAAGCTGCCAGGGTACTTGGAGCGAGAGACGATGACAGAATCCTGAATAATGAAACACCGCTCATTGATCTGGTCAACCAAGAGAGTGATTCTCATCATCCATGACAACAACAAAATTGTGCATCGTACTTTGCTTCAATACCTGCAGATCACGGCTACGATATAGAGGATGATTCTGATGGCCCACATATGAAAATGAAGTAACTGTTGAAGATAGTATATAAAAATGTGAAAATACTGTCTAACACATACAGGCAGGAAAATTAATGGAAAAGAGTGGGAAAACAATAAAGTAAAAATGAGAAGAATGAAGGGGAAGGAGTATACAGGTTATAAAATAAGCATAGACGGAAACGTTACTAGAGCACCAGGTAGAGCTGCTACAACAATGGGTCCAGTCTTATTCAACAGCTTTCCAGAAAGCAGTTAACAGGACTGTGCTAGTATTGGAGAAAAATGAAGGAAATAATTTTTTTAACATTTCTATAAGATATTAAACTGGCAGAAAAGGAAAGTGTACGTTGCCTCTCTAACACAAAGGTAGGTTGCTAATCTTTCCATTTTACAGCGAAAGAAGAACATATGTGGCAATGTTGTCAGTATGAAGCAGGAAATATTCATGAAGCAGAAAGAAGAAAACATCGCGAAGAAAAGGAGGGAATTATAATAGTAAAGGACAAACATAATATAAATGTGGAAAAAGATATGCGCTATGCACCAACAATGGGTCTAGCATCTGCAAAATCTGTACATTGCTTCAAGCTGGGGCCATGTACCACAAGATTAAGCTTAGCTGCCCCAAATTTATGACATACGATGTTGCTGTGCATCAGGCAACAAATTACTGCTGGGTTTAAACGATGGTGATCTAATAGTTTCCTCATTTGCATCCTGTGTTATTGATTACCTTGAAAAGCATTGTCTGGAACAAAATTTCCAACCATTATCTATGGTAACGGTTGTGATTATCAAAGCAAACATTGCGTAATTTCAAACACATTTTTTCCGTTTTCTGTTCAGAATAGTATCACCGTAGAACAGAAAAGTCCAGTTACAAGTTACATGGAATGCGACAACGTGCACGCAATTGCGCGTGCTATATATGTATATATCATGTAAGTAATTCTGTGAGTGCCATCAACGGAGCAGGAAAAGAATCCTTCCTATATGACACAAAACACATCAGATTTACCCTTTTAAGGACAATACTTCAAAGCAAATCCAGTACTATGTTTCTGTTCGCCATGGAAGAAGACGTGATAATGCTACGGTAACCCACGTGACAGCATTCCAGTACTGTGATGCAAAAATTAAGTACACGATCTCATTTTATAACATTTATGAAGACTTACCAAGAAGTCCTCCAGGATCATGAAAGACGCTTGTCCTGGAAATCCCTACAATTCTGTACTTCATGTTCAAGAAAAGCAATGGCAACAGCTAAAAGAACTAAAACATTTTATGTTAAAATAATTTCACTCATTTTACGATAACTTACCTCATTGAATACTTTATTGTTCATTTAAGCTTTAGGGCTTATAGCTGTTCTGATTAAAGTGTTAAGTTACTATAAATATGTTATTTTTAAACCGTCTGGAGTTCAAAATAGTCCTATTGGAAGATAAAATGATACAATTGACAGTGATGAGCACATTATAAAACGTGGCCCGTGAAAGTTTATAAACAAGCACATTGTGTAGCTTCTAGCATTGACAATTGCAGTAACATTTCTCCAGGTGTGTGAAAAAATTGTGTATTATCTCTTAAAAGGTTGAATAAATCAGTACTTCAAACTACAACTATTACTATTCCGTGCTCCTGTTATGTTCCATTGTTTACTTAAATTATTTTATGTCCATAGTATTTATTAAACGGCAATATAGTTTCATGAAATAACATGTATGAGGGATATATATTAATGCAATGATTCGTAAGTTAAAAAATAAATATCTCTAAAACTATATTAATATTTCTTGTGTCGACATATTAACACAACTTCACTCGTGTCAAATTCTTAAAATAAAATTGGACAATTGAAGACATGAGTGCAGGAACTAGATAATAACCAAAAGGATAGTTTTGAGAAAAGTGAGAAAAACGTTTAACACTGTATTATGTTTACATTTCATAGGTTATATTGATTTAGTATAAAAGTATAGGTTAAGGTGCATCAGTCTGACAATTTTCTAGGTGTTAATTAACTGAGAAATGTATAAAACCAAGAAAAATATGTGCTAGAATTATCCATTTCTTGCATACCCAAATGTTTCGTGGAATGTATGAACTAGGATAATGCAAGATAAAAACAGCTTTCACACAGCAATTTTAATGACAATATACAATAATATTTTAAGATCCATGTATGAAGGCTGCCTTAATAGAAATTCAACAAATACTACTTCAGTACAGGTTTATACCTCGTGGTAAGACACATAACTTTTAGCTTCAGAGTCTCCATTCCCATCTTCTTTCTAAGGTGTTTGTACCAGTTCATATGTACAGGAGGAATATATTTGTGAGCTAAATCTATCACATCACAGTACTTATTTGCTTTCAGTGGCAATGGAGCCTGATACAGCTCATGGGCATGAAGGGTAGGCATTTGCGTTTTCTTAAATATGCAAAATTTAGAGTGAACCAGTGTGTCTAGACCACCAGAAACATACACTTCCTTCCCGTCATAAATAAACTGACGATATTTACTGATTGTATATGATTCATTCTTATTCCTTATTATTTTCTTGAATAATGACTGAAAGTGTCCTTTAAGATCCAATATGATTTTCTGATCTACTTTCACTACTGTAAATTTCTTTGATGCTTGATGATGCAATATCATACCACTCTTCGGGCACAAAGACATACTCTTTCTTTCACTTGATCTTATGTTTGTGCAAATGCTCGATCACAGGGCATGCATGAATGTCCCCGTTCTGGGAAATGGTGATATGTTTTATTAAATCTTCCCAAAGCAGTAGGTGTGTTTAAATACTGCACCATCAACACATTCTAAATTTGCCCCGCGCAATTGTCACTAAAGAGATGCAGGGTTTTAATTTTCTCATCAACGTAGTTCTCTATGTAATGTTTCAAACCTGAAACAGTTTCATTGCACCCCTTTCTTCAGCCATCAAAGGTTTTTGCTTCGATTATCAGCAAAATCTTCCAGTTCCCGTACTAACTACAGGTGAGCTGTTCTATGAGACAACTTTGGGTGCTCAACATGGGTATTTTTCTGTACTACTGGAGAGTCGAAAATGTACATGTACGATGAAACTGGCTGTATCACGCTGAACGAGCTCTGTTACTTGCTTGAGGACATCATAGAATTTCTGAGCCTTGAGCATATGTATGTATTTTTCTGCCTCTAAAGCTCTTACTGTATCTCCATCATTTTCCTTTTCTAAATTCAACTATCATACTTTTCACAAGTGTCTGACCGGGGAAATCCAAAAGAAAGATTAAACCTTGGATTAAACACACTAAGGTAAAATTCCTAAATAACCTTTCGTACGAGGTTAGATTTGCTTCTCATAGCTAGAAATGTCTCTGGTTCAAATTTCTCCAGGTATAGCTTACGGATTTTCATTACATTTAAGTGTGCATTGAGTTACTTCTTACTTGAGTTTCTAGAGTAATGAGTGGACATGCAGGAAAACTCTTTATGTGTTCACAGATCTGTTGTACAGTGTTAACTCCTGTTCTGTTTGGACTCGAAGTGTGTTCACCTCGCCCATCTGTTGGTGGGATAATGGAGCTCCGCTTATGTTGAGCTAGTCGTTCTATCTTCCCTTTTTTACGCCATATAGATTGCAAAATCCTGACTTGCATAGGACGAATTGAGAACCAGCAATACATATCTAATAAAGCAAATCAAGAATAAATTTTGTTAGATAGATAGGGTTTATGAACTGTAGCTTAAGTAATAATAATAATAATAATAATAATAATAATAATAATAATAATAATAATAATAATAATAATAATGTAGCTTTGAGAAATATAATACAGTACCAGTATGTGGCTCGATATGCCTATATTAGATCCTACACATTATTTCTGTATGAGAATTGCCTTGTATTTAAATGATGAAGCCCTGTTTTTTACATTTAGCTGAATTCCTCATCTTCACTTTCTGCATCATTCTTCCGGTAGCTAATTTCTTATTCTTTCTCAATTTCTCCATGCAAGATACTCCTTTTTCTAACATTTCTACTCCAATTGTCTTCATTCCTTGCCCTTTTCTGGGCTTTGCTGGGAAACATTCAACAGAACTTGGCGCCGGTACCTAAAATATCACAATACTATTAACATTCAGTTTACAACAAACCTATTACTCTAACAAATAATCATCTTTAAATAATAATAATAATAATAATAATAAAATTACTAATAAACTGTACTTAGTAAAAAATGCTATCACTAACTTACCTCTGAATCAAATTTTAATTAGCATCAGCCAACATTGCTTCACTATTCTCTGCCATCATTCTGTCAGTGACAATGCAAGATAATAACTGAATGCAAGAACTGGATACTTCCGGTTATTATCTACTTCTTGCACTCAAAGCAGACTTAGCCGAAACTTAAACTCCATCTTGTGAGGAAAGTAACTGTTATTTGTTAAAATGCTTATAGTGACAGATAGAGGGCAGACAAGGCTACAATTTGACACAAAAATCTAAACTTCACAATAACTAGTCATTATCTGGTTCTTGCACTCGGGTCTTCAATTGTTTCAGACAGCGTCCTACCTATCTTCAGCAACTGAGTCTACTAAGCTACATATTCATGTTCATTCATTATAATATAAACCTTCTCCCAACCGAACAAATCTGCGTGTCTGTTAACATATTTAAGAAGTTTGATTTCTTGGCCAATGTCATGATGATCTTCCAAAGATGATACGCTACAGCTGAATAGTCATATTGTTTTAGTTTAATATTTCCCTGAGTTCTTTCAGTCCAATCATAAGTTATCGTTTTGTGTGTCCAATGTATTTTTTGTCATAACGTGTTCAAGCAATACTATAAATACCTGACTTATTTATAGGATGAACCTTTTTAAAGGTTGTTCAGTAATTTATTTAAACTATATTTGTTCTGTGTAATTAGCTGTATACCTAAACCCCTAAAAGTAGACTGAAATTTTCTAAAGCTTCTTGGATGATATATGAATTCTTCAACTTTTTTTAATTTTTAATGCCTTTTAGAGCAGTAACACATTGAATTTGCTTTTTAAGTTTAAAGAGTTTACCCTTGCCAGACCATGCATTTTTTATAAAATTTATCGTTAAAACAATAATGCTACGAAATGCACATAGCAATAAGGGAGATAAACTTTTGTATAAGACCGTCTCCTACTTTCGCTTTATTTAAATAATGATTAATCAACTGTGGTGACTCATTTGTGCGAACGTTAGTAAACAAATATTTTACGTTGAAGGGGACAAGAACGTAATTCTCATATGCTTTGACGTGTTTTAGCTTCCCAATTAGATCCAAAGAGATTTTCACACTTAAACTATCAAATTTCGTAAAGCATTGTAAGTTTTTCATTAGAAACTTTGCTAACAAGTAATTAGGAGCGTCAATGTTATTAAATTGGTCTCATACAGATATTTATGGTATTGATTGCACACGTTGTGACAAGAAGTACATTGGACACGCAAACCGAAAACTTATGATTAGACTGAAAGAATATCAGAGATATATTAAAATAACACAATGTGACCGTTCAGCTTTGGCGTATCATTTTGGGGAAGACCATCATCACATCGGACAAGAAACGAAACCCCCCAAAAAGGTTAACAAACATGCAGATTTGGACGCTTGGGAGAAAGTCCATATTGTAATGAATAAGATGAATGTTTTAGTATCCCTCCCGTAGATAACGTCATGCAGTTCATGCTACAAACACCACAGGAAGTTCGTAATGAGACCTTGGCAAGATATGGAAATAATCAACAGACGAACAGCTTAGTAGACTACATTGCTGAAGATAGATAGGACGCTACCTGAAACAGTTGTCCAATTTGATTTTAAGAATTTGACGGTGGTGAATTTGTGTTAATATTTCGACTCAAGAGACATGAATATATTTTAATTTAACTTATATCTTTACTTTTAGTATGTTTGTGTCTCTAAACTACATAGTTTGTTTTATCAAAGCAATTATGTAGAAGTTACTCTGAAATAAAGCAGTAGATGGTATGCCGCTGGAAAGCTGATTCATAAGCATTAGTTTCATGTTAAACAGTCTTTTGCTTCACCTGAAAAAAGTGCTAAAATCATATATGTGGTATTAGATCTAGGCCATCACATATTTGGTATGGATAAGAGCTGCTAGAGGTCTGTAGTCCAGTGAAAAAACAGACCTTACCGACAGTGAATCAGTGATAGCTTGTTATGCTTGACTGCGAAAAGAATGTGCAGATGTTTGCATACCCACCAGGCTAAACTTCTCTGCTCCCTTATTTCTCTGTCCGAAGCCTTCTCTTGACCGAGAGTTCACGGTCGACTTGGATCCCGCGGTTAACCTTGGCGTCTCTGTGAAGGTAAACCGTCACCATTCGGAGCAATGACGGTGCTTAGGACTGTACAGGTGAATGAAGCAATCGTTACTGTTAGGTACCTATTTACTCACTCAGTAGGGAATGCGTAGCCTTATTCAGTTTGCCTTCAGTACCTTTGAAGTTTTTTGGTCTGGAAAATTTATATATTACGTTATTACTTTATCTACAGCCTACTTATAATAGGTAGATGAAGTACTGTGTTCGAGTAAAATCTCGGCATCGAAGTTTTACTGGAAATGAATATTTTAAGATCCGCTGAACACAAAGAAGAATTTCAAAAAAGAGATCCATGTGTATGCGCGCGCTGGCGCATACGTGTGCGTATGTCTGTACAGCATAACTCTAAAATGAAAGGTCGGATAAATACAAATATTTAGATTTAAGACCAACACCTTTCACGGATGTGGCACCAAGGTTTTCATAAAATTTCACCCAAACTATCATTTGCATGTAACAATATTCATTATTTTTTTATTCTCTCAAAAGCCATAAGTTTGCGATACTGATATGCCAGATAAAATAGATGTCTTGGATTTTCTGGGAATATTATATGAATTTTGCTTTACTCTTAATGCATCCTACGTAACTTGAAAACCAAAAGGGAGAGGCAAAGAACTTGATTACTGAAAAAGTGTATATATGCAAAAGAATACACAATTTGTTCGAAATACGTTTCTCTTTTAACATTAACAGTTCCCTTTAAGTATTTCATGCTGTATGTTTGCTTTTACCAATTGCAAGTAAACATGACGAAGAATGTTTAAAGGTTTGTGATACGCGTCTTTATTCTTCTCACAGAAACTTGATGACAAAAAAAACTGAAATCAGTTGGGTGCCTGTTTTACATTTTGCATGTAAGTGGTGGTGGTTGAAGTTTCACGGGTAGTAGTTTTTGTAGTAGTGGCAGTATTAATACTGTTAGCAGTAATATATTATTTTATTATCATTAATGTTAATGACTAGGAATATCATCCTTGTATATGTAAAACACATAAACCGTTATACCCCTTGCTTCTGCATTAACTTAAATACATTATGCACCATAAGACGTGTTTGGAGAAATACATAAGGATTTAGTTTCAACATATGAAATAATTAATCAGATTAATGTCAGCGCCAGAACGGATCCGCTTCTCAATATCGATGTGACCCCAGCCCTAATTGAGCCTGCGCGCCGTAAAATGCTGTTAAACGAGTACTGACAATGACAATAGACAGCTCCGTTCCCACTCCCAAACCTTACCTGCTTTTGTAAATAAAGCTGTCTATCTTTTGTTTCTAGTATCTTGGAAAAGTTGTTATTGCTAAAGTGGTCATTTATGATCATAGACGTAGTTTAATTATAAGAACGACACCTAAGTATTGGGGAGACCATTTTACCTATAATTAACATAAAAGACCTACCCTTTGTAGTACATTCCACAAAAAGAAGTACTAAGTTTTGTCTGCAGAATCCTTCCATAACAACTACCATTACAATGAATATTACCTAAGTAAGATTTGTGTCTCAGCTTTTCCTTGTTTGTTCCTGTTTGTGCACATAGAAAAGTAGTAATAAGTATATCGGATTTTGTTCTATTATGCTCATTGGATTCATTTTAAGGTCATTCTAAAGTCGCGTATAACGTAGTGTATTCTTTATTTTTAGTAAGTAATGCCGTAGTATTACCAATACTCAGTAGTATCGAAAACTATAATCATATAGATAGTGTGAATAATATCTTACAAAAAAGCTGTTTCACTGGAAAAATAAGGATTATTTAAATAATTACATTGTTTAATAACGAACACGTTTACTTTAAATCCAATACTTTCCGCGTCGCCTGATGCATTAAGACTTTCATCAAGCCGATTGATTTTTATATTTCAACGCCATAAAATTCTACGAGAAATTTTCTCAGATTTAGAATCCCCCTAATACAGAGGTGGCGAAAACTTGACTCGCGAGTCATTTCGACTCGCAGGCGCACCGTTCCCTCTCTGCAACCTTCCGTTTGATTTTCACATGCTCATGAGTGATGCAGTGCGTGTTGCATATTTGGTGACTCGCGGAAGGAAGTCGTTTTCGCCACCCTTGCCCTAATATATTGATTATAGATGTGATAATAGAATAATATTGAGAGAACCAGCACACCACAAGTCGACAACTAATCCAGCGTGTAATTGCATTAGAAGTTTTAACAAATGTTTTACCATAACCACCTCCTTTGACGGTATTTGTTAGCTGTCAAGTTTGATTGACAAGAGTTTGCCAGCGGTTCTAAACTTTGTTATTAATTTGATATCGATCACACACGTCTTCAATTATCGCGCGACATTGAATATAATGACCGAAGCCCCCCAAAAAGGATCTGCTACCTCTAGGGCTGAAAGCTGCAACCTCTCTACTAAATTGATGGTCAAGTGGCCTAGATCGATTGAAATACTGAATTTGTTAATCAAATGAAATAATTGATTTTGTGTAATAATATGCGAGTCAACTTGAATTAATTTCTTTCGCTGAATTCATTGATGCTATCACTTTCCTTCTATCGTTTACCCCTTCCCATATGATAGTTGATTGTTACTACCTGCTTCTCTTTCTCTTTTTGAAGATTACCGGCATTGTACGATGCTCGCGTTTTTTTTCTTTTTTTGGCTAATTTCTAGTACTATCTAGTATTATCTCATGCTCGTTGGGGATTTTCCTTGTTTTACCCAGTTTATTATACTGTGTTTCGGTGCTTTTTCGTTACCGCGTATTGCCGAATTACACAATACACACACACAAAACCCATCCCCATGCCGGGACTCGAACCCGCGACTCTCAGCTTGGTAAAGCGCCGGAGCTATACACTCCAGCGACCACGGTTACGAGGGCCGGCAGTTGATCGATTAACATAATTAAGTGCTTAATAATTGATTTCAACGCCTTCTGTTGTTACAATACCGCAGTTTTGATCTCAATCCCTATCTTTGCATATTGAAGATGGCTACTCATTTGCATATCAAATAATATACAAACTTACCCGATTTCATGTATTTATTAGGAATTTGCTAAACTGAATTGTGAGTGGAAAGCTTGAACGTTAGGCATCACAACACATTAGGCAGCTGGATCCTGTCTGGCGGCGACATTAATAAGGTGTTGGAACCTGTCCAACAGCCTCTCCGTTGTAATCAAGAACCTTCCCTTAGATGGCTCCACTTTGTCTGCTACACCATTAACAAGTTGCGACCTGCAATCTACTCTGGATCCTGTCTGGTGTTGGCGGCAAGAACGTGTTGGAACTTGTGCAACAACTCTCGATTTGTAATCGAGAACCTTCTCTTACATGCCAACGCCGTGTCTGTGACGTCCTTAACAAGTCCCGACCTGTAATCTATCCTATCCAATGCCACCAGGTGACGTCACTAGCCTGTTTAAGAATACAAACAGTTGGATATGTATATAAGAAGGAGTCTTTCTCAAAGGAATTTACTGTTGAGGCATCTTCATTCAGGATGTTAGACATGTTCAGTGATAACACTACTCTACATCAAATGAGCAAGGTTACTGGAGACAGTGCGGTAAGGAACCTTATCATTGTGTAGACTTTCATACCTTTAATTACTTCTAAAGGCTTAAGCATACAATATTGTGTAATAACCTTCGTATCATGATCAGACGCCAAAACTGGATGTTCGTACAGGGAACTGCGCGGTTTATCGAAGAGGGAGCTCTTGAGTAATGTGTTTGTAGTAAAGTAGAGCACTTATCATAATTTGATACAGAGATGTGCAGTGGATACACAAATTCTTATTATGTACTAATCCAGCGCCGCACGATCGCATGTCATCATTCGTCCTATGGAATGACAATTGTGTTACTTACCTAAGTAGGAAGAGAAAGCCTGAGTAAGTGGTAGAAAAACTAAGGATAATTGCACATTCATTTATTGAACCTAGGTTCACTATGCCTATAAAGGAGCTGGATCATGAGAGACGTGATCTCTATGTAGTAGAATACCCAATCGCAGAGCGGCATACTCCGCCTGTTAATAAGTAAGTCGCTACGCTCCCACATGTATTATTGCTCCTGATGAGATAACTAGGCAGGATAAGGAGTGACTAAATCAGAAAATACCTGATTGCTCGCTACAGCTATAACCAGAATCGCGCAAAGCCTTGAGGTGTGTATGCCACTATTTCATACTTTCTTTTAACATATCAAGGGAATTCCCTAACACATGTATTCCCCTTTCAGGCATTTGCGATCATTTTAGGATGATTCTAAGATCGTTTTGAATATATGTTACAGGCCTGCAAGGTGGGAGCGAAAGAAGAGAAAGAACGAGACAGTCCAGGAATATCAGAGACATGGATATAATAGAAGGATTCTTAACGCATGTCCTGATTCTTCTTCGATTCTTCGATTCCTATTCATCAAAGATTCACAACATTCATCAGCTGGGAATGGGGAATTGGTCCCTCGTGCTTGATGACGGCACATTTCGTCGCATAGTGTGAACATTGGATAATCTATGACATTGTCTCCCTCTAGATAAAGTGTGAAAGTGATAGTTCATTTGTTTATATTAGAAAATTAGACATAATATCCAAAAACATTGCTAGGATTGAAGATTACCTACAACGAGAAAAACGTTTGCTTGTGTTGAATATTGTGGTAATGAAGTTTATCTGTAATATATTATTATATTTCTTGACAATTCATTTCATAATTACTTGTTTAAATGGCCATATAATATCTTTAAGTATTGATGCTGTAAAATTTGAAACGGCTATTGCCTAATATTGAAATACACTTGAAGAGGTTAATTTAATTCTACAAGTTAGGAGCATTTATATTTTGAGGGAGTAGAATAGAGAGAAGGAAAATGCTTGAAATGTATAACAACAACAATGCAAGGGGGTTATAATATTTGAAATAAATTTATTATTTAAAATTATCCTGTTACACTGCTTGAAAAAATCCACACATTCATTTCCAAACGCAATTACGACAGTCTGAGCTTCTTACCACACAGTTACATAAGTTCTTGCATCGCATAGGAAAGAGGATTATACCTAAACTCCTTGACATATGGAATCAGGCAATGCAATGACGTCTGGGCTGGGATATTTTCAGAAGCCTAAGTTTCGAGTCTCGTGTTGAGAGCTCTATTTATGGACTGCTCGGCTTATTGAGAGCAGTCTATCACGAATACTGGTGCACGATGAAGAAAATCCTTTCCCTTCAAAATAGAGTAACTATCTATCTCTGTTTTAATAGGAACTCTGAAATTTGCAGTACATTTCATACAGTGAAGCAAACCTGGAGCTTTTATAGCGCTAATTCAAATCATGGTAGATGCCACATTTACTATCGAGGAATAATCTCAAATTAGTGATGTTGCAGTGATCAATCTCAGTACTGTTCTTGCTATGATCAATCAATCTTGCAGTCTGTGCTCCCAATATGACGAAGCCAAGCTTCTGAACTTCCGATCTTCGCATTCTATGTGAAGAATCTTGTTTGAGGTTCAGCAGGAGTGGAGATCCATGGAACGAATGGCAATATGTAGAGGTAATACCAGCCTTACAATTTTTAGAAAGCATAAGAAAGACGAATTACAGGCATCTTCCATTCTATTTAACTTCACATTAACTTTCTCTCCATCTAAAACACTCAATTTTTAGAATCTTTGGATCTTATGTAAACCAACCCAAACTTGCTGTTGAGGGTGAGCTCCTTGCGATCATCAGCCAATCCTAGGAGCATCTACAGAGGGACTGTCGCATTGAAAGCCGCATTCGCAGCATGCACTATATCAACTTTGTTACCAGGATAAGCCAATCCGTCATTCAGCAGCCGATTCGACTCCATAGATTTCAGAGCCGCATGATTTCGTATTATTATAGTAATTCTAGGATTCCTTGTTCTGTTTATAGATGTATCATTCATATCCTGACGACTTTTATCCAACGATAAAGTTATGGCAGCACTGTTGAGCTTCGCTGCAATAGAATATCCATCTGCTTTGATGAGAATAACCTCTATGTAAGGAGAACTTTTCATAGGTAAGGTATACAAATCTTCAGCTTGGCAGGAGATCATGTTTTCATCATTTACATCCAGAGTGCGTTGTGTGGCAGAAAAACACGCTCCAACTCCTTGGTGATTTTATCATCAAAGACCGGCACCTCGGTTACATTTAAGATGCCCGTTACAACACTTAATAGGCTATCCTCTCGAGGAACTTGCGGTTAGCACATGTTAACTCATCGGCAGTCGGTGAGATAGCACGCCCAAAATGTGCTTTACATGGTCTATACGCTATTTTTGAAGTCTTTTAAAATGTATTGCCATTGCGTCTTATGTCGAGCCCAGTAGCTATAATCGATTCTGAAGTTGATTGCCTTGCCGTGTTGGTCTACCGCTCGATTAGTGATCTGATCTATATAGTTTGCATCTATGACTGGTAGATATATCGGACTCCAAGGATCTTGAGAGAGTGATATCCTGGTGGAACAGAAGAGAAAACTCGTAGAGAGAATGTCCACTTTTACTATCAATGAAAGAACTTGTTGCAATATAGCACTCCACCCGTATGATACTTATTTTTAAATATATTTACAGGTTCGTCAAATTCAGATATTGATGATGATGGTCACTGAGTGGCCTCTTGAAGAGGTATGCGCTTATTCTTATACACACCGTTGTGTCTCATATTCTTCTCTCATATTCAAGTTCGATGGTTCGTATAAAACGGACCACGTCCTTGGTACCTCACTTTCATATCTTCTCAGGTTTCAAAACGAAGGACCCTAGAGATACATATCTACGGATAGCAAAGCCTTCACATTCACATTGTATATGTTGTGCGGTCTCAAAGTACCCCACAGATTTTTAATATGATGGTTCTTGCGTAAGCCCCATCATGTATAAATGTCTGCGCAGTGTTGTTGTCCATAAGATAGCCCATAACTCCTCTGAGCCTAGATCTGGTAAAATTAGAAAAACTTCGCTCACTTTCCAGTTAGTACCCGAAATCAATCGATGGGGCTGCCTGGCCGTGATTTGCTTACTTCAGATTTAAATATGAGTACTCGCTGTAAGCTGGGATACCTCATACTTGACAGTTCTGCTCGACACGCCGCAGAAAGGCTCAGATCCAATAAAATCGAGCCCCAAACCGGACACCTCTTTGCAAAATTGTCTGTCATCCCATTTCATCTAATACCAGCATGCTCAGGAACCTAAAAACATATAACTGGGATGCCGATACAGTGTCTAACATCTTTTGGCATAGCGACACCAATCTGGATGTAGTTTTAACCGCCCTAAAGGCATTAAAAGTCGTTATAGTGTCCAAGCAGATATACACCTCCGCTCGTCCGCGTGGCATGGTATACATATGTATTGCACAAGATATCATCGCATAGGCCTCAGTAAACGAACGGTGGCAACACGACCAAGGGCAATGAGAAGACCCGGGTCCCAACACCCATCCTGCCACTGAGAAGGGAAGCGCCCGTAACCCATGTCCTGCCCCTGCCTTCGGTAGAGAAACTATATCTGGATCGCAGTTCTTAGAAAGTGTTAACACCGTATAGGATGAACTTCAATTATATCCAGTCTCCAGCAAATCTCCAATAATCTAGGTTATATGACACATATCCTGAAGTCTAGAAAGTATCAGTGAGTGCCCTTTATGGAGTAGCATAGAGCACCCTCCCCATACAATCCAGAGCCGATGCGCACTCATGCTGGCTACTCCTTCACAAACAGGTGCAAAGGGTCCAGTAAAATCTTTATGGCGCACTGAGTGACGTTCAGCATCGTCCCTATTATCAAAATACATGCCAATCTTTAAGCGACATCAGCATGGCGCAGCTGCCTTCACAAAAGAGGCAGGACACGAAACCAGCGCCACATATGTAATTGATGATCTTAAAGCCGAGGATTATAGCCTTTTAAGCCCCTTAGGCCTCAGGCCCCTCCTCAGTCCTGTAGATCTCTGGCAGGTCTAACAAAACTTTTAGGCCTGGTTTACATTATAGTCAACATGCTTTTTCCAGCTCAGTCTAGCATCCAGGAAAGCCCCTGGATACTTAACTGCTCCAGGCAGCTTCATCTTCTTGCCAAACAGATTGGGGTCTGTCAAATCTGGGAGTCTCCTCGTATTTGTGAAGATCATGATCACAATCAAGACCATGATTTCAGCCTTGTCCGGATTAACGGACTAGTCTCTTTCCTTGCACAATCGCTAATGAGCATCTAGTGAGCCCTAAATACCTCAGAAACAGTACTCCAAAATCTTCCACCTGCCACAAAGCATATGTCATCGCTGTAGCCTTGAACATGAACACCTCCCCTATTGAGTCTGTTCCGTAGACAGCCACCATTGGATACCGCAAAATACGTGACGAAGCTCCCCTTTTTCGGCATCCCCAGGGCAATGTTGTGCTCACGGACTCATTCCTCAGGGTCATCACTACCTGACGGTCCTCTGAGGAGCTAACAGCACATTTCAAACACCCGGCCTGATACCTCTACTCTCCAAACATTACCTGATGATGCATAAAGTCATATGATTAAAGGCACATTCAATGTCCAGGAACACTGCAACAGTTAAATCCAGCGCCCTCTCCAGTCTCACGAAGATGTGATGGAGCGCCGTTTCCGTGGAATCACAGGGCCAGTAGGCATGCTGATGATCGTGAATAGGTCTGTTAACCAACACCCCATCCCTGAAATATCTGTCTACCAGTCTTTCCAGAGCCTTCAACCAAAAGAGATTTAGTCTCATAGGACGAAACGTCCTAGGCCAGAAGCAGGATTGTCTTCTCGGCTTAGGCATAAACATCACTTTGGCCGGTCTCCAAAGGCGAAAAACGTGCTTAATCGCAGTAAGACTCTAAATATGCTTACGAGATCTAGTGAAAGACTCTTCCAATCCTCCTGTAGAAGGGCGGCGCTTTTATAAGGTCTTGAAAGAAAAAAATATCCCATTGAACTTTCTAGTCGCAATCTCGGAGGTCACTTGCCAGCCTTCACGGGAAGACATACGTTTCTTAACCGAGTTTAGTTGTTTACCCATGGTGCAGGTCTTTGGAAAATGGGTCTTCCGACTGCGTCATAGCATCTGCGGGGTCCTCCAGTGAGACCAACCTATCCCTACCTCCAGACGCCATCCATTTCTGAAAGCGAAGCTTGACTGCTTCTCAATTCTGTACAACAGAGCCTCCGAGAATCCTCGGAATCCTAATTGCTTAATCATAAATGAAATTACCAGGTTTGTTTTTGTAAATTCTTTGGGTCTATTCCACATTTCCTTACAGTTCTTGGTCTTATACGAATTGTACAGTCTTCGTGTCATTTTACGGATGGATCCTAAAAAGTATTCCATCTGAGTTTATCTTTAGTCCGAACCTTATATACGAGGACACAGTTTCATTCACAGGAAGACACCAGGGTGTTCGTGAAAACTCCCACGTACCCTTGCATGTCCTCCGTCTTTCTTAGCTTGATGTGGGGTACATTCTTTGGAGCGTCGCCCGGGTCCCTTCCAAAGGAGTCCCAAATAGTCCTCCTAAGTTTCCAGTACAGGTGGCCCCTTCCTTTTCCCTGAAGAACAAAGCGTTTAGGTCTGTGGTCGGATATGGAAGGTTCTAACCAAAACCGCCAATCCTAAATCTCCTCTAGTATCCAAAGGACGATAGTGACAAGTCTGTGACCTCCCCCTTTGTTACTTAACTCACAAATGTTGGAACGACACCTTGATTCACAATCTCCAGATCTGTCGAACAAAAATTCTTGAACAGCTTCTCCCCTTCGAATTGATTTCCGTATTACCCCAAACCTTATGTTGAGTGTTGGGATCACGGCCAATCAACAGCTTGAGGTTTTTATCTCCACAATGTAGCATACGACCACTGAACTCTTTTGAGGGGATGCTTTCTCGCACACATAAGAAAAATAGGCCGAGCAAACCACCTACTTACGTGGCACTCTGCCCTCCTCATACCTCAATGGGACTCGCGACAGGTCTTTCGAAGGAAAACCCGGCGGATTTCAGGTGTTACTAAAGTCTTAAACACATGCTCTAGGTTTTATAAAACGAAGCACTGGAAATAATAAGATCTTTTATATTTAGTCCCACAATAACACACTGCCAAAGCCAGGGTTCTTGTATTGTAGCGATATGTAAATAATACCTAGTTACATTTCTCGAGAGAACTCGCGAGGCGGTAATACCGTGTTGCAGGTTAGACTAAATGGATGAAATCGCCGTAGATTATCCTGTTCACTTGAAGGTTTTCCCTTAGAGTCCGGATCTCCTATAGACCCCTATTACTCTTTTGGAATACTTTCTATAGGCGAGGTTTCCCGGTCCGATTTCTTTTGGAGGCTCCCAAAGGACTAAGCAGCAGCACAGCTGTAGCTTCGGCATGATCCCCATTACTAGGGACACCTGTTTCTCTCACGGTCTTGGTCAGTAGCTTAGTCCTCTTTCTCCTCCTCTTCTCCGTCCCACTAGTGCCCTTTGCCTTGAATTTTAGGATACCGGCCTCTGTGGTCATTTCTCCCAAAGCACGAACTCTACTGTCTTTCTTAGGAGGCGAGGCCTGCATCTCCTCAACTTCCGGAGTCGCAGCTTCCAACTCCATTTTTTCACTTCGCGGGTCCAAGTTCCCTACCGGGGCCCCAACCACCACACTTGTTATTCCGATACTTCCGGTATCCCTATACGGAATTTCCGGCTTGGGATATACGGCCCGCTTCTCCACATCTACGGGAGTCGTGTTCCACTCTCTTTTACATAATTCTTGATAGCAGGACCCACTTTCGAGGGTCCAGCCACATCAGCTTTAATCTCAAATATTTCGGAGTGACCTGATAAAAACCCTCCGGTATAGAGGAACTAATTTCTTGTATGTTTCACGCGAATAGCTACAGATATCTCAGGTCCAGTCGAATATAGTCCCGCATTCCTGCATAAGACTATACTCTGAGAGTTCGTCAGGTATTAGAGCCTTCCTTAGCGACGCTTCCTATGTGCTGAGCACCACAACGACATGGATCTATTAAATCCTTCAGTTGAGGAGCTGGTTCGCGGTCTCATATTGGTTATTCGGATGCAGGCCTGCTCAGCGTCGGTAGTCAGACGACACCGATGGTTAGTTGCCGTCTATCCACCACCTGCCGACGAGTCCGGTATTCGCTCAAGGTCCAGCTTTGGTGGCTTACGTGCTGTGCTGTTAGTCCACTCCAGAGACCCCGGCTTTAGGGATGTCCTGGAGGATGTAGCTGTAAAGGGGAGTTTAGTTATGTTGAAATATTTGCGTCTTATCCGTCCACTGTAAGTGTATAACTTATCTTCATAATGTGGCAACTCTTAGACTATTAGAAATTGGAGGCAACAATGTCCACATATGACTGAATCCACATTCTGGTATCTCCACATATTATAAGAATTTTAATGCCATGCAGATAGTTCTTAATGTAGAGGTAGTATCAGGTTACCTAAACTATCAAAGTATTTTGGCACATTGCCTTCCTTCCTTACAGCCACCGATTGCGTTCCTTCATTATGAATGGATTTCTGAGAAAGTGTCAAACAGTAGCTGTGTTTTTAGACATGGAGAAAGCTTATGACACTTGTTGGAGTGACGGTACTTTACGTACACACCACGCATGGAATTTACGCAGTCGTCTTCCCATATTTCTTCTGGAGCCTCTGACGGATCGCATGTTTCGTGTACGTGTGGGCTCGGTTTTATCTAGTCGTTTTATTTAAGAGTACAGTGTACCGCATGGCTCTCTACACAGTGTCACACTTTTTGCGATTGTTATCAACCCTATTCTTGAGTGTCTTCTACCTGGTATTTCATCGTCCCATTTTGTTGACGATTTTGCTATTTATTGCAGTTCACGGCAGACCTGTCTGCTCGAACGCCGTCTCCAGATCTGTGTCGACCGTCTCTACGCCTGGATTAACGTCAACGACTTTAATTTGTCCGCCGAATTATCCGTCTGCATCAATTTCTGGTGCCGGAAGGCTTTCCCTGCGCCGTCTCTCCATCTTCGGACGGAGATACTTCCGTTTGCAGACGAGGTAACACTTTTGGTGTTGATCTTTGATAGAAAACTGAGCTGGACTTAGCACATTTCCTTTTTAACAGCAAAGTGTGTCCGTTACCTTACGTTTTACGTGTTTTAAGTGGCACGTCCTGGGGAGCTGATCGTGCCATCCTTCTGCGTGTTTATCGCTGTTTGTTCCGGTCCAAGCTTGATTTCGCGTGTGTTGTCTAATCATTGGTACGTCCGTCTGTGTCACGTCGCCTTAATGTCATTTACCATTGTGGCATAAGAGTCGCTACAGGGGCACTTCCAACCAGCCCTGTTCCCAGTCTGTATGCTGAAGATACAGAGCCTCCGCTGTCCTTCAGGCGTGAGATGCTTTTGTGCAGCTATGCATGTCGAATCTCAAACTTGTCTGACTACCCGTCCTTCGAGTTCTTTTTCAAGGATTCGCTATGGGCAATATTTAATTACCTCCTCTGCATTGCTCCCTCCAGGGGTTCGATTTCGACAGCTTCCTAGGAATCTGGACGTTACGCCCTTCCCAGGGATGACGATGAGATGCGGTTTAAGGGCGCTAAACAGCTAAGGTCATCAGCGCCCTTAAAAGTATAAAATGTACTGTCAAACAATAAAAGTCCTATAAAAAACCGCATAATTAAAAACGGGACACAAGCCCACGAGTCCAAAAGGTAAAAAACCAAACACCAGATACCAAAAACGAACACACTAAAAACATGAGCAATAAAAAGAGGAAAAACAACGTGTCAAGAACTGTAGAATGTCAGGGACACGAGCGCCAATGTCCATTGGGGAGGAGATGCCCCATTAAAAACAAGAGAAAAGTACATAGTCAAAAGACGCTCAGCGCATCAAATGCGTCTGGTAAATCCAATGTCATTGATAAAACGTAAAAGACACTCTACAGCACGCGCGTCGTCTGCCAGAACGTTGGCTAGGCCAACAGGCAGACCAACACTTACGCACAAAGGAGCTAAAACTTGACACTCTGCTAAAATGTGACGCACCGTTAAGGGCGCATCACACTGCCCACAGAGTGGTGCGGTGTCACTACTCAGCAAATACTTATGACTAAAAATGCAATGTCCGATACGAAGGCATGTGAAAATTACCTCTTCCCGACGAGAAGCACGGGAAGAGGTAGCCCAGACTAGCGGAAGAGGTTTAACCTCCCGCAACTTGTTCCCCCGGAGGGCCGTCCACTCATCGCGCCAGCGCGAGAGGATGCGGCGACGTAAAATAACACACGAATCTGACGAGGGAACAACAGGGGTAAAAAATCTGGGTAATAAAATCGCCGATTTCGCAGCGGCGTCGGCCGACTCGTTCCCTGAGATGCCCACATGACCTGGAATCCACATAAAAGAGACGCTGATGCCAGAGGCACCAAGCGAGTGGAGCAGGTCATGTATGCGCTGTACGAGGGGGTGGTAAGTGTACAGTGCGCGAATACTTTGAAGAGCACTCAGGGAGTCTGAAGAAATAAAACAGAGTCGTAGCTCGTACCGCTGGACGTATAAAAGTGACTGATAAATACTAAAAAGTTCGGCGGTAAAAATCGAACATTGCCCGGGTAAACGAAATGTAAAACTACGATTATCATCAATAAAGGCACACCCTACTCCAACATCAGTCTTAGACCCATCAGTATATATAAAACGAAAGTCCCCGAACTGCGACCGAAGTTCTAAAAAGGCCGATCTAAGAACTGAAGAAGGGGTCTCATTCTTCGACATAGACGTCAACCCAAGGTGACACTGGGCCTCAGCGCGCAACCATGGAGGAAAACGCGTTTCTCCCCTGGGAAGGGCCGGCGCTGGCGTAAAGTCCAAATGCCGAAGAAGCTTTCGAAATCTAACCCCTGGAGGGAGTAATGGAGAGGAGCTAACGAAATATTGTCGATCAAGCGAATCCTCGTAAAATAAATCGAAGGAAGGGTGGTTAGGCAAGCTTGAGAGCCGATAAGCATAGCTGCACAAAAGCATCTCACGCCGGAAGGACAGCGGAGGCTCTGCAGCTTCTGCGTACAGACTGGGTACAGGGCTAGTTGGAAAGGCCCCTGTAGCGACTCTTATGCCACGATGGTGAACGGCATTCAATCGACTTAACACAGATGGACGTTCCGACGAATAAACAATACACCCGTAATCAAGCTTGGATCGGACCACAGAGCGATAAAGGCGAAGAAGGACGGTCCGATCAGCTCCCCAGGATGTGCCACTTAAAACACGTAAAAGATTAAGAGAACGGTCACACTTTGCTTTTAAAAACGAGACGTGCGAGGTCCAACACAACTTCCTATCAAAAATCAACCCCAAAAATTTCGCCTCGTCTGCAAACGGAAGTATCCCTGGCCCAAGATGGAGAGAGGGCGGAAGGAAATATTTCGGGCGCCAGAAATTGATACAGACGGATTTCTCGGCGGAGAAATTAAAGCCGTTGGCGTTACTCCAGGCGTAGAGACGGTCGATACAGCTCTGGAGACGGCGTTCGAGTAGACAGGTCCGCCGTGAACTGCAATAAATAGAGAAATCGTCAACAAAAAGGGACGATGAAGTGCCAGGTGGAATACAATCAACAATGGGGTTGATAGCAATTGCAAAAAGTGTGACACTGAGTGCAGAGCCCTGCGGTACTCCGTTCTCTTGAATAAAACGACTAGATAAAACCGAGCCCACACGTACACGAAAGACGCGGTTCGTCATGAACTGCCGAAGAAATATGGGAAGACGACCGCGGATATTCCATGCGTGAAGTGTACGTAAAATGCCGCCCCTCCAACAAGTGTCATAAGCTGTCTCCAGGTCAAAAAACACAGCCACGGTTTGACACTTTCTCAGAAATCCATTCATACCATGCGTCGACAGGGACACCAGATGGTCGACGGTAGAGCGATAGCGACGAAATCCGCACTGAGCGTTCGCTAAAAGTTTCTGAGACTCAAGCCACCATGTCAACCGCCCGTTGATCATGCGCTCCATCACCTTGCAAATGCAACTGGTGAGGGAGATAGGGCGGTAGCTGGAAGGTAGTTGGCGATCCTTCCCAGGGTTAAGAATAGGGACAATGGTGGCTACGCGCCAAACGGAAGGAAAAATGCCGTCTTGCCAAATACGGTTATAGACCTGTAAGAGAAAGAGTTTACTGTCGGCTGAAAGGTGCTTTAACATCAGGACATGAATGCCGTCCGGCCCAGGAGCGGAGTGCCTAGAGCAATGAAGAGAGTGCTCCAGCTCCCTCATTGTGAAAAGTTCATTATAACACTCATTATTAGCAGACCGAAAATTAAAGGTGTCGGAATCTAGCCGGTCTTTAATAGAGCGAAAGCCGGCGGAATAATGGTCTGAACTGGATACCGCCTCAAAGGCAGCACCCAGAGTGTTAGCGATGGCAGCCGGATCCACTATAGTGGCATTGGAAACCTGAAGGCCAGAAACAGTACAATGTGACACTTTACCTGAGAAGCGACGAAGTTTATCCCAAACAATAGATGAAGGCGTAAAGCGATTAAAAGACTCGACAAAACGAGCCCACGACGCCATCTTGCTATCCTGAATAATGCGACGAGCCCTGGCGCGCGATTGTTTAAAAGTCACCAAATTATCAATTGTAGGGTGTCGCCGAAACACCCTAAGCGCAGTTTTACGGGCACGAACGGCGTCCCGACAATCCTCGTTCCACCACGGAACAGGTGGCCGCCGAGGTTGAGAGCATGAACGGGGTATTGCGCGTTCGGCGGCAGCGAAAATAATAGACGTAAGGTGCTGCACTAGTTGGTTAATTTCGGAGAAGGGCTGGTCGTCAAAATGCACGAAGCTGGAATACAAGCTCCAGTCGGCTTTTGCGAATATCCAGGTAGGTACTCTGGAATGCTGTACGTGGTGCGACAAAAGAGAAACGATGCAGGGGTAGTGGTCGCTGGAGTAGGTGTCAGCGACGACGTTCCACTGAAGACGATGAGCAAGCTGAAGTGAGCAAATGGCAAGGTCCAGGTGAGAGAATGTACCAGAAGAATCAGAAATAAATGTAGGTGCACCTGTATTGAGGATGGAAAGATTGAACTGATAAAAAATGTCGGAAAGAAGAGTTCCCCTCGCACAAGCCCTTGGCGAACCCCATAGTGGGTGATGGGCATTAAAATCTCCCAACAGAAGAAATGGTGTTGGGAGAGCGGACAGCAGAGCTCGAATGTCCGCGGGAGCGAGGGGAGACGATGGAGGTGAATATACAGAGCAAACAGAAAACAAAAAGCCGGGTAAGTGAAGGCGAACGGCAACAGCTTGCAAGTCGGATGTAAGTGTGACAGGTTTAAAATGAACGTCGTTACGCACTAAGAACATGACACCTCCATGAGCAGGAGTACCCTCCTCCGGTTCAAGGTCGTAGCGAACCGGAGTATATCCTCGGAGATCAAAAGGATCGTGAGGGCGAAGCTTAGTCTCCTGCAAACATACGACCATAGGCGAATGGGAACGCAATAAAAGTTGCAGTTCCGCCCTATGCGATCGTACACCTCGTACATTCCAGGTCAGGATAGCCATGAATAAAAGGGATAAACTGTCTACTTAGAAGGGCGGCTTAAAAGAATCTTTTGCTTAACCTTTGGGCTCGGGCTTTTTGTATGGAGTTGGTCAGACTCCATAGCTTCCTCGGAGGGAGGGCCCACGCTCTCAGTGCCAGAAACCGATTCAAGCGCCGTGAATCGGTTCTGGGTGGCGATGGGTGAGGGGTGCCGCTGAGCGCGGCTTGTCCCAGGACCTTCCTGGGACAGCGACCTCCGAGGAGGAGAAGGTGAACTTTTGTTACCGCGCGCACACGGAGGGTCTTTCAAAAAATCTTCCCTACGAAGTTTCTGCTTGGGTTTCTTTTCAACGGCTTGCGACTTCATTGACTTGGGACCAGGTTTATACGGCTTGGTAACTGTAGCCTTAATGGACGGCCGGATGGAAGTGGCGGTTAATCCAGTCATGGTCCAGGTCTGAGTTTCGGCATCTACTCGTGGTACTGGCGAGGCAACAACAGAACTAAATGTGCCAGATCGCAGGAGTGAAGGTTGGCGCGCATGGTAACGCCTCCGGGCTTCAGCGAAGGAGAGTTTTTCCTTTACCCGGATCTCCTGGATCGCCTTCTCGTCCAAGTACCGCGGACAGTCGGGAAACGAAGCAG
The DNA here is from genome assembly GCA_030765065.1 of Deroplatys truncata. Lineage (NCBI taxonomy): Eukaryota > Metazoa > Arthropoda > Insecta > Mantodea > Mantidae > Deroplatys > Deroplatys truncata. Next base: position 400,787,064 of record CM060990.1, on the reverse strand, counting down.
AATGAGACCCTTTACAATTAACGCAGACGGGGGCTATTGAACAGGTACCTTCATGTGAGGGCTGGCTACATGTTGCATAAATGTTAACGGCACTCTTACATGAGACTTGCGTATGCCCAAAACGTTGGCATTTAAAACAACGCAGAGGTCTAGGAATATAAGGCCTCACAGAAATCCGTTCGTACCCTGCGGAAATGCTCGTGGGCAGATCGACGCCATCAAATGTAATAAACAGGGTACGAGTGGGTACCAATACGCCGTCGCGTTTGGCCTGCACTCGATGGACCGCTGTCACCTTCTGGTCTGCAAGATATTCTACCAGGTCCTCGTCCGATATACCATCGAGGCTATGGGTGGTAATGACGCCTCGACAGGAATTCAATGTGCGGTGCTTCTCCACACGGATGGGATAGCCGTGGAGAAGCGTAGCGCGCAACAAGGTCTTACTTTGCTGATCGGATTTCGTTTGGGCTAATAAGGAACCATTCCGTAGACGAGTGCAGGACTGAAACGCACCAGCAATAGCATCAATGTCCTTTTGAATGATGAAAGGGTTCACCTTCTCAAAACTTTGTCCTTCTTCGGTTCGTGAAATGACCAAGTAACAACCAGTTGTCGGTGGTGTCACTTCTGTTACATAAACTTTTCGGCGCTTGTTAGTAGTAATGGAGGAAGGGTGCTCCATAGCGAAATAAATCCTCCACCATTGCAACCGTCTCCGACCTCGGGCTCTGACTTCTCGGGCGTTACCCCGGCTTGGGTGAGTGGCCTATCTATACGAGACTCACCCCAGGGTCACACCTCCCAGAACATAGACAGAGGGACCCAATCGCCGTCAGAAGTCAGCAGCTCATGCAATGGCCCCCCCGCGGGACTGCAGTTGAACAGCGGATACGAACACAAACCGTACATGACGACCCCGGGTGGTGGGGATGACGCCATTACCCACTCACCCAGCTGCGCACACGGTGCGCGGGTATCCGTCAGGCTGTGTCCACGGAGGATTAACATAAAAGGTTAAAATAAACTAAAAGTGTGTGGGCGTTTCGTACTCAAGGTATGCCGGCGAAGAAGTAAAAGAGACGTGTAAATGAATGGGCGTGGGGCGAAATGTGCATAAATAAAAGAGAAGACAGAAGCGATGGCGAGGGGCGAGATGTAATGATATGCACAGAACGCACGAGAGCCTACCTTGAGTGCCCCGGTCACGAGAACGAACCCACCTCGACCGGACGGGGATGAAATGATGAAGATGGCGATGAGAGGCTCGGGTACCCCGGGTGCGCCTAACCCGTACTCACAAAAGATGAGCCCCAGGGGGGCCTTCCCAGGGAGGAAACGCGTTTTTCTGCATGGTTGCGCGCTGAGGCCCACTGTCACCTTGGGTTAACGTTGATGCCGAAGAATGATACCCCTTCTTCAGTCCTTAGATCACCGTTTTTAGAACTTTAGGCGCAATTCGGTGACTTTCATTTTATATATACTGATGGTCTAAGACTGATGGAGTAGGGTGTGGCTTTGTTTTTGGTCAACGTAGTTTTACCTTTCGTTTACTCGGGCAATGTTCGATTTTTACCGCCGAAAATTTTAGTATTTATCAATCCGTTTTATACATTCAGCGGCACAAATTGCGGCACTTTGTTGTTTGTACTGACTCTCTGAGTGCCGTTCAGAGTATTGACGCGCTGTAGAGTTACCACTCCCTCGTACAGCTCATACATGACCTGCTCCACTCGCTTGGTGCCTCTGGCATCAGCGTCTCCTTCATGTGGATTCCAAGTCATGTGGGCAATTTAAGTGACTAGGCTGCCGACGGCACGGCCAAATCGGCAATTATACCACCCTGATATTTTACCTCTGTTGTTCCCTCCACAGGTTTGTTTGTTATTATACGCAGCCACATCCTTCGCTTTGGCAGGATGTGTGGACGGCCTTCCGGGGTAATAATTTGCGGGAGGTTAAACCTCTTCCGTTAGTCTGGGGTACCTCCTCTCGTTCTTCTTGTTGGGAAGAGGTACTTTTAGCTCATTTACGAATCGGACATTGCCTTTTTAGTCATAGATACCTGCTCAGTGGTGACCCCGCACCACTCTGTGAGCAGTGTGATGCGCCCTTAACTGTGCGTCACGTTTTAGCAGAGTGTCAACTTTTAGCTCCATTGCGCGTTCGTGTGGGTCTGCCTGTTGGCATAGCCAACGTTTTGGTAGATGACGCGCGTGATGTAGAATGTCTTTTACGTTTTATAAATGACAGTGGTTTTAATCGGCGCATTTGATGCGCTTTGCTTCTTTTAGCTTTGTGATTTTATATTTTCTGTTTTAATGGGGCTCTTCTCCCCGGCGGACGTATGGCGCTCATGTCCCTTGCATTCTACAGTTTTTGACACGTCGTTTTATTCTTTTCTTGTTTTATTTACAGTGGCTTTATTGTGGTGTACCTTAGCTTTTACTGTCTTGTTTTTCGTGTTTTAGACTAAGCGGGTTTGTGTCCCGTATTTTAGTTTTGAATTTTAAATTTTATACTTTGTAAGGGAGCTGATGAGCGTAGCTTTTTAGCGCCCTTAAGCCCCATCACATCATCATCACTCAGGGCTTTCTCGGATATATGTGCAAACCTCTTCCAGAACCTTTTACCTCTTAAAACCTTGCGCTTATGTCCATTTTTAAGCTCCTGGTAATTCTGGATGCTGTAGCTAAGACCACATCAGCAGTACCATTGGTAAAATACGTGCTTTACTTCTCTTCTTATTCCTTATTTTCGGAGATCATTAACTATATGTTTCATCGCCTTGTTATCCCCTGATATTTCTGCTAGCTGTATATCAGCAGCCTTTTTTATTCACTGCAGGGGCTGTTTTAGCAGCACCTCCAGCCGCAGCACATAAAGCAGCAATAATAGGAATCAGGGGTAGAAACCCGCCTCTGTTGTTCTACTTCTTTCCGACTCCCACTGCAATTTTAGCCTTTATTGCCGTAGTTACTAGACTCGCCGCCAACGTTTCACCCAGAGTTGAGTCTGATGACCAAACTAGCTCCCAGGCCTTCTTTGCATGTATCTTATCTGCCAAGTGTTTCAAAGGGGTGTACTTATACTCAGCGTATGCAATTTTGTACTGTTTACAAGCTTCGTCTAATTGACTGAATCCAGGGTTTCCTTTTTGCAGTCGCTTTTGCAATTTCGTACCGAGACCACAATACCTATACCCCGACAATTGGGCTTCCAATGGAAGCGAATGAATTATTCAATTAATAATTCCGGAGATGCGCATATAATAAAACGACCTTACTCTCTTATTTTTCATGATATGCTGATTAATTACATATACGCATTGCCACTTCCGTGTCTTTCCTTTGACGTGTAACTTAATTTAGTCTAACCTAACCGAAACTAGCCTAACCTAATCTAGCATAACCTAATCTGACCTAAGCTGCCCAAAGCTTGACTAAAGATAACAAAAACATAATGCAACGTAAACAAACCTACAAAATGTAACCACAAACGCAACTAGGTATAACTAAAGCATAATCAAAAACGTAACCAAACTTAGACAAAACCGTAAAAAACGTAACTAAACGTAACAAAAACGTAACAAAAGGAAGTATAACCGTAATCAAACGAAACAAAACGTAAGCATGTACGTCTTCAAAAACGTAACCAATTAATCCAAGCACTTAGTTTACTTATTTTCAATATGAATATAGACAGGGCGTATGCTTTTTAAAACTTAAGTGTTAACATGGGACTTCCTAAGTAACACTACTAGCTACCTATCCAGGTATTAGACTTTGATAGTGACTTTAAACCCTGTTGGAAATTTGATTCCTTCTAATTTCAGAGCGCTTATTTTACATGGCGCCCGTGCAGGGAAAACGAATGTACTACTTTATATGTTGCTTCATGAAAATGGGCTAGGTTTTGAAAACTTGCATATTTATTCAAAGTACCTCTTTCAGCCAAAGTATCAATACCTCATTAAAGTACTTGGAAACTTTAATGGTATAGAGGTGAATACTTTTGACAATGGAGATCTTTTGCATCCTTCTGAAGCCAAAAAGTTGCATCATTGTATTTGATGATATCATTGCTGAAAAGCAGGGAAAGATAGCAAACTTTTACGGCATGGACAGACTTCAAAATGTGAACTAGGTATATCTAGCGCAATTCTTTGATAAAGTGAGAAAACATTTAATTCACGATAATACAAACATGATTCTACTCCTCAAACAAGAAGCATACCTATGAAGATTATGTAAACACTAACATAACCTACTATGAATTTTGGGATACATTAAACGTGCTTGGGAGAGCGTATCGAAAGCAAGACCCTTTGGTGTGATAGTCCTTGAATTTCACATGAATGATGCTTGATATGGGAACGGGTTTGATGTATATATTAAAGCTGATAAAAATAAAATGATCATGCGTTGTGAATCGTGAGTATCGACAGCTTCGGATCCCACAGGACTTCGTCAGTTAGAGGAGAACTTTTTTTTTATCATAAATGGAGATGTCAAAGGAAACTTCCACTGAAGAGCAAGAGATCGTGCAATGTTCACAATTCTGAAGATATTAGTAATGCATCCAATAAGAATTGTGTTGACGTACTCGAAAATAGGATGCGTGATTTCTCGCAGCAAAATTCTAGCAAAGTTTTGATTATGATTAAGACCATGATCAGTGAACGGTATCAAGATATATTCTAAAGAGCGATCAGGAAAATAACATCGCATTGACAAAGTTGAATTGAAGGTATTAGTAGACGCAGTTCACGATAACGGTGTCCTGAATAGGAAATTCATCACGAATATATCATTTGACGCATACAGGTAATAGATGGCAATGGTAACATAGTATTTGGCAAGAAAAAATCATTCATATAGCGGGTTCTCTTGCACATATGGATACTGCAAATAAAATATACTCTAAAGGTGTGATGATGAAGAAATTGAGGGAGTGCGTAAACAATTTAACAGATACCTATCAAAGTAAATCAGAAAGCAAATAGACAAGAAACTGCAAGATACCACAGCGAATTTGAACAAAACTACGAATACAGTGGATACTCTAACAAGTTTAACAAACAAAACTACGGTTTCTCTAATGGTTTCTATTAAACAACTAGCAGAAACGTTTAATAGGGAGATAACAAACCTTTAGAAAATATATAATGTGAAAGCGAAAATTTTGGAAAAATTAACGATGAAGCAAGTTTTAAGTTTAGATGCTGAAATCAGTCAGTGAAGGGTAGAGACTTTGAATACTCTCAAAATCGATATACAACTGTAAAACAAATACTTGCCAAAGGAAATCGAAACGCAAATAGATAAGAAAATTTGAACTAAACTTGGATAAAGCGGGTATTCTAACAACGTTTACAAAAGAAAAAAGTATTTTAATTTACTCTATTAAACAATTGGCAGACACTTAATACGGAGAAAACAGATCCTCCGAACATATATAATGAGAAAATTAATACTTTTTATGAATTAACGATGAAGCGAGGTTTAGGTCTGGAGCATACGGTTAAGCAGTTACAGACTAAAACTTGGAATACTCTTAAAATCGACTTCCCCAATGATAAACTGAAGGCATTAGAGGTAAACGTAAACCTAAAGATGGATACCCGCAACAAGCATAGTCAACAAATCTTAAGTCTAAAGGATTAGATCAGAGGGCAGTATACCAGTACGGCAATCTTTGTTGAAGCCTTGAAGACACATAGATCGGAATAATAACTATGGCTTTCGATACATTGAGAACTAAAGCTGAACGCAAACTATAAAGTCAATTAAATCTCTTATTGCACATCATTTGCAAGATTGAAAGTGAAAGCATAAGACTTAAAGAGTCTGCAGCTAGACATACCAAGACTGTAAAATAAAAACTGAGAGCTGTAAAAGAACATAACTTTGAGATTTATCATGTAAATTCCGAAGCTTTTAAACCACTAAACACATTTCTCATGGATACTTTGGATACTCAACAGAAATAGGTAAGGAGTATGCTTAGAATGAGGATGATGAATCTACAAGCATTCCTACTTTTCTACAAAGAGTTCGCTCGAAAGAGAAGGATCGCATTAATACATTATTGGGTGCGAAATATCAGAATGGTAGTTATATGCTTGGAAATAAAGGCATTCATTTTATAAATAATCAAATAGTGATAGCCGATGAAACTTATGAGGTTACTCTGCGGCTTGAAGGAAGTCCTTTTAAGCGAATACCCCAGATGCCTGCAATCACCAGTGAAGGCTTCGATGCGTACAAAATGATTGTGAAAAACGCTATTCTTCACAGAAGTGATTACAGCACGCATGGTCGTTTTAGATCTGGTAAATCGTATAAATACAAGAATGTAACACTTCCTCTCCCTAATACACATTCAGGTCTAGTACTGGTTTGGGAAGAGCATAAACGTAATAACACGGTTGACTTCGTTTTCTGGAGAAAATACATTAGTGAATAGTCTGAAGAGACCCATTGCGTCGAGCGACGCCGGTAATAATGGTTATACTTAAGAGATTGAAGAAATTATAGCATTACGGCGAAACAAAATATCGCTAAACACCTTCATGTGCTAGCGAGAAGAAACTTTTTAGGACCCAAAGTTATCTGCAAAGGACTCAATTATTTCTCACAAATTGACTTGGTTGAAATGATACCATGTGTGGGGTCAACAAAAATTTAAAATACATCCTGATCGCCATCAACTTCCACTCATAATGGTCTATCGAGGATCTATAAACGACAAGGGCAGAGTTAGTATTGTCAAGGCTATGGAAGAAATAGAGCCGCCTCCCAGGAACATTGAAAGCAATAACAGAAAGTAATCTTTTATAATACATTCATTAAAATATCGATGTTGAAGTATAGTATTAATCACTACAGCACCTCTAACAATGTGAAGGTTGCAATTGTTGAATCTTCAATACGAACCTGGAAGGGTATGACTTATCGAGATTTTTTAGCCCATGGATCATACAAGTGGTTAGAGGTTTTAACCAGGATCATTACAAAATGCAATGACACTTTTCATTCTACTATCCCCATGAAACCTGATGAAATGAAAAGGAATTATCTTCTTCTAATTGTGTATAACTATAATCAGGATAGAAGCGAGAGAAGAGGGGTAAAAAGAGGTTTAGTATTCATGAGTATGTCAAGATATCTAAGCCGAATGAACATTTTAAAAAGAAATTTGAATCTAACTGGAGTTCTGAAACCTTTAAATTACCCGTGTGAGACGCACCAATCCTGCTAAATACATACTAAAAGGCAACAATGGCGAGGTGATAAGGTGTGGTCGTGAACTAAGAACATTAATTATCCTAATATTTACGAAATAGAAGTGCTACGTAGATGACAAAACAGTGTCCTTGTAAGGTGGTATGGTTATTTAGATACCCAATGGATCAATACAGAGGATTTGATGTAATGCAGGGAGAAAAAACGGTGAAAAGGAAAAGTTTCTACCTTTAAACCGTTACAGTTTTATTAATATTCTTTACAAAAACTTTCATTAGATAATGCATTCTGTAGAGCATGATCGAGAAATAATACTACATTTATTAACAAGACTTGTTTGAGGCATAGATATACAATATTAAAGCACAATGTGAGGGGAAATAGTTATAGAGCGGTTTATACATCCCGCATTATACAAACATAAGCAATATTAAAATATAATTTAAGAGAAAAATATTAATACACTGATTTAAAAAACTGTCATTAAAAACACACATATACAGTATTAAAGTATAATTTTGAGAGAAAGATTATAATACACTGATTTTAAAAATTACCTCATTAAACAGACATTCATTTAGAATATTCAAATACAATTTGGGGTAAAGATAAAAGCACATTAATTAAAAGCCATCATTAATGGATATATATACATATATATATATACATATACATATATATGTATATATATACAATGTTAAAAACATAATTTGAGGGGAAAATAATAGAACATTAATTTAAACATCCTCACTAAGGAAAGATTAAATTGAGTTTTATTTATGGATGCTCTTTAAATACTATGGTCCTTAGCGTCCCATTGTATATTGGGCGTGAAATACAGATAATTTTGCTAAGAGGCCTCTTTATTAGGCTTTAGGTTCTTTTACCTGCCGTAAATCTACGACACGGGATCACCGGCTCTACTTCCCTTCCAAAGGAAGCCATGCTAAGGATTTTTACGCCCAAAAAATTCCATTACCCTTCGCCGGGTTTGAACCCGCGACCTTGGGAACTAGAGGCTAGCACGGTACCACTAGTCCATGGAGGATGACTCTCTGATTTAGGAGACATACATGTACAATATCCAAACATAATTTGAGGGGAAATTCTTGTACACTCATTTAAAAACCCTCACTCAATGGACATATAAAATATTCAAACATAATTTCAGAAAAAAAACTAATAGTGCATTCATTAGAAACCCTCATTAAAGAGACACAAATATAGAATATTAAAAACAAAATTTGATGAAAAAATGGTAGTTTACTGATTTAAAAACCCTTATATACAATACCTACAGATCCATTCGTAGGAGCTAACAATCGTCAGATTTAAGGGAGTAATAGACCCAACAGAGTATTGATATTACCCTTCCAACATCCATATGTTTTCATATCCTTCTGCATTATCAATTTATTTGTTTGAATTATTGAAGTTTTGTGGCTTTTGCTTCAAAATTATTTCTGCGTGGTGTAGTATCTCATACTGAGGTTTATCAAATAGTCAACATATTTAAAGAAATTCATTGATTGCAAACCTGATTTGGTGATAACCTTTACCTTTTTCAGTAAATGACCATAATTCTGATTTTAGGCCAATATACTCCTCCATAACCATGCCGCCAAACTCGTCCTTGAACAAGTCAATCTGTTTTTTATTTGTATGCTTGAATGTCATATGCATTTATTTAAAGTAATTAGAACTGTCGAAATAGTGTGGATTATCTTGTCTGAATATAGATTTCAGCACTCGTTTCAAAAATTAAAGAGTGTGTACGCATATAATTCAATAACAAGTCCTTCGAATTATGCTTCATAACACTTTAAAAAAACACACATTAGAAGTTTGGAAACGTCGAAAATCGCATGTCCAATATAGATTGGCTTGTTCATGTGCACTTCCTTCCAGGTGAGCTCAATGTCTACAAGGTTTTCATCGAAAATTAACGACCTGAGATATTTTCTTCGGACTGTTCTTATAGACGCTCTTTAACTGCTAATGTTCTTAGCGTCATAGTTCATATTGGGCGCGAAAGACCGGAAAGCTTTGCTCATAGGCCTCTTTATCAGGCTAGGGGTCTTTTCCGAGCCGTTCCGTTTCGGGCTGTTAGTTTGCTGGCTGGATCACATTTGCAGACAATTGAAGAGTACACGGGAATAACTATCTAAGCCCAGTTTGGAAAATTTTGAGAACATTAAATTTTAAACTCAGAGGACTGTTATCAGGTTTTAAATATGAATGCATTGTAAATTTCTTCCTTAAATGGTTTTCTACTTTGTATATTATATTATGGCATAATAACCACTTACAATACTTACGAAAAACGCATCAGTACAACAATACACAAGATTTGCAAGGTAAAAATGATACAAGTTCATTCTTAAATGAATTCAAAAGCGTGGAAACTGCTGTTCTATGAATATTATTACCGCTGTATAGTTTTATACATACACACAGGATACATTCGAAAAAGCAATCCTTTATCTTGACATAATAGTAGACCTACTAGCAATAATGCAATACTACAGTGAAAGAAATGAGTACAACAATACACAGGCTTTGCAAGGTAGCAATTATTATCAAAGTGTTTACAATATGTGAAATGAATTTAAAAGTATATAAACTATTGTTAGGTCTTTGTATTAATGAGCCAGTTTGTTCTAAATTATTCAACTGTATATATGACACACAAGTTATTTTTTTAATAATGCAAAACATGACCATTAATTAATACCAGCGTATAAATAGGTGAAAAAATCTAAGTCCAGAGTTACAATGTCTGTAATATTATGAAATGTTATCTCGCTCATCCTCATCATGATTTTTGCCGACTGATAATGAACTGAAATATTGTTGAGCTTCTGGGGCACAAAACTGCTCCAAAATTTGCAAATCATTATATTTTGCTTTAGGGATGCCAAAAAGCTGTAGGTGACTTTGTGAAGCTAGGGGCTTCTCCTTTACTTCTTGAAGTTGAGGAGCATATTAGGAGCATGAGTTGTAGGTTTCATATGGATCAGAGTATGACCGTCGCTGGTGGGTCAGTTTATAGTTCTGCGTCATGAGGAACTATGAGTTAGTTCTCTGAGCAAAAGGCAATTTCCTTTTGTAACTTTCACTCAGAATTGTCCCCACTGAAGAAAAAAGTCTTGCTTACAGCCCACTACAACAAACGATCTGGATGTCTTCTTGAATTCTCAAATACTTTGTGCCAGTCGTTTGGCGTTTTGCATATTGTCTCTGTATTTACTAGGCCCATATTTTTATCATATTCAAGAAAACAATGGCCCTTCAGTGGAGAAGCTATCTTAATGCAATCAAACTTTCCTTTAGCATGCATCAAGGAATATCAGAAACGAAATGGTCTGTAATTATTATTCTGTTCTGTGCAAGAATCGCAGAACACACTGAGTTGATATACATTGCTGGGTATGACTTCAGTACAGTAATGCCATATCACACAACAAACTTCATCTGAATCTTTGTTTTAAGTGCCTTGATCGTTGTATAGAACATCGAGTTCCCTGTAGCAAGGAAATGTATATTAAATGAGTAAAATGACAGCTGCCGGCGGAAATAAACTTAATTAGTTCAGATATTGGTAAGTGGGAAGTTTTTCAGATAATCCATCGTAATTGCAAATTTGTTTCGAATCTTCTATACGTCCGCCGTTCATCACGCTTCATTTCATGAAACCTGTCAGCGGTTCCTTGTGTAGTTCATTTTCAACACATAAGCATTTTCTCTTCTTAATAAGATGTTGTGTAGAAATCTCGTCGAGGCTGCTACTATGTGTGAATCAACTTGAGCAACATCGGTCTGAAATGTATAGAATATGCTGCAGGTATCAGTACTTGGGTAGTTAAAACCTATGTTATTTTTGACACAAAAATTAAAAATATTGGTAGTAGGATATTGGGTTGCCCTGGAATTTGTTTAAGTACATCTAATGCAAGTTCTTGACATTAAGGTATTCAGATAAGTATAGCTCCTTACTGTCATGCAAAATGTAATGGGCAGTACATCCTTTGGGCTATTGTATGTGTCCATAAACTGTTGCTATTGCTTCATCCTTAAGCTTGTGTGGCCTATTAACGTTTTTACCGCTGGTGTCAACGTGTGCTTTACTTGTGGTGGCTAGGGAACTTCTCAAAGTGATGAGGCGTCGGTTTGTAATGCCGTGGATTGACAGAAATGCTGCATTACAAACTGGTATTCAACTGTGTTTCCATCCCTTACTACCGTAACCTTATAACTTTAAGAGAGTCACGATATTGTGCTTCATCAGAATTCTTTCTTGGTCTTCTGCGCAATATAGGTTTCACAGCGATTAGAACAAATAAGTGTGCATTTTGTTTATCATAAGTTGCTATCTTATTACTCTTTAATCAATACATTTCTTTCCGTGCTAGTTGTGTTTACAAAACATTTCAATTGTGAACACCTACAGTCATCACCGGTGACGTGACCCATAGCCCGAATACGTTTTGAAGCATCTGAAAATCGCCCTTGATCCTTCCGATTCTTTGAACTTGTTCCAAGTTTTGCAGTAGAATTTTCATCACAACTACTGCTTGACATTTTGCAAGCTTTTGTTCTTTCTCAACACACAGCTACAGCACAACTAACAGTGCACAATAACGTTATTCCAAGGCGGAGTTTATAAAAATAAAAACAATGTGAAATATTTACCGCCTGAATCTGTACACTATGATCGCTCTTCCAAAGCAACAATGTGACTTTTATCATTTTTCCGAAGTACACAACTTTAAGCCTTAATTACGTGAACCGCGTTCATTTTTCTGAAGTTTAAGGTTTACAGTCTGAAAGTTATTTATTTCTACTACAAAATGACAGTGGAACCTAAAATTCCACTTGGGATGGAGTATGGACGTTGTTTTTGTGCCTCCTTTAACTTTAAGTCAGTATAATTTCGCACAATCTCTATAAATTTACCATAGACTGCCTTGTTTATCTCCTTCCACAAGTTTTGTTCATTTCGATTTTACTTGGTCTCTCTTCCCCGTGTTCATGTCGATGTAGGACTTCAACCAGTTAGACAGTTAGACTGGTCATACAAAACCAACCCTAAAGATGTCCCACAGTTAGGGCCTGTTTCATTCACTGCTGCATGTCTCTGTAGTAGCATATATTTGCTCTTATTTTCTAGGTTTTGTAGCAGTTTCTCGTATCGCCCGCTTTGTGGTATCGAAGTTTGAGAGTAGAGAGAAAGCTCGTAATGTGGGTCATGGATATAATGAAGATTTGCTATATCCACTTGCAGCAAGTATATAGTTTTGGAATCTGCAGGGATTTTCATGGAGTCACTGCTTAGTCTCTGCTCAGTCACTTCAAGATACCTCAATGCATCGCTGAAGTTATCGACATTCCATATAAATTGTTGATGTACGCATATGACAGGTACTAGGCAATTGCATGCTGATAAAAGTTTGGCATGTACCTGTGGTTCGCCTTAGATTAGCCATTCACCACAGTGCACAGCCCACCTCAAGTTCAAGAAAAGAAGAAATCCAGCGCGCTCTTGTCATGAATTAAAGAGAGTGTTGTGTTAGTTATTTCACCATGGCGTTGAAAGCAAGTCCTGTCAATATATAAAATCACGCTTGGTTGAGGTTATAGATTTCCAGGAAGAGATTAAAATATTGGACAAGGATAATGTATCAGTGTTTAGACGCAGATCATTGTATTAAATTCCCAGAGAACTTGGACATTGAAGGTTTCCCAGACTTTTTCAGCATTTCTGTAATCCTTGTTGCTAATGGCCTTTTCATATAGCGTGTTATAGAATGCCCGTGTAGGAGCTAGTTGTGTCCCATTTAGCTTTTCCACAGATCTCACATATTCATAAGAGAACACACCCTTGGATGTTGCCAACTTAAAATTTCTACACCGGGATATTCAGTCCTTGTAATTTTGAAATCATCTTCCTCCAGAAATGTCAGTCAGGCTGGATGCTTACCATCCAGAAATTTAAACCAATCCAGCAACCTGTACTAAAGGCTCCTGTACCTAGTGGCGATGCCAAATATCCTTCAGCTGTTTGTGCGCTGCGTAAAATGGGGTTATCATCATATGCCAGTTGTCTTATGAGAAAGTGGCTTTCATAATACGATAGACAATGGAAAAATATGGATATGAAGACAAGAGCTTTTCTATATAAATTGCATTTGTTATGACCTGTCACGTGATCATTGTGCCTCGTCGTGATTTCATCCACAGCAAATCCTCTAAAGCATATGTGACACTCGGAGGCATTATAACAATTCTGTTGCTCTTTAAGACTCAGATTCACTGACTTCGAATATACATCCACGAATTCATCAGCAATTGATTTTATCTGCTTGAAGAAATTGTCGATGGTATTAGAACCTTAGAACCACTGAACAGGAAGGGTTTTATTGACTGAGCAAGTCTAAATACTACCTTTAACATTGCCTCGTGCTCATGAATAGCTCGGATCCAATTGAATTGCTAGCGGACTGGCAAGAGTAGACCTTTGCCAAAAGAGATTCAAAGTCTCCTTAAAGAACAAAAGGCATAGGAGCGCTATTGGGATATGATATATAGTGAATGAACTCATCCTGTTGTGGCATATTAAGAACTTGGCATGTGCTACTTTACGTTATGGGTTTTAAGATTCTTCTCATTGGAACATCTCTTCTGTCATGCTTTGCATGTCTACCACTATGCCTCGTAACTTGTGAACTTGCCGATCTCGACAAATCTTTAATGAGACAGTAGTGGGATTCTTCATTTTACTCAATACATAAACAATTGATATGTTGCTCTCCTTTTCCGCTGTTTGGCATACAGGGATAGTGTTTTCAATTTCCTCTATGCCAAACGCGGAAACTGATACTCCATTGTTCTGCTTTTATAAGCATACTATTTGATGAAATGGATATTATCATAATTGAATGCTTTCAAAAGCAGATTAAATGGGTACGCTTCTCTTCTATCTGGATTTCCCTTCAAGGTGCATTTAGCCACTAGCACACATCAGGCAAAGCAGAAATGATTTTTATTCCTTATATTGGCAACAGTATTTTTATTCTTGATTTTCTCTTACAGTTGTATATATGACGCTGCATGCAGCGGGTCGTAAGATGAAGAGCTAATCACGACATGTATGAGAAACAACGATTTTGATGAAGTTCGCCCGTCGAATTGTTTTCCAAAATGACCCCGACTATTGAAGCAAAAATCTCATCAAGATTGCTTGATGAAAGGATCAGACTGTTTTTGGAATTAAAGAACCAGTAACTTTTTATCTCCTCCGCAGGTTTATGAATTAAATCTGTAAGCTCCAGAGAGCAGTTTCGGTTTAAGATGTGTTTCACCTCTTTAATCTCAAGATCCTTACGTCGTCTAAAAGCACCCTCAGATCGTGTTTCTAATGCATTATCTATTCCACTATTAAAATACGTCACTTGAACTCCTATTCAATAACTTTGCATTCTATGTTCCTGATAATCATTAGATTTAACGTTTGGATTTTTGTTGTGGAGAGAGTGATCCTGTGCTAGCTTACTTTTCTCCCTCACTGGTCTTTTATCCCTTTTGACAGTATTGGAATGCTGTTGGATGTGGAGGTTGTTGCTGCAGCGGACATGTCACGAGACACTGTTCTCATGCTTCTCCTAAATGTACTGCCGATGGCCTACACACAAGTTGCAATGTTTCTCCTAAATAATAGTAATAGTAATGATGATGATGATAATAATAATAATAATAATAGTAATAATAATAATAATCGTGGTGACGGTGTTGATGATGATAATAATAACAATAATTTAAATGGAAAAGGTAACTTATATGTAAAAAGGGGAATTCTTACCTCTATTCAGTAATTCGGGATGGGTACGAGCCTGGACTCCAAAAAAAACACACACACAGAGGATTGAGCTGCTTCTACCATGTGAGGAGTCCACACGTCCATATATCTTTTAGAGGCTGGAAGATCCTGTAACATTGCTATGAAGCGGACTTATTGGCTGAATTGTGTCTTGCTGGCAAACTCTTAGCGTGGCAAAGAATGCTGTGGCTTGCAACCGCTTGTAAGTCTTGTTGACCACTTTAGACAATAATGTTGAAAGCATCAGCGGTATATCTATTGGATTTTGTATTCAAATTTATAATACTTCTGGTTTATATTAGGGATAGATAAAATATTTTAAAACGATTTAAAACATTTCCTTTATTAGGGGAATATTACGAGCATGAGTTGTAGGTTTCATATGGATCAGAGTATGACCGTCGCTGGTGGGTCAGTTTATAGTTCTGCGTCATGAGGAACTATGAGTTAGTTCTCTGAGCAAAAGGCAATTTCCTTTTGTAACTTTCACTCAGAATTGTCCCCACTGAAGAAAAAAGTCTTGCTTACAGCCCACTACAACAAACGATCTGGATGTCTTCTTGAATTCTCAAATACTTTGTGCCAGTCGTTTGGCGTTTTGCATATTGTCTCTGTATTTACTAGGCCCATATTTTTATCATATTCAAGAAAACAATGGCCCTTCAGTGGAGAAGCTATCTTAATGCAATCAAACTTTCCTTTAGCATGCATCAAGGAATATCAGAAACGAAATGGTCTGTAATTATTATTCTGTTCTGTGCAAGAATCGCAGAACACACTGAGTTGATATACATTGCTGGGTATGACTTCAGTACAGTAATGCCATGTCACACAACAAACTTCATCTGAATCTTTGTTTTAAGTGCCTTGATCGTTGTATAGAACATCGAGTTCCCTGTAGCAAGGAAATGTATATTAAATGAGTAAAATGACAGCTGCCGGCGGAAATAAACTTAATTAGTTCAGATATTGGTAAGTGGGAAGTTTTTCAGATAATCCATCGTAATTGCAAATTTGTTTCGAATCTTCTATACGTCCGCCGTTCATCACGCTTCATTTCATGAAACCTGTCAGCGGTTCCTTGTGTAGTTCATTTTCAACACATAAGCATTTTCTCTTCTTAATAAGATGTTGTGTAGAAATCTCGTCGAGGCTGCTACTATGTGTGAATCAACTTGAGCAACATCGGTCTGAAATGTATAGAATATGCTGCAGGTATCAGTACTTGGGTAGTTAAAACCTATGTTATTTTTGACACAAAAATTAAAAATATTGGTAGTAGGATATTGGGTTGCCCTGGAATTTGTTTAAGTACATCTAATGCAAGTTCTTGACATTAAAGTATTCAGATAAGTATAGCTCCTTACTGTCATGCAAAATGTAATGGGCAGCACATCCTTTGGGCTATTGTATGTGTCCATAAACTGTTGCTATTGCTTCATCCTTAAGCTTGTGTGGCCTATTAACGTTTTTACCGCTGGTGTCAACGTGTGCTTTACTTGTGGTGGCTAGGGAACTTCTCAAAGTGATGAGGCGTCGGTTTGTAATGCCGTGGATTGACAGAAATGCTGCATTACAAACTGGTATTCAACTGTGTTTCCATCCCTTACTACCGTAACCTTATAACTTTAAGAGAGTCACGATATTGTGCTTCATCAGAATTCTTTCTTGGTCTTCTGCGCAATATAGGTTTCACAGTGATTAGAACAAATAAGTGTGCATTTTGTTTATCATAAGTTGCCATCTTATTACTCTTTAATCAATACATTTCTTTCCGTGCTAGTTGTATTTACAAAACATTTCAATTGTGAACACCTACAGTCATCACCGGTGACGTGACTCATAGCCCGAATACGTTTTGAAGCATCTGAAAATCGCCCTTGATCCTTCCGATTCTTTGAACTTGTTCCAAGTTTTGCAGTAGAATTTTCATCACAACTACTGCTTGACATTTTGCAAGCTTTTGTTCTTTCTCAACACACAGCTACAGCACAACTAACAGTGCACAATAACGTTATTCCAAGGCGGAGTTTATAAAAATAAAAACAATGTGAAATATTTACCGCCTGAATCTGTGCACTATGATCGCTCTTCCAAAGCAACAATGTGACTTTTATCATTTTTCCGAAGTACACAACTTTAAGCCTTAATTACGTGAACCGCGTTCATTTTTCTGACGTTTAAGGTTTACAGTCTGAAAGTTATTTATTTCTACTACAAAATGACAGTGGAACCTAAAATTCCACTTGGGATGGAGTATGGACGTTGTTTTTGTGCCTCCTTTAACTTTAAGTCAGTATAATTTCGCACATTCTCTATAAATTTACCATAGACTGCCTTGTTTATCTCCTTCCACAAGTTTTGTTCATTTCGATTTTACTTGGTCTCTCTTCCCCGTGTTCATGTCGATGTAGGACTTCAACCAGTTAGACAGTTAGACTGGTCATACAAAACCAACCCTGAAGATGTCCCACAGTTAGGGCCTGTTTCATTCACTGCTGCATGCCTCTGTAGTAGCATATATTTGCTCTTATTTTCTAGGTTTTGTAGCAGTTTCTCATATCGCCCGCTTTGTGGTATCGAAGTTTGAGAGTAGGGAGAAAGCTCGTAATGTGGGTCATGGATATAATGAAGATTTGCTATATCCACTTGCAGCAAGTATATAGTTTTGGAATCTGCAGGGATTTTCATGGAGTCACTGCTTAGTCTCTGCTCAGTCACTTCAAGATACCTCAATGCATCGCTGAAGTTATCGACATTCCATATAAATTGTTGATGTACGCATATGACAGGTACTAGGCAATTGCATGCTGATAAAAGTTTGGCATGTACCTGTGGTTCGCCTTAGATTAGCCTTTCACCACAGTGCACAGCCCACCTCAAGTTCAAGGAAAGAAGAAATCCAGCGCGCTCTTGTCATGAATTAAAGAGAGTGTTGTGTTAGTTATTTCACCATGGCGTTGAAAGCAAGTCCTGTCAATATATAAAATCACGCTTGGTTGAGGTTATAGATTTCCAGGAAGAGATTAAAATATTGGACAAGGATAATGTATCAGTGTTTAGACGTAAATCATTGTATCAAATTCCCAGAGAACTTGGACATTGAAGGTTTCCCAGACTTTTTCAGCATTTCTGTAATCCTTGTTGCTAATGGCCTTTTCATATAGCGTGTTATAGAATGCCCGTGTAGGAGCTAGTTGTGTCCCATTTAGCTTTTCCACAGATCTCACATATTCATAAGAGAACACGCCCTTGGATGTTGCCAACTTAAAATTTCTACACCGGGATATTCAGTCCTTGTAATTTTGAAATCATCTTCCTCCAGAAATGTCAGTCAGGCTGGATGCTTACCATCCAGAAATTTAAACCAATCCAGCAACCTGTACTAAAGGCTCCTGTACCTAGTGGCGATGCCAAATATCCTTCAGCTGTTTGTGCGCTGCGTAAAATGGGGTTATCATCATATGCCAGTTGTCTTATGAGAAAGTGGCTTTCATAATACGATAGACAATGGAAAAATATGGATATGAAGACAAGAGCTTTTCTATATAAATTGCATTTGTTATGACCTGTCACGTGATCATTGTGCCTCGTCGTGATTTCATCCACAGCAAATCCTCTAAAGCATATGTGACACTCGGAGGCATTATAACAATTCTGTTGCTCTTTAAGACTCAGATTCACTGACTTCCAATTCATCAGCAATTGATTTTATCTGCTTGAAGAAATTGTCGATGGTATTAGAACCACTGAACAGGAAGGGTTTTATTGACTGAGCAAGACTAAATACTACCTTTAACATTGCCTCGTGCTCTTGAATAGCTCGGATCCAATTGAATTGCTAGCGGACTGGCAAGAGTAGACCTTTGCCAAAAGAGATTCAAAGTCTCCTTAAAGAACAAAAGGCATAGGAGCGCTATTGGGATATGATATATAGTGAATGAACTCATACTGTTGTGGCATATTAAGAACTTGGCATGTGCTACTTTACGTTATGGGTTTTAGGATTCTTCTCATTGGAACATCTCTTCTGTCATGCTTTGCATGTCTACCACTATGCCTCGTAACTTGTGAACTTGCCGATCTCGACAAATCTTTAATGAGACAGTAGTGGGATTCTTCATTTTACTCAATACATAAACAATTCATATGTTGCTCTCCTTTTCCGCTGTTTGGCATACAGGGATAGTGTTTTCAATTTCCTCTATGCCAAACGCGGAAACTGATACTCCATTGTTCTGCTTTTATAAGCATACCATTTGATGAAATGGATATTATCATAGTTGAATGCTTTCAAAAGCAGATTAAGTGGGTACGCTTCTCTTCTATCTGCATTTCCCTTCAAGGTGTATTTAGCCACTAGCACACATCAGGCAAAGCAGAAATGATTCTTATTCCTTATATTGGCAACAGTATTTTTATTCTTGATTTTCTCTTACAGTTGTATATATGACGCTGCATGCAGCGGGTCGTAAGATGAAGAGCTAATCACGACATGTATGAGAAACAACGATTTTGATGAAGTTCGCCCGTCGAATTGTTTTCCAAAATGACCCCGACTATTGAAGCAAAAATCTAATCAAGATTGCTTGATGAAAGGATCAGACTGTTTTTGGAATTAAAGAACCAGTAACTTTTTATCTCCTCCGCAGGTTTATGAATTAAATCTGTAAGCTCCAGAGAGCAGTTTCGGTTTAAGATGTGTTTCACCTCTTTAATCTCAAGATCCTTACATTCGTCTAAAAGCACCCTCAGATCGTGTTTCTAATGCATTATCTATTCCACTATTAAAATACGTCACTTGAACTCCTATTCAATAACTTTGCATTCTATGTTCCTGATAATCATTAGATTTAACGTTTGGATTTTTGTTGTGGAGAGAGTGATCCTGTGCTAGCTTACTTTTCTCCCTCACTGGTCTTTTATCCCTTTTGACAGTATTGGAATGCTGTTGGATGTGGAGGTTGTTGCTGCAGCGGACATGTCACGAGACACTGTTCTCATGCTTCTCCTAAATGTACTGCCGATGGCCTACACACAAGTTGCAATGTTTCTCCTAAATAATAGTAATAGTAATGATGATGATGATAATAATAATAATAATAGTAATAATAATAATAATCGTGGTGACGGTGTTGATGATGATAATAATAACAATAATTTAAATGGAAAAGGTAACTTATATGTAAAAAGGGGAATTCTTACCTCTATTCAGTAATTCGGGATGGGTACGAGCCTGGACTCCAAAAAAAACACACACACAGAGGATTGAGCTGCTTCTACCATGTGAGGAGTCCACACGTCCATATATCTTTTAGAGGCTGGAAGATCCTGTAACATTGCTATGAAGCGGACTTATTGGCTGAATTGTGTCTTGCTGGCAAACTCTTAGCGTGGCAAAGAATGCTGTGGCTTGCAACCGCTTGTAAGTCTTGTTGACCACTTTAGACAATAATGTTGAAAGCATCAGCGGTATATCTATTGGATTTTGTATTCAAATTTATAATACTTCTGGTTTATATTAGGGATAGATAAAATATTTTAAAACGATTTAAAACATTTCCTTTATTAGGGGAATATTACGAGCATGAGTTGTAGGTTTCATATGGATCAGAGTATGACCGTCGCTGGTGGGTCAGTTTATAGTTCTGCGTCATGAGGAACTATGAGTTAGTTCTCTGAGCAAAAGGCAATTTCCTTTTGTAACTTTCACTCAGAATTGTCCCCACTGAAGAAAAAAGTCTTGCTTACAGCCCACTACAACAAACGATCTGGATGTCTTCTTGAATTCTCAAATACTTTGTGCCAGTCGTTTGGCGTTTTGCATATTGTCTCTGTATTTACTAGGCCCATATTTTTATCATATTCAAGAAAACAATGGCCCTTCAGTGGAGAAGCTATCTTAATGCAATCAAACTTTCCTTTAGCATGCATCAAGGAATATCAGAAACGAAATGGTCTGTAATTATTATTCTGTTCTGTGCAAGAATCGCAGAACACACTGAGTTGATATACATTGCTGGGTATGACTTCAGTACAGTAATGCCATGTCACACAACAAACTTCATCTGAATCTTTGTTTTAAGTGCCTTGATCGTTGTATAGAACATCGAGTTCCCTGTAGCAAGGAAATGTATATTAAATGAGTAAAATGACAGCTGCCGGCGGAAATAAACTTAATTAGTTCAGATATTGGTAAGTGGGAAGTTTTTCAGATAATCCATCGTAATTGCAAATTTGTTTCGAATCTTCTATACGTCCGCCGTTCATCACGCTTCATTTCATGAAACCTGTCAGCGGTTCCTTGTGTAGTTCATTTTCAACACATAAGCATTTTCTCTTCTTAATAAGATGTTGTGTAGAAATCTCGTCGAGGCTGCTACTATGTGTGAATCAACTTGAGCAACATCGGTCTGAAATGTATAGAATATGCTGCAGGTATCAGTACTTGGGTAGTTAAAACCTATGTTATTTTTGACACAAAAATTAAAAATATTGGTAGTAGGATATTGGGTTGCCCTGGAATTTGTTTAAGTACATCTAATGCAAGTTCTTGACATTAAAGTATTCAGATAAGTATAGCTCCTTACTGTCATGCAAAATGTAATGGGCAGCACATCCTTTGGGCTATTGTATGTGTCCATAAACTGTTGCTATTGCTTCATCCTTAAGCTTGTGTGGCCTATTAACGTTTTTACCGCTGGTGTCAACGTGTGCTTTACTTGTGGTGGCTAGGGAACTTCTCAAAGTGATGAGGCGTCGGTTTGTAATGCCGTGGATTGACAGAAATGCTGCATTACAAACTGGTATTCAACTGTGTTTCCATCCCTTACTACCGTAACCTTATAACTTTAAGAGAGTCACGATATTGTGCTTCATCAGAATTCTTTCTTGGTCTTCTGCGCAATATAGGTTTCACAGTGATTAGAACAAATAAGTGTGCATTTTGTTTATCATAAGTTGCCATCTTATTACTCTTTAATCAATACATTTCTTTCCGTGCTAGTTGTATTTACAAAACATTTCAATTGTGAACACCTACAGTCATCACCGGTGACGTGACTCATAGCCCGAATACGTTTTGAAGCATCTGAAAATCGCCCTTGATCCTTCCGATTCTTTGAACTTGTTCCAAGTTTTGCAGTAGAATTTTCATCACAACTACTGCTTGACATTTTGCAAGCTTTTGTTCTTTCTCAACACACAGCTACAGCACAACTAACAGTGCACAATAACGTTATTCCAAGGCGGAGTTTATAAAAATAAAAACAATGTGAAATATTTACCGCCTGAATCTGTGCACTATGATCGCTCTTCCAAAGCAACAATGTGACTTTTATCATTTTTCCGAAGTACACAACTTTAAGCCTTAATTACGTGAACCGCGTTCATTTTTCTGACGTTTAAGGTTTACAGTCTGAAAGTTATTTATTTCTACTACAAAATGACAGTGGAACCTAAAATTCCACTTGGGATGGAGTATGGACGTTGTTTTTGTGCCTCCTTTAACTTTAAGTCAGTATAATTTCGCACATTCTCTATAAATTTACCATAGACTGCCTTGTTTATCTCCTTCCACAAGTTTTGTTCATTTCGATTTTACTTGGTCTCTCTTCCCCGTGTTCATGTCGATGTAGGACTTCAACCAGTTAGACAGTTAGACTGGTCATACAAAACCAACCCTGAAGATGTCCCACAGTTAGGGCCTGTTTCATTCACTGCTGCATGCCTCTGTAGTAGCATATATTTGCTCTTATTTTCTAGGTTTTGTAGCAGTTTCTCATATCGCCCGCTTTGTGGTATCGAAGTTTGAGAGTAGGGAGAAAGCTCGTAATGTGGGTCATGGATATAATGAAGATTTGCTATATCCACTTGCAGCAAGTATATAGTTTTGGAATCTGCAGGGATTTTCATGGAGTCACTGCTTAGTCTCTGCTCAGTCACTTCAAGATACCTCAATGCATCGCTGAAGTTATCGACATTCCATATAAATTGTTGATGTACGCATATGACAGGTACTAGGCAATTGCATGCTGATAAAAGTTTGGCATGTACCTGTGGTTCGCCTTAGATTAGCCTTTCACCACAGTGCACAGCCCACCTCAAGTTCAAGGAAAGAAGAAATCCAGCGCGCTCTTGTCATGAATTAAAGAGAGTGTTGTGTTAGTTATTTCACCATGGCGTTGAAAGCAAGTCCTGTCAATATATAAAATCACGCTTGGTTGAGGTTATAGATTTCCAGGAAGAGATTAAAATATTGGACAAGGATAATGTATCAGTGTTTAGACGTAAATCATTGTATCAAATTCCCAGAGAACTTGGACATTGAAGGTTTCCCAGACTTTTTCAGCATTTCTGTAATCCTTGTTGCTAATGGCCTTTTCATATAGCGTGTTATAGAATGCCCGTGTAGGAGCTAGTTGTGTCCCATTTAGCTTTTCCACAGATCTCACATATTCATAAGAGAACACGCCCTTGGATGTTGCCAACTTAAAATTTCTACACCGGGATATTCAGTCCTTGTAATTTTGAAATCATCTTCCTCCAGAAATGTCAGTCAGGCTGGATGCTTACCATCCAGAAATTTAAACCAATCCAGCAACCTGTACTAAAGGCTCCTGTACCTAGTGGCGATGCCAAATATCCTTCAGCTGTTTGTGCGCTGCGTAAAATGGGGTTATCATCATATGCCAGTTGTCTTATGAGAAAGTGGCTTTCATAATACGATAGACAATGGAAAAATATGGATATGAAGACAAGAGCTTTTCTATATAAATTGCATTTGTTATGACCTGTCACGTGATCATTGTGCCTCGTCGTGATTTCATCCACAGCAAATCCTCTAAAGCATATGTGACACTCGGAGGCATTATAACAATTCTGTTGCTCTTTAAGACTCAGATTCACTGACTTCCAATTCATCAGCAATTGATTTTATCTGCTTGAAGAAATTGTCGATGGTATTAGAACCACTGAACAGGAAGGGTTTTATTGACTGAGCAAGACTAAATACTACCTTTAACATTGCCTCGTGCTCTTGAATAGCTCGGATCCAATTGAATTGCTAGCGGACTGGCAAGAGTAGACCTTTGCCAAAAGAGATTCAAAGTCTCCTTAAAGAACAAAAGGCATAGGAGCGCTATTGGGATATGATATATAGTGAATGAACTCATACTGTTGTGGCATATTAAGAACTTGGCATGTGCTACTTTACGTTATGGGTTTTAGGATTCTTCTCATTGGAACATCTCTTCTGTCATGCTTTGCATGTCTACCACTATGCCTCGTAACTTGTGAACTTGCCGATCTCGACAAATCTTTAATGAGACAGTAGTGGGATTCTTCATTTTACTCAATACATAAACAATTCATATGTTGCTCTCCTTTTCCGCTGTTTGGCATACAGGGATAGTGTTTTCAATTTCCTCTATGCCAAACGCGGAAACTGATACTCCATTGTTCTGCTTTTATAAGCATACCATTTGATGAAATGGATATTATCATAGTTGAATGCTTTCAAAAGCAGATTAAGTGGGTACGCTTCTCTTCTATCTGCATTTCCCTTCAAGGTGTATTTAGCCACTAGCACACATCAGGCAAAGCAGAAATGATTCTTATTCCTTATATTGGCAACAGTATTTTTATTCTTGATTTTCTCTTACAGTTGTATATATGACGCTGCATGCAGCGGGTCGTAAGATGAAGAGCTAATCACGACATGTATGAGAAACAACGATTTTGATGAAGTTCGCCCGTCGAATTGTTTTCCAAAATGACCCCGACTATTGAAGCAAAAATCTAATCAAGATTGCTTGATGAAAGGATCAGACTGTTTTTGGAATTAAAGAACCAGTAACTTTTTATCTCCTCCGCAGGTTTATGAATTAAATCTGTAAGCTCCAGAGAGCAGTTTCGGTTTAAGATGTGTTTCACCTCTTTAATCTCAAGATCCTTACATTCGTCTAAAAGCACCCTCAGATCGTGTTTCTAATGCATTATCTATTCCACTATTAAAATACGTCACTTGAACTCCTATTCAATAACTTTGCATTCTATGTTCCTGATAATCATTAGATTTAACGTTTGGATTTTTGTTGTGGAGAGAGTGATCCTGTGCTAGCTTACTTTTCTCCCTCACTGGTCTTTTATCCCTTTTGACAGTATTGGAATGCTGTTGGATGTGGAGGTTGTTGCTGCAGCGGACATGTCACGAGACACTGTTCTCATGCTTCTCCTAAATGTACTGCCGATGGCCTACACACAAGTTGCAATGTTTCTCCTAAATAATAGTAATAGTAATGATGATGATGATAATAATAATAATAATAATAATAGTAATAATAATAATAATCGTGGTGACGGTGTTGATGATGATAATAATAACAATAATTTAAATGGAAAAGGTAACTTATATGTAAAAAGGGGAATTCTTACCTCTATTCAGTAATTCGGGATGGGTACGAGCCTGGACTCCAAAAAAAACACACACACAGAGGATTGAGCTGCTTCTACCATGTGAGGAGTCCACACGTCCATATATCTTTTAGAGGCTGGAAGATCCTGTAACATTGCTATGAAGCGGACTTATTGGCTGAATTGTGTCTTGCTGGCAAACTCTTAGCGTGGCAAAGAATGTTGTGGCTTGCAACCGCTTGTAAGTCTTGTTGACCACTTTAGACAATAATGTTGAAAGCATCAGCGGTATATCTATTGGATTTTGTATTCAAATTTATAATACTTCTGGTTTATATTAGGGATAGATAAAATATTTTAAAAGAATTTAAAACATTTCCTTTATTAGGGGAATAGTTTAAAGCATGATATATATCAGAAGACATGCTTTCCTGTTTAAAGATCAGTGTGCGCTTACTAAATAATTTTTATATTCTGTTAACTAAATATACTTTCTTGTAGTCGAATAGATACAATAGAATATACATGGAGTAGTCGCTGTTATGAAGGTGCATTTAATTTGAATTAGCTTCTATTCAAGTATACTCTTAATAAAGATCGGCAAAATAAACAAGTAATACAGGTGTGTTACTTTGAACATTCTATTACGAATTGTAACAACCCTTTCACTATATGAACATATCCTTTTTTCTTAATTCCTAAGATAAAACAGTTGCAGATGTTAAAGATATCACATGCTCTATGAATGCCTTCAGTTGGTTCTTCGTTGTCTTAAATTGATGATAGGCTAGTTATAACGTACTGAAATATGTGGTTACCTGATTATTTCCTTTAATGCAAAGATGCGTTGTACATGTACCATTTCCGTTATATTAGGAAACGTGAAGTTCACGGTTGTTTAACTGCATCCGTACACCATTAGCAGCGATTCTCGAACGTTTAACTCTTGCAGAAAGAAAATATGTTATGCAAAGCAAATGGTTCTTAAAATATCAAGTGTATAATATATTTGCTCTTAAGAAAGTATAAAGAGGCATTTAAATTATTTTATAGCTGTATTTTCTCTAGAAATCCTAGACTAGACAATGAAATTCTTAAATACACATAATTTCCCGTTAAGCTGAGATGATACTCGTAAAATATTTCTATACTTGAAATAATTATAGGGTAATCATTCATCTTAGTTTTAACTTTAAACACTACGATTTGACATTAACTGATATTCTCCAGCGTTTAAACCTTGTAAAAAACGTATTGTTCAAAACAAATACTTTTTGAAAATTTTAAACGTATAATAGCTTTGCTATTGAGAAAGTATACAACAACGTTTTAGCTAATTTTAGCTGTAGTTTCTCTAGAAATGCTAGGCTACATAATGAGGTTGTTAAATGCGCATAATTTTCACGTTAAGCTGAGGATGTACTCGTGAAAGGCTTCTGTATTTGAAATAATTATGAAACAAGTTCCTATGCATTCAGTAAGACATATATTTTAAATAAAAGGTGAATATTTAAAATTAATAACTTACCAGACATTTTCAATGAATTGATATATTGACTTGCTGTGAAGACGAGTGCGGACACTATTTTTGCACAGTAGGCATAAAAGGAACAAACCCACCTGTCGGAATCTTGCGGTACAGTGAAATTTTCCAAGAAAACCGTCTTTTTATAGCAGCCTGATTGTATAAATGTTCACATGTATGACTGGTCACATACCGCGTATGTGTAGTGATTTGGAAATGAATTAATGTGATTGCCTAGTCTGTTCTTACAGATTTATGTTGCTTAGACAATGAAGTGTAAGTTTTTCATTGGCTTAGGAAAATATTTTTCACTGAGTCGTTGTGATAGGGAAACAACCATTGTTATAGGGTAATACTGTTCAGACTTATATATACACATTTATTCTATAATAACTGGACCAACCTTAGCCTGTTGTTATAAGAGTTATCCTGTTAAGTGAAAAGTGTCATGGAATTTCCGTTTGTTGAACATTATTTCTTAAAGGTATATAGTTTTCTTGTAAAACAATACCGGTATGTCTTTTTCGGGAAAAATAAAGATTTGGACTTATTAACGCATTTTATCAAAAGTAAGCGACATATGCGCCTTAGCTGATAAACACCCTTAAGGGAATTATACAACCGTATGTGAACTGGCGTAGGATTTACTTTTAGCGTAAAGAAAGGTTTCTCTTAATGTTTTCGGAAATGAAACACCTGTCATATCTTGTATGAACGATGGCTTATTGTTAAATATGTTTTTCCTGGAATTACTGGGGAGGGGGAAATTATAACGTTTGTAAACATGTTTCCAAGTAATAACCATTGAGGTATAATATACATGGATTTTATATTTAGGACATTTCTTTTCTGAATAGGCTATTTTCTGAGTAGTGTTTATTTTATCAAAATTTTGGAGCCTGTGTATGGTGTAAACATATTTTTCAAAACATCAATTCTGACTGGAATAAACAATAGATGCACTATAACTGGTAAATAACCTTAAAATAATTATTCAACCGCATGTTAAATGGCATGGCACTTTCTTTTATCGTAAACGAAGTATCGCTATATTTTTTGGAAATGTAAATCCTGTCATATCTTACCGAAGGATATCTTATGGTTAAATACATTTTCTTTGGATCTGCTGGGGGAAATTCTAACAGCTGTAAACATATTTTTACTAATATGTATTCATGTATAAAATCCTTGGAGATTCTGTTTACGAAACGTTTGGTCCGAACAGGATATTTTTTGAATCGCGTTCCTTTTCTCAGAATTTTGGATCCTGTGTATGGTGTAAACATATTTTTCCAAGCATCTATCCTAACTGAGCTAAAGAACAGATGCATTACAACTGGTAAGCATCCTTAAAAATAAATGTTCAACCGTTTGTTAAGTGGCGTAATATTTCCTTTTAGCGTAAAACGGTGATGTTATATTTTTTAGAAAATGGATATCCTGTTATGTCTTGTCTCAGGAATGGCTTATTGTTAAATATGATTTTTTCTTAGTTGCTGGGGGAAAGTTCCAACGGTTGTAAACATGTTTTTCAAAATTATTCTGTCAGAAAGAAAGGGTTCTCTTATTTTTGAAGGTTTAAACATGTATTCGATTTTAAGATTAAATGCTAAGACCTTATCGTGGGAAGGCTATTGCGAAACCTTTCTCCCCAGAATTTTGAAACACAGTCTTCGTAAAATAAAGTTATTGTTACCTGAATCAAACCATTTTTGTATATGAAGGAGGACTAAGTTGTTTAAAGTGGCGACCGACAAAGAGGGTTGTTGTGAGTGTTTTATAAATAACCTGGGGAGTATTCACAAACCACAGGCAGCTTTTAGAAAAAATATTGTTTATGAGAATCGAATACACTTTTTTGAAGGATCCAGATAATATCATACCGTGTGTGAA
This sequence comes from Deroplatys truncata, assembly GCA_030765065.1. Taxonomy (NCBI): domain Eukaryota; kingdom Metazoa; phylum Arthropoda; class Insecta; order Mantodea; family Mantidae; genus Deroplatys; species Deroplatys truncata. The sequence continues at coordinate 400,758,110 of CM060990.1, read as the reverse complement.
AGAGACAGAGAATGGGGAGTAAGCGGATTTAGAAATTGTCAGTATGCAAGCTACCGGGTGTTCACCTGACTAATTATGCTCCCCTCCCTGCCTGACCTATGGAGAGAAGAGAGTCTACTAGCTTTTTCCACAGAGCAGTAGCTGCATATTCAGTGAGTGAAGAGCTCCAAGGTGTGGAGATGTACGCCTTCATGCTAGCAAAAGCGTACAAAGAAGCTCGCGTCTTGCGTATTTCAGATATTCATTAAGGTTGCCTATTCTTATGCATTGATTTTAACTTAATCCCTGACGTTTATAGTTCTTATAAGGTCGCAGTAGTATATAGTGACCTATTGAATATCCTTGCGTTATTTTTGCATCCATTTTAATACTTTTAGTGTCTGACTCTTAATTTTTATTTCAATATTGTTTTGTCGCCAGTCATCTATAGGAATGTCACTGCATGTCAGCTAAGGAATGTTCAAAGACTAAAATTATTTATGTAATTGTTAAGTGTAGCTTTAATAATTCGGAATAGTTATAAAGCACCTTTACACGCAAATAGAAATGAGAGATTGAAGTTTTTATGGCTGGTTATTACAAAGAGAGATATACGTTCTCTGTCATCTGCCATCAATTCACTATATATACATTCTGCTTGTCATTTGGTATCTAGAGGAGAAAATCCTATCGTTATCTTTTTTATGAGATTAATTACTAGCAATGGTATCGTTGTGAAACAGCAATGATTAAATACATTTTTCAAAATCAAGGTCCCCAGCATACTTTCCTTTGATATGCTACCGGTATTCCTTGATACGTAAATGATTATCCATTTGGAATATGCACGTGCGGTTTGTACCGATAGAATATTTTCAAGTCATTTGTATTAATCATTTAATTATAGTAATCGATCAAGGGTACGCTACCTTCAATTACGCTACCTTTGCTATGGAAATAGCGTTTAAGCTTCACAACCCAACCTGTTGGTAGTCTCTATAGGTAACAAACCTTTAATGGCGTGGACGTCAATTATTAAGTACGTAATTATGTTAATCGATCTACAACACACATATTTCAATGGCGGTAATCTTCAAACACCGACACAGACACGCAATAGTAACAATCCATTACGTTATGGGAAGGGAGTAACGATAGAATGAGTCTGACAACGTAAGTGGATTCAGGAAAACTTGATTGAAATTTCCAATATTGTATCGCAAAACTCTATTACTAAACATTTTTATTGACCATTTCATTATATCACTCCATTCTAGGCCACACTTTTCAGTTTAGGAGAGGGATGAAAGTTTCCGGTCCCAGAGGCGGAAGATCGTTTTTGTCGGCGGCGTACCTCTTTGGAGTCAATGGCGCGTGATAATTGGACACATTTCTGACCATGTTGATGACATGGGTTAGAAACCCTGTTAAACTTTGTCAGAGGGGGCGGCTTGTTTGGCGACAAATACCGTCAAAGGAAAACAACGTTTCATAACACTTGTAATCCAATTACACGCTTGATTAACTGTCGGCTGCTTTAGGTGCTGATTCTCTCCATATAACCCTACATGTGATTCCTGTAAGTTTGTTTTTTCATAGAAGCAAATAGCTTTTAAAGTGTATTCAAAACTGCAACCTGTCCGATATGATGCCCGCAATTATTAGGCTTAAAATTACATAATGAAGTCCATAATTACAATTTAGAACTTCGGATTATCCAGAAAACAGGTTACCTAGAGCGATAAATGGGGTATGTATTAACCAACTATTTGGGTATATAATAATGTTATATTTAAATGAATTGATGCAGTTTACAAAATAATGCAATGTTTTATAGTTCATCACCCCAAAGGGTTTCCACCTCCAATCAAATCTCTAGTTTTCCTGTACATTACTGCTTTTGAATGTAGTATTATATTAGTGTCCGGTACTGTTGAACTACGAACAGCTACCTGAGCTCGGCATCACGCGCTCGACTAAACCTTTCTCGGCTGACATACGTGGCAACCGAAGGTGGGCCGGTGAGTCATAGTTGGTCGTTTTCATGATAATGCGGACCTCTATACTATACTCTCAGTTTGGAGCATGGCAGAATGATCACCAGCTTCTGAGCATATTTTCGATATCTGCATAAATCTGAGTGTATGTCGTGTACTTCCACGTTTCAGATAAATGCTCTATTTGGTAAAATAACGCATTTTGAGTATTACTTAATTCGGAGTACATACTCAAGAAAGTCAGAAGCTGAGTAGAACATACACAACAGTCCATCTTAAAAATAATATGTACTCATATTTAGTAAGACTAAAGGCTATGTATTCTCAGTTTTACAAGATATACCTCTTCTCATATTGAGCAAGTTTAGATGCATACTCACTTTTGAATATATTGATATCATTTCTCTTAACAGTTGAGGATATTATCATAGAAAGTTTTCATAATCATGAAAATGAACGAAAGTGTTAGCTTTTTAAGCGTATGACCCAATGTCGCCATATCTAGTTCTGCCCTCTCTGAATTAAAGCACTTGTGATGTTAAGCACGACGTAGGAAATATGGAGGCGCAATCAGTTCACGAAACAACCGAAGTAAAGTATCTAGGTATAACAATGGAGAGTGTACCTTTCGTTGGAGGCGAGTTCTTTGAGTATACGTGGTCCGGAAATATATGCTGCTGTTTAAATTTCTTAGGTTAAAATGAATGTAGCGTTTTTTGAAAGTGTTGCGTTGTGAAATTAAATACACCTTTCCATTGAACTGAACCAATAATATTCGCCAAAAAAGGAATAGCTATACTACTACTACTACTACTACCACTACCACTACCACTACCACTACCACTACCACTACCACTACCACTACTACTACTACTAATAATAATAATAATAAGGATAATAATAAGGAGAATATCAATAACACTAACAAGAATAATAGTTTGAAAACAAACAATTAAGGTATTGAAAATGAAAAGCAACAAATGAAATAAGAAGGATTAGAAAAGGGTGGAATGAAAAGATGAGGGAGATTAAGAAAGCAAACTCAAGGATTAAGTAAAAGTATTGAATTAAAAATAAAAATGAACAAAGCTAAAATGTATGAAACCACGTCCATCTTTTGCGGAGAGATTCGAGCTGAAACCATGAAAATTAGCAATGTTTCACGAGCAACCAGGAGGGAGGTCATTGAAAAGCACTTGGGCTCTTTAGAATTCGTGAAGGCAGGATAAAACTGCTGGCTAGGTGTACAGTAGATGGGACACTCCAGAATTAGTCATCCGCACAGAAAAATAAATCATGCGAAAATAATGTAAAATTGTCAGACGCGGAGAAAACGGACTTTCTAATTACTGAGAACCAATGAAAACGGAGAAAGATTTAAAAACATAACCAATAAGAAAATATGAAAGTCACGCTCCTAGAAAAAAGGTTGTGGGATAATAGAAAAGCGGTATGGAGTAGAAAATTATGTAGGACGAGAGAACATATTCAGAGGGGTATCACATCGCTACTTGGTGGCAAGCTAGTGCCCGGGGAAGGCTGCGTCACTCATTATAAAAATATACGCGCACAAGAGGTTTCATGTGTTATTCATCTCCTATCCACACCTTCTGAGAGAAGAGTCTCATGCATAAGCAACAATCCAACCTCTAGCTTAAGCGCCCGGCAAATTCTAACCTTCTCCGAAATCATACATCCGCCACTAGACAAACCACCTTATATTTTGGTTACAAAATGGCACCCAACGTGCCATACACCCACATTCAGCAATACCATTCTATTTAAGACGTCATTTGTGCCTTTCCTGCCCGCCATTTACATCACCTTTTGGAGCAACTGAGAATGACTCCCAAGGATTATAGCAGCACGCAGCCAATCAGACCACCAGGAGGTAAACCAGGATCCTATGCGTAACTACTATAGAATTTGTGAGCCCAACTGCTGTGTACAACTACACAACGGACAGTGGATGTTACTTCATAGTGGGGAATGAATGAACGACATAATGGCTGACGCCCCTAAAAAGGAATGGACACCTGCCGTGTCTAACCAGCAAGAACAACCCTCGGAAACCCCGGCAACTATAGAAGCAATGCTCCACCAAATGCTTATACAATTCCAACACATAGAATCACGCACCACATCTCAAGGTGAAACACCAAATGCCCAAATCACATCACAAAGTGCAACACTACATGCTCAAATTACATCCCGGGTAGAAACATTAAATTCACAACTTACAGCAGAAAAATGTATTTGCTTTTGAAACAACACTTACACCACAGGGAGAAACAATACACTCCCAACTAGCAGCACAGAGAGAAACCCTAACCCAGTGAGAAGGTAAATTAATTACACGTGTGCAAGGACTACTAGTAGCCCAAGGGTAAATATTGGAAGCACAGATTTCGGCCAAATTAACACAGAATTTCCAATAACATCAAACCAACTTGAAGAACACGTCAGCATGCACGTACACTATGTAGAAGCTATTAGCTTACGGCTGGCCTCATTAAAGGCGGAGGTAATTAACAATCGCACCGACGTACATGATGCATGCACAGAAATTGAGTCTTTAAAGAGGAGAGTCATCCAATTGTCTGCTGACCATGTAAATAAAGACCAGCTGAGTTGTGAATTTCGCACGGTCTGTAAGGAAATCAATGGTAATGTAAATGCAGAATTTACTGAAATACGCTCGCGTGAGTTGGTACAGGTGAAACAAGTTCTTGAACAACGTCAACGCACTGTAATAAATCACACTGACATTATCCATGTCACTTCTCACGAGGGAGGTACAGCGAGAACGCAAAATGCAACATATTTGCCGCTTGCGTCATCTAAAACCCGATCCTGAAGTGCAGCTCATGAGGATTCTACATATTGCAACGTGCATGCTTACGCTATGCATTACAACCTCTTGAATGAAATTGCAATACCACAATTCAATGATATAAGGGGACAATGCCAAACGGTACATTATGGATGTAGACTCAAATTTCGATCTGAAACAGGTACCGGTAACTTTGAAACTTCTAACAAAAAAGGGGCTCTAAGGGCGCACAATCTCTTGGTTTCGCTTAGCGATTGGAGACCGCGCCACCTAAAGCGACTTTAAAATTCTATTTTATGAAAGTACTGGAATAAAACTACACAATACGCTGTCCATATTAGAATAAACAATGGAAAACATGTGGAGCGTGGACAACCACTAATACATTTGTTTAGACCTAGCACAACAGAGTTTGCTATTAGATCCACCAATGCTTGAAACGGAAATTGTACAACTGATTGCCCGAAACTTTCCAGACAACATTAGGAACAACCACATAGTAGCGCGTGACAACAATAGCAGAAACACTTGAGTTATTATTGGCATTACAGTCAACTGAGCGCAGCTCTGAAATTAGAGCGCCGATCAATTTCATTGTGTAGAGGGCACATCCCCCCAGATCATAGTAGAAGAGTACCAACCTACCACCATTGCGACAAATTTGATAACAGGGGCAACAATACCCAATCACATGGGCGACAACCCATTTCCCCGGGCTCACCTAGAGACAGCTCCAGACACATTATAATAACTATTTGCGCCTAAGGGAACAACGCCGCCAACACCCATATTGGGGAGACAGCCCCTCAGAAATTCAAAACTTCGTACCCCGTTCCGAAATGCGACAGAGCCCTCCGAGGAGACAAACACACAGTACACATGGACTGTCCAGGGTACAATGTGGACGCATCACAATGGCCGTATGGCAATCGACGGCCGTAAGCACAAAATAATACGCGCGCGAAGACCACAAGAAATGAACAAAACACACAGGGACAACAAACAGGCATCATTTAAAAGCAGCTATGGTTTAGTCGTGAGATAAATGTTGCAGCGCAGCAGGACAACATGCACGGTAGCGCATTCGGTTCTGACACCAATAACACAACAGCATTAAACTATAACGGGTTCACGATAAATTCCCGTTGTGGACCCCATGCTCTTTGCAATACAAGGAATAATATCACACAAAACAAACGCATTCAACCATACAGAAGACAGACAAGGAGACATTATAGATTCACCACAGGTAACAATATACGTAGGAGGAAAAGCATTTCAGGCAATCATAGATTCGGGAGCCATGGCTTCGTTATGCATCCTTAAAATCTATAACAACATCTTATCATGGGAAACAAAGTTACAATCGCTCCCAGTTAAAAATGTTTGTGCCATTTTAACCATTGAGTGGAAGAATAACCGCATACAACAAGTAATGATACCTTTCAGCATCAGCGAGGTACAGCTAGAACATATTTTCCTTGTCGTGCGGTATTTAGTGACTCAAATATTAATTGATAGTGGCTTATTATCTGAAAGTAGAGCTAACATTAATTATAACACAAAAGAGCTGATATTGACACAAGCTGACAACACCACAATCTCCACGTATTTCTTTCAACCGACAGGTAACTCACCGCAATCAACACAGGGTGAAACATAAATTTACCAAAACCTGTTTTTCGTGCAGTTTCGGCCTGGGTGATATAATTTGCCTAGCACAAATGGGGGCAGATGAATTTGATGAGGATGACGAAGTAGATTATCTCGACGAGAGTAGCGATGAGGAATGTAGTAAAAATGAAGAAAGGGAAGATAATTATTTAAAGAACGTGAGAGGTGAAGACGCAATTTGGCCTGCCGACTCACTCAATAGCAATGTAGAGAAAAACCTGCACGAAGAGCTATAAATACAAAATTTACGGAGGGGTAGAGCCCAAGGCCAATGATATTGCAACCCTCAGTCAGGAACAGAAACAAGCACTAACAAAAATCCTATGGGAGAATACAGCAGCATTTGCAGAAAAAACAGGTTGCTACAAAAGTTTTGAATACTCATTTGAAATTAAACCAGCTCCCCCCATGGAAATACAAGTGTAGAAACATACCCATCAAGCTACAGGAAGCAATAAACACAAGAATTCAGGAAATAATAGAACAAAAATTATACAACATACGAGTTCTTCGCATATCAATCCTCTTTGTGTAGTTGCAAAGACGTCGGGTAAAGTCAGAATAATTATCGATGCTCGCCACCTAGACATCGGCATAATACCTAATAACACCAGGGCACAACGCATAGAGTATGTTCTAGCAGATATAGGAAGGAAATAGTGGTTTTTAGGCCTGGGTTTCACAAATTCATATTTACAAACCCCATTGGCTCCACCTTTGAAAATACACAAGCTTTATATACCGGATGAAAGTTTTAGAATGTTTGAGAATTCCCTTTGGACTTTCAGTAAGTGGTTGTGACCTTCTGAGATCCACGGACAGAATATTCGGGAACACAACACAAGCATACCTGACACAATGCATTGACGACTTCCGTATACACAGTACCGACATTGAAGATCACCTATTGTACATCAACATTGTCCTCACAAACTGAGAGAAAATGGGTTGACACTTAACCCCAATAAAGCCATATTTTTTAACAACGAATTGAAGATTTTGGGTTACGTCATCTCGGGAAAGGGCGTGGCACCAGACCCTTAACGCATCAAAAAAATACAAGCAATACCGTTCCCAAGAAATGTGAGGCAACTGTGAAAGTTTTGGGCATACTCCAACACCAGGATCGTTTCCTCGCAAATTATGCCCTTACGTGAATTACTGAAAAAGAGATGCGTTGGCGATAGACCGCAGGACATCAAGTCCCTTAAATAAGGTGAAAGAACTTTTCGGACAAGCCATTTTATTAGAAATGCCAAACATGGAACTTCCCTTCCACATATATTCCGACGCCATTACTGGTTTTGTCGCAATCTTATGCCAATTCAAAGCCAAGGGGGAACAACATATCATTAGTACGGCATCACGCACTCTGACAACGGCAGAGAGATCAACCGTAACCCCGGAAATAGGAATCTCCGCAATATATTTCGCATTGCACAAATTCAAGCACTTTATCTACAACAAACCAATCACCATTTGCGCTTGTCACGTTAACTTTTCTTTTATAAAAGCCGGCAAACTTATCAGTTCCAAGATAGCCCGGTATATACATCCAACACATTCCAGGAACAGCAACCTCTTCGCTGACACGATTTCGAGAATAGGAAAGAGAGCAGGAATTCCGATATGCCTGGGACATACACGCAGGGAGATAAAGATTCTCAAAACTGAACTCCACTAAGGTAGCGAACTCGCTAAATAGGTCGAGGACATCAAAACACTACAGCATTAAGACCCGAAACTAGTAGTTTTAATGGGGAAGGCGAAAGAAATCACATCCGTATCAATGAGTCAATAGGGGTGCACAAACTTATACTAAAAATTACAACGCTCGGAACGCCCAACCTGGCGTATTTACCTGCCGAGTACTTTAGAGATACAGATAATTGACACTTTACGCAAGCCACGACACATGCGGACTGTAAAAGGACATGTATGTCAATACAATAACTTTCTACATACCTGAACTCCACAGTAAAGTCAGTCAACGTTTTAACAAGTGCGAAATATGTAAAAAATGTAAGCCACTAAACATCAAGTACGACACGGCACCACCAAATCTTATCAGGGAAAAACCCCTATCCCTGGTTGCAGCGAACGCGAATGGCCCGTACCCTATGGCGTGGGAGGTATACGATACACTTTTGTACTGGTGGATGTATTTACAAAATTCGTGAAATTGTACCCAGTTCGAAAATCAACTAGCGTGGCATGCACAAAGAAAATCCTAAAACATAACATACCGATATACGGGAAGATTTAATCGATACTTGTTAATAACGCCTCTGTTCACCCCGGAAAACACTGCCGACAGCATAAGAGACCAAGGGATAAAGATCCATAACTCCACAGCTTACCACCCCCATCCAATCCACGTGAGAGATATATGAGGTATTTGGTAATTTCTCTAAGATTCTATGCCATAAAAATCACGCATCCTGGGTAAGATAAGTACCAACAATGGAAAGGACGTTCAACGAAGTTCCAAACGCCAATACAAGTTTTGCATCCCTACTTCTGCAAACAGTACAAGGGCCTAATGACCTCATAGTGGAGATGCCGCCAATCATACGCAGGACCGAGGCCACACAGGAAGATAAACTGGAACAATCATATGACCGTATCAAGAGACGCACGATACAAAGAAATAAACACAAGAAAATACATAACAAGGTATGGAACCCAGAAGAGGGAGATATGGTATTAGACACGGTGCACCGTTAAATCATCCCACCTCAAGAAGGACTCTAACAAACTACATTTGATGGGGTACAGGCCGGAAAAATTATGTAAACTGAGTGACCGCTCCTTCGAACTCTAAAATCCACGCACACTAAAGATTAGATACATACTATCCTTAATAAAACCGAACCGATCGCCTACAACATGACGAAGTAAAATGTCCCATAATGCACAACAGGCAATGCCTCTGAACACATGAAAGTAGTAAATAAGTGTATGTAAGGGATAAAACTTAAGAGATGTCTATGTGTATAGAAAAAAGAAGACAGAAAAAGGAATTTTGTTTCTTTCTAAGAAAGAAAAACAAGGACAAACAACTCAATTGAGTTAACAATTTCGAGATGGACAGAACATTCATTAACAATGTATCATAGGGGGAAGCAGGCCACATATTGTTAAATTAAAACAGTGTTATCATCATCAAAATTGTCAATTTTTGCAAGATATTGTACATTTTTAAATAGATTAAGGTCACTTTACATGTAATCAACACCTCCACAAAGACATGAAATGAAAAAGAGAAATTTGGAAATGTAGCATTTTCTTGAAAACGAATAAGAAAGCAGCTATAAAAGACACTGAATTACCAATGGAGCTACTAGAGAAGCAACAAAAAAACAAAAACATGTCAAACGTCAGAACTTTAGAGCAGAATAATTTGTATATAGATTTTCACTTGCTTTGTGGTACACTAAGGGACACTGGGAGTGAATGTTTAGGTGAAAATGACAAAATTTTCGATTTTGGAATTATATCATATAAATAATCTATAGAAACTTGTGAATCATTTTGGCCAAACATATTGCACTACCTGCCATTTTTAAAAGCCCAGCGACATGTTTAAATCACTCGTGCGCTCCCTTAAAGCTCCACTGGACCATATGTTTATGTACCATATGCAGTATTGAAAGCAAATGTGAGTGTTCAAATTTGACTTCAAATTACAGAAAGACATAGTTTTACTCAAAAGTGTAACAATACCCAGAAATATTCCAGTCCTCGTGTCATTAACCCCTTCAAGGATACCCAATGAGGTGAGGTGTATTACTCTTGAGCAAGAATAAAAATAAAAGAAATTGTTGCTTTGGGGCGCGAACCTCTGACTATGTGACGTAACCACATCATGCCACAATGCTCTAAACCGCTCGGCCATCTGAACACATGGTAGTTTCAGCATTGTTTGATGTCATTAACTGCATAATATGAGTGAATGTTTTTAAACAAAAAAGGGTAAAATGCATATATTCAATCGAAACCCGTCAACATCCAACCATGCCATCACACCCCTTGCTTTAGTTGGGCCCCCATTCTTTTCCACAGCTTTAATTGAATGCAGAACATGCATTTTACCGGATTTCGATCCTATGATTCTTGGTTTTGATAGGTTAGCTATTCCTATCGTGCCTTAGACCGCATGGCCATAAATCCCAATGTCGAAGTAAAGAATTTATTTATGTCATCGTCAGGCACTGCATGTCAACAGACAACAAACTCCAGCATGGCAAATTTCCCATTGGCACTGACCCCTGGTGCTTTTAAAACAAAAGTACAGCTAATGGTACACAACCTGATACCAGTGATAAAATGTCCATACAGTTTTCTGAGTCAACTGTTTCCAAGATAATGCCTATCTACCAAAGACTAGCCTGTGATGAACTGCTGCATAAATGTGTAAGAGATATTACACAAAATCAACATGAGTTGCTGCGTGCCATGTTATGGAGGAATGTCCAAAAGACTTTTTTGTATCAAAGAACAGCATCGGAATTGCGGTAACAAATGCTGGTCAAAATTTTATATGGGGTACTCAGCTACAGAAGAAATTAAATCCACTATAAATAATTCTACAATTTGCAGTGCATCAGTGTATTATGAAGAGATGTGACTACAGAAGGAAATATGAGTGTGCTAGATCTTCAACTTAGAAGAAGAAAACAGCTCGCAGGAAGAGTAATTTATCAAAAATGAAAAAATAGGAAGCCAAATAGAAAAAGGATGAGAAAAAATATTCTAAGGGCAGTTATAAATACCTGATAAGCTGTAAATTTAAAAAGAATGTGCATGCTTTAGAAATATGTATTTTTTCTCAGTTTTTCATTTTTGCACATGAAATTCATTCCTTGCAGTTGAGTTTTGCTCTGATTTGTATGCCAATTTGCACAAATCTTCTCAAATGTAGTATATAAAGATTTAAGAATGAATTTTTATGATTCACAAAAAATTAATTTTTACTAAAAATCCGGGAAGATTTTGAAAGCAACTTCATAAAAAGAAAATTTTATTTCTATACTAATAATAACATGAACTTCAATCAATTGCTTAGATTTCTTTTCATTGTACTAAAGTATAGGAAAATGTCAATATCATACTTCTCTGACAAATGTGAATGTGCATGGTAGTTTGAAAATATTGTTTGCTAATGAAAAATATTCAATTGTATTATCTGAAAAACTGCTTGACCTAGAGCTTTGATCTTTTGCACAGTCGTTTCTCTCTTTACCCATTAATTCAATGTAAGAAATTTTTAGTAAAGAGCTGTCAAACAAGTTGCAAAATTCAGTACCACTGTCCCTTAGAGATCAGTCACACCTTCATCAACTCGACTCTACGAGAGGAGCAAGTTTGCTGCTACAGACAGGAAAGGATCTGTAGGTGGCAAAAAGGGCACAGAAGTAGCAAAAACGACACAAAGGGAACTACAAACACACATGATTATAAATCAGGAGAGTTCTGATTTGCGAAGCATACACTTCACTGTTTCCCAGCATAATGTTTTATAAATACGTTTTTCTCAAAATTTATTTTCACACATTTAAAATGAATTCAGTCGTCTATCCTTATCTGGTTCCTGTAACGATGGACAGCCTATACGACTTTAGGCTTCCACTTTTCCCAGCTCTCTGACACATTAGGTAGCTGTACCCTGTCTCCTGCGACAAACGTGTTAATGATTTTTTGGGTGACTGGTCCAGTCGTGCTCTTACGTCAACAACCGTGGGAAGTATAGATTAACGAGTTTTGCCGTTTTCACTCACCAGAAATCCAGTTGCTTCCAATCGGTTTACCAGTCCCAGTATTGTGTTTCTTTGGGGAGGATTCCGAACACCAAATTCTCTCTGGTATGCACTTTGAGTAGGTGTAATTGAATTCATAAACCAGTATTGCTTTACAAGGAAAAGTCGCTCATTTAATGTGTAATCGATTTTCACGTTGACTAGAACAAAATCTCAAAACATTGCCGAAAATAAAACTAACAATTACGAAGAAAACATGAACGTCTGCGCATCTAGTGACAGACAAGCAAAACTCCAGAACATTCTGCTTAATTTGGTGCTAAAGTTGGGGCATTGAGTGAATTTCGAACAGAATGATTAAACAAAGAAATGTGTCAGTTCTTTATAAATCATCCTGTATTTAACCTATGTATAAGGTTCCTGGAACACTAGTTGGTAGTTGCCTTACATCCTACGGTTTCGTCGAAAAGGGTCCTGTCTACGAGCACTGGAATGTGGAAACCCTCTTTCTGTTAGTCGGGTCAAGGGTCAAGTATTTCTGCAAGGGTCTTCTATCCAGACACATGGGGGAGTAGATTTCTTGGAATGCGGAAGACATCTGTGACGCGAAGGAAAAGTCGCGTGATGAATAAGTAGCCAAAGAGATGTTAGATAAATGACGAAATGTTAAACTGACGCTTACTATCCCGCGAAAAATGCTCCAATAATATACCATAAACTTTAAGTATTGAGTGGGGAATAGGATTGTATAAATATCTCAGGTTCACCCCAGAAATAAGGCAGTTTATATGTAATCCCGGACACAGACAGGGCCTGTGAAATCATGGTAGCTTCTCCAGAATGTCGAAGTACATTTCGGATTGAGGGTATACCTCGTCGCGTGTAATTGTAGTGCTGGGTCGAGGAATAAGCGAGCCTACGCGCAGCGAGATTACAAAGGGCCGTGAGACGCGCGAAAAGTTTGTCAGCTCCCATTGACCAGGAGCGTTATCTTGTGTCGTTGTTGGTGGTAATAAATTTCAGTTCAGCGAAACTTCGTGGTGCTTCAATTCCTCCTGAAACTTCCTTTATCCCACAACCTGGATCGCCGAGGCTTATCCTTTTCTGATAGGCACAGTCCATGCGCATATCTCCACTGAGAATCAACCTAGCCAAGGTCAACAACTAAGTTATTACAAGCACATCATCCGTCGACGGAGGTAGCAGCAGAAGAATAAGTCCCTATGAGAGGACCTCAAAACAGGTAAGGTAACATTGAGAATGTGTAATTACCTCTGCCGTGCCTGCAGATAGGTACGTTCTGCGGTGACCTGTACCCGTGAGAGGTACGAACCACGGACCGCAGCGTGCAGAGACAGCGTGCCCCTCTCAGACGTAGGCTTCTAAGCGAGGCGTCAGAGAACCAGCCTCACAGTCAACCAAACCCACTATTAGAAATGTATATTATGTAGGGAGACTTCAATTGAAAGGAGACTGTGTTGAGAAATAAAACTGATTTTTTAGAAAAACCTGTTATTTTCTTTAAAAAGTCACACACTGACTTATGAATCCGCCCTCGTATATTCAGGGATACATTAATGACAGTGTCATACTTATCCAGGGAAAATTTGCCTACAGTGTAGCTGAGCAGTGGCTGTGGCTCTCATGTATGTGCAAGAATTGTGTAAGAGAAACCTGTGGGAAAACTTCTCTGAAACTACACTTGTTTCTATTCACAATCAAAAGAAATATGGAAGGCTTCAGAACTCCCATATTCTGTAACAGTCAACTGCAAACTAGTTCCACCGTTAAATGTCTAGATGTAACTTTGGATAATAAATGGACATAGAATCTATATTTGGGCAAAACAATAAAGTAGGAGAAAATTGCACTTATGGTTGCCGGAAGAACCTTTGGAAAAGCATGGGAACTTACATTACGATGAATATTGCCTTTATAAACCACTGCTAACACCCACAGTAATCCATGGCTGTATAATATGACGGCCAAGCGTGTAAGAAACAGACAGCACATAAACACTTCAAAAGTCTAGTCTCTTTGCGTATGACAGGGGCAATGAAAAAACCCTACAGCAGCGATGCAAACCCTACCTAACCTGCCCCCTTTTATATATATATATATATATATATATATATATATATATATAACATGTATTACAGAATTCAATCGACCTTCAGGGCTTACAAATGAGCGTTCTTTGAGTTCATGGCTGTTTGCAAGGTATCAAAATAAATTACGAGCCAGTACGCCACTGATGAAACTTCCCTGAATTGCTACCATTTGGAGGTAAATCGTTGCCATAGAAAGCAAAAGGATATGATGGCCAAGTGGTGAAATTACAGAGCTCATACTTGACTCCATATGAATAACCAAGTCTGAGGTTTAAGTCAAAGCACGATAAGTTCTGTTGTTTTCTAACCCCGTATTTTGATTCATGTATCATGGAATACCGCACACAATTAACTTAAGTGCTGAACGGTACTGTTGGATTAAATAGAGGAAATTAATTTTAAAGGGAAATGTAATCCACAATCTTTGTTATGGATGCAAAACAGTGATGCTAGAAAAAGAATAGGGGAAACCAAAGTCATGTTCTCGTTCACCTCGGGTCGGAGGAAAGATTAAGGAAACTTACAAAGAAACAACTTCTAGCTAATTAGTACATCTCATATGAAAATTAAGAAGCAAGAATAGGTAAGGGAAACTGGGATACAGTGGGCACATTTTGGGCATTATTACATTCTGTGCTGAAAGTTAATGACTTTTGTGAATACTTTCCTATGAACTGTGAAGCCTATACATTCTAGTATATCTGTAAATTTTTTATATCTTTTCGTATTGTAAATTTTAAGAGTAAAAGGTTGAAAGGAAGATCATGTCCATGATGCTCACTGTACCCCATTATGGGGCAGAATGAGAATAAGACTGGGGCACACTGAGCAGTGATTAAGTTTATGTCAAATATGTTAGGAACATTTATTTTATCCTTGATACATGAACAAACGAGGTGTGATCAAAAAGTAACGGGAATTTTTCTTTTCTTAAAGAATTTCCATTCAGTCATCATTAACTTTGTCCCCTTCAAAGTAATCCCCCCTCAGATATAACACACTTGTGCCAGCGCTTTTTCCAATCTTGGAAGCATTTCTGGAACTCATTTTTCGTTATGGTATTCAGCTCCTTCAGCGATTATGTTTTTATCTCATCAATGGTGGCAAAGCGTGTCCTTTCGTGGTTCTCTTCAGCCTCGGGGAGCCATATCCGGCGAATACGGTGGCTGAGGCAGCATAACGGTTTTGTTTTTTGCCAAAAAATCACGAACAAGTATTGAAGTGCGCGCGGGTGCATTACCTGATGGAATTTCCACGAGTAGTGTTTGCCACAATTCTGGTCGTTTTCTTCGGGTTGCTTCACGCAAACGGCGCATAACTTCCACGTAGTATTCCTTATTAGCCGTACGACCATAGGTCAGGAACTCCTCTTGCACTATCCCATTGTAATCGAAGAAAACAGTGAGAAGAACCTTCACATGTGATCGAACTTGTCGAATTTTTTCGGTCTTGTCTCTTCAGGCAGTTTCCATTGGGACAATTGGGCCTTAGTTTCAACGTCATACCCAAATACCTATGTTTCTTCACCTGTTATAACTTTCTTTAGAAGTTCTGGGTCGTTTTCGACTTCATTCAGCAATTTCTGAGCAATGTCTACGCGACGGCGTTTTTGGTCGAAATTCAACAATTCGGAGCAAACTTTGCTGCTACACATTCCATGCCCTAAATAACCCAAAAAATTGCTTTGGCATGAGCCATAGGATATGCCGACATCAGCAACCTCTCTGATGGTGATTCGGCGATTTTTCAGAACTATTTTCTTTACCTCTTCCACATTGTCATCAGTAATTTATGTGCTAGGGCGTCCAGGGCGGTCGTCGTCTTCAACGTCTTCTCGACCCTCTTTGAAACGTTTATACCACTCGTAAACTCTTGCCCTACTCACAGTAGATTCAGTCAACATTTCGAATGCGGTGCTGCACTTTATTCCGTTTTTCAAGCAAAATTTAATGCAAACTCTTTGATCCATCTTTTTCGAAAGCAAAAATTCACCGAGCACTCGAAAACTTTTTCGACTGTCAACAATAAACTAAATATTAAAAACAGCTGAAAATGCAAACATGCATCAGGAACATGTGTACCAACAAGATAAAACAAAGGTTTTGAACATAAGATGTATAAAGCTCGCGAAATTAAAAAATTCCCGCTAAATTTTGATCACACCTCGTACATAATATACTATCATCACTGAACATTGTAGGCATCCACGTTAACAGGAAACAAAAACATTGATACTGTTCTTTTTGTGCCACCATAGTAAAAGGCTTTGGTAGTTTGCAAATAATGTCACCTAAATTAACATCCCCTGCTTGTGCATCTGCAGAAGTGAAAAATTCCAGTCAAATTTCCTTGAATTTCGAAGGTATGTCATATTTGCAACACTTTTATCATGACTCATTGAATTAATCAGCCCCACAAAATGGCGAAATGGTATATCTTTTCCTTCAGTTGCCACTTTGACTATAAAATAGTCCTTCTTCTTTGGTTCTTCTGCCATATTTTCTTCGTCTTCCAGATTTAAACTTTGGTCGGCATCATCATCAGTATCATTTAATGGGGCAATGGCAGAGCCTTCACTATCTGATGAACTGCTCTCTGGTTGAAGCCTTCTTCTTACGCGTTGGAGCATAGGTCTATTGGTGGTCAGATTTGGAGATTTCTTGTTTCTTCTTTTATTTTTTATTTCCAGAACATCTGTTTTCCTGGGGTGTCAGTTAGTATTCTAATCCTACCTGGCTTCCTTCCATGTTGTGCTGCCGTATTCCTTTTAGTTACTTTAGGAAGAGGACGAATTTTCTCTGGTGATACCAAAGGCCTTGAACTTCCCAAAGTGCCGATGACACTACTACAATTGGCTATAAGCCTATCTTCCTGCAAGCATTCAGCTGATGTGGATGCTACTGTACCTAAACTATACTGTCAACATAAAAAACATTATCTTTGTTTAATAGACTGTCTATGACATTTCCAGTATCATTCGGCAGTTCTATAGGCCTATCCGCCACGATACCTACATGGTCAACACCTGCTACATCCTTTTTGTCTACAGGCATGCCAGTCACATATAGCCCCAAGAAATCCTGATCAGTGAAGACATCTGGGTGAAATGGGTAAATACCTGTGCACTGGAATCCAGAAATTATATTTTTGGAGGTAAATGACTAGGGATATGCCTTCCCCACAAGCCCACCAATGTCATTTATTCTCATTGTCTTTCCTCGATTCATTACCATGTAACTGCCACAGGCAGTGTTATAAAATTTCTTGAAAGGCTCATAAACTGTCCTATCCAAAGGCTGTAGCTTATGGCTGCAGTGTGGTGGAAATGTTAGAATTGTCACACCATTCGATTTTCCCAGTTCAATGGTTCTAATACCAATATGAGAATCATGGTTGTTGTAAATCAGAAGAACAGGGTGTTCCATTGATGCATCGGAATAATGAAATGTTGCATTACATAATAAAAATGATCCTCAGTAATCTAGCCAGAAGGATGCACCAGACCCAATGTCTGTGCGGGGAGTCCATGAAGCAAACTCTCCTTAAGGCGGACACAAGGAAATACCAGAACGGGTGGAAGGGCACTACCTAGTGCATTAATGCACCCACAGAATGTGACCAATTGACCACGTTCTCCAGAGGTACATCGTCCTATATATATCCTCTGGATCAAAAGGATGCCTGGCGTATATACATATTTTAGTTTCCCAAAGAAGAACTGCCAGTTTGTTCTGTTAAATCCAGTTGCTCTTTCAAGACTTGTGGTGCCCTCAACGATAACTGGATGTCTCTTCAGAAATCCCTGACACGCCCTGCAATCTTATTTGCTGCCCAACTTGCAGGCATGTCAATATTGTTAGAATAGCAAACTCATATGCTAACTACCTCAGCCCTTTCATTGATAGACCATACAATATATTTGCTGATTCGCAAGCATAATCTGCTAGCATATTTTCATGTTCTGCTGTAAAAATCAATCTTGATTTATACTTTAGCGAATAGTGTGCATCCTCGTGATTAGCAGCTGCCTTTGTCTTTCTCACATACCTGTAATTTGGAATAATATAAAACGTAAGACCTAGGTATCTCAATTTTATCTGTAGCTCTTCTGTTCTCCAGCCTACACCAGCATGCTTGTTATTGTTGAATGGGACGCTAAGAGCCACAGCAGCTAAAGAGAGTCCAGAAATAAAAACTAAAAAAATGAATTAAAAAATCAATTTGAGCATTCAATTAAGTAAAAATCTTCTATCCAAGTGCTAGGTCCTTGTGTAAAAAATTAACTAATCGCGGACCGTTAATTCAGTCAACTTTTCTATTCTTACAAGGATTACTAACCTTTAAAGAGTCTATCTAGGGATGCTGAATTATTTGGCTGTTGCCGGAACTTTCATTCCACCTATTATCACACTATCCACTGCCTTCTTCATTTCTTCAGCATGCGTAAGGCCTAAATTTGTTTTTCTTTGCCTGCTGCAAACCATTTTCTCTAGCTGTAAATTATGATATACGTATAACATTAGTCTAACAATACCAAGTAACAATACATGCTCACAGGAGAAATTGCTCACTCTGCCCCATTACCTGATAATATAACTGAACATAATTTTTCATTTATCATTGTGCAGTAAAATGCTGTAATTATGTAATACATGCAGAAAAATATCCCTGGTTCTAGATTACCTGTTCTACCTTCGATTCCTTTACATGTAGCAGAATAATTCTTTAAAGTATAAAATTAAAAAATGACAATGAAAATCACCAAAACACAAACGTCTCTAAAACAACACAACATTTAGCCATGTTTTATTCACTGCCTGCTAGGTTCTTATACTGGATGGAATGAATGCTCAAAATCATGGGAGTTTTCTGTATTACATAGATTTTATATAATCAATTGCTCCGTGTGCCCCAGTATCCATTGTACGCCCTGTTCCCTATGTAAAGGAAACGGATTTTCCTGCTCACTCCTCTAAGTTTGGGGATACAAACAATAAAGAATCAAAAAAGAAAAAGAGGAGTGGAAACCAAACCTGTTATTCGCACCTCAGAATGAAGGAAATTTCGACACAACAAAGAAGGGGAAACCAACTGTATAATTATTCACACTCTAAGTAGAAAACATTTCTGATCCACACGAAAGAATAAAGAAAAACCAAACTTCTTAATCGTGCTTCGAATTGGAGGACGTCAAAGACAAAACCGGAATAATAATAATAATAATAATAATAATAATAATAATAATAATAATAATAATATATTAAATCTCGTGTTCTTCATCTCCTAATGAAGCAAGTTGGGAATAAAATGGAAAAATTAAGTAAATCAATCTTGATGCCCATGCTGTCGAGCAAAAGCACAGCACGTAAAATAACCTCAAACCTGATAAATAGGCCTCTGAGCAAAATTACCAGTCTTTCACGCTGAAATAGAATGAGATGCTAAGGACCACAGCAGTTAAAGAGCGTCCATAAATAAAAAAACGCACTAAAGAATATGTTGAGAGTGACGTCGTCCAATATCCACGCAGAGTCCGCATCTTCAAATAAATATATCTTGCATCATTCGAAGATGCCTAGAATGTTACAAATAACGTCACAGGTATTCAATATTCTCGCCAGAAAATCATCTGAGTTGACGGGTCTGTACACAAGGCTCTTGATGCGTTCCCACAGTAAATAATCTGGAGGTATGTGTTCGAGGAAACGCAGAGGACAAGTAACATCAGCGCCGAGTCCAATCCAACGTAATAAAAACACGTTATTTAGATCGTCTCTAAAATCCCTGCCGAAGTGAACAGGAGTTCCATCGTGCTGGAACCACATCCGGCATTGTACATCAAAACGCTTCCAGAAATTCAGGTAGCACATCAACGAGAAACTGGCTGTATACGTACCCATTTAACCGCAGGGGAAGAAGGTATGGGCCGATTATGTACTCTGAAACTATGCCAGCGCATATGTTGACGCTGAACGTGTGTTGGCAGTTCCTCTCAACAATCGCAGGCGGACTTAACATTATCCTCGACGTGGCTGCTTCTCTGGTTTAATGTTATTCCGTCTCTTGTGAAATAACATTTGTCGGTAAACAGAACTTGCGAAAAGAAGTCCGATTGTTCACCATGGCGCTCAGAAATCCAATTATAGAACTACACTCGGGAACCATAGTCCGCTGGTGTCAAGGCCTGTAACTTCAAAAGATGGGAGAGATGGAATCAGTCTTCCAGCATCACTCGCCATACGCTGATATGATTTGTGCCCATATCACTTGCAATAGCACGCGTATTAGCTGCAGGACTGTTTTGTATTCTTTGAGCCACATCTTTCTCGAAACCTGGTGTGGGACGATTGCATCATGCACCAGCGTTAGTCCTATGTACCGCCAAATATCACTTCCCATAGACGCTGGTGAATAGAATGTAATGTAGAATGGTGCGCTTGTTGCCTTTGAATATAAATGACTTCACAGACAATGCGGTTTCATGAGAGCTTCCTATTACCTCCCCATAACCAAAATGCATTTCAGCTAACTCAAAGAAAAGTAATCATAAGCCATGTCTACACTGAATATGAGTAACCCACTTCCAGTAATACAAAGAGCAGCAGTGAAACACACCTCCCTATTATCTGTTACAACCTACGTACAAGAAAAATGTCCTTCTTTCTATGCAGCGATCAGAATTTCATCTGAATACCTCCGTAACATAAACATAAACTTTGAAAGAAAGGCGACAAAATAAAATTGGGTTCATTTCAAAAGTACGTCATTCATCGGTTTGGAAAACTGTTTGTAACAGCTTGTACGGGGTTTGAAACCAGCACCATCAGCTTGACAGCCAGGCACGCTAATACGTGCATTATTACTACAGCAAATCGTTGCTTGTTTCTCTGATATGTTTGATTTTCCATCTGAAAGTGAAGGTATCAGTGGTGCACTGGCCCTTGCTGACGCGGTGATTTTCCAGAAGAACCAAACTCTCAATTTGAAAATAATCCAACAGTAGCTATTTTTGCATTTGTAGAAGAGAAAGTAAATATTTTAGAAAGGAATCAGTGCCGCATTCGTATTACACTTTTATATATTTTTATTTACCAGCACGAATATTGAAACAAAAAATAATTGTGTAAGTTCAAAGTTTGCCGTCACAGGCCATAGGTGTCCTATAATAAGGTGTTCCTATACCATCTCTCTGTAACACCTGAAGGATTGCCGGTTGAATTGAGTAACACCCTGTGTGTATGTGTATGTGTGTGTATATATATATATATATTAAAGGAAGATCAAAACTGGGAACATTTAGACTGAAAAAATCATTAACTACTGTAATCTCAACCTTTTAAAGCACACCAGAATCACAAATACAATTAGGAACCCAGTATTTGAGACGGGCAGGGATTATATGCTTCCTGAGTTATTCTTTGATAAAGTGTTCAGAAATTTGTTTGAACGGAATCAGGATAAAAGACACTGCCCTGCTGGAAGATTGATCTGGTCGAGGTAGATAGATGGCGCAAAGATGGGCAGTGGATCTGGGGCTGGAATTTATAGGAAAACTCCGAAGTATTTTTCTGTCCCATTGGGTAGCAATACCACACTACTTCAGGCTCAAGCATGTGCAATTGAAACCTGTGTCAGAGGGAATCTCCGTGGGAATATAAAAATAAAGCACATAAGCTTTATTGAAAATTCGTAGGCTTTCACGACCGATATCAATATTAAATTAAGTATTATCCGGGCTTGTGGGCCGTGGTGTGCTGGGCTCCTTCTTCCCAGCACTGGACTCAGCACCACTCAAACCTTCGTGCTGGTGGCGCTATGTGGACGACACGTTCGTCATTTGGAGCCACGGAGAACCAGCCCTGGAAGAATTTCTTCTCAACCACCTGAATAGCATCAATCATCACATCCAGTTCACCATGGAAATAGAACAGGATGGTAAATTGTCATTTTGGACGTCATGGTGAATAGGAAGGAGGATGGCACACTAGGTCACAAAGTATACCGGAAACCGACTCACACTGACCGCTACCTTCACAAGAAATCTAACCACCATCCGAGACAAAAGCGCTCCATGATTAAAACCCTAGTAGACGGAGCTACACGCATACGTGAACCGCAATACCTACACCAAGAATTTCAGCACTTAGACAAAGCACCCCAAGAGAATGGCTACTCAAAGCGTGAAATCAGAAGAGCACTGCACCCTAAGAGAAGTTTCATCAATACACAAACAGCTGCAAGCGGTAGAAAGGTCAAGGCTTTCCACCCGTACATTAAATCAGTCACTGACCGAACCGGCAAATTACTCAGACGCCACAACATTGACACCGTTTTCAAGCCCACTAAACAGATCTGCAATACACTCCATCCAGTTAAAGTTTCTAGAAATTCATTATACACAGCGGGAGTATACAGAATACCGTGTTCATGCGGTAAAGTATATATTGGAACCACACAACGAAGCATAAAAACTCGCATTAACGAACATAGAAGATATTGTCGTCTGGGTTAAACAGAAAATCGGCAATTGCAGAACATGCCATACTCGAAGAAGGAGAACATATCATTCAGTATGAAAACATAGATATCCTGGCATGAACCTGTCATTACCATTCACGTTTATATTGCGAAGCCATTGAAGTACAGAAGCATAAAAACAACTTCAACCGTAAGGTGGAAGGTCTAAAACTAAACAGAATATGGCAAACAGAACTAACAAAAGTCAAAATCAAACATTTCACCCAAACCAATCAGACGCCAGCAGAACGCAGCAGTCCATCTACCCAAGTCCAGCCCACCGCCAACCCGAACCAATCACTGCAGACCTCCCGCCAGCCGCTGGTATAAATACTGCAGTCCAGTGTGCAGTGTAGTCTGCTGGGACCCGTGCTCTTCAATATCTTTGTCAATGATATCCCGAAAACCACAGGCACACAATTGTCCATATATGCAGATGACACAGCCATTTCTGCATAGTCCTGGAAACCAGGGATGATTGTGCAGAAGCTACAAAACTCTTTAACAGCTCTAGAGCCGTGGCTGACCAAATGGAGAATTAAAGTAAACTCAGCCAAATCACAAGCGGCACTCTTCTCCAGGAGAACTAAACACCATCCCCCTAAAACTATTTAACGATACCATAAGCTGGATAAACAAAGCCAAGTATCTAGAGGTAACACTGGACTCTTAAACTCATATTTACAGAACACGCGGCTGAAGTCAGACTAGAGTAAACCAACAATTAGGCGCCTTATATCCTATTCTAAACCGCAAAAGCTCAGTGAGCCAACATATGGGACTGACACTTTACAAAGGCCTAATTAGGCCAGTCATGACATATTCCGCGCCAGCGTGGGGTAGCTGCACCCAGACGCACATCAAAAGTCTTCAAGTGTTACAAAACAAAGCCCTCAAAACCATTGCGAAGGAACCAAGAGCAGTCCCATTGGACCTACTTTACGAAGACACCAAAATGCATACTATAGAAGAATTTATCAAGAAGCTCGCCGCTGACATGTACAAACAAGCCCAAAGCAAGCATAACTCTACCATCCGCGACCTAGGTCAATATGACGTAACCGCAGACAAACACAAATGACCGCTATCGCTGTTCGACAGCAAAATCCCCTTAAATCGCCATTCCACTGATGACAACACAGCCATCCTTGAGTATCTCAACAACTTAGTACCACCTTGAGACCATATATCCAACAGATGCCCTGAAGACCCCGGGAGGATGACCTTCCCCTCCCGGTGAGGAACGGGGTGAGAGGGCAGCCCCAAACCTATGGCGACCTTGGCACCCACCGAGCACGAGCGGCATGTATAGAAGAGGATCCAAACTCTTAGCACACTGCCTTCTAGAACAGTAGTTCCTGTAGCTCCAGCAGCACCATTATAAAGGTTGCCTGGCAGTAACAGTAAGAAAAGAAAAAAATAATAATGAATTTAAAAAAATGAATGAATAAATAAATAAAAAAGATAAAATTAAGTAATAAAAAGGAAAACAAATACATTTATTATAATAAAGCCATATATATTTATGTGTAAATAAGATCCCCACCCCTTTCCTCTTGTACATACCATTTCCTAGCCCCCTTTCTTACAGGATCAAAAGCAGCACGCTGAAGAAGACGAACACCCTCGGCTCCCTCTCCGGCCGAAGCCACAATAAAACTACGTATCTTAATACAATACATAGCATGATACCTAGCACTCACAATCCTCTTAGCACGAGCATGACTATCACTACTAACCATAGGTTCCTGGTCTGGGCTATGCCAAAACCAGTAGCTAACCTCCACTCTTCCTGCATACTCTCTTGTATGTAGGCGCCTTTTTAGAAATTACCAACTAACATTCGGTTTGCTTCGGCAATACCGGACACCACCTTACCTTAGATTTTTACCTTCCATCACCGTAGCGTAACTAGTGCATGGTAGGGGAAACGATGTAGTTCCCTTTCGGATGATCGTCACCAGGTGTGGCGGAGGCGGGATCGCACCAAAGGAGGAAGAAAGAAAAACATCACAGTCGCTGTCGAAATTTCTTCCAGACCACTTGGACCTCGCCATTGCCACTGAAGATGTCTGCCGTAGTCGCAGACGAAACGACTGGGAAGAAGGAGCCCAGTAGACCACGGCCCACAAGCCCGGATAATACTTCATTTAATATCTAATATGAGTTTTCTCGACAGTAAGGCTGCCCTTAAATTGTAAGTAACTAGATTTCATCTAAGTTATTCCTGGAACTGCTTACAAAAGTTGTGAAACTAGCAAAATATAATAAAGTAAAACTTGGATGGGAGCCAGGGCATAAAGGGGTAATACGCAATGCAAAAACAGACATCCTATCGAAAAAAGGGTCTGTTCAAAAGTTGATTGGCATTGAGCCTGCATTTGGTATTCTTTTAACCACTTTACGAGAAACCATCTCAGAGTGGGTAGAGCATAACCACCAGTAGCAATAGGTTAAAGAGGAAGGATAGACATAGTAAGAGAATGTTGAGACCAACCCATTTCCTTACAATAGAAGCCTTAAATCTCAGGACACAAATAAGACTAATAACAGGCCTCCTTATGTCACTGTATACTAAGAAATCACCTGCATACGATGAATATTTTGAAGGAGTATCTAATTTGAAGGCTTTGTGATGAGGAGGAAACAGTCGCTCAAATAATACTTGACTGCGAAGCGCTTGCTAGACGCAGACATGAATATTTGGGGTTAATAATTATTAACCCAATGGAATATCTCCTGAGATAAAACCTAGTTAATAGCCTGTTATTCCTTCTAAATGGCGCTAGTCTGTTCAACCAGAAGTAATAAAGATGGGTGGTAACACAATAGACCTTCGGGCTCCAGTATTATGGTAAATAATTACATTGATTTTTATTTATATGCACTCTTTAACTACTATGGTTCTTAGCGTCCCATTCTATACTGGGTGCGAAAGACCGGAAATTTTGCTCAAATACCTATTTATCGGGCTTGAGGTTCTTTTATGTGCCGTAAATATACTACACGGGTCCACCGGCTTTATTCGCTTCCGAAGGAAACCATGCTAAGGTTTATTACGCCCGGAAAAAAACCATCGCCCTCCACCGGGTTTGAACCCGCGACCTGGGAACTAAAGGCTAAGCATGGTACCCCTAGATCACGAAGGACGACTGTTTAGTGTTAGGGTAAGAATTCCTACTCTATCTTTATGCTAAACTAATCTAATTGTATATACAATAACAGATAACACTATAGCATGTGGAAGGGGATAAAACTGTATAAAAGCAGTGTGATGTAATAAAACAGTCCTCCCCTATAATACTCATATTATTTACTTTGCCTTGCAGTCTTGCCGGAATAGGAATAAAACAAGTTCGTCGCAAAGTTGGTGTTCAGAGTTGATGCAAAAATTAAAACGAGTTTTATTTATGGACGCTCTTTAACTACTATGGTTCTTAGCGTCCCATTCTACGTATTTTGGGCGTGAAAGACTGGAAAATTTTTCTCAGAGACTTCTTTATCAGGCTTGAAGTTCTTTTACGTGCCGTAAATCTTCCCTTCCGAATGAAGCCATACTAAGTACTTTGACGTCAGAAAAAATCCATCGCCCTCCGCCAGGTTTAAACCCGTGACCCGGGAACCAGAGTGGATGGCAGCTGAGATGTATGAAGTGTGAGCAAGGAATGCTAAATGTCCATAGTTCAAATTCTGGCTATGGCATTGAGTTTTACAAGTCTGGTTTGCCCATCCATTTTTATCCTACATATGATTAGAGTGAATAAGAGCTATTTATACAAGTTCTATGTATAAACTAAGCATAACATAAGGCTAGATGAAATTAAAAAATTACTTGACATAGCATGCTACTTTCGAGGTTTTAATGCTCATAAGTATTTACCTTGGAGGTTTGTTAGATAATATGAGAGAGAAGTTCATCTGGTATTCAGAACCATGGTAGCTTTATAAAGTTTAATTGGACTTAAAAAATTTCAGTGCCACAACCCACATGTGCATTGTCATCCCTTCATCTGATACATTTAATAATATTCCGATAAAACTTTAGAGCGATCTCAAATTCTCAAGATACCATACTTTAAAGGCGACTTACATCTGACCAGTATTTTTATTTCCGGGTTTAATAGTTAACCAATGTTAGGTTAATGGAATTAATTCTTCTTCCACACAAGCCGTGTGTTGGACAGGGTTGGAAAGGTAGAATCAAGCGACTGAAAAATCCCGGCTATGGCATTGAATTTTTTCAGTCGCTTGATTCTACCTTTCCAATGTTAGGTTAATTTATATTTTTATAATTTTTCTTTCATTGATAGTTTTTGTAGGAACTTTGCCTGACTGATTCATATGCTTTAATATTTTTAAACTGAAACACAGCGATAAGCTAAAGCCTCCCTTTGGAAAGTGTGATTCTCGCAGAGAAATAATAAGTTAGGGAAGCAACAGGACAAACTAGAAGTACATCATCACTCAGTCCAGTTTTCTGTTTTATTATAAACAGCTTCCATTTAAAAGAATCATTGGACAAAATGTTACAGGAAATTGGCTGCCCAAGAACTGGTGTTAATTGCAATAGGTAAAATTGCTTAAAAGCATGGTACACACAATATACATTAATTATAACTAATCCTTCCTCTAGAGTGTAACCAGCTTACTATTTCTCATCACTCCATGTAAAATCAAGAGCACCCTAGTCCAAAGCGCTGGAGCAATAATGTTACCCATGGCCAAGCTTTGAAAGTTTCGTTGCTCAAGCATATATTATTTGGGACGGTATTATTTGTCACATTATTTGTGTATGTGTGTTTACTCAACGTGTTGAAGCCATCTTGTGACGTGATTCATTTGTTAGGTTTGTTAGCTCCATCTGGTGTTAGCAATTTGCGGCAGTATTAGTTTTTGTTTGAAAGAGTGCTACTGTTATTTTATTTAATTTTGGTTCTCTGTCCTCCGGCTAGCTATTATCCTTTTGGTCAAGCACTTCTCTTTATACAGGTTGTGTAAACGGAAGGGAGTCTCTTATCCAAAAATAACACTGATGAAAGAATTTGTTTTACATTTTTATTGTCGAACACATTTACTATCACATTTACACATTGATCTTGACACTCGCCAAACTGAAACTGTTATAATAACTTCATTATTGATATTTCTTAATTCGCGTACTTCAACTTTTGTATAATTAACTTTATCACACTTGAGATTTTTCATAACTCTGTTACGCGTAACCTGCAAATTGATATCCGACGTGTGCCGTACAAATACTTTCGACGAACTGACTGACTGAAGGCGACGTGTACTTTACAAATATTTTCGATGAACTGAAGGGGTCTTTACCTCTGACTTGGCTTTTTATACTCATACACCCGGATATGCCTAAAGATTGTAACTGAGCTGCAATTGGCTAATAAAACGCGCCAACATTAGCGTCTATTTTTATATCCAATGAAAATTATGAATACATATGCTCTAGGGAAACGTTCCAGAAGATTCTAAAAGAAAAACGCGCCAACATTACGTAACTTCCTCGTTTCCAATAATGATAAACAGCTCACCCCCTCGCTGCATTATTGCACGCTATTATTGTCAGTTTCAGTAAGGCAGTATAAACTTACTTCCCAACAATAATTACAATCAACAAACATCTCAAATCAATGTCACATAAAAATGCATATTCATATTACAATCATTATTTACATTTAAGTAATTTGTGATACAAATTACTGCATCATATTGAAACAATTACTCCAACCTTGAAACTTGTCTCACAAGTCAACTGATAACTTCTTATGTAAAACAGCTCATAAATAAGATTATCATCATCATTACTCACTTAGCCAAGATCTAGTAGCGGAACGAATACACTTAAGTACTGGTAGACATCCTTGCCATCTTACCATTAATTATTATCAAAGTAGGTCAACTCAGAGTAAATGTAACACAATAGCTGGTCTAACCAGACTGAAATATTTTGACAGGTGGACTGTCAATTAGATATAGGACTTCGTAACTGCTTATGTAATAAAAGAAGCTCAAATAGAATGCAACAAAAATCTGAAGTGACTAGAATAGATTAATCCCAGCAGCTGACCGGTGACTAGAGTTATTTACAGATATCTACTTAAGTGCCCAGGTCAATTAAGATGCGAAACAATTTATCTGGCTTAGGAAAGTCCTTACTAATCAAGACACAATTAGGTACAATTTAAGCAGAACAGTTTAGCTCAGTGCGCCAGGAGAAACAAAGTGTAAAGCAAAACTAAACTGGCTTAAATACTTATGTACACGCACAAACTGAGATTTTTATTACTTTCGCTTCATTTTCTAAACTAGAACTCGAACATGTTTCGGAGACTGGATGAAATAATTTAAATTCACAAGCTGCTCGGTGATTAGATATGCCTAATTTATACAAATTTATTTAAACCAAATGGGCAAACCCAAATATCATGCAAGGCAAAAGTAACCCTACTCGCATGCATTAATCTTGCAAATGGTTTTGTAAATGAGGCTTTATTCTACACAATGATTTAGTTTAATAGTCCAAATTGAATATCACATAAAACTATCTCGGGTACATTAATTTTACAAGAATATGTCTGATGTTTAACTAATTCTTCCGAAATGGAAACCTGAACAACACATAAAAATGTAAAACCAGTATGCAAACCCTATATACAATCACTCTCATGTATGTTAAACTATCATGTACAGCAACAGCGAGCAAAATGCGCCACTGCACGAGGTTTAACTAAGTGTAGAACTATAGGGCAGAAAACAAAATGTTGCTTAGGCCAGTCACATAAATCCTCCTCAAAATATGCACACAGCAATCGGCAGTAGGATAAAATCACATTTCACTCAGAAATGCGAAATTAATACATGCGCTTACCCTACAACCCACACGACGCCAAAGCCCAGACCTGAAACACTGTAGCAAAAAAAGTCAAATCAATTTGATGATTAGGGCTGCGACATTAGAGCTGCTACGTGGAGGAAAGCCTGCAGAATAGGAAGGTAGGTGTTTAGTGATAAAGGGCTGACATTGACCGCGCGCAGTATAGTCTATGCAAGAAGTATTAGGCATGTCTCGCGAACATTTACTTTATTTATGAAATATTATTTATAGGTAACGTATACAGCTGACTCATATAACTGAAATATGTTTATTAAATCATCAATGCAAAACGCTACGTCACAATGTGCACATGGATAAGATTCTATGTCATTTTATTGCAATGAATTGTAGGTACAACCTGCAGCTTTGTATCCTGTAGTTTACACAGCGAAATATCGGCAGAAATAAATGCCGCGCATAACTCTTCATTAAACGTTTGAGTTGATGGAGGTGACTTGCTGTAGCAGTTTATCCTCACATATTGCAATACAATGTTTGTATGTTTTTGTGTTGACATGCCTTCGCACATTGCTCGGCCTACAATGCGCAATAGCAATTGTGCAATTGCACGGTTTGTAATAAAGATTTTCATTAATAATAGAGAAAACATTTTCCCATACTCCAATATATAGTTTTGCAACGTTGTAGACTTCCGTACCCCTACCTTTAGCATTTCGTCTACGTGAACACAGTGTGACAATACACCTGACTCAACTGTACAGGTAACCCTCTCGTTGTAAACAGCCGAGTAGAGGGCGCCTCTAAACAAACGTAACGACTCTGATGTCGCAGCCCTATTGATGGCCCTTACATTTAGTTCAAGAGAACATTTCCCTATTTATGGCCCTTACATTTAGTTCAAGAGAACATTTTCCTAGTAGTTACCTCGCCTCCTCTGATTCATATGTTTCTCCTCCACCCTCTCACACGATTCCACTAACTCACAGCATCTACAGCTTACCCAATCACCATAATGTTAGACTTGGCATTAAATTTAATAAACCTTTATTAATTAATAATCTTCGTCTTCCCATCAATAGGTAATTATCCCATGCAGGATTAGTATTAAACCAATAAATTTAAACTATTTTTAAATACGCCAGAGGGTCATCTAGGCCTCACCAAAATGCAGGTCAAACACACCAACGGTACAGTGACTGTATTAGAGTCAGTGTCGACAAGTGGTGTGTCTATTATTATTATTATTATTATTATTATTATTATTATTATTATTATTATTATTATTATTATTGGTCGAGTTCACATAGTATTTATCCGCCATATTATTGCTATTTGTGCACATGTTCCCATATGCCAGAACAGGTGTGACCAATATAATCACATTTCTCTGTTTATTTAATCGCAATAGCGATATAGCAATAAAAGAGACTTACGTAACCTTATTCAATGTTTAAACATGCCTGGTTTTGCACATTAAAAATTAGCTGTAAATAGTGCAATACAGCTACTAAGTGCTATTCCCGTAAATTTCCTTGTTGAAATGTGCTTTTCCTAAGAGCATACCAAGTAGAAAGTGTTTAAAATATATCAGCATAACGGTAACTTCTTTTGCAGTAATTAACCAACGTTGTGTCTTCCGCCAGCCGTGATTACAATACACGTCTCTAGTTCCACTGGACATGGGTACAAATCCGGCAAACCACTTTGGGCTTTTGTGTATAAAAATCCTTACCATGGCTTCCCTCTTTCTCTACTTCTACCTTTTTCTTCCTCCATCCTAGGCGTAACGTAACCAACAAACCTAACCATGTAACAAGACGTCACTCCACGTAACATAGCCACGTAACATCAGCACGTTACCACGTAACAAGACGTAACACCGCGTAGCATAACTGCGTAACGAGACGTCACACTACGTAAGATAAGCACGCAACCACGTGAAAATGCGTAACACCGCGTAACATAACCACGTAAGACGTAACGTAAGCAACAAACGTAACCACGTAACAAAACGAAACGCCACGTAACACAACGTAACATAAGCACGTAACCACGTGACAAGACGTAACACCGCGTAACATAACGACGTAACAATACGTAACGTAACCAACAAGCGTAACCACGTAACATAGCCACGTAACACAACGTAACATAAGCAAGTAATCACGTGACAAGACGTAACACCGCGTAGCATAACCACGTAACAAGACGTCGCACTACGTAACATAAGCACGTAACCACGTGACAAGACGTAACAGAGCGTAACATAGCCACGTAATAATACGTCACACTACGTAAAATAAGCACGTAATCACGTGACAAGACGTAACCAGCGTAACAAACATGTAACCACGTATCATAAGCACGTAACCACGTAACAATACGTAGCAACCATGTAATCACGTATCATAACCACGTAACATGACTTAACACCTTGTGACATGACGTAACCAGAGACGTAACAAGACGTAACACCGTCACGTACTGATGAACTATGCTTTATGTATTCTGTATTAGCCAAATTCGTTGATAAGAATGCGCTACGGGTGACCAAATACAAGCAACTTCAAAATAAATATGACTTCAGCTGTGATTCTTATCCAACTACACTTTCTCAAATATCTAAATTTGAGAAGCTTAACAGGATGTCTTCGGCCTGGATGAGAACATTGAAGTGTATCCAATAAAGGTCGCTGAGACTGAACTACCTGAACACCGTGACCTACTACTATTGAATGACAGTGGTGGGAGACATCACTACGTTTGTATAAACAATTTTGAAAAACTTATTCGGCGTCAGAAAACTAAGCATAAATAACGTGCTTATACCAGTAAGCGTTGTGTTACACATTTTGATGATTTAAAAATTTTGAAAGGATGTTGAAATTACCTCACGTCATCTATGCAGACTTTGAAAGCATTCTCGCACCATGTCATACATGTATACCCAATTCTGAAACTTCATATACAACCCCTTATCAGCAGCATGTACCCATGAGTTTCTGTGTTTACGTTAAAAAGTCATCCGACGTTGAACATCTGGAAACTGGTCTTCCTAAGCATCCTTGTGTATATCGTAGTGTTGATGCTGCTCAGACGTTTATGGAATACCTGTCGTTCCTTGCAAAGGAAATTAATAATATATACAAATCTGCTATGCCTCTGAAACTTACAGATCAACAGCAGATGGATTTCAACTCCTCTACAGTATGCACTTGTGTGGAAAAACCTTTACTGAAGAGAACTAAAAAGTACGAGACCATGATCACATCAGTGGTTAATATCGTGGAAGTCTACATAATGAATGTAGTTTAGCCTGCAAAACACCTAAATATATTCCAGTCTTCATGCACAACCTCAGTGGGTATGACTCGCACTTCATTATTAAGGAGCTGGGATGCACAAGTGAGCGGGTGGAAGTATTTCCTAGCTCTGAAGAAAGATATATATCATTCTCCAGGGATGTAGGAGATATAAAGCTTCGGTGTGTGAATAGCTTTCGGTTTCTCAGTAGCTCTGAAGAAAGATATATATCATTCTCCAGGGATGTAGGAGATATAAAGCTTCGGTTTGTGAATAGCTTTCGGTTTCTCAGTACAAGCATGGATAAGCTGGTGAAAAATCTAACATCGTACCCTGAAACACTTCGGAGAAGACAAGTTGAAGTTGCTGACTCCTAAAGGAGTATTTCCCTATGATTACGTCATGTGATGGGATGTTTTGAACGAAACCTGCTTGCTTCCTAAGGACTCCTTCTACAATAGATTAAATGAAGAAGAAATTATTGATGCTGACTACGATCATTCTAGAAATGTATGGGAGCTGTTTAATGTAATAAACCTGGGTGAGTACAACGACCTCTACTTAACCTCTGATGTACTTCTTCTAGCTGATGTCTTTGAAACATTTAGAGATCAAAATCTTAAAACACACAAAGTGATCCTGCTAATTATTTCACCTCTCCAGGACTTACATGGGACGCCATGTTGCTGTATACTGGAATTCAGCTGAAATTGTTACGGGATTATGACCAATTACTCATGGTGGAATCCGGCATAAGAGGAGGTTTATGTCAAGTTTCCCACCGGTATATCGAAGCAAACAACGCCTACATGGAGAAGTATGATCCGTCGATACCAAGCCAATTTATTATATATGAGGACACCAATAATCAATATGGTTGGACCATGTGCCACGCCCTCCCTTATGGTGGATTTGAGTGGATGTCATCTGTAAAAATCGACTTAGAAGGACTACAAGAAGATGATCCTCATGGATACATATTAAAAGTTGACATCGTGTATCCTGAGGAACTTCACGATCTACACAATGATCTACCTTTCCTGCTCAAGTGTATGAAGCCTAAGGACTCGACTACAAAGAAACCGCTACCCCATCCTGGACCTCAAACGAAGTATGTAGCACATCACATGACTTTGAAGCGGGCTCTTAATCATGGACTACAGCTAACAAACATCAATCGTGTGCTACAATTCCGACAGTCACGGTGGTTAAAACCTTATGTGGAATTTAACAACAGACTACAACAGGCTGCAAATGATTTTGAGAACGATCTCTATAAACTGTTCAACAATGTTCGGAAAAACTATGGAGAATCTGCGTAATCGTATGGATATATGGTTGGGGACTAACGAGAAGACTCTGGAAAAGTTAATTGCCAAACCTACGTTTATCGATCGAACGATATATACTACCAACCTAGCTGCTGTGCATATGGCATCCCAACAGCTTGTGTTCAGCAGGCCTATATACGCTGGTATGAGTGTGTTGGACATCTCCAAGACATTAATCTACCACTATCACTGTGATGTGTTGTTACCGTATTATGGAGCTGAAAACCTGAAGCTTATGTATATGGACACTGATTCATTCATTCATCGAGTGAGAATTGAAGATGTGTACCAGGACAAGCTACCTTGAGCACCTAGGTACAGCTGATTACCCTGTCAACCATATATGCCACTCTACACAGAACAAGAAGGTGCTTGGAAAATTTAAAGATGAGGCTAATGGTAAAATCATCCAGCGCTTTGTCGGACTACGACCTAAGTTGCATGCACTAGATATCCACGGCTCAATGATAAAAAAGATTAAATGTATAAAATGTGGTGCTATTAAGCAGTACGTCACACTCGAGAGCTATACTGTCTTAAAACCAGAGGAATAATAAGAACAACCATGAATCTGATCCCGTCACGACAGCACGCTCTTGCCACAGTGCAAGTGAATATAATTGCATTGACTCCATACGACGATAAAAGAGTTATTGCCGAGGATGGTATAACGACATTTGCATATGGGGATTACAGCATTACAGAGTGCTTAAGAGAATGTAAGTTGAAGATGAAGATTTTCTCCGCTAGTCTACAATTTTAAAAAATGGAAGTTTACTCATGTGCGGTGTATGCAGCTAGCAGACACCTGGTGAAGAAAGAAGAATAAGAGGATGGAAGGGAAGGCGTTAACCCTGCCATTAGGAGCATTAACCCTACCATTAGGAGCAATCCTAGTGCTGGTCTCAAGCCTAGTTAAAGGGGAGTTGAGTTTTTTTATGGATGCTCTTTAACTACTATGGTCCTTAGCGTCCCATTCTATATTGGGCGTGAAAGATCGGTAATTTTGCTCAGAGGCCTCTTTATCAGGCTTGAGGTTCTTTTACATGTCGTAAATCTACGACACGGGGCCACCGGCTTTACTTCCTTTCCGAAGGAAGCCATGCTATGGATTTTACGCCCAAAAAATTCCATCGCCCTCCGCCGGGTTTGAACCCGCGACCTTGGGAATTAAAGGGGAGAGACGGCTACAACGAACTAAAATAAAACTTGATGTAAAACCTTTCAATTAAGACTCTCAAATACTAAAACCTGAATAAAACACCGCAATTTCACTAAAAGAAACTGGTTACGTGACGATGTTACGTCTTGTTACGTTTCTGGTTACGTCATGTCACAAGGTGTTAAGTCATGTTACGTGGTTATGATACGTGATTACATGGCTGCTACGTGTTGCTACGTGATTACGTGCTTATGATACCTGGTTACATGGTTGTTACGCTGGTTACGTCTTGTCACGTGGTTACGTGCTTATGTTACGTAGTGTAACGTCTTGTTACGTGGCTATGTTACGCTTTTTTGCGCATTGTCACGTGGTTACGTAGTCATGCTACGCGGTGTTACGTCTTGTCACGTGGTAACGTGCTTATGTTACGTTGAGTTACGTGGCTATGTTATGTGGTGTTTTGTCTTGTTACGTGGTTACGTTTGTTGCGTACGTTACGCAGTGTTACGTCTTGTTGCGTGCTTACATTTGCTGGTTACGTTACGTCTTGTTACGTGGTTATGTTACGTGGAGTTACGTAGTGTTACGTTGGTTAGTTTAGACGATGATAGGATTGAATGTCAAGTTAAGGATAGGTTACGGCGTTCGTGTGGGTTTACTTTAGAATACTTTTATATACCTTCACTGTAAACCAATATGCAGTTTATCCCTCTCCGTCTCGCACACTAACTGTTTAACATATAACAAGTATGTAAGATTTAGAAAAAAAGTATATAAAAGTGTTGTAACGTCGGATGAGAAATGTTTATAATCTAGTTACTCTCTGTATTGCCGTGAATACCTGTGACGCTATATGAATTACCTGTTAAAATGACTTAAATACCCTACATTCTACCCGAATCATATGAAAATTACATTAAATAGCTCTGGTATGAATCGCTGCTCTGAAATACAATGAACACTTGAGATACTAACCGGTTTACCCTACATATACACTTAATTACATTAATCAATCAAAATACACGCGGCGGAGTACTGCGATCGAGGGTCTGCGTGCAATCCTTAGAGGCCCGATGCCGGGACGTTAGATTGATTGACACAGATAGTTTAGAACTTTAGCGCCGGGAGGGGGGACTTCGCCCTCAGTGTCGAGAAAATACCTCCAAAGGGGTCAAAACATTTGTAAACTTTAATTGACGGTGTCTTTGGAGCCTAAACCTCTTCCTCCTTTAACTCTGTCTATCCTAGCATCTCTTCAGGTTTCCCCTATCTCTTCCGTATAAAGTATATCCCTCCCTCCTTCAGCATCTATCTAGCCTAGCATCTCTCCTTGGTTTTCTCCTCACCTGTATAAACCAACATTCCCCTCCTTCTGTATCTGTCTAGCTTATCATCTCTCGACGTTTCCCATATATTCCCCATATAAACGCATACTGTACCCCTCAACCCCTGTCTGAAATAGCACCTCTCCTCGTATTCCCCACCTTCCTCATATAAAGCACATTGCCCTTCTTCAACTCTCTCCTAGCATAGGATCTCTCTCCGTTTCTCCCCATATATTCCCCCACATAAACATATATCCTACTCCGCAACCTCGTATAACCTACTACCTCTCCTCGTATTCGCTACCTCTATCATATAAAGGGCGTTCCCCTCCTTCAGACCTGCTCTACCTTGGATCTCTCCTAATTTTCCCTATCTCTCCCATATAAACGCAATTTCCTCCTTGAACGTTCCTCCAACCTAGCTACTCCCATCGCTTTCCTAGTCTCTCCATATAAATGCATACTCTGCCATTCAAACCCTCCTAGCCTAACACCTCCCCTGGGTTTGCCAACTTTCCCATATAAGGTCAGATTCTATCCTTCAAGCTCTGTCTAGTCTAGCATCTCTCCTCGTATTCCCTATCTCTTCCGTATAAAGCATATCCCTCCCTCCTTCAGCATCTGTCTAGCGTAGCATCTCTCCTTGGTTTCCTACCTCACCTGTATAAACCCCCATTCACCTTCTTCAGTATCTGTCTAGTCTAGCATCTCTCCCCGTTTCCCATATATTCCGCATATAAACGCATACTGTTCTCCTCAACCTCTGTCTAGACTAGCACCTCTCCTCGTATTCCCCTACCTCTCTCATATAAAGCGCATTGCTCCTCCCTCAGCCCCTGCTCTACCACGGATCTCTACTAGTATTCCCTATATGTTCCATATAAACGCATTTTCCTCCTTGAAGATTCACTCAATCTAACATCTACCTTCGTTTTCCTCGTCTCACCATATAAACGCATACTCTACCATTCAAACCATCTTAGCCTAATACCTCTCCTCGGTTTGCTATCTCTCCCATATAAAGTAATATTCTACCCTTCAAGCCCTGTCTAGTATAGCATCTTTCCTCGTATTCCCTATCTCTCTCGTATAAAGCGTATTCCTCCCTCCTTCAGCATCTGTCTAGCCTAGCATCAGCCCTGGTATTCCTTATCTCTCCCATATAAACGCATTTTCCTGCTTGAACCGCCGCATCTATCCTCGTTTTCCCTATCGTTTCCCATATAAACGCAAAAGGTGAGCCAGCCTCCCCTATAATATGCTACTATCATGATTATACATTTTTATGTAACATTCTCAACAAATCTGTAATAACAGAATTATTTAGATTTCTTCTTTGAGCCCCACTGGACCCTGCCCCCTTTGGGGAAAATAATTAATATGCCATATAGCCTATTCCATAAGTGGAACCTAAGGCATGCCGATTTCCTAGTTTCACAACAATCAGTTCGGCCTTTCTTGCGTGTAAACGTAACATACACATAAACAAAAATTTAAAATGCTACCTTTTGCATTAGGGTGGCTCATTATATCCGTTAACATAAATTAATGAACCAAAATTGAAAATTACGGGAAAACGTATCGACTCTTTAGTTTTATTATGTGGTTAGATTTGTAAATAAATTTCGATAACTTCACAACGGGCGGCATCTATTGCCAAAAAATGGGAATGAGAAGAAGAAGAAGAAGAAGAAGAAAACAGCTAAAAAAACAAGATTTATATGCCAATTTCATGAGTAACTCTGGTATTTATAAACAAGTAAAGCATGAGCAAGTTGCTTTGTATATTTCATTTATGCATCCGCATATTATACCGCGTGAGCCTTCTCATCCTGCGGATTGATAACTAGGCAACCCTGCATTTTACAGGCGATGCGAAATGCAGGTGCTGACACCGCATTCACCAGCCCGCTGATTAGGGCTAAGGTGGTGATCGTTGTTAAGGTGCTCTTGTAGCGCAATGGTTAACATGCTGGAAAGTCATAGTGAAGGCCCGAAGTACAAATCACGCCGGCGAGTAAATGAGTTCTTTATTAATTTCTTGCATTTATTTGTGATGTTGATTAAAGCATATTCCAACAAGTAACAACTTGTGTTTTAATGAAATTCACATAGTTAAACTAATTAAGTGAAACGACACTTCCATGTTAAACTATCACAGTTCTCGTTAAATTTACTAAACACAAAAAGTACCTTCAAGTGGCAGTACTTCAAACTGGGACCTTCATTAGTAAATAGGGCGCTAATAACCAATGTAGTTGAGCGCCCTTAAGCTCCACCTCATCATCATCATTCATTAGTAAAGGCCAACGCGAACACTGTTGCTCTATGAGTGCAAGTCACTCCACCAATAGCGTTGCAAAGCAGTCATTTCGGCCGAAATTGACACGACGCGAAGCAGTGGACAGCGTTTAGGTATACTCTGTACAACGCCGGGACTGCGTAACTTCTCAATCCGCAGGTTGAGAAGACTCGCACAGTATTTGGTGCACGACTTCGTTTTATTTCAACCCATAGATAAGTGGACCCTCGGTTTTGTGTCTAAAATGAGAACGTATAGTAATTGTGTGTCATTTGTATACATCACGATATTATATTCCCTATAATTCTCCTTTCTCGAGCACATTCACATAATTTATGATGTTGATAGCTTGTAAGTAAAAAAGTAACGATAAGATGCTTCGTTACTGACAAAGCATTCATAGAGACATAGCATATGTTCTAGTTCTAGAAGGCTTTGAAGCTGCGAAGAAGTCTGCAAATGTACATTTGAGTTATATACTATATTTGAATCACCCTAAATTAAAAGCTAGGCCTCCGTTTCATACATAGCGCTTTTGCTTAAGTTAGCAAGAACATGGCGGATGGCAGGGTCTTAGGGCTTACTTGTCATCACTGTTCTCTAATCCTCTTACAGTCACTGTAACCAATGGCAGCAACTAAGAACAGAATGCCAAACTTCGCACCGCAAATTCAAATCCAATAATCGCATCCCGCCGCACAAAAACACAGCAGTTAGGCTGTATTATTTGTCAAGATTATCTTCAGATAATCATAACTTGCTGCTCCATAGAGCAATACGATCTGAAGCCCACTTGGGCACGTTTTACTATGTACCGACATTGTGCATTCCATGTACTATTCAATCGATTACTGATAATTTGCTCCATTGTTATGGATAATATGCTAGTTAGAAATATCAGCCTGAGGTATTAGGTATTTGTCTGGGTAGTATATTCTTTTCTAATGGTGAAATGATTGTAAATGTTTTCTTTTGATGAAGACTGGTGATTATGTGACAAACTCTCCTGTTTTCAGATTCTTAGCAAAAATATATTAAGCTCTTCTTGCATGCTATTTTGGCATCACATTCTGAGATAATTCTTCATGCAGATATTTATTTGCTTATTCATGGAATCTGGGCAGTAGTCAAAGAAATCAGAAGTATATATTTCTTAATTAATGGCTTAATATTAAATGTTTCTGAACTATTTAAAGACAGCTTCAAGACTAATAATACTGCTTTCGCAATTAGTTTCTTATGTATCTTTTTGGGCTTAATAAGAAACTAAGGTAAACAAAGCAATTTATTAAACAAAGAAATTATATTTTCATTTCGGTTAAAATCAGAGATTCCTTTGCTTGGAAAGAACAATAAATTACAAAAATTCCAAAATAATTGTGGACGGGTAACAAATTTGAGCCATATACCTGGTCGGAACGATGATTTAGACCCAACTGTCCCGTATTAAGTTTTGGATTTGAGCCACCTTATAACTTCTAGAGGTGACACTCATAGAAACATTTTATTTTGTTACGTTGGTAGTAGCGTTGGATAACGATTTTCCGCC
Organism: Deroplatys truncata; assembly: GCA_030765065.1. Lineage (NCBI taxonomy): Eukaryota > Metazoa > Arthropoda > Insecta > Mantodea > Mantidae > Deroplatys > Deroplatys truncata. The sequence goes on along the minus strand of CM060990.1, from coordinate 400,717,412 downwards.
ACATTTGTTAACTCCAGACTGCGGACTGGCAGTCTAGTACTATCCAGAGCTGGAATGCTAGACTGGTGTGGAATGTCAATAAAAAGAACTACTCTGGTGTGGTTAAAAACTGCATGCAACATACGGAATGTGAATAAAATTGCGCATCCAACTTATGGAATGTCAAAATTAAGAAACTGGTATGTTCTTGTAACTTATACAGACTTTTTAATAAACCAGACAGCTACATTTATTAGTTTCATGCAATCTTACACATTTTTCAATCAGTTCTTGCTTTTTAATGGTGCACTTTCCTTTTGGGAGAGCATCCGAAATTCCATTAATTTTTAGATAAAATTTCAGACTGAAATACTTGCAGTACATTTACTGTTGTGAGTATATCAGGGTGTCTATGTAAAACAATGAATTGAAATAACTTCGAAATAATTTCCATACATTAGTAGTGTGCGATAATGAAGGTTCAGCCTCTTGTATTAGAGGGGAATGTCACATCCTCTGAAATATAAGTATCTACTAAATAGTCACAGAGATCGACTTGACTGCTCGTATGCTTATCATCACCGTGTCGATTGCAAAACACTCCCCTACTTCATGTGGATTTAGATATGAAAGTCCAAATAAATGTCGAAGCCACTTACCATCTGAAGAGTTTCAGTCTTTGTACACAGACGTCAATCCTAGGCATTGTAGCTTATGCCACCAAGCTTCTCCTAGGTGGAATCGACAACCAAGAACTACATCTTTACACCACACTGATTTGATAACTTGATGAATAGCAGTTTCGTAGTCAGCAATCACTTTTACAGGCTTAAATGTAAAACATAAGTTCTTTGCACTTACATATCAGTGAATTAAAAGGCAACATGTATGGCTCTTTCCTTTTGTTCGTTAGCAGACAGAACACAAGTGGAACATAATGTCCGCTGATTAGATAATGCAAAATAAAGAGCTATGTGAAGAATTTCGTATAAAAATTACAAATACCATCAACATAGGGAGTCTGCTTCGCAGATCACTTTCAACCTACTTTCACATGGTACTGCTTTCTGAAGCATTAATTAATATAAATGGTTCATTCTGACTAGAAACTGGTTTCAATCAATGCCACCTAGGAATAAGGCCGCAATGCTGAAGTATGTTTGGCTACTGACGTCACAGTTAGGAGTTCTTCGATGTGTGCTGGTAGTAGATTTGGCATACCTTTAATTTGTATTTTATTAGTGTAGAGGCAATTGGTGACAAAGTATAAAATGCCACGCAAATGCTGTATTGCCGAATGTAAAGGAAGTTATTCTTTGGGGCGGAAAATAAGCGTGTTTAAGTTCCCATTAGGCGAAAACTTAAGAAGGAAATGGATAAAAACTGTTCACCGAGATAATTTCACTCCTACAGAATACACTGTGGTAAGTTTTTTTATAAAAAAATTGTATATCTAGATAAACCATGGACAACTCTCTTTGATTTTACTGATATCGTGTGAAATTGTATTTGGTAATCTTTTGTAGAATGTTTAACATACCTAACCTATACGTACACACGTACAGTAGAATGTTAAATTGTTTTTCACTTTATTTATTGAAACAAGGCTATTCTGAACTTAGAGTGTCGTTATTGAGAATGCTTATAAAAGCAAAAGGAAAGTGAATAAATTACCTTAGGAGTGAGTTTAGAAGTAGATGTGATCTCTCCAATAGCTGGTGCTCACCTACCCGCCCCCTTTTAGGTGTTTTACTTTTATAGGAAAATCGCGTTATGAACACAACAAACGTAACCATTTTTTCGCTAAAGCACATGCAAAATGGGAACTGCCAACCTAAATAAAAAGTGAAATCCGCTAAATATGCGATGCGTTGTTGTTTCTGCGAACATGAATCATTCGAGTTTTAGACGCGCAGATCCCTCGGCTACGCTTTGAGGCTGAGGGCCCTCAATCTCTCGGCTACGACTTGAGGCTGAGTACCTTAGCAGCTTTGGCGGCATTAGTTATTTATATGTTGCCAGCATTGCGTTAGAGTTAGAGTGACATCTGTAGGACATATAAGACATCATTTCCATCGCTGTGGAAGGCACACTAATAGCATAAAGTCGGAAACGAATTTTACTTTTATAGGTTTGTGAAAAGCATTTTCAACCCCACGATATAGAAAGAAATGTATCATTATACGAAAGTAAGACTGTAAAACAACTTACAGCTTCACTAGATTGTCCATGCCTAAAAAAAGGTTACTTTCTTTTTTATCATTCTCCAGGTACCCTAATAAGCACCATTCATTCAAAACATTATTATTAAGTAATAAATGAGGAATCGGTATTAAGTAAGCATGCATTCCTATTTCTCATACCTATCACCAACATACAACATACCATACATAAAGGAACATAGGTATCTACCTTGTAAATTTATAAGTAATGCCATTAACCACAGCATCAGGGGCGGTTTCTTAATAGGGTAGCACGTTTGCGCTACAACCAAAGTCCTGGCTCTCCCTTTAATGTAAATAACGTATACGATTCATGCATTTCGGTTATCATTCTGACATGATCTTGTGGAGTGGACTTTGGCAAGCGTTGTATTGTTTGCAGGTGCCAAGTAGTGCACTCCCGGCTGCAACCCACATTGGTATAATGGTGAAGTATAGGGAAGACGAACGAAGTGAGCGCAGAGGTGTATGGTGGGGAAGTGAGGGGCATAAGCTCCATGTTGTTGGTTAACCTAGTAGTCAGAGAGCATAGAATAGGATGATCAACAGGAGCAACACTTTTCGTTTCGTCCCATACACAGAGCCATCTATTGAATTCACAGTAAAAGTTTACCTCACTTCCGGTCTTCTATCTACTGAACTGCATCTCTGATAATTACGTTGCCTGTATGCCACGTGGTTTGTGCCGTGTTGTGTGTATCGGGTTTTAATTTATGAATCAAAGTGGTTTATTTAGCTAAATACAGGTAAACGTTGCTATAAGGAGAAACAATGAATTCCATTCAGTCTCTTTTAATGCAACCGTTTTCAACGCTAAACTTGGAGGAAAAGAATGAAATTAAACGCATTGGCAGGCCCACACCATACCTAAAAATCACTCAGGTAGTTCAAACAAAAACAAGAAGTTTTAACAGGAATTTTAACAGCGATGTATATGAAAAATATGATTGTATAAGTGGTTGTGATATTAAAAACGCCCTGTTTTGCTTTCCTTGCGTTTTGTTTGGTGGTGAAAATACATGGACAAAGCATGGCGTGAATGATCTGTAGCATCTTCATGAAATGTACATGTGTTATATATTGTGAATTCCCATTTCTTGTTTATTTGCGTAAATTAATCAGCCTATAGTGAGAAATTTATTCCGTATTTATTACTTACAACATTTCAAATTGCAAGGATAATGTTGTGAACCACCAAAGTTCAGAGTCACCAGCCGCCCCTGCACAGCACATTTAAGTAGCTGGTACAGATAACTGTCCTTTCCCATTAAGGGACTTGATGGAATGTGAGCTGCTATAATACAAACGTCTAACTTATCAGCATAATCTGTGATGGATTACTGAGCTTTATACTCTAGGTTAAAGAACACCACGAAGTTTGGTTTAACTGTTGTTGTCAATGAAAGAAGATAAAACGATAAAAGTTTATACGTACAACCATAGTATATAGTCCACTGGAACCTTAGTGCGGTAAATAAAACAGAAAATTACATTAATATTGATTTATATATATATATATATATATATATATATATATAAAACCCAAACCTAACCCGAAACCACAAGGTCCACTATTGCTTCACTGTACTTGTTATAGTGTGTTGGCATATGATTGACTTATAAGGATATTAAAATTAATTAATAACTTGCAGTTAAACATATAGAATATTTTCAAATGAAATCCCAGAATGATAACTTCAAGTAGATGTCTTAGATGAAAGAAAATTGAAAAGATAAAAGTCTTATATGCATACCAAAGCTTATAATTACAGTATCACTAATCACACACATTAACCTAACCTACAGCACTATATTTCTGTGCTTGCTATAGCCTATAGTGTTTTGGCATATGCTCGGCAATAATAATAATAATAATAATAATAATAATAATAATAATAATAATAATAATAATAATAATAGCGGTTAATATATAGAATATCTTTAAATGAGAGTGTAAATTAAATTGGGTATCTTAGATGGAAGAAAATCGAAAAGGTAAAAGTTTTATATGCATAACTGTAGCATTGTAAATACAGTACCGTTATAATTACAGTAACATTGACACACATCCTAACCTAACCTACAGTATTAGCTTTCACCGAGCTTGCTATAGCCTATAGTGTGTTGACCTATGCTTGCCACCCACACATTGTAAGGTTAAATCATTTGCAGTTAACATATAGAATATTTTGAGGTGAAAGTTTACAATAATGAATTAAAGCAGTAACATATTTTCTCTGTGTTTAACAAATGATATGACAAATGAACGGGTAGATATTAAGCCCATCAATTCATTTTGTAAGTGTATGGAATAAAACTGACAGAAAAACAGCAAGCAGGGTTGATATTTGAGCATTATATTGTTAATAAGTTAATTTTCATATGGATATAAATGTTTGAAACATGTGCTTGCTTATTTCTGAAATAATTCTGTTGCTCTGAGCAAGCTGGTTTGCTTTGAATCGTTTGGAAGGGAAGTAAGGCCATTGGTCCCATTTTGTACATTTAAAGCACTAGAAAATCTTCAAGCCTGAAAAAAAGCCTCTGAGCAAAAGTTTACTGACCCTTAATGTCCTAAGTAAAATAGGATGCTAATGACCAAGAGAAGTTAATGAATGCAAATTAGACAATCAAACGTTTTACTGATTTTTATCATATGCATCATTAATTTTTCTTAAATGTCCTTAGTTGTTTGCACCCATATACACTGCTATGAGCTGCAAACAGGATTCATGTTGTTAAAATAATATAGATTTATTCTTCTTATCATTATTATCATGATCATTGTCGTCATTATTATTATCATCGTCGTCATTATCATCGTCATCGTCACCATTATTAGCGGCGGCGGCGGCAGCGGCAGGCAGCAACGAGCGCCGAGGATGCGGACAGGAAAAGCCACCGCGCAGGCGGTTGGTAGTTTTTTGGTTCATCCCTGTATATGATCATTGAAGATGTTCATTAAGATTTGGTACTGGAAGATGAAATGGAGATAATTAAACACACAGGGGAATATAAATACCTGGGAGTAAAGATTATACAAGATGGGAAACAAGAAAAAGATTAAAGGTAAATTCAGGAAAGATGTCACATCTACCTTGAATGGTATATTATGGGATAAACAGGTCTCGAAAGAAACTAAAACTACAAGTTTTAAAACAATAGTTAGAAGTATTATAACCTATGGCTCTAATGTGTGGACACTGAAATATCAGTTAAAAAGAACAATGGAAATGGATTATTGGAGGAGATCTGTTAGGATATCTAAAAGAGAAAAAATTAGAAATGAAATTATAAAAGATGGACAGACGGATGGGTGGATGGCTGGGCGGACGGGCCGGTGGATGGATGGATGGATATTTGCTTTAAATACATAATAAATACATATTTCAATTTACAAACTTCCCAGAGTTGCTGGTTTCCTAGGGCCCATATCCTCCAACACTGTGGTTACCGAGTCAATGGGCCGTATTAACTGAATAACTAAATATTTATTACCATTTATATAAATTTGTTACAATTCAGTACTTAAATACATAAACCTACATACTACTCTTAACATAACCTTTTCTATCTTTCCTTGAGTTGCTGTGCTTCCAAGGGCTCATAGCTCAAACACCGTGGTTATCGAGCTATTGAGACCTTTTTGCTAATTTTCTTTTCGGTATCTACATTTCTTCTTACTCCTTATTCCTATATTTCCTCAGCCATCTCTCTCTAACTAAACCTAAATATTTTCCTACTTCTAATATTTTAGCCTTACATTGACACCCAGCATCTTTCTACCTATAATTTCAATAGGTAAATTGGACCATTTCTTCTTTTGCCATTTTTCCTTGGAATCCTTAGTTCCTTCACATTCTAAAATTAAATGCCAAAAATTATTGTACTTTCTATTACATAAAAAACACACTCCTTGGATCTCACTTTCCCCTAAGCCTTTTAGCATCACCACTCCTGTCCTCGCCCATGCAAGGCGTTCTCGTGCTGATATGTCACATATATAAACATATTTTTCTCTTTCCCACACCGTTTTTAAGTCTGCATATATACACAAAGAAGATTTGGAATTAAAGCTACCTAAAATTTCTTGTCTTTCAATATCTTCAATTCTCAATTTTACCCCTCTCCAAAACCCTTTCTTCAGTGCCTGTCCCTCTCTCCAGATATCCCCATATAAAAGAAAATATGAATGTTCAAAATTCAATTTGAGATTTTATTCAACAGAAACAATTACGATGGTATGAGCATGCTAAAAGAATGGAAGATGAAAGATTACCCAAAAGAATTATGGAATGAATGCCACCAGGGAGGATTAGAAAAGGAAGACCACATAGCACGTGGATGCAAGGAATTAAAGGGGTAATGTTGGTTTGGGAAATTGAGAAAGATTTATGGTCCAACAGGCAAGAATGAAAAAGTGATAAGATGATGTTAAGAACTGTAGTCTTGGGCACCGGAAAAATGTTTGTACATTATAAAACCAGAAATATGTTATAATTATTATTTATATTATTATTATTATTATTATTATTATTATTATTATTATTATTATTATTCATGTAAAATAAGATGGTGCTATGTAGTATTTTGTTGTGGTGTGCTATGGATTTTCAAGTGTAATTAATTTGGTTATTATTTATATGCCATTAAAGATCTTCATTAATAAACTACATTTTTAACCTGTAACAGATACAATTCCTTCTCTTTTGCCTGGGTGTCCTTCTTATTTGTCAAAACCCTCTACTTCAAGAGAGGATTCTGAAGAGCACAGGCAACACTTGGAAAACAACTCCATAAAGTCTGCCATTGCAGAGAATTTGAGTGCCGAGAACAGTGTATCAAGAAAATCAAATTTCATAGTGTAGAGAAACTACTTGAGAAGATTGCATGCTGTGAACAAAATGATGAGTGAGTATTAGAAAAAAAGACAGTGGCATATATTTTATTTTAGTAAGAGATAGTCCAGTGCCAAAAGTTGCATGTTACGCTATACTTGACAAGAACTCAGTTTTATCAGCTTTTTTAAATGATGTCCAATTGCACTGGATGGGAAACATAAAGCTGCCAGCAGCAGTGAGTAACACTAATCAAGTAATATCACTTCTTCATAATCTTTGTCTGAATTTCAGCAATCTGGGTCAAAATCAACCCATTGACAATAGCATTGGACTAATGCTTTAACAAATTTGTCTGTTAAGTTAGCAGAGAGAAAAGAAGCAATTTCATTTAAGAACAAGCAGGTTACTTTGCTTAACTATCACAAGTCACAGGCAAGGTATTGGCGGGAAGCCATAGTTTTCTGATCTCTGGTACATTCCATTAGGAGGGCTAGGAGTGTTTGTTAAGAAGTCACTGTATAAAATGATAAAAAAACATCTGATCTAGGCATAAAGAAATATTTTGGGTGATAATGCATGATAAACAACTGGATGACACCATAAGTTCTATAGGAATAATCTATAATCCCCCCTTACTTCACAATTTCACAATTCTGAACTGTTTCAACATTTAGAAAAAAGACATAAAATACTTAAGAATATTATACATAAATTTATAAATTATAATAATGGGAGATTTTAATGTAAGAATAGTGGAAATGGAAGTGCAGGGACTAGGATATTGGCAAAGGGATGAACCACTGAACAAAAGGCTCAGTTGTAGTAAAGATAAGCCAGCAAACAGAGGTAGTGAAAAGTTTATAGAGTTTTGTAAACTAAATTTATTTGACATTTTAACTGGAAAATAAGGAGAGTATAATTGTGATGAATTTACATTTGTAAATAATAATGGCCACAGTGTAATATACTATATCTTATGGTCTATTAGTAATAGCTACATGGTAAAGAATTTTAAAAAGTTGATCAAAAGTGGTCACTTTCAACTAGTAGTGGATATAAAGGTTAGAGATGATTAGTTGGAAGTACAGCATTTATAACAAAGCAATTGTAAACAAGAATATAAGAGATTTAAATGGAAGGAAGAATGTAAGAATAAATTTTTGAAATTGCTGGATTCTTTTAAGGTAAACATGATCTACCAACTTGGTATAAAAAGTATGGTATTAGAAACAGAAATAGAAAATGTAATGAACATGCTAAATTTTGTAATGCAATGGACAGATGACGAGATGTTATTGGAAAGCAGAAAAAGCAAAATTAGGGAAGGGTGGTTTGATGAAGAAAGTACAGGATGCAAAATGATAGTGAAACACAGATTCGTAAAATGGAGAGAGATAGGAGATGATATCTCTAAACATCATTATCTGGAAAATAAAAACTATTGTCCGAATCTGAGAGAAAATAAGAAAAATAAGTTACAGATTGGGAAATGCTAATAAAATAATAAAGATAAAAGGCAAAAAGATACAAAGTATAGAAAGTTATAAAATCAACATATAACAAATATACCAATGTATTCAGTATATCACAGGGTGAATGGTTAGATTATTTTGAAAAACTTTATGAAATATCATGGTGCATGAGAGCTAGGAATATTATAGAAATTGGTAATAATTTTGTAGAAATTTTGGACGCTGAAATAAAAAATGGAGGAAGTAATAGAACAGGTTAAATTATTGAAAGTAAAGAGAGCAGCTGGAATAGATGGTATACCAACAGAATTTCTAAAGGAACGGTGCACTAATGGGGATAGAGTGGAGGTAGTTACTTACATAGTTATGTATCCAATGCAATTAAAATTAAAGGATACACACCACAAAATTGGAGATATACACCTGATGTATAAAGGCAAAGGTAGTATAGATAAACCTAACAATTATGGGGATGTGGCTTTATTATCTAATGTATGAACATTTTTACTCGTATTATGGCAGGCAGATTACAAAACTGGGTAAAACAATACAACAAACATACTATCTGAATACCCAAGGGGTTTCAAAAAGGAAGAACTACTGAAAACATATTCATTTTAAAAACCTTGCTGGATAAATAGTTGTAAAGTAAGAAAGGGAAATTACACTTGGCTTAAGTAGATTTGGAGAAAGCTTTTGATTGAATTGAAATGCAGTCACTGTGGTATAACCTTTCAGAAAAGGGGGTCATTAGACATATGATAGAAGTTTTGAAAGTTCTATATAAGGAAAATACTTTATGCATAAGATTTGAGGAAGGGTCAATAACTAGAGAAGTAGGACAAGAAAAGGATTAAGGCAAGGGTATAAGCTAAGTACTTTCTGTTTAATTTATATATTGATGATATATTACTTAATATAAGGAAAAACAACAACCTTATGCCAGTTATAAACAATATGCAGATCCTTGGTCTATTATTTGCAGATGATCTGGTATTTGATTCTATTATGGTAATTGCCCTAAAATCAGCCTTGCAGGAAATTTATTCTTCAGAATGGGGTCTAAAGGTAAACCAAGCCAAGATACAAACTGTAATATGTATAAAAGGAGGAAACTTGAGTAAATATGAGAAATGGAAGAAAGGAAATAAGCAGTATAAGGTGGTACATGAGTGTATTTAGGTATAAAAATGGATGGAAGGGGGGGGGGATAGGAAAAGCAAAAAGGATTGGCACTTGCAAAAGGGATAGCGGTTATGTCAATCACAAAAGGATGTCTGTTTAAAATGCTACAATTGAAAGTTAAATAGCTAAAAAGAATATGTAATAAAATGATCGAAGCACAAATGCTTTACGGTATTGAAATTTGGGGAATGGAAAATTCGTGGGAAATTGTGAATATAGTACATAGATCATTTAGCAAAGAAATCCTTGGCTTACCAATTGCAGCTGTAAAAGAAGTTGCTCAAATAGAAATGGGAAGCATTACAAGAAAAGGTTTGATTAAGGAGAAGAGTTTTAAAATATTGAAAAGGATTTTAAATCTAAGTGATGATAGTCTAGTTAAGCAATGTTTAATATATCAAGAATCATATCTAAGGAGTGGCTGAGTAGTCTAAGAAATATTTGAGAGAGTAATGGATTAGGATATATATGGGGGAAAAGAAAAACAAAAGTTAGAGGATTTACGAAAGAGGTAACAAGATGTTTCGAAGGTATAGAGATACAAATATTATTTAGTAATTTAGCTGGGTGTTATTTATTATATATAATTTCTGGAATTTTATGTCAGGATGAAGGGAAAATTATATTGACAAACCTAATAAGGGGAAAAGAGAGAGCACAGCATGGGTGAGAACAGGTGTATGGAAGTTAAAAGGCAAAGGAGAGGGCTTTGCTTAAGGGGAATGTCCATTATGTGGAGGGAAAGAAGACTTGGAACATATAATATCTGATTGTAAGGAAACTGAAAACTGGAAAAATAAATTCATTAAGTAAATTTAAAAGGGACAAAAGAGCAATGTTGAACAAAATATTCATAAAGGGGAGCACGAATGTGGGACAGTATTTATTTAGAATTAAAATGAAGTGGAAATGGACAGTAAAGAGAGAAGAAGAAAATTTATATACATATGTAATAATATACTAATTTTTCTATGTATACTATTATATATGTGATTTTTTCCAGGGCAAAATTTTGAGTAGGCAACCCTATATATTGTAAATTTCTTAGCACTAAATAAATAAATATATCACATTCAATTTTCATTTTACATTTTGAAAGAAATGTAAACAATAAATCAAAAACTTTGGAAATGGTTTGCAAAACAAAGATTGCATACTTATGGGGGTTTTCAAAATTTTTTGTAGCTAACTCAAAATAGAGCTAATTTTTCATGTAAGGACAATCAAAATACAAATTATCTACTGAACCCTACTCTCCAGAACCTCAAGTCTGATAAAGAGACTTCTGAGAAAAATTTCTAGTCTTTCACACCCAATATAGAATGGGATGTTAAGGACCATAGCAGTTAAAGAGCATTCATATATAAAATTAAATTTAATTTAACGATCACAGTAGGAATCATCCTTAATTTTAATTCTGTGTAAGTGTTCAGGTGTGGATATTTGCCCTGTTCTGATTCTAGGAACAATAATTGTTACCTTTCAAGGAAGATTAACATGATGGAACCAGCAATATTCAGTACAATTTTCTGAATATTGTAGCACTTAAGTTTATCCCATTTTCTTGTCATTTATCAACTATTAATTTTTTTCAATGTCTTAAAATATAAGTATATAGCAAACTAGTCAATCAATTCTCATTTTTCTCTGCCTAATTTTGCTAATTTACGCATAATTTCATTGCCTTTAATGTTCTTATATCCAGGAATCCAAAATAATTTTGCAGATATGTTTTTTTTAAATATTAAGTACTTTAAATTCAGTAAGTGACAGTTACAATTGGAATAGTAATAAACTGCTTTTAGTGATTCTAAAGGTGAAAGACAATCTGTTAAGTTACTAAATTCTTTAGAAAATTCTAAGTTGCATAGAGAATAGCCTGTTTAATAGCAAATATTTCAGCATTGAATACAGATGTAGAAAACAGTAGCTTGGTGTTTGAAATGGGATTTTCAATATAGAAGGTAGCACTAGTGAGCTATCTTCCAAGCATTTTGAGTCGTCAGTATATATTACTGAGGTTGAATTGCACATCATGTTAACATGAAGTACATGTAATAATTCCTTATTTATATCAGTTAAAAAGCCTTAAGAATAGTTGGGTACTTTTATCCTTTGAACTTCTTATAAGTAAATCAAGTTTCTGAAGTAACAGCAAAAAAAAAAAAAAATATATAACAGTAGTAGTCTATTTTTTGGATCCCAAGGAACAATCACAAATAAGTTATTGAAATGGAGGGAGAAATATAAAATTAATCAAAGTATTCAAAATGTAATTACAGAACATTATAAGATATTCTGAGCCATCTTTCAGAATCATGTGTATGCAAGACCATATTTAGGTTGTGAGATGCCCCTGTGCAGTAATTTATTTTACACCCCACTTCCTAAACTTCAGCATTCTTATTCATTTACGGACTACCAACAATAAAGCTGCAGAATCATTAACTTTAATTTTAAATTTTATTGAAGTATTTAAATAATATATAACACAAAGTACATGTGCAAGTTAAACATTAAAAAATTATGAAATAACTAGGTACTATAGTTCAATGGCCCTTTACTTAAAAAAACTGCCACAGAAACATCAAAACTTGGACACAACATATGGTAAAAATACAAAAAAATTACTATAGTTGAATACCATATACAAAAATTACTTCATCTAAATATGAAATTTAGTCTGTCCGAAATATATGATACAATACCATTTAATTGACCTTTTCAAAACTTAGCAAACTTGGAAAAATGGCATCCTTCTGACTTTGTGTTTGCAAATTCATTTATCACTTCCTCAAAATCCAGATTGTCATCTCTGATTCTATGGCTAGTGCTCCAAGATTGACCAGTTCTTGATTCTCTGCTGTCCGTAGGTAGCTCTTAATCCGTTTTAAAACAGATAAAGACCTTTCAGTAGAATAATTTGTTGCTGGAATGCAGTTGTAAATCTTAAGTACTGTGTACACATTTGGAAGACATCACCAATTTTTTTTTTAAATCATCATTCTACAGAGAAATGGAAGAGAGAATAACTTGTCACCATCTTGTTTCTTCACAGACAACAAATAGCTTTTAAAATGTATACATCCTTCACCAAAGTTGTTCTTTATGTCAGAATTATAAATGACTCTAAGTTTCTCTGCAACATCATAAATTTGAACAGCTTCTAGTTCAGTGATTTTGAGAGGAATTAAAATCTTAAGTTATATTCTGTGTAGACATTAACTTTCTTCTCTAGTTCTCCTGAAGAGTTTGTATGATCTTAGAATACAATATTTTCATTCTTCTCTAGATCTGAACACAATCTGATCCTGTTTCTTCTTCAGGGCATTTCGGTTCTCCTTCTGAGTCAGATGATTCATCAAAAAATCTCTTGCATTTAATTTAATGCTTCCTTTTTTGATTCTTAGCAGCTGAAGGAGGTGGAACTGATTTGGAATTCCTGATCTCCATAAGTTTCTTTTCAGCTAAATACTGGTGAATTGAAAAAGGTGTCTGAAGCTCAGTTAAAACATTGTAAGAGAGTCACGCATTTCAACAGAAGTAGAAATGTCTACATCCTTGACTTACACTTTTTTCATTGCTTTGCCAAACTGTTGCAGAATACAACCCCACATTGATGTCATGAAACCTACCTCAATACTACTTAACTTTCTAAGAAGACCTTCAGCTCCACATCTAACTCTACCACTCTCATTTTCTGAAATTATTCTTAATGGAGAAAACACTGCTTTCCAATCTGCATTAAAAGTTTTACAAGCATCCTCACGTGCACACCATTGAGCTGTGACAGGGACTTCACAGTCATACCCGAGAATCAAAAAATGGTTACAAGATGCTCCATCTTCCTATAGAATCTGCAAAGAAGTTGTATAAATCTTGAATTAACTAAAAAAAAACTGCATTGAAGCTGCGCAGCTCGTGAGCCAAACATGGAATGAAGAAAGTTGAAGAGTTTTGGCTCTTGAGTCTTGCCTGCAATCCTGAATATACACCAGACATGTTTACTGCATTATCATATGACTGGCCTCTACAGCTATCAAGTTTCAGGTCCATGTAGTTCTAAAGAATTCCAAACTGCTTCAGATAACTTCTCTCCAGTGTGGCATGAGTTTTTGTATAACACAGGAATCTTTCAACTGAGAGCCCATCTTCAGTTACATATCTAATGATTATACTTAACTGGTCATTATGGGATATATCTGGTGGAGAATCTACCATGACTGAAAAATATTTAGAAGAAATAACTTCATTACCTATTTTTTTAATCACTGACCTCTCCATAAGACGTATTAAATCTTCATAAGTTGCTGGTGACAAATATGAAGTAAATCTGTTCCGGGGTTACAAACCTTGTTATATGGTCAGCCAAGAAGCAATGAGACTCTGAAATTAATTCCAGACACATTTCCATTTTTCACAGAGCCAAACACCTCTTTGTCTCCATGAAATGCTAGACCCCTTCTTAACTACAGAAACAACTCTTTTTAGCACATTTCTCTTATATGTATGTTCATGACGGGTGAGCAACCGTTTGTCAATTCTGTTCATTTCGCTTCCTCTGTTTTTCGATTTTAATAAGCAGCCTCTGTGAGAGATAGAATTTTCATGTTCAGCTATTCCAGCATGGCTCCAATCACTGAAACCAGATGTTACAAATTGAGATGCACCACCAAATAATTTACAATATGCACAGAATAACTATCCTTGGCTAAAAGAATATACAAGATATTCACGGTTGATAATTTCCCCATTCACTAAAACCCTCTGAAACAGTTTCTTTGCTGTAAAGTCAGGGTATCGCCATGAGGACACAGAAAAATCAGCATTTTTGTTTAATTAATACCATTTTTAACCAAATAATCCAGTGTCTCGTCAGTGCTTTTCCAATAAAATGGGTCATTACTTGGAACAGAAAAATCCTCTGCCGTAGAGAGTGTAGATTCTTGACATCCTTCCGGAACTCCGTAAGTTGGAACTTCCGCATTCTGTTTACCATTTACAATTTTAATTTTGCCTGCACTTACAGAGCTACACTGTTTATTGTTACTGTTTTGAACCGCAACTTCGCCTAAATGTTCAGAGCTACACGGTTTACTTTTACCACTAAAATACGAGTCCAGTCAGGGTATTTTCTGTCTTTTTTCTTCAGCTTTCTTTCGACATGCAACACAACTTAAGCTAGATCGTCCATTCATATCGCTACCGTGAAGTGAATAATAATAATAATAATAATAATAATAATAATAATAATAACCATAGTAATAATCTGCTATGAAGAGTATTGGAAACTGAACATACTTTGATTATATCAAATACAGAACCAACTTCACTGTGACTAGTTAGTAATCGAATTACATAACTTAATATTAAGCTGAGAGCTACGTACGCGGAACGATGGACCCACCAAGCCACTTGTGTTGCGTGGCTGACGAAAAAGCACGTTGTGTTGGATGAAGAATTAAAGAACACGCAAAATGTGAGATCTCGTAGGCTACGGATTACGTGGAGAGCTATCTCGTACCGCAGCCTACGAAATTAATGTGCTCATACACGGAAGATAATATACAAGTGGATAATAGTAAAATACGAGTTTAATGCCAAGTAGAAGTATTTTTCAGCACTTTGCCAAAACATTAATGAATGTCTGAACGCTAATGCAATACGCATTAAAATTATACCTACTTAAAACTAATTTTTGGTGCCAACATTTTGCGCTCTGTGCAATTGCACATGTTGCACGTACCTAAATACGGCACTGTACCTAAATAGGCTACGGATTACGTGGAGAGCTATCTCGTACCGCAGCCTACGAAATTAATGTGCTCATACACGGAAGATAATATACAAGTGGATAATAGTAAAATACGAGTTTAATGCCAAGTAGAAGTATTTTTCAGCACTTTGCCAAAACATTAATGAATGTCTGAACGCTAATGCAATACGCATTAAAATTATACCTACTTAAAACTAATTTTTGGTGGCAACATTTTGCGCTCTGTGCAATTGCACATGTTGCACGTACCTAAATACGGCACTGTGTAAATGGTTCAAATGACATTTAAAATGTATTATTATTATTTTTATTATTATTATTATTATTATTATTATTATTATTATTTAGAAATCAGTTTGTTTTTACAAATGATCCTGTTTTTATTATTTTTTATTGTTGGTGCACATTTTTTGTAATCATTTTTACAATTTTTTCTCATAGTCTGATTTTTTATGTAACTTATATTTATGGTAACATTTTTTTGTAATATGCACTTATAATTTTTTTGAAACCACTAAATTTATAAGTTTATTCTGTGTCACTAGACAAGCTCATTTATGAGCCAGACCAATAAATAAATAAACAAATAAATGGTTGGTAAGTTGCAACGGTTTAGATAAAAGCATTATATTCAGCTATTCTCTTCTAAAATCTAAAAGACATTGTTTTAAATTTTAATTCTATACACGGTTTTATTCTTCATATAATTTTAATATGTTCACAACATTTCTTTGTTTAGAAACAATTTCACCTCTATGGAGTATCATAGCAATTCACAAATGGGGTAGTTGTTGAATTGTCTTCAAAGAAAATATTATCATCAGTGGCGTGCGTAGATATTTTTCAGAGGGGGCGAGGCAGCAGTAATGGAACTTTCTTTCTAAGTTCCATCTATACCCCACCTGAAACGGCAACTCTAGGCCGAGCCCAAGAACTGTAATTATAGATAATTTATTAATTAACTTTTATTGATATTAAATCGTACTATGTAAATATCTTTTTCTCATACTGCTTGTATATTTTAAGAAGGGTGATTTAACGTTATGTATCTATCTAGGTTACTAATATTAGTAGAGTTATAAATGGTTTAATGTAAATAATTTAAGCGCTATGTTAAAATACTGTCCACGATGAAATGTTTTAGCTACAGGAATAGTGCTTTCGAAGGCAGAAAACCTAGTTTTATTACCTCTCTTCGGTCGCAGTGCCATTATTCCTACAGCGAGGGTGTAGCGCCTTTGTCCCTTTATTTGATAATTCGCCGTGACCAAGTGAGCGAGACAGATAGCCTAACGGTAAATGTAGGAAAAGCCGCGATTTATATTAAACTTGGACCAATGAGATCTCTGGAAGTTTATTCGAAATAGTTAGACGCGTCGGGTGGCGCTAAAAATGGACCAATAGGAAAGGAAGCAGCCCCAGAAGCCTGCGACTATAAATGGATCTGTTTGGAGCAAATGCGGGGCAGTTTTCGTAATGTGTGGTCAGGGAGAGATGCTGCAGGATGTGTGAGATATCGCGCCAAAACAGGGAATCAAGATAGTTTTAGAAACACACCTAAGATCCACTACTCGTAAAGAGATAATAAGCATATTTAAACTTCGTGTCATATCCGCGCCGTAGTTTAACAGCGGTGGACAGTATTTTACAGCGGCAATACCAGTTTTGTATACTACGAGTGTTAACTAAATAAAAAGAAACAGCAGTGTCATCTTTTCATAAACAAAGCACGTCTATGTCTTCCTATATCACCACCCGAGATCTACGTTTTCCTTTACCGAGGATAGGTCCATGCTCCTATATAGTTTAAAGAAAACTACTGCAGCTAGCCGAGGATAAAAGTGAAGAGAACCAACACACGGCGAACTTCTGGAACCAACGGGAGAAGCATCAAGGTAAGCCTAACAGCACGGATGAGGAGGTGATCGCCGCACGCCCTTAACTACAATGTCTTATCGGCGGCTTTTCCTTTGGCACATATTATTGGCTATAGGCAATGGTGTTAACTCGTATTCATTTGTTCTTAGATTTCTGGTAAACTTTGGGTTTGCATTAAATCTATCTCTATCACTATCACACACACACACACACTCGTTCATACTTCCAGTCTCTGGAAAGGATAGGGAATAACTTTGGCTAAAGAAAAATCCAAACCCCCAGCCGGAAATCGAACCCGAGACGCCTAGGTTGTTCTACCGACTGAGCTACGAGGTTAGTCACGACACTATTTAACAAATCTACACAGGTGAAAAACATAAAAAATATGTTATAGGTAATACGTACTAGAACGAAAATAAAGTTTACCTCCATCCCCATCTGTACATAAACGGAATCCTCTCTTCTCCTTTTCGGTAAAATGTTTCTATAACATGATCACAAAAATGTCTTTGACTTTGAATGTTGTGCAATAGAGCCTTTTCGATTCATAACAATGAAAGTTGGGAAATTTTGTCTTAGCACTGAGTGTCCCGTACGTAACTCTCTGCGCGTTTTAAACAGGAAAACGTACGTTCTACTGCAGATCTGCTCACTGGGAGGCAGCATAATTTATAAACTTCTGGGAATTCCTCTTCTCCTAACTCGGTGTCTTCCAAAAACTTTGCAATCTCAGTCACTGACCTGCCTGAAACGAGTGACAACCTATAAACAATCAATAATTCACATCGCAAATTTCCGAAATGAAGCAATTTTTACAGGCTGATTTAAGAGATGTAAACACAATTTCGGGAAATCTAGTTTTGAAAGATTCAAACCTTTTCGAATCAAGCTCAACAAATGTTAGTTCTTCTATATCACGAAATCGGTTTTCCATTTCGCTAACTATCGTGTCAATTATCTAGTTGTAAAGATATTTAATTCCGGGATCCTCTAATTCACCATCACGACGTCGCTTTCTAGCTTCATTCTCACTCGTGTTACTTTCTTCTAGTGTTGCATATGCATTATCAAAATTGTTTCGAGCTTTTTGAATGAATGAAGTGGTCTCTTTCACTTTCGCAATGCAATACTTTACTCAAAAGTCTTTGTCTGGAGAATATTGAATAATCTGTCACTGAGAGCAAAAATAAACTAAAAACTTCAAAAAGAAAAGATAAGGTGAAATCCTTCAATGATGCTAAATATCCTCTGGCACAAATAAAAGTGTCACTGTCCCGGGAATCAGGGTAGTAGTTATAAATTGAGAGTTTACGGCCACTTAATATGCATGGAATGTCTATTCATATGCAAATGAGCTCGCCTCCCCCACTTCCCCCTTTCCACCGCAGCTCCTTGGTACTTTTAGTTGCAGCTGTGGGTCATAAATCTTGTTGAGTACAATGGAAGCTTGACAGTTAAACAATTAAGGGTATCCTTCACCTGTCAAAACGAACAAAGGGGGTCGTAAATTTATGGTTCTGTTACAAAGGCGAGATGCTTTTCCTACCCATTCCACATCCGGCCACTTCTGCACCTGTGGCAGCCCACCCAAGAGGCTATCCATCACTGTCAAAATGAACAATGTGGATGCAGGACAAAGGAAGAGATTCTATTGTATTCCCTTTCTATTGTCCGGGGCAAGCCTACTTTAGAAAGACCATCTGGCGTTCCCCCTTCCACTAGCTTTTAATAAAAGAACAACGCTTGTCCTTCAACTGTCAAAATGAACAAAGGCCATGATAAATTAGGGTCGTGACAAAAGAGAACCTGAAGCCTGTTAACAGAGAAACAAGTTCTATTGTCCGGGGCAAGCCTTCTTTAGCAAGACCATCTGGCATTTCTCATTCCACTGCCCCATAACAAAGCCGGTCCCTTTCCATTGTTTCTCGAACACCTGCTAGCTTAACAAAAGAATCCGAGGGTGGCTTTATGCTCGCACTGTCTTTGTCTGACTGTGGGAAAAGAGAGAGGCTTGAGTTCACACGAAGCAAGCATCATATAACAGCTAGACCCTAAATTCCACCCCATTCCACCCCGACTCCCAGGCGTCACCTGAATTGCCCGAGGACTACTTCTCTCTGCGCATGCGCTGCAAGAGATGATGTCATTGGATGCAATAATCACGTGACGTGTAACATCTCCCCCGCCATACCAACGCTTGAAATTGCCTGAGGGGTTCTAGGTCCTTATATAAACAAGCGCTTTATTAAGTTAGCGATACAGGCTAGTGATTCAGCTTAATCCAATTCAGCGCTATTGTTTCTAGACTGCATCCATCGTCATCTACATAATGCAAGGTGAGTGAGCTTTTTACATGACTAAGTGAAACACGAATCATTGCAAGAATACCATATTGTTTATCTGAATTTTTCATTTCTTTAATAATTAACATCAAAATTGTTAAAAAAATGTAGCGCTTTCATCAAAGGTGTAAAATAGTTCTTTAGATACCGGCCAAAACATTCATACTTAATCTCTAATCATTCTTCCTCTATTAACATTCATACGATTTCGCTACACATTCTTCTGTAAACATTCACATGATTTCTCTTCGCATTCTTCTATTAACATTCATATGATTTTCGCTACACGTTCTTCTTGCATAAACATTCACATGATTTCTCCAAGCATTCATCTATTAACATTCATATGATTTTCGCTACACGTTCTTCTGTAAACATTCAAATGGTTTTCTCAACACATTCTTCTGTGGCATTTATAAGATTTTCTCTAGATCCTCTTCTATTAACATTCATATGATTTTCGCTACACGTTCTTCTGTAAACTTTCATATGGTTTTCTCAACACATTCTTCTGTGACATTTATATGATTTTCTCTACATCTTCTTCTGTAGACTTTCATATGGTTTTCTCAACACATTCCTCTATTGACATTCACATGATTTCTCCTCGCATTCTATTAACATTCATATGGTGTCATTACACGTTCTTCTTCTGCAGACATTCATATGATATTCTCATCACATTCTTCTATTACCATTCATATTATTTTTCCCATACACTCTTCTATGATTTCTCCTCGCATTCTTCTATTAACATTCATATGATTTTCGCTACACGTTCTTCTTGCATAAACATTCACATGATCTTCTCAACACATTCTTCTGACATTCATATGATTTCACTACACGTTCTTCTTCTGCAAACATTCATATGGTTTTCTCAACACATTCTTCTGACATTCATATGATTTCACTACACGTTCTTCTTCTGTAGACTTTCATATGGTTTTCTCAACACATTCCTCTATTGACATTCACATGATTTCTCCTCGCATTCTTCTATTAACATTCATATGATTTCACTACACGTTCTTCTTCTGCAAACCTTTATATAATCTCTCATCATATTCTTCTATTAACACTCATATGATTTTTCCCATACACTCTTCTATGATTTCTCCTCGCATTCTTCTATTAAGATTCATATGATTTTCGCTACACGTTCTTCTTGCATAAACATTCACATGATACTCTCAACACATTATTCTGTAACATTTATATGATTTTCTCTACACCTTCTTCTGTAAACATTCATTTGGTTTTCTCAACACATTTCTCTATTGACATTCACATGATTTCTCCTTGCATTCTTCTATTAACATTCATACGATTGCCGCTACAAATTCCTCTTTCCGTAAAGCTTCATACGCATTTTTCACAATGCGTTCTATTAACATTCATACGATTTCCTCTACTCAATTTATTTCATATTACACGTCTTTCTCTACTCATTCATCTTTTATCAGTTATAAAAACAATTGAATTTACACATTTAAACCTTTTCACAGGTAATACTGCAAACTCCATGGGAGTCGCCAGAGCCGTACTCGTCAGAGGAGCGGGCTCTCGACTTAACCAATTTATGCAAGTTAATAGAGAGCCCATTAATAACGTCACAATGTACAACATGCCCACACCCCTGGCGGGGGATCAGATATCAGATGTGCCGCTGCATAGCAGTTACATTTCTAATAGCCCCCGTCACCAATCTTATCGGGGGTGACTATATTATTCTACCTCCACCTGGATTTGAAGATGTCACTCCCGTTACAGGGGTGAATGCAGGCATGGGCAGCGCTTCAGACCGCTGTTGCACGTGCAATAACTGTGAATACCAAGTTGCTGATATACACATGCTTAACGAAGTTTAGATATATTATTACACTTAACTTTTTTCCAGAAATATTATCTTTATCATTAATCAATGTATAACCAGAGAACAATTCAGAATTTCAATTATGGAATGAAGTATTCAATTTACTAGCACCTTTCAATTAAAAATATTCAACGTGAAGCTAATTCGGCTTTTTGCTTCTTTGTTGTAGTTCCTGAAACAACTTCAGTCGGGGTTGGGGAGATGGACGATGGTGGTAGCTTGCCCTCGCCTATATTTTCTCAGGACTACCTGACCCCGCCGCCTCCCGGATTCGAGGACGTTGCACCGATGCCTGTAGGAGATCCATGGGCGATTATTCCTAGCGAGGTGTGCACTTGCGTAAATTGTGCCTACAGAACCGTGTACCTGCAGATGCTTCGTGAATTGAACGGTGAGTTTTTTAGCTTCATTTATTCTAGTAACATCATTACATAAATAATTAACGTAACGTTAACGCATAACGTTTCTCAATAAAATTTGTATACTCATTTGTATTGATTAAAATATACAATTACATAATAATTATCGTAACGTTAACGCATAATTTTTCTCAATCAACTTTTTCACTCATTTTTATTTATTAAAATATACAATTATATAAATAATTATCGTAACATTAACACGTGACTTTAAGCTTTTTCTTCAATGATTTAATAAACATATATTCTCGCATTTCTATTTTAACTGACATTCCAATTAATTCCCACTTTGTTATTGTTATAGAACCTTCAATAGTGGTCACGAACCCGGAACCTGAGTATGCATTGCTCCGGGGTACCAAAAGACCTCACGAGGCTGAAGAGGAGCACGGTCAAGCAATTAGCCCCCTCACCCATCAAGGATCTTCAATGGCTCCTCCATCACCAGTTGCAGGGCCATCAGGCATCGGTCGCAACCATTATGACAACTCAACCACTGCCGCTGACACTGACTCCGATAGTGACGACCTTGAATACAGGAACAACACCAAAAAACTAAAGGTTACTCATACTCAGCTAGAGTGCAAGGTTATTGAATCGGCGTTCAGGGGCCGCCTTTTCAATAGCCGCATAGAAAACACTTTAGAGATAGCTGACCCCGGTCAATTTCTGCAGGAATGCAGACATCTTATATTGAGAAAGATGGTTTCTGTACTCGGGAGAAGCTCTTCCGGCTTTAAAGTAAATGCATCTATCGAGATCACCTACCTAAAACAATCTCCTGAAAAAGAGCATGCAGAAACCACCTTTTTCAACAGCAAGACAAAGCTGGGTCTTCAATCCAGTAATCTTGATACCCTATACACTTCTATGGTCGATGAAATTCTAGAAAACATCTCGAATTTCGAAGGAGGTGCAAGCTCAAAATCTCTGTTCGCTGTCAGGGCTCTTGTTATTGGAACTAGCTTCTATGATCCCTTGAATGCATCACGATACATAGAGTTACCCGGTGCAATCAGGGCTAAGAGAGCTGTATTAAACATAAAAAACGAAGATGAATACTTATTTGCATGGTGTTTGCTCGCTGCAAAGTATCCTGCAAAGCAGCACTGTTATAGAATGAGCAAATACCCTGCAAAACAGTTATTCACTGCATTTAACTACAGAGGGATAAACTTCCCTGTTAGCCTACACCAGATTCCAGACTTTGAACAGCAAAACACCGGAGTATCAGTATCAGTATTTGGAGTAGAAAGAGAGTGTGCAATTATACCGTTATATCAAACCAGCAGCAGGAAAGATTTCAATGTTAACCTACTACTAATTGAACAAAACGGAAGATCTCACTACTGTCTGATTAAGGAAATGTCAAGGTTGACTTCAATGCAAATCAGCAAACATAACGGGAAACAATGGATATGCGAACCCTGCCTGAAGCACTTCAATAATGAAGGTGCTTTTAAAAAGCATTAATTGAAGTGCATGCAGTGCCAGGTGCTCAAAATGCCTAATCAGGGTGAAGTGATTGAGTTCTCCTCATACTCGAAGGGTAGTCCTGTACTTTTTGCTGTGTATGCCGATATTGAGAGCGTGTTAACCCGAGTTCAGTCCTGCGAACCGTCGGCTAATCAGAGCTGGACTCGGGCTATCCAGCATCATGAGGCTATATCTATATCGCTTAAGCTCGTATGTCGCCATGACGATTCATTGTCGAGGTTTAAGCTATTCAGAGGTCCTGATGCAATCAAGGAGTTCTTCATTGAGCTTAGGTTAATAGCCGACATGGTTATTGAGCAATATAGTCGCAATGAAGAAAGGACCTTGACTGCTCAGGGCGTGGCTGATTTCGATAATGCTCGTCATTGCCACATATGCAAGAAGGAGTTTGAAGTAGACGACTTGAAGGTACGTGACCACTGCCATGTGACCGGTGTATTCCTGGGGGCTGCTCATAGTGCATGCAATTTAAATAGACGGGTACCTAACTTTATACCCATCTTTTTTCATTGCCTTAGCAATTATGACAGCCATTTCCTGATGCAACACCTGGCATATGATGATCACCCTATTTCGTGTATCTCAAACTCCTCTGCGCGATATATATCATTCAGCAAAAAGTACAGGACTATCTTTTTCAGGTTTCTAGATAGCTTTAAGTTCTTGGACGATAAGCTATCTAGTTTAGCCTGCATGTTGAGTAGTGATGAGTTCAAGATCACGAACTCTGAGTATCCCGATCCTGAACATCAGCAGTTAGTGAGATCTAAGGGAATATTCCCTTACAGCTACGTCGACTCTCCTTCAAGACTACAAGAAACAGCACTCCCTTCCATTGAAAAATTTGATGGTATAACACAAGAAGAATACAATCATGCTGTCAAAGTCTGGGATACCTTCAACATTAGCAATCTAGGCGAATACAGCGACCTGTATCTGAAAACGGATACGCTCTTGTTGCCGATGCATTCGAGAAGTTTAGGGACCTCTCTCTCTGGATGTATATAACTTGGACCCCTGCTGGTACTATACCCTACCAGGGCTTGCATTTGATGCAATGCTCAAGGTGACTCAGGTCAAGCTTGACCTAATCCATGATGAGGAAACGATTAAATTCGTTGAGGGAGGAATTAGGGGCGGAATGTGTACCGTGTCAAAGAGACATGCCAAAGCCAACAACAAATACCTTCCTGGACACAATCAGAAACAAAAAACGTATATTTGGCCTATCTCGACATCAATAATTTATATGGGGCTTCAATGGCCAGCCCCATGCCGCACAAGAAGCTCAGCTGGCTTTTACCCGAAGAAATTTTAAACATAAACTTCTTTGCTGTTGCTCCTGATTCCCCAACTGGATACGTCCTGGAAGTCGACCTAGAGTACCCTGAGCACCTACATGATGAGCATAATAACCTTCCTCTCTGCCCGAAAAGTGAGATACCACCTGGAGGCCAAAACAAGAAACTGCTGGCAACACTAGCGAACAAAGAGAAGTATACCTTGCACTACAGAAACCTCCAGCAGTGCATTGACTTGGGCATGAAGTTAAAGATGATCCATAGAATGGTTGCATATGATCAGTCAGAATGGCTGAAAACCTACATTAATATAAATACAGAGAGACGTGCAAGGGAAACTTCCAAATTCGGTCAGAATTTATGGAAGAAAATGAACAACTCTGTATATGGCAAATTTATTGAGAATGTACGTAAATACAATGACTTCCGTATCGTTACAAGTTGAAAGCAATGCAAGAAATTGGCAGCGCGACCAACTTACGTTCGGAGCATTTTATTTGCAGAAAATCTTGTAGGGATAGAACTTGCCAGAGAGGACGTTTACATGAACAAACCCATCTACATAGGGCAAGCCATCCTTGGCATATCAAAACATATCATGTAGAGCTTTTATTATAATATATTGAAGCCAGGCCTAGAAGATTTAATTTTAAATTACATGGATACAGATTCATTTATTCTGGAAACCTCAAGTGACATACAAATTTATTAGAGAAAATCAGGAGCATTTTGACACATCAAATTACGAAACGCAAAACTACTACGGAATTACACCGCAAAACAAGAAAGTCATCGGCCTGTTCAAGGATGAGCTTGCAGGAATCCCTATGATAGAATATGTTGGGCTAAGGTCCAAGTTATATGCATACAGGCACGAGGAACAAACTATGATGAAAGCAAAGGGCATCAATAAGACCGGCATGCGTAACATAAATTTTGAGCACTATTTCGGCTGCCTAAATATTAGAAAAAATTTGTTTACAAAAACAACAACATAAGTTTCAAACATAAAGTCTCGACCATAGAAATGAATAAGGTCGCTCTCTGTGGTAGAGACGATAAGAGAAAACTCATTGAAGGCTCAGACCAGACAATTGTCTGGGGTCACTATTGTCTGCGTATAACTGACCCTTAGATGTATATATGTATTTACTATTGTAACTTTTTAGTTGAGGAAATTTATTTAAAAAATTTTGCTTTCCTGTGTGTGTGTATGTGTGTGTGGTTGTATATGTGTGTGTTTATATGTATATGCATAATGTAAATATTTAGCTTTTATGATTTGATAACTCTTTTCGGTTTATTCATTTATTGATTTTTTAATTTTATAAAATCCATGTAAAATGCAGCACAGTGATTGAGTTTTTTTTATCTATTCATGTATGTATTATGTATGCTTGTATGTAATATGTATGTATATAAATGAAGGGTTAACCATAAAAATGCACATCATAATGTAATTGTATGTGTATATATATGTAATTTTTAGTTTATGATTTTTTTAGTTAAACTATTTATTGACTTAATCATGTAAAAACTGATGTACACCCATCGATCACAAAAAATGTTTTTAAATAATGAATTTCATTATATATAATGAAATAAAAAACACGCATTATTGTGGAATGAAAGCCTCTTTATTTTCATTATTATTTTTCTACAATAAATCCTTTCTGTCAATCCATTGTGTATTAGGGAATCCATACCACTTTACAAGAATCCTATTTCCCTGCCTGCGTAATACTTTCTCTACCAGAAATGTATTAGGGTACAGTGTAGATCGCAGTTCATGACCATAAAAGGACCCCCTTATCTCATCACCGTCATTACTTTTCAGCATGTATGTAATGGGATTGGTGTGATTCACACGAACAACTTGAAATATTTCAACACTCCAATTAGCTTCAAAGCCCTTTTCAAAATGTCCCTTGTCCTTTGATATCCTCACATCATCACCAACACTAAACTTTCTTGCCCCTCTCTTCTCTCTTCGATCTTGAGTGTAGTTATATACAGTCAGAAGAAGATCATTGTTCTTCACCTCTATAGGCTTCATTCGAATAGTGGAGTGGTAAGTGTTGTTATATCTTGCAATAATCTGAGGTAAAAGGTCTAGCCACTTGTATTATCCTTTGGCTAGAAATTCGCGATACATCATATTCTTTAAAGTTCTTATTAACCGTTCAACAGCAGTTGCCTTCACATGTGTATAGGTACTGTAGTGATTGATGTTATATTTTGACATTAAATTTTTAAAATGTTTATTATAAAATTCTTTTCCATTATCGCTCTGTATGTTCTTGGGTGGGGTTACCATTTCTTCAGTATATCTTCCATAGCCTTTGGAACTTGAATCCCTGTCTGGCCCATTAGCGTTCTCCCATATGCCATTTTAGAGTAGAAGTTGATTGCAATGATGATGTACTTGAAATTCTTATTGATTTTTGCATGCGGTATCATCTCCACCAAGTCGATCTGCACCAAGTCGTGGAGACCCTTGCTGATAATCTTTCGACGCATGAAGTTTCTCCGGGCTGGAGCGTGGAGCTCGCTTGCTATATGTTGCTTCACTGATGTCATGCTATAACCTTTGCCGCTTTTAGTTCTTGAATAATCTCTTCAATTTCTTGAGTATGATTGTTATTGCCGGCGTCTCTGGATGCCACAAGTAGCCTAAGGCGATCCACCAGATCATTAGGGTCGATCCAGTAGATGTAGTCTTACCTCGTATTAGGGTGATGTTCTTTCCACTGTAGTCCTAATCCCTTGTGTTTCGTTACTAGAGGACGTATAACGCTTTTATACTTGTAGGAATTACCCGATCTCAGCTTGCTGAAGTTTCTTCGATGAACATGTGTTGCTTTAAGTATTTTATGGTATGTTTCAAGGTCATCTTCAGTGTATGCATGCATTTCAGGTATTCTCTTGAAGATGAGTTCCTTCAATCCAGGCGTGGTTTCATACGTTTCGTCCCCTATTCGAACTTTATTATTGATGAAATCAATAATCTTGTTCCCTAGCATGTAGCTGCCATCCTCATATCGTACTCCATATGATGAATCTATTTCATTTTTGTCCTTCTTTCGAACTGTATTAAGGTAGTTGTACAGTTTCTCATCTTTCACGACTTTCGGTGATTCCTCCTTGCTTGTAGTATTCTTTTTCTGTATTTCAAGTATATCTTGAAGCGGATCTGTCAATGGTTGAAGAGCTTCACTCATCACTCTCTGGGTTTCAAACTGCTGACCTTTAAGAGAACGTAACTTTTCTCTTATAGCCTTCGTGTGCATGGCTACAGATTCTTTAAGCCGTATGCACTCGCTGTCCATCTTGAAATGACACTGAAATTAGACTTTCACATTAATATATACCCTATTTATTTAGCAGACTTCAGTTTATAAGAGATTTTCAGCTCGATATTTAGAAAATGGCCATCCCTTAAACGATTTGCAGGAGCAGTGAAGGTTAGTCTATCACCATTTGCAACTGGTGCAGGCAGAGCTCTAACAGACTTGTTATTTATTTCAATTAATGTATCAGGCCTTACAGTAGGAGCTGTTGGTGACGTCATATAGCAAGAAACAATCTCACCGTTTACGCTTGATTTGTAATATTCAAGACCTGTTGTTAACATGTACCTCTGCGATTTCCCTCTGAAAGGCAACGACTGCAGTGTAATTACATGTTCCCCTCTCATTTGCTCTACTAATGAATTTATGGCTCTCATTTGTGTTTTAAGGATATTGATATTATCCATTGTAGTTGTCAGATGCCCATCTATTGATTTCTAGCGGTTCGCCATAGTTTCCATGTGTTTTCCCAGTGTTTCTGTAACCGTGGTACTTATTGCACCAAGTCTGCTGTTTAAATCTTGGCGTATTTCATTTTGTTTCCTTCCCACGTGAACTTTAACAAACTTTTTTGTTGCTCCATCACTGTCATCGACAGGATCTGCTACTTCAATTAGCCTTTTTTTGGAATGAAACGCTACCGTTTGAATCGAGCGGTGGTGTTCTTGCACTTATATATTCTAATACATGCTTCTTATTTGGCACGTCATAGTCCTCTTGAGGTGGCAGCATTATCTTCAATCTTATAGCATCCAGGATAATGTTGTTTCCATCGTCGCGTTTAAGGGTATTTTTATTTAGATATTCCATTAGAGCATCATGTTGCACGTCTAGCGACTTCTGGATGTGATCCCTAAGCGTAGTTTGAGGTTCGCCCATGCGCTGATATGTCGTTTTTTGTGTGAACTCCTGCATTCGATTTTCAGTAGAAGACGTAAGCGTATCCACGTAGCGTTTAGTGCTTGCGTCGTCGTCCTCCTCAGGATCCTGAACAATGCAGTCTCTTGTTCCTGAATTGATAATTTCCTTTTCCATCTCTGTTTATGATAAATTGATGTAGCGATCTTTTCACTGGCGCAGCCCTCTGTGATCCAAACCTGTCAATACTCATGATGAACTATGAATGAGCAATTTCTTTATTAACAACTTTAATATATACATCGAATCCACACCTATATCGACCATCATTCATCGGAAATTCGGGAACTATTACCATAAAGGGTCTTCCTTCTGTAGAGCTCTCCCAAACACCTTTGCACAAATCTTTAAATTCAGTATACGTCATATCTGTGTTTACGTAATCTTCATATATATGCTTCAAGTTTAAATTATCTTGCCTGAAGAGTATAATCATGTTCGCATTATGTCTAATTAAATGCTTTGGGACTTTGGCATAGGATTATGCTAGATATATAGAATCACATTTTGATGTCTGCCCATACTGTAAAAGGATGCAATCTTGACTTGCTTTTCAGTGATGACGTCATCAAATATAAAGATTGAATTTTCTTTAATTTCTGGTGGGTGCAAGACGCTTTCACCGTCTTCATGAGTATACACACCTATACCCTCAATGTTTTCAAGCAGCTTAACGAGATATTGATATTTTGGCTGGTATAGCGACTTTGAATAAATGTACACATTTTCAAAGCGTAGTCCATTCTCGTGAAGTGTCATATTGATTAATACATTTGCTTTTCCAACACTGGAGCTACCTAGAATTAGCGCTCTAACATTACATGAAAACAGCTTCCGGTGACGATCGCGTCTAAAGTCACTTTCAAAGTCTAGCACCTGGATAGGCAGCGAGCAATCTTGTTTCACCAACTCCATCGTAGCAACTAAAATAAAATAAATCATCCTTAATGTATATATGCTAATGAATGTAAGCAATGACAGAGTATAAAATAACTATGTGCCAATAAAATCGATTAGTGTACCATGAGTGCTAAGGGAGTTAAGGTCGCAAGAGGTTCCGGTTTAATTAACTCTCTCATTAACCTGCTGCCATTTGAAGCACATTTGCCTGGTTACAGATACTGTGGACCTGGGACAAAGCTAGAAAAAAGATTAAAGAGAGGAGACCCCGGAATCAATCCTTTAGACGAAGCGTGTAAACTTCACGACATTGCCTACGCTCAGCATAAGGACTCTGCTTCGAGAAACGTTGCCGACAAAATCTAGGCTGAAAAGGCCTGGAAAAGAGTGCAATCATCTGCTGCTACATTAGGTGAAATGTTGGCAGCCCGACTAGTAACAACCATTATGAAAGGTAAGGTAGCTGTTGGTGCGGGATCCAGGAAGAAGAAACGAGGAGTATTTCTACCACTCATACCAATTATTGCAGCCCTAGGAGCCGCCGCTGGAGGCGCTGCACAAATAGCCTCTGCTGTAAATAAGAAAAAGGCTGCGGATAAACAACTTGCTGAAATGATGAGACATAACAAAGAAATTGAAGCAAGAGGGAAAGGCCTACGAGTGAAGAAAAAGAAGACGAATAAGGCGAGGAACACCGAAAGGAAGAGGAGGCAGAGCAAGAAAGGAAATTAAAAAAACTCCGGCAGAGGGCTATACTTGTCCCGGAAAAAGCATTGAGTAACATAGACCTCGACTTGTATGCCCGAGGTTTAAAGATTCCTCATTTTAGGGGTGTATACATGATCGATCAGCAACCCTCAAGACCTCGTTACAGAGAGATAATTATTGTTAATCTCGATACTTCAGAGAATGAAGGCACTCATTGGGTTCCTATAAAGAAGGATGGCAACGTGTCATTTTATTTCGAGAGCTTTGGAAATTTGAAGCCTCCAAAAGAGATAGAAAGATACCTCAGAGATGTTAAGATACTGTATAACACTAAGAGGTTTCAGAGTTTCAGCTCAGTCATCTGCGGGCACTTGTGCTTGCAATTTCTATCGCAGTGAGTTACACTATTGCTGTCAGTGGCAACGAGTCTGTGCTTACTACATACCTGAATCCTCCTCTTCAGCTAGATCCAAAGTATCATTATGAGATTGCTCTACTGAATTTTGAAACCTTCTATTCCATTCCCAATGTTGATAGGAGTAATAATCAATTTCATTACATGCACAATGATGAGATTAAGATCATTGATATACCTGACGGAACTTATGAGATTACTGATATTAATGAATACATCAGAGATAAGCTAGGTGTGGATGAGAATGTCTTCTTTATTACACCTAATAATAACACAATGAAGGCTGAAATTAAATGTCCTTTCACTATTGATTTTTCCGGTGATCGTTCTACAGGCTCGCTATTGGGCTTCAGAGGTAAAGTTATTCCTGCTAATCAGCTTTCCGAATCTGATTACCTGGTGAATATATTTAAGGTGAGCATCATTCGAATCGAGTGCAGTATTGCAACAGGCTCTTTCATCGACGGTAAAAGCGGCCACTCGATCTACGAGTTTTTCCCTTCTGTTCCGCCTGGGTATCATATTTCTCAAGAGCCGTCAAATCCAATTTACCTTCCAATCATAAACACCAATGCTATAGAGCAAATTAGTCTTCGTGTAGTGGACCAAAGCGGTAATATCATTGACTTTAGAAACGAAGATATAAGCATAAGGCTTCACATCCGCTGCAATGTCAATAGATTTTAGAAGAAGTCAACGACGTCAAGGATATAATAAGGGAGTGATTCGACGCACGCATCATACTCTACCCTTGACACCCGGCGGGTTAACATCACACAATCGACACTTTCTCCAGGTATTGGGCTTCAGACTCCTATAATCATGGACATCTTCAATGTTACCGGTGCACCGAGATTCGATGACAAGATCACTAAAGAAGAGTAACATGTGTTTTTACCATATAATACATCGGCTCTGGACGCTAATGATGAAATTAGAATCCCTTGTCAAGCTGAGGATTTACATACTTTACCTAATCGAATTTATCTTTACAACGAGGGGAGTATTACTAAACCTAATGGAGCAGCTACTACTGCAAAGCTTACTAATAACGCTATTGCATTCATGTTTGAGGAGATTCGACTGGATATGAACGGCTCAACTATTGATCGAACCAGGAACCCCGGGATCGCATCAACTTTACGCAACTATGCTGCTCTCAACCCAATGGAGTCTGATCGCTTGCTGAATGCGGGGTGGTGCTATCCTGGAGAAGACATGGACATTGTGAATGCAGCAAATAGAGCCTTCAACGCCATAGTACCGCTTTCGATGCTTCTGGGATTTGCTGACGACCACAAGGAACTCATACTCAATAGCAAGTTTGAGCTGGTGCTGATTCGATCCAAGGACTCTAAAACTGTATTATAGCGCCTGAGGGTGAAGAGAATGCAAGCGTTAAACTTGCACGAATCGAGTGGAGAATGCCAGTGATACGACTTTCTGATGCTGAAAAGGTTGAAATTCTCAAGATTGTCAAGTCGGACAAGGCGCTGTATCTCCCATTTAGGACCATGGATCTGCATACTCAGCCTGCTGTGCCGCAAACTAAATCATTCACCTGGAATGTCGCCACCACATCAAAAATGGAGAAGCCGAGATTTGTCATTTTGGGTGCTCAAACTTTAAGATCGAGTAATGCATCTAAAGACGGTTCTCTTTTTGATCATTGTAACATAACTAATTTGAGAATTTATCTTAATAGCGCATGCTATCCCTATCATGACATGAATTTGGATTTTGGAAACTCGAGATATGCATCATTGTATGACATGTACTCAAAGTTTCAAAACTCTTATTATGAAAAAGAGAACTATCCTTTAATGAAGAGAAAAGATTTTCTTAAATTTGCTCCTATATTTGTTATAGATTGCTCACATCAACCAGAGGAAGTTGTAAATGGTGCTGTTAACATTAGAATAGAAATTCAAGCTAGTGCAAATATTCCTGCACAGACCACATTGTATTGTTTGATAATTCACGATAAAGTATTCACATACAAGCCTCTGACTCATGTGATGCAGCTTTTATTTTAAATTAATCATTGTAAGGATTTGTTTTTTCATTAGCAATGTAAGGATTTTTAATGAATAAAAACACTATGTAAAAGCATACTTTCATTCTTTTTATTGTTATTATTTATCCTGCATTTCCATCACTTTCTTCCTCCAACTCCTCGTTCCAGCATATTGCATTACATTTGCAACAGGCAGGTTACCTAAATGGTAGTTTATAAACAATTCAAGTCTTTTTAGCCTGCAAATTTCATCTCTATTAAAAAATATTTCACAATCATTTAAATTAGTGTTCAAAGATTTTATTTCTGTCTCTTGCATATAAGCAACAATATTATAAGAGAAAACAATATTTTCACAATATTCCGCACGCGGATACTTTCTCGTTTGGAGGTATGCACTGAATGTAGGAAGACTCTCTTGAATTATCTCCCAGTCTTGAATTGTCATGTATACAAATTTGTCTGTGTTTTTCACTAAAAGCACTGGAAGATCATAGAAGAATCCTATCTTAATGCTGTGCCTTTTCGAGATGTAGACGTCTCGGCACCCGCTTCTTACCGTCATGTTTCTTGGGCGTCTCGATGTTGCTTATTCTATCCTCCAATAGCGTCAGCCTCCTTTGCAGGGCTGCAAAGCTGTTCCTCTTCTTCTTCCCCTTATTGCACCGCCTGAAACATTACACCATGAAGGTCTTAGAAAAGTGCTTGGGGAAGTGAAGGTAGCCTGAAAGAATTAATTTTTGTTAGGTTACAGAGGAATGAAACAATGATTTTTTTTATAAATGTGAAAATACTCACGTCAATGCTTTCCCGAGTTCTGCCGGCTTTCCAGGAGGAGGCTCGGAGGTCGTCTGTGATAGATACCCAGCCTGCTGTGAATTGGACTCCTGTTCCTCGTCTATGTGATTAGCATACTGCTGTGCAATGGGATATTCCAGTATATCTTCCGGTTCTTTATCATCAGAATCTATCTCGGTTTTAGGCGCTGGTGTCGTCATTTGAATTCTGCAAAAGTCATTATAATTTCCAGTGTTAGTCGTATACAACTGCTCTTGTACTATAGTACCATGTATCGAAATAGTAATGTATGTTAGTATCGCATACAATTAATGTTTACATTAATGATCTCTGAAGTTACGTATATGACGATAGCAATGTACAATAATGATACATATTTAAAGAGGTACTTACTTTAAATTTCTCTGCCTGAAGAGGAATACACTGCAGCTCTCATTGCATGGGAAGTATGACGCCATCTTGTCGTGTACCTCAGGTTTTGCACACAGTACAGAGTGAGTATACCCATTGCAGTACTCTGAATGCCACAGAGAGCTGTGATTTGAAATGAGGCTGAGCATCTCGCCGTCACTTTCGGTATCAGTTTCCCTGGAAAGAAAGAAAATACAATAGAATGAACCATTTTAATTTTTTTCACTCTTCTTTAGAGAACATTTGCACACTTTTTAGAGATTGCATTCAATAATAAAAAACGATACTTACATCATGCTTCTTTTGTAGACCGGACAGTTGTCTGTGCATATGCCTCGAGAAGTCATCTGGTCATGATAGGAAGGCATGTTACACACTATAGAATGCATGATACTGTTACACGACTCTATGATAATATGTATAATGGTATGATTCTTCTCCACATTCACTCCAAAAATCGTCCATTGTATTATCGACTCGATTACACCTCGAATAATATTCAGAGCAGTGCGAGAAGGGGCTCTTTATATACAGCGGATAGAAAAACCGGTTCTTCTATCACATGTAATGACATGCAGAGAGGATCGGTGGGGGAAGCGATCTGTAGGGAGTGGTCGATGAATGTGTTTTTTCTATGCAAGAGAATCGATGATTCAGTGAGGGGAAATGAAAACTTTTATAATAGAGAGGCAATGCACGTAAAGGTTTTTGATGTCTCTGTTTGAAAGAGATAATTTCTGTGTTAGAGGTGTGTGCGTGTGTGTGTGCGTGCGTGCACCAGTGTATGTGTGTTGATGTATGCACATGTGCTCGTGTATATGCGGGCGTCTGGATGTGTACAAGTCACGGAGAAAGAAAGAGATAGATAGATTGAAAGAGGAAAAAGGAAGAAAGAGAGAGAAGAAGAAAGAATGGTGTCTAGGCATCGGGATATCTAAGTATACGCAGGGGTTTAATATAAACAATTATATTTGTTAAATGCAATTTTAATCCGACCGCCCATGCTCACCTAGTTTAATAGTTATTATAGCGTTTCGCCGGGTAAGATTCGAACTAAAAGCCTCCGGGGTTAATAAGAATACAGCTCATTAAACATTGTAATGACATATAAATCAAATTATATTTGTTAAACACGTTTTAATCTGGCCACCCATACTCCCATATTTATTAAGCATTAGAGTTTCGCAGATTCGAGCTAGGATCCTCTGAACACCCTTTCATTAATTAGGGTAATGATATAATCATGTTTTACCCTAGCAAAGTATCATTTTGGATGCCTAAGTATACAACGTGTTTAATATAAATAATTATATTTGTTAAATTCATTTTAATCTGACCGCCCATACTCCCATAGTTTAATATTTATTAAGCATTAGAGTTTCGCTGGGTAAGATTCGAGCTAGGACCCTCTGAACACCCTTTCATTAATCAGGGTAATGATATAATAATGTTTTACCTTAGCAAAGTATCAATTTTGATGCCAAAGTATACACCTGTGTTTAATATAAATAATTATATTTGTTAAATACATTTTTATCTGACCTTGCATAATTTTAATAGTTATTACGCATTAGAGTTTCACTTGGTAAGCTTCGAGCTACAAACCTCTGAACGCCTTTTTATTAATTAGGGTAATCATATAATAATATCAATCATCAATTTCTCATTAGCAATAAACGTTTCATTGCAGTAAGAATAGAGCACCGATCTATGGATATCCACGCGGAGGTTTAATGCATGTAATGAAATATATACTAAGCGCTTTTTCGGAGTCGCTGCTTGAAATGAGCCAAACAGAATGCTTGTCAACTATGCTCGGATATATTCGTAGGATCTCGTAAAGCATCGGAGAGAATAGCCCCTCAGGACAAAAACCATGATGGCTGACTCTGACGTTGTTGAAGTGTGTCTCTCTCTTTCACGCGAACAAGGACAGGGCGAGCATAAAGCCACCCTCCGATTCTTTTGTTAAGCTAGCAGGTGTTCGAAAAACAATGGAAAGGGACCGGCTTTGTTATGGGGCAGTGGAATGAGAAATGCCAGATGGTCTTGCTAAAGAAGGCTTGCCCCGGACAATAGAACTTGTTTCTCTGTTAACAGGCTTCAGGTTCTCTTTTGTCACGACCCTAATTTATCATGGCCTTTGTTCATTTTAACAGTTGAAGGGCAAGCGTTGTTCTTTTATTAAAAGCTAGTGGAAGGGGGAACGCCAGATGGTCTTTCTAAAGTAGGCTTGCCCCGGACAATAGAAAGGGAATACAATAGAATCTCTTCCTTTGTCCTGCATCCACATTGTTCATTTTGACAGTGATGGATAGCCTCTTGGGTGGGCTGCCACAGGTGCAGAAGTGGCCGGATGTGGAATGGGTAGGAAAAGCATCTCGCCTTTGTAACAGAACCATAAATTTACGACCCCCTTTGTTCATTTTGACAGGTGAAGGATACCCTTAATTGCTTAACTGTCAAGCTTCCATTGTACTCAACAAGATTTATGACCCACAGCTGCAACTAAAAGTACCAAGGAGCTGGGGTGGAAAGGGGGAAGTGGGGGAGGGGAGCTCATTTGCATATGAATAGACATTCCATGCTTATTAAGTGGTCGTAAACTCTAAATTTATAACTACTCAGGGTCATTAATAATATACTCGAAAAATGAGACCAGTTCTGTCTTATTCTCATGCACCGTGTTCACAATCCTAGAGTTGTAATTCCAACGTGTAACTGACACCGATGGAAACCTCTTCTTGACTTCCGATGCATTCACTGCATTTACAGGCTTTGTTGAATGAGAAAAATATGAACAAAAACCACTCGATGTCTTAAAAAATGTGTTACATTCCTTTATGAATTGCACTGATTACGATAAAACTAGGTTGATTCGATGAGTATAACAGTGGACGAATAGCGCATTGGGAAATATTTTCTTCTCTAGCGCTTGCAACCCATTTAGATGACCAGAAAATGTTGCAGCCCCGTCATATCCTTGTGCTACGAGTTTGTTCTCAGACTCACACTGAAAGTCTGTAGGGATTTTAATTACATGCTCGCTTAACGCAATTGCAGAGCGATTGTTGCTGACATGTGTAAAGTCTAAAAATCTCTCCTGAATTCCACCCTCGTTTACATAACGAATGGCATTGGAAAGGTGAGATAATTCTGCAACATCCGTCGTTTCGTCCAGCATTAAGGCTACAAAAGGTGCACATTTTACTTCTTTCCTTACTATGTCTGCCATAGCGACACTAATACCTTCAATAAGATTTTGAATTCGATTTGACGTTCCTTTGAAAACTTTAGCGCTTTGTAAGTGTGCGTCTAATTTGATGTTATACTTGGATACCATGTGCAAGAACTCAATATAGAGTTCCCGATTAAGCGATTCATTATGCTCGTTATGACCTCTGAAAGGTCTTGCTTTGCCAATAGGTAAGTTACATCCATTAATCGCTTCATTATATCTCTATTAGAATCAACTTCGGCATTGTGTTTCAAAACATCCGACCTGCATTGTCAACTTAGTTGAAACTCTATCCTTGTTTTACCAAAAGTTATCGATTTCGTTGTTACAGATAAATGTGATTGCGTGTTCTCAAGTCGAATCTTTGCTTTCTGAAAATTACCGATATCAGAGAAGCCTTAACTATTCCACACTCCTCTTTCGGTTTCAAAAAGAATGTAAGGCCAGAAAAATAATTTATTTTTCGATTTAGCCATTCTGAAGAATTGCCGTATTCAATTTTGAAATGACGTGCATAGTTTTTCATTCATATACTCATAGCGGAGTAGACCTACCCTTTACTATACTGTCTTGCTTTTGCTGTAAACCCAAAGCTCCAAACGAAGTACCGGTTCTTAACAAACGATCCAAAACACAACATTGTGGCTGTTGACAGGCGTGACTACACGGCGATTCAGCTGATGTGAGATGCAGAAGACTTGTATTCTCAACCGAGTCCCTCTCCGTGAATACTTAACAGCCTAAAACACACAATATTGTTTTAATCCGTGTGTCAATTCACACATTTAACGATTAAGCCTTCATTCACAATGAAATGTAAGCGCTAACGTAATGCAGCACAAGCGCAGGCGTGAGGGAACACCATTCACAATGCAGCCGTAGGCGTAACGCAAGAAGTTTGCACGCTTCTAGATCCTTAAACTAACTGCGGAAATGCTCCGAGTGCACCGTAAGTTTCAAATTGAATAATATAACCAACAATGCCAAATAAGAAAGTTCACTCAATATTTTATAAATAAGTAGGTCACAAAAAAAACATACGTCCAACAGCCGCCAGTAGCGTTAGTGACATCATGACTGTTTGCTCAAAACATTGAAAGTAATTGTGCAAGTACTATAGAAGCAGCGCCATCATTCCGTATGTGGGTAGTGAGCACATTCGCTATCAATACGTAACACATGCACTTGCAGCATCTTAGCGTTGCTGTCGTTGGCATTCTGCTGCCAAAATTGTAACATCATGGGCCCTAAGCCGCAAGGGCCGCAGCTACGGAGCGACGACAGGGCGTAGCCGTAGGATCTGCGCGTCTCAACTCGAATAATTTACTTTAGCTACATTTTTCTTGCTTCGCGACATTCCGTTAGCCATATTTTTTTCATCAAGTTCGCAATATCTTCTGGCAAGATTTCCGCAAAAGCTAAGCGATCGCCAAGAAGGGCCCAATGTTTTCGATAAAGCAACAACTCCTACACAATTTAGGAACCCAGAATACTACACAATCAACTCTGCGTATTAAAAAAACCCGATTCCCTAAGTTTCTTAAAATTTCATATCTCCTTCCCGCGTACGGAATAATGTCCGGAAACTGCAGCAAGTTATACATGTGGTGATACAGCTGCACAAGTTATATTAATGCAATGTTCATTATCTCTTTGCGCCTGAGCCAAGAAATCTAGGCACAGATGCCGGGTTCATCCACTAAATGAAAGAGGATTCAGTAAGGACACAACCATAACCTCTTGAGAGAATGGTGACCCAAAATTTGTGTGGTATGGCCAAATGGAAGAGTGCACGCATGTACATTATACGGCCAAAGTCACGCATCGCGATCATCTGCTGTTGAATTGGAGTTTGCAAACTCTTGCGTTGCATAGCGCGACTTTATGTGAATGCTTCCATTAAATGACATGAATGCAAAGTCTTGTGCTTATGCTGCGCCTGCGCTTACATTTCATTGTGAATGGGCCCTAACTCATAATATGTAAAAACAATAAACATATTATTTCTAACAAGAATGGATACACAGAAGTGGTTTACCAGCGCACGCCCAACCGTGTGCTATTTATAACGTGGTACGAGGAACACTTGGATTGCACCTAGTCCTAGGCGGCAACGGAGAGATAGTGTGCTGACTGGATGAGCCAATATCCCCGCAAAGCTACAAGCGCTAAGCGACGAAAAAATATTTATGTAGTCGTGACTTCCAAAGCTAAAACATGAAATATAATAAATGTTATATTGTATAAGCTGATGGTGCTTAAGAGACTAGCCTAGTCTTACTAGTCCACTGTCCGCATACCCCTGATTATCATCACCGTAATTGAAATATACCTAATTTTATAATTACACCTTTAATAATTGTTTTCTGTTATCATTCTTTCTATTTTCTTAATACTGGGGAATTCATCTCTGGCTGCAATAGCTGCCCAAGTTGTGCCTTTTCTAACCTATACTTGCCTTTGCCATGAAGGTGATTATGACATGTAATAAAACTATAACAAAAACTTGTCTGATTAACTTTGGATAAATAACTGATTTTAAATGAAACCAAACATTCGTTTTTTAAATTGTTTCCTGTATCAGTTGCTATGAAGCTACTAACATTATCAGGTTTGTACTTCTTCCCCCACATACAGAAAAAGCCATGTTGCATTTTAGTAATTTTGCCAAAGTGAGGATGTAAGTGGGCACACACAAAACACCGATATATAATTTATTTTAAAATAGTTTGCAAAGTGAAATTCAAACTCCTGCCACGTATTGCTGTTTAAAACGTCTGATAGGATAATGCTTAGGAAATTACATGAAGTTTTCCGTACTACTATGTATGTCAATAAGTATCCGCACACTATTTTTAATTTTGTGTAGGTTGGCTGTATCGATATGAACGCGCGCATGTCAACATGTTGTTCCTTTGTCTCCGTTTGTGGAATGTTTGACCGCTATCACTCCAGTGAGTGTTGCGCTGTTGCATAATAAGCAATGCTGCATCCCTCGCCGTTTGCACCAAAGAACAGCGTGTGGTTATCTGTTTTTTTGTCGTCTGAACGTGTACCAGGAGACGAAATCCATCGAGGACTTCTCGCACATTATGGGGGCAATGTTTGATCTCGGTGAAATGTATACGAAAGGATTGAAAAGTTCAAAAATGGTCGGGCAACTGTGAAGGACGAGTAAAGAGCAGGACGCCCATCCATATCCACTAGTGACGCCAACATTGAGGAAGTCCTAATTCTGATTCAGAGAACTAAATATTGACTGTCGATGAAGTGGCAAACCATATCCTTTTTGGTCCACTACCTTAAGGGGCCGTCGATTCACCACAGACCAAGAAGCGAAGGAAGCGGTACATACATGGCTTGCTACTCAGCCGAAAAAAAACATTTTTTCTGAGGGCTTTAGAAAGCTTGTACAACGATGGAAAAGGTGCATTGAGAAGCAAGGGGCCTACGTTGAAAAATTAGGTATTGTAAGCTTCTATTGCTGTCATAAGTTTAAAAAACCATGTGCGGAAGTGACTTGCCCTCGTATTTGTGTACGTCAGGCAATTTCATTCTTTTTTGGTTATAAAGGAAAGTTTGTAACAGTTTCACTTGCAAAATAGGAACAGGCGCGTTTAATATGTTTATATATGTGTTTTAATGTTTATTAACGCCCCAGAAGCAAACTAGCATTTAATAACATCGTATGCGTTGCATTGCGAATTATAATGTTGTTCAAATTAAATGGCATTGCAAGTTCTCTTTCTGTTTGAACCTGAGCTCTTCCATTCATAAAAGTAAATTTATTTCATTATTTGCACTCAATATTGTTTTCGCTCGACACCTACCATTAGTACGCCGCCATCTGACACCCCCCATTAGAGTACGTTTACACTTTCCAGAACTATTTATCATCTCTAATCAATAAGTATTTCCCACGATAGCTATCTTGTTTAACGAGCTCCAAGACTACACTAACCTTAACGCGTTACTTCGTATATAAACAAAACATACAGAGGGCGCACCAACGGAGACGCTACCAACATAACAAAATAACATGGATAAATAGCTAGTTCTGATTTCAAGCGCAAGTGGCACAAAACCAATCGCATTATTATCATTATCAGTTACCTGATCTAAAGTACCCAAAACTGTGACTCCAATCCATTGCGCCCATTGTGCACACGCGAGCACTTACGCAAACGCGCGCGCGCGCGTGCGCACACACATTCATTTTCTAGCTGAGCCCAGTCGGGATATCCTACAATTCTTCAAGGTCTTTTCAGTATATCTGATAAGTAATTTCATATTCTATAAAAAAATAAGCATTGTTTAATCAAGTTATGGCCCCTTTTCAGTTCAGTGTAAACTTCATTATAAAAATTAAGGTTATTCCAAGAAAAGATATGTTTCTTCGTACATGGAACTTCACTGAACACATCTCCAATCCTCCACGTGACTACGTCTCGTGGTTAGGTGGGAGGTAGGGATTTGAGGAAGGTGGTCGATGTGAGGTGCGGGGTTTGTTGCTCTCCTCGTGTACGTGTCGCATGGAACTCTAATAGTGTATGGAGGTGTGTATGCTGTGATGAATTAAACAGTGTGGTACTTTGTTTTATTCTGCGTTGCTTCCAACTGCCCTTTTCCTGTATGACCCGCCACCGTTCCATTTTCACGGCCATATTCTGCGAAAACGAGTACGCGTCTCCCTCACAACACGGCTTCAAAACAATCAGTATGACTTTCCAACCACCGCAGCTTGGCAAAACAAGATCACCGATAACACAGCGGTCTTCAGGGTTTTCCAGGTTTCCATCCTTTCGCTGAGTAAAAACATCTGTTAAAAAAGAGAACAGCCAGATGCCTAATTGCAAGACTGATGGGTCTGGGTTTTTTTGTGTAAAGATAAAGGCTGCTTTCTTATTGTTCGCTCACAAGTTTAAACTGCCTGTGAAAACCCAAAAGGACTGTTCTATAAATTTCGGGAAATTATACATTTTCCTTATATCGAATAACAATAATTCCTTGTCATGGTTTTATTTACTCAGTTCCTGCAATCATACTCTAATCTGATCTGCACGCTTTATTATAACAGTTATTTATTCATTACGATGAATAAACATACTCGTGATTCGGCCATTAGTATTCTAATTGTCATTGACTAATTATGCGATATAAATGTAGTATAGGTATACGATCCTAGCATACAATGTGCGGTCTCAAATGCCCGCGCCAGGCAAATGTTTACAATACAGGAGGTTCAGAGAACTTTTACTCTTAAGTCCTGCCGTTGATCTCCACTTCCTATTTTAAAAGGTTTACATTTCCCATACATATAAAATTATTTTTTGTGAGGCTTCGTCGTCTAACCTCATAATATTATTAATCTCACGGTCTGGTGGCGAGGGATGTTCACAATTTGTTATAATTTGTTCTTTACAAGCCAACGCCATCATGTTTCCTTTCCTGCTTTAACATCACATTTTTTTAATCAATACCTCACGCATTTTCACTAGAAAATACAATTACAAGAAT
The DNA here is from genome assembly GCA_030765065.1 of Deroplatys truncata. Classification (NCBI taxonomy): domain Eukaryota; kingdom Metazoa; phylum Arthropoda; class Insecta; order Mantodea; family Mantidae; genus Deroplatys; species Deroplatys truncata. The sequence continues at coordinate 400,674,352 of CM060990.1, read as the reverse complement.
ATGCTTCACTAATCCAACTAAAGCATATATAGTTAGTCCATACTGTCTATTTTTTTAACATTAATTAGTACAACACTGTAATTAAAATTATTTTTGTGCGCTTTCTCGTCTAACCTCATAATACCATTAATCTCACGGTCTGGTGGCGAGGGATATTCACAGTTTGTTCTTTACAAGCCAACAACCATTACCTTCTCTTTCCTACTTTAACATCGCATTTTCACTAAGAAATACAATTACAAGAATATACTTCACGAATCCAAATAAGACGTATATGCGAGTTACCCTATAGTTACCTTAACTCGTGTTTACCTATACTGACTATTTGTTTAACATTAATTAACATGACACTGCGATTTGCACATTTTCTTACTACCTTATTACCCTGCAACAGAAAGCATGTACGCCCTCATCTTTTAAATACTATACTCATATCTACATAGCCTCGTGCTTCATCAGCATAAACTGGCTTTAAAATATTTTTATCTTTTTTGTTTTTACACTTTACACGATTATTTGTTTTGATTTGCCACTCTCGTGTATTCCTTAATGGTGCAAAATTGCTGCACACGTAGTAACTATCACTTCCGTGTTTCACAAAACATTTGGTGTTTCTCTATGCTTTCGCATTGGATACTGTTTATATACACTTACATATTTGTAAGTACTGTTACAATGATAAGGATAGTGTTGTGACATTCCGTGCAGCAAGTGACCTTTAGCCCTTAGGTGGGTTTTCGCCAAAACTTTATCATGTTGCAAAAGTTTTTATATCAAATTTGCGTTATGAATAAAACTACAAAGGTTAGCTCCAGCATTTTATTACAATTTATAGATTATGCAAACAACCACTTCTTTATTTATTCAAATATGTCCCTTTTCTATTAACCTCCTTTCTTTAACAGCTTTTGTTTTTACAACTTTCGAACTAATAAACGTAATCATCAAAAGAACAAATCGTGTGCGCCACTGAAGTTATATTTTCATTGATGCATTTTATTATGCTACGTTTCTTGTATTCCTCATTGTCGCTATTTGGCAAGCATTAGTTAGTCTTTACTGATAGCGTACACAAGGTTCCGCCAAGGCGATAAAAGTCGCTTAAGGGCGCGCAAAGCTGTTTACAGTAGGCCTTCTGCATATCCACGTACCCGAATAAACGTATTATGCGTTAATAAGCTATCGGTTTCTCAACTACGTATATGCGTATGTAAAGGTGTTACAGGTTTAGTCACAGTTTGAAAATCGTTTACACGTTTATATACGTATTCCAATTAATGTGCTCCTTTCTTACGTATCTGTTTGTGTGTTACAACTAGAACGTTTCTAAAGTCTCTAGTCATGGGGTGTTAGTATCGGTCTCATTACGCTTTAAATAAGAGAGTAAACTAATTAAAAGTGGCCTATGACATGTGTAGTCACAGTAAACTGCTGTCATCCTCCGTGGTGTAGTGGCCACTATGCTAGCCTCTAGTTCCGGTGGTCGCGGGTTCAAACCCGGCGCAGGGCGATGCATTTTTTCGGGCGTAGAAATCCTTAGCATGGCTTACTTCGGAAGGGAAGTAAAGCCAGTGGTTCCGTATCGTAGATTTGCGGCACGTAAAAGAACTCGAGCCTGAAAGAGCTTTCTGAGCCAAATTACCGATTTTTCACGCCCAATATAGAATGGGACGCCAAGGACCACAGCAGTTACAGAGCGTCCGTAAATAAAACTCAATAATATAAAAAATAACAGTAAAGTGCTGCATTCTTGAGTGTTTTGTAAAACTATAAATTCTGAATTCGGAAATAATAAATGTAACTTCACTACCGGCAAAGTAGAATTCTTTTATTACACATACAACAGTATAAACTTACAGTGGCTTACTTAGTCATAAAATTACCCACATGTGTGTGTGTTTTCAAACAAAAACACAAGCACAGCTATTATTTCTTGAATAAGACAATTTCTTTTCGCTGTTACAGTATTGCCTCCCATAGAAAATGTGCGTTCCGATTATACTGAGCTTGCCGGTATACACAAATATCTGCGAGCCAATGCTGCCACTGCCCGGTACTTGTTCTCCCTAGCTTTCCACCATTCACAGAAGCTTAAATCGAATCCCAGTTGGAGCTCTGCCAAATATCCGTCGAGCTGCGCAGATGTCATCATTATACCGGCTGTTGATAAAATGCGCCAGAACCATGTTGGCAATATCATTCCCGCCTTGTAGATCAACATCTTTCGACACTCCCAATGGTGGCTAGCCTGATACAGATGTACTTCCAAACCTTTGCCTTCACAAGAGGTAATTCGTCATCGAAGTTGTTATGGCGTGGGTCGAGGAAAGGCGCGATAAGTCGTAAATTCATCTCTGATTGTTCATCTTCATCAAGCACGGAATGTTTACTCAGTTCTTCACTGATACATACTTTTAACTCCACTGCCATCTGAGAATTATTCAACAGCGGATTCAGATGATTTTCAATAGCTTTGAAAATTATTGGAACATACCATCGACACCGGGGAATGTCTCTCTCCATAGAAAACGGCTGACGCTATCTGGAGAGGTTTAAGCTATTTCACTAGTTCATGGATTTTGGCCCATTTCGTTTTTACAGTTACGAGTTTTTGAGTCATATGTGCCGATGTTACATTCGATCTGGTAGTACATTGGACATATGGCTTTGGTTCGGAAGAGAACGCTCTAACATCTCATATGTAGAGCTCCATTAGGTTGCTACTCTCTGTATGAGCTTTTGTTGGGTAGTCCAAGCATTTCTTGTTTGCTGACCAAAGCCGCGGTAGCCACATTTGAATGGCAGAAAAGCCCGACTAAGGCACTCGCCTTCTTCCATAGATCACGCACTGTTGAATGCTTGAGCACTCATTTGCTGAAAGCTCCAAAGAATGGGCGGCGCAAGTCACGCGGTGGCCACCTCAACGCAGTTCATGGATCGCACGGCGTTTACAATGTTTGCAGCACAAACACAATGCCGTCACAATGCCTGTGGTCTTCTCAGTCATGTTCCACTTCGCTAAGACGTCTTCCATTGTTTCAATGACACTGGGCGCTGTGGTGCTCATTAAGAAAGCGCGTTCATAGTGTATAGGATTTGGATATCCAATCAGAGTTGACTGTATGAGCTGTGGCAGTAAGATAGGTCTGCTGTGCAGGAGTTATCAAGAGATCTGTAATGCAAGCAACGTAGGAAGCTTCCCGGAACTCTTCTGCAACTTGTGACTTCACCTTTACATACAGCAGATCCAGCCTCTTCTTCAGTACGTATTACACGGCTTATAGTTTGGTTTAACAAGTCATAAACTGAATTAAACATGGGCAGCCCACGACGGAGAGCGGCAGTTAAGACATCCGGATCATTTTATCCAGGACTTGGTGGTGCCATTCTTGGCCGCAGGGACGATTTGTCTTAAATTTGGAAAGAAACTCCTTCTCTTTCTCATATGAAGAACGCCAACTGTGTTGGAATCCACGGACATTGAACTTGACAGGTTGGTGGGTGGCGATTCGGGTACTGTGTTCGTGCTCTCCAGGTGATAAGTCTGTGCACTGTTTTCCGTTTCATCAGGATTTTCAGTGCGTATGGTTCCTGTGCTATATATTGGATACTTTCCATGTATCTTCTTCGGATGAATTCCAATAGCTCCACTAGAACCACCGGTTGCACTGAAACCATTACCTATCTCATCGTAGACACGAGGCAATAGACTTTTGTCATCTCGAGGTTCGGCATAATGCCGCACCAAATTTTTAATACATGATGCCTACTCATTGCTGTTCAGTGTCCGAACATTCTTATTCAGTTACACAAGCAGTCTTATATGACCTTTATACATTATTTAGACTGGAAATGCATTTTGATGCAAATTTCTGAACAATTGAAATATGTCGTACAATTGACATTCCAGCATATCCTATAAAAATCGACAGCGTATGTTTTTTATGACATAAAAATCCCTTGCTATCAGTGGGACTGGAATCCCGATTGAGAAGCCGACAATGTACCATTCGGCTACACTGTCTGCAAATAGTTCCGTGTGTAAACGTCTGTAACCGCCCCTGCACCAATTCCAAACGTGTGGTCATTTGTGCATACTTATTCGCGAAATCCGTGTTTATCCGTATACACGTTTTTGAGAAACGTTCATTAAATGGATACACACGACTTACCTATGTGAGACACTGTTTACCTTAATGGAGCTTACAAAGTCACGTTAGAGAAGCTAATTAAATGATGAACAATTGAAAACAGGTTTGCGATTGAGTGGTATTTAAATAATAGTCCCACGTATTGAAAAGGCAATTAAAAATAGAAGGCAAAACTCACAGCGAATCTCCGATGTCTAAGATCCTATTTATTAGTGAGATTTATTGGAATAACTTCGAATTTTTGTACATATTTAGTTAATTAAAAGTCATAGTAACCAGGATATTGAAGTTTTATTCCGTGTTATATTACTTATCTGCATAAATGTGTAAAAAACTGTTTATGTAATTGTGTCATTGACACTGAAAGCGTACTTCAATAAAAAGCTTAAGTTTACGATATTATTATTAAAATTTTATGTATAAATGAATGCATGAACATTTTTGTTTAAATTAAAGTAAACATCCACTAATCCATATGAATGCACGGGTCCAACGGACCAGGCCAAGTTTTATAACACACGGAGTAATTAAGCAAGACCGAAAGACACAAATAGAAGAAACAATAATTGCGTGGGGTTTCATGGGCTGCGTCTGTATTAACGTATTCGTCTTCCGGGCTATGATGCCGTGGTCTATTGGTTTCCATTTTAAAACCTGATTTTTCTTCCAGCAATGTGGTTAACATCTTCAGAGAAACTGAATGCTCCGAAGATCTGGCAATATTTATATAAACCAATATATCTATGAACTTCACCATTGTTCAACAAGAGGTGCAGTTTTTAATGGGGAGGTGGAACTTCTGAGAGAAGCAAGGTCGCGCGAGTGTCATCTACTCGGAGTGCATATGCGATTTAAACCAGGACCTTCCTCCTTTTTATTTATGTTGTTGGTGTGTTTACGTATTTCTATAGGTCCTCAATACTCTTGTGAAACAATATTTGGTTGTGCATATAACCTCTATTTTATCATAGATCACATTGCGATTCTCCAATGAAATAACAATCTGCAACAGCAGATGTTTCTGCTTGCGCCAAACAAAAATTTCTTTTATCTTCAGATATTCCTATTCTTATACTGTTTTATAGTACCAATATAAACCCTTCCGCAACCGCAAGGTATTGTAACGACACTTCTGGGATTCTATCCACAACCCGGAGTTGCACCAGGTTTTATAAATAGGTGCAATTGGAATAAACCGTGAAACAAGGGCAGCACGTTGCTGAAGTTGCATTGCTGAGGTTATTCATTAGGCACGTTTTTAGGTCAAGCTCTCAATCTTGTCCGGCACGCTACAGCGAAGGCATCTCCCGTCTACGTTATAATTGGGTCTCGAATCCCGGCCTAATGAGTCTATTTTACTAAATGAATCAAGTCCTGCTAGATCTGTCCTCAAATAAGTCCTTGTGATATCTATATAAGCTCCTGCACGTCGGGGCCCGTCAGAGGGCTCCAAACTCCAATTCGTTTAATTAAATGACCCAGCCAATAGCTTTTTATAAAACCTGTTCTAGTAGTCATTTGACATCCCCAGCTTCCCAACAGCATCCCTCCGGTACCAAATGCGCCTAGCCCTGAGCCTAATGCCCTCCACTTGCTTGCAATCTCGGGGGGTTTTCCACCAGGAGGTTCGCTACAGTATTTTGTATACGCCAGCTGTTGAGAGCGCAACACTGGCATTTTATTGCGAATTTGTACGTAACCTTGATTTTATGTGTAACAGTCTGTTTATGTAGTAATATTTTGAACGTAGGGTGAGAATACCATAACCCTGTATGTTGGGGAGTATGAAGGTGTTCTTCTGTTCATTCTTTTTGGGTGCATGGCTCTTCTGAAGTCTTTTGTAGAGTACCCACTGTTTTCGAAAACAGTTTCTAAATGTTTTAACTCTATTTTAAAAACTGGTGATGACAGATCATTTTTGCGCGGTCTAACGTTTTAATAATGCCCGTTTTGTCTTGGCTGATGATTAGACTGTTTATGTACTATCGATCCTATATGTTGGTTTTCTGTATCTTATGTCCTCAATTACCATCAGCCTGTTTGCTTACCATAACATCGAGAAAAGCGAGGGATTACGGTTTTCCTTTTCCATCGTTAACTGAATTTTCGGATTAATACTATTTAAATGTACAAGACAATCATTTAAATCTTTATCCCCTTGAGGCCTAACTACAAATATGCCATCGATATAACGATACCAGCATTTGGACTTTTTATCAGATGTTTCCAATGTTAACTTCTCAAAATGTTCCATAAAATGTTGGCCACTATTGGAGCAAGTGGGTTCCCCATAGCAGCGTCGTTCAGTTTTTCATAAAAACTCCCATTCCATAGATAATATGTGGTTGTCAGGCAACGTAGAAACATTTCAGATAATCATTAGGAAATAATTTTGTAATCTCGTTTTAGGACACTTGGTAGAGATTTGGGTTCAAATTTGATTTTGTAATCGATTGTAAACGGTATAAGGAAGATACCTGTGTATTTTTTTCTTATTTGGACCCTTAAAGGGCCCTTATGGTCCAGAGATGTTATAGTATATTGGTATATAACCTTGGCTGTCAGGTGCCATTTACTATGCCGAGCACTTAAAAGACGTTAAAAATGTTGTCAATGAATTGGATGACTGCATAGCCAAGGCTAAGAAATCACTCGTGTCCCATTCTTGCCGCTTCCCTTACATATATTAAGACACATTTTTTATAGAGAAGCTATTCTCCGGCTGGAAAGTACAACTTTGCCACTGAAAGGTGCTCTAGATATCATTAGCAATGTTTCCGGTAAAGAAATACCTAGACCAGTGGGAGTTGCATGTTCTTCAAAGTTGCAGAAGATGCTTCAACGAAATCCTGGTTTTGAAGATATGAAAATTGCAGGGAGAAAAGTATACAGGAAAATTACCCCTAGAACCTGCTGCACTGGAATCAATATTCTACGCTCCAATGATGCCATGTTCCACTGAAAGGAGCTTTTCTTCATACAAGAATGTCTTACGTGATAATAGGAAATCGTTTACGCCAGAAAATTTGAGAATGCATGTAACTATCTACTGTAAGCCAAAACATAAATCTTACAACTAAGTACCAGAAAAGCAAAATTACTGATACCTCTATTGTTCCACGAAGGAAAACACAAAAAAAACTATTTTAGTCAAGAAAAACTTAAAAAAAACCTATTTTAAGTATATAAGAAACCTAAAATGAAGGTTTATTCACCTAAAAGTCCGGTCCCTACTCATGAGCGTAAACAAACAACCTATTAATAATTGCATCTGCATCTTCCAATGACGCATTTTGAAACCTAAATGCACAATCTACGGCATCAAAGCCCGGAAGATGAATTTATTAATGCATACTCCGACCGTGAAAGCCTACGTCATTATTTAATTGGACTCTACGGTTCCTACTTTTAGAATGGTTCGTCAATTTGAGGGATTACCAAAAACAAAAGACACACGCTGTATCTTCGAGGGCTTTCCTCCATTGTAGAGACGAAAATATTACTCCCACATTTTTTTTAAGGTAAGAAGACAGTTAACTCAGCCCGGAGTAATAATGGTTACTCCACCAAAAGTTTAGAAGACCATGCACCCAAAAAGAATAAACAAAGTAACATCTGCAAACTTCCCAACCGACAGGGCTACGGTATTTTTAACCTATGTTCAAAATGTTACTAACCGCACAGACTGATAAATTAAGATAAAATCAGGGTTACATATAAACTCTCAACAAAAATACCACAAGTGGTAATAACCTCTGCCAAAGATGCACGCGATTTGCTATCAACAGCTGGCGTGTACAAAATACCATGTAGTTGTGGAAAGGTTCGTATTGGTAGTACAAAACGGAGTATAAAAACACGAATATCTGAAAATAAAAGAAATCTTCGTTTGGGGCAAGCAAAAACATCTGCTGCAGAGCATGTTATTTCATTGGAGGGTCACAATATGACGAGTGATAAACAGAGATCTGCGCAGCAAAATACTAGCATGCCGAAATTCTACATCGCGCGGCATAATCGTATGCATGTACTGGGATATTTTATTGGTAATCATCTTACATGTAACAAAAGATAAGCTCACGTGATCAGGAAAACAATAGACTTAATGTATGCAATATGTTTAAACTTCTGCAATGTGAAGAAAACGGCGCCTGTTTCTTGCTCAATTATGCATGCAATATGTTCTGTTCGCGTTACTTTCTGACAACGTGGCAAATGTGAAATTCCCGGTCCTCATATTCGTATCCTATCCTATCTAAGGGTTTGGATTAAACCTTGGGCCTTGGTATTTTCATAATTGCGTGAATCCTATCTCGCTCCGTAGATATTATCCGCCCTGATATTATGCAGACGAGAAATTTAACCCCATCAACCAAAAACCTGCACTTCTTCCAGGTCAGTTTAAGGCAGCACTCTCAGATCTTTGTTAATACCGAGTAGATGTGCTGAATATGTGCGTTCGCATATCAGTAGTGAATCAAAACGTCCTCTATATACTGGGGTGCATAGTCCTTAAGAAGGCTCTCCCACTCGTACTTAGTCGAAAAGTACAGCGGGAGAACTGATATACCGGGTCATTGTGCTGAAACAGCTTTAATTTAGTAACGCTTTGTGTGATGATATTTGAAGATACGAAATCGAGAAACCGTTTTTGTTGTCTTATTCCAATGAAAATTTACTCAATATTCTGCGTCCTGAAATTATCTGGAACTACATAACGGTTGTGTTCCTGCCTCCACTGTGAAAGGTACCGTTTCATTTCATTCTTTTCTTCAGACTAAACAGAGTGCGTTGATAAACTCGGAGTGCGCCAGTTCTACTAAGCCCTCTTCCAACATTTCGGCAATTTTTGCACTGACAGCTTCACTCAAATTCATAGGAATTGTTCTATCTTTGTGTCTATAAGGTTCTCAGTATTATCAACATTAGCATTGCTTAGCCCTGTTCTGTCTGTAAAAATGTTACGGTGCTTGGCTGGAATGTTAAACACCTGTTCCTTCTGCTTGCTGTCAATCCGTGTTATTGACCCTAGCTTTTTCCTAATTGCTGTCATTAACTCCGGGCGATAGTGCTCTACCTGATAGCTGTGGGTTATAGAAATCGCAGGCAAAGCATTCCCAACCGGCGGCCTTTGTACGGAAGCTAAAACATCTGTTCCCTGCCTTCCCTAACCGCAAGCATCATAAACATCTTCGAAAAAAATGACATCCGCGTGCACGTGGGCGTTGTTACCACAGTTTAATACAGTAATTTAAAAGCAAAACTTTCCAGCTGATTTCCACATGTACAAAAAACAATCATACGGGTTAACTGTTTTGCTTACTTTAAACAAAAATACAGTAAATAACTATGCTTCGCATAATAATTACACATGATACAAACGCTTTAGAATATAACTGAGGAAGAGCTTAACTAATTATATTATGCTACAAGAATGGAAATGCATGTTAACATATCCGAGGGAAACAAAGAAGCACGCCCCAAATAAACTATACATTTGTTGAACGATTATTATTAAATAATTAAAATACATTAATACGAATTTATTTTGTAATGAACAATTATGTGCAGACTAAACCCTGAACATTGATTATGTTATTTACACAGATAGTTATTATTTATAAATAAGGACTGTATCTTTGCAGTTTTGCTTACTGTAATTATTGTGCGCGGAGCTATGGTGAAACCATTGTTTTGTTTGTCCTGCAACGACAAATGTAGAAAAACCAAGTTTCAGAGAATGTGAACAAACACAGTAATATGTCAAAACTTGACAGAGGAGAAACAGGTGAAAAAAATTAAGGCGAATACAAGTTTTTAAGTCACTCTTGGGAGATAGCTGCTTTTTTCGTAGTTTTGAAAAGATAATAACTTTGCTTCGCAATGTATTGTTAATATAAAGCTAATATAAGAATATATTGTGTATTGTTTAAGGTATATAAGATTTATTGGCTTGGCAGCTTCTGTTTACTTACAAAGGTTTATTATAAATGCAAGACAAGTAAAAATACGGAAGACAAAATTAAACTAAACTAAAACTCTTGTGTTATATTCCACACACTTGTCTACTAGCTACTTTTTGCAAAAGCTTATTCTTGTATCTACTTCCTGTTAACCGAGGTAAACGTTCATTGCACATATCGTTGTAATTATAAGGATACGTGGCTAAAGCGATAGTCAGACTTTTAAAAAGCAGATGACTATACGATGCCTTTGAAAGTTCATACTCTTAGCAGCACCACGGGAAAAATACAAACAGCGACTAACCACTTGTAAAAAGTATAACTATTTCAAAATTCAAACCAATAACAACGAATTTCTCGAAAATTATTAACATAATTTCACATAAATTGTGTCCTTTAACAATATTGCATTTTACGTACAGTAAGATTACGGCTTACCAAATACAAAAAAGTTATTCGGAATGAAGACGAGTTCACAGGTTATTCTCAGAAAATTCAAGATATTTTATTTTTCATGGAAGTATTTTGAACACGTGGTATTCTAATAAAAATCATTACAACTGTTTTGAGAAATTTAAAACAATAAGGACCAATTTCCCATGTAAAGGGCAGTTTGGGATAGGGGAATTTCTTGAAAACCTTATTGGCGCACCCTTCGAAGAAGCTCAACTTAAATTCCAAATTTGGTATTTAAGCGACTTTATTTAGTTATGCTGTTCGCAAACAGATGAACACACACACGCATCGGCCTTTTTTTTGGATTCAGTGAGCCTCAAAATGTGTACTTCCGGTGAAATCTCGACATTTAATTTTTGCATGGAACACAAACTTCCTCTACCTACAATAGGTAAATAGTAGGGGAAGTAAAAATGGCTTGTTTTCAGACTACGGGTTAACCGTAACAAATCATGATAAGACAGAAAAGGACTGTAGATCTGCAGTGAAAAAAATCAAGCTTTGAACTTACGTTTACTCTTCATTTTCGCTTTCTCCTACATGAATCACGAATTTCTCCTGTTTGCTATATGTATTATAACTTAGGTATTTTTTCAGAATTTTGGTGGTATGCTGGATACAGGATGACAAATCCTGGGAGTAAATTGTTTTAGTTCCCTCACGTAACCGCTCACATACACTCACTTAGAGTTGGTGTAACATTATTTTTCCTAACAAATCCTTTCTATAGGGTTAAATATGCAGCGATAGAGTGGAAGACGCAAAACTTCATGGCCGTGAGAAGCTGCAAGTTCATCAACTACATCCTTTTTGGTTAAGTTTGCAGGTTGGATCGTTTGTATAAGGCCGGCTTTTATGGGAACGGTTTTCGGTACCGGTATATTCCGTTCTTCCATGAACGAAATAATACCTTGAACCCTCGTGTTCATGCACGGAATTTTAAATAGCTGCCGCGAATGGTAGCTTGCGTTGTCCATAATTATTACACATTATCTGTCATTTGGCAAGTTTGCAAGCTGACTATTCAAAAACCATTTTTCGAAAACTGCTGCTGTCATTTCATCATGACTGTCAGCGTTGCAGTCTCCAATGTTGTTGGCTGCCAAAAAAAGGCGATTCGGCACCCACCCTTCACTGCCTCCTGCATGAAGCATCATAATACGTTTCCCTCGTGACGACCGTGACTTAAGTACACAGTTGCAGGTACCGTCGTCCCATCCCATCTTCTCAACGTCTCGAGTGTCGAACCAGGTCTCATCAAGATAGATCTTAAAACCTTACGATCGCAAATCCTGAAGCCTATGGAGGGATTGGTATCTCCAAGCCACTATTCTTGCAGATTCCATTACCACGCTTCTCTTCATTAGACGACGAAAACGAAAACCCAGCTTATTTAGCAGTTCGCGAAGTGTAGTTTCCTCGTAAGGTAAGTCTGTCACATTTTTCAGGTGGTGCAATAGTTTACGGACCGTTGGCGGTTGCCCTTTATTATAAAATCGATAAACTTCGCGCCTTATAAAATCACAACCGAATTTGTCCACTTTATTAAAATTGGCCCTTTTGTCCCTGGCTTGTTGGGAGTCACTGGACCTCTCTGGATAATATTCCGCAGTTTTTCTGTCCAGCTTCAGGATTCTTGTTACTTTGTTTTATCCTGCATTACATCCGATGCCTTTTACCTATATGCCTCGCCACCGTTCCGTTTTCACGGGCCACATTCTATGGTAATAAATTCGTGTCTCCCTCATAACCCAAATTCAAAAGTCATTCTCTATTGCTCCAACCACCGAAACGTGGCATCTATCTCTGGGTGCAAAACAAAATCACCGATAACAGAGTGGTCTTCAGGAGTTCTCAACGATTCCGTTCCGTCATTGAGTATAAACATGTGGTACAAAAGAAAACGGCCAGACGCCTAATTGCTAGACTTCTATGTCTGGGCTATTTCGCGTAAAGATAAAGGTAACTTTCTTATTGTTTGTACACAGGTTTACACTGTCTGTAAAAACCTAGACAAACTCCCACAAATTATACATCATTTTTATATCTATAACAATTCCTTGCCATGGTTTTATCAACTATTTATTAATTACAATGAATATACTCGTGATTCGACCGTTACTATTATAATCCATCATTAACTTATTATGTCATAGGAAAGTAGTATAAACTTACAATTCTCGCACACATGTATGGTCTCATCCTGGAGTATTTTTTCAAAACATGTTAAGTCCACAAATACAAATTTTACAAAGCCAAAAACTAATATTGAGAAAAGTTTTATAATTCATAGTTTAAGAATGGGAATTTATAAAAAGTTCTGAATATAGAAAAACGTGAAAAAGGAAAAATCTCACTTTTTATTTAAAGGCTGTTGCTAACCGAGTTTTAAAAATCTGTGGACTTCTTTCATTTTGCCCTAACAAAAGGGACAGACAGTGTCTTGAAACAAATTTATGCAGAAATAATACAATATATTCTTTAATTTTTGTTTTAGCCAAATAATTGATACAATGAAATCAATAATTCAGGAAGATGTTCCCAATGAATTATTTAAATAATACAATCAAAATCAGACACTTCTTTTAACTGTTACATACTTTTTCTTTGAAAAAAGTCCAAAGATTATTTAAGCAACACAATCAAAATTCTAATTAAGGAGGGCATTTACAATTATTATTTATAGAATACAGTCAAAACTGTTCCCTGATTTAATTATATGAATTTTTCTTCAAATTTTTTGAAAAAATTATTTTAAGCAATTCAATTAGTCATTAAACTCACCAAGTTATTATCAATATTATATTAAAATTAATAACAGGATCAAAATGAATTTGATTCTAACAATCTGCAAAATTCTGTTTTGGCTTATGTTCATACATTGAGGAATAGAATCAGCAGTAATGATTCACCAAAGCTTTTAGATAGTCATTAACAAAGCAGAATCAGTAATAATTCATAAAGGCCTTGATAGTCATTAACAAAGCAGTAAAAAGCCTAACGTGTTTTAAAATAAAGTGTAAAAATGTGTTGTTTTTTTGGCAGGTATTAGAAAATCAAATCATACTGAGCTGATGAATATCATCATCAAAATTAGTTTCACAGACAGCTATTATAATTTTTAGTTAAAATGTTGAAATTTGTATGGATATTATGCCTCGTGCTCCTCTTCAGAACATTTGATAGCCAGGTTCCTCCTCCAAGCAGTCAGACTCTTTATTCTGAACTTGCTCTTCTACACTGTTCATTATATCTTCTCTCTAAAATACATCAACATATTATTTCAGGGTTTCATCCTTCTTCCTACTATCACCAAAATGTTGTTTCAGAAGAGCTAGTGATTTTATACTGTGTATCAAACTGACATCATTTGGGTCAAGTATCTGATGTTGTTACATCCCTTTTTTATACATCATCCAGTCTGTACGAGGACTCTCTTTTAAAAATAATGGAGGGTTTCTTCCCACTGAATTTCTTTTTCAGTAATATACGTTTCAGGTCTCTTCTACCCACTGGATTCTTTAAATCATGGCAGAGGTCCTTGAAGTTTAAAACATTCCAATCTATTCATAACCTTTGAGTACTTCATATTTTCTAATAAATGTACTGATATTGTTCAGGAGTTAATATTTCAGACTGCTTCTGAAGACTCCTCTCTGCTATGCCGAAAAGGCAGTAGGAAAGGCCACATGTGGGGAATGTAATGCGCATCTCTTTCATTGAGTCTTAAGTTTTTTTTTTTTTTTTTAGAAGCCATGAATACAGAGAGAGAACTACATGGGCATTTCACTTAGGCCACCACAGCTGTCGGAAAATATCTTGTAGCTGAAGTGTGTTCTTCATATCTGTAGTTACTTAGAGATCTATCAAAGCTGAACCACTTCATTTGGTCCACAACCAGCCTGATTTTCAGTCCAGCTACAGAAGTTTGGAGACTCAATTCCAATGTTTGTAATGCAGAGAGCATAGCATGACAGTTGTGCATAACATGTCTTGTCAATAGTAAGTTTTAGCATGGGTTGAACTTGCTGTAGATTAGGGTAGAAAGACAAGCTGTTGGGTAGTTTCTCCTTCATAATTTTATAAAATTGTTTTGCTCTAATTCTATGGACAGGAAGCTCTGCCTGCACTCTTTATCTTGTGCCAGAATCTTTAGTGAATCACATTGCATGTTTCAATCTACAGCAATAGCTAAAGACATCTACCACAGGAATACCAAACTCCAAATTAAATTTTTAGATATGTTACTGAAGAACCACTTTTTTACCTTTAATGAATCAAGAATGCTCTCATTATACTCTCCTCTACACATATGCCTTCTTCCATGTTCATTTACAAGGGCTGCAGGCTATAGCAAAAACACAATGCTGGATAACAGAACTGCCACATATGAAAATACCAATGGCAACAACAACTGGTTTACAACCAAACACATTGTTGTGAAGGTTTGGAATGTCTGCTTTCTCAGCTTTACCATTTTATATTTGACTTTCTGTAAAACATACATTAGTGATCATAACAAATTGGTCTTATCGCAGTTTAAATCAATTTTAATGCTTGATCGATTGCATTTTGAAGCTAAAAAATTGTGCTTTGAATTAAAACACCATAGCTTGATGCAGACCATCTTTTGGAGTAGAAATCTGCTTCAAACTAATTTACATCTGCAAGTGGACTTGTCGCATTTTGAAGCGTCATTCCTCATTTGCTCAAGAAGATTTATAGCCCCCTTGGGAAGCAGAGTATGTATACTAAATGGTTCCAAATACTGCAAAGTGTTTCTGCCAGATATTTGGCTGGGATCAAAATGACACATTAGTACAAGAAACATTCCACACTCTTGAAATACCTCAAGAATGAAGTACAATAATGATTGACTGATCTAAAGCTGCAGGATTGTTTACATTCACAATGAGCAATTGCTTCCTAAACATCACTGAAATACTTAAGGATACTTAGGCTGAAAGATTTCATTAGCCTAGCATCATCTTTAAGAACTGTATATATCTATTAAAGCAATTCAACTTTATGGTGCTGTGATACTGTAATCAAAATGAATATTGTATGTGGATGGTGCTCACAAGCTCAATACTTTGAGTACCAGTCATTTATTTACCTGCATATGACTGAACTCAATCAGTAAAGGACTATTTGAAATAACTTTGGACAGGATTTTAATGAAAGAATAAGAAACTGAGTAAACTGTGTTAATATAGTTATTTGCCCTTTATAGCTTTATTTCAAGTGTAAAAAACATAATACGTTGCTTTAAAGTAGTTATCGAGAAAATCGGTTGCATCTGCAATTTTACATTCTGTATGAGAAATTTAAGTATACCGACATAGTATATTCAATGAAATTGGAAATTAGATGTGATAAAAGTTCTAAAACCCTCAAAACCCTCTACTAAATGTAACAAAAACAGATGATTGTACCATTTCTATCTTTTCCAAATAGCTTTTCAGAACTTCAACAGGTGGCCGCTATACCAACCAAACATTGCAAAGAGAAAAGAATGGGAAAAGTTTTGCAAGTTTAAGCCCATGTTATATAGCGAGTCTAGAAATAAGACCTATGGTGATGGCCTTGCGCTAAGTGACAGTTGCCACACCTACAGTTCATTCTACGGCCCACTTGCCATTCATTAAGAGTAAAATTGTGTTATGTGATTAGCAATCAGTTATTTATTATAGCTATGCATAACTTACATCATCAGGCACCATGGTATAGTGGATTGGAGCATGGAGTTCTGGTTACCAGCCATGGAATGTATGTGGGTTCAAGCTCACCCATGGGGGTGTGAATTTTTTGGCTCATGTGTAGACTGCTGGCCATTCAGCATTTGTGATGCCTTTGAGGATCTAGGATAGGTATCATTGGTTAGGTCACAAAACCCAACTTTCTGGCTGGAGGAAGCATGGTGCTTACTAAATCATTTCCCCATATCCGCTGGATGATTGTCCATTTCTGCCATGTGCATTTAGGTATGAGATCAGCAGCCCGTTTGGTAGCCCTAGGACTACAAGGGTCATGCCATGGATTTAGATACCTTACAACAGTGAAATGTTTTGCATAAAATACATAAGTATTCTTCTGCAAGCAAATTTTGGACAAAATTCCATAAGTTTCCAGACATTACAATTCCTAGCAGTCTCACTGTGAATTAAGTCAAGTAGGGTCTTTCTAAACACTATTATAATACAGTTAAGACAACCATGTATCTTTATATAGTTTTTCTTGCGCAAATTTTAATTATATCGGCTGTGATTTCCTGGCAGTTTATACATAATCCAGATGGTGGGCACTGCAAATACTGCCCAGCTCAAGGCTGCGCAAAATCAGCCTAGTCTAACTTGGGACTCATTGTAGTTGTACACATGTTTTAAAACAAAAGCAATCAACTGTTGCTTTGTGGTCCACAGCAAAGCTGCTCACTTATTCTGCCAGTGTGCAACAGTATGTAAGTAGAAGGGAAAGGAAGAATTATGGAACAACAGTAGCATTGTTATACAACCAAATGAATTGCTTTTAACCCATATCATCTAGTTTATTTTAAGGGAAAGGACATAAGATATTTTTCAATTTCACAATGGAATCACAGTACTTATAGTATTTCACCTTCATTATTAAAGTAAATTAAAAAGAAACAGCTTTTTTCTTTTTTTTAAAGCTGTTGTGAATGTGAAAGCCATATTCCTTTTTTTTTTTATGATATGACACAAATGTGAATGAAATGCATTGTTGGGCAACATTCTAACATTAAAATACGTCTAATAAACTTCTGAAAGCATTAACCCATTGGCATCTTATTTAAAGAACCTCATGGCTAATTCAGAAATTTGATTTAAATCCCTGTAAACCTTAAAACTTTATATAAATTCAACCAATACAATTTTCTCCTGAATTTTGCATACTTTACACTGGATGCATTGACTCCGCAATTTTGATGGCTTAATATGATTGTTGGTTGTGGTAGATTTCAAAACAGTTCTCCAAATGAAGGACAACATAGCACTTTTTGCATTTTAGGGTGCTTTTGTTGTTTTTACACCTACTGTAACATACATGCTTTTTTGTTCCATTTTTTCCTTTGTTGCCTGTAGGTGGAATGTAAAGGTCTTAGCTTGCAGTCTCAATTGGGTATTCCCCAGATCAACCTCTAACATTGAACTCTGGTAGTGGCTTTGAAGCAACTGATGTGTGGCACTGCTTCTAAAGCCTGTGTAGCTGCATTTTCTTAGCAGTCATCTGGTGAAACACAATGAAACAATTAGACAAGCACATGTCTAAAAATATGTTCCTGTAGCCTTTTACTGCGCATGATATAGCAGACACAGCTGTCACCTGAGCTTACAAATTGGCACCTACCATTCACTTTTGGTATTGATGGGCACACCTTGGTTTCTTTACCTCCTATCTGGATCTGACTGTTCTTTTTTCTCATCTTGCATGTAATTGTACTGTCAACAGCTTCATATTTCATTGATAAGAAATAAACATCCTTTTATCTTTCCATTTCACAAACAGCACATTCATAGCAAACGACGATTCATTCTTAGTCATGTTTTACTTTATTATGAGATATATCAGGCAACATAATATACTTCTAATCTGCTCTCATGATACAAATGGATTAGTTTTTCTGCTCAGTTTTGTAAACAGAAATGGAGATCCTCTGAATGTCAACTGTTAATTAAAATGCAAATATATGTAGTTTTAATGGCCAGCACACACTTACAAGTTATGCTCATCATGCAATTTAAATGCCATTTCTAAATTATGGAGTACAGCTCATTATATGACTTGAATGGGTTAATGGTAAGAGTTGAGCTAACACTAATAAATATGTGTCCACCTTTTTCTTTTTTTAGATGGGTCTTTACTTCTTTGTACTACTAGGGCCAAAAAGTTTCCAGAATTTGTAAATAATACAGAAATAAGTTACCATACCTTCATTTACACAACACTTCCTTCAAAATAGTTCCCTTCCGCTGTGAAGCATTTCTGCCAATATGAGTAAAACATTTGGAAGCTTTCCAGATACCATTTTCTGAAATCAGTAGCATTTGCAGCGACTTCTTCAGTGTTCACAAATCGTCACCCCTTCAGGTGACGTTTGAGCCTTTTAAAGAGAAAGAAGTCTGGTGGTGAAAGATCTGAAGAATATTGAGGATGCTCCATAATCACGTTACGCCTGGCAAAGTAATATAGTACCAAGGCTGACTGATGTGCAGGTACACTTTCATTCAGAAGATACCAGTTGCTTTTTGCCCATTTTTTCGGATGCTTCCTTCTCACTGCAACTCGGAACAAGCAAAGGATATCTACAGACATTTCCCTGGTTACAGTACGAGTTTCAGGAATATATTCATGGTGGCAAAGTACCTGAACATTACTTTAAACTGCCAGCATAACGTTACCTCTCGAATTGCCCTCACGAAATTTTTGTTACCAAAGAGACGTTTTGGTTTTCCATTTCCTTGGCTGACGTTTAGGCACGAGTCATACAAATAACACCAAGTTTCATCTTCAGTGAATGTGTTCTTAAAAAAATCGCCATCCTGATGAAGTCTCTAGCGAGAACCATTCGTCTTTCTTTCTGTTCAAGAGTAACTTTTTCCGAACAAACCTGTACTAATGTAATGCACATCCAAATTTTTTTGAAGAATTATTTGAACACTTACAAAGGAAATTCCAACCTCTGCTGACAGTTCTCTCAAAGTCTTTTGTCAGTCATCTCTTGACAGCTTGTACATGCTGAATGTTTGCTTCATTAATTGCAGTTGACAGGCAACCGGAGCGCTGGTCATCTTTGGTAATCTCACAGCCTTCAGAAAATCATTTATGCCAGCCATAGACCAGGATTACTTTTCATTGCTGCTTCAGCATAAGTATCTTGAAGCATTCTTAATGCTTCCACAGGAGATTTGTGCAACACAACACAGAATGCAACATTTGCACGTTCTGTATCCCATATTCTGAAATGTGATAAACAACTATCACGCAAACAACAACAGCCAGTTGCCAGGCAATAACAACAATGACTATGATCATGCAACTTTTATGGAAGTGACATCATGAATTCTTACCACATGCCAACATCTGAAACAAATATGCCACATGACCATACTGATTTCGGCAAAACTAATACATTACGGAAACTTTTTGATCCTAGTTACTTTTTTTTTTCATTGACAGCAGATTAAAATAGTTTATTTTTTTTTTTAGATCCATAAAAAACATTTGTAAACCATGAAAGTATTCTGTTATTCATCATGATTTTTGTTTCTGTATCTAACAAAATAATATTTTGCTTTATTAGTTGTAAAACTTTTTTCCACTTATGAAATCACAATAAAGACGAACTTTATTTCAACTGTATTAATACAAATTCTGTGATGATGATGATGATGATGACGGTAATCTACATTAATTTTTTTTTTATCACTATATTTTGTAGCACATTAATTTTAAATGAAATGTATTCTTTTCACAACCGTTTTGGGCATGCCATCATTCGCTATGCTTGTTAGACGATACATCACTGTACATGACAATTATGAATCTGTACTCTTGTACCTAATCAGCTTCACTGCTCAAAATGTAAACTACTGGCAATTAACAATTCCTGCTCTAAAAGTTTAAGAAATGTATGCTCAGGTTCCATGTGCATTTAGGTATCATAAACATTTCATAATGCCTAAGTCTAGCTTGGACTTGAACCTCAATGTGTAAAAAATATTGTGACCATGTGCAAAAAGCTAGCTGAAGCCCAGCATCTGGATGGGGGCCTTTGATGGGACATTGGAACAATAGCCATTATTGCTGCTTCCCTGTCCCAGAACATTCCCTTCAGCATGTTCCAGTATACTCCCTTTAGAAGATTCCAATTTGTATGCGAGGCCAATATAAATACTCTTGCTTGCTAGTTCAGTTCGGTTAGTTAAGAAGTTGCGAAGTGAAAAGTGCACAGTGCCAGTGCAGCTCAAGATGTGAGTTATGACTCAGCAGTGTAGTGAGTTGTGATTTGACAGATCAGTTGCATAGTGTTCAGTGTGTGCCAAAGTGACTCAAGTATAATGTTTGTGCTACATTGAGTGCCTAAGTGATAAATAAAGTGTGTTTTGCAGTAACTGGTGTTTTCATTTGTTATAATATTGAGAATACCTAGTCCAGGGGCAGCTGGTGACTCTGAACTTTGGTGGTTCACAAAATTATCCTTGCAATTTGAAATGTTTTAAGTAATAAATACGGAATAAGTTTCTCACTATAGGCTGATTAATTTACGCAAATAAACAAGAAATGGGAATTCACAATATATAAAACATGAACATTTCATAAACAGTGTAGCATATAGCACTCACCTATTTATAGAGAAAATCAGCCCTTCTCCCCTTCCTGCCAACAAACTTATCGATGACCAGCTCATTGAAGTTCTTGATCTGCATGATGAAATCCCTTTCAATGGAAAGCACGGTCAACGCAGATAACCTCTCCTCAGACATTGTATTACACAGAAATGTTTTAATCCTTTTCAGAGTAGAGAAGCATCTTTCTGCTTCACATGTTGTTATGGGGATTGTTAGAATGACACTTAGTAGTCTAACAGATTCACTAAAAGTGGAACATAAATTATTGTCCCTGAAAAACTCTATTAGTGGAACAACTCCAGTTATGTTTTTAAATTCTTCAGTACTATACATTGTGGAAAGTTCTGTAATCAGTTTCTTTTCTTCAATAAAAGAATATGTCTGAAGGGCAACTTTAATATGTTGTTCCGGGAACAAAATGTTATATTCTGAAAATCTGCCAGGCTGAAAGAGAACTGCTGCTCCCATATGAACAACAAATCTGAACCTGTCTTTCATTTCAGTAATGATTACATCACACACTTCAATGGCCTCTCGTTTTCTTTCAGTGTTTTCTACAATTTTTCTTTTCTTTGTCACATTCTCATCAACTGCATTGGAACTTATGGTGCTTGTAATATTGAGAATTTCCACCTCAAAATAATGAAGTCTATCCTGTACCATTACAGGAGTAGTCGCTCCTCCTGAAGTTGGTTGTAGAAAATATTGACATGGGGCATAATTTTATGGAAGGACAACCAAAATATGAAATCTGCATCACTCAAAATTCCAATAAAACCAGATGCTTGAAGAATAGAACTTGAATTGGTGATTCTTTCGCCTCTCCTTATGATTTTCATACATTCTATTAACTCCTACATGCATTCAAAAACTGTGTTGACAGATCTAGAGTGAATAAATTTAAATTGGGTTTTATTTATGGACGCTCTTTAACTACTATGGTTCTTAGCGTCCCATTCCATATTGGGCGTGAAAGACCAGTAATTTTGCTCAGAGGCCTCTTTATCAGACTTGAGGTTCTTTTACGTGCCGTAAATCTACGACATGGGACTACTGGCTTTACTTCCCTTCCGAAGGAAGCCATGCTAAGGATTTTTATGCCCGAAAAAATCCATCGCCCTCCACCGGGTTTGAACCCGCGACCTTCGGAACTAGAGGCTAGCATGGTACCACTAGCCCACGGAGGACGACTATCTAGATTGAAAGTTCCATCTCCTTTGCACTGATCTTGGCAGCCGCTTCTGCACTACTACTTCTAAAACTGATGTTCTCCAAGGAGAGTTACAGAAAAAAAGTACAAATTCCTTGGAGATTTATGAAGAAAATTCGTACACTACTATTTGCTGATGCTGCATTTAACATAATTAAGTTTAACTGATGCGCATGGAAATGAATGTATTCTGCAGACCTGTACTTCTGTTTTATGATGGATTGAATGCCATTTTTCGACCCAGACATAACGTTAGCCTCATCGTATGTTTGAGCAATCAATTTATGTTCACAGCCTAGCAGATGTCAATCAAGTTCTGGCAATATGCATGCAGCTAAGTTATCTGCTTTGTGCCCTATAGGATTCACAAAACCCCAGTAGCTTTCCACTGGCTTATGGTTTACCAGATATCTATAGACAATTACCATTTGATACTTGGATGCTACATCACTGGTTTCATCTGCTTTGACAGATAAAAATGGCGAGTCTTTTATTTCTTTCGAAATCTCCTCATGACAGACTTCAAGCATACATTGCAAAATCTCATTTTGAATCATTTTTGACGTTCCCTTAAACACTGTTGCATTTTCCAAATGGTTTTTCAGAATACAGTCTAGCTCTGCACTGAAATTTATCAGTCCATGAAAAATACCAGGGTTACTTGAAGTTGCTGACTCATCATGTTCTCGAAGAGCCAACTCAAAGGCCCCACAAAACCTAATGCAGTTAGTAATAATGTTTAAAACATATCTGTTTTGAGCCACTTTCAGTTGTTCTTCAATTGCTCTCCGATATGCACTGTCCATCTGTTTTGCTATATTTACATTGCCAAACGTAACAAGACTGACAGTATTTTTCATGTGCAACTTTGACGCTACATGTTTTTTGGCGCGGTCATGAAGATGCTGCAAATCATTCATGCCATGTATCTTCACCACCAAACAAAATGCAAGGAAAGCAAAACAGGGCATTTTTAATATCACAACCACACATCCAATCATATTTTTCATATACATTGCTGTTAAAATTCCTGTTAAAACTTCTAGTTTTTGTTTGAACTACCCGAGTGATTTTTAGGTATGGTGTGCGCATGCGAATGCATTTAATTTCATTCTTTTCCTCCAAGTTTAGCATTGAAAACGGTTGCGTTTAAAGAGACTGAATGGAATTGTTTGTCCTTATAGCAGCGTTTACTGTATTTAGCTAAATAAACCACCTTGTTTCATAAATTAAAAACCGATATACACAACACGGCACAAACCACATGGCATACAGGCAACGTAATGATCAGAGATGCAGTTCAGTAGATAGAAGACCGGAAGCAAGGTAAACATTTACTGTGAATTCAATAGATGGCTCTGTGTATGGGACGAAACGAAAAGTATTGTTCCTGTTGATCATCCTATTCTATGCTCTCTGACTACTAGGTTAACCAACAACATGCAGCTTATGCCCCACACTCTTCCCCCCCATACACCTCTGTGCTCCCTTGGTTCGTCATTCCCTATACTTCACCATTATACCAATATGGGTTGCAGCCGGGAGTGCACTACTTGGCACCTGCAAACAATACAATGCCTATCGAAGTCAACTCCACAAGATCATGTCAGAATGATAACTGAAATGTATGAATCGTATACGTTATTTACATTAAAGGGAGAGCCAGGATTTTGGTTGTAGCGCAAACATGCTACCATATTAAGAAGCCGCCCCTGACCTAAAGTGTTTTCACTTTAAGTTTAAAGGAGTTGTAAGCAAAACCACGTGTCAAGAGAGCAGCATATTGGCTGGTGGGCAAGCTGCAACTTTTCCCACTTAGCAGTCGTCTCTTCCTCAACATAAAACAGTTCGGTTCAGATTGTAACATTTTGATTCTTCGTGTGCAGAGAAATTTAAAAAAACACATTATTGTAACAGTTCAGTTTATGAAACAAAGTGTGTTTGTTCAGATTCACCTATAAGAAAATGAAATGTTATAGCAGAGGGTTTAAAGTGCTATGTGCAGGCACTGCAGTCCATTTTCGGTTTCTAGATAAGCTGCCAGTATACTTTTGCAACGTGTTGAGAAAATATTACTTTCAAGAATGTCATGGTTAGAATCCTCTGCCACTGTAGAAAACATAAATGTGGAAAATGGAAAGACAACAATTTTATTGTGTTAAATGCTTTTAATAAATTCTGTGAACAGTACCCACCTTTAATCGACAATGAATATGGTTGGCTGTTGTTTAACAATAATTGAACCTCTTTGTTAGTGACGCAGAATTGTTGCTCAAATTGCTTGGGTCGCGTTTGTTTTCTGTGGTTTTCTAACCTATAATGTTATCATTTTCTTAATGTTTTGAGTCATAAAAGGTTAAAGCAAAAGTGTATAATGATATTAGTCATTAAATGAATGATTTCTAAAGCCTGAAGTTAAGAACAGTTTAGTCAAGTATCTTTAATCACAGCTGCCCAACTGTTAAGGTATCACTTTTATTTGTCTACCCTTAGTATTATGTGTTAAATATTTAGGATGTAAGGCAAAATATAGGAGTAAGACATACAATTTTTAAAACCTAATGATCCCCAAGAAGCGCAATGTACTGTATTCACATTCTGTATAGAGCAATTTTCTCTCACAGGTACTTAGTTCCAATTATCCTCCACGAGGTGCTACCATGTGCTCGGCGAAGTGATACATTAAGTTTTGTTTACTTCTGCTTTAAACTTAAAGTGAAAAATGTATAGTCTTAAGCATAGATCACCAAACCACTGGACATGAGGGCCACATATCAAGCCAGTTCTTATAAGTATTGCACATGCACTAAGTTATGTCCAGAGAGGCCAAATAGTGTTTATTTGCATGTAAGAGGTTAAATAGCAATATGGGTAGTTCTTGTAAACTGTAATGTACTATATTGTATTATGCCTTAAGGGTACTCAGACCAGTGATATTTATTATTTGTCTTTACTTTTGTTTTTCACGCTGCCATTTGAAGATTTTGATTTTGCTGTTCATTTTTGTGTTTTAAAGCACTATGATAATTGTAACTGTACTTTTAAACAATTTTCAAAATTTATGTATCACAGCATTTTTCCTATGTTGTATAATATTCTAACTGCCGTTTAAGAAAAAACTAAATTATCATGCAAATGCCCCACTGTATTACAAAGTGATAAGCTCAAAAGTTTGAAGCTTTTACCAGCTATATCTGCTAGCAATTAAGTTAACAAGGACACTAAAATTGGATCATAATTATTTTTAAAAAGTCAATTAATTTTTTTCAATGGAGAGTATAACATTAAATTTAAATACAATTATTTCTTTACTATTCAGCATAAATTCTATGCTTTTCATCAATTTATAAGAAAAAAGTCTTTAAATAAACTGTGAAAAAGCCTGTTAGTATTTACAGTAGATTCCATGATAATGTGTCAAGAGGCTGATACTCTGAGCATTGGTGGAGTAGGACTTTTGACTCCTCTTAAAATCTAAATGACCAAAGCTATGTCCAGATCAGTCGTGCAATGTATACTTGCATGCAAGGAATCAAAGCAAGAGCAGGCATTGTTTTTGAAAATTGTAAGGTAATCATAATTTTTGTCAGGCCCTAAGTGTAAATGCCTGCAAAATGGGATAGAACAGGACAGGAGAGATTTTCTTAAAGCAAAATTATTACCAGATATCAATATTTAAGAAATCAGTTCTACCACATCCCAATTTTAAATACTTTAAGCCACCCCTTTTAACCTTTAGAACTTTAATACCATAAAACCCCTACAACATTTGCAACAAAGGACTAAAATATTCTCTGATACTAATATTCAATGAAACTGCAGTGAAATATGCTGGCATGATTATGAATGGATTTTTGGAAACGTTGTGTAACCACTAGTATGACCAGCACTTCTCAAAAGTGAAAGAACTGAGGTGGTCCTTTCCAAACGGAATGGACAAAATTGAGTTTTATACAATTTTGTATGGTTCTGAGTATGCTGTATCATGCTGTGAAGTCTGTTTTTGTCTAATTGGGTTTTCATGGCAAACTGTAATTATGTCCAAATTTTTGTCCATGTCAAACCATATTCTGTGCAAAACAAATTAACAGTATTGACTATTATTGACCTTAGTGTCAGTTCAGAGCTGCTGCAGTCCAGATTGTGCATGTGATATCTGTAAAAATGGAGGGAGAAGTGTCAAAGTTAGCTTCACTGAACAAAATATTACCTTTGCAAGTCAATATTAACTAGGTGTAATTCTAGCAGTGTTATCTACTACTTACCAATTTACTTGGTTGAATTTTTACAAATATTGAGGTGCAATGCTCTTTTTTATTTCTTAAATACACATCAACCTGAATTATGTCCAAGATATTTTATGAACTTCAGGATAATCTGATGTACAAGTGATTTAAAACAGAATGGCATTTGGTAAATGAAGTCGTCCTAGTAATCCATAATTTTAGAATTTTAATTTACTTCCTTTAGTTTGCATATAAATAGTTCTCCTTCTCTCCTGAAAATTTACATCAGTGAACTTAACCCTCCGTAACATGCACTGCGGAATGTGAGCCCACGGTTCTAACTTTCCGTCAACAATGCATTAGAAATTAAAGCTTTTCATTAGCAGCTTTTTCTACCTTCCCCTTGTCCCTTAACGAATCACTGGCAACAATTGGAGACAGACATTATTGTCTGAAACAGGAAATTGGTGAGGTGCGAGTGTCAGTCTGTGTGCATGCATTCTTGTGAGTCAGTCTGTGATCAGTTCTTTTATAATGCATTGCAGGTAAGACACTTTTTTTTCTTGGTAATATACAAAATATAAATAATAACTTTGTTGCAATTGGGACAGTATTAACAGTGAAGTGTCAATTCATTAAAATTATGAGTTGAAGTAATATTAAAAGCCTTCATTTACATCATGATGGTCAAAGGATGGACGATCATTTCAAGGCTGCCAAGGCCCCATCATCAGCGATTTGAAAGTCGACTAACTCACGCTCCAAAAACCCAGGATGTGTAGACCCATGAAGTTGAATGGGAGGACCTCAGGTGGTAGTTTACTTAACTGCCAAAAGTGAACCAGAAGGCTGCTGTACTGTCCTCTCTTGGTATGTAGGAGAACTTTAAGTAGGATGAACTCCATATTCGCCTAATTTTTTTTCTATAAACAAAACAACAGGAGAGATTTAACATGCTTACAGCACATACTGATAACATATGCAACAAAAGCACAAGAAAATATGGAGTCCATCCTACTTCGACTTTCAAATCACTGATGATGGGGCCTTGGTAGCCTTGAAACGATCGTCCATCCTTTGACCATCATGATGTAAGTGAAGGCTTTTAGTATTACTTCGACTCATAATTTTAATAAATAATAACGTTTAGAAAAGTTGTTTATTTCTTTATTTACAAAATGTATTTATCCTAATTGTCATACAATTGTGAACCTTGTCATTGACCAACATTGATTAGGTACTGAAAGAAGTTTTATTTGTTTATTTTTTATTATTATTATTTTCAGAAGAGTGGATAATGAGCGCTGTTGAAACGGCTGGACGAAGAGCTTGCTAATGAAGATTGTAGTGATCTAGAGTCAATCTTTGAAAGTGATCACAATTCTAAAGTGAGCAG
The DNA here is from genome assembly GCA_030765065.1 of Deroplatys truncata. Lineage (NCBI taxonomy): Eukaryota > Metazoa > Arthropoda > Insecta > Mantodea > Mantidae > Deroplatys > Deroplatys truncata. Next base: position 400,646,580 of record CM060990.1, on the reverse strand, counting down.
TCTTTGGATGAAGGTGATACTATAGATAAATTTGACTTGTATGTTGGAAAAGATGGTATGCATTTGGAGTCACAATCTTTAATTCAAAATAGGAGAGTAAGAAGAGCTCAACATAATATTGTCAAGCATTTGCCAGGAGTCACAGGCGAAGCAAAAAACGTCAAGTGTCCAATTGATTCTTTACAGCTTTTCTTCACAGATGACAGTGTAGAAGAAATTGTTTGCTATACTAATATTTACATATCTACCATTTGTTCTAAATATTCCACAGAAAGGGATGCTGCAGATACTAACATTACAGAAATCAAGGCATGTTTAGTACTTCTTTTCTTGACGGGTGTTCTGTGAACCTCACACACAAATTTACAAGATCTCTGGACTGCAGATGGCAGTGGAGTGGAGTACTTCAGACTTTCAATGGGCATAAATCATTTTCGTTTCTTGCTGACATGTCTGAGATTTGACATCATCAGAATCAGAGCTCATCTGAAAGAAACAGACAAATTAGCCGCTGTCTGATTCTTGATCAATCAGTTCAATGAGAACTGCAAGAAACATTACAGCTTATACAATACATTCCATCAAAACTGGCAAAATACGGTATACAATTCTTGCACTTACAGATGCACTAGTCATTTAAAATATATTGTGGAAAACAGGTGGATAGGCCATATTTCTGTGACAACACACCTCGTGCTATTTTCAAAAGAATGGTGAAATGCATATCCAAATCTGTAAGAAATGTAACACATGATAATTGGTTCACATCAATTCCACTTCCGGTTGACTTGTTGGAAAATGACAAGCTGAGAATGGTTGGAATAATTCGAAAAAATACACGGGAAATTCCTCCATTTATGACAGTAGCAAAAAATTGTCCTCTGGAATCCAGCATTTTTGCATTTAGGAAGAATATGACACATATAAGCCTAAGAAACACAAGCTCGTTCTGGTACTGTCTACTTTACATGATGATGATAGTATTGACAGTGATTCAGAAAAGTCCAAGCCAGATATCATAACTTTTTTTATAATGATACCAAATCTGGTGTGGATAAAGTTGATGAGATGAAATGTACATACTCTTAAACAAGAATTACCAGAAGATGGTCATTTATAATTTTTTCCTCTCTTCTGAACATTGATGCAATCAATGGATATGTAATTTACAAGAGCAATTCAAACTCAACCATTCCCAGAAAAGACTATCTAAAAGTTCTCGCCAAGGAATCATTGCATGATTATTTGACAATGACGGTCAATCAGATAAATACTCCAACGAACATCAAGAACCGTATTACGGAAATTCTGGGATTACCAAAAGCTGAATTTACTCCTAAAGCAACTATTCAAGGAAGATGCAACTTCTGCGATAGGAAGAAAAACAGACCAACAAGATTTTGTTGCAATTTGTGCAATAAATCTGTGTGCCTGGAACGTCACAGCATATCTGTGCAGTGAAAATAGCAACCACCATGAATGATTTGCCTGAAATTGACAATGATGCCGTAAAGAACCATTTCTCTGAAACATTTTCTGAACTATTTTTCTGAAAATAACTGTTGGTTACTATGCATTCATAAAAACAGTGAAAAAACAGAATGGGCATGATTCTGAAAACAGAATTTCAGTGATTATAGTAAACATTCTTATTGGCTTAAGGGTAAATTATACTTAAAATTATTTACTTGCACCATTGATGCTGAAAGCAAATTCAGGCTTTATTTATATTATTCAGTTTCAAATACATTATATGCTGTAATCATAACATTAAAATTCTTCATTAAACTGGTATAAAATGCAATGCAGACTCATAGTCCGCACGTGTGTAATGGAGATAAAATGATTGCGTGTGTAGCGGAAGGTTAATACAGTTTGGAATGATGTCCTCAATTCTTTCACTATTGAGAAGTGCTGATCATACTAGTGGTTATGCTATATTATAAAGATTCAAATCCCCCCCCCCTCATCTCTCTCTCTCTCTAGGCCTCTGAACACAATTTCCAGTCTTTCATGCCCAATATAGAATGGGATGCTAAGAACCATAGCAGTTAAAGAGCGTCCATAAATAAAACTCAATTCAATTTTTTTTTCTTCTCTCTCTCACCTTAGAATTAATTATTTCCTCTTTTTTATAACACTAGCAGAACAACTTTAATATTTACCTGGCAGCAGCACTGCATGTTTGCAATACATTGCTCTACTTTCTCACCCTATCCCTGGCTTGCTTTTCCACCTTTTGCAGAATGCGGCAGGTAAACGATAACCTTGGTAGGGTATAGTTGCTGCAAAATTTAGAAAAGGTTCAAACAATATGCTGCTTGAAAGAAGTGAGAAAAGTTTCCATTCTTTTCTGACCATACTGATTCAGGAGTGTTATTGTGACTGCAGATCCCATTACATGCAACAAAGACATGTCCACATTTACAGCCTTCAAGAAGAGTGGCATATCGTTATAACCTTCTCTAAATCTTGCATCAAGTATACAACAAAGACACATGACTTGTTGGCAGTTTGCATTTATAGCCTCTTACAAACAAGTGGCACATCATTTGTACCTTTTCTGAGTCTTGCACAAAGTTTAGTACAGATATGCTGTGTTAAATTTGAAAATGTGTGGCAGGCATGGATTACAGAAATTTACACAGTTGTTTCCTATGTCAGAAAGCAAGTTACATGCTTAAAACCCTCCTGAAATGCCACTCTGAACCATGTGTGATTTGTTGAATTTTTAATTCACTATATGGCTTTTTTATGGACAATACAGAATATGTCTATGCATGGATGATGGAAGCAGACCAATTGTTTCCCCTGTTCCAACCCCTCTTTTCCAACTCACTACTCCTGATATACACCCTCAAATTTATCACTCTAACCATATTTTTTGTGGAGTAGAATCAGTGAAAGACAACTGTGAACTGTACATTATTTTATTTTATACTTTCTCCATGTATAACCAAATACTGTTCGAAAAATTGGTATTTTAACACTGCTGATAATTTACTAATTGTAAATGCTTAACAATCAAATAAGGTAAGATAGTAAAGAATAAATACTATTCATTTACAACCAATGCAATTTTTTCCCATAGTCACCATGTGATGTCTTTACAGATTCAAAAGCTTGTCAAGAAAAATGTGGTTTGTTTGTTTCTTTTTTGCCCCATACTTCCTTACTACTGGTTCATCAGTAATTCCAAAGTCAGTAATGGCTGGTGTGAAACACTGCATATCTGATAATATGTGTTGAATGATCATCCATTTACATTACCAGGCTTTTATTCCATTGAGCATCTCCATTATTTTGATAATGCCAAATTCTTAATTATATTTAAACGCAATCCTTAGTTCGGTGAATCTTTTAAAAATCAGAAACCAAAGGAAAGGGAGTGGCCACTAAGGCCCTTGGAATTCCTTTTTTTTTTTTCAGGAATTTATGAGATCCATGGATGATATAGAACACAATATTTATTAAATTATATGAAAGGACTACAGAATGCAACACAAATCCACACACATGGGCTATATTTTAAAGTATAAATTAGTAGCAATTCCACACGTCCAAGAGTAATTGCGAAAAATCCCAGGCTGGTATACTAGAAATAAGTCTAGATTGCCTCAGCTTCAAAGGCAGCAGTGATATTAAGGTATTTAACAAAACTTTAAAAATACTGAGGTGTCAAAATCATGTTCTCTTTGGCCTTCAGATTCAATTACAACACTCTGTTAAGCCCTCAAGAATATACACTGCTCTTCTAATGTGTCAGTTTTCATGCCTATTAGAGGGGGTGAACTAGATATTCTTTATAAAAACCCAAGGTTACTGCAAAGCAATTTAATAACAAAAACAGCAAATATCAATCCCTCCTGAATTTCTTTGATTATAATAGTGGATTTTCCTTGGAGGTGAAACAAGCCAACAGACACAGGTGGTGGTGATGACAGTGATGATGATGATGATTATTATTATAATATAATATAATATTTTTGTGAACTTCTTGTATACCTCACAAAAATTCTTTTGGGTACCCTTGCTACATAACTGTTTAAAACTGCATTCATTGCTTAAGAATTTCCTTTTTAACTTTCCTCTTTCATTTCTTGCTTTATGGGGTATATTATACTGTTGTGGTGATAAATCATTCACCACAGATTGAAATAGATACCGTTTTGTTATATACATTATCATTAATGTTACAATGAGGTTTTGCAGTAAAGCAACATGAAATGTTTGTTATATATAATCTCAAAACATAAAATGTAAAATAAATCTCCAAACTACCTTCTATCACTACGGTTCCAGAGGAGAATGAATTTTTGTGAAATGTATGTCTCAATTACCTTTGAAGACTTAAAAGCTACTTCATGCTGTCTTTCTGTGGTACAAGAATAAGCATATAGAAAACCTACCAAGGCACTAATGCATAGGTTATGAGTCTGCAACTTCTGGATTTACTGTCTGAAAATCTTTTGTCACTCATTCAAGGCATAAAACAACAGTTATTCAAAATTTCTTTGTCTGTGCACACCCTATGTGGTCTGTTATGAACTTCGGAGAAACCACATTCTACTAAGTGATGATTGGACCCATTTATTGGCTGGAGGGACCTTGAGCACTGTGTCCATTAACTATGAGTGATGAGGAAGGCAGTGGAATGAGAGGACCTACAGCTTTTACTGTGTACTTCAAATCACATTGGGCCTTAGGGATACTTCACATGAATTAGTCAGAGGTGAAGGCTTGGATATGGCCAACTTAAAATTGCCACCCCCAGAGCTGGAAATAAAACCATGGACCCCTTGCACAAGTCATGAATGAAACCACTGAGCTACCCTGGCATCCCTTATTCAAAATTGTAATTTCTTGAAGACTATGCCAAAAAATACTTCTGGTTCAAAGGAACAGAAGGTTATTTATACCTTGTTAGACCTGATGACAAAGGTACATAGAAGTTTCACATTCTGATGCAACGTAAGCAAAAATCTAGAGCCTGTACTACTAATCACCTAGCTTGGGCATTTATATAGCAATGTGCACATTAAATGATTTATTACAAGATAAAGAATGGAAATTATAGATACAGAAACTCTAAATGCTTTTTACATCTCAATCTTTGTTTAAGGGATATGCTTCCATTCAGCATATCCTTGTGATATTAAAAATGGTACAGCTTCCACAATTATTTTTGATTATGTACTTTTCAATGCATTAAATTGAACCCCAGACTCTGAATAGCTTTATTTAGCGAAAATTAGATGCTAGAGCATTCAACAGTGCTGTTTACACAACCCAATAATTTTACACAGAATCACAATTACAAAACAGATAACAGCTATTGAAAATACTGCTATGCTATAATACACTTTCTTCACCACTATTGGCATTTGTAAAAAAAATATGGGGCATTTATAAATGCATGACTTTAATAATTATCCTTTTTGTAGTATTAAATGGGTGCAAACAATACAAAGAGTTTTCAATGGAAGGAGTTAACAATAAATCAGTTGTTGCCCTACAACCTATTGTGTTTAGTGAACTTAAAATTTTTTGTTCCATAATCATTATAAGGGGCATTCTGTTAACAAGTAAACAACTACATATGAAATTGAATTCAAAAAGTCTGTGCTATACTAGATGAACTTCAGAAGCTTTTACAAATTAATGCACAAATGTAGTAAATTTAGCTAAGAGGGCAACTACCACTGTTGCTTGGAGCAAGACTAACAAATACAAGTTATCGCAAGCAGAAAATAACATCCACTGAAAAAACTTTGAACAATATAGACATTTCGGTATGTTAAATGCGTAAACAAAAAAAGAAATCAGATTTTCAGTACACATTCCTTCACATTTTGACAAGTTCTTTTATGTCCATTATGACCACATGTCTTGTGCATTCAAAACAGCTCTGATGTTATTAATTTTTAGGATACATGCACAAAAGTCTACTTCTTTTAAACTAAATACAAATGAATTAGTTGAATATATTAATTATCCTTACTCTTATAATTAATGTTACAATCATGTAAGAAACAACAGCACTAATAAGTTGTTAATGTTAATGAGTTCTACCAAAGCTCAAATAACTGGCTTTGGTACACTGAAATCTAAACTTTGGTGGGTTACATGGGCTATTCTTTTTCAAATGCATATATATATATAACACAGAAATAAAGAATCTTAATTTGTAGGAAATATATAGTATTTTTTATCCGTATCGCAGTGCAAAATTACAATCCTCTATGTATATACATATGGGCAAGCATCAGTTTAAATGTAAATGCTGTCGTTCAGAATTAAACACAAAAGCTTATGTGCTTGTTATAAACTGCTGGTTGAGGATTTTTTATGTTTTGGATATACAAAAATTAATATAAGCCACTAGAGTCACAGCCCACACTGTATTAACTGCTTATATCTACATATATAATAAGAATCTCTCTACTTCCTTGAGATGACATTAACAGGGTTGGGCAGCCAGCATTTTGTTTGTCTTATGCAAGATATTCCCTCTCCACATTAAATTTTACTGACAGAATATGTTCTCGCTGCAGTCTTCTTTTGCTGTTCTAAGAAACAGAATCTGAATTAAATATTGAACTACTTCATGTTTGAATAGAAAAGATAAGAAAGCAAGCTTGAAATTACAAAATAATAAACAATAGTCATATATGCTTACTCTCTAAAATTAAAATGAGGTATGAATATAAATTTACACTAAATGTATTTAAAAAAAAACAATTAGAATAAAAAAGAACAAGAAAAAAAAAAGGGTTCACTTCTATCAAAGATGAGCATGGCAATCTTTTCCCATATTATTTTCTGTTACTATATTCAAGTCCTCACCTAATATATACAGTTTACTGTACAATACTTTGTATGGATAGTATAAAACTTTTTGTGTACTAATTCACTGTAATAGCATTTATCCACTAATTGATAATGCATTGCTTTCTTTATATTTATGTCTATTTGTGTTAGTTTTCCTAGTTTCAGAAGCCCATATGTAAGTATGTTTCGTAACAGTATATTTGACATATATATTTCACAATGTATGGGTCTAACTAATGATCAGAATAACGACATAAGCAATGACATTTCAATTAAAATGCCATATCATTCTTTCATAACTTTTAACAGTATTAACTAATTCCTTGGAAGATCTACATCTGAAACAGGAGCTATCAAAATTGAACCATTTAACTCAACAATATGACAACATATGGATGCTATAACCACATTTCATATAATGCTTATATTCTGGAAATATATTTCAAATATTATAAAATATTTTAGTTAACAGCTAATCAATTATTATTGAAACAATGAAAACTTTCATGTACATACCAAACCTCTGCAATGGTACTTCACAGCAAACTCATTTTACATGGATTGTGCTGTATATGCATCATGCAAGAATACAAAGTGCAGTCAGTCAAGAAATGGAAGAAGTTACAAAACTACTAGTTGATATTCACAGCAGGATGTTACAAAATATTCATCCCTTTCTAACTTTGGCTCACTGTTTCTTTCAACTTAAGACTATTACTGCAATTTCTCCATTTTTAGTTGTATTCAATCATTTAGATGTAATCAAGCACTATATACTCCAAGCACTAAGATTTAAAACAGACTTCAGAAGCAATCATCTGGTGTGAAGACATGGCACTGTTTCCTCTTTGTGGCATTAAATATTCACAAGAAAAAAAAGTCTAATGGACTTCAGTAAAAAGATGTTTGGTTCTGAAATCCTCTGAAGAATACTTTTTTCAAATTTTTTATGGAAATTTCTTCAGTCACCAGTTCATCACTTATGTAAACTTTAGTTCTGACGTTCATTGTCTAACTTATGCACTTAATTAACTGCATGACACATCACCAGAAACAGCCGGATTAGTCTTCAGTAGCAATAGAAACTGGAATGGAAGTAGTGAATGTTGGAGTCTCGAGCTCTTCATGTTTTTTCATCTTCATTCCCTGTGAAATTTAAATGGAATTATTTTTAGGCATGGCCAATTATACATATTTACATCCCTTTAATAATGTATTACATTCATTATATAATCGAGTATTACATTATCTGGATTCTCTAAAATCAAACACTGTAGCATAGGACCACTCTCTTTTCCTGTTACTTAACAAGTGCACTTGTTCCACTGAATCATAACAGACTGAAGATGGTAGCACTCAAAATGCTTTAAGATGAATATATGTACTATGCACCTTTTATTTTGGGAAGGGGGGATGTTTAACATACAGGTTGTAACAACTCAGGTCTGTACAGATGATAAATGAAATATGTGAAATGAGCCTGGGGTCTAAAGAGCTGAGAATAATCCCAATTTGTTTTCTTTCTTAGAAGAGGGGAAAACGTCAGAAAAGGCCCTGAATAGGCAATTCAGCCCAACCACAATTATAACATGGATGATACAAATTAGAAGGAAGACCTGTTACTCCACACAATGGAGTGGGTACTATGCGACATTACTTATGAAGAGTATTTTCAGGAATTGCAGGGACTGACACCACCTACACGCATGGAAAGCAGATTTACTGATACACTGAAGTGAGAAAGAAGAATAGGCTGTGTTTTGTGCCTCAGAGATTTCAAATATGGTCAGCTGATTCAGCACTATAGGTATTTAGTATTTAAAGTTAGAGATTTTATCTCACTTAAACATACCCTATTCAACTGTTTCCAAAGTACAACAATTTTGGCCAGACCAACCTTTCATTTACACCTGAAGAGAAAGAGAAAGCATTAATCACTACTAGCTACCATTACCAAGGAATTCCAAAGCACATCAAGAAGATACACAAGAATTTGGAACAGTAACTAAACATCACTCTTACACCTATGCAGGACTGGTTTTTTTTATAGAACAATGGATGAGTGCACAGAGTTTAAATATAGGTTACGCATTAGGCAGATTAATGCTTAGAGGAGTAAAGCAGTAATAACAGAATTATGTAAAATTATGGAAGATTTAAATTTGATATATTATGGATTCAAGAAACATATACAATTTGGGGAAATATACCACACATGCCTTTTAGAGAATGAATAATAAGCACAGGGGATAACCCTATGGTGGTTATATTAGTAGGTAATCCAGCTCTCTAAGTAGTTGCTATTTCCCAACTAAGCAACACTCACTTAAACTGTATAGAAATTGTGATAGTAAGAGGTTTTTCAATTTATTGTTTTCAATTTAGGCATTCAATCAAACCATATTCAGAGCATTTTTGGTAAGTGAGTAATTTATATTTTAAAATCATAGTCCACACCTGCGACACAAATGCAAAGTCATAATGGTGGTTTAACAATAACAGAGATGAATGAGAGTGAAACTAAAAAAGTAATATCAGAATTAAACTTAATAATTTGCAACGAGCCCAACAACCCAGCAACGTTTAAGAACAGGGCTGGAGCCACATCCAGCATTGACCTGACCTTATTTAATATGGAAGCAGAGGGGAAAATTACAAATTGGAGAGCTGGACAAAATATGAACAGCAAGCTACCATCAGCTCATACCCTTCAACATTGAAACTATGATAATGCTACAAATCAAACAGGAAATAAAGTATACAACTTTAAAATGCAAACTGATTAAAATGATACACAAATTTAGTAACATGCAACTTTACTATTCAGGTATCGATATTGATAAGGATGCACATAATTTAGTAACTGCGGCAAAAGAAATTATAGCAAAAATTATACCAAAAACAAGACAGCATAGTTATGGACAAAATTTGGACTGATACACCAACAAAATCAAAAAGAAAAGTTAGAATATCAAGATATATGAAAAAACAACACTAATGGAGGATCATCATATTAATTTACTGAACTATAGAAGAGCTAAACAAAGATATAAGGAGTTATTAGAAGAGACAAGGAGAAATTCATGGAGAAAATTTAATTTATAGAGGATATTCCAAGCAATAATGTTTACAGTATGCCATATGAATTATGGATAAAATTAAAAACCCAGAAATATTATCTAAACATAACAAAGGAAATGGAGAATTCACCAAGAATTGTAAAGAATCAGAGAACTTGTTGCTAAACAAATTACTACCAAGTGATAACATTAAATAAGATGAGTATTACATATAATAATAATAATAATAATAATAATAATAATAATAATAATAATAAAAATAAAAAATGAGAGAGCAATACAATAATATGTCATTTATCCCTTTGACATTACTGAAATTAGGTTGGTAATTAAGAACCTAAAAATGAAAAATGGCATGACTAACAAAGTTCTTATATGCCTAGAAAAAGGATTAATGCCATACCTTCAAAAATAAATGACTTAATGATTGCTAATGGCAAATAAGATATGATTGTTGGAAGAAGGCCACTGCGATACTTAGAAAAAGCAAAGACAAATAGCCACAGTCTTATAGACCAATTTGCCTCCTCAACACCATGGGGAGTATATTTGAGTCATTAATTTGTAAAAGAATAACAGTATCTGGAGTAATGAGTAGGATGAATGATATACAATACAGCTTCCAGAAAAGTAGGTCAGCAAAGGATGCAATCAATGAATTTATAACAATAGAAGAATTAAATGCAAAATATGCCATTGGCATACTAGCTTATACTTCTGAAGCATTTAATAACCTCTGGCGGTCTGCAGTTTTTGAAATATTATGATGTAAAAACTAGCGTAGATGTATATATGACATTTTGAAGGATAAGAGTATATGTAAAAGGTAGTGAAGATACAATTTACAGAGAAATTACCAAGGGATGTCCCCAGGGCTCTGACCTTGGACCAGACTTTTGGGACATTGTTTTGGAAACATTATTAGATGACTTGCACCATGAATGGGATATTACAAAACCATCGCCAACCATATGCCATATAACCCTATTTATATTAAGGAGACAAAGTATGAAACAAACTGAAGAATGTTCTTATAAACTAACTATAAAATTAGAAATATGGTGCAAACAAACCAATTTGTAATTAGTACCTATTAAATACAGTTTTACTTACTAAAACGGAAAATGATAGAGAGATCCTATACATAATAAGATACAAAAAATGCAAATGCAACATGCCAAACTGAAGCAAAATATCCTGGAATTTATATAGATCAAAAATTAAACTTTAGGAAACATACTGATTATGTTGGAAACAAAGATGATGGCCTTAGCCAGGATAACACAATCTAAATACAGGATATCTTTAAATTCAATTACAACATTCCATAACTGTATATTTTCATGAATTATGTCATAACGTGAGAAGGTATAGCCTGAAAGGATGAATAACACACATATTAAAACACCTCTTAAGAACATCTCAAAGGAAAATATTAATATATATGGGTGCCTTAATACAACCTCACTATAGCATTATTAGCTTTGACTGGAATAACACCAACTGATTAGGAAATCAAATTAAGAGAAGCAACTTATTGGTTTTAAAAGGGAAAATTAGATAAAGGAGAAGCAAACAGGAAGAAGATGATCTTTAAATTTAAGTGAAGTTAAGGATACTTTAATGTATAACTGGCAGACTAATGTAACACTATAGAAGTAGGAAGGAGAATTACAACATTTTTTTCAAATACCAGGAAAGACTCAGTTTTAAACATGTACAACCCACAAAAAGTTTAATACACTACCTGACTGGGCATGGGCCCATACAAAAACATAATGGCACAAAATTAAAAAAAAGTCTTAAATAACATACGTCAAGTACCAAACACCACAGCATATGCATTTTGATTGGGGGGGGGGGAAGAGACAAAGTAGATACGAAAGAAATTATTAAATTGTTTTAGGAGGACACCAAATTGAGTTTATTATTAGAAACAACATATATAAACATATAGATAACTTAGCAAATAAAACCAGTAGACTAGCATGGGAAGAAAGAGTAGTTACAGAAGAACCATAGAAAACATAACCATATCATGAATAAATTAGAGCTATTAATAACACACACAAAAACAGATTGAAGAAGAGGGAGAAGATACTGATGATACAATAGAAAATAATTTAGGAACAAATTATAACAGAAGAATATAACTTTGGACAACTATGGGAAGAAGAATGGGGGAGAGGAGGAGGATAAGACCAGTGAGAAGGGATAATGAACCACATAAAGACTATACCAAAAGAATGGAAGAGTAACAATGCAGAAGAAAAGAAGAAGAGGGAGCTAACAGAGTTGAGGAGATGGAGGAAGGAACCAGATAGGAATATGGAGAGCTGGGAGGAAGAGGGGGTAATAGAAGTGAGAGAGACAGAACAGCAAACCGACAGTAGGGAAGAGGAGGGATCAGATTGAGAGTTGAGAGGAGGAAGGGGTAGCAGAGCTGGGGGAGATGGAATATTTGCCGACAGTAGGGGAGGAGCTGGGAGTCATGAGAGGATTGGGGAGAGGATAGAGCTAACTACTGAACCTGGGAAGGAGAAGGTGAATGAAAGAGTGAAGTGTAGTGAAAGAGAAGTGGAAGAGTAAGTAAGAAAGGAAGGGATAAAATACCCATTAGTGAGAGTGGAATAGTGAAAGCTAGTGAAGAAAAAAGAATAGAGAAAGTTAAGTAAATAAGAAATAGATGAAAGAGAAGTGATTACAGGATGTTTAAATACTGAAGATAAAACATTACAGATATAGTGATTAAAGATAAAGGTTAAAAATACAGATAATGAATAATTAGGTTCCCTTTTAGCTAAATAAGTAATAGAATTCTACCACAGGACCTAAATAATTAAATTCATCAATAAACAATGGCACAAAGAAATATTTATGAAGTTTAAGGTGAAAGCAGCAAGTATTTACTAAAGGAATGTAATACTTTCTAGCTCTATTAAAGAAGTAGTTATATTAATTACAAAAAAATTAAGTTAAAAAAGATACTTAACATGGTTAATAATAACAAAGTTACTTAAACAATATAATAGTGATAGGTTATGGTTTATTACGGAAATTTTATGACATTTAAATGTTAAATAAAACAAACAAGCTGACAGTAAAAGAATGCAATGAGGAATTTAGCTTTTTTATTACTTATTCATTTAGTTTTTTTTAAGAAAGGGAGTGAAATAACTACTGCATGCACTTGCAACCAGTTATGATCTATTGCACTTCCCTTCATTTAATCACCCAAGATCTTTTGCCTCCTTTGTAAAGTCTGCAAGTCTCTTAGTAGGCACTTCTTGAAATCCTTGCAGTTGCATGATTTCCTGATTAAAGCATTTAACTCTAATGGCTGTATGCACCATCCTTGTTAAACAAACCCTTCAGGGGCCTTCAGCTTATCGTGGTAATCATCACGCAGCGGTGCACCAATGTTCACTGCAGTTTAGGTGACCACGATTACCTGGCAGGTGCTCACCTTGGTCGAGTGCACCGTTCATTGCAGGTAAACTCTACTGAACACATCCGGATGTACATCATATCATCTGTTTTTCACTTGTTCTACCTCTTTGCTAACGCGCATGCATGTAGTTCAGTGTGAAATTGAGGAAAGCAAAAGCAAACCCAAGTTTCTCTATTATGTTATTAAATTTAACATGCAATTCTTAAGAAAAAATAGAAAGTACAAAGATAGAAACAGTAACTTTAAGATGGACATGTGGGAAAAGCTGACCTTACAATTGATTAGAAAAATATGCTGGACTATTATACACTTTTTTGCTTTCTTTCCACACTGACTAAATTCCAGTTAGCTTAGCCAATTTTCACCTACTGAAAGACAGGCAGAAAAATGAAAGAAAATATATATTATTCCCAAACAAGATTTGAACACAGAACCTCTTGAATAGGAGGTGCATATGCTACCCCAACACCACGATGACGACTTCAGATTTCAGACTTCGGCACTGACCTCTTCAGGTTACTGGATTCCTATACCTGTGCAATTAATGTACACAATATTCCTGAAAATGTACTAATTGCACTAAATCATTCATTACTCACCTTATATCTGCCTTGTTCTTGGAACTATGCTTCAACTGATATAATTACGATATGTAATGCATGATTGTAAGGATTTTTGTTACATTTTGGGTCAGGATATTTAAGGCACCTGTCGCACAAAAAGGCTTTGGCATTAAAAATTTCAAAGCACATTAAAGTAACTATCAGAATGTATTCATTGGTGAAAATGGAGTGTATCTATTAGTTAGGAAGTCCAACCTATAGTGCTCTGCCATTTTAACATTTCAGCACAAGTGAAGTTGGAAATATTTGTCGAAAACTGGCCGTTCATGGCTGGTCAGAATTAACTGCGGTAAAATCCTCGATAAACTTTTACCGGCTAAATGCACCACAAATGACCATTCACTGCAGTCAAGTCCATATTTTACCATGGTAAAATATTTGAGAATGGTGCACATGGCCATAAGAAGGGCAAGAGCTTTACAGGTACACAGCAAATGAGGTACTGTTTAATTCACTTTCCTGCATCTTCTACATATTTGATGACTGCTTTGCTGATTTTGTAGAGATGTCCATACAGTAGAAAGTGTCCTGTTAATAGACCAACTGTCCATTTTAGTGCATTTCCCTCATGAGTGCTTGTGCTCTGATAAGGACTCCCAGTACACATTGTGCCTTTTCCTGATCCATTCCTGGATACTGAATGGAGCTACCCCAAAAAACGAATCCAAAGGATAGCCCAAGTCTGATTTCAGGACCTACGAAAGGATTCTCTGCTCCTTTCTTCACAAATTATCTGCTTTTTCATCGCCAAGGATTCCTCTGTGCCCCAGCTCTCATACCAATTCCACTGAGTTATGCAGGGTCAGTGTCATTAGAGCCTCAATTCAATCCCAGACCAGTTGAGGTTTGATTATTCTTCCCTCAAGAGCCTTTAAGGCTGTTTGACTATTGGAAAATACAGTAATGTGTATTTTTATAGTTCTTAGTTATTACTTAAGCTTTTTCATATACAAGCCAATATGGCATACATTTCTGCTTGAAAGACAGTAGCATATTGTCCGAGGCTGAAAGAAAGTTTTCTGTCACAGTCAGTTCCTTCATTAATTTCGGACCCATCAGTAAACCATATTGGTCCTTTTCAGATACTTGGACTAATATCTTATTCCCATTTACGTCTATCTGGAAATGAAATAGTGAATTTCTTTTCTTTTGCTCTTCTTGGTATCATTTTGTGTGTATTCATATACAATAAATGATCCAGGCGTATCATCCCTAGGAAAATTCAGGTGTTCCACAGCATGTGAACTATAATGTCACAATGTTGTTATACATTTAGCTAAATAAGCTTGAAAGCAGAAATAAAAGGAATTAAGGATGTTAAATGAGTCATTCCAAGTCAAGTCAAACACCCATGAAACACCAGGTCATCAAATCTCAGCATCTTTTGTATGCATATGATGTTTTGAAATAGAAGACATGTATTCCCCCCCCTTCTAACTTCAATATTCTGAATTCCAGCCAAAGTCAAAATTTTCGAAAAAGTGGGTGGGCTCTTATACATAATTGCTTTTATCTCCCTCTCAAATTCTCATATAAACTCCATATTGGACTCATTTTAAAGCTTATGGAACCTACTTTAAACATATACTACAATGAATCTCATTCAACACATTAGTTATCACAGAAATTTGGACTTCTAAAATTCGATCTTGTGTTATATATATATTTTTTTAAATATACATATATTCTTTGGTTAGTAGTGTATACATCTGCAAGTTTCATGAAGGCATCCATTCAAATATATTTAAAGGAAAATATTTTCACAGTTGGAACCCTTCTGATGATAACGTACACAGTGACTTCACCTGTAGTGTGAGAGCAGAGGGGATAGCGCAGCGACTTGCAGCTGTTAGGAGTTACCCAAGGTTATTCTTCTGAATCACTTCCAGATTTAAAATACAAACAAACCCTTATCACGGCAAACCAGATTAGGTATTTCCTTCTGCAGAGAACCAGTCCAGAATATTTAGTTTGTGGAGAGATTAGATTAGATTGTATTCTGAGAGTTCAGTAGCAGCCATAAAGACTTGTGAACATAGAACATGTCAAGGAAATGAACAAAAATTACATATAAACATAAATATTGCACAGAATATGGAACTTTTGAAATAAAATAGACACATACTATATGCGTGTCAAGGAAATGTACAATAAAGTTACATATATACATAAATATTACATAGTATACAGAACATTTAAAATAAAATAAAGACATATTATATACAAAATGAAACAAATCAAGTGTAATTTTGTACAGAGTTGAATACCTCCTTACTGTTATAAGGTTAACATACGTATAGGCAAGACCAGTTATTTTAACATTCACTAGGATTTTACCTTAATTCGTCTGATCATTTTGTTCTATTTGATTTGTAATGCATAGCATTTACTGTCAGTTCTTAATATACACACATTTAAATAGCTTCATTAATTCTAGAGCAGGCATCAAATATGACTGGCAATTGTCATTAACATTTACTAATACTATTTACAGAGCTATATAGGTATTATCATCAGGATAATTTGTCATTCAGATAATCTTGTACAGAATAATATGCTTTTGAGCATAGGTACTCTTTAACAGCAGTTTTAAAGACATTGAAATTGTCAACTTTTCTCTTAAGATCATTAGGGAGAGTATTAAATATTTTTATGGTCTCGTAATATACACCTTTCTGGAAGCAAAAAAGCTTTGCACTGGGATGATGGATGTTACCCTTTTGTCTAGTGTTTATCTCATGAATTTCCATGTTTGTAATAAATGTAGTTCGATTGCATACATAGAAAATAGATTGAAAATATATACATGCAAGGAAGGGTTAATATCTTCAGTCTTCTAAAAAGATGTTTGCAAGAGTGTCTGCTATGAGTGCTGGAAATGATTCTTATAACCTTCTTTTGCATGAGGAATATTCGTTTACTTTCTACCAAATTTCCCCAAAATAATATTCCATATTCAATGATAGAGTTAAAATATGCATAGTATACTAATTTAAGTGTATCTATAGAACTGACATTTACCAATGCTCGGATAGCATAACATGCAGAACTGAGTTTGGGTATGATATACGTAATGTGAACTTTCCAATCTAAATATCTGTCTACTTGGAGGCCCAGAAATTTAATGTTGTCCATTTGTTCTAGTGACATGTCATTAATCCCAATTTCTATTGGAGTGTGTAGTGATCGATGGGTTATAAATTTAACAACTTTTGTTTTGTCTAGATTTACAGATAATTTGTTAGCTTTAAACCAGTGTGACATACAGTTCAAAACATAATTCAATTTAATTACACACTCATTCAAGTTTTTACCAGTCACCAGAACACTCGTGTCATCAGCAAACAGAATTATACTTGCAATATCCTTTATATAAAATGATAGGTCATTTATATAGATCAAGAATAATAAAGGTCCTAGGACTGAACCTTGGGGCACTCCATGTGTTACTGTTTTCCATTTTGATGTATGTTTTCCAAATTCAATATCATTGACAACTTCAACACTTTGTTTTCTTTCATTAAGATATGATACGAACCAACTTAGAGTTTCATTCTTTAGTCCATAGAATTTCAATTTTGCTATCAGAATATCATGATTAACACAGTCAAATGCCTTTGCTAAGTCACAAAAAATCCCACCTACATGCATTTTTTTTGTTTAATGCAGTTAACACTTCATGAGTAAGTTTATAAGTTGCATTATTGGTCGACATTCCTTTTCTGAACCCAAACTGATCCCTGACAAGTATGTTGTTACATTCAAGGTATTTATAAAGTCTATTAAACATCACCTTTTCAAGAACTTTTGAGAAAATTGGCAAGAGAGATATTGGTCTATAATTTGAAACATTATTGCATTCGCCTTTTTTGAAAAGTGGTTTAACAATGGAAAATTTCATTCTGTCAGTCTGTGCCGTTTGTAAGTTTAATCCGTTACATTTATTTGTGAATTGAACAGTCATTAAATATTTAATGAGTAGTGCCGGTACCAGTACAAAATGGTATGATTGTTGCCTTAACTCCTTCAAAATTAGCAAACACATGTTCAAGTGAAATAAGGACTTGCAAAATACTTTTAAAACTGAAAATGAAGGATGTATAATTCTCCACACAACTAAGAGCGTGTGCTTCGTGTCATAAGAATTTTTCAAATTCCAAGATACGAGCGAGGAGCAGAGTGATGTTTGTGAATCTAGTGTTGCTGGACCCAGTACTTATGATTTCCAGGTAGGTCAAGTAAATGAAAGTAGCTCAGAAATTGATAACTCACCTTCACATCAGTAGTGATGCAAATGAGATCAAGGAAAGTGTGGATGTTTCAAATCTTAATACTAGTTTAGTATCAATCTTAGGCAAATCACCCATAAAGAAAAGAATATTGTATAAAAAAATATCCCTCCCAGAAATTACCAAAAATAACAGAAAAACCTGAAAGGTTTTCATATTGAAGGTAAATTAGTCCCAGAAGAAAAACAGGATTCAGAAATAATTTAGAAGCTGATAGATTTCATAGTGCAGATAATTGGAACTTAAAAATTCAGATTTTGACTATTTTCGAAAGCTGGTCTTAAAACCAAATTAAGGATATTTTGACAATAATGTTTTGAACCACATGTTAAAGATAGCAAAACCATTAGCTTCAGAGAGAGGCATTTTGTTGACTTCTGAAACTCAACATGGTAACCTGTTAGAATATTCCGTGGTGTCAGAAGTATGAGTTCTATATTACAGCATTATGGTGGAAAAAAAGAATCATATTTCTGTTTAAGGAGGAGGACAGAAAGTTAAAAAACAGAAGAGAGTGATTTTGTGCAATCTAAAAGAAATCTTGCGGAACTTTAAAGACAAATATAACCCAATATCAAACTAGGTTGCTCAACTGAGACCTAAACAGTGTATATATTCTTCTAGACACCCAAGGTATGCATCTGCTTGTGTGCATGCACATCTTATTGCACATTCAGGTATTGTTCTCTGTAACTATAAGGACTGTCTCTCTCAAATAGTTTGTAACCCCATCACCAGATTGTTATTTAAGGAAATGTGTTAAGTGATGAGGGATTGAAAACTTGATCATTAATCTTTGAGACATTTTCGAACAAAAAAGTATAGAGCAGGTGACTTATAAACAGTGGGTAACCATATATCGCACAAATTTAGGAAAATAATACAATCACCTGTTCAAGACTTTCTGGAAAAATTGTCAGCAAAATTGTCAGGTCTTTTAACTCATACCTTTATAGCTCAACAACAGGCTACAGTTTTGTCTGAATGGAAAAAAATTTGACACCTAAAGAATGCATTTTAATTTGCGATTTTCCAGAAAGCGTATGCCTTTCTCATAGAAGATTCCCTTCAGAGGGTACATTGGAACAATAACCAGGCAACAATCCATCCATTTGCAATTTACTTAAAGAAAACAATAGCTTAAAACACTAAAAATGATAATGCTATATCAGAAACTCTTAAACATTATACAAATGCTGTTCATCTGTTCCAACACCAGTTAACAAACATCCTAAAGAAGGAAATACAGAGATCTGTATCTGTAAAAAGTAATTTACTTTTCCTATGGCACTAGTGCTCAGTACAAGAAGAGAAAAAGATTTGTAAACATGTGTTTTCATAAGGAAGATTTTGGAATTAATGCCGAATGACATTTCCTCGTCACTTCACATGGCAAGGGCCCTTGTGATGTAATTGGGGGCACCACTAAACTTCTAGCAGTAAAAGCCAGTCTCTAGCCAAGACAAGATCCCATCACAACACCTCAAAATTATTTACTTGGGCACAAAATCATATTACAAACATTAATTTTTTACTGTTAAACAGCATCTTCATGAATGATATTTTGGAGACAAGATATGAAAACCAATAATAGGCACATTAAAGCTACATTGTTTCGTACCATTACCAATATCTGAAGCTGTAGTGAAACAATATTCATTTCAAAGCAAAGGAAAACAGGGTTTCCATTAAACAAACCATGATAGGTAGGATTTAGACCTATAGATTGTTTTCTGAGAACACGATGCCTTGATATGAACTTAAATGCTTTGTGCATTGTCCTTCCCATTCATTGTCAGCTACAGTGGATCCCAGCTCAACTTGATAGCATGGCGTTCTGGATGTCCACCAGCCCAGAGTCGAGTTCACTGAGCCACACAACTAGGTAAATAATTTAATTCCAAATGAACCAGAAATAATGCCCTTATGTGATATTTAGCATGCTGTTATATAAAGAATGGAGCAAGAAGGGTGATTTTTTTTTTTTCAGTTTTTTAAGTGGTCAATATTATTTTAAAACTACATGTTTCAATTAAAATTATTTATATAATATAGGAAGAAAGTGCATTCCCTGAGCTTTCAAATGAGATATTTACGAAGTCTCTAACACAAATACTATCCACATTTAAATATGTCAAGGAGTGTGTTATTTCTGAAAATTCGTTACTTAGTAACAGGCATAATACTACTGTTGTATACCATTTTAAAATACACACAGCAGTGGTGAAGCGTGCATAGAAGCAGTGGAAGCGCCATTTCCCCAAGAATTTAAAAAGAAGAAGGCAAATAAAATTCATGCGAACAAACATTTTATTTGCTCTGGATACATTTTTAAAATTTATTCATGAACATCCGCAGTGCTGCCGACATCTAGACAACTGCCGAAGCGTGAGTGACCAGATCCGCGAGCTCATTCAATACTGAGCATTTCTGTGTTCACGCATCGTAACCTCCACTAGTGACTAGCCAACTTACTTCGTAAGTTTCCGGAAACAATCGGGACTTGTCCGTGACTTAGGAAGCGTTGAAAGACATCGTCACGTGAAATCTCTGTAGTGTGCGAAGAAAAGTTTATTGTTTTATTTTATGTGGCACTTTTAAATAGAAATGTAAGTATATTTTAATAGCAACAATTCGCGTATTTTGTGTAGATTGATATTTGCTAGTAATAAATAGGTATTTCTTGTGAAATTTTAAGTTATTAGCAAAAGCGTGTGATTTCATACTTTCTCCATTTTAGGTTAACATTTCACGCGGTGTTGGCCAGCTCTACGAATTATTGGAACATCTGAGTGGAGTGGGTTGGGGATATGTCTGCTTGTAGTGTGAGCAGTCTTGCAGTGCAAGAAGGGTCTAGGTGTGACTGTACTATAGAAAAAGTACTGAAGAGTACGTTTAGTTCTTTCAGTTATGAGGAAAAACTAAATATGATTAAAAGTGACAAGCTGAAAAAACTTCTTAATAATGATATCGGCATACAAAGCAAAGGTGTTAAAACATTTATGTGCCACTTTAATGAAAACATGTATGATACAATTCCATGGTTATGTGGGTGTCATAGATTGCAAAAATTGTTTTGCTGGCCGTGCTGGCTATTTTCGCAAGAAAAAAGCACTTGGAGTTATGCAGGTATTGATGACTTGAATAATTTACACAAAGCTCAGAAAAGGCATCAAGTATCGCAAAATCACATTATTTGTCTGAAACAATTTACGCAGTTCGGAAATACACGAATTGAATTGTGTTTAAGTGAACAACTCCAGCTCACAATACAGAAGCACAATGAAGACGTAAAAAGAAACAGGAAAATTCTTTTGCAAATGATAAAGGTAGTATCCTTTTTGGGAAAGCAGGAACTTGCATTTCGAGGTCATGATGAGTCCGAAAGCTCTTTGAACAGAGGAAATTATATTGAAATGTTGAAGGAATTAGGGGATTTTTATATAGACTTATCTCATCACTTGTTAAATTCGATGGTTTTTTAAGGGTTGTCTAGTGACATACAGAATGATATTATTTATTCTGTTTCGGAGCAGATGACAAACGAAATAAAGAAGGAAATTTCTGAGACTTCTTTTGTTGGAATTATTGTGTATGAGGCAACAGATATTACAATGAAATCACAGCTATCTATTATACTTAGGTATGTGACAAAACTGGAAGTATTGAAGAAAGATTTCTGTGTTTCAGAGATGTCAGTGTCGATAGAACAGCAACTTCTTTAGCACATCATGTGTTTGAGATCTTAAAAGAATTTAACTGTGAAAAGAAATTGGTGTCACAGACATATGATGGGGCAGCTGTAATGTCAGGGGAACACAGTGGTCTTCAGATGAGAGTAAGAGAATAATGCCCACAAGCTGTATTTGTGCATTACTATGCACATAGACTGAATTTGATTTTGTCACAAGCTGTGAGCTTTATTAAGCAATGTAAAATATTTTTTACTTCACTTTCTGGTTTTGGCATTTTCTTTTTTCTAAATCTACAAAGCGAATGGCAGCACTCGACTCTGAAATAAACAAGAGATTTCCAACATTAGCTCCAACAAGATGGAATTATGCTAACAGGCTATTACAAACTGTGTATGAGTACAAACAAGATATAGAAAACTTGCTAAATTCAGTGGTCGAAAATGCAGATGGTTGGGATCCGGAAACAGTATATGGTGCTCAAGGTCTTCTTTCAACATTACATGGGTTTGATTTCAACTTTTTTCTTCATGCATTCTATTGTATATTTCCTCAGGCTGACATACTGTTCCAAATACTCCAAAAGAAGGCTTTTGATATTGAGTTTTGCCGTAAACAAGTTGACAAATTTTCAATGCATCTTGTGAAACTCAGAGATGATTTTGAATCTATCTGGCATAAAGTATCTGATGTGTGTGGTATGCCTGACCCTAATAAAAGACTTAAGAGTAGACACTATACCAGGGGAAAATGTATCAACTTCTTATATGAGATTATTCTTGGAAATTATTGACGTAATGAAGATCAATATGGATGCCAGATTTGCTGACTTGGAAAAACTCAAATTTCTTAGTATTTTAGACTCAGCAAACTTTAAGGAATTTGCAAAACAGTTTCCAGAAGAAGCATTCTTTAGCTTAAAGCAGAGCTTTGGCAAATTCTTTGATTTCCCAATTTTGAGAAGTGAATTGTGTGTGTGTTATTCAGAGATATTGAAATGCATAAAGACACTGTTGTGAAATTATATCAGTACTTGACAGAAGCAGGATTAGTGTCTGTGTTTCCAGGACTACATAAACCTGTCCTTTTAGCAATAACCATCCCGGCATCTAGTTTGTTTGCTGAGAGGTCATTCTCAGCAATGAAGAGAATTAAATCCTATCTTCGAAATACTCAAGGTCAGGGGAGACTTTCTTCACTAGCTCTTCTCAGCATTGAAAATTCCTTACTTTCAAAATTGCGTCAAAGCCCATCCTTCTATGATGATTGTGATTGATACCTTTGGGAGGAAAACTAGAAGGATCAATCTGATATACAAAAAATAAGGTACAATATTTAATTTACTCATATTTATGAAAATATATTATTAATTACTTACTTGTAAAAATTTAAATCTATTTTTAGTTCTTTTTTTACCGAGATTAAGAAAAAATATAGATACAACATTCATGGTTCTCTCCTATTTTAATGAAAATTATTACTTGGAGCTTCCCTCACTTTGAAAGTCACGCCTCGCCACTGAGACACACACTTTTTTTGTGATAAGAAAGCATATAGAGAAGTTTTAAAAAAAATCAAACACAAGATGATCAATTTTTGCTAAAAACATTCAATTTGATGTGGAAAGATTAAAACAAGGAATAATAAATAATTAAATAGCAACAATTAAAATGAGAAGATGGAGATAATATTAAGCAACTAGAGGTGAAGTAGAAAACTAAGTTTATAAGATGCACACTTAGATTAAGAGGGATGCTGGTTATCAGGATCTAATACTGCTGGTTACCAGTAGTTAGAAGTTTAAATTTGGTTAAAATTAAAGTGGATTAGATGCCAAATGGTAACCAGTTGGAAGAGCTGCTGGCTTCCAGAAGCAATAGTAGTAGTGAGAAACATAATTAGAATAAATCTTAATTTACATACTTGTTTTATTTTATTTTAGTTAAGTAGTTTAAGAATACATCTGCATAATTATGAATGCAAACAAATGATGTAATAAAGTAATAGTTAAACCATAAATTTGGAATATACGTCCTGGCTTAGGCAACCATATGCCAGAATGATATATCACTGATTTGTTTTATTTATTTTAGTACATCCTGATTGTTCAATGCAAGTTATAGAAGCTCGGTTTCCATGACTGAGCATGTGCTCAAAAACCAGGGAGCAGGACCAGAGTTCTATAATGAATTACCCTAAGTTTATACTTTGCAAAGCACTCTTGGCAGAGTTGTTTTCATGCTGAAACAAGAGTTCCTCAATTTGTAGCTTTCTTCTATGCTAATGCAAGCAGAATGCAAATGTGTCTTTGTTCATAATGGTCCATAAGAAACATTGATAACACTGGGTAACAGTGATTTTGGTGCCATACAATTCTGACCTATTTCTGACTATATTTGGGCCACTGATTTCAAAAATGCTCTCAGTTTTGCCCTATCAGTTCTAGTTTTTTGAGATAAGCTTATTCACATTATACACCAATTTAACCTTACTGGCCCGCATATACAACTATATTACTTGCACACAATTAAATACAGAATACATTTGGATGGATCAAGCACATTCTTTTTCATGAAGCAACTTTCTATCAACTACCATAATTTATTTATACACTAGTCACATTAGGTTCATTGGTTTTCTTCCATCAGGTTGCTGAATTCTCGTTTATGTGATTTCCTCCGATGCAATGATATTGGACATTGGATGCAATAGTCTGCCAATATATGTATATCCCATCATCCACGATACTGTTCTTCCATTATACTCATTTCTTGGTGAAAATGCTCACCCTGTTCCTCGCTTACATCTCCAAGATTGTCTGGAAATCGGTCCAAATGACTGTGCAGGTAGTGTAATTTGATGCTCATGTTACAACCAAGTGCACAAACGGCAGTGAGCATATTCTTAACCAGTTCTTTATAGTTAAGAGCCTTATAGTTTCCAAGGAAATTCGTTACTACCATACAGAACGACGACCACACAGCTGCCTCAGTATCGTTCATTGACTCTTGAAATTTCTCATCATTTATGAGTTGTCGGATTTCTGGTCCATCAAATATACCTGCTTTTATTTTCTCCATACTCAATGCAGGAAATTTTGTACATACATAACCAAAACATGCTTCATATCTATTCAACGCCTTGATGAATTGCTTCATTAATCCAAGTTTGATATGCAGTTGTGGCAATATGATCTTGTTTCTGTCAACCAAAGGTTCTGTGATTATGTTTTTTTCTCCAATGATGATGCTTTCTCTTAGAGGCCACTGACTTGTCACCCAATGTTGATCTTTAGCTCTAGAGTTCCATAGGGATATAAAGCATGGGTATTTATTGTATCCACCTTGTTGTCCTAGAAGAAATTTCATCATCTTTATGTCAACACAGATAATCCATTGGTGATTACAGTACGAGATCTTCTCTAGGACTGTAGCTATTGTAGCTTGATTTTCATGCATAGTAATTGAGTGACCCATTGGTACTGACCTGTATTTGTTTCCATTATGCAAAAGAACACAGTTCAAGCTGCATTTGGAGCTATCAATAAATAACCGCCACTCCGTTGGTGTGTATTTTCTTATACCCAGTTTCATTAACAGTCCTTCAACATTGATGCAAAAAACAAATTGGTTTTCTGTTGTGAAGATCGGAATATTTCCACATATTCCGATTTTTGCTATTGATGCCCTTTACATTTACTGAACAAAAGTAACAATCGTCACTGTGGTTTATTGGTTCTCGTCATATCGTTGGTTCCCCAAATTTCAAGCACTTCCGCTTCCCATTTTTCCACTGTCGCAGATGCTCTGTGCATGTTTTACATACGATGTGAGGTGCCCAAGCCTTATCTTGGTCTCCAAGTTTTACTTTGAAATAAGCCAAATAAGCTCCTTTTACAAAATCGGTTATGGGTTTTCTTTGCTGGATGAATGTGTATTCACCACAGTTGAAACAAAACACATCAGGATTATTCACATATTTTCTTCGTGATGAAGCCATATCAGTGCCTATTAAACCATGCAGTGCCTATAAAAAGGAGATATGAATGTCAGAATAGTTAAAGTACATCTGCAAACAACATGAATAGACCTTGGATAAAATAAATTAGTATAATGCGAATAATGTAATCAATTTACAAATGGTTCTGTAAAACAAAGTAGTCATAAGAGCAATTTATAAAGGTATCATCAGTATATCAAACTAGAGCTGCTAGAATGAAATGGAAGACATTTTTGGAATCAGCAGCATCAAAATACCCAGAATCAGGTGGAAAATTCAAGGCAGTGTGAAAAAAAATATTTTTTGTTCCCCAGTGTAATAATTGAGATCTTTAGTGTTAAATTATTGCATACTGTCACAACACTGTTGAATATGGGATTCCTTACTCTATGGTACTTTCCACACAAGACTATTATCTCTAAGCTTTTATGGTATTACTATGATATAAGCATTATTTTTTTTGCAGGATTTTTCTTTATTGTGCACCACTCATACACTTATCTTCTTTTTCACGAGGTTGATTTTCTCGCCATTCACAAAATCATGGCCAGGATGATTTTCTGGCTGTGAAGTATCAAACTTTTTCACTGCTCACATAAAAATTAAAAAGCAAGCATATTATAGCAAGAGAAATTTATAAGTAAATTTGATCTACTTCTGCAGCATTTGTTAAGCATCCCTCGCTTCCCATTAGTCATGATAGTTTTCAAAGCAAAAATCAGAAAGAAGCACAGTCAAAACCAGTTATAACAATGTAGAAGGGACCAACGGTTTAGGTTGTTATAGCCGATAGTCGCACAAACTGGGTGTTTGCTGTGTATTTTGCAAAAAAAAATAAAAAAAATTCATATGTGTAAATTTTAGGCTGCCATAAAGTTAAAACTTCTAAAAGTAGCAGAAATACAGTACAGCTGCAGCATTGACAATACAGTAT
Organism: Deroplatys truncata; assembly: GCA_030765065.1. NCBI lineage: Eukaryota > Metazoa > Arthropoda > Insecta > Mantodea > Mantidae > Deroplatys > Deroplatys truncata. The sequence goes on along the minus strand of CM060990.1, from coordinate 400,619,681 downwards.
TTGTGGAGAGGGACTGAAGAGGAATTTTTCTTATATTTATGCATTACATACAGCAATAACATGCCAACAAAATGTAAAAACCTATATAATGCGAGGAAAGAAGTAGCAACAATGTAAATTGTTTAATAATATTGAAGACAGTCTTAGATAATGAATGAGATAAAATGTTGAGCATGTTTAAAGCTTATTGTAAATGCTGTATAGTATAATAGTCATGAATGACACAACTTTGTTCCAGTTACATATTACAAAAATTAATCAACATTACCAAAATGAAAAGACAGTATCCTATACATAAATTAAAGGAAGGCCTACACTTTCTCCTATGTTTCTCTTTAAAATGTTGTACAAATGTGATGCACTGTACCTAATACATTGAAAATATCCAACACACACAACCACAAACCATCAATAATGAATACACTATTGTTCGACTTCTGTACTTTGAAAAAATAACACAAATTGGAATTTAATTTTCTAGTTTTCTACAATCACAGCAAAGATAGTGTTGTTTAGTTTTTTAACCAGTTGCTTTAACAATGCAATACAGTAATGCATACTACAGTATACTGTCCTACTTATGGTAATCAGTTGTCTTTGTTTGCTTTTTGCATTTAAGGTGTCTGTACACATTTTGCATTTGACGATGGATTCATTTTGATGCCTTGTTATTGTCATTTGTATTAAACTCTTCTTTGAAAATAAGAATTTTTTGTAAAGTTTTCACTGCGCTGAGAGCTTCATTAACTGATGGCACAGCAAACTCTTCTGGTTTATTTTCACATTGATCAATCATGTGTTGGCTTTGGATGTTGGCTACAATTTCTTCTTCACTCGCTGAGGCATACACGGTAACAAAGGGTTTACCTGGGCAAAGTCCTCTATTTCACAAGTTGACAAAAATGCACAAAGTTCTTGTGCTAATTCCGCCAAGGAAATGCCATCCTCATCTTCATCATCAGCAGTTGCTGAAAACATGTCACCCTCACCAGTAGATGGTGAAGAAAGATTTCTTAATCCTGCATGTTTGAAACCATAGGCATTTGTCTTTTGAGTGATATTTTCCCATGTTTCGGATTTCATTAAAATTGCATCAAGAACATTGAAAACTGTTTCTTTACCTTCTTCGATTTTTTGTAACATGTTCATCACTTGAAGTTTCCTGTACTGCATTTTCAGAGAGTTTATAACTCCCTGGTCCATAGGTTGTAGAAGTGAAGTGACATTTGGAGGTAAAAACACAAGCTTTATGCACTGCAGATTGTCGACTACTGGATGAGCAGATGGTTATTGACCAGGAGAAGAATTTTTCATTTCTTTGATTTCAGCTGAGAGTCCTAGTTATGCAACCATTTTTAAAAATGTCAGCTGTCATCCAAGATTTTGCATTGTTTTCATAAACTACAGGTAGGAAGTGAATGTTTTTAAAATATCTAAGCTTTCTCAATTTCGAAAAGCTTTTCTTTTCATAATCCTATCATATGTGCAGCAACTATAAATGTGATTCTTGTCTTAAGAGATTTTACCACCCGAACAATGTTCACCTTTAAATTTCAATGTCTTATCTGGGTTCATGTTGTAAAACAAGTCAGTTTCATCTGCATTGAATATACCGTCTGGCTTGTAACCTTCACACAAAACAGGCTAGTTCCTAGATAGCTATTCCTCTATTATTCTATCAGGTACACCGGCAGTTTCGCCACAAATTTTCCAGGTGACAATATCATGGTGAGCTCAGAAATGTATCCAAGATGAAGAACAATTGAAGTTCGGATTTTCCAACAGATGCACAAATTCATTGGTTTTCGCTTGAAGAATAGGTCCACTGATTGGCACATTATTTGATCTTTGTGGTTTAAGTAAAGCTTCAATATCTTTGTGCTCAAGATGATTTCACTCACTTGATTTTTAAAGAATTAAGCTCAAAAAGAGACTGTATTTTCTCTCTGTCATTCCAAATTGTAGAAATCGTTTAGTGCGAGACATACAATTCCTTCGCAATGCTGACGTTTGTTTTCCAATTTTCTAATCGCCATATTATGTGCGACTTTTCTTCAATATTAAATACTTTCCCCTTTTTTTACATCGTTAAATTGATGCTTGCACTGACTGTTTAACACACATACTGATTTGAAACCTACATAAAACTAGAGTTTGAAAATAAGCGTTACATTGTTGTTAGCAAACCCCAAATATGTAACAAACAAAAATGAATGTTCGAAGTTATAGCCAATATATTTCTCTGAAAATGTAATAAAAATACATAATTTATATGATAAGTCACAATAAGTGATGTCATACTAAGGAATTTTTTAAATATAGCGTTTACATACAATTTCGATGGGACCATTAGATTTCACTGTTATAGCCAATATGTTGTTAAAAGTGATGTCGCTATAAACGGTATCAACACTGTGTCCTGGAATTGGTTTTAGTGATTAAATCTCATTTTATATAAGCCAAAGGAAAGTAGATTTTGAATGAAAAACATGACATTCCTTTGCACTGTGTTTTGAATCCTTGGCATTGAGCAAATAGCCCTGGAATAAGATTCTAAGGATTCAAATTTCCATAAACAGGTTTGTGGGATTCTTAGAAGCAAAGAAATGTCCATCTCTCTATTTCCTTTGTGTATACAGTTAAAACATAGGTGACAGTATTTACCAGTGGTGAGATTTTCACACATGCAGTTACTGTTAAACCCATTAATAACTTTAATGCACCCGTAAACTGCTGCTAAGTGGGTGCTCATGAATTTTTATTCAAACCAAAGGCATATTTGAATGAAATTGGGTACCAGGTTTGTGAAAGAAAGAAGCTGCTACAAATACCTTAAAGTGTGTCTCTTTGAAAGCTGCTTTAAACAATTACAACTAATTATTAAGTTAGTTTCAATTAGAATTATGATGTATTACTTAAATATTTTATTTCATACACACTCTTACTTATTAGATATTAGGTTTTTCAAATTTCCTATGTTATATTCTTTCTTCTGATTACACTTTCTAACATCAGTAACATATTCCTCAAAGAATATCACTTAAATTATCTCTAAAAATCTGGCACTGGCCATGACTACATTGGAAATTCATCAAGAAGTTCATGGAGAAAAACACATACATATTTAAACAATGAAAACTTGGAGAAGAAAACTACATAGTGAATACTTGCAAACTTCCTGAAATTGAAACCAATAAAATTTTTCCTCATCCAACAAAGTGGACATGAAATTTAGTATGCTTAAAATGTTAGGTGCAATAAATGCACAAAAATTACAAATATAAGCCACACTACTGAAATAAGAATAGAACATATCCACTAACCTTTTTTCAAGCAGAAGACAACTAGCATATTGTTATACATGATACAGATTGTGGGCTTCAAGTTTGTTAAGACTGCAACATTCACAAAACTAACTAGACTATTAGTGTATTAGCTGGAGATGTTGTTTACAGAAATCCTACATCATGGCATGTAGAGTTACATTTAAGGATGTAGCAGTAGATGCATAACCTCTCAGGTTTTCTGTTATATCTTTCTTAGCTCTTGTTGTAAAGTCTTTACTGAAAATCTGTACATAGCATACAATAGTGCTGCTGCATTTCAATTGTGAAATTCATTCCAATGCCTTATCAGACATCTGTGACTTGAAGTCACTTCTGTTCTTTCTCACAAGACTGTAAACATCTTCACATTCTGCATTACCAAGAGGAATAGTTAAAATTACCAACGTAACTGAATGGTGTTTTGCATCAATTGACCTAATGCCAAAATCAACTTTTTTATATTATTGCTCCACCTGGTAGTTAAATCTTTAAACTGTTTACAAAAAGCTATACCTGTGCGTTTTCTCCACATTCCTCCTTGGAAAATGCATTTTGACCAAACGCCAATCATTCTGACATTAAAATCAAGTTTCACATCAATTGACAAGCTGCCTTTTCTGTAGCATGAATCACTCATCAAACGACCATGGAACAATGTGTAGTCGCTTTGTCAATTTTGATTTTTGATTTCCGCTCAGCACATTCCTGATTTATTATTATGCAACCTTAGAGCTTCATTGTCGCTGAAACATGATGTGGAAGTTTGTATTTAACCTACTCCTGTTCTGTGTACCAAGACTTTTTTAATGACTGAGTGGTTTAAGTCTAGGAGATACCAATGGAGCCACATATACCTTGGTGTGAACAAATGATTCTGCTTGCGAAGAAGCAACTGCTAATGCTGAGTAAACCTCGGTGCTCCTGTTTATTAGAAACCCAATAGTTAAAGGAATTGCTTGCTATCACATTTAGGGAATTCTTTCTTTTACACAATGGTGAAAGAATGGGAAATAAAAAGAAACCAAGTGAAAGACTCAAAAAAGAAAAACACACACGAGAAAGTATAGCATTCATGGAATGCAGGTGTGCAAGACTTTCTTTCTCCAAACATTTACGATTTCCAGTGGCAGAGTTCACTTAGCATTGCAGAAAATAAAACCCCTAAAAGGTACGAGAGATGAATGAGGAATTGCTGGTAGAAGAACAAATCTACAAAGCAATATTCAAGAAATTGTTGATCACATAAAAAGGTTTCCAAAATGGTAACATCCCATTATAGAGAAGAAATTAGAGGGAAATCTATTACTAGATACCACAATGGATGTGATGCACAATTTATCTAAAGAGGAACATGAACATCCTGTGTCACTTTCTTTGTATAAAAAGATATTCCTGACAAAATTCAATTTACAAAGAAAAAGCCTCAAAAAGGATACAAGTATGATTTGTAACATTTTACAGTTCCAAATTAAGAACTCCAATGGCACCAAAATTCAAAACTTTGATTATAAGATAAAACATCATCTCAAAAGATGCAACATACGCCCAAAGTCTAAATCCTCTGAAATGGTACAATCAAAGACATATGAAAAATGTAGCAGCTTTCTGTTTTGACCCTGAAAAGACACTCCTGCTGTGCCATATTCCCTCAAATGTGGTGTTTTTACAAGTGCCAGTTGTGGTTGTACAACTTAGGGATTCACAATGGGATGGATGATAAAGGGCACTGTTATGTCTGGTTGGAAGGACAAGCACGGCAAGGGCCTCAGGAAATTGGATCCTGCTTATATAAGCATTTAATGGAAAATGTCCATATAGCTAAGGAGATCATTTTGTGGTCAGATTCTTGTGTGGGCCAAAATTCCAATATTAAGATTGTTTTGATGTTGAAAACAGTTTTAGAGCTACACCCTACCACTGAAAAGATTACACGATTCTTTTTGTCAAACCACAGTTATGTCCTTAATGTCAGTGACTTTGGGGACATAGAACCTGCTTTAAAACTTCAGCAACATCTCTTTACCACTGAAATTCACATAAATGTGATGAAAATGTGCCAGAAAAATAATCCACTTGTTGTACACAGAATAACCAGACAAGATTTTCAAGTATGTTGTGCTGGAGAAGCACATTGAAAATAAACAAACATTGACAAGATAAACTGGCCATAAGTGCAAGAAATGATGCCGAAGAAAGGCAAACCTTACAGTATTAGTAAACATTAAGAAATCTGCAGATGGTTGTCGAGTTGAAAATGAAAGTGCTTCAGTTCTACACAATTTACTTATACCATTATGGCCCGAAGGGAAACGTGTTTCAGAAGCAAAGCTTAGTGACTCGTGCTCTTTCATGAAGCTAATTCCAAATGATACTAAAGGTTTCTATAGGAGTTTGTTCAGGAATCTTAGAATACTTCCTGACATAGATGGATTTGACTGCGAGCATATGCCTCATTTTGAACTTTCTGCAACCTTCATTACACTAAGAGAAACTCTGCATTTACCTAAATACTGTGGATTAAATTAATTTTCATGCAATTATTTTTGTGCTTTGTAGGACTCTTCTGATATTTGTGAGTAAAGTAATTCAAAGCCATGTTTCATGATATATCTCGTTTTTATGTAAACATGCATTGTAACATTATTTTTACATGGAGTTTGCATTATTATAATCATAAATATAAACACCCTCTGTTTTATTTAGTTACAAAAATACAGGTCTATAAAACAAGAAAGGGAAATAAAAAAGAAGAGTAGGGAAAAGGAGAAATTATCTGGCCAAACGCAATACATGAGTGAATAAATCCTATAGTTACAATAACAATAATAATTTCATTATTACTACTCTATCCCATACTGAATGCATTTATTTTTAAATTAATTTGGCTTATCTAACTGCCTATAACTACTCTGAATAAAATGAAAGCTTTCACTTTTGAAACAAGTAATTTGGTGTTAATTTGCTTAATCTCTATTTTACTTTAAGTTTGTGTACCTTTTGGTTTAAAAAAAAAAGACTATTATTCTTTTGTACTTCCAAACTCTACAAAGGTAAATCGTTGCTAAAAAGACGAAAAGACGTAAGCGACATAAGTGAATTTTACAGGAGAGCAGTTTAAAGAAAAGTGCATTTACTTAGGGACCTACGGCTCAAAAGCATAAAATGATACATCAAATATAATAGTGATTCAAATCTTTAATAGTTGTTCTTAATAAGGACTAATGTTAGACTCTAGAATTTGGATACCATATAGGCCAAAAAGGCCTAAATTGGAGATACGTCGGTTTGAAAGATTTCATCCATGATAGTAAGGCGCTTACATCATACACATGATCAATACATTATGCTGATTTTTGCTATCATTTTGGGCTGTAGCATTATTTATTTATTTTTATGCATATTTTTCAGGTATATATTTCTATTCTAAGTACATAGTACAATGTAAAGCGTTGGAAGTCAATAAAACAAATAGAGGTATCTACCTATTTAACAACAGTAATATCAACTATTTAAGTGTATTTTATTTATTTTTAATTACCTGCAATAATTCAGCAAATAATATATTTGTTTGTTTACACATTTTTAAAGAAACACAACTTCTGAACTTATTTTAACAACAGAAAAACCAAGCGTATAGGTGTGCTATTTTGAATGACAATAGTTTGATGAATAATGTACAATAATATGTTTACAAATGCTTTCAGATAGGAAATTCTCTTTAACCATAGCAATATCAAGTTAATATGTATGATATTGCTTTTTTTCAAATTACATACAATAACGTTTTGTTTTGTTTACAAATGCTTTTAGGAAACGTAAACAAGTATTGAAATGTTCCATGGGTTAATACAACTTAGAAGTGTGGCAGTTCCTTATAGAACGTTTTGTAAACAGCAGCTCTTATTACTGGTGTTGGTTCTTTGCATAACTCCTGTAGATCGCTGTCCTTCTCAGCTGAAAGCTTTGGAGAGGTGGCATTAAGCGAGGCAGAGGAAGCTTCAAAACCCGTGAAGCGTTCCTGGATTTCAGAGATAGTCGCTCATAATGTTTGGCCAAATGACTATTTTTTTACAAAGACGCAAGCGGCATTGTCTGTGGTCACTTTGACTTCTCTGGTTGCAGTCCAATCCACTTTGTTTTCAGATTGAAATCCTCGGGGATCGGATCTGTAGGCTCTCTGAAATGCTTTAGTAGTCCAAGAAATCTTCTACCCTCATAGAATGTGCTTCATACAGAGCAGCACTCGAAGTCTCGCAATAGGTACCAACTGGCAAAATATGAAGATGTTCCATGTCTGAGTCAGGGTTCTTGAAATAGTGCTGTGGGCAGAATCACCTTCGTTTTGACCATGGTTAGGTTCGAAGAAGCACAAGTTGATAGACAGTGAATTCTTTTGAGTTACTTAGAATGTACAAAAACATGGTCACTGCGTGGTATTCTGGCTACTGCAGGCATCAGCAAACAGCCTGACATACTTTACACGTGGACATCAAGATGTTGAAGGTAGATTCTCACACAGGTTGCAATCTCAGATGATCCCCTTTTGCTGATAGTCTCGCTTCACAGAAAGCAAAGACACTCTTTGATTCAAATGTTGTAAAACGTGAAATTATGTGCTGACAAACGCATTTCAGAGAATACTGCACTTTCTTTGGAAAGGGGCAGCTGAATCACTTGCTGAAGATCAAATACCGCAGAAGAATATTATCTTGGGTTTTCTTTGGCACCTATGTTAGCATTGTTTTTCTCATTTCTTACAGCATTCTTTTCTTCAGTGTGTTTGTCGTACATATCTTGCAACTCCATTTTCTTCGCAGCATCACATAAGCTAAGTTGCACACAACTGCACTAGTCCTCCTTAGGATACTGGAATGATACTCATTGATTTGTATACTCTGGAGTAAGTTTTTGATAACTGGCTTTGGGCTGTGAGATGTTATCTTCATTAAGCATAGAATACATTTTAGACAGTGTCAAGACTGGATGTAAATATTCTTAGGAATACTCTTCTGGATGATAAGTGCATTCGTTATTGTTATTTGAATTCTTTGTACATAGCAAACATAAACAAAGTGGGCAAATCCCAGAACCTTCATTTTGGCAATTGAGAAACTGATAGATTTCACCATATGGTGGATCATAGTTACTATTATTACAGGTCACTAAATGGCTACTCCAGCTGGCGTATTTCCTTTTCTTAATGACAACACTGTTTCCTTATATTAGTACTGTCTGCAGATGCAGCATTTACATTTTCAAAACTGTCTTGTATGTGGATCTTTAAAACGCCGAGAGCAACATCCATAGACTCCATTCCTGATTTTTCGTTCTGATTTTCCTTTGAATGATCCATCTGAATTACTTTCCCATAATAGTACTTCTTGTCTGATAACCACTATACTTAATTTCAGCACCTACCTTCACGCATAACTTTCAATGCATTAAATTTCGTTGCATATACCACATTTCGTAGATCCATCTCTCGGCTTTACTAATAAGTTCATGTTAATAACAGGCTGTTGCTTTACTGAGACTGCATTAGTTTGTTGCAGGTGTATTCAAACCAATCAATATTGTTGAAGCAGGTTTTTCTTGTCCAAATTTATAAACACATGTTAATTGTTGGCATCAGGTGGCTAAAATTGGTCTAGAGTGGCTAGCATTACACTGAGCACATAGACGTATCGACCAATTTTAATAATGGTAGTATCTAACTAAGAGACGTAAGCGACTTGCGAGTCTCATACACCTGTTCGTCTGAAAAAGAATGAGTGAGCAATGGTGTTTACGATGATAACACAATGTTTACTGCCTCCATTAGAGATGGAGGTACGCCAGTTTGTCAGAATATAGATATGGCCAAATGGAGTATACAGGCGAAATATCTCAATTTTTTTTATTTTAGCGCTTACACCACTTCGTCAGATGAGCGACGAAATAAGTTTTAATGGTTTTAACCCAAGAAAACCTCACATCACAGCTGAGAATCAAGCCCAGGACCAGGTGGAAACCTAGAACGCTGAACATTCGATCACAGAGAGTGTCACTGAATGTTTCTGAACTGCATATATTGACCAAAACAGCATTTTTAGTTGGCTAGTAAATTATGTTCAATTTGGTATATGACACTATTATTTCTTTAATAAGATTAATTAATATGCAGATTTTTGCATATGAGTGATTATCTCAAAATCCGTTATTGACACTTGGTCAAGTGATGCATGACATCCAACTGATGCTATATTATCATATTTTAACATTCCATCTGACCCATAAATATAAGTTTATTTTGCTCATTTATTATCTTCTCCAATGGGAGGGATGGCTTTGGCAGTAGTGTCTGAAGGTTGAATTTGGTAGATTCTGGGTTCAATTCCTGTTGGACCAGCCACCCTGACTTTGGATTTTTCTACGCCTTTTCCAGTCTGGGTGGAATTCATACTACCATGTACTTTCCTAACCCTAACTTTGTTTAATTTCCTTTCAGGGGTTGCAGGACATGACACAGTAGTCAGTTGCATGTGGTGCATGCAGTGGATGTGCTTTGTTGCTTCTTCCGGATAGGTGGGAGAGATCAAAGGGGCTCCTGTGATGCCCTATCTTGAAATGATAGAGACCCTGCTGTACCGTCCTTTGTACTCTCTTGCTTCATACCTTCCTCCCAGGGGTTTCCGCTACTTAACACTAACATCTTTCCCTACTTCCAATGAAGCCATCAGAATGCTAACTTTAACCCTTATCTGATTTTAAAATAAATGGAAATTCCATTTTATAAGAATTCTTAAAGACCTGGTAGTAGTGCTTCTTGTTGTCACACAATGCCAAAATCTTCCTGGTACTGCAGATAAGCACAAAACTGTTACAAAACATGTGAAATTTACATCCCATATAATAGAATGCAAGGTAAGGTAAATAATTTACGTAAGGGAGTTGACTTCACAATTCAAGTCGCTCATTACTGAATGTTTGCATCCATTTATTGTTCATCAGTTACTGCTGATTATCCCCAGAGAGCACTAGTGTTGCACTCAAGTTTTAAATGTCACAAAATGAAGTCCACACACTATGCATTTTGTTGTAGCCCAATGAAGAATAAGAATAAGAATAATTTTATTGTCATTGAACTTTTACAGTAATAGACAACGTCAGATAATATAATGCTAGTATAGGCTATTTACAAAATTATATTTACATTATTGGTACTAAGATGTACCTACTCATCAAAAAATTCTTGTAGTGAATAAAAAGGTTTAGTAACAAGCCAGTCATACAATTTATTCTTAAAACTAGGTATGGGACTTTGTTTTAACTTTACTGGTAGCTTATTATACAATTTAGAGCCAAGTATTTCGAAACTCTTCTGTGTTGTAGTCAATCTACAATATGGTATATCAATCAGTTGACATGATCTAGTATTATAAGAATGAATGTCTTGTCTGTTTTGTAATTCTGATATGTGTTGTTTTATAAACAATATCACTGTGTAGATGTACAAATTAATTACTGTCAAAATTTTTAATTTCTTAAATAATGGTTTACAATGAGCTAATTTTGATTCATAAGACATTATGCGAATAGCTTTTTTCTGTAATACAAGAATATCATGAATGTGAGTACTGTTGCCCCAAAGTAAAATGCCATAAGAAATAATGCTGTGGAAGAAGGCGAAATATGCAGATCTAATGTATACTTCAGGAACATGCATTTTCAATTTCCTAATCAAATGTATTACTCTAGAGAGTTTAGTTGTTATAAACTCTATATGCGGTGCCCAGGTTAATTTATTATCTATTATAACGCCTAAGAATTTTACTTTATCCGTGTAATTTGTACTATGAGTATCTCTACAGTTAAAAATCATGTGTTGTGTCTTTTGTTTATTAAGTAGAAAGCCATTAGCTCTGAACCATTTGTCTGCTTGGGTCAGTGTGATTTCTGTTGTGGATTTGAGTGTCTGTAAATCTTTACTCATATTAAAAAATGTAGTGTCATCTGCATACAAAGTAGAGTGAGAGTCTACAAAACATGGTAGATCATTAATCATTACTAAAAATAATAAAGGTCCCAGAATTGAACCTTGTGGGACACCATATTTAGTTTCTGCTATTTTTGACTTCTTACTGCCTATGCAAACTTTCTGTTTTCGCTTTACTAGGTATGATCTAAGTAGTTCAATTGCTGGGTTTTTTAATCCATAGAATATTAATTTGTTAAGTAGATAATTGTGGTCCACGCAATCAAAAGCCTTGCTTAAGTCACAGAAAGAGGCCTGCGCACAATTTTTGTTTTCAAATGCTGTGAGTACTTCTCTTGTTAATGAAACTATTGCATCACAGGTAGATTTCCCTTTCCTGAATCCATATTGCGATTTGGTAATAATGTTGTTCAATTCAAAATAATTATATAATTGAGTATACATAATCGATTCTAGTACTTTTGAGAAAATGGGAACAAGAGATATTGGACGGTAGCTAGCTGTTAGACGTTTATCTCCGTTTTTATAAATTGGAATGACTCTGGACAGTTTCAATACTTCAGGGAAAACTCCCTGAGCCAAGCATTTGTTTAAACAGAATGTGAGGGGTTCATTTATGCAGTCTATAACCTTTTTTAGTAAATTATTAGAGAAACCATAGATGTCGGTGCTATCAGATGGTTTGAGTTTAATCACTGTCCTTAGTACTGTTTCTGGAGTTACTTGCAAGAAGGTAAATTCAGGGTGTTGACTATTCTTATTTTCTTTTATTAAATCAATTGCTGTTTTATCAGGAAGCACAATATTGGTTCTAATTTCTTCGACTGATTTTATGAAGAAGTTATTAAAGTCATCAGGGGTGATTTCTATTTCGTCGTGTTCGGGATATTTAGCAACAGAATTGATCAGATTCCATGCTTTCCTACATTTGTTATTTGATAATTCTATACTTTTCAAGTTATGAAGTCTTTTCGCTTCATCTATGGCAGCTTTATATTCATTTCTTGCTGTAACATAGAGTTGCTTGGCCCTGTCCGTTTTTTCTCTCCTAAATAAGCCTGAATATGTCATTGTTCTTCTTTTCAGGTCGGCTAGTTGGGGAGTATACCAGGTGTTTGATGATTTATTTCTACCTTTCTTACGCGTTAAGTTAATTTTGACGGTGCACCTTTTCTCTGGTATACACAGTTCGAATGTATTCTTTAGAGTTAAGAAAAATCTTTCAAAGATTTCATTTGCTGACAGTAAATATGAGAGTTGCGATTTATATAGTAGGTTACTCCATTCAATGTTACATAAGGATATTCTGAAGTTTGAAAGATTGGTACCAGTTATTGGCCTTGAAATTATGGTTTTGGTTTTGGTCTCCAATAACGATTGGTTGGTTAACATGAGCTCTTTTATTGAAAGCCAGACTGAGTCATGGTCTGAGTGTGGGAAGGTAGCAGTGTCACAGTTTACTCGTGTTAATTGTATATTGGTAAATATGTTATCCAGGCAGGCAGACACCCTTGTAGGTTTGGTATTAGTGTATTTGAAATCCACTTGTCTAAGGAGATTTTTAAAGTCTTTTACAGTTTGTTTGTCCCCCGTTACATCAAAATCTGCATTTAGATCGCCTCCAAGAACAATATTGTAATGTTTCCATTTTGGGATTAAAAGAGAATTAAAGAGGTCTTCAAGTTTTTCAAGGAAAATGATAGGGTTTCCCTTGGGAGATCTATATACTGTTAAAATGATTAGTTTAAACTCTTGTACCAGAATGCCTGTTGCTTCAAAATCTAGCTCAGTGCACAATGAATCGAATTGAAGTACGCTACAATAGGAACTGAATTGTTTAGTGGCATATATTGCTAACCCCCATGTTTATGATGTTGCCTGTTATAGCTACCTACTAACTTATAGTGTTCTAGGTTGCTAAAACTTATCTCATCTTCATTGCACCAGTGCTCATTTAGGCAGAGAAAATCAAAGCAATTTTCAACGGCAAATTCATTAATTAGAAACAGCTTATTCTGCATGCCTTGAACATTGATGTACCCTATTTTGATATCCATATTATTACATGGTAAGTGAGAATTAGGCTGAATCTTTTCTTTGTTACAATGTTTTACTGGGTTTACATCTAGATTGTTTAACCTAAAAAAAATGGAGCTATTGTATCATCTTTAGGGATCCCTACAGGAGCTGTGAGAATTGTTTTTGAATCATTGTTCATATCTACTTCCTTCAGAGCCCCAAAACCTAGAGGAATTATTTGTTTAGTGCTCCCACTGCCTATTACATCTATTAGTTTCTCTACTAGTTTGTACTTGCCTTTTCTGTTTAGGTGTAGACCATGTTTGGTATGAGATTCTCTATCCAGCGCACTTATATCTAGTAAACTCACATTTTTGAAAGCACTTACAGTTTTTTTTAAGATTATATTGCACTTATTTACCTCCTTATTTACTACAGAATTACTGTCTAGATCATACCTTCTTGGTATGTTAGCCACTACAACATTAGTATGATTAAGTTTCACCAAACTGTTTATTAGATTTCTTTTGACTTTACTGCTTTCGTTTTTTGCAACATCATTTGTACCACCGAGAATGACTACATAGTCATTGAAGGTTAGGTTTTCACAATCACTTTCATGCATTTTTAGTACTTCTTTAATCGGTGCACCCGGTCGAACTACACTTTCAACACTAATGTCTGGTCGTCGTTCAGCTATCATACTGCTTAGACCCCTGCCATGGCTATCTGCAAGGATTTTCACTTTCCGTGTTTTTTCGTATATTCTTGACGGCTGCTCTCCACTGTTTGCCAAGGTTTTCTTCTGGTCCTGTACTGGTCGCTCTTCCTGTTCGCAGTTTCCCTCCGAAAGACACGAGAAACTGTTTCTTGTGTCGATTTCCGATTTTTTATCACACGCCTGTGTAGATTTTGCCGTTCGTCGCGGTAATTGCCATCCTTTCTTGGTGTCAAAAGGGTTGGCCATTGCTGCCTTGATGTATACTTGTCTACTTGGTTCCTTTTGTATTTGGTTTTTTAAGTATTCATTTTCTTCTCTTAGTGTTCTAATTTCGTCCTGTGCTTGTTTAAGGTCTTTATTTAACATGCCAACTATTGTTTGCAGTGACGCTATAACTTCCGTTTCCCGGTTCATGGGTGCTGACGCCCTGCCGCTCATGTTTTGTTTGGTTTTTCCATCACCCGTATTATGCATTTTTGTATCTTTATTTCCATTGATTTGTTTACTTCCACCATTGATGTTGCAATTAGTTTCTGACGCCTTATTCGAGTTATGCCGATGAAAATTGGTTAATTTCTGGTTCCTACTTCGCGTCACCACTCCACACTCCGCCATCTTGAAAATAATCACCATGATGAGGACCCATGATGGTGATGGAGCATACACGCATGGATAAGACCTGGCCTATCATAGCACTGAATACCAATTAGCGCGGTGCATTAAGGCTGTAATCTTAATTTAGCAAGAAGTTGTACATTATTATTATCATCAACAAATTATAATATAATGCAAATTAATTTAATGCTTTGTTATGTGTGAAGTGTATATATGTGGTGGAAAACCAGTACAACACTTTAAATCTGCCAAAAAGGCCTAAAAATGTCTCCATTGCCATAAAGTCATAAAAAGGTCAATGCTCCCATACATTTTATGGGCAAACTGTAAACGTCAAGTATGATAGTGGCTAAACAAAAGCAAGAAAAGTCTAATGAGAAAATGGATGACTCACATTTGGAATTTCTAATATGTGATAAGAAAACGTAATGTTAAGGAGAGGAATGGGCATGACTACTGGAAATTGTATGGCAAGTTACAGTAATAATGACATTTACAAGAACAGTTAGGAAACTGAATAGGTGATTCCCCAAAAATAATTCATCTGGTGAACAAACAGCTGCCAATGGAGATATCTAGAGGAAGGAGAAATTAGGAAAAGTTTTATTCATTTAAAATAATATTTTTAAAAAGCATTAAATTTCATTAACCGCTTCAGCAATGGCCATTTAAACCCTGCACAGGCCGGGAATGGATACCCAATAAACAGCGAAAGACATTTAAATTGTTAAATGGGGTAAAAATGCTGCAAAAACACACATTCGTATCTTCCATATTTATTAAGTTATTTTAATGAAACAAAGACTGGTTTAAAGCTCATTAAAGGTAGTATACATCTACGGTATCAACAAAGTGTAGACTATTTTAAAAAATGTTGAAATTTCACTACTTTGTTTCTCTGTAGCAAAAGCCATTTGTGCGTCGAACGCACCTAATTTGTGAGTCAACTTGTTTGTGCATACAAACGATATAGCTCCTCAGCGATGTGTTCTCCGGTTCAAGGTTTCATGCGTTCATTTATATTACAACACGATAATGTAAAATAAAGAGTGGAGGGTTGTTACACTACATCACTAAAATATTCTTACTTGAACGCATTTCGGGAGACGGCTTGTTCCCATCGTCAGCATGTTCTCAACTGATTTTTCCGGTCATTGTCTGGGGGGATGTGTGTGGCTAGTGGTGTTCTGTGGTGCTGGGCTGATGAACCTCCAAAGGCTGCTGGGTGGCGGCAGTTTGAAATTCATTAGGTGATTCCTGTGTTTGACAATATGTATTTTTTCCCAGATGTCCAATTCATTGCTGATGTTGATCGGTTTTAAGAGTTTTATGTTCGGAGTGATATCATAGCTTGAAGACCAGAAATGATGTGCTACTGCTGATTTATCTGGCTGCTTTTGGTAAATGCATCTCATATGCTCTTTAAGTCTTATTTGAAGATTTCTTTTGGTTCTTCTTATGTATACTAGGTTACATTCATTACAATCAATTTGATATATACCAGCTGATTTATCGTTGGGGATAGGATCTTTTGTTCTGTTGCATAGTAGTTTCTGTATATTGTGGTTATTCTGTGGAGACAGGGTGTTGTTGTATTTCTTGAAAATCCTTTGAAATTTATGATGTGTCCAAGGGTGATAAGTGAATTTTCTATATGCTTGTGGTTTTTGTTGTCTGAGTAACGTAGTCATTTGTTGGATGTATTTCTGTCTTTCAAACCTTTTTATCTTCTTATCTATTGTTTTTTTCTGGTATCCATTCATAGTGGCTATGTTGATGTGTTGGTATTCTTTCTGGTATTCCTCTTTCTCCATTGGTATATGTACTAACCTGCTTGTAATACTATTTAAAATTGCATGTTTGTGGCTTGTAGGATTGTAGCTATTGTTTTTAATATAATTTTCTGTGTGCGTTGGTTTTCTGTAAATGCCGAACGTTAGTTTGTTGTGTGCATTATTTCTGATGATCCTGATGTCTAGGTAAGGTAATTGGCCATTTTCTTCTTTTTCTATTGTGAATTTAATAGATCTTTTTGTAAATTCACAATAGAAAAAGAAGAAAATGGTCAATTACCTTACCTAGACATCAGGATCATCAGAAATAATGCACACAACAAACTAACGTTCGGCATTTACAGAAAACCAACGCACACAGAAAATTATATTAAAAACAATAGCTACAATCCTACAAGCCACAAACATGCAATTTTAAATAGTATTACAAACAGGTTAGTACATATACCAATGGAGAACGAGGAATACCAGAAAGAATACCAACACATTATCAACATAGCCACTATGAATGGATACCAGAAAAAAACAATAGATAAGAAGATAAAAAGGTTTGAAAGACAGAAATACATCCAACAAATGACTACGTTACTCAGACAACAAAAACCACAAGCATATAGAAAATTCACTTATCACCCTTGGACACATCATAAATTTCAAAGGATTTTCAAGAAATACAACAACACCCTGTCTCCACAGAATAACCACAATATACAGAAACTACTATGCAACAGAACAAAAGATCCTATCCCTAACGATAAATCAGCTGGTATATATCAAATTGATTGTAATGAATGTAACCTAGTATACATAGGAAGAACCAAAAGAAATCTTAAAATAAGACTTAAAGAGCATATGAGATGCATTTACCAAAAGCAGCCAGGTAAATCAGCAGTAGCACATCATTTCTGGTCTTCAAACCATGATATCACTCCGAACAAAAAACTCTTAAAACCGATCAACAGCAGCAATGAATTGGACATCTGGGAAAAAATACATATTGTCAAACACAGGAATCAACTAATAAATTTCGAACTGCCGCCACCCAGCAGCCTTTGGAGGTTCATCAGCCCAGCACCACAGAACACCACTAGCCACACACATCCCCCAGACAATGACCGGAAAAATCAGTTGAGAACATGCTGACGATGGGAACAAGCCGTCTCCCGAAATGCGTTCAAGTAAGAATATTTTAGTGATGTAGTGTAACATCCCTCAACTCTCTTTATTTTAAATTATGACACATCACTGTTACTAGCTTCTAAATCTTCAAAATTAGTCAACGATAATGTACTTCTGTGTACTGAAACATGCCAGCTACAAACAAAGCAAACCTCTCTGTCAGCATTTGTATGTGCCTACGTCTTAGAATATTATACAACCGAAGTGTATGGGAGACGAATGCAGTGACATTTTCATTCAGTCTGAAAAGCTTTCGCGTTCTGTACTGAAAAGCACATTTGAAATTGTTATATCTCAGTGCTACCCATGGCTTCAACTAGTAATGTAGCAAATCAATTAGCTCGCCTAGGAAGTGTACAGGCTTCTGAAATTACTTCAGAAAATGTGGAGGACTTTTTGCTGTGTGATAGTGATTTGGATATAGACAGCGGGTTTTCAGATTTTGAGGGGGTATTGAGGATATAGGTAGCAGTGAGGAAGAAAATGACACTCTTCCTTCAGGTGTTCGTGAAGAATCCACATTGTGGAGTGGTCAGAATAACTCCAACACAAATAGACATATCTTCACGAACACAGCCTCTGGTGTACAACCCCAGGCTCAACTGACTTCTGACAGCCAACCAATTGACATTTTCACAATTTTTTTTTCTGCTGACTTAAGTGTCTCTCATTGTTTGGAAACACATGTATATGCGAGTAGAGTGAAGGAAGACCTGACCTCTAGGCAATTTAGGCCCTAAGAGTAGAATTCAGAAGTGGACAGAAGTAACACCAAATGAGATTTACAGACTACTTGGTCTAATTACGCTCATGGGTGTTATTCGTTAACCTACATTACACATGTACTGGTTTACAGATGACATGCTAGCTACTCCATTTTTTGGGAAATACATATCAAATAACAGGTTTTTTCCATTTTGCAGTTCCTACATTTCACATGCACAGAAAATGTAAATGATAAAACTACACAAAATCAGGCCGGTTTTCGATTATATTATTTCAAAATTTAAAGAAAATTACATGCCTAGTGAAAAAGTCACTGTTCATGAAAGCTTGATGCTTTGGAAGGGCCGCTTAGGTTGGAAGCAATACATCAAAACAAAGAGGTCCAGATTTGGCATAGAGTTTTGATCTTTGTGAAAGTAAAACGGGATATCTTTATAATAGTTGCATATACACTGGTCAAGGGACTGATAACACTGGAGAAAAAGATTTGGGGTTATCTGGCTCCATAGTAATGCACCTGTTGGAACCTCTACTTGATCAGGGTAGGACTGTATATCTAGATAATTGGTACAGCTCCCCAAAATTATACATGGCCTTATACAAAAGAAAAACAAATGCAATTGGAACAGTACGTTCAAATCATATTGGCTTGCCAAAGGATGTGAATACAAAGGCTCTAAGGAGAGGAGAAATGTAGGTGTGTCAGCTCCCACCTTTGACCTACATTGCTTGGCAAGACAGGAGGGCAGTTACGGCATTAACCAATTACAGCTCTAAGATTTTGATGATTGACACTGGAAAAATAGATTCTCACACCAAAATGTCAATTTTCAAGCCTGATGTTATCCAGGAAAACAATATGCATATGGGGGTGTGGATCTGGTAGATCAGGTATTGCAAGCATATCCCTCTTTACGAAAAACGTTTAAATGGTATAAAAAAGTATTTTTGCACCAGTTGGATATAACCATATACAATTGCTTGGTAATTTGGAGAGCTCTAAACCCACGCAAGACAATGACATACCTGAACTTCCGCATATCAATAGCTCATAGCCTAATTGAGCAGTGTAACTTTCAGAGGCCTCTTCATACTGGGGGTAAGAAATCCACAACCCCTGCACCCCTCAGACTTGAAGGAAAACATTTTCCTAAAAGGATACCACCCACCTCAAAAAAGTCGCATCCATTTCAAAAGTGTCTGGTGTGTTGCAAAAAAAGGTGTTTGCAAGGAAACTAATATGATTTGCCGTGAATGTGATGTGCCCTTGTGTGTTTATCCATGTTTTGAGGTATACCATTCAAGAAGAAACCTTTAAAGGTAAGCCTTGATGTCTTATAGAATTTATTTAAATTTATTATAAAAGAGAAAAATTATAATAATTAGGGTTAAATAAGCATTAAATGCATGTATACACAGGAAGTCTATTGATGTCCATATCCTTTCTCCTGCATTTTAACATGGACATCATATGACGTCCATATCCCCGAAAGGGTTAATCCACATGAAAAAACCTACTAAAGATATATTTCTTAGCAACTGTACACTGGCCAGTTTTAATGTACTCTTCAGTTACACACAAAAAATTTCTGCTTTTATATGGCTTCTTGAAATATAGATAATTTAACTCTCATTAACAAACCTGCATTAATAATTGTTACTATCCACTGAAAATAATTTTCAGTATAGTATGCTAAAACAAATAGCTTTTATCATTAACAAAACTCAAACCTTATTGACTAATAACATGAATCTCTACTCAGAATAAAATTTGCAAAGAAAAGCAAGGCATGCAACAACCTAAAATGTGTTGATGCAGCAAATTACAAATGTAACAAAGTTTTGGAATAGCTCATATCATGCAACTATTCTGAAAACCTGATCTATTTCATTTATCTATGAAGGTGTTTTGTAAAGTACCTAATTCATCCTACTTTATTGTTATGTTCTTAATATAATCTGGATTTTGAGCACTCATGCATTTTAATCACTAGACTTTATTGCTTCTCTGTTTTAGCTTTCAAACTTCACTACAGGATTCTAACTATAGTGAAAACCATGGCTGTATTACAAGGGTTGTTCACAAAGTTCTGGGCATGAGAAGCGAAACAAGATTTTTAACTTGCATTGTTTTACTTTTCAACAAAGTCACCTTTCAACTCTATACACTTGGATCAACAGTATCAGTGAGAGTTAAGCAGCTTGGAGTGATTGAGTTTCCAATCATAGAACTTGTGTCTCTAATTGACATAGATCAAAGAAGGAAGGCTGCTTAAGGGTTGAATGCATCAATACTGTAGGACAATAGGCTGCTTGCATTCTTGGTGAAAATCACAGTGCAGCAGCTCTAAATTATATGAGTAAGAATGAGGCAGAAGGTCAAACACTTCAACGGATATTCTCAGAATTCATGCTGACAGATTTATCAAAGGGAACCATTGTATAATTCAGAAAGAGCTATATCAACAATGACATATCTTGGGTAAAAGAGCAGATCTAGGATGCCAAAATCTTTAAATGCTCATTCCAGGTATAGAACTGAAGAAGTGGGACATTAGTTAGGAACCACAGGAAGATGGCAGCGGCATGTGATAGGGTGACACGAAGTAAGGTACAAAACTTGAGTGAAAGTAATAAATCGCCTACAGAAAAAGAAAATAAAGATGACAGAGAAATTAAAGTTATCAAAAGTCAGAGAGGAAATGAAGATTGCAGTGTTACAAGGCTAGAAGCAGTAAAAATGCAAATTAAAAAGTCTAAGCCAAACCAACAAGGTAGCCGCAAAGCGGAGATATTAGCATCACTACATGTTATAATCAATATGCTAAATAAAGACTTAAAATTAGCACACACTGAAATAAAGACACTCAGAAAGAAAATGAGAAATTAAAAGCCCATGTACAACTTCAGACTGAAGAGACCTACACCTCGACAGTGAAAAAGGATTCAGCACAGATATGTGGCATAACCTATAATGGCATCAGTACTTCAAATAGATTTGAAGTGCTAGAAAATCGGGAGGAAGGAATTGTTGTGCAAAATGGTAACCAGACAACACTAGAAGGAACAAAAAAGAATAACCCAGGACATAAAGGAACAAAACCTAAAATATCCCAAGCAAACTCAGGATTGGGAGCAAAATACACAATGAAATAAGTAAACAAGAAGGAAGAGGCCAAAGTGTTAGTTTATGGTGACTCAATGGTAAAAAATGTGGTTTTAGATAAGCATAGTGTGAAAGTGGATGTTCTTAGGGGAATGAAAGCAGCATATTTACCAAACATACTAAATAAAACTATAAATAGGGAAACAAAAATAGTCGTGTTACACGTAGGTACAAATGACATAAAGCAATCAAGTGAACCTGATGAGGTTATGAGTGAAATATATAATGTGATAAGATGTGCAAAAAAGTGTTTTCCCATGGCAAAGGTAGTGGTAAATAGCATAGTGATGAGAAGAGACATTGACTGCAAACTAATAAGTGCAATAAATGAGAGTATACGGTGGGCATGCAGGTCTTTGCAGGCAATCTTTGTGGAAGTTAATAAACATTTGGACTATACTTGTTTGGGGAGAGATAGTCTCCATTTAAACAGGAAGGGGTCATATCTGTTAAGCCAGTTGATGTGTAAGGTTATAAAATTGTGCATGGAACAGGGAAACTTATAACTAGGACCGGTGATGGCAAAGTAAGTAATATGGTGAACGTTATTAAAAATAAAAATTGTACAGAATCTGACAATAGTGATGTCACTGTTGATAAAAATTGTACAATATCTAACAGTAGTAATAGTTGTTACGATGAATGCATGTTTTTCTGAATCTTTCATTTAAATATACAGTATTTGGCCAATAAATTGGTAGCATTACAGCAAGTAATCTATGATTTGGATCCCAGGTAGCTATTATCACCGAGCATGGTTTAAACAAGAATCATCTAGAGTTGTACAAAATAGAAAAACTACAGTACTCCTAGTTCGTTTTCATGGAGTATGTATAAAAGCGGGGGGGGGGGGCTGTAATATATGTACATAGCAGCATGCTTAAAGTAACTGACCTTAAATTAGAAAAATACTGTGTAGAAAAAACTTTTGAGATTGCAGGTATTTTAATACACACTCACAAAGAAGATACTATTGTTCTTGGCATTTATAGATTACCAATTCCTAATCCATCTAGATAAAGTATTAGCTAGATTTTCATATAAAAGAACTGATTAGCGAACCTACAAGAGTAACAGAATCAACATCAAGCAGTATTGATTACATTGCTACCAACTTAAATACAAAGCGAATGTGCATGCCCTAAAAACCGATTTGTCAGAACACTATGCACAATGTGTTGATTTAGTAGATGTTATTTGTCAGAAATTAACCAGTAAGGAAATAAAACAGGTCCGGTTAATTAATGATGCAAACGTAAGAGATTTAGTTAACAGATTAAATTATGTAAATTGGGAATGAATGTATAACTAAGTCTATAAATGACAAGTGGCATGAGTTTTATAAGATATTTCAATACAATTTTGATATATGCTGTCCAATTAAAAGTAAAACTGTAAATTTAAATAAAAAAACAAAAATTCATCTACCTAGGGAAATATTTCTGTTAAGAGAAGAAATAAAAACTATGTACGAATTACATAAATCGGCACGTTTGGATTATTATAAAGAAAAATACAAAATAAGTAAATGTAAATATCACATTAGACTACAAGAATTTCAAACCAACTACAGAAGATGAAATTCTTAAAATACTATCGGCTCTGACAAATAAAACTAGTAGTGGCTGGGATGAAATTAATCCAAAAGTCCTAAAACAGTGTAGAGGTGTGCTTCTAAAATCACTAGAACATTTAATAAATAACTCAATAATACATGGCGTTTTCCCAGAATTACTGAAATGTAACATTGTTAGATCATTGTTTAAAAAGGGTAGTACAAATGAAGTGAATAATTATAGACCAATATCATTAAAATCTGAAATTGCAAAACCTTATGAAAAAATTCTATAAAGTAGGCTAATTGAATACACAACAAAACATAGCATTATAAAGAACACTCAACATGGATTTAGGAAAGGGTTTTCAACAATAATGGCAGTTTGTAAATTTATAGATGAAGTAACAGAAAAAATGGAAAGCAATGAAAAACTAAGCGCACTTTTCCTAGATCTTTCAAAAGCCTTTGACTGTGTTGACCATAAAATACTATTAAATATAATGGAGTCTTATGCAATTAGAGGACTCCCTAGAAAATTAATCTCTTCATACCTAGAAGGTAGATATCAGTCAACTGAGATCCACCACAAAAAAGGAAACAGTATAAACCTGTTTCGGTCAAAATATAAGCTGGTAAAATATGGCGTACCACAAGGTACTGTTTTGGGTCCTCTTCTTTTTATACTTTATATGAACAACATAACCGAACCATCGGGTACTAAAATAGTATCTTATGCAGAGGATACTACAGCAATATGTTCTGGAGTAAACTATGAAGTCTTGCATAAAAATATGGAAAAATCTATAACTGCACTAAAATATTTCTTTGAGTCGCTCAATTTAAAATGCAATATAGAAAAGACTGCTGTGATGAATATAAGTCTTTCAAGGAAAATGGAAACTCGCACCTACGTTAATGTAAAAAATGTAAGTTCTCAAAAATTGTTGGGTATAAGTGTAAATGGTAATTTAACTTGGGTAGATCATATAGATTGTGTGTGTAACAAAATAAGTAAATCTGTGTATGTATTACAATGCTTAAAAATTTTAGTAACTTGAGCTTACTGAAAAAAATTTATTATGGAGTAGTCTATCCACATCTAAATTATGGCATCGAAATATGGGGAATTTCCTGCAAAACCCATATAAAACGACTCTTCATATTACAAAAAAAAATGTGTAAGGATAATCTACAACTTAAAACCCACTGATACATGTAAACATGCATTTATCGATTATTTTAGAAAAGGTTTTAGTAAGAAAATATCAGATAAAAATGTAAATATTCAGGGTTTAATTCTATACAATAAATGGCCAAATGTCATTAAAATACTAACTGGATCCAGATTTAATACAAAATTAAAAATATATCTTAACACAAATGTTTATATAATTTAGATGACCTGTAAATAATTAATTTAATGTATCAATTATGTATATACTTTGTAACCTTTTTAACTGTAATTTGTACAATGTCAGAAATTTGTATACAAATCTACTGACAAATTATTATTATTATATTATTATTATTATAATTACTTCAAAAGGTACAAGCACGATAATCACCTAGTAATATTTTCACAGAGGATGCAAGTTTGTTTGACCCTGAAAACAATAAAACCTCCATGAAATTTTGCCAGAAAGGAACACTTGCATCAAAGTTTAAGATTGTCATCTCCAGGCACAGTCACAATAAAGGTTTTGCGAGACATTCAAGGAAATCATGCCTAAATGTATTAACCTAAATTGCACTGCATGTTTTGTCGTCCAAGAAATGAAGACACGAGTTCAAAGATTTCATCTGTATATATGTGAAGCAACTACTCCTGTAGCAAGACAATGGCTGATGTGTATAATAGTGGAGCATATGTACCCCATTGCTATGCTGTCTGGCTACACTTTATGGTTTAGGCTAAAACCTCTTCCAACTTCAGGCACTGTGGTTCCATGGCCTACCTCAAAATATCCTTTCTACCAGTTTGTCATTAAGCATTTTTTGAAAACCTTGTGTATGAAATCCTTTTCTGTGTTTCCTCCATTTTTCCCAGTTTTCTTTCAATTCATTTGTAATTGAAAATATCTGAAGTTCTCCTCTTAAATTCACATCTCTAATACAATACTCAGAAACTTTATAGTTCCTACTCTCAAGTGAAAAATAACAATTCATATGCATTAAGGTGCAATACTGGCTACTTAACAACTTGAACAGCAACTGCATGCATATTGCCCTATGCACTCAGTTGAAATAAAAAGGCTCAGATACTGGAATGTAGGCTTTGTGCTGCATGAAACTCAAGCAGTTCAGAAGGTCTGTCACAATGTAGGAAGAAAATAAATCTATTTGAAGCAAGTTTTAAAGAAATATTAAGGAGCATTTAATTTTCTAAATTTGCTTTCTAAAACTCAGTTAGTTGAAGTTGAAGCAAACAGTTAATTCACAAAAGTAAAAGCAAGCTTGAAAAATCAAGATGAAATATAACAAATGCTACAAAGTTTTGTAATAGAGGTGTCTTGAAGTCAAAACTGTTGGGCACAAGGTTATTAATTTCAATTCAGTGTTTTCAAAGGAATATGGTGTACTATATTTTATTCAAATGTTTTAGAGTGAAAAGAACAGAAAAAAGAAAGAAACCAGGCATATAACTGCTAAATAGGCAAGGAAGATTTTAAAGGCAAAAGGGATTATCTATTATAGAAATATCATGTGCACTGCTTTCAAATTCCAAGAGTATCAGCAGGAGTGCAAAAGCTAAATGTACTTTTCAGTTTAATGTTCTTTAACCAGACAGACTACCTTAGAAAATATGAATGAATGTTCAAAATGAGCTAGGGTTCTATAGCATTAAAAATGAAATTAGGTTTTATTTATGGATGCTCTTTAACTACTATGGTCCTTAGCGTCCCATTCTATATTGGGCGTGAAAGACTGGAAATTTTGCTCAGAAACCTCTTTATCAGGCTTGAGGTTCTTTTATGTGCCATAAATCTACAACATGGGACCACGGCTTTACTTCCCTTCTGAAGAAAGCCATGCTAAGGATTTTTACGTCCAAAAAAATTCATCGCCATCCGCCGGGTTTGAACCTGCGGCCTCAGGAACTAGAGACTAGCATTAACACTATATAATGTGGTTAATATAAGATTTTATACTTAGAAATTATTTATAATCATCATAATGCTGACTGGCTGGTATAAAACACCTCTACTCGGTGTTTATGCATACCAAACTGGAGCAGTTAACCTAAGATGGAGAGCTCACATGTCTGATCTCCAATGTTGATGTCATATACCAAGTGGAAGGAAGTTAACGACCACCTCTAAGCATGCATTCTATACGCAAAGACAAATGAAAAATTATAATATACAATTTTAGTCTGAGTCTGTAAATGTATATTTCAGCCAGAAAAAAAAAGTTTTCTACATGTTTTGTCGGAGACGTAACAATTAATGACTCAAAAACAAAACAATTCATGGAAGCCTTATAGAAGTGCAGGATAGAATACCAACTAATGTTCACTTTTTGTTTTCCTTATATTCATCCTGCTACAATTTGGAATTTTTGTTTTGTACAATTCAAAATTTTTGCTGAAGTTATGGCATCATAACAGCAGCCAAAAGAACTGACCATGCACATGTCTCAGATTGATTGGTATCTTTTGCTGCTTGCTTTTAATGTGTTTGTATCATCTGTGTGAACAATGCTACCAACATTGTACTTTGTTTTTATTTCCTTTTATTGAATCTTGAAATAAAATGAGATGTGTACTTATTAAGTCTTGTTTAGTAAATATTTAAATAAGTTAATTCAGTTTATTTTATAACACTTAAATCAACTTATTTTATTAATTCTTTTCATCTAATATCTTGATAAGCACCTGAAGATTTTTGTATCTGATACTTGTAAACGTACAGTATCTTTGGTTTTTATGTTAAGTGTATAATAAGTCTATGTTTTAATTAAAATATTTATTTTGTTTTATTGTTTATTTCAAATTTAAACAAATACGTCTTAGTTTTAGTTGCTTTAATTAAACTTTTGCTTAAAACACACAAACAACTATCTTTACAGTTAAACACCATTAGCAAAGCTATTATAATTTCCATAATGCAAGAACATCTTTAAAACAGCATCAGAAAAGCAGAATGCATTCTATCTGGCCATAGGTCCTTATCAAGAGTTAATTTTCCACACATCTACAAGGGAAGGTGTGCTGCTGGAAATGTCCCTGCATTTGGAAGCATTTTAGAAGTCTATGAAAGATAGAACAAAAGTGTTCATAAGATTTTTCAATGTAATTTAAAGGATGACATCTATAACCCTTTCACCTTGAATGGTTTTACATTACCACTAAAAGTATATTCTTCAAAAACACAAGCAGAAAGTACTCGGTTTTATGCATACCAACCAATATGTAACCTTACACTAGCATAATGACAACTGCAGATATTCAGTATCTTGATTTCATTGATATAGATCATCCATCACACGGTTCCCATCTGGCTATATAAAATTTTCATGTTCACAAATCTTAAGGAACAGTTGTGAGAACTTAATTTTGGTTATGATGATGCAGCACAAGACGAAGCAGAACAGTGGTTCTAACTTTAAAGAAGGCAGTTCTATGGTGACAGCATTTGGGAACTGGTCACCCATTTGCAAAAGTATGCTGACCACCTATATAGATCTATTGAGGCTACCACCCACCCCCAGGATGAAAGGATGAAATGAGTGAACCACAGGAGGCTACAGGTCACAGAAAAGTCCCTTACAGTTCCAGGCTCGAAGACCCATTCCACTGTTGGAGCTGCCTAGAGAGGGTGATGAACAATCCTTCGAACAAGCAGCCCCCTAGAGTCCACAGGGAGTATTCTTTCCCCTGAGCAATCATCCATGCCAACTGTCCAGCACTGGCATATTCCATAAAACCTAGAGCCACACCTGAAAGATGAGAAGGAAACGGAATCAAAGGGAAACAATGGAAAGGAAATCATGTTTGCTGGTTGTGTAGAAAAGTGGATTGAAATTCTAGATACTTATTTTGTACAAATACCTTTGTTTTTGATAAAAAAAAAGGGGGGTCTCTTAACTTGCAGCACCTCCCTAATAACATGCATGGGCGTGCATACATTTGGTTTATAATTTCTCCCTTGGACTGAAGATGAGAAATCAGAATGCTTTGGGAAAAAAAAAGAAATGATAGCTTTTGCCCTCAATATGTAAACAGTATGAACTTGAAAAATTAAAGCAAACTTGTTTTTTAACTTCTGAAACTTCCTTGAACTTTTTACTACTACATACTTCAACCAAGCGGATGGCTCAGGCGGTTATGTCTGTGGCCCGCATTTGGGAGGTCCTGGGATCGATGCCTGGTGGCCGCCCACTCTGGCCCATGGGTTTTTCGTGGTTTCCCCAGATTGCCAGGTGAATGTGCGGGTGGTTCATCTTCTACCACAACTCTTTCTCTCATTTCCTGTACCCATAATTTTCCTTGTCATCCGTTTCAGGGTTGTAGGATCAGGCAATGGTGTTTGGCTGGTTGCGGCTGGGCAGTGGCTTGCACTCTGTAAAGGTTTCTTCCCTGGTGTTGCTGTGGTACCACTCAGATCTCTCCTCAGCATGGGGTTCAGCTCTGGAGGACCCTGGAGGTTGGTGTCTTGTGGGCAGCGACTGTGCGGGGTTGGATGTGTTCTATCTGGAAACGTTAGGGACCCCGTCCACGCTTGCGCCCGTCGGCATCTGGATCTGGTCACCCTTCAGGTCTCTCCCCTCATCCTTCCCTCCCAGGGGTCACGGAAACAAAAAGGGCTGACTGGCCTACTTTCAGTGCTCTGCCCTGGTTCCAGGGACCCCTCCGTGACACATACCTTTACCTTTACCACATACTTCACAGACCTTCTTTGCCTTATGCTGAATGCTTTCTGCAAAAGTGCACAATTTTGGACAGCATGCTGACATTAGTCGTCTCATGTACACTTAATAACAAGCCTGCTTGGTCTAATAAATGTTGATGTGGCTCCTACTGGCAGTGGATGGCTGTCTGTACCATCAGACACTCACAGAGAGCCAATAATAGCTGAGTCAACATTCAGCAGAACTAGCATGCTTATCAGCAAACATAAACAAGTCAAGTAATACCTGTACATTTTGATACACATAAGCATGCTTACTTTCGCATGTAAACAGCTAAGTCCAAAGCTGTGTCTCTACCCAAAATAAAAGCCAAAAATGCTGTAAAGCCATACACATAAATCATTTAGAAGATGGAAAGAACATTCTGCAAGAGAAAAGCTAAACCAAATGACTGCGGACTATGAAAGAAGCAGCAGGTGCTGACCAGCATATTGGTTATTAGCAGTGAGAGTATACAATTCTCTTGAGCTGTATCTGCCATTAGGTGTAAAGGCATGGGCTTCATGCAACTGATATGTTGGCTAGCACTGAAGGGTTACAGCTTGGGGCAGCATTTGTATCAGCTTTATCATATTTATATCATGGTCCTATTATTGATTATACTACATCTACAATTTTTACACAAGCATATTAAACACACAAAGCAGTTAGTTATGTTAGTAGGTGGAGTACTGACCCCCACCTGCTGCAGCTTGTAATGGTTAATGATGTCCTGGTCAGCTGGACAACTCTGTGTGAAGGCATCCAGTTGATACATATGATACATGTAACGCCACAAGTGGTTCAGCTCCACGGGAATTTCAAAATCCAAGAAGTACTTGCCTGTCAAACAAACAAACAAACAAACAAAAAGTGAAGCCAGACAAGTTATTGTAAACACTCCAAATAAAATACACAAATAAAATACATTTGTGAATTTATAAAAACTTCACTGCGATTCCCAAAATAGTTTTGAAAGATTGTAAATAAAAGTTTACAAAAAGACAAGATTAACAATTGTGAACTTTCATAACACAAACAGGAATCAATTTATCATTGGGAACTGAAGAGATGGCTAGCACAGTATGATGAGGGAGAGGGGGAACTGGATACTTGGTGGGCGAAGTAAGGGTAATGCTCATTTTTGTATTGAGAAAGGTGCAAGACTTATCTCAGTATTCCTAATGCTTACCATTGCTTTAGCTCCCAACAATACTTGCACTAAACCAGTCAACAGAAAATCATAAGTATGATTAATTCACTGGGGAGACAGGTTCAATAAAAGCTACTTCTTAAGGGCACACATAACTAACAATAAGCTTCAGTTCAGTTCTAACAGAGCTGCCAGTCTATCTACACCTTTAAGGGAGGCTACACACTGTCATGTTTCTAGTGAACATAACACAAGGCATAACTGGACTTTCTTGCTGCTTTTGCATTTTAGACGGCACATGCCTGCTTCATCTTCTTTTATCCAGTCAATCATAGGACCTCTTCAGGTAAAGCCAATCACATCTATTCTGCAATATATGGTTAAAGTTTAACAACTTGTTAAAGCTGCTAACAACTGCTACACACTATTTGGTGTTCTGTAACATTGTAACAACAACTTGAGAGGAAGAAAATTATAGCTAACGACACTAAGAGCCAAGACTATGCTGTTAGCTCTCTTCCTCCTACGACCACCACCACCGCCACTGCCACCGCCACTACTGCTACTGCTATTACTACTACTGGCTGACAATGGATGTACTTTTAATACTTCTTGATCTTAAAAGAGTAACAGTAACTTCTTAATCAGAAAGTTACAGAATGGCCCTGAATATTTGAATGTATATAGGGCTGAAATTTTGTTATAAGAGGAAAGGGATGTAGGTTCATGATTTTCTTTCATCTGTCATCTTAACTGAACCATGTTTAGCAACAAATAATGAACCTGATGGTGGCACTTCAACTTTTGATTGCCAAGACTGCAGCTTGCAAGAGAAAACCAACTGCAAAGGCTGTCGGTCTGAGAAAAGTATTCCTACTTTGTGAAAGCAAAACTGCTCTTCCTCCAGAAAAAGTATATTCATTGCATAAATTTTGTTCTCTATCAGTGCCAAATCAAATTTCTTAACAACGGTTTATATTCAAACTAATGTATTGTTCATTAATTAGATAACTATTTAAATATATTAATGAATGTAACCTCTCTAGTTCAATTTATCTCCTCTGATATTCTTTATAAGTCCTATAGTCATCATCCTTGTTATAGGTCTATATGGGTGGAGATTCTTGGGCCTGGCTTAATATGTGCATAACCCAAGACTAAGAATAGGCTCTAGTTTACAGTAACATAGCCAGAAAAATATTAAGGGGGGTTATGTATAGGGATCCATGATTTAAACAATTTTTATCAGACATGCAGCATAAATATAATGCTATCAGTAATACAATTAGGAAGTATCTTGTTCCCACCAACCTAGATAGATGCTATTATTTTAATGAATTTTGCTATTAATTTTTACATTGATGTTAGCAAGGGGGGATTCTAACCCCTACCCCCCTAGCTATGCTTCAGCTGATCCCAGTTTGTCCAACATTCTATACACAATAAAAAGAAGCTATGATAAATCTGTTATTTTGAACATATCTACATATCTGTAACACTGTTGGGGGGACCTGTAACCCCTATAGAGTTCATTTCCAGGTTGTAGATAAGGAAAAGACTCTCAGAAATGGGCGGTGAGAGGGAAATAAAGTATCCCTCATGGCAAAACAGGTAAATGACTATGCTGGCTGTCAGGGCATAGAAAAGCATCCCACAGATGGCAGAGGTGGGAATGGTCTATGGACATTATTATGTCCTCCTGGATAGGTCCTAGGGACCCAGTGAACAAAGATAGGTGTGGCCCTCCTATCATGTAGGGGGTTAAAAACCGACAATAAAGCTGAAAAAAAAGTGTCCAAAACATTATTTAAATTGCACATGCAAAAATGCATACCAGAGTGATAGGCTACCACTCGGATCTCTGGATGGGCCACCTTGAGAATAACAAAAGATGAATCAACTCAAGATCCTGCAATAGAACTCAAGAGGTTTAAGGAAACACAATTCACTGAAGAACAGAAGAGATTTGTTAGCATTAAAGCATATACAATCTATCTATTGCCTAAATAAAGACAAATAGCTAGCAGAATTCTCATTGCTGTAAAGAGTAGTTTACCATCAAATTTTAAAACTCTTAATTAAGAAATGAATGAAAAGGATAAAGTAGAAATAGTTTGTCTACATTTATGGAGTTGCAAAGAGCATTTTTCAATACATTTTATGTACAATTCCCCAAAGACTAATCCTCAGTTAAATATTTTTGAAATAACCAATAAGACTGTAATTTTGGGAGATTTCAATGCCCATTAAAATTATGGCAATATAATGACACTAATGCTTCAGGCAAAACAGAAGAAGATTGGTTATTAAATACCAGTAGATCAAAACTCATATACAACAAAACTCAAGAAGCTACCTACATTCATCATACAGGCTTCAATTCCAACCAGGATTTGCTCAAGGTAGCACCTAATATAGCTGAAAGAACACATCGAGAAACAAGATTTACATCAATTCCAAGTCATCAGATAGCATAAATGATGACTTATATAACATTTTAATTATACAAAAGCTACATGCCAAGCGATAAAGTGAAATTATAATCTAGAGAATGTCTAGAGTATGTTCGTAGCCAGGAAAGCTTTAGCTCTTATTTAAAGTGAAATTATATAAACCTGCTGTGAAGATAGATAAACTAAAAAATAAACGAAAACAAGCCAGACAGAAAGCTGCGAGTCTCCTAGATTGGAAATGTAAAACTGCAAGATTTGAGAAAGATGTAATAAATGCCAAAAGAAATGCATTTAATAAATTTATAAAAATGCTGGATTATCAGCAAGACAGTAAAAACGTTATAAAAATATCTATCTACCATACAGAAAGAAACAGTGCATAATCAACCAATAAAATTCAGAAACTCGAATAAAACAGATGGCTGGAAAGTTGCATCTATATTGTTATATCCCGGGGTGAGGCCAAAAGGTTTGCAGCTAGATATTAAATTTTAGTTACCCCAGCATATACATAGGGAGGCATAGCATAAGAGGCAACAAGAGGACCAGAATCTTAAACTACACGTTCCAGAGCAGGCATGTTGTCCTCCGTGGACTAGTACTACCCGAGGTCACGGGTTCAAACCCAACGGAGGGTGATGGATTTTTTTTCGGGCGTAAAAATCCACAGCATGGCTTCCTTCGGAAGGGAAGTAAAGCCGGTGGTACTGTGTCGTAGATTTACGGTACGTAAAAGAACCTCAACTCTGATAAGATGCCTCTGAGCAACATTTCTGATCTTTCACGCCCAATTTAGAATGGGACGCTAAGGACCATAGTAGTTAAAGAGCGTCCATAAATAAGACTCAATTTAATTTTCAAAGCAGGCATGGGATAGCTATAATAAAATACACAGAATTACATATTCATCACATTACCTATGGTTTATTCAGTATAAACACAGTGCCGCTACATCACATACAACAGATAAAAAGGAAGAAATTTGAGGGGAGATGCTACACACACGCGGTTACATTCACACGATTCACATACAACCTTCCACACCAGACCCTCGACCGGAAGTGACGCTAACACACAGCACAAAAGAAAAGTAATGCTCACTTCCCCCACTCTCCACTGCTAACTACGATCATCAGCTAGACAGTGGGGAGTTGCCACACCAAAAGAATCAATATCTCTCTCCCTCTCCCCCTCTCTTTCCCCCCCTCTCTCTCTCTCTCGCTCTCTCTCGCTCTCATCTCCCCCCACTTACAATAATGAGGCATCCCCGCCATAAAGAAAATAAAATAAAATATGAACATACAAAGTTGAATATACAAACATTACAAAATGCCCTGATGAATCTCCACAGGGATAATGATTGTGTCTTAACAATGAAGTAGTCCCACAGGAACCCCCCTTTCAGCTCGTAAATCCTCTTCAGCACGAACACAGTTTGTTATGAGATGTTGTTTGGGAATGGAGCAGTAAACTGCTTTGTTTGGTAACTTTTCCCACACTGAACCACATCTACTGAAGAAAAGATGGAAGAAACTTATAGCACGCATAGTCTGTACCAATCAATCACCACAGAGAAACACAGTGAAGTAGCTGGATATCTGCAGAGTTGGTCTGTGACTGACGGGCCCTGTCGGCACAGACAAAACCAAAAGGGAGTACACCCTCGTAGCCTGCCGTGGCGAGATGGTCTGAGTTGGTGATGTGCAGCTGAAATACCTGTGCGGGTGCAGCCAGGGGAAGAACCACCATTCTCTGGAGATCTGAGGCTGTCCTCTTCTGTGGAGAGGAGCATTTCTTGAGGCTACCGGCAGACTGGAACAAGATTTGGGGAAAGCATCAGGGTCACAATTTACAAGAAAAGATACACAGAACAAATATTACAAAAACAAAAAGACAGGGGGCACACAAAACTAATAAAACTTAAATGTAGATGAAGGCTTTGCAAAAAAAAAATACATTGAGCGCTCAATTATTTGTTATGATTAACAACTATTCATGAATACATTTAAAGCAGGGACACTCAGACAAAAATGTAATGACAAAATTTTGAAGGTTTTAACATAACAATAAAATTTAAGGCTCTTGATGCTTTACAATGAAAACTGAACATAGAAATGGTATTACTGTGAGAATTAATACAAGTAAGGACCAAAACACATTGAGACATTGGTACTAAGAATTTAAAAATGTCATCTCAAAAAAAATAATCTGCTAAATGAATCTACTAGCAAATTACAATATAGCTACAGATATACTAACTACAGGATCAAATATAGGTAGGATAAGCATCACCAACTATGCTAAAGACCTACTCCCAAGCAACACACTATGCGCAGTTCTCAAGCAGCTGCCTCGAACTCTTTTATTTCAAAGATATATATAGCCCAATATATTCTGTCATGGTTGGAGTGTGGGCCAAGCTCCAGTCAATAGATTCTAAAAATACATTCATAAAACAGACAAAAACAAAAATGAAACTAGAGCTGACCAAAAGAAAGAAATTATTGTAGGTAAATATTGTGACACATTACAGATTACACGATCTTCAAATTTTGGAAACACGTACTTACCCAGATAAACAAAACTGTAGCAAATGGCCATAGCGTTGCTGCTGGGCAGAAGGACAACTCTGTGACCATTTCCCTCATTCCAGTAGCACCTCACAAAAAGAAAGGTGGGTGATATCCAGTGCAGTGATAACATCTGCATGGTGACTGTAAGCAAGCTCAAACAGTGCATCATAAACAAACCGACATTACTGTGTACATACAGCAAAGAGAGTAACTATCTCACCTTGCTAAGTACCCAACGGCACCTCAGCAAGAGCATATCAGACAAAACAACAAAAAAAACATACCCTTTGATCTCACAACATTAAAATACCCTCACAAAGTTGGGAAGAATCATAATAAAGAATCCTGGTAAGTACATGTCAATTTATCACCCAAAACAAAATGTAGTGTTACAACAAAGTACATAGAAAAATAAGCAAACAAAAATTTGTTATCTGTTACAGAGAGCAATTACCATTTTATAACCTATGTGGTCCTACAGGATCATAGAAAGGGATGATGCAAGAAACATGTACTGACTGGGTTTCTGTTCCGGGAGCATTAGGGCGATGGAGTGCATAGTTGACAAGTGTGATTTGCTTAACAATTTCTAAGGAACCAGGGTATCAGTAGAGAAGTTTGGTACATTTTCCTTTTTTCCTAAAGGGAGTGAAAATTTTAAAAGTTTGACCCACTTGAAGTTTCACATCACGATGCTTCATGTCATATCGCTGCTTTTGCTTTATTTGAGATTGGTTGATATTGGCAATGGCGGCTTCCTTAGACTTTTGTATGTCCTGAAGTGTATTACAGACAAACAAGTTATTTGAAGATGACTGGAGTTGTACCTGGTGAGGTAAAGTAGGTTCTCGGCCATAAATTAGGAAAACAGGAGAGAATTTAGTAGTTTCCTGAACATAAGAGTTGTATGAGAAAATAACATAAGGCAAAATTGTGTCCCAGTTTCTTTGGTTTGAGTCAACAAAATGACTTAGCATATTAGCCAGCATCTGATTAAAACACTCAGTGAGGCCGTTAGTAGCTGGATGGTATAAACTTGTGAAGTGTGGCGAAACTGATAAAGATCTGAGCAGCTCCTGCATCACATCATTTATGAAAACAGATCCACGGTCAGAAAGTAACATTCCTGGAGCACCATGGCGACAAATAATGCTATGTAGAATAAACTTGGCCACATGGGAAATTGTAGCAGCAGGTAAGGTGCCGGCTTCCACCCAGCAAGAAGCATACTATGTACAGACAATAACGTGGCAATTGCCAGAATTTGACCATGGTAAGGGACCTAAAAGATCAATTCCCCACCGTTCACCTATGGTGGTCACAGGAATAGGTTGAAGACCAGCTGGCCGTTGATTCTTGGGCACCTACCGAGATTGGCAACTCGGGCAGGTGTGAACATAGTATTCCATGTTCCTCTTCACACCCACCCAATAGTATTGAGAATGTATCTTGGTGAAAGTCTTGGAAAAATCTAAATGGCCAGACAGAGGATCGTCATGACATGAGGATAAAATCTCATGCTTTAAAGACTCCGGAATTACTAGCAAGTGGAGAGGCCCTGTTGATCCAGAACTTTTTCTATAAAGAACATTTGATTTCAATGTGCAAGTAGATGCCTGACGCTGTAATTTAGGAGAGGCAGTCGACCCAGGTTGTAACATGTCAATAAGAGGTCGAAGAAGAGGATCAGCGTTCTGCTTCTCTGCAACCTCAAGTGGAGACAACAAACAGGTGATAAGGTTGTCAAGCTCTTCGACTTTATGGTCCTCGGGCTGCCAGACAGGAAAACGAGATTAAGTATCAGTATCATGGTGCAATTTGCCAGATTTATAACAGATGGTGTAATCCAACTCCTGCAACTTAAGACTCCAGCGAGCTAGCTGTCCTGTTAAATCTTTAAGATTATTAAGGTAATACATGGAATGGTGGTCCAAAGCAATATGAACTTTGTAGCCATAGACAAAACATCTAAAATGTGTCAACCCAAAAACAATGGCCAATAATTCCAATTCTGGAACACTATAGTTTTTCTTACACTTGGTGAGCATCCGAGACGCATACGCCATGGGTCGAAGAAGGATACTAGCAACACCAAGACCACTAGCATCAGTATGGAGTTCAGTGTAAGCCCCTGGAATATAATGAGCTAACACTGGTACTGAAGATAAAGCATCTTTTAGTTGTTGATCAGGTCCCCAAGAAAAGTCCTGGTCTTTTCTAGTGAGCTGGATTAATGGATGTGCAATCTGTGCATAATCTTTAACAAATTCTCTGTAAAAATTGAATAAACCATGATCTTACGGACATTCTGAACATTCTTGGGTGTGGGTAACTTTTGGATGCATGTAATCTTATCAAGATCTGGAGAAAGACTGTCTTCAGATACTTCAAAACCCAACAATTTAACCTTATTCATCCCAAAAAAGCATTTCCCAGGCTTGAGCTTAAAATTATGCCGCTCCAGTTTCTGAAGAACAGCCTCCAGATTGTCAAGTAGCTCTGAGAAAGATTTGGCAAAAACCAAAACATCAAGATATGCCAGGGCCTTTTTAAAATTTAAGTCCCCTAGTAATTTATCAGTAATATAACTGAAAAAGCGTGGAGCATTAGATAACCCAAAACTAAGTCTTTCAAATTGATACTGCCCCTGATGAGTGACAAAACTCGTAAAGTGCTTAGACCTTTCTTCCAATGGTACCTGAAAATGAGCTGACAATAAATCCAAAGAACAAAACCAAGAAGCTTCATTAAGATAACTGAGCAAGTCATCAATGATGGGTAACTGAAAAGAAGATGCGACTGTTACACTATTTAACTTCCTGTAGTCAACACAAAATCTCATGGACCCATGTTTCTTTTTGACAAGTACAACAGGAGATGCCCAAGGAGACTGAGATTCAGTAATAATACCGCATCCTACATTTCTGGAACTTGTTGAGCAATAATTTCTTTCTGTTTATGAGGAACCCAATAGGGTCATTGTTTGATAGGAGTGGGGTCAGTGACTTGTATAGAAAATTCAGCAACATCGGTTGTCCCTAATTCTTGTAATGAGGTAGCAAATACATGAGAATATTTAAGCAAAAGCTGATGAAGCTGGTCAGACTGGCTACTGGAAAGTTTATTGTTAACATTAAAATTGAAATTAGGTACTTTCAGTTTTGAGTTTTTTTTTAAATTTATGGACGCTCTTTAAGTACTATGGTCCATAGCATCCCATTCTATATTGGGCGTGAAAGACCGGTAATTTTGCTCAGAGGCCTCTTTATCAGGCTTGAGGTTCCTTTATGTGCCATAAATCTACGACATGGGACCACCGGTTTTACTTCCCTTCCGAAGGAAGCCATGCTTAGGATTTTTACGCCCGAAAAAATCCATTGCCCTCTGCCGGGTTTGAACCCGCGACCTTGGGAGGAGCTTTCAGTGTAGAAACATCCCTGGAGAGATAGAATTGCTTTGTACAAATGCAAGATCTTGCACATTAGCGAGAACAGTGTTAGTAAATAAAGTTTGAGGTTGGGCAGAAGTGTTATGCACAGGCAGAAACAAATCATCTTTGGATTCACAGACAATGGATGGAATAGCAATATGCTTTTTGTGCATAATGCTTTGTGAAGGTTCCAACAGAAGAGCATGAGAGAGGGGCTCAGAAAACTATATTGAGACATTACAGACTGAAAAAGGAGGTATTCGGACATCATTTTTAACAAAAGCCTTAGTAGTAGATTTTTCACAGGGTTCGTCCAATAATGGGATTAAAGCTATGTCAGATAAAGGTAAAACATCCTTTTCTAAAATATCAACCTCACAAATAGCATCTACTACCATAGCAACTGGGTTATGTGCATAATCAATGACAACTTTATGTTCACTTAAAAAAGTATTACCTAGAATGAAACCATGTGCTGTATCTTTTACTAAAACATCTTCCTGAAAAGAAAAACCATTAATATGGAAAGATAAGACAGTATGGTAAGGAGCATAAAACAACTTGTTTCCAGCTGTGCACAGTAGCATATTAACAGGCTCCAATTTGGCAATGTCATGGACATGGCAGGCATGGATGATGTTAACAGCGCTACCTGTATCCAAAAGAATGTTAATTTGTTCTCCATTAATAAGTCCAGGAGCCTGCAGAATGTGACCCAGAGGAAGGGAGGCACTGGCGACAGTAGGATGTTTCCCATCACTGCAAGGTGACTTAGGTGGCTGTGAAGCATGGCGCTGCTTGTTTTTTGACTGAGACACCTGCTGCCAACAAAATCTTGCTGTGTGCCCTGGTTTGCCACATCTGAAACAAATCAGAGGTTGGCGCCAATCTGGAGGTGGTGAACGTGGTTGCCATTGTCCTTTCTGTGTGGAAGATGGTCTGTTCCTCTCAGGATGAGATGATGTGTTCATTGCATATAACTGGTTGG
Source organism: Deroplatys truncata (assembly GCA_030765065.1). NCBI lineage: Eukaryota > Metazoa > Arthropoda > Insecta > Mantodea > Mantidae > Deroplatys > Deroplatys truncata. Next base: position 400,580,117 of record CM060990.1, on the reverse strand, counting down.
CCAACCGGCCCACTTTTGCAGCCAATTCAGTGACATCACTAGTAGGAGGGGCTGGGAGAGCAGGCAAAGGTGAATGACCCAAAAGCAATGGGTTAGTAGTCCCAGCTGGTAGAGTCAGAGATGGAGGAGCTGAAGCATGAACTGTAGACTGCGCCTGTGCAGTGGCCAAGTGCTCTCTTTGTGTCATAAAATTAGCAATAAATCAAATATGTAAGTCAATGGTACACACAGGTTAGAATTAGTAGCTCAGTATGAAGCAGTATAGGCCAGTAACATTCACAGAAACAGATATGACAGTGACAAAGAATTATAGCATCATATCACAGTTGAATAAAAGCAAAATAGTTATATTGTGAAGCTAAAAGCAAATAAGTTTAATGAGGCTAAATATGACCAAAATGAACACAATTTCTGTAGTACAATTATAAGCACAATAACAGTGTATGCTAAAATTAGTGATGTGATGCTAAAAATTAGTACAAAAAGTCAAATGCACTGTAATAAACCAAATCAAGGAAGCAAGGTAAATGACAAAGAAATTTTCCTAGTATTTAGCATAAACTAGCAATGCCTGTGCTAAAATCATACAGAAATGATGCTGATAGTATCTGAAATGTAATACAGTAAACACACTGAACAGAAAATTCAATCAGAGCACTGGTCAGAAATGTTAGGTTATACAACACATCTGTAATGCACTACAGTGAAATTTATCATAAGAGAGCAAGATTCATAACCCTCAATAATTTCACTAGCACAAGCTATTAGCAGAGGCGTAAGATATAGTAGCAAGGTGGCATAACACACATAACATGTCAATATCATGAGGCAATAGTCAAATTAAGATTAATGTAGTTGTATCAGCCATACAAAATCTAGAAATTTCACAGAAATACCTGAGACACTGCTCACATACAGAATATATTCATCAAATTATAGGTCACTAACCCACTGTCGTGGGCATTTGAAACAGAACTGCTGAATAGTAAACTTAATTAAAAAAATAAAACAGGCAAGACTGAAAGGTAACTATGGTGATTAGGACACAGAAAACTCGTACCCATTATGAGTATGATCCTCAAACCTATAGAAAAATTAAAAAGTGGAGGCTTTATAAAAATCTTCAATAAGAAGAAGAAAAAAAAAACCATGCATGCACGCACGCACGTGCGCACACACACACCACCCCCCCAAGCAACGTGGGAACAGGAAATAGAATAAAAAAAAGAGAAGAGAGAGAGAGGAGGGAGAAACAGTGGAGAGAACGAGAGAGGAAAAGAAAGTGGCAATGCAGACACAGCCAAAAAAATTATTTAGCCATCACATAAAAAAAAATATGAAACATACTAAAAGTGAAGAATTTTCAGGGCCGGAATGGAGGAAAAAAAATAAAATTTTGCTATGCCAAAGAAAGAATCACGTCAACCTCTGGAATAATTTGGAATTTCCGATTTAACGGTCATGTTACCGAGCCGAAATGTGCTGCCTAAACGTGGTACACAATCCCTTAAAAAAATTCCTATCACATCGCTGCAATCCTACATAAAAAAATTCACAGCACAAATCCAGACACATAAAGAAACCTCTCACACACTCACAAAACTTACCTCAAATCATTAATGTAACCACCACATGCACAAAAGATTAATATTTAACACTCACACACTACAAGCACATGAAACATTTTTTCACAGCAATGTGATAGCATTTGCAACAAAATATTGTATCATACCTGGTGACAAATCACCAAAAATGTTGTATCATACACGGCGCCTCCAACCAAAAATATTATATATTGGTATGAGGCCAAAAGGTTTGCAGATAGGTATTAAATTTTAGTTACCCCAGCATATACATTGGGAGGCATAGCATCAGAGGCAACAAGAGGACCAGAATCTTAAACTACACGTTCCAGAGCAGACGTGTGATAGTTATAATAAAACACACAGAATTTCACATTCATCACATTACCTGTGGTTTATTCAGTATAAACATGATGCTGCTACATCACACACAAAAGATAAAAAGGAAGAAATTTGAGGGGAGATGCTACACAAACATGGTTATATTCACACGATTCACATATAACCTTCCACACCAGACCCTCGACCAGAAGTGACACTAACACACAGCATAAAAGAAAGGTAACGCTCACTCCCCCCCACTCTCCACCGCTAATTAGGATCACCAGCTAGACAGTGGTCAGTTGCCACACGAAACAAACTTCAAAACCCCAGCTGAAAGAATTACCCCAACAATACTGTCGCCAATGACGCAATAATGTGTCTAGCGTGATAATACACACATATACAAGCCACATCATTTAACATACACTATTCTGCATCAAAACTACCAAAATATCAAAAAAGGCTACAGAAGATCGTGAAAGCAGAATTAAAAATTAATAAAAAGCTCCAAAATACTAATACAACCGCAGATAAAGTTTTTTTTTTTTTACCAGAACTTCAGCCTCCCAAGCTGAAAACTGGTATAAATAAAACTAAAAACAATAAAACCCCAGGGCCGTATAATACTCACCCTGAATTCAGTAAGAAAATGGGAAATAAAGCTAGAAACACACTGCTTAACTTCTACAACCATGTTTTAAAGACCTCAGTCCCAGCAAAGTGGAAAAAAAGCAATATCATCCCAATATTAAAACAAGGGGAACCTGCAAACAAAATTAAGTTACAGTCCAATATAATTAACAAGCCTTCTCACAAAGTTTATGGAAAGAATGATAGTTGATAGACTAAACTGGTTCTTAGAAACAAATAACCAATTATCATATGGGACCATGTTTGCAGTACCGATTTGAGGCTGTTTAGGGCATGCCCCAGGTTGTGGCAGCAATTTTTATGAGGTCACCTCACATCCCACGTTATGGGATTCAGGTTTGAAGCTCCAATTACCTTCTTGTGATGATCTGTTGGTAACCTCTCTGGATCAGCTTGTATTTGCCTTGACTAGGTTTAATTTTTTATGGTTCTGGGTTCAAGAATAGGCATGGACTGTGGATTTTCTTGGTAAAGGATGCCATTGATCACCAAGGCTTGTGACGGACTGAATTTGATGCAGAATATCACTTCACTTACTTTTATTCAAAACATAGTAACTCAAACACTGGAAGTCATGATCAAGAGAAGTGTCACCTCACTATTATTAATGTTACCCAAAGATGCATTTCACCTTCTTTCCTTGCACATATGATTGTGCACTGTTTCATGTTCTCAAAAAGGTGGAGGAATATTTTGTAATTTATACTTGTGATAACGTTATAAAATGCAATCTTTGTGACGATTCATATCTCGCTTCACTCGCTGAACTTTTCCAGACAAATCTTTGACACATGAATATGTTATTTTCTTTGCACAATAAATTAAGCATGCCGTCAGCTTCTTTTAACGCATTTGCAGGTTCACTCAACACTTATACTCTAAGAATTTCTCCAATGTATTTTTAACTCAGGCATAAAACGCGCACTTCTGCGATGAGTATTTAAGTATGCCCTCAGTGTGTTTTAACATGTGTGTAACATATTCACTTGTACAATGAGTGTTTCAGAATGCCTTCAGCATATTTTTAACACATGTGTAACATGTTCCCTTGTAAATGAGCATTTCAGAATGACCTCAACATAATTTAACACACGTGTAACATGTTGACTTGTACAATGAGTATTCCATAAGCCCCAAATCCTCCATTCGGCTCATTATTTATAGAAATTGCCCCCAAAGACTTGCTACTTGCATATTGGATGAGAATGTTTTGCTCCTGATTGCATCCTTACCTTATGTCATTCTATCTTATACATTTGATTGGCTTAACTCTTCATCACATGACATTATTCTAACATGGCGATGGTATTTCCCCAAAAAATATGATTTGGCCAGTCTCCCCCTGAGTTTGGTTATGCTTGTTACACATAAAGGGACAAAAGACTTTTACCCTCTGATGCTTTGTCATATAGCTGCCAGTTCTCTTGCTTGGTGTTAAGTTTTTAGATACAAAACTTGGCTTCTGCTGACAGCTTTCTTGCCTAACAATAAACAATTTTACACTTAAGTTGGTACCCTTAATAGCATTCTTACTGAAACAAAATTGTCATAAACCCTTCACACTTGTTAATTTTAACAACTTGATATATAATTTTTTACAAATATTTATCACCTCACAGGTTAATTATAAATATGTATGTTTTGCGGAGTGGCATTACAGTCTCAAATGCTCCAAAGAAAAATGAATATTTTCTTACAATTTTCTTTTCTATGACCTTTCTGACATCCTTCTTTTAGGTCATCTGTCCACTTTAACATGTTAAACATATTTTATTTGTTCTAAGCGCACAAGTTCCCTTTTTGGTGTAAATCCCTATGCCTGACTACACTCGGGTTGAATGAACTTTTCGCTTCATTATTTATGTTGTGGTCGTCTACCTCTCTGATTTTTCATGGGTTGTTTACCCTTGTATACCGTTACCATACATCATTCCTTCGCAACTGTTGTTCCTAAGGCAAACCTTTTGTGACTCACTTTTCATAATTCATTCACTTCATTGACACATATATGCACTTTCACTACACAGATAAATATGAATCCTAATTATAACAAACATATATTTACTTTTTTATTTCTCTATTACTTTATATTACGATTTCCCTACCGATGTTCTTATTTATTCCTACACCATAAGTTGAATTATGGCGAGCACTTTCAACATTTTCGTTATTACTATTTTCTTGAGCTAAACATTTAAATGGCTTAAACAATTGTTTATTAAATCTACTTATGATTTTGGAATTTTTATTATCCTGGAGCTCATAAGTGTCTGAACTAAAATTATTTACAATTTTGTAAGAACCTTTAAAAACATTTTCCATTCTATGGTACTGTTTATTCAGAAAACTGGGCTTCTTTTGATCTCTCAGCAACACAAGATAATTTATCTCTGTTATCCATTTTTTCTCTCTTTTTTTTTTCACTGTGTTGCTTTTTCCTCTTCCCTGCTTTCCTTTTCATTCTTTGCAACACTCAAACATTTCATTTTCTGCAGTGTCTGTGGGTCCTTTATTTCTATGGCCTTAGGGATATTACTCTTTACCGTTTCAGTCAGTTCTCCCTTCATTAATGCAATGGGCTTACATATATCCCTTAGTTGGATTAGTACTTTCCATTTCAAGATGTCTTCAATTTTTTTATAAAAATTTACCCTGTTGCTATGCTTCTTGTCACTCAGTATTCTCAAATATACAGCATTCTCAAATGTATGTCCCTCAATGGGTGATATGAATAAAAAGAAGAGTTTGATTTTTGCTCCAATTCTGGAGAGATTGCTCACATTCATATCAATAAAGTTTACTCCTTCCGTGAGCAATATTCCCCTCCAACGGATGTTGCTCCGTGACCTTGGGCTGGCAGCAGTTTTCTCCACTTCCGTATCAATAAGAATTATAAGTTGCTCCTCTGTGGGAAAAGTTGCTCTCGAATATTGGAGCTATATCAGTAGGTGACTCCTGCTTCACAGAGCAACAAGTTTTAAGTAGGATGGCTAAGTACATGATGGTTGTTCGTCGCATAAAAGTGTATAAGCCCCTCCGAGACGCATTATTATTTAACTATAAGCAACTTTACCAATTTGAAAAGGAAAATGTGAGATGGTTTGCGGAACATTTTCTTGAAGAAGATGGCAACAAAACAAGAGGAGCGTTATCTAAGCAAGAAAAGATGAGATTTTTTTGCGTTATATAGGAGATCCTGGATTTCAAACTGGTGTGGCTGAAGATGTTGGTGTGAGTCAGAGTATAGTGTCCCTTACAATTTATAGTGTTATGGATGCTATATTAAGAAAAGCGCATATTTGGATAAGGTTCCCTAAAACTACCCATGAACTTGAAACTGCAAAAGCTGAATGGCAGGAGCGTTACACGTTCCCTGCTGCAATAGGGGCTCTTGATTGCACCCATGTTGTGATTAAGAAACCCAGTATACATGGAGATAACTATATTAATCGAAAAGGCGTTCCCAGTATTAATGTACAGGCTACATGTGATTCTAAAGAAATGTTTACCAGTGTTGATGCTACTTGGCCTGGATCAGTACATGATTCACGTATATGAGCAAATTAAGATGCCTGTAGGGTTATGTGTGGAAATCGTGCAAATGCCGTAATTCTTGGTGATGTTGGATATGCAATTGCTCCATGGGTCATGACGCCCTATCGCAATGTACTTACCCCAGAACAGAGATCTTACAATAAGTGCTTGAGTAAGGAACGTGTCATAATAGAAAGGTGCTTTGGTCAAGTGAAACAACGTTTTCCTATTCTCCAAGGCAAAATAAGACTAGCAACAGAAAAGATTCCTTCCATTATTGTCTGCTGTTTTGTCCTGCATAATATGGCTAAACATCTAAGTGACGAAGATTACGAAATTGAAGTAAACAATAATCAGGAAGAAGACGCTTGGGAAGGGGAAGCTGTAGGATGTATCAGAGAAAGAGGGCAGCGAAGAAGAGACGAGATAGCTGAGATTATACATGGCTTCCAAAATTAAGTGAGTAATATATGGATTTGTAAATACATGGCACATTTTAGCTTTAAAATTATTTTGGTCTTTTACTATAGCAATAACTTTAAAAGCTGTATTTCTTTTGTGTATTTTGTAGGCAAACATTACTCACAAGTCAACGGAGCATTTGAGAGAAAAATTAATAGCACCTTTCGCTTGCGTATCCAAAACAATCAAAATTTTAGCATTCATGAGTTAAACTACTCATATAATGTACACTACTTATTGCAGGAAACAGAAATTTAACTACATACTTTCATGGTGAAAATTTGGTGAATGCATCACTAAAAATGTTGAAGTATTTTCATTTCACTTTATTGGCATTGGGAGGACTTGAATTGTTACACTTCTAAAACAAACTTTGGTATATAGTATTGAAAGTGTCCCCAAGAATACCATTAAGAGTTAAAAAATATTGTAGTAACATACCTCAGCCAATTGTGACTCACTTATGAGAACCAAATTTCACTGTATACATTTTCATTATTTCTTTTAAAGCCATTGCCTTTTTTTGCTCATTTCCGGTAAGTGGGATTTTTCTAAAACCACAGGATGTTCCTTTAGGATTTCGATGAAATCCGCTTGAGATTCAACCTCACGTTTTTCTTCGGAAATACTCATTGTAATGATTAACACCTAAATGTTTGTCTTCTCACTGCGTGGTCGCTCTGGCTGCATCGGTTGTTTGTTTATGCAGCTGCGAGGTGGCGATAAGAGAAGCGGAGTAAATTGCTATCACTATGGAGAAAATGCTCTGCACACGTAAACAGTTTTTATTGATACGAAACAGAGATTTTGCTCTTGCAGAATAGTTTACTCCGTTTTGCTCTCGAGAGTTTTCTCCTGAGAGCTTGCTCAGTTTTATCGATATCACCCAATATATATTCACATGCATTAATTTGCAATCGGTATCTGGGACAATGGTATAAAGTTATATTATTTTCTTCGAAAGCTTCCACAAATTTCTTGCTGGTGAATATCTCACCACTTTCTTTCACAAATCGGTAACAGATCTATTTCTACAGCGTATCTCTCAAAATGAATTTACTTTGATAACACAGGCCTGCTAAGATTTTGGGGCACGGAATATCTTACATCATAATGGTCAAATTGGATGCTCTGATTTCCAAACTCATAATAGGTTTGCATATCACGTACACATTTTGAACAATTCTGTTTCAACACAAAATTGAAAGTTCAGTATGCTAGTATTAACATCACTGCATATCCGACTTGCAGCATGGTTGATTAGAATATGTAAACATGCTAAATCATATGATGTTATGTTGTACCACTGTCTATCTCTGTTTACAGGTAATGTTGAACCTATCTCATAAACATTTATTGCCTAAGATATCAACAGGAACCTATCTTAGAATCTCAGCACAGTTTTAAACTTCTCAGCAGGTCTCTTTTGAAGCCATATTGTGTTGTGAATTTTATTTGTGGAAAAAAAATATCAAGTTCGAGTGGTTTGAGTGGTATATCTAGGATGCGCTGTGTGAACAATCCTAACAATTTCTGTTATGTCTGTGGGTGTTATCTAATAAAGCAGCAGAAAAGAAACATTACTGGATTTATCAAGAGTTTGTATCTGGCCTATTTTAAAATTAAATTAGAAGATCAAGACATGAATTTTGCTCCTCATATTTTGTGTAAAAGTTGTGTAGAAAATCTAACTTTCTACTGGTACAGACATTGAGAAGAAGAGTTCCAGAAATATTTTGTAAAGGAAGGGAAGTAGTGTATTGTTGTGATATCTCTAACTTGATAGGTCATCTTGAAACAGCTTGCGAAGCAAAAGATTGCAGTCTATTTATTGACTCAAAAAAGAAGAGTCTGAAAGGTGTTCTGCTGCACAACGGCAATATGTTTGCTTCAGTTCCAATAGCTCACTCTACATCCCTTAAAGAAACATATCAAAATTTGTTTACTGTCCTAGAAAAAATTAAATATAATGAACACAAGTGGTACCTGTGCTGTATTTTATAGGGCCAACAGGCAGGGTACATGAAATTCTCGTGCTTTTTGTGTGAATGGGACTCTAGAGCCAGAGAAAGACACTGGGGTGAAACTAATTGGCCAAAAAGAAAAGATTTAGTACCAGGGACAAAAAAAATGTAATAAATCGCCCACTGATTGACTCACAAAGGGTTTTGCATTACATATCAAATTAGGGATAATGAAACAATTTGCCAAAGCTTTGGACAAACATGGTCCATGCTTCCAAAATCTTATTTAGAAATTTCCAATGCTGTCTGAATCAAAAGTGAAAGAAGGCATTTTTGACAACCCACATATTTGCAAACTCATGAAGGACGTTCATTTTAGAAATATAATGACAGACATACAGCTTCAAGCTTGGAACTCATTCAATGAAGTTATTAAAAAAGTTTTTGGGTAATGTTAAAGGTGACCAATATAAGCATATTGTTAAAACCATACTCAAAAAGTTGAAGGCACTCGGATGCAATATGAGCATAAAATTGCATTTTCTGCATTCACATCTGAATTTTTTCCCGAAAACTTGGATGCACTAAGTGAAGAACAGGAAGAGAGATTCCAACACAACATAAAGAAGATGGAAACAAGGTACCAGGGTCAATGGGACGTCTGCATGATGGCCGAATACTGTTGGTGTTTAATTAGAGACAACCCTCACCAGGACCATAAATGCAAGTAAGCTCAGTGTTCATTTTCATCAAAGCGAAAGAGAAAATAAAATCATAAGGTATGTTTGAAATTTCCTTGTTCAATGTAAATTGTTGCATCTGTAGAATTGAGATTTTTACTTAGTTTACATGATTTCACGCATTTTAAATTGCACTTAAAAACTAGAAATAAACTCAAATTTACATATTTTGCATGCCAAAAACACCGTAGGCGATATGAAAAAATGGAAAGCAGATTTGAATTCAGCATACCAAAATTAGGTTTACAGACCTGTTTAATCCTGTGCAGCAAAAAAAAAAAATTAAATTTGCATGCCTGTGTAATTCATTACTCCTAAAAACAATTACACTTGTCACGCTTTTAGGCAGCTGTATTCTCCTTACTGCCTCAAACCTTTATTTGGCATGATTCCTTTGTCACTTACTATGTAGTCCAAAAATTCAACTTCTTTATACAAAATTTTGACTTTTCTATGTTTCAAGTCATGTTCTTTTCTTTAAATTTTCTTAGCATGTTGTTATGGTGTTATAAATGTTCTTCAAAATTTTCAATAATTATCAGAAAGTCATCAATGTATTGTATTAAAAACTCATTAGCTGTGTCACCAAATATAGTATTTATGGCCATTGATAGACCACTAACTAACCTAAGCATAATACCAAAACGTGTGGTCTTAAAAGCTCATATTGTTTACCATTAAACAAATGGCTGTGTTTTGCCTGAAATCCTTGTGGAATTCGATTTGCCAGTGAGATGCTGCCAGATGGATAGTTGAAAACTATTCTCCCCTCATGACTTTGGATAACAATTTCTGCACACACTCAGTTCTAAATCTGACAGTTGTGTATTCTGATTAATTTTTCTTCCATCTATCATCATTCTTAACCTCCATTCTTTTTGATGATCCAACAGGACTGATAAATAGGAAAAGTACCACCTGAATTATTCTATCACATAGCACTTTATTTATAACCTTGCTTGCTTTTTCTGTAAGCGCAATGGGTATATCTCTGTAATTATGTGAAAAGATTTAATATTCCGCAATACAAAATCATTATTTAAGCTAGTATTTCTCAGAAATGCATGGAGAGAGAGAAAAAAAAAACTTTATTAGCCTCTAGTACTTGTGATGTGCTTTGTGCTCTCATTATGCCTTGAGCTAATTTAACTTTCTTTTGAAGAAAATGTTCACCTGGGTTCGTAATAAAAACGGGGGAAAAAAAATAGAAAAAAAAACCAATAACAAAAACATTGTCCATTGTTCCCTATGTGCATTCACTCCTACTTTTTCATATTCATAGCAATCATCATATAGTTTATTCATGAAGGCATACATCTCACACCTCGCATGTTTCTTCTTCTTGGATAATGACAACATGCTAGTGCTTTTGTTTACATATATATTCTGCACAAAAATGTTTGCTCTGCTATCTTCATTTTTCCATCAGTTCTCTTTAACTTATTTTCATTTTTTGTTTTGTACAAATGGAGCATCTATATCGCTGTTTTCTTTCTCTATTCTGAATGCCTTATTTACGAAATCTATTCTTGCTTGTATTTCACATAAGACGTCGCAACCAATTAATATATCAGAGATTAGATTATTTATGACCAAGAAAATAAGTTAAAAATTTTCCTCCTCAATTTTTAATTTTAACATAATTTGTACATCTATGTTTCCACTACTCGGAGTATGCTGCTTTGTCAGTAGAGTCATTAGCTTGACATTCCTGTTTATCAGATGTGGGTAGTGTCTCATGTTACATATACTTATATTCGTGCCAGTATTGATTAAAACCTCATATTTCTTGCCCTCAATTGCTATATTTACTGTACGGGAATTTACAATTTTGTTCCCGGATGGTACTGAACGGTGGTTATTAATCCTCCCATATAAAGCCATTTGAGAGTTTTGTTGCAACATAACTATATATTATATGGATACAAGTATTTACAAACCTTTCTGAATCCATCATTAAAATAACATTTGGTTTTCCTAAACAATGTGGTTCGCACCTTAATTGCTTCACTGTTCTTTATCGCTATCCCTATCAGATTTTTGCTGATGATCCATGTGACCTCTGAATTGTCCTCTCGGCGAGTAATTTCTGTTATTTTCCCCATTCATCTGAGTTTTCAATGTATCTTTCTTCTGAACTGCTTTCTGCATGGACAGTTCGATACTGCCTTGTGTCACACACAGTCACTGTTTCTACCTCTCCTAAAATTGAATCTACCCCTGTATCTAGGTCCTGATTGCACAAACTTTACATAAAAGCCATTTTTGTTTCCTCTCTGAAATCACTTTTAGCCTTTAATCTACTTTAAACTGTGTGACACCATTCTTGTACCTATATCTGAGGTCATTGTTACCTCTCATGTTTTCAATGCCAATTAGGGCTTCTTTGATTTTGATGAAGTATACTATTCCTTGGATATTACATACTCCTATTCCAGTTTAATTTTTCAATGGCAGAGACATTAATTATATTAACTCTGCAATCGTTTTGGGTTTCACGTGTAATGCTTATCCTCTCGGGTTAATGCTGAAGAATCAGTTTTATGGAGTCCTTTTCTTTTATTGCTTGGTCAATAAGCTTACTACTCTGAGCTTCTGTTAGCAGGTTATCTACCATGTTCAAGTTTTCAAGTTCATCAAAGTGACGATTTGCTAATGCTGACCTCACTTGGTTTTGCGTATGGTTATTCCAATATTTGTTTAGGAATACTTGTTTGAAATATTCAAAATTATTATTGTCTCCCAAGGCCAATCTTACCCATTGTAATAATGTTTGGCACAGACCTTCTTTAAAATCAACATTTTTAACTCATTGGGGATCTGTTTTAATCATTCATTGTCAAGGGTGGTTGATCACTTAAATGTTCCTCAAAAGCTGAGACTCCTATCTCGTCTAACAAATAATAATTACTCCTATTAAGATTTCAGTCATTTGGAACTGATAATTAACACCAATTGCTTTGAGCTTCAGCAAGTTGACTTATTGTCCCATTTGCATTGCTCGTTTCTGTGAAATGTTCGCTATTTTATGCACTTGTATTGTATTGTATTTATTTCTCTAATGTAACTACATTTTACAAGGATCGTCCAGTTATACAAAAATATAACAGTGAATATACATAAATATACTTCAAATATTTACATTTTTGTGGCTTAATTTCCAATCTTATTATCAAGTCTCGCAACTCTTTTTATGTAGTTTTCAGTTTCCTCCACCCTTTCAACAAATTTGTGCTGATTTGTAGGCTGTTCTTCAATTTTCGGTGAAATATTTTCAATTTCTTTTTGATCAGCCTCTATTAGGGCCTGAAAACTCTTAAACTCTTTCTGAATGGTAATTTCAAGTTCATTTTGTGTTTTAGACAAGGGTATGTTTACAGAGTGCAAGTCACCACCTAGCTGTTCTTTTAAATTACAACTAGTAACAATTCTTCTTCTACTTCATTCTCGAATCTTTCAATATAATTTTTTAAATGACCCATGTGAATTTCCTCAACTACTGATCTAAATGAACCTCTATCCAACTTTAGCGCTTGTTATACTGCTCACTAAAATATTCTTTCATTCCATTAGCAAACTCCTCCCTTATTTTCTCACTTTCTTCTCAGACATTTTGCATAATACTATTAATTTGTCCCTCTAACTGATCTATTTTATCTATCTTGCATTTATTTCGTTCATTCCCTTACACATTCCTCCATTCTGCTTATCTATTTATCTACTTTGGTGTTTATTTGGTTCATTTCTTTACACATATCCCTGCTTTTCTCTTCCTTAATTTTTCTGTTCTCCTCACACATATTCCTACTCTGCTCATCTATTTTGCTACCTAGCTGATGCAAAAATACCATCAGTTCAGTTGACTGATCAATCACTACTACAGCATGTTCTTCTACTGGAGCCTCCACTATCGGTGCATCTGACTCGATATCCCCTATACTAGCTTTTATCTGAGGTGCTATGCCTTCTCTTTCTTTCTCCCCTTACATTTCTTTTGCGCTATGTTCTGAACTGCTATTTCTCTCACTACCAACTTTGACTTTCTCAATAACGTACCTTCACTACCTGTTTTCTCATTCTGCATTCTTCTGTTTACTACAATAATGTAACTTCTACTTGCTGCTGTATGCAATGCTCAGATCTTATTTGTATCTGCATTCTTGAAGATTTGAATCCTCGTAGAGGTACTTGAAATGGCATTGTCATTCCTTGTTTCCCCTCAGTGGCTGCACCTCGATGTCTTGTCTGAAGCCCGTCTCTTCCTCTGAGATGTTTATCTCCTGGCTGGATATTGTTGTGGCCTTCTTTCTCCAATCCTCATTTGTGCCTCATGCATCATGCCAATTTCTAGCACCAATTTGAGGCTGTTTAGGGCATGACCCAGGTTTTGGCGGCAATTTATATGTGGGTCGCCTCACTTCCCATGTTGTTGGAGCCAGGTTTAAAGGTCCACTCACCAGCTTGTGATATTCTGGTGGTATGCCTCTCTGCATCAGCTTGTATTTACCTTGACTAAGTTTTAATTTTATAAGGTTCTGGGTTCAAGGATAGGCATGTACTCAGGGTTTCTTTGGTCAAGGATGTCATTGATCACCAGGGCATGAATTGACTGAGAATTGATACAGAATATCACTTCACTCACTTTTATTCAAAACATAGTAACAACACAAAGGTGTAATCAAGAAAACTGCCACCTCACCATTACTAATGTTACCCGAAGATGCATTTCACATTCTTTCCTTATGCAACTGATTATGCACTGTTTCATGTTCTCAAAAAAGGCAGCAGAATATTTTAGAATTTACACATATTATGACATTATAATACAAAATGTTTGCGATGATTCATATCTACTTCATTCACTGAATTTTTCCAGACGAATCTGTGACATATGAATAACTCATTTTCTTTGCAGTGATAAATTAAAGAAGGCATCAGGATACTTTAACCATTATTTACGTGCTCACCAAGCGAGGTGGTATTGCAGTAACGTGTGCGACTCGTATTTGGAAGGTCCTGGGTTGAAAACCCTTGGGACTGACCAAGCTGACATAAGGTTTTTATCCAATTTTCTTACACAAATGCTATATTGGATCTGCTGATTTTCCTATCATACCTTTCATCACTACATTTCATTTCCTTCTTCTTCACCACCATACCAGGCATTGGGCAGATCACCCATCCTGGAGATGCTATGATCCAAAAGTCTGCCTGCTCCTTGACAGGCTACTGACCAAAGACATTGGCTTGTAAGTCCTTGGGTGTACAAGTCTTCCAAAGAGGAGAATAATCAGTTGAAGGAGATGATTTACATGTTCATTCACACTGATACTTTTGAGAATTTCACTGCAGTATTTTTAATTCAGGCATAACATGTTCACTTGTACAATGAGTAATTAAGAATGCTCTTGGCATATTTTAACACATGCATAATATGTTCGCTTCCACAATGAGTATTTCAGAAGGATAGTGCTTGATGATTGCTTACTCAATGACATATGGTAGTACTCGACCTTGCGAATGGTGTGTGAGTTGCCCGGGGCCCACTACTCTTAGCTGGCGATCCCTATCTATCATGCAAATGATTGCAATGCCTCTAGGATTTACACGGGGGCCTGAATGCCAATGCTGGGGTTTGGTTAAAGTCGCCCATTAAAATCAAGCAAGCATGACGGGCTAGAATGGATTGATAGGCAGCATGTATGAATAGTCTACCAGGTGAGTGGTAAAAGGAGACTATTATAACCTCCATGCATCCAAGTTCAACACACACTGCGATTGCCTCAAGAGTTTTTTTTGGGGGGGGGATAGGTTTATGGACTATGGTTTGCCTCACTAGTGTCACCCCCTGGGCCAGGCACCCGATCTCTGTGATAGCAAGCATATCCGGATAGACAGAAGTGAATGTCAGGGTGCAAATATGTTTCCGAAACTAGTATGAAGTCCAGAGCATACTGAGCAGCAAAGTGCTGAAGCTCATCTTTCCAATCCTTCACACCATTGGCATTCAAAAAGGCAAATCAGAAGGAGGTATAAGACCTAGTTCCATTCGCCATTCTGGGTCAATGGTGCAAGGTTGAGTAAAAAGGTGAAGTCCTCAAAGAACATCATTGCCTTGCTGGTAGGATTGATAGCCTAGAAAAACCTAGAGATGATATCCTGGACACGCTGCTCATGGTTCTGCAGCAGCTGCTGCATTCATCTCAAGTTCAAAGTAGTCATCTTCGAGTATGGTCTGAGGACTGAGCAGGCAGGGAGCAGCACTGACAGTCAGGGGCCTCTCCAGGTCCGAGTCTGCCTCAAGGTCCATTCTTTGCCTCTTCTAATGGGGTGAGATTTGCTGGGTGGTGCTGCTTGGTTTTTGTGTTGTGTGCTGAAGGCATGTTGTTTTCCCTGACTAGAGACCATTTGCACGTATGAGGCGCCCCTTGGTGCTGGTGTTGGTGTCTGGTGTCTGCTGTGCTGGTGGACTGGCTGTAAAATTCTGAGGAGTCGCTGGTGGCGTTCTTCACTAATTCTCCCCTCCTTGAGGGAGATGCAGGCTGGGATCTAGCTGGTTCCTGATGGACAGCTGGGACTGTTTGAGAGTTCGAGCGCATGGAGGATATCACTCAAAGTCTGGTTGAACAGCCTCCATAGCAAGCGATGTGATCCCCCTTGCAGTTGGCACACATGGGTACATCTGTTTGGGATTAGAGACAGACCTCTGTTTGGTGCAAACCACCACACTGAAGGCAGTGCAGTAAACGGTGGCAAGTCACTTAAGTGGTTGAAATCCATGAAATGGTGACTTTGGGCAGAGCCACCACAATGCTTCTACTGTGACCTGGAGATAACAGATTGAGGAAACCCAATTTATCGGAACCTCTGGATCATTAACCTGCTCCACCACAACAAGAGGGGGATGTGAATTTTTGTGGGCTGCTGCCCAGCTGCAGCAGGTTTGGTGATGCACTGAATCCTCAGTTTGGCCCGTTATTTATAGAAATTGTTCCCAAATACTTTCTACTTCTTTATTGGATGAGAATTTCGTGCTCCTGATTGCATCGTTATCTTATGAGATTCTATCTTATACATTTGACTGGCTTAGGTCTGCACACATGACATTATTCTAACATGGTGATGGTATCTTACAGAAAAATATGCTTTGTTTAGTCTCTCACACTCTTACCTTATGATACAAATGTTTCACACTTAAATTAAATTTGAATACCCTTAATTATATTCTTACCCTAACAAGATCACCATAAACAGATCATAATTATTGAGATTAACAACTTATGTCATTTTTTACAAATATTTATCACGTGACAGGTAATTATAAATATAGGTACATGTTTATGGGGTGGCATTACAGTCTTAATCACCATGACAAGCAGGATTTAGGACACACCATTTAACAAATGAACGAATAATCTCATTAAGTCAAGATATTAAAGAAGGGTTTAATAAAAAGGAAGTCACACTGGTAGTATTTGTTGATCTAAAATCTGCATATTATAATATTTGGAGATATAATCTCATTAGAGAACTCCAATGAAGGTGTTAATGACATGTTAAAGTGGATATCAGAGTTTATAACACAGAAATGTTGTAGTACAACTTACTGTTCAGCAACTTCTAAATATAAACAAATCCACTTAGGATTGCCATTGGGGGTGGTATTAAGCACAGCACTATTCAATGTTATATATATATATTACTGATCTACCATAGTTGAAACAGCATTGTTTACAAATGATTTGGCTATTTGGACCTCACAAAGATAAAACAAATCTGAAAAATTACAAAATACCATCTAATCATCATTAAAAGCAATTGAAAACTGGTGTGAAAGTAATAATGATGTCAGTAAATACAGAGAAAGCTAACTTTCAGCTTTTTACACCACAATAAAACCAGTTAAAACACATTTAAATCTTGGAAATGCTAAGATACTTAGAAACAGTACCTAAGAGGATCATTTGATAACAGGTTTCTTTGAAGGTGACATTGAACATACAAGCACAAAAGCGGTCAGTAAATTTAAGCTGTTAAAAAGGCTTACAAGAACAAAATGGGTCAGCTCAAACACACTGAACACAACATACAACACATTGATAATGCCTAGTCTAAAATGATGTGGTGAAAATCCAACAACTTTCTAAATTACTTATAAACAAATACTGGAATGTATGGAGAATCAAGCATTAGGACTCATTACAGGTGCAGTCAAAACTACTCTAATTGAAGCTTTGCAAATAGCCACTAGTAACAAATCAATTATAGCACATCTTGAAACACAGGCTCTCTTAACATGTGAAAAACTAAGAAGGCTCCCAGACTCAAGAAACAAAAGCCTTACATTTAGGCCTATGCTAAAAATCCAGAATGGATTCACACAAGAGGTAATAAAACTTGAAGAAAACTTACAAATATTAATTGACAAACAATACTTGATTAAATTATTGTCATGATCTGCATGATATAGTCAACAAGAGAGATTTAAATCCAGTGGAAGCAAAAGCCTTTATCCTAGAAACAATTAACAGAAAATATCCACTAGTAGTCATAGTCGTAGTCATTGTCATAATCATAGTGGTAGTAGTAGGTCTGGCTTTAGGATGCACAAATGCTGTGGTGATTATCGCCCTGACAAATCCATAGAAATAAAAAGCAGGGTCTAATGCTGCATTCTAATACATAAAAACAAACTCGAACACACCTAAAACAATGCTTGCAACTATAGAACAAGTTTGTAAAACACAGGGACACCATCACATTCTTAGACCATCACATATAAATGGCAAATAAGAAAACAAACCTAACTTATAAAAGTTAAAAGGGTAAAATTATGCAGTTTTCACATGATGGCCCAAACTGCTGTGATGAATAAAAGATAAAACATGCTCTACAGCACATTAAGATGTGAGCCAGCAACCTGGCTCAGGGTAGCTGGCAAACACAAAGACACATTTAATTGAGCAAAAAATTACGCTGGATTGTTGCACCATAATCTGCTCATTACAATGAGACATGTAGATGCAGGGTCAGAATATAAAAGGTGTCTGCAACTAAAGCAGCAGTGCCCGATACACAATCTAGCTAAAATTACCTCCTCACCTACAGTAAAGGCAAAATCTAAAACTTTGGTGCCACGAATAAAGGCAGAGCTTACTCCCCAATTGTTCATTGAGCCATTGGTATAAATAAAATCCTGGTATACAAACTTCTCTTTAATGTTTAAAAAGGTCAAATGGATAACAGAATCTAGGGTCATCAACTTCACATGGACATCCACTGCAGATGGGTACCGATCTCAGCATGGAGTCATGGGGGAAATTGAGTTTCCTCTTTGGAAAATGTTGCCAGTATACATCCAATAACTGAAGGAGTAAACGAAAGGGAATGCCAGGAGGGAGTAGTGTCAAGGAGCGTGTTGCATACTGATGGTCCAATTAGAAGATGGATGATCAGGTATACTAGGGAATCTGCAGGTATAACTACAAAGGAGCATGTGGTCACATACTTTTCCTTTTATTAAAATGTTGGCAAATGTACAACAAACTTTGGTGGCAAAATTAAAGCTTTTTACACGTCACCCCAAAATATTCTCTTGGCAACACAAATTTAAGAACATAATTATTTTGTCTGATTTTAAAGCCACACTTCAGGCAAATACATCCCCTAAAAATGGAGAAAATAAGAGAAATGCACCACAATAAAACAAATTCAAAATTTCAAAAAGAACATATGGTTCAAGTGGATTGCAGCCCATTATGGACTGAATGGCAATGAAAAAGCTGATGTGTTGACCAAAACAGAACAAATTAACACAAAAACTAACTATAAATTCTCACATGAATCATCAAAATGCGTTATTAAAACAAAAACAAAATAAATTCAAGGTATCCCAATATGTAACAACAAAATCCAAAATGGAAAGATTTTAACTTAATTTTCGACCTCACTAGGAAAACAGCTGTGGCCATGTTGAGATTCATTAATGGGCACATCTGCCTTAGTTAACACTTTCACCGAAATGGATTACTGAATTCCCTAAATGTTTATGCCAAGAAGAAGAGGACATGGGACACGGAACATCTGATAAACTAAAAACTGCTTAAGCCTCATGTGGATCTCACATTCAAATACTGGGAAGCAAGAAGGAAGATTAAGTTCATTGTTATATGTTAAGCATCAGATAGACACACATATCTGTGATTAGTCGGTAAAATAAATTACAAATTATGGACTGAAAGAATGTCGCAAATTAACTTCTTTAGGTTTCCATGAAGCCAGAACCTGACAAACATTCTGTCAATTTAAGCCAAAACCCAGATCAATGTTCAGGCCAGCTTGAGGACTTCTCCAGATTCCTTGCAGCCCCTAAGACTCTTTGCTTGAGTGGCTGGTATTGAATAATCATACATTATTCTGAATTTCTGAATTAACCCCTTTGTGCCTGGTGTAGCATATTTTACACAAAGGTGTTTTTATAAGTATTTAGATTTTTTTTAATGGCTTTGTTTTTTAATTTCATACTATAACTAAACTTCAACTATAAAATGCAATGATTTATAGCCATTTTATATTGTACAAATATTCAATTGTTCAATAAAATTGTAGTTTGTTCTTTTGTTTTTAAGAATAAAAAGAAAAATCCATGCAACTGCAGTCAAATGTAAACCTGTCAGCCTCCAAGCGTGCCATCACACTGATTAATTTACCCTCTCCATCCTTTACCACAGGCACATTTGACTGTAGTTGCTGGGATTCGAACTTGGGACATATGGCTTTGAATGGATGGCCAATTCATTTCATATCCCTTAAGAATCACAGCCATTCAAATTGCTTTGGTTGCGGTGCCTGTCAAAGGGATATGAAAGCCAGTTTAGGAATTAGAGGAAGAACCGCTTATGTAACAAAATAATACCACAATTATGGGATTTATTGCATAATTTAATACTGACTCCAACTGACTTTCTCTTCATTCATATTGGCAACAGTCACCAGAACTAGCTGTTCAATAATGATGCAACACTTGCAAGAAGTTGATGTTCCAGCAAACTGGAGTGATACTTGATGCACAGAATGCAGCATGCTCCTGCAACCATCAAGACACTGACCTATGCGCAGTAATTTAACATATTTTCATTGTTTCACACTGTGCTCCTTTCTTTGCTGCATGTTGCAGACTAGCATTACTCAGAGTTGCATAATATGACACCTGCCAGTCTGTAGCTGACACAAAGGTTAAAGGCACCTAGTGAATATAAAATTTGGTAGAGATATAAGTAAAAAATGAGCCATATATATTGAAGGTGTTTTTATATTACTGATTAAAACTGAAGAGCCTAAAAGGAAAGAAAAGAATAATAAAACAAAGAAAAACGTTTCATGATGCAGCAGCTCCTGACTGACTTCGCTGCCACTGTATCCAATGAGCATTTTGTGGGGCAGAAGAAATTGGAGGAGTGTAATTACTAAGCCCTTTGTTTATTTATTATTTTTTTAAACAGTGTTTAACACCCATTCTTACAACATACAGCACCTCAGGTGGTGGACAATATTAATAGATGCAACAAAATGATATTTGGGAGAGGAATTTTGGGAAGGAAATGTTCCAGAACCGAGATTAGAGTACCTCCCTGGCATTTGCCAGTTATAAGGACCGAGGAAAACCTGGAATAAACCTCAGTCAGGGAAGACAGTCAGCAGGATTTGAACTGTGGACCTCCCAAATGTGAGCCTCACTTGCTACCTCAGAGCCATCTCACTTGGTAGTCAGTAAGCTGAGACCTCTAGTAACTTATGTGTGGTATCCATGATTAAGAGCCATAGTTTCTCAATCAAGTGTATCCTCAAAGATCTCACTAGGCTGAGGATAACCTGTTGCAAATCTTCTAGCATAAGAATATCTATTCGAAGTGGGCAATATCTCCAATGGAATGACAATTATAATCTGGGGGACATATTCTGGTGAACGCTAAATAAATAAGTGATAAATATGCCTTCAATTCTTCATAAGGCCAACTTAAACCTGCAGAAAACCAAGCAGCTTCAAAAATAATGATTCAACCTTAGAAGCTAATAACTCATTGCACTTTATTTTAAACAGAACTTTCATGAATTAAAATTAAAATTTCACTATGAGAAAATAGAATTTTTAGAACCTACACACAACTTAAGATAAAGCTTCTTTTAATTTGTAAGTGATTTATCATTAGCTTTCAATGAAATCAGAAGTTCTTTAGAAGATAATGAATTTAGAATCAATATAGAGCTAACACAAATGATATTTTAATAAGGGCTTTATGACTAGCTCTAAACCAAGAAATAATTTATTATGTCCAGCAAGCTACAGATACAACATAACTTTGAAGAATACTTAATTAAAAAATAAGAAAAATTATATACTTCTGCATATTATTTTTCCAAATTCAACAATGTCCAAACATTATGACTGAAATTAGCTTTTGGGTAGCTAATGACAACTTCAAACAAGACTTCAATATATTTGCTTTACAATGAATCAAGGTAAAGGTCAAAGTGAGAGACAAAGCCTTGCAGTTACTTTATACCAAATTAACTATGAGTAAAAGTTTGTCTCTAGGATCATACATTTCTACAATGCTTTAGCAACACTTGAGGTTAGTTTCTTAACATGGAACCCCAATCACATCTTAATACCTAATAACAGAATAGGTACCAGCATAGGGAATTTTGTCATTCTAGATAATCTGGCATGCAGTCCACTCAGCCTTATAAGGACCTAGAGATCAATTGAGGAGCTACTTCATGTAAAATAGTAGCTTCCAGGTTCAAAGGACAACACTTAAGTGGCCACGGGAAAGAGGCATGCTGACATGGCACCCCACTACTGCACTCTGCACCCATGATGTCCTGTATAGATGAATGCAGGCAGCCCTGTATTTACACATGGGTCACATGGGGCCGAGCCCAAGGCGGCAAATTCTTAGGGGCAGCAACGTTGAGAAAACAATGAAATATATATGTGCTGAAAATACACTTTCACATGCGCTAAATAAAGGAGCAGCAATGGTAGCGGAAATTGTAGGGAAATTGTAGGTAGACGGATGGAGATCTTACATGCATGGTCAACTAGTAACACTGCCTTCCTGCACTGTTTTTGAGTGGCATTGCACAGACAGAGGGCAGAAATTGTTGGGTCCATGGGTGTAACATTACCTAAATACGAGGCTGAATGCAGGAAGTGTAGAAGCTGTACTTCTCTCTCTCTCTCTCTCTCTCTCTCTCTCTCTCTCTCTCTCTCTTGCACATGCAGACGCTAATTTCATAAAGCTTTATGTTAGGCAAGAATTCTTTTTTCACATGAATGCTACTACACTTAATTTTTATTATGCTGCCATCAACACCACTACCACCAACATTTTCTTCTTTATTTTGGCTTTGATACAAAAGTAGAGTGATAAAAGTGAAAAGTCTTCATACCAGCAACTCTGATGTGTTGTAGACGTGGCATCAGTTCACAATCAAAGCAGCACATGGTGTCACCAGTAAGAAAACGTGTTCCCTTTTTCCCCAAATGTTCATTTATCTTCCGCAGGTGAGACATTAAAGCATTTGTTTTCGAATCATCCTTCTTTAAGAGCATCAGTTTCAATTTCTGAAATGAAAATGGCTTTCATTTACCACAAGAAATTGTAAAATAAAAATACTACATAAGCAAAATATGAAGTACCCTCTGGAGATAACACTTGCAATTATGCTACATCTACTAATGATTGTGAACATCATAACGCCTTGTGTAGCTTTAATATGTAATGCTCAAAATTTCAGGTCTTAAACAACATAAAAGAAATACATGAACACATGTACAAAAATCAAAAACTAAATTAGCTACAGGGTCAATGCATGCATATAAGTATGGCTTTAAACTGCCCCATCTTGGAATGTGAAAATATTTCAGAATGCTACTTTCCATACTGCCTATATACACCAGATATAGTATGAACATATTATTGATGATAATATGGCAATTATGGGTATATGAAATTTGGTTGTCTGAAAACATGCATCTGTGTATAATTTTCTCAAGGCTCTATAGGACCTTCAACATAAATGATTCTTAGATTTATTAAAAGCGTGGACATTAAATGTTATTATGCACTAAATATTAAGTTTACATTATTTATTTTCTGTTGAAAAGAATACATATGAATAATTTAAGAAGTTATAACCCTAAACACAACCTTTTAATATGAATGAAATTTTAAAATTAAATAGAAATTTAAATATATTATTGAAACTGTAAAACTTCCAACATAGAACCAAAAAACAAACTTAAGTTTTAAAGTATAAATAACTGACTGAAAACAAAGTGTGTAGTCCACAACCCAACAAACCCATTGCTGTTGAACTTGTTCAGCTGTCTGGCATGCATTATTCTGCCTCCCCACAATGAGATCTCAGGGAATTTAGGACTTTTCAAGGGATCTCACACGAACCAGAAAATGTTTTTACGGCATCCCCCCCCCCCCCGCCCTAGAAACTGGATCCACACTGTGGATGCTGTGTATTCCTGACACAGTTTTTAATTCCACAAATCTCTGTGTATTTAAAAGTCAGACCTCTTCTTCGTATTCCTCTTTGGTTGTCAATGAAATGCCATTCTGCTGACACTTGGAAATCTGCCCAATGGCATAACAGATTGTATTGACTTGCTGCCCCATCACTAAAATAGTAAATCTTATTTAAGTGTGAAAATTGCTGTTGTATAGGTAGAAAGGTAATCAGTTTTTTTGAAAAACATGAACTGTAGGGCTGTCATAAACCAAATAATCTGATATAATTGAAAAACCTGCAAGTTCCAGATCATTGTTAGCTCTCTTGTAGTAAATAACAAATGGATGGATAGCTGCTTGAGACCTGTTCCAGTGGTATTCTTGTATGGTTTGCTGTATGGCAAACCGTAATTTTGAGAATAGGCACCAATTACAATGAATTCCCTATGTTGGATTGTTGTTTTCAGATATTTCAGGTATGATGATTGAGCTATTGCTATGAAGTTGTGTGCTTTAAATTTTTTCAGACAAATAAGGAAATTAGTGATAAAATTTTCAGTATTAGCAGCATCATCTCTGCTCTGTCTGTTGTTTTCCACTTTTATATATGATTTCTTCCATTAGATTTTGCTCCAATAATGAATTTATCTGAAATAATTACACTCCCTGGGAATTTTTCACATCTGTTTGGATAACAATTTGAAGCAGGACACTTGACAAACCATTTTCATGTTAAACCTCAACACTGTTCATTTCACATTCATCATCATGGCTTATTTTTTGCAAACTCATTAACATCCTTGATTTTTTTTTATTATTATTACTTTCTCTTTACTTGATTTTTCCCCCTCATAATCTGTTTCAGTTTCTTCTACATTAATCATTTTATATACCTTCATACGACAGTGATCACTCACATCATATCAGCTACAACTAAATTCAGCAATTTATTTCACACTTGACAATATCCAGCTGCAAAGGTTCATGATAATCAATACTGATCTCCAACCAGGAGAACACCATGAAAGGAATTCACAATTTTGCTTAGGCATCAAGTGACACACATGTGTGTAGTTGCTATTCAAGTCTTCCATCCGTTGCATGCGATTTTAAGCCTTAAGTGCAAATCATTCTTATTCTTGTAATATGATAACTACCACAGTTCAGTTGGTTCCATCAGAAATTTAAATGATAGCAATGGAATGTTTATCTTGTGGAAAATAAAATACAAGTGGTAAAAAAGTTTGGATTTGAAAATGTAAACAAATATTTATTTCACCCTTATCCTATAATATTATTTTTAATAATCCATAGTACATTTTAAAAATGCACATTCCTCCTTAGGATCATATAATTGTTTTATTTTTAGCACATCTATAACATCATTATAAATATTTGTTTTGGAATATGCATGACCTCCCCAAACTTCCCCTCTTCACTGCAGCTAAACCACTGATGTCATCATTTGTATATTACGTATTTTAACTTTTCTCTATGATGCTGTTGACATAGTAAAATTCAAAAGAAGTCGAGTACTTTGCTGAAAAAAAAATTAAAATTTTGAATGGAATGACCCTACAGTCTGACAAGTCCTGAACTTAACTCTGCAGATGATGAATTGCGTCTTACAATTTACAGTAGTTTTACTACTACTCGAGAATACTTATACATAGTAAGAAGCAGTTGAAAGATAATTGAAGAGGGAAACTTGGTGCTGGCATTCCCTACCATGCCTGAAAAACAAGTGATCAACACACTCCTTCAGAATGGTACATTCCCTTAAATAGATGTTTCAATGGCATTTTACATCATGATGAATATCAAGAAACAGGAATAAACACTTATGAACTGAAACTTGTAAGCAACAGCTGCTACCAGCTTAGGCTTCAAAACCAAGGAAGAATGCTGAGAAAACATGGGAGTTCATTTCTCTGATTATTACTTATGAAGAAACCATCCCTGATGACATACATATACATTCACAAATGTACAAGTTTAACAACTGTCTGATCTGCATACATCTGAGATACAAATTGTTCACGATTCAACATATACAATGGCCTAGCACAATTCTCTCTTTTCCATAAAACAAAATTTGAGGACTTGTGTACTAACAATGGTATTCAGAGGTAAAGGAGAAGAGGCTTTGCAAAACTGCACATAACCTGATGAGATTCCAAATATCACTTCATTTTACACATTTGTAATGGTTATTCTACGTATAAGCTGGCACACATTATATGGTGTAGATGCACCAGCATTGGAATAGTGAGAAAGTTACCTTGCAAGGACTGATCAACACAACCATATATTTGAAAGTGTAATTATTTAGACATATTCAACAGTAGTTCTGATGATTACCAGTACATCCTAGTGTTAAAATTACACGCATTGTATGTGAACTACAGTTTACACGTCCAAAAGAAAATTTCAGAGATTGTACTCTAATGCCAGAACATTAAAGACATAGCTTTGTTTCCCATCATCTACTCAAAAAGCTTCAAGCTTCATTGTTCCTGTAAAATTTAAATAACACTTCAATGTATTTATTCAGCAAATACAACTGACATGCAGTACAAAGTAAAACATGCTGAACAGTACACCAATCAAGCCCATACTCTAACTGCAGCACATACAAAAAGCAGTGTTTGAGACTTTGTTAAAAGGTAATTAAGACTAAAAGTGTTCTAAAATCAAAGAAATTTGGATTTACAGTGAAGACCAGGGGAAATGGAATTATTTTAGCAACTAAGTGCAAGCTTATATTGTCATCATGTGTTCAGGAAGTGGTAAATGAAATTGGCCAGAGGATCTATGCCATTTAGGAGTAAATCAAGCAATGGTAACCAAACATCTCTCTGAAAACTTTCTAGTTCGTGAACCTTCATCCTCACAAACTTTTAGTGAAAGTACAACACACAGTTGCACTGTGTAGCAAGTTTTTCTATGAATTCATAGTAAATAGTATTTATCCCATCATATTAGGATTTTCCACAATTTGCAATTTATATTTTACTTAGAGAGTACACTAAAGTTGGAATTATTATTTTTGGTAAGCTGGTCACCTTCTCATACTCAGGTGTTTTCTTTTCCTTTTTCAATCGTTTTCCTTGTTTTTTTTCCCCACCAGAGAAGACATAGTAACCCCCTCTCTTAATACCATTCTGTTCAATGACTCCTGAGTGTATTTATTTTGAGTTGCAAGGTAAGGCTTGACTGGGCTACAAGGCATAGATACCATGATTTTCCCGGTTCATTTGTCCCTATGTGTAGCAGAAAATCCATTTTGCAATATTACCACCCTCATTCTTGGTAATGATTGAGGGTCTACCACCAGATTGAGTTTAACTCTTAGCAATGGTAGTTTTATGTTGATAATTTTGTGTGATTCTATTGTATAGTAATGTCAAATATGGTTGTATTAATAATCCAAATGTATTCTGCTACAAACATGGCTCCTTTACAGTGGTAATGCAAAGACATAAAATTAATGCTTTCCATGAGAAATACATATTTTGGTTGATATTGTAATGAAAAGAAGCTAGAAACAGTGATGTGTATTGAATTTATTAAAAAAAAAAAAAAAAAAAAAAAAAAAAAAAATACATATTTTGGTATTAAGCTAGGTGATCAAGACAAGCACTGGATTCCAAATAAAAGACGTAGAATTTGTGTTGAGGGATTAAGGCTTTGGAAGAATGGAAAGAAAAAAACCAATGCCATTTGGAATTCCTATGGTGTGGAGAGAATCTAGAAATCACAGAGATGATTTGCTTCAGTACCATTAAAGTGAAAGATTATAGTGCAAAAACTAGAAGGAACATTATACAAAACCTTCCTCTGCCATTAAGCCACTGCTTTATGGCACTGAAATTCCAATAACATGCCTACCAGATTACTATAATCATTACCTAGTAGTTCTGAATCTGACAACCAAGACACGCAATTGTACTAACCAGAAACTAGTGAAGAACCTAAACTGTCACCTCAAAGTGAGCTTAATGATATTGTGAGAAACTCATAGTTGTCAAAAGACTGCTGAATATCTTGGTTCTGGCTTAAAGTTAATAATTTGTTAGCTAAAGAAACCAAGTCCGCTTGGTATAGGCACAAAGAAAAGAATTGGTGATGTTTTTCAAAGAAGAAAATAATATTGTGTTTTATTCTGATGTTTGTGGTTTCAGGAACTATTTTAATGTGACATACAGCCCTGGGGACTGGAGTGTCTTTATAAATTCTTCCAAAAGGTGCTCTTTTACACAATGGAAATTATCAAACTTCCCTTCCCATAGCTCGTTCGGTGGTTTTTAAAGAACCTTATGACAATCTAAAATTGGTACAGCAGAAAGTTGAATATGAAGATCACACAATGGTGATTTACAAAATATCCCTACTTTTTGTGCGAGTAGGACAGCAGAGATAAAAAAGTCCATTGGGAGAAAAAAAAAAGTGGCCAAGTAGACAAAAATTTACACTTTGAATGAAGAACATTATTCTAGAGCCCCTAATTGAACCCACAAAACTTTTCTTGCCAACCTTCACATTAAATTAGACCTTATGAAGCAATTTGTGAGTGTTTTGGGCAAAAATAGACTTTCTTTTAAATAACTGTGTGACAAATTTCCCTCTCTCTGGTATGATAAAGTCAGTCTGAAATGTTTGTAGACCTACAGATGTATAAATTAATGTTAGACAATGATATGTGATGTGTGATTCACAAAAGAATGCATGGAGTAGCTTCAGAATGGTTGTGAATAATTTCTTAGGTGAGTATAAACACCCCAATTACAATGAAATGGTTGAATCTATACTGGATAACATCAGAACCTTGGACTGCTATGTAAGTATTAAAGTTTGTTTTCTGCATTCACACCTTAATTATTTTCCCAAGAACTTAGGCGCTTTTAGTCAGGAATGTGGTGAAAGGTTTCACCAGGACATCAAAGCCATGTAAACTAGATATCAAGGAAACTGAAATGTGGGTATGATGTCCAATTACTGCTGGATGCTTAAGAGAGATTTTTTTCAGAAACATCTCCTAGGAAGTCAAGGAAACAAAATTTCAAACACAGGAAGCTGCGCACAAGGTCAAGATAGGGTGACATAAGTGTAAATACAATGGTAATAGGTTTATTATTCAGTTAATAGTTCACATCTGATCATTTACATGTATTTAACAAACAAATGTGATATACTTGTCTGTAAAAAACAAAAAAAAGATTTTTATATTTTGTGATTTGCGCAAAATTCTGATGTGATGGGGAAATTTGGAGGTCTGTTTCGAATTGAGCACAAAAGAACTGATAAGAATCACATTTGAAATCAAAACCATCCGAAAAAGTATAAAAAAATGCAGCACGGTGTTATGGTACACATTTATAATGCTCAAGGAATTTCCAGTTTTTTCAGTTAACATAGGGCTCCCATAAGGTTTTCATTAAAAAGTAGGGGATTTTGCAAAATTCTTATTAAAACTTGGAAAAAAATAAATGGGACAGATTGAAGGTTAGATAACTATCCTCTTCCCATTGCAAATATGGCTGGCATTTGCAGAAATGATGGCTTTAAATCTTAATATTTAAACATGTATGTAAATGACTATTATTTTTTAATTTTTAAGTGCATGCTAGTAAAAATTAATATAAAACTTATTTATATTTATGAGAGTGACTGATATAGGAATAGAGATACAAATAAAAGGAAAATTACTTCAATTTGTGATTTTCCTATCATCTTAGAAAAAAATTAACTCTCCCACGATCATAAATGAAATGTTAATAATTAACCAAATTGACTGTAAATAAGAATATACAATTTAAAATAAAAGCAAACCAAAATCTGAAATTTAATAGAACACGAAATTATATACTTGCTGAAATATATCTCTCTCCCCTCCCTCTCTCTCTCTCCCCCTCCCCCTCCCTCTCCCACACATCATGCTAGTAGTTAAAAAAGAACTTCACTCTGATTCGACACTGATGACCCCCACCCACACATCTTTACCATCCTATAAAACAAAACAACACACGCACACGATAGATGTAATCTTCAAGGGTTTTACATATTTCAGAGTGCTCTTTTGGATGGTGAATAAATCGTTTTCAAGTTTTCTTAACGTTTTCTTGGCGGTTCTAGCAGGATTTGAACCACAAACCTCCTGTTCACGAGACTGTACCTTAATGACCTCGGAAAGCCATGTTGGTACACTGTCTTTTAAAAGAATAACCTCTTGTGTATGGTTTATTACAAGATCCTCATTTTCCTTGCCTTTAACTAAATGTTGTGAAGTATACATGTCTGCAATGAATCAGCCAATTAGTACTTTCCTGAAAAGCATAACAACCACTTCCTACTAGAAGCCTTGCTATACATAATAATGGCATGTTTTTATAGCATATACATCCCAAATGTTTGCAGCAATTGAATAGGTGTCTGGAATAATGGCCTATGTTACATTTGGTAAACTTTACAGAAAGCCTGAAAAAATGCACAGCAAGCAAAAGTTTTAATAGCAGTAAGTTAATACAACATGGAACCTTCTTCCATCATATACAAATGTAAATCATGATGAAGATACAAGAACAAATGTAAATCATGATGAAGATACAAGAATACTTATAAAAGGCTCTCAAAGTAAAGTTGTTGCTTTTTATTTATATGAATTATTAGAAATGGGAAATGGTGAACAAAATATAATCCTGATGCTTTTACATACATGTTTAAATGAAGATGTAGGCAAATTAGAACAAGACTATAATTATGTTCTGGATAAATGATGAATTATATCATACATCTGAAATCAAACTCTGGGCAAATTCGCATAAAAAACTTTATATTCTACACGAGTCATGAATTGCACGTTAGCAGTTCTCTCTCCCTCTCTCTTTCTTTCTTTTTCTTGTCTATATGAATAAGACTTGTGTACAGCTGCGGTAAAGCTGACGGAGTCAACTGCACATCAGGTCTGAAAATCTTGAACACTGCCATGGTCTCAACACTTTATGCAATCCTCTAGCATAGACAGAAGTGACATCAGCCTGAGACATCTTGAACCAAGTATAGTTTGTCATTTTAAATTTACTGAAAGGCAGTAATAATGCATTACTAATAGTGTCCAAATCTTTGAACTCTTCTTGATTCATCTCTTTTATGAGGAATTGCAATGTGAGATTCCAGGCCCCAATCGTATACTTGAAATCAGTAGGGATCACTGCTTGCAGTGCCTTTCTTTCTCATTCAGTGACTGTGAAGTCCCAATCACATGGGAGAAAGATGTGGTCAGTGGTGAGGAATTTCTGAAGTACCTCTGAAAAGTAGCCAGATCTTATTCAAAATATCAATGAACATAGAATAGCTTGGTTGTTATTTTGTATAAACACATCCGTCAGACCAGACAACAAACTTTCACTCCTCTGTAGGACCCAACCATTTTGAAAGTCCAATTAACATATCTGAGGATACAAGAGCTTGTGCATCCTTTGCTCCTCTTTTGGAAACAACTTCATGCCAGCAGAACACATCTGCTTAATTGCAGGTCAGATTGTGTATGGACAAATTATAGTTTGAGTATTGCCATTGGTAGTATATATCCAAATGAGTCAACTTAAGGGTATACAGGACTTGCTGTAAGCTCACACAAAGCATTATGATATTTGGGTTAGATCTATCTTCAGTCAGATGCTTATAACTTGCATCAGCTTGCATATGATGCACACAAGATTCTAGTTGTACATGCTTACGTTCGTCGTCTGTAGATGCCAAAATAAGCTTTGCATACTACTTATCACACAGTTTGCAGGCATCTGGAGTTAAAATCGCGGTTGAAAATCTTCCTGTCAAACTATGTCACAGCAATTTCTGGATGATTTATTGATACAGTCGATGCAACTTCTTCACAAAGAGATCCATGCTCAAACACTTCTTAGGAGAAACAGTTTTGCACAAGGGAAACTACCAATGTTCTCCCTAATTAGCTCTGTCAGCATTATTAACAGCATGGGGACAATTCAAATGAACACACCTCTGATCACGAGAAGCTGTTTGTCCATCTTTTAATTTGGTCTGAGAGACTTTAATGTATTTTGCGGTAACTAAGAATGCATTCAATAGAGTGCTGCAGCTTACTGATTTATCTGATTAAATACTCAAAACCTGCTAGTTTGGGAGATGTTGCATTGTCTTACCGTGTTTCCTATGTTTCACTTCACGAATATGCTATAGAAGGAAGAACTGTTGAATCTCACAGGTTGGCAGCTGATAAAATGCTTTATTTAGCTCACAAACAGTTTTGAGCAAAAGTGTTCTGCAGCCCCCTTTTTTTACAGGATACATCGCAGCAGCGGGCAGTGACTGGGACTTTCTTTGATGGCACCAACTTTCCCTTTCCATGCTCATTAATGTATTCTTTTCCAAAATTACATAATGCTTTTACTCTCTTGTCTTGCCATTGCAAAACATTTAATGGCATTTTTTCCCACCATTCAAGCATTCAACATCTTGAAGTGATAATTCCATTGTAGCAATATTAGTCTATAGCTAGCGAAATAAAAATCACTTCCACAAAAGAATGTAATCAGAATGCATAAACCAAAAACACCATTACCTACTCATAACAACATAACCTGTCATGGATTACGACAGTTGACTTTAACCATTGCTGTCAATCCATGCAAGCAAGAAATTGACAGGCTGTGTTCCAAATCAATTTTAGTAGCCAGTATAAACAACACAATGAAAAATGGATTGGATTGCAGCACAGGCCCTTATTCAACAATCTTTTTCTCCAATAAACAGGTTCTTCTGACTTCTGTTGGCACTTCACAGAACTCAATACATTATGAGCTCCTAAAGTATGCTACATAGGCCCAAACTTCCAGCAAAAATTTAGTTTCGATAAAAATGTATCATAGGCCATTATTCCAGACACTTATTCAATTACTGTTCTTGTCTTGCTGATGGTTTATGGCTTTCTGGCAGACCCTTTTTTGACATCAAATGTTATTGAAGCTTCACCATACTCTCTTTAAAGTAAAGCTGCCACCAACTCATGTTACAAGCTGTTATTAGAACTAGCTGCAGCACACAGATTGATAACAGGATAAGCTACATTTTCCAATGGAACACAACATAGTAATATTCAAAAGACTTGCAAAATTGTAGGATATGAGAGACTGAAATAGCAGCAAAATGTGCATCCATAGTCAACAGCATTCTGAATCGTTTGTGAAATATATTTAGATAGCATTGAATGTACATGTATAAAGTCTTACAATGCTGTTAAAAGCTTTAAATGGACAAAAATAATTTGTAACACCTTTAAATTATATTTCATATAAATACGGAATTCGCATAAAAAATATTCTGGTTTCTGTACCATATTAACAAAGTTATTCATTCTCCTCATGTTAGTAAGAAACTGTTGTAAGCAATCAAGAATCTTGCATACCACCAGATTATGTGATAAAGTTTATTGCATTCGCTAAATACACATAAAAATGCATAATGTATTCAGGTTTCTCAAGTATTTACATATAAAGCAAAAGTACCTGAACTATTAAAGTGGTGGATTGGTCCTTCTAGGTAGACAGTAACCCCTGGTCATCCTGGTAGTGTTTATTTACTTATTTGCTAGAGAAATACTACACAAAATATAAGCAATAATAGTCAATTTCTAGAACAAATTAGCTGAATGACAAAAATCTTAAGCTCATGGGAGAGGTTTCTCACAAATAGATGTACTACTCAGGACATATATCTTTAGCATTGTTTACTTGCGGCCAATGCAACAACTATCCCTGGTGTGCATAGTGAGTATGGGCTACTTGAATCTAAAAAACTATAGCAGTGCCACCAAATCAGCACTATTCCTTAATGTCCCAAGTAACACATTATATATAAGATAATTTTGTTGAATAATAATGGCTAGTATTAGTATTTGCGAGCATAAAAGGAATAAAACATAACCTAAAAAGTTATAAAACCCAAATTCTTTAGTAATTAATACCCAACTACAAAAGACAAACTATATGTTAATACTTATAACTAACAAAAACCAAATCATGCTAATGCAATTAATTTAAAGCATACCAAAATAATTTATGGTATGGAAATTGTTTTTTGATAATGCTTTGAATTGTGATTTTTAATTAAAAAATGCTGTAGTGCTGAAAATCTGGATATTTTTATGATTACACTATAATCTTTGACCAGGATTGTTACTGTGGTTGAAGACTGCAGATTAAAACATGTTGAAACAGACATGCACTCAAATCGTGCAAAATCTTCAAATTTGAAACTACTAGGAGTGCAACCTTCCCAAAATTAAGCTTTTTGGGTAAGCTTTGCTCCAATCTCCGCTTTACAGCATTTTCTTAACAACCATCAGAACAATCCTCTGTTTCCTTCTCAAGGCTCTGCTGCTTAATTTCCTGATGGTAGTTATCAAGAAAGGAAAAATATTCCTTCGAGGAATTAAGCTTCAGCCATTAAAGTTCACTTTTGCCTCCATTGCTCCCAAGGTTTTTAAACTGATCTTCCTCTTGGTTGGTACTCTAGGTTAGGATTACAGACAGATAAGCATGATATTTTGTAATCTAAATTAATGCTGCAGTGCAATTAAAAAAGGATTTTACAATTTGCAGTGTGTGGAATTCAGTTCTTGTGTTAAAAAGTTCATATTTCATTATTTGTTGGTAAACTGTTCATGAAAATCTTCACATTACCCCTTATTTTGTAAAATTTGTTTGTTATTTTCAACTTTAAAAATATTTGCTTCTTCCATTAAAATTTCCATTAGCAATGAATGATGTATTTAGACAAAATTCCAGAAAAACTGCAACTATTCCTATGGAAAAGATCTGAGGGAAGGATTGGCCAAAGCTCCAGGGACATTTGGAAATGCCATTTCTACTAAATATGATTTACTGTTGCAAAAACTTCCATTGCAATTTACTACCTATTTAGATGGTAAGATTGTTGAAAGTAACAGCAGTGAAATGCTCACAAAATATAGTATCCTACAAAGTGTAGTTGGATACAAAGATAGTCCAATTACATTATGTGATATGGAGTGAGCCTTTTACTCATTCAAAACAGTATTATCTGATATAGGTTATATAGGATGCACACTTTTGTCAGAAAATATTGAAAAACTACTTAATTTATGTTAAATCAGCTAAAGTAATCAATGATTTATTTAATTTACTAGTTACACACTAAAAAAACCCTTTGAGGGTTTCATGAGGTTGAAAGACTATTAAGTCATTGTTAGTTATTGCATTTAATATTATATACAAGGGGTATTCTTAAAGTTCTCGGCCTGACTCAGATGTCATGAAGATGACCAAATTACCAATATAGTCTAGTACTGTCCTTCAGATGGTGCACTGTAAAGTTTTAGGCATGTAAGAGTAGTCACTTGTTTGTGACAATTGTGTAAACAAACTAATGTTTGTGTGGATAAAACTGAAATACCAGTTATGGTAAATACTTCATTTTGAAGGGTTTAACCCCAAAAGAAATACAAACAGAGTTAGATTTGACATTAAAGGATTCTTCCCCTTAGCTTTTGGTGGTTAAAAAGTGGACTGCTGAATTTAACATGGTTGCAGACCCATTCAAGTTGATTTACTGCTCATGTTGTACCAAAATTGCCACAATTGATGAGATTGTGACAAAAATTCATAAGGCTGTACTCAGTAATAGTCAATTGAAGGTATGCAAGTTACCTGACACTGCAAAGACCTTGATAAGCCATTTCCGCTACATTTTACACCAAATATTGGACATGAAAGAGCTTTCCATTCGATGGGTGCTACATTTAACAGACTAAAAATGCATTCAAATGAACATTTCTCAAGAATGTGTAGACTTGCTTTGAGGCAATTCCAGTGAGTTCTTCTGACATTTCATAACAGTAGATAAAACATGGATTCATCACTACATGTCAGAGGCAACAGGCAAAAGTGCACCACAGAAAGAAAAAATAGGAAAGCAACTTACAGGAAATGTCATGACTACAGTTTTCTGTGATTCTCCAGAAGGGCAGAATCATCACTGGGGAGAATTACACTTCACTACTGGACCAACTGAAGAATGCTTTTCAGGTTAAACATCCACGCCTTGCGAAAAACTAAATCCTCTTTCATCATGATAATGTACCTTTACCATGCATGACCTTCACTTTCAAGTGTTTCTACTTCTGCCATATTCCCCAGATTTGGTTCCCAGTGATAACTTTTAGTTCTCAAATCTAAACAAATGACTGCGTGAATGAAGAGACTGATCAAATTATGAGGTTGAAGCTGAGACAGAGGCTTATTTTGCAGAGCTGGACAAATCTTATTTTACTGAAGGTATTAAAAGACAGCAACAGATTGTAGAAAAGGTCTTATGATATTTACATGCTTTCATATCCAAGCCATTTTTTTTTATAACAGTTTATTAACCCAAGAGTAGCCATACTAAAACGTAGACACCCCATGTTCTTTAAAGTTAGATCATTTCCCCAATATGACTATTGTTGCATTATTTCCACTGTCAAGTGATATACAAAATTTCAATTCATTTTTTTCTGAAAATATTTTTACTTATATGAAGTTGATGTTTGGGACATAACTCCCCATACATATGAAAGTACAGGAAAGCCAATCTGTTAACTACCTGCAAATTTCATTTTATAAATAGATACTTTTATATAGGTACATAACTGATAAAAATATGTTTCTTTCCAGAACACAGAACTGGAGCAGGAAGCCCACTTTTATAGGAATCCTCTGATCAGATTTTGAATAACGAAAACTATTCATTGTTATAGGTGAAGTTGATGAAAGTGAAAAGGAGTTCCTACATAAGAACTAACTTGATTCAAGCCACATCCAAAAGAGAGATTAAAAATTGGCAGTTTAGTCAGGACTCAACTTTCACGTAATATGTTAAATTAAAGCATATCACTGAAAAACTGTCAAGCTGTAAATTCTAATAATTATTATTCAACAAAGAGAACAGTAATGAAGGAATATTTGCTACTGAAGGTGATGCAGTGTATATCCGTGTCAAAACATGTTCCCAAAAATCCTTCGCAGAAACAAAGTAATAATACGTTTTCAGAGTATACACTAAATGATAGGTGAATACTGCAATTTATGCTCAATTTTCATAAAATGACAAAACTGTAAGACATTCCATTAATTTGGATGCAAAAGTAATAAAAGAATCAGGTAAAAAAATAAATAATGAAAAAAAAAGCAAAACTTTATTATAAGTGCCAAAAGAACAGGGAAAGTACAACAAACAATAAAATTGAGAAATGCTGTAAAACACTAAAACAAAAACAATCAGGATGACTGAGTTCAAATTTCTTATCCAGCAAAAGTAACTTCAAACATTTTTTGCAAGTAAACAATATTGGGTGCAGCACCTAAAATGCCTAATGCTAGTTATAATACTTGAAATTAAGCAGCATCACAATTAACTTACTCATCAACTACATACACCCTTTCATATTCCTTCCATGTATGCAAAGGCAGAGAGCTCAACTAATATTAAACACAGAACCAAGAAAGGAAACACAAATCAAATTAAAATGAAATTGCATTGACATCTGAGTACTAGTTATTGCAAATAGTCAACACAAAGCCATATTAACATAAAGCTTTCTTAAGTTCATGATAGAGAAGACAAGCTATTTAATTAATTTACTGCTCCCAAAAATTATTTCAAGGTTTATTACCTATACTCACTAGAGAGATCCTAGATTTTTCTAATCCGATATTCATAATGTGTTCTATGTTTATAAATAAAATGAGATGCAAATCAATTACTTTTATACCCTTAAAAAGTTAATGAATAAAATAGTACAAATATTTTACTTACACTGTACAAATTTTCAATAAGGGTAGCAACCTCCTTATCCTGCACGAAGAGATTATGACCACCAGGGACATTCTTCATGATGTGACGTTCTATTTTCTCATTTTCTAATACTGCTAGGCCATTATCAATAAGTATAGGTGGTGGAGTGGCTTCAAAATTTGTCCTGAAAAACATTTATTTCCTTTACTCTTTAAAATGTCAATGATTTTAATGCTTTTTTTACAGCAGCAAGAAAAGCCTTAAAAGGACTTATGTTTGCCAGAGAAAAATATAAAATATATAAGTATAGTACAGCATAGTCCCGTTCATCCAACCTGGTCAGCAGAAAAAAAATAAGCATATAAAAAAAAGTCACACATTTTTGAGCCTACACGACTAAGCAGCGTTCATACTTCTAGGACTACATAAATTATAATACACTGTCACTCACCAGGCCATTATTAGATGCAACTGACCACCAATCGACTGTTACAAAACTGAAACAGCATAACATTGTTCATTTAAGAAACATGTGGAGCAGCTGAGGAAACTCATCAATGGAGGTTTTACTTCTACAAAGACTGCAAGATCTAGCTGGGAGAAAATGTTAAACAAAAGCGTTTTTCATATGGCTTGATTATTCTTCACACAATTTTTTTGTAGATTGTTCTTTGTGGTACACACAATATACATTTGTAGTTTGTCCAAGTTACATACTAGTACATACGTAATTTTTGAAATAATAAATATATTTTGTTAATTTTAAATGTTGTGTGTGTTCCTTTCTGCACCATCTGACCTTCCTGATCATCAAACCTGGTCACGGCCTGTTTAAGATGGATAATTGGGACTCTACTGTAAACCAATAAACAAATAAATGAAAGAGCAAAGAAAAAAGCCTCTTATGCAACACATTTGGGAGGACCACTGTTTATACATGCAGAAATCAGCCTCAGTTATAACAAGTTCCATCAGATAAGCTATCAAACTGAAGTAACCATGGTTCTTGAATATGTGGCATTTTGTAATTTGTAACAGCTGAAGTCATAATCCTTAATGCTGCTTCTTAAATTAATGGATACTATCTTAAAAAAGTATCTATAAAGGCACACCTTTTCCTGTTTTAAGTCATTCAGATTGGTCATGTTCAAAGAACCATTATTGCTGGATTCTCCTTTCTAACATTTGGAGGGTCTCCATTTCCCCTTTTATGATTAAGTAGGTATACATGAAATATTTTATCTCTATAATTTAGGTAAATACTGAAGAAGAGAGAAAAAAGTTTCTTATTTCAAAATGAACTGCTTTTCCATGTGCAAACAACAATTATCATTGCTGTTACTTACAGACTATCATTCAATAATATTCATTGTAAGGTTCCTTTGCAGCCAAGCTGAATGCCTTTTTCCTGCAGATGAAAATAACTGGCAGCTAAATGAGTAAAATATGTCATGTTTACTGTCTAAAGGTCTCGCAGATACCCAGCATTGTGTTCAATTTTAAAAATGCTCTCACTATTGTCTCCTTTTCTGTAAATGATAGTTGAATTGTAACTATGTACTGTGTAAAATACAGTTTTTGTTTCATTTTTGTGTTTTATATTTCTTTGATTTTCACAATTATGTATGTTCACCATTAGAATATTTACTTTTAGTTCCTTTTTTCATTAACACTATTCATAAGTACCTTTGTTATTTTAGTGTTGGGACTTAAGAGTTCAAAGCTGCATCTTTTATGTCCCTTTGCTGTTTTAATGGTTCCAGTTTGGAGTTTAAAAGCTTTACACAGGGTGCACCATTTAAGTTGAGACTGTAAAATATCTCCAAAACTAAATATTGTAGAAAGAAATGTCTTGAATAACAGTTGCTTGATATAATGGGGGAAAGTAAATGCCATTAGTCATGTTTTATTTGAAGGACACTGTAATGGTCATTTCAGGGTCAATTTAATTTTTTTAAATGGGAACCTACCTTTTTTTTATGTTTTTTTAAGTTGTTTTCTCACTCCTCATTAAAAACTAAACATTTGTATAAAGCACTTTGCAATTGTTCTTACACCAACGTAAATAACAACGAAAATTCTAAATGACTGTATATGAAGAAGGCAATGAATGGTTGGACCATCGTCATTTGCAGGTCAGGTTGCATTTAATAATTGAGAACCAACCTTTTTTATTTTGTTTCCTTATTCCTCATCACAAAATAAACAGCTTTTTATAAACCATTTTCTACATATTACATGGTTCTTTCACTGGTGTAGACAACTAAACATTGATGAAAGGTAGGTACACAGAGTATCACCACCTACCTTAGGGTAATATAAATGTTCAAAATGACGCCCTTCTACCTCAATGCGCTTTCCTGTGAATGACTATTGATATGTCCGTAAAAGATATCTCTTTCAATACTAGCACAAGCATTTCGTATGCAAGGCTTCATGTTGTCCGGAATCGTCGGTGTTTCACAATACAATTTTTCCTTAAGGTAACCCCATAAGCAAAGGTCTAGTGACGTAAGGTCAGGAGATTGAGCTGGGCAATGGGATCTGTTTGTAATGGCACATCTCCTAACAATAACAGCAACTCCTCCGTTAAACAGTTTCTGTACTTTGTACCTGTTAAGGTGCCATCAGTGAAGTACAGTCCAATTACCTTGTCACCCAAAATCCCACACCACACATTAATAGACCAGGGTCTCCGATGTTTCACTCCTCAAAACCATAATCTGTGGAAAACTGTGGATTTCCCACAGCCCAATAGTGCATATTGTGTCTATTTACTTCATTATGATTTGTGAAAGTACACTCTTCACTAAACAATATGAACTGAAAAAAGTTATTAATCACAGTCTATCTTGTGCCCACCTACAGAAGGTCTATTCATAAAATCGTCATGATGTAGTGGTTGATGTAATGACACATGGTAGGGATGGAATTTATGACATTTCAATATTCTGAGGACACCGCTTTTGGATATTCCTGCATTGGTTGCTAGCTCGCGAGAATTGACGTGGGGGTTGCAATTCACTGTAGCTAGCACTGCAACTTCCCTATTTTCATCCGTAGCTGTTCTTCTGCACCTCCTTTACTTTGCCTGGACACTGCCTTCTTCGGAGAATTGTTGTTGTTCTTGATGGAGTTCTTCTATCAAGAAACCTCTCTGCATACAGAAGAATAGCCTGTTCCACATCTCTCCTATATCTTTTTCACTAAAAGTTGAAAGGAGAAGTAAACGGAACTTAAATGTATCACTCCACCGAGCACATAGCAGCACCATGTGGAAGATGACGGGAACTAAGTCCCCGTGAGAGGAAATTGCTTCAGACAGCTTGCGAATCACTTCATTAGCTTTAAAACACTGTCTTATTCCTGTCTTTTGCTTCACATCCTAAACTTCAAAAATAAAAGTTGTACCTTAACAGTCTGGCATCCGTGATTAAAGGTACTGAATTAAACTGTTGTTAACTTCAGGCTTTAGAAATCATTCACTGGCCATTTTGCATTACTTGGTCTTCATTGAAAACGTCGGTAACCTGCATTATGTTGGTCTTTGAAGCCAACATTTGAAATCCCAACATAGTTGAAAACACGATTGAGAGCCCTCAGCCTCAAAGCGTAGCCGAGGGATGTTTTTTAGGAGGAGTGTAGCAATTGAATTGCGGCCTAAAGCCACAACTGCAAATCGATGACAGGGCATAGGGATCTGCGGGTCTAAAACTGAATGATTCACATTGGCAGCAATTACTTCCAAAAGTCGCCAAAAATGACTATATAAGAAGGGCCGCTTAACTGTTGCTTTTGTTAACGTTTTCAGTGAGATCAAAGTAATGCAAAACAGCCCCGAACTGTTTTATGTAGAGGAAGAGACGACATGTTAAATGGAAAAGCTATAGTTTACCCACCAGCCAATGAGTTGCTCTCTTGTCACGTGGTTTTGTTTACAACTCCTTTAAATTTAAAGTGAAACCACTTTAGATTCCCCGTAAATGAGAACAGTTTCCACTTTTACTGGATGAGAAAGTTGGTCCATTTCAACCCACAGTCAACTGAGTAAGCTTCAAATGTTGAACGACTTGAATGGAACTGATGGTTGTTATTTGGTGATCGTTAATTGTAGCCACATATTACCAGGGGATCCACCTGGACTCACAGATGGCTGCAAGTATACTAATGACAGATACAAGGAAACTGTCTTACCATGGAAAGTAAACAAAACAATGGACGCAATGTCTCACTGCCTCCTTGCCTACTGTTAGTATGCTGCACTGTGTTGAATGGGTCCAACCATTCATTGCACTCTTCATACACATCCATTCAGAATTTTCATTGTTATTTATGTTGGTAAGAACAATTGCAAGATGCTTTATACAAAACTTGTTTAGTTTTCCATGAGGAATGAGAAAACAACATACAAAATGTATGTTCCCATTTAAAAAAATTAAATTGACCCTAAAATGACCACCTAACGTCCTCCAAAAAAAAAAAAAACACAATTAATGGCATTTACTTTCCCCCATAATGTCAAGCAACTTTTATTAAAGGCATTTCTTTCTACAACGCTTAGTTTTGGAGATATTGTACAGTTTAAACTCAAATGGTCCACCCTGTATACATTTTAATACATATTTTAAATATCAATTGACTATTTCTCCACAAAGTAAAATTAATTTCAGTAATTTAATGGTTAGTCTAATATGATATCCATAACAGTGTTTGTAACATTATTTGCCCTCAAGAAAAAAAGCAAGGAAAAACTAAACACACAAAAACAAGAGAGGAGGCAGAACAGTACAAAGAAAAATCAAATGATGGAAAGGCCATAAAACTTGTGTGTTATGTGCCTTTCAACCAGTTTAATAGGTCTCTTAGCTGCCTTGCTAATGTTGCTCATATTATTTCAGCATCAATAAGCAGTGGTCACTTTCATTATCCTGATATAGTCCTTTTAAGATTCGTTCAGGCAGGGGCGGCTTTAGAAGGGAGTAGCAAGTTAGCACTACCCCCAGAAATATCGTAACCAGTGGTCCAATTAATAAACAATGATATTTCTTTATAAATATTCTCCAAAACTTTTAAAAAGTACATATCCGTAGAGGGCTTGTATGTCCAACTGTACAGGCCATGTTAGCGAAGCCTCTGCAACTGGCAATATGGAACCTCGAGAGGCAGGTGTGGAGGGGATAATTTGGAGGTATGGCTTCATTAATATAAAGCTATAAGACATATATACATCTGGTGGAAATGATGTATAATCAGTAGCTCTGCCCAAGAGAATGCTGGCATCTAATGGTGTTGTTGGAAGAATCTCAGTTTGAACGGTCGCATGCAACGTGAGATTTTAGTGTATTATTGTGTAAATAAATAAATAAATAAATAAATAAATAAATCATAATAATATATTGCGAGTGAAATTCTGT
The DNA here is from genome assembly GCA_030765065.1 of Deroplatys truncata. Classification (NCBI taxonomy): domain Eukaryota; kingdom Metazoa; phylum Arthropoda; class Insecta; order Mantodea; family Mantidae; genus Deroplatys; species Deroplatys truncata. Next base: position 400,537,066 of record CM060990.1, on the reverse strand, counting down.
AAGTAATTTCCAGTCACAAGCATTTCCTCTAGTATGTTAAGAGGAGAAAATAAAAATAAAAAGCCTTGGAAGACCAACACCTGCCATCAAGCTTACTCTAAACAATTTCATCGAAAGGTAGGACCTTCAATAGAATTTTCAACACTAGTATGTTGGGAAATATGACTGGTCATGCAGTTGTGATTTAAAAAATGCTCTGTTTTGTTTTCCTTTTATTCGTTGGAGAAGAAGGTGGACCAAGACAGGTATGACTGAAGTGCATCACATCATGAAAGAGTTGAAAAGCACAAAGTATCATGAGCCCATGTAAAAATGTACTTAGCTTGACCCTTATGGGAAATGTAAACATTGCTGCTCAACTAGATGGCGCATATAGAAGAAATATTGAATTTCATAACCAGAAAGTAGCCAACAATAGAGGTCATCGTCGTTAATTACATCAGAATCTGTGGGGCTTCCGAATTAGCACAGAGGTCATTATAAAAACGAATTTGCCCTCAAATCCAGGTATTTTTTGTGGCCTAATCAATTTCAGTGTAGAACTGGACAAGGCTATAAACACTAAACTTGAAAACTCCAGAGTTTTCAAAGGAACATCCAAGACCATCCAAAACGACCTTCTGGAAGTTATGTTAGAAGTATGAACACAATGAAATCATAAACAAAATAAACCTGTGGATTTCCTATCTGTTATTGCAGACAAAACAGGTGAAGTATCAACAAATTCAGTTGGATGTAATATACAGATACATTCAGAATAATAGACCTGTTAAAAGATTCTGGGGCTTCATTGTCACTCATAGCCATGATGCTCCAAATCTGGCAAAACGTATTACACATGGACTTCATCATTTAGAAACCTGCCCTAGAAAACTCATTGCTCAGGCATATAATGGCATGTCAATTATGAGTGGATCGTCACATGGCGTTCAAGCACTAGTGAAGGAGCTTTGCACAGAAGTGCAATACGTTCACTGTTATACACGTCAGCTCAATCTGATCATGTAAAATACAGCATCAGCTAATAGAAATGCGAGTGTTTTTTTCCAATCTTCAGGGTATTTGTTCATTTTTCTCCACATTAACACAGAGAATAGCAGTTAAAAACGACTTCCAAAACCAGTCCCAACCAGATGGAATTTTCAGTCACGAAGTGTCAACACATTGTATGAGTACAGAAGTGAACTTATTGATTGTATGAGGTCAATTCAAACTGAAACTGGCGTAACACATTCAGCAACTATCACATAAGCCTGTGGTTATAAGGAAATTCTCCAAAATGAAAAGTTCATGTTTTGGTTTTCATTTTTCCACCAAATAATGTCTCGGTTGATATTCTTTTTAAGCAGATGCAAAGAACTCCTTGTGAGCCATCATATGTCCATAAACAGACACAAGCATTTGTGCATCTTATTTTGAACATTACAGAAAATATAGATGTTCCTAGTACATAGGAGAGTGAAGCCAAAAGAAGAAGAATTGATGACAGCATGGAAACCAGGAAACAGGAGATCAAAGAAATATGTGACATCATAATGCAACAAGGCAAAGCCCGCTTTGAATTCAAAGGCCACCTTTCAGTAGCTGTGTTATGCTTACCTCACAAATTTTCAGAGTATCATAATTCTTTTTCTACAGATCACCTACAGGCAGTTTACAAGAACTGCATTTCTATAGATGTGAGGAAACTACAAACAGAACTGGCCACAATATATGAAAGACAAGAATTTAGGAACATAACAGGTGCTCCATCTATGTTTGACTTCATTACTGAAAATAACTTAGATGAAACTTTCATTGAGTGTTGTGAAACTACTTGAAGTTGTGCTTACTATCCCTATGACCACATCCGAAGCAGAATGCAGTTTCCCTACTCTGAAGAGAATAAAAACATTACAGCGCACACAATGACTCAGGACAGACTTTCTGCCCTTGCCATGCTTTCTGTGGAACAAGATCTCATTATGCAGACACCTGATTTCAATCAAAGGGCGATTGAAAAATTTGCTACCAGAAAGGATAGCTGAATAGATTTTCTCTTCAAATAGGTGAGCTTTGTTTTTAAATGACATCTCATGGTTAATTCGAAAACCGTTTAATATTTTACATACATAACAGGCTACCAAATGTGTATGAAAATACACTTGAAAATTATTTTCAATTAGAAGCAACAAACCAATTCAAGTCTTCTGTAATATTTCCCATCTTGGATTTTGTCATGGGAGGTTTGAAGACTAGATTAGCCATTTCTGAATTAATAAGGGTGATTTAAAATTTTTGTCAGTGAGGTACACAATTTATTTTGAATTTTAGTATGTCAACAGCATCATAGAGAAAAGATAAAATACATAATATAAAAATTATAACATGAGTGGTTTATATGCAAAAGGGGGCAAAATGGGTGCATTGTTATGCACATTCCAGAACAAAAATATGTAATTAACTTACAGATCATCTGTGTAGGAAATTATGTTAGCTATGATAAAGAGCACAGCATTGATATTAAAGTAAGCAAATATTGAAGTTGTGGACTATTAATCTAGAAAGAATGAACTTAACATTGGGCAAACAAATAATGATATATAGGTCAATAGGAAGATGATCTGTGGAAAGACTCAGGTGGAGATGGTTGGAAGATCTTTCAGGATGGAACAGGCAGTTTTTGCCTATACCTTGGAGTGTAGAAGAAGACCTACAGATCATTTGAAAACTAAAACAAATATACTATTCAAAAGAGCAATGTGCATATTTAAAATTTAGTATGGATTATTAAAAACAATATTTTAGGATAAGGGTGAAAACTGACATTGAAACAAACAATTACTTATATTTTCAAATCCAATCTGTTTTAATATTTTATTTTCTACAAGATAAGTCCATGTCAAGGCTACAATTCAAATTTCATAATGTAACACGTGGTGGTGGTGGTGGTGGTGGTGGTGGTGGTGGTGGTGGTGGTGGTGGTGGTGGTGGTGGTGGTGGTGGTGGTGGTGGTGGTGGTGGTGGTGGTGGTGGTGGTGGTGGTGGTGGTGGTGGTGGTGGTGGTGGTGGTGGTGGTGGTGGTGGTGGTGGTGGTGGTGGTGGTGGTGGTGGTGGTGGTGGTGGTGGTGGTGGTGGTGGTGGTGGTGGTGGTGGTGGTGGTGGTGGTGGTGGTGGTGGTGGTGGTGGTGGTGGTGGTGGTGGTGGTGGTGGTGGTGGTGGTGGTGGTGGTGGTGGTGGTGGTGGTGGTGGTGGTGGTGGTGGTGGTGGTGGTGGTGGTGGTGGTGGTGGTGGTGGTGGTGGTGGTGGTGGTGGTGGTGGTGGTGGTGGTGGTGGTGGTGGTGGTGGTGGTGGTGGTGGTGGTGGTGGTGGTGGTGGTGGTGGTGGTGGTGGTGGTGGTGGTGGTGGTGGTGGTGGTGGTGGTGGTGGTGGTGGTGGTGGTGGTGGTGGTGGTGGTGGTGGTGGTGGTGGTGGTGGTGGTGGTGGTGGTGGTGGTGGTGGTGGTGGTGGTGGTGGTGGTGGTGGTGGTGGTGGTGGTGGTGGTGGTGGTGGTGGTGGTGGTGGTGGTGGTGGTGGTGGTGGTGGTGGTGGTGGTGGTGGTGGTGGTGGTGGTGGTGGTGGTGGTGGTGGTGGTGGTGGTGGTGGTGGTGGTGGTGGTGGTGGTGGTGGTGGTGGTGGTGGTGGTGGTGGTGGTGGTGGTGGTGGTGGTGGTGGTGGTGGTGGTGGTGGTGGTGGTGGTGGTGGTGGTGGTGGTGGTGGTGGTGGTGGTGGTGGTGGTGGTGGTGGTGGTGGTGGTGGTGGTGGTGGTGGTGGTGGTGGTGGTGGTGGTGGTGGTGGTGGTGGTGGTGGTGGTGGTGGTGGTGGTGGTGGTGGTGGTGGTGGTGGTGGTGGTGGTGGTGGTGGTGGTGGTGGTGGTGGTGGTGGTGGTGGTGGTGGTGGTGGTGGTGGTGGTGGTGGTGGTGGTGGTGGTGGTGGTGGTGGTGGTGGTGGTGGTGGTGGTGGTGGTGGTGGTGGTGGTGGTGGTGGTGGTGGTGGTGGTGGTGGTGGTGGTGGTGGTGGTGGTGGTGGTGGTGGTGGTGGTGGTGGTGGTGGTGGTGGTGGTGGTGGTGGTGGTGGTGGTGGTGGTGGTGGTGGTGGTGGTGGTGGTGGTGGTGGTGGTGGTGGTGGTGGTGGTGGTGGTGGTGGTGGTGGTGGTGGTGGTGGTGGTGGTGGTGGTGGTGGTGGTGGTGGTGGTGGTGGTGGTGGTGGTGGTGGTGGTGGTGGTGGTGGTGGTGGTGGTGGTGGTGGTGGTGGTGGTGGTGGTGGTGGTGGTGGTGGTGGTGGTGGTGGTGGTGGTGGTGGTGGTGGTGGTGGTGGTGGTGGTGGTGGTGGTGGTGGTGGTGGTGGTGGTGGTGGTGGTGGTGGTGGTGGTGGTGGTGGTGGTGGTGGTGGTGGTGGTGGTGGTGGTGGTGGTGGTGGTGGTGGTGGTGGTGGTGGTGGTGGTGGTGGTGGTGGTGGTGGTGGTGGTGGTGGTGGTGGTGGTGGTGGTGGTGGTGGTGGTGGTGGTGGTAGTAGTAGTAGCGGTTTAAGTAGCGCTAAACTGCGGCGGTCATCAATGCCACCCTCTGGCTATAAATTTATTGAAGTCAGTACATCAATACAATAAAAACAAAACAAGTACAAGTTAAGCCACCCAGATTACTGAGCAGAAAGAATAAACAAAACAAAGGTACAAAGTTACGACACAAAACAGCTCATAAATTAAAAGGTACCAGAACTAATTCTCAGCAAATACAAGCACTTGAGTTTGTACTGACACAGTTGGAAAGGCAGTAACACACCAGAAACTACACGATTAAATTTTATGTAGGAAACCACCGAATTTAATGTAGCGAAAAAGCTTGGTAATAGTGGCAGAGTCATCCCCTAAAACCTCTACTAAACTAGGAGAGAATCCAAATCGTTCGCGAAGGGCTGAATAGAAACAACACTGGGTAAAGAAATGCGGTGGAAACAGCGAGGTGGGAGTTCACCCCTAAGAAGGTAGCTGTGACTAAAATAACAGTGGCCAATACGAAGCCGAGCAAGCACGTTCTCCTCGCGACGTGAAAGACGAGAACAACCCCAAGGAAGCGTTGTGGACTTGACCTCTCGGAGTTTGGCAGTAGACGTAAGCCACTCCGCATACCATTGAGAGAGGATCTGTCGGCGCAAAAAAAAAAACAACCTTCAAATCCGTACAGGCAGCGGAGAACCCGTTCATCGGGATGTAGAATAGCAGCCTTCGCGGTCTGATCTGCCAGTTCATTTCCTACAATGCCACGATGTCCAGGAACCCAGACAAAGACCACCCGAAAGCCATTAAGAGTGAGAGAGTGCAACTATTGATGGATTTTCTGAACAAGTGGGTGTTGGCTATAGAGATCCCGTAAACTAAGTATAGCACTGAGGGGATCGGAACATAGGACACTAAAGCGCAGGGAAAAGGAGCGGATGAAAAATGTGGCTTTAGATATAGCATACAGTTCGGCAGTATAAACAGAAGCGCTAAAGGGGAAACAAGTCTTGTGTACATGTGAATCAACAACCACAGCGCAGCCTACCCCTTGATCCGTTGAGAACCATCAGTATATAGAAAATGGTATCCAGGAAAGTCGTGTTTCAAAGTCGCGAAATGGGCTGCATATGTAGGAGCAGCAGTAGTGTCCTTGGGCAACCGAGCCAGAACAAGACGACACAGAGGGGTGTGGGATATCCATGGAGGAAAACGATGAAATCCCCTATGGAAAAGCTAAGGAAGGACTACATCCAACTTTGACAGTAAGTTTCGAAACCTACACCCCGCCGGAAGCAGTGCAGACGGAGTAGTACGATAACGATAATCCAGAGCGGCACCAAAGAACGTAGAATAAGCGGGGTGAGAAGGCAGTGGATGCAAAGCGGAGGCATAATTAGAAAGAAGAATATCCCGACGTATCCAAAGGGATGGTTCACCACATTCCGCGTACAAACTACAGGTGGGACTAGTGCGAAAAGCTCCCAGGGCTAGTCTAAGGCCTTGATGATCGACAGGATCCAATCGGCGCAGAATAGATGGCCGAGCAGAAAAATAGACCATAGACCCATAGTCAAGTTTCGAACGTATCAAAGCCCGGTAGAGATGCAATAAGAGGACACGATCGGCACCCCAAGAAGTGCCACTAAGGACACGAAGTAATTGCAGGGAACGAGCACAACGCCCGTGAATACATAAAATATTAGATCCCCAGCAGAGTTGATGGTCAAAAATGAGGCCGAGAAATTTAGCTTCCTCAACAAAAGCCACCTCCACTTCACCAAGAGAGAGATAGGGGGCAGGAAACTCTTTGCGACGCCAAAAATTAAGACAGTGGGTTTTCTCCGCTGAAAATTTAAACCCGTTCTCCAAACCCCAAGTGTGTAAGATATCAAGAAAGCACTGAAGGCGCCGTTGGATAAAGCGCGTACGCCCAGAGCTAAAACAAATTGCAAAATCATCTACAAAGAGAAACGGCGTGATGCCCGTTGGAACGTTCGACACTATGGAATTAATGGCTATAGCAAACAAAAGAACACTCAACACCGAGCCCTGCGGCACACCGTTCTCCTGTCTAAAGATCAGGGAGAAAGAAGATCCCACCCGTACTCGAAAAGTACGGGCATTCATAAACTGTTGCAAAAAGACAGGAAGATGACCCCGGAAATTCCAGTGGAAGAGCTGGCGGAGGATACCCATACGCCAGGCGGTATCGTAGGCCTTTTCTAGATCAAAAAAGACAGCGACCGTCTGCTGTCTGCGCAGAAAAGAATTATAAATGTGAGTCGCCAAATAAATAAAATTGTCAACAGTAGAACGCCGTTTACGAAAACCGCATTGTACAGGAGTGAGAAGAGAATGCGTTTCAAGACACCACATTAATCGCTTAGCGACCATCCGCTCCATTACTTTACAAACACAGCTTCTTAGAGAAATGGGTCGGTAGCCCGTGGGTCTTTTACAGGCTTAAGAATAGGAACGATAATGGAATCACGCCGCTAAGAGTGGAAAGCACCATGTAGCCAAATATGGCTAAAGGAATCTAAAAGAAAAAGCCGACTATTTGGAAGCAAGTGTTTAAGCATTAGTGCATGAATACCATCCGGGCCAGGGGCAGTATCAGGAGTGACCGACAAGGCTAACTCCCATTCAGCTAATGAGGACAGATTATAATCTTCACGATTCTGAGAGGTGAAATCAAAACCAGAGAACCCTACCCGATCTTTGACAAACTAGAATTGGGGATCATATTGGGAAGAACTAGAGGCAGAAGCAAAGACTCCACCCAGGGAATTGGCGATATGATGGGGATCAGTTACTATGTTGCCAGCCACAGATAGCCCAGGGATAGATGAAGGTTTGCCACAAAGTCGTCGGACTTTATCCCACACCCTGGAGGAGGAAGTGCAGCGTGATAAAGTGGAGACAAAATGTTCCCAAGAAGACTTCTTACAGTGCCGAATGATTTTCGGGCCTGAGCACGCAGATTTTTAAAAGTAATCATTCTCTAGTGTCGGATGACGCTCGAACACCTTCAAGGCCTCACGGCGAGCTGCACTACATTCCTCCGACCACCAGGGTACCAGAGTACGTCGTCCACTAAACGACATTCGAGGAATGGAAAACTCAGCACCGTCTAGTATCATGTCCCGAAGATATTGGACTCGTGCATCCACATGAGGAAAGGAGGCAGTGTTATTTAGGGCCACAAGTTCAGAATAAAGAGGCCAGTGTGCCCTACTAAACACCCACTTTGGTGGGCAAGTAGGGTTAACACCGCAAACAATCATATGGAGCAAAGCAGGGTAGTGGTCACTGCTGTATCAGAAACTATAGACCAGCGCAAAGAGGTAGTCAGCTGTGGCGAACAGAAGGAAATGATGTGATGGGGCTTAAGGGCGCTAAACAGCTAAGGTCATCAGCACCCTTACAAAGTATAAAACTTAAAATCAAAAACTAAAATATGGGACACAAACCCCCTTAGTCTAAAACACTAAAAACAAGTCAGTAAAAGCTCACGTACACCACACCAAAGCCAATGTAAATAAAACAAGAAAAGAGTAAAACGGCGTGTCAATTACTGTAGAACGCAAGGGACATGAGCGCCATATGTCTGCCGGGGAGAAGAGCCCCATTAAAACCGACAATATAAAATCACAAATGCTAAAAGACATTCAGCGCATCAAATGCGCCGATTAAAACCACTGTCACTTATAAAACGTAAAAGACATTCTACAGCACGCGCGTCGTCTGCCAAAACGTTGACTATGCCAACAGGCAGACCCACACGAACGCGCAACGCAGCTAAAACTTGACACTGTTAAAATGTGACACACCGTTAAGGGCGCACCACACTGCTCACAGTGGTCCGGGGTCACCACTGAGCAGGTATCTACGACTAAAAAGGCAATGTCCGATTCGTAAACGAACTAAAAGTACCTCTTTCCGACGAGAAGAACGAGAAGAGGTACCCCAGACTAACGGAAGAGGCTTAACTTCCCGCAACTTGTTTCCCCGGAGGGCAGTTCTCATCCCGCCAGAGCGAGAGGATCCGGCTACGTATAATAACCAAATTTGTGGTGGGAACAACACAGGTAAAATATCTGGGCGATAAAATTGCCGATCTGGCTGCGGCGTCGGCAGACTCGTTATCTGAGATGCCCACATGACCTGGAATCCACATGAAGGAGACGCTGATACCAGAGGCACAAAGCGAGTGGAACAGGTCATGTATGCGCTGTACGAGGGGGTGCCAATTGTACAGCGTGTTAATACTCTTGAAGGGCACTCAGAGAGACTGTACAAACAATACACTGCCGCAAGTCGTGCCACTTAACGTATAAAGCGGATTGATAAATACTAAAAAGTTCGGCGGTAAAAATCGAACATTGCCCGGGAAAACGAAAGGTAAAACTACGGAGACCAAAACCAATGGCACACCCTACTCCAATCAGTCTTAGATTTATCAATATATATAAAATGAAAGTCCCCGAATTGCACCTGAAGTTCTAAAAACGCTGAACTAACAAGAACTGAAGAAGGGGTCTCATTCTTCGGCATCGACGTTAACCCAAGGTGACAGTGGGCCTCAACGCGCAACCAGAGGAAAACGCGTTTCCCCCTGGGAAGAGCCGGCGCTGGCGTAACGTCCAGATGCCGAAGAAGGTATCGAAATCGAACCGCTGCAGGGAGCAATGCAGAGGAGCTAATTAAATATTGCCGATCAAGCGAATCCTCGAAAAATAACTTGAAGGACGGGTGGTCAGGCAAGCTTGAGAGTCGACGTGCTAGCTGCACAAAAGCATCTCACGCCTGAAGGAGAGCGGAGGCTCTGCAGCTTCAGCATACAGACTGCGAACAGGGCTGGTTGGAAAGGCCCCTGTAGCGACTCTTATGCCACGATGGTGAATGGCATTAAGGCGACGTAACACACATGGACGTGCCGACGAATAGACAATACACCCGTAATCAAGCTTGGACCGAACCAAACAGCGATAAAGACGCAGAAGTATGGTCCGATCAGCTCCCCAGGATGTGCCACTTAAAAGATGTAAAAGATTAAGAGAACGGTCACACTTTGTTTTTAAAAAGGAAATGTACGAAGGCCAGCTCAGCTTTCTATCAAACATCAACCCCAAAATTTTCACCTCGTCTGCAAACGGAAGTATCTCCGGCCCAAGATGGAGAGAGGGCGGAGGGAAAGCCTTCCGGCGCCAAAAATTGAGACGGATTTCTCGGCAGAGGAATTAAAGCCGTTGGCGTTACTCCAGACGTAGACGGTCGATACAGCTCTGGAGACGGCGTTCGAGCAGACAGGTCCGCCATGAACTGCAATGAATAGTAAAATCGTTAACGAAAAGGAACGATGAACTACCAGGTGGAACACACTCAACAATGGGGTTGATAGCAATCGCAAAAAGTGTAACACTGAGTACACAGCCCCGCAGTACACCGTTCTCTTGAATAAAACGACTAGATAAAACCGAGCCCACACGTACACGAAAGACGTGATCCGACAAACTCACGAAGAAATATGGGAAGACGACCGCGTAAATTCCATGCGTGGTGTACGTAAAATCCCGCCCCTCCAACAAGTGTTACAAGCTTTCTCCAGGTCAAAAAACACAGCTACTGTTTGACACTTTCTCAAAAACCATTCAGAATATGCGTCTACAGACACACCAACTGGTCGACGGTAGAGCGATGGCGTCGAAATCCGGACTGGGCGTTCGCTAGAAGTTTCTGAGACTCAAGCCACCATGTCAACCGCCCGTTGATCATGCGCTCCATCACCTTGCAAATGCAACAGGTGAGGCAGATAGGGCGGTAGCTGGAAGGTAGTTGGCGATCCTTCCCAGGCTGAAGTATAAGGACAATGGTGGCTTCGCACCAAACGGAAGGAAAAAAGCCGTCTTGCCAAATACGGTTATAGACCTGTAAGAGAAAGAGCTTACTGTCCGCTGAAAGGCTCTTTAACATCAGGGCATGAATGCCGTCCGGCCCAGGAGCGGAGTGCCTAGAGCAATGGAGAGCGTGCTCCAGCTCCCTCATTGTGAAAAGTTCATTATAACACTCCTTATTAGCCGACCGAAAATTACAGGTCCCGGAGAGCGCGAAAGCCGGCGGTATAATGGGCAGAACTGGAAACCGCCCAAAAGGCAGCACCCAGAGTGTTAGCAACGGCAGCCGGATCCACTATGGTGGCATTGAAAACATGAAGGCCAGACACAGTACAATGCGACACTTTACCGGGGAAGCGACGAAGTTTATCCCAAACAACAGAGGAAGGCGTGAAGCGATTAAAAGAATCGACAAAACGAGTCCAGGATGCCTTCTTACTATCCTGAATAATGCGACGAGCCCTGACGAGCGATTGTTTAAAAATTACCAAATTATCAAGTGTAGGGTGTCGTCGAAACACCCTAAGCGCAGTTCTACGGGCACAAACGGCGTCCCGGGTTTCCTCGTTCCACCACGGAACAGGAGTATGCCGTGAGAGAACGAACGGGGAATCGTGCGTTCGGCGGCAGATAGCATCGTAGAGGTAAGGTGCTACACCATTTGATTAACGTCAGTGATGGGGCTTGTACTCAAAACACACGAAGCTGGAATACAATCTCCAGTCGGCTTTTCTGAATATCCAGGTAGGTACTCTGGAATGCTGGAGAACAAAAGGATCGCAAGAACGAAGCTTGGTCTCCTGCAAACACACGACCATAGGTGAATGGGAACGCAATAAAAGCTGCAGTTCCGCCCTATGCGATCGTACACCACGGAAATTCCAAGTCAGGATAGCCATTAAGAAAAGGGATAAACTTCCTACTTAGAAGGGCGGCTCAAAATAACCTGTTTAACCTTCGGGTTCGGGTTTTTGGTATGGAGTTGGCCAGATTCCATAGGCTCCTCGAAGGGAGGGCCCACGCGCTCAGGACCAGAAGCCGATTAAAGCGCCGAGAATCGGTTCTGGGTGGCAAGGGGTGACGGGTGCCGCTGAGCGCGGTTTGTCCCAGTAGCATGCTGGGACTGATACCTTCGAGGAGGTGAACGTTTCTTACCGCGCGCACGCGGAGAGTCTTCCCTACGAAATTTCTGCTTTGATTTCTTTCCAGTGCCTTGTGACTTTATAACCTTAGGACCAGCTTCAGATGGCTTGATAACTGCCAGAAATGGACGACCGGATGGTAGTGGCGGTCAATGCAGTCATGGTCCAGGTCTGTTTCAGCATCCTTCCGGGGTACTGGCGAGGCAACAACAGAACGAAATGTACCCGATCGCAGGAGCGAAAGTTGGCGTGCATGGTAACGCCTCTGGGCTTCGGCGAAGGAGAGTTTCACCTTTACCCGGATCTTCTGAATCGCCTTCTCGTCCAAATACCGCGGACAGTCGGCAAATGACGCAGAATGAGACCCTTTGCAACTAACGCAGACGGGTCCGGATGAACAGGTACCATTGTGTGACGGCTGGCTTCATGAGGCACAGATAGTAACGACACTCTTACAGGACACTTGCGTACGCCCAAAACGCTAGCATTTAAAACAACGCAGAGGTCTAGGAATATAGGGCCTCACTGCAATACGTTCGTGCCCTGCTGAAATACTCGTGGGCAGATCGACGCCATCGAAAGTTATAAACAGGGTACGAGTGGGTACCAATCCTCCGTCGCGTTTACCTGCCCTCGATGAACCGCTATCACCTTTAGGTCAGAAAAATATTCGACCAGGTCATCGTCCGATATACCATCGAGGCTATGCGTGGTGAAGACGCCTCGACAGGAATTCAAGGTGCGGTGCTTCTCAACACGGATGGGATAACCGTGGAGAAGCGTAGCGCGCAGCAAGGTCTTACTTTGTTGATCGGTTTTACTCTGAACCAACAATAAACCGTTTCGTAGGCGAGTGCAGGAATGAACCTGACCAGCAATTGAGTCAATGCCCTTCTGGATTATAAAAGGGTTCACCTTCCCGAAAGATTGTACGTCCTCTGTACGAAAAATCACTAAGTAACAACACGGTGATGCTACTTCCGTTACGACTTTTCGGCGCTTGTTGCTAATAATGGAGAAAGGGGGCTCCATAGCGAAAGAAATCCTCCATCACCGCAACCGTCTACGACCTCGGGCTCTGACTTCCCGAGCGTTACCCCGGCTTAGGTGAGTGGCCTATCTATACCAGTCTCACCCCAGGGTCACACCTCCCAGAACATAGAAACAGGGACCCAATGGCCGTCGGAAGTCAGCAGCTCATGCAATGGCCCCCACGTGGGTCTGCTGTTGAACAGCGGATACGAACACAAACCCTACATGACGACCCCGGGTGGTGAGAATGACGCATTACCCACTAACCCAGCTGCGCACTATGTGCGCGGGTATCCGTCAAACTGTGTCCACGGAGGATTAAAATAAAGTGGGAGAATAAACCAAAAGTGTGTGGGCACTTCGCACGCAAGATAGGCCGGCGAGGAAGATAAACAGATGTGTGAATGGTTGTGGTGCGAAATGTTCGGAAAGAGACTAGACAAGAAACAAACGATAGCGAGGGGTGGCATGGAACGAAATGCAAAGAACGCACGTGAGCATACCTAGAGTCCGCCGGTCACGAGGACGAACCCACCTCGACCGGACGAGGGTAGAGGGATGATTACGGCGACGAGAGGCTCGGGCACCCCGGGTACACCAAACCTGTTATCACATAAGGTGAACCCCTGGGGGGAACAGAAGAAAAGTTCAAGACAAGAAACAGAGCCAGAAGAATCGCAAACAAACTGGGAATACCAGAATTGAGCGTAACTAAATCGTGGAGATCTGCAATTGCAGCAATCTGAGTACCCCTAGGACACTCATGAACTGAGCCCCATAAAGGATGATAGGCATTGAAATCACCTAAGATAAGAAACGGTTGGGGAGCTGGGGAAGCAAATCTACAAAGCCCTCCGCAGCCCCAGAAGAGATAGGTGGGAGGTACAAAGAGCAAAGCGTGAAAGAGAGAGATGGTAAAGCAAAACTACCGCTTGTAAATCAGTAAATAGCTGGATCGGAGTGCAGTAAACGTCTCGACGCACCAAGATACAAGTTTACCATGGGCATGACCACCATCAGGGACAGGGAGATCGTTACGAAAAGCCATATAGTGAAGAAAGTGCATATGATCCGCAGGGCGGAGTTTAGTCTCCTGAAGGCACAAACACAAAGTCTGATAAGTATAAAGCAGAAGGTTCAGCTCCTCCTTATGGGAACGGTAACCGCGTATGTTCCACTGCAAAAAGGTCATAAAATAAAGGAAAAAGGGAAACTAGTAACAAACGAGGAAAAAGGGTAAAAACCCTTAAAAGTCAGTCTGCTTCAACAGTTCCAAACGATTTCGATACATGTTTAGTTTTGCGTTCGTGAACCTTAGATGTCGAGTTCTTTCTGGAATTTGGCGACAAATATGGTTTAGAAGGCTTCTGCTTGAAAGATTTATCCGTAGCGTTGGCAGTTGTGGTGGACTTCACAGCAGCTTTGGACTTCTTCTGGGACGGTAATTTAAACTGGTCACCGCAGGTAAAACGTTTGCTATAGAAATGTCGACGGTGGCCTGGGACAGATCCACAGAAGCAGCCGCGCACACTCCTTGGAAAAAGGAGACGGCACAACAGTTGTGGAAGAAATGTCCCTATCCTTACCACTAGTGGATGGTGAACGGATGCCCTCAATGCTGCCAGAGAAAGCGGGAAGCGAAGGCACAGCAGAACGCACTGGCGGATGAGAAACATCCAACGTGTCTAACTTTCCAGAATTGCTGAACGTCGATGACGGAGTATCGGAGGTGAAACACCGTAAAGCTGTAGCAGAAGGAGCACCCCTAATACACTGCGGAGTTTCCCGCCGTAGTAAATGTAGGGAACAGGTAATTCTCTTGAGGAAACCAGGAGCAGCGTCCTTCAGGTCGGTATTTTTTGATGGGTCTGCAGGATTATCCAAAGGTAAGGAACTAAAGCGATTACCCACTTGAAGTGACGGTCGAATCCCGACGCTGATGAGCTGGAGAAGTAAAACACTGACGGGGAGGCTTGGAAGATTTCAAAGGAGTGGAAAGGGGACAGAGCTGAAAAGGAAGGAGGGTAGAGATAGAACAGCCATTAGGGCTAGCTCGCGGAGTACAAGTACAAATGCAAGCACAGTTCAACTTCGAGGATACAGGAGTAGTAGTAGTAGCTGCAGAGTGAAGAACGTGGGGGAAGGATCCGCGAGCTAACTTCGTGGGAAAGAACAAGCGAAGTTTCTAATTCGCCTCTCGATAGCCAAGTTTTTACTCAACTTTCAGTTCCTGAATGGGTATTCTTCTTTATACACAGGGCAGCTGCGAAGGTATGCAGGATGGGAACCCTCACAATTCACTCACTTGGAAATGCAGGTGCAAGGAGAGCCGTTGTGTCGATGTGTTCCACACCGAGGACATAAAGGCTGCCGCTTATAGGATATAATAAACCTGTAAGTCCGAATTCTTGACAGGAGAAACAATGTAGAGGGCTGGGAATATTGACGAACACCCAGTATCTCATAGCCAGCCTTAAGTGTGGGATGAAGCTGCCTTAAGGCAAAGGTCAGAAAGACCGTTTTGGTAGAGACCTATTCTGCACCTTCCTGCCGCAGGAGCCGTTTAGCTGCACTCACACCTTGGCTGGAAAGGTAGGCGACAACTTCGTCTTCAGGGAGACCGTCTAAGGCGGAGGAAGTCACAGTACCTCGGTAGACATTCAAGGAAGCATGTGGCTCAACAATAACGTCTTGTGTTCCAAACTGATGTGCCTGGAGTAAACGAAGAGACTGTGAATCATCCTTAATCAATATCAACAATCACCCATTACGTTGCCGGGTACAGTTCTGAACTGGGCCAGCGATTTTGTCCAAGGTGGCCTGAACCACGAAGGGGTTTAAAGAGATAAGCGGCGTTTGGTCTGGCGTAGCGGAGCACATAATTAAATAACGGGGAGTGTCACTTTTTCTGGCGTAGAAATATTTCTTTTCGAGACAAGTTCCATCATAGTCTCTTTTTAGAGGTTACAAGACGAAAATCTCTGGTAGTGTCAATAGCTCCAGTGAATACCATGCATGGAGAGACGTCACTGGACTCATCGATCTCCATGCCAGGTCGAACCTCATGGCGGTTCCGAACGGGGTCGACCTGAGACCCCGCGTCGCCCCGGCTATCCTCCAAGGGAGTGGTAACACAGCTTTTTCACGGGAAGGGTAGTTAGCCCTACCCCAACCCCTAAAAACCCGGAGGACCGGTGGCTCGGGACCCTGGGAGCACCAATCCCGTAGTTACCGAAGTAAGCCCCTGGGGGCTCATAATGGAACCAGCTGAACCATGGTAGTTATTAAATTGTAAACATAGGGACGATTTGCGCTTAAGGTTGAAAACTGCAAGTGACACGATGCTACAGATGGAAGACAAAGTCATGGACAGCAATAACTACACATGTACATATCACTTGATGCCTATAAGAAAGTGTGAAGCCTGCAAATTCCTTTCATGGCTTTTCTCCCGGTGGCAGATCAGTATTGAATATCACATGCCTTTGCAGTGGATATTGGCTGTTGTACTAATAGTCTAAGTTGAAGGCTTAGTGGGTGTTGTGCTGTAATGAAGTGCTTCAAAATGTCTAAAATAGTGAGAAAGTTTAATACTTTATGGTGCTGCAATCTTTTCAGTCTTGAGAAGCTCACTAAACAAACAGGAAAGAGAAAAGTGACAGAAGGAATGCAAAATAAATTACCTAATTTAGTTGTAGTTGATATGATATGTGATCGATGTTGTATGAAGGTATATAAAATTATTACTGTGGAAGAAACCCAAACCGATTATGAAGGAAAAAAATCAAGTAAAGAGGAAACAAAAGAATCCAGTGAAGATGAATATGTACCACCGGAAACAGAAGTGGGGCAACAATCAGCAATACAAACCAAATTGTACCTCCTCTCGGCAAATCACATATCTCCAAACGAAAACTCTTTCATGCCAAATCACACACTTGTAAGAACGCTAATGTCGTTAACGAAGCTATTGATGAAGTGTTAAATATTTGCACTGACAATAATGATGGGGGAGAAATGATTGCAGAACAGAATTCAAGGAAAAATTAGCGAGAATAAAAACTGCTGAAGAGAAATACATGATTCCTATATGCCTTCCTAGAAGCTGGACTGAGCACAAAATAATGCACATTGTTACAAAGTTGACATTACGTACAAAGTTGATGTATCACTTCATACAGCTTACAGCAAAAATTACTCAAAACAATAACGCTTGTTTCATACTGGGACACCAGTGACGGTCAGTGAGTGAGATACATTCGTTTGAATTGGAGCACTCGCTCCGACACAACACTCTTACCGAGGCACTGTGACGGAGCAGTCTCTCACCCTTGCTACATGTCACGGACAAGGTCACCGTGTTCAGAGCAGCCACCGCCCTACATGCATTAGTTTAAATTGGAGTGTTCGCACTAGGACACCGATCTCAGACACAGCATGGCAGATTTGCCAACAAAAACAGTCTTTAAGACAGGCAGTCATTTTGTAGTATACTCGAGCACACTACGTTATAGTAGTCATGAGTTTAGATTTGATTACCGTTGAAGATTTTATAGATTAAGTATAAAGTCAACCTGCTCTGTGGGATATTAATTTTTCCTCTTGCTGGGATAGTTTTCCTATAGCGTCAATTCCTGTGATTTACTCTTTCACATTTTCTAATAGTTCATCAAACGAAGCTTTTGACATTCGGAAGTATTGAAAAAATTTCCTGTCATCTTGTCTCAGACCATCATACAGACTAAAACAATCCTTTCTACAGCCGATCACACAGCAGTAACGAATGTTTTCTCTTCGTTCCCCTTCTCCTCCTGCGTAGAATTGCTAACAACAAAACTGTTTCCTCGCTCGAGTCCATTTCACTAACAATCAGTTGGTATTACCTGCAGTGTCCGACACCAGTGATGTAGGAGTGTTCACTACAATCACCAGTGACCAAAAAAAACCTCACTAGCGACCATCACTGGTGTCCCAGTGTGAAACGAGCCTAAGGGTAAAATGTTCAATGCCTAGTATAAATTATCATTGTCACATACCTGATATTACAAAATTTGCTAATTTTTATGACAGTGACAAGCTGAACTACAGCTGGATGAAAAAAATTAGGTTCAAGAGCATTAATCATCCAGGCATTAAAACTTGTTTTGACCCATGCGGGGATTAGGAGGTACAATTTAGTTTAAATCTGTACAATTTTTAGGTGGGCTATTTCACATATGCATTTAAAATTTACTATATCTAAAGGTTCAGATGTAGTATATTTATGTATATATCATTAGTAGAGGTAAAATAGGGTTTCAAGCGCACTTAATATGCAAGAATGTGTATCCATATGCTAATTAGGTCTCCCCACTCCTGGTATCTTTTAGTTGCAGCTGCGGTCATACATTTTGTTGAGTATAATGGAAACATTGACAGGTAAGCAATTCAGGTTTTCCATCACCTGTCAAAATGAACAATAGTGATAATAAATTTTGCTTTGTAACAAAAGAGCAGATGTTATTGTCCCCCATTCCATATCCGCAAACGTACACTTCTGCACCTGCAACAACCCACCTCCCAATCGCATTGTTTAACGAGCATGTGCAAAAGAACAAAGGTTGTCCTTCACCTGCCAAAATAAATTAAATAAATAAATAAATTACGCTTGTAACAATAGAGAAGGTTGGAACCTCGTAAGCAAAGGACGAGACGCTATTGTCCCAGCTCCATTGAATTCCCTGCACGTGTGCACTGTTTAGAATGCAACCTGCAACAACCTACCTCCCAGTCGCATTGTTTGACGACCACGTGCAAAATAACAATAGAACAGGCTGGATCCGAGCTAACAAAAGATTGAATAACAAAGGGAACAATAAACAATCGTGATGATAAATTTTGATTTGTAACAAAAGAGCAGATTCTATTGTTCTCCATTCCATTGTCCAGAGCAAGAGTTCGTTAGAAACACCACCCGTGTAGCATCCCGCTTCCACAGCCATATAACAAAAGGACGGGCTGGAGCTGAGCTAACAAAGAGTCCTCATTATCCCAACTCTATTGATTTCCCGTAGGATTTTTTTTAATTTATGGACGCTCTTTAGCTACTATGGTTCTTAGCGTCCTATTCTAAATTGGGCGTGAAACACCGGTAATTTTGCTCAGAGGCCTCTTTATCACGCTTGAGGTTCCTTTACGTGCCGTAAATCTACGACACGGGACCACCGGATTTACTTCCCTTCGGAAGGAAGCCGTGCTAACGATTTTTACACCCGAAAAAATCCTCCGCCGGGTTTTAACCCGCGACCTTGGAAACTAGAGGCTAGCCCGGCACCACTAGTCCACGGAGGACGACAGTTCCCGTAGGTAAATATAACAAAGAGGCAGTATGGCGTAGCCATAACAAAAGAAACTCGTGGAGGCCTTATAGCTGGCCCTGTCTTTGTTTGACCGAGGGAAAAGAGAGAGGGCTAAGTTCCCTCGTGGACAAACATAATATACCTGCTAGACTATAAATTCCACCCGCTTGACAAGGGAGCACCCTCAATATTAGTTTCCCGACATCCTGGCGTCCATGCCAACATTAATTACAGGGCCCTCGCCATCCTGGTACCGGCTTTGCCCAAGGGCATCATTCGTTATACCTGATGTAGTTCTCTGCGCATGCGCAGCATGAGAATTCCATTGGATGCAATAATCACGTGACATGTAACATCTCCCCAGCCATACCGATGCGCTGGAATCGCCTGAGGGCTTTACGTCCCTATATAAACAGCTATCGACGGGTGCTAAAGCCACTGCGAGTTTATTAACTTAACGTTAAAAGCGTTATAACAGTCGTGTGATACAGCTTAATCCAAGTCAGTGATATTGTCTTGTACACAGCATCTATCGTCATCGATATATAATGCAAGGTGAGCGATTTTTTACATAACTATGTGAAGACGAATCATTGCAGGAGTATTATATTGTTTATCTGAACTTCATTTCATTAATAATTAACATCCGAATTGTTTTAAAAAATGTAGAGCTTTCCATCAATGGTGCTAATAGTTCTTTAGATCCTACAGCATAAGAATTCATAAGATTTCTATAATCTTCTTCTTCCATAAACATTCATACGATTTTCTCAACACATTTTTGTTCTATTAACATTCATACGATTCTCGCTACACATTCTTCTATTAACATTTATACGATTTTCTGTAATCCTTCTTCTCCCATAAACATTCATTCGATGTTCACAACACATTCTATTAACATTCATACCATTTTCTCTACACATTCCTCTTAACATTCATACTACTTTCTCTACACATTCTTTATAAACCTTCATACGATTTGCACTACACATTCTATTAACATTCACACCCTTTTCTCCGCACATTCTTCTTGCATAAACATTAATACAAATTTCTCTAATCATTGTTCTTCCATAAACATTCATACGATTTTCAAAACACGTTCTATTAACATTCATACGATTTTCTACACACATTCATGTTACACATTCATACGATTTTCTAAAAACATTTTTCTTATATTAACACCCATACGATTTTCTCTATACATTCCTCATACATAAATCTTCAAACGAGTTTCGCTACACATTCTTCTTCCATAAACATTAATACGATTTTCTCTAAACTTTCTTCTTCTATGAACATTCATACGATTTTCTCTACACATTCTTCTTCTATTAACATTCATACGATTTTCTCAACACATTCTTCTTCTATTAACATTCATACGATTTCCAATACACATTTTTCTTCCTACAAAATTCATGCGATTTTCACAACGCAATCTTAACATTGATACCATTTTCTCTAATCATTCTTCTTGCATAAACATTCACACGACTTTCTCTACTCATTCTTGTTCATATTACATTGCTTTCTATACTCATTTATCTTTTATCAGTTATAAAAACAATCGAATTTAAACGATTAAAACTTTTTTCACAGGTAATACTGCAAACAGAGTGAGACGCCAGAGATGGGGCTCTCGACTTAACCAGCTAGTACAGGATCATAGAGAACCTGTTAATAGCAATTTCACATCAGGATACAACATGCCAACACCCCTGGCGGGAGAGCAGGAATCAGCTGTGCCACTGCATAGCAGCTATATCTCTAATGAAATTAATAGCTCCCCGTCACCAATTTTATCGACGTGATTATATCATACCACCGCCACCAGAATGTCACTCCTGTTATAGGGCTGAATGCAGACATGGACAGCGCCACAGAGCAATTTTGCATATGCAATAATTGTGAATACAGAGCTGGTGCAATATAGATGTTTAACGATGTGAATGGTGAGTTTAGATATATTAACACACTTAAAGCTTTTCAAGAAATATTAGCTTTATCATTAATGAATGTATAACCAGCGAACAATTCATGCATACATCAGAATTTGAATTATTAAATGAAACTTTCAATTTACTATCGTCTTTTCAATTAAAAATATTCAATGTGAAGCTAATTCTGTTCTTTGCTTATGTTTGTTGTAGTTCCTGAAGCGAATTCATTTGGGGCTGGGGAGATGGACGAGGGTAGTAGCTTGCCTTCACCCATATTCTCGCAAGAATACCTGACTCCGCCTCCTCCTGGGTTCGAGAATGTTGCACCGATGCCTGTAGAGACCCATGGACGATTATTCCTAATGAGGGGGTGTGCACCTGCGTGAATTGTGCCTACAGGGCCGTGTACGTGCAGTTGCTTCGTGAATTGAATGGCGAGTTTTTTTAACTTCATTTATTTTAGATCTAACATCGTTACATAAATAATTACGTAACGTTAACGCATAAGTATTCTTATTTTTTTAATCATTTTATTTATTAAAATATACAATTACATAAATAATTAACATAATATTAACACATAACTTTCTGCTTTTTCCCCAAAGATTTAATAAATATATATTTTCGCATTTCTATTTTAACTACCATTCCAATTAATTCGGCTTTGTTATTGTTATAGAACCTTCAATAGTGCATACGAGTCCCGAGCCTGAGTATACAGACAAACAAACATTGCTCCGGGGTTTCAAAAGACATCACGAAGCTAAAGAAGAGCATTGTCAAGGAATTAACCCCCCCTCACACATCCAGGATCTTTCATGGCCCCTCCATCACCAGTTGCAGGGCCATCAGGCATCGGTCGTAACGAGCATTATGGCAACTCAACCACCACTGCTGCTGCTGACACTGACTCCTACAGTAACGACCTCACATGCAGCAACAATGCCAAAAAACTAAAGGTTACTCATACCCAGCTAACGTGTAAGGTTATTGAATTGGCGTTCAAGAGGCGTCTTTTCAATAGCCGTATAGAAAACATTTTAGAGATAGCTGACCCCGGTCAATTTCTGCAGGCATGCAGACGCATTGTGTTGAGAGAGATGGTTTCTGTACTCAGGAGAAGCTCTTTGGGTTTTAAAGTAAACACATCAATTGAAATTACATACATCATACAAATCTCTTGAAACAGAGCATGCAGAAACCATCTTTTTCAATAGCAAGACAAAACTGGGTCTTCAGTCAAGTAATCTTGATACCTTACACAGTTTTATGGTCGATAAAATTCTAGAAAACATATCGCATTTCGAAGGAGGTGCAAGCTCAAAATCTCTGCTCCCTGTCAGGGTGCTTGTTATTGGAACTAGCTTCTATGACCCCTTGAATGCACCTCGATACATAGAGTTACCCAGTGTAATCAAAGCTAAGAGAGCTGTGCTAAACATAATAAATGATGATGAATACTGTTTTGCATGGTGTTTGCTCGCTGTAAAGTATCCCGCAAAGCGCAATGGTCAAAGAACGAGCAAATACCCTGCAGAACAGTTATTCACTGCATTCGACTTCCCTGTAAGCCTACATAAAATTCCAGACTTTGAACAGCAAAACCCTGAAGTATCAGTTTCAGTATTTGGATTAGAAAGGGAGTGCTCAATTATACCCATATACCAAACCAGCAGCAGGAAAGACTTCACCGTTAACCTATTACTAATTGAACGAAATGGAAGATCTCACTACTGTCTGATTAAAGATATGTCAAGGCTGACTTCAAATCAATAAATATAAAGGGAAAAAATGGGTATGCGAGCTCTACCTAAAGCATTTCAATAATGAAGGTGTTTTTAAAAAGTGTATGCAGTGCCAGGTGCTTAAAATGCCTAAGCAGGGTGAAGTGATTGAGTTCTCATCCTACTCGAAGTTTACTCCTGTAAATTTTGTTGTGTATGCTGATATTGAGAGCGTGTTAGACGAAATACAGTCCTGCGAGCCGTCCGCTAATCAGAGCTGGACTCGGGCTATCCAGCATCATGAGGCAATATCTATATCTCTTACGCTCGTATGTCGCCATGACGACTCATTGTCGAGATTTAAGCTATTCAGAGTTAATGCAATCAAGGAGTTCTTCATTGAGCTCAGGTTAATAGCTGATATGGTTATTGACCAGTATAGCCGCAATAAAGAAATGATCTGGACTGCACAGGACGTGGCTGATTTCGTTAATCCTCGTCATTGCCACATAGGCAAGAAGGAGTTTGAGGTAGACGACTTCAAGGTACACGATCACTGCCATGTGACTGGTGTATTCCTGGGGACTGCTCATAATACATGCAATTTCAATAGACGGGTACCTAATTTTATACCCAACTTTTTCATCGCCTTAGCAATTATGACAGCCAATTCTTGATGCAACACTTTGCATATGAAGATTACCCAATTTCGTGTATCTCAAACTCCTCAGAGATATATATCATTCAGCAAAACGTACAGGACTATCAATTCAGGTTTCTAGATAACTAAGTTCTTGGACAAGCTATCCAGTTTAGCTTGCATGCTGAGCAGTGATGAGTTCAAAATCATTAACTCTGAGTACCCCGATCCCGAACATCAGCAGTTGGTGAGATTCAAGGGAATATTTCCTTACAGCTACGTCAACTCTCTTAAGCTAGAAGAAACAGCGCTGCCTACGATAGAAAAATTCGACGACATATCGGAAGAAGATTACAATCATGCTGTCAAAGTCTGGAATGCATTGTTCTTCACCTCTATAGGCTTCATTCGAATAGTGGAGTGGTAAGTGTTGTTATATCTCGCAATGATTTGAGGTAAAAGATCTAGCCACTTGTATGAGCCTTTGGCTAGAAATTCGCGATACATCATATTCTTTAAAGTTCTTATTAACCGTTCAACAGCAGCTGCCTTCACGTGTGTATGGGTACTGTAGTGATTGATTTTATATTTTGTTATTAAAATTTTAAACTGCTTATTACAAAATTCTTTCCTATTATCACTCTGTATGTTCTTGGGCGTGGTTACCATTTCTTGCAGTATTTCTTCCATAGCCTTTGCAACTTGAAAGTCCTGTCTTGTCCTTTAGCGGTCTCGCATATGCCATTTTAGAGTAGAAGTTGATTGCAATGATGATGTAGTTGAAATTCATATTGATTTTTGCATGCGGTATCATCTCCACCAAGTTATGGAGTCCCTTGCTGATAATCTTTTGACGCATGAAGTTTCTTCGGGCTGGAGCATGGAGCTCGCTTGCTACAATCTTTGCCGCTTTTAGTTCTTGAATAATCTGTTCAATTTCTTGAGTATATGGTTGTTAATGCCGGCCTCTCTAGATGCCACAAGTAGCCTAAGGCGATCCACCATATCATTAGGGTCGGTCCAGTACATGTAGTCTTGGTTCGTATTAGGGCGATGATCTTTCCACTGTAGTCCTAATCCCTTGCGTTTCGTTACTAGAGGACGTATAACGCTTTTATACTCGTAGGAATTGCCCGATCTCAGCTGCCCATGCTTACTGAAGTTTCTTCGATTAACATGCGTTGCTTTAAGTATTTTACTGTATGTTTCAAGGTCATCTTCAGTGTATGCATGCATTTCAGGTATTCTCTTGAAGACGAGCTCCTTCAATACAGGCGTGGTTTCATACGTTTCGTCTCCTATTCGAACTTTATTATTGATAAAATCAAAGATCTTGTTCCCGATCATGTAGTTGCATCCTCATATCGTACTCCATATAATAAATCTATTTCATTTCTGTCCTGTATTAAGGTAGTTGTATTCTTTCACGTCTTTCGGTGATTGCTCCTTGCTTGTAGTATTCTTTTTCTGTATTTCAAGTATATCTTGAAGCGGATCTCTCGATGATTGAAGAGCTTCACTCATCACTCGCTGGGGTTAAAACTGCTGGCCTTTAAGATAACGTAACTTTCTCTTATAGCATTCGTGTGCATAGCTACAGATTCTTTAAGTCGTATGCAATCGCTGTCCATCTTGAAATGACACTGAAATTAGACTTTCTCATAAATATATACCCTATTTATTTAGCTGACTTCACTTTATAAGAGATTTTCAGGTTAATATATAAAAAATGCGCGTCCCTTACACGATTTGCAGGAGCAGTGAAGCTTAGCCTATCGCCATTTGCAATTGGTGCAGGTAGAACTCTAACTGACTTGTTGTTTATTTCAAATAATGTATCAGGCCTTACAGTAGGTGGTGTTGGTGACGTCATATAGCAAGAAATTCTCTCTCCGTTTACACTTGATTTGTAGTATTAGAAGGCCTGTTATTAACATATATCTCTGCGATTACCCTCTGAAAGGCAACGACTGCAGTGTAATTACGTGCTCCTCTCATTTGATCTACTAATGCATTTATGACCCTCATGTGTTTTAAGGGTATTTACATTATCTGTTGTATTTGTCAGATGCTTATCCATTGATTTCTGACGGTTCGCCATAGTTTCCACGTGTTTTCCCACTGTTTCTGCAACAGCGGTACTTATTGCAACAAGTCTGCTGTTTAAATCTTTTATTTCATTCCCAGGAGAACTTTAACAAACTTTTTGTTGCTCCATCACTGTCATCGACAGGATCTGCTACTTCTACTAGTCTTCTTTTTTGTAATGAAACGTTACCGTATGAATCGAGTGGCGGTGTTCTTGCATTTATATATTCTAATACATGCTTCTTATTCGGCACGTCATGATCCTCGAGGTGGCAGCATTATCTTCAAACTTATAGCGCCCAGGATGATGATGTTTCCATCGTCGCGTTTAAGGGTATTTTTATTCAGATATTCCATTAGAGTATCATGTTGCACGTCTAGCGACTTATGGATGTGATCCCTAAGCGTAGTTTGAAATTCGCCCATGCGTTGATGTCGTTTTTTCTGTGAACTCGATTTTCAGTAGAAAATGTAAGCGTATCCATGTAGTGTTTAGTGCTTGCGTTGTCGTCCTCCTGAGGATCCTGAACAATGCACAGTCTCTTGTTCCTGAATTGCTAATTTCCTTTTCCATCTCTGTTTATGATGAATTGATGTAGCGACCTTTTCACTGACGCAGTCCTCTGTGATCCAAACCTGTCAATACTCATGAACTATAAATGAGCAATTTCTTTTATTATCAACTTTAATACATACATGGAATCCGCAACTATATCGACCGTCATTCATGGGAAATTCGGGAACTATTACCATAAAGGGTCTTCCTTCTGAAGAGCTTTGCACAAATCTTTAAATTCCGTATACGGCATATCTGTGTTTACGTAATCCTCATATATATGGTTCAAGTTTAAATTATCTTGTCTGAAGAATATGATCATGTTCGCATTATCTCGATTTGAATGCTTCGGGACTATATCATAGGATTGTGCTAAATATATACAATTCACATTTCGATGTCTGCACATGCAGTAAAAGGAGGCAATCTTGTCTTGCTTTTCAGTGATGACGTCATCAAATATGATTGAATTTTCTTTAGTTTCTGATGGGTATAAGACGCTTTCACCGTCTTCATTAGTACACACACCTATACCCTCAATGTTTTCAAGCAGCTTAACGAGATATGGATACTTTGGTTGGTATAGCGACTTTGAATAAATGTACAGGTTTTCAAAGCGTAGTCCATTCTCGTGGAATATCATATTGAGTAATACATTTATTTTTCCAGCACTGGAGCTACCTAGAATTAGCGCTCTAACATTGACAGGAAACAGCTTCCCTTGACGATCGCGTCTAAATTCGCTTTCAAAGTCTAGCACCTGAATAGGCAGCGAGCAATCCTGCTTCACCAGCTCCATCGTAGTAACTAAAATAAATCACCCTTAATGCATATATGCTAATGAATGCAAGCAATGAGAATATAAAGAACTATGCAGCAATAAATTCAATTAGTATACCATGAGAGCTAAGGGGGTTAAGGTCGCAAGAGGTTCCGGTTTAATTAACTCTCTCATTAACCTGCTGCCATTTGAAGCACATTTACCTGGTTACAGATACTGTGGACCTGGGACAAAGCTGGAAAAAAATTAAAGATATGAGACCCTGGAATCAACCCATTAGACAAAGCGTGCAAACTTCACGACATTGCCTACGCTCAGCATAAGGACTCTGGTTCGAGAAATATTGCAGACAAAATCTTGGCTGAAAAGGCGTGGAAAAGTGTGCAATCCTCTGATGCAACATTAGGTGAAAAGTTGATAGCGCGACTAGTAAAAACAACTATGAAGGGAAAGGTAGCTGTTGGTGCTGGATCCAAGAAGAAGAAACGAGAGGATTTCTACCGCTCATACCAATTACTGATGCCCTAGGTGCTGCCGCTGGAGGCGCAGCACAAATTGCCTCCGCAGTAAATAAGAAAAAGGCTGCAGATAAACTTGCCGAAATGATGAGACATAACAAAGAAATTGGGTGGAATGCATAAAGTCAAGCATAAGCTTTACCTTGCTAATTTTCAAGTGTAATCTTGGCTTTTAATGCATAAAACAGCTTCGACTTGACTTAAGTCTAGCATTTGCCTTGGAGCCAGCTAGCTGCCTAGCTTTAGCTTGAATTTTCCAGCAATGACTTGACTTTAAATGCAAATCCGATGCATAAAACAAGCGAAAGCTTCACTTCCTCTAGATTAATCTTGACTTTTTTCAAGCTACCTCAGTAGGTGACTTGATTCATACAAGAGAAGTCTTAAGAGTTGTTTTGTCACACAAAATGTCACAGTTCATGAATATCCGTCAAAGAAAAGTGTAAAAAGTTAAATCAACTGTAACTTTAGTATGTATTTGAAAGTACCAAATTAAAAAATGTCGTGTTAGAAGCTCCCTATAACGGAAGAAGCAATAATGCATACTACTCAACAGCGCTATTAAAATGTTTGCCTCTAGTTTTCACCTATTGTTGCGGCATGTAAACATCACACGTTTCAGAAATGCCGCGTGCCACTGACCACCACTTTCGACTATAGTTAGAAAATAATAACTGAAGGCGGCGAACGTTTTAATTACTTTATTATTGTGGCGGACGGTTTAATTAAAGTTTATTATTGTAAGGTATTGCGCAAGATTTCATAATCTAATTATTTAATAGTTTCCTTATTCGAACGGTCTCCCTTCGTTTTAAAAGTACTTTTATATTCATAAATCTACTCTTATTTGCTTAAATAACCGAATTAGGCACTTTTAGGTTCTATCACGAAAAATAGGTATTATTAGGTCCTAACGTAAAATTAGGTCAATTTAGGCTCTATAAAATTGAAGTATATTACTAGTTGGTAACTAAAACATTAATATAAACCGAAGTTTGGAGTGTATGAGGTCAGGAATAAAATAGGCCAGATCCTAAGAATCCGGGGCTTAGTTATTAGTAATGTAACCTTCATTAGATTATTCAGAGGTGATCCTAAAAGTGAAATTACTTCAGTAGCAGAGGGATACAGATGATGTCAATTGTCATTGTTCTTTCAATAATTAACATCTTACGTATAAATGCTGAGATTACTTTTGCTCATAATAACTTCAAATCTCAATGAAAATGAGAAATTTCTTAAGAGAAATTAGTTATAAGCTGGTAAAACTAGTTCCATCAAACAAGAGCTATAGATAGTTACATTTTGGAACTCTTAGAACTAGAGGAGCCACAATAGAAAAGAAAGATTTTCCAATAAAACTTATATAAATGGTAAACTCAACAACGTCCAGTTGTTAACCAGAAATAAACGCAACTAAAATAAGCAATTTTAGTGTTGTTTACAGGAAAGACATGTGTAAACCCGTTTGAAAACTGTCTTGAAGAACCTGATAAAATTCATAATGAACAAAAAAAGAATTTGAAACTGTCCTTTTTTGCCAAAGTAGTATCATATTGTTACGTACTTTATCATTCGCTGTAATTTTCCGATATATTTATAATTTATAGCAGTTACGTATAACATATATTACATTACAGAATACATTTTAAATTGCATTTGATACTACAAACCAAAGCAAGAAAAATTACCCAGAAACTTCTAAATAATTGGCTCCTGAGATCGACTTGCATTCTTACCTGAAATCCTACCAATGGTTGGATTGCTTTCGCCATCAAGCAGCTGCAGAAATTCTTCTTCCCACCTTTTTAACCTTATTTTCTGATTTCCCGTGGCCTTACGGTCAGTTTTTCTTTTTAATTCAGTCTTCATATTCTGAATCTTTTTCTGCACCTGCTCAGGAGTGAATTTTCTGCCTAAAATTTCTTCCAGTTTGATGCAGGTGGTTTGCAAAGCGTTCACTTTCTCTTCTTTGATGCTCGGGATTTGCGATTTATTCAACAGTATTGGAAACTGCTTAAGAATTGCTAGAAAGGTATTCTGAATATTCACTTCGTCTGCCATTACGCATATAACTTCGATATAGGTTAGGTACCGTATTCGCAAAACACTTCTGTACTCGCCACATGAGACAACAGTTATGAGCCGCATTTGGCAGATGACAGCTGCGCGCGCAACGTATTTCAAGCGTTTGCTGGAAAAACGTCTAGCGAAAGCTTGCTAGATTAAGATTCTTTTTATGCACGAGTTGAACAAGCCAAAGCTTAATCTTGTAGATTAATCTTAAAGCTTTCGCTTTAACTTAAAGACTAATCTTCAAGACAAAGCTTGGATTTTATGCATTCCACCTATTGAAGCAGTAGGGAAAGGCCTACGAGCGAAGAAGGTGAGGAACACCGAAAGGAAAAGGAGACGGAGCAAGAAAGGGAATTCAAAAAACTTCGGCAGAGGGCTATACTTGTCCCGGAAAAAGCAGAATAACATAGATCTCAAATTGTATGCCCGGGGTGTAAAGATTCCTCATTTTCGAGGTGTACACATGATCGATCAGCTACCCTCATTTTATTTCGATAGCTTTGGAAACTTGAAGCCTCCAAAAGAGATAGAAAGGTACCTCAGAGGCGTTAAGGTTCTGTATAACACTTAAGAGGTTTCAGAGCTTCAGCTCAGTCATCTGCGGGCACTTGTGCTTGCAATTTCTATCCCAATGAGTTACACTATTGCTGTCAGTGGCAACGAGTCTGTTCTTACTACATACCTGAATCCCCCTCTTCAGATAGATCCAAAGGGTCATTATGAGGTTGCTCTATTGAATATTGAAAGCTCCTATTCCATTCCTATCGTTGATCGGAGTAATAATCAATTTCATTACATACACAATGATGAAATTAAGATCATTGATATACTTTATGAAGCTTATGAGTTTACTGATATTAATGAATACATCAGAGATAAGCTAGGGGTGGATGAGAATGTCTTCTTTATTAGACCTAATAAAACAATGAAGGCTGAAATTAAATGTCCTTTCACTGTTGATTTTTCCAATGATCATTCTATAGGATCGCTCTTGGGCTTCAGCGGGAAAGTTATCCCAACTAATCAGCTGGCTGAATCTGATTTCCTGGTGAATGTATTTAAGGTGAGCATCACACGAATCCAGTGCAGTATTGCAACAGGCTCTTTCAACAACGGTAAAAGTGGACACTAGATCTACGAGTTTTTCCCATCTGTTGAGCCTGGATATCATATTTCTCAATAGCCGTCAAATCCAATTTACCTTCCAATCATAAACACCAATGCCATAGAGCAAATCAGTCTTCGTGTAGTAGACCAGAACGGTAATATCATTGAATTTAGCAACGAAGATATAAGTATAAGGCTTCACATCCGTTGCAATGGCAATAGATGTTAGAAGTCAGCGACGTTCGAGGATATAAAACTGGAGTAATTCGACGTACGCGTCATACTGTGCCCTTGACACCCAGCGGGTTAACATCACGCAATCGTAAGTTCCTCCACGTATTGGGCTTCAGAATCATATAATCATGGACATTTTCAATGTTATCGAGACACCGAGATTCGACAAGATAACTAGAGGAACATGTGTTTTTACCGTATAGTACATCAGCATTGGACGTTAATGAGACTAGAATCCCTTGTCAGGCTGATGATTTATATTCATTGCCTAATCGAAGTTATATATACATCGAGGGGAGTATTACTAAACCTAATGGAGTAGCTACTACTGCAAAACTTACCAATAACGCTACTGCATTCATGTTTGATGAGATTCGCCTGGATGTGAACGGCTCAACTATTGATCGAATCAGAAACCCAGGGATCGCATCAACTTCGCGCAACTATGCTGCTCTCAACCCCATGGAATCTGATCGTCTGCTGAATGCCGGATGGTGCCATCCTGGAGAAGACATGGAATTGGTGCATGGAGCAAATGGAGCCTTCAACGCTATAGTACCGCTTTCGATACTACTGGGATTTGCTGACGACCACAAGGAACTCATACTCAATAGCAAGTTAGAGTTGGCGCTGATTCTATCCAAGGACTCTAAAAACTGTATTATAGCACCTCAAGGTAAAGAGAATGCAAGGGTGGAGAATGTCTGTGATTCGACTTTCTGATGCTTAAAAGGTTGAAGTTCTCAAGATTGTCAAGTCGGACAAGGCGCTGTATCTACCATTTAGGACCATGGATCTGCATACTCAGCCTGCTGTGCCGCAAGCCAAATCATTCACCTGGAATGTTGCCACCACATCAAAAATGGAGAAGCCGAGATTTGTCATTTTGGGTGCTCAGACTTTAAGACCGAGTAGTGCATATAAGACTCTTCCCTTTTTGATCATTGGAACGTAACTAATTTGAGACTTTATCTTAATCGTGAATGTTATCCCTATCATGACATGAATTTGGACTTTGGAAACTCGAGATTTACATCATTGTATGACATGTACTCAAAGTTTCAAAACTCTTATTATGAAAAAGAGAATTATCCTTTATTGAAGAGAAAAGATTTTCTTAAATTTGCTCCTATATTTGTTATAGATTGCTCGCATCAACCAGAGGAAGTTGTAAATGGTGCTGTCCACATTAGACTAGAAATTCAAGCTAGTGCAAACATTCCTGCACAGACCTCATTGTAATGTTTAATAATTCATGATAAAGTATTTACATACAATCCTCTGACTCATGTGATGCAGCTTATATTTTAAACTAATCATTGTAAGGATTTATTTTTTTATTAGGAATGTAGGGATGTTTTAATGAATAAAAACATGATGTAAAAGCATACCTTCATTCTTTTTTATTATTATTTATCATGCATTTCAATCACTTTCCTCCTCCAACTCCTCGTTGCAGCATAGGGCATTACACTTGTAACAGTTAGGTTACCTAAATGGTAATCTATAAACGATTCAAGTTTTTAGCCCGCAAATTTCATCGCTATTTAAAAGTATTTCACAATCATTTAAATTAGTGTTCAAAAATTTTATTTCGGACTCTTGGATATAAGCAAAATATTATAAGAGAAAACAATATTTTCACAATATTCCACTCGCGGGCACTTTCTCGATTGAAGCAATGCTTTGAATGTAGGAAGACACTCTCTAATTTTCTCCCAATCTTCAATTGTCATGTATGCAAATTTATCTGTGCTTTTCACTATAACCACTGGAAGATCATAGAAGAATCCTATCGTAACGCCGTGTCTTCTAGAGATGTAGACGTCTCGGCACCACTTCTTACCGACATATTTCTTGGGGTCTCGAAGTTGCTTATTCTATCCTCCAATAGCGTCAGCCTCCTTTGCAGGTCTGCAAAGCAGTTCCTCCTCTTCTTCCCCATATTGCCCGTCTGAAACATAAACCAATAAAATTTTTAAAAACGTGCTTTGCAAGTGCAGGTAGCCTGTAAAGAATTGCATTTTGTTAGGTCACAGGGAAATGAAACAATGATTTTTTCTAGATATGAAAATATTCACGTCAATGTTTTCCTGAGTTCTGGCGGCTTGCCAGGGGAAGGTTCGGAGGTCGTCGGTATTAGATCCCCAGCCGCCTGTGACTTGGACTCCTCCTGTTCCTCATCTATGTGATTAGCTCACTGCGCTGCAATGGGATATTCAACTATATCTTCTGGTTTTTTATCATCCGAATCTATCTCGGTTTTAGATGCAGGTGTCATTTGAATTCTGCAGACATAATAATTTCCAGTGTTAGTTACATACAGCTGCCTTTGTACTATAATACTATGTATCGAAATAGCAATGCATGTTAGTACCGTCTACGCTATTAATTTTTTTTACACTAATGATCTCTGAAGTTACTTATATGACGATAGAAATGTACAATAATGATACATATTTTAAACAGCTACTTACTTTAAATTTCTCTGCCTGAAGAGGAATACACTGCAGCTCTCATTGCATGGAAAGTATGATGCCATCTGGTCGTGTACCTCTGGTTTTGCACACAGTACAGAGTGAGTACACCCACTGCAGTACTCTGAATGCCAGAGAGAGCTGTGACTTGAAATGATACTGGCCATCTCACCGTCACTTTCGGGATCAGTCTCCCTGGAAAGAGAGAAATATAAAACAATGGTCCATTTTATTTTCACTGTTCTTTAGAGAACAATTGCACACTTTTTTAGAGATGCATTCAAGGATAAATATCTGTACTTACATCATGTTTCTTTTGTAGACAGGGCAGTTATCCGTGCATATGCCTCGAGAAGTCATCTGGTCATGACAGGAAGGCATGTTACACACTATAGAATACATGATAACATTGCACACTCTAATAATATGTATAATGGTATGACTCTTCTCCACATACACTCAAAAAATCGTCCATTGTATTATCGTCTCGAATACACATCGAATAATATTCAGAACAGTGCGAAAAGGGCTCATTATATACAGGGGATAGAAAAAAGCTGTTCTATCACGTGTAATGACGTGCAGAGGATCGGTTGGGGGAAAACGCTCTGTAGAGGGCAAGGAGGAATGTGTTTCTCTATGCAGGAGAATTGAGAAGAGCTTGGAGGATTCAGTGAGGGGTGGTGGGGGAATGATAACTTCTATTATAGAGAGGAATACACATAAGGTTTTTGATATCTCTGTTTGAAAGACAATTGGTGCAAAAACAGGGAGTCAGAATAGATTGTACATGCATATCTATGCTCGGTGATTCTCATAGGTCTTCGTGCAGATTCGTATGTTTGGAGGAGGTGTAAGTATGTTATGTGTGTGTATGCGTGCACTGGTGTATGTGTCTGTTTGTGTAAGTGTGTAAGTGTACTGGTGTATGTGTATCTGTGTGCGTGTAATTGCATGTGTGCGTATGTGTGTGTGTGTGTGTGTGCGCGTGCAATTGTACTGGTTTGTGTGCGTGTGTATGTGTGTGTAAGTGCACTGGTATATGCAAGTGTAAGGACTATGCTTATTAGTGAAAATATGTACGTGTAATGGCTCGGCATGTGCTCGTGTATATATGAATGCTTGGATGTATGCATGTCAAGAAGAGATGAAAGAAAAAGAAAGGCATCGGGATATCTAAGTATACACCGGGGTTTAATATAAATAATTATATTTCTTAAATACATTTTTAATCTGGCCGCTCATACTCCCACAGTTTAATATTTATTAAGCATTAGAGTTTCGCAGGGTAAGATTCGAACTACGATCTCTGGGTACCTAAGAATACAGTGTATTAAAACATCGTAGTGATATACGAAAATTAAATTGTATTTGTTAAATGCATTTAATCTCCGCATGCATGCTTCCATAATTTAATATTTATTAAGCATTAAATGTTTCGCAGGGTAAGATTCGAACTCGGACCTCTGGATACGCGTGAACGCCTTTCATTAATCGGGTAATGATATAATAACGTTTGACCCTATGAAAGTATAATTTTTTTCATTAGCAATTAAAAACATTAAACTTTTGCCTGCAGTAGGATTCGAGCATAGATCTAAGGATGCCTAGGTATACACAGAGGTTTAATACATGTAATGATATATGTTGAACACGTTTTTTGATATCACTGTTTGAAAAAGAATCAGCTGCAGAAACAGAACATGATAACTATGCTCGGTGATTCTCGCTGGTTATTGTGCAGATTCGTGTGCTTTGTAGATGTGTCAGACTTGTCACTAACGTGTATATCCATCTTCAAGTATACCCGTAGGTCTTCGTGAAGACCCTGCTGCTCTCTGAGAGCAATACCCTCAGGCAAAGTCGACGCCATGATGGCGGTGTCAAGCGGTGAATTTATAACATAGCAAGTAGATGAAATTTGCCTCGGAGGAAACGGGACTCTCTCTCTCTCTCTCTCTCTCTTCCCACAGTCAAACAAAGACAAGGCCAAGAATATGGAGAGGGGGTTACTGCAGGTGTGGTCTTCCTAAAGTGCACGTGTGAGGGACAATGGAATGGAGGACAATAGAAGCTGCTCCCTTTGTTGTTCAATATTTTGTTAACTGGGTCCAGCCTGTTCTATTGTTATTTTGCACGTGGTCGTCAAACAATGCGACTGGGAGGTTGACTGTTGCAGGTGGCATTTTTAAAAGTGCACATATGCAGGGAATTCAATAGAGCTGAGACAATAGCGTCTCATCTTTTGTTTACGAGGCTCCAGCCTTCTCTATTGCTACAAGCGTAATTTATTATCCCTTTTGTTCATTTTGACAGGTGAAGGACAACCTTTGTTCTTTTGCACATGTTCGTCAAACAATGCGATTGGGAAGTGGGTTGTTGCAGGTGCAGAAGTGCACGTTTGCGGATATAGAATGGGGGACTATAACATCTGCTCCTTTGTTATAAAGCAAATGTTATTATCACCATTGTTCCTTTTGATAGGTGATGGATATCCTTAATTGCTTACCTGTCAATCTTTCCATTATACTCAACAAAATGCATGACCGCAGCTGCAACCAAAAGGTACCAGGGGTGGGGGAGACCTAACTAGCATATAAACACACATTCCTGCATATTATGTGTGCTTGAAACCCTATTTTCCCCGTATTATCATTAGAACAGAGCAATGGAGAAGCAACTTATTCAAACCAAATGTCACAAAATGAATAAAGGAATAGCATATAGCAAAATGTTTGAAGACAGATCACAATTTTAGTCATTAGGGGAATATGTATACAAAGTTAAAAATAACAGGACATGGTCAATTGATAAGCACTCGTAGATTGTAAGAATTATACACCCTATTAATTATTATTCAGCAATTATGACTAGGTAAAGATCAAGTGTTGGTTCCAAGCCATAACCTAAATTTATAGCTTGGCGCAAATATATACATATAGCGTCTTCAGATTTATTCGGCCATTGCTGTCAGTCAGTTTTCTGAACACGGCATCAATAATGTGAAGCAAGCTTATCAACGGTGCCACTGACAGAAGACTAGCAAACGGAAACAGAAGGGGTGGATGTCAGCAGTTTCTAGGTCACCTTAGTGAAATGTGACTTGTATTGTACCTTTCGAGTATTTACATTTGGAACTTCTTTTGCTTGCATCTCGTAAATTTGTAATCTCAGCGTGTATGCTGATAGTTAAGTCAAATAATTGGATGGTTTTTGTAGCATAGTGTCTCAGCTTTAATGGCACAACTATAACTTTCTAAATAAAAAAACAACACAACTAATTTAAAATATTTTAATTATCTTTAAATATGTTACTTGTTCGTCCATTCTTTGTTAATAAAAACTTTTTTTTTGTTTTTATCATGTTTTGTCTCAGGACTTGATGAAATTCTGAGCAAGAACGGATAAAATCATTCACACAGCGGCCAATATTGCAACGATAGTTCAGAAGCGGCAATCGATCATGCAAATTCTGTGATGGTGGTGACTTGGATCTCACGTGCAAAGAACACAAAACAATACCCTAGTGAAAAACGTTCTGCACCACCGTAGTACATCAACCTGTTTACAAAGTGGTAAACGCATGTGCTATGAGATTCAACACACACACGCAGTGCTTTTCTCTCACATTGTGGCCAGTGCATGGCTGATGGCATGCTGACTAACACAGCTCGGATTCCCGCCGAAACAGTTATAATATCCTGGCAGCCGCCTCACATCCTTGCAGTTAGTTATAATTACTATGAAAATAAGCACATACCTTATTATAAGAGATGTTGGGAATTTGTCCTTTTCTATCCAAACATTTCTGGCATCTTCTAAGGAAATTTTCATTCACACTCTGAGAGTTCAATATCCAAAATTGAGTGCATTTGTTGCCTGGTGTATTTTTTTCAGTTTTTCCGAAGTATGGGGGTTTGTAGCACACACTTTATTTTTCACATGATCATCATAGTGGTTAGACTTCTTAAATTGGATTTTGCGAAATGTCAATTATAAAGTACCTGATCCATGTTTAATATTCTTCTCTGGTGAAGCATGGTTCCATTTACAAGGCTATCTTTTGTCACGTAATAACATATTGAAACAGAGAAACCCAACCTTACAAACAAGATTCTCTTTCACGATACAGACATTGCTGTGTGTGGTCTGCAGTAAATGTACAAAGAATTACAGCATCAATATTTTTAATAAACAAATGCAGAGATACAGGTATGACTATCATTTTCTGAACAGCTGACTGACATTGAATGTCAGGCTAAAGTTTTCCGAGACTCTGCTACCGCGCTTACAGGGATGAGTCATTAAATTTAATTCCGGAAACTTTTGATGATAGGGTAATTAGTAAAGGGTTATGGCCCTCATGATCCCACGACTTAACTGTGTGCGATTTTTATCTATGGGGAACTTAAAAAATAAAGCGCATTCAACACATCCCTATACTTTGGAAGAACTAAAATAAAACAGGTGAGAAATTCGCCCAATTTCAAATATTGAACTCTCGACTGTGAATGAAAATTAATAGGGAAGATGC
This sequence comes from Deroplatys truncata, assembly GCA_030765065.1. Taxonomy (NCBI): domain Eukaryota; kingdom Metazoa; phylum Arthropoda; class Insecta; order Mantodea; family Mantidae; genus Deroplatys; species Deroplatys truncata. Next base: position 400,499,457 of record CM060990.1, on the reverse strand, counting down.
CAGAAATGTTTGGATAAAAAAGATAACATTTCCAGCATCTCTTATAAGCTACGTGCTTATTATCATTGTAATATTAACTCTGAGGAGGTTGTTAGGATATTATAACTGTTTCAGGGGGAGTCTGAGCTGCGGTGGCTAGCATGCGAGCAACCATGTGTTGGCCACAATGTGAGAGAAAAGCAAAAGTCAACTTTAACTATGACTTCACTTAGTTCGCGCTGTAACTTCACTAATGTGAACTAGTTCAACTTTCCACTGCCACTTCACTTGTCTCCATAACACAGCAGCATAATGAAATACACACGGCGTAGCATCTTCTTCGGTTCAGTTCACTCAGTCGGGAGTCGAACACAAGACACCTCTAATCTCTTGCAGTAACAGCACTCACTGCATGTCACAGCAGTCGTCACAAACTCGCTTGGAGAGCAGCACTTTTTAGCGCACTAGAATCACTAATTTGCTTACCCAGTCACACTCTGAATCACGAGAACACTAGTTTATATAGCCTTTGGTAATTTCCACATCACATTCTAGAAAGGGAAAGGGAAATTTTCATAAGACTCTGGTTATCTGTTGATAAAGTTTATTATGTTCACGCTGGGCAAGAGTGCTTCTGGGCCTACTTATCACGTTTAACCCTCCAACTGCCCCGCGCTTACCTCCCAATAACCTTGGGCCATAGGTGTCACAATAAATAAATAAACAAATATACACCTAAATACGAGGGCTGATCAACAAAGACAAACTGATTTTTTTGCTGTAGCTTCCGTGATAGTTTCGTATCTGTAACATAAATATTTGAAAAGAGCGGGTTTTTATGTATAATGTTGGTAGGCGGCAGCACTCTCGTATTGGCAGGTTGGTAGTAATGCTCCGTTTTGTAGATCCTACGTGCATTTCGCATACCAGACAATGGAGGTGACGCGAGAGGAGCAGTACAGCGCAATCAAATTCTGTTTTCGTTTAAACCATACAGCCACCGAAACTTATGAAAAGCTGAAGTAAGCGTACAGTGAAGATGCACTACCTCGTGCAACAGTGTTTAGGTGGTTCAAGGACTTCAAAGAAGGCCGACTTGTCAGTGTTAAGCAAGGTGGGCCTGGCGAGTAGTAATAGTCCCGGATGAGCCAATTGTTTTAACGATAATCCTGCCGCTAGGGGCGCTCGTGTCGCTAGTGTCGCTGCGTGCGACGGCGGCGGCGGTAAGTTTGAAAAGCGCCCTGAACGGTAGGATTATCGTTAAATCGATTGGCTCATCCGGGACGAGTTGAAAGAATTGAGGAAGTGACGTGGAGTGTTTTGATTGGTTCGTTAATTCGGGTGGAAGATGAAGGAAGGAAGATGGAAGAGTATGGAGGTCGCGTGATGGAGAGGAGCTGGGTGGCGAGGTGTTGTATGTGCGGAGGTCGGTACTGAAAGAGGGAAAAGATGGGGAGCGAGGGATAAAAAGTGTAACAGAAAGTGACGTGTGAAGTTGTGATTGGTGGGAATAAGAAGTGATGTTATTGGTGGAAAGGAACAAATGAGAGTTGTTGATTGGTAAGAATAAGAGAGATTATGATTGGTGGAAAGAAAAAGGTGTGGGAGTGGGGTATGTTGGAGGTGATAGGAAAGGTAAGTTTTGCTAGCAGCAAGATTTGCAAAAGCCTGTCGTGAACTGATCAGCAATTTTTGAACGTTGGATGGTAGTTTTCTTGAGTGGATAGAGAGATGGGACGATATGAGATGCGGTGGCGAAAATGGGAACTAAACAAGGTGGTTGAGACAAGAGGTTTAAGGACGAGGAAATTTGGAGGTTAGTGGTGAACATGGCGGTCGCAAGAGGTGGGGGTAAGGAGACGCGGTGGTGAGAATGGGAACTAAAAGAAGATGGCGGTAGCAAGAGTTTAGAAGAGTAGATTTTGAGGTTAAAATAGTGGGAACTAAAAATGGCGGAGGGTCTGCGACAAGGAGATGCGGTGAGAACTAAACAAGATGGCGGACGCAAGAGGTGTGTAAGGAGGTATGAGGTTACAGTACCAAAACACGAAAGGATATATTCCTACGCCAAGCAGGTCCGAAAAATAATTATGCGTGTGGTACTTACCTGTTACCGGTGAGGATGCGTCACCAAAAGCGCGGCACGCGACGCGAAAAAATAAAAGCAAACTGTTTTTGAAAATGCTTAACCAGCTATAAGATCAACCAACATCACTACGCACTGATATACCTAGGTTTATAAAGCGGTACAGACACCCTTTGCAGAGGCGTAATTTAACTATACCAAAACCCTGGTACTGGACCATCGTGATGGTCGCATAGTCCCGGATGAGCCAATTGTTTTAACGATAATCCTGCCGCTAGTGCCGCTGCGTGCGACGGCGGCGGCGGTAAGTTTGAAAAGCGCCCTGAGCGGTAGGATTATCGTTAAACCGATTGGCTCATCCGGGACGAGTTGAAAGAATTGAGGAAGTGACGTGGAGTGTTTTGATTGGTTCGTTAATTCGGGTGGAAGATGAAGGAAGGAAGATGGAAGAGTATGGAGGTCGCGTGATGGAGAGGAGCTGGGTGGCGAGGTGTTGTCTGTGCGGAGGTCGGTACTGAAAGAGGGAAAAGATGGGGAGCGAGGGATAAAGTGTAACAGAAAGTGACGTGTGAAGTTGTGATTGGTGGGAATAAGAAGTGGTGTTATTGGTGGAAAGGAACAAATGAGAGTTGTTGATTGGTAAGAATAAGAGAGATTATGATTGGTGGAAAGAAAAAGGTGTGGGAGTGGGGTATGTTGGAGGTGATGGGAAAGGAAAGTTTTGCTAGCAGCAAGATTTGCAAAAGCCTGTCGTGAACTGATCAGCAATTTTTTGAACGTTGGATGGTAGTTTTCTTGAGTGGATAGAGAGATGGGGCAATATGAGATGCGGTGGCGAAAATGGGAACTAAAAAGGGTGGTTGAGACGAGGTTTAAGGACGAGGAAATTTGGAGGTTAGTGGTGAACATGGCGGTCGCAAGAGGTGGGGGTAAGGAGACGCGGTGGTAAGAATGGGAACTAAAAGAAGATGGCGGTAGCAAGAGTTTAGAAGAGTAGATTTTGAGGTTAAAATAGTGGGAACTAAAAATGGCGGAGGGTCTGCGACAAGGAGATGCGGTGAGAACTAAACAAGATGGCGGACGCAAGAGGTGTGTAAGGAGGTATGAGGTTACAGTACCAAAACACGAAAGGATATATTCCTACGCCAAGCAGGTCCGAAAAATAATTATGCGTGTGGTACTTACCTGTTACCGGTGTGGATGCGTCACCAAAAGCGCGGCACGCGACGCGAAAAAATAAAAGCAAACTGTTTTTGAAAATGCCTAACCAGCTTTAAGATCAACCAACATCACTACGCACTGATATACCTAGGTTTTTAAAGCGGTACAGACACCCTTTGCAGAGGCGTAATTTAACTATACCAAAAACCTGGTACTGGACCATCGTGATGGTCGCTAGCGTACGTAGGAGCAGGGTTCTCATAGCCGGTCGAAAGCGGTCAAAAACGTGTACGACGTAGGTGTTCGCAGTAGCTGCTGCCGAGTCAACCGTCGAGGTGCGAATGAACGAGATCTGTTCTTGCCGGCAATCTGGTTGGGAGATGAGAGGCGCGGTGGTAAAAATGGGAACTAAATAGGATGGCGGAGGCATGAAGTTGAGGTTAAGGAGCGGTGAGGTGTTGTCTGTGCGGAGGTTGGGGGGATGAAAGAGGGGGAAAGATGGCGAACGAGGGATAAAAAGTATAACAGAAAGCGACGTGTGAAGTTGTGATTGGTGGGAATAAGAAGTGATGTTATTGGTGGAAAGGAACAAATGAAAGTTGTTGATTGGTGAGAATAAGAGAGATTATGATTGGTGGAAAGTAAAAAGGTGTGGGAGTGGGGTATGTTGGAGGTGATGGAAAAGGTAAGTTTTGCTACCAACAACATTTACAAAAGCCTATCCAGAACTCATCAGCAATTTTAAATAACTAGTGTTTCGGGGTTTTCTCTGGTTGGTAGACGAATGCAAGCTGTTTCTGCCATACTTATATTATTCGTCTTTTCCTTTTTTTTTCGTTTTTTTTTTAAAATAACTAGTTTTTTAGGGGGTTTTCTGCGGATGGTAAACGAATGCAAGCTCTTTCTGCTTTTTCATAGGTTTTCCCTGGTTGGTAGGCGTTTTCTGTACTGGTTGACGAAGGCGTTTCTAATTTTCGAGGTTTTCTCAGGTTTTTTAGCGGTTGTCCCTGCCCGGTAGGCAAATTATGAAGTTTTACCTTGTCGGCGCACGGATACTAGGCACATACTCGCGCGCACACACACACACACACAAACGTTGCAGTTGCCATACTTATATTATTCGTCTTTTCCTTTTTTTTCTTTTGGGAGTTTTCTGCGGTTGGTAAACGAATGCAAAGTCTTTCTGCTTTTTCATAGGTTTTCCCTGGTTGGTAGGCGTTTTCTGTAGTGGTTGACGAAGCCCGTTCTAATTTTCGAGGTTTTCTCAGGTTTTTTAGTGGTTGTCCCTGTCCGGTAGGCAAATGATAAAGTTTTTCTATAATGTCGTCGTTTTGGCTTGTGGCGCACGGATACTAGGCACGTACTCGCGCGCACACACACACACAGACAGGCACACAGACACACACACGGACATGTTTCCAAAAATGTTTTTTTTTTTGGATTCAGGAGGTCTCAAAACGTGTATTTCCGCTGAAATCCCGGTATCGAATTTTTGGGTGGAATGCAATACTTCCCCTACTTACTATACGTAGTAGAGAAAGTAAAAAAGTATAAGTATTGGAAAATTTTAGGAAATAACAAGCAATATCTCGAAAACGGTTCACTCAACAAAAGAAATGTATATGGCATAAGTTGTGTATTTTAACGCGATCTACATTTTTTGTGTAGTAAAATTTTGTGTATCTCTTATGGTTTACCAGTTATGCAAAAGGCGTTCACAATGAAGAATACTTTTGGAGACATTCCCAGAAAATTTGAGATATACATTTCATTTCTCATGACATTATCTTAAACATATGATATTTTCATCAAAATCGTTATAGCCGTTTTTGAGAAAATTAAAAAAAAGTGTATTATCTTGTTTTCATGGGTTTTCCAGATCGGTAAGCGTTAGAATACTCTTAGAGCTTTTTTTTGATTCAGGAGGTCTCAAAACGTGCATTTCCGGTGAAATCTCGGTATCGAATTTTTGGGTGGAATGCAATACTTCCCCTACTTACTATACGTAGTAGAGAAAGTAAAAAAGTATAAGTATTGGAAAATTTAAGGAAATAACAAGCAATATCTCGAAAGCAGGTCACTCAACAAAAGAAATGTATATGGCATAAGTTGTGTATTTTAAGGCGATCTACATTTTTTGTGTAGTAAAATTTTGTCTAGCTCTTATGGTTTACCAGTTATGCTAAAGGCGTTCACAATGAAGAATACTTTTGGAGACATTCCCAGAAAATTTGAGATATACATTTCATTTCTCATGACATTATCTTAAACATATGATATTTTCATCAAAATCGTTATAGCCATTTTTGAGAAAATTAAAAAAAGTGTACTATCTTGTTTTCATGGGTTTTCCAGATCGGTAAGCGTTAGAATACTCTTAGAGCTTTTTTCAGGTTTTTCGCGGTTGTCCCTGTCCGGTAGGCAAATGATAAAGTTTTTCTATAATGTCGTCGTTTTGGCTTGTGGCGCACGGATACTAGGCACGTACTCGCGCGCGCGCACACACACACACATTTAATAGTAGCGTGTAGCAAACTGTTTTTGAAAAATGCTTAACCAGCTTTAAGATCAACCAACATCACTACGCACTGATATACCTAGGTTTTTTTAAAGCGGTACAGACGCCCTTTGCACAGACGTAATTTAACTATACCAAAAACCTGGTCGCTAGCGTACGTAGGAGCAGGGTTCTCATTGCCGGTCGAAAGCGGCAAAAAAAGTGTACTATCTTGTTTTCATGGGTTTTCCAGATCGGTAAGCGTTAGAATACTCTTAGAGCTTTTTTCTTTCAGGTTTTTCGCGGTTGTCCCTGTCCGGTAGGCAAATGATAAAGTTTTTCTATAATGTCGTCGTTTTGGCTTGTGGCGCACGGATACTAGGCACGTACTCGCGCACACACACACACTAAAATAGTAGTGTATAAAAAAAATTTAACAAACCGTAGATTTTCAAGAAAATTCCCACACCGCAAACCACCCGTTTAGCGGGAGAAAGTTCGTTATTTTTATTGTCTTAAAAATGGCTCTAACCCCTTTTGATTACGGTACGATATGTTTAAGATATCTGCATGACAAATAAAATGTATAACTTCAATTTTCTGGGAATAGCTGTGAAGTAGTCTCAATGTGAATGTCTTTTGTACAACTGTTAAATCGTAGGAAACGAAGCCTTACTGTACAAGAACGTTAAAGCACACAATTTATGTGTATTATTATTATTATTATTATTATTATTATTACTACTACTACTTTGTGGCGTTGTCTATTTACAAAGTTTCCATGTTGATTTTAATGTTTAAAAGCTTTAGACCTTTCTCACTAAAACTCGTCATTCTTTTAACTTTTCTTTTTTCATTTTCATACAAAGAGAACGGAACTTCACAAGTGAAACAGTACTGTGATAACGATACCAACAAACTAATTATTATTCACCCACTGAAACACATAAAAAACAATAAGTAATAATCACAGACCCAGTTTGTGGGTATTTAAATGAAACATCATGCACAATATCAGCCAATTATGTAATAAGTTGAAATGTGCAAATCTATAGATGTATTTCTGGCGAAATCCTGGTATGGAATTTTTGAGTGCAATGCAATTTCTCCTGTATCTGCTATGTACGTGGTAGAGAAAGTAAAAATAGTTACAGTGACTATACAGATGTAACAATAGAGAAACCCACTTGAAGAAAAAACGGAATAAAAATAACAAGGCGTCAGACTCAACCTTCGCGCCATTCTCCGAATATCTGAGAATATTCTTAATATGAGACAAGCATTTTACCTTAAGCAAGTAGTTTTAATCTTACTTTTATGAAAATCAGAGTTTTCTCTATATCGTTTATTTGTGACAACAATGCTAAGTTTCGAGCTAGCTATACTCACTTTTCTTGCAACTATATACGTTTAAACTAATATTAACAAATTTCTCGTAATCCCAGAATTTATTAATCATAGCTGTAATATTTTTCACAACTGCATGTAATAATATTGATTTAGGGGCTTTCTCTACCACGTAAAATAGTAGGTAGAGGAGGTATGCATTGCATCTAAATATTCAATATTGAGATTTCACCGGAAAACTAAATACTTGTTTTGAGGTCCCCTGAATAAAAAACATTTTTAGAAAATTCTGTGTTTATGTGTCAGAGCAGCATAACTCAAAAATGAAAAGTCGGATAAATACTAAAACTTGGTATTTAGGTTGAGTACCTTCCAAAGTTACGACACAGAGATTTTCAAGAAAGTCCCTCCACCCAAAACTACCCTTTACATGAACTATTTTCCGAAATGTTTTATTTTCTAAAACTGTCTCTGACGATTTTAATTACACCATATATTAAAGACATTTATATGAAAAAATAAAATGTATATCTTGAATTTTGTGGAAATAGCCTGTGAAGTCCTCTTGATTCGGAAGAAATTTTCTATGATCTTGTATAACTGCTAAGGTTTGAGAAAAAACATACAATACAAAAAATTTAGATCTCTTTAAAAAAACAAGTTGTAAAAAAAAACGCGGTCATCCTGTCACGATCCGCCACTGCGCGACCGCTACCATAGGCAATAAGGCTGCATAAACGCTGACGAACATCCTTTCTCACGCTCGATTTACACTTACATCAGCACACGTTCTTTGCGCAGTGCTGTGCGTGGGAAATGACAAGCGAGCAGCGTTTTAACGTTTGCACACCCGCATCAGTGCAATATTTAAAACTACGAGTGCCGTGTGTAGTGTTTTTGTGTTGTGCAGTGCATACGTGTTATGTAAAATGTGAGAATTAAATAGAAGCAGCAGATACTTCCTTTCTAAGGAGTAACACCAACTGTTGAATAAAAATTCTCAAGTGTTACGTTCGTACGACCTCTACCCTCTATCTCTTATAGGTGAGTACGAAAGTTTATTTTCATATCCACTTAATTTTAATCCGGATAAACTTTTCGGGAAATGGTTGCATTGCACATCCGTTTTACATCCGAAGGGACGCTATACACTGGCCTTAAAATTCTAAATTCTTTCCATCAACATGGCGAGCAAGAACTGAAAAGCGACATGCCTTTAAAAAAGAATGGCTAAGCATTGTACAATTCGAACCATTTATAACAGATATCTCGGAAATGGTTGACGTCACAAAAAGGTTATTTCAAATAAATTGTGTGTGTTTTTTAAAGAGATCTAAATTTTTTGTATTGTATGTTTTTTCTCAAACCTTAGCAGTTATACAAGCTCATAGAAAATTTCTTCCGAATCAAGAGGACTTCACAGGCTATTTCCACAAAATTCAAGATATACATTTTATTTTTTCATATAAATGTCTTTAATATATGGTGTTGTAATTAAAATCGTCAGAGACAGTTTTAGAAAATAAAACATTTCGGAAAATAGTTCATGTAAAGGGTAGTTTTGGGTGGAGGGACTTTCTTGAAAATCTCTGTGTCGTAACTTTGGAAGGTACTCAACCTAAATACCAAGTTTTAGTATTTATCCGACTTTTCATTTTTGAGTTATGCTGCTCTGACACATACACACAGAATTTTCTAAAAATGTTTTTTATTCAGGGGACCTCAAAACAAGTATTTAGTTTTCCGGTGAAATCTCAATATTGAATATTTGGATGCAATGCATACCTCCTCTACCTACTATTTTACGTGGTAGAGAAAGCCCCTAAATCAATATTATTACATGCAGTTGTGAAAAATATTACAGCTATGATTAATAAATTCTGGGATTACGAGAAATTTGTTAATATTAGTTTAAACGTATATAGTTGCAAGAAAAGTGAGTATAGCTAGCTCGAAACTTAGCGTTGTTGTCACAAATAAACGATATAGAGAAAACTCTGATTTTCATAAAAGTAAGATTAAAACTACTTGCTTAAGGTAAAATGCTTGTCTCATATTAAGAATATTCTCAGATATTCGGAGAATGGCGCGAAAGTTGAGTCTGACGCCTTGTTACTTTTATTCCGTTTTTTCTTCAAGTGGGTTTCTCTATTGTTACATCTGTATAGTCACTGTAACTATTTTTACTTTCTCTACCACGTACATAGCAGATACAGGAGAAATTGCATTGCACTCAAAAATTCCATACCGGGATTTCGCCAGAACTACATCTATAGATTTGCACATTTCAACTTATTACATAATTGGCTTATATTGTGCATGATGTTTCACTTAAATACCCACAAACTGGGTCTGTGATTATTACGTATTGTTTTTTATGTGTTTCAGTGGGTGAATAATAATTAGTTTGTTGGTATCGTTATCACAGTACTGTTTCACTTGTGAAATTCCGTTCTCTCTGTATGAAAATGATAAAAGAAAAGTTAAAAGAATGACGAGTTTTAGTGAGAAAGGTCTAAAGCTTTTAAACATTAAAATCAACATGGAAACTTTGTAAATAGATAACGCCACAAAGTAATAATAATAATAATAATAATAATAATAATACACATAAATTGTGTGCTTTAACGTTCTTGTACAGTAAGGCTTCGTTTCCTACGGTTTAACAGTTGTACAAAAGACATTCACATTGAGACTACTTCACAGCTATTCCCAGAAAATTGAAGTTATACATTTTATTTGTCATGCAGATATCTTAAACATACCGCACCGTAATCAAAAGGGGTTAGAGCCATTTTAAGACAATAAAAATAACGAACTTTCTCCCGCTAAACGGGTAGTTTGCGGTGTGGGAATTTTCTTGAAAATCTACGGTTTGTTAAAATTTTTTTTACACGCTACTATTTTAGTGTGTGTGTGTGTGTGTGTGAGTGCGCGAGTACGTGCCTAGTATCCGTGCGCCACAAGCCAAAACGACATTATAGAAAACTTTATCATTTGCCTACCGGACAGGGACAACCGCGAAAAACCTGAAAAAACGCTCTAAGAGTATTCTAACGCTTACCGATCTGGAAAACCCATGAAAACAAGATAGTACACTTTTTTGCCGCTTTCGACCGGCAATGAAAACCCTGCTCCTACGTACGCTAGCGACCAGGTTTTTGGTATAGTTAAATTACGTCTGTGCAAAGGGCGTCTGTACCGCTTTAAAAAACCTAGGTATATCAGTGCGTAGTGATGTTGGTTGATCTTAAAGCTGGTTAAGCATTTTTCAAAAACAGTTTGCTACACGCTACTATTAAATGTGTGTGTGTGCGCGCGCGCGAGTACGTGCCTAGTATCCGTGCGCCACAAGCCAAAACGACGACATTATAGAAAAACTTTATCATTTGCCTACCGGCCAGGGACAACCGCGAAAAACCTGAAAAAAGCTCTAAGAGTATTCTAACGCTTACCGATCTGGAAAACCCATGAAAACAAGATAGTACACTTTTTTTAATTTTCTCAAAAATGGCTATAACGATTTTGATGAAAATATCATATGTTTAAGATAATGTCATGAGAAATGAAATGTATATCTCAAATTTTCTGGGAATGTCTCCAAAAGTATTCTTCATTGTGAACGCCTTTTGCATAACTGGTAAACCATAAGAGATAGACAAAATTTTACTACACAAAAAATGTAGATCGCGTTAAAATACACAACTTATGCCATATACATTTCTTTTGTTGAGTGAACCGCTTTCGAGATATTGCTTGTTATTTCCTTAAATTTTCCAATACTTATACTGTTTTACTTTCTCTACTACGTATAGTAAGTAGGGGAAGTATTGCATTCCACCCAAAAATTCGATACCGAGATTTCACCGGAAATACACGTTTTGAGACCTCCTGAATCCAAAAAAAAGCATTTTTGGAAACATGTCCGTGTGTGTGTCTGTCTGTGTGTGTGTGTGTGCGCGCGAGAGTACGTGCCTAGTATCCGTGCGCCACAAGCCAAAACGACGACATTATAGAAAAACTTTATCATTTGCCTACCGGACAGGGACAACCACTAAAAAACCTGAGAAAACCTCGAAAATTAGAAACGGCTTCGTCAACCACTACAGAAAACGCCTACCAACCAGGGAAAACCTATGAAAAAGCAGAAAGAATTTGCATTCGTTTATCAACTGCAGAAAACTCCCAAAAAGAAAAAAAAGAAAAAAAAGGAAAAGACGAATAATATAAGTATGGCAACTGCAACGTTTGTGTGTGTGTGTGTGTGTGCGAGCGAGTATGTGCCTAGTATCCATGCGCCGACAAGGTAAAACTTCATCATTTGCCTACCGGGCAGGGACAACCGCTAAAAAACCTGAGAAAACCTCGAAAATTAGAAACGCCTTTGTCAACCACTACAGAAAACGCCTACCAACCAGGGAAAACCTATGAAAAAGCAGAAAGAGCTTGCATTCGTTTACCATCCGCAGAAAACCCCCCAAAAAACTAGTTATTTTAAAAAACAACGAAAAAAAAGGAAAAGACGAATAATATAAGTATGGCAGAAACAGCTTGCATTCGTCTACCAACCAGAGAAAACCCCGAAACACTAGTTATTTAAAATTGCTGATGAGTTCTGGATAGGCTTTTGCAAATGTTGTTGGTAGCAAAACTTACCTTTTCCATCACCTCCAACATACCCCACTCCCACACCTTTTTTCTTTCCACCAATCATAATCTCTCTTATTCTCACCAATCAACAACTTTCATTTGTTCCTTTCCACCAATAACATCACTTCTTATTCCCACCAATCACAAGTCACTTTCTGTTATACTTTTTATCCCTCGTTCGCCATCTTTCCCCCTCTTTCAGCCCCCCAACCTCCGCAAAGACAACACCTCACCGCTCCTTAACCTCAACTTCATGCCTCCGCCATCTTATTTAGTTCCCATTTTTACCACCGCGCCTCTCATCTCCCAACCAGATTGCCGGCAAGAACAGATCTCGTTCATTCGCACCTCGACGGTTGACTCGGCAGCAGCTACTGCGAACACCTACGTCGTACACGTTTTTGACCGCTTTCGACCGGCTATGAGAACCCTGCTCCTACGTACGCTAGCGACCATCACGATGGTCCAGTACCAGGTTTTTGGTATAGTTAAATTACGCCTCTGCAAAGGGTGTCTGTACCGCTTTAAAAACCTAGGTATATCAGTGCGTAGTGACGTTGGTTGATCTTAAAGCTGGTTAAGCATTTTCAAAAACAGTTTGCTTTTATTTTTTCGCGTCGCGTGCCGCGCTTTTGGTGACGCATCCACACCGGTAACAGGTAAGTACCACACGCATAATTATTTTTCGGACCTGCTTGGCGTAGGAATATATCCTTTCGTGTTTTGGTACTGTAACCTCAAACCTCCTTACACACCTCTTGCGTCCGCCATCTTGTTTAGTTCTCACCGCATCTCCTTGTCGCAGACCCTCCGCCATTTTTAGTTCCCACTATTTTAACCTCAAAATCTACTCTTCTAAACTCTTGCTACCGCCATCTTCTTTTAGTTCCCATTCTCACCACGGCGTCTCCTTACCCCCACCTCTTGCGACCGCCATGTTCACCACTAACCTCCAAATTTCCTCGTCCTTAAACCTCTTGTCTCAACCACCTTGTTTAGTTCCCATTTTCGCCACCGCATCTCATATCGCCCCATCTCTCTATCCACTCAAGAAAACTACCATCCAACGTTCAAAAATTGCTGATCAGTTCACGACAGGCTTTTGCAAATCATGCTGCTAGCAAAACTTACCTTTCCCATCACCTCCAACATACCCCACTCCCACACCTTTTTCTTTCCACCAATCATAATCTCTCTTATTCTTACCAATCAACAACTCTCATTTGTTCCTTTCCACCAATAACATCACTTCTTATTCCCACCAATCACAACTTCACACGCACTTTCTGTTACACTTTTTATCCCTCGCTCCCCATCTTTTCCCTCTTTCAGTACCGACCTCCGCACAGACAACACCTCGCCACCCAGCTCCTCTCCATCACGCGACCTCCATACTCTTCCATCTTCCTTCCTTCATCTTCCACCCGAATTAACGAACCAATCAAAACACTCCACGTCACTTCCTCAATTCTTTCAACTCGTCCCGGATGAGCCAATCGATTTAACGATAATCCTACCGCTCAGGGCGCTTTTCAAACTTACCGCCGCCGCCGTCGCACGCAGCGACACTAGCGACACGAGCGCCCCTAGCGGCAGGATTATCGTTAAAACAATTGGCTCATCCGGGACTATTACTACTCTGGTGTTTCCGCTTCTGCTGTGACTGAAGTCAACATCAACACAGCTACTGTGATTGCCAGAGAGGATCGGCGTATAACATAACGTAACCTCAATGAAGTGTTGAGAATTTCATATGGCAGTGTGTTTACAATTATGCACGACCATCTCCATATGACCCGAGTTTGTGCTCTTTGGGTGCCGCGTCTGTTGACTCCCGAAAAAAAGGCTGTGAAATGGAGACAAGCCGTGAGGTGCTGCGTCTCTTTGCTGTCGGAGGGGATGCATTTTTAAATCGATTATCACCGGTGATGAGTCATGGCTGCATCATTATGAACCTGAAGGAAAACAAGCCAGCACAGTGTGGAAATCGCCAGGTTCTCCAACACCAAAAAAAGGCAAAAGTTATTCCATCTGCAGGGAAAGTAATGGTGATCACATTTTTTGACTGTAATGGAATGATTTACCAGCATGTAGTTCCCCCTCACACTGTTACAGCAGCATACTACACTTCAGTACTGGCTACACTGAGGACGCACATTGCAAAGAAACGACCAGAACTTTCTCGGACTGGGTGGTGACTTCATGACAATGCACGGTATCACGTCGCAAATCAAGTCATGCAGTTTCTGGCTCGATTCAACATTACCTGTGTACCACATCCACCTTACAGCCCCGATCTTGCACCCTGTGACTCTTTTTTATTCCCATCACTAAAGGCAAAGCTTAGGGGTATTCGATTTGAGAACTCTGAAGCAGTGCTCAAGAAAAGTGAGGCGATTCTCAAGGACCTGACAAAGAATGGTCTGCAGCACGTGTTCAAGGACTGGCAGAGACGCTATAAAAAGTGCATTGAAGTAGGAGGGGACTGCTTTGAAAAAGATCATGTAAACATTCAATTGGAGTAATAAACATCTGTGAAAAAACAGTCTCAGTCTTTGTTGATCAGCCCTCGTACATATTACATGGACTGTAAGAAAATCTAACAGTGCATTTCAAATTTGGTTGTAATTGGAACAAAATTAAGAGCAGCTGATACAGTGAGCTTGCTAAAAACTTACGTCTCGACAAACTGCATATATGATCCTTAAACTATAAATCATTCAACCAGGATTTTCTTTGACTTACAACAGCTGGCAAAAACTACTACTTCTTTCTCTGTTTACGGTCCCCATTGTTAGCTCTTACACTGCCTTCATAAGCAGGTGACTGGGGTCAGACACTTGTCAGGGAGCACAGATTATGGATAGAGAGAACAGCCAGAATGGGTGATCAGCCTGATGCCTGGTATGACAGTGAGGAAGGAGATGATACGAAATGGCAGTGAGATGAATGAAACGAAAGGTCGAAAGGTGACAATGAAACAATTGGTGGAATGAATAGCGGGGTAAACCAGAGAACCTGGAGAAAACCACATCAGATGACGCTTTGTCCACCACAAATCCCACATGTGGTTCCATGGGCGTCTTGGTGAGAGGCAAGTGGTCTAACCACTCGGCCATGGCACCGCCCGAACTGGCAAATACAAAAATGATTGATCACTTTCAGTAGGTACAAAGCATTATGAAAAGAGCATGCTTGTATGGTCTGCAAAGTGAAAATCTATAAAAACTGCCTTAAAAGATAAGAATACAGACTTCTCAGCTCAGCTATAATACCACTTCATGTATGCTCTCAATTTTTACATAAACTACAGCACTTAACACTGTGATGTTAAATTTTGCACATTCCTTCTTCACAGTCACATCATACATAAATTTCCATTGCACCTTCTCTAAGAAAATTAGGAAAGCATCACAAACTCATGAATGTCTGTTAATCCTGGTGTCAGAAAAATAGCAATTTACTGTCCTCTCAACATATTCGACCATTTGTGTATTAGCAAAGTGGGAAGCAATAGAATTTTATGCCATGCAAAAGGTAAACTACTGGTATTGTTTTTAAGCAACCCACCCCCTCATTCCTCCATTAGATACGCAATCTGTTCAAAATTTACTTTCATCACATTATCAAAATTTCCCTCTGAAGATGAACTTTGGGTATTAGTATAAATATAAAATCTTCAACTTAAACATAAAATATTAACAAATTAAACAATAAAATACTGTTTTAGCAGTGTGCTAAATTTTATTTAAACGTTAGTTTTTGCAAAATAGTAGTAATTGTTTTAGTACCTGAAATCTGGAGGAGGCTTCTGCATGTCCACTGTGGTAACTTTCAGGCTGATGGTTTTCAGCTCAGCCAAGAGGTATAAGTCCATAAAATACTCCTGGCAGAAAAGGCACGCTCCCTTTCTTCGCCCATCAATGGTCGAGGCCTATGAAGAGTAAGATTCAGTTACCTCTATGGAAGCATCACCTCTACAACTATAATACCACACCTAATGAAAATCTCTGTTTTTCATTTTATGAAGGTGTGTGTCTACTCTACCTGATAATCAAAATAAAGTTCGTTGCAGACAAATACTGAAACGTACATGACTAAACATAACCTGTGCTGCGAAATTAGTTCATCAAAATTAATTGTTATGAGTAGTTCCTTGTGGACATATGAAGTGGCCAGGTGTATGTTTCAACTACACCTTGTAATGGAAGTGTTGCCAAACGTTTCATAACGGGGACCACATTAACCATTAGAGAATGAATCATGGGCGAAGCCACATAGATATACATAAGGAACACAAACTCACAGGCACGAGGCACACATATCAGCTTAGCTTGCAGAGTATTTTACAGCACTAAAATCTACACTTAAATATTAACCACTCCTGTAGTTACATACTTACTTTACAAATGACCAAACTTTCATTCATAGTCACATAACAATGTAACTCATAATAACAAGTGTTATATGAAGTATTTTTATTCTAATAGCAGTTCCTATCCGATGCGAAGAATGAAACCGACTTTTCTGTGCTGTAACTGCACACATTTGTGGTTCTAATTTTGTCCTGCATAACATCAAACTGGGCTGAAAATGTTCATCAGAGTAGGCGGAGAATGGGCATTCTAGATCACTTAACATGCAGGAATGTGTATTCATATGCAAATGGGGTTCCCACCTCCTTCCCCAGCTCCATGGTGCTCTGTTGCAGCTTAGGGTCATAAATCTTGTGGAGTATAATGGAAGCTTGACAGGTAAGCAATTAAGGCTATCAACCAACTGTCAAAACGAACAAAGGAATAATAAATTACGCTTCTGTAACAAAGGCGGAGACGTTATTCTACCCATTCCATATCCGGACACGTGCACTTCTGAACCTGCAGCAACTCACCCCCACACTCGCATTGTTTAACGACCGCGTGCAAAAGAACAAAAGGCTATCCATCAACTGCCAAAATGAACAATGGTGTATGCTGGACAAAGGATCAGGCGCTATTGTTCCAGCTCTATTGAATACTTTTAGGAACGCCACCTGCAAGCTCGCATTCGCATTGTTTGACGACCGCGTGCAGAAGAACAATAAAACAGGCTTGACCGAGCTAACAAAGAAACAGATGCTTTGTATCCCTTTCTACTGTCCAGGGCAAGGCTTCTTTAGAAAGACCACCCGTGTAGCATCCCATTCCACTGAAATATGACAAAAGAACAAAGCTGGACCCTTTCTAACAAAAGGGAGCAGACGTTATTGTCATCCATTCAATTGTTCGGCCACGTGCATGTTTTAATAAAAGAAACTGGGGGAAGCTTTATACTCGCCCTGTCTTTGTTTGTCCGCATGAAAGACAGAGGTCAGTTTACCTGGTAGACCACAAACAATTCCACCAACGATCGAGTCCGCCATCATGGCGCCCTCACTGACGAAAGCTACTTCTGTCTTCACGAAGTCCTACGGATATACCCGAACATAGTTATACAAGCTCTCTGTTTATGGAGCTGACACTTTTCAAGCAGTGATGTCAAAAAGCACGCTTAATATATTTCATTACATACATTAAACCTCTGTGTATACTTTGATATCCATAGATCGGCGCTTGATTCTTACTGTAATCAAAAAGTTTGTTTTAATTGCTAATGAGAAATTGATGATTTGATATTACATCATTACCCTGATTAATGAAAGGGTGTTCAGCGGGGTTCTAGTTCGATTCCTACCGTACGAAACTGTAATGCATAATAAATATTAAATTATGAGAGTATGTGTGGTCAGATTAAAATGTATTTAACAAATATGATTATTTATATTAAACACGAGTGTATACCAGGGAATATCCCAAATTGATACTTTGTTAGGGTAAAACATTATTATATCATTACTCTGATTAATGAAATACGTTCACGGGTACCCAGAGGTCCTAGTTCGAATCTTACCCTGAAACTCTAATGCGTAATAACTATTAAATTATGGAAGCATGCGCGGGCAGATTAAACACGTATTTAACAAATATAATTTAATTTTTATATGAGATTACAATGTTTAATGAGCTGTATTCTTAGGGACCCAGAGGCCCTAGTTCGAATCTTACCCAGCGAAACGCTGTAATAAATATTAAACTAGGTGACTATGGGCGGTCGGATTAAAAATGCATTTACCAAATATAATTATTTATATTAAACCCTGGTGTATACTTAGATATCCCGCGCCTAGACACGATTCTTTCTTGTTCTCTCTTTTCTTTCTATATGTCTCGTTCTTTCTCCTCAACTTGCACACATCCAAGCGTTCACATATACACAAGCACACGCACATACATCAGTGCACGCACACAAACACATACATATACCTGTACACTTATACACACCACACCCGCACATACACATACACACTCATGCACACACGCATACACACTCGCACACACACGCACGCCCGCACACACACGATTGCCCGCACACGCACACGCATGTACATACACACACACGCACACATCCTGAATGAAGAGATAAAACAATGAAATAAAAACTGATTATAACCTTGGAAGCGACGCTCCATTTACGAACTGTTCGGAACTGGCCGGGATGCATGCGTTCGAATCCTATGATTACAAATTCATTTTCTAATAACTCCAAAACTAATTAACATAAAGACGGCAAATAAACTTTATTACTTTCACGTCAATAGGTAGTTTCTTGCGAATGTATATTAGGGTACCAGGTTCATGGGTTTGATCCTTAATTTTTAAATCTCAATTATCTCAGAAACTAGCAGAGATAGAGGTGCAGACCAAAGCATGATTGATAGCTCCTATGATGGACAATTAATTCATTCATTATCTGTTTACCCTCTTATGTAGGACTTACACCTCCCAGGACTTATAAGCGGGTGCCTGGGGTCAGAGGCCCGTCGAGTAGCAGACACTCATGGGTCAGACAGAGCATCCAGGATGGGTGATCAGCCCGATGCCTGGTATGGGATGAAGTATGAAATGGATGAAAGGAATGGTGATGATGGAGCAGTTGGTGGAATGAATGGCGGGGAAAACCGGAGAACCCGGAGAAAACCCGCCCAGACGCCGCTTCGTCCACCACAAATCCCACATGCAGGTCCCTGGGATTGAACCCGGTCCACCTCGGTGGGAGATGAGCGGTCTAACCACTCGGCCACGGCGCCGCCATGGACAATTAATACTGTATATAATTTCCAATCAGTTGTCCTTAATTCGAATTCCGATCTCTCAATGACTTCCTTAATTTTCCTCTATACTCTAGGATGACACTTAGATTGATGCTGTAACTGCGTACAGGTCTTTTAAACATATCAAACTAATATTATAAATACTTTTGTTTCTGGTGTTGAGTTCGAATACTGGTTAAATGAAATTTACTTATAAATTTTAACTCGGGAAATAATTAAGATAAAGACACCAAATAAACCTTATTACGTTTGTCATTAGGTAGTTTCTTGTGAATGTATATTAGGGTACCAGGCGTCATGGGTTCGATCCTTGATTTTAAAATCTCCATTATCTCGGAAACTAAGAGATAGAGGTGAGAACCAAAGCATGATTGATAGCTCCTATGATGGGTAATTAATACTGCATATACTTGTCAATCAGTTGTCTTTAGCTCCAATCCCGATCTTATAATGATTTTCTTAAGTTTCCTCTATACTCTAGTACAGGCATGGCGAGACTGTAAGCCTGTCCCGAAGCACCTTGATGACACCTGGATAACAAAGCTATGGAAGGGTGAGAATTTGGAAGGCGGGCGAGTTAGTGGCAAAGAACGAACTGATTCAGTGGCGTCCTGTACTCTGTATTCAAAGTAAATTAAGCTTCTCCGATGTCGTTTACAATGAGATTCGAAATCGGGAATTATATTGTTTACAGCTAGACGTAACTGGTCATGAAGATGTTCGTTCGTCTGTCGGGATCTGCATTTGCTTTTTACTAATTTACTCATTAAAAATAACTATTCACAGACGTATGTTGTACAAAGCATTTCTTCCATGGAAATTGTATATGATCGAAGCTTCGGATATTTATTGTCGCATACGATTTTAAAACATTCCACTCCTCTTAAATCCTTGCATCTCACTTTCATGATTTCGTCAGATTGTAAATGAATCAGCTCTCTTGCAGATTGATTCTGGCCTTTTTAAGTCTATGTTTAATGGATAGACATGCACTGATATATCATATTTAAAAACCCTGAAATCACGAAATCTGTAATCACAAAATTCACTTTTAACTGTTAAGAGTATAGTAATGTAACTACTGAATTTATCTGAGGAGAAATTTGAAAGGAGATTTAAACATGGAAAATATTACCCTGCCCCTCTTTCAAGTGATCTACCCAGAGTGAAAGTGTGCTTACAAACGCCTGCGCTTAACTTTATTTATCAAGTTTGTTGATATATATATAGTTATTTATTCAGTTTGTTTAAGTGCGTACATATATCGCATAAGAAAGCTAAGTCGCAGACCCAGACCTGATTATTTAGTTCCTAAATGTCCATTCCCTAAAATAAGGAAACAATAAAATTACAATAAAATAAATTGCTTTTTCTTTCATGAATCCGGGGAATGCATCTCTGAGGTAGAAGAACCGACGTAACATTGCACCTCTGCTAAGCCATCTAACATCACACAAATACTTAATATCTTGAAATGTCTCTCCCATATTTTTAAGTGTACATATTTCGAACCTGTCGGTGTTTCAAAGCACTTCCTTTTATTTTGTTCACAACACAATCCATCACTATTGTACTGTAACTGACTTGGCACAAAGTGCTTCTAGATGCAACAGACAATGCCAAGCATAAAAATTGCTCGAAATACCTTTATCACTGAAAAAAATGTTTTAACCTGTCAATCAACCCACTTTTTCCCCAACCATGGCCTTTGCTCCGTTTGATACTAATTTTGACCACTGTAAACAGTATCTTTCACTACTAATTTTTAGAGCTTTAAAGATCTCCTCGCCAGTAGTACTGCCTTTTAGTGGGACTAAATCGAGCAAATACTCTTCAACATTAGGTTCCTTATCAACACCTCGAATGAAAATGGCCAATTAAGTTTAAATCTGTACTCTCGTCCAGTGCAAGAGAAAACTTCACAAAGTCAGCCATTTTCAAATCCATATGCCTTATTACGTCGGCAGAAAGCACTTAAACATGTTTCAATAAATTCTCCTTCCGGAAATGCCTTAAGACCTTTGCAATTTCCCAGGTAACAATATAACGCGTGATTTCTTTTCTCTGCCATAGTTTGAATCTTTGTAGTAGTTTAGGTCCATTGTTTTCTATCAATTTCAAAATTTCTTGCGTTCTTTCACGTCCTGTGAACATATTGAAAATTAGCAATCTGACCTGTAGTTTAAATAAGAATTAAAGTCTCATTAAATAATATGTTTAATAATAATAGTAATAATAATAATAATAATTACAGACTCAACTTACTCTGTAACTTGGGAAATTCGGAATAAGCATTGTAAAGGTGTTTCATGTTAAATTGCATTACTCTGCTTTGGGACATATTAAAACATTTTGCATCGCCACCATCCTCAACGAAAAACTTCTCCCATTCCATGAAAGGTTCTGCTCTTCGAACTTTGCTTTGCAAGCGTCATTGCTAGTCGCCATTGTTTGACGTAGTACTGACCACGCTGACGTGAGTAGGAGGAGAAGGGCCAGAGAAGCTACGGAGGGGTAGTGCGCGAGTCAACTGAAGCGCAAATCGACTCGCGAAGCACTGTTTGGCCATGGTTGCTCTAGTAGGTCACTTAGATTGATGGTGTAACTGCATACAGCTTTTTTTTAACATGCTAAACTAATATTATAAATAATTTTGTTCCTGGTGTTCTGGGTTCGAATACCGATTCAATGAAATTTACATACAAATTTAAAAGCTTATAGCATAATTTAGTTAGACATCAAATAAAAAGTACACAGTGTACTAGCTCCCAAAATATCGTTATCATGACAAAAATTACTTTAAAGCACTCATATGAAATCACTAATTCGGTATTCGAACTATCTTGAAGCTTTTGAATCATACCAGCTTTGAGTAAAGATTATATGGTGGATCATGATGCAAGGGAGATAAATTACTAAAAATACATTTATTAAATCATTGCCAGGTTCGATTCTACAAGCTTAAAATCTGTGTAACTCTGGAAAAATTACGTTGGTTGTTATTGTAATGAAATGTAACGGTTTTCTGCGACAACAGAGTATTAAGCGTACAGGAAGCCCATATCGTATACTGACTCTTGCAGAATAAGGGAAAGTTGGAAAGTAGGAACTGAAATGTGAATGAAAACACGAAATATTGCAGTATATGCATGCATTTAGCTAAACAAGGCAGAAAATCTACTACGCTACCTATTAAGTGTATATTTCTTAAGTATTGCCGTAATACAGTTATAGTTAACCTTGGTGCAATGGGTACCGGTGGTGGTTGTGCTAGGCTTTGAATGGTAACATCTGACGGAATGACAGTGAGAGAATACTTCTCTTGTTGGTGTGACTCCATAATATAAATTACCTTTTTATTTGAGTTAAGACTCACCGAGATGGCTTAAGAGCGCAGTTTCCTGTCGACTCGGTGAGTTCAAGATCTCCAAATAGGTCTTAAACATGAGATAAATTCCTTAAAGAGAGCTCAAACAAGCCACGGTACCAGGATCGTATTCTCGCTGGAGGATTATCAAGTGTCCTTACCTGATGATGATGATGATGATGATGATGATGATGAGATGCGGTTTAAGGGCGCTAAACAGCTAACATCAGCGTCCTTACAAAGTATAAAAGTGACAGTCCAAAAATAAAATTCCGATAAAAAACCGCATAATTAAAAAACGGGACACAAACCCGCGATGTCCAAAAAGTAAAAAACAAAACTTCAAATATGAACACACTAAAAGCATAAAAGCGTAAAACGTGTCAAGAGCTGCAGAACGTATGGCACATGAGCGCCATATGTCCACTGGGGAGCAGAGCCCCCATTAAAAAGGAAATATAATATCACAATGTCATTGATAAAACGTAAAAGACATTCCACAGCATGCCCGTCGTCTGCCAAAACGTTGGCTACGACAACAGGCAGACCAACACGAACGCGCAACGGAGCTAAAACCTGACACTCTGCTAAAATGTGACGCACCGTTAAGGGCGCATCACACTGCTCACAGGGCGGTGCGGGGTCACCACTGAGCAGGTATCTATGGCTAAAAGACAATGTCCGATTCGTAAACGAGCTGAAGTACCTCTTCCCGACGAGAAGAACGAGAAGAGGTACCCCAAACTAACGGAAGAGGTTTAACCTCCCGCAACTTGTTCCCCCTAAGAGTCGACCAATCATCGCGCCAGCGCGAGAGTATACGGTAACGTAAAATAACATAAGAATCTGAGGAAGGAACAACACAGGTAAAACATCTGCGTGATAAAATGACCGATTTGGCAGCGGCGTCGGCAGACTCGTTCCCAGAGATCCCCACATGACCTGGAATCCACACGAAGGAGACGCTGATGCCAGAGGCACCAAGAGAGTGGAGCAGGTCATGTATACGCTGTACGAGAGGGTGGTAACTGTACAGCGCGTTAATACCCTGAAGGGCACTCAGAGAGTCGGTGCAAATAACACAGTGCCGTAAGTCCTGCCGCTAAATGTATAAAACAGATTGATATATACTAAAAAGTTCGGCGGTATAAATCGAACATTGTCCAGGTAAACGAAAAGTAAAACTCTGTGCACCAAAAACAAAGGCACATCCTACTCCAACATCAGTCTTAAGAGCCATCAGTATATATAAAATGACAGTCCCCGAACTGCGCCTGTAGTTCTAAAAAGGCGGATCTAAGGACGGAAGCAGGGGTCGCATTTTTCGGCATCGATGTTAGCCCAAGGTGGATGTGGGCCTCAGCGCGCGACCATGGAGGAAAACGCGTTTCCCCTCGTGGAAGGGCCGGCGCTGGCGTAACGTCCAAATGCCGAAGTAGCAGTCGAAGTCGAACCCCTGGGGGAGCAATGCAGAGGAGCTAACTAAATATTGGCGATCAAGTGAATCCTCAAAAAATATCGCGAAGGACGGGTGGTCAGGCAAGCTTGAGAGCCGACAGGCATAGCTGCACAAAAGCATCTCACGCCGGAAGGACAGCGAAGGCTCTACAGCTTCAGCATACAGGCTGGGAACAGGGCTGGTTGGAAAGGCCCCGTAGCGACTCTTATGCCACGATTGAGAATGGCATTCAATCGACGTAACACGGATGGACGTGACGACGAATAGACAATGCACCCGTAATCAAGCTTTGATCGGACCAAAGAGCGATAAAGGCGAAGGTTGGTCCGATCAGCTCCCCAGGATGTGCCACTTAAAACACGTAAAAGATTAAGAGAAGGGTCACACTTTGCTTTTAAAAAGGAAATGTGCGAGGTCCAAAACAACTTCCTATCAGAAATCAACCCCAAAAATTTCGCCTCGTCTGCAAACGGAAGTATCCACGGCCCAAGATGGAGAGAGGGCAGAGGAAAATATTTCCGGCGCCAGAAATTGATACAGACGGATTTTTCGGCGGAGAAATTAAAGCCGTTGGCGTTACTCCAGGCGTAGAGACGGTCGATACAGCTCTGGAGACGGCGTTCGAGTAGACAGATCCGCCGTGAACTGCAATAAATGGCAAAATCGTCAACAAAAAGGGACGACGAAATGCCAGGTGGAATACAATCAAAATGGGGTTGATAGCTATCGCAAAAAGTGTGACACTGGGTACAGAGCCCTGCGGTACTCCGTTCTCTTGAATAAAAAGACTAGATAAAACCGAGCCCACACGTACACAAAAGACGCGGTCCGTCATAAACTCCCGAAGAAATATGGGAAGACGACCGCGGATATTCCATGCGTGAAGTGTACGTAAAATGCCGCCCCTCCAACAAGTGTCATAAGCTTTCTCCAGGTCAAAAAACACAGCCACGGTTTGACACTTTCTCAGAAATCCATTCATAATATGAATCGACAGGGACACCAGGTGGTCGACGGTAGAGCGATAACGACGAAATCCGCACTGAGCGTTCGCTAGAAGTTTCTGAGACTCAAGCCACCATGTCAACCGCCCGTTGATCATGCGCTCCATCACCTTGCAAATGCAACTGGTGAGGGAGATAGGGCGGTAGCTGGAAGGTAGTTGGCGATCCTTCCCAGGCTTAAGTATAGGCACAAAGGTGGCTTCGCGCCAAACCGAAGGAAAACAGCCGTCTTACCAAATACGGTTATAGACCTGTAAGAGAAAGAGTTTACTGTCAGCTGAAAGGTTCTTTAACATCAGGACATGAATGCCGTCCGACCCAGGAGCGGAGTGCCGAGAGCAATGAAGAGAGTGCTCCAGCTCCCTCATTGTGAATAGTTCGTTATAGCATTCATTATTAGCAGACCGAAAATTATATGATGCGGAATCCAGCCGGTCTTTAATAGAGCGAAAGCCGGCGGAATAATGGTCTGAACTGGAAACACCCTCAAAGGCAGCACCCAAGGTGTTAGCGATGGCAGCCGGATCCACTATGGTGGCATTAGAAACCTGAAGGCCAGAAACAGTACAATGCGACACTTTACCTGAGAAGCGACGAAGTTTATCCCAAACAACGGATGAAGGCGTAAAGCGATTAAAAGACTTGACAAAACGAGCCCAAGATGCCTTCTTGCTATCCTGAATAATGCGACGAGCCCTGGCGCGCGATTTTTTAAAAGTCACCAAATTATCAAGTGTAGGATGACGCCGAAAAACCCTAAGTGCAGTTCTACGGGCACGAACGGCGTCCCGACAATCCTCGTTCAACCATGGAACAGGCATTAGCCGAGGTTGAGAGGATGAACGGGGAATTGCGCGTTCGGCGGCAGAGAAAACCGTAGACGTAAGGTGCTGCACTAGTTGGTTAATGTCGTTGAAGGGCTGGTCGTCAAAATGCACGAGGCTGGAATACAAGCTCCAGTCGGCTTTTGGGAATATCCAGGTAGAGACTCTGGAATGCTGTACGTGGTGGGACAGAAGAGAAACGATGCAGGGGTAATGGTCGCTGGAGTAGGTGTCAGCGACGACATTCCATTGCAGACGACTAACAAGCTGGATGGAGCAAACGGCAAGGTCTAAGTGAGAGAATGTACCTGAAGAATCAGAAATAAAAGTAGGGTAACCTGTATTGACGATAGAGAGATTAAACTGATAAAAAATGTCGAAATGAAGAGTTCCCCTCGCACAAGCCCTTGGCGAACTCCACAGGGGGTGATGCGCATTAAAATCCCCCAACAGAAGAAAAGGTGTTGAGAGAGCGGACAAGAGATCTCGAACGTCCGCCGGAGCGAGGGGACACGATGGAGGTGAATACACAGAGCAAACAGAAAACAAAAAGCCAGGTAAGTGAAGGCGAACGGCAACAGTTTGCAAGTCAGATGTAAGTGTGATAGTTTGAAAATAAACGTCGTTACGCACCAATATCATGACACCTCCATGCGCAGGAGTACCCTCCTCCGGTTCAAGGTCGTAGCAAACCGGAGTATATCCTCGGAGATCAAAAGGATCATGAGGGCGAAGCTTAGTCTCCTGCAAACACACGACCATAGGCGAATGGGCACGCAATAAAAGTTGCAGTTCCGCCCTATGCGATCGTACACCACGTACATTCCAGGTCAGGATAGCCATTAAGAAAAAGGGATGAACTGTCTATTTAGAAGGGCGGCTTAAAATTACCTTTTGTTTAACCTTTGGGCTCGGGCTTTTGGTATGGAGTTGGTCAGACTCCATAGCCTCCTCGAAGGGAGGGCCCACGCGCTCAGAGCCAGAAACCGATTCAAGCGCCGTGAATCGGTTCTGGGTGGCGATGGGTGAGGGGTGCCGTTGAGCGCGGCTTGTCCCAGGAGCGTCCTGGGACTGCGACCTTCGAGGAGCAGAAGGTGAACTTTTCTTACCGCTTGCACGCGGAGGGTCCTTCAGAAAATCTTCCCTACGAAGTTTCTGCTTTGGTTTCTTTTCAGCGTCTTGCGACTTCATTGACTTGGGACCAGGTTTATAGGGCTTGGTAACCGTAGCTTTAATGGACGGCCGGATGGTAGTGGCGGTTAATACAGTCATGGTCCAAGTCTGAGTTTCGGCATCTACTCGTGGTACTGGCGAGGCAACAACAGAACTAAATGTGCCAGCTCGCAGGAGGGAAGGTTGGCGCTCATGATAACGCCTCCGGGATTCAGCGAAGGAGAGTTTTTCCTTTACCCTGATCTCCTGGATCGAGATCTCGTCCAAGTACCGCGGACAGTCAGCAAACGACGCAGAATGAGACCCTGTACAATTAACGCAGACGGGGGCTGTTGAACAGGTACCTTCGTGTGACGGCTGGCTACATGAGGCACAGATGGTAACGGCACTCTTACAGGAGACTTGCGTATGCCCAAAACGTTGGCATTTGAAACAACGCAGAGGTCTAGGTATATAGGGCCTCACAGCAATACGCTCGTACCCTGCTGAAAGACTCGTGGGCAGATGGACGCCGTCGAAAGTGATAAACAGGGTACGAGTTGGTACCAAAATTCCGTCGCGTTTAGCCTGCACTCGATGAACAGCTGTCACCTTCTGGTCTGCAAGATATTCAACCAGGTCCTCGTCCGATACACCATCGAGGCTATGGGTGGTAATGAGGCCTCGACAGGAATTCAATGTGCGATGCTTCTCCACACGGATGGGATAGTCGTGGAGAAGCGTAGCGCGCAACAAGGTCTTACTTTGCTGATCGGACTTCGTTTGTGCTAATAAGGAACCATTCCGTAGACGAGTGCAGGACTGAACCGCACCAGCAATAGCATCAATGCCCTTTTGAATGATGAAAGGGATCACCTCAAAACTTTGTCCTTCTTCGGTTCGTGAAATGACCAAGTAACAACCAGTTGTCGGTGGTGTCACTTCTGTTACATAAACTTTGCGGCGCTTGTTGGTATTAATGGTGGAAGAGTGCTCCATAGCGAAATATATCCTCCACCATTGCAACTGTCTCCGACCTCGGGCTCTGACTTCCCGGGCGTTACCCCGGCTTGGGTTAGTGGCCTATCTATACCTAGCTCACCCCAGGGTCACACCACCCAGAACATAGACAGAGGGACCCAATGGCCGTCGGAAGTCAGCAGCTCATGCAATGGCCCTCCGCGGGACTGCAGTTGAACAGCGGATACGAACACATACCCTACATGACAATCCCGGGTGGTGGGGATGACGCCATTACCCACTCACCCAGCTGCGCACCCAGTGCGCGGGTATTCGTCAGGCTGTGTCCACGGAGGATTTAAATAAAAAGGTAAAAGAAACTAAAAGTGTGTGGGCGTTTCGCACTCAAGGTAGGCCGGCGAAGAAGTAAAAGAGACGTGTAAATGAATGGGCGTGGGGCGAAATGTGCATAAATAGAAGAGAAGAAAGAAGCGATGGCGAGGGGCGACATGGAATGAAGTGCACAGAACGCACGAGAGCCTACCCTGAGTCCCCCGGTCACGAGAACGAACCCACCTCGACCGGACGGGGATGAAAGGGTGAAAATGGCTATGAATGGCTCGGGTACCCCGGATGCTCCTAACCCGTACTCACAAAAGGTGAGCCCCTGGGGGGGGGTTCTTACCTGAGCGCCATAATTCGTTAACAGACCAAGAGCTTGCAGAAATACCTGGTAAGTTACAACTTGAGTATAACGGTATGGCAGAGATGGGGAAATTTAAGGCATATAATTTGTCTTTTATAACTACAGGTAAGGTATGTAGAAATGTCACACTTAAGTATGGAATATTCTATTTTACAATGAAAAAATTTATAAATAAAACAGCTGACTCATTGATATCACATAAATATACAAATAATGCATGCTATAGAATTTTATAAAAAAATTCACAAAATCACAATATATGTTTTGAATGCAGATACATCTATCACATTAAAATAACGCCTGATATCCTAACATTAATACAAATCTTTTATGTTTCATTTTACATGTATCATAACAAAAAATGCAGTTCTTCCAGGTTACCTTTTGTTACAAAAGCATGTTTTCTAAGCCTTTCATGGTGTAAGGTTTCAGACGCAATACGGGGAAGTTAAGAACAGATTGCAGCTCAGGAAAGCCTGCTAACGCTCTTGGAGGTTAGAATAACCAGCGTCGTAACCTCCAAGAAACATTTCGTCAAGAAGCGGGTGCTGAGACACCTACATCACCGAAACACGTTAAGACAGGATTCTTATATAGCACTCCTGGGCATACGATGAAAAAACACGGATAATTTTGTATACAAACCAATGCATAGGCGAGAGTTAGCTCGAGCGAATCTCCCTATATTCAGTGAAAATAAGAATTGTCAGCAGTAATTTAGATTGTTAAAACACTTAAATGGTGATGAAATTTGTACCCTAAAAAGACTTTAACCCTGTATACATCAACAGTATCAAGACTGTTTGCTGTGTTGGAATAAAAATTACTAACATAAAGAGACTTTCATTTAAATAATAAAGAAATTTGCATAATCTATCCCTTACAAGTGAATCGTCATATACAGAAATATGAGTTGGAGGAGGAAAGTGATGGAAAAGCACGATAGATAATATTAATAATAATAAAATATGAAGGTATGCTTTTACATAATGTTTTTATTCATTAAAAATCCTTACATTCCTAATGAAAAATAAATCCTTACAATGATTAGTTTAAAATATAAGCTGCATCACATGAGTCAGAGGCTTGCATGTAAATACCTTATCATGAATTACTAAACAATACAAGGAGGTCTGTACAGAGATATTTACACTAGCTTGAATTTCTATTCTGATGTTGACACAGCCATTTACAACTTCCTCTGGTTGATGAGAGCAATCTATAACAAATATAGGAGCAAATTTAAATAATCTTTTCTCTTCAATAAAGGACGATTCTCTTTTTCATAATAAGAGCTTGAGTACATATCATGCAATGATGCAAATCTCGAGTTTTCAAAGTCAAAGGATAACATTCGCTATTAAGATAAAGTCTCAAATTAGCTAGTTACAATGATCAAAAAGGGAACAGTCTTTAGTTGCATTACTCGATCTTAAAGTCAGAGCACCAAAAATGACAAATCTCGACTTCTCCATTTTTAGATGTGGTGGCGACATTCCAGGTAAATGCTTGCGACACAGCAGGTTGAGTATGCAGATTCACGGTCCTAAATGGGTGAAACAGGTGTTATCCAGCTTGGCAGTCTTGAGGATCTCAGCATCAGAAAGTCGAATCACAGGCATCCTCCACTCGATTAGTACAGGTTTAACAGCAGCGTTCTCTTCACCCTGAGGCGGTGTAATACAGTTTTTAGAGTCCTTGGATCGAATCAGCACCAACACCGATTGTCTATTGTGCATAAGCTTTGCAGTAGTAGCTGCTCCATTAGATTTCGTAATATTTCCATTGATGTATAGATAACTTCAACTAGGTAAAGTATATAAATGCTGAGCCTGACAAGGGATTCTAAACTCGTTGTTAGCGTCCAGAGCTGATGTATTATATGGCACAAAAACACTTGTTCTTCTTCTTTAGCAATCTTGTCATCGAATCTCACCGTCCTGGTAAAACTGGTGATATCCATGATTATAGGATTCTAAAGCCCAATGCCTGAAGAAACGTTTGATTAAATTACGTTAACACACTAGTTGTCAATGGAAGAACATGGAGTGGGTGTCGAAACAAGTCATTATATCCTAGAAGTCTCTGATTTCTTCTTCTAAAATCTATGGGCATTATGCTTATATCCCGATTTCTAAAGTCAATGACATTGCTGTTCTGGCTCACTACACGAAGGTTGATTTGCTTTATGAAGCGGGTGTTTATGAATACCAGGTAAATTGGATTTGATGGTTCTTCTGAAATATGATATACAAGCGTAACAGAGGGGAAAACTGATAGATCGAGTGTCCACTTTTACCATTGAAGAGAGAGTCTGTGGCAATACTGCACTCGATTCGTATGATGCTCACCTTATTTATTTACACACACATATATATATATACATATATATATATATATATATATATATATATATATATATCTTCACCAGGAAATCCGATTCAGCCAGCTGATTAGCTGGAATAACTTGACCGCTGAAGCCCAAGAACCTTCCTAAAGAACAATCATTGGATAAAAAATCAACAGTGAAAGGACATTTAATTACAGGTTTCATGGCATTATTATTAATTGATCTATTAAAGAAGACATACAGAATAAAATGAGGAATCTTTAAATATTGGATATACAACTAAGAATCTGTGTTACTCAATGCTTTTCTGAGACAAGTATAGCCCTCTAGCAGAGTTTTTTGTATTCCCCTTCTTGATCTGCCCTTCTTCGTTTCGATGTTCCTCCCCTTATTCTTCTTCGCTGGAAGACGTCTTCCTCTTGCTTCAATTTCTCTCTTATGCCTCATCATTTCGGCAAGTTGTTTATCTGCAGCTTTTTTATTTACGGCTGTAGCAATTTGTGATGCACGTTCAGCGGCAGCACCTAGAGCTGCAATAATTGGTATGAGAGGCAGAAATCCTCGTTTCTTCTTCTTGGATCCAGCACCACCAGCTACCTTACCCTTCATAATTGCTGTTACTAAGCGCTGTAGCATCAGATGATTGCACTCTTTCCCACGCCTTTTCAGCCAAGATTTTGTCTGCAATGTTTCTCTAACCAGAATCCTTATGCTGAGCGTAGGCTATGTTGAGAAGCTTGCACGCTTCGTCTAACGGCTTGATTGCAGGATCTCCTCTCTTTAATCTTTTTCTAGCTTTGTTCCAGGTCCGCAGTATCTCTAGCCATGGAAATGCGCTTCAAATGGTAGCAGGTTAATGAGAGAGTTAATTAAACCGGAACCTCTTGCGACCTTAACCCCCTTAGCTCTCATGGTATACTAGTTGATTTTATTGCTGCATAGTTCCTTTATACTTTGTCATTAGCATATATACATTAAGGGTGATTTATTTTATTTTAGCTGGCAGGTTAGAGCTGGCGAAGCAAGATTGCTCGCTGCCTATTCAGGTGTTAAGACTTTGAAAGCGACTTTAGACGTGAACTTCATGGAAAGCTGTTTCCTGTCAATGTTAGAACGCTAATTCTAGACATCTCCATTACGTAACCCACTCACGCAAAAAAGGTAACCCACACACGGTAAAAATATGACCCACTCCGCAAAAAGGTGACCCCCACACGCAAAAAGGTGACCCCCTCACGCAAAAAGGTGACCCGCTCACGCAAAAAGGTGACCCGCTCACGGGAAAAAGGTGAACCATTCACGGAAAAAGGTGACCCACTCACGAAAAATGGTGACCCACTCACGGAAAAAGGTGACCCATTCAGAGAAAAAAGGTGACCCACTCACGCAAAAACGTGACCCAGTCAGGGAAAAGAGGTGACCCACTCACGCAAAAAGGTGACCCACTCACGCGAAAAAGGTAGCCCGCTAACGCTAAACGTTTTACCATATGTGAAGCGTTTTCGCTAAAGCAGGATGCTTGAGCTTCAGAGTCAAGCAAGGTAGACCAGTATCTTACACAGCCCTCACATTCTCAGTGCTAACTATCAAGCAAAGTTGTGCTGTTATCCCTATGAATCTATTTCATGCTACTTGAATCTGCCTGTACTTAATGAAATCGTTATGATTAACAGTTACAACATTAATGTGTGAAAACTAAAATATTTCGCTTGGTCTAATTTGGATATGATTGCTCATATGTATCAAAACCTGAGAGTATATGTAAATACGTAAATGCCGAAAATAGTTCAATCTCCTGTTGTATACGAATTCAGCATCTAATGTATACATTGACTAGTTGATATATACTCTTTGAGCATTAACACTCATAAAGATGCTCAATTACATTCAATTTACGAGAATCTTGATTTTTCGTATGTTTCCCAAAGGAGAAGGAATCGTTTTGTTAAGAGCTGCATATGCAATAGAACTTTAAAAAACAGAACTATTTCAAGAATCAAGCAACATAGGAGAAGATGCTGTAAAGAGATGACCAGTTGTGTATTGACTACAATCCTCAAACGCGATCCTGAAATCTCTTCAAGTTCCGAAGAGCGGGATTCAAGATGTACAGTACTTAGAACTCATTCAAGTGATCCTGAAATAGCATCAAGAGCTACTACTGATGAATCAATAATAGCAGCAGTTTCTTTGAATGAGCAAACTCAGAATAAACATACCAATGAAAGCAAGCATATTAGTGTCAACTTACCAAGACTAGAAGATACATCCAAAGAGAATGCTGAGGAGATGCTATACCGCTACACTGATCCTAATGATTTGGTACACTTGGTAAGGTTGCTAATAATGTTCCATACATCAGATAAAAATGACTTTTCTGATGCGATTAGCGAGATTATTCAGAAGTTAAAGCTGGGTGGTTTTATAGCGTGATTAGCATCTGCGGAACCTTGAAACCAGCGAGAGTTAGAAAGATCCCTCATAAGCGTTAAGGCGCTGTGTAACACTAAGAGGTATCAGAGTTTCAGCTCAGTCATCTGTGGTCACTAGTGATTGCAATTTCCATCACAATGAGTTATACTATCGCCGTCAGTGTCAACGAATGTGTTGTTACTTCATGTCTGAATCCTCCTCTTTAGATAGATCCAAAGGCCATTATTAGGTTGCTCTAATTATTTTGAAACCTTTTATTCCATTCCGAATGTTGATCAGAGTAATAAACAGTTTCATTCCATGCACAATAATGAAATTAAGATCATTGATATACCTGATGCAGTTTACGAGATTACTGATATGATGAATACATCAGAGATGAGCTAGGGTGGATGAGAATATCTTCTTTATTAGATCAATTAATAATAATGCCATGAAATCTATAATTAAATGTCCTTTCACTGTTGATTTTTTTTCCAATGATTGTTCTATAGAAACGCTCTGGGGCTTCAACGGCAAGGTTATTCCAGCTAATCAGCTGGCTGAATCTGATTTCCTGGTGAATATATTTAAGGTGAGCCTCATACGAATCGAGTGGAGTATTGCAACAGACTCCTTCTTCAATGGTAAAAGTGGACACTCGATCTATCAGTTTTCCCCTCTGTTACGCTTGTATATCATATTTCAGAAGAACCATCAAATCCAATTTACCTGGTATTCATAAACACCCGCTTCATAGAGCAAATCAGCCTTCGTGTAGTGAGCCAGAACAGCAATATCATTGACTTTAGAAACCGGGATATAAGCATAATGCCCATAGATTTTAGAAGAAGAAATCAGAGACTTCTAGGATATAATGACTTGTTTCGACACCCACTACATGTTCTTCCATTGACAACTAGTGTGTTAACGTAATTTAATCAAACGTTTCTTCAGGCATTGGGCTTTAGAATCCTATAATCATGGATATCAGCAGTTTTACCAGGACGGCGAGATTCGATGACAAGATTGCTAAAGAAGAGGAACGTGTTTTTTGCCGTATAATACATCAGCTCTGGACGCTAACAACGAGTTTAGAATCCCTTGTCAAGCTGAACATTTATATACTTTACCTAGTTGAAGTTATCTATACATCAATGGAAATATTACCAAATCTAATGGAGCAGTTACTACTGCAAAGCTTATGCACAATAGAAAATCGGTATTGCTGCTGATTCGATCCATGGGCTCTAAAAACTATTATACCGCCTCACGTTGAAGAGAATGCTTCTGTTAAACCTGTACTATTCGAGTGGAGAAGGCTGTGATTCGACTTTCTGATGCTGAGATCCTCAAGACTGCCAAGCTGGATAACACCTGTTTCACCCATTTAGGACCGTGAATCTGCATACTCAACCTGCTGTGTCGCAAGCATTTACCTGGAATGTCGCCACCACATCTAAAAATGGAGAAGTCGAGATTTGTCATTTTTGGTGCTCTGACTTTAAGATCGAGTAATGCAACTAAAGACTGTTCCCTTTTTATCATTGTAACTAGCTAATTTGAGACTTTATCTTAATAGCGAATGTTATCCTTTGACTTTGGATACTCGAGATTTGGATCATTGCATATGTACTCAAGCTCTTATTATGAAAAAGAGAATCGTCCTTTATTGAAGAGAAAGGATTATTTAAATTTCCTCCTATATTTGTTATAGATTGCTCTCATCAACCAGAGGAAGTTGTGAATGGCTGTGTCAACATCAGAATAGAATTTCAAGCTAGTGTAAGTATCTATGTACAGACCTCCTTGTATTACCTAATAATTCATGATAAAGTATTTACATGCAAGCCTCTGACTCATGTGATGCAGCTTATAATTTAAACTAATCATTGTAAGGATTTATTTTTTCATTAGGAATGTAAGGATTTTTAATGAACTAAAACATGTAAAATGATACCTTCATTGTTTATTTATATTATTATTATTATTTATCGTGCATTTCCATCACTTTCCTCCTCCAACTCATCCTTTCTGTATATGACGATTCACTTGTAACGGATAGATTATGCAAATTTCTTTATTATTTAAATGAAAGTCTCTTTATTTTCGTAATTTTTATTCCCACAAAGCAAACAGTCTTGATACTGTTAATGTATACAGGGTTAAAGTCTTTTTAGGGTACAAATTTCATCACTATTTAAAAGTATTTTCACAATCATCGAAATTACTGCTGACAATTCTTATTTTCAACGAATATAGGGAGACTCGATCAAGCTAACTCTCGGCTATGCATTGGTTTGTATATAAATTTTTTCATCGTATGACCTGGAGTGTTATATAAGAATCCTGTCTTAATGTGTTTCGGTGATGTAGGTGTCTCAGCACCCGTTCCTGTCGAAATGTTTCTTGGAGGTTACGACGCTGGTTATTCTAACCTCCAAGTGTCAGCAGGCTTTCCTGAGCTGCAATTTGTTCTATTCTTCCCCTATTCCGTCTGAAACATTACACCATGAAAGTCTTAGAACACATGCTTTTCTATTCCGTCTGAATCACTACACCATGATAGTCTTAGAAAACATGCTTTTGCAAGTAAAGGTAACCTGGAAGAACTGCATTTTTTGTTATGATACATGCAAAATGAAACATAAAAAATTTGTATAAACATTAGGATATCAGCCGTTATTTCAATGCGATAGATATATCTGGATTCAAAACAAATGATTGTGATTTTGTGAAATTCTATAGCATGCATCATTTGTATCTTTATATGTGATATCAATGAGTCAGCTGTTTTATTTATGAATTTTTTATTGTAAAACAGAACATTCAATACATAAGTTTGACAATTCTACATACCTTCCCTGTAGGTATAAAAGACAATTTACATGCCTTAAATTTCCCCGTCTCTGCCATACCGTTATATTCAAGCTGTAACCTTCCAGGTATTTCTGCAAGCTCTTTATCTGTTAACGAATTATAGCGCTCAGGCAAGAACACTTGATAATTCTCCAGCGATGATACGATCCTGGTACCGTGGATTGTTTGAGCTCTCTTTAAGGACTTTATCTCATATTTAAGACGTATTTCGAGATCTTGAACTCGCCGAGTCGATAGGAAACTGCGCTCTTCAGCCATCTTGTTGAGTCTAACTCCTAATAAAAAGGTAATTTATATTATGGAGTCACACCAACAAGAGAAGTATTCTCTCACTCTCATTACGTCAGATTTTGCCATTCAAAGCCTAGCACAACCACCACCGGTACCCATTGCACAAAGGTTAACTCCAGCTCTTATTACCGCAATACTTTAGAAATATACACTTAATAGGTAGCGTGGAATTTCTCCCTTGTTTAGCTAAATGCATGCATACACTGAATTATTTCATGTTTTCATTCGCATTTTAGTTCTTACTCTCCAACTTCCCCTTATTCTCCAAGAGTCAGTATACGATATGGCCTTCCTGTACGCTTGATAATCTATTATCGCAGAAAACCGTTACATTTCACTACAATCACAACCAAAGTAATGTTTCCAGAGTTACACATAATTTATGCTTCTAGAATTGAACCTAGTAATGATTTAATGTATTTTTAGTAATTTGGCTCCCCTGCATCATCATCCACCATATAAGCTTTACTCAAAGCTGTTATGATTCATAAGCTTGAAGATATATGAAATCACCACTTCGGGATTCGAACTGAGTGCTTTAAAGTAATTTTTGTTATGATAACGATATTTCGGGAGCTAGTACACTGTGTACTTTTTATTTGATGTCTAACTAAATTATGTTATAAGCTTTTAAATTTGTATGCAAATTTCATTGAATCGGTATTCGAACCCAGAACACCAGGAACAAAATTATTTATAATATTAGTTTAGCATGTTAAAGAAAAGCTGTATGCAGTTACACCATCAATCTAGGTAAATATCCTAGAGTATAGAGGAAACTTAAGAAAATCATTAAAAGATCGGGTTTCGAGCTAAAGATAACTGATTGACAATTATATACTTATCAATTACCCATCATAGGAGCTATCAATCATGCTTTGGTTCTCACCTCTATCTCTTAGTTTCCGAGATAATGGAGATTTTAAAATTAAGGATCGAACCCATGACGCCTGGTACCCTAATATACATTCACAGGAAACTATCTAATGACAAACGTAATAAGGTTTATTTGGTGTCTTTATCTTAATTATTTCCCGAGTTATTAAATGTATAAGTAAATTTCATTTAACCAGTATTCGAACTCAGAACACAGAAACAAAAGTATTTATAACATTAGTTTGATATGTTTAAAAGACCTGTACGCAGTTACAGCATCAATCTAAGTGACATATCCTAGAGTATAGACGAAAATTAAGGAAGTCATTGAGAGATCGGAATTCGAATTAAGGACAACTGATTGGAAATTATATACAGTATTAATTGTCCATCATAGGAGCTATCAATCATGCTTTGGTCTGCACCTCTATCTCTGCTAGTTTCTGAGATAATTGAGATTTAAAAATTAAGGATCAAACCCATGAAGCCTGGTGCCCTAATATACATTCGCAAGAAACTACCCATTGACGTGAAAGTAATAAAGTCTATTTGCCGTCTTTATCTTAATTAGTTTTGGAGTTATTAGAAAATGAATTTGTAATCACTCCTAGGATTCGAACGCATGCATCCCGGCCAGTTTCAAACAGTTCGTAAATGGAGCGTCGCCTCCAAGGTTATAATCAGTTTTTATTTCATCGTTTTATCTCTTCATTCAGGATGTGTGCGTGTGTGTGTATGTACATGCGTGTGCGGGCAATCGTGTGTGTGCGGGCGTGCGTGTGTGTGCGAGTGTGTATGCGTGTGTGCATGAGTGTGTATGTGTATGTGCG
Source organism: Deroplatys truncata (assembly GCA_030765065.1). NCBI lineage: Eukaryota > Metazoa > Arthropoda > Insecta > Mantodea > Mantidae > Deroplatys > Deroplatys truncata. Next base: position 400,461,437 of record CM060990.1, on the reverse strand, counting down.
TATGTGTGTGTGGTGTGTATAACTGTACAGGTACAGGTACAGGTATATGTATGTGTGTGTGTGTGCGCGTGCACTGATGTATGTGCGTGTGCTCGTGTATATGTGAACGCTTGGATGTGTGCAAGTTGAGGAGAAAGAACGAGACATAGAAAGGAAAGAGAGAACAAGAAAGAATCGTGTCTAGGCGCGGGATATCTAAGTATACACCAGGGTTTAATATAAATAATTATATTTGTTAAATGCATTATCAATCCGACCGCCCATACTCACCTAGTTTAATATTTATTACAGCGTTTCGCTGGGTAAGATTCGAACTAGGGCCTCTGGGTCCCTAAGAATACAGCTCATTAAACATTTTAATCTCATATAAAAATTAAATTATATTTGTTAAATATGTGTTTAATCTGCCCGCGCATGCTTCCATAACTTAATAGTTATTACGCATCGGAGTTTCAGAGTAAGATTCGAACTAGGACCTCTGGGTACCCGTGAACGTATTTCATTAATCAGAGTAATGATATAATAATGTTTTACCCTAACAGAGTATCAATTTGGGATATTCCCTAGTATACACTCGTGTTTAATATAAATAATCATGTTTGTTAAATACATATTAATCTGCCCATACATACTCTCATATTTTAATATTTATTAAGCATTAGAGTTTCGTTCGGTAAGAATCGAACTAGAACCCCCTGAACACCCTTTCATTAATCAGGGTAATGATATAATATTATCAAATCAATTTCTCATTAGCAATTAGAACATTAAACTTTTTGATTGCAGTAAGAATCGAGCACCGATCTATGGATATCCAAGTATACACAGAGGTTTAATGTATGTAATTAAATATATTAAGCGCGCTTTTGACATCGCTTCTTGAAAAGTGTCAGCTCCATAAACAGAGCGCTTGTAAAACAATGTTCGGGTATAGGATTTCGTGAAGACAGAAGTAGCCTTCGGCAGTGAGGTCGCCATGATGGCGGACTCGATCGTTGGTAGAATTGTTTATGGTCTAGCAGGTAAACTAACCTCTATGTCTTTCACACGGACAAAGACAGGGCGAGTATAAAGCCTCCCCCAGTTTCTTTTGTTAAAACATGCATGTGGCCGAACAATAGAATGCATGACAATAACGTCTGCTTCCCTTTTGTTAGAAAGGGTCCAGCTTTGTTCTTTTGTCATATTTCAGTGGAATGGGATGCTACACGGGTGGTCTTTCTAAAGAAGCCTTGCTCTGGACAATAGAAGGGGATACGATAGCACCTGTTCCTTTGTTAGCTCGGTCAAGACTGTTTTATTGTTCTGCACGCGGTCGTCAAACAATGCCGCTGCGAGCTTGCAGTTGGCGTTCCTAAAAGTATTCAATAGAGCTGGGACAATAGCGTCCGATCCTTTATCCAGCATACACCATTGTTCATTTTGACAGTTGATGGATAGCCTTTTGATCTTTTGCACGCGGTCGTTAAACAATGCGAGTGTGGGGGCGAGTTGCTGCAGGTTCAGAAGTGCACGTGTCCGGATATGGAATGGGTAGAATAACGTCTCCGCCTTTGTTACAGAAGCGTAATTTATTATTCCTTTGTTCGTTTTGACAGTTGATTGACAGCCTTAATTGCTTACCTGTCAAGCTTCCAGTATACTCAACCAGATTGATGACCCTCAGCTGCAACAGAGAGTACCATGGAGCTGGGGGAGGGGGTGTGGGACCTCATTTGCATATGAATACACATTCCTGCATATTAAATGACGTAGATGCCCATTCTCGCCCTACTCATCAGTCATAGCAGACCTATATTTTGATTTGACGTATTTCATTTTTTAAAATGTCTTCATAGATATAACGTCAATAGAAACCCTGATATTATTCGCCATTCTAAGTATTTCAAATGAAGTGTGTCACTCAGCAGAAAGTTGTAAAAATCAAATTATTTTCCTTGTATTTGTCCTTCAGTACGTCATTACACTGCATATCAATTAAAAATCTGAGCACTCAATTTTATTTAATCGTTCAAAGTTCATGAATAAGTTAATAGTTAATTTAATAAGGCACACGGTTTCTTTTCATGTATGTATGTTTTTTTTCTTCCTTCCTTTGTTTGTTTGTTTTTTTAAGTTCGCAGACAGGTCAAACAAAAGCAGCTCATGGGCTGGGTTTGGCTCCTGGCCCGTAGTTTGGCAAACCCTGCTGTAATGGATACAAAGTTACAATGTTGGCCAGTCTGCCAGCATACAATGAATGAATCGCAGCTTAAGCTATCAAAACTATACTCTACATACCAGTTTGGTGACAGTCACATAGTACATTATATTGTTCATATTATTATATATATATATATATATATACACACTCACAATATTAGAAGTATTCCCCAATGACTTCATAGCACTTGAAATAATTATGTCCTTCTAGCTGCCTTTCTTTCAAATGTGTGGTTTTAGACCATAAGAATTAATTTGACAAAAGAGGTCTGGGGCAAACCGAATAGATGGGGAAAGGAATATCTAAACATTTATTACAATATTTAGAACTCCTAAAATTTTGTTTATGTATCCCCTAAACAGGGCTTGCCAATAAAGCAGTTTTTACTGTACATTATTTCCAGCAATCTGGAAACACACTGTTTAAATCACAAACCCCAAAGAGACACATTTTGAAAGTCTTAAAAATTCATTTCTTTCAATTTGTACACAGCTCTAAGGCTGCTCCAAAGAACATTCCACATGTAAAATTGATTCATTTGAATGCAAATCTTTATCATTTTTAAATATAACATATTTTAATATGTTTTAAACGTTTATGTTCCCCTTTTAGTTGCGTAGACACACTCTTTTCATATTCAAAAACACACTTTAAGATATACCTAGGTATTTCACCAGCTTTCACATTAGTAGCACTTAGGTAGTACATATTACATATGCAGGAATTATATATATATACTTATTTTGACTATATTTAAATGCAAAAGACTAGGTAATGGAAATAATGTACCATCTTGCTGAAGATCGGTTATTTTACTTGATAATACACAAAAATCTGCTTCAGAATAAAACTTGTTTCCCAATTTCATAATACGTTTTAATGATTCCAAAATCAACTATAATATTCAGCGGGAGCTAGCGCTGTAGGTTTATGAGGCATGTTTTTAAAGTAAACACCAATAATGTTTTAAAAATGACAATATTATGTTCCAAACACTTCATTATCAATTCATTATCTTACACTACTTCTCCAGTCACTGCTGTTATCATGCACTAGTCGTAACTAGAAACTAATTTTTGTATGCCATCATCAAAGGAGGATACCGCCTGTGATGAAAGCCAAGTCTGCACTTTTTGTTTCACAACATTATCGTCGATGAAATGTTTTCCACCAAGGAATTTCTTCAGATGAAGAAACAGATGAAAATCGCTTGGTGCCAAATCCGAACTGTAGGGAGGGTGGTCGAATTGTTCCCAATCAAATGATAGGATCAGATCTTCAGTTTGTTTGGCTGTGTATGGCCAGGCATTGTCATTCATTAATGTTTCCCCATAAACTTCAAACAATTGGCAATGAATGTTGGCTGGCATAACATCTGCAATATTTTGGACTTTACATTGCACTTTGGCTGCCTTTAGTGTTCTAGACATTGCTTGTAACCCATTTACTAGATGTTCTGTTAAGAACAGATTGTAAATTTGCAGTTAATTTAATAAACAAAAAAACATTTCTGGCATACAAAAAACGAATCACTGGCCTGACTTCACAGTTGACGGGTCGTTCCATTGTTTTGAACATTTTGAAACGCTCTAACAGGAAAACACAAAGTGAAGATTGCTCACAGCTGCGTCTGGCTTCCTAATGAATGGAGGAAGTAATCGCGCATGCTCTAAATCGCAACTGCAGCGGGAAAATACAAAAACGGTACTTACTTTAAAAACACACCTCTTAATTAGAACATGACTATGAAAGGGTCCATGTATTCTAAGTCTAAGATTTCTAATTGAAATCATTGTAAGCGTTTCTGATCTACTACAGAGCTTCAATCTGAAACAGTTTGGAGCTGCATATCTAATTTCAGTATTAAAGGAAAATCAACTCAACTTGCAGCAAGAGCATAAGAGCCGGATTTTGGAGCACAGCACTGTTAAAAGGGCTGTTGCTTTCCGGCGCTTATTTCCAATTAGTTTGTTACATTTAAATCTTCAAACCTGGAAGCCACTGCTTTTGAGATGCACTTATAGCTCTATTCTCAAAAAGTGCGACATCTCCATAGTTTAAAGATGTTAAGCGATTCGTATTTTATTTAAAATGCTGCAAATCACGATTCCTTAAATAAATAGTTACTAAAATTTTCTTAGTTTTAAAACACTGTATTTAAGTGATAGTATCAGTATTTATGCCTATGTTAGCATTTATAGGTCGCGCCACGGATTTTGGCGTGTGAAAATTTTGGATGGAAAGCTACGATGCGAGTCATTTACCTTATAGATGTATGATATACGGGTTGCAGCTCGAAGAATGGTGCAAGTAGAGTCGGGAGTTGTATACAGTGGAAGGAACTGGACAGAAGGAACCACTTGCTACTTGCAAGGGAGGTGTTGAAACATCAGGGGGCTGGCTGACTGGACTAGCCCTGAGGTCATACGCCAATATCCCTGGCAAGACCTTTACATAAGTCATCATTCTCATTTACGTAGCATGTAATGTTAATTTAATAGGGTTAATTTGGACGAGTAGTGCTAAAGAGAAGGCCAAGTGGTTATTGTATTGCCGGTATAAATAGAGAATTGCTCAACCTAAACAAATAATTGCAATAAGAATGGCAATAATAAAAAGAATCATAGCATAAAAAGTAGCTTTACGTGGCTCTAGATGGAAAGGTCTTCGCATCTAGTGTAATCCGAACGACCATCAGTCCCGACTACCTTAAGCCCAAGGGAACTTGCATTTCACCTGGAAAGACAAACTCTTCCCAGACCGTGATCATGGCGCAATGCGATGAGTCAGAGCAAGATCAGGAAAGTCCGAGGTGTGTCCTTTTCACAATGAGAAACGTATCGTCATGCGAACTGGAAGACATTTTCCCTTCACAGTACGCGAGGTGGAGGTCGCTACTTCTCATCTCTCTGCCTAGGTTCTTTACAAGTTGAACACGAGTTTTTTTTAGTTATTTTTTCACGAATCGGCCTGAAGTACTGAAATGTCAACAATATAACCCATTTAATTCCATCGAGTCGAGCAATAGATTCGTATGACACAAGTATTCGGCGGAATTTAAGGTTGAAGAAAGTTCACTACTCTAGCATATCAAATCAAGCGTCTGCGTGAACCCCATTTCAAAAGTAGAGAAAAAGTTTTAACTTGATGAGTCACCACCTAATATACTGCAGCCCCATTTCATGAATAGATGTTAAGAATACAAAGCGGTACTTGTTAACATGGTGATAAAACTTTAATATAGCCTTGTAAATTCAGAGTTTCACCAAGTTTTTCCCGTAAAATGTTAAAACTACTACGCTGCATGATGGGCTGCAGCGCGATGCAGCGGTCCCAAATGCAATGTGCCTGGGTTCGAGCCCATCCGTGGGTGCGGATTTTTCGGCCCATTTATATGACAGTGACCAATCAGCATCGTAAGAAATGAGGAGCTACGATTGGTAAAATCTTTGGATCACGAAAATATTCCGGCTGGGGGACGCGTGGTGCTGACCCATTATCTCCCCTTACTATTTGGATTATCGACCACTACAGATGTATAGTCTTCGATCTATACTCCTGTCTACGCTTACTTAGGCAACACGCACATCTCAACCTGGCGTGAGAGAGGCAGTATTTTTCTCTTACCTTCCCCTCCACACTGAGCAGTACGTTCGGTATGGCAAATGTGGCTTGTCGTCCAGCGCCTACACTGGAACGTGCAATAAACCAATGCTATACTTTAGGAGTTAGTGAAGCATTGGATTGGCTGTGGAGTGGAAAAATAAATTGAGTTTTATTTACGGACGCTCTTTAACTGCTGTGGTCCTTAGCTTCCTATATTGGACGTGAAAGACCGGTAATTTTGCTCAGACCCCTCTTTATCAGGCTTGAGGTTCTTTTACGTGCCGTAAATCTACGATGCGGGACCACCGGCTTTACTTTCCTTCGGAAGGAAGCCATGCTAAGGATTTCTACGCCCGAAAAAATCCGTCCTCCGCCGGGTTTGAACCCGCGACCCTGGAAACTAGAGGCTAGCATGGTAACCACTACACCACGAAGGACGACACTAAGGAGGGGTCTCGGCACTGATTCACATAGGGGATATTGCACCTACACCCCACAAGGGAGCATCCCCGGGAGGAAGGATGAGACGAGAGGAGATACCGGGCGGCCGGAACCAGGAATGACAGCACAGGAATGGCACGGTCCCTAAGTTTCCAGACAGAGATTCCCCGGCAGACCGGGGACCCCACCCCGCACAGAGGGGTCCAACGCCCAAAGGGGTTCGGGTACCCCCTGCAGCCAGCCGAAGGCCGTGGGATGGAGTGTCACAATGAGCATTCTTTTCCCCTGCCACACTGCACCGAAACCGACACCTCCAAACCTGAAAGAGATCAACGGATGAAAGACGAATGGAGATGAAATGGAGGGACAGGAAATTCGGGGATGGGAGAATCCTTCCCTTTCCTGGAGACCCGGGAAAACCTCCGAAAAAACCCATAGGTCGGGAAGATCGGCCATGGGAATTAGTGAAGCATAACCATTCCCATTATATTTTCATCCTAACTTAATATACGTATGATATTTTGTGGAAAACTCTATAGTAGCGAGAATGATTTTTTTCGAAATACTTTTGGAAAGCATTTTCGATGTTTTTAAATAATTTTCCACAATTTTGCAACGTTTAACCTTTAACACCTCGCCAATTCTTTTTACCCTGATTCCCACACTACTGTGCCTTTTCCGATATTTTGATATGTTTTCGACATTGTTAGATGCCTTAACTTTTATATTTAAGTTTCAATCTTTTATAATTTTTATATCCTTTCACGTTTTCGACCCTTTTATTACATTTCACCCAGTTTTAAAGGATGCCTTTGCGGTGACATCACATATAAGAGTACATATTATTAAACCGGCAGCGTATGTCTGCAAGGCAACAATAAAAGAGGAAAAATTGGCAAATAAATAATTATGAGACAAACAAAAAGCACTTGAGGTAATTTGTGCATCTTGTTAAACTGAACATTTAAAAAAAATTGAGTTTTATTTATGGACGCTCTTTAACTACTATGGTTCTTAGCGTCCCATTCTATATTGGGCGTGAAACACCTGTAATTTTGCTCAGAGGCCTCTTTATCAGGCTTGAGGTTCTTTTACGTACCGTAAAGCTACGACACGGGACCACCGGCTTTACTTCCCTTCCGAAGGAAGCCGTGCTAACGATTTTTACGCCCGAAAAAATCCATCGCCCTCCGCCGGGTTTGAACCCGCGACCTTGGGAACTAGAGGCTAGCACGGTACCACCAGTCCACGGAGGACGACTAAACTGAACAGTTGTAAGCACAAGGATATAACACTTGATGATGATGATGATAATAATAATAATAATAATAATAATAATCATAATTATAATAAACCTCAACTTTCATAGCTGAAAACTTTTGCAAATATTCCCAATTGTTTTAAGAACGTCGATAAAAATTGAGTTTTATTTATGGATGCTCTTTAACTGGTTTGGTCCTTAGCGTCCCATTCTATATTGGAAGCGAAGGGCCGGTAATTTTACTCAGAGTCCTCTTTTTATCAGGCTTGAGGTTCTTTTACGTGCCTAAATCTACGACAGGGACCACCGGCTTTACTTCCCTTCCGAAGGAAGCCATGCTAAGGACTTTTACGCCCGAAAAAATCCATCGCAGTAGTAGCAAATTGAGAGTTTACGCGCACTTAATATGCAGGAATTTCTATTCATATGCAAATGAGCTCCCCACCTCCTCTCCCCGACCCCCTCCCCAGCTCCTTGGTAGTTTTAGTTGCAGCTGAGGGTCATAAATCTTGTTGAGTACAATGGAAGCTTGACAGTTAAGCAATTAAGGTTATCCTTCACTTGTTAAAACGAACAAACGGGTCATAAATTTAAGGTTCTGTAACAAAGGCGTGATGTTTTTCCTACCCATTCCACATCCGGCCACTTCTGCAAGTGTGGCAGTTACCCTCTCCACTCCTATTGTTTCTCGAACACGTGCGGGGACAAAGAGCTTGCTGGACAAAGGAAGGGATTCTATTGTGTGCCTTTCTATTGTCCGGGGCAAGGCTACTTTCTGGCATACTCATTCCACTAGCTTTTAACAAAAGAACAATGCTTACCCTTCAGCTGTCAAAATGAACAAAGGCCATGATGAATTAGTGTCGTGACAAAAGCGAACCTGGAGCCTGTTAACAGAGAAACAAGTTCTATTGTCCGGGGGCAAGCCTTCTTTCAAAATGAACAATGTGGATGAAGGACAAAGGAAGAGATTCTATTGTGTGCCTTTCTATTGTCCGGGGCAAGACTACTTTAGAAAAACCATCTGGCATTTCTCATTCCACAACCCTATAACAAAGCCGGTCCCTTTCCATTGAGGAAGAGATTCTATTGTGTGCCTTTCTATTGTCCGGGGCAAGACTACTTTAGAAAGACCATCTGGCATTTCTCATTCCACAACCCTATAACAAAGCCGGTCCCTTTCCATTGTTCGAGCACCTAGTGGCTTAACAAAAGAATTCGAGGGTTGCTTTATGCTCGACTTGTCTTTGTCTGACTGTGGGAAAAGACAAGAGCCTTGAGTTCCCACGAGACAAGCATCATATAACACCACCCCATTCCACCCCGACTTCCAGGCGTCACCTGACTTGCCCGAGGGCTACTTCTCTCGGCGCATGCGCTGCAAGAGATGTCATTGGATGAAATAACCACGTGACGTGTAACATCTCCCCCCCCCGCCATACCAGCGCTTGAAATTGCCTGAGGGGCTCTAGGCCCTTATATAAACAAGCGCTGGTGGATAAGGAAGCCACTGCGACTTTTTAAGTTAGCGATACAGGCTAGTGATTCAGCTTAATCGAATTCAGCGCTATTGTCTTCTAGACTGCATCCATCGTCATCTACATAATGCAAGGTGAGTGAGTTTTTTACATGACTAAGTGAAACACGAATCATTGCAAGAATACCATATTGTTTATCTAAATTTTTCATTTCTTTAATAATTAACATCAGAATTGTTAAAAATGTAGCGCTTTCATCAAGGGTGTAAAATAGTTCTTCAGATACCGTCATAAACATTCATACTTAATCTCTAATCAGTGTTCCTCTATTAACATTCATACGTTTTCGCTACACATTCTTCTGTAAACATTCACATGATTTCTCCTCGCATTCTTCTATTAACATTCATATGATTTTCGCTACACGTTCTTCTTGCATAAACATTCACATCATTTCTCCTCGCATTCTTCTATTAACATTCGCATGATTTCTCCTCGCATTCTTCTATTAACGTTCCCATGATTTCACTACACGTTCTTCTTATGCAAACATTCATATAGTTTTCAACACATTCCTCTTAACATTCATATGATTTCTCCTCGCATTCTTCTATTAACATTCATATGATTTTCGCTACACGTTCTTCTTGCATAAACATTCAGATGATTTCTCCTAGCATTCTTCTATTAACATTCACATGATTTCTCCTAGCATTCTTCTATTAACATTCATATGGTTTTCACTACAAGTTCTTCTTTTGCAAACATTCATATGATATTCCCATCACATTCCTCTATTAACATTCATATGATTTCTCATCACGTTCTTCTATTAACATTCATATGATTTCTCATCGCGTTCTTCTATTAACATTCATATGATTTTCGCTACACGTTCTTCTTGCATAAACATTCACATGATCTTCTAAACACATTCGTCTGACATTCATATGATTTCACTACACGTTCTTCTTCTGCAAACATTCATATGGTTTTCTCAACACATTCCTCTACAGGCATTCACATGATTTCTCCTCGCATTCTTCTATTAACATTCATATGATTTTCGCTACACGTTCTTGCATAAACATTCACATGATCTTCTCAACACATTCGTCTGACATTCATATGATTTCACTACACGTTCTTCTGCAAACATTCATATGGTTTTCTCAACACATTTCCCTACAGGCATTCACATGATTTCTCCTCGCATTCTTCTATTAACATTCATATGATTTTCGCTACACGTTCTTCTTGCATAAACATTCACGTGATGTTCTCAACACATTCTTCTGTAACATTTATATGATTTTCTCTACATCTTCTGTAAGCATTCATATGGTTTTCTCAACCCATTTCTCTATTGACATTCACATGATTTCTCCTCGCATTCTTCTATTAACATTCATATGATTTTCGCTACACGTTCCTCTTTCCGTAAAGCTTCATACGACTTTTTCACAAAGCATTCTTCATTCATAAGATTTCCTATACTCGCTTATTTCATATTACACGTCTTTATCTACTCATTCATCTTTTATCAGTTATAAAAAACAATTGAATTTACACATTTAAACTTTTTCACAGGTAATACTGCAAACTCCATGGGAGTCGCCAGAGCAGCACTCGTCAGAGGAGCGGGCTCTCGACTTAACCAATTTATGCAAGTCAATAGAGAGCCCGTTAATAACATGATGTACAACATGCCGATACCCCTGGCGGGGGATCAGATATCAGATGTGCCGCTGCATGGCACTTACATTTTTAATAGCCCCCCGTCACCAATCTTATCGGAGGGTGATTATATTATTCCGCCGCCACCTGGTTTTGAGGATGTCACTCCCGTTACAGGGGTGAATGCAGGCATGGGCAGCGCTTCAGACCAGTGTTGCACGTACAATAACTGCGAATACCAAGTTGCTGCAATAAAGATGCTTAACGAAGTGAACGGTGAGTTTAGATATATTATTACACTTAACTTTTTTCCTAGAAATATTATCTTTATCATTAATCAATGTATAACCAGAGAACAATTCAGAGTTTCAATTATGGAATGAATCATTCAATTTACTAGCACCTTTCAATCAAAAATATTCAATGTGCAGCTAATTCTGCTTTTTGCTTTGTTCTAGTTCCTGAAACAACTTTAGTAGGGGTGGGGGAGATGGACGATGGTGGTAGCTTGCCCTCGCCTATTTTTCTCAGGACTACCTGACCCCCCTCCTCCCGGATTCGAGGATGTTGCGCCGATGCCTGTAGGAGATCCATGGGCGATTATTCCTAGCGAGGTGTGCACTTGCGTAAATTGTGCCTACAGGACCGTGTACCTGCAGATGCTTCGTGAATTGAATGGTGAGTTTTTTTAACTTCAGTTATTCTAGTACCATCAATACATAATTAACGTAACGTTAACATTTAACTTTTCTCAATAAAAATTTTTTACTCATTTTTATTGATTAAAATATACAATTGCATAATAATTATCGTGACGTTAACGCATAACTTTTTCACTCACTTTTTTAAAAATATACATTTATATAAATAATTATCGTAACGTTAACACATGACTAAGCTTTTTCTTCAATGATTTAAATAAACATATCCTTGCATTTCTATTTTAACTGACATTCCAATTAATTCAATTTTGTTATTGTTATAGAACCTTCAATAGTGGTCACGAACCCGGAGCCTGAGTATGCACTGCTCCGGGGTACCAAAAGACCTCACGAGGCTGAAGAGGAGCACGGTCAAGCAATTAGCCCCTCGTCCATCAAGGATCTTCAATGGCACCTCCATCACCAGTTGCAGGGCCATCAGGCATCGGTCGCAGCCATTATGACAACTCAACCACCACTCCTGACTCCGATAGTGACAACGCTGAATACAGGAACAACATCAAAAAACTAAAGGTTAGTCATACTCAGCTAGAGTGCAAGGTTATTGAATCGGCGTTCAGGGGCCGCCTTTTCAATAGCCGCAAAGAAAACACTTTAGAGATAGCTGTCCCCGGTCAATTTCTGCAGGAATGCAGACATCTTGTATTGAGAGACATGGTTTCTGTACTCAGGAGAAGCTCTTCTGGCTTTAAAGTTAACGCATCCATCGAGATCACCTACCTAATACAATTTCCTGAAAAAGAGCATGCAGAAACCATCTTTTTCAATAGCAAGACAAAGCTGGGTCTTCAATCAAGTAATCTCGATGCCTTATACACTTCTATGGTCGATGAAATTCTAGAAAATATCTCCAATTTCGAAGGAGGTGCAAGCTCAAAATCTCTGTTCCCTGTCAGGGCTCTTGTTATTGGAACTAGCTTCTATGATCCCTTGAATGCATCGCGATACATAGTTACCCGGTGCAATCAGGGCTAAGAGAGCTGTATTAAACATAAAAAACAATTTACTGTTTTGCATGGTGTTTGCTCGCTGCAAAGTATCCCGCAAAGCGCGATGGTCAAAGAACGAGCAAATACCCTGCAGAAGAGTTATTCATTGCATTTAACTACAGAGGGATAAACTTCCCCGTTAGCCTACACCAGATTCCAGACTTTGAGCAGGAAACACAGGAGTATCAGTATTTGGAGTAGCAAGGGAGTGCACAATTATACCGGTATATCAAACCAGCAGCAGGAAAGATTTCAATGTTAACCTACTACTAATTGAACAAGATGGAAGATCTCACTACTCTCTGATTAAGGATATGTCAAGGCTGACTTCAATGCAAATCAGTAAACATAACGGGAAACAATGGGTATGCGAGCCCTGCCTGAAGCACTTCAATAATAAAGGTGCTTTTAAAAAGCATCAATTGAAGTGCATGCAGTGCCAGGTGCTCAAAATGCCTAATTAGGGTGAAGTGATTGAGTTCTCATCATACTCGAAGGGTAGTCCTGTACTTTTTGTTGTGTACGCCGATATTGAGAGCGTGCTAGCCCGAGTTCAGTCCTGTGAACCGTCGGCTAATCAGAGCTGGACTCGGGCTATCCAGCATCATGAGGCTATATCTATATCGCTTAAGCTCGTATGTCGCCATGACGCTTCATTGTCGAGGTTTAAGCTATTCAGAGGTCCTGATGCAATCAAGGAGTTCTTCATTGAGCTTAGGTTAATAGCCGACATGGTTATTGAGCAATATAGCCGCAATGAAGAAATGACCTTGACTGCTCAGGACGTGGCTGACTTCGATAATGCTCGTCATTGCCACATATGCAAGAAGGAGTTTGAGGTAGACGATTTGAAGGTACGTGACCACTGCCATGTGACCGGTGTATTGCTGGTGGCTGCTCATAATGCATGCAATTTAAGTAGACGGGTACCTAACTTTATACCCATCTTTTTTCATTGCCTTAGCAATTATGACAGCCATTTCCTGATGCAACACCTGGCATATGATGATCACCCCATTTGGTGTATCTCAAACTCCTCTGAGCGATATATATCATTCAGCAAAAAGTACAGCACTATCTTTTTCAGGTTTCTAGATAGCTTCAAGTTCTTGGACGATAAGCTATCTAGTTTAGCCTGCATGCTGAGTAGTGATGAGTTCAAGATCACAAACTCTGAGTATCCCGATCCTGAACATCAGCAGTTAGTGAGATCTAAGGGAACATTCCCTTACAGCTACGTTGACTCTCCTTCAAGACTAGAGGAAACAGCACTCCCTTCCATTGAAAAATTTGATGGTATAACAAGAAGAATACAACCATGCTGTCAAAGTCTGGAACACCTTCAACATTAGCAATCTAGGAGAATACAGCGACCTCTATTTGAAAACGGATACGCGCTTGTTGGCCGATGCATTCGAGAAGTTTAGGGACCTCTCTCTGGAGGTATATAACTTGGACCCCTGCTGGTACTATACTCTACCAGGACTTGCATTTGATGCAATGCTCAAGGTGACTCAGGTCAAGCTTAACCTCATCCATGATGAGGAAATGATTAAATTCTTTGAGGGAGGAATCAGGGGCGGAATGTGTACCGTGTCAGAGACATGCCAAAGCCTACAACAAGTACCTTCCTGGACACAATCAGAAACAAAAAAACTTATATTTGGCCTATCTCGACATCAACAATTATATGGGGCTTCAATGGCCAGCCCCATGCCGCACAAGAACCTCAGATTGCTTTTGCCCGAAGAAATTTTAAACATAAACTTCTTTGCTGTTGCTCCTGATTCCCCAACTGGATACGTTTTGGAAGTCGACCTCGAGTACCCTGAGCACCTACATAATGAGCACAATAACCTTCCTCTCTGCCCGAAAAGTGAGATACCACCTGGAGGCCAATACAAGAAACTGCTGGCAACACTAGAGAACAAAGAGAAGTATACCTTGCACTACAGAAACCTCCAGCAGTGCATTGATTTGGGCATGAAGTTAAAGAAGATCCATAGAGTGGTTGCATATGATCAGTCAGAATGGCTGAAAACCTACATTAATATAAATACAGAGAGACGTGCAAGGGAAACTTCCAAATTCGGTCAGAATTTATGGAAGAAAATGAACAACTCTGTATATGGCAAATTTATTGAGAATGTACGCAAATACAATGACTTCCGTATCGTTACAAGTTGGAAGCAATGTAAGAAATTGACAGCGCGACCAACTTACGTTCGGAGCATTTTATTTGCAGAAAATCTTGTAGGGATAGAACTTGCCAGAGAGGAAGTTTACATGAACAAACCCATCTATATAGGGCAAGCCATCCTTTATATATCAAAACATATCATGTATAGCTTTTATTATAATATATTGAAGCCAGGCCTAGGAGATTTAATTTTAAATTACATGGATACAGATTCATTTATTCTGGAAACCTCAAGCGACATATACAAATTTATTAGAGAAAATCAAGATCATTTTGACACATCAAATTACGAGACGCAAAACAGCTATGGAATTACACCGCAAAACAGGAAAGTTATAGGCCTGTTCAAGGATGAGCTTGCAGGAATCCCTATGATAGAATATGTTGGGCTAAGGTCCAAGTTATATGCTTACAGGTACGAGGACCAAACAGTAATGAAAGCAAAGGGCATCAACAAGGCCGGCATGCGGAACATAAATTTTCAGCACCATTTCGGCTGTCTAAATGATATTAGAAAAACAATTTTAACAAAAACAACATTTCGAAGTTTCAAACAAAGTCTCGACCATAGAAATGAATAAGGTTGCTCTCTGTGGTAGAGATGACAAGAGAAAACTCATTGAAGGCTCAGACCAGACAATTGCCTGGGGTCACTATTGTCTGCGTATGACTGACCCTTAGATGTATATATGTATTTACCATTGTAAATTTTTAGTTGTGGAAATTTTTAAAAAAAAATTGCTTTTCTGTGTGTGTGAGTGGTTGTGTATGTGTGTGTATGTGTGTATTTATATATGTATATGGATAATGTAAATATTTAGCTTTTATTAATTGTTAAGTCTTTTCTGTTTATTAATTTGATTTTGAATTTTATTAAATGTATGTAAAATGCAGTCTAGTGAGCGAGTGTTTTTTCATGTATGTATTATGTGTGTGTCAGTGTGTGTATGTGTGTGTGAGGGTTAACCGTAAGAATGCAAATCATAATGTTGTATATACATGTAATATTTGTTTATGCTTTTTTTAGTTAAAACCACTTATTGATTCTTAATCACGTAAAAATGTATGTAAACCCTGCAAACACAAAAATGTTTTTAAATAATGAATTTCATATTTGACACAGCATATATTATAAAATAAAAAACACGCATTATTGTGGAATGAATGCCTCTTTATTTTCATTATTATTTTTCTACAATAAATCCTTTCTGTCAATCCATTGAGTATTAGGGAATCCACACCACTTTACAAGAATCCTATTTCCCTGCCTGCGTAATACTTTCTCTACCAGAAATGTATTAGGGTACAGTGTAGTTCGCAGTTCATGACCATAAAAGGACCCCTTTATCTCATCACCATCATTACCTTTTAGCATGTATGTAACGGGATTGGTGTGATTCACACGAACAACTTGAAATATTTCAACACTCCAATTAGCTTCAAAGCCCTTTTCAAAATGTCCCTTGTCCTTTGATATCCTCACATAATCACCAACACTAAACTTTCTTGCCCCTCTCTTCGATCTTGAGTGTAGTTGTATACAGTCATAAGAAGATCATTGTTCTTCACCTCTATAGGCTTCATTCGAATAGTGGAGTGGTAAGTGTTTGTGCAATGATCTGAGGTAAAAGGTCTAGCCACTTGTATGATCCTTTGGCTAGAAATTCGCGATACATCATATTCTTTAAAGTTCTTATTAACCGTTCAACAGCAGCTGGCTTAACATGGGTATAGGTACTGTAGTGATTGATGTTATATTTTGTCATTAAAATTTTAAAATGTTTATTATAAAATTCTTTTCCGTTATCACTCTGTATGTTCTTGGGAGGGCTTATCATTTCTTGCAGTATATCTTCCATAGCCTTTGCAACTGTAAGTCCTGTCTTGTCCATTAGCGGTCTCGCATATGCCATTTTACAGTAGAAGTTGATTGCAATGATGATGTACTTGAAATTCTTATTGATTTTTGCATGCGGTATCATCTCCACCAAGTCGATCTGCACCAAGTCGTGGAGACCCTTGCTGATAATCTTTCGACGTATGAAGTTTCTCCGGGCTGGAGCATGGAGCTCGCTTGCTATATGTTGCTTCACTGATGTCATGCTATAACCTTTGCCGCTTTTAGTTCTTGAATAATCTCTTCAATTTCTTGAGTATGATTGTTATTGCCGGCGTCTCTGGATGCCACAAGTAGCCTAAGGCGATCCACCAGATCATTAGGGTCGGTCCAGTAGATGTAGTCTTGCCTCGTATTAGGGTGATGTTCTTTCCACTGCAGTCCTAATCCCTTGTATTTCGTTACTAGATGACGTATAAAGCTTTTATACTTGTAGGAATTACCCGATCTCAGCTGCCCATGCTTGCTGAACTTTCTTCGATGAACATGTGTTGCTTTAAGTATTTTACTGTATGTTTCAAGGTCATCTTCAGTGTATGCATGCATTTCAGGTATTCTCTTGAAGATGAATTCCATCAATCCAGGCGTGGTTTCATACGTTTCGTCCCCTATTCGAACTTTATTATTGACGAAATCAATAATCTTGTTGCCTAGCATGTAGCTGCCATCCTCATATCGTGCTCCATATGATGAATCTATTTCATTTTTGTCCTTCTTTTGAACTTTATTAAGGTAGTTGTAGAGCTTCTCATCTTTCACGTCTTTCGGTGATTCCTCCTTGCTTGTAGTATTCTTTTTCTGTATTTCAAGTATATCTTGAAGCGGATCTGTCAATGGTTGAAGAGCTTCACTCATCACTCTGGGTTTCAAACTGCTGACCTTTAAGAGAACGTAACTTTTCTCTTATAGCCTTCGTGTGCACGGCTACAGATTCTATAAGTCGTATGCACTCGCTGTCCATCTTGAAATGACACTGAAATTAGACTTTCGCATTAATATATACCCTATTTATTTAGCAGACTTCAGTTTATAAGGGATTCTCAGCTCGATATTTAGAAAATGGCCGTCCCTTACACGATTTTCAGGAGCTGTGAAGGTTAGTCTATCACCATTTGCAATCGGTGCAGGCAGAGCTCTAACAGACTTGTCATTTATTTCAATTAATGTATCAGGTCTTACAGTAGGAGCTGTTGGTGACGTCATATAGCAAGAAACTATCTCACCGTTTACGCTTGATTTGTAATATTCAAGACCTCTTGTTAACATGTACCTCTGTGATTTCCCTATGAAAGGCAACGACTGCGGTGTAATTACATGTTCCCCTCTCATTTGCTCTACTAATGAATTTATGACTCTCATTTGTGTTTTAAGGATATTGATATTATCCATTGCAGCTGTCAGATGCCCATCTATTGATTTCTGGCGGTTCGCCATAGTTTCCATGTGTTTTCCCACTGTTTCTGTAACCGTGGTACTTATTGCACTAAGTCTGTTGTTTAAATCTTGGCGTATTTCGTTTCCTTCCCACGTGAACTTTAACGAACTTTTTTGTTGCTCCATCACTGTCATCGACAGGATCAGTTGTTTAGTCATCGGCTGCTTTTAAGGATTTCTGTATATTCTCATGCTAACATGTGATAAGTTATGTAGTTGTCTTTTCTAACCCAGTCTTAAGCTCCGCTAGCGATATTATTGATTTATTCAGCTTTTCTGCTTTTATGTAGTTATACTTTTGGCTAAGCGTATTGACTTTACCAGTTAATTGATGCTTTGTTACACGTGAATTGTAAGGGAGACGTCTCCCCCATTTTATCTAGGTTTCAGACTAGCACTAGGATTAGCTCCTAATGGCAGGACTAAAACCTCCCCTTCCATCTTCTTATTCTTCTTTATTTATCAGGTGCCTGCTAGGTATATAACCGCTTGAGTAAACTTCCACTTTTTTAAAATTTTAGACTCGCTGAGAAAATATTCACCTTCAGGTCGCATTTTCTTAACCGCTATTTGTAATACTGTAATGCTCATATCCATGTGTCGTTATTCTATCCTCGGCAATAGCTATTTTATCATCAAAAGGAGACTGATTTTATTCACTTGCACTGTGGTAACAGCATACTCTAGTGACAGGATCACATTCATAGGTGTTATTATTTCTCGGGTTTTAAGACAATCTGTATAGCTGTCAAATGGTATGTACTGCTTAACAGCATTACGTTTTATGCCTTTAATCTTTTTTATTATTGAACCGTGGATATTTAGTGCATACATCTTAGGTCTTAGTCCGACAAAGTGTTGGATGATTTTACCATTAGCCTCATTTTTAAATTTTCAGAGCACCTTCTTGTTTAGAGCTGAATAACATATTTGGTTGACAGGGTAATCAGCTGTATCCAGATGCTCAAGAAAACATAGCTTGTCCTGGTACACATCTTCAGTTGTTACTCGGTGAATGAATGAATCAGGTCCATATACATGAGCATAACGTTTTAAGCTCCATAATACGGTAACAACACATCATATTGATAGTGGTGCATTAATGTCTTAGAGATGTCCAACACACTCATTCCAATATATATATATATATATATATATATATAGGTTTGTAGAACACCATCTGTCGAGATGCCATGTGCACAGCAGCTAGATTGGTAGCAGATATTGTCCTACCGATGAACGTAGGCTTGTCGATCAACTTTTCCAGACTTCTCATTTGTAACCAGCCGTATATCCACACGATTACGCAGGATCTCCATAGTTTTTCCAAACATGACGTTGTAAAAGAGTTTGTAGAGATCCACCTCGAGAACATTTGCAGCCTGTTGTAGTCTGTTGCTAAATTCTACGTAATGTTTTAACCACGGAGACTGTCGGAATTGTAGCACACGATGGATTTTCGTTAGCCGTAGTCCATGACTAAGAGCTTGCTTCGAAGTCAGGTAACGTACTACATACTTCTTTCGAGGTCTAAGATGGGGTATTAGTTTCTTTGTAGTTGAGTTCTTAGGCTTCATACACTCAAGCAGGAAAGGTAGATCATTGTGCAGATCGTGAGGTTCTGCAGGATACTCGATGTCGACTTCTAATATGTATCCATGGTGATCATCTACTTGTAGTATTTCTAAGTTGATTTCTTCAGGTGAAACCCACTGAAATCCACCGTAAGGGAGGGCGAGGCACATTGCCCAACCATATTGGTTATTAGCGTCCTCGTGTGTGATAAACTGGGTTGGTCTCGACGGATCATACTTATCCATATAACTATTGTTTGCTTCGGCATACCGATGGGAAACTTGGCATAATCCTCCTCTTATGCCGGATTCCACCATGAGTAGCTGATCATAATCTTGTAGCAGTTCCAGCTTAATTCAGTATACAGCAACATAGCGTCCCATGTAAGTCCTGGAGAGGTGAAATAATGTGCTGGATCAACTTTGTGTTTTCAGGGTCTGATCTAAAAGATATCAGCTAGAAGGAGAAAATATGGGGTTAAGTGTGGTCGCTGTTCTCGCCCAGGTTTCTCAGGTCAAACAATCTCCATACATTTCTAGCATGATCGTAGTCGGCATCACTAATTTCTGCTGCATTTGATCTTGTAGAAGCAGTCCTTAGCAGGTCTCATTCAGGCGGTCTCATTCAAAACATTCCTTGAAGTGACGTAATCATAGGGAAATACTCCTTTAGGAGTCATCAACTTCAACTTGTCTTCTCCGAAGTACTTCAATGCTTCAAGATATGAGGTTAGAGTTTTTACCAAATGATCCAAACATGTACTCAGGAACCGAAAGCTGCCCACAAACCGGAGCTTTATATCTCCTACATACTTTGACAATAATATATAACTTTCTTTAGAGTTAGAAATTACCTCCACACGTTCACTTGTACATCCTAGCTCCTTAACAATGAAATGAGTGATATCCGCTAAGGTTATGCATGAAGACGGGAATATATTTAGGTGTTTTGCTGGCTAAATTACATTCATTATGTATACATCAACGGTATTCACCGCTGATGTGTTCATGATCGCGTGCTTTGTAGCTCTCTTCTGTCAAGGGGTTTCCACACAAGTAGTATACTGTAGAAGGCACAAAATCCTTCTGCTGTTCATCCTTAAGTTTCAGAGGCATGATAGATTTGTATATATTATCGATCTTCTTTGCAAGGAATGACAGGTATTTCATAAACTTCCTAGCAGCATCATATCCACGATATACACTAGAGTTGCTAGGAAGACCAGTTTCGACGTGCTCAACGCCGGATCATGGTTTAACAAACACAGAAGATAGGAGTATGCCTTTGATAAGGGGTTGTATAGGAAATTTCAGGATTAGGGATACACGTATGACATGGAGTGAGCATACTCTCAAAATCCGCATAGATGTCATAAGGTGCTTTCAACCCCCTCTCAATTTTTTAAACTGTACAATTGATTTCTCCTTGGTAGGAATAACTACCCTTGCAACATCATGTTGATTACAGATAGCTGAATGTTCTGCTCGTTTTCGCAGTCCACTTCGTTCACGCTGATCATCAAAATATGTAAAGCAGCACTTACAGGTGTAAACGCGTACTTTATGCTAAGTTTTCTGATTTCGAGCTTCTCAAAATTCTTGATATTTACGTGATGTTTTCCACTGGTGTCACTCAAAAGCAACAGGTCACGGTCTTCAGCTAGTTCAGTAACAATAATCTTTATTGGATACACTCCACGCTTTTCATCCAGTCCGAAAACGTTGAAAGACATACCGTTAAGCTTCTCAAACTTAGATATTTGAGAAAGTGGAGCAGGGTAAGAAACACACCTTGAATCGTACTTATCATGAAGCTGCTCGTATTTGCTAACGCGTTGAGGCTTGGTGCTGACGAATTTGGCTAGTACAGAATACATGAAGCTTTTGTCGTCACTGTAGTTCTGGATACTTACGCAGGCTTTCTTGCTTCAGCAGATGGCGGTAGGGGTATATAGCTACTTCCTCGTAACAGGTAATACTTGTTGATACTAAGTCGAACTCCTTCCACAGCAAGCTGGGCGCAGATGCTACCTTTTAGCTGCGACTCTTCCATTTCAGTAGCCAAAATCTTGAATCCTGAGTCCAGATTCGTTTCTAGAAACACAGGCTGATTTCGTGTTTTAAATGATTGTCCCGGGTATCTCCGATACTGTTCGTAAATCGGCACTTAACCAGCAGATTAACTTTCAGACTCTTGCAAATACCAAGCGCTCTATACACGGCCTGGATTATGCGTTGTTTTGCCTCATATTCAGATCCTTGGATGATTCGCATCGTATGAAATAAAATTTCAGTCGCCCGTCGAATGAAGTTTCACTGTCATGGCACAGTCCTCCATTGTAAATAGCTGCTGTTTAGTAGACTCCAATCTACTTTTCTTCTCAAGTATGCTTATTTCACGTAAATCTTCACGACGCTATCCCTTATATCCATCACTGAAGGTTACGCTACAGTATTTACACTTTAAGAGCCGCTTGCAGACAGGCCTTCTCTTGCCATAACCTTGCAGAAATTTCTTCCCTCATTTTCCGCAAGAATATCCTGATGCACTACTGTCCATTCCATACCAGAGTTCCGTCTGATGTAAACAGAAGCAAGTGCTTCTGCTTGTCACGAACCCAAGAACACACTTTTACGCCAACGTAAATAGCTCCTTAATACATATATTCTATTATGAAATAATGGAGCAGGAAAGGTATAGAACTGCACATTTTATTAAGGTTATAATAAGAGCTCATCGTTAAAGGTAATGGATATATACTAGCTGTTAACAGATTACAAAATATTATTTTCGTCTGCTATGCGCTAACGCCGAGAGAATCTTGCTTGTTTATATGAACCGTGTGCATGACTGCCACTCTGTTACATATACGAGAAAGGCAGCAATGAATTCCCAGAGGTGCTATCTGAGTACCGAATAAACACTTTGCGTAATACAGGAAATATGATAAGCGAGCGGTCATTCATAATACGCTAGCACACATATGCCGCCCAGCTCAGGTCAAATCTTGTGATTTAGTCAGTTGGTATTTGAGTTTACATGGCAGAGGAAGGTCCGTGTAGTGCGAATAGACTGTTCAAACATAAAAGAGGGAAACAGTTAGAAAGTGGCAAAAAACAAACCATACTTCATATATTCAACTCACTATTAAAAATATACCCGACACTTGCATTAGTGCATATTACGAAACTAATATCTGATTTTACAGGCGTTTCAGTAAGAAGTGTAACCAAAGCGAGTAGGGAATATAAACAGACCTAATAGAACATAGAAGAGTATATAATATGTGGGAACTTGTTTTGTACGACAGTGCTGTGGAATTGTGAATAAGCCTGCCATTATTTTGGAGAGTAGTTCTGATTACGATGTCAGCTGAGTCACCTTCGAACGATTAGGATTTGGGTGTTGCACTTTTGCCCGACGATTAAGATTAACGCTAGTAAAGTGTTCATTACCGCATACTTATAAAATCGATTGTTACCTCGGGTTGCATTTTGAACTATGATTCTCACACAGGGCGCGTTTTTATAGATTTAAACAGTGTTCAACAAGCACGTGAGAGGGCAACAAGCTGGCATTAGGGGGCGGGGATTGCGAAATACTTTCGCGCGGATAATACAAAGAGTTTGTTTTCAGTGAAAGTCACTCTGGTTTGGAATGGACAGTAGGAATGATATCCTTATATGCCGAGTTAATCATCTTTACTCTTGATGTAAGAACGTATTAATCCTTCAAGGAAATGTAGACCTCTTCACTGTGATGACGCTTTCGATAGCTGGTTATTTTAGGAAAGAACACAATGTTGACACCTCAAGACTAGTTAGTAGAACGACGTTCAGTGCCCGCAGTCACCCAATTTATAGACGGAGCACGGACGTTTTAGATCAATCATATACTGAATTTTAATAATAAAACGACGATTAAGCGTCCAAACTCTTATACTTCAATACTTGTTTGCACAGGTGTTCGTGGGTGTCCGTATGTCTTCGCGCAGGTTCACGTGTTTAGAGGTGTTGAGGTGCTTATGTCTGTTCATGTGTGTGTGTGTGCGCGCGTGTGCTGCGTGTTTGAGCGCGTAAGCTTTGTATGTATGTGTGTGTAAGTGCGATGTGTGTATGCTTGTGTGGGCAAGTGAGTGAGATCATTGTGTCTGCGTGAGCATTCGTGTGAAGGAACCCCTAATTATGGAGGAGGCACGAAACTCTCGGATAACATTACATTTCAGATCCGACGCTGTAACGCTTTTATCACTTTCCTGTGCGACGTTGACACCCATATTTTATGTATTTAGAGGTTTAAGAGATAATTTAATATTAAACATTACTATTCCTTATTCTCTGTTTTCTGGTTGTATATACCTTCAAACCAATTGTGTGATGATTTGAGCAATTAAATGCTGATTAGGTGGTTAAAACTCTGATATTTGAGTGGCATCGATGCCTTTTAATGATATAACGTAATCGCTGATCAAACATTTAATTCAACTCCAAACCACGGCATAAAACGGGTTTGTTATAAACCACTCATTTTAATGCTCTGCGCCTATTAACCTCCGCCATATGACGTCACACCCGGAGGCAGCTTGTCTAGCTATGTCAGACACGCTTAAACGCGCCTCGTTACTACTGTATTATGCTCGTTCTGCACGTATTAACCTCCGTCATATGACGTCACACCCAGAGAACAGGATATATGGCAATATCATACACGTTTAAACTCATCTCGTAACTACCTGTATAGAGCGACACACCATAGAGAGAAGTATTCTCAAACGCTCATTCCGACAGATGCTTCCATTCAACGTCTACCATCACCACCACCGCCACCCATTTCACCCAGTAAAAACCATGTCTATTACCACAATACTTTAGAAGTAGACGCTTTAAAGATAACGTAGGTTTTCTCCCCTTATTTTATTAAATTCCGGTATATACTGCATTATTTCAGGTTTTCATTCCTTTTTCAATTCTTCCTTTCCATCTTCCCTTCATTCTCAAAAGAAGCAGTATACAATACGACATTCCTATACGCTTAATACTGAGTTATCGCAGAAAACCATTGCATTTGTCTACAATCATGAGCAAAGTAACTTTTCTAGAGTTACACAGATTTTAAGCTTTTAGAATCGAACCAGTAATGCTTTTAATAAACACTAGGGTCACAAGTATTTATATCATTAGTTTAACATGTTATGCACGTTACAATACACTTTACACCATCAATCTAAATGATATATCTAGAGTATAGAGGAAAACTAAGTATGCCATTGAACGATCGGGATTCGAACTAAGGATAAGTGATTGACAATTATATACGGTATTAATCGTACATTATAGGAGCTATCACTCATGCTTTGGTCCACCCCTCTATCTTTCTTGGTTTCTGAGATAATTGAATTTTACAAATTAAGGATCGAACCCAGGACGACAGGTACCGAAGTATACATTCAGAAGAAACTAGCTGATGACAAATGTAATAACGTTTATTCGGCGGTTTATCTCTATTAGTTTAGAAGTTATTCGAAGATGAAGTTGTATTTATACCCCTGGATTTGAACCACCGGATCCCGGTTAACTTGAAAGAATACGTCTATATTGCGCCACATTACAAGGATGTAATTACTTTTTATTGCATCGCTTAATCTCTTTTCATTCAGGAGATATGAGCATTTAAAGGGTGGTATAAGGATGGGAGTTCAAAAAAAATGGAGGGATACCACCGAATAATAACACCTCCTTTGTGTTACTCCGCCATGCCGACAACATTGCTCCATTCACAGCTTCCCATCCCTTACAACTTTGTGTTACTCCGGCTTGCCCCCTTACACGTGTTAATACGTGTAAAGTCATTACACGCTCAATTAAATTGATCGGATTACATGCCTCATTAATCGGCGGTCTGTTGCACAACGGGAACTCCAATCGTTACACTACTCTCCGGGTGTGACGTCATATGGCGGAGGTTAATAGGCGCAGGGCAGTAAAATGTGTTTACAACAAACCCGTTTTACGCCGTGGTTTAAAGTTGAATTAAATGTTTGATCAGCGAATACGTTATATCTTAAAAGGCAACGATGCTAGTCAAATATCAGAGTTATAACCACCTAATCAGCAATTAATTGCTCAATTCATCCCACGATTGGTTGGAAGGTATATACAACCAGCAAACAGAGAATAAGGAATAATAATGTTTAATATAAAAATTATCTTTTAAACCTCTAAATACATAAAATATGGTTGTCAACGTCGAACAGGAAAGTGATAAAAGCGTTCCATCGTCGGATCTGAAATGTAATGTAATCAAAGAGGTCCGCACCTACTCAATAATTAATGGTTCCTTCACACGAATGCACACGCAGACATAATGATCTCACTCACATGCCCACACACGCATACACACATCGCACTTACACATACATACATACATACATACATACATACATACATACATACATACGAGCAGAACATGCAGCTACCTGTAATCAACATTATGTTGCAAGAGTAGTTATTCCTACCAAGCAGAAATCAATTGTACAGTTTAAAAATATTAAGAGGATGCTGAAAGCACCTTATGGCATCTATGCGGATTTTGAGAGTATTTTCACTCCATGTCATACGTGCATCCACAATCCTGAAATTTCCTACACAACTCCATATCAAACGCATACACCTGAGCTTCTGTGTTTGTTAAACCGTGATCCGGCGTTGAACACGTCGAAACTGGTCTTCCTAAGCAACCCTATGATGCTGCTCAGAGGTTTATGGAATACCTGTCATTCCTTGCAAAGAAGATCGATAATATATACAAATCTACCATGCCTCTGAAACTTAGGAATGAACAGCAGAAGGATTTTGAGTCTTTTACAATATGCTACTTGTGTGGAAAACCCTTTACAGAAGAGAACTACAAAGCATGCTATCATGAACACATCAGCGGTGAATACCGTAGGTGTATACATAATGAATGTAATTTAGCCAGCAAAACACCTAAATATATTCCCGTCTTCATGCATAGCCTTAGGGAATATCACTCATTTCCTTGTTAAGGAGCTAGGATGTACAAGTGAACGTGTGGAGGTAATTTCTAACTCTAAGAAAGTTATACATCATTCTCTCAATATGTAGGAGATATAAAGCTCCGGTTTGTGGGCAGCTTTCGGTTCCTGACTACATACTTGGATCATTTGGTAAAAAACCTAACCTCATATGTTGAACCATTGAAGCACTTCGTAGAAGACAAGCTGAATTTGATGACTCGTAAAGGAGTATTTCCCTATGATTACGTCACTTCATGGGATGTTTTCAATGAGACCGCCTGCCTGCTAAGGTCTCCTTCTACAATAGATTAAATGAAGCAGAAATTAGTGATGCCGACTACGATCATGCTAGAAATGTATGGAGATTGTTTAACTTGAGAAACCTGGGCGAGTACAGCGACCACACTTAACCTCATATTTTCTCCTAGCTGATATCTTTGAGATCAGACCCTGAAAACACAAAGTTGATCCAACACATTATTTCACCTCTCCAGGACTTACATGGGAAGCTATGTTGCTGTATACTGGAATTAAGCTGGAACTGCTACAAGATTATGATCAACTACTCATGGTGGAATCAGGCATAAGAGGATTATGCCAAGTTTCCCATCGGTATGCTGAAGCAAACAATAGCTACATGGACAAGTATGATCCGTCAAGACCAACCCAATTTATCACAAACGAGGATGCTAATAGCTAATATGGTTGGGCAATGTGCCTCGCCCTCCATTACGGTGGATTTCAGTGGGTTTCACCTGAAGAAATCAACTTAGAAATACTACAAGAAGATGATCACCATGAGTACATATTAGAAGTCTATATCGAGTATCCTGCAGAACTTCACGATCTGCACAATGATCTACCGTTCTTGCTTGAGTGTATGAAGCCTAAGAACTCAACTACAAAGAAACTGATACCCCAAGTTAGACCTCGAAGTTTCAAATGAGAAGCCTGGAAAGGTTGATCGCCAAGCCTACGTTCATCGGTTGGACAATATCTGCTACCAATTTAGCTGCTGTGCACATGGCATCTTGACAGATAGTGTTCAACAAGCCTATATACATTGGAAGGAGTGTGTTTGACATCTTTAAGAAATTAATGTGCCACTTTCAATGATTTGTTACCGTATTATGGAGCTTACAACCTTAAGCTCATGTATATGGACCTGATTCATTCATTCATTCACCGAGTAACAACTGAAGATGTGTACCAGGAGAAGCTACGTTTTCTTGAGCATCTGGATACAGCTGATTAACCTGTGAACCAAATATGTTATTCAGCTCTAAACAAGAAGGTGCTCTGAAAATTTAAAAATGAGGCTAATGGTAAAATCATCCAACACTTTGTCGGACTAAGACCTAAGATGTATGCACTAAATATCCACGGTTCAATAACAAAAAAGATTAAAGGCATAAAACGTAATGCTGTTAAGCAGTACATACTATTTGACAGCTATACAGATTGTCTTAAAACCCGAGAAATAATAACACCTATGAATGTGATCCTGTCACTAGAGTATGCTGTTACCACAGTGCAAGTGAATAAAATCAGTCTCCTTTTGATGATAAAATAGCTATTGCCGAGGATAGAATAACGACACATGGATATGAGCATTACAGTATTACAAATAGCGGTTAAGAAAATGCGACCTGAAGGTGAATATTTTCTCAGCGAGTCTAAAATTTTAAAAAAGTGGAAGTTTACTCAAGCGGTTATATACCTAGCAGGCACCTGATAAATAAAGAAGAATAAGAAGATGGAAGGGGAGGTTTTAGTCCTGCCATTAGGAGCTAATCCTAGTGCTAGTCTGAAACCTAGATAAAATGGGAGAGACGTCTACCCTTACAATCCATGTGTAACAAAGCATCAATTAACTGGTAAAGTCAATACGTTTAGCCAAAAGTATAACTACATAAATGCAGAAAAGAAGAATAAAACAATAATATCGCTAGCGGAGCTTAAGACTGGGTTAGAAAAGGCAACTGTACATAACTTATCATATGTTAGCATGAGAATATACAGAAGTCCTTAAGAGCAGCCGATATGACTAAACAACGATAGAAATGGTTATAGAACATCACAAGCTCTCTATAATACAACAGAAAATCTCTATAAAACATGAGAGAATGCCTCAAAACCTAGTGCCAATGCCATGAAAATGTCTGGTCCTATTCGTAAAAACCACCAGAATGCTACAAAATGATCGAAAATACCTGCAGCTTTGTATAGAGAGACTATAAATGCACACTGAAATACTCTAAAGTTCCTACTGCAGTGAAATGCTTATACAAATACCCAGAAATATCTGCTCCAGCTTCCGAATGCATTGAAATACCTGAAATCCTTTTGATCGTGTACCAGAATGTTCTAAAAGCCTGTGCACATACCTAACTCCATAGAACAAAATGCTTTTAAAGAGCCACAGATACTCCTACCAACACCCTAAAATGTCTGTGAAACTGCCAAAATATTTTTAAAACAGCATAAAATACCTCAAAATGTTCAAAAAACCTCTGTCACTCTAAAAAAAGCAATCAGGATATTCTAAAATCTGTGCCATTACCTATCCCCAAAGGCTAAACCGGTTTTAAAGAGTCACAAATACTCCTACCAGTAACCTAAAAATGGCTGCATGGATGTTAAAAATACCTCAAAAGAGCGTAAAATACATTCAAAACGTGTTGAAAAACCTTTAAGAAAACCTGTACCAATATCCTTAACTATCTGCTCCAGTTCCCAAAGTGCTTTTGAAATACCTGAAATTCTCCTGATTGTGTACCATATTTTTCTAAAAGCCTGTGCCAATACCTAACTCCATAGACTCAAATACTCCTAAAGAGCCTCAAATATTCATACCAGAACCCTCGAAAAAAATACCTGTGATAGTACCAGAACAATTTAAAACAGCGCAAAATATCTCAAATTTAAAATACTTGAAAAAAAAAACCTTGTATCAAGTCCTGAAATAACTTCTCCAGTTTCCGAAAATTCCCTTGAAACGCCTGAAATTCTTCTGCCTGTGTACCAGAATGTCCTAAAAGTGTGTGTTCATACCTAATTCCGTAGCTTTAAATACCCTTAAAGAGCCTAAAATACTCTCACCAGATTCCCCGATAAAATATATAGGTTGAAGTTAAAAACGACATAAAATGCCGAGAATGTCCTGCCATTCTAAAAACCATCAGGATACTCAAAAAATATATCCAAATACCATCGAAATGGCTGCTACAATTTCTATAACGCCCTTCAGAATACTCTAAAAGCCAGTACCCTTGTCTTAAAAGCCCGTAAATGGATGCTAAAATGTTTAACAATTCCTACTACAGTGGCGGAAATACCTTCGAAATGCTTACACCAACACCCTAAAATACCTGTTTCTGTGTCTAAAAATGTCCTAAAGCCAGTAAGAGGATGTCAAATACCTGTTCCACTGCATGAAAACACCATCAGAATACCTGCAAAGTAAGCTTATCTTGTACCCTCAAATTGCTTCTAAGTACCGTCCGAAATTGTTACATTGTGTCTGTGCTCTAAATACCTTGAAATTGTTCACCCAACCCTTCTGGAAAACACCCCTAGATACCTTTAGTCCCTGTCCTCCCTAGCATCCCTCCTTGTCTCACCCCACACAAACGCATTTTCTAGTCCTCAACCCCCTCTTAGTCTAGCATCTCTCCACGTTTTCCTTATCTCTCCCATATGAAGGCTTTTCCATCATTCAGCCTCTATTTAGCCTAGCATCTCTCCTCGTATTCCCTCTCACATCCACATAAACGTATATTCTAGCATCAACCTCTGTATAGCCTAGCACCTCGCCTCGTATTCCCTATCTCAGCCACATAAATGCCTTTTCTAGTCCCTTACCACGCCTAGCCTAGCACCTCTCCTCGGTTTCCCATCTATCCTACATAAAACGCACATTCTACCCATTAACCCTCTGTAGCCTATGATCTCGGCTTGTTTTCTCTATCTCTCTCATATAAAACGCATATTCTATCCTTCAAGACCCTCCTAGTACAGTATCTCTCCACCTTTTCCCTATCTCTCCCGTATAAAACCGTATTCCGTGCTTCAATCCCCGTCCAGCCTGGCATCTCTCCTCGGATTCCCCATCTTTGCTATATAAATGCCTTTTCTAGTGTCCTACCCATCTAGCCTAGCACCTCTCCACGGTTTCCTATCTCTTCCATATAATTCTAGCGTACCATCTCTTTGTTTATTTCCTATCTTTTACTATAAAACGTATATTCTGCACTTTCAATCCCTTTCTAGCTGGCATCTCTCCTCGTAATCTCTGCCTGTTCCTATAAAACGTATATTCTGCCGTTTCAACCCCGGTCTAGCCTGACAACTCTTCCTCGTATTCCGTAACTTTTCCCATATAACCACATGTTCTACCCTTCAAGTCCTTTCTGTCCTAGCATCCCTCCTATGTCCTATCACCCCCATATAAACGCATTTTCCTCCTTGAACGTTCTCCCAACCTAGGATCTACCCTGGTTTTCTCTATCTTTTCCCATATAAACGCAAAAGACGCCCAGCTGCCCCTATAATATCCTACTGCCAGAAATCCTTCCGCTCTGATTTTCTCGGCGTGTGACTAGAGAGAGCTCCAAGGGCGGATCCAGAGGGGGCGGGAGGCTCGCACACCCACCTCACCATTAAAAACATCAGTAAAAAAAATACAAGCTGCAACATCGTGCCATAATGTGTCATAGTGCCAACATGTCATTAACAGATTTGATGTACAAAAACACAGAAGGTCATTTAAGTAAAAATATATGCAGAAAGGAAGTCGGTTTTTTTTACGCTTTCTTGCCCGTCTTGTTTTTTTAAATGTAAGTAAAAATACTAGCATTTTTTACTTGTACATTGATTAATTCGTAACCATTTTAGTATTTTTCTGTGCGTAAGACTTTTTGCTTAGTGGTTCAAAATGTAATAAATGTTGTAAGTACCAGTTATGGTATTTTTATTTTGCTCCTTTAGGATATGAACCTCCAAATTTATTCTATCTCCTAAATGTTCAAAAATGTTCTGGGAAGGACCCCCAAAACTCCCGGTGCGCTCCCCCAACAGAAAACCTGGATCCGCCCATGGAAACACTACCTGCTGATTTACGTCACGACTGTTTTGAATAACTTTTACAGCATAATATGGATCCAATGTCCCGTTCCCGGTATCCAGTAAAGCCTTCTGTTAATTGTAAACGCTCACATTGTAATAATTGTACTTTAACTTTGTCGTTCTCGTTCTGGTTTCTGTTCCTAGTTATTGTGAAGCAGCCTTTAATCCTGTGGCAGCAGTTTTCCGATGTTTCGAGAATGGAGAGCTGTTTACTAGCGAGCGAGTTTTATCCCTGATCAAAGAGGAACGAAACACAAACAGCATGGTTCTTCCATGAAGGATAAGACGGGTAAAATGCAGTGGTAAGATTGTATTCTTACTCCGCCACACCGTTATGGTTATTGCGCAAGCGAAGTGATAACCGCCTTATACATCAGAGCCAGCCGTGCGCTGGAAGCAGTTGGGAGATCACAAGTCAGTCATTGCTGCACGTGCCGTAATAAGTTTTCAGAAATTGTTCTTGTTGGTATTTAAGCTCAAGAGTAGTGCTTTCCCTATCTTTTCCCATATAAACGCAAAAGTGGCCTAGCTTCCCCTATAATATCCTACTTCTGGCAAACGAGCATCCTGCCCACAGAGGTAGAATATTAACTGGAGAGGGCGCTATATGGACTTCTTACGAATGAAATCGAGCCGTCGTCTGCACAGAAGACTTCATACTGGAGGTGTAGATTCATTTGAGAAGTACATGATTAGAGTGTATTGTAATGGAATTAAGACACTGGAATACACTGTGTTGCATATGGTTCACCAGCACCCAAAGGCCTGAGGACAAAAGTTAAGTTTTCGCAGGTACGTGAACACCATAGACTCTGCACTTTACTTTCCCCACAACTTACCGAAGTATTGCACCCAAAAAATTGATACAGAGATTTCAGCAGAAATAACATGTTTTGAGGGCTTAATAAATAAAAAAAAAATATTTTTATAAAAAGGTCCGTGTGCGTTTATGTTTGTATGAACAGTACTCCTCAAAAACGAAAAGTCGAACGCCAAGCTTCGTACTTCAGTCCAATATCTTCCAAAGATGCGAAACGAAGATTAAATAAGTAACAACAAACACCAAAATACCGTTTATATGAAACACTTTTGGATCCTTTTTTCAAAAATGGCTCTAACGATTTTAATTTAAATACTATATATCGCACCTTTACAACAACACGTCTAACTCCCAAAAATTGTATTCTGAATTACCGCAATTTCATAATCTTCATTTTATGCAGCTCCCATCTGCTCTTCAAAGAATTCATCGAAAGAATATGGCGTTTTCAGTTCATTTTTAAGTTTTTTAAGAAAGCATCACTGTAAGCTGAACTGAAAAAAACTAACTTTTCAGTATTAAGTTTTAGCTTAGTTTTCAGACTGAAGGAATGCATTGCCTAACTGGTTGGAGTTGACTTTTTCCATTGCGTTGACGAAAACCCAC
Source organism: Deroplatys truncata (assembly GCA_030765065.1). Taxonomy (NCBI): domain Eukaryota; kingdom Metazoa; phylum Arthropoda; class Insecta; order Mantodea; family Mantidae; genus Deroplatys; species Deroplatys truncata. The sequence continues at coordinate 400,428,365 of CM060990.1, read as the reverse complement.
ATTCGGCTTCAATTTTCCTTCAAATTTTACCAACTTGAATTGTAGCAGCACGCTTGGCTCCCCTTACTTGCTCTACCCGTCACTAAAATTTTGAAAGACGCTGCATTCGACACAAAGAATTCACTGTCGTTACTTCACCGGAGATATATGTTTTGAAGCCCCGAAACCTCCCAAAACATTTTAGAGAAATACTCGTGCATTAGCGGGAGAGAAACAGTAGGGGCAGCGTTCGTTTATAAACGAAAAGTCGGGAAAATAATGGACTATAGATGGGGCATCTTTTAAGAACATAAGACGGAGATTTATATGGAATAATATCTCCTACCACAACTAATAATTAAATAAAATAAGTTTCCGTTCTCTTTTATTTTCTCAAATATGGCTCTATTGATTGTTAAGATACTGCTACGCTTCAGGTACTGACAGGAAGAATAAAATATACATTCCTAATTTTCTGAAAATAGGGGTAGTCCTTCATTCTCAGTTACTGTTATATGCTTCAGAAGCCATTAAAACACGACATCCTATAGATACGGATGGTCTGTAGAACCTGAATGAAATGGTATGGGATAAAGAATGTCGTAACACAGACCTTTTTCATCATATTCAAAATAAACGTCGGTATATTGTTTTGGAACTTTTACATTAGGTTAAGCATGCTTTTCACGTTTAATAATGAAAGCCTGAAATAGGTTAGTACAAGAGATATATCTGAAGCCATTTTATTTGATTCGCTTTTCCCATTATACTGAAAAAGTAAGGCACGCAGTCCTTTAATTTTGCTGCATAAACACCATACTAACACTTATTTACGAACAACGTTTTCTCTTTATATGTGCAATAGTTTCTGCCATCATACCCGCGCGTAGTTTATATTAGTGGTAGATTCTACTGCCTAAGTGTCCATTTGCAATGAAATGTAAGCGCTAACATAACGCAGTATAAGCGCAGGCGTGAGGGAAGATCTTTCGCAATGCAACAATAGGCGTAACGCAAGAAGTTGACAAGGGCTTCTTCATCCTTATATTAATTGCGAAAATCTTCCGAGCGTACCGTAAGTTTTCAGACTGAACAACATAACCGACAATATCAAATAGGAAAGTTCACTCAATATTTTGTAAATGAATACGCCACAAAAGATACATACGCATAACTGACGCTCGCGGCGTTAATGACGTCAAATTGTTTGGCCAAAATATTGAAAATAGTTATTGTGCAAGCATGGGAACTACAGCAAGTTACAGTAATGCAATGTGCATTCTCTTTTGCGCTTTATGAGAGCCAAGTAATCAGGGGTGGCTCCGTAGGATGCTGCCTCCGTGCCATGGTACTAGCTTAATAAAATGAAGAAATAAGTATTTGAAATTATTTGTGTACTTCACGATTACATCAAGAATACGGCCATGCTTATTATTCTTAAAGGCCCAATGAAACGGCTTGTCTAACAATAGAAAACCATAGGAGCTGAAGGAAGCGACTGTAAATTGCAAGTTTGCAACCGTATTATATTATTATTCTATGGATCCGTGCCACTTCTGCCCTGGCACGGATTCATAGCACTCTGAGCTTTCAGTCTAGACTCTAGCGGGTACTGGAGGGGCCAGAGTATAGCCCATATTCGTGCCACTTAGTAGGTACCTGTCACGGCTTACCCTGGCAGCACATGCGAATCATAAACGCCAACTTTATCGTACACCTACGACAAAGTGTGCTATACTGAGTAGTGAGAAATAAGGTACCTACCAATAACTTGCAGTGTAAAAGTTAGCATAAAATTGTGCTTTGTTATATCATATTCGTCATAAAAGTTCCATTATTTATACTTAAAATTAAAATCATTTTTTATAATGTTACCTGCTCTGCCAGCAGAAGATTGAAAGAGAAGTAAGGACTCTACAGGCAGCACCTGCATCGACCAGCAGAGAGTTTGCAGTGCCTCTACCATTAAATCTCACTGTATGCTGCAAATCCTTTAGAAGGCGTTTCACCTTGAAACGACACCTCTCTAAGCTCTACAAGGGTGTTGTTTGAGGAAATTCCGAAAACATAAATCAATAAAATCTTAATGATTTGAATAAAAGAACTTTCCCTGATATATATATCTCGTGGAACTACTGGAAGTATATCCATTCTTTGGAGAAAACCGACTTAAAAGTTGAACTGCAGGTTTGTTTTTCAATACTAGAATTATGCTGACACTGGAGCTGTACCGTGAAGCAGTACGTTTTCATTAGTTAAATAAAATCATAATTATAGGGGGAATAAACATCAATAACAGTAAGGATAGTGTTAAATAAAACTGGAAAGCGAGTGTGACTGTAAATTTGTCGAAGGGCTGAGTTTGAGACAGTGCCATCAGCGGCCGGAAACGGGTGGTTTTTCCCTCTATTGTTAAGTGTCCCGTTAGATTGCTGGAACACAGAGGTGTAGAAAAGGGTCAATGTTCGCCAAAAGCCAGATAGTCTTAGGCCTCCAATGAAAGAAGCCAGAAATGAGGTGATAGTGGAATGGGGAGATATAGAACGTTTGAAACAGAGAAACAGGAAAGTTTAGAAGACACTCGGCAGTGGTAGTTCCTTGGAGATGGTTGTCAGAAATGTTTAGAATACACACTTGGCCGTGGTAGTTCCTTGGAGATAGCTGTTAGAACAAGTGCCGGCGGATAGGTGCGATGATATGAAACGTAACAATAAGGAAAGGCGCGCGCGCGTGTGTCTGTGTGTGTCGAAGTAATAGCAGGAATCAAATGCTAAAAATGGTGACGGGAAATAAACGAGGAGGAAAACAAAACAGTCGTACTCGCCACTAACCCGAGATCCAATAGCCATGCAAGAACCCTGAGCTAGTACCGAACCCGGGAGCATTCCTACAAATCCCGTACCGCCAAAGAACCCAAATACTACTGCAAATTGGCGCCCAACGTGGGGTCTACGAATAAAATCGTCAGACTACCGCAAATTGGCGCCCAACGTGGGGCCTGAATAAAATCGACTGTACCAGACATCGTGTGAATCAACCGACAGTAAAAGAAGTGAACGTGTCCAGGACATCACGCATAAATCCAGCAACGTACGAGAAGACAGGAGACCACCTCAACACGACCGCAGGAGGCACATGCAGCAGTAACAACAGCGACAAAAGGAGAAAAAAGAAGTTCAGTGATTTCGTACAAAGTATTCATCAGATAGACCACGTCAAAAGAAAAAGAAGAAAAGTGTAGCTCAGTAATATGTGTGTGTGTGTGTGTGTGTGTGTATATAGAAAAGTTGTAACCAATTTTAAAATAGATGCTAAAATGCAGCAGAAATTGGAAAGTGATAACTTAAGCAAAACAAGTGTACGGAATGTAAAGGCAGCAGCCGAGTCAAATTCGGATAGGCTAATGGTTAGCGAACAGCAAGATAAGAATAGGATTATTGCAAACTTTTTCAACAAATGTTATCAAAATTTCAGGCATTAGATCAGAAAATAGAAAAGCAGAATGAGGTTTTATGTAAAATAAAGTCAAATCAAAATTACATGCATGAGGAATTTTTGGTAGTTCGTGCTGAAGTGCAAGAAGCGCACGGCGAAATTGATCGCGTTAAAAAGTAAATAGAAACCATAATATGTAACAATGAAAATGTGCATGAGCAATTGTGTGATGATTTTCGTAACAATTGTGAGAGGATTGAGCAAAAACAAACGGAAATACAAAATCACATCCGCTCTGAAATGAGTACAATTAAGAAAACAGTGGAAGAGCTAAACAAAAATAATTTGGCAGAAATAAACGTATTGAAGGGATCCCTCACACAAATTGTTGGAAATCAGCACGAAACTTCTAGGGACTTAGCAGAAATGCGAGAATGATAGTAGTGAAAATAGGGTTAAAAGGACGATCCCTTAGTTGGTTTAGATTAACCTTAGGAGACCACGCAACCTATCTGCACTTCAGGCAAGCTTTCTTGAGCAAATATTGGAATGTATCCACCCAATATAATGTCAGGATACAAATTAATAATGGAGTTACCAACCGCATTCAGGGGATTATTTTCTGAAGCTGGCACAACGAAGTCAATTGTTAGAACCACCTATGAGGGAGCACGAATTTATAGCATTAATGGCGTACCATTTCCCAAGTGAGATTAAAAATCACCTTATCGTAGCTAAACCACGAACAATGGGAGAAGTTCTTGAACTTTTGACGGCTTTTCAACTCAGCCTTATGAACGAAGCGATATTGGCCTAAGAACCCACAGAACTCAATTCGCAGGCGGGGAAGGGGCAAGCCAAAAATTTAACACTCGCATGCGTGATTCGTACCAAGTTCGCGAGAGGTATAGAGACAACAATTCTAGAACACCTAATAGGCAGAATTATAGGAGAAATGGACCTACAGGCGGAAACTGAGAGAAGGGGACGAAATAAATGAACAAAATAACGTCATGGAATTAGGCAGTGAGAGTACCGCATCAGTGCGATTAGGCAGGCCGAGCAGTACAGAGACGATAGACAAATGCGAGATCGTGGAAGCACCGTAAATCAAAGTAGTAATAGAAAAAGAGAAATATTATGCGACTATAGATAGTGGCGCATCGGTGTCTGTAATCAGTTCAACAATATTTAACCATTTAGTAGCAAGGGGATTAAAGCTACAGACGCTACCCGTAAAGAACGTATTCTGTGTGTTAGCGATTGGTCGTTCGAATAAACAGCGCGAAACAACAAGTTATGTTGACGCTAAAAATAGGAAGCATTGAGTTAGATTGTATTTTTCTTGGTATTCCATATCTGGTGGTAGAAATATTATTAGGTAGTGATTTCTCGACCACAATGAGAGCACAGCTAGATTAACAAGACGAACGGTTAATTTTAAAAATAGCTGGTCGTGAAGTCATTGAACCTTTTGTTCAAATAGAGACAAGCATAGAGCATGGGCAGACACAAGGGGAGAGGGAACTCCATGAAGAAGCAGCATTCTTTGTGGAATATTTACAAACAAATGGTAATGAGGAAATTGTGAAGTTCTGTTTTGAAGATGGTGAGCAATTACAAAAGGATATAGATTGTTTTAATGAAATAAGTGAGAACGAAAATGCGTAAGACGAGCAGTGTAAAACTATTAAATTTTAGTCTGACTGTGGGACAAGAGTCGAACACATTAGCACGCGTAAATAGGGAATCTGTGCAGGTAAATGAGTCTGAGATCCTTCGGAAGATAAAAATGAAAGTGAATAGTATACAAGGAGAAGATGGGGATGTTCTAGTTGATAATAGGTCGGCGTTTTCTGAGAGAACTGGAAGCTGTAATGCATGTAAGTATATGAGTTTGATATCCGTAAAATGGAAACGGAAAAGTATAAATGGTCCAGGTATAATTACAAAACAATTCGGGGATCGTGCTTTCGAAGTAAAATGCATTCAGTCAGACAAAATTATGGGGCGGTACACCATTTCACTGTTAAGACCTTTTAAAGAATTAAATGAATAGAAACACTGTTTAGCATTGTGAATGGAGTATGTCACACAAATAGAGAGAAAAAATATATTGGATAAAAGCAGGATTCAGCAAAGAGGCCACCATAACCTCTGGAGGGTAATTTGAAATGGTGAACCACAACAGTTTGTGTGGCACGGCCAAATGGAAGAGCAGCAGCATGCATGTACATTAGACGGCATAAAATCTCGTGATCGTACACTGAACCATTGCCCGCAATTCAAATTTAATTGCAGGCAATACATAGGAGAAAAAAATGCGGAATTCTTCCTCTATTCGCGTAACGCAAGCATAAAAGTTTAGAGTTTGCAAACTCTTGCGTTGCGTGACTATGCGAATGCTTCCATTAAATAACATGGGCGCCAAGTCTTGCGCTTATGCTACGTCTGCGCTTATATTTCACTGTGAATGGGCATTAAGATTCGTTTTCTCCGCTATGTCGTAGCTACAGACTTGAAAGGAATGGCTCCTTCCTTCGCACATGATTTACTCACGTGGTACTCAGAAAACCTTAACTGGAACCGTAGCTCCGGCTGGAACATCATCGCAGTTATCAAGCTTACGATCAGTGAAAAGAAGGTTATGCTAGTTGAAAAATTAACCAACTTCTCTGGAACGGTACGTATATTTATAACATTATTTTGAAGTAAATTTATAGCACACAAACCCTGTCTTGGACAAAGACCTGGAAAGATAAACGACTGAACACATTATGTACATATACCACAATGAAAGGACTGTACAAATTATTGTGCAGTAGTATTGCATAAGAAATGAAATACCATAATTCCTAATCATATAACAAAAGAAAACAATAGCCTAAAATAACTTTATTTAGTTTTTACTATCAGACTAAAAAGTTTCACGTTCCGAGCGAAACTGAAATGCTTTAGTAGAGTAGTATACTTCTGGAGCAGCGACTGTTTAACGCAATGCTTTCATTTGGTACTGCTTGTCTATTTTTCACAAAAACGTTGTTAAAGTCAATTTCTAAGTCTGGAATCGTTCCATGTATACTTCCCACTCCTTGTATGCAAAACATACAAGGATTTTTAAATTAAGTATAATAAACAGTTTCAAAACTAAAAATATAAGAATTGAGTACAAAAGATTGTAAGTAGGATAAAGATGGGGACTCCCGTGCATAAAGAGATGTCGACAACTGATAAGATGTAATGTGATATCCTTTGTTCTGTGCCGCCGACACCGTCCCCCTTGCTTTGTGCGCTGACCCGAAAAGCCGCTGACCACGCCCCCTCCTTTGTGAGCTACTAGCATTCCGCGCGGTAGACTATTAGAACAAAGGGCTATTGTCTTTTTCTGCGCTGACCGGAGAAGCCGCTGACCACGACCCCTCTTTGTGCGCTACTAACATACCGCGCGGTAGAGGTGTAGAACAATTGGCTATTGTCCTTTTGTGGCCTGACCTAATGCCTACCTGAGTATAGGAGAACAATGGGCTATTGTGCTCGTCGCTAATGAACGCAGGTCTTTGTGCGCTACTGATGCCGACAGCCGGGGACCGTTGAACAATGGGTTATTGTTTTCGTCGCGTGCCGCCGCCGCCTCCGCAAATCGATGTAGCTGATAATTGTGTCAATCAATCAGGTAATGTTCGTCCACGCATAACATTGTCCAACATTATTGAAAACGAATCAAGGGTTTATACTGCTAAAGTCCTGACATCGTGCCTCTAAAGGGTTGGGCGCAAATTGAAGTATCCCCACCGAATGTATCTGGATTGATTCATGTAATTAAACGCTGCTCGTCGATTGATGAATACAATTGAGTATTTTTGATTGATTTATGTAATTAAGTGTATATGAATTGACTCGCGCACCTGGTCGCCATGGTGTGTGTGGGTGGGTGGGTGGGTGGGTGGGTGGGTGGGTGGGTGGGTGGGTGTTAAGGTGATTATTACGCGTGTATAATTATTACGACTAATAACACTTGTTTAATTCTACTTTTGAGGGAAACTTTTTTTGGGTTTATAAGAATATTACATCACTTAGAAAGGGCAGAGTTATCGTAACAACACGTTAACGAGCGATTCTTTCGCTGAAAACCCGCGCGCGGTACACCCCCTGTACAGTGCTTCACTCGACTGAAGCCTCTCCCATGTGCCGGGAGAGACTAATTCGTAACCCCTCCCTTCCCTCTCCATGCCACTCACGGCCTGTCGCGCGCGCTATCTAGTGGACAGCGGCGAAGGCTCGCTCTTCTGCACAGCGATGAAGAAGCCGGAACTTCGACATCTTAAGAGTTCAAGAAGCGCATGGCGGCCATCTTGCATCACTGGAAATAACTACCATAAATCATTTGAAATGGACGATAAGGAACTTCGCGCTTCAAGATATTTTTCTAAGGTTTGTTTACACGTAGGGCTGGCTCTGAAAAAATAAATCCAGTTAACATTACAGTTAAATATTAGTCGTTATCAATAAATAAATAATGGACTAAAGAAATAATGAAATATGGTGAGTGGCCTAAACAATACACCTTCCTTGTTACTCTTTTAATTAACGCTACTTAAAGAACCCTCATAAATAAAACTCAATAGCAATATATAACGACAGTTGAAAAAAATATTGGGACTCCAAAACAGACATTATCGATATAGCACTCCACGCGCATACGCATGGACTTTAAAACAGACATTGTAGATAAAGTACCACACTGCCAGCGCAACCACACACGTAGGCAGGGACTTTTAAAGCAGTCATTGCCAGTAAAAAAACGCATCCATCATGCAAGCGCACTCTCTCTCTCTCCTTTACAGGTAGGAACTTTAAAACAGACGTTGGCGATAAAGCACTCCACGCGCATAGCCATGGACTTTAAAACAGACGTTGCTGATAAAGTACAGACGCCTCCAAATTGTTTCCGTTGCACCGGGAGCGGGGCAAATAGGATGCTTATCGAGAGGTTATTCCAGGTATCTTAGCTCATACCCGCTCTACAAGGAAGGTTAAGAAATGTAACAGGCTAAACAAAATATCATTCCAACATTTTTCCCTTAGACTTGGCTGTAAGAATGTAATAACTGTGAAAAGAAAACAGCAATAACATTACAACACAGCGATATAAGCTGTATACAAACTAATTTTTAGGAATTAGAGGCATCATGTTATAGTATAACAAGCAAGTGTTAAAACAAAATGGTTTAGTTTTATATATATATTTACTGCTTTCTCTACCGTTATTAACTAACATATTCTTTATTTTCATAATGTCCTTACGAAATATGATTTTTCCGTCCATCGTGACAATTTAGGCCAGACATTATTTAAAGTTACAATCTAAGTTACACTTTTCCCTATTTGGTTGCATGCAAGATGCCGTAATTACAACCATCCGCTCATCTATTCCACAATTCATATTTTTACTGTCCCTACTATTTACCTATAATAAGTACGATAAGTGTTGTATTCCACCCAAAAATTAAAAAACGAGATTCGCCGGAAATACATTTTTTTAGACCCAGTGAATCCAAAGAAAGCATTTTTACTTTTCCTACTACGCACTTACAGTAAGCAGAGGAAGTATTGTATTCCACCCAAAAATTCAATAACAATATTCACCGGAAACACACGTTTTGAGGCCCACTGAATTTACTTTCCCTAGTACGCACTTGCAGTAAGTAGAGAAATTATTGTATTCCACAAAAAATGTAATAACGGGATTAATACTCGAAACCGAAATACTCGTTTTTAGACTTCCTGAAACCAAACAAATTGTTTTTACTTTCTCTACCACGTAGTTACAGCAAGTAGATCAAGTATTATGTTCCACCCAAAAATTTAATAACGATATTAATACTCGGAACGGAAATACCCGTTTTCAGACTCCCTAAAACCAAACAAAGGTTTTTACTTTCTCTACTACGTAGCTACAGCAAGTAGAGCAAGTATTGTGTTCCGCCCAAAAATTCAATAAAGAGATTAAATGGAAATACACGTTTTGAGACTTCCTGGATCCAAAGTAAACATTTTACTTATTCTACTACGTAGTTGCAGTAAGTAGAGTAAGTCTTGCATTTCACCCACAAATTAAATAACGAGATTAAACGGAATTCACGTTTTGAAACCCCTGAATCCAACGTAAGCATTTTTACTTTCTCTATTACGTAGCTACAGTAAGTAGAGAAAGTATTGTTTTCCATCTGAAAATTCAATGTCGTAATTTCACCAGAAATCACGTTTGTGACCCCTGAATCCATTGAATTTATTTTTAGACAATCGTCCAAGTGTGTGCCTGTGTGTGTAACCACGAATAGCATAACTCAAAAGCAAAAGGTTGGTTAAAACCCGAACTTGGTGTTTAAGTTCAACTTTTTCCAAGAATGCGACACTGAGATTTTAAAGAAAATCTTCCACTCCAAACTACCCTTTACATTGGACATTTTCGAAATTTATTCTTTCAAAAATGACTAAGGATTTTGATTAAAATACATCTGTTTAAGCTATTTTCATGATAAATAGAATGTATATTTTTTATTTTCTAGGAATAGTCTGAAAATTAGTCTTTATTGTCAATGATTTTTGATAATTAGTAAATCGTAAGAGACAGAGACAAAATCTTACCGCACAACTGTTGATCTTGTTAAGGCACAAAATTTATATAAAATAACTTTTATATTTTACCTATTCTGAAAGTTTCTTTGTTATTAGTTTACATTTTCAAATACTTTATTCTTCCCTCAACTGCAAATAGCTATTGGTTTTCTTTCTTTCCTTCTCGTGTTCATACAAAGAGAACAATTTCAAAGCTATCACGTCTGTGGCTCACATTCGGGAGGTCGTGGGTTGGATTCCTCTGGCCGACCTTCCTGACCCATAGGTTTTTTTCGGGAAGTTCTCACGGGTCGCCAGGAGTGCTGTGAAGCATTTTCACATCCCCGAATTTCCGGACCTACATTTCATCTCCATTCTAATTTCCCTTCATCTTTCATCCGTTGGTCTGTTTCAGGGTTGGAAGTGTCGGCGATGGTGTTTCGCTGCAGTGTGGCAGGGCAAAATAATGTTTTTGTGACTTTCTCCGTCCCTCAACTTTTGGTTGCCTGTCTGGAGTATCCTAACTTCCTTGAGGAGCATTGGACACCCTCTGTGCTGGGTGGAGTCCCCGGTCTGCCTGTCCGTCTGACGGGGAGTCTATCTGAAAACTTGTGGACCCTGCCATTCCTGTGCCGTTTTTCCTGGTTCCGGACGCCCGGTGTCTTGTCTCGCCTCATTCTGCCTCCCGGAGACGCCCCCTTGTGGGGCGTAGGCACAATATCCACTATGTGGATCAGTGCAGAGTCCCCTCCGTAGCCAACCAATCAAAAGCTATCACGTAGTGATCAACTTTAAGGGATTTGGCTATCGCTTTAACTTAATATGTTCTGGTTATACCTACAACGAATTGTGAAAATAAGTGATGAAAATTTATGGGTATTAACATGACATAGGTGCTAAATAAGCTTGGTAAGAAGAGTAGAGAAAATCATGCAAACGCAATACACATGTTTTAGGGCAAAACCTCCATATGGCTGCGTCTCTGTGAACATAAATGCAAAGCGAAAAGTTGGTTAACTACCAAACTTGATATTTAACTTCAGCAGCTTTCAAAGTTGTGACAAGAATTTTCAAGCAAATTTACCCATCCTGAACAAACCATTACATAAAAAAAACTCGAAATTTATTTTCTTAAAAATCGCTCTAACGATTTTGATTAAAATACTGTTTAAAATATTTTCATGACAAACGAAATATATGTTTTGAACCGATTGAGAAGAGCCTCTAAACCCTTCTTCATTATGAATAACTTTTGTATAATAGGTAAACTCTAAAAGATAGGGCAAAATTTTAAAACACAATAAATGCAGATCTCGTTAAAGGACGCAGTTTGTTGTAACAAACTAATTCCCAGATATTTTTTCTTGTTGATTTGAATACTTTTTGTAACTGAGAAGTCCCTATTCGTTTTGTTTTTGTCGCCGTCACATAAACAGCATGGAATTTCAAAGCATCACATGCTTTTGGAAAATGTGACTATCGCTTTATCTACATATACAACGAAACGTGTAAACGTGAACCTTTCTTTTGATATTCAATTAAAGTCCTTTAACCGGGTAGACCATTACGAACGATGCATGAACGAAATGGTTAAAATGATGCTCCAATAGGCACGAAGTCGCTAGAAATTTGAATCAAACATTCATCTTCTCCGGATAAGAGGAAACCCTGGAAAAAACTTTATCCAGGTATTTCACTTTAACCGAGATTCTAACTCGGGACCTCTTGAATGTGAGGCAGACCCCCATACCACACAGATGAGCTAAATGTGATTTGCAAGTTTATCTGGATTATAAGAAGTAGACAGAAAAATGAGATTCAGAAAAACGAATTTGTTGAATGGTGAGAAGAGAAAATTATGTGAATGCAACACATGTTTGTTTAATTTAAAATAATAATTTAATCTATATTTAAATATAATTCTTCCTAATCATAATTCTCGTGGTAATGAAAAGAGCGTGCAGTTTCAAACACACCGCATAAAAATCTTTCTATGTTTGAGCTACTGCATAGTTCTTATACTTACAACAAAGCTTGTAATTGCAGTTTCATCTCAATTAACAAGAAGACTTTCACTTAAGCCGTGTGTAGGACAAGGTTGGAAAGATAGAATCAGATTGAAAAATTCAATGTCATGGCCAAGATGTGAACTACTGATCTTCCAGTTTACGTACAGGCGGCGCCGCGGTAACGCGTGCGACTCGCATTCGAGAGACCCCTAGATCGCTTTCCGGCTACCGCCCAATCTGACCCACGGTTTTTTTCGAGTTTTACCGGGTCGTCAGGCGAATGCTGACATGATTTCTCTCAGCCCCGAATATCGTTCCATTCCTCACTTCATTCATCCTTAACTCCGTTAGGTGTGCTTCAGGACTGGAAGTGTCGGCGTAGGTAATCCGGTGCAGCGTGGCACAGATTCTCTCTATAGAACCTTATCCTACTCTCGGTCTTCGGCTGGTTGCCAGGGTAAACAGACTGCCACTTGGGGAGGGGGGCGTTGGACCCTCTGGGGTGGGATCCCCGGTTTGCCTGCCCAACTGTCAAGGCGTCTCAATCTGGAAATTTTAGGATCTTTGTCATTGCTGTGCCGTCAATCCTGATTCCGGCCCCTCGGTGTCTCTCACCTCGTCCCTCCCTCCCTCGCGGAAGCGCACCCTCGAGGGTCACAAGCACAATATCCTCATTCACTGCATCGGGGTCGAGTCCCCTCCATTACACATCCCATTTCGTTCTAGACCAGAGAAGAGAAGCATTTTAAGAATTCAGAACGTGAATCGTAATACAAAGTCTTGTGGGGGGCATCTTCAGATTTGTAACTTGAAAGGAATTTAGTTTTCAGAATAGAGAGCTTTCAAATGAACCAATTGCAACAAAAGCATATCAACCTATCTGCATTAACAATTTGGATCACTATTTTGAAAAGTTAGCTTATGTTATCCTAAACGAATAAAACAGCTATATAGAAACTGCATATTTTGCGCTAAATGTTCTTTCCTCGTATCTATTAACATTTTGCATACAATACCTAAATAGGAGTTTTTACTCTCCGTCCACTATACGACAATTGCACGGTTTTTCTGCTTTTCACTTGTGAATGTGCATATAAGGGGAATTATGTTTCAAATAAAACAATCTTTATTCGTTTTTCAGTAACAAACGCACAATATATCTCATTTTGATGCAAATCTAGTGTTATACTCTTGTTTCCAAACTGCTTCAACAGTTCGACATTAATATTACTTTTGCTGTCATATTTTTAAAACATTACTTGAATATTATCAGAACTGAATGTGCCAACTCTATGGAACTACACAATTAGCGCTAAACGTTGTGATCGATATCTATGACAATAAGCAAAACGAACTTATATTCAAGGTAATAAATACCCTCGTAGCTCGCGTAGAACGTTCTATTGGTGATAATTATGAAACTATTATTATTAATGTTATTATTTATTACTAGCAGCAAATGTTAAAAACAAGATATACATTATGCGAACCTTATTTCTCAAGAAAATTACTGAATCTTAAACTTGTGTAGCGGCCACATACAGAGTGCAATATTTGAATTTTAAACAATATACTATGCAAAGAATATGTTAATTTATATCGCTTGAATAGTTCTAGTAAAGAAAAAAGTATTTGGTTTCGCTGTTGGCTATAGCCAGGCATGACTAGTCGAGAAGAAATTTCTTCCACCTCTTCCTCTACACCCCTGGGCCCATCCGAAAACATTTGAAGTCCACAGTACCACACCCGCCAACGCAATCACGCGCATAGGCATGGACTTTAAAAGTCATTGCCGGTAAAAAACGCATCCATCACGCAAGCACTCTCACTCTCTACATTACGCCAACGATTTATATAGCGGTTTACACACCCTTGCAAAAATATGTTGTGCACCCTTGAAGAGGTTAAACCGTGAAGCTGCATGGTGTTTCCACCCTACTTAGAGCCTTAATGGATGGGATTCCTAAGGGAAGTAACATCCGTACATGGAGGCCTAAAATTTAACGCTTGAGTTGATTTTAGCGATAGGTACACGTCTCCAAAAAAATTGCCTGGTTTATACACAACGAAGGAATTTTTCCTAAGACATCGAGACAAACGACGATAATTTCGTTTTCTTTACTAACGCTAAAATTATATTATCGTCAAGAAAGCTTATTTGTTTATTTCATTTAAACAGACTGGTGTTCCAGCCGCCATGTCTAAATATTATTTGATCCAGCATGATTCATATGTAATAAATATCAGAATTTTCTGAGAGATATAGTTTCTATTCACATTCGAGAGGTCACAGGTGCAAATCTCCGTTAGGTGGTTTACGATGCAAGGGCAAGCCCTCATATTAACTATCTTTATAAGCGTGGGTGTAATATATTTTCCTACGGAGTTGATGTATAGATTCTGTACTTGCGCAATTATTATTCCCGTAACAAAAATGAAAAGACGACTGTAAGAGATCCTTGATTGTTTAGATATGCATCGTCTAAAGCGGTATTGAATACCAAAGGGAAATCGAACTCTGAACTCAAACTAAAAAATACAGGGACTTTCAAAACATGCATTCTTCTCTTAGTATATATATAACATAGGACGAGAACTTTTTAAACAGCCCTCCCTTCGAAACATATTTTTAATATTCCAGCAGAGATCGAACTATTACGAAGACTTCAAATTACAAATTTGACATTTGTTTAAAGTCTTCTTCTAGAGACCAAACACCAGTGATCTTCGAAAATTCGACAATGTGTTATTCAGTTGCACGCCCCTTATAAAAATATGTTGTATATCCCTGAAGAGAGTAATTCCCGGTAGCTGGATATCGTCCTATAACCCATTAACGGACAATGTCAAACCCTTTCCCAGTAAGGCGTGTATTGTGTTCTTAAAATGATTTCTCATTCTCCTGAAAAGACCATCCTTAGCGGGAAATCCTGCTCTTATAGATGACGGTGTAAATATCCTAATGTTATTTATATACTTCTCAAATACAAGAATTCTTTGCATGATACCGATAATAAACTTAATTTTTATCGAATGCTAAACAAATAAATATGATTTGGAGAGGACGAAATGAAGAGTATGGTATTTAGAATTAAAATGGGAGAAAGAATTCAACTTAAGCATTCGAGTGTATTACCGCTGATATTCTTAATGTGTCTTTGAAGCAAACCAGTTTTACGATCTGGTTTATAGATGAATGAAATACTTTATTAATGACAGACTTATTTAACATGGGTAAAGGGTGTTTAAAGCCTGTTTTGATAAAAAAACTACTTCGTGAGGCGAGATTTGAATTCGAGAGGTCGCCGGTTCGATTCCAGGTGACCACCCTATCTGACTTCATGACCTGCACGAAGGTATATGAATACATAGATACAAAGCAAGCCCTCCCATTAACGATCTTTATAAGCGAGGGTGTAATTCTTTCCTGGCTGGTATGGCATATACATCATGTACTTAAACATTCGTAACTATCGCTTCAGTGCAACAATCAAGTGTATTATCATCATTATTGTCAAGAAAGCTCATTTGCTTATTTCATTTAAACAGACTGATATTTCATTCTCCATACCTAAAAATTACACAATCCCTTCACCGCACCAGGAAAATTATATCAACAGAAACAAAACTATTTTTTCGTTATTTTCACTCTAAAATTATTATTAAATAATACGTATGAGGTTGGAGTTCCAGATGCTAGCATCAGCGTCACCACTCACACTCATATCATGTTAGAATAATACTTTGATCGCAGACGGCCGCTTCAAATATACTGGAGCGAATATTTTGGTAATAATAAACATTGAATTTTAGCAATAATGTAATATATATATATATATATTATTCTATTTTATTTTCTAGCGTCATATACAGAAGGATTTCCCTTACAAGGAAAATTATATCAACAGAAACAATATTTTCTTGTTTTTCCTTATTTTCACTCTAAAATAATTATTAAATAATACGTTTTTATACAATCATATGTATGAGGTTGGAGTTCCAGGTGATAGCATCACCGTCACCACTCACATTTATATCATGCTAGAATAATACTTTGATCGTAGACGGATGCTTGAAATATAATACTGGAGCGAATATCTTGGTAATAATAAACATTGAATTTTAGCATTAATGTAAAAAATATGTTTTTATTCTATTTTATTTTCTAGCCTAATATACCGAAGGGTTTCGCTTTACAGAGAGGTGGCGTGATTCAGGAATTCCCCCGCATCAAGTTTAAACGCGTTTTATGAAATACTCCCTGCTCGAGGCTAGCATCTCCCCACGACGCTTTCTACTCGAGGGTTTGGAGTAGCCAATCAAAAATCGATGTATTATATAACGTCACGCCTCTCACCCCCTAGCTTTATAGGGAAAGTGATATAAAAAAACAGCTTCTCCGGCACTTTCCACTCTGTCTTGTGAGAACACATCGATCTAAGTACTCTTCAGACCTTACTTCACGTCGTGAAATTTCATCAAACATCATGTCTGGTAAGTTGTAAAAGTATCTTATATGCTTTAAAAGCTATTACTCACTACGTTTAACTTATAATTGCATTCTTGTTTTCAATGTGAACATTCTACAATTAGTACGAGCTAACCGCATGAATTCATTCGCTCAAAAAAATTGAACAGTTTAGTTAAGTATTCATTTTTTGTAGCAAACTACTTATTCCATGTGTTTAAATACAGGATTTCACCGAGTGAATTATATTCCTTTCTAGAGAAAATACAATTATTTGAATACCTTCTTAACGTTTTTGCTTTAGAATATTACAAACAAAAGTCTGTTGCGCGAATCATTCGCTCTAACAAAGTAAATGTTTACATTATATTAAAACATTTAAATCGAAAAATACAGTACTTAATGAACTTCATTAGTGAATCAGAACCTCTGTTTACATATCATTTTTTTATTATTATACTATACAGAAAAAGTTAATAATTTTGTGCCTTTCAAATAAACGAATTTTTTTATGAAATACATTCTCTAATAAAGAATATGTTTTTCTGTTCCTAATGCAGAAAGTTTGGCATCTCAGCTTAACATATTGGCTGGGGGCAGCATTTTCCCGACTGTTCAAAGACTACAAGATCTTCAGCCAGACGAGCCTAATAATATAAAAGACATAAGAAAAATTTATACGAAATACGGTGCTAGAGTGGTTGCAGTTTTAGATGAAAAGAAGGTTTTTCTTCCGACAAGATATTGAACCCTAACAAGTCAACAGTTGGAGGAAATGCCAGGGAAGTTCCAAATGGTATATCATGGATTAGTACCAGCTGGCAAGTTTAAGACATGTAAACTGTCTTTTCTTCCTGTTAAGGTTTGTAGAAATAATTCAGCTAACCTTTCAATGTTTCATTTAGTTACAAACGTTGAGTTTATAAATTCACGTTTCACAAGGATAACATTTGCCTAAAGTATGCATCACTGTATTAAAACAAATACATGTAAATAACGTCTAGGCTGTAGTCTGGGTGAGGTCATGCAGAAAGAAGTTTAATATCCCTTTCAATGATTCTTTACCTCAAATCATATACCTACAACAAGCTGCAAATAATGTGAATGTTTGTTACAGGAATGCAGGGATGAAGGTAAATGAAGAGGAAGAACGAGATAGCGTAAAACAACATAAACAGAAATGTAATAGGAACATTCTCAACAACTCCCAGTGATCTTATTCAATGAAGAATTGCAGCAGCGTGTAGCGTGAAACATGCAAGGAAAACATTTGCTTGTGTAGAATACAGCAATAATATAAATTATGTACACATTATTATTGTTTTACTTGCCAATGCCATTCATTTCATTAATAATTTCATAATTGTTTAAAGGAGTATGCAATATCTTAAAACATTGGTACTACATGAAGTCTAAACAAAAATTATTGAACTATTTCTGAAAGACACTTGAATAAATGGGAATCTAGAAGCCAGAAAACCGTCTAATATTTGACTGTGATATGAGGTGTATAATAAGATTAATAAAAAATGAGAACTATGTAATATAAACAACATTTATTTTTATAAACATTCCTTCACAAAAACCATACATATTTCCTGTTAACTACCGTCGAAATTGATTGACACAATTGCTTTATTCTGTCATGCTATAACTTTAGATGCTTTCAGCTTACTTATAATTTCTTCAATCTCCACAGTATGATCACTAATACCAGCCTCTCACGATGCAATTAGTAACCTTAATATATTTACCAGTCTATTCTGATTTTCAAGCGTAGATATCACAGAATCTTCATCATATTAAGACTTCAAATTCACGCAACTCCCGCTGTATCCAGATTCCTCACCAGCAGTAGACTCGAGTGAAGGACAGAGGCCCGATCCGGTATAACATTTCCCACTATACATCTTCGGATCTTCAAGCGTAGATATCACTGAATTCTCACCATATGAAGACTTCAAATTCACTCGACTTCCGTTGTATTCTGACTCCTCACCTAGAGACTCGAGTGCAGGAGAGAGTCGATCCATTATAACATATTGCTCTATGAAGCTTAAATCTTGACAAAGAACGATTCTTAAAAATCCGATCGCATATACAGCATTTAATAACTCGTTGCCCTCTAATGTGTAATATATGAAAAATTGAGTTTCTCATACGTTGGTTGCACAGATTTTCTCCGACAATAGCGCATGCAAAAACTGTAAAGAAATGAAGACGTGAGTGCTAACGCTCGAAGGAATTAAAAGCGAATGAATGAATTCATAACACGCAACTATGTATATATCTCGGATGAGGACAGCGAAGGGAACCTTGATCTAAGCATAGCAGCGGGAAAGGATGCTCTCTGGAAACATTAGTCATCTAGACAGTAATTGTTCACGGAGGCAGTAGACGTCAGGTTGGATGGAACAGACTCCAAGTTCAAATCTTTAAATGCAGGGTGTCCCTAACTTTTCCAGCTCTCGGACCGTTCCAGTTCGTTGCGCATCTGTCATCTACATGTTGACGAATTATTACCTTCTGAATTAAAGTTTGGTGGTCTGTGTAGATCTGAACAGCTTGCATTGCGCTGGGTGTCCCTAACGTTTCCTGCTCCGGACCGTTCCAGCTAGCCGCGCGACTCTGTCACCTGTATGTCGATGATCTGTTACCTTCTGAACTAAAGTTTGGTGGTCGGTATAGATCTGTACAGCTTGCATTGCGCTGGGTGTCCCTAACATTTCCAGCTCCTGGACCGTTCCAGCTAATCGTGCGTCTGTCACTAACCTTTCCAGATCTCGGACCGTTCCAGCTCGCTGCGCATCCCTGTCATCTACATGTTGACGAATTGTTACCTTCTGAATTAAAGTTTGGTGGTCTGTGTAGATCTAAACAGATTGCATTGTACTGGGTGTTGCCTAACGTTTCCTGTTCCCGGACCGTTCTAGCTCGTGCCGCGTCTGTCATCTGCATGTTGGCGAATTGTTACCTTCTGAATTAAAGTTTGGTCGTCTGCATAGATTGCATTGCGCTGGGTGTCCATAACGTTTCTTGCTCCCGGCCCGTTCCAGCTAGTCCCACGTATGTTACCTGTATGTCGATGATCTGTTGCCTTCTAAATGAAAGTTTGGTGATCGGTATAGATCTGTACAGCTTACGATGCGCAGGGTGTCCCTAACGTTTCTACCTCTCGGATCGTTCCAGGTAGTCGCGCGTCTTTAGCATCTACATTTCGACGAACTGTTACCTTCTGAATTAAAGTTTGGTGGTTGGTTTAGATCTGTACAGCATGCATTGCGCTGTGTCCCTAACATTTCCAGATCTCGGACCGTTCCAGCTAGTCGCTCGTCTCTACCATCTTCATGACAACGATCTGTTACCTTCTGAAGTAAAGTTTAGTGGTTAGTTTAGATCTGTACAGCTTATGATGCGCAGGGTGTCCCTAACATTTCCAGATCTCGGAACGTTCCAGCTCGTTGCGCATCTCTGTCCTCTACATGTTGACGAATTTACCTTCTGAAATAAAGTTTGGCCTGTGTAGATCTGGACAGCTTGCATTGCGCTGGGTGTCCCTAACGTTTCCTGCTCCCGGTCCGTTCTAGCTCGTGCCGCGTCTATCACCTACATGTTGACGAATTGTTACCTTCTGAATTAAAATTTGGTGGTCTGTATAGAACTGTACAGATTGCATTGCGCTGGGTGTCCCTAACGTTTCTTGCTCCCGGCCCGTTCCAGCTAGTCGCGCTCACCTGTATGTCGATCTGTTGCCTTCTGGATGAAAGTTTGGTGATCGGTATAGATCTGTACAGCTTGCGCAGGGTGTCCCTAACGTTTCCAACTCTCGGATCGTTCCAGCTAGTCGCGCGTCTCTACCATCTACATTTCGACGAACTGTTACCTATGTTACTTTTTCTGTATAATGTAATAAAAATGATATGTGTAAATATAATGGAGGTTCTGATTCACTAATGAAGTTCATTAAGAACTGTATTTTTCGATTTAAATGTTTTATTATAATGTAAACATTTACTTTGTTAGAGCGAATGATTCGCGCAACAGACTTTTGTTTGTAATATTCTAAACCAAAAACATTAAGAAGGTATTCAAATAATTGTATTTTCTCTAGAAAGGAATATAATTCACTCCGTGAAATCCCGTATTTAAACACATGGAATAAGTAGTTTGCTTCAAAAAACGAATACTTAACTAAACTGTTCAATTTTTTTGAGCGAATTAATTCATGCGGTTCCTCGTACTAATTGTAGAATGTAAACATTGAAAACAAGAATGCAATTATAACTTAAACGTAGTGAGTAATAACTTTTAAAGTATATAAGATACTTTTACAACTTACCAGACATGATGTTTGATGAAATTTCACGACGTGAAGTAAAGTCTGAGGAGTACTTAGATCGATGTGTTCTCACAAGGCAGAGTGGAAAGTGCCGGAGAAGCTGTCTCTTTTTATATCACTTTCCCTATAAAGCTAGGGGGGTGAGAGGCGTGACATATAATACATCGATTTTTTGATTGGTTACTCCAAACCCTCGAGCAGAAAGCGTCGTGGGGAGATGCTAGCCTCGAGCAGGGAGTATTTCATAAAACGCGTTTAAACTTGATGCGGGGGAATTCCTGAATCACGCCACCTCTCTGTAAAGCGAAACCCTTCGGTATATTAGGCTAGAAAATAAAATAGAATAAAAAACATATTTTTTACATTAATGCTAAAATTCAATGTTTATTATTACCAAGATATTCGCTCCAGTATTATATTTCAAGCATCCGTCTACGATCAAAGTATTATTCTAGCATGATATAAATGTGAGTGGTGACGGTGATGCTATCACCTGGAACTCCAACCTCATACATATGATTGTATAAAAACGTATTATTTAATAATTATTTTAGAGTGAAAATAAGGAAAAACAAGAAAGTATTGTTTCTGTTGATATAATTTTCCTTGTAAGGGAAATCCTTCTGTATATGACGCTAGAAAATAAAATAGAATAATATATATATATATATTTTACATTATTGTTAAAATTCAATGTTTATTATTACCAAAATATTCGCTCCAGTATATTTGAAGCGGCCGTCTGCGATCAAAGTATTATTCTAACATGATATGAGTGTGAGTGGTGACGCTGATGCTAGCATCTGGAACTCCAACCTCATACGTATTATTTAATAATAATTTTAGAGTGAAAATAACGAAAAAAGTTTTGTTTCTGTTGATATAATTTTCCTGGTGCGGTGAAGGGATCGTGTAATTTTTAGGTATGGAGAATGAAATATCAGTCTGTTTAAATGAAATAAGCAAATGAGCTTTCTTGACAATAATAATGATGATAAACTTGATTGTCGCACTGAAGCGACAGTTACGAATGTTTAAGTACAGGATCTATACGCTATAACAGCTAGGAAATAATTACACCCTCGCTTATAAAGATCGTTAATGGGAGGGCTTGCCCTGTATCTATGTATTCATAGACCTTCGTGCTGGTCCTAAAGTCAGACAGGGTGGTCACCTGGAATCGAACCGGCGACCTCTCGAATTCAAACCTCGCACCACGAAGTAGTCTTTATCAAAACAGGCTTTAAACACCTTTTACCCACGTTAAATAAGTCTGTCAGTAATCATGTATTTCATTCATCTATAAACCAGACCGTAAAACTGGTTTGCTTTAAAGACACAATAAGAATATCAGCGGTGATACACTCGAATGCTTAAGTTGAATTCTTTCTCCCATTTTAATTCTAAATACCATGCTCTTCATATCACCCTCTCCAAGTCATATTTATTTGTTTAGCATTCGATAAAAATTAAGTTTATTATCGGTATCATGCAAAGAATTCTTGTATTTGAGAAGTATATAAATAACACGTTAGAATATTTACACCGTCATCTATATGAGCAGGGTTTTCCGCTAAGGATGGTCTTTTCAGGAGAATGAGAAATCATTTTAAAAACACAATACACGCCTTAAGGGAAAGGGGTTTGACATTGTCCGTTAATGGGCTATAGGACGGTATCCAGCTACCGGGGATTACTCTCTTCAGGGATGTAGAACATCAAGCCAATCACATCACAACAAGCAGAGTGAACCGCCTTGCCTAAAATATGGTAATAGGTCTTGATTCCTATTCCAAAAAAAGGAACTTTCGTGTCCTTTCCCAGTAAATTCCACTCCTGAAGTCCTGAAGCTAGGACTTCAGCATCTTGCTTTGACAGGTGCAAGTCGCGCACTAAGTCATTAAGTTCGTTTTGTGAAGGAAAATGCGGATTTCTTCCTTCCATAACACTGCAAGATGACTCGCTGGATGTTGATTCCCTTGCACCATTGTCTGATTCGTTGCCCTCTGTTGCTGAACGTTCTTGCCAATTTGAAGGAGCTACTGGTATTGGTAAGTCATTCCCATGAAGTACTGGTCTGATGGCTGAACACAAATCGGGATATGAGATTTTCTGTTTATTTTTTTATTAAAACCCTGTTATTTTGGTTATGCAGAAATAACAGTCATTGGTATGCTTTTCTTGTTCGCCCCTTATCATTGGAAATGCAAACGGCATGTGCTGTTTCTCCCCTTTCAGCCACTGGGTCAGTTTTACATAGCATCGAATGCAAATTATATGTAGTGCGAAACGATTATTTTGTCACCGAGCGGACAGCCGAAATACCGGCGATATGCAGTTTTCAATAGTGTTGTAATTTGTCTCCTTTGTTGACTAGTTGTGAATTCTCCGCAGATGTAACAAAAGCAATCCGGGGAATTAATACATCCACGTCCCTGCTTCTTCATTGTTTAAGCATAACAACCGCAGCAAAGTTTAAAATTCCACACTGTATGAAAGACATGGAACATACCACCACGGTTTCAACATGGATACTAGTTAATAGAAATCTAACATCACACTCCGTCGAGTTCTATAAACACAGCTGCAGTCATCCGCTTCACATAAGGTCAGCAGTTCTAGTCAGATAAGCTTACGCAAGTACGTATGCGTGCAGATGCAGCGAATTAGCCAAGCAGCGAAAAACAAACAGCTATAACTTTTTCCCCTGACGTGATAGAAATATTCTATTTTCAGCATCGTAATCAGTACATTATTTGCAATAAAATCCACTACTTCCCTTCCCAGTTCCCAAAACCTTGTTGAGTTGTGTAATAAGAGGATGATTCAGAACAGGTAAGGTTAGGTTAGGATGTCTTCCTCCGTGGTCTAGGTGTACAGTGGGCTTCAAATGTTTTTCGATGGGCCAAGGGGTGTAGAGGAAGAGGTGGAAGAAATTTCTTCTTGACTAGTCATGCCTGGCTATAGCCAACAGTAAATGCCGGTCGTCTCAAAGGTCACATTTACTTCTGTGTATGCATTCAGCGACCTGACTCTAAGAAGAAAGAAGACGAAACCAAATATTTTTCTCTTTACTAGAACTATTCAAGCGAAATAAATTAACATTTTCTTTGCATATGTTGTTTAAAAATCAAATATTGCACTCTTTATGCGGGTGCTACACAAGTCTAAGATTCAGTAATTTTCTTGAGAAACAAGGTTCGCATAATGTATATCTTGTTCTTAACGTTTGTTGCTAGTAATAAATAATAATATTAATAATAATAGTTTCATGATTATCACCAATAGAACGTTCTACGCGTACTCCGAGAGTATTTATTACCTTGAATATAAGTTCGTTTTGCTTTTAAATTGTCATAGATATTGATCACAATGTTTAGCGCTTAGCGCTAAGTGTGTAGTTCCACACAGTTGGCACATTCAGTTCTGATAATATTCAAGTAATGTTTTAAAAATATGACAGAGAAAGTAATATTAATGTCAAACTGTTGAAGCAGTTTGGGAACAATTAAGTACAACATTAAGTTTTCTTCAAAATGAGATATATTCTGCGTTTGTAACTGAAAAACGAATAAAGATTGTTTTATGTGAAACATAATTCCCCTTACATGCACACTCACAAGAGAAAAGAAGAAAAACCGTGCCAGTCGTATAGTGGATGTAGAGTAAAAACAACTATTTAGGTATTGTATGCAAAATGTTAATAGATACGAGGAAACAACGTTTTGGCGATAAATATGCAGTTTCTATATAGCTGTTTTATTCGTTTAGGATAACATATAAGCTAACTTTTCAAAATAGTGACCAGAAGTGTTAATGCAGATAGGCCGATGTGCTTTTGTTACAATTGGTTCATTTGAAAGCTCTCTATTCTGAAAACTAAATTCCTTTCAAGTTACAAATCTGAAGAATCGTTGTAAGTATAAGAAGAATGCAGTAGCTCAAACGATAGAAAGATTTTTATGTGGTGTCTTTGAAACTCCACGCTCTTTGCAGTACCACGAGACTTTGTATTACGATTCACGTTCTGAATTCTTAAAATGCTTCTCTTCTCTGGTCTAGAATGGAACGGAATGTGAAACGGGGGGGGGGGATTCGACCCCGATCCAGTGACTGAGGATATTGTGCTTGTGCCCCTCGAGGGTGCGCTCCCGGGAGGGAGGGACGAGGTGAGAGACACCGAGCGGCCGGAACCAGGAGTGACGGCACAGCAATGACAAAGTTCCTAAACTTTCCAGATTGAGACGCCCTGGCAGTTGGGCAGGCAAACCGGGAACCCCACCCCAAACAGAGGGTCCAACGCCCCCCAAGAAGCGGTCCTTTTACCCTGGCAACCAGCTGAAGACCGAGAGACGGATAAGGTTCCACATAGAGAATTCTTTTCTGTGCTATGCCGCACCGGAATAACATCGCCGACACTTCCAACAGACCTAACGGGTTTAAGGATGAATGAAATGAGGAATGGAACGATATTCGGGGGCTGAGAGAAATCATATCAGCATTCGCCTGACGACCCTGGAAAACTCGAAAAAAGAAAAAACCCGTGGGTCAGATTGGGCGGTAGCCGGAAAGCGAACTAGAGATCTCTCGAATGCGAGTAGCACGCGTTACCGCGGCGCCACCTAGACGTAAACTGGAAGATCCGTAGTTTAAATCTCGGCTATGACATTGAATTTTTCAATCTGATTATATTTTTCCAACTTTGTCCTACACACGGCTTGAGTGAAAGTGTCTTGTTAATTGAGATGAAACTGCAATTACAAACTTCGTTGTAAGTATAAGAAGAATGCAGTAGCTCAAACGATAGAAAGATTTTTATGTGGTGTCTTTGAAACTCCACGCTCTTTGCAGTACCACGAGAATTATGATTAGGAAGAATTATATTTAAATATAGATTAAATTATTATTTTAAATTGAAACTAACGTGTTGCATTCACATAACTTTCTCTTCTCACCATTCTACAAATTCTTTTTTCTAAATCTCAGTTTTCTGTCTACTTCATATAATCCAGATGAACTTGCAAATCGCATTTAGCTCATCTGTGTGGTGTGGGGGTCTGCCTCACATTCAAGAGGTCATGAGTTAGAATCTCGGTTAAAGTGAAATACCTCGGTAAAGTTTTTTCCAGGGTTTCCTCTTATCCTGAGTAGATGAATGTTAGTTTCTAATTTTTAGCGACCTCGGGCCCATTTGAGCATCATTTTAACCATTTCGTTCATTCACCGTCGGTAATCGCCTACCCGGTTAAAGGACTTTAATTGAATACCAAAAGAAATGTTCACATTTACACGTTTCGTTGTGTATATACATAAAGCGATAGTCTCATTTTCAAAACGCATGTCACTACGTGATGCTCTGAAATTCCATGCTGTTGTATGACCGCGACAAAAACAAAACGAATACACACTTCTCAGTTACAAAATGTATTCAAACCAATAACAAAAAATATCTGGGAATTAGTTAATCTCATAAAATATATGTATAACGAACTGCGTGCTTTAACGGGGTCTGCATTTCTTTTGTATCAAAACTTTAGAGTTTACCAATCATACAGAGTTATTCAGAATGAAGAAGGCATTAGAGGCTTTTCTCAGTCAGTTCAAAATATATATTTCGTTTGTCATTAAAATACTCACTGTGTAAATATTTTCATCAAAATCGTTAGATCCATTTTTATAAAAATAAATTTTGAAAATTTTTCCATGTGAAGGGTTGTTCAGGATGGGGAGATTTTACTTGAAAATCGTTGTCACATCTTTGAAAGATGCTGAACTTAAATATCAAGTTTGGTATTTAACCGACTTTTCGCTTTGGATTTATGTTGTTCACAGAGACGCAGGCATCTGGAGCTTTTGCCTAAAATATGTGTTGCATTCGCATGACTTGCTCTACTCACTCTTCTTACAAAGCTTATTCTGCACCTATGTCATGTTAATACCCATAAGCCTTCATCACTTATTTACACAATTCGTTGTAGGTATAACTAGAACATATTAAGCTAAAGCGATAGCCAAATCCCTCAAAGCTGATCGCTACGTGATAGCTTTGGATTGGTTGGCTACGAAGGGGACTCGGCACAGATGCACATAGTGTGCAATTCCAAGCAGTTGTATGACCGCGACAAAAACAAAATGAATTCAGACTTCTCAGTTACAAAAAGCATTCAAACCAAAAACAAAAAATATCTGGGAATTAGTTAATCTCATAAAATATATGTATAACAAACTGCGTGCTTTAACGGAGTCTGCATTTCTTGTGTAGCAAACTTTGTCCAATCTTTTAGAGTTTACCAATTATACAGAATGTTATTAGGAATGAAGAAGGCTTTAGAGGCTCTACTCAGTCAGATGAGACGAGAAAAGACACCGGGCGTCCGGAACCAGGTAAAACGGCACAGGAATGGCAGGGTCTCTAAGTTTTCAGATAGAGACTCCCCATCAGAGGGACATGCAGACCGGGGACCCCACATAGCAGAGAGTGTCCAACGCTCCTCAAGGAAGTTAGGATACTCCCGACAGCCAGTCGAAAGCTGAAGGGCGGAGAAAGTCACAAAAAACATCCTTTTCCCCTACCACACTGCACCGAAACACCATCGCCGACACTTCAAGCCCTGAAAGAGACCAACGGATGAAAGTTGAAGGGAAATTAGAATGGAGATGAAATGGAGGTCCGGAAATTCGGGGATGTGAGAATCCTCTCCAGCACTCGCCTGGCGACCCGGGAAAAACCCCCCGAAAAAAACCTATGGGTCAGGAAGGTCGGCCAGAGGAATCCAACACACGAGCTCCCGAATGTGAGCCAGACGTGATAGCTTTGATATTCTGTTCTCTTTGTATGAGCACGAGAAAGAAAGAAAGAAAGAAAGATGGAGAGAAAGAAACAAAAAAAAGCTGTTTGCAGTTGAGAGAAGTATAAAGTATTTGAAAATTCAAACTAATAACAAAGAAACTTCCAGAATAGGTAAAATATAAGTTATTTGACATAAAATAAAAATGCTATTTGATATAAATTTTGTGCTTTAACAAGATCTACAGATTTTCTCTCTCTCTCGCTCTCTCCTCTCTCTCTCTTTTACGATTTACTAATTATCAAAAGTAATTGACAATAAAGAATAATTTACACACTATTCCTAGAAAATAAAAGATATACATTCTATTTATCACGAAAATAGCTTAAACACATTTATTTTAATCAAAATCCTTAAGTCATTTTTGGAAGAATAACAAAATTCAAAAAATGTCCAATGTAAAGCCTAGTTTGGAGTGGAGGATTTGCTTTAAAATCTCAGTGTCGCATTCCTGGAAGAAATTGAACTTAAACAACGAAGTTCGGTTACTAACCCACCTTTTGCTTCCGAGTTATGCTATTCGTGGGGGAACTCCCCCTCTCCCTCTCACTCACACTCTCTCTCTCTCTCTCTCACACACACACACACACACTCTCTCTCTTTCTAAAAAAATCCTTGGTTTCAGGGGGTCACAAACGTGATTTCTGTGAAATTACGACATTGAATTTTCAGATGGAACACAATACTTTCTCTGCTTACTGTAGCTACGTAATACAGAAAGTAAAAAATGCTTACTTTGGATTCAGGGGTCTCTAAACGCGTATTTTCGTTGAATCTCGTTATTCAATTTTGGAGTGGAATGCAATACTTTCTCTACTTCCTGTAACTACATAGTAGAGAAAAGAAAATGCTTACTTTGGATTCAGGACTCTCAAAACGTGTATTTCCGTTGAATATCTTCATTCAATTTTTGGTGGAACACAATACTTTCTCCACTTACTGTAACTACGTAGTAGAGAAAGTAAAAATACTTTCTTTGGATTCATAGAGTCTCAAACTTCGTTCGAGGTCTAAGATGAGGTATCAGTTTTTGTAGATGATTCAAACGCTTTCATACATTCAGGCAGGAAAAGTAGATCGTTGTGTAGATCGTGAAGTTCTACAGGATACTCGGTGACGACTTCTAATATGTAACCATGGGGATCATCTTGTAGTCTTTCTAAGTTGATTTCTTCAAACGAAACCCACTGAAATCCACCATAAGGGAGGGCGTGACACATTGCCCACCCATATTGGTTATTGGGTCCTCGTATGCGATAAATTGGGTTGGTCTCGACGGATCAACCTTCTCCATATACGTGTTATTAGCCGCTGCACAACGATGGGAAACTTGGCATAAACCTCCTCTTATACCTGATTCCACCATGAGTAGTTGATCATAATCTTGTAACCCTTCCAGCTTAATTCCTGTAAACAACAACATAGCATCCCATGAAAGTCCTGGAGAGGTAAAATAATGTGCTGGATCAACTTTGTGTGTTTTGAGGGTTTGCTCTCTGAATGTCTCAAAGACATCATCTAGAAAAAGAATATCTGAGGTTAAGTAGAGATCGCTGTACTCGCCCAGGTTTCTCAAATTAAACAGCTTTCATACATTTCTAGCATGATCGTAGTCAGTATCAGTAATTTCTTCTTCATTTAATCTATTGTAGGAGTCCTTAGGAGGCAAGCAGGTCTCCTTCATAACATCCCATGACGTGACAAAATCATATGGAAATACACCCTTACGAGTCATCAACTTCAATTTGTCTTCTCCGAAGTACTATTGTGTTTCAGGATATGAGGTTAGACTTTTTACCGACTTATCCAAGCTTGTACTGAGGAATCGAAAGCTATCTACAAATCGATGTTTTATATTCCCTACATACTTGGTGAATTAGATATAGCTTTCTTCAGAGCTAGGAATTACCTCCACCCGCTCACTTGTACATCCCAGCTCCTTAACAAATGGAAGTCATACCCACTGAGGTTGTGCATGAAGACTGGGATATATTTAGGTGTTTTGGAAGCTAAATTACATTCATTATATAGACTTCTACGATATTCACCACTGATGTGACCATGGTTCCGTACTTTGTATGTTCTCTCCTGTAAAGGCTTTTCCACACAAGTAGCGTACCGTAGAAGACTCAAAATCATTTTGCTGCTGGTCCGTAAGTTTCAGAGGCTTGGCAAATTTGTATACATTATTAATTTCCTTTGAAAGGGATGACAGGTACAGCATAAACTTCTGCGCAGCATCATAACCACGATATACATAGGGTTGCTTAGAAATACCAGTTTCGAGATGTTCAACACTGGATGACGGCTTCACGTAAACACAGAAGCTCATTGGTGTGTTCTCTTGATAAGAGATTGTATAGGAAGTTTCAGGTTTGGGTATACACGTATGACATAAAGTAAGAATACTCTCAAAATCCGCATAGATGACTTAAGGCACTTTCAGCATCCTCTCAACATTTTTAAATTGTACAACTGTTTTCTCCTTGGTAGGCATAACTAGCCTTGCAACACCATGTTGTTTAGAGATTGATGTATGTTCTTGTAGTTTTTCCAACCCACTTAGTCCATATCGATCATCAAAATGTGTAAAGCGACGCTTACAGGTATAAACACATCCTTTACGTTTAGTTTTCTTGCGTCGAACGAGTTTCTCAAAATTCTTTATATATACGTAGTGATGTTTTCCACTACTCTCATTCAATAGTAGCAGGTCACGGTGTTCAGGTAGTTCAATGTCAGCAACCTTTATTGGATACACCTCATGCTTCTCATCCAGCCCGAAAACGTTGATAGGGCTCTAATTAAGCTTCTCAAATTTAGGTATTTGAGAAAGTGGAGTAGGGTTGGAAACACTGCTGAAGCCGTAGTTATCTTGAAGTTGTCTGTAATTACTGGTGCGTTGAGGCTTGGTGCTGACGAATTAGGCCAGTATAGAATACATGAAGCATTTCTCATCACTAGTTCTGAATGTTTATACATGCTGTTCTTGCTTCAACAAATGACGGTAGTGATAAATAGCTACTTCCTCAAACGGATTGTACTTATTGATACGAAGTCCAACTTCTTCCCCAGCAAGCAAAGCCCAGTTGCTACCATTAAGCTGAGACTCCTCCATTTCAGTCACCAATTTCTTGAATTTCGTTTCCAACGTTGACTCCAGATCAGTTTCTAAGAAAACAGGCTGATTCCGCGTTTTAAATGTTTTGTCACAGGTTTTTCTAATACAGTTAACAAAT
The DNA here is from genome assembly GCA_030765065.1 of Deroplatys truncata. Classification (NCBI taxonomy): domain Eukaryota; kingdom Metazoa; phylum Arthropoda; class Insecta; order Mantodea; family Mantidae; genus Deroplatys; species Deroplatys truncata. The sequence goes on along the minus strand of CM060990.1, from coordinate 400,397,430 downwards.
CGACACTCAACCAGCAGATTAATTTTAACACTCTTGTGAACACCGAGCTCTTTATGCACAGCCTGAATTATGCGTTGTTTTGCCCCATACAGATACATATTCAGGTCCTTAGGTGATTCGCATCGTATAAAATACGATTTCAATCGTCCTTCGAATGAGGTTTCATATTCTTTTATATCACAGTCCTCCGTTGTTGACAGTAGCTGATGTTTAGTGGGCTCCAATCTGCTTTTCTTCTGAGGACTGCTTATTTCACATACATCTTCGTGTCGCTGGCCCTTATAACCACCATTGAAGGTCAAGCTACAATGTTTACATTTGAAGAGCTTCTTACAAGACATCTCGTGTCTTCTCTTGTGATAACCACGGAGGAACTACTTCCCACATTTTCCGCAGGCGTATCCAGTAGTGCTTTGGAATAATATCCTTATACGTTGAGTTATTCATCTTTATTCTTGGTGTAATTACGTATTAATCCTTCTTCAAGGGAAATGTAGACCTCTTCACTTTGATAACACTTTAGAAAGCTGACTATTCTTGGAGAGAGCACGATATTAACACCTCAAGACTAATTAGTGCAATGAATCCAATGCCCTAGATCACCCTATTTATAGAGGGAGCACGGACCTTTTAGATCAATCATAAACTCGCTCCATAACTAGCTATATATGATCACTCTACGCGTATTAACCTCCGTCATATAACCTCACGCCCAGAGACAGGATGTTTATGACGTCACACCCAGAGACAGGATGTCTGGCATATAAAACACGTTTAAACTCGTCGCATAACTACCTATATATGCTGTCACAGCAACAAGAGAAGTATTCTCACACGCTCATTCAGGCAGATGTTTCCATTCAAAGCCTACCACCACCGCCATTACATCAAGCTAGCACAATCTCTATTATCACAATACTTATAAGTAAAAGCTTAAAAGGTAGCGTAGAAGATTTTCCTCCTTATTTAGTTAAATGTATGTATATACTGCATTATCACGTGTTTTCATTCTCTTTTCAATTCTTCCTTTCCATCTTCTCCCATAAAGACCATTAAATTTCACTACAAGCATGAGCAAAGCAATTTTTCCAGAGTTACACAGATTTTAAGCTTCTAGTAATGGTTTAATAAATGTATTTTAGCAATTTAGCTTCCCCAAATCAGTATCTAGCATTTAATCTTTACTCGAACCTGATACGATCCCTAGCCTTTAAGATACATGAAATTACCCCTTCGGGATTCGATCTGAGTACTGTTAAGTAATTTTTGTCATGATAACGATATTTAGGGACTAGATACTCTGTTTACTTTTTACTTGACGTGTCTACCTAAATTAGATTACGAGTTATTAAATTTATATGTAAATTTCATTTTATCGGTATTCGAACCCAGAACACAAGGAACAAAATTATTTATAATATTAGTTTGGTATGCTAAATATAGCTGTATGCAGTTACGGCATCAACCTAAGTGACATATCCTAGAGTATAGAGGAAAATTAAGGAAGTCATTAAAAGATCAGGATTCGAACTAAGGACAACTCATTGGCAATTATATACAGTATTAATTACCCATCATATGAGCTATCAAACCTGCTTTAGTCCACCCCTCTATCCCTCTTACTTTCTAAATATATTGGAGGTTTAAAAATTAAGGATCGAACCCAGGACACCAGGTACCCAAATATACATTCACAAGAAACTACCTACTAACATTAACGTTGAAGAGCACTGAATATGCAGGAATGTGCAATTAATATGCTAATTATCCCCACCCCCTCGACAATTTCCCCGTACTGTTTAATCGCTTATCTCCTGAGTGAAAAGAGATAGAACTATGGGATAAAAGCTAATTAATTCCTTGGAATGCAGCGCGTCCTTTGCGTATTGTTTCAAGTAGACCGGGATGCCCGGGGTCGAATCCTAGGAGTGATTACAAATTCATCTTGTAATAACTCCGCAATAAATCAAGATAAAGACGTCAAATAAATTTACTACATTTACGTCTTTCGGTAATTTCTTGTGAATGTATATTGGGGTGCCTGGCATCCTGGGTTCGATCCTTAACTCTTAAATCTCCATTATCTCAGAAACTAAGAGAGAGGTGGACTAAAGCATGTTTGATAGCTCCTATGATGGGTAATTAATACTGTATATAATTGTCAATAAGTTGTCCTTAGTTCGAATCCCGATCTTTTAATGACTTCATTAATTTTCCTCTATACTCCAGGATATGTCACTTAGGTTGATGTCATAACTGCATACAACTGTATTTAACATACCAAACTAATATTATAAATAATTTTGTTCCTGGTGTTCTGGGTTCGAATACCAATAAAATGAAATTTACATATAAATTTAATAACTCGTAATCTAATTTAGGTACACACGTCAAGTAAAAAGTAAACAGAGTATCTAGTCCCTAAATATCGTTCTGACAAAAAGTACTTAAAAGTACTCGGATCGAATCCCGAAGGTGTGATTTCATATATCTTCAAGCCTATGGACCATATCAGCTTCGAGTAAAGATTAAATGGTAGATGCTGATGTGGGGGAGCTAAATTACTAAAACACATTTATTAACGCATTACTACGTTCCATTCCAGAAGCTTAAAATCTGTGGAACTCTGGAAAAATTGCTTTGCTCATGCTTGTAGTGAAACGTAATGGTCTTTCTGGGAGAAGATGGAAAGGAAGAATTGAAAAGTACAGCAACCTCTACTTAACCTCAGATGTTGTTCTTCTAGATGATGTCTGAGACATTCAGAGAGCAAACCCTCAAAACACACAATGTTGATCCAGCACATTATTTTCCTCTCCAGGACTTACATGGGATGTTATGTTACTGTATACAGGAATTAAGCTGGAACTGTTACAAGAATATGATCAACTACTAATGGTGCAATCAGGTATAAGAGGGGGTTTATGCCAAGTTTCTCATCGGTATGCAGCGGCTAATAACACGTATATGGAGAAGTTTGATCTGTCGAGACCAAACCAATTTATCACATAGGAGGACGCCAATAACCAATATCGGTGGGCAATGTGTCACGCCCTCCCTTATGTTGGATTTCAGTGGGTTTCAACTGAAGAAATCAACCTAGAAAGACTACAAGATGATCCTCATGGTTACTTATTGGAAGTCGACATTGAGTATCCTGTAGAACTTAACGATCTACACAACGATCTACCTTTGCTTCCTGAGTGATGAAACCGTTGGAATCATCTACAAAGAAACTGATACCTCATCTTGGACCTCGAATGAAGTATGTAGTACATTACACGGCTTTGAAACAAACTCTTAATAATCGGTTACGTTTGAGTAAAATCCATCGTGTGCTACAATTCCAACAGTCACAGTGGTTAAAACCTTATGTGGAATTTAACAACAGGCTACGACTACAAGCTGCAAACGATTTCGAGAAGGATCTCTACAAGCTCTTTAACGCTATGCTTGGAAAAACTATGGAGAATCTGCGCAACCGTATGGATATACGACTGGTGACAAATGAGAAGACTTTAGAGAAGCTGATCGCCAAGCCAACGTTTATCGACAAGACGATATAAGCTGCTAATCTAGCTGCTGTACATATGGCCTCTGGTCAGATTGTATTCAACAAGACTATATACATTGGTATGAGTGTGTTGGACATCTCCAAGATATTAATGTATCACTATCATTATGATGTGTTGTTACCATATTACGGAGCTGAAAGCCTGAAGCTTATGTACATGGATACTGATTGATTCATTCATTGTGTAACAACTGAAGATGTGTAACAGGATAAACTACGTTTTCTTGATCATCTGGATACTGCTGATTACCCTGTCAACCATATATGCTATTCAGCTCTAAACAATCGGTGCTTGGGAAAGTTAAAGATGAGTCTAATGGTAAGATCATTCAGCGCTTTGTAGGACTACAACCTAAGATGTATGCCTTGGATATACACGGTTCAATGGCAAAAAAGATTAAGGGTATAAAACGTAGTGCTATTAAGCAGTACATTACGTTTGACAGCTATACAGACTGTCTAAAAAAACCTGTGAAATCATCACAACGCCCATGAATCTAATTCTATCACGAAAGCACGCTGCTACCACAGTGCAAGCGAATAAAATTACATTGAGTCCCTTTGATGATAAAAGAGTTATTGCCGACGATGGAATAACTACCTATGCGTATGGACATTACAGTATTACAAACAGTGTTTAAGAGAATGTAAGTCGAAGATGAAGATTTTCTCGTGAGTCTACAATCTTAAAAAAGGAAGTTTATCCGTGTGCTGTGTATGCAACCACCAGACGCCTGATGAAGAAAGAAGAAGATGGAAGGGGATGTGTTAAATCTGCAATTAGGAGCAATCCTAGTGCTAGTCTCAAGCCTACATAAAAGGGAAGAGGCACCTACGACGAACTAAAATAAAGGTATATTGACGCAAAGCTTTTCAATTTGTAAACCAATATGCAGTTTATCCCTTTCCGCCTAGCACGCTGTTTAACATATAAAAACGTTTGTAAGACTTAGAAAAAAGTGTATAAAGTGTTGTAACGAAATGTTTATAATCTAATTACCCTCTGTATTACCATGAATACTTGTGATACTATCTGAATTGCCTGTTAAAATGACTTAAATACCCGTGATACTACCCTAATCATGTGAAATTACCTTAAATAGCTCTGATAAACTGCTCGCAGGCAACGTTTCCCCAGTCTGCTACAAAGCCAACGGAAAGCTTGAAGCCTGACCATAAACCCATCAGTAAACGATTAGTAAGGTCTTCGCATCCCTCAACTACAATGTGTGGTCCTCTCTTTAGCTCCACCAAAGCAAAGCGTTGTTGCAATGTCATTTCTGTTGTTTCTTCGGTTTCAGTACGTTTTAGCAGCTGTGGCAGTTAAGCTTATATCTTACTTCTTTAGAGAAGTTATATAGAGTTTTACTTAGTGCAATTTTGTATGTTTAGCAGTGTTTAATAGTTATTAGCATTTAATAGTTTAATTACGATGTGGAGACCTTGGGAAACGAAGCAAGTTGCTGACCCTCCGGCCGCACCAACAAATGACTCTGCTGAGTACCAGTAGTGCCCAGACCACGAAGAAAGGGGCTACAAAAACTTTGAATAAGCAAAGCCAGATTTTTGTGTGTAATGTTCACGAACATGTAGAAAAGAACCCTTTACGTGGAAAATGTTGGCTATTGTTTTGAATTTCTCAAAAACAGCTATAATGATTTTTAGTAAAATACCGCATGTTTAAGATATTTGCATAAAAAATAAAATTTGTATCTTGAATTTTATGTTCTGGGAATAACTTGTAAATTCTTCCTCGTTCTCAACTTTTTGTATAACTGGTACACCGTAAGAGATAGGCAAAATCTTACTGTGCGTAAAATGCAATCTCAGTAAAGGACACATTTTAGGTCAAATTATGTTAATCATTTCCGGGAAAATATTTGTTATTGGTTTGAATTTTGAAATACAAGTTGGAAGTCCGTATTTGTATTTTCCTCGTGGTCATGCTAAGAGCATGGAATTTCAAAGTCATCATCTGGTTTTTAAAAATCTGACTATCGCTTTGGCCTATGAATCCTTATATATACAATGAAATGTGCAATGAAATTTTATCTCGTTTAAGAATAAGTAGATTGAAGAATAAGCTTTTGTAAAAGTAATTTGTAGGAGAGTCCATAGAGATAATCATGTGAATATAACACATAAGATTTCTTTTTTATTTTCTTTCTTTTGCCTTCCGTATTTTTACTTATCCTGTATTTTATAATAAAGCTATTCATTTAAGTAAACAGAAGCTGTTATGCTTATAAATCTTACATCTTAAGCGTACACAACCTCTTCTTATGTTAGCTTTATATTAATAAAAACATTCTTGTGAAGCAAATTTATCATGTTTTCAAAGCTACGTAAAAAAAGCACCTATCTTCCAAGAGTGATACAAAGACCTGCGTTCGCTTTACGTTTTTCACCTGCTTCTTCTTTTTTAATTTTACATATTTACTGTTTATGTTTACATCTTCTGGAACTTGGTTGTTCTAACATTCTGTGGTTGCAGGACAAACAAAATAAAAATACTTTCACCATAGCTCCACGCACATAATAATTACAGTAAGCAAAACTGCAAGCATGCAACCCTTATTTATAAAAATTAACTTTTAGGTTAAATAGCATAATCAAAAATGAGGCTTTGTTTGGGAGTAAGGGTTCTTTTCAAAATAAATTCATATTTATGTATTTTAATTATTTAATGATAGTCCAACAATGTAGTTTATTCGGAACATGTTTCTAAGTTTCTCTCGGATATGTTAACATGGATTTCCATTCTTGTAGCGTAGTATATTAGTTCAGGTCATCCTAAGTTATATTTTAAAGCGTTTGTAACATAAATGTAATCATTATGCGATGCATAGTTGTTTACTGCATTTGTGTATAAAGCAAGCAAACAAACTGGATGATTGTATTCTGTACATATGGAAATCAGCTACAAAGTTTTGCTTTTAAATACTATTTTTAACTGTGGCAACAACGCGCATGTGCAAATGGATGTCACTAATATGTTCATGATGGTTGTGGTTAGGGAGGGTAGGGAACAAGTGTTTGGCTACTGCACAAAGGCCGTCGCTTGGGGATCCTTAGACTGCGACGACCATACGAATCCCTGCTCGAAATTAACACGACCACCTGTGATACTATGCTGATAACCCCCAAATACTTAAGATATTACCCTAACTATCTGTGAAACACGTAACTATGTTATAACCGAACCCTGGAACCTACGCTCCTGTAATGCTAGCTGAATTACTCTAAACAATTATGATACTTGAATTATCCTAAATAGCTACGAACTCTCTGAATTACCTGTGAAATACGAAACTATGCTATACCCAACCCCTGGAATCTATCCTGTGATACTAACTGAATTAGCCTAAATACCTACGATACTAGCTGAATTACCCGTGAAATCATACACAACTATGATGCAGTCAGCCTCTGGAATCTAGACTCCTGTGATACTAGATGAATTAGCCCTAAATGCCCACGATACTACCTAAATTATCCTAAATACCTACGATACTATCTGAATTAGCTGTGAAATCATACGGATATATGCTATACCCACTTCCCGGTATCAGTTCCACCCTGTGATACTAACTGAATTACCTTTTTAGAGTGAGTGTGTTACCATTTTGCGTGCGTGGGTTACCTTTTTGCGTGAGTGCTCCAGCATTGACAGGAAACATCTTTCCATGAAGTTTGCGTCTAAAGTCGCTTTCAAAGTCTAGCACCTCCCCTCCTATTCCCTATCTCCCCTGTATATAAGCTCATATTTCTACTCCAGTATCTGTCTAGCCTAACATCTCTCCTCCTTTTCATATACCTCTCATACATATAAACGCATACTCTACTCTCCACTTCTGTCTAGTCTAGCATCTCTCCTCGTATATCCTACCTCTCATAAAGCGCATTCCCCTCCTGCCCCCTGTCTAGCTGAGTCTCTCCTTGGTTTCCTATCTTAAAGCACATTCTACATTTAACACCTGTCTATCCTAGCATAGGATCTCTCTCCGTTTTCTCGTCTCTCCTTATAAACACATACTCAAACTCTCCTAGCCTAATACCTCTCCTCGATTTGTTATCTCTCCCGTATAAAAGGTTTATTCAAGCCCTGTCTAGTCTAACAGCTCTCCTCGTTTTCCCTATCTTTCCCCTATAAACGCATACTCTACTCAACCTCTGTCTAGCCTAGCACTTCTCCTCGTATTCCCTACCTCTCCCATATAAAGATATACTCTGCCCTTCAACTCTGTCTAGCCAAACACCTCTCCTCGATTTCACAATTTTTGTGGAAAGTCCAGCAGCTAAGCAGCAATGTGTGCAGAAAACTCTCCTTGGCTACCGGAAAAAATAAACGAATGTATACAGCTATTTTTCGCTCATTGTAAGTTTTGGTGTGTATTATATTGTACCAGAAATATATAAAGCACCTCTGAATAGGGTACGTATATTTCTGTTATCACAGCCTGTCCATTTATGTATGTTTATGGTTTAATTGTGTTAATAGACTAGGCCTACCTTCGTTAAACGGTAACCTATCTTTAACCGAAATGTTCGAGAGCCCCGTTCAATTCCGCTAAAGACAGGTTTTACTGTATAAATATATTTATTTGTTTGCAGGGGTAATCGATAAATAAAACTCAATGAGAGATGTAAGTGGTGAAAGAACGAAATTATTTTGAGTGAAAGGGAAAAGCAGGAAAGTCACACAATAAAATTGTTCAATATTTTGTGTTTACCCCTTCATTAGGAGATGAAAAGGCTAAATCTGCACTTGACGGTCGACTGCTCTGGCTAATAATCCACAACGCATTTGGACAGAGTAACATAAATTAATAAATTCCCCTTAGTTTACTGTAACGTTACATGCCACGTTATGCGAGTCAGCCCCTCTATCACCTGTACTTTAGTGTTACTGTTAGTGTGCGCATTCCCAATTGGGCCGTTAAATTAAATTTGGCTTTATTTATGGACGCTCTTTAACTGCTGTGGTCCTTAACGTCCCATCCTATATTGGGCGTGATAGATCGGAAATTTTGCTCAGAGATCTCTTTATCAAGCTTGAGGTTCTTTTACGTGCCGTAAATCTACGACAGGGGGGGCAACCGGCTTTACTTCCCTTCCGAAGGAAGCCATGCTAAGGATTTTTACGCCCGAAAAAATCCATCGCCCTCCGCCGGATTTGAACCCACGACCTCGGGAACTAGAGGAATTGGGCGGTGTGGTACGGGGCATTATTCATAACAAAAACACGCAATGTAAAGGTGTAACTGATCCTTTAACGATCTGTAGAAATGGTCATGTTTTAATGTCTTCACTTAATCTCCAGATCTCGAATTGAAGAGTAGGTGGCCATAAAAGTGAGATATTCCAGCATGATGAATAATAAATTCCTGTTGGTGACTTCGTGGGTCTTTCAATTGTTTCATCAGTCCAGCTCTTCGATGCGGTATGGCCAGCGTTTAACCACTTCCCAGCCGAACATACTATTTCTCTCAAAGCCTTATTTTGTATTTATCTTAAGAAATAATGGCTTTAGGGCAACAATAGCGGATTCTTTCGAGTATTATTCTTCTCTTATTTACTGTCTTGAATTCTAATTCGAGATCATGGAGGACCTTGTTCAAAGAGTTAAGGCTTCCCTGAAATAGTTCTGGCTCTTTAAGTGAATAGGTAAATAAGTTTGCGTGGGGTAGGATGCTCATTTCGGGTGTAGCAGCCGTGGATGTACCTTCTTGTTGTATAATTCAAAGTTATCCAACCGAGTTTCTCTGGAGTTACAGTAGAACTCCAAATATTTGGATCGGCATATAAACATGAAGCATCCTCCAACTACCAACAAATATTCTACCACACATTGGCACCCAGAACGTGGGGCACGATGACCAGGAAAGGAGAAGAATGACCAGGAAAGGAGCAGAATAACCAGGAAGGGGCGAAGGAACCAGGACGTGGAACGAATGGAGCAGTGAACTGAACTACAAGACGCAGATTCCAGAAACAACTACAGGGACGACAGACGACGCGGATGACTGGACATCATAATTCCGAGATTAAAAGGCAACAGGGGAATTAAACTACAGGACACCAAGACGTAGATTTATCATAATACGACGCAGAAGCAACATATAATCTAGGAGAGAGGGGCAGAAAGCTGGACATCAAAGCAACATCAGCAGATAGCATCAGAAAGGTTAGAAAATTGTGATTTTTTTTATTCTAAAAAATTGTAACAATCAAATGTACTTGAGGAGTGGCAGGATTAAGAGAACAATGTCTACTAATAATACTGAAGAAATAATTATGGAAGGGGATAGTGTAACAGTTAGCTGTAATTCAATACAGGTTACAGAAAATGGCTCAAACAATGTAGGATTTGAGGGAGAAAATGTTAGTGCAGAAAGTCAGAATAGAATAGCAGGAAATGTTAATTTTGATGCTAGAATGATGGAAATGATAAGAAATTTTTTTGAAACGTTAAGGGAAGATAGGAGAAATATAATGAGAAATTAGATAAACTAATTCAGAGTTATGAGAAATTAGAGCAAGAAGTAGATCAAAGCAGTGAAGGAATTGAAAAGAAAGTTATGAAGCTAGATAGTAGTATGCCAAAAATGAGAGATGAAAATCAGGAAGTAATAGCAAGTGAGATAGGAGAAGTTTTAAAGAAAATGTTAGACATGAGCAGGGAAATAGGTAACAAAGAAAGTGAGGTTAATACTAAAAGTGAACATGTTGATGTAAAATGTACAGAGTCAGGTAGTAGGATGAGTAATATTTCAAGTGGGATAAGAGAGATGAAAGAGGTTATGAATGTAGATGTGAATCCGGCGCAAGTTAATTTCAGAGGGGAGATATCTGAAATTCAGAAAGAGTCAGTAATGCAAAGAAATAAATTGTACGAAGTAGTTAAAGTTTTGCCTGTAAATAATCAAAAGCTAACTTCTGAAATTAACAAGTACCAAGCTGTTAAGAATGAAAACTCCAATCCAGTACAAGTTATGACAGATTTGTCAGAGTACTCTCAGATTAAAAAGATAGCAGAAGAATTGAGAATGACAGTTGTTAAAAGATGTGTTGTTCAGGAAACTTTAGATTGTTTTCAAATGTTATCAGGGAACGAAATATCATATGAATCCTTTAAGAGGTTATTCATGAACAAATTTTGGAAGGTTAGGATACGGCTACGAGTAATGTTTAGCCACAGACAATTTGATCCAGGAGGGTAAATAGCAATGAGATGTAAAGTAAATGCTGGATAGTTAAAGATGAAATGCAGAGCAATGTATTGGAACGTAAGAGGGTTAACTAAATATATATGTCATGAGAAAACATAAATAAATTCAGAATAAAAAAAATTAAAAATTAAATATTTAAAAGGGAAAATAACATTTTTTTAAGTAACTGTAACAGCATTTGAAATGAAGCATGATGTTATATTAAAGTAAAGTACGTAGATATAATTCCAAGAGTATTGTGAATATACAGTACAAAACAACAAAAATTGAGTAAAAATAATTAAAACAAATATTTATGTAGCAAACAGAACATGTGAAACAGTGCCTAGATTTAAGAGATGTAAATATATTTGTGTAGAGGGTGAATATTTTTGGTAAATATGTTTAATAATTACAAAAATTCTTAAAGGTATAAATTTTTCTCAACAACTTAAAAAAGTAAACAATTTTGTAACAGTAATTAAATAATTCAGGGTACAGTATTTGCTATAAAAAAATTGTAATGTCAGATTAAAGTCTAAACACATTAAACCAGAGCCAGTAAATAGTGGCAAGATAAAGACAAAACATATGTCGTGTGTTAAATACGTGTGCAGTGTTAAGTGAAAGTGATAGATAGCGTGTGTTCCAAGATTTAGGAGACTAAAAACCCAATTATAAAATTTCCAAACAAGTTGTAAATATTTATAATTATGTTTCTAGTGGGGCATATGATGCAGTAATTTGTATCATAAATTACTTAAATGTAAAGAATGATTATACTATGAATATGCATTTTTATGTGTCATTGATTTAAGATGTTTGTTGATTGTAATTATTGTTGGGAAGTAAGTTTATACTGCCTTACTGAAACTGACAATAATAGAGTTCAATAATGCAGCGAGGGGGTGAGCTGTTTATCATTATTAGAGACGAGGAAGTTACGTAATGTTGGCGCGTTTTTCCTTTAGAATTTGCTGGAACATTCTTCCTAGAGCATATGTATTCATAATTTTCATTGGATATTAAAATAGACGCTAATGTTGGCGCGTTTTATTAGCCAATAGCAACTCAGTTATAATCTTTAGGCATATCGGGGTGTAGGAGTATAAATAGGGCTAGGTTAGAGGTAAAGTCCTTCAGTCCGTCAGTTCGTCGAAAATATTTGTATGCTACACGTCGCCTTCAGTCCGTCAGAAATATTTGTAAAGTATACGTCGGCTATCGATTCGCAAGTTACGCGTAGCAGAGTTAGGAAAATTTTCAAGTGTTGTAAAGTTAATTATACAAAAGGTTGAAGTACGTGAATTAAAAGTGATCAGTAAGAAGTTGTTATAACAGTTTCAGTTTGGCGAGTGTCTAGATCAATGTGTAAACGTGATAGTGAATGTGTACGACAATAAAAGTGTAAAACAAATTCTTTCATCAGTGTTATCTTTGGATAAAAGACTCCTTTCCGTTTACACAACCTGTATAAAGAGATGTTCGACCAAAAAGATCATAGCTAGCCGGAGGACAGTAAACAAAAATTAAATAAAACAACAGTCGCATTCTTTCAAACAAACACTAATACTACCGCAAATTGCTAACACCAGATGGAGCTACAAACCTAACAAAGAATCACATCACAAAATGGCTTCACCACGCGGAGTAAACACACATACACAAACATTATAAGTAATACCGTCGCAAATTGGCTCCCAAACGTGGGGCTAAATAATTAAATATAACATAACAGAAGTATACCGCTTCAAAAAATCAATATAGCCGCTCACCGTGAAGCAGATGCGTGAGTTGACTGCACGAAAACCGTTTAAGACAGCAAAATACTGACTGATCGATATGTTTAAGAAGTGACAATTTAAGTATTGGACTACCAAATGTACACAACATTGTTTTGTAGTCATTAAGTTAATATTACAGTATACACAAATGTAGTTTTATAAAGAAATTATCTTATTCCATGATTTATCCAATTATTCGGATTTTGATTGTCCGGATCGCGTTAGGTCACAGTTAATCCGGTTAACTGAAGTTATACTGTATAAGCAGTAGTTACTAACATAGTAGGCTAAAAACACAAGAGGTAACTGAACGGGCAAACTGCGACTCTCAGGATAGCACTAGGGCAATAACTGATCTGAGAGGTTCACGAGTCACCAATGTAATCAAATAAACTAAAGCTAGTGGCTTGAAACACTCCTGTTTATAAACGTGAAGTTTATTGTTGAACATCTACCGCGCACGGGATGTTTTGACTATATTCAATGAGGTTCGCATCCAAATCACTCTGGCGTTTCATTTATCAACAATTTCATAACAAACATTTTCAAAAGTCGCTAGATATTATGCATGGTCTGTAATTTCGTCATACTTCCACATATGTTGTTCATGTTTTAAGATTTTGCCGCCCCTAAAACCTGCAGCACTGAGCGGTGGCATGGCTCGAAGAACCCCCTCATAGTTCAGCAACCATCGTTTGGATACGAGTATAAAGCAATTCTCCATTCTGAGCTAGGAATATTTCAATGTTTTGCGGTCACTTTTATAAAGCAAATCCGATACCTGATACCGCAACAAACTGTTCTCCCAAACCTTCTCTACGATACTGAGGGTCCTTATTACGAGAAAAGCAGAATGCTACTGGGGAATAGCAAGAATGATTTGCCTGTGGTTGTGTAGTAACATGTAGGTCTAAGGAGCATACTGAGTGGTTATATGATCGCGCGGTTAAACTGGAATGGTTAGCTTTTAATACTTAATCTAGAGCATAAGGTGGTAATTTGTAGCATACATTTTTAAGAAACTCAGGATCCGCTGTAACTAAATCTTAAAGCCTAGCTGTACCTGCAAGTCATTCATATTTAGTTAAATGCGCTGTAATATTTAACCTGTATATTCTCTCTTTTTCCTCAGGTTTTCACCTGCGTAGTTATCTGAGCTATTACTAATCTTCCAAAATCGGCTACTGTTAACCTCTCTCTCATTGTTCATCATCGCAATAGTATGTTCTGCGGTGGCAAATGTTTGCCTACAGAGTGGCCTATCGTAAAAATACCGAGATTACATCACAGTAATCATATTCAACACTCGGATACTATGGTATTATTGTTAATCTAACGGCTGCATAAATTGACACAGATTTAAAAACATATTGTAAGATCAACAATTATGACAATACTAGAACTACATTAAATAAGTTATGTAGTGGGGCAACTCCTGGAGTTGCTCTTCCAGCAGCCTATATATGATGGCTGTTATTAATTTTCTAAGTTCAACTGCTATTAACCTCGTATTTCCCACTGCAACTGTATTTTCTGCGGTGACAAAATGGTTAACGAGTGCCTACAACGTGCCCTATCGTAAAAACGTCGACTGGACGCAGGCCGCCGATCGATGAATACGATTATTCCAATTGTGTTTTTATTGTTATAGAATAAACAGTAACCCGCTCACCACGCAAATAGTTTTTCTAAAACTCAACTACGTGATTATAACGCGTGTATAATTATTACGACTAATAACACTTGTTTAATTCTGTTTTAAGGAAAAATGTTTGGGCTTATAAGAATATTACATCACTTAGGAGAATTAAAAGTGTGTGACTAAAAGACAGAGTTAACGTAAATAGCAAACTCAAAATAATACGCGAGAAGCTAACGTATTTAAAAGTGATACTTTTTCGGAAGCATGACATATAGCTCTGCTCGTGCTGCCGTTCTCTCAATGAATGAAGCAGGTCTTTCGGTACGTCTCGCTATACCTAACCGGCCCACCACCAGGCACCAACCAGTTCCTCCCCACTTCTTTTCCGCTCTCTGGCGGCCATTGAGGGAAGATGCGCTCTACTCGTCCGCTTCCTGTCTGCGAGGTAAAAAGGCGGAAGTCGCCATTATGGTTTTTTAACACGCGAAGGCAGCCATGATAGGTCTTTAATATTCGAAGAAAAAAATAACGTGCGTAAATCATTTGAAAGTGTGATAAGGAACTTCGCGCTTCAAGATATTTTTATTTCCAACTTTTGTGTACACGTAGGGTTGGTTCTGAACAATAAATATATATAAATAATGAAATGCGGATAACATTGTTAAATAATAATGCAATAAGTTATTTATAAATAAATAATGAAATATGGAGAGCTGCCTAAACAGCCAGGGCAACAAAACATTCGCTTTGTTGTTCTTTTAATTAACAGGTTAAAAAGCGATCATAACAAACTCAATTTTTTTTATTCCCGCAACAAAATGAAAAGTCACTTGTAACAGACCCGTGATTGTTTAGACATGCAATGTCTAAAGCGGTATAGAATACCGGCGGGAAATCGAACCCTAAACTCAAGCTAAAAAGTACACGAGCTTTCAAAACATGCATTCAACTCCTAGAAAATATATAAAGCGGTATTGAATACCAGCGGGAAATCGAACCCTGAACTCGAGCTTTCAAAACATGCATCCCCCTCTTAGAAAATATATAAGTATCGCGAAAAGGTGTAAATGACATAGCGAGGAGACTTCAAAACATACCCTGGCGAAAGATGTGTTGAGTACTCTAGCAGAGAGATCGAACCAAAGGGAAGACTTCAAATATAAATTTGATATTCGTTTTAAAATCATTTTCTAAAGACGCATATCAGTAGTCTTCGAGAAATTCCACAATGAGTTATTCAGTTGTATATCCCTTGCAGAATATGCTGTATATCCCTCAGAATGGGTAAACCAGGTCTCGGGAAATTCCGCTTTAAAAGCCATTGAAATATGCACGCCTTACAACGGCAATGGAAGGCTTTCTAACGGCATACTTTAAGGAGAGATAGCACCTCCCATATACCAGTTAACGCCTCAAATATAACACTTGAGTGGGTTTTAGCAATACGCGTATTCAAAGAATACTCTAAGTGTTATACACACAGGAGGATTTTCCCTACAGAAATATTAGCTCCACGACTCTGAATTTCCCCATGTCTAAAAATTACAGGGGCCCTACATCGCTCCAGGAAACTTATATCAAGAGAAACAATACTTTCTTTTTCATTATTTTAAACTAAAATTCTAGTTAAATAACACGTGCAATGCGTTCTTTATAAATAAGTAGTGAAATATGAAGAGCATCCTAAACAGTCAGGACAACACTCCCTTTGTTGTTCTTTTAATTAACGCCGGTTAAAAAGCGATCATAAATACAATTCAATAGAAGATACATAATGACACTAGGTAAAATACAGATAACCTTCATACATGCAGTCTTAAAGTAAAATAACATGGGCAGAGACTTTAAAACAGGTGATAATGCAGTATATAGAGTCGTTGTCGATAAAGAAACCTACCAATCCACGCAAGCACGCGCGGGCTCTCTCTCTCTCTCTCTCTCTCTCTCTCTCTCTCTCTCTCTGTCCTTTGCGCTAGCACATCGGTGCATTAATATAATTACCGATTCATTGATACAGCATGTTGGAGACGCCGATTTATATAGTGGTTTACACTTCTTCCTGCTCTGTTTAACCTCCTCGTATGCAGGACTTACACCCACCAGGACTTACAGGCGGGTGCCTGGGGTCAGAGACCGTCGGGGAGCAGACACTCATGGATCAGACAGAATATCCAGGATAGGTGATCAGCCCGATGCCTGGTATGGGAGGAAGGCAGTAGATGAAACGAAATGATGGTGAAATGGAAGAAAGGAAAGGTGATAATGGAGCAGTTGGTGGAACGAATGGCGGGGGAAACCGGAGAACCCGGAGAAAGCCCGCCCAGACGCCGCTTTGTCCACCACAAATCCCACATGTGGGTCCGTGGGATTGAACCCGGGCCGCCTCGGCCACGGCGCCGCCTTAGTGGTTTACACGTCCCTTGCAAAGTATGTTTTATACACCTGAAGAGGGTAAACCAGGGTCCGCTCGGGAAATTCCATTTTCAAGACCTTCACAAATGCACGTCTTTGCGGCTTAATGGATGGGTTCCAAACAGGATACTTAAGAGTTAACATCTCCGATATACCTGTGAATGCTTCAAACATAAAACTTCAGAGGGTTTTTAGCAATACACATATTCAAAGAATACTCTAGTGTTATGCCCACAGGAGGATTTTCCCTACAGACATATTATCTCCACGACTGAAAATCCCTCTTAACCTGCTTTTACGTGTATTACCGCTCCAGGAAAAATTATATCAAGAGAAACAATGAATCGGTAATTATATTAATGTGCTAGCGCAAAGGAGAGACAGAGAGAGAGAGAGAGAGAGAGAGAGAGAGAGACAGAGAGCACGCGCGTGCTTGCGTGGATTGGTAGGTTACTTTATCGACAACGACTATATACTGCATCACCTGTTTTAAAGTCCCTGCCCATGTTATTTTACTTCTCTAAGACTGCATGTATGAAGGTTATCTGTATTTTAACTAGTGTCATTATGTATTTTCTATTGAGTTTTAGTCATGATTGCTCTTTAAGCGGCGCTAATTAAAAGAACAAAGGAAATGTTTTCTTGTCCGGACTGTTTAGGATGCTCGCCATATTTCAGTATTTATTTATTTATAAAGAACGCATTCCATGTATTATTTAACTACAATTTTAGTGTAAACATAATGAAAAAGAAAGTATTGTTTCTCTCAATATAATTTTCCTGGAGCGATGTTGGAATCCCGTAATTTTTAGACATGGGGAATTTCAGAGTCGTGGGGCTAATAGGTCTGTAGGGAAAAGCCTCCTGTGTCTATAACACTAGAGTATTCTTTGAATACGTGTATTGCTAAAATCCGCTTAAGTATTACATTTGAAGCATTCTCTGGTATATGGGAGATGTCTCTCCTCAAAGCATGCTGTTAAAAACCCATCCATTATGGTCGTAAGACGTGCATCTATGAATGGCTTTTAAAGCAGAATTTCCCAAGACCTGGTTTACTCATTCTCAGAGGTATATAACATATTTTGCAAGGGGTGTACAACTAAATACCTCGCTGTCGAATTTCTCGAAGACCACTGGGGTGCGTCGTAAACATATTTTAAAACGAATATCAAATATATATTTGAGGTCTTCCCATTTGTTCGATCTCTGCTAGAGTACTCAACACATCTTTCGACAGGGTAAGTTTTGAAGTCCCCTCCCTATGTTATTTACACCTTTTCGCGAAACATATTTTCTAAGAGGGGAATGCATGTTTTGAAAGCTCGTGTATATTTTAGCTCGAGTTCAGGGTTCGATTTCCCGCTGGTATTCAATACCGCTTTAGACATTGTATGTCTAAACAATCACGGGCCTGTTACAGGTGGCTTTTCATTTTGTTGCGGGAATAAATAAAATGAGTTTATATTTATGATCGCTCTTTAACCTGTGTTAATTAAAAGAACAAGCGAATGTTTTGTTGTCCTGACTGTTTAGGGAACTCTCCCAATTTCATTATTTGTTTATAAATAACGTACATGTATTATTTAACTGTAATGTTATCCTATTTCATTATTTATTTATATATTTATTGTTCAGAACCAACCCTACGTGTAAACCAACCTTAGAAATAAAAAAAAATCTTGAAGCGCGAAGTTCCTTATCAGCCTTTCAAATGATTTACGCGCGTTATTTTCTTTCTTGGAATATTAAAGACATATCATGGCCGCCTTCGCGTGTTAAAAAGCATCATGGCGACTTCCACCTTTTTACCTCGCAGACAGGAAGCTAATGAGTAGAGCGCACCTTCCCTCAGTGGCCGCCAGAGAGCGAACAAGAAGTAGGGAGGAACTGGTTGGAGCCTGGTGGGGTATAGCGAGACGTACCGAAAGGACCTGCTTCATTCAGTGAGAGAACGGCAGCTAGAGCAGAGCTATATGTCATGCTTCCGAAAAAGTATCACTTCTAAATACGATAGCGTCTCGCGTATTTTTTTAAGTTAGCTATTTACGCTAACTCTGTCTTATAGTCATAGATTTTTTCAATTCGCCTAAGTGAAGTAATATACTTATAAGCCCCAAAAAGTTTCCCTCAAAGCAGAATTAAACAAGTGTTATTAGTCGTAATAGTTATACACGCGTAATAATCACCTAGTTAAGTTCTAGAAAAAAAATTGCGGGGTGATCGGGGTACTCTCTATTCTGTAACAATAAAAAAATACTTAATTGGTATAATTGTATTCGTCGATCCGCAGCCTACGTCGTCCTTTAAAGGCGTGATACTGGGAATCCAGGACGTTAGCAGTATGAATCCTTTATTTTTTTCAATAACGTTAGATGACATGCATGGACGAACATTACCTGATTGACACATATTTAGAACTTTACCTCTTCCATCGATTTACGGGGGGTGGCGGACGCGACGAGAACAATACCCCATTGCCCCAACTCTCGGGCCCGCGGCATGTTTTTGCGGCCTGGAGTATTTAGTGTTTTCACGTATCAACTTTTGAACAATAGCCCATTGTTCGGCGGTCTCCGCCTGCCGGTATAAGTAGCGCACAAAGACATACCTCCATTAGCGACAAGAACAATACCCCATTGTCCCAGTTCTCTACCGGGCAGCATTTAGACCAGACCACAGAAGGGAGCGTGACCGGAGGCGTGCGGCACAAAGGGATATCTGATTACAGTTAATTGGATTACATCCTTATCAATAGGCGGCTTTTTCCGTCGTGGGCCCACGTACTACGAGAACAACAACCCATTGTCCCCGTTCTCTGCCAGCGGCCTCCGTAGCGCACAAAGCAGGGGGCGTGGGCCGCGGCGTGCAACAAAGGGTTACACATGCACGATCCCTGTCAAACATTTGTCAATCAAATATGACAGCTACATGACATCCATTAGCGGTGACACAAAGAGGGGGCGTGGCCGGCGACACAGAACAAAAGGGATATCACATTGCAAAGTTCATTGGATTACATCCTTATCAATAGGCGGCATCTTTCTTTGTGGCTCCAAAACCCCATCTTTCACTACTCTCGTGCACCTTAACTGTAAAATATCTGCGTCTTCCTCGCAAACTAAACGCTATTAAGCATAAAGCTATTATCCTATCCATATGGTACCTCGTATTGGAGCTCCGAATAATCTTCGGATACACCGCCACCCGTAGATGGTGAAACATTACCAGGTCTCAGAATTCGAACCAGAGGTGGTCTTCATTCAGAAGGGGCTGGGGCTTGATCACATAACCGCCTCAACCGATCGCTTTGGGCAGCACACGTTCAAAGATGTTCAAACTTGGTAAGCTGCACGTCCAGCTCACTACGGCCTTTGTCCTTCGGTCTCGCGTGAAAGCAAGTCTGAAAGGGTATCGACAAGCTTACTCTGAGTTGTCCTCTTCCTTCGGCAAAGCTTTCCCTGGTAGAAAGAAAATCTCCTCCTTCGAAAGGTTTCTCCATTTGGGTGCGTCCAACTAAAATGGAGAGGATAAAAATCTACAAGATTCCCCAAACATTTAATTACTTTTAAAGCTTTAATATGCGAATACGCCGTAAGGAATTCCCAGGCGCAAACACTGAGATGTTAAAAGAAATGTCTAATCACGCAATAAACGTAAAATTAAAAGTACCTTAATTTATGATCTTCACAAAACTTGCAGCTGATTCAAAAGGTTTCGACATATTTAATGCTTATTAAAACTACATCGACCCGGTGTGAATCGAACAAGCGGGCATACTAACCACCACACCAGTGAGGACCACCGCTGCCACCTTCTACTAGGACTTCATAAACTCCTATCATGTCCAACATCTGCTTCTAACAAGAGAATATTTTTTCCTCACGCGGAAAAACTGTCAGTTCCTTTGCGACACGTTCAGTGACGGCTCGTGAGTATACATTTTGGGTGTTCACAAAATGTTAGATTCAGTCCTGAAGCTGTGATAGAGCAACTACTGCTTAATGGTTATGATTAAGAACAAACTGACAAAACTGCAGCCGCTCCAGATAACAATAATGATAACTGATAAAAGAAAGGGTTGTTTTGTGGATTTTCATGGCCTTGTACATAATTAAGTCAGTTTAGAGCAACAAGGGAGTAATGTGTAAGCTTTCGCGGTAGCTCCGCAGTACCGTTTTAGCTACTCTTCATTTCCATTCTTTCGTGAGCCGAATATTAATATTACTAATTTATTAGCACTCACCAAGTCTCATTTTCTGAAGCAGGAAAACGGCATAATTTGTTATAAAATGTCCTGTCTCCCCACATAGTCCACACAGAAGTCAGTATAAATACACGTTAAAGTGCACTGTGAACTGCACTTTAGTTATATGTTAATGTCGGGACTACGATGAGCTAAGCGTAACGTGAAGTAATGTGAAAGTCTAACACGCTCTATTAAATGAAGCTATTTAGGGTCGACTTAACATGCCTTAACGCCACGTAACTTAAGAGCTTGGCAATGCCAAACTTTTCCTTCCCGTTACGTTAAGTTTGACGTCACCGGTAACTAGAACCAATCGGAATGAAACAGTAGCATGAAGCAATAAAAGCAACCACTAATCTAGTCATTCTCGTTAGGTTTTAAGTTACGTGCATCCTAATTAGACCTTTAGTTCATAACTTCGCGTTACGTCCCGTCACGTTAAGTAAAGTTCATCGTAAACCCGGCATAAATAGGGAAAGCTATAAGACATCATGACTGACACTATTTGTAAAGAAACTTCATGTGTCTGTTTTTCAATCGCGCAAATGTCTTTATCGCTATGATTGAAGTCTTTAGGATCATAAATTAATATACCGTAACTCCATAGTATGTACAGGAAATAAACTTTTCTATCCATATATTTAACTATATAACATATACTTCCATCAGATCTAACTTCGGCTGTACAGTGAATGAATTGGTATAACTCTTCAGTCTGCTACCATCTAGCGGGGTTTATGCCAAACTGAAAATCAAACTTGGGTTTCCAACTTCCCGCTAACGTATCCTCGCATGAATGAAACTTGTGCAGTAGGTGGTACCACCTAGTGGCATTGACGTAAACTTGTTGCAGAGAGAGATGAATGGTAAGGACCAGTGCACGTGTTCAAGTGTGCACGACCCGTGTGTATTTCACCCATAAGGTAATTACGTCATTACATTTTCTCATGCACAAAAACTGCTAAAAAAAGTACACAAATCAAGTTGTGCTCGTGACTATGTTGCCATATCTCATCGAGTTTAGAGGAGAAGCGTGGTAGAGTTAAACGCAGTAGATTTTAAATTACATTATCTATGTTAGGTGTAATAGCACTCAAAGAAACAATAACCAATAAATCCGCAAAGTATCATAAATCAGCGTGTTCACGTGCTCTTACACAGCAGCCACCACTGGATACGTTACAGTAATATTCGTAACAGGAGAGATTTCGATAATGAATTGGGCGGTATCATTTGAGCATCAGCTGTGTCCTGAAACGGGGACTGATAATTTACAACTGGTCATTATGGATGTATTCAAAATGTACATTGTTCTTAATATAAATAGTTTAAATGTTCTGTATTACAAAACGAAACTTGGGACGACAAAGAGAAAGGTGCCGTTTTGTGAATTTGAAGATTGCTTCCATTGATTAATCTCCTCGAAATCTTAGGTACTCAAACACTTTAAGCAGTTACTTCATTATTTGAATTTTGAATGCATACAGTATCATAGAACTCAACAGCACAAATTCTAAGAGCGGCAGAGGAAACATCAACAATTATTTTGAGGTAGGGAATGCATTTCAGGCTAAGTTCGAAGGTGTGTGCAAACTAAGATGAAGATTGGTAGTGGTCACCTGATATTCGAGCAAAATATGACTTCAAATTTGTCGCCCAAACTGTTTTTGGTTCTGTAGAAGGAAACATTGCTCAGGTTTATTATTAACAACCACTATTCAAGATACGGGGTTGTTGTTTTACTAAAACTTTTTTTTGCAATAAGGAAATGCACACCACTGGTAATAACACAGCAGCACTTTGGCTATGGAGGCTAAATATAAAGTTACTCGTAATTACCGCAAATTTAGCGCACTCCTTTTGATATTGGCTTTATCTCACCACAGGCTGTTCAAATCGCATCTCTTCACGCACAATCCCCCAACAGAGTCAAGTGGAATACGTCATTTCTGTTGATGTTTATTTTCAATTCATGAAACAGTTATTCAGCTGTTACCTCGTATCGACTCGTAATTTGAAATTATATTATTATTATTATATTATTATTATTATTATTATTATTATTATTATTATTATTATTGAGAATCTGTTTTGAATCCCCCAAAGCCCAAGTTCATCTATTTTCAGCACATTATTAGAAGCACGCCTCTGTGTGAGCATTCATTTTGGCACATTTATTAATGCCCATACAGTTATCAAAGGGCACCTGCAGATGATGTGGGGCATGCTGGTTCATATAGAAGTTAAACTTTTAGTGCCGATTAGCTGCAAGTACAGTGTATCAATTCGTGGAACAGAAATTCTATGCGGAAGAAAATGGCGAAAGCAGGAGACATTGAAATGCTAGTATCCTTGTGTCGCTATCGTAACACTTGTCTTGCTGGTGATGACGATTATGACGCTCAGTGTTGCCTGCAGACACGGTACCGGCGGTCTGGCGTCTTCCGCCATATGCGTTACCTATAAATAGACCACGTTGGAGCGTTCTTAGTGTGGTGCTGGAGTCTGCTGTTGGTACTGCATGCGAAAGAGTACAATAACTTCGAAAGTTGTACACATCTGAGTTTTCTCAAGCCGCTAAGCAACTTAAGCCAGAGTTTCTAATCGTTGCAACATGTATGTATGGTTCTTGTATAAATAATTTGTAATACCCTATGTAAGAAGTTGTACGTCAGAAATTACAAATCAGAAGTATTTAGTAATTATGTATGAATGCCAGTATTAGGAAATAACATTTGAAACTTTAAAGTACACCCAAGAGGCACATCTATCCTGACATACGCTTAACCCAATGTGATACTGTGAAACCCCCAAGTCAAGAGGTTTGAGTTATAGCCAGGGGCTGGATGTGGGCCTCTATAAGAAAATATCATCTAACACTATCCTAGAACATTCTTGAGTATTCCAATGTATGGGTTCACGTAATGTTTTTGGGCAAAAGTTTCCACCCTCTATACTTGCCTTCAGAATTGTATAAATAGTCCTAAAAGCGGGCAAGTTGGAGTGGAGTGACTCACATATTATATGTGTAATTATCGACCATTTGCCTTCAAGTATACTCGAAAACATTTTGGAAACTTTTATTTAGAAATATTATGACATATAAAGAAAGTAGGATATATACATATACGTAATATATAAAACTGTTAGCCTGTGTGAAATGTTCCAACCATTTTTCGCCAGAAAGTTGCTTAATTTTGAGTATAAATGTAGTATGACGTCAAGGACATTTATAACACTTATCGTCGGCCTTGCCGACAAAAAACACACACATAAAAATGGGAACACGTTACCTTTAAAGGTAGAGAGAAGCAATTATAATTTTATTTTTCCTATGTTTTTATATAGTGACTAAGGGTAACAGAATATATGTAACAGCATTATATATACATATATATGTATATATACGGTGGACCATTTAAGTTGATACTGTACAATATCTCCAAAACTAAGGGTTGTAGGAAAGAAAAGTCTATGGGGCAAAGCAAATGCCAATTAGCCGTGTTTTCTTGGGAGGACATTATAATGGTCATTTTATGGTCAATTTATTTTTTTAAATGGGAACCTACATTTTGGATGTTGTTTTCTCATTAGAAAATGGTTTGTAAGAAGTTGTTTATTTTGTGATGCGGAATAAGCAAACAAAATTAAAAATGTTCGTTCCCAATTACTAAACGTAACTTAACACTCAAATGACCATCCTTCGATGATCCAACTATTCCTTGCACTCTTCGTACACAGCCATTCAGAATTTTCGTTGTAACTTACGTTGGCGCAACAATTGAAAAGTGCTTTATACAAATGTTGTTTAGTTTTTTATGATGAGTGAGAAAACAACATAAAAAGGTAGGTTCCCATTTAAAAAAATTAATCACAATTTTCTCCAAATAAAACCCGAATAATGGAATTTACTTTCCCCCATAATATCAAGCAACTTTTATTCAAGACATTTCTTTCTACAACGCTTAGTTTTGGAGATATTGTAGTCTCAACTTAAATTGTATACCTTGTGTGTATTATACAGGATATAACAAAAATGTACTGGAAAAATTGCGGGACACATTCCTCACACGTAAACCAAGAAATTATGTTATATGAACATGGATCTGGAAACGCATTGTTTCCATGTTACATCTCATTTGCTTCAACTCATTTATCATGGGAAACACACACGAACAGAAGTTTGAATCATGGGGAACATACATACTTGGTTACGTTGCCATTATCGTAGGTGCACCGCCAGTGCTTTGTTTTACATGTCCCAGTTGCCATGCGACTTACGTCATTGCTTGTTTACAGGTAACATCAAATGTTCCCGTTAGCAGTAAGACCTGGGCAAACACACGGGTTACTACGTACTAGTAGAGTTGATCACAGACTTGACTCATGCAATGGCAGTGTACACAAATGCAGAGATGGCAGATGCCCACTTGATGTATGGATTAGCAGATGGCAATGGCGCTTGCGCTCAACGTTTGTACCGGGAGAGATTTCCAGGACGAAGGTGCTCCGACAGTAAAACGTTTGAAGCCATTCATCGTCGTCTTGGGGAAAATGGGGCATTTCAGCCTGATACTTGCGACAGAGGGACGCCCAGAAGGACGAGGACACTGAAACGGGAGGCGATAATTCTTCAGGCAGTTGACGACCCTAGTGTCAGTACAAGACAAGTAGCTGCAACAATGAATTTTGACCACATGACTGCCTGGCGAGTGTTACACGAGGTCCGGCTGTATACATGCCATTTACAGCGTGTGCAGGCACTATCAGCAGCTGATTTTCCTGCACGGGTACGCTTCAGCGAATGTTTATGCAACAAAGTTTCAACCCTAATTTTAGTGCAATGGTGCTGTTCACAGATGAGGTGTCGTTTCAACGATATCAGATCGTAAATTATCATAATCGGCATGTATGGGCTGACATCAATCCTCACGCAACTGTTGAAGCAAGTCACCAACAAAGATTTTCTGTCAATGTTTGGTCCGGCATTGTTGGTCACTGTTTGGTAGGGCCTCACGTTCTTCCACCCAGGCTAAACGGACAAACCATAATTTCGTAGAGAATGTTCTGCCTGATGTTCCTTTAGCTGCGTGACAAAACATTTACTTCATGCACGATGGAGCACCTCCTCATTTTAGTGTTAATGTCCGTCGACTTCTAAATAACAGATTCGGTGACAGATGGACAAGTAGAGGTGGACCAATTGCCTGGCCTCCACACTCATCGGACCTAAACCCACTGGACTTTATTTGTGGGGGCATTTGAAAGCTCTTGTGTATCGAACCCCAGTACCAGATGTTCAGAGTCTCCATGCCCGCATTACGGAAGGCTGCGAAACCATACGCAATACTCCAGGGATACATCAGCGCATCCGGGATTCACTACGACGGCGAGTTGATGCATGTATCAATGCTCACGGAGGGCATATTGAACATCTCCTGTGAGGAGTTGCATGTGGTATGCTGGTACGTTCTATTCTTGCGTGTTTCCCATGATTAATGAGTTGGAGAAAATGAGTTGTAACATGGTAACAAAGCGTTTCCACACCCATGTTCATATAACATAATTCCTTTGTCTACGTGTGAGGAATGTGTCCTGCAATTTGTGCCGTACATTTCTGTTACACCCTATATATATATAACTTTATACTGCAACGAGAACACACATCTCTTGGACCGCGGACATTAACTACACACATCAGTTACGATGACTTGTATGAGTCTTCGTTTCAAAAGGAATAAAATTAGTCTTAATATCTCGCGTATATTGAAAGAATAGATATTGTTTCATTATACGTTGTATTTGGAGGAGGATTATTCTTACTATCATTGTCGAGGTAAATGGAACAATACCGATTATATTTGGCAGTTTCCGGGTAAATTTTACGAATATAACGAATTATTGAATCATTAGTGAAATTCTGTTTCATTGAAAGAAACAGAGCAATAATCACTGTGCAACATTAAAGACGGGAATGAAACCCCTAGACTTCACTAAAATTAGCTTATGGTACGGAGGATTATTAGGTTGATACAATCAATCCTATATATAAAAGCGTATTTACAACACCTTATAAGTTACAGTATACCGCATGAAACGGCGGGCCCCATATAGAAAGCAAACAGACTTTATAACAAAGAAAGGCGATCACACACTCCTCGACTCCACTACAATCCACCCAGATGACATCTAGACTACACCCCCTTGGATGTATTTTCCACTGCATTTCGCACAGAAGATATCTAGCATTATATCCTCGACGGATTCTCCACTGCATTCCACCCAGACATCTGTCGCCCTCCGTGGTGTAGTGGTTACAATTCTAGCCTCTAGTTAACGAGGTCGCGGCTTCAAACCCAGGGAGATAGATTTTTCGGGCGTAAAAATAATTAGCATGGCTTCCTTCAGTACGGAAGTAAAACCTGTGGTCCCGTGTCGTAGATTTACGCCACGTAAAAGAACCTCAAGCCTTATAAACATGCCTCTGAGCAAAATTAACGTTCTTTCACGCCCAATATAGAATGGGAGGCTAAAAACCATAGCAGTTAGAGCGTCCGTAAATAAAACAGAATTTTCCAGAGGACATCTAACACTACACCCTCTTCAACGTATTTTCCACCGCATTTCGCACAGAAGACATCTAGCACTATAAGTAGAATAGATAAGGGAGAGCGAGGTCACTTTTGAGCATACATGGGAAAAGATACGGAAAACGAGGGGGGATGCTAGGATAGACAGGGGTTGAAGGAGGGGAATGCGCTTTATATGAGAGAGGTGGGGAATACGAGGAGAAGTGCTAGGCTAGTCAGAGCTTGAGTAGAGTATACGACTATATGGAAAAGATAAGGAAAACGGAAGCAGATGCTAGGCTAGACAGATACCGAAGGAGAAGGAATGTGGACTTATATACAGCAGAGATAAGGAATACGAGGTGAGGTGCTAGACTCGACAGAACTTGAAGGGTAGAATATGACTTTTATATGGAGAATACGAGGGCTGATGCTAGGCTAGACAGGGGTTGAACGAGGGGAATGCGCTTTATATGGGGGAGATAGGGAATACGGGGGCTGATGGTAGGCTAGACAGAGGTTGAGGGGTAGAGTATGCATTTATATGGGAAAGATAGGGAAAACGGGGAGATGCTAGGCTAGAAAGGGTTAAAGGTAGAATATGGCTTTTTATATGGGAGAGATAACAAATCGAGGAGAGGTATTAGGCAAAGAGGGTTTGAATGGTAGAGTATGCGTTTACATGGAAAGACGGGGAAAACGGAGAGAGCCTTCAAGGAGGAAAATGCGTTTATAAGGGAGAGATAGGGAATACAAGGACCTATGCTAGGCTAGACAGGGGTGGTTGGAGGGAAATGCGCTCTATATGAGAGGCAGGGAATACGAGAAGTGCTAGGCCAGACAGTACTTGAGTAGTGTATGCGCTTATATGAGAAAGATAGGGAAAACGTGAACAGATAGGCTAGACATATGTTGAAGGGAGGAGGGATACGCTTTATACGGGAGAGAGGGGAAACGTAGAGAGATGCCAGGTTAGACAGAGTTAAAGGTAGAATGTGTTTTATATGAGGGAGATAGGAAACCAAGGAGAGGTATTAGGCTAGGAGGGTTGAACGGTAGAGTATGCGTTCATATGGAGAGACGATGTAAACTATGGGAAATGCTAGGTTGAGAGAGCCTTCAAGGCTAGACAGGGGTTGAAGGACGGGAATGCGCTTTATATGAGAGGGGTAGGGAAGACGAGGAAAAGTGCTAGGCTAGACAGTGGTTGAGTAGAGTATGCATTTATATGCGAAAGATAGGGACAACGTGAACAGATGATAGGCTAGACAGATGCTGAAGAAGGGGAATGCCCACTTTATGTGAGAGATAGGGAATATGAGAAGTGCTAGGCCAGACAGAGGTTGAGAAGTAGAATATGCGTTTATATGGAAAATATAGGGAAAACGTGGAGAGATGTTAGCCTAGACAGGTGTTAAAGGTAGAGTGTGTTTTACGTGAGAGAGATAGGAAACCGAGGAGAAGTGTTAGGCTAGAAGGGTTGAATGGTAGAGTATGGGTTTATATGAGAACGATAGGGAAAACGACGAGAGAGGCTAGGGAGGTTGGTGTTCCTGTGTGTGTAAAGTTCAGTCTTCTCCAGGTTAGCTCCATCCAGGATTGAACAGGCGAGCAGATCCCATGGGAGGTTGGGTGTAGTATAGTTTCCTATGATTTGATAGCTAATTTGGGTAATATCTTAGGTATTTAAGCTAATTCGGATAGTATCATAGGAGAGCAGATTGCAGGGTTCGGATGTGGATAGTTCCGCATGATTTCACCGGTAATTCAGCTAGTATAGTTGGTATTTAAGCTAATTTTAACAAGTAATTCCGATAGTATCGTTGATATTTAGAATAAACCGGATAGTATCACAGGTGTTCATGATAATTCAGACATTTGTACCAGAGCTATTTAAGATAATTTTCATATGATTCGGGTAGTATGACAGGTATTTAAGTAATTTTAACAGGTAATTCAGATAGTATCACATGTGTTCATGGTAATATAGAGAGTAATTCAATTCTTTATAATCATTTCTTATCCATTTTATATACTTTTCTTCTAAATCTTACAAACTTTTATATGTTAAACATTTATTGTGAGAGACGGAGAGGGTTAAACAGAGTATAGGGTTACAGTGAGGGTATATAGAAGTAGTATAAACTAACACATTTACATGGATGAGGAGATATAATGTTTTAGTCCGCTTTATTGTTTTATATGGTTACAGTTTTATCCAAGTGTAGAAGCTTTATCGGTTAATCATTGCTTCATTAGGTAAACATTGTAAAGGTAGACGTCACTCCCATTTAGCTAGGCTTGAGACTAGCACTAGGATTTGCTTCTAATGGCAGGGTTAACGCCTACGCTTACTTCTTCCTTCTTCAGCAGTTATCTGCTAGGTGTCTACACAGCATACGAGTAAAGTTCTATTTTTTTAAGGTTGTAAACTCGCTGAGAAAATATTCATCTTGAGATCCAGGTTACAATCTTGTAAGCAATTATTGTAATACGATAATGTCCATACGCATATGTAGTTATTCCATCCTCGGCAATAACTTTTATCATTAAAATGAGTCAATGTGATTTTATTCACTTGCACGGTGGTAACAGCATGCTCACGTGATAGGATCAAATACATGGGCGTTCTTATGACTTCACGGGTTTTAAGACAGTTTGTATAGCTGTCAAATGTAATGTACTGCTTCATAGCACTACGTTTTTACCTTTAATTTATTTATCATCGATCCTGGAATATCCAATGCATACATCTTAGACCGTAGGCCAACAAAGCGTAGGATGATTTTGCTATTGGCCTCATCTTTAAATTTTCCCAGCACCCTTTTGTTCTGAGTAGTGGCATATATGGTTGACAGGGTAAGTAGCTGCATCCAGATGCTCGAGAAAACTTAGCTTGTCCTTGTACACATCTTCAGTTGTCACACGATGAATGAATGTATCAGTGTCCATATACATAAACTTCAGTTTTTCAGATTCCTAAGATGGCAGCAACACATTATAACGATAGTGGTACATTAATGTCTTGGAGATGTCCAACACACTCATACCGATGCATATAGGCTTGTTGAACACGATCTGCCGTGAGGCCATATGCAAAGCAGCTAGATTAGCAGCATATATTCTATCGTTACACGTACCCTTGGCGATCAACTTTATCAGTGTTTTCAAAGTTGTAAACAGTCGTATATCCATATAATTACGCAAGTTCTCCATAATTTTGCCAAACATGGCGTTGTTAAAGAGCTTGTAGAACTCCTTCTCGAAATCATTTGCAGCCTGTTGTCGTAGCCCGTTGTTGAATTTCTCATAAGGTTTTAATCACTGTGATTGCCGGAATTGTAGCACACGATAGATTTTACTCAAACGTAACCCATGATTAAGATCTTGCTTCAAAGTCATGTAATGTACTACATACTTCTTCCGAGGTCGAAAATGGGGTATCAGTTTCTTCGTAGGTGATTCCCTGAGTTTCACAAACTCGGGTAGGAAAGGTAGATCGTGAAGTTCTACGGGATACTCGATGTCAACTTCTAATACATATATACATGAGGATCATCTTCTTGTGTCTTTCTAATTCGATTTCTTCAGGAGAAACCCACTCAAATCCACCATAAGAGAGGGCGTGGCACATTGCCCAATCATATTCGTCATTGGCATCGTCATATGTAATAAATTGGGTTGGTCTCGAAGGATCATACTTATCCATGTATGTGTTGTTTGCTTCCGTATACCGATGGGAAACTTGGCATAAGCCTCGTCTTATACCGGATTTCTTCACGTGTAATTGATCATAACCATGTAACAATTCCAGCTGAATTCCAGTATGCAGTAGCATACCATCCGATGTAAGTCCTGGAAAGGTGACATAATGAGCGGGATCGACTTAGTGTGTTTTGAGGGTTTCCTCTCTAAAGGTCTCAAAGACATCAGCTAGAAGAAGTACATCTGAGGTTAAGTACAGGTCCCTGTACTCTACCAGGTTTCTCACATTAAACAGTTCCCATAAATTTCTAGCACGATTGTAGTCAGCATCACTAATTTCTTCCTCATTTAATCTATTGTAGGAGTCTTTAGGCGGCAAGCAGGTTTCGTTCAAAACATCCCATGAAGTGACGTGATCATAGGGAAATACTCCGTTAGGAGTCAAACTTCAACTTGTGTTCTCCGAAGTGCTTCAGTGTTTAAGGATACGATTTAGATTTTTCAACAGCTTATCCAAGGTTGTACTAAGGAACCGAAAGCTATCCACAAAACGAAGCTTTATATGACCTACATACTTGGAAAATGATATATAGCTTTCTTTAGAGCTAGGAATTACTTCCACCCCTCATTTGTACATCCCAATTCCTTAACAATGAAATGTGAGTCATACCCATGAGGTTGTGCATGAAGACGGGAATATATTTACATGTTTTGCAGGACATTCATTATGTAGACCTCCACGATATTCACCACTGATATGATCATGATCACGTACTTTATAGTTCTCTTCATTAAAGGCTTTTCCACACAAGTAGCATATCGTAAAGGAGTGGAAATCCTTCTTCTGTTGATCTGTACCTTTCAGAGACATGGTAGATTTGTATATATTATCGATTTTTTTGCAAGGGATTACCGGTATACCATAAACCTCTCAGCAGCGTCAACACCACGATATACTTATGGATGCTTAGGAAGACCAGTTTACAGATGTTCAACAGATTGAGCAGGTTTCACGTAAACACAGGAACTCATACGTACATGTTCCTCATAAGGGGTTTATATGAAGTTTCAGGATTAGGGATACACATATGACTTGCAGCGAGGATGGTTTCAAAGTCTGCATAGATAACGTAAGGTGGTTTCAACATCCTTTTATAGTTTTTAAATTTTACAATTGATTTCTCCTTTGTAGGCAATACTATCCTTGCAACGCCATGTTGATTACGGATGCATGTATGTTCTTGTAGTTTTTCCAACCCACTTCCTCCATTTCGATCATCAAAGTATGTAAAAAGCGCTTACAGATATAAACACGCGCATTACGTTTAGTTTTCTGACCTCGAATAAGTTTTTCAAAATTCTTTATATATACGTCGTGATGTTTTCCACTACTGTGACTTAATAGTAGCAGGTCACGGTGTTCAGGTGGTTCAGTCTCAGCGACCTTTATCCGATACACTTCGTGCTTCTCATCCAGTTCGAAAACGTTGATAGACATGTTAAGCTTCTCAAACTTAGATATTTGAGAAAGCGGAGTGGGATAAGAAACACAGCTGAAGTCATACTTGTCTTGAAGTTGCTTGTATTTGCTCACACGTTGTGGACCCTTCTCAACGAATTTAACTAATACAGAATACATGAAGCAGTTTTAGTCGATATAGTTCTGGATGCTTATGCAGGCTTTTCTTGCTTCAACAGATGGCAGTAGTGGAATGTAGCTACTTCCCAGTAACGGGTTGTATTTGTTGATAGGAAGTCGAAATCCTTCCACAGTAAGCAGAGCACAGTTGCTACACTTAAGCTGTAATTCCTCCATTTCAGTAAACAATTTCTTGAATTTCGTTTCCAACAGAGCCCAAAAACCGTGTCTAGGAAAACAGGTTGATTCCGTGTTTTAAATGCGTTGTCACAGATTTCACTGATACTGTTAACAAATCGACACTGAGCCAGAAGATTAATTTTCACTTTTGTGATTAGCAAGCTGTTTATGTACAGCCTGGATTATGCGTTGTTTTGCCTCGTGCAAGTACATATTCAGATCCTTAAGATGATTTACATCATATAAAATACGATTTCAAGCGTCCATCGAATGAAGTTTCATATTCTTTCCTATCACAGTCCTCCATTGTAGATAATAAGTTAGGTTTAGTAAGCTGCAGTCTGTTTCTCTTCTCAGGTATGCACCTTTCGGATAAATCTCCATGACATTGACCCATATAACTGTCATTGAAGGTCATGCTACAATGTTTACATTTGAAGAGCTTCTTACAACTCTCTCGTGTTTTCTCTCATCGTAACCTCGCAGCAATTTCTTCCCGCATTTACCGCAAGCCCATCCAGGTGCGCTTGGAATATTATCCTTATATGTAGAGTTATTCATCTTTATTCTCGATGTAATAACGTACTAATCCTTGTTCAAGGAAATGTAGACCTCTTCACCTCGATAACACTTTCGAAAGCTGTTAATTCCCACAGTGAAAACGATGTTAAACCTCAAGACTAACACAATAAAGAGCAGCACCTGAATCTACCCTATTTATAGGGGGCACGCACCTTTTAGACCGATTATATACTGAATTTTAATAAAAAAAAACGCTGACTAAGCAGCTAATCTCTTATATTGCAATACGTGTTTACACAGGTGTTCGGGTATGTTCGCAAATTTTTGTACAGATTCGTGTGTTAGGGAGGAATGTCGTATATGTTTATACAAGTGTGTGGGTGTGAGTGAGCATTTGCGACTTGTGTACATGTTTGACTGTCTACGAGTCTGCTCGTGTGTAAGTGTTTTTGTGCATTACATGTATTCACGCCATAACTCCCGAACTAAACATTATCACTAAAACCATTCCCTGCTGTCATAATCATCACAAACACCATTACTTACATTTACACAACTCTACACTGTAACCACCATCACTCGCATAAATCAGCACCACAATCAACACCATCAATTACATTAACACCATAACTCGCTAAAACCATCAACATCCACTGCATTCGTCGCTATCACAACCTGCGTTACTTACATTTGCACCATAACTCTACACAGTAACCACCCCATAACTATCATTAACACCATAACTCCCCAAGAACCCACCAACACCCATAGCATTCATCGCAATGGCAACCTGCATTACTTACTTTTGCACCGTAACTCTACACTGCGAGCAACTCTCCACTAACATTAACACCATAATACTCTAAGATCTCTATCGACACCCCCAGCATTCGTTGCTATCACAACCTGCATTACTGCATTCACACGCAACTCTACACTGAGACCGCCACCATCACACCATAACTCTGTACTGCAACGAGCTTCACCACTACCACCACTCGCATTAACACCGTAACTCGCCAAGGCCACCATCAACACCCACACCATTCGCTGCTATATCCATCACCATATTCATTTACACCAACTCTACACTGCAAACACCATCACTTCAATTAACGCCATAACTCCTTAATCCAAACATTACCACCAACAGAATTCGCTGCAATCGTAATCATCACAAACACCATTACGTGCATTCACAGCACAACTCTACAATGCAACCACCGACATCACTATCATTAACACCATAACGCTCTAAGACCATTATCAACACTTGCATCATTCACTGCTATTACAAACCATTACTCTCATTAGCACCATAACTACCTAAATATTACACTTGAACTCTACACTGCAACCACCATCATCAGTTCAATTAATGCCATTACTCCTTAAGCCAAACATTACGACCAACAGTATTCGCTGCATTCATCATCACAAACACCATAACTCTCATTCACAGCATAACTACAGTGTAACCACCGACATCACTATCATTAACACCATAACACTCTAAGGCCATTATCAACACTCACATCATGCACTGCTATCACAACAACCACTAGTCATTAACACCATAACTCCCAAAGCATACCACTAACACCAGTACCATACGCTGCTACATACATCACCTTAACTAGTACCATGCTCATTTACACTTCCAACTCTACATTACAAACACTGTCACTACTTCCAATCACAACATAACGTTGTACTAACACTACAGTTGCATGTATCCATTAATACCATGTCTACACTGACAGCATCACCATATTAATACCATAGCTCACTCATCTCCCAATTCCGCCAACACCATCACTGCTACATTTATCAACATGCAGCCTCCTAGATATAGTCTCTCAAACCAAGCTGTGTTATAACAGCGACGCACCTATAAGTTAAAGTTCCTGTCACTATTAGCGTGTTTGTATGTTTCTGTATGTGTTCATGCATGTATGCGTATATGTAACGGTTTCTGCTAGTGTTTTACTCTCTGTGGATGTCTTCGACGGGTGTTTTAGCGGGTGTTTTTCTTTGTAAGTTTCTGCATATATGCGTGTCGCCGCATGTATTGTTTCTAAGTGTGTGTATGAAAGTGAGCGGTATATGCACGTACAGAGGATGTGAACACGTATGCGTGTGTATCTCTTTGTGTTCCGAAATGTTCGTAGGTCTTCGTGCAGGTTGGGCTGCTTGGGGAAGTGATAGATCGTGTTGAGCATGTATATCTGTGTTCGGAGATGTCAGTGGGTCATCGTGCTGGTTCACATTCTCGGAGGAAGGTTAGAGATATTACGCGTATGTATCTTTGTGTACGGAGATGTTTGTAGGTCTTCGTGTAGTTCCGTCTACTTGGAGGGATCTGCTAAGCATGTTACATGCATGTATCTAGATTTCCCTAGATGCTCGTATGCGTTTATATGTGACTGCGTATGTGTGAATGTTTACATGTAAGTGCATTGTATGTATGTATGTATGTATGTATGTATGTATGTATGTATGTATGTATGTATGCACATGTGGAGACCTATGTGTCTGTGTGTGCGGTGTCGTCCTCCGTGGACTAGTGGCACCGTGCTAGCCTCTAGCTTCCAAGGTCGCGGGTTTAAACCCGACGGAGGACGATGGATTTTTTCGGTCGTAAAAATCCTTAGCATAGCTTCCTTCGGAAGGGAAGTAAAGCCGGTGGTCCCGTGTCGTAGATTTTGGGCACGTAAAAGAACCTCAAGCCTGATAGAGGCCTCTGAGCAAAATTACCAGTCTTTCGCGCCCATTATCGAATGGGATACTAAGGACCACAGTAATTAAAGGGCGTCCATAAATAAAACTCAATTTAACTTGCGTGTGCGCATTTATCTGTGTGTGTATATGTATAGGTTAAGTGCGCTGGTGTATGTATGTGTATATACACGTGTGCTTGAATTTTAGGTCAAGAAGAAAGAAAGAAAGAAAGAAAGAAAAGAAAGAAAGAAAGAAAGAAAGAAAGAAAGAAAGATAAGGAATCGATCCTAGTCCTTGAGCTAGCTAAGTATACACAACGGTTTAATATAGATAATTATTTTGCTAAACGCGTTTTGTTACGCTAAGGCCTGAATTCGGGCATCCTGATACCTTAGAACGTGATTCGTTAAGACTTTATTGTGATATATAAAGGGATTCTGACTCAACCATTCATTCACACAGCATGACTATCTGTCCGACATCGAAGTTTTTGTTAATACCCTCTAGGACTTCAGTTCTTGCGACCTGCTTTAACTAACGTAAGAAAATACATGAATATTTAACTCTTAAAAATACTGTGAATATATACCAGTGAACGATAATTCCTACTACAAAGAACGCATGGATTAAATTCTTTATATAGCCTACTTTCCAAAGTTTTTATTACATAACCTGAAGTGGACAGAGTTTTCAAGAAATTTATTCATTATTGTTTCTCGTTCGATTACAGACTTGTGTTAGTATCACCTTTTTTTAATAAGATATACATTTCTGCTAGAATGACACAGAGATGCCCAATCTCAAGGTCGATTCAGATATTTATTATGTAACTGTCAAGAGGGGAATATATACCAAGCATTCTTAGCTTGTATACCATTAAGCTTAAAAGCTTTGGTACAAAAGAACGTCATTGTTCATTAATTTAAAGCAAAAATGGAGACCACACAAGCAGTTCTTTATACATTAGTCAGAAGGGAGGAGCTTTAGCGCGAGAGCGACTTAAAGGACTAAGTAAAGGGATTCTGAGAGATCTACTTCAAAGATTCGGGTTCAATTTTTCGTTCCCCAGGCGCCAAATGGGCGGGGAGTG
This sequence comes from Deroplatys truncata, assembly GCA_030765065.1. Classification (NCBI taxonomy): domain Eukaryota; kingdom Metazoa; phylum Arthropoda; class Insecta; order Mantodea; family Mantidae; genus Deroplatys; species Deroplatys truncata. The sequence continues at coordinate 400,360,132 of CM060990.1, read as the reverse complement.
CACATCAATCAATCATCTCCCCAACTCAATGGGAACAACAGGATCATTAATTTTGTATTGTGTGAAGGAACAAAAGGTGTCGGGTGATTTATGGGTACTCCTAGCTGTTCCAAGGAACACGTGGGATTATACATAAATCACCTGTCTCCTTTCATTCACTCAAACAATGTAAATGAATGACCCTGTTGTTGGTATTGCTCTGGAATGCAGGGGAGGACGTGGGAATAATTTATGTGCATTATCGATCCATTTGGCTCCTGGGGGGACGAATAATCGCTCCCGGTCTCTGAGGTAGATCACTCAGAACCCCACTACTCAGTCCTTTAAGTCGCTCTCGCACTAAAGCCCCTCCTCCCTTTAGACTAGTGTATAAAGAACTGCTTGAGTGGTCTCTGTTTTTGCTTTGAAATTCATGAATAATGAGATTCCTTTGTACCAACATAAATCTGTATCGACCTTGAGAATGTGTATCCCTGTTTATCATTCTAGCAGATATATGTCTTATTCCAAAAAAACGTAATACAAACACAAGTCTCTGTAATTGAATGAGAAACAATAATGAATAAACTTCCTTAAAACTCTGTTGACTACATGTTATGTGATAAAAACTTTGGAATGTAGGCTATATAAAGCATTGAATTCATGCGTTCTTTGTAGTAGAAAATATCGTTCACTGGTATATACGCACAGTATTTTTAAGAGTTAAATATTCGAGTATTTCCTTACATTTGTTAAAGCAGGTCGCAAGAATTGAAATACTGGAGGCTGTTAACAAACGATGAGTCGGGCAGATTGTCATGCTGTGTGAATGAATGATTGAATCAGAATCCCTTTATATATCACAATGGAGTCTTAACGAAGCACATACCTGGGTATTCGGTGGCCCGACTTTAGCCCTTAGCATAACAAAAGCGTTTAACAAATATAATTATCTATATTAAACCCATGTGTATACTTAGTCATCTCAAGGTCTAGGATCGATTCTTTATTTTCTTTCTATCTTCTTGATCCGCTGACATCCAAGCACACGTATATACACATTCATACACCAGCGCGCTTAAACCTATACGTGCGCTAGGTAACCAGCTCCATCGCTGAGCTGCGTGTCGCGCAAATAGAGGACAGCCACAAACACTTTACAAAACTCACTACAAAACTTAGATCCCAAATGCCGCAAAACGTGAAATCGTGTTTTCTAATCCTGAATAATAACCATACATTTTCTCGTAATTTAAGAATTACGAGTGTGGCAACTAAGGATGGCTTCAAAACAGCATATTTGAGAGATAATGTGAGGGGTACAGTGTAACAGCGGACCGCTGATTGGCGGAAGCACTGTTGCCATGGCAGCTTTTTCAAGTGCCCTTCTGCACCTAAAGTGGTTTCACTAAGTTGAATGGAGTTTTAAACAAACCCACGTGACAAGAGAGCACTTCATTGGATGGTGGACAAACTACAACTTTTCCCCCTTAGCATGTCGTCTCCTCTACATAAAACAGTTCGGTTCAGAGCGTAACATTTTGTGGATATTCTCGTGCAGAGAAATTTAAAAAATCCATTATTGTAACAGCTCAATTTATGAGACAAAGTGTGCTTGTTCAGATTCACCTATAAGTAAATGAATCCTCTGGCACTGTGGAAAACATAAACACGTGGGGAATATCGTGTTAAATGCATTTAACAAATTTTGTGAAAATTACGCTAATTTAATCGACAAAGAATATAATTGGCCATTATTTAGCAATAATTGAACTTCTTTGTTAGTGATGTAGAATTGTTGCTCGAACTGTCGCATTTGTTTTCTGCAGTTTTCTAACCTATAGTGCTAATCATTTTCTTAAGTTGTTGACTCATAAAGGTTAAAGTAAAAGTGGTATAATGATGATAGTGATTTCTAAAGCTGAAGTTAAGAACAGTTCAATCCAGAACCTTTAATCACAGATGCGAACTGTTCAGGTACAACTTATATTTGTCTATTCTTAGTATAATGTGTTAGACGTTTAAGATGTAAGGCAAAATGTAGGAATAGGACATACAATGTTTAAAAGTTATGATCCCCAGGCTGCGCAATATACTGTATTCGCATTCTGTCTGATGCAATTTCCTCTCACGGGTACTTAGTTCCCGACATCCTCCACGTGGTTCTGCCATGGGCCTGGCGGAGTGATACATTTAAGCTTTGTTTACTTCTCCTTTCAACTTATAGTGAAAAATGTACCTATAGCTGTCAGAATGAACTAGTTTTAATGGGACTGTAGCGCACCTGTTCACGCGGAGTTTCGCGTTCTTAACAAACGCGGTAGAATATTTTAGAATGTATACTTCTGATGGCATGATAAAGCACACATTCTTTGCGACGATAAATAAAGGCGGCCATCGGCGCACTTCTAAACACAGTATTTACATGTCCACTCAACAATTAAAGAATTTTCCGGGAAAATTTTTACTTCGGGTGCAACATGTTCACTTGTACCATGGGTATGTAACAATGCCCCAAATCTTCCGTTTGTCTCGTTTATTGTTTATGTATCCGAAAGCTTTCTGCTTCTGTATTAGCTGAAAATTTCCCGCTCGTTAGCGCGTCCTGACCTTACATCGTTCTACCTTACGACATTGAGTGGCTTAGCTTTACGTTACATGACTTTACTCTAAAAACGCTACAGTACTTCCCGAAAAAATATGCTCTAGCTTGCCTCCTGCATTCGGTCACGTTTGTAAAGGAATAAATGTGCATAAGGCTTTCGCCCTCTAACATGTTAACAAAAGCACTGCAGCTAGCAAGTGTCGTAAATCTTCAAGTTTTCTCGCTGCTGGCCACCACCACCGACAGTTTTCTTGCATTATGATAGCAATGATTACATTTACATTCAATTTACATTGATTACATCCTTACCCTAGCAAAATTATCATGAAAAGACCACACTTAAGATAAACAATTTAATGTACTTATTTACAAATATTTGTTACCTGAAAGGTAATTATGAATATTATGTTTTATGATGTGACAATACAGTCTCAAATGCTAAAAAGAGAATCTTAAATAAAGGCCGATTTATACCAGAATTAATAAGGTAGCTCGTATATGGCTTACAATATGAAACGAGATACGGTTTTCAGCTTTACGGCTCTGCAACCTCAGACAAATGACCTGTGACGAAATTTGACGTGAAACCACACCTAAGAGCAACTTTCTAATCGTGTTATCCTTTCACAGAAACCAGTTTATGCGTCCTAACAGCTCAGATCGGGCAGTATTTTATTCATCTACATCGTGGTGCAGAACAATCGACATAATATCAATGTTATGAGCCTTGTACTTCAAAATAAAGACACGTGCAGATTGATATGCAATTAGATAATTATATGCTTTAATGCACTTACGAAGCCAACACCTAATGCCTTGCTAACACAGAGGGAAGTTTACATACTAATGTTTCATCCATACAAAACAACGAGACTTGTGAGGAGAGCGTTATGAACTTTTTCGTATATGAAATTATGAAAGAAAAACTTGTTAATTAACCCTTTCTTAAGCGGGATATTACACTTCATATTTTTCTGCTAATGCTTTTTATTCCAGTCTTGCAACTAGCATTTTCTTAGCTTTGTTCCAGGTTTAGATTTTTTATCTTTCCTTTGTCAATTTTGAAGTAGGCCTTAAAATAGTCCAGGCTACCGTTTCTTTAATCAGTAGCTTTTAAAAGTTGTTTTTATTAAACTTCGCGATTCAGCATGCCACACCAGTAACCATAATAAACATGTTATGGTTATGGAAATGAAGATAAACTAGGGCGCTAATGGTAAAAGGGAGCAACCCACATTTTTACAGCACCACAACAAACCAAAATATAAATTCGTAGAGATTCGTGAGAAACCAAGCATCACGCTTGGAAGTGTACATCCTAAAATCAGAAGTATATATTCTAAAATATTCTACCGCGTTTGTTCAGAACGCGAAACTGCGCGTGAACAGGTGCGCTAAGAAAGGAGCCAAAACGTGTATTTAAGTAACATTATCAAGGGTGAGGTGTCAAGTTTTTTTGTTAATTGGTAATTTCAGTGTTCGAGTTACTAAGTTGTGAATAAAAGTGAGTGAAGTAAAATTCTGCCTAAATTCTCAGTCTGTGTCTATCCGTGAATTCAGAACCCTATACAACGATAGCTAGCCGAAGCAAATGTAAGCAGAACATCACAAGCAGGTGAACGGACCTTCAAACTTGACTCCAAAAACGTGGGACATGGGGCAGATTACTCCTGCTTCACATTCCAGAGCTGAAACTATTAGTTGTGCAATACATTTTCTGGATGCCTTGGGCACAAAAATGATTCGATTTAACCATATTTAACTCTTTTTTTTTATCTCGTAGTTGTAGCAAGTTTAGTTTCATACACCCTCGCAGTTCAGTGTAAACTGTGTCAGTCCCATACCCAAAATGAATATCAGGATAGAGGCGACAGTAATTGCAATTGATAGATCTTCATCGCTCAAGGACGTTGGTAGGTTATTTTCCAACTTTCACTTGAAACACATTTTAAATTCCGTTTGTTACAGCTCCTCTGACAAACATTAATTTCAGATGATAACAATTCGGCTGCTTATACACTTATGACAAAAATGCATAATGTTTCTTCGGTTAAAGTATCGTATCTAATATTAATACGTGTTAAGTAGAAACTCTTTTTATAATGCTACTGAAGAAGAAGAAGAAGAAGAAGAAGAAGAAGAAGAAGAAGATTCCTACTCGAGGACAGGTCTGACCCCATAGACTAGATCGTAGGTGAAAACTATGTCTTGCCCAAGGGTAGTTGGCAAAATGATAATTCAGCATTGAGTCATTACTTACGCGCAGTATTAAACTCAGGACTTAATTTTGCCGCATCTAAAAGAATTCCCACTGGAAGCCGAACTCGGGTCCTCTTATATGGTAGTAGCGCTGACTACCCTGCCACAGTTACGGGCAATGTGTGCATAAATACAACGTTTTTTTTAATGTCAAATACTCTATTTGGCGATTCTCTCATAAGAAGGATGTTAAAAGTGAAAGTGTTAAGAACCTCGAGTGACCTTAAGGAAGGAAGAGACTAGCGAATTGAGTTGATAAGGTGACCAGAAATATATCCTTTTTGGAAAGTGTGCACATTCCAAAAACTGTAGTCCTCGGATAACCCTGGACTGCGCGTTTCTGTTTGCGAGACTACAGTTTTTTTTTTGCTAATTTCAACTCGCTGAATTTAAAAATAGATTTTGCTGTTACCAATTTTTCACAATTCGCTTTTATTCTCAGTCTGTTGTAAAAGTAGGAAAGTAATTCATATGTTGAAAGTAAAATTGTGTGCCTTTTTCCAAAACATGGCTACGGAATGTCAAGGAAAATTAAACTTAATAGTTATGATAGCATTTACGTCTGTATTATAAAAGAGATGGACTGGAAATGCTACGGAAAAGGATACCGAGAGATGATCATTTAAACAGAAATGACCTTTACAATTATGCAACCGAAGAGACTGTGAATGCCAAAAGACATTTTTTGTAATTTCTGTGTGTTTGTTATGGTGTATTTTTTCACATTATTTTTTGAATTGTGAATAAGTAATACGTAATTTGGCAAAAATAGCATCATATTCAGATGTAATAGTTAAATTAGGAGTAATCGTCTGTTGCAATCAAACACCGGAACTAAAGAGAAAATTTGTAAACCAATGATCACATGATAAGCCTATTAAGCTCCGGTATTTTGAGTTTTCAGTATATTTTCAGCGCGGTAATCTTTACACACAGTTTTAATCTTTTAGTTGCTGCATACTTTTCGCAATTAGCGATCTCGTGTTGCTGGCTCGGTGACGCCGACCTTGTTTGTTCTGAATCATCAAGTGTGTCAGTTAAAACCAGGTACATATATATTCTTTGTGTGTTGTATGCTGCCCATTATTTTCTTTTAAACAATCGCTAAGAAACCCCATTTTAACTAATTTTCAGTCAGATTTTAGAAGCACAATATGTTAATCTGTGATTGAATTGTACCACGTGCAAGTACAATGCATTTCTCATTCAGTGATTGTGTTTTGCCAATAGCATACGTATTAAATTTTAAAAGTAGCATGTTTTAAGAATAATATCGCTTTTACTTTATCCTCATACAACTTGCAAAAATATAGTTATGCAATGGAATTAACTGTAACAAAACTTATTAATTCATATTCTAAGAAATAAAGTAATGCCACCACTGGGCAATAAATTAAACATCGCATTTTCCCCACATGTGATGTGAAACGTGCTCCTGGGTGGTACTAACAATGTGTTCAAAATAATGTGCTTGTTTTGTGGAATATTTTAATTTTTGTATTTGAACTCGCTTCTTTCAGCATTTGCCAATGAATATTCATATGATTTCTCACGAAGTAAGAACGTGATACTACTAACATCTCCAAATGCTTATTTTATCTTTCTTTTTCCCCTGTTATCAGTTCTAGCACTATCCGGGAAAGATTACGGTTCTACTTTCCACATATCAACAAGGCTTAAGGTCTCTTAGAGAACATGCACTCTTGTGCTTGCAACGTTAAACAGCCAGCTGCTTTTGTTTGCTTTCCTCGTCACAGATTTTAACAATGTTAGCAACTATTTCTCGGGTTTGGCTGTGTAGAGTTCTTCCTTTCTTATTGAGCATTGTAAACAACTTTATAAACACCAGAAAACACTTACGCACTGCTCCAAGTGAAATACGCTGGAATATTAACGTTGCGCGATGTTTTTAATGTAGATAGATCTATTTATTACATCATCGTGAGGTACCACGTGGTACTGTCCCCCACTCACTCTTCCGGAGAGTAGAACACCCCGCATACGTTTTCTCGTCAGAGGCCTACAGTAACAGTAATCCGTTATGCATAGGTTTGGAAAAATTCGCCTTCTAGCGCGATTTGAGGCTGCTAGCTTGTCACCTTTATATTTGCTCTGCTGTGTTGATGTGGCTCGTATTGGATTTTTTACCAGCAATGGCAGTTTCGCTCCCTTTGTGTCCCACTTTGCATGTAGAGAAACCCAATAGGAGTTATCTCACATTCAGCACAGCTAGCAGTGTTATCAGGGAATATAAATGAGGCAAAAAATACACTGTGCCAAATGGCTTATTACCGCAGCCGTGTAGGCAAATATACACAATTCAAAGAGGCTGAAGCAATGAAGGAGCATATGGATGAGATTGCTGCGAGATCAGCGAAAATCAATAAAGAAAACTCATTACCCTTTTAATTCAACTGCTTAGCATGGTGTGCACGATGAAAATCTAATTCAGCAGCTACCGGAGCCAACTCCTCACCTGGTAGTGTACATATAAAAAGTCACCTTATGGTGTAAACACCGAAATAAACTCACGTCGCTGTCTATGCTGTCCAAGACATGGAACGAAAATATTAACACACATCATTAGAAGATAATCCATGTCAGAATACACAGATGTCACGAAGGAAGAAACTAAGTCAAACAGCAGATGAGAACCACGAAATAAGATAACCCTCCAACGATACATCCGTTACTAGCGGTGAAAGGGTTGGGTTGATATTTGGTAATAAGTAAGGCAAGGGAACCGGTGAGCCTTGCGGTCAACTGGGGCTACAGGTATGTATGGTGTAAATTAAGCTAACACATGTAAAATAATCAATGGCAGTACCTGTGCTTCGGTAGCAGTAAGAATTTGTTGACAATGAAAGCCGGTCGCTTAGGCATACAAGGTCCCAACTTCCGAGCTTTAGTAATGTGTTTTTTTCATAATTGGGCAGCATATTTATTTCAATTTCACATATACACTTTTCTTCCGAGAGTTTGATAAGAGAGTTAGTAATTGGATTCGGATTTCTGCCTTAATCTCTTTATGCTAACTTATAGTAGTTTCTTTCAGAAAATCTCGTACTATTATCATTGCAGACATAACTCATATAAATTTTAATTACCATACAAATCGAACTAAAACTGTGTTTTTTTGGCTTCTTCTGCAATAAAATAATATTCCAGTTAAATTAGTTTGGATTTAAAAGGCAGGGAATGATGAAACAAAAAGGCTTTAGCGGAATTATGGGAAATAACATGCATGTGATAAATCCGAATGTAAGTGATGTGTTTAGATTGAAGGTTGCTAGCTGGCATGTTGTAGTGTATGTGTGTGTATTGTCGCATCGGACACATTATTGCTGTATATAATATTGTCAAACTAATTCTTGTGTTTGTATGTTAAGTCTTCGTCCGGCGCGGCAACTATAACTCTAGTTGGCGGTGAAGGCAATTGAGGGAATAGCTGTGTGTGTGTGTGTGTGTGTGTGTGTGTGTGTGAGAGAGAGAGAGAGAGAGAGAGAGAGATAGCGTGGGTCTAGTTGTAGCCAGAGTGGCGTCACTCTAATGTAGGTCTTCGGAGGGAACGGGTGTATGTGTGATGGATGCGTGTGCGTGGGGCATCTCCCCAGGTGTTCTTCTGTAATCCTTTGTGTATAATGTAGTGCACCTTGTTAAGTACAATAAATCAGAGGTAAATGTGAATTTATATATTTTTAATGTTCTAAAGATCTCACGCCCGCTTAGTTTGTACCGCAAGTTCTTGGTACGTTTCTGCTTTCCTCTGTAGCTACGTTCCCCAATGTTTATGACGGGGTAACTACATTTAATATTTTAGCTGCAAACCTTCAGGCCTCACCCCGGTGTATAACATTTTTGGTGTGAGGCGCCGTGTAATACAACATTTTTGGTGTTTGGTGCCGGGCAATATTTGTGACCACATCGCTGAGAAGAAGAAAATTTTCGTGTGCAAGCGCGCGTGTGTAAAATTGTTTTGTGTGCACGTGATGGTCATATCCGTTGTTTAAGTTACGTTTTTATACAGTATGTAACATTCTTATTCGTACACATCAGGTTTACAATAAAGTCATTCTCTACTTGCTTAAAAACTTCTGTTTTTCTGTGAGTCGTTTATACGTACTTGATGAATCTAATTCAAACAAATTCCAATGAAAAAATTAATTTCAAAACCTACACCACTGCACGAAACAGAAGTAGTCCCCAATTGTATACAACTTTCCTATTCGTACAGCGTTAAGAATGACCACTGCGTCGTACAGCTTCAACATGCGCGTGTTTCAAAGGTCACTTAGACTACTGCCGTCGCAGTTGTATATGTTCTGTTAGTAGTGATCGAAATGGGTAAGCAAAAGGAGCTTAGTTCTGATCTGAAACAAGTAATTATAAAGTTGTCACTTAGAGGGCATTCTCTCAGAAAAATAGGAGAAACAGTAAATAAACTGTACCATTCAGTATATAGTCAAAAAATTTAGGGAGCAAGGTTCTACAAAGAACTCACCAAGAAAACCTAAAGAAAGTAGGCTGAATGCACGAGAGGAACGTTTCGTTTTAAGTCGAATCCGAGAAAATCCAAAATTAAATGTTTCTCAATTACGACCATTAGTAGATAATGTGTCTGGAAAGATGTCTGACCAAACTGTTCGTCGTGTCTTATGGAAGTATGGATACCATGGTCGAACACCAAGGAAGAAGCCTATGTAAGTGCAGCAAACAGGAAGAAACGAGTTGCATTTGCTAAATATCACATCCATAAGCATCAAACTTTTGGAACAGCATGATATGGCCATACGAGACTAAGAAATTGAAATTGAAATTGGGTTTTATTTATGGACGCTCTTTAACTGCTGTGGTTCTTAGCGTCCCATTCTACATTGGGCGTGAAATACCGCTAATTTTGCTCAGAGGCCTCTTTATCAGGCTTGAGGTTCTTTTACGTACCGTAAATCTATGACACGGGACCACCGGTTTTACTTCCCTTCCGAAGGAAGCCATGCTAAGGATTTTTACGCCCGAAAAATCCATCGCCCTCCGCCGGGTTTGAACGGCTGTCAAGAATCAGCTACGCTTCAGCCCTTCCTCTCCCACTCTTCCTCCTACAGCGGCTCCCTCTTCTGTTCCTTCCACTCTCCCTCCTGCTCCTTGTCCCTCTTAACATTGCGAGCATGGTACCAGCTCTACTGTGACCCCGTGTCCAAAAGTCTCAACCTCTCCGATCTCTGTGGCTGCCCTAGATACCCCTTTCCCTCCTTCCCGCTCAACCTCTTCCTGCCGTTCCCGTATTCCTCGGTCCTCTCAACCTCCCCATCCTGTTTCCCCTTTCTCTGGGCAGCCCTCTCTTCGACCTGCCCTCCTTCCTATTCCTAACTACCCTCCACATCTCTCATTCCTATTGATGCTTCCATGTCAAACCCTACCGAACCCCAACTCTACCTCTTCTGGCCCCATCCCTCCTACGCCGAAGCCCTGACCACCCGACTCCAGGCGCCCATCTACGTGCCTAAACATGTTCCTAATCTTTTCCGGAAGCTCGCAAACTTCCACCGCGTTCACAGCAACGAGGGATACACCGTGTCGAAAGCCCCAATTTCAGGGAATTTATGATCCGTACCAGGACAGTAGAGGGTTACAGGATCTTGGTCGGGTTCCTGCGTGAAGAGGGGGAAAGCTTCCAACTGATCTCGACTCCAGAACCGACATAACGGGTCGTAATTAAACACTCGTTTTATGACGGAGCCGAGGCGACAGTCCAAGCCCAGCTGGTCTCCTTGGGACTCTCGGTGGGGAAGGTCCAGCAGCCCCGAAGATTCAATAGGATCCGTACGCCTCTGCCGATATACATGGTGGGGGTCAACACGGAGGACTTAATGCCAATGAGACAACTTGACTCGGCATTGCACTTTCGGGTTAACGTAGAAACGTAGAGGCGCACGGTCATCCCAGCTCAGGGCAACCTGTGCCAACAACTTAGGCACCCGACAGCAAGATGAACAGCCAGAGCGATGGTGTACTCCAAATTAATGGGGACCCATGAGTCAGGCACTTGCAGCGTCCCGTCCCTGAGAGGTACGTAATCTGCCGAGTAATGGGCCATGGGGCTCGTTACCAGGCCTGCTCGGAGTACCAGCGGCAGCTTGCTCTGATGCACGAACTCCAGGGTAGTGCTGGGCGTGTTGAGGGGCGTACGGCTGTGGCCGCTGCGTGAAGTGCTACTCCCCAGCCGAGGCCAGAAGCCTCTGCACCGTCCGTTAGCAGTGGGGTCGTGGAGAATGGCGCGGTTGGTTCCTGCCGGCGGAGTAGAGGTACTGGGGCGATGACGGTACCCAGAAAACGCCGGGTCGAGGGCCCCAAGAGGCCACACCAAAGGAACCTTTATACAGTTCTAGCGCACGGGGTTGCCGCTTAAGGAAGTCGTCCAAACCTGCCTGATGATGCTGGTGTAGCGACCGTAGGAGGCGCCTTCCATCCTGCCCAACTACGCCGATTTCTTTCAAATGTTAACAGACCCAGACATTTTCCATGGACCTTAGACACACACTTATGACCTGGAACGCCAGATGTATTAAACGACAGCTTCCAGCAAGACAACTTCCAGGCTTTCCTAACCAAATCAAATACACGTTGCTCTTTTAACACAAACCCACCTTAGCCATTCAGATAGGTAAACATTCAAAAGTACATAGCATACCGAAAAGACAGAGATAGACGGTGAGGAGGTACAGCCCTCTTAATTAAGCGCCATATAGTAGACAATCCAACATTCCCCAATTAAACAATTGAGGCCTAAGGAGACTACATAACCGTAAACCAAAATGGAGTTTCTGGTCGTAGCGGCGTACAATCACCCAGGCCCCTGGAGACGGCAGACTTGGATGCACTCCTATAACTAAAATACCGTATAATATTGGCGGGCGATCTAAATGCAAAAATCCACATATGGAACTCAAACACGAATGCAGCGGGCAGCCGCTCAAGAGACATGAAAACAACTCCGACTACGTCATACACACTGAACGAAGTCATCTTTGTCCCCTTTGCTCGGAATCAAAGAACCGAAATCCTGAACATAGCAATAACTAGACACATAACACAAAGAATACACCTCTGCGTTAAAAACGAAGTTTCCTCAGAACACCTACCCTTATATATTACCCTAGACGGACCTCTAGATAAAGTTTCACAAATCCCCAGGCACAACTACAACAAAGTTGATTAGGGACCTATTCGAACGCACATTCACGGAACATCTCCCGTCAGCGAACTTAGCCACAGAGGATGAGCTAAATGGCGCGGTAGTGCAACTGGAACAGGCAATTACATTTGCCATTAACACAGCTGTGCCAATACATCGCCCGAAAGATATAAGTAGAAAACGCCCTGCTGCTATAAAAGCACTCATAGCAGAACGTAATCAGGCCAAGCGAAAATGGCAAAACTGAGACAATTCTGGATTTAAGTGGTTTCAAAACCTCAACGCACAGGTCAGGGAAAGGACGGACAACTTCATGGCACAACAGTGGCAGAACTCCTAGACAATCTGGACAGCAAAACGAAACTTTGCTTAACGAAAGATAAATAACAGATACCACCCTTACATCACAATGGCAGAATTGCCACAACGGACCAGGAAAGGGTCAATGCCTTAGCTGATGCTTTAGAGCAGACTAACTCCAAACGGTAAATCACAGAGGGCGCATTTTAGCGAAGAAACGGAAAGAGATACTGACAATCTAGATGCCATAACAACACATAAGCAAATACGAAAAACGTGCGCATCATAAATAAAATGGCTGATAAGGCATCTGCGCCAAAGAAACGCCCCAGGACCGGACAGAATACCAAACATGGTGCTAAAGAATTAAACATTTAACTCCAGTCAACAATTTTCAACTATGTCTTAACGCAAGGCTACTTCCAAGAAATATGGAAAATGGTTCATGCACTTCACTTCCCGAAAACCACTAACATCAATCCATAACAAACAAGTACAAACCAATCCGCCTGCTAAACGCTCTAGGCAAACTATTAGAAAAAGTAAAACATAAACGACTCAATAAATTTATTAAAGAGCACAATAGATGCATACCGGGATAATTCGGCTCTAGGGCAAAGCATTCGACAACTCACACTACTGAAAGCAACACAGAGCATTACTCGTGGCTTTAATATCAAGAAATCCACCGGGGCATTACTCATCGACATTGTACGAGCATTCGTCGGAGCATGGCACACGGGCCTACTCAAGAAACTTAAGAGCCTTAACGTAACGGACACGCTGATAAAATTAATCGCGAACTACCTAAAAGGTGGAAAGTTTCAATCATTTGCGAACCGATCTCTCCACCCCACGAAGAATCAACGCAGGAGTACCCACAAAGAAGTATTCTGCGGTGGCCACTGTTTAGCATATACATAAATATGTCTCAACACCACGCGATACGCATATGCAGATGACACGACAATGATACAATCGGGAAAAACATAACTAATATACACCAGAATCCAAAGTGTAATCAATGTATTGGTACACTCCTCACTAACTGAAGAGCGAAGGTAAATGCTGTCAAAAGGGAAGCAATTATCTTCACTGAAAGAATAAATCATTCGTCATCCTAGACAACCTGCGACCGTTACTTCGCTTTGGACACTTCTATGCACACGGGACCGGGTCTGCCTACGCAGAGACCACACCCTCGCATGACCAGGATTACTCGTGGGCCCATTCCATTAGGGGCGATACCTATTTTAAAACCTGCTCCCCCTACCTGGTCGAGTTTAGGCCAGGACTCATCCTGCCCACGCTTCCAAACAGGGACGGAAGTGGATACGCCACTTGCGCGCGTCAGGCCAATACGGCGAACCCTACTGGGGGGACTACCGAACAACCTCGGTGGGGCCGACAGTTTCTAGCAACCGTCTACCAGCTATCCCTCATGGCTGGTGCCGTAGAACATCGAGGCGTCTCAAAACCCCGCCTGGGCGGATAAACCAGCCAAATGTACCCAATCTCCCATGGGTATCGGGAATCACTGCCCCGCCGAATCCCACCCAATCCCAACAACTCCCTTTCGGGAGGGGCTCGAATGTTCGGCCCGGCGTACTTCTAGTGACGTCAGAAGTACGAGTGTTCAGGGTCCGTAGCGCCCGCAATACGCTTTGGACAGGAAATAAACTGGACAGACAGCTAGGAATTAAAATGGACCAAGGTCTAACACGGAAGAAATACGTTTACAACGTTAGGAATAAGGCCATAAACAATTGGGCAGGCTATACCCTACTAAACCTAAACAATGCGCTAAATATTCACTTAGCGCTGACTCTAATAAGACACTGATCAGACCTATACTAACCTACGCAGGGCCTGTTTGGGGATACACGTTAGGAATAAGGCCATGCCCAATTGGACAGGTTATACCCTACTACACAAACAATGCGCCAAATATTCACTTAGCGCTGACTGTAATAAGACACTGATCAGACCCATACGCAGGGCCTGTTTGGGGATACGCCGCTCCATCGCATATTAAGACATTACAAACTCTTCAAAACAGAATTTTTCGTTTAATTGCGCAAATTCCTAAAATTGCACCATCAGATATGCTACATGTTAAACTTAAAATGCACGCTGTAGAAGAATTTCCTTAAAAAGCTAACCTATGATACTTATGTCAAACTCCAAAAGCATCACAACAAAGTAGTACAAACGTTACGAAACTATGAAACGCAAGCAGATAAACACAACAGACCACTATCTATCTTTGATCTAACAATAAGTAATGAGCAAAACAAAGATGAAATACCAGAATTCCTAGAATATTCTTTATACGACTAACACGACACAGACTGTATGAAGACATCAAACATTGTACTAACCACACAACCTCCCCCATTGCTATAGGCAATACCAGTCCAAACAACAGCCCTCGAAGACCTTGTGCTACCCAGCCATGGCAGCACCGGGAGAAGAAGGCCTCCTCATGTGACACACTCGTGCGATTGCGCCGACATGGGTAGGCTGCTTTCTGTGTGATCACAATGGGGAAAAACAAGACAAAGGACTACGAACCGACGACCAAGGAACACTTGTTGTGAGGCAGCTATAATAGCCAGACGACCCGGGACCATCCAGCCCTGGAGAAGAAAATGTGTGACCTCCTTCCTGTAACGGAATAAGCAACTGACCAGGCTGACGATTGGATCAGCCAAATAACGAATTGAATCATTGTACTCACTTCTGTGTTAGACTAAGGTATGCTAACGTAGCAAACTAGACAAGCATTTTCCTGCACCAAAAGTAATCTTAGAAACACTAGGCATTTGCACTAACTGCAAGCACCTTAAACGACTAACAACCCGGCATTGCTCAGGGAAACTGCAGTGTCAATTCGTGGCAACATAGGACGCGCTCGCATGCCCTGCATGCCAGCTATTTATCCTCTACTTACTAAACGGGGTGCTATGCGGGACCTGAATAAGCTGCATGGATACTAATATACTAACGCGTATTAAAACGTAGAGGGGTTTTTAGTGGGTATTCCGCGACTGAGTAGCGAGCCCCACATATCCTCCCAGCCAATGCACAACGGCTGGGGGGTCGAATGCAGTAAAGCATGTGTCCTCTCCAATGACAAAACAAAGGCCACAGAATCGTCGCATCCCGGTAACCAACCACACTCGCCGTTTGACGCTGGTAGATCGGACCGATCGCGAGGCACCTTTGAAGTCGGCCTGCCCTTCTTAGCGCAGTCTTTACGTACTCAGGCTAGCCGAGCCGAACGCCATCAGCAATTCCGCCACTGCTGTGCATTCAACCACGACGTGTCTACCTGCGCAGTTCAGCCACGGTGTCACTATTGCCGCGCCAACAGCACCACTCCCCATACACAGCACAATCGCTAGTACACCGCAGACGGTATTGCGCCGTATGTGGTGACAGCGGAAACCACA
Source organism: Deroplatys truncata (assembly GCA_030765065.1). Taxonomy (NCBI): domain Eukaryota; kingdom Metazoa; phylum Arthropoda; class Insecta; order Mantodea; family Mantidae; genus Deroplatys; species Deroplatys truncata. Next base: position 400,344,342 of record CM060990.1, on the reverse strand, counting down.
CCGGTAAGGCGTAGTGCCCCAAATACTCTCGAAGGCGCCACTTACATCACCTAATCCGCAGCAAATTCCCGGACTGACAACGCTAGTTCCAGTTCAAACGACCAGCACCGACCGAGTCGCGGAAAATGCTCTCCACGACCTCCATGTAGACATTCTGGTTATCAGCGTCCGACTGGCCACGGTTGAAGATACCATAACCTCAAATGAAGCTTCTCACACACAGGTGCATCTCCGCAGATTGAGCAACAACGAAGACGTTTTCCAGGAACTACACGAGTTAAGTGAGCCTGCACAATTTCCCTCCAGAAATTCACTGCACGATGGACACCTCAACTCGAAGCCGTTAACAAAACACTACGGTCCCAGGAAGAGAGTCGTGTAAACCACCACGCAACTAGATAACCACAACAGCACTCGGCCACGTTCACCGGCCACATCTGTAACGGCAACCAAGCCAGACAACCTAGAGTCTGCCAAACTTCCAGCCATCTCAGCTCACACCCAGACTACCCCGGAACCTCTACCACAGGACAATAAAATCCAGACAGCCGAAGGATTAAACGTATCACTGCCAGACATAGAGCCGCTCTCCACCCAAGGTGAGTGCACCCGTCTCAACGTACAATTCTTCGAGAACACTAGAAACCAACATGGTCACCACCCACCTGGGCGGCCTCTGGAGCTATCTCTTTGGAATCCACAACAATGTACCTCAAATCGACATCACCTACAGCTAGACGCTCAGACACCTGAACTACTTCACCAGCAACCACAGTGCGCGCGAGCAGCCAGACTTGACAATGAGAGCCTACAACAATTCACCAGCATACAGGGAAAAACTTCGAACCAATCGTCATTAACATCTGCAGCTCCTACTTCAATAAATAAACAATCTTGTTCACCCCTTTAATCTTTCATATCTTTCTCGTCCTACTACCTAAGTGCTATGACCATTCTCTATTCATTTTCACCGTTCCCGCTGACTGCAGAGTGGCGGCAGCATTCACACCCTTCTTCTTTCACTCCCAGAGGTGCTTTTAGTGGGACTCCACTCTAAATCATCTTCCGAATTTCCTTTCAAAATCCACCTATGACCTCCTCACCAACTTCACCGCAACTTCCTACCTCACACTATTCCATCTCGCCTGGTGTAATAAGCCATCTCTTTTATCCCTTTCAACAAAAAGATAATAAAATAAATACCAAAAAGCCTTCGAATTAAACTACAAGTAAACAACAAATTGTCCTCTAGTCATTTATCGCCATTAATAACCTTAGATGGCTCAGCAGCCAAAGACCCGCCTTTCATAGCAACGCAACTTCAACATAGCAGACTGGGAAAAGTTCGCAACGACCATAAACGAATACCTTCCCAGGTTGCGCAAAATCCTATAGTTGCAGCATTAGGCATGCTGCACGTTGAGCTTAAAATGTACACTATAGAAGAATTTGTTAAAAAAAACTAACCTATGATACATATGTTATACTCCCAAAACATTGCATCCCAGTAATACAAGCATTAGGGAACTATCAAACGCAAGCAAATATACACAACAGACCACCATCCATCTTTGAGAACAGCAACTAATAAAAAAAGCTAAGAAGCAGAGCACGAGAATCCCTAGACAATCTTTTGAATCATTAACACGACAGACACTTTATGAAGACATCAGACACTGCACTAATCGTACGACCTCTCTCGCTGTCACGGGTAATTCCAGTCAAAACAGCAGCCTTCGAAGACCTTGCGCTACCCAGCCAAGGCGGTCCCGGGAGGAGAAAGCCTCCGCGTGTGACGCACTCGTGCAGCTGCGCTGACATTGTTTGGCTGCTTATCTTGGGGTGACAACGAACAGCAAGACAAGGGACTAAGAGATAACGACCAAAGAACTCTTGTGAGACACCTAGAATAGCCAACGACCTGGGAGTATCCAGTCCTGGAGAAGAAAAACTTGACGTCCTTCCCGTTAGGGAATAAGCAACTGAGCAGACCGAGGATAGGATCCGCCAAGAAACTACCATACTACATAAGCCACGTATTGATTTAGAGTAGTCACTATTGTACTAGACTAAGATATGCTAACGTGGCAAACTAGACATAGGCATTTTCTTGCATCCATATTACTTTTACAAACCTAACGGTAGACATTAGCACTAATTGCAAGCACATTAAACGACTAACCACCCGGGATTGCTCAAGGCTGCTGATATGTGCAATTTCTAGTAAGCAAAATCGAACGCGTTCGCATGGAGCGCAAGCCATCTGCTTATATTTCAATGATTATCCGGGGTGCAATGCGGTACCAGATAAATGCGTATTCACACGTGGAGGGGGCTTTAAGGGGTATTCCGCAACTGAGCGGCGAGTCCACATATTCTCCCAGTTAATGCACAACGGTTGGGGTCGAATGCAGCAATCCATTTTCTCACTTCACGGACAAAAAAAGCCTTCGCCTTTACGCATCGTATTGAGATGGCAGCAGAAGACTACGCAGAACCGTCCAGCCTACTTCGGCAGGAATCTCCACCAAAGGGGAAGCGGACGCAGCCGGCGCCAGGCCATAGCCGCGCTCCACCGCCACTGCAGCTGTCAAGGCAACCGCAGCTCCCGTGGGACAACAGCAACACCCTGAAGTTTAATTTGAGTTCTATTTATAGAGGTTCTTTATCTGCTGTGCTCCTTAGCGTCCCATTCTATATTGGGCGTGAAAAGCCGGTAACTTTGCTCAGAGGCCTCTTTATAACGCTTGAGGTTCCTTTACATGCCGTAAACCTACGACACCTGATCACCGGCTTTACTTCCCTTCCGAAGGAAGCCATGCTAAGAATTATTATGCCCGAAAAAATACATCGCCCTCATCCGGGTTGAACCCTCGACGTCGGGAACTAAAGGCTAGCATGGAACTACACCACGGAGGATAGCAGCCACCTCCTACAGCACCGTCTGTGGCTCCTCAGAGATACAGCACAGTGAGCACCGGGGTCATCCAGCAAGGTTCACCCTTTCTCCAGCTCAACAGTTGGTCCTCAGCTCTGACGGCCATTCGGATCTCCAGCGCCAGGCGGCCTTTGCCGCTCATCCCGTTAGAGCTCACAGAACCTCGTGACTAAAAAGCCGCCTTGAAGGTGGGTCTCCCTTGTTAGGACGATGCTTAGGCATAGAGGCAAGCCGAGTGGACTGAAAGGTATCCTGTCGACGCTGCTGTGCCTACGGGCACGAATCGCCACGCTGCGAAGCCGAGCCTAGGTGCCATTGCTGTGGCACCACCTGCTTCATCGCAGAGTGCAGGGAACACTCACTGAGGAATCGCCGCAGGTACAGCTCCACCTGTGATGCCTATGGCCATTTCACAGGTCAGGCGCAGTGCCCTTTCTATCCGCGCAGTCGCCAGCAGACTAAAACGCCTTCAGCGAATGCACCACCACCACGGCCAGAACCAGCCTTAATCCGGACCTCCACAACTGTATCCCCACCAGCTAATCACCAGCTCCCTCGAATATAGCGGCGACACAGAACGCCATTCAAGACTTCCATGCGGAGTTCCTGAACTTCGGTGCACGTTTAGCCCCCTGGAAGTCCATCGCCGACATCCTGAGTAAGAATGTCAAACACCTCCAGGCACTAAACAACGTCAAACAGCATCACTATATAATCGCCACCGAACTGCCAGTCCTACGTGGTGTAATGGCTACCATGATAGCCTCTAGTTTCCAAGGTCGCGGGATCAAATCCGGCGGAAGTCGATGGATTTTATCTGGCGTTAAAAATCCTTAACCTGGTTTCCCTCGGAAGGGAACTAAAGCCGGTGTCCCGTGTCGTAGATTTACGGCACGTAAAAGAACCTTAAGCCTGATAGAGGGGCCTCTGAGCAAAACTACCGGCCTTTGACGTTCAATATAGAATGGGACGCTAAGGACCGCAGCAGTTAAAGGGCGTCCATAAATAAAACTTAATTTACGGACCTACCAGATCGGCTTGAGTGCGTCTACAGCGCCTGTACGCCTTGGAGAGCAACACCACAACGCATCATCGACAATGAAGACCGTCCGCAGGGACAACGAAGAGCAGATGCGCCGAGGGCACTAGTGCTTGAATAGCAGATACCTACATTCCTAAAACATCACCACCCTTGAACCTTATCCTAATTATCACCTTCCGACCAGTAGGCTGCATTCAGGGCAGTTTGTCATTGCTATAGCCTAGGTCCTTACCTTCACCCGCTCCCGTTCATAAAGCGAGAGACCGGCAGCTTTCGCATACCAACGCGAGCGCTATGTGGGACCGCGCAACCATCATCTCCTTTCTTCTTCCTTTTCCCTGCGTTGAAGGAGTTCTTAGTCGGTATGGCCACCTACTGGTGAATGTTACACTCTTAGTTCCGAATATCTCATCGGGACTGCGGTAGTATCCAACAGCATTTGGTCCTCCACTAGAAGAAAGCTTTCGGTGAGAAAGGAGTTTTTGGAACGGGGAAAAAGAATCGCCGAGACTGCAGCTTCACCGCGAAATGACCGGGAAGTTCCCTCCAGCAGAACACGCCGAGCCGCAGCGACTGTAGCAACCACCGACGCGCTCCCCGAAACTACCGAGTCCTCGCCGGCCCCAGAGCGGGAATTTTCCCGCCACTGGCACCGCTTTGCCATCTCTCTAGTCACAAACCATCTTTGCCGTCAACCTCACAGCCGACGACACAGCTCCATACCGGCAGCACAACTGCATCAGCGTTGTTGTCTGTAGAGTACCCAGGCATTCCAGCAAGATTTCTGCTGACTTCTGCGCAGCTAAAGTAGCCCTCTGCTATAAGGGTTACTCGCCTCACCTCTGCCCGGGGGCGCACGCCCCTCAGACTGGAGCTTCCACATAGGGGATATGGAGACGGTCTTAACGTCCAGCGTGCCATCATTAGGGCGGCTGCTACGTATCGAGGCCAGCCACCACCAGCGCCGCGCTCTTGTTGCCGGTGTTATGCTTATGGGCACAACAAGAGGACTAGGCGCACCACCCCGGTGCAACTACTGTTACGCCGCATGCTTGACTTCCGCCTGTACCTCAGGAACCGCTGCCGACATTGCGCATCCTCTGGTGGCAATAGCCACTTCATCGGACAAGCGCTGTCTATTGTATTCGCGAGATCAACAGATATCACAGCCAACACAAGCAAAGAGGACACCGCTGACCAAGAACACAGCGCTACAGAGCACTACTACCAGCACCAGCGACCTCCAGGCACACCGAGAGGTAGTTCGGACGTTCACTGTGAGCTCCTAAATATATCGCCGCGGTTCTTGGCCCTGGAGGAACTGCTCCAAGAAAGATGCCCGGAAACACCACCTCAACCATCCGAAAAAAGAGAATCCATCGCACAAATAGACTAGGGCCTACAGACCACAGTCTCAGGATCCTCACAGAAGCCTCACCATTCCGCAGCCTCATGCCAACAGCAGTTGGACGTGATCTACACAAGGCTATGTTTCCTGGCCATAATAGCGCACATCACCACGCCCTGAATAAGCTCATCACCCTCGCTCAAGCCACGCCCTCAATAAGCGACCATCCCCTAAAACACAACACAACCAAACATATAAACAGACACAGCAGATCCCCAACAACTAGAGGGATCAAATATCCTCATTTCTGAGTCGCTGACTCAACAGGAATCATTTGAAACACGCCTTGCACTGCCAGAGTTCCCTGCCAAATTACCACTCCCATATTGATATATGCTGGCGCTAAATTCAGGACCACGCCAGACGGCTCTTGCAGGTACCAGCTTCATCAAACTGCGAACCAATTTACACCTTTGACTATGTCACAACGTACATAAGAATGCTTTCACAGTTCAGTTATGTGTAACGCCCTATTAGCAAACGTAATATATTGGAACTGTAAAGATCTCCGTCGCAAACGTTTAAGAACTAACAGAATTATTAAAAAGGAACTCAATACAAATAGCGATCCTCCATGATGATGATATGGGGTTAAGGGCGCTAAACATCAAAGTTCATCAAGCGCCCTTACAACGTCTAAAATTTAAAATTCAAAAACTAAAATACGGGAAAATCCGTATAGTCGAAAACACTAAAAAAACACGCACACAAATGCTAAAACAACCACACTATTACATGTTAAACAAAACAATAAAAGTGTAAAACCACATGTCAAGAAGTGTAGAAAGTATGGAACATGAGTGCCATATGTCCACTGGGGAGTAGAGTCCCCATTAAAACAGACAATATAAAATTACAAAGTTAAAGGACGCTCAGCGCATCAAATGCGCCGACTAAAATCACCGTCATTGATAAAACGTAAAACACATTCTACAGCACGCGCGTCGTCTGCCAAAACGTTGGCTATGCCAACAGGCAGACCCACACGAACGCACATTGGAGCTAAAACTTGACACACTGTTAAAATGTGACGCACCCTTAAGGGCGCAGCACACTGCTCACAGAGTGGTGTGGGGTCACCACTGAGCAGGTATCTGTGACTAAAAGGGCAATGTCCGATTCGTAGACGGGCTAAAGTACCTCTTCCCGACGAGAAGAACGAGAAGAGGTACCCAAGACTAACGGAAGAGGTTTAACCTCCCGCAACTTGTTCCCCCGAAGGGCCGTCCACTCATCGCGCCAACGCGAGAGGATGCAGCGACGTAAAATAACACACAAATCTGACGAGGGAACAACAGAGGTAAAAAATCTGGTTAATAAAGTCGCCGAATTGGCAGCGGCGTCGGCAGACTCGTTCCCCGCGATACCCACTTGACCTGGAATGCACACGAAGGAGACGCTGATGCCAGAAGAACCAAGCGGGTTGTGCAGGTCATGCATGCGCTGTACGAGGGGATGGTAACTGTACAGCGCGTTAATACTCTGAAGGGCACTCAGAGAGTCCATACAAACAATACACTGCCGTAAGTCGTGCCGCTGAATGTATAAAACAGATTCATATATACTAAAAAGTTCCGCGGTAAAAATCGAACATTGACCCGGTAAACGAAATGTAAAACTATGATGATAAAAAACAAAGGCACACCCTACTTCATCATCAGTCTTAGATCCATCAATAAATATAAAAGGAAAGTCCCCGATTTGCACCTGCAGTTTTAAAAAAGCTGATTTATAGACTGAAGAAGCGGTCGCATTCTTCGGCATCGACGTTAACCCAAGGTGACAGTGGGCCTCAGCGCGCAACCATGGAGGAAACCGCGTTTCCCCCTTGGAAGGATCGGCGCTGGCGTAACGTCCAAATGCCGATGAAGTTGTCGAAATCAAACCCCTGGAGGAAGCAATGCAGAGGAGCTAATTAAATATTGCCGATCAAGCGATTCCTGTAAAAGAACTCTAAGGACGGGTGGCCAGGCAAGCTTGAGAGTCGACAGGCATAGCTGCACAAAAGCATCTCACGCCTGAAGAACAGCGGAGGCTCTGCAGCTTCAGCATATAGACTAGGCACAGGGCTGGTTGGAAGGCCCCTGTAGCGACTCTTATGCCACGATTGTGAATGGAATTCAATCGACGTAACACAGATGGACGTGCCGACGAATAGACAATGCACCCGTAATCAAGCTTAGACCGGACCAAACAACGATAAAGACGAAAACGGATGGTCCGATCAGCTCCCCAGGATGTGCCACGTAAAACACGTAAAATATTAAGAGAACGGTCACACTTTGCTTTCTAAAAGGAAATGTGCGAAGACCAGCTCAGCTTTCGATCAAAGATCAACCCCAAAAATTTCACCTCGTCTGCAAACGGAAGGATCTCCGGCCCAAGATGGAGAGAGGGCGGAGGAAAAGCCTTCCGGCGTCAGAAATTTGTACAGACGGATTTCTCGGCGGAGAAATTAAAGCCGTTGGCGTTACTCCAGGCGTAGAGACGGTCGATACAGCTCTGGAGACGGCGTTCGAGGAGATAGGTCCGCCGTGAACTGCATGGCAAAATCGTCAAAAAAAAGGGACGATGAAATGCCAAGTGGAATACAATCAACAATGGGGTTGATAGCAATCGCAAAAAGTGTCACACTGAGTACAAAACCTTGCGGTACACCGTTCCCTTGAATAAAACTACGAGATAAAACCGAGCCCACACGTACACGAAAGACGCGATCCGTCATAAACTCCTTAAGAAATATGGGAAGACAACCGCGGAAATTCCATGCATGGAGTGTACGTAAAATGCCACCCCTCCAAGTGTCATAAGCTTTCTCCAGGTCAAAAAACACAGCCACTGTTTGACACTTCCACAGAAATCCATTCATAATATGCGTCGACAGACACCAGATGGTTTTCGGTAGAGCGATGGCGACGAAATACGCACTGAGCGTTCGCCAGAAGTTTCTGAGACTCAAGCCACCATGTCAACCGCCCGTTGATCATGCGCTCCATCACCTTGCAAAAGCAACTGGTGAGGGAGTTAGGACGGTAGCTGGAAGGTAGTTGGCGATCCTTCCCAGGCTTAAGTATAGGGACAATGGTGGCTTCACGCCAAACGGAAGGAAAAAGGCCGTCTTGCCAAATACGGTTATATACCTGTAAGAGAAAGACTTTACTGTCGGCAGAAAGGTTCTTTAACACCACGACATGAATGCCGTCCGGCCCAAGAGCGGAGTGCCTAGAGCAATGCAGAGCGTGCTCCAGCTCAATCATTGTAAAAAGTTCGTTGTAACGCTCCTGATTAGCAGACCGAAAATTCTAGGTCACGGAATCCAGCCGGTCTTTGAGAGTGCGAAAGCCGGCGGAATAATGGGCAGAACTGGAAACCGCCTCAAAGGCAGCACCCCGAGTGTTAGCAATGGCAGCCGGATCGTGGTGGCATTGGAAATCTGAAGGCCAGACACAGTACAATGCGACACTATACCGGAGAAGCGACGAAGTTTATCCCAAACAAACGAGGAAGGCGTGAAGCGATTAAAAGACTAGACAAAACGAGTCCAAGATGCCTTCTTGCTATCCTGAATAATGCGACGGGGCTTGGTGTGCGAATTTTTAAAAGTAACCAAATTATCAAGTGTAGGGTGTCGCCAAAACACACTAAGCGCAGTTCTGCGGGCACGAACGGCGACCCGACAGTCCTCGTTCCACCACGGAACAGGAATACGCCAAGGGTGAGAGGAAGAACGGGGAATTGTGCGTTCGGCGGCAGATAGCATCGTAGAGGTAAGGTGCTGCACCATTTGGTTACCGCCATTGAAGGGCTGGTCCTCAAAACACACGAGGTTGGAATACAATCTCCAGTTTTTCTAAATATCCATGTAGATACTCTGGAGTGCTGGACGTGGTGAGACAGAAGAGAAACGACAAGGGGATAATGATCGCTGGAGTAGGTGTCCGCGACGACGTTCCACTGCAGACGACAAGCAAGTTGGATGGAGCAAACGGCAAGGTCCAAGTGAGAGAATGTAGCAGAAGAATCGGATAGAAAAGTAGGTTCACTGTATTCAGAATGGAGAGGTTGAACTGAGAAAAAATGTTGGAAAGAAGAGTTCCCCTCGCACAAGCCCTGGCGAACCCCACAGGGGGTGATGGGCATTAAAATCTCCCAACAGGAGAAATGGTGTTGTGAAAGCGGACAATAGATCTCGAATGTCCGAGTTAGCGAGGGGAGACGATGGAGGCGAATAGACAGAGCAAACAGAAAAGAAAAAGCCGGGTAATTGAAGACGAACGGCAATAGTTGCAAGTCGGACGCAAGAGGGAGGGTTTGAAAATGAACGACGTGACGCACAAATAACATGACACCTCCATGAGCAGGAGTACCCCCATCCGGTTCAAGATCGTAGCGAACCGGGGTATACCTTCGAAATTCGAAAGGATCGTGAGGGCGAAGCTATAGTCTCCTGCAAACACACGACCATAGGTGAATGGGAACGCAATAAAAGTTGCAGTTCCGCTCTATGCGATCGTACACCACGTAAATTCCAGGTCAGGATAGACATGAATAAAAGGGATAAACTTCTTATTCAGAAGGGCGGCTCAAGGTAACCTTTTGCTTAACCTTGGGGCTCGGGCTTTTTGTATGGAGTTGGTCAGAGTCCATTGGCTCCTCGAAGGGAGGGCCCACGCGCTCAGCCCCAGAAACCGATTCAAGCCCCGAGAATCGGTTCTGGGTGGCAACGGGTGAAGGGTGGCGCTGAGCGCGGCTTGTCCCAGGAGCATCCTAGGACTGGGACTGCGACCTTCGAGGAGAAGGTGAACTTTTCTTACCGCGCGCACGCGGAGGTTCTTTAAGGAAATCCTCCCTTCGAAATTTCTGCTTTGGCGGCTTGAGACTTCAGAACCTTAGGACCAGCTTTAGAGGGCTTGATAACCGTGCTAGAGACGGACGGCCAGATGGTAGTGGCGGTCAATGCAGTCATGGTCCAGGTCTGAGTGTCGGCATCCTTTCGGGGTACTGGCGAAGCAGCAACAGAACTAAATGTACCAGATCGCAGGAGCGAAGGTTGGCACGCATGGTAACGCTTCCGGGCTTCAGCGAAGGAGAGTTTCTCCTTTACCTGGATCTCCTGGATCGCCTTCTCGTCCAGATACCGCAGACAGTCCGCAAATGACGCAGAATGAAACCCTTTGCAATTAACGCAGACGGGTCCGGATGAACAGGTACCATCGTGTGACGGTTGGCTACAGGCGGCACAGATAGTAACGGCACTCTTACAAGAGACTTGCGTATGCCCAAAACGTTGACATTAAAAACAACGCAGAGGTCTAGGAATATAGGACTTCACCGCAATACGTACTTACCCTGCTGAAATACTAGTGGGCAGATCAACGCCATCGAACGTGAGAAAAAGGGTACGAGTTGGTACCAACACTCCGTCGCGTTTAGCCTTCACTCGATGAACCGCTGTTACCTTTTGGTCGGAAAGATATTCGACCAGCTCATCATCCGACATTCCGTCGAGGCTGTGAGTGGTGATGACACCTCGACTGGAATTCAAGGTGCGGTGATTCTCAACACGGATAACATAACCGTGGAGAAGCGTGGCGCGCAATAAGGTCATACTTTGTTGTTCGGACTTCGATTGAACCAGCAATGAACCGTTTCGTAGTCGAGTGCAGGAATGAATCGGACCAGCAAATGAGTAAACGCCCTTCTGAATTATAAAAGGGTTCACCTTCTCGAAAGATTGTCTTTCCTCTGTACGGGTAATCACTAAGTAACAACCTGATGGCAGTAGTGCTACTTCTGTTCCAATGACTTTTCGGCGCTTGTTACTAATAATGGAGAATGAGGGCTCCATAGCGAAAGAAATCCTCCACCATTGCTACCGTCTCCGACCTCGGGCTCCGACTTCCCGGGCGTTACCCCGGCTTGGTTGAGTGGCCTATCTATACCAGACTCACCCCAGGGTCATAACTCCCAGAACATAAGACAGAGGGACCCGATGGCCGTCGGAAGTTTAGCAGCTCATGCAATGGACCCCCGCGGGACTGCAGTTGAACAGCGGATACGAACACAGGCCCTACATGACGACCCCGGGTGGTGGGGATGACGCCATTACCCACGCACCCAGTGTGCGGGTATCCGTCAGGCTGTGTCCACGGAGGGTTAAAATAAATAGAATAGTAAAATAAAACAAAAAGTGTGTGGGCGTTTCGCACGCAAGGTAGGCCGGCGAAGAAGGAAAAAGATGTGTGAATGAATGGACGTGCGGCGAAATGTGCGTAAACAGAAGAGAAGAAAGAAACGATGGCGAGGGGCGCCATGGAATGAAATGCACAGAACGCACGAGAGCCTACCTTGTGTCCCCCGGTTACGAGAACGAACCCACCTCGACCGGATGGGGATGAAGGGATGAATATGGCGATGGTTGGCTCGGGCACCCCGGGTACGCCAAACCCGTATTCACATAAGGTGAGCCCCTGGGGGGGCGCTCCTCAATGAAACACATTTAGGACCCATAGACCGTTTCTGTTAAAGGTTACCCCATATATAGCAACGATAGAAACAAGAGGCGGAGGAAAAGCCGTAGTCATACAAAAATCAATTCAACACCACCAGGCCTTTGTACTACAATTAATACGAACGGAAACAACCGAAGTTAGTGTGAAATTGCATAATGCGGACGTAAGATTCGTGGCTGCATACAACCCCCCTGGGGACGTAGACACGGACAACAGTAACTAACTACTACAAGTGTCAGAAAAGGTGGTAGTGGAAGGAGACCTTAATGCAAAGCACTTTCTTTGGAATTGCGAAACGGCGAACACCGCAGCTAATAAACTCCACGCGTAAATTAACACTACAAATATTCTTATAAATGGACCGAAAATACCAACATTCATAGCGAGAATAGAAAACGCCAAAGGCCAGATATACTAGATACTGCGCTACTAGATATTGCTCTATAACAAAAACACGCAAGTGATCAACGACCTAAGCTCAGATAACATCCCAGTGTTACTGGAATTTGAAGTCCCTATCACATTCAAACGCGAGGCTGCTCGATCCAATTATAGACAAACCGACTGGACAGCTTTTGAAACTACAATAGAGGCGGCAGTTAGGGATTTCGCAATAGAAACACACGATACGCAGGACGAGGCCATAAGCAACATAGTAGAAGCTATTAACAAGCAACAGAACAGTACGTTCTCAACATCCACAAGATTCCCTCGCGACACGAAATTAATTCAAGAAAGAAATCGCGCCAGAAGAAAGTGGCAAAAAGCCCGAAATTTAATACACCACCACGAATACACGGAACTAAGTAACCAAGCTAGCAAATTCATTCGGGAATTCACTAGAAATCAATGGAACGATATATTAGATAATATCAACCCACAAAACCACATCATCTGGAATATTGAGAAGAAAAAAACCTTACGCGAACGTACACACAGGTTCCTCCCCTCCACATCAACGACATAGCCGAAACTACCCGTGATGTCCTTGAAGAAGCCTTTAAACCGAATGCCTTTCCATCAGACCATGCTATTGTGATGGAAACGGAAAAACAGACAACATAGGAAGGCTGTAGGCACAACAAAACGCGCAGAAAAAAGTAGGCGCAATTAAGTAGATCATCAAGCATTTATCCACTATAAAGACCCCGGGGTCTATATATATGGTACACACCATTAAAAAAGGCAGATTGCCTCCGCAGTGGAAACAAGCCAAAATAATCCGCTTTCCCAAACCGCGGAAAAGCTAATCGCAACCAGAAACAATAGGCCAACTAGCCTACTCAACACTAAGAGTAAAGTACTTGGGAAAGTTAAACTATAACTCAAATTATAACTCAAACACACACATAATCAGAAACATCCTCATTAGCAAACACTTTCGATTCAGAGCAGACCACTTGACAACATTACAACTCCTTCGAATCACGGAATTCGTAACTAAAGGGTTCAACACAAAATGATCAACAGGCGCCATTTTCTTAGATATAGAACGGACCTTTCATCGGGTATCTGTTCTACTCAGAAAGCTCATGCCGTTAGGATTCGCGGACTTATTGACAGTCATTATAAAAGGCTACCTAGCGAAACACATCGCTCCGCACAACGGTAGACAATGAAATCTCGTCACAATGACAAAATCAGAGCAGGGATCCCACAAAGTAGTGTATTAGTCACCATTCTCTTTAATATTTATATAAATCACATACCAAAAACCACAAGAATAGACAGGTACTTATATGCCGACGATACAGCATTATTCACACAATCGACCATGACAAGAATCATTCATACCAGGCTACAAAACGCTCTAATTGAGCTAGAACCATGACTCACGAAATGGCGAATAAAAGTAAACACCAGGAAACCCCCAAGCAATAGTGTTTACCAAGCGACTTAATCACGGCCACAATAAGCATGGCCTTCAGCCACTAACCTTTAGATAAGAGCCGACAGAATGGAAAGCCAAGTCACCTATCTAAGAGTAACAATGGACCAAGGCCTTACATGGAAACCGTACGTCAACATAGTACGAGTCAAAGCGAATGCACAGTTAAACAGACTTTACACAAACATTAATACCAACAGCACTCTAAAATTAGAGATGGGAGCACACTCTACAAAACCCTGATCACACCCACCCTAACATACGCTAAACCCGTATGGGAACATGCAATTTAAACACACATAAGGAGGTTCCAAACAACGCAAAATGCAATGCTCCCAATACTCCGCATTGTTGCTAGACTACCGGAAGAAGCCCTGCCGTTCCACTTAAAGAACTGGAAATTCATCAAAAGGTCCTGGCTTTAACTTGCAACGAGAAAATTAATGAAAATCACAATGAACTAATACAAGCACTATTATATAACTCACTATAAGCACTCAAGGCCACTGTCTCTATTCCAGAGAATCATAGGTCTCGGGGAACCGGCAATCAACATGCAGCAATACCTAGACGAATTAGTTATCTACCTCGATGTTGCACCCAACGGATATGTGAATAGCACGCACGCACGCACGCGCGCGCGCGCGCACACACACTTCATTAACTATAGCAGCCCTCAAGTCCTTGTGCTTACTTACAAGTTAAGGGAGCCCCGAGAGAACGAGGGCCCCACGCAAGTGCCACTGGCTTGCATCTGCACCTTCAGGCAGGCAGCCCGCTGGGTGTGCACTCTATGGAACCCAGCTCTGAAAAGGCCAAGAATGGATACACACAATGACGATCCCAAACAGCGGGAAAAATAAATTGCTCTTCTACTAACACTAACAAAATACCACTCAAATACAAACTGTAATCACAACACGTCACAAGGCGGAGCATAATATTACAACACTACCATTACACAACAAAGTGCCGTATGCTAAAGGCTAACCAATATATGTATAAGTCTCATATAGACTTTAAGTATATACGCGTCAATAATTCCTTGCTTCTTAATTACCATTAAATCATCATGTTATGTGTGTATATAGACGTGTGTGTGTGATTATGTTTATACACGCCTAGTTTTAGTTTGTTACAGAGACGCAACCGCTGGTCCAAGCTAGGTATTGACTCGCATACAAGTGCAACACTTGTAATGCACGACAGATTTCACTAGACGACGCAGCGCTCCGGCGTGGACAGAACCTACAAGTAATCCACCTAACTAATTAACAAGAATACTCTTAGAATATCCTGACACAACACAAGAAATTTCATTAATCCTCTCTTGGACTCCGCTACGGGGCAGGTTGGGCCGCGGTCAAGCTTATTTTCCAGTTCCCTATACTTACTCCACTTCTTACCGCACTGCGAGCCAGTTATCACTCCCTCCATGGAATAAGGTGCGGTTGCTTAAGGCGGTAACGCAGCAAACCTTCTCTATCCCACTACGGTGGAGACGTTTTTAGTGTATACAGCACTTGCTGTCGAGCCCCACACTCTCAATCTCCTACAATCAAGGGAAAAAAGAAGTCTTCTCCACACCGGGTCGAAAATAGCCGCGGAATTTTAAATTAAGAGCTTCGCTGGAAAATAACTAGAAGGAAGCATCAACGCCCAGCCGCAGCAACCCTACCCCTGCCCCGGCATTCGCCGAGGGACGAGGAACAAGCCGTCACTAACCGAGGCCAATTTCGCCTCGGTCTGTGCTTCGCCCTCAGCCACCGCCGCTCCGCCTCCAGCCAACGACGCTTCGCCGCCACACCAGCCGGCTGATTCCGCAATGCCAGTGGCCCTGCACCAGCCGCCACCTCATCACAGCCACTTTAGCGTCGTGATAACTGGAATGCCGGGAACTGCCGGCACATTTCGTGTTGGCTGCAGCGCAGCAATAGTGGCCCTCTGCATTGAGGGCCGGTAGGATCATCAATGCTCGGGGCCCATCACCGCTGGTACGAGTGGAGCAGGCCACCTCGCCGACCTGGAGGCTGCCTTGGCGGCAAGTCTACCCTTATTAGGGAGGCAGTTACACGTCGAGGCCAGCCGACAGGAAAGGTTAGCTTCTTGTCACCGTTGTTGACCCTACGGGCAAAATGACACTGCTTGCGCAGGCAGCTACTGTGGAGCTAAATGCAGCGTGCCAGCAACACGATCTCCTCCTTCGCCGCCGCCGCCGCTACTGCGCTACATGTGGAGGAACGTCCCAATATACTGGCCAGGCGCTCTGACCCTGCATCCTCGCAAGAAGTCGCGCCGAAGCGCCAGCTCCAACGACCGCCACGCCGATTCACGGGACGCTTCACCAGCGCCCTCGACCGGAGGAGCGACCCGGGATGCCATTCAGGACCTCCATACGGAGTTACTAACTTGGGTGCCCGGCTAGCTGTTTTGGAAGAGACCATAATTGACCTCATCAACGTGAAGCTCCAGGGCCTGCAGGAAACCATCTCCGCAGCAACCATTCAAAACAGAGCCTTCGCCGCCGACCTGACAGCAAGGTTCGACAGCATCACCTCTCGTCTGCAGTACATGGAGTGAACTTTGACTTAAAAACCACCACACATCAGTCAACGTCACTACTAGAGATCTCAGATGACCATAAGCGCTTCCTTGCGAAGTGCCAAGCCATGGTCAAAGAGGGAGAAACGACGACGGCAGCAGCAGCCTCAGTAACTAAATCCTTATCCTAAAATCAGTATCACCTTGAAATCCTTCCTTATTTGTACCTCCTAACCTCTAGGCTGCAGTCAGGGCAATTTGTCATAGCTGTACTCTAGGATCACACATTACGCCACTTCCACTCATTGGGCGGCAGCTTAGTATCTTTCGTCGACTAACCCAGGTGCTATGCAGGACCGCACATTTCCTACGAACTTCCTTCCAAATCCAACGTCCTAACCGGTGGAGGAGATTTTAGTGGCTATAGACCAGGGGCTATACCTAAGCCTGGGGAGTCCCACACTTCCTGCCCGACTTTCTCCTCCACTCGCAAAAGTGCCTTCTCCAAACGAAACCACCTAAGTCATACTGATAGGCTAAATATTCAAGGATACTTAACACACCGTAAGGATAGGGATAGACGGAGAGGAGGCACAATTCCCTTCATTAAATGAGATGTAGTCCACAACTTAGCCCACATTCCCCAATTAAACAGAATCGATGCCATAGCAGTCTATATAACCGTAAATCAAGATCGCTTTCTGATCGTAACGGCTACAACCCCCCAGGTCCCAAAGATACTACAGACCTGGTAACAATCTTACAATTAAAAACCACCTAATTTTGGCGGGCGATCTTAATACAAAACACCAAATTTGGAATTGCAATAACATGAATGAAGTGACCAGCGTCGTCCTGAGACATGAAAACAACTCGGACTACGTAACAAACACCTAAATGACCCCAGCCTTGTCCCCTTCGCACGAAGTCAAAGAACCAAAATCCTGCACATTGCAATAAAGAGGCACATAGCACAAGGAATACATCTCTGCATTAGACACAAAACCACGAATTACCTTGCTGATTACCTTAAAGGGACCCCTAGAAAAAGTACAGGTTCCCAGACAGAACCTCAAGAAAGCTAACTGGGACTTATTCTAACGCACATAGATGGAATACCTCCCGTCGGCGGACATAGCCACACAGACTCAGCTAAATGAAGCGGTGGCACAGCTGGAACAAGCAATTAAATTTGGCTTTAACACAACCGTACCAATTCATCGCCCGAAAGATCCCCAATAACTGATAATAACCGATCGCTCACTTACAGACACTGAACATTCCAGTATAGAGAACTTAACCAGGCTGATGGAAGTGTAACTGCCTCAAACAACACGAGCTGTCCGTTCACCTACACACCACATAATAGCTCAACACACACATGATCTAGCCACACCCAGGGAAACCAAATAACCACGCCTGAGCAAATTCAACCATTTCCCAAAGCCACTATAAAAAGGAAAGCAATCCAGAGCGTACGAGAACAATAAATGTCACTGCTGAGAAGGAAGAATTCCGAAAACAGAAAGAAAAGAAAAACTCCAAGCCTAAGGATAAATCTTTGCCAAAGCAAAAAAATGCGGTAAACGTAAGAAATAAAAATAAATTCTATGGACGCTGTTTAACTACTATGGTTCTTAGAGTTCCATTCTATATTGGGCGTGAAAGACCGGCAATTTTGCTCAGAGGCCTCTTTATCAAGCTTGAGGTTCTTTTACGTGCCGTAAATCTACGACACGGGACCAACGGCTTTACTTCCCTTCCGAAGGAAGACATGCTAAGGGTTTTTACGCCCGAAAAAATCCATCGCCCTCCGCCGGGTTTGTAACCGCGACCTTGGGAACTAGAGGCTAGCACGGTACCACTAGTCCACGGAGGACGACGGTAAACGTACAGGCTGTTAAGGAATTACTCTTCGACAGTGAATCTGATTCTGAACACACAGCCCTGTAGAAGGCCGAAAAGGTGGCGAGAATGATGCTACATTAATCGAGCTTCTAACGGGAGAAAGGTGCGAGTCATAAAACAAGCTGTGACTGCCTCTTTGGTCTGGTGGTTAAGATAGTAGCCCCCAAATTCAGAGGACCCGAGTTCAATTCCTGGCTGAAGGTGGTAATTTTTCTTTAGCCAGAATTATTCCCAATCCTCCCTAGTCTGGAAGTATGAAATAGAGTATGGATGGGTGTGCATGTGAATTTAAAGGACAACCCAAAACAAAACGCAACGATTAAGAGAGTAATCATTGCTACTGAGTAGTTGCTTCAAAGGGAAAGCCGCCGATATGACCTAAAGGTGTTAAAGGCGGCATATAAATGGAACAAAAAACACCAACTGCTGCTCGATATAGCAACATTTTCACAATGAAAAAATATGGATTGGTGAAATCACAAAGGAAAACGAAGCGGCTGAACATTTAGTTGGAAGAATGTCACAAGACGTATGTGAATTTCATATTAAGTTTTACAAGCACATTGGGGCAAGCAATATATTTGTATTGTGAAACTGAAGCTCTCTTTAATGAAAAACTTCCAAAATCTTGTTTAATGAACTGATACTGCTCGAGTAAAAGGACAATTATGGTTTGAAGTAGACTTTTCTACCCACTATGTGAAATAAAGTATTATAATTTACAATTATAGTAATTCAAATGTATTTAACTGTATGATTTAATAAGGCAATGTAACATATTTATAAGCTGTTGTGTATAATACAGTATTATCTACTGATCCAAGGTACAAGAGGATATGATCCAAGAAGGTAAAGTCATCGCAGTCTAAGGATCCCCAAGCGGCGGCCTTTGTACAGTAGCCAAACACTTGTTCCCTACCCTCCCTAACCGCAACCCCATAAACATCTTAGTGACATCCATGTGCAAGTGCGCGTTGTTGCCACAGTTAAAAATAGTATTTAAAAGCAAAACATTGCAGCTGATTTCCACATGTACAGAATACAATCATATAGTTTGTCTGCTTGCTTTACACACAAATGCAGTAAATAACTATGCATCGCATAATAATTACATTTATGTTACACACGCTTTAAAATATAACTGAGGATGATCTGAACTCATATACTACGCTACTAGAATGGAAATGCATGTTAACATATCCGAGAGAAACTTATAAACATGTCCGGAATAAACTACACATTGTTGGACTATCATTAAATAATTAAAATACAAAAATATAAATTTATTTTGAAAAGAACTATTACTCCCAAATCAAAGCATCATTTTTATTATGCTATTTAACCTAACAGTTAATGTTAATAAATAAGGGTTGCATGTTTGCAGGTTTGCTTACTGTAATTATTACTGTGCCATTACATAGCTCCTATGGTGAAAGTATTCTTTATTTTGTTTGTCCTACAACCACAAAACTGGAAAAACCAAGTTCCAGAAGATGTAAACAAAAACAGTAAATATGTAAAATTAAAAGAAGAAGCAGGTGAAAAAAGTAAAGCGCACGCAAGTCTTTGTATCACTCTTGGGAGATAGGTGTCTTATTTGTAGTTTTGATAAAATAATAAATTTGCTTCACAACAATGTTTTATTAATATAAAGCTAATATAAGAAGAAATTGTGTATTGTTTAAGATGTCAGATTTATAAGCATGGCAGCTTCTGTTTACTTAATGAATAGCTTTATTATAAAATGCAGGATAAGTAAAAATACGGAAGGCAAAAGAAAGGAAATAAAAGAGAATTCTTATGTGTTATATTCACATGATTATCTCTACTCACTCTTCTACAAACTACTTTTACAAAAGCTTATGCTTCTATCTACTTCTTCTTAAACGAGATAAAATTTCATTGCAAATTTCGTTGTGAATATAAGGATACATAACCTAAAGCGATAGTCAGATTTTTAAAAACCAGATGAGTATATGATGACTTTGAAATTCCATGTTCTTAGCATGACTACGAGGAAAATACAAATAGGGACTTCCAACTTGTATTTCAAAATTCAAAACAATAACAAAGGACTTTTCGGAAATTATCAGCATAATTTTACCTAAAATGTGTCCTTTACTGAGATTGCATTTTACGCAAGTAATATTTTGTCTACCTCTTACGGTTTACCAGTTATACAAAAAGTTGAGAACGAGGAAGAATTTACAAGTTATTCCCATAACATAAAATTCAAAATATAAATTTCATTTTTCATGCAAATATCTTACACATACAGTATTTTACTAAACATCGTTATAGCTGTTTTTGAGCAATTCAAAACAATAACAAACATTTTTCCACGTAGAGAGTTCTTTTCTATATGTTCGTGAACATTACACACAACAATCTGGCTTTGCTTATTTAAAGTTTTGCAGACCTTTTCTTCGTGGTATTGGCACTACTGGTACTCGGCAGAGGGTCATTTGCTGGTGCGGCCGGAGGGGCAGCAGCTTGGTTCGTTTCCCAAGGCCTCCACACCTTAGTTAAACTATTAAACGCTAATAACTATTAAAAACTGCTAATCTTACAAAACTGCACTAAGTAAAACACTATATAACTTCTCTGAAGAAGTAAGATATAAGCTTAACTAAAAGACGGAACAAAAGAACGTGCGAGCAGTCACAGCTGCTAAAACGTAAGAAACCGAAGAAACAACAGAAATGACATTGCAACAACGCTTTGCTTTGGTGGAGCTACAGAAAGGACCACGTGTTGTAGTTAGGGATGGGAAGACCCTACTAATCGTTTTCTGATGGGTTTGTGGTCAGTCTTGAAAGCTTTCCGTTCGCTTTGTAGCCGACTGGGGAAACGTTGCCTGCGACCACTTTACACGATGGTCTTGTATCTCGTATAATGTGTCAAGTGCTTTTAAAAAGTGGAATACACTAACTAGAAAAAGTATATTAAGGTTCAAATATATGTAATATTATAGTCAATTATGATTTTGATACGAGATATGCTTCTAGAAATAGACCAGGCAAAGGGTAAAGAGTAGGAGTAACAGATTCTTTGAAAACTGAATCAAGGTGCACGCAATAAGCGAATAAAGAATAAACGTGATGAACGGTATGAGTGAGTTTTACCAGAATGACTGTTACACTTCTGTTTCCGATTAAGTAGGGATCACATTACACATGTCCATTTTGTTGTTTTCCTTTAACCTCCTCTACGTATATGTTTGTAGGATACAAGGAAATTTAATGCGACATTTGTTTCAAAATCTCCAAAATGGAAATATGTGATAAGGTGGTGAAACGCCTCAATGTGGATAAACATTTATTCAATTAGCTATCACTTTATATACGGGAAAATTCGGTAATATTCATCAAAGTAACATTTCAATTGGTTAATTGCAGATCTCTCCAGTTTTGATTTTAGTCATCAGTTTCTGTCCTACCTATTAGCAAGGCGGTTCCACAGAAGAAAACTGCACCTTACTTTTAGCAACTGCCAGTACCACCTCTATCGTGCAATGCTTAACTTGTCTACTAAACAATCTGAAGAAGTGAGATCAAGTCTCGCTAGGGGAGAGTTCCTCCCTTCATTTTCCTGAAAATTAAAATGTTAGGCTCTCTCTGTTCTCTGCAGCCCAGGCTTATACGGGCACGCATTTACCATTCTCTTTATGGGTTCTACGCAACTGGGACATTAAAAGTTAAAATTGTATTGCAAAAATAGAAACGAAAAAGAAATAAAGTCACCGCCATTCCGATCGTGGTCCGGCAAGAAAATTTTTGCTTACTGCTATATCACATGAAATGGTATTATCAATAACTAAGTGTCAAACTGTGAAAGACAGTCACCCAAATATACAGTAAATCCAATCTGTGGATTACGTGTAACCAGAGCCAATTATCTGCATTTTGTTACCTAAGTCTGCATTTGTCATAATTGTGATGACGTGTTAGCTTGTTGCTTTTGCGATGGGAGAAGTGGGTTCGCTTCCCTGCGGCAACATGGAATACATGAAGGATTGCCACGGGATACGCTGAAATTTGCAAATATCCTAGGAAGTATTTGGGGGACTCCTTCATCCCAGGGTAGCGAGCGCCAAATAAAGGAGGTGGGAAACAAATGCATACCCTATTCCAATTCTGCCCTTAACTCATCAAGTGCTTTATGGGTGTTGGAATGCAGAATGGTAAATGGATCCATTTTAGATAACGAAAGCTGGTCAGGAAATTCCTACGTTACGAGATAATGCACAAAACTATTGTTTCTGCGTTGTAAGTTCCGCCATACACAAGACGGTTTGAGAAAGCTAACTCCACCGATTCAAGAGGTGGCATGATGTGTACTAGAACGTGGTTGGTCTTGATGTACAAGTGTTTAGACTGCAGGTTTTGTTTACATATTGCAGGTTTTACTTGGTCAGTCTACTTATCCGAGATGGAGAGATAAACGGTTGCGGAACTGGCATATATGGTGCTTGTTTACGGACAAGCAAATGGCAACGGTCGGGAAGCATATCGATTGTATCAGGTTATGTATCCGCAAAGGGAACATCCAGCTCACACCATATTTCCAAGACTGTTCCAACGATTGCGGGAAACAAGACAACTGACAGCTCCATGAACAATGAGCAAGACAAACAGTACGAACACCCAACGTGGAGCAGTTGTGCTGGATCATGTGGCTGAGGAACGTACACGTATTCGAGCACTCGCAAATGAAATGGGTTGAGTGTCACGGGTCCGATTTTTGCTTGGCAAATACTACAGGAAGAGCAGTTGCACCACTATTATCAATAGAAAGTTGATGCTTTGTGCCCTATAGACCTCGAACCGCATGTTTTATTCCGCCAATGGTTATTGCAAAGCAGTCTGGTTGAGCCTCACTTTCCGACGAATGTGTTTTTCACCAATAGGGGGATGGAGTACTGAATAGACGGAATAGTCGCGTGTGGGTCAATGAGAATCCTTACGCTACAGTTGTGAAAGACCACCAACACAGATTTGCAGAGAACGTATGGCTAAGCATACTTAACGATTACATAAAAGGTTCATATCTTCTTCCAACTCGCTTAACTGGCCACTGTGTTTCTGGCAGACATACTCCCGAGTTTTAGAGCATATTGCACTTGTCCGTCAATACAGGTGGTTCCAACATGATGGGGCTCCTTCTCTCTTCGAACATGGTGCACGTGAGCATCTTAATCTGATTTTCCCAGAAAAAAAGGATAGGAAGAGGTCCTGTTTCCTGGTCAGCTCCTTCGTCATCTGTCCCCACTTGATTTTTGCTTGTGGGGGCGTGTGAAATCTCTGGCCTACGAGAAACCTGTAGCGACTGCCACGGATGTCGTTGCAAGAATACAAGCTGCCTGTGTTATTGTTCGCATGACTCCAGGGGTCTTCGATTGGATACGACAGAACCTTTTGCGACGTTGTCAGGCCTAGTTCGCGATGAGGGACGTCATTTCAGCATCTCTTACAAAACATACTGATTTACCAACACTATGCTGCATTATTTTAATCCACGTTAATAAATAACCCTAAAATTGGTTTGGTATATTAACTTGCAACGGGGAAGTTTCCGGACGAGGGGTTCCTGTCTCAAATTGATCCATCCACCATTCTATATCATCCCTGAAAGTTTGTAACAAGGCCACAGAAACACTCCGTATACGTCATAGTTTTCAAACAAGTATCATTTTAGCCGGAATTAAAACCAACAAGAATATTTTACAATGCAAAAGAAACACCGGAAAAACCAGATACAGAATAATGGGACTTACCCAATATTATGAAAAAGCAATTCAGACTCCACAGCAATGTAAACCCTCTTTCTTCGAGGCTTACTCCGCGTCCATTTTACCCTGACTGGTAAAAGCTATTCGCGCCATTAAGTGCGTGTTTCCTAACATGTGAAGACCGTGGGATCAACAGACGACACAGTAGTGGCTGAATTGTAACAGCTTGCACTCATATAAATGAAGCTTTGGAAGAAAGCAATTGTAAAGTATTATTAAATAATATTTAACTTACACCTACAAAGTCACGCTAATGGAAGAATTATTCCTTCCATGTCGGAATCTGATTCCGTGATGTCAGGTTCACTATCGAAAAAAACTTTTGTTTAGGGTTAATGACAATGTTTTCAACGACTTTGTCGATGATGCCATTCAGCTTTCACGATTTATCTTCCTCCTTGAGTACATGTTTAACTCCTCCCTTCCAGTTGCAGTCGGTGATCTGCAACAATGCTGCGTTAAGGGGAGATGCAGGTCAGAAGTCATAACGTATTTCAAAAATTGCCATTAGCTCATTATGAAACGTATTTTTTTTTAAATTTTGCACACGTGTTGCCTATAAAATGCAGTATGCAAAAAAAATAATGCCGAATGTACAGTTTGGGCAATACACCAAAACTAAAAAAAAATATGAAAGAATGATTAGAAATTGTGTTCCTTTTATCTCTGAAATTTGTGAAGCAACTCATTTTAATTTTTTTACTGAATTGCTGTTACCTGTTGGTAACTTTTGACCTCTAAAGCTTTTTGTGCGAGATAAATACTTAAAATAAAAATTACATTTCTTTTTGTTCACGTTTTGGCATAATCGCAGTGTGTAGTGCTGGCATAATATTCCAATTAACTTCTCTTTAAGAGGACAAGCTTCAATATTAAGTTATAAAGACTTCATAAAAGTTTCATTGCTATATTGCTGAAGCTTGCTGACAAAAAGGGACATATGAAAACTATAAGTTGCGGAAATGAGCAATTAAAGTTTTTTTCAAGTATATGAACAAAAAATAAGAAGTTAGCAATGCTCAGTGACTACCATACGCATATTCATCATCCTCTTGATTCTTTCTTTTGACCATCCTCTTCTGCCTTGCTTCCTGGTGCAGTTTCAGGAGATTTGACTCTGCTTTCGCTATCCGCTTCCGATCCATGTAGGCAAATATTTTAACCGTGTGCACTCAAAGTTCCACTCCAGCTATGCTTAAAACCTTAATTCTGTCATTATTTCCTTCGTTATAATACAGCGCAGCATCATACACAGCAATATTCAGCACATTTAGACCACAAGACATGGTTTTAGGACACCTAATCCAAACTAACTGTATATAAATAAATATAAATAATAATCAATAATGCACTTACACCATCCTTCTTTTGGGCACAACTGGTGCATAGGTTTCTGTTCAGTTGACGTTTGTGAAAGTAAATGACCCAAATTTGTTTCCTCATACTCCCTACACTGGAGTTATTTTCTCATACCTTTCACATAGTAAACCTGCAGAAAATCTATTTCCCTTGCAGTCAGTCTTTCTCTACCTCCTAAACTTTCTCCACCCTCCAAGAGAGCACCCTGCTTCCTCTTAGCAGTCGACGAAGTCTTCCACCAAACTTTTCTCTGAATGTGTCCAATACACTCCAGTTTTTCAACTGGATAGCCATAAGGATTTGCATCCACATGTTTGCAGGATGAAGATATTCTTATCCCCAAGATATTTTATGTACCTTACTCCACATTGACTTTGGGATCTGCAAAACATATCGACAACTGCTGATTCCATGCCACCACTTGAACCATCATAGTTTTTACTGCAAATTAATTTATGCTTCTTCAGCCCATTCCTTCTCTGCTGCTGGATCTGCCATGGATTTGCTCACTGTACATCCATAGCAATACCTGGATTTAATGGCAATGTCCAATATTTTGCCAGTGTCAACACTTATTATTGAAGCTACCCCAAACAGGGATATATGGCCTGTCTTCATCCAGGTGCCATCAACTGAAACACACAAATCTGTGGACTTTTCACTTCATTCTTCTTTCTCTTCTCTTTCCTTTACTAGTTCATTTACTGTATCTTTCATACTTTCCTTTACAGCAGCACATGTTATATTGGAAATGTATTCGTTTACAGCATCAAATCTTAGAATAGGTGGAGACATGTTCATCATTCTACAGAAGATATTTGCGTCTTATCTCCCCTTTCACAAGCACCTCATTCCATATGCTAAGCTAAAACTACTTTTATAAAAATCTTCTGGCCGTTTCTTGGATGAAGAGAATGAAAATTCAAAACTGCAGCTCTCACACACAAATATGAACCCAGAAGCAACACAAACTCTAGATGTTTCCATCACTTTTACACACTTTAGTATTTTTTGCAACTTGAGCAGGCACATGATATGTTTATTATATTACATAATAAGTTTAGATGTATAAGTTTTAGTCCTGACATTGATAAATCTTCATTGGATACACTGTTATCCAAACTTGCAGATCAGAATCAATTTTAGAAAATGAACATAATAGGTTATGTTGTGTTAGCTTGTCTGCTACTGGTTATTTCTATTTTTAAAACGGTTCCCTGAAGTTTTATCTTTTTATACACACTATTTGATCTTGGCATTATTACGATCACAACTATTGTGAAATACACTATGTAAGCCGGTGAAAACAATTGTTTTAAAAAAAAATCACCACTTCAATTCCAACCTCAACAAAAAGATGTGCTCTCCAGATTGCGCACCCATGTAGGCCTCCTGGTGGAAGATGTGTGTACTATGTAACAGAGAAAATAATCTTGGAGTAGAACTGCCCAGAGATATCCATTGTACGAAAATAGTTATGCAACCAGCAGCGTTCATTTTGACTAAAATGGAGGCGTGGCAGTATCAGCGCACTAGTATGCGTTTTCTTCTTCTTTTTAAATGCATTAAGAGTTGGAATATCATGTTAAAAACAACAAATTCAAAACAAATCTAAAATGTTGACCGTACCACTTATATCCTAAGGGGGAGATGTAACCTCCTGCAGTTTGAATGTGTTATTTCTCACCATGAAGACTTTAATCTGAGTCCATATCAACTTAAATGGGCTGAAAAGCCAGTGATAAGGGTAAGCCTAAGAACGACATGGCCGCCTGCTTTTGCTGCTTCGACAATAATTTCTTATAACAGTCACTGGCGCATTTTTGTGCTATTTGCAGCAGTTCCACTTTCACAAGGGATTCATCTAGTTTTTATTTGCTTATTTATTTTATGTCTTTTTTTAACATCCTGTATCTTCCAATGTTTGTTGGGTTTCCTCTCCGCACGCGCAGTGTTATGCAGCATTGTCCATCACAATCACAATATATGGTTCCAGTTTCGGCAAAATACTTTCAAACCACTGCTACTCAAACAGGAAACCGCCTTCTATAAAACCGGTATCACTTCCTATGCGTGTAACGTTTTCCTTTGCCACTTGCATTTTTAATCCAGCAAACAGGCCCTGTAAAACCGCTTGTCTTTTACTGCTCACTGTTGTATTATGCCTAAACGTCCGCGTTATATGTCCCTCATTTCCACAGGTCTCAAGACAGTAGATCCTTTGGTTCGTCGACCTGTGCTGTGTAGGTGTTCTCAGGTAAATCTACGCCATAATGCTATATCCTCTGTTGACTCACATTACATTTCTATAACCCCTTTTTTTTCCAGCAACCTATACAAAGTATATCTGTTGAAATTAGGTACATCTCAACAGTCAATGCCTCCAGATAACTATTTGAAAGAAGTAACACGAGAAATCATAACAAATGTTAGTATATTCAAATATTAATGGATGACTGTTTTGAGTAATTTCATGCGAGTGCTTGCATTTTCCTGCGATTCTTTTAACACCTATATGAAGACAAGGTACTGCTTTAAACACAGTTCCAATATGCTGTTATTCGTCCAACCACCACTAAGAGAAGACCAGTTACACGTGTTTTTGACATAGGCAATAAAGTAAGGGTAAACTGGGTATAGTTACAACATATTTGTTAAATGCCTGAACGGTTTTGCCGAAATGAACCCTACGTAATTATCTGCGTCCTCTGCCTTAAAATTTAGAAAAAAAATCAAACTGAAATACAAAGATTACTTCAAAGACCAATGTTAGATATGTCGGAAATGTTTTGGGTGAAACACGCTGCAAAATAAGACACGTATTTCTGTGTAATATACCAAAGATCCGGGCTCGTCAGAAATTAGTTCTTACACTTAATCTCATGCAAGTGGCAAAATAACGATATTTCATAACACAGTATAGAAGTGTATTCAAAAGGAGATGTCATTTCCATTTGTTTCCAAAAGTCCAGATATAACGAGAATGAATACTGGTATTAATAATGAATTGAGACAGCTCATGATCATTCATAGGCCATAAGTTGCTTCTGATCTGTACGCTTGCAATTTTTATTTTCTGTAGAGCAAGTGTCCTTAGTAAAATTAACATTATTTTCAAAGCACTTTCTCATAACGTTGCCAGCCTCCAACACCGAAAGAATGAAGTCTCCTTGTGTGATATGAGTTAAAGAGACTTAAACCACGAAGTTGGAGAAAAGAACATAGGCGATGGTGTGAATGCAATTATGCGGCACCGTTGTTCTCTGTTTCCAATCTATACGACGGCGCCGTTCTCAGACATGCACATTCACCTCGTTACGATACAAACATACATTTTCAGCATCAAATCGCAAACATTATTACAACACGAGTAGTCATTTACACAAACATCAGTGACTGCTAATCAAATTATATGAATTCCTGGGGATCACCACGCTGCATTGCTACCCGTAATACCGCACAATACCTTTGTTGAATGAATTTTGGTGTAGATTAGAATGCACTGCAAACTGAGCCATGATAATAACAGATACGGCACAAAAGTGGCAAAAAAA
This sequence comes from Deroplatys truncata, assembly GCA_030765065.1. NCBI lineage: Eukaryota > Metazoa > Arthropoda > Insecta > Mantodea > Mantidae > Deroplatys > Deroplatys truncata. The sequence continues at coordinate 400,315,401 of CM060990.1, read as the reverse complement.
ATATAATTACTCGTGATTTAACAGTGGATGTTCATTAGAACAGGATCGTTCACTTTCAAGCAACTTGCATGAGTGGTGAACGAAAGAAAAGAAACACAGGACACAAATAATTATTGTCTCTGTAATTCAGCAAAGGAGGTTCACCATATATAAAACATAAAATTAGGTTTATTTATGAAGGCCCTTTAACTGTTGTGGTCCTTAGCGTCCCATTCTATATTGGGCGTGAAAGACCGGAAATGTTGCTTAGAGGCCTCTATCAGGCTTGCATTTCTTTTACTTGCCACAAATCTACAACACGGGACCACCGGCTTTACTTTCCTTCCGAAGGAAGCCATGCTAAGGATTTTTACGCCCGAAAACATCCATTGCCCTCCGCCAGGTTTGAACTCGCTACCTCGGGAACTAGAAGCTAGCATGGTAACCACTACACCACGGAGGACGACATATGTCAACGATGATCGCTTATGAGAAACACAGATCACTCATTCTCGGATAGTTTAAACGTGTAGTGCAAAACGGAGGAAATTATCAGTTCTTAACGATGAACTCGAATAAACTAAGCTCGGATGCGTTATACATACATGGTGGTCCCGATTCCCTATCCACTTTTTGAAGTTATATGCGGTAGTTGCGCACGGCGCGCCGGTAATTTTGGTTGTATGCTGCAGGGATTTAAGGTGCGGTACAAATTTTACGAGTTATGGCTCTGCACACACACATATACACAGATGAATGTAGATGCGGTATGTAGATCAAGGCGGTTACCACACTGTGGTAATCTTCAAATGTTCGATTTGACAGACGGGAGGTATTATCACTATTATGATTAATATACTGCAATTTATTACGAATATTACATCACTATTCATATTATAAACATTATTAGGCTATACGGAGTGTCTATACAATTAATAGTACACAAACAGTATTAGGGTTAGATCGAAGGACATTCAAAGCTACAAAATACACTTGCCTCCTACGCAGTGACAGTGCTAGCAGTACCAAAACGCCTTTAAATAAAATAACTGAAACAGAAGGAAGTAATTCCACGTGATATAATGATAAAATAATAGAGCTATTTTACAATCCCTGAAATTCTCACTTTGATACCTTAAACATATATTGTTAAACAGTAATAAAGACAAGAAATCTAAAATGTATACCATAAGACAGGAAAATGAGCAACAGGCATAAAGCTAGACTGGTTTGGGAAACATGGGAAGTATTTGCTAACGCTTTGTTCACAGTACACATTGTCATCCTAAATTCATTCTTAAGATATGGTGTAAATAGCACAAACACTCCATTCTGGCCAGGGACTCTGGTGGGTGAGTAGTAAAACGAGCCTGTCTGTCAAATAAAACTACCTTCATTTTACTCCTCCGCATGCTGTTTCCTTTATTTTTTGCAAGTAAAATTAATGTTTTATATACGGCAGTACTCAGTAGGTACTTCATATGCATGTGTGTATATCACAGGTGTCTATACAGCTTCACTATATCTCTGGGAAATGGTTAATTGATCAGATTTCTTTTTCAGACACGAATGTGTTTTTAAATTACAAGAGAGAATTACACTTGCCGCAGAAGTTTAAGAGGTCAAACGTACACTTTTGACCAAAAAAAGGGCCATCCACAGATTCCATGTGACGATCGGAGGGCTTCGTGTACCTTCGTAACAGCTGTGTTCACAACGCACACGCAGAAACTGTAGAATGGTCTCGGACCCGTGGGCGCAATGGTCACCTTATAACGGTGTTTCTCGGTGGTGACGCTTACATTATAAGCTACTGAAAACAGAGCACGGAAAAATGACAGATTAAGAAGGTATACAATATAAACAAAATTAATATCGTGTGCATGAACCCTGAGCACGTATAACTGCCCTCATTTCCAGGTTATAGATGAAATTAAATCCCTGTAGTAACTAGGACGAGAAGTTACAACATCCTAGGCTTTTTGAATTTGTGCCCAGAACTCTGTACGAATTCAACAATTTCATCAGGATATCTTATCCTCACAGAGGGAATCAAAATATTCTCAAGTATTACGTGTATTGCGCACTGTTCAGTGCATCGTCAAGCTGCTACAACACACCTAAACCATCCTTTGATATCCAACTAGATAGATATGGGATCATGCTGGAAGTGTGAACCCAGGTACTTTTCATCGTAATAACTGTTTAATTATTTATAGTCTATTACCAAATGTCATTTATGAAATTGAGTATACCGAAATTAAGTAGTCACTATGTGTTGATTAAACATTACTAACAGGAGAAAATAAGTGCTCGCTACATGCGAGAAGCGAACCTGCGGTCTTAACTACACAAGTACCCTATGCTTTGCCACAAGCTACAGAGAAGACACTTGGAAGGTAGCATGTTTAATAGTGCCGCACAACAACTTGCTGCAGCGGCTACACGACTGTATTGCGTATGGTGTAAACAAGGCGCTGTGCCGTGTAGGGCTTAGAAAACATTCAAGGTTGAAGACATGACTCATGTGTTTGCCCACGGGTATACAATGTACTTAGAGTCAACAAATTCATGTGTACGGGGACTGTAATGGATGAAAAGCAAACCGGTCTGCAAACCGTATCCGAAAAAGAAAGTGTAAAGTATCCGTTTAACCATGAATGCAATGATCGTGCATCCAACTGCCGTCTAAGCAATGAATTTGGGATACCTCGGGCGACAGGGTGGAAAGTGTAGCACTACACAATGAGAAAGAAATCTTACCACATTCGAATTCTGCACAAACTTGATGCATAGGACTATGCTGCAAGAAAGACTGTGTTATGACTTCTGCAAGGCTGCAGAAAGGGAATCGCTGCAGGAAAGGCTTGTGTTATGACCTCTGAAAGGCTGCAGAACAGGAACAATTAATGGACAGCATTCTGTACAAGTCGCGACGTCTTTGTACTCGCAAAGCGTCGAAATTGTCGCATAAGGGGTAACGAGCCACCAGCAGATTGTTTGCAATGGCAAAGGGACACACCAAAGGTGAATGTGTGGCTCGGTTTCACAAAAAATTAAGGGTCATTCACGTTTGCTCCTAACAGGTGGATTGGAAGAGGATCATGTCGGATTTGGGCACCCGGTTCGTTTATCTTACGCCACTGGACTTTTGTTTTAGGGGTTTCATTAAAGGCGAAATCTTCAGAAAAATAGTTGCCAATTTGCAAGAATTGCAACAATAGATACACGATTCATGCGCAATAATCACTGAGGCCACGTTACAGAAGGTATTGAGGGAGAACGTGAATCACTGGAAAACCTGCTTTGAAATTGATGGTGGCCATTGGAAAAACCTTAATGCATTACCCTGCAACGTTGTAGTACTATTGCCTTATTTTTAATTCACTATTTCCCAATAATGTACTGAAACTTTATAGACATCCGACACACATACACATACACACACACACACACACACGGACTGCTTTGCAGGTACGGGTTTTGGCGCGCCCGGGGTCCCGAGCCACCCTGACTTCCTCGGTGTGGGCTCCTCCTTGTGGTGAGGGAGTCAGCCAAAACGCCCACCCACGTGTCGGCCGTGCGTGGAGACCCGTGTCGGTGGAAAGGACTATCCTGGTTGGTTGAGGGATGCGTGTCTGAGCCTGGTTTGTTCTTTTTACATTTTTCGGGGAAGATGCGCATTTCCAATACGCCGCTTTGGTTTCTGCTTCACCTAAACGGGCGGCTAGGGACTAACCCACCCCTAGCCAATCGGCCAGGTCTAGGTATTTAACTGAACTCCAGGGTGAGTGGGACAGCGCACCCGCTATATCCTCTGTGTAGACCTGTCATCCCAGTGGGATGACCCCTTGTTGGGCTCCGTGGTGGGTGGGGAGCACTGGGGTTATGAAACACCTTATCTTTTCATGGCAAACCTAAATCCGAAACGAAGACGACACGTTCAAGAAGATAAAGAGGAACATGCAGTGTCATCCGCGCGTTACCTGTTAATTACCCGGTTGGAAGAGGCTGTCCTTTCTGAAGGTTAACCCGTTTGTAATTCAGTCTGGTCTTGACAACATAGCCGGTCCTGTTAAGTCCTGTACGCGCCTTAGAACAGGTTCTCTCCTTGTTGAGTCATACACATCCGCGCAGTTTGAAAAGATGGTGAAGGCAAACTCCTCCACGGATATCCTGTCTGTGTGGAGAAGCACCGAACCCTGAACTCCTCAAAGGGTGTCATTACCAACCACGTGTTGGATGGTATGCCGAAGGAAGAGATCCTGGGTTATCTTTCGGACCAGGGTGTCACCTCTGTGTATCGTGTGCGAGCAAAGCGTGATGGAGTAGAGGTGCCTACGCGTACGCTTTTCCTCACATTTGATCTGCTCGATCTCCCTCAGAAAATTAAGGCGGGCTATGAAGTAATTCCCGTTCGGCCGTATATTCCACGCCTATGCGTTGTTTTCAGTGTCACCGCTATGGCCACACTAAATTTGCTTGTAAGCACTCCGTTCCAGTTTGTGTCACCTGTACTAAGGATGCCCATGACGGAGCTTGTCCATCTGCCCCTTGCTGTGTAAACTGCCGCGGTGCTCATCTGGCGTCTTCCCGCGACTGTCCTTGCTTCTTGGATGAGAAGGCAATTCAGGAGCTGCGAGTGAAGGAGCGTTTATGTTTCGCTGAAGCTCGCAAACGTCATCTTGCCCGACAGCCTTCCATCCTGAAGTTTGGTACGTTTAGCTCCGTGGTTTCACACCAGGTACCAAAGCGGGATATGGGTACTCAAACTTCACCTGTAGCCTCCATAGCGGTAGCGCCTTCTAGCATTACAGTACCATTTTCCAAATCAGCCAGTTTCGCAACCATTCCTGTTACTACGGTAACCCGGAAATTCAAAACACAGCCAAAGCGTACCGATTTCCTCAAGGACCCTCCAGCCTCTATCAGTGAACGCTCTGCATTGAAAGCCAGTTCTCCCTCGCCTCCTAGGTTGTCACGCTCTCAGGATGCTAGAGGGCGTAGTCGGGCTCAGCGGGGTTCTCCTCCTGTGTCAGCTGGAAATCGTTTTGCAGCACTATCCTCTGCCTCATGTGAAACTGAGTATCTTCCTTCCCAGGAGCCAATGGAACAAGAGTCCACTACTTCTCAAAGCCCTAGTCCCACGCGCAACCAGAAGGGCAAGTTGAGACGATCGCCTGCGGTGAAGTGATCTTTCTAATCCACCTATCGCATTTCCCTCCGGATGTCCATTCTTCAGTGGAATACACGTGGCATACGCGCTCATAGGGACGAGCTACAGTTGTTAACCATATTGTTTTCTCCCAGTGTTTTGTGTTTACAGGAGACTAAACTTCGACCGCAAGACAGTTTTTCATTTTCTGGTTTTATTCCAGTGCGCTTTAACCTACCACCGGAACCTGGTACTCCTGCGCATGGGGTGTCATGCTCCTCCTTCGTGACGACCTTTCTTACCAGCCTTTGGTACTTACCACTACCCTGCAAGCTGTTGCTGTTACTCTGATTTTACCTGGCTTTTCTTTTACACTTTGTTCCGTATATATACCGCCTTGTTCTCCCTTCGCTGTTTCGGAATTTGCTCATCGAGTATCTCAGCTCCCAGCGCCTTACCTCCTGCTGGGAGACTACTGCGCACCACCCTCTTTGGGGTTCACCTCGGGCTTGCGCAAGGGGGAACCATCTTGCTGGTCTTTTCATTACCACCAACCTTTCTCTTCTCAACACAGGTGAACCTACTTTTATTTCCGATTCTACAGGCGCTTTTTCTCATCTGGACTTATCTGTTTGCTCAGCACAGCTTGCACATCGTTTTCAGTGGAGTGTCGTCTCTGATACCTTTTCTAGCGATCATTTTCCTTGCCTTATCAGCTGGCTTTCACACACTTTCCCATCGCCACGTGTATCTACTTGGCAAATTCACAGAGCGAACTGGCTACTTTATTCCAGTTTAGCTGTTTTCGACGACCGCCCGTTCTCCGATGTTGACGGGATAGTAGCTCATTTTACGTCGGTCGTTCTTTCCGCTGTTGAACGTACTATCCCTCGTTCGTCTTCCAACCGAAGAGTTTACCCGTCCCCTGGTGGACCGACGACTGTTGCTCGGCGGTCCGTGTGCGGAGGGCTGCCCTTCGGGTATTTCGGCGCTACCCTACGCTTGATAATTTTATAACTTTCAAGCAACTGCGCGCCAGGGCTCGCCGAAACATACGGGCCAGTAAGAGGACATCCTGGATCCATTTTGTAGAGTCCTTTACTCACTTCACTCCGTCATCTGTCGTTTGGGACAAGCTTCGTCGTGTGGCAGGCAAAGTGTCACCGCTTACCATTCCTGGGCTTAGGATTAATAATGCCACCATCGTTTGCCCCAGAGCGGTTGCTGCTTTTGGGGGAGCTTCCAGCTCATCTCATTACCACCCGGAATTTTTGTCTCTTAAGAACCGGGTTGAATCCCATGTACTCTTTTTTCTCTATTAACCGCGAGTGTTATAACGCCCTGTTCACTATGCCGGAGCTAGAGTGGGCCATGGCCTCTTCCAGGCCCTCAGCTCCTGGGCTGGATGGTGTACACCTTTTAATGCTACAGCACCTTTCTACGGCTGGAAAACGTTTTCTCTTGCAGATCTATAACCGCATCTGACAAACCGCCACATTCCCGTCAGCTTGGCATCAGGCCACCATCGTCCCGATTTTAAAACCTGGCAAGGATCGCCATCTACCTTCCAGTTATAGTCCGATCTCCCTCACCAGTTGCATATGCAAGGTGATGGAGCGCATGATCCACGGGCGCTTGATGTGGTGGCTTGAATCTCAAGATCTGCTGTCTAACGTTCAATGTGGTTTTCGTCGCTTCCGCTTAACAGTCGACCACCTGGTTTCGTTGTCTACGCACATCATGAATGCTTTTCTGCAGAAAAGTCAAACGGTCGCTGTCTTCTTTGACCTCGAGAAAGCGTATGACACTTGCTGGAGGTACGGTATTCTTCGTACCCTCCATAATTGGGACATTCGTGGTCGTCTGCGCCATTTTATTCGGGAGTTCGTGAAGGAAAGTCTTTCGCGTACGCGAGGGTTCGGTTTTATCCCGTGTTTTTACTCGGGAGAACGGAGTACCGCAGGGCTCCGTACTCAGCGTCACACTCTTTGCTATTGCAATCAATCCCATTGTCAATTGTGTTCCCCCTGGTGTTTCGTCTTCATTGTTCGTGGATGATTTCGCTATTTACTGCAGTTCTCGGCGCACATGTCTCTTAGAACGCCACCTCCAACTGTGCCTTGACCGCCTCTACACTTGGAGTGTCGAAACCGGCTTTAAGTTATCTGTCGAGAAAACAGTCTACATCAACTTCTGGCGCCGTACAGCGTTTTTTTCGCCTTCTCTCCGTCTGGGTCCAGATATTCTTCCTTTTGCTGATGAGACGAAATTTTTGGGGTTGATTTTTGACAGGAAGCTTAGCTGGCCTTCCCATATCTCATATTTAAAGGCAAAGTGTGAACGTTTTCTTAATGTTTTACGCGTTTTAAGTGGCATTTCCTGGGGAGCTGATCGTACTGTTCTTCTAAGACCGTATCGCTCTCTGGTCCGTTCAAAACTTGGTTACGGCTGCATTGTCTACTCCTCTGCTCCACCGTCGATATTGGATCGCCTCAATATTACAAATCACCGTGGTATCCGGTTGAGTATTGGTGCTTTTCCAACGAGCCCTGTCATCAGCCTGTGTGCGGAAGCTGCTGAGCCCCCACTATCTTATCGGCGTGATGTTCCCAGTCGTTACGGCTGCAGTCTCTCTAGTCTGCGTGGACATCCGTCTTTTACTCAGTTTTTTTAACGATTCCTTGGACCGTCAGTACTCGTCGCACTCCTTGGCCTTACGTCCTCTGGTGTTTGTTTCCGCTTACTCCCTCGGCTGTTGGACGTCACCTTACCGGCAACATTTCCCATGGGGGAAACAGGTTTTCCCCCATGGCTTCAACCAGAGGCCGACGTTAATCTGGATTTGCTCTCCATGCCAAAGTCGACGACGCCAGCGTCTGTTATTTGCTCGGCCTTTTTGGATATTAAGGAGCACTATGGAGGTTGTGGTTTTATCTATACTGATGCTCCAAGGACTCGGGGAGTAGGATGTGCTTTTATTCATGGCCGCCAGTTTTACCTTTCGGCTTTTAACGCAGTGCTCTATTTTTACAGCTGAGCTGTTTGGCATTTACCAGGCTCTTTTATACCTCCAGCGGCATCCTTTGCAGGAGTGGGTTCTTTGCTCAGAATCGTTGAGTGCCCTCCAGAGCATCATATCGCTATACAGTTACCACCCTCTCGTACAGCGTGTCCAGGTTTGCCTCCACTCGCTCGCCAATGTTGGAGTTAATGTGTCCTTTTTATGGGTTCCTGGTCACGTGGGCCTACAAGGCAATGAAGCTGCCGATGCTGCTGCAAAGGCCGCCCTTTTATCTCCCAGTTGTTTTAGCTCTTGTGTACCTTCTGATGATTTTAGCTCATTTTTACGTGGTTCCATACTTTCGTGCTGGAGGGCTGCCTGGGCTGGTCTTCAGGGCAACAAACTTCGGGAGGTAAGGCCCCTCCCTGACACCTGGAGTACTTCCTCGCGTGTTTCTCGTCGCGAGGAAGTAATTTTAGCCAGATTGCGCATCGGGCACTGTCGTTTTAGTCATGGTCATCTTTTGTCCTCAGACCCTGCCGCGGACTGTGCTCATTGTCCTGAGCCGCTGTCGGTTCGACATGTTTTACGATACCTTTTATTAGCTCAGTTACGTGCGTCCTTGGGCTTGCCAGCAACCCTCTGAGGTGCTGGCGGACGCTCCCAGTGCTGCGGATGGTGGATTGCGTTTTATTCGTCGTAGCCGTATGGGCAGCCGGGTTTGATAACCTAGTTTTATCCTCCTGTTTTATTCGTAAGTGTTACCGCTGCTGCATTTTGTCTTTTATTCCTTTACCTATTTGCTCTCCATTTAGCAGTTGCTGGCACTATATTAGTTAAGTTTTACTTGTTTCTTTTTAAACCGCGGGGTTCTTACCTACGTTTTTTTTTTTTTTTTTTTTTTTTTGCATCTTGTTTTAACTTTGCCTGGGCGCTAATGGCCATAGCAGTCGTGCGCCCTAAGATAAAACAAAAAAAAACCACACACACAATATTTGAATTATAGCCGTTATGCTTATAACACAAAAGAAAATAAATAAACACTATTATTTTTCTAACTAAATTACCCAAGAATGAGGACATTAATGTAAGCCGAGGAGTTGTACACCCGATATTAATTTACATTCTTTGTTTGGTGTTTTCTTTTCAAAGTATTTATTAATTTCATAATTTTGAAAAGAAGAGTAACACAGTCTTTGAATGTAAACATAAATGTCTTGAAATCAAACAAGCCTTTGTAATCGGAAATTACATCTAACAAACATTGCATTTATCTCAGAAAAAGCAAATATTCACGAGTGGAATTCCTCCAACCTCGGTAGCTCCTGCTGTTAAGACACCTGCCTATAATCGCTCCGCTATCAGCGCACATGTGACACTCGAAAAACTCTTGGGTATTAGTGTGAATTCACCGCAGGGCCCAGAGGAATTTACAGAGTAGATACATTTACAGTTCGATGTTTCCTAGCCAATACAAAATTTAACATTAAAAAAGCTTAAAGACATATTACAGAAAAATAAAAACAGACATTTCTTGTCGCGCCTTCTCACATATATGAAGCTTTAAGCGAAATCCTTAGACATTTCTTAAGAATATTGTAAGTAGACTGATAATTTTCTAATAAGGACTGGGTTACATATTTCCTGAAGTGCTTGATTTGAACCCTTGAAGACCGATTTACATAGTGTTTTCATTTCGACGTTTGCATAAAAGAGCTCTTTCGTCAAAATCAGCCTTCAAATATGAATTTGTGATTTTAAGTCGCGACAACAATTTCTAAGTTAACTACAGTACTTCTCTACACTCTACGTAAGAGTAGGAATATCGAAAGTGCATATACTTTAGAAGAAATGCTTGTTTCAGTGCTGCAGAAGGGTTATGGTCAACAATATCATTATCCGTAAGAGTGAAAACTCTACAATAGAAATCTGCTGAGGAAGATGCTCACTTATAAAATGTTGCCTAATTTACGTAGTAGAGCTATTAAGTTCGTAGACTCCATATGGAGTGTAGGCAAAAAGCAGAATCCAAATTCTTACCAGTTGCCACGCAACACGATGTTCACACAGATCGTTCCTCAAAGTAGTAGCTGTTGGCCGCTATGCAACGTCGGTAGAACCGCTGGTAGAAGCAGTGTATCTTGGTAGGAAAGTCCTGTACGGCTTTTATTGTGGCAGTCACGATGTCCTCGTCCAAGTCAAATCTACGCCAACATAGCGTTATTTTCCAGTGGGGAACGAAGAAGAAATCGCATTGTGCGAGATTAGGTGAATACGGAGGGTATGATGGAACGGTGACCTGTTGCCTCAAAAGTTTCTCTGACAAGTAAGAGCAATGTGCAGAGGCACTGTGGTGTAGCAACGGTCAATCTTCCTACGCGAAAGCTCAGGACACTTACGACGAATGGAATCGCGCATTCGGAGCATGGTCTCCTTGAAGCGGGTCTTGTTTACAGTTACTCTGTCAGGTGTGAATTCTGAAACGTTTCGCTAGCGGATTTAACTAATTTTTGGCAGAAGGAAGGGTGGGAAAATGAGGGGCAGGTAAAATACTGTGATTTTTTTAGGTAACAACAGCGAACGAAGGCATCTTTTCTGCATATGTGGGCAAAGAGAGGTGGCTCATTACTGTATTACTTGCCTAGAAATGGCGTTGTGAAAATTGAGGTACATATTTCACAATTTCACTAAAACCGGTGCGTATAGGGAGTTATGTCAACATAGCTCTCTTCGCATCTTTATATAATTTTTGCCTATGTGATTTGATGTTCAATATACCTCTCTTTATACGCTAAACGTATTTCTATCCAATAAAGCTTGAGCTATTGGTTGTGTGTGGCGGTCAAACATTTTCGCGGGAATGTATTGTTGCTGCATTACTGTCTGCTGCTTCCTTTGTGAATACATTTTACGTAATCAGGTGCGTTTTAGGACTTGTGATAAATGCACATAAGAAAACTGTTTGGAAGAGGGTTGTAATGTTATCAAGTAAATGCCAATATGAAGATACAGCTAAGCATATTTATGCACCTCCGAGTACTTTAAATGTAATTTCGTCTTGTATGGCACGACAGTGCTTATGCTTATTCCTGCTAATTTCATTTACTTCATTTATTCTAAGGCTCCGTCATGTCTCACATAAACCGTAGCACGTTTGTTTCCAACATTGTAGGTGTAATAATATTTTTGAGAGATGAGGGACTCCTCTTCGAGACTTCGCAGCAGCAACATGGGTCGCTCCAGGAGGAATTCCTAGGAGCAGTCGGCTACCGCAGCTACTTCCACTGCGGAGGAAGGATCGTAGCCGCCGGAGCCGAGCAAAAGCACTTGCTTTCCGCAACAATTCCCTGGCCCCGCCTCTCCTTCGGATGCGGCCAGCGGCCACATCACTGCAGTTTCAGCGTCGTTATCGATGGGGTGCGCCGGGATATGCTCGGCTCGGCGCGGCGCAGCGCAACAGCTGTAGTCTTCTGCAATGAAGCACACCAGGATCACCTCTGCCATGGTCCAACGTAGCTGGTACGCTTGGAGCTGGCCAGTCGCACGGACCTGGAAGTTGCTTTGGTGTCTAGCCTTCCTTTAGGAGGTTCTTGCGCGTTGAGGCCAGCCGACAGGACCGTCTAGCTCCTTGCCGCCGCTGCTGTGCCTAAGAGCACAACGAGACCACCTCCACAGCTAAGCCAGAGATCCGTTACTTTGGTGCTTCTTGCATAACCTCAGCGTGCCAGCAACATCATCTTCACCGCCGCTATTGCGCCACATGTGGAGGGTTTCCCTTCACCGGCCAGGCGCTCTGCCCCTTGCATCCACACAAGAAGGCACGTTCAAAGCCGCCAGCAGCGACGCCGCCACAGACGACTCTACAAACATCACCTACAGCGCCAAACATAATCGCCAACCAGGAAATTCAGGGCCTACGGGACGCTGTACAGGACCTTCATGCAAAGTTTCTGAACCTGTCGAAGAAGCTGACGGCCCTGAAGGACTGCCTTCACGACCTTCAGACCACTTTAGGTACACCGCTTCGGACTCATCACACTACTAGACACCATACAACAGCATCTAGGCTCAATAGATTGCACACTTCAAGCCCTGGAAGAGCACCACTATCAACCGAGAGCCTACATACAGAAGCCTTCTAGACAACCGGACGCTCCCAGCACACCCTAGAAGCTCGGACAAACCTAAAGATGTTCGCATCTAGGATGCCCCTGACGTCTTCGGAATGAAAACACAACTTTACCCTTCGTCATCCTTATTGTCACCTTCTAACCTGTAGGCAGCAGTCAGGGCAGTTTGTCATGGCTCTAGCCTAGGACCCTGGCGTTCACCCGCTCCCGCCCATTAGGCAGTAGCTCAGTATTGACGCAGCCACATTACGTCCTCCATCAATGAAGCAATACCTTTGCCTCACGATTGCTGCGTTTCTCCACCTACTTGTTTTTTTATACTTTGCCACGGCTGCTCGAGCATGAGATTCTAATCACTGGGTATCCACGAGTGTATGTACATAGAAATACGAACGCTTTCTTGTAACACTTTTATTCACCATTAAAATAATACTTAAGATTTGCCGATCACTTTTAAATTCTTACAATGTTACTGTGTCTTTTCCAAGACCGAAGATTATCAATTACATCTGATCGTTCGACCCTCTTGCAAGTTCGCACCCAGTCTTCGGACCTCGACGAGACCGTTGTTCATCACACGAGCGTCCCAGCGAGAATGTCCTCACCACACGCGCGATACAAAGAAATGACTCCTAACTTCCCCTCTCCCCCCTTAAACATTTAGTACCAAAACTCAGCGTCATGAAGCTTCTAGTGACCTTCACATCCTGGCCAGTGCAACTGCACCCATTAATTCCAAGAGAAACTGGCTTCAGCGGATTTACCCTTTATACCTGGGGCTGGTCCCTAATTAGCTAAACTGTGCCTGTCTGGCCTTTCTGTCACTTTTAACAGTCAACAATTTTCCCAATTCTTCTCCTTTTAATACATGCACTGATTTTAAATATTTTATTATTTATTTTATTTCGCTATCCTTCCCAGATTATTTAGATAATTAATGACTATAATTTCGGCTTCAAATGCCCCCATATACATTGTCATATTACACAATAATATTACATTGTGTAAGTCTTGCCCGAAACAATTCCCTCTCAGCAATTTCGCGATTGATCGGCAAACCTTGAATTGGTTACATGATTCTTTTACAATTAGTCAACATATAAGTTTCTTTACACTGTTTACAATTATGTTCCTTCTACAAATATGTTGATCATACATATGACTTACCCATCACATGATTCACTTTAGCCATTATTATACAAAATTTACATTCACTAACATCATCATTCAAATTCAAACCATTATTACACGAAATTTACACTCAATAATGTATAGTATTCAAATTAAACAATTATTATATTTTATTTTCCGTTATTCTGGTTGGAGTACATGTTTTTGTTTTTTCTTTCTTTCTTTCTTTCTTTCTTTCTTTCTTTCTTTCTTTCTTTCTTTCTTTCTTGGAGAATAGTATTCTCTTTCTCACTCCACATTCACATTGTGCAATGATGACTTTCACTTCACTGTTTCTCTTATATTTAGTTTACAATTTTTCATAACCTAATGATATTTCTATATTCATGCGCTAATGTTTCTCAAAAAATTCACACTGTTTGCATTTTATCGGGAATATTCAATAATTTGCGATAAGGTCTCATAAGTTGTTTGTGCCATTTAACAATAGATTTATTAGTTTTTATATCTACTAACTCAAAAGTATGTTCCCCAAATTTAGCAGTAATAATTACCGGGCCTTTATATAAGAGCTCTAACTTATGATTTCTCCCTTTTAATGCGCTGGATAATTTGTTGTCCCTGGCAAGCACAAGGTCTCCTATTTTCGGTTCCCATTTATGCTTTCGCTTCTTTACTTTAGATTTCCTTTTTTCTGCTTTTTCTTTTAACCTGTCAACAACAATTTTAGCCCTTTGTTCATCGGATAATGGTGGTTGGTTTCCTTCAATCGTTTTGGGTATCCCTTTAAAATAGGTTCAGGTTCAATTCCTTGCATTAACTGTATTGGTGCGAATCCTGTCGTCGTATTGATGGTGTTATTTATTATCTTTTCTATTACATTACAATACCATACCCAATTTTTGTGATTACTATGAGTCAGTACACGAAAATAGATTCCAATGTCCTTCAATATGTATTCTGTTGGATTCCCTGATGGAAAATAAGAGGAACAATAAGAGTTTTATATTCTGATTCTTTAAGGTCTCCCTGAAGATCTTACTACGATATGCAGTAGCATTAGATTGTATAACTGTCTACTTCCTCCCTAATAGCACTTGGGATTGGCCTAGCTTTATGAGAATATGGTTTTATATCAGTCATTTCAAATGAATGGGTGTAATTTATGCACCTTCTCGGCTTTTCTGTAAACACTTCCTTATTATTCATTACAATTTCCCATAATTCCTTCTTTTGTTTCTCATTCAGTCTACCAGCTTGATCCACCTTATCTTTCAACAATTTTTCTATTTCGACGCAGTCATTCACCCTATCGTACTTAGTTAGATTCTTATCGTTCAAGCCTAATCTGGGATTTTTTGGGGGTTTCTCTTCGCCGTTATTAATACGAAATTTCTCATTTTCTTCGTATACTATATTTTCCTCGTTAATTTCATGGCAATTCTCCAACCTTACTTCCGCTAATTTCATAGCTCCAATGTTTGTAACTTCCACAAAGAATGTTTCTCCTTTTATTTCTTCCTCTACCGGATCCCTGGCAGTTATTCCCGAACTACTGTCCTCCAACAATGGTACCACTATGGTGTCTTGTTCTGTTTCGAGTTTCAAAATTTTATTTTCAAAATCTATGATGGAGTTCCATGCGTATAGGCTATCACAACCTATTATGTCTGTTACAAGCCTAGGTACTACTAAATATAACATCTCAATAATTTTCTTTGCGATTTCAATATTCATCATAGCCTGAAACCTTACTCTTTCTTTGCTTTTACCCACTGCTACTGAACAATATATCCCATGTACTGGTAACATCAATTTTAAACCACTGTTTATTAATTCTTCGTAAAAGTTCTGTGAACAAACGGTCGTGTTAGCGCCGGTATCTTAATATTGCATGAAATTGTTTACCATTTATGCCAATATTTATCCTTGGTGGATCAGTTAAAATTTCGCTCTCTCCTGGCCTATCTCTTCCTTCCTTATGTATCTCTATCATTAGTTGCCTTCCATTATTCTTACTTTTCGTGTACTTCTCATTATAGGAATTATTCCCAATCTTCACTGAAGGCGAAGTTGATTGGGTTTGGAGTTTTCTGACACTTTGCTAATTGCGCTTGTCCCAATATCGTTATGCGAATGTCCGGTTTCGTTTCATGACGGTACTTATTTCCCATTATTTGTCTAGTAGAGTTTATTGCGTCAACCCTATCTTCTTGAACTGGTGAATTCCTACCACTTCTAATTCTCGCATCCTGTCTTGGGGAACTTGGTCTATACCTACTGCCATAGTTATTGCTATAATTATCTCCAGAATAGCATCTGTTTCTAGGACACCTTTCCCGTTTATCATCACATCTATGAGTGTGGACATAATTTACTTGTGCGTTCCGTTCTCTTCGGTAGTTTTCACCTCTTCCCCTATAATTGTTTTCAAAGTTATTTCTCCTTCTGTTATCGTTGTAATTGTTTTTCGGAACAGGCCCATGGTATCTATCCCTCACATCAAAATTTCTGCCATTTCCTGGATATGCCCCCTGCCCGAAAAATGTTGTAGGACTTCTTTCTTTCTGTGTGAAATTCCTATCCTTAATCACGCCATCCTGATTTCTCTTCCTCTCCAAAGCGATCAACAAATCTATCATGGCTGCTATTGTAACTGGTTTTGCAATAATTATGTAGTTTTGTATTGTTTCCGGGAAGTGCGCGGTTACTAGATTTATTAATTCACTTTCTCCCATCGGTGGATCTAGCATCTTAGACTTTCTTGCCACTACCATAAAATAATTCACCATAGACTGGTCCTTACGGGAATCGTACTTGCCATTACTCAGTTCTAACCGTATATTCGCTTGTCTGCTTGCACCCCAATATCTATTCAGAAACAGCTCTTTAAAAGCCCAGTAATTGTTATCTAGCCCTACAGACAATTCCAGTCAATTGGAAGCATTACCTTTGAAACATTTCCGTACTACGGTCATCTTGTATTCCTCTGGTATACCCTTAACATTGAAATATTCTTGCATGCTATTAATAAATGCTTTCGGATTATCCGATTCCTCGTCTTCAAAAATCCGTGGTGAAATTTCGCTGAGAACATGGTTTAGACCATTGAAAATGCGAACCGCCATTTCTAATTACATTTGTACTAGTACTGTTACTGGAGGTACTTGGACCTAAATTCAGCATCGGAAGGTCAGCTGACGCATTCTGCGCTGCATCGTTCCTTACTGTTGCACTGCTTACATTGCTACATGCTGAACTACCAATATTGTCTGATATGCACACTTTTTCTAACCCTTCCTTAAGTCTATCATTTACATCATCTATCCCTACAGCAAGTCTTCTACTTTTTCTTTCAGACTGTTCTAACCTGTTTCTGTATATTTCTAGTTCTTTGCTAGTAGCTTCCCTTTCTCTAACTAATTCCTGACTTAATTCTTCCCTCAATTTTCTGTTTTCTTTTTCTACCTTTTCACTAATCCCTTGTCTTACAATTTTGACTTCTTCTCTAACCTGTTCTTGATTTTTCCCTAACCTCAATTCTCACGTTTTCTATTTCATTTCTAGCCTGCTCCTGGAAATTTTCTGAGACTTTCTGCTGGTTCTCAATTTTCTTCCCAATTTCAGTTAAATTGCTTGTTAAATCCTCCCTTAAACTTTGATTAGCTTTCATCTCATCCCTTAATTCTTTCTGACCCTGTTCTGTTACACCCCTTAATTCTTTCTGACCCTGTATCATCTTTCCTGTTAAATCTTCTCTTAAGTTTTCTGTTACATCCCCTAATTCTTTCTGACCCTGTATCATCTTTCCTGTTAAATCTTCTCTCAAGTTTTCTGTTACGTCCCTTAATTCCTTCTGACCCTGTATCATTGAAATAATTAACTTTAACATCTCGTTAGTTTCCGTACTTCCCCCTGGCAGTTCTACCTGTTTTTGTACATTCCTAACATCGACTATTTCTACTACCTCATTTACACTACTATTTACGTCCTGCACAGTTCTACTATCATCGTCCTGAATTTCCATGTTTGTATCTGATTGCTCGAACATTTTACCGTTCCTTAACTGCATTGACCACTGGAACACATAAATAAATTTGCACTCAGTATCTGCTGCCTGCAACTGCTGCTTCGATGCTGCTCCTTTTGTCCCTGTCTCCTTGATTTCTCCGTCGTTCAGCTTCCGTTGTTCGGCCACACGTTGTTCGGCTTCTACGTTATTCGGGCCCCGCGTAGGACGCCATATGACGCAGCCACATTACGTCCTCCATCAAAGAAGCAATACCTTTGCCTCAAGATTGCTGCGTTTCTCCTCCTACTTGTTTTTTTATACTTTGCCACGGCTGCTCGAGCATGAGATTCTAATCACTGGGTATGCGTGAGTGTATGTACATAGAAACACGAACGCTTTCTTGTATCACTTATTCACCATTCAAATAAGACTTAAGATTTGCCGATCACTTAAATTCTTACGATGTTACTGTGTCTTTTCCAAGACCGAAGATTATCAATTACATCTGATCGTTCGACCCTCTTGCAAGTTCGCACCCAGTCTTCGGACCTCGACGAGACCGTTGTTCATCACACGAGCGTCCCAGCGAGAATGTCCTCACCACACGCGCGATACAAAGAAAGGACTCCTAACTTCCCCTCTCTCCCCTTAAACATTTCGTACCAAAACTCAGCGTCATGAAGCTTCTAGTGACCTTCACATCCTGGCCAGTGCAACTGCACCCATTAATTCCAAGAGAAATTGGCTTCAGCGGATTTACCCTTTATACCTGGGGCTGGTCCCTAATTAGCTAAACTGTGCCTGTCTGGCCTTTCTGTCGCTTTTAACAGTCAACAATTTTCCCAATGCTTCTCCTTTTAATACATGCACTGATTTTAAATATTTTACTATTTATTTTATTTCGCTATCCTTCCCAGATTATTTAGACAATTATTGACTTTATAATTTTGGCTTCAGTATCTATCGATAAACTAACGTGGGTGCTACCCACGAATTCTTTCTTTATAAAGAAAAACTACAATTTTATTATGTAAATAACAAAAACGACCTAAAGAGTAAAACTGTAACAAAACCATAATAACGACGTTAATGCAAATTATATAGCTATTGTAATAAAAACAAATAAATGGTGGGTAAAAACATCTGTATAATTAATTACAGCGTAAGAATTACCACAGGGTGTAACAATTTCTTCATTTCGTTTTCCTTAGATTCAAATGAAGCACTATCCCTGCCAGATGAATTGAGGGAAACAGTATTACATTCAGGATCCAGATTACATACCAGAATTTGAAGATATTCCACCAAGAATGTTGAAATATCTTTGTCATGGGGCGTCCAATTCCGAAAGCGCAGTGGAAGCAAACTTCGTAACACAACACGAAACTATAAGTGATGTTCTATCTACTGAAAATGTTAAAAGGTTCCAGTGGCGAGGGAGGATGGTACTTGACAGGGTGAAGCGACACATTCTAATGATAATCTAGAAGCCGAAGATGAATTTATAAGTGACAAGAATTTAATATAGATAACACCTGCACATCTGATCGTTCCAGAAGCAATAGGGGACAACCTAGTATCCAAGCTGCTGGAAACTAGAAACGCTTGAAACGAAAAGAAATCTGCCTAGTATGGAGGACTAGAATACTGCACAAAGGGAAAATTGTGCACACGAGAAGAATGGAACCCCTTAAAACACGTGGAAAAAACTGCACGGAGCAGTTTGAAAACTGTGAAGGGCAACGGATTTTTAATGAATAGAAGAAAGATGAAAGAATACAATCGCCAACTATCTTATATGGCGGGTTTGATAGAAATTAAAAGTACTAAAGTGAATAAACCGAGACAAGAAGATCCCAATAACCAACACTTTAGACAAATTACAGTAAATTACAACCTAGAGTTGAATTGTGAGAAGAAATGAGTCTGCTAGGCTTTTCGCAAAACATTGTGTGAAACAGATTTATTGATACAGTAATTTAAACAAAAAACTCCACGGGAATACAGCTGGTATTCCCCTGGAAGATAAAAGATGGAAGTGCGAACCACCTAATAAGAAACACTAGAATCAAATTGTTCAATCACCTAAATTTTTTGCATTCCATTACCTTCTTATGGTATTCAATACCTTGACAACACACGTTGGGAATCTTCAAGGAAATATCAAACCACCCTATGTGAGCCTGAGTCAGTTTTGTAGGAGTATAAAGAACTAACCCCGCTAAACCCTTTGAGTCGTCAAATGAGAATATTTCACGATTTGAAACCAATAAAGAAACCCAAGACATTTTTACCGCGAGAGAATTAGTGCACACGATGATACAGATGCTTGTTATTGACACGGTAATGTAATATTGTCCACACTATTTGCATTGCTGAGAAAACATGCTACGGCCTATCACGATATGTAAATCGCAATAAACTTTTGCTAACTGCACAAAATAACAAGGTCGTTTTATCAAAGAAATCATTTACATTTTCAAACTTCAGCAAAGAAGGATATCGTGAAACACTGGAATTGGATGCCTCACAAGCTGTTGCATGTTTCAGTTATCGTCATCTTACCAAAGTTTTACTTGATGTTCACTTCTAACTTATAAACAGCTCATATTATCTTCACAAAAAATGATTTCTTTGTAGAATCATTGAGTTTTCAGATTAAGCAAAAGAAGTTAAAACACGTTGTTACAGTAAGAAAAAACACACTGTAGTGTTTGCAAAATTAGAGTAGTGTTTGCCGGCGTTGATGGATAATATACGCACAATAGTTCCCGAGAATAAAGAGGGTATATTAAAAACAACGGTATTTTATAGTTTCAAAACTTTTGATGATTTCGGCAATTAGCGCTGAAATGTGTCATGGATGTTGTAGATACAATGGGAATCACCTTCTAAGTACTGCTATTAACCTTGCTACTTAAGTATTGATGCACTTCCCTTTATTTATTTCTCTTTTTTCAGTGCAGTCACCATATTAAGCTACCAGAAGTACGCTGGCAGAAATCCAAAATATATTGTCAAGGGAATTTGGTGGTGATTTGGATAAGTTTTTCGTTTTTCAGGATGTGCAGCGATTATCTAAAGGAGCATTATGGTATATGAAGCTTTCTCTCTCACCTATACAGCAATTTATTGCGTTATTTCAGTATATATGATCAAAAATTCCTTACAATTTTGAGTTTTATTTCAATGCTGAAGCCCGAGTTTGATGCCAGAACTTATCACGGTAATTAATGGCAATGAAACCACATTATCAATAATTATTAATATATTATAGCTAAATTAAATATAAAATCTATTGTGCGAATATTTTAACCAAAGATAAAATTATCTACTTATTGCATGCTACATTAATTTATGTTTAGTGGTATAGGAAAAACATGTAAATGTATTTGTAATTTCGTAACACTATGGAGATGCGAGCTGTAAATGGGGAACTTTCAGAGTTAAAAGCAGTAGCATTCACAGTTTGTTTAGAATAGGGAAAGTTGGAAGGCAGACGCTGGTATTCAGTCACGTACTAGCAACATACACTACGTGATCAAAAGTATCCGAACACCTGACTGAAAATGACGTACAAGTTCGTGGCGCCCTCCATCGGTAATGCTGAAAGTCAATATGGTGTTGGCCCACCCTTAGCCTTGATGACAGCGTTCACTCTCACAGGCATACTTTCAATCAGGTGCTGGAGGGTTTCTTGGGGAATGGTAGCCCATTCTTCACGGAGTGCGGAACTGAGGAGAGGTATCGATGTAGGTTGGTGAGGCCTGGCACGAAGTCGGCGTTCCAAAACATCCCAAAGGTGTTCTATAGTATTCAAGTCAGGACTCTGTGCAGGCCAGTCCATTACAGGGATGTTATTGTCGTGTAACCACTCCGCTTTTGTGCTGTACATGTCCCTTTACGTTTTCACTTCACTATCACATCAGAAACAGTGGACCTAGGGATGTTTAGGAAGGTGGAAATCTCGCGTACAGACTTCTGACACACGTGACACCCAATCACCTGACCACGTTCGAAATCCGTGAGTTCAACGGAGCGTCCCATTCTGCTGTTTCACAATGTCTAATGACTACTGAGGTCGCGGATAAGGAGTAGCAGGCAGTAGGTGGCAGCACAATGCACCTCAGATGAAAAAAGTATGTTTGTGGGGTGTCCGGATACTTTTGATCACATAGTGTATTTTTAAGGGAAGAACCGAATAGTATAAACAGGAGAAATGGTTGAATTGAATTGAATTAAATTAAATTGAGTTTTATTTATGGACGCTCTTTAACTACTATGGTTCTTAGCGTCCCATTCTATATTGGGCGTGAAAGATCGGCAATTTTGCTCAGAGGCCCCTTTATCAGGCCTGAGGTTCTTTTACGTGCCGTAAATCTACGACACGGGACCACCGGCTTTATTTCCCTTCCGAAGGAAGCCATGCCAAGGATTTTTACGCCGGAAAAAAAAATCCATCGCCCTCCGCCGGGTTTGAACCCGCGACCTTGGGAACTAGAGGCTAGCACGGTACCACTAGTCCACGGAGGACGACAGGAAATGGTTGAGGAGACGTTACATGAGAAGATTCAAGTTAGACATCATATGATTTGATTCTAGCCTACAGGTAAACAGTAACGTAGGAAGTTAAATTTGAAGGTAGGAGACACGGGTAAATTCAACCAATGAAAAGTAGAGAAAATTGTGGAATATCCTGGAACAGTGGGAGTATATAAGCTGGAAAAACTTAGAAGCAAGCCAAAGTGACCTCGAATTTTAAACACAACGTGTCTATACTAGTTAGCATAATAATTCCGCATGATCAAGCTATAAGTGATGATTAACTTACTTACCTGGTAATCTAAAGAAGTGTTGTGTGAACGAAATATGCAAGTTCAACATATTTGCGCTATAACGGTCGGGACTTAATGTGGAAGTAATTGTAGCGATTAACACGTCAACTCTCAAATCATCTTAACTTTGCGTGTGAAAAGGTGCAAATACTTTTTTTTTATTTGGGGTCATAAAAGTAAAAGTTCTAAGTAAAATTTAACATCAGTGTCATCATTCAACATCCTTCATACTGCAACCACAACCTGATACTCCAAATCCATGCTTGACCGCAGCCTTTAGTGACTAGCCAGGGAACCCATTGATATACAATTCAACTAATTCATTCAAAACTCAATAATCGCCGAATATCCATTTACACATTACAGGAGAGGACGATGATCAGAGGACATATTAAATTGAGCTTTATTTACGCACGCTCTTTAACTGCTGTGGTCCTTAGCGTCCCATTCTATACTAGGCGTGAAAGACCGGTAATTTTGCTCAGAGGACTCTTTATCAGGCTTGAGGTTCTTTTCTGTGCCGTAAATCTACGACACGGAACCACCGGCTTTACCTCCCTTCCCAAGGAAGCCATGCTAAGCATTTTTACGCCCGAAGAAATCCATGGTCCTCCGGGCTTAAAACCGCTACCTCGGGAACTAGAGGTTAGAGGACTTTACCATCTATAGCATAACTATTATATATATAGCGGGTGTTAAAGAAAAGTGTTCCATATTTTGAGAGGTGGTAGTATGGACCAAAACAAGAGAAAAATGTTCAGTAAGCTGGGCTCTAAAATGCGCACCTTAATAGGTATAAGCACTTGTTCATCTTAGCTACCATGAAACATCTCTTCTACTGCAAGCTCTTTACTATTATGTATGACCCACAGAATGCAGTAAACAAATGAGAACACATAACTCTGTTACTGTGAAACAGCATAGCTTCTAATGTAATCTGCTTGTGATTACATACGACCTGCACTTGTGAACCATTGCTAAAAGAGGTACTGAATATTGTGTCCATTCATAGAAAGGTATGCTTCAGTCCGACGTCTTAGGCAATCACGCACTCTGAAAGACTCCAAGTTGGTCACGGATGCTCTGGCAGTCATTATGACGCCTTCCTGTAGTGTTTGTACATCATTAATGGGGGTTGCATGCACAAAGGATTTCAAGATAAAATTACAATGTTAAAGCATTTCACAAACTTAAGAAAACACAAACTGATTCCATTAGAACAAGAATATGCCTTACGCTTACCCAGAACTGTGAATACAGCTTACAGTAACAACACTGATGTTTGCAAAGTAACAAAGTAATGTGTCCTCATTTGTTTACTGCCTGCTGTAGGTCGTATGTAATAGCGAAGAGCTTGCAGTAGAAGAGATGCTTCACGGTGGCGAAGATGAACAACTGCTCATAGCTCTTTACGTATGCATTTTAGAACATATGATTACTGGACATTTTTTCTTGTTTTGGTACACACTACCACCTCTCAAAATATGGAATACTTCTTTTTAACAGCTGGCATATATAATACATATTTATATTTTTTCCTTCCCAAAAGCATTATATTTTGTTAATACAAATTCGGATTAAGAACAATGATTTTATTATGATTAACGTAAAAAGGATAGGAGTTTAGGATTTATATGTAAATAATATTGACAGTTGGAGAATTTCTGAATTGTGAATTCTGAGCCTCCTCTGAATTCAACTGTGCAACCCCTCCAATATTAATGACGCCCAATGCGGGACCTAATCGGCATGAAGGACGGCGAAGACACTTCTCTCTTCCAGAGAAGGAAGAGAAAAGTGCATTACAAATCCAATGACCAGGAGAGGGACCAGAGGCAACATTGGACGACTGAGATTAACCTGATCAGCGGCAGTGATGGGAAGATAAAAGGATGCTACAGTAAAGCAGGATGACCTCAAGAAGACAAAGCGAACTTCGTCAACGACGCTAGAGAACTTCTACAGCAACGAGAATCACCAAAACTACAAATGTTCGGAAATAAGGATAAGAGGAATTCTTCAGCAGACAGGGGCACATGCTTCTTTACAACAAACTAAGGAATATTACAATAAAAGTCAACAAAGGTCATATCCAACCAATTCCATTGTAATTAGTCCATTATTTAAATGCTGTTAAGTAGTAAAAGGATAATTAACAGAATGTCTGTTGAACAGCTCGATATTAGTAAGCTAGACAATGAAATGGAGGTGGAGTCCGAAAGTCAGGTCCATATTTCTCAAAATTTAGTAATGTGTGATTCAGATAGCACAGAATTTAAAGTAAAGAGTAGAACTAGACCACCTCAGCAGGTAAAAATTAAATTAAATCCAGTTATATTTATGGACGGTCTTTATCCACTATACTCCTTAGCGTCCCATTCTATATTGGGCGTGAACGAACGGAAATTTTGCTCAGAGCCCCTTAATCAGGCCTTAAGTTCTTTTACGGGCCGTAAATTACGACACGGGACCACCGACATTACTACCCTTCTGAAGGAAGCCATGCAAAGGATTTTTACACCAACAAAAATCCATCGCCCTCCGCCGGGTTTGAACCCGCGCCTTCGGGCCTCAGCAGGTAGAAACAGATGTTATATCAGAGGGAAGGTCTGAGGCAATTGCCAATCCAGCGACCCAAAAAGGTGCAAATAAGGGGGGAAGTAACCTAGCGGGTTCCAAAGTAATCAACACCATTTCTAAAAATGATGCGATAGTTGTGCTTATGAAGAGTGGTAGAAATTTTTCAATAAATTTGAAGGCCTTGAAAAGAAAATATCTGGGGAAATGAAAGAACAGAATGAGAAACTAGGAAAAGAACTTTAAAAGAAATTTCACTCAAGTCTTGGAAGTAAAGCAAACTTTAAATCATCAGGGGGAAGAATTTCATGCTAGAATAGACCAAATAGAAAATAGTAATGGAGAGTCAAATGAGAAGATAAGCCAGGTAAACCATGAATTTATAAGAATGTGTGTTCGCAGAATAGGTTAAATGTAATGTATTGTTGAAAACAGAAGCTTTTTATTAAGAAAGGATAAAACACAGGGAAATGAATTTAGGAGTTTCAGAGAAAAAGCAGGTCAAGAATTTAGCGTTATACACCGTAGCATTCAAGGGCCAATTGCGAAAGTTCAAAATGATATTCACAAAACACAGCAACCCTCAGAAATCAAAAGTAAACAATATGCTGATGAGCTGTCTTAAGCAGAATTTCGAACTAAAGTGAATGAAATAAACATTCACACATCAAAACCTTGTCCAGAAATTGAAAGTTGCCTATGTAAGCTACAAACTCTGGATAAGTTTGAAAGTAGCATGGGAAATAATAGTGAATCTAGTCATATACATGTATGTAATATATCCAACACAGGAATTACCTCACCTTCTATAAATATTGGGAGTGATGCGAATGGCTTTCCATACCTCTCGCTGAAACTCAGGATAACAACAATAAAATGCAAAAGGAAAACTTAGAGAATGCGAACATTCAGAATTATAATTCCATACTGAATTATCTTCCATTGCAAAGTTTGATATAAATTCTAGCCCAGTTCAATTTCTTGCGGATCTTGAGGAATACCTCAGACTTTAAAAAATACACGAGAAAATCATAATTCGTTAATGCCTCGACAATTCCACCCTCGGATAGTTAGGGCTGGCATTAGGTCATAATAGTACTTACGAGCCATTTCAAAGACTACTTCTAAACAATTTCTGGAAGGCAACCACACAACACAAAATTGAGCCAAGCACAGTTCAATCCACGGGATACATTATCAATGACGGATTGTCTTCTCCAGCAAGCAAGTCAGTTAGCCATTCAAGACCGACACCAGCAATCCAGACTTCATTTCGTTAATGGCAGGTCAGTAGAAGGAGAAGGAGATTTATAGCGCACTTAATTGGCAGGAATGTGTGTATTCATACGCAAATGAGCTCTCCTCCCCACCCCCTCCGCGACCCCATAGTACTATCTGCTTACAGCTGAGGGCCATAAATCTTTTTGAGTATAATGTAACCTTGACAGGTAAGCAATTAAAGCTGTCAATCACCTGTCAAAATGAACAATAGAATAATAAATTACGCTTCTGTAACAAAAGCGGAGACGTTATTCTACCCACTCCATATCCGTACACGTGCACTTCTGCACCTGTAGCAACTCACCCCCCCCAGTCTCATTGTTTAACGACCACGTGCAAAAGAACAAAAGGTTATCCATCAACTGTCAAAATGAACAATAGAGTATGCTGGACAAATGATCACACGCCATTGTCCCAGCTCTATTGAATTCCCAGTGTGTACTTTTAGGAATGCCACCTGCAAGCTCGCAGTCGCATTGTTTGACGAACACGTACAAAAGAGCAATAGAACAGACTGGACCCGAGTTAACAAAAGGGACAGATGCTATTGTATCCCTTTCTATTGTCCAGAGCAAGGCTTCTTTAGAAAGACCACCCGTGTAGCACCCCGCATCCACAGCCGTATAACAAAAGAACAAACTGGACCCTTCTAACAAAAGGGAGCAGACGTTATTGTCATCCATTCCATTGTTCGGACACGTGCATGTTAGGTGTATATAACAAAAGAAACTCGTGGAGGCCTTATACTTGCCCTGTGTTTGTTTGTCCGTGTGAAAGACAGAGAGGTCAGTTTACCTGCTAGATCATAAAAAACTCTACCATCGCTCGAGCCCGCCATCATGGTGTTTGCTTTGCCCCGAGGACAGTTCCCTCCGAGATTCTTCACGAAGTCCTACGGATATAACAGAAGAGCTATACAAACTCTCTGTTTACGCTTCCATAGCCTCTTTCAAAACGCGATATCAAAAATGTATTTAACATATATCATTACGTATATTAAACCCATGTGTATACTTAGATATGCACAGATCGGTGTTCGATTCTTACTGCAATCAAAGAGTTTGTTTTAATTGCTAATGAGAAATTAATGCTTTGATAATATTATATCATTACCCGATTAATGAAAGGGTATTCAGAGCTCCTAGTTCGAATCTTACCCAGCGAAACTCTAATGCGTAATAAATATTAAACTATTGGAGTATGTGCAGGCAGATTAAAATATATTTAACAAATATAATTTAATTTTTATATATCATTACGATGTTTTAATGAGTGGTATTCTTAGGTGCCCGGAGGTCCTAGTTCGAATCTTACCCGGAAACTCTAATGCTTAATAAATATTACATTATTGAAGCATGGACGGTCGGATTAAAATATATTTAACAAATATAATTATTTATATATTCCGATGCCTAGACACGATTCCTTATTTTCTTTCGTCTTCTCTCTTATTCTCCCTTTTCCCTCTTTCTAACTATCTCTTTCTTTCTCCTCGACTTGCACACATAAGAGCGTTCACATATACACGAGCACACGCACATAAACAAATATACACCAGTGCACGCACACACACACTCATATACGTACACACATACAAATACCTGTACACTTACACACACCCAAACCCACACAGATACACACTCATTCACACACATACACAACCACACACATATACATACATACATATACCTGTACAGCTACACACACCCACATACATATATGCACTCACGCACACACCCTGAATGAAAAGAGCTAAAACGATGCAATTAAACTAATTATAACCTTGGAATTCGACGCGCCATTTACGAATTGTTCCAAACTGACCGAAATGCATGGTTTCGAATCCTAAGAGTGATTACAAATTCATCTTCTAATAATTCGAAAACTAATTAAGATAAAGACGCCAAATTAACTTTATTACCTTCACGTCAATAGCTAGTTTCTTGTGAATGTATACTTGGATGTCTGGCGGCCTGGGTTCGATCCTTAATTTTTAACCTCAATTATCTCAGAAACTAAGAGAGAGGGGTGGACCAAAGCATGATTGATAGCTCCTATGATGGGTAATTAATACTGTATATAATTTCCAATCAGTTGTCCTTAGTTCGAATCCCGATCTTTCAATGACTTCCTTAATTTTCCTCTATGCTCTAGAATAAATCACTTAGGTTAATACCATAACCGCATACAGTTCTTTTAAGCATGTCAAACTAATATTATAAATAATTTTGTTTCTGGTGTTCTGGGTTCGAATACTGATTAAATTAAGTTTGCATACAAATTTAATAGTTTATAACATAATTTTGATAGACACATCAAATAAAACGTAAACAGAGTACTAGCTCCCGAAATGTTATCATGACTAAAATTACTTTAAAGCACTCACTTCGAATCCCGAGGTGGTGATTTCATATATCTTCAAGCTTATGAATCATACCAGCTTTGGGTAAAGATTATATGGTGGATGATGATGCAGGGGAGCTAAATTACTAAAAATACATTTATTAAATCATTACCAGGTTCGATTCAAGAAGCTTAAAATCTGTGTAAATCTGGAAAAATTACATTGGTTGTGAGTATAGTGAAATGTAACGGTTTTCTGCGATAACCGAGTATTAAGCGTACAGGAATGCCATATTGTATACTGATTCTTTGAAGAATAAGGGGAAGTTGGAGAGTAAAAGCTGAAATGTGAATGAAAAGATGAAATAATGCAGTATATGCATGCATTTAGCTAAACAAGCGAGAAAATCTTCTACGCTAACTATTAAGTGTATATTTTTAAAGTATTGCGGTAATAGAGTTGGAGTTAACCTTGGTGGAATGGGTAGCGGTGGTGGCTGTGCTAAGCTTTGAATGGCAACACCTGACGGAATGAGAGTGGGAATACTCCTCTTGTTGGTGTGACTCCACAATATAAATTACCTCTTTATTAGCAGATAGACTCAACAAGATGGTTGAAGAGCGCAGTTTCCTGTCGACTCGGTAGGTTCAAGATCTCAAAATAGATCTTAAATATGAGAAAGCGCTTAAAGAGAGCTCAAACAAGATAGGTAAAAGGATTGCATCTTCGCTGGATGATTGTCAAGTGTTCTTGACTGAACGCTATAATTCGTTAATCAACGAAGAGCTTGCAGAAATGGCTTGAAAATTATAACTCGAATATAAAGGCATGGTATATATGTGGAAATTTAAGGAATGTAAATTGTACCCACAGCGAGTGTATGAATCATAACAAAAATGTAGTTCTTCCAGGTTACGTTCACTTACAAAAGCATGTTTTCTAAGACTTTCATTGTGTGATGTTTCAGACAGAATAAGGGGAAGAATAAGAACTGATTGCAGCTCAGGAAAGACTGCTAACTTCTTGGAGGTTAGAATAACCAGCGTCGACACCTCCATCACCGGAACACGTTAAGACGGGATTCGTATATAACACTCAGGGCATACGACAAAAAACACGGACATTTTTGTATACAAACCAATGCATAGCTGAGAGTTAGCTCGAGCGAGTGTACCTATATTCGGTGAAAATAAGAATTGTGAGCAGTAATTTAGATGATTGTGAAAATACTTTTAAATAGTGATGAAATTTGTACCCTAAAAGACTTGAACCCTGCATACATTAATAGTATTAAGACTGTTTGCTGTGGGAATAAAACTTACGAAAACAAAGAGACTTTCATTTAAATAATAAAGACATTTGCATAACCTATCCGTTACAAGTGAAACGTCATATACAGAAACGAGAAGTTGGAGGAGGAAAGTGATGGAAATGCACGATAAATAATAAAAAGAATGAAACTGTGCTTTTACATCATGGTTTTTATTCATTAAAAATCCTTACATTCCTAATGAAAAAATAAATCCCTACCATGATTAGTTTAAAATATAAGCTGCATCACATGAGTCAGAGGCTTGCATGTAAATACTTTATCATGAATTATTAAACAATACAAGGTGGTCTGTACAGAGATATTTACACTAGCTTGAATTTCTATTCTGATGTTGACACAGCCATTTACAGCTTCATATGGTTGATGATTGCAATCTATAACAAATATAGGAGCAAATTTGAGTAATCCTTTCTCTTCAATAAAGGTTAATTCTCTTTTTCATAAGAGCTTGAGTACATATATGCAATGATGCACATCTCGAGTTTCCAAAGTCCAAAGCTCCTATAACGATAGGGATAACATTCACTATTAAGATAAAGTCTCAAATTAGCTAGTTACAATGATCAAAAAGGGAACAGTGTTTAGTTGCATTACTCGATCTTAAAGTCAGAGCAACAAAAATGGCAAATCTCGACTTCTCCATTTTTAGATGTGGTGGCGACATTCCAGGTAAATGCTTGCAGCACAGCAGGTTGAGTATGCAGATCCATGGTCCTAAATGGGTGAAACAGTCTTATCCAGCTTGGCAGTCTTGAGGATCTCAGCATCAGAAAGTCGAATCACAGGCCTTCTCCACTCGATTAGTACAGGTTTAACAGCAGCATTCTCTTCACCCTGAGGCTGTATAATAGTTTTTAGAGTACTTGGATCGAATCAGCACCGACTGTCTATTGTGTATAAGCTTTGCAGTAGTAGCTACTCCATTAGATTTTAGTAATATTTTCATTGTATAAATAATTTCAACTAGGTAAAGTATATAAATGCTCAGATTGACAAGGGATTCTAATCTCTTCATTAGAGTGCAGAGCTGATGCATTATACGGCAAAAACACATGTTCCTCTTCTTTAGCAATCTCGTCGTCGAATCTCGCCGTCCCGGTAACACTGCCGATATCCATGATTATAGGATTTTAGAGCTTAATGCCTGAAGAAACTTCCGATTAAATGGCGTTAACACACTGGGTATCAATGGGAGAGTATGGAGCGGGCGTCGAATCAAGTCGTTATTATATCCTCGAAGCCTTTGATTTCTTCTAAAATCTACTGGCATTGCAACGGATGTGAAGCCTTATGGTTATATTCTTGTTTCTAAAGACAATTATATTGTTGTCCTGTCCCACTACACGAAGGCTGAGTTCCTCTTTGAAGTGGATGTTTATGAATATCAGGTAAATTGGATTTGATGATTCTTGTGAAATATATCCAAGCGTAACAGATGGGAAAACTCATAGATTGAGTGTCCTCTTTTACCATTGAGTAAGCAGACTGATGCAATACTGCGCTAGATTCGTACGATGCTCAACTTAAATGTATTCACCAGGAAATCAGATTCAGACAGCTGATTACCTGGAATAACGTTGTCACTAAAGACCCAGAACATTCCTATAGAACAATCATTTGAAAAACCAATAATGAAAGGATATTTAATTTCAGTCTTCATGATATTATTATTAACTGATGTAATAAAGAAGACATTCTCATCCACCCCTAGCTTATCTCTGATGTATTCATTAATATCAGCAATCTCTTAAGTTCCATAAGGTATATCAATGATCTTAATTTCATCATTGTGAACTTGATTAGTACTCCGATCAATATTGGGAATGGAATAGGTTTCAAAATTCAATACAGCAACCTAATAATGGCCCTTTGGAGATATCTAAAGAGGATTCAGACAAAGTAAGAACAGATTCGTTGACACTAACAGCAATAGTAAAACTCATTGTGATGGAAATTGCAATCACAAGTGACCGCAGATGACTGAACTGAAACTCTGAAACCTCTTAGTGTTACACAGCACCTTAACGCTTATGAGGGATCTTTCTAAATCTTTCCCTGCTTTCAAGGTTCCGCAGAGGCTAATCACGCTATAAAACCTCGAATCTTTAACTTCTGAATAATCTCGCTAATCGCATCAGAAAAGTCATTTTTATCTAGTGTATGTAGCATCACTAACAACCTTAGCAAGTCTACCAAGTAATTAGGATCGGTGTAGCGGTATAGCATTTCCTCAATATTCGCTTTGGATATATCTTCTAATCTTGGTAACTTGACACTAGAATGACTGCTTTCATTGGTGTGTTTATTCAGAGTTTGCTCATTCAAAGAAACTGCTCTCATTGATTCATCCGTGGTAGCTCTTGATGTTATTTCAGGATCACTTCAATTGGTTCCAAGTACAGTACATCTTGAATCCCTCACTTCGGAACTTGAAGAGATTTCAGGATCGCGTGCGTGTGTTGTCACTACACAGCTGGTCATCTCTTTACGGCATCTTCTCCTATGTTGCTCGAGTCTTGAAATAGATCTGTTTTTTAAAGGTCTATTGCATATGAAGCACTTACCAAAACGATTCCTTCTCCCTTGGGAAACATACAAAAATCGAGATTCTCGTAAATTCACTGTAATTTAGCATCTTTATGAGTATTCATGCTCAAGCAGTTTATATCAACTAGTCAATGTATACTATCCATGTTGAATTCGTATACGACAGGAGTGTGAACGGTTATTCGTCATTTACGTATTTATATATGATCTCAGGCTTTGATAGATTTAAATACTCATAACGAAGTTAGACTAAGCGAAATATTCTAGTATTCACCTATTAATGTTTTAATTCCGATAGTTATTACTTCATTAAGCACATACAAATTCCAGTAGCATGAAATGGATTCATAGGGGTAAGAGAACAACTTTGCTTGCTAGTTAGCACTGAGAATGTCCAAGCCGAGTGAGATAGAGCCTAGTTGGCTCGAGTCTGAAGCTCAAGCAGCCTAGTTTTAGCGAAAATGGTGCATATATCCGAGAGCTTTTAGCGAGAGCGGGCTACCTTTTTGTGATAATGGGTTACCCTTTTAGTGTGAGTGGGTTACCTTTTTAGCGTGAGTGGGTTCCATTTTTGCGTTAATGGGTTACCTTTTTACGTGAGTGGGTTACGTGATGGAGCTGTCTAACATTGTCAGGAAACACCTTTCCATGAAGTTTGCGCCTAAAGTCACTTTCAAAGTCTAACATTTGAATAGGCTGCGAGCAATCTTGCTTCACCAGCTACATCTTGCCTGCTAAAATAAATCACCCTTAATGTATATATGCTAATGAGTGTAAACAATTACAAAATATCAAAGAGAAATACACTAATAAAAATCAATTGGTATACCATGAGAACGAGGTGAAGCTCGCAAGAGCCTATGGTTTAATTAACTCTCTCATTAACCTACCATTTGAAGCACATTTGCCTGGTTATAGATACTGCGGGCCTGGGACAAAGCTAGAACAAAGATTAAAGAGAGGAGACCCCGGAATCAACCCTTTAGACGAAGCGTGCAAACTTCACGACATTGCCTACGCTCAGGATACGGACTCTGGTTCGAGAAACATTGCAGACAAAATCTTGGCTGAAAAGGCGTGAAGATGAGTGCAATCATCTGATGCTAAATTAGGTGAAAGGTTGGCAGCGCGACTAGTAACAAGTATGAAGTGGGAGGTAGCTGTTGGTGCTGGATGCAAGAAGAAACGTGGAGGATTCCTACCTCTCATACCAATTATTGCAGCTCTATGTGCTGCAGCTCTATGTGATGCAGCTGGAGGTGCAGCGCAAAGTGCTACAGCTGTAAATAAGCGAAGGCTGCAGATAAACAACTGGCCGAAATGATGAGGCATAAGAGAGAAATTGAGGGAAAGGTGTCTGTTGGCGCTGGATCCAAAAAGAAGAAACGAGGATTTTTACCTCTCTTGCCAATTATTGCAGCCCTAAGAGCCGGCGCTGCAGGTGCGTCACAAATTGCTACAGCCGTAAATAAGAAAAAGGCTGCAGATAAACAACTTGTCGAAATGATGAGACATAACAGAGAAATTGAATCAAGAAAGATCAAGAAAGAGAATTCAAAAAACTCTGGCAGAGCGCTATAGTTATCATGGAAAAGCATTGCGAACATAGATCCCAACTTGTATGTCCAACGTTTTAAGATTCCTCATTTTAGACTGAATGTCTTCTTTAGTAGATCAATTAATAATAATAATAATAATAATAATAATAATATTATCATGAAGGCTGTAATTAAATATCCTTTCATTATTGATTTTTTCCAATGATTGTTCTGTAGGAACGTTCTGGGTGTTTAGTGACAACGTTATTCCAGGTAATCAGTTGTCTGAATCTGATTTCCTGGTGAATATATTTAAGTTGAGCATCGTACGAATCTAGCGCAGTATTGCATCAGTCTGCTTACTCGATGGTAGAAGGGAACACACAATCTATGAGTTTTCCCATCTGTTACGCTTGGATATATTTCACAAGAATCATCAAATCCAATTTACCTGATATTCATAAACATCCACTTCAAAGAGGAACTCAGCCTTCGTGTAGTGGGACAGGACAACAATATAATTGTCTTTAGAAACAAGAATATAACCATAAGGCTTCACATCCGTTGCAATGCCAGTAGATTTTAGAAGAAATCAAAGGCTTCGAGGATATAATAACGACTTGATTCGACGCCCGCTCCATACTCTCCCATTGATACCCAGTGTGTTAACGCCATTTAATCGGAAGTTTCTTCAGGCATTAAGCTCTAAAATCCTATAATCATGGATATCGGCAGTGTTACCGGGACGGCGAGATTCGACGACGAGATTGCTAAAGAAGAGGAACATGTGTTTTTGCCGTATAATGCATCAGCTCTGCACTCTAATGAAGAGATTAGAATCCCTTGTCAATCTGAGCATTTATATACTTTACCTAGTTGAAATTATTTATACAATGAAAATATTACTAAAATCTAATGGAGTAGCTACTACTGCAAAGCTTATACACAATAGACAGTCGGTGCTGATTCGATCCAAGTACTCTAAAAACTATTATACAGCCTCAGGGTGAAGAGAATGCTGCTGTTAAACCTGTACTAATCGAGTGGAGAAGGCCTGTGATTCGACTTTCTGATGCTGAGATCCTCAAGACTGCCAAGCTGGATAAGACTGTTTCACCCATTTAGGACCATGGATCTGCATACTCAACCTGCTGTGCTGCAAGCATTTACCTGGAATGTCGCCACCACATCTAAAAATGGAGAAGTCGAGATTTGCCATTTTTGTTGCTCTGACTTTAAGATCGAGTAATGCAACTAAACACTGTTCCCTTTTTGATCATTGTAACTAGCTAATTTGAGACTTTATCTTAATAGTGAATGTTATCCCTATCGTTATAGGAGCTTTGGACTTTGGAAACTCGAGATGTGCATCATTGCATATATGTACTCAAGCTCTTATGAAAAAGAGAATTAACCTTTATTGAAGAGAAAGGATTACTCAAATTTGCTCCTATATTTGTTATAGATTGCAATCATCAACCATATGAAGCTGTAAATGGCTGTGTCAACATCAGAATAGAAATTCAAGCTAGTGTAAATATCTCTGTACAGACCACCTTGTATTGTTTAATAATTCATGATAAAGTATTTACATGCAAGCCTCTGACTCATGTGATGCAGCTTATATTTTAAACTAATCATGGTAGGGATTTATTTTTTCATTAGGAATGTAAGGATTTTTAATGAATAAAAACCATGATGTAAAAGCACAGTTTCATTCTTTTTATTATTTATCGTGCATTTCCATCACTTTCCTCCTCCAACTTCTCGTTTCTGTATATGACGTTTCACTTGTAACGGATAGGTTATGCAAATGTCTTTATTATTTAAATGAAAGTCTCTTTGTTTTCGTAAGTTTTATTCCCACAGCAAACAGTCTTAATACTATTAATGTATGCAGGGTTCAAGTCTTTTAGGGTACAAATTTCATCACTATTTAAAAGTATTTTCACAATCATCTAAATTACTGCTCACAATTCTTATTTTCACCGAATATAGGTACACTCGCTCGAGCTAACTCTCAGCTATGCATTGGTTTGTATACAAAAATGTCCGTGTTTTTTCATCGTATGCCCTGGAGTGTTATATAAGAATCCCGTCTTAACGTGTTTCGGTGATGTAGATGTCTCACCATCCGCTTCTTGCCGAAATGGTTCTTGGAGGTGTCGACGCTGGTTATTCTAACCTCCAAGAACGTTAGCAGCCTTTCCTGAGCTGCAATCAGTTCTTATTCTTCCCCTTATTCTGTCTGAAACATTACACAATGAAAGTCTTAGAAAACATGCTTTTTTAAGTGAAGGTAACCTGGAATAACTAAATTTTTTGTTATGATGCATGTTAGATGAAACACAAAATATTTGTATAAACATTCGGATATCAGACGCTATGTCAATGTGATAGATGTAACTAAATTCAAACATCTGACATTGTGATTTTATGAATTGTTTATAAATTCTATAACATGTATCTTTTTGTATCTTTATATGCAATATCAATGAGTCAGCTGTTTTATTTATAAATTTTTCCTAGTAAAATAGGAAAACATTGAATACTTAAGTTTGACATTTCTACATACATTCCCTGTGGTACAATTTACATTCCTTAAATTTCCACATCTCTGCCATGCCCTTATATTCGAGATATAATTTTCCAGCCATTTCTGCAAGCTATTCGTTGATTAACGAATTATAGCGTTCAGGCAAGAACACTTGACAATCATCCAGCGAAGATGCAATCCTGTTACCGTATCTTGTTTGAGCTCTCTTTAAGGGCTTTCTCATATTTAAGACCTAATTCGAGATCTTGAACTCACCGAGTCGACAGGAAACTGCGCTCTTCAGCCATCTAGGCGAGACTATCTGCTAATAAAAAGGTAATTTATATTGTGGAGTCACACCAACAATAGAAGTATTCTCACTCTCTCATTCCGTCAAGTGTTGCCATTCAAAGCCTAGCACAACCACCACCGCTACCCATTGCACCAACGTTAACTCAAACTCTATTATCACCATACTTTATAAATATACACTTAATAGGTAGCGTAGATTTTCTCCCTTGTTTAGCTAAACGCATTCATATACTGCATTATTTCATGTTTCCATTTTCATATTTCAGTTCTTACTTTCCAACTTCCCCTTATTCTCCAAAGAATCGGTAAACAATATGGAATTCCTGTCCGCTTAATATTCGGTTATCGCAGAAAACCGTTACATTTCACTACAATCACAACCAAAGTAATTTTTCCAGTTACACAGATTTTAAGCTTCTAGAATCGAACCTGGTAATGATTTAATAAATGTATTTTTAGTAATTTAGCTCCCCTGCATCATCATCCACCATATAATCTTTACTCAAAGCTGGTATGATTCATAAGCTTGAAGATATATGAAATCACCACTTCGGTATTCGAACTGAGTGCTTTAAAGTAATTTTTGTCATGATAACGATATTTCGGAGCTAGTATTCTGTTTACTTTTTATGTGTATCTAAATTTTGTTATAAGCTATTACATTTGTATGTAAACTTAATTTAATCTGTATTCGAACCCAGAACACCAGAAACAAAATTATTTATAATATTAGTTTGACATGCTTAAAAGAGCTGTATGCAGTTATGGTAGTAACCTAAGTGATATATTCTAAGGTATAGAGAAAAATTAAGGAAGTCATTGAAAGATCGGGATTCGAACTAAGGACAACTGATTGGAAATTATATACAGTATTAATTACCCATCATAGGAGCTATCAATCATGCTTTCATCCACCCCTCTATCTCTTAGTTTCTGAGACAATTGAGATTTAAAAATTAAGGATCGAACCTAGGCCGCCAGATATCCAAGTATACATTCACAAGAAACTAGATATTGACGTAAAAGTAATAAATTTAATTTGGCGTCTTTATCTTAATTAGTTTTCGAGTTATTAGAAGATGAATTTGCAATCACCCCTAGGATTCGAACCCATGCATCCCGGCCAGTTTGGAACAATTCGTAAATAGCGTGTGGCATTCCAAGGTTTTAATTAGTTTTTATTGCATCGTTTTATCTCTTTTCATTTTGGGTGTGTGCGTGTGTGTATGTGTTTGCAGGTGTGTGTGTGGTTGTGTGTGCATGAGTGTGTATGCGTGTGTGAATGAGTGTGTAAGTGTACAGGTATGTGTGTGCGTGTGTAAGTGTAGAGGTATGTATGTGCGTATGGTGTGTGTAAGGTACAGGTATATGTGTGTGTGCGTGCACTGGCGTATGTTTGTTGATGTATGTGCGCGTGTTCGTGTATATTTGAACGCTTGGATGTGTGCAAGTCGAGGAGAAAGAGATAGAAAGAGGGAAAAGGAAGAAAAAGAGAGAAGAAAGAGAATAAAGAATCGTGTCTAGGCATTGGAATATATAAATTAAATTCGTTTAATATATATTAATCGGACCGTCCATGCTTCAATAATTTAATGTTTATTAAGCATTAGACTTTCCGGGTAAGATTCGAACTAGGACCTCTGGCCACCTAAGGATACCACTCATTAAAACATCGTAATGATATATAAAAAATTAAATATTTGTTAAATACATTTTAGTCTGCCTCCACATACCCTCATAGTTTAATATTTAATACGCATTAGAGTTTCGCTGGGTAAGATTCGAACTAGGAGCTCTGAACACCGTTTCATTAATCGAATAATGATATAATATTATCAAAGCATCGATTTCTCATTAGCAACTAAAACATTAAACTTTTTGATTGCAGTAAGACTCGAACACTGATCTATGGATATCTAAGTATACACATGGGTTTAATATAAGTAATGATATATTTTAAATACATTTTTGATATCGCGTTTTGAAAGAGGCGATAGAAGCGCAGAAAGCTTGTATAACCATGTTCTGTTATATCCGTAGGACTTCGTGAAGACTCTCGGAGAGAATGTCCTCGGGGCAAAGCCAGCACCATGATGGCGGGCTCGAGAGATGGTAGAATGTTTTATGATCTAGCAGGTTAACTGACCTCTCTGTCTTTCACACGGACATACAAACACAGGGCAAGTATAAAGCCTCCACGAGTTTCTTTTGTTAAATACACCTAACATGCACGTGTCCGAACAATGGAATGGATGACAATAACCTCTGCTCCCTTTTGTTAGCAGGGTCCAGCTTGTTCTTTTGTCATACGGCTGTGGATGCGGGGTGCTACACGGGTGGTCTTTCTAAAGAAGCATTGCTCTGGACAATAGAAAGGGATACAATAGCACCTGTCCCTTTTGTTAACTCGGGTCCAGTCTGTTCTATTGTTCTTTTGCACGTGTTCGTCAAACAATGCGACTGCGAGCTTGTAGGTGGCATTCCTAAAAGTACACACTGGTAATTCAATAGAGCTGGGACAATGGCGTCTGATCATTTGTCCAGCATACTCTATTGTTCATTTTGACAGTTGATGGATAACCTTTTGTACTTTTGCACGTGGTCGTTAAACAATGAGACTAGGGGGTGAGTTGCTGCAGTTGCAGAAGTGCACGTGTCCGGATATGGAGTGGGTAGAATAAAGTCTCCGCTTTTGTTACAGAAGCGTAATTTATTATTCTATTGTTCATTTTGACAGGTGATTGACAGCCTTAGTTGCTTACCTGTCTAGCTTCCATTATACTCAACAAGATTTATGACCCTCAGCTGCAAGCAGATAGTACCATGGGGTAGGGGTGGTGGGGGAGACCTCATTTGAATCTGAATACACATTCCTGCATATTAAGTGTGCCATGTTAATAGAAGAATGTGTAACGAAATCGCATGAATGTTTATACAAGAATGTGTTGAGAAAATCTTGTGAATGTTAATATAAGAATGTGTAGCGAAATTCGTATGAATGTTTATAAAGAATGTGTAGAGAAAATCCTATGAACGTTTACAGAAGAATGTGTAGACAGAATCGTATGAATGTTTACAGAAGAATGTGTAGAGAAAGTCGTATGAATGTTTGAGAAGAATGTGTAGAGAAAATGGTGTGAATGTTAATAGAAGAGTGTGGAGTAAATGATGTGAATTCTAATAGAGGAAGAATGTATTGAGAAATTTGTATAAATGTTTAAAGAAGAATGTGTAGAGAAAATGGTGTGCATGTTAATAGAAGAATGCCTCGCGAAATTCGTATGAATGTTTATAAAGAATGTGTAGAGAAAATCGTATGAATGTTTACAGAAGAATGTGTAGAGAAAATCTTATGAATGTTTGCAGAAGAATGTGGAGAAAAATGGTGTGAATTTTAATAGAGGAAGAATGTATTGAGAAATTCGTATAAGTGTTTAAAGAAGAATGTGTAGAGAAAATGGTGTGAATGTTAATAGAAGAATGTGTAGCAAAAATCATATGAATGTTAATAGAAGAATGTGTAGCGAAAATCGTATGTTTACAGAAGAATGTGTAGAGAAGATCGTGTAAATGTTTATACAAGTAGAATGTATGTTAATAGAATGTGCTGTGAAAATCGCATGAGTGTTTATGAGTGAGGAACATGTAGAGGAAATCATGTGAACGTTAATAGAAGGTGTTGAGAAAATTATATGAATGTTTATGGAAGAAGAATGATCAGAGATTAAGCATGAATGTTCATACATAGATCTAAAGAACTATTTGCACCATTGATGAACACACTACATTTTTAAAAAATTCTGATGTAAATTATTGAAGAATTGGAATTCAGATAAACAATATGATACTCTTGCAATGATTCATCTTTCACACAATTATGTAAAAACTCAGACCTTGCATTATATATAGATGACAATGGATGCAGTGTAGAAGACAATAGCACCGACTTCGATTAAGCTGTATCACAAAGGTGTTACAACGCCTAGTCAATAAACTCGCAGTGGTTTTCGCATCCATCGACGAGTGCTAATATAGGGATCTAAAGCCCTCAGGCAATTCCAACGCGTTGGTATGGCGGGGGGACGTTACACGTCACGTGATTATTGCATCCAATGACATCTCTTGCTGCGCATGCGCAGAGAGAAGTAGCCTTCATGCAACGCAGGTGACGTCAGGAATTCGAGGTGGAGTGGGGTGGAATTTAGGGTCTAACAGTTATATCAGGCATGGCGAGACTGTAAGCCTGCCCCGAAGCACCTTGATGCAACCTGGATAACAAAGCTATGGAATGGGGAGAATTTGGAAGGCGAGCGGGGTAGTGGTAAAGAACGATCTGATTCACTGGCGTCCTGCACTCTGTATTTAAAGTAAATTAAGCTTCTCCGATGTCGTTTACAATGGGAAATTCGAAATCGGGAATTATGTTGTTTACAGCTAGACGTAACTGGTCATGAAGATGTTCGTTCGTCTGTCGGGATCTGCATTTGCTTTTTACTAATTAAATCATGGAAAATAACTATTTATAGACGTACGTTGTACAAAACATTGCTTCCATGGAAATTGAATATGATCGAAGCTTCGAATATTTATTGTTGCATAAGATTTTAAAACATTCCACTTCTATTAAATCCTTGCATCTGACTTTCATGATTTCGTCAGACTGTAAATGAATCAGCTCCTCTGGCAGATTGATTCTGGCCTTTCTTACGTCTATGTTTAATGGATAGACATACACTGATATATCATATTTAAAAACCCTGAAATCACGAAATCTGTAATCACAAAATTCACTTTTAAGTGTGAAGAGAATACTAATGTAAGTACTGAATTTATCTGAGGAGAAATTTGAAAGGAGATTTAAACATGGAAAATAGTACACCTGCCCCTCTTTCAAGTGATCTACCTAGAGTGAAAGTGTGTTTGCGAACGCCTGCACTGAACTATACTTATCAACAATATTTTGATTGCGTCGTTGAAATGTAGTATTCAGTTTGTTTAAGTGCGTACATATATCACATAAGAAAGCTAAGTCGCAGACCCAGACCTCGTTATTTAGTTCCTAAATTTCCATTCCCTAAAAAAAGGAAACAATAAAATTACAATAAAATGACCTTAAAGCATATGAGAATAATGTAAATGTAAAGCTAAAATAATTTGCCTTTTCTTTCATGAATCCGGGGAATGCATCTCTGAGGTCGAAGAACCAACGTAACATTGCACCTCTGCTAAGCCATCTAACATCACACAAATACTTAATATCTTAAATGATTCTCACATATTTTTAAGTATACATATTTCGAAACTGTCGGTGTTTCAAAGCACTTCCTTTTATTTTGTTCACAACACAATCCATCACTATTGTAGTGTAACCGACTTGGCACAAAGTGCTTCTTGATGCAACAGACAATGACAAGCATAAAAATTGCACGAAATACCTTTATCACTGAAAAGCATGTTTTAACCTGTCAATCAACCCGCTTTTTCCCCAACCATGGCCTTTGCTCCGTCTGATACTAATTTTGAGCACTGTAAACAATATCTTTCAATACTAATTTTTAGAGCTTTAAATATCTCCTCGCCAGTAGTACTGCCTTTTAGTAGGACTAAATCGAGCAAATACTCTTCAACATTAGGTTCCTTATCAACACCTCGAATGAAAATGGCCAATTGCGGTGTCAGTTACATCTGTACTCTCTTCCAGTGCAAGAGAAAACTTCACAAAGTCAGCCATTTTCAAATCCATCTGCCTTATTATGTCGGCAGAAAGCACTTCAATTTTCTTTGCAATGGTTTGTCGGAAAATATGCCAACACTCGAAATTGAGGACATAAAAACCCAGCAATTTTTATTGAACATGTTTAAATAAATTCTCCTTCCTGAAATGCCTTAAGGCCTTTGCAATTTCCCGGATAACAATATAATAACTAGCATGATTTCTTTCCTCTGCCATATTTTGAGTCTTTATAGTTGATTTAGGTCCAATGTTTTTTACCAATTTCAAAATTTGTTGCGTTCTTTCGCGTCCTGTGAACATATTGAAAATTAGCAGTCTGACTTGTAGTTTAAATAACAATTGAAGTCTCATTAAATAAAATGTTTAATAATAATAGTAATTACAGACCCAACTTGCCTTGTAACTTGGCATATTCGGAATGATAAGCATTGTAATGGCGTTTCATGTTGAATTGCATTACTCCGCTTTGGGACATATAAAACATTTTGCATTGCCACCATCCTCAACGAAGAACTTCTGCTCCCAATTCATGAAATGTTCTGCTCTTCGAACGTTGCTTTGCAAGCGGCATTGCTAGCCGCCACTGTTTGACGTAGTACTGACCAAGCTGACATGGGTAGGTATAGGGGCGGGAGAAGCTAGGAGGGGTAGTGCGCGAGTCAACTGAAGCGCAAATTGACTCGCGAAGCACTGTTTCGCCATGGCTGAGTTATATGATGCTTGCCCCCTGTGGGAACTGAAGCCTCTCTCTTTTCCTACAGTCAAAGACAAAGACGGCAAGTATAAAGCCTCTACGAGTTTCTTTTGTTATATACATCTAACATGCACGTGTCCGAGCAATGGAAAGGGATACAATAGAATCTGTTTCTTTGTCAATCAAGCTTTTCTTATACGGCTGTGGAAGCGGGATGCTACACGGGTGGCTTGCTCTGGACAATAGAAGGGGATACAATAGCATCTGTCCCTTTTTTAACTCGGGTCCAGCCTGTTCTATTGTCTTTTGCACGTGTTCGTCAAACAATACGACTGCGAGCTTGCAGGTGGCATT
The DNA here is from genome assembly GCA_030765065.1 of Deroplatys truncata. Lineage (NCBI taxonomy): Eukaryota > Metazoa > Arthropoda > Insecta > Mantodea > Mantidae > Deroplatys > Deroplatys truncata. The sequence continues at coordinate 400,271,908 of CM060990.1, read as the reverse complement.
CCTAAAAGTACACACTGGGAATTCAAAAGAGCTGGGACAATAGCATCTGATCCTTTGTTTAAAATACTCTCGCATACTCTATTGTTCATTTTGACATGTGATGGATAACCTTTTGTTCTTTTGCACGCGTTCATTAAACAATGCGAATGGGAGGTGGTGGTTTCAGTGCACACGTGTCCAGATATGGAGTGGGTAGAATAACGTCTCCGCCTTTGTTACAAAGAATAATTTATTATTCTATTGTTCATTTTGACAGGTGATTGACAGCCTTAATTGCTTAGCTGTCAAGCTTCCATTATACTCAAGATTTATGATCCTCAGCTGCAAGCAGATAGTACCAGGAGGTGGGGAACGGGGTGGGGGAAGCCTCATTTTCATATGAATACACATTCCTGCATATTAAGTGTACCAGAAATCTCATTCTCCCCTACTCAGGTCACTATCCAATGAGTATTCAAAATTACTTATTAACTGCCAAACCTAGGAGTATCGCTAAAGTAGCAGATTTAATATCAGCATTAGAACACCAGAAAGAGGAAACAATTGAAACCTGGAGAGTCCTCGCCATGAAAATCGAAACAGAAAGTAATCATAGGCAAACCCAAACAATTTGCGATCCAAATACGAGGAGCAGACCAAAGAGGGCAAAATTTCAGACAAAAAATACCAGCAACATGTCATTTGAACGTCCACGCATGCAACCGAGAAGGGAATGGCAGGAACATGCAGACATCCTTGGAACAGAACGAAGACCTACTCGCCCATACAATAACCGAAACTCAAATTTCAGGACAGGTAGAAACTTTAGCCACTGGAGAAACACCACTGTTGAATATCATTCGGACGGGGAATTACATTAAATCAACCCCAGGGGGCAAAGAAATTTTAGGAGTAGAGGTAATCGAGCCAGGGGCAGAAATAACATGAAATCATACAGAGGACATGATATCAGTTATGCGGTTGCTAATGCTTCACCTAGAGAACAAGGTAACTCGGAAAACTACAATCATACCCATATATTATAGAACGCTTTGGCGTCTTCACGGGGTGTGAATATATAGAAATGGACTTCCAAAGACCTGTCATACTTTCTTATGGAACAATTGCTACCATCCATCATAAGGAAAACGAAGAATTTTATGAGTCACCCATTAGAGCTTTGAAAATTGCTGACAGAAACATTTCAGGTTCAGTAGAAACAGCAGCTAGTGCAATATCCCCACACGAAAATAAGCTACAGGCACTATTAAACGTTGAAATCCAAAGGGAAATGTTCGAGAGCATATTTTAGTAGCAAATGACCTGATTTGTGATATACTAGGATGTGATATATTCAAGGAATTCAACGCCATAATAGATTTTGAAAAGGAATGTGTTAAATTCTGCAAAAACCGGATCTGCGCCCCATTTATTAAAGAAATAAGTACGCAATATGACCGAACGCCTTAGTAAACATGAAAAATTAGGAATTTGTCGTTCAGGAAATAATGGTTGATAATCAGGTGGAAGTTCGAAAACAATGGGATGTAATGACCCAGAAATTAACCACTTGGAGGATTTGACAGACGATGAGCATAAAAGGGACGGCGTGCCAGACGACTCAGAGTAGGTAGCCAGCAAGACAAGGATGGAAGACAAAGCCACGTTGAACAGAGCATATGGGTCAAGTATAAAGGTTTATGAGCTGCCAGAAGAAGAAACGCAAAGATTGGAAGATATGTTGAACATAAATAAACAAGAATCTAGCATTATTCCTGGCAAATGCAATCATTATTCCTGGCAAATGCAATGTGTACCGACACCCATTTGAATTGAAATCATCGAGCAATATAAACACAAGTATGATAGTTTACCGACTGCTTTGCGAAACAAAGCTCGGGAAATAATTTAAAATATGCTGAAAAATAGTATCATTGAAACCCGCAATTCATATTTTATTAAATTTATCTGTTGGGCAATAAAAACCCAGATTCAATTAGGCTGACCTAGAACGGCAGAAAGTTTAACAAATATATTATAACGACTAACCACTTCCAAGGTGAAGGAATTGACCAAATAATAACCAAACTTTCACGAGGGAGATATTGATCTGACTTCTTCATATTGGCAGATTGAATTAGATGACAGTGCAAAGGGTTACACCGTCTTTGAGTAGGAAGGTATCAACCATCGCTTCTGTAAGAATGCTTTTGGATTAAAAACCTCAACTATGGATTGCTCAGAGCATTGTATAAAACTTTGAAAACATCAGCGATGATTTCCTAATAAGATACGCACATGACTTCATTATATGTCAAAATTTTAAAGTACATTTGGGGAGTATCAATTTTACGCTCAACAGATTAAAAGACTGTGGAATAACGGTGAACTTGAGCAAATCCAAATTTTGTGTAAAGGAAACTGGATTCCTTGGATACGTGGTTAACGGAAAAGAAATATGGCAGAATGGAGAGAATTGAATTCAGAAAATAGCTCCGCCAAAAATATTCGCCAACTTCGAAGAATTTTTGGTAAACTTAATCTTCAGAGCAAGTTTATTCCCAAATATGCCGTTGAAATTGCTCCATTACGCGAATTGCTACAAAAAATGTTAAATGGAAGTGAATGAGTGATCAGAATGTTTTAAACCAATCAAGAATTTATTTGCCAAATCCATCTTACTACAAGCCCGAGAGAGAATCTTTCTTACGAGATCTATATCAATGCTTCTTCGCAAGATTACGTTTCGATCTTACGGCAACGAAAATCAAAATGTTTTCTACGCCATTAGCACTGCATTGAGGGCTTGCTCCAACAGATAGAAATGCATTCGTAACTATTCTTGAAATATGTGCCTTATATTTTGCTTTAATCCGATACCGCAGCTGCCTCTACAAACAAAACGTAAAGCTTTTCTCAGATCACATAAGTTTGACTTTTATACAGGAATTAAAACTTAGCAGTGGCAAACTAGCCAGATATATACATGAAATAGCGTCTTATGACCTTGAAATTACAAAAATTTCAGCAAGTTTAAACATCTTTAGTAATATGTTATCCAGACTAAATTATGAAGCAAACATACCTGAAAGTCTTGCGAAACTTACAGGTGAAGACAGAAAATCCATTAAAGAAGGAAATACTTATTAAGTTTAAAAATACTACTGAATGTCAAAAACAAGATGAGAAGCTAAGAGAAATAATGAAGAAAGCGCCGACGATTGGGGAATCTAAGCACAGTAAATTAGCTATTAAAGAGGTACAATATTTTAAAAACATGAGCTACACAAACCTAAGTGGAAGATAATACCGCAAGCTATGGACGACGAAATAATTCAGAGCTTTCGTCTAGGTTTAGCACATTCCAGAACGGATAAAAGTACCACAACTATGGAGGGAAACATGTATATTTCAAAGTTACGACAAAAGCCTAGAAAATTCTGAGCCTGCTGCAAAATCTATCAAAAATGCAAGCAGAAAAATACTGCACAACTTTCATTAGACAAAATAATTGTAGAAAAATCGGATATTTACTTCATATTTATTTACACGGAGGTATGCCACGTTCAACCCTTGAACATCAATATATTTTTAAATGCTGAGATGTATTTATCAAATATATTAGAATCCTATGTAGAACGCAACGAGTAAGGCTTCTATCAATAAATTGATAAAAACACTACATACCTCAAAACCTGTGGCACAATACAACAGTGTTTACTGGCAAGAAACTTTGGGATGCTATGAAAGAAAATAACATTATACAATATTGCTGTACCAAATATCGCCCAATGCAAATCCCTGCCAGATAACAATGAAAGAAGTTTCTATATATTTACCAATCTCTATCACTCATGCCAAACTACTTTGTATAATTATATAAACCACATCCAGTCAATTATGAATGAATCTATTAATCAACCTGCACGATAAAAGCCCACTGAACTCGTGAAGGGAAGATTAATTGAAACCTTAAGTGAAAAACTTCCTGAGTCAATACCGTGTGGAAATAATACACAGCTCACTGAAAGGAAATATTCAAGCATGCAATTAATAGAATAAGGGAGAACGCAACGAAAAGGAAAGAAGCACGAAAGGATAAAGCCAAACAGATGAGATATCAAAATGGGAGTTAGTACTCGTAAGGAATAAATCACTCAAATAAACTGAAGAAGGAATACCATCACCTAAACATATTTTCGCAGACATTAACTAATCAGTACGATCCCTAGAACTGACACGTATGAGTCAATTAATTGTAGAACTAATAAATCAATGGTGAAAATTCCACAAATCAAATTTGAAACCTTTCAAAACAACTTCAGATGTAGAAGGGGAACGAGAAATATAAATGTAGGAGGATAATCTGAGAGAGATAGTGTACGATATATGTATCAGCTAGTACTCAAAAAGCTATAAAAAGGAAAAGAAACAGGAAGAGAGAGAAAACTCGTGTATACAAATAAATGTTAACTATGTTTCGATTAATAAATCTATCAGACAATGTGATAACCCACAGTTAATATACAGTAAATTACATTAGAAAATGATGTGTATTTTATATTCAATTAACATTATTATATATGTACATATAGTACGTTTAAGTTACATTACCTACAACATACTTCTATACGTACCTCCAGAACAAGTGAATTCCATTTAGGTACACCGTAAGACAAAAAAAGGAACAAAATCTCGAAGCGTATACAGAATGTAACAAAAATGTACGGCACAAATTGCAGGACACATTCCTCACACGTAGACGAAGAAATTATGTTATATGACCATGGGTCCGGAAACGCTTTGTTTCCATGTTACAACTCATTAATCATGGGAAACACACACGAACAGAACTAAGAATCATGGTGAACATGCACTCTTGGATACGTCTAGTTACGTTATCATTATAGTAGGTGCACCGCCAGGGTTTTGTTTTACATGTTCCTGTTGCCATACGACCTATGTCATTGCTTGTTTACAGGTAACATCAACTGTTCCAGTGAGCCGTACGACCTTGGCAAGCACACGGGTTACTACGCACTAGTAGAGTTGATCACAGACTTGGCTCGTGTAATGACAGTGTACACAAATGCAGAGATGGCAGATGCCCATTTTATGTTTGGATTAGCAAACGGCAATGGCGCTAGCGCTCAAAGTTTGTACCGCAAGAGATTTCCAGGACGAAGGTGCCCGGCAGGAAAGCGTTTGAGGCCACTGATCGTCGCCTTAGGGAACATGGGGCATCTCAGCCTGACACTCGCGACCGGGGGACGCCTAGAAGGACACCGAAACGGGAGGCGGCAATTCTTCAGACAGTTGACGACGACCCTAGTGTCAGTACAAGTAGCTGCAACAATGAATGTTGACCACATGACTGTCTGGCGAATGTTACACGGGTTCCGGCTGTATCCATACCATTTACAGCGTTTGCAGGCACATCGGCAGCCGATTCTCCTGCACGGGTACGCTTCTGCGAATGGATTATGCACAAAGTGTCAACCCTAACTTTAGTGCAACGGCGCTGTTCACAGATGAGACGTCGTTTCAACGAGATCAGATTGTAAATTATCACAATCGGCATGTATGGGCTGACATCAATCGTCAAACAACTGTTGAAGCAAGTCATCAACAAAGATTTTCTGTCAATGTTTGGGCCGGCATTTTTGGAGACTGTTTGGTAGGGCCTCACGTTCTTCCACCCAGGCTCAACGGACAAAGCTACCATAATTTCGTAGAGAATATTCTACCTGTCCTGAGAGCAGATGTGCCTTTAGCTGTGCGACAAAACATGCACTTCATGCACGATGGAGCACCTCCCAATTTTAGTGTTAATGTCCGTCGGCTTCTAAATAACAGATTCGGTGACACATGGATAGGTAGAGGTGGGCCAATTGCCTGGCCTCCACGCTCCCCGGACCTAAACGGACTGGACTTTTATTTGTGGGGGCATTTGAAAGCGCTTCTGTACCGAACCCCAGTACCAGATGTTCAGAGTCTCCGTGCCCGTATTATGGAAGGCTGCGAAACCATACGCAGCACTCCAGGGATACATCAGCGCATCCGGGATTCACTACGACGTCGGGTTGATGCATATATCAATGCTCAAGGAGAGCATATTGAACATCTCCTGTGAGAGAGAGTTGCATGTGGTATGCTGGTACGTTCTATTTTTGTGTGTTTCCCATGATTAATGAGTTGGAGAAAATGAGTTATAACATAACAAATCGTTTCCAGACCCATGTTCATATAACATAATTTCTTCGTCTACGTGCGAGGAATGTGTCCTGCAATTTGTGCCGTACATTTTTGTTACATCCCGTATTTTTCGAAGTCCAAATCGTTTCCACGACCGGTTCACAATGGTGTCTCGGGACGCGTGCCTTAGCTTCGTTCTATTGTCAGCTTTCATATTCAGTGCGAGCTACTAAATAGGCGTAAACAGCCGAGGGGTTATACGCAGGTACCTCTAGTCCATTTTATAATTAGACTAACATCGCGCCTAAGGTGTTCACAGCAGTAAAGCGGAACCAACTGCTACCACGTGATTTACTCCAAATGGAGAAGATATTGATGGCTTTGACTGGCTAAAGTTAAATATGAATGGAATCCTACTGGATAGAGTCGGGATAGTAATACATAGGTCCTACGAAACTGTTGAAATTAAAACCATAGAGTGACTATTGTCCAATTACGACCGCGTGATGATGAAGCCCGCGTATAGTTCTGTAACTGGATGTTACAAAATATTGCTGGCGGTACTGTTGACCCACATCTAATAACTTTTTCAGATGACGCATGGTTTTCTTTGACTGGCCATGTTGCTTCACAAAACAAGAGGTATTGGTGTACTGAAAATCTACATTTAATTCACGAGGTTCCTTTACATGATGAAAAAATTGGTGTATGGTGTGCTGTAACAGCAGAACGGATAATAGGCTCCATATTTTACAACCATGCCGTAAATTCCAATAGGTACCGCAGAAATATTCTAGCGACATTTTTTGCAATGTTGACAGATGATGAGAGAGAATATGGCTATTTTCAACAAGATTCTGCCACAGCTCATACTGCGGAGGCTTCCTTGGAAGACATCAAGAATGTTTTTGATGACAGAATAATCTCTAAAGGGTTATGGCCGGCTCGATCGCCGGATCTCACTGTGTGCGATTTTTATCTGTGGGGGAACTCTCAAAAATAGAGTCTATAGGAATAATCCTCGCACCATAGACGATCTTAAAAACAACATAAGAACAGAAATTAGTGGAATTACGCAACAAGAACTTATTTCTTGTTAATGGTAATTTCATCAGAAGGTGCCAAGAATGTTTATCTGCCGAAGGACACCACTTTCAACACAGACTGTGAAAAAGGTCAGCACTGATAAAATAAAAAGTAACTATGTTCAATAGGTAATCAATATATCGCAATAATCATCATAAAATCAGTAATAATATGGTATCAGTATCAATAATGAGAATAATAAACAGATACACTGAATATAGCGCGCAGAACACGCATCGCGACTACCGGCCAGATGGCTGAGGGACCGCTATGTACATCTGCGAATACTTTACGTCATACGCTTAACATTAGAAATCTCTCTCTCTCCTCTCTCTCTCACATATATATACATACATACGCGCAGTTATTTTATCAGTTGGTGAACAGCAAGTGTCATTCCTCTCTTCTCTTTTAACTTAGGAGAGAGCATTATTGCAATTTCCTCCCCCACACACATACACACACAGTCGCACACTACTCCTTTGCCACATGCTGGGGGAGGGGACTATACTTCCTTTTGTCATATGGTAGAGGGAATGTATGTTTGCTTATGGCTTCGGAAGTTACGTTATTACCAAGCGGCTTTGTAAAGTAAATATATTAAAATATGTTTCATACCTACATACATACTATATTACATGTGTTATTTATTACGCATGTCATCTAGTACACCTTTATCCATTATCTCTCTATTGCACTCTTTCTACCCCTTCCATCCACCGACCAATCACAACTACACATTACCCAACAAACTACCTATCAGTTATGGGGCTTTCAGAACACTTTAGGTTTCTACAAAATCTTAACATACAACCAAGCCAACATCGACAATACATGCTCAGTTTCGACTTTACTGGCGTTTGGTCGTGTTAAAATGTTTACCCCTCGCTGCTGAACCGCGGTTAAGAATCCAAAACGGAGCTTAACCATTACATTTGTATCTTCAACATTTTCACCGAGTTGCACGCAACGAAGAGAGTAATAGAACAGAGAAGTGTACAAATCTGAAGAACTGAACCCTAAGATATTTGCATGCTAATATATTTTCTGATAATACCCCATTAGAGGTCTTCATTCGGAAAGAACTTTGTATAATTTTGTTTATCTAGTAAATTTTAAGAGGCACACAAAACAAAACACACTGCACAAAAACTGTAGTACTCCTTAGAACAGAAAATTTATTTCAAATAACTTTTTTGTAGCATCAGGCATTGGTTTGCATTTTACAATACATTTGTCATTTTTAAAACCTACTATTCAGTTGTTTCTCGCGATATCATCGAAAGAGTATGGAATTTCGAGGCCAGCATATAGCCACATTTGTCTATCGGTTCGGTTTTCTCTATCCATTGTACCTAATGTATTGTATAATGTATCAATTTCTGCAAAGGTTTATCTCACTAACATGAAGTAGATAGAAAAATAAGCTTTCGTAAGAACAGTGTGTACAAGTATATAAAGATAAACGATAGTGGGTAAAGAAAGTAATGTGTATGTAACACATAATTTTTGCTATGTTTTCACTTTTTTTAATGGTAACACCAATCATCTTTTTGTTTTCGATTTGTAATTATCTACTAAATCACACGATAATACGAAACTCTCATGGACCAAAAATTCGGCCATCTTAATGGTTTATCGCCTATATCGCCATTGCTAATGTATTCCGATACACAACTGTCTGCAAATGCATGAAATACAGGTTAACTTTCCATATACCAAGCTTTAAAAAATATGCGGATTACCAAGCGGTGTACAGGTGTATCCCAACTGAAATATGTATTCTTGCTTATTCTTTACAAGAAATTAAAAAATCTTCTACTTAATTAGGACAATTTAAAGCACATTTCCGTGCGTTATGTTATTTAAGACCATGTGAACAGGACTTGCATTCAGTAACAGTTTTACTTTCAGAATGCTCCTTATAAACAGAACATAAACTCATCGCATTTCTTCCTGGATTTCTTGTCATTTTTTTCTTACACATACTTTGCACATTCCAATGCTACGACTTGCTTGCAATCTTTCCTCAGATTCTTCCACATATCCATCTCCCAGTACGTCCTTCATTGCAGCAATAGTTCGTGATAAATCGTTTGACTTCATCAGTCTGACTTTGACGTAGGGTTTTACGAGTTCTTGTCCCAATTCCAGGAGAAATTTCCTTCGCCTGTCAGATGACGTAAAATTCCAATCAGGATTTTTTTGTTTTCCAAATCACAAATGCATTAACCCTGCAATGTTCATAAGTTCATAAATAAAAGGAATGTCCACCGATTATTGTTCTCTTACAGGAATATTCACTCACCATCTTGTCCATTGTGTCTACTGCTCCTTTAGTGCTATTGTAATGTAGTATCACACCTGCCTTGTTGCATTTTCATTTGCACAACTGTCATTATAGTACGAAGAACTTAGAAGAATAAGTGCCTTATTTTTAGGGGCACATATGAGACCAAGGTGAGATCGCCATTGAAAGTTAACATCGACGAAAAAATTTTTCCTAGAAGACTCAAGTTGAAATTCTGGTGGAATTTCACTTTTGTTTCTTAGAGTTCTTGTTAGACAGTTCACGTTTCAGAAGCTCGAGCCAAGGGAATACTGGTGAAAAAGTTATCGGTAGCAATTCCATGACCCCATTTCAACGAGTTCGTAAGATCTGACGTCATTCGGCAACCTTGATTCTTTTCTGATTCTCCCTTCTTTTCCTGTGTAAACCTGCATTTTGATAGCATAGGCTGTAGCAACATCACTCAACATCCATATTTCTACACCGTACTTTGCCGGTTTCGATTTCATATAAACGCGGAATGAACATCTCCCGCGAAAACCAACAAGTTGTTTGTTAATCAACAGTCAGATGAGAATCTGGGTAATAATGTTTTTCACACTGTGAGGAGAATGCTGTCACTACATATCTGAAACCACATTATTTGCCATTCATCTTTCGTTCATCACGAGTATATAAATTATCAAATCTAATGAACTTGAGTAGTTCAGCAAAACGATTTCTTGAAAACGATGCTGGAAAAATTTTCCTTTCATACATTGGAGTACAACATAGACAAAGATTCTCGCCTTGCCTTTAGTGCACCCATAATCAGAAGTACACCTATAAATGCATACATTTTTGTAATGTTGGTGGGGATCCATACACATCTTTTACCAGTATCAGATAAACTTAACAGACTGATAAATATAACTGGCTCTTTGATTTGTGTAATTTACAATACTTTGCAATATATTTGAATCAAGGAATGGCATGAATGCCTCAATAACTGTACTCAAATTTTTAGTTGAAGTTGCAAGTCCGCTTTCCAGTTTCAAAATATCCTGGCTTTTCCGTCAACAATTTCTCTTGCAAATCGCTTACCACGCCATTCCACTTTTAGATGTGTAGTTGGCTCTAGAAGCATTGTTATTTGATGGTACGTGTACACTTTCGCTGTTCCCATCACCCTTCCAACTCCAGAACATCATCAAACTCCTCAATTTCTTCAACACATTCTTCGGTTTCAGATGCATCAGAAGCAGGGTCGTTATCATCATTATACATGTTCATCACTTCTTCCAAATTATTCCGCTTCCTCAAGGTCATACTTCCTTTTGGACATGCTTATATGCGAGAGGAGTAAATACTTCTTTACTTCGCTGTAGTTCACTAGATACTGCTACAAAACCAATGCGAAGCCTAAAGAATTTCTAAGTTCATTGCTGTATCAGAAGAAATACATTTTCGTTGTTGACACATTGCTCCATTTCATTGTTGACAAAATAAAACAAACTTATTAATTAAATATAAATTGCGCGCAGTTGTGCAAAGAATGAGGGGGAAAAAAGTTTACATATTTTATCAAGCGGGGTACAACTTACGCAATACAATATTAAGAACTTAATGGGATAATTAGGACTTATTCTTATTTTAGTCTAAAACAAAATATTCAGCAAAGTATTTCACAATGTAATTATGGATGAAGTATATAGGTGAAGTCTAGTGCACATAGTAATACAAAATTACGACTGGGGTATATTTGTACCCGCCTGGTATAGAGAAGGTTAAATGTAGGCTACACCGGTCATTGCCTGCACTCTATGAATAAACACAATAAGCAAATGACTGTCGAAATTAGTCACTGTCTTCTGAATACTACTATGAATTGCTTCGGAGCAGAAAAATAGTGAGAAAACCAGCGGCTACGAAACATCGGTATTCAAGCCGAGGGTTAACAATGTGTACGGGTTTTATGACTTTCATAACGTAAAAGTTTAACTGCGGTATCGTAACAGCTTATTTTTACCGGGATAGTTACATTCGGCCGTAAGTCTTAAAGTATTAAGGTCTCGCTTTCCTCTGTAGCGCGTGCATCCCGAATATGCATTATTTTAAATCCGAAATTACAACGGAGTGCGGTCTGAAGGTTGCCTCTGAGCAGCCTTCAAAACGAACGAGCATTTACTTGTTCAAATATCGACATGTGATATGTTTAATATATATTTGGAGTACATACTGGGATTTTTTTCTCTTTTTTAGTAGCCTCACAAGTAATTACTTCATTTTAATAAGAGCATGTACTTCAATACGTGCTAGAAAAATCAAGTACTTTTCAACATGCCTCTCCGAATGTTAGAATTTGAAAATCCACAGCTATTATGAACACTTCTTGCTTTAGCAACTTATAATATTTGTGGCCAAAAATTTAACTGTTGGTTAAGAAAATAAACCCCATAATGGGTATCATGGTGAGAAAGATATCGTTTATGGACTGCTGCATTTGTGGCTCACGGTGCTTTCATACTTGCTTGCACAATATTACCGAATGAGGAAAGGTCAATAAATGTTAGTAGCACCTACATTCAGCCTTCACTTTCTCCTTGAAACTATGAGCTATACCATTTATAAATATTGCGGGTACATATAGCCTGAACATGTTCTGGTAAACTGCCCTTATTAACTCTTGGGTCTTTTAAACGTTGTTTTTCATAAGAAAGGAATTCAAATGCGAGAAAGTCAATGGCTTTAGAGACATTCCCATAATTCATTCTAGCCCTCCAATGGTAACAGGAGTGATGCGTCACCCCAGCGATAGTTTGCTTCTTCTGTAAAGTTGGCTACAATGTTTTACCTTTCTGTCATGCCTATTTATTCCTTAGTAATTGTTGCATAAATCAGTTACTGGTCAGTCGTGCTGATAACCAGTTCCCTTCAGCCGCTACTCGAGATTGAATAGTCCTTGGGGTTACAAGTCAGCCGTTACTGTGCGTGTAGGTGAAATTTATTTACTAGCTTTTCAAATATGGAATCTATAAACGTCAATGACCCAAGGCTTAAGGACTTTGTGAAAAGAGTTTTTAAAGAAGATAATGATAGCAATGAACATGACTCATTTTCAAGTGAAGAAGACAATTTAGAAATAGCGTCCGAACATAATTCTGAGATTAAAATTGCAACTTCGGATGATTGTGATGATTAGGTGGAGGAGGATCAGGCATCACCAGCATGCACCTTAAAATGTAAGAATAGACTCTTATGATCTAAAGAACCGCCTAAGAAACGTAAAACTCAAAAGTCGGAACATTGTAAAATTCCTAAAGCTGCTAATTTTCCTGAAAACATAATTCGGAGCTTCATGCCCTCAAAATACTGTTAATAATTAGATGGAAGTATTGTTCAGATGATGAGGAAATCCAAAAGGAAAAGATGTACTTAATCTGGCTAGAGGTTTGTTGATGACAGACAGGGAAGAAATATGCGCACTAATAGGATTACTTTATATGTACGAGTAAGATAGCAGAAAAGATGGTCAGCTCAAAACTGAAGAAATGTGGTTTGGCTCAACAGTGTACACATGTATTATGTCTCAAATGAGGTTTACATTTTTGCTAAATTGTCTCAGATTAGATGATAAGACAAAAAGAAACAGGAGAGATAAGTTTTCACCTTTCGTGAGCTCTGGAAGACTTTTATAAAGAATTGCCGCAAGTTACTCTCCTCATATGTAACTTCAATTCAATTCACAAATCAATTCAAGGGGTACAATGTCATTCAGCAAACCGATGACATCGTCAGGAAAGCGGAACATAAAGCTCTCTCTTTACACGATAAATTAAAAATCATAAAGAATCTGAACATGGTACCACTGTTGCCAGTGTATGTACTGTGTCCGACATACGAAAGAAAAAAAAAGTGAACTGTAATGTGGACAAAGAAACCTGTCTAAAATTAAGCGAATGCGGCCGCTAGCAGAACCAAAATTGGATGATGCAGTGTATAAGTGGTATGAACTACTTCGTGCAAGTTGAATAGCAGTGAGAGATGTAGAATTTCAAGCTGCAGCTGAACGTCTTTACGAAATTGAATTTGTTTTCTTTCGTTCTTGTTAATCCGGACATTTGCTAATACGGATAACTGAGCCCCAATTAGTCCGGATTAACAGTTTTACTGTACTCTCCAGGCTTGTAGGCCGTGGTCTAGAAGGCATCGTAGATACCGGCGTTTCAAGTAGATCGCTTGGCATCTTCAGGATGAAGTGATTCGTGGAGGATGGCGCTCTTATATAATGGGGGCAGGCGGGGCTTACTGTGAGGTCCTGTGCAGTGATTGGCTCGCATCTCTAGGAGTGGGCGGATTTGGTGTAGTATTATTACGTCAGCTGTTTTTGTCTAAGTTTTCATTCTTCAGGCGGCAGCGAGAGGGAGAGGACACTGCAGCAGCGAGAGAAGAAGCGGCGAGAACAACAGCGAGCGGCGAGCGGCCGGCATACGGCCAGCCAGCAGTTCCAGCGCCACTCCAGTGCCAGCGGTCTAACAGCTTAGCAGGGTAGAAAGATACGATCGTAGCCAACAGTCTCCCGACTGGTACCAAGGCGCCTTCGGGCAGATCCTCGGGCTTTCGGGCTTTTTAGCGCCCTCTATCTGTTCTTTTTCTTCTACTATCTCTATTTTCCTCTATTCTATCTAGTGTTAAGGTCCCGGATAGGTTCCCTAGAGTTAAGATAGGCGCTGCTTGCTGTTGACACAATCTGAGAGTGGTCCAATTAAAAGTGTCACAGCAGCAGATTCACTAGGCTTTAATTCTTCTTTTTCTTAACTTCTTTAGTCAGGCTACATCTAAGCAAACCTTTACATACACACTAGGAATGGCTAAGGGCAGCAAGGCTACGACGACTACGAAACCGACGTTGTCACCAACACAGACGATGATGACTAGGAACAAGGCTTCCCAACCCAAGACTTCCAACTCCTCAAATCCTACCAATCCCAAACCCAAAACCCCAAACCCTACACCTTCACCCGTGACTCCCACTAGCCCTAAACCTAAGTCAACCCCAACTTCACCTGCTCCTGCCAACCCTTCCTCTCCCAAACCCAGCACCTCCAAAGACACAAGACAAGACGCCACCAATACACAAACGCCTACCGAAATAGATCAGGAAAGGAGGACAAATATTGCGCCTGTATATGTTAGTAGGTGCCAGGCCGCGAAAATCCGCCAAATAATCACAGACTTTGACTTGACAGGCCCAACTAAATATGAATACACAGTACACACAGCGCGCAACTCCGGTGATTTTTGCTTCAAGACGTTCTGCCTGAGTGACTACAAGAGACTTGTAGATTACCTCAAGGCACAAAGCGTACAGCATTATCTGATCGCCCAAGTAACTAAAAGAACCGCTCGTTTTGTCATAAAAGGGCTGTACGCTGAATTCACCGGGGACGAGATTAGAAAAGACCTGGAAAATGCGGTTTTAATGCCATTAGGGCAGTCCAAATGCGAAAATGCAACAGGCATAGGACCCCCTGCCAATGTTCCTTGTGGAAATGCAGGACACCCATGAATCTAGGAAAATTTTAAGCCTCCGCTTCTTGGCACACTTCAGAGTTACCGTAGAGGAGTATAGGGCCGCCGCAGAGCTCAAACAATGCGCACGTTGCCAAGGGTTTTGGCACGTGATGAGAGAATGTAGGTCCCCAAAACCTATCTGTGCCAAATGTACAGGTTCCCAATTCTCAGGAACATGCAGCGTTCCTCCTAAGGAACGTAAATGCGTTCTATGTGGCGCTCAGGGCCATGGTGCAACTTGGCGCGGTTGCACCGCATACAACGCAGCATGTGCAAAGACCATGTCACGCCAAATGCAACCTCCTAGGGATCCCCAGTTAGGAAGAACGCAAAGTAGCTACGCTGAGGTTGCTAAAACGGAGTGGTGCACGAGAAACAGTAACGGCTGGTCGCGTCCAGTCCCAGTAGAGGCACCCTCCGTGGTTGGGAACCCTCGGCTCACTACCGAGGAGGACCCAATCAGTGATGAGCGACACCCCCGACCAACACAACAAGCTTCACCTTCGACTGCAGGACCCTCACAAGCACAGGCAGTAGGGCCTCACCCTACCGCACCAGAGTCGCTCCCCCCACGGGAACTAGACCAAGGAAAAGTGAACATGGCACTGGTTAAACTAGTTACAACACTAGGCATACCAAAGAGAAATGCTAATTGGAAGAGAGTAGAGCTTCTCTCCCAGCTCTGCGAGATCTTTAGCCAACCGGGATCTGACATCATACAGGTAGCACACATTCTATCAGACTTTGTACAAATTATTCGTATGCCTTAGTCATGGGTAGTACAACCACAGCGAAAGTAATTTACTGGAATTGCAACGGCATCCGCAAAAAGATTAAAGAACTAGCCGATTTCCTTCAAACAGTCAATACATATAGCATTACTGACCGAAACACATATCAACCAAACCGACCGCTTTTCTGTTCCCGGATATAGAGTATATAGAAACGATCGCGACCGTCGAGGAGGAGGAACCGCGATAGCCATACAATCTAACATTGAACATTATCAAATTAACTCTCCAGTGTTAACTCGCGCTGAAACTACAGCCATAAAGCTGAAACTTCACAATACAGAAGTCATTATAGCATCCGTCTACAACCCTCCGGGGGACATAGATACCAATGACGTAGACAGAATTTTGAACTTAGGACCAAAAGTAATCGCAGCAGGAGATTACAATTGTAAGCATTATCTTTGGAATTGCACAAACACGAACCCGCAAGGCACCAAATTACTAAACTACATTAATAGTACAAATTACTTAGTTGCAGGCCCCGATGAGCCAACACATATATCCCACATACCGAATCATACGCCGGACATACTCGATATCGTGATTTTAAATAATATACCTTTTAACATAGATCTACAAGTAAAACACGAACTCACTTCGGATCACTTACCGGTTTTGATGACAATCAACGCAACAGTCGCATTCAAACAGGCCTCTTTAAGGCACAATTACAATCAGGTAAACTGGGAATCTTTCAAAAGCACAGTAGATTATTATCTCCCAGATATTGAAATAAACTGCGCTAGAGAGCAGGACTTGGCAATTAGTAAACTAGAAACAGCTATTAAAATAGCCACCACGGACTGCGTACCACTGACACAACCACGCACAACAAATGCGAGATTTCCCATAGATATAAAGATACTTCAACAAGCGCAAAACAAAGCGAGACGTAAATGGCAAAGAACTAGAAATATCATACACCGAAACGAGTATTACCAAGCGAGAACGTTAGCAAATGAATGCGCCAGAACGTACATACAGAACCAATGGAACAATACGCTTGAAAATCTAAACCCCCAACAAAATGAAGTTTGGCGAATAGCGAAATGCTTAACGCGAACACGTACAAATATACCTCCTCTACAAATTAACACCACCATAGCCGAAACGCCACAGGCCAAGGCAGAAGCCTTTGCGGTCACACTAGAGAACGTGTTTTCTCCCAACCCAACAGTTGGACAAGATGAATTCGAATTAGAAATTAAAAACGAAGCCAATAACATAGGCCAAACACGGATATACAACAAAATGCGAAAAACAAACCCTGGCGAAATAGGCTGGATAATCAAACACCTGCCCACAAGAAAAGCGCCAGGACCAGATAAGATACCAAATAAGGTGATAAGGAATCTACCAAATAGAGCGATTCAACTATTAGCGAACATATTCAATTTCACTCTGGATCACGGCAGATTTCCAACTTCTTGGAAGGAAGCCAAAATCCTGCTATTCCCGAAAGCAAATAAAAATTTAGCTTTACCCGTCAACTATAGGCCAATTAGCCTGCTGAACACCATAAGCAAAGTACTCGAAAAAGTAATACTGAAACGAATAAATAAGCAGATACACAAGCACAGTATTCTAAGACCAGAGCAGTTTGGCTTTAGAGCACAACACTCTACGACACTACAACTACTACGAATGAAGGAGGAAATCACTAAAGGATATAACACGAACAAATCAACAGGCGCCCTCTATCTTGACATTGAACAGGCTTTCGATAAAGTTTGGCACGCCGGACTTCTCAGAAAACTTAAACAGTACGATTTTCCAGACTCTGCAATGGCCCTCATTAGGGATTACCTCTATGATCGACGCTTTCACACCGTCGTTGAGGAAGCAGTCTCAAGCACCAAACGAATAAAAGCCGGGCTCCCACAAGGAAGTCTCTTGGGACCGATATTATTCAATCTTTATATAAATGACATGCCCGAACTAGTAAGAACGGACAAATATATGTATGCAGATGACACCGCCATCGTAACACAGTCGACTCAACCGCGAATCATACACTTACGCCTGCAAAATGCGCTAAATACACTCGAACCCTGGTTCGCCAAGTGGAGAATTAAAGTAAATGCCAGAAAAACACAGGCAATAATATTCACAAAAAGATTACAACACAGGAAAGATAGAAACAATCTTCAGCCGCTAAACTACCGAGGCGATAGAATCGAATGGACTGACCAAGTGACCTACTTAGGTCTAACTATGGATCAGGGCTTAACATGGAATAAGCATATTACTAAAATCAGAACGAATGCCAATGGTCAGCTAAATAGACTTTTTCCTATACTTAACACAAACAGTCAACTCAAATTGAACATGGGACTAACCCTATACAAAACGTTAATTAGGCCCATCCTTGTTTAGGCAGCTCCAGTTTGGGGATACGCTGCAAAAATGCACATAAATAAGCCACAAACGCTCCAGAATCGGATAATCCGAATAATAACTAAACAACCGATGTTTGCACCGGCCTATCTCTTGCATCAAGAGTTAAGACTCCACACAATTGAAGAATTCATCAAAACCCAAAGTTTCAACCTTTACAAACGCAAGTAAAAGAACAAAAACCTTCTAATACAAGATTTAGGTGCATACGAAACCAGTCAAAACAAACACAAAAGACCGCTGTCACTATTTGACAGAACCTTCGGCCTGGGGGAACCCCAAATTGACATACAAGAATATCTAGAAAACCTTGTAATACTACCATAAAACTACCCATGACTAGGCTACACGACGTGACCAGTAGTAGCCCTCGAAGTCCTTGCTCTCTGAGCCAAGGCGGCCCTGGGGGACGAGGGGCCCCCCGCAAGTGGCACCGGCTCGCACCTGCATCTGTAGGCAGGCAGCCCGCTGTGTGTGCACTCTATGTGCCCAGGCTTGATTAAAGGACACGCAATTTGGAAAACACAAAGTAACAATGCCAAGATGGCGAGAAATTACAAATGATTAACTAACTTATTTCCATTATAGTCAAACAAAATTATCATGTACAATAGACGACACTATACGGCGGAGCACGTAAATTCTTAAAATTAACAAATCACTTCTTGCAAAGACGAAGCCGCACGGCTGAAATGAAGTACTATCAATATTTTAAGACTCTTATTCAACTGCATTTATGTATAAAGTAAACACAATTCTAACTTATATGTATATCTATGTATTTCTACGGTTATGCATGTCTAGTTTAGTTTGTTCCAGAGACGCAGCCTCCGGCTCGAGCTGACCGACTCGCGTACAGGTGCCACCTGTAACGCACGACCCAGAAACCACCAGAAGACGCAGCGCCCAGGCGTGGTCAAGAAAAGAAGCTCCCAGAATGTCCCAAATTAACACCCTCAATCCGCCAGGGCGTTATCAGGGTCTCGGCCATGGTAACGTCCTGACTCCTTACCATCACCTGGTCTAGGCCCTAGTGGCCGGCCAACACATCCCGCTCCTTGAATCCGCAGGTGCAATAGCGGTACTGCTACACAATACCTGAATTCACACCGGTGGAGGAGTTTTTAGTGGGTATGCCATACTGGAGATTCCCACACTCTCAGCCCTAACTCCCATTGGGGCTGGGGTAAGTGATTAAATCATTTTCTCCTCCACTCGAAAAAAAGTCTAAGCGTTTCTCCAAGACACATCTCCAGGCTGGTGTTCAGGTGTCACCAGGAAGTGGCGGGATGTTTCCCTCCTCCTTCCTCGTTTACTGCCTTGCCTTCCCGTCATTCTTTCAATAAAACACCCATTTTCGGTGTGTATAGAATAATGTGTAACCCAAGATCTATGTTGGCTAACTCATACAACCACACGACGCTTGTAAGCACAATTACGTGGCTTTAAATGTCTGCAGACATTAAATGACCGTTAATATTACTTTAGAAGTCACTTTTCTCATTTTAACATGTTTAGTCGCATTCAAATGTTATAGGATCGTACAATCTTTTATTGTTCCATTATACCCCGTCTTTAACTGCGGAGGTCTTTAATCGTTGGAACACATTGCCAATGGTGTTAACCCGTATACCGTTGGTTTTCCTTTGGTTTTTATGCCTTATATTACACACTAATTCATACTACCAGGCTCTTGGGAGGATAGGGAATAATCTTGGATAAAGAAAAGTTCCCAACCCCCAGCCGGAAATCGAACCCGGGACCTTCCGAACGGCAGGCAGGTGCTCTATCAACTGAGCTACGGGGCCAGCCCCGGTAAAATGTTAATGCTTGGAAAATGGAAATTTTGCTGCATAAAAAGTATAACTTCTATATTTAAACCAGGTGATGTTGTGAATGAAGAGTGGAATATATTTAGGTGTTTTGCAGGCTAAATTACTTTCATTATGTAGACTTCCACGATATTCACTACTGTTGTAATCATGATTGCGTACTTCGTAGTTCTCTTCAGTAAACGTTTTCCCACAAAAATAGTATACTGTAGAGGAGTTGATATCCTTGTACTGTTGATCTGCAAGTTTCAGAGGTATGGCAGATTTGAATATATTATTAATTTCCTTTTCAAGGGCTGTCAGTATTCCATCGACTTCTGAGCAACATCAATACCACGATATACATAGGGATGCTTAGGAAGACCAGTTTCCAGATGTTGAACGTCGGATGACGGTTTAACGTAAACGCAGAAAGTCATGGGTACATGCTGCTGATAAGGGGTTGTATAAGAAGTTTCGGGATTGGGGAGGCATGTATGACATGGCGTGAGAATGCTTTCAAAGTCTGCGTAGATGACGTAAGGTGGTTTCAACATCCTATCAAAAGTTTTAAATTGAACAATTGATTTCTCCGTTGTAGGCATAACTACCATTGCAATACCGTGTTGATTACAGATAGCAGCATGTTCTTGTAGTTTTTCCAGTCCACTTGATCTGCACTGATCATCAAAATGTGTAAAACAACGCTTACCGGTATAAACAAGTTATTTATGCTTAGTTTTCTGACGGCGAATAAGTTTTTTAAAAATTCTTTTTATAAACGTAGTGATGTTTTCCACTACTGTCACTCAATAGTAGGAGTCGCGGTGTTCAGCTAGTTCAGTCTCAGCGACCTTTATTGGATACCCTTAGTGCTTCTCATCCAACCCGAAGACATTGATAGACATCCTGTTAAGCTTCTCAAACTTAGATATTTGAGAAAGTGAAGTTGGATAAGTAACACAGCTAAAGTTATATTTATTTTGAAGTTGCTTGTATTTGCTCACCCGTAGCGCATTCTTCTCAACGAATTTGGCTAATACAAAATACATAAAGCATAGCTCATGAGTATAACTCTGGATGTTAATACAGTTTTTTCTTGCCTCAACAGATGGAGGCAGGGGTATGTAGCTACTTCCTGGTAACGGATTGTACTTGTTAATACGAAGGCGAACCCCTTCCACAGCAAGCAGAGCCCAGTTGCTGCCCTTAAGTTGTGATTCTTCCATTTCAGTAACCCACTTCATTTTCGTTTCCAGCATAAAGTCCAGATCCGTTTCCAGGAAAACAGCTTGATTCCGGGTTTTAAATGCTTTGTCGCAGATTTCTCCGATACTGTTAGCAAATCAACACTCATCCAGCGGATTAATTTTCACACTCTTGTGAATACCAAGATCTTAATGTACAGTTTGGATTATCCGCTGTTTTGCCTCATGCAGGTACATATTAAGGTCCTTAGTTGATTCACAGCGCATAAAATGTGATTTCAGGTGTCCATCGAATGAAGTTTCATATTCTTTCATGTCACAGTCATCCATTGTAGATAGTAACTCTTGTTTAGTAGGTTCTAATCTACGTTTCTTCTCAGGTTTGTTTATTTCGCATGCATCTTCGTGTCGCCACCCTTATAACTATCTTTGAAGGTTACATTACAATATTTACATTTGAAGATCTTACAACGTAGCTCATCCCGTCTTTTATCTTACCCACGTAGAAATGTCTCTCCACATTTACCACAAGAATAACCTGATGCACTAGGAATGATATCCTTATGAGGACTTATTCGTCTTTACTTTGATGTAATAACGTATTGATCCTTTAAAGAAATGTACGCTTTCATAATACTTTAGAAAGCCGATTATTTTCTGAGAGAACAACGATGTTGACACCTCGGAGATAATTAGCAGAATGAAGTGCAATGCCCGAGATCGCCGTATTTATAGAGGAGGCACGTACCTTTTTTAGATCAATTTATAACGTATTAATCCTTCTTCAAGGAAATGTGCACCTTATCACCTTGATAGCACTTGAGAAAACGATGTTGACACCTTGGAGATAATTAGCAGAATGAAGTCCAATGCCCGAGATCGCCCTATTTATAGAGGAGGCACGAACGTTTTTAGATCAATTATATACTGAAATTTAATACTAAAATGGTGATTAAGCGTCTTAGCTCTTATATTTCAATATGTGTTACACAGATGTTCGGATGTATCCGTAGGTGTTCGCGCATGTTCATGTATTTAGAGAGGGGCACAGAGATGTTCGGGCATGATCGTAGGTCTTCGCGCAGATTCGGGGGCTTGACTCGTGAGGGTGATGAACGTTCCGTCAACCGAGCAAGGGACAAGTATCCTTTAGCAAGCATTCACCATACGCCACGAAACCTAGAAGCACAAAGAAGCGAATGAAATAGAATGAAAGAGAAATGAAATCGTGCTAGCATACACCACTCCGGCATTCGCATGCAGTCCAGTGAAAACCACGAAAAATACGAGGGCAGAGTGACCTACCGACGGGAATCGAACCCGGGACCCTAGAAGCACACGTCAAAGATGCGAATGAAGCACTGCGACTATCGGAATTGTTGCACACGATGGATTTTTGTTAGCCGTAGTCCATGAATAAGAGCCTGCTTCAAAGTCATGTAATGTGCTACATACTTCTTTCGTGGCCCAAGATGGGGTATAACTTTATTTGTACTCGAGTCCTTAGGCTTCATACACTCGGGCAGGAAAGGTAGATCATTGTGTAGATCGTGAAGTTCCGCAGGACACTCGATGTCAACTTGTAATATGTAACCATGAGGCTCATCTTTTTGTAGTCTTTCTAAGGCGATTTTTTCAGGTGACGCCCACTCAAATCCACCATAAGGGAGGACGTGGCACATGGCCCAACCATATTGGTTATTGGCGTCCTCATATATAATAAATTGGATTGGTCTCGACGGATCATACTTCTCCATGTAGGCGTTGTTTGCTTCGGCATACCGTTGGGAAACTTGGCATAAGCCTCCTCTTATGCCGGATTCCGCCATGAGTAATTGGTCATAATCCTGTAACAATTCCAGCTGATTTCCTGTATACAGCAACATGGCGTCCCATGTAAATCCTGGAGAAGTAAACTAATGAGCAGGATCGACTTTGTGTCTTTTATGGGTTTGATCTCTAAATGTTTAAAAGACATCAGCTAGAAGAAGTACATCAGAGATTAAGTAGAGGTCGCTATACTCGCCCAGATTTCTTACATTAAACAGCTCCCATACATTTCTAGCATGATCGTAGTCAACATCGCGAATTTCTTCTTCATTCAACCTATTGTAGGAGTCCTTGGGTGAAAAGCAGGTTTCGTTCAACACATCCCATGACGTGACATTTCATAGGGAAATACCCGCTTACGAGTCATCAACTTCAACTTGTCTTCTACGAAGTGCTTTAGCGTTTCAGCGTTTGACGTCAGATTTTTCACCAGCTTATCCAAGGTTGTGCTGAGGAACCGAAAGCAATCCACAAACTGAAGCTCTATGTCTCCTACATACTTGGAGAATGATATATAGGTTTCTTCAGAGCTAGGAATTACTTCCACTCTCTCACTTGTAAATCCCAACTCCTCAGCAATGAAGTATTCTCAGTATTATTAAAATGTGTTTATAGGCTAAATGTACGAGCATTTGACTACCAATCAATGCTGTGAAAAATGCACATAAATAGCACATTCCATTTCCGAAATATTTGCGGTGCAAGTTTTAGGTGACTCACCGTGTATACCCATTTCTCTAAAACGTTTGATAAGATAGATGATATTCTCTTACAAAAACTTTCTAATTTTGGTTATTCCGTTCAAATGCTTATTTTAATTTCCTCCTATCTCTCTGACAGAAAGTAATATGTAAAATTTCATCAATCAAAATCCTATACTTTTGTTGTTTATTCTGGCGTTCCTCAAGGATCAAATTTAGGACTATTATTTTTCATGCGCTTTATAAATGATTTGCCAAATGATTTATAAATGGATTAATTTCCAAATGTCTATTATATGCAGATGGTTTAAAATTGTAAATGTACTGCCCGATTAACTTGAGGTGACAGCTGAGGAAAGGTGTGCACTAAACGATAAGTCCGTTATCTATTCCGAGAGGAGAGTGGGGGTCAGTTACGCATGTGGAGTTGTTGATGCTGCACGTGCGTTATCTGAGCTACTGTAATTTTTAAGGCTCGTGTGCGTGCGCGTT
Source organism: Deroplatys truncata (assembly GCA_030765065.1). NCBI lineage: Eukaryota > Metazoa > Arthropoda > Insecta > Mantodea > Mantidae > Deroplatys > Deroplatys truncata. Next base: position 400,247,572 of record CM060990.1, on the reverse strand, counting down.
ATATGTTCGTCTATAACAGCATATACACGAAACAGTTTGTTTTGTTCCGAGTTGTATTCTCTGTATGTGTGTGTAACCGAGTGCCTGTGTTGAGTATTTTTTGGATTTGCGTTTTACTTACTGTTAATACATGGGCAGTAAACTTAAAGGCAAAGTACTGCACTCCCAAACCAGGGAAGTTATTAGCAATGTATATAAATACATGAAGACATGTAGTGGCTGGCGTAGTAAACATCAATGTGAAAAACATTGGAAAGAGTGTTGCTGAGGCAACAGGCGCTTCCGAAGAAGTGTAAGAAGAATTATTAAGGAAACCACAGATATTGATAGTGGCATTTCGCCTTCATTCTCCACACCGCATAAAGAGAGACCTAAAAGGTCTTATTGTGCGAGCTTAGATACTTTCAATGAGGCAGTAGTGCGCCGAACTGTGAATGAATTTATATTATTCACAAGCAAAGACCGACACTGAAGAAGGTGCAGGCAAAGTTAAAGGAATCGATTGACTTTGAAGGGAGTGTATCTACATTAAGAAAGATACTACTTAAGTTGGGTTTTACCTGGAAAAGGAAAAAAAAAGAATAGAAAAATCCTAATGGAGCGGCACGACATCAGAACTAAGCGGCTCCATTATCTTAGAATGATAAAACAGTACAGAAGTGAGGGCCGTCCCGTAATATATATGGATGAGACATATATACATTCATCACACACTACTCCATATGCAGGTCAACAATGTTGAGCTAGAATTCATGCGCAGTGAAGGCTTGCTGGATGGCGGACAGGAAATTATCATTCATCTGGGGGGCGACACCGACGAAAGCAGTGATTCCTCCGAATTTTCTAGTGAAGAGGAAGGTGAAGACTGTCAAGAGCAAGGAACTGCAAATTCAACTGGATCTTCTGCTACTGTTGCGTCTGTTGTCTGAAACCAGCCTCAAGGTAAGATGCATGTGATTTCCTCTCCCTCTTGGCCGCATGTGGCTGCAGTTGGTCTCCCACCACTCTTAGTTGCCCCTCTTGTACTGAGCAGCGAGCTGCCACCTCAAGTTAATCGGGCTGTAAATTCATAATGTTGAAGATATGAACTTCAATCAGATCTGGATAATGTTTACAAATGGAGCTTGGAAAATCAACTTCACTTCAATGTTAAGAAATATTCGTTTATTATTATTATTATTATTATTATTATTATTATTATATCAGAAGCCAGCAATACTTAAATTCTAATTATTACTTAAATACCTCTCTACTGGTTAGAGTAAATTCTAACAGAGATTTAGGTGTAATTATGACACTTCTTTTGATAAACACATAAAAAATATAACCAATTACTCTCTTAAAAATTGGATTTTGTATTCAGAATCATCAGGGATTTAAAAGATACTCAGGTTATGCTAATTTTATATAAATGCCTTGTTCGAATTTGGAATATGCCTCAATTGTATGCACCTGTGTGTAAATGTCGTAACACTCAACTGGAGAAGATTGAAAAAAAAAACCTTCTCAGATATTTGCGTTACAAAATTCACAGTGAAGTGATTTATAATCAGAATATTCCTCATAGTCAACGCTAAATGAATTCAACATAATCTTACTTTCTGATCGTAGAGCTGCTGCCGAAAAATTGCTCTTATATAAACTTACAAATGACCTGGTATGTAACGAAGAATTGCTTCATAAAATATATTTTAATGCCAGTACTACAAATTTCGGAAACCGTCAGTTACTCCAATTTAGGAGACAGAAAACGTCGTCACATAAAAATTCTCTCGTTCCAAGGTTATGTGCCAAATGCAATGAACTTTCAACCAAAATAGAGCTCGATCGCAGCTTCTCCTGTACGCAATTTAAGGAACATTAAATATAGGAATTTTGCCTGTGATTCTTATTAGTACTATTTATGGTTACCGTTTTAAATTATACAATTTGCAATGTCTTGTCTTTGATAGTAGTTTAATATATTAATTGTTTTAGTCTTAGTTTCTCTGAATTCTTTTTTGTATTTTTCTTCTTTTTGTTACGCATTTGAATTTGTATATTTACTCCAAATGCAGCTACTGTAATTGGAGCTTTGCTCTGTTGTAGCAAGTAAATTAATAAATTAATCAAAATAAGAAAACGTATAGGAAGAAATGGGAAAGAAACTCTAGAGCTCTACTTTAGTCGAAGTCAATATTCAGAATTAAAAATATAGTGTGCCATCTAGATAGAAAAAATGGTTTATTTTTTTTTTAAATCCACTGGATTAATTTTCTTTTCAAATTTTACACACATAATAAAAAAATTATGACACTGTTAATAAATTACGCATATCTCAAAGTACTTGCAATTATTCTAGACCTGTAACTTGTATTTTGTGGGAGCATTTACTGTAAAAAAAACAACCTTTTTTCTTTTCCATGGACGCCGGGGTAGCACAGTGGTGTAGTTTCCCGCTCTCGTACTGAGGGTACAGGGTACGATTTCCGGCTCTGGGGTGGCGATTTTCAGTCGGCCCTATCCAGGCCCTCACCTCTGACCTAATCATGTGACGTATTCCCAAGGCCCAACATGGTTCAGAGTCTACGGCAAAAGCGGCAGGTCCTCTCATTCCATCGCCATCCCCATCATCACCCATCCATCGGAGGCAACGGATTCCACCCGCTGGATGCCTCCACCTCAGAAATGGGTCCAGTGATCGCTTGGTAGAATGGGATAACCCCCGAAGGTTATGATAAAATAAAAAGCCCTATATGGCCTGCATAAGCCATATAGGGAGCGTCAGATACGCCCTTTCTTCATGAAAGGATTTCAAATGCTTAAAATGATTAAATTGATACCAAAGAAATGTATACCAATTACTAGACCTCACTGTGCACAAAAATTAAGACTAGTTTAAAAAATGGGAAAAACAGCATTTTCACCCGGGTGACACACCTTAAGGAAACCAACGCTCTTGAGCGATTCTAGCCGATGCCTTTCCTTTATTTTCTCTGCTTCGTACTACTAGATAAAGTACTGCATTTCACCCAATTGTTCGATATCGAGATTTCAACGAAAACAAATTTTGAGGCACCCTCATTGTTAGAAAAGGCTCGTGTATGTGTGTATTAACAGCATAACTAAAAAACGATGGTTTTCAAGAAATTGCCCCTAGCCCAAACTATCCTTCACATGAAACATTTGTCGGTTTTTTTTTTGTTTTTTTTTACTTTCTAAGAAATGGTTCCTACCTATTTTCACTAAATACCACATATTTAAAACATTTACATGACAAACAAAATCTATATCTTGAATTTTCTGGGAATAGGCCGTGAAGTCCACTTTATTCAGAAGGAATTTTGTATAATCTTGTATAACTGGTAAACGTTAAGCAAGGCGAAAACAAATACAAAAATATACATCTCGTTGATACATGCAATTTATTTCAAATAACTTTTATGGCATAAGCTATTTCCTAGATATCCGTGTTCCAATTGTTCAATACTTTTGTCATTCTTTTAAAGTCCTCTCAATATTCAGTTATTTCTCGTGATTGCATGGAAAGAGTAATGGAATTTTAAGGCCCGCATATAGCGTCAAGTTCTTAAACATTAAGATTATCGCTATTCCCTTTGTATCTATAACGAAATGTGTAATATAGCTATTTCTGGAGTTGTATCCCAATTAAAACGAAGTAGATAGAAAAATAAGCTTTCGGAAGAATAGTTTGTATACCCACTAATAAACGACAGAAAGTACAGGTGGTCATGTGAATGTGACGAATTACTCCTTTATTTTTATATAACCATCATACTATACTTTACGTTGTTATATAACTGCTCAAAATCTTTACGCAGTTTAAATGAGAATTATGTCAAAATTATTGTGGCGTTTCTAAATTAAGAAAAAAAATACATTTGAGATGAAATAATTCGATTCAAACGACCAATGCTATCAACATGTGCTGTTATAAAGTAGTTATTCCTATAAATATTTATAATCAACCAGTGTTTCATTTTAAGGTCCAAACCTCCATTCCATTCACAGCTTCCCTTCTATAGGCGTTTTCACGTCATGAAGGCAGAATTGTCTCTTATGGACCATGCTTTTCTTATGGAAGAATAAAGTGCACCGTTGCCAAATACGCGTGTTTTCAAATGCGACTAAGGTGAAATAAGTACATACATTGGGTATGAAATGTGTTGGAACACGGCGGTATGCACGAAAACATTTAACTCAATTATAGATTTTTTTTAAAATAATAAAATTTAAAATTACGTTGGAAGCAGGTTTTTAACATATATCTAGCTCCGAAGGTTAAACCGTGGCTTTACACCGAAATAATTGCAATGAAAAGAATATGGATGATTCGTTTGTTGTCATAGGCTACGTTGGTATTTAGATTTTATCAATACATCTAAATATGTTTCTTTAAAAAAAATAATAACTTTAGAACACAGGGTCTGGGTTCTTCGTTTACACAGTGGAAATTGTCGTAACTGGTAATTCTCGTTCTGTAAGTCCACGTAAAAATTCCCGGCAACAAAGTTGTCAAGGAAATAATGAAATTATGTTTTTCATCCACACTGGACGGTCTCCATTAGCAATACATCCGTGAATTAACATTTTAATGTAAATGTTTTTAGCGCGCAAGGCACACAGCGCCAGCAAAGCTAGTGCTCATGTCCTGGAGATGATAAAAGACCAGATGAGGTATGACAGTTCAAGGGGCAATAACGGGCCGTACTTCAGTGGAGGTTTTCACTTTCTAGGTTTCGGGAATCTGAGGCGTATGCAATTTTTAAAGTTCTTTGGTAATCATGTTCATTGCAGTTAAATGTTCCAGCGCAATGGATCGCAGAAAAAGGTAAAATTATTGAAAGTGGCCAGAGATAACAATTCTGAGTGTTTGAGCACCTATCCGTAAGGTAACATTAATTAAGTGTACTATATTTAGCTAAAATAGTAAAGTGCTGACAGTTAAGAGAATGTAATAAATGCGGCATAAATGAATATCACTTAGGAGTTAAATGCGAAATATATTATTATTATTATTATTATTATTAACGTAATAAAATTGTAATAATAGATGTTACAATAATGAATATGATACTATTATTATATAATAATAAGTGTCACGCTTAGTAAAATGTACAGCAACACAAGAGATAGCTTGGAAAACGTATTTAGTCTGGTGTAATTATCCACCTGCAGTGTCAAAGTAGAGCACGTTCCTCTTCATCAGTCGTTGTGAAAGCATTGCTAACAAAGCCCATACACAGGGATGCATTATTCCAAAGTACCTTGGCGACACCTACACAGCCGCGGTCTCGGTGTATTGCAACAGCTCTCGAGATCATACGTTGTGACGTACCTGTAAAGAAGACAAATTGAGATTAAAAATACCTGCCTTGAGAGTCACAAGCTTATAAATGCTGTTTTGCCATTCATCTTTATAAAGTTACGTTAGCGCTGCTTTTTAAATACAGACGTACAGCGCGATTTATAAACTAGAAGCCTGGAGTAATCATGGAAATTCTCAGAAGCTTTGGACAGCATCCGAGTACATTCTCCAGCGATTATATTCTTATGCTGAAGTGTCAAAATAATTTAGGATATGGCAGCGCTCTGGGACTAAACAAAATAAAATAAAATAAAAAGCTAAGGTCACTGACCTAATGAAACCACTGAAATGAACACTATTCACTTAGCATGGTTTTTGTATTAAAAATTTCGGTATGGTGTTGACGCTGCACAAAAACCACTTCTTCTTCCTCATGGAAGTCGTCCTCCGTGGACTGGTGGTACCGTGCTAGCCTCTTAGTTCCCAAGGTCGCGGGTTCAAACCCGGTGGAGGGCGATGGATTTTTTCGGGCGTAAAAATCCTTAGCACGGCTTCCTTCGGAAGGGAAGTAAAGCCGGTGATCCCGTGTCGTAGATTTACGGCACGTAAAAGAACCTCAAGCCTGAAAAAGAGGCCTCTGAGCAAAATTACCGGTGTTTCACGCCCAATATAGAATGGGACGCTTAGAACCATAGTAGTTAAAGAGCGTCCATAAATAAAACTCAATTTCATTTTTTTCTTCATGGAACGCGCACAATGTCCGTTAGTAGCATATTATAGAGAGATCGAACACAGTTTTTGGATTTATGTGGGAAAGGGTAGGGAAAACGTGGGTAGATGCGACGGCTGAAGGAGGAAAATGCGTTTATATGGGGAAGTTAGGGACTACGAGGATCGATGCTAGGCTAGACAGGGGTTGAAGGAGTGGGGATGCGCTTTATATGTGAAGGTAGGGAATACGAGAAGTGCCAGACTACAGAGTTTGAGATGTGGAATATGCGTTTATATGGGAAAGATAGGAAAAACGTGGACAGATGGTAGGATAGACAGATGCTGAAGGAGGGGGGATATGGGCTTATACGGGAGAGATAGGGAATACGAGGAGAGGTACTGAACTAGACAGGGTTTGAAGGACAGAATATGACTTTTATATGGGAGAGGTATTAGGCTGGGAGAGTTTGAATAGTAGAGTATACGTTTATATGGAGAGACTAGGGCAGATTCTAGGTTGAGAGAACCTTCAAGGAGGAAAATGCGTTTATATGGGAGAGATAGGGAAAAGAGGAGAGTTCCGAGGTAGAGCAGGGACTGAAGGAGGGAGGGATATGCTTTATACGAGAGAGATAGGGAATACGAGGAGAGGTGCTAGTCTAGACAGAGGTTAAGGAGTAGAGTATGCGTTTATATGGGAAAATATGGAAAACGGGGAGAGATGCTAGGCTAGACAGATACTGAAGGAGGGGAATGAAGTTAATACAGGTGAGGTAGGAAACCAAGGAGAGATGCTAGGCTAGACGGATGCTGAAGGAGAGAGGGATACGCTTTATACGGAAGAGATAGGGGAAACGTGGAGAGATGGTAGGATAGACAGAGTTAAAGGCAGAATGTTTTTATGTGAGACAGAGATAGAAAACCGAGGAGAGGTATTGGGTTAGGAGGGTTTGAATGGTAGAGTATGCGTTTACATTGAGACAAGGAAAACGAGGATATATGCTAGTTTGAGAGAGCCTTCAAGGAGGAAAATGCATTTATATGAGAGCGGTAGGGAATACGAGGAGAGGTGTTAGTCTAGACAGAGGTTAAGGAGTAGGGTATGCGTTTATATGGGAAAATATGGAAAACGGGGAAAGATGCTAGGCTAGACAGGGGCTGAAGGAGGGGGAATGTAAGTTTATACAAGTGAGGTAGGAAACCCAGAGAGATGCTAGGCTAGAGAGATGCTGAAGGAGAGAGGGATACGCTTTATATGGAAGAGATGGGGGAAACGTGGATAGACAGAGTTAAAGGAGGAAGAGGTTTAGGCTGCAAAGACACAACCAATTGAAGTTTACAAACGTTTTGACACCTTGAGGATATTTTCTCGACACTGGAGGGTGACGTCCCCCGGCGCTAAAGTTCTAAAATATCTGCGTCAATCAATTAAATAATGTTCACCCATGCATAACATCATTTAGACTCATTGACTTCAAGATTTATACTGCTAACGTCCCAGATTAATGTAAATAAGTGTATATCTAGGGTAAACCGATTAGTATCAAGTGTTCATGGTAATTCAGAGCAGCGATTCGTATCAGAGCTATTTTATGTAATTTTCATGATTCGGGTAGAATGTAGGGTATTTAAGACATTTTAACAGGTAATTCAGGTAGCGTCACAGGTATTCACGGTAATATAGAGAGTAATTGGATTATAAACATTTCTCATCCAACGTTACAACACTTTTATATACTTTTTTTCTAAATCTTACAAACTTTTTATATGTTAAACAGCTAGTATGCGAAACGGAGAGGGATAAACTGCATATTGAGTTACAGTGAAGGTATATAGAAGTGTCCTAAACAAACCCCGCAAAGAACACCCTAATCTATCCCTACCTTGACTTCTCATAGTCTATTTAATCCTATCATCGTCTAACCTAACCAGCGTAACAATACGTGACACTACGTAACATAAGCACGTAACCGGGTGACAAGACGTAACACAGCGCAACATAGCCACGTAACAAGACGTCGCACTACGCAACATAACAACGTAACCAGTAAATGTAACAACGTAACAATACGTAGCAACCATGTAACCACGTATTATAACCACGTTACATGACGTAACACCCTTCGACATGACGTAACCAGAAACGTAACATGACGTAACGCCGCTACGTAACCAGAGATAACCTCGACTTTCTTTTAGTGAAATTGCGATGTTTTATTCAGGTATTATTTGTGAGTCTTAATTGAAAAGTTTTGCGTCAACATAACTTTATTTTAGTTCGTTGTAGGTGCCTCCCCCCTTTATCTAGGCTTGAGACTAGCACTAGGATTGCTCCTAATGGCAGGGTTAACACCTTCCCTTCCATCTTATTATTCTTCTTTCTTCATCAGGCGTCTGCTAGTTGCATACACAGCACACGGATAAACTTCCATTTTTTTAAATTGTAGACTCACGGTGAAAATCTTCATCTTCGAATTACATTTTCTTATGCGCTGTTTGTAATACGATAATGCCAATACGCATATGCCGTTATTCCATCCTCGCCAATAACTCCTTTATCATCAAATGGAGTAAATGTGATTTTATTCACTTGCACTGTGGCAAGAGCATGCTGTCGTGACAGGATCAGATTCATTGGCGTTCTGATGATTTCTCTGGTTTTAAGACAGTCAGTTTAATTCTCGAATGTGACGTACTGATTAATAGCACTACGTTTTATGCCTTTAATCTTTTTTTATCATTGAGCCGTGGATATCTAAGGCGTGCATCTTAGGTCATAGTCCGACAAAGCTCTGGATGACTTTACCATTAGCCTCATCCTTAAATTTCCCCAACATCTGTTAGTTCTGAGTGGAGCGACATATGCGGTTGACAGGGTAATCAGCTGATCCAGGTGTTGGAGAAAACGTAGATTATCGTGGTTCACATCTTCAGCTGGCACACGATGAACGAACGAATCAGTGTCCATATACATAACCTTCAGGTTTTCAGCTCCATAATATGGCAGCAACACATCATAATGGTAGTGGTACCTTAATGTCTTGGAGATGTCCAACACACTCATACCGATGTATATAGGCTTGTTGAATACGATCTGTCGCGAGGCCATATGTACAGCAGCTAGATTAGCAGCATTTATCGTCCTATGGATAAACGTAGGCTTAGCGATCAGCTTTTCCAGGGTCTTCTCATTTGTAACCAGTCGTATATCCATACGATTACGTAGATTCTCCATAGTTTTACCAAACATGGCGTTGTTAAACAGTTTGAAGAGATCCTTCTCGAAGTCATTTGCAACCAGTTGCAGCCTATTGCTAAATTTCACATAAGGTTTTAACCACTATGACTGGCGGAATTGTAGCACACGCTGAATTTTTGTTAGCCGTAGTTCATTATTAAGTGCTTCCTTCAAAGCCATGTAGTGTACTACATACTTCTTTCGAGGTTCAAGATGGGGTATCAGTTTCTTTGTACTCGAGTTCTTAGGTTTCATACACTCAAGCAGGAAAGGCAGGTCGTTGTGTAGATCCTGAAGTTCTGCAGGATATTCGATGTCGAATTCTAATATATATCCATGAGGATCATCGTCTTCTAATCTTTCTAAGTCAATTTTTAAGGTAATATCCACTCCAATCCCCCATAAGGGATGGAGTGGCACATGGCCCAACCATATTGGTTATTGGCGTCTTCATATGTAATAAATTGGGTTGGTCTCGACGGATCATACTTCTCCATGTAGGCGTTGTTTGCTTCGGCATACCGGTGGGAAACTTCGCATAAACCTCCTCTTATGCCAGATTCTACCATGAGTAATTGGTTATAATCCTGAAACAATCCCAGTTGAATTCCAGTATACAGCAACATGGCATCCCATGTATATCCCGGAGGTGAAATAATGTGCAGGGTCGATTTTGTGTGCTTTGTGGGTTTGATCTCTAAATGTCTCAAAAACATCAGCTAGAAGAAGTACATCAGAGATTAAGTAGTGGTCGCTGTACTCGCCAAGGTTTCTTACATTAAAAAACTCCCATACATTTCTAGCATGATAGTAGTCAGCATCACTAATTTCTTCTTCATTTAATATATTGTAGGAGTCATTATCAGGCAGGCAGGTTTCGTTCAAAACATCCCATGAAGTGACGTAATCATAGGGAAATAATGCCTTACGAGTCTCAACTTCATCTTGTCTTCTCCGAAGTGTTTGGTGTTTCAGGATATGATGTTAGATTTTTCACCAACTTATTCAAACTTGTACTGAGAAACCGAAAGTATCCCCAAACCGCAGCTTTATATCTCCTACATAATTGGAGAATGATATATAGATTTCTTCAGAGCTAGGAATTACTTCCACACGCTCACTTGTGCATCCCAGCTCCTAAACAATGAAGTGTCAGTCATACCCATGAGGTTGTGCATAAAGACTGGAATATATTTAGGTGTTTTGCAGGCTAAATTAGTCATGTATACTTCCACGATATTCACCACTGATGTGATCATGGTCGCGTACTTTAGAGTTCTCTTCAGTAAAGGGTTTTCCACACAAGTAGCATACTGTAGAGGAGTTGAAATCCATCTGATGTAGATCTTTAAGTTTCAGAGGTATGACAGATTTATATATATTAATAATTTCCTTTACAAGGAACGACAGGTATTACATAAACTTCCAAGCAGCATCAACACCACGATATGTATAGGGATGATCGGGAAGACCAGTTTCCAGATGTTCAACGTCGGATGACGGTTTATCGTAAACGCAGAAACTCATAGGTACATGCTGCTGATAAGGGGTTGTATATGAAGTTTCAGGATTGGGCATACGTGTATGACATGGGGCGAGAATGTTTTCAAAGTCTGCGTAGATAACGTAAGGTAGTTTCAACATCCTTTCACAATTTTGAAACTGTAAAATTGATTTCTCCTTTGTGGGCATAACTACCCTTGCAATACCGTGCTGATTGCAGATAGCGGCGTGTTCATATAGGTTTTCCAGCCCACTTCGTTAGCACTGATCATCAGAATGTGTAAAACAACGCTTACAGGTGAATACACGTCCATTATGCATAGTTTTCCGACGTCGAATAAGTTTTTCAAAATTCTTTATATAAACGTAGTAATGTTTTCCACTACTATCACTGAATATTAGGTCACGGTTTTCAGGTAGTTCAGTCTCAGCGACCTTTATCGGATACACTTTATGCTTCTCATCCAGGCCGAAGACGTTGATAGACATCCTGTCAAGGTCTCAAATTTAGGTATTTGAGAATGTGGCGTAGGGTGGGAAACGCAGCTGAATTTGTACTTATTTTAAAGTTGCACGTTGTGCATATTTCTCAAAGAATTTGGCTAATACAGAATACATAAAGCATAGCTCATCAGTTAAATTCTGGATGTTAATGCAGGCTTCTTTAGCTCCAACAGATGGTGGTAGGGGTATGTAGCTACTACCTCGTAACGGATTGTACTTGTTAATACGAAGGCGAACCCCTTCCACAGCAAGCAGAGCCCAGTTGCTACCCTTAAGTTGCGATTCCTCCATTTTAGCAACCAACTTCTTCATTTTCGTTTCCAACATAGTCTAGATCCGTTTCTAGGAAAACAGCTTGATTCCGGGTTTTTTTTAATGTTTGTCGCAAGTTTCTCCGTTACTGTTAACAAATCTACACTCAGCTGGCAGATTAATTTTCACACTCTTGTAAATACCAAGCTCTTCATGTACAGCCAGGAGTATCCGGTTTTGAATCATTCAGGTCCTTAGTTGATTCGCAACGTATAAAACAGGATTTCAAGCGTCAATTGAATGAAGTTTCATATTCTTTCATGTCACAGTCATCCATTGTAGATAATAACTCTTGTGTAGTAGGTTCTACTCTACGTTTCTTCTCAGGCCTGTTTATTTCGCACGCATCTTCGTGTCACCGACCCTTATAACTTTCTTCCAAGGTTACATTACAATATTCACACTTGAAGAGCTTCTTACAACGTAGCTCATGACTTCTTTTATCATAACAGCGGAGGAATTTCTTGCCGCATTTACCACAAAAATATCCTGAGGCACTACGAATAAAAACGCATTAATCCTCCTTCAAGGAAATGTAGACCTCTTTACCTTGATAACACTTTAAGAAAATAATCGGCCTTCTGAAGTACAACGTTGACACCTCAAAGTTGATTAGCAGAACGAAGTCCAATGCCCGAGATCGCCCTATTTATAGAGGACGCACAAACCTTTTTAGGTCAATTATATACTGAATTTTAATACTAAAAACTGTGATTAAGCGACTAAGCTCTTATATTTCAATTCGTGTTACACTGATGTTCGGGTGTATCCGTGCGTCTTCGCGCATGTTCGGGTACTTGGTTGAAGTGAACGCGTCTCTGTATTCGTACAGATTCGGGTGCTTGACTCGTGAGGGTGATGAACGATTCGTCAACCGAGCAAGGGGCAAGTATCCTTTGAGCAAGTATTCACTATACGCCGCGAAACCTAAAAGCACAAAGATGCGAATGCAATCAAAGATGTAAATGAAATAGAATGAAAGGAAATCGTGAGAGCATACACTACTCATGTTTTTGCCTGCAGACTGAAAACAACGAAAAATCCAAGGCCAGAATGAGCGGGCGATGGAAACCGCACCAGGACCCCTAGAAGCACATGTAAAAGATGCGAAAGAAATAGAATGAAAGGAAATTGTGATAGATGAGAAACCACCCCCGTATTCGCCTGCAGACTGCGAAAACCATAAAAAATCCGCGACCACAGTGAGCGACCGACGGGGTTCGAAGCCGCGCCTTCAGATTGCACACGTGAAAGATGCAAATGAAATAGAATGAAAGGAAATCGTGGTAGCATACACCACTTAGGCATTCGCCTGCAGACAGCGAAAACCACGAAAAATCCGAGGTCAGAGTGAGCAACCGACGGGAATCGAACCAGGGATCCTAGCACACGTGAAAGCTGCGAAAGAATTAGAATGAAAGGAAATCGTGGTAGCATACACCACTCAGGCATTCGCCTGCAGACCAGGGAAAATCCAACGTCAGAGTGGGTGACTGGCGGGAAACGAACCAGGGGCCCTAGGAGCACACGTGAAAGATGCGAAAACATAGAATGAAAGGAAATCATGGTAGGATACATCACTCAAGCATTCGCCTGGAGGTCAGGGAAAACCACAAAAATTCCGAGACCAGAGTGAGCGACCAACGGGAATCGAACCAGGGGTCCTTCAGATTGCACACGTGAAAGATTCGAAAGAAACAGAATGAAAGGAAACCATCATAGTATACACCACTCAGGCATTCGCCTACCGGCCAGGGAAAACCACCAAAAATCCGAGGTCAGAGTGAGTGACCGACCGACTCAAATCGAAGCCGTGAACCCTACAAGCACACGTGAAAGATGCAAATGAAATAAAATTAAAGGGAAAGGAAATCGGAATCGATGAGTAACTACTAGCATTCAGCTTTCGACCAGCAAAAACCGCGAGAAACCTAAGGTCAGTGTGACCGTCCCTACGGAAATCGAACCCAGGACTCCGAATGCAAAGCACAGACGTTATCGCCTGAACGAAGCCGTAAAAACAAGTTTCTCCCATACCACTCACGACAATACTCTACCCCGCCAGATGACGTCACACCTGGTGACAGACTGTCTGGGATCAGCCCGACATGTTGAAGTGCGTTCATTTCCACCTGCCACACCAAAACAGAAGTTTTCTCACACGATCATTCAGACACATGTTTCCATTCAATGCCTACCATACCCACCACCGCAACCCATTACACTCCAAAGTTAACATAATTTGTATTATAATATTTCAGAAATAGCGTAGAAGTATTTTTGCCATTATTTAATTAAATTCATGTATATACCCTATTAGTATGTGTCAATCCTTTTTCGATACTTTCTTTCCCTCATCCCCAACATTCTCCGCAGAATCTGTTTTTATACGCTTAATGTCCATTTATCTGAGAAATCCACGCTTAATATGTAGTTATCACAGAAAACCGCTACATTTGACTGCAATCACGAGCAAAGTAATTTTTTCCAGAGTTACTCCGATTTTAAGCTTGTGGAATCGTATTAGGACATTTATTGTATTTTTGGCTCTAAGTGTCTACACATTTTAAAGTCCCTGATCCCTGCTATTTGCATTTAGTCTAAAGATTGTCATATTTCACTTTTAAGGCCGCCTTTGTTAAAAATAACGTCTTGCAATCCATTATTAAATTTCTTTAAAATCAAGTCAAGCGCGCGTTCAACGCATATAGTGGCTGCAATCCGCATTAAACCCCAAGATGGCTACTTCCGCTTTGTTCCCCGCAGACCGGAAGAGAGCAGTTTCTCCTGGTAGCTACTAGAGAGCGGAAAAGAAGCCAGTGGAAGGCAGTAACAGGCAGGGAAAGGAAAGGAGTGGGGCGGTAGCAGCGAGTGGGCTGGGAAATGACGCGGTCTACGACCAGGGCGCAGCTGCAACGTATTTCATTCCGTGCGAGAGCACCGTCCAGGGGGAACTATAGTTCTCGCATTTACTTTAAGGCACGCCAGCGTCTTGCGTAATTTTCGAGTTATTTACGCTAACTTTACCTTTTAGTAATGTATTCATCTAAGTGATGTAATATTCGTCAGGACGACAGGTAGTCAAATATGCATTACAAAGAAACTGGCTTATGATATAAACGTAATAACGTCTATTCGACGACTTTATCTTAATTACTTTTGATGTTATTCGAATATGAATTTGTATTCATGCCATTGGATTCAACCCAAGACCTCCAGGTCAACTTGGAACAACATATCAATGTCGCGCCGCATTCCAAGGATATAATCAGTTTTACCGCATATCGCTACCTCTTTTCATTCAGGAGATATAAGACTTAACGGTAATAATAGATTTGTTTTGTAACAGACCGCCAATTAAAAAGGTCTGTAATCGAATTAATTACCTCATAGAAGAGTAATAGTGGGGATTCCAGCGCACGTAAACATTTCGACAACTGATAAGATGTAATCAGATTTCCTTTTGAATACAAAAAAACTATTATTACCATTAAATGCTTATATCTCCTGAAAGAAAAGAGATAGCGATATGAACTAAAGGCTGGTTATATCCTTGGAATGCGGCGCGTCATTGATGTGTTGTTCCAAGTTGACCTGGGGGTCTTGGGTTGAATCCAGTGACACGAGTCAAATTCATCTTCGAATAACATCAAAAGTAATTAAGATAAAGACGTCGAATAAACGTTATTACGTTTATATCATAGGCAAGTTTCTTTGTAATGCATATTTGACTACCTGTCGTCTTGACGAATATTACATTTCTTAGATGAATGCATGACTAAAAGCTAAAGTTAGCGTAAATAACTCGAAAATTACGCAAGTAAAGTGAACGAGAGACCTATAGTTCCGCCCTGGACGGTGCTCTCGCACGGACTGAATCACGTTGGTTCTGCGGCCTGCTCGCAGACCGAGTCATTTCCCACTCCACTCTCACTGCTACTGTCCCGCTGCTTCCCTTTCCATGCCTGTGACTGCCTCACACTGGCTTCTTTTCCGCTCTCTTACGGCCACCAAGAGAAAGTGCTCCCTTCCGGCCTGCGGGGAACAAGGCGGAAGCAGCCATCTAGGGGTTTAATGCGAATGGCAGCCATTATATGCGTTGAACGCGCGCTTGACTTCGTTTTAAAGAAATGTAAAATGGATTGCAAGACATTATCTTTAACAAAGGCGGCCTTAAAATGAAATATGACAATCTTTAGACTAAATGCAAATAGCAGGGATCAGGGCTTTAAAATGTGTAGACACTTTCAGCTAAAAATGCAATACATGTTCTAATACGATTCTACAAGCTTAAAATCGGAGTAACTATGGAAAAAATTACTTTGCTCGCGATTGCAGTCAAATGTAGCGGTTTTCTGTGATAACTGCGTATTAAGCGTAGTTTTCTGTGATAAATGGGTATTAAGCGTGGTTTTCTCTGATAAATGGACATTAAGCGTATAAAAACTGATTCTGTGGAGAATGAGGGTGATCAAGGCAAGAAAGTATCCAAAAAAGGATTGAAAACACAAACTAATAGGGTATATACATGAATTTAATTAAATAAGGGGAGAAAAACGTCCACGCTATTTCTAAAGTATTATAATACAAATTATGTTAATTTTGGTGTTTAATGGGTTGCGGTGGTGGGTATGGTAGGCATTGAATGGAAACACGTGTCTGAATGATCCTGTGAGAATACTCCTCTTTTGGTGTGGCAGGTAGAAATGCACGCGCTTCAACATATCGGGGTGATCCCAGATAGTCCGTCACCAGGTGTGACGTCATCTGGCGGGGTAAAGTATTGCCGTGAGTGGTATGGAAAAAACCTGTTTTACGGCGTGGTTCAGGCGATAACGTCTGTGGTTTGCATTCGGAGGACCTGGGTTCGATTTCCGTAGGAACGGTCTTTCTGAGCTTAGGTTACGCGCGGTTTTCGCTGGTCTACAGCCGAATGCTAGTGGTTTCTCATCGACTCCTATTTCCTTTTCCTTTCATTCTATTTCTTTCGCATCTTCGACGTGTGCAATCTGAACGCCCCCTGGTTCGATTCCCGTAGGTCGCTCACTCTGGTCTCGGATTTTTTGTTCTTTTTCCTGGTCTGCAGGCGAATGCCTGAATGGCGTATGCTACCACGATTTCCTTTCATTCTATTTCTTTGGCATCTTTCACATGTGCTTTTAGGATCCCAGTTCGGTTCCCGTCGGTCACTCACTCTGACCTCGGATTTTTCGTGGTTTTCGTTGTCTGCAGGCAAATACCCGTGTGATGTATGCTACCACGATTTCCTTTCATTCTATTTCTTTCGCATCTTTCACGTGTGCATTCTGAAAGCCTGGCTTCGAACCCCGGGGTCGCTCACTCTGGTCCGATTTTTTGTGGTTTTCGCTTTCTGCAGGCAAATACGGCGGTGGTTTGTCACTATTTCCTTTCATTCTATTTCTTTCGCATCTTTCACACGTGCTTCTAGGGCTCCTGGTTGGATTCCCATCGCTCGCTCACTCTGGTATCGGATTTTTTGTGGTTTTCGCTGTCCGCAGACAAATGCCTCAGTGGGTATGCTACCACGATTCCTTTTCACTATATTTCATTTACATCTTTCACGTATGCTTCTAAGGTCCCTTGTTTGATTTCCTGTCGGTCGCTTACTCTGGTCTCTGATTTTTCCTGGTTTTCACTGTATGCAGGCGAATTACCGAGTGGTGTATGCTATCACGATTTCCTTTCATTCTATTTCACTGACATCTTTAATTGCATTCGCATCTTTGTGCTACTAGGTTTCGCGGCGTATGGTGAATACTTGCTCAAAGGATACTTGCCCCTTGCTCGGTTCACGGATCGTTCATCACCCTAAAGAGTTAAGCACCCGAATCTATACGAATAAAAAAGAGACGCGTTAACTTCAACCAAGTACCCGAAAATGAGCGAAGACGCACGGATACACCCGAACATGCGTGTAACACAATTGAAATATAAGGGCTTAGACGATTAATCACCGTTTTTAGTATTAAAATTCAGTATATAATTGATCTAAAAAGGTTCGTGCCGCCTCTTTAAATAGGGCGATCTCGGGCATTGGACTTCATTCTGCTAATTAAATGAGGTGTCAACATCGTTGTACTTTCAGAAAATAATCGGCCTTCTAAAGTGTTATCATGGTGAAGAGGTCTACATTACCTTGAAGGATTAATACGTTATTATACCAAGAATAAAGATGAATAAGTCCTCATAGAAGGATATCATTCACAGTGCCTTGGGATATTCTTGTGGTAAATGCGGCAAGAAATTCCTCCGCGGTTATGATAAAAGAAGACATGAGCTACGTTGTAAGAAACTCAAGTGTAAATATTGTAATGCAACCTTCAAAGACAGTTATAAGGGTCGACGATACGAAGATGCGTGCGAAATAAACAGGCCTAAGAAGAAACGTAGAGTAGAACCTACTAAGCAAGAGTTATTATCTACAATGGATGACTGTGACATGAAAGAATATGAAACTTCATTCAATGGACGCTTGAAATCCTAGTTTATACGTTGTGAATCAATTAAGGACCTGAATATGTACCTGTAAGAGGCAAAACAGCGGATAATCCTGACTGTACTTAAAGAGCTTGGTATTCACAAGAGAGTGAAAATTAATCTGCTAGCTGAGTGTAGATTTGTTAACAGTATCGGAGAAACTTGCGACATAACATACAAAACCCCGAATCAAGCTGTTTTCCTAGAAACGGACTCTATGTTGGAAATGAAAATGAAGAAGTTGGTTGCTGAAATAGAGGAATCGCAACTTAAGGGTAGCAACTGGGCTCCACTTGCTGTGGCAGGGGTTCGCCTTCGTATTAACAAGTACAATCCGTTACGAGGAAGTAGCTACATACCCCTACCACCATTTGTTGGAACTAAAGAAGCCTGAATTAACATCCAGAATTTAACTGATGAGCTATGCTTTATGTATTCTGTATTAGCCAAATTCGTTGAGAAGAATGCACAACGTGCAACTTCAAACTAAATACAACTTCAGCTGCGCTTCCTACCCTACGCCACCATTCTCAAATACCTAAATTTGAGAAGCATGACAGGATGTCTATCAACGTCTTCGGCCTCGATGAGAAGCATAAAGTGTATCCCATAAAGGTCACTGAGACTGAACTACCTGAACACCGTGACCTCCTAATATTGAGTGACAGTAGTGGAAAACATTACTACGTTTATATAAAGAATTTTGAAAAACTTATTCGACGTCGGAAAACTATGCATAATGGACGTGTTTTCACCTGTAAGCGTTGTTTTACACATTCTGATGATCAGTGCGAACGAAGTGGGCTGGAACAACTATATGAACACGCCGCCATCTGCAATCAGCACGGTATTGCAAGGGTAGTTATGCCCACAAAGGAGAAATCAATTGTAGTTTCAAAATTGTGAAAGGATGTTGAAACTACCTTACGTCATCTACGCGGACCTTGAAAACATTCTCGCCCCATATCATACACGTATACCCAATCCTGAAATTTCATATACAACCCCTTATCAGCAGCATGTACCTATGAGTTTCTGCGTTTACGATAAACCGTCATCCGACGTTGAACATCTGGAAACTGGTCTTCCTAAGCATCCCTATGCATATCGTGGTGTTGAAGCTGCTCAGAAATTTATGGAATACCTGTCGTTCCTTGTAAAGGAAATTAATAATATATACAAATCTGTCATACCTATAAAACATACAGATTAACAGCAGATGGATTTCAACTCCTCTGCGGTGTGCTACTTGTGTGAAAAAACCTTTACTGAAGAGAACTCTAAAGTACGCGATCATGATAACATCCGTGGTGTACATCGTGGAAGTCTACATCATGTATGTTTTTTTGCCTGCAACACACCTAAATATACTCCAGTCTTCATGCACAACCTCAGTGGGTATGACTCACACTTCATTGTTAAGGAGATGGGATGCACAAGTGAGCGTGTGGAAGTAATTACTAGCTCTGAAGAAATCTATATATTATTCTCCAATTATGTAGGAGATATAAAGCTGCGGTTTGTGGGTAGCTTTCGGTTTCTCAGTACAAGCTTAGATAAGTTGGCGAAAAATCTAACATCGTATCCTGAAACACTGATACACTTCGGAGAAGACAAGATGAAGTTGATGACTCGTAAAGGAGTATTTCCCCATGATTTCGTCACTTCATGGGATGTTTTGAACGAAACCTGCCTGCCTCCTAAAGACTAATTCTACAATAGATTAAATGAAGAAATTAGTGATGCTCACTACGATCATGCTAGAAATGTATGGGAGTTGTTTAATGTAAGAAACCTTGGTGAGTACAGTGACCTCTACTTAATCTCTGATGTACTTCATCTAGCTGATGTCTGAGACATTTAGAGATCAAACCCTCAAAACACACAAAGTCGACCGTGCAAATTATTTCACCTCTCCAGGAGTTACATGGGAGGCCATGTTGCTGTATACTGGAATTCAGCTGGAATTGTTACGGGATTATGACCAATTACTCATGGTGGAATCCGGCATAAGAGGAGGTTTATGCCAAGTTTCCCACCCGTATGCCGAAGCAAACAACGCCTACATGGAGAAGTACGATCCGTCGAGACCAACCCAATTTATGATATATGTAGACGCCAATAACCAATATGGTTGGGCCATGTGTCACTCCCTCCCTTGTGGAGGATTTGAGTGGATATTACCTGAAAATTGACTTAGAAAGATTAGAAGACGATGATCCTCATAGATATATATTAGAAGTCGACATCGAATATCCAGCAGAACTTCACGATCTACACAACGGCCTGCCTTTCCTGCTTGAGTGTATGAAGCCTAAGAACTCGAGTACAAAGAAACTGATACCACATCTTGGACCTCGAAAGAAGTATGTAGTACATTACATTGCTTTGAAGTAAGGCCTTTATCATGGACTACGGCTAACAAAAATTCATCGCGTGCTAGAATTCCGCCAGTCACAGTGGTTAAAGCCGTATGTGGAATTTAACAATAGGCTGCGACAACAGCCTGCAAATGACTTGGAGAAGGATCTCTACAAACTGTTTAACAACACCATGTTTAGAAAAACTATGGAGAACCTACGTAACCGTATGGATATACGACTGGTTACAAATGAGAAGACCCTGGAAAAGCTGATCGCTAAGCCTACGTTTATCCATAGGACGATATATGCTGCTAATCTAGCTGCTGTACATATGGCCTTGCGACAGATCGTATTCAACAAGCCTATATACATCGGTATGAGTGCGTTGGACATCTCCAAGACATTAATGTACCACTATCATTGTGTGTTGCTGCCATATTCTGGAGCTGAAAACCTGAAGCTTATGTATATGGACACTGATTCGTTCATTCATCGTGTGACAACTGAAGATGTGTACCAGGACAAGCTACGTTTTCTCGAACACCTGGATACAGCTGATCACCCTGTCAACCACATGCCACTCTACTCAGAACAAAAGGTGTTGGGAAAATTTAAACATGAGGCTAATAGCAAATTCATTCTACGCTTTGTTGGACTACGACCTAAGATGTACGCCTTAAATATCCACGGCTCAAAGGATTCAACGCATAAAACGTAGTGCTATTAATCAGTACGTCACATTCGAGAGTTATGCTGACTGTCTTAAAACCAGAGAAATTATCAGAACGCCCATGAATCTGATCCTGTGACGACAGCATGCTCCTGTCACAGTAGAAGTGAATGAAATCACAGTGACTTCGTTTGATGATAAAACAGTTATTGTTGAGAATGGAATAACGATATATGCGTATGGATATTATCGTATTACAAACAGTGCATAAGAATGCATGTCAAAGATTAAGATTTTCTCCGTCAGTCTACAATTTAAAAAATGGAAGTTTATTCGTGTGCTGTGTATGCAACTAGCAGACGCCTGATGAAAGAAGAATAAAAAGATGGAAGGGAAGGTGTTAACCCTGCCATTAGGAGTAATCCTAATGCTAGTCTCAGGCCTAGATAAAGGGGAAAGGCACCTACAACGAACTAAAATAAAGGTATGTTGACGCAAAACTTTTCAGTTAAGACTCTCAAATAATAAAACCTGAATAAAAGATCCCAATTTCACCAAATGAAAGTCAAAGTTATCTCTGGTTACGTCTTGTTACGTTTCTGGTTACGTCATGTCGCCGGGTGTTACGTGATGTTACGTGGTTACATGGTTGTTACGTTGTTACATTTGCTGATTACGTTGTTACATTTACTGGTTACGTTCTTACATTTGCTGAACGTCTTGTTACGTGGCTATGTTACGCTGTGTTACGTCTGGACACGTAGTTACGTGATTCTCTTACGTAGTGTGACGTCTTGTTACCTGACTATGTTACGCTGTGTTACGTCTTGTCACGTGGTTACGTGCTTATGTTACGTAGTGTGACGTCTTGTTACGTGGCTATGTTACGCTGTGTTACGTCTTGACATGTAGTTATGTAGTGTGACGTCTTGTCATGTGGTTATGTTACATTGTGTCACGTCTTGTTACGCTGGTTAGATTAGACGATGATAGGATTGAATAGACAATGAGAAGTCAAGGTAGGGATAGGTTAGGGTGTTCGGTGCGGGGTTAGTTCAGAATACTTCTATATACCTTCACTGTAACTCAATATGCAGTTTATCCCCCTCCGTTTCGCACACTAACTGTTTAACATATAAAAGTTTGTAAGATTTAGAAAAAAGTATATAAAAGTGTTGTAACGTTGATGAGAAATGTTTATATTCCAATTACTCTCTATATTACCGTGAATACCTGTGACGCTACCTGAATTACCTGTTTAAATGACTTAAATACCCTACATTCTACCCGAATCATATGAAAATTACATTGAATAGCTCTGGTAGGAATCACTGCTCTGAATTACCATGAACACTTGTGATACTAACCGGTTTACCCTACATAGACACTTATTTACATTATTCTGGGACGTTAGCAGTATATATCTTGAAGTCAATGTGTCTAAATGATGTTATGCATGGACGAACATTATCTGATTGATTGACGCAGATATTTTAGAACTTCAGCGCCGGGGACTTCACCCTCCAGTGTAGAGAAAATATCGTCAAAGGGCGTCAAAACATTTTTAAGCTTTAATTGGTGGTGTCTTTGCAGCCTAAACCTCTTGCTTCTTTAACTCTGTCTATCCCCGTTTCTCCTATCTATTCCGTATAAAGCATATCCCTCTCTCCTTCAGAATCTGTCTAGCCTAGCATCTCTCCTTGGTTTCCTACCTTACCTGTATAAACTTACATTCCCCTCCTTCAGTATCTGTCTAGCCTAGCATCTCTCTCCGTTTTCCGTATTTTCCCATATAAACGCATACTCTACTCCTTAACCTCTGCCTAGACTAGCACCTCTCCTCGTATTCCCTATCTCTCTCGTATAAAGCATATCCCTCCCTCCGTCAGTCCCTGCTCTACCTCGGAACTCTCCTCGTTTTCTCTATCTCTCCCATATAAACGCATTTTCCGCCCTGAAGGTTCTCTCAGCCTAGAATCTGTCGTAGTCTCTCCATATAAACGTATACTTGTCGCGGTTTCATTCGTGTTATCTTATTTGCTGAGCGCCTGTTATTGTTTTACTATTTTGAATTTTGAGTTCTTTGTCCTCCGGCTAGCTATTATTACCCAGTGGAGCAAATCTCTTAAACAGGGTGTGTAAACTGAAAGGAGTTGTTACTAAAAGATAGCAGTGATAATTGAATTTGTTTTTTATACTTTTATTGCCGTCACAACTAATTAATTTCACATAATTACTCTTGATACACGCCCGACTGAAACTGTTATATTTTCGAATGTAACTATAATCACTTATTTGCCGCTCATTATTAATTCTAGTATTTCACATTTTGTAACTAACTTTACGACGCGAGAGATTCTGTAGAACTGCGCGACGTGTAACCCGTGAATGATTGTGTTGAACTGTGTGACGTGTAACCCGCGAATGATTCTGTTGAACTGTGCGACGTTTGCCTTGTGAATGATTCTGTAGAAATGCGCGTTACCCGTCTCTGGCACGGAATTTATACTCCCTCACCCCGATATGCCTAAACATTATAATCGAGCTGCTATTGGTTAATAAAGCGCGCCAACATTAGCGTCTATTTTTATATCCAATCAAAATTACGAACACACATGCTCTAGGGAAGATATTCCCTCCATTTCTAAAGAAAAGCGCGCTAATCTGCTTGTCTCTTCTAATTAATAAACAACTCACCCCCTCGCTCATTGTTATCCGCTCCTATTGTCAGTTTCAGTGAGGTCGTGTAAACTTATTTCCTAACTATGCTTATAATTAACAAACATCTCAAATCATTGTCATACAATAATGCTAATTTACACTACAATCACTCTAGCATTCAGTGTTGTGATATAAAATACTGAGTCATACTCTACTATTCAAACCCTCCTAGCCTAATACCTCTCCCATATAAAAGTCATATTCTATCCTTCAAGCTCTGTCTAGTTTAGTACTTCTCCTCGTATTCGCCCATATTCCCCCTCCTTCAGTATCTGTTTATCCTACCATCTGTCCACGTTTTTCCTATCTTTCCCATATAAAACCATATTCCACATCTCAACCTCTGTCTAGTCTAGCACTTCTCGTATTCCCTACCCTCACATTTAAAGCGCATCCCCACTCCTTCAACCCCTATCTAGCCTAGCATCGATCCTAGTCCCTATCTTCCCCATATAAACGCATTTTATTCCTTGAGCCGTCGCATCTACCCTCGTTTTCCCTATCCTTTCCCATATAAACGCAAAAACTGTGCTCGATCTCGCTATAATATTCTACTCCCGTTCCGAATCACAGTCTTCTTCCTATTTCTTCCTGGGTCGGCCGACATCTCTCTTTCCTTTGGTTGATACTGAAATGCCACCTTAGGCAATGTTCAATTTGACATTCTTTGAAGATGTTGCATCCATTCATTCTGATAGTTTTCAATTTTACTACTTACTGAATATAACTAAATTCTGTTCTACCTTAATTTCGTATTAGACCACACTTGTGCATCCCTATGTTTTCCTTAAAAGTTCATCCCAGTTCGATTCCCAGCAGCTGACACTGGTGATGAGGTTGTTACATAGCGTGGTGAGGCTGTTACATAGCGTGATGACGTGACAGTCAAAGGGTAGGGGGCAGGGCCCCTACCTGTCACGGTTAAAAAATTCCCTGGCGGCAGTTTACGCAATCTATGGATCCTCTCGAGGACTACAGACTTACACATCTACTGAGAGGTCCAGAATTCGGGGCCACACTCATTCCATGGATAAACGTTACAGAGAGCAAGCTCTGCTTATGCCGAGACTCCCTTTCCGGTACTTTCAACCCTGAAACAACCAAGATGAAAAAAGTAAAATGAGGATGGAGGCGAAACGATGAAGGGAACAAATTCAAAGGTGGAACGAACCTTCACAGCATTCACCTAGCGAGCGGAAAACCTTGAAGGAAAAAACCTCTGGGGGGTCAGGGGCGTGTGGGTTGCTGCGACTGAACCTTCGATCCGAATCCAAGTCACATACGTTACCATCTGAGCCATCCCACACGATTAGTTAGTGTGTTACACGCAAATGACCTTAGTTGTGTGTCGTCCTCCGTGGCGTAGTAGTTGCCATGCTAGCCTCTAGTTCCCGAGGTCGCGGGTTCAAACCCGGCGGAGGGCGATGGATTTTTCCGGGCGTAAAAATTCTTAGCATGGCTTCCTTCGGAAGGGAAGTAAAGCCGGTGGTCCCGTGTCGTAGATTTACTGCACGTAAAAGAACCTCAAGTCTGATAGAGGTCTCTGAGCAAAATTACCAGTCTTTCACGCCCGATATAGATTTATCAAGCAAAACCGTGAACAAATTAGTTGATTGTCGGATACATGCATCTGAAGTCGCGAACTCCCCATTGAAAGCCTATGTAAGAAGCATTATCTGGTAAATGTTGCATGTCATGCGTTCCTTTAAGAGAATCCTCGGTAAAAACTATGGAGAACCTACGTAATCGTATGGATATACGACTGGTTACAATGAGAAGACCCTGGAAAAATGATCGCTAAGCCTACGTTTATCCATATGCTGCTAATCTAGCTGCTGTACATATGGCCCTGCGGCAGATCATATTCAACAAGCCTATATACACCGTATGAGTGTTGGACATCTCCAAGACATTAATGCATCACTATTATTATGATATGTTGCTGCCATATTATGGCGCTAAAAACCTTAGGCTTATGTATATGGACACATTCATTCATCGTGTGACAACTGAAGATGTGTACCAGGATAGGCTACGCTTTCTCGAGCTTCTGGTTACAGCTGATTACCCTGTCAACCATATATGTCACTCCACTCAGAATAATAAGATGCTGGGAAAATTTAAAGATGAGGCTAATAGCAAAATCATGTTAGGCTTGTTTGGACTACGACCTAGATGTACGCCTTAGATATTCAAGGCTCGATGATAAAAAAGATTAAAGGCATAAAACGTAGTGCTATTAAGCAGTACATTGCGTTTGACCTATATACAGACCGTCTTAAAACCAAAGAAATCATCAGAACGTCCATGAATATGATCCTGTCACGGGAGCATGCTGTTAGCATAGTGCGAATGAATAAAATCGTCTTGACTCCGTTTAATAACAAAAGAGTTATTGCTGAGGATGGAATAACGACATATGCATATGGGCATTACAGCATTACAAACAGCGCATAAGACAATGTAAGTCGAAGATGATTTTCTCAGCGAGTCTACAATTTAAAAAATGGAAGTTTGTTCATGTGATGTGTATGCACCTAGCAGACACCTGATGAATAAAGAAGAATAAGAAGATGGAAGGGGAGCTGTTCTGCTATTAGGAGGAATCCTAGTACTAGTCTCAAGCCTAGTTAAAGGGGAGAGGGTCTACAACGAACTAAAATAATGGTATGTTGACGTAAAACTTTCAATTAAGACCCAAATACTAAAGCCTGAATAAAACGTCGCAAGTTCACTAAAATATACTCGAGGTTATCTATGGTTAGCCAGATTAAGTTAGACGATGACTGAGTAGAACAGATGAGAGGATGGTCTGGGATTGGTTAGGTTAAGCTAGGCTCGGCTCGCGTACCGATTGTCTAAGTTATGAAGGTTGGGTTAGCTTAGATTGTCATAGCAATGGGTTGGTTACTATTCTTACGTTTTGTTACGTGGTTACTTCATGTTACGTCTAGTTACGTGGTTAGGTTACCGGTGTTACGTCTTGTTAAGTTTCTGGTTACGTCATGTCACGTCGTGTTACGTGGTTATGTTACTTGGTGTTACGTTGGTTACGTCTTGTTACGTGGTCACGTGCTTATATTACATAGTGTGATGTCTTGTTACGTGGCTATGTTACTCTGTATTACGTCTTGTTACGTGGATGTTATTCTGTGTTACGTCTTCTCACGTGGTTACGTGCTTATGTTGCGTAGTGTGACGTCTTGTAATGTAGTTACTTGTGTTGTTTTATTTATGGACGCTCCTTAACTACTATGGTCCTTAGCGTCCCATTCTATATTGGGCGAAGACCGGTAATTTTGCTCAGAGGCTTCTTTATCAGGCTTGGATCTTTTACGTGCCGTAAATCTACGACACGCGACCACCGGCTTTACTTCCCTTCCGAAGGAAGCCATGCTAAGGATTTTTACGCCCGAAAAAATCCATCGCCCTTGGGAACTAGAGGCTAGCACGGTACCACTAGTCCACGGAGGACACGTGGTTACGTGCTTATGTTACGTGGTGTTACGTCTTGTCACGTGGTTACGTGGCGCTACGTCTTGTAACGTTGGTTAAGTTACACGATGATAGGACTGAATAGACAATGAGAAGTCAAGGTAGGGATAGATTAGGGCATTCGGTGTGGGTTTAGTTTAGAATACTTCTGTATACCTTCACTGTAAACCGATATACAGTTTATCCCTCTCCGTCTCGCACACTAACTGTTTAACATATAAAAAGTTTGTAAGATATAGAAAAATAGTATATAAGTGTTGTAGCATTGGATGAGAAATGTTTATAACCTAATTGCTCTCTGTATTACCATGAATACCTGTGACGCTATCAGAATTACCTGTTAAAATGACTTAAATACATGTGATACTACCTGAATCATGCGAAATTACCTTAAATAGCTCTGGTACGAATCGCTGCTCTGAATTTTCATGAATACTTGTGATAATAACCGGTTTACCCTTAATATACACTTAATTACATTAATCAATCACAATACATGTGGCGGGGTACATCGATCGAGGGTCTGCGTCCAGCACTTTAGAGGCGCGATGCCGGGACGTTAGCAGTATAAATCCTAGATTTTTTCAATAACATTAGATGATACGCATGGACGAACATTACCTGATTGATTGACACATATTTAGAACTTTAGTGCCGGGGGACTTCACCCTCAGTGTCGAGAAAATACCTCCAAACGGTGTCAAAACATTTGTAAAGTTTAATTGGTGGTGTTTTTGTGGCCTAAACCTCTTCCTCCTTTAACTCTGTCTATCCTAGCATCTGTCCAAGTTTCCCCTATCCCTTCCGTGTAAAACGTATCCCTCCCTCCTTCAGCATCTGTCTAGCCTAGCATCTCTCCTTGGTTTCCTACCTCACTTGTATAAACCTACATTCCCCCCTCCTTCAGTATCTGTCTAGTTTATCATCTCTCCCCGTTTCCCATATATTCCTTATATAAACGCATACTCTATACTCTGTCTAGATTAGCACCTCTCCTCGTATTCCCTACTTCTCCCATATAAAGCGCATTGGCCTCCTTCAACTCTCTTCTAGCATAGGATCTCTCTCCGCTTTCCATATCTTCCCCAAATAAACGTATATCCTACTCCTTAACCTCTGTCTAACTACCTCTCCTCGTATTCCCTACCTCTAACACAAAGGGCGTTCCCCTCCTTTAGCCCCTGCTCTACCTCGGAGCTCTCCTCGTTTTCCCTATTTCTCCCATATAAACGCATTTTCCTCCTCGAAGATTCTCTCAACCTAGAATCTGCCCTCGTCTCTCCATATAAACGTATACTCTACTATTCAAACCCTTCTAGCCTAATACCTCTCCCATTCCAAGGTTCTCTCAAGCTAGAATCTGCCCTCGTCTCTCCATATAAACGTATACTCTACTATTCAAACCCTTCTAGCCTAATACCTCTCCCATATAAAAGTCATATTCTACCCTTCAACCCCTGTCTAGTCTAGTACCACTCCTCGTATTCCCTATCTCTCACGTATAAGCACATATTCCCCTCCTTCAGCATCTGTCTAGCCTACCATCTGTTCACGTTTTTCCTATCTATACTCCACACCTCAAACTCTGTTTAGCCTAGCACTTCTCCTCGTATTCCCTACCTTCACATATAAAACACATCCCCACTCCTTCATCGCCTGTCTAGCCTAGCATCGATCCTCGTAGTCCTTATCTTCCCCATATAAACGTATTTTCCTCCTAGAACCGTCGCATCTATCCTGGTTCTCCCTATCCTTTCGCATATAAACGAAAAAACTGTGCTCGTTGCCCCTATAATATTCTACTACTATATACTAAAAGTTACTTCCGACTCTTTGGGCTTCCGGCTTAACCTGAGTTAACTGGAACCCTCTTATATTAAATGCGTACCCAATATATTTTTTATATTTTCGAAAAATGCTCATTAAGAGTTTTATTTTTCAAAAAGTATCCACAATACAAACAGCTGAACAAATTCGTTGTTGTTGAATCAAAAATGCAGAAAAGTGTATCGAATAATATAATCGAAATGCTCCCTCCTTAACAAAAAACAAAACACGGCTAGCTAGCTTATTTCTAAGCCATGTGTTCAAACTGGTAGCTCAACTGCTGAACATCGTGTCAATCGATCACAGAAACGTCTTACGGAATGACAACCAGGCTTTAGGAATATCTTGCACCACTTCCGTTATTTGATGCTTCAAATCTTCCTAAATTGTTGTTTATTTCTGGCTATACTGCTGAATTCAAATGGCTCACAAAAGTGTCCAAAGGCGACAAATCTGGGGATCTTGCTGGATGTGACGTCTCTTAACAATCCATCGCTGTGAAAAACCTATTCTAAATGCTGATGAACATCCTGTCCGTAGTGAGCTGGAGCTCCACTGTATTTGAAATAGATGCCATCTCTAAATAGCCGATGGTTGAATGGATGTGGAGATAAGTTAGCAATACCAGGTACTACATCATTTCCAAGCGAACCCAAGTGTCTATTATCGTTCCTCTACAGAAGGACGAATAATATTGTCACTAACAATACCAGACCAAAGATAAGCTTTCTGTAGATACTGCGTGTGGTTCTCCTTCATCCATTTTGGATTTACATTTGACCACCATCGGCAGTTGTTTGTTCAAAAGCCATTCAGGCAGAATCTGGCTTCATTTGTCTGAGAAAAAAACCTGTTAATGCGTTCCAACATTGATTCACAAAACTGCATTCTTCTATCAGGATCGTCTTCTGAAAGTTATTACAAAAGTTGAATTTTATAAGGATTTTGCTTGGACTTTTACGGATTTTCATCACGTAACTTTGGCTTATACTGGATTTTAATGCAAAGTTTGTAGTAGAAAC
This sequence comes from Deroplatys truncata, assembly GCA_030765065.1. NCBI lineage: Eukaryota > Metazoa > Arthropoda > Insecta > Mantodea > Mantidae > Deroplatys > Deroplatys truncata. Next base: position 400,217,400 of record CM060990.1, on the reverse strand, counting down.
TTTTGTATTTTGTTGTACATGGAAAACACCCAACGAAATATCACCACCTGCACTTTTCGGTGATAAGCCCTTTATGCTTCCAGTGTGAAACTTCCTTTCGAACCTTATCAGTGTTGTGGAATCCGGATGCATATCATTAAATAAACTCGCCGCTTTTCAATGAGATTGTTGCATGCCTCCACAGCCAACTATAAATAAAATTAGGATCCTCAACATCAGATAGATTAACACACTAGATGTCAGATTAATCCCTTAAATTAGACGTGTATCAATAAATGTTTCCATAAACAAAGGACAGTAAACAAAACCAGCGTTTTTCTCGTATTATTATTCGTTAGGTCCACATTGTTCTATTTCCGTGATTTAGCAGTAATGACGTTGTACAGAAGTGTATAGCATGAATACTTTTTGAAAAGCTCTTAATGAGCATTATTGAAGATATACAATATATTGGATATTCCACTTAAAGCCAGAGCGTTGAAGTTACTTTCGGATAAACTGAAAGTCCAAAAACGTCGGTAATACAAGTTTTGAGTTCTTAATATACGCACACCGAGTTTAATGTCACAGAATTATGTACATACTTAAAACGTTATTTGGTTTGTGTGGGAGTTTCAACTAACCTGTGTAAAAATAAAGCCACTTACGTAATAATGCCTAAAGAAATAAATTTGACAAGAGTAGTTTATTCTCGTATCATCAATTTTAACTTTACTGCCATCTTCAGAGTTAGTGTTATGTTCATCATTGATGGCATAGCCTAGGGATGATCAATCGCCTGCCAAATGGGCGAAAATAGCTCGCAAAGCATATTTTACTAATGTAAATTCTTAATTAATAAAAGAGAAACGTCACCCTTAGAGGTGTTTGTACTGCGGGTTAATTTCGCCCACTTGGCTTGTAGTTGCCCCCCACCGGTGGCTTGGCCAGTAATAAATGTATTTGCTCCTTTATTTAAAAGGATTTGTTAGCTTGTATTGCTTCTGCTTATAGCACAAACAATTAAATGGCAATTCCCAAGAATTCAAAGTGTTGCAACACTAACATACTGCCAACCCTACAATGGGAATTACTACATTCAAGTCAATCAGTAAATCAAATCGTGTTTTGGAACAACACAAGTTGATTAAATCACTTCCCAGCGCTAAATATCACATCGCATTGTATTGTATTTAATGGGAAACTGTTGTGGAAACAATTAAGAAGCGTGAAACATGTATTTATGCACTGTAACTATTCCAAACGCACACGTGAAACACAACGGCCTATACCCAACTAATAATTCAACAGTTGACGTCCTGCAAGATAATACCTGTACCGCCAACGTAACGGCTGCAATTAACACCAACTACGGCTGTATCTTCATCATGCGATACTTTAGGCGCAGTTGCTGGCATTGATGTCAACTTAACAAATTTAATGTCACCAAAAGCAACCAGATTGTGGGGAAATACGTCACAGTTGGCTTTTGGTGAATTCCAATAGCTTGGGTTCCATATAGTATCCTACTATGATGTACTTTATTCGTGGAACGAGTGCAATTAAATGTTAATTATATACACTCTAGCTCTGTTTTTTAAAATGACCCAGTTACTGAGACAATAGTGGCAGCTATTCTGTTCATGCCAAATTACCGTAAAATAATCTTTACAATTCTGGTTTGTTTGGGACCGGTTAACTCGACTGGATTTACCACTCAACTTGCAAGTTCAGCAGCACGATTTCCATTGCTCCTGTAACTGGTGGGTTACTTGGCTATTTTGGGCGTTTCGAAGCATATCCACTTTTCGTATGCTTAAAAACACATTGAAATCTACTGGTTCCGATTTCACTTTTTTATTCATAGCAGTTTCAGGGAGTTTATGACGGTATGAAACCATGATTACAACAAGAAATCACCCTGTCATACGACATAATTAAATTAGGATGTAATTCTATTCCCACGATAACGTTTAACTTCACAGTAATTCCAATGCAGCCGCATCGTGAACTACCCTAACCACGCTACCAAGTAATAAAAAAATATTCACGGCTTAATATATTCGCAACTACTTCCGTAAAACACGTTACAAAACTGTAGTATAGTATCGCATTGCAAGAAGGAGAAAGGTCTCGCACAATAGAAATGAAAAGTAGACACGTAGATAGAAGGAAATTCTGGGATACAATCGTATGTCATGATTAGCTCTACCCTTAATCTAATTCTGTTACGGTGGCTGTAGGTAGATCAGTTCTCAGCTTGGCTGATCTCAGCGTCTTGCACGCTAAAATGAATGGGCTATTCTTTTTCGGTAAAAGTGCTTTGAGCCTTCCCACAAAGTGTGGCCTCTCAGACCGCGCGAGAATTTTCGAACTCTTTCTCCAAGTTACTTTATGGCGGAATGCTTCTTAATCCCCCCTACCTCTTAAGGGTGGATTTAAGTGTTAAGTTCAAAATTTTAGATTTTTTGAATTTGTTATTTTTGAACATTCATGTTTTCCTCACTCTCCGTAAATTTTAACATATTCCAACTCTTAATGCATTAAAAAAATACATACTAGTGCACTAATGCTGCCACGCCAACTTTTTAATCAAAATGAACACTGCTGGTTGCATCATTTTATTTTGATACAATGAATCTCTATGGGCAATTCCACTCCAAGCTTATCTTTTCTATGCTATACAGTACACCCTTCGTCCACCAGGAGGCTACCCTAGTGCACAATCTGGAGAGCATATGTTTTTGTTGAGGATGGAATTGAAGTGGTCACTGTTCATCCTACAAGCATGTCTTGGATGCAAATCTTTATGACTATCCAATTGAAAAACTGGAATGTATTGGACACAATCAGAAAAGCGTTGGTGGAAGACTTCGTCGACTGCTGAAGGAGAAAAAGGGTGCTCTCTTGGAGGATGGAAAAAGTTTAGGAGGTAGAGACTGCAAAGGAAATAGATTTACTATGGAAAAGCTATAAGAGAAAATAATTCCAGTGTAGAAAGCAATTTGGGCCATTTACTTTCACAAACTGTCAACCAACCAGAAACCTATGCACCAGTTGTGCCCCAAAGGATGGTGCAAGTACAATATTGACAATAGCAGTTATACTCACAAGCATTCACTCCCAGAGGCAGTGTTAAATGAAATAAAGACAACATTTAGAGTTATGTCACATCCTGAACTTCTGCAAAAATGTGTTAATAATTAGTTTTAACAATTTAGTATGGATTAGGTGCCCTAAAGCAATGTTTTGTGGTCTAAAAGTGCTGAATATTGCTGTTTATGATGCTGTGCTATATTATAATGAAGGAAATAATGGCAGAATTAAGGCTTTAAACAAAGCTGGACTGAAACCTAAGGTATACACAATACAAATACTTAACTACATGGATCGGAAGCGGATAGCGAAAGCAGAGTCAAATCCCTTGAATCTGGAACAGGAAGCAAAGCAGAAGAAGACAGCCAAAAGAAAGACTCAAGAGGATGAGGAATATGCTTATGTTGGTCACTGAGCATTGCTAACTTCTGAAAGTAAGGATTTTTTGTTCATATGCTTGAAAAAAAACTTAATTGCTCATTTCTGCAACTTACATTTTTCATAATATATGTTGCTTTTTCTTAGCAACCTTCAGCAATAGAGCTATGAAACGTTGACGAAGTTTTGTAACTTAATATTGAAGCTTGCCCTCTAAAGAGAAGTTAATTTGAGTATGAGAGTCAAGTTTATGCTAGCTCTATACACTGAGATTATGCAAAAAATGTAAAAAATAAGTTAATTATTTTTTTTATTTTAGTAAGACTTTATCTCACACAAAAATCTTTAGAGATCGAAAGTTACCAACTAATTCCGTAACAAATTCAGATGAATTGATTCACAAATTTCAGACATAAAGGAACATAATTTCTAATCATTCTTTCGTTTATTAGTTTTAGTGTATTACCCAACATGTATAAGGAAAACTCACCATTCATTTTTTTAAATACTACATTTTATATGTAACATGTGTGCAAAATTTCAAAAACATATCTTTCATAATGTGCTAATGACAAATTTTAAACACATTAGTGACTTCTGAATTACATCCCCCCTTAAATCGCAAACTCATCAAAGTCTTACGGTCAGTTACATTATCGCCTTCTTTGTTAATTGTTGACATGTGTCGTGGTTTCCTTAACCGAGCCTCCTGAACTACGTAGTGTTTTCTTCAGTATAGTGTAACATGTGTTCGGGAGAACGCGTCAACATTAACGATCATAATTTTAATGAAATTGTTTCTCGATGGATAGAGGACGATGTAGTGATATAGATCAAGAAATAAACGACTATTTTGGAAACGCCAGTGATCTTAACTCTGCTTGCGAACATGAGTTCCATTCATTCACTAAGAAGAAGAATTTCAGGACAATGGTGATGTGGACATTTCTGTTTCTTCGGACTTAAGATGAGGCAGGATCAGCCGCGCAGAGAGAAATTTACTGCGGTAAAAATGGTTTCAGATGGTCAAGGGATACTAGCCGAAGTCGGTTTTCACGGTGGACAGTGAGGCATAATATCGTCCTGCACCTTCCTGGTCTTCGTTTTGCAGCCAGAGGTCTCGGCAGTCAAGTGGAGCCTGAAGAAATCTGGAATTTACTAACTGATGATACAATGTTCGAGAAGATACTACGATTCACAAACTTTAACTTGAATGTGAACGAACACAATGGGAAAGGGCAAATGTCACAGATATGAGGGATGTGGATATGACTGAACTCAAAAGCACTCTTCGACCTCATCTATACATCTGTTTTTAAATCGAACCGTGAGGATACTTCTGCTATTCGTGCAACTGGTGGGTCAGGAAGACATTTCTCATTGCGTCATGAGCCGAAACAAATTGGACATCCTCCTTTCGAACCTCCGTTTTGATGGCCGTCAAGAGCTGAGCGAGTGGCAGTTGAACCAACAGCAGGTATATCCGACATTTTTGCCAAATTTGTAGAAAACTTCCAGACGCTTCCCTATTGGTGTGTGCGTTACCATCGATGAAATGCTGGTATACTTCAGAGGGAAGTGGATTCAAGGTCTACATGCCCAAGAAACCTTGCATACAGCATAAGAATACAGAGGCTAATCGACTCCAAAACACATTATTTTCTGAATGTCTACATTTACACGGGCAAGGATTCTGATGGAAGAACTCACGCAGCAGAGGACAAAAACTATTCACTCCCCACTCGAGCATGCATCCTACTTCTTAGACCAATTAAATCAACGCATCGAGATGTGGCGACTGACAAATGTTAAGCATTTTTCTGTGGAACTTGTCCAGGTGATGGAAAAAAATTAGTTGACGCTAGTTGGTACAATCAGGAAAACGAAAAGAGAAATATCCAAGGAATTTCAGTTTAACAGAAGAATTCCTGTGGGCTCTAATCAATGTGGATTCACAAGAAGCATGGCACTACTTTCGTACGTGCCAAAGAGAAGAAACAGCCGTTATACTGCTGTCCAGTATGCATCATACGCCGAACACAGATGAAGAGAAACAGAAGCCGGAGATCATTTAATTTTGTAATTAAACTAAGGGGGAATAGACAGCCTTGATGAAAAGTGTTCTGTTTATAGTTCAGGAAGGATAACTCGTGGCCCATGGCAATATTTTACAGAATCATAGACATCAGATGTGTGTATGTATTGTACAACAGTTACCCAGATGAGTCGTCCTCCGTGGTGTAGTGACTACCATGCTAGCCTCTAGTTACCGAGGTCACGGGTTCAAACCCGGCGGAGGGCGATGGATTTTTTTTTTTGGCGTAAAAATCCTTAGCATGGCTTCCTTCGGAAGGAAGGTAAAGCCAGTGGTCCCGTGTCGTAGATTTACGGCACGTAAAAGAAACTCAAACCTCATAAAAAGGCCTCTGAGCAAAATTGCCGGTCTTTCACGCCCAATATACAATGGGACGCTAAGGACCACAGCGGTTAAAAAGCGTCCATAAATACAACTCAATTTAATTGTTTCCAGATGAGCCTGTGAGCCGGCTGAACTTTATGAAGAAACTTGCAAATCAGCTGTTACTCCTCACATGGAAAGAAAAATTCAACATATACATCTAAAACGTGAACTGAGGCTTGTATTGGGAGAGTTCTGGGAGTTAGTACAGAAGCTGTACCAGTGGATACAATGGATGATCGTCTTTACAAGAAGACGGCTTATAAACGTTTTGATCCAAAGAAAAGGAGGCAAACGACGTCCTCCTGTGTAAAATGTGCAAGATTTCTGTTTGTTTTGAGAACGTTTTTAACATGCAAAATTAATATTGTAAATACTTTTATTCTAGTCTCCTTGTTTCGAATACTAATTTAATGTAATTATTTCTAAATGAACTAATTTAGATAATGACTTCAATTAATTCGTATTAAATGCATATTAATAGGCACTTGGAGTATATACGGCGGTATCTTAAGTCCAGCATTTGATTCCTATTTTTAAAATGTTGATTATCTTCGGATCTGTCAGCGCAAAAACTGCAATTAAGCTTGGTTTGTAGCTATTATTACTTATAATTAATACCGTAAATATTTGGAGTTCAATTATCGTTCGTTCGAATCCGATCTTACAATGACTTCCTTAATTTTCCTCTACACTCTAAAATATATCTCTTAGATTGATGATTAAGGTATATATAGCCAAACTTAACATGCAAATCTAATATAAATAATTTTGTCTTAGTATCCTCGGTTCGAATATGGATTCGGTAGAATTTATTTTTAAATGTAATAGCCCTTGAACAAATTTAGATAAAGATGCCAAATAAAACGTTCAACGATGTTCTGATTTGAAATATCGTTATGATAAAAATTACCTATAAGTACTCTGATCAAACCGAAGAAGTCATTTCATTTACCTTCAAAAGTATGGGACTTAGCTGGCTCAAATAAACCCTAAATAGTAGATGCGGATGAACAGAATTAAATTACTCAATACGTATATTACAAACATTAACTGGCTCGATTCAAGAAGTACAAAATTTGTACAACTCTGGAAAAATTGCTTTACACATGATTTGGAGTGAAAGGTAATGGGTTTTTTTTTCCGGCAATTGAGTATCAACCGTCTACGGAATCCCATATTGTGTACTGATTCTATGGAAAATGAACGAAAGATGGAAAGAAGGAGTGAGCAAAGAATGAAAATATTAAATAATAGAGTATATACATTAATTTGATTAAATAAGGTTAGAAAATCGTCTACGTTACCTTTTAAGCGTCTGCTTCTAAAGCATTGTGGTAATCGAGGTAGCGTTAACTTTGTTGCAATGGGTGAAGGTGGAAGGTGGTGGTGGTGGTGGTGGTGGTGGTGGTGGTGGTGGATGAATAGATACATCTGTCGGAATGGGTGTGTGAGAATACTTGTAGTTATGAGACGAGCTTAAACATGTTTCTGTTTGGGTGTGACGCCATATGGTGAGGTTAATACAACTATAGTGTACAACAAATAAGTTTTTATGGAATGGCTTTAGAGTTGAATTAAATGTTTGATGTGCGATCACATATCTTTAAGACATTCATGCGTTAGTGAAATATCAGTTTTAGTCAATCAGTCCCCGCGCGGTTGGTTTCAAAATACATAAAAAGGAGAAACATAGAGATGAGGAATAAATGTTTAATATGTAAATTATTTTCTTGAAAACTCTAAATGCATAAAATATGGATGTTGACGTCGAATAGTAAAAACACTTAAACGCTACTGCGTCGGCTCTCAAATGTAATGTTTTCTGAGAGGTCCATGCACTCGCCATAATTAGGGGTCTCTTCTAGCTCAGGACATTTTATTTATGAGTTCGCCGAGTGAGAAGGACTACTAGAGAACTACGAGAGGCGCTCTTCCAGCCTATTTTGGCCTGAAGCAGAGCAGCCAGCTTCCGCTCTTCCAGCCTTTTTTGGCTGACGCAGAGCAGACAGCCAGCGCAAGCCTCCAAGCGACCACCGCGGCGAGCCAGCCAGCCAGCAACCGCCGGCAACATCTACTACGCAGCGGCGGCCGTTCTCCACACGGTCCGCCACTTTTTGCTTGTCCACCTGGGCTAGCAAAAGCACCCAACAGTCTAACTGGGTAGAAAAGCACGTCCGCTGCTAACAGTCTTCTGACTGGAATCTCGGCACCTTCGGGTAGGACCTCTGCTTTTCGGGCTTTTTAGCGCCCACTAGCTGTTCTTTCTCTTCCACTGTCCTATCTTTTCCTCTTTTTAGTTTTTAAGCCCCCTGTTAGGTAGCGTAAGCTTTTTCTACTCTTCCTTCTTACCATTTTTTCATTTACATACTTGCTTACTTGTAATATCCTCTCATTCTTCTCCATGACCAAGCAGCGAAAGACCATGAAGGGCTCCCCGTCGGAGTTGCGGGTCACTAGGCAAGCGGTTGCCAAGACCCAGCTTCAGTTTGGTGCTTCTGCTGTTCCTTCTGCTCCTACTCCTCAGTCCTCTGCACCCACTCCTCGATCCTCTGCACCCACTTCTCGATCCACTGCACCCACTCCTCGCTCCTCTGGACCCTCTCTTCGCTCCTCTGCTCCCACTCCTCGATCCTCCGCACCCACTCCTCGCTCCTCTGGTTCCTCTCCCCGCTCCTCTGCACCGAGCCCTCGCACCCACTCCTCGTTCTACCCCTAACCCCGTCGGTATGGTTAGCAGCCCGGCTGTGACCCCATGCCTGTCCATCACCCCGGCTGCCCTCAACTCCCCACTCCCTGCTTCCCGTTCATCCTCGTCCTCATCCATCCGCTCCTGTGCGCCCCAACCCACCCCACCCCCTCGTCCTGTCTCCCCTATCCCAGGCCCGTCTTCTCCTATTCCTGCCCTTCTCGCCCACCCCGTCCCCCCTCCTCCTGGTTTCCTTCCTCTCTCAACCCACCTCTCCCCACAACCCGTCCCTCATCCCGTCTCCCGTCGCCCTGGCCCTAACTCCGCTTCCTTTTCTCCCCAACCCGGACCCTCATCCAGACCCGACCCTATCCCCATTCCTGCCAACCCCTACCCACTGCCCCCCGAACCCTCCCGCTCCTATGCTGATGCCCTCAACGTCGTCCTTCAGCCTCCAATCTATGTCTCCCGTAATCTTTCTGCTTCTCTTTGCAGGTTAATGGAGGAGTTTGATGCTGCCTGCCCCAACGAGGGTTATGTGATTTCGAGGGCCCCGATATCTCGCGACTTCCTGGTGCGAACCAGGACAGTCGCAGATTACGGGCACTTGGTTGCGTTCCTTCGGGAAAGGCGGGTAGCCTTTCAGATTACCACAGCGACTAAGAACCAGACGCACAGGGCGGTCGTGAAGAACGTCCTCTTCGACGGAGCAGAGGAAGCCCTGAAGGAGCTGACGATGGCGCACCTGTCAGTCCTCCGAGTGGTCCAGCTCCGGAGATTCAATAGGGACCGGACTCCTCTCCCAATGTACCTCGTCGACGTGGCGACCGCCGATGACCTTGACCGACTACGGAGGCTCGAGTACGTCCTTCACTTCCGGGTGAAGATTGAGCCCTACCGCCGCCCTATCATTCCGGTCCAGTGCAACCGGTGCCAGCAGCTGCGGCACACGGCAGCGAGGTGCACGGTGTCAGCCCCTGTGTGCTCTAAGTGCACTGGGTCGCATGAGTCGGCTTCCTGCGATGTTCCCCCTCCTGAAAGAAAGTGTGCTCTATGCCGCGGACGGGGCCACGGGGCCCGCTACCGGGCATGTCCAGAGTACCAGCGGCAGGTTGCCCTGGTTCGCGAAATTCAGGAGGGCAAAACACGTAGTGGGGGATCGGCAAATGCGCGCCCAGCACCGACGGCCGTCAAGGTGGCTCGACCCAGAGCTACGGCTCCACAAGCTAGCCGTGTGCGGGCTGTAGGTGGCCCGGTGCCTGATCGGGAGGACAGGAGCAGGCCCAGGACCAGGAAGGAACAGCCGCAACCACCCAGGGACGGAAGGAGACCACCTCCTCAACCACAGACGAAGACTACAGAAGACCCAAGACGAAGCTACCAGAGGGAGATGTACCAGGAGGTACTACAACGCGGGATGACTGATGAGGACCTGATGGAGACTTGCACCCACGTGCTCCGTCATCTCATCGAGAAGCCGTCGGAGACCCGTTCTATCCTTTCTACCTACGCCGACTTTTTCCAACTCCTTACCACTCCTGGCTTCCTTAATGGCCCTTAAACCCATCCTCAAAGTACTTACTTGGAATGCTACAGGCTTACGAAGACGAAAAACAGAACTTTCAGAATTCCTAAACACAAATAATATACAAATAGCGCTTATCACCGAAACACATTTAGACAACAACATTAGATTCAATATACCGGGTTACATCTCACACAGGAAGGATAGGAACAATCGCGGTGGAGGCACAGCCATAATCATAAAACAAAACGTAGCACATGCTGTAGCTTTACTCCCACAATTTGCGACCCTAGAAGCAATAGGCATATTCATCACTATTGAAAATTCTCGAACACTACTAGTAGCGGCGTACAACCCACCAGGACCATTAGACACGGGGGAAATTGACCAAATTCTACAAATAAACAACAGAGTACTAATTGCAGCAGATCTCAATGCCAAACACCAAATTTGGAACTGCAGGCACACCAATGCAGCCGGAAATGCATTACTCCAGCACGAGAATAACTCCGACTACATAATTCATGCTCCCAACGAACCCACCTACATCCCATTCGCAAGAAATCAAAGCTCAGACATCCTGGACATAGCAATCGCCAGGCATATTAACCAAAGAATAACCCTACAAGTCAGAAACGAACTTTCATCTGACCACCTCCCAGTAATAATCTCTTTAGAAGGCCCGATTCTGATGTCACAGCCATCACCAAGGTACAATTACACAAAAGCAAACTGGGAAATTTTTGAACGCACAATTAGCGAAAACCTCCCCGAGGAACAGCTCAACTCCCAAGCGGAGCTCGACGAGGCCGTAACGCAGTTCGAACATGCCATCAAGCTGGCAACAATTACGGCAGTCCCAGTACACGTACCAAAGGCACCCGACACCAAACTTCCAGCAGACCTTAAAGAGCTGGCTGCGGAACGAAATCGAGCAAGACGTAGATGGCAGAAAACTCGCCACATAGTCGATCTCGAAGCCTTCCACTACCTCAACAACTTGGTTAGGCAACGAAACTCAAATTACACTGCCCAACAATGGCAAAACACGCTAGAAAGTCTCGATCACGAAACTAACTCAGTATGGCGCATTGCGAGATGCTTGACCCGAGATAAAGTACGAATACCCCCACTTCACAACGGAAAAATAGCTACCACCGACCAAGAAAAAGCCGACACACTGGCAGATGCCCTTCAAGATACTCTTACCCCGAATGAAACTCCATCTTGTCCACAATTCACAGCAGACACAGAGATGGAAACCCGCGGCTTCCACCAACAACAATCGCACAACTTAGTTCGTAAAACCTGCCCATCCGAAATTAAATGGTTAATCAAACATCTATCCCAACGAAAAGCCCCGGGCCCAGACAAAATACCTAACATTGCTCTTAAACACCTACCCGATGATGCGGTACAACTATTAGCAAAGATATTCAACTTCGTACTAACACGAGGGCTCTTCCCCGAAAGGTGGAAAATTGCCCACGTACTTCACTTCCCGAAAAAGCGAAAGAATCTTTCCAATCCCAATAACTATCGCCCTATTAGCCTACTGAACACATTAGGCAAGCTGCTAGAAAAAGTAATACTAAAAAGACTCAACGCAGCAATCATTAAGCGCGACATCCTCATCCCGGAACAGTTCGGTTTCCGAGCGAAACACTCAACGTCTCTACAACTTTTAAGAGCAACTGAGTACATCACTTACGGTTTTAACATAAGAAAGTCCACAGGAGCTTTACTCCTCGACGTGGAACGAGCTTTTGATAAAGTATGGCACGCGGGAATTCTGAAAAAGATAGCCTCATTAGGCATTCAGGACTCGCTAGTAAAACTAATGTCCAACTACCTCAAGGACAGAAAGTTCCAATCTTCAGTGAACAACAGCCGGTCCTCCATTAGACCTATCAAAGCGGGCGTCCCTCAAGGAAGCATACTCGGGCCCACACTGTTCAACTTATACATTAACGACATCCCGAAAACTGCAAACACCACCCTCTACATATACGCGGACGATACAATAATGGCGCAATCGTTTCAACCACAAGCCATACACACCCGTCTCCAAAATGCTCTCCGAGAGCTGGAGAGTTGGCTCACGAACTGGCGAATCAAAGTAAATGCCCCAAAAACCCAAGCAATAATCTTCACGAAACGAACAAATCACAGATTACCAAGACACAGTTTACAACCACTCACACTCTTTGGTGAGAACATAAACTGGACATCGAACGTAACATGGCTAGGGCTTAAAATGGACCAAGGATTAACCTGGAAACCACACATAAATCAAGTCAGGGGAAAAGCAAATGCCCAATTGGGCAAATTATACCCTCTAATAAACCTAAACAATCAACTAAACCTTAAATTAGGCCTAACCCTCTACAAAACATTAATTCGCCCCATTCTAACCTATGCGGCGCCTGTGTGGGGATACGCCGCTAAAACACACATCAAACGAATACAAAATTGCCAAAACAAAATCTTACGTCTAGTATCAAAAGTACCAAGGATAGCTCCAGCTGACATACTACACAATGAATTAAAAATGCACACAATCGAGGAATTTATTAAGAAACTCACGTTTGACACATACAAAAAGCTTCCTACACATCACAACGCTCATGTTCACAACTTAGGCAACTACACGACAGAAGCGAATAAACATAGGCGTCCTCTTTCAATTTTCGATCGAACATTGTTCCACTACGAGATAGAGCCTAACATCCAAGAATTCCTAGAGAACCTCCTAAGACTCCCCTAAATACCACAAAACGCACTAAAACTAATATCACTTCATGACCTTCTCACTGTTACAGAGTTCCAGTCCATGCAGAAGCCTTCAAGTCCTTGCGCTACCCAGCCAAGGCGGCTCCGGGAGAAGAAGGCCTCCCCACGTGACACACTCGTGCAGCTGCGCCGAGATGGGTTGGCTGCTTATCTGTGTGGGCACAACGACGAACGGCTTCATCCAAGGACCAAGAGAAGACGAGCAAGACAGCCTTGCAAATCGGACGACCCAGGACATCCTCCTGGCTGAAATGCTTGACGACCTTCCCAAGGGAAGGAACTCAGAAGCACACATGACGACAGGCTATGCCCATAGCCTAAGAGTATTTCCACACAACTTTTTGCTCTAACATAGATTAGACATACAATAATAACGATTGCACTAATCTGCAAGAAAGTAAACCCTAGTAATACCATAGAATGTATCCAATTAGTATATCACAATTACCTAGTATAATGCACGATTAATCACCCGGGGTTACTCAGGGCATTTGTCATGTGTAATTCCGGGTAACTAACTATTGACGCGCTCGCATGCATTGCATGCCAGCTACACACCTTTCATTGACTAACCGGGGTGCTATGCGGGACCCGACTAAAATTGCACGAAATTACTTCTAGCTTTCATAGATTAACACGTGGTGGGGTTTTTTAGTGGGTATTCCGCGCTTTGAGCGGCGAGCCCCACATATCCCCTCAGCCATTGCACACCGGCTGGGGGTCGAATGCAGCAATGCATTTTTCACCCCACGGAAAAAAAACTCAGGACAACGAGCTCAACGAAGGACCGAGAAGGCCGGATCTCAAGACAGACGCCTGTGCCCGATTGACTGCACAGGACACAATACAAAATTGTTCAATTTACCTAAATCTAATATAACAATAATAGTACAACATAGCAGTAAGTTAATGCTAAGTCATGTGACACGCAGGCACTCCCTGCAAACAACACACATTTTAGATCTTAGGCATTATTTAACACATACTAGCAATATAAGAAACATACGCAAATAACCCACTGGTATTGCTCAGGTTCCATGGGCAATACCAGCAAGTAACATTTGACGCGCTCGCATGCAATGCATGCCAGCTAAGTAGCTATTCACATACTAACCGGGGTGCTATGCGGGACCCGACTAAAAGCATGTAAACAAATGCACGTTAACACTCAGCAATATACAATTAACTCGTGGTAGGGTTTTTAGTGGGTATTCCGCTTCTGAGCGGCGAGCCCCACACATTCCCCCAGCCATTGCACACCGGCTGGGGGTCGAATGCAATAATGCATTTTTCCCCCCACGGAAAAAAAAAACTTAGACTGACTCGCATACAAGATCTTGTGATGTACGACTGAGACTAACCCAGAGGACGCAGCGCCACGGCGTGAATAAAACTTCATCAAGAACAATACCCCTGGAATATCCTTACACAACTCACACTACTCCTAACAATTCTCTCCTGGAATCCGCTAGGGGGCAGGCTGGGCTTCGGTCAAGCCTGTCTCCCAGCTCCCAATAACTTACTCCACTGGTTAACGCACTGCGAGCCAGTTTACATTTTTCTCCATGGACTGCGCGGGTGCTTCAGGCGGTACCGCAGCAAACCTTTCTTTCCACTCCGGTGGAGGAGTTTTTAGTGGGTATGCCGACGCCTCGGTGAGTCCCACACTCTCAGTCCCGACTCCCATCGGGGCTGGGGTAAGTGATTAAATCATTTTCTCCTCCACTCGAAAAAAAAAAAAACTTAGCGCGAGGAGTTCGCAGATTGAGAAGGACTACTAGAGATCTACGAGAGGCGCTCTTCCAGCCTTTTGGCCTGAAGCAGAGCAGCCAGCTTCCGCTCTTCCAGCCTTTTTTGGCTGACGCAGAGCAGACAGCCAGCGCAAGCCTCCAAGCGACCCCCTCGGCGAGCCAGCCAGTAACCGCCGGCAACATCAACCTACGCAGCGGCGGCCGTTCTCCACACGGTCCGCCACTTTTTGCTGGTCCACCTGGGCTAGCAAAAGCACCCAAAAGTCTAACTGGGTAGAAAAGCACGTCCGCTGCTAACAGTCTCTTGACTGGAATCTCGGCACCTTCGGGTAGGACCTCTGCTTTTCGGGCTTTTTAGCGCCCACTAGCTGTTCCTTCTCTTCCACTGCCCTATCTTTTCCTCTTTTTATAGTTTTTAAGCCCCCTGTTAGGTAGCGTAAGCTTTTTCTACTCTTCCTTCTTTCTACTTTTTCATTTTACATACTTGCCTTCTTGTATTATCCTCCATTTTTCTCCATGACCAAGCAGCGCAAGACCAAGAAGGGCTCCCCGTCGGAGTTGCGGGTCACTAGGCAAGCGGTTGCCAAGACCCAGCTTCAGTTTGGTGCTTCTGCTGTTCCTTCTGCTCCTACTCCTCGCTCCTCTGGTCCCTCTCCCCGCTCCTCTGCTCCCACTCCTCGATCCTCCGCACCCACCACTCGTTCCTCTACTCCTACTCCTCGCTCCTCTGCTCCTACTCCTCGATCCTCTGCATCCACTCCTCGCTCTTCTGGTCCCTCTCCTCGCTCTACCCCTAACCCTGCTGGTATGGATAGCAGCCCGGCTGCGATTCCATGCCTGTCCGTCACCCCGGCTGCCCTCGACTCTCCACTCCCTGCCTCCCGTTCATCCTCGTCCTCTTCCGTCCGCTCCTGTGTCCCTCAGCCCACCCCACCCCCTCGTCCTGTCTCCCCCATCCCGGCCCGTCCTCTCCCATCCCTGCCCTTCTTGCCCATCCCGTCAACCCTCCTCCTGGTTTCCTTCCTATTCCTTCCCCTTCTCAACCCGCCCCAAGCCCCAACCCAGTCCCCAGGCCCCCTCCCTCCTCTTACGCCCAAGCCCTCTCCTCCCGTCTCCAACCTCCCATCTATGTGTCCAAGACCCACGTCACTCTGTTTCAGACGCTGCAAGAATTCGACGCCCTGCACCCCAACGATGGGTATGTCATTTCGAGGGCCCCGATTTCTCGGGACTTCCTCGTGCGCACCAGGTCCGCCGGGGACTACGCGCTGTTGACTGCCTTTCTGCGGGAGCGCAGGTTAACCTTCACCATGACTACGAGGAGTGACCGCCAGACCTTCCGTGCTGTGGTAAAGCACGTTTACTTTGACGGCGCGGAGGAGGCCATTAAGGCAGAGTTGCGTGCCGAGCACTTTTCAGTGCTTCGGGTCGTGCAACTACGTCGGTTTGACCGGGCCCGAACGCCTCTTCCGTTCTACTTGGTGGACCTGGTAACGGCGGACGACCTAGACCGCCTGCGGCATCGCGAGTACGTGCTTCACTTTCGAGTGAAGGTGGAGCCGTACCGTAGACCGGTTATCCCGGTGCAGTGTAGCCGATGCCAGCAGCTTCGGCACACGGAGGAGAAGTGCACGGCGAGCGCGGTGGTCTGCTCTAAGTGCACGGCTCCCCACGATTCGCGGACCTGCGGCGTCCCCATCCCCGGGAGGAAGTGCGCACTGTGTCTCACTTCGGGCCACGGGGCCAGGTACCGGGCTTGTCCCGAGTATCAGAGACAGGTGGCAGCGGCCTTTCGGGGAATGGTGGTCGCTCGGGCGAGCGGAAAGTGGTGGGCCGTGCGCGAGGGACAGCTCCGGCGCGGGTGCCTCCCTCCTCCAGTGTGTCGCTGCGGCCGGCAGAAGCGACCGCTCGGGTGGAAAGGCCTAGGGTTTAGAAACCCAACCAACCACCAGGTAAGCCACGTCAATCTGCGAGGGCGACGCCTACCAGAGAAGAGACCCTCGCAGATCCGAGACTCCAGCACCAGAGGAACACCTACCACCACATCCTCCGCACAGGTTGGGATTCTGCTGATCTACGAGACTCCAGCATGCAGATCCTGGAACTTCTGGCAACGTCGGGACCGTCGGAGACCCGCTCCATCCTTGCCTCGTACCGCGACTTCTTCCAGCTCCGTACCTCTCCAGGCTTCCTATGAATCACACACCCATCCTAAATATCACTAACTGGAATGCCCGAGGAGTGCGCAGACGAAAGACCGAACTAAAAGACTTTCTCTCGCAACACAATACACACATAGCGCTAATTACCGAAACCCATCTCTGTGATCGCGACAGATTCAACCTAAAAGGATACACAATACATCGTAATGACAGGAACAGGCGCGGAGGAGGAACCGCAATAATAATAAAACAAAACATTGCTCACGATTTAGCACCGCTACCTCAACTCAGAACACTTGAAGCCACAAGTATATACACCACCATAGATCAAAATCGCGTATTAGTAACGGCGGCATATGCTCCACCAGGCACACTAGATACAGCAGACATAGATGCACTCATGCAGCTAAACAACAGGGCAATAATTGCAGGCGACCTAAACGCAAAACACCAAATTTGGGATTGCAACGAGACCAACCGCGAAGGGTCCGCCCTCCTAAACGTAGAAAACAACTCGGACTATATAATTCACACACCAACCGAACAAACATGCATTCCTTTCAGCAGAAACCAGCGCCCAGAAATCCTGGACATAGCAATCACACGCAACTTAACGCGCAGAATAAACCTCCAGGTCAAAAATGAGCTATCCTCTGACCACTTACCGGTCATGATAACTCTGGAGGGTTCTGTAACTTAAGAACCCCCTGCCCAGCGCCGCAACTACAACAAAGCGGACTGGGAGAAGTTCACAATGATTGTGAACGAACACCTCCCTACAGCAGAACCTAACACCATTGAAAATTTGAACATAGCTGTCGAAGAACTAGAAAAAGCTATCCAAAATGCAACCACAGAAGCGGTGCCGGTAACCAAACCGAAATCAAATAACTCTCAACTTCCGCAAGACATACACGTTAGCCCAAGAAAGAAATCGTGCCAGGCGCAAATGGCAGAAATCGAGGCATCTGGTGGACCAAGTATACTTCAGACACCTCAACGCACTCGTCAGGGAACGAACTACACAGTTCATATCCCAGCAATGGCAAAACACACTCGACAACCTCAACTATGAGAGAGACTCGGTGTGGCGAATAGCCCGTTATCTAACTCAAGATAAGGCCCACATTCCCCCACTACATCACAACCAAAAAATCGCATCAACTGACCAACAAAAAGCGAACACGCTAGCGGATGCGCTACAAGAAACACTAACTCCCAATCCCACTCCATCTTGCCCACTTTTCACGGCAGTCACGGAGGCGGAAACAGAAAACTACAAAGAACAAGAAACACATAACATGATACGTAAAACATGCCCTAGCGAAATTAAATGGTTAATCAGGCATCTCAAGAAGAGAAAAGCCCCTGGCCCAGACAGCATCCCCACCTCAGTGCTCATGAATTTGCCTGAGGATGCGATAAAACTACTCTCGAAAATCTTTAACTTCGTGCTAACAAGCGGGCACTTTCCAGACAGGTGGAAGCTGGCCACAGTGGCCCACTTCCCCAAGAAAGGGAAAGATCTGTCCAACCCGCACAACTACAGACCAATTAGCCTACTCAGCACAATAGGCAAACTACTAGAAAAAGTGATACTCAAACGCCTCAACATTCACTTAATTAAACAAAATACATTAATCCCAGAACAGTTTGGATTCCGCGCCAAACATTCAACTACCCTACAATTACTCAGGGCAACGGAAAATATCACGTATGGATTCAATACAAGAAAATCCAAAGGCGCACTGTTTCTTGACGTTGAACGTGCGTTCGACAGAGTATGGCACGCCGGGATATTAAAGAAACTTAAAACGCTTAACATTCATGACTCGCTGATCAAACTTATCGCGAATTATCTAAACAACAGAAAATTTCAATCGAACGTTAACAACCATCTTTCTACAAAGCGACCAATCAGAGCAGGAGTCCCACAAGGGAGTTTGCTCGGGCCGACACTGTTCAATATATATATCAACGACATTCCAAAAACAGCTAACACAAACTTATACATTTACGCGGACGACACAGCAATTATGACTCAATCGGGCAAAACCGAACTTATTCACAGAAGACTCCAAAACAGCCTCAATGGTTTGGAGGACTGGTTCACAAACTGGCGCATTAAAGTAAACGCCCCCAAAAAGCAAGCGATAATATTCACAAAACGAAACAACCACAGATTCCCGAAACACCAGCTTCCACCGCTTACCATATTCGGTGAAAACAAAGTGGAAGGACACGGTAACCTGGCTTGGCCTCAAAATGGATCAAGGCTTAACGTGGAAGAAACACATCACGCAATTACGGGGAAAAGCAAACGGCCAATTAGGCAAGCTCTACCCGCTCATCAACATGGACACCCAGTTGAATCTCAACATGGGTCTCACGTTATATAAAACACTAATACGACCAATATTTACTTATGCTGCACCTGTCTGGGGGTATGCCGCCAAAACATACATAAAAAAACTACAACAATTTCAAAACAAAACATTGCGCATGGTAGCTAAGGTACCGTACGTAGCGCCATCTGATTTACTCCACGAGGAACTTAAAATGCACACAGTAGAAGAATTCATTAAAAAGCTAGCTTACGACATGTACAAAAGCTTACGCGTACACCACAATGATCTAGTCAAAGCATTAGGCAATTACGATTCCGTAAATTACAAGAATAACAGACCACTCTCGATATTTGATAGAACGCTTTCCCAAGACGACACGCAAGAACAAATCCAACAGTTCTTAAACAATCTACTCCAAACATGACAAGGACATTGACCCAAGACATTCTATTTCTATATCCCAGCACTAATCTTTCTCTTGCTTTCTACCCTTGTTTCAGCCCACGCCCGCCGCAGAGCCCTCAAGTCCTCAGCAACAGCTGAGGCGGCCCGGGAGAAGGGGCCTCCCAACGTGAACGACGTGCGCAGCGTAAGACGGGCCGCTGCATTATGGAGTCGTTCACACAGACGACAATGGCTACCATCAGGACAACGAACTCAACGAAGGACCGAGAAGGCCGGATCTCAAGACAGACGCCTGTGCCCGATTGACTGCACAGGACTCAAAACAAAACCTTTCAATTTATCTAAATATAACATAACACAATAATAGTACAACCTAGCAGTAAGTTAATGCTAAGTCATGTGACACGCAGGCACTCCCTGCAAACAACACACATTTTAGATCTTAGGCATTATTAACCAAATACTACCAATATAAGAAACATAAGCAAATAACCCACTGGTATTGTTCAGGTTCCATGGGCAATACCAGCAAGTAACAATTGACGCGCTCGCATGCAATGCATGCCAGCAAAGTAGTTAATCACATACTAACCGGGGTGCTATGCGGGACCCGACTAAAAGCATGCAAACAAATGCACGTCAACACACAGCAATATACAATTAACTCGTGGTAGGGTTTTTTAGTGGGTATTCCGCTTCTGAGCGGCGAGCCCCACATATCCCCCCAGCCATTGCACACCGGCTGGGGGTCGAATGCAATAATGCATTTTTCCCCCCACGGAAAAAAAAACTTAGAATACCATCACCGCAGCTCACCAGCAGTGGCCTTCTGCCTTGAAGCCTTCTGCCTTGAAGGCCACAAGGATCATCGGAGCACAGGGACCCACTTCGCTCGTCATAATGGAGTTTGCAGACCCTGGCGACTACGGAGCGGCCTTGAAGGCGGGCCTGCCCTTATTAGGGCGGTGCTTACGTATTGAGGCTAGCCGAGTAGAACGTCAAGCTCCCTGCAGACGCTGCTGTGCCTACGGGCACTGTGATACGTCCTGCACAGCACAACCAAGGTGCCACTACTGTGGTTCCTCCAGCACCACGTCTTCGTGCCAGCAGCACGACCTTCGCCGCCGACGCCGCTACTGTGCGACCTGTGGAGGGTCATCCCACTTCACCGGCCAGGCGCTCTGCCCCCTGCACCCCCGCAGGAAGGCACCGCCGACGCCGCCTGCACCTACGCCGCAGATCGTGACATCTCCACAGTCACCGCCTCCAGCACCATCACCAGCGCCGACACCAGTTCCACCAACGCCGATACCAGTACCTTCACCCTCGCCGATCATCCAGGAAGTCTAGGGCCTACGCGACGCCGTTCAGGATCTCCATGCGGAGTTCCTGAACATGACGACGAAGCTGACAACCCTGGAGGAACTCATCCGGGAACTTCAAGCATCATCAGCTGCCCAACAGGTTTTCCTGGCTGGGCAGTTCGACAGCACATCTTCCAGACTCACAGCCATCACAGAAGCCATCCGGGTTTCATCGCTTGGTCACCGGCCAAAGCCAGACCCAGCCAGAGTCGCGAGCTTCTTGCAGCAATGCAAGGAGTTCAACCAGCAACAGGAACATTACCGTCAGCACCATCCTAAATCCTAACTTCTATTCACTTCCTAAACCCTCGCCATTCCCACTAGTGTTGCAGTCAGGTTTCATGGCTGCAACCTAGTAACTACCTTTACCCGCTTCCCGCCCACAGGGCGGCAGCCAAGCAGCATTCAAGTACTAACGCGGGTGCTATGCGGGACCGCAAGAAGCCACGCCATTCCACTTTTACCTTCTTCCTTTTTCCAACAGGTGGAGGAGTTTTTAGTGGGTATGCTGACTATTGGTGAGTCCCACATTCTCAGTCCCGACTCCCATCGGGGCTGGGGTAAGTGATTAAATCATTTTCTCCTCCACTCGAAAAAAAAACTTAGAATACACACACTCAGCTCCGAGATGGCGAGGAAGAAGGGTCGCTCTGTCGCCGCTCCTTCTAAGGCAGGAACCTCTTCATCTCCTCCGGCATCCGCCGAGGAGATTTAGCCGCAGCCGCCGCAGCCTAAGGCAACCTACGCTTCGACCGCCGCCTCGCCACGTGCCAGCGCAGCTTCGCCGGGACTGCCTCCGCAGTTGCCGCCAGCTTCACCGCAGCCAACGCCGCCGATCCTGGATACTGACCAGCCAGCGCAGCCTGTGCCTCATGGGAGGTTCAGCGCAGTAATCCGAGGGGTCCCGGGGGACCTGCCAGTCAGGTTCCTCATCAGCGCAGCACGCCAACAGTGGTCTTCAGCCATGAAGGCCGCTCGGATCCACGGAGCACAGGGACCCACATCCCTAGTCAGGATCGAGTTCGCAGACCCTGGTGACCAGGAAGCGGCTTTGAGGGCGGGCCTGCCCTTGTTAGGCCGGTGCTTACGCATCGAGGCTAGCCGAATGGAACGCCAGGTTCCCTGCCGACGCTGTTGTGCCTACGGGCACAACGAGAGCTCCTGCAAGGCGAAACCAAGGTGCCACTACTGTGGCGCTTCCAGCACCACGTCTTCGTGCACGCAGCACGACCTTCGCCGCCGACGCCGCTACTATGCGACCTGTGGAGGGTCAACACATTTCACCGGCCAAGCGCTCTGCCCCCTGCATCCTCGCAGGAAGATAACGCAGAAGCCGCCAGCACCTTCATCGCAGCCAGCATCACCTCCACAAACGCCGACACCAGCTCCATCACCAGCGCCGATACCATCATCTTCAGCAGCGATCATCGAGGAAGTCCAGGGCCTACGCGACGCCGTTCAGGATCTCCACGCGGAGTTCCTGAACATGACGACGAAGCTTACAGCCCTGGAGGAACCCATCAGGGACCTTCAAGACACCTCAGCTGCTCAGCAAGTTTTTCTAGCTGGGCAGTTCGAGACCTTCACTTCCAGACTCAACACCATCCAGACCTCATCTTCAGCAACGGACACCATCACACAGCATCTAGGCTCCATAGACATCACCGTCAGATCTCTGGAAGCTCAGCAGCACGAACTTCGGGCCTACTTCCAGCAGACAGCCAAACCGGAGGCCCCAAGCAACCGCCGAAGGCCTCCGCCCAGCGCAACATACGCAGAGGAGTTCATCAGCAGAATGCAGCTTCACAAGTAAGTTCGTCGCCAACATACACCTTCCATACAATCACCTTTCCAACTCTTACCTAAACCCTCGCCATTTTTCACTAGTGTTGCAGTCAGGTTTCATGGCTGCAACCTAGAACCTACCTTTACCCGCTCCCGCCCATTGGACGGCAGCTTCCATCTTTCGCATACTAACGCGGGTGCTATGCGGGACCGCACAAAGCCACGCTATTCCACTATTATCCTTCTTCCAATTTTCCAACCGGTGGAGGAGTTTTTAGCGGGTATGCCGACTATTGGTGAGTCCCACACTCTCAGTCCTGACTCCCATCGGGGCTGGGGTCAGTGATTAAATCATTTTCTCCTCCACTCGAAAAAAAACTTAGAATAGGACTTCGAGATGTCAGCTCCGCCGGTACGTAGCTCTCTGCACACGAGACCACGCAGGATGCATCGCAACGCCGACATGAACAACTGGGCACGACAATGGGCCACGGGGATCACCGCAGACCCACCGGCAACCGCCGAACCTCCGCCGCCACTA
Organism: Deroplatys truncata; assembly: GCA_030765065.1. Classification (NCBI taxonomy): domain Eukaryota; kingdom Metazoa; phylum Arthropoda; class Insecta; order Mantodea; family Mantidae; genus Deroplatys; species Deroplatys truncata. The sequence goes on along the minus strand of CM060990.1, from coordinate 400,194,126 downwards.
CAGAGGGAGCAGCCGGCCGCAGCAGGCTCCGCCCTCTTTCTCGAGCCGGCCCAATCAGGATCGCCTCGGCCTCCTAAGCCGAAACTGACATCCTCTGCGACTCAGAACTCTCGGCCTTCTAGGCCGAAGATGGCCTGTACTGCAACGCAGACCTCCGCCGCCTCGGATCCCGGGAGTCGAGCACGCAGACGCCGTCAGTAGCTGACCCGGCCACTCGGCCTTCTAGGCCGAAGATGGCCACCGCCACAACGCAGACGCCGCCAGCTACTGACCGGGCCTCTCCTACGAAAGCAGCCCAGCGGCCAATCACCGCCACCTCTACCTCTTCAATGACGGAGAACCCACCGACGCCACCAGCTGTCCGCCCGGCAACTGACCTGGGACAACCAACGCCGGCGCACTCCCGGATAGATGGACGCCACAGCGTCGTTATCTGCGGGGTGCCCAGAGACCTGCCACCTCATTATGTGCTAGAAGCGGCACGACAACACTGGCGCTCGGCAATACGGGCCTCACGCATCTCTTCTGCAAAAGGCCCAACATTGCTGGTCCGCCTGCATCTGGGAGCCGCATCGGACGTGGAAGCGGCCAAAGCCACAGGGCTGCCTCTACTTGGGAGGTCCCTGCGTGCAGAGACCCCTAACGTCAGCCTGCACCCATCACGATCTCAGACGACGCCGACGCTTCTGCGCCACCTGCTCCGAGAACACACATTTTACAGTGCAGGCATATTGCCCCCTGTATCCCCGGAACAGACAACCTACAAGACCGACGACACCAGCAACTTCAACGACACCAGCAACTTCAGAGTCACCAGCAACCTCAGACGACCACCTGACGCAGCCCTCAGGGAGGGCTCAGCACCTGACCAGCGACATCACTGACGAATTGCACCATGGACTTCAACGCCTCCTGTCAGCCATACAGGCAGGCATACAGGACCTCACCTCACAACTGGCTGAGCTGAGCCTTGCAACCTTCACGCGCCTTTCGGCCGTGGAGGCCAAGCAGCGAACTTCGGCCAGGGTGATCACTGCACTCACCAACAGGATCTACAAGCTTCAGGACGAAGATGGGGCTCTTGCGTCTGCCCAGCGCAAGCTGGAAAGAATCGAGTGTCACCTCGTCGAACCCTACACCGACGGCAGCGACGACCGGTCCACGCGACTGGGCGCCCTCGGCGCTTCAGTTGCGGGGATTCGAGAGCTGCATACCAACACCAACAACTCCATCACCGAGAACTTCAAGGCGCTCAGCGCCCACTACGACCACCTGCAAGAAGGCTACATCCTAATCTGGAACTTCCTTGAATCCCATGTGATGCCACACCCCTTCCAATCCTCTTCCGATCCACATCCTCACCGAAAATCCAAACGCCATTAACCACATTATCACCTGGAATCCCAACTATCTTCTCCTTCACTTCGCTAGGGGGCAGGCTGGGCCTTGGTCAAGCCTGTCTCCTAGCAAACATACTTACTCCACTGGCGACCGCACTGCGGCCCAGTCTTAACCATCACCTCGGACTGCGCGGGTGCTTTAGGCGGTACCGCAGCAAACCTTTCCTTTCAATCCGGTGGAAGAGTTTTTAGTGGGTATGCCGACGACTCGGTGAGTCCCACACTCTCAGTCCCGACTCCCATCGGGGCTGAGCTAAGTGATTAAATCATTTTCTCCTCCACTCGAAAAAAAACTTAGACTTCCGGAACAGTTTTGGTTCAGAGCCAAACATTCAACAACCTTACAATTAATCAGAGCAACCGAAAGCATCACCTACAGTTTTAACATCAGAAAATCAACAGTTGCACTAATGCTCGACGTTGAACGGGCATTCGACCGAGTATGGCACGCGGGCCTACTAAAGAAACTCAAAACACTAAACATACACGACTCGCTAATCAAACATAGCGAATTACTTACACAAAAAATTCCAATCCACGGTGAACAAATCACCTCTCGACGGAGCGCCCAATCGAAGCAGGAGTCCCACAAGGCAGTCTGCTCGGGCCGAGGCTATTTCATATATACGAAAAACAGCAAACACAAACTATATATTACACACACACACGCTGGTGACACAGAAATGACACAATCTGGCAAAACCGAATACATACACAGAAGACAAGGCAACCTCAATAATCTTGAGGATTGGCTTACAAAATATCGCATTAGGGTTAATGCACCAAATACACAAGTCATAATATTCACAAAAGGTATCAACCACAGATTTCCCAAACCCCAGCTACCAACGCTCACCATATCTGGTGAAAACATTTGAGTGGAAAAACGCGGTAACCTGGTTAGGATTAAAAATGGATCAAGGATTCACTTGGAAAAAGCACATACAACAAATACGGGGAAAAGCCAACGCCCAATTAGGCAAGCTTTACCCATTAATCGACATTGATTCCCAATTAAATCTAACTACGGGACTCACGCTGTACAAAATACTAATACGTCCAATTTTCACTTATGCTGCACCAGTATGATATGCCGCCAAAACCTACATCAGAAGATTACAAAGTTTCCAAAACAAGGTCTTGCGCATGATAGCCAAAGTGCCTTACATAGCTCCATCCGATTTACTGCATGAAGAGCTTAAAATGCACACAGTTGAGTTCAGTAAGGAACTAATATACGATATGTACAAAGAATTACACCAGTATCATAACCCACTAATAACAGCATTAGGAAAGTACGATACAGAAAATAACAAACATAACCGACCGCTATAACTATTTGAAAGAACTTATCCATTGATCACACTGATGAAATACAACACTTCCTTGAGAATCTCATCCAATCACGACAAAGATGCTGACACAGGACCACTCTTCACTAAATTCCCAACATTAATATTTTTCTTCCGCTTCCTTTCGTTTCAGACCTAGCCCGCTACAGTGCCCTTAAGCCCTCAGCAACTGCTGAGGCCAACCAGGAGAAAGGGCCTCCCACCGTGGGCAGCGAATTTCGGGCCGCTGCATTATGAAACCGATCACACAGACGACATTGGCAGCTTACTCGTACAACGATACTGACGAACGCCAGAGAGCTGGATTCAAACTGACGAGCTACTGTGCACAACTAACGGGCAGGTATCACCTGCGAAAACCGGCACAGGAAGCAACATTTACAACACACTATCATATTACTCAACAATATTCCACGCTATTACTATTGTACACTTAAGTTCGAGTACTAATGTACACTAACACTTAACTTGAGCTAAAATCATGATAAGCAGGCACTCCTTGCACACAGTTACAAGTAGCATATAATACACAAACATATTAGCCTAAGTTAATATCATGCCTAGCAGGAACTCCCTGCACACACTTACAAGCTTAAAATGTAAGCAACTATAAAATACACAACTTCATAATGCATGAATTCCCACTGGTATTGTTCGGGTTTCATGGACAATCACAGTAATCCACAATGGACGCGCTCACACGCAATGCATGCCAGCCCGACTATGCAAGAATTGCACGCAAAACACAGCAATACACAATTAACAAGTGGAAAAGTTTTTAGTGGGTATTCCATGACTGAGCGCCGAGCCCCACATATCCTCCCAGCCATTGCACATTGGCTGGAGGTTGAATGCAGTAATGCATCCCCCCACGGGAAAAAAGCCTAGACCTTCACACCTCCAGTTGGTTAAGAAGCAGCAGCAAAGTAGACTCGCCGAGCCTACTAAATTAGCTACCTGCGCCGACCCTCCGGCACCCGTCGAGAGACCCGCTTCACCGCGGACGCGACCCGAGGCCACTTCAGCTTCGACAAGCACTTCGCCCTCCCCGCCAGCCGCTTCGCCGCCTCACCTGCCTGCTGATGCCGTAGTTGCCGTGCATCAGACACAACTCAACATGGACGCTTCAGCGTAGTAATCGCTGGACTACCCCGTGACTTGCCGGCACGCTTCGTGTTCGGCGCACCGCAGCAAGAGTGGCCTTCTACTTTAAAGACCACCAGGATCCTTTCTGCCTTGGCGTATAGCCTTCCCTTATTAGGGAACGACCTACGCATCGAAGCTAGCCGACAGGAAAGACCAGCTCCCTGACACCGAGTGGTTCATCACATTCATCGGCCAGGCGCTCTGCCCTCCTCGTCCTTGCAGGTATATTCCAACAAGCATGGAATTAGAAATAATAGAGCAATTTCATTTAGGATTAATGCATGCATGTACAGAGAAGACAACCCTATTTTGGAAAATTTATACACCTCAAAATTAGGACATAAAGTAAGAAAATATATTTCATGTTGTGACCTCTGTCAAAACGCAAAACAAATTAATGTTGCCTATGACTATACAACAAATTCAGTACTTAGAGATAAACCAAGATGTTTATTGAGATTAGATTTACATGGTCCGATGCCAGCAAGTACGTTTGGATACAAATTTTTATTTGTATGCTATGACGTATTTAGTAAATATGTAAGAATTTATGCACTCAAGAATGCAACTAGCATAGCATGCTCAAACAAGCTAACAAAATCATATTTCCCAGAGGAAGGAATAGTTGAGGCCATACTTTGTGATAATGCATCAGTGTTTACTAGTTCTAAATTTATGAATGGAATTAAAGATTTAGGAGTCAAACAGTATTTTTCATCAAGATACAGACCAAATGCCAATCCAGTGGAAAGAGAAATTAAATAAATTGTAAATTATCTACGTGTAGTATGTCATAACAAACAGAGCAGTTGGTACTCATACATCAGTATTATCCAAAATCTATTAAATCTATCCATAAATGCAGTTACAGAATTTAAACCAATTGAACTTCACCATGGAAAATTGTACAACACATTGAACTCTAATATACCGAAAGTTATTGAAGACAAAACAATTAAATTACCAGAGAAAGAAGAAATATTCAAATTAGCATTTTCAAAATCACAAGCAAAAGCCCTCAAGAGAAAACAAACACAGGAAGAAAGAAAACGAAGAATTTGGAAAATAAAATTAGGAAATCAAGTGTTAGTGAATAACAAAAGATTATCAAATTAACTTCGTAAAGAATATTGCAGATTATTTTTGAGCTACCATGGTCCTTATGAAGTAATAAATATATTTGGAACAGATACATACGAACTTAGAAACAATAACACAAACAAAATAATTGGAAAATTCCACAAACAAATGTTAAAGCCATATAAAAGTAAACAATCTGAGGCACAATAAAAGAAAGAAATGAATGTATCTGGAACATAAAAGGGGAAAGCAATGTAATTTAAAATTGTAAAGTACTATGTAAACAATAATTTTGTTTACTAAATAGCACGTAATAAATAACAAAGGAAAATTTTTAGAAACAGAAGCATTAAAATTCCATTGTTAGTAGAAAATCTAAGTAGCAATTACATTTATATTATAAATTAAAATTTAGGAAACAAACTGTAAACAAAGGGTAACAAATGTTAACATGTATAATTGTATATAAAAATGTAAAGCATATAAAGTGTTTACTAGTGAAAGTGATAGTGAATAAGCAAACTTAGCTCAGGTCATTAATCTTATCCCAGGTCATTAACCTTGAAAAGTGCTACAGAAGTGAATAGGAAGTGTTCAGCTATACACGAGTGTTGAAGAAAAAGTGAGAAAGTGAACGTGAAAGATAGGAAGTGCAAAATAAAAGTTATTTTTCTTTCTTTCGGGAGACTTTTAGAAAATATTTGAAAATTTAAAAGAACAAAACAAAAAGAGTAAATTTTAAATATTTCTAAAAGGGGGCAATTTGAGGCAGTATTTTAATGACTAAATGATATTGTATTTTCTTAAAATTAAATTCAATAACAGCCCACCTTGAAGACAATATGTATATAATTATTTTAATTGTATATAGTCATTGTAAATACTTATTGTTATTATAAACACATTTATTAGTGATATGTAAATGTTTATATACTCTAATAGTGCAAAAACTGTGCGACTAATATGTTTTAGGATGTTAATAATGAGGTAATAATGTAATTTTGGTGACAATAATGTTTCTGGAGTTTTAAAAGTACTGGTTATGAAAAGATCGGTAATAACGTAACTTCGCTTATAGTTTGGAATTAGCCAATCAACAGTAAAGAAAAGTTTTAGTTTGAATACTTAAATTCTATTGGACTAGAATTAGCCAATAAGAGACTCATTACCGAAGCTCTAAGATTTTTACCGTTGGATTCAGTCAGTCGCGGGTAAGATGTAAGAGTACGGATGGTAAAAGTTGTGTTCTCCACTAGAATGTATAAAGTGCTCACAGTTTTTCTTTTATAAAGTGTTGTGTTTATAAATGTGCAAGTATAAAGAAAAATAAAAAGAAGTGAAATTAAAAAGTAAATTTTGTGACGTCTTTTAATTCTTGTCTTATCACAACCTAAAAAAGAACTTGTGTTTCTATAGTGCGACTGAAGCAGCCGAGGCAAATTTAAATAATATTACGTAAAACAAGCATTATCTTACTACAAAGTTTAGCGTGCCAAGCATCAAACAACATCAAAGTGTATCTTCATTACGTAACCTAAATACATTTTCAAAGTGACGCACATAAGTGGGGATTCTTACATCTCACACAAATACAATACTTTCTCAAAGTGGCGTCCCTCAACGTGGAGCTAAATAATTACATAACAGCACACTTTTTCAAATATACGTAATTTCAATTACGTAAGCTAAAATACAACCGCACATACCAGGATGTTAATAACCAATATGGTTGGGTAATGAGTCACGCCCTTCCTTATGGTGGATTTGAGTGGGTTTCTCTTTAGAAAACCGACTTAGAAACACTACAAGATGATGATCCTCGTGGATACATATTAGTAGTTGATATCAAATATCCTGCTGAGCTCCATGACCTGCATAATGATTTACAATTCCTGCCTGAGTGCATGAAGCCCAAGGAGTCGTCTACAAAGAAACTAATACCTCATCTTGGACCTCGGAAGAAGTATGTACTACATTACATAATTTAGTTCTTAGTCAGGGGCTACGTTCGAGTAAAATCCACAATGCGCTACCATTCCGACAGTCACAATGGTTAAAACCATACGTGGACTTTAACAACAGGTTACGACAGCAGGTTGCGAATGAATTGGAGAAGGATCTCTACAAGCTGTTCAACAATACCATTTTTGGAAAAACTATGGAGAACCTGCGTAATTATGTGGATATACGGCTGGTTACGAAGGAGAAGACCTGGAAAAGTTAATTCTAAACCTACGTTTATCGATAGAGAAATATATGCCATCAATCTAGCCGGTGTGCATATGGCCTCCCGACAGATCGTGTTCAACAAGCTTATATACATTGGAAAGAATGTGTTGGACATCTCCAAGACATTAATGTACCACTATTATGTATTATAGGGCTGAAAACCTTAATTTCATTTATATGGACAGACTCATTCATTCGAGTGACAACTAAAGATGTGCACCAGGACAAGCTACGTTTTCTTGAGCACCTAGATAAAGCCGATTATCCAAACCATATATGTTATTCAGATCGAAACAAGAAGGTACCGGGAAAATGCAAGCCAATGACAAAATCATCCAGCTCTTTGTCGGACTACGACCTAAGTTGTATGCACTAGATATCCACGGCTCAATTATACAAAAGATTAAAGGCCTAAAACGTAGTGTCATTAAGTAGTACATTACATTCGACAGCTACGCAGACTAACAAATGAAATAACAAGAACGCCATTGAATCTGATCCTGTCACCTCAGTTCAAGTGAATAAAATTACGTTGACTCCTTGGGACGATAAAGTTCATTGCAGAGGATGGAATATCAACATATGCATATGGAAATTACATCACAAAGTGCTTAAGAGAATGTAACCTGTATCTAAACATGATTTTCACCGCGAGTCTACAATTTAAAAAAACATGTTTACTAACGTGTAGCGTAAACACCTAGCAGACACCTCATGAATAAACAAGAACAAGATGGAAGGGTGGCGTTCACTCTGCACAATCCTAGTGCTGCTCTCAAGCCCAGAAAAGAGAGGCGTCTACCCTTACAATCCTTATCTAATGAAGCATCGATTAACTGGAAAGGGTACTACGTTTAGCCACAACAATCTTACCACATAAAAAGAGAAAAGCCGAATAAAAACAATATCAGTAAAGGAACGTAAGGCTACGTTAAAAGAAAGACTGTTAGCTGCACATAGTTTATCACATACTAGCATTTGAATATACAGAAGTACATAAAAGGAGTCAACATGACTGTAAAAAGGATACAAATGGTTGTAGAACATCACAATCCATACACAATACGAGAGATCTCTATTGAACATGAGAGAATGCCTCCAAAACCCATTACAAATACCATGAAAATACCTGCTCCTGATTTGTAAAAACCATCGGAATACTAAAAAATGATAGAAAATACCTGCGCCTGTGCCTATAAAGGCCATAAATGAACACTAAAATGATCTACAATTCCTACAGCCAGTGGCAAAAATACCTTCGAAAATGTTCTAAAAATGGACTACAATTCCTGCTCCATTGTCTAAAGTACCTTTGAAATGCTTACATCAACACCGGAAATACCTGCGTAAGTGTAAACAATACTTTAAAAAATACCTCTGAAAGTGCCAAAATAGTTTAAAACCGCATAAAATACCTCAAACTGTTCAAATAAACATCCTTTGCCGATGGCATGAAAATACCTGCAGCTGTTTCTAAAACCCTTCAGAATACGTCGAAATCTAGTGTCAATACAATCAAAATACCTGCACTGTTGGTTAGAATACCTTTGAAACACGTGAAATTCTCCTGTTCATGTTCGAGAATGTACTATACCCTGTAAGACGGTTACTAAATGCCTATTCCACTGCATCAAAATATCATCAGAATACCTGTAGAGTAGGCTAAATGTGTCCCCAAAAATGGTTTCTATGTACCTTCCGAAATACCTATAGCTACACCAGTGTTGCAAATGCCACATAAACTATTCCACCCCTAATAGAAAACTTCACAAAATACCTCCAATGCCTACCTAGGCTAGCATCTCTCCCTATCTCATCTCATATAAACGCATTTTCTAGTTCTCTACCCCGTCTAGCGCTGCATCTCTCCTTGTTTTCCTATCTCTCCCATATAAACGCATATTCTTCCTTCAACCCGTCCAACCTAGCATTTCTCCTTGTATTCCTTATCTCTGCCATATAAATGCATATTCTATCCTTCAACCCCTGTTTAGCCTAGCATGTTTCCTCGTATTCCCTATCTCCCTCATATAAACGCATTTTCTAGCCATCTACCCCTCCGAGCCTAGCATTTCTCCTCGTTTTCCTACCTCTCCCATATAAACGCACATTCTACCCTTCAACACCGTCTAGCCTAGCATCTCTCCTCGTATTCCCTATCTTTGTCATATAAATGCATACGAGGCGTGATAAAAAAGTAACGGGATTTTTTTTCTTAAAGAATTTTTATTCAATCAACATCAACTTTGTCGCCTTCAAGTAATCCCCCTCAAACATAACTTGTGCCAGCACTTTTTCCAACAGCACTTCTGGAGCTCACTTTTCCTTGTGGTGCTCAGCTCCTTCAGCGATTGCTTTTATCTCATCAATGGTGGCAAAACGTCGTCCTTCCATGGTTCTATTCAGTCTCGGGAACAGAAAGAAGTCGCAGGGGGCCACGCCGGGCGAATACGGTGGCTGAGGCAGCATAACGGTTTTGTTTTTTGCCAAAAAGTCACGAACAAGTATTGAGGTGTGAGCGGGTGTATTATCCTGATGCAATTTCCACGAGTGGTTTCGCCACAATTCTGGTCGTTTTCTTCATATTACTTCACATAAACGGCGCATAACTTCCAGATAGTATTCCTTATGCACCGTACGACAAGAAGTCAGGAACTCCTGATCCACTATCCCATTGTAATTAAAGAAAATAGTGAAGAACCTTCACATGTGATCAAACTTGTGAATTTTTTTTTCGGTCTGGGCTCTTCAGGCAGTTTCCATTGGGACGATTGGGCCTTAGTTTCGACATCATATCCATGTTTCCTAACCTGTTATAACCTTCTTTAGAAGTTCTGGGTCGTTTTCGACTTCATTCGGAACAAACTTTGCTGCTACACATTTCATGTCCAAAACATCCGAAAAAATTGCTTGGCATGAGCCAAATGATATGCCGGCATCATCAGCAACCTCACTGATTGTGATTCGGCGATTTTTCAGAACCGTTTTCTTTATTTCTTCCACACTGTCGTCAGTAATTGATGTGCTAGGGCGTCCAGGGCGGTCGTTGTCTTCAACGTCTTCTCGACCCTCTTTGAAACGTTTATACACTCGTAAACTCCTTCTTGCTCATAGTAGATTCGCCAAAAGCCAGTCAACATTTCGAATACGGTGCTGCAATTATTATTCCGTTTCTCGAACAAAATTTAATGTAAACTCTTATCTATCTTTTTCGAAATTAAAACTTCGCCGAGAACTCGAAAACACGTATAACTTTTTAGACTGTCAACAATAAACTGAATATTTATAACAGCTGACAACGCAAATATACACAATGAACATGTGTACCAACAAGATAAAACAAAAGTTTTGAACACCGGATGTATAAAGCTCGCGAAATTAAAATATTCCCGTTATTTTTTTATCACACCTCGTATTCTACCCATCAAACCGTCTACTCTAGCATCTCTCGTCGTGTTCCCTATCTCCCATACAAACACACTTTCTAGTCCTCTGCCCCTCCTAGCCTAACATCTCTCCTCGTATTTCGTATCTCTACCATATAAATGCGTACCCTATTCTTCAACCCCTGTGTAGCCTAGCATGTTTCCTCGTATTCCTTATCTTGCTCATATAAATGAATTTTCTGCGATAGCTTTCAGCTTTCCCCTATGTATCCTGCTCAGGTTACATGTGATTCTAAAGCAATGTTTACCAGTGTTGATGCTACTTGGCCTGGATAAAATGAAATCGAATTTTACTTATGGATGCTCTTTAACTACTATGGCTCTTAGCGTCCCCTTCTATACCGAGCGTGAATGACCGGAAATGTTGATCAGAGTCCTCTTTGAACCCCTAGGCCACGGAGGACGACTTTGGCCTAGATCAATATACGATTCAGGTATATGGCAAATCCAGATGTCTGTAGGGTTATGAGGAGAATCCGTGTAAATCCCCAATTCTTGATGTTGGATACTCCGTTGCTCATGACACCCTATCGCAATGTACTTACCCCAGAACAGAGATCTTACAACAAGTGCTTGTGTAAGGAATGTCTCATAACAGAAATGAGGTTTTTTTATTTACGGACGCTCTGTAACTGCTGTGGTCCTTAGCGTCGCATTCTACATAGGGCGTGAAATGTCGGTAATTTCACTTAGTGGCCTCTTTATCAGATTTGAGGTTCTTTACGTGCCGTAAATCTACCATACGGGACCACCGGCTTTACTTCCCTTCCGAAGGAAGCCATGCTAAGGAATTTTATCACAACAGAAAGGTGCTTTGGTCAGACGAAACGTTTTCCTATCCTCCAAGGCAAAATAAGACTACCAACAGAAAAGATTCCTTCTATTATTTCCTGTTGTTTGTGGCTAAACATCTACGTGACAAAGATTTCGAAACTGAAGTAAACAATCAGGAAGAAGACGCTTGGGAAGGTGTAGGTGCCAATGGACGTATCAGAGGAAGGGGTAGCGAAGAAGAGAGGAGATGGCCGAGGTTATACTTGGCTTCCAAAATTAAGCGAGCAATACGTGGATTTGTAAATACATTGCACATTTTAGCTTTAAAATCATTTTGGTCTTTTCCTATAGTATTTACCAGGCCTCGGTGCAGGGTACCGAGACGCATGAAGTTAGCACACGAACCACGGTGTTGTTTAGTTCGAGTGGAATGGCATATAGCGCGTGCAGGTAGCCCTTGCCTCAACATGTAAACATCTAAGTCACAGTAGGGCACAAAATAAACGTTCACATTTTCCAGTGCGTATCGAGTACGGAAACCAATTGCCTTACATAATAGTTTTGCATGATTGTACATGTTTTAAAATTCTGAAATAGCCATTTTCCATGGCAGAAAAAAACGTGCAAACAATATGCATATCACAAGATAGATTTCTTCACAACTTCATTGCACCATATACATATATATTTAAAATAAATATATAAAGTAACAACCAAATAACGCTAACGGATACAATACACTTATTTATATGTCATTGCAGCGAATGACAAGGTGCATTCGCAATGTATCAAATGAAAAGCAACTCATATTTTCACTTAAAATAGTTTATAGCTAGAAAACTCGTTCTACGTCACATAACGTGACAGGCGCATAACGAAAGAATGGGATATCACACTATCAACTTTCGTGGCTTTGTATTCATTGTTTGAATCGAATAAAACGTCCTTAATTGCACACATATCGGCAAAGCCAGTGTTTTTCTCTAGGACATTTTTGAATTCGGCGTTCACACCTGCAATAACAGATTCTGATTTTGACTCATTCAGTTTTTGAAGCAGCGCAATTACGAACTGAAGAGCCTTAGGCATTTCTATATCTGACGCCTGCATATGTGATGTGGTTCTAGATATATCTTCAAAATGTTTTTTAATGTGTAGGAACGATTCCATTAATTGTTCTGAAATCAGAGGTTTTATAATAGCCACTGCACTACATTCCTCTCAATCAAAGGTATTTATTACGTCTATGATTTTGGGATAGTGTTCGGCATAATAAGTAGCTGCGTCCAACCAACTGCCCCAACGCGTAATAATAGGCTGCGGTGGTAGGGGAATATTAGGTGCTTTGTTTTAAATCTTTGTACCCTTGAAGGAGCTTTCAAAAACATTTTAAACGTTGGATATGAAGCACCCGACATCTTTGAAATTAGCCCTTACGTGTTCGGCCACTCTATGAAGGGCGTGTGCCATACATGTTATATGAATTAGTTTAGGATATAGCACCTGAAGAGCTTTTGCTGCCTTCACCATGCACGATGCCGCATCAAGTACAAGCAATTAAACATTTTGTCGTTTGATTCCATATGGATACAAGAGACACATTGTATTTTCGAAGAGATTTTCTATGTTCTCATGGTACTTTGGCCAGTGTCTCAGATGTCACTAACATTTTCTTACCTCCACGACCGGGCAACAAAACTCCCACAATAAGGTTTACTACAAACCTACCACAGCAATCTGTAGTTTCGTTCAGTGAAACCCAAATTTTCTGGTCTTGCACCACCTCCCTTATCTGTTTCTATGTAACGTCATAGCTGATGTAATGTTTTCTGAAGGTCGACTCTAGGGAAACATTTTTACCCCCTATATTTTTCTAGAAACGCTTTAAAATATTTATTTTCGACCTTGTTTAAATGGATGTTGGCATGTACCAACACGCTACACAAATCTAGATAAAATTCTTTCCGATTTTCCGTGTTTGATTGTGATCTTGAAGGCCTCTGTAGATTGTGTAATTTAATATTTTTCGTGTGTTTTGAAAGGATCGAGGTCTGCCCTGATGTACTTTTTGCAACGTTTGCAATATGCAGTGTTGTTTCCTTTGACGAGGAAATGTTCCTTTCCAAACTTATCTATAAGTGTATCCTGAAGGGAACGCTTGGTACTCGTATTCGACATGTTTCAAAGTACTGTGGAGTATAAATAAGAGCAATTAACACTAACACAACTATCAATGAATATGTAAATATCATGAAACTGTACCATTCTTTACTCACTGGATCTCGAGTACGTAAAAGCAGACTGCATCAACCAAGGCCAAGCAGCAATATGAATGTCTACAGTGACCTTCGCTACGCAACTACCTGTAGGTTGAAAGTGCTAACCCACCCACCGGGCTAGGACATCAACTCAACCCCGTTCGTTCCCAACTGCTGTCTGCTAATTCCGTGACCCAAAACCGAGGCCTGGTAATTACATTAAAAGCTATATTTCTTTTGTATATTTTTTTAGATAAATATTGCCACGATGGGCTTTAAAACAACTTCTTTATAAAGAATCACTTTTTTGTTTAAAAAACATACTTGTGCGAGATTTTTTTCCAGAATGTCTTAAGTTTGCATATAGTGAAATGCATTTTAATTAAAAGTTGCTCAAGACCGTGTTAGTGTGGTGGTAACGTGCCTACTTCCCATTAGGTCCCAAGTCCGAATCTCAGTAACGGTGGTTTGTCTGGATATGGTTTTTATCCTCATAACGCAAATGTCGAGCAACTTTAAGTTCTGAGGACTCTGAACTCGTTTGAGTATCATTTCACCCACTACATTGACTCATTCATTGCCTCTGTAAACAAGTGCAGTTAAGAGAGACTTCAAACTAAAAAAAACGTATTGGTACAGCTGTTCATAATTGAGTATTTTTTCAAAACCCGATAAATCAGAATATTGAATTTTTCAGGAAATGCGTTTTTGTATTTTCACCTAGAGAGAGAGAGAGAGAGAGAGAGAGAGAGAGAGAGAGAGAGACTAGAAGAATTTAATATTTTTCCAGAATTAGATCTTGTTTAAAATAAAACGCCCTAGTAAAATAAATTGAAAAAAATTTGCATTATGTAGGGTTATACAATGATTTATTCGGGTTTTTTCAAAAGTCGATAAATGCATGTTTACGTAAGAGAAAAAATGTTTCTAATTATGTGTTATAGTTTCGTTTGTTCTTTATTTTTATGCAACTACTTACAAAATTAATAGCATGCAATGATTTATCCTTAGTAGTGCACACAGAATAATATAAACTACTGAAGTCATGTATCATTTATAGAATATTGAGCATTCTTAGCCTGATACGAGACAAGGTGAAATTTTAGTTGTCCCCAGGACATCTTTGTAGAATGCAACTGCATCAATTGGAACTTCAAAATACTTTAATAGCACAGAAACGTCTTTCTTCTTTTCTTAGCTAACCAATTTTGTTTTGGTAGAACAATGGATGATAATAGTGCTGGATAGGATGGCTTTTTCTTAAGAACTTGAACAGAATCTCCGAAGTATGTGCCTTTCACTGATACATTAACATTGTTCTTTACTTTCTTGTATGCGATGACAAGCTGACTATTCATTTTGAATGGTAACCTGGATATTAGTACTTCTTTTCCACTATCCTTTAGGTTCTTAATTTCCCAATCTTTGTCGAGTACTTTCTGGGTACCGTGCTAGATTGGAAAAATGAATATTCTTGAATCCAGAACTCTTTGCCAAGAACGCTATAAATGTCGCCACCATGCAACTATTTTTATCTTGACTGCTGCAGGAGTCAGAGAAAAGATGTATAGTGATGGGACCATAACTTGGCATTTTCTTCTCTAAGTCAAAAAGAAAGTTCAGCAAAACCGATGTAACCTGGTTTCCAGCCACGTATAGAAAGCAATATTTTCCTTCTTTTGCTGATTAGCATAGATCATGATGCATAGATTGTATGACTATACTTGCTCAGCGTAGAAAATTTCGCTCACCGAGTTTTGGAAGTGGCTGATTTTGCTGCATATCGAAGGCAATCTTGATGACACCTGGATTTTCTTTTCATTATTCTATAAATTTGCTTTACATGAAGTTTGTTCAAACTGCGACTATTAATTCATTTTTCTTCTCCAAACACTTCTGATTTTCATGACACCAACCTTACAAGTGGAACATGTATCAGTGTGGGGTGTCCGAAATTATAGATTGAAATGCTTATAAAATACGTTCTTGTATTTTTATAAAGAGCATTCTTTGAGTCCAGAATTTCTACTTTCTTTGCAGAATCTTTTCCACAACTTATTGGCTATGCGTTTTGAAGGTAAAATAACCCCTGCCATGATGACTGTCCCTACATTTGTATTTCTTTATGTCGTTCTTAATGGCAATAATTAAGTCCTTATGATCCTATCCTATCTCCGCCTATTTTCCTTTGCCAACTTTCCTTCTTCGTAAAACCTGCTTGCTAGATAGGATAACCTACCTTTTGACATACCAGAAATTCCTTGAAAAGTAGCAGCACAGACAGGAACTACCTCGCCGCTTTTCTTCCTAATGCTATATTTTAGTGAAACTGCTGCCTTCCTTTTTGTTTTCTCATTATTCACTACTCTGCGCTTAGGTGAAGTAATACTCAAACTTTAAGAGAAATATCTTGGTCTGTCTTGTTTAAAGGTGTCACATAATAAAACCGGGTGACATCTTCATTGCATACTTCAGTAGCTTTGCATTGTTTCTTCCCTGTATCTTTTGCATTTGCAGGCCAAACTGCAGATTCACGATTGCATTTAATATGAGGGTTGTTTATACCTCTATTGTTTTGCTTTTCAAGAAGGGTGACACCCTTCTTGTCTCTAGAGATTCTGCCGCCTGAAGATTCTTTTACCTGTACAACATATTCAGTCACTAGAATCACCATCCATTCTGATTTAACTTGATATACTGTTCTTTACTCATATACGACTGCAACTTCTCTAAAAGTAAGCCGGAAATACGCTGACGACAATGAAGTAGCAACACAACCTGCGATAGCATGCTTCTATTGTTGCCAACTGCTCAGTTGAAATGAAAGTAAAGAAAAATTCATTGCATTTGTCTCGTTTGCTTTAATTCTCGGCACCTTGGGACATTGTAAAAGCCAATATTCATGAATTAAGCTACTCATAAAATGCACACTACTTGCCACAGAAAACCAGAATTTAACTACATACTTTGAGGGTGAAAATTTCGTGAATGCGCCATTAAAATTGTAGGAAATATTTTCACTTCACTAATGTCCCATTTATTGACATTGGAAAAAATTAAATTGCTACATTTCTAAAACAAACGTTGGTATATAGTATTGAAATAGCCCCCAAGAATATCATTATAATTACAAAATATAGTAATAACATACCTTAATGTTAGGTATACCGAAAAGCTTTCTGATGTTCATTGACTTGAAGTTCAGTTTAAAACATAAGGTTATATGCGATAATTCAGTTTTATTTCTAAATTTATAAAGTGATCTGTATTGCACTTCACTGCACAGACACTAAACTACAACTGAAAATAGTCCGGCACAGCAGCAATTATATTCTTCTGTTGCATCTCCCTCACCAATTTTCTCTTTAAGTATGAGTACCTTTCTTTGTCTCAGCAGGACATCTCTTTGCAGTTCGTATACGGACATATGCATGGTTTTCTCAATTTTGTTTGGGTTTGCTGTTTTCTTAGCACGCCTTGGACCTTTCACTGAATCAGGTGCAGGAGAGAATCCTGGGCATGGAGATAAGGTTGTGGTATATCCTACAACTCATGTGTGTTGCTGGAATCCATATTCACCTGTTGATGGTGATCTACTATTGGTAGTGGTGACACACACGCACCAACAGTAATTCCCCCTGAAACATTACAAACATCAACAATAAACAATTCACATGTAAAATGTTATGTACTGTGGTGGTAAAATAAACATTGACTGATTCTTTCAAAAACATTACTTTAACGAAAATAGTTTATTACCTTTAACTGCATTATGGTCTGGTTTGTCTCCCCTTGCACGAGATCAGTGTTTTTTCCCAGTCCTTCAGATGTATTTCTTTGCAGCCCATTCGCTTCATATCTGTTTTTCGTTTCAACCTACTATTCATATTGAAAATTTTCTTAGTCAGTTGTGATTCAGTTATGTCAGATCCAAATTTTACATTATTTCTTTTAAACCCGTTGCCTTTTCTTGCCTCGTTTACGGCAAGGGGGATTTTTCTAAGATAGCAGAATATTCCTTTAGGATTTTGACGAAACCCGCTCGAGATTCATACTCACGTTCTACTTCGAAACTACTCATCGTAATGATTAACATATAAATGTTTGTCTTCTCACCGCATGGTCACTCTGGCTGGATTGATTGATTGTTTATGCAGCTGCGAGGTGGTAATAAAAGAAGCGGAGTGAATTTAATAGTAAATTACTAGCACTATGGAGAAAATACTCTGCAAACGTAAACCGTTTTTATTGATACGAAACAGAATTTTGCTCTTGCAAAATACTTTACTCTGTTTTACTAACAAGGGTTTTCTCTTGAGAGATTGCTCAGTTTTATCGATACCACCCCACGACAGCTCATTGGAGTGACTGAAGAGCAAAGTGAAAGAAGCTTGAAGAAACGGCTTGTTAGCTAAGGCCTTCACCAACTGTTTCCCCTTTTAAATATTTTTGGTTTCACTAAACCTGCTATCAAGAATTCGAAACTGTGCAATAGCCTCTCGGCAAATGCCTTTTGTGAATCGTTTGTTCGGACAAATATATAGGAAGTATGAACCGCAGTTGAAGATACGCAATTTTCGTCGCTTAATTGACACTAGCATTACTTTGTGATACTTGGGCAACTTGTGGAGAAGAGAGAAGGTAAAATTTCGAGTGAAAAACGGGAGAAAAAAAGAGATATTAAGGGTGTATATTTGCCACCTTCCTGAAATTGAAACCCGCAGTAAAACTTTACCTTGTCCAGCAAAAGTGTAATAATTTTGCGATTACATGAAATTTAGAATGCATAAATGTTCAGTGCAGTATACGGGTACTCACATAAATATTCGGTTACATAAGACTTTCCTATATAATGCAGAGTTATTTAAAAGTAAGAATTGGTATTAAACAAAGTTTATCTTGAATGTGAAGCAAAAACAAAATATTAAATATATCCGGCAACTTGGAACTTTTGCAACAAAGATAGTAGTTGTTAGGTACCGTTTCGCTCCAAAGTAAAATATACATACGCCACCTAAATATTTGATCACTCTTAGTTATACTTGTACTGATCCGTTGTTATAAAAAGGAGAGGTTCGCATCCCCACTGCCATCAGCGACAAACCTGTTTCTATACTGTCAAGGTGTGCCAAAAAGTCAAATAGGATGCAGAGGAGCGAACACAACAATGGAACAGCGATAACTTGTGATCTTTCGCCATGCTAAAGGTCTTGCGCATAGAGAAATTTTTGCTAAGGTGAATATACCACGGAACACTATTGGAGACATCTGACACTATAGAGAAGACAGAATGTAATCTTTGTCGCAAACAAGACACCCACAGAAGCTGAGTGAGAGAAAGAAGACTGCTTATGAGAAAGGTAATCAATTGTAAAATAAGTGCCATAAAACTGCGTCCAACAACTGGTAAAGAAGTGCAGCCAGAAACAGAAGGGTTATTGGAAAGGAATGCTACTGGATGGGTAGCCAGAAAAAGGCTAATGTAAATAAAACTAAAAGAGCGAAGAGGTTGCAGTTCGCTAAAGAATACTGTACGAGAGATCAAGAATGGTGTAATGTAAATGTTGTTGATAAAAGTCCCTTTTAGTAGTTGATACAGAAGGAAATGTTTGGCTCAGGCTCAATACAGAGTTGGACAGAAGGAATTTATACCATACAGTAAAACACAAAGGTGGCAATGAGGTGGTACCGGAGTGTAGATCAGCAAGTGGAATGGGAAATTTGATTTTCTTTGAAAACACCACGAACAAAGAACAGTGCTTGAACATTCCCAGAGAAAATCTTCATCAATGAGCAAAGAAATTAGGGATAAGAAATGGTTTAAATAGGTGACCCAAAACACCAGATATATATTTTCAGGGATAGGTTGTTATATAATTGACTGAAAGTCATACAATTGCCCCCACAGAGTCCAGATCTTTAGAAAAATTATGGAATGAGCTGAGTAAAAGAATCAGAAATTCTCCCATCTCCTCCAAAGATCTTAAAGAAGGACTCCTAGAAGAATCGGTTAAATTTGAGCCTGCCTATATGGGGAAAATAATCTTGAATATGAAACCATGTATAAAAGTAATCAGATATATAGGATAGCCTGCAAAGTGTTAAATTCAACCAATGCAAGGGGAACACGCATATCGTTTTGTTAACCAAATGTTTAAATCACCTTGAAATTCCAGCAACTAAAATATTTTCTGAGCACAGGTGTTGTAGCTTAGAAGAATGGTTTATTTTGTTATTGCTGCAAAATGCATATCTATTGTTACCTTAATGTTTAACGCTGTTTTAGGAAAGCAAAAGATTGAGTCTGTTGTAGAAACGTTAGCCGAACATTTTTACGAGTACCTGTATGTACAAAAATAACACGTAAAATAAATGAGTATTCCATTTTATAAGAATCGCTCAAGTCCTACTAATAGTGCTGCTTTTCTGTCACACATGCTGAAGTTCTTCCTGGTACAATTAACAGATATTAAAGCAAAGAACACCATTTCCATTGCTAGTCCATATTTTATGCTTCATAACATGAACTAAAAACAAAAGCTGTCGCAAAAAGTGGGAAACATATTCTGCAGCCATAGAATGTGAATAAGATAATTAACGCGAGGGAGTTGACTTAACAATTAATTCACGTCAACCACTGCTGAATGTAGGCGCCCATTTACTGCTGGTTACTATGCTGCAATCTAATTTTAAATCCATACATATGCATTTGTTTACAGCCCAGTGAAGGGGGGGGGGACTACGATCGTAATGACGAATAGATAAGCTGATAAGCTCTGGCCTATCACAGCACTGTATACCAACTAGAACAGTACATTCAGTCTGTAGTCTTTAAGTTACAATATAATGCAGTAGACCTGTCTGTGGTGAAAATCAATAACAGATTGAATTTGCCAAGAAAGGCGTATAAGCGCCAAACCGAAAAACTTCGCAAGTGCGTTCTATTTGTTACAATCTGCAGTTTTGGGGAAAAAATGGTGTCAACAGTATGTTTAAAGGTTTGGTTAGTGATTTTCTAGCAGGCAGGTCTCATTATTCTTTGTTTTATTTCAGAAAGTGAACTGTGGTGATACTAAAAAGGGTATGTTATTAAGTTCCCTTAGTGATTAGCTTTAGTACAACGAATTGTAATTTTGTATCCCTAAACATGGACAATATAGAATACAAATTGTAATGGCATCTTCTGCTATAAAGCTACTTCTACACAATGGCTCTTACTGAAGAAAGAAAAAGAAAATATGAAATAATTACGGCATATATCTAAACTTCTATCTGGTTCGAAATCAAAAGCATTTGGGGTCGTTTATAGTCTAGCCCATTCGATCACTAATTAAAGCGTCATAATTAATGAACAAAAACCACTATATTAACCTTTAGAAGGAATTGGCGATATGTTATTCACTAAATATAATTCCCTAATTGCAGTGCAGTCATCTTTGTATTGGCTGTATTACAAACATCAAAACTGGTTCAACTAAAATCTTCGCTCTCCACATGACCGTGGATGTTGTTCCTCACAAAGAGGAATACATGTAACCTAAAAGACAATGCTCAAATGGAGAAACAATGTACCTACTGGCCATTCCAAACCAGAGTGCCACTCACTGTAAACAAACTCTTTGTATTATCCGCGTGAATGTAGTTCACAATCCCTGCCCCTAATCCCGTTGATACCCTCTCACGTGCTTGTTGAACATTGTTTCAATCTATAAAAGGGCGTCTTGCATGAGAATCATAGTTCAAAATGCAACCTGAGGCAACTATCGATTTTATAAGTATGCAGAAATGAACATTTTACTTATGTTAATCACAATCCTCGGGCAAAAGTGCAACACCAAATCCGAATCCTCTGAAGATGACACAGCTGTCACATCGGAATCAGAACTACTCCAAAATAATGACAAGCTTATCCACACTTCCACAGCACTGTCGCACACAAAAGTTCCCACATTTGTTTCTCCTATTCTATGTTCTATTATGTCTGTTTATATTCCCTGTACACTTTGGTTACATTTCTCACTGAAATGCCTGTAAAATCGGATAAAAGTTTCGTAATATGCACTAATGCAACTGTCGAGTATTTTTCTAATAGTGATTTGAATATATTAAGTATTGTTTGTTTTTCACCACTTTTTAACTGTTTCCAGCTTTTGTGTTTGAACAGTTTATTCGCACTACACGCACATTCCTCTGCCATGAAAACTCAAATACCAACCGACTAAATCACAAGATTTAACCCGAGCTGAGCATACTGTGCTAGCGTATTATGAAAGCCTTTTTACTTATATATTTCCTGTGTTAGGCAAAGTGTTTATTCGGTACTCAGATAGCACCTCTGGGAATTCATTGCTGCATTTCTCGTATATACAGTCATGCATACAGTTGGTAATTAACAAGCAAGATACTCTCAGCATTAGCACAATAGCAGACAAAAATAATATTTTGTAATCTCTTAACAGTTGGCATATATCCATTACCTTTAGCAATGAGTTCTTATGATAACCGCAATAAAATCTACAGTTCTATAACTTTCCTGTCCTAATATTTCATGATAAAATACATGTATTAAAGAACTATTTACGTTGGCGTAAGAGTGTGTTCTTTTGTTCGTGACAGGCAGAAGCACCTGCTTTTGTTTACATCAGAGGTAACTTCGGTTTGGAATGGACAATAGTCTTATCATAAACTTTGGCCCTTATCTCTAGATTGACGAAACTACGCAGCGGCTTCCGGAATGTTTATCTTGAATAAACATCCTTCCTCAGCAGTATCACCTATCAATATTCAATATTTATCTTTGTTTCAAGATGGAATGGTCTGTGAATGAAAATCATATAGGTGTAAGAGCATTACATGTGTGTCAGAAGGATCCGAAGGCGATTTTCAATTTGTTAAAACTGCTAGGTATTTCAATTAGATTTGTTTATCAGACAATTGAAAGATTCAACCATCTTTCTAGTGTTGATAATAAACCAAGATCTGGCCGTTCTCACTCAGTTCGAGCCATGGATATGACAAAGAAAGCTTGGGAATGTGTCAGAAGAAATCCTGTTAGAAAAAATAATAATGGTGCAGCAGCTTCAAATGTCAAGAATGAGTGTCTATAAGCTATTAAATCAAGTGTAGGACTTAGGGCTTACCGCCGATGTACAGGACACATGCTCAAAACTCATCTTACGAAGATTTAGACTGCAGAGATCAGGTAACCTCCTTAGACAGCACGCTAAAAAACATCGGATAATCCTTTTCAGACGAAAACATTTTCACAATACAGCAGAAACTAACAAGCAGAACGACAGAGTGTATGCTCGGAGTCGTTAGGAATCCCGCCAGGTTGCTCCTCGGGTTCTTCGTGGCCATCATCCAGCATCAATTATGGTTTATTTGGGAGTCTCATACAAAGGGGCAACCAATGTTCATTTCTACAAACAAGGAGTCAGGTCCATTGCCAATGTGTATGGAGAGGAAGTCCTGAAATCTCTTAACCAGACAATGTTCACCGGTATTCACTGGATCTTCCAACAGGACCGCACTCGGCCCATAAAGCAGTGTCTCAGCACAAAGTTCCAGATTTCATCAGCCATATGGATTGGCCATCATCCAGTACAGTAAACTGTGGGACATTTTGGAGACCAAAACTAGCTCTTCAAGTCACAGTAATCTTGAAAGTCTAAGTGCCGCTACAGACGACTGGACAAGGCATTTAAAGACTTGTGCGAAGGCTTAAGGTGGACATTTTAAGTGAAATGATGGTGCAAAGTGTTCATCATAATTTGCTCCATTAAATGGTAATATAAAAACTTTAAAAATAAAAAATGTTTTCATTTAATCCTGAAATTATTCCTTAAAGCTGTGACAGAACTTATACCACTAGGTACATAAAACAGAAAGCACAGATTCATAGGATAAATAATGGTTCGAATTCGGCCGAGTCCAGCGTTTCATTTACAGAGCGATTCTCTGCCGGAACTGAAAAATTTAGTCATTCGAATTATACGGGCGTAAACAACACTGAAACTTTAGCAGTGATGGTTATTACCTTTCATATTCTAGTCCCATTAAATCCTGACCTTTCCTTTCCATCGCTAACTGTACATTGCAGCAGTGTTCGAATCAGGCTTTCTGACGTAGAGGGGGAACTTAAGAATCAGCATTTGTGTTGTATTTATATGCCAACCCAGCTAATGAAACCGAGAATTGTTTATTGTTTAGCTTACTTGATATTAGCGACCCGATACTTTTGCTAACTTGCACTCGTACCATGTACAGATGCCTCCAATGTTTTCCGTTCCACCTAAGCGGGGTGTCTTATCGAGAGGTTATGTCCGGTGACTTAGCTCGTACCTGCTCTACAAGGTTAAGGGATGTAACAATGCTCAACAAAATACCATTCTATCACATTTCCCTTAGACTTGGCTGTAAGAAAGTAATAACATTACAACACAGCGATATAAGCAGTATACAAACCAATTTTTTAGAACTTGGAGGCATCATATTATTGTATAATAAAAAACTGTTAAACCAAAATGGTTTGGTTTTCAATATTCACTACTTTCTCTACCCATTATCAACTAACCTATGTTCTTTATTTTCATAAGGTCCTTATAAAGTGTAGATTTTCCGTGCACTTTACCTTAATCTGACAACAATTTAGGCCAGAAATTATTTCAAGTCACAGTTACCTTTTCCCTATTTGATTGAATTCAAGATGCCGTTAGGAGTAACAGTCATTTATCTATACCACAACAATTCTTCTTTTTTGCTGTCCCTACTATTTACCTAGAATAAGTAGGGTTCAAACCCGAGGGAGGGCGATGGATTTTTTCGGGCGTAAAAATCCTTAGCACGACTTCCTTCGGAAGAGAAGTAAAGCCAGCGGTCCCGTGTTGTAGATTTACGGCACGTAAAAGAACCTAAAACCTGATAAAGAGGTTTCTGAGCAAAATTACCAATCTTTCACGCCCAATATAGAATGGGACACTAAGGACCATAGTAGTTAAAGAGCGTCCATAAATAAAAGTCAATTTAATTTAATTTTAAAACTATTGTATTCCACCAAAAAATTGAATAATGGGATTCACTGGAAATACACGTTTTGAGACAACCTGAATCCAAAGAAAGCAGCTTTAATTTCTCTACTACGTAGCTACAGAAGGTATTGTATTTCACCCAAAATTCAATGATATTCACCGGAACTACTCGTTTTGAGACTCCCTGAATCCAAAGAAAGCTTTTTTAATTTCTCTACTATGTAGTTACAGTAAGTAGAGCAAGTATTGTATTTCACCCAAAAATTTAATAACGAGATCAATACTCGGAACGGAAATACTCGTTTTCAGACCCCCTGAAACCAAACAAAGCGTTTTTACTTTCTCTACTGCATAGTTACAGTAAGTAGAGCAAGTATTGTGAGTAGTGATAATCTGTGCGAACTAAACCAGAGTTCATGTTCTCGAATCCCGGGCAGGGCAAACAATTAGCATAGAATGCCCATAAATCAATCACTCTACCCCGCCCTCTGTCAATGTGAACAATAGGGGTCATAACGTTTGTATTGTTTAATGGGAAAAGGTTGACAGGTCACATGCACCTGTGTTATTAAGGTCCCCCACCTCCTGTCAAAGGGAACAATGTGTAATAAATTATGCTTTGTTATTCTAGCCGCCAAATAGCAGATGCGGGGTGCCAGGAATGTTCATTTCATTCATTCCTATTGTTTACCTTGGACCATATTCATTACCAGAGATATCTGGGAGCATTTTTTTTTCTGTACAAATAGGATGACAGCTAGGATGACCTGCACTATACGCACAGACAAAAGGCAGACGAGCGGCGCCATACCCATACCACTGGAGCACATAAATTAACAGAGACTACCTGGGAGCAATAAATGTTTTTGCGGGACAAAGAGGATGACAGCTAGCATGCACCTGCGTTATACTTGCCACCAAGTTATACTGGTGCCATACCCAAACCACCGGACCACAGAGACTATCTGGGAGCAATAAATTCTTGCGAAAGAATGACAGCTAATATGCATCTTATAGTATACAAACCACCCTGATTGCTATTATGGCTGGCGTACACACTCTTCTTCCATTAACATTCATACGGTTCACCCCCAACTCTTTTTCACATCACAGGGATTTCCCTAAACATTCTTCTTCCATTATCATTCATACAGTTTCCCCCACTCACTCTTTCACTTCACAGAGATTTCTACACCCACTCTTCTTCCATTCAGATTCACACGGCTTTCTTGGCGCATTAACACTCATACAGTTTTCTCTACACCCCCTGCTTCCATTCATACTCGCACGGTTTGCTCTGCACACTCTTGTTCCATTAACATTCACACAGTTTTCTGCATACATTCTTCTTTCATTCACACTCATATGGTTTTCTCTGCACACTCTTTTCACATCACAGGGATTTCTACACACTCGCGCTCTTTTTCCCTTTACATTCACACGTTTCCTCGACTCACTCTTTTTGCATATCATAGGGATTTCTCTGCACACTCTTCTTCCATTCACATTCATAGTTTTCCCTACATCCTATTCTTTCATTCTCACTCGCAGTTTTCTCTGCACACTCCTTTTTCCATATCACAGGGATTTCTCTGCACACTCTTCTTTCATTAACATTCATACATTTTCCCCACTCAATCTTCTTGCATTAATATGAGGTGCACGACCAGATGACGTCATACTTCTCGTGCAATGAGAACTGCAGTGTATTCATGTTCAGGCAGAAAAATTTAAAGTAAGTAGCATTTTTAAAAATATGCAACACAATTGTACATTGGTATCATATAAGTAACCTTAGAGATCATTGATGTAAAAAATTAATTGCATAGGCGATACTATCATGTATGACTATTTCGATACTTAGTACTATAGTACAGCGGTATCTGGATGTAAACTAACATTGGAAATTATTGTCTTTGCAGAAATCAAATGACACCTGTACCTAAAAACGAGATGGATTCGGACTATAAGGAACATATAGTGCAATACCTCCTGGCATCTCAGTGTACTAATCATATAGACGAGTGTCGAAAGGAGGTCAATTCTCCTGGTGGTCGCTGATCTAATACTGATGACCCCAGAACCTTCCCCTGGCAAGCAGGCAGAACTCAGGAAAACATTGATGTATTTTCATATTTAGAAAAAATCTTTGTGTTTCATTTCACTGTAACCTAGCAAAATGTAATTCTGCTTAGGCTACCGCATTCACATGATTTCACCCCTACACATTTTTATAGTTTGTGTAAATGCATTACGGAGATACTCTCCAAAAGAGAGAGAGTGAGCGAGAGAGGGGGAGGGTTGAAACAAGTAGGGATAGAAATGCTGAGGGACTCTGCGCATGTGCAGCAGGTGATAATTCCATTGGGTGCAATAATCACGTGTCATGTAAACATCCCCACCATGACGATGTGCTGGCATCACAAGGGAACTTTAAGGCTCTATATAAGCAGCTCAAAGGGCTTGTTAGAATCATTGCTAGTTTATTAACTCTGCATTAAAATTAAAACACTTGTGTGCTGTAGTTTCAATTGAAATGTGAGTCAATTATTTCTACACAACATTCATCGCCATCATTAATACAATGCAAGGTGAGTGAGTTTTTACATAACTATACAAATCACTGCTGAGTTTTTTACGAGGCATTCAATTTTGTTTAAACGATACAGTGCATGAAAGCCAAATCTGTGCTAGAGAATCATATTTTTATCTGAACTTCATGTTGTTTTAAACAATTATCTTCCAAATTAAATTTTTAAAAAATGTAGAGCTTTCATCGCTGGTGCAAATAGTTCTTTAGACCCTATAACAATCACATGATTTTCTCTACACACTCTTTTTCCATCCACATTCACGTGATTTTCTCTACGTCCTCTTTGTTTCACTCTCACGAGGTTTTCTCTACACACTCATCTTCCATTAACATTCATACATTTTCCATACTCTTTGTTTCGCCCTCACAGAGATTTTTCTATACATTCTTCTTCAATTAACATTCATACATTTTCCACATATCACTTTTTTCATGCTCTCAGGAATTTCGTACACCCACTCCTCTTCCATTCACCGTCGCACAGATTTCTCTACATACATGATCGTAACAAACTAACACTTCTACCATGCAACCGAACCTGCATGAAGAACTACAAACATCCCTGAGCACAAAGATGCATACACTCACGTCACTTGCACACATATACATACTCGCAAACCACTGCTTTGTTACAAAACTAGCACTTCTAACAAGCACCCAATCCTGTACGAAGACCTACGAGTATCCCTGAACACAAAGATGCATATACACACGTCACTTGCACACATATGCATTAACATGCTTACAAAAAACTGCAGTCATGTAGCAACACACAAACCAATAGTTCTAATATAAGAAATGCATAACTTGTCTTTCCACCTGAATAATGCATTGAAAAATAATTCATGATCAATGTCTGTTACAGAGTGTTTAGCAGATAGACTTAATAAGATCGCTGAAGCGGGCAGTTTCTTACAGGCTCGGAGAGTTCAAGATCTCAAAATAGGTCTTAAATATAAGATAAAGGCCTTAAAGAGAGCTCAAACACTGTATGGTACATGGATTGTACCTCCATGGAGGATTGTCAAGTGTTCTTGCCTCAACGATATAACTCGATAACCGACGACCTTGCAGAAATGGCAGGTAAATTGTATTTAGTATACAACGGCATGTAGAAATGCTCAAACTTAAGTATTAAACGTTTTCCTATGTTTACAATGATAAAAAAATTATAAATAGAACAGCTAACTCATTGATACTATAGATAAAAGATGCAATCTATAGAATATTGCACATAAAAGTTACGTACGATTCAATCTATATAATTTTATAAAAATTTCGTGAAAATCACAAATGTTGCATGTTTTGAATTCAGTTATATATATTTAATGCATTGAAACAGCATCCGATATCTGAATGCTTATAAAAAATTTTTTCAATGTAGCATAACAAAAAAAAATGTAGTTCTTTCCAGGTTACCTACATGTCCAAAAGCATGTTTTCTAAGACTTTCAATGTGTAATGTTTCAGATGGAATAATAAGGGGAAGAAGAACAGATTTGCAGATCTGGAAAGGATGCTAATGCTCTTTGAAGATAGAATAAGCAGGCTCTCTGCCTCCCGAAACATGCAAGAAGAGCGCCCCAATGTTAAGATAGGATTCTTATATAACATTCCTGTGTATATAGTGGGTGGGGGAAAGAAAAAAAACCAAAAAACAGATAATTTTGTACACATTCCAATGCATAGCTGGGAGCTAGTTCGAACTAGACTCCCATATATTCAACGAAAATAAGATTGTGAGCACTAATTGAAATGATTGTGAAAATACTTTTTAAATAGTCATGAGATTTGTAATTTAAAGAGACTTGAATCTGTTATACATTAACAGAGTCAAGAATATTTGCTGTGAAGAAAAAAAAATTATTGAAATAAAGAGACTTTCATTTCAATAATGTCAATGGGTTTTTTATTTTCCCCTCTACCTTTCCTAAGACGATAAAGATAGCTTTATGAAAAAATAATTCATTAAAAATGATTTAATTACATTAAAATCAATGCATTTTATATATATGCACAAAGTCGGAAAAACATCAACTAAAAAAATGCTATGCTAAGCGCATGGATACAGTTGAAAGAAAATTTTCATGTCACAGAATACCTAAGTACACAGCCACAGCCAAAGACCTGACTTTGAACCTTAGTGATGAGTGTGCAAGTTAAAAAAGATGCAATAGTTTGTTTTTTCTCTGCGCTCATGCAAATACTAGCTATTGCATCTTTGAAAAAGTAGAGAGAAAAATAAAAACTGTTATTAGGGGAATTAAAGCACATTTTATATTCATAATTATTTTTCCCTAAAACAATCCTTTCTATGAAAGCATTACAGCATCTATGATAATTACAATAAATGCATTTGTAATGTATTAGAACCTGCAAAGAACTTAAATGATTGTCAACAAATAATGCTACATTACTGAAGTTAATTTCAATAATTTTATAACATTACTAGACATCCTGATGCTTTAACATTCTTTGTACCATGCTGTGAGGGTAGGAAATACCTTTTGGACTTGACAATAGATGCCCAATGCATTTTTTTTTACCCTCCGATCGCTTCCATCTGTCAGAGGTTGTGGATAGATAACTGGCCCATTTTCCTTCAGTGATGTATGCAAGAGAGCACTTACTTTACCATATAAGAAGCCGGTACATTTGCTTTTAAGTGATGGTTACAAGAGACCACCTCTTTATCCTATAAGGAGTTGGTACATTTGCCCTAAATGATGAATACAAGAGACAATCTACTATAACCTATAACATAGTGCTAATTCATTTAGCCAATAATATTAACAAAATAACATTGCGAACTCTGATACTTGAATCATATATAGATTAACCTATGTGTGTACATAGCTATCTTGAGGCATGTGATTGTAGTTTTTCCATGTGCATTGACTTAAAATTGACTATTTTTTCCTAATGCAGAGGTTTGAGATGGTTTGATTTGACACCCACTAATTCATTTAGCTAAGACATGCTATAATATTAACAAAATAACTTTGCAAACTCCTATATTTGAAACATATGTAGACTAACCCATGTGTGTACACAGGTATCCCAAGTCATGTGCTTGTAGTTTTTCCGTGTGCATTCACTTAATTGGCTACTTTTTTCTAATGCGGAGTCATTGGTTTGATTTTTGACACCCGATTCATTCTTTAGAACATATATTACCTACATTGTCAATACAGCTCTTGCAGAATAACAGAGATGTGGCATTAACATACCGGCTTAATAGATGACATGAATGCTTTGGCAGGATGGATGGAAAGAAAATAAAGCCATGCTATTATAGGAATGAAATGACTATTTTGTATAATCTTTTTATCCTGCCAGATCGCCTCGCTAAGACTGAAACTCAGGTCTCTGGATGCGAGGATGTACAGGGATATCCCAAAACCAGCAAATTCTTACAGCTATGAGCATGCGCTTAGCAAAGTATATTAGTATGGAACACTAAGTTTAAACCTTTGGTCTCTGCTATTGTCGGTGTACTTAGGTAACCAGAGCTGGTAATTTCTTCTTCGTACATGATGGAACAGTAATCAGTCATTTTTCTAACTTGCACTCTCATCACTAAGGTTCAAACTCAGGTCTTTGCCTGTGACTGTGTACTTAGGTATTCTGTGACAAGCAAATTTTCTTTCAGCTGTACCCATGTGTTTAGCATAGCATTTTTTTAGTTGATGTTTTCCCGACTTCATGCATATGTATAAAATATGTTGATTTCATGTAATTAAATCGTTTTTTAATTAATTAGTTTTTCATAATGCTATCTATATCGTCTTAGGAAAGGTAGTGGGGAAAATAAAAAATCCATTGACATTATTGAAATGAAAGTCTCTTTATTTCAATCATTTTTTTCGCTTTACAGCAAATAGTTTTGACACTGTTAATGTATGAAAGAGTCAAGTCTCCTTAAATTACATATCTCAACACTATTTAAAAAGTATTTTCACCATCATTTAAATTAGTGCTCACAATCTTATTTTCGTTGAATATATGGGAGTCTTGTTCAAACTACCTCCCGGCTATGCATTGGAATGTATACAAAATTATCTGTTTCTTTTCACTATATACATGGGAATGTTATATAAGAATCCTATCTTAACATTGTGGCTTATCATCATATAAGACGTCTCGGGGCGCTCTTCTTGCATGTTTCGGGAGGCAGAGAGGCTGGTTATTCTATCTTCAAAGAGCGTTAGCATCCTTTCCAGATCTGCAAATCTGTTCTTCTTCCCCTTATTATTCCATCTGAAACATTACACATTGAAGTCTTAGAAAACATGCTTTTGGACATGTAGGTAACCTGGAAAGAATTACATTTTTTTTAATTATGCTACATTGAAAATTTTTTTATAAGCATTCAGATATTGGAAGCTATTACAATGCATTAAATATATATATATATATATATAACTAAATCCAAAACATGCAACATTAGTGATCTTCGCTAATTTTTTATAAAATTATATAGACTGAATTGTATGTAACTTATGGCAATATTCTGTAGATTGCATCTTTTATGTATGGTATCAATGAGTTAGCTGTTCTATTTATAATTTTTTTTATCATTGTAAAAATAGGAAACCGTTTAATACTTAAGTTTAAGCATTTCTGCAAGGTCGTTTGTTATCGAGTTATATCGTTGAGGCAAGAACACTTGACAATCCTCCAGTGAAGATACGATCCATGTACCTTACCGTGTTTGAGCTCTCTATAAGGCCTTTATCTTATATTTAAAACCTATTTTGAGATCTTTAACTCGCCAAGCCAGTAGGAAATTGTCCGTTTCAGCGAACTTATTAAGTCTATCTGCTAAACACTCTGTAACAGACATTGATCATGAATTATTTTTCAATGCATTATTCAGGTGGAAAGACACGTTATGCATTTCTTATATTAGAACTATTGGTGTGTGTGCGGGTGTGTGTTGCTACGTAACTGCAGTTTTATGTAAGCATGTTTATACATAAGTGTGCAAGTGACAGGTGTATATGCATCTTTGTGTTCGGGGATACTCGTAGGTCTTCGTACAGGTTCGGGTGCTTGGTAGAAGTGCTAGTTTTGTAACAAAGCAGTGGTTTGTGAGTGTGTATATGTGTGCAAGTGACGTGAGTATATGCATCTTTGTGCTCGGGGATGTTCGTAGTTCTTCGTGCAGGTTCGGTTGGGTGGTAGAAGTGTTAGTTTGTGATGATCATGTATGTAGAGAAATCTGTCTGACGCTGAATGGAAGAAGAGTGGGTGTACGAAATTCCTGCGAGCATGAAAAAAGTGAGTAGGGGAAAACATAGGAATGTTAATCGAAGAGTGTATAAAAAAATCTCTGTGAGGGCGAAACAAAGAGTATGGAAAACGTATGAATGTTAATGGAAGAAGTGTGTGTAGAGAAATCCTCGTAAGAGTGAAACAAAGAGGTAGAGAAAATCATGTGAATGTGGATGGAAGAAGAATGTGTAGAGAAAATCGTGTGATTGTTATAGGGTCTAAAGAACTATTTGCACCGGCGATGAAAGCTCTACATTTTTTAAAAATTTAATTTGGAAGATAATTGTTTAAAAAACATGAAGTTCAGATAAAAATACGATTCTCTAGCACAGATTTGGCTTTCATGCACTGTATCGTTTAAACAAAATTGAATGCCTCGCAAAAAACTCAGCAGTGATTTGTATAGTTATGTAAAAACTCACTCACCTTGCATTGTATTAATGATGGCGATGAATGTTGTGTAGAAATAATTGACTCACATTTCAATTGAAACTACAGCACACAAGTGTTTTAATTTTAATGCAGAGTTAATAAACTAGCAATGATTCTAACAAGCCCTTTGAGCTGCTTATATAGAGCCTTAAAGTCCCCTTGTGATGCCAGCACATCGTCATGGTGGGGATGTTTACATGACACGTGATTATTGCACCCAATGGAATTATCACCTGCTGCACATGCGCAGAGTCCCTCAGCATTTCTATCCCTACTTGTTTCAACCCTCCCCCTCTCTCGCTCACTCTCTCTCTTTTGGAGAGTATCTCCGTAATGCATTTACACAAACTATAAAAATGTGTAGGGGTGAAATCATGTGAATGCGGTAGCCTAAGCAGAATTACATTTTGCTAGGTTACAGTGAAATGAAACACAAAGATTTTTTCTAAATATGAAAATACATCAATGTTTTCCTGAGTTCTGCCTGCTTGCCAGGGGAAGGTTCTGGGGTCATCAGTATTAGATCAGCGACCACCAGGAGAATTGACCTCCTTTCGACACTCGTCTATATGATTAGTACACTGAGATGCCAGGAGGTATTGCACTATATGTTCCTTATAGTCCGAATCCATCTCGTTTTTAGGTACAGGTGTCATTTGATTTCTGCAAAGACAATAATTTCCAATGTTAGTTTACATCCAGATACCGCTGTACTATAGTACTAAGTATCGAAATAGTCATACATGATAGTATCGCCTATGCAATTAATTTTTTACATCAATGATCTCTAAGGTTACTTATATGATACCAATGTACAATTGTGTTGCATATTTTTAAAAATGCTACTTACTTTAAATTTTTCTGCCTGAACATGAATACACTGCAGTTCTCATTGCACGAGAAGTATGACGTCATCTGGTCGTGCACCTCATATTAATGCAAGAAGAGTGAGTGGGGAAAACGTATGAATGTTAATGGAAGAAGAGTGTGTGGAAATCACTGTGATGTTGAAAAAAGAGTAGGAAAACCGTGTGAGTGTTAATGAAAGAACAGTGCAGAGAAATCCCTGTGGTATGGAAAAAGGAGTATGCAGAGAAAACTGTGCAAGTGTGAATGAAAGAAGAGGGTGTAGAGAAAACTATGAATGTGAATGGAAGAAGAGTGTGCAGAGAAATCCCTACGATATGCAAAAGAGTGAGTCGAGGAAGCGTGTGAATGTTAATGGAAGAAGAGAGTGTGTGTGTGTGTAGAAATCCCTGTGATGTGAAAAAAGAGTGGGCAGAGAAAACCGTGCGAGTGTGAATGGAAGAAGAATGTATAGAGAAAACCGTATGAATTTTAATGGAAGAAGGGGTGTAGAGAAATCCCTGTGATGTTGAAATAGTGAGGGGAAAACCGTATGAATGTTAATGGAAAAAGAGTGCGGCGAGAAAACCGTGCGAGTGTGAATGGAAGAAGAATGTATAGAGAAAACCGTATGAATGTTAATGAAACAAGCGTGTGAAGAGAAATTCCTGTGATGTGGAAAAAAGGGTGTGGAGAGGAAACCGTGCGAGTATGAATGGAAGTAAGGGGTGTAGAGAAAACCGTATGAATGTTAATGGAAGAAGAGTGCGCCAAGAAAACCGTGAGAGAGTGAGTGGAAGAAGACTGGGTGTAGAAATCTCCGTGAAGCGAAAAAAGAGTGAGTGGGGGAAACCGTATGAATGTTAATGGAAGGTGTAGAGAAATCCTTGTGATGTGAAAAAGAGTGACGGGGGAAAACCGTATGAATGTTAATGGAAGAAGGGTGTGTACGCCAGCCATAATAGCGATCAGGGTGGTTCGTATACTACAGGTGCATATTAACTGTCAATGCCTTTGTCCCACAAGAATTTATTGTTCCCAGGTAGTCTCTGTGGTCCGGTTGTATGGGTATGGTGCCGCGCGTCTGTCCTTTGGCGGAAAGTATAACGCAGGTGCACGCTAGCTGTCATACTCTTTGTCCCGCAAACAATTGTATTGCTCCCAGGTAGTCTCTGTTAATGAATGTGGTCCAGTGGTATGAGTATGGCGCCGCTCGTCTGCCTTTTGTCGGCGCGTATAGCGCAGAGGCATGCTAGCTGTCATCGTCTTTGTACCGCAAAAAAATGTATTGGTCCCTGGTATCTCTGGTAATGAAGGTGGTCCAGGGTAAACAACAGCAGTGAATGGAATGAGGAACATTCCATGCGCCCCGCGTCTGCTCTTTGGCGGCTAGAATAACAGCATAAATTTATTACACACATTGTTCCCTTTGACAGGAGGTGGGGGACCTTAATAACACAGGTGCATGTTACCTGTCAACACTTTTCCATTAAACAATACCAAATTTATGACTCTCATTGTTCACATTGGCAGGGGGCGGGGTAGAGTGATTGATTTATGGGCATTCTATGCTAATTGTTTGCCTGTCCGGGATTCGAGAACATGAACTAGTCTAGTTCGCACAAATTATCACTATTGCGTTCCACCCAAAAAGTTGAAAAACGAGATTCACTGGATATACACGTTATGAGACTCCCTGAATCCAAAGAAAGCATTTTTACTTTCTCCACTCCGTAGTTACATCAAGTAGAGCAAGTATTGTATTCCACCCAAAAATTTAATACCGAGATTCAACGGAAATACACGTTTTGAGACTCCCTGAATCCAAACAAAGCATTCTTACTTTCTGCACCACGTAGCTACAGTAAGTAGAGAAAGTATTGTGTTCCACCTAAAAATTCAATGTCGTAATTTCAACAGAAATCACGCTTGCGACTTCCTGCATCCAATGAATTTATTTTTAGAAAAAGGTCCAAGTGAGTGAGTGAGTGTGTGTGTGTGTCCACGAACAGGATAGCTCAAAAGCAAAAAGTTGGTTAAAAACCGAACTTAGTGTTTAAGTTCATCTTCTTCCAAGAATGCGACACTGAGATTTTAAAGAAAATCTCCCACTCCAAACTACCCTGTATATTGGATATTTTTTGAAATTTTTTCTTTCAAAACTGGCTAAGGATTTTGATTAAAAATACATATGTTTAAGCTATTCTCATGATAAGTAGAATAATATATTGTATTTTCTAGGAATAGTCTGTCAATTAGTCTTTATTGTGAAAGACTTTTGATAATTAGTAAATCGTAAGAGAGAGACAAAATCCTACTGCACAACTGTAGATCTTGTTAAAGCACAAAATTTATATCAAATAACAGTTTTATTTTATGTCAAATAACTTTTATATTTTACCTATTCTGAAATATTCTTTGTTATCAGTTTTGAAGTTTCAAATACTTTATACTTCTCTCAACTACAAATAGCTATTGATCTTTTTCTTTCTTTCTTGTGTTAATACAAAGAGAACAGAATTTCAAAGCTATCACGTCTGTAGCTTGCATTCGGCAGGTCGTGGGTTCGATTGCTCTGGACGACCTTCCTGACCCATAGGTTTTATCGGGGGTTTTTCCCGGGTCGCCAAGCGAATGCTGGGAAGGATTCCCACACCCCCTAATTTCCTGAACCTCCATTTCATCTCCATTCTCATTTCCGTTCTTCTTTCATCCGTTGGTCTCTTTCAGGGTTGGAAGTGTCGGCGATGGTGTTTCGGTGCAGTGTGACAGGGGATGATGCTTTTTGTGACTCTTCGTCCCTCGGCTTTCGGCTGGCTGTCGGGAGTATCGTAACTTCCTTGAGGGGCGTTGGACCCCCTGTGCTGGGTGGGGGTCCCCAGTCTGCCTGTCATCTGACGGGCAGTCTGAAAATTAGGGACCCCGCCATTCCTGTGCCGTCACTCCTGGTTCCTGGCGCCCAGTGTCTCCTCTCACCTCATTCTTCCTCCCGGAGACGCCCCCTTGTGGGGTGTAGGCACAATATCCACTATGTGGATCAGTGCCGAGTCCCCTCCGTAGCCAACCAATCCAAAGCTTTCACTTAGCGATCAGCTTTAAGGGATTTGGCTATCGCTTTAGCTCAATATGTTCTGGTTATACCTACAACAAATTGTATAAATAAGTGATGAAGGTTTATTATATTAACATGACATAGATGCAAAATAAGCTATGTAAGAATAATTTGTAGAAGAGCGAGTAGTGAGTCATGTGAATGCAACACATATTTTATAGCAAAAGCTCCATATGCTTGTGTGCAACATTAAATCCTAAGCGAAAAGTCGGTTAAATACCAAACATGATATTTAAGTTCAGCATCTTTCAAAGATGTGACAAGGATTTTCAAGAAAATCTCCCCCACCCTGAACAACCCTTTACATGGAAAAAACTTCTAAATTTGTTTCTTTCTTAAAAATGGCTCAAATGATTTTGATTAAAACACACTGTCTAAAATATTTTCATGACAAACGAAATATATATTTTGAACTTACTGAGAAGAGCCTCTCAAGTCTTCATTCTGAATGACTTTTGTATAATTGGTAAACTCTAAAAGATTGGACAAAGTTTTGCTAAACAAGAAATGCAGACCCCGTTAAAGCACGCAGTTTGTTATACATATATTTTACGAGATTAACTATTTTCCAGATATTTTTTCTTATTGGTCTGAATACTTTTCGTAAATGAAAAGTCGCTATTCGTTTTGTTTCTGTCGCGGTCACACAAAGAGCATGGAATTTCAAAGCATCAGGTAGGGACATGCTTTTTAAAAATGTGACTATCGCTTAATCTACGTATACTACAACGGAATGTGTAAATGTGAACTTCTTTTGGTATTTAATTGAAGTCCTTTAGCCGAGTAGGCCATTACAGACGGTGAATAAACGAAATGGTTAAAATGATGCTCAAATGGGCCCGAGGTCCCTAGAAATTAGAATCTGACACTCATCTTCTCAGGATAAGAGGAAACCCTGGAAAAACTTTATCCAGGTAATTCAATCTAACCGAGATTCGAACTCGGGACCTCTTGAATGTGAGGCAGACCACACCACTACAGATATGGGCTAAATGTGATTTGCAAGTTTATCTGGATTATACAAGTTCAAATACAGCCAGCTTACGAAAAGCTTTATTTTTCATATATTACCCCTGGGAAGACTTGTTCTGTCAAATGTTGTATATGCAGTAGGGTTTTAAAAACAGATCTATTTCAAGACTTAAACAGCACCGGCAAAGATGTAATGAAGCATTGAAGTGTGCAGTACTTAGAACTTATATAAGTGATCCTGAAATGTATTCAAGACCAGGGATGTTAGATTCAAGCTGTTGAAATATCTTCAAGACCTGGGATGTTAGATGTAAGAAGAGTGGTGTCTTTGGATGATGCTCTGAATAAACACCTCAGTGAAAATAAACATTTTAGTGTTAACTCGTCCAGTCTGGGTGATGTATCCAAAGCGAATATTGAGGAGATTCTATATCCCTGTAAAGATCCTAATGACTTAGTATACAAGCTAAGTCTGTTAATGTTGTCGCATGAAGCTGATAAAAACGACTTTTCTATTGAGATTAGCAAGATCATTCAAGA
The DNA here is from genome assembly GCA_030765065.1 of Deroplatys truncata. Classification (NCBI taxonomy): domain Eukaryota; kingdom Metazoa; phylum Arthropoda; class Insecta; order Mantodea; family Mantidae; genus Deroplatys; species Deroplatys truncata. Next base: position 400,155,639 of record CM060990.1, on the reverse strand, counting down.
ATTGAAGAGGACTGGGATTATAGCACGATTTAGACTGAACTCTGTATAAAAAGAGCCTTAGCATTTGAATGAAATGACTTAAAATTTTTGTTTGCTTCTGTTCAATGCTCTAGTGTTTGCTTAATGTACAATCAAATAATGACAATTATCAATAAAGATATTTTCACCGTTGACTTAAGTGTTTCTTTTTATTTGCCATCCCAGCCTCTGTCCCTATTCCACGGCTGCATAATCAAGTGTGCTGTACAGATTTTATCCTTAGGGTATTTTAAGTACACTACATGTTTTCGGCCATTTTTAGACTATTCTGGTGGTTTCCATAAACAAAAGCATGTATTTTAATGAGATCCGTCAAGTCTTTAGAGTATGCTGATGCGTTTTTATAAATAGTGACAGGTATTTTAGTGGTATAGGTCTTTAGGATATTTTGATGGCTTTTACAGTGAGGTGGAGGTATCTTCATGGTATTACCAGTGAGCTATTTATTTATCTGAGGGGTTTTAGAAATTGCACCAGGTATTTCATGCTATCGTCAAGGGTCTTTTTAGCATTTTGAGGTATTATATACTGTATTTAAAGTACTCTAGACACTTCCGTGTGTATTTTTTAGGGTTCTGATCCTTAAGAGCTTTTTAGAAAGTGTAGCTGCTATTACTGTGACGTTAGAGTATTATGAATGGCTTTTTCTTTTTTGGAAAGTGTAGCGGCTATTTTTATACTATTTCAGTGACCTGAAGGGCTTTTAGAATGTCTGAGGGTTTTTTCGATAATCCTGAGCCATTTTATGCTCTTTTAAAGTATCAAAAGTATTTTTTCGAAGTTTTCATATACGTGTTTGAGACTTTACCGGTATTTCAGCCTATGGAATTAGATATGAGTACAGACTTTTAGGCCATTTCGGTATATTTGTATGAGAATTTCAGATGTTTCTTAAAGTAGTAGCAGTCATTTTCAGGGCATTGATAAATCTTTTCAAGATTTTCAGAACATTTTGTGTGTGTGTGTGTGTGTATATATATATATATATATATATATATATATATATATATATATGAGGGCTGATCAACAAAGACAGACTGATTTTTTTCACAGATGTTTACAACTCCAATTCAATGTTTACATGATCTCTTTCAAAGTCCCCTCCTACTTCAATGCACTTTTTATACGTCTCTGCCAGTCCTTGAACACGTGCTGCAGACCATTCTTTGTCAGGTCCCTGAGAATCGCCTCACTTTTCTTGAGCACTGCTTCAGAGTTCTCAAATCGAATACCCCTAAGCTTTGCCTTTAGTGATAGGAATAAAAAAGTCACAGGGTGCAAGATCGGGGCTATAAGGTGGATGTGGTACATAGGTAATGTTGAATCGAGCCAGAAACTGCATGACTTGATTTGCGACGTGAGACCGTGCATTGTCATGATGACGTCGCCACCCAGTCCGAGAAAGCTCTGGTCGTTTCTTTGCAATGTGCTTCCTCAGTGTAGCCAACACTGACGTGTAGTATGCTGCTGTAACAGTAGTGTAAGGGGGAACTGCGTGCTGGTAAATCATTCCATTACAGTCAAAAAATGTGATCACTTTCCCTGCAGATTGAACAACATTTGCCTTTTTTGGTGTTGGAGAACCTGGCGATTTCCACACTGTGCTGGCTTGTTTTCCTTCAGGATTATAATGATGCAGCCACGACTCATCACCGGTGATAATCGATTTAAAAAATGCATCCCCTCCATCAGCAAAGAGACGCAGCACCTCACGGCTTGTCTCCATTCGCACAGCCTTTTGTTCGGGAGTCAACAGACGTGGCACCCAACGAGCACAAACTCGGGTCATATGGAGATGGTCGTGCATAATTGTAAACACACTGCCATATGAAATTCTCAACACTTCACAGGTTACGTAATGTTATATGCCGATCCTCTCGGACAATCACAGCAGCTGTGTTGATGTTGACTTCAGTCACAGCAGAAGCCGAAACACCAGGCCCACCTTGCTTAACACTGACAAGTCGGCCGTCTTTGAAGTCCTTGAACCACCTAAACACTGTTGCACGAGGTAGTGCATCTTCACTGCACGCTTGCCTCAGCTTTTCATAAGTTTCGGTCGCTGTATGGTTTAAACGAAAACAGAATTTGATTGCGCTGTACTGCTCCTCTCGCGTCACCTCCATTGTCTGGTATGCGAAATGCACGTAGGGTCTACAAAATAGAGCATTACTACCAAGTACCAATACGAGAGTGCTGCCGCCTACCAACATTATACATAAAAACCCGCTCTTTTCAAATATTTATGTTACAGATACGAAACTATCACGGAAGCTACAGGAAAAAATCAGACTGTCTTTGTTGATCAGCCCTCGTGTATATATATATATGTATATATGTTGTTTTTAAAGTATCTTTTAACAAAATACAGACGAAGGGATTGATGTAGGTATTTGAATGTATTTTCGATCCCGGAACAGGCATTGTAGTTGAAACGGCAACTCTAGGCCGAGCCCGAGAAATGCAATTATAGATAATTTGATTTATTAATTTTTATTGATGTTAAATCATACTGTGTACATATCTTTTTCTTTTACTGCTTGTATAGTTTAAGAAGGGTGATTTAACGATATGTCTGTATTTAGGTTACTGATATTAGAGGAGTTATAAATTGTTTAATGTAAATAATTTAAGCGCTATGTTAAAATACTGTCCATGACGAAATGTCTTAGCTATAGGAATAGTGTCTTCGAAGGCAGAAAGTTTAGTTTTACGCTGTCTCTCTGGTCGCAGGGGCATTGTTCATACAGCGAGGGTGTAGAGTCTTTGTTCCTTATACGATAATTCGCCGTGACCGAGAGAGAGAGAGAGAGAGACAAGCTTAACGGTAAATTTAGGAAAAGCCGCGAGTTATGTTAAACTTGGACCAATGAGATCCCTGTAAGTTTATATGAAATAGTGAGACGCGTTGAGTGGCGCTAAAAATGGACCAACAGGAAAGGAAGCAGCCCCAGAAGCCTGCGACTATAAATGGATCTGCGAGGAACAAATTCGTGGTCATTTGTGGGTCATTTGTCATTTGGTCTTTTGCTAAACTACAGGCAGGGAGAGATGCTGCAGGATGTTTGAGAGATATCGCGCCAAAAGTGTATGAAGACAGTTTTCGCAACATACATAAGAATCGCTACGCGTAAAGAGATATAATAAGCATATATAAACTTTGCGTCATATCTGCGCAGTGTTTCAACAGCAGTGGACAGTGTTTTAACGGCAGCAATATCAGTGTTGTGTACGAGGAGTAGCTAAATAAAAGAAACTGTAGTGTCGTCTTTTCGTAACCAAAGCACGTCTATTTCTCCTTTTACCACCACCCGAGATCTACGCTTCCTTTACCAAGGATAAGTCCATGCTCCCACATAGTTTAAAGAAAATTACTGCAGCTAGCCGAGGAAAAAAAATGCAGAGAACCAGCATACTACGAACATCTGGAGCCAACGTGGAGGATGCAGCAAGGTAAGCCGCGAGCAACGGGCATTAACAAACAACCACAACACAGGCAAGGAGGTGACTGCCACAAACTGGCGCCAAAACTGTGGGGCTCGAAGGGAAGACCAACACGAAGGGAAGACCAGATCGAAGGGAGGAGTAGGAAACAACGCATAGAGGAAGAATCTTCAGAGGAAAGGGGCACAGCAGAACAAAATTACAACGCGTACTTCTAGTCTACCTACGTGGGATAACAAAACAACTGAGAACATGGCTTCTAGAAATTCACCAGGATTCGAACCCGGGACGCATCAATTAAATAGGAGAAAGTACAGGTTAGAACATTTATACAAAAACAAACAAAAAGGCATGCAGAGGAGTTACTCAGTATTTGTGAACACATGTTATTGAGAGGGGATAAAGTCATTACTAGGGAGGTAGAACTTGCTAACGGAACCATGAGGTCAAGGGAAGATTTGGAAGAACTGAATAGGGAGGCCATTGTCAGCATAACACCAGATGGAGGAAATATTGGGGAAGCAGAGGTAGAAGTTAGGCTGGAAGGGCAACCACCAATTGAGCAGGCCACTGACCCAGGTCAGAACCAGCTGATGATATTCCTTCAACATTTGAGCACAAAGATAAGACGAAGAAAGTCAGAGGTTAGAGGGGAAATTAAATGAGCAGAGTAAGGACTTAAGTGAACAAAATAAGAATTTGGAGGGGAAATTAGGTGAGCAGAGTAAAAACTTAGAAAAATTAAGTGAACAAAATAAGAATTTAGAGCGGAAATTAGGTGAGCAGAGTAGAAACTTAGAAAAATTAAGTGAACAAAATAAGAATTTAGAAGGGAAATTAAATGAGCAGAGTAAGGACTTAGAAAGAAACTTAAGTGAGCAGAGTAAGGACTTAGAAAGAAACTTAAGTGAGCAGAGTAAGGACTTAGAAAGAAACTTAAGTGAGCAGAGTAAGGACTTAGAAAGAAACTTAAGTGAGCAGAGTAAGGACTTAGAAAGAAACTTAAGTGAGCAGAGTAAGGACTTAGAAAGAAACTTAAGTGAGCAGAGTAAGGACTTAGAAAGAAACTTAAGTGAGCAGAGTAAGGACTTAGAAAGAAACTTAAGTGAGCAGAGTAAGGACTTAGAAAGAAACTTAAGTGAGCAGAGTAAGGACTTAGAAAGAAACTTAAGTGAGCAGAGTAAGGACTTAGAAAGAAACTTAAGTGAGCAGAGTAAGGACTTAGAAAGAAACTTAAGTGAGCAGAGTAAGGACTTAGAAAGAAACTTAAGTGAGCAGAGTAAGGACTTAGAAAGAAACTTAAGTGAGCAGAGTAAGGACTTAGAAAGAAACTTAAGTGAGCAGAGTAAGGACTTAGAAAGAAACTTAAGTGAGCAGAGTAAGGACTTAGAAAGAAACTTAAGTGAGCAGAGTAAGGACTTAGAAAGAAACTTAAGTGAGCAGAGTAAGGACTTAGAAAGAAACTTAAGTGAGCAGAGTAAGGACTTAGAAAGAAACTTAAGTGAGCAGAGTAAGGACTTAGAAAGAAACTTAAGTGAGCAGAGTAAGGACTTAGAAAGAAAACTGAGTGAACAAAATAAAAATTTAGAAGGGAAATTAAATGAGCAGAGTATCCAGATAGGGGAGTATGTCCGAGAGGAATACAGAAAAATGAGAGGGGAATTAGCTCAGGAGGGAATATTTAGGTGAACAGGTCGCCTGATTACAAAGTCAGCTGGACTCTAAATTCAGCAAACAAGGGAAAGTAGTACAGGAAATTCAGGCAGGACAATTAGGTCTAAGAACTGATGTAGAAAAACTAAGGAGGGATGTAGAAACGGAATTAAGTGTTACCAGCTTAGCCATAAAAGAGCAATTGGATGATGACTTAAGAGCTGTAAATGTTTCTTTAGAAAAAAAAAACAAAGTACCTTAGAATCTAACATCCAAAGGGAGTTCAGAGAATTTAGAACAGTGGTAGAGAAGGATCAGGGAAAGATAAATGAACTTTGATTAAAAACAACTGAACAGCTCTCAAATCATTATGAAATTGTGAAGAGGGTTGAAGAACATGAAAATTGTGTAAAGGAGTTAAAACGCTCTATTGGTAAGCTTGGGATAAGTGTGAGACAGAGTGATGATAGTTCACCCAGTGAAACTAGCACCACTTTTAGGGAGGCAAATGGAGGTCAAAGTCCAGCTGCCGACCCATATAATTTCAATTCAGGGCACCAATGTACATCGAACCATGCAAACTTGCATTTGTTAAATGAGATAGGGGTACCTACTTTCGAGGAAAACTCGGCTGATAATCCAAAACAATATCTAAATGACCTTGAGGAATATTTCCGTTTAAAGCAAATTCCGGACGAGTATTTTGAGTATTTCAAAAGGGCATTCTTGAATAAGTATTGGAGTACTAATACTCAGAACCAGGTGAGATCTATCCTAGTTAATGGCAAGTACGACGAACGCGGTGACCTGAGCATGGTAGATTATTTACTAACTAAAGCACAAAGCAGTAGATTAATCGAGCCACCTATAAGTGAGAGGGATTTCATTAACATGATTATACCCCATTATCCACAGCACATACACCATTACCTACTCATTGCGATGCCAAATTCCATTCCCGAATTGAGTTGGTATCATCATTCGAGACTAGTAGGAACCATGGACAAAACTATACAGTTCGACCACTACTGGATAATGCAAGGAATGCGAACTGGAGAGGGAACTATAACCCCAGAGAGAGATACTGGAACGACGTTGCACAATCTGGAAACGGAAACCGGGAAAATAACCGCTTCAGGAGGGAAGCTGATAACCAGTATCGCATCAATACTATACAAACCAGACCAAGATACAGGGGTCGTTTTAACTATAGGAGAGGCAGGAACAATGAAAACAGACCCAGGGAACGTTATTTTTCTGACCGAGGGGAAAGCGACGTAGGAGGTATGACGAGAATTGCCCAGAGAGAGACGAAAGGAGAGAGAGACCTTCCCGGGGACATTTTAGAGGAAGCAGAGGAAATTATAGGCAAACCCAGAGGGAAATGCAGAAGACTAGCGGAGCACCAATTAATGTCGATAACCCGGAAAACTACGACAGGATCCAATCAAGAGCTCGGAGCGGATTCTATGCGCACAAAATTCTCAAATAAATAGCAAATGTGAAACAGGGCTCAAAAAGGATTTTATACTAGGAGAACTGATAACTACTATTCAAAATCACTCGGAAAAGGACCTGACAGATTCCCCTAGCATAAGAGTAGTATTATTGGATGAAGAATATAACGCTTTAATAGACTCTAGAGCCAATGTGAGTGTATGCAGCCTGAGGCTATACCAAGAACCTGATAAATAAAGGCATTAAGCTAATGACATTACCTATAAGGAACACGGTATGCGGGTAGCAGTCAACAAAGAGGTTACCCGAATAAAAATGCAAGTAATGTTAAACGTGAAGATAGGAGAAGAAAATTTTGAGTTTATTTTTCTGGTAATTAATAATTTGATTTGTGACATTTTGATTGGGTGTGACGTTTTGTTTGAATTAAGAGCTAGGGTTGATTTTGCTGATAAAGTTTTGAAAATAGAGAAGAACAGAAAACTATTAGAAATCCCTTTTGTAGAAGGTGTGAAGCAAGATAATTATAACAAAACTCAAGAAGAAGATATCGCCGAAGAAATATTTTTCGTACAATTAGTACAAACATGTAAGAGTGAGAAACTAACTGCTATAGTACAAGGGGCACAAACCAATGAGATGCATGCGTTCGCTGACAGGTTTTACGATGGATATACGGAGTACAATGAGAAAGATGATGGTAACGCACAAAATAAAGGAGAAACTACGTTAGCGCCGACCGGCAGTCAGGTAGACGAAGCGGTCGAGGAGAGTGACCCTTGCTGAGAACCTCAGACACACAAAGACATCTATTAAGGCGAATGTTACAAGAAAACAAAACGGTATTTTCGGACGTCCCAGGCAAGTGCAAAGCATATAAACACAACTTTAAAGTACAAGATATTGCACCTTTCACACATAAGTATCTGGATATTCCGATTGCATTAAGGGAGAGAGCCAAACAAGTGATCGATAAAATGTTGAGAGACCGAATAATACAAGTCAAATTCTCCGTACAGCAGTCCATTATGTTGGGTGACGAAGCGCAATGGCGAACTTAGGATGACGATAGATGGTCGAAAGATAAACAAACATACTCAGCCAGACAGATTTCGGAGCGAAAGTGTAGATAAATTGCTGTCAAAAATAACTAAAGGCAAGTATTTCTCCACTATTGATTTAACTGCGTCATATTGGCAGATCGAGCTTCACGAGGATGTTAGAAAGTATACTTCTTTTTTATTTTTTGGAAAACAGTTCGAATTTTCGAGAATGCCTTTTGGTATGCTTACGTCATGTAGTGGACTATTAAGAGCCATCGATGCAATATTTGGCGACACGGCCGACGAATTTTTGATCCAATACATCGACGATTTTCAAATAGTTGATGAAAATTTTGATGAACATATTACACACGTGGATTATGTGCTTAGAAAACAGAGAAAACGGTATGACGGTGAACATTAATAAATCCAAATTTTGCATCCGTGAGGTGGAATTTCTAGGTTATGTAATTAATGATAGAGGAATAAAGCCAAACGAAGAAAGAGTAGCGGCTGTGAGAAGAATACCAGCGCCCAAGAGTGTTAAGCAGGTTAGATCGTTTCTTGGAGTGCTAAATTATCAAAGCAAATTTATCCTAAGGTACGCTGCAGAAATAGCACCTTTGCGCGAGTTGCTTAAAAAGAAAGTGCGATGGAAATGGGACGAGATACACCAGAAAACTTTTGAAAAGATAAAAGAACTATTTGCAAAATCAATTCTCTTAAAGAGACCCAAGGACAACTTGCCATATGTAATTTACGTGGATGCTTCACGACACGGATATGGGTGTGTTCTAGCCCAATCAGATGAAGACAATCAACTACACGTGATAAGTACCGCTTCAAGAGGCTTAAGTCAAGCAGAGGAAAATGCTTCGGTCACCGAATTAGAGATCTGTGCTGTGTATTACGCACTACAGAAATTTAGATCATACATATATCTACAGAAGGTTCTTATATACACAGATCATGCGAGTCTTTCATTTATGAAACGTTGTCGGCTTACGAGCACTAAATTATCTAGGTATATCCATGAGATTCTTTCGTATGATGTTGAAGTGAAACACATTCCAGGAAAAACAAATGTTTTTAGCGACTTGCTGTCTAGGTTACATAACAACAGTTAAATACCGGAGAGAATAGAACGCCCTAACAATGAAGTAACATTAATGAGCATCGAAATACCCTTGAGCAAAAGATTGATAAAGGAATTAAAAGGAATAGGGGACCAGCAGCGACAAGATGAGAAATTAAATAAATTAATAAAAAAGGCCCCAGAAATAGCTGAAAATATCAAGGGAAACATAGGGGTAAAAGGGGGCGTGTTATATAAACTACATGGCAGCGAAATACAGAAATGGAAGACGCATATACCTAAGAACATGGAGAATGAACTCATAAGCACGTTTCATCAACCTTTAGCACATTCTGGCTCAGAACGCACCGCTTCAATGATCCAAGAAAATCTGTATATTCCAAAATTACATCATAAAGTAAGGAGGATAATTTCGACATGCTTACAATGTCAAAAAGCAAATCCATTGAACCTACAATATGAATACGAGACAAACTCCATCCTAAGATAAAAACCAGGCATGTTAGTGACCTTGGACTGTCATGGTGAGATGCCTAGTAGTAAATTTGGATTCAGGTATATAGTAGTGCTAATAGATGTATTTTCAAAATTCGTGAAAATTTACCCAGTCAGGAAGATTACAAGTGAAACATGGCTAAGGAAGATGATGAAGTCGTATGTTCCACAATTTGGAAAGATGAAGGCAATTTTATGTGATAATGCTTCAATATTTACCAGCAGAAAATTTGTAGACACTTTAAAAGAAAACGAAATCACATATCATTGCTCAAAATACCACCCACAAAGCAATCCCTGCGAAAGAATAATACGGGACATTTCTGTTTATTTGAGCATTTTGGCCCATAAAAAAACACAGCGATTGGGCAAATCACTACCAGCGTATTGAAAATGTTTTAAATGAAAGTGTGAGCCCTACTACCAGTTATAAGCCCATTGAGCTGATGAAGGGGAAGTTAATGGAAACACTTGAAGGGAAATTACCACAGACACTAGAAACTAAAGATCCGAAAACACTAACGGAAGAAGAGATGTTTAAGAAAGCTTTTGAAAGAATGTCGAAGAAGGCGCAGAAAAGGAAGGAAAAATTGAAACAAAAGAAGCGAAAGTACTGGTTGATCGAACTGGGAGATTGGTACGGGACAAGAAAAAGTCTAGGATTCTGAACAAAAGGTATCATAGAATGGAAAATTTATTTAAAGGTCCATACCGGGTGATTAACATTTTTGGCTCGGATACATTTGAGTTACAAGAAATAATGAATTCAAAGATCGTAGGGAGATATCATATACAGTTGCTCAAACCGTACAAATGTTTAGAGAATGAGAAGGGTGAAGAATGTAATGAAAATAATCAGGTTAGTTCTACTCGAAAGGGGGGTAGCAACCCTATGAACAAGTAGTAAAGGTAATACACCCGAGAAGTAAAGAAATAAGTAAATAACTAAATACATAATAACTATTATTTACCAATATGTATGTAAATAGATTTAATTCTTAGAACTTAATTTGGGTATTAGTGTATTTGTCTGCACTACAAGTTATTCGTGTGAGTGAAAGTGTATTGTGCGACAGAACGCCTCTCGGAAAACCTGTTTTAAAAGGATTTTCATTCTCGAGAGAAAGAACAACCCACCACAAAGCATAAGAATGAATGACCCAAGTGTAAACACCGCCGGTTTGTCAGAATCCTTGTGAAGGAACAGGTATAGCGAAGGGTTCTCTATAAACGAAGCAAACAAACATAAATGTATACTCAGAGGAAGTTTTCTGGAAAAGAAAATTGCATCAAGAGCTGAAAAATTTATTCTTTTCCAGAACAGCGCAATTTGAGACGGCAACTCTAGGCCCCAGCCCGAGAAATGTAATTATAGATAATTTGATTTATTAATTTTTATTGATGTTAAATCATACTATGTACATATCTTTTTCTTTTACTGCTTGTATAGTTTAAGAAGGGTGATTTAACGATATGTCTGTATTTAGGTTACTGATATTAGAGGAGTTATAAATTGTTTAATGTAAATAATTTAAGCGCTATGTTAAAATACTGTCCATGACGAAATGTCTTAGCTATAGGAATAGTGTCTTCGAAGGCAGAAAGTTTAGTTTTACGCTGTCTCTCTGGTCGCAGGGGCATTGTTCATACAGCGAGGGTGTAGAGTCTTTATTCCTTATACGATAATTCGCCGTGACCGAGAGAGAGAGAGAGAGAGAGAGACAAGCTTAACGGTAAATTTAGGAAAAGCCGCGAGTTATGTTAAACTTGGACCAATGAGATCCCTGTAAGTTTATATGAAATAGTGAGACGCGTTGAGTGGCGCTAAAAATGGACCAACAGGAAAGGAAGCAGCCCAGAAGCCTGCGACTATAAATGGATCTGCGAGGAACAAATTCGTGGTCATTTGTGGGTCATTTGGTCTTTTGCTAAACTACAGGCAGGGAGAGATGCTGCAGGATGTTTGAGAGATATCGCGCCAAAAGTGTATGAAGACAGTTTTCGCAACATACATAAGAATCGCTACGCGTAAAGAGATATAATAAGCATATATAAACTTTGCGTCATATCTGCGCAGTGTTTCAACAGCAGTGGACAGTGTTTTAACGGCAGCAATATCAGTGTTGTGTACGAGGAGTAGCTAAATAAAAGAAACTGTAGTGTCGTCTTTTCGTAACCAAAGCACGTCTATTTCTCCTTTTACCACCACCCGAGATCTACGCTTCCTTTACCAAGGATAAGTCCATGCTCCCACATAGTTTAAAGAAAATTACTGCAGCTAGCCGAGGAAAAAAAATGCAGAGAACCAGCATACTACGAACATCTGGAGCCAACGTGGAGGATGCAGCAAGGTAAGCCGCGAGCAACGGGCATTAACAAACAACCACAACACAGGCAAGGAGGTGACTGCCACATAGTGTAGTGTATTTTAGAACATTTTCGCTGGCATTTTAGCCATTGAAATAGGAACTGTAGAGTATTTCGTGTGCGTTTATGAGCTTTTTAGGCATAGGTTTTTAGAATATTATCGGTTTTATAAGGAGGAGCTGGTGTGTTCATGATATTGACATAGATCTTTAAAGTATTCTGATGGTTCTTTAGAAGCGCTGTAGCGATTTTCAAAGTTTCTGGTAAGAGAATTTGAGCCTCTTTCAGGGAATTTTAAGATATGAATAAGGTATTGTCACATGCTTTTAGGGACCTTTGTAATACGGACAGTGGAATTTCATTAGTAAGTCAGGTATTAAAGCAAGTATTTATTCTAATTTCAGGAGTTAATGTATTTGTTCACGAATTTTTAATACTTTGAGCATTTCTTATCCATTATTAGAATACCATATATATATATATATATATATATATATATATATATATATATACTTTTAAGTCCCTTTTTCTAAATTATTAAGCTTCTAAATGTTAAGTAGTTAACGTGTGAGACCGATACGAACAAGCGTTGAATTGGTTTACAGTTTACCGAACATTCTAAGCTAATCTGTCCCTGCCTTACCTACTCTGGAACATCCTTTCATTATCTATTCTAACCTGTCATCGTCTAACCTAGCCAAAACGTAACCAACGTAACCACGGAAAGCAACCAACCGTGACAATCATTACGAACCCCCTCCTAAGGCATTCTATGCTAACCCAATCTTTACACAAGGACAATCATGCGAGCCTAACTCTACCTATCCCAGACTATCCTTACATTACGTATTCTGTCCAGTAATTATCTAGCCTAATCTGATACCATTCCTAATAACCTGTCCTACAATCCAGTCCTGAGCTAGCACTGAATATATTAACCTATTCTAAGGTAGTATAAACACACTTCACGTCTAGCCTGCCATTACCTAACCTAGCTCGATTACGTGCATGTTAACCTATCTCTGTTAATCAGCAGCCCCATCATCTATTCAAACGATAACTTAAAGCTAATAGCTAAGCCATCCTCTAATTATCTATGACCCCCTAACATAGCCTGAGCTGTCTTTACACAATCTATCCTATCTGCCATTACCGCCCCTAGCGTAACCTAGACGAAACCTCTTATATGCTGAATGGAGAGCATATCCTAGCCTCATCGGACCCATACATCACTTAAATGTTCTCGTAAATCAAGAACTTTGAATACTTTTAAAGGAATTCGATACTTTGTGCAAGCATATTTCTAATGCTCGCAGTCATTTTTCCATGCTTTATAAATGTTCTAAGACGTTGTAAGGACGTTGAAACCATTTTGCACACTGATAAAAGATTTTTTGGTACTCGCAACATTTCGCTGTTTTACAGTGTTCGTGTATTTCTTCGTAATGAATGCGTGAACTTCTGTACACAAAAAAGAACCTGTATCAGCGAAACAATGACCACCACCTCTCTCATCACCATCATTTCACAGCAACATAACCATCCTCATTGCCTCCTATCACCACTATCACAAATACTCCCCCTACTTCCAAGTACAGCATAACCTTATACGACCATGACCATCGGATGCCTCCATCAGCACCATAACTCTACAGTCGCCACCGCCACCACATAACTCCATTAACCCCTTCAAGGATACCCAATGAGAGTAAGAATAAAAACAGACGAAAAAATGCTTTTGTTACTTTGGGGCGCGAACCTCTGACTATGCAACGCAACCATATCATGCCACAATGCCTTAAACCACTCGGCCATCTGAACGCATGATAGCTGCAGCATTGTCTGATCTCATTAATTACCAATGTGAGTAAAAAAATTGGGGCGCGAACCTCCGACTATGCAATGTAACCACATCATGCCACAATGCCTTAAACCGCTTGGCCATCTGAACACATGATAGTTGCAGCATTGTTTGGTCTCATAAACCGCCGCCCAATATAGTGAGTGAATTTTTTTTTAAAAAAAAGGGGTCACACCGCTTGCTTTAGTTGGGCCCTCCCCATCCTTTTCCACAGCTTCAATTGAGTGCAGAACATGCATTTTACCGAGATTCGATCCTACGAATCCTTGGTCTTGATAGGTTAGCTACTCCTATCGTGCCTTAGACCGCATGGCCATAAATCCCGATGTCGAAGTCAAGTTGCAGATGGAAGCACATTACTTCCTGTACCCATCCGCTCAGACTTGTAGGAAAACACTTTCCTAAAAGGATACCACCCACCGCAAAAAAGTGACATCCATTCCGAAAGTGTCTGGTGTTTCGCAAAAAAAAATTGTTCGCAAGGAAGCTAATATGATTTGTCATGAATGTGATGTGCCATTGTGTTTATCTATGTCTTGAGGTATACCATTCAAGAAGGAAATTTTAAATGTAGGATTTATTAAAATTTATTATAAAAGAGAAAAGTTATAATAATTAAGGTTAAATAAGCATTCAATCCATGTAAATCCATATGCTTTCTCCTGCATTTTAACATGAACGTCATATGACGTCCATATCCCCGAAAGGGTTAATAACGTCACTCCGTAATCCCGCAATTCCGCCATTATTAACGATACAATCATCTAAAAGACAGAACCTTTCATATATGAAGCTATATTATAACAGAGCCACGTGCTTATAGGTTAGGGTGTCTCTCTCTATTAGTGTTTTGTATGTTTCTGTATGTATATATTGCATGTACATGTATTCGAGTGTGCTCGAAGGTCTTCGCTCATGTCGGATGTTTGGAAGTGTATAGATATGTATGTCTCTGGGTCTGTTTGTGAGTACTTTTGTGTGTGTGTGTGTGTGTGTGTGGATGAGTTGGTATGCCTGTGTATGTTCGGATGTGTGCGTAGATCTTCGTACATGTCCTTGTGTTTAGGGGAGGTGTTCGGCTAAGTGTATGTATGGATTTCTGCATGTGTGTACATCAAGAAAGAGAGAAAGAACGAAGATAAAACTTTAGCCCGGATCTCGTATACCTGAGAATCCATCCACCGATTAATCCACAGAATGCTGTAGGATTATTGTGATTTCCCACGCGTGTCTAAGTATCGCATTTCTTTAGCGGTTAAACATTTCTTTAGCGGTTAAACATTTATGTTTTACCATTCCGAGATACAAATCATAGGGACACCTGCCTAGTTATTCGGAACATTCCAATTACCGATGTAAAATTTAATGCACTTGTCGAGCAAGTCTAAGTGCCCTAGCTCAGGAGTGTTTAAACATCTAAGTTTGACCATGCCTGGAGTTGAACTGGAGACCGTCGAAATACCTCCCCGTAAGTAAATAATAATACCAGCATAGGCGGTGAACTGGTATTTCTTCTTCACTGGCATCTTGTCTGGAAAATAATAATTTTAGGCATGTAAACTTGATGAATGAAGAAAAGGATAATTTTCCTATATTCTACACTTAGTTTTCTAGCACAGAGGTGCCGAAAAGGTGACTCGCGAGTTATTTTGACTCGCAGGCGCCGTTCCCCCTCTGCAACCGTCCGTTTGTTTTTCACGTGTTGCTGAGTGATGCAGTGCGTGTTGCATGTTTGTTGACTCGCGGAAGAAGTCGTTTTCGCCACCCTTGTTCTAGCATATTACCGGTTTTCAACTTTTTCAGTTTTTGACGTTATAGGTTAAGTTTTAAGCATGTTAGGCTTTCTGTATGGCTTAAGGGTATTTTATATATATTATGCAAGATATTTTCTAGCAACAAAAATAAAGAGTTTAGTTAATTTTTGTTAATTAGCATGTTAAAGAAGTATTTTTAATCATTAATTGCTTTAATAATTATTAATTTAGCAAATAGAAGACATGACTTAAGATTGCTGTGAGTTAAAAAAATTGCATTTGAGGGAAATCCATATACCACATTTTTCTACTATTTGTTGTTTATACCCCATTTTATACTACTTTTGAATTTTCTTATTTTCGTATTTCGTCTTTTTTATATTTGTATGGAAATGTAACATGATTTAACAGCATATATTCATTTTAACGTTCTGAAAGCTGAATATTTGCTTCAAGCTTTAGTTCAGTATGAAATCCAACGCTGGATCATCTTTACGTAATATATTTTTATGTACTCTTGTTGAAATACTGCAGGAAATGATCAATCCACAATTGCCTTTGAATCTACAATAGAAGGAAGGTTTCATTTAGATATTTCTTGCTATAAAAGCAAACACGTGTTCCGGAAATGACTTAAGTTATTCTCTAAAAGATGCTACAGAATATAATTTGTGTCCTCTGTCGGAAGTCATGAATGTGTTGTAGCCTTTTAAGTACTCAGTGAGCTCTACGAAAAACAAGATTCATTACGCTTTAATAGGGAATTATAACTATTTTTACATTTTATTTCATATTACATTGTAAATACGAATGGAGGGAGAGTGAAGCTGATTGACTTGCGAGTATGTATGCAATATGAGCTTGGGAGAACAGTCTAATTAGTTATCTCTGTAAAGAAACATTTTTCATTATAATTTAATCCGTGTTTGACTCTGATAAAATTTCCATAGGATTCTTTAAGATTGCAGCTGTATGTAATATATTTTCGTGTAGTCTTGCTGAAGTAAAAGAGAAAGTCCTCAATTACCTCTTTATTGCATGAATCGTGCATCTCGCGGGAAAAAGATAAAAATCATCCTTCCCGCTGTTATAACTAGGTATTTAAACTTGATTCATTTTTTATTTCGTTGTACATACGGATGGTAGTGCTGGCAGTTATTTATTTTAGTAAATCTTTATGTAGGCAGACATCGCTATAGCATTGGCTTCATGCACCATCTATGAGTTGAAGACTGAAATACGAGGAAGTCGCTATCCTTCTGACTGAGGGAATCCAACCACCCTAACACAGATGGGAGAGTTTTATTATAGCCTTAATCACCCCTATTATTGGGTCACTGCCTGTCCCAAAAATCGGTATACCTAATTTGTTCGTTATGTCGGAGCGTTTTAGGATTGTTTGGGTGTTTTTGTATGTGTATGCTGTGTGTGTTTGTGTGCGCGCATGCATGAGAGAGGCGATATATTTCGCCAAGATATTAATACATCCATATTTTCGAAAGCCATGTACTCTTCACACTATGCCTAGTAGAGTGAATTTTCTTTCGGAATACATTATACACCGCTTGCATTTAAATTCTCCCTTGCCTAGCTCCTTATACATGTTAAAAAATTGCATTCTCATCTCTATTGCTTAAAAGTGTTTCTGAATCTGTGAACGATTGTTTGACGATATTGACGAAGGATATCACAATACATTGGCTTGCTATGCGGATTCAGAGGGAGGGATAGCCCTTAATGTTTACTGGTTGCAGTAACCCCTTGTCATGATGGGATGTCCCCAGCATAGGGGTGAAAGCATTGTCTCTTGTGCGTCTGGAAGGGGACTTTAACTCCAAGCTAAAAATGCATAGTTAACGCGCATTATTCTCACTGTGCGTATATGTATGCGAAGGGAAGTTTTTAAGCTTTCTTTTAAAAACCATTTTCACTCGTTAGGCGTGTTCGCAACAGATCATACCTTGTATGATGTACTTTAGCACAAGTATGAGTTGCGTGATTAGAATTAACGCTGGGTAGTTTGTAACACTGACTCTCACGGACGGTGAATCACGCTTCATCCTTAAAGTAATTACCTCCCCCCACCCGAGACCAGTATTTGGTTGAGAGCCGGGCCTAGAAGGAAGGTGTCATTTAAGTGTTTCTTCCTCTAAGGCAATCACGTGGACAGGGATGCCACATAAACTTCCCATTCCACTGAATGTGGCCTAGAAGGAAGGTGTCATTTAGGTCGTCTTTGCTCTGAAGCCACTACGTGGACGAGAATGCCACTTAAACTTCCCATACCACTGAATGTGGCCTAGAAGGAAAGTGCCATTTAGGTCGTCTTTGCGCTAGCCCGGGAACCTTTAATGTGGCTAAGAAGAAAGGCGTCATTTAGGTCGTCTTTGCTCTAAAGTCCGGGAATACCACTTAAATACCCAATAAACTCAATTAAATATCATGTGAGCACACGGTTCTGGGCGGATGAGTCATACCGGATGCTAGTACTACCCCCACCCCTCAAAGTACTACCTACCTCCCCCAAAAGTATTTGGCGCTGAAGGAAGGTTTTCTCCCTACTCCCTCTGCTTCGGAGTACGCGTACAACGTTCTATTGGTGATAATTATGAAACTATTATTATTTATTACTAGCAATAAACGTTAAAAACAAGATATACATTATGCGAATCTTGTTTCTCAAGAAAAGTACTGAATCTTAAACATGTGTAGCACCAGCATAAAGAGTGCAATATTTGATTTTTAAACAACGTATTATGCAAAGAAAATGTTAATTTATTTTTCTTGAATGGATCAGTAAGGGGGCAGAGAGAGAGAGAGAGAGAGAGAGAGAGAGAGAGAGAGAGAATCTTGGAAATCACATGCTTGTATAGAACTGATTTTGACAATTATTCTTTTATCGCTGAAACAGAAATAGGCTATAAAGTAGTTCCAAGAATTTTAAACCTGGAGGGACGGTCACATTTATGTCACCCAATTTTATTCCTGCCACTGAATATATCAATAAATACTTTTGATACTTTATTGCAAACATAGCAGCGTTTTAATGACTTGAACTCAAAGGAGTAAATGCAGAGACTTAAATCCTTCTAAAATTCTGTTATTGAAGGGAGAAGAGTGTTCATATTACCAAATTTCCTTAAGCTCATTTAACGTTATTATCAAGGAGTATTTTGGGTATGATTTTGACAAAACTTGTTACTTTGGGTTTTAAAATCTGATAAAACAAGTTACCCTAGAACTTTCAAAAAGTTTAATTATTTATCGTATGGTTTAGTTTGAGATTATGAAATTGTGTTTTAATAATTTTAGGAAGTTATTCTGTAATTTGATACAAGTTTTATAATAATTTATTTTTATTTATAATTTTGATTTTCATTCCTATTGGAACCTTTAATTCAGAAATCAGCATCCTTTGGTGTATATAGACAAAACATACACAGACCAACACGAAAATTTTAGGTCTCCTTACAACACAAAGCTACCCTTACCATACTTTCAACCCCTTGTGAAGAAATATGCACTGCTCAACGCTTCTGGTCAAAACATTGTACCATCATACTAATGGATATGGGAAACTTCCAAAAACTACCGAATTCTTATTTTCTATCAGAGCACCTTAAAATTTTTAAAACTAGCCTTAAACTTTATTTTTAACTCACTATAAACAAAACTGTAATACTTCGCGAAAATTAGGGCACTTACAACTTAAAAATATTCCCCCTATTCATATTTTGACCCCTTAGAAACAAATTTGCACCATTTGACCACAATGGATAAAACCTTGGACACTTATGCATCAGGTATAAGTAAATCATTGTAGGCTACTCACAACTTTCAAAAACCACCACATCCTTATTCTCAACCCCTTATTTAAAAAAAAGAAGTGTTTGTTAATGGCATTGTCAATTCCCATATCAGCACCACCAGTGTGCCGGAATTTTGTCCCGCAGCAGTTCTTTTACATGCTAGTAAATCTACTGATATGGAGCTGTTGCTCTTATGCACACTTAAAAACCATTAATCTGGGCCAGGTTTGAACCGGCGAACTTGGGATCAGAATGTCAGCACCTAAACAACTGAGCCACCCAGACCGACCCTTTACTTGCAGAATGAATCCATGTAGTAAGACAGCAGTCTTTAATATATTACCCACTCACAGATAAAATTTTAGTGATAGAACCACCTTCATATATTGTGTTGGCCTAATTTCTATTCCAAACTATTATAAATATGAGATGGTTACTACGGGTATTGTTAATTTTCATGAACTACTTATTCAATAAAGTTTTTAAAAATGAATGGATAATCTAACAAACTACAGCTCAGTAATTACACGCACTATTTAAGAAGGTTAAACTAAATATGGAGTCAGAGCATTTAAAATCATGAATGAATGTGCTTGTATAGAATATTTTCTGCAGTTAATCTGTGTATAGTAAAACCCTGCTTAACCAAAATGATGACAGAGGAGAGAGAGAGAGAGAGAGAGAGAGAGAGAGAGAGAGGAAAAAAAAACAAGATTCTCAAATTTGTGTTGGCAACATTTCTGCAAGAATTTGTAATCTTCAGCCCCAACCCTAAATTCCAACACAGAAACCTGGTATTGTACAAACTTAATCCTCACCCCCATCCCACATTCCAAGAACTATTTTACTGTTATAACAAGTATTTACTGCTTACATGTATATTCAGTGCAAAGGTCCATTGTTATTTTACTGCTGGTGTTTGTCAGTGTGGTTTAATTGTGTTTTAACATGTCAACGAAAAGAAGCAGTGTTGTAATAAGCATTGAACCGAAGACATTAGACAGGTTGAAAAAGAAAGATGGTGACAAAATGCTGCAGGAAATTATGGTATCAGTGTTTCTACAGTATCGGACTGGATAAAAGCAAAACAAAAAGTTTAGTAGCATTTGTCAAAGATGCCAAAACATAAAACCATGAAAAAATCGAAATACATGAAAGCAAACAAAGCCTTATTTCTCCGATTTACTCAACAATGTGCCAAAGGAATAACACTATCCACCCAATACTCCAAGGGAAAGCTAAATTATTAGCAGATATTTAGGGGAAGGTGGAAAAGATTTTGTGGATTCAAGCATTAAGGCTGGTTCACAACCACCCGGTAATGGTAACCAGAACGGGAATGCATATAGATCACAAAGTGAAAGTCGATTTTACGCATTGGGATTTCATTTGTTTTTAACTGACCAATGACATTTTATCACCTACTTACAATTTAGCCAGGCCAACGTCAAAATTCGATAGAGTAAACATTATCTAAATGCATATTCATTACATTTCCGATCCCTCTACTTATGCCAAACTTTCTTTCCTTTATTTAATAGCATACATTAAAATTTTTTATTCTTTTTTCATTTCCACCGGTTTTAGCTGTTCTTTGTAACTTTTGCCATTGTTTTTTAGGTAATAGCCAGTTTTGAGTTGCATATAAACAAACTACAAATGATCCCTTTCCTTTACCAGAGGAACCAACGCTGATAGATTTACGGGTGTCGGGATGAGGTTAGGAAGCAGCAGGAAGCACATGTAACTACTAGTTCCTTCCAGTTTCATGTTTCCAGCTTACGACTATAGAGAGCACTAGTGGCTGTTTCATGTCACGGCCACTTAGAATAACCTCTAGAATGAAGAGTCTAATATGCACAATAGGGATCTAATATGCCATGCCCGGGAACGAGAACGAGAAAGTTAAAAGTTGGGCAACTCTTCTTTCCCATTCCCGGGGCCCGGGAAGCTTCCCGTCGGTTGTGAACATTCCCATTTGAATACGTGTATTTCAACTTTCTCGTTCTCGTTCTGGTTACCGTTCTCGTTGGTTGTGAACCAGTCTTTAGAGGTAAGAAATTTGTAGAGATAAGATTTGTACTCACATCTTAATGGGAAATATTGAATTATGGCACTATCAATAACAAAAACCTTTTTGTTTCTAGGTTGTCTAGCATTTTGCGGAACAAAGCAGTGACTCAACACCAACAGATATAATGCTTATCAAATGATGCCTTGATATAGCTGCTCACAAGCAATGCAAGAAGAAACTTCAGAAAAAAAATTACTGATTTTGTGAAATACTCTTTATAAATACTATAATCCATATTTTAATCTATACTAATGTGAGAGAGAGAGAGAGAGAGAGAGAGATGGAGAGAGTGTGTGCAGGGGGGTAATCTCCAAATTCACTCACCCGGTTTTAATAATTCTTTCGCATTGAAAAGCCACATTTTCCCAGATGGTCATAGGCTATATAATTTACCAAAAATTTCAAAACTAGGGGGTAGGAGTTTCATTTCACGTCACCAAATTTCAATCCCATTTTGCAGAATATGAATATCAGAGAGGTTACTTTCAGCACCTTATTCCAAATATGGCAGATTTTTAATTACTTTGAGCCCAAGGGGTAAATAGGGGGCTTAAAATATTTTAGAATTGGGGTATTGTTGGGGGGGGTTGGTTGTATATCGTACATATCACCACATTTCCCTCCTATTTCAGTGAAGTTCTATCAAGTAATAGCTTTGATTTTGATAAAACTGGGTAAACTTAAGGTTCTAGAAACTGGTAAAAACGATAAGCTACCCTTACATTCAATCCCTAACATACAAAGCAACATTCTTTGGCTTATCTAGATAAAATTGTATGCTTATAATATAGGACTCAATGAAAATTATAAGCTACTTTACAATTCTAAAACAGCCATTGGTACCATATTTTCAACCCCTTACCTAAAGATCTGCACTGGTGAAAATATTGTCAAAATGGTCAAAATATTGCACAATTATACAACAGGAGTTGAATAATGGCATAGGTTATGTTATAACTTTGAAAATTATATAATCCTTATTTTGAATTATATAGTACTCAAAAGATTTAAAACCTATCCTTACTTTATTTTTAACCCCACATAGATCAAATTATTCTGCTTGGTCAACCAGGCTACTAGTTTATACACTTGGACAACACGACTTGGTGAAAATTATAAGATTCCATACAACTTCAGAAAGCTACACATACTCATATTTTTTAACCCGTTATGTAAAAATTGTCACTATTTGACCAATCTGGACAAAACTTGGGTATTTGCTCTTTAGGTGCACCCATGGACAAAAAAGAGTCGTCCCTAGATTCCATGTGATGATCAGAGGCCTTTGCATACCTTCGTAACAGCTGTATTCACAACGCAGGAACTATAGAATGGTCTGTGCCAGGGAGTGCAATAGTCACCTTATAATGGTGTTTCTCGTTGGTGACGCTTATAAGCTACTGAAAACAGAGCAGGGAATGTTTTGTTGGCCGAGAGGTTAAGAGGGCACTGCTTACATTCAAACTCCTCAGTTCAAATCTCACATTACTTATTGTTATTTTTAAGTTGTTAATTTTATGACTGGATGTGTAGAACATAATATTGGATTAATATAACTTTAGCATTTTAAGTTTTAGGCATATCCATGGACACAAAAACATAATTCTACTAAAACTCTCATTTTAAATAACTAAAGAAATAAGTGAAAATAAACTATTACCTTCTAAAACTAAAACACAAAAAATAAAACTTAATATAGGGTGCATGAACCCTGAGCACATATAACTGTCCTCAATTTTCAGGTTATAGATGAAATTAAGTCTCTGTAGTAACGTGGACAAGAAGCTACAACATCCCAGGCTTCTTGAATTTGGGTCCAGAAGCCATCTTTTGTCCTTCACGCATCTGCAGGGAAATTTTGAGCATAGCTCCCTTTTCATCTCAGCCAACACATTTTCAAAAGGGTTCAAATCTACATCTGTTTCACTCCAAAGCAGAGGTAAACAAACCTTAATGTAGCACTCTGCCTAGCACATGCAGCACCACGTGGAGGATGAATGTAACTAAGTACCTGCAAGATGAAATAATTGCTACATTCCGCAGCTTGGGGATCGTTAGCTTTAAAACATTTTCTATGTCTTATTCCTAGATTTCATCTTAATCCCAAAATTCTAACACATACCTAATACTAAGAGTACACAAATAAAAATGTTACCTGAACAGTTTGGCAGCTCTACCTATCTTCTGTTCTACCTGTGATTTACGATGCTGGATTAAATTACTCTTAACTTCAGGTTTTAATTAATAGTCACTTAATGACTATACCGCTTTTGCTTTAAAAGTTTATGAGTAAACGAGTTAAGAAAATAATGAGCATTATAGGCCAGAAAATACAACAGAAAATAAATGCAACTCAAGCAATCCAAGCTACAATTCTGCATCACTAACAACGAAGTGTTATCTAGGGCCACAAGTGCAGAATGAAGGGGCCAGTGTGCCCTACTAAACACCCACTTCGGTGGGCAAGTAGGGTTAGCTCTGCAAACAACCATTTGAAGAAAAACAGGGTAGTGGTCACTGCTTTCGCCACAGCTCGCTACCTCTTTAAGCTGGTCTGTGGTTTCCGATACTTTATCAAGAAAAGAACTGTAATTAGAACCAGGTTTCAATTTAAGGTCCTTGAGCATTGCATGCATGAATTCACACAAATTTGCATGCACTCTGGATTTAAACTTGACTTTTGAAAAGTCAACACAATTTGTTAACAAGAAACATGGCATCTTTCATACAAGACAATATTAACAAAAATTTTACAAACTTCACATTTTTTAGTCAGCTAGCAGCTACTGTTCTTTTATCGCTTTCCAGCATGGATACCAAAGAATTCCTGTTTACATATTGTGAGTTTACTGCTTTTCCCAATGACAGTCAGTGAATGGCAAAAGTTTCAACAAATTTTTTCCTTGGCTCATTAAGTATTTCTTGAGTATCTTTTAATGCTTTGGAATTCTTTGGCAACTGTTCAAAGTATCTATATATTCTGTTTAGAATATCTTGGAACCTCACAAACTCCGAACAGTATTCTGCTGCTTGACGACTGCTGGAGCTAACCGATAGGCCATGTACTGCACAGATATATATGAGGGTAATTGTTTTTAAAAAGAGTTGCCACCCAGATGAAACTCCTGTCATAACAGATGCACCATCAGTAGCACCTGAGGAGCACTTACTCTTATCAATGCCATGCCTATCCAAAGTTCCTACAACACATAAATATATATCTCATGCAGCACATCATGTTAGTGAACACAGTGTTAAGCAATGCATATACATCTTCCCCTTCTGCACTATTTTCACATACATGATTCGTCAGTGATTATTTTACTCAAGGCATCCTCCGTATCATGAATACTACCATAACTTGCATTGCCACTGAAAGTTAATTCGGTCAAAGAAAGACATCCTAAGGATATCACAGTTCTTTAATACAGAAAACTTCCTTGTAGCAATATTTTCATTCGTTATTGTGTAGATGTTTTTCATAGCGGCTACTACACCTTCCTAAGCATTTTTACAGGATGCAGCCGAGGCTTTGACAAAATTTGGTGCCTCTTATGACTCTCGAACCGAATTCTTATGGTCCGCCGAGATTTCATGCCTCCTTAATATATCGGCTTTGACAACATACTATCCTGAACGTAAAAGAAAAATAAAATACGTTTAGTGGTCAAGGATTTATTCATATCCAGCTTAAAACTAGAAGTAAGATGTATTTGTAATATATGGAATCCAAATTATTTAATAGCGCGAAAATAATTTATAACCTTCTTAACAAATTAATTAGGTTGACATTTATAATCGGACACATTTGAACACAGGAGCTTATTTTTTCAGGGGAACCTAATTTGAGTTAGATATAAAGAATGATTTTATAATTATCATTTGTGTTGCTGTCTATATTGAAACACTGTTTTAACTGCTAAGTTCTCACATTTGTTGTGAATGCTAATATTACAGCTTACCTGATGACACCAAACAGTTCTTCTTTTTCATGTTCTCGCACAAACTACACACAAATAATGGAATTTCTCCATAATACTGCACTTTGTACCACTTATACAACACTTTCCACTAATTGTTTACCTGGTACGTCTATTTTTAGTTTCACAGGGACTAGGACTTCGTTCCCTTTTCCTCCTCAAAACAAATATATCCATCACTTCTTAAAATGCACACGCATACACATTGTACATTTGACAAGAATAAGGGAACCATGTAGACCATATAAGAAATGAGCTCCACTAGTTGATTAAGGGAAGGAAAGCGGCATATTGTTTATTTCTGTGACACATGGTTACTGCTTTTTGAAAGGTTGTGCCTCTTACAAAGAAGTGGCATATCGCTTGTTTCTGTGACAGATTGCTGTTGCATTTTTGCAAATGCTGTTTTAAAGTTTGTCACATTCTTTGACCTCAAGTAGCAAAAAGCAACTGTAGCTTAAACCCTGAGCATACCCCTTGTCTTTTGTGGATGTAAGTAGTGTGCAAAAACTGTTATCTGTTAATAAACCAATGTCATATCTGAGAAACAATCATATACATTTACAGTTAAACATAAGCAAGAAAATCATAAATAGGTGGATAGCAAACAATTAGGTAATTGTACTGAATGAGTCTGTTAACTATCGTGATATTCCTACCATACTAAAAGATGTGGTGCAACCATAAGAATTCACATAAACTGATAAATGTCCATATTTTCAGTATGCTACATACTCCATATTTTTCACAACCTGGCTAACAAACAGTTGATGGATAGTTTCCTAAAGAAGTGCCAAAAATGTATGGACGACGATGGCCAGTTTCAGCATTTCCTTTCATAAAGTTGGTAAGTAAAGCCTTTAAAAGTAGTTTTAAAAATGCTGTATGATTTCATCCGCGCCTATGATAGCGGCAGACGGCAACGAGCACCGAGGACGCAGACAGGAAAAAACAACATGCAGACGGTTCATAGTTTTTTTTTGGCTCACTCTGTATAAGCCAAAACAGAACTTTCCAGATTCTTTAGGAACAAATTAATTTTCATCCTGTTATTTAATTATATTAAGTGTGAAAAGAACCTGCTGAAATTATTAATGACTGATTGAATTGCTTAATATAATTTTTTGAAAATCTGAAGTAAAAGAGGTACAATTAAAGTAGGTAACAATTTACGCTGTATTCTTTAAATGATGTATGAATATATCCTCCTTTATTACAATTTTGCTTAAATCAGGTATGAGATTCGTGACACTGCGTGCCACTGCCTGTCAAGCGGCCTCCACCCCTCCCATTACCGTTTGCTGTTTGCAACACACAGCAGTCTTTTAAAACCTAGTAGTGGAACACTGCTGTACACAATTACAAGATGCATTCCACAGGAGTTGTTGGAACATTTGGGGATTCAGCTTACCCCACCCCTTTTAGGCATTTTACATTTATAGGAAAATTGCGTTATGAACACAACAAACATAGCCATCTTCCCGCTAAAACACACGTGAAATGAGAACTGCCAACCTAAATAAGAAATGAAATCCGCAAAATAAGCGAAGGCTAACCCTTTTGCCAACGTGAATCATTCATGTTTTAGACGTGCAGATCCCTCGGCTACTCCCTGTCATCGCTTCGCAGTTGCGGCCAAACACTCCTCTCCTTCTAAAAAACATCCCTCGGCTATGCTTTGAGGCTGAGGGCCCTCAATCCCTTGGCTATGCCTTCAGGCTGAGCATCTTACCAGCTTTGGCTGCATTAGCTATTCATATGTTGCCAGCATTGCGTTAGAGCTAGAGGATGACAGAGTGAAATCTGTAGGACAAGACATCACTTCCATCGCTGTTGAAGACCAACTAAGAGCAGAAAGTCCCTGATTTTTACTGTATTGTTTAAATAATTGGTTGGGAACATCTTCCTAAATTGATTTCATTGTATCTATTATTATTTTGCCAAAAATAAAAATTACAGAATAGCTTCTTACATTATTTCCACACAGATTTGTTTCAAAACACAATTTGATCCTCTGGTCGGTGGAAATTAAAGAAGTCTATAGTTTGTCAAAATTCAATTAGCAACAGTGCCTTTAAATAGTGAGCTTTTCCCCCCACTTACCCTTTTTTTCTATATTCAAAACTCTTAATAAATACCTGTACTTAAATTATAAATTAGTATGAAACTATACTAAATATTATTTTTTGGCTTTTCCTGTGTAGTTTATATTTGTGGGCTTATCACATTTTGAAAAGTTACTCCTCTGTATGCTCTGAAGCAATGTAAAAATGTCATTATCTGTGTCAAATGAACTAACCGAAAAATGGTTTTCAGTATATGAAAATGCTAAAACATAAGAGTGGCAGGGTACTAAATATAACATTAGCCCTGACCTTGGCATTGTTACACAATTTCAGAAAATTGCAGAAATACAAGTAAAATTTAACTCTAGCAGAGCAGGTTATCAGTTGTTCTCAATTTTAACACATGCTAAAGAGTATTTCACTAAGCAAAATTTTAAGAATATTCAGAAGTGGGGGAAATACTGCCATACAAGGGTATCAGTACAAATCACTACTTGTGCTGTCCTCTTGCCAGCATTTGCGATTCAAACAGTGGAAGGTACAGAGTGCTACCAACATGGAAGCAGAGGATTGTTACATATTTTGGGCCCTAAGCTGCTAAGTGTAGCCCAGGGTCAAGGGTTCTAAGCAGCAAAGTGTAGCCCAGGGTCAAGGGTTCTAAGCAGCAAAGTGTAGGCGAGGGATTTTCTTTTTAAATAGAGGAGTGAAGCAGTTCTCTGGAGCAATGACACGACATAGCTGTAGACATTTTCATATGTTGGCAGCCTTTTGCCTCCTTCAGTTGGCAACCTCTCATCTCAATGTCACCAGTTTCTCCTATATAACTACAGCACCTACATAGGTTGGGTGGGTAATATGACTTCATTTGGGCAAACACGTACTGCTTAAATCCTTCCAAACTTTTTGGATTACTTTCAACTTTTAGTAAAGCCCTAATAATCCATTACAGCAGTATTTTTTATCTTATTCACCCACTCCATAAGGGAGTTGAACTGCTTTGATAAATTATTTCACACTCTTCATGGTTACTATGACAACAGTGATGTACTCTAGTGAGACTATTTTTAAAAACTCTGGCATATACAAAATGCAAGTGTGATGAAGAGTAGCTGAGGGTTTCTCTTTAACACGCGAGATACCTTAGCGGACAGAGTTGGCAGAACATAATTAACTTAGTGTATTTTGTATGTTTGGTTTCTTAACGTGTTATAACATAACAAGCGTCATAATTTCAAACTTGATGCCAATTTGATTTATAACTAAGTGTAGCTTTCTTGTGCTGTGAAAGTGAAATAATGTATCTGTTTAAGGACATAGTGCTAATATTACAAGAGACACTGTTTAGTAGGTGGAAAGACAAAGACAAGAAGGACCTTTTAAACTGCGGAAAGCCAGTGGATTTAACAGAACTAAATGTTAGAAGGGAAGTGAGAAAAAAACAGTAAATCATACAACCTTCATTTTAAGGATTCGTGGTTTCAACAATACCCATGGTTATGCAAGTGTGACATTACAAAAACTCTTCTTTGAACATGCCTTTATTTCAGTAATAAACTTGATGTTTGGAATACACAAGGATTTTGCAACTTTCAAAATGTGACACATGTTTTTGGTAAGCATAAAGATTCCGAGAAGCATTTAAAGTGTCAACTGCAATTGAAACTTTTCAAAAAACGTGTTGTACAATCACAGATACTCTAAGGGAAATGCAAGAATGTGCATCCTTCGATTTAACAATCATGTTTCTTTAAATCGACAAATCTTCAGACTAGTCATTAATAGCTATGCTATATTTAAGTGTTCAAAAACTTCTATTTAGAGGCCATGATGAGAGTTTCATCATAAACCATAAGAATTTTAATTTTTAGTTTGGTGTTGACTATACCTTCAAGTGCATTTGAGAAATGCTGTTTCTCTTGTATGAAAAGAGTGAAAACATTTTCACACATTACAATGTAACACAGTACCAGCTTTTTTCAATGGCTAGCTTTTCAATACACCAGGATTTATCCAAAGTTTCAAACTCATCTAGAGTCAGCCTTTTTACGAGGATGTTATTGATAAATACGCCAGCCTGAAGGACAGGAGGATATAATTTACAAGAAATATGATGAGTTTAATTTTATTAACTTTTTTTGTAGTATTTAATATTAATTTGTAGAAAAAGAAGTAGTATTAATAATGAACATTAAAATTAAGTATCGGTAACCTGCATTATGTTGGTCTTCAAAGCCAGTGCGATACCGCCAACGTTGGTAGTGTGCGTACCTAATTACTTTTTATTTTAGGTTTATTAGTTTTGTACGTTTCTGATTTACGGGAGAAATATACACAAAAGCTTTGGTTCCTGATTCACGGGAGGTTACTTTTATTAACGTTTTCAATGACGACCAAAGTAATGCAGAAAAGTATAATATATGTTGTGCAATATATCACTTCACCGCTTTTATTTTTTATCACCAGCCGGCATTGACTCTTAAGGTCTTCATTATTTTCAATGTTTCTAATTTCTATTCATTTATACCTAATCAAGTATATATGCACTGCAATTCCATTCACTATCCGTACGCCACTGTTCATAGTATTCATTCGCATTCAATAATGTAGGGTCGGCTCAGTTACATGTGTTTAGTAATTCTTTAGAGAGGCAAGAGATTGAAAAACAAAGAATTTTAAAAGTTTGCAACATTTGTTCGTACGAAATGCCAAAATCCATTACTCTCTTTTTTAACCTCTACAGCACATCAGAAATATGTTTTGTTTACCTTCCATTGACTACGTTAGTATTGCTCCCTGGAACTAATAGATATTCAATGAAAGGCTTCTTTTGAGTGCTAGAACAGGTAAAACCAAATGTCTTGATGAAAAACACCCTTTTCTTCGTTAACCTCAACCTGCAAGAGATTACCATTCTCATAGTTATCCCCATTTACATCTCATCGCATAACATCTTGTAAGCGCATAAGTTAGAAACAATATAAAATATGTCATCTCCATATACATTTCCTTCCTCGGCCATTTTACGCGCATGATTAATAGCTTTACACTAATGCAAAACAGAAACCACGTTAAGGCAATGTATTAATTCTGCAGCAGGTACCTTAATTATCAGCTCAATCTCCGGAACTTCGTTTCCATTGGTTCCATTCTGCATCGATTGGTCAGCCATCCTGAGCACAATTGCACACAAACGCTTAATACGATAAACCAAGAACAAATAACACCTTCCCTTTAATAGGAACTTCTTAGAACTGACTGAAACACTTAACTTGTTCCTTGACACTTCCTTGCGTACTATCAGACTGCGCATTACCTTGATCACTAAAAGATATTACACTCCTGCATCATTTTGCAAAGCAACTAGCTATCGAAGGCATTCCGTTTCAAGCAGTTGCCTTGCTCAAATACCTTATCAGGGCTATTCTGAAACGTTTTGTTAGGGCTAACAAATTGTTAAAGCCGCTAACCATTGTTCGGCATTCTGTAACTTCGTAACAAAACAAAATTTTGTTAAAAATAAAGATTTTGTTGTTGAACACAACAAACACCGAAAACCTCTTGTTAAAGTATTTATTACACAACAATTATCATAGTCGTCGTTTTAATGCTGCTGTAAGAGGAAATACATATTAGAAATTTGACATTTTAATTATCAATGTTCATTTATTCGTTGCAGCGTAAAATATACATGTTACAGTAATCCAGAGTACGGTACTTGGGTAAGTAATGTTCCGATTGATAACATTAGTATATAATGCTCCCAACATAACATTTAAGAGACGAATTTTAACAGCAAAATAAACGTTGTGTAATCTTATATCGTAATACACACCAACAGTTACTGATTTAAGAATGTTAGGTTCAAATAGTGATTAATCTTGTGTTAATTTGCAGTGGTGGCTCGCATCTCAGAAAAGAAGTGAAGTGCTAATCGTGTTTTCTAAGTAGAACTATTAATAGAGAAAAAAATTATATTTTTCAACCTTACCGTATTCTTTGTATTTTGAGTCAATCCTGCTGTCTTTCAGGGAGGCAAATCTGTCAATTATATCACCCAAGAAGGTGGGCTGTTCTTGTAGCTCGGAAAGAAGATCTCTATGTATAGGAATATTCGCCAAGGATGACAAACATTGTTGGGAAATGATATTCCGCAAGTAAGTCTTAATTCTGTTGAGACACGACAAGCTTTTTTCATCAGTCACACTGGTTGATGGCAAAGACACTACTGATGAAAACAATGTATTGATGCACATTATTTTTCTGCATAATTTCCAAAACTTTCGACACATTAACGTCAATGTAATCTTTATCACCATAAAGAAATTAAAGTTCGTTTTGCAGACGTTTGTACGTATAGTACTCGATAAAATTCCTCGAAACACTTGTTGAAAACTCCCTGCAATGCTCCTTGAAGTTTGGTAGTATCCACTAAACTTAGAAATGCCAGTTTCTTTAAATCTTGAAACCTAGTAGTAAATTGCAACAGAATATTAATAATCATCTAACAAAACAATGACTTGTATTTTAAAAAGATTTCTTCATCAGTCAATATAAAAACGTTTCTCATTGTTGAGATTACCCCTCGCTTTCGCCTCAGAAAATATTTTGGCACAGCAGTCTTCGTTTCTTTTGCTGTCAATCAACTCAAAGTTGCTTGCATTTTACTTATACGGTAATTTATATCCGACCCTTTCTTGTAAAACATCGTACAAAACATACTTACACTGAAAATGCCATAAAACAGAGCCAAGAAACAAACTTCAAAATCATTTAGATCATTCAAGACCCTCCACTCTGACGGATGGATGTACTGTCAGATCCAGAATGTATTATTATTTCCTACAAAGCCTCTTTCAAACTAGACGAGTTTTCTACTTTAGAGGTTGAGATACACCTTGAGATACACCTTGCTTCCACAGCAGTTCGATTTGGCCTTCCTACTATCGAATTCAGTACTTGGTTACGCTTACCTGACTGCTGAAACAAAGAAGAAATCCCGCTTATTTTTGCCCCCTCCCCCCAAAAAACAACTTGAAATGCTGTTGCAACCATGCTGTAGATTGTAGAACTAACTTTAAACAATGTGCTAAGCAATGAATGAAAATGACTTGAGGAACTCCATCTTTTACCTTCTTCTGTAGACCATTTAAATGCCCTGACATCAGACTTGCGCAATAATAACGTTGTCCTATCAGTTTATTATGGTAATTGAAGGGATCTAAGATGCAATCCATTAGTTCAACCAGGGTTTTTGTCATACGATCAAAACTTACATAATAAAACCCAAAGAAACGCTGCACTATTTTACCACTTCACGTCACAAATCTCAGGATTACAGAACATTGACAGTTTTGAGCCACGTCTGTTATATACTCAACTTGCAAAGAGAAAAACGCAGTTTCATTGACCTCTTCATTTATATTTACATATATGTGGCATGAAATGCACTAGATTAGTTCGTTTTGAATCCTCTTAGACTCGCCACTGAATAAACATTTAATTTTACTATATTGTTTTTTTTTAATTTCACCAGAACTTACAGCTAGCAAATTTTTTAACCGTTCTTTAAAATTACCCCGATTATGAGACGAAGCCTTCTGATTATGACCTCGAAATGGTAATTCCTGTCTTGCTAAACACAAAATGGCTTAAACTACAACTTTTATGAGGCTTCTGTTCTCATTAAATATTTTAATGCAAAGTCTGGCTGATTCATGTAATGCATGCTTAATAGAGTTTAGGTTTCTTTCTACTTGTTTCAACTGTAATGCACACTTGAATTCGAATGTTTGTGAAAAGCATGAGTTGAGTTTGAGAAGTCACTAATTTCCGCACTATTCCAAACATTCCTTTTCACGCCTAGTAAAAGACACGCCCAACAGAAGAGTTTTTGTAGGAAAATGCGACCACACGATCACGTATACTCTCGATACCACTTACTTTTAAAATGCAGCTGATAAGACTCCCGACTTTTTCTCGTTTCTAACACTCAAGGAATAAATGTGGAGTGGGGCGATCAAACACCAACAAGTCTTTCTGTCTTCTTCGCACCAACGGAAGACGGAGTCTAACAAAATACAAGCCATGTCGTTTTCTGTGTTCATCTGTAATACATCGGTAATAAAGAAACAATTGTCCACACACACCAGTGAACTAATAATAAATGAATAAACAAAGTCATCCCCAGATTCCATGAGACGATCGAGAGAGCTTTGTGTATCTTGGTAACAGCTGTGTTTACAACACACATGTAGGAACTATAGAATGGTCAGTGCCTGCGAAGGCAATGGTCAACTTATAACGGCATTTCTCAGTGGTGACGCTTATAAACTACTGAAAACAGAGAACGGAATAACGTTTCGTTGGCAAGGCACTGCTTGCGCTCATAAGCACCTCGGTTCAAATCTCGCACTAGTCATTGTTATTTTTATGTTGTTAATTTTATGACTGAATACATAGAACATAATATTGCATACATATATCTTAATGTAGCATTTTAGGCTTTAGGCATACCTATGCACACAAAAACACAATTCTATTAAAACACCCATTTTAAATAACTAGAGAAATAAATATAAATAAACTGTTATCTTCTAAAACTAAAACCAATAAAAAATAAACAAAATTAATATCGGGTGTATGAACCCTGAGAACGAATAACTGCCCTCAATTGTGGGTTATAGATGAAAATTAAATCTTTATAGTAACGTGGACGAGAAGCTTCAACATCCTAGGCTTCTTGAATTTATGCCCAGAAGCCATCCCTTGTCCTTCGCGCATCTGCAGAGAAATTCGAGCGCAACTCCCTCTTCACCTCAGCTCACGCGTTTTCATTAGGGTTCAAATCTGGTGAACAGGGAGGCCTGTCTATCACTATGATATACTGCCTCTCTGAGAACCAATTTGAAACCTTTCGACATATGTGGACAGGATGATTATCCTGTACCTATTCAGCAAATCCACCAGGATTCTCATCCTCACAGATGGAATCAAAATATTCTCAAGTGTTACCGTGTATTGCTCGCGCACTGTTTACAGTATCATCAAATCGCTATAACACACCTAGACCGTCCATTGATATCCAAGAAGATACAGATATTCGACCATGATGAAATTGTGAAGCCACGTACTTTGCATCGTAGTAACTATTCTATTATGAACTTTACTAAATGCCGTGTATGAAATGCAGTATATCGAAAATAAATTGTCACTATGTATTGACTAAACATTATTAATAAAAGAAAAACGTGTTCGTTATATGCAAGAAGCGAACCTGCGGTCTAAATCACAGAAATACCCTAGGATTTGCCACGGCCCTACAGAGAAGACACATGGAAGGTAGCAGGTTTAATACTGCTGTACAACAACTTGCTGCAGCGGCTACGCAACTGTATTGCGTTTGGTGTAAACAAGGCGCTGTGCCATGTAGAATTTACAAAAATTTGGCGCTCAAGACATGACTCATTCTTTTTATCCACGGGTGTACGTAGCCTAAGTAATTCGTTTTTCTCACAAGACACAAATACCTCTGACTGTGTAGATGTGCCTGTTTTCAAGGACGTGTGAGCGGTTGAGGGTTAACGCTATTATTTTCTAAGGAGAGAGACGAAATGTGGCTCTTCTTTCACAGAAAGGTCAGTGTTCATAACCATAGCAATTCTTCAAAAGCGCTGTACATAAATACTGAGAGAGGGGGAGAAAAAGAAGCTTTTGGCAGAAGCCTGTTGGCTCCTCGTATAGCTATGTGTGCCAGGGGTTGATGTGAGGAAGAGACAGGAAAGAAAGAGACGGAAAATGTACAGCGCTGTTCCAATGCAAGAAGACGCCAGGGCAGGCAGTTGATGCTTTCTCAACTTCCAATATCGGGGCTTTAAGCACGATATAGTTATACATTTATAAAGTATAAAAGTCTATCATAATTTTCATTTTTTAAAATTCAGGTGAAGCGCTACTTCAGTCACTTCACCTGACGAGCCACTCTCATTGATTTTGAAATTGGTCGCATACTAGGTGCATAGTTCTGAAGTCAGAGTTCCTCAACTTGTGACTGAATTGCTCTCCCAGTGTACTTTTTCTTCTTTGGTTGGCTAGCGTTTAGCAGTATTGACTTTATAATGTCCACAGGGAGATGGGTAAATTGTGTACGATAACGAAACATCGACCATAATAAAAGTTAACCTTATTATTCAGTTATTGCTACATATTCTGGAATGCGCACCACCACTCCGTTAATTATTCCAGGCAAAAAATTCGATCGTCACAATTCGTAATACTATGAATTTACTTTCAGTTAACATGGCGATGATTTGTAAATTTCGCCATGTTCCAATTTCATCCCTATTCTCCATATGTCATGTGATTACTTTGCTCACATTTTAATGATGTGACTGCTTCCTGTTTTTTGTATTCACCAGTTCATATTCCTTACTTTAAACGTACTGGCTAAGATTTGGGCTTTTCGTTGTGCTCCCAACCTTCTCTTTCCAATGGCACTAGTTAAAACTAGTTTAATCTAAGTTGTATCAGTTACGTATTTTAATGACTGTAATCCCCATGCTTGTTGTAGATGGCACGCACGTCCAACTTTGAGAGGAATTGCAAAATTCCGAGGCCATTGTCCACAAACCTTGGGCCTCGCTTTCTTGTTTTTGTGTTTCAATGCCGTCTATCCCAAGGACGGGGGCAGGTGTACGGCACGGTTCCTTTCTTCAACACAAGTTACACTATTATATACAAGATGTTTCCTACTCAAGTTGCAATATTAAATACCACATTTTGTATCTTCATGAGCGCTATTACGGGGTTACAATCACTTCAGTATATTCCATCATTTATTTCACAATAGTATTATATTGTATATGGTTAATTTATTTTAAATAATTACCGGGCCGTGTTGGGCGGTATCACATGTCCTCGCATGAAATTTCTTAACGGACTGTAAGGACATAAGGAATTTATTGTGAAGCTCCATCAAGGCCGCACGTTATCGTGATGTGTTTCTTTTGTATTCACACAGAGTTAATCCGGTGCGACGGTTTTCTACGGGTGGTGGGTTGCGTTCAAGCTTTGCATTTTCTTTACAATAATGACAAATTACAATATAAGCTTAATTCCTACACACCTTACTTGTTACATATTTGATGCATCTATGACCATGTGTCTGGTTTACTAGGCACATCACTCACACATTATTATATTGTCCCTTGTTCAATTACCAATGTTTATTGTGGGCCTATATTATAATATTATATTAAGACTCTACTTGCCTGTGGGTTTGTTTACTTGATCGGTTAGTGACCCTGGGCGATTGTGCAACTTTTTACAGCACTGTCAGTTATTTCGGTATGTACCCTTATAAGCGCGTTCCCTTTCAGGTGCCTCTCAATGCGTCCAGGTACACAAACCTCAGAGGGGCAATGTATCGGACCATTCTGTTAGGCCTTTTTCACTTATTTCTCTGCAACTGGCCCCCTCCACTAAATATTACGTCTAGAAATATTTGCATTCATTCACTTAGCCCATTCAAATGCAACTAGGTGAATAGAGCTTTGGTCTAGATTTAAGAAAAGATAGATAATTAGAAAGATTTCTTATGTATAATTGGCAATTAAAACATCACATTTAAAGAACTCTAAAACAGATTTAAGCAAAACATTGTCAATAGATATACTGATAACTGATTTACCATACAACACTCATTAAAGGAACGTTTACTTACGTTTAAGCACAACATTATTAACAGACACAGTGATGCATATATGTAAATAATTTATGTAAAACATTATAAATAGACATATTGATGTATAAGGTACATTATGTACCATTTTAAACACAACCCATTCAGCAGAGAATTGTTGTAATTCTGGCAACACATTGACATAGACATACTGATGGACGTATAATTTTACAATACAGCACACACAAAAAGAACATTTGCATAGGTTTATGCAAAACACTCTAAACACGAATATTACTGCATATGTGATTTAGCATTTAAATAGGGTATGTACAGCAAATTGGCCTTATGTATTACATTTGCTTCTTAGCGAGGTCATGGAAGAAAGACTTTCGTTAACTGTCCTGCCCTGGCTTTTGTGTTTGTACTTATTTGCAATCTTTTGACAGTTGTGTGTCGTCTCCGACTACGATTTTCTTTTAAGGTTGACGATATAAACAGGAATCAGTTCATTAGTGGAGGTCTGACTGTCTCCTTATATGGCATCATCAGATATATTATATCTGCCTACAACTTTATGTGGCATATTGGCTAATATACTTAGATGGAGTGTCAAATCTCTTGTTACGCGTTCAAAACGGTTATCTTGTGAGTGATAGTAACTCGCATGTTTTAATTTGTAAATAATAATTTGTCAGTTAGAGGGACGTGAACCATTCTTACCTATTAATGCCTGCCAGAATCTGTTCAATACTTTACGTTTTGAAAGGATCAGGCGTAAAATACGTATTTAGCTTCCTGGCATCAATCATTAGCCACATGGAATAGTCTCGCTTTCTAACTATACATAGGAGGCTAACAAAGCGCGTGTTTGATAGCTCTATTATCCCATTAGGCAGCATTTGTTGGATTTTTGCGTTTACTGCCTCCTTTAAATCTTGTGGAATCAAGCGACTTCTGTGACTAAATGGCTCAATGTTGTTCACTTCGAATGAATGTTTAAATACTTTGCATAGTCACATTCTATCAGAAAATACCTCTCTATGTTTCATAAGGGTGCCGAACAGATGCTCCTTCTGCCTGTCATTTAAATGGTTGGTCGTAGCAACCCGGTCCGTTATCTGCGCGGTCATTGACAGGTTATAATCCTCTCTACCTGAATGTGAGTCGGCAATTTACACATTCCGCAGGACTGGATGACCCGACTATCAGCTGTACTTTCGTCTGACATCCTCATTACTTCATAATTGCTCTCGTCTGGTTCAATCAGCTGTGGCAGTACCCTCACTACCTGTGCGCTATTTCAATACTCATATATTAAAAAAAATCACTTTCAAAGCTAAGCACATCCCTTTCTTCTGTTAACTTAATATTCTCCGTGTTTAACAGCTGTGCAAAGGGCACGACCATGGAGGTTTTGGTGCGTAAAGTGTCAATTGTGCGCGTCCATAATCAATGATAGCTCTCATGGCAAATAACACATCGTTACCCAAAATTAATTCGACCGTGAGCTTAGAAATCATGAGACAGACAAATTCAAGCTTATATCCACACATAGCTGCCGTTATCATCACTCGCTGCGTTATCCTTTGTTTCGCTTTCCCAACCGCTACAATACAAAAAAGTGTACAATCTGTAAGTTCACATTCCTTGTTTTCAAATCCTCCAACACAGCCTGGCTGCATGCAGAGATCGATGAACCTGAATCCACGGTAATAAAGAATGTTTAATTTTCTATGATCGCTTCAATACGCGGTGCTTCCGTTATTTCTTGCGCGACAGTCACATCCCTACAGTCAACTGCAAGATTTTGCTGATTGATTTCAGGAGGGCCACTTTCCACTCTTCTCTCGGTTTCAGCCATAAACATTACTTCACCTGCGCCCCCTTGATAACACGAGATTTGACTATTATCTCTTCGGGTCGAATCCGGAGGCGTATCCACAATTCCTCCCGCATCCGGTTTTCCAAAGGCAGTGATGGTTGCCTAGCTACCGGGGAGGGCCTATCATTGTCGATGTTACAGCTGACGGCCTAAGTTGAATGGTGCGGATGCTTGTGCATTGTCGGGCGCCATGTTGGGAGGTCGGCGTCCTCCTCACATCGGACTTCACCTACTATTCGGTCTCTCATCCCTTTCGCCACGGCAATCTTGGCCTCTGAGTCTACTGTGGTACTCGCCTTGGCCTTCGTATTGGCGCTGGTGCCTCCCTCGATTTTTGTTTCTCTCAAATCTCATGTAACGCACCGGAAACTCTTTCGATGGTCCCGTGGGATATGGATCATGATTCGGCCGTACTCCGTAATTTCTCTCTCTATCTTGGTGCGGAGAACCGTTTACTCTCGCTCCGTCGGCGCGTTGGCTATTCCAGGGCCTTATTTCGGGCCTATCCCGCATTTGCATATCGGACCTATCTTTGGGCCTGCTTCCCAATGTTCGCCCCACATATCCCTGCAGCGCTGTCAATAATGATATCGCGTCGCTCAGTGTTCGCGGGCACACCACCAGCAGTTGATGTATGGTGTCGGGAAAATACCACATCATATGTGATATAAACTCCTGTTCACTAAGTAGGGTTCTAGAAGCCTACTGATTTCACCACAGCACAGGAAATAATGAAAAAGGATTTCGCGGCGTTAGGTCGGTACCTTCCCATTGGTAATTCGAATGCGTACCATGTACTGTACAGTTGCTCCTCAGTATTTATCAAAGCATACCACATTAAAGTGGGCGTATTCTGTATATTCTCGAGTTGTTAGGCGGAACCAGCAAAGCGCCGGCCTACCAGACTTCTCTATACTAAAACCATCCGAAATCTATCGGGAATGCCTCTAAGTTCAAGATATACCTCTAGGTCATTAATGAACTGTTTTGCGTTAGCCACACTAATGTCAAATATTGGGATAGGCAATTAGTTAAGAAATTGCATGGACACGTGTGTGATCATTTGCATGCTGGGCCCATTTCTTGGTGTCCGAATATTAAGCGTGTTTACCATTTCATAATTAATACTGACGCGAGGCGAGGCTGGGATCGCTTTGGTACGGTCTCTCGGCCTTTCATCACTATCATTACATAGTATCTGGGGTGACCTCAGTGCGGGGGTGGCAGTGTTTTGCGAACCCAACTGATCCATTTCCATTGCCTGGCGTACTTCAGCCAATTCCCTTGACTTTTCCTGGAGGGTTAGCACCGCCTCTTTTGAGC
Organism: Deroplatys truncata; assembly: GCA_030765065.1. Taxonomy (NCBI): domain Eukaryota; kingdom Metazoa; phylum Arthropoda; class Insecta; order Mantodea; family Mantidae; genus Deroplatys; species Deroplatys truncata. The sequence continues at coordinate 400,115,616 of CM060990.1, read as the reverse complement.
AGCGACGATTTGCGACATCTCGTCCCTTATCTGTGCAATCTCACCCAGTTGGGAGTTTTCCCTATCTTCTATTATTGCTCTGAAATTATCCAGTTTAGCGTTTACTCCTTTTTCGAAGATACACTGTCGGCCTTCTATCATATCGCAAGTTGCCCTCGTTCCATCCTTTACTTCTTCCCTGAGTTCATTATTTGTTTCCGGTCCGACCCGTTTGCCCTTTAACATTTTAAATTTCAGTAGCTAGTTGTAGCCTTATTTATTGCACTGAGGACTGAGCCGCTACTACTTCACTTCTTATATTAGCTACTTCCCCCTGCATGCTTTCCTTCGCAGATCTCATGTTAGCGGCCATGCTCTGTAAGCGTGTTTTAGTTCACGCTAGTCGCTCAGCTCCTGCTGAACTATTTCCCCCTGAACGAGGATTTGACCCGTGATCTGTCTTTGTAACAATTTCCCCCGACCTTTTAGTTTATTTGCTAATTGTTGCTGCAACATTTTCCTTTGTTTTTCTAATATGTTTTCTGACAATTGTTGCTGCAACATTTTCCCTTGATGTGTTATTCTACTTCACAGTGGACTAAATTGTAACATCATCTGTCTTCATGACCTCCAGGTTGGTCGACACTGTTCGTTCATTCATCGCGACTTGGCTTGCGCTTACTGTCTCCTGCAGGCTATTGCTATTTCTACCATCTCCCCGCATACTGTCACTCCTCTGATTTTGCCCTTCGAATTCTAGGCTACATTCATTCTCTACCAGCATGTTTTTTCCGTTTTATCTGTTGCAGTTTTCCTCACTAATTTATTACTCCTCAGTCTCATCCAATACTGACGCTCAGGACGGAATGACCCCTGACTATGGTTACTTCTCCAGCAATATTTAACGCGCTACTGTCCATCATAAACAATGTAATCCGCTACTAATAACTATCTTAATGATACCCATTCAAAATACATTAAATGCGATTATTTCTATGTCGCTTACTTGTTCGTGCTTCGAACAAAAGCTTCCTGAATCACTCCAGGAAGCAAGTACGCCCCTTGTCTTCATGATAATTCTTCGATCGGAAGACCAGCAGACCATCTTCAGTAAGCCCATTCAAAGAACTAGCGTGGGCCACAATGCTCCTTTCCTGTCGACTGATGGCGGCTGTAGTTTGAGGTGTCGTCTGTTCAGCATGTTCTTACGGCTTCTCCAGAAGCTTCTCCAGTCCCTTTCGTCCAGCCATACTATTTTGTGGAGGTCCTTGCCCAAGATTTTGTGCAAAACACACTTCGCGCAACTACAATGTGTGTCTTTTCCAGAAGCACTTTTTGTATCGAAAGCCAATATATTTCAGGATCGCTTGCAGCGACGTCTTGCCTTCAGTGAAAATCTTTGCTTCTTTAAGCGATATAAGGCGCCTTAGTATGGTCGGATACTCCTTTCTATCACAATAGGAGTAAGTGTGCCTACGTATGCGTCTAGCTGGAAAGCATCAGGATTCGTGACCGGACAAGGCTGCTTTCCCCTAGAGTTGACAGAAATGACTGCTGCGTTCCAGGTGGTTCAGGAATTTGTCTTCCTTCGCTTGAAGCTTCACTCTCTAGCTGATATTAGTTCTCGTTATTAGTCAAAGAGGTGCTACAGTTCACTATACGGTTTTATCAGCAGGGATAGAGCGATGCCCACGAACCTTCACGTACTCCTCTCCTGTTCAAAGATTTCCCTGGTTCTTTTTAATAATTTGAATGTCTGTGTATTGAGTGGTACACCTTGACGCAAAGGATTTTCACATCGCGAATACTCGGTCGTTTTATAGACATTGTGGCTTCAAACTTGTATAGATAGTATGAATGAAATAATATAATTAGATATAGATCAATATAAATAAACACTAACAACACTATCAATAATAACCACAAATGGAAATAACAAACAATAATATGTAGCTTGCAAGGAACTACTCGACGCATGTGATTGAGATCACAAATTGAAACAGGTGGATGGAAGTAGCCATATCCGACAACAGAGCCGCTCCCAGATCCGCTTCTGCTTTGTGAGCGACCGCCTGAAATGGTGCCTTGTGATTGGTTCAGGTAGTCTAATGGATAAAACTTTTATCTGTTTGTATGTATATATATATATACATATATAATAAAATATTTTATACATGCATTTTAATCCTTTTAGTTTATTTGTTGTTACTTTGCGAAAAAAATAATCAGTTGTACATATACATGTTCTCTTCATAATTTGTTAGTGCATAATGTACATAATGTGAAGTATAGGTTAGGTTAGTGGGTGGGTGACAGCTTGTTTCCTTTTTCATCCGAGGAAGTTTTAACTAATTACTTTTTGGTAAACTTAAAACAGCATTTCTGAAATAAATTTTAAGCATAAAACTGAAACTAAAATTCTTTGAAATTGGTACTCCTTTAGTGAGCATTATTGTAAGCAAGCTACTAATGCATAGAAACTGGATAATTATTGTACAATTATGGAATAGGCTATGTGGTGTAGCAAAGCTATATAAACGCCACCAACGATTTTTCCTATGTAGCAGGTGCAATTTCCTATACCTACACTTTTTAGATGCAGAGGGAAAGTAATTTCGTTTTAGCAACTTGAGTGTACAAAGAGAATAACATGGATGAAGTAAATACTAAGGTGAGCCCTTCAAGAATCTGAAGGTTATCTATCATTTTCATACGATAAGCAAAACTGAAAAGGAATTATTCAGGCAGTTTACCCTCCGTTTCGAACTCTGGCAAAACGATTACGACACATCCCGCTTTTAGTATGATGTATAAGCGATACATTACTCACTGCTTTGATACGCTAATTGGAAGAGTTAGGCATTCAGAATCCATTCTGCGATACCTTAAATGGGAATACTTTAAACGTTGACTCCGTGTTTCACACATAAATTCAAGGAAATTAGAAAGCACTCACTGTTGATAGCATTCTAAACATGAAAACACTAGTAATGATAGTTAAAAAAAAGGTGTCACGGCTTTGCTGCTTTTGGTGAGTACAATCTTTTAGTTTTAAATACTGGTGATTTGATTAAATTCACTTCCTAAAATCCAGATTACAAATTCGAATTTATATACGTCCTGTTATTTCGCAAACTAACGGCACTCATGTTGTACCCCATGAGCAGTGAAGAATTGCACAGTCGATATGTGTGCGTGTGCGTGTGAGAGAGACTATTGGAGTTGTTACGTTTCCTCATGTATACAAGATGTAACAAAAATATGCGGCACAAATTGCAGGACACATTCCTCACGCGTAGACCAAGAAATTATGTTATATGAACATGGGTCTGGAAACGATTTGTTACCAAGTTACAACTCATTTTCTCCAACTCATTAATCACGGGAAACACACACGAATAGAACGTACCAGCATGCCACATGCAACTTTCGCTCACATGAGATGTTCAGTATGCCCTCCTTGAGCATTGATATATGCATCAACCCGCCGTCATAATGAATCCCGGATGCGCTGATGTATCCCTGGAGTGCTGCGTATGGTTTCGCAGCCTTCCATAATACGGGCACGGAGACTTTGAACATCTGTTACTGGGGTTCGGTACAGAAGCGCTTTAAAATGCCCCCACAAATAAAAGTCCAGTCGGTTTAGGTCCGGGGAGCGTGGAGGCCAGGCAATTGGCCCACTTCTACCTATCCATGTGTCACTGAATCTGTTATTTAGAAGCCGACGGACATTAACACTAAAATTGTGAGGTGCTCCATCGTGCATGAGGTGCATGTTTTGTCGCACAGCTAAAGACACATCTGCTCTCAGGACAGGTAGAATATTCTCTACGAAATTATGGTAATATTGTCCGTTCAGCCTCGGTAGAAGAACGTGAGGCCGTACCAAACAGTCACCAACAATGCCGGCCCAAACATTGGCAGAAAATCTTTGTTGATGACTTGCTTCAACAGTTGTGTGAGGATTGACGTCAGCCCATGCATGCTGATTGTGATAATTTACAATCTGATCTCCTTGAAACGACGCCTCATCTGTAAACAGCACCGTTGCACTAAAATTAGGGTTGAGACTGTGTTGCATAAACCATTCGCAGAAGCGTACCCGTGCAGGAAAATCAGCTGTTGATAGTGCTTGCACACGCTGTAAATGGTATGGATACAGTCGGACCTCGTGTAACATTCGCTAGACAGTCATGTGATCAACATTCATTGTTGCAACTATTTATCTTGTACTGATACTAGGGTCGTCAACTGCCTGAAGAATTTCCGCCTCCTGTTGCGGTGTTCTCGTCCTTCTAGGCTTCCCCCGGTCGCGAGTATCAGGCTGAAATTCCCCTGTTCCCTAAGACGGCTATCAATGGCTTCAAACGTTTTCCTGTTGGGGCACCTTCGTTCTGGAAATCTCTCCCGGTACATACATTGAGCGCAAGCGCCAATGCCGTCTGCTAATTCATATATCAGGTGGGCATCTGCCATCTCTGCATTTGTGTACATTGCACGAGCCAAGTCTGTGATCAGCTCTACTAGTACGTAGTAACCCGTGTGCTTCCCAAGGTCGTACTGCGGTTGATGTTACCTGTTACCTGTAAACAAGCAATGACGTAATTCGCATGGCAGCAGGGACATGTAAAACAAAACACTGGCGGTGCACCTACGATAATGACAACGTAACAAGACTAAGCAAGAGTGCATGTTCCCCCTGATTCTAACGTTCTGTTCGTATGTTTCTATGATTAATGAGTTGGAGGAAATGAGTTGTAACATGGAAACAAAGCGTTTCCAGAACCATGTTCATATAACATAATTTCTTCGTCTACGTGTGAGGAATATGTCTTGCAATTTATGCCGTACATTTTTGTTACACTCTGAATTTCAGAAAATTACTTCTCTTCAAAAGAGGGTAATTTTCTTTGCCGTAATAACAGTATTGAAAATTAGGATACTGGTCATAGAGAGCCGGAAATCTTGAATTCGCGAAATTCCAATTCATCATAATAAGGATAACCATCGCTGTTGAAATAAAGCTTCAGATTGGTGATATTGCAGTGATCGAAGGGAGGTACATTTAGCAAGATAATTCAATCTATCAATCTGTGCGCCCACTATGACAAAATGTGGTTTCTCAAGTTTTGGTGTCGTTGCAACGTTCCAAGTGAATGCTTTAGCCTGTGGTACTGCAGATTGAGTGTGGAGGTCCAAGGTTCGAAAGGCAACGTGCTGAGATCAATCTGACTGAACGAGTTTAAGTTTCTGTCTGCCCTCTCAGCATCGAAAAGTCGAAGCACAGGCATCCTCCATCCGATTCGAGTTAGTTTAATAACTGATGGATGGTTGCCCATTATGCATTTATTATAATCCGTAGATCTAAAGAGAACAATTTCAAATTTGTTATTAAGTATGGACTCCTTGTGATGGTCTTCAAAACCTATAAGCATCGTAAGAGGAACGACAGTGTTGAAGACCCCATTTGATGCGTTCGCGATGCCTATAGCATTTTTTTCCGGAATAGCTTCAGCCAGCGTTCTCTAACCAATTGGAGTCCAAAGTGTTGAGAGATGCATATTTACCAATAGTCGTAGACATGTTAAAATTTCTTGTTCTATCTAGCAGTACCATTCATATCTAAGCAAGCTTCATCAAACAGAAACGCCATGGTATTGTTGGTCAGTTTTGCAGATGCGCCTTTGACCGTAGGTTTAGTAAGAGAGACTTATATGTAGAGATGACTTCTGACAGGAAGTGTGTAAAAATACCCGGCCTGACATGATATTCTAATTTCATTTCACTTCAAGAGCGGACATGATGTAAGGTAGGAAGGCATGCCCTTCCTCGTTACTAATCTTATCATAAATGCTGAAACTCGGTCACATCTAAACATCCATTACAGAATGTTGAAGCCTAGCCCGTCGAGAAACTTTCAATTGGATGATGTTAGTAGTTTGCGTGCCGAAGACTGAATAGGTCTTAACCTTGAGTGAAACATTTTATTATAGCAATGTCTTAAAGCCTATTGCCATTCCGTATTATGTGTGGTGGCCCAGTAATAGCTTAGTTTCTGAAGTCCAGCGCATTCCCGTTCTGGTCCACCACGCTATTGTTGAGATTGTAAAAGAGAGTTATGTAAATGTTAGGTACATAAATAGGGCTGGATGGTTTCTGTGAAATGTGGCAGCCTGGAGGAACTGACAGGAAAAATGCATAGAGAATGTTGATGAAGATCCAGTGACAAGGCTACCTCCAACGCGTATTACACTGAGCTTAAAAATGTTCACCAGTAGAGAACTAGTACGCCTGGCCCCACCTTGCGCTTTCCGGTGAAAACCCTTTGCATTAATTCCAGCTCTGGTTAGCCATCTAAGTTCGCCATATGGCATTGGATTTTTAGACATGCAAAAACCATATATCAGACATGCTTTTAAAATAAGTGCCGTTTTAATATTTTGCCGCTGCAGCCCTACAGTCGCGATTTTGAACATGCACCATCACTTTCTCCATTCATTAAGAAGCCAGACACAGCTGTAAGCGATCGTCACTTCGTGTTTTTCTGTTGCTAGAGCGTTTCAAAATGTTTAAAGCAATCATAGGACCGTCGACTGTGAAGTCATATCAGTGATTCGTTTTTTGAACGCGAGAGATATTACGCCAGCAAACATTCATCGCCAATTTTGTGAGGTTTATGAGGAAACAATAATGAGTGATGGATTGGTGAGGAACTGGGTTAGACACAGAGCCAAACAAACTCAAGCTCTGATCGCAGGTTTGATTGGGAACAATTTGACCACCTTTCCTACAGTCCGGATTTTGCACCAAGCGATTTTCATCTCTTTCCTCATCTGAAGAAATTCCTTGGTGAGAAACATTTCAACAACATGATGTTGCGAAACAATAAGTGAAGGCTTGACTTTCGTCACAGGCGGCATCATTCTTTGACGAAGGTGTACAAAAACTGGTTTCACGTTACGACAAGTGCCTGAATAACGGTGTTGACTATGTGGAGAAGTAGGTTAAGGTGTAAGGCAATGAAAGATAATAAAGTATTTGTAAAATAATGTTATGTTATTCTTTAAAAAATTATCTTTAAAACACTCCTCGTAAGTGCAATATAGAAATACTAAATAGTTGTGGGGTAAAGATTCATTATAGTTATGTATGTATTTGTTATTCGCTTTAGAATAGCCCTTCGACACTGTGCAAAGTCCGCCTCTGATTCCCGATTCGAAAAACTCTAATATGGCTTTGTCAGTGATTTCTGATATTTGAGCCTGGTTGTCTTAAGCATTGCATCAAATGTCAGTCCTGGAATTGTGTAATAATGACAGAGATCCAGATTATATAAATTTAGACATAATTATCTGAATTTTTCAAAAATATCTGACTATAACAGCGTGTCAGTCTTAAGATATAGATCACTGTCTTTACCCAAATTTCTGATATTTAATGCTCTCCATACTGTTTGTGTGTGTAAATAGTCTTCTGTTGTTATGTTATCAAAGTGTGATATATCTGGTAATGAGGTATCTTGCAATTTCTCTGTGCATTGCAAATATGTGTAAGGAACAACACCTTTGCGTCTCATTAGCTGCTGATGTACGGGATTTTCAAATGTCCTGTTTGTAACTTTAAAGTCCTCAGGGTTTAGCATAACGGCTAAGTTATTCAATTTATCATCCAAGAATCTATAACTATCAAGAAACCTGAAATATACAGCTTTCCATTGGCTGTATGTCTCTTAATGAATGAAAGATAGTTTTCGGACGTCTGCGAAATGCAAATAATGGATTCTTGTTCGTAAGCAGGATTTTTTACAAGAAAATGCTAATCGTAATTTAATAGACAGTGGAAAAGGACTTGAATGAAATTTGGTACTTTTCAGTTTAAATTGCATGATTTATGTCATGCACATATGTAATGACGGGTAACGTGACGGTGGTCTCCAACTTTTGATTAGTCAGACTCGAAATTATGTTTACATAGATAACAATATTCTACATTTCTGAAACTCGTCTGATCCTCATCAGTCATAGTTAACCCTTTTACTTTGAATATGCATGAATTACAGCCTCTGCAATTATATTTAATTCCTTGAAAAATCCTTGAATTGCATTGAGGCCTCTTAAAAATTTTCAACTTTAGCAAGGAATCGTCATATTGACAAGAGATTTAGAGATATTGACACTGCTTCATGCCTCTGTATCCATCTAGTCCAACAGACGCTCTCTACAGAGGGCTGACATGAATTGAGCTTTTAGGTATGGAATAATATCCACATATATTACGCATGGAACGGGAGAACACAGAAAACGAATTGAATTTAATTGCGTCATTATTACCTATTTCAGGCGTACTGACAACTTGGGATTTCATGCATTTACTTCGTGTTAGCTAAATTTGTTTAATCTGATAAGTGTTTCAAACAACTTTCACATATAATCATTTTACGTTTACTTTTAGTTAGCTGCTTCGCCAATAGGCGAGATAGGTTGTTTTATTAAACCGTAGTGTGACCTGTGTTCATTAGGGATTCTTAAAAGATTCACATGATACTCTTTATGTTAAGAGGTTTGGTATAGCAGAATAATTGAGCAATCATCTTTACCATATACTGTAATTGATAGATTCTATTTTGCTTTTCGAATTTTTCAATGTCATCAGGGAACACAAGAAACGTTATTCTAGTGAAATAAAATTCTTTAAGCATATTGCACTTAGAGAAGAAGTCGCTCTATGCGTGTTACGCTTTGCAGGATATGCAGTTGCAAAGAGACAATATTCAAAGCGTTTGCATTCTTTATTTTTTATATTAGTTATAGTAATTTTGTGTTTTATGAATTCAGGGAGTTCTGTGTAGCATCCGGCATTTAGAGCATTATACTGACATGCATTTGGAATTCGCGAACGTATCTACAATAGAGATTTCGAACTGCTTTTGGATTCGAATATTTGGATGTTTTAAAGTATGGGTTGTTTAAGCTTATTCTCATACTATTCGCTAATGTTTGTGGCCTGTAAGATATCCTGCATGTTGTTATTGAAATTAAACGTCTTAATTCTTTCATTTTTCAGGAGTCTGTATTATACACTGGTGTGCAAGACCTAAGGACGAAAGTAATCTTCGCATCTTGTGACACTGCCAAGTAACATAGCTCGATGAAACTTGAATCATACACAGAGGGAACTGCTACGGTATGCTACAGTAGGCAACTAAACGAAATATGCAATGAGACGAACAGAAATTCCACTTTTATTCATAGACCATAAGCTACGCTAAAGTCAAAACGATATATAATGACCCTCTGGATTTACAGAAACAAATACATGGTGCCTAAAAGGGTGTATGATCACCACGGACAGCAATGCATGCTCTGCATCGTGCTCCCATGCTGGTCACAAGGTTGGTAAGCAGTTCTTGTGGTAGGGCGTTCCATTCCTGACCCAGCGCTGTTGACAATTGTTGGATGGTCCTTGGTGCATGTGGATGTGCTGCAATGCGTCTCCCCAAAGCATCCCACACGTGTTCGATGGGATTTAAATCAGGGGAACGGGCAGGCCAGTCCATTCGCCGAATATCCTCTCGTTCCAAGAGATCCTGCACCTGCGCTGTTCGATGCGGTCGCACATTGTAATCCATAAAAATGAAGTCAGGGCCGATTGCACCCCTGAAAAGACGCACATGCGGAAGGAGTACAGTATCACAATAACGCTGACCAGTCAGTGTACCGTGTTCAAAGATTTGGAGGTAGGTACGCCCATGGACCATTATGCCTCCCCAAACCATAACACCCGGACCACCAAAACAATCATGTTCAACGATGTTCCTGGGTTCATTACGTGTTCTCACCTCTCGCCAGATGAGAGTACGTCGAGAATCACTACTTAGGCTGAATCTGCTCTCATTCAAGAAGAGCACGCGACCCCATTCCTCGTTGGTCCAATTTTGATGCTACTGGGACCATCGCAAACGGTGCCGCCGATGTGCGCATGTCAATGGAACACAACGTACTGGCCATCGGGCAAAGTGACCACCTCTGTGTATTTGCCTGCCAATGAGTATCGTGAGATTGCGTGCCTAGCTGTCCTGTTAAATGTGGTTGCAATTGCACCCCCTGTTTTGCGTGGATCCTTTCTTGCATGTTGCACAATATAGCGGTCATCTGCTGCTGTAGTTGAGCGTGGTCGACCACCATCTCTCCTTGGGACAGCAGTGCCTGTGGTTTGGAAGATTCCCCATGCACGTGAAATAATGTTGTGAGTAATTTCAAACTCCTGAGCAACACTCGCCACACTTCGCCCTTCTTCCAATTTCCCGATGATTCTTCCCAGTGTGAAGTCATCCAAATGGTGTCTACGGGCCATGTTGCAATGAAGAACACCACTACAGTGCACCGAAACAGCTCGCTAATTGCCACCCACCATATTGTCCCGTTTCGTCAACTGACCCCTGTTGCGGGGCCAGACACATTTGGCACTATAGGCTCGCTACACTCACGCCATGTGACGTCCAACTTTCTGTGTACGTGTGAGAGACCTCTGGCAACATGCTCCCGCACCTTCATCTACTTCCACCAAGTAGTTCATTTGTTATGTTACTTTACCCATCTCGTCCTTAGGTTTTGCACACCAGTGCATATCGGCATACTAACGTAGTGTTTAATTTTATTCCGACATGTATCGAGAGAGATTGTTCTGAATTTCATTGTCAAGCAGAGGTTTACACTCATCTAGAAATGACTGCGGGTCCACCATGTCCGAGAGGTTTTCTATCTGACTTGCGTAAATTCGATTTTTAAATGATGATTCTATCACATTATATGTTAAATCCTCTTTTCTCTGTGTTCTCACCGATTCTGCTCTAGCCTTCTTTGAACAGGCTTGTTATGTTCGATGGAATTTCTGGCAGGCCTCTTGACCACTGCACCATCTGCTTTACTCGGTATCGTGTGCATATACTATTCTGAAATAATAATAAAAATAGTAATAGTAATAAAATGATGATGTGTCACATTTAACGTATGCATATACACAAAAAGCTTTTATATTTAAAAGAAAATGTTTGTTATTCTTTGATTTGGGCTAAAATCTACTTGCATATTTAAAATAAATGCTTGATGTGTATATACTGCGAGTTACATAATAATACGTCCCATTGAATCTATGAACATCTGAGTTTGCATACAGAAAAAAACTTGTTATATTTAAAAAAATGTTTGACATGTTCTTTAATTTGAGCTGAAATCTATTTGTATACTAAAAATAAAGTTTGATGTGTATACACTACAAGTTTAATAATAATAATAATAATAATAATAATAATAAAAATAATATAACACATGCAAGTAGTAACAATAGGCGGGTACCAGAGCACAAAGGAATACCGCCAGCTCCTCCCCCTTTCTTTGTGCGCTGACCCTTAAAAGCCGCCGGCTCCTCCCCCTTGCTTTGTGCGCTGACCGGAGAAGCCGCCGAATAGGACCCCTCCTTTTTGGCCTCCTAGCATGTCGCCTGGCTCTGTGTCGGTGGCTTCTCCCCCTTGCTTTGTGCGCTGACCGGAGAAGCCGCCGAACAGGACCCCTCATTTTTGGCCTCCTAGCATGTCGCCTGGCTATGTACCGGTGACCACACCCCTTTCCTTTGTGGCCTTACCCTTAAAGCCGCCGAAGATGACCCCTCCTTTTTGGCCTCACCTAATGTCGCCAGGTTCTGTGCCGCTGGCCATACCCCTTCCCTCTCCTTTGCTGTCTAACCCGTACGCTGTCTACACCCTCCCCTCTTTGAGTGTGCTGGTCTGAATGGCTCCCTGTAGAGTAGTGGAAGAACGCTGGCCACAACCCCTCCTATGTTTGCTGTAGAGGAGTGTGGGTAATATGGTATTGTTCCCGCACGCAGGCCACCCCATCCCTCTCTTGCGGCCTGACCTATACTGCTCACGTCATGGCATTGCGCCTCTGAAGGGCTGAACGCGAACACTCGATCGAAGTATCCCCGTCGCATGTATCTTGATTAATGTAATTAAACGATGCTCCTCGATCGATGAATACAATTAAGTATTTTTTTGATTGATTAATGTAATTAACTGTATATGAATTGACTCGCGCGCACCTGGTCGCCATCGTATATGTGTGCTAGCATATGTATAACCATCACGCTCACTGGTCTTAACCTATCCGGCAACCTTCCACCTTGTAATGAAAAAACCCAGCAGCCGGCTTCTGTCTGGTAATAACAAGTTTCACCCCGCCTCCATGACAACGTGCGTGACGTCACTAACAAGTCTCGACGTGTAGACTAGCCCGGCTCCACTTTGTCGACGTCGATAGAACATGTTATAACACTCTCACCAATGGCTTTCCTTTGTATTCAAAAACAGACAGCCGGCTTCTGCCTGGAGGGTGAATAAAAGGTCTCAACATGCATTCCACCCCTCCACACACGCCGCGTGACGTCACCGAGCAAGTATCTGCAGTATATAAGGAACGCCGGCAGCCAGAGCGATCATTTATTGTTTTTTCAGTGTTCGTTCAGTGATAATCGAAATGGCTGGCGATAATCGTGCATCTGATGTGGGTGATTACTGGAGCAAGTGCAGAGAAGACTATTTTCACTACGTATACTTCCATACCGAAACCTGCAATGGTTTAATGCATTCAATATTGTGTACTCAACCATCGCATCATGATCAGATGACTACATTGGAAGTGTGTACAGAGAGCTGTCCTGTTTATCGAGGAGCGAAAATGTAAGTAATACATTTTATTTTCTATAATTCAGTAATATTCTGCATGCCTGTTAAATGAAATCTAACTTGAAATTATTTTATTCTTTCAGTGAAAATCATATGGAGGATGATGTGGAGGATCTTAGCGATGTCGATGAAGTTGACGATGTCTTCGTCTCGAAATATCTAGCTGAATGCGATACAGAGACGTGCACCGGATACATGCATTCTGTACTTTGTACTAACCCGGCCCAGCATGAACGCATGTCATCCTTCTTCCTATGTAACGACAACTGCGAGGTCTACCAGCGCAGGAAGAGAAAACTCGAGTAAGAAATGTTAAATTACATATTCATTTACTGCTTCTAATGCTATTCTGTGTCTAACCTAAAATTAAATTATTACAGACTACGCATGACTGCGCCTAAGGTACCCGTGCCAATAGAGGAGCTGGATCCTGAGAGACGTGATGTCGATATAGTGGAATACCCAATGGCAGAGCGCCATACCCAGCCTATGGATGAGGATGCCGCTCCACTCCCCGCCATTACTACCCCTGATGATAAAGCTACGAGGGTTGAAGAGTGGATAAATCAGACGAGTCCAGATTGCTCGCCTGAGATACACGCAGAACCTTGCAAGCCCTTGAAGTGAGTATGACAGTCTTTAATAATACTTTTGTGTGACAAGGGAAGAGGATTTTTCTAATATACGTATATTCCCTTTCAGACGAATGAAATCATTTGCTAAACCGATTTCTAACATTGTTTTGAATGTATGTTGCAGGAATGTGAGGAGGGCGTGGAGGAAGAGGCAGAACGAGTCTGGTGAGAAAAAGCAGAAGAGGAGGTGTAAGAGGAGGATCCTCAACGAGGGTCCTATGGTCTTATTCATTGAAGATACCCTGCATTCGCCTGAGGAGCATGGAGAATCGATTACTCGCGCTTGATGACGTCAGCATATCCCCCTACCATACCGTGAACATCGGACTATACTATGACAGCCCCTCCCTCTACATAAATTGTGGAAGTGATAAATAATTTGTTTATATCACAAAATCAGACTGGGATATAATATTCAAAAGCATTCCAATGATTGAAGATTACCTACACCAAGCAAAAAAGCTTGCGTGTGATGAATATTGTAAAAATGTAATTTATGCATACAATATTATTGTATTTCTTGACCATTTAATTCATTTCATAAATACTTGTTTAAATAATAATGTAATATCTTTAGACATTGATGCTGTAAGGAACTTAAAACGGCTATTACCCTATATTGAAAGACATTTGAATATTTTAAATGATTTCTGCAAGTCAGGAGCAACTAGTTTTTCAGGGAGTAGCAGAGGGAGAAGGAAAATGCTTGAAATGTATGCCAAAGTCAATAAAAGAGTGTTTTAGCATATGAATTCAATTTATTATTCATAAACGTATCCTAGTACAATCCTTCACAACAACCATTCACCCAAACATATACATAATTATATAAGTGCTTGCGTCACGTGAGAAAGAGGTTTGTGGGTAAATACTTTGTCATGTAGAACCAGGCAGTACAGTGACGTCTGGGCGGGTATATTTGCAGATGCTTGAATCTCGATTCTGATGTTCACAGCTCCATTTATAACCTCCTCGGGTTGGTGAGAACAGTCTATTACGAATAATGGTGCACGGTGAAGAAAATCCTTTCTCTTCAATAGGGGATAATTATCTCTTTCATAATAGGAACTTTGAAATTTACAGTACATTTCATATAGTGAAGCAAACTTTGAATTTTTAAAGTCCAAGTTCAAATCATGGTAGGGGTAGCATTCACTGTTCAAATTAGTAATGTTGCAGTGATCAAACTCGGAACTGTTCTTGCTATAATCACCCAATCTTGCAGTCTGCGCACACACTATGATGAAGCGAGGTTTCTCGAGCTTAGATGTTGTTGCTACATTCCACGTGAAAGATTTTGTCTGAGGTACAGCAGGCTGGGTATGAAGATCCATAGATCGAAAGGCAAGGTGTAGAGGTTTATCAGACTTGACAATTTTTAGAATGTGAACCCTTTCAGCAGCGAAAAGACGAATTACAGGCATCCTCCATTCGATTCTAGTTAACTTTACATTAGCTACCTCTTCATTCGAAGTCTGAACACAATTGCTAGAATCTTTGGATCTTATGAGAATCAATTCAAACTTTCTGTTGAGTATAAGCTCCTTGTGATCATCAACAAATCCAAGGAGCATCGAGAGAGGGACTACAGCATTGAAAGCTCCATTCGCCGCATGTACTATATCAACTTCTTCACCAGGATAGGCCCATCCGGCATTCAGCAGCCGATTCGACTCCATAGGGTTCAGAGTCACATAATTTCGTATAGTTGTAGTAATTCCAGTATTTCTTGTTTTGTCTATAGTTGTAGCATTCATATCTAGACGTATCTCATCAAACATGAAGGCTATAGCATTATTAGTGAGCTTCGCTGTAGTAGGGGATCCATCTACCTTGGTGAGACCACCCTCGATGTATAAATAACTCTTGTTAGGTAGCGTATACAAATCTTCAGCTTGGCATGGTATTCTAATGGCATCGTTTACATCCAGAGCGGAGGTGCTGTATGGTAGAAAAACATGCTCCTCCTCCTTGGTGATCTTGTCATCAAAGGCTGGAACTTCTGTCACGTTTAAGATGCCCATTATAGCGGCTTGTAACCTAACCCCTCGATGAACTTGCGGTTAGCACGTGTTAACTCCTCGGAAGCTGGAGGGATAGTATGCTTCGATCGTGGTGTACGTCGTCTATTATAGTATTTGCGAGGTCTTTTAAAATGTATTGCCATTGCGTCTTATGTGGAGTTTTGTAGTGATAACCTCGTTCCTGAAGTTGATTGCCTTTCCGTGTTGATCTACCACTCAAATAGTGATCTGGTCTATATAGTTTGTATCTACGACCGGTAAATATATCGGGTTGAGGTTTCTTGAGAGATATGATAGCCTGGTGAAACAGAAGGGAAAACCTCGTAGAGCGAATGTCCACTTTTACCGTCAATGAAAGAGCCTGTTGTAATACTGTACTCCACACGTATGATACTCACTTTAAATATATTCACAAGATCGTCAGATTCAAACGCTTCTCCAGCAGGAATTATTTTAGTGTCGGCGAATCCTAGAAGCGAGCCAATAGACCTAGTCTTAGAAAAGTCTATTGTATAAGGACATTTATTTCAGCCTTCTTGTATTATTATTATTAGACCTTATAAAGAAGACTTCATCATTCAATCCTAGTTTATCCTTTAGAAATGCATTGATATCGGCAATCTCGTAGGTTCCATGAGGGATGACAATGGTTTCAGGTTTACCAGTATGACTATGATGAAATCGATTATTACTTTCATCGACGTTTGGTATTGAATAGAATGTTTCAAAATTCAAAAGAGCAATCTCATAATGACCTGGAGGATCTAGCTGTAGAGGCGGGTTTAGATACGTTGAAATAATAGTGTCTGACCCACTCACTGTAACTGTATAGCTCATCTTGACAATGTAGCAACTCCTAGGATAAAAGAAATTGCAAGCACAAGTGCCCGCAGATGACTGAATCGAAATTCTGGTATCTCTGTGTATTATAGTAGATTTTAACACCTTGTAGATATTTCTCAAACTCAGGAGGCGGCTTCAAATTACCGAAACTATCAAAGTAGTATGCGACATCATCTTCTTTCCTTACAGCAACCCAGTGTGTTCCTTCATTATCGGAGGTATCGAGATTGGTAATAAGTCTCTCTTTGAAGTGAGGTTTTAAAGGTAGTTTGTCAATCATATATACTCCTCTAAAATAAAGAATTTTTAAGCGTTTAGCATAACATTCGATGGCTACGTTACTTAGGGCTTCCTCGGGTATATGTACAATCCTCTTCCACCGTTTTTTGACTTCTTCTTTAAACCCCTGCCTTTAGATCCTCGTTTTTTCAATGACCTTGCTTTTTTAGATGCAGTGGCTAAAGATGACATCAGCGGCATTACAGGTAAGAATCCTCCTCTATTCCTTTTCTTACACCTTCTCTTTCGGAGTCCCTTTCCTCTGGTCTCCATCGCCTTGTTATGCCTCGCAACTTCTGCTAAGTGCCTATCAGCAGCCTTTTTTTTATTAACTGCAGAGGCTATCTGAGCAGCGCCGCCTGCTGCAGCGCCTAAAGTAGCAATGATTGGTATCAATGGTAAAAACCCTCCTCTCTTCTTCTTTCTCTTTCCGGCTCCCACTGCAACCTTTCCCTTCATGATTGCAGTTACTAACCTTGCAGCTAACCTTTCACCAAAAGTTGAATCTGATGACTGTACACGCTTCCAAGCCTTTTCTGCAAGAATCTTATCCGCTATTTGTCTTGAAGCAGTGTCCTTATTCTCAGCGTACGCGAGGTCGTGCTGTTTGCAAGCTTCGTCTAATTGGTTAATTCCTGGGTCTCCTCTTTTTAGACGTTTTTCCAATTTAGTACCTGGCCCACAATATCTATATCCAGGTAAGTGAGCTTCAAAGGGAAGTGAATTAATTATGGAATTAATAATTCCAGAGCCACGCTTATACTGCAACGACCTCCCTCTCTTAGCTCTCATGATATACTAATCGAGTAATTGCATGCATTAGCCCTTTTATATCATCGCATCCAATCATTAACTACTTTACACACGGTAATATATAAACATCGCACATACATTTTATAAGTTAGTTGTTAACATGGAGCTCGTTAAGCAGCACTGCTCTCTACCTATTCAGGTATTAGACTTTGAAAGTGACTTTAGAAGTGATCGACATGGGAAGTTATTTCCATCTAATGTCAGAATTCTTATTTTAGGGAGTTCCAGTGCAGGGAAAACAAACGTATTACTCAATATGCTACTCCATGAGAATGGACTACGCTTTGAAAATTTGTATATTTATTCAAAGTCTCTCTACCAACCAAAGTATCAATACCTAATTAAAGCACTTGGAAATATCGACGGTATAGAAGTGAACACCTTCGACAACGGTGATGATGTTTTGCATCCTTCTGAAGTCAAAGAAAATTCCATCTTTATATTTGATGACGTCATTACTGAAATGCAGGAAAACATAGCATCCTTTTACAGTATGGGTAGACGTCGAAATGTCGACTCTGTATATCTAGCGCAGTCCTATGCTAAAATTCCAAAACATTTAATTCGCGATAATACAAACATGATAGTGCTCTTTAGGCAAGACAATTTAAACTTAAAGCACATTTACGAAGATTATGCAAATACCGACATGACCTACAATGAATTTAAAGATCTATGTAAGAGCGTTTGGGAGAGTGTATCAGAAGGAAGGCCCTTTGTTGTTATAGTTCCTGAATTTCACATGAATGAGGGACGGTATAGGAATGGTTTTGATGTATATATTAAGCTCGACAAAAAATAAAATGATCATTCGTAGTTAATCATGAGCAGCAATAGGTTCGGTTCTCAGAGAACTGGTCCATTTAGAAGAGTGTTTGATCGTTTTATCATAAATAGAGATGTCAAAGGAAACTATCAATTCAAGAATAACAGATTGTGCAATGTTCACGATCCTGAAGATAATCATGATAATCCAATAAGAATTATGTGGATGCTCTCGAAATTAGGATGCACGATTTCTCTCAGCAAGCTGCTAACAATGTTGAGGTTATGGCTAAGGCGCTGATCGATGAATTGATTTCGAGATATATTCTCAAGAGGGATAAGGAACATAACATTGTGATCGATAAAGTTAGATTGAAGGTATTGCTAGATCCTGTTCACGATAATGATGTGAATAAAAAGTTCATCATTGGATATGTCAATTCACGCACGCAGTCGAGAGATGATAATGGCAACATTATATTCGACAATAAGAGAATCACTGATATAGCAGATCCTCTTGGAGATATGGATGCTGTAAATAAAAGATATGCTAGAGGTATGATCATTAGGAAATCGAACGAGACGCGACAGCAGTTAAACAGGACTTGCCAAAGGAAATCGAGATGCAAATAGGTAAGAAGCTGCTAGACATCACAGCAAATTTGAATAAAACTACAGTTAAATTGGACACTCTAACAACTTCTACAAAAGACAGAGTGGATTCTATAATGGACTCTATTAAACACGTTACCGCAGAGCTTAATAGAGAAAAAACAAATCTTCAGAATCTTTGTAATCAGAAAATGAGTAATTTAGAAATTAAACAATGAAGCGCGTTTCAGATCTAGAGACTACAGTCAAGCAGTTAAAGACTGAGGTTTTGAATACCCTCAAAACCGATTCCTACAATGATAAACTTAAGAAATTGTAGGAAAATGTAAATGTGATGATGGACACCTACAAAACTAATATGCAGCAAATGAAAAGTCTATAAGAATCAGTCAGAAGCCAGTACGCTAATACGGCAATCTTTGCTGAGGCTTTCAAGACACATACACAGGAGCATAAGAAAGAAACCGAGCAATTGAGAACTTCGATAGAGATGTTAGCTAAGGCTATGGACACGTTGAGAACTCAAGCTGGACGCAGACTATAAATTGAAGGTGATCATCTATTTTCACATCATTTGTAAGATGGATAGTGAAAGTATAAGACTTAAAGAGTCTGTAGCCGAGCATACCAGGGCTGTAAAAGAAAAACTGAGAGCTCTAAATGGTCTCAGGTTTGAGACTCAGCATGTCATGTCCGAAGCTTTGAAACCCGTAACCGCCCCCCTCAAGGATATATTGGACACTCAACGGGGGATGGCTGTGAAGAGCGTCAAGAATGAAGATGGCGATTCTACAAGTATTTCTACTTATCTTCAATACGTTCGCTCAAAAGATAAGGATCCTATTGATACATTGTACGGTGTGAGATATCAGGATGGTAGTTATATGCTTGGAAATAAAGATATTCATTTTATAAATAATCAAATATTGATAGGTGATGAAACCTATGAGTCTACCGCTGGTTTGACGGAGCTCATCTTTAAGCGATCGCCTCAGATTTCTGCATACACCAGTGAAGACTTGGAGACGTACGCTAAGATTCTGAAAAGTACTTTTCTTCATAGAAGTGGTTACACCAGACATGGTCGTTTGAAATCTGGTAAATCGTATAAATACAAGAATATAATACGTCCCTTGCTCAATACACATTCAGATCTAAGACTGGCATGGAAGGAGCATAAGCGTCATAAGGAGGTTGACTACGTTTTCTGGAGAAATCCTAAACACATTAGTGAACAGACTGAGGCTACTTATTGCTTCGAGGGGCGCTGGTAATAATAGTCACACTCAAGAAATTGAGGAAATTATCCGAGAGTTGAAAGCATCTAAAATTATAGCATGACCGCCAAACAGAATATCGCCAGAGAGCTTCATGGATCGGCGAGGAGGAACTATTTACGACGCAGAATTATCAGCAAAGGTATGAATGATTTATTACAAATTGATTTGATTGAAATGATACCCTATGCAAGAGTGAACAAAAATTTCAAATACATTCTGATCGCAATCAACTTCTACTCTAAAATGGCATATGCAAAACCATTAAAGGATAAGGGTGGAGTTAATGTTGCAAAGGCTATGGAGGATATATTACAAGAAATGGATGTCCCTCCCCGGAATATTCAAAGTGACAACGGGAAAGAATTTTATAACAAGTTCTTTAAACGATTAATGTTAAAGTATAATATTAACCACTACAGCACCTATACCAATGTGAAGGCTGCAGCTGTTGAACGTTTAATTCGAACATTGAAGAATATGATGTACCGAGAGTTTTTAGTCCAAGGCTCATACAAGTGGCTAGATGTGTTACCTAGAATCCTTGTAAAGTACAATGATACTTTTCATTCAACTATCCGCATGAAGCCTAATGAAGTGAAAAACAACGATCTTCTTCTGACTGTGTATAATTATAATCAAGAACGAAGAGAGAAGAAGGCTTCAAGGACGTTTACTGTTGGTGATTATGTCAGGATATCTAAACATTAAGGACATTTTGAAAAGGGTTTTGAATCTAATTGGAGCGTTGAAATCTTCAAAGTATTTCGTGTGAATCGTACCAAGCCTGCAACATACATACTAAAGGACAGGAATGGTGAAATATTAAAGGTGCCTTTTATGGACATGAACTAAAAAAGACTAACTATCCTAACACATATTTAGTATAAAAGGTTATACGTGAACGTGGAAACAAAGTTCTTGTAAAGTGGTATGGTTTTGCAGATACTGAATGGATTGATAAAAAGGATTTGGTGTAATGTGTGAAGACTTAATAAAGACTAGAGTTTTATGATTGTAAAATCATGAGTATGTTTTTATTTTTTTAAAAATCCTTCTTATTTTTTGAGGGAAATATATAGGTACTTAAAACCCTCACACATGTTAAATGGATACAAAACTATATAGAATATTAAAAAATCACCTGAGGGAAAAGTAATACATAAAAACCCTCATACACATTTGAAACTATACACATCAGTAAGAAATCATCAGAGGGAAAACTAATACAGAAAGAAACCCTCGCACACACATATGGAACTATATACAATATTAAAATCATCAGAGGGAAAAGTAATACACTGAAAAACCCTCATACACATTTGAAACTATATACAATATTAAAAATCATCAGAGAGAAAATTAATACAGAAAAAACCCTCGCACACACATATGGAACTATATACAATATTAGAATCATCAGAGGGAAAAGTAATACACTGAAAACCCCTCATATACATTTGAAAATATGCACATCAGTAAGAAATCATCAGAGGGAAAACTAATACATAAAAACCCTCACACATTTGAAACTATATGCATCAGTACAAAATCATCAGAGGGAAACTAATAAATAAAAAACCCTCACACATTTGAAACTATATACATGATTAAGAAATCATCAGAGGGAAAACTAATAAATAAAAACCCTCACGCATTTTAAATGGATACGAAACTATATACAATATTTACATTTTTACAATGGCGAGCACTAGCAGTCACCAGGTCTAAGGGAATAATGGCCCCAGGCTAGAGTCTTATAGGTTCCTTCTATCAGCTTCCTCTTGTCGTCACCCCCCTTCAATGCCAATTTGTTTGTTTCAATGGTGGTAATTTTGAGATGTTTACTGCGAAATGTTCTTTGAAGTGAATACATTTTTATACTGTGGTCCTTTAAACATTCAAAGTAATGTCCGAAATCGATTTTCTCCATACCCACCCTGGTGATGCCCTTTGCTTTCTTTATTGCCTGGCCGTCGTATTATAATATGCATATTATTTTGCCTTGATACCGACATACTCTTCCATAACCAAACCGCCCAATTTATCCTTGAACAAGCCAATCTTTTTCTTGTTGGCTTGCTGAATGCCATATACATTATCTTTTACAAAGTTTGAGGTGTCGAAATATTGTGGATTCTCCCTGATGAATTCATAGATATCAGAACTCGTTTCAAAAATGAACGAGTCTGTATCCATGTAATTCAGCAGCAAGTCTTTCAAACTTGGTTTCATGATATTATAAAAAAGTCATACATTATAAATTTAGCAATGTCCAAAATTGCATGGCCAATGTAGATTGGCTTATTCATATGCACCTCCTCTCTGACCAGTTCAATGCCTACAAGATTTTCTTCGAAAATTATGGAGCGTAGGTAAGTGCTGCGTGCCCTCAACTTCTTTGCTTGCTCCCATTTGCCAACTATTTTGAAATCTGTGTATTTTCTTACATTCTCTATAAATTTCCCGTATACTGCATTATTCATTTTTTCCCAAGGTTTTGTCCAAATTTTGATTTTTCTTGAGCTCTCTTCTCTGTATTCACGTCGATATATGTCTTTAACCAGTTAGACTGGTCGTAGTACACCACCCTGTGAATATGTCTCGCAGTTAGACCATGCTCGATACACTGCTGCATCACCCTGTAGTGCAAGACATATTTGCTTTTCTTATCTAATGTTGCAAGCAGTTTCTTGTATTGGCCGTTCGGTGGTATTGCACTCTGTGGGCAGAAAGGTAGCTGATTAGGGCGTCGTGGATATGGTCAGGGTATTCGATATCTACTTCCAGCACATAGCCGGTCTTTGAATCTTCTTTTATGTCCTTGAAATTTATGTTCTCAATTTCTTCCCTAGTGAGCCATTTCAGGTTTCTATAGGTGAGGGCCGATATCATTGAAGCACCATATAAATTTTTGATATCCCAATAGGATAGGTGCTTAACAGGAGCATGCTGATCAAAGTTGGACATGTACCTGTGGTTAGCTTTGGTGTAGCCCTTCACCACAGTGCACAGTCCACCTCTAATACCCGACTCGTAAAACTCCAGCATGCTCTTGTCAGATATTAAAGAAAGTTTCGCCTTTGTTGTCTTCAACATTGCATCAAAGGCAAGTCCTGGTAATGTATAAAACCATGCTGGGTCAAGTTTATACATTCCCTGGATGAGATCTCGAAACCTTTCAAAAATATCTGCCAAGAGCAGTATATCTGTTTTGAGATATAGATCGCTG
Organism: Deroplatys truncata; assembly: GCA_030765065.1. Classification (NCBI taxonomy): domain Eukaryota; kingdom Metazoa; phylum Arthropoda; class Insecta; order Mantodea; family Mantidae; genus Deroplatys; species Deroplatys truncata. The sequence goes on along the minus strand of CM060990.1, from coordinate 400,092,415 downwards.
TATTCTCCGATATTTTGGATATTAAAAGTATCTCAGACTTTTACACCATGCCTGTATTCCTCGTCGGTGATGTGACTGTCAGTTAGAGTGCTGTAGAAGGCTTCCTTTGGTGGTAGAGTTGTTTCCTCAAGCTTTGCAGTGTTTGACACATAGTCATATGGGAATATCCCCTTGCTTGTTGCCAGCTTAAAATGCCCTTCAACAGGATATTCTGCCCTGGTTATTTTAAAGTCCTTCTCCTCCAGCATGTCAGCCAGGCTGGACAGCATATCGTCAAGAAACTTAAAGCTGTCCAGAAACCTGAAGTTGATGTCCCTGTACCTTTTGCTAAACGCTAGATACCTTTCACTACTTTGAGCTATGCACGATATGGGTTTATTATCATATGCCAGGTGTCTTATCAAGAAGTGGCTGTCATAATTAGATAGACAATGAAAAAAGATCGGTATGAAATCAGGGACCTTCCTATTTAAATTACATCTATTATGAGCAGCACCCAGATAGTCCCCAGTTACATGATTGTGATCCCTAACGCGCAACTCGCTCAAAGTGAAAGTGCCAAGGCATATATGACACTCAGAGGCATTATCGAAATTCTGCTGCTCTTCAGGGGATAGATCCATAGGTTTAGGATTAGAATACACATCAATGACATCATTAGCAATTGATTTTAATTGCTTGATGAAGTCATCGATTGCATTTGGACCTCTGAAGAGGAAGAATTTCGATAATGTCTCGTCATATCTACATACCAGCTTTAAGGCAACAGACATTGCTTCATGTTCTTGAATTGCTCGGGTCCAACTCGAGTTGCTTGAGGGTTCGCAAGAGTGAATCTTTGCCAGAACAGATTCAATGTCTGCGTATATAACAAAAGGTACAGGAACGCTTTTGGAGAATGCTTTAAATTCGATGCAGTCATCCTGTTGAGGTACTTTAAGCAGCTGGCATTTTCCGCATCTTAATTTGTGTGTTTCTAGAGCCTTCTCAGTGGCACACCTCTTGAGACATGCCTCGCATGTCCACACTCTAGCCTTATGTTTGGTGACTTGACTGCTTATCAATCTGGACAAGTCTTTAATGAAGCAGTAGTGGGACTTATCCTCCTGTTCAATATATAGCAGGTTAACGTGGTCTGCTTCTTTTCAGCTGTTTTGTATAGGGGAATAATGTTATCATTCTCCTCTATACCAAACACGAAATGGATACTCCATTATTCTGCTTTTCAAAGCATTCAATTTGATGGAGGGCTACTGGGAATTCAATACCCCCATAATTAAATGCCCTGAAAAGGAGTTCAAAGGGATATAATGTGATTCTATGCCCATCGCGTTTAGCAGGGTATTTAGACGCGAGCATGCACCACGCAAAGCAGAAATTGTCTTCGTTCTTTATATTTATAACAGCAGTTTTATTTCTAATGTTCTGTGGTAATTCAATGTATGATGCTGCATGAAGAGGATCATAGTGTGTAAAGCTCATCACCAGACTGGGTATCTTTAACAAGGATTTCGACGATGCTCCCCCCTCAAAGTTGGAAATGTTTTCTAAAATATCCCTCGCAATTGAAGAAAAGATGTGATTGAGATCGCTTGACGGAAGTATCACTACTGGCTTAGAATTAAAGAAGGTGGAAAAGGGCTTCTCTTCATCAGGTTTATGGATCACATATGTAAGTTCCATGGAACAATTCATTTTTAATCCACTCCTGCTTTTCAGCAAAACATTTTCCACTTCTTTAATAATAAGCTTCTTGCACTCATCTAAAAAGACTCGGGGGTCGAGTATTTCTGGTGTATTTGCTATTCTACTATTAAAAATACGTCCCTTGAATGCTGATTGGATGGTATTGCATTCCAGACCCTGGAAATTGCTAGCACTAACCTAGACTTCCTTAATTGCAAGTTGCTCGCTCCCGTCCGATGTGTGTCCTCTCTTCCCGTTCACGAGTGCTGTATCATCGGGAGGTGAGGAGGTTGACGGTGCAGCGCCTTCATCAATTGCGTTGGATGATGAGGTTGAGGTTGCAGCAGGTATAGCTTCCGCCGGCGTGTTGGGTGATGAGGAGGCTGACGGTGCAGCGGTCGGAACTTCATCGTCCAACTCCTGCGACGCTAAACTCGGTGTTGCCATGTCCATGGGCTGGCTTTCCGCATCAGCTAGGATATTACCTGGAATAATAATATAGCAATATGTAAAAAGGACGATCATATGATTTTGTTACATTAATTTTTTTAGAACACTGAAGGATTCTTACCATTCGGTGGTTGCTGCATGGGGCAGGGCCCCATCCCTGCTGATTTGTTGCAGGGAAGGCGGATGGTGCAGCGGTCGCGGGTTGAGCGATGCTAGTCCCGAAATACAGTCCACTAATAATAATAAGGGTAGTATAGCATGTGTAAAAGAACTTCATAAAATGTTGAACAATTCTTACCATTCGGCTGTTGCTGCATGTACGGGGCGGAGCCCCATCCCTGCTGATTTGGCACCAGGAACGTCTGGAAGCCTGGTGGCGCCGGTGCAGCGGTCGATGGTTGAGCAATATCAGTTCCGAAATAAAGTCCGCTTCCTGGAATAATAATCATAATCATAATAATAGTATAGAATGAGCAAAAGAACTTCATAAAATGTTGAAAAAATTCTCACCATTCGGCTGTTGCTGCTTGTACGGGGCAGAGCCCCATCCCTGCTGATTTGGCACCAGGAAGGTCTGGAAGCCTGGTGGCGCCGGTACAGCGGTCGATGGTTGAGCAATACCAGTCCTGAAATATAGTCCACTCCCTGGTATAATAATAATAATAATAATAATAATAATAATAATAATAATAATAATAATGGTAGTATAGCATGTGTAAAACAACTTCATAAAATGTTGAAGGATTCTCACCATTCGACGGGTGCTGCATGTACGGGGCAGAGCCCCATCCCTGCTTATTTGGCACCAGGAAGGTCTGGAAGCTAGGTAGCGCCGGTGCAGTGGTCGATGGTTGAGTTTCTTGCTGGAGCTGATTATAGCCTTCAGCTACATTAGCAGATCTGAATGCTGAAAACACGAGTACTTTGCGTGTTATATTTTATTTATTAAAAAAATAAAAGCTTTATTATTAAGTTAATTTACATTATTGCGAATACTTATATACACGGAAATGTCGATGTATTTTTATCCGACAAGAAATTTCTATTACATATGAAGAACATTTATTATTCGACACGGACATGGAAAATATCTCTTTTAACGTAACGGAAACAGAGTGAAAGTTTTCAGAATGCGTTAGGGAAAAATGTAACGTAGGCAAATAGCTATTAACTGAAGAACGCTCAATCGAGGCATGCAATCTGAAGGCCCCGGTTCGAAAGAACATCTGAAGGCCTGCATATAAAGAACATTTTTTTCGATACGTCAGGTGTTCAAATAATTGTATTTTCACTAAAAGGAAAAATAATTCACTCCCTGAAACCTCGTATTTAAACACACGGAATAATAAATTTGCTTTTAAAAATTGAATACTTCAATAAACTGTTCACATTTTATGAGAAAATGAATTCGCGTAGTTATCTATTAAATGTAGAATATGCTTGCCTAAAATGAGTAGTTAACTAAACTGTTCACATTTTATGAGAAAATGAATTCGCGCAGTTAGCTATTAAATGCAGAATAAGCCTGCCTAAAATGAATACTTAACTAAACTGTTCACATTTCAGAAAATTCACACGTCTAGCTATTAACTTTTAGAATGCTCAGCTATTTATATATAAATGTCCGACATTAAAAACAAGAACGCAATGATAAGTTAAATGTAATGAGTAATAAGTTAACTTTTTTAATGAAAATGAATTGGTGTTACAACTTACCAGACATGATGTTCGATGAAATTTCACGAGGTGAAGTAAAGGCTTGAAGAGTGCTTAGATCGCGGTGTTCTCACAATACAGAATGAAAATCGCCGGAGAAGCTGCTGCTTTTATATAATTTCCTCCGATAAAAGCTGAAGGGTGTGAGAGGTGTGATGGTATATAATACAGCGATTTTGATTGGCTACTCCAACCCATCGAGCAGAAAGCGTCGTGGGGGAGGATGCTAGTCTCGCACAGGGGGTTTATTTCATAAAACACGTTTAAACATGACACTGGGAAATCCCTCAATCACGCCACCTCTCTGTAAGGGAAATGATTCTGTATATGACGCTAGAAAATAAAAAATATATATTATTTTTTATATTATCACTAAAATTCAATGTTTATTATCACCCAAGAAATACAATTCGCGCTAGTTTTATATTTGAAGTGACAGTGTGACACGTTTTACTTAATAATAATTTTAGAGTGAAAATAACGAAAAAGAAGGTATTGTTTCTGTTGATATAATTTTCTTTGTAAGGTTACACCCTCGCTTATAAAACGCCAAAATTCAATGTTTATTATCACCCAAAAAATAAAATTCGCCCTAGTATTATATTTGAAATGGCCGTCTGACACGTATTATTTAATAATTTTAGAGTGAAAATAACGAAAAAGAAGGTATTGTTTCTGTTGATATAATTTTCCTTGTAAGGTTACACCCTCGCTTATAAAAATTCGTTAATGGGCGACTATGTATTCCTAGACCTTCATGCAGATTCTAAAGTTGGGCAGGACGGTCACCTGGAATCGAACCGGCGACCTCTCCAGTTCAAACCTCACACGTTACCACGACGTAATTTTTATCAAAACAGACTTTAAGCACCTTTTACCCATGTTAAATAAGACTGCCATTCATCAAATATTTCATTCATCTATAAAGTAGACGGTAAAAAACTGGCTAGCTTCAAAGACCAATTAAGAAAATCTATCAGATACATTCGATCGCTTAATTTGAATTCTTTCTCCCATTTTAATTCTAAAATGCCATACTCTTCATATCACCCTCTACAAATCATATTTATTTGTTTAGCATTCCATAAAAATTAGTTTAGTTGTCGATATCGTGCAAACAATTAAGTTATGATATTTACACAGTCGTCTGTATGAGAGGGATTTCCCGGTAAGTACGGGTTTTTCAGGGGAAGAGAAATCATTTTAAAGCACAATAGATTCCTTAATGAAGAAGTGTTGTTCGACATTGTCCTAAATGAGCTATATGGCGGTAGCCGGTCGCCGGAGGATTTTCCGAGACCCCCCAGCCAGGTATACAGTATTCAAGGGTATACAAAATATTTTTGCAAGGGGTGTGCAACCGAATAACTCGTCGAATTTTTCGAAGATCTCCGGTGAAGAAAAAGCTTTTAAACAAATATGAAATTTATAATTTGAACTCTTCATAATGGTTCGATCTCTCTGCTAGAATATTCAAAATATCTCTCGAAGGAAGGGGTGTTTAAAAAGGTTCTCGTCCTATGTTTACTAAGAGAATAATGCATGTTTTGGAAGTCCGTGTATTTATTGGTTTGAGTTCAGAGTTCGATTTCCCTCTGGTATTCAATACCACTTTAGACGCTACATTTCTAAACAATCAAAAGTCTATTACACGAATAATTTTCGTTTTTTTACGGGAAAATATTACACCAAAACTTATAAAGCTCTTAATGGGAGGACTTTCTTTGCACAGTAAATCACCTAACCTGCCGCGACCTCTCGAATGTAAATAGACATGTTATCTCTCATAGAATTATGATATTATACATTCGAATGATGGGGACGAAATCATTTTTTTATAGATATGGCTGGTGAAACACCAGTCTTTTTAAAATGGAATAAACAAATAAGCTTTCTTGACGATAATATAATTTTTTCGTTAGTAATGAAAATAAATTATCTTTGTTTTCTCTCGATGTACTTTCCAGGGTCTTGGGGAAAATCCATTCACACTCTTTAGATGCTATATTTCTGAGGAATCCCGGCCATTAAGTCAGCTAGTGCTTGGGTTTACCCTCTTCAACCTTGTACAATATATTTTTCAAGGGTGTGTAAACCGCTATATAAATCGTTCCCGTAATGTAGAGAGGGAGTGCGTGAGAGAGAGAGAGCGTTTACGTGAAAGAGGAGTTCTTTTATCGGCAATGACTGTTTTAAAGTCCATGCCTACGAGGATGCTTGCGCTGGCAATGCTATAATTTATCAAAAATGCCTGTTTTAAAGTCCATGCCTATGCGCTTGCATGTGTGAGCGATCTATGGTACTTTATCGATAATGTCCGTTTTAAAGTCCATGCCTGCAAAGGGGAGAGAGAGACAGAGAGAGTGTGCGTGATGGATGCTTATTTTTACCTACAATGTCTGTTTTAAAGTCCGACCTGCAAAGGAGTGAGAGAGAGAAAGAGAGAGTGTAATGGATGTGTATTGTTACCGACAATGTCTGTTTTAAAGTCCATGTCTATGCGAGTGATTGCGTTGGCAGCGCTATACTTTATCGAAAATGCCTGTTTTAAAGTTCATGTCTACGCGTATGCTTGCGCTGGCAGTACGGTACTTTATCGTCAACATGTGTTTTAAAGTCCATGCCTACGCGCGTGCTTGCGCTGGCAGTGCGGTACTTTATCGAAAATGCCTGTTTTAAATTCCATGCCTATGCGCCTGGAGTGCTTTATCGATAATGACTGTTTTAAAGTCCGGTCTGCAAAGGAGTGAGAGAGAGAAAGAGAGAGAGAGTGTGTGTAATGGATGCGTATCTTTACCGACAATGTTTGTTTTAAAGTCCCTACCTATTCGTTTGCATGCGCTGGCAGTGTGGTACTATATCGACAATGTCTGTTTTAAAGACCCTACCTATGCGCTTGCATGCGTAAGCGGGTGGGGTACTTTATCAAAAATGACTGTTTTAAAGTCCATACCTATGCGCGTGGAGTGCTTTATCGTCTGTCTTGTTATATTTGTGCTTCTTTTCAGTTGTTTGGTAAAGAGTAACAGGAAATGTGTCTTGTTTAGGATAGTCTCCATATTTTATTATTTATTTAGTTCAGTTTTTATTTATTAATAACATATTTAATTTGAACTTTCGTCGCTCTCCGCTAGAGAGAGCGGAAAATAATTGCGCGGAAGACAGTGACAGGCACGGAGAGTGAAGGGGTGTTTGGGTAAGGGATGACGTGGTCAAACCGTGCTTGCAGGTGCAAGAGATCATTACTGAGTCAGCGCCTACAGAACACGGACAGCGCCCTCAGGTTTTCAGTGAAAGAATCACGCGTTAACGTCTCGTGTTAGGTGTTTACGCTAACTCTGTCTTTTCAGTCATGCATTCACCTAAGCGATGTAATGTTCGTATAAACCTAAAATATATTTTCCCTCAAAAGTAGAATTAAACAAATGTTATTAGTTGTAACAGTTATGCACGCGTAATAATCGCCTTAACACCTGAACACATACGACGGCAACCAAATGCGCAAGTCAATTCATATACGCTTATTTACATTAATTAATAAAAAGTATTTAATTGTATTTATCGATCAGCGAGACCATTATTTATTTTAATAACGTATGTAATATTTAACTATAATGTTAACCGTATTTATTTTTAATAACATATGTAATATTCAGCTATAATGTTAACCGCCATCATTTATTTTTAATAACATATGTAATATTCAGCTATAATGTTAACCGTATTTATTTTTCAGAGCCGCCCCCTATGTGTAAATAAACATTGGAAAAATATCTTGAAACGTGAAGTTCCTTATCGGACATTTCAAATGATTTATGCTAGCTTTCCTTGGAGTCAACATGGCCGCCGCCGTGCATTCGTTAAGATTTTAAAATGTTCTACTACTGCCCTCTTCGTCGTTCAGCGGAAGAGTCAGCTTTCTACCCTCTCGCCTAGATGGCACGCGCCCTGGAGGAGGCGACCTGTAGCGTGAGGGAGGGATGGATGGGGGTGAATGCTAGCTTGCTCCCTGCACTTGAAGGACCGCTCACTCGCGTGAGACGCTGCATAGAGGAAGGGTTGCGCGCTGGCTTTCAGCGAAATTATTACGCGTTAACGTCTCGTTACGGCAACTCTGTCCTTTCAGGCATGGATACATCTAAGTGTTGTAATATTCTTATAAACCCAAAATATATTTTCCCTAGAATTAAACAAATGTTATTAGTCGTAATAATTATACAATGTAATAATCACCTTAACACCCACGCACACATATACGATGGCGACCAGGTGCGCGCGAGTCAGTTTATATACACTTAATTACATTAATCAATCAAAAATACTTAATCGTATTCATCGATCCAGGAGCATCGTTTAATTACATTAATCAAGATACATGCGACGGGGATACTTAGATCGAGTGTTCGCGTCCAGCCCTTCAGGGGCGCAATGCCATGACGTTAGCAGTATAGGTCAGGCCACAAGAGAGGGATGGGGGTGGCCTGCGTGCGGGAACAATACCATATTACCGTCACTCCTCTACAGCAAACATAGGAGGGGTTGTGGCCAGCGTTCCTCCACTACTCTACAGGGAGCCATTCAGACCAGCACACTCAAAGAGGGGAGGGTGTAGACAGCGTACATGTTAGACAGCAAAGGAGAGGGAAGGGGTGTGGCCAGCGGCACAGAACCTGGCGACATTAGGTGAGGCCAAAAAGGAGGGGTCATCTTCGGCGGCTTTAAGGGTAAGGCCACAAAGGAAAGGGGTGTGGTCACCGGCACAGAGCCAGGCGACATGCTAAGAGGCCAAAAAGGAGGGGTCCTGTTCGGCGGCTTCTCCGGTCAGCGCACAAAGCAAGGGGGAGGAGCCGGCGGCTTTTAAGGGTCAGCACACAAAGAAAGGGGGAGGAGCTGGCGGTATTCCTTTGTGCTCTGGTACGCGTCTATTGTTACTACTCATGCATATAGGCAAAAGTTTTATAATTTTAAAGAAAATGTTTGATATCCTTTTTTATTTTAAGCATAATTCTATTTGTATATTTAAAATAAATGTTTGATGTATATACGCTACATGTGAATTTATGTATTTGTAATTATCAAATGAAAGCTTCTGGCAATGTAATTAGAAAATGATTTTAAAACTAAGCTGAAAATCGAAAATGCTTTCTTTTCATCTTTAAAGAAGACATTTTATTATACATACATACATACGTACATACGTAGTACCTACCTACTTACCTACCTACCTACATACAATGTAACCATTAACATCAAATCAATAACATTTGTCTGAAATACTACGTTCCAAAAGAGGTTTAGCTTTGTAGAACAATAATGATATAGCAATTATTATTATTATTATTATTATTATTATTATTATTATTAGTAGTAGTAGTAGTAGTAGGAGGAGGAGGAGGAGGAGGAGGAGTAGTATAGGTTACTTTTAACGCATGCTTACAGGCAAAACCTTTTTATATTTAAAAGGAAAATGTTTTAAAAATGATTTTGTAGCTGAAATTCCAAAATCACATTTTTTCAATCTGAAAATAAAATGTTTCGGTACATGCACAAACGTAATCTGAAAAGATTTTTTTTGGTTACGCGTTCAGACAAGCAATATAACCATTAACATTTTATCATTATCATCTGCTTGAAAATGCTTTGCCTCAAAAGAGATTTGGCTTCGTACTATATTATTATTATTATTATTATTATTATTATTATTATTATCATCATTATTATTATATATGGGAATTTTTGTATGTAATGTTTTGTAGAACATAGTTTTCTTCTTAGCAGATTTTCTTTTCTTACCTTGGATGCATTATGATTCTATTGTGCTTATGCACTCTCTTGAACCTTCTTGTTTTACTTAAGTTGTCTGAAATGATACAATTCGTTATTAGTAATATTGTAACAATAAAGTTTAAGTTTTACATGTAAGAGTAGTTCGTTTATATTCTACCTTTGCTTGCAAAATAGTTTATGACGTTTATAGCCACTCTCTTGTCCCTCTTGTCCCATGTCTTCCATTGTTAATTGTAGTTTTTTATTCTGCTGTCATATTCTCGAAGCGCTCGGGTAGGAAAATCTGATGTTCATCCTGATTAGAACTGTTCTTTCACCGTACTTCGTACAGCCGGTTTTCAATGCACGGATTTTGAAGAGCACGTTATGTTCTAAATCTGCCAGTGTTTTGGTGGGCAATATCTTCACACATCTCCCATTTCATTTAACTGTAGCATAATTTGCTCTTTGACATAATGAATATATTTTCATTGTGACAATAAGTTTTTCAGACATGTTTCAACAGGACTGAATACACACTTTCTTTTTATTTAGAAATCAGGTCAGCGGAAAGAAGCTTACTCCAGCTAAACATTGAATTAAATAATGCATGTTCACGTTCTCTCTCTCTCTCTCGCTCTCTCTCTCTCTCTCTCGGGAAAACGGAAGAGATAATGCAGCATACTTGTCTATAGACAACTTGCTATAGCTTGCAGATGCTGCAGTGTCTGTATTTCATTGATGTAACTATGTTTTATACTGAAAATGCATGACTTTGAAGCTACATCCTCTGGAAAAAGACAACATGCATACCTTACCTGTTATCCAAGGTAATTAAGCTATTTTTTTTAAAACAGAAACTTTTTTTCGCTAAATACTTGCATGACAAATTACTGAAAGAAATTCACCCTTTTTTTGCAGAAATATATCATCCGGGTAAAAAGCAACACAAATCGCTTTATTCACAAACATTATTATAGAAAATTGGCCTGAAAAGTTGCATAGCATACATGAGGTTATTAAAAATGTATGACTTTGAAACTATACATATCCTCTGGAAAAGACAACATGCAAACTTTACGTGTTATTCAAAGATAATTATGTTTACGTTTTAAGACAAAAACTTTTTGTCAAAATATATACATGAAATTATTGAAAGATATGCGCTTTTTGAAAGTATATAATTTGGACAAAAACACCACCACCCTTCCACTGAAACACAGCATTATGGAAAATAAGCCTGAAAAGTTACAATACATGCATGAGGTTATTGAAAAACGCACGACTTTGAAATTATATATTCTCTGAAAAAAAACATACAAAATTTTCTTGTTGTTCAAAGGTTTGAAAAATTACATTTCGAGGAAGAAAATCATTTGATTAATACACTGCATGGATAATGCTTTCTGCTACATAAAAATATGTTTATGCTGATGCTTAATGATGACCTAATTTCTACTTGCATGGATGCCCTTCCCGTCTCGACACACATTGCTACACTGTTTACCGTCTCATGTCTTCCTGCTTTGATGATGATGATATTAAGTTTAAGCTATTTATGCCATGCTATTTCTCCAGAGACTAATACGTATCAGAAGTTATTTTCCTCAGATTTCTTTCTTCATTGTCCCCTTCCCAATTTCTATATGCGCGCGCATTTCTTTAGCTACTGGCACAATGTGTACGATTGTATACGCCCTGTTGCAGAGGGTTTTATTGCTCGTTTTATGACTCAATTGCCTGTTATGCATGTATGTGGGGGAACTCAATTATCTTACCGTACTTTTATATTTTCAGTAGGTTTTTATTACACGCGGAACAGTAGAGGATGTGCCCCTCCCCGTTATTTTCATCATTCAGCTTAAAGCGTATTCACGCTATATCATGCTTCCTATTGCATCGGAGTTATTCGTTTTTCTTTTCTCCTCGTTTAATTTTTCGACACACTGTGTACAGCTACAACTCACATAATTTCTTCCGGGTTCTAGAGGTCACAGCGGTTTTATGAATAACATTTTACGCATAGGATGGCCAAAATCCATTAGGATCCGCCTAATGAGGGTCGTTAGGAAGGACCTATCAATCACCACGGTTTAAGGAAAAACGTGTTACTCAAATGGGACTACAGGTACAAGAAAGAGGACAGGTTTTGGTACATCAGAATAAAGTTTAAAATTTCATTTGCAGGAAAGGTTTTCATTAAAGTGTTAAATTTATACCCAACTTTTCCCTTGTCAATGAAAATCTTAAAAGTTAATTCGCTAACATTTTAAATTTATATCCAACTAGGTATTGCGCCGACGATCAAGACGTTCTCAGGCTTCATCTTGCTTTTATACTGTGTTTACTAATGAATATCTATTCCATGTACAGCAAACGGAACCGCGAGTTGCGGGTTATTGAAATTTTCAAATACTGCAAAGCGCAGCTTACACTGGCCGCTCAGAAATGGCGGTATATACGTAAAAACTGAAACGCGCATTCCTTCTCTGAGGTATATCAACAGCTTACATATGTTTGACCACTTGAATTGAACTTTCAGCAAAACTTAGAAATTCTTACAAAGTTAAGAAGGTAGGTAAGAAAGTATTGTATTCCAACCAAATGTTGCATTGCCCTTGCATATTATAGTATTCGTCTCAAAAGTGATGCCTCAAATCCTGCCTTAATAATGCTCAAAATGTTTGGAAAGAAGTGATTTCAAATGTAGCTACATGACTTTGCTATGTTTATTTCGCCATGCTCTTTCTTATGCAAGAAAGTCGGCTTGCTTTCTCTACAACCTACCTAAGGCGTGTTTTCACTCGAAAATACAGGTTTTGAGGTCCCTGATAAAATTAAGTTCTGTATCTTCCAAGTATGTGACATGAACATTTTCAAAAAATTTTATCCACCCCAAACTACTTTTTTGTTATTTTTCATTTTGTTAAAAACGGATGTTAACGATTTTGATTAAAGTACTAGGTACCATATGTTTGTGAATATTACAAAACTGCATTTAACTGAGAAACCATTAGAGATAGGCAAAAACAATTTCAGGAAAAACGTGAAGCTCATTAAAATGCATATCTTGCCAAAATAACCTTTTTCTTAGTGTCAACCGTTTTGGAAATATTTCATGCTATAATACATTCATATTTTGTCAAGTTAAGTACATTTGGCAGATATAGATTGAAAATTTGCGAACTGTTATTTGTTTACCTCCATGATCTCATGATAGAAACACAGAGAGAGAGAGAGAGAGAGAGAGAGAGAGAGAGAGAGAGGGGGGGTTGTAACAGCTCACTTGCCTTGAACATGAACATGTGGAAACTACTAATTCCGCTAAACTTGAAATCATTTACACCCAAATATTTTATCCTAGTGAACGTAAGGAAAAGGAAGAATTGCATTTTGTATGAATAGTAAATACCTGTGAAATTATAAGGAATAGGGAAAGTCATGTAAGCGTACCGCATCATATTTCTCGTTTTTGATGAGATTGTGCGGGTGGAAAAAAAGAAGAATCGCATACTGTGCAGATATACTTACATGTGGGAACCGTAAACATGCGACAAGAAATATTTCTATAATACATTAGGAAAGAAATTATTTTGAACATTTTCTTAAGATTACATTTTTTTATATAAAAGGTTTTTGCCTATTTCTTTTGGTTTTAAGTTGCATGAAATTCACATAAGTAAACATGGTTTTGTAGGCTATTCCTAAGAGAATTCAAGATATACATTTTTTTCCCATTCTAATATCTGAAACATTTGGTGGGCCCTTTTATGAAAAACAATATGTAGGCTGCAGAGAAATTAAAATGTCGCACTGAAATTCTGCATCGTAACGAGCATTTTAAGTGCGAAAAATTATAAAATACAATTTCTGAGAACATTTGAACATGAGAACATTTCCATAAACAATACAACATGCAAACAAGAAACTTTGCAATAACTTTTTTAGCAAATGCGGGATAAATGAGGAGTAGAGATTTCGAGAAACGTACCAATTCCCTACCACGTCTCTCAGTAACACCATCACAGATGTTTGATATTGTTATTTCCAATTCATCGAGGTAAATTGTTTTACACAAAACTGTGCCTAAATAGTAAGTATTAATATTAACTAAATCAAATTAAATCTTTTACTTACTATTTTCCCCAATTTCTCCTTGCATGTACTTTTATACGTTGGTATGCATGTACGTATATAAAGCATAAAATTATTACTTTGCACAAATATACAGTTTTACTAATGTTTTGTGAAGATTTGTTTAATCCTTTTCTTCCTTCTGTCTGTGGTCTTGTCTAACCGGGTAATTTTTCCTTAGACCGCATTGAATGGCAGCTCCTTCATAATGACCTCATTAGCCGGGTCGCTAATGGAAAGTAGCCATCGGCGCAATACGAATACACCGAATGGGATTCCTGGAAAAGAGGTCGGGGAAGAAAAGACCGTCGGTGCAATGCACTATTACCTGAAACGTTCCCCGTCTCTATGGTTTTTTTTCAGAAGACAATATCTACCTTGAATACTGAAGTAAGACCTCTTTTGGTTTTTGTTTTCGCAGAGTGATTACCTTTAAATGTACTTCTTTTTACATACAGTTCCATGCTCTTATCTTGTACTCCACATCATGCATACTAATTTTTAGCTTTTTAAGTTTTGCATTATTTAACTACATAATCGTATTCTTTTTACACAAAACATCGACAGGGTGAAAAAACACATACGCACACAACTATCTCACTCTCCCTACATATTGTAGCGGACCAGGATGAGCATTGAGAATTGCAACATATTTCGTTAGCCAGCGCAAGTGTGGAATTCAGGTTAACAGAAAGCGTCCACGCTGCACAACGCCGAGTCAGCGCTTATGTAGGTATTTATGCTACAGGGTTTTGACTCGGTCGTGGGAGTTGCTATCAGGAAGTTGCTACGCGAGAGTTGCCACGAGAGAGTTATCAGAGAATTGTCAGGCAGTTATCAACGAGTCGTCAGATCTTTTGTCACACTCGCCAACAGTTAACCAGGTAAGCATGCGACTCATCTAAGTTCTATTGACTTGTCGGGGCTTCACCCCGAACTGAATGTACGCACACTTAAAGCAATAGTATAATAATTTATTGGGCCAATGCATCCCCAGTTCTTCATTTAAATACCCTCTATCCTAGAACGCCACCCTGGCCTGCCTACCATTCCAGTACCAACGCATCCCCTACCTCTGAGCTACCAACCCCCCCTGTGTAATCACCTACGGCGGGGGTAACCACCCCCGTGGGGTGTTACATTGTGGTGGAGCGCCGGGCACATGTAGTAGGCACCGACTACAATGTGACGGAGTCTCCAGTTATAATTGGGGAAAACATCCTTACCTCTTCCAGCCAGGGGATGTAATCAATTTGTTTCTCTCTTTTCTTTTTGCAAGGTGTAAAACACGCCTCATTTTGGGATAACCTTTTACCTGAGGTTATCTGGTGAAGACCCACCCTCCCACCCTTTGCATCATGAGTCACCGACACAGAATATAGCTTATTTTTTTAACTTTTCTCAAGTTATGTCTATTGTTTTAGTGTAGTACATTTAAGTTATTATGCATGGCTGAACCTGCTCAAAGCTCTACTAGTCCTACCACTAAAGAGATTAGAAATCTGTGCGCAGAATTAGCAGCTATACAGGGGGAACAATTTAAATTCCAAGAATTTCTAATCACAGATTTGAAAGGAATTTCAAACGAGATCGCGGCACACGCTGAGACGGCAAATCAAATACGTCTCCGCTCCGGTAAGATCGTTAACACTTCTAGCCCAAGTACAAGTAGGGTAGAAAAACAGTTAGCCATGAATAAGGGAGACGAACACACAAATACTATGAGTAAAATGGACTCACCTGTTTTAAGTAGAAGGGTAACTGAAACACCTCAACCCATGCACATTAGTCGTCCACCATTGGATCCGGGTAGCTTCGCGGGGAAACCAGGGGAAAGTGTAAGGGACTATCTCCATAAGTTTGAGTTGATAGCGCGTGCCAATAATTGGGATGACCAGCATAAGGCGCAGTATTTACCATGCTACCTTAATAGTACCGCACTAAACCGGTACAAAACCTTTGCCCATAGAAATAGGGACGCCCAATGGGAAACATTGAAGCAGGGGTTATTAAAAGCCTTCATTCACGCGGCAGAGGAGGAAATGATGGATGTCAGACTAAGGCAGAGGGTGCAGGACCTTAGTGAGCCCACAGAGCAATACGTTTATGACATTATAGCTCTGTGTGATCTAGTCAACCCCGAAATGACAGAGAAGGAACGGGTAAAACACATCGTGAGGGGCCTTAAACCATCACTAATAGAACAGGTACTGCCCTACAACCCACAAACAGTGAACGCTCTCATACAGTTCGTCCGCAGGGTAGAATCAGCCCGCTACCTAGCAGGAAAAAGGGTAGACCTAATCGATGCACAGGGAATTCCCCCTAGTATGCCAGACGATACCCTCCAGAAGCAGGTATCAGAGATGTCAAAGATGGTGGGTGAGTTAGCAAAACAGGTGCAAAACCTGACAATGAACCCCCGCCCTCCACCTCAGAATTACAATCCACAGCATCAATCCGTTAGGAATTACGGACAGGCCCCCAGCGACTATAGGAGCACATATAGTCAAAGAAGAACGGTGTCCGCGAGGCCTGTGTGCGCCTACTGCAAACGGGTAGGCCACGTAATCGCTAATTGCCAGACACGAAGGAGGAATGCAAATTTTCACGCGCAGCCTCGAACCAATCACCCCCCATAAGGGCCGCGGTAACAAGCATAACAGAAAACATCAACCCTGGGAACACATTAAAAACTATGGGAACATAAGCAGGGACAAGGATCGACATTCTCATAGACACAGGCAGCTCAGTAAGCATAATCAATGACGACCTGTTAGGTACAAGCAAGCAACCAGCACCTCTAAATATGATTTTGCGAACTGCAAATAACAATTTACTTGCTGCACAATACCAAACTAATACTAACTTCCAAATGGGTGACGTGGAATTCAAAGAACAACTAATAGTAGTAAAACACTTCCCGCATAGTTTATTGCTGGGCATGGACTTCCTTCAGAAACACCAAGCCGTTATAGATCTAGGGAACAACACAATTACACTAACACTGCAAAATTCGAAGGAGGTCACGGTAAGCTGCCAGCGAAAGCGAGAATGTCCTCTCATGCAAATTACACTTGAAGCAGATGCTGAAGAGACAAAAATTAAAGCAACATGTCAGCATGACGTAGAAATCCTTCCATTTGCAATGACACAGATAGACGTCAAAATACCCTCACTTCCTACAAACACATTATTACTAGAACCATGCATTAACACTATGCAGAAAAAACACGTTAACATTATACCGGGTCTGTGCAATAATAATCAAAATCAAAAGATACAAGTCCACAATAATACCGCCGCCCCTCAGAGAATATTTAAAGGGACAACACTAGCACTCGTACACGAAGTTGCATTAGTCCAGGCAGACACTTTCACACGTGAGACAGCAAAACAAATAGACATCAAAGACGCCAAATTTAATATTAATTCACGACTAGAACCAGGACAACACGAACAGCTACGAAATTTACTCGACAGGTACAGAAATACCTTCGCCACTAGTCTACAAGAGTTAGGGACAACAAACATTGCGGAGTTCAAAATAGAGTTGACAAACACGACACCAATTAGACAGAAGCCATACAGGGTGTCCCATAAACAGCGGGAAATAATAAACCAACAAGTGGAAGAAATGAAAGAGGCTGGGATAATAAAAGACTCACAGAGTAGCTGGTGCTCACCAGTAATTTTGGTCAAAAAGAAATCAGGAGAATATCGGTTTTGTGTAGATTACAGAAAACTCAATGCACAAACAGCTGCATCCGCCTATCCCTTACCACTGATTGACGACCTACTTAGCTATTTAGGAGGTTCAAAATTTTACTGTACGCTTGACCTGCTAAGTGCATACTTCCAAGTACCTCTAGCTCAAGAAAGTAAGAAATATTCGGCCTTTTGTACGTCGGACGGAGAGTACGAATTCCAGACCTTGAGCTTCGGGTTCTCAATGCCCCTAGAGCATTCACAGAGATCGGAAATAAAGTGTTAGGCGACCTGCGATACGAAAAAGCACTCATATATCTAGACGATATAATAGTGTTCGCAAATACATTTCAGGACTTATTGGCAAACCTGGAAGCAGTATTTAAGAAATTAGAACAACATACGTTTAAGCTAAAACCCCAAAAATGCTTTTTCGGTATGGACAAAATAAAACTCCTAGGATACGAAGTATCGGCAGCAGGCATAGAACCTGATAAAGACAAAATTCAAGCTATTACACAGCTCAGAACGCCTAGGAACGTCAAAGAAGTAAGGCAGGTCTTAGGTTTATTTTCTTTCTACAGGAGGTTCATTAATAACTTTGCAGCAATCGCGAGGCCTCTAAACGAACTAACAAAGGCAGACCAAAAGTTTATATGGGGCCAAGAACAGCAAGAAACCTTCCAAAAGCTGAAGGATTTAATGGTTAGGGCTCCGGTGTTGGCACATTTTATGCCGGGAGCCAAAACCCAAATGAACTGCGATGCCAGCATGTACGGCATAGGCAGTTGCCTCCTCCAAGAACGAGATGGAAAAATGCACCCAGTAGGCTTTGTGTCTAGAAGTCTAAGCAAAGCTGAAAAGAACTATAGCGTTTCGGATCAAGAGCTGTTAGCAGTTATGTACGGTTTTTCGAAGTTCCGCCAGTACATATATGGTTACCCTGTAACTGTAGTTACAGACCATGCTTGCCTGTGCCACCTAAATAGGTTGAGAGATCTAACAGGGAGACTGGCACGTTACAGCTTAATGCTACAGGAATTTGATTACACAATTCAACATAAATCAGGGATTAAACATAAGGACGCAGATTGTTTGTCTAGAATGCCAATAGACCCCCTGAACCCGAAACAACACAAGAGCAGGAAGACAGAATTACCTGTCTCATAGAACCCATAGAATTAGCTAAAAAACAAGAGGAGGATCCCCAGCTAAAACCTCTAATACAAGCCGTAAGACAGCCGGGTACAGCGAATGCTAAACTAGCACGACAAGCTGCAACATACGTGCTGAAATTGAATGTTCTGTACCGAAAAAATGCTGGTAGTACAGGAAACATGCACCTGTTAGTAGTACCTGATAGTTTAAAGCAGGAAATACTATATAATAGTCATGACGATCCGCTAGGAGGACACTTCGGGTTTTCAAAAACTTTTCACAAAATTAATTCACATTACTATTGGATTGGAATGAAGAGGGACATACAAAATTATGTAAGAAGATGCACTTCCTGTCAGCAACGAAAAGGTCCAGTTAATCAGCGACCCGCAGGTTTAATGCAACCCATAAAGGTCAACTATATAGGAGAAAGGTTCTCCATAGATATCTTGGGGCCTTTCCCAAAGTCCTCTAGAGGTAACAGATACATAATTGCGGCTAGTGATTACTTTTCAAAATATTTGGAATTAAGGGCAATCCCAAAAGCTTCTGTTGAGCATGTCACTGAATTTATCTTGGACGACGTCATCTGTCGTCACGGCGCACCAAAATATATTCTGTCGGACAGAGGGTCCGTATTTATGAGCGAAGTGACACAAGAACTATTTAAGATGATGGGAACAATACCGACTTTCACAACAGCCTACAGACCCCAAACTAATGGCCTAATAGAAAGGGCGAATAGAACTATCGCGCAAGTAATCAGTAACTACGTAAACACACAGCACACAGACTGGGATAATAATTTACATCAAATTCGGTTTGCCATATACACAAGCAAACAGGGGAGTACTAAGTTCACACCCTTCGAATTACTGTATGCACGGAAACCGGTATCACCCCCAGACGTTCAATTACAGGGCACCTCACAAAACCTATTTGTGCAGCAAACACGGGAGGCAATAGTAAAAGCAAGGGCGTTAGCATCCCAAAACCTAGTAAAGAGCCAGAGGAAAAATAAAAATTTATATGATTCAAAGAGGCGGCACGTCGAGTATAAAGTCGGCAATTTGGTGAAGCTATATACCCCTAAAAGGAGGGTAGGTAGAGCCACGAAACTTTTGATGAACTACACCGGACCCTATAGGATAATGAAAAAACTCAGCCCCCTGAATTACGTAATTAAGGCCAGAAATTCCGTGAAACGCAAGAATGTCCACGTTAGTAGAATTTCGCCTTATTATGCATAGTGAGCATACAGCATACTTGCGACACTTGCACAGCGAGTAAACACAATCTGATTGCCACACATAATTGACACAAAAAAATCGCCTACGTATCACTCAATGTCCATCAATACAAAAGTACTGACATTATTACACGACGGAATGCGTACACAAATTCGTCCACGCTGCAGTAAGGCTGAGGCATAAGAACAAACAAACAGGAAAAAGAAAGAGGTTAAAACATTAAACATCAGCAATAGTTCTCAAATAGGTTAAGTAATGCAAGACGTAGTATATCTTCGGACCTCCAGCTTAAGTTAGGCTAAAAGTGATAATCCACGCGATTCACTTTTACCTTTTAATTTTTTTTTGCTCTCTCTTTCTCGTGATGAAGAGAAAATATATCTGGAAGTGAAAATATAATGGGAAATCCGAGACGCGACCCTGTTATTCGCTTAATACAGATATCTTTGTTCAGATACAGAAATTTGAACAATACACATTATCCTCCCAGGAGTTCAGAGTAGGGCCGAGGGACACAACAGAGAGCAAATATAAAGAAGTATTCTTAAGGTTGGGAGCAGAGTTGAATAAATAGGAAATAAGATTTAGTGGAGGTCGAAAAGTTATTTCATAAGTACTGTTATTTATATAATTGTTAGTATAAGATTAATTTAAGATAGGTATATGATAATGTGTTTTGAGAACTATAGGTTGATGTCAGGAATTCTTTTCTCTCCGCACCTTACACATGCGTTAGCGCATATAGAATAAATAATAGTAGGAAAAAAATCGAATCACGTACACTCTGGTACGACAACCAAGCGCTATTAAATAAATAAATGTCAGTTAACATGCAAGGCGAAGCAAATCAACGTGCAAAATAGATAAATGTAACGTGGCAAATAAGCAAGTGTAAATAAATAAAACAAAATTTCTCTCACGACCAGGGCAGATAATACACGAGATGGAGCAGGGACATAGAAATTTTGAAACTCGCATCCTGTTTCAGAGCAACGTGAAAATGACCAACGGTAAACTGCAACTAATGTTGAGTCTACTCCCCGTCCTGTTAGGCCAGGAGCGACCCCTGCCAGTGGTAATAGTGACCGGGGCCGTCTGGAGACCGCTTCCCCAAACCACAGCATACCAAGCGTCAGTACCATTGACCTTCAAGGTGAGGAGAGAGAAGGTCGACATACAGCACCTTACAGCAGGCAAGCCCGCAAGTAAGCCGGAGGTGGACAACCCCATAGACAGGTTGCAAGGAGATCTGGTTTATATCGTTACTCTTCTGAATAGTGAGTTACAGAGGGTACAGGAGGCGGCCTTTAGGATCGGAGGAAACGAGCAGGGGCGCACAAAGAGGGGGATAGCCCTATTGGGCAACCTCCTCAACTTCTGCTGTGACATGGCTACCAGCAATCAGGTCCGCATGCTGGCCGCCACTGATAAGCAATTGCTTGACCACTACGAGGCCCTGGAGTCGGCAGTAGTGGAGGACCACATATGGGTAACCTCAGCAAAGGACGCGTTAACGTCCTACACTGATAAACTGGTTACGGCATTCAGCAAGATTGACCGCCGACTGGGGCAAATTATAAAGGGGGCGAATGCGACTTTTAACGACATCCAAACAAAATTACAGGACGTATCTAACCAGCAGTATACGACGCTATGGGAAGTACTGCAAAATGCACAGAGGGCCGTGCAAATAGTGCTTTTTATGAAGCACATGGATACGTTACTGCTCTGCCGTAACCATCTCTTCCCGCTAGCAGTAATTCCATTCGAAATATTCATGGAGGAATTACAAAAGTTAGAGGAAAACCTTACAAAATCAGGGTTCCAGCTAGCAATACCTAGGGAAGAGGCACATCGATATTTCGATCTTGAGATCACCACGTGCTCCATTAGTCCTTCCTACATCCTAGTAACAATTAAAATACCCATTAAGCAGGAGGGGGCGGACTGGAAAGTTTACGATTTCGTCTCTACCCCGTTCGCCTGGCACAACGAAACATGCTCCATTATCCACGGCGCCACATACGTGGCAGTCAATGGGAAAACGGTCCGCCCAATTACCGGGACAGCAATCAAAGAATGCGGCCCCCGGAAGTCCACTCTGTGTTATATACCCAGGTTTTCGAACGACCTTTTGTTCAGCCCATTATGCGCAACTAAAATATTGCACGGTATGACAGCCGGAGAACTTAACGAATTCTGCCCGTTCCAATGCCATACGGCTTCCAAACCAATAGTGACCGAGGTAGGGCTGGATGAGTACGTCATAACACACCCAGTTAGTCCAGTGGAGATGGTATGCGATAAAGTAACCCACCATATAGCAATACCCCCGGCGGGAACCCCGGGGGCAGTGAAAATCCATTTACCTTGTGCATGTACCCTAGAAATGGGGCATGGAATAACCATCCCGAGAAAGTTCCCATGCACTCAAAACGGGGGAGGCAGCCCGCAAATAATGCACCTAATCCCAGCGGGGTGGTCAACGTTAGGCACCCTAACAATTCACCCCCTGGCAACACCGAACCAGTTGGTGTTCACCAATTTTACGCAATGCCTGAATACCAATTGGTCGGTACAAATACCACATCTAAATTTATCACAGGTCCCAACCATCATAGCGACACACAGCCCCAGTCAAGGATATGCAGCAACCTCCTCTATGCTAATGGCATTATACGTTTGGACGGCCCTGATAACAATGATAGTAGCAGCCATATTATTTAGGAAACCCGAGCTCATCTTAGCAACTACGCTCCCGACTGCGCGAGCAAAATCTATCATGCAAGATGAGCTCGTCGAAATCATAGAAATAGTATTTATGACTGTTTGCATGGTAGTCATGGCCTTGTTAGCATACAGAATATTCAAGAAATTTTGTAAGGAAAAGTCGAACTCTTCAAACTCGACCACGGCGGAACCACAGCACACGTCACCTCAGGGAATTATAATTCTGGCAACACCAACCGATGCCGCCTCAGAATCAACACTAACATAACGGAGAAATAATTAGACAGATAAATAAAATAAAATTAATCAAAGGCTCAAAATACACAAGGGGATGAAGGCAGGAAAGGCACAGGTATCCTCCACGAATTACGCAACACAAGATACGTAACACATTCCACACACGCGGAAGGGTACAGCAATTTTGGTTCACAAACTTAGAAACACAGATATCGCTTTCATAAACATACAATTCTGCATGAACGGTAAGTGTCGAAAGCAGCAGTCCGGTCTTGAATTCCGCTGACGCAAGTATTCGTCGCCTCACGCACAGAGCTTGACTTTGCACTTCTCAGTGGCGTGTACACTGCGACAAGTATATGAATAGAAAATGGAGTGTAAATATGGTTGTTGTTTTTTTTGGTGTTTGTTGTGTTTCATTGGTCACAACATCTGCAATATTCATATTTCTGTGTACTAATTTCAAAAACTAAGTATGTTTTAGAGGATGCCCTCCAGCAGGCAAGAGAAACCACAGTCTACAGCAGCCTCAGCGACCCTCTTCCCCGGGTTACAGATGCGAGGTATCAGCAAAATGCCAAAAACGGACATCTAACCACCGCTTATATACAATGCAACACACACACAAAAGTGTTACACAGTTACAGACAAAACATCTTTGTATAATGTACAAATTTATTTTTGTTCGAACGAACATACCAAGTCAAGCAGAACTTATGAGTAGTCGCATCACACCTGGATAACAGAACTTAATGTTTTTTTTTCTTCTGTTCTCTTTTTTTTCGAAATTTGGAGAGACAAGGACTCGGCAGGGGTACCGACTCACTTTCTAAATTTACCTTTTCTCTGCTGTGTTTAGTCTCATCCCGTAAATTTTAAACCGCAATATAATCCTTCCAACCTTATCCTAACAACATCCATCTTTGTAAGACAACCCTGTTGCTGCGCACCATTAGACCACCAAGAAGAGAAGCACCCGACAAGAAAGCCCAGGTCGAACGATGCCCACCAGTATGAGCACGTCGGTAACTCACCACGGGAGTCGCGCCAGAACACGCAGAATTAGTGCGCTCCGAGGGAACGCCACTGCTTGACCGCAGCAATGCAACATGCGCGGAAATACATACTACGTTTCCGAGTAAATCGCTAAGTATGCAGAATCACTCAGCAGTTCTGTCCCAGCACCTTATTCATTCAAGGCAGAGTTCACCTCCGGGCACAACAGTCAGCAACCAGCTGAGAAGCGTCCAAGATTGGCAACAAGCAGCGATGCGCAGTCGAACCCACCCCTAACGTACTCACCTACCCTTACAAAAAATTTTCCCTGGTATCCGAGTCTTGGACAGCAGAGGACACTAGAGCATTTCAATTCTTTAAAGCTCAACCATGTTTTTTTTTTCCTTTTCTCTCCGCTCTCGTCTAGGTAGACTGTTTTAGTACCCCCTAAGATGTTTGTCCTCCTTTTCAATTTTAAATTCCGGGTCGGAATTTGGCGAACCTGGGACCGATGTAGCGGACCAGGATGAGCATTGAGAATTGCAACATATTTCGTTAGCCAGCGCAAGTGTGGAATTCAGGTTAACAGAAAGCGTCCACGCTGCACAACGCCGAGTCAGCGCTTATGTAGGTATTTATACTACAGAGTTTTGACTCGGTCGTGGGAGTTGCTATCAGGAAGTTGCTACGCGAGAGTTGCCACGAGAGAGTTATCAGAGAATTGTCAGGCAGTTATCAACGAGTCGTCAGATCTTTTGTCACACTCGCCAACAGTTAACCAGATAAGCATGCGACTCATCTAAGTTCTATTGACTTGTCGGGGCTTCACCCCGAACTGAATGTACGCACACTTAAAGCAATAGTATAATAATTTATTGGGCCAATGCATCCCCTGTTCTTCATTTAAATACCCCCTATCCTAGAACGCCACCCTGGCCTGCCTACCATTCCAGTACCAACGCATCCCCTACCTCTGAGCTACCAACCCCCCTGTGTAATCACCTACGGCGGGGGTAACCACCCCCGTGGGGTGTTACAATATAATTTACATGGAACGGGTTTGAGCATAAACCATACCAACATCGGCGGATACGAGCATGCGCGCGCATGTGCACACGCACCACGCGCGCGCACGCACACACACACACACACACCACACCACACACACACACACTTCTCACCACTCTCTCTATCTCAATATACTTTACCTTGAGTGGGTTTTACATATATGGGACATTCCAGTGAAATCGAACGGCAAAAAACCTCGCATTTTGTGTTTCCGTTGTAATTTTTCCTATCAACTAGGGGTGCTAAGGAAAACATATTTATCAAATATTAGCATTTAAAACCCAACGGTTGTCACTTTATTCAACGATAATGTATGGTATTGATTCATTTTGTCGCATTGAAAGTGCGCATATCAGCTCCGGAACCTTTTATTTCAAAACATTGCACAAAATCTCATTTTGTAGATAAAAGTCCGCATTTCATTATTCATTATACTAATTATTTTTATAATATTCACAAAAACCTATATACAGTTTTTACTTATTTTAAGCGTATTTGAATTTTTATAAAACTAAAATATTAAATTGGGAATAATCCATAGTGTCATTAAGAGAAGCCGGCAATGTTGGTAAAGTGTTAGGTGTTCGTAGTTATAACACAAAGGTGAATAAACGCTGTAAGAAATTGAGTTTTATTTATGGACGCTCTTTAACTACTGTGGTTCTTAGCGTCCCATTCTATATTGGGCATGAAGGACCGAAATTTTGCTCAGAGGCCTCTTTATTCGGCTTGAGGTTCTTTTACGTGCCATAAATCTACGACACGGGGCCAGCGGCTTTACTTCCCTTCTGAAGGAAGGTATGCTAAGAATTTTTATGCCCGAAAAAAATTCATCGCCCTTCGCCGGGTTTGAACCCGTGACCTCGGGAACTAGAGAAAATAAACGTAGTGATTTACGCGGTTGATGCACGGTAATCACCAAGCGTTCTTCAACAGCACAACACATTTGATGCAAGATATGATTCAGCAACCTAGCACAATACAAACTAGCACTTCATCTTTATTTCCGTTTTCTCCAGCCTTTCCGTGGACTAGTAAGATTAATAGAAGTGTTGTGAGTTAAGCACAAGTGATTGTTAATTATATTTTGGTTAGTGATACGTTCTTGTGAGCCCTTCATCTAGTGAAGAAAATTAAAATCTACCCAAGCTTTTATTAAGTTAAGATATATCCTAAGATAACATTAATATGCATATACATTTCCCGCATTACGGCAGTTCTTTTTTCATAGGTTGCCTAAAAGGGAACGTAAATCTCACACAGGTCACCGTTGCATCAACCCCCTTGAACTTCTAGTTCACAAAATGTTAGCACCGAAGCGCTCCGTAAAGTACTTCATTCTATAGCAGACAAATATGGCGTTCCAGAATGACATCGGAATACATTTCGTTTATGTACCTCATGCAGAATCAAATTAAACAAACAGGATACAGTAGAACATTGTCATTAGAAGAAATTCCTCAACCAACTTCTAGTGTTCAAGCCTAATTTCTTGGTAGCAAAAGTAACAGTGATACAGATAGTGACGTGCAATCCATTGAGGCGAGTCTCTATACAGATGCCTTAAACGAAACGCTTACTCTGATTGGTTCGAGTCCAATAAAGACAAATAAATTAACTGAAATAAAATACACGTAAGTAAAGTGAAAACCATAGATAAGGCTCTAAAAGAAAAGGTTTTTCATCGGGCTGATGTGACTAAGCCAATAATGAAACAGACAATGAAATCTAAGAGAACCTTAAAAAGGCGTTCCAATTGGCAGAGGAGAGAAAAACGAAAGTTCTGGTCTTCACCATTCTTCCCTTGTCATGATCAATTAAAAATATCCCGGATAACTTTGCAGTCACTAGGCATATGATTCGCAGAGCAAAATAACTGAATAGAAAAGGTCTAATAATGTCTGCTCCAGGCAGAAAGATTATGCCATGGACTTCCAGAGGAAACAATTAAATAAGTGAAAGAATTCAATGAATCCGAAGAATACAGCAGAACTATGCCAGATAGAAAGGATTTTGTTACAGTTAGAAGATACGGATAAAGGGAGCAGATACAAACAAGACTGGTGCTTTGCAATCCCTCGGAACTGTGCAGAACTTTTAAGAACAAATATCCTGCTGTTAAAATAGGATTTTCCAAATTTGCTAACTTGAGAGACCAGTTCTTGTGGTACACAGACTCTTTGTGTCGGCATGACACGCCAAAATGTTAAGTTGATAATAGATGGAGCAAAACTTCCAAAACTGACCAAGAATAAAAAATAGACCTGCAGATCATATCTCATAGGGGCTGACTTGCAAGAGCTATATGCAATCCACCAGAACTTACATGCTACGTTGACAACTGTAGTGAATGTCCGGGAACATCAATTTTACAAAGCCAATTAGAATAACTTTTTTAAAAAGCATTAACCTACTCAATTACATTTAAGCAATGGATGGCTACTGACAGACCAACGCTAGAAATTATAGAGAAACCATGTATTGATTTTATAAATATATTTATTAAAAATTAAATGCACTGATAAAACACACTTTTATTGCAAGGCAACAAAGAGGTTTTACGAAGAGACAAGAACTATTTTGAAACAAGGAAGTTTCTGGAGTCTCTGGATTTTTCAGAAAACTATGCGTTCGTCAATCAGGATGAAGTTTCCAGACCCCACTAGAAATACAATCAGGTAACGGTACATCCATTCGTTGTTTATCACAGGTTGAGTGATGACAGTGAAAAATGTGATTCCTTTGTGATAATTTCCGACTGCCTGAAACATGATAGTGTTGCTGTCTACCTGTTTCAAAAACAATTCATTCAGTATTTGAAAGGGAAGTACTCACCAGCAAAGAATATACTATTTTAGTGATTGTGCATCCTCGCAATACAAGAATAAAAAAAATTCTTTGAACTTGTGTCACCACGAAGAAGAGTTTGGCATAAAAGCAGAATTATACCTTTTCGCTTCTTCTCATGCCAAGGTAGCGTGTGATGGAATTGGAGGAACAGTAAAAAGACTGCAGTTAAACCTGGTTACCAACGTCCGATTAATGATCAGATCGTCACCCACCTTGATTTGTTTCAGTGGGCGTCTACATATTTAACGGGCATAACATTCTGCTATTTCACCAAAGACAACTTTACAAGGGAAAATACAGAGCTGGCGTCGAGATTCGAACATGCACGCATGGTGAAGGGAACAATGTCGATACATGCTAGTTCCTGTCTCCAGGATAAAAGCTGCAGCGAAGGTTTATTCGTTTGCTGAAGAGAGCAACGATGTGACTATCTGCAGTAAGCAGTTCTTAGTATTTTGTCAATATTATGTCATGCTTCTTCCTGTAGCAATGTGAATTTGTGAGGAAATACTCAGAAACACACACTGCTTAGTAAGTGTTCTCATGGTTTAACCTTACGCACAGCAGCTTACTTGACCTTCAGTTCAAAACAAAAGTGCGAGAGCGACCATGATCACGTGTTTTACTACCTCCAGCTCATAAAGTAATTTACTTCTTTAACTACTTTAGACGAATCCTTATCAGTCAGCATTGCAGTAAAATATACGTTTGATTGCGTTTAAATTGCGGAATCTTACCATATATGATACAATTATTTTTAACCTATTCCACCTACACTTCAAAAAAATAGAAATTTATCCAGTTAAATAGAAGTGAGAAGAACATGCTTACTTATCAGCATGAATTTAAGGTTTAGGTAATCAAAATAAAGTTCGATTTAAATAATTAAATTTAATAGTTTCTGAGTTATAGCAGCTTGAATTTGGGAATCTTAGGAAGCTACAATAAATTTGAACAATTTTAATTGCAAAACTATGATGTTCTGAACTTTAAGAGTTTACATAAAGCATTGTATCGGGCTTGACCCCGTGTACAAAAAGTTTCCATTTCGTTTAAAAAATTCAAGGTCGATTTTTCTTCTATTTTGATCGATTTGAAATGGAATAGCCCACATGCGTGTTTGAAAACGGTTACAAAGTGTGCTCACTCCCACTTTTTTCTATTACTGATGAGACTGATGTATTGTCTGTCACTGCAAGCTGACGGAACGACAGATAACTCGTGCAAAACACAGACAACATTGGTTTTAAGATGCGAAATTAATGGAGAGGTTGTAGAAAGATTTTGGGACTTCTTGAGATAAACAACGAAAGTGCTCAGGGTTTGGCTGGGCATATTTTAAATCAGTTAAAAGAAATTGACCTGGACAAATTCCCATAGAAGAGTTCCCTTCTGCCAAGGAGAGAACAGATCCAAAGTACAAACATTAAATTATCAGGTACGTGTGTTTTATTTACTTTTCTGCACATACAACATATTTAATTATTTTAGTTCCCTAGTATCTTCTTATATCTCGAGCCGCCACGGTTAGAATCTTACATCTGAAGGAACTTCTAGCACCTTGTGATCTAAAGAAAGGTGTTATGTCGTCAGAAAAGGTTTCTGCAAAATTTTCATCCTCTTTTTCTCGTTGCTCATCAGTAGAAGCAGCCAAAAGGAAGGATTAAATTAACCTAGAAGCGTCTACTACTAACTTTATGCTCCTGAACTAATTATAAAGTTGTGAGCATAAAGTCATTCCACATCAAACCGAACACACATAAAACATCACTTTCTCTTAATTTTCTGAATTTTAGTTTATGTCTTCCACACATAAAATAAATGGACATATATTTTATATTTTGCGGAAAAATCAAATTATTTTAGGATGTACAGCGTACTTAACATTTTTCTTATACTCTCATAACGTTACATAAAAGCAATTTATTCTCGGAACACAGAATGTCAGGGATACGAGTAATACGTCGTTTTGTGGATAAAAACATTGTGGTTTTCTTTATTCAAAATACTATTCATTCGGAATAAAAAAAATCACTTCTTAAAGTATGAATATTTTAAACCACAATATCATATTTAACCCCATAATATAAAAACCTGGAAAAGATACAGAAGGAATCTGTGACATATTTTGTTTTAAATCTGTTAATATCAGGATGGGATCCTCCTTGGAAGTACGCTTTTAAATACTTTAATTGTGCTAGCACGTAGGGTTTTAAAACATAGACTCCTAAGAGAGCTTCACACCGCAGCAGCACGCCGGCCGATGCGTTACACAGTACGAACATGACAGGCTATCACTTCCGGTGTTTGGTGTAACCTTTTTAGCAACTGGAATCTGCTTTTTCAATTTAAATGCTACTTAGTGTCAGCTTTTTGCGTTAGCAACTCATTTTTAAGTCTGTGGTTCCTGAAAGTGCATAATGAGTGAACTGAAGAAACATAGCTATGGCTATTGCTTCAGTCCATTTATGTTTCCAAGCACAACACAAGGCAGAAATAATTAAGCTTAGTTACCCATAGTATGCTTACAAAATTTAAAATAGAGAACTTAACTTCGTCAGCAGATCTAAAACTATGTGATGCGTGTGGAAAAAATAATTCCCAAAGTACCAACCACTGATAAGAGTGATTGTGTGCTACAAAGTACCAATGCCGTGAATAATCCAGAAGTGGTTTTGAACATTAAACAGTGACTATTTTAAGGCAAGATACAGCAATGCGAAAGCGATCCCTGGTACCTTAGAGCTAAATTCATTTATTCCATCAACCAATAATGCAATAATAACCAGATGGTATTCATTTGAGCCTGAAGCGGAAAATGTGCGCATTTAAATTGTAATTAAGTTGTTACCCATAGGATAAGATTGAAAGTTGGAACATTTCTCAACCGTATGCCAAATTTAGGTTACGTGTGAATAAACTAGTGCAACTAAAGTGCTGTGAACAATAATTGACAAGGCATCCAATGACAGACTGCTTCTGCTACTACTATTACTACTACTACTACTACTACTACTACTACTACTACTACTACTACTACTACTACTACTACTACTACTACTACTACTACTACTACTGCTACTACTCTCCAGCTGCGCACAGCTGGAATTCCGCTACGCACCGCTTTCTAAGTTATTTTATTTAAAATTAACTATACAGGATCCCATCATTGTTTTATGCAACTGTATACAACATTTACAAGGAATTTGTTTATAACTTTTATGGAAATTTAAACATGCGGGTTAATAGGGATATACAGTTTCTAAATGTTTGAATTTTAAAAGTTCATGTTAATAATTAATTATATCAATTATAATAAATATTAAGTGAAAGATTACGTATCCAGCTTTGCATTGCACTTTATAACATAATTTTATCATTTATCGCCTGTGAGTTATTCTAATTTAAACGTAGAGAGGTGTGCCGCTTTTCAAAAGTTGGATTGCGCAGTCATTTTTAAGATATTGCGATTTTAAAAGAAAGCAGAATTTGAAACATAATTCACTTTATTTTTGTAATCCATGGACAAAATTTGAAGTGGATCGGAGACGTGATGGTCAAATTATGCGAAAATTTGTGCGACTTGACCTGGAATGACTCTAAAGTATCAATCATGGGATAGTATCAGGCTAGAAGCATAGAAGAGCTGGCGGAGGCGCTCGCGGCATTGTGGTCTTAAAAGTCTCTCAGCAGACTGCCGAGACCATAAACATACCTCTGACGACGTGAAGGACGCGTTGTGAGACTCCCCCTCACTCATCCACTGTCCCGACAGTATATTACTTGATTTTTCGAAATAATTCTTTCACGTGCAATTATAGCAATAATAAGGAATAACTTTAATTAAATATTCGTTTGCTGTGTAATTGCTCATATAACGTTTTACAACGAGGGCGCCGGGGTAGCGCAGTGGTTTAGTTTCTGGCTCCCATACTGAGGGTCCGAAGTTCGATTCTCGGCTCTGAAGTGGCGCTTTTAAGTCAGTCCTTTCCACGTCTTTACGTCTGACTTGCTAATATGAAGTATTCCCAAGACCCAAGTGGCTCGGAGCCTAGATAAAAGTTGTAGGTCCTCTCATTCCACCGCCATCCTCATATTCACCCTACCATCGGAGACAACGGATTCAATCCGCTGCGTGCCTCTATCTCAGAAATGGGTCCAGTCATCGCTTGGTGGAATGCGATAATCCCTGAAGGTCATAGGGCATATGGGAAGCGTTAGAAACGACGCACTTTTGCGATAAGATACCTTCAAAATCTTTTAGAATAGCAACCACACCTTTATTGTGGGTTGGTGGGGCTCCTCACTTGGAGTTTCTGTTTTTCAGGGCCCGGTAAGGTGCACCAGCCTAGCTACGTCCTGATATGGCACCAACAGGTGCAGAGGGACATCATTTCAAACACTAATGAGATCTAAGTTTAAGACATACATATTATTTTACAGAATTATCTAGGGGCAACCCCCCAGCTACTGCATCAATAAATTCATGTGGCAGTACCTGAAAGTGGCGGATTGCCAGTCCTGTCATTCAAGATAAGCCTGAAGTTCTGCATGAGCGATGTAATTTCCAAAGAGCATTTGTATTTTAGTGTATCTAAAACATGTATGTAACTACATGAGCATTATAATGTGAGAATTGGTTGCTGAAAAAACGTATGCTTATAGGTATAGGCAGAGGTATTATTAGTGTTGATTTGAAATAAAAAATTGTTGTTTTGTCTTTTTATAATTTATCTATCACAACAAATCTACCCTATGATTTCAACAGTGAGCGACCAAATCATATATTTGCTCAAAAGTTTTACCTGATTTTTTGCTGCTCATAACTTCAATAAGTAGATGTTTCTCAGACTGTGTGAATGGAGAGTGCCAAGAATAATAAGGCCAAATAATGTTATATTTTTAAAAAATGCCAAAGAAATATGGCTTTGCTATAATGAAAAGTATTAACTTAGTGATATGAAAATTTTGGTGCAGTCAATTAAATTCTACATCTTTACTTTAATATAAGGGAGAAAGCATTATTGTGTAACATAAATAAAGTAATTTTGGCAATGGAATGTGTATTATAATCTTTTACAATAGAAATTGAAGATCCCCATTACTCAGGGGATTCAATCAGCTATGGAACAAAAAAAAAAGGGAAAAAGCAACTACTGATGTGAACATCAATACGTTTCAGTCAATTAGCAGTTCTTACGCCTTGCAGTTCCTTATTGAATTACATGAGTAGGATATATAGAAGGATTCTGGGCCACTTTTTTGGGCATATATGGGAAAGGATAGGGAAAACGAGGGTAGATGCCAGGTTGAGAGAGTCTTCAAGGAGGAAAATGGGTTTATATGGGAGAGATAGGGGATACGACGACCGATACTAGGCTAGACAGGGTTGAAGGAGGGTAGTGCGTTTATATGGAAGAGATAGTGGAGAGGTGTTAGGATAGACAGAGTTTGAGGAGTACAGTATGGTTTATATGAGAGGTATAGGAAAACGAGGAGTGGTGTTAGGCCAGACAGAGTTGAAGGCTAGAGTATGGTTTATATGAGAGGTATAGGAAAATGAGATGTGTTAGGCTAGACAGAGTTGAAGGGTAGAGTATGTCCTTTATATAGGGGAGGTAGGGAATAGGAGGAGAAGTGCTAGGCTAGACAGAGGTTGAGGGGTAGAGTATGCGTTTATACGGGAAAGATAGGGAAAACGAAGAGAGCTGTTAGTCTAAACAGGGCTTGAAGGGCAGAAAAAACCTTTTATATGGGGGAGGTAGCAAACCGAGGAGAGGTATTAGGCTAGGAGAGTTTGAGTATGCGTTTATAAGGAGAGACGAGAAAACGGAGAGAGATCCTATGTTGAGATAGACAGGTGTTAAAGGTAGAATGTGTTTTATATGGGCTAGATAGAAAACCAAGCAGAGATACTCAGCTAGACAGAGGGCAGGAGGGAATGCGCTTTACGAGAGGTATGGGATACGAGGAGAAGTGCTAGGCCAGACAGATGTTGAGGAGTAGAGTATGCGTTTATATGGAAAAGATAGGGATTACGGGGAGAGATGGTAGACTAGACAGATACTGAAGGAGTAGAAATATGAACTTATATACAGGAGAGATAGGGAATACGAGGGGAGGAGCTAGACTAGCCAAGACTTGAAGGGTAGAATATGGCTTTTTATATAGGAGAGATAGCAAACCGAGGAGAGGTATTAAGCTAGGAGAGTTTGGGTATGCGTTTACAAGGAGAGACTAAAAACTGAGAGAGATCCTATGCTAGGAGAGAGTTGAAGGAGTGGGAAATGTGCTTTATATGCGAGAGATAAGGCATACGAGAAGAAGTGCCTGGCCAGACATGTTGAGGAGTAGAGTATGCGTTTATATGGAAAAGATAGGGATTACGGGGAGAGATACTAGACAGCGGTTGACAGTAGAGTATGCGTTTGTATGTATTAGAAGTATAGGAAAACGAGGAGAGCTGGTAGGTTAGACAGATACTGAAGGAGTAGGAATATGGGCTTATATAAAGGAGAGATAGGGAATAGGAGGGGAGGTGCTAGACTTTGAAAGCGACTTTAGACGAGAACTTCATGGAAAGATGTTTCCTGTCAATGTTAGAGCGCTAATTCTAGACAGCTGCAGCATGTAACACTCTCATGCTAAAGAGCTAACCCACTCACGCAAAAAGGTGACCCGCTCACGCAAAAAGGTGACCCACTCACGCAAAAAAGGTGACCCACTCTCGCAAAAAGGTGACCCACTCACGCAAAAAAGTTGATCCACTCACGCAAAAAGGTGACCCACTCACGCAAAAAGGTGATCCACTCACACTAAAAAGGTGACCCACTCGCGCAAAAAGGTAATCCACTCACTCTAAAAATGTAAGTAATTCAGTTAGTATCACAGGGTGGGACTGATTCCGAGAAGTGGGTATAGCATGGTTCGGTATGATTTCACAGCTAATTCAGGTGGTATCGTAGGTATTTAGGATAATTCAGGTAATATCGAGGGCACTTAGGCTAATTCAGTTAGTATTACAGGAGGCTAGATTCCAGAGGATGACTGCATCATAGCTGTGTATGATTTACAGGTAATTCAGCTACTATCGTAGGTATTTAGGCTAATTCAGCTAGTATTACAGGAGGATAGATTCCAGGCGTTGGGTATAGCATAGTTTCGTATTTCACAGGTAATTCAGAGAGTTCATAGCTATTTAGGATAGTTCAACTATCATAGGTGTTTAGAGTGATTCAGCTACCATTACAGGAGGGTAGGTTCCAGGGGTCGATAGTAACATAGTTTCGTATTTCACAGATATTTCGGGTAATATCGTAAGTATTTGGAGGTAATCAGCATAGTTTCACAGATATTCGTGATAATTTTGATCAGCGATTTGTATCACAGCTATTTAAGACAATTGCAGGTGATTCAAGTTGTATCAAAAGTATTTGAGTCATTTTAACAGCTAATTCCACTAGTATCATTGATATTTAGGGTAATAAAGATAGTATAATTGGCTTCTTGTCTTAATTCGTTACGGAGTTATTAAATTTATAAGTAAATAGGATTTCTGGCTCACTTAATATGCAGGAATGTGCAATTAATATGCTAATTGAGTGCCCCCTCCACCCCTAGCTACCATAATTCTATACTACTGATTAATCGCTTATATCTCCTGAATGAACAGAGATAGAACAATGGGATAAAAACTAATTAAATCCGTGTAATGCGGCGCGCCATTGATATATTGTTCCAAGTTGCTCGGGATGCCCGGGTTTGAATCCTAGGAGTGATTACAAATTTATCTTCTAATAAATCCGGAACTAATGAGGATAAAGATGCCAAAAAACTTTATTACATTTATGTCATTAGATAGTTTCTTACGAATCTATATTTGCGTACCTGGTTTCCTGTATTCGATCCTTAAGTTTTGAATCTCCATTATCTCAGAAACTAAGAGAGATAAAGGGGTTGACCAAAGCATGATTGATAGCTCCTGTAATGCGTAATTAATGCTGTATATAATTGCCAATCCGTTGTCCTTGGTTCGAATCCCTATCTTTCAATTACTTCCTTAATTTCCCTCTGTACTCTAGAGTATATCACTTAGACTGATGCCGTAACTGCAAACAGCTCTTTTGACCATGTCAAACTAATATTATAAATAATTTTGTTCCTGGTGTTCTGGGTTCGAATACTGATAAAATGAAATTTACTTATAAATTTAATAACTCAAGAACTAATTAAGATAAGGACGCCAAATAAACTTTATTATATTTAGGTTATTAGTTGGTTTCTTGTAAATGTATACTTGGTACCTGGCGTGCTGGATTTGATCCTTAATTTTTAAATCCCTATTATCTCAGATACTAGGAGAGACAGATGGGTAGACCAAAGCATGCTTGATAACTCCTATGATGGGTAATTAATACTGTATATAATTGCCAGTCAGTTGTACTTAGTTCGATTCCCTATCTTTTAATGACTTCCTTAATTTTCCTCTATACTCCAGGATATGGCACTTAGGTTAATGGCGTAACTGCATGTAGCTCTGTTTAACATACCAAATTAATATAATGAATAAATTTGTTCCTGGTGTTCTGGATTCGAATACCAATTCAATGAAATGTACTTAAAAATTTAATAACTCGTAATCTAATTTAGATAGACATGTTAAGTAAAACGTAAACAGAGTACCTAGTCCCTAAATATCGTTATCATGAAAAAAAGTACTTTAAATACTCAGATCGAATCCCTGAGGGGTCATTTCATATATCTTCAAGCCTATAGATCATAGCAGGTTCGAGTGAAGATTAAATGGTAGATTCTGATGCAGGGGAGCTAAATTACTAAAATACATTTATTAAAGCATTACTAGGTTCAATTCTAGAAGCTTAAAATCTGTATAACTCTGGAAAAATTGCTTTGCTCGTGATTGTGGTGAAATGTAATGGTCTTTCTGGGGAAGAAGGAAAGGAAGCATTGAAAAGGGAATGAAAACATGAGATAATGCAGTATATACATACATTTAACTAAATAAGGGGGAAAAGCTTCTGCGTTACCTTTAAGCCTTTACTTGTAAGTATTGTGATAATAGAGATTGTGATAGCTTTGGTGTAATGGGTGGTGGTAGCAGTGGTGGTGGTGGTGGTGGTGGTGGTTGCGGTAGGCTTTGAATGGAAGCGTCTGTTTGATGAGCGTGTGATAATACTTCTCTTGTTGGTATGACAGCATATACAAGTAGTTATGGGACGAGTTTAAACCTGTTTGATACTGCCAGACATCCAGTCTCCGGATGTGACGTTATAGACATCCTATCTCTGGGTGTGAGGTTATATGGCGGAGGTTAATACGCGTAGAGCGATCATATACACCTGGTTATGGAGCGAGTTTATGATTGATCTAAATGGTCCGTGCTCCCTCTATAAATAGGATGATCTCAGGCATTAGACTTTATTGTGCTAATCAGTCTTGAGGTGTTAATATCGTGCTGTCTCCGAGAATAAGCAGCTTTCTAAGGTTTTTCCAAGGTGAAGAGATCTACATTTCCCTTGAAGAGGGATTAATACGTTATTACATCAAGAATAAAGATGAATAACTCAACGTATAAGGATATTATTCCAAGCGCTACTGAATACGCTTGCGGAAAATGTAGGAATAAGTTCCTCCGAGGTTATCACAAGAGAAGACACAAGATGTCTTGTAACAAGCTCTTCAGATGTAAACATTGTAGCTTGACCTTCAATGATGGTTATAAGAGCCAGCGACACGAAGATATGTGTGAAATAAGCAGTCCTCAGAAGAAAAGCAGATTGGAGCCTACTATCTATCAGTTACTGTCAACAATGGAAGACTGTGATATGAAAGAATATGAAACTTCATTCGAAGGACGATTGAAATCGTATTTTATGCGATGTAAATCACTTAAGGACCTGGATATGTATCTGCGTGAGGCAAAACAACGGATATTCCAGGCTGTGCATAAAGAGCTTGGTATTCATAAGAGTGTTGAAGATTAATCTGTTGGCTGAGTGTCGATATGTTAACAGTATTGAAGAAACCAGTGACAAAACATTTAAAACACGGTATCAGCCAGTGTTTCTCGAAACGGATGTGGAGTCAACGTTGGAAGCGAAATTCAAGAAATTGATGACTGAAATGGAGGAGTCTCGGCTTAAGTGTAGCAAATGGGATTTGCTTGCTGTGGAAGGAGTTCGACTTCGTATCAACAAGTACAATCCGTTACGAGGAAGTAGCTACATACCACTACCGCCATCTGTCGGAGCTAAAGAAGCGTGTATAAACAACCAGAACTTTAGCGATGAGAAATGCTTCATGTATTCTACACTGGCCAAATTCGTCAGCACTAAGCCTCTACCCATCAGCAAATACAAACAACTTCAAGATAAGTACGACTTCAGCTGTGTTTCCTACCCTATTTCACTTTCTCAAATAGCTAAATTTGAGAAGCTTAACAGTATGTCCATCAGCGTTTGCGGGTTGGATGAGAAGCATGAAGTGTATCCAATAAAGGTTGTTGAGACTGAACTACCTGAACACTGTGACCTGCTTCTATTGAGTGACAGTTTTGGAAAACATCACTATGTATATATAAAGAATTTTGAGAAGCTCGTTCGAAGTCAGAAAACTAAAAGTAATGGGCATATTTATAACTGTTAGCGCTGTTTTACACATTTTGATGATCGATATGGACGAAGTGGACTAGAAAAGGTATGAGAACATGCAGCCATCTGTATTCAACATGGTGTTGCAAGGGTAGCTATGCCTAGCAAGGAGAAATAAATGGTACAGTTTAAAAATGTTGAGAGGATGCTAAAAGTACATTATGTCATCTATGCGGATTTTGAGAGTATTCTCACTTCATGACATACGTGTATACCCAATCCTGATACTTCCTATACAACCCCTTATCAAGAGCATACACCAATGAGCTTCTGTGTTTACGTGAAGCCGTCATCCAGTGTTGAAAACCTCGAAACTGGTCTTCCTAAGCAACCCTATGTATATCGTGGTTATGGTGCTGCTCAGAAATTTATGGAATACCTGTCGTTCATTGCAAAGGAAATTAATAATGTATACAGATCTGCCAAGCCTCTGAAACCTAAGGATCAACAGCAAAAGGATTTTGAGTCTTCTATAGTGTGCTACTTGTGTGATAAACCCTTTACAGAAGAGAACTATAAAGTACGTGACCATGATCACATCAGTGGTGAATATCGTGGAAGTCCACATAATGAAAGTAATTTAGCCTGCAAAACACCTAAATATATCCCAGTCTTAATGCACAACCTCAACGGATATGACTCGCATTTCATTGTCAAGGAGCTGGGGTGTGCAAGTGAGAGGGTGGAGGTATTTCCTAGCTCCGAAGAAAGCAATATCTCATTCACCAAGTATGTAGGAGACATAAAGCTTCGGTTTGTGGAAAGCTTTCGATTCCTCAGTACAAGTTTGAATAAGTTGGTAAAAAATCTAAGCTCATATCCTGAAACACTAAAGTACTTCGGAGAAGACAAATTTAAGTTGATGACTCGTAAGGGAGTATTTCCATATGATTTTGTCACGTCATGGGATGTTTTGGACAAGATCTGTTTGCCTCCCAAGGACTCTTTCAACAATAGGTTAAATGAAGAAGAAATTAGTGATGCTGACTACGATCATGCCAGTATGGAAGCTGTTTAATGAGAGAAACCTGGCGAGTACAGCGATCTCTACTTAACTTCGGATGTACTTCGTCTAGCTGATGTCTTGGAGACATTCAGAGAGGAAACCCTCGCAAAACACAAGGTTGATCCGGCACATTACTTTACCTCTCCAGGACTTACATGGGATGCCATGTTACTGTATACAGGAATTCAGCTGGAACTGTTACAAGATTATGATCAACTAGTCATGGTGGAATCAGGTATAAGAGGAGGTTTATGCCAAGTTTCTCATCCGTATGCAGAGGCTAATAAAACGTATATGGAGAAATTTGATCCGTCGAGACCAACCCAATTTATCACATACGAGGACGCCAATAACCAATATGGGTGGGCAATGGGTCACGCCCTTCCTTTTGGTGGATTTCAGTGGGTTTCGCCTGAAGAAATCAACTTAGAAAAGTACAAGATGATGATCCTCATGGGTACACATTAGAAGCTGACATCGTGTATCCTACAGAACTTCACGATCTACACAACTGTCTACCTTTCTTGCCTGAGTGTATGAAGCCATTGGAAGCATCTACAAAGAAGCTGATACCCCATCTTGGACCTCGAAAGATGTATGTAGTGCATTACAGGGCTTTGAAGCAAGCTCTTAGTCATGGACTACTACTAACAAACATCCATCGTGTGCAACAATTCCGACAGTCTCGGTGGTTGAAACCTTAGGTGGAATTTAACAACAGGCTACAACAGGCATCAAATGACTTCGAGAAGGACCTCTACAAGCTCTTTAACAACGCCATGTTTGGAAAAACTAAGGAGAACCTGCGTAACCGTATGGATATACGACTGGTGACAAATGAGAAGACTCTGGAAAAATTGATCGCCAAGCCTAGGTTTATTGGTATGCTGCTAATATAGCTGCTGTGCATATGGTCTCTCGTCAGATCGTGTTCAAGAAGCCTATATACATTGGTATGAGTGTGTTGGACATCTCCAAGACATTAATGTACCACTGTCATTACGACGTGTTGTTGCCATATTACGGAGCTAAAAACCTGAAGCTTATGTACATGGATACTGATTCATTCATTCATCGTGTAACAACTGAAGATGTGTACCATGACAAGCTACGTTTTCTTGAGCATCTGGATACTGCTGATTACCCTGTCAACCATATATGCCATTCAGCTATAAACAAGAAGGTGCTTGGGAAATTTAAAGATGAAGTTAATAGCAAAATCATCCTGCGCTTTGTTGCACTACAACCTAAGATGCACGCCTTTGATATTAGAGGCTCGATAATAAAAAAGATTAAAGGTATAAAACGTAGCGTTATTAAGCAGTACATTACGTTTGACAGCTATACAGACTGTCTTAAAACCTGTGAAGGCACCAGAACGCCCATGAATCTAATCCTATCACGAAAGCGCGCTGTTACCACAGTGCAAGTGAATAAAATTACATTGAATCCCTTTGATGATAAAAGAGTTATTACCGAGGATGGAATAACTACCTATGCGTATGGCCATTACAGTATTACAAACAGTGCTTAAGAGAATGCAAATCGAAGATGAAGATTTTCTCGAGAGTTTACAATCTTAAAAATGAAGTTTATCCATTTGCTGTGTATACACTCGGCAGAAGCCTGATGAAGAAAGAAGATGGAAGGAAAGGTGTTAACCCTGCCATTAGGAGCAATCCTAGTGCTAGTCTCAAGCCTAAATAAAGGGGAGAGTCGCCTACGACGAACTAAAATAAAGGTATGTTGAGGCAAAGCTTTTCAATTTGTAAACCAATATGCTATTTTTCCCTCTTCGCCTCGCACACTAACTGTTTAACATATAAAAACGTTTGTGAGATTCAGAAAAAAGTATATAACGTGTTGTAACGTTGGATGAGAAATGTTTATAATCTAATTACTCTCTATATTACCACGAATAACTGCGATACTATCTAAATTACCTTTTAAGATGACTTAAATACCTGTGATACTATCCGAATAATGGGAAATTACCTTAAGTATCTCTGGTACGAATTCCTGCTTGAAATTAACACGACCACCTGTAATACTATCTGGTTTACCCTAAATATCAATGATAATGTTTGAATTACCTGTTAAAATGACTCAAATACTTTTGATAGAACTTGAATCACCTGCAATTACCTTAAATAGCTGTGATACAAATCGCTGATCAAAATTATCACGAATATCTGTGAAACTATGCTGATTACCCCCCAATACTTACGATATTACCTGAACTATCTGTGAAATACGAAACTATGTTACTATCAACCCCTGGAACCTACCCTCCTGTAATGCTATCTGAATTACTCTAAACACCTATGATACTTCAATTATCCTAAATAGCTATGAAATCTCTGAATTACCTGTGAAATACGAAACTAAGCTATAGCCAACGCCTGGAATCTATCCTCCTGTGATACTAGCTGAATTAGCTTAAATACCTACGATAGTAGCTCAATTACCTGTAAATCATACACAGCTATGATGCAGTCAGCCTCTGGAATCTAGCCTCCTGTGGTAGTAGTTGAATTAGCCTAAATTCACTCGATACTACCTGCATTATCCTAAATACCTACGATACTGTCTGAATTAGCTGTGAAATCATACGGAACTATGCTATACCCACTTCTCGAAATCAGTCCCAACTTGTGATACTAACTGAATTACTTACCTTTTTGCATGAGTGGGTGACCTTTTTTGCGTTATGGGGTTACGTGCTGAAGCTACCTAGAACTTATATATCACTAACATCCGAAGTATTAAGAGTGACATTAGCTTAATAAAGATGACGTCAAGTGTAAACCTTGCCTTATCCAGATGAAACGAATTTTAAGAAAACGGAAAAACTAAAATTAGGAAAACAGCAGAACTTTTGAAAATCCTCTTAATGCTATAATGTCCCTAGTAGACTCTTAAAGTCGTCCTGCGTAGTATAGTGGTTACTATGCTAGCCTTAGTTCCCGAGGTCACGCGTTCAAACCCGGCGGAGGGCGATGGATTCTTTCGGGTTTAAAAATCCTTAGCATGGCTTTATTCGGAAGGGAAGTAAAGCCGGTGGTCCCGTGTCGTAGTTTTACGGCACGTAAAACAAGCTCAAGCCTGATAAAGAGGCCTCTGAGCAAACTTACCGGTATTTCACGGCTAATATAGAATGGGACGCTAAGAACCACAGCAGTTATACAACGTCCATAAATAAAACTCTTAAAGATACACGTGTTCTCTTGAAAATTGGTCTGAAATAATATAGCAATAAATCAAAATTTAATTTTGGATAAGGCAAATTTTGCACACAACGGTAGAGGATTTCGCGAGTTTTGGTGGAAACAAGACTAAAGTGCAATCAAGTTCAAACACTTTTTCATTTATTTCTTAATATTTGTGTTTGATAATGTTAATAAAGACTTCTTGCAATATTTGAGTAATTATAACACTTTATCATTTCATATTAGTTGGAAAAACTAAATTTTCATAGCTTTTTTTATAATTTTTGCCTCAGAATATCCATGAATTACTCATTTTATACTTTGCTCACTAAAACTGTCCAGTTTTCATATCACATATATCTTATGAGTTTTAAATCTTACATATTATGTCTATGGAGTGTAATACTAATAATTAATGTTCAAAAACAAATGTATCATATTCTAAGTTTCCTTCCACACTATCCAAGAAGTTCTCAAAAGCAGCTACTTCTTCATTGTCATTGGCGATATTGATTTTGGGTATTAAATTCTTGTAAAATACAAGGCTTTCATTTTCCTCCCGTTATCACCGAAATAATTTTAATACATTCTTGACATTTTTATCGTTTTCCTCCTTTACTGTTATATCTAAATCTTTATTCCTTGCAATAAGCATTTCTAAGGTTTTTCCTTGCTTCACAATGGTCTGCTTACACACAAATCGGATGGATAATTTGCTTATCTTGTACTAGAATTGTACATGGGGTACAACGTTGTAGAATAATACGTTTAGATGCATTTAATT
Source organism: Deroplatys truncata (assembly GCA_030765065.1). Lineage (NCBI taxonomy): Eukaryota > Metazoa > Arthropoda > Insecta > Mantodea > Mantidae > Deroplatys > Deroplatys truncata. The sequence goes on along the minus strand of CM060990.1, from coordinate 400,048,997 downwards.
TAAAATTCCAGGATCCTGTAAACTTCAATAGTAGTCAGATCATGCCGATTCTGGCCCACGAAGGAATAGCGCCAGGCCCACCCCCTCCCTTTGAGGGCTTACATGCCGCCCAGCTCTGTGCCGCCAGGCCCCGCGCCCTCCCTTTGAGGGATTACATGCCGCCCTGCTCTGTGCCGCCAGGCCCCGCCCCCTCCCTTTGAGGGCTTACATGCCGCCTGGTCGCGTGCCGGTGGCCATTCCGCCCCCTCCTGTGTGCTCTAACCTGAAAAACCGACTGGCACGCGCCCCCTTCCCTCCATTATGGTCTAACCCGAGCATCCCCTTCCCTCCCCTTTGTGGTCCACAACCTCCCCTTGCGTGTGCGTGCTGGTCTGATTGGTTCCCTGTGGATAGGTGGGAGAGTGTGTATTGTTCCCATACGCTGGCGACGTCCCCTCCCTCTCATTGTGACCTGCCTAAACCCTCCCGGGTGATTGGGGGTAGGAGAATGGGGATCTCGGTGGTCTGATTGGTTCCCTGCGGATACGTGGGAGAGTGTGTATTGTTCCCATACGCTGGCTACGTCACCTCCCTCTCATTGTGACCTGTCTAAATCCCGCCCTGGTGATGGGTGTGGTAGGGGAATGGTTTTCTCGACGCTGCTCGATGAATCGATTTGAGGAGATAATTGTGTCAATCAATTAGGAAATGTTCGTCCATGCATAAAACATTATTGAAAAAAAATCAAAATCGGTATTTTATTACTACTAATGTCCGCACATTGCGCTTCTAAAGGGGTGATGTAATTAAACGATGCTCCTCGATCGATGAATATGATTAAGTATTTTTGATTGATTAATGTAATTAAGTGTATATGAATTGACTCGCGCACCTGGTCGTTCTCGTATACGGAGGTGTTAAGGTAATGATTTAGGTGTATATAATTATTACGTCTAATAATACATGTTTAATTATTCTTTTGAGCGGGTGGCTTATAAAAATATTACATAACATAGGTGAAATAAAAAATCCGTGACTGAAAAGGACGGTGTAAATAGCTAGAGTGAGACGTTAACACGAGAATCCTTTACAAAAAACAACACGAGCGAGCGCTCGGTCCATCCCCTGCACGCTCCACCGCCGAACTGACATGTATTCCCTCTCTCTTCCGTCCTGTAACGCGAGAGCCCACTGCCACGCAGTGCGCCGTGTGGTCATCAACGAAAGTACTTTCTCTCTGAGCCCGCGTGTGCAACATATTGGCGAGAGCTGGCTTCCTCAGAGCGCGCCTTATGGTCATTTTCGAAAGTCTTGCGTAGAAGCCGGGAGTTCGCCATATTGTGACTTGAGGTGCGCATGACGGCCATCTTAACTCCATATAATTCCGAGGGAAAATGATTCTGAAAAAAATAAATAAACGCCAATTAATATTTTAGTTAAATAATACTCGTTTAACATGCGAGGTGCGTTCATGTTGTCTCGTTATAATTCCGGGTAATTGATTATGAAAAAATAAATAAACGTGAATTAACATATAGTTAAATAATACTCGTTTAACATGCGAGGGGCGTTCAGGTTGTCTCCTTATATAATTCCGTGGAATTGATTATGAAAAAATAAATAAACGTGAATTAACATTATAGTTAAATAATACAAGTATTGTTTATAAAACAATATACAGAGTATCCCTATATAAATTATCTCTGTTGCTCTTTTAATTAAGCTAGTTAACGAATGGTCACAAATAAGCTTCAATAGAAATGTATATAGGTAAAGACAGTCGAGAAAAAACACAGAGCAGCGGCTTTCAAACAGACATTGTGTCCAACACGCAAGCGCTCTCTCACACACACTCTCTCTCTCTACATAGCATCCAAAACAGGCATACCTTTCTTAGTAAATATATAAGTATTGCGAGAGGATTTAATAACTTGGAGAGAGGACTTATAAACATTTCCCTACGAAAGATATTTTTGAATACGCGAGCAGAGAACTCGCGTCAGTACGAAGAACTCAAATATAAATTTGATATTCGTTTTAAATATTCCTTCTAAAGACGTAGCGGTCTTCCAGAAAATGGACTAGTTATTCAGTGGCATATACCTTGCAAAAAAAGAATTTGTACATTCTTAGAAGCGATTAAACCAGGAACGCCGGGGATTTTTTTCTGCCAGTTTCGAGATCATTTGTACCTGCTACTTAATGACCAGGGATTTCCATCACGTCATATGCCATGGTACGGTCCAGACTTATACACAGACGGAAGAGTTCCTAAGGTTAAAATTATAAAACCACTATGTCTCCTCAGCAATAATAAAATCGAGAGAGAATCAATCAAAAACATTTGCTTTGATAATATAATTATCGCGAAGACGTAGCGGTCTTCGAGAAATTCGACGAATTATTCAGCTGCTTGCCCTCCTTGAAAGAAATATTCTGTACACCCCTGAGGATAAAATACAGACAAAACATGCATTTTTTAGTAAGGGAGCTCAAAACAGACGTTGATAAAGTATCACACGTAAGCAAGCATAAAAATTACGATATCTTTCAAGCGACATCTTTTATAAAGACAGTCTATGTAAAGGAAGGTTTGTACACCCTTGACGAAAAAAACCCGACCCGCTGGGGAAATAACGTTTTAGGAATACAATAGATGTCTATCATATCATTAATGGTCAGCTTGAAAGGGTTCCTACTTGCTCTGCGCATAATTCCCCATACAAACAGGGGAAAATCCTAAGCCTGGCAATTATAATCTTGCTACAGTATTTTTTCCTCCAATAAGTAATTTAAATTCTACATGAAGATTATTAATGATTAAGTTTCATAGTATACTACCTCTTATTTCTTTTAATAGAATATTGAATATGACTCTCCCGTCAGGAAAATTAAACGGAGAGAAGCGACATTTTCTTTTTACGCTGAAATTATAATTAAATACATAGTGTATACATTCTGTAGAAGTCTAAGTAAACATTCGTAACTATTGCAATTATCTCCAAGTATTATTTACTTCTCAGAGGCAATCAAGTTTTTATTATTATTATAGTTATTATTATAATAATTATTATTATTATCATCGTTAAGAAAGCTTATTCCATTTAAACAGACTGGTGTTTGAGCCATTGTGTCTAAAAATTATTTAATTACGCAGCGCTCCAATGTATACATATCATAATTCTATGAGAGATAACGTGTCTATTCACATTCGAGAGGTCGCGACAGGATAGATGATTTACTGTGCAAAGCAAGTCCTCCCATTAACAGCTTTATAATATTTTCCTACGAGGTATGATGTATAGGTCCTGTACGTAAACATTCGTTACATGTAGAATTATTATTATACCCGTAACAAAAACGAAAATTATTCGTGTAATAGACTTTTGATTGTTTAGATATGTGCGCGTCTAAAGTGGACCAGAGGGAAATCGAACTCTGAACTCAAACCAATAAATACACGGACTTTCAAAACATGCATTATTTCATTATTTGGAAATTTAATGCTAATTTTAATTATTATCCAATGATGGCGAGATGTAGTACGAGAAAGTACTTACCAAGGATTACATACTAAAAAGGAATTTTACCTTTTAACGACCTTTAAGTCTCTCTTCTTAATACAACCGTACATCTTAGTAAACATAGGACGAGATCGTTTTTAAACACCCCTCCCTTCGAGAGATATTTTGAATATTCCAGAAGAGAGATCGAACCATATTTGTTTAAAAGCTTTTCCTTCACCGGAGATCTTTGAAAAATTCGACGAGTTATTCAGTTGCACACCCCTTGCAAAACATTTTGTATACCCTTTGAAGACTGTATACCTGGCTGGGGTCTTGGAAATTCCTCCGGCGACCGGCTACCGCCATATAGAACATTTAGGACCATGTCGAACATCTCATTAAGGAATCTATTGTGCTTTAAAATGATTTCTCTTCCCCTGAAAAACCGGTACTTACAGGAAAATCCCTCTCATACAGACGACTGTGTAAATAGCATATCTTAATTGTTTGCGCGATATCGCCAATTTAACTAATTTTTAGAATGCTAGACAAATAAATATGATTTGTAGAGGATGATATGAAGAGTATGGCATTTTAGAATTAAAATGGGAGAAAGAATTCAAATTAAGGGATCGAATGTATCTGATAGATTTTCTTAATTGGTCTTTGAAGCTAGCCTGTTTTACGGTCTACTTTATAGATGAATGAAATATTTGATGAATAACAGTCTTATTTAACATGGGTAAAAGGTGCTTGAAGTCTATTTTGATAAAAATTACGTCGTGGTAACGTGTGAGGTATGAACTGGAGAGGTCACCGGTTCGATTCTCGGTGACCGACCGTTCTGACTTTAGAACCTGCATGGAGGTCTACGAATACATAGTCTGCCCATTAACGATTTTTATAAACGAGGGTGTAGCGTTACAAGGAAAATTATATCAACAGAAACAATACCTCCTTTTTCGTTATTTTCACTCTAAAATTATTACTAAATAATACCTTGGTGCTAGCCTCAGCGTCGCCATTCACATTCATATCATGTTAGAATAATACTTTTTTTGCAGACATATGATTCAAATATAATACTGTAGCGAATATTTTTGGTAATACATAGATATAGTGCAAGCCATTAACGGTCTTTATAAGCAAGGGTTCAGTCGGTAACGTCTGTGATTTGCATTCGAGGTTGGGGGTTCGATCCCCAGCAGCTTACCCTCCCGACCCCTGGATTTCTCGGTTTCCCTGGTTGCTAGGCGAATGCTGTGAAGGTTCATTACAACCGCGAATTGTTTCCTCCACACCGTTTCAACGATATTCTCCTTTTACTCAGGCTTTCATCTCTCCGGCTCTGACTGGTAACATTTACTACTGAACGTCGGCACTCATGTGATACAGATGTTTTATGAATAAAGAAACGTATATGTATGTAGCTAAAAGGACAGGGATGTCGTAGTGTTTAAAACACCCTCGAGGTAAAATACAGGGAATGCCTCAAAACACGCATCCCGAGAAGTTAAGTGTAAATGTCCTGTATATAGAGAGCTATCCTTAAACAGACGCAGGAGGAAGGGAAAGCCATTCGAGTGCACCGTTTATACTTCTCTTTTTGATGTGGCAGCATATACAGATACCGGAGATCTTTCGTGGTTTTCCCTTGTCTGCAGGCGAATGCCTGAGTGGCGTATGCTGCTATGTTTTCATTTTATTTCATTCGCAGCTTTAACACGTGCTTCTAAGGCGCGCTGTTTGGATTACCGTCGGCCAGTCACTCGGACCTTTGATTTTTTCGTGGTTTTCCCTGGTCTGCAGCGTTTTCATTTTATTTCATTCGCATCTTTAACACGTGCTTCTAAGACCCTCTGTTTGGATTACCCTCGGCCACTCGCTCGGACCTGAGATCTTTCGCGGTTTTCCATGGTCCGCAGGTGAATGCCTGCGTGGCGTATGCTACCACGATTTCCTTTCAGTCTATATAATTTGCATCTTTCATTTCATTCACATCTTTTTTGCTTCTAGGTTTCGTTGCGCATGGTGAATGCATGCTCAAAAGGATACTTGTCCCTTCCTTGGTTGACAGCCTCACGAGTTAAGCACCCGAATCTGCGCGATTATACCCGAACAATACATACATCTTCACAATACTTTGCACTTACTCTAAGCATCCGAACCTGTACGGAGACGTCCGAACACCACCAAACAATACATTATCGTTGAAATACTCACTCACTCTAAGCACGCGAAGCTATACGAAGACCTATGAATACATGCAATCACACATAAACACCTCTGACCGACTCTCTAAATACTCGAACATGCAGGAAGACATACGGTCAGGTGCTTATGAGAACCCATAATCAGATCGGAATGACAGGCTTTAATGTAGATATTTATTTACAACCATAACAAGAACTCATCACATCTAAATACTGTCTTAGACAGGAACTTTCTCTTTAAGACACGCTGTGTATGCTATCCGCTTGTTTAGATTCAATACAGGTTCCAAACTTACATTTCGGAAAAAAAAATTGTCGGCAATTTAGGGTGCTCTTAAAGTTAAGATAATTTTATCGAGGATTCACTGAAAGGAACGAATGACATGCAACATTTACCAGATAATGCTTCTTACATAGGCTTACAATAGCGAGTTCGCGACTTCAGATGTATGTATCCGACAATCAACTAATTTGTTCATGGTTTTGCTTGAGAAATCTTATTGGGCGTGAAAGACTGGTAATTTTGCTCAGAGACCTCTATCAGGCTTGACGTTCTTTTGTAAATCTACGTCACGGGAACACAGGCTTTACTTCCCTTCCGAAGGAAGCCATGCCAATTTTTACGCCCGAAAAATTCATTGCCCTCGGTCAAGCTTGAACCCGCGACCTCGGGAAGTAGAGGCTAGCATGGTAACCACTACACCGCGGACGACGACACACAGCTAAGGTCATTTGTGTGTAACACTCTAACTAATCGAGTGGAATGGCTCAGGCGGTAAGTCTTTGACTTGTATTCGGATCGAGGGTTCAATCCCAGTAACCCACAACCCCCTGATTCCCAGAGGTTTTATCTTCAAGGTTTTCCGCTCACTAGACGAATGCTGTGAAGGCTCGCTCAATCCCTGAATTTTTCCTCTCATCGTTTCACCTCCATCCTCATTTTACTTTTTTCATCTTCTTGGTTGTTTCAGGGTTGAAACTAGCGGAGAGGGACTCTCGGCATAAGCAGAGCATATGCTCTTTGTAACTTTCATCCATGGAATGAGTGTGGTCCCAGAATCCTGGACCTCTCAGGAGATGTGAAAATCTGTAGTCCTCGAGAGGAGCCATAGATTGCGTCAACTGCCACCAGGGAATTTTTTTAACCTACCCTTTGACTGTCACACGTCGTCACGCGATGTTAAAACGCCGTCACACGACGTTACAATGACGTCACACGACGTTACTACATCGAAACGCTACGTGACAACGTCGTCACACGACGTTACTACGTCGTCACGCTGCGTGACAACATCGTCACGCTGCGTGACAACATCGTCACACGACGTTAAAACGCCGTCACATGACGTTACAACGCCGTCACACGACGTTACTACATCGTCACACTACGTGACAACGTCGTCACACGACGTTACTACATCGTCACGCTACTTGACAACGTCGTCACAGGACGTTAAAACGCCGTCACACGATATTACAACGCCGTCACACGACGTTACTACATCGTCACGCTACGTGACAACGTCGTCACGCTGCGTGACAACGTCGTCACGCTGCGTGACAACGTCGTCACACGACGTTAAAACGCCGTCACACGACGTTACTACGTCGTCACGCTGCGTCACAATGTCGTCACACTACGTTAAAACGCCGTCACACGACGTTACTACATCGTCACGCTACGTAACAACATTCAGAAGGCCCCTGATCATCAACATAAATGTGACAGAGCAGCGGAACGAGTTGGAACGTTCCGAGATCTGGAAACGTTAGGGACATCCAGCGCAATGCAAGCTGTACAGATCTAAACAGACCGCCAAACTTTACTTCAGAAGGTAACAGTTCGCCGAAATGTAGATGGTAGAGACGCACAACTAGTTGGAACGATTCAGGAGCTGGAGGGGGTGCTAGGGACATCCAGCGCAATGCATGCTGTACAGATCTAAACCAACCACCAAAATTTACTTTAGAAGGTAACAGATCGTTGACGTGAAGATGGTAGAAGTGGGCAACTAGCTGGAACGATCCGAGATCTGGAAACGTTAGGGACATCCAGCGCAATGCAAACTGTACAGATCTAAACCAACCACCAAACTTTACTTTAGAAGGTAACAGATCGTTGGCATGAAGATGGTAGAAGTGCGCAACTAGCTGGAACGACCCGAGATCTGGAAACGTTAGAGACATCCAGCGCAATTCAAGCTGTACAGATCTAAACCAACCACCAAACTTTACTTTAGAAGGTAACAGATCGTTGACGTGAAGATGGTAGAAGTGCGCAACTAGCTGGAACGATCCGAGATCTGGAAACGTTAGGGACATCCAGCGCAATGCAAGCTGTACAGATCTAAAGCAACCACCAAACTTTACTTTAGAAGGTAACAGATCGTTGACGTGAAGATGGTAGAGGTGCGCAACTAGCTGGAACGATCCGAGATCTGGAAACTTTAGGGACATCCTGCGTAGATCTGGAAATGTTAGGGACAATCCGTTGTGTGGATGACGAGTGTTTCCAGAGAGCATCCTTTTCCACGAATGTTTCCAGAGAACAGCCTTTTCCCATGCTCGCACTCGCAATCTTCTGGTTACGTGATGTTGTAACGTAATGTTACGTTGTTAGGACGGTTCAGAAGACATAACGGGCAAAAGGTGGGTGGCTCCTACCCTTTAAAGATTTGAACTTGGAGTCTTTTCCATCCAACCGTCTCCGGCTCCGTGAACAATTGCTGTCTAGATGAGTAATGTTTCAGGAGAGTATCCTTTCCCGCGGCTATGCATAGATCGAGATACCCTCCGCTGTGTACATGCGAGATATTGTGGCATGTGCACAGATGATACTAATGTTAAGGCGCTCTCTGGACACCGAAGCACGGCAGTTTGTCTGTGAGTAGGGGCAAGTCAGGGGAAACTGTCAAGGGAGGGGATAGCGTTACTGACGCCTAGTTGGCGTGGCTTCTTGTATCATTCAGTGAGTAGGCTTCGAGTGAGAGAGACGGGAAACTGCTAAAACACGATGTCCTCGTCGGCAGGCAATGGGCAAAGATATGTGAGTATTTAATTTCATTTAATAAACGGTGTTCCATCCATATCTGTAAATCTTAATTATGGTAGAATAGAATCTTTCCTCTCCCTTAAGCCAGGCATTGTATTGGTATAGCAATTATTTTGAGATTTAACTTTAGCTGCGTCCCTCGTCGTTGCCTCGCATTTAAAGTTCTTTGTTTGATTTAACGATCCCTCTTGCAAGCGAGTAGCTCCCCTCTGTATCTATAAAATAATTAAAGAGAGGCATAGGACAATATATACATAGTTGCGTGTTATGAATTCATTCATTCGCTTTTAATTCCTTCGAGCGTTAGCATTTACGTATTCATTTAATTTCTTTTACAGTTTTAGCATGAGCTATTACCGGAGAAAATCTGTGCAACCAACGTATGAGAAACTCAATTTTTCATACATTACACATGGAGTAAAACGTGTAATTAAATGCTGTATATGCGGTCGTATTTTTAAGAATCGTTCTTTGTCAAGACTTACGCTTCATAGAGCAAGATATACCGGATCGGACCTCTATCCTTCACTCGAGTCTACTGCTGGTGAGGAATCTGGATACAGCGGAAGTCGCGAGAATATGAAGTCTTCATATGATGATGATGATTCAGTGATATCTACGCTTGAAAATCCGAATAGACGTAAATATATTGAGGTTACTAATTGCATCGAGGGACGCTGGTAATAATGGTCACACACAAGAGATTGAGGAAATTATAAGTAAGTTGAAAGCATCTAAATTTATAGCATGACAGGATCGAGAAATTGTGTTAATCAGATTTGACCATGGTTAACAGGAACTTTGAAATATCAAGAACTTGTACTTATAAAATACATCATCCAGACATTGTTGAGATGTTTAATTTTTTACGGATAATGCAGGGCTCTTTCTCTGTGATGTATATGATTATATAACTTATTGTTTAGAAGGTCTAGACTATCACCTTTGTCTTTAGGAAATATGTATGGGTTTTTTGTGAAGGAATATAATAGGATAATGTTTATAAAAATAAATGTTTATATTACATAGTCCTCATTTTCTATTAATCTTATTATACACCTCATATCACACAGTCCAATATTAAGATGGTTTTGGCTTCTAGATTCCCATTTATTCAAGTCTCTTTCAGTAATAGTTCAATATTTTTTTGTTTAGATTTCATGTAGCATCAATGTTTTAACATATTGCATACTCCTTTAAACAATTATGAAATTATTTATGAAATGAATGGTATTGGCAGGTATATCAGTAACAATGAGTACATAATTTATATATTATTGCTATATTCTACACACGCGAATGTTTTTTCCTTGCAAGCTCCACGCTGCATTGTGCTGCAATTCTTCATTGAATAAGATCACTGGGAGGTGTTGAGAATTTTCCTATCACATTTCTGTTTATGTTGTTTTAAGCTAGATTGTTCTTCCTCTTCATTTACATTCATCTGTAAATTCCTATAACAAACATTCACATTATTTGCAGCTTGTTGTAGGTATATACTTCGATGTGGAGAATCATTGAAAGGGGTATTAAACTTCTTTCTGCACGAACTCACTCAGACTACAATCTAGACGTTATTTACACATATTTGTTTTAATACAGTGATGCATGCTTTTGACAAATGTTATCCTACTGGAAATTATTTGCAACTTGTTGTAGGTATCTGCTTTGAGGTAAAGAATCATTGAATAGACTATTAAACTTCTTTCTGCATGACCTCGCCCAGACTACATCCTAGGCGTTATTTACACAGTGATGTATACTTTAGACAAATATTATCCTAGTGAAGTGTGAATTTATAAACTCAACGATTGTAATTCTAAATGAAACTTTGAAAGGATAGCTGAATTATTTCTACAAACCTTAACAGCAAGAAAAGACAATTTACATGTCTTAAACTTGCCGGCTGGTACTAATCCATGATATACCATTTGGAACTTCCCTGGCATTTCCTCCAACTGTTGGATTGTTAGGGTTGAATATCTTGTCGAGAGAAAAACCTGCTTATCACCTAAAACTGCAACCACTCTAGCACCGTATCTCGTATCAATTTTTCTTAAGGATTTTATATTATAAGGATCCTCTGGCTGAAGATCTTGTAGTCTTTGAACGGCCGGGAAAATGCTACCCCCAGCAAATGTGTTAAGTTGAGATGCCAAACTTTCTGCATTACGAACAGAAAAAAACATATTCTTTATTAGAGAATGTATTACACAACAAAATTTCATTTATTTGAAAGTTACAAAATTATTAATTTTTTCTGTATAATGTAATAATAATAATAAAAATGATAACATGTGTAAATATAATTGAGGTTCTGATTCACTAATGAAGTTCATTAAGTACTGTATTTTTCGATTTAAATGTTTTAATATAATGTAAACATTTACTTTGTTAGAGCGAATGATTCGCGCAACAGACTTTTTGTAGTATTCTAAAGCAAAAACGTTAAGGTATTCAAATAATTGTATTTTCTCCAAAAGGACTATAATTCACTCTGTGAAATCCTGTATTTAAACATCTGGAATAATAATTGCTTAACAAGATGAATACTTAACTTAACTGTTCACATTTTATGAGAAGATGAATTCGCGCAGTTAGCTATTAAATGTAGAATAAGCTTGCCTAAAATGAATACTTAACTAAACTGTTCACATTTCAGAAAACTCACACGTCTAGGTATTAGCTTTTAGAATGCTCAGCTATTTACATATAAATGTCCGAATTTAAAAACAGGAACGCAAATATAAGTTAAATGTACTGAGTAATAATTTAACTTTTTAGTGAAAATGAATTGGTGTTAACCCTTACCAGATATGATGTTCGATGAAATTTCACGATGTGAAGTAAAGGCTTGAAGAGTGCTTAGATCGCTGTGTTCTCACAATACAGTGAAAATCGTCGGAGAAGCTGCTGCTTTTATATAATTTCCCCGATAAAAGCTGAAGGGGATGAGAGGTGTGATGGTATATAACACAGCGATTTGATTGGCTACTCCAAACCGTCGAGTAGAAGGAGAGGGAATGCTAGCCTCGCGCAAGGGGCATTTCGTAAGCAAGCCTAAACCTGTTATGGGGATATCCGACATCACGTCATCTCTCTGTAGATGAAATCCTTCTGCATATGACCCTATAAAATAAAAATATATATATTTTATTTTTTACATGCACAGCTAAAATTCATTGTTAATTATTGTTACATTACCAAAATAATCGCCCAAGTATTAAATTTGAAGCATGTGTCTGCGAACAAAGCATTATTGTATCCTGATATGAATGTGAGAGGTGTCGTTCATACATAGTATTGTATAAATAGCGCATTTAATGATAATTTTTAGAGTGAAAATAACAAAAAGGAAGGTATTGTTGATATAATTTTCCTTGTAAGGTTACACCCTCGTTTATAAAAAATGGTTAATGGACGGGCTTTTAAGAATGTGGAATTACTAGCTGTATATGCCGTCACATCAAAAAGAGAAGTATAAACGGTGCACTCGAATGGCTTTCCCTTCCTCCTGCGTCTGTTTAAGGATAGCACTCTATATACAGGACATTTACACTTAACTTCTCGGGATGCGTGTTTTGAGGTATTCCCTGTATGTTACCTCGAGGGTGTTTTAAACACTACGACATCCCTCTCCTTTTAGCTACATACATATACGTTTCTTTATTCATAAAGCTCCTGTATCACATGAATGCCGACGTTCAGTAGTAAATGTTACCAGTCAGAGCCGGAGAGATGAAAGCCTGAGTAAAAGGAGAATATCGGTGAAACGGTGTGGAGGAAACAATTCGCGGTTATAATGAACCTTCACAGCATTAGCCTAGCAACCAGGGAAAGTGAGAAATCCAGGGGTCAGGAGGGTCAGCTGCTGGGGATCGAACCCCCCGACCTCGAATGCAAATCACAGACGTTACCAACTGAACCCTTGCTTATAAAGACCGTTAATGGCTTGCATTATATCTATGTATTACCAAAAATATTTGCTACAGTATTATATTTGAATCATGTGTCTGCGAACAAAGTATTATTCTAACATGATATGAATGTGAATGGCGACGCTGAGGCTAGCACCAAGGTATTATTTAGTAATAATTTTAGAGTGAAAATAACGAAAAAGAAGGTATTGTTTCTGATGATATAATTTTCCTTGTAAGGCTACACCCTCGTTTATAAAAATCGTTAATGGGCAGACTATGTATTCGTAGACCTCCATGCAGATTCTAAAGTCAGACAGGTCGGTCACCGGGAAACGAACCGGTGACCTCTCAAGTTCAAACCTCACACGTTACCACGGCGTAACTTTTATCAAAACAGACTTTAAGCACCTTTTACCCATGTTAAATACGACTGTTATTCATCAAATATTTCATTCACCTATAAAGTAGACCGTAAAACAGGCTAGCTTCAAAGACCAATTAAGAAAATCTATCAGATACATTCGATCGCTTAATTTGAATTCTTCCTCCCATTTTAATTCTAAAATGCCATACTCTTCATATCGTCCTCTACAAATCATATTTATTTGTCTAGCATTCTAAAAATTAGTTTAATTGTCGATATCGCGCAAACAATTAAGATATGCTATTTACACAGTCGTCTATATGAGAGGGATTTTCCTGTAACTACGGGTTTTTCAGGGGAAGAGAAATCATTTTAAAGCACAATAGATTCCTTAATGAGATGTTCGACACGGTCCTAAATGTTCTATATGGCGGTAGCCGTTCGCCGGAGGAATTTCCAAGACCCCAGCCAGGTATACAGTCTTCAAAGGATATACAAAATATTTTTGCAAGGGGTGTGCAACTGAATAACTCGTCGAATTTTTCGAAGATCTCCGGTGAAGGAAAAGCTTTTAAACAAATATGGTTCGATCTCTCTGCTGGAATATTCAAAATATCTCTCGAAGGGAGGGGTGTTTAAAAACGTTCTCGTCCTACGTTTACTAAGAAGTACGGTTGTATTAAGAAGAGGGACTTAAAGAGCGTTAAAAGGTAAAATTCCTTTTTAGTATGTAATCCTTGATAAGTACTTTCTCGTACTACATCTCGCCATCATTGGATAATAATTAAAATTAATATTAAATTTCCAAATAAAGAAATAATGCATGTTTTGAAAGTCCGTGTATTTATTGGTTTGAGTTCAGAGTTCGATTTCCCTCGGGTCCACTTTAGACGCGCACATATCTAAACAAACAAAAGTCTATTACACGAATAATTTTCGTTTTTGTTACGGGTATAATAATAATTCTACATGTAACGAATGTTTACGTACAGGACCTATACATCATACCTCGCAGGAGAATATTATAAAGCTCTTAATGGGAGGACTTGCTTTGCACAGTAAATCACCTATCCTGTCGCGACCTCTCGAATGTAAATAGACACGTTATCTCTCATAGAATTATGATATGTATACATTGGAGCGCCGCGTAATTAAATAGTTTTTTAGACACAATGGCTCAAACACCAGTCTGTTTAAATGGAATAAGCTTTCTTAACGATGATAATAATAATTATAATAATAATACAAATCTTATTGCCTCTGAGAAGGAAATAATACTTGGAGATAATTGCAATAGTTACGAATGTTTACTTAGACTTGTACAGAATGTATACACTATGTGTTTAATTATAATTTCAGCGTAAATAGAAAATATCGCTTCTCTCTGTTTAATTTTCCTGACGGGAGAGTCATATGCAATATTTTATTAAAAGAAACAAGAGGTAGTATACTATGAAACTTAATCATTAATAATCTTCATGTAGAATTTAAATTACTTATTGGAGGAAAAAAATGCTGTAGCAATCTTATAATTGCCAGGCTTAAGATTTTCCCCTGTTTGTATGGGGAATTCTGCGCAGAGCAAGTAGGAACACTTTCAAGCTGACCATTACCGATATGATAGACATCTATTGTATTCCTAAAACGTTGTTTCCCCAGCGGGACGGGGTTTTTTCGTCAAGGGTGTACAAACTTTCCTTTACATCGACTGTCTTTATAAAAGATGTCGCTTGAAAGATATCGTAATTTTTATGCTTGCTTACGTGTGATACTTTATCAACGTCTGATATGAGCTCCCTTACTGGAAAAAATGCATGTTTTGTCTGTATTTTATCTTCAGGGGTGTACAGCATATTTCTTTCAAGGAGGGCATGCAGCTGAATAATTCGTCGAATTTCTCGAAGACCGCTACGTCTTCGCGATAATTATATTATCAAAGCAAATGTTTTTGATTGATTCTCTCTCGATTTTATTATTGCTGAGGAGACATAGTGGTTTTATAATTTTAACCTTAGGAACTCTTCCGTCTGTGTATAAGTCTGGACCGTACCCTGGCATATGACGTGATGGAAATCCCTGGTCACTAAGTAGCAGATACAAATGATCTCGAAACTGCCAGAAGAAAAAATCCCCTGCGTTCCTGGTTTAACCGCTTCTAAGAATGTACACATTCTTTTTTGCAAGGTATATGCAACTGAATAACTAGTTGACTTTCTGGAAGACCGCTACGTCGTTAGAAGGAATATTTAAAACGAATATCAAATTTATATTTGAGGTCTTTGTATTGACGCGAGTTCTCTGCTCGCGTATTCAAAAAATATCTTTCGTAGGGAAATGTTTATAAGTCCTCTCTCCAAGTTATTAAATCCTCTCGCAATATTTATATATTTACTAAGAAAGGTATGCCTGTTTTGGATGCTATGTAGAGAGAGAGAGTGTGTGTGAGAGAGCGCTTGCGTGTTGGACACAATATCTGTTTGAAAGTCGCTGCTCTGTGTTTTTTCTCGACTGTCTTTACCTATATACATTTCTATTGAAGCTTATTTGTGACCATTCGTTAACTAGCTTAATTAAAAGAGCAACAGAGATAATTTATATAGGGATACTCTGTATATTGTTTTATAAACAATACTTGTATTATTTAACTATAATGTTAATTCACGTTTATTTATTTTTTCATAATCAATTCCACGGAATTATATAAGGAGACAACCTGAACGCCCCTCGCATGTTAAACGAGTATTATTTAACTATAATGTTAATTCACGTTTATTTATTTTTTCATAATCAATTCCCCGGAATTATAACGAGACAACATGAACGCACCTCGCATGTTAAACGAGTATTATTTAGCTATAATATTAATTCGCGTTTATTTATTTTTTTCAGAATCATTTTCCCTCGGAATTATATGGAGTTAAGATGGCCGTCATGCGCGCCTCAAGTCACAATACGGCGAACTCCCGGCTTCTACGCAAGACTTTCGAAAATGACCATAAGGCGCTCTCTGAGGAAGCCAGCTCTCGCCAATATGTTGCACACGCGGGCTCAGAGAGAAAGTACTTTCGTTGATGACCGCACGGCGCACTGCGTGGCAGTGGGCTCTCGCGTTACAGGACGGAAGAGAGAGGGAATACATGTCAGTTCGGCGGTGGAGCTTGCAGGGGATGGACCGAGCGCTCGCTCGTGTTGTTTTTCGTAAAGGATTCTCGTGTTAACGTCTCACTCTAGCTATTTACACCGTCCTTTTCAGTCACGGATTTTTTATTTCACCTAAGTTATGTAATATTTTTATAAGCCACCCGCTCAAAAGAATAATTAAACATGTATTATTAGACGTAATAATTATATACACCTAAATCATTACCTTAACACCTCCGTATACGAGAACGACCAGGTGCGCGAGTCAATTCATATACACTTAATTACATTAATCAATCAAAAATACTTAATCATATTCATCGATCGAGGAGCATCGTTTAATTACATCACCCCTTTGGAAGCGCAATGTGCGGACATTAGTAGTAATAAAATACCGATTTTGATTTTTTTCAATAATGTTTTATGCATGGACGAACATTTCCTAATTGATTGACGCAATTATCTCCTCAAATCTGTTCGTCGAGCAGCGTCGAGAAAACCATTCCCCTACCACACCCATCACCAGGGCGGGATTTAGACAGGTCACAATGAGAGGGAGGTGACGTGGCCAGCGTATGGGAACAATACACACTCTCCCACCTATCCACAGGGAACCAATAAGACCACCGAGAACCCCATTCCCCTACCCCCAATCACCCAGGCGGGATTTAGACAGGTCACAATGAGAGGGAGGGGACGTGGCCAGCGTATGGGAACAATACACACTCTCCCACCTATCCACAGGGAACCAATCAGACCACCGAGAACCCCATTCCCCTATCCCCAATCACCGGGGCGGGATTTAGACAGGTCAAAATGAGAGGGAGGGGACGTGGCCAGCGTATGGGAACAATACACACTCTCCCACCTATCCACAGGGAACCAATCAGACCAGCACGCACACGCAAGGGGAGGTTGGGGACCACAAAGGTGTGGGAGGGGGATGCTCGGGTTAGACCATAATGGAGGGGACGGGAGCGCGTGCCAGTCGGCTTTTCAGGTTAGAGCACACAGGAGGGGGGCGGGGTTGCCACCGGCAGGCGACCAGGCGGCATGTAAGCCCTCAAAGGGAGGGGGCGTGGCCTGGCGGCACAGAGCAGGGCGGCATGTAAGACCTCAAAGGGAGGGGGCGGAGCCTAGCTGCACAGAGCCGGGCGGCATGTAAGCCCTCAAAGGGAGGGAGCGGGGCTTGGCGGCACAGAGCCGGGCGGCATGTACGCCCTCAAAGAAAGGGGAGGAGCTGGCGCTATTCCTTTGTGGGCCAGAATCGGCATGATATGACTACTTTCAATGTTTTCCTTTGCAGCATACTTCCAATCGTGTAAGGTATATCTGTCCCTAACCTGACTACCTTTCCATGATTTTTATAGATTTCAAAATATTCTTCAGTTCTACTAATAGTGTTTCTTATTTTACTTTTTTCCTATTAGGCCGAAAACACGATCGGGAGGAATGAATGAATGGCCGGGAATAGGAAAGATCTGTTCTATCACCTGCATGTTCTGCGGTGCTTGAATAGAAAGCCATTGATTACACATGTCTATCATAGCAGTGTTTTTATTTTGTCCACAGCAGCCATTTGCAAATAGCTTAACTTTATTAACTCAAGACAAATCGTATTTGCACAGATGACAGTATACTGCTGACACAATTTCGTTTGAACCTTTACGATGCTCATTTTCTGTCCAGACAAAATTACAATCATTCTGTTTTGTAGTGCAGTCTTGGATGAACCCTGCGCAATGGAGAAGTTATACAAGTATAACTGCCTGCAATAGTATGCTGCTTGATCCTGTACTTTTGGCAGGACCATATTTTTCTGGCAGTCACATAAAATGTTACTACTTTATTATCATTTCCTTTAGGAGATCAAAATATGCCTTGGCTCTAAGTTTATCTATTCGTTTAGCTATCAGAAAATCAGAACGTTTAGTTTTATCTTTTTCCAGTTTTATTTTCTTGTCATAAGAAATACAAAGTGAAAAAGAGTTTTGAAGCCTATGTTAAATTTTGTATTAAAAATACTGCGAAAGAAACTCTTAGATACGTTCAATGAATTAGGTGTTTCTGCATTATACATACGTCTCGTCTTGTTAATGGTTAATTCGCCTGGTAAGTATTGAACTTTGATGTTTTGCTCCTGCAATAATGGACGTCAAGTACTTTAAACTCCCGTATGACCTTAATTAGGCTCTCCCTTATTATTATTTTTTGTGACACCTTGTTCCCACCTCGTTCCTTTGATGCCACTCCAGTTTCAAGATATCTTTTGCAGACGCGCTGCACTCTGTCTTTTGATATTTGCAAATGCCCAGAAAGGTTTTCTGACGCATCTGAACTAGTGGGCCATGTACACGTATCAATGAAACGTTGTTGTGAAACCCTTCCGATAACCACCTTCGACAGCACACTGCTGTTTCGGTATATCAGTTGAGCATTAAATCAGTATAACTCGGTCTTTAAGTTTAGAAGTGCAGCTGTAGAAGGCTTCGTGGATTTTCCTTATATCCTTGTGTGTCAAGCTACTGCATTGGGATGACTTGCTGTTGTGATTACAGATAGCCCTGCGTGGGTCGAGGCTTGCTGAATGCCTTTTACAGTAGAGACTATTGTTAAATACGAGATCTATTTATTCCATTGTGAGCCACATCTGTCAACATAAGAAGAATACTACTTAATTGTAATTCGATCATACATACCTTTCCCTCTTCTATCTTTCACTTTTTGATTCATGGGATGCCCTTTTCCCAGTTCTACCCCTTTCCACCGATTTCAGGATATCAGAGGCCTCCATAATAACACGTCTGCACCTTAGACTATTCAAAATTAATCTAAAACATGACAATCACACAGGACTGCTAATGTAGGGAAATAGAGAAGCAGAACTGCTGTACTTCTTAGCGTTGGATAAGGAGAGTTTTGCTCTTCACAGGCACAATTGTAGTAAGACAAATATTGGATAAGGCAGGTTTTGGTGTGAATTGTAAAATGGATTACACAAGCTCTTTATCAACCGTCACCATCGATTTGATGAGTTTTACATTGGACAGCAGTTTTATGGGTTCTCTTGAAGAGAGATGAGTATTGTTCAGCTATTGTATTAGATGAGTTTTGTTCAAACCTGAAGTCACCAGTTGGTAGAGAACTGCAATAAGTATTGAATCCCATGTCTAACTCAATATTTTAAAAATTTGGATACGGCGAGTTTTGCATTTGAGATGTGAACGTCAATAAATTTCAGTCAATTAGTAGTTCTCACACCGTGCAGTTCCTTCTTGACTCACCTGGAATCCAGAGAAAAAAAACGTTTTAAAGAAAAGAAAACTAAAACTTATTTATTACTAACATACCAATATCAAGAGTGACATTACCGTACTCAAACCATAACCTAGTAAGTGCCTCTGCATTCTCTGGTGTCAGTCTCCTCCTGTCGCTCACCCCAAGCTGTATTTATAGAAGGATCTCTCCGAGTTAATGTTGGAACATGGAAACCACAAAATGTTCAGTGCTGCAATGGCATAATCTGGATGAGATGGTTTCATGCTGCAAAGTACCTCCACCACCTTCACTTGTACCTGGGTCCTCCTTGCTAACATGGTTTTTGGAGGTAGCGAGGTAAACACTGCGAGATTCTACAAATTCTTGTTCTCCAAGTGCCTTCATGAATGGTATCCATTGCTTAAGCTTTAGTAGTTCTGTAAGTTACATGTGTTTCGAGGCAGTTCTTGGAATAAATATGAAGCCCATGCCTTGAATAATCTTCTGACCTGGATCACTCATCCAGAATTGTTTGAGTTTCCACCAGAGCTGCTTGTGAAGCACAAGCTATCTTGGCTTCAACAGCCATTCTTACCTTTGTTGGTTGATGTTTAGCTTCTTCTAATACAATCTGACTAAATACCCCTTCACTAAACAATTTGAGTACTACTTCCACATCAATGATTTTTCCACTAAGTAGATGTATGGTGAGATATGATGACTCTTTCAAGAAAGTGATCAATTCCACAATTGAGCGGCAGACTGCTGACACATAAACAGCTTGCAATTTTATTATCTGGATGTTACTTGCATCAGCTTCTTTGAAGAAGTGTGTCGCCGTATTCCCATCTTCAAGTATCTTGCAGAAATCTGCTATATCCTCGATATGAGTCGCCAGGTACATTGAGATTTAAACCAAGAGTTCCATGTGGAACACACTGGCATAGGAAAAGCACTGTCTTATGCTTTTCAGTATAGTCCTCGTACTTTGACTTAAAATAATATGTAACTATTTTGCGTTTTCAAGTGTACAGGAACGCATTTTTCACTTTCACAAATGCAAGACTAAGTTCGTTGAGTTCGTCTTCAAAAACGTTCCCAACAAGATTTATTTGGTGGGCCCAGCGCTGGGTATGCTACAACTCTTCCATTAAACCTTTCAGGGTAATCACACACGACGTCGTATAACGCACAGAATCGTTATTACCGCTATAACATAAACATTTTCAATTTCGTATGACCGCAAGGTATCCAAAATAGCATTTGAACAGTTTGGTACATTGGCCGTATCCAGCAGTACCGACGAAACCGGATGTGTCCGTTGGTCTGTTGCTGGCACAGCAGGACAAAGCAACACGTTGAATACACAACTATCATTTTTATCTGTTTCGTCGCATAATACAAACACGTCTTTGTTTTTCACGTCCTCTTTTATTTTCTCTTGCTTTTTCTGTCCCAACTTTGGAATGCACTTTTGCTGAATCCAGTGCACGGTCGTGAATCCCCTACACCACCTTGAATGTAATTACTCATCCAATTTCGCATTGCAGGATGATCAAGTTTCTTGACTGGTATATTTGCCTTTAGAAATTCTTCTGTAGTATCGAAAATAAGTCGCTGTTTTATATCTTGTACTCGACCTGCATTAGTTAGCGTTTCTTGCAACGTGGCCACACGCGGAGTATTAGCACAAGCTTGGGCAGCTTTTCTGCATTGCATGTGTTTATCTGATACATTGTGCTTGTCCAGTACATCTTTACGTCGAAAATCAAATCGCACTTCACAACAGTTACAAATCAGCACGTCAGAAGAAACAATGTCTTCAGATTTGAACTCCTTAGCACACTCTTGTAACATTATTTTTTCCTTTGGCATGCTGTATTCGAAACCACTAGTGTGTTGTCTATAATAACGCAGTATTGACATACACTTATGAGTTTGCAACAATATTGACGCTGGTCACTAGACCGACGCTGGTGATGTCATCGCACGCTAATTCCCGCTCTTGGTGAGCCAATCAAAATCATTGATGAACATAGCAACAACTGTATGCCGATGGCCCAACGCTGAGAACCGAGTCATAAATCAAAGTTATTGCATCACCTATTGTGTTGTTAACCCAACATTTATCTATCGAAAATAAAATATTGCGCGAATTATATTGAACCCCGAAAATGGTGCTATTTCGCGAATTCGTTGAAGTTTCGTTTTATTTACAAAATTCACGGTTTATCGCGATTTAAGTTCATGCTTCTAACGATCCGAAGCAAACTATTATGCAAACAGAATAACTTTACAATGCAAAATACGAAAAATTTTTTATAGCTAACTAACAAAAGCTAACACCCATAGGTATAGGCTATTCATCGGTAGAAGACATCTCGCGCACTGCGACCTACAGAGATCTATTGTGGCTACCACCACTCCAGGATTAAGACATGAGGTGAAGGAACCATAGGAGGCTACAGGCAATAGGCAGACAGGCCACAGAGGCGCATGGAAGTCCTTAACATTTCCAAACTTGCAGATCCGTCCCGCTGCTGGAGCCGCCGAGAGTGGGCGACGAACCACTCACCAATCAAGGAGCCCTCTGGTGTCTTTCCATTGAGAATGCATCCGCTCCATCTGTCTGACGTCGCCATACACCACGAAACCTAGAATAACAATATAAAAACAAAATAAGTAAAATAAAATCTGCAATGCGCCAACCTGATACCTTGTTTCCTACCCAGGACGTGTATTCCAAATTTGTGATTTATTTAACACTTCTTTCATATATACACTATTATTCTACAGATTTTTACTTATAATCTAGTAATTAAAAAGAAATAAGATAAAAATGAATAAAATAAGAACAAAACTGAAGCCAAAATGTAATAATTACAATTTAAAAAACATCTACTACTGTTACAGGAAGTCGTCAACATACAATAATGGTGCCCAGCTATTCCTAATTTCTGGCAAATAATTAGTAAATTAAACAACCTATATGTAACAAAATATTCTATATTACTATAAACTACATTCTAACCACTGGACTCCAGTGGTAAAGGTACTCGTATCCAGTACCCAAACTACGCTTATGTATATATGTTAATTTTCAACCAATCTAGAGTATGTTATAATAAAAATATTTTTTGTCATTTCATATCTAAATTCAAAATTCTAGTTGCTATATTTATTTCGTTTGTTCTTTCTATACTACTTCAATACACTTTCATAAAAATGTATACTTTAACCATTCAATGTACTTAATATATTTTAAATAATTACTACTTAGTAATTTTATTAAAGTTATCACTCAAACTGGATTAAACCAATCTTCTATTATTCTTTTTCACATAATCACTATATTTATTGCCTTTCTGTGAAACTATTACTTTACGTTCTCTTTGAAACAAAACTTTTTCACTTCACTTGCCACTATATTCACGTTATCTCCACTTACCACAACTTTCTCTCCATTCTTCCTCGCCGCCATCTTCTTTCTCTCGCTCCCAACCATAACTCTACCGCTCCTATTTCTTAACTCCTCCATTCACCACTTCCCGCTCCAGGCTCCCACTCCTATCCACTATCAACTCTTCCCCCTTGTCGTCCTCCGTGGTCTAGGGTACCATGTCAGTCTCTAATTCCCGAGGTCACTGGTTCAAACCCGGTGGAGGGCGATGGATTTTTTTGGGCGTAAAAATCCTTAGCATTACTTCGGAAGGGAAGTAAAACCGGTGGTCCCGTGTCGTAGATTTACGGCACGTAAAATAACCTGAAGTCTGATAAAGAGGTCTCTGAGAAACATTTCCGGTCTTTCACGTCCGACAGAATGGAACGCTAAGAACCATAGTAGTTAAAGAGCGTCCATAAATAGAACTCAATTTCATTTCCCCTCCCCTTGATCATCCTCCTCCTCGCCCGTTATCCTTCTCACTGCTATTGACTTCATCTCCTCCTCTATTCTCCTCTTGTCTTCTTCTTCCTTCTTCGTCCAATCTCCTTTCTGAATCATTTCCTCCTTTTCTCTCCCCATTTTCAACCTGGAATTACCCAACACTGCCTAACTATCCTTTTTGCAATTAGTTTAAATCATTATTTTCTTCTCTTTCTTTACTTTATTATCCTATTTCTAAGGTATGATTATCGGTAACAGATGTTTGTATAAGTGTCTCTGCTGCACGCAGGACTTGCATTCTCTCCGATATTCTTACTCCTTTATTAATTATTACAGGTGCTAATGTTACAATTTAATCTTGCTCAATGTCTTGTCTCCAAGCTATTTTGCAAATTTTTTAGTTAATATGTTGAGCGGTATGTATAAATTTTTATTTATTAAAACATATGGTATCCGGTATCCACTTAAAATTGCCTTTCTTGTATTGTCTCAGTATAATAATGTATACATTCAAACAGTACATTCTCTGGGAATCCTTGCTGATTTCAATAATTGCGCATGTCGTTATGAGTTTATTAATTTCTTCCAATAGGTTTTATAGGGGCTGTGTCCGATTAAATAATGTATTAGTCCCTTTGTTGGTTGGATATGCTTTAATTTAACCGTTCCTAAATGTTGCTAAATAAATAAAAAGTCCCCCTTCCTGTATTAATACTTTCCCATTCTTGCTGCCAACTTGATTTTAAATTATGTTCTATTTCCGTTATGCTTTTACGTATTTTTCCAAATACATCCGCAACCTTACCTAATTGAGCTTTCTTCAACCAAAAAATTGCATCCCTCAATTTTATCACTAAATCTATTGACCAGATTCCTGTGGAAACTAACAGTATCATTGTAGGTGTAGTGTCAAATGCTCCTGTAAATCTTAGTAAAATCTTTCGTTGTGTTCTTCTTAGTTCGAAATGCCCATACTCCTATCCCATACGTCACAGTTACCGCAAGAATACTATTATGGCATTTTGTAGTCGTGCTTATTAGTATTTTTAAATTGGATTGAATGATACTGCCTAAGCTCATCATTATAGCTTCAGATTTATTTCGAATGTATTCAGTATGCTTTCTGAAATTCAATTTTCGTCTAAAATACTACCAAATATTTTACTTCTTTCTGTCTTCTAATGTTTTGATCATTAAATTTAATTGTTGGGTCTCATTTCAGTTTTCCTTTTAGATTATGTAACATGGCTTTGCGGGCGCTATTTGTAATTTTGATGTGTTACATCAAGTATTTAATTTTGTTGTTAATTTCTTTGAACGTCTTTCAAAATCCCTTCTACTATAAACAACACATCGTCAGTATAGACTATGCTGTTTTTATATCCATGTCATTGTTCAGCTCGTCTAATAACGTCTTCAATACAATGTGTAGCGGGGTTTGGAAAATAAAGGTATCGTTTCTGGTTTGTAAGGTCTTGGTGTAGGGTTTCAGGTGATTGCCGGCTGCTCAGGTAGAGGATTATGGGTTACGAGAATCTTACCTCAGGGAGTGTGTGGATGGGAGGTGAATGATACTCACAACTCCTCTCAATGGCCCATTTATTATGAAGATCCACACTGGTTTTCGTACTGCAGGCCCTTCACACAAGACGCGTTCCTATCAGTTTTTCCCCCCGTTACAGTCTCCGTGCTTTTACCCTTGAATTTATTCTATTTCTCATTTACTTACAATATGACTTTTGTCATCCCTAGCTACCCTATCTCTTTTCCCGATACAGAATTCTTACATCCTCTTTCTATCTCCTCCCAACACAAACTATCACGTCTTCCTCCTAGCGTTTCCCCACACGAAGTTTTACATCCTCCTCCTAACGTTTCCCGACACAAAGTGTTCCATCTTTCGCGTGTCTAAAACGCGCTCCTGCTCCTAGACCAAAATCTATTTCACGCCTCTTTTCTAGTTTTGTTCCCTGGTTTTACTATTCACGTGACATTTAATCTTCCTTATTGGTTATCTGGCTCCTTTGCGCTTTCTACCCATTGGTTCAATTTCATTGCCCTTAGGCTCAGCTAGCGTTTCTACTGTTTCTCGTTATTCACGGCTGATTTAATTTTCTGTTCGCATGAGTGACTAGCACATCCGTTTCTTTGTTTCGCGCGCCGGAGAGCTCTCAGCGATTTCAATAGAAGCTAACTGTTCCTCCAGCTAGTCTTTCCTGTATTTGTTAAGTGTTTTGCCCTCTGGCATATTTTCTTGTGTCTGTTTCCTTTCACGTTCTTTTACTTTCTGATCTATTTATACGTGTCTCTATTTTATTTTATTTCATCCGTAATAATATTTTATTTCATTTCTACTTTATTTTATTTCATCCATAATAGTGTTTATTCCCCCCTTTACTTAATCTTTAATATTCTCTTTTATCTCCTTCTTATTTTGTTTGATTCGCGCATTAATCTTAACTTTTCTTCTGGCTATGGTTATTCTTGTACTCGCGGAGTACTCGCGGATCTTATCACTTCAAATGCCCTTCAGATAAGGCATTCATTTTATGCGCATGAATAAAATTAATGGCTTGTCTGAAAACCCACTGAAACTAGTGCTTCGCTGTTCGCGCTAAAGTTCCCCCCTCGCGTCTTGTGTGAGGCTTTTCCGTACGTAGTTCTGACGAACTGTTTTATATACATTTTAACTTACAAATTATGCTTGTGGCTCCACCTGAAAAATTTACATAGAAAAATTTGTTTCCAGGGACTGACTTCTGCGTCTCCTGGTGCCTTGTGGCGCACTTTACTTTACCTAATTTATCTATTCCTTATAACCTATTCTATAACTATTTACATTTTCATTGGTTTTTCGCCCTTTTCATTCAGGCCTCGTTTTCTTGTTTTAGTCTTTTGTCTGGTGTATAGTTTCGTGTTTCCATTTCGTGAAACATGCTTTCACTTTCTTAAGCACTCATTTTTTTTCGTTTTCATTTCGTGTACTAGTGCTTTGTATTTTCTGGTAACGTATTTCGCGCACTTTTCACTTTTCACTGTTCACACGAGTTGTTGTGACTGTTTAGGGATGTCATTCACCTTTTTGAGTCTACCTGGGAATAATCACGTGTCTGTCTGACCTTACATTTTTGTGCAAGTCCCTATACCTGAATGTAAGTAAACATAATTTTCCACAGATTTACGTTTTTATTTTATTCCTAGTTTTGCTCATGAGTGCGGTCTTAATGTTATTTACAATGAACTTAATCTATGACCTTATCCTAACATTCAATACATAATAATATTCTTTACACTCATTTGTATCATAGTTCAGTGTTGACTATGATGAGACTTTTAACATTTTCTATATCCAGATGATCGTCCTTCTGTTCTGTTTTGGTTAAGCCTTAACTCTATATTTCCCCTTTCTCTGTGACTCTACACCTTTTGCATAGATTACTAAGTTTTCTTGCATATTGTTTAAGTTTAATATGAATTTACATTCTTTGCCTTAGGTTTACCAAATTTACATGTTTCACACTTTTACAGTTCTTAGTCTTCTACTCTTATTTTCGTTATGTGTCATGCCTTTACCCTGTTCTGGTCGTTGTGTTATTGACCTTACGTTTTTCCTACACGCTAATTCAACTGCTGTGTTTATGTTTCTGTTTTAATTGCTTACTGAGACATTTTAACGTTACATTGTGGTTCATTTTCCGTCATTTTGTAGGTACTTTGTACGGTTTTATTAAGGCCAAATTGTACCTACCAATTATTTTTAAAGTACGTGGGTTTTGTAATTCGAAAGCTCGATCACTCAATTGTTTCCGGATTACGGCCGGACCGTGCCACATCAAATGTAATTTATTGTTCTCTTTTTTCAACATGGATGACTTGTGGTGTGCCTTGTATAAAACCTTATCTCCTTCTTTCGGGTTCCATGTCTTGTTGTGTCGTTTCATGTGTTTGTTTCTTAATTCTGTTTTCCTAGTTATGTTTTCATATGCCAGTTTCAACTTTTCTACCTGAGTGGCTTCTTTTGTCGGGATAGCTGATGGCATTCCTTCCATGAGGTAGTGTTCTTGTCCTGTAAGTAGAGTCAGGGGTGTGAAACCTGTGTTGCTGTTCGGTGTTTCATTGAACGTCCTTTCTATCGTTGGTATGTGGTCCACCCACGATGTGTGATTTTTATTACATAGGATTCTTAGATATATCACGAGGTCTCTCATGTATCTCTCGCATGGGTTCGATGGCGGGTGGTATACCGTTGAGTTGTAGATTTTTATCCCCTGTGCCCTTATGTTGTCTGTAAATTGTTTTCCCCTATGTATCGAAGCGTTGTCCACGAGAAGTGCATTCATTTTCCCATATTTGGGTATATAGTCGTTGATGATTTTCTTGGCACATGCCGCACTCGTTAATTTTCGCATAGGGTATAATTTTACGAATTTTGTGAATACATCAACCAATACAAAAATGTGTCTCATGCCGCCTACTCCTGCTGGTAGAGGACCATGGGAATCTCCCGCGACTAGTGTTAGGGGTTTATCCCTGATGATATTCTGAGGTGGTGTGTCGTATTTTATATTCATTGGTTTACATTTTTGACATGTGTCACATTCGCTTATATGCTGCCGTACCTTTCCATGTAGTTTTGGGATGTAAAAGTGTTGTTGGATTGCGTTGCAGGTCTTTTCTGATCCTGCGTGGATCATTGTTTTATGGAAGGTGTCAATTATTTTTGTTTCCAAAGAACTCGGCGCATATGTCAGCCACGTTGGTTGTTTCGACCTTTTCAGTTTGTACAGTGTGCCTTTGTGCAGCCCTATCGTCTCCTTCAGGTCAGGTGTAATGTCCTTTGCCTGGCTCATTAGGGTTGCCAACTTTGGTTCCTGCAGCTGCAATGTTTGTATGTGTTTTACCTGTTTGGCGAGTTCGCTACCTGGGTGTAGTGAGGTTCTCAGAATTTTAATTTCTCTTCTGGTATGTCCCATGCATTCTGGAATTCCTTCTCTGTTTCCTAGTCGGGACAGTGTATCCGCGAAAATGTTGCTGTTTCCGGGGATGTGTTTTATATTGACGTCATATGCTGTGATTTCATGTATATAACGGGCTATTTTGGAGCTGACGAGTTTGCATGATTTAATGAATGATAAGCTCACGTGGTCAGTGTATATTGTGATTGAGCTGTTATATACGTAGTGCTTGAATTTTTGTAGCGCGAAATATATTGCTGCTATTTCAAGTTCTGTAATTCCCGCTGTTTTCTCTGTAGGGGTCAAAGTTCGAGATGCCGTGCTGATAATATGTTGTTCATTTTTCTCGTCGTATTGGCACAAGATGGCTCCGAAACCTGTGATGGCTGCGTCGGAATAAATGTGAAATGGTAAATTCATGTTTGGTCTTTCCAATAGTATCGCCTTTCCAAAAAGTTGTTTTATGTTGTCGAAAGTGTTTTGGTGTTCCTCCGACCATTTCCAGCGTGTGCCTTTCTTTAACAGCTCTCTTAGGGGTGCTACCTCTCTGGAATAATTTGCGAGGAAGCGAGCTTCATACTGCAGTATACCTAAAAATTTTCTTAGTTGTCTAACGTTTCTAGGGGGTGGTATTGCCTGAATCGTGCGTATGCGTTCCGGGTCCGGTGCCACTCCTTTGTCCGAGATTATGTATCCTAGAAATTTGATTTCTTGGCTGAAGAATGTTGTTTTGTTTAGATTCAGGGTCAGCCCATTTTGTCTAATTTTTGTTAACACAGTGTTTATGTGCTGAAGGTGGTTCTCAATGTCCGTGCTGTGTATCAGGAAGTCGTCGATGTATTGGGTAAGGTAGTCTTGCGTCGTATTTCCAAAAATTTTCTCTGTCGCTCTCAAAAATCCTGATCCGCTGACCGATAACCCAAAAGGTATCCTTAAAAATTCGAATACTTTACCCCGGTAAATGAAACTCGTGTATTGTCTGACATGGGGAGCCAATGGGATTTGTAGATATGAGTTGTTGAGATCCAAGCATGAGAACCACGTTTTCTTTCCGATTCCGGCAAGAATGTACTCGATACTTTGGGACCTCGTGTTGTCGGGTATTATAAAGGTGTTTAAATGGCGAGCGTCTATCGTAATGCGAACCTTTCCTGAGCTCTTTGCAACAACACATAAGGGGTTTATATATGGCGAATTCGATGGTTGTATTATTTTCTGCTCAATCATTTGTGTTATCGTGTCATGTACTGCGTTTTGAAGTGCTATTGGTATATTCCTACATTTATATTTCCATGGTGGAGCTGGTTTCACCTCAAAGGAATATTCGTAATTTTTAAAGCAACCTGTTTTGTCTGAAAATGCTTCTCTGTTGTTCCATAGAATTGTAGTTAGTGTTTGTTTTTGTCGTTTGCTGAGGGCTGAGATGTCATTCACCTTTCGTGCAATGCACTCTCTAATTTGTCGGGTGTCCGTCTCTCCGTACAGGTATTGTTTTTCATCTTCACTTGGTAAGTCATCCAGTCCGCTTATCTTTGCGCCTCCCACGGACTTTATATAATTATTCTTTATTTCATCTTCTCTATATTCTTCGCCGTCGTGTTCATTAATATCTTCTAATTCCTCTTCCTCATAAAATCTAGCATCTATCTCTACCTGCGTTTTACATATTTCGCCCCCAAGGCTGATGACTTGTACAAAAAACCTGTTGTGATGGATGTCTCTTTCACCCTCCGTTAAGTCTGGTGTTATACCTGGCGTCTTGAGGAAATGTGTAGTTACTGTTTCATTGTTTGTTGTCACTAATGTGAGCTCCCTTGTTCTATAATTTACATTAGCCCTGAATTCAGATAGCAGGTCGCTCCCAATTATTAATTGTGTCACTAAATGTGGAACCACTAGAAAAATATACTCAAAGTCTATCTCTTGGATGTTAAAGGGTATCATTACTTGTTGTTGGATTCGGGTTTTCTTTCTCCCTATTGCTAAGATAGCGTAAACATTCTTAACAGGCAATGTTTGCAGTTTTATTCCACGCGATATTATCGTTTTGTAGAACTCCATGCTGCATAAAGAAGCCATTGCTCCGGAGTCCACGATAGCCTGGTATGCTTCGCCTGCTATTTGTATTGACACTTGTGGTGATTCTATGATATCGCCTTGTCTTTCCTCATTAATGGTGTTGTTATTCCCTGTGTTGCAAAGAGCTGGGGGTTCTAGAGACGGGAATTGATCCTGACCCCGTTTTAGTTTTCCGTCGTTTCGTTGATACCGAATGCGCCACCGCACCTCTCATTCTGCTGTGTCGGTCCCTGGTTGTCGCGGTTGAACCATGTTTGCTTTTTTATGGTCCCTGTGTGTTTTGTTTGTATGTTGTCATTTCGTTGGTGGTTTGACCGTGGGTTGTATTCTATATGTTCCCGTCGGTTTTCCTGAGGCCATGATGGTGCGTCTACGTTTTGTCCTGGGCGGCTGCGTTCATTGAAGGTTTTATTCGGGCTGTGGCGTCCATCTTGTCGTGTTTCATATTCACGTTCCGGTGTGTTTGTGCCCCATGAGTTATGTCTTCGGCTCCCGTTCACTCTTACATAGTTTATGTGCCTTCTCCCGTTGTCTCGCGGTGGGTTCCTGTGGAAATGGTTGTCGCCCCTGTGTCTCGTAAACTGGTTGCCCCTGTCATCGTATCTGTTTTGTTGAGGGTATGGACCTCGTCTTTGCTGATAGTTGGGTTGTGCCCTTAACCCACTGAAATTTTGTGTCGGTGCTCTATTTTCCGAGCTACCGCTCTGGTGTCCTTGTAGCGCCGTCAGCAGTTCTAGTGTGTCGGCAATGGTTGTCGCCCTAGCCACAATTAAATTATTTCGGATATTATCCGGGAAATGCCTCACGATCAATTTTACAAATTCATCTTCCTGCATGGGTGGGTCTAGTAATTGGCTCTGTTGTGCCAGATCTAGGAAGTAATCGATTAGTTGTTGCCCCTGTCCTGGTGTATATTTCCCATTATTTATTCGTATTCTCACCGCGTATTGGGTGGTAGTATTCCAATATTTGGTTAGGAATAAGTGTTTGAAGTCAGAGTATGTGGTGTGGTCGCCGATTGCTAACCGAAACCAAGAGAGTGCCCTACCTTGTAGCCCTTTCTTTATGATCAATAATTTCAAGTTTTCCGGAATTTGTTTCAACTCGAAATAAGCGTCCAGATCCATAATGTATCGTTTCGCATTGTCTCGCAAGTCATTGAACTGTGGTACGGCTATCTCATTTAATAAATTAAAATGTAGAGGGTATGCATGCACATTCATATAGCTATGTTCCTCATGAGCTAAACTAGAAGTTGGTGACTGCGACGACGCAAGCTGCACGTGAATTGCAGGTTGCGTTCCCGCGGTGATATTTTCGCGAGAGGTGGCATGGTTATTGGCGTTTTGATTTGACACATTTAGTTGTCTTGCTATTGTTGCTCTAACCTGTGCCAACTCACGCGAATTTTTGTCAATTAGTTCTAATGCCGCGTTGTGTTCTGCAGCTGCTTGGTTTGTTGAAGTGGTGATGAGTTCTTTCATTGCTGTTATTTCTGTATTTATATTTTCCTTAATATTTACACATGCTGCTTGCAGATCACAATTCAGCTGTTCCTGGTTAACATGGTCAGCAGACATTTGTGTGACCCTTCCCTTTAAAGATTTTAATTCGGAGCATGCCTCCAGAACATCTGTTCTAATGCTAATGACCTCCGATCGTAAAGACACTTGCCCTGCATTCATCTCCGACACTTGGGTTGCTTGTCGGTTTACCTGCTCCTCTATTTGTGTTTGGTGTTCTGAGAATTTCGTGTTCATTTGCTCTAGAATTTTTGCCTCGAGCTTCTCCCCTTGGGCAACTAATTGTGTGTGTACCTGGGTCATCAGTCTCTGTTCTAATTGTTTGAGGGTTTCCTCCTGTGCTGTAAGTTTTGCGTTTAGTGTCTCTCCTTGTGTCTGAATTTGTGAGTGTAATGTTTCACCTTGTGCGGTGATTTTCTCACCTTGTGTCTGAATTTGTGAGTGTAATGTTTCACCTTGTGCGGTGATTTTCTCACCTTGTGCAGTGATCTGAGAATGCAGTGTTTCACCTTGTGCGGTGATTTGAGAGTTAAGTGTTGCACCTTGTGCGGTGATTTGAGAGTTAAGTGTTTCACCTTGTGCGGTGATTTGAGAGTTAAGTGTTTCACCTTGTGCGGTGATTTGAGAGTTAAGTGTTTCACCTTGTGCGGTGATTTGAGAGGTAAGTTGCTGGAATTGTATAAACATTTGTTGAATAACTGCCTCTAGTGTATAGGGATTTTCGGCACGTTCTTGTTGATTAGTTGTTTCTGTTGTTTGTTCCTCCGTAAGGGCGTTCTCCATGGTGATTTTTGTTGTTTTGCCGTTACGGAGTAACATTCACTTTTCTCTTGGTGTATGAAATGTTGGTTGTACTTACTCGGTGCTGTTGTGCTGTGCTGCTGTTGGTCTGGTGATGGTGGGTGGTTCCTTGGCGGCGTCCTCCGTTGTGTTGGTGTGAGTGTTGGTTTGGTAGGGTGCTAGGCGTGGGTGTAAGACACGTTGGGTGCCATTTTGTAGCGGGGTTTGGAAAATAAAGGTATCGTTTCTGGTTTGTAAGGTCTTGGTGTAGGGTTTCAGGTGATTGCCGGCTGCTCAGGTAGAGGATTATGGGTTACGAGAATCTTACCTCAGGGAGTGTGTGGATGGGAGGTGAATGATACTCACAACTCCTCTCAA
The DNA here is from genome assembly GCA_030765065.1 of Deroplatys truncata. Classification (NCBI taxonomy): domain Eukaryota; kingdom Metazoa; phylum Arthropoda; class Insecta; order Mantodea; family Mantidae; genus Deroplatys; species Deroplatys truncata. The sequence continues at coordinate 400,015,963 of CM060990.1, read as the reverse complement.
TGGCCCATTTATTATGAAGATCCACACTGGTTTTCGTACTGCAGGCCCTTCACACAAGACGCGTTCCTATCAGTTTTTCCCCCCGTTACAGTCTCCGTGCTTTTACCCTTGAATTTATTCTATTTCTCATTTACTTACAATATGACTTTTGTCATCCCTAGCTACCCTATCTCTTTTCCCGATACAGAATTCTTACATCCTCTTTCTATCTCCTCCCAACACAAACTATCACGTCTTCCTCCTAGCGTTTCCCCACACGAAGTTTTACATCCTCCTCCTAACGTTTCCCGACACAAAGTGTTCCATCTTTCGCGTGTCTAAAACGCGCTCCTGCTCCTAGACCAAAATCTATTTCACGCCTCTTTTCTAGTTTTGTTCCCTGGTTTTACTATTCACGTGACATTTAATCTTCCTTATTGGTTATCTGGCTCCTTTGCGCTTTCTACCCATTGGTTCAATTTCATTGCCCTTAGGCTCAGCTAGCGTTTCTACTGTTTCTCGTTATTCACGGCTGATTTAATTTTCTGTTCGCATGAGTGACTAGCACATCCGTTTCTTTGTTTCGCGCGCCGGAGAGCTCTCAGCGATTTCAATAGAAGCTAACTGTTCCTCCAGCTAGTCTTTCCTGTATTTGTTAAGTGTTTTGCCCTCTGGCATATTTTCTTGTGTCTGTTTCCTTTCACGTTCTTTTACTTTCTGATCTATTTATACGTGTCTCTATTTTATTTTATTTCATCCGTAATAATATTTTATTTCATTTCTACTTTATTTTATTTCATCCATAATAGTGTTTATTCCCCCCTTTACTTAATCTTTAATATTCTCTTTTATCTCCTTCTTATTTTGTTTGATTCGCGCATTAATCTTAACTTTTCTTCTGGCTATGGTTATTCTTGTACTCGCGGAGTACTCGCGGATCTTATCACTTCAAATGTCTCAAAACAACGATCCTAAGATCGAGCCCTGAGGACAGCATTTGGTGATTTCTTTATTAATAATATCCTTAATTCCTTTGATGTGTACTTTCCTATCAGTACAGTAATTTTTTAATATGGCATATAGACATTTAGGATAGTTTCTTTGTATTAATCTCTCCAAAAGATAAGGTCACAAATAAATATTAAAGACACCATAAATGGTCACTAAGATTCGAATAATATACTTAGCTTTTGGGGTTTTAACTGTACTTATCAGTTGATTTATGGTGTCCTCGGTTAAAGAGCCCCTTCTAAAGCCAAATTGTTTTTCATTTAAACCTACCATAGCTCTGTATTCTCTTAATCTTTTACATATTAGTTTTTCATATATTTTTCCCAAAGTAGGTATTTAACAAACATTGTGGTCTATAGGATTCAGGTTCTTTAGGATCTTTGTCTAAGCTTTTCTTCAAAATGGTAACTTTGCCTCCTTCCAGCAGAGTGGAAGCGATCTTGCCTCCTTCGAAAAGGGAAGTAAAGCCGGGAGTCCCGTGTCGTAGATTTACGGCACGTAAAAGAACCTCAAGCCTGATAAAGAGGCCTCTGAGCAAAATTATCGGTCTTCCACGCCCAGTATAGAATAGGCCGCCAAGGACCACAGCAGTTAAAGAGCTCCATGAATAAAACTCTTTTTTTGCGATCTTGCCACACACACTCATTGTGTAATTTAAATACGAAGGGTGTGATTTTGTCTTCTAAATTGTCTACTCATTTTTCCGACTCTCATGCCCTAAACCTCATTTTAGGCGGGGAAACACAGCTCCATCCAAACATCCCCTTCCACCTTCCGGCCTACAAATGTCTCAGGACCGATCGCGTGGGTCGCCGTGGAGGCGGCACCGTGGTTCTCGTGAGGAACAGTGTATTCCATCGACCAGTCCAGCTTCCGCCAATTCAAGTCCTGGAGACCACTGTCGCTTGCATTGAACTCGGCGGTACGGAAGTCATGAGAGTTTCTGTTTATCACACACCCCGAAGCCCGTTCGTACTTAACGATTACCTTTCGGTCCTCTACCTACATCCTCACGTTATCATGGCTGGGGATTTCAATGCCAAATCTCCGCGTTGACATTGTGGAACCCGGGAAGATAGACGAGGTAAAACACACGTATAGTGGATTCGGACCCTCATCTCAGAGTAGCATGGTCCCTGGTAACCCATCCACCATCCACGAGGTCAATGATGGGCTTCCTTTATGGACTTCGCGATGATCAAACATATTCCTTTTCATCGCTCACTCATATCACTCAACGCATTATTCAGATCACAATCCCGTAGTAGCAGAGGTTAGCACGGGGGTTGCCAATCACGACGTCCCGGTTCAACACCAAGGCTGATTGGAACTGCGTCAAGGCTTGCCTGAACGATTCCATTTCCTCAACCGTAGAATCACCAACATCCCAACCCTAGATGCTGTAGTCTCTTCCTTCATTTCCACCGTGGTACGAGCAGCTCATAACCTCACCGTAAACACTCTAGATCACTTACATCCTGATACACTTCCTTTTGAAACTCCTTCTGCTGATCCGCTGCTACTGGGTAGCCCACAGACTGTACCAGCGTCACTGCACGCCACCTACTCGAGCGCTTCTAAGGCGCTTGCAGCAGGAGCTGCGTCTCCAACTACGCGAGTACAGGGTACGCGCGTAGGAGGAGACGATGACCCCATGAGCATCGAAAATGGGACGTGTGGAAGATTGTTAAAATAATCCGTAACCGTGGAAATCAAGAAATCTCCCCTCTTCAAGGCACCCAAGCCAAAGCCGATGTGTTCGCAGACTATCTTGAGGGGACTATGAGGCCTTGAGGTGATTCCCAGGACGATGCTTTTTCCGAACGTGTTTGGAGGGAGCTTCGTATATGTCTTCTGCGACCCCGCGACGAAACGGATCGAGTTCCTGTCATAGGACCCAGTGAAATCTAGGCGCACTCCGGCGTCACATCCCAGAAGGGCAGCGGGACCTGAAGGGCTCTCACCCGCCATGCTGCGCTGCCTTCCCTTTTTCTAACCAAAGGCTTTTACATGTATCCCAACTTGTGTCACTTTCCACGAGAGTGGAGCGAGGACCGGGAGATCTGCATTTTGAAGCGAGGGAAAGACCCGGTCCTTTGGGCCAATTACAGATCCATCAGTCTCCTATCTGTCATCTCGAAGGTTTTCGAGAGGCTACTACTAGCCCGCTTGTCCCCAGTTCTGGGAGACATTAAAACCATTCCATAACACCAGTTTGGCTGCCGTCTTGGGCATTGGGCACCTCAACAGTTGTCCTAGGATACCAGGACCGCGGCAGTCTCTCTGGAGGTGGAGAAGGCCTTCTCCACAACCTGGTATGCGGTGCTCCTGCTTAAGCTCTTTCACCTTGAGTTCCCAACACACATAATACTCCTGTTACACACATACTTAGAATGTTGATCTTTCGCAGTTTCAGTAGCGGAAAACAAATCAACACAAAGGCGAATAATAAGCAGAGTCCCCGAAGGCTCTATTTTATCCCCCCACGCTTTTAAGCATTTATGTGGCCGACATTCCTACAGAGCATCGTTTCAATATAGCACGACGTGCTCCTGTGCAGCACAGATAAATACCCATGTAGAGTCTTCAACCCCATTCAGAGACACCTCCGCCTCCAAGAGTGGTGGAGGTGTTGGCGATTGTCCATCAATACGGAGAAAAACCACGTCATTGTTTTACCAAGCGCCGCTTTCACGCAAACTTCCACTCATTCACATATCTCAGGAGAAGAACAGAATGGACGAATACTATCGCATACTTGGGGGATAAGCTTGACAGGGGCCCAACTTTTGCAGGACACATCAGGGATCTCTTGTATCACGTCTCTGAGGCCACGGCATCACTGTATCCCCTGCTGAGGTAAGAGGTGCCTGTTTCGCTCAAGTTACTGCTTTTCAGAGCACGCAGAGTCCCGTACTATTATACGCCTGCGAAATATAGGGCGTGGCCGCAGACTCCAACCTGCTGCTCTTGTAACGGGTGCAGAATAAGGGCCTCCGGGCTATCTATTCTGTATATCGCTCCTTTCCCGTGAAACTGCTTCACGAAGTCTCATTACCCTTACATAGAGGATGAAATTAGGCGGAGCGCCGCAAAATTTTACGACCAGTTGCCACCCATTGGAGCGCTCTGATTCTTCTCTAGAGGATTATAACCTCAAAACACATCAGTTGAGGCGTCACCGGCTTCCGTCCTTCGTGTTCTAGGGGTACCATACTAGCCTCTAGTTCCCGAAGTGGCGGATTCAAACTCGACGGAATAAGATGGATTTTTTGGGCGTAAAATCCTTAGCGTGGCTTCCTTAGCAAGGGAAGTAAAGCCGGTGATCCCGTGTCGTATATTCACGACACATAAAAAACCTAAAGCCTGATAAAGAGGCAACTGAACAAAATTTGCTGTCTTTTACGCCCGAAATAGAATGAAACACTAAGAACCATAGACGTTAAGGAGCGTCCATAAATAAAGTTCATTTAAATTTCACATGGCATGCAGGCACATCCGGTAACCACGGAGCAATTCCACCTGCAGCTAAGGCTGTGCTCCTATACAATCATTCTAAGAGATGCTTGGATGTTCAAAATTCACAGCAATTAAATAATATTTGAAAATCTAAAAGTTCACCGGCGGTGCACAAAGGTCGTTGCACCATGGCTGGCAACCGTTGAGCAGTAAATCTTGCTACCTCCTTTCGCTCCCCTATTTAGATTTCACCCGACATTCTGCAAATCCCACATCCCGTCTGAACGTGATAAACCCTATTCAGGGCAGGTATATGCATTTCATTCCTCTGGGCTGTCCTCAGCCTGCCAATTTGTGGATGGATGTAAGGATGAGAAAAGAATGCGAAAACAAAATACATGGAATGAAAGAGAGCTGGAAGAATCGAAAAGAGAAAAAGAGGAAATGGAGAAAGAGTTGCGAACAGCTGTAGAGGACCTAGGAGCAATGATGAGCAAGTTTGAAGGTATGGCTAGGCAGGGCGAATTGATGAATAAAATAAAGTAAAACGTGAATCAAATGAATTATTTAAAGGAAATTCTTATGAGGTTAGGAAAATAGTGCGCAAGCGGTGGCGGAGAGGCTGAGGCTGCAAATGATGCAGATGAATTGGGAGAAATAGAGGAAAAGGAGGAAACAGAAGAAGGGGTTAACCTTGCGAGGATGACGGTAGGTATGAGGCTTAAATGAAGAAAAGGAATAAAGACACGTACCTGGGGAGCGAAGTGTATCTCAACTATGCTGGAAACAAACTGGCAAAATATGTACACATTCATAAACACGCGCGCTTATGGGTGGCAAGGGAAAAGGGTAAGTTGCAGGCATAAAAATAATTATAATGCTATCGACCCTGTTTAAAGAAGAGAAAAGCCAGTTAACCTAAATTAACTAGGAAAAATAGAAGGAATGAAATAAGGAGTAAAATGAAAGGAATATATGCGTTGTATTATTACAGTTAGATTTGCAAGATTAAACAATACATTCAATAATAATAATAATAATAATAATAATAATAATAATAATAATAATAACAACATTAGAAACACATGCTCAATATACAAGTGCAATTTATATGTAAGAGATATGCTTTAAAGAAGAATTAAATCCAAATTTGTTTAGCCATAATAATTACAATAAAACTTATGAATAAAAAAAAATAATTAGCATGTTAAAATCAGCGCCACAAGGTGGCTCTAAATATGTTTAGACATATGTATTGTAAAATTACTAATACCTAATGATGAATATACAATTTTTAAAGACATATAGTTAAGCACATTACGGTAAAGCCATATGATAAATGAATGATGAATATAAAACTAACATTTAAATGAAGGGACTGAAAGTGACCAAACTGGAAATTTGTTCAATCATAGTTGCAAACATACCCAAATTCAGGGCAGAAATAATGCCGGGAAAACCTAATAATGTATATATGAGTGCAATACAACATTTATAATTGAAACGTTTGAAAATAGCCACTTTTTGGACAGTGAAAACACTCGCAGGTGTTAATGTGTAGACAGCCACAGTGTCGACAGCAAAATGTGGCATATAGTGTGCAGTAAAGCACTTGGTCTATTGGTTAGGTATGTGGGAAAAGGGGTTGGAGATGCCATACACAGCAGAAGCACATTGAGCCTGACATTAAAGGCAGGCAGAATGAAACCTAGTTTCAAGGCATACGGCTTGATTATGCCTACAGTCAGAAACACATGCGCTCCAGTTGCAAATAGAATTAAGAAACAAACTGCCTATAAAGTGGTTATATTTACAGCAAATTCGGGATGAAAGGAATGAATTAGAATCCCGCATTTTGACGAAAGTGGCGAATAAAGAAGAAAAAGATGGACTTAAAAGAGAAACATCTGGGATCTACAGCATTTGTTGCAATAATGGCACTCACATGCGCTCCAACTACATATGGCTACATCAAAGAAACTATCTAGCTGATGACGATAATCTAGGCATTGATTAAGACCGCAGAAATGCCCAATACGCCATATGTAATGTCTAAAGTACCTCTAGACATATTAGAAAAACCAAATATTAAGAATGAAATGAAAATTAATACACTATATTCAGGGTGAATCACCTAAAACTTGCACCGCAAATATTTCGGAAACAGAAAGTGCTATTGATGCGAAGTTTCACAGCACTGATTGGTAGTCGGGGGCTCGTACATTTAGCCTATAAACAAATTTTAATAATACTGAGAAAGTGTATTTCTTGAGCAAACATACTATTTTTACATAGAACAATGCCTAGTTACATCAAAAGAATAAAGCTAGGGTAAATTAGAATGTCAATGGTTTTTGTTGCAGGATTCTAGTGCAAGTGGTTTACGAGAAATCGTATTTTGAAAAGTTTCCACCCCGACTTTAGTTTGTCCCATTCAACCTGCTTAGTTGCTAGATACGATGTTGTTATGTTTGTTTGCTTTGTGTTTTCTGTTCATTGATTGCATTGCGACTGGTCAGTTAGTTTGTGACAGTTCAAACAGTAAGTCGTGAGTGGAAAATGGGGTTTACTAATGCAGAAAAAGCGACATGCTCATGGTGTATGGAGAGTGTAGGAAGAATGCAGTTCGTTTCTGTACGGTGTATGCGGAAGCGTATCCCAATAGACGTCAACCATCTCGTCGATTATTTATCAACCTCTTCAACCAATTACGTGAAAGTGGTACTGTAACACCTAAAAACGTAACAGAAACAAATAAGTGACTGGAGAAGAGGCAGAAATTAATGTTTTGGCTGCCGTTGCAGTAGATCCGCAAATTAGTTCCCGCACAATCGCACGTGGAAGTGGCATAAGTCAGGCAAGTGTACTGTGCGTTCTTCATCGACATAAGTTCCATCCCTATCACATCTTTCTCCATCAAGAGCTGCATGGAAACGATTTTGAGAATCGTGTTAACTTTTTTACATGGGCATTAAGACATGATACTCCATATTCATCATGTATCTTGTTTAGTGATGAGACAGCATTTACTAATCATAGCCAGGTAAACCGCAGAAACATGCACTATTGGTCTGTTGACAATCTCCGTTGGCTTCGTCAGGTGGAACGTCAGCGTCCATGGAGTTTAAACGTGTGGTGTGGGATAGTGAGCCATCAGCTCATAGGCCCTTTGTTCATAGAAGGAACAATGAACTCACACAAATATCGCAGCCTCCTGACAAACCATCTGCCACAGATGCTAGAAGACGTTCCTTTGCAGACTAGGAGGAACCTGTGGTACCAACATGATGGCTGTCCAGCCCATAATGCACGAAGTACTACAGCTTGTCTTAACGGATTGTTTCCAAATCGTTGGATTGGACGAAGAGGACCTGTACTTTGGCCGGCCCGTTCACCGGATCTGACCCATTTAGACTTTTTTCTGTGGGCAAGGCTGAAAGACACTGTCTACAAGGATGTACCAACTACACCAGACGATGTGAAACGACGTATTACTGCTTCCTGCTCTGAAATTTCCGCTGAAATGCTAGAACGTGTACAGCAGTCTTTCCATAGCAGACTGGAAGCGTGTATTGATGCTGCTGGTGGTCATTTTGAACACAACCTTTGAAGTGCTATGTTCTCTTTACTTGTAAGAATCCACAGAAGTATTGTAATTCCCTTTAATTTTCCTTTAGTTTGTGCTACCACATGTTGTATAAGTGTCGGTGTCTAAAAGTTTCAAAATAAGATTTCTCATAAACCACTTGCACTATAATCTTGCAACAAACGCCACTGGCATTCTAATTTACCCTACCTATATTCTGTTGATGTAACTAGGCATTGTTCCATTTAAAAAATTATATGCTTGCTCAAAAAGTACACTTTCTCAGTATTATTAAAATCTGTTTATAAGCTAAATGTACGAGCCCCTAACTACCAATCAGTGCTGTGAAAACTGCATATCAATAGCACTTTCCATTTCCGAAATATTTGCATTGCAAGTTTTAAGTGATTCAACCTGTATACAGAGCGTTTCAAAAATAGTGGGCATAAATTCAGGTGTACATTTCCCATATGTAAACAATAACAAAGACCCATTACAACATGTGTCCGGAGATGCTTAGTTTTTGAGTTATCGCCTTCAAAACATTGATATTCACCGGAACGTTTTTCTTCCCGCCTGTAGTTTTCGCGACAAAAGATATCAATAGGACACTCTTGACGTTCATTCCAAGGAGAAGGGTACATTGACAGTGTACAATGTTTGGCATTCGACTGAGCGATGTGTACTCAAACCAGGAGCTGGCAAAAATGCATTTCATGTACGGTAAGGTGGACGGCAAAGCTGAACTGGCTCGTTTTTTGTACCAAGAGAGGTACCCTCAGCGAAGATGTGCATATCGGAAGGCATTTGAACGTCTCCATCGCCGTCCGTGCGCTCATAGAAAGTTTACATCTCTGGTTTGGGGAGGGGACGACCTAGATCTACAACTCCAGATGTAGAGGAGTAAATTCGGGATTTTGTGCACACGACTCCTTCTACTAGTACAAAGGTTAGCATTGCAAGTGAATGCTCCTCATACGACTGTCTGGAAACTGTTGCGAGAGCAACAGTTGCATCCCTATCATTGGCAACGTGTACAGGCCCTGTCACCAGCAGTTTACCCTGCTCGATTAATGTTCCACCAACGGTTCGTGCAGCAGAGTGCTACAAATTGGAACTTTCCTGCATTAGTATTATTTACAGATGAAGCACAGGTCGCACGGGATGGCATTGCAAATTTCCACAATCAGCATTTATGGGCTACGAAAACCCAAATGCAATCGCTCCATGTCATCACCAAGTGCAGTTCACTCTCAAAATGTGGTCTGGTATCATTGGTGATCGGTTAGTTGGACCCATGTACTTGTAGACGGAACTTACGAGCAGATGTACACAAACTTCCTGGAAAACACCATATCTTATGAGTATGAAGACACTCACTGTGCATTCGTCAACAAGCTCTCTTATTGCATGATTGCGGTGCATCAAACTTCAGTCGTATCGCTCGCCGGTACTTGGATAGAAGCTTTCCTGATCGATGGATAGGTAGAGGTGGCGCAATAGCTTGGCCACCACGCTCACCCGATTTTAACCCTATCTGTTTCTAGTTGTAGGTATATTTAAAAGCGTTGGTGTATTCGTCTCCGGTGCCTGACATGGAATCCATTCTGAATCGAATTGTGGCATGTTGTGAGGGAATACACAATACCCCTGGAATCTGGGGTCGTTTTTGCATGGCCATGAGACGTGGATGCGAGGCCTGTATTCAAGCAGTAGGTGGAAACTTTGAGCATCTTTTGTAAAGAAAATTACCAGGGGTAAGAAATACGTTCCGGTGAATATCACTCTTTTGAAGGCAACCAATCATTTCTAGACACATGTTGTAATGTACCTCTTTATCGTCTACATTTTTGGAATGTATACCTGAAATTATGCCCTGTATTTTTGAAACACTTTGTGTATACACATACAAAAACGCTCACCGTTGATGACTACCAAACATTCAAAGAAGGTAGCTCGAACTCTAGCTGAAGTTGAGGCAGTTGTACTTTAGTTCTTCCTCTGGCTACAATGCCAGTAGCTGGAGAAGAATAGGGAGTCCTCTGGCTGACGTGCGTGAAGTCGGAAGAGAAGTTCCGACGACCTACATCAGCAAGGGGAGGCGTTCTCGCCGAGGAGAGTAAAATTTCTCAAAGAAGTCCACTGACTGAGACCCCTCGTCGTCCTGGTTCCTGCAGAAGTTCATCAGGGAGTGAAGTTACATCCGACAGAAAGCTGTTAATGCTGTTGGCATCGTGAACGCCGGAAGGGTGAAGGAGGATGGTGCTCTGCTCAGACAGAGGCATGGATTCTCAACCGACGTTTGAAATGTTGGAATCGATGGCCGATATATCTGAATAATTTTAATGTCGGACTCGTTGTCTAACAACGGGGTGTATAAATACTCCACAAGTGAATTTCTTGTGTGTATGAGTCATGAAGATGGAGAAGAAATGGAAGCCTTCACCTCTGCATAAGACGAAGTAGATCTAGATAAAGAAGACGAGGAAGAAGAAGAGAGAGAAGGAGAAGGGGACCTTTGCTCACCGAGAGCCAGTGAGGACGGAGATAGTGAATTGAGGTTTCTATACTTCTCCTGTTTTGAATTTTGAAAATATTGATAAAACGAAGACGACGAACCAAAAGATGATTGTCTAACGTGCACGCAGGTTGTTAACGCAGACCAGAGAGAAGGAGGAGAGTAAGACTCTACCTCGAAACTGGCGATGCAGATATTACAGAGCTTGCTTCACTAATACACCTTTCACTTGCCATGATGAAGAATGAATGCCGAACTTAAAATATACAGTGGAATATATGCACAAGTAGCATAAGAGCGGAATAGTTTCACACGGGGCACCGATTGATATTAGTGTTAAACTTATGTAATATAAGCTACTGATTGGAACGATCAAAAGCCAAACTATAAATTTAACAATATTCAATCGGATGTAGCGATAGATTGCGCAAACCCTAAAAATCTCACCGGAAGTTACTCCGATTGCAACTTGGGACGTTGTGGCGAGATATGCGAAAGTAGTGCTAATGACAACCGGTGGCGAGCTTATACATTTGGACATTGCGGTCGAGATAACACAAGAATAAGGGCCCATTCGCGATGAGGTTACATATTATCAAGACTTTATGCGCCAAAGAGAATATGAAATAAGAGACATACATGGGACAACAGAAATTAAGTATACATTGTATGAAAACAACAGAAATACTGACTTAATATAAAGAAATTGAGGATGTGAAGAAGCAGAGAGAAAGCACAATACAGAAACGTTAGGGGCTATTTGGAGAAACCACGGAGGTTAAGTACAGTTAGACTGTTTTATAGGTACATAGTTCAAAAACAAAATGGAAGAAATTCCTAGTACTAGTAAACAGGTGTCGCAGGATAATCACCAAGGTGCGGTTAGCACAGAACCTAGATTAGAAATTACTGACCACAGACTGAGAAATCTCACTAGATTTTATTCTGGGATTTCTGAAACAAATGTAACTGTTAAATCAATGCCTGAAGATGCAGACCCTAAACGGTAGATACAAAATATGTTTAATGAATTGCTTGAATTTGTGAAAACAGAACTGTTAAAAAACGAACGTGGTTATATAGGTCTGACTATACACGATTCACGAAATGCATTTACAACTTTCATCAAGGTGCGCAGGTTCGATCATTTGAACACAAGTGTGTTTCTTCAAATCCTAGAAAAGGTTATGCAAAGCACCAGAGCATTTATAATGGGTGGATCTTTAAAGCTAAATTGCGTATGACAAAGGAAGTTTCAGGCAACTGCTTTAAACTATGTGTTGTTTGCTGTAGATACAGAGGAATAATAGAAATTAAACATAAGAATAACATATGTATGTTTACCCAGAACCTTAGCAGTGGAGAAATCCAAGGTGAACAAATATACAAACTATAGTGCATTTGCCACATACGAGCACTTGCAAAATGAGAGGGCAGTATTACGTTACACAGATGTAGGAGGTAGTTGTTAAAAGATGCGACGAAGGGTTAAAGGCTTAAAAAAATATTGTTTTCGGTGATCACACCGGAAGGAATGTTTTGTACTAGTCAACCAACAATAGTGAAAAGCACATAGATCTTACACTGCATGATGGGCACTACAATATCATAATGAACCTAAACATGGGGTTTAAGTCCAAGTTCTACTTTCGCAACTGTAACAATCCCTTTACCAATCCGAGGGAACTTCAAAGATTTAGAAAAAGCTGTAAAAATGTCACATGCAGTGTTTTTTATTTATGGACGCTCTTTAACTGCTGTGGTCCTTAGCGTCCCATTCTATATTGGGTGTGAAAGACCGGTAATTTTGCTCAGAATCTTCTTTATCAGGCTAAGTTATTTTACGTGCCCTAAAACTACGACACGGGACCACCGGCTATGCTTCCCTTCCAAAGGAAGCCATGCTAGAGACTTTTACGCTCTAAAACCCCATTGGCCTCCGCCAGGTTTGAACTGGCGACCTCGGGAACCAGGGGCATGGTAACCACTACACCACGAAGGACGACACACATGCAGTGTGGACAACCATTGATGCAGTAATTTGTATCACAAATTACTTAAATGTAAATAATGATTGTAATATGAATATGCATTTTTATGTGACATTGATTTGAGATGTTTATTGATTGTAATTATTGTTGGGAAGTAAGTTTATACTGCCTTACTGAAACTGACAATAATAGCGTTCAATAATGCAGCGAGGGGGTGAGCTGTTTATCATTATTGGAAACGAGGAAGTTACGTAATATTGGCGCGTTTTTCTTTTAGAATATTCTAGAATATTTCCCTAGAGCACATGTATTCATAATTTTCATTGGATATAAAAATAGACGCTAATGTTGGCGCGTTTTATTAGCCAATTGCAGTTCAGTTATAATCTTTAGGCATATCTGGGTGTTGGAGTATAAAAAGCCAAGTCAGAGGTAGATCGCCCTCAGTTCATCGAAAATATTTGTAAAGTACACGTCGCCTTCAGTCAGTCAGTTCGTCGAAAGTATTTGTACGGCACACGTCGGATATCAATTTGCAGGTTACGCGTAACAGAGTTATGAAAAATCTCAAGTGTTATAAAGTTAATTATACAAAAAGTTGAAGTACGCGAATTAAGAATTATCAGTAATGGAGTTATTATAACAGTTTCAGTTTGGCGAGTGTCTAGATCAATGTGTAAATGTGATAGTGAAAGTGTTCGACAATAAAAGTATAAAAGAAATTCTTTCATCAGTGTTATCTTTGGATAAAAGATTCCTTTCCGTTTACACAACCTGTATAAAGAGAAGTGCTCGACCCAAAAGCTAGCCGGAGGACAAAGAACCAAAATTAAATAAAATAACTAGCATTTTTTTAAACAAAAAACTAATACTGCCTCAAATTGCTAACACCAGATGGAGCTAACAAACCTAACAAATGAATGACGTCACAAGATGGCTTCAACGCGTGAAGTAAACACAAATACACAAACATTATAAGTAAAACACTCTCAAATTGGCGCCCAAACGTGGGGCTCAATAAATAAATATAAGAAAAACACTCTCAAATTGGCGCCCAGAACGTGGGGCAGAGTGACCAGGAAAGGAGTGAAATAACCAGGAAAGGGAGAAGGAATCAGGACGTGGAGCGAATGGAGCAGTGAACTGAACTACAAGACGCAGATTCCAGAAACAACTATAGGAACGACAGACTACGCGGATGATTGGACATCGTAATTCCGAGATTAAAAGGCAACGGGGGAATTCAACTACAAAACACCAAAACGACGTAGATTCATCGTAATACAACGCAGAAGCAACATATAATCTAGGAGAGAGGGGCAGGAAGCTGGACATCAAAGTAACAGCAACATACAGCATCACAAAGGTCAGAGTATAGTAATTTTTTTTAGAAAACAAAATTGTAACATTTAAATGTACCTTAGGAGCGGTAGGATAAAGAAAACAATGTCCACTAATAATATTGAAGAAATAAGTATGGAGGGAGATAGTGTAACAGTTAGCTGTAATTCAATACAGGTTACAGAAAATAGCTCAAACAATGTAGGATTTGAGGGAGAAAATGTTAGTGCAGAAAGTCAGAATAGAATAGCAGGAAATGTTAATTTTGATACTAGTATGATTATGGAAATGTTGAGAAATTTTGGTGAAAAACTAGATCAGAATAAGAAAGAATTGAGGGAAGATTTTGATAGGAGTTTAGAACAAAAACTAACTCAGAACATGGAAATGAATAATGAGAAATTAGAAAAGAAAATAGATCAAAACAGGGAAGATATGCAAAAGAGTCATAGGGAATTAAGGGAAGATATTGGTAAAAGCTTAGAACAAAACAGGGAAGAAATTGAAAAGAAATTCATGGAGCTAGATAGTAGTATGATGAGAATGAGGAATGAAAATCAGGAAATGATAGCAAATGAAATAGGTGAAGTTTCAAAGAAAATGGTAGACATGAGCAGGGAAATATCTAACCAAAAAAGTGAGGTTAATAATAAAATAGAACATGTTGATGTAAAATGTACAGAGTTAGGTAGCCGAATGAGTAGCATTTCAAATGAGTTAAGAGAGATGATGGAGGCTACAAATGCAGATTTAATTCAGGTGCAAGTTAATTTCAGAGGGGAAATATCTGAAATTCAGAAGGAGTCATAAACACAGAGAAATAAATTGTCTGAAGAAGTTAAAGATTTGTCTAAAGATTTGAATCAAAAGCTAACTTCTGAAATTAACAAACACCAAACTGTTCAAAATGAGAATAATAAAAAATTGGAACAGACAATAGAAAATCTGCAAGGTACTGTAAATAGGTTGGAATTGAATTTAAGGGCAAATATATGTGATGTGAATGTATCAGATGTACAAAATAATGATAGAGGTAGTTCCTCAGGTATGACAAATAATGTGAGTGATGCGGCAGCTTCATCTATAGCTAATGCTGAAACTCAGAGTGCACAAGTTACACTAGAGAATTTAAATATGGGAGTAGGGAATTTACAAAATTACAATCATATCTTAAGTGATTTTCCACTTCCAAAATTTAATGAAAACTCCAGTCCAGTACAGTTGATTGCAGACTTATCAGAGTATTTTCAGATTAAAAAGATAGCAGAAGAATTGAAAATGAAAGTTGTTAAAAGATGTGTAGTTCAGAAAACTTTAGATTGCTTTCAAATGTTATCAGGGAATGAAATTTCATATGAATACCTTGAGAGGTTATTCATGAACAAATTTTGGAAGGTTAGGATACGGCTACGAGTAATGTTTAGCCACACACAATTTGATCCAGGAGGGTGAATAGTAATGAGATGAAAAGTAAATGCTGGATAGTTAAAGATGAAATGCAGAGAAATGTATTGGAATGTAAGAGGGTTAACTATTTATATATGTCATAGGTAAAGAGAAATTAATTATAAAAAAAAGGGGAAATGTTTAAAAAAAAAATTTATTTTGGTAACTGTAACAGTACAGTGCGGTGTTCCTCAGGGCTCTATCCTAGGTCCTCTGCTATTCCTAATCATGATTAATGATTTACCATTCAATACTGAATCTAAAACCATATTATTTGCTGATGACACAACTTTTATTCACAACAATGCAAATATACAGTATCTTGAAACTGAGGTTCAAAATAATATAATGTATATATCACAATGGTTTCAAGCAAATAAGTTTTTACTTAATGATTCTAAAACTAAAAATATAATTTTTACTTTAAATAATGTTGTTGTCCCAAATCTTTCTACTAATGTAAAGTTTTTAGGCATTTTTATTGATAGATTTTTAACCTGGGAGTCACACATTACATTTTTATGCAGAAAGTTGTCAAGGGTTTTATTCCTGATGAGAAACTTAGTCAATTGTGTACCCTTTGAGTATATACGTGTCTCATATTTTGCATACTTTCACAGTATTATTAATTATGGTATTTTACTTTGGGGTAATAGCTCATATATCCAAGATGTATTACTTGTGCAAAAGAAAGCTATAAGAATTATGGCTAAGATAACTACTAGAACACACTGTAAACCCTATTTTAAAAGATATAATATTTTGACTGTTATAAATTTGTATATTTATACTGTATTGGGTTTTATGAAACAAAATCAACATTTGTATGACACGAGATCCAATATTCATAATTATAATATCCGTAATGGTCAAATGATCGATTTTCCTCAGCATAGACTTAAGAAAACTTCTCAAAGTTACTACTATATTGGTATTAAACTTTTTAACAAGCTACCTCAAGCTGTAAAAGATTTGCCTTATAAAATATTTTGTAAGCGATTGCATTGTTGGCTTGTGGAAAATCCATTTTATTCTATTAATGAATTTATTGTTTTTAATGCATCTGATATTAATATTTAATTGTTACTTTTTTGCTGTAAAAGTTGCACAAGGTGTGGTTTATGTTGTATTATTAATTTGTATTTTTGTATATACTGACAATGTCTATTGCAGTTGTATAACTGTTTAATGACAATAAATTGATATTGATATTGATACAGTATTTGAAATTAAGAATGTAAAGATTGAAACTTAATATGATATTAAAGTAAAAGTACTTAGATATAATTCCAAGAGTATTGTGAATATAAAATACAAAACAACAAAAATTGGGTAAAAATAATTAAAAAAAATATTTATGTAGCAAACAGAACATGTGAAACAGTGCCTAGATTTAAGATATGTCAATATATTTGTGTGGAGGGTGAATATTTTAGTAAATATGTATAGTAATTACAAACATTCTTCAATGCACAAATTTTTGTCAACAACTTAAGAAAGTAAGCAATTTTTAACAGTAATTACATAATTCAGGGTACAGTAGTGGCTATATAAAAAAATTGTAATGTTAGATTAATGTCTAAACACATTAGACCAGAGCCAGTAAGTAGTGGCAAGATAAAGACAAAAAAATATGTAACGTGTTAAATGCGTGTGAAGTGTTAAGTGAAAGTGATAGCGTGTGTTCCAAGATTTAGGAGACTAAAAACTCAATTATAAAATTTCCAAAGAAGTTGTAAATATTTATAATTATGTTTCTAGTGGGGCATATGATGCAGTAATTTGTATCACAAATTACTTAAATGTAAATAATGATTGTAATATGAATATGCATTTTTATGTGACATTGATTTGAGATGTTTATTGATTGTAATTATTGTTGGGAAGTAAGTTTATACTGCCTTACTGAAACTGACAATAATAGCGTGCAATAATGCAGCGAGGGGGTGAGCTGTTTATCATTATTGGAAACGAGGAAGTTACGTAATATTGGCGCGTTTTTCTTTTAGAATATTCTAGAACATTTCCCTAGAGCATATGTATTCATAATTTTCATTGGATATAAAAATAGACGCTAATGTTGGCGCGTTTTATTAGCCAATTGCAGTTCAGTTATAATCTTTAGGCATATCTGGGTGTTGGAGTATAAAAAGCCAAGTCAGAGGTAGATCGCCCTCAGTTCATCGAAAATATTTGTAAAGTACACGTCGCCTTCAGTCAGTCAGTTCGTCGAAAGTATTTGTACGGCACACGTCGGATATCAATTTGCAGGTTACGCATAACAGAGTTATGAAAAATCTCAAGTGTTATAAAGTTAATTATACAAAAAGTTGAAGTACGCGAATTAAGAATTATCAGTAATGAAGTTATTATAACAGTTTCAGTTTGGCGAGTGTCTAGATCAATGTGTAAATGTGATAGTGAAAGTGTTCGACAATAAAAGTATAAAAGAAATTCTTTCATCAGTGTTATCTTTGGATAAAAGATTCCTTTCCGTTTACACAACCTGTATAAAGAGAAGTGCTCGACCCAAAAGCTAGCCGGAGGACAAAGAACCAAAATTAAATAAAATAACTAGCATTTTTTTAAACAAAAAACTAATACTGCCGCAAATTGCTAACACCAGATGGAGCTAACAAACCTAACAAATGAATGACGTCACAAGATGGCTTCAACGCGTGAAGTAAACACAAATACACAAACATTATAAGTAAAACACTCTCACCATTTACGCGGTAAGTGCAGTGTAACATGTTCACCCGCGACTTTAGCGGTCAAGTGAGCTTTGAAAACCATTTAAATGGAGGGTATACTAAAGGGTATACAGTGTACAAATTGAAAACGTTTCTTTGACCTGCAAAAAGCTATACAGCACTAGGAATAGGGAGACTATACACACCTTTGGTGAAATACTTTGCACCAATTGCAAGACACATGTGCTATACTCAGCCCTTTCCGCCAGGGTATTTTAAAACCGAGTTAATTCTCAGGTTTATAGATTTTCAACTCACACACCCTACGAAGCTAGGGTAAACGTGTTTGAGTATGTGCCTAACTTATGTGTTATGTTTCAAGGCTGTTCTCTGAGTACAGACGATGAACACCAAATGAGGTATTGCACAGTGTGGAGTGAAGGGGCGGGTATTTGCGCAGAATCCGGTAAAGCAACTGTTCGATCAGTCACCAATGCTAGCTATGACAGAAGGGACGTTATCGTAATTGCGCATAACGTAAAGGCCTACGACGGGCAATTTGTGCTAAACATATAGTGGGGATTTGCACAGGTGTTCAGAGCTCATAATGGGTGGCATAAAATATTTAGAATAAAGCATAACAATGTGACCTTTCTGGACTCGTGAAACTTTCTATCAATGCCTATGTATAGGTTTCCAAAACATTTCAGCTCCTGAGAACAAGGGTTATTTTCCTTCCCTTTTTAAGCTTAAGGAAAACGAGCGTTTCATTGGTCCCATGACTGGCCAAAAGCATTAAAGTCCCGAAGGCATGTCAGAAGAAGCTCGAATGGGGTTTGAGCAGTGGCATTATGCACAAAATGCTCTAACTGCATCATTGACATGAAAGATAAAATTATTTCGTAGTTTTCGGTGGAAGTTACACTCTTGAGCCAATGTGTGTGTACATTTGTAAAAGGAGTTCCTGGAAGAGAACGGCATTCACCAGTTTAGAGAATGTATCACGATTGCTCAGGAATTTATGAACGTGTATGGAAAATGCTTCATGCCAAAATGCAAAATAGCTATGATACCGGAGGTGGGTACCGACTAGTCGATGAACAGTCCTGCATAGCGTCCATGTGCTGTTTGGGTTGCAGTTACAGTAGAAGGTGCCCATAAGGCACGCAATGAAAGGCCGAGTGGTGAAAACTACTGGGCACGAGATGGAAGGATGGAGGCACGACAAGACGGTCTACTTTTTCATAGTTGTTTCTTTCACGGCTGCCAAAGTGTTTCGCAATTTTGTTTCTTTCACGGTTGCCAAAGTGTTTCCCAATTGGACCCGCCATGGTGTACTGTACGGGAAACGAGACTATGGCTTCACATACGAGAGCGCTAAGAAGGTCACAGAAAGAATTAGAAAAGCCGGCTTCACCTTTGTAGAAGTGTGGAATTGCGGCTTTAACGCTATCCTCCAGGTAAATGAGGATCTGGCATTCTATGTGAAACAGTTTCCAATACCGTAACCTCTAAACCCCAGAGACGCGCTTTGCGGGAGTCAGACGAACCGTACCAAGGCAACGGGGGGTTCTAAACTCTTTTGCTATAATGTTTGCAGACTGTATTCTTATGTGCATGAGGCAAGGCGTTACCCCGTGGGACATCTGAAAATAGACTTGAAAACCCCCCTCGCTTGGAAACCATGCCGGGAGGAATCGTGAAGTACAAGGTTCTGCCGCCACAAAATCTGCAGCAACCTGTACTACTTGTGCGCGTAAATGACAAGCTTATGTCCCCGCTGTGCCCCACATGTGCGGAGGCGGAGAACCAGGAGGTTTTTCGACACGGTGACGACGCCAGGGCTATTTCGGAACCTGGATCGCCGACGAGATAAAGGTTGCCGGCTGCTGGAGATATTTGAGATTTGGGGGTATATGGTTCAATACGAACCCCGCTAGAGGAGACAAGGATTTGTTCCAGCAATATATGAAACAGTTTTTAAAGATTTGTACCGAAGCCTTAGGCAGGCCCTCTGAATGTGTGTCGCCTGCCACAGAGGAGGACTTTATCAGGCAGTTTTATGAGCTCGAGGGCGTTACTCTGGACCTGGTCGCCGTTTTGCACAATCCCAGTAGGCGAGAGATGGTCAAACTTATACTGAACTCAAGCTGGGGGGAATATGGGCAGAGGGACAATCTTTCCACCGATGAACTGGTAGATCAGT
Organism: Deroplatys truncata; assembly: GCA_030765065.1. NCBI lineage: Eukaryota > Metazoa > Arthropoda > Insecta > Mantodea > Mantidae > Deroplatys > Deroplatys truncata. The sequence continues at coordinate 399,995,733 of CM060990.1, read as the reverse complement.
ACAAGAGACTCATTAACTTACGCAATGGGAGGTGCGGATGTGATGGTGCGGACGTATATGCCATCAACGTTATGCACGTTGTTTGGAGGTATTATGAGCAGAGTCCAAAGCTGAGCCGCATGCCTAACGTCATTGCAGCTTACACCACGGCGCATGCACGATTGGTACTGTATTTGTACCTGAATTGGCTTGGAGGGCGGGTATAGTATTTCGATACCGACCCATTATTGCTACAGGCGCACAGGGAGAGTGAATATCATCTGTGGGTGTTTTCTGGGAGTAATGAAGAACGAGTTGGAGGAGTACGGAAAGAGTGCGTATATCTCACGCTTTGCCTCCACGGAACCAAAGAGTTATTATCTCGAGATTCACCACCCCGAAAAGGGAAAGATCTTCTTGGTGTGTAAAATTGAAGGCATTACGCTAAACTCTGGCAACCTGAAATTGGTAAATGCCGAAGTGATGTGAGATGCGGTTCGCGATGATAATGCTAAGATTATAAGGTTGCGAAGAACTCAAATTTCCAGAAAGCTTTGGAACGTAGTGACAGATTCAGCTATTAAAACCTTCAGAATGTCTATCACTAAGCAAGCATTGTCAGACGATTATGACACACTACGCTACAGTTTCCAGAGAAGACGATATACTGATTAGAAACAAAGGATAAGAGTCGTATGAACCATTTTACGCTTTTCGTGTCCTTGCTAATGCAATGCCAAATTCTTTTTCCACCGCAACATGTACAAAACGGTTTACTGTCTCATGCGCCATGCTTGTTGCAGGCCCTTCGCGATATAGAAATCTACATTTTTAAAAAGCTTATAAAACGCTAATACTATGTTCGATAAACTCACGCGAAAAGTTTTGTGGTGTCACCCGAAGGAATAGTCGCCAAAACTAGGAGAGCTGCCATTAACCTGCGAGACTCATTCAGGCATACCAGATCTGAACAAGGTGAGGGAAAACTATGTTGCCATGTTTGATGATTTGAAGTTTAACGGGAATTGCTTCAGCGTCTCTAATTTCTTCACCCGAGATTCGCATATCACAAGCGCTTCGGTGTAACGTACATTTTGTAAAACGTCCTTCTCCAGGGAAAGACATTTCGAACGATATCATAAATACAAACTATATCATCGTGTTTAAAAACGATAGGGACAAGATCAAAATAGAGAGACTTTGCAGCATCTGTAATGCAGAAAATCGAAGTTTGTCTTGGAGAATTTTGGCGAAGCTACAGAAAATCGTCACGGGTACCTGCTTCCTGATTGTACTCAGTATACACCATTTGAATACAGGTATTGAATCGGTATTCTTCTGGGAGAGCGCCTAACATATTTTCTTAGAAATGACCAGAAATAGAACAGACTATGCACAAAAATGGACTGCATCACGGTAGGAAGTTAAATACAGGCTTATTATTTGCAATGCTTTCATTCTCAATTATTCATGTCTAGGAAAAGAATGACTGTCAAGAAATTGAGCAGTCCGCTTATAGCAAGATAACACGCTAATTTGTTGGTGATACCAAAGGCGAAACCCGCATTGCGTAAAAAGCTGTTACAGAATGCCAGTCCGGACTTGGTAAAGACAGTTTCCGATTGAATTCTTAACGTATGCAGAGGCAATGTAGGATTACCTGCAAGGTGTCTAAACCGTTTACAGAAAGGCACAAATCCTTTTGGAAAAAGGTTTAGTCTACAAGAGGGTTTCACTAAGAAAAATGAAAGGAATTCTCGTGCAATGAGGCGGATTTATCCCAGCGTTTCTGTTGCCTGTCCTCGCTACCCTCGGTAGTGTCCTTGTAATAAATTTTGTAAAATAAAGTATGATCGACAGGTCCTTATCGTGCCCCAGGCTAGGGTTGTCGATAACCTACACGGCATACATAAGAGACTATAGATTTTGGCAAAGGAAAGTAGCATAGTAAAGTGTGCGAAGATATCTCCTAAAAGTTGGCGATTAATCAAATATAAATTGGGAGACTATTTAGGGCTAATGACAGAAGTTAGGAAACCGTACATGCAATCAGAAGACAACGACGCCGATGACACTTATGAGAATATATCGGAGAATTATAAACCAAAGCACGAAGAGGAGGAACCACTAACTATGGAAAGGACCCCATTGGTTGAGAAAATAAAACCAAGGTCCGAAAGGGTTCTTCGGAAGCTTAACATGAAGCGTTAAAGGCGGGGAAACGCTAAAAAGGCATACCGAAGAGTCGGGTACTCGTTTTGCGTCGCCAAACAAAACTGTCTATCCGTATGACCTTAGGAGGCGTCGTTGGGAACCCATGTATAAGGAATAAGGCATGAAGGAATGGACCGAGCTAAAGTAGTACTATTATAACCACAAACATTATGCAGGATTTGCCACTCCGGCAAATCTTAAAACGGCCACGGGCATTCCGAACACAACGTTCAGTCAGGCCTTGTAACACAGGAGTACGATGCCTATCATGAACAGGCCAAAAATACTATTCCACAAGATCTTACCACGTGACCAACATTGACAATGTTTGAGGGGCTGATCTAAACGTGTTACCCACCATTAAGGAGCATAACAAACCCTAAGTGCACATCCTGAGATTTATTGATGTATTTTCCAAGTTCACCTGGGCTGTTTCTCTAAATATGGAGATGTATCGGCGTTTAGAAGTATACTCTTCGATCGAGCTACCAGAGTCCGTCAAACGGACAAAGGGACCGAGTTCACCAACAAACCCTTTCACGAATTTCTAAAGAGACACTCGTGAACCATTTCACCACGAAAAGCATATCAGGCTTGAGGCACGTAAAAGAACCTCAAGTCTGATAAAGAGGCCTCTGAGCAAACGTTTCGATCTTTCACGCCCAATATGGAATGGGACGTTAAGAACCATAGTAGTTAAAGAGCGTCGATAAATAAAACTAGAAAAAATGTAAAAAAACGAAGAGCAACGCCAAGGCCAGCGTCTTCGAGCTCTTTACTGCACGCTAAAGTCCAAAATGTTGAAGTATTTCACGCACAGAAATAGGTATAGACACGTGAACGTTCTTCCGGCTCTGGTAAAGTCTTACAATAGTTCCTCCCACAGATCTATAAAAATGGCGCCAAAGGATGTAAACGAATCAAACATCTACGTCAATATATGTGTCAAAGGGGCGTCCACACCAGAGAACAGGAGCATCTTCTTTAAAGGTGGGAGATAACGTACGCATATTCGAACAGAAAATGAAGTTCGACAATCAATATGAGCAGACCTGGACCGGTGAGTTATTTGAAATTATCGATGTGGTGCGCTGAGATTATACGGAATGTAAGTTAAAAGATTTCGCCGGAGATGTTATAGGCGGCCTATTTAACACCGAGAACTCCAGAGCGTTTCGCTTCCACAGACGTTCAGGATTGGTGGAATATTGCGAACGTAAGAACGAGGCACAGAAAGCAGTACTTGTTGAAGTAGAGGGGGTATCCGTCAAAGTTTAACTCGTGGGTTAAGTCTTCTACTGTTCAGACAGCATCATAAGAACTAGACCATTCTCCTTAACGCTCGTCAGCAATGCGTCAATAGAACACTTCTACAATACGGCGTCTAAATTTTCAAATATTTTGCCCGAGAATATAGTGCTTCAGAGGGAATGGAAAGTGTCATTGCCAGAAGTTAGATATCCGGTTAAATTCTACAACGTTTCGAAGACCGATGGATAGATAGGCACCAAGCATACTTTGACACTATGTCCTACGCAATCAAAATATAACTTGCAATTACCGCAGGCCATCGTGCACGATCCCAAAGATCTGGTAAACAGCGTTAATGTTGTCATTTACGAGTATCTGCAGGTAAAGGAGATACTCCAATACGATGACATGAAGCCAGTGAGGGTGAACGCCAATTTCACTCACCCGGGTCAGCTATCCAACATTCCGTTCGATGGCTTTATAGTAAACGCTCTGCCAGTCAAGTTGCTGCGATCCGTAGAAGAGGAAGAGGAACACATTGAAGAGGCACCGAAGGATAAGCCGCTGTCGTCGAAACAATAACATTCTTAATACTCCGTCCTGGTATCTAGTACCTACACCAGGAAGTGTGTTCCAAATTGTCTATTTATTTTACTTATTATTATTATTATTATTATTATTATTATTATTATTATTATTATTATTGTTGTTGTTGTTGATTTATACAATATTATTGCAGAGGTTTAACTAACTACTAACAAAATAAAAAAACATTAAAAAATAAAATAAAACTAACTGCAATTAAACCATAACTCAACAAAATATTAAAAAAATTATTATCTATACTGAAAGCCAGTATCCACAATAACTGTATTCCAGTTATTACCTATTTAGTTAATTACTTAAATGCTAAGTTACTAAGTATTTCTACTGGTATCCAGCGGCAAAAGTGTTGGTACTCAGCACACAAAAAAGCAATTCCACGCCTAACGGACTGACATTCACAATACATTTTCCCGGATAAACCGAAGTCTCAAACAGATGAGAGGATTGGAATATTAGTTTTGACCACATCATTCGACAGAGAAAACAGAGAATTAAACTGAGCGCAAAAAATACGGTTTAAGATGAAATTTACAAGAAACGTTTATTCATAAACATTTCACGACAAACTGACATTTTATTCGACTCTCTTTACAGGTTAAGTAGGGCAATTCTAGATTTCTCTGAAAGTTTAATCCAAAAATTGTTTTCAAATAAATTGGTTTGTAGGGTGAGGCAGCATTTTAATACCTGAATAATTTCAATTGTATTTTGTAATAAGTAAATTCAATAACAGCCAGCCTTGAAACAATAAGTATGTAATAATTATTGGAATTGTATATAACAGTCATTGCAAATGCTAATTTTTATTGTAAACATGTTTTATTAATGTTATGTGAATATATTATATACTTTAATAATGCAAGAGCTGTGAGAATAATAAGTTTTAAGTTGCTAACAATGAGGTAATAATGAGGTAACCTTGTAGCAATAATGAGTTTAAGAGTTTGAAAAGTTACCAGTCATGATTATATCAAAAGTAAGGTAAATTCAGTAACAGTTTAAAATTAGCCAATCAATAGCAAGGAAAAAGTTTAAGTAAAATGCAGATATTCTATTGGAGTAGAATTAACCAATCAGACACTTGAAATACCGAAGCTTACGGGTTTTAACCGTTGAGAGTTACTCAGTTGCTGGCAAGCCTTGGTAGTGAACATATGTAAGATGTGTTCTCTACGAGTGAATCGTAATATATGTGTACGCGCCAAGTGAAATTATTGAAGATTTTCACAGTTCTTAAAAAGTGTAGTGCTTTATAAAAATGTGCAAGAACTAATAAAAGAAGTGAATTTAAAATCTTAAATTCTGTGATGTCTACAATCATTGTCACCGCACCCTAATTAAGAGATACGTGACTCTACAAACAAGACTGACGCAGCCGAGGCAAATTCAAACATAAATAATCTACAGAAGCAGTTTTAATAACAAAGTTAAATATTATAATGTAAAACTTGGAGTGTAATAACAAAAACACATCTTGAAATCAGCTTCTCATATATAGCAGCATATTGCGTAATAACAGTAACTATTACGTAATCAACAAATTCGAACCGACGCCCAAAGCGTGTTCTAGAAACTCCTTAAATGCAACTAAACAAAATATTACGTAAAATACAATTACGTAAGCATACATCTTCTTCAAGCTTACGTAATTTATTACGTAAGCAAACCAACTACTTCAAGTTGGCTCCCATACGTGGGGCAGTTAAAATTACGTAACTAAACAAAACAAAAGCAGCACAACATAACCTTCTTCAAGTTTAAAAATACGTAAGACAAACAACTACTTCAAGGGGAGGACTTAATCTTTATTAGAGGGTTTTAAAGATAAAAAAATATTCCAATTATTGCAGAAGTTAGGATCCAAAATGACCTCTCTTCGTAACAGACCGTGAAATTATACACATTGTGTGGCACCAGAATAAAGAAATGGTGCAATTGTTAACATGAACTGACACTATGCAAACAGGAAATAAGATATATTAATACATATTTTTATTCACTGTTAATTGATTTGCTGTAGGGTTGTTTGCAATTAACATTAATTTTAGTACTTTGGTATTTCAAACAATAATGGTTTACGGTAAACATTTATTTTTATTAAGGAGTATTCATTAAAACTTCTTTATATGACACTTTCACACCAAGGACAATAGCACACACAGAGAGAGTGAGAGAGAGAGAGAGAGTGGAGGTGAATATGAAATTATAGTTTTTGTTCTTAACGAACGTACGATATTTTTTTAATTATCTTTGAATGAATTTAGAAAATATAAAACAGAACCTCATTTCATCTCCTACTCACACTAAAAACAAGTCTTCGAATCATACACATGCACGGGTTTCCGAATCAGGCGCTTTAGATAACTTCAGATAAACACATTGCTCACGTGGTTTAATGTGTCACAGGATGCAGATCTAGCTTATACTGTAGGATCACTAAGTGCAGCAGATGCTGTACATGTCGTCCTCCACGGTACCATGCTAGCCTCTAGTTCCCGAGTTCGCGGATTCAAACCCGGCGGAGGGCGATGGATTTTTTCGGGCGTAAAAATCCTTAGCATGGCATCCTTCGGAAGCTAAGTAAAGCCGGTGGTCCCGTGTTTAGATTTACGGCATGTAAAAAAATACCCAAGCTTGTTAAAGAGGCCTCTGAGCAAAATTTTCGGTCTTTCACGCCCCATAGGACAGAATGGGAAGATAAGGACCATAGTACTTAAGGAGCGTCGATAAATAAAATTCAATTTAATTTTTAAACGCTGTACATGAAGTTCTGCTGATTTTATACTGAGCCGCGGAATTTTCGGATCAGTCTGACTGACTATTCACGTAAACGTTCAGCATACTGGATGACATACTCATCTAACACTTTCACATAATGAACCCTAGGATTGGCTGGAATAGACAAAGACGTTGAAACCTCATCTCAATATATCTCTTCACTTCTTTAACGTCAATCCGGGATATCTCCCGAACACTAATATGTTTGGTTTTATTACATACAGCACAAATGAACTCTTTTGCGCTCTAGTTCCAGATTTAACAGCCATCCACGTCATCCTTTTTACTTGGCCTTCAGTTACATCCGCAGCTCCTTTCCCGTGATATCATTCAAAGAAGTTCCATTCAATTTGAATTCCAAATATGCTGGAAGGCACTGTTACATTACTTAAAGTGTACCTCTGTTTATAGTGGCCTGTGGCTGCACTATAAAAATTTTGATGGCTTCGAGGTAGGGTAGAGTCTCCAACAGTTGAGAAAATACGTCTTAGGCAAATCTCAACGGCATATTTATCATGTGCAAGGTAATCGGACAGAGCAAAAGACTTCTTTCGAATATCTCCACCATACTCTTTTCTAAATCAAGCAACAGCGGTGAAGATGGAAACCTGTGTGTTGTTCCAATGGAAGCCTGAATCTCATTTTGTTGCTTGCATGTCTAGTTTTCGGAGAAGTTTATCTGTAACACGATTTATTAATTGATATAGTTTGTTAAGCAGGCATAATGACCTGTGCTTACTGTCTTTTAGCATAAACTTGTTTAAAAAGTTTGCTGACTTCTTGCTCGGGAATGGAATGACAAGCGGAGGGGATTCCGCACCGATTCATGGAGTCCGGATATTGTACCTATAACTCCAAGAAAGAGCGCCCCGGGAGGACGGGATGAGGTGAAGGGAACCGTGAGTAACGGCACAGCAATGACATGGTCCATAAAGATTCCAGGTATAAACGCTCCGCAAACGGCAAGACACACCGGGGACCCCGCCCCACGTGGGGTCCAACGCCCCCGCCGGAGGCGGTTCTTATACCCGCAACCAGCCGAGAGATGAAGTTCACAGAGAGCATCCTTTTCCCCTGCAACGCCGCACCAAAACTCCATCGCCGACACTTCCAACCCTGAAACAGATCAAACGGGGTGAAGGATGAATGAAATGATTAATGGAATGAAATGGATGGACAGGAAATTCGGGGATATTTTGATCATTCCCAGCATTCACCTGGCGACCCGTGGAATCCCCCGAAAAACCCCATGGGTCAGGAAATTTGGCCACGTGAATCGAATCCACGACCGCCCGTATGCGGGTCACGGACGCAACCGCCTGAGCCATCCCTCTCGGTTCTTGTTCAGGTTTTCAATCCAGTAAATAACATCTCTCTTGTTCTTCAATCTGAGCTCTTCCATTCCGCATTGTCCATTGATTCCGGTGACATAGTGAATTGGCCTGGTTATCTGAAATGTCTATTTTACTCAGATGTGGACATTTTTCATAGCCTAATTGCATGTATTCCCATTCATTCTGGTCACAAACCACTTAAGATATAAGCTAACGAAATTCAGGTTTAAGGGGTGCCTTTGAGTTTAAACCTTTTTTTCTCTCTCAGTAGCATTTTCTTCATTTTTACGTTCACCATAACGACCTTGTTCCCTTAGATGCTGTCTATATTTATGTTGTGTTTCTGCTGGTGTATATAAAGATACGATGTAAATTCCAGCATATACCTTGTACAATTTATGCGTAGGAAATAGAAACTATGATGCGTTTTTCGTTGTGTTGTGTTTTCAGCAAGTTATTTGGCAAAAATGTACCTTATTATTTGCGATTTGTGAGTAGTTTATTATTGAATAGGGCACCTCATTGCATGAGGAATCGTATACCCTTACATAAAATATTTAAATATTGAATTAAAAATTTACCCCTTCATGTGACATTTCTGCGGAATTGCTCAAAAATATTCTAGTCTGCCTATATTATATTTCTTTGTAAATACTTATGTACCATTAAACTTTTTAACATATGTATCAAATATATGTGTTCGAAATTCTTATTATTACTATTATTATTGCTATTATTATTATTATTATTATTATTATTATTATTATTATTATATCCAACTCGTTAACAAGTCACTTATACATTATAAATATGCTTCACTGCACTGCGCTCTCAAACTAATCTATATATCATTTACAACTGTATTAAGCATTTCTCACATCACTACACTGTCCAACATCAAACTATTTCTAATTATTTAGCGTGTTCACTACACCTTCATATTTTTAACTTCTACTATAACGCACTTCACACCCTCAATTTAAAAACTTTCTCCACTTTCAATTAATTTCATGTTCACTTTTATTAACCCTTATTTTTATCATAATGCATTATCACTACACACTCAGCTCACTAACCTACGATATTCGCCACCACCTCTTCTTCTCATTCAACTCCTACTATGCCGCCATCATCCACTCCTTACTCACTACACCTCCATTAAGATCCACTGGGTCCTCCATTCCACGTCTCCAACTCCTCGCTCCAGCTTTCTTTCAGCTGTTGTTGAAACCAAGACCTAAGCCTTCCTACTCCTCCAGCTCGAAACCCACTAGACCGCCTGCAAAAACAGCCGAGTGTCCACCGACGGAACCCGCCGTGGAAACTAAGCTGATGCCTCCCGAAATCTCCCACCTAAGGATCGAACGCATCTCATTCACAGTTTGCTCCTTACCCATCTCTGGAAAACATAATGGGTTTCGAACCCTACACCAGTGTCCTTCTTCAGAAGTAGGGGAAGTACCGTATATGGGGTTTCCTTAGGAAATGTTCATTTTTGCAATCGTACCTCAAGTGGTAGGCGACAACTTTGCACAGGTCATCGAAAGTGTGACCGTGGAGTACGAAAAGAGCAGCAACACTTACATGGCCGATGTTAAGTCAGTATCTCCGCTCAATTGGGTGCCCTTGGTTCAACACGATTTCAAGACCGTGAATATAGATTTTAGAAATGGATACGAAGATATTCTGCCATTTGCCGACGGATTTTCCTCCACTATAATGCTTACGTTTAGACCAAATCATCATTAATGGAACTAAATTTGTGACCCTGCACTACATCAATAAGGCGGGTGGAGCAGTTGACGAGCACGATTTCATTATCTTTAGGGGTAAACGATATCAGAAAAGCAGCGGTCTCTTATCTGCCCTTGGTGGTCTCTTTAGAACCGTTTCACATTTTCTAAAGAGCGGTGCTAAGGCGATTGGAAAGGAAGCTCTCAAGGTGGGCGCTAACGTGTTGGCCGACGTTTCCACGTCGGTTAGAACCCCAAAGGTATCGTTAAAGACGAGGCTCAAAGAGAAAGGGGTTTAATCTTAAGAGAAGGGATTTCAAAAATCGATTGCATGCTCGTATCTCGATATCGGCGTCCCAAAGAAATACAACGTGCAAGAACCGCAAGGAAGAAACAGTCTAGATCCGTTCGCAGAAGGCACAAGCTTCAAGAAATATTTTCTTAATGGCCAAGACATCTGTGCACATGAGCTCCGAACTGAACCTTTTTAAATAAATTCATGTCTAGATGAATGTGGAAGATCCCCGCTTTGTTTCCGTAGATCCACAAAATATGCTTATGAGGAATGTCCCAACCAGTCTAACCTATGTCTTGTTCGAACTCAAGCTGTGTAACCTAAATTCCGAGAGGAATGCGCTGAAGGACGAGGTGATTGTCACCCTTGTCAACGATGCTCTAAATTTTTGTTTCATCAGATAAAGGTATCCCTAAAAATGTCATTGTGTCCGTTCCGCAACCAGGTTACCCCTACAGAACATACCTTGAAACGCTTTTAAATTATTCCGGAGATGCCATGAACTCCAGACTATAGTCATGTCTCTAGAAAAAGGCCACAGCTGGTATCATGGATACTCGGAGTCCAATGCAAGGTTCCTGTGACGCCACAAGTTAATCAAAGGAAGCAAGGCGGTGCAAGTCATGGAGTGCCTTTCCAACGTCCAGTTTAGACTTAATAACTTACTCTTAAACAACGTCAACGTCGTCATAAAACTCGCGCACCCACTCCATAGTTTCACCTCTTCTCGACGGTTAAAGATCTCAAAGTTTTTGCTGACATTCAATCGGCATTGCTGCACGAGAAAGATATGAGACTGTCGCCCACCATAAAATTGTCCATCAGACAGTTCTGGCAAAGAGTAACGTAAAGGACCATCTCGAGGATGTCAGCTTTCACTCCGTCAGCATTCGGAAGGGGTCCAGCAGGATGACGTTCATGACGTTTTAATCGGTCAGATTCCTATAAGGGTGGTCGTCATCATGATTACCAAGGCCCACAGCAGTAACTACTCCGCCAAACCGTACAACCTTCAGCTCTTTGGCATGAATTCCTTTCAGATGTACGATAGCGGGCAGACTATCTCATCTCATTGAGGTACACTCCATTTCTAGAGAGCACCACCCATACGGCTACATTATTTGTGTAACCTTTTTTTCACTTTTATACATTGAAGCTTTTTATGTGCTTTTTAAAACGTGAAAATAATCACAGAAAAAAACCATAACGGTCCAAAACAAGCAGAAAAAGCTTTAAACCTTAACACATGCAACAGACGCCAAAATAGGTGAAATAAAAACTGGCCCTACCATCCCTAAATGTATGGAAACACGTTTATCTCTACAAGTCTTTAATATATCCACCTAAATAGAAAGGGCATTTTGCCCAACTTCCGGGCCCTAATTATCACATATACAAAAAACAAACAAAGAAGCATTTTAAGAGGCAATTAATAGAATATAAAGTAATTCTGTGTAATCCATTGATGAAGTTCTGTATGTGATTTCTAATGCAATTTAAATGTGATACCTATTCAATATTCACAAGAGAGCAATATGGTAACAGTTTTGAAGCCTGAGAATCACTTTCTCTATATTATTCGTTTATAAATTTTGACTGCACCAGGTAAACAATAAACGGTCTTGACGCTTAGTTAATGCACTAATTATGTATAATTCTCCATTAGCAAAGTATTAGAACCAGTATTAATCTAATCAGTCAACTTTTATTTGAATTAATTTTGCAGTTGGTCTTGTATGTATTTGTTACAGGAGAATACGCTATTTTATTGCTGTATCGTAGTAACTTGCAATTGTATTCAATTTGTTCCAAAATAAATAAACAAATTATATTATGTATTGTTTCTGTGTAAAGATAATACTTGAAATTGATTCCACTCCCAATAAACTCCTCATTTATATCCTATGAAATAGCACACAAGTGGAGTAATTTTGCACGTATTTTTAGTTTAACGTAAATGTGAATTTACGAAGAAATCAAATGAGGGAAAATTAATAAAATTTCCGGTGAAATGGCATGGGTAGGAAGAGTACAACATTATCAAACTCCACCATCAGATAGCGTCATAGCTGTATTATCGACAGTGTAGAATTTATAATTGCCGCTGCTGCTGGGTTTTTGTGATGTTGAGTACGTTACCTCCTTTTCCCCACAGAGTTTAACACTTACTTAGTAAGTTGTCTATGCTAATAACAATATAGAACGTTCCGAATCGATTCCGTGTTATGTAAAATACTTTACCATGACAATGCAGGAAACCGATTTTACATGCACGGAACTGGTGACTTGGCACACTAGAGGCATTCCTTTTCAAGTTTTGCCGGCCTCCGTAGCCGTGGTCGCTGGAGTGTATAGCTCCAGCGCTCCGCCAAGCTGAGGGTTGCGGGTTCGAGTCCCGCCATAGGCATGAGTGTTTGTGTATGTGTAATGTGTAACGGCGGTAATAAGCGGTAACGAAAACAGTAAACGCACAGTATTTTAAAAAAAGTTGAACACCCATGAAATACTAAGTCATCAAATCTCTTCAAAATATTTTGTATGTATTTGATGCATTGAAATAGAAGACACGTATTTATTTTTGGTCCCTTGCAATATTTTGAATACAAACCAAAGTAAAATTGTTCGAAAAGTGGGTGCTCCCCCATACATAATCGCTTTTATCTTCCGTTCATGAATCACATTCTCGTATCAACTCCATATTGGACACATTTTATCTTCATAACGAGGATTTCGTAGAAGAATCTTCTGCAACTTCGAAGAACATGCAATTCCCACTGGTCCAGGTGTTTCTTTACTGGAAACATTGCCAATGATATCTAGAGCATTCTTCTGTGGCAAAGTTGTACTTTCCAACCGGAGAATAACTTCTGGTATAAAACAAAAATGTGTATTAATATATGCAAGGGAAGTGGCAAGTGTGGGGCACTGGAGTGATTTCTTAGCCTTGGTAATGCAGGAAGCTTCTGTTTCATGCAATTCCTTGACGACATTTTTAAAGTCTTTTAAGTGCTCGACAGAGTAAATGACAGCTGACAGCCAAGTTTCCCAGCGCGTAAGTATCGGCTCAGGTGGAAGAGGGTTGCTGGTAGTTTCTCTTTGAGCAAATTGTGTACGTGTTGGGTGTTTATAAAAATCTTCTTGACCGAAGATATCAGGCTGTTCACGTCATTGAAGTGGCTTCTAATCTCCTCCGCAAGGTGGTGCAGGCCGTGGACCAAGCACGTAACATGTAGCATGGTCGGGTCGAAGGACTGTAGAATCCCCGCACGGCCTTCAACATGCAGTCAGCATGCCTGTGACTAAACAAAGTGAAGTGTGGATGTGCAGCAATCCACTTTTTCAATACATGTGATTTAGCTATTGTTTAATTATACAATACATTAGAAACCTACTCTCGGAGTACTCTGTTGTACTGTCGGTGAACGATTGGAGGCATCCCATTACGAAGGTTACGCTCCTCCTGACCTTCTATCAGCTACATCCAGGTGTCACCACGTCACATGTGCTGCGTTTAACTGTAGTAAATTGAACTATCTACTGGCTATAAGTGGTGAAAATAACCTTACATTGAGTTTCAATTCGAAAATAACATTCATTTTGAAAAAGGAAAAACAGCTATTTAGGTCATTTTAGGTGTCAACCCCTCATTTAGGTTTTTTAGGTGTAATGAAATTCGCATATCCTGCTTCAGGAAGTGTGAAACGAATATATATCTTGAAATGTGTTAATGAAATAGCCAGGAAAAATATAGGTTAAAACCTAAAACTCCGGGCCCTAATTATTACTAATTATTTATGTATCAGAAAATGACACAATTTAACGTTTTGCAGCATTAGAATATACATTTTGTAAAGCGTTTCGTACATTTTTGTAACTGTCCTCTATTTGCGCGGCACACAGCTCAGCTGACGGAGAAACTGGCAACCCAGCGCACGTACGTTGCAGCGAAGAATGGACTCGTTGTTTTAATGGAACTGTAAACATATATTAGAATGAATCTGATTCAACAGATAAGTTATTTATTGCAGAAATTCGAACGCTTAAAATTCGATTTTGTGTTATTTATCGAAAGAATAAAATTCTTTTTAAAATACACACGCATTCTCGGTTTAGTAGTGTATCCACGTGTAAAGTTTCAGGAGGGCGTTTTTCAGCCGGAACCCCCTTATGATAACGTACATAGTGGCTTCCGCCTGGAATGTGAGAGAAGAGGGAATGGTGCAGCGACTCGCAGCTGTTAGGAGTAACCCAAGGTTATTCTTCTGAGTTGCTTCCGAATTTAAAATGCAAACAAACCCTTATCACGGCAAACCAGATTAAGCATTTCCTTCTACGGAGAACCCGTCCACAATATTTAGTTTATGGAGAGAGAACACGGTCTGTCTCTTTTGGGAGTAGTAGTGAATATTCATTAAATATTTAATATGAGTAGTACTGGTATCGCTACAAAACAGCATGACTGTTGTTTTAACACCTTCAAAATTAGCAAACACTTGTTCAAGAGAAAAAAGAATTTGCGACCAGTGGCTCATAAAATCCTTTTAAAACTGAAAATGATCGATGTAGAACTGTCCCCACAACTAAGAGTGTGTGCCCCATGTCGTATAAGAATTTTTCAAATTCCAGATAAGAGTGAAAACAAGAGTGACGTTTGCCAATCTAGTGCTGCTGGACCCAGTACCTATGTCATCCGGGTAGGTCAATTAAACGAAAATAGCTCAGAAATTGATAACTCACCTTCACATCAGAGTAGTGATGCGAATGAGATCAAGGACAGTGTGGATGTTTCTCAAATCTTAATACTAGTTTAGTATCATTCTTAGACGAATCACCCATAAAGAAAAGAAAAATGTCTCAAAAATTTCCATCCCAGGGATCACCACCCTCCCCAAAAAAGAAACAGAAAAAAATGAGAAGGTATTTCATATGGAAGGTGAATTGGACTCACAAGAAAAACAGGATTTACAAATAATTCAGAAGCTGATAGATTTCATAGTACAGACAATTGGAAGTTAAAAATTCAGATTTTGACTTTTTTTAAAGCTATTCTTACAACCAAATTAAGGAACATTTTGGCAATAATGTTTCGAACCACATGATAAAGGTAGCAAAAATATTAGCTTCAGAGAGAAGCTCCTGAAACCAAATCTGGTAAACGTTAGAATATTCCTTGATAGAAAAAGTATTAGTTCTACATTTCAGCGCTATGGCGGGAAAAAGAATCATATTTCCGTTAAAAAGGACAAAACGTTCAAAAACATGAGACAATGATTCTTTGCAATCTAACAGAAATCTTACGCAGTTTTAAACATAAATAATATATCCTGATAATAAAACAGGTTTCTCAAAATTTGCTCAACTGAGACCTAAATAGTGTAGTATACTTTTAGGCAGCTAAGGTACTCATTCTGCTTGTGTTTGCGCTCATCATGAGAATGTTAAACTGGTGCTTGATGGAATGAACGTTTCTCATTCTACAGCAGAAGTAGTATATGCCCCTCGGGAGGCAGACACCGCAAAACCGGTTACTGGCGCCAAGGTAGAGGTATTCCCCGTCCTTGAAACGTATGACTCATTTGTTTCTAAGAAAAGGGAATTCCCTTGACCTTGAACTGAGTCGGAAACCTGTTGCGGAGACCAACCTCGCCGAGGGGTATAATTAAAACGAGGGAATTTTTTTGTTGACTTTTGATTTTAGAGAAAGAAAATAATTTGTTTTTATGACGTAAAAAAACCAAAACGTTATTGCGTAAGGTACTTAAGAAAGGGTTATAGTGTTTTATATTAATAGTATTGTATTAAACGCGCGAGAAAGAGAAACGCATAGGAAAAATGTATTATTTATATTGATGATGGTAGCACTTTCGAGTGCTAGCGAGGAAGGAGAGAGTTGCATTAGTTTTGGAAGATGTGGATTTGAGGTTGATGCTGATACGGGTCATTTTCAGAACGCAACTATGTGTCGCAAGGATTGTGAATTACTGTCAAATTGTTCTTGTATATATAAAAAGGGTAGCGTATGTAAATTTAATGCTAAATATATGGATATAAAAAGTATTAAAATGTATATACGTGTCTAAAACCTGTAATAAAATGCCAAGCAGGAAGGAGATGTAGTCTAATGTATTATAATAATATACATGTCGGACAAGGCAGTGCGAGATGGGGTCTATGACATATGAGGTTTGCGAGTCCGTTACGGCTCATGAAAATCAAGAGGGATGTAACTTTCGGGGTACTTCCGTGAATATGATTGCAGACGATGATAAACTGGTATTGGTCGAAATGTTAGACTGTAGAGAACTGATTGATTTGTTTGATGTTCCAGAGGGCATTGGTCTTGATTGGAAGTTAACGTCAAAATAAACAGAATTGATCACTGTATATAGTATGATAGACGATATGAATGCTTATTTTACAGACAATTACATATACGTTTTTTAAAATTGTGCGGATAGTGAATGGGAAATTAAATATAGGAAACACAAGTGTTATAACGGGAAGGGTAAACAGATACGCATCTAGGTGGGCCGCTGAAGGCACGTTTAACATTAGATCAGAATGTGGCCAGGGTCAACCGAATCTGGAGGGTGCATCTCCGTAGAGAGCTTGAGGAGCGCTGCGTTTAAAAAATGTAAGACTTTCGTTGGTAAGGTTAAGCAAAATCTTGTAAGAGAATGTAATGAAAAGACGAAAAATTTGAATCGAAAAATTAGTTTATTAACCGAAGAAAATAAAAGAATTAAAGAAGATTTAAAAAAAAATCGGGTGCCACGATAGCACTTTTGAAGAGCGAATTGGAAGTTCGAAATCATAATTTATCTAAGCACAAGGATTTGGTTAACAGTATTAAAAGAAAAGCGAATCATATATACGATCAATTTCAAGAATTAAAAACTTTAATATCGAAGTTAACTATAACGGGGGCGTGCACAGATGCAAAAATGATGAGGAACCTGATATGTTTGTAAACTACGATCTTGAGGAATTAGAAGGAGAAGAAGAACAGGAGATTGGAGAGATTGGAGGAAGATGAAGTGAAGAGGAAAAGCAAGAAGTTGAAAAACATAATGACGCATTTTCGTATATTACATAAAAAACTAATGCAAAGGATATGTAAAGGAAGTGGAAATAAGGATTTTTAATACATAACAAAGAAAAGAGGTATATATATATATTTATTCATAGTTTTTTGGGTGACGCGACAATGGTCCACCTACCTCCAGAAAAGTACAAGTGATGTTATGTTTTTAATTAATTTGTAAGCTTTTTCATGTCTGTGCATTACTATAGTATTAAGTTGTAAGTAAGTTAAGTTTTTCTTTTTTTTAAATTGGAGGAAGAATAAAGCAAGAGGAGATAAGGCGTTTTTAAATATATAACAAAGAAAAAAAGGTAATATATAAATTTTTATTCATAGTTTTTTTGGACGACAATGGCCCACCCACTTCCAGAAAAGTACAAGTGATGTTATGTTTTTAATTAATTTGTAAGCTTTTTATGTCTGTACATTATTATAATACTAAGTTGTAAGTGTATATGTTAAGGTTTTCTTATTTTTCATGATTATATGTTTCCTAAAACATATTTTGTTTATATTTTCCTTTGCTCTGGATGTTTTAACAGATCGTACGTTTCAACTATAAAGCTTTCTTTTAAACTGTCATTCATTAGCAAGTCTTACCATTTAAAATAGGCTTTGTAGTCTTTAACAAAGCTTTCTGTAAGTGGTTGGAATTTGGCTACATCAGGAAGATATAAATGTGGATACATTTTCTTAGCAATATTTCTGGTAAAATTTGATTTTCGCACAAAAAGTTCCAACCTATGTATTCCTCACATGATTCTATTGCTTTTTCTGAGAATGTTTGATAATCACGTAAATACATCTAGTCTAAGTATTCATTTTAACTCTATTACAAATTTCTCATCCAAAGTTAAATATATAGGAATGACTGGCCAATTAAACTTTGTATGAAATTTATGAAATACATAAAAAAATTTGATGCAGAACACTGATCTGTCTTAAACGACCTTTGAAATTGCATTTTCCAAAAATGAATACCTATATTTATCATAATATGTCATATGATAATGATATAACTTGTCACACATACTAAACACATTAGTTAGTATTTGTTTGTTAATGTTTTCATATTTACCTAAAGGCATTTTGTCTATTATTATTTTTCTCACACAAATTTTGTAAATTCATTACAATTTCTTGTTGGTAGATCCAAATTTTTTCTCACTCTTGAGGTAGTTATTTTTAATTTTCTTGTTTGAGACGTTTTTATCGAATGAACAATCAATTGTGCAATGGCACAATTTTTTTAACTGAAATAATTTGTTTGGAAAGGTTAAAGAGTATCAGATCAATATAATCTTGGTCTATCACACCACCTAGTACTGTTACATTTTGTATTGCCGAACTCGACCTGTAGCCATTTGGCCGTCAGTATCTTTAGGAAGTTTTATGCTAATTTTTGTATCCACAATAGTGTTACTCCAAGGGAGTATACTTACAGTTTTTGGCGAAAATATACCATAACCTGATGAATTGTACTTTCGTATTGGTGCTTTAGCAGATTGAATATGTAAACTATATAATAATTTGTCACTGGCGTCTTCTTCTACTTCTTCTAAATCGCTGTCTTTGATTATTATTATATTGTCGTGCTGTCGTGGCTGGATGTCTTCTTCTTGACTTGAGGATACGCTCGGCTGCGGGTGAACGTCTTCTTCTTTCTGCTTTTGTGGCTGAACGTCTTTTTCTTTCTTCTGTTGCGGCTGAACGTCTTCTTCTTTCTGCTGTTGTGGCTCACGTCTTCTTCTTTCTGTTGTTGTGGCTCTTCAAGACTTTTTCTAAGATTTGCTAATTCTTCAAAAAGTATGTCCCCAACATATTGTGAAGAAATATGATATTCACAGTTTTCACAAACACATAAGCAAATGCCAATTAATTGTTGATTTTTATGGCAACAGAACTCATTTTTGTATTTTCCTGAATGTAGATGTGCCATTGTGCTCTCAATGCAACCATCACTTGAGTTTTATACCGCATGTGATTTAAAAAAGCGAAACGTTTAGAGGATAACCTGTGTAGTTAAATGTCAAGGATGAATTGATGCAACTCATGTTATATACGTTGTTTATTCTATTGAGTAAAAACTGCTGCAACTTGGAGTACTGCATAGTTAAATGCCAAGGATAAATTGATGCAATTAATGTTATATAAGTTATTGTATTGAGGGCAACTTGCAGTGCGGCAAGGGCATGCCTATTCCAAAGCAACTTGCTGCAAGGACAATGTCATGCTGTATAAGTTGTTGTAATAAGGAAAAAGTACCAAGGATAGATTAGTGCAAGAAACGGGGAAACACTAAGAGCAAGGCCATGTTATATAAGATGTTATTCTGTTGAGCGGAAAATACGAAGTACAACTTGGTACGTGCTGACATAAGGAAAGTACTGCAAGGACCAATTAAATATCAAGGATAAATCATGAGTATAAATTAAGCCAACGTGCACGTTTTAATACAGGAGGAAAAGAAGAGCATATAATCTTACTGAACACGTGAGTACCATGGAATATTTTTAAATTTTAAGTCACATCAAAGAACATTAGATAGATTTTACTCAGGATATACAGAATCTAGTATATTAGTAGATGCAATAAACACAAACGAAAATGATGAAGAGGATGAAATCGATACGATGGAGTGGGTACATTTAATATTTGAAGAGTTGCTAATCGAGAATTGTTACATTATAATCCTAATTATTTTGGCATGTCTGTAACCAATTCGCAGGACCCACCTAAAAGCTTTCATATAAGCGTTAGAAGATTTGATCAGATTAATATGGAGATAATTCTAAACTCTTTAGAAAGGGTTGTTCAAAGTAACCAAAACTTTTTCTTACACGGACCGTTAAAATTTACATGTGGTTATACAAAAATACATATAGGAAATTGCTTTAGCACTTGTCAAATGTGTAGCAAACATAAGGATATCATAGCTATAGAAAATGATGACTTTTCATGTCTTCCTAGATCGATTGCTGTAGCAATTGCCAAAATTGATAACGATAAAAATTATGCTTCTATAAAACAATGCAATAAAAAACAAACAGAACAAGCAATAAATCCGTGTACTCTCGTAAATAAAAGTACAGGATTCACAGTAAACGACGTAGTTTGTTTTGAGAAGCATTTAAAACATAAATATTCTTTTACAGTGTTTGGAGATCATGATGGCAAAAATGTTTTGTATAAATCTACAATAAACAGAAACAAACACATAGATCTGCAGCATCATAATAATCACTTTAGTGTAATTGTGGATGTTCACAGAGCATTTAAATGTAAATATTACCGCAGACAGTGGAATTCACCGTTTAAATATAAAAAAGAGAAACATCGCTGCGATTTTTCCTGTTCAAAATGCCATCTTGAATTAAATAATACATTTGATGGATTTATATATTGTCAAAACTGTATTAGTAATTTTAAAGGACAACTTTGTTATGAAAATCGCTTTAAAAAGGTGTCTTTTATCCAGGAAAAATATCTGTTTGCGATAAAGAAAAAGTTTGTAATAATTGTTGTAAATTATATAATTTAAGAAAAAGAAAAGTAGATCATGTCTGTGGTGAAACGTTTTGTTATGTGTGTAAAATATGTAGCATCCAATCATTTATGTTGTATTCAACCATACAAGAACAAACAATTGAGGAAAACCTTTATAATATTTTTATTGATTTCGAGTGTACTCAAGAAAAACTATTTAATTTACAAAACGATAAGTTTGAACACGAGCAAATCTCTGTGTTTTTATCAGGCCTGTGATGAATGTATTGGTACTTATACAAAATTGGAAGTTTGTCACAAGTGCAGTGTAAAGGAATAGATATTTAAAAAAGATCCCGTACGCGAGTTAATAGAATATATTACGCTACCACGTTCAATACTTAAATATATAACCGTTATTGCACACAATCTCAAATCTTATGACGGATATATTCTGCTTAAGTATATGGTTGGTACATTAGGTTGGACACCCGAATTAATTATGAATCGTACTAGGATATATAGAATAAAGTACAAAAATATAATGTTTATAGATCCTTTAAATTTTATACGAGTATCTTTTGCTAGATTATCAAAAAAATTTCAATTACAAGAAACAGAAGGCTATTTTCCATATCTATTCAATCCCAAATAAAATGAAAATTATGTTGGAAATATGCCGGATCGCAAATACTATTGTCCCGAAGGAATATCAATAGAAGAACGAAAAGAGTTTGAAAAGTGGTATATCGAAAAAGAAAAATCTGGTTACACGTATGATATGTAAAAAGAACTTGTAGATTATTGTCGAATGGATGTGGAGTTATTATGTTTTGGCGCTTCTAAATTTAGAAAGGATTTTTCAAATGAAAACGGTATCGATCCTTTTTGGGAATGTGTGACAATTGCTAATGCTTGTATGAACGTATACAGAAAACGTTTTATGCCTGTAGATACAATTTCAGCATTGCCATTACGAGGATATCGCTTAGGAAACAAACAGTCGCGTATAGCGTTAATTTGGCTTACCTGACTAGAGGAAAAATAAGGTATTTTCATACAACATGCGTTGGATGGTAGAGAAATATAAGTTTTATATTATAAAGTTGATGGCTACATAGAAGATAATAAAATAGTTTACTTTTTTCATGGATGTTTTACCATGGTTGCTTAAAATGCTTTACAGATAGATCCTCATACATTTAGGTTAACACTATGAAACTATGAATTCTAGATACGAATCAACAGAGAGAAACACAAATCAAATAAAAAGCTTCGTATAATATTGTGGAATTATGGGAATGTGAATTTTAATCCTTGATAGAAACTGACAAAGATCTCGAAAATTATGTAAATAGTTTTTCTTCTACTCCTCCTGAACCTCTCGAACCGAGAGATGCGTTTTACGTTGGCCGAACAAATTGCATCAAATTATATTATGAAGTACAAGAAAATGAAAAGATATTTTACTATGATGTATATAGTCTATATCCCTTTGTTAACAAAACCAAACCCTATTCTGTTGTTCATCCAAAAATATACTACGAGGAAAATAAGTTTCCGGAGTTACATCTCATCAAAGCAGGACATATAAAATGTAAGATTTTACCACCTATCGACCTCTATCTTACGGTACTACCTTTACATGTGAATGGAAAATTGTTGTTTCCTTTATCTACTAGTTGTGCGCAAGCAGAAAATCAAGCAATGTGCAATCACACAGATGAAGAGAGATGTTTATATGGTACGTGGGTTTTGGACGAGGTTAAAGTCGCTATCGATGAAGGCTATAAAATTTAAAAAAATATGATATTTGGGAATATAAAATGGCACAATATAATTCTAAAAAGAAAGAACATGGACTTTTTGAAAAATATGTTAATCAGTTTTTAAAAATAAAAACAGAAGTATCAGGATGGCCGTCAGAGTGTAATACTGAGGACAAAAAAGGAGTTTATTACAAGTTTTGAAGAAAATGAAGGAATTAAATTAGATACTGATAAGATACTGATAAGATTCCAGGTTGACGTGAATTAAATAAATTGATGCTTAACTCGTCTTGAGGAAAATGTGGACAAAGAGATAATTTGCCGACTACGGAATTGGTGGCAGAATATTCTCGTCTTGTTGAACTTTTAAACAATCCAAGAGTAGAGGTTCACACATATCTTCCAGCAACAGACGACGTAATTTATGTTGTTTGGAGGCATGTTAAGGAAAGTCCTAAAAGAAATCCCACTACTAACGTAGTTATTGCTGCTTACACTACGGCCCATGTTCCTCCTGAGCTTTACTCCTATCTTAAGAAATTAAACGAGCGCGTACTGTATCTTGAATACGGATTCTGTTATAGTAACACATAGACCAGGAGACAGGCTACCACCTATAGGATCTTTTCTTGGATGTATGACCACCGAATTAGAAAAATATGACAGGGATGCTTATATAGATAAATTTGTTTCAAGTTGTCCCAAAAGCTATCCATTCAGAATAAGATTTGGAGAAAATACAAAAATAATATGTAAAATTAAAGGCGTTACATTAAATTCTGGAAATCTAGAAAAAATTAACGAAAGTGTAATGACAGATGTTGTATTAAATGATAACAGTATGAAGATTACACTACGTAGTAGTCATATTTCTAGAAAACCTTAATGGTTTTAGTGACAGAGCCGTTCATTAAAACTTTTTGTGTAGTAGTAAATAAACGAAAAAGAGTTTCAAATTTTGAGACAGTACCCTATGGATATGAAAACACATGCAAGTACGTTTTTAATTAAATTGTGGTGACAAAGCAGTAGTAATTTCAGTAGTGGAAAAATGTCTTCAGAATCAGACGATGATTCCACAGGTTATAGCTTAGACAGTTTATCAAACGTGGAGCATCTACGTTTACCTTCTAAGCGCAAATCTGATCAAGAAAGCTCATTTTTTAAAAAAGTTCCTAATTTAGATATTTTAAATGAACCAGGCAAACGTAATATGGATTCGAAATGTTCTTTTTTTAATAAAGTTCCTAAATTATCAATATTAAACAAAACAACCAAACTTTGAAGAAGTGATGGATATCAAATTTCAGGCTCTAAACTGTTTAAACCAAATAAATCTGATTTGATTAACGTTCTCTTTGATTTAAGTTCTGAAGATAACAGTGAACCAATGCATAGAAGAGATTTAAAAAGAAACATTAACGCACTTTTTTATAATAAACAAAATAAAATATGTAAATTAAACAAGGAAAAAGTTGTTGTAACACCAAGCTTAGAATTGGGTATGACTTATCAACTGCGTAATCCTTAATTAGAAAAGTAAAAAAGAATATCAAAACAAAGATATATATCTTATAAATCAGATAATTTTTTCAACAAATTTGGATTGACAAAAATTTTAAAAGAAGTAAAAACCCACTTCAAGAAAAAGAGGAAACCGTCGATGAACATTTTAAAAAACTTAAAGAGGTTAATGTCGACACGAAAGATATATCTCGGGAAATTGTGGATGAAAATTTTAAAAATTTAAAAAAGTTAATACAGGTCAAACCGTAGAAATGAAAGATCTATCTCAAGGAGCACTCGTCGATGATAATTTCCAAAAAAAATATTAAAAAGTCAATGCTAGATAAGAAGTGGAAATGAAAGACTTATCCACTTCTAATTTAGATGACCTAGAAAATGAAATACCTTCGGAAACAATGGATCCTAAAGTAAACAAGTTTAAATGTCCTAACACGATGCAAGTTGCAGGTCCCTCGCTTAGCAGTAAATCTACGTTTGTTAGAAATTTAATAAAAAATTCTGATAAGTTATTTAGCGGGCCTATAAAACGATGCTTATGGTGTCATCCTTCCGAATATCCACTTCTTCCTAGCACTGAACGTGAATTTAACAATTGCACTTTAATGTACGAATGCATGAAGGAGTGCCAGATTTAGAATCGGTGAAAAACGGTGATATGATTGTATTAGACGATCTAATGTATGAAGCAGAAATAATAACGTATGGAAGTTTTTTACCAAAGATTCACATCATAAAAATTTTGGTGTAATTTATATATTACAAAGCATTTTTCCACGAGGTAAAAAAATTAGAATTATGTCGCTTAATTCAAATTATATTGTGGTGTTTAAAAACATTAAGGCGGCGCCGTGGCCGAGTGGTTAGACCGCTCGCCTCTCACCGAGGCGGCCGCGGTTCAATCCCAGGGATCCGCAAGTGGGATTTATGGTGGACAAAGCAGCGTCTGGGCGGGTTTTCTCCGCATTCTCCGGTTTCCCCCGCCATTCATTCCACCAAATGCTCCATCATCACATTTGCTTTCATCCATTTCACCATCATTTCGTTTCATCTACTTCCTTCCTCCCATACCAGGCATCGGGCTGATCACCCATACTGGATTTTCTGTCTGATGCATGAGTGTCTACTCCTCGACGGGCCTCTTACTCCAGGAACCCACCTGTAAGTCCTGGGGGTGTAAGTCCTACATACGGGGAGGTTAAACAAATAAAAGGAAGAAGTTTAAAACAATAGAGATATGTTACAACTAGATAGATTATTTCAGTAGCTTGAGCCGAGAAGTTCGAAATTTTTGTTAGAAGCATTTGAAAAGACTACCGAAAAACCACACGGATATCTAGTTTTACACTGTACACCACAAACTCCTGACAAATTTCGTTACAGAACAGGGGTATTACCTGACGAAGCGTTGTCGTGTTTTATTTCTAAAAAGGAAAGTTTCACATAATTATCTCCAAAAGTTTTTTAAAAAGTTTGCGAATTATCTTCCCCCACAGTTGCAAAACATTGCGGTAATCTAGCAGTCCTCAGTAAAGCAAAACCCAAGTTACGTAAAAAAATTTTAAGCGATGCCAATCCGGAATTAGTAAACGCTATTTGCGAATGTGTATTAAACATTAGTAACGGTAAGGTACCGATGTCTAACAAGTGTTAAAATCCCTTAAAAGGCATAAAAATTGTGGAGAAGTTTAGTAGATAAGAAGCTTCTTTAAAAAAAAGGATTTCTACTTTCGTTCATACTGCCAGTATTAGGTGCATTAGGAAGTGCTATAGTATCCAAGATTGTTTAAAATCATGAAATACGGAAACAAATTATGTTGCTTTACCCACAACCTGAAAGTTTGAAAAAAATAATGTAATTGACAGAACTTTAGAAACTTTATCTAGTGACATAGAAGCTATACAAAACGAGCCAATCGCCCGATGAAAAATGGAAATTGCTTAAGTATAAATCAATAAATTATCACGATATTATATCAAAACTTCGAAAGCCTTACATACAATCACAAGAAGAATTATGGAAAGAATCTAACAGAAAAGAAGAGGAAGAAAATAATTTCGAAAGCGACTGGGAAACCGATCAACCTAAAACGAAAATAAAAAGATAGAACTAAAAAGAAAATAAAAAAGAGAGAGTCAACAAAAAAATAAAAACTGCGCCGGTTCATGATATAAGATATAAACCTTATAACTTACGTTCTACTAAATCAAAATAGCAGAAGTTTTAACAGAAAGAGATAAAACAATAGTTAATAAATACTATTCTAAACTTAATCATTATGTCGGTCTTGGGAGTATTAATAAACTTCGCAAGACTACCGGAATTTCTAAGGAAAAATTAAATAAGTATTTACAAGGAGAAGACAGCAACACTTTTCATAAATACGTATTAACACGGTTTCCTACTAAACATTATCACGTTACCAACATCGATGATTTGTGGGAAAGCAACTTAAATGTGCTGAAGAGCATTAAAATCTACAATAAACCTTATATTTTTATTTGAACTACTATCGATGTCTTTTCTAAATATGCATGGGCACTGCCTTTAAAATCTATAGCGGGGACCGAAATTGTTAAAGCTTTTGATTATATATTTAAACAGTATAAACGTGTTCCAAACATTTTACAGACGGATAAATTTGCAGAATTTACCAATAAACAATTTCAATCCTTTGTAAAAAATCGTGAAATCATTCACTATACTACGAAAAATAATGTAAAAGAAAGAGTCAATAGAACACTAAAAGAAAAAATGTGGAAATACTTTACGTATAAAAATACTTACAAATATACGGATGTATTACCTAAATTATTAAAACCTTATAATAGTTCGTATCACAGATCAATAAAAATGGCATCTATAGATGTAAAAAACTAATATTATGTTAGTTTTTGAGAATTTATATGGAAAGAATTTGTGTACAAAAAACATATTCAACCCACAAAAAAATAAAACAGGTGATCATATTCGTATATCTAAACTAAAAATGAAGTTTCATAAAGGCTATGAACAACATTGGACCGATGAAATATTTAAAATTAGAGAAGTAATGAAAGGCGTGCCGGTTGTATACAAGCTAGGAGATATATCTGGAGAAGATTTAGATGGTAAATTTTACAAGGAAGAAATACAAAAGGTACAACCTCAATCAAGCTTTAAGATAGATTACATTTTAGACGAAAGAGGTAAAGGAAGCAGTAAAGAAGTACTAGTTAAGTGGAAAGGATATCCTGCAAAGTTTAATTCTGGATAAAACATTCAGGTATAATAGCACAATGATACGATGAGAACCTTTTTCCATTACACTTACCAGTAATGGATCAATGAACCACTTTAAAATAACGCTACATCGAGCTTTTGCAACATGCTACCCCAGCGAACGGTCTTGCTAGGAGAATGCGAAGTTGCATATTATTAATATTCCAAAGAGTGATATTTTTTAAAACGCGATCGAATACACGTAACAAAAATTCGTATTAGTAGGTACGATTTTCGTTACGACTTAGCAGAATCTACAATTATTGATAATGTAATGCTTTTAAATGAGATTAATCGCATATTAGAAAAAATGCATTCGTTAAAACTTTTTAAATACAATCCAAATACTGGATTTGTAAGCATTAATTCCGAAGCAATAGATAAAAGTGAATCAATTGGAGATACAAAACCAAAGAAACGAGGAGACAACGAGCAAGGAGACTCGAAACCAAAGAAGCGAGATACTTAAACTTCGAAAACTAAAAAGCAAGAAGTAACCCAATCAGATGAATCAGCAACAGTGCAATTGGATGAAGCAAGGACGAATAAACATTACATTCGTAACTTGTATTTGTCACCCAAATTAAACAGACAGCTAGGTTTTAATTTTGGAACAAACGTGGCTAAAACTACACGTGCATTGTATCCTATGAATCTATACCTAACATTTCCTTGCGAAATATTTGTTTAATGTAACTTAATACATCCTCAAATGGTTAGCGATACATTTCCTCAGATAATTGAAAGCACAACAGTAGATCTAAATATCGACAATAAAATTTATCAGTGGAAAATACATTCTTTACTCAAAATTGGGTATCTTTACTTTAACACGATTTTAACATGATAAAAATAGGTTTAAGAACGGGTACAGGGGAATTTTTACCATTTGTAGACGGAATTTCTTCCGCAGTTGTACTTTCATTTAGACAAAAAAAGAGATGAATCATCACGAACTTGCTAAATATTTTTTAAGCCAAACAGGAAGAGGTGTCGAGGAAAATCCAAATGTTGTATTATATAGAGGAAAACGTTTTCAAAGGGGTTACGGCCTTCTGGGTGCACTTAAAGGATTATGGAGGTTCATGTCTCCAATTTTTAAAAGTGCTGCAAAAACTGTAGGTAAGGAAGCTGTTCACGTAAGTGCAATTGTTTTAACCGGCGTGGTAACAAACAGAAAACAATTAAAAAACTCGCTTAATGAAAGATTAAAAGAAAGTACTGAGAACATAAAGAAAAAGGCTGATAAATCTATATATACCATGCTAGGATCTGGAATAAAACTACATAAAAAAAGAAAACTGGTTCATTCTACAGTTAAGCCGCACCACAAACGCAATGAAAGAAGAAAAAGAGGAAAAAAAGATATATTTACTTAATACCATGTCGAATATTTACACACATTCAGCGTTTAAAATATTTGACGATCAATTGATACAAATTTGGAGTAGATAATACCAATATTATCGAACTTGATACGCAAAATGCTATATCGTATAATTATCCGTTAATATTTCGCTACGCAAGAAACGCAGATACTTATTTTGATCTTTCATACATGGTATTACGTTTACGTTGCAAAATAGTGAAAGAAGATTTCAAAAAAATTCACACCACCTGCACCTGCTATCGATGTTCCTGTTACTGAAAAATCTACGATTGTTAATAATTCTTTAAATTCTCTTTTTCAGCATATTGAGGTTATTTTAAATACTATTACAGTATCTCAACCTCAACCGGGATATCCATACAAATCATATTTCGAAACTGTGTTAAACTATTTTACAGATGCTATGGAAACATGGCTTCACTCATCGCTTTGGAAATTAGACGATCCTGATAAAATGAACGATATAGAGGGAAACAGTAGTTTAAAATGGAGATACGACAAAACAAAGGAAAGTAAGGAGTTTGAAATGATGGGTTGTTTATACAATGAAATATATAATCAAGATAAATTTCTATTAAATAACGTATCCGTCACTATTAAGCTAAGTCCTTTAACTTCGGAATTTCACCTTATTGGAAAAGGAAAAACTCTGATAACTTCCGCTAAATTATCTCTTAAGCATGTATATCCATTGCCCACTATTCTATTAGCCCATCAAGAGGCGCTGACAAAAAGTAATGCAAAGTATCACTTAATTTGAGTAGATTTTCAGCCGTTTAATATCCCAAAAGGAACTATAAGCAAAAGCATAAACGATATTTTTGTAGGCAAAGTACCACGCAGAACCATAATAGCTTTTACTACAAATAAAGCATTTAGCGGTGCATTCGATGAAAACCCATACAACTTGAAACATTTTAACATAAATTTTTGTCAGTTATTTGTTAATGGACAACCAATACCTTTGCAACCACTGACTCCGGATTTCGAAGGAAGAAAATGTTTACGATGCTATCGGACATTCAAAGATGGTTTAGGCATTCTTTGGGATGATCGCGGACATTCCATTCCTCTAGATAGCTATGCGAAAGGATATACTATATTAGTTTTTTATTTAATAGCAGATATGAGCGCTAACGAGCCACATATTTCAGGTCTACAGCACGGAAAATTTTTCCATAAATGTAGTCTTCAAAAACGCTTTAACTGAACCAGTAACTATGCTTGTATGCTCAGACTACAAAAAGTTTGTAGAAATAGACGTAAATAGATCTATATACATATCATAATGGATACTAATCAAATACATACATTTTATACAATAATCCGCACACTCGTCCGTACTTTATTGGAGTATTTGCATGTGATAAAATACCTAAAAGACTGACATTTAAATTTGCCATTGCAATGGTAATAAATAGTGACCCTAGCAACAAACCAGGACAACATTGGATATGCATCTTTATATCTAAATCTGGTATAGGAGAATATTTTGATAGTTTCGGACATGCTTCTCTTTATTCGAATATTTTAAACTTTTTGCAATATCAATGTGGAAAAAACTGGGAATATAATAAACGACGATTGCAAAGTTCTTACAGCTCAACTTGTGGACATTACGTCATTGCATATCTTCTTCATCGATGTTGTGCCTTACCAAAATTTTTTTTTCAAAGTTTAATATTAAAGATTTTAAATATAACGACAGTGTAATAACTAAGATTGTATGCTCTTCTCAAACACCCTGAAAAATGGAGGAGTTTCGTATCAAATATGCAAACCAATAAAAGGTGAACAAATTTTATGTTTACATTCATTTTCATTATAGAAACATGTCAATGGGTGCAGGATTTATATATTTTAATTTTTTTTAATTGACAATGAACGTGAATACGTAGTTAAAGAACTTTCTATAAGTGGTTCAAATCATGAGGTTCAGACTAGATATTCCGTCCTCCTTACGAACGCAACATATTAAACGAATTGGTTAAATCGACCAATGACAGAATTACTGCAAAATTACACGGATTAAAATGGGAAGACGAAGACGTAAAATACAATTTACTGTCATCCATCTTAAAGAGGTGCGTGGATAGATTTACTGTAGTGTTTACAAAAGGTGAAGAAAAAGCTAAATTTCTTCAAGCATTAACTGGACGTACCATAATAAATATAGATGAAATAGAGCCTTATCAAGAGGCGTTTGCTACATTTAACGCAAATCCTTGTGTGCATCCTTGCCATAAAATACCTATTCTTAATTGTTCTCAAAGAAATGCTATTAATATTTCCATGTGGTACTCACACGTAGTTAATAGACGTGACGTTTATCCCTGCGATAATCAACCAAACGAATCGCGTCTCCCCTCCGATTTGAATCACGATCCAATCAATTTTACATCTACCATTTACGATGTGTATATTAATGATCTGTTTTAGAATGCACACCTGAGTAATCAAACGTTAGAGGCAGGAGCAGGATATCAACTTAGGTGCTAAAAAAAAAAGATGTAAGTATATACAATTGAATTGTTCTTAAAAATTTTATGACAGATTGACTGAGTAGTTAAGGCGTCGTACTTAAGATACGATTCCCTTTAAAGAGAGCGTGGGTTCAAATCCCACATCTGACATTTTTTATTTTATTCCTTCAGGTCTACAGTTATAAAAAACTGAAGTTAAACAGTGATGAAGATAAAATTAAATCCGCAACTAAGCCTGATTCATCACTAATTGGAATCAAAAGTAATATTTGCTTTCTCGATCATGGCCAAAAAAATTCTATGTATAGGATTTTCACCAGAACTTCCATACGATTTACGCATTACTATTCCAAATGTGGCGAACATCGTGGCATATTCCTATATGACTTGAACGAATGGAAAATTTAATTCATTGTATAAATTGTATTGATACCTGTTCCAAGAAAGAACATTTTATATGGAAGTGCAATTTAACAAAGGAATTACATTTAGATATAAAATACGTATTTGGCACGCAAAATGTGATTTTAAAGCAATATCAGGGGAGGAGCAGGTATCCCTATCATTAATTGAAGAAGAATGGACAAATTTATCCAAACTTTATCCGGTTGTAAACGATATATTCTATCATAAATTGAAGGAATCTAAGGAAGTAAAATCTTATGCTGGCATACTGCAATTACATAAAACACACAGCAAAAGCGTCAGAAGATACGAGTAATATGTCTTACTGGCGCTTCACCGAGTACATGATATGCTTCACACCAAGAATCTACCACGAGATACGTTTCTTTCTTCACAAAAACTAGTCACGTGTAACGATAAACGTGATGAAACAACTAGTGACGTTTAATGCTACCATATAAAAGTGCCATGTAAGAACATAACAGTTCATCATTTTTCAGCAAGGAATCAAGTCATGGACGCCGCCGCCGCAGAAAACAAGATACTGGGAGAACTTAATGAAGTAGGTAAAGAATCAAAACCTCTAACCACAGGAGAGTTAACACAAAATAAAAACTATTTAATTGAAGAGGCTCGTTCTGTTCACACCAAATACGGAAAGAGAACAATAATAAAAATTATTGGAAGAGATTTTTTTCTGCCATCGAGATTCAACGAAATTTCAGAAGAAGGTTTGAGATTGTTAAATAAAAAAGAGTACTGCATGGTTTACAAAGGAGGAGATGCCTACGCATTCACCAAAATGGAATAAAAACGGTGAGTAAGCAATGAAAAAAATCATTACTATAGTCATGCAGCTCGATAGTACGAGGGCTGATCAACAAAGACTGAGACTGATTTTTTCCTGTAGCTTCCGTGATAGTTTCGTATCTGTAACATAAATATTTGAAAAGAGCGTTTTTATGTATAATGTTGGTAGGCGGCAGCACTCTCGTATTGGTAGGTTGGTAGTAATGCTCTATTTTGTAGACCCTACGTGCATTTCGCATACCAGACAATGGAGTTGACGCGAGAGGAGCAGTACAGCGCAATCAAATTCTGTTTTCGTTTAAACCATACAGCCACCGAAACGTATTAAAAGCTGAAGCTGCATCATTATGATCCTGAAGGAAAACAAGCCAGCACAGTGTGGAAATCGCCAGGTTCTCCAACACCAAAAAAGGCAAAAGTTGTTCCATCTGCAGGGAAAGTGATGGTGATCACATTTTTTGACTGTAATGGAATGATTTACCAGCATGCAGTTCCCCCTCACCTACTGTTACAGCAGCATACTACACGTCAGTATTGGCTACACTGAGGAAGCACATTGCAAAGAAATGACCAGAGCTTTCTCGGACTGACTTCATCATGACAATGCACGGCCTCACGTCGCAAATCAAGTCATGCAGTTTCAGGCTCGATTCAAGATTACCTTTGTACCACATCCACATTATAGCCCCGATCTTGCACCCTGTGACTTTTTTATTCCCATCACTAAAGGCAAAGCTTAGGGGTATTCGATTTGAGAACTCTGAAGCAGTGCTCAAGAAAAGTGAGGCGATTCTCAAGGACCTGACAAAGAATGGTCTGCAGCACGTGTTCAAGGACTGGCAGAGACGCTATAAAAAGTGCATTGAAGTAGGAGGGGACTACTTTGAAAAAGATCATGTAAACATTGAATTGGAGTAATAAACATCTGTGAAAAAATCAGTCTCAGTCTTTATTGATCAGCCTTCGTATATTGTTAAGTTATATGTCATTAATGTTGTTAATATTTACCTGTATCACTTTTTGTATTTTAAAATTACACAAACTTAAATGCAGGTGTGCTTCTTGCAGTACATGCGCAGAGAAAAAATCAAGAAACCGTATAAATAACAAGGTACCGTTTTAATATTGTTCACTTATCATTATGTCTGTCACGTCGGAGCCTATCTATCTGGGGAACAATGTTTTGGCAAGAATAACAATTAATCACGAATTTCCTGTTAACATTGTGGTTCATATAAAAATCTAGAAACATTAAACATTTTATCTGCTTCCATCACACAATGTGAAAAACTAAAAGTGTTGAAATAAAAAAGAACAGATGTATTCAATGTATGTTTTAAACTTTCTAGATTGGATTCGATGGCAGAAGAAGCTAGGGTGAAAGCAAAAACCAACGGGCGCTGTGTAGATCAACTTGCAACACGGCAAGGAAACCTCAACGTGATAAAAGAAGACAGTGATCAACATGTGCTGGTGGGTGCCCTGTTTTTTCCGAAAATGGATCAAAAAACACATAACAACTTTCATCATCTGCGATATCTTATAGAAAGTAGAGAACTAAAAGGAGAAAAAGAAGAGACAGATACGTTCGAAAACTTTTGCGCGGTAGTGATTCGGTGTATACATCGAAAGAAGAAGAAGGAAGGGACGTGTGCGGAATTTATAATTCGTTGTGTTCAACAGTAATTAAACTAATATTTATTGACACTGATAAACAACAAGTTCAATAACATTTTTTATGTCTGTAAACATCTTTTTATTGTCATATATTGCATTAAGAAAATATTAATCCTGTTTTAATTAATTATTGTTATATATCAATTATGTATTATTTCTGTATTCAATTATTTAATTAAAATTATTTTTATTGTTATTAAATTTTATATCAAATTGTAAAAACAAACTATTTTGGTATTCACATACATGTAACTAAAAGAGTTAAAATAAAAAAATGCCCCTCGGCGAGGTAGATCTCCGCAACAGGTTTCTGACTTAGTTCAAGGTAAAGGGAATTCCGTTTTCTTGGAAACAAATCAGTCATAAGTTTAAAGGACGGGGGAATACCGCTACCTTGGCGCCAGTAACCGGTTTTGAAGTGTCTGCCTCCCGAGGGGTATATACTACTTGCAGATTCAGGTATTGTTCTCTGTAATCATAAGGACTGCCTCTCTCAAATAATTTGTAACACCAATCACCAGATTGCTATTTAAGTTTTAACTGACCAGGAGCTGGAAACTTGGTCAATAATATTTAGGACATTTTCGAAGAAAAAAGGCATAGAGGAGGTGACTTATAAACAGTGGGCAACCGTAGTTCGCACACATTTAGAAATAATACAATCACCTGTTGAAGACTTTCCTAAAAAATTGTCAGCAGAATTGTCAGGTCCTTTAACTAATACCGTTATAGCTCAACAACAGTTTGTGTTTTTGTCTGAACTGAAAGAAAATGTGAAACCTCAAGAATGTATTGTAATTTGTGATTTTTCGGAAAACTATGCCTTTATCATACATGATTCCATTTAGGGGTACATTGGAACAATAACCAGGCAACATCCGTCCACTTGTAATTCACTTAAAGGAAACATTGGCTTAAGGCATAAAAGGGATATCGCTATGGAAACATTAAAACATGATACAAGTGCTGTTCATCTGTTCCAACAAAGGTTAAAACATCTAAAGAACGAAATAAGAGATCTGGAAAAAGTAATTTGCTTTTCTTATGGGGTTAGCGTTCAGTTCAAGAATAGAAAAAAGTTTATAACACGTGTTTTCATTAAGATGTTGGAGTTAGGGCTGAATGATATTTCTTGGCTACTTTACACAGCAATAGGCCCTATGATATAATTGGGGTAACTGCATACTAACGTCTAACAGCTTAAAGCCAGTCTCCAGCCGGAGCAAAATCCCACCAAACATCTCATGCATTATTTACTTGAATACAGAATCATACTACCAAAATTACATTTCATTCTTTTACTCTTAATCAGCACAAACAAGAGAGTGATATTTCGGAGGCAAGATATTAAAACCGAAAACCAATAACATGCACGTTAAAGCTACATTATTTCTTACCATTATCCATGTATGAAACTGTAGTGAAACTGCATTCATTTCAAAGTGAAGGGAAAAAGTTTTCCGTTTAAACGAACCATGCTAGGTGTGCTTTAGGCCTATAGATTGATGCCTGAGAGCACTGTACCTTGAAACGAACTTGAACGCTTTGTGCATCGTTCCTCCCATTCATTCATTGTAAGCTACAGTGGATCCCAGCTCGACTTGACAGCGCGGCGCATCGGATGTCTACCAGCCCCGTGTCGAGCTCGCTGTGCCACACGACTAGGTAAATAATTTAATTACTAACAAACTAGAAATAACGCTCTCGCAATATATGGCATGCTGTTAAAGCAGCATGGAGCAAGAAGGGTGTTTTTTCAGTTTTTAAATGGTGATATACTTAAATTTAAATACTAAAATAAAAAGCCTTTATAAACCTAGATGTGTTTAAAATGATTTATATAATATACGAAGAAAGCGCATTATCTGAGCTTTCAAATGAGACATTTACAAAATGTCTAACATAGAAAGGACCGGAACTAGTCGTATTTAAACATGTCGAGGAGGGTGCTATTTTTGAAACTTTGTTACTTAGTAACAGGTATAATACTACTGTCAAGTAGCATTTTAAAACACATACATATTTTTGTCATAAAACACCGTGTAGAGAAGTTACAACGAATTAAACGCATGAGGGTAAATTTTCGTTAAAAATCGTTCGATTTGACGTCGAACGACTCACTAGTACTCCTAGGGGTTTGGAATTGTGGAAGCCGCGCCAGTGTGAAACTAGCATAGCGCTAAGTATGTGTTGCAACGTTCTTCTATAATTTTTTTCACAATTAGCGTTTTCACGCTTAAAATACTATACACAGCAACATTTTGGTTTCATATTTCTTTGAATTTATGTATGAAACAAAGAGGCAACGTTAAGGATATTCCCATTTAAGCGTATCCCAAAATGGTTTATGAACGCCACACGGTCTTGCTCTTCTAGCTAGCGTATCAAAAAGTCATTAACTCGTCACTAACACGGCATACGAATAGTGTGTATTTGTCGTAATCCTTAGGTAAAAATTTGAAACCCAGGGTTAACTGCTTGAATAGTTCCTTTGCAGTTTTGCTAATCTTTTGACAAACATTTCTCCTTTTGGAGGGCTCATCTGAGTATCATGTCTTCGTAGATTCAAGTTGCTACAGGGTGAGTTAGTTTCCATGCTCATCTAAAACGGCTGTCAAAATAAAATTTTAAATCTACTAAAATCTGCTTAGTTTCTTTCTTGCAATAATGCTCACTGAAAAAGTATTTCAAACAATTTTCGATTCAATTTTATTGCATGAGATTCATTTCATGCAAAAGCCAGATATAGTGTACTAACTGTAGCAAAAGTTTAGTTCAAACTTTCTAGGCTGGAAAGGGAAAATAAAAGTTCACGATTGACCAATAGGAATTCAGCATGAACGCGACAAAGCCCTTGCGACGAAAGTGGAATTGGAATTAGCTTTTACCGTGCAGCATGACGGCATCCGCAGAATTGATGTGCGTGTGTTCTTGATAAGACGGCATCAATCTCCATGAAAATGAATTCTTTTACGGAATAAATATTAAACTATTCCGAGATGTATGAATTGAGTTCAGATGTATACCAAAATAGAGCGAACAGATGCGAACTTTCGCTCTAACATCGTGCGGCAACATACATTGTGTCGCCTAATTGCGAACACTGGATTTTGATTAGGAATGTAGTGTAGCATGTTGCTCATATCGCGTCACCAGTGTCGCTGGCTCGTTCCATAGTCATGTATGTGGCAAACTCGTGCTTAAAACACATAAATACTATGATAAATTGGTTTATGATTACTGAAACTAAATCACAATGAATCTTTATTACACAAATAAAGATACTAAAAGTAAAACTAACACAGAATATACGTTTATGTATAGTCTGTAATGAAATTAAATGACTTTCTATCAGTGAACATGTTTATGACAAAAAATAGAAGTAACAAATGACATATGCATCCTCTTTTTAAAAATCCTGTGATTCATTAATGATAATCATTTTGTTAATTTTTTTCACACTTCAACACAGTTTAACAAACAAACATTGCCATATAACATTAACTATAAATTATTTATAATGGCGTAATGTAATATAATTGTACTGATCATGTTTGTGACATATGATCATGTATGTGACATTAGAAAACTTAGTGTGAAAATACTACAGTCCCAGGATTTGCAATTGTGGGGGAAGGTAATATTTCATTTATGTCTTTCAATTGTATAGCAGCAACATCATCTTCATTATATATGAAGTTGAGTTCAGATTGCTTCTTAAGGAAAGCTACATTGATGTCACAGTTGTCAAGGGAATATACGTGTGCTACATATGGCTTCCATACCCTCTTATCGAATACTTTCACAAGTAAAAATGTCCCAGGTGAAGTGTTACAACTTTGTTCTTTAGTTTTATTATTTCTTTAGTTGTTTCTTTATTATTATTATTTCTTAGTTTATTATTTCTTTAGTTTTATGTACTATTTGCATCACGTGCATCACTTTGGCAGTCATAACATAATTCATAGTAACACACATGTTGTATTGGTTTATCCAATGACCGCTGACTGCTATACAGATACATATGATTTTTCGAACATCTGATGACATGTGCCTTCTTAATGCCTGGAACTTCCTTTCTAGATTCCACTGAATCTGAATTTGATTTATATCTTCCTGCGTCACCGGAATTACAGTTACATTATGAGCGACTTATGCAGCTACTGTGGCAAAATCAGCTGCATTTTGCACATTGCTCTTCTCATAACTTTCGCACGAACTTGAGACCTTACACCACCATTCAAACCATCCACAACTCCCTTCCCATGGGATGTGGTTGAATATTTCCATTCAACACTTAAAATCGTTTTAATCTAGATAATGTGTTGAGTAGGTAACAGGTGAACTTGTTTTTAAATTCGTTCGATGGGCCATCACTCCAGATTATTAGTTTTGGTTTATTGGTCTGAAGCTTGATATAGCCAGTGAGTTTGAGAATGAAGGCAGATACTGAATGCTTTGACTTATCCTTTATATCACTCACAATAAAGTAACATTTTGCGTTTTGTTTGGCCTCAAAAACAGCAGCTGTGAATAAACTTACACTTTGTCTACTGTAAAGTGAGATCGAATTTCAGGTTGCCATTCACATGACTAATCCATGACAAAATCAACTTGTAATACAACAGTGTCACATTTTTGTATATCAGGTTTGGATTCGTTTGACCAGTAAATGTTCCTGGAAACTTTTGAAGTTGGGTAGAATATTGTCACTCAACTCCCCCACACACTCTTCATGACACTCTTTACACAATCTTTTGTTTTCCATCAACACCCATTCATACCACTGTACATTTGCTGCGTTACTTAACGTATTTCATGAAATTAATTCATCAAGAAATTGTCCACCATTGCATCTCATACATGTCATTTTCTAACAGTCTGATTCCAAGTTTGAATTACACAACACTTTACACCAGAAATCATTGTTGTATGTAATCCCCAAACCCTTCAACAACAGCATATAGTTTTCATTTGCGTTTGCATTGCTCACAAGGTGTATCTTTAATCAGAAGAATATTCTGTGGTCTAATACTACAAAACTTTGAATATCCAATGTTCAAGCTAGGATTCTCTGCTTGGAACAACGCATGTGCTTATTCCATGTGCATTGTAAGATAATACTTACGAGCAAGCTTTCTTACACC
This sequence comes from Deroplatys truncata, assembly GCA_030765065.1. Lineage (NCBI taxonomy): Eukaryota > Metazoa > Arthropoda > Insecta > Mantodea > Mantidae > Deroplatys > Deroplatys truncata. The sequence goes on along the minus strand of CM060990.1, from coordinate 399,956,506 downwards.
GTTTTCCCATATGGTCATCTCATCATGCATACCAGGAGCGGTATATGCAGTATCTGATCGACACAAGAATGCTTGTCTTAATTCTATATGTTGATAAGAAACTATCTTCTCCTCGCGAAGTTTCAGGCCGACCTTCGTTGCCACAGTACTCACAACTGCTAATTGTTTTCTTGGAGATGCTGGCAAAGCTTTCAGTTTTCCTCACTGCCTTACCAAGGGTCTGTGGAATACTGTAAGGTGAATGCTGAGTCCCAGAAGCAGTAGAAGGGCTTGCTAATGTAACTGCACTGAGATTTTTCTTTCTAGAAGCTCTACATTTTCTCTGTCGTTCTCTTGCTGCTTCTCTTTCTTAGTCACAGTAGCTGCTTTTATCTGACGTATGACTTTCTACCGTTGGTTCTCCTTTTCCTTGAAATTTAAATCACCTGTCTGTTTAGGTAATACCTTCTGTGATTGAAAACTTTCCTTGCTCTCTGATCCTTATCCATATTTGAAGATTGAAACTATCAGGTTAGAAACTGATGGTTGTAGATAACTTTCAACTTCTGCACGTGCTCAGCTCCGCTAAACACCATCTGCTATGAATAGGAAGTTGAAATAATTTATAGCAGGAAGTTACTACTGTTGCCACCTAATGAGAATAGCGGGACTAATAAAACAATGCCATCTAGTATCCACATCTGTAATTAATTAAATTGACACAAACCTGATTTCTTGGTCACAAAAATGACCTGTCACATACCTGACCACCTCAAACAGTAGCATTAAATTACACTCTTACTTGAGTTTTTCTATATTTTGATAAGGTAGCATGATTTACTTTTACATACAATATCTGAAAATGTTCTCTTAAACTCAAGGTGTAAGGAGAAACAAAATCGATATATGGTCATGTTTGTGACTTCTAAACACATACAAAGCATTCTCTCATTTAAACAATCTTAAAAAGGAACTATTATTATAATATACTGCAGTATAATAGAGAATAGATAAAAACTAAACAATAAGCACACAAATAACAGATTAAATTAAGATTAAATGGTAAGAACAAGCATCAACTGACTGCCTATTTACGATTCAGATTTGTTAAGATACGTATAACATTTGAAATGTAAAATTTATGCAGTTCTGAACTTAAGAGGGAAAAATAAATCTAATGACAAGAAAGTTAATATGTTTTTCAGTGAAATTTGAGAGCTTTAAACACAGGCAAGAAAAAAATTCAGCCTTGGTTTCAAATTTTGTGGAATGAGCCCACTTGATTTTGAATTGGATGTAACAAGAACCTTAATTTATCGATCTAGGTGGCTCAGTTGGTTAGGCGCTGTGCTTCTGATCGCAAGGTCACGAGTTCAAACCCGGCCATGGCCGATGGTGTTTAGTGTGCTTAAAAGCGACAGCCTCATGTCAGGAGATTTACTAGCATGTAAAGAACTCTGCGGGACGAAATTCTGGCACACCGGCGGCGCTGATATGATCCTGGCAATTGATAGAGTTGTTAACAAACAAAATATTTTTACTAAATATTTTTTTACACACCAATTCTGTGAATGGCGCGGATTTTGCCGCGTTCATACTGAATTCCTGCGACGCATATTAATGTATATTTTATCTTTAGTTGAGAAAACTATGCATAATAAACTGCGAAATAAGATGTTTTGTACATTTTATAAAATTATAGTACTTTCGGGAACACAAGATTTAAATGCAGGATTCCCAACCAATTCTATGAACTGCTAGCTTTGTCATAGATATACCCGTTTGCCGAACTCTTTGCATTTTCAGACTACTAGTTTTGATATCGATCATTATTTTGATCGTTTTGGTTTTATCAAACCATCGTTATTGGTAATTATTTTGATAGTGGTTTTGAGAGTTAGGAAGAGTTTAGGGAAAATAAAAACGTGTTATAAAGTATTTATTTTTCATCTCACGGAACTGAGGCTGTTCAGTTCCTTAGCCCTTAAATTTTTTTTCTCTTTGCGTTGTCGATTCTTTCATACAGAAACATTTGACGAGGATCTATCCATGAAGTGTTCAGAGTACAGTAATATGCCTTGTACTTGTATATATGAGGTCCTCTCTCCTTAGAAGTTACACCCAGTTCAGTTCTCCTGCAGAAATGGACTAATTTATTACAAATATAAAATATTTACCAGTAAATATCATAGTAACAACGACAAAAAACGTAAAATCAGCAAATAAAATTGTAAAGATTACTTATAAAGATACCTGATCTTCTCTTTCGAAAATCCGAAGAAATACTTTGAGCTAGATCCATAATCGTAATGTTTGCAATGATATGAGTCACAAACTTTGCCCAAAGATGCTTTTTTGTGTTGTTGTTGCACATTTCATTCAACATAATGTCGCGTGCCTCACATTTTGTAATTAATTATTTAACTTCAGTGGTGGGCAACTCGCTTGCGAGAGGGATCGTTATTCAAACAAAGGAAACTTTAATTTAAGAGGCACCGACAAAGGGACGCAGCTAAAGTTAAATTCACAACATAATTTACACTAATATAATTCCTGGCTGAAGGGAGAGGCAAGGATTCTATTCTACCATAATAAAAGCTGGAAGGAAGAGTGACAAATAGATTTATTTAACAAAGACTTACCCCATGTGTCTGCCGGGGCGAGGACGCCATATCGTCGGGCAGCTATCCGTTCACCTGACTCAAAGACTAGTCCCAGACTGACTGAGAGAACCCGTTAAGCTTGGCGTCACTAACGCCATCCCCACCAATGAGACTGTTTCCCCTTAAACACCCCTCCTCAGACAAACTGCCAACCTTCAACTTGGGTAACCAGAGGGCGCATTACCAATATATAATCTGTGCACATGCCACATCTCCCCCTGGCCACCGAAGTCGACGTCCTCGTCGACAGAAAGTACATAAATAAAATATACAGGAAAAAAAAAACAAAACAAAGACATACCAAAAAAAATGACATACAAATGTGTGATGTAAAATAAAACAGTAATAAATATGTGTGGTTAGCACCCAGCCGACGACAGAATATTGCTGGGCGATGACGAGAAGCGAGGAACATAAGTGCTGTCGACGTAGTATTGTTAATGCACTTAGCTGTAGCATCCCGCACATGCACACCACGCTGCCTTAGTTCACAGGCACACTACACTGCGCAAAAGGGTGATGAACTGCCGTAACTGTTTGTGGGTGATTTAGACAGTGCCCACAACGACGATTTGTCCTGGTGTAGAATTAGCACCGCAGGTCTCTGGTGATGACAACAGGGTGGGCAGTCGCTGGCTTGGACTGCCCCCCGACATGGTGGCGGGACATGGGCCACGACAGGCGGATTAGCCATCACTGACAACTGCGTAACAACAGGCGTACCAACACTAGACATAGAATCTACCTCGCTATGCTCGCTAACTGGAACAATCGCTATATCAGATTTCTGTGCAGTACGTCGCTTAGGCATGATTGCAACACAAAAGATAACGCAACCAATAAACAAACCGTAGGACCAAGCAAACAGATTACACCAAACTAAACACTTATAGCATCACATGAATGTAAGTAGCAAGATCAGAACATAGCCAAAAAAAACAGTTGCAGAAAGAACACAATTAAGCGCCCGCGGCGAAATATCAGAAAAATTATACTAACACACGGCTACACAAGCCACTTGGACACAATACCAAGATTTTTAAGCAGAATGAACACATGGAAGAAAACAAAATGATAGCTTCAGTGAGAAACCTCGAACTGGAAGTTAAAAAAAACACCTCACACCTACTGTGACCACCGCGAAGATTCTCAAAAGGAGCAGAATACAAACTTGTAATTTAAACTAGCACACAAAACTTCTCTTTTTTTTTTCTTAAATCAAATGTATATAATCTGATATGCACACGCAAATAAACGCGCCAAAACACGTGCTGAGGAAGACTGGTTTCACAAGGTAAAAATTATTGCTGAAATGCATGACCACGCGGGAATTACACAACACACGTGCGTACATAAAAGTTACACGAAGAATGACCCAGAAAAGTGCAGTAAATAGCTAGAAATCACAATCACTGGAATATAAAGTTACACATTTCCAAACCACTGCTAATAAGCACAGAAAACAAGATTTGCAAACGGATAGCTAACACGTGACGAGCACATTTTGAAACTACAACTATCTCGCTCGTTTCAGAACTCAACTTTCACAGAAACATTTTTTTGAAATTAACCAGCACGAAGAACGGAACACAGTGATATAATTTAAAGGAAATGAAACCAAAACAAGGGGAAAATGGAGTCAGAAGTTTTAGCGTCACCCGGCAGACAATGGGAAAATATGCAAAAATGAACTCAAAATTGAAATTTCGACACCAGACTTTCAGAAATGATGGAAACAAAATTTAGAAGAAGAGAATCACAAATTAAAGTATAAAAATCCTTACCCTTTAGCCAGAAAGAACTTAACATTTTTCAGGACCACGTGTAGCAGAAACCGTTAAATTTGGAGGGAAAAAAAATTTTGCACTTAAAATCTCAAAACAAATCAAACTAATTTCTCGGCGCCTCCGCCAATTTGTCGCGTGCCTCACATTTTGTAATTAATTATTTAACTTCAGTGGTGGGCAACTCGCTTGCGAGAGGGATCGTTATTCAAACAAAGGAAACTTTAATTTAAGAGGCACCGACAAAGGGACGCAGCTAAAGTTAAATTCACAACATAATTTACACTAATATAATTCCTGGCTGAAGGGAGAGGCAAGGATTCTATTCTACCATAATAAAAGCTGGAAGGAAGAGTGACAAATAGATTTATTTAACAAAGACTTACCCCATGTGTCTGCCGGGGCGAGGACGCCATATCGTCGGGCAGCTATCCGTTCACCTGACTCAAAGACTAGTCCCAGACTGACTGAGAGAACCCGTTAAGCTTGGCGTCACTAACGCCATCCCCACCAATGAGACTGTTTCCCCTTAAACACCCCTCCTCAGACAAACTGCCAACCTTCAACTTGGGTAACCAGAGGGCGCATTACCAATATATAATCTGTGCACATGCCACAATAATATATAAATTAAACGTACAACACCTGTTAGGCTTTATTGCTTCGAGCCAAACCGATAGGGGTGTTAGTGTAGCCATTCCTCAGCTCAAATTACGAGTGTCCTGTATTGTAGTTAGAGTGTATTTGCCTTAATTTGCACTCGAAATGACGAACGCTTTTATAGCCTGATTGAAATGACCGTAAGGGGCTGTAAGGGGAACACTCACAAAACCTAAACAACACTTATTTTAAAATAGTTTGCATAGTAGAATTGCAACTCTTTGTCATGTATTGCTACTTAAAGCTTTCGGTCGGATAATGTTTTGGGAAGTAACATGAAGTTTTCTTTACTACCATATATTTTATACGTCAACCGATTTCATTATCTTTTTTGGTTGTCAAAGGAAACCCTTTAACAATTCCAATTGCAAAGTAAGCACAAGAACAGGCGCGTTTTATACAGTAAGCCGTTTACACGTGTTTTGACGCCCCAGAAACGGACATTACTGTTTAATAACACCACATGCGTTGCACTGCGAATTATAATATAGTCAAAATTAAATGACACGGCAATTTCTCTTTTTGTTTGATCTTGAGCTTCCTCCGCCCCTAAAATTAACAAATTTGAGCCCCGAGGAATGCAAAAAAGGATTGGGATTAATGTACCTGAGCTGAGATATGTGATGGCCTCCTACCGTGACGTCATATGCGCAGTGTTGCGGCGTTATTCCCAGGAGGCGCTGCTTTGATGCCATTTTAACAAATCTTGAGGTTTGGCACGAAAGCTTGTTGTAACTACTCAAACATGGGTCAAAGCTACAATCATGTCTTCTTTTGCCATGTTTTAACAATCGGCTCTGAGTGACATATGAGTAAGCAGTTATGGAAATACTGTACACCATGTAGGCGAATATATGGCAACCTTGGAGAGGTCTTCCAATGACTGTGTCGAAAACTAAGGTATAATTCACAATGAAAAGTAAGTGCAGATATAGCATAAGTGCAAGGCTTTGCACCACCCCATGTTATTAAAATGAAAGCATTTACACAGTGACTCAACGTGCTACATAATGCAGGAGTTTGCAAATTACAAATTTTATGGTTGCGTACAAAGAAGAAGAATTCTGCATTAATATTTTCTGCTTTTATTTCCAGCTTCGGAACAACGAGACGATGCGAGATTTTACGCCATCTGCTGTACAATCATGGTGCTGTTCCATTTGGCAGTGGCACGCTATTTTAAATGGTGACGCTAGACGCTGATCTGTTGTTTGCTTGGTACATCACTTTTTGTCTTATTTATTTTGAAGACTGAATAAATTTTCACAACGGACATTATTGATTACGTAATACGTTATTCAATTTGAAACTTGTGGTACTCTCGGAAGATTTTCGCATGCAATTTACGAATCTGGAAACCCGTGCAAACTTATTGCGTTACGCCCACGGCAGCAATGTCAATGGTTTTACCTCACGCCTTCCTTTATGCGACATTATGCCAGCATTACTGCACTCTAAATTCCATATAACAGGGTAGCTGAAAAACCACTACATTATAGGACAGCAGTATGGGTTAATAAAAGGGGCGTTTGGTTAATAGCGTAATCACTATCAATGTGAATAAAAGCTATGACACATGCTTTTAATGCTGAAATATAACGTACTTGTCAAATTATTTTGTGTTCTTGGACATAAGAGCATTAGATGCAATGAAATGATAGATAGATTAACAAAATTAGGCAGGGAAAATGGAGAATTCCTTGACTACATTTATCCGTATACTTATATTTTAAGATATTAAAAGAAATTAATAGTTGATAAACGGCAAGAAAAATGGAACCAATTAAATACTGCAAAATCTCTTAAGAACTACAGTATTCAGAAAATTATAGCAAATATTCCCTGGTTCCGTCGTGTTAATCTTCCAAGAAAGGTAACAGTTACTATTCTTAGAATCACATCAGGGCACATATCCACACCGGAACAAGTACACAGAATTAAAATTAAAAACGCTTCCTACTGTGATTGTTGCGAGCAGGCTAGAGTAAACAATTTATTTTTGACTGTCCTAACGCGTAAAGTGAGCTCTAATCCGAGTTAATTACAAGCAATTTTGAAACCCCCATAAGTATGCAATCTTTGTTAAGAAAACCATCTCAAACGGTTTGTGATATATTTAAATTTCTTTCTAAATGTAAAATAAAATTTAATGTAATATATAGATATATGTGGATGGATGGATGGATGGGTGGGTGGGTGGATGGGTGGATATACGTATGTATATTTAAAATCTCATGTTTGATAATGGACTAACTCTTTCATTGCATAACTGAATATTACTGTGCCAATGTAACTTATATTTTTAAATGCATATGCAAATTTATCCAAACAGTTGTATTTGTGTAATATTTTTGTTATATGTATTGTAAATGACGAAATATTCCAGATAATACGATGCAGTCCAACTAAAAAGAAATATAAAAAGAATAATTTTAGTTAATTATATGATGAAACATTTTTACATCAGTTTAAAGTACTCAATGCTACTGGAAGCTTCATGTTTCCCATCCGGTACAATCAAACTTCATTTATAAAAGCTGATGGAACCAAGTACTTGTCAAATATAGCGTAACATCCAACTTTTGACACTGCACTATCACTAAAACAAAATATATGCCACTGTCTTTTTTTCTAATAACCCAAGCATAATTCAGTTCTCAGTAAGCAATCTTCTCAAATAGTTCCTCTACAGTGTGAAATGTGGTTTTATTGATATGCTCTTCTTCAGCACTCAAGCGCTGTGCAATTGCAGCATTTATGGAGTCATTTTCCAAATGCTTCAGGATTCCCTCTTGAAGTAGGGGGTTTTGTCATTCTCCGTGGTGTAGTGGTTACCATGCTAGCCTCTAGTTCCCGAGGTCGCGGGTTCAAACCCTGCGGAGGGCGATGGAGGGCGTAAAAATCTTTAGCATGGCTTCCTTCGGAAGGGAAGTAAAGCCGTTGGTCCGTGTCGTCGATTTACAGCACGTAAAAGAACCTCAAGCCTGATAGAGAAGCCTCTGAGCAAAATTTTCGGTCTTTCATGCCCAATATAAAATGGGACGCTAAAGAACACAGCAGTTAAAGAGCGTCCATAAAAAACAGAGCGGGATGGCTCAGGCGGTTTGGTCTGTGGCCGGCGTTAAGGAGATCGTGAGTTCGATTCCCATAGCCGACCTTCCTGACACATGGGTCTTTCGGGGGTTTTCCCGGATCGCCAGGCGAATGCTGGGAAGGATTCTCACATCCTCCGAATTTCCTGTCCCCCCGTTTCATCTCCATTCTCATTTCACTTCATCTTTCATCCGTGGGTCTCTTTCAGGGTTGGAAGTGTCGGCGATGATGTTTCGGTGCAGTGTGGCAGGTAACTCTCTCCGACTCTCGGCTTTCGGCTGGCTGCCGGGGGTATCCGAACCCCCTTGAGGGGCGTAAGACCCCTTCTGTGTGGGGTGAGGTCCCCGGTCTGCCTGTCCGTCTGCCGGGAGGCTATATTTGGAACTTTAGGGACCCTGCCATTTCTGTGCCGTCACTCTTGGTTCCGGTCTCCCGGTGACTCCTCTCGCCTCACCCTTCCTCCCGGGGACGCCCCCTTGTGGAACGTAGGTACAATATCTCCTATGTGGATCAGTACCGAATACCCTTCATAGCTAACCTAATACAGAGGGTTTTGACAAATAGGAAGGGCACCCAGGCAAAAGAGAGGGAGTTGCACATGTAACAAGTTAAAGAATATAGTTTATTAATGAAAATATTTAATGGCATATAAGTAATAAGCAAATGCATTAAACTTAAATATCCACAGCACACCAAAGCAAAATACTGCATATCAACATCTTACTCTACATGAATAATAATAATAATAATAATAATAATAATCTATAAATCATTTTAACTATAGGAATCAGGTTTGCAGCTCATAGCAGTGACATGAGTGTAAATAATTAAGGAAGTTTAAGAAAGTTTAGCAATGCACTGATAAAATCTTTAAATGATTTGATTGCTTGTGAAATTTAATGACATTCTTTCACATCTCTTGGTTATTAGCATCCCGCTCTACTCATTACGTGAAATGTCAGTAAACTTTTACTCAGAGGCTTTTTTTAAGGTTGGGGGTTTATTAGTGCCTTAAACGTATATGTGACCCACAGTTTTACTTCCCTTCCAGAAGCAAACCAACTTGCTCAGGGCAACAGAATTGTTTTGGTGATAAGCAAGCACATATTTTAAACATTTATATCCATATAACATTTATCTTATTAACAACATAATGCTCAAATATGGACGCTGCTTGCTACTTGTGTATAATTTTTATGCCATTGACACTATTACAAAATGAATTACTGTGCTTAATATGAACCCATTCATTTATCGTATAATGTTTTAAACACAGAGATAATTCATTAATGTAAACTTTCGTCTCAAAATATTATATATGTTAATTACAAATTATTATGTAACTTTACAATGTGTGGGTGGCAAGCATAGGCTAACACGCTATAGGCTATAGCAAGCAAAGTGAAACTAGTACTGTAGGTTAGGTAAGGGTGTGTGACTAGTGTTAATGTAATTACAACAGTACTATAATTATAATGCTCGGTTATGCATATACAACGTTTACCTTTTCAATTCTCTTTAATCTAAGACACCTGTTTTAATTTATTATACTGCACTTTCTTTTGAAAATAGTCTATATTTTAACCACAAATTATTATTTAACTTTACAGAGTGTGGGTGGCAAGAATAGGCCAACACACTATAGGCCATACAGGCATAGTGAGGCTAATACTGTAGGATAAGTTAGGATGAGTGATCAGTACTGCTAGAATTACAATAAACGTAACTAACTGTAGTATGTACAGTATGTACTGTATTTATAATGCTATAGTTATGCATAAAACGTTACCATTTCAATTTTCTTCAGTTTAACACACCTACTTTTATTTATCATAGTGCACTTAGATTTGAAAACGTTCCATATGCTTAACCACAAGCTAATACTTAACTGTATTAAGCAGGCCAACACACTATAGCAAGCACATTGAAACAGTAGTGGACCTTGCAGTTTCTAGGTTAGGTTTGCGTTATGTGTATATGAATCAATATTAATCTAATTTGTTGTTTTATTTACTGCACTGATGTTCCAATATACTGTATGCTATGGTTGTGCATATCGACCTTTTACCTTTTCCGTCTTCTTCCAATGACAACAGCTAAACCAAATTGTGTGGTGTACTTTAACCTAGGGTGGTAGGTGTAAAGCCCAATAATCCATTGCAGATTATGCTGACAAATTATATGTTTGTATTATTACAGCAGTCCATGTTTCAGCATGCCCCTTAATGGGAAAGGTTAACTTACTTCTTAGCACAATTTCAATTTCTGCTTAGTGGGGGGCAAAATTGGCTGAAGCGGTTGTCCAAATTTTCATGTGAATTTTAACGACATATTCAGCCTAAGGGGAAATAATCGTTTATCTTTTAAATATGAAATATTGGTATTAAAAGTACAGTTCTAGTAATATTTCTTTTGGTAGAGCAATAACAGCCAGTAGCCTAATTATTTCTCATAACTTGGGGGAAACTGACCCCCTGTAGCCTCAAATGACGCCCCTACCAGCTACTTAAATATGCTCTGGTTAATTGCATTACTTATAAACTTACCTATGTATATGTAGGCTCCTTTATGTATGGTGTGACTGTATGATAGAGATGATATGAGAGATAGGTATGCATAGTTACTTCATTCAGATTCGTAATGTATTACTTACTACCAGTGTTTTGTACTGAGTAATTGCTTATTAAGGTACCATATCGAGCCTGCTCTAGAAGAACAAAAGCAATAAACGATTGTTATGCGAGAATCAAAGAAAGAAATCAAAATATATCAGCATTTGTGCACTTTTCAGTCTTCCATAAAAGGAATGGGTTGACTAGGCATGAACCGAATGTTTTGAACATAAAACTTACGTAATTTACAAATCAGGATAGGTTTTTAGTTTACAGAATTTCAATTAACAATTGGAATCATAGTACATGTTACGCCTCTAATACTGGACAATGCGGCGCCGTGACCGAGTGGTTAGACAGTTCGCCTCTCACCAAGGCGACCGAGTTCAATTCCAGGGACCCGCATGTGGGATTTGTGGTGGACAAAGTGGCGTCTGGGCAGGTATTCTCCGGGTTCTCCAGTTTCCTCTGGCATGTTTTCATTCCACTGGTGCTCCATCATCACCTTTCCTATTATTCATCTCACCTGCATCTATCATCCACTTCCCCGCTCTCATCCCGGGCATGTGGCTGATCACCCACCCTGGTCTCTCACTCTCTGATCCGCAGGATCTCTGCCTCCCGTCAGGCGTCTGCCCCGGGCACTGTTGTACGTTCTGGGAGTGTGATTCCTCGCTTTGGGTGGGCGTTAAGGAGGAGAGGTCTCGCCCAGTTGGGCTGCTTCCGCCTTGTACTTGGTTTTAATAGTATATAATATGCCTGCAACTAGAGAAAATTTGTGATATCCTGTGGTCATTGGTGAAGGCTGAATTGTCCTGAATCTCCACACTTGATTAATACACAATTTTGATCTCCTTAAGAATGTATGCAGCAATCAGTTACAGTAAGAATAATTCTTGTTTCTAACTGTCTTTAGTGTTATTGCTTATAATGGCAAACCATATTGTCTACCTTCCAAAAGTTAAAAATACACTAGTGTACAAATCCTAAGGACGAGATGGGTAAAGTAACATAACAAATGAATTACTTTATGGAAGTAGATGAAGGTGCGGGAGCATGTTGCCAGAGGTTTCTCACACGTACACAGAAAGCTGGACATCACATGGCGTGAGTGTAGCGAGCCTATAGTGACAAATGGGTCTGGTCCCGCAACACGGGGCAGTTGACGAAACAGGACAAGGCGGTGTGTGGCAATTAGCGAGCTGTTACGGTGCACTGCAGTGGTGCTCTTCATTGCAACATGGCCCTTGGACACCATGGCCCTTCACACGGGGAAGAATCATCGGGAAACTGGAAGAAGGGCGAAGTGTGACGAGTGTTGCTCAGAAGTTTGGAATTGCTCACAGTATTGTTTCACGTGCATGGGGAATCTTCCAAACAACAGGCACTGCTGTCCCAAGGAGAGGTGGTGGTCGACCACGCTCAACTACAGCAGCAGATGACCGCTACATTGTGCAACAGGCAAGAAGGGATCCACGCCAAACAGCGGGTGCAATTGCAACCACATTTAACAGGACAGCTAGGCATGCAACCTCACGATACACAGTGGCACGGCGACTACACAGAGGAGGTCTCTTTGCTCGATGGCCAGTACGTTGTGTTCCATTGACATCCGCACATCGGCGGCACCGTTTGAGATTGTCCCAAGAGCATCAAAATTGGACCAACGAGGAATGGAGTGGCGTGCTCTTCTCGGATGAGAGCAGATTCAGTCTAAGTAGTGATTCTCGAAGTACTCTCATCTGGCGAGAGGTGGGAATACGTAATGAACCCAGGAACATCCTTGAACATGATCATTTTGTTGGTCCAGGTGTTATGGTTTGTGGAGGCACAACGTTGCATAGGCGCACCGACCTCCAAATCTTTGAACACGGTACGCTCACTGGTCAACGCTATGTGATACTGTACTCCTTCCCCATATGCGTCTTTTCAGGGGTGCAGTCGGCCCTGACTTCATTTTTATGGATGACAATGCGCGACCGCATCGAACAGCGCAGGTGGAGGATCTCTTGGAACGAGAGGATATTCGGCGAATGGACTGGCCTGCCCGTTCCCCCGATTTAAATCCCATCGAACACACGTAGGATGCTTTGGGGAGACGCATTGCAGCACATCCACATGCATCAACGACCATCCAACAGTTGTCAACAGCGCTGGTGGAGGAATGGAATGTCCTACCACAAGAACTGTTTACCAACCTTATGGCCAGCATGGGAGTACGATGCAGAGCATGCATTGCCTGCCAGTGGTGATCATACATCCTTTTAACCACCATGTATCTGTTTATGTCAATCTAGAGAGTCATCATACATATGTCGTATTGTATTTAGTGTAGCTTATGGTCTATGAATAAAAGTGGCATTTCTGTTCGTCTCATTGCGCATTTCGTTTAGTTGCCTACTATAGCATACCGTGGCAGTTCCCTCTATGTATGACTCGAGTTTAATCGAGCTATGTTATTTGGCAGTGTCACAGCATGCGAAGATTACTTTCGTCCTTAGGTTTTACCCACCAGTGTATAACACCCCACCTTCAGTATTCACGCATTACAATCTGGGGGGATATGACCAGCTTCAGCACACCCTACTCCTGGAATGTAAATAAGATTTAAAGTAAGGAAACTGAGCATCCCTCATGTTGTAGAAGTTTAAAATGAATTGCTGTTTTACAGTAGATCAGTAAATCTAATTAAAGTACTCTTCTTCAGAAATATTATCTTCGACAATTTTAATCTCTAATCATATTGCAATTTCAAGGATAATTAGGTATTTCAAAAGGGTCAGTACTGGCACAAGCAATGTAGTAATTAAATGACTATGGGTATAATACTTATGCAAAGTAAATGCATTAAGGTAACAGAAGAGCAGCAGAGGTTAATAAGTTAATGGAGTATACGGGTACCTTTGTGACTTGGCGTACCATTCACTCCAGCTTAATTGTTGCTTTGATTTGCACGGGCGGGTTTTTAAACTAAGTTCCGATAATGCTTTAAACAATAACAGAATATTATTTTCCAAATACTTTATTATCATTCATTACGTTACACCTTACACTACTTCTGCATATTGTTACCGCCGTTAACGGGAAACCCGTTTTTGTATGCTTTCGCCAAGGAATGATGCCGCCTGTGATGAAAGCCAAGTCTACACTTCCTGTTTCACATCATCATCGTTGAAATGTTTTCCACCAAGAAATTTCTTCAGATGAAGTAACAGATGAAAATCGCTTGGTGCCAAATCCGGACTGTAGGGAGGGTGGCAGAATTGTTCCCAACCAAATGATGCGATCAGATCTTGAGTTTGTTTGGCTGTGTGTGGTCGGGCATTGTCACTTATTATTGTTTCCCCATAAACCTCTCACAATTGGCGATGGATGCTTGCTGGCGTAACATTTCTCGCATTCAAAAAACCAATCATCGATGTTGGCGGGTTGTTCGATTACTTTGAACATTTCGAAACGCTGTAACAACAGGAAAACACAAAGTGATGATCGCACACAGCTGCGTCTGGCTTCCTAACGAATGAAGTGAGAGATCGCGTATACTTAAAATCTCGACTGCAATGATGCAGCGGCAAAATATCAAAACAGTGCTTACTATAAAAACACGGCTAGCATATAGGTGATAATATTATACTCTACTGAAGATTTAAGAAACAACGGAGAAATTCTGAGTCAAATGCCAGTACAAGGTGATTGGCAAATCAGAATGTACTGTAAAACTGTTCCATAAAGGAACAAAAATAAACATTTATAAAGATTTCCAAATTCACTGAAGCTGTTGAAGAACTCATATACGCATAAGCAACTCTTAAACACCCGCACTCCATAGAGTATGGAAGATAATTCACTGTTATGTTACATAAAATATAACTATTTCATTTAGTTTTTCCTGAAAATGCTGGTGGTTTACAGGCTACGCTTTGTGTATCACGCATTATATAGTGACATTATTTGTAACCTCCTAACATAATATAAGGTAATGTGGTCTTTAGTTATATGTTAAGAATCTTGCAATGACTGTATGCTGCAGAACCGGCTCAAGAGCCGTACCACCGCTCAAGGTGGCAGGTTTTAGGGGCCGACAAAATCATAAAGCATGAAAAAGATATGTGAAAATATTGCGGAATTACAAATCATGGTTAAAATCTAGCGGCATTCTGGAGATTTTTTGTTATGAAACTGGTGACAAATGAAGCACCGGAGTGATTTGGATGTCTTCTTCCTTGATGATCATCGTCAAAATTTCTTGCGCGCGTCAGCTGTTCAACAATAAGTATCACGTTTATAAAAAGGAGTGCTTAAAGCCACTAGCTTTAGTGTATTTGCTTACATTGGTGACTCATGAACCTTTCAGGGCAGTTATCGCACTAGTGGTATTCTGGAAGTCCAGCTTGTCTTTGCGTTCGATTACTTCCTGTGTTGTTAGCCTACTTTAGTAACTACTGACTTTTAACCCCAGAGAAATTCAACTGCATAACTTTGAATTAAATACAATAAGAAGACACATCTACGCCTATTACATTCGAAATGAGCATCCTACCACACACAAACCTATTTCTTCTCTTAAAAAAGCAGAGCTATTTCAGTGAATCCTTAGCTCTTTGAACAGGGTCCTCCATGATCTTGGATTTAAGTTCAAGACAATAAATAAGAGTAAAATAATACTCGAAAGATAAGATACTGAATCCTTAAGAGCATTTTTAAGATAACTATAAAAGAAGAGTTTGAAGGAAATAGATCGGTTGAGTGAAACATACCGGCCATACTAATAAACGGCTGGCCTATGGCAGAAATAAAAGCTCCATTAAGTCACTCGCAGGAATCTATTATTGCCCATGCTGAAATATCTCATATTTATAGCCATGTACCTACTGCTCTTCAGTTCGAGAAGATCTGGGGATTACCATAAAGACATTAACCATGTCCATTTCTACAGACGACTTAAGGTTCAGCTATTCCTTAACATCCTGTATTGTTGTTACGGGTAATGCCACATGCCACACGAGTAGGTACAATAGAAGGATACTGGGCCACTTTTGGGCATATATGGGAAAGGATAGGGAAAACGAGGGTAGATGCCAGGTTGAGAGAGGCTTCAAGGAGGAAAATGGATTTATATGGTAGAGATAGGGAATACGACGACGATACTATGCTAGACAGAGGTTGAAGGAGGGAAATACGTTTATATGGAAGAGTTAGTAGAGAGGTGTTAGGCTAGACAGAGGTTCAGCAGTAGAGTATGGTTTATATGAGAGGTATAGGAAAACGAGCAGAGGTGTAGGGCTAGACAGAGGTTGAGGAGTAGAGTATGCGTTTATAGGGAAAAATAGGGAAAACGAGGAGAGCTGTTAGACTAGACAGGGCTTGAAGGGTAGAATAAACCTTTATATGAGAGAAATAGCAAACTGAGGAGAGGTATTAGGCTAGGAGAGTTTGAGAATGCATTTATAAGGAGGGACTAGAAAACGGAGAGAGATCCTATGCTAGGTTAGACAGATGTTAAAGGTAGAATGTGTTTTATATGGGTTAGATAGTAAACCAAGGAGAGATACTCAGCTAGACAGGAGGTAGAAGCGCTTTATGAGCGGTAGGGTATACGAGGAGAAGTGCTAGGCCAGACAGATGTTGAGGAGATGAGTATGCGTTTATATGGAAAAGATAGGGATTACGGGGAGAGATGCTAGACTAGACAGAGGTTGAGAGTAGAGTATGCGTTTATATGTATGAGAGGTATAGGAACAGGAGGAGAGGTGTTAGGCTAGACAGATACTCAACGAGTAGAAATATAAGCTTATATACAGGAGAGATAGGCAATACGAGGGGAGGAGCCAGACTAGTTAGGACTTGAAGGGTAGAATACGGCTTTTATATGAGAGATATAGCAAACCAAGGAGGGGTATTAGGCTAGGAGGATTTGAGTATGCGTTTATAAGGAGAGACGAGAAAACGGAGAGAGACGCTATGCTAGGAGAGAGTTGAAGGAGAGGGAAATGTGTTTTATATGGGAGAGATAGGGCCTTCAAGGAGAAGTGCTAGGCCAGACATGTTGAGTAGGAGAGGATGCGTTTATATGGAAAAGATAGGGATTGCGGAGAGAGATGGTAGACTAGACAGAGGTTGAGAGTAACGTATGCGTTTATATGTATGAGAGGTATAGGAGCAGGAGGAGAGGTGTTAGACCAGACAGAAACGAAGGAGTAGAAATATGACCTTATATACAGGAGAGATAGGGAATACGAGGGGAGGAGCTATACTAGTTAGGATTTGAGGGGTAGAATACGCTTTTTATTTAGGAGAGTGAAAAGACTTTAGACGCAATCGTCACGTAAGGCTGTTTACTGACAATGTTAGAGCGCTAATTCTAGACATCTCCATCACGTAACCCACTCACACAAAAAGATAACCCACTCACGCTGAAAAGGTAACCCACTCACGCAAAAAGGTAGCCCACTCACGTAAAAAGGTGACCCACTCACGGAAAAAGGTGACCCACCCACGGGAAAAGGTGACCCACTCACGCAAAAAGGTGATTCACTCACGCAAAAGGGTGACCCACTCATGGAAAAAGGTGACCCACTCACGGAAAAAGGTGACCCACTCACGCAAAAAGGTAAACCCACTCATGGAAAAAGGTGACCCACTAACGGATAAAGGTGACCCACTCACGGAAAAAAGGTGACCCACCTACGGAAAAAGGTGACCCACTCACGGAAAAAGATGAACCACTCACGCAAAAAAGGTTACCCACTCACGCAAAAAGGCTACCCACTCACGGAAAAAAGGTAACCCACTCACGGAAAAAGACGACCCACTCACGGAAAAAGGTGACCCACTCAAGCAAAAATCGTGACCCACTCACGGAAAAAGGTGACCCACTCACGGAAAAAGGTGACCCACTCACGGAAAAAGGTGACCCACTCACGCTAGAAGATAATTAATTCAGTTAGTATTACAGGGTAGGACAGATTCCGGGAAGTGGGCATAGCATAGTTCAGTGTGAATTCACAGCTAATTCAGATAGTATCGTAGGTATTTAGGATAATTCAAGTATCATAGGTGTTTAGAGTCACTCAGCTAGTATCACAGGAGGTTAGATTCCAGGGGCAGGGCGTATCATATCTGTATATGATTTCACAGGCAATTCAGCTAGTATCGTGGGCATTTAAGCGAATTCAGTTGCATCACAGGAGGCTAGATTCCAGAGGCTGATTGCATCATAGCTGTGTATAATTTTACAGGTAATTCCAGCTAGTATCATAGCTATTTAGGCTAATTCAGCTAACATCACACGAGGATAGATTCCAGGGGTTGGGTATTATTTACCTTCGTATTTCACAGATAATTCAGAAGCTATCGTAGGTATTTAGGATAATTCAAGTATCATAGATGTTTAGAATAATTCAGTTAGCATTACAGGAGGATAGGTTCCAGGGTAGGATATAACATAGTTTCGTATTTCACAGATTGTGCAGGTAATATCGTAAGTATGGGGTAATCAGCATAGTTTCACAGATATTCGTGATAATTTCGATCAGCGATTTGCATAATAGCTATTTAAGGTAGTTGCAGCTGACTCAGGTTGTATCAAAGGTATTTGAGTGATTTTAACATATAATTCAACTAGTATCATTGATATTTGGGGTAAACCAGGTAGTGTCACAGGTGGTCGTGCTAATTTCGAGCAGGGATTCGTATCAGAGCTATTTAAGGCAATTTCACATGATTCGGGTAGTATCACAAGTATTTAGGTTATTTTAACAGGTAATTCAGATAGTATCACAGGTATTCATGGTAATATAAAGAGGAATTAGATTATAAGCATTTCTCATCCCACGTTGCAAAACTTTATATACCTTTTTCTAAATCTTACAAACTTTTCTATGTGTTAAATAGCTAGTGTGCGAGGCGGAGAGGGATAAACTGGATACAGGTTTACAAATTGAAAAGTTTTGCGTCGACATACCTTTATGTTAGTTCGTCCTAGGTGCCTCTCCCCTTTTATCTAGGCTTGAGAATTAAGCTATAGCTGTTACAAGATTATGATCAACTATGCATGGTAGAATCAGGTATAAGAGGAGGTTTAGCCCAAGTTTTCCATCGATATGCAGAGGCTAATAAAACATATATGGAGAAGTTTGATCTGTCGAGACCAACCCAATTTATCACATACGAGGACGCCAATAACCAATATGGTTGGGCAATGTTTCACCCCCTTCCTTATGGTGGATTTCAGTAGTTTCGCCTGAAGAAATCAACTTAGAAAGACTACAACAAGATGATCCTCATGGTTACATATTAGAAGTTGATATCGAACATCCTGCAGAACTTCACGATCTATACAATGATCAACCTTTCCTACCTGAGTGTATGAAACCGTTGGAATCATCTACAAAGAAACTTATACCTCATCTTGGACCTCGAAAGAAGTATGTAGTGCATTACATGGCTTTGAAGCAAGCTCTTAATCATGGACTACGACTAACAAAAATCCATCGTGTGCTACAATTTCGACAGTCTCAGTGGTTAAAACCTTATGTGGAATTTAACAACCGGCTACGACAACAAGCTGCAAATGACTTCGAGAAGGATCTCTACAAGCTCTTTAACAACGCCATGTTTGGAAAAGCTATGGAGAACCTGCGAAACCGTATGGATATACGACTGGTGACAAATGAGAAAACTCTAGAGAAGCTGATCGCCAAGCCTACGTTTATCGATAGGACGATATATGCTGCTAATCTAGCTGCTGTAATTATGGCCTCTCGTCAGATTGTGTTCAACAAGCCTATACACATTGGTATGAGTGTGTTGGACATCTCCAAGACATTAACGTACCACTATCATTATGATGTGTTGTTACCATATTACGGAGCTGAAAACCTGAAACTTATGTATATGGACACTGAATCATTTATTCATCGTGTGACAACTGAAGATGTGTACCAGGACAAGCTACGTTTTCTTCAGCATCTGGATACAGCTGATTACCCTGTCAACCATATATGCCATTCAGCTCTAAACAAGAAGGTGCTTGGAAAATTTAAAGATGAGGTTAATAGCAAAATCATCCTACGCTTTGTTAGACTAAGACCTAAGATGTATGCCTTAGATATTCAAGGCTCGATGTTAAAAACTATTAAAGGTATAAAACGTAGCGCAATTAGGCAGTACATTACGTTTGACAGCTATACAGACTGTCTTAAAACCTGTGAAATCATCAGAACGCCCATGAATCTAATCCTATTACGAAAGCCCGCTATTATTACAGTGCAAGTGAATAAAATTACATTGAGTCCCTTTGATGATAAAAGAGTTATTACCGAGGATGGAATAACTACCTATGCATATGGACATTATAGTATTACAAACAGTGCTTAAGAGAATGCAAGTCGAAGATGAAGATTTTCTCGTGAGTCTACAATCTTAAAAAATGAAGTTTATCCGTGTGCAGTGTATACACTTGGCAGACGCTTGATGAAGAAAGAAGAAGATGGAAGAGGAGGTGTTAACCTTGCCATTAAGAGCAATCCTAGTGCTAGGTTCAAGCCTAAATAAAAGGGGAGAGGCACCTAGGACGAGCTAAGATAAAGGTATGTTGACGCAAAGCTTTTCAATTTGTAAATCTATATGCAGTTTATCCCTCTCCGCTACGCACACTAGCTGTTTAACATATAAAAAAGTTTGTAAGATTTAGGAAAAAGTATATAAAGTTTTGTTACGTGGGATGAGAAATGTTTATAATCTAATAACTCTTTATATTACCATGAATACCTGTGATACTATCTGAATTACCTGTTAAAATGACTTAAATACTTGTGATACTACCCGAATTATGTGAAATTACCTTAAATAGCTCTGATACGAATCCCTGCTCGAAATTAGCACGCCCACCTGTGATACTATCTGGTTTACCCTAAATATCAAAGATACCAGTTGAATTATCTGTTAAAATCACTCAAATACCTTTGATACAACCTTAATCAGCTGCAATTACCTTAAATAGCTATTATACAAATCGCTGATCGAAATTACCACGAATATCTGTGGAACTATGCTGATTACCCCATACTTACGATATTACCTGAACTATCTGTGAAATACGAAACTATGTTCTAACCCACCCTGGAACCTATCCTCCTGTAATGCTAACTGAATTACTCAAACACCTATGATACTTAAATTATCCTAAATACCTACGATACCTTCTGAATTACCTGTGAAATACGAAACTATGTAACACCCAACCCCTGGAATCTATCCTCCTGTCATACTAGCTGAATTAGTCTAAATATCTATGATACTAGCTGAAATTACCTGTGAACTCATACACAGCTATGATGCAATCAGCCTCTGGAATCTAGCCTCCTGTGATACTAGCTGAATTAGCTTAAATGCCCAAGATACTAGCTGAATTGCCTATGAAATCATATAAAGCTATGATATGCCCTGCCCCTAGTATCTAACCCCCTGTGATACTAGCTGAGTGACTCTAAACACCTATGATACTTGAATTATCCTAAATACCTACGATACTATCTGAATTAGCTGTGAATTCATACGGAACTATGCTATACCCACTTTCCGGAATCTGTCCTACCCTGTGATACTAGCTGAATTAGTTATCTTTTAGCGTGAGTGGGTTACCTTTTTCCGTGAGTGGGTCACTTTTTGCGTGAGTCGGTCACCTTTTTACGTGAGTGGGTCACATTTTTGCGTGAGTGGGTCATCTTTTTGCGTGAGTGGGTCACCTTTTTCCGTGAGTGGGTCACGTTTTTGCGTGAGTGGATCAACTTTTTATGCGAGTGGGTCACCTATTTTCGTGAGTGGGTCACCTTTTTCCGTGAGTGGGTCACCTTTTTACGTGAGTGGGCTACCTTTTTGCGTGAGTGGGTTACCTTTTCAGCGTGAGTGGGTTATCTTTTTGTGTGAGTGGGTTACGTGACGGAGATGTCTAGAACTAGCGCTCTAACATTGTCAGTAAACAGCCTTACGTGACGATTGCGTCTAAAGTCTTTTCACTCTCCTAAATAAAAAGCGTATTCTACCCTTCAAATCCTAACTAGTATAGCTCCTCCCCTCGTATTCCCTATCTCTCCTGTATATAAGGTCATATTTCCACTCCTTTGTTTCTGTCTGGTCTAACACCTCTCCTCCTGCTCCTATACATCTCATACATATAAACGCATACGTTACTCTCAACCTCTGTCTAATCTACCATCTCTCCCCGCAATCCCTATCTTTTCCATATAAACGCATACTCTACTACTCAACATGTCTGGCCTAGCGCTTCTCCTTGAAGGCCCTATCTCTCCCTTATAAAACACATTTCCCTCTCCTAGCATAGCGTCTCTCTCCGTTTTCTCGTCTCTCCTTATAAACGCATACTCAAATCCTCCTAGCCTAATACCCCTCCTCGGTTTGCTATCTCTCTCATATAAAAGCCGTATTCTACCCTTCAAGTCCTAACTAGTCTGGCTCCTCCCCTCGTATTGCCTATCTCTCCTGTATATAAGCTTATATTTCTACTCGTTGAGTATCTGTCTAGCCTAACACCTCTCCTCCTGTTCCTATACCTCTCATACATATAAACGCATACTCTACTCTCAACCTCTGTCTAGTCTAGCATCTCTCCCCGTAATCCCTATCTTTTCCATATAAACGCATACTCTCCTCCTCAACATCTGTCTGGCCTAGCACTTCTCCTCGTATACCCTACCGCTCATAAAGCGCTTCTGCCTCCTGTCTAGTTGAGTATCTCTCCTTGGTTTCCTATCTAACCCATATAAAACACATTCTACCTTTAACATCTGTCTAACCTAGTATAGGATCTCTCTCCGTTTTCTCGTCCCTCCTTATAAATGCATACTCAAACTCTCCTAGCCTAATACTTCTCCTCAGTTTGCTATTTCTCTCATATAAAGGTTTATTCTACCCTTCAAGCCCTGTCTAGCCTAACAGCTCCCCTCGTTTTCCCTATTTTTCCCTATAAACGCATACTCTACTCCTCAACCTCTGTCTAGCCCTACACCTCTGCTCGTTTTCCTATACCTCTCATATAAACCATACTCTACTGCTGAACCTCTGTCTAGCCTAACACCTCTCCACTAACTCTTCCATATAAACGTATTTCCCTCCTTCAACCTCTGTCTAGCATAGGATCGTCGTCGTATTCCCTATCTCTCCCATATAAACCCATTTTCCTCCTTGAAGCCTCTCTCAACCTGGTATCTACCCTCGTTTTCCCTATCCTTTCTCATATATGCCCAAAAAGTGGCCCAGAATCGCTCTATTGTACCTACTCACACGGCTCAAATAGATAAGCGCACACTTAAAATAGTAACGCTAATGCGCAGTCGCATAATGTGGCAAGTAACAGTGCAATGAAATAAGGGGAAATTATTAACTTCTCGTACTCATAAATGAAAACAAGCCAATCCCAAATACGTACATATGTGGCGGATTATTAACCAGTGCAGTCGACCTCCAAGTGAGTTTCATTTTTGTGTGTGTTTTTAGCCTTTTAAACTCCTGATGAAGGCTAAACCCAAATACCGAACATTTTCATTGTATGACTTTTGGTGTTTTATCTTTCACCCAGAACAATCTCGTTGTTTCACCTCATATATCTCTTCTTGAGATTTATTTGTTGATTACCCCTGAAAATATATTTGTGTGATAATAAGTAGTCATGGAGGACTGACATTGCGGATAAAAATTAGTAATGTCTTAAAGCTTGAGGGAACGGCACTTGCAATTATTGCACGGGGTGGCAAAACTCCTGGAGCCGGCCCTGGTGTGCCGCATGATGTCTTGGGATCAAGAAAAACAATCAATAAAATGTCTGTCAACGTCTAA
The DNA here is from genome assembly GCA_030765065.1 of Deroplatys truncata. Taxonomy (NCBI): domain Eukaryota; kingdom Metazoa; phylum Arthropoda; class Insecta; order Mantodea; family Mantidae; genus Deroplatys; species Deroplatys truncata. The sequence continues at coordinate 399,932,860 of CM060990.1, read as the reverse complement.
TGAGAACATGATACGTATCTCTAAAACACTCCTTTGAGCTTTAGCATTTTTGTTTTCAGTTTGCATTTCAAAAGTCAGAATACTGGTACCCACAAATGTATATCAAATACAGTACATTAATGTTTTGTTTAGTTACCTTCACATCCATAAGCTGTTGCATACTTTCTAAAAATGTCATTTTGGAGATGATGTGTTCTGAATAAGCACCATAGAATTAAGCTCTTACATAGGGCAGAATAGCAGAATACTTGACTGGATTCGTTCTTGTTTCCCATTTTTCCAAAAGGATAGAACTAACGATTTCTGATGTAGCTACCATGCATAGCAGAATACACAACAAAATACACTTTTTTCTCCTTCCCAAATAAAGTTTCGCTATGAAACGCAATACAATGATTACGGAGTAGCTATTAAAATAGTAATAACTGGGAAAAGACGTTACTGAGGGGGTTGTTTGGAATGTGGACAAGAAGGGTGGATGTAAACTATATTGTACGCATATATCTTCATATACAACTTTAAGCAAATTTTAAATTCAGTACAGCTTTTCTCCCTTTTTCCAAAATATTTTGTTACACGTTTTGCTGAGATTATAAACATTCAGTAATATTAAGTTGCTAAACACGCACATATTGCAACTTTTATCCCAAAATATTAGTTTTTACTGTTAATAACCTTAATTTTGGTTCATATTCTTCTTTTATCGTCCACAGAGCTCCTTCTGTACACTTTTATCACTGCCCGTTTTTCTCCTGAAAGAAATAATAATAAACACTGTGTGTATTAGTAAAAACAACTTGTTTATCAGTTCTGTAGATGTGGATTTTTCAGCAACAAACATTACACCCAGCAAACAAATGTAATCAAAAGAGGGCAAGGGTGAATGCAAATATCTTCTGTTGTTTTTTTTAAATATAGCACCAATGAAACCTATGGATTGTAGATACATTTTGTTTATGGGAAGATAGCCTTAAAATACAATATTTTATCCTATTTGTGTATAGTAACCATATACCACATATGTGTACCTTTGGAAAGCATTTCTCTGTGTCTACTAGAACAGATAAAATACCAAATGTTTAAACAATAATTGCCGTTTAACATGAATTTCTGTCTCTGTACCTTTCTTATACGACAATTGCATATCTTTAAAAATTAAATTAGACTAACTAGTTACCATTAATGTGTCATACGTTTCTGCGTAATACATCATTTAATAGAATTACTGTAAGCAAGGTGTTTGTTAGACCATTTGTTGTATACTGGAATTTAGAAATAATATGAATCTGCTGTACATGCAGCATTCATACCTTGAAAACTGAAAATGTTATATAGTAAACAATCATAAGAACAAACATTATTATATAACAGGCATATTCACTGTGATAAATTACATGGTATGATGACATTGCTTGTTGTACTATGTGAGCACGCAAATACTTTTTGCAAATCCTATGCTAATCATTAATAAGAAGGAATGCTATTAGGTGATTACTTTTCTAAACAAACTTTTCACAAATTACTGAGGGAAAATGTGGTGTGATAATAACAAAACAGAGTTGTACAGTAAATATGCAGAATTATAATGACTGGAATAAAGTATATCTTAATGTTTAGTAAATATGTTGGCAATGTCGCTTATCTCCATTATTACTTAGCCTAACCTTAAACTGTGTTGACGTCCCTCACTTGCATCCTCAAATTCTCAGCCATGTAAACGTTGTTGGTGCTGGTTAGGCCATATATTAGCTAATGGCGATATAATTACAACTTGTTCACAAATGGTAGTTTCTCCGTTTTAACTGCTTATTTGAAAATAAGGATAATATCTTAATAAGCATAATGTTTCTCAATATCTCTGATATTACTTATACAGTGCTTAGGTATGAGCAATGCAAATGTAGGAAACTCATGAATTCAGCATTAATTCGCTTGGTTTAAACCTAATCTGTGGTATTGATGCATCGCCTTGCATTCTAACCTTGCATTAACGAATCAGTGCACAAACATGGTTCTCCTATAGCAGTGTGTTTAAATTTTTAAAAAATCTACGAACAACCAACGAGACTTGCAAGAGATCCTGATTTTGTAGAATAGACCAACAAAAGTAAAGAATGTATCAAGACATTTCATTCATTTCTAGCCGTTTATAATATACATCTTCTTTGTGCTTGCCTTAGTATGCTGACATACTCATTTGATTTAATGGGAACTACAGATTAGGTATGTTTTTACATAGTTATTTATCCCATAAATAATAATCTGAATCATACCTTACCGACTGACACATAATATTGACAAAGTTGAATGAAATTTTCAACACGTGTTTGCCGCGTATTGATGTTCCGTTGTAGTTCATTTGCTTCTGCGGTGTTGCGAAACGTAAAATAGGAGCCATGGCCTGCGCTTTCGGCCACGTTCGGCCTGCGGTTTAACAACATCACACAGATTCAGCCTCCGATCATGTCCTGAAGCGCATGGATTTAAATACGGCCAATACATACAGGCCTTCAGGATCGATGTGGCAACGTCGCGTCCTATGACGTTCGAAGGCCGATGCGCCTGCAATACGTTTCCCGTAGAAAACAGAATTATGCATTAAAATACCAATTGGCGCAACATTATGATTCGCTTCTTTTGAGATTATGCGTAGTTTTTGCTTTGCAGGTATCCTGTTTGCAGTCAAAGTGCAAAACAGCGTGTCTGCATTTTACTATTTTTACAGAAGAAACAACCAGTTTTCTAACATCAACTGTGTTACACATCTTATTGTACAGAGTTTACTCCTTTATTACTACAGACGAAATTTTAATAGAAAATACCAATGACTACTACAAATACACAGGCTCTCCCCATTTATGAAATTAGTGACAAGCAAAATTGCTGCAAGTTTTCCAATCATATTTGTGATGATATGGTAAAAATAAGATTGTTTAACACGGGAATAGGCACAATATTAACAGTAAATAAACACCACACAATTTCAAGTTATTTATTTTGACTGTGTCAGTGTTAAAACTTTTCTTTTCTTTTGACAGCTGGAATTCTGTGCAGTAGTCTGATCATTCTTCTGTTTACAAGAATTGTTTATACATTTTTTGATAATGTATCAATCACATGTAAAATCAGATCACTTGCAAACATTCCACACAAACATACATCCTTCATTAATGCACTCAAGACTGGGTCATTGCATATTATGCCTTTGTATGTTAAAGACACAAGCAATTTCTTTCGATTTCCCTGCTCCAAAAACAGTGGTTCATACTGTTTTGAAACAAGTATTTGTATAATGGAATGATCACGTAATCCTAATAACATCACATCATCAGATGGAATGCTCAGTCCACCTCTGTTCAATATACCAAAGTATTCTTCTGTATGCTGTTCACCAGTTATTATATTAAGTCTCAAAATTTAACTTATTTGTTAATTTATGTATACCATAGCCACACACACAACATATATATACACACATATATATGCATATATACAAGTAAATATATACTTCTCATTCCGCAGGGTGACAAGTTATGCAATCCCGGCGTTGTACAGGCTATGCCGTAAACACTGTCCACTGCATTACGTCGTATCAATTTCGGCCGAAATGACTGCTTTGCACCGCTGGAAATGCAGTGACTTGCACTCGTAGCGCAACAATGTGCGCATTGGCCTTCAGTGATGGAAGTCCCAGGTTAATATACTGGCACTTGTAGGTACTTTTTATGTTTAGAAAATTTAACGGGAACTGATAGTTTCGCATGGAAGTGTCGTTTCAGTTAATTAGTTTATTATGTGAATTTCATTAAAACACAAATGGTTACTTGTTAGAATATGTTTTAATGAACATCATAAATAAATGCATATAACATTGTAATTGTAACTTACAAATATAAGCCATCATTAAATAATATTTTACTCTTTAAATCTATTCTTTCATACAAAAGAAGGCCAATAAATTGCTCTGAGAGATACAAAAATGCCGTACGTACATACATACAAACTAGATAACATTTGCAAGCCCATATTATGATCGTTGTGAACCGCTCTGGTTCCCAAAGTAGTGCATTTAACAGTGATTATGACATCATGCCGAACCATCACACAGATAAACCTTTACGTTTTACCCGTTTCCTCCATCTGGCTTTAGTAGGAGTTCGAACTGGCCACCACCCAGTCGTCCTCCGTGGTGTAGTGGTTACCATGCTAGACTCTAGCTCCCAGATCGCGGGTTCAAATCCGGTAGAAGAAGAAGGATTTTTTTGGGATGTAAAAATACTTAGCATGGCTTCCTTCGGAAGGTAAGTAAAGCCAGTGGTCCCGTGTCGTAGATTTATGGCACGTAAAAGAACCTCAAGTCTGATAAAGAGGCTTCTGAGCAAAATTGCCGGCCTTTCACGCCCAATATATAATGGGACGCTAAGGACCACTCCAGTTAAAGAGCGTCCATAAATAAATAAAAAAGGAACAGGCCACCATGCCGGCAGATGCAGACTAACCATCGTCGCCAGCCTAACCCGGCGCAACTTGGCCGGTGTGATGTCACGGCAAGCTAAGATGATGCGTTCCCTGAGCTATTGAGGGGTCATTGACCGCTCCAAGTATCCGATATCTTTAAGATAACCCCATAAAAAGGGATGTAATGGGGTTAGATCTGGTGAGCGTGCTTGCCACCCTATTGGTCCATGTGGTCCGATCCATCGCTCAGGGTAGATGGCATCGAAATAAGCCGTTACACGACGGGCCGAATTAGCTGGCGCCCCATCATCCATACATTGCAGAATTTATCCCCAAAATGCTTTTGATTCGTATATTTTTCTCAGACACAAGAATCTACGTTGTAATTGCCATCAGGCGTTTGTCGATAACAACTAAAACGCCCTTCAAAATTATCAGTTTGCCATTTTCCAAGCAGTACATATTCCACATTCAATTCTGTAGGGAATATTTTGCGAACTTTAGAAGTACGTTAGTGCCATGGTAAAGAGCATTATGGGCATGTCTAGACAAACAACCTATGTGTGAATTACATTTCTATTTATTTAACCCAACTATGAACATTTCTAAAAATGTAAGTCTTTCATCATTAACATATTTTATACCATGAAGTGAATTTTTTATATTTACAATTTTCCACCACTTCATAGTCATTTCAAAAAAAAACGGGGGTTCCTGGTTTTGCCTCACAAGTATCTTTTAATGCAGCTAATGTGGTTTCATGAAAAATATTATTAACAAGGCTGACTTTCTGTCTTTCTGGGACGTCTTCGAGATGTCAGCTTTGCCGCAGCAGAACCGACTGTTTCAGTACTACAGATACAGACAGTAACCCGACGCAGCCCTCGGGAAGGGCCCAGCTCTCTACCAGTGGCAACACAGATACAGCGCACCACGGACTCCAAGGCCTCCTGTCAAACATACAGGCAGGAATAAAGGACCTCTCTTCACAACTGGCTGAGCTACGCCGCGCAACCTTCACACGTCTCTCGGCTGTGGAGGTCAAGCAGCGAACCTCGGCCAGAGCAATCAACGCATTCTCCAACCGGATCTTCGAGCTACAGGACGACGACGGGGTGCTCGCGTCTGCCCAACGTAAGCTGGAACGTATCGAGTCCCACCTCATCAAACCTTACACCGATGGCAGCGACGACCGACCCACGCGACTGGGCGCCCTTGGGGCCTCAGTCGTGGGGATTCGAGAGCTCCAAACAACCACCAAGAACTCCATCAACCAGAACTTCGCAGAACTTCACCGACACTTCAACCACCTCCAGGAAGGCTACACCCTCATCCGAAACTTCATAGAATCCTACGTAATGGCACCTCCCCTCAATCCTCTACCTGTGCACCTAACTCCAACCGAAAATCCAAGGGCCACTAATCCTTTACATCACCACCAGGAAATCCTCTTATCCACACCTTAACTCCGCTGCGGGGGCAGACTGGACCCTGGTCGAGTCTGTCTCCCAGCAATCAATCCTTACTCCGCTGGTGACCGCAGTGCGGCCCAGTCACACCATCACCTCGGAATGCGCGGGTGCTTTAGGCGGTAGCGCTGCAAACCTTCTCCTTTCCTACTCCGGTGGAGGAGTTTTTAGTGGGTATGCCATTCATTGGTGACTCCCACACTTCCAGTTCCGACTCCCAACGGGGCTGGGGTTAGTGATTAAATCATTTTCTCCTCCACTCAAAAAAATGTCTTTCTATGTTACTGGGGAATACACACTTGTAAGGTAATTTAGGAGCTTTCTTTACTAACTGCAAACATTTGCTTCGATACACATTCACAATATCTGTAAATTTTGCTGGCAAAATATTATTATCATCAACAGTACCAGATGCAATATGAAATGGAATGAAGAAAGTTTTATCGGCATATCTAAGGTTTAACCAGCAACCACTTCCTTAAAACTACCAAACGCTGAGGCTATCATGTAAACCTGGACAGTACTTGCCTGAGATGAAAGGTCATTTTTGCATAACTAATTATAGCACCACACTTATATTCGAGTGCAGGTTTGATATACATTTCATCAAGCTGTAGGACTACTGACTGATCTTTTTTTGGTAACCTGGCACATATTGTTTTTAATAAATGCTTATTACCACTTTTACTCACTGGTGAATCTCCAAGAGATGACACCAACTGCTGGATATATTTAAGATGGTGCAACATTAAACTATTATTATTTCTTACCGCCGTATACCATGCAGCAGATTGTTCAGACAGCAAAAATGCATTCACTATAGTTCTAATTGAATAACGCCGTTTGTTCAGTAGGCTCAACTCCAATTGCTCAAAAATAGACAATAAATGCTCTGTACAATCAGGCTTTTAATCTTCTAGGAGACCAATTAATGATTTTACATTACTTTGTATTAAATCTGTTAGATGACTTACAGAGGGTGTGATGGTGAATTTTGAATATTTCGCAAGGATATTCTGCAATTGTGAGCAACAGGTAAACTTTAATGAATTTGGTAAAATCCACTGTAGATATTTTGTACACACCAAAAGTTGGCCAACACACACACTTAAACTTTCAACTCACTAGTAATTTTAACACTTGCGCTCACTTATGGTGTGTTTAAAGACGTCTTGGTATAAACATTATAGATTCGTTAGCTGCTTCATGTTTCCATATTGCTAATGTAACTTGTTCTTCATAATTTGCACACAAAGTCTGAAAATCTTTGATCATATCACTTTGCAACCATTCTTCAATTTTCTGTTCCTTCTGCTGCAAAATATTTTCTCGTCGAACTTCAGGAGCACATTTTGTTAATGTGGAAGGTCTGTTGAAGTAGGTACTGAAGCAAGTTAGAAAATATGCCAGGCACATCATTAGGAAGCAAAACTGGATGGCTTCGAGAGTGACGTTTTAAATTCCCTTCTGTGTCTTTAAATGCTTCAACCCTTGAAATATCACTCTCAAAAACATGCTTTATGCATATAACACTTCTATCATTTAGTTCCCAATGGCCTATGGATATGCATCTAATCCACATTTGTTTAGGGTCAAATGATGCAGAAATTTGTAAACGCTCACACAACCTTATTCCTTTGCAGATTTGTTGCCTGTGCATTGGGGCACACAACATTTCTCTGGCATCTGGAATTACATATAATCGAAATTTAAAATATTTTTCACAGCAAAGCATCTTTAAAAAACGTGTATTACACATATTCAAAGCCTTTCTCCTTACCTAACCTATAGTATAGCCACTTGTATAATTGACTAACATAAGCACAAGCTAGCATAGCTAGTTAATTATTTTCAATTTCATATATACCTAATATGTTACCGTCTTACTTTAAGGATAAAGAATCCAATCCAGTGACTTATTTTTGTTTAAAATAGCCAGTTTGTGCGTTGCACTTTATGACTCTTTCCCAACGAAACGAAAAACACGGCCTTTTTTATACGTTGCCATGTTTACAACCTGGAGGCTGTATGTAATAGCCGTGGTTTAAACTATGTCTTACGTCAACTTTTAACAGTCGGCCTTCACTGTTGCGTTATTGCTGTCGAGACCCTAATGTACTATAAGGATCATAAATACAATGCTCCTTCTTGGAAGATGTTGTGAGTCATTAATAATACAATAAAATACAGAAAGCAGAGGCAAATTGTAAACAGAGCTCCAAATTATTTTAAAAGTAATGAGTATGAACTATTCATGTTGGTATTTCGTCTTCATCCTCTGCTCCCTCAGCTTCTTATTCCTAAAGTGTTGTGACATTTAAAATATTTCCTTGTGGTGTTTAAAGTACTAATTCTATACACTTAATAATTTCTCCCAAGAGTATTCCTGATATATTATCTGTTCGTTACAGCAATCAGTATTTAGAATTACACTAATAGTCTTCGCTTATATGGAAAGGAGATGCTTAAGTAATAAGTATTTCCTTTTGATAAGGAATTGCTTATTACCATTTGGGATATGTAGACGGTAAGTATATGCTCAACGCTAGACGCTTTCTTATTTCCGACGTGCACGTGGCAACACAGTTCAGCTGTTTCACAGCCATTCGGATGCGCGAAGGAATATGTAAACGAGCATGCAGGAGATCACATAGTCAGCCGTCATTTCCATATTCGTTGTTGGTTTGTTCACCACAGCTGCTGACACATGATAAAGGTTACCAGGTTTTGAATGGTACATTTAAAAAGTAATTTAGTTGAGTTTAAAATCAAGTAGACTGTAAATGTAGTTAGAGTTTGTAGTAATAGATATACAGTTGTATTAGTTAGGTCGAAAACATGCCAAAAGGAAACCAGTTCAGCGTGTACGAAAGGAACCACCTAAAATAGTTGGTGCTGAGATATAAAGACATTGTAGAATGCAGGCAATCGTAGTCTATGTGATGCACTAGGCAAGTTGATTAGAAAAGCACAGCAGGGACGTACTATCTTTCAAGAAAGTAAATGTATACTTTTCGTGCGTCAGTATCATTCTAGCGTTCCGTGAGTGGGGGGTATGAAAACTAAATCGGCCGTGGTCGGCATTTTAACCTGTCACTCAATTCGAAGATTTCCATGGCTATATTAACCCAGTATGATGAAATATGGACTAAACAAGCTGCAATTCTCTTGCAGCTGAGCTACTAACTACATGGCATTGGAAAATATGCAAAAAAAGGAAAACACGTGGAATGAGGATTTTAACAGAACCAACATCTATGTTGTATAATATATTATAACGCACGCATTAACATCTACTGTCGTAGTTCAGTGGTAAAACGCACGCTGTTTCAAGTGTGCGGAGGAATCACGGTTCGAACCCTAGTATATGGCCATACTTTTTATTTCAATTTTTTACCTTGTATTTCTTGCGCATGCGCAAAGTCTTGCTGGAAGTTCTTTATGCATTGCATTAGAAAACGTTCACTAAGGCTTCATCACAGTAAAGTGGCATGCCACATCCACGAGGTTGTGTGGCGTTGGCTGTAGCTCAAAAGGGTGAAATTGTAGGTCGTGCTACTCATGGTGAAAACGCTTCGGAAATCGCCAGAGAATTGGGTTGTGACCGAAGAATAGTGAAACAATGGCTAGACCGAGACCACAAGGGAGAAGTTGAATGGGCCAAATCACGCAGGCGTTCAGGTAGGCCGCGTGTAACAACACTTGCTCAAGACGAAGCTCTGGTAGAAGGTGTGAAGAACCAATCTTAAAGACACGGGTCTGTATTTCTGAACAAAGCAGATGAATATGGTTGCTCATATGAAACCATACGCCAACGAGTATAGGATGCCGGTATTGCATCCCATCGTCCTGCCATTAAGGCCATTCTCACTGAGGCACACAATGAAAGAAGGTTACAATGGGCGCAGCGTAATATTGACCTTACTCAGGCTTACTGGGACCTGGTAAGCTGGACTGACGAGAAGGTATTTTGATCCGACCAGCAAGGGATCCTATTTTATGATAAACCAGAAGTATTATTTATAGTGATGTTATGTAACATTTAAAATTTTTTGATTTGGAAAATGTAAATTCCCATCACATATATGCGCTAGATGTTATCGCAGGAGCGCTTTCGAGAGATGTTTCTCCCATCTTCAGCTGAGAATCCAACTGACGGATCTCTCTCTCCCCTCTCCCCAAGAAGCTTTTCATTAAACGTTATTTCTGCCCTCTGTTGGGAAACCTTGGAACCTAAAGCTGTTGCTGCCCTCTGTGTTGTCTGTTGGTCACTCATCATGCTTCTTTCTTCTCTCTTGTGATGTAATTGGTCTGCATTCTGTTGAAAAGTCTTGAAAACACTTGATCTTGAATTTGCTGCCATCTGTGGAGAACCTTGGGAACTTCTATTTTTTCTCTTGTTGTTTAAATGGATCAACTGCATTAAGTGGTCTGTCGGTGGTATCTCAAAATTCAAAACATTCTCAATGTTGAAGTGAATGAAGATCTTTTCCCATATTTCCAAATAGGATGGTATCTGAATAAATTTGAGTAGTTTTATCTCTTGTCCAATCTCATGGTTGCTATTCCAAAAATGATTAGCTACTGCTGATCTGTCTGTTTGTTTCAATTTTATGTTTCTTTGATGTTCACTTAATCTAATTTTTAAATTTCTTTTAGTTCTTCCTATGTATAAGCCTTGACAGTCTTGACATGGTATCTGGTAAATTCCTGATTTTTTTAATTTGTCAGTTGTATTACTTAAAGGTGTATTTAACATATTTTTCAAACTGAAAGCATTCTGAGGTGCTAATTGAATTTGGTATTTTCTGAATAACTTTTCAAACGTTTTGAACATGACTGGATGATATGTGAACCTCTTATATATCACATCCTTTTTATTTGGGTTTTGTAAAGTGCTACTACTATGTAAGTTTTGTTTGTTTTTGTATTTAGTAAGTAACTTATTAATAAGTTGAGGTTTAAAACCATTTTCTATGGCTACATTTTTTATATAGTTTAATTCCATAATGTACTCTTCTTTGTCTAAAGGTACCCTCATCAATCTATAAATCAAACTTCTGAACACAGCATGTTGGTGTGACACAGGGTTGTAGAAATTATTTTTAATGTAATTATCCACATGCGTTGGTTTCCTATAAATGCCAAATTTAAGACAGTTTTCTTTTCTTTTTACAAGTATATCCAGAAATGGTAGAGAATTATTACTTTCAATTTCCATGGTAAATTTAATGTGTATATCTTGTTCATTTAAAATATCCCGTGATGAATTCACACAATTTTGAGGTACCACTGCGAAAATATCATCTACATATCTATGCCATATTTTAAAAATATGTGGATGTGAAGAGGTGACAGTTTTTGCCAAAGAGCTCATATAGAGGTCAGCCAGTAAAGGAGATAAAGGATTACCCATTGCTAAGCCATGTGTCTGCTTGTAAAAGTTCTTATTGAAGGAAAAATAATTCTGATTGATACAACTAATTGTAAGTGCAATCATCTCTTGGATGTAGCTATCCTGTAAATTCAGTGATTCCATCCAATTTCTTAACAAATCTGGTATATTATCTGTAGGTACATTTGTAAAAAGTGATGTTACGTCAAAGGATACCAATATATCTTCTTTATTAATTGTATAATTCTGAATATGATTAATTAATTCTGACAGAATCACACCTGCGAATTAGAAATCGCTACTTAGGAACCTCCTTGAAATTAGCTACGACTATGGATTCGATCCTTGTTCCTGTCATAAGACCCAAAGTATATAGAGGTGTGATCAAAAAGTTTCCGGAATGACGTCATAAATACAACACAACAGTTTGTGTTGTCTAATCTAAACTGTCACCCTCGAAGTAGTCTCCTTGGAAGTTGATACACTTGTCCCAGCGCTTCTGCCACTGCTGGAAGCACCTCTGGAAATCCTCTTCTTTCAACATGTTCAGAGCCTTCTACGATTCGCGATGGATGACATCAATGTCCTCAAAACGGTGTCCTCGGAGCCGCATTTTAAGTCGCGGGAAAAGAAAAAGTCCGCTGGTGCCAAATCTGGAGAATAGGCGGGATGGGGAACAGTATTTATCCTATTTTTATCCAAAAATTGGCGAACAGAAAGGGTTTTCTGCGCAGGCGCATTGTCATGATGCAGGAACCAATCACCACTCCTCCATTTCTCCGGCCATTTGCGTCGTACATTCTCCCGTAATATTTGCAGCACTTGTTTGTAGAACACTTGCTTCACTGTTTGACCCTGTGACACAAATTCCTTATGTACAATGCCTTTAATGTCAAAAAACACAGTCATCATATACTTCACTTTGGATTGAACTTGTCTGGCCCTTTTCGGGCGTGGAGATGAAGGACTCTTCCATTGTGAAGATTGTTGCTTCGTTTCTGGATCGTACCCATAAATCCATGTTTCATCACCAGTAATAGTTTTCTCCATAAACTGTGGGTCATTTTGTAGCTGTTCTTTAAGATATGTGCAGGCAATCACACAGCATTCCTTTTGATCATTTGAAAGCAGGCGGGGCACTAACTTGGCGGCAATTCTTCTCATGTCTAAATTGTCTTTCAAAATGCTTTAAATACTTCCAAAGGAGAGTCCTAATGAGTCGGAAAGTTCTCTTATTGTAATGCGCCTATTATTTAAGACCATTTACCTCACCTGATTGATATTTTCATCAGTTTTGCACCGTACGATCTGCATCTTAAACTGATGTCACACCACTTTTAAATTTCAAAAAACCACTCAAATGCTTGAGTTTTGCCCATAACTTCCTCCATATAAGGTGTTCTTAACATTTCATAGGCTTCTGTTGCAGTTTTACCGAGCGTAAAGCAAAATTTTGTGTTCGTCCTTTGTTTTTCGTAATCTGACATTTTTGCTACGCGGAAAAATCGCAGCACAGGCAAAACACATGTTCAGTTCAGAGCGTCTACCTCGTCACTGCATGGTCACAGGAAGTCACGTGACCTCTCATTTTTATCGGGAAGGAACGCTGCATGTACAGTCTGGGTAAGAATTAAAGAAATCTCAGCGTCAGCATTGTTGTGAAGCCATTCTGGAAACTCTTTTATCACACCTCGTACATGTGTTATGTACTTAACCATTTAACTGTTGCCGCGTAAAATGCTAATGTTGGTGTACTCGAAATCAAGGGCAAATTATCACTAGGGCTACATTCATTGCCATTATGTTGTGCTATCTTTCACAAAAGTAAACGACGAACTCCAATGAGACCTGCGTGAAGGGTCACCTAATTCTCAGGCGTTGTTGCCTAGATGGCATGAGAATAAAATTTGTTATATGCTTCCCTTGCTGTGCAAGGCATGGCAGCCATCAGCTCACCTCGCAATCTTGAAAAGAAACTTCAGCAATCATTGTAAACTAGCGGTCAAATATTGCAAATTCAACTTCAGCAAACCGTTAGAAAATATGTGGTTAGTAGTACGTATATGAATTTTACAGCACAAGAAGTGACGTAAGTGACATGGGAGTTCTATATCACTTACATAGGTATGAGAGTAAGAGCGACCTAAGTGACCTGGGGCCTCTGGCACAGGACGGTCACGTGATCTTGGAATGGGAGGTTTAAGTGACATTGCGGACCACGTGATTGCTTTTAGAGCAAATGAGCCTATATACACTAGGGTTTCTGGCACAGATCACGTGATATTTTTACTGGAAGGGGGTGTTTTTCGGTGGAATGAGTAGTTTAAGTAACGTTTCCTGCTACGTATTAGATTTAACTGTAAGAAATACTTAAACGTCATGTATGTTGGTGGCCAGATTCAACGTCACATTGGCGGAGGAAATAAAAACATGGCTTGCAATCCCAGCCAGTATGTCACGTGATGGTTTCTACTGCAAGAAATACCTAAATGCATTATGTATTCATGGCCAGATTCAAAGTCACACGTGAGGGAGGTAATCGGTATGGGGAAGGTGATGTAATCTCTAGAATCAAAGATAACAAAAACGCCTCCCACACTTATATGTGGGAAAATACTTAAGTAATCCAAAGCGATTTCTACGGATCAACAGGGGGCGGGTGAGGCAATCTCTGGAATCGAAGATAGCAAAAACGCCTTCCACACTTCTGAAATCTGGAAAAAAACAGATGAGAATTTTTGTTTGAGAAAAATGAATAATCGTATCTAAATTCCTCCTACTATCGGAAAATGTAAAAGACAAAAATGATGACCGGAAAGGATACCACTAATTTAGCATATATACACCTGAAAATGCATGAATAGAAATCAACGTTTGGGTGCATATCCGCCTAACGATTTAAAAGGATGTGTTCTTCTCCGTGCCAGACATCTCTTCGCCGTCACTTCCTGCCTGGCGGGTGAAAAACACTAGGGGCGGATCTCTGTTGCGAGGGAGGTTCCAGCAAGTGATACAGGAGCGGATCTCAGATGGACAAGCAGACAGAAACGTATTTCTGTTGCCTGCTATTTACAATGAGAAATCCTCGCATTAAGTTTCTCACGAATCGAACAAATACTGAATAATCAAGAGAGTTTACAAATAATCATCGGTAGTGTGTGTTGTTGCGTCACATATACATACTACTGAACACATAAGTCCATTTAGAATTAAGAGTAGTGTACAGCTGCTTTCATTGCTTTTTACTGACAGGGAGGATTCCTGAGGTCCCTAGTTCAACTCCCGGTAGGATGAAACTTTGATGTTTCAATAATCCTGAACAATGGCACTTAGACGTGTGGGGAAAATTGCATTTAACTTATATTATTATATAGTTTGTTCCGAATATCTACTTAGGTATTTCGAGGTTCTTGTTCCACTCTCAGAGACAGAACTTAAATATTTAATTTCTATTGAGCTATGGAACTTAGACGTGAAGGGAAAATCACAATAATTTTATAGCATTATTTAGATTGTTCTGAATAACTACTTACTATCTCGAAGTTCTCGTTCGACTCTCGGAATGACAAACCTTAAATGTTAAAGTACTAATGCACTATTGACACCTAGACATGTGGGGATAAAGCACAATTGTTGTACAGCATTACGTGGATTAATGTAGGGCATTCTTAGATATCCTGAGGCCCGAGTTAGAACCTTGGTGTTTCAAAACTTTAATATCGAATTACTATTAAACTATGGCACTTAGACTTAATTAATATTATGTAGATTACACCGTAATATATTCTTAGCTATCCTGAGGTCCGTGTTCGAGTCTTAATGTTGCAAAATTTAAAGTTGAATTAGTATTAAACTAAGGCACCTAGACGGGTGGATTAAATTGTATTCAATTAATATTACTACCTAGATTAAAACCCAAAGTACGCTTACGTATCCTGAAGTTCGAGCTCGTGTCTTAGTGTTACAAGACTTTAATGTTGAATTAATAATAAACTAAAGTGCTTGCGTGTGTGGATTAAATTAAATTTAATTAATATAATTATGTAGATTAAAACCTGATTTATACTTAGGTATCCCGAGGTCCGTGTACGAGCCTTAATTATAAAACATTCGATTAACTCGTTCATTTTCTCTATGTATTTCTTTTTCTTTCTATCTTTATTTATCTCTTTTTCCTTGATGTGCACACAATTACGAAGATGCTCACTCATCCACATATAAATACACACACACATAATACGCATACATACACACATAGAACCGCAGACATGCACTAACACATGATCACAGAGACAAACAAAAGTACTCTACACAGAAACACTCAGGGACAGTCACACACGCCCGCACACACACATACACCTCCGAACACCTCTACAAACACACGGACACGCACGAAGACATACGGACACACCCTCACACATACTCATACATACACCCGCAAACACCTCTCCAAACACACGGACATGCATGCAGATATACGGACACACCCGAACACTCAGCACCTATTGAAATATAGGAGTTTAAGCGGTTAATCGTCGCTTTAATATTAAATTCAGTGTGTGATTGAACTGAAAGATTCGTACTCTCTCTATGAAGAGGATGCCTTCAAAACTGGCCTTCATTGCGCAAATTAGACTTGAGGTGACAACATCAGGTTTCCTCTAAGAATAATAAGATTTCGAAAGTGTTATCATGGCGAGGAAGTCTACATTTCCTTTAAAAACACTAATACGTCATTACATCAGGAATAAAGACGAATAATTCTGCATAAAAAGATATCCCTCCCAGCGTTACTGCATACAGCTGTAGCAAATACAAAATGAAATTCCTACGAGGCTATGACAAGAGAAGACATGAGATGGGGTGCAAGCGGATCTTCAGGTGCCAACATTGTGATTCATTTTTTAAAAATGGCTGTAAGGGAGTAGGTACTTCATGGAAATATGTGTAAAATAAGCATACCTGAGAAGAAAAAGACTGAACCTACCAGACACCTGTTATCAACAATGAATGACTGTGACATGAAATAATACGAAACAGCGTTTTAAGGACGATTGAAATGGCATTTGATAAGATGCGATTCATCCAAGGACATGAATATGTATCTGCAAGAGGCAAAACAGCGTATAATATAAGCTGTTAATAAAGAGCTTGGCATTCACAAGAGTCTGAAAATTAATCTGTTGGTTGAATGGTCGATTTGTGCAAAGTACTGCAGAAGTCTGTGATGAAACATTTAAAACGCCGAATCAGCGCGTGTTTCTGGAAATCGATTTGGTCACAGTTTTGGAGACAAAATTAAATAAATGTATTACTTAAATGGTAGAGTCGCAGCTTAAGGGCCGTAGCTGAGTTTTTTGACTGTGGAAGGAGTTTGACTCCGTATCAACAAGTACAATCCGTTACGACGAAGTAGCTAAATACCTCTACCACCAGCTGTTGGAGCTAAACAAGCTTGTATAAACATCCAGAATTATACCGATGAGAAATGCTGCATGTATTCTGTGCTAGCCAAATTCGTCAGCAACAATCCTCAACGTGTAATCAAATACAAACAGCTTCAAGATAAGTACGGCTTCACTTGTGTTTCGTACCCCACGACACTTGCTCAAATATCCAAGTTTGAAAACCTCAACTGTATGCCCATCAACGATTTCGGGCTGGATGAGAACCAAGAAGGGTTTCCAATAAAGGTTACTGGTGCAGAACTAGCCGACCATCGTGATCCATTAATGTTAATTGATAACAGTTGAATACGTCATTATTTATATAGAAAGGATTTTGAATAACTTATTCGTCGTCAGAGAACTAGGTATGAAGGACGAGTGACAACGTGTAAGAGGTTTTTCACATATTTTGATAGTCGGTATGGACGAAGCGGGCATGAAAAGCTACAATAACATGCTGCCATCTATAAACAACATGATATTGCAAGGGTAGGTATGCCTACAAAGGAGAAATCAGCTGTACAATTTAAAATGCTGAGAGGATGCTGAAACTGTCATCTATGCGGAGTCTAGTATTCTCATGCCGTAACATACATGGGGTGCTTATCTTGAAAAATCCTATAGAACCCCACATCAGAAGCATTGGGCGACGAGGTTTTGTATTTAGGTGAAACTTTGTCGATGTGTTAAAATCTGGAAACTCGTCTCCCTACTCCGCACTATGTATATCGTGGCTATGATGCTGCCCACAAGTTTATTGAATACCTGACATCCCTAGCAAAGAAGTGTGACAATGTATACAAAACTGCTAAGCCTCTAAAACTTGCGCATCAACAGCAGAAGGATTTCGCCTCCTCTACAGCGTGCTACTTATGTGGTAAAACGTTTACAGAAGAGAACGACAAAGTACGCTAACATGATCACATCAGTGGCGAATACCGAGGAAGTCTTCATAGTGAATGCTATTTGACCTACAAAACACCTAAATGCATTCCTGTCTATATGCATAACCTCATCGATTATGACTTTATTGTTTTTTTTAAAGATTTGGGACTCTTGTGAATGCCAAGCTCTTTATGAACTGTTTAGATTATACGCTGTTTTGCCTCACGCAGGTACATTTCCATGTCCTTGGATGAATCGCATTGTATAAAATACAAATTTAGTTGTCCTTCGAACGCTGTTGCATATTCTTTCATGTCACGGCCATTCACTGTTGATAATAATAGGTGTCTGGTAGACTCAGACTTCAGTTTCTTCTCAGGCATACTTGTTTCACACACGTTTTCAATTGGTTCTGCCTTATAGCTGTGGCTAAAGGATGAATCACAATTGTTTACACTTGAAGAGATGCTTACACTCCAGCTCATGCTGCTCTTGTCATAACTTCGTTGGAATTTCCTTTTGCACTTGCTACAGCTGCATTCATTGATGCTGGGAGGGGTACCCTTATATGCAGTGTCATTCATCTTTACTTTTAATGAATAGACGTATTAATGCTTGTTCAAGGAAATATAGACTTCTTTGGCTTAATAACAGTCTACAAAGCTGATTATTCTTGGAGGGAGCGCGATGCTGACACCTGAAGTCTTAAGTATTGCAATGAGGGCCAGTACCAAAAGCACCCTATTTGTAGAGAGGGTACTAACCTTTCACTTCAATCATGCACTCCATTAAATACTGAAGCGATGATTAAGTGCTTAACCTCGTATATTTCAATAGCTGTTTGTATATGTGTTCGGGTTTTCTGTGAAACATAATATTACATATACATTTTTAATCAGATGGAAAGAAATTAGTTTGTTGTTTACTGGAAATACGAGCTCATCTTTTCAATTGCTTCAGTATTCACTTGGTCCTTCTACAAGGAAATTTATTGCACAGAATTTTCCAAAGGCCTTAGGAACAGAACTCTACCAATTAAATATGGAACAATGAAATACAGAACAAAATACTGAAGAGCAAAAATAGGAAACAGAAGCAATTTTTGCAACACAATAGTGCTCAGTGAAATGCAAGGGACATTAGGATTTTGCACAGTAGTGCTCGTGAATATACATTTTGGGTGTTCACAAAATTTTAGGGTCAGATAGCCCTGAAAATATGAAATAGCACCTGCTTCATAATAGTTATGATTATGAACAAACTTATACAACTGCAGCCATTCCTAACAATAACAACAATAATAATATCAATAATAATAAGAACAAAAATAGCTTGTGAGATGAAAGAAAGGCTTGTTTTAGTTTCTGTGGGTGTTCGTTATTGTGGACATAATTAATGACAGCGTTTTAGGGTAAAAACGAAGTAATGTGGACATTAAATTGTACTTGAGATTACAGATGATATGGAGAAAGAGGGAGAATTAGCCACACTTGTGTGCATTACCTACTTCTGCTACAGCGGTTCTAACTTCTGCTGTAGTATGCTACCATCTAGTAGCGGCATTGACATAAAATTATAGTGATAGTATGAAAACAGTGCAGGAAAAGCTTCTCCAGATCATGCACATCTTCAGGTGTGCATGACTCCTATATATTTGACCCCATAAGGTAATTAGGTCATAGCAGTTGCACATGCAAAAATGTACAAGTCAAGTTGTGCTAGTCACGCTGATGCCATGTTTCATCGAGTTTAGAGGAAAAGCGTGGTAGATTTAAATGCCATAGATTATAAATTACCACCTATATGTTATATTTAATATAATTGAAGGAAACAATAACCAATAAATCTGCCAAGCGTCAAACGTTAGGGTGTTCACATGCTCTTGTGCTCTTATGCAGCAGCTGCCACTGGTTTTGCATAATTTGGGAGAAATTATGCAGGAAATGCAGTTCCAGGGCTGGATGTACAGATTGTGTTTCAAAATATTTCCTATATGTTCTTCATGTTTTCATATTAACATTGACTCTCCTAAACAAAATAGTTTATATAAGCAATAGATGCAGCAAAGTAGTTATACTTTGAAAAATGATATTGGTACTTGTGTTATTTTTAATCTTCTTATTTCTGTTTAAGAGTTACATATATAAAATGTACCCAGAAACACACTTCTGGAACAAAGGCATTACATGTAGATAACAAAAATATTCTCCAACATTGTTTTTATGTACAAAACCCCTCCTAAGAAAAAACGCAATACCAAATTTTTCTGCATAAATGTGAAGAGTTATTACTTTTTAAAACCACAGTCATTAGAATGTAAAAGGCTACACACAAAGTACTAATACTCTACTAAATTCCATCAGGATCCTGTGGGCATTGGTAGCAAACACCACTGCTGGTATTCTACTTAACCCTCCGTCAGTCGCTAGGGGCCTGAGAGACCCCTGGCATTATATAAATATTATAATTTTCGAACGAACGCACCTATGCAATTGCTTGACTAGGACATCTAACATTACACTTTGCGCGATTATTTGCTGCAGCGATAACCTTATCTGTTTATTTGTTTGGCTCGAGGAATGACTAATCAGCAGTTACGTGTCACACAGGTCAACCAGGCCCCGCGCGCCTGCTCTCGTTACATATTGTTGACAGATTTGTTTCTCATTAGCTTTTGTGCAATATTGCTTGGCTATTGCAAGGAACTCTTACTGCTTCGTTACGAATATGAGTAAAAGGTACGATCTACAAAATCCAATTGATTAGGAAGAAGTACATCGCCTACTTTGCGATGATGATGCCTTGCCCGTGGATGACAACTTATATGAATCAGATGATAAACTCGAAACGAGATCTTTAGATTCAGAAACTGAGCATGAAAATGAAGAGGAAGACGACGAAAGCAGCTTCTGTAATAACATGTATTTTATAGGTAACATCATATGCTTATCATAGTAATTCTTCTTCTTCTTCTTCTTCTTCTTCTTCTTATTATTATTATTATTGACATACATTCTGTTATTTACCGGAAGAGTTGGAAAAAATGGAAAAAAACACCTTGGAAAATAGCACAGACAAGAGCTCACAATATATTGACCAAACTTCCTGGTGTGGTAGGAGCTGCCAAAAATGCGAAATGGAAACTGATTGTTGGAACCTTTTTGTTACCGAAGATATAGTTGATTTGATTGTTGAAAGCTCAAATACCTACATTAGCAGTGTGCAGCACAAATTTGATCGTGAAAGAGACAGCAGACCTACAGATGTAATAGAAATAAAAGCTTTCCTAGGCTTATTGTACCTGGCATGAATTTTTCATGGTGGACGCCACAATATTCACGATTTTTGGAGAACCGATGATTTTGGAATTCCTCTATTCCGAATGGCTATGTCCGAAAAACGATTCAGTTTTCTAATACGCTGTATTCGCTTTGATGACAAAAGCTCAAGACTGGAGCGACGAAGATTGGATAAATTGGCTGGTGTTAGAGAAATGTTTACATTGTTTCTGAACAACTGTCAGAACCATTATTCTCTTGGACAAAATATCACTGTCGAGGAACAGTTGCCGGCATTTCGTGGTCGACGTGGTTTTCGACAATATATACCATCCAAGCCAAACAAGTATGGCATAAAGATATTCTGTTTGAGTGATGCAAAACTGTTTTATACAACTAACATGGAGATTTATTGTGGAACAGCAGCCGGACGTACCATATTTGCAAACCAAGTTCGGCAGAGGCTAACTGAACCAATCTCTGGCACTGGACGAAACGTTACTGCAAATAATTGGTTAACCAGTGTATCGCTGGTGAATGAATTGCGCAAAAGACAACTTTCTTTCGTATGTACAGTGCGAAGGAACAAAAAAGAATTACCCACTAATTTCACTTCTCCAAAAGATCGCAGTCAGTACGAAAGCATACTTGGCTTCACAAAAAATGAAACGCTTGTTTCATATGTTCCGAAAAAGGGTAAAACAGTAGTTTTGCTCTCAAGTCTACATGTTTCATCCACACAGTTATCAGAAGGTGCTGAGAAAAAGCCTGAAACAATACTGTATTATAACGACACTAAATCTGGAGCTGATGTAGTAGATAAATTGTGTGCTACATACAATGTAGCAAGAACAGCGATAAGGTTGCCCATGGTAATTTTTTACCATATCTTGAACATTGCAGGCATTATTTCTAGGGTTATCTTCCTTGGAAACCAAAATAAGTATTCCACAAGGCAAGAGTATTTGAAAGCACTATCTTTAGCTTTACTGTTACAACAGCTACAAAGTAGAGCAACAGCATCAAATCTACCCGGTGATTTGAAAGGTCTTTTGACAAAATATAAACCTGAAGAATCCGGCGTAGATGAATTGTCAAATACATCGCTATGCACATTGAAAAGGAAAGGATGTGAACCCTGCACAAAGACAAAATGAACTGCAAAACTAAATATGCATGTGGGAAATGCAACATCCCCCCTGTGTTTGAGCAAACATGCTAAAATTATTTGCGAAAGTTGCTTATTCGGGGAAAACACGGGTGAGATAGTAGATGATTCTGAGTAACTGAACATTTGAAATTACAAGTTGTATGTATACCTGCAAATGGCAATGTATTTCATTATACTTACTGTAATACAATTTATAACGTATATGTACTCATATTTTAGCTTGTATTTTTATTTTGCAACATAATACCTACTAATGAAAGCCTTGTACGCTTAATCTAAATAAAGGTAAAAACAGGGAAAAAAGGAAATAAACGAAAGAACACAAAAATACAAACAATAACAACAAAAATATAGCGCGGGTCTACTTGGCCCCGCGCGACTAACGGCGTTCTACCAAAGCGCGCGCCTGACGGAGGGTTAAGGTATTAAATTGTGATGCAGGGCCTATAGCCCAAAGTTATCGGGAGGTCAGCGCCAGGCAGTCTGAGATGAACAAATATAAGTCGCGCTCTCACCCAGCGTAAAAACCAGAAGTGCTATCGGCAGATAACCAGAATATTCTAGAAGTTTCCTTCCTGCGTCTCCAGAACATGTGTCCAGAAAGTTTTAGAATGTTCAGTGGAAGATTCCATTGGCTATATAAGCAAGCATTCTTGTGAGTGAAAGTCAGTTAGTTTAGTTAGTCAGTGAGAGAGCGAGATAGCGAGTGCATTTCTGGTGTGATGAAAAGTGCTGTTCTACTAGCAAGTTTGTGATGGCTGCCATGACGTTCAGGGAACATTGCTATTGCAGGAGACATTGGAGATATCTTGTATTTCACTCCCCAGCAAGTGAAGTGAACCATCCAAGGAAGAAGCTGCATCGTGTATATTTCATTATGTCACTACATCTCAAAGAAAGTGAATCAACAAGGGAGATTGAACTACTTCACATCAATGAAGTGACATTATGAACTAGGCGGAGTCTCAGTGAAGGTTTAACTATATTAAAACAGTGACAGTGAATACTAGTGAAGTGACAGTTAAAAATTGGATGAGGTTACAATATATTTAAATAATTATGTCCTTTGGTTGCTTTTACTATAAATAATTTTTTTAGTTTAAAAATATTTTAAATTTCTGTTGCAGTTATGCTTCCCCATTGTATATTCATATTTCATGTGTGAATATATGAATGCAAATCTGCCAAAGTGTTATCAATTATTTTGTTGATTTATTTCATTGTGGAAAAGCCTTTGTTTATATTTTCGGATATATGTATTGCAGACTATTTGTTTGTAAATTATTACTCAAGAAAGGTTATTTTTTCAGGAATACTTTTGATATCTATTACAGGTTTAATATGTATTATTATTATTATTATTATTTGTAGCATACTTTCTTTGTTAAAAATCTATTCAGACTGTTATTTGAACACTGTAAAACCATATGCCACATGATATTATTTTTGGAGTAGTATCTTTTTTGCCTTCACGTTAGTTGCTGTTTTATCCATTATCACCATAATCATATCGTCTACATAACTAATTGCTAAACCTCTTTTTCTCTGTATCAAAGTAGAAATGCCATTCATAGAAGCAGTAAAAATTAAAATGGACTAGTTTTGAACTTTGATCCTTGTGGAACTCCTTGCCTAATTATTTCACAATATTGCTATTACTGTTGTATCCAATGCTCCCCATATGACCCACTGCAACCTTCGGGGGAGCTTGTTCCACCAAGTGATGACTAGACCCTTTTATTAGCTGGAAGTACCCAGCAAGTGGGATTGATACAGGTGGCCCAGCTTGCTAAAGCATGGACTTGTGAGCGGGAGGTCTGCAGTTCAAATCCAGCCAGGACAGTCTCCATGAATGAGATTTTTTCTAGGTTTTCCTCAGTTCTCATAACTGGCAAATGCCAGGGAGGTATCTGAAACTTAGGTTTGAAACATTTCCTTTCCTAATTGCCTTTCTCCGTAATCATTTCATTTCATGTATCAGTGTCCACCACACATTGTACCATATGCAGTAAGAACAGACGTTAAACACTAGGGACCCCCCAAAATGGGTGGAGTTCATTACCCCTGGTAGAAAACAAGAAAACTTCCAAACTGAACCACCTTGTCAGCATTAACAAAAAAGAAGAGAATAGCAAATCACTTCAATATCTTCTACATTATGCAGCTTAGGCTAACAATAAGCCATAAAAGAATAACAGTCATTCAGATGGCACCTTCAATCGACCTTTACACTCCTTTAAATATGTAACAAATTCTGGTCAAGCAATATCACTTTATCTTCACTACAGATTAAAGCCATAATCATGCCACTGTTGACACCACGAAAAGATCCAAACTTTATGGATTCATACAAATTGATAGCACTCACTTTGAATGTAGTAAAGATTATAGAAAGAATGACATCTTCCTACTTAAATTGGTATCTGGAAACAACAGAGCCTTATGGCAGAAGAACAAATAGGGTTTTGAAGAAACTTGTCAACTTCGGATACTCTCATCTGTATAGTACAAGACATAAAACCTGCTTTTAACTTGGAAGGAAACCACACTAGATGCGTTAATTGACTTTCAAGGTATACACGGTTCAGTTTGGATAAACAAGATTATGTAAAAACTGGAAATGAGACATGTTAAACATGTTAAATTTATATCGCAAGGATTGACAAATATTCATTGGGTTGATCAAGATTTAGGTATCCAATGTATTAAATTAGGTCTATTAGGAGCTGTTTCTAACCTATTCTGTTCAACATTTATATCAAAGACCTTGCAGAAAGAATATATTATATAAGCGGATATATCCATACATCAGCAAAGAACAGTAATGGAAAACAACACATCATTTTGTAAAATCAGATGAATAATGACCTAAACACCTTAAACATGAGGGCAATGAAAATAATATGATAACAAACGCCCAAAAACAGTCTACAAATTCTTCACTTTACAGCATATATGTAAACAACAATTTTAACTTACTAATGGGAGCAGAGTGGTTAGATCGCTCGCCTCTCACCAAGGCAACCAGGTTCAATCCCAGCGACTCGCAAGTGGGATTTGTGGTGGACAAAGTGGCATCTGGGCAGGTTTTCACCGGATTCTCCAGTTTCATCTGCCATGTTTCATCCCACTGGTGCTCCATCATCAACTTTCCTATGATTCATCTCACCTGCATCTATAATCCAATTCCTTGCTCTCATCCCAGGCATGTGGCTGATCACCCACCTGGTCTCTCACCCTCTGATCTGTAGGACATCTGAACCCCCATCAGGCATCTGCCCCGGGCATTGTTGTACATCCTGGGGGAGTGTGAGCCCCGATTTGTGGGCGCTAAGGAGGGAAGGCTCTGGCCCAGTTGGACTGTTTTTGCCTTGTAGTTAGTTAATTAATAGGAACAGAGAATGTAAAGAAATGCTAAATTTAAATTGAAATTGCATTTATTGTCAATAGACTGCTAAACGCAGTTTCTGACATTTTCAAATTAATTAAATTATAGTGTTTACAGAATACACTATTAAATTATACAGTATTTACAGTTTACATTATTTACAGATAAGTACCTATTCTACAGTAAATGCATCCAAATTATACTACATGCATCTTAAGCCTAGATACAGGGATCCTTTTAGCAAATAGTTGTTTTAAAACCTTATCTGTAAAAATAATCATTCTGCTTCATATTTTAATGATGAACATAATTGTTTCTTAATTTTTTAGAGCATAAGTGTTTACTTTATATACATAGAATGAAAATACTATAAAATCTGCTTTTCTTTAAAAACTTTCATACATGAATCCCTAGAATTTAAATGATAAATTATTCTGATCACTTTCTTCTGTGGTTTACAAATGCTTTCCATGTAGTTCATTGCAGCACATCTCCAGATTTCTAGTCCATATAGCAGATGAGAAAATATGAACCCGCAGTATATAATATTTAATTCCTTTTCTCCTAACATATTGGTGAAATGCCTAATAGATACGATGATTTACTGACTTTCTCACATATATAATGAATGTGTTTGGATCATGTTAGTTTGTGATTATGATTCCAAAGAATTTATATTCATTGTGCCAATTATGCTATATCCCAAAGTTTGTAAAGCATTATATACATAAATTTTATTCCCTAAATTAAAGTTGATTGAAAAACTTTTGGACACAATGTATTAGATGTTATTTTCCTTAAAGCACCTAATTAAAAAGTGAATTATTGGTTTGGGTCATACTATTGTTCAATGCAGTACTCTAGCATACTGTAATTGATTCATCTGCATAGGAAATAATCAGTGGCGGCTGGTGAACAAAATAATGTGTGTGCTACAGTACCATACATTATGTACACATTTTTGCAAATTCTCTTACCTAATGGCGAAATATGAAGTCCATACGGCGGTCCTTCCTACTGCAGAACTTATCAATCACTCTGGTGTTGAATCCCTCCATCTTAGAAACTATGTTCTTCTCCATGGACAACATTGCCAAAGCAGTAAGACGATCTTGCGACATGGTGTTTCTCAAGAAAGTTTTAACGCGTTTTAAACACGAAAAACATCTTTATGGCTCAGAAGTGGTCATTGGCGTTGTGATCAAAATTTTTAGCAAAGTTGTCACTTCAGAAAATGAATCTTGCAAGCTGTTAGAAATTATGTATTGTAATAATTGCACAGACCCATCAATATTTCTGAAGTCAGAACTTGCATACAGAACACTGAGCTGTGTCTTTAACATTTTCTTGTTCAGTATTGTATATGTGTCCACAGCAGTTTGAAGTTCACTCTCGGGAAACTGATTTAAAAAGCTGCCAAAAATTTACTGTTTAAGAGCTTTGCTGCATCGAGATGACTCAAGGACTGAAAACGACGTCCTGCTTCCTCAATAATGCGATCGCACACTTCTTTGGCTTCTATATTTAGAGACTCCACTTTCTGTTTTTGCTCATTGGTTCAGAAGAAAACATAAATATACTGTCGGCTGCTTCTCGAATATCACATACACACTGAATGAATGAAGACACGGCATATTCTACTTTAATTGCCTCAGTTGATCTAGACTGCAGCTGACTATAAAGGATATCAACATTAGGCATTACTCTGTGAAAGAATTTCAACCACGAAAGGAATATTCTATCTTCTAAATAACGCCGAAGTCCATTTGCTTCCAGGCAAGTCTTATCATGGGCAGAATTTTCCAAATCCAAAAAACACTGTAACAATTCTTCCGATTTTCATATACTACATTAACAGTTCTGGATCTAAATTCCACCTAGTTGCAGAGCCACCA
Organism: Deroplatys truncata; assembly: GCA_030765065.1. Lineage (NCBI taxonomy): Eukaryota > Metazoa > Arthropoda > Insecta > Mantodea > Mantidae > Deroplatys > Deroplatys truncata. The sequence continues at coordinate 399,905,474 of CM060990.1, read as the reverse complement.
GGAACTCTTCTGGCCACAGATTCTAGGGCGACTAAACGTTGTGGGAATCTTGAGAAAAAGGCAGGAAAAGCTGGCAGGTTAAGAAAAATATTCTCAGACTTATTCCGTGAAGCTGCGCGTTCCATCACTAAATTCAACTGATCTGCGTAGCACTGAATATACTGCGCATTTGAAAACTGAGATGTGGCTTTGACTTGTACTCCTCCAATTGCACCACTCATTACCGAGGATCCATCGTAAGTTTGGGCAATTACTTTATGAGGGTTGTCTCTGAATAACTCATTAAGCACTTTTAATATGCTTTCAGAAATTGATTCTGCATTTTTACCCTCTGGATTTAAAAATCCCAAAATCTTTCATATGGAAAACCATTTTTCTCGTATCTAAATACTAATACAAGCTGTGACTGATGAGAAACATCTGTTGTTTCACCCGCCATAACAGCCACAAAATCAGCTTCTTTCATTTCCTCCGCAATCACCTCACGGCAAACTTCTAGCATACAGTCCAGGAGTTCGTTCTGGATGGTTTTGGAAGCCCGTTTGAAGATATGGTTTGAGTCCATGTGTTCCTTCACAGCACTGTCAATATTACCTACTAAATCAATAAATCAATCCTAAGAATACGCCAGGATTTTCAGAAGATTCAGACTCAACATGTCCTCTTAAAGCAGCTCAAACGCACAACAAAACTTTATACAGTAAATAATGCGCGACAAAACATGCCTGTTTCTTTCAACTTGCTGGTTATGTTTCAGCTTCGCTTCTTGATAAGCACGACTTAACTGAGTCGCAATATTTATACTGCCTAAAGCACTTAAATCTAGGACATTGTTCAAATGCTTTACATTTTGTTTGTGTTTGTTGATAAGAACATTAATATGTCCTAGGTCTGTCACTCCCGTCGTACTCCAAGAATCACTGTTTCCAAACAGCAAGCATGGAAAACAGAAAAGGGCATTTCTTTCTTGGCATCCACATATCCATGCATGTTCGTAGATTTTGGGGTTAAACTACCTAATGTAGGAATTATTTCTCCCTCCTTTTGCAGATTGCGTAATGTTTAGAGCTGGAGTTTGCCTCACTAGCTGCTTCACTTAGACTTTTTCCTCTAGGGTCTTCCTAGGGAAAGGATAATTAATCAAACTACTCACAGAATTCATGTTAGCGCACACAACAGAACTATTACTGTCGGACATAACCTGAGTTTTTAAGCTGAATCAAATACTTTGCCTTATTTGTTATCGAAAGCAAGTGATACCAACAGCTAAAATTGTATCAGCTCCACATGTGCATCTCCAGAGTGCTTTATTCTCTCTGAGCTATGTTGCAGGCAATATAAGATCCATTAACGCTGGAATCATGCATAGCAGCACGGTAATTGTATTAACACCATACAGATGGCAGTAGTTATATTACGGCAAGCAGCAGGAACCCGTTTGTGCTCCAGTCGGTGTTAGCACAATTCTAGGTAAAAGCAGTCAATAGGAGAAGAGATTTCAGGTAGCCCATCGATGTGTTAAGTGCGTAGATTGGTCTGCATTCCCACTAACGAACTGAGGATCTGTGTAGCACCTAAAGCAGCATCGATCACATGTATGTGAAGCCTGAATCACCTCTGCACATGATGAGCAAGCAAAGCTAGCGCGCGGCAAATATAAAATCGGTTAAAACTATGAAAGTGAAAGAAAATATGCAATAATAATTGAAGATATGCTTACTCACGTGATGGAGCACAACTTTCAACAAAATAACCATTGTGCTGTAGCACATACTGACAAGCTGCGCCTGGAAATAATGTCACTGTTGTCTAACTTAGGGGTATCATTCACATATAGGATAAATAATAGGAAACCTAGTACTGAGCTTTGAGGAACTCCATATTTAATGGTTTAAAATTTGCATATAGGTTTTGTTGTTAAATTGCCTTGTTTATTGTATATTAGTGTTGCCTGCCTTTTATGTACAAGATATGAACTTCCTCATCTCATTATGATCATCAACTCAATCATAATCATCATCATCATCAGCAGCAGTATTTCAATCAGCATCATTACTTCAGTCATTAACATCTTTATCTCAACTTTCAATTTTCTCTTCAAAACAAAACATCTACACTGACGTGTCTCATTTACCATGCTGCAAATTCAAAACATCTAACATAGGCATAACCTTCAAGAAATCACATTAATATTTCAGGAATGACACAAATAACATGACATTATACTGTTGCATCCACATCCTCCAAATGAAAATTAAGCTGGAAAACAGTTGGCATTAAAATTTGCTATCTAAGATGGTAATAAACTTGTTGCATAAACAGAAAACAAAAATTATTCACATTACAATCACTTCCATCCATTTAATCTCTCGTGTGAATTCATCACACACGCTATACTGGGCACGTTACAGCAACACCAATAAGCCAAAATCTCTGAAATCATCACATCACATCAACTTTCCAGGTACATGTAGCCCTCCTGAAAAATCAACACATTCATACAACTGTCGGGGTTACACTGTGGCACTTCCACCGAAGCTGACATCATCTCATCTCTTCTCATCTCTCCTCATCTCACATTAGCACCGTCGGGGTTACTCTTACGCACATCCACCGAGGCAAATCGCAACTCATATTTCTCACATAACCTCACACTACGCCATCGGGGTTACACTTTGGCACTCCCACCGAGGCAAATCTCACATATATCACATAACCTCAAATACACACATACATACACACACTATTCATGCAACAATTTTCTGCAAATAAAGATCACAGCATCATTATGAAACCCAAAATCAAATCAAGTCAAATCAAATCATATCAAATCAAATCGAATGCAACAAAACAACATCACATCATTACTCAAAACAATATTGTCACAGAACATTCCTGAAAATGAAAGCTCAATTAAGCACATAGTACACATGAAATACATTCCTGCAGCATAATACAACAAAACAAATAATTTGCAGTTCCCAATACATAATTTAAAATTTAAGTTACACCCACAATAATAATACACTGTTAATTTAGCAGAGACATTTATAGCACATATTATTCCTGAAAAGCAAAGCTTTATTAAGCATCAGTCAGTGAAACAATAAAATTTAGCATACCTGTGTGAGTTGTAAAACTGTTTCGTTCATCCAAACTTTAGCACTCACAATGTTTACATACTTACAGGTGATTTTTTTTCTTATTCTTTTTACCACAAAATTCCAGTGCAAATTTTCCAAAATCTGGTAACACACGTACAACTGGTTCATCAACATCCACATTGTACTGGTCCATATTAAAGGCACATCAAACCTAATTAGGTGAAGATACTGGCAAGGCTGGTAGTAGCTCCTGAAACGTTTACTTACATGAGTAATTGTGAAGCATTTTCCCCTAAAATATGCATTGCGTAATTAAATAAACCAAACTTGGTAACGGTGAAGCAAAATTATCAGCATTATCATTATCACTATTTTTCCGCGAGTGTACAATGCAAAAATTTTTCAATATATATACGTGACATCTTTCATTTTATTACTTTAAATATTTCAAACAGATGCACCACACTTTTTATACACACGCAAATTTTAAACACGCAACACAGGAATTTTGAAATAATTTGTTGCACTTTCAAGTCGTTAATACTTTCAATATGACGCAATCTAGAATGCAATGTTACGTAAATCAGCTTACACACGCAACCACGCTATCAACGACACAAATATCACCCAATTTTCACAATTCACTTTCCACAATTTACGAAAATTTATACTTCAAAATGACCAGCACGAAGAACTTAACACAGTGATATAATTTAGTAGAAATGAAGCCAAAATAAGGGGAAAATGGAGTCAGAAGTTTTAGCGTCACGCCGGCAGACAATGGGAAAAATGCAAAAAGGAACTCAAAATTAAAATTTAGAAACGAGACTTTTAGAAATTATAGTAACAAAATTTAGAATAAGAGAATCACAAATTAAAGCATAAAAATCCTTACCCTTAAGCCAGAAACAAATTTAGATTTTTCGCAACCACGTGGAGGACCACAAACCGTTACATTTCAGAGGGAAAAAAATTTACACTTGAAAATCTCACAAAAAACCAAACTCTGCCTGGCGCCTCACACCAATTGTCGTATGCCTCTCTTTAATTATTTTATAGATACAGATGGGAGCTACTCGCTTGCAAAAGGCACCGGTAAATCAAACAGGAACTTCAAATGCGAGGCAACGACGAGGGACGCAGCTAAAGTTAAATTCCAAAATAATTGCTATACCAACATAATACCTGGCTAAAGGGAGAGGAATGATTCTATTCTACCATAATTGAAACTTTCAAACGTGGATGGAACTCAGTTTTAATGGATGAAGCTAGATACTTACATACCTTTGCCCATTGCCTGCCGACGAGGACATCGTGCTTTAGCAGTTTCCCGTCTGTCTCACACGAAGCTTACTTGCTGACTGTTACAAAAACCCACGCCAACCTCGGGCGTCAGTAACGCTATCCCCTCCCTTGACACTGCTTCCCCTGACTCACCCCTACTCACAGACAAACTGCCGTGTCTAACCTCGGTGCCCAGAGAGCGTCTTGTCATATTATCTGTGCACATGCCACAATATAAAATCGGTTAAAACTATGAAAGTGAAAGAAAATATGCAATAATAATTGAAGGAATGCTTACTCACGTGATGGGGCACAACTTTCAACAAAATAACCATTGTGCTATAGCACATACTGACAAGCCGCGCCTGGAAATAATGTCACTGTTGTCTAACTTAGGGGTATCATTCACATATAGGATAAATAATAGGAAACCTAGTACTGAGCTTTGAGGAACTCCATATTTAATGGTTTAAAATTTGCATATAGGTTTTGTTGTTAAATTGCCTTGTTTATTGTATATTAGTGTTGCCTGCCTTTTGTGTACAAGATATGAACTAATCAAGTTTTTAGTTAAGATGCTAATTCCATATGCTTTTTATTTGTGAACCAAAATATTTTGATCGTCACAACAAAATGCCTTTATGAGATCAAAAAATAAAGTTGCAGCGTTTTCTTATTTTCTAAATACCTTGCTAAATTTTGTGTACAGTCTCCTATTGACAAAATTATTGAGAAACGTTTTCTAAAACCATGTTGCAAATTTGCAATGAAATTACTTTTTTTAGTACTGTATTAATTCAATATAATATAGCCTTTCAAAAAGCTGTACCTAGTTTGGAAGTTAGCATAATTGCCTTGCAATTAATATCAGTAATATACCTCTTTTTATATGAAGGTCTAACAATTGATTCGACTTTACAGGAAGGGATTGAAGTAATTAGGCAAGTGAAACTTGAATAAATAAATTATTAATGTTACAGATATTCTGTTTATTGACCCCAAAATACAGAAAGAAAGCTAAAGGAAGAGGAAAAACACTTGTTGCAGTGCAAGAAGGGTTTGTCATTAATGCTACCATTCAGTTGGTTTACTCCTTCAAAGCAACTTGTTTACTTCTGCAGCTTGGTAACATGGATTTATTCAACTTCATTACTGCCTGTGATCAGCAGCTTTGTTTACTTTTATCTGTTGACTTCTTGTGCTCAGTGCCATTCATTCACTAATTCTCTTGACTACTTCTCCTCAGTATGGTACAACTCTTCCTTGCTTCACTGAACATGCAGAACAGTGAAATTTGTTGACTACAACAAACATGGAATGCTACACATGAATTGTATTGGTGAACATGCATATGGGGCAGCATCTGGCTTTGGTAGTGTGGCTCAGAGGCTTTACCAGGAATCACTTATAAACTGACAGGTTCCTCACCACAGTATATTTGTCATCATTCATCACAGACTATGCGAGTTGGGTGCATTACACAGAAAAACTGAGAGTCAATGACAGGGGCATTTGGTACAAAGCCCTGAGATCAAGTAAGCAGTGCTGCAGAGAACAATCCTTCAGTAAGTATGTGCTTGAGCTGTTGCTCACCAATTGAGCATTAGTCACTTCACAGTGTGTGGAATTTTGCAGGAACAGCTGTTGCATCCATAACGTCTTCAAAAAGTCCATGCTACTAAGCCAGATGACTATATATTGTGACAGCAGTTTTATAATTGGTATGTGAACTAAACAGTAGCCAAACCAGACTTTGCAAGTTGTGTGTTATTCACAGATAAAGCATGCTTCAGACATGAGGGAACGTTTAATTTCCATAATTTTCACATTTGGGCTTTCAAAAACCCACATGCCACGTTTGTGCAATCACATCAAAGAAGTTCTACCACAGCTATTGCACCTGCTTCCTTCTGATATCACACAAGGAATGCAGAATGGGGCAACAGCTCATTTTGAAATTGAAGTACGTGCTCATTTGATGGCTACATTCAGTATTCATTGGAAAGGTTGGGGTGAGCCTGTTGCCCAACCAGTGCACTTGCCTAACCTGACCCCACTTGATTTCGCTTTATGGGGATTGTTGATATTAAAAGAAAAATATGAATATGTGGTGGCATCTCTGTGGACAATTTTTGAACCATAAAACTGTGTTGGCAGAACTGTGGTCATTGTGTGTGTGTTCTGCATGCTTTTGTTACAAGCATTTGAAAGTTTTTTTTATTTTACTGCAAATACACTGTAATTAGTTTAAAATTAAATAAATATCATTAATTGATTATGGACCCAGACTGCGTGAACTGGTGCATAAGTATTCTTGCTCGCGATTAACTTCGACGTGAATTTCTCAATGAAAAGCTTGTACTGGAAACTGGACTCCGTGTGTAACAAAATGGCTAACGGTAACAGTGACTATAAAATACAGATGGATAAACTTGAAAGGTCCCGGTACACTTGAGTGCGAGATACGAAACAGTGAAGACTGTCTGTAACAGTTCTCTTACCTCTTGGAAATTGCACCTCAAAAAACCTGAATAAACATCTAAATCATTCTGTATTATATTGTACAGACGCATTATATGATGCTGATCACTTTAAAGACAAACTTTTAGTGAACTAAAAGACAGTAAACTGCACCAATACTTCAGACAAGTGCGTGAACTAAGTCATGTGTACATAAATACGAGTGTAAATATTGTGGAACCTGTGTTTTGTGTTGTGTTACGTGTGTCGTGCTCTGTGTTTTATGTTAGATTAAGGGGCTAAGCCAGCTTCATAAACACACCAGGAACATAGCGAGGGACGCGGTGCCGTGTACCCTTATTGCAGGCAACATGCGCGTCCCCACGCCAAGCAGCCTGCTCCCAGCAGCACTTGCGGCCGGGGAGCAGTGACCTATCCTCAAGATGGCGGCAGCCGCAACAGCAGCTACCAACATGGCTATCGGCGCAGCAACCTCCACTACGCTCTCGGCAACGGTGACGGATAAAATGAGCAATAGTTTTTTTTTCGAGTGGAGGAGAAAATGATTTAATCACTTACCCCAGCCCCGATGGGAGTCGAGACTGAGAGTGTGGGACTCACCAAAAGTCGGCATACACACTAAAAACTCCTCCACCGGTAGGAAAAAAGTGAAGAAGGAAAAAGAAAGGAAGTCAGGTGTGATACTGTGGCTGTACCGCTATGGCACCAGCGCAGTCATGGGTACGGGTATATAGGCCGGCCACGAGGGCCTAAGCCAGGTGAGGATGGTGCCAGGACGCAAGCATGACCGAAGCCCTACTTGCGCCCGTGGGAATTCGGGAGTGAAGAGTAAGGGAAGTTAAAGGTAAATGTGTGGCAACAGGTTCCCAGCTTGCTGCCGTGCTAAGTAAGGTGTGGCAATCAATAGTTCCTCGGGCGCCGGTTGCGGCCTCTGTGTGTAGCGCCCGGCTAGTCCGTCAGATGAGTCGTTGGATGATGAACCTCCCTGCGTTCATCTTCGGCTGGTCATTCAATTAAGTTGCGGAGCCCGGCAATGAGTTCACCGTTCTCCTCACTGAGAAATGTTATGCTATGTCGGATAAGGCTGTTGGTATTGGCATGGAGCTCTCGAAGCCCCGCAACTGAGGCCTCAAGGGCTCCCAGTCGCGTAGGTCGGTCGTCGCTTTCCGCCTCGGTGTCACCTGGTTCGACGAGGTGGCCCTATACGCGCGCCAGCTTGCGCTGGACCGACGCGAGGATCCCGTCATCACCCTGGAGGTCTGAGATCTGCTTTGAAAGTGCGAAGATCGCCCTGGCCGAGGTCCGCTGCTTGGCCTCCACTGCCGCTAGGCGCGTGTTGGTTGCACAGCGTAACTCAGCCAGGCGAGCGGTGATGTCTTGAAGAGCAGCCTGCATTGCAGACAGCGTGTCTTGTAGTTCTGGATGAGTTGGTTGTGAAGTTCCCCTTACACGGGGCGTCGTCGGCGGAGGATGTTGGTTGGCCGTCGGCGGAGGCGGTCTTGTGGTCGTCTTCAGCGTAGCTGACCCAGCTGTTGGCTTGCTCCGGGGGTACAGGAGACACAGAGCCTGCCCCGTGAAGTGCGTGTGCCCAGAGCAAGTGGCACAGAACTTGCGGCGTCGGCAGAGATCGTGGGCGGTACAGTTTGCCGTAAGACAATCTGCCCCGCAGTAGTGGCACCGAGGTGCGGCGTTGCATGCCTGCGCTGTGTGACCGTAGCCACAACAGCGGCGGCAGGGTACCGGGCGTTCACTCCTGCTGGCCTCGATGCGCAAGCACTGCCCCAGCAGAGGCAGGCTTGGCCCCAAGGCCGCCTGAGCGTCCGAGGCGGAACCCAGATGGAGGCGAACCAGCGGTGTTGGCCCTCGTTTTGAGGAAATTCGGGATGCCCGAATTGCCGAGCGCCAGTGGTGTCTTGCGGCATCCAGCACGAAGTGTACTGGCAGGTCCCTCGGTACTCCACAGATGACCACACTGTGGCGGCCATCTGCCAGAGGGTGCGTCGGCGGTGACATCGGGCTCACCAAGGGTGGTAAGCCGGCGGCAGTCGGTGGCGTTGTGCAGCCCTGATAAACAGAGCCGGAGGCAACAGGTTCAGGCGTTGCAATGTTGCGACCGGGTGAAGCAGCAGCAGAAGCGTAGTTGCGCCCGGTCAGTGGTGACGGCGAAGCAGCCTTCCCGGCGGATGCCGGTGGAGCTGCCGGCGAGTCGGCGGGGTCTGCGGCCGGAGAGCGCTGGGCTCCTCAGCTGTGGCCGGAGAAGCAGCAGCGGAAGCTTCAGCGGCGCGGCGTTTCCTTCTCTTCCCCATTTCGGCGATCTCGGCGAGTGTAGAGGTGTTACCTCGGCGGAGTCTCGAAGCGAAGTCCAGCAATAGTGTCAGCCGACCGCCCTCTTATACAGGAGGGGGCGTGGCCAACACAACGCTAAGCCAGCCCACTGGCCAGCCGTGGCTACACCATCAACTTCAGCCCACATGCACACCGATATGGACATCGCCACGGAGGAAGACCCTCGAGATCGCCGAAATGGGGAGGAGAAGAAATCGTCGAGCCACTGATGAATCCACCGCTGCTTCCCCGGCTACCGCTGAGGAGCTCAGCGCTCTCCAGCCTATTCCGGCCGCAGACACCTACGACTCGCCGGCAGCTTCACCGGCATCCGCAGGGAAAGCTGCTTCGCCTCCACCGCTGACTGGGCGCAGCTACGCTTCTGCCGCTGCTTCATCCTGTCGCAGTACTGCAACGCCGGAGCCTGATGTTTGAGCACCACAACTTGTCTCCAGCTCTTTTTCTCAGGGCTGTACGACGCCATCACCTGCCGCCGGCTTACCTCCATTGGTGAGTCCACTCTCACCGCAGACGCACCCTCCTGCAGATGACCGACACAGTGTTGTCATCTGTGGAGTGCCGAGAGACCTTCCAGTGCACTTAGTGCTGGATGCTGCAAGACACCACTGGCGCTCTGCTATTCAGGCCTCCCGAATTTCTTCAAACAGAGGGCCAACACCGCTGGTACGCCTCCATCTGGGTGCCGCCTCGAACGCTCAGGCGGTCGTGGGGTCAAGCCGGCCTCTACTTGGTCAGTGTTTGCGCATCGAGGCCAGCAGGAGTCAACGTCCGGTACCCTGCCGCCGCTGCTGTACCTTCTGTCACACAGCGGAGGCATGCAACGCTGCACCCCGGTGCCACAACTGCGGGGCAGGTTGTCTCACGGCAAACTGCACCGCTCACTACCTCCGCCGACGTCGCAGATTCTGCGCCACTTGCTCCGGGCATACGCACTTCACAGAGGAGGCTCAATGGCCCCTGTACCCCCTGAGCAAGCAACCAACTGGGTCAGTTTTATTGACGACGTCCACGCAACTGCCTCTGCCGACGACACCCCGTGTGATTAACAAGCATCCACGAACAGATCCTGACTCTACACAACCGAATCTACAAGCCACTCTGTCTGATACGCAGGCCACATTCCAGGACTTCAAGGCCACTTTCCAGGACTTCACCTCTCGCTGGGCTGAGCCACGCTGCGCAACCAACACGCGCCTTGCGGCCGTGGAGGCCAAGCAGCGGACTTCGGGCAGGGCAATCTTCGCCTTCTCAAGGCAAATCGCGGACCTCCTAGGTCATGACAGGATCCTCGCATCGGATCAGCGCAAGCTGGAACGCATCGAGGGCCACCTTGTCGAACCAGACGACGCCGACAATTAATCAGATGACCAGCCGACGCGACTTGGAGTACTTCAGGCACAATTGAAAGGGCTTCGAGATCCCCAAGCCGAATCAAACGGATTCATCCACATGTGCAAAGTACAACTTAACACCACTTTAAAGTTTGGGGATTACATGAGCAATCTCGACAGACTCCGCAAATCAATTCAACAAATGGTCAAGGACGAACACTACTTCGGCAGGAAGCTTCACCAACCAGTCACGGATTCACCGGTTTGGCCGGACGCAGCAACACTAGACCGCAACAGACGCCCTAAGAATTAGTAAACAGCACCGCACTTTACTTCGCGGCGGCGAACTGGTCCTTCCATCTTGCCTCTCGCCACACATCCCTCTCCTAACTTTCCTTCACACTCCACTCCTGAATGCCCCCGGGGCTCACCTTATGTGAGTACGGGTTTGGCGTACCCGGGGGTTCCCGAGCCACTCATCGCTATCTTCATCACTTCATCCCCGTCCGGTCGAGGTGGGTTCGTTCTCGTGACCGGGGGACTCAAGGTAGGCTCTCGTGCGTTCTGTGCATTTCACTCCATGTCGCCCTCGCCATCGTTTCTTTCTTCTCTTCTACTTATGCACATTTCGCCCCACGCCCATTCATTCACACATCTCTTTTACTTCTTCGCAGGCCTACCTTGCGTGCGAAACGCCCACGCACTTTTAGTTTCTTTTATCTTTTTATTTAAATCCTCCGTGGACAAAGCCTGGCGGATACCCGCGCACGGGGTGCGCAGCTGGGTGAGTGGGTAATGGCGTCATCCCCACCACACGGGGTCGTCATGTAGGTATGTGTTCGTATCCGCTGTTCAACTGCAGTCCCGCGGGGGCACAATTTCATGAGCTGCTGACTTCTGAAGGCGATTGGGTCCCCCTGTCTATGTTCTGGGAGGTGTGACCCTGGGGTGAGATAGGTATAGATAGGCCACTCACCCAAGCCGGGGTAACGCCCGGGAAGTCAGAGCCCGAGGTCGGAGACGGTTGCAATGGTGGAGGATTGATTTCGCTATGGAGCACCCTTTCTCCATTATAAATAACAGGCGCCGTAAAGTGATTGCAACAGAAGTAGCACCACCAACAACTGGTTGTTACTTAATGATTTCGCGAACTGAGGAAGGTCAAACGTTTGAGAAGGTGAATCCTTTTATTATCCAGAAGGGCACTGACGCTATTTCAGGTGCGGTTCAGTCCTGCACTCGTCTTCGGATTGGTTCCCTGTTGGTTCAAACCAAATCCGAACAGCAGAGTAAGACCCTGTTGCGCGCTACGCTTCTCCACGGTTATCCTATCCGTGTTGAGAAGCACCGCACCTTGAATTCTTGTCGAGGCGTTGTCAGCACGCATAGCCTCGATGGCATATCGGACGAGGACCTGGTAGAATATCTTGCAGACCAGAAGGTGACGGCGGTTCATCGAGTGCAGGCCAAACGCGACGGCGTATTGGTACCCACACGTACCCTGTTCCTAACATTTGATGGCGTCGATCTGCCCACGAGCATCTCCGCAGAGTGCGAACGGATTTCTGTGAGGTCTTATATTCCTAGACCTCTGCGTTGTTTTAAATGCCAACGTTTTGGGCATACGCAAGTCTCATGTAAGAGTGCCGTTAACATCTGTGCAACATGTAGCCATTCCTCACACGAAGGTGCCTGTTCAACAGCCCCCGTCTGCGTCAATTGCAAAGGGTCACATTCTGCTTCATTTGGCGACTGTCCGCGGTATTTGGACGAGAAGGCGATCCAGGAGATCCGGGTAAAGGAGAAACTCTCCTTCGCTGCAGCCCGGAGGCGATACCATGCGCGCCAACCTTCGCTCCTGCGATCGGGAACATTCAGTTCTATTGTTGCCTCGCCAATACCCCGGAAGGATGCTGGGACTCAAACTTGGACCATGACTGCCTTGACCGCCACTACCATCCGGTCGTCCATTTCAGCTCCTGTTACCAAGCCCTCTAAACCTGGTCCAAAGTCTATGAAGTCACAAGCCCCAGAGAAAAAACCGAAGCAGAAATTCGAAGAGAAGACTTTTTAAAAGACCCTCCGCGTGTTCACAGTAAGCAGAGTTCACCTTCTCCTCCACGGTGGAACGAGGAGTATCGGATTGCCGTTCGTGCCCGTAGAACTGCACTTAGGGTGTTTCGGCGACACCCTAAACTTGATAATTTGGTTACTTTTAAACAATCGCGCGCCAGGGCTCGTCGCATTATTCAGGATAGCAAGAAGGCATCTTGGACTCGTTTTGTCGAGTCTTTTAATCTCTTCGCACCTTCCTCTGTTGTTTGGGATAAACTTCGTCGCTTCTTCGGTAAAGTGTCGCATTGTACTGTGTCTGGCCTTCAGGTTTCCAATGCCACCATAGTGGATCCGGCTGCCATTGCTAACACTCTGGGTGCTGTTTCCAATTCAGACCATTATTCCGCCGGCTTTCGCTCTATTAAAGACCGGCTGGATTCCGCAACATATAATTTTCGGTCTGCTAATACTGAATGTTATAACGAACTTTTTACAATGAGGGAGCTGGAGCACGCTCTTCATTGCTCTAGGCACTCCGCTCCTGGGCCGGATGGCATTCATGTTCTGCTGTTAAAGAACCTTTTAGCCGACAGTAAGCGCTTTCTCTTACGGGTCTATAATCGTATTTGGCAGGACGGTCTTTTTCCTTCCGTTTGGCGCGAAGCCACCATTGTCCCTATACTTAAGCCTGGTAAGGATCGCCAACTACCTTCCAGCTACCGCCCTATCTCCCTCACCATTTGCGTTTGCAAGGTGATGGAGCGCATGATCAACGGGCGGTTGACATGGTGGCTTGAGTCTCAGAAACTTTTGGCGAACGCTCAGTGTGGATTTCGTCGCCATCGTTCTACCGTGGACCATCTGGTGTCTCTGTCGACGCATATTATGAACGGATTTCTGAGAAAGTGTCAACTGTATATTTTGACCTGGAGAAAGCTTATGACACTTGTTGGAGGGGCGGCATTTTACGTACACTCCATGCATGGAATTTCCGCGGTCGTCTTCCCATATTTCTTCGGGTGTTTATGACGGACCGCGTCTTTCGTGTACGTGTGGGCTCGGTTTTATCTAGTCGTTTTATTCAAGAGAACGGAGTACCGCAGGGCTCTGTACTCAGTGTTACACGTTTTGCAATTGCTATCAACCCCATTGTTGATTGTATTCCACCCGGCATTTCATCGTCCCTTTTTGTTGACAATTTTGCCATTTATTGCAGTTCGCGGCGGACCTGTCTACTCGAACGCCGTCTCCAGAGCTGTATCGACCGTCCCTACGCCTGGAGTAACGCTAACGGCTTTAATTTTTCCACCGAAAAATCCGTCTGCATCAACTTCTGGCGCCGGAACTATTTCCCTCCGCCCTCTCTCTATCTTGGGCCGGAGATGCTTCCGTTTGCAGACGAGGTGAAATTTTTGGGATTGATTTTTGATAGGAAGTTGCGTTGGACTTCGCAAATTTCCCTTTTAAAAGCAAAGTGTGACCGTTCTCTTAATCTTTTGCGTGTTTTAAGTGGCACATCCTGGGGAGCTGATCGGACCGTCCTTCTTCGCCTTTATTGCTCTTTGGTTCGGTCCAAGCTTGATTACGGGTGCATTGTCTATTCGTCGGCGCGTCCATCTGTATTACGTCGATTGAATGCCATTCACCATCGTGGCATAAGAGTCGCTACAGGGGCCTTTCCAACCAGCCCTGTACCTAGCCTATATGCTGAAGCTGCAGAGCCTCCGCTGTTCTTCAGGCGTGAGATGCTCTTGTGCAGCTATGCGTGTCGACTCTCCAGCTTGCCTGACCACCCGTCCGAGTTATTTTTCGAGGAGTCGCTTGATCGGCAATATTTAGTTAGCTCCTCTGCATTGCTCCCTCCAGGGGTTCGATTTCGACTGCTACTTCGGCATTTGGACGTTACGCCAGCGCCGGCCCTTCCACGGGGGGAAACGCGTTTTCCTCCATGGTCGCGCGCTGAGGCCCACTGTCACCTTGGGTTAACGTCGATGCCGAAAAATGAGACCCCTGCTTCCGTCCTTAGATTCACTTTTTTAGAACTACAGGCGCAGTCCGGGGACTGTCATTTTATATATACCGATGGGTCTAAGACTGATGTTGGAGTACGATGTGCCTTTGTTTTTGGTGCACAGAGGTTTACTTTTCGTTTACCTGGACAATGTTTGATTTATACCGCCGAACTTTTTAGTATATATCAATGTGTTTTATACATTTAGCGGCACGTCTTACGGCGCTGTGTTGTTTGTACGGACTCTCTGATTGCCTTTCAGAGTATTGACGCGCTGTACAGTTACCACCCGCTCGTACAGCGCATTCATGACCTGCTCCACTCGCTTGGTGCTTCTGGCATCAGCGTCTCTTTCGTGTGGATTCCAGGTCATGTGGGCATCTCAGGCAACCAGTCTGCCGACGCCGTTGCCAAATCGGCCATTTTATCACCCAGATGTTTTACCTGTGTTGTTCCTTCCTCAGATTTTTATGTTATTTTACGTTACCGTATCCTCTCGCGCTGGCGCGATGAGTGGGCGGCTCTTAGGGGGAACAAGTTGCGGGAGGTTAAACCTCTCCCGTTAGTCTGGGGTACCTCTGCTCGTTCTTCTCGTCGGGAAGAGGTGCTTTTAGCCCGTCTACGAATCGGACATTGTCTTTTTAGCCATAGATACCTGCTCAGTGGTGACCCCGCACCACTCTGTGAGCAGTGTGCTGCGCCCTTAACGGTGCGTCACATTTTAGCAGAGTGTCAAGTTTTAGCTCCGCTGCGCGTTCGTGTTGGTCTGCCTGTTGGCCTAGCCAACGTTTTTGCAGACGACGCGCATGCTGTAGAATGTCCTTTACGTTTTATCACTGACATTGGTTTTAACCGTAGCATTTGATGCGCTGAGCGCCTTTTAGCTGTTTGATTTTACATTATCTTTTAATGGGGGCGCTCCTCCCCAGTGGACATCTGGCGCTCGTGTCCCTCGCATTCCACAGTTCTTGACACGTTGTTTTATTCTCTTGTTGACCATGATTTAATGTGTAGATCCTAATATTTGGTCTGTTGTGTTTTTTAGTGTTTATGACCAAGCGGTTTGTGTGTGGATTTTTATTTTTTGACTTTTACATTTTATATTTTACACATAGTAAGGGCGCTAATAACCATAGCAGTTTAGCGTCCTTAAGCCCCATCTCATCATCATCATCATCATCATCACCTGAATTCCCAAAGGCGCAAGTAGGGCCTCGGTCATGCTTGCGTCCTGGCACCTTCCTTCACCCGGCTTAGGTCCATGCGACAGGATGCGGTACTGCCTCATCCTCACCCTTGAATTTTCCCTCCGGTGGAGGAGTTTTTAGTGGGTATACCGATTTGCCGGGGAGTTCCACACTCTCAGTCTCGACTCCCATCGGGGCTGAGGTTAGTGATTAAATCATTTTCTCCTCCACTCGAAAAAAAGACCCTCGCATCCAACAATTAAAGAAAGACGTCCAGGAACTCGAAGCAGAGGTCGAGTACTACCAGGACGTTGCATTCAAAATTTTACCATCAAACCCGCATTTTGGACATATTTCTACGGACCTGACCAAATGCTACAGAGAGGTGAGGTTCAAAAAGCAGCTCCTCGGCGAGCTGGATGTAGCTTGGCGAATCAGCGTTCCACGCAACAAACGCACCCACCCTGGCAGCGGGCCGGACAGCGACACAGAAGATGACAAGCCGAGGCCAAAGCAGGGGAAGAAGAAAACCCGACAGGAGATCGAGACAACCATCACTAGAAGAAACAGATTCCAGACCCTGACGCCCAGCGACGCTGACGACGCCGTAGAACCATCAACACCACAGGAGGAACCAGTGATCCGACCAGGAACACCACGACCACCACAGCAGCAACGACAGCGAAGAACGTCTGGCCCGGCGCGGCAGCGCAAAACAGCACGCAGATCCACCGGTGGCACCCAGCCTACCCCCTCCACCTCCACAAATACTTCCTCTCCACCCCCGCAACCAAACTCTGACAACCAGAAACTATCACGTATCATCATCCCGGACCCAAGCCTAACCTATAAAATTCTTCCTATCCTCCGCGCCTCCCTGCCGGTGGATAGCTTCAAGTTGCAATGTACTCGCGAGTGCATTAAGCTGTTTTTGCAGCGCAAAGCTGACGCCGGGCCAACCATGCAGCGTCTGGCCGCCGCGGGAATACAACATTACAGCTTCACGCCGCGCAGCGACCAGCCGCTGCGCTTTATGATAAAGCGCATGTTCGTGGACATGGACGAGCAGTACATAAAAGAAGACCTGGAGGCGAAGGGATACACTGGTGTCCAAGTCCGGCAGCTGAGACCGAGAGGGCGGCCCCTACCAAATTTTCAAGTAAGTGTAACACGCACCACTGCCAACCAAGACCTCCTGAAAGAGCGGGTCATCTGCAAC
This sequence comes from Deroplatys truncata, assembly GCA_030765065.1. NCBI lineage: Eukaryota > Metazoa > Arthropoda > Insecta > Mantodea > Mantidae > Deroplatys > Deroplatys truncata. The sequence continues at coordinate 399,888,456 of CM060990.1, read as the reverse complement.
ATGATGGTCACCGCGGAGGTCCTAAAACAAGTAACAACATAACCCAGTGCTACAATTGTCAGCAACTGGGTCACACTACAAATTTTGCAACTTGAGCTCACGGTGTGTCCTTTGCAGTGGCCTCCACCGTCTGGCTGACTGTCCAAAAGGGGCCAGGGATGACACCACTCCCGTCTACACCAATTGCGGGGAGGCACACCCAGCCAGCTACAGAGGGTGTGAGACGTTTGTTCACGAACGCCACCGCCGCCAACTGGCAGCCTTAGCCAGGGCAAACCCAAGTGCTTCACCAGGGCCAAAGCCCATCACCAACCCAGCCTTGGTGCAAACCGGGCTGTCATACGCCGGTGTAGCCCGTGGGGTAAGTGCACCACCGCCGCCACCAGCTGGCCCCCCAAATACACAACCCCCCTCCTCCCAGGAGTCTTCAACTGACCTGGGAGGTCTTTCGGAACTTTTTTCATTGCTTAAAGCATTTCATTTACCGGCGCTGTTGCCTAAAGTAAAACCCTTTATTGAAAAATTCAAAAGTTGCACGAGCACTTGGAATAAAATTGAGGCCATGATATGTTTCCTTTCTTCTGCTCTCAATTAAATGGCTACCATAAGGGGAGGTATATCTTTAACGCGCGCTCTCCTGTGGAATGCCGATGGCATCTACAGGAAACAGTACGAACTTGAAGTCTACCTGAGGCGCAACAAAATTGATGTCGCATTCATTTGCGAAACTAAATTACAAACAGAGTACACTTTTAAACTCAGGGGATATGACGTTTTTCGGACCGACAGAATTGGCAGACTGGGGGAGGAACAGCTATTTTACTAAAAAATAAACGCTATTGCTCGTGCTTCTATCACGCTTCCGGCATTGGAGGCGTTAGAGTGCACAGCACTAAAACACAAATAAACAATACGGTGGTGCTGGTAGCGCTTTATAGGCCCCTAACTCACCCTATTTCTCGAGAAACCTAAAACAATCCTCGATTTAGGGGAGCACGTAATAATTGCAGAAGATTTCAACGCCCGGTACCCTTGGTGGCAGTCACGCCGGGCAAACGCGGCCGGAAATCTCCTGGTAGAATTTTTACTTAAACATGACGATGTGGAGGTACATACCCCCCTTGACTCCACTTTTTGTCACCGTTCAGGTCATTTTGACCCTGAAGTTTTGGATTTCGTCTTGACAAAAAATGCGGCAATCTCACAAAATTTCCCTGTGTATCATAGCCTGGACTCCGACCATCTTCCTGTGCATTTCGAAATCTGTGGTGCCATCACAGCTTAGTCACCCAGATAGGCAAAGCGTGCTGAAACAAACTAGGAAAAATACAAAATCGAAATGCACAAGATGGCGCAGCCCAGGCTATCATACCGCAGCGAAGCGGAAATTGACGCCGCTATTGCAAACTTTACCGCCTCGTTACACATAGCCAAACGAAGCGCTACCACATTTACCTCAAGCCCGCCCAGTTTCTGCACGTACCCCGAGGTGGAGCAGCTCATTGCCAGGCGGCGACCCCTGATGAGGCTCTGGAGGCAAACCCGCCAGCCCCAAATTAAGATGCTAGCAAATTGGCTACGCAACACCATTCGGCAACAAATTAGATTAAACAAAATTGAACAGTGGGAGAACAAAATGTTGGGTACCACCCATTCGCACAACCCTTTGTGGAAATTGTTAATGGCATTTAAGACCTCCTCAAGCGTTAACATGGCACTGAGGCACTCCACACTCACCTCGGCCTGCACTTCTCCTCAGAGGAGAAAGCCGAGCTGTTAGCAGACTGCCTTGAAGAGCGATTCACGGAGAACAACAGCATCCCAGCACAGCAGCATGAAGTGCAAACATGGATACAAGCATGGATGGCGCGGAAGCACGAGCAACCACTACCATACTTTACACCTCAGGAAGTTTTCAATCTCATTAAGAAATTGCCTAATGGGAAAGCCGCCGGGCCGGACAGGGTGACCAATGAAGAGCTAAAACATCTCCCGAGAAAAGCCCTGGTACACATCACAAAAAGTTTTAATGCTTGCCTCAAAGGTAATTACTTGGAAATGAGCCAAGGTAATTATGCTCCCAAAGCCAGGGAAGAGTACCAGGCACCCTCAAAATTACAGGCCCATTAGTCTCCTGTCCAACATTGGAAAATTGTTCGAAAGAATTTTACTTTTTCGGCTGAAAAAACAAATTTCAGAGCTACAAGAACTTTCAAATGCTCAATTTGCATTTAGAAAAGGTTATTACACTGATTTACAACTATTACGTCTTGTTGATGACGTCACCGAACAATTTAACAATGGGGCTTCAACGTTGGCTTTATTTCTGGACGTAGAAGTCGCATTCGATCGGTGCTGGCACGATGGCCTGATCTATAAACTGCACCGCAACTTTCCCGGCCTTCAAAATTACTTATATTTGATTCACAGCTTTTTATAAAACCGGCGCTTCTACGTTCAAGTGGGCCGATCTTCATCACATGAGCAAGCTATGCGGGCAGGCGTACCACATGGGGCAATCACCTCCCCCCTCCTCTACATCCTCTTCACAAATGACTTTCCCGTGGACGCCCGATGCAAGGTCGCCATGTACGCTGACGACACTGCAATTTACAACCACGATAGAAATTCACACTTTGGCATCTTAGAAATGCAGCGGTACACTGACCGCTTCCTTTCATGGCTACATGACTGAAAAATCCAAATTAACGCACACAAGTGCCAGCTTATTTACTTCTCAAAGAAGCTGAACCTTCCGGCCATGGACCTCACGGTCGGTGGTCAAATCTTGCACTGTCGCCAGCAAGTGAAGTACTTGGGAGTCACATTAGATAGACGACTCTCTTGGAACGCCCACCTCACTGATACAGCCAACAGAGGGCGGCAACGTTTAAAGATATGCGCCCCCGTCTTCAGAAGTAAGGAAATACAGACCCGCTCAAAGATAATCCTTTACAAATCCTTCCTCTTATCGACGCTACTCTATGCGTGCGTGGCCTGGGCAAACGCCTCAGATACTGTTCTAAAGAAGCTACAAACTGTACAAAACATAGCACTGAGAAAACTACTCCGTCCTCCCATACTTTTTTCAAACTACAATATCCATCAAGAACTAAACATGCCTTCTATCTTCCAAGTCATACATCAGCGAGATACTACAACGTGGGCGCGCATTAGACTACATAACAACACACTCATTTTCAACATCGGGAGAGGCGAGCCAAGGCACAGAAAACATAAACGAATAAAATTTTTTTAACAACAATCTGCCGCTTGCCGCTCCGCCCGCCCACAAAGCAGGCTCACGGCCACGCACATACCACTGCAGGGGCCGCCACCTCAATGCATCCACCAGGCAGTGACCGCACGGCACACCAGTGCCATCTGAAGCTGTATATAGTGAGGGTGAAAGAAGCTGTATGAGTGTGAGTGCGAATGGGTAAGTATGAATCGGTGTGTATGTGTGTATATATATGTAAAAACTTGTAAATATGTAAATATGATAAAACAAAAAAGGGCATAATAAAGTGTGAAATAAACACTAAATAGACCAACGTAGCTGTTCTCGGCCGCCCATAGAGGGCCACCGTATGGGTTACGAACACATTAAAGACTAAGCCATGGAAATTCAAATAATTATAATAAAATGTTAAATTTTTCCTGTAAGCCAGGTCCCATGTACTGGCACCAGGTATTTTAAATCTAAATAAATAAACCTTGAATATCCCGAGGACTGAGCGAAATGGAAACTGCATGTGTCGATCTTGTGCACTTGAAGATGTCGACGGTACGCGCAAGTGTCCTGAACTTGCAGAAAGTGCGACTGCGGCAGAACAAGCGACGTATCAGAGGTGGTGGAAAGACGACGCGAAAGCGCAAGTTTGTTGGCAAGTACGATGGGAAAAGCCGTTGCTGAACTCCTGTTGACATGCAGTCACGCAAGTGAAATTTGGGAGAAGTTACACGCGCGGTTCGAAAGAAGCAGTATCTACCAACGATTAAACATGTTGATCGAAGCCTTTTTCGTGTTCAACGTGACGACAAAGAAGATCAGTACACATGTCGCGAAATTGCAGAAGCTTTTTGTTGATTTGAACAATGAACTGAGGAAGCACGAAGAAAATGCTCTGTCGGAAGGAATTTTAAATGGTCGAATTTTATCCACGCTGGGAAAGGAGTACGACTATTTTAAAGAAAATCAAAAGGTGAACTTTCTGATTGAAACATTGTGCACGACTGAATTGCATGACCAAGCTACGGTAGAATCAGCTGCGTTTGTGGTGATGCCCCTTTGAAGAAAAAAAAATCAAAGTAAAAATATTGAAAAATCGAAAAAGAATGTTGAACGTGCAAAACAGATTTCCATGTCATAAATGTCACCAGCTAAGCCACTGGGAAGCGGGGTGTCCCTTGGAAAAGACAGATGGCAACACTAGGCAAAAACAGTCTGAAAAGAAAGCTGCATTTTTGCCATGTGTCTTTGGTGCCTTAGTCGATAACTTTGTGGAAGCCGACAGTTGGTATTGTGACAGTGGTGCCGCATATCACGTCACTGCAAGTAAACAATGTTTTGAGTTTTACACAGAATTTGCTGTTCCTGGAAATATTTCACTTGGAAAAAGAGATGTAAGCATGCTGGCTTATGGGCAGGAAACTGTGAAAATCCAAACGCATTTGAACACTCCTAGAAAAATGCTGAATTGAAAAATGTGGTTTATGTTCCTGATGCAAGTGCTCATTTGTTCTCCGTGAAAGCAGCTGAGAGGTTTTTGTACGAAATTGTCTGATAAAGGTGTTATACTTGAAGATAAAGTCACTGGACAAACAATGATGACCGGACATATTAATCGTGAAACGTATGTGCTTGATATGTGTTGTTAAACCGACACAGCCTGAGCAAGTAAATCTAGTTACATCATCGGATATGCTGCAAGTCTATCATGAAAGATTTAGCCATCAACACAAACAACACGTGAAGAGAGTTTAGTAGCAGATGGACATCAACGTGGATGGGTGTAACGAAGGATTCTGCGATGGATGCGCATGGGGAAAAATGCATCGACTGTCATTCAAGAATCGAGTGAATCGACCAAAGCTAACTGGTAAACAAATCCACGCTGATGTGACTATCGAGTCTCTTGGAAAAGTGCGCTACTACGTGCGTTTTAAATATGATTTCAGCAAGTTTCGTCGTATTTTCCTCTTGAAGCAGAAAAATGAAGTCAGCACCGTTTTGGAACAGTTCTTACATGAAGCTAAAACGAACAACCATGCTATCAAACAACTTAGGTGCGATGGAGGAAAATAGTTTGATACCAAGAAAGTTTCTGAATTGCTTGCAAACAGAGGCATAGAACACTGCATTACTCCACCTTATACACCACAACAAAATACTGCAGAACGAGAAAATCGCACCATTATGGAGTGCGCGCGTTCTATGTTAAATCCGAGTAAATTGCCAAAAGAACTGCGAGAAGAAGTCTGTAATACTGTCACATACCTTTTGAATCGCGCTGGGAAATCATCTGATGAAAACAAATCTCGCCATGTGAGCTATGGTATCGACGTCCAATAGAAGCCTAACTCACCAGAAAGTTTTTGGTGCTGAATGCTACGTACATGTGAACTGGAATTTCCGCTCGAAATTTTACGACAAAGCTATTCTGGATATCTGGTTGGGTATGTGAACGACAAGGACGGATTCAACGTCTGGATTTCATCTCAGAGGAAGGTTGTTTAAGCCACAATGTAAAATTCAAGCTGCAAGTTGTCCGCAATCTGCGTACCAGCGTTGCTGAACTTCCGACTCCAGACGTGAGCCACGACAAGATGACAGAAGATGTACGAGAAGAAAAATTTGACACGGCGTCTAGTTTCGGGGAAGTGAAGAGTTAGTTGACGAAGAGAAAGAAGAAAAAGTATTACAAAAGATTAAAAAGAGACGTGAAAGAAAGAAACCAAGTTGGATGACCAGCGGAGACTACGTATACCTTGCCGGATCATCTGAAGAAAGGAATCCAAGTTCAAATGCTGAAGTATTGCAGTCTGTAATAAAGATCAGTGGCTCAAGGCAATTAATTAAGAATAGGAGTCTGAAGGATAACTGTACCTGAGAATTGAGTTGAACATTCGGAAGGTGTAACAGTCTTGAACACTTGTTGTGTTCCTCGCCAGAAAACTGCCGAAAAAGGGAAAGTCCGTATTAAGGCTGCTCGACTAGTAGATAAAGAATACATACAAAAACAAAGGATTGATTATGGAGAAACATTCAGTCCGTTTTCACATTATGATACCATTCGGATCTTGTTAGCGGTGGCTGCTGCAGAGAATCTGGAGCTCGATCAATTTGACATCAAAACATACTCGAAGAAGATGTGTAGATGGAAGAGCCGAAAGGATTTAAAGATGGTATTGGACGAGTATGTCTACTGAAGAGGACTCTGTATGGTCTCAAACAGACACCATGTTGCTGGAACAAACATTTCAAGGAATTTATGAAGAAAGCGAGATTTAAAATTAGTGATGCTGATCCATGTCTCTTCTATCGCAGGAGAAACGGAAAATTCTTAATATGTTGCAATGTAGTAAACGATGGTCTAGTAAAGGGAAGCAACAGAGCAGAAATTGAAGAGTTCCTAGAAATGCTACAGCAAGAATTTCATACAACAAAAGGATTTCCCGACAATTTTTTGAGTATGAAAATACCGAAGAATTAAGATGATCGATACCAGTAATTCAAGAAAATCATACAAGAAAGATCTTTAAGGGATTTGGAATGGACTCTATTCCAGATGAACGCAAAGAAAATGATGTCATAGAGAAGATCACCGCCAAGATTCCTTATCATGAGGCAGTAGGTTGCCTTCTGTATTTGACTACATCCTCACATCCTGACATTGCTTTTGCAGTAAACAAAGTAACTCAGGTCATGGAAGGTCCTGCAACTCAAGATTGGAATTGAGTGAAATGCATCTTCAGATACTTGAAGACTACAGTAGACTATGAAATCATCTACGGAAAACGCTTTGAAAGTCTACATGATGCTGACTACGCTGGTGACAAGGACATGAGACAGTCAATGACCAGTGTCATCGCAACTCTCACTCATGGTGCTACATCGTGGTTCAATCAGTAGCAACTTCCACCACAGAAGCAGAAATAGTAGTAGCAAGTGAAGGAGCAAAGGAGTTAATCTGGTTAAAAACAGTTGCTATCTGAATTATCTGGAACTGCCAATCAAGACGAACCTCCTACACTTTACACTGACAATGCTGTGAAATTGTCCAAAAAATCCACCATATCATAAAAAATCAAAGCACATATAAGTTCAGTATTTCTACATCAGGGAACAGTTTTTGGATGGACATCTTGGACTGGAGACTGAGGGAGCAAACCAGTTACCTGATTTGCTGATCAAGCCATTGGAGAGGATTGACCCAAGATGCTGCGTGACAAGATTGGAGTGCAGAAAATTAAATCTGTGTAAAACTGCAGAATACTTTTGTTTATTGTTTTTTCTTTTGGAAGAAGTATTGATATTAAAGAAAAATATGAATATGTGTGCCATCTCTATGGACAATTTTTTGAACTATAAAGATATCTTGGCAGAACTGTGGTCATTGTGTATGTGTTCTGCATGCTTTTGTTACAAGCATCTGAAAATCTTTTGTTTTTTAATTTTGCTGCAAGTACACTGTGGTTTGTTTCTTGAATTTAAATAAATACCATTAACAGGGCTACATGAAGTCTATAGTTTATGAAACCCCTGTTGACTCAGAAGAAGATTTTGCAGCAGGCACAGTCAGTGCAGCAGTTGAAATCAGGGAAATGCCTGCCAGCTTTGAAAGGACATTATAAAATATAGCATGTTGATGCAGCGCTTGTCTGGAAGTCAATGGACTTGTATTTCAGCACTTGTTATAGTGATGAGACACTAAAATAATGGATACATAATGCTTACTGAACACTGAAATGGGTGCTTTTACATTTTCTTTTGGTATGATTTGTGTGTGTTTTCCTGTGAATTTGCACCAATAAATAGAATATCTATGATGATTTGTATATTCAATTTTCATATACCTAATTACTTCAAACTCTTCCTGTAGGATTGGCCAATTTAATCACATAAATCCCTCTTACATGAAACAATCCACCTCATGGATGCCTTAACAAAAAGTTCTTCAAAGGAGGTATCTATCTATTCCCAATATTTCTTGGCCTAATTTAAAAACATCCTGTAGAGCGGTTAAGGCAATGAATCCGTGAAAACAAAAAAAATTACAGTTTTCTTCTGATTACCATATACTCAGACCATAAAGCATATACTACACACAAAATTGTAATAAATTATGTCCAAACCGATTTTGGGATATTAATTTTTTATTCATAATTCATCATTTTTTTATATGGTAATATGAAATGTTCCTTAGACCCTATGATTTATTTAATTCCTCCAAAATTTTTAATTTTAAAAGGTGAAAAATGCTGAATAAAGAAGGAATGAGAAAAAATTGAGTTTAAAGTTCAACACAGTGCTTTATCTAAATGGTACACGACCAATTGAATAGCCATTTATGGCTTTAAAATCATTTATATTAGAAATCCAAATGTGTAACATGAAAGTACAAGTTATAAGTACGAGGGGCACTATTTCTATTTTGAGCCTAATAATTAAAACACAGTAATTTCTGATTGAAAACTGCTTTACTGTTTTTCAAAATATTCTACTTTACGATCAATACACTTTTGCATCCGTTTGAACCATTTGTCAAAGCATTTATTCCAGTCTTCTTGAGACACCTCCAAAACATGGTTTTTGAAAGCATCAACGAAAATCGTTTCCAAGCAATTTATTCTTGATGTTCGGGAACAAAAAGAAGTAATTGAGTGCCAAATCAGGACTATGGCGGATGACCCATCAATTCTATTTTTTGAGCCTTCAAATACTCTGTTGTTAGTCGAGATGTGTGTGCGTCTGCATTGTCTTGATGAAGAACGATCCTACGGTTCTTGTTGGTTTTCCTTACTTCACCGAAGATTTCCGGCAAACAAATCGTTGTGTACCATTCGGCATTGACCGTTTTACGTTCCTCTAAACGCACTGTTGCCACATGCCCAGTTTTGCTGAAAAAGCAGGCGACCATTTGCTTCGAAGTGCTTCGAGTGCGAACAACTTTTGTTGGATTTGCTTCATCTTGAAACACCCATACAGTCGACTGCTGTTTACGTTCCGGCTCATACGCATAGATTCATGATTCGTCACCTATTACAATCTTATATACGTCTTTTGAGGCACCGCCATTGTATATCCTGAGCATTTTTGTACACCAATTGACACGAGCATCTTTTTGAGATTGCGTTAAATTATGTGGACTCCAGCGAGAGCAAACCTTATCCACGGCTAAATAATCATGCAATATTTTGTATATGCTGGTGGAACTAATGCCTAGGGTTGCCTCAATCTCACAATATGTCGCATGACGATCTTTCGTTATTAGTTTTTGCACAGCATCAATGCTTTCTGGCACAACTGATTTCGGACGACCTTCACGAACTTCATCATTGAGCGAACGGCGGCCACGATTAAATTAGTTATACCAGCGTTTCACAGTGGCAAAGGATGGAACTTCGTCGCCAAATGTGGAAGTTAGTTGATCGATGCACTCTTGTCTTGATAATCCACTCGAAAGTCGTAATAAATCATTGCACAAACATTTTTACGAGCTAATTCCATGTTTTTGTTGAAACACAATTTTGAAGTTAGTGTAAACAAAACAAATGACGCTCTATTGACAAAATGTTTGAAGTAGATTATGGTCAAAACGTCAAACTTTCCATTGGAAACGTGAGATGGCACCTACAACATTCAGGGTTGCCAAGGCTCAAAATATAAATAGTGCCCCTCGTATAATAAAAAAGCAAAAAATGAAAAATTTCACATCTTTTACCAAATTTCACTGAAATTGAGTTTTATTTATGGATGATCTTTAACTGCTGTAGTCCTAATGGAATCCCATTATATGTTGGGCGTGAAAGACAGGTAATTTTGCTCAGAGGCATCTTTATCAGGCTTGAGGTTCTCTTACATACCATAACTCTATGACACGGGACCACTGGCTTTACTTCCCTTCCGAAGGAAGCCATGCTAAGGATTTTTATGCCTGAAAAAATCCATCACCCTCTACTGGGTTTGAACCCGCGACCTTGGCAACTAGAGGCTAACATGGTGACCACTACACCACAGAGGTGTATTATGTATTGATTTATAGTTCATAAAAGTGTTTAACTTCTGTTTTCTACTAACTGGTTTCTAGATTTAATTTTCACTTAGCTGTATTAGTTTCTGTGTAAAACTTTGGTTTTAACTGGATAGTATGTATCAAAGTACATCCTAAAAACATTATAAAATGTATTTATTTTTTCATTGAAAGTGTTTGCTGTGTACACAGTGTCGCAAATTTCAGAAGATAAGTTTTCTATAAGATGTGCAATGCACCTTCTATTTACATCCTGAAAGGTTTTAATTTCTCTTTGATTTTCATTCCAGTTCATACATGTAAAAAATAATCAATTATTTAAGAGTGTTCTTAAAGAACAAACTCAGTTGAACATAACCATAATTAAAGCACAGAAATGGTAAACAAAAGTTTAGGGTCAGTAGCAGCTTGTGAGTATACAGTTTGGGTGTTCATAAACTGTGAAATAACATCTGTTGCATTATGATTATGAACAAACTGATACAATTTCAGCACTCCTAACATCAACAATGACAATAATAATGATAATAATGCATAACTCGATTGATGAAAGAAAGGATTTTTTTGGAGGATGTTTATTGTGCACATAATTAAATACACGTGTTAGGGCAAGGATGAAGTAATGTGTAGATTAAATTACAGTTGAGATTATGGATGCTATGGAGAAACCAGAAGTTTCCACGCATATGCTTGTTGCCTATTACTCAGAACATTTAAGAATAGCACTGGTTTGGTAGCACTGTTATCACGTTTATATTCAAGTTTACATCATAGTCATTCTAGTTTACATTCAAGTAGTCTTTACATGCTATACACAACGGTTGGTGTGTTGGCTGCAAGTAAACAATGCTAAAGATATGTCCTGAGTAGTACATATTGTTGCTACAGTGACCCTAACTGCTGGCATAGTCTGCTACCTCCTAGTTACATTTACATAAAGTTGTAGTGGAAACAGTAAGGAAATAGTGTGTGGGAAAACCTTTGCAAGCTCGTGCACTTCAAGTGTGCACAACCTGCATGTACTTAGCCCCATAAGGTAATTACGTCATACCAGTTGTGCAAGTGCAAAAGCTCCTTAAAAAGTATAGAAGTCAAGATGTGTGATAGCAACGCTGATGCCAAGTCTCATCAAGTTTATAGGAGTGGCACGGTAGATTTAAATGTGTAGGTTTTAAAATACCGGGTATACATTACATTTAATAGCATTGAAAGAAACAAATAACCAACAAATCTGCCAGGTGTCAAAAGTTAGGCACCTCAAGTGCTTTTGTGCTCTTATGCAGCAACACTACTGGTTAGGGTTAGCCCCCCCCCCCCAAAAATAAAATTAACGAGTTTTATTTATGGACACACCTTAACTGCTGTTGCCCTTAGTACTCCATTGTGTATTGGGTGTGAAAGACTGGCAAGTACAACATGGGGATGTACATAAGACATGCTTAACATAACTTAACATGTATGTAAAGTCTATTACAACATATAGAAGTGAAGATTCAGTTACTGCTTTGAGAAAAATCTGAATCCGCTTGAAAAGAAATAATAATAAATAATAATAATCATAATTGCCTCATGGAACAGAAACATTAATTTTAAACAGAAAAGCAGGTATGGAAAATATTGTAAAAAAAGAATGTAAAATTATAAGAAAAATTTAACTCCACAAGCTATAGGTGAACAATACAGGCTCGAAATAAAAACATATACAGACAGTCACAGGGACATTAGAAAATGAAGGTTAAAATTTTCTGGTCATGGTAAACAAATGAACTCAAACAGGCTCAAAACAAATAATGGAATTCTATAAAAATAGAAGTAAAGCACAAGCAGATACTATGAAGGAGATTGGTGAAGTAAAAAATGACTTAAAATTGACAGGTATTATGCCAGAGGAAATCCTAAACAGAGATATTTTTAGAACCAAAGTGCATAAGTGGCAAGTTGACCAAGAGGACAAACTGAAGAAAAAAAACTGGAACAACATGGACAGATGAGAGAAAGAAAGCCCACAGCTAAAGAACTATGGATTCAAAGGAAAACAAAGAAATTCCTCCAAGTACTTTGCATAGTCCCGCATGGGCTCATTCGCAATAATAATAATAATAATAATAATAATAATAATAATAATAATAATAATAATAATAATAATACAGATAATAATACAGATAATAATGCTTTATTCACCCATAGGAATTTCAATCCTTTTCAACATTGAAGTTAGAAATGAAGTTCTTACATGGTTAAAGTTCTATTTATAGTGAATTTTTTCATATTAAGAAGATTAATAAGATATGTTTCAGTTTCCAGAAACCTATATCTAAGATATATCTTATAAAACTATTTACATATTTACAATGCAACATTTACCAAAAAAGGACTACCCTTAGATATACAAGTGCTGTAGTTCATCAATTCTATATATCCAGCAGATAGTTCTTCAACATCATTTTAAATAGGTTGCTTCATGCAGTTTTTATGTATTCTGGTAGCTTAGATTAGATTACATTTATTATGCCAATTACATAGGTACTAGAATGCATAAGCAACATCATTACAAAGGCCAATTTACAGAGTTATATCATGAAAAGCAACAACATTATACAATGCTGTAGCCAACAATATTTTCTAACCCTGCTTTTAAATATAATATATGGCAAATTTTTAACCTGAGGAGACAAATGATTAAATAAACTAATAGAGGTAATATAAAGAATTTTCTGAGATTTGCTATACTTATATATAAGTTATGACTCTTTTGTAGAGTATTTATGAACTGAGTCACAAGTTATAAACTGACTTACATTTTTTACATATAATAGTATTAAATAACAACATGCCTCTAAAGTAGTAGGAATCCTTATCTGCTGCAACCCTGTGGTACAAACTCTTGATGATTATTACCTCTAGTGTTATGTGTATAAAGCTTTTTGTTTAATATGCTGATATTTTCACTCCTATTAATTAACAATATAACTTTATATGTAGTAATACTACTGTTAAGATGCATAGGTTTTAAAATATTTCTCTTATGGTCTAACAACTTTTTAGATTATATATACATTTCAGGCAGTTCTTCTGAATTATCAGTACCCTGTTCATATTTTGTGATGAATGTTCATCCCAAATTTCGATCCCATATTCAATAAATGAATATATTATCCCATAGTACATTGAGTTTAGTAGGTCTTTTTCCATATGGTTAGCTAATTCCTGTATAAAACAATTGTGAGCCTAACCTTTTGCAGAGAATATTGATATGTTCACTATAGGTCAAGTTTTTATCCAGCTGAATTGCTAGAAATTCAGTGCTATTCACTTGCTCAATAACTTAACCATTAAATGGTATTTTACGCACATTTTCTTGTTCCCTAGCTTGAAATAGGATCTCTTATTTTGAGCAACATTAAGTTTAAGGTGAGAAGCTTTCAAATACAGTTTCTGTAACGATAATGAGGTTTTGATTCCCAGCTGATTAAAATTCTTTCCTGAGCAAATAAATGCAGTGTCATCTGCATAGGATATAAGGTTATGTTCTGGAGACTGTGGCATATTATTTATATAAACATTTCTTCATCCATTGGTTTGTTAATTCATTTATTCATTTACATAAGTATCTCAAAGAGGTGACAGCTGTATGGAGGGACTGTCTGTTTTACAATAGACTTATGGAGGGGCAAAAAGCAAAAACCACCACACTAGACTAATTTAAGCTTAATTGTGCCAACAAAGCCTGGAAATAACATACAGTTTCATTTATGCATTGTAAATAATTGGAGTGAATTACAGTATTACAATATGCATTATATTTTACTCATAATGCTAAGTTTAATCTTGCTTACAGAATTTGTACATTGCATAATTTAATTTCATATTTTTTTTAAATAAATAAAGCCAAAAAATCTCCTATACATTATGTAAGACTAAGCAAGAAATTGGAGTTGCAGGCATATCAAATGAGATGATAGTGTTATAAATGACTGGAGTTAGTTACAATTTTACAAAAACATAGGTATGCTTAAGTAAGATGTTACGGTTTAACCTTGGTACTTCGATAATTTCTTAAGTGATGGATATTTCAGGAGTTCTTGATGTCCGTGAGGAGGATGTTGTATGTTCTATGTTGTATGCACTAAATATTGCATTTTTAGTCTATATTTTATGGAGTTAATTAAATCTATGGAAATTTGATTCGCTGATCTGGTATTATAAGGTTGGGCATCCTTCTTATATGTAATAGTGGTATTGGTCTATAGGAGAAAGTTTTCTACAAGCAGAGATTCACTGTACTTATAAACCATAGAGACTAATGGAATATGTATTTGTTTCCTGGTTTACTTCTTCTGAGGGTTTAGGTAAAGTAAAGTCATATATTGATACCATAATTATTGACAGGAAGATATAAATAATTAAACAATAGTAAGGTAGAGAAACAATTGCAATAAATAATTTCCATATACTAAACCAATGCATAATGTAATACGCCTGAGTTGAAAACATTTGTCAGGAGGAAAATGTAATTAGCAAGCACATAATTAGTAATAGCTGAGGAGTGAATGCATTAGTAAACAAAATTCCTGGAATGCAGTTAAGGTTAAGTTCAGTACATTTGCAGAGTTACATAGACAGAAATTCTGTAAAAGGGAAAGGGAATGAAATTCGGAGATTTGGGGAAGTACCCCATAGTCAAAGTGTCCGATGCGCATACGTAGGAGTTTTAAAATTTGCCCAGTGTGAGAAGGAACCTTGGTGGGATAGTTCTAAGGTAGGCAGAGGTTAGGTAATAAAAGAGCTGTATTGCTAAAATTAGCATTTTTACTTTCTTTGTGTACAGCCTTAGGGGCTTATAGTCTTTCACAGTAATCGGCAGTTCACAGTGCCTGATGGCAACTTATGCCTCTGGTTTATTTTATTGCGGAAACAGTTCTTTCAAACTGTAAAATTAATACTGCAGACGTCAGCAGGTATAATAAGTCAATTGTTATAGTTTCGAGTGCTATGATTTATAATCAGTTTCATTTTTTATCTTCAAATGGTCGGCAACTCACTTCAGTAGCTCAAGTATTAGATCACATTAAATTTCTCAGTCAATTTAAACTGGTGTTATCCTTTCAAAATATGCCCACATACCTTGAGATAAAGATCTCATAGCCAACCTCTGTAGCAGCCGACAGCAGAATTAACAGCAGATATTGAAGCAAAGGTACGGCTTCAAAAAAAGTCATGACCATTGCCCAGCTTCAATATAATTTTGATTGCTCTCTGGTGATTTTATTTCTTTATTCCTTTGTATCAGATAGTATTCAGGTATAGAATATTTGAATGTATAAGAGCAAAATATTAACCCTTTAGATTCCTTGTGCCTAAGTTAAGATTTTCAGTCTGAGTAATGCATAAGCAACAGTAGTAATTCTCTTCATAATTCACTCTGTGTGACATGTGCATGTTAGGCTAGGATCTAAAGTGAGTGTAAAATTAGTAAAACTTTCAATAATGTCAAAAATTTTTAATGAGATTATAACAGTATGATGTTTAATACCATTTGATATTCAGAATTGAAGTTCAAATAGTTACACCGCATATTCAGGCAGTATTTTATATCATAACATGCTGTGAATGCCAAAAAGATTGTAGTGTAAGAAGTGGGTAACAATAAGCCGAGGGGGTGAGTTGTTTATCACTAAGAAGAGACAAACAAATGACGTCAGGGTAGCGTGCCTTTCTTTAGAAATGGAGGGAATATCTCCTAGAGTATATATGTTAGTAGTAGTGATTGGCTGACAAAACAGACGCTAATGTTGGCGCAATTTGATAAGCAATAGCAGCTCTATTATAATGTTTAGGCATTTCGAGGTGAAGGAGTATATATTCTCGAGCCATAAGCAAGTTTCGCGCAGTCTTGAAAAGTCATTCGCGAGGTACACATCACGCAGTCTTGAAAAGTCATTCGCGAGGTACACATCACGCAATCTTGAAAAGTTATTCGCAAGGTACACGTAGCACAGTTTGTTACAAAATGTGAAGTGCGCGAAGTAATTGGTACGCAGTAAATAAAACAACTGCAGTTACATTAGGAAATATCACAGTTTCAGTCAGGCGTGTATAAAGATTAAATATGTGAATTATTAAATTAGAGTGTGACGGCAATAAAAGTGTGGAAACAAATTATTTTATCAGTGTATCTTTTAGCAACAACTCCTTTCCGATTACACGTCCTGCTTAGAGACACTTGCTCGACTGAGTAATAATAGCTAGCCGGAGGACAAAGAACCCAAACTTAAAAATAATAAAACAATAACAGGCGCCCAGCAAATAAGATAACACAAGCCGATTCCTGCGACAAATAGCTCCCAGAACGTGGAGCGAGATAACCAGGAAGGGGCGAGATAACCAGAACGTGGGACGAATGGAGTGGTGCAATTAACTACAGGACTTTAGAACGCCGCAGATCCCAGAAAAAACCACCAGAACGAACGACCGACGACGACGGATGAGAGGACATCAGCGACTACGAGAACAGAAGACAACAGGGGAATTCGACACCAAGACAGCGAGACGACGCAGATCTATGGTACTACAACGACGCAGAGGTGACATATACATCTAGGAGAGAGGGGCAGGAAGCTGGACATCTAAACAACGTCATCAGATAGCATCATAAAGGTTAGAAAATTGTAAATTTTATGTGTATCCTAAAAAAAATTGTGAGAAATTTAACGTTGTTGAGAAGAGGAAGGATTAAGAAAACAATGCCTACTAGTAATACTGAAGAAATAATTATGGAAGGGGATAATGTAACAGTTGACCGTAATTCAATACAGGTAATGGAAAATAGCTCAAACAATGCAGGATTTGAGGGAGGAAATATCAGTGAAGAAAGTCAGAATAGAATAGCAGATCAGCCAACTCAAACATCTAGGATTGTTGTAAACAATTCAGGGCAGGTAGCCGACGACAGAGACAGATATATTAGACATGTGGGTCAGGGTATTGTACCAAACAGGGGTGAAGTAACTGTAACGGGTGGTGGAAATGAAGGTTCACAAAGGGATGTAAATGCAGTAGGAAATGTTAATTTTGATACTGGTATGATGATGGAAATACTGAGAAATTTTGGTAAAACATTAAATAAGAGTATTACAGACCAATTAGAAGGTAATAGGGAATTAAGGGAAGATATTGGTAAGAGTAATATGGAATTAAGGGAAAATATTGGTAAGAGTAATGAGAAATTAGAGCAAAAATTAAATCAAAACATAGAAGATATTGGTAAGAGTATTACAGACCAATTAGAGAAGCATATTGAAAAGAGTAATAGGGAATTAAGGGACAAAATTGAAAATAAATTTATGGAGCTAGATAGTAGTATGACAAGAATGAAAAATGAAAATCAGAAAACAATAGCAAATGAGATAGGAAAATTTTCAAAGAAAATGTCAGACAAGAGCAGGGAAATATCTAACCAAAAAGTGAGGTTAATAATAAAATTGAACATGTTAATGTAAGATGTACAGAGTTAGGAAGCCGAATGAATAGCATTTCAAGTGAGCTAAGAGAGATGGTGGAGGCTACGAATACAGATTTAATTCAGGCGCAAGTTAATTTCAGTGGGGAGATATCTGAAATTAAGAAGGAATCGGAAACACAAAGAAATAAGTTGTCCGAAGAAGTTAAAGTTTTGTCTATAAATTTGGATCAAAAACTAACTTCTGAAGTTAACAAGCACCAAGCTGTTCAAAATTAAAACAGTAGAAAATAGGAACAGACAATAGAAAATCTGCAAGGTACTGTAAATAGGTTAGAATTGAATTCAAGGGTCAATATATGTGATGTCAATGTATCTGATGCACAGAATAATGATAGAGGTATTTTCTCAAGTATGACTAATAATGGGAGTGACCCGGCGGTTTCATCCATAGCCCACGCCGAAACTCAGAGTGCACAATTTAAATATGGGAATTAGGGACATGCAAAACTATAATTATATCTTAAGTGATTTGCCGCTTCCAAAATTTAATGAAAACTCCAATCCAGTACAGTTTATTGCAGACTTGTCAGAGTACTTTCAAATTAAAAAGATACCGGAAGCATTGAAAATCATAGTTGCTGAAAGATGTTTGGATCAGAAAATTTTAGATTGGCTACAAATGGTATCAAGGGGTGAAATTTCATATGAATCCCTTAAGAGATTATTCATGAACAGGTTTTGGAATGTCACGATACAGCATAGAATACGAACAATGCTTAGTTATGGACAATTTGATCCACGAGAGAAAATATCAATGACCGATTATTTGCTAAAACATGCAAGTCAGGTTAGGAATTTGTCACCTCCGATCAATGAGGAAGATTTTGTGAGTTTGCTCACAAGACATTATCCTTTAAAGATACAAAATTATTTATTAATTGCAAAACCACATAGTATGTTCGAGATGACAGAATTAAAATCAGCTTTGGAACAACAGGAAGAAGATATATCTCGAGAGTGGGAGCATAGATTTTTAGACTGCGAGATAGACGAAATTACCAAGTTAGCCATTATCACCAAAGCAGAGGATAAGAAAGACTCCATGAGAATAATCCCAGGCAACGTTACCAATCATACATTCCAAATTTTGAAAGACCAGGGATAGATGGGAGACCAGGTCGGTAGGAACAAATAAATTACGTCAGGACAGAAAGATTGCCGGAAAGAGGTCAAGATCAAGGAAGGCGTTACGTCAGGCAAAGGGGAAATTTCACTCACTGGAGGGAAAACACTAACTGGGAAAGATAAGAGGAACAGAAGGAAAATTACGTGCCAAGAGGACATAATTTCAGAAATCGAGGATTTCGGACTCGAGGAAGGGGACCTCAAAACAGTAGGAGCGAAAATGAGAAACTCTAGCACCGGTTAGGAATGGCAGACCCGTACATGAGCTTGGAAGTAACCAGGAAAACTGACAATAGACTCCTGTGCAATAGGTTCTCAGGCCGTCTTTAATAATTCAGTATCCATTACCAAAATTAACAATATACCTACACACGCTCTCTGTAAGAAGATAGCAGAAAAAAGGATAAGGAGGAAAATTTCGTGTCAACACATATTAAGATAGAAATTGCGAAGAAAGAGATTATGGCGACTATAGATTCCGGTTCATCAGCTTCAATTTGTTCGCAGAAATTTGATATACATTTGATAAATGAAGGTAACAAAATTATGGCTCTTCCCACTAGTAATTCCGTTTGTCGTGTTGCAATCGGAAGAACGACACAGGTCATAAAAACACAAACTCTACTAAATATACTTATCGGCGGAGAAAATTTCGAGGTTATGTCTCTAATTGTTAATCATTTGATTTGTGACATAATTTTAGGATGTGACTTCCTACATGAATACGAAGCACGTATAGATTTTAAATATGAGGAATTAAACATGACAAAAAACAATAGAGAAATAAAGGTACCGTTTATAAAAGAAAAAGTCTCCGTGATTGAGAGGACAAAGGAAGAGGAAGATCTTAGTGATCAAAAACTTTTGTGCAGGTAATTGAAACAGATGGAAACGGTCAGATAAAGCAAGTAGTCACAAGATATGAAGGGAACACCACGCCATATTTTCGACAGCTAGTAGAAAGGCCAGATGAAGTAGAGAAATTTACGACCCGAACAAAAGACGACCGTGCGAGCGAGACAAGACAATAACTGGGAAGAGAGAAGTGAGGAAATACTACACAAGTGTGAAGAGGTTTACAACATTACGAATACACAAAAACAAATCCTTCATGCTGTATTTATGAACAATGGTTCAGTATTTAGTAATATCCCAGGCAGATGTAACGTATATCAGCATACATTTCAGATAGAAGATATGGCACCATATAGGCATAAGTATGATAATTTGCCTATAAGTCTTCCGGACAAAGCTAGAAAATTAATAAATAGCATGCTAGAAAATGGGATTATTGAGCAAAGTATCTCTCAATATATAAATTCGATCTGTTGGAGTATTAAACGAGATGGTAGTTTGAGATTAACAATAGATGGTAGATATGTCAACCAATATATGAAGTCAGACAACGTTCAAAGTGAAGGAATCGAACAACTCATCACGAAACTTTCAAGAGGGAGATTTTTAACATCCATTGACCTCACTGCGTCATATTGGCAAGTGGAACTAGAACCACAAATGCGTGATTACACTTCATTTCAATACTCGGGAATCCAGTATCGTTTTTGCGTAAATCCCTTCGGTTTAAAAAACTCAGGAAGTGGATTTTTGAGAACAATCCACAGTATTTTTGGAAATTCTGCAGATGACTTTTTAATAAAGTATATTGACGACTTCCTCATCATTAGTCAAACATTTGAGGAACATATGAATAATGTACATTCCATGTTAAATAAACTGCAACAACATGGTATGGCAGTAAACATACTAAAATCAGCATTTTGTTTCAAGGAAATAAATTTTCTGGGTTATGTAGTGGATGAACGGGGTATAAGACCTGACCAGAAGAGAATAGAAGCAATAATGAAAATTCCACCACCAAGGAGCGTAAAGCAAATTAGACGTCTCTTAGGGGTATTTAACTTTCAGAGTAACTTCGTACCAAGCTATTCGGCTGAAATAGAACCACTGCGGCAGCTACTCCGAAAGAATATCAAGTGGAGATGGACAGAGGATCATCAGAAATGTTTTGAGAGGGTCAAAGAACTCTTTGCTAAGTCCATATTGCTCGAGAGGCCTAGAGAAAATTTGAAATAAAAGGTTTATTTCGATGCATCAGTGCAAGGATTCGCCGGAATTTTAGGACAGTGAGACGTCAATAATGAGTTTCACGTCATAAGTACAGCTTCTAGAGGACTTACAAACATTGAGCGGAATTCTTCGGTGACTCAGTTAGAAATTGGGGCACTCTATTTTTCATTAATTCGTTTCAAGACCTATATTTATCAGCAAAAGGTGAAAGTATATTCGGATCACATAAGCCAAACTTTCATCCAACGGTGTAGATTATGTAGTGGAAAACTTGTTAGATACATTCACGCAATATCCGCATTTGATATTGAAATTGTACACATTCCTGGCAAGAATAACACCTTCAACGGTTTGCTATCGAGACTAAACTACAACCCACAAATTCCCAGAATATTGAAAGGTCCCGAAATGAAGTCAAAATATTGACAATTGAAATTCCTTTAAGAAAAGAAATGATAAGAAAATTAAAAAATATGGGAGAAATTCAAAATGAGGACGCAAAATTATTCGAACTTAAAGGAAAATGCACCATTAATTGAAGGGGCAAAGAAAGAAATTGTAGGAACTCGGAATGGAACATTATACAAGAAGCATGGAAAAGAAATGCCTAGTTGGAAGGTAATAGTTCCGAAAAGCATGGAAAAGGAGCTTATTAGGAGTTTTCACGAAGGGTTAGCACACTCAGGGACGGACCGGATGAATTCTATGATTTTAGAAAATTTATACATATCCAAATTGCGTCAGAAGGTTCGGAAATTTATCTCGTGCTGCAACCTATGTTAGAAGGCAAAGCAAATAAATGCAGCATACGCATTTGAGACCAATTCGATTATAAGGAATAAGCCGAGAGGCGTAATTAGTATTGAGATTCATGGTCCTATGCCTCCAAGTCAATTTGGAAACAAATATATATTTGTCTGTTATGATATATTCAGCAAATATGTAAGAATTTACCCTTTGAGAAAACCTACAAGTTTAGCATGTTTGAATAGGCTACTCAAGTCGTATGTGATAGAGGAAGGACCAATCCAATCCGTATTGAGCGACAATGCTTCGTCCTTCACAGGAAAAAGATTTATGTAGGGACTAAAAGAAAATGGCATTAAACAGTATTTTTCGTCAAGATACAGACCGAACTCCAACCCAGTGGAGAGGGAAATTAAGGAAATTTCGAATTACCTAAGGGTGCTGTGTCATCGAAAACAAACCCAATGGTATGGATACGTAAATTTCGTTCAGAATCTACTGAACGAAACAGTAAACAATGTGACAGGATATAAACCATGTGAACTTAAAGCAGGAAGGAAGATAAATACAATATGTAAGAAAATTCCGGAAGCCATTCCAGATGAGCACTCGATACCACAAACGGAAGAGGAGATGTTCCGGCAAGCATTTGAAAAGATAAAGAAAAATGCCATAAAAAGAAAAAGGAAATATGAATAGAAGAAAAGAATGGAAGATCAAAATAAGAGATTTAGTTCTGGTTAAAACTAAGAAATTGTACGATAAGGCAAATAAGCTTTATTGGCGAATGTTTCTAAAATATCATGGACCTTATGAAGTTGTTGAAGTATATGGGACAAATACATATGAATTATGTAACCCAGCAACCCGAAAAACCATTGGAAAGTTCCATATTGAGATGCGGAAACAATACAACATCGAGGATAAGGATGAAATAGAAGACCAAGAAGATGAAAAGCAAATCCAGAATAAGTAAAGCTAAACTGCAGAACAAAGTATTGGAATGTAAGAGGGTTAACTATGTATATATGTCATAAGAAAGGATAAATAAATGCAGGACAGAAATAAATGTTTAAAGGGGAAAAGTAACATTTTCTTAGTAGTCTGTAGCTACATTTGAAATGAAGCATGTAATAAGGATAATTTAATGTCATATGAAAGTAAAAGTATGTAGATATAATTCAAAGGGTATTGTGAATATAAGTACAAAACAATAAAAAAGGAGTAAGGATAATTAAAGCCAAACATTTATGTAGCACACAGATAATGTGAAATTATGTCTTAGAATTAAGAGATGTATATATGTTTGTGTAGAGGATGAATATTTTGTTAAATATGTTCAATAATTAGAAAATGAACCAGGGTAAAAATCTTGAGTGTATAAATTTTTATGTCAATAATCTAAGAAGGTATAATCACTTTGTAACAGTGACCTAAATAGTTCAGGGTATAGTATTTGCTGTATGAAAGAAAATTTGTAAGGTCAGATGGAGGTATATAAACACATTAGGCCCGATCCAGTGAATAGTGGCGAGAAAAAGGCAAGAAGTATAACGTGTGTAAAATGCGCGTGCAGTGTTTCGTGCAAGTGATAGATAACGTGTGTTACAATATTCAGGAGACTAAAAACCCAATTATAAAATTTCTAAAAAAAGTTATAAATGTTTATAATTATGTTTCTAGTGGGGCATATGAGGCAATATTTTATATCATAACATGCTGTGAATGCCAAAATTATTGTAGTGTAAGAAGTGGGTAACAATAAGCCGAGGGGGTGAGTTGTTTATCACTAAGAAGAGACAAACAAATGACGTCAGGGTAGCGTGCCTTTCTTTAGAAATGGAGGGAATATCTTCCCTAGAGTATATATGTTAGTAGTAGTGATTGGCTGACAGAACAGACGCTAATGTTGGCGCAATTTGATATCCAATAGCAGCTCTATTATAATGTTTAGGCATTTCGAGGTGAAGGAGTATATATTCTCGAGCCGTAAGCAAGTTTTGCGAAGTCTTGAAAGTCATTCGCGAGGTACACATCACGCAGTCTTGAAGAGTTATTCGCGAGGTACACGTAGCACAGTTTGTTACAAAATGTGAAGTGCGCGAAGTAATTGGTACGCAGTAAATAAAACGACTGCAGTTACATTAGGAAATATCACAGTTTCAGTCAGGCGTGTATAAAGATTAAATATGTGAATTATTAAATTAGAGTGTGACGGCAATAAAAGTGTGGAAACAAATTATTTTATCAGTGTATCTTTTAGCAACAACTCCTTTCCGATTACACGTCCTGCTTAGAGACACTTGCTCGACTGAGTAATAATAGCTAGCCGGAGGACAAAGAACCCAAACTTAAAAATAATAAAACAATAACAGGCGCCCAGCAAATAAGATAACACAAGCCGATTCCTGCGACAAATAGCTCCCAGAACGTGGAGCGAGATAACCAGGAAGGGGCGAGATAACCAGAACGTGGGACGAATGGAGTGGTGCAATTAACTACAGGACTTTAGAACGCCGCAGATCCCAGAAAAAACCACCAGAACGAACGACCGACGACGACGGATGAGAGGACATCAGCGACTACGAGAACAGAAGACAACAGGGGAATTCGACACCAAGACAGCGAGACGACGCAGATCTATGGTACTACAACGACGCAGAGGTGACATATACATCTAGGAGAGAGGGGCAGGAAGCTGGACATCTAAACAACGTCATCAGATAGCATCATAAAGGTTAGAAAATTGTAAATTTTATGTGTATCCTAAAAAAAATTGTGAGAAATTTAACGTTGTTGAGAAGAGGAAGGATTAAGAAAACAATGCCTACTAGTAATACTGAAGAAATAATTATGGAAGGGGATAATGTAACAGTTGACCGTAATTCAATACAGGTAATGGAAAATAGCTCAAACAATGCAGGATTTGAGGGAGGAAATATCAGTGAAGAAAGTCAGAATAGAATAGCAGATCAGCCAACTCAAACATCTAGGATTGTTGTAAACAATTCAGGGCAGGTAGCCGACGACAGAGACAGATATATTAGACATGTGGGTCAGGGTATTGTACCAAACAGGGGTGAAGTAACTGTAACGGGTGGTGGAAATGAAGGTTCACAAAGGGATGTAAATGCAGTAGGAAATGTTAATTTTGATACTGGTATGATGATGGAAATACTGAGAAATTTTGGTAAAACATTAAATAAGAGTATTACAGACCAATTAGAAGGTAATAGGGAATTAAGGGAAGATATTGGTAAGAGTAATATGGAATTAAGGGAAAATATTGGTAAGAGTAATGAGAAATTAGAGCAAAAATTAAATCAAAACATAGAAGATATTGGTAAGAGTATTACAGACCAATTAGAAAAGCATATTGAAAAGAGTAATAGGGAATTAAGGGACAAAATTGAAAATAAATTTATGGAGCTAGATAGTAGTATGACAAGAATGAAAAATGAAAATCAGAAAACAATAGCAAATGAGATAGGAAAATTTTCAAAGAAAATGTCAGACAAGAGCAGGGAAATATCTAACCAAAAAGTGAGGTTAATAATAAAATTGAACATGTTAATGTAAGATGTACAGAGTTAGGAAGCCGAATGAATAGCATTTCAAGTGAGCTAAGAGAGATGGTGGAGGCTACGAATACAGATTTAATTCAGGCGCAAGTTAATTTCATTGGGGAGATATCTGAAATTAAGAAGGAATCGGAAACACAAAGAAATAAGTTGTCCGAAGAAGTTAAAGTTTTGTCTATAAATTTGGATCAAAAACTAACTTCTGAAGTTAACAAGCACCAAGCTGTTCAAAATTAAAACAGTAGAAAATAGGAACAGACAATAGAAAATCTGCAAGGTACTGTAAATAGGTTAGAATTGAATTCAAGGGTCAATATATGTGATGTCAATGTATCTGATGCACAGAATAATGATAGAGGTATTTTCTCAAGTATGACTAATAATGGGAGTGACCCGGCGGTTTCATCCATAGCCCACGCCGAAACTCAGAGTGCACAATTTAAATATGGGAATTAGGGACATGCAAAACTATAATTATATCTTAAGTGATTTGCCGCTTCCAAAATTTAATGAAAACTCCAATCCAGTACAGTTTATTGCAGACTTGTCAGAGTACTTTCAAATTAAAAAGATACCGGAAGCATTGAAAATCATAGTTGTTGAAAGATGTTTGGATCAGAAAATTTTAGATTGGCTACAAATGGTATCAAGGGGTGAAATTTCATATGAATCCCTTAAGAGATTATTCATGAACAGGTTTTGGAACGTCACGATACAGCATAGACTACGAACAATGCTTAGTTATGGACAATTTGATCCACGAGAGAAAATATCAATGACCGATTATTTGCTAAAACATGCAAGTCAGGTTAGGAATTTGTCACCTCCGATCAATGAGGAAGATTTTGTGAGTTTGCTCACAAGACATTATCCTTTAAAGATACAAAATTATTTATTAATTGCAAAACCACATAGTATGTTCGAGATGACAGAATTAATATCAGCTTTGGAACAACAGGAAGAAGATATATCTCGAGAGTGGGAGCATAGATTTTTAGGCTGCGAGATAGACGAAATTACCAAGTTAGCCATTATCACCAAAGCAGAGGATAAGAAAGACTCCATGAGAATAATCCCAGGCAACGTTACCAATCATACATTCCAAATTTTGAAAGACCAGGGATAGATGGGAGACCAGGTCGGTAGGAACAAATAAATTACGTCAGGACAGAAAGATTGCCGGAAAGAGGTCAAGATCAAGGAAGGCGTTACGTCAGGCAAAGGGGAAATTTCACTCACTGGAGGGAAAACACTAACTGGGAAAGATAAGAGGAACAGAAGGAAAATTACGTGCCAAGAGGACATAATTTCAGAAATCGAGGATTTCGGACTCGAGGAAGGGGACCTCAAAACAGTAGGAGCGAAAATGAGAAATGGCAGACCCGTACATGAACTTGGAAGTAACCAGGAAAACTGACAATAGACTCCTGTGCAGTAGGTTCTCAGGCCGTCTTTAATAATTCAGTATCCATTACCAAAATAAACAATATACCTACACACGCTCTCTGTAAGAAGATAGCAGAAAAAAGGATAAGGAGGAAAATTTCGTGTCAACACATATTAAGATAGAAATTGCGAAGAAAGAGATTATGGCGACTATAGATTCCGGTTCATCAGCTTCAATTTGTTCGCAGAAATTTGATATACATTTGATAAATGAAGGTAACAAAATTATGGCTTTTCCCACTAGTAATTCCGTTTGTCGTGTTGCAATCGGAAGAACGACACAGGTCATAAAAACACAAACTCTACTAAATATACTTATCGGCGGAGAAAATTTCGAGGTTATGTCTCTAATTGTAAATCATTTGATTTGTGACATAATTTTAGGATGTGACTTCCTACATGAATACGAAGCACGTATAGATTTTAAATATGAGGAATTAAACATGACAAAAAACAATAGAGAAATAAAGGTACCGTTTATAAAAGAAAAAGTCTCCGTGATTGAGAGGACAAAGGAAGAGGAAGATCTTAGTGATCAAAAACTTTTGTGCAGGTAATTGAAACAGATGGAAACGGTCAGATAAAGCAAGTAGTCACAAGATATGAAGGGAACACCACGCCATATTTTCGACAGCTAGTAGAAAGGCCAGATGAAGTAGAGAAATTTACGACCCGAACAAAAGACGACCGTGCGAGCGAGACAAGACAATAACTGGGAAGAGAGAAGTGAGGAAATACTACACAAGTGTGAAGAGGTTTACAACATTACGAATACACAAAAACAAATCCTTCATGCTGTATTTATGAACAATGGTTCAGTATTTAGTAATATCCCAGGCAGATGTAACGTATATCAGCATACATTTCAGATAGAAGATATGCCACCATATAGGCATAAGTATGATAATTTGCCTATAAGTCTTCCGGACAAAGCTAGAAAATTAATAAATAGCATGCTAGAAAATGGGATTATTGAGCAAAGTAACTCTCAATATATAAATTCGATCTGTTGGAGTATTAAACGAGATGGTAGTTTGAGATTAACAATAGATGGTAGATATGTCAACCAATATATGAAGTCAGACAATGTTCAAAGTGAAGGAATCGAACAACTCATCACGAAACTTTCAAGAGGGAGATTTTTAACATCCATTGACCTCACTGCGTCATATTGGCAAGTGGAACTAGAACCACAAATGCGTGATTACACTTCATTTCAATACTCGGGAATCCAGTATCGTTTTTGCGTAAATCCCTTCGGTTTAAAAAACTCAGGAAGTGGATTTTTGAGAACAATCCACAGTATTTTTGGAAATTCTGCAGATGACTATTTAATAAAGTATATTGACGACTTCCTCATCATTAGTCAAACATTTGAGGAACATATGAATAATGTACATTCCATGTTAAATAAACTGCAACAACATGGTATGGCAGTAAACATACTAAAATCAGCATTTTGTTTCAAGGAAATAAATTTTCTGGGTTATGTAGTGGATGAACGGGGTATAAGACCTGATCAGAAGAGAATAGAAGCAATAATGAAAATTCCACCACCAAGGAGCGTAAAGCAAATTAGACGTCTCTTAGGGGTATTTAACTTTCAGAGTAACTTCGTACCAAGCTATTCGGCTGAAATAGAACCACTGCGGCAGCTACTCCGAAAGAATATCAAGTGGAGATGGACAGAGGATCATCAGAAATGTTTTGAGAGGGTCAAAGAACTCTTTGCTAAGTCCATATTGCTCGAGAGGCCTAGAGAAAATTTGAAATAAAAGGTTTATTTCGATGCATCAGTGCAAGGATTCGCCGGAATTTTAGGACAGTGAGACGTCAATAATGAGTTTCACGTCATAAGTACAGCTTCTAGAGGACTTACAAACATTGAGCGGAATTCTTCGGTGACTCAGTTAGAAATTGGGGCACTCTATTTTTCATTAATTCGTTTCAAGACCTATATTTATCAGCAAAAGGTGAAAGTATATTCGGATCACATAAGCCTAACTTTCATCCAACGGTGTAGATTATGTAGTGGAAAACTTGTTAGATACATTCACGCAATATCCGCATTTGATATTGAAATTATACACATTCCTGGCAAGAATAACACCTTCAACGGTTTGCTATCGAGACTAAACTACAACCCACAAATTCCCAGAATATTGAAAGGTCCCGAAATGAAGTCAAAATATTGACAATTGAAATTCCTTTAAGCAAAGAAATGATAAGAAAATTAAAAAATATGGGAGAAATTCAAAATGAGGACGCAAAATTATTCGAACTTAAAGGAAAATGCACCATTAATTGAAGGGGCAAAGAAAGAAATTGTAGGAACTCGGAATGGAACATTATACAAGAAGCATGGAAAAGAAATGCCTAGTTGGAAGGTAATAGTTCCGAAAAGCATGGAAAAGGAGCTTATTAGGAGTTTTCACGAAGGGTTAGCACACTCAGGGACGGACCGGACGACTTCTATGATTTTAGAAAATTTATACATATCCAAATTGCGTCAGAAGGTTCGGAAATTTATCTCGTGCTGCAACCTATGTTAGAAGGCAAAGCAAATAAATGCAGCATACGCATTTGAGACCAATTCGATTATAAGGAATAAGCCGAGAGGCGTAATTAGTATTGAGATTCATGGTCCTATGCCTCCAAGTCAATTTGGAAACAAATATATATTTGTCTGTTATGATATATTCAGCAAATATGTAAGAATTTACCCTTTGAGAAAACCTACAAGTTTAGCATGTTTGAATAGGCTACTCAAGTCGTATGTGATAGAGGAAGGACCAATCCAATCCGTATTGAGCGACAATGCTTCGTCCTTCACAGGAAAAAGATTTATGTAGGGACTAAAAGAAAATGGCATTAAACAGTATTTTTCGTCAAGATACAGACCGAACTCCAACCCAGTGGAGAGGGAAATTAAGGAAATTTCGAATTACCTAAGGGTGCTGTGTCATCGAAAACAAACCCAATGGTATGGATACGTAAATTTCGTTCAGAATCTACTCAACGAAACAGTAAACAATGTGACAGGATATAAACCATGTGAACTTAAAGCAGGAAAGAAGATAAATACAATATGTAAGAAAATTCCGGAAGCCATTCCAGATGAGCACTCGATACCACAAACGGAAGAGGAGATGTTCCGGCAAGCATTTGAAAAGATAAAGAAAAAGGCCATAAAAAGAAAAAGGAAATATGAATAGAAGAAAAGAATGGAAGATCAAAATAAGAGATTTAGTTCTGGTTAAAACTAAGAAATTGTACGATAAGGCAAATAAGCTTTATTGGCGAATGTTTCTAAAATATCATGGACCTTATGAAGTTGTTGAAGTATATGGGACAAATACATATGAATTATATAACCCAGCAACCCGAAAAACCATTGGAAAGTTCCATATTGAGATGCGGAAACAATACAACATCGAGGATAAGGATGAAATAGAAGACCAAGAAGATGAAAAGCAAATCCAGAATAAGTAAAGCTAAACTGCAGAACAAAGTATTGGAATGTAAGAGGGTTAACTATGTATATATGTCATAAGAAAGGATAAATAAATGCAGGACAGAAATAAATGTTTAAAGGGGAAAAGTAACATTTTCTTAGTAGTCTGTAGCTACATTTGAAATGAAGCATGTAATAAGGATAATTTAATGTCATATGAAAGTAAAAGTATGTAGATATAATTCAAAGGGTATTGTGAATATAAGTACAAAACAATAAAAAAGGAGTAAGGATAATTAAAGCCAAACATTTATGTAGCACACAGATAATGTGAAATTATGTCTTAGAATTAAGAGATGTATATATGTTTGTGTAGAAGATGAATATTTTGTTAAATATGTTCAATAATTACAAAATGAACCAGGGTAAAAATCTTGAGTGTATAAATTTTTATGTCAATAATCTAAGAAGGTATAATCACTTTGTAACAGTGACCTAAATAGTTCAGGGTATAGTATTTGCTGTATGAAAGAAAATTTGTAAGGTCAGATGGAGGTATATAAACACATTAGGCCCGATCCAGTGAATAGTGGCGAGAAAAAGGCAAGAAGTATAACGTGTGTAAAATGCGCGTGCAGTGTTTCGTGCAAGTGATAGATAACGTGTGTTACAATATTCAGGAGACTAAAAACCCAATTATAAAATTTCTAAAAAAAGTTATAAATGTTTATAATTATGTTTCTAGTGGGGCATATGAGGCAATATTTTATATCATAACATGCTGTGAATGCCAAAATTATTGTAGTGTAAGAAGTGGGTAACAATAAGCCGAGGGGGTGAGTTGTTTATCACTAAGAAGAGACAAACAAATGACGTCAGGGTAGCGTGCCTTTCTTTAGAAATGGAGGGAATATCTTCCCTAGAGTATATATGTTAGTAGTAGTGATTGGCTGACAGAACAGACGCTAATGTTGGCGCAATTTGATATCCAATAGCAGCTCTATTATAATGTTTAGGCATTTCGAGGTGAAGGAGTATATACTCTCGAGCCGTAAGCAAGTTTTGCGAAGTCTTGAAAGTCATTCGCGAGGTACACATCACGCAGTCTTGAAGAGTTATTCGCGAGGTACACGTAGCACAGTTTGTTACAAAATGTGAAGTGCGCGAAGTAATTGGTACGCAGTAAATAAAACGACTGCAGTTACATTAGGAAATATCACAGTTTCAGTCAGGCGTGTATAAAGATTAAATATGTGAATTATTAAATTAGAGTGTGACGGCAATAAAAGTGTGGAAACAAATTATTTTATCAGTGTATCTTTTAGCAACAACTCCTTTCCGATTACACGTCCTGCTTAGAGACACTTGCTCGACTGAGTAATAATAGCTAGCCGGAGGACAAGGAACCCAA
Source organism: Deroplatys truncata (assembly GCA_030765065.1). Lineage (NCBI taxonomy): Eukaryota > Metazoa > Arthropoda > Insecta > Mantodea > Mantidae > Deroplatys > Deroplatys truncata. The sequence continues at coordinate 399,856,826 of CM060990.1, read as the reverse complement.
ACTTAAAAATAATAAAACAATAACAGGCGCCCAGCAAATAAGATAACACAAGCCCATTCCTGCGACAAATAGCTCCCAGAACGTGGAGCGAGATAACCAGGAAGGGGCGAGATAACCAGAACGTGGGACGAATGGAGTGGTGCAATTAACTACAGGACTTTAGAACGCCGCAGATCCCAGAAAAAACCACCAGAACGAACGACCGACGACGACGGATGAGAGGACATCAGCGACTACGAGAACAGAAGACAACAGGGGAATTCGACACCAAGACAGCGAGACGACGCAGATCTATGGTACTACAACGACGCAGAGGTGACATATACATCTAGGAGAGAGGGGCAGGAAGCTGGACATCTAAACAACGTCATCAGATAGCATCATAAAGGTTAGAAAATTGTAAATTTTATGTGTATCCTAAAAAAATTGTGAGAAATTTAACGTTGTTGAGAAGAGGAAGGATTAAGAAAACAATGCCTACTAGTAATACTGAAGAAATAATTATGGAAGGGGATAATGTAACAGTTGACCGTAATTCAATACAGGTAATGGAAAATAGCTCAAACAATGCAGGATTTGAGGGAGGAAATATCAGTGAAGAAAGTCAGAATAGAATAGCAGATCAGCCAACTCAAACATCTAGGATTGTTGTAAACAATTCAGGGCAGGTAGCCGACGACAGAGACAGATATATTAGACATGTGGGTCAGGGTATTGTACCAAACAGGGGTGAAGTAACTGTAACGGGTGGTGGAAATGAAGGTTCACAAAGGGATGTAAATGCAGTAGGAAATGTTAATTTTGATACTGGTATGATGATGGAAATACTGAGAAATTTTGGTAAAACATTAAATAAGAGTATTACAGACCAATTAGAAGGTAATAGGGAATTAAGGGAAGATATTGGTAAGAGTAATGAGAAATTAGAGCAAAAATTAAATCAAAACATAGAAGATATTGGTAAGAGTATTACAGACCAATTAGAAAAGCATATTGAAAAGAGTAATAGGGAATTAAGGGACAAAATTGAAAATAAATTTATGGAGCTAGATAGTAGTATGACAAGAATGAAAAATGAAAATCAGAAAACAATAGCAAATGAGATAGGAAAATTTTCAAAGAAAATGTCAGACAAGAGCAGGGAAATATCTAACCAAAAAGTGAGGTTAATAATAAAATTGAACATGTTAATGTAAGATGTACAGAGTTAGGAAGCCGAATGAATAGCATTTCAAGTGAGCTAAGAGAGATGGTGGAGGCTACGAATACAGATTTAATTCAGGCGCAAGTTAATTTCAGTGGGGAGATATCTGAAATTAAGAAGGAATCGGAAACACAAAGAAATAAGTTGTCCGAAGAAGTTAAAGTTTTGTCTATAAATTTGGATCAAAAACTAACTTCTGAAGTTAACAAGCACCAAGCTGTTCAAAATTAAAACAGTAGAAAATAGGAACAGACAATAGAAAATCTGCAAGGTACTGTAAATAGGTTAGAATTGAATTCAAGGGTCAATATATGTGATGTCAATGTATCTGATGCACAGAATAATGATAGAGGTATTTTCTCAAGTATGACTAATAATGGGAGTGACCCGGCGGTTTCATCCATAGCCCACGCCGAAACTCAGAGTGCACAATTTAAATATGGGAATTAGGGACATGCAAAACTATAATTATATCTTAAGTGATTTGCCGCTTCCAAAATTTAATGAAAACTCCAATCCAGTACAGTTTATTGCAGACTTGTCAGAGTACTTTCAAATTAAAAAGATACCGGAAGCATTGAAAATCATAGTTGTTGAAAGATGTTTGGATCAAAAAATTTTAGATTGGCTACAAATGGTATCAAGGGGTGACATTTCATATGAATCCCTTAAGAGATTATTCATGAACAGGTTTTGGAATGTCACGATACAGCATAGAATACGAACAATGCTTAGTTATGGACAATTTGATCCACGAGAGAAAATATCAATGACCGATTATTTGCTAAAACATGCAAGTCAGGTTAGGAATTTGTCACCTCCGATCAATGAGGAAGATTTTGTGAGTTTGCTCACAAGACATTATCCTTTAAAGATACAAAATTATTTATTAATTGCAAAACCACATAGTATGTTCCAGATGACAGAATTAATATCAGCTTTGGAACAACAGGAAGAAGATATATCTCGAGAGTGGGAGCATAGATTTTTAGACTGCGAGATAGACGAAATTACCAAGTTAGCCATTATCACCAAAGCAGAGGATAAGAAAGACTCCATGAGAATAATCCCAGGCAACGTTACCAATCATACATTCCAAATTTTGAAAGACCAGGGATAGATGGGAGACCAGGTCGGTAGGAACAAATAAATTACGTCAGGACAGAAAGATTGCCGGAAAGAGGTCAAGATCAAGGAGGGCGTTACGTCAGGCAAAGGGGAAATTTCACTCACTGGAGGGAAAACACTAACTGGGAAAGATAAGAGGAACAGAAGGAAAATTACGTGCCAAGAGGACATAATTTCAGAAATCGAGGATTTCGGACTCGAGGAAGGGGACCTCAAAACAGTAGGAGCGAAAATGAGAAATGGCAGACCCGTACATGAACTTGGAAGTAACCAGGAAAACTGACAATAGATTCCTGTGCAGTAGGTTCTCAGGCCGTCTTTAATAATTCAGTATCCATTACCAAAATAAACAATATACCTACACACGCTCTCTGTAAGAAGATAGCAGAAAAAAGGATAATGAGGAAAATTTCGTGTCAACACATATTAAGATAGAAATTGCGAAGAAAGAGATTATGGCGACTATAGATTCCGGTTCATCAGCTTCAATTTGTTCGCAGAAATTTGATATACATTTGATAAATGAAGGTAACAAAATTATGGCTCTTCCCACTAGTAATTCCGTTTGTCGTGTTGCAATCGGAAGAACGACACAGGTCATAAAAACACAAACTCTACTAAATATACTTATCGGCGGAGAAAATTTCGAGGTTATGTCTCTAATTGTAAATCATTTGATTTGTGACATAATTTTAGGATGTGACTTCCTACATGAATACGAAGCACGTATAGATTTTAAATATGAGGAATTAAACATGACAAAAAACAATAGAGAAATAAAGGTGCCGTTTATAAAAGAAAAAGTCTCCGTGATTGAGAGGACAAAGGAAGAGGAAGATCTTAGTGATCAAGAACTTTTGTGCAGGTAATTGAAACAGATGGAAACGGTCAGATAAAGCAAGTAGTCACAAGATATGAAGGGAACACCACGCCATATTTTCGACAGCTAGTAGAAAGGCCAGATGAAGTAGAGAAATTTACGACCCGAACAAAAGACGACCGTGCGAGCGAGACAAGACAATAACTGGGAAGAGAGAAGTGAATAAATACTACACAAGTGTGAAGAGGTTTACAACATTACGAATACACAAAAACAAATCCTTCATGCTGTATTTATGAACAATGGTTCAGTATTTAGTAATATCCCAGGCAGATGTAACGTATATCAGCATACATTTCAGATAGAAGATATGCCACCATATAGGCATAAGTATGATAATTTGCCTATAAGTCTTCCGGACAAAGCTAGAAAATTAATAAATAGCATGCTAGAAAATGGGATTATTGAGCAAAGTAACTCTCAATATATAAATTCGATCTGTTGGAGTATTAAACGAGATGGTAGTTTGAGATTAACAATAGATGGTAGATATGTCAACCAATATATGAAGTCAGACAATGTTCAAAGTGAAGGAATCGAACAACTCATCACGAAACTTTCAAGAGGGAGATTTTTAACATCCATTGACCTCACTGCGTCATATTGGCAAGTGGAACTAGAACCACAAATGCGTGATTACACTTCATTTCAATACTCGGGAATCCAGTATCGTTTTTGCGTAAATCCCTTCGGTTTAAAAAACTCAGGAAGTGGATTTTTGAGAACAATCCACAGTATTTTTGGAAATTCTGCAGATGACTTTTTAATAAAGTATATTGACGACTTCCTCATCATTAGTCAAACATTTGAGGAACATATGAATAATGTACATTCCATGTTAAATAAACTGCAACAACATGGTATGGCAGTAAACATACTAAAATCAGCATTTTGTTTCAAGGAAATAAATTTTCTGGGTTATGTAGTGGATGAACGGGGTATAAGACCTGACCAGAAGAGAATAGAAGCAATAATGAAAATTCCACCACCAAGGAACGTAAAGCAAATTAGACGTCTCTTAGGGGTATTTAACTTTCAGAGTAACTTCGTGCCAAGGTATTCGGCTGAAATAGAACCACTGCGGCAGCTACTCCGAAAGAATATCAAGTGGAGATGGACAGAGGATCATCAGAAATGTTTTGAGAGGGTCAAAGAACTCTTTGCTAAGTCCATATTGCTCGAGAGGCCTAGAGAAAATTTGAAATAAAAGGTTTATTTCGATGCATCAGTGCAAGGATTCGCCGGAATTTTAGGACAGTGAGACGTCAATAATGAGTTTCACGTCATAAGTACAGCTTCTAGAGGACTTACAAACATTGAGCGGAATTCTTCGGTGACTCAGTTAGAAATTGGGGCACTCTATTTTTCATTAATTCGTTTCAAGACCTATATTTATCAGCAAAAGGTGAAAGTATATTCGGATCACATAAGCCTAACTTTCATCCAACGGTGTAGATTATGTAGTGGAAAACTTGTTAGATACATTCACGCAATATCCGCATTTGATATTGAAATTATACACATTCCTGGCAAGAATAACACCTTCAACGGTTTGCTATCGAGACTAAACTACAACCCACAAATTCCCAGAATATTGAAAGGTCCCGAAATGAAGTCAAAATATTGACAATTGAAATTCCTTTAAGCAAAGAAATGATAAGAAAATTAAAAAATATGGGAGAAATTCAAAATGAGGACGCAAAATTATTCGAACTTAAAGGAAAATGCACTATTAATTGAAGGGGCAAAGAAAGAAATTGTAGGAACTCGGAATGGAACATTATACAAGAAGCATGGAAAAGAAATGCCTAGTTGGAAGGTAATAGTTCCGAAAAGCATGGAAAAGGAGCTTATTAGGAGTTTTCACGAAGGGTTAGCACACTCAGGGACGGACCGGACGACTTCTATGATTTTAGAAAATTTATACATATCCAAATTGCGTCAGAAGGTTCGGAAATTTATCTCGTGCTGCAACCTATGTTAGAAGGCAAAGCAAATAAATGCAGCATACGCATTTGAGACCAATTCGATTATAAGGAATAAGCCGAGAGGCGTAATTAGTATTGAGATTCATGGTCCTATGCCTCCAAGTCAATTTGGAAACAAATATATATTTGTCTGTTATGATATATTCAGCAAATATGTAAGAATTTACCCTTTGAGAAAACCTACAAGTTTAGCATGTTTGAATAGGCTACTCAAGTCGTATGTGATAGAGGAAGGACCAATCCAATCCGTATTGAGCGACAATGCTTCGTCCTTCACAGGAAAAAGATTTATGTAGGGACTAAAAGAAAATGGCATTAAACAGTATTTTTCGTCAAGATACAGACCGAACTCCAACCCAGTGGAGAGGGAAATTAAGGAAATTTCGAATTACCTAAGGGTGCTGTGTCATCGAAAACAAACCCAATGGTATGGATACGTAAATTTCGTTCAGAATCTACTCAACGAAACAGTAAACAATGTGACAGGATATAAACCATGTGAACTTAAAGCAGGAAAGAAGATAAATACAATATGTAAGAAAATTCCGGAAGCCATTCCAGATGAGCACTCGATACCACAAACGGAAGAGGAGATGTTCCGGCAAGCATTTGAAAAGATAAAGAAAAAGGCCATAAAAAGAAAAAGGAAATATGAATAGAAGAAAAGAATGGAAGATCAAAATAAGAGATTTAGTTCTGGTTAAAACTAAGAAATTGTACGATAAGGCAAATAAGCTTTATTGGCGAATGTTTCTAAAATATCATGGACCTTATGAAGTTGTTGAAGTATATGGGACAAATACATATGAATTATGTAACCCAGCAACCCGAAAAACCATTGGAAAGTTCCATATTGAGATGCGGAAACAATACAACATCGAGGATAAGGATGAAATAGAAGACCAAGAAGATGAAAAGCAAATCCAGAATAAGTAAAGCTAAACTGCAGAACAAAGTATTGGAATGTAAGAGGGTTAACTATGTATATATGTCATAAGAAAGGATAAATAAATGCAGGACAGAAATAAATGTTTAAAGGGGAAAAGTAACATTTTCTTAGTAGTCTGTAGCTACATTTGAAATGAAGCATGTAATAAGGATAATTTAATGTCATATGAAAGTAAAAGTATGTAGATATAATTCAAAGGGTATTGTGAATATAAGTACAAAACAATAAAAAAGGAGTAAGGATAATTAAAGCCAAACATTTATGTAGCACACAGATAATGTGAAATTATGTCTTAGAATTAAGAGATGTATATATGTTTGTGTAGAGGATGAATATTTTGTTAAATATGTTCAATAATTAGAAAATGAACCAGGGTAAAAATCTTGAGTGTATAAATTTTTATGTCAATAATCTAAGAAGGTATAATCACTTTGTAACAGTGACCTAAATAGTTCAGGGTATAGTATTTGCTGTATGAAAGAAAATTTGTAAGGTCAGATGGAGGTATATAAACACATTAGGCCCGATCCAGTGAATAGTGGCGAGAAAAAGGCAAGAAGTATAACGTGTGTAAAATGCGCGTGCAGTGTTTCGTGCAAGTGATAGATAACGTGTGTTACAATATTCAGGAGACTAAAAACCCAATTATAAAATTTCTAAAAAAAGTTATAAATGTTTATAATTATGTTTCTAGTGGGGCATATGAGGCAATATTTTATATCATAACATGCTGTGAATGCCAAAATTATTGTAGTGTAAGAAGTGGGTAACAATAAGCCGAGGGGGTGAGTTGTTTATCACTAAGAAGAGACAAACAAATGACGTCAGGGTAGCGTGCCTTTCTTTAGAAATGGAGGGAATATCTTCCCTAGAGTATATATGTTAGTAGTAGTGATTGGCTGACAGAACAGACGCTAATGTTGGCGCAATTTGATATCCAATAGCAGCTCTATTATAATGTTTAGGCATTTCGAGGTGAAGGAGTATATACTCTCGAGCCGTAAGCAAGTTTTGCGAAGTCTTGAAAGTCATTCGCGAGGTACACATCACGCAGTCTTGAAGAGTTATTCGCGAGGTACACGTAGCACAGTTTGTTACAAAATGTGAAGTGCGCGAAGTAATTGGTACGCAGTAAATAAAACGACTGCAGTTACATTAGGAAATATCACAGTTTCAGTCAGGCGTGTATAAAGATTAAATATGTGAATTATTAAATTAGAGTGTGACGGCAATAAAAGTGTGGAAACAAATTATTTTATCAGTGTATCTTTTAGCAACACCTCCTTTCCGATTACACGTCCTGCTTAGAGACACTTGCTCGACTGAGTAATAATAGCTAGCCGGAGGACAAGGAACCCAAACTTAAAAATAATAAAACAATAACAGGCGCCCAGCAAATAAGATAACACAAGCCGATTCCTGCGACAAATAGCTCCCAGAACGTGGAGCGAGATAACCAGGAAGGGGCGAGATAACCAGAACGTGGGACGAATGGAGTGGTGCAATTAACTACAGGACTTTAGAACGCCGCAGATCCCAGAAAAAACCACCAGAACGAACGACCGACGACGACGGATGAGAGGACATCAGCGACTACGAGAACAGAAGACAACAGGGGAATTCGACACCAAGACAGCGAGACGACGCAGATCTATGGTACTACAACGACGCAGAGGTGACATATACATCTAGGAGAGAGGGGCAGGAAGCTGGACATCTAAACAACGTCATCAGATAGCATCATAAAGGTTAGAAAATTGTAAATTTTATGTGTATCCTAAAAAAATTGTGAGAAATTTAACGTTGTTGAGAAGAGGAAGGATTAAGAAAACAATGCCTACTAGTAATACTGAAGAAATAATTATGGAAGGGGATAATGTAACAGTTGACCGTAATTCAATACAGGTAATGGAAAATAGCTCAAACAATGCAGGATTTGAGGGAGGAAATATCAGTGAAGAAAGTCAGAATAGAATAGCAGATCAGCCAACTCAAACATCTAGGATTGTTGTAAACAATTCAGGGCAGGTAGCCGACGACAGAGACAGATATATTAGACATGTGGGTCAGGGTATTGTACCAAACAGGGGTGAAGTAACTGTAACGGGTGGTGGAAATGAAGGTTCACAAAGGGATGTAAATGCAGTAGGAAATGTTAATTTTGATACTGGTATGATGATGGAAATACTGAGAAATTTTGGTAAAACATTAAATAAGAGTATTACAGACCAATTAGAAGGTAATAGGGAATTAAGGGAAGATATTGGTAAGAGTAATATGGAATTAAGGGAAAATATTGGTAAGAGTAATGAGAAATTAGAGCAAAAATTAAATCAAAACATAGAAGATATTGGTAAGAGTATTACAGACCAATTAGAAAAGCATATTGAAAAGAGTAATAGGGAATTAAGGGACAAAATTGAAAATAAATTTATGGAGCTAGATAGTAGTATGACAAGAATGAAAAATGAAAATCAGAAAACAATAGCAAATGAGATAGGAAAATTTTCAAAGAAAATGTCAGACAAGAGCAGGGATATATCTAACCAAAAAGTGAGGTTAATAATAAAATTGAACATGTTAATGTAAGATGTACAGAGTTAGGAAGCCGAATGAATAGCATTTCAAGTGAGCTAAGAGAGATGGTGGAGGCTACGAATACAGATTTAATTCAGGCGCAAGTTAATTTCAGTGGGGAGATATCTGAAATTAAGAAGGAATCGGAAACACAAAGAAATAAGTTGTCCGAAGAAGTTAAAGTTTTGTCTATAAATTTGGATCAAAAACTAACTTCTGAAGTTAACAAGCACCAAGCTGTTCAAAATTAAAACAGTAGAAAATAGGAACAGACAATAGAAAATCTGCAAGGTACTGTAAATAGGTTAGAATTGAATTCAAGGGTCAATATATGTGATGTCAATGTATCTGATGCACAGAATAATGATAGAGGTATTTTCTCAAGTATGACTAATAATGGGAGTGACCCGGCGGTTTCATCCATAGCCCACGCCGAAACTCAGAGTGCACAATTTAAATATGGGAATTAGGGACATGCAAAACTATAATTATATCTTAAGTGATTTGCCGCTTCCAAAATTTAATGAAAACTCCAATCCAGTACAGTTTATTGCAGACTTGTCAGAGTACTTTCAAATTAAAAAGATACCGGAAGCATTGAAAATCATAGTTGTTGAAAGATGTTTGGATCAAAAAATTTTAGATTGGCTACAAATGGTATCAAGGGGTGACATTTCATATGAATCCCTTAAGAGATTATTCATGAACAGGTTTTGGAATGTCACGATACAGCATAGAATACGAACAATGCTTAGTTATGGACAATTTGATCCACGAGAGAAAATATCAATGACCGATTATTTGCTAAAACATGCAAGTCAGGTTAGGAATTTGTCACCTCCGATCAATGAGGAAGATTTTGTGAGTTTGCTCACAAGACATTATCCTTTAAAGATACAAAATTATTTATTAATTGCAAAACCACATAGTATGTTCCAGATGACAGAATTAATATCAGCTTTGGAACAACAGGAAGAAGATATATCTCGAGAGTGGGAGCATAGATTTTTAGACTGCGAGATAGACGAAATTACCAAGTTAGCCATTATCACCAAAGCAGAGGATAAGAAAGACTCCATGAGAATAATCCCAGGCAACGTTACCAATCATACATTCCAAATTTTGAAAGACCAGGGATAGATGGGAGACCAGGTCGGTAGGAACAAATAAATTACGTCAGGACAGAAAGATTGCCGGAAAGAGGTCAAGATCAAGGAGGGCGTTACGTCAGGCAAAGGGGAAATTTCACTCACTGGAGGGAAAACACTAACTGGGAAAGATAAGAGGAACAGAAGGAAAATTACGTGCCAAGAGGACATAATTTCAGAAATCGAGGATTTCGGACTCGAGGAAGGGGACCTCAAAACAGTAGGAGCGAAAATGAGAAATGGCAGACCCGTACATGAACTTGGAAGTAACCAGGAAAACTGACAATAGACTCCTGTGCAGTAGGTTCTCAGGCCGTCTTTAATAATTCAGTATCCATTACCAAAATAAACAATATACCTACACACGCTCTCTGTAAGAAGATAGCAGAAAAAAGGATAAGGAGGAAAATTTCGTGTCAACACATATTAAGATAGAAATTGCGAAGAAAGAGATTATGGCGACTATAGATTCCGGTTCATCAGCTTCAATTTGTTCGCAGAAATTTGATATACATTTGATAAATGAAGGTAACAAAATTATGGCTCTTCCCACTAGTAATTCCGTTTGTCGTGTTGCAATCGGAAGAACGACACAGGTCATAAAAACACAAACTCTACTAAATATACTTATCGGCGGAGAAAATTTCGAGGTTATGTCTCTAATTGTAAATCATTTGATTTGTGACATAATTTTAGGATGTGACTTCCTACATGAATACGAAGCACGTATAGATTTTAAATATGAGGAATTAAACATGACAAAAAACAATAGAGAAATAAAGGTACCGTTTATAAAAGAAAAAGTCTCCGTGATTGAGAGGACAAAGGAAGAGGAAGATCTTAGTGATCAAGAACTTTTGTGCAGGTAATTGAAACAGATGGAAACGGTCAGATAAAGCAAGTAGTCACAAGATATGAAGGGAACACCACGCCATATTTTCGACAGCTAGTAGAAAGGCCAGATGAAGTAGAGAAATTTACGACCCGAACAAAAGACGACCGTGCGAGCGAGACAAGACAATAACTGGGAAGAGAGAAGTGAATAAATACTACACAAGTGTGAAGAGGTTTACAACATTACGAATACACAAAAACAAATCCTTCATGCTGTATTTATGAACAATGGTTCAGTATTTAGTAATATCCCAGGCAGATGTAACGTATATCAGCATACATTTCAGATAGAAGATATGCCACCATATAGGCATAAGTATGATAATTTGCCTATAAGTCTTCCGGACAAAGCTAGAAAATTAATAAATAGCATGCTAGAAAATGGGATTATTGAGCAAAGTAACTCTCAATATATAAATTCGATCTGTTGGAGTATTAAACGAGATGGTAGTTTGAGATTAACAATAGATGGTAGATATGTCAACCAATATATGAAGTCAGACAATGTTCAAAGTGAAGGAATCGAACAACTCATCACGAAACTTTCAAGAGGGAGATTTTTAACATCCATTGACCTCACTGCGTCATATTGGCAAGTGGAACTAGAACCACAAATGCGTGATTACACTTCATTTCAATACTCGGGAATCCAGTATCGTTTTTGCGTAAATCCCTTCGGTTTAAAAAACTCAGGAAGTGGATTTTTGAGAACAATCCACAGTATTTTTGGAAATTCTGCAGATGACTTTTTAATAAAGTATATTGACGACTTCCTCATCATTAGTCAAACATTTGAGGAACATATGAATAATGTACATTCCATGTTAAATAAACTGCAACAACATGGTATGGCAGTAAACATACTAAAATCAGCATTTTGTTTCAAGGAAATAAATTTTCTGGGTTATGTAGTGGATGAACGGGGTATAAGACCTGACCAGAAGAGAATAGAAGCAATAATGAAAATTCCACCACCAAGGAACGTAAAGCAAATTAGACGTCTCTTAGGGGTATTTAACTTTCAGAGTAACTTCGTGCCAAGGTATTCGGCTGAAATAGAACCACTGCGGCAGCTACTCCGAAAGAATATCAAGTGGAGATGGACAGAGGATCATCAGAAATGTTTTGAGAGGGTCAAAGAACTCTTTGCTAAGTCCATATTGCTCGAGAGGCCTAGAGAAAATTTGAAATAAAAGGTTTATTTCGATGCATCAGTGCAAGGATTCGCCGGAATTTTAGGACAGTGAGACGTCAATAATGAGTTTCACGTCATAAGTACAGCTTCTAGAGGACTTACAAACATTGAGCGGAATTCTTCGGTGACTCAGTTAGAAATTGGGGCACTCTATTTTTCATTAATTCGTTTCAAGACCTATATTTATCAGCAAAAGGTGAAAGTATATTCGGATCACATAAGCCTAACTTTCATCCAACGGTGTAGATTATGTAGTGGAAAACTTGTTAGATACATTCACGCAATATCCGCATTTGATATTGAAATTATACACATTCCTGGCAAGAATAACACCTTCAACGGTTTGCTATCGAGACTAAACTACAACCCACAAATTCCCAGAATATTGAAAGGTCCCGAAATGAAGTCAAAATATTGACAATTGAAATTCCTTTAAGCAAAGAAATGATAAGAAAATTAAAAAATATGGGAGAAATTCAAAATGAGGACGCAAAATTATTCGAACTTAAAGGAAAATGCACCATTAATTGAAGGGGCAAAGAAAGAAATTGTAGGAACTCGGAATGGAACATTATACAAGAAGCATGGAAAAGAAATGCCTAGTTGGAAGGTAATAGTTCCGAAAAGCATGGAAAAGGAGCTAATTAGGAGTTTTCACGAAGGGTTAGCACACTCAGGGACGGACCGGACGACTTCTATGATTTTAGAAAATTTATACATATCCAAATTGCGTCAGAAGGTTCGGAAATTTATCTCGTGCTGCAACCTATGTTAGAAGGCAAAGCAAATAAATGCAGCATACGCATTTGAGACCAATTCGATTATAAGGAATAAGCCGAGAGGCGTAATTAGTATTGAGATTCATGGTCCTATGCCTCCAAGTCAATTTGGAAACAAATATATATTTGTCTGTTATGATATATTCAGCAAATATGTAAGAATTTACCCTTTGAGAAAACCTACAAGTTTAGCATGTTTGAATAGGCTACTCAAGTCGTATGTGATAGAGGAAGGACCAATCCAATCCGTATTGAGCGACAATGCTTCGTCCTTCACAGGAAAAAGATTTATGTAGGGACTAAAAGAAAATGGCATTAAACAGTATTTTTCGTCAAGATACAGACCGAACTCCAACCCAGTGGAGAGGGAAATTAAGGAAATTTCGAATTACCTAAGGGTGCTGTGTCATCGAAAACAAACCCAATGGTATGGATACGTAAATTTCGTTCAGAATCTACTCAACGAAACAGTAAACAATGTGACAGGATATAAACCATGTGAACTTAAAGCAGGAAAGAAGATAAATACAATATGTAAGAAAATTCCGGAAGCCATTCCAGATGAGCACTCGATACCACAAACGGAAGAGGAGATGTTCCGGCAAGCATTTGAAAAGATAAAGAAAAAGGCCATAAAAAGAAAAAGGAAATATGAATAGAAGAAAAGAATGGAAGATCAAAATAAGAGATTTAGTTCTGGTTAAAACTAAGAAATTGTACGATAAGGCAAATAAGCTTTATTGGCGAATGTTTCTAAAATATCATGGACCTTATGAAGTTGTTGAAGTATATGGGACAAATACATATGAATTATGTAACCCAGCAACCCGAAAAACCATTGGAAAGTTCCATATTGAGATGCGGAAACAATACAACATCGAGGATAAGGATGAAATAGAAGACCAAGAAGATGAAAAGCAAATCCAGAATAAGTAAAGCTAAACTGCAGAACAAAGTATTGGAATGTAAGAGGGTTAACTATGTATATAGTCATAAGAAAGGATAAATAAATGCAGGACAGAAATAAATGTTTAAAGGGGAAAAGTAACATTTTCTTAGTAGTCTGTAGCTACATTTGAAATGAAGCATGTAATAAGGATAATTTAATGTCATATGAAAGTAAAAGTATGTAGATATAATTCAAAGGGTATTGTGAATATAAGTACAAAACAATAAAAAAGGAGTAAGGATAATTAAAGCCAAACATTTATGTAGCACACAGATAATGTGAAATTATGTCTTAGAATTAAGAGATGTATATATGTTTGTGTAGAAGATGAATATTTTGTTAAATATGTTCAATAATTACAAAATGAACCAGGGTAAAAATCTTGAGTGTATAAATTTTTATGTCAATAATCTAAGAAGGTATAATCACTTTGTAACAGTGACCTAAATAGTTCAGGGTATAGTATTTGCTGTATGAAAGAAAATTTGTAAGGTCAGATGGAGGTATATAAACACATTAGGCCCGATCCAGTGAATAGTGGCGAGAAAAAGGCAAGAAGTATAACGTGTGTAAAATGCGCGTGCAGTGTTTCGTGCAAGTGATAGATAACGTGTGTTACAATATTCAGGAGACTAAAAACCCAATTATAAAATTTCTAAAAAAAGTTATAAATGTTTATAATTATGTTTCTAGTGGGGCATATGAGGCAATATTTTATATCATAACATGCTGTGAATGCCAAAATTATTGTAGTGTAAGAAGTGGGTAACAATAAGCCGAGGGGGTGAGTTGTTTATCACTAAGAAGAGACAAACAAATGACGTCAGGGTAGCGTGCCTTTCTTTAGAAATGGAGGGAATATCTTCCCTAGAGTATATATGCTAGTAGTAGTGATTGGCTGACAGAACAGACGCTAATGTTGGCGCAATTTGATATCCAATAGCAGCTCTATTATAATGTTTAGGCATTTCGAGGTGAAGGAGTATATATTCTCGAGCCGTAAGCAAGTTTTGCGAAGTCTTGAAAGTCATTCGCGAGGTACACATCACGCAGTCTTGAAGAGTTATTCGCGAGGTACACGTAGCACAGTTTGTTACAAAATGTGAAGTGCGCGAAGTAATTGGTACGCAGTAAATAAAACGACTGCAGTTACATTAGGAAATATCACAGTTTCAGTCAGGCGTGTATAAAGATTAAATATGTGAATTATTAAATTAGAGTGTGACGGCAATAAAAGTGTGGAAACAAATTATTTTATCAGTGTATCTTTTAGCAACAACTCCTTTCCGATTACACGTCCTGCTTAGAGACACTTGCTCGACTGAGTAATAATAGCTAGCCGGAGGACAAAGAACCCAAACTTAAAAATAATAAAACAATAACAGGCGCCCAGCAAATAAGATAACACAAGCCGATTCCTGCGACAAATAGCTCCCAGAACGTGGAGCGAGATAACCAGGAAGGGGCGAGATAACCAGAACGTGGGACGAATGGAGTGGTGCAATTAACTACAGGACTTTAGAACGCCGCAGATCCCAGAAAAAACCACCAGAACGAACGACCGACGACGACGGATGAGAGGACATCAGCGACTACGAGAACAGAAGACAACAGGGGAATTCGACACCAAGACAGCGAGACGACGCAGATCTATGGTACTACAACGACGCAGAGGTGACATATACATCTAGGAGAGAGGGGCAGGAAGCTGGACATCTAAACAACGTCATCAGATAGCATCATAAAGGTTAGAAAATTGTAAATTTTATGTGTATCCTAAAAAAATTGTGAGAAATTTAACGTTGTTGAGAAGAGGAAGGATTAAGAAAACAATGCCTACTAGTAATACTGAAGAAATAATTATGGAAGGGGATAATGTAACAGTTGACCGTAATTCAATACAGGTAATGGAAAATAGCTCAAACAATGCAGGATTTGAGGGAGGAAATATCAGTGAAGAAAGTCAGAATAGAATAGCAGATCAGCCAACTCAAACATCTAGGATTGTTGTAAACAATTCAGGGCAGGTAGCCGACGACAGAGACAGATATATTAGACATGTGGGTCAGGGTATTGTACCAAACAGGGGTGAAGTAACTGTAACGGGTGGTGGAAATGAAGGTTCACAAAGGGATGTAAATGCAGTAGGAAATGTTAATTTTGATACTGGTATGATGATGGAAATACTGAGAAATTTTGGTAAAACATTAAATAAAAGTATTACAGACCAATTAGAAGGTAATAGGGAATTAAGGGAAGATATTGGTAAGAGTAATATGGAATTAAGGGAAAATATTGGTAAGAGTAATGAGAAATTAGAGCAAAAATTAAATCAAAACATAGAAGATATTGGTAAGAGTATTACAGACCAATTAGAAAAGCATATTGAAAAGAGTAATAGGGAATTAAGGGACAAAATTGAAAATAAATTTATGGAGCTAGATAGTAGTATGACAAGAATGAAAAATGAAAATCAGAAAACAATAGCAAATGAGATAGGAAAATTTTCAAAGAAAATGTCAGACAAGAGCAGGGAAATATCTAACCAAAAAGTGAGGTTAATAATAAAATTGAACATGTTAATGTAAGATGTACAGAGTTAGGAAGCCGAATGAATAGCATTTCAAGTGAGCTAAGAGAGATGGTGGAGGCTACGAATACAGATTTAATTCAGGCGCAAGTTAATTTCATTGGGGAGATATCTGAAATTAAGAAGGAATCGGAAACACAAAGAAATAAGTTGTCCGAAGAAGTTAAAGTTTTGTCTATAAATTTGGATCAAAAACTAACTTCTGAAGTTAACAAGCACCAAGCTGTTCAAAATTAAAACAGTAGAAAATAGGAACAGACAATAGAAAATCTGCAAGGTACTGTAAATAGGTTAGAATTGAATTCAAGGGTCAATATATGTGATGTCAATGTATCTGATGCACAGAATAATGATAGAGGTATTTTCTCAAGTATGACTAATAATGGGAGTGACCCGGCGGTTTCATCCATAGCCCACGCCGAAACTCAGAGTGCACAATTTAAATATGGGAATTAGGGACATGCAAAACTATAATTATATCTTAAGTGATTTGCCGCTTCCAAAATTTAATGAAAACTCCAATCCAGTACAGTTTATTGCAGACTTGTCAGAGTACTTTCAAATTAAAAAGATACCGGAAGCATTGAAAATCATAGTTGCTGAAAGATGTTTGGATCAGAAAATTTTAGATTGGCTACAAATGGTATCAAGGGGTGAAATTTCATATGAATCCCTTAAGAGATTATTCATGAACAGGTTTTGGAATGTCACGATACAGCATAGAATACGAACAATGCTTAGTTATGGACAATTTGATCCACGAGAGAAAATATCAATGACCGATTATTTGCTAAAACATGCAAGTCAGGTTAGGAATTTGTCACCTCCGATCAATGAGGAAGATTTTGTGAGTTTGCTCACAAGACATTATCCTTTAAAGATACAAAATTATTTATTAATTGCAAAACCACATAGTATGTTCGAGATGACAGAATTAATATCAGCTTTGGAACAACAGGAAGAAGATATATCTCGAGAGTGGGAGCATAGATTTTTAGACTGCGAGATAGACGAAATTACCAAGTTAGCCATTATCACCAAAGCAGAGGATAAGAAAGACTCCATGAGAATAATCCCAGGCAACGTTACCAATCATACATTCCAAATTTTGAAAGACCAGGGATACATGGGAGACCAGGTCGGTAGGAACAAATAAATTACGTCAGGACAGAAAGATTGCCGGAAAGAGGTCAAGATCAAGGAAGGCGTTACGTCAGGCAAAGGGGAAATTTCACTCACTGGAGGGAAAACACTAACTGGGAAAGATAAGAGGAACAGAAGGAAAATTACGTGCCAAGAGGACATAATTTCAGAAATCGAGGATTTCGGACTCGAGGAAGGGGACCTCAAAACAGTAGGAGCGAAAATGAGAAATGGCAGACCCGTACATGAACTTGGAAGTAACCAGGAAAACTGACAATAGACTCCTGTGCAGTAGGTTCTCAGGCCGTCTTTAATAATTCAGTATCCATTACCAAAATAAACAATATACCTACACACGCTCTCTGTAAGAAGATAGCAGAAAAAAGGATAAGGAGGAAAATTTCGTGTCAACACATATTAAGATAGAAATTGCGAAGAAAGAGATTATGGCGACTATAGATTCCGGTTCATCAGCTTCAATTTGTTCGCAGAAATTTGATATACATTTGATAAATGAAGGTAACAAAATTATGGCTCTTCCCACTAGTAATTCCGTTTGTCGTGTTGCAATCGGAAGAACGACACAGGTCATAAAAACACAAACTCTACTAAATATACTTATCGGCGGAGAAAATTTCGAGGTTATGTCTCTAATTGTAAATCATTTGATTTGTGACATAATTTTAGGATGTGACTTCCTACATGAATACGAAGCACGTATAGATTTTAAATATGAGGAATTAAACATGACAAAAAACAATAGAGAAATAAAGGTACCGTTTATATAAGGAAAAGTCTCCGTGATTGAGAGGACAAAGGAAGAGGAAGATCTTAGTGATCAAGAACTTTTGTGCAGGTAATTGAAACAGATGGAAACGGTCAGATAAAGCAAGTAGTCACAAGATATGAAGGGAACACCACGCCATATTTTCGACAGCTAGTAGAAAGGCCAGATGAAGTAGAGAAATTTACGACCCGAACAAAAGACGACCGTGCGAGCGAGACAAGACAATAACTGGGAAGAGAGAAGTGAGGAAATACTACACAAGTGTGAAGAGGTTTACAACATTACGAATACACAAAAACAAATCCTTCATGCTGTATTTATGAACAATGGTTCAGTATTTAGTAATATCCCAGGCAGATGTAACGTATATCAGCATACATTTCAGATAGAAGATATGCCACCATATAGGCATAAGTATGATAATTTGCCTATAAGTCTTCCGGACAAAGCTAGAAAATTAATAAATAGCATGCTAGAAAATGGGATTATTGAGCAAAGTAACTCTCAATATATAAATTCGATCTGTTGGAGTATTAAACGAGATGGTAGTTTGAGATTAACAATAGATGGTAGATATGTCAACCAATATATGAAGTCAGACAATGTTCAAAGTGAAGGAATCGAACAACTCATCACGAAACTTTCAAGAGGGAGATTTTTAACATCCATTGACCTCACTGCGTCATATTGGCAAGTGGAACTAGAACCACAAATGCGTGATTACACTTCATTTCAATACTCGGGAATCCAGTATCGTTTTTGCGTAAATCCCTTCGGTTTAAAAAACTCAGGAAGTGGATTTTTGAGAACAATCCACAGTATTTTTGGAAATTCTGCAGATGACTTTTTAATAAAGTATATTGACGACTTCCTCATCATTAGTCAAACATTTGAGGAACATATGAATAATGTACATTCCATGTTAAATAAACTGCAACAACATGGTATGGCAGTAAACATACTAAAATCAGCATTTTGTTTCAAGGAAATAAATTTTCTGGGTTATGTAGTGGATGAACGGGGTATAAGACCTGACCAGAAGAGAATAGAAGCAATAATGAAAATTCCACCACCAAGGAACGTAAAGCAAATTAGACGTCTCTTAGGGGTATTTAACTTTCAGAGTAACTTCGTGCCAAGGTATTCGGCTGAAATAGAACCACTGCGGCAGCTACTCCGAAAGAATATCAAGTGGAGATGGACAGAGGATCATCAGAAATGTTTTGAGAGGGTCAAAGAACTCTTTGCTAAGTCCATATTGCTCGAGAGGCCTAGAGAAAATTTGAAATAAAAGGTTTATTTCGATGCATCAGTGCAAGGATTCGCCGGAATTTTAGGACAGTGAGACGTCAATAATGAGTTTCACGTCATAAGTACAGCTTCTAGAGGACTTACAAACATTGAGCGGAATTCTTCGGTGACTCAGTTAGAAATTGGGGCACTCTATTTTTCATTAATTCGTTTCAAGACCTATATTTATCAGCAAAAGGTGAAAGTATATTCGGATCACATAAGCCTAACTTTCATCCAACGGTGTAGATTATGTAGTGGAAAACTTGTTAGATACATTCACGCAATATCCGCATTTGATATTGAAATTATACACATTCCTGGCAAGAATAACACCTTCAACGGTTTGCTATCGAGACTAAACTACAACCCACAAATTCCCAGAATATTGAAAGGTCCCGAAATGAAGTCAAAATATTGACAATTGAAATTCCTTTAAGCAAAGAAATGATAAGAAAATTAAAAAATATGGGAGAAATTCAAAATGAGGACGCAAAATTATTCGAACTTAAAGGAAAATGCACCATTAATTGAAGGGGCAAAGAAAGAAATTGTAGGAACTCGGAATGGAACATTATACAAGAAGCATGGAAAAGAAATGCCTAGTTGGAAGGTAATAGTTCCGAAAAGCATGGAAAAGGAGCTTATTAGGCGTTTTCACGAAGGGTTAGCACACTCAGGGACGGACCGGACGACTTCTATGATTTTAGAAAATTTATACATATCCAAATTGCGTCAGAAGGTTCGGAAATTTATCTCGTGCTGCAACCTATGTTAGAAGGCAAAGCAAATAAATGCAGCATACGCATTTGAGACCAATTCGATTATAAGGAATAAGCCGAGAGGCGTAATTAGTATTGAGATTCATGGTCCTATGCCTCCAAGTCAATTTGGAAACAAATATATATTTGTCTGTTATGATATATTCAGCAAATATGTAATAATTTACCCTTTGAGAAAACCTACAAGTTTAGCATGTTTGAATAGGCTACTCAAGTCGTATGTGATAGAGGAAGGACCAATCCAATCCGTATTGAGCGACAATGCTTCGTCCTTCACAGGAAAAAGATTTCTGTAGGGACTAAAAGAAAATGGCATTAAACAGTATTTTTCGTCAAGATACAGACCGAACTCCAACCCAGTGGAGAGGGAAATTAAGGAAATTTCGAATTACCTAAGGGTGCTGTGTCATCGAAAACAAACCCAATGGTATGGATACGTAAATTTCGTTCAGAATCTACTCAACGAAACAGTAAACAATGTGACAGGATATAAACCATGTGAACTTAAAGCAGGAAAGAAGATAAATACAATATGTAAGAAAATTCCGGAAGCCATTCCAGATGAGCACTCGATACCACAAACGGAAGAGGAGATGTTCCGGCAAGCATTTGAAAAGATAAAGAAAAAGGCCATAAAAAGAAAAAGGAAATATGAATAGAAGAAAAGAATGGAAGATCAAAATAAGAGATTTAGTTCTGGTTAAAACTAAGAAATTGTACGATAAGGCAAATAAGCTTTATTGGCGAATGTTTCTAAAATATCATGGACCTTATGAAGTTGTTGAAGTATATGGGACAAATACATATGAATTATGTAACCCAGCAACCCGAAAAACCATTGGAAAGTTCCATATTGAGATGCGGAAACAATACAACATCGAGGATAAGGATGAAATAGAAGACCAAGAAGATGAAAAGCAAATCCAGAATAAGTAAAGCTAAACTGCAGAACAAAGTATTGGAATGTAAGAGGGTTAACTATGTATATATGTCATAAGAAAGGATAAATAAATGCAGGACAGAAATAAATGTTTAAAGGGGAAAAGTAACATTTTCTTAGTAGTCTGTAGCTACATTTGAAATGAAGCATGTAATAAGGATAATTTAATGTCATATGAAAGTAAAAGTATGTAGATATAATTCAAAGGGTATTGTGAATATAAGTACAAAACAATAAAAATGGAGTAAGGATAATTAAAGCCAAACATTTATGTAGCACACAGATAATGTGAAATTATGTCTTAGAATTAAGAGATGTATATATGTTTGTGTAGAGGATGAATATTTTGTTAAATATGTTCAATAATTACAAAATGAACCAGGGTAAAAATCTTGAGTGTATAAATTTTTATGTCAATAATCTAAGAAGGTATAATCACTTTGTAACAGTGACCTAAATAGTTCAGGGTATAGTATTTGCTGTATGAAAGAAAATTTGTAAGGTCAGATGGAGGTATATAAACACATTAGGCCCGATCCAGTGAATAGTGGCGAGAAAAAGGCAAGAAGTATAACGTGTGTAAAATGCGCGTGCAGTGTTTCGTGCAAGTGATAGATACCGTGTGTTACAATATTCAGGAGACTAAAAACCCAATTATAAAATTTCTAAAAAAAGTTATAAATGTTTATAATTATGTTTCTAGTGGGGCATATGAGGCAATATTTTATATCATAACATGCTGTGAATGCCAAAATTATTGTAGTGTAAGAAGTGGGTAACGATAAGCCGAGGGGGTGAGTTGTTTATCACTAAGAAGAGACAAACAAATGACGTCAGGGTAGCGTGCCTTTCTTTAGAAATGGAGGGAATATCTTCCCTAGAGTATATATGTTAGTAATAGTGATTGGCTGACAGAACAGACGCTAATGTTGGCGCAATTTGATATCCAATAGCAGCTCTATTATAATGTTTAGGCATTTCGAGGTGAAGGAGTATATATTCTCGAGCCATAAGCAAGTTTTGCGAAGTCTTGAAAGTCATTCGCGAGGTACACATCACGCAGTCTTGAAGAGTTATTCGCGAGGTACACGTAGCACAGTTTGTTACAAAATGTGAAGTGCGCGAAGTAATTGGTACGCGGTAAATAAAACGACTGCAGTTACATTAGGAAATATCACAGTTTCAGTCAGGGTGTATAAAGATTAAATATGTGAATTATTAAACTAAGTGTGACGGCAACAAAAGTGTGGAAACAAATTATTTTATCAGTGTTATCTTTTAGCAACAACTCCTTTCCGATTACACGTCCTGCTTAGAGACACTTGCTCGACTGAGTAATAATAGCTAGCCGGAGGACAAAGAACCCAAACTTAAAAATAATAAAACAATAACAGGCACCCAGCAAATAAAATAACACAAGCCGAGAAGAGAGAATGAAACAGAAAACCAGGGGGTAGGAGCAAGTCACGGAACAGCGAGTTGAGCTGTCAGCCTGCCCCTAACATGAGAAGAAAGATTGCTTTTTGTGCCTGACCATGTTGCTTCGGGCTGGATTTTGGCTGGCCAGTTGTTGCTGATGGAAGCACAATGGTTATGTAGCATGGGCTTTGGAAGTACTGTCTTCGAGTTAACACCACATAGTTTTTTTAATGTACCCCCCTAAGGGAGAAAAGGACGGGCCCCACACCCGTCCGTCCCGGTGGCGATCTTCCGGCAAGTGTTGCCGTGCAAAGTACATCGCCTCCCTCGTGCAGTTAGTGTCTAACATGCAGGGATGCCACATAGTAAAGGGTAGTGCTTGTATTTTCGTAAGCAATTCCTAAGTGCTAGTTTCATTACATATATAGGGCAAGTTTGCCTTTATACCTGACATTATGTTGCTATGAGATACTTTATGGCAATTGGTATTGTAGCGTATGTGTGTGTATTGTCGCGCCGGACACGTTATTGCTGTGTATAATACTGTTGAGCTGATTGCCGTGTTTGTGTGTTAAGTTCTTGTCCGGCGCGGCAATTAAATTTTCTAGTGGGGGTGAAGGCAAGTCAAGGGAGTAGCTCTCTTTTTGTGTGTGGCCTGGCTTGGGTGGCTTGGGCGTCAGTTGTAGCCAGAGAGTTGAGTGAGGGTCATGTGTGTTAGCATGTGTGTAAGAGTGCGTGTTGCCATGTGTGTGCGTGGGGCATCTCCCCCAGTGTTTCGTCTGTAACCTTTCATATACCATGTACAGCACCTTAATTTATAATAAACCTGAACAAAATGTGAATTCAAATGTAATTATTTATAAATATTCCATGCCCGCTTTAGTTTTATGCAGCAGGTTCTTGGTATCTTTCGCTTGCCTCTGTAGCTGTGTCCCTCAATGTTTATGCCAAATTTAATATTTAAGCTGCAAATCTTTTGGGCCTCTCCCAGGAGTATAGTGTTTTTGGTGTTTGTTACCGGGTAATATTTGTGATCACATCGCTGTGAAGAAAAAGAAGAAAATTTTTGTGTGCTAGCGTGTGTGTAATTTTTTTTGTGTGCACGTGGTAGGTGTATCTGTGGTTTAAGGTAAGTTTTTTATATGTGAGTGTGTGAAGGATTTATTTGTTTGTCTGTCTGTCTGTCTGAATTTGCACAGTAAGTTGGGTTTTTATTAGGATCGCAGCGATTTGATACGTTTCTCTTTAAGGATTGGCGTACCACGTGTAAGGCAGCACGTTTTGGCATTGCATAGAAGTTCAATTGTTCCAAAGTGTGGTGAGGCGATGATTTCTTTGGCATAGCGGAATTGTATTTTTCCCCCTCTATTTTGGCCCTGAACGATTTTCACATTTACTAGATTGAGTTTTTTTATGTGATGGTTACATGAATTCTTGGTGTCGCTACATTATCACTCTCTCCTCCTTTCTCTTTCTCTCCTCTGTGTTTCCCTTCCTTCTTTCTTTCTCCTCTTCCTTTTTATCCCATTCTCGGCTCCCACGTTGTTTGCTGTGTGCATGAGCGTGTGTCTGTGTGTTGGTTGAAACTGTTTGTTAGCTATGTAATATCATTGCATCCTTTTTTTACACAGCTTTTAATACTTAATTTCCCTTTAGGCTTGAGGACCATACTCGTAGTGGGTACAAGTTCTTTTTATGTATGGTACTGTGTGTTTTAATTACTATAGTCACCTTTCAGTTTTGCCTGTTTGTTTTTCTTTTTTTAATTAAAATCCATTTTAGTAGATCTGTTTCAAGTGCCCACGACAGTGAGTTAGCAACCTATAATTTGATGAATATGTTACGTATGTGAGCAGTGTCTTAGGTGTTTCTGTGAAGTTTCTGGATTTTGTATGTCTGATGCAGCTGCATTAATCTTTCAAATGTGATTATTGCTTCGTGATATTGACATTTTTAAGGTGTGCTGTGCCACCTTGCTGCTATATCTTGTGCCTCTGTTAATAAATTGTGCTAGTGAAATTATTGAGGGTTATGATCCTTGCTTTCTGGTGACAAGTTTGTCACTGTAGTGCATTGCAAAATTGTTGCATAACCTAACATTTCTGACCAGTGTTCAGATTGAATTTTCTTTTCTTTACAGTCAGTGTGCTTACTGTTTTACATTTCAGATACTGTGAGCATTCATTTTTGTATGATTTTAACACAGGCTGGTTAGTTTATGCTAGATTCTAGGAAAATTTCTGTTATTTACCTTGCTATCTAGATTTGGTTCATGACAGTGCATTTAACTCTTTGAACTGATTTTCAGCATTGCATTGCTCATTTTGGAATGCTTTGTTACTTTGTGTACAATTGTACTACTGAAATTGTGTTTATTTTGGTCATATTTAGCCTCATTAAGCTTATTTGCTTTTGGCTTCACAATATAACTATTTTGCTTTCATGACACTGTGATATGATACTATGATTCTTTGCCACTGTTATATCTGTTTCTGTGAATATTACTGGCCTATGCTGCTTTATACTGAGTGATCAATTCTCGCCTGTGTACACCATTGACTTGCATATTTCATTTATTGCTAATTTCTGACATTGTCTATAGGATTTTTTTAACTGTGTTGTGTTATAAATGCAAACTCAACCTCTCTTACAGCATTGATATTTATGCATTTTGCTCATACATGGTTTTGTTTCTGATACAATAATGTTTTTACATGGTGTATGTACACTTATCTTTTTTCCACAGCTACTGTTTAATTGCATGCCTGTGTTTAATTATTTGTTTTTGCCTACCTTTCTGTGTTAATGCTGTGCCATATAGTTTCACCATGCCAAAGATAAATAACAGACAACCCTCAGGCATGCCTGTGGAAGACCACCCTTCTACGCCTTCTTCTAGTGCTGCATCATCAACCCTGGTGGCCACCAATAATGA
The DNA here is from genome assembly GCA_030765065.1 of Deroplatys truncata. Lineage (NCBI taxonomy): Eukaryota > Metazoa > Arthropoda > Insecta > Mantodea > Mantidae > Deroplatys > Deroplatys truncata. The sequence continues at coordinate 399,831,249 of CM060990.1, read as the reverse complement.
TTTAGTTACACTTGTACAAGCAGTTGTTCAGGGTACTGTGTCTGCTAGTCGACCCTCTGTAGAACCCCTTTCTTTAATGCTGCAGTAGACAATCCTTTTGATTTTCTTAATACTTTTGAAAGAGTAGCTTATGCTAATAACTGGTCAGATTTGCAAAAAGTCAGGTATTTGCCTTGCTACCTTAAAGATACTGCTATACAATGGTTTCAGACATTTTGTCACAGGCATCCCTCTCATGATTAGCCCAATTTAAAATCATCTTTTAAAATCCTCTTTTATTACAGCTTTTCAGGTTGCTTACCAAGATGAATTGTTAGAAATCAAACTCTGATAAAGAATTCAATTAGATTTTGAACCTGTTTTGCACTATGTCTATCATGTACTGTCTTTATGTGATCAGATTAATCCAAGTATGACCCAAACGGAGCAAATAAGAAATTTACTAAAAAGTCTGAAATCTCAGTATGTCGACATATCTTGCCAATGAACCCTCCTATGGTAGATGATCTTTTACAGGCTCATAAGTGGGTGGATAAAGCACAACTTTATATGACACAAAGAGAGTACTTGGTCGCTACACAGGTACGAACTACAGATCATGTTGTGGCTCCTCCACCTTGGGCTCTACCAGCTGAGACTACTAACCCTAGCAGTATTAGTCCCGGATGAGCCAATTGGATTAACGATAATCCTGCCGCTAGGGGCGCTAGTGTCGCTAGTGTCGCTGCGTGCGACGGCGGCAAGTTTGAAAAGCGCCATGAGCGGAAGGATTATCGTTATTCCAATTGGTTCATCCGGGACGAGTTAAAAGAATTGAGGATTAGGGAAAGATGAAGGAAAAACAGGTAGTGACGTGGAGTGTTTTGATTGGTAAAAATAAGACGAAATGTGATTGTTTGGTTCATTTGGGTGGAAGATGAAGGAAGGAAGATGAAAGAGTATGGAGGACACGTGATGGAGAGGAGCGGGGTGGCGAGGTGTTGTGTGTGCGGAGGTTGGGACTGAAAGAGGGAAAAGATGGGGAGCGAGGCATAAAAAGTATAACAGAAAGTGACGTGTGAAGTTGTGATTGGTGGGAATAAGAAGTGATGTTATTGGTGGAAAGGAACAAATGAGAGTTGTTGATTGGTAAGAATAAGAGAGATTATGATTGGTGGAAAGAAAAAGGTGTGGGAGTGGGGTATGTTGGAGGTGATGGGAAAGGTAAGTTTTGCTAGCAACAAGATTTGCAAAAGCCTGTCGAGAACTCATCAGCAATTTTTGAACGTTGGATGGTGGTTTTCTTGAGTGGATAGAGACATGGGGCGATATGAGATGCGGTGGCGAAAATGGGAACTAAACAAGATGGTTGAGACAAGAGGTTTAAGGACGAGGAAATTTCGAGGTTAGTGGTGAACATGGCGGTCGCAAGAGGTGGGGGCAAGGAGACGCGGTGGTGAGAATGGGAACTAAAAGAAGATGGCGGTATCAAGAGCTTAGAAGAGCAGATTTTGAGGTTAAAATAGTGGGAACTAAAAATGGCGGAGGGTCTGCGACAAGGAGATGCGGTGAGAAATAAACAAGATGGCGGACGCAAGAGGAGGGTAAGGAGATTTGAGGTTACAGTACCAAAACACGAAAGGATATATTCCTACGCCAAGCAGGCCCGAAAAATAATTATGCGTGTGGTACTTACCTGTTACTGGTGTTGATGCGTCACCAAAAGCGCAGCAGCTTCACGCGACGCGAAAAAATAAGAGCAAACTGTTTTTGAAAATGCTTAACCAGCTTTAAGATCAACCAACATCACTACGCACTGATATACCTAGGTTTTTAAAGCGGTACAGACGCCCTTTGCACAGACGTAATTTAACTATACCAAAAACCTGGTACTGGACCATCGTAATGGTCGCTAGCGAACGTAGGAGCAGGGTTCTCATAGCCGGTCGAAAGCGGTCAAAAAAGTGTACGACGTAGGTGTTCACAGTAGCTGCTGTCGAGTCAACCGTCGAGGTGCGAATGAACGAGATCTGTTCTTGCCGGCAATCTGGTTCGGAGATGAGAGGCGCGGTGGTAAAAATGGGAACTAAATAAGATGGCGGAGGCATGAAGTTGAGGTTAAAATATGAGGTAAACGTGGAGAGCTTAAACTAAGATGGCGGTGGCGTGGTGGTGAAAATGGGAACTAAACAAGATGGCGGAGGCAAGAAGTGGAGGGACGAAGAGGTTTGAGGTTCGGGTCAACATGCGAAAGATGTCGAACGCAACAGGTGGTGACGAGGAGATAGAATTGAGGATTAGGAAAAGATGAAGGAAAAACAGGAAGTGGCGTGGAGTGTTTTGATTGGTAAAAATAAGACGAAATGTGATTGGTTCGTTAATTCGGGTGGAAGATGAAGGAAGGAAGTTAAAAGAGAATGGAGGACACGTGATGGAGAGGAGCGGAGCGGCGAGGTGTTGTCTGTGCGGAGGTTGGGACTGAAAGAGGGAAAAGATGGCGAACGAGGGATAAAAAGTATAACAGAAAGTGACGTGTGAAGTTGTGATTGGTGGGAATAAGAACTGATGTTATTGGTGGAAAGGAACAAATGAAAGTTGTTGATTGGTAAGAATAAGAGAGATTATGATTGGTGGAAAGAAAAAGGTGTGGGAGTGGGGTATGTTGGAGGTGATGGAAAAGGTAAGTTTTGCTACCAACAAGATTTGCAAAAGCCTCTCCAGAACTCATCAGCAATTTTAAATAACTAGTGTTTCGGGGTTTTCTCTGGTTGGTAGACGAATGCAAGCTGTTTCTGCTTTTTCATAGGTTTTCCCAAAACTGAAAATGCATATATATTGTAACACAAAAGTGTGCAGTGCAAAAGAAAATAAAAATTAAATAGGCACACACACACACCCGTTACAGTTGCCATACTTATATTATTCGTCTTTTTCTTTTTTTCTTTTTTTCTTTTTTTCTTTTTGTTTTTTTCGTTTTGTTTTTTAAAAAAAATAACTAGTTTTTCGGGGTTTTGTGTGGTTGGTAAACGAATGCAAGCTCTTTCTGCTTTTTCATAGGTTTTCCCTGGTTGGTAGGCGTTTGCTGTAGTGGTTGACGAAGCCCTTTCTAATTTTCGAGGTTTTTCAGGTTTTTCGTGGTTGTCCCTGCCTGGTAGGCAAATGATGAAGTTTTCCCTTGTCGGCGCACGGATACTAGGCACATACTCGCACACACACACTATAATAGTAGCGTATAAAAAAATTAACAAACAAAATCCACACAATGACAAAACTGAAAATGTATATATATTTTAACACAAAAGTGTGCAGTGCAAAAGAAAATAAAAATTAAATAGGCACACACACACACCCGTTACAGTTGTCATACTTATATTATTCGTCTTTTTCTTTTTTTCTTTTTTTTGTTTTTTCGTTTTTTTAAAAACAATCTAGTTTTTCGGGGTTTTCTGTGGTTGGTAAACGAATGCAAGCTCTTTCTGCTTTTTCATAGGTTTTCCCTGGTTGGTAGCCGTTTGCTGTAGTGGTTGACGAAGCCCTTTCTAATTTTCGAGGTTTTTCAGGTTTTTCGTGGTTGTCCCTGCCTGGGAGGCAAATGATGAAGTTTTCCCTTGTCGGCGCACGCATACTAGGCACATACTCGCACACACACACACTATAATAGTAGCGTATAAAAAAATTTTAACAAACAAAATCCACACAATGACAAAACTGAAAATGTATATATATTTTAACACAAAATTGTGCAGTGCAAAAGAAAATAAAAATTAAATAGGCACACACACATTTAATAGTAACGATACCGCTTGATAAGGCATAAATTGCACGCTGTTTGTTAGGGCAATGCATGTTGAAAGTTGGCACACTGGGAAGTGCATGTTGAAAGTTAGCACACAGGCAAGCTGGGTCGCGCTGTGCTCAGCATGGTTCCCACGGTCAGGTTTTATGCTATGGTGCAGTTTGCACGATGTGTATAGCACGTGCTTCCCCGTATGATAGCTTGTCGGCTTATTTCATGTTCATACTTCTTTTCAACGCATTTCGTTTAGAGGTATTGTGTATTTGTTTTTATGGCAATACGTTTTGGCATAAGTTTCTTGCATTAATTTTATATAATGGATTGCGAAAATCGAAGTTTCTATTCGTATTTATGACAACTATGAAAATACAAGCAGAAGGACAGGCTTTTGCCACTTACCATGCTGTTGCTGATGGTGCGCTCGGCGGCCATATTCGACAGGGTGCGGTTGGCGGCCATATTGGACAGTTTATTGCAATGCATGCAACAAGGGCACACACCCACTTGTTGCTGGCGTCGAAAATTTGTGCGTGATTTTTCTCAGATTTTATGCACCGCACATTACAAAATCACTACACACGCCACTGATAGTTTTAAATATTTGACACTGATGTTGAAGTTGTGGCGGGGCACTGTTTTTAACTGCATACGCACTTAATAAATCACATAGCCGTGCGGAAATACTTAACTTTCAGCGAAAAGCACTAGTGAGGAGTGCAAGCCCAACCACTATTAGCAACATGTAGCAAGCGTTATAGTTCTGCTCGCGTTAGTCTTTTCTCCTACGATGTCGCTGGTGATGGTGCGGTTGGCGGCCATATTGGACAGTTTATTGCAATGCATGCAACAAGGGCACACACCCACTTGTTGCTCGCGTCGAAAATTTGTGCGTGATTTTTCTCAGATTTTATGCTCCCCACAACACAAAATCACTACACACGACACTGATAGTTTTAAATATTTGACACTGATGTTGAAGTTGTGGCGGGGCACTGTTTTTAACTCCACACACTTAATAAAACACATAGCCGTGCGGAAATACTTAACCTTCCGCGAAAAGCCCTAGTGGGAGTGCAAGCTGAACCACTATTAGCAACATGTAGTAAGCGTTATAGTTCTGCTCACGTTAGTATCGGAGAAAACAGTAAAAAGAACGATTCTCATGTGCAGCGCAAGCAGCAGTACGTGAATGACCGTGTGCTGATCAAGCAGTCGATGTGTGTTTCAAAATGGCGGCCACGGTTAAAGAACTGCAAATTGCGCGATAACGTGAAAAGACCGTGGGAACGGATGCTGACAAAGCAGCGGCGTTTAAACAGTTGCAAATGCCGTGCGAACGGATGCTCGTCAGCGAGAAAATCTTTTAAATGCGGTTTTATGGTCGATGGTAGGGAAAAGTGCAGCGGTGGATGGATGGATGGTGTGACCGGAAATGACTGCGATTACAACTTGGCAAGTTGTGGCGAAATAAGACGTCAGGATTTTTAATGAGGCATTTAAATCGACGCGCATGCTGCTTTTACTTAGAACTGCTTTAAATCCTTGTTTCATTTCCTTTAACTTTTGGTAATGCAAACAATAATTACTCTGGGGGAATGCTTTATTTCTGATACATTCTATAATGGGCCAGGCATTTTCCTTTTCTAGTTTTATTTTTTACATTCTCTACTACGTATAGTAAGTAGGGGGAAGTATTGTATTCCACCCAAAAATTCGATACCGAGATTTCACCGGAAATACATGTTTTGAGACCCCTGGATCAAAAAAATGCATTTTTGGAAACATGTCCGTGTGTGTGTCTGTGAACAGCATAACTCAAAAACGAATAGTCGGATAAGCATCAAACTTGATATTTAGGTTGAGTATCTTCGAGAGATGCGACAGGAAGGTTTCGAAGAAAATTCCCTCACCCCAGACAACCCTTTACATGGAAGATTTTTCGAAAATGTTAATTTTCTCAAAAATGGCTCTAACGATTTTGATTAAAATATCATATATTTAAGATATTTTTATGACAAATAAAATGTATATCTTGAATTTCCTGGGAATGTCTCCAAAAGTATTCTTTATTGCGAACGACTTTTGCATAACTGGTAAACCATAAGAGATGGACAAAATTTTACTACACAACAAATGTAGATCGCGTTAAAATACACAATTTATGTCATATACATTTTTTTAGTTGAGTGAACCATTTTCGAGATATTGCTTGTTATTTCCTTAAATTTTCCAATACTTATACTATTTCTCAAATTCGTTATTCAATTTTTTATGTCCTGGATATGCAAACAGAATAGAATGCGCCACATAGCAACCAGCGCTTAAAAGATTTGACTATCGCTTATAACCTACCATGTTCCCCTTGCATCTACAAGAAAATTAGCAATAAGATTGACATCTCGATATCTCGATTAACATGAAGTAGATGGAGAATAAGCGTTTGTAAAAATAGTTTGTACAAGAGTAGAGAAAGTCATGTGTAACACATCAGTTTTGCTATAAAATGGTGCTATTTGACGTGATATAAGTTTCAGAGCAATACGCGCACATGTGCGGGTGTCTAGGTTTAGTATCTTCCAGCGATGCAACACGAAGGTTTTCAAGAAAATCCCCCCACCCCAGACTACCCTTTACATGGAAGATTTTTTGAAAATTTTAATTTTCTCAAAAATGGCTCTAACGATTTTGATTAAAATATCATATATTTAAGATATTTTTATGACAAATAAAATGTATATCTTGAATTTCCTGGGAATGTCTCCAAAAGTATTCTTTATTGTGAACGACTTTTGCATAACTGGTAAACCATAAGAGATGGACAAAAGTTTACTACACAAAAAATGTAGATCGCGTTAAAATACACAATTTATGTCATATACATTTTTTTAGTTGAGTGATCCATTTTCGAGATATTGCTTGTTATTTCCTTAAATTTTCCAATACTTGTACTTTTTCTCAAATTCGTTATTAAATTTTTTATGTCCTGGATATGCAAACAGAATAGAATGCGCCACATAGCAACCAGCGCTTAAAAGATTTGACTATCGCTTATAACCTACCATGTTCCCCTTGCATCTACAAGAAAATTAGCAATAAGATTGACATCTCGATATCTCGATTAACATGAAGTAGATGGAGAATAAGCGTTTGTAAAAATAGTTTGTACAAGAGTAGAGAAAGTCATGTGAGTGTAACACATCAGTTTTGCTATAAAATGGTGCTATTTGACGTGATATAAGTTTTAGAGCAATACGCGCACATGTGCGGGTGTCTAGGTTTAGTATCTTCCAGCGATGCGACACGAAGGTTTTCAAGAAAATCCCCCACCCCAGACTACCCTTTACATGGAGGATTTTTCGAAAATTTTAATTTTCTCAAAAATGGCTCTAACGATTTTGATTGCAGCTTCGATACGTGTCCACGGAGATCTTAGTGCTAGGCAACTATAGCTGTTTCTATACGTGAACGGCAGATTGCAGCTTCGATACGTGTCCACGGAGACCTTAATGCTAGGCAACTGTACCTGTGTTTCTATACGTGAACGTCAGATGGCAGCTTCGATACGTGTCCACGGAGACCTTAGTGCTAGGCAACTGTACCTCTGTTTCTATACGTGAACGGCAGATTGCAGGCTCGATACGTGTCCACGGAGATCTTAGTGCTAGGCAACTGTACCTGTGTTTCTATACGTGAACGTCAGATGGCAGCTTCGATACGTGTCCACGGAGACCTTAGTGCTAGGCAACTGTACCTCTGCTTCTATACGTCAACGGCAGATTGCAGCTTTGATACGTGTCCACGGAGACCTTTCGCTTCAGGTGACAAAATAACACTAGGCACTTGTGTGCCGTGGTGTAAGCCGCAATCACGGCATTGGTAGCGTGGATCACCTTGGGGCTCTCCTCGGAGTTACCTCAACACCACGTACATGACCTGGTTCGTCACGGGCACGCAGGTTGCACTACCACTTCCTCGGCGTTGAGCAGGCCGAGGAGGCGATCGTAACGGTACAACAGCTAGCACGTGGACATGTTATCGCGCTGTGGTGTTGCGTGTGCGAGGTATGCAAACTCAAGGACGCAAAACATGCACGACCGAGGGTTAAAAAGTAGAACAAGTAGTGACGTGGAACGTTGTGATTGGTGAAAATAAGACGATCTCTGATAGGTGGACAAATTAAAATAACGCGATGTGATAGGCGAAAATAAAATCAAAGGTGATTGGATGAAAAATGACGAGAAGGAATTAGCGGTGAATTTGTGAACTAAGATGGCGAAGATTTTTTTTTTAAAAAAAAAGGACGGATAATATAAGTATGGCAACTGTAACGGTTTACGGCAAACGCGCGCTGCGCACGTATCAAAGCTGCAATCTGCCGTTCACGTATAGAAACAGAGGTGCAGTTGCCTAGCACTAAGGTCTCCGTGAACACGTATCGAAGCTGCAATCTGCCGTTCACGTATAGAAACAGAGGTACAGTTGCCTAGCACTAAGGTCTCCGTGGACACGTATCGAAGCTGCCATCTGACGTTCACGTATAGAAACACAGGTACAGTTGCCTAGCATATAGGTCTCCGTGGACACGTATCGAAGCTGCAATCTGCCGTTCACGTATAGAAACAGCTATAGTTGCCTAGCACTAAGATCTCCGTGGACACGTATCGAAGCTGCAATCAAAATCGTTAGAGCCATTTTTGAGAAAATTAAAATTTTCGAAAAATCTTCCATGTAAAGGGTAGACTGGGGTGGGGGATTTTCTTGAAAACCTTCGTGTCGCATCGCTGGAAGATACTAAACCTAGACACCCGCACATGTGCGCGTATTGCTCTAAAACTTATATCACGTCAAATAGCACCATTTTATAGCAAAACTGATGTGTTACACTCACATGACTTTCTCTAATCTTGTACAAACTATTTTTACAAACGCTTATTCTCCATCTACTTCATGTTAATCGAGATATCGAGATGTCAATCTTATTGCTAATTTTCTTGTAGATGCAAGGGGAACATGGTAGGTTATAAGCGATAGTCAAATCTTTTAAGCGCTAGTTGCTATGTGGCGCATTCTATTCTGTTTGCATATCCAGGACATAAAAAAATTGAATAGCGCATTTGAGAAAAAGTATAAGTATTGGAAAATTTAAGGAAATAACAAGCAATATCTCGAAAATGGTTCACTCAACTAAAAAAATGTATATGACATAAATTGTGTATTTTAACGCGATCTACATTTTTTGTGTAGTAAAATTTTGTCCATCTCTTATGGTTTACCAGTTATGCAAAAGTCGTTCACAATAAAGAATACTTTTGCAGACATTCCCAGGAAATTCAAGATATACATTTTATTTGTCATAAAAATATCTTAAATATATGATATTTTAATCAAAATCGTTAGAGCCATTTTTGAGAAAATTAAAATTTTCGAAAAATCTTCCATGTAAAGGGTAGTCTGGGGTGGGGGGATTTTCTTGAAAACCTTCGTGTCGCATCGCTGGAAGATACTAAACCTAGACACCCGCACATGTGCGCGTTTTGCTCTAAAACTTATATCACGTCAAATAGCACCATTTTATAGCAAAACTGATGTGTTACACTCACATGACTTTCTCTACTCTTGTACAAACTATTTTTACAAACGCTTATTCTCCATCTACTTCATGTTAATCGAGATATCGAGATGTCAATCTTATTGCTAATTTTCTTGTAGATGCAAGGGGAACATGGTAGGTTATAAGCGATAGTCAAATCTTTTAAGCGCTGGTTGCTATGTGGCGCATTCTATTCTGTTTGCATATCCAGGACATAAAAAATTGAATAACGAATTTGAGAAAAAGTATAAGTATTGGAAAATTTAAGGAAATAACAAGCAATATCTCGAAAATGGTTCACTCAATTAAAAAAATGTATATGACATAAATTGTGTATTTTAACGCGATCTACATTTTTTGTGCAGTAAAATTTTGTCCATCTCTTATGGTTTACCAGTTATGCAAAAGTCGTTCGCAATAAAGAATACTTTTGGAGACATTCCCAGGAAATTCAAGATATACATTTTATTTGTCATAAAAATATCTTAAATATATGATATTTTAATCAAAATCGTTAGAGCCATTTTTGAGAAAATTAACATTTTCGAAAAATCTTCCATGTAAAGGGTTGTCTGGGGTGAGGGAATTTTCTTCGAAACCTTCGTGTCGCATCTCTCGAAGATACTCAACCTAAATATCAAGTTTGATGCTTATCCGACTATTCGCTTCTGAGTTATGCTGTTCACAGACACACACACGGACATGTTTCCAAAAATGCATTTTTTTGATCCAGGGGTCTCAAAACATGTATTTCTGGTGAAATCTCGGTATCGAATTTTTGGGTGGAATACAATACTTCCCTCTACTTACTATACGTAGTAGAGAAAGTAAAAAAGAAAACTAGAAAAGTAAAATGCCTGGCCCATTATAGAATGTATCAGAAATAAAGCATTCCCCCAGAGTAATTATTGTTTGCATTACCAAAAGTTAAAGGAAATGAAACAAGGATTTAAAGCAGTTCTAAGTAAAAGCAGCATGCGCGTCGAGTTAAATGCCTCATTAAAAATCCTGACGCCTTATTTCGCCACAAGTTGCCAAGTTGTAATCGCAGTCATTTCCGGTCACACCATCCATCCATCCACCGCTGCACTTTTCCCTACCATCGACCATAAAACCGCATTTAAAAGATTTTCTCGCTGACGAGCATCCGTTCGCACGGCATTTGCAACTGTTTAAACGTCGCTGCTTTGTCAGCATCCGTTCCCACGGTCTTTTCACGTTATCGCGCAATTTGCAGTTCTTTAACCTTGGCCGCCATTTTGAAACACACATCGACTGCTTGATCAGCACACGGTCATTCACGTACTGCTGCTTGCGCTGCACATGAGAATCGTTCTTTTTTACTGTTTTCTCCGATACTAACGTGAGCAGAACTATAACGCTTGCTACATGTTGCTAATAGTGTTTCAGCTTGCACTCCCACTAGGGCTTTTCGCGGAAGGTTAAGTATTTCCGCACGGCTATGTGTTTTATTAAGTGTGTGTGGAGTTAAAAACAGTGCCCCGCCACAACTTCAACATCAGTGTCAAATATTTAAAACTATCAGTGTCGTGTGTAGTGATTTTGTGTTGTGGGGAGCATAAAATCTGAGAAAAATCACGCACAAATTTTCGACGCAAGCAACAAGTGGGTGTGTGCCCTTGTTGCATGCATTGCAATAAACTGTCCAATATGGCCGCCAACCGCACCATCACCAGCGACATCGTAGGAGAAAAGACTAACGCGAGCAGAACTATAACGCTTGCTACATGTTGCTAATAGTGGTTGGGCTTGCACTCCTCACTAGTGCTTTTCGCTGAAAGTTAAGTATTTCCGCACGGCTATGTGATTTATTAAGTGCGTATGCAGTTAAAAACAGTACCCCGCCACAACTTCAACATCAGTGTCAAATATTTAAAACTATCAGTGGCGTGTGTAGTGATTTTGTAATGTGAGGTGCATAAAATCTGAGAAAAATCACGCACAAATTTTCGACGCGAGCAACAAGTGGGTGTGTGCCCTTGTTGCATGCATTGCAATAAACTGTCCAATATGGCCGCCAACCGCACCCTGTCGAATATGGCCGCCGAGCGCACCATCAGCAACAGCATGGTAAGTGGCAAAAGCCTGTCCTTCTCCTTGTATTTTCATAGTTGTCATAAATACGCATAGAAACTTCCATTTTCGCAATCCATTATATAAAATTAATGCAAAAAACGTATGCCAAAAACGCATTGCCATAAAAACAAATACACAATACCTCTAAACGAAATGCGTTGAAAAGAAGTATGAACATGAAATAAGCCGACAAGCTATCATACGGGGAAGCACGTGCTGTACACATCTTGCAAACTGCACCATAGCATAAAACCTGACCGTGGGAACCATGCTGAGCACAGCGCGACCCAGTTTGCCTGTGTGCTAACTTTCAACATGCACTTCCCAGTGTGCCAACTTTCAACATGCATTGCCCTAACAAACAGCGTGCAATTTATGCCTTATCAAGCGGTATCGTTACTATTAAATGTGTGTGTGTGCCTATTTAATTTTTATTTTCTTTTGCACTGCACACTTTTGTGTTAAAATATATATACATTTTCAGTTTTGTCATTGTGTGGATTATGTTTGTTAAATTTTTTTTATACGCTACTATTATAGTGTGTGTGTGCCTATTTAATTTTTATTTTCTTTTGCACTGCACACTTTTGTGTTAAAATATATATACATTTTCAGTTTTGTCATTATGTGGATTTTGTTTGTTAAATTTTTTTATACGCTACTATTATAGTGTGTGTGTGTGCCTATTTAATTTTTATTTTCTTTTGCACTGCACACTTTTGTGTTAAAATATATATACATTTTCAGTTTTGTCATTGTGTGGATTTTGTTTGTTAAATTTTTTTTTATACGCTACTATTATAGTGTGTGTGTGCGAGTATGTGCCTAGTATGCGTGCGCCGACAAGGGAAAACTTCATCATTTGCCTCCCAGGCAGGAACAACCACGAAAAACCTGAAAAACCTCGAAAATTAGAAAGGGCTTCGTCAACCACTACAGCAAACGCCTACCAACCAGGGAAAACCTATGAAAAAGCAAAAATGGCTTGCATTCGTTTACCAACCACAGAAAACCCCGAAAAACTAGTTACTTTTTTAAAAAAACGAAAAAACAAAAACAAAAAAAAAAGAAAAAAAGAAAAAGACGAATAATATAAGTATGACAACTGTAACGGGTGTGTGTGTGCCTATTTAATTTTTATTTTCTTTTGCACTGCACACTTTTGTGTTAAAATATATATACATTTTCAGTTTTGTCATTGTGTGGATTTTGTTTGTTAATTTTTTTATACGCTACTATTATAGTGTGTGTGTGTGCGAGTATGTGCCTAGTATCCGTGCGCCGACAAGGGAAAACTTCATCATTTGCCTACCAGGCAGGGACAACCACGAAAAACCTGAAAAACCTCGAAAATTAGAAAGGGCTTCGTCAACCACTACAGCAAACGCCTACCAACCAGGGAAAACCTATGAAAAAGCAGAAAGAGCTTGCATTCGTTTACCAACCACACAAAACCCCGAAAAACTAGTTATTTTTTTTAAAAAACAAAACGTAAAAAACAAAAAGAAAAAAAGAAAAAAAGAAAAAGACGAATAATATAAGTATGGCAACTGTAACGGGTGTGTGTGTGCCTATTTAATTTTTATTTTCTTTTGCACTGCACACTTTTGTGTTACAATATATATGCATTTTCAGTTTTGGGAAAACCTATGAAAAAGCAGAAACAGCTTGCATTCGTCTACCAACCAGAGAAAACCCCGAAACACTAGTTATTTAAAATTGCTGATGAGTTCTGGAGAGGCTTTTGCAAATCTTGTTGGTAGCAAAACTTACCTTTTCCATCACCTCCAACATACCCCACTCCCACACCTTTTTCTTTCCACCAATCATAATCTCTCTTATTCTTACCAATCAACAACTTTCATTTGTTCCTTTCCACCAATAACATCACTTCTTATTCCCACCAATCACAACTTCACACGTCACTTTCTGTTATACATTTTATCCCTCGTTCGCCATCTTTTCCCTCTTTCAGTCCCAACCTCCGCACAGACAACACCTCGCCGCTCCGCTCCTCTCCATCACATGTCCTCCATACTCTTTTAACTTCCTTCCTTCATCTTCCACCCGAATTAACGAACCAATCACATTTCGTCTTATTTTTACCAATCAAAACACTCCACGCCACTTCCTGTTTTTCCTTCATCTTTTCCTAATCCTCAATTCTATCTCCTCGTCACCACCTGTTGCGTTCGACATCTTTCGCATGTTGACCCTAACCTCAAACCTCTTCGTCCCTCCACTTCTTGCCTCCGCCATCTTGTTTAGTTCCCATTTTCACCACCACGCCACCGGCATCTTAGTTTAAGCTCTCCACGTTTACCTCATATTTTAACCTCAACTTCATGCCTCCGCCATCTTATTTAGTTCCCATTTTTACCACCGCGCCTCTCATCTCCGAACCAGATTGCCGGCAAGAACAGATCTCGTTCATTCGCACCTCGACGGTTGACTCGACAGCAGCTACTGTGAACACCTACGTCGTACACTTTTTTGACCGCTTTCGACCGGCTATGAGAACCCTGCTCCTACGTTCGCTAGCGACCATTACGATGGTCCAGTACCAGGTTTTTGGTATAGTTAAATTACGTCTGTGCAAAGGGCGTCTGTACCGCTTTAAAAACCTAGGTATATCAGTGCGTAGTGATGTTGGTTGATCTTAAAGCTGGTTAAGCATTTTCAAAAACAGTTTGCTTTTATTTTTTCGCGTCGCGTGAAGCTGCTGCGCTTTTGGTGACGCATCAACACCAGTAACAGGTAAGTACCACACGCATAATTATTTTTCGGGCCTGCTTGGCGTAGGAATATATCCTTTCGTGTTTTGGTACTGTAACCTCAAATCTCCTTACCCTCCTCTTGCGTCCGCCATCTTGTTTATTTCTCACCGCATCTCCTTGTCGCAGACCCTCCGCCATTTTTAGTTCCCACTATTTTAACCTCAAAATCTGCTCTTCTAAGCTCTTGATACCGCCATCTTCTTTCAGTTCCCATTCTCACCAACGCGTCTCCTTGCCCCCACCTCTTGCGACCGCCATGTTCACCACTATCCTCGAAATTTCCTCGTCCTTAAACCTCTTGTCTCAACCATCTTGTTTAGTTCCCATTTTCGCCACCGCATCTCATATCGCCCCATGTCTCTATCCACTCAAGAAAACCACCATCCAACGTTCAAAAATTGCTGATGAGTTCTCGACAGGCTTTTGCAAATCTTGTTGCTAGCAAAACTTACCTTTCCCATCACCTCCAACATACCCCACTCCCACACCTTTTTCTTTCCACCAATCATAATCTCTCTTATTCTTACCAATCAACAACTCTCATTTGTTCCTTTCCACCAATAACATCACTTCTTATTCCCACCAATCACAACTTCACACGTCACTTTCTGTTATACTTTTTATCCCTCGCTCCCCATCTTTTCCCTCTTTCAGTCCCAACCTCCGCACACACAACACCTCGCCACCCCGCTCCTCTCCATCACGTGTCCTCCATACTCTTTCATCTTCCTTCCTTCATCTTCCACCCAAATTAACCAAACAATCACATTTCGTCTTATTTTTACCAATCAAAACACTCCACGTCACTTCCTGTTTTTCCTTCATCTTTCCCTAATACTTAATTCTTTTAACTCGTCCCGGATGAACCAATTGCAATAACGATAATCCTTCCGCTCATGGCGCTTTTCAAACTTGCCGCCGTCGCACGCAGCGACACTAGCGACACTAGCGCCCCTAGCGGCAGGATTATCGTTAATCCAATTGGCTCATCCGGGACTAATACTACTAACCCTTTCCTTACAGGTCATTCACCTTTGCTTGCTCTTCTAGCTCCTCCTACTAATGATGTCACTGAATTAACTGCAAAGGTGGATCAGTTGACTGAACAGTTATATGCAATGAATACTTCTCATCCTGAGAGGAACAGACCACCATCTTCCACACAGAGAGGACAACGGCAACCATATTCAACACCTCCAGATCAGCACTAATCCATCACTTGTTTTAGGTGTGGCAAAACAGTGCCATACAGCAAAATTTTGTTGGCAGCAGGTGCCTCAGTCCAAAAACGAGCAGCGCCATGCTTCACAGCCACCTAAGTCACCTTGCAGTGATGGGAAACATCCTGCTGTCGCCAGTGCCTCCCTTCCTCTGGGTCACGTTCTGCAGGCTCCTGGACTTATTAATGGAGAACAAATTAACATTCCTTTGGATACAGGTAGCACTGTTAACATCATCCATGCCTGCATGTCCATGACGTTGCCAAATTGGAGCCTGTTAATATGCTACTGCGCACAGCTGGAAACAAGTTGTTATACGCTCCTTACCATACTGTCTTATCTTTCCATATTAATGGTTTTTCTTTTCAGGAAGATGTTTTAGTAGTAAAAGATATAGCACATGATTTCATTCTAGGTAATACTTTTTAAGTGAACATAAAGTTGTCATTGATCATGCACATGACGCAGTTGCTATGGTAGTAGGAGATGCTATTTGTGAGGTTGATATTTTAGAAAAGGATGTTTTACCTTTGTCTGACATAGCTTTAATCCCATTATTGCACGAACCCTGTGAAAAATCGACCACTAAGGCTCTTGTTAAAATGATGTCCGAATACATCCTTTTTCAGTCTGTAATATCTCAATACAGTTTTCTGAGCCTGTCTCTCTCATGCTGTTCTGTTGGAACCCTCACAAAGCATTATGCACATAAAGAATATTGCTATTCCATCCATTGTCTGTGAATCCAAAGATGATTTGTTTCTGCCTGTGCATAACACTCCTGCCCAACCTCAAACTTTATTTACTAACACTGTTCTCGCTAATGTGCAAGATCTTGCATTTGTACAAAGCAATTCTATCTCTCCAGGGATGTTTCTACACTGAAAGCTTCTCCCAAGTTCGCGGGTTCAAACCCGGGGGAGGGCGATGGATTTTTTCGGGCATAAAAATTCTTAGCATGGTTTCCTTCGGAAGGGAAGTAAAGCCGGTGGTCCCGTGTTGTAGATTTACGGCACGTAAAAGAATTTTAAGCCTGATAAAGAGGCCTCTTAGCAAAATTACCGGTCTTTCACGCCCAATATAGAATGGGACGCTAAGGACCATAGTAGTTAAAGGGCGCCCATAAATAAAAAAACCCTCAAAACTGAAATCTCCTAATTTCAATTTTAATGTTAACAACAAACTTTCCAGTAGCCAGTCTGACCAGCTTCATCAGCTTTTGCTTAAATATTCTCATGTATTTGCTACCTCATTACAAGAATTAGGGACAACCGATGTTGCTGAATTTTCTATACAAGTCACTGACCCCACTCCTATCAAACAACGACCCTATAGGTTTCCTCATAAACAGAAAGAAATTATTGCTCAACAGGTTCCAGAAATGTAGGATGCTGGTATGAATACTAAATCTCAGTCTCCTTGGGCATCTCCTGTTGTACTTGTCAAAAAGAAAGTTGGGTCCATGAGATTTTGTGTTGACTACAGAAAGTTAAATAATGTAACAGCCACGTCTTCTTTTCCGTTACCCATCATTGATGACTTGCTCAGTTATCTTAATGAAGCTTCTTGGTTTTGTTCTTTGCATTTATTGTCAGCTCATTTTCAGGTACCATTGGAAGAAAGTTCTAAGCACTTTACGAGTTTTGTCACTCATCAGGGGCAGTATCAATTTGAAAGACTTAGTTTTGGGTTATCTAATGCTCCATGCTTTTTCAGTTATATTACTGATAAATTACTAGGGGACTTAAATTTTAAAAAGGCCCTGGCATATCTTGATGACATTTTGGTTTTTGCCAAATCTTTCCCGGAGCTACTCGACAATCAGGAGGCTGTTCTTCAGAGACTGGAGCGACATAATTTTAAGCTGAAGCCTGAGAAATGTTTTTTGGGACGAATAAGGTTAAATTGTTGGATTTTGAAGTATCTAAACACGGTCTTTCTCCAGATCTTGATAAGATTACAGTCATCCAAAAGTTACCCACACCCAAGAATGTTCGGAATGTCCGTAAGATCATGGCTTATTCAATTTTTACAGAGAATTTGTTAAAGATTATGCACAGATTGCACATCAGTTAATCCAGCTCACTAGAAAAGACCAGGACTTTTCTTGGGGACCTGATCAACAACAGGCTTTTCAACAGCTAAAAGATGCTTTATCTTCAGCACCAGTGTTATTACTCGCGCAAAACTTCTGGACTCGTGACCTTGATTGCCAACCCGCTGCCGAGCCTAGGAATGGTTTATGTTTAGCTTTATCAACGAAAGCGATATAATACCTTTGCTTACTCACAGTGCGTAACACATACAGTCTGCATAGAAAGTGTCTGCATCTGGTTGTAATTTTAAAGAGAGCTGCAATATCTAAATAGTACTTATTTAATATTTGTTATATTTATAACCATAGCTCCTATGTTTTCAAAGTTAAGTGGTAAGGTGTTACATAGTCAAAGTAGGGAAATAATTGCAAATGTCCTCGACTTCATGAATCAAGAAGCAGAGATGAAGGAAGAAAATATATGTTCATCCGATTTCTACAAAAGCCTTAAGAGAATGAAAGAAAGAGTAGTCAAAGCAACTGGTGTTTCACCGAGTTCCGATTCCAGAGTTCTCAAAGATAAGAAAAAAAGCATATGGATGAAAGAGTACCATTTGACACACCTGGGAAGAAACATAAGGTCCCTAAACGTATTACAGAAATAGACGATTTCGAATGCGCCATTCGGCGCACGATTCACAATTCCTATGTGGAAGAAAAACTGTGCTAACAATAAGCAGATTGCTCATCCAGCTGAAACACAGCAGAAACTTACAAGGTTGTGCTACAAATCTCAGAAGAATTATTAAAGATTTAGGGTTCAAGTGGAAGAAACCGAAATCAAATAGAACTCTAACAGAAAAGCAAAATAAATAAATAAATAAAATAAAAAAATCAAAAGTAAATGTTGCCATGATAGCTTAGTCGGTTAGACCAACGGCACGGAAAGCCTAAGATCCGTGTTTTAAATCCCGGCTATGGCATTGAATTTTTCAGTCTGATTCTACCTTTCCAAATGAGTATAATTTTATATGTACTTATATCAGCATTAATTTTTAAGGTGGTGCTACAAATTTCAGAAAAATACTATAGTGTATGAAGATGAGTCATACATACACAGCAGTCATACAGCATCTAAAGGTTGGAGTGACGATAGCGAATTAGGTTGCAGGTTCCTGTTGCTAAAGGGCAAATACTTCTTATCGTTCATGCTGTTGGAGAGATCGGCTTCGTTCCAAATGCCCTTCTTTTACAAGTTGCAAAAACAACAGGAGATTTTCATCAAGAAATGAATACAGAAAAGTACATGAAGTGAATCAACGCCATGTTGAGACCTAATATGTCTGCTGGGTCTGTTCTGGTCATCGACAATGCTTCACAATGCGTCAACACTCAATTGACAAACCACCTACCTCAAATTCATTGAAAGAAGAAATGAGAGCTTGGTTACTTAGACATAATATAGCTTTAGATGAAAGTATGAGTAAAACAAAGCTATATAACTTAATTAAAACCAACAAACAGCTTCAGACGTCATACATACTTGACCAGATAGTAATACAACATCGCCATAATGTACTTAGACTCCCATCGCATCACCCAGATCTAAACCCAATCGAATTAATCTGGGCTGATATAAAAAAATGGGTGGCATGCAGAAATATGACTTTTAAATTAAAATATGTGGAGCAGTTATAACGCCAGCAATTAGCTGAAATTGGAAGGCCAGAATGGGAAAATGTATGTCGACATGTTGAATAAATTAAGAATCATTATTTCGAAAAATACGGAATTGCAGAAAATCAAATAGAAGGAATTCTCATCCAAGATAATGGTGCAGAAAGTAGTGACAGCAGCGATGACGGCAATAATGTGAGTGATTCCGCAGAAGAGGAAGGGTTGTTAGGTGTGGAAGAATTGGAGGCAATGATTGACAGCGTTTTTTATATTAAGCGCTTTTTACAGCGTGGATTTTAATATACTGTATATAACTAAGTTTATCAGCGCAAAGCAGTGCATAACCGGTGTGGATATTTGACGATGACTGTCCTACGCACTCCTGCAGTATGCAGTCCACCGGTCACCACCTGATCTGGTAAGCAACTCGCATCATAGCTCTCATTAAGATTTTCACGTGTCTAGAACTGTTGCGCCGATTATAGCTCATTATATTCCAGGGGCTTACACTGAACTCCATACTGATGCCAGTGATCTTGGTGTTGCTAGTATCCTTCTTCAACGGCAGGATGGTCATCTGCGATCCGTGGCGTATGCGTCTCAAACACTTACCAAGTGTGAGAAAAACTAGCGTTCCAGAATTGGAATTATTGGCCATTGTTTTTGGGTTGACACATTTTAGATGTTTTGTCTATACTACAAAGTTCATATTGTTTCGGACCACCATTCCTTGTGTTACCTTAATAATCTTAAAGATTTAGCAGGACGGCTAGCTCGCTGGAGACTTAAGTTGCAGGAGTTGGATACACCATCTGTTATGAATCTGGCAAATTGCACCATGATACTGATACTTTATCTCGTTTTTCTTTTTGGCAGCCTGAGGACCATAAAGTCGAAGAGCTCGACAACCTTATCACCTGTTTTTTGTCTCCACTTGAGGTTGCGGAGAAGCAGAACGCTGATCCTCTTCTTCGACCTCTTATTGACACGTTACAACCTGGGTCGACTGCCTCTCCTAAATTACAACGTCAGGCATCTACTTACACATTGAAATCAAATGTTCTTTATAGAAAAAGTTCTGGATCAACAGGGCCTCTCCACTTGCTAGTAATTCCGGAGTCTTTAAAGCATGATATTTTATCCTCATGCCATGACGATCTTTTGTCCGGCCATTTAGATTTTTCCAAGACTTTCACCAAGATACATTCTCGATACTATTGGGTAGTTATGAAGAGGGACATCGAACACTATATTCGCACCTGCCCGAATTGCCAAACTCGGTAGGCGCCCAAGAAACAACGGCCACCTATTCCTGTGACCGCCATAGGCGAATGGTGGGGATTTGACATCTTAGGTCCCTTGGCCAAGCTCCAATTCTGGCAATCGCCATGTAATTTTTTGTACAGAATATGCTACTCGCTGGGTGGAAGCCGGCGCCTTACCTGCTGCTACAATTCCTCATGTGGCTAAATTCATCTTGCACCGTAATATTTGTCGCCATGGTGCTCCGAAAATGCTTCTATCTGATCGTGGTTAGTTTTCATTAGTGAAGTGACCCAGGAATTGTTGAGATCTTTGTCAGTTTCGCCACAATTTACCAGCTCCTACCATCCGGTCACTAACGGCCTCACCAGCGTTTTAATCAGACGCTGGCTAACATGCTAAGCCATTTTGTCGACTCAAACCAAAAGAATTGGGATACAATTTTGCTGTATATCATCTTCTCATACAACTCTTCTGTTCAGCAAAGTACAAAATTTGCTCCATTTTTCATTTATGGCCGAGAACCTACATTACCTCACCAGGTGCAACCCTAGTCATCCTCCAGTAACTTGTTTGTCTGTAATACCCTTCAGGATATACAAAAGCCTAGGGAAACTGCCATCGCCAATATTAACCAATCTCAAATTAAACAAAAGCAACGATATGACATGTAACATCCAGATGTGACATTTCAAGTGGGTCAAATTATAAAAATTTTCACTCCCTTTAGGAAGAAAGGAAAATGTACCAAACTTCTTCACTGGTACCTTGGTCCCTTTGAAATTGTCAAGTAAATCACTCCTGTTACCTATGCACTCCATCGCCCTAATGCTCCCAGGACCAAAACCCAGCCCGTACGTTTCCTGCATCTTCCCTTATTATGATCCTGTAGGACCATATAGGTTGTAAAATGTTAATCGCTCTCTCTCTCTTACAGATAAAAGTCTTTTTGCTTCCTCATTTTTCTATGTATTTTGTTGTAACATTACATTTTGTTTTGAGTGATAAATTAACATGTACTTACCAAGATTCTTTAATATGATTCTTTCCAGCTTTATGAGGGTCTTTTGAGTGTTGTACGATTGTAGGGTGGTGTTTTTTTGTTTTGATCATCATGTTCTTGCTGAGGAGCCATTGTGTACTTAGCAAGGCGTGTTTGTTGCTGTGTTGCTATATGCCCACAGTAATGTCTGTTTGTCTGATGCACTGTTTGAGTTTGATTAAGTTGCTATAGGTGGTTTGTGTGTTTCCTGCATGGAAAGAGGGAAATGGTCGTTGAATCTTCCTTCTGTCCAGCAGCAATGTTATGCCCTTCACTACATGTTTATCTGGGTGAGTACATGTTTCCAAAATTTGCAGGTCATGAAATCCGTAATATGTCATAATGTTTACCTACAACAATTTCTTTCTTTTCGTCAGCTCTAACTATTTTCATTTTATTTTTTGTTTGTGTCTGTTTTACGAATCTATTTTTCAGAATCTCTTGACTGGGACTTGATCCACACTCCAACCGTGACAGAATATATGGGGCTATATGTATCTGTGAAAACAAAAGGGGAAAAAAGTTTGAACGAGCTGCTTTCAAACTGCGCATAGAGCATTCCTTGGGGAGTAGATCCTTAGCATAGTTGGTGATAGTTCCTCTACCTATATTTGTTCCTGTAGTTAGTATGTCTGTAGCTAAATGGTAGTTTGCTAGCAGATTGATCTAACAAAACTTCTTTTTCTTCTGAGGATGATACTATTTTTAAATTCTTAGTACCAATGTCTCAATGTGTTTTGGTTCTTACTTGTATTAATCTCAGAGTAACATAATTTCTATGGTCAGATTTCATTGTAAGGCATCAAAAGCTCTAAATTTTATCGCCATGTTAAAACTTTGTGAAAATTTGCGCCATTAAATTTTGACTTGGTGTCCCTACTTTACATGTATTCATGAATAGTTGCTAGTCACATCCACAAATTGAGCGCTCAATCAATGTATTTTTTTTTGCAAGGCTTTGCTCTAGATTCAAGTTTTATTAGCTTTTTGTGTCCCCTGCCTTTTTGTTTTGTAATATTTATCTTGTGTATTTTTTCTTGTATATTATGACCCTGATGCTTTCCACAAATCTTGTTCCAGTCTGTTGGCAGCCCCAGGAAACACTTCCCCTCCACAGAAGAGGACAGCCCCAGATTGTTAGGAGAATAGTGGTACTTCCCCAGCTGCACCCACACAGGTTTCCAGCTGCACTTCATCTTCAACCCTCTCACCATGGCAGTCCATGGGGGTGTTTTCCCTCTTGGCTTGTCTGTGCTGGCAGGGCCTGTTGGTCACAGATCTAATTCTACAGTGTTCCAGCAAATTTATCTGTGGTGCCATGGTGATTGAGTGGTACAGTTATCCGTGTGATAAATGTTTCCATCTTTTCTTTGGCTGGTATGGTTGAGTGGTGGGAAAAGTTACTGGAAAAAGCAGTTTTGCTCCATTCTCAAACAGTATCTTCTGATACACTATATACATACAGAAGAGGAGTTACGAGCTGGTGGGGGGGGGTTCCTGTGGGGCTGCTTTATTGTCAAACAGAATCATTGTCCATGTGGTGATTCATCAGGGCTTTATATTTGTATTCTTTGTATGTTCACTATTGTATGCTTATATTTTCTTGTATTTATTCTTTTTTTTTTCAGTGGGGATGTCTCACTGTTGTGAGTGGGGGGAGATGTAGAGTATGTATGTATTGTCACATCAGACATGTATAGTATAGCTGTGTATAGTATTGTTGAGCTGATTGTTGTGTTTATGTGTTAAGTTTTTGTCTGTTACGGCAATTCCATCTTCTAGTGGGGGTGAAGGTACGTCAAGGGAGTAGCTCTCTTTTTGTGTGTGGCTTGGCTTGGGTGTCAGTTGTAGCCAGAGAGTTGTGTGAGAGTCGTGTGCGTTAGCATATGTGTAAGAGTGTATGTTGCCATGTATATGCGTGGGGCATTTTGCCCAGGGTTTCTTCTGTAACCTTTCGTGTACCATGTAGAGCACCTTAGTTTATAATAAACCTGAGCAAAATGTGAATTCGAATGTAATTATTTATAAATATTCCACGCCCGCTTTAGTTTTGTGCAGCAAGTTCTTGATATCTTTCACTTGCCTCTGTAGCTATGTCCCTCAATGTTTATGCTGGGGTAACCAAATTTAATATTTAAGCTGCAAACCTTATGGCCTCACCCCAGTGTATAACAGTATTACAATAGTGATTGCATAGAGTTGCTAGAAGAGGTGAATTGGCTACAATTATGTTGCTACATGATTTACCAGAAGTAACACAAATAATATGCTACATGAGAATTAGTTAGGTACACTTATGCCCAATTTAACCACTGGTGATGTTGTCAAAGAAACTGCTTTTCTTCCTTGGGGAAGACGATTCCAACAATTAACCTACACAACTAGAAAGTCAATGTGTCAAAGTAGAAGTGACCATAGGAGTGGTTTCTCTCTAGAGCATCGTTTCCAAAGAAGAATTTGAGAAGAAAATTGCTACAAGAGTATGTAGGCGATAGAAGTGATTCATGGGTAATCCTCATTTGAAAGCAGCATATGGGCAACCTACACATCGGCCGATAGGGATTGTGGCTTCATCTTAAAAAGGGTAAAGCATTTCATTTCATATAATTAAAAAAGCAAATTAATATTCATATGCAAGCTTCAAGTGGAGCATTTCAGTTAATGTGGTTACATTAATGTTATCCTAAAGGGTCTAGTGATTTCATGGCAGGAAAATATTATGTGGTAATACAAGATTATCCAGTATTCTTAAATAATCAGTACTAAGTGAAGGTGATGTTACTTAAAGATGTTTCATATTATAGTGAGATAGGGTTAGTTATGCACACAAGATTATTATTCATGTTTTAACGAAATTTGGGTTTACTGAATTATAGTTCACATTATAGTTAAGGAGTATTTATTCAATAGTGAAATGGAGTTTAATATGTACATACAGAGTGAATGATTGTATGTTGTAATTGGGGAGGGGAAAGCAAATTGTTTGTAGGTTTCCTAAAGTAATGTTGTACTGATATGGGTACGAGCAGAATACTCGATTGTAAGATTCAAATTTATTGCATGTTAATATTTGGAATTAATTATGAATTTAAAGTCAGAAATTAACTTGGGTACAAGAGATTATACGATGGTTAACTGGATATTGGAAAACCATAGCAGAAATAAATGAGAAAGAATAATAAAATTGTCTGTAATACTATTCTTCAGAACATAATCCATGGACCTGTGAATATGCTTGAGGAGAAGGCTATAGAATTCATAAGGTTGGAAAGTGAAGTATGTGGTATCATTAGTAAGGAGAAAATGTATAGTTATAATTACAGATGATACATTACAACACACTACCTTTACATTATGCTATGGGAAAAGAAGATTCCAGAGCCACTCCAAAACAAGCAACCACTAAAATGTCACAAGATGGTGTTGAGTAATACATTTGTAGTCTTATGAAATAACATTCATTTGGTTCTTTTAGTATTGCTGACTAGATTATTGTTTAAACCTGACTTGCAGACAGTCCTAATCATTTCTTATATTGTCCATAAACGGAATCACTTGATTTATTTGCATACAAAGAAAAATATCATCATAACTAGACTCCTATGTCATTTATAAATATCAGGATTAAGAACGGGAATAGGATAAAGTCCTGTTGAACACCATGTTTAATCTGTAGCGTTGGACTCCACTCATTATTCATGCTGACATATTTTTTCTAGATAGCTTTCAAGCCAATGTAAGGCACTTCCTTTACTCCTGCTAATGATAATTTATTTAAAAGCAGCTCATGATTCATGATGTCAAACACTTTTATTAGGTAAATAAACAAGGTACTGGTGATTTTGTTACT
Organism: Deroplatys truncata; assembly: GCA_030765065.1. Lineage (NCBI taxonomy): Eukaryota > Metazoa > Arthropoda > Insecta > Mantodea > Mantidae > Deroplatys > Deroplatys truncata. Next base: position 399,805,923 of record CM060990.1, on the reverse strand, counting down.
GTCTAAGGATTTTTAATCAAGTGGGCTATAACAAGGGTGACTGACTCCATACTGTGCTTAGGTAGAAAACCATTTTAAAATTTAAATAAAAGTATGTTTATAGTTAAAAACTCATGTGGTCTGGTTTCTACTGTGGTATTGAAGATTTCTGATGTGGGAGAGATTATATTTATGGGCCTGTAGTTGCTTGGAGATGACTCTTAGCAATTTTTATGTATTAGCTCAATTCTAGCACATCTGTACATGTCAGGTACTGTTCTAGCCCAGAGGTATAGTGTCAATGGATGTGGTGGAAGCATTGCTTCCCCTTTTAATTATCAATAAAACCTTTTATTATATGACATGTTTATAAGTGGCAAATGAATGCAAGTAGATAAATGTATTCATATTTCACATTCTGTGTTATAGGTATGCGTACAACTTTTTGACACTGAGTTGGAACGTGTGTGCCGTCTGAGATGTTAGCATCCAACCTTCCATTGCTCACTATGACTTGTTAGGAAAGAGAGAGATGGAAGTAATTTTCATTCTGCAAATACTAAAGCAAGGTATGTAAAGAGAAGCCTGCTTCTTGCTTCAACCTTGCTGGTCCCCATGGCCACACTTACTAAGTGCCTAGCTTTGATGTTTCATGGTGTAGAGGTTAGTGAGTTCGAGGCCATTTTTCAGGGAATGAACTCTTCTCTAAGGGATGGGGGTGAGAACTTGAGAAGGGCTGCTTGCCTTGTCTTCACTCAGGGGCCAGTGATAGCCTGATTGGCAATTGTAAATGCATGAGAGAGTGATTTTACAGTTGTGAGCAGTTATCAATTAAGCAATTACGTAGTTCATTGATTTACTATTGTAAACTCATAGACATTGGTATGGCAGAGTCATTGTGCGATCATCTTTATGTCATTGAAAAACATTTAAAAATACCATTTAGTGCAATGACATATGGCAGTAAACTCCAGCTAATAGAGAGTGGTCCCCCAAAGCCTTTTCTTATCTTGCCAGCAAAGATAAAGACATGCATTAGGCACTTGAATATGAAATTGTATGAGGGAATTCCTTGGTTGTGTGCATTTGAAAAACTTAACAAAATGTTCTTTTGGCCATATGTATTATTTTCCAAAGAAAGACACCTTTTTAATAGAACTAGATATGATGATCTATAAATTATTTATAAGATGGACAAATGACTTAGGAATGCTACTAATCATATTAGCTCTCAGCAGGAAATATAAAATTGTGATTGTAAAGCACTATGAATTAGTAAGGCAAAATAGAAAATTTGTCAGACATTTAATTGCTGCAGTCTGCTTTTTAGGGTTGCAAGGTCTTGCCTTTAGGGGTTATCTTTCGATATAGGCAATTACAATCAACATCTCAAAGTATTAGCATGCAATGACTTGGAATTGTAAAATCATTTAGAGTCATCAAGTTTCTTTCAACGTTTTCCTGATACACAAAATGAGTTACTGCATGCTAATTCCAAATGAATGATCCTTGAAGTAAAAAAGGAAATTGCTAATTTTGTAGCTTTAATCCTTGATGAGATTTCAGATATCACTATGAAGTGTTAAATGTCTTTAATTATTAGGTACATGTATGTCACAAGTGATGGTGAGGTTGATGAATGATTTTTAAGTTTCACAGATGTGAGCGGTAACCATTCTGCTAATTCTGTATTTAATTATGCTGTTGGACTGTTAAGCAAGTGTGAATGTGGTTCTAAACTTGCGGCACAGACCTATGATGGTGCTGCTGTAATGGCTGTACAACATGATGGTTTGCAAGCAAAAATTTGCGAGCATTATAAAAATGCCACATGTTTGTCCACTGTTACACGCATAAGTTAAATCTAGTACTTTCTCAGTCCACCAATTTCATTAAGGAAGTAAGGGTTTTCATTGTCACTCTTCCTAGCTTTGGGATCTTATTTTAAAAGTCTACTAAGGGAACAAATAGGCATCTTAAAGGAGGACTGAACTAAAAATTCACAAGTCTATTTTATTTAATACTCTCAAGATCTTGGGTTGTGCATTATAATGTTGAAAACTGGAACAATGTATGACTAACCATTCAGGATCTGCAGGGTATTTTCCACACTGGCAGTTCACTGTGGTGACATCATGTGGTTAGCCAGCATTCTTGAAGCAAGTATCTCCGGCCAGAGCAGCTGATCAATCATAGCGTTAAGTTTCAACAGGAATGTGTAGTCACTGTAGTGCCTTGAATGTTCATGCTTTAAAATGTCATTTTTTTGAAGTCATCTCATTATTTACATACCTATTTTATTAGGGTTTTTTTGGCCATTTTTCACAAAGGTAATCTAAACCTAGAGAAGTACTGACCTCCCATTTCCTGCTTATTAAGTTTAATTTTCTGAAGTAAGCCAATATTACAAGGAGTGTCACTATGGTCAGTAACTCCTGGTACATCATACTTGCAGTGCAACTTGTGTTCATTTACTTCACTCATTATTTGTGTTACAAGGTTTTGTCTCCAATCATAAGCTTTTTTCTTATATTTGTTTTTATACACCCAATCTCCAGCTGATTTAAAATATTCCACAGAACTGCTCACAACTTTTTTCGCCTTGGTGAAAATTATGATCTAGAGCAGCATCATTGATCTGACATACCTGCTTGGAAATAAAAAATGTGTTCATTTTAGGACATATTTCAAGCGCTCATTGTTATAAGATTTAAGACTTCCTGTATGATGAAAATGATTTATATGTGTAATGTCACTTAAAAATCTTCCATTATCTATAATACTGCACAAGCCATTGTATTCTGTGGAATTCTTACATAGCCTGTTTGTGTTCTTAACTTTTCTTCACTCAACAAATTGTGAGCACATGAATGAAATTTTTCCAAACCTACCCAATTATGGACATTAGTAATGTGATTTGGAATTGACATTAACTTTTCCTTTAGTACACACTGCCACTTTCACAAGGGAGCAGATCCCACCAAAGATGATAATAAATAGAGTGCTTCCATTCATGAAGGACCAAAGATTTTGTCATCTTATTAAACATTTTCATAAATGACTTAGCAAGATTGCATACATCAAATTCATGGTGTATATGCAAAAATTTATTTTTCATCTCTAATACCTGTGTGTCTGTCAGGAGCAATTTTATGGGCAGATTTTTATTCACAGAAGTCAGTATATTTTTGCAAGCAGCTTTCTCAATATCACCACTTACACTTCCTCTGTGTACAATTTTTTTGAGCAGGTTTTTAATCATAGAAGTCAGTATATTTTCATTAGCAGCTTTCTCAATATCACCGCTTACAGATCCTCTCTATACAATTATGAAGTCTAGTATTTTATTTGTTGCCAAATTTGTTATAGAAATGTCATATATTTAGCAGAAAGCCTTGGGGAGTCATACTGTTCATCCCGACATAAACATACATTTGAATCATTGATGGCAATTACAAAATTACTTTCTTTTTCTTTTAATTAAGCTTTGTGTATAGAAGGGAAAACAAACTGTTTAACAAGTCTATAAAATATGATTCAGAAAAAAATAATAGTTTTATTGCTTTTGAGAATGTCAAGAAACAGTTAAATGTCATTCTGCAAAGATACATGCTGAAGCTATGCATGCACACATTACTTTTCAGACTTCCACTTTTGCCTCCAGAGCACCACTTATAAGTGTGTCTATTCACACAATGAGTTATAATTCACATTAATACATTAACTATATTTTCTTCTCCATCTTCACCGGATTCCTTCAAATATTCATTCCATTTATAATCTTCATTAGTTACAGGTGAAGATACACCTTCCTCATTAATCAAATTTTGGTTCACATTAGTGCCCTTTATAGCACTAAAAGTTTGTTTCCAACTCGCATTGTATTTCAGCATAAATCTTCAACTCCATGTGTAAAGACTCAGAAACTGGTGTAGCTTCACTTTCTTGCTGAGAATTGCTTACTGAATTATCAACTAGCTGCTGAAGAAGGTTGTGTGTGGTGAGATCTCCGGTTCTTTAGAGCAAAAAGGAAGTAAAGAACAACAGGAGTGGACATTAGTATATATAAAGTTAGAATTGGCTCTTTTGGCAACAAAAAAATTAAGGGACCATAGAGTATCGGAAAATGGAGGAAAAAATCAATATATTTGTTATGATAATGGTTATTATAACTCTGTTAGTGACTGGAGGTACAGAAATGAGTCCCGGACCAGTTGAACAGACAATTTTAGAGAAGATCATCAGTAAGAAGGAAGGGATGGAGATGTGTCTAAGTAATAAAATGAATGGAGTTATGAAGGGAATTAAAGAAGAAATCAAGTAGGAAAATCAAGGAATGAATGGAGAAATGGAATATGTCAAGATAAGGATAAAAAAATGGAAGAGAGATATTGAAAATTAAATCTGGTATTTTTGGGTATAGAAGAAAGAAGAGGGATTTGGCCTATTCAAGAAGTGATAGCAATTTTAGAAGGAAACCTAGAAATGAATTGCATGGGTGGGAGATTGCAGATGCTTACAGGATAGGAAGCAGAGGGGAGGAAGGATGATCATCGCCAGATTTACATCAGCACAAACGGTCTACAAGGTGTTAAGCCAAACCAAAATGTTAAAAGGAACACACATATTCATAAACAGGAATTTGTTAGTTGAGCAATGTAAAGTAAAACCCAAATTAGTGCAACAAGTCAAGAAAACCCAAGTGTAAGGAAGACATGCATACATACGAAATTTCCAGGTTTGGATAGATGGGGGGGGGGGATTGAGTTTTATTTATGGATGCTCTTTGAATGCTGTGGTCCTTAGCGTCCCATTCTATATTGGGTGTGAAAGGCCAGTAATTTTGCTCAGAGGCCTCTTTTTCAGGCTTGAGGTTCTTTTACGTGCAGTAAATCTATGACACGGGACCACCGGCTTTACTTTCCTTCTGAAGGAAGCCTTGTTAAGGATTTTTATGCCCAAAAAAAAATCCATCGCCCTCTGCCAGGTTTGAACCCATGACCTTGGGAACTAAAGGCTAGCATGGTAACCACTACTACATGGAGGATGACGGATAGATGGAAGAGCAGTAGTTTAGAATGAGAGGGGGTTATGGAATAATAGCAGTGGAGAAGAGATGAATCGGCATGTTTTAAGGCTAACACAATGGAAAGGACCAATGTAACTAGCTGTAGCACTTATTTTCTTTTAAGAAAATTTTATTTTCTTTTTTTGGGAGGTGTTTCTTCTAGTCCTAAAAATTTTGAAGGCACCCCATTATCCTTCAGTCTAGGGCTTTTGAATCTCTCATTCTTCATTGTTCTTATTTTTATAACATTTGACTCAATAAAATCACTTTCTTTGATATGAATTCCACATAATCGAGCTTTTTTGGTTGTCACAACCAATTTGCTGTACACATGTCAATTCTTATCTCTATCAGGGAATGAGTAATAACCAACCTTTCTCTGTATGCTGGGATTATTTGCACAACCATAAACACTGCATGCAGGCATTCTTGACTTATACCTCACAGAACACTATGAAAGAAAACTTGTTATACAATAACAATGTAACAACAGGAATTAAATGCAAGTGAAATTCAGTACCATGGCATGAGCCTAGGCTCATGGCTTCACAGCAAGATGAGCATTAAACATAAAAGTACTTCCAGAATGAAAACAAGAGGTCGTAAAATGATGCAATTTTCATCAATGCGCTCAGAATTGTTTATGTTTTATTGTTAAATGTCTTTAAAAATTTAATTCAGTCCTCCTTTAAGAACAGATTTCCATCCATATCACCAACTCATTGTCAATGTCAAACTCACCTAATTGAAACTGGGCATGAATATAAAGGTGGGATTGAAAGCCTTGTTATTTCTATCATTGAAAATCCAAAAATGAATGGGATATGGAAACAATATTTTGTGCTCGTGGTCTTCTTTCTCTTTTAAGTGATTTCAATTTTGTATTGAAAATTCTTTTCTTGACTTTTACATATTTTTTTGCTCTCTTTAAAATCCTCCAAAGCAAAACATTTGACATAGCATTTTGCAGTAAAGAGGTTGAGAAATTTAAAGACGAACTCCAATGTTTGAGAAACAATTTTGATCAGCTCTGGGCAAAAATGGAATATACCACTTATTGTGACTGCCAATCACATGCCAAAAGAATTTGTATTGACACAATGAAAGAGGAAGAAAGAAAATGTTTCTATAGATGGCTATATAATGAGACCATTGATACAATACACTGTAACAATTTTCGGAGGATCCAAAACCTTGCTTTCTTACTCTACTAGTCTTCTTGATTCAAAGTATTCTCATGATCATAAAATATCATTCCCAGAAAGAGCGCTTTTATGTCTCAAAGAGAATTACAGAGCTTTTTTTGTTTTTGTGGCTCTGAAAAGTGAATTAATGGTAATCTAATCATATCCAGATATGTTGAAACACAGTGTGCATGACTTATATCAGTGCATCCAAAAACTAGAACTGACACCTGTTTTCTCACAAACATATAAACTTTGTGAATTAATATTAACCATTACAGCAACCAGTGTGGCAAAAACATTATTTTCCGCCTTAAAATGAATAAAAAACTATTTGATAAACTCCCATAGCCAGGTTTAGGGGTACCATGCTAGCCACTGGTTTCCAAGGTAACGGGTTCAAACCTGGTAGAGGGCAATGGATTTTTTCGGGCATAAAAATCCTTAGCATGGCTTTCTTCAGAAGGGGAGTAAAGCCGGTGGTCTTGTATCATACATTTATGGCACATAAAAGAACCTCAAGCCTGATAAAGAGGCCTCTGAGCAACATTTCTGGTCTTTCATACCAAGATAGAATGGGACGCTAAGAACCATAGTGGTTAAAGAGCATCCATAAATAAAATGCAATCTAATTTAATTAAAGTCCCTGCTAGCCAAACTACAGTCCACACCGAGGTTTCAGCATAATGTTATGAACCTATTTGCCCCCCCCCCCCAACAAAGAAGAAGAAGAAGAAGAAGAAGAAGAAGAAGAAGAAGAAGAAGAAGAAGAAGAAGAAGAAGAAATGAGCTGCTTTACAAAAAGTGAGGTAAGACTTTTAAAATGCAAACTTTTACTTACTGAAACATTAATGAAGTTTATTATTCATGTAAAACATTTATCACATTCATTGCTTCCCTCAAATTGAAAGTCATGCTATGCCACTGTTCTAGTCTCTAAGGAAGAATTAATCATGTCATCCAGTATCGTTGTAAGTGAATACAGCAGTTTGTTAGAAACACAGTATCTATTGTATCATTACTAATTTTGTTGCACATGTTTTTTTGTGAGTGTATAATTTTGCTAACTTCTAATAAATCGGTTGCTTTTAGAAATAAAAATGAATTGGACTAGATTCTATGTTTACTACAGCTGGGAGGAGGGAGGTTTTTCACTACATTTATAAAGTATTTATTCAATGCATTGTAGAAATCCTTACTTGGATATACTTTCATATTGTAATTCAGTTTTTTTTTTTAAGACAACCCACATATCACTACCACTATGCCCGCTTGTAATTTTTATTTCAGCAAAAGTTCTTTAATTTGTCAAAGTCTATTCTAGTATCCATTTTAATTTCCATTTCTCTCTTGGACTTGGAATGGGTGAAGCTAGTGACAACTAATCTACAAAATTAATAGGTTATAATCATTAAGTCACTGATAGTATTGAGTGTTCTATAATTATAGCTCAGGGAAATTGTGTAGACATAATCTATTAGTGTTGCTGTTGTCTGCACAATGAGTGGGTATGTTGCACAATTCATAATTGTAACTTGAAGAGGTTGTGGTATGAAGGACCTTAGCTTTAGGATCATCTAGTAGTATAATATTAGACATTTTCATGCGCCTTGGTGTCTAGTAAAGGTTCAAGACCTCTGAGGAATGAGAATGAGTTGCACTCTCTGTTGTTATAGAAACCCATAATCTGCACAGACCTATTTTGCTTTGACATTGCAAGCGTTAGTACTGTTAGTGTCAATGACACTTGGTTTGACAATTTAGAGGTACATAGATAGACAATCCTCCAGGTCCATCATATGGTAGGCTAAGTAGCCAGGGTTATTAAAATATTGCAGTTACTTCATTGTTGTCAAGCTATTATATTACGTTTATTGTTAAACTCTCTATAACTAATTTAATATCATTAGATTTATTCCTAATACTATATGCATTAAAATATGAGTTTTGTAAATAGGTTTCTACTAAATTTAAGTCTTATAGTTCTGTGCTCTATCAGGCTATTACAGTTAATTTCAAATGAATTACACATGTCATAGTTTAACAGGGAAAACTCTGACTTCGTAACTGAGTTTAAATTTATTTCTTCTAGAGTTCATGGAGATGGGCTTCATTTCTTTTTGCTGTATTTGGCACATCTCTCAACTCTCTGATGAAAATCTTACAGTCTCTCATCCATGTGGACCAGATTTTCCCGTTTTAATGGAGCTCTCTATTAATCCTAGAACATTAACGTCTTTTTACCCATGCTAAATATTAATGTACGTAACTTTTACATACATCTTTATATGGTTTTTAATTAACAATAATTATTACATGTACTTAAGCATCTTATTGTTTTACAACTTTAATGCAATAATGTACATTGTATGAAATATTTCCAAACTATACATAACAATCATGTCTATTCTGTAGCACCTGGTTAAAATTTAACAAGTTCAAGCTGTCAACCAGTTGCTGCATGCTACGAGTATTTGATATTCTTGACATCATAAAAACATTTTGTTGAGAGGATGAAAATTATGGTTGATGATACCAAGAGCCGAGACCAGGTTGTTAGCACTAGCAATACTATTATACTGGCTGAAAATGGATGCACTTTTAGTACTTCTTGATCTTAAAGAACAACGGTAACAATCTTCTTAACCAGAAAGTTACAGAATAGCCCTGAAGATTAAAACATTTACATTGTTACAAGAATGCCAGGAAACGTGTGAAAATTGTCATTTAATTGTAAAACTAATTAGCAATGAAGAATTACTTGGTGTATATGAAGGTGAAATTAGCACACAACAGTGTTATGGGCAATCAACACAAATTTTTTTATGTTTACTCATATTGGCTTGTTACATGCTAAGCATTAAACTGCTTTCATATATTTCTTAGAGTGGCAGTAAGAATAATATTTCCTTGGAACATTTTGCAGAAGAGATCCTTGGCTTTCAATGTTCTTTTCATTACAGTCCTTAGCTCCTTGCTCAGATTCAACATAGAATCTCACTGGATGAGCCATGGATGTGTAAATTGATGATGCAATTCTAACATGAAATTCATTATTGTCAATGGTGTTGTTCCTGAAGTATTTTTGAAGTGCTGATGGACATATACAACAAATAAATTTAATGAAGCAATATTGAGAATGTTGGAGAACAAACCTTTGTGTTTTCTGATCACAGTTCATATTCTGACACATCCGTGTTCCGGTTGTATGTGAACACTATTTCTGTTTTTATTTTTGTTTATGTGATCTGAATAGAGGTGTAATCAATGCATGCTTGAAATTAGAGTTACAAGTTTGTTCATTTTGGAGGAGACAACTATCATATTCTCTGAAAATATAAAAAAGAGAATGTATTGATTTCTCTGCTACGGTATTCCACAAACTTGGATGGAAGTTCTTCCTTATTGCTCTTTATTATCAATGCAACAGTGAAGCTATCATCGTTTTTCAGTTTGCTAACAAGAGGGACACTCATGAACAAGTTGTCCATGATATTTCTGTGTGAGCCTCTCATTTCATCTATCAACTGTTCTACAAAATGGTCAGCAACTGCCACTCCTTCTGGAGTGGTTCCTTTCCCAAGATATGGAATAGCCTTCATCACATATTCAGTAGCATTATCACATCATGACAATTTTCAGGTCATATTGTCACGCCTTAGATTTGAAGGGGGTTGAGGACGTGCATTTGGGAGCGTAGCAGGATTAAGGGTTGGTGAGCAACTCCGAATAGCAAGACACAATTAACAAACAGGATAACAGATTTAATATAATAAATGAGTAGACACACAGACAGTGAGCAAGCAAGCCATTTTTAGGATTAAGTATTTAAGACACAACAGTTTCTAGTTACCTAGTGCCATTGAGCAGATGTTACGCTGGTTGCCATACCCAAAGGTAAATGCTGATCTGAGCAGCGCCTCCGGCTGTACCTGGGTTGTTCCTATCAAGACTGCCATGCCCATAGACTTAAGAAAGGGGTTTTATATCATAGATAGACGCCTCCACACAGGACATGGCCATATATGGAGAGCTAACCTCTACTCTATGAGTTGGCATCACCCATATAATATCACAAGGATATGACTGGCACTGAATGTCCAGCTCATGCATCCTGTGTTGCACCATGTGAAGTAACCATGCAAGAAATAAGCTTTACATGAACCAAATTCTAAAGAAAAGTAATTTTTAGGAAAATAATTTAACTTAACTTGACCCATACGTTACATCTGCCCCGGCATCAAAATAACACACTGCCACTGTGTGTTGATAAGAAAGAATCAAAAGAATGGTACAAGGTCACATAAACACACAAAAAATTATTACATGAGTATAAACAATTACAAATTACAATAATAACAGTAGTGAGTCAAAGAAAAGGCCCAAAAAATGAGGAAAATAGTTGAATAGAGTGCTTGAGTACGTGGAAATATCTTGGTCATCCTTGGGCATTGAACCATGGGCCGTAAGTTGGAGGAATTACACCTGTAATTCTTGAAGTAACGAAGTGAGTGACATACCCTGTATATCGGCTATGCTGACAAAACTGCAAAAAACAGCATTTCGTTATCACTTCCTGCAGAGGGGGATGTGGCCAGAGATTTGAGCTGCAGTAACAGATTATTCTGGAGACAAATAACAACTAAGGTAAACTCCAAGTCTTATTCACTGTTGTGAAGGACGTCTGGTATCCATTGTATGAAGAAGTAAATGTACAGCAGGGTCTGCACAGGCTGGCTGACGAATACACCAAGTATTAGTCCATAGTGAATACTTCAGAGGTGCGACGTACTGTTGGCAGCAAGTCCATATCATATGCAGGTATGTGTCAGAATACTGTGGCTCTTGTATGTTTGTAAGCCGTCGAAGCACTTAATGGTGATAGATTCAGAACACTCATAATAAAAGTCATTATGACACAAAAGGGAAACACTCAGAGACCTTATGACTCATAAAGAATAGATTACAGAATATTTGATAAAATAAAAAAATTAATGTGACCGTACCAAGAAAGAAAAAATTATGAGAAATTTAAGAAAAAGCTTGCTTGTAAAATATAAACAAAATTGCAATTTGAACTTTTACATAAGAAAGGCATAAAATATAAAGAAGTTGTACAAAAGAAATACATGACATAACATTATAAACATAGATACATTAAAGAAATATTACATTGTTGTATACATGACAATATCTGTACAACATACAGTACCATTAACATTATTTGTGCTTGAATAAATGTACCATCCATATCACGTTATAAATAAAAAAAAATTTACATAAGCACATCTGTTCACAAGTCAAAATTTTTACATAAGCAGAATTCACAAAATTCTCTCAATTCACAACAGTCATGATATAATCGATTTAATTCTCATCAGCTTAACTCTCTTAAAATTCAGTAAATATAAAAACAATGACAATGTTTACAATGAAGTAACAGGTGTGTACAATAATGAGGTGTTATCAGTTAACTCAATGCTACACACATTATTGAATTTTTCTGAATTTATGAGTTTTTCATTAGTGTTAGTGAAAACAAGATTTAGGTTAAAATATTGAAGGTAATAACAACAATTGCAAATGAAAAACAAAGTTTAGAAGCTACTGTGTTTCCACAAATTACAATTTTACACACAAAATATACGTGTTCAGAAAATTTGATTTAAATTTTTTTTTTCCTGCTCCTCTTTATTACCTGCATTCCTGACAATCGGCATATAGTTTTTAACATTTAACAATAAAGTCAACATCCCTGTGGGGCAGGTTTCAACACAAATTACTATCAGAAGCTTGCTTATTTTACCAAATAGAATATTTAATAAATACTAAACGTTTCATAAAAGAAATTACACATATGCTTGTGATTATAAAATTTATAAAGTATAAATGTCACTTCCTATCTTCAAGTTAATCACAACATATAGTAGGAATCGGTCTCACAGAAAAATACAAGCTTTCTGAGTAAAAATTTAAAGAAATTGTTTCAGAAGAAAACAAAAATTATTTCACAGAATTGAAGTAGAAAAAGTATGTTTTGGAAATTAAATTGACATCCACTAGTGATACTATGTCTACCAAAGTTTATTTAAGCTGTTAAGGTTGTTGATATGAACCACTGTGATACATTATTAGTTATTATTATACATTGTTACCAACTGTTTGTAAATGAACATGCATCTACATTGAGCACTAACTATTAACTTATTCTTGTTTATTGAACATTATTCATGAATATCATATTACTAACTCCCCCTGGATAAAGTATATCCAGGTTCTCCAAGAGGGTGTAACTTACAGGTACAAAATATTTTAATCTTAACCTGAATGTGAAAGAATGCATTCTTTTCTTTGTGTACCACTTAAATGTGAAAAACAATGAGAAAATATTTCATTGTTTATTCTAAATGTGCGCACTCACACTGCGCCGGATGAAAATTATCTCTTCATCTTACTTGTAAGTTATCTCTAAGGGGCCATCAGGCATAGCCTAAAAGAAAAAACATACATACCATGAAAATCAATGACGTCATAGCACATCCACAGGACCATCAGGCTAACCCGTGAAGCTATGTTTCTCAGAACAATAACAACAACAAAACCGTAGGAGTGTCCCATAATTATTACTAATGTGAGTAATAAATCTAAAAAATAAATCTAAGTAAATTAATCTAGGGAAGCGCTTCCATAGTCTACACTAAAGTACAGACTATCTAATATTACCAAAATAATTGATATTCTAAGGGACGGGAGTTACGGAACCAATGTTCCAACGACGAGAAGGTGCATCTTCTACACCTGCAATAAACAAACTTTCTTAAGATGTAAATGTGCTCAAACAAAAAAATAATAAATTGCTGAATCAGAATGGAGAGAAGCTGTTGCCGTTCAAATCTATAGACAGCATGAGGGTGAATCGCAACAATACTCCTCGAGCAGTGCTGGTAAAATACTGTGTTCGACTCCTGAACAGTGCAATATGCAGTAGCATAAAAAAATCGTAGCTCAAACTATACAATCTGTGAACAGAACTAAAAGTAAATGAGAGTATATCTCGCAATAGAATAAAATGGTAAAACACAAAAAAATTATGTAGGTATATAAGGGTGTAAATCAACAGAATACCGATAAGCACTATGTTTAGGTCATCATTGGAAATCTACAATATGTATTTATTTTAAAACTCAAATCTTTGATTGCAAGCGTTAAATAATTGGCAATTGCAGTAGCAGATAACAACATGTGGGCTAATATATAGTATTCAAAAAGAATTTGAAAAAGAAAGTGTCCAGTGGTGAAAGGTAATAGTGATAAACTCGAGCATACATCATTATTTAACTATAAGCATTTCCGGTATTCGAGGAAAACTAACATGGACATCCTGCTCAAAATAAGCATGAGTTTATATCTTAATGGGACTCCGTTATATGTGTGAAGAAACAGTGCTTGGAAAAATCATGATATACCATATTGCTATAAATATTTCAAACCATATTACAAATTATGTCTCTTTCTAGGTTATCTGGGAAAGAGGGAGAGGGTGAGAGAGAGAGAGAGAGAGTAAGTAGAGGGGTGGGGTAGTAATGTAAATCATTGCAGACGAGGCATAAGAGGATGAGGGCTATCACAGTTTCAAATTCACGATGAACAACTTAACACGCAAGAAATAACAGCTCTTGCTTTAGCATATATAACCCAGAACAAATTAAATGCTTTTTACTGCCTGCATACTCATAATGATAACCGTATTAGAACATATGGTATGTTATGTTTCAAAAGCTTTACATTATTAACTCATTAAAACATTACATGATTCCGGAGAAGTGGGAGGGGTAGAGAAAAGTAAAACATAAAATATATCCGAGAAACAGTGGCATACGGGATTTCAACAACAATCTTGACCAGTGTATTGCGGTAGCAGTAAATATGGACAATACCTAGTGACCACATCCTGTGACAGATAAGACTTCTACGGAACGCTTGTGCAAGCTAATACTAATGTTCACATGCACTAAATTCTTTAATTGTGTCAGAGGTGAAAAGTTTATACTTTAATGTTGAACATGACTATGCCTTTGTAAGATTCAGCTACATAGGTTTACTAATTAATGAACATCACATCCTCCATAGTGTGAATCAAATGTAATAAGGGTGAAGCCTTTTTACATGGACAACTATATCTTTACGTTTAGTTCCTGTTGTTTGTCTAATACGATAATTTACAGGGGAAAGTTTTTGTAATACCTCATAGGGACCATGAAAATTATGCAATAATTTTGTAGTCTTTCCTTTTTTGCGTACTGGAGGTTTCACGAGCTGGCCAATTCTAAATGAAACGATGCGTCTTTTACGATCGAAATGCCGCTTTTGTTTAACTTGCTGTTTGGTGATATTATCAATTGCTAACTGGCGTGCTTGTTGGATGTTTTTCAATGTCTGCTGAACAAATAAGTTATCAGTGGTGCTTTTCAATTGGACTTCCTCGGGCAAGGTCGGGTGTCGCCCGTACATTAGAAAGAATGGGGTTTCTTTAGTCGACTCTTGGCGACTAGTGTTATAAGCAAACACTACATGTGGTAGAGCCACGTCCCAATCTGTTTGGTTGGTAGAGGTATAGTGAGAAAGCATATTAATGATTGTTTGATTTGCGCGTTCCACCAAGCCATTACATGCTGGATTATAAGCCGTTGTGAATGTGGGTTGGACACCCATCAATTTCAACAACTGTCGTGTTACGTCACTAATAAAAACAGAACCTCTATCTGAGAGTATTCTAGCAGGTGATCCGTGATGACAAATAATCCGTTCCAAGATAAATTTGGCACCATGCTCAATTGAGCCCCTAGGGAGCGCGGCAGCTTCGCAATACCTAGATCCATAGTCGACTGCGACTACGATCATTGTTTTTCCTGACTTAGACCTGTGTATTGGTCCAAGCAAATCAATTGACCACGTGGAGCCTACTTGTGTGGCCGTGATAGGCTGAAGTAATCCAGCAGGCTTGACATTTTTAGGGCCTTTCCGAGACTGACAACTCGGGCAAGTCTTAACATACTTTTCGATATCCTTTCGCATACCTATCCAGTAGTAGCGCGAATGGATTTTATGAAAAGTCCTGGTGAAACCCATGTGTCCAGACAAAGGGTCGGTGTGACATGCAGACAAAATTTCGTGTTTAAGTGACTCCGGAATAACTAATAAATGGAGCCGTCCAGTAGTGCCAGCATTTTTGCGGTAATAGCAGCTTAGGGGTGGCTACATCCGGTTGTTGTAAAGCATCGAAAGGCGGTACTAGCAGAGGGTCCGACTTCTGGTGTCGAGCTACCTCTACTGGGGATAATAAACAGGTGGTGAGATGCTCTATTTGATCTATTTCCTCGGGAGTGGGATCAGCGACAGGAAGTCTCGACAAAGCATCAGTATCTGAATGCTTAGCGCCACTTTTGTAAATAACACTGTAATTGTATTCCTGAAGTTTTAAAGCCCATCTGGCTAGACGACCAGTGGCATTCTTTAAGTTACGCAAATAGCAAAGTGCATGGTGATCGCTAACTATTTCTACAGGGTAACCATAGATATAGGGTCGAAAGTGAGTGAGGGCATGAACAATAGCTAAGAGTTCTAATTCGGATACACTGTAGTTTTTCTCATATTTCGAAAGAGTGCGACTGCAAAAAGCTACAGGATGAAATTGACCATGATGTTCTTGTAACAAACAACATCCTATACCAACACCGGAAGCATTGACGTGGCTCCAGGTGTGTAATGTATTAACACTGGTGGGGAAACTAAAGCATTTTTGAATGTTTCAAACGCTATTTGATGTTCATTAGTCCAAATAAGTTCCTGATTTTTCTTGGTGAGAGAGTATAGGGGTTCGGTTATAGATGCAAAATTACAGATAAATCTGTGGTAAAAACCACAGAGTCCTAAAACTCGTCGCAGCTGACGTACATCTTTAGGAACTGGCAATTCTTTGATTACACGCAGTTTATCTTGATCAAGTTCTATACCTTGTTCAGACACTTCAAAACCCAATAACTTAATCTTGGACATAGCGAAGAAACATTTCTGAGGTTTGTGCTTAAAATTGTGCTGTTCTAACTTCTGAAAGACTTCCTCTAGATTTTGCAATAACTGATTGAAATCACTGGCAAACACAACTATATCGTCGCGGTACACTAATGCTTTCTTATATTCCAAATCACCTAGCAATTTATCCCCTGAGTAACTGAAAAATCTTGGCGCATTTTTCAAGCCAAATGTTAGATTTTGAAATTCGAAAACAGATTCCGTCATTATAAAGGCAGAGATTTTCTTACTCTCTTCCGCTAAGGTACTTGAAAATAAGCAGTAAGCAAATCCAGGGTAGTACCATTTTGAGTTTCCTAAATAGCTTAAAAGATCGTCAATAAGTGGTAGAAGGAATGATAAGGTTTCTGTAACTGCATTTAATTTGCGGTAGTCTACGCAAAATCTAAATTCACCATCCTTCTTACGAACTAGAACCACAGGGGCAGCAAAAGGACTATTAGAATCTCTGATAATGTTGGCCTCTTTCATTTCTTTAACTTGTGTGTTAATTATATCGCGCTGTTTTTGTGAGACGCGATAAGGGCTCTGTCTAATGGGTTGGGGGTCAGTAAGTTTGCTTTCAAATTCACCTAGGTTAGAAGTACCCAATTCCTGTAATTTAGTTGCAAAGATATGTCTGTATTTTACCAAAAGAGATTCTAACTGGCAGCATTGAGGAGCCGTCAGTTCTGAATTAAGGTGGAAATTTGCATCTTTAATATGGACATCATGTGTATGTTTTTTGTTCCAATTAGCGGCTTGAACTAGTGCTACTTCATGTATATAAGCTATGGTAGTCTTAGCAAAAAGTACTTGGAGAAGGACTGTCTTATTACAAATAGGGATAACTATATCCGATTCATTTGTACATAACACTGATGGTATATCAATTTGCTTCTTTTGCGCAATAGTTTCCAATGTTTTGAGTAAAAATGAACCTGGGTGGGGCAAAGAAAGCTTGAGACATACTTGGGTTGAGCTAAATGGCGGAAATTCTACATTCTGTGCACACATAGCTTTTCCGATTACACCTACGTCATCCTCCGGTTCTAACGTAATCTGAGGTAAGGGACAACCAATCTTTTCATTGCAAAATATATTAACTGTCTTAGTCTTTGTAATTTGCAACACAATGTTAGAATTAACTAAATCAATTAGTGCCTTATGTCACCGAAGAAAATCCATACCCAATAATATATCATGGGGCAGATCTGGAATCACTAAAAGTTGTTCCGAAAAATGTGCATCACCTAATGTAAAGTCACAGATAGAGAAATTAACATCAATCAACTTGTTATCAGCCGAGTATATGATCATATTTTGAGCTAAGGGTATTAAAAGGGTCTGTATATATTTTTGATTAACTATGCTTACAGCACTACCTGTGTCCATCAAAACATCAACATTAGTACCATTTATGGTGCCATTTGTAAGCTAAACATTAGCGGGTTGAACAGTGGTCCTTCGCTTATCATAGCCTGTTTCAGAATTTTGAGCCACGAATCCTACGTCCATGACTCGCTTATGGCGTTTGGGTGGTTCTGTGGACGTCTACAATTTAATGCTACATGTCCCTGCTTATTACAATTAAAGCAAATGGGGCATCTATCCGTTGTACGTTCACGTCTAGGACATTCCCAATTTCTATGTGAATGGCCATTATTACTCGATTGACCACGCCCAGGGTTCCTGTTAGGTATAGAGCGAATGGGTTTGCTTGCAACATTATTTTGACACTTAGGACACCCTTGTTGTATGTTTCATTTGCTGAGCCAAGATATTAAGCTGTTCTGCTAAAGTATCAATCTTCTGTTCAAGAGGGGAGGACTAAAGAGAGTTCACTGGGGTGGGTGCGAAAGAAGAAACTAGGTCTACTCTGCGACCGACTAGGTATTTCGCCGTCTCAATACGACGAGCACCCTGCAACAATTCAGCAACCGTCTGAGGGTTTGCTGGTAAAATGTGTTCAATTAAGGAAGGCTTCAAACCACGCAAGATATGGCGGATTTGTTCGGTTTCAGACATCTGTGAATTAACCTGGTCACACAGTGCCAAAACATCATACAGATAATGCTCTATTGGTTCCGAGAGTTCCTGAAGTCGCTGCCTTAGGCAAAATTCAAGGATATCGTCTTGTGCCATCTGTTTAAAGGCGTTTTCCAAGGCATACTTTAATTGTTGCCAAGAGTGATCAGGTTGCCTATGTGCATAAGTTTTATACCACATTGAAGCAGCATTTGTTTTTATGTGAATCCTCCCATGCATTAGCATTAGAGATGATTTCAAAAGCTTCCCATTAAACTGACCAGGGTCGCGCAAAAGGTAGGCTAGCGGGAACCGGGTTGGTTGTGGGTGAGTCCTTAATGTCAGGCATTGTAACCTTTTCTGGAGTATCTACAAAAGTTAATTTAAGGGGTATTATAGGTGGCGAAGGAGTATTGTGTGAGCTAGCAGATGGAAGTTCAGGGTGGGGCTGGTAATTCGGTGGAAGAGGGTGTTGTCCGGAGCGAAAGTGAATTTCGGACATACAAATGCATTTAACACATCTAACAATTATTGTGCATAATTCTGGTGAACATTATAAAATAAGAACATAAAATATCAAAAATTTAAGCAATTCAAAGCATTAATAGTTAAATAGAATACTGTAACTTTTAGATTTAAATAGACAAGTAACTTGAAACCTTTAATATAAAAAGAGTTTGGGAAACAAATTAAAGCTCACTTTTACCAATAAAATGTGAAATTAGCAATACTATGAACAAGTGCAGGGGTGAAGTATTGTAGAAAAGGTACGAGATCGTACCATATTTCTAGCAAGAATAATTAAAATGCAGAATTCGGCGCCTCCACCACTAATGTCACGCCTTAGATTTGAAGGGGGTTGAGGACGTGCATTTGGGAGCGTAGCAGGATTAAGGGTTGGTGAGCAACTCCGAATAGCAAGACACAATTAACAAAAAGGATAACCATGCATCCTGTGTTGCACCATGTGAAGTAACCATGCAAGAAATAAGCTTTACATGAACCAAATTCTAAAGAAAAGTAATTTTTAGGAAAATAATTTAACTTAACTTGACCCATACGTTACAATATTTGTTTGAATTATTGCTTATGTAAACCCTAAAATGGGATCTTCCGCAAAAACCAATGAGCTGTTTGTCAATGGTACAGTAAGAACTTGGTTTGTAGTTTGCAACACAGTTAGAAACAAATATTTCCCACACTTGTTTGATGGGTGCCAATGTACTTCCATTTCTTAATTCTTTCCTGGCTTCTCTGTCATAAAAACTGATGCAGTATATTGTCGTATGCCTCACTTTATATTAACTTAGAAATGCAGATGGGAGCAACTCGCTTGCGAGAGGGATCGTTAACCAAACAAAGAACTTTAATTTACGAGGCAACGACGAAGGGACGCAGCTAAAGTTAGATTACAAAATAATTACTACACCAACACAATATCTGGCTGAAGGGAGAGGAAAGGAACTCTACACTATCATAATTAAAACTGCAAGAGAATGGATAGCTGGTAGATTTATTAAAAAAATTTCTTACCCCATGTGTCTGCCGGGCGAGGACGCCATGTCTTAGGCAGTTGCCCGTGTGTCTCACTCGAAGCCTACTCACAGAATGATTCAAGAAGCCACGCTAAGTTGGCGTCAGTAACGCCATATCCCCTCCTAGACAGACTGTTTCCCCTGATTCGCCCCTACTCACAGACAAACTGCCGTGCTTCGGAGTCCAGAGAGCGTTTTAACATTAATATCTGTGCACATGCCACATCTCCCCCTGGCCACCGAAGTCGACGCGCTCGTCGACATAAGGAAAATAAATATAACAAGAAACATGAAAATAACAAAAAAAATGACATACACATGTGTGATGAACCAAAATATGACAGAAATGAAACATAACCTTATTTTGGGATCCCAATATTAAATCTTAATAACCAGCTGGTATCACTAACAAAAGAAAGTAAGTGCACTTACAAGACAATCACACATGACAATGAAATGAACTCATTCACACTGACCATGGCCCAAATTACACACAACACTCACTTAGCTAGCTACTGAAAACTACTGTATGCATTACTACAAACTACATCCACAATACATCTCCAAACTACACCACGTGACATGCTTGCAACTACTATTGTCCTACTCTTGTCACCAATACAACTTCTCGTCCACATCACTATATTTCTCATCTCATTATTATCAACATCTTTCATAATCATCATCAGTAATAGTGCAATCTCGATCATTACTTCAATCATCATCATCTTTATCGCAACTTTCAATTTTCTCTTCAAAACAAAACATCTGCACTGACGTGTCTCATTTAACATGCTGCAAATTCAAAACATCTAACATAGGCATAACCTTCAAGAAATCACATTAACAATTCAGGAATGACACAAATAACATGACATTATACTGTTGCATCCATATCCTCCAAATGAAAATTAAGCTGGAAAACAGGTGGTATTAAAATTTGCTATCTAAGATGGTAATAAACTTGTTGCATAAACAGAGAAAAAAAATTATTCACATTACAATCACTTCCATCCATTTAATCTCTCATGTGAATTCATCACACACGCTATACTGGGCACGTTACAGCAACACCAAAAAGCCAAAATCCCTAAAATCATACAACTGTCGGGGTTACACTGTGGCACTTCCACCGAAGCTGACATCATCTCATCTCTTCTCATCTCTCCTCATCTCATTAACACCGTCGGGGTTACTCTTTGGCACTTCCACCGAGGCAAATCTCAACTCTTATTCCTCACATAACCTCACACTACGCCATCGGGGTTACTCTTTGGCACTCCCACCGAGGCAAATCTCACATATATCACATAACCTCAAATACACACATACATACACACACTATTCACAACAATTTTCTGCAAATAAAAATCACAGCATCATTATGAAACCCAAAATCAAATCGAGTCAAATCAAATCAAATCATATCAAATCAAATCGAATGCAACAAAACAACATCACATCATTACTCAAAACAATACTGTCACAGAACATTCCTGAAAATGAAAGCTCAATTAAGCACATAGTACACATGAAATACATTCCTGCAGCATGACACAACAAAACAAATGATTTGCAGTTCCCAAAACATAATTTAAAATTTAAGTTACACCCAAAATAATAATACACTTTTAATTTAGCAGAGACATTCATAGCACATATTATTCCTGAAAAGCAAAGCTTAATTAAGCATCAGTCAGTGAAACAATAAATTTAGCATACCTGTGTGAGTTGTGAAACTGTTTCATTCGTCCAAACTTTAGCACTCACAATGTTTACATACTTACAGGTGATTTGTCTTTCTTTTCTCTTACTCGTTTACCACAAAATTCCAGTGCAAATTTTCCAAAATCTGGTAACACACGTACAGCTGGTTCATCAACATCCACATTGTACTGGTCCATATTAGAAGCACATCAAACCTAATTAGGTGAAGATACTGGCAAGGCTGGTAGGCTCCTGAAACTTTTACTTACATGAGTAATTATGAAGCATTTTTCCCCTAAATATATGCATTGCGTAATTAAATAAACCAAACTTGGTAACGGTGAAGCAAAATTATCAGCATTACTATTATCACTATTTTTCCGCGAGTGTACAATGCAAAAATTTTTCAATATATATACGTGACCTCTTTCATTTTATTACTTTAAATATTTCAAACAGATGCCACACTTTTTATACACACGTAAATTTTAAACACGCAACACACGAATTTTAAACGAATTTGTTGCACTGTCGAGTCGTTAATACTTTCAATATGACGCAATCTAGAACGCAATGTTACGTAAATCAACTCACACACGCAACCACGCTATCAACGACACAAATATCACCCAATTTCACAATTCACTTTCCACAATTTTCAAAACTTTATACTTCAAAATGACCAGCACGAAGAACTTAACACAGTGATATAATTTAAAGGAAATGAAGCCAAAACAAGGGGAAAATGGAGTCAGAAGTTTTAGCGTCACGCCGGCAGACAATGGGAAAAATGCAAAACTGAGCTCAAAATTAAAATTTCGAAACCAGACTTTCAGATATGATAGTAACAAAATTTAGAATAAGAGAATCACAAATTAAAGCATAAAAATCCTTACCCTTAAGCCAGAAACAAATTTAGATTTTTCGCGACCACGTGGAGGGCCACAACCGTTACATTTTAGAGGGAAAAAAAATTTTGCACTTGAAAATCTCACAACAAATTCAATTATACCTGGCGCCACCGCCAATTGTCGTATGCCTCACTTTATATTAACTTAGAAATGCAGATGGGAGCAACTCGCTTGCGAGAGGGATCGTTAACCAAACAAAGAACTTTAATTTACGAGGCAACGACGAAGGGACGCAGCTAAAGTTAGATTACAAAATAATTACTACACCAACACAATATCTGGCTGAAGGGAGAGGAAAGGAACTCTACACTATCATAATTAAAACTGCAAGAGAATGGATAGCTGGTAGATTTATTATAAAAAGATTTCTTACCCCATGTGTCTGCCGGGCGAGGACGCCATGTCTTAGGCAGTTGCCCGTGTGTCTCACTCGAAGCCTACTCACAGAATGATTCAAGAAGCCACGCTAAGTTGGCGTCAGTAACGCCATATCCCCTCCTAGACAGACTGTTTCCCCTGATTCGCCCCTACTCACAAACTACCGTGCTTCGGAGTCCAGAGAGCGTCTTAACATTAATATCTGTGCACATGCCACAATATTAGGAACAAAAACCTTTGAGATATAGTTGCATGATAATGACTGCCACAGAGCTCGCTATTGAACAGCAATTTAGCAGATAAATGATTATTATCTTTCATAACAGCTGACAGAATCAAGAGACTAATAAACGCTTGAAATCCTTCCTTATTGGTGTCCCTTAGTATAGCATTTATTACTTTGTAATTTTCTCTTTGTTATTCTATTTCTTCATTTGTACATAGAACAACCTCATTTATATCTTCAATGAAAAATAGGTGGAAGTAGCTCAATGAGTAGCTTAATCGGGAGAAATATAGTAATTCCAATTGCTGCAGAAAAATGTGGGAACAGATAGCATTACATTATATCCTTCATTATATAATTGAATTACTAAACAGAGAACTGACAGAATCGCAAATAGAGGTCGGCCATTTAAAGGATGAAAATGAAAGCTTCAAAAACCAAAAAACAAGCTTTAGTCCAGATAAAAGAATGTGAGGAGAAAACAAATCACAAAATATGTATACTGTATCTCGCAGGAAGATGAAGCTGAATGAACGAATAAACTTTATTTATACATTGCTTTTACACAATCCTTTTAACAATATTCCACTTATAAACTAACTTAACCTATGTACAAATTTTCTTGCCAGCTATGTTCTACCTTATACTGCTCATTTTGCCTGGCACCCTGGCTTATGGCTCAGCTGAGTAGCCCTTGCTACCCTTAATCACCTATGATCCATCCTCTCCCTCCACCATTTGCCCTTCTACCTTTCTTATCTCCCTTACTTTTCTATTCCATTTCTCCTTTACTTTCTTTAAGAACTCCCCCATATTATTATTTTGTTCTTCTTTTCTTGTTAACATTTTAAATGCTACTATTTTTCCATCCACGTTTTCCATTTTTCCTCCCATACTTTTTGTCCCCATTCTGCTAATTCTTTGCATTCAGTCTACTATACTTTGCCTGTTTGCGTTTACAAATGTAAACTCCCCTTCCTCATCTCCTTCCATTGTTCTGTTACATATTAACATGTTGTTTACCTCACAAAATTCTAGTAACTGTTTTCCTTCCCTATTACTCACTCCATCCCTGCTTTTCCTTGGTCTTATCACATCCCTATCCTCTTCTACCTGCTCTTTGCCTAACAACCTTCTGTTCTCCTCCCCTATTCTTGAATTCAAATCTCCCATCACAATAAATTCTGTCTCTGGCATCTTTTCCCCTATTTCCTCCATGTCTTCTTCTAGCTTACTATAAAAATTACTGTCGTAAAAGTATGGTGCTTCTGGAGGGTTATATGTCACCCCTATTCCTAATGTTACTCCGTTATTCTGTTTACTTATTGACCATAATACATTGGAACCTCTATTCTCCATTTCTTTATATCAATAATTGTTTTCATATCATTCTTTACAAACAGGCCTATTCCTCCTCCTGATGCTCTTCCCCTATCACATCTTTTCCATGCCTTTTTCTCTAGAAACTTAAAACCTGCTATTTCTGCTACCTCTTCCTTTCCTAACCATGTCTCTGCTACTCCTATGAAATCCATAGAGCATATAATGTTTTTAATTTCACCACTGCCTATCTTATTTCTTAGCCCTTCCACATTCCAAATCCTTAATTTCAACCTTTCCCTATTTGTTCTTTGGTTGTTCTTGAAATTTAAAACTCTCCATCATTTTCCTGTATCTTGTAGTTCTAGGCTCCATTTCCCTTTCTTCTCTTTCACCCCTAAGCTGAACATAATCCCCCTTGGATATAATTTTAAGCCCTTCATTTTTATTATTTCTTCTGCCTCACTCATGGATCCTACACATATCACTTCCCCACTTTGTGCTTTGCCCCTCCCCGCACTTTCACTTCTCACTGTCTCCCTTCCATCGCTCCTCACAACTGCTGCCTCCCCTCTTCTTTCTTCTGGCACCTCCCTCTCAGTCATTTCGCTCACCAATGTTGCTCCTTTGCCTTCCCCTTCCATTACCAACTCTTCTTCCTGCCTTCCCCTTGTTGTCTCTTGTTGATGTATTTCCCTTGTCTCCTCTTGTCTCTCTCCAAAGCTGCTTCTCCCATTTCTCCTGCCCTCCTGATCAGCTGTTGTATGTCTCATGGTTCTCTCGTGTTGATGCTCTCTTCTTGCCCATGTTTGACTTTGCAGAAATCCTGCTAACGATCCCATTCTCTGTTCAGGTCTTTGTCCTGTATTTTCCGGCCGTTCTATATTTTGCTGTGGTGCGTACGTTCCTCTGGCTTCATTTCTTTTAATATTCATACTTCATTTTTCACCTTCTACTATTAATTGTAGACCTCTTAAGAATGCTTTTTCCCCCCCACCCTAGCTTCCTTCATTCTTTGAATTAATTCCTTCCTTAGGTCTAGTTCCTCTTTCATATAGTCCTGTTCTATAAATATTTTTGTCCCCCTTAGTCTTTTTGTTTGTCTTATAATCTGCCATTTTTTCTCATTGTTGTCATTTTCAAAATAATAGGCCTTGGTCTCTTTCCTTTTTTGCCTATCCTAAACATATCTTCAATTTCCCAGCCGTACATCTGTATTCCCAGCACATCTTCTGATTTCATATACCATGTCTTCCAGATTTCTTCTGTCCTCTGCCACCCCAAATATTGGACAGCTTTTCCTTCTCTTATCCAGTTTGTATCTTTTTTCAATCCTAACTACTCTTTCTCTACATTCTGATATCTGTTTCTGCATTTTCTCTCTGTATTTTCATTGCATCTTTCAGCACTTTTGTATTATTTTCAATCCTATTTCCTAGTTGCTTTCCCATCTCTCTTATTTCTTCCATTATCTTGTTCATTTCCGCTGGTCCTGGGTTCTGTTCCACTCCTCCTATTATCAGCAACATCATGAGTACCATCATCATGACTTTCCATCTCTGAGCTTCCATTTTTTTCTCCATTTTTTCTTATTTTTTTCCTACCGAAACTTTCGATTCTGCATCACTATGTTTGGATATCCACTCCCATTTTTCATGTTCTTTCGCACTTGCATCGCTACACAACCTTCTCCTCTCGCTGCTAGCTTATGACTTCGGAAGATGAAGTTAGTAGCAATGTGAGTGCAGCACCATGAAAAATAAATAAGGTATGCTATAATAGTAGAATTACACAGCATGTTAGTGATGTAATAGAGCTAAGTAACAGATTTGATGTCCTCGGAGAAGTTGAAGATGGAAATGAGTTAACGTGCAGTTCTGATCTACGGAACAGCTTCAAAGTACTCAGGGAAGTTGGCCAAAGGAAAGAGTCAGAGTGCAGCTTTGGTGAGCAGGTATATGAAAAGAAGATTGCAATAGTGATAGGTGACTCAATAGTGCGGCACACGAGCAAATACATAGATGAAGATGCCTCAGTATATTGTTGTCCAGGTGCACAAACAAAGCACCTTAAGCACGAGCTTCAAGTAAATAAAGATGATCTAGATGTTCTAATACTCCATGCTGGTACCAATAACTTCATACTGCACTCAGCCTAGGAGAAATCATGGATGAAATGAAACAGCTTGTGGAGTTGAGCAAGGACCTATTCCCTCGAGCAAAAGTGTGCATTAGTGGAGTTCTGAGAAGACGTGATGAAGACCATCGCTATATTGCTGCTATAAACTCCACACTAAAACGGGTATGTGATCAAAGGGACAGTATGTATATAGATGGAAATATGTGGATTAATGATAAGGATTTGGGGAGGGATGGGTTACACTTTAACAGAAGAGGTTCTTTAGTATTTAGTAAGTTAATTAACAGAGTCATAGCATGCCTCAAGCCAAAAAACGCATATTAAAGGTTAGCAGTGAACTAAATCAAAGCCTAACTCCTGCTTATTAAAAAATAATGCAATGAATGACTTTGAACAATTCAGTAATCTTGCAACAGCAAAGGATGAAGGTTACACTTTAAGTAAGCTTGAAACAAATGTGGTAGAAAGTCATAGTATAAAAGCAGTAGAGAGTGAAAACTGTAATTTACCTGTAAATCAAGACTGTGATTCCGTGGTAAACAACAAAAGTTATTTTAGTGTACTGTATCAAAATGTACAGTGTCTCAGCAATAAGCTTTATGAAGTTGAAATCTTAAGTTCAATGGAAAGTATACAAGTCTGTTGCATTGCAGAGCATTGGATTAAGGAATCCTCTATCTGTCTAGATTCACCTATTTTCTCAAACTTTGTAATTTCAGATATGTTCTGCAGGGAAAACTGCATTAATGGGGGAACTATGATAGCAGTAAAGAAGGGAGTTAACAATAAGAGGTATTTAAAAACTGACACATTAAATGAAGAAGCAATATTTGAGCACTCTGTGGTTAAAATCGTGAATTTAAAATTATTTATTGTATGTATTTATCAGTCACCAAATGGAAATTATCTAACATTTCTTGATAAACTTGAGAGTGTGATCAACATACACAAAAAGCATTCAAAACAAATCTTAATATGTGGGGATTTTAATGTGGATTTTCAAAAAGATAGCATAGCATCACATAGACTAAACAATCTATTAACTTCATTTAATCTTTTAAACAGCATTTAAAATCCCACAAGAGTAACTGACATGTCTAGATCATTAATTGAGGTTATGATTTTTAATGAAACTATAAACACTTTCAATCTATTGAATATTAACACTGGTTACTCTGACCGCAATGCCATTGTATTAAGTCTAACTAATATCACAAGTACCAATGCTAAGAACAAGCCCCTTACACATTATAAAAGCATATTATCTAATAAAAATATGCAATATTTTAATGCACTATTAAGTCAAGAAGATTGGTTAGATGTGTTCAGCATATCGACTGTTGATAAAACATATCAAAACTTTTTGGCAACATTTCTGCATAACTTTAACACTACTTTTCCCTACAAATTGATAAAACAAAGATACATGCATAAAAACAAGAAATGGATAACAGAAGGAATTATTATTTCAAGTAAGAGGAAACGATATCTTACTGAACTGAGTAACATTAACCAAACAGAATCTTTTATAAAATATTTCAAGCAATATAAACAAGTATACAGTAAAGTAATTAGGGCTGCAAAAAGACTATACATTGATACATGCATTTTTAATGCATCCAATAAAAATAAGGCTATATGGAATATAATAAAAAGTGAAACTGCCAATAGCAAGGTTATCACTAGAAATAAGATGTCACTAAATGTTAATAATGCAACCATTAATAACCCTGTTGAGGTATGGAACATTTTCAATAATCATTTTACCAGTATAGCAGATAAAGTATTCTTGCCTCAATCAAATTTAACAAAAGCTATGACTAACAAACTAAACAGAAATGCTAAGAGTGTATATTTAAAGCCAGTAAATGAAGATGAGATAAATAAAATAATTAACTTAAAAAAGAATATGTTTTCAGCAGGTTTTGACGAAGTTCCAGAATGTGTAATTAAATCATGCAAAGACTATATAGCAATGCACTTAACTGAAATTTACAATTACTGGAACATTTCCTCATATCTTAAAAGTAATAAAAGTAATTCCTATATTTCAGAAGGGTTACGCACAAAATATTGATAACTATAGGCCTATCTCAGTTCAGTCAGGTTTTTCCAAAATTCTGGAAATAGCCATGTTTAACAGAATCTCTCCCCCTTTTTTTTTGAAAAATAATTAGTTAATGAATTGCAAAACGGTTTTAGGAAAAACAAATCTATTTTAAATACCTTTGATAAATTCATAAAACATACATTATAAGGGTTTGAAACAAACAACTCCACTATAGGGATCTTCATGGATTTAAGTAAGGTATTTGATTTAGTAGATCACACTATCCTGTTATCAAAGTTAGAAGCGTGTGGTATAAGGGGAGTGACTCATCAGTGGTTTAAATCCTACCTTGCTGATAGAAGATAAGGTACTGTCATAAGAAATTAAATAAGTGGTTCTCAAATTAACTTGGATAAAGGTAGTAAGCTGTGGTGTTCCACAAGGTTCTATTCTTGGACCTCTACTTTTCTTAATGTACATAAATGACTTACCACTAAATATTCCCCATGCTGAAACCATATTATATGCAGATGATACTATCATTATAATTCAGGGATGTAGTTATTTAGAATTGCAAAGTCAAGCAGGTACTATAATGACAAAAATGATGCAATGGCTCTGTTCCAACAAGCTGATGCTTAGTACTAAAAAATCACACTGCATGCAAATAGCATTATCTGGAAGAAGTGACACAAGTGTAGCACCTAAAATTACATATAATAATGATGAAATACTTTGTCCATGAGACCAAATTTTTGGGGGAACAATTGAAAAATTCTTAACCTGGAAACCGCATATTCAGAACATTACTTTAAAAATTAATAAAGCACACTATATAATATCTGTGTTCAAAATATTTGTAATATACAGACACTAAAAATGATATATTTTTGTTATGTAGAAATCTGCTCTTGCTTATTGAATTTTCATATGGGGTTCTGCCACAGAAATAAAAGCTCTTTTTGTAGCACAAAAGAAAACAATAAGAAGGATGTTTAGTATAAATAGGATGACTCACTGTAAAGCTTATTTTAAGGAAAACAACATACTAACCTTATCCTGCTTATATATTTTAGAAATTGTTTGTTTCATAAATAACAACATTCAAAATTTCCAGATGAATAATACAATATATGATCATAAAACAAGGAACAGCAATAAAATACATTTACTAGGTTCCAGATTTACTAAAAGAGTTAACTCCATTTTACATAAAGGTATTCACATGTACAACTCAATCACTGAGAAAATTAAATGTAAGGATAAAAAAAAAAATTCAGAAGGGATGCAAAAAGATTTCTAATAAATCATAGTTTCTATAGTAATCAAGAATTTTTTCAATATTCCGGATATCATTGTTAGCTGTAAGAAAGCAGGCTTGTATTTACCCATTGTTATTATACTTGTATTTATATGAATAATATCTACAGATTTCACGTTTAAATTGCATTTGTACCAAAACTCTACATTATGTACTATAGTGACCATTACGACTGTATTTTCCTGTAATTTTCTTTATTGGTTTGTACGTTTATATTGTATGTGTTATTGTATTAATCCCTAATACAGGGTTGTTTTTATTCAGTGGAAGAGCATCCAGAAATGATTTAGTTTATAAGCTTTCTTATGGAATATACTATGTTTTACAATTCCAAAATTTAGTTTAGGCACCTACTTATGTAAGAAATTAGGATTTCTGTATATGTGTATTACATCTAATTATACCTGTTCTTTTTTTTGTACTAACAATTGCATTGTTAATGAAACCAATATTTCTGTATTGAAATCAAATGGTGAATTTAAATAAATAAATAAATAAATAAATAAAAAAAATGGATTACTATCTATGTTCTTTGCATGCCCAAGTCTTGTATGAACTATATTTTTATTTGGTACTTTGCCACCATACTTAATTGTTTGTGTCTTCCTATGTGTTTTCCCAGTAAATTCAATGTTCTCAGAAATGAAAGGAGAACTAAACATTGCTTGTTCGTCATTAGAAGATGCAGAAAAGGTACTTTCCAACTTACTTATGTTTCTTCTTTTATGGATATCTACAGGTGAATCTCTCTTCCTTTTCTTGTTCCCACTCTGGTTTTTGGATTCTATGCAATGGATCGTCATCTTCATTTTCTTCTTCCTCATTTGCAGAAAAATCAGGATGGTCATGACTGTCATTAGAACCCCACAACTTTACACAATATTGTGATGCAGCGGCTGTGGGCCAGGGTTATTGGGAGGCCAGCGCTGGGTGGTCAGAGTAAACAAGGTAACTGCTATTTGCCAGCATAAACACTGGGCGCATTATCGGCAGATAACTAGAACCTTCTGGAAGCTATTTCTTCCCCTCCTCCAGAGAGTCTGTTGAAATAGTTTTAGGACATTTGAGAAACTTGTGGAAAGATTCCACTGCCTATATAAGCAAGCATTCTTGCAAGAGCAGTCAATTGCAGTGTTATTGTGGAGCAACAGGTTGTGGAGGTCTTGTGTTCGACAAAGTGAAGTGAATCATCCAGTATGAAGAGGCTGTGTCATGAAGGATGGAGAATTGAACTAGTTCACCTTGGTGAAGTGATATTAGTGAAGTGAACTCCCAGTGAAACAGTGTTAGATAAAAGCAAAACAGTGACAGTGAGAACTGTGAGAAGAGACAATTGAAAATTGTACAAAGTCACATCATCATATTCATCCTCTTCTTCATCTTCATCCTCTTCCTCCTAAATCCTCCATTCTGTAATCCTCCAACTCCAATTCATGAAAAATTTGAAGCACTCTTTCTTTATCATTGATTGGCACCCTCTCCATTACTCTGAAAATACAGTAACACTTAGCCCACTCTTGCATAATGCATGCAATTATTTATGCTACATCCATAGAGTGAACACATAACCTGAAATGTTGTTGACAAATTCATGTAGTGCAAGCAAATGATAAAACACCCAAGCAATACCCATAATCCTTCACACCTGATAACGCTTATTATACACATTCTTTACATAAACATATTTTCTAC
Source organism: Deroplatys truncata (assembly GCA_030765065.1). Classification (NCBI taxonomy): domain Eukaryota; kingdom Metazoa; phylum Arthropoda; class Insecta; order Mantodea; family Mantidae; genus Deroplatys; species Deroplatys truncata. The sequence goes on along the minus strand of CM060990.1, from coordinate 399,774,314 downwards.
AAACACTAACCATATGTAAGATTGGTAGTGATCTTATCTTTAGACTTCCTTGTTGGCACTCCAACAATAATTAGCCACCTCCATTCCTGCTGGATTCCAATTCCTTACTGAATGCTTGAAGCACTTAGTGTGGCACACAAATAATGGGCAGATGGTTACGGAACTATAATTTGCAATATTCTACTATATGTAAATATTATGTATAATTAATGTTTGGGTGAATATGCATTAATAAAAGCTTTACCCATGATTACCATGCAACAAACACAAAAAGTATATACCTATAAATAACCACAGAAATAAAATGTCAAACAGCACCTCAGGGTAATCCCCTGAGAAGAGTAAAAAGAACAACATTCACTAAACCTTTAAAACTCAATCTCTGTCATTAGATGTTAACAAGAAATACTTGAAACTCCTAGAAACTCTAAACCAGATAGAACCCATTAGCCAACCCACTAACTTACTAGATTATCCAGACGTACATTATGAAATAAATATAACAGAGGACACAAAAAAGCAGGACATATTACTGCAAATGTTAAAACAGATGTATCACAGATGGATGAAGCAAAATCAGCTGGGTCATGTGTATAAAGGAGGCCATTCTCATTACATGCAGGAACATACAAGACAAACTTCAACAGAAAGATAGAAGCCATAAATACTATTGGCCTACAGAAACTTCTGTATGAAATCCAAAACCTTCACAAGGCAGTGGTAGTGGTAATTGACTTACAAGTCATAATACTGGTCACAGTCTCCAAGATTGCACAAACAAATAGGGTAAATGACATAAAATAATGCCTTAAACATTTAAATTTCATTAGAAAAACAAAAGTACAATAGTATGTTCCTCACATATTGAGCTTGAAGGCAATTAAGAGCAGATGAGTTAACAAAATTATCTGATACATCATTCCATAATCACTGAACACAATAAAGAAAATCATCAACAAAAATGAAAAAAATGCTTCATGAACAAGAATAGCTCTAAAAACAAATCTAAAGAAGTGGAAAGCTATCTACAAAATGTAACTAAGGAATAAAGACAAATCATGAAATAGCTGAATCTGCCTAAAAGCTAACCATGGCTGCTTATCAGCACACTTCCAGAAAATAGGACTATGAAATTCAACCAATTACACCATTTGTCAGCAGCTGGATTCAGTGATTACTGATGTGCTGATGAGTTAACGATTAAAAAATCTGCCATAAGAATGAAACAAGTAATGTATTATGTAAGTAATATATTCTATGCCTTTATATGTGGACAAATGGAAACAGAAAATATCTGTGGATTGAAGCATGGACACTGCTACACTCGGCTTTAGTTTAAGTATTTTTACATATTTTAGTGTACATTAAATGTTTTGATTAATCTTACATAAAAATAAATATTTTACTGTGTGTTTCCCTAATTATTTATTATATTTATTTCTTCTTTCTGTCTACACCTGCCTATTTTTTCTGCCTTTATAAATACTCATATCCATTAAAATTAAGGTTATGTGTTATTGATGTTGTACAACTGTGATGGTTTAAACATTTGCTTGATATATCAACAATGAAACAATTAAAGTTAAGATTAAATATTATTGACATACAGTTGCAGATGCTTAAACATGTACCTGATGTATCAACAATAAACAAAATCCAAATCAAACTGTCAAGACTGTACACGTGGGTATGAAATAAATTCTATTTAGTTTTCTTTAAGGTAGTCATCGCTACCAGAAAAGTTTTATAAGTGGAAGTGGTTCTATAATGACACCAATAGGTTCCTCACCTGCTGAAAATTAAAAGCATAGGTTGTGACGGATGAAAGGCTTGCAATGTATCATTGTATATCATTGTATATAATGTATCAAGTATATGAAAAGGAAATAGGATGTTGCATGAAGTCATAAATGGAACAAAATGTATGAAGAATACACAAAAATAATTCACATTATCATTCATCAAGAAACCAAGTTCTACTGATGCAAATGCAACATGAGCCTACTACCTTGAAAAAGTATCTTTTTAAAGACATGTGTATTGCAATATTTGTTGCAGATATACCATGGTATAAACTCCAAGTACAGTTTGTGTAAATCGTCGTGACAGTCCCCCACTCCTGAAGCACATATGTGCAATAGCACTGACCAGTCCACTTGCATAATAAGAGAGATGGGGGGTCAATGTTCTGCCTGCTGTGAGCTCAAATACAAGGTAACCCTACACATTTGTTTACAACGCGTTGTGTATGTGGCTGCCTCCAAGTTCTGATATCACTTGCTCCCCACCACTATCACCACTACTCCTCATTTCTCCTCTCTTGCGCATATGGAGTGTCACAACATTTTACACAAGCTGTACTGAAATATTGCTCTTTCTTAGAAACATACTATCAGCAACCAGTTCCAGATGAGTCTACACTATGTAAGAACTACCTTGGTGTATTTTATCAAGAAACAATGGAATGAATAAACAGAAAAATAGAAGATTTCTACATATGTATTGCTGTGGACAGGACTACAGACGTAATAGGTTACTATACAGGATGTTTCAGAAATACTTTTACAAACTTCGGGTATGGGTTCCTTACACCACAAGAAGGAAAAAAGTTCATATGAACATATGTCCCATAATCCTTTGTTTTCTCATTAGGAGGTGTTCAACATAGTGGTACATTTATAACACACAAAACTCAATAAATGCTCGAAATGTCCTCCTCTTGCTTCTATGCATGCCTGTACTCATCGAATCATGGAATGTCGCACCCTGTCAAAAACTCTGGGATGGTGTCAAATGGTTTTGCAGGCTTCCATGACACGTCGATGAAGCGTTTCTGCATCCGGGATGGCTGCTCCATAAACCAATGATTTAAGATGCCCCCAGAGGTAAAAATCCACAGGATTGAGGTCGGGAGAACGTGCAGGCCATGGAACTGGTCCTCCTCTGCCTATCCATCGGTTATGGTAGATACCAGTCAGTGCATCTCGAACAATGCGACTAAAATGCGCCGGAGCCCCATCATGCATAAATCACATGTTTTTTCTTGTTTGCAGGGGCTCATCTTCGTGAAGTAAGTCGGGAAGAGTGTGCTGGATAAAGTCCCTGTAGACAGCACCAGTAAGACGTGCTGGTAAAACGTATGGACCTACCAGACAGTCACCTACAATGCTAGCCCACACATTCAGACTAAACTGCTGCTGATGTCTAGCCTGAAGTACAGCATGAGGATTACGATCTGCCCATACGTGTACGTTGTGGAAATTAGTAACTCCATCTCTCCCAAACGTTGCCTCGTCTGTAAACAAAACTGACGAGACAAAAATGGATTGGCTGTTTGTGCTACAAACCATCGGCAAGAGCTATCCCGTAGTGGATAATCGGCAGGCGAAAGGCCCTGCACACGTTGAATATGATATGGATACAGGAGCTGCTCGTGAAGTACCCTCCATTCTGTCACGTGTGATGTACTAGATGCCACATCCAATTGTGTTGTACTGATACCTGGATCGTCTTCGACACACTTTAACATCTGTTCTTCGCGGTCCGGCGTACGAACAACTCTTGGTCTTCCTCGATCAATAGTCCGTGGTGCAACGGTTCCTATCTCAGCAAGGCGACGATAAACAGCGACAAAGGTTGGATGACTCGGTTGTCTTCGGTCTGGAAACTCCATCTGATAGAGCCGTGCAGCCTCGCGTCCATTACCATTCGCGCGACCATACATAAACATCATGTCTACCTGTTCACGAAATGAATATCCAGCCATGGTGGAACGAAACACGTGCAGTTAACTCACTGCATGTACACAATTGGAACGTTGAAGACAGACTAATGACAAATGACAAACGTAAACAAGTCTCCATGGCAACACTTTGCCATTTACCGTATGTAGTACAATGGGTCAACGTCTTCTATGAATGCATAGAGAAATGAAGTTTTGAGGTTGGACCCCGAAGGCCGTTGAACTCGCACTTTCATTGTGACAGGAATAACGCGAAAACCAAGGATTATGGGACATATGTTCATATGAACTTTTTTCCTTCTTTTGGTATGAGGAACCCATACCCGAAGTTTGTAAAAGTATTTCTGAAACACCCGATATAGCATATATCATTGTGGGAAAATGGCACCCTGAAGCTCCCACCAAACCATTTCTGATTGCTTTCAAACCCATGGAACATACAGATCACTTGACAATAGCCAGATCCATTAACAATAATTTAAATACATTGTGGTCCTATGGAGTCCAAGATGAAAAAATGGTGGTTATGTTCTCCAATGCTGCAGCATATATGTTGAAAGCTGCAAGTGCTCTCAAAGTGGTCTATCCAAATCTAGTACACTTAACATGCTTTGTTCATCCTCTGCAGTATGTGTCCAAAGAAATAAGATCAAACTTCCCTGTTGTTAATAAACATGCTTCATCTACAAAAAGGGTTTTTGCAAACGCTTTTCAGAGTTCAGTGCTATAAAGATCAGCTGCCTAACCCTGCTCTGACTCCAGAGCCAGGACTTATGAGGTGGGGTACTTGGATTATAAGTTGTGAAATGTTACACTAAATTTTTTAATTTGTGAAGTCTGTATTAGAAATGTTCACTCCAGAATCAGCCCTTTAAGTACCTCAAGCTGAAGCTGCTTTCAGTGAATCCAACAGTGGAAATCTATTGCATTCATTAGAAGCAATTTTGGCTGGCTTCCAGAGAAGATTACAAGATTAGAATCTTCAGGACTTTCCCTGCAGGAATCTATGGATTTTACAGAAGATGTGAAACAAACTTCTGTTCTGTAAAACTGTAAAAGGTGACTTTGGAAGCATAGTTTCTCGAAGGTTACATAAAGTAATTGATAGAAACCCCAGTTATTATATTTTCCTGATTATATGCAAAACCGTGAATGGCAAAGAGTTTCAGTCTCTGGAGGGCATATCTCTAGGATAAATGGACTTATTCTAAGTACAGTCCTGTAACATCTTGCAATGTCTACAGATATTCTTCTTCCTACATGTTCTTATCAAACAGAAGAATATCATTTACACCAGAAAATCTGGAGAAGTATCTTATTGTGCATTGTGCCAGGAAACAAACATTACATCTGTGTTAGGTACTCATTCTTAATTTCTTCAATTACTGCTTATGAAGATACTGTTCTTTTTTGTATTGCTTTATTTATATAAGTTAGCCTAAGTGTTTATGAACAATGAATATTCACAATACACTATAAAAACTGTGAAAGTATAATTTGTGATCATGATTTCTGATTAACAAGTTAATAATGATTGTGGAGCAATAAAAGCAATAAATATGATGGTACAAAGAATGACTAGTGAATAAAATAAACTATCTCACATTTAAAGTCCAGATTCTTAATGTAATTTTAAATTGATTACATATTTATAATCACACATTTCATTACATATTTTACTACATATTTATGTACATATTTCTCAATTTGATGTTACATAGAAACCTGGGCTTTAGTTGTAACATACAAGCAGAATTTCTAGGTAACATCCCAGTACATAGGCATAACTTGGGGGAGCAAAGGGGGAATTTGCCCCTCCCCCATATTTCCAACCAAGAAACATTTTGCTTCATTTACTTTATGTAAAAACATAAAATGGCATTTTATATTTAAATTAATATTTATTATTAAATTTATACTTAAAATAATAAAATTCTTGGCTAAAATATCTGCAATGGCAGAGCCTTCGGGTTTACTGATTGTGGGAATTCAGCGCTAGTGTATGTTTATATTTCCCTATCAGTGAAATGTGAGGGACTTAAAGATCATCACTTTTTTTCCAAGCATTATTTTAACATGTTCTGAAGTGCCAGTGTTATAGTGGAGGTAAGCAGGGCTGCAGATCAACCGTTGATGCTTGCTTCTTTGTTTCTCATTAACTGAAGCATAGCATTTGTAACATCAGGGCTAACATAATTACATTGACTTGCTTTTTTGCTGTCTCAGCGGTCAAACCATGGTATTAACTATTTTAAATTAAATTTATTGTCATCTTCATTATCAGAATTGTCATTTTTATTAATGTTTAATTTTTCTGAAAAGTGCCTACAAACTACGTCATTTTATATTGTATTTCATTATATATCTTTCACTTACTTTGCCATCCCCTGCACAACTGGGTTTCAAGTTACACCCATGTTCCAGTCCATTTAGAAAAAAAGGTTGCATTGAGTTTAGAACACTTGAAACTTGAAGGGTCAATGTAGTGATATTAAGGGAATTTGCTGAATGTTACTAATTGTAAGTGAGAGCATGGTTTCAAATGTTACATAGGAATTTAACTTTGAATTTAACTTTTACTCCTGTTTTCTTTATTGCTTTGGACTTAGGACTGAGTACTACTGAATAAAGCATTGTATGAAAGCTAAAAATAAGTTCTGCCCATTAAGATTTTTCAGATTGATTGATAGAAATTAATATTTTTGGTTATCTCAGTGTGCTAAGAAAGAGCATTAAATGAATGGACATTATCCTGCAGCATCATATACCTAATGTATGTAAATAATTATGTGATCATAATTAATATCTGTGTTAGTTTCTTTCACTCAGGTTAAAATGAATTACTAAGGCTTTCCATGACATAAGTTTGAATCACTGATCTTGGAGTGCACCTCATGAAGTTGCAGAGCATGAATCCATAAATGCCATAGCCAGGATTTGAACTACAGATATTCCAGTTTCCCCAACTGACTCGCTGGCATTGAATGTTTCAGTCTGATTCTATCTTTCTAAACTTGTTCTACACACAGCATGTGTGAAAGAACAATTAATTACCATTGACTGACCTAACAGTTGGTTAAACTATGAAGCCCAGGACTTAAAGTACTTATGACATTGTAAAAGTCACCATTGGGGTATGTCATCTCAGAATTCACTTGAGATCTCCTTGTGGTTTACTGGGAAAAATGTGAGTCAGATGGGGAATCTAATGTGTCAGCATGTTGCCATGGTAGCTCAGTTGGTTAGAGCCAATGGATGGAAACCGGAAGATCCATGGTTCAAATCCTGGCTGTGGCATTGAATGTTGCATCTGATTCTATCTTTCCAGATTTACATTAATAAGCAAGGAAATAACTGCTCACTTGGATGGTTTCTACTCCTGATGATGTCAAACAGAGAGCAAAACAAGAGGGAAATGATGTTGGAAGATACTCCTGAGTCTCCTTGCTTATGAGCTTCATGAATTTGAAACTTCTATGGTGGACATTGACATTGGTGGATGATGACTTTATGGCTGGCATTTGCATATAAGTAAATACCATTTCACACTTCCCCCAGTTGGCTTCAACTTGCCTAGCTCAAGTATACCCCCTTCTTTCACTATTCTCAAGCATTTTCCTCCATGGCTTCAGCCACCCTGCATGTATTTCAGTTCACTGTGAGAACATTTCAAATAACTTCAATTTCATTTATAATAAAAAGTCCATGTCTGAAATGAAAAATAAGAGTTATGTAAATATTATCAGTGTGCTACAGCTTATTAGTTCAAAAGGAGTATCTGCTGCTGCATTTCTGCATCATCCTGTTTTAAGATCTACTGCTTTTTAAGCTTTCTGTGGCTTCTTTACATCTGTCCAACATCCAATAACTAATGCTGGTTTTTTGACAAAAGGGGCAATAATTTCATGTTAAGCATATAATCTGCAAGTTGCAAATTTATGGAAACCTAAGGATAGCTGATTCATTTGGAAAACTGTTGTTAAGTTTTTGTAACATCTATCTCTGGTTTAAAGGCTGACATCCATGCTCCTTTTATCCAGTACCTATACGGCAGTAGGCTGGAGTTATAATAACAGGATATGTAGGTATAATGTCAGAACCGGTTCAGTTGATGCAAGACATAAAAGAATATGCACAATACTGGCTTATCTCAAACAGACCAGTCTTCTTTCTAAAGGGTGAAGATGGGTGGTGTCCACCAGAAGTATTACAAAATTATGTTTTCTTTTTTTCACCAAAATAAATAGTTTCAGGATTTTTTAGCCTCAAATTGTGAAGTTTAGAGACTATTCATAGAACAGCTCACTAGAAGTAGTAAGTATTACAAAAAATACTTTTAATCAATGTCACTTGTTTATAAAGTTGGGTGGAAGGTTTCTTCTTGATGCACCAAAGAAAAAGTATAGAAATGTCTTAACAAATTACAAAGTGCTTTATAAAATGTTGTGGTTTTTATCACTTTTACATAAAGGGTGTATTTCTATAACTATCTGGCAATATGACATGGAATCATTATTGTTAGTGCATGCTATCTAGTCTAGAAAAGTGTCAAACAGTTCATGCATATTACTAGATCAAAACATATACCCAGGTACCCTTTCCTCCTCCCAAGGTCAGAAAAGGAAGAAATGAAATTAATGTGTCTCTGAAAGCAGAAATGCTGTAAATGGAACAGTAAGTGAAATATCTTCTCATTAAAAGGAGAAAAACACTTTTTAGTGTTCCTCCCCCCCCTTTAGTTTTGTGGCTTTATAGTCAAACAAAAACAAAATAAAGACTTTCTTTCCACATATTGTTGTCCATGGACAGTCAACAGTTTGCATGCTGTGACTGGTTCTCCAGTCCACCAGATTTTAAATTAAAAATGCATTATGCACCATTTCCAAAGAAAAGAACCGAAAAGAAAGTAAAGGACAAAATAAGTAAAATACATAGCATTTTATTTCTAATTAATTTTTGCATTTTGTACTCCTTTTATTTTTAAAATTTTTTCTTTTATTTTGCTTGGTTGGTAATTTAAAGGCTGGTTCAGGTGCTTTTTAAGTTGTTTCCAGCTCATTGTGTGGATTGTCTGTTTTCTCCAGTTAACGCCACATTTCAGAATTATTTATAGAGAATATTCTTCACTAAGATAGTAGTTTGTCTTCTCTAAAACCAACAATGATTATGTAGAGAGGCTTAAACTTAACATGGAAATCTGCTATGAACATGAGAACAACTGAAACAAAATGCAAAGAAAGCAGAATATTCATCATAAATACAAGTGCTCAAAAGTCCATCTCTGGCAGTACTGCAGGCTTAGCAGCATTGAAGGAGTTTTTCTTGAACTGCTTGTAATTTGATGATCTGATGAAGAGCTTAAAAGATATATTCTCATAACTCCTCCACAGTTTTTACTTCCAAATACAAGTTACATACAGGTTCTATGTGTACATGGTTGAATATTACATTCCTGGTATATACTATTATCTGTAGGAAACGAGAAGGAATGTGAAGGAAGCCAATGGAGGGGTAGTGGAAATACTGCATTTTCAGTTGGTTTGCAAATGTGACAGGAAGAGACAGGGAACCAACAGCATAAACATTCATCCCAATCACTTCACAAGGAGTCCAGCAGGCATTCTTTCATAATTAATTATTTTTGAAACTAAGACAATAACAACAATAATGATAAAAATGTGAACATGACAGTGAATACATATCACATAAGTTTATTTTAAGGTGCATAGCATATACCAAAGTAGTTAGGATAATTGAAATATTTCTTTATATGGATAGTTTACCTTGTGATAAAGGTGAATTATTCCAATGGTCTGGCAAGCTCCTCACCCATATCCTCCCCCTTCCCCTCCAATGTCACCTGCTGGCCGTCTTCTTCACTTGAGGCTTTGGAATCTGAATCACTGTCAATGTTGATAATCACGCGCTGCACAATTTCTTCTTCTGCAGTTTCTTTAATGAAGTCCTCCTCCTGTAGTTTGTCAGTGTCAGCCACATAGGAATCTGAACTTCCTTTGTAAAGCTGTCTAGGGCCTCATTCATTAACCTTTCAACATCTGCTAGCTGGAATGTACTATTTAATTCTGCTACCTCTTGCTTCACTTTAGCCCAAATAAGTTATTTTGGATTATATTGGCAATGATATACCGACAACATTATCACTAAATGTCCATATTTCAGTGCTAGTTGATACAGCTCATAAACCTTCTTGCGTGATCCGAAGGCTGCAATATGAAGCAACAATTCTGTCTCTGTTTCATGGGGAAGGTTTGAAATTCCTGTTCTTGTAGCCAATCTAAAGCTCCTTGCTTCAGGGAATTACTTGAAGGAAGCTGTTCATAATTTTTGAGTGATAACTATCATTGTCCACTACGATTATTGACCCTTCTTCTAAATTGCAAAGAAAATCTTCAAACCATTCATGAAAACTTGGGCATTAATTTCTAAGTGATAGTCTTTACTCACAGAGCTGGAATGAGACCAAAAAACCCATTTGCTTTCTGGAATAAACCCTTTTAGCCATTCCTACATGACACACAATCAACCTGCCTACCCTTACCTGGAGGAACTCTTAAGCCATCCCTTCCCAATAAATCTTGCCAAATGTTTTTCCTAGTGCAATTTTGAGTACTCCAGGATTTTTTGACACAGGGCAATCATCACCACTCCAATATGGTGCATTGTTCTCAAAAATTGTGTCCTGGCTGCCCTACATTGCATTCCTCCATCAGTAACTTGTGGCCATCATTAGTTTAGATATGGAACCCTGAAAACCTAATTTTTCCTGCATCATATATACCAGTTTCTTGATTGTGAGAAATTATCCCGTAAGGGGGGGGAGGTTCAAACCCCTTCAGCTGCGTACCCTGAGCACTCGTAGTACTTCTGACGTAACTAGAAGTACGTCGGGCCGAACATTCGAGCCCCTCCCGTTGGGGAGCTGTTCGGACTGGGTTGGTCTCGGCGGGGCAGTGGTTCCATCTGGGTACATCTGTATGGTTTCCATACCGGCGGGGTTGTGAGACACCTGGATAGCCGGTAGACGGCATGTTAGATTGCTGTCGGCCCTACCGAGATTTTCGGTAGTCGCCCTTCGGGGATGACGCGCGTAAGTGGCGTATCCACTTCAATCTCCGCGCAAGCCAGGGGGGGGGGCTTTTTAGACTCCAGGTATTGGCCTCATGGGAAAGTGGGAGAGCCAATCGGATGGCGCCACACCCTGGGCTAGGAGGGGGCTTGCCTCGTGTAGACCTTCGCTCTTAACTTAACTGTCATATGAATCATATACAGTATGCAATAGTACACATTTTTCACAGTCATCGAGGTTCATGATGTGCTCTTTTATATTACAGTGCTTAATAGGGGATCTAAACAAAGGTTTCTCTGATTCTTGTTATGATGTTTTACTCATGGCAATAATTTGCGAGACAATATACACACTAATTCCACATTCTTGTGCAGTTAATTTCTGGCTCTGAGAAAAATTGATGGCACTTCTTGTTTCATCAGAAGAAATCTGTTTAACAAACTCATACACATGTACACTGGTTTCACCCTTGACTGTAATTGATCTTGCCTCACCTGCATTTTTACTGTTTGCGTTGGCCTCAATCAGGACATTGTTCAGTGCACTTAAAACCACTACACTTATAACACTAACTCTGAAGGTTTCTGGTTATATTAAGAATATTTCACATATAAAAAACTGTTTAAGAAGGTAAATTACAAGCAGCAGATTAGTAACTAAGGTTAACACTTTACTTCACTAAATCTTGGAACTCAAATTCTTTAAGCTCTTGCTAACAGATAGAACGTAAACATAATAGATTAGATTAGAATGCATTCTGTAGGTTCTTTGATGGCCAAAAGGCCTTGAACATAGAACATGTCAAAAGCTTTTATATTTCTACTGTATTGAACTTAATATAACTTGGCTTTTACAGCCTGTGTCACTGCACAAGGTATTACATCCTTACTTGCATGCAATGAGTGTTAGGATTTTACAAAATTGTCTATTGTGTACAATAAACTTATTCTTTTTGCACACATAAAGTTTACAATTTAAGCCACTAGTGCTTTAAGGTGGTCTTCATTGAAAACGCTGAAAAAAGCAAGAAGGAATGGACTAAATTACCTTAAGAGTGAGGTTATAAGTAGATGTGATCTAGTCAATAGCTGGTGCAATTTATAGGAAAATTGCAATATGAACACAACAAACGTAGCCATCTTCCCGCTAGCTAGAGAATGACATAGAGTGACATCTGTAGGACATATAAGACATCACTTCCATTGCTGTTGAAGACCACCTAAAAGCAACTTACTCGAAAAGTACACACAGCAGCCCATAGCGAGACTGTGCGATGCTTGAACAAGGCAACCTAGCTCTTGTGCTTTTGGCTAAGCAACATTGACCGTAGCTATCAGATTCCTTCTCGTTTCATACAGATAATAGTATTTGTATGGACACTGATGATATGATACTCTTCATGTTAGAAATCATTCTGTATACACCCCAGCATCATATGAGCTTATTTCTCCAAAAATCAAAATTATACTCCCTCCCTGTGTATAGCTCCACTCTGTGCTCACTCACCCTCATAATCCTATAACTCAAATAAAACACTCTCTTTGAGCATAGGTTACCTTCTGGACTTAAGTCACCATTTCACAGCCTTAATGCCCTAATGAGGTTTGAGGCACTCACCTCATCGGGTTTCGGATTGTGAAGTTTTCTTTGAAATTATGTATTGCATAACTTAGTAATGTATTATTACCCCCACTTCTGTGTTGTGGGCATCTGCCTTCCAACCTGCGGGTTGAATCAATAGTCGTTGCTTATGTGATAAGGAGATGCTTAAGCAATAAGTATTTCCTTCTGATAAGCAAACACTTATTACGATTTGGCCTGCACAGACGGTCCTGAACACGGATTATACCAGATTCTCAAATCAATGTTGGGGGTAAGGTGCCGCTTATGGCGCTTTTTACGAACCTTTCGGGTGGTCGTTAGCGGAACTAATGCTGCGGTAATGCACCTTACTTCATTATCAACTGATCATGCCTGCTGCTAGCCCCGTCCCCCGCTTTCGAAACATGCGCAAGCCAACTGAAGGGAGTGCAAGTCTCAAATAAAATCACCTGCGCTTTTAATGGCTTTCTCCATCTGGAGAGAAAACCATTAAACGCACAGGCGACTTTATTTAGAACTTACACGCCTTTCAGTTCTTACTCATCTGCTATACCCCTGCCGCTGTAACGTTGCACTTGACAGCTAGCGTTTATGTTGGTACACTCGCAAAAAACAGATGAAAAGCTTTAACCCTTTGACTTCCTAAGTCAATCACAAGGCAGCATTCCGGATGGTCGATGACAAAGCGGAAGCGGAACGAGAGCTGGAAGCGGCTCTGTTGCCGGATGTAGCTATTCCCAACCACGTGCTTCGGTTTGTGAATCTCTAGTACGAGCATCGAATTGTTCTTTGCAAGCTACATATTGTTCATTGTTATTTGTATTTGTGGTTATTGTTTTATGGTTTTGTTATTGTTCGATAATACCTACATATATATTTTATCTATTTTATATACATTATTATTTAATTATACGAGATGACAATGCGACAATGATGACAATTATACAAGATGACAAGATGCGACAATGTCTGAAAAACGACGTCGATCGCCGAGTGATGATTTGCGAAGTGAAAATCCTTTGCGCCGAGGTGTGCCACTTAATAGTCAGGCATTGGAACTATTAATGAGAACCCGAGAATTCTTTGAACAGGAAAAGGAGTAAGTGAACCTTCACGGTCATCCCTCTATTCCTGCTGATAAAGCCGTACACTGTCACTTCAACCCTATCGAATTAGTGTGGTGCGACATTAAGGCTTATGTGAGGGAGAACAAAAGTCATTTACCATTACCAAGGTGGAAAGGCTTTTGTGGGACGGTGTGGCGACGGTGGACGCGGCTTAGTGGAAGAAGAAAGTAGATCATGTGAATAAGCTAATACGAAAAACACAAGAAATAGGCGGAATTATTAGTGAGTGTGAACCATTATTGTTATGCCTTGGTGAAGATGATGATGACGACGACGACGGGGATTTGGATGGAATTGAGCCATTGCAGTTTTAAATCGGTGAATGAAAATAACTTTGTTATCGCATGCTTATAATTTGTTTTATTTCTCCTCATTGTAGCAGGCATTCCAACTCTGGGATCCGACGAGAGAACTTCAAGAGGAAGAGGAGCTCCGCTGTAGAGAATCGCCGAGACCCTGATCGACGGAGGCAGCATTGCAGCTAACGCCGGGAAGCCACCAGCCATCCACCGGTAGCTCGCCGCAGAAACTTCGAGCGACTGACTAGTAGCGATCATTCGGCCATAACCTTCTCTTTCAGGCACGCTACAACCTCGATAGGTAGAGCACTACGGCCACAGCCAACGTTTCCCTAGGGAATACGGTCAAACGGCGACACATTACGTGTTCCGGCCCTCTAGTGCTCGTGTCTCTTGGCGCCTACGAGTTGCTTCTTTTATCTCTTCTACTTCTTTCCTCTTTACTGTCTAGCACTTAAGCACCCTCTCACCCAGTTTTCTCTGCCACAGGGACATAATTTGAGTAGATAGTCCGTTTGTCACCTACGGCACACTTCCTCTTCCTTCTTTACTTTACCTAGGTTAAAAAAAGAAGAAGAAAAATCCCTACTACACACCCAAATAAAGTGTACTGAGATAAACTTAAGCAACCGCCGAAAGCACTCCGAGCATACCAAAATGGTTCTCACGACTCGGAGGCAAGCACAGGCAAAGGAGCCGGCCGCGAAAACTGCTCCTCACCCGCCAGAACCTGATAGCCCTCGTTCCCCGACTCCTGATGCCAGTGACAACTCGTCGCGCCCATCAGCTGTGTCAACACCTTCTGTCTCTAATTTTTTAATATAGAGTCAACTGAAAAATTCAACGCCACAGCCGGGATTTGAACACGGTTCTCCCGCTCTCCTTCTGTCTCCTTTTCAAACAGCACAAGCTCTCACACCACTACTCCTACAACCGTTCAGCCTGCCCAAGTAGTAGTAACACCCGGCCCCAGCAGCCAACCGGCAAACGTTGCCATAGCAACTGCCAGCACACACACTGACACCTCCAACGCAACCGGCAGAGGCATAGCTACGGTGCCTGGCCCATCCACGAGCACTGCCGGCACTGCCCAAGAAGGCACCGCACCGACATACACCGAAGCGGTGACCACCAACCTGCAACCACCGCTGTATGTGAGCAAACAGCACTCATCTCAGATAAGCGGCCTCATGGCAGAATTCGATAGGGAACACCCGAATCAGGGCTTTGTGATCACCCGAGCCCCTCTCTCCGGGGACTTCATGGTTCGCACAAGAACCCCGGCTGATTACCGAGCCCTGGTTCTGTACCTCCAGGGTAAGAACATAAACCTGAGTATGACACGAAACATCAGCGAAAGAACGCACAGACTGGTGCTAAAACCCACATATGCAGACCATGCAGAGATAGATATAAGCAACCACCTGATTATGAAGGGCTTAAATCCCACCAGAGTGACTCAGCTAAAAAGAATGAACAGGCAGCGCACACTCCTCCCAATATACACGGTGGAGGTGCGCTCTCCTGATGATAGGGACACCCTGAAACAATACACGGAGATCATACACGTTAAAGTAAAAGTGGAGGACTATATGGCTCCGAAAATCCCCGCGCAGTGCAACAGGTGTCAACTGCAGTTACACACTGAGCCGCAATGCCTGAGCAGAACGAAAATGTGCTCAAAATGCGCGGGGGAGCACGATTCAGCCTCCTGTTCGGTGCCCATCTAACGCAGGCGATGCGCCCTCTGCTGGGGCAACGGGCATGGTGCACGCTGGCGCTCCTGCCCTGAGTATCGCCGGCAAGCGGCACTGTTAAGAAGCCGTACTTCCAGGCTTAACGCACACGCAGCTTCATACAGGCCCGCCGCACATACGGGTGCCACTAATCAAGTTCCGGCACAGAGCAACGACCAAGCGGCCCCAATAAATAAAAATGCACTTCATGCCCCAGTAACAGCAAATACGGGAACAACACAAGGCATTTATAATGCCACGATGACAGGCACTAAACCGCCAGTATTCCAATTCAATGCTGCGCAAATGGCTCACGGCGAAGGTGAAGCAACTCCGCGCCGCGTGAACAATCCAAACCCACCGCGCCCACACAGAAACACAGCGCGCCAAGCAGGGACCTATCCCGCAGCTGCGGAATCACTTCTCATCTCCATTCAGCATGGAGACCAAAGCTGGGAGAAGGTCAGAGACAGAGCAATTGCTGTCCTACAAGAGCTGAGCGCTAGGCCAGACTCATTCATGCATACCATTATGAAAAATACTGACTTCTTTAGCATGTTCAGCGGCCAAAACTGAAACTGCCCAAATACCAAAGGGCACGAACAGGCCACTCGTCTCAACCAATTAAATGGCGACCCTGCAAAGTCTAAGTATAATGACCTGGAACGCTAACGGGATACGCCGTCGGAAAGCCGAGTGCACTAACTTTCTGATCAAACACCAGATAGACATTGCCTTACTCACTGAAACACACCTACATGCTACAGAAAAACTCAACATACCCGGGTACCTAGTCTACCGCACAGACCGAGACCGCCGCGGCGGGGGCACAGCAATAGTCATCAAACGAGGCACAGACCACTGTCAGGCTCTACCTCCCCCACTTATCAGAACCGAAGCAACAACTGCTTTTGTAACTATCAACAATACCCGCGTACTACTAGTCTCCGCGTACAACCCACCAGGCGACCTAGAAATAGACGACCTGGATGCACTCCTCAACCATCACCCACAGGTACCTCTCATGGGTGACCTAAACTGTAAGCACCCACTCTGGAACTGCCGCACCTCAAACACTGCCGGAAACAAACTCCTTCAATATGAGAATCGGTCCGACTTTATTATCTATACACCCACTGAACCTACGTTTGTATCGCTCAACCCAAACCTGCAACCCAGACATTGTGGATATAGCACTTGCCCGAAATATTGCCTTTAACATTGAGATGACCACAATTAATGACCTCTCCTCAGACCACCTGCCAGTGATAGTAACCACTAAAGGCACCCTTACCCAAGACACTCAAATACCGCGCCACAACTTCAACAAGGCCGACTGGCAACTCTTTAGCTCCACCATAACAGACCAGCTCAAATTAACGCCTATCACCTCAGAAGCAGAACTAGAACAAGCCACAACACACCTTGAGAACCCCATTAAATATGCCGTATCGCGAGCCGCACCAATCAGCATGCAGGGCAACCGTAGCCCCGCCCCTCCCGCAGACCTAAAGCACCTCACAGCACAGCGCAACAGAGCCAGACGCGCCTGGCAGCG
Source organism: Deroplatys truncata (assembly GCA_030765065.1). Lineage (NCBI taxonomy): Eukaryota > Metazoa > Arthropoda > Insecta > Mantodea > Mantidae > Deroplatys > Deroplatys truncata. The sequence goes on along the minus strand of CM060990.1, from coordinate 399,757,163 downwards.
CTCAAGACACCACGCTGACTTAGACGACTTCCGCCGGCTCAATGCTGCAGTGAGGGAACGCACTGCAGAGCACATTACAAACCAATGGAGTGCCACTCTCACTAACCTTGATTTAGAAAACCAAACAGTCTGGCGTATCGCCAAATGCCTTACTAGGCAACCAATGACTGTTCCTCCATTACACCACAACCAGCGCGTAGCAACCTCCGACACGGAGAAAGCTGAAGCCCTTGCAGACGCTCTCCAAGAAACCCTCGTGCCAAACCCTCAGCCGATTGATCACGCCTTCGTCGCAGATACCTTGGCAATTACAACTGATTTCCGAACGCGCCAACCGCACAACAAACTTCGAAAAACCTGCCCCTCTGAACTTGCCTGGATGATCAAACACCTCCACAACAAGACGGCCCCTGGCCCAGATTCCATTCCTAACATTGCACTGAAGCGTTTACCACTCACCGCCCTTCAGGCGCTGTCCAACATCTGCAACTTTGCCCTACAACAAGGATATTACCCTGAGATATGGAAAACTGCCAAAATTCTACACTTTCCTAAAAAGAACAAAGACAACACGAACCCTCACAATTATCGACCCATTAGCCTACTCAACTCTCTGAGCAAACTACTTGAAAATGTCATACTCAAACGGTTAAATGCACATCTTGCGCGACACAATATCCTAATTCCAGAACAGTTCGGCTTCCGCGCCAAACACTCTACCACATTGCAACTCCTCCGTACCACTGAACACATTACGCAGGGGTTTAACACGCGAAAAACCACAGGTGCTATATTCCTCGATCTTGAGCGGGCGTTCGACCGGGTATGGCACGAGGGACTACTGCGTAAACTCAACCAATACAACTTCCAAGACACCGCACTCAAACTCATTGCTAACTATCTACACAACCGCAAATTTCAGTCCTCTGTTAACTCCTCTCTTTCCACGCTGCGCCCAGTCCTGGCCGGAGTCCCCCAGGGAAGTGTACTGGGACCGGTCCTCTTCACAATATACATGAATGACATACCAAAAACTAACAACACGCTCCTCCCACTCTATGCAGACGACACTGCCCTAATGGCACAGTCCGGTGAACTAAAGTTCATTAATTCCGGCCTTCAGCGAGCGCTTTCAGCACATGAGGAATGGCTGACCAAATGGCGCATTAAAGTCAACCCAACCAAGTCACAGGCGATAATCTTCACCAAGCGGGCCAAACACCGCCAACTTGCGCGAACGCAGCCACCAATACAACTATTTGGCACTCTCATAGGATGGACTAACTCTGTTACCTACTTAGGCATCACGATGGACCAGGGCCTCACCTGGAAAGACCACGTAATTAACGTCCGCAGAAAATGCAATGCGCAGCTATGCAAACTATACCCTCTTATCAACTACAACAGTACCCTTCAGATATGACTAAGCCTCACTCTCTACAAAACGCTACTTCAACCCATACTCACCTACGTGGCCCCCGTCTGGGGGTACGCAGCTGAAAGCCACATCAATACGCTCTAATCTCTCCAGAACAAAATCCTCCGTATTATAGCCAGAGTACCCAAACTTGCACCCTCCAAACTCCTACACCAAGAACTCAGGATGCACACAATTGAGCAATTCATCAAGAAATTAGCAGCCGATCTGTACACCAACTGCACCAAGAGCACAAACCCTCTCATCCAAACACTAGGCACCTATGAAACCACCATCAACAAACACAAACGACCATTAGCGCTATTTGACCGCAACCTGTCCTATGAAGTACCCATTGAAGATATCCTCGAACACCTAAACCGTCTTATACCCCGAAAAGGAATACTCTGTCTCTCCGCGACCAGGGCTAAACGCCGGATTTCGACATCGCCTCGCCGACGGTCATTGGAATCCACCGAACTCTCGGGACTATTCCGCCGCGGTGAGCACATGTGGCGCCCGCAACTCAACATATGGCTGCGGTCTCGCGGCTTGCCCACTACTTCGTCAACTGCCCCCAGCGACTCAACTGCAGCACCTCGATGGACTGGATGGACCGACGCCGACATCGGAGCTCGAGAACGAATTCTCGCTCGATATACCCGCACCGCTGATTCTCCCAGCGCCCTATCGAAGCAGCAGACTGTTTCATCCAACAACGCAGATGCCTCTCCGGACACCACCCCCGACCAAGAAGGCCGCTTCAGCGCCGTTGCGGTCGGGGTTCAGAGAAACCTAGCAACGCAGATTCTCCTGGAACAGCTCCAACAACGCTGACCTTCAATGGTGAAGGCAACCAGAATTGTTTCAAGGAACGGACCGACATCATTGGTGCGCCTTGCTTTCCTCAACAAGGCGCATTACGACGCTGCTCTTCAGACGGACGTGGAGCTCCTCGGCACCACGATCCGCTTTGAAGCCAGTCGCACACAACGGACTCCACCGTGCCGTCGATGCTGCCAGTATGGGCACTCGGTGGAACAATGCAGCAACTCACCACGCTGCCACTACTGTTGCTCACCGGCCTTGACGCCCACCTGCAAGCAGCATGATCTTTCTCGCCGTAGAAGGTTCTGCGCCAGCTGCTGCAGAACGGATCACTTCACGGGACAAGCTTGCTGCCCGCTTTACCCAAGACGGGCAGTTTCACAACTGACGCAACAAGACGCACCACCTCAACCACCACGCTCTCGCCGGGACCAAAACAACGAAGATGTCACCAACACGCACACAGCTTCCACGCTGGCGACCCTAGAGGCCTCAATCACCGAGCTTCTAGCGGCCTCAGCAACCATACAGGCAGAGATCGCCAAACTTAACCAAAAAATGGAAACGCTTCGGCAAGCCGCCAACCGGCGGTTTGCAGGCATTGAAGCAAAGCAGCGCACATCAAACCGGAACTACGCCAGCGCCACTGGTAGTCTCAACAGACTCAGGGCGTCAATTGAGGAGTTATCCCACTACGAGGACCCAGACCTGCTGCCGTCAATACAGCGAAAGTTGTACCGAATCGAAAACTACCTAGAAGAAGAACACGATAATGACACAACCGACGACCGGTCCGAGCGGTTGACGGCCATTGAGGCCTCAATTGCCGGTATCCGCGAAGAACATCTACGGACCAATGCAGACATCGCCACCAGCCTACGCCAGCTACAGGACAGCCACCACAAGCTGGAGGAAGGATACCAACTGATACGAAACTTCATGGAGCAACACGTCCTACACCAACCCGCTCAACAGAACAGACGCCGCAATAGATAGACGCCACATCTCCACCGACACAGCACAACATCCAACTGCCCGGAGGTAACAGGCCCGGGCACGGATCCAAATCACACACTTACGACACCACTGTTCCAAGGTTATTGCTCAGGGCCTCGGCCATGACTCTTACCTATTCCCCACTGAGGAGTTTGTCCAATCTTTGGAGTTCTCCGTCTTCAAGGAATCACCCACGAACCGCAGGTTTGCTACGGCGGTACCAGCCAACACGACACCAATTATGCCCCAAATATACAGAGACACCACAGCACAACAACCTTTCTATACCTCTTCCTTTTTCCTCTCAAATACCCCTTTATATCTTGTTTTTCCTAAATCCTCTATTCCTGTCCCCCCAAAAGGAACACTGCAGCAGCAACTCGGTAACCAAAGATAAAATCCGCCACACGTTTCATTTCGATCACCTGCATGATGTTAACACCCGCGCCATACCATTTATTTTTTAAGCCGTAGCTCTTAACGCATCCCTGTCATTGCCACCCTAACCTAACCCGTACTAACCACCAAGCGCCAGCCAGGGCTTTCCATGGCTGGCGCCGGGTAAACCCAACCTGGCACGCTTGCATGTTCTGCATGCTCGCATGAGTAGTTTAACTTTACTAACCGGGGTGCTTCCGCGGAACCCGACCATGTTTAACTCACATCTTTCTACACGCACTAGCACGTCACTACTAACAAAGCACCCCCCTAGCTGCATGTTAGAACTAACAGTATGGGGAGACGATGTAGCCTCTGAGGATGATCGTCACCGGGGGCGGCGGATGTGGGGCCGCCCCCAGATAAAAAAAAATTGTAGCAGACAGGTTTGCATTGTTCTGTTTCTACTCGTATATTGTCAAAAGTGCGTAATTTATTCTACATACGCTGCAATGTTTATGCACAGTTATTTTCCATTAACAATAATAATACAAAATAGTTATTATTCATTGACGTTCGCTACTTACGTACACTTTTGTATGCGGCTTAGACAGGATAGAAAGAACTATCAGGCTGTTGTTGTTTACTAGCCACTCTGGCAACGTCGCAACCACAATATAGCCAACTTTACGCGAAGCCACACGAACTGCCAGGTGCAAAGATTCAGCGGCGGGGGTATAGAATACTGAGATCACTTTTAATTGTCCTAAACTGACAATGTCTTTATACTCATTTTCAATAGTGAGAAAATAGGAAAGGTTGCGGTATGGTATTATGTAATATTACTCTTTGTATACAGCAGTTTACCATTCATCAACTTAAACTCCGTTAACCTACACGACAGAAATGTCATTGATTTGCATTCTATAATAATATACAAATTATAACATAAATGATATCCTACCATGTAAAAAGAATGTCAGCATTTAGTTATACATAAAACACCACATAATACAGCTGAGTCAAAAAACTACGAACCGGCTGCGCGGTGTTTTTCCTGCCCGCATCCTCAGTGCTCCTTGCAGTCTGCCGCTATCATAGAAAGGCGCGGAGGAAACCATACAACATTTTTAAAACTACTTTTAAAGGCTTTACCAACTTTATGAAAGGAAATGTTGAAACTGGCCACCGTCGTTGTCCATACATTTTTGGCACCTATTTAGAAAACTATCCATCATAGATGGAAGGCCGAAGCCCGCAAATACGAAGCGACGATGAGGGCGTAGCCAAAGGATCTGCGCGTCTAAAACTCGAAATGATTCACAACAATACATCGCTTTTTCCGCGGATTTCACTTCTCACTTAGGTTGGCAGTTCCCATTGCGCATGTGCGATAGCGACAAGATGGTTGCGTTTGTCTTCACATCGTAATTTTGCTATAAAAGTAAAACACCTCAAACGGGCAGGTGGGCACCAGATATAGAAGAAACAACATCTACTTCTAAACTCGGTAACTCGCATTACGTTGGTCTTCAAAGCCAACATTTGAAATGCCAACATAGCTGAAAATTCGATTGAGATCCCTTAGCCTCAAGGCGTGGCTGAGGGATTGAGGGCCCTCAGCTTCAAAGCGTAGCCGAGGGATCTGCGCGTCTAAAACTCGAATGATGCACGTTGGCAACAATTCCTTCCAAAAGACGCTAAAAACGACTATATAAGAAGGGCCACTTAACCATTACTCTTGTTAAAGTTTTCAGTGAAGACCAAAGTAATGCAAAAAAGCTAAGCTTTCTTTTCTCAGAGAAACGGTGAACAACTGAAGAAGTTGCGGGACAACATAAAATTTAAAAGGAAGGCAGAATATGCTGCACAGAAAAGAAGTGCAAGGAAAACTCGTGGAGGGCCAACAGACATTACAAAGTTTGAACCAATGCAGAGTTGGATTCCTGCGGCATCACAATTGAAATTCCGAATGCATTAGATTTGGATACAGTTCAGCTAGTGGAGAGTAGTGCTGAAGGATAGGAATACATAATCATTGATGATATCCTTGTGAGTCCTGAAGAAAATGGAGGTAGGATTTACAAGATAAATGGAGATACATTGTAGACTAATTTTGCACCCAAAAGCATCTCCAAGTTTTATGTGTAAGGAGGATCATTTTTAATTACCTACTTGGAGATTTCTCTTCTTCTAATAATGCACATATTAAGCCACATCTCTGATATAGCTGAAAAACACACAGAATTGAAGCATTATATTTGTAACTAAAAATTTATCATACACCTCTGTAGTATTGAGAATGGTAATAGAGCCATGAATCTTGTCATACCACTAATGTGGTAAGTGGAGCAATATGAGTGCTAACGTTGATTATTTGCTTCACTGTGTGCTAGTTCCAGTGATTTTAAATTAAATTGATACATTTGTAGGACTGAGCTTTAGATGCATAATTATTATATTCTTTGTGCTTTACTCCCACACTTACTATGTACAGCACCACAGGCAATGGACACAATGAAGTGATATGGTACCCTCCATAGCATTTGCCAAGCAACTAGGCTTGACTGATCATATACCTTTTGCCAAAAGTGCATTATTGTAATTCCCTCCTAGGTCTTTTAAGACCTCCAGTTGTTCTAAATTTGAAATTTTAATTCTATTTTCTTAACTTTAACAGGTATCAGCTCAGCATCAGCACAAATGCAACTCCTGCAAAATCTTCTTTGCAGCAAAATGCAGCTCCTGTAAAATCTCCTTTGCTGCGAAAGACAAACTCTCCAGCAATGTCAGGCAATAACATTACAAAATCGTATTCTCGTCAGAAGCACTAATGCTGATTGAGTAACAAATGTGATAAAATGCATCTGCTACTATGTTTACATTACACTGGAGTAGTGATGAATGTAGTGATGTTGTCTGTTTGCACAGTCATAATTTGTCATTAATTGCTAGAATATTTATAAAATATGTGTTGATTTCACAACCATTGGCTGTTTTAGTTCATAACCTCTATATTTGTTGCAGTCTAACAGAAGAAGGTGTTTATTTACCATTGGTACATTGATCACAATGTTGGTAACCATGTCACCAAATGTTTATCCACTTAAAAAAAGATGGTGCTGCAGGTTTAAAGTTATTTACTGTATTTTCATGAAATGAGCACCCTTTATTTGTCCAAATGCAGCATTAAAAATTGTGGTGTGTGTTAGATTTAAGTGCTAAATAGAATACATTTATAGAAATAAATTTATCATTGGCCTGTTATTGCAAGGGGTGTTGGAATTAGTAGGCAGTAAGGAAATATAGGGCAAACAGAAGAACATCTTATGGCGCTACTTTCAGGCATAAGGAGATTCCTTATGCTGAAAAAATGGTAACAAAAGACAGTAGAAATTGACATTACTTGCAACTAAAGCTAGCAGAAAGGTGTTTGTAATACTGGCAGTAGTGCTTGACATTACTTGCAACTAAAGCCAGCAGAAAGGTGTTTGTGATACTGGCAGTAGTAGCTGTTAATGTGTAGCATAGGTATTTGTTCGTTTTAATAGGTAGTGGTAATTTGTTTAACATTGACTGTTGTCACGTAACAATAGGCTACTTATAAATACTAGGTATGCACAAATTCACTAGTATACTAAATAAATTTATCCTATCATTAATGCACATTGCATTCACCAACCAACTCTCTTCTGTTAGCTTCAGTTTCAAATTTGGAGTGCACATAGGTTCAATGACGCACTAGTTTTGCATAAATGCAGTATTATTTTGTTCTGTTGATTGTGTTATATAGGATTGCATGGTTCATTTTGTGTGTATGTTCTGTGTTTAATAATCAGTCATTGTTTAAGAAAACATCCACGGTGGTGTGGTATAGTTCTAAGGGATGTTCAACAGCAAGATCCAAAATATGAATGATGATACAATTGTTTGTGAAAGGGATGCAAGTTTCTTAGACCGCAACTTTATTCAAAATAAAAATATTATTGCACAGTGGAAATTTGCTCACAATATTGTGTTTTAAGTACTGTGCAATTAGGCATATGAAAATTCTTGATAAATATTTCTGCTTTCAATTGTCTTAAATTTTCAGTTAAAGCTGCAATTAGCTACTAGTTTTGTTTAAAATGCACTTTAAAATTTAGTGAATTGGTTCAAATTGCTAAAATATGCCTTAAAGTTAGCCAGTTAGATAGGGTTACCAGATCCTTTTAATGAAATCCTGGACATTATATAAACATGTTAAGTGTGGGAAAATTAAACTCCAAACCTAAATTACTACTCAAACATGTACGCATAGATTTTGTTTCCCTAAGTATTCATATAATAAAGAGTAAAAGCAGCTACTACTTATTCACTTGTGTGAAGAACATGTTTTATACAAAACATCTGGCTTTGATATATAATCATGGCATTCTGTGTAACTTAAATGAAGCTCTTCGACTTATCAATGGCCTGCTTCTTTCGTGTGTCTACCATGCTGATGTCGGTGAAAATGCTCTCTCAATATTAGTGTTATGTGCAGAAACAGCACAGTAATTCCACTATTTCCGACAAAGCTCTGTCTCATTTTAACTGCAATGGTTATTCCTAATACAGTGATTTACAAGCAGGTGACAGTTGCTTCAATGTACCTGTTACATAGCAGGTAAAGCAATATCGTTTCATCAACAGTTGGTGGAGTTGCAACCCAGCATAAAGAAATAACTTTTATATGGTGGAGGAATTCATGCATTTAATCCAAAGGCATTTCACTAAAGTTATTGTCTTTGAGACCTCAGATTTCTATTTTGTGTATCGAAATAAATGCTTTCGTGTGTTGGTGTATCTATGAATAGCATAACTCACGAATAAAAAGTACAATAATATGTACTTTTAAGACATGTTAGGAGAAATCAAGGCCAACTTTTGTACAATTTTCTCCATCAAGCTAACACTTGAAAGATGTCCATTATTCTTACATTTTCTAAAGAGGTTCGTAACAATTTTGATTTCAGCAGTGTTGAATATCATGGATGTGCATATAGCTTGAACAGCTTATATACAAATCTGAAATTGCACTTGTATAACTGGAGAAATGTAATGGTTGTTTGCAAAATAGGACTAACCTCAGAATTTAGAAGAAAGGAAAAAATAAAAACTAGTTGCATACTGTCATCTATTGCATAAAGTGTATATTATCTTCTTTGATAGCGTCGAAGGAATACAAAGTTTGTAATTTTATTAAAACAGTGCTTTTTTTCAATTACTATAAAATTGGGTTTACATACTTTTTTACATAGAAGGCTGCATACATGGGTTAGCATACTTTATTGCTATGTATGTTCAAATCTGTGGGTGATAAGCATTTTCTTGGTATTTGCAAAGGTTAATTTTATCTCTTCTTACAAAACTATGATTAGCCTGGTTTTGCAAACACCATTCAAGCTTACTAACCCATAAAGGAGCTACAGAAACTTTCTATCATTGCTATACATGGTTTATGGTAGCAATTTTAACAATTTCGGGTTTTTTTCTAACTTGCATGCATAAGGCTATTTTATTGACATGTAACAAAGTCTGATTTTTTTTAACTTTAGGATAGGCATTTAACATTTTTTGAATTGTCAGTACTACACTGCCATGGTAACCACCAATTGCAGTGCTTTATCTGAGTAACTAAAGCACAGCATTGACACATTACACAGAGGTCCAATCATGCCTGAAAATAGATGTTACAAGTGACGTTTTGCACCTGTATAGTTTATCAGAGTTAGTTTATTGTAATTATTCTAAGCTGTTATTAGCTTTTTACTGTAATTATCAACATATTTGCATATCCACTTTGTTGCATTGGTTATACTTTGCAGGAATACACTACAATTTTATGGTCCTACACATGAGCATATTTACAATCTTTGCCTGCAGTGAGCCCCACAATAGAAAAAACATCAATCATAAAGTAGAGAAATTCAGACAATAGTTTGCGACTTTTAACAGTATGCAGGTGTATTTTATTTCATACAGCATAATACAGTGTTGTATATACTATACAGATTGGTACAGTTCTTTCTTTGTTTCAGGAAATCAAAAAGGACATTTATTTGTTGAGGAAGCCCATCTGTGCATACAGAAGCCCAGGTATGTTCTCAATCTGGAGCAAGAAATTGTTGAACTGCACAGAGAAGAGATGAGATTACGCATTGAATTACTAAAAGAACAGATTGAATCAGAGAGATTAATTAAAGAGTGGCGGAAATTGCAATTGGCTGCAGTAAAACCACAGTAGCCGTAAAAATGCAAAATAAATAATTCATTACACCTAATTGAGTGCTAATTTTCTACACTGCTCCATAATCTATGACACAAGTCACATATTTCCAGAACTTCTAAAATCCATTGATAATTGGAACCAAGTTGGAGGCTAATTTGCAAACAACTAATTAAATCCAAGGAATTTGTAAATTAATTCTAGAAGGTTCTTATTTGCACAAAAATAAATTATGCCATCTTTTACATTTATTTATAAATCTCATTTTGAAGCTTTGTTGCTTGTATTTTCCATTTTCTGAACAATTACTGTAGTTAGACTCGGTGGTATAGCCAGAAAAATATTAAGGGGAGTTGTGTATAGGGATCCATTCTGTAAACAATATGAATTAATCCTGAATTGAAATATTTAAATAAATTGATTTTATATTCACAGATTAAGGTGCAATCAGATGAGAATTTACTATTGCAAGCCATTTTATTTTACTACAAAATAGGGTTTCTAGTTATGTTCTAGACTGGGAGGTATTGCGCTCATTCGGAAACCACAAATTTAGCACCAGAATGAAAACAAGTTTCCGATATCTTAACATGGTTATACCAACGCCATATGAAGTACAGTTTCTGTTGGTGTCATCCTTGGAGATACTGTCCAAGATACGCAGCATAAATATAATGCTACCAGCTATATGCTAAGAAAATATCTTGTTCCCACCAACCTAGAAAGATGCTATTATTTTAACAAAGCTATTTTTACATTTCTTTTAGCAAGGGGGAGGGAGGGTTCTAACCCCTAAAGCCCCTTCCTAGCTATGCCTCTGGTTTGGACTTGATGAATTCTGGAATGCATACAATTTGTGTGTACTTTTGTCAAACAAATACTTCTGAAAGAACAACAGACAAGCTATTAATTGAAGTGCCTTTCGATGAAGCATTGCCTAATTTCATTTCCCATAGCATTATCTGGAAGAAATGCTGCTGTGAGTTCCACAATTTCCCTTCCCCCTGCCAATTATCTCCAATGTGTATGCCTATGTTGTGTAGCACTGCACATACTGTTATTATTCTCGCCGAATTAGTGAGTTTGTTCTGGAGTTCAAAATATAAGCAAAGAAGCCTTCTCTTCCAGATTCCTATTAGTCTTTGAATTCCACTTCTGGTTCTTTTTAGTGCATTATTATAATTAATCCCTGATCTATTAACCGGATTAGGAGCTGGGGTGTATATATACTGGCACTGTGGATATCCACTGTCGCCAATCAAGTGACCTGGGATTTCACCCTCGCTGAGCTTCATCCTTACTGCACTGTTGTTAAAAATTCTGCTATCATGTGCAGAGCCAGGTCACCTAACTACAATGTTCAGAATCTCATCATTAGGTCCATCAACTATCTGAACATTGACGGAGAAATAACCTTTTCTATTCCTAAACACCTCCGCATTGCCTCTACCAGGACTTTTAATTGGAATATGGGTCCCATTGACCAAACCCACTACAGCTGGGAAACCAGCTTTTCGGTAGAAGTTCACCTTTAATTTATTGAACTGCTCTTGAGTGTTTCGGAAATGTACAAATCTTTTAATGTGGTGTGATAAAGTTTCTGAAACTTCAGCTATGATTCGGCATACCATAGATTGGCTGACGTGGTACATATCTGCACAGATCAACTGTAAAAAATAACATTTGATGTATTAAAGTGTGCACACCAATACCAAACAAGTGCAGGTATATGAAGTGCAACATTGCATTTATGCTTGTTTTGCATGAATTGTAGGGGACAGTAAAAATGTACTTGGTGGAATAATAATAATATACATAACAGTCCTTTATTTCTTCAATAAATTAATCTATGAAATTATATTTGACACATAACATAAAGACATGAATAATGGTATTAACCAAACCATGCACAGTAAATATATAAAGACTGGGTCATGATACATATGCCACTTTTCTTCAATGCTAATGTATTTGAATATTACTGCTTTACCTAGCATTTTTTAAATAATTCCTGATCAATAGCATAAAATAAATGGGCTATTTTGCTTTTAGGTGGTCTTCATTGAAAACGCTGAAAAAAGCAAGAAGGAATGGAGTAAGTGCAACCTAAATAAGAAGTGAAATCCGTGAAATAAGGAATTTCTGCAAACGTGAATCATTCGAGTTTTAGACACGCAGATCCCTCGGCTACGCCGTGTTGTCACTTCGCAGTTGCGCTACACTCCTCTCCTTCTAAAAAACATCCTTCGGCTACGCTTTGAGGCTGAGGGCCCTCAATCCCTCGGCTACGCCTTGAGGCTGAGTATCTTACCGGCTTTGGCGACATTAGTTATTCATATGTTGCCAGCATTGCGTTAGAGCTAGAGAATGACATAGAGTGATATCTGTAGGACATATAAGACATCACTTCCATCGCTGTTGAAGATCACCTAAAAGCAACTTACCCCTCATTTCTTCTAAGGAGGGGGAAACTCTTCTTTGTTTCCAAAAACTTTCATTGTCGTTATAAGCATTAGACATTATTCCGTATCCGGGTAGGAGGTATAAAATTTTATGAAACTTGAGGAATCGGTAATAATTTACATACAGAAATACACAAGAAAGCACGTATATTATTGGTTTTCAAGTAGCCCAGTCGTATATAATAACCACCTGCATTTTATGTTGCGATGTTTATCTTGTATTTACATGAACAAAATCGAGTGTATGTATGAGCTAACCTTAAAATGGTATTCACTCGTGGACTGTTTTAAAATTGATCTGACTTCCTAACCTGAAGTGTTAGCGGTTAGCAGCTTGTTACAATTATTATTTGTGCACTATGCGTGCAGCGGAACCACATCACAATTACAAATCACACTTCTTCACCATTAATTCGCCAATATACGTTGAATTATGAAGTCGCTGACGTAAGACGGGCTTATCTGAAAAGATGATGCATAGAATCTCAGTGCTATCAGAATCTTGAACAGTGGTGAAATAGGTAAACCTCTGTTTTATAAGGTTATGTTTAGCAAGACACTAGATTGTTGGCAGTGGATTTGGTGAAACTATATCGCTTCTTAAATTCAGCATCACTATACATCTCCAGAGGATTCTGCAGATCACGCCAATACCGCTTATTATTAGGCAGTACAATTGCATTATAAAACTCGATATACTATGCGAAATCATTATCGTCGTTAAACTCCATTTGGCATCTGCTCTCCTTATTTCATATAAGCGGAGGTCGGAGATTCCTTAAACAAATAAGCATTCCCTTATTCGCGTGAAGAGCCTAAACAATGCTCACGCTGCCAGCAACTCTGGCACGTGATGCGAGAATGTACGTCCCCCACCCCAATCTGCGCCAAATGCACAGGATCCCATTACTCAGGCACGTGCTCAGTTCACCTGCGGAACGATCATGCGTTCTATGTGGCCCTCAGGGCCATGGTGCAACTTGGCGCGGTTGCACCACATATAACGTAGCACTAAAGAAAACCTTGCCTCGTGGACAGCCTCCTAGGCCCCAGCTAGAAAGAACGCAAACATAAGCAGAGGCTACCACAAAACAAACACTAGGAATAGTAAAGGCCGGTCGCGTCCAGCCCCAGTAGACGAAACCTCTGTGGTTGGGAACCCTCGGCTCACTACCGAGGCTGACCCAATCAGTGAAGAGCAATACCCACGAGCAATGAAGACTCCACCCTTAAATGTAGGTCCCACTCAGTCGGCAGCTGGGCCTCACCCAGCATCAAAGTCGCTCCCCCTCGAAAACCACAAAAAACGCACATAGCTGCGGGCAAGGAAATGGCCAAACTAGTGACGACACTAGGCATGACCAGCAATAAAGCAAGGTTCACAGAAGCCCACAAATAAAGCAAGGGTCACAGAAGCCCACAAATAAAGCAAGGCTCACAGAAGCCCACAAATAAAGCAAGGCTCACAGAAGCCCACAAATAAAGCAAGGCTCACAGAAGCCCACAAATAAAGCAAGGCTCGCGGAAGCCCACACACAAGTGGAGAAGTTCTGCAATGCTATTAGCAATCTAGGAACAGACCCAGCAATAGTAGCACACTTTCTCTCCGAACTTGTGACATCTCTTCGTAAGACCTAGTCATGGCTAATTCAGATACAGTCAGAATAATTTACTGGAACTGCCACGGCATACGCAAAAAGACTAAGGAATTAGCTGATTTGCTTCAAACACACTCAATACAAATATCATTATTAAACGAAACACATATAAACCAAGTAGACCGCCTATCTGTTCCCGGCTACCGAGTATACATAAACGATCGCGAACGTAGAGGAGGAGGAACCGCGATAGCTGTACAGTGTAATATAGAACATTTTCAAATTAACTCGCCAACACTAGCACGCGCTGAAACAACGGCAATAAGACTCAAAATTCACAATACCGAAACTGTATTAGCGTCAATCTACAATCCTCCGGGGGACATTGACACCGATGACGTAGACAAAATCATGAAATTAGGCCCAAGAGTAATCGCAGCAGATGATTACAACTGCAAGCACTATCTTTGGAATTGCACAAATACCAATCCGCAAGGCACTAGATTACATAAACAACACAAATTACTTAATAACAGGCCCGGAAGAGCCCACTCTCACGCCACACATGCCGAATCACACACCAAATATACTAGGTAAAACGATTTTAAATAATATACCCTACAATGTTGAATTCGAAGTATTACAAGAGCTCACGTCAGACCATGTGCCTGTCTTACTGACAATCAATGCTTCAATTGCGTTTAAACCTGTCGCTTTACGGCACAACTACAAATAGGTAGACTGGGAGGCTTTTAAAACACAGTTGATCGCTACCTCCCAGATCTAGAAATAAACTCTGTCAGAGAGCAGGACGTTGCGATAGATAAACTGGAGTTAGCAATAAATCTAGCCACTTCGATCTGCGTACCGCTCATACAGCAGCATACAGTAAATACTAGATTTCCTAAGGATGTAAAGATACTACAGCAAGCACAAAATAGAGCCAGACGCAAATGACAAAGAACATAAACTATAATACACCGAACAGAACACTACCAATCTAAAAACCTAGCAAACGAAAGCGCTACTACTTACATCCGAGATCAGTGGAACAACACCCTTGAATGTAAATCCTCAACAGAATACAGTTCGGCGGATAGCGAAATGATTAACGCGAGCTCGTACAAACATACCGCCCCTCCAAATTAACAACACTATAGCCAAAACACCCCAGGCCAAGGTTGAAGCCTTTGCGGTCACACTAGAGGAAGTATTCTCTCTCAACGCAACAGTAGGACAAGACGAATTCATATTAGAAGTCGAAAATGAAGCCGACAACATAGGCCAAACGCGCACGCATAACAAAATGCGAAAAACGAGCCCGGCGAAGTAGGTTGGATCATCAGTCACCTACCTATGAGAAAAGCGCCCGGATCGGAATGAGGTGCTCATGAACCTCCCAAACACAGCACTAAAACTGATAACTAAAATATTTAACTACACACTTGAACACGGGAGGTTTCCTCCTCCTTGGAAAGAGGCCAAAATTCTCTTATTCCCCAAAGAGAATAAAAATCCGGCACTACCCATCAATTATAGGCCAATTAGCCTCCTAAACACTATAAGCAAAGTATTAGAAAAAGTAATACTAAAACGAATAAACAAACACGTACACAAACGCAATATTCTAATACCCGAACAGTTTCGGTTTAGACAGCAACATTCGACCACCCTACAATTACCAAGAATAACTGAAGAAATTACGAAAGGGTATAACACAAACAAATCGACAGGTGCCATCTATCTGGATATTGAACGCGCTTTTGATAAAGTCTGGCACGCAGGACTTGCAATACAACTTTCCAGACTCTGCTGTAGCCCTCATTAGGGACTACCTCCACGACAGACGCTTTCATTCCACAGTGGAGGAAGCAGTATCAAGCAGAGTAGGGTATACAGAGGGATTCTGGCGCAGTTTTGCGTTTATATGGGAAAGGATAGGGAAAACGAGGGTGGATGCGGAGGAAAATGCGTTTATATGGGGAAGATAGGGACTACGAGGATCGATGCTAGGCTAGATAGAGGTTGAAGGAGTGGGGATGCTCTTTATATGAGAGATACGGGGAATACGAGGAGAAGTGTTAGACTAGACAGAGTTTGAGAAGTGGAATAGCTGTTTATATGGGAAAGATAGGGAAAACGTGAACAGATAATAGGCTAGACAGATGCTGAAGCAGGGGGAATACGGATACATACACAGGAGAGATAGAGGATACGTGGAGAGGTACTAGACTATTCAGGGCTTGAAGGGTAGAGTATGGCTTTTTATATGAAGAGACGAGGAAAACGAAGGTATATGCTAGGTTGAGAGAACCTTCAAGGAGGAAAAATGCGTTTATATGGAGAAGGTAGGGGAAACGAGGAGATTTCCGAGGTAGAGCAGGGACTCCAGGAGGGAGGGATATGCTTTATACGACAGAGATAGGGCATACGAGGAGAGGTGCTAGTGTAGACAGAGGTTAAGGAGTAGGGTATACGCTTATATGAGGAATGTATGGAAAACGGAGACAGACGGTATTATAGACAGAAGCTGTGCCACTTTTGCGTTATGAGGGAAAGGATAGGGAAAACGAGGGAAGATGCGACGGTTCAAGGAGGAAAATGCGTTTATAGAGGAGAGATAGGGAATACCAGGGCTGATGCTAGGCTAGTCAGATGCTAAAGGAGGGGAGGGGATACGCTTTATACGAGAGAGATAGGGAATACAAGGAAAGATGCTATACTAAACAGGACTTGAAGGGTAGAATATGGCGTTTTATATGGGAGAGATAGCAAACCGAGGAGAGGTATTAGGTTAGGAGGTTTGAATGATAGAGTAGGCGTTTATATGCGAGAAATAGGGAATACTAGGATCGATGCTAGGCTAGACAGGGTTGAAGTAGGGGAATGCGCCTTATATGAGAGAGGTAGGGGAATATGAGGAGAAGTGTTAGGCTAGACAGGGTTTGAGGTGTGGAGTATGACTTTTATGGGAAAGATAGGGAAAACGTGAACAGATAATAGGCTAGACAGATGCTGAAGGACGGGAATATAGGTTTATACGGGAGAGATAGGGAATACGGGGAGAAGGGCTAGACTAGACAGATGCTGACGGAGGAGGGGATACGCTTTATACGGAAGAGATAGGGAATACGAGGAGAGATACTAGACCATAAAGGACTTGAAGGGTAGAATATAGCGTTTTTATATGGGAGAGCTAGCAAACCGAGGAGCGGTATTAGGCAGGAAGGTTTGAATGACAGAGTATGCGTTTATATGGAGAGGCGAGGAAAACGAAGATAGGTGCTAGGTTGAGAGAGTCTTCAAGGAGGAAAATGCATTTATATGAGAGCGGTAGGGAATACGAGAAGAGGTGCTAGGCTAGAGAGAGGTTGAGGAGTAGAGTATACGTTTATATGAGAGAAATGTGGAAAACGGGAATGGTACAAGGATAGACAGGGATTGAAGAAGGCGGAGGAATGTAGATTTATACAGTAATATAGAGAATAATTAGAATATAAAACATTTCTCATCCAACGTTACAACACTTTTATATACTTTTTTCTAAACCTTACAAACTTTTTATATGTTAAACAGTAGTGTGCGAGACGGAGAGGGACAAACTGTATATCGGTTTAGAGTGAAGTATACGTCCTAACCTATTCCCACCTTGTATGTTCTGGATCTTCTCATTGTCTATTCATTCCTATCATCATCTAACGTAACCACGTAACAAGATGTAACACAACGTAACATAACGGCATGACAAGACGTCATACTAAGTAACATAAGCACGTAACCACGCAAAATCACGTGACATCTCGTAACCAGAAACGTCACACGACGTAACAACACGTAGCAACTATGTAACCACGTAACAAAACGTAAGAACAACACGTAGCCAGCCCATTGCTAAGGTAATCTAAGCTAATCCATCCTTCATAACTTAGACAATAAGTACGAGAACCTAGACTAGATTAACCTGGCCAATCCCAAACGTTCATCTCATCATCTATTTCACTCAGTCATCGTCTAACCTAATCTGGCTAACCAGAGATAACCTCAACTTTCTTTTAGTGAAATTGTAATGTTTTATTCGGGCTTTATTATTCGAGAGGTTTAATTGAAAAGTTTACGCCAAAATACCTTTATTTTAGTTCGTTGTAGGTGTCTCTCCCCTTTTTATCTAGGCTTGAGACTAGCACTAGGATTGCTCCTAATGGCAGGGTTACCACCTTCCCTTCCATCTTCTTCTTTCTTCATCAGTCATCAGATAGTTGCATACACAGCACACGGATAACCTTCATTTTTTTAAGATTGTAGACTCACGAGAAAATCTTCATCTCCGACTTACATTCTTTTAAGCGCTGGTTGTAATGGCGTAATGTCCATACGCATATGTCGTTATTCCATCCTCAGCAATAACTCTTTTATCACCAAACGGAGTCAATGTGATTTTATTCACTTGCACTGTGGCAAGAGCATGCTCCCGAGACAGGATCAGATTCATGGGCGTTCTGATGATTTCTCCGGTTTTAAGACACTCAGCATAACTGTCAAATGTAATGTAGTGATTGATAGCACTATGTTTAATGCCTTTAATCTTCTTTATCATTGAGCCATGGATATCTAGTGCATACATCTTAGGTCGTAGTCCGACAAAGCGCTGGATGATTTTACCATAAGCGTCATGTTTAAATTTTCCCAACACCTTCTTGTTTAGAGCTGAACAGCATATATGGTTGACAGGGTAATCAGCTGTATCTATGTGCTCGAGAAAACGTAGCTTGTCTTGGTAGACATCTTCAGTCATCATACGATGAATGAACGAATCAGTATCCATATACATGAGCTTCAGGTTTTCAGATCCATAATATGGCAACAACCCATCATAATGATAGTGGTACATTAATGTCTTGGAGATATCCAACACACTCATTCCAATGTATATAGGCTTGTTGAATACGATCTGACGAGAGGCCATATGTACAGAGCCTAGATTAGCAGCATATATTGTTCGATCGATAAACGTAGGCTTTGCAATTAACTTTTCCAGAGTCTTCTCATTTGTCACCAGTCGTATATCCATACGGTTACGAAGGTTTTCCATTGTTTTTCAAAACATGGCGTTGTTAAACAGTTTGTAGAGGTCCTTCTCAAAATCATTTGCAGCCTTTTGTCGTAGTCTGTTGTTAAATTCCACATACGGTTTTAACCACTGTGACTGGCGGAATTGTAGCACACGATGATTTTTTTGTTAACCGTAGTCCATGATTAAGTGCTTGCTTCAAAGCCATGTAATGTACTATATACTTTTTTCGAAGTCCAAGATGAGGTATCAGTTTCTTTGTACTCGAGTCCTTAGGCTTCATACACTTAGGCAGGAATGGTAAATCATTATGCAGATCGTGAAGTTCTGTAGGATACTCGATATCGATTTCTAATATATATCCATGAGGATCATCTTCTTGTAGTCTTTCTAAGTCAATTTTTTCAGGTGATATCCACTCAAATCCACCTTAAGGGAGGGCGTGACACATGGCCCACCCATATTGGTTATTAGTGTCATCATATGTAATGAATTGAGTTGGTCTCGACGGATCATACTTGTCCATGTAAGCGTTATTAGCCTCTGCATAGCGGTGGGAGACTTGACATAAACCTCCTATTATACCGGATTCCACCATGAGCAATTGGTCATAATCCTGTAACAGTTCCAGCTGAATTCCTGTATACAGCAACATGGCGTCCCATGTAAGTCCTGGAGAGGTAAAATAATGTGCTATATCGACTTTATGCGTTTTGGGAGTTTGATCTCTAAATGTCTCAAAGACATCAGCTAGAAGAAGTACATCAGATATTAAGTAGAGATCGCTGTACTCACCCAAGTTTCTTGCATTAAACAGCTCCCATACATTTCTAGCATGATCGTAGTCAGCATCACTAATTACTTCTTCGTTCAATTTATTGTAGAAGTAGCTCTTAGGAGGCAGGCAGGTTTCGTTCAAGACGTCCCATAAAGTGACGTTATCATAGGGAAACACACCCTTACGTGTCATCAACTTCATCTTGTCTTCTCCGATGTGTTTCAATGTTTCAGGGTACGATGTTAGATTCTTCACCAGCTTATCCAAGCTTGTACTCAGGAACCGAAAACTATCTACAAATCGAAGCTTTATATCTCCTACATACTTGGAGAATGATATATAGCTTTCTTCAGAGCTAGGAATTACTTCCACCCGCTCACTTGTACATCCCAGCTCCTTAACAATGAAATGAGAGTCATACCCACTGAGGTTGTGCATGAAGACTGGAATATATTTAGATGTTTTGCAGGCTAAATTACATTCATTATGCAGACTTCCCCGATATTCACCACTGAGGTGATCATGGTCGCGTACTTTATAGTTCTCTGCAGTAAAGGTTTTTCCGCACAAGTAGCATACTGTAGAGGCGTTGAAATCCATCTGCTGTTGATCTGCAAGTTTCAGAGGCATGACGGATTTGTATATATTATTAATCTCCTTTGCAAGGAATGACAGGTATTCCATAAACTTCTGAGCAGCATTAACACCACGATATACATAGGGATGCTTAGGAATACCAGTTTCCAGATGTTCAACGTTGGTTGAGGGTTTAACGTAAACGCAGAAACTCATGGGAACATGCTGCTGATAAGGGGATGTATATGAAGTTTCAGGATTGGGTATGCATGTATGACATGGAGCGAGAATGCTTTCAAAGTCTGCGTAGATGACGTAAGGTAGTTTCAACATCCTTTGAAAATTTTTAAACTGTACAACTGATTTCTCCTTTGTAGGCATAACTACCCTTGCAACACCATACTGATTACAGATGGTGGCATGTTCTTGTAGTTTTTCCAGTCCACTTTGTCCATATCGATCGTCAAAATGTGTAAAACAACGCTTACAGGTATAAACACGTTCCTTACATTTGGTTTTCTGACATCGAATAGGTTTTTCAAAATTCTTTATATAAACGTAGTGATGTCTCCCACTACTGTCACTCAATAGCAGGAGGTCACGATGGTCACCTAGTTCAATCTCAGCAACCTTTATCGGATACACTTCATGCTTCTCATCCAGACCGAAGACGTTGATAGACATCCTGTTAAGCTTCTCAAATTTAGGTATTTGAGAAAGTGGCGTAGGGTAGGAAACACAGCTGAAGTCGTACTTATCTTGGAGTTGTTCGTATTTGCTCACCCGTTGTGCATCCTTCTCAACGAATTTAGCTAATACAGAATACATAAAGCATAGCTCATCAGTTAAATTCTGGATGTTAATGCAGGCTTTTCTTGCTTCAACAGATGACGGTAGGGGTATGTAACTACTTCCCCGTAACGGATTGTACTTGTTGATACGAAGTCGAACTCCTTCCACAGCAAGCAAAGCCCAGTTGCTACCCTTAAGCTGAGACTCCTCCATTTCAGTAACCATCTTCTTCATTTTCGTTTCCAACATAGAGTCCAGGTCCGTTTCTAGGAAATCAGCTTGATTCCGTGTTTTAAATGTTTTGTCACAGGTTTCTCCGACACTGTTAACAAATCTACACTCAGCTAACAGAATAATTTTCACACTTTTGTGAATACCAAGCTCTTTATGTACAGCCTGGATTATCCGCTGTTTCGCCTCATGCAGGTACATATTCAGGTCCTTAGTCGATTCACATCGTATAAAATATGATTTCAAGCGTCCATTGAATGAAGTTTCATATTCTTTCATGTCACAGTCATCCATGATAGAAAATATCTCTTGCTTAGTCGGTTCTAATCTACGTTTCTTCTCAGGTCTGTTTATTTCACACGCATCTTTGTGTCGGCGACCCTTATAACTGTCTTTGAAGGCTACGTTACAATATTTACACTTGAAGAGCTTTTTACAACGTAGCTCATGTCGTCTTTTATCATATCCACGGAGGAACTTCTTACAGCATTTACCACAAGAATATCCTGAGGCACTAGGAATGATATCCTTATATGAGGACTTGTTCATTTTTCTTCTTGATATAATAAGGTATTAACCTTTCTTCAAGGAAATGTACACCTCTTTACCTTGATAACACTTTAGAAGGTTGATTATTTTCTGAGAGAACAGCGATGTTAACACCTCAGAGACTATCAACAGAATGAATTTCAATGCTAGAGGTCGCTCTATTTATATAGGAAGTACGAACCTTTTTGGATCAATTATATAACGTATTAACCCTTCTTCAAGGAAATTCTAGCCTATTTACCTTGATAACACTTTAGAAGGTCGCTTATTTTCTAGGAGAACAACGATGCCGTCACCTTGGAGAGATTAACAGAAAGAAGTTCAATACTCAAGTTCGCTCTATTTATAGAGGAAGCACGAACCTTTTTTGATCAATTATACTGAATATTAATACTAAAAAACGGTGATGATGCGTGTAAGCTCTTATATTTCAATTCGTGTTACACTGATGTTCGAGCGTCTCCGTATGGCTTCGTATGCTTAGAGAAAGGGTAATGTATTACGAGGACGATGTATTGTTCGGCTATAATCGTACAGATTCGGAGAGCTTGACTCGTGAAGGTGATGAACGATCCGTTGACCGAGCAAGAGGCAAGCATTCCCTCTGCGCAACGAAAACTAGAAGCACAAAGATGCAAATGAAAGGAAATCGTGATAGCATACACCTCTCAGGCATTCGCCTGCAGACCAGGGAAAACCACGAAAAATCCCAGGCTATAGTGAGCTTCCAACGGGACTCGAACCAGGGACTCTAGAAGTACACGTGAAAGATATAAATGAAAAAGATTTAAAGGGAAAGGAAAACGGAATCGACGAGAAACCACCCAGACATTCGCCTGCAGACCAAGACAAACCATAAAAAATATGACGTCGGAGTGAGCAACCAATGGGTATCGAACTCCTGAACCCTAAAAGCACACGTAAAAGAGGCAAATTATATAGAATGAAAGGAAATCACGATAGATGGGAAACCACCCAGACATTCACCCGCAGACCAGGGAAAATCGTGAAAAATCTGATGTCAGAGTGAACAACCAACGGGAATCGAACTCCTGAACCCTAAAAGCACACGTAAAAGATGCAAATTATATAGAATGAAAGGAAATCGGAATCGATGAGAAACCACTCAGACATTCGCTTACAGACCAGGGAAAACCATGAAAAATCTTAAGTCTGAGCGAGTGGTCGACGGTAATCGAACCAGGGAAAACCTTCAGATTGTACCCGTGAAAGATGTACATCAAATAAAATCAAAGCAAATCATGATAGATGGGAAACCACCCAGACATTCACCCGCAGACCAGGGAAAATCATGAAAAATGTCAGAGTGAACAATCAACAGGAATCAAACAAAGGGCCCAAGAAGCATATGTGAAAGATGAGAAACCACCTAGACATTCGCCTACAGACTAGGGAAAATCACGAAAAATCTGATGTCAGAGTGAACAACCAACGGGAATCGAACTCCTGAACAATAAAAGCACACGTAAAAGATGCAAATTATATAGAATGAAAGGAAATCGGATTCGATGAGAAACCACTCAAGCATTCGCCTGCAGACAGGGGAAAACCACGAAAAATCCCAGGATAGAGTGAGCGACCGACAGGGAAATCAAACAGAGGACTCCAGAAGCACATGTTAAAGATGTAAATCAAATAAAATGAAATAAAATCGTGATAGATGAGAAACCAACCAGACATTCGCCTACAGACCAGGGAAAATCACGAAAAATATGTCAGAGTGAACAACCAACGGCAATCGAACGAGGCAAACCAGATTGCATACGTGAAGGATGTAAATCAAATAAAATGAAAGAAAATCGAGATAGATGGGAAACCACTCAGGCATTCGTATGCAGACCAGGGAAAACCATGAAAAATCAAAGGTCTGAGCGACTGGCCGACGGTAATCCAAACAGAGGGCCTTAGAAGCACATAGGTTAAGATGCGAATGAATTAAAATGAAAACGTGGTAGCATGCGGTACTCAGGCATTCGCCTGCAGACCAGGGAAAACCACGAAAAGTATGTCTGAGCAAGTGGCCGACGGTAATCGAACGAGGGAAACCATCAGATTGTACACGTGAAGGATGCGAATGAAATAAAATGAAAGAAAATCGTGATAGATGGGAAACCACTCAGGCATTCGCCTGCTGACCAGGGAAAACCACGAAAAATCTGATGTCAGAGTGAACAACTAACGGTAATCGAATCAGGGAGACCATCGGATTATAACGTGAAAGATGTAAATGAAAGGGAAAGTAAATCGCGATAGATGAGAAACCGCCCAGACATTCGTAGCCAGACCAGCGAAAACTGCGAGAAACTAAGGTCAGAGTGATCGTCCCTACGGAAATCGAACCCACGACCTCGAATGCAAATTACAAACGTTATCGACTGAACCAGACCGTAAAAACAGGTTTATTCCATACAACTCATAATAGGATGCCATGCCAGATGACGTCATACCTGTAGACAGACTGTCGGGGTCAGTCGACATGCTTAAACGCGCTTGAGCGTTCTTCAGTTAATGTTTCATTCAATGCCTACCATACCAACACCGCAATCCATTACACAGCAAAGTTAAATTTTATTATAATACTTTCTCTCCTTATTTAATTAAATCCATGTATATACCCTATTATTTCATGTTTTCAGTACTTTCTTTCCCTCGTCCCTCTCATTCACCCTAAAGAATCAGTATACAATATGACATTTTTATACGCTTAATGTCCATTTATCACAGAATACCACGCTTAATTCGCAGTTATCACGGAAAACCGCTACATTTGACTATAATTACGAGCAAACTAATTTTATTCCAGAGTTACACGCATTTTAAACTCGTAGGATCATATGTTTTCAGTTCAAAGTGGGTAAACATTTTTAAAGTCATCGATTACATTTAGCGTAAAGATTATCATATTTCATTTTTAAAGCCGTTTTGTTAAATATAATGTATCGCAATCCATTTTTAAAATCTAATCATACATGCGTTTAATGCATATAATGGATGTCTTCGTATACCCAATATGGCTGCTTCCGACATCTTCGTCGTTGAACGTGCTTCCGACTCTCTCCGCTGGTGGAGCGCATGATGCATGCTACAAGAGTGGAGAGGGAGAAACCAGCTCTAATTACGGTTGCAGTAGAGAGGGCACTGCAGTCGGCCTGAAAGCTAGCCTCGTTCAGGGAGGTTGTATAGTTCTCTTATTCATTTTAATACGCGTCGTCGTATCGCGTGTTCGTTACGTATTTTTTGTTTTACCTTTCTTAGTCATGCATTCATCCAAGAGATGTAATTTCGTCAGGACGACAGTAGTCAAATATGCATTACAAAATAAACGTTTATTAGGCGCCTTTATCTTAATTACTGTTTTATGTTATTCGAAGATGAATTTATACTCATGTCACGCGATTCAGCCCAAGCCCACCAGGTCAATTTGGAACAGCAGTCAATGACTCATCACATTCTAAAGATATAGAAACCCTTTACCGCATATCGCTGTCTCTTTCCATTCAGGAGATATAAGCATTTAACGGTAATAATACATTATTTTGCGACGCACCGACAATTAAAGTGTAAATACGTAACGAACACGCGATACGACGACGCGTATTAAAATGAATGCGACAGCTATACGACCTCCCTGAACGAGGCTCTCAGGCCGACTGACGTGCCCTCTCTACTGCAACCGTAATTAGAGCTGGTTTCTCCCTCTCCACTCTTGTAGCATGCATCATGCGCTCCACCAGCGGAGAGAGTCGGAAGCACGTTCAACGACGAAGATGTCGGAAGCAGCCATATTGGGTATATGAAGACATCCATTATATGCATTAAACGCATGTATGATTTGATTTTAAAAATGGATTGCGATACATTATATTTAACAAGACGGCTTTAAAAATGAAATATGATAATCTTTACGCTAAATGTAATCGATGACTTTAAAAATGTTTACCCACTTTGAACTGAAAACATATGATCCTACGAGTTTAAAATCCGTGTAACTCTGAAAAAAAATTAGTTTGCTCGTAATTATAGTCAAATGTGGCGGTTTTCCGTGATAACTGCGAATTAAGCGTGGTATTCTGTGATAAATGGACATTAAGCGTATAAAAATGTCATATTGTATACTGATTCTTTAGGGTAAATGAGAGGGACGAGGGAAAGAAAGTACTGAAAACATGAAATAATAGGGTATATACATGGATTTAATTAAATAAGGAGAGAAAGTATTATAATAAAAATTAACTTTGCTGTGTAATGGATTGCGGTGTTGGTATGGTAGGCATTGAATGAAACATTAACTGAAGAACGCTCAAGCGCGTTTCAGCATGTCGACTGACCCCGACAGTCTGTCTACAGGTATGACGTCATCTGGCATGGCATCCTATTATGAGTTGTATGGAATAAACCTGTTTTTACGGTCTGGTTCAGTCGATAACGCTTGTAATTTGCATTCGAGGTAGTGGGTTCGATTTCCGTAGGGACGATCACTCTGACCTTAGTTTCTCGCAGTTTTCGCTGGTCTGGCTACGAATGTCTGGGCGGTTTCTCATCTATCGCGATTTACTTTCCCTTTCATTTACATCTTTCACGTTATAATCCGATGGTCTCCCTGGTTCGATTACCGTTAGTTGTTCACTCTGACATCAGATTTTTCGTGGTTTTCCCTGGTCTGCAGGCGAATGCCTGAGTGGTTTCCCATCTATCACGATTTTCTTTCATTTTATTTCATTCGCATCTTTCACGTGTACAATCTGATGGTTTCCCTCGTTCGATTACCGTCGGCCACTCGCTCAGACATACTTTTCGTGGTTTTCCCTGGTCTGCAGGCGAATGCCTGAGTACCGCTTGCTACCACGTTTTCATTTTATTTCATTCGCATCTTAACCTATGTGCTTCTAAGGCCCTCTGTTTGGATTACCGTCGGCCAGTCGCTCAGACCTTTGATTTTTCATGGTTTTCCCTGGTGTGCATGCGAATGCCTGAGTGATTTCCTATCTATCACGATTTTCTTTCATTTTATTTGATTTACATCTTTCACGTATGCAATCTGATGGTTTGCCTCGTTCGATTGCCGTTGGTTGTTCACTCTGACATATTTTTCGTGATTTTCCCTGGTCTGTAGGCGAATGTCTGGTTGGTTTCTCATCTATCACGATTTTATTTCATTTTATTTGATTTATATCTTTAACATGTGCTTCTAGAGTCCTCTGTTTGATTTCCCTGTCGGTCGCTCACTCTATCCTGGGATTCTTCGTGGTTTTCCCTTGTCTGCAGGCGAATGCTTGAGTGGTTTCTCATCGAATCCGATTTCCTTTCATTCTATATAATTTGCATCTTTTACGTGTGCTTTTATTGTTCAGGAGTTCGATTCCCGTTGGTTGTTCACTCTGACATCAGATTTTTCGTGATTTTCCCTAGTCTGTAGGCGAATGTCTGGGTGGTTTCTCATCTTTCACATATGCTTCTTGGGCCCTTTGTTTGATTCCTGTTGGTTGTTCACTCTGACATTTTTCATGATTTTCCCTGGTCTGCGGGTGAATGTCTGGGTGGTTACCCATCTATCATGATTTGCTTTGATTTTATTTGATGTACATCTTTCACGGGTACAATCTGAAGGTTTTCCCTGGTTCGATTACCGTCGACCACTTGCTCAGATCTAAGATTTTTCATGGTTTTCCCTTGTCTGTAGGCGAATGCCTGAGTGGTTTCTCATCGATTCCGATTTCCTTTCATTCTATATAATTTGCATCTTTTACGTGTGCTTTTAGGGTTCAGGAGTTCGATTCCCGTTGGTTGTTCACTCTGACATCAGATTTTTCACGATTTTCCCTGGTCTGCGGGTGAATGTCTGGGTGGTTTCCCATCTATCGTGATTTCCTTTCATTCTATATAATTTGCCTCTTTTACGTGTGCTTTTAGGGTTCAGGAGTTCGATACCCATTGGTTGCTCACTCCGACGTCATATTTTTTATGGTTTGTCTTGGTCTGCAGGCGAATGTCTGGGTGGTTTCTCGTCGATTCCGTTTTCCTTTCCCTTTAAATCTTTTTCATTTATATCTTTCACGTGTACTTCTAGAGTCCCTGGTTCGAGTCCCGTTGGACGCCACTATAGCCTGGGATTTTTCGTGGTTTTCCCTGGTCTGCAGGCGAATGCCTGAGAGGTGTATGCTATCACGATTTCCTTTCATTTGCATCTTTGTGCTTCTAGTTTTCGTTGCGCAGAGGGAATGCTTGCCTCTTGCTCGGTCAACGGATCGTTCATCACCTTCACGAGTCAAGCTCTCCGAATCTGTATGATTATAGCCGAACAATACATCATCCTCGTAATACATTACCCTTTCTCTAAGCATACGAAGCTATACGGAGACGCTCGAACATCAGTGTAACACGAATTGAAATATAAGAGCTTACACGCTTCATCACCGTTTTTTAGTATTAATATTCAGTATAATTGATCAAAAAAGGTTCGTGCTTCCTCTATAAATAGAGCGAACTTGAGTATTGAACTTCATTCTGTTAATCTCTCCGAGGTGACCGCATCGTTGTTCTCCTAGAAAATAAGCGACCTTCTAAAGTGTTATCAAGGTAAATAGGCTAAAATTTCCTTGAAGAAGGGTTAATACGTTATATAATTGATCCAAAAAGGTTCGTACTTCCTCTATAAATAGAGCGACCTCTAGCATTGAAATTCATTCTGTTGATAGTCTCTGAGGTGTTAACATCGCTGTTCTCTCAGAAAATAATCAACCTTCTAAAGTGTTATCAAGGTAAAGAGGCGTACATTTCCTTGAAGAAAGGTTAATACCTTATTATATCAAGAAGAAAAATGAACAAGTCCTCATGTAAGAATATCATTCCTAGTGCCTCAGGATATTCTTGTGGTAAATGCTGTAAGAAGTTCCTCCCTGGATATGATAAAAGACGACATGAGCTACGTTGTAAAAAGCTCTTCAAGCGTAAATATTGTAACGTAGCCTTCAAAGACAGTTATAAGGGTCGCCGACACGAAGATGCGTGTGAAATAAACAGACCTGTGAGGAAACGTAGATTAGAAGCGACTAAGCAAGAGATATTTTCTATCATGGATGACTGTGACATGAAAGAATATGAAACTTCATTCAATGGACGCTTGAAATCATATTTTATACGATGTGAATCGACTAAGGACCTGAATATGTACCTGCATGAGGCGAAACAGCGGATAATCCAGGCTGTACATAAAGAGCTTGGTATTCACAAAAGTGTGAAAATTAATCTGTTAGCTGAGTGTAGATTTGTTAACAGTGTCGGAGAAACCTGTGACAAAACATTTAAAACACGGAATCAAGCTGTTTTCCTAGAAACGGACCTGGACTCTATGTTGGAAACGAAAATGAAGAAGATGGTTACTGAAATGGAGGAGTCTCAGCTTAAGGGTAGCAACTGGGCTTTGCTTGCTGAGGAAGGAGTTCGACTTCGTATCAACAAGTACAATCCGTTACGGGGAAGTAGTTACATACCCCTACCGTCATCTGTTGAAGCAAGAAAAGCCTGCATTAACATCCAGAATTTAACTGATGAGCTATGCTTTATGTATTCTGTATTAGCTAAATTCGTTGAGAAGGATGCACAACGGGTGAGCAAATACGAACAACTCCAAGATAAGTACGACTTTAGCTGTGCTTCCTACCCTACGCCACTTTCTCAAATACCTAAATTTGAGAAGCTTAACAGGATGTCTATCAACGTCTTCGGTCTGGATGAGAAGCATGAAGTGTATCCGATAAAGGTTGCTGAGATTGAACTAGCTGACCATCGTGACCTCCTGCTATTGAGTGACAGTAGTGGGAGACATCACTACGTTTATATAAAGAATTTTGAAAAACCTATTCGATGTCAGAAAACCAAATGTAAGGAACGTGTTTATACCTGTAAGCGTTGTTTTACACATTTTGACGATCGATATGGACAAAGTGGACTGGAAAAACTACAAGAACATGCCACCATCTGTAATCAGTATGGTGTTGCAAGGGTAGTTATGCCTACAAAGGAGAAATCAATTGTACAGTTTAAAAATTTTCAAAGGATGTTGAAACTACCTTACGTCATCTACGCAGACTTTGAAAACATTCTCGCTCCATGTCATACATGCATACCCAATCCTGAAACTTCATATACATCCCCTTATCAGCAGCATGTTCCCATGAGTTTCTGCGTTTACGTTAAACCCTCAACCAACGTTGAACATCTGGAAACTGGTATTCCTAAGCATCCCTATGTATATCGTGGTGTTGATGCTGCTCTGAAGTTTATGGAATACCTGTCATTCCTTGCAAAGCAGATTAATAATATATACAAATCCGTCATGCCTCTGAAACTTACAGATCAACAGCAGATGGATTTCAACGCCTCTACAGTATGCTACTTTTGCGGAAAAACCTTTACTGAAGAGAACTATAAAGTACGCGACCATGATCACCTCAGTGGTGAATATCGGGGAAGTCTGCATAATGAATGTAATTTAGCCTGCAAAACATCTAAATATATTCCAGTCTTCATGCACAACCTCAGTGGGTATGACTCTCATTTCATTGTTAAGGAGCTTGGATGTACAAGTGAGCGGGTGGAAATAATTCCTAGCTCTGAAGAAAGCTATATATCATTCTCCAAGTATGTAGGAGATATAAAGCTTCGATTTGTAGATAGTTTTCGGTTCCTGAGTACAAGCTTGGATAAGCTGGTGAAGAATCTAACATCGTACCCTGAAACATTGAAACACATCGGAGAAGACAAGATGAAGTTGATGACACGTAAGGGTGTGTTTCCCTATGATAACGTCACTTTATGGGACGTCTTGAACGAAACCTGCGTGCCTCCTAAGAGCTACTTCTACAATAAATTGAACGAAGAAGTAATTAGTGATGCTGACTACGATCATGCTAGAAATGTATGGGAGCTGTTTAATGCAAGAAACTTGGGTGAGTACAGCGATCTTTACTTAATATCTGATGTACTTCTTCTAGCTGATGTCTTTGAGACATTTAGAGATCAAACTCCCAAAACGCATAAAGTCGATACAGCACATTATTTTACCTCTCCAGGACTTACATGGGACGCCATGTTGCTGTATACAGGAATTCAGCTGGAACTGTTACAGGATTATGACCAATTGCTCATGGTGGAATCCGGTATAAGAGGAGGTTTATGTCAAGTCTCCCACCGTTATGCAGAGGCTAATAACGCTTACATGGACAAGTATGACCCGTCGAGACCAACTCAATTCATTACATATGAGGACGCTAATTACCAATATGGGTGGGCCATGTGTCACGTCCTCCCTTAAGGTGGATTTGAGTGGATATCACCTGAAAAAATTGACTTAGAGAGACTACAAGAAGATGATCCTCATGGATATATATTAGAAGTCGATATCGAGTATCCTACAGAACTTCACGATCTGCATAATGATTTACCATTCCTGCCTGAGTGTATGAAGCCTAAGGACTCGAGTACAAAGAAACTGATACCTCATCTTGGACCTCGAAAGAAGTATATAGTACATTACATGGCTTTGAAGCAAGCACTTAATCATGGACTACGGTTAACAAAAAAATCATCGTGTGCTACAATTCCGCCAGTCACAGTGGTTAAAACCGTATGTGGAATTTAACAACAGACTACGACAAAAGGCTGCAAATGATTTTGAGAAGGACCTCTACAAACTGTTTAACAACGCCATGTTTTGAAAAACAATGGAAAACCTTCGTAACCGTATGGATATACGACTGGTGACAAATGAGAAGACTCTGGAAAAGTTAATTGCAAAGCCTACGTTTATCGATCGAACAATATATGCTGCTAATCTAGCCTCTGTACATATGGCCTCTTGTCAGATCGTATTCAACAAGCCTATATACATTGGAATGAGTGTGTTGGATATCTCCAAGACATTAATGTACCACTATCATTATGATGGGTTGTTGCCATATTATGGATCTGAAAACCTGAAGCTCATGTATATGGATACTGATTCGTTCATTCATCGTGTGATGACTGAAGATGTCTACCAGGACAAGCTACGTTTTCTCGAGCACCTAGATACAGCAGATTACGCTGTCAACCATATATGCTATTCAGCTCTAAACAAGAAGATGTTGGGAAAATTTAAAGATGACGCTTATGGTAAAATCATCCAGCGCTTTGTCGGACTACGACCTAAGATGTATGCACTAGATATCCATGGCTCAATGATAAAGAAGATTAAAGGCATTAAACATAGTGCTATCAATCACTACATTACATTTGAGAGTTATGCTGAGTGTCTTAAAACCGGAGAAATCATCAGAACGCCCATGAATCTGATCCTGTCTCGGGAGCATGCTCTTGCCACAGTGCAAGTGAATAAAATCACATTGACTCCGTTTGGTGATAAAAGAGTTATTGCTGAGGATGGAATAACGACATATGCGTATGGACATTACGCCATTACAACCAGCGCTTAAAAGAATGTAAGTCGGAGATGAAGATTTTCTCGTGAGTCTACAATCTTAAAAAAATGAAGGTTATCCGTGTGCTGTGTATGCAACTATCTGATGACTGATGAAGAAAGAAGAAGATGGAAGGGAAGGTGGTAACCCTGCCATTAGGAGCAATCCTAGTGCTAGTCTCAAGCCTAGATAAAAAGGGGAGAGACACCTACAACGAACTAAAATAAAGGTATTTTGGCGTAAACTTTTCAATTAAACCTCTCGAATAATAAAGCCCGAATAAAACATTACAATTTCACTAAAAGAAAGTTGAGGTTATCTCTGGTTAGCCAGATTAGGTTAGACGATGACTGAGTGAAATAGATGATGAGATGAACGTTTGGGATTGGCCAGGTTAATCTAGTCTAGGTTCTCGTACTTATTGTCTAAGTTATGAAGGATGTATTAGCTTAGATTACCTTAGCAATGGGCTGGTTACGTGTTGTTCTTACGTTTTGTTACGTGGTTACATAGTTGCTACGTGTTGTTACGTCGTGTGACGTTTCTGGTTACGAGATGTCACGTGATGTTGCGTGGTTACGTGTTTATGTTACTTAGTATGACGTCTTGTTATGCTGTTATGTTACGTTGTGTTACGTCTTGTTACGTGGTTACGTTAGATGATGATAGGAATGAATAGACAATGAGAAGATCCAGAACATACAAGGTGGGAATAGGTTAGGACGTATACTTCACTGTAAACCGATATACAGTTTGTCCCTCTCCGTCTCGCACACTACTGTTTAACATATAAAAAGTTTGTAAGGTTTAGAAAAAAGTATATAAAAGTGTTGTAACGTTGGATGAGAAATGTTTTATAATCTAATTACTCTCTATATTACCGTATAAATCTACATTCTTCCGCCTTCTTCAATCCCTGTCTATCCTTGTGCCACTCCCGTTTTCCACATTTTTCTCATATAAACGTATACTCTACTCCTCAACCTCTCTCTAGCCTAGCACCTCTCCTCGTATTCCCTACCGCTCTCATATTAATGCATTTTCCTCCTTGAAGACTCTCTCAACCTAGCACATACCTTCGTTTTCCTCGTCTCTCCATATAAACGCATACTCTGTCATTCAAACCTTCCTGCCTAATACCTATCCTCGGTTTGCTAGCTCTCCCATATAAAACGCTATATTCTACCCTTCAAGTCCTGTATGGTCTAGTACCTCTCCTCGTATTTCCTATCTCTTCCGTATAAAGCGTATCCCCTCCTCCGTCAGCATCTGTCTAGTCTAGCCCTTCTCCTCGTATTCCCTATCTCTCCCGTATAAACCTATATTCCCGTCCTTCAGCATCTGTCTAGCCTATTATCTGTTCACGTTTTCCCTATCTTTCCCATAAAAGTCATACTCCACACCTCAAACCCTGTCTAGCCTAACACTTCTCCTGATATTCCCCTACCTCTCTCATATAAGGCGCATTCCCGTACTTCAACCCTGTCTAGCCTAGCATCGACCCTAGTATTCCCTATTTCTCGCATATAAACGCCTACTCTATCATTCAAACCTCCTAACCTAATACCTCTCCTCGGTTCGCTATCTCTCCCATATAAAACGCCATATTCTACCCTTCAAGTCCTGTTTAGTATAGCATCTTTCCTTGTATTCCCTATCTCTCTCGTATAAAGCGTATCCCCTCCCCTCCTTTAGCATCTGACTAGCCTAGCATCAGCCCTGGTATTCCCTATCTCTCCTCTATAAACGCATTTTCCTCCTTGAACCGTCGCATCTTCCCTCGGTTTCCCTATCCTTTCCCTCATAACGCAAAAGTGGCACAGCTTCTGTCTATAATACCGTCTGTCTCCGTTTTCCATACATTCCTTATATAAGCGTATACCCTACTCCTTAACCTCTGTCTACACTAGCACCTCTCCTCGTATGCCCTATCTCTGTCGTATAAAGCATATCCCTCCCTCCTGGAGTCGCTGCTCTACCTCGGAAATCTCCTCGTTTCCCCTACCTTCTCCATATAAACGCATTTTTCCTCCTTGAAGGTTCTCTCAACCTAGCATATACCTTCGTTTTCCTCGTCTCTTCATATAAAAAGCCATACTCTACCCTTCAAGCCCTGAATAGTCTAGTACCTCTCCACGTATCCTCTATCTCTCCTGTGTATGTATCCGTATTCCCCCTGCTTCAGCATCTGTCTAGCTTATTATCTGTTCACGTTTTCCCTATCTTTCCCATATAAACAGCTATTCCACTTCTCAAACTCTGTCTAGTCTAACACTTCTCCTCGTATTCCCCGTATCTCTCATATAAAGAGCATCCCCACTCCTTCAACCTCTATCTAGCCTAGCATCGATCCTCGTAGTCCCTATCTTCCCCATATAAACGCATTTTCCTCCGCATCCACCCTCGTTTTCCCTATCCTTTCCCATATAAACGCAAAACTGCGCCAGAAGCCCTCTGTATACTCTACTAAGCACCAAAAAAATAAAAGCCGGAGTCCCACAAGGAAGTTTCTTGGGGCCGACTCTCTTTAATCTTCACATAAACGACATGCCCGATCAAGTAAGAACGATTAATACATTCTATGCGGATGATAGTGCCATAATAACGCAGTCTACGCAACCTCGAGTTATACACTTGCGACTACAAAACACATTAAACACGCTAGAACCTTGGTTCACCAAATGGAGGATTAGGTGAACCCCAGAAAAACCCAAGCAATAATCTTTACAAAAAGTCTCCTTCATAGGAAAGGTAAAAATGCACTACAACCCCTAAACTATCAAGGTGAAAGAATTGAATGGAAAGTCCAAGTGACCTACCTAGGCCTAATTATGGATCAAGGTCTTACTTGGAATAAACACGTAGTTAAAGTCAGAGCTAAGGTCAATGGCCAGCTGAACAGACTATTCCCACTCTTCAATACAAACAGTCAACTTAAGCTAAATATGAGACTTACCTATACAAAACCCTAATTCGCCCAATCATTACATATGCGGCTCCGGTATAAGGATACGCTGCTAAAACACACATGCATTAGTTGCAAACACTCCAAAACAGGATGATAAGAATAATAGCGAAACAATCTCCTACACCAGGAGTTAAAACTGCACTCAATTGGATTCATTAAGAGTCAAAGCTTTAACTTATAAAAGCGCAAAGAAAAGAACAACAATGCACTAATACAAGAATTAGGAACATATGAAACAAACACAAACGACCGCTGTCACTATTTGACAGAACCTTTGGCCTGGGGGAACCGGAAATCAATATACAAGAATACCTTGATGCCCTAGTTTAATACCCATAAGAATTACCCATGACTAGACTTACACTACGTAACCATTGGTAGCCCTCGAAGTCCTTGCTCTCTGAGCCAAGGCGGCCCTGCCCCCCCCCCGCGAGTGGCACTGGCTCGCACCTGCACTTTCAGGCAGGCAGCCCGCCGGTTGTGCACTCTACACGACCAAACTTGAATAAGGACACGATGCATGTGATACGACAATGCCAAAATGGCAGAAAATAACACAAACCAAAGAATTATTTAATTATGTGACGACGCCATTAGGAAAACGCTTAAAATACTACAGTTATATAAGGACGAAGCCACATGACATTAACTAAGTAATTTAAATGAATCATAAAATGCATTACAAATAGAAAATCATAAATGTACTAAGAATTTATATAGATAAAGTGATTTATGTGTATGCATGCCTAAGATAGTATTTCAGGGACGCAGCCACTGGCTCAAGAACCTGGAGTCGCGAATAAGTGTAGACCTGGAACGCACAACGCAGGAATACCAGAGGACGCAGTGCTGCCTCGGCGCGGCAGGACTTTCAACAACACCCAAACTATCCTAACTCCTCTCCAGAATTCGACAGGGAGTGTTCAGGGCCTCGGTCATGAATACGTCCTAGTTTCTCACCTTCACCCGACTTAGGCCCTAGTGGCCGCCCAATGCACCAGCTCCTTAAATCCGCAGGTACTATAAGCGGTACTGCTACAGTTCACCTGGATGCTCTCCGGTGGAGCTTTGTTGGTGGGTAGGGCCACGGCTCGCGCCGTGGTGGAGCCCCAGACTCCCGCAATGGGGTTAGTACGTAAATGTACTTTCCCTCCATTCGAAAAAAAACGCGTGAAAGAGTAGTGTCTGTGCATTGAAAATCGCTGCTTAAGGAGTTCCTTGAAATAAGTGATGACTGTGGATTCGACCCGGATGGCCCAAGTTCAAATACCGGCATTTCAAGATGGCGGGTTGTACTATGGTGGTGTTTCATAGTAGTACCGCTCGTAAATCTCAAATAACCGTGGAAAATCCGAGTGAACACCAATATAACTATAAGCAGCAGCATAATTAGTACTCAAATGCAAGAAACTCTGCAAGTGCTTGAGGGCAAAGTGATGCACCAGAAAAAGGAGAGAATAAGTGTATAAGCTCACTCCACAAAGTAATTGAAATCATGAGTTCTGATTTAAAAGATGCAAAAAATGAAAATATAAGGTTAACAGAACAAAATAAGTATTTACTGGAATTACTACAGTCGCCAACGCCAGAGTGGAAACAAATGGAAGGAATACTGAAATCAAATCCAAAACAAACTTAAAGTAACACTACTCTGACATTAAATAGGTTTGAATTCAACCAAATGAAGAGAATGCAGGAGGTAACCCAAATCAGGTACAAATGATGTTCTCTAAGCCGATAGCAAAGGTACAGAAATATACTTCAAAAAGCAAAATCCTGGAAACAACCTCTACTTCATCTCAACTAAAGAAGCAATTGGGAAATGTGTTGATACTAGGGGACAGCCATGGAAGAGGACTAGTGGAGAGGATAAACCATTTAGGAAAACCTATCCCAGTAGTAAATGCAGTGGTGAAACCAGGTGCAAACATGAAGACATTGTTGAAAACATTGAAACAAAGTGTGCCCGATTTACAAACAAGGATTTTGTAGTGCTTATGGGTAGAAGTAATGATGTGGCAAGTGGTGAACCTGAAAATGAGATTGTGAACATAGAGAAAGTAGTGAACTCTTTAACAAACACAAATGTAATCATTGTGAAAATTCTCCAGAGCCATAATCAGCTCCCAAGTTCTTGGGCGAATCAACAAATAAAAGCAGTAAACACAAACATATGTAAAGTTAGTGGAAGATAATGCAATGTTAGGTTAATAAATACTTTTAATGCTGGGTGACACATGCATACAAGACATGGCATGCGTTGGAATCAATCAGGGAATAGAATACTAGGTGAAATTATTGCTCGTGTTATTTTAGATATTAAATAAAAAAAATGAGGGAAATAGTGAACTTGGTGTAAGAAAGAAAGGTGATGTATTGGATAAAAAAAACTAGGCAGCTTTCCACATAAGCAGTGCAAGGGAAAATCACTGAAACTCATACATCAAAATGTTCAAATACTTTCTAATAAAATTGATCATTTAAACATTTTTATAAATGAAGAGACACTCGATATTTTAGTTCTTACTGAACATGGACTGAGAGAATATGAATTGCGTAATACATTCATTAATAATATGAAATTGGCAGCAATATTCCATCAAGATAAAAAGAAATGGGGCGGTGTAGGTATTTTTATAAGTCATGCGCTTACTAATAGCTATGAAAAAGTGGACCTTACGTCTTTAAACATGGAAGAACAAATTGAGCGGGCTGGTGTCAATCTGACTTGGCATAAACTGAGGATAATTATTATTGGCATATACAGGTCACCCAACAGTGATATTAGCATGTTTTTCGAGAAATTAACAATGGTGCTTGAGATGTTTCTGGTAAATATGGAAACAAGAATTATAATATTAGGTGATATAAATATAAACACTATAAAAAAAAATTCACTAGTAAAAATTAAATTTGAAGTTTATTAAATGAATTTAACCTAAAAATGACAATTAATGAACCTACTCGTGTCGCTACTAATACAGCCACAACATTAATAATATTATCACAGATATTGCTAATATACCTTATAAAACTGAAGTCATTCCATCATGTCTTTCAGACCATACTGCTCAAAAAATAAGCTTTCATGAATAACCTGAAATTGAATACCCAAATGTTTGTAAAGCTAAAAAATAGAAAGTACAATTCCTTTAGTGAAATTAAGTTATTACTGCTAAAAAAAAAGTCCTTAACAATGATGATTGAAATGATATATACAGAGTGTTAGATCCAAATACAAAACTTAGCACATTTTATAGAATATTAATGTACAACATAAATATTTATTGTCCCCTTATTACAGCCAGAAATAGAAATCATAATAAAGATAATAAATTACATTGAACCACAACAGAGATTAAGCAAATGTGTCTCCAGTTAAAATTTGGAATTGCACAAGCTCACAACAGTAATGTAAAGGTTAATACCACAGGATTAAAATACTTAAAACATATTTATGAACAAACTGTCATAAATACCAAACAGAAAAGCATTAGTAGTAAGATTTTAAATTCTTCTAATATACGTATATTCAGCTGGCAAGTAATCAATGATTTTCGCATACCCTCTAATGTCATTGATTGTAATAATACTATATTTAAGATGAAAGATGGTATCATACAAGATCCTGGAAACGTTGCTGTCACATTCAATGAACATTTTGCCTCTATTGGTATAAATATACACAATCACAACAAAATTAACTCTGTTAATTTGCGCCCAAATGAAGTAAAAGTGAAATCTAAAAATTCACCAAGTACCTACCTCTACCCAGCA
Organism: Deroplatys truncata; assembly: GCA_030765065.1. Taxonomy (NCBI): domain Eukaryota; kingdom Metazoa; phylum Arthropoda; class Insecta; order Mantodea; family Mantidae; genus Deroplatys; species Deroplatys truncata. Next base: position 399,718,017 of record CM060990.1, on the reverse strand, counting down.
GATGCAAATGAGATCCTCAATGTAATAAAACTATTAAAAACAAAAAATAGTATTAGTATTGATGGTATCCCTATGTCTTTACTGAAAACATGCAGTCAGGAAATTGTAATTCCTCTTGTAGAAATAATAAACTCTTGTCTCGAATCTGGAATTTTCCCAGACATGTTAAAAATCGCTAAAATAATACCAATATTTATAAAAGGTGATGAAAGAGAATTAAATAACTATTGTCCAATATCTATCCTAGCAGCTCTCTCTAAAGTTTTCGAATGAGTTATCTACAAAAGGCTAATGAATTTTCTTATAAGTACAGCTTAATATCTAAACACCAAAATGTGTTTGTCAAAAATAGATCAATAATCAGTGTGGTCATTGAATGTATAGAAGAAATTATAAAAATTATTGATTCTGGCAAATATGCAGCAATAACTTTATTATATCTTCCCAAGGCTTTTGACTGTGTAAAAAAAAACAAAAAAACAAAAACAAAACTGCTCAATAAATTATTAGTCCTGAGGATAAGAGGTTTGGGACATAAATTAACAGAATCTTACATGACAAATAGGAAAGAATATGTAGTCCTAAATTCTGCAGATAGTGACACTATTTCAACTATGACAGAATTGACACATGGTGTCCCACAGGGATCAATCCTTGGACCTCTTTTGTTTATCCTATACATCCACGACATAACTGAACATACACTCTTCCTCTTCAACTTCCCTGTTCTACCACTATCGAGGAGTCAGGGGTTTGCCTCAGATCCATTTTTTAAACTCCATCCTATCCTTTACTAGTCTATTAAACTGATACCAGGTCTTTCCTCTTTTAGCCACCACTCTTTTAATCCCTTCTTCCCAGGTTATCCTTGGTCTTCCTTTCGGATTCCTTCCTAATGGTCTTGCTTCTAAAAATTGGCGTACTTTCCGGTCGAACATACACTCACTGATAAAAAATTGTACAATAGGCATATGACACTAGTGCCACAGCCAGCACTGCCTTGAGACAAATACTGAATGAAAGCATAAACATCATAGCTATCAAACTATTGCAGTACTTTACAATGCTAAATTTAAGTATAAATCCAACTAAATGTGAATTTAAACTTTTGGTAACAAAGCCCTTAATGCACATTTACAATTATATGTGGGCCCAAATGACCTAGCTGTCGACGGGCCCTTAAACTCCACACCACCGCCACCGCCACCGCCGCCACCACCACCGCCGCCACCACCACCACCACCACCACCACAATTATATGACAATAAATTAGCAAATATTGTTGACAAAGTACAGCTACTTGGTGTCATGCTCAATGAAATGTTATCCTTTACTCCACATATTGATAAATTAGCATTAAAAATAAGTAAAAATCTATTTCTACTTAGATGTTTAAAGAATTATATCCCTGCAGCAACTATTAGGATAATTTATTTATCTTTTATTCAGTCATATATTTCATATGGCATAGAAATATGGGGCAATACTTTTAAATCAAATTTACATAAAGTTTTTGTATTACAGAAAAGAGCAATCAGATATATGTCAAACTTAAAAATGCAAGTCTCATGTAGGGAAGCCTTTCAGCGGCTAAAAATAATGACGTTACCAAGTCTTTATATCTATAATACCATTTTATACATTATTAAATACAAATTTCCCATGCAAACAAATTCAGATATACATGATCAAAACACAAGGAATAAAAGTAATCTGGCTATCATGATGAACAGACTTAGTCTACATGAAAGCTGCCTAGTTATACTGGTGTAAAATTCTATAATAGGCTGCCAGCAGAAGTTAAAAGATATGACAATTATAGAAAATTTAAATCTGCTTTGCAATCTTAAATGACAATGTTATTCATTCACTTGAGAAAATTTTAAAATACGTTTAGAGTTCAATTGTTAATTCAATGTTATGTACTATCTAGCATCTTGTCTTATATACTTTGATTTTTTATCCACATAGAATATCATTTATACTAGCATAAAAATGCTTGTAATATATGTATATTTAAATCTGACAACTTGCCTGTTTTCAGCAATGCTCTGCAAAACATAAGGTGATAATAAAGTATTATTATTATTATTATTATTTTTACAGCTAAGACAAGTTGCCTGGATAAAGTTATTTCTGGTGTTTTCCCTTATCCGTAAGAAAAATGTTGAGTAACTCTCACCTCACTGTTCATTGGCTACATTTTGACCATTAATTAAGCCATTTTATTCACCATCTGTGCTGACCTATGTTGTGAAAAGGGACACTAAATACTTCCAAACAAAGCTATATTTGGCTAAATGCTTAGACTTTTGACTAAAATTGGTGAAGTCAGTGAAACATTTATGCATTCATAACTACAAGATTCAGCCATTTATACTGGCTTGTTAATCACTAGATCACTGTGAAATCTTGACATATACATATTCATTCTACATGGCTCTTTATTACTAAAAGTTTATTATACATATTTGTTGCATTTATCCTGTCAAATTGCTTATAACATTTGGTACATTGAGGATCCCCCCCCACTATGCAAACTAGAAAAATATCAGTATTTTGTATAGATACCTGTAATTTCTTTAGAAATACCTAGAAATTTAGGACTTTGCCCTATCTTCCAACATTCTATCTTCCATCAATCATAAAATTTTCTAGAAGATTGTAGGTAGGAACTACCTACATGTATTTCTTGTCATAAGAATCATGTGTAATGGTCAAACAGCAGACCCACTAATATACGAAGACTTAATTTCAAACATCTTGAAAAAATAAGTAAAAATTATATATTAGATTTGAAAACTACTTCAATTGACATAATTATTTAAAAAAAGCACAAACTTTACCGCAGTTAAAATTTTATTAGAAGAATGGTAAACTAAACAAAATCTGATGTGTTACATTCACATGACTCTCTCTACTCTCTATAGCTTATTAGTGGGTGTATAAATTATTCTTACAAAAGTTTATTTTCCTATCTACTTCATTTCAATCAAGATAGGAAATAGGTAACTGCATTCCACTTTTTGTTATAATACAAAGGCTACAGCAATAGTCAAATGTTTTAGATCTGGATGCTATGTTCTGGCCTTAAAATTCCATACTCTTTCCATGACATCACAGGAAACAATTGAAAATCAATAGGTCTTTAAAATAATGGCTAAGTATTGAAAAATTCAAACCATTAATGACGGATATCTCAGAAATGGCTTATGCACAAAAACAGTTATTTGAAATAAACTGTGTATTTTAAAGAAAATTACATTTTTTATGTAGTGCAGTTTCATCTATCACTTAACGTTTACCAGTTATACAAGATTATACAAAATTCCTTCCAAATGAAGAGGACTTCAGAGGCTATACCCAGAAAATTCCAGATATAATTTTGTTTGTCATGTAAATATCTTTAATATATGGTATTTTCATCAAACTCTTAAGAGCCTTTTTTAGAAAATCAAACATTTTGAAAAATGTTCCTTGTAAAGTGTAGTTTGGGTAGGAGATTTTCTTGGAAATATTTGTATTACATCTTTGGAAGGTACTGAACTTAAATAGATAGTTTGGTATTTATCAAACTTTTCGTTTTTGTGTTACGTTGTTCAAAGAAACATACATACAGATTTTTTTTGTAAAAGTGTTCTTTTTCTACTCAGGGTGCTTCAAAACATATATTTCCAGTAAATTTTGGTATCAAATTTTTGGGTTGAATACAATACTTCCCCTACTTACTATATGTAGTAGAGAAAGTAAAAATGTAAAAGAAACTACATAATTTTATATGTAGTAAGTATAGCTATATAATAGGTATAATATATGTGCACAAGAGTACTAAACATCATTTGGCTGCACGAAATTTTGAGTATATTCACAACAATTTATGCATGTGTTTGATTATTTCAGCATCACAGCCCCCTAATTCCATGTCCTTGAGTATGTCATAGCTTGGATTCCTTTCTGTTGGTGAACTGAGATTCATAAGATTTCTATAGAGAAACAATTTTTCTTGAAGTGTTAAAGCAAGTGTTTGCAGAATAAGCATCAGTGTCAGGTCACTTGGCAAATGCTGCAATGTTGACTCCAAAGCTCCCAAAAGCTTCCCAGAGTAGGCTGGACCAAAAAGCTGCTTACTGGCTACATCCAAAATTGTGGCTGAATTCTGTAACATCAATTTTTAAAGTAGTTTTCATTAAAGATTAAACTTCATACAATTCTGTTGAGTCTTGCCCTGAGAACTGAATTATTACAAATCAGGTTGCAGAAATTGTGATTATGCATACCAGTTACATTTGAAACAGTGTATCCTCAAGATGGAAATATGAAACAAATTGAAATGTTCAATGGTATGACCAGGATTAGAACTGCAGACTTTCCATCATGATGCTCTTATACTGAGTTACTATAGCTACCAATTATAGCACTTCTGTTCTCTTAGTCATTTGTAATGTCTGCCAAACCTTCAGATGATTTCAACTGAACAAGTTTCATTACCTCAAAGGCAACTCACTACAGAGAGCACTTTATTACAGGATTTCTAACCAAATGCTAGGACTAGTATATAATGAATGAATGAATGATTTATTGTCTGCTTTAAACTTTACATACAATTTATACAGTGTATACAGTGGAGTTGCTTATCATTTCTCTTCCATTATATCTAACATTCTGTGGTATATATAATGGGGAAGTATAATGTATTCACTATTTACTTTTTTGCCTTGTTAACCTTTTTCTATATTTTCTCCAATTTGCTTCACATTTCTTTTAACCATTTCACCCTTATTTTGCCTAAATGTTTTCCTGCTTTCTTCATATATTCATTTGGCCTAGTATTAAAAATCTTCCTAACTTTTAGCTCTATTGGTAAACTTTTATATTTATGTAGTATTAACTTCTCTCTTCCTTTATCCATATAATTGCATTCCAGAATATAATGCCAATTGTCATGTAATACATTAGATTTAGTACATTTCTCCCCCTTCTTCTCCCTGTTAGACCACTTAAATTCATTACACCTGTCCTTGCCCATGCATACACCATTCTGGCCTATTTTGTTGTATACTTTGACGTATCTTTCTTTTCCCCATTCTGTTTTAAAATATCTATAATCTATTAATGACCTTTTTTCATTGAAACCAGGGGCGGCTTCTTAATATGGTAGCATGTTTGCGCTACAACCAAAGCCCTGGCTCTCCCTTTAATGTAAATAACGTATACGATTCATACATTTCGGTTATCATTCTGACATGATCTTGTGGAGTGGACTTTGGCCAGCGTTGTATTGTTTGCAGGTGCCAAGTAGTGCACTCCCAGCTGCAACCCACATTGGTATAATGGTGAAGTATAGGGAATGACGCAAGGTAACTAGAGTATAGAGAAGGTAGGCCACTCCGGCCATTTCACTCTCATTGGCTGCGCGCCTGTGACGTCATGTGGAAGGTTGAGTACGCGCGTTCTTTGGATAGTAATTGAAAGTGAATGCTTTAAACACGTTTTAACATATACAATTTAAGGCACGGATTGGTATACCCATTGTGTAAACGGTTAAGCAGTAATTAAGGAAGTATAATATAATGCAATGACATATGTTATAAAATATACTTTAACGGAAAATGGTAAGAAACTTTCGTCAACACATTCTACTAATTACAAACCAATTTTATCAGCACCACCAAAACTACTACTAAAATAAAAAGTAACAAATTATTCTTTGTTTAATCTTAAAAGTAGACTTACATTTAAAAGTGGGTGGTCATGCTGTGTTGTAGAAGTAGTAGATGTCACACATTTCCTCGTATTTCTTTTCTCCATGGTTGCAGCTTTTAATTTTTTATTCAAATGCCATTTCCTAATAAAGGTGCGAGTCCTGATCTATAGATAAACAATTCTTTCGTCTAATTCAGGTAATTTAGAGCAAATTATGTCACTAAGTGTTCTCATCACTCTAACACATTTTGAAATATGAAATCCATAGAATCCCGCAAATATAACTTCGAACTTCTTCACTTTTTGGCACCGCTGTTCGGTAGGTCGAATAAGTCCCCCTCCCTGGAAATAACTGTAATCCAGTCCTGAGGCACTAGTGTTAGTAAATTACAGTTACTGTCTTTGCTTCCCAATGTACTATCAAAGGACCGACATTTGTATGCAATATAACTCGCAAGATATTTTACAGTCCATATTGAAATCTTCAATTTCAAAATTTTCCTTTATGCTCATATCTCCTAACAATATTGCCTCCTCATATTCGATGGGTGCTGAAAGTCCTTTAGCAATGTCATGCATCCATAGTCTCATGTTTTCCTATCGCTGATAATGAAATTACGCTTAATCCAATATGCTGAATAATATGAAGTCAACATTGTTACATTACTTTCAGTAAACATGACCAAATAAAATATAGTAACTTTTGATTAATTTCATTGGTACTGTTGCTGTTATTTGTGTTCGAACCCGGAAGACAGACATCATGCCAGTTCTGAATCAACAAACATGGCACTGCATCACCACATAAAACTTTCTGTAGAGGTAAGCCAAGTAATTTGTTTTTTAAATCCCGTTCATAACCTCAGGCCGAAAATGTACTGAGCGACTCGAGCATTATCAGTGTTGAATTTATCACTCCGTTTACAGCGAGACACCCACATGCTCCTTAGCTTATCTGTTTTAGAAAATCTATTCTACATAATTCCAGCGGCTTTTGTTCCTATATTGGAACAATGCGCAACAGCACAGTTAACTTTGTGTTTTGAAATGTTCATTTTGAACACGAATGCACACCACACTTGTATTCCCAAATCGCATCCATAACTAGAACTAACTTCTACGCAATCGGAAAGAGCATTCTTATTTAGTGCGCAACAATGCTCACCAAACGACATTTGCACATGTTGGTGGGGCACAAAACTGTTGCTCATGATTGGACAGTACAACGCATTACAGAAAAATATTTAAAGAGCTGTTCTGCGATTCTTCGAAATAATTGCATAGGTGTTGTTTAAGAATGGTTTATTCCCAGAAGATAGGGAATATGCTGTTTTAGAAATTAGTGCGTGAACACGTGCAATCAAATGCACCTAATAGGACAATTCAGCACGCTTTATGACACATGTTCGTGCTGTTTCAAATGCACAGGGACTCAGACACAACGTCTCCAAAATTTTTAAGTTCAACAGAAAGATAAAAGAAGGCGAAATGCAATAATCTTCGCTTTGCCTTGGGGTAATATACCCTTAAATCCAAACCGTGTGGAAATTCAGGTATAACATGGACAAAAGGCTGATGACCCTTTTGCATACCTATGCAAGTGCTCCTTTAAAATCCGGAAATAAGAAAATCGTTTTCTTTGCCATTTCAAGGGAAACAAACACTCAGTCTATACTGAGGAATTCATTGTAATGATATAATATTGTGATGGTATTCAGCTAGAAAGTGTAATCTGCAATAAAATTACATTATTTTACAATCTCAAATAAGGATTTTCTATACCTTACTTTGATCACTGTGGTAATCTCTGAAAACGCGTAACATATGTAACTAAAATTATTTATAGTGTTTAAAGTGCAAAAATATTCACAATATATATTGTAATTATAAAAGTCGGATTTACCTCATTCACATGAATTTCTTTGCTCACTCTTCTACAAACTCTACAAACTATCCACACAGAAGTTTTTTCTTCTATCTACTTATTAAGAGAGATGAACCTTAATTACACATTCAGTTGTATGTATAAGAAGGATTCAGTAAGCTAAACCGATAGTCAAATTATAAAGCGTGTCGCTATGTGATGGCTTTGAAATTCCATACTCTTTGCATGACCACGAGGGAAAAAAGCCGAATAGCGACTTACCACTTAAAAACATTTAAGTATTTGAACATTCAGACAAATAACACAGAATATCTTGGATATGGTCAAAGCCACAACAATGTTTATTTCGTATAAACTGTGTGCTTTAACGAGTTCTACTTCTTTTTAAAGTAATTTTTTGATCTTTTAACCTTTACCAAATTATAAAAGCCATTCAAATGAAGTTTTCACAGGCTACTTACAGGAAATTCAAAATATACATTTTATTTGTCATGCAAATGTTTTAAACATATGCATTTTAATCAAAATGGTATTAAACATTTCTTCAGAACAAAAGTAATGGATAATTTCCCATGTAAAGGGTAGTTCGTGATACGTAATCTTCTTAAAAGATCATGTCGCATCCTTGGAAGATGCTGGAGTTAAATTCCAAGTTTGGTATTTAACCGACTTTTCGTTTTGAGTTATGCTGTTCACACGCATGCATAGACCTTTTTCTAAAAATTTAGGTTTTAGATTCAAGGAGTCTCAAAACATGTATTTCCGTGAAAACTCGGTATGGAAATTTTGGATGGAATACAATACTTCCTCTACTTACTATAAGTAAATAGGAGATGAAGCAAAATTGCAGAAATAATGCATAGCCTCAAGGTTTTATTTTATTTTAATATAATATGTTTTTTCTTCTCCCTCTCTTCGTTTATTACGTGATTAAAAGGCAATGATACTTGCTATCTTTTGTAAGAAATGCATTGCAATTATAGCTTAAATTTTCAAAAATTCAAAGCCCAGAAGAAAGTGTTACAACTGTTAACAAGACAAGCTGTAAGATAAGAGTATATGGCATAGTTTTGATTCTTCCTCCGTATTATTTTTCTTTTTCTATGTTATATGTTACGGAATGAGAGTTTTGTTTCAAATAAATTTGCCCGAGGTGACCTTATCATGTCAGATAACATGACGGGATTTGAATTATATCGTAAAACTTGAGCTTGCACATGTGAATAGCGATGCCAGCTACCTTCCAGATGACGTCACTAGCAGACAGCTTGACAAGCATTGAATGCGCGGGAAGCAGGCAGAGGCCCCCCTATGACGAACAAATGGAGCGCAGAGGTGTATGGTGGGGAAGTGAGGGGCATAAGCTGCATGGTGTTGGTTAACCTAGTAGTCAGAGAGGATAGAATAGGAAGATCAACAGGAGCAATACTTTTCATTTCGTCCCATACACAGAGCCATCTATTGAATTCACAGTAAAAGTTTACCTCACTTCCGGTCTTCTATCTACTGAAGTGCATCTCTGACTATACTCTAGTTACCTCAATACTTTGGTGTTCTTTGGTTACCTTGCATCTCTGATAATTACGTTGCCTGTATGCCACGTGGTTTGTGCCGTGTTGTGTGTATCGGGTTTTAATTTATGAATCAAAGTGGTTTATTTAGCTAAATACAAGTAAACGGTGCTATAAGGAGAAACAATGAATTCCATTCAGTCTCTTTTAATGCAACCGTTTTCAACACTAAACTTGGAGGAAAAGAATGAAATTAAACGCATTGGCGGGCCCACACCATACCTAAAAATCACTCAGGTGGTTCAAACAAAAACAAGAAGTTTTAACAGGAATTTTAACAGCTATGTATATGAAAAATATGATTGAATAAGTGGTTGTGATATTAAAAATGCCCTGTTTTGCTTTCCTTGCGTTTTGTTTGGTGATGAAGATACATGGAATGATCTGTAGCATCTTCATGAAATGTGCATGTGTTATATATTGTGAATTCCCATTTCTTGTTTATTTGCTTAAATTAATCAGCCTATAGTGAGAAACTTATTCCGTATTTATTACTTAAAACATTTCAAATTGCAAGGATAATGTTGTGAACCACCAAGATTCAGAGTCTCCAGCCGCCCCTGCTTGAAGCTATTTATAATTTCTTGCTTTTTAATATCCTCCACTCTTGTTCTAATTTCTTTCCAGAAACCTTTACTTTTGTTGTTTCTTTCTGCCCATGTTACCCCCATTCCTGTTTCTTCCAATGTTGTTTGCATCTTGTGCATCCAAGTTTCTTTTTTCCCCATTTTCTCCTGTATAACCAAGCATTGCTTTAGTGTATAATTTTCCTCTAGTAGCTTTATTCTGAACCAGGATTTGATAGCCCTTTCTACCATTTGGCCTTTTGCTGCCATCCTTCCTAGTTCTGTTTGTGCTACTCCATTTGGTGAACTTCTTGGTAATCCCAGGGTTATTTTGCAAAAATTCCTATGTATAGCATCTACCTTTTTCCAGCCCCCATATCTCTGCTGCATATAACATCCTAGCTTCCACCACCATACTATATATCCTTTCTAGCCACGTAATTTGCATTTCTGGTATTTTGTTCACACATGCTCTCATTACCTGTATTGCTTGTTTCCCTTTGCTAGTTCTTTTTTCTTCTGTTCTCCCCAATCCCCTGCACTATTGAGCCTTACTCCTAGATAGTCAATTTTCTCACTACTTCCAACTCCGTTCCTTCCCAATACCAATTTTTGGTCTTTCTTAGTTCATATCCTTTCTTAAAGATCATAATTTTTGACTTATTTTTCTTTTTTCTCAGCTACCAAACTTTACAGTATTTGCCAATTGCTTCAATAGCTTTACTCAACCCACAACTGAAATGGAATCTGCTGCTAGATCATCTGCAAACAATAATCCTGGTGTTGCCTTATTAGTAATAACTGGTGAATGCTTATTAAATTTTTTTATTACTTCTATAATATCATCTATAAATAGGTTAAATAGCACTGGAATAAGTTTGCAGCCTTGTCTTATTCACGTTCTCTTCAGTAATTCTTCCCTTGGCTATTTTCACCCTCATCATTTGCACATAAATGCTTTATATTCTTTAAAAATAATTCACTCAACCCCTTTCTTAGCTAGTTTTAACCATAGTGCATCCCTGTTGATAGTGTTGATGCTTTTCTAAATAAATAAAACTCATGTATACCCTACCCATTTTTATGCTTAGGTATTTATCCACTATTGTCTTCATGATTAATATGTTATCTCCTTCCTTTTCTAAATCCTGCTTGGAATTCTGACAGCCTCCCCTCTTTCTCCACCCATTTCTGCATTCTGTCAGCTAGTATCCCTGTATATACTTTACCTATCACTGCTAGGAGAGTAATACCTCTGTAATTTGTAGGATCCTCTATATCTGCCTTGGCTTTATATATTGGTACTACAATCCTTTTATTCTAGTTCTCTGGGACTCTACCCCTTTCACGTATTGAGTTAAACGATTTCAGTATTAACCTCAGCCTATCATCATTTCTGCACCATGCTTTCCAGAATTCACCTGGTAACCCATCAATTCCACAGGCCTCGTTATATTTTAACTTTAATATTTGTGTTTTTAATTCATTTATCTTAATTTCTTTATCTAAATCCTCAAAATACTGTATTCGCTCTTTTAAACTCTCTTGAAATTTGACTAATGTTTGCACCCCGTATAAATATTTAAAGTAATTGCACAATGTTTCCATCTGTATGTTGTTCCCCCCACTTTTGATCTTATATATTTGTTTCACCATCTTCCATTTTGCTTTCATATCCTGATTTTTTGCTGCTTCATTTATTTTACGACTTAATTTCCCCCCTCCCCATTCTTTCTTTATCACTTCCATTAGACATTTATATCCCCGTCTTTGTATTAAAAACTTTTCTTTATCTTTTTGTTCTCCTCTCTGCCCCCATTTCTTTAGTTCTCTTTCCACTTTTTTCTTTGTCTCGCAACATTCATGATCATTGCATCCTTCTCCATTTTGCGAATAAGCATTATTCTCCTACATTTTCTACCTTGCCTTTTTTATTGCCTGCTCCATTCTCAACATAGCTCCCTTTATTCACTCTTTTGTATCAACCTTTCCAGATATGCTAACCCTATTATTTCCACCCGTTCTCTAGTTCTTTGCAAAATGTTTCCCTATCTTTAACCCTCCATCTATATGCTTTGAATTCCTTACTGCCTTTATCTGATTCTATTCCTTTCATCTCACTTTTAATGTAAAAACTTACTTTTAATGGGAAGTGACAACTTAAAAACAATTGTTCATAACTTCAAAATCTGACAGTATGCATCTAACTCTGTTGGGTATAGTATATAATCTATTACAATTTGTCCATTCTTATTTGTAAATGTGAACTCCCCTTCTTTATCCCTACCTTTTAATCCACTACATACAATTATATTATTCATTTCACAAAAGTCAATCAATTTCATTCCCTCACAATTGCATATTTTATCTCTACTCTTCCTAGTTTCTATATCTGCTGTATTCTTGATATTGTTTTGTACTTCACATACTATGATTTGCTCTTCCCCTATCCTTGCATTAAGGTCTCCTATATGTATTATAATATATCTATTTCTACATATTTACCCTGTATTTCTTCTATGTCCTGTTGCACTTTCTTGAGCATATTTTGAATCATAGAATTTTGAAACACTCGGTGGGTTGTACACTACTCTTAAGCACACCTTGCTTTTGTTCACCACTCCTACTTCCATTATGCACCACAATACCATCTACTTTCCTATTCCATTTAGTGCTTTCAATTTTATTTTCGTCTTCTTCTTCATAAGCATACGTAATCCCCCCCCCCCCGACATTTGCCCTTTCTCTTTCTCCCTCACGCCTTCTTTGCCATAGAAATCATAATCACTAATAGCCACTTCTGCTGATTTATATAACCAAGATTCCACTACTGCTAAACGTCAACCACTTTTATCACTTGGAATATTTCACTGTTACCAATTTTGTTCCACAGCTCCTCCACATTCCACGTTAAGCTAGTAAACAATATTACAAAAATGGCAGCAGAGTGTAAAGTATTACAAAGGGTGTAAATAGTAAAGTTTCAAAGGTAAAGCATTGTTATTAACTATATGTATAACTTATATCTGTGGTTTAATACTAGACTAGTTTCTATTCTTATTACTACATACATTTTGCTTACATATTTTTCGTTCTTGTATGAAAATTCTGTGTATTACCATATAGCTATAATGATAAATGTATCATAATTCTTTGAATTCCATTTTATACTTGCTAACTGTTTTATTCAGTTGTACTTGGTTACAGTGTAGGGCTTTTTTTATATATTATTTTGCCTGTGTACATTTTGATTGTTTTGCTCTCAATCATACTGAATTGATCGCCCTTTGTTTGCACTTCTTATTTGTATTGCAGGCACCATGTCTTTGGCAAACATCAATTTATTATGCAAGGACAAGTTGTTCTTTTGCTTAAAATTATACAGTTTACAGTTTGATTCCAATGCTACATTATATATGTTACTGCATTTATTGCAAGTATGAGTCTTAATTGTTCTAAAGAGGAAGTGTTGGAGTTAATTCAAGTTTCTTGTTTCCAACTTAAGGAATTTCAAATCTTGTTAGCAGAACAAAATGGTGAATTTTCCCGGCCACTTTACGGCGATTGAGAGCACATCTAATATATGATATAAAATAAATTAAAGTATTGCTTTTATCTCCGTTTGCGATGGAATCAAGATTACAATTATAAAGTATTCCTCTGCAGTATGCAGATTTGTTATCCTTATTGATGGATACTGCTGTTTTCACTGTGGAACCATAGAAATTACTGCCTGTTACAACCATCTAGTTCTTTCATTTCTACTCCATCTTAAATTCGGAAAATGCAACTCAACCTCCTTCCTCTTCCCTTTTGTTTCAATCATTAGGCATTAAACATCCTATGCAAGATTTAATTGATAACGTATATTACATAGGAATGATGACTCTCAGGCTTTAGTATTTCTTAAATTTCTTATTTGTTTACGTGATTTATTCTCTCAGCCTGTATATGAGTTGAAGGACTTGTACACCTTGTTGCTTATGGTCATGGACGAAACTCATCTTTTACATTCGGCATTGGAACAAGCATGTAACCTTACCACACTTCATATGCGTATATTGGACTATTATTTACAGGTCGGAATTCATATTCAATTTTTGTCTGAATATTATTTTGCTCTGCAGAAGCCTACAAATTTGTGGACTCTGTTAAGACGTTCGCGCTTATATTTCAACTTCCGGGTTCTGAACAATAAGCTGGTTAATTGATTATTTCTGGTTTGAATGCTTCAACACGTTTGCAGCGTACCTTCAGGATTTTCCCAACATTGTATCATGAATTGGATTATTTGGTAACTTCAGTGCAGCAAGCGGCAGAAATATCTCTTCCGGGCTCTGGTGATAAATCACACTTGTGACATTTATCGGAAGCCGCAAACTTACCTGCCCCACAGGCCATAATTTGGCTTCATCCACGTTCTAATATTTCTGATGCGCAAGCTTTATCAGCAAGTTTACTGTTTGGACAGGCCAAATCCTTACCACAAACTTTTCGGCCTTTGGTTCAGTCCAATACGTTTCCTTCTAGATGTGCTTGTACGCTTTGCGGTAAACTTTGTTTCAAGCGTCGACTTCATTTGGCACCAACGAAAGTATCGCCTTCCTGACTAGCGCTGCGAAACGGCTCATTTTGATGTGCCTTCGCAGATACATGGTGTTTCATTTTTAGCGTTACCTTTGGTTCAGATTTCGCGTTTCGATTTTTATATACTTGCGTTGTTGGATTCTGGTTCAGCATTTAATCTCCTCTATACTGAATTTTGGCAATCCCTTCCTATTAAATATCGCAGGCCTTTACAGCCGACGCATGTCAGTGGTACTACTATTTCGGGAGCACTATTGCCGATTTTAGGTGTTGCAGTTTTACACATCAAACGTTCTGCACTTTCGTGGGACGTTATGTTCCATGTCGCGAATAAATTGCCCTATTCAATGGTTCTTGCTTCTGCCTTTATGTCCAAAACCAAACTTGTTTTAAATTATGCTACCTTTACGGTAGAGTTTCGCTTTTGTCCATCCGTCTTCATTCCTTTTTCTTTGGGTTCTTCATCAACATTTACGCTTTCGAGTACAGTTCTAATAAATAAAAGTGAGCGCTAATTCAGACTTATTACATTCACCTTCCTGTCGACGTGATATTATGGAGATTTTTAATCAGTTTCCTGGTGTGTTTAGGGAAGAAATTGGTAAAGTGCGCGACATTTAGTATTATATTCCGTTATCGGATGCAACTCCGGTTCGTTCATCTTACCAGTTAACGTCACCTAAACTTGACATTCTACGTACAAAAAGTAATGACATGCTGCGGCGCGATATTATTGAGCCATCCACTAGTTCATATTCCAGCTTTTTGGTGCCTAAACCAAATAACGATTACCGTCTCGTTGTAGATTATCGGAAACTTAACAAACACGTGGTTTTGAATGCGAGGCCCTTGCCAGAATTGCACACCTCATCACATTGTTTCCGTGATGCTCGGGTATTTACCACACTTGATTTGAATCAGGCATACTATGGAATCTGTTTCAATTTCGCCGTGTTCCCTTTGGACTTTCACGGGTGCTCAGGTCTTGTCAATGCTCTTGGACACTACAAGATTTTAAGTTTAAATTTGTCTTTAATTATCTCGACGATTTGGTGAACTACTCACCGGATTTTCAATCCAATCTTGAAGAGCTTAGGCGGTTGCTTTTCTGTTTACAGAAAGCCGCATTGACGATCAGTCCGTCCAAGGCAAAATTTGCTGTTTCGCAAATTTTCGTTTAGGACATTTTATATATCCATGAGGTATTTCTATCGACCCAATCGCACCTTGGCTGTATGGCGTTTTCCGCCTCTTTGTTCTCCAAAACAACTAGCTTCCTTTTTAGGGATGGTTATCCTTTTCTCCAAATTCATATCGCATTTTGCTCACATAGCGGAACCGTTACATACACTTTGTCGAAAAGGTGTAACATTTATCTGGACGGATTTACAACCTCTTTGATAGCGGTATTATATTTGTGCGCACATCGGCTTATTATCCCCGACCTTAATTAATTGGGGAACGCGTAAATCGTACGCTTAAGAGTGTTTCGATTGGTTTTCACTCCGACAGTCACAAGTAGTAGAACACCTACCTTGCTTTCAGGCTTTCAGTTTGCCTTGAATACCGCTGTTGACGAGGCTCATCAAGACGTGCCTTTCAACTTGTTTAAATTTATGCCAGCCTACCCTTGTCTAATCACTAGAAGCTGTCACATTTACTCTCAGATGAGTACAGTCCTGCTGCTCCTCGCGAGAGATGAATAACGGCTCTGGAGAGTTAACGTCGGACCATCTCTCAGATGTATAATAAAGAATGCCGTCCGGCTCCTTTCCAGGTGGAGATTTGGTACTCCCTCACTCCCATCCCCAGAGTGATGCTTCTAGACTTTTGCGCAGAAGTTGACTCCACGATACGTGGACCCCTTTCGCATTTTGAAAGTTATTAATACTATATCATTTCATTTACAGAACTGCATTACAGGCACGCTATCTACAGCCAATTCCTCAAATTAAAAGATATCGGTTTCTTAATTACTTCTTTTAGCGCAGCTTTTCGCTGTCAGTTCGCACAAGCTATTTTTTTTGTGTTTGAACAATGCTCGTGTTTTAGTGCTTGCTTCCCCACACACGAGCTTGGTTTTTGTTTATTTTTTGGCCTGCACACTGTTTTCTGTTTTTTCCTTTCCCTTTGTGTAGTCCTCGAGGATTTTTTTACTTGCTATAATGGTTATTCATACCTTATAGATTAGGTGGGCCCATTACAGTAATTTTTTAGGGATATATCCCTCCTGTTACTTTTACAATAGTGTAAGTTAAGATTAAGTTATTGGCTTTTAGGTGTTTATTACATTGTGTTTTTGCAGTCCTGGCCTTCTTATTTTGGCTCATTTATTTGTAACAAAATCTCCTATCTTTAGGCAAAGTTTATATCAGCCATTTATTGTTTTGTTATGTATATAATATTTTTTGTATACATTTTTTGTTTTGTTTTATGGTCCCTTCAGGACAAAGACTCGTGCATTATTGCTAGTGTTGAGCTATTTATGATAGTTAAAGGTTTTCATGCTTATGTGCTTTATTTGTATGCTCACCCTAGGTTTGTTAGTGCTCTGTCCATAGTTTATGTATTTTCTCTTTTGTATGTTTTGTTGTGCTCTGTCCTTCATTTGTTTTTGCTACCTGGCATTGCTTATCTCTTTTGGTCCTGTTTTTCTTTCTCCTGTTAGAATCTGCTTGTCTTATGCCTCTCTATATATGTCTTATCTTTTATTCTTTTTTCTGCTACCGTTGTGCTACCACCTTTTCATGGTCCCTGTGAGTTTTGCATGTGCGGTTGCTTGGGAAGATGGTTGGATGTGTGTTACCAGTTTGCTGCTGCCTATTTTCTTCACGAGTGGGAGTGTTGAGCCAGTTACTGCTCCCTCTCTGAGACTTTATTTATACGAGCTACCAGGATTGCAATGTGCAGCATCCTTCGTCTCCTAGTTCAACATTCGTGATCAAGACGGTGAAACAGAAGTCCCTGTATCACGATATTGGCTGATGTTTTGCCAATTACGTGGTGGTTGCTCCAGAGTGTCGACAAATGAAACTACTCATCTCCTCCAGGTTTTCGTGAACTGCATGTAGGAAGAAAGAAAGCAGACACTGAGAGACCAGTATAGAGGTAGCATGCGGTCGGGATAGCCCAAGGCTAAGGTGCGTCATTTTTTCGGCCGTTTTCAAATTTTCAATCAACATGTTCTGGTGAGTAAACATCAACTTTAATTAATTGTGAAATAGCACCAATTTGGGAGAAGAACAAGCAGAGAGAGTTTTAAACAGAATTTATCAAAGAGGTCAGTTTATAATGTTATGAAGGATATTTTTAGTAACTGTTAAATATTCCAAGTTTAAGAACTCTTATTTGAGTCAAAGTCATATAGTATTTGTTGGATTCTGCTATTTTTTGCCAATACAGATACAATTCAAAGAGCCATTACTACAAGAATGTGGTGTTGTAATAAGTCTGTTACTTTGAAAACTACATGTGTAGAGACTCCTGGTGTGTATGAGTATTAGTGAACTTGTTCTCGGAAAATGACATGTTAAGTGATGGCAAATAAGATAATGTTATAAATAAACTGCAAGAAAGGAAATTGTTAATTTTAAATTTTAACTTTCCTACTTATACCAGCATAGTATCCGATACTTTCCCAGCGTATCTTAGTTCTTCCACAAAAATAGATAGACAGACAGACAGACAGATAGATAGTGGAAGTTATACAGTTATTGCAAACAATCAGAGTAACTCACAAAAATTAATCATCTGGTAAATAATATTACAACTGTGACTCATTTCTTCAACGTCTAAAATGTAATGTTGCTGCTTCAACTACTAATACATTGCTCATAATTGCTATTATTTGACAATATTTGAAGTATTAATTACCACAGTCTTATCTTAGAAAAATGTATCCATAAAAACTGGTGAAAAATGTGTAAACCAGGTCGGACTGAAGGGAGGTGGCAGCAAGATGATCATTGACCTAAATAAAGAAATCACAATAAAAGGTAGAATATCCTGCTTTCTGGAACCTCATCCACTGACCCTGAAGCTGATCTTGACAGTCCCAGGCATTATCAGTAGCAGGAAGGTAGGTGATAAGGCTTATTCCAGGCCACTGAAGCAAAGTTGCAGTATTACACATGTAGAACAGTCTAGGGTGTTTTATTTTATGTCAGAAGTTGAAAGATAAGGAAGTTTCTGGGAAATGCTAAATAGCAAGCATAAGAAATTAATAGCACCCATGTGATTGAAATGTGCTAAAATGAAAAGAAGCAACTAATGATGATAGGATTGTACTAACTGAATGTGCTTTAGACAATGATGTCTATTATGTGTGAATATAGAGATTTAGATTTATTTTGTCCTTATGATCATTATACTGATGTTGGACATGTCAAAATAACATGAAAAATTATACACATATTTACACATGCACTATGTACAATTTTTATATACTCATGTCCTTACGATCATTACACTGTGTTGGACATGTGAAAATAACATGAAAAATTATATACACATTTATATATGCACTATGTACAATTTTTATATACTCATCTATGGAGTAAAAGGTGTGCAACAGAAGGAAGGATTTTAGCGGCTTTTTAAACTGGCGAATGTTATTAATTTCTTTAATGCTCACAGGAAAGTTATTATGAGAGATATGAACTGAACACCACCAAATATCTAGCCCAAGAAAATGGGTACAACCCAGAAATAGTGAACACGCTATTGAATAAAGACACAAAGACACTTAACAAGAAAATCATCAGCCCAAAACTCTAGCCAGAAGAAAATAGGCTCATTACAATCAGCTACCACAAGCAGAACATCTATAAAGCTGCCACTTGGTCAAGAAATTCAAACATAAAATGGCATACAACTCAAACAACTTATTCAAAAAATGCTTCACCAGCAAACAAACACATACAGGAAAATACAATTAAACAGAAGACTGTATACAAACTCAAATACCAAGATTGCTCTAATCTCTACATAAATCAGAGAGAAAGACCATGCAGCACCAGAATCATCCTCAGTGGTCTAGGGGTACCATGCCAGCCTCTAGTTCTCAAGATCATAGGATTAAACCCAGCAGAAGGTGATGGATTTTTCTCAGGTATAAAAATCCTTAGCATGGCTTTTTTTTGGAAGGAAAGTAAAGCCGGTGGTCCCAAGTTGTAGGTTTATGGCATGTAAAAGAACCTCAAGCCTGATGAAGGTCGCTGAGCAAAATTTCTGGTCTTTAATGCCCAATATAGAATGGGATGCTAAGGACCATAGTAGTTAAAGAGCATCCATAAATAAACTTAATTTAATTTTTTGCAACACCAGATAACAGTAACACATAAACGGCATCCATCAAGCAGACAACAAATAAAATTTCACAAAGTACAGTTACAAAAATATAAAGATAGACATGGAAATATTACATATCCTGCCGAAACGCCAAAAACTAAACACCTGAACAATTCAAATTTACAAACAACAAAACTATTTCCTGATTCCATACTGAACAACCATCTCAACTTCAAATTCGGCACCCTATTTGATACCATAATACTCATAATACACCTTCCTCCTCCTATGAATCTAAGGCCTCAGTTGACAAGCAACCTCTGAAGATGTAGGATCCTTAAGGTGCTGGCTTGTAAAACTTATCAAATGTTGATCAGTCCCTTTTATCCAAGCGCCCTTCAAATGTATTTTGATTATTAAATTACATGCATTTGCTTCAGCTCTTCAGGAGCTCCATTTCATGCTAATAATACAGTAAGGAAGTCCACTACTGCAACAGTTGGTTGGTGCAAGTAGTATGGCAAAAACTTGGATAAAACTAACCTTGTCTTTTGGACTGATCATATCATGAACTGAAAGCCTCTCTGGAACACAAACACCTATGATGTGATAATTAGATATATGGGAAGATACCAGAATGCCTTGATGCCACCTGCAACAATTAAAAAGAAAAAGGAAAGCATTAAGTATCAACATAGAATCATCTTACAGGGGGGCATCAAAACTGTAAACAAGATTTCATTAAAAGGTTCTATACAATAGAACAGTCATGAAAAAAAGAAAAAACAAAACAAACCAGAGCTCTTTAAACTGAAAATTCCTATGCTCAAGAACACGAATAATAGTCAATGAGATACAGGGACATAATGCCAATTACACAGCAGTCTAGTGAACAGTTAGAAGCATTAGCCATCTCCCCTCGTTTTCAGGATTCCATTCTGCTCTCTCATCTGAATGGACTGTGCAGCAATTCACTAAATGATATTGTGACCTTCACTTTGGATTCTTGCAATGAAAGACAGAAGATAATGTTTGTGCACAGCAGTTTTATGAGATGTCATTTAGCAAAAGTCAAGGAAGAATTTAATGTGCCTATATTTATAGTTTGCCTGTAATAAATCTGTAATGAGAAGTCTTAAGCTAACATGTATATTTCTGCAATTTTTCAGTCTTTTAGTGTTTGACTGAATATAATTCAGTTTATCATAAATCTGATTTATTGACACAAAAATACATCACTTATATTTTACTAAAATGTTCCTGTATGTAGAACCAGTCTCAACAATGATACATCAAAGAGCTGTTAGTTACTGCTGTTAAAGTGACAATTTTAAACTATAACACGGATCTATTAATGCAAAATGTTATTGATGTGAAGTACTGAAAACTCCACTCCATAAATAAGTTATAAGTATAACCTGACTTCCAAAATTAAAGGGGCAAAATGAAATAAGAGATATAAAACATAGAACCAAAAAGCCTGTGTAAGTATAAGTGCTTGAGTCAAAATGAGCCAGTGACAATCAGACGACTTAGAAAGAAACCATGTCCATGTTAGCTTCACGAATAGCACTAGTAATATCTGTGAATCAGCATGACAATAGAGAACTGAAAAAAGTGCCATTCAGTTTCAAGTCACTGACTACTAAGGCCACTCTTCCTCAATAGGCAGGAATCTTCCACTTAGCGGAGAACATGGATGGCACTTTGCATACAACATTAATTAGGTTAGTAACAACTTATAATAAATGTGTTTGCAAAGGACCAATTAATGACAGAACTTATAGCTTGCCCTTGCTAAGTTCCCAAAATTTTCCAAAGCTCCAGAACAGCATAGTTTCTTGTATACATTAAACAAACTCACCTTCACCCAGCTCCATGTTAGGATGATGGTCAGACTGTTTCATTAAACTGTGTAACATAGGGTGGCAAATGTTGCCATGGCAGGCTGCTGTGGTGCACATAATTTTTGTGTCACTAATTTGTTTTCAACCAAAGAATCACATAGTTTCTCAAATGGAGACTAGTAAAACTACAGAAATCCTCTCTCCCCATCCCCCTAGATGCTGAATAGAAACTACTGAGCACACTTATGCCTTACATTACCATCTCTCGTGATTTTGAACTTGCCATGTTTGCTTTGCACAGCCTGTGCTGTCTTTCAGATGAAATAAAACAGCTCTATTCAAGCTTACGTGCTTAGCTAACTGTCCATGTTCATGGCTACCACGATCCATGTGTTCACATTTATCTATTTGTTGTGAATTGCTATTTCTGTTTTGTATTTTTTCTTTGTTTCTCCATATCATTAATTTCATTTTACTGCAAATAATAAAAAAACCATCAAATGTTCATTTAATAACACAGAAGTTATTATTCCTGAAAAAATCATTCTTATTTAAAGTGTTATTGTTATTACTGTTAATAAAATAGTATTGGCACTGTTTTTATTGACAAAAATGAA
The DNA here is from genome assembly GCA_030765065.1 of Deroplatys truncata. Classification (NCBI taxonomy): domain Eukaryota; kingdom Metazoa; phylum Arthropoda; class Insecta; order Mantodea; family Mantidae; genus Deroplatys; species Deroplatys truncata. The sequence goes on along the minus strand of CM060990.1, from coordinate 399,695,952 downwards.
TACAGATTCTTAAACAAAAATAAGCTAAATTATTACTAATTCTTCAAAATATGAAATTCTTAACAGCTTTAGGCCAAAGTTTGTAAAATTATTGTTAAAGAATACACAGCTCTAAATCATGGATATATGCATAGACAGTAGATGCTCGCTAATTCGAAATCAGATAAACCGATAACTCGGTTAATCCGTAGTAGCTGCTCGGTCCCTGCCGAATTACCGCTTGAACCGAATTTCGGATAATTCGTAGTACGAACTAAAATTTGGTCCCCTCATTACATATTCCGTATGTTATTCTTCGTTTAAGCCGAATATGTATGCTGTGCTGTGCACTACGCTATTTTCCGTTACGCATTTCACATTCTTTTTCTCAATACTGTACTGTAATTTCTCAACAATGGTCGGATTGCTTACTTGCTACTTATGTATCACTTCCACAACATATAATGCAAGGGCGGGGAAAGAGGGGGTTGATCAGCAGATTACAGACGGCACGCGCCTCGCAACAATCCAGAGAGCTGTTTGTCTGTGCTTGTGAACAGTGAATGGTTTTTTTGTCTCTCCCCCCCTTTTTGCTCCATCACTCCCTATGCCGCCGAAAGAGAAACGTGATCATAATGCTCTCACGCTGAAACAAAAACAACAAACTTTACCTATGGTCGATAGTGAAGAGAAGACCAAAACACAGGTTGCAAAACACTTTCAGAATCCGAAGTGTACTCTCTCATCGATTATAAGTTTGAAACAGAAAATAGAGGCAAGTCTGACAAGCTGTTCATTTAGTGACAATAGAAGTGCATGAGACTAGCGAAACATGAAGGGGATTCGCTGTTAGAATGGTTCCAACATGCGTTCTCAGCAAATTCCACTGACCGGCCCCATGCTTCAAAAAAAGGCTCGGGAAATCGCCAAGAAAGGAGTTTCTGGGTTTGTGTCTCTGAGGGATGGTTCTCAGAAGCGGTATAAAATCAGTGTTGTCAGTGTCCGTGGGGAGGCACATAGAATAAACGGGGAAGATGCCAATGAGCGGGCGCAGGAGTTTCAATCTAAGCTCTCTCATCACCACCCAAGAAATGTGTTTAATATGGGTGAAGCAGGCGTTTTCTATAACTTGATGCCTGAAAAAACACGACGTGCCAAGGGCGGAAAATGCCATAGAGGAAAACGTAGTAAGGAGAGACTGACGGTGGTCTTGTTTTGTAATTCAGATGGTTCTGAGAAGCTCAAACCATCGGTGATTGGAAAATACAACAATCCACGTTGTTTTAAAAATATCAACCTATTCAATCTGTCAAGTCAGTACGAGAATAACAATAAAGCTTGAATGACCAAATCTCTTGAAGATTCAACAACAAATGTCTGCGAGAAAGAGGAACATTTTGCTAACTTTGGACCACTGTTCGCCACATCAGTTCGATGACCTGGAACTTCCGAACATAGAAGTTGTTTTCTTACTAGCTAATACCACGAGCCGTCTGCAACCATTGGATCAAGGAATAATCGCCTCAATGAAGCGTAATTACAGACGGCGACTGGTTGAGGCTGCCATCAGTGCAATAGAACTATACCCCCGCCGCTATAACGTTGCACTTGACAGTTCGTGTGGCTTCGCGTAAGGTTGGCTACATCGTGGTTGCGACGTTGCCAGAGTGGCTAGTAAACAACAGCTGATTGTTCTCATTTCTATCGCGTCTAAGCCGCATACAAAAAGTGTACGTAAGTAGCGAACGTCACTGAATAATAACTATTTCGTATTATTATTGTTAATTAAAAATAAGCGATATAAGCAGCTTTGGTATGGTCGGATACTCCTTTCTATGATAATAGGCATAAATGTGTCTACGTATGGCGTCTAATTGGAAAGCATCAATATTTGTGACTGGACGAGGCTTCTTTTTTTTCTTCCCTGGAGTTGATAGAAATACCTGTTGTGTTCCAGATGGTTCAGGAATTTTGTCCTCTTTCTCTTGTAGTTTCACTCCTTTGTGAACAACAGTTCTCGTGCTTAAACCAAGAGCTGCTGCAGTTCGTTGTACGGCTTTATCAGCAGGAATAGAGGGATTTCCGTGAAGCTTCACGTACTCCTTTTCCTGTTCAAAGAACTCCCGGGTTCTCCTTAATAGTTCAAATGCCTGACTATTAAGTGGCACACCTCGGCGCAAAGGATTTTCACTTCGTGAATCATCACTCGGCGATCGGCGTCGTTTTTCCGACATTGTCGCACTTAAGTTTTGTTTAAATAAATAATATGAATGAAATATATATAAAATAGATAAATATAAATAAATAAATGTATAAACGAACAATAACAAAACTATCAAACAATAACCACAAATCTAAATAACAAATAACAATGAACAATATGTAGCTTGCAAAGAACAACTCGACGCTCTGCTAGAGATTCACAAACTGAAGCACGTGGTTGGGAATAGTTACATCCGGCAACAGAGTCGATTCTAGATCCGGTTCCGCTTTGTCATCGACCATCCGGAATGCTGCCTTGTGATTGGCTTAGGAAGTCAAACGGTTGAAGCTTTTCATCTGTTTTTTTCGCGAGTGTACCAACTTAAACGCTAGCTGTCAAGTGCAACGTTATAGCGGCGGGGGTATACATGAAACAGTTCCACATTGGAATGTACTGCAACCTATCCGCAACATATCTTCTGCTTGGGATGAAGTTACAACAGACACCCTAACTGCTTTAAGAAGGCATGGACAGCAACTGATAACGCCACTGAAACTGAACAGGAAACCAATTATCCACACCTGAATTTACAATGTGGATACAATTGGGATTCTGATAATGCTCTTCTACACGCTTACACCCGTTAGTGCCCTCTTGTACCGCCATTATAGAAGAATGGACGTAGGTGGACAACATCTGTGCTGCTGAAGAACCAGTCATCTGCTGATGATGCAGAAGAGAATGATAATTTTTACTGTCATCTTCTGAGGTGGAACATGAAGATACGACACTGCGACCCCGCACTGAAGTTGCCGCTGCAATTTCTGGTCTCGAGAGATTTGCTGCCATTTCTGATGTCTCCATGGCATTTCAGGCTGCCCTGGAATGTGGTATCTTCAGAGAGTGCCATAATATTACGACCAACGGTCCGCCAAACAACAATTAATGATTTTTTTCAAATTATAGAACTAAAATGTGTAATGGATAAAAGTTGTAACTAAAACACGTGTTCCGATTAAAACTTAGTGTTAAAAGAACGGTACATTTAAAGTGTTTCTTAAGGTTATTGTTTATTGTATTATACGACTCACTAATTCAATGTCGTCCTCCGTGGTGTAGTGGTTACCAAGTTAGCCTCTAGTTTCCGAGGTCGCGAGTTCAAACCCGGCAGAGGGCGATGGATTTTTTCGGGCATAAAAATCCTTAGCATGGCTTCCTTCTGAAGGGAATTAAAGCTGGTGGTCCCTTGTCATAGATTTAAGTAAAAGAACCTCAAGCCTGATAAAGAGGCCTCTGAGCAAAATTACCGGTATTTCATACCCAATATAGAATGGGACGGTAAGGACCAGAGCAGTTAAAGAGGGTCCATAAATAAAACTCAATTTAATTTCACTAATTCAATTAGTACAATATTGTTCCAAATAGTACTGTTTTAAAAAAAATTACAACAAGCATTTGACAGTATATTTTCTCAATTAAACAAATGCCAGATATACCATATACAGCGATTATTTTTACTTTTTCTTAGAGGTCATGAAAGTGGACCATCCTCATTCGTTGGTATGCATAACAAGAGAGAAGGTGAACTCAACAGTTGTATTTTACCATTTCAGTAAATACAGGACTATTTTTACAAAACCTCGATAATTCAAACTTCATTAAACCGAATTGGCTATTTTTCGGTCCCTTGAAATTCGATTAAATTAGGGTCTACTGTATATGAATAGTATACCGTTGATACACAATGGGAAAACGATTGTGTATGCAGACAACACTTCTAAAATAAACACTGGGCAAAAGCTTACAAAAAGTAGACACTTATGCAAAGCAAAATACAAAAGAATTGCAGTTTTTTTAAGTTAAACAACTTGCACATTAACATTAAGAAAACAGGATTCATGAACATTCAGACAATTCAAAACAGAAATGAAAACCAGCTAAATTTTAATATAAATCACGAATAAGTTAATGAGGTAAACAATTCCAACCTTTTAGTAATAATACTGGATAAATATTTCACATGGGACAAATAGATAAATCTGGGAAAAAGTAAGTTGAAGTATATCTTACTAAAAAGAATGGCAAAAATTGTTGATACAAATATATTCATGAATATCTATTATGGATTAATATAACCTCATTTATCTTATGGAGTAACAGTTTGGGTGAAAAGCACTATTAAGTACACTGAAAGATTTTTATACTACAGAAAAGAGCAATTAGGGTAATGGTAGCCCTAAATACACAGGAATCGTGCAGAGATTATTTCAGAAAATTAAATATTCCAACTTTGTAGCCTCTCTATATATTTGAGGTAATAATGTATCTAAAACATAATAAAAATCGCAAAAAAAGAGAAGAAAGTACCAAACAGATTCAATGACCATTTTACTGCATATAACATCCACTTCCATATAAATTCACAATGATTACAACTACTTAAGAATAACATACAAAAATAGTATAAAACTCACTGCCTTCTGTACAGTTTTGAATCCTGTTCTCCTCCAACAGATGATGCCATCAAATTTTAAAACAAAAGTACATCAATGCAGAAATTATATCAATGGGAATATGTGTTAGAATAATATGAGGATATGAATGGTCAGAGCATGATTGATTATGTCCTTTGGCCAGTTAATTTATGTGGTCTTGTGTAATTTGCTTAAATGTAATTAATTTTCCTTTAATTATTGAAATTAACGTATACTGGAATCCTGGGAAAAATAAGTGTGCAAAATGTTAATTAAGGTGAATTTTCAGTGGAATAAGAAAAAGAGAAACAAGTTCATTTAATTTCTAAATTGTAACCCTGAGAAAATTTGTAGGTGTGAAATTACATTTCTTAATCACAAACTTATGTTAAGCAATGAATGTACTTCAGTTTTTACTAGATTGGATTGATGAAATCCAAACAGAGGATAAGGAAAGAAGAATATACATCACATAGTAGTTGGTTTGATGATAAAAGCAAAAGGGAGAAGAGAATAGTGAAAAAAATTTAATATGGAGAGAGAGTAGAATGAAGGCAGAAGAGATGAATATTTGAACAAGAAGTTCAGATATAAAACCTTTTTAAAGAAAAGAATCTTGGAAAGAGAAAATACAGATCACATTATTAAGGTTGTAAGAAGGAATAAACCAAGAGAAGCATGGTAAACAATATAATCTTGTCAAGAAAGAAAAAACAAAGGATTGGCAATAAAACAGAAATTGAAGAAGGTGAATGGTTAGATTACTTTAGATGTCTATATGGGGAAGAGCATGTTGTGAAAGCTAAATTTACACCACAGTTAAGTAGTAATTTCATTGAAATATTAGACGGAGAAATAAATGAAGCAGAGGTAATTTATTCAGGTCAAATAAAAGACACCCAATAAGGCAGTCAGTATTGTTAGGCATACCATTTGAATTCCTTATAGGGTGGTTTAAGAATAGAAAAGGGTTTATGTATTAACTATATTGTTAAATCCAATCAAAGAGGGAGAATATATTCCAAGATATCATGGGAAAGCTATTATTCTTCCAATTTATATTGGCAAGACGAAAATGGGTAACACAAGCAATTGTAGAAGCATAGCTCTCCCATCAAATGTGGAGAAAGTACAGCGCTTTTCCTCCACACAGTGGCCACTACACAGTTACTCCCATACTGGCTGTTGCAGCTCAGACTCCAACCAAAGCAGTTATAATATCCCCAAAACCGCCTCACGTTCTCACAGTTACAATTACAATTACAATAATAATCAGCATATACCTTATCATAAGAGATGTTAGAAATGTTATCCTCTATCCGCATAATTGTGGCACATTCTCAGGAAATTTTCATTCACACTGGAGAGTTCAATATCCAAAATTGAGTGAATTTCTTGCCTAATGTTTTCTTTATGTTCTTCCAATGTATGGGGTTTATTGCACACACCTTATTTTTCAAGTTTCCCCATATATAAGAATCACATACAATTAAATCAGAGTATCATGAGGGCCATAATTCTTTACTAATTACCCTAGCTTTAAACATTTCCTGAGCTAAATTTAATGACTCATCAGCTGTTGTACTGTAGCAAAATCTTGTTGGAAAAATCCAGACTAACTTGCAACATCAGTCAACTCTTCAAAGAATGGTGTAAGGCATTCCTGTACCTCTCTGCATTTATTGTTTGTTGAAAAAATACAGGTCCTATTATTCTGTATGCATTTACTGCACACTAAATTTTGCAGCATGCAAAGGAATTTCAGTGTAAAATCAGGTTTCCTTGTATTCCAACATGTGTTATTTTGTGATGAAATATAATCATATAAATACAATCATGCTTCATCAGAGAAGAATATTATGCATGGATCAACCACTCCATGATTTTGCAAAATCCAATTACAGAAATTTACCCGACTTTGATATCACATGAAAAATAAGGTGTATGCAGCAAACCCCCATACACTGTAAAAACTGAAGGAAAGCATCAGGTGAGAAATTCACCCAATTTAGGATATTAAACTCCCCAGCGTAAATGAAAATTTCCTGAAAGATGCCAGAAATATGTGGATAGAGAGGGGCAACATTTTCAACATCTCTTATGATAACGTATGCACTTATTATCATTGTAATTATAACTATGAGAATGTGTGGCAGTTGTGGGGATATTATAACTATTTCAGTGGTGGTCTGAGCTCTGGTGGCTGGCACGTGAGTAACCATGCAGTGGCCACACTGTGAAAGAAAAGTGCTGTATTTACTGGCATTTTCGCTAATAGATTGCAGAAATACTGTGAAGAGTATAATATATACTCAATACCAAATGGGATTTCAGAAGGGAAGGAGAAAAGAGGTTAATAGACTTACAATGAAGATCCTAACAGTCATGTACTTATGAAATAAAAGAAGACATATAGGGTATTTACTGACTTCAAAATAGCTTATGATAAAATTGATAGCTAAATGCTGTAATACAAATTATAATTTGTGGCAGTTGTTATTCTCATGAAGATGATTTATTAAACCTGTGTAAGAATAATAACCCTTTTGCATCAAAATTAAGGAAAGAGAATTAACAGAAAGCGTTGTTTCAAAAAAGGGTTTAAAGCAAGGTTGCAAGCTTAGCTCAGTGCTATTTAATCTATGCATAGATGATATAATAGTGAAAATTGAATACAGCAAAATCTTTCTTGAAGTTATATACAACACCAAAATACCTGGATTGCTTTTTGCTGATGAGTTAATGGTGAGTATTTATAGTGAAAAAACCAAATGTATTAATAATTGAGGACCATTTTTACAAAACTTGCTTTATGGAAAAAATAAAATTTTACAGGAATCAAATATTTTTTAATTAACAAGCAACCTTAAAGCGAAAAACTCTTACAATCAGCAATATTTATACAATTTTGAATATGTTTTAGGATAGTCTTTGTATATACATAAAACTTTTGATAGTTTATAAACTGGTGAAAGTAGAAACACAGCTTTCTTTTTCAAAAGTCGCTTTATGCTCAAACTAGACCAGTGATACCTGGATATTTTTACAAATAATAAGTTTTATAAATTAAACTCTTAAAATAATATTTTTTCTCTCTCCTACACAGCTTACGGGATCTCTTCAGCCTCATAAATCCTCCATGAGCTATCATGATCTTCATACTCCTCACCATTTGCAGTGAGTATGTCATAATAGAAACTTGCAGCATCCTTAGGAATTGCAACAAACTGCAATAGCTTCTTTACATCCTTCTTCTTTTCTGCACTCACTTGGTTTTCCTTGGGAATAATGACAGCACGTTTCATGAAAGGAGGAATGATCTTCTTTAAAACAACACAACATACTTTTGATCCAGAGAAATACATCATTTAAACAGCATATTGAATCTTACCATTGGTCTGGCTGAGTTATTGCCCATGCATACATCATTTTAAAAGGCAAGGTAGCCTTCAAGATTTGTTTAAAAATCTACTTGAAATCATAGGAAAACCAGTCTTCTCCCCACACCAGCACCTCTTCAAACTTTGCTAGAATATTCTTGTATGCACAAGATGATATGATCTCTTCTTTCTTCCAATATTACATTTCAACTCTACCAAATACACAATCCAGTGGCTTGAAACTATGTCCGTAAATGGGAAAATATTAGATAAATCCAGAGAATACTTTAGTGTGTTCCATAAAATGTGCTAACATACAGAGGGGTATAGAACTCTTGTTCTGGCAGGTGCAAAAGTCTGAAAAAGCTCAAGTTTCAATCCTCTCTTGCCAAGATTTCTAGTTATTTCTTCCAAATAATGTAGGAGGAAATGATGTAGTGCAGATGCAATTTCATTTGCACCTCTTCCAGCTTCTGTTTCACACCAAATATATAAAATATTTTATCAATGTCTTGTTTTGGTTCATGTACCAACACAGTCAGGTTATAGAACCATACCTGACATGCCTAAAACATTTCACCAATGGAGAGCTTTGGCAGAGGTTGATTTTGTTGCATGTCAAAGTCAACCTTTACAGTATCTTCAGAGCAGGTGTTCATGCTGCTGTGGAACTTCTTTGCATGGGCTTTATGCAAGTGCAGGTTAGATTTACACGCTTCTTGGCATTCTTTGGTTTCGGCAAAGTTCAAGATCCTTACATGTTGAACAGGTGTCACTGTGAGGGTTACCAAAGCTGAGGTTAAAATTCTTATAGAACACTGTCCTAAATTTTAACACTGAACAGCTTTCCTTGCCTTCTTGTCTTTGTTCTTTGCAAAACGTTTTCCACATTATGTTTACATTTAAAATTGGGGCAAATATGACCTACTCAGTTTCCCTCTGCTGTAATGATGCTCTCTACACTTATACTTCAAAATGTGCTCTTTCACTTGTTGGGTCATTAACTATGTCAGCTTGCTTTGCTTTTGAGCCACTCCTTTGTTCCTGTAGTGCAGTCCCAAATTATTGATAGTGCTAAGCAACCCAAGTTAGGCAATCCTTCAGTACAGCTGCTATTTTCTGAAATGTAGCAACACAAACTGGTACTAGGGATCCATCTCAAAGTTTTATCTAATACTTGATAGACACTGATTTAGAGGCTAGCTTCAGTGTGATCTACAACATATCTAGCCAGTACTGAGATATCCATGTATGTCAGAAGGAATGCAACTTACTTGCTCTTGTCTCCTGCAGAATATAATAGATTATTGAAATATGTTAAGTCAGCATAAGTGAGTTTGCCTGGATGACAGTCTTTCTATCCTTTGTTGCTTGCCTCACTACCTTCACCATGTTGGCAGTCAATATCAGGTGCAGCATTTTTCTTTGAACATCATAATGACTTTGCTTGGGAGATGTTTGATTGCTCTATTTTCTTCCTTTACATCCACCAAGTGTTTCAATCACAGGAATATTATCATCCTCATTACCTTCCATAGTCGCTATTTAACAAAATTCTAGCCCTCTCCACTTAGGTTCCACAACTTGGCCATAACTGGCAACCAACTCACACAGCAGCTAGCATCAACAGACGGAGTGTAACAATATACCCTGCAATATACTGCCAAGCAAAACAATTATTCCAGGAGTGCCATAACACAGTTAGGTAAAGACTTGTTCTTGACAACTGCCATACTCTAAACAAATGAGAAAATACTGCAATTGCACTAATGTCTTTGGAAAAACTAAATAGCATAAAACAAGTTTTGTAAAGACCGCTACATGTGTATAAGGCAAGTTTTGCAAAAATGGGCCGTATTCTTTGTGCTATAATATCGGAATAAAGAAAGTTTTGCTCAAGCTGGCTGCATAGGCTTGTAGAGGATGCTGAACAATATGTGTTAAAAAATAAAACAATTTTAAACAGAAATGCATAAAGCGAGTTTTGTGGTAATGGTGCTCAATTGCAACAGGTGAATACTGCAGGGGATGATTCCTAAAAGTAAATAAAGACAAAAGAAATGCTGCAGTTTTTAAGAAAGTAGGAAAAATTAACAACTGTAGAAATTGAATAAAGCCTGAAGGTTTTATAAAGTAGTACGTGAATGCATTTATTTGGAACTTCTGGACCATCTAATAAATAGAAATTGCAGTGCAGAAGAAGCATAGAATTATAGAAGCCCATCAAATAATGTACAGTTGTACTGAAATGCATGGAAAATCAGATTCCATCAATTGAGAGGGTCAACATATTTTCAGAAATTATGAGATTAGCAGTCAGATTGTTAAGAGGTTAGAAAGAATTTATAATGCTGCAGGGGAAATACAAATGTTATACGGTATATAGAAATGTGGTGGCTTGAAGATGAATGGGAGATTTTATGTCCCATAAAAAGGAAAGGTTGCTAGTTCACAGCTAGAGACTGTCATATAAGATAAGGACTTGTAGAAGTTAACACTTTGTCCGCTGGCCATTTTTGCAATATCTTTTCTTAGAATGCTCACCAATTTTAGGATATTTTACATCTTAATTTATTAAAAGGTTTTCCACAGAATGGAATGAAAATTCCATGACATAAAAACTTTATATACCATTTAAAAGAGGTAAATTAATGATTTTATGTTTAATTTATAATTCTCCTCAACAATGGGAAACAATAATAGAGAAAAACAGAGAAAAAATAATTTGAACCCAGAAGTTGTAAATGGGAATTGTACATAAGAAATGTAAATTTTAACAAAATTTAACAGAGATGAAAATTTATTTTACTGAAACATTAGAATACATAATAAGAACCTATAGAATCAAACATTATAGCAAACATCAGTCAAATCATGGAATACCATTTTGCCACTGACTGCAGACAAACAGTTGTTACAATGCAGAAGTTATTCGCTTTATCCTTTGGTCTCTTTATGCACAGGTAAACTGTAGTGGAATATATCACTAACTAAAACAGTGCAGAAGAAGCATAGAATTATAGAAGCCCATCAAATAATGTACAGTTGTACTGAAATGCATGAAAAATCAGATTCCATCAATTGATAGGGTCAACATATTTTCAGAAATTATGAGATTAGCAGTCAGATTGTTAAGAGGTTAGAAAGAATTTATAATGCTGCAGTGGAAATACAAATGTTATACGGTATATAGAAATGTGGTGGCTTGAAGATGAATGGGAAATACCTGTTTTGGTGCATAGGAGATTCTGTAATGGTAATGTGGATTGCCAACAGCCACAATGAGAGCTGGCTCATATAAATGGCTCAAATAAATATGGGATAGAAAGGAACTTGTATAAGAAAGAGCATTAAAATATTGCCACAGGAACCCTGAAATTAGAAGAAAATGGGTTAAACCATTCACCTAAGATTTTTCAGCCCTCTATGCCTTCCTTGCTGAATTTATTTTTGCAGCTATTAGATACTTTTAAATACATATTACAATGCTTATAATTAAAGTGTATGTTATAAAACACTCACCAAACTTCTTGTAGATAAATGTAGGTGATCCACATTTTAAGATTTTTAAATTTTCAAAATTTTGAAAAATACTGCATACAACACAGATCACAAAGCGCATTCCAGTGGCCACTAATGTACATTGAAAATATTTTCATAAATGATAGGAGTTTTACTGCTCACTTTCATTTTATGTTGATGAACTGAACAAAAACTGTTTACATTTTTTTTCTATTTCTAATACATGAGGAGACCAAAGTTTATTTTAATGGCAAATTGACTACTTCTACTTCACTTCAGATATTACACATAACTCAGGAATGAAAGTACTTTCTCCCAAAATGAATTTCAATATTTTAATGCTGTCAATATTTTTCAAAGCAGGGGTATATACTTAAACCCACTTTGCACTTAGCACACATGAAGATGGTATGTTTCCTTTTTCTTTCTTTCTTTTCTTTCTTTTGTGGATCCAACATTTGTATTGGAATACATGTGGCATTCCTAGTAGGCTTTGTTTTTTGTCAGAGGGTGGAACAGGTGAAGGAAAGTATCTTTCAGTGAATCCAAGGGGCTGCTCACCAGATGATGATATGTCCAGATTTGGTGATTGGTCTGGTAGCATGGTACTATTGGAAAATTCTCAAATAAAAGAGCCGAAAATCCAATAGTAATGTTGTTACCAGTTTTCACTCTGTGTATTGCCTGAAAATGTAGCAGAGTTACATCTAAGAGATGAAAGAAGAATTTCCTGTATCACTTCAAAGCCTTTGTGACACATTCAACAGAGCTAATCATCATATCTAAGCTATCTACAGCATCCTTATATTAGTGATAATCCAGTTGGACTTCATTAATTGCATATATTTACACTGCCTTTTCAGGTTTGTCTGATTGTCTCATTGAATCTGTATGGAGCGTTGTCAGCATAAAAACCTCTAGTCTATCCATCCATCTAAGTACAGTCAAATACCATTTTAACAATTATTTCAGTTCAGTGATAAATACTGAATTCCCCTTCTAAATTTCCATAAGCCTCTATGTTAAATATTTCAATTGTACAAACATCAGCGAACAAAAATCTAAGTATAGTGAAAATAAAAAATTCCCCTTAATGAATATATGGCTGAGTGAACAAATTTCAAAACATTCTCTTGACTTACTGAACAATTACAGTGTCATTTCCTGATTCAGAGAGAGGTTTGTTTATCCCTGACCGTTCAGAGGGTGATTTGTTCATCCCTGTCCATACAATGTTTTGTTTACCTCAGCTTTTGTGATAAAAGGTCTCTTTTGTCTAATCAAATTCCATGGTGCAATAGCCTGCTTAAAAGGTACCATTAAATGGTAAACTATTGTTTTGTCTACTTATTATTGTCTCATGTGGTTTAACCTACATAAGATGGGAATCACAGTATGCTCAGAGTAAGTCTGGTTTAAGCAATGTCAACCAACGGAGTAGCAAAAAGTAAAATAATCCAGATTACTCTAAAAGAAAAGTTAAACATCTTAGAGGAAGTTGATAAAGGTGTAAATGAATTTAATATAGCAAATAAATGCTCAACCACGTGTCTATACTTTCAACATTTATGAAGGACCAAAAGAAAATAGAGGAAACTGTTGAATCAGATTCTACTGGACTGCAATACACAAGAATAAGAGCTGCTGATTATGAACAACTTGACAAAGCTGTTTATGCATGGTTCATGTCTATGCATGAGAGGAATGTCAAAATCAATGGACCAATGCTATGTGCTCAAGTGAGCTTTCTTGCATCAACATTCAACCTAGCTCATTTCAAAGGCAGCATGGGATGGTTACATAGATTTAGAGAGTGGTATGGGATTGTTCATTGTACTGTGAGTGGAGAAGTGAAAGATGCAACAATGGAGATGGCAGAGACTTGGAAGGAGGAGCAGTTGAGGGAGGCTGTAAAGCACTCTACTACAGATGACATATTTAATGCTGATGATACAGCTTTGTTTTATACAATGATGCCCAATTACAAGCTAGCACTGAAAGGAGAGAAGTGTATCAGGAGTAAAAAGTTCAAAAGAAAGGATAACAGTCATGCTCTGTGTTAATTCTACCAGCACAAAGAAATTTGCTCCCCTGATTATTGGTAAATATGGACGTCCAAGATGCTTCAAAGGAGTACAGCCACTACCCTTGAGTACTGCAATAACCAAAGAGCATGGATGACTGGTGAAACTTTTCAATCTTGGCTTCCTGCACTGGAAAGGAAAATGAAAGCAGCTAATTAAAAATTCCTTCTCTTAATAGACAATTGTTCTTCTCAAAAAAATATCTCCAAGGCACATGGAATTTGTTAAAGTACTTTTGTTACTGCTGAATTGTACGTTCATCCTGCAACCTCTTGACCAGGGCATAATTCATGCTGTTAAGGTACCTTACTGGTTATGACTCATTTAGAAAATCCTTGAAGAATAGCCATTCGTGGAAGCACAAACATATCAATTTAAGATGCCATGGAAATATTCACATAGGCATAGATATCTTTACCCTCCATAGTGATAAGGAATTGCTGGCAGAAATCTGATGTTCTATCAGTGATTGAAGAAGAAACAGAAGAAGAAACTGTAGATGTAATGGAAGAGTTGGACCTGAGCTGTGGAGAAAGATATGTGAGAACAGCATCATTCCTGCAGACATCACACCAGAAGACTTCATTGGTATAGATAGCGCAGTGATTGTAGAAGAGCCAATCACGAAAGAGGACATTATCAATGACATGATGCAAAATAAGGGTGATGTGAGTGAAAGTGATGATTATGAAGCCAGTGATCATAAAGTGAAAAAAAGATGCCTGTCTCTTGACAAAGTGGTATATGTCACTAATGAATTATGGTATTTTTTGTCTACACAGAAAAATGTGACCGACAATGTGGCAAAAAGTGCAGGTTGCATTCATGCCATGGAAGAATATTGTGTTTGTCACTGTATATGCAATGAAATTGAGAATGTACCCTTTTTCACAGTCATACAGCAAAAACACCTTTATACCAAACCTAGGTCTCTTAGATGGGGAAACATTGCAAGAATTGCAATAAGCCCTTTAAAAGCATAGGGTTTTCATCTATACAAAGGTCTTGAAAAGGAGAAAATACTTCTCTGAAGGCATTTTTCAGATTATGAACCACTAGTTTTAATTTATGGAGCCTTTCCTCCAGGGTTGTCTCTCACTGCCATTAAAATGCAACAGCCTCAAAAGTAAAAGGTATCTTATCTATGGACATATTAAAAAATTGATTTGTGGCTATAAGAGGATCTTTGGACCAGTACTCTGCTAATTTGTTCCCTTTTAGTCTAGTCATGAGCATAGTGATTCCAAAAAGGATGTGCAGTTCTTCTGGGGTAGTATTTCTCCAAGTTTGCAAGCGAGAGCTTTAAGATGGTAGTAACTTCTGACTCTGAGGCCCCTGGAGTGGCCTAAGAGCCCATAAGCCCTTAAACCTTAACCTAGAGTGGGTACCAGACACATTGGTAGGTGGTGGATAGACGGGACTTAATCAGCGGTGTCGGCTGACCACCAACATGCTGAATAGGTCTGTCTCTGAATAACCAATAGGAGATTGCAAACCAACTCCCCAACCCCAAGGTGTTATACACTACCCGTGCCAAAAGGGTGCATAACACATAGGACATGTGCCGCTAACAGAGCCTCTGAGATACCTGATGATGTCTCAGAGTATTTAGTCTTACCAGACATGCGCGCTCTGTCTGGGCAGACCTGAGATATCCCCAGCTAAAATGAGGGAATTGTAGTGTGCTTTAATTCCATTAAACTGGAGGGTTCTTCTTCAGGGGACTGCAAGAAAACTAATAATAAGTATGAGGTACCTGGGGCCTAGAAAGGGGACCCGACTACTAAGACTATAGCAATGGAGACAGGAACTGTGACTCCCAGAGATGTGCAAAAGCAGGCCCCATCTCCAAAACTGAAAGTCCCATATAAGGATTCCGAGAGTATTATTATAAAAGTGCCAAGCCTAGTGGGGCAGGGTAAGCTATAGTGATTTCATTCATTCAGGCTAACTTGTAACTCAGTACTACTGGCTCTCAAGTTTTCTCTTGTAACGTAACATGGCATGACCTAGAAGTCACCATAATTCAAGAATCCTGGCTTCAGCAGGGTCTTATTATGGGGCTAAACATAAAGGATTTTACCATTTTCAGTGCTTTGGCTAATGAAAAATCCAGAGCATATCTTGACAAGACTCAGTAACACCTGGGCTCTGCCGGGCTCTCTTTCAAAAGATCTGGCAGCAGTCTTAGTGAGGTATGAGGAGGGCAGAGTACCATGTCAGGTGGTAGTCTGCTCAGCCTATTTCCCATAAGACCCTGAGGAATCTCTTCCTCATCAGGAGTTCAGAAACCGCACAATTTAATGCAGGGATAGAAGCCTCAGCCTATTAATTGGCTGTGACTCCAATGCTCACCTAGTGTTTGGGGTAGTATGGACATCAACAGGAGGGGAGAGATGTTGCTTGAGTATTTTTGCTAAACCAATCTCGAGATCTTGAACCAAGGGAACATTCCAACTTTTGTGAATTATTAAAGGGAGGAGGTCCTAGACTCGTCAATAGCATCTTTCAGGATTCTAGAGGAAATTAAGGACTGCAGAGCTTGTCTGGAAGCTTCTCTGTCTGACCAGAGGGTAAAGGAAAGAACTGCCTGTACAGGAACCATAGGAGAACCAGTTGGAACTCCTTTAGAAGGGACCTAGATGGTGGTCTTAAGAATGGACCCCGGATCAAGCTAAGAAATGCAGAGGACCTGGAGTGGTGCATGGAGTTTTTCACAAAACACCCTAGTGTCTTTCTATGAAAGAAATTGCCCCCTTGTTCATGAGGTTTAGGCTAAAGACAAACTTAAGTAGAATTATTTTTAACATCTATCAAGAAAAAGACACAAAGGCTACATAATGTGTATATGGCCTATAAGTGTCAGGTAACCTGAATATATAAAAAGGAAATCAGGAAGGCCATTGAGGAATCTTGGAGGCACTTCTGTGATAACATACAGAAGCAGTCGAGCATTGCTCACCTGCAGAAATTGCTGGTCTCCAGAGGTAGGGCCAGGTTGGCCTTGTTGGAGGACTCCTCTGGTACTATGATGCAGTTGGAGGGGGAGACCTTGAGGCTGTTGCTTGAGACCCATTTCCTGGAGAACTGCATAACAGATCAAGAACCAAGCTTGGTTAAGCCCTACAGGCCTTCACGAGAAGGCTGGTTATTGGCCACCAAGATTGTTACTTTTAAAAAAGTTAAATGGGCCATTTTTTCCTTTCAGCCCTATAAAAGCTGGGTGAGGATGGGTCTTCCCTGTTCTTCTGCAGGAGGGCTGGGAGATCATTTCTTCCCACCTTGTGAAGATATTCAGGACCTGTCTGGCTATGAGACATGTTTTTTGCCTCTGGAGTCAGGCTAAAGTGATTTTTATACCTAAGCCGGGTAGACAATCCTACTGCAAGCCTAGGGATTTTCGCCTTAACAGTTTAACATCCTTTTTGTTTAAGGCTCTGGAAAGACTGGTAGTTAGATATTGGAGAGATGTGGTACTGGTTGACAGACCCATACACCCTCATCAGTATGCCTACTGGCTGGATAAATTCACGGAAGCAGCACTCCATCAACTCTTAGTGAGACTGGAGAGGGTGCTGGACTGTAGGAAACTCGCCATGGCAGTTTTCTTGAACAGTGAAGCTGCCTTTAATCATATGACTTTAGGCCCCATTAAGAAATGTCTGGAGAGTTGGGGAGTCAGCCTGGTAGCCACGGATTGGATTATGACCTCCTTAGAAGGCTGCCAGGTGGTGGTGACCCTGGAAATGAGTCCTTGAGGGTAAAGTACCTGGGTCTGGCCATAAGGGGGATTATGGTCACCTACCCTGTGGTGTCTGGTGGTGGATGAACTGCTGAAGAGACTCAACAGGAGCGGGATTTATGCTTAAGGTTATGCCAATTACATATGCCTTGTAGCAAGTGAAAAATTTCGGAGTGCTGTTTTGGAGCTCATACAGGGCTGTCTACATGCTCTAGAGGAATGGTGCAGAGAAACGGACTTGTCTGTTAAATGGTGGCTGAAATAATGATTTTTACAAACAGGAGGAGGCTGCCAGGTTTGGCAGAGCCCCATCTGTTTGGGAAGAAGTTGAAGCTTTCTGGAGTGATCAAGTATCTAGGAATCATTCTGGATGTTGGACTGAGCTGGAAAAAGCATGTTGATTACAAAGTAAAAACGGCCTACAAGGCTTTCTGGGTCTGTTGGAGATCTATAGGACTGTGGTGGGGCCTGAGGCTTAAGGTGGTCAAATAGATATACACCTCAGTTATAGAACCATCAATAAATTATGCAGTGCTGGTTTGGTGGCCTGCCTCTCTTGTGAAGGCAGTTGCTGCCAGGTTGGATTCACTGCAAAGATTGGCATGTATGATGATAACAGATGTGGTGCAGTCCACCTTAGAGATCTTGGTGGACCTTCCCCCTTTCCACCTGCTTGTGAAGGAGGTAGCCTGAATGAGTATGCACTGGACTGTAGGAGGTGCTGTTTTAAGCTACCGCATAAAGGGCACTCACTGATCCTTTCTGGACTACAGGAAATGTTTCCTATAACCCTGATGATAGGGGATTCGATGGGGACTAGGTATAATCTAAATCCATTTTATATGGTGGTAATACCTTCCAGGGAGAAGTGTGACCCAGAGATAGGGTCTCTCCCAAAAGCAGGGGACAGGATGTGATTTACAGATAGTTCCCATCTTGGGGTCAGGACAGGGGCTGGGGGCTGGGACCCTAAAACCAGGCTTGTCATTCCCTTTGGTCAAGTTGCTACAGTTTTTCAGGCTGAGGTGAATGTGATCTTGCCTGCGCCATGCACATTTATACTATGCCATGTAGATAAGTGGATGTGCACATCTGCTTGGATACATGGCAGCTTTGAAAGCCCTTGAAAGGTGGTTAAAGGCTGGTTCACAACCAACGAGAATGGTAACCAGAACGAGAACGGGAAAGTTGAAATACATGTATTCAAATGGGAGTGTCCACAACCGACGGGAAGCCTTCCCGGGCCCTAGGAACGGGAAGAAGAGTTGCCCAACTTTTAACTTTCTCGTTCTCGTTCCCGGGCACGGCATATTAGATCCCTATTGTGCATATTAGACTCTTCACTCTAGAGGTTATTCTAAGCGGCCGTGACATGAAACAGCCACTAGTGCTCTCTATAGTCGCACGCTGGAAACATGAAACTGGAAGGAATTAGTAGTAAATGTGCTTCCTAACCTCACCCCGACACCCGCGAATCAAATCAACGGTGGTTCCTCTGGTGAAGGAATCATTTGTAGTTTGTTTATATGCAACTCAAAACTGGTTATTACCTAAAACACAATGGCAAAAGCTACAAAGAACAGCTAAAACCGGTGGAAATGGAAAAAAAGAATAAACAATTTTAATGTATGCCATTAAATAGAGGAATATAAGTTTGGCATAAGTAGAGGAATCGTAAATGTAATGAATATGCATTTAGATAATGTTTCCTCTATCGAATTTTGACGTTGGCTTGGCTAAATTGGAAGTAGGTGAAAAAATGTCATTGGTCAGTTAAAAACAAATGAAATCCCAATGCGCAAAATCGACTTTCACTTTGTGATCGATATGCATTCCCGTTCTCGTTACCGGGCTGTTGTGGATCAAAATTTCTTGCTTCCCGTTCTCGTTTCCGTTCTGGTTACCGTTACCGGGTGGTTGTGAACCAGCCTTAAAACTACATTCAGATTGGTATGGCACTGCCAGGGGATGTTAGATAGACTCTGTACCAGCTGTTCGGTTACACTTTTTTGGGTTCCTGAGCATGCTGGTATTAGAGGAAATGCGATGGCTGACACTCTTGCAAAGAGGAGATCAGAGCTCGATTTTATTGAGCCTGAGCCCTTCTGTGGTGTGTCAACTAGAACTGTCAAGTATGAGATAACCCAGCTTATGACGAGGGCTCATCTTGAAATCTGGAGTAAGCAAACCACTGCCAGGCAGGCCCATGCTTTGATATTGGGGCCTGACTAGAAAGTGAGAGAGTTGCTCCTGAATTTGACCAGATCTAGGCTCAGAGGAGTTGTGGGCTGTCTTACAGGTTACAAAACCCTGCGCAGACATTTACACATAATGGGGCTTACACAAGACCCTTTATGTTGGAAATGTGGGAGGGATTTGCAGATCTCACAGCATATACTGTGTGAATGTGAAGGTTTCCCTATGCATAGATATGTATCCTTAGGGTCATTCATTTTGGAATCTGAGGAGATAAGGAGGCCAGATATCAAGGACGTGGTCCATTTTATACCGACCATCGAACTTGAGTAATGTCTAGAATAAGAGGCACAAAGGCCTCCAAGAGCCTACGTGTAGGCCTCTTTAAGAGGTCACTCAGTGATCATCATCTTCATCATCATTAATTATCATTGACAGCAGCAGCTTCTGACTCAAGAAAATTAAATATTTATTGGTCTCATTTGCTATGTGTTTCATAGTGTGAAATGAAAAAAACAACTTAAATATATCAGATATGGTGCAGTCAACATTTATATATAAAAAAATATCTGAATTTTGATTCCCGAATTGGTGTAAATTTGGACTGAAGCTTCCACGGCACCATTGAAACAGAGGGTATGAGTGTCTTCTCTTTGTGGTACAGATTGTTGAATTCAGTCACTGTGGATAGCTTCACTGCCACTACTATCAACAGCTGCACCTTTGTATATTGCTTCAGTATAACTTTCATAATGTTCACTATCACTAAAGTCTGACAAATTGGAAGCACAATTAATAGTTGAAAATAAGTGTGAAAACAAAGGGTGAATCCAAAGTGATGTCCATAAATATTAATAGTTATAAATCAAGAGTAAATAAAGACAACACTTAAAAATGCATAAATATGAATCTTCCAGTCAACAAATACAAGCTGTCTGGGGCTGAATAAAATTGATAGTGTCCCTACATATAGTTATGTAAATAGAAACCTCATAATGGCAAACAGGGAAACTAGAACCTTAAAATCAGAAAATGAAGACCTCAAGCACAAATTAAATTATAAACATCAGAATACTGTCCATTCAATCAACATAAAGAAAGGATGTGGAACATCATCATCATCAGCTAACCACATGCAAACTTTTGTAAGTTGCAACAAATGTAAGGTGCTCCAGAAAGATGAAAGAGGCAATTGGAACAACAACAATGCTCAAGAAGGAAGAAACTGGCAATGTTCAAAATGTGGAGCAGCAGGGAATCAGAAAGATGTAGTGATAATACACATATGAAAAAAGCACCAGTAGTAGGAGGCTCTATAGTGAAATATATGGGGGAAATGTGTGAAAAATTGGGACATGTTGTTGAGTATTTTTCTGGAATTAAATTAATGAAATTGAAAATAAAGTGGAAGAGATGGACCTAAAATAATTAAATCCTGAGGTGCTACTGGTGCATGCAGGCACAAAAACTGGGAAAGGTGTTACAACAGAGGAAATCATGGACAATGGACCTGGCCAATAGTATCAGAGCCAAACTATAAATATAACCCAAAAATATAATAGGGGTACTCTTTGAAGGTGTATTGTCACCACTAGGCATTTGAAGAGGATCAATGAAGAACTGGACTGGTTGTGTCCTGAAAAAAACTGTATATTAATAGATGGTAATCTATGATTACAAAATTGTAATTTTGCCAAGGATGGGATGGATATATCTGAACTGCAGGGAGTCATTCAGATTTGAAAAGTTGTCCTGCAATGCAATTAGCTTCCTATCTTAGGAAAACTAATAACCAGAGGAGGTGTAGTGAATGAAAAAGTAATTGTAAAGTCATATAATCATCCAAACAGAATTTAGGCTACCTCCTCAATATTACATAGCAGTGGTACATACATAAAAATAATTCATCATAGTATACGACCGTTAACCCTTGAGAATGGGGATGGGGTAATTTCTTCCCAGGAACAAGAAGTATGTGACTGTTATGCACTGAGTTAATTTCTGATGAAACTGGCAACTCATCTATTCTATTTTTCCATATTTTAATTATCTGTGATATATAAGTCAGTAATTATAGCTGTTCCTTTTCTTCATTGTTTGTGTCTATATAAAAAAGTTTACCCTGCATGTTTCTAATGCCTTCTAGCAAGGAATCTCACCAAATCTCAAGCGGACTTGTCTGGCACCTGTTTTTCTACATCTCCGTAATTTGTGGCTGTTCTGTTCATTGTTACTTCTGTGGGAAAGTTTTACCCTGCATACCTCTAACATCTACTAGCAAGGCTTTCTATACATTCTTGTGTTGTTTCCATTATATGAAAGTAAAAATGTTTAAAGTGAAGAAATCCTTGGCAGATGACGAAATTCAGGCCCTCCTGGAGCTTTCAATGATGAAACTGTTGGGGGTTTCTCATCTTCATTGAAAGAGGACCACACAGAAAACAGTGATCCTGATACCAACTCAACAAGGTGTACTGCAAGTGATCAAGTTGAAAAGAAGTCAATAGATGGTGATTATTAATTTTCAGCAGTTCTATCTGAGGATATCATTCCTTAGGCATTATGTCTGATTCCTTATAAAGGAAAGAAACTGCCAATTGTTAGAGAAAAAACCTGGAAGCAACCTAGTGTGAAACAAACAGCAAAAAATGCCAAAACCAGTGTTGATGCATGAAGCTTACTATTTACAGATGAGATGATGGACAAGGTAGTGAAGTACACCAACATTCAGTTTAATATGAAGAGAGTACAGTATTCCAGAAAGTGTGTCATCACACCAACCTCTGCAGAAGAAGTGAAGGCATTGTTTGGGATCCAACATATCTGTGGTGTTATGAAATCTGCAAATTTGCAAACCAAGGTTATTTGGGCCACTGATAGACTGATATAGATCTTGTAACTTACATCATGTCATGGGAACGCTTTCATTTTTTTATGGACTGTCTCCGATTCAATGACAAAACTACTAGAAATGACAGAAAGAAAGTGAATAAGATGTACAAGAGATATTTGTGTGTAAGAGATATTTGAAGCCTTTGTAAGAAACTGCCACTCTACACACACAATAAGTGAATACGCAACTATGGACTGAAATTTGGAAGCATTTCATGACCATTGTAGCTTCAAGGTATTTATGAAGTCCAAGTCAATGAAGTATGATATGAAAATCTCCACGTTAACAGACTGTCAATTATTCTTCACAACCAACTTGGAAATACAGTACAGTTGTTTTAAGGTAAGGCCACAGACTGCTATATGTGTAGTACGCTGTACTGCAGTGACCTTGGTACTTTTCCGATGTGCAACTGGCTGCACATGATACATTCAAGGTTATATTTTTCAGCTGTGTTTCAGTCGCTGCTTTGTGTTTGTACTGTAAAGAGAGTTATGCATTGTGCTTCTCAAAAGTGAAAGTTTATTCAAGACATCTGTATTGTGTGTGGTTTGTTACTAGTCCACTGCAATGCCTGTCACAAATTCATGCTTGAACAACAAATTTATATGTATGATACATATGTAAAAACTGAATAATGTAAACAGGTGTGTACACAATTTTAGGAAAAATTTCCTGGTATTCCATTTCCAGGTAGAGAAATTGTTAGATATGTCATTAATAAGTTTAGGACAACAGGATTGATAGATGCTAAACCTAAGAACCAAAAACGAGGTGTTCTAACAGAGGAAAAACTTGATGAAGCTGTTGAATCTATTTGTGGGGAACACTAAAAAATAAAGTTTATAGGAACAATCCCCACACCATAGACAAACTTAAGGACAATATAAAAACAGAAATTATGAGCATTACGCAAGAAGAACTCATGCAAGTGAATGGAAATTTCATCCAAAAATGCCAGGAATGTCTTCACGCAGATGGACACCACTTCCATCACCACTTATAACAAGGTTAGTACTCTATAAAGTGCATGTTACTATCACTTGTGAGTAAGTAATACAGTAGTTATGGAACAAAAAATCCACAGTGTAATAGACAGTGTGCAGAGCATGCATACATACAAGCCATGGCCTCACCATAAAATGACCGCACTGTATATTCTGGAACAAAAGCAGAGAGTCCATATGCAATCGCTAATTGTGCCAGTGATGTTGTAAAGAGGTTGATAGTTCCCATTTCATTGACTGGAAGAAACAGCTGACAATTGGTTTACCAGTATGCTGTTAGCACAAGAGTTGCTGCAGGATCACAAACTGCTTTGGTTGGAACTATAAGAAAAGAATAAAAGGGAGGTTCCTAGAGGATTCATCCAACCAAAGCACAAGCAAGCTTATTCTAGTACTTTCAGTTTCAGCAAGGACAAGATGGCCCTTATTTCCTATATACCTAAAAAGCACAAATTTGTGGTCTTATTGTCAACAATTCATTATACTCCCAACATAGATCCTCAAAGTGGTGAAGTAAAGAAGCCAGAAATCATCACATTTTATAATCAAACAAAAGTTGGCATTATTGTTGTGGATCAGATGTGGCAAAATCATTCAGTGAGCCATATTTACAACTGTTGGCCATTCACTATTTTTTACTTCTTTTGAATGTGGATGGCATCAATGCACAGATTATTGTGCAGGAAAATACAGGGGAAAAAGATGCTTACTGCAACTTTGTAAAAGAACTTGGAAGGAATCTAACAGATGTCTACCTGAAGAAGAGGGCAACTATCAACTTGCCAAAATTCCTTCAAGACAGAATAAACATCTGATGGGACCTGTGAATTAAGATGAAGCAGTGACCATCAGGAAAGGAGGAAGGGCCAAGGACTATAAGATAACAAAATGTTGCGCCAATTGTGCAAAGCCAGTCTGCAAAGATCATGTAGTTAAGTCCTGTCCAGACTGTTTCTATGTCAAGTGAAGGTGTAAATCAGTGAGTGTTATGATTGTTTTTGAATAAATTTGTTTAACAAAGTCAAATAATAGTGTTTATGATGCAAATTATGTAAACAGCAGAAATTTACCCAGCGCAAGTCCCCATACAGTAGTTGCAGGCATGAGTTCTAAAGGGTTAACAAAGAAAACTGACCTGTCATATGTATTTCTAGCTAAAGAAATGTCAGATGTATTACTGTTAACTGAGCATGGGTTAAGAGAATATGAATCCAGCAAAAACTTCTTTAGAAATGTGATCCTAAAAGCTAAATTTTGCTGATTAAAGAAAAAAATTGGGTGGAGTAGGAACTTACATAATAACAGCCCCATCAAAATGCTGTTCTAAAATAAATACCCCACATTTATCAGTTGAAGGCCACATCAAACTAGCCGGAATAAATCTAGAATAATCTTTTCTTCAAAACAAAGAGTAGCTATTACTGATGTTTATATGTTTATTGGTGATCTAAACACCTTCTATGATAAATTCTCTCAAATGCTTGATTGTATACTTGATTTGAAATGTAATATTATAATGCTAGGAGACTTTAATATAGATTGTTTTTAGAAAACACAGATAAAAAGCTAGACTCAAATGCATATTAAAGGAGTACAATCTGAGTGGAGCAATTACGAAACCAACTCATATAACAAATAGATTAAGTACTGCTATTGACAACATTATCACCACATAGACAGTATACTTTACAAGAAGGAAATCCTTCAAACTTGCTTATCAGATCATATGCCTCAATGTATTACCCTTTCTGATCTAAAAATATAGAGAAAATTCAAAATATAGGCTGCAGTTAAGACAAAAAGTTCTCTTTCCTTTAGAGAAGCTAAATTAGCCAACTTAAGAAAAAGAACTCTTGCTCTGAAACCTGGGAGAATGTTTATCTAGAACAAGAACCAAATTTGAAATTAAGCAGATTTTATGCCATCCTAAATTAACACATTACTCTACACTGTTCTATTGCCTCAGAGGAAATGCAAAACTTAAAATCAGGTATTATCCCTGGATAACCTCACAAATAAAACAGATACATATGAACTCAAACTAGCAGTAAATAAAATAAACTGTAAGTGTTCGTTATACAGAAATATTGATCTAAAGTCTCTAGAAAAGCTCTAGTCTCTAATCTCTAAAAGCAAAGCAAATAGGCATGTCTAAATAGTTTTTGCAATGCCCCAACTTCAACAAGAGAGACTAATATTATAATCAAAGAGGGAAAAACACTATTGGTAAGCTAAAGATGGTATTTGTTCAATAATTTCTATGTGTCCATAGCCATGAAGCATAAATTAGATACAGCTAGTTGTAATACTAGTTAATCTGACAGTATAACATATAACATGTAAATCAAAAAATAGCTATAGCATATATCTTAATCCCAAAAATGTAAAGGAAACTAACTATTATGTATAGATGTGGTGCACAGGATGTTTTGTAGAGAAATACTAGGGCTACCGAAGTCAATTGTAAGACATGTAGCACAATTAGAGATGGGCAGGGTGCCAACTAAGGGGAAGATAATGGAAAGAGCTTTGAAATTTTGGTTCAGAATTTTAAATCTAGGAAAAAGTAATGTGTTAAGACAATGTATTGAATACCAAGAGAATAGTTTAATGAATGATGGATGGGTAAGTAAATTACGGAATATTTTGGAGAAAAATGGGTTAGGAGATATATGGAGAAGGAGAGAAAATAACGTAAAACATTTTTGGAAAAAGGCAAGGAAAAGACTGGATGATATAGAAATACAAATCATGTTCAGTGAGATTGCTGAAAAGAGCTCATTAGTTTATTATAGGCCAATGAAAAATACATGGGGTAGGGAAAAATATATAGACTTAGTAAATAAAGAAGAGAGAGAATCTATTACATGGTTAAGAACCGGAGCATGGAGGCTAAAAGGGCTAAGACAGGGTATTCCTCAGAACTAATGTCCGATATGTGGTGGTAATGAAGACATTGAACACATAGTATTTAAGTGCCAAGGAACAGAAAATTGGAGAAAAGAATTTTTTAATAAGAAGTGGTTGAAGGGGGATAGAAATACACTTATAATTGAAATGATATGCAAGGACGCTAGAAGCATTGGGCAGTTTTTGTGTAAAGTAAAAAATAAATGGCTTTGGACAGTGGAAAGAGAAAAGTAAGAGGTAGTGCATCTTACTTTGAATGGAAACTTATAGTGAATGTGTGATGGTTAAGTAATCAATAGATGAAAAGTGAAAAAAAAAGTGGAAATGGGACATAAAAAAAAAACTGAAAAAAAAGAGCAAGATAATTTATTGACAAGAAATTGTAAAATGTAAATAAACTGTAGTGATTGTCTACTGAATAAGTGACCAGGGTCAAAATGCAGTAGACAATCAAATTTGTAAAACTCTTAGCACAATAAATACTATACTAATACTAATATATAGTATACCAATAGACAGTATACCCATGGTGTTCATAAAATCTTGTGCTAATGAACTTGCTAATCCTCTGGTTAAATATAATAAACTCATGTATTGAATCAGAAACCTTCCCTGATAAATTGAAGAAAGCAAAATGAATACTAATTTTTAAAAAACATAAAAAACAAGATTTAAATAACTACCAACTCATACCCATTTCTCCAGCTCTATCAAAAAACTTGAATAAATAATACTCAATAGAATTATGAAGTACTTGATCAACTATAAACTAATCCATAAACATTAACATGGATTCATGAATAACAGACCTACAATAAGCACCACGGGTATCTTTGTTCAAGAAGTTATTGAAAGCATTGATTCCAATAAATACATACCTAACATCTTGTTGGATCTCACAAAAGATTTGATTGTGTAAATGCAAAGGTATTGTTGGAAACATTATCTTTAATAGGTATTAGTGGTTTAGGACTGCAACTGTAGAAATCCTATATGACCCACAGAAAACAATTAAAACATACAAAATACAAGAATTAACATAAGGTGTTCCCTAGGGTTCCATCCGGGACCCCTATTATCTATACTATACATGCATGATATAAATGAAATAATGCCAAAACATGTCAACATTACCCAGTTTGCAGATAATACCGCAATAAGGGCCAGTAATAATAACCAGTGTTCCTTAAGTAGCAGTATGAATGAAACTGTGTGTTTAGCTGTTGAATACTTTAGTAAATCTGACAGGCATTTAAACCTGCTAAATGTGAGCAAATAACTTTCAGACTCAGAGAATATGATCCTCATATAAAATTGACAATTGGTAGTAATGTTGTAAATAATGTAAACGAGGTAAAATTACTAGGTATAAAAGTCTATAAAACTTTTACTTATACCATTCATATTGATGATTTAAGCATCCAAATTAGCAAAACCATATTTGTACTTGGGTTTTTAATTAAATATGTTCCTAAAGCAACACTAAAAATTATATATTTTTCACCGATTAATACTCATATATGAGGAGTATTGGAACAAAATGCACTAACCCTACCTATAGATGAAATGCTTTTTGATATGGATTGCCCCTATTTTCATAGTGCTAAATCGATCTGTGCAATCCTTTTCTTTCAGATAGCACACCTTTCTATCAGAAAATGGCTTCACAATACAGTGTTTGTTCAGAAAGTGCTTAGTTCACTGAGATAAACAGAACAAAATGCACTGATTCACAGAAGCAAATAATTGCTTATGCAACGCTGTGTACATACATGCCTTTGACTGCTGTATTTGTATTTTGTGGAACTAGAAATGCACATGTTGTTGCCAAACAATATCAGATATCACTTCCTTGGGTCTTCTACAATACTATCATGCTAAATGGATGGATGAATGAATGAATGAAAGAATGAAAATGAATCTGCTTTCTTGAAGGTCTGAGATAGGGAGCTGTCAATGAAGCACTAATAGTAGATTTACTAAAGAATTACAGCATGGAAAAGGATATAATTGTTGCAGGCAATGGTAGTGATACCAGAAAGAGAATGATTATCCAGGAAATGAAGAAAAGCAAGGAAGTAAAAATGAGGTAAATGGCTTATGCTATGCCATTAAAATGTATTTATTGTATGAATCTCATGCAAATAAATGCAGTGGAATGCCTGCAAAGGATATTCAGAAGACTTCCTGTGTTGTTTTGTCTTCCCTGCTAGATTAAAAAAGATAGCAAGAAGTATTAAGTTCTCTTTTTATTTCATTATCCTTCGGATATAGAGATAAAGATCCAAACCTAAAGAGCCTTTAGCCATCTTCTAAATCATTCGTATCTCCACTGAAATGGGGAGTTCTGTTTGAATGTATACCACAGGTCCAGACTTTAACACTCCAAAGCAGAGTGAATAAAGCAAAGAAGAAGGATGTTGACACACTCTTACTGAAGAGTTTGCGAATGAATGGAGATGTGAGGCTGAACTGCAGTTATATGTGAAGTTGTGGATGAAGAGTCTGTATTCTGTAGCGAAAACCATAATGAAGAAGAATGTTAATTGTTTGGAGGAAGAAATGGGCATGTTTTAAATACAGGAATACAATTGTGTTTGTTGAAAGAAACATTAAGATAAAAGTATTTACAGAAAAAGTGACAATGAAATTTGAAGACTCATCGTTTCTTCTCAAAAAATGCACAAAGCAAAGCATAAAACTGTTTTTATAAGTAAAATGGAAATTGTTTATTAAACTACCAATAAATAAAATTTTTTGCCATTTTTCTTAATGTCCACGTTCAGCATAATTGGTTCAAAATGCACTTAGTGCAGAACATTTTTCATCATAAATACAGTGTTAAACAAAAAATGATTTTGATGATACAGCATTTAAGAAAGTGAATTTGCACTACAAGGGTAAGAACTTTATATGCACTTGTAACTTTAGGAGATATCGGTTTTTCCTCTCCTGAAAACTTTATTATGCACTTAAAGCTTTTAGATTTGATGGTCTTCACATCACATGGTACAGAACCATGCAGTAATACCTCCAAATTTAATTTGAATAAAATATTAGTTCTTCAAAAGAAAGCTATAAAATACCTTGGTAATCTTGATCATGTCTCATAGAGAAATATTTTTTAACAGCTAAAGAGTGTGACTCATCCTACTCTTTATATTTATAAAACCATTCTGTATATAGTGAAATTAAAATTCCCTATAACAACTAGTTCTGAGATACATAACCATAACACATGAGGAAAAAATCACCTGGCTTTTCCGAGCCATAGAATAAGTATGTATAAAAGTCACCAAATTACGCTGGAATAAGGCTATACAATGCTCTGCCTGAAATAAAGTATGTAAACACCTATAACAAATTCATGACCCAACTGAAGAAATTTTTAACCCAAAAAGCCTATTTTAGTGTGAATGAATATATAAATTACTATAAAATCTTAACTATACAAAATATAATCAATAACATGTAAATCACCTTTGCAAACTGTCTGACTTGATTCATTTGCTTAATTATGTATGCAATCACTGAATTCAACTGCAATAAATCCTCCCCCCCTTACTTCAAGCATTTCCTCATCTCTCAGTACATCCTGCAGTACTTGAGGAAAGCATTTTATTCGCCCTTGAATCTCTATGATTCTCCAGGTCACATGATCCCACGCTTGTGTCACTCATGATGCAATCCCACAAATATTCTGCAGAGCTTTCTTTCTAAGGGAGTACCATGAGACAGATATAACACTGAAAGATATTTCTCTCTCACTCTGAGAGATGGGAGAAGCATCTGTTGTGTTAATACTGCCTTCAGAAATCATTTATAAGTTTAAAAAACATCATTTTCAACAGGAACACCCTTAGCATGTGTGCTGGTGATTTAACCTGCCAATGTGCATATATGCCCATTGCATTGAAAAGGTTAAGAGAGTATTTGAAATATCAGAAGGTGGATGAATTTATGGAGTAACTTAGAAATAAATAGTTTAGGGGATGTATGGAGCTTAAGGGAGAATAGTATTAAGAGATAGGAAAAAGTAATGTGTTAAGATGATGTATAGAATACCAAGAGAATAGTTTAATGAATGATGGATGGGTAAGTAATTTATGGAACATTTTGGAGAAAAATGGGTTAGGAGACATGTGGAGAAGGAGAGAAAATAACATGAAAAACGTTTGGAAAAAGGCAAGGAAAAGACTGGAAGATATAAAAATACAAAACATGTTCAGTGAGATTGCCACAAAGAGCTCATTGGTTTATTAATAGGCCAATGAAAAATACATGGGTAGGGAAAAATATATAGACATAGTAAACAAAGAAGAGAGAGAATCTATTGCATGGGTAAGAACTGGAGCATGGAGGCTAAGAGGGTTAAGACAGGGTATTCCTCAAAACCAATGTCCGATATGTGGTGGTAATGAAGACATTGAACACATAGTATATAAGTGCAAAGGAACAGAAAATTGGAGAAGAGAATTTTTTAAAAAGAAACGGTTGAAGGGGGATAGAAATATGCTTATAATCAAAATGATGTGCAAGGATGCTAGGAGCATTGGACAGTTTTTGTGTAAAGTCAAAAATAAATGGCTTTGGGCAGTGAATAGAGAAAAGTAAGAGGTAGTGTATCTTACTTTGAATGGAAAACTATGGCAAATGTGTGATGGTAAAGTAATCAATAAGTGACAAGTAAAAAATAAGTGGAAATGGGACATGAAAAACGAAGCAAGATAATTTATTGACAGGAAATTATAAAAGTAGATAAACTGTAGTGATTGTCTACAGAATGAGTGGCCAGGGTCAAAGTTCAGTGGACAATCAAATTGTAAATCTCTTAGCACAATAAATAAATACAAAATTACAAATTAAGAGTTTTTGGAGAGAAACAAGATATTTTGAAGACACAAAACTGATGAGTAATCTCACAGCAGTTATTTAATTAATTTTATGTATAAGTGAAATAAAACTGGTAGGTAGATGGAAGGACAGGTTGATTTATAATGCTCCGCATTCAGTCAATGACCTCTAGGGAAATCTCATTCCAATAAGTGATATATGGATTCCATTTATTAAATGGAGGCATGCAAAGGGCAGAGTCTGTTACCCCTGATGAGAGGGTAATAATGGTAAATGATGATGCAATGATAGGACCTATAGCTTTTACTGTGGACTCTGAAACATATTGGGCCTTGTGGATACTTCACATGAGCTAGTCAGAGGTGAAGGCTCTGGATAGGGCCAACTTAAAATCTCTACCCCAGAGCTGAGAATGGAACCACGGATCTTCAGCATGAGAGCCATGAATGAAATCACTGAGCTATTCCAGCACCCAGATGGAAGGATATTGCCGGTGCATTTCTCTTAACAGCAGGCAGTCTCCTTTGTTTTCAGAATTGTGGCAGCACTCCCTTCTTATGCTTTTTCTGCATAAAGGGGCTTGTTTCATGAAGTTACAATGGTAACTCAACTCACAAAGGCATTCTAGTGCTTGTCCATATATTTCTTGTATTCACTTCAGTTGGAAGATTTTTAATTGAATACAAAGCTGTTTAATTATTTGCCTGGAAAGCAAAACTGATTCTTTTATTACCATCTACTTTTGGCACCATCTTTGATTTTAACTCACTGAGGATAATGCAAGGATAATACACAAATGCACTTAGTGAAGAAGAAAGAAAGGGACCAAAAAGGGATAAAGGCAGGTGAATGGAAACTGAAAGAATTACGAACTGGCTTCAACAAGGTGTTGGCCCATTACAAGAGAGTCATTCTGAAAACCATTATCTCCCAATTTTTTGTACCAAATTTGAGTGTCTGAATTGAGTGTCCAAGATTATATTGGTGTAGTAGTAATTGCTGAATCTTCCTATTAATATCCTGTTAATTTCATTGTCCTGCAACAGATAGCAGCAGCAGGAGAGCGTTCCAAAATGGCATATGACATCAAAGTGCATATAAAACAGAGATGTGTCACTGAATTCCTCACTGTTGAACAAATTGTGCCAATTTAAATCCAGCGATGCTTGCTAAAGGTGTATGGAGATGATACAGTAGACAGGAGTAATGAGACACGGTGGGTACAGCATTTCAGTAGTGGTGAAAAGGATGTGCATGAGAAGCCACAACCCGATCAACCCTGCTCAGCTGCCATCCCTCATAATGAGTAGCATCTCGATCAATTCATCTGTAATGATCAGCGGATTATGACCAAAGAATTGTGTGCACAGCTGAATGCTGTGATGCTGTAATGCCTTAGACAAAATGTTGCACAACCTTGATTATCACATAGTGTGTGCGAATGGGTCCCATGGGCCAAAAACAATCATCAAATGGAAATTTGTCAGAACCTGCTGGAGGACCAGTATGAGGTTGAAGATGATGTCATCCTCTGTGGTCTAGGAGTACCATGCTAGCCTCTGGTTCCTGAGGTTGCAGGTTAAAATTCAGCAGAGGGTGATGGATTTTTTTGTTGGGCATAAAACCCTTAGCATGGCTTCCTTCAGAAGGGAAGTAAAGCCGGTGGTTCTGTGTCATAGACTTACAGCATGTAAAATAACCTCAAGCCTGATAGAGGTCTCTGAGAAAAAAATTTCAGTCTTTCATGCCCAGTATGGAATGGGACACTATGAACCATAGCAGTTAAAGAATGTCCATAATTAAAATTCAATAATAATGTTAAAGATCACAATTTTTTGAAATTATCATCAACAGAGATGAGACATGGTGTCACCATTACGAGTCGAAATCCTAAAGACAGTCCATGGAGTGGCAATATGCGACTTCTCTAACAAAGAAGTTCAAGACACAGCCATCTGCAGGCAAGTTGATGTGCACAGTCTTCTGGGATAGGTAGGATGTGGTTGTTTTGGATACCTTGGAGCCTAAAGCAACTGTCAATTCAGAATGCTACAAAACAATACTGACTTGGCTGAAAGCCTGAATTTCTAGAGTGAGGCCAGAGATGAAGACAAACTTCCGATTGCAACATGATAATGCCAGGCATCTGCAACTATGGAACTTATCTGCCAAATTTGGCAGGACTGTCCTACCACATCCACTGTACAGTCCTGATTTAGCACCTTCATACTTCCATCTCTTTGGGCCTATGAAAGATAGGCTATGTGGCCAAAATTTTCTAGACTCAGATGCTGTTGTCAAAGCTGTAAGACAGTGGCTAGCCTCAGCTGGTTCAAGTTTTTATGAGTGCGGCATGCAGACTCTTGTTCATCATTGGCAAAAGTGCATAACAAATGGTGGTGACAATGTGGAAAAATGACAGTATATATCTGAAATCTTGCTCTATTTAACTGTATTATTATGCTTTCTGTATCTGTTGTAGTTTCCATGAAAATAAATAGGTTTTGAAATCCTTGTATGAGGGGGAGGAAGATGCAGAGAACATGAATACATATTTGAATGTAATGGAACGAAGACTGGAGATGAATTTAGTGAGATGAAATGAATAAATATAGACAAAAGAGCTGCAAAGAGGAGGATGTTCACAAAATAATTAACTAGAGCAAGTTCTACACAAAGTAAAAAGTACATGGATATTCTATGCTATTCTGCAACTTTGTGGTTAAGAAGATTGTTGTCTTTAAGATCAAGAAACACTAAAAGTGCATCCATTTGCAATTGGTGGTGGTAGTGGTGGTGGCAGCGGCAACGGTGGTGGTAACAACATTGTCTTGGCTCTTGGTATCATTAACCATAATTTTCTTCCTCTCAATAAGATGATGTTGATTTTACGATGTTACAGAATACCGAATAGCACATAGCAACTGGTTAGTGGCTTTAAAAAGTTGTTAAACTTTAACAAGATGTTACAGAATAGGTGTGTTTGACAATTTGTAAGAAGTGAGCACAAAACCAGTAACCATTGCTCAAAGTAGTGTTTGAAATGACTGGTAATATGATCTATGTACTGCCTGTCTAGAATATATTGTGGCATTTATTATATTTCTCTTATTATATTATATTTCTTTTATTATATTATATTTCACTATCCCCTTTGTTATTTGAACAACTTAAAATATTTGACTGGACTTTGGCTCAACGGAGTTTGAAGTTGCAGGAACAAAAATCCTTAGCATGGCTTCCTTCAGAAGGGAAGTAAAGCTGATGGTCCCGTGTCAGATTTACACATGTAAAAGAACCTCAAGCCTGATAAAGAGGCCTCTGAGTAAAAATTTCCAGTCTTTCATGCTCAATATAGAATGGGATGCTAAGAACCACAGTAGTTAAAGCATACCCATAAATAAAGCTCGACTTAATTTTTTGTTTAGTTCAATATAGGCTTATGCCTAAATTATGGACAATTAAAGTTACTTAGACCAAAAGAATGAATCAGTTGTGGTTTATGTTTTGGAAGGCAACATTGTATTCATAGATGAAGTGTTTATATGCAATTACTGTGCATATTTTATCATTGCTAATGTTTCTTTATCTTATGCAACGTTCTGTTACTTCCAATGCAGTAAGTGCTTCTAATAGACTGGGAAGGCCCACAGATTCACCATCTGATTCTTTGGATTCCTCAGAATTATTATTTTCAGCTGCTAGTGGCACAACTTCTTTAATTGTTTCATAATTTTGTACACAACACATGGCAGTATCAGAATCACAATCAACAAAATCATCAAAATTAATTCCATTTGAAATACATGCCCAGTCATTGTCTTCTGGTATGTTGAAATCAACATTAACATCTTCAACATTTTTGGGCTCAGCTTGAGTTTCATCTTTTGTGTTGCCAGCTTTATGAAAGCACTTGCGTATTGTGTTTGGGTTCAAATATCCCAAACAGTCCTTATGTACTGCATTGCCTAGATAAAAATAAATTAAATATCTATTACCTATGTACTGTATTGTATTTTTACTGGCCCATATATAGAAGAACACAAAGGCTGTACTGTACTTAATTTAATTTATAGATCTATTCTAAAAATTTTAGTGATGTTCAGAGGGAAATGACAGGGAATGCTATATGTAGTGTATATGTATAAACTACCTAACCTACAATGTGATTCTTTGAGTTCTTGCAACACTTCCCACAATAATGACTGCAAGTTTGCATGCAGACAGTAAACCAACAATCACCTAGCCACAACATATACAAAACGTTTCCTGATGATGTTTTGGTCTTTATAATGTGTAAGTGTGACAAAAATGACTGTGGGGGAAGTAAAAATAATAGCGTAAAAATGCAAAAATATATAAATGGAAAGTGTTAAAGTGGTGTAACTTTGCATGCAGAATTGAAGAAGTGCACAATATACAATGTACAAGTGCAAAAAACATAAAGATGAGAAACGTATAAATGCAGTTTTACTGTATTTTGTTTCTTTCATGTTTCATTATGATGCTGTGATGATTTTCTTTTGCAGAGTTGTTGCATACTTTTTTTGTGAACATTGTGTTGATGTAGTTTTGCCTTCATGGGATTGCAATAGGATACCCCGATGGTGGTGGTGTTAATGTGTATGAGCTATTTGTGTGCACTGTTTTGTTACAGTGTGGGCTTTGATGGGATTGCTACAATGTATCCTCAAGACTTTTTTAGTGTCTTCTTATGCAAGATTGCTGTCATGTGCTTGTGAATTAAATGAGATATAAATGATATATGAGATTTGGGTGGAAGATGTTGCTGCAATATGCCCATTATGCTGTGTGTGTTCACAGTGAGATTTTGATGTAATGAGATTTTATTGAGTTTTTATGCAATGATTTTTGTGGTTTAAGCATGTTTTCTTTCACAGCTTCATACTTATATTTAGTGAAATTATTGGTACAATAGTACAGAGATACTACACAGTTTCTGCTCCTAATGTATTAATGAGTTTTGTATATGTGCATTTTGATATGATTTTGCGAGTGTAAGTATACTTGAGCTATAATTTTGTGTTTTCTACAAGCTTTGTCCCAGATGTTATTCTCCTGGGATTACATTATGAAATGGTGATTTAATATTTCCTGTGCAGGATTCCTATTTCATATTATTGTCAGACATTTGCATGTGTAGTTTGACATTTGCATTGCATGAAGTACTTTATATTACATGTTGTAGTATTAAGCAATTTTGATGATACCCTGGTTATGGTTCTTAGCTTGCATTTTCTTGGTGAACTATTGCAATGCTGAATTGTTCTGTTTTTCTTTGTATGTGTATGAGTGATAAGTGCACTTCTTTTGTCAATTATTTTATAAGTTTGTCTGTACCAGCTGGTTAGGTTAAGTTTTGGGATCCCAATTAATAATCATGTTTTACTTGCAATTGCAATGTTTGTATTTTGCTTTTGTGTTGAAATTATTTGAGTTATGTGTAATAAAAACATATGTTTTGCTACTGTCATACACATTTGTCATGTTTTTAGGGATTTACTGTTAAAGTTTTGCTTTTAAGCTGCTTTTTCAATTCACTGCTTATGTCACTTTTATCTGCAAATTGTATTAATTTTTATAAAATTTACTTATATTCTTGACACATTTTTACATTTTCATATGCTTGTACAGAATGACATACTATTTTTTTGTTTATACTTTTAACTTTGGCTTTGGGGTATACTTTATACACTGTGACACAATTACTGTTCTAGTTATATCTGCTATATGGGGAGCACGAGTGCCCAGTTGGGATGAGCCTGCCTTTGGAAAATACGCCACCTGCAGGAAGGGTTCCCTGCCTTTGCTGCACTTCCTGGTTAACAGTACCAATCATCTGCAACACTTCGTGGCAAGTGCCACTTTGCGGGTGCAATCCAAGTTAGTGGTTGCCCCTCACTTTCACCACAACTAGTCAACAATATCACTACAGCGAGAAAAGGAACTCTACAGACATCACATCATTCAGTGTTGTAAATTAGTATGGTGACCATGGAGATATTAACAAACCATATACTTAACTTCTCAGTCATGCAGTGTAGTAACAGTGCATCACTTACTTTGTCTGTGCAGCAGTAGATTATATTGTGCATGTGTGGTGCACATCCTGAAACTTGTAATGAACCTTATAAAAACAAATACTCTGGCTTTGTGCAGCACTCCTATTTTGATGTAAGTTTCTCATCTTTGTGTGAAATCTCAACAAACTGTTACTCTTTTGGGAATTTATAGTGACAGACACTTCATCACCTAATTAATATAGTCATATTTTTCACTTTTACTACATTGTGTCAGTTTTACTATTTTGGCTTTCTTATGTAATCTTATGCTCCAACCATTGTAAATTTTTTTAAAAATATTGTCAGGTATGTAATTTCTTTCTGTTGCTTTGAAGAGGACCTCAACATTTGAGGCCCAAGGGAGGTGTAGCTTTTATTATATTTTTGGGATTAGTTTGGTACACCCATAATAGTTAAATATTCATATGTTGGTATCAGTGGCTGTATGACATGGAGTTGCTGGTTGATCAAAGAGGTTTTTATCCTGTGGAAAAGACAGCTCTCCCTGTTAGGCACCAGCAAGCAATTGGTCAACATGGGAGGGTTAAGCAGTCTCTCGCTGGAACAACTGGTATTGCTTCTAACTTTCCTTTATGCAATAAATTTAACGTCTTGGTTTGAAATATGTTGACCTTTTAAAAGTACAAACTCTACCCTTTTATTTCCTGTGGCACAAATTATTCAAAGTTGTATGATGTGCCTAATGATAGCAATTCATTCTAGTGTGCATTCTGCTATGCCCCATGTCTGCCTCGGTTGTAACACAAAGGAAAAGATCCCGAACAGCTCTAACCCTTGAGAATATTCTTTAGAGGCATGACAATATAATGTACAACATATTGGAAATAAACTAAATACTGAATTACTATATAGTAGTATGCATAGTGAAAAGTAGTATAAATTACACATACTGTAAATTATGTAGTATTTATCTAGAATTTCTAAAGTATAAATAATCGGAAATAAACTTAATAAATAAACTTAATAGGTACAAAATTATTCAGATAGTAGATGTATGAGAGGACAGAATAAATTACACATACCTGAGGAGCTGCATTTTCTCCTGTGCTGGTACAAGCATAGACAATGCTGTTATTATTCGAGACACTTTAGTTTTAGACTGTTCATTCCCCACCAGCACAATGGTTCTACCAATAAGCAAGGAGTACAGTATGTGATGTGCTGCTTTATCATACTCCTGAAAGAACTTAAGTACCTGAAAACCTAAAGCCATAATCATGTCTTACATTTAAAGCTTATGATAGTAAGTATATATATATATATATATATATACATACACAAAAAAAAAAAAAAAAAAAAACATACATTCTTGTGTACATGCTTAGGTTTTCATAACTGACATCAATCCTGAAAACTACATTTTACTGGATAAATGCTTATGTTAATCTGTTTTAACATAAAGTCAAATAATATGTTTCAGATTGTTCATTCCTTGCCAGCACAATGGTTCTACTAATAAGCAAGGAGTACAGTATGTGCTGTGCTGCTTTATTACCTCCTGAAAAAATGTAAGCACCTGTAAACCTAAAATCATAATTTTCTCTCACATTTAAAGCTTATGACAGCAACTTCATATAAAAAAGACACACATTCCTGTGTTGATCTGCTTTAATACAAAGTCAAAACATGATGCACATATTATTTTACATAAATAACGTCTACTAACTAGATTTAACTTCTACATAGTAATATTTAAAAACTTTTTGGTTCCACTTAAACACTCTCAAGACTCTTCTTCTTTCTCTGTTTACCCTCCTCATATATAGGACTTACAAACCCCCCCCCCCCCCCCCAAGGACTTACAAGCGGGTGCCTGGGGTCAGAGGCCTGATGAGGAGCAGACACTTTGGATCAGATAGAATATTCAGGATGTATGATCAGTCCAATGCCTGGTATGAGAGTGAAGAAGTAGATGATATCAAATGATAGTGAAATGGATGAAAGGAAAGGTGATGATGGAGCAGTTGGTGGAATGGATGGCAGGGGAGACTGGAGAACCTGGAGAAAACCTGCCCAGACACCGCTTTGTTCACCACAAATCCCACATGCAGGTCCCTAGGATCGAACCTGGGCCACCTTGGTGAGAGACGAGCAGTCTAACCACTCTGCCACAATGTTGCCTCCCTCTCAAGACTCAAATATCTTAATTTTTCTTGGGCATGTTTCACCATCAATAGATGTATCTTTAGCAAGTGGTCAACTGATGGAGTTTCTGGTACTATCCATGGTGGTCTTTTGGTAGACATCTGAGGAGATTTTACAAAAATCAGAAGATCAAAAATCAAAAGACAAAAATTTTGTCTTCTTCAAGGATGCCAAAGTTGATTAGGTGAGCTTCTTATTTCTTCATATTAATTTTCATGCATGTGTTTACTTCTGTTTTCCTGTTTTGAGACAATGTATTTCTTTCTTAATTTCATGGCACTTTTCCCAAAAATGTGCTGCCATTGTGGCCTCCCCTATTTTGTTTGTTGTTTATGCTTCTTAAATATTCTTTCAGTCTTTTTCCTATGCTATTTTTTGTATTTATAATGTAAAATTCTTCACAGTCAGAACAACTTATTTTATAAATACCTGGTTTCAATTCTTGAGGTTGGTGAAACATGTCCAAGAAAATAAAAACTCATCAGTTAACTACTTGCAGAAGATAACATCAATTGATGGTAAAACATGTCCAAGAAAATTTAAGGTACATATGTGAAGCTTAAGAGTGTTAAGTGCGCCCAAAAGGCGTTAATTATTGTATCCCGGTGTTAGTTCTAAAATTATCAATTTATGTCAATAATTTTGAAATGCACTTTGGATAATTTAAAAATAGCGGGACCAGTTATATGTAACTCAGTTTACATAAAATATAGCCTTATCTTTCTCTAATTCAGTACTAAGCAACTTAACAAATAAATAAATTAATGCCCTATAAAGTTATGAAAAGTATGTAAGTTCTACTGTAAACTTGACTGGTGATGAAGTAGTAACATTGCTGCCTGTAGAATAGGAAACAACCTGGATTTAATATTTGGTACACACATAGGATTTTTCTCATTTTGGGAGGTCTAAAACAGGGTACACTCAGCCTCATGAGGTTCTTGTGCACCACTAATGGCTATGTGCACCATTCTCGTTAAATAAACCCGTCAGGGACCTTCAACTTACCATGGTAAGAATTTGACTAGGATAATCATCACACAGTGATGCACCAACGTTCACTGCAGTTCAGCTGACCATGGTTAGTTGGCAGGTACTCACCTTGGTTGAGTGCACTGCTCATTGCAGGTAAACTCTGCTGAATGCACCCAGAAATACATTGCATTGTCCCTTTTTCACTTGTTCTATGTCTTTGTTGAAGCATATGCATGTACTTGTTCAGTATGCAATGGAGGAAAGCAAAAGTAGTCATAAGTTTCTCTAAACATGAAGTAATATATTATTAAATTTAATATGCAATTTTTAAGGTAAGGTAGAAGGTAAAGAGATAGATGCAGTAACTTAAAGATGGACACTTGGGAAAAGCTGACTTACAATTCAGTAGAAAAATAAATTCAAATAATGGAATTAATTGTTCTTTCACACAAGCCATGTGTTGGACAGGGTTGGAAAGGTAGAATCAGATGACTGAAAAATTCAATGCCATAGCTGGGATTTGAACCATGGATCTCCCGGTCTTCAGTCATCTGATTCTACCTTTCCAACCCTGTCCAACACACGGCTTGTGTGAAAGAACAATTAATTCCATTAATTGACCTAATAGTGGTTGAAACTAAAAGCCTGGGACTTAAGTACTTACAAAGAATGTAAGTTGCCATTGGGGTATGACATTTCAATACGATTTGAGATCTCCTTGGGGTTTACCAGGAAAAATGTGAGTCAGCTGGAGAATTTAATGGCGTGCCGGCATGTTGCCATGGTAGCTCAGTGGTTAGAGCAACCGGATGGAGACCGGGAGATCCATGGTTCAAATCCCGGTTATGGCATTGAAATTTTCAGTCATCTGATTCTACCTTTCCAAGTTCAAATAATATGGCATTTCTCTATTCACTCTCCCCATTCTTAGGACTTATGCCCCCCAGGACTTACAAGCAGATGCCTGGGGTCAGACGCCTAAGGGAAGCACAGACTATGGATCAGAGGGAACAGCCAGGATGAGTGATCAGCCTGAAGCCTGGTATGAGAGCAAGGAAGGAGATGACATGAAATGGCTGTGAGATGAAAGAAAGGAAAGATGATGATGGAGCAATTGGTGGCATAACTGGAGGGGGAAACTGGAAAAGCTGGAGAAAACCTGCGCAGATGCCGCTTTGTCCACCGCAAACCCCATATGCAGTTCCCTGGATTGAACCCAGGCCACCTCAGTGGGAGGCAAGCAGTCTAACCACTCGGCCATGGTGCCACCTCTCAACTAATATAGATTGTTTTTATTTTCCTTTTTTTTTTTTTTGCTGATTAATGTTCCGTTGAACTTAGTTGACATTCGCCTACTAAAATAGAGACAGAACGGAGAAAAAATATCTCCAGACAAGATTTGATCTCAGAACCTCTTGAATATGAGGTGCACATGCTACCCCATGGTGATGACCTCAAACTTTGGCACTGACCTCGTTAATGTCGTCCTCCATGGTGTAGTGATTACCATGCTAGTCTCTAGTTCCCAAGGTTGCGAGTTCAAATCTGGCAGAGGGCAATGGACCTTTTCAGGCATAAAAATACTTAGCATGGTTTCCTTCGGAAGGGAAGTAAAGCTGGTGATCCTGTGTAGTAGATTTAAGGTATGTAAAAGAACCTCAAGCCTTACAAAGAGGCCTCTGAGCAAAATTGCCGGTCTTACACGCCCAATATAGAATGGGATGCCAAGGATCACAGCAGTTCAAGAGCATCCATAAATAAAACTCAATTTCAATTTTAATTTGACCTCATTAAGTTACTGAATTCTTATGTATGTGCAATTAATGTATCCAAACATCCTGAAAATGTACTAATTGTACTAAATCCATTCATTGCTCCTCTTATTTTTTTTCTGCATTTTTCTTGGAACTGTGCTTCAACCAATATAATTATGACATGTAACACTGTAATTGTGTGGATTTTTGTTACGTCTTATTCAGGAAATTTAAGACACCTGTCACATAAACAGCCTTAAGGCATTAAAAACTATGGAAAGTACCAGACAGACCGCAACTGTATTAGGATGCATTCATTGGCAAAAATGGACTGTTTCTTTTGTTTGGGAATTTTATCCTATATCATTCTGCCATTTTAATATTTCAATGCAAGTGAAGTAGGAGCTAAATGACAAAAACCAGCTGTTCACAACAGGTCAGATTTGACCGCGATAAAATCGTTGATAATTTTTGTCATTACCAATGCTCCACAAATGACCATTCATCGCGGTTAAGTCAGTATTTTACCATGTTAAAATCTTGATCAAGAATGGTGTACACAGCTATAAAAGTGGCAGCTCTTGGTTATGAAAACCATGTATTAGTAGTAGGGGGAGGGATGCTTCTTATGCTGACTACATACTACTCTGCTATACTGCCCCTATCATGAGGTTTTACTGAATACAAGGCAGAGGCTGCGGCATCCATGCAGTTTATCCCAATGTCGCTTAGGCTGCTGCATCACAGGACTAGTTTATGTGGTACACATTTCATAACATCTGAGAAGTGTTTAAGATAAATATTTTATATGAAACACATAAAGCCACTGGAGAGTACACCAGGGCTATAAAAACAAACTACAGATGTTTGGACATGTTTACTAAAGCAAGCATGTCCTTTCATTCTATTTTTTTTTAATATATGCTTTTTATTAGGCACAACATCAAATATTAAAGTGTCCTTCACTCTCCAAACAACTCAAATATTAGCCAGAGAGACATTAGACATCTAAGCTGTAATTTTTAAAGATGAACGGATGCCTATTTTATATTAGGCATCAAATATGATTAAATGCCATATACATTTATTTTTCACTTTACTTAAAAATTAATTTCTGTTTTATAACGAATGCATTGTCATCTTTAACATTTCCCATATATGGGCTA
This sequence comes from Deroplatys truncata, assembly GCA_030765065.1. Lineage (NCBI taxonomy): Eukaryota > Metazoa > Arthropoda > Insecta > Mantodea > Mantidae > Deroplatys > Deroplatys truncata. Next base: position 399,652,564 of record CM060990.1, on the reverse strand, counting down.
TAAAATTTAGGGGTTACCTCATTCCACAAAATGATGACTGGACCCATTTCTCAGGTGGAGGCATCCGGAGGGTGGAATCTGTTAGTGGGGTGAGGATGACGGCAGTGAGATGAGAGGACCTACAGCTTCTACCGTGTGGACTGCAAACCATGTTGGGCTTGGGGATACTCCACATGAGCAAGTTAAAGGTGAAGGTATGCATAGGTCTGACTTAAAATCACCACCCTAGAGCTGGGAATCAAACCCTGAACCCTCAGAACGAGAGCCAGAAACGAAAACACTGAACTACCCCAGTATCCCTTATAATGAATGCAGTATGCTTAATTTTATTAACCCTGTGATTCAAAAGCTTCCCTATGTGTAGTCTTGTATCCTATATCACTGAATAATTCACCGAATCCTTGGAAAGTACTGAAATTTCAAGTTTTAATGCATTCTGGTGTTATCTGTAGGGGCATGTCTTTAAGTCTAATTATGCTTTAACACCATACCTATCAATATCCACCTTAGTACCAATGGTGTCAAAGTGAGGAGGTTAAGGGAATGGGAACCAGATTAAGAATAAAGTAAAAATGTATGGTTTGTGTGTAATGAAGTGAGCAGTCATAATTAATGGGAAGCTTACTGGAATTCGGGATCAGAAAGACTTGAGGTTTCAGCCTGTCACTCTCATTTCTACTCACAGCATATTTTATCCATTTGTGCTTAGCTGCCTTCACTGTAGAAATTATTTAAGGGAAGCATGACATGCTGCAGTTGCTAGAGCATTCATTGCACAGCTTGGTAAAATAAAACTGAAACAATTTCTGGTAGATGCATATGCTTCTGTTCTCCATCTACATTATTTTAAGGAGAGCTTAAGGCAATTTTTAGTTAAATAATAAAATTTAAATAATACAGTGTAAAAAGTACAGTGTTTACTGTACTGAATTGTGAAATTTTCTGAATTGCAATGAGATGAAACAAACGTAACTGGTCAATTATATCCAAATACAAAAGATCAACCTTCCCGCGTTATTAATATACTCATTAAATAATGGAAAATGAATGAACTTTAAAAACCCATATTACTCCAATTATCAAAATTATGGCAGGGCATATTTTGAGGGCCCATTATCCCCATTTTTGGCTGCTGTTAGCTTTAGTGTAATATTAGCTTTAAGTTAAGTTTTCTGCACCCGCATCTCAACTTTTTCAGAGAAACTTGCAGCACAAAGTAAAGACCAAAGAGAAATATTCCATTAGGATATAATGGAGACAGAAAGAAGATACCAGAAACAGTGACATCTCTATGACGACTGAGTGTTGCTAATGCAAGTTAATCTTTATCAGGAGAAAAAATTGAAAAATCAATTTTTCCCATTTCTCAATAAAACAGGGGACAAAATAACTCAACAAGACATGTCCAAATATATTTAACTCTAATAAATTGAAATGGAATGTTATTCAATAACTTTACTACCTGTATTTTTTATCCATAAATATTTACAAGTATTACTTAACTACCTTACTGTAACTTCCCAACTAAGAAACTAAAAGAAAACGTTTAAATTTTTTTATTTGTTTTGAGTTACTAACACTGTTCTCTATTTTTGCTGCTATGTCACTCTAAAATATATATTTATTAACCGCAAATAACTAAATCGTTTAACATTTCATGATTTTTTAATAGAGCCACATGCAATACATAAAATAGTAAGGAGGACATGAATATGGCACATCAAAATTAGGCCAGAAAACCTACTAAATGCTGCAGAAAAAAATATTTTAATTTCTCTGGCTTGTGCAATTCATACTTTTGTGTTTGTACTACATACATTACCTTGAATTCTGGGAATTAAACACAAAACACATTTTCTTACAGACCTTTGTTACTACAGGTCCAGATGCACATTGGCTTATCCTCCTGAAGCTGTTGAGAGCTCCAGCTATTATTTGTGATATTACTATCCTCTGAGATATCCAAGAAACTGCCATTGCTAGAACGATCTTCACTGCTGCCCTCCAACTCATTTTCATGATATTTTGGAAGCTCCTTCTCTGTCAGTGTCAGTGTAGTAAACATTTCATTCAAAGACTCTGGTACTGAATGATAGCTACTACTGCCCTCATTGCCACTCGTTACCTGAAAACATGTACCCAAATCAATGAAAGGCATCTGAAGCTGCATTATAGCCAAACTTGGTGATACCAATAACGTGAATGTAAATTGAACATATTGCTTTATAGGTGACTATACAAGTGAAACAGCCTACAAAGCTCATGTTCACTGCCAGGAAACCAGATTTATGAATATTATTTTAGTTGAGAGAATATTGCCCTTCAGAACAAAATACACAAAGCAAAAGCTTGAATGAAAAATTTCAGTAAATGAGCTAAGGAAAAAACAAGGAATATAGCATATAAATATGGTGCAACTCATTTGATGTTAAAAATACAGCTTTAAACCAGAAAATCTACTTGTTTTTCTTTTTTTCTTTCTTCTTTCTTTGAAGGGTAAGGGTTGGGACTTAATCTACTATTAATGGCGCTAGGGTCTAATAAAAATGTTGAAATGAATGAACAAAATCTGGATAAAAATGAAGTATTTTCAGTGCCTAAACGTTTATTGGATTTAACATTTCAAAGCAAGGGGAATCCTGTAAAAGCAGGCAAGTTGCCCCTAAGAGGGGTTGAACATGAGGCTTCCAAAGGTGGACAGGCAAAAGTATACTACTTTTACCATAGAAGTGGATATCAATCTCCGTAAATTGAGATTGAGCAAAATTGGCCTCTGAGCAAAATTACCAGTCTTCCATGCCCAATATAGAATGGGATGCTAAGGACCACAACAGTTAAAGAGTATCCATAAATAAAAAAAAAATTGCATTCCCACTAGTGATGGGACCTCTATACCTTCAATACCTCGATACTCTTGATACTTGTTGATGCCAAAGTATGTCTAATACTTTGAGATAGACCTTTGATACTTTAAAATTTTTACTGAAGGTTGTTGAGTTTAAATTTATGCTAGATAGGGAATGAAAGGTGTCGCGACTTCATGTTATTGTCTCACATGTGTTGTCAAAGAGTTGCTGGACTGTAGTTCTGAGTTGTGAATGAAGTTGAATTAGCTGATGCACTAAATCAGGTTTCTGCAATAGATGGCCTGGTGACTCACTCTCAGCCACTACATTTACCTACTCCGGTGACCAAAATCTGTGAATCCAGGAGAAAAGAATCAGAACTTAAGCAACATGAGATAATACAGCACTTGGAAATATTTGTTATTTCCTCCCATCTGTTAGTTTGTGTTTATGCAAGTCAAACCTTTGTATTAAACATATACATATATGCTAATGTGGGTAGTAGAGAGGTTTAATCCACAAACTTAATATGTTTCCGAGTGTTATATGGCTAATTGCAATTACTTATTATCAGATGATAGTGTAACACACTCATTATTTTTAGTTGTTTGAGTTTCATGTAAAATATATATTAGTTTATATTTTCAAGATTGCAGAATAAAGAAGAATTGCTAGTATGTGTTTTCCTATGGAAACAAAATCCTTTAAAAGGAAGTTTCCAGCACAAAATATAGTTACATGAAAAGGGAAGCAAAGAAACTATTATTATTATTATTATTATTATTATTATTATTATTATTATTATTATTATTATTATTATTATTATTATTATTATTATTATTATTATTTATTACTATTTATTATTATTTATTATTATTTAACATTGATATTATTGTTTATTATTATTATTATTATTATTATTATTATTATTATTATTATTATTATTATTATTATTATTATTATTATTATTATTATTATTATTATTATTATTATTATTATTTGCCTTGAGTAACAATAGGGGGTATACAGAGAGTATCATAATTAACGGTGCAAACCGAAGCAGTTGAAAATATATGATAACAGATGCAAAAATGTTTCAGTAAACATGGGTCCATAAACAAACCATGTATGAGATTTATTATTGCGAATGTATGGTTCTGAGCCGTTACTGACTTCATTAGGAAACATCATCCTAATAAGTATACATGAATTTGAAAGGTAGACTTTTCATTTTTTTGCCATTTTAAGTTGCCTCACAATTCACTCATAGCTGAACCTAACAAGGAATACAATTTTACTTTAGTATGTTACATGTTATTACTACTGTACACTCTTCCTGTTAAGGGAGGTGTTTAAAGTGTTGTCCTTGCACCTGGATGCAATACTGCACTCGTCTGTGCACTGAGTTTAGAATTCTTTCAAACAACCCCAGATCATCTCAGAATTCTTGATAAGGACGTACAATTCTTTGCTCCAGTACTTCAATGGTATCAACAGGAGTGCTGTATACTACACTTTTGAGGTGACCCCATACAGAAAAGTCCAATGGATTGACATCAGGTGATTGAGCAGGCCAAGGTACAGGCCCTCCTCAAACTATTCATCTTGGACCACATCTCCACGCTGAATGTCTTCTTACAGTAGCAGCAAAATGTGCCAGTGCTCCATCATGAATGTACCACATACTCTGATGGTGCTCAAGTGGAACATCCTCCAGCAATTCTGGAAGATTCCGCCACAGCAGCCTAAGGTAGCTCTGTCCATTGAGTTTTGTTGGAAGAATGTATGGTCCTATGAGACGATCGCTTAGTACCCCTAAACACACATTCAATGAGAAACGTTACTAATGTGGTGGCTCATGAACAGCATGTGGGTTTATTTCACACCATACATGTGTTTTATGATGATTAAAAATAGCATCATCTGTGATACCTGCTTCATCGGTAAATAAAATGTTAGGTGTAGTTGACTACAGCCTATTGTTGCATCCAATGACAAAAATTCACTCTAGGACCAAAGTCTCAATCCCTGAGACATTAACTCTTTGAAGGTGGTAAGGGTACAGTGTATTGTGACTTAAAATTCTTCATACACTGTTGTGGCTTAATACATGACTTGTGTGGCAATTCTTCTGGTTGAAGTTGCTGGAGAGATTTGTACTGTGTCCAACACCATCTCCTCAACTGCAGGCACAATACATGCAGGCCTATTTGCTCCCCTGCCATTTGAAAAACTACCCTCTTCTCTTAGGTGCTGATGGATCCTTGTAAATGTGCAACTTTCTGGGTGTCTTCAATCAGTGTATTTTTCATTGACAAATGTGCAGCTTCCTGTGCATTGCTGTTAGCCAAACCATACATGAAGTGCATGTCTGCATACTTTTCATTGCTGTATGGTTCCATTTTGACTACACAGAGTTCAGCATGCCTGACACTTTTCAGACAAGTGATCTGACTGCTTTGACTCGTGTATGGTATGATTACAACTTCACCTGGTGGCAATGTTCAGTTTTGTAAACAAGAGCACATCATGGACCGCTTCTAAGTGCGCAATGAGTGAGGCACAACTAAGGACATCAGTGGCAGCTCATAACCACACATTCGCAGTAGTAAATCTCACACACCGTTTGTTTGTGGACCCATGTTTACTGGAACCTTCTTGCTTCTGTTATCATATCCTTCTACCATTTCAGTTTGTGCTATTAATTATGATACACCCAGTATAACCTGTGGCATTATCAAGATAAAAAAATTGCTGCCCATTGGAGAAAGTCAAACAGGAAAAATTTCAGAATTAGCATATAATACATGTGTTTATACACAGAAAACTACTAATAAAAACATAATTCTGTGAATTTTTTTATAAAGTGAATGTCGAGTACCAGTGCTCAAAAATCAGTATCGGTATCGACTATTTAGGAATTAATGTCCCTGTCATTAGGAATTAATAAAATTGTTAGTTTGTACTCAAGGAAGTAAAACACCCAAACAATAGGAAAACCAGTGTCACCATTCCCATATTGAATGCTAAGAACATTTCCATTGCAATTAGTTTAAAAAAAAGCTGTTGTTTTGTTAATGATCTCTCCTAGTTTCAGACTGTATTTTGTTTTTTGAATTATTAAAATATTTATGGCATAATGTCACTATTTAAAGGGCTCAATCACTTATTTTCTCCTTTAATAAATATCTATCAGTATACATTGTATTGAAAATGTATGTTATAGTGCAATTTTCATGCATTTTCCTGAAATTTTCAGCACTAGTATACTAATTGTGAATGAAAATACTAGCTTGGGGTTTTTTGTATACACTAAAAAATAGTTGTGTGATTAAATATTTTATGTGCCACTTATTTTAAGTGCCACAGAAAATGTTTTTACTGATATTCACTTTTTATGGACAAACTGGCAGGCATTTCTTAAAAATTCCAAAACAGATTGGAATGTAGCATCATAATGAAGATGGTGCAAGAAAAGAAGATAGACCAAAAAACATCAATAGACAGAAGAATATTTCAGTTCCACTTTAGAAGCTGCATGGTGAGATGCAGTCCAAGCCTCAATGAAAGAGAAACAAGCAGCTATGCACATTATTCTTAGACACAACAGATATGACTTTGCTGTTCTCCAAAGTTTATTTACATGATGTAAACACATTTCCTTTCTTAGTCATGTCTTAACTAGTTTTCTTGGGATACCTAGAGATTCATGAAATATCCTCATATGGCACATAAAATGAGTAACTTTTGTCGTGCCCTCCTAGCTTGAACTTTTGTTATTTTATGATCATGAAATAATCCAAAATTTTGTTTTATGCCAAACTTATATGTTTAATGCAAATCTGATTTTTGTTTTTTGACAGAACTTACTTTTCTGGAGAAATTTCAAACTTTTGCATAAACAAAGAAGAGTTATAAAATGTTGATATTGCGGTAGTGAAGGGTTCTACCATTGTGTCAGCGGTCATGCCAAGTGACAGCTATATTAAAGTTGGTACTGCAGTGTAGCAAATGAGAACATCAGTTACTGCGAAACATTATTTATTTATCACTTAGACACTCATGGTAGCACAAACATTACACTTGAGTTACTTTTGGCACACACTCAAAAACAACACAACTGATCTGTCAAATCCAACCACAACTGAACTCTTGAGTCACAGCTCACAACTAAACTGGCTGGCATGATCCGCTTTCACTGTCCAGTTTTAATTCATAACTTCTTAACTCTGAAGTGAACTGTCTAGGCAAGAGCAGCACCTTATATAGGACCTGTGTACAAAGAGGAACATTATACAACATGAGGTTACTAGAACTGGCCCAAAGGAATCTTCTGGAACAGTAATTACCTAAACTACAGGGAAGTGGCACATAATGAACTTGTTATGCAACTATTAATCTGAAGGGACCAGACATTAGCCATACCCATCTGGCCAGGCAGGTGAGTAGGGAGGTGCTCACACCACTGGCCCATAGGTAACTTGTGCAAGTGGTCACACTGCTCCCTCCTCAGGGCTAGTCGTTCTGACCAGCAATGTCACAGCAGGCTAGACAATCTAGGTGTACCACCAGCATATTCCCTTGGGGCAGTCTCTGGATGCAGTAGACTACATCATTAATCCAGTTCATTGCGCAGTATGGTCCTTACTGGTTGTTGATCATCCTACTGGAAACCTTGGCTGTTGCCTTGGCGATCGTAACGAGTCTTTTTCCGGTCACTCTCCACCTGGATGTATTGACGGACCATTTTGTGCACATCATGAAGACAGTCCACGAGGTTCTCCACATAGTTGATTGCTGGCTGTTCCACCCCATTGGACTCTCAAACATCAGGTTGCATGGAAGACGCAGCTCTCTGCAAGACCAAGCTGGCTGGTGACAACCCGCTGGTGTCATGCACTGATGAGCAGTGGACCAGAAAGAAATGCGGCACCCTGATATCCCAGTGATTGTCCATGACCTTCCTCAAGTGTTCTTCAAGAGTCTTGATATACTTCTTGACCATGAAGTCTGGCTGCGAGTGGAGAGGCATTGTGCGCGCCTTGCGCAGTCCAAGCCTCTCCAGTGCTTCCCTCATTAGGTTCGACTTGAAGGTGGTACCCTGACTGCTGTGTAGCTCTAATGGTATCCCAAAGCAGCATGGGACAGTCCGCGATCATCTTGGCCGCCTGGTTAGGAATGGTGTAGACCTCCGGCCACCTGGTGAACTAACCTATGATCACCACAGATGCTTAGTTAAAGAGCGTCCATAAATAAAACTCAATTTAATTTAATTTAAAGTTATCTCTTTCATACATGGAGAACAGTCCAGCTATGTTGATGACGATGTGTTCGAAGAATGCCCGCAAGCTATACTGCTGCATGCGACCCCAGCTGTAAGTATGCGGGCCGGGACCCGCCGCACACACATGACATTGGCGGCACCACCTCTCAGCGTCTGCTCGTAGCTTCAACCAGTAGTAGCTTCGCCGGAACTTGTCGATCGTTTGGTTGGGTCCAAGATGTCTTCATGAAGTCCCCACATGTACTCCTCCGGGACTTTCGGCACCTTATTCCGAGGAAGGATCAACTGTTGTCTCTGGATTTTCCCACCAGGTGCCTACCAAGCTCTGAACAACACACTTTCCTTGGTCTTCAATGAGTCCCGTTGCGCCCAGTATGACTTCTACACATCCAGGGTGTGATATCTTCCCAGTTCGACCTAGTTCCTCCCACCACTTCTCTCAGGATCGGCTGCAAGTCGGTGTCCGTCAGCTGCTCCCTCCTCAGGCTTGCGTTATCCCATCCATCTACAGGCACCGCCGAAATCACATGGAGAGCTGCTGCACGCTCCTTCTCCGCTCTAGTGCAGTTGCCGCACTCCTCTGAGCAAGGTCTTCTTGACATGGCATCCACATTGGAATGGTTCCATTCTCTATGATGTTCTGATGTGAAGTGGTACACTTGACGCCTTTGGATCCAACGGGCTGTCTGGCGCTCTAGGTTCTTAAAGCTCAACAGCCGGGTGAGGGCGGAATGGTCAGTCATCAGGTGGAATGACTGATCGTACAGGTACTTATGACACTGTTCCAGCGTCTTCACTACTGCTAGGAGCTCCCGTTGAGTAACCCAGTAGCCCCCGTCTTGGAGAGCGTCTTGCTGTAGTATGCAATTATCCGCTCCTGCCCTTCCTGGGATAGTGCGCCTCCAATACCACTGTCATTGGCGTCGGTGTCCACGTTAAATCGTCGCCCGGTTGTGGAAAACCTAAAACAGGCGCACTGCAGAGTGCTGACTTAGCGCCCAAAACGCGTTCTCGGCCTCTTCTGTCCACATGTAAGGCCGGTGTTCCTCCGTCAAACGGGTGAGGGGCTTCGCGATGTTGAAGCAACCTATGATGAACCGGCGATAGTAACTGCATAGGCCCAGAAAACTGCGCAACTCTCGTTTATCCTTCGGGCGAAGCCATTCTCTCACAGCACAAGCCTACTCCAGGCCCGTGATCACCTCTGTTGCTGAGATTATGTGAATCCCAAATAGTTAATCTCGTTGCAGAACCTCCTCGCCACTGACTCCATGAGACGCTGGAAGGTGGCTGGCGCGTTGCAGGGGTCCAAGGGCATATCCGTAAACTAAAAAAGCCGTTGGCCTGTCGAGAATGTAGTCTTCTCCTTATCTCTGAGGTCCAGAGCCACTTGTCATATCCCGATTTTAGGTCCTAGGTCAAGAACCACTGAGTACCAGCAAGAGTGTCTAGGATGTCGTCAATCCGGGGTAAAGGAAAACAGTCCTTTCGGGTGACATCATTCAACTTCCCTATAGGCCACGCAGAAGTTTAGCTTGCCGTTCTTCTTGTTCATCTTCTTCACCAGGACTACAGGGGAGCACCAAGGGCTGTCGGAATCTTCGATAATTCTCCTAGATCTCATGTACTCCAGCATGTCTCGTACCTGAGTTTGTTTCGCCAGAGGAACACGTCTTGGTGCTTGCTGGTTAGCTCGGGCGTCTCGGTGTCGACGTGGTGGAGTACTCGGTTGGTTCGGCCGTAATCACAGTCACTTTAACTAAAGACAGACTTGTATCCTTCAAGTAGATGACGCATTCTCTTCAGTTGTGCCGCGGTCGGATGGTCGGCCGTCCTCTTCAGCAAGTCCCAGGGCTCCCAGATCTTGTGACTGTGCTGGCTCCTTGGATCCGTCGCACGTCGGTACACTCGCAGCTGGACCCTATTTCCCCAACTGTCTGTTCAGGTCGGTGTCCGATGGATTCAGCACTGTCACAAACATTTATTTCCGGCAGCGCAACAATGCTCTGGCAACCCATGACCCGTCCAATGGTTTCTTCCGGTCCCAAACCAAGTTCCTTGACCGCTGGCCTTTGAGACGTGTCTTCACAACCACATCGCTTTTTGCGGGAACAACCACATCCTCCGTCAGCATCACCCTGCAAATCTCCGGATGTCCGTTGGGATTCCGGAGCGCGACTTCGTCTCGGCCGAGTCACAAGACCCTCATGTCGATGTCGACCGCCGCCTCATGACTCCTGAGAGCAATCAGTCCCAATATAACATTCTCGGCCACCTCCGCGGCGAACACACACAGCCTTACGATGCTCCGCCCCAGGGTCAACTCCAGCAGGACCTTCTTCTCCACATGCAAGGTATCGCCAAGGAAACCTTATCGCCCGTTATTAGCTGGTGCGGTCGATTAGGTTTCCTTGGCGCAAGCCCTTCGCCACGTCAGATCTGACTACGGTTACGGCTGTACCTGTGTCCACTAGTACCCGGCACAGCTTCTCTTGCATCCAGCCGTCCGTGATGAGGCTGTCATCCATTGTTCTGCCCAAGGCACGCAGCATTTCTCGAAGGAGTGGTGATGATTGCCCCGATGTGCACCTCGCCACGCCGGTACTTATTCGTTTCCCGCCTGCTCGTCGACTTGGGTGTGGATAGTCCTTCATTAAGTATCCCAGCTGGCCACATACCCAACACACACCACTTGAAATCCTTCGGGGCAGCTGTTACCTTGTCCGCTTCCATCCTCAAAGCGGTCTTAGCGTGGAAGGTGTTGTAGTCACCCAGCATCAAACGCTGTCGTAACTCGGCTCACGCACCCTATCGACAAAGGAGTAGGCAGTTTCCTGGGACACGAAACTGGACGGAAGGTTTTCCAGAGCTTTATTCACCAGCTGTTCGATTGCCAGGGCGAACTCCTGCAGCGTCTCCCCTGGCTGTTGTAGCTCACTTGAGCTGAGTACGATAGGCTGTGAGGAACCGGTTTTCAAGGTCCTCCCAGATGTCTCTGGACACCGCCGACGTCGAAATCGCATTCAAAACTTCCGCCGCTCGTTTCTGTAGGCTGGCTATCAATTGTGCGGCTTCCTCTTCTGCTGACCATCGATTGTGGGCGGCGACGGCAGTGGAAAACTTCGAAAGTTGACGTTCCGTCGTAGTTGGGTGGTTTGACGCGCACATATGTTATGTCGTGTCCAGGCGTTTCGACCTTCAAGTCCTTAAGTCCTTCGTCAAGCATTTCTCCCATCATGGCGCTGCCGATGACCCTTTCTTCCAGGACTCTAAGCCGTTCTCCGAAATCCTCCAGGGCGTTATGACATTGGTCGTGGTCCTATACCTTTCCGCTGAGCTCTTTCACGTCTTTCTTCATGTTGGCGTATTCATAATTTTGGTCAATAGCTCCATGTTCATCATGGACATTTCTGTCTGCATCTTCTCCATTCCAAACTTTACTTTCTTCTCCATCTTCTCCATTGCGGGTTCCATTTTCTCCTCCATCTTCTCCATTGTGGATTCTATTTTCTCCATTGCAAAATTCACTGTTGTTATTTCACTTCCTATCTTATCCATCTTCTCCATCCTGCATTCCATTTTTGTTTCCATCCATTCCGAATTCCATTTTCATTTCTATCTTCTCCATTCCGGATTTCATGGTCTTCATTTAACTTAATAATTGTTGAAGTAGTTGCTCCATTGCGGCGTTTGGATTCTACTCCTGACACGAAGGTAACAAATGAGAACACCAGTTACTGCAAAACACATTTTATTTATCACTTAGGCACCCAGCATAGCACAAACGTTACACTTGGGTTACTTTTGGCACACATTCAGAACACAACTGATCTGTCAAATCCAATCGCAACTGAACTGTTGAGTCACAGCTCACAACTAAACTGCATTGGCACCATCAATCTTTGTAACTTCTTAACTCCAAACTGAACTTTCCAGACAAGAGCAGCCCTTTATATTGGACCTATGTATATAGCAGAAGGTGAGGTTACTAGAACCAGCCCAAAGGAATTTTCTGGAACAGTAATTACCTAACCTGCAGGGAAGTGGCACATATTGAGCTCATTACATGACTATTATTCTGAAGGGACCGGTCATTAGTCACACCCATCTGGCCAGGTAGGCCAGTAAGGAGGCGCTCGCACCGCTGGTCAGTAGGTAACTTGTGTGCATGGTCACAGTAATGAGGAGATCAATGCATTATTGGGGTGGCCATCTGACTTGGTGGAAACAAGGACATCCACAGCTACAAGGGCAGCTGCTTGAACATTGGCTAAAATGTTCTAGACTTCAGAAGTGTTTTGGACTAAGAAAATTTTGGAACCTGGGTATCTATGTAATGGGAATCACTGCTTTAGTGAGTTCTTTGGTTTGTAAGCTTTGTTCTGTGGCTTAACCACCTCTTAAAGTGTATCATAAGCAAGGCTGTGCTTTCCTTAGTACTACCCCATAGAATTACATTAAAAAGGAAAAATGTACTAAATCGGTAATATGAAAGACAGAAAAACCAGAAGTAAACATTTACTGGACTCAAAACCACGTTTGTTTACAGTAACATGGCTTATTGTCATTAAACAATAATGGAGCATTCTATTGTCATGTATGGGACATTCAAACTCAAGATTGGGAGAAACAAACTTTGTATATAGCAGTTATGTTTGAAGTGAAAGGGTGTATTTTGCAGTATGCGAATATAATGGTTACTAGTTGCAGTTAACAGCATTAGAAACTTTCAATTAATCAATAAATAATTGTTTGAGATACAATAATACTCTGTCACGAATGGAACACCAACATTTACATCATAGTACACACGGTAAGCTTTAATCAAACATTTCTGTGAACTAGGACATGGGAGCTAATTCAATTTTTTTCTGATACTTCTTGAGATATTGTCTCACATTTATATCCAAGTCAAACACTATTTTCACAGTGTAAATAATTTTAAAAAATTAATATAGTATTTCACCTGTGAGACGTTTTCTGTCATGTGTGGGACAGTGTCTGAACTGAAATATCAAACACTCAGAATACTAAATATGCATTATGATTTTAGAAAGTACAGAATATTGTTTAATGTAACAATAAACAATGCTCTTAAGAGTATTTAAACATTAATAATATATAAAATGTTTCATTAAATTAGAACAACTCCGAAAATTTGTATATGATGCAGTGACGAGACTTTGAAGCCACAGTTGGTGGGTCAATCTTTCTAATCAAATCCTTGAAATGATATGTAATACAATCAGGAGTGTGGGGCCACTTATAATGATGTTTGCTGGCAGGAACCATTACACACACTTTAACTCCATCCATTGCAACAGACTTCCATAACACTGCCTGGATACGCCTTCTTATTATAACTGGTCAAGCACCAATCACCTTTAAAGAGTTGAAATGGACCTAGTACCAGCAATAGGTTCTTCACTATCCAGGGCATTATGTTTGAAGGAAACCACACCATTTGGTCCAGCATGTATAATATGATATGCCACTATCCCGGGCACAGCAACGGTTCCTTCCCAAGGCTTGCCTTTTTCAATGAGGGATTGTATTTCATTCTGGGAAATGTACAGGGTGCATGTTGAGGGAACAAGTTCATTTGCTATCTTTGAAAACTCCTCTGCATTCTGTACAACACTGACATTGCCTTAACTCATAGTCTTTTGTCATACAATCCTTTTAATATTACCTCCTATGCCATCAACTATTCCTTTGGCATGGGAGGTGGCAAAATATTTCCAACTGAAGTTTCTTTGATACTTTTAGCTAAAAGTTTCAGCATATACACCATGTATATGTTCTTTAACTCAGATAAAAGTCCATTGCTCCACACAATGCCCTGAATAACACCAATTTCTTCATTCATTATGTCATTGAGTTTCACCAACATTACATACACAGTGTCTTTGTCCTTATGTGGAATATCAGCGCACAAGAGGAAGGTTCTGCAAAACTCATTTAAGAACAGAGCTGCAGTAAAAGGTGTAACACTTGCTTGAGACCAAAGGGTATTCTGAATCTTGTTTTGATACTCACAGCTATATGACATAACGAAATCAATTTGCAACAATTATATATTTTGTAGTTTTTTATCACTTAAGAAAGCATTTATTTGTATTCCTTTTATGTGAACATAGTGAAGAAAGTTTTCATAACTTGAAACAGGATGGTCATTTTTAAACAAACAAAATGCCTCTCTTAAAAACATAATGAGATAAAGTTTTTGAAGTTGAAGTTTCTTCCCTCCTTCCCAAATAGTTATGCAGTCTCTCAATCCAGGAGCTGTGTATACTATATCACTGCAAAAAAACCAAGCTTTTAACAGTAAGGTGTATATCTTTGTTTAACATGCTATGCTCTTGTGAGAAGGAACTATCCATTTTTGTAACTAGTTGAATACCTACTTTTTTGCTATCCCACAGACTACAGCTTTCTGTTCTGTTGGAGATTTTGGCAATGATTTCACAGTTTTATTCACAGCTTTTCCATAGTTTTGTCTGTTCTGTTAAGGACAAATTACATTTTTTTCTGCATCATCATTATGAGCAAATTTATTAGTTTTATTCTTGCATGCTCTCTGTGCCTTCATTCTATATCTCTCATTTTTCCTCCTTTACAACTTCTCTATGATACTCATAGACATAGTTTTCTTTTTTCTCAGTTCTTTTAACCTTTCATTTTCTTTTCTCTGAAATTCTGGACTTCCATCTTCTTCTTCAGTCTCATTTTGTTCATTCTTTCAGCACTAGTGCTCTTTTTATTTTCAGTTGACACATTCATTGTTCATATCCTGTAAAATAAGTGTCACTATTATGACAGCAATAAAGAGTTTCTAAATCCTTTAAATACATAACTAAAAATAATGAAAATATTTCGCAGGGACAGCATAATATCTTTGCTTTATGGCTGATGTATTAAGATTTCAATGCTACAAATAACATGTGTAATCTAAAAAGTGTGCTTTTTCATGTCATATATGGGACAGCAAAAGTATATGCATAATTAGCTAAACAACTCTTAAGAGATCTGCAGTTTTTAACATTTTAACATGTAGTCAGTTTAGGACCTTACCTTTGATATCAGAACTAAAACAGCACTTACTTGACTGTTACAATTAATTGTTATCATTTAATCAAATATAATCTCTAAAATACAATGAATGTTGACAATGACAGTCATTTTGAAAACCATTTTGAAAAAAAAATGTATTTGTAAACATAAAAAGTACCCCATTTGTACTGTGTATTACAAATACAATACAAAATATCAGAAAATTTTTCAATTTGAAATTTTCATGTGTCTTGTCCCTGTTTCTGTAGAATGCTCCTAATCCAACTAATTTATACATCAACTTTATGTCGAGTTTTCAGTTAGAGTTTAAGATCACTAATTTTTAGGCTGACTGCATTAGATTTTGGCTGTTTTTCTTTCCTATAACTGGATATGAAAATAACATTCAACATAAATATATATAATTTTGCATTTATCTTTTATTATGTTTACTTCACAGATCTGTTTAATCTGCAAATATACCAATATAATATATCATAAGAGCTGCAATTCTGTTTTGTTTTGTGCAAAATAACATTGAATTATGGGCTTTTATGTGATACTACCTGAAATCAATCCCAATTTTACAACAAACTTTAAAACTTTTATTCAACGTAAAATAACATTCCTAATAATAAGGCATGTTTTATTTACTTGTTTGTTAATCTTTGATAACATTCAACTCTTTCACTACCGCATGGTATGTGATTACAAAACCGAGCAGAATGGTTCAGGCGGCAACATCTATGGTCCGCATGTGTGAGGTTGTGGGTTCAATTTCCGCGGCCGACCTTCCTGACCTATGGGTTTTTTCAGGGGTTTTCTTGGGTTGCTAGGCAAATACTAGGATGATTAATTACAACCCCCAAGTTTCCTGTCCCTCCATTTCACTTCCATTCTCATTTCACTTCATTTTTCATCTGCTTGGCCATTTCAGAGTTGCAAGTGTCGGCAAGAGTCTTGGCTTGCATGGAAGGGGAAAAGGATGCTCTCTGGAGCACTTTGTCCCCTGGAATGGGGGCGCTCTCCGAGACCAGGGCCCCCCAGTGGGATGTGCAAGCCCACAGGGTTTCAATTTGGAAAATGTAGGGACCCTACCCTCTGCCCCATCATGTCTCCTGATATGGCCGCCCTTGTCTCCTCTCACTTCATCCCTCCCTCCCAGGGGGCCATGTTAGGGGCCTAGGCACAAAAGATCTCCAAAGGTCGAGGTGCTAAGTCTCCCTCCACTCCTAGTCCTAGTAGTTGCAATGGAAAGTATTACTCAAGATGTAATCTTGATGAATTTCTTTATTCTCATAATTTATTTGATGTTCCTATGACAAGCTGAATTAAAATGGTGGTCCTATGATTGTAAGATGACTAAGGTAAACTTGAATTATTCATTATCACTTACAATGAAAGTTCTAACAAATATTTGAATTTGAATTTATTTTCCAACTAAATACAGTCTCAAAACGATGAGTTTATAATGTACAACCTGTAATACAAATTATTATACCCACTAAAAATAAAATAAAAGTCTTCTTATCTACTCTCAATATTGCCGTTATAAATTTGCTTGCCTAAATATATTTAGTCCCAATATACACAACTCCAGGTTATTTGTGTACCGGCGATCATCACAATTATATTACTTATCTGTCTTTATTTATATTTAACCACCCTGTTATTCTTCTAATACTCCCCCTCCTTCACATCTTCTCTTTACAATTCTTGCCCATTTCACTCTCATTTTACCTAAATAGTTTCTTGCACCTTTTATATTTTTTTCTCCTTTTACAGCTATAATTTTCCTAATTAAATTTTCCCCATCTAAATTATTCCATTTTTATTGCCATGCTTTTTCTCTCCATGCTTTTGTTTGATTATGGTATAATACACAATGAAAAGCTACATTTACTTCTCCACACATTGGACATTTTGACAAATCTTTGTCATGTCATAGGTCTTTTAAATTCATGACTGCAGTTCTTGCCCACACAAACCCTTCCCTACCTGCTTTATCACAAATCTCTATATACTTTTCCCTGTCCCATACTGTTTTTATTTTCCTATAGTGTCTCAAAGAACCCTTTTCTCTGTTGTCTTTCAATATCCTTTACTCTCAGACCTACTTCTTTCCAGAATCCTTTACTTTGATACTCTCTATTAATCCATGAATCTCCCATCCCTATATGTTGGATAACTTGCTGAACTTTTAGAAGCCATGATCCTTTCCACTTACATTTCTCTTGAATACAAAAGCATTCTTTAATAATACCACTGTCCTCTAATGTGGACATTTTATATAGGTGTTTAATAATTCTTTTACTCTTGCTGGAATATCTGCCTAGCTCTAGCTATGCTACCCATTCAGCAATGCTGTTGGTAAAACTAAACCTTGTTTACAAAATGCTCTGTTGATTTTATTGACATCTTTCCAAGCATCGCCTACACCCCATATTTCCATCCTGTATAACATTTTAGCCTTAACTGTGGCTGTGAAGATTCATGCTCTTACAACACCCACAGTTGTTTTTTCTTTGGCTATTGCCATTTTTTTCTGTTCATTCCAACTTCCATTCAAACTTAATCTTATACCTAGATAATCAAATTTCCTTACCACCTCAATTTTTTTCCCATTTATCTGCCATTTCTCATCCTTTTGCATTTGGTATCCTCTTTTGAACATCATTATCTCTGTTTTGTAATAACGCATTAAAATGACTACACCATTTTTCTGGGATTATACTGTTTCCTCCCATCCCACTCCCTTACAAACTACTGACCATATTTTCCTTGTATCATGAATTTTTGCTGCTTCATTTAACATTTGACTTATGTTTATACCCCATTCCTTCTTTTCATTCTCAACCTATACCCCCACCTTAGAGTTAAACAATTTTCCCTTTCTTCTTTTTCTTCTGATTGTCTCCAATTTCTCAACTTCTGTATTACTTTTCTCTTTACTATTTGGCACTCCTCATCAAACCATTTCCTTTTGTTGCCCACACACACTTTTGCTTTCATATCACATGTCGTTCTTTTTATACTCTCTTCCAATCTCTCCACTCCCTGCCCTGCTTTGCCAGTAGTTATTAGGTTCTCTACATCCACATGTTTCAGAATTTAATTCTCTACAGAATCCTTCATATTTCTCTTCCTTCCATTTATAAATCTCAATTGGTTTAAAAATCTCTCCACATACCTCCTTTTTGTCACCACTTGCTCTCCCCACGTTTAATATCAGAGGGAAATGACAGCTTGTTAATGTCATATTCATAACTTCAAAATCTGTAATAAAATTATCTATAGCTAGTGAGCACAACATATAATCCACCACACTCTGTCCATTTTTGTTCACAAAAGTGAAGTCTCCCCTCCATATCAGACCCTCTTATTCCATTGCAAAGGATACGATTATTTTCTTCACACAAGTCTATGAGTTTTCTTCTCTCACTATTACAAAACTTATCCTCGCTATGCCTTCTCCCTATTTCATATTCCCTATCATACTCTTCTAATAGGTTACTCAGCTGCACCTGTTCTTGCTCTACCCTTGCATTAAAATCAACCATAATTATTATTTCCATTTGATCATACTTGTTTTGAAGCTCCTCAATGCCCAAAATTAATTTTCTAAACAAATTTGTGTCAAAACATTCTGATGTGCTTAGTGGGTTGTAAACACCAATACATACATGCCTCTTTCTGGGTAAATATCACAAAAAGAAAGCTACACCACTGGGCTGTACCATAGCTCTTTCTCTTCTCTTACTTTAAGCCCCTTTTTCTTTTCTGACAAAACATCCCAAGCCACCCGAAGCCAGCCTCTGCTTCTGTTCATAACCTCACTTACACCATAGAAATAAAGCCCTTGTAAAATAAAACCCATTTATCTCCTTCAATAACCATGTTTCTATGACGGCTACCAAATCACCTTTTTCTAACACTTATAAGATTTCAAAATTGTGCAGCTTTTTCAAGAGACCTTCAGCATTCCAGCTCACTATGGAGAACTCAAAACCCTACACAAACCCTCATGATCAAACCTAAATTTATTCAATTTTGCTTGGCTTCTTGTATGCATTTGTTCACTTCCTCTTGTACTGCCATAGACTTCAAGTTCCAAAATACTCCTTGCTGGTGTAGATACCACACTTAACCCCCCTTGACTCCATATATCGAAACCAGCTGATGCGCTCAGTGCTGACCTTTGTGTATTTTGTACCAGCTGATCTGAAGGTTGTATCCATTTCCTTGGTGACATCACTGATGTTGTGTTCCTTACATCATCCCTACTCTCATCATTAAAGTGCTGATGCTGACCAATCATTCCACCTCCACTGCTTCTGTCCGCATATGTAGTTTGGTCCCCTCCCTGTGCACCACTGTGCTAAGAATTTCCTGCTTCACGCCATCAATCCACAAATTAATTCCTTTCATGAATGCTTTTTTTCCCTCATACCTTGCTTTCTTCATTTCACTTATTGCTATGTTTTTCATTTCTCATTACTTTTTACTCAATTCTTGCTCAATGAAAATTCTTGTGCCTTTTAACTTCTTGCTATTTCTTAGCATTTACCATTTGAAATTTATTGTAGTTGTTTTAACAATTATAGGTCTTGGTCTGTGCTCTCTCCTTCTAATTCTGTAACAATCAACAATTTCCCATTCTACAGTCTTTAATTATAGTTTCTGTTGTATAAGGTCTTCAATGTCCTACCAAGCTCATCCTTCTTTTCTTTCTTCTATACCAAAAATTATTGAATTTACCTTCCTATTCCCTTCCTCCATACTTTCCTGCATTCTGTTATCACAGTCCTTACCTCTCCTTTAAAGTAGCCTAAGAGCAATTTCATCTCTTCCAATTTACCATCAATCTTCTTGTCCATTCGATTTTCCATATTCTTTATTCTGTTTATTTTGTTGGTAATCATTTACAACATCTTGCCTCTCTGTCCTAATGTTGGGCCTGGATTCATTTCAATTCCTCCAATCAACAGCATTACTGTTACCAAAATAAACCAATAGCTTGCTCCTTCCCAACTTTGTTCCTATTTTCCCTGCCAATGAATTTTTCTTGCATTAAAAACACTGATTCTGGCTTGATATGTTTGCACATCAGTACCCATAGCCTTCCAACATGGAGCACATGTGTGACACATCTGTCTCCCTCCATGCCTTGCAAGCAACTCCATTCTAATGAGTAAAGGATGTTACATACCTGATAACATCTGTAACAAAACATCTCAGCGGCTCAGCACATATTGCCATAGTACTATTTTTCAGAGAACACAATTATACTAAACATTGTGTAATGAAATTAATTTTTACTGTTTTTAAAACCATTCTAAATGTACAACATGAATTGCTATAAGTTTAGCAGAAATGCAAAACCCTTTTACATTTAGATAAATGACAGGTACATTTACAAATTCTATTTATTGTTACTCCACAAAAGAGATATTTTCAGAGGAATATCACCCTAAAGTATTACTAGTCAAAGAGTTTCTTTAGCACTACTAGGGGTTTATTATACAGGGTTGGAAAGATAAAACCAGCCTGTGCTATCCCATTGATTCAAAACAAACTTCAAATGGAATGAAATGAATAAATGGATGTGTCCTGTATTTACCTTCATAATAAATGTTGGAAGTGCCCTATACCTACATCTAGACACTTCTGTGCACGTCTTAACATGTTCATAAAAACACATGTTATTTCCTCATGGGTGATAGTGCAGATGCAATTCCTGATGTTATCCTTTAGTTCATCAGTGGAATGGAGATTCTGCTCATACACTTTTCCCTCCAAGTAGCCCCATAAATAAAAGTCACATGTCCACAAGTCTGGTGATTATGGTGGCCAAGAGCCTTTGCTCACAGTCCTCTCTTCAGTGAACATCTGATGAAAACAGGTAAGTGACCTCTTAGATATGTGACATGTTGTCCCAACTTGTTGAAAGAAGCAGTACTTATCCTCTTCTGTTAGTTGCAGATACGTTTCATCCAAAAAGGTCAAGAAGATATCTGTGTTGAATGTGGTATTGAATAATATTGGACCCATAATGCATTTCACAGTCATAGCACACCACACACCGATCTTTTGGTTGTGTAGAGGTTGCTTGAACAATAGGTTAGGATTTTGTGTAGCCCAATACCTACTCTTCTGGGAGCTTGCATATCCTGATAGATGAAACCAAGCCTCATCACTCATGATAAACATCAGTGGGTCCATATGACCATCTGTAACATGTTCAACAACCAGTGCCAGAAATTTACACATTTATCCTTATCAGGCTTCTTCAGTTATTGCACAGCTATCACTCGGTATGGTTTTAATTTCAAAGACTTTAACACATGTCCATAAGTTCTCGTACTCGCATGAACCTGTTGACTCAATCTCATGGTAGACTTTTGAGGACTTGTCATCATTTCATTAATTTGTGCCATAAACTGAGGTGTCCGGACAGAAGGTGTTTGTTCCTCGTTGCATTTGTAATGGATCCAGTCGTATGCCATTTTTGCAACAAATCTTGAATGCTGCTGTTTGCTGGTACTGGGCAGAGTGGATATCTGTCTTTGAATAGTTGTCATGATTCCTTGATAGAGCTGGTTTGTATGTATGCCTGTACAATGAATATTCACTCTGCTATTGAATAAGCCATGCTTATTTACTGTACAAAATAACTCTTTACAACAGTAAACACAACAGTTTCTAAATCATTGTCAATCATTTGTAAGCAACAACAACATTGAAACTAAACATGTGGAAGAAAGGATAGCCAACTTAATTGCAACAATGAAACTAAACACACGGAAAAAGGATAGCCAATATAATTTCTTTCCAAATCATATAAAACGAGATGGGGCTGGTTTTATCTGCCCAATCCTGTATAAGTTTAGCTGCTGAACCTATTAGCAATTGCTTTTTGTCACTTATTTGTCATTTGTAAAAATTCATCTTCACTCTCTATATTTCATATTAGAAAATCTTCCAGAGTCGATCTTGCAGTAGCGTAGAATAAGGGTAGACTTTGAGACTGAGTCTGCCTAAGTAAATTACCAAGAAAATAAGTAAATTTTTAAACATATAAATAAAGACAGCCTCAAACAAGTTATGAAAAACTAATTAATAAAACCACCTTCACCGCCATTTATCCCAATGCCCCCACCCCTACTGCTACTTCATGTCAGATTGTAGTGCTGCTTACTTAGCCAGCTTCAAAATCTCATGATGCGGCAGCAAAGTCAAGTAGAGACTGGGATGGCCGTGGGAGTGCAAGTCTCATCAAGAGTGTACTTGTATAGCTGTTCACACTAAATGTCGACCTCTCGTTGTAGGAAGATATGCCTATATTTTGTTGTGCATTAAGGGCAAAAAGGCAGAAGTAGAGATTTAACATGTTTAGTGAGGTGTTTAGTTTCTGTGTACCTGCTCTCTCAAAGCTCCGGAAACAGGACAATAGGGGTTGGAGATAAGAGTAGGGAAGGCAGTGTAACATAAACATTTAATTCCTCGGTTATTAGTGAACCAGTATTATGTGCGTGCAGCCCAGTACAGTGTTAATTTTAAGCAAATCTGTGTATTGTTTTCATTGTGCTATTTTATTTGTGATTTTAAAAATATGGACACTCCATCGATTTAATGGATTACTTATTAAAAACTCAGTTTTGGACTGTATCTTATGAGAAAAAGTGTGAACTCAAAGGCAAAAGACCAATTCCTAAGCTTGTCATTGTCTTCCAGGAAAAGATCCAAAAATGGGTATTTCAAACATCCTGGTACAGTAAATTTAATTGGTTAACTGGCAGTTACATTCATAACAAAGTTTGCTGCTTCATATGTTTGCTTTTTTGCTGGGAAAGAGGAACGGAGTGTTGAAAAAATATCAAATATTAAAAACATTGAAAGAAAAGCTTGCATAAACCAACAAATAATAATAATAATAATAATAATAATAATAATAATAATAATAATAATAATCGAATCATAGTAGTGAATTCACACTATTTTATGAAACACTAATGTATGAGAATTTGTGCATTGTTTAAAAAATTCTAAATTCAATTTTTAAAATATAGTACACCCAAAACACAGTATCCAGCTATGTCACTGTGATCTTGGACACTGAGTAGAAGCTGTACCAAAATCATAATGGGAAGTGATACTTGAATTAATTTAGATGGCACAAAGCTAGTTACAGTGATGTGTTGATCAATTATTATTGAAACTGGGGAGTTAGTGGGCTTCCTAAGAGCCACTACAACATACAAAATCTACTGTGCAACATACTAAAAAAACCCATTCCTAGTAATGAGAAGGCTGGAATCTATAAAGTTTGATTGGGATGAATGTAACTTGGTGTACTTGGCAGCACAAAAATAAACTTAGAAAACAACTTAAAGAACAGATAAGATGCATATATCTCAAACATAGAAAAAATTCTGCTGTAGTGCATAATTTCTGATCTTCCAATTACAATATCATACCCAACATAAATCTGTTAACATTTGAAAGAAATATTAATGAGCTGGACACCTGGGAAAAGATAAACACAAGAACCACCTCATGAACTTCAAATTGCCATCTCCCAAATTCCTCTGGAAATTCATCACACCATCACCAGATGGTTCTACATACAACACACTTCCACAATTTAATAGTAACTTTCCAGGTAGATTGTTTTTCTATGTATTTTACATAATTTACAATCACAACACAAGACAGAGAACAGACATTCACGTACAGAGAAGCAATACAAGTGCTTATCATAACAGTATAATAAACTTAGGAATAGCATGTTTTAATAAGCTGTCTATAGCTAATAAAACCACAGGCAAAATTTCAGTGTTTAAAATAGCAGTATCAGCATACTTGCTTCAACACTGCTTTTACTCTATTAATGAATTTCTGGAAACCTGTCAAAAATCTCATTACTCTTGTTTTGTCTCTATTTTATATTAATTTTTGTTTATGTTTACATTGTGTTGAATTGTGTTTTATTTCTATGTACCATTATATACTACATCTATCAATAAAAACATATCTTCTATTACTTCATTCTTATATTTCAAATTGCTTCATAAATGTGTCTTCCTTTATTTACTTATAGTTGGTTAAGATTTATGTAATTTTTATAAATAATTATGACTAATAATTTTGTAAATAATCTTGACCTGTCCTGTATCATGGTACATACATATGCTCTACAGGATAAATAACCTGCCTGCTTTGCCTCCCGGCCTGTTCTGTGATTTTTAAAGTTATTATTGTATATCTAGCTGAGTCACAATTGGAACTAGCCTATACTAAAGTAACATCAGTGAAGCTAATCTAACATGGTGGCAGCAGGAGTGCAGACGCATTGATGCAAGCAGCTTCTTCAGTGAGCCAACAGTGAAAATCATAGTAAAACTGCCTCAGAAGTGTGCACAGGGTTTAAAACCATGGATATTCAAGTGGAAATAAAGGTAATATGATCAACAATGGGAATATGAGAATCTCCCATCTGGAAAATATGCACACAGCACAGCAGACCATGAGGGATGTGGAAAGGATAGCTTTATTACATATGGTAATAAACTTGCTAAATATTGATCTACTAAAAGCCCAAACTGAAGTCAGTGATTAAAAAAGGAAAATGAAGTGCCCAGGAAGATGGTAAAGTGTGACTGTATGAAATCAACATACTCCATGGTGACAAAAAAGGGACTATGGGAACTTGACCAAAACAGTGACAAGTTCAAAATGTGCCAATGCAAAATTGTTTTGGAGTCCTGAAAGAAGTAAAAGACGCTGCTGGGAATAGAAAAAAGGGAAATGTAGCTCTGAAAATCAAGGAAGAGGAAGCAGAAAAGAGAATAGTGCTTGCAGTGGGCAACTTTGAACATCCAACCTGAACAACGGCGAAGCAGGAACGCGATCGAGAAGGCAACGAGACCAGCGAGACCTGGACGCACAATAGCGCCGAGACGCCAACGTCACCCTTCCCTATTCAAGAAGTGATACCAACAGCCCTTTCCCCTTCTACGAGCATCGATCGATCCCTCCTTTTTGTTGTGTTATTTAGAATTGCTTTTTAGTGAATAGTGAAAAATACTCATTGGATACCAGCACATCGATTCGTCGAAGCAGGCAGCTCGTAGCATGAATAAGTCACAAAGACATAATTGCATTTAATGTACCTTGGATGGGTATCATTAAGATAGTTTTTAGTAGCAGGTTACGTTGTTTATAAGGGACAGTAGCGGGTTAATTATTGCTGGAAAAGTAACCATAGTCAGGTGTCTTTCTGTCCTGAGCATCAGTATTAGATGAAGCTGGGGAGTAATAAATTAGTGGGGAAAACTGCAGAAGACAGAATGGAAAATAACAAACTGGTATGAAATTAATGTAGCCTAGAATTCAAAGGGGAAAATCAGAGGAGTGACAGTATGCGGGAAGATGGTGGAAATATCGATAGCCTGCAGCGGACTGTACACGCAAGCCAATTCGCGATCAATGAAGGAACAGAGCCAATCGACCTGGCGAGCGTGATAAGACACACGATGTTACAATTTGGACAATTGTTGAGTAACATAACAGATCTATGGGAAATGTTGCAGCAACAATTAGCAAATAAACTAAAAGAGCAAGGGGAATTGTTGCAAAGATATCATGGGTTAACTCCTCGTGCAGGGGGAGGTAATTCGGCAGCAGCTGAGCGCCGAGCGCGAACTAAAAACGCGCTTACAGAGCATGGCCCCTGGCATGAGATCTGCGCAGGAGAGCCTGCAGGGGGATGTAGTTAATATCAAAAGTGAAGTAGTAGCGGCTCAGTCCTCAGTGGAAGAAATTAGGGTACAACTAGTTACTGAAATTGAAAATGTTAAACGGCAAGCCGGGTCGGACCGGGAACAAATAAATGAACTCAGGGAACAAATAAACGATGGAGCGAGGGCAACTTGCGATATGATAGAAGGCCGACAGCGTACCTTCGAGATAGGAGTAAACGCTGAACTGGATAAATTCAGAGCAATAATGGAGGATAGGGAAAACTCACAACTGGGTGAGATTGCACAGATAGGGGCGAAATGTCGGAAGTTGTCGCTGCTCAAAAAGGAGGCGGTGCCAACCCTCCTGGAAAAGTCAAGAGAAATGGCTGAAATGTGCCAGGCAATGGAAAGGGTGCACTTGGGCTCCCAAACCACTGCCATGCCCGCACTGAGGTCGCCCCAGACACTATGTAATGATAGTGAGGAAATGCCGAGCGACCGTACCACTGCGCTCCCGGTCTCGCCTCACGTCAGTATTAATTATGAGAATGTAAACTCGTCTAATATTCAGACACCAATGAATGTGCCCAATATGTACATGAACACACACGTGCCCATGCATTTTATTAACGAATTGTCTGTCACAAAATTTGGCAATAATGTATATAACGCGAAATAGTTCATTAATGACCTAGAGGCATATTTTGAACATAGGGGCATTCCCGATATATTTCGGATGATTTTAGTACACACAAGTTTGGTAGGCCCCGCGCTTAGCCGGTTCCGCCTAACAGCTGGCGAGTAGGAAAATACGCCCACTTTAAGCCGGCATTCTTAAATAAATACTGGGGAGCAAATGTACAGTACATGGTTCGCACTCAAATTACCGACGGCAGGTACCAACCTAACGCCGGCGAAAGTCTGGTTGATTATTTCCTGCAGTATAGGTAAATCAGTAGGCTTCTAGAACCCCCAGTTGGTGAACAGGAATTTATATCACACATTTTGAGGCATTTTTCCGACTCCATACGACATCATCAGGTGGTAGTGCGCCCGCGAACAATGAGCGACGCGATATCATTGGCAACGCTGCAGGGGTATCAGGGGAGAACAATGCGAAATAGGCCCCAGATGCAAATGCGGAATAGGCCCGGAATGAGACCCTGGGACGCCCACTGCGCAGATGGAGCCACGGCAAACGGTTCTCCGAATCAAGATAGAGGGAGAAATTACGGAGTACGGCCAAATCATGGCCCAAATCCCAGAAACCACGATAGGCCCAAGAACGGCCCACAGGACCATCTAGAGAGTTCCCGGTGCGTTATGTGAGATTTGGGAGAAACCAAAACCAGGGAGGCACCAGCGCCAATACGAAGGCCAAGGCGAGTACCACAATAGATCCAGAGGCCAACATGGCCACGACGACAGCCAGGGATGAGAAGTCGAATAGTAGGTGAAGTCCGATGCGAGGAGGAGCACACCGGTCTCCCAACATGGCACACGACTATACACAAGCAGCTGCGCCATTCAGCATAGGCTCGTCAGCTGTAACGACACCGACAATGGTAGGCCCGTCAGCAGTAGCTAGGCAACCATCACTGCCTTCGGAAAACCGGATGCAGGAGGAATTGCATATACGTCTCCGGATTCGACCGGAAGAGATAATAGTCAAATCTCGCGTTATCAAGGGGACGTAGGTGGAGTAATGTATATGCATGAAACAGAGAGAAGAAGAGTGGAAAGTGTCCCTCTTGAAAGTAATCAGCAAAATCTTGCAGTTGACTGTACGGATGTGACTGTCGCGCAAGAGATAATGAAAGCACCGCGTATTGAAGCGATCATAGAAAATGAAACCTTTTTTATTGTCGTGGATCCAGGTCCATCGATCTCTGCATGCAGCCAGGCCCTTTTCGAGCATTTGAAAACAAGGAATGTGAACTTACAGGTTCTTCCTGTAAAAAACACTTTTTGTATTTTAGCGGTTGGGAGAGCGAAACAAAGGATAACGCAGCAAGTGGTGATAATGGCAGCTATGTGTGGATATAAACTTGAATTTGTCTGTCTCGTTATTTTTAAACTCGCGGTCGAATCAATTTTGAGTAACGGCGTGCTATTTACCTTGGAAGCTATCACAATTGACACTTTGCGCACCAAAGATTTTCGTTTTCGTGCCCTTTGTACAGCCGTTAAACGCGGAGAAAATTAAGTTTACAGAAGAAGAGGATATGCTCAGCTCCGAAACGTTTTCTGTTGAATATCTGAGTGTTGAAAATAGCGTTCAGGTAGTGAGGGTACTGCCGCAGCTGACTGAACCAGACGAGAGCAATTATGAAGTAATGAGGGCGTCAGACGAAAGTGCAATTGATAGCCACGTCATTCAGTCCTACGGAATGTTTTGCGAAGCCGAAGACAATATTATGATGTGTAGAGCCGATCCACACTCACGTAGACGAGGATTGTAACCTATCGATGATCGCACAGATAAGGGAGTGAGTTGCCAGGACCGACCATTTAAACGACAGGCAGAAGGAACTTCTGTTCGCCATCCTCATGAAACACATAAAGGTATTTTCGGAAAGAGCGGGACTATGCAACGGATTTCAACATTCATTCGAAGTGAACAACATTGAGCCATACAGTCACAGAAGTCGCATGATTCCACAAGTTTTAAAGGAGGCAGCAAACGCAAAATTACAACAAATACTGTCTGATGGGATAATAGAGCTATCAAACACGCACTTTGTAACCCCCTATGTATTTCAGGAAACGAGACAATTCCGCGAGGCTAACGATAGATGTCAGGAAGCTAAATCCGTATATTACGCCTGACCCTTTCAGAACAAATATAGAACAGATTCTGGCAGACATTGGTAGACAAATAGTTCACGTCCCTTGACCTGACAAATTCTTATTTACAAATTGAATTACACCCAAGCCTGCTTAAGTGCACTAGCTTCCTCATCAGTGGAAATTGTAATATTTTTTCGGAGGCGTCCTTTTGATGTTTGTGTCTCGGGTAGTGGTTTTCTACGTGCAATGCACGAAATTCTCGGTACACAAATCGAAGGTTACGTTTCACAGTACGTGCATGATCTATTAATACACGATTTAGAGATAGAAGCACATCTAGCACATATAGCCGACGTACTTGGCAAACTGAAAGCATCTGGCTTAACCATAAACCGGAAAAAGTGCATTTTCTTGCCAATCTGTAAAATTCCTAGGAACGTCATCTCAGGAGAAACTATAGCGACAGACCCTGAACGCGTAGAGACTATTTTAAAAACTCAACGCCCAAGAAATCCCAAGCAGTTAAAAAGATATCTCGGAATACTGGTGTACCAAAACCGGTATTTGATTAATTATTCCAAGGAAGATGCGTCGCTTGGGTCACTGCTTGCAAAAGGCGTAAAATGGAAGTGAACAGAGGAACAGGGAGACTTCATTCCAACGTCTCCGAGAATTATTTTGCCAGTCAATACTGCTGACATATCCAAGGGCTGACTTGCCATACCACATACATACTGACGCATCATTAGTGTCATTTGGTTGCATATTGTGCCAGGGGCACGAAGATGGGGAACGAAGAGTAAACTATTACCGTCGAGGGCGTTAACACGAACCGAGAAAATGGAATGTGTCACCCAACAAGAGATAGGGGCCGTATTCTTTGCCTTGCAAAAATTCAAACATTTCGTGTACAACAAACAAATAATCATATTTTCTGACCATATCAGCTTACCTTTTATACGGAATTGTAAAATGATCAGCAGTAAAATCTCGAGGTACATCCATGAGATTATCCCTTTTAAACCAGAAATCAGGCACATTCCAGGGAAATTAAACTTGTTTAGCGACATGTTATCAAGAATCAAGAACGGAGGCAATTTACCTGAGACTTCAGGTAGCGCACAGAGGGAAGTTTGTATACTGAAGTTAGATTTCAGTTTAAATAAGAAATTAGCTGCGGAAATCAAGAAATTTCCGGAGCGACACCAGGAAGACGGAAGATTAAGGAGAATAATGCAAATTGACCCAGCCATCGACGTGACAATAAGGGAAAATATGGACTATTAGATTGAATCTTGTATAACTTACAGGGCAAAGAGAGACCGGCGTGCTCGGCAGCACCAGAAGAATTAGTGATTGAAACATATCACCGTGCTTTAGTTCATGCATGCGTATAGAAAACGAGCCTGGTTATAGGGGAACATTTACACATCCCCAAGCTCGGAAATGTGATAGCCTACGTGTCCACCTGTGACCTTTGTCAGAGGGCGAAGCCGCTAAATTGCCGCTTCGACAGGTCGCCGAAAGCTGTACTCAAGAATGGACCAGGGAACTGGTGAAAATAGATATACACGGTACGTTGCCGTTGGCCAGAACAGCTCTGAAACATATTTTTGTGTTAATTGAGGTAATGTCAAAATTTGTCAAATTATATCCACTAAAAAATTCAATAGTCGCGTGTTCACAAGTAAGATAACCGACGATTACATACAGACTATGGGAAAATGAAGGCGGTTCTAGTGGATAATGCTACAGTTCACCGAGGTAGGAAATTCGTGGAGAAACTGCGTGATGCTGACATAAAAATATATAACATTAGATCGTATTATCACCCACAAACTAACCCATCTGAACGCGTGATGAGGGATTTGACCCTTTATCTACGGACATTAGTGAATACGCAACACACGAAGTGGCAGAATATTTGCCTTACATAGAGTTTGTGTTCATCACAGTATTAACACAAATACAAGGGAGGTTCTGCTGACTTTACAACTTGGCCAGAAAACCCAGGAGATTGTTAGAGGTCTGCCGACATCAATTCCAATTATATCACAGTCCGACGCTACGCGAATTGAGCGCGCATACGAGAGGTTAGAGCAATGCGTCGAGAAACGAAGCTATAAGAAAAAAAGATACTCGCATAACTGGAGCCCTAACATCAGCGATAAATGCTAATTAAATATTTTGAAAAATCTTCGCTGCAGAAGAAACTATATTGGAGAATGCACCTCGCGTGGAAGGAAACCTTTAGAGTCGCGGAACAAATCGACGACCGTGCCTACCAACTTCAGCATTTGAAAACTGGCAAAATCATGGGCAGATATAATATAGTTCTGATGAGGCCATATAAGGAGACAATCAGACCTCCACTAATGAACTGATTCCTGTTCATATCGTCAACCTTAAAATAAAATCTCAATTGGGAGGCGTAGACGACACACAACTGTCAAAAGATTACAAATCTGTACAAACGCAAAAGGCAGGGCAGAGCAGTTAATGTCAGTCATTCTTCCATGACCTCCTTAAGAAGCAAATGTAATACATACGGCCCAATTTGCTATACACTCTCTATTTAAATGATAAATCATATATGCAGCAATATTCATGTTTATAATGTTTTGCATAAACCTATACAAATGTTCCTTTTATGAGTGCTGTATTGTAAAATTATACTGCATCAATAGGTCTATGCCAATGTGTTGCCTAAATTATACAAATTCTCTGCTGAATGGATTGTATTTAAAATTGTGAATAATGTACCTTATACATCAATGTCTATTTATAATGTTTTAAATAAATTCACACAAAGGTTCTTTATAATAAGTATTATAGTGTCCAGCATATATGCATCACTGTGTCGGTTAATAATGTTTTGCTTAAATGTATGTAAACGTTCTTTTAATGCGTGTTGCAGTGTCAATCAGGCATCGGTATATCTATTGACAATGTTTTGCTTAAGTCTGTTTCAGTGTTCTTTAAATGTGCTGTTTTAATTGCCATTTATACATAAGAAATCCTTCTAATTATGATACTGTGCTTAAATCTAGACCAAAGTTCTATTCATCATGTTACATTTAAATGGGCCATGTGAATGCAAATATTTCCAGACGTAAGATCTACTGAAAATGGCCAGTTGCAAAGAAGTGAGTGAAAGAAGGCATAACAGGATGGCCCAATACAATGCGCCTCTCAGGTTTGTGTACCTGGACATATTGAGAGGCACCTGAAAGGGAAAGTGCTTCTGAGGGTACATATAAACATAACTGTACAGTGTTGTGAAAAGTTGCGCAACGGTGCAGAGTCACTAACCGACCAAGCAAACAAGCCCAAAAACAAGTGAGGTAGAGTCATAATGCTATAATATAGTCCAGCGATAAACTTTGGTAATTGAACAAGGGACAATGTAGTAATGTGCGAGTGATGTGCCTAGCAAAACAGACACGATGTAATTGATACATCAAATATGTAACAAGTAAGGCGTGTAGCAATTAAGTTTACGTGGTAACTGGTCATTATTGCAACAAAAATGCAGCGGGAACCATCCGTAGAAAACACGCCACGGCATAATACATGTATATAAATACAAAAGAAACGCAACACGATAATGTACAGCACTGATAGAGCTTCACAATAAATTTCTTATGTCCTTACAGTCCGATAAGAAATTTCATGTGAGGGCATATGATACGGTCCAACACGGCCCGGTAAATTATTGAAAATAAGTTAACAAGATATAAACTAATACTATAACAATATAAATGATGGAATATAAGGAAGTGATTATAACCACGCAATGGCACTAATTAAGATACAAAATGTTGCATTTAATATTGTAACTCATATAGGATGAGTCCTTATATAATATTGTAACTTGTATTGGAGAAAGGAACCGTGTCGGCCACCTGCACCCCTCCTTGAGACAGTCGGCATTGAAACGCAAAGGCGAGAAACTGATACCCAAGGTTAATTGACAAAGCGCTCGGAATTTTGCAATTCCTTTCAAAGTTGGAGGTGCGTGCCATCTACAACAAGTAAGGGATTATAGTCACAAAACTATATACGTGATACAACTTCTAATCAACTAATTTTAACTAGTGCCATTGGAAAGAGAAAGTTAGGAACTCAACAAAAGCCCAAATCTTAGCCAATAAATTCAAAGCAAGGAACATGAACCGGCGAATACAAAAACAGGAAACAGTCACATGATTAAAAAGTGAGCAAAGTAATCACGTGGCATATGGTAGTAGGGATGAAATCCGGATGACGAGTTTTACAAATCGCAAGTAACTTCACTTCTCTAAACTCTGTTCCCGTGTAAGTAAGTGTCACGGCTATGCACGATACGAAAGATCGCTGTACGAAAAAGCTAAAGGACTTATAAATCTTGCCGTTTCCGAAATCACCGGTATGTTAGCCGTGAGTAAATTCATAGTATTACAAATTGCGACGATCGAGTTGTTTGCCTCGAATGATTAACGGAGTGGTGGTGCGTGTTCCAGATTGTGTAGCAATAAGTGAATAATAAAGTTATTATAAAGTTAAACTGAATAATATGAAGTTGGCCGCGTTCTAGATACGTAGTTCTGAAGTCAGAATCCCTCAGCTTGTGACTGAATTGCTATCCCGGTGTATGCTTCCTTCTTTGGCTGGCTAGCGTTGAGCAGTATTGACTCTGTAATGTCTACGGCGGGGGGGGGGGGGTAAATTATCTTTGGCTATAATGGAACATCGATCGTAATAATTGTTAACTTTATTATTCATTTGAGGCAAACACGATCGTCACCATTCGTAATACTATGAGTTTACTCACGGCTAACATACCGATGATTTCTAAAACGGCGAGATTTATAAATCCTCTAACATTTTCGTAGAGCGATCTTTCGTAGCGTGAATAGCCGCGGCACTTACTTACACGAGTAGGTACAGAGTTCAGAGAAGTGAAGTTACTTGCAATTTGTAAAACTCACCATGTCCGATTTCACCCTATTGCCCATATGTCACGTGATTACTTTGTTCACTTTTTAACCATGTGACTGTTTCCTGTTTTTGTATTCGCCGGTTCATATTGC
Organism: Deroplatys truncata; assembly: GCA_030765065.1. Lineage (NCBI taxonomy): Eukaryota > Metazoa > Arthropoda > Insecta > Mantodea > Mantidae > Deroplatys > Deroplatys truncata. The sequence goes on along the minus strand of CM060990.1, from coordinate 399,618,777 downwards.
TTACTTTGAACTTATTGGCTAAGATTTGGGCTTTTTGTTGAGTTCCTAACCTTCTCTTTCCCACGGCATTAGTTAACATTAGTTGAATATAACTGTATCACGTACGTAGTTTTGTGACTATAATACCCTTAGTTGTGGTAGATGGCACACACTTCCAACTTTGAAAGGAACTGCACAATTCTGAGCGTTTTGTCCATAAACCTTGGGTATCGGTTTCTCGCCTTTGTGTTTGAATGCCGCCTGTCCCAATGAGGGGTGCAGTTGGCCGACACAGTTCCATTCTCCAGCACAAGTTACAATATTATATGTGAGGATTTTTCCTGTACAAGTTATAATAATAAATACAACATTTTATATCTTAATTAGTGCCATTGCATGGTTAGAATCACTTCATTATATTCCATCATTTATTTTATTATAGTATTAGTTTATATCTGGTTAACTTATTTTCAATAACTACCAGGTCATGTTTGATCATATCAAGTGAATAAAGGTTCACTGTATAACAATGATGGCATTATAGAGTAAATATGTGTAACATTCTTTTACTGATATATGTTTAACTTGCATTAAAAATCCATTTATAGATCTATTTCAATTGAATGATGCATAAGCTCTCTTAACAATGACCAATTTGATTTTAATTGATATGTCCAACTTAATTATAATTGATGAAATCAATTAAATCCTATGTTGAGTTTTTAAATGAAAAATGCTAAAGGGAAGTGAAGGGATATAATCCTTGGAAACCTTTAATTAATATGAATGTTTTATTACATGAATTTAGATAATATTTTTATAAAACTAAAGCTCAAAATCTGATCCAAAAACCAAAAACTGAAGTGGTAGTCAGTGAAGTCCAAATTATAATACTGCATTCCAATGTGAGTTGAATGTTCATGGAAGATATCAGCAACAAGCCCAATAGTTCAAAGCTGCTGCTGATGTACACAACATTGCCTACAAAACATGTTCAGGTAATTAATTGTTACTGAAGAAACTCAAGTGTATGTTCCACTCAAATTGCAATTTAGTATTATTATTCAAGAACTGAATTTAGATCAAAAAAGTTTAGTATGTATTTCTTCTTTTAGTCTCTGAGATGTTAAATGAATATTACATTTTGAGCTCTTACAATGTTGGCATCCACATACTCTAAGCTATCTAGAGTAGTGTAGCCATTCTTGCCATTCTCTTCTGGATGGCTATCTGTATCACAAGAAGAGGATCCTGGTGCAGGATGAGCCAGACTTGATATCAGCTGTAAATATGATGAATCTTCAAAGGCCTCCTCTACAGAATCAGTGGCAAGATTTTCCTGCTTGGAAAGAAAAAAGGTTGTTGATCACTTTTATCTGAACCTTCCTAAAATGTAAATTTAAAGCATGTTTTCATTAATTTCTAGCAGAATGCCTCTATGAATTTATTATATTTAATTAATGCATAAGCTTTAAGAGCTGTTTATATCTAAAGTTTACAGAAACCACATACATAAAATGTTTGTTTATTCTCTTTATTTAATGAGCCTGTTAACATAAATTCCTTCTGTCACACTTCATTAACACCCAAAATGTGCAGGTAAACCAAGCTGACTACAATCAAAATCAAATGAGTATAAATGCTTTCTGTGATGTCATGCATTTACCTTCATTATATTTAATTCAATTTATTTAATGCATCTAGATCTTCTTAATATAGAATTTCTTAGTTTAGTGTCACCTAGGATATGTATCATCCTTTGTATTGTTTGGCATTCCCCAACAAGCAGGTTAGCAATCGGGCTGGGTACACTGCACTTTCTAGACTTTGGGTGGCGTGCACCATGTTGGAGTAAATTGCTTCGGAAGTAACGTTTACTAAAGAAGTCCCCACTACGGAAGTAGGTTACTCCAGGAACAATTTATTCCGAAAGTAACGTTGGAAAGCTCAATTACAATTTACTCTTTTAGTTACGACTACGGAAGTAAGAGCTCATTACTGACGAAGGTATTGTTTTGTTTGCGCGATTTACTTGATGCAATCATGAGTAAGGTTATGTGCGATAGGGAAAGGCGAGAAAAGTCAGCGAAAGAGATGAATGTTTGTTGGTAGAAATAAAGAAAATCCATTTAAACAACATGAGTGTAAAAAAGCGAGTGATAACCTGCATTACATTGGTCTGTAAAGACAGTGAGATACCGCCAACACTCACAACGTGCGTTCCTAATTATTTTTTATTTTAGATTTATTAGTTTTTTTTACGTTTCTGATTTACGGGAGGTTAGGTTATATATATGTGAGTGTGTGTGTGTGTGTGTGTGTGTGTGTGTGTGTGTGTGTGTGTAAGCTTAGGTTCCTGATTCACGGGAGGTTACTTTTATTAATGTTTTCAATGAAGACCCAAGTAATGTAACAAAGCCATAACGTGTTATAAAGATGCTGGAAAGTCGTGATTGACGAGTTTAATAACTCTAGCGACGGGAAACGTACTGAAGAGCAGCTTAAAATTCTAGAAACGATGTTTCTAATCTTCATTTTGCATCGTAGATCACTTGCGTGTTGATAAAGAAATACCCTTTTTGATTTCGGAAAAGTTCGCCATATTCACTACAAAATAGTAACATGCGTGCAGTCAATTCCACACACAATGTGTGGGAAATCTGTGAAAGTGAAGAAGAGTTTCATTTTATTTTCTTAACACTCGTGTATATTTATACGTATAGGTTCCTTGCTCTTAACCTCAAAAGCGCTCTAACAACGTAATGAAATAAACGGCCAGCAGACATGTGGTGAACGTTTATTTATAAGATCGCCTGTAATACCGGGATTACGATGAACTTTACTTAACGTGACATGATAATGCTGGTAAACTAAAGGTATAATTGGCATGCACTTAACGTAATGGGAATGACTCTTGATTCATAGTTCTTTTATTACTTCGTGCTAGTACCGATTGGCTATAATTACTATGCGAAATCAAACTTGACGTAACGGGAAGGAAAAGTTTGATGCCAAACTTTTAAGTTACATCGCGTTAAGTCAATTCTAAATATCTCCATTTAATACAGTGTAAAACATTACGTTAAATTCATCGTAATGCCGGCTCAAGCTTCTGAAACATTCCGGTACAAACACTCATAGGACGCATAACAATAATTGCAATTTGGATTATAGAGCTGAATTTGTATCTGAGTTTTGTTGAAATGTTCTCCAAGCAGGTTCAAAAGGCGTGTATAAGATTATTTCCTAATACCGAAATGTTCATTGAACACTCACTCTCTCTCTCTCTCTCTCTTTCTCTCTCTGTATAAGTATCATATGGTTCTCACATAGCACTATCGCATTTCCGTTGTTTTTTTTTTTCGTCGAGATCATCAATGTAACCTAAGTAATCGCTGTTTCTTCATCGAGATCATCAACGTAAACTAAATAATCCATGAACGCCTCAAAAATATCTTCCGCCAAATACGATACGATATTCTAGTTCAATCGACAGGTTAGTTACTCCATGCAGGTCGCAAGAGTAAATTATAACCTATATTTGTGCTCTATTTAATTCCGTAGTAACATACTACATGATGGTGCTCTCCAAAATTCACTTCTGCGGTAATTTAATCTGGGAGTATCTGAAAGGAGTAAAATTCTTCGGAAGTAGTTTACTTTCGCATGAAAGTCGCCAAATGTTGACTTGAATAGTAGTTTACTACGAAAGTAGAGCTTACTCCAGTTTGGTGCACGCCGCCCTTTGTATGTTTGAGAAATGCTATGTTGACTGCTCCTCCTCAAAATATCAAGAGGAAAAAATGCTTTAGAGACAATTTGGGTGGCTATATAAGAGTGAGCTTATAAAAGTTGTAGTTGCACTCATGATATTGTACCAATTCATTTAACGAGTTGTGAGTTCACCACAAAAGAAGAAGAAACAGGGTCGGATCATTTTATTAAAATGCACTGTCATGATTATTGTTCCAGCACAGATATGATAATTACAAGAAGAAATAAATGCTACACTGGTGTTATGAGTAGCATAGAAACAATGATGTACATAGCTTTACACTGGCAATGAGGAAGCAACTGTCTAAAATGACAGACATAATGAAGGAAGTAAAAAGCAAAAGAAAGATGAAACGAACATGAAAGACAAAATGAATACATTGAAATATGGCATGGAAGTAAAATTCAGCAGAATGGAACACAAGCCTATTTCAAAGAAGACAAGATTATTTGTGTGCATTAGGACCATGAGCACCTCATTGGCATGGAAAAGAAACTTACTGCCAAAGAAGACAAGATCACTGTCACAAAGACCAGGGACCTTGGCAGGTTCATTGACAACTTGAAATAAATGCAGGTAACAAGGATATTGACTTCAAGGGCATAAGTATGCCCATCAATAAAGAAGCCATGAGAAGGTTTCAGGACTAGAAGATTTAAACACCATAATAACCTCATCTCCTCAGCTAAGAGGGAATGAGACACAGGAGATGTCTGACTTATCCAGCAGCCATCTAGAAGTATCGCACTGGTGAGATGGAGGTTTCTTAGTAGTGTTTAATACCTGTTCTTATTACATTTATGGCACCACAGGTAGTGGATACTGATAAAACATGCAATGAAATGATATTTTGGAAAGGAAAGGTTCCAGGTCTAGGTTTAAGGTATCTCCATTTGCCACTTATGAGGATCAAGAAAAACCTGTAAAAACCTCAGTTAGGGAGGACGTTCCTGGCAGTACTTGAACGTTTATCTCCCAAAAGTGAGCCTCACATGTTACTGTAGAACCATCTTGCTAGGTGTAGATGGAGATGTGGTATAAGCTTTGAGACATAAGAATGAAAATATAAGTGGCATTCTGGGCTTTAAAATCAGCCCTTTACAGGCAACTTTGGGATTTCTGCAGCCTGGTGTAGGCTTTACTATAGACATTGACACTAGTAACATTATCATTATGGCATATGCTTTCCCAAGTATAGGTGAAGCAACATCAGGTGGCTGCATACTTCAGCAATACACTATACAGGGCAGAGAAGAACTTCTGCTTCTTTCCAATGGGAAATGTCAAACAACAAAAATTTAGTATTTTCTGTTTTAATGGCAAAAAATGTGATTCTTTCTCATTCAGAATATATATATGGCTTACTGATCATTTAAAACACCTAATCCTTAAAACAAAGGCATTTAAATGGACTGTGTATCACTTTAAACTTTGAATTTCCATGCCCCTTTGCTAAAACTTTTAATATCCTAACACATTTTATCAGCTAAAAGCTTTATCTATGGGGTCCCAGGTCAAAAGGCATAGAATTTCAAATCAGGGAGCCACACAGGATGCAGCTAATAATGACTACTCCTTGGAATGCACTAATGTTAGTCATATCGAACTTAAATTTCAACTGCAATTATCTCCTACTTTTTCCAAACATATATTCCTATTTCTTAAAAACTATAAATGCTGCAAGGCTGAAATTTTGCATATTTGTGTGAGATTAATCTATTACATGCACTGAACTAGTTTTCCTTTTGTGTTTTTTTTATTTATTTATTTATTTTATTTATGAATGCTCTTTAACTGCTGTGGTCCTTAGCGTCTCATTCTATATTGGGTGTGAAGAACCCATAATTTTGCTCAGAGTTACATTTTTAAGTAAAATACACCTTAAAAAATTGAGAATTTTATTCTAAAATTTTAGATGTTAATTTTGGTTCGTTCATTTTCTTTACAGAGTAAAAAGAAATTTAGAACCAGAAATAGTATTGACAACTTAATTTCCTTAATTCTATGGTATGAGACAAAAGGTCTTAATTTTTAGAAAAACTCTCAGCTCTCTGCTTCAAGTGGTTTTTGAGGAAAACAAAAATAAATATATTAAATGTTTGCCCTTTATCTAGCGAACTGAAAGAAGTTAATGTTTTTCAGGCAAACTACAAAAGATATTTATAAGTAATAATGTAGAAGTGGTTGATAGTAAAGTATTTCAAATAAAAATGAACAAAGAGTAGGAAAAAGTACTTAAGTGAAGAATATAAATGAGTTTTCCTACTCCTTGTTCATTTTTGTACAAAAAATATAATTGTGAAAAGTTAGAGAGATATAAGCATATATACTGACAATGTGGATGGGTGCAGGAATGGGAAACATGAAGCTATAACTTCAACTCCAAAACTGTGGTAAACAGCAATCAAACAAATGCGTATAATATGACTGTAATTCATCAAAATACATAAAGCCCATTCAAGTACAAAGTAATTTCTTAGAAGCAATTAGCAAAGCAAAGGAAAATCATGTCTTGGCTCAATAACAACTATGAATAAATAATTGCAGCAAGGATCTTAGTCTTTCATCTGAGCATTCAGTATATAAGGTCAAAGCAAATGGCTTGGTCTTACATCCTGAATGAGTTAAATACAGATATTTGTAGAGATAAGATTTGCAAATTACAAAACCACAAAATTGTTAGTATATGTTTCAGGAATGCTTACAAGGGTGTGTAGTTATGGTATTTACTAAAAATAACATTAAAATTACTGAAATTAATCTGCAAAGAATTCTGTATTGAGAAAACATTTGAAGTGGCAGGAATAAAAATATTATCCTGTAGGGGAAACACTGCTATATTTGGACTATACAGGATCCCTCTGAACTCAGCAAAAGAATTTATTTCAAAAGTTGAAACAATACTACAAAAGCACATAAATAAGGTTACTGACATTATTATTACTAGTGAATTTAATATAAACATAGACAATACAGGCAGCATGTACAAAGAATTAAATGAAGCTTTTAATATGTATGATATTAAACATATAGTTCTTGAACCTACCCAAGTAACTGACAGTACATCCTCAATAATTGATCATGTTCCATTCAATATGCAAGAACTTTCTGTTTCTATAACCAGTACTCACATCTCGGATCATTATGCACAACTTGTCCATTTTAATAACTGACAGTATGAGAGAGGGCAAAGAAATTAAAATAACCCGGTATATAAATGAGGAGAATATTTGTAATGCAATATTCATGTTAAAAGCTGTAAGCTCATTTGGTACGATAATAATATAAATAACAAATGGAATAACTTTTAAAGATGTTTTGAACATGTCTTGATATTGCTTGTCTATTAAAACAAATAGGTATCAATAAGGCAAAGAAAGGGTCAAATTACCCATAGAGTTAGTAAAGCTATAAGAGAAGATGTAAGATATGTATGCCCTGTATAAGAGTATATCTTCTATACACTATAAAAATAAGTACAAGGATGTAAAATCTGAATATTTAAGAAGTATATATCATTTAAAAGCTAAAACACACAGAGAAATCAAAAGGTGTTTTACTAAATCTGCCTGAAGTACAATAAATGAAACAAGAAAAAGTAAACAGCCACACAGAAATATTGAATTAAATATGCAAGATGAACTGATAGAAGACCCTAATATTTTAAGTCAGAAATGTAATAACTTTGTTATCAATGTTGCTGCACAAATATCACACTCAATTAAATATGTAAACAATACCATCACTTCCATAATTTCTTCTTTTTAATTAAACCAGTCATTAAAAATGAAGTGAACCATTTAATTAACAAATTAGGGATTAAACAAAGTACTGGGTGGGATGAGATTAGCCCAGTTATATTAAAACATTGTAAAACAGCCTTAATCAAACTGTTGACTTAATGAATCAACTGCTCCATAGAAAAAGGAAAATCCCCAGATATATTAAAAATGGGAATAATTAAACCATTATTCAAAAAGGGTAACAAAAACGATATTAATAATTACTCATCTTGACTTCTAAGATTGCTAAAACTTTCGAGTCATATTAACAAAACTAATTTTGTATTTTGACAAACATGCTATATTCAAACATTTCCAACATGGCATCCAGAAAAGCAGATCCACCATTACTACCATTAGTCAATTTATTCAAATAATAATAGTAACGCTACAAATTAAAAAAATTAACACTTTATTTTTCAGTATACAGAATGTACCTTTATTGGTGTCATATATTTGGGGAACATGTTCCTGACACCAAAGCAATAAAAAAGTTCATATGTACATGGATCTGAAAATCAACTATTTCATTGTTATAGGTCAAAGAAGATGTACTCCATAAGTGAACGGACAGATATGCACTACATATATGTTCATGCAGACGGCAATGCAGCATGTGAACTTTATGCAGAAAGGTACCCTGACAGGCCGTTACCATGTGCCAGAACATTCACATGAATTCACCAATGCTTGAGAGAGAATGGTGCATTTGAGAGGAGTACTAGGGATGTTGGGAGACCAAGAGAGGTACGAGACATTGAGCTTGAAGAACAAGTTCTTCGTGCTGTGGATGCAGACCCATCACATAGCACAAGACGTATGGCTGTAAGGAAAAGAGTTAGTCATATGACTACCCATATCACCTTCAACGTGTGCAAGGAATAAATGAGGCAGACTTTGAGCCAAGAATACGTTTCTGTCAACGCATGTTACAGCAGTGCGCTGTGTTCATTAATTTCCTAGTCTGTATCTTATTCACAGATGAGGCTGGTTTTACTTGCAACAGCACCTTCAATTTTCATAATGCTCATAACTGGACATTTGAAAATCCTAATGAAGTACGACAGGACAACCATAAACAGAGGTTCTCTCTCAACGTTTGGGATGGAATCATTCATGATCACCTTATTGGTCCCTACTTCTTCCCTCTGCATCTGAATGGACAAACGTATCTCCAATTTCTTAGAAATAAGTTGCATCACTTAACTCATAATGTGCCTCTGGACATCATCCAATGAATGTGGTTTTTAAAGATGGTACTCCAGCTCATTTCACTATGATAGTTCGTAAGTTTTTGAATTATCGATTTCTGCAAAGATGGATTGGTCGAGGGGGGCCTATTGCAGGCCTGCTCAATCATCTGATTTGAATCCAATAGATTTCTTCATCTGGGGACATTTGAAATCCTTGGTTTATACAACTCCTGTACCTGTTGTTGACATTCTGAGAGGATGTATCCAAACTGGATTTTACCAAATACAAAACACACCAGGAATTTTCAACAGAGTATGCCAGAGCATGGAACGCAGGCTTATTGCATGCATCAAAGCAAGAGGAAGCCACTTCAAGCAATTTTTGTATTGTAACTCTGAAATAAGTGATTTTCAGACCCATGTTCATATGAACTTTTTTTACTGTTTTGATGTCAGGAATACATCCCCCAAATATATGACACCAATAAAGAAACATCCTGTATAGAAACCCTTTGACTGCATTGATCATAATATCTTACTAAACAAGCTAGAGAAGTATGGAATTAGAGGTCTCCCTAAAAAAAGCTAATTGGCACCTATCTAAATGGAAGGAAACAATTACTGAAATATTTCATAAAAAGGGAAGCTTTGCTACAAAAATGGGTTCTAAATTAGAAACAGTGAAATATGGGTACCCCAAGGCACAGTGTTAGGACCACTGTTATTTATCATATATATTAACAACATACTATGCCCAAATAATACCTTCATTGTTACTTATGATGATGATGATGATGATGATGATGATACTACAGCCATTTATTGGGAAAAAAAACAGATAAATTGAGAACCATTGAATCATAAGCACTAAAAGCACAATGGAAATATTTTCAGGAGAGAGGAAAAACTGATAGCTCCTAAACTTAACGGCAGTTTTAAAAGCTCTCCATACCTAACTGTAGTGCAGATGCCAATGCCACTTTCCTAAATACTGCTATCACCAAAATCATTTTAATACCACATTTATAATATGCAACACTGCATACATGCATGCCTTTGACTGCTGTATTTGCATTGTGGAACAAGAAAAGCACATGTTGCTGCCAAACAACATCAGATATCTTTTCCTTGGGTCTTCTTAGCAATATTACATCATGCTAAATGAATGAGTGAATGAAAACCATTCACCTTCCTTGAAGGTCTGAGATAGGGAGCTTTGACAAGGAGCCACTAATAACAGACTTGCTAAAGTATTACAGCATAGAAAAGGAAATAATTGTGGCAGGCAATGGTAATGGTACCAGAAAGAGAATGAAAATGCAGGAAACAATGAGAAGTAAAGAAATAAAACTGAGGTAAATAGCTTGTGTCATGTCATTAAAATGTATCTTTGTATTACTCTCATGTAAATAAATGCAGTGGAATGCCAGCAAAAGATACTGAGATGAGATTCTGTGTTGTTTTGTCTTTCATGCTAGTTTTTAAAAAAATAGCAGAATGTATTAAGTTCTCTTTTTCTTGCATTATCCTTCAGATAATAGTGATAGGATACAAACCTAATGAACTTTTTGCCATTCCTGTAAACCATTCATATCTCCACTGAAATAGGGAGCTATGTTTGAGTATATACCACAGTCTAGGGTTTAAAACTCCAAAACAGAGTCAATACAGCAAAAAATAACGATGTTAACGCATTATTACAGAAGAGGTTCAGTAGTGAATGGAGACGTGAGGCTGAGCTGCAGTTTTATGTGAAGGTTGTGGATGAAAAGTCTGCATTTTGCAGCAAAAACCAGAATGAAGAAGAACTTGACCATTTGGAGGAGGAAATGGACATTGTTTAAATACAGAAACACAGTTGTGTTTGTTGAAAGAAACATTACTTGTTTGTTTCTTGTGTTTGCAGAAAAGGTGACAAATAAAATTTGAAGACTTACTTTTTTTTCCAATAAATGCACAAAGCAATGTATAAAGTTGTTTCTGTAAGTGGAAATTAAATTATTTATTAAAATATCACTAAACATAATTTTTTGACATTTTTTCTTATTGTACAGGATTTTTTGTATTAATTTTCAGTATAATTGATTCAAAAAATATTTTTAATTATAAATGTGGTATTAAGCAAAAAATGATTTTGGTTATAACAGTATTTGGGAAAGTGGCATTCCCACTACATTTGGGTATGAAGAACTTTAAAAAGTGCTGGTAAGTTTAGGATATATCAGTTTTTCCTCCCTCCTGAAAACTTTTTACTGTGCACTTACTGCTTTTTGTTTCAATGCTCCTCATATCAGCTCATGTTCAACATCTCTTTGTCCATGATCATACAGTTTATTAAGTAATATCTCCTTATCTAAACAATACTTTAGTGAGATATAATACAGTGAGATATAATATAATAATATGAGGAATACTTTGGTGAGATATAAAACCTGCCACTATCAATAGTACCAACTGTGTATTGAACAAATCATGATACTGTTGATATTGTAAAATTTTCTTCAATGAACCAATTTTGACAAGCAGGAAATAATTCAAAATGTTTAAGAAATTTGATGTTTCTAGTGTATATTATTTTATCACCTATTTTTTTATAGTTGATATTCACATGGTTTCAAAATTATCTAATTCCTCTCTATTTCCTTTTTTGAAGAGGGAGCAACTCTATCTATTTTTCAATTACCCTATACAAAATGACATTTGTCATATAACTCCCTTCTTTGGATTACCCTCCTCTTTGTAAGACTCACATTCCCAAGGACTTACAAGCCAATGCTTTGGGTCAGTAACCTGTCAAGGAGCAAGCAAATTTTGGATCACAGCATGTCTAGGGTGGGTGATCAATCCAATGCCTGGTATGGCAGTGAAGAAGAAGGAAATTAAATGTAGTGAGGAAAGGGATGATGGGAAAGTTTGTGGATCAAATTATTCGATCCAGCATTCAGCTAGTGACTGACGACAACTGCAAAAATCCTTTGGTCAGGATGGTCGTCCCCATGGGTTTAAACCTGGGACCTCCCACATACGAGTCGCACATGTTGCCATGGTGCCACCTCACTTGGTTGTCATATTAACAAGGGGATTTATTATTGATAGGAGTATCATTATAGCCAAAACTGTTCTTTGGTTTACACTTATTTATGACATTAAGGATTTCAGTATTATTGATTGAGAAATAGTGTCTAATTTATAGAAATGCTAGTTATAGGAGAATTATTGTTTTTGTTAAACAAATTGCTAGCAATGTTAGGACCAATACAAATTAAATTATTGTTAATTAATTTGTACTGGGATGTTCATTGAGCAATTTTGAGAGGTTGTGATATTTAAATTAAAAGGTTTCTGTTTCCCCCTGAGATGATTTATTATTTGTCAAGTTGTTTTAGTTTTGTTACCAGAGTTAAGGTTTATTTAATAAAAAGACCTTGCTTAGCTAATATAATTTATTTATCATAGGTCTTCTTTACATGGTGGTTGTATGCTAAGTATTTAACCTACTGCATGGATTTGTGGGATAAGATGCTACTTTGATGTTATGGAGTCATGTAAATAATACTCTTCAAAGACTTTTATGTATCCCATAATACCAGGCCAATGAAGAAAGGTCAGGTGAACAGAAGTATGATGGCTGTTTATTTTTATATATATATATATTCTGCACTTTTCTATGGCATAATTTTCTGGGGATCCTCCAGTAAACTCACAGATGTGTTCATATGGCAAAAGTATATTGCTAAAATCATTGAATATGTTGCTATTAATTCATCAGATACACCAGTAATCGCAGAATTTAACACATTATTATTACCATGTGTTTACATTCTTGAGACTGTTCTATTTATTTATAAAAATGTATCACGTTTTAACAGAAATTCTGATTACCATTTCTATTAACACCAGGAGATCACATAACTTATATCTAAATCAGAATAACAGTAAAATTTGTCTTCAAAGCATGGTACGCCACAGACTATCAATCTACAATTAACTACCTGGACACTGGAAACTCTTAAAACAGAAACAATTAAAGCATAAAGTTACACATCATCTTTTAATCCATATGTTCTACAACATAAATCAGTTCATGTCCACCTCATTTACCTAACCAAATGCCTTCATAAACATACATATTTTAGGTTGTTATTTGTAAGCTGTTGTTAGTCTAGTAAGCTGTTATATGATTGATATCTGTAAGATTTTTGTACTTGATGAAGCCTTTGAATTTTTGTAATTCTTTTGGTGTATAAAATGTCTGCCCGCCCATCCATCCACTCATCTAGAGTCCAACTGTAGTTCTGAATCACAAATTTACAGAATCTGTAAAGTTTCCATGTGTGAAGTACTCAGCTGTATGTTTATTTCTTCTGAATATGCAACTACAGTTTGTTGATTTACATAGAAGACTCTGTATAATTTTGACCTTTCTCTTACAATTAAATACTCCTGCAGTCTGAAAAAGGTGATATATGAACAAACAATTGCACATTTGATAGAGAATGCATACTTGCTCTAAAAAATCATAATACATATTCAGTGATACACTTATGTTTCGTTATACAGAAAGTTCATGCTTATTTCTTGGATAATAGTGAGGCTTCTAGCTATGAGCTACACCAGTGATGAGCAGTGGGGTGGAAAGCTATCTGCTCCTCCAGTGCACTAAATAGTAGTTAAATATGTGGGTTTAGAATACTTTAGGTGCATCCCAAAATAGACCTGAATGGACCTTACTTTTTGGAGGAAAGATTCACATATCCAGAAAATTATGTAATAACTTTATTCAAAGGTGTTTTGACACTTATGGTTAAATTTCAGCTCAATATAATTTATTTGCACCTGGAGTAGAAAAGAATGAAGTATTTGTTTGCTTGTCTGTTTATTTCTTTATTTTACTACAAAGAGCATGATAAATTATATACATATTTTACAGTTGAGATTGACACAGGTTTTCTTATGGGCCCTAATATATCATGACTACCCTGGTCATCAGCATGAATTAGTGCATTTTCCTCTTAGACTTCCTAAATATTTACCCCTAATCCTACTTCTTTTACACTCTCAGACTGTCAGCACTTTTATTGCTATGATACTGTTTGCCATTTTACTCCATTTTAGACTCCAAAACAAATAACTTCTCTCCATTTACTTGCACTGTATCAAACTATGTAACATTCCTTCTCCTTGCTGCACACATATTCCATTACTGCTGTCTGTATATCCATTATGATACAATGCCCCTGTTTGCAACCTTACTTCTGATTTAAACCTCTCTTTATCTTTTCCATCCATTCCTTGCTTACTTAAAACTCTGTGTTAACTTCCTCTTTTACACCTTGCATTACCACTTTAAGCTGCTTGGAGGGGGGTAATGTTGTTCATGTTGTGGTACTCCTTAAACCACACATGCACCTTTGGTGGTGTCAAATGAACAACAAAAATTATGCTCAAAATGTATGCCCCAAGATAAAATATTCTGGAGTTAAAATAGCCCCCCAGTCAGATCTCCAGGTGCCTATTTTGGGAATCAAACACTACTACACAATCTTAAGATCCTAGAGTGCAAAGAATGTGGGCTGTCTAATGTCAAGAAGACTGAAATCATAAACACTACAAAAAGAATATTGTTATTCTAACCATCCAAGAGGATATAACAGAAGAAAATGCTAAATACTTCCAATTTAAGGACCACCAGATCTATTTCTTAACCAAAGCCAGAAAAGTAGCAAGTGGAATATTAACGCAGTTCATAAGTCCATCACCCATAACTTCAAAATTATCAAGAGGATGTCACCAATTTATATGACTTAAAACATGGAAAATGAGAATCATCTAACAATACACATATCTATAATTCACCCAACAACAACACAAAACTTGGCCATATAATGGTAATATAAAATATAGGAATTTTTGGCAACCTCAATGCTCACTCCACAGAAGGATATCAAGGCACAAACCCGGCAGGCAAGACACTCCTACACTTCATATCTTCCAATACTGTTAATTTTATTTACAACAAAAATGACACTCCTATAATGGCTCCACTACCAACATAGATATAATGCTAGTATCAACAAACATATCCTTTGGAGCAACAATAAAGATTGTAGGTGATACAGATTGTGGACATAGAATGATTACTGTAACAATTACTTGGCTTGTCAAACCCAAGGCATTCAAAACAAATCAAAAACCAAAATGCTTATGAAATTATAAGAAAGCTAACTGGGTAAAATACACAAAAGAATTAGATAAAGTTTACAAAATTTCATATAAATAAGAATGAAGCCACAGATATGTTAAGCAATAGATTCAACAAAATAATATTAAAAATTACAAAAAAAAGCATACTCCAAGAGGAAAAAGGGTACAGTGTAAACCCTTCTGGACAAAAAGACTATCAGAATTTTAAAAATTGGGCTTCCAGCCAGAATGAAAGCAGAAAGAACATAAAAACCAAAAGATGTTCAAGAATGGAGAAATACAGTAGCAATAACAAAAAGAGAATAACACTAGCAAGAAAACAAGCATTCCAAGAATTCATAGGAATAATAGACTACAGAAAAGATAGTAAGAAAGACTACAACTTTATTGGCAAATAAACAAGAAAAGACCAACAATGCAAAAGGAACCAGTACAGTTTAAAAATAAAACTCTTAACTTATAATAAACAAATTGGAAATGCCTTTACAATAACGTTTAGTAGAACAAGCAGCCCAGCTAAACATATTAAAAAGAGAGAAAGAGTTGTGAGAAAAAAAATTAAAAGTGCATTCAAAGCCCCATGCGAGATGTCTTCAAAATAGACTTTAACATATATGAACTTAAACAAGGAATCTCAAAGGTAAAAACCAAATATTCCTGGCCTGGATCAAATATCAGCAGATATACTGATACTTGGGCCATAAATTCCAGGAAACATGTGTGAAGATTTTCGATGTAATTTAGCATTATGAGAATATACCAGCTGATTGGAGAAAGGCAATTATTATACCAATTTTAACACCTAACAAATCATCAAGAACATTAGAATATTACCATCCTAACTCTCTCACCAGTATTCTGGCTAAAACCATGGAGTGGATGATATGCTCAAGATTGAACTGGTACTTAGAAACACAGAATCTACTTACACAAGCAGGATTCAGACAACATCAATCAACTACTCAACAAGTTGTAATGCTCAGCCAGTAAATAAAAGATGTTCTAGACAAAAAAGAAACTGCATTAGCAGTATTTGTAAACTTCAAGGGGGTCTATGACTCAATATAGAAATTGAAATTGCCCAAAAAAATGTGAAAACTAGGTATCCAGAATAAGATGCTTAATTGGTTCTACAACTTTCTAAATCAATGATTCTGTGCAACCAAGTATGAAGAAAAACTATCAAAACTCAAAGGGATATATAAAGGTGTAACAAACACACTCACTGAAGTAAAAAATATAAAATCAACATTATTTGCTGAGGATCTTATCAGTGGACTCAACAGCTCATAAAAAGGTTAGACAACTATCCCTCCAAATGAATAAAGATCTCCTTAAGCTTGAAGAATGGTACCTACTTAAAATGATATGACACCTTAAAAACCAAAATTCAAATGTTGATGCTATGTAATCAACAGCCAAATATAGAACTGTACTACAAAAGAGGAGCCATTGAGCAAATACCTAGCAACAACTCTCATTTGATGAAAAACTAACATGGAAACAACATATAATGATTACAGAAAAAGGAAGACAAAGACTAACAATTCTAAAGAGGCTAGCAGGTAGCAAATAGGGGTGCACAAACAATGTTTGAAATACAACATACAAAACACATACAAAACTAGTTCTCCAATATAGCACTTAATCATTGATAACTGCAACTCAGACAAACTTAGACAAAATATAAATGGTGCAAAATCAGGCAATGAGATTAATTTCAAGAGGTGTTAAATGCATACTAATTATAACAATGCAAATAAATACAAACATATCTTTACAATTTGACAGAGAAAAATATAGCCTGATATTATTCAAAGAGCTAAGAAAGTTACCAAATAACAAATATTGGAGTAAGTACAAATCTAAACCTAGGAATCTCAAGTATCAAGAAGGATTCATACCAAAAATTAATTGGTTACAGGCTAATTCCAATATTAGTGCTACCACCAAAATTGAGAACCTGATCCCTCCAACTTGCCCCCTATTTCAGTCAGAATGCAAAAGTGAAACTCAAATACTAGAACACATAAAAAATAGCCAATAAAACTAAAACAAGTAGTATTAGAAACAATTCACACATGATACCCTTCAGACAAATGAATATACATATATACAGATGGATCTTTAATAGAAACAGAAGTGCAGGAACAGGATAATAGGTAAATTATTTTCCTTTTACTTGTCATTGGGGAACAACTCTACCAATTTTGATGGAAATTCTAGTTCTCTAGTTCTAGTTTGAAAAGGGTGGGTTTTATGCCCAAGCACTGCGACCTTAAGATCTATTGCGCATCCCCCCTTTCGTCAGTTAAGTAGTCTGTTGCTCGATATGAACTTACCAGACTGCTAACTGAGGCTTTCGATAGTTCATCTATCTTTGGAAAGTGATTGCCAAAAATACTTGCTCTTTGATTCGCAAGAGCAGGGCAATCACATAGTAGATGAGTAACAGTCTCATCTCCTTCTAGGCATCTACTACAGATAGGGTTGTTAAACAATCCCATTCTGTATACATTAAACTTTGGGGCACAGTGTCCTGTAATGAATCCTGTTGCCCATGCAAGTTTTCTTCTACTAAGACCGCGCAAGTATTTTGCCCGGCTGTAATCCAGGTCTGTAATAAACAACTAGGAATGTCTGCAACCCTCAATGGAGTTCCAGTAGTTCTTGTGTTCTGCTTGAGCCCAGCACTTAATAGCCTGTTTCACTGGTCTGTAGGACACTCCCAGTACAGGCTCCAGACCAAAAAATGGGATTTCACTGCCAATCTTGGCCGCTTCATCTGCTTTCTCATTGCCTGGTATACCTATGTGTCCTGGCACCCACATAAGTTGAACCTTATTGTGTTCAGCCAGTGTCATTAAGGATTTCCGGCATTCTAAGACGAGCTTCGATTTTATTAATGGTGATTCAAGTGCTTTAAGAGCAGCTTGACTGTCTGAGAGGATAAGAACACTATTGATGGGAATTAGAAGCCACCAATACTTCTCTAAGTAGCCATTATACCATATTAAATCCTGCAAGAGAGCAGTTATTCTGAGTGACTCAAAAGCAGCAATACAATCTATCACATCACACAGTCATATAAGCAGAAGAACAGTGGAAATCCAGCATTCAATGAAACTACTCCAACATCATATATGCGGTTCTTTTACCTGTCTTTTATATTTTGACCTTATATTTTATACATTGTAAGGGCGCTGATGACCTTAGCAGTTTAGCGCCCTTAAACCACATATCATCATCATCAACTCCAACATCAACAGAATATATAGTTCTACAATGGATACCCTCTCATTGTGGAATAATGAGAAATGAGTTAGCAGACTACCTGACAAAGAAGGGTACAGAAATCAGACAACTCAACAATGCAGCTATCAGCTTCCATTCTTCAAAACTACTTATCCAGAAAATGATATTGGAGAAAGTTCATGAAGAATTTCAAAGCAAAAGTTACAACAAACAATGGAATATCCTCCTGAAAAGCTCATAAGTAATTCCATACCTCCCCAGGAAAGCAACAGCTGCACTTCAGATTATACACTGGACATTACTGCCTAGCTGCTCACCTCCACAGATTAGCAATATACCCATCATCACAATGCATAATGTGCAGGGACAGGAACTCCATCATGAATATCCATCATCTCCCTCAGTGTTCATGAATCACTAAAATCACCACAGATCTACAGATGCAACTAACATCATGCTGCTGGGATGCACAACAGCAAATGGAGAGCATTAGCAACCGACCGACCGACCGACCGACTGACCGACCCACCAACCAACCAATCAACCAACCAACCAACCAACCAACCAACCAACCAACAAACCAACCAACCAACCAACCACTTTAAGGTGCTCAATATTTGTGTCAATTTCTTTTCCATCTTCTTCAGATTCCCAAGTGCTATAATGGTAATCTGAAATAAAGTCACCACTTACTCCAAATCAGCTGGTCCTGGGTTCAACTCCACTACACTGATAGTAGCTGTTCACTGTTAATCTTTCTGCAACTTTAATTCTTCTTTGCATTTTTATCCATCCAAATTATCCCATCATTACTACCTACACTTTGAATTTATAAAACACTTTATTCACAATGGAGCACCACATAAACATGTCCACCTGTCACTGCTCCCCTTAAGCATAGGAACTGAGTATGCTAATCTAGCAGCAGAGAGTAGCAGTAGTTAGCAAGAGTGCAGTTGCATTCAGCTACAAAGTCTGTGTAATAGGCTGGATTCATCACACTTAGTAGTACTTATTTATAATGCAAGAGGAAAACATGACCTTGTAATTAAATGTTAAAATTTTAAGAAAGAAAGAAAAAGACTGAATATATGTCATCAAGCTGTTCAATAAACTTCCACTAAGTTTCCAAAACACTACCTTATTACTCAATTTCAAATATAATGTGTGTGCATGTGTTATTTCCTTATAGTATACTGTAATCATGTTTTTTGTGTTCTTAAACATTGCTTTTTTTATATAAAATAACATTTAGCAGCTTAAAAGGAACAATAAAGAATTGAATTGAATGTACTGAAATGACAATTCAAACTCCTTTTGTAATAAATGCATAATATGATGCTCTTGGTGTGTTGATGCATGTTTCTGGAACAAACTTGGAATGCCCAGCATCCAAAGTGACACCATACTTCAGTGGCTTTGAAGCAGCCAAACTATTCATTTTAGGTTACAGGTTCCTTTTCAAAAATTGATCAGTTGAGTGTCCTGTGATCATATATTGCATATTATTAGTGGTTTTATGAATCATATTCTCTACCAGAAGCAAGTTGACAAGCACATTCCACTATAATATTCTGTGTTAAGATAGGCTTGACATGAACCAATGGGACATTATTTTAGGAGTGGATTACAGATCTTGATTAGTGGGTGGCTATCTCCATCACGGTTTTTTAATTTTTTCTTTTACTTTTATATACCTTTACTGTCTTTCTGCATTCCTATTTGAACATTTCTCAGCTCATATCAAAATTGTGATCTTGTCACAGTCAATATGATGCTTACTGGCCAATAGGCTGCTCTGCCAAACTTCTCAGTCTCATTACATATGTTTTCATGCTCCTTATCTCTCCCATAATAACTATATAGGTAGTCAACACACTCACATGGCATACCATTCCTGGGAAGGCTGAGAGTTCAGTTGATACTAAATGGGTCATAATAATTGTCACAATTTGGGACTTGTGATATGGTTGAAGGGGGATAGAAATATGCTTATAATCGAAATGATGTGGAAGGACGCTAGGAGCATTGGACAGTTTTTGTGTAAAGTCAAAAATAAATGGCTTTGGACAGTGGATAGAGAAAATTAAGAGGTAGTGTATCTTACTTTGAATGGAAAACTATGGTGAATGTATGATGGTGAAGTAATCAATAAGTGAAAAGTGAAAAACAAGTGGAAATGGGACATGAAGACCTGAAACAAGATAATTTATTGACAGGAAATTGTAAAATGTAAATAAACTGTGGGATTGTCCACAGAATGAGTTGACAGGAAATTGTAAAATGTAAATAAACTGTAGTGATTATCTACAGAATGAGTGGCCAGGGTCAAAGTTCAGTAGACAATCAAATTATAAATCTCTTAGCACAATAAGCAGCTACTTTGTTTTTCTTTAACATCCTTGCCACTCTTTATGTATGGAAGGACAGAAATTGATTCATCTCTGTCTCTGTTGGTCTACTGATTTCCTTCAGTTTTAAAACTTTTTAAAAACTAATGCAGAATAGCTGTCTACCAAAATTATAATTCAAAGATTGTGCAGTTCTTCCTTCATTTAGTACATCAGGTTCATAAATGCTCTTATCTAGTTAATAGAGTACACTTATAACTATTTTCATTACCACTATAAGCATCACATATCTGTTTATATAAAAATGTTTTCTGTATGTTTTGTTGTACTTGGGAGGACTTCTAGTGCAATGGATATCAGTTATGGAAGCCTTAAAAACCACTTAATTCATGAAAGCATTACTTACTACACACCTATTCTGAACACAAACCTGTTGCTCCTCCTTCTGGTCATACATGCTGAGATTTTTTTGCAAACGACAGGTATGGTAATTCCTTAACAAAAACATGAGCTTCCACAAAGCAGCTGCCAAACCCCAAGGACTGAGAGCTAACACACATCTTAATCCATTGTGACCCAAAGTGCTCATATAAGGAAGCGAGTTGAACCTTAGTGCATTTAGGATCAGGTCTGCCTTATCTGCTTGAGCATAACCACATCTCCACTGCCCAATCAGAGCATCATTGGTTCCAGCTTCTGCCTAGAAATGATAAACACATTAAATCACCATCTATGCAACTGCAATAAAACGGAAAAAAGAATTTATAGATCACCAGCACTAATTTGTGGGAAAAGGCACTTATCTGTATGCCCTTCCTTCACACTTTCTCAGGTTTTGTGTATCTTAAAAAGAGTAATTATCTATACAGATATTACAGTAATTTATTATGAGATGTTCCTCCATGCCCTAGGAGTATATTATTCAGTATTTATTTAAATCACTATTGGATTATTCGAATATGGAAAGGAAGCAATGCTAAATAAATTATTTTAAAGAATAGCATTACTATCAGGGGTTTCACAAGAGTCCATACCGGGTTACCCCTTATTCCTACTATATGTCAAAAATAATAATTAAGTTTATTTAACAGCATAAGCAACTGACATATCACTGATGACATCTATATTATAAATGAATGTGATGTAAAACATAACTCTTTTGTGTATGGCATTCCAAATTTATTCATGAAAACATGTTATCCATCTTAAATACTTTTAGATTGCATTTTGATTTCAATGGTGGATTTCAAAATATCTGCATTTTCATCACTGCTATAAGAAAAATTATAGCCTTCAATACATAATTGTCATTGTCATAATAGTAGTAGTAGTAGTAATAATAATAATAACAATAATAATAATAATAATAATAATAATAATAATAATAATAATAATAATAATAATAATAATAATAATAATAATAATAATAACGACATTGATACTGATGATGATGATGATAATAATAATAACAATAACAACAACAGACCAGGAGGAGGTCATGTGTTTTTATGTTAGTGCTTAAAAATATACTATACAAGTTCAACATTTTAAAATATGATTTTGATACAAAAACAGCATTACACAATCTTCAAACAAAAATGATCATCAGATAAGAACTATTGTATGATAATAGGAGGCATATGAGCTGAGCTAATGCTTGCTAAGTATGAGAGTAGGGTTGGAGGAGAAATAGGGGAGAAAAGACAGAGCTTAACATGCATCACATCATATGTTTTCAGGAAGCAAGCTAGTAGAGAAAATTGAGTATCTATATCTTTTAAAGCCCAAATTTTTAATACAATATTGTTAACATGGAAGCTCATTATTAACTTATAACATGAATAAGCTTCTTAATAAAAGGATGTTCACCCTTGTGACACAGTTCATATATTGGGTTGCTAAGTATACACTGTCATGGTACATTTTCACTTTAGGCTGGTGATATCTCTTTGCTTTCTACCACACTTTTACCTGAATACAGGTTCACTAATTCTGTAACAGAAGTCTGCCCTGTTTTGTAATGAACAACACAGTATGCACACTTACATTAAGCTTTGATTGCAACTTCCTAGCTTTAAAAAAAACTATTATAACAATATCTTAGAGAAAGATTACAATTTAAAAATAACACTTCTGGCTTGGGAGCATAACAATTCCCCTTGTATCCATGCCACTGGTACCAAGTGTTTGACAGAAACGTTAAGTTACAAGGAATTGGAACAAAAACCAAAACCAGTAATTCTGACAGTTATAAGAATCACAAAATGAGCACTATAAGAAACTACAGCCGGTAATTTTAATAATTATGGTATACAAGTCGTGAAGTCACATAATGAGCATTGCAAAATATCATCTATAGCCAGTAATTGTGATTGTCACAGAAATCACAAAGTCACTGTTTAAAACATATAATCATTCATTGTCACCATTATCAAACTCACAAAGCTACAAAACAGCAAATGTTTGAATAAAAAGGATAACAATTAATTTTGACAATTGCAAAAGCATCACAAAGTTGAAGAACTGGGATTGATAGGAAAGAAACTATAACTAGTAACTGTGATAGTTATAAAAATAACTAAGGCATAGAATGTGCACATTTAAAGAAAAATCTATAAGTAGCAATAATTACAGCAGTTATAAAAATCATTTATAATAATTGTGTGTGCCTTATGCAAGTAGTCCTGCACCAAAATAACATTGAACACATGCATTTCCAAATTACACTAACCTCATACGACTATGACACAGCTATTTCTGTGGCTGGTCATTCACTGACTGCAGCTTATAGGCTTATGGAAGTAACACAAAGGTGAGGATGTAAATGATAGTAATGGAAGTATAAGGTATATATAATATTAATTGTTATTAGTGATAAGATAACTTACAATGTGCACAATATTTTTGAATGGATATTTTTATTGTGCTAAGAGATTTACAATTTGATTGTCTACTGAAATTTGACTCTTGCCACTCATTCTGTAGACAATCAATACAGTTTATTTACATTTTACAATTTCCCATCAACTCATTCTGTAGACAATCACTACAGTTTATTTACATTTTACAATTTCTTGTCAATAAATTATCTTGTTTCAGTTTTTCATGTCCCATTTCCACTTGTTTTTCACTTTTCACTTATTGATTACTTTACCATCACATATTCACCATAGTTTTCCATTCAAAGTAAGATACACTACCTCTTACTTTTCTCTATGCACTGTCAAAAGCCACTTATTTTTGACTTTACACAAAAACTGTCCAATGCACCTAGCATCCTTGCACATCATTTTGATTATAAGCGTATTTCTATCCCCCTTCAACCACTTCTTTGTAAAAAATGCTCTTCTCCAATTTTCTGTTCCTTGGCATCCCAGCTCCGGTTCTTACCCATGCAATAGATTCTCTCTCTTCTTTATTTACTATGTCTATATATTTTTCCCTACCCCATGTATTTTTCATTGGCCTATAACAAACCAATGAACTCTTTTTGGCAATGTCACTGAACATGATTTGTATTTCTATATCTTCCACTCTTTTCCTCGCCTTTTTCCAAAACTTTTTCACGTTATTTTCTCTCCTTCTCCACATGTCTCCTAACCCATTTTTCTCCAAAATGTTCCATAAATTACTTACCCATCCATCATTCATTAAGCTATTCTCTTGGTATTCTATACATTGTCTTAACACATTACTTTTTCCTAGATTTAAAGTTCTGAACCAAAATTTCGAAACTCTTTCCATTATTTTCCCCTTAGTTGGCACCCTGCCCATCTCTAATTGCGCTACCTGTCTTACAATTGCCTTCAGTAACCCTAGTATTTCTCTACAAAACATCCTGTGCACCTCATCTATACTTTCCCATCCTCGATCTAATCCCCATATTTCTATACCATACATCATTTTTGCCTCCACAACCATGTGATAAACTTTTTCCAACCATTTAACATTTATATTAGGTACTCTATATTTGCAGCTTCTAATTGCTGCCATCGCCCCTTTACCTTTTGCCAATGCAAACTTCTTTTGTTTTTCCCATTAATTACATCCATCTACTTTTACTCCTAAATAAATACAGTCGTGCACCACCCTGTAATATTTATTCTCTCGTTTCCACTTTTCATATTTGCTTAATTTTTGCCCCTTTTTGAATACCACAATCTGTGTTTTCTCTTGATTCACTTTTAACCTCCATTCTTTACAATATACATCAATTGTTTGTAATGATTCTTTTAAACCTCTTACTGTAATAGATCCTACCACTAGGTCATCTGCAAAAAGAAGTCCTGGGATTTGGATGTTGTTAATTACTGGTGCACAGTTATTATTCCTTCTAATTTCTAGTAAGACATCATCTATGTATAAATTAAATAAACTGGGCTTAACTTACATCCTTGCCTGAGGCCTTTCTTTTGTTGAATTTCTCTTGTTACACAGCCTGTCTCCACCCTTACACAGAAGGTTTTCTCAAAATACAGTGCTTTAAGAATATTTGCCAATTGCTGACTTACTCCCTTACACACTAATTTATGCCACAGAAGTTGTAACTCAATTCGATCATAAGTTTTCCCTAAGTCTACAAAAGCCATATACAATTTACCCCTTTTTCTTTTAAATATTTGTCTACTCTTGTCTTTATAATAAATAAATTATCAGTTGTTCTCCTTCCCTTGCAAAAGCCCATCTGGAATTCCGAAAGGATATTATATTCTTCAACCCAAAGTTTTAGTCTAGCTTCCAAAATGCCCACAAAGAGTTTTCCTATATTAGACAGTAGTGCAATACCTATGTAGTTATTAGGTTTATCAATATTACCCTTGCCTTTATATATAGGATGGATGATAGCTTCCCTCCATCGTTTACGTACAAAGCCCTTTCTAATAATTACATTAAATAAATCTATTAAAATTTTCACTCTTCCTGTTTCAGTACACCACTCCTTAAGAAACCCTGTTGGAATGCCATCAATTCCAGTAGCTTTATTTTTCTTCAGTAATTTAACTTGTTTTATTATTTCCTCATTCCTAATTTCACCATCCAATATCTCTACAAAAACATTCCCTATTTCCAGAAATCCCGTAATTCCTATACTCCTGTCTTCCCCATATAATGTTTTAAAATATCTATTGTCCTGGCTCAATATTGGGTTTAGTTACACATTTATTATAGGTTGACTTAAGAACCTGCCATACCTTATTAACTTTATTTTCATTAAAACACTTTATCAAATTCCTTTCATTACTTTCTCTCCAGCCCCTTTTCTTTTGTTCTAACAATAAATTATGCGAGTTCCTCCCTTGCATATAATTGTCCCTAGATTTTCTATCACCTAATTCCCTCCATCTAACCAACAGTTGTTTTACTTGTCTTTTTGATACCCTACATTCTTCGCCAAACCAGTCCTTATCATTTATGTAAACCCTCTTTTTTGTTTTCATTTCCTCTCCCGCCCTTTACATAACTGTATTAAGGATATCCATTGCATTCTCTATTTGATTATTCTTAACCATGAATGTTACTCCACATAAACATACCTTTCCATAATTTGAATCTAGAGTCTGTTTAAATGTGTCACAAAATTCTTCTTTCCATTTATAGCTAATATACTCTTTTTTACAATAGTTCTCTACTCTTATATTGTGTTTTACTTGTGCTGTGTGCATCATAAAATCCAAAATCAGTGGATAATGCCCGCTAATTGAGCTTAAATTTAGTAGCTTAAAATTCCTTATTATATGCCCTAAATTAGGAGGCCACAACACAAAATCTATTACACTCTGTCCATTATTGTTAACAAAGGTAAATTCTCCTTGTTCATCTTCCCCATATTTTCCATTCAAAATTTCTAAAGCATTCAACTCATAAAAATCTATAAATTTTCACACTCTTTGTCAACAAATTTGTCCTTGCTTTGCCTAAATTTCTCACTTTTAAACACCATTTCATCACTCATCAAATCATTTCCAACATATGTATTGCTTTCACCAATCCTGATATTAAAGTCTCCCATTAGTATTAACTCTGCAGTTACAAATTTCTCCTTCAGCCTATCTATATCTTTTTTATTTGATTAAGGGGATCAGGATTATGAAACCGCAAGGATACGGGGGGTTATATATTATTCCTACACAGAGTATATTCCCATCTATGTACTTAACATCCTATAGTGTCCGGACCACCCACACTTTATTGCAGAAATAGTAAGTTCGCTGGGAAACCTATAACAGCAGATGTTTAGTCTTAAACACCTACTGTACCTTAGGAAAATGATATTTTCTTTAATAATATAACATTACATAGGAAACCCTTATTCTAAGGTTTCTCCAACCCTTGTTTTTGTCTTTGGTTATTTAATATTTTGTAACTTAACATTTTCCTGTGAGAACGGTAGAAACGCTTGCTCACAGCTTAAACTTTAATCTTCCTGTTAGCCACATGTTGCGGCTGCAGAAATCCCTAAGAGAAAGAGATGGAGTAGGACGTTTCAACCTTTGTGCAATCCTTATAAGGTAAAATGACGACATTCGGACAACGCCTTAGGATAAGCTATATAAGCCTCTGGAACTATCACTGAGGGGCTTTTTGTGTGGTGGTGCTGCTAGACGAATGCATGATGGTGATGTCTCTGCTGCAGGCATCCTTTGTCCTGTACACCATGATCTGTAACTAAGGTTATATCTTGTCTAGTTTACTGCCAGTGTACAATGTGCAACATTGCATTCGGAATTATGCCTAAACAAATTCACAGTCATCTCTATGACATATCTAAAGTAGTTATAGTCATTTCATGTTTTCAATATGTTTAATTCTATGTCATGGTTAGGTATATTACTAAAGGGGTTGTTGGATTGAGGAGAAACAGGTATTAGTTATTTTGGAAAAAGGGTTAAACGTTTGTCAAGTGTAATTGTTATTTTCTTATAGTCAACTTAATAAATATTAGTTAAAGGAAAATGCATCTGTCTTATTTATCTAGTCATTATTACTAAACCTAGATCCCTCTGAAGACACGTACCTCACTATAAATTGGTGGTAGCAATGGGATTTAAAATGTAAGGTTTTGGAATCTGTATGATTTGTTTAGAATTTCTAAGGAATTCTCAAACCCTCGAAACAAATTGTGTTTTGGTCTAAGTTTCAGTAATATGTTCAGATGCATTTTTAGGTGTGAAAGAAAGATAAAACCTGCGACATTTACTATCATATATGTACATGTGGTTGCCACAACGAGTGCTTTAGCACTAAGAAATTCTGATGAGTACGCTTTTGCTTTAATTATTAATTTCTTTAGAAAGTATACCCAGTTTGATGTGTCTTTGTTGGGAAGGCACGAGAATAAATTTAAGGGCTTGATTACTGACACTCGCATAGAACTAGCAGTGAAGGGCAAGCTTAAATGTTTTCCTTGCCTCTCGTATAAGATTTATACTCACCATAAAGGGCATGGTACTGCTACTTTTGATGTGGAGACATGTATCCTGAAAAGACATATAGACCCTGGGTATGAGTATGAGGTAACTGAAATTGAAAGGACAGATTTTCTTTATGATTATGCTTCAGGTGAAGTGATTTTGGAACAGAAAGTTGGGACCCCAGAAGGAAAAAGGGTGTCTTTATATCCCAGAACCAATAGTGCTACTAGGGAAGTGCCTAGATCAGTGAAATAAGAAAACAATCTTCTTGGTTAAGCGTATATTTGCATCTGTTGGGACCCCTAAGTTTATAATTAAGACGGCTATATGAGAGGGCTGTATAAGTCAAATTTCATTTCCTTACATTTTTTGTTTTTGATATATGTCCATATTATAAAACTTTTGGCTTGTTGTCATTGTTTCCACACTTAGAATTTTGTTTTGCATGCCTGGAAGGGTTTTTTTAAGGG
This sequence comes from Deroplatys truncata, assembly GCA_030765065.1. Lineage (NCBI taxonomy): Eukaryota > Metazoa > Arthropoda > Insecta > Mantodea > Mantidae > Deroplatys > Deroplatys truncata. The sequence continues at coordinate 399,590,356 of CM060990.1, read as the reverse complement.
CGTCTCCTTGGTAAGGTGGGGTATTGGCTGCCCTGTATTCTACGGGCCTGTCCCGAGCCTGCTGGAGCGCCAACTCCAGAGGCATTGATTCGGTCCTCTCTAGGGCTGGCATCTGCTCCTGAAAAGCAAACAGATAGGAAAACAAAATTAATATGGCTACCTATGAGGCCAAAATCCGAGAATTGGAGGAGAAATTGATGCAGCTGACTGCGGCTAAAATTAAAGATGTTAGTGTGGCTAATGTCATAAAGCAGTACACTGGGGACCAGAAGGGGAGGCCGGTGAAGGATTTTGTTAGCAATATCGAACAAATGGCTGTGGTTGGTAACTGGAGTAAAGCGGATCAAGTAAATATAGCCCGAGCCAAGTTAGGAGGTACCGCTTTACAGTTTTACAGAGGGAGATCTGATTTACAAAAGACTGATCTAACATGGGGAGAATTTATGAAGGCCCTCATAGAGAGATTTACCGAGAAACTCCCTGCTCAATATCATTACACAGCGCTCCAAAACGCCACCAAGAAGGCCGATGTAAGTGTAGAAGTTTTTGTGGATAGGTGCCAGAGGCTATGTCATAAAACAATCCAAATTGTAGATAACGCAGAGGTACAAAAGACGCTTAACCAGGAAGCAGAACAAAGGCTGTTGGCCGCATTTATGAATGGCTTAAAAGGGGTTGTAGGACAGCAGGTTAGATATCAAATGCCTAATATTTTTTCTGCTGCCATACGTATTGCAACAACAGTGGAAAATTCAGAAAAACAAAATGGTAGTTCTGCAAGTGAAACCCCAAGCAAAAAGGTGTTTATGCTCCGCTCAGGAAAATCTTGTTTTCATAGTCATAAAAAAGGACATATCGCTAGTGAGTGTACAAATAAGGGTGCAGTTGAGGGTAACCCGAACCGGTGCCAAGGACAAGGTCAGGGCCGGGATACAGTTACTCGAAACCCTCAGCTGACTGCCGGCGGAAATTCTAACTGCAGTGCTGGGAGTGCTGATACGGTCAGATGTTTTAAGTGTAATATGCCGGGTCACGTGGCAAAACAATGCACATGGCGTCACCCACAGGGAAATGGAGGGGGTCTGCGAAAAACGGGAACCCGGCAGTCTAAGCACAGAATCGTTTCCCGTCCTCACATATGGCACAAGGTTCAAGGAATTGTTAGTAGAAGTTCAAATATATGGGAAGACATGCCACATGATAGACACTGGTGCGAGTTTTTGAGTTTTGAGACAAGAATTAACAGATCTTGTTGATTTGGAAAGACCAAAGTGTAAGGGAATTAGTGTAACGGGTGGCGAGTTTAAAATATTAGGAGAACAAAAAGTGTGGTTGAGCCTCGAGGAGTTGCCTGAATTAATTTGCCACGATTTTTGTATAGTGCCGCTGAAATTTAAGAAATACGACGGAATTCTTGGTATGGATATTTTAGATGTAATGGAAGCAGTGATAGATGTAAAACGGGCGATATTAAGGACAAAGTACGGAGTAATAGATTTGATAACTCAAATAGACCAAGTACTGGGACCGAAAGCGGACCTGATCACTCCGAAGGAGGTTCCTGAGCTTGGCTGCAGGATGATGACTACAACAGATAGTTTAAGGGCAGGTGGAAGATGTAGTAGACAGGGTTTAAGAGATGATGATGACAATGATGATGATGATGCCGCAAGTCGCGAGGAAGGTTGGAAATGGAATGTACTAATAGCCAGGGGCGGCTTCTTAATATGGTAGCACGATTGCGCTACAACCAAAGTCCTGGCTCTCCCTTTAATGTAAATAACGCATACGATTCATACATTTCGGTTATCATTCTGGCATGATCTTGTGGAGTGGACTTTGATAAGCGTTGTATTGTTTGCAGGTGCTAAGTAGTGCACTCCCGCTGCAACCCACATTGATATAATGGTGAAGTATAGGGAATGACGAACCAAGGGAGTGCAGCGGTGTGTGTCAGGGGGAAGTGCGGGGCATAAGCTGCATGTTGTTGGTTAACCTAGTAGTCAGAGAGCATAGAATAGGATGATCAACAGGAGCAATACTTTTCGTTTCGTCGCATACACAGAGCCATCTATTGAATTCACAGTAAAGGTTTACCTCACTTCCGGTCTTTTATCTACTGAACTATATCTCTGATTATACTGTAGTTACCTTGCATCTCTGATAATTCCGTTGCCTATATGCCACGTAGATTGTAAGGTGTTATGTGTATTGGGTTTTAATTTCTGAATCAAAGTGGTTTATTTAACTAAATACAGGTAAACGTTGCTATAAGGAGAAACAATGAATTCCATTCAGCCTCTTTTAATGCAACCGTTTTCAATGCTAAACTTGGAGGAAAAGAATGAAATTAAACGCATTGGCAGGCCCACATCATACCTAAAAATCACTCAGGTAGTTCAAACAAAAACAAGAAGTTTTAACAGGAATTTTAACAGCGATGTATATGAAAAATATGATTGGATAAGTGGTTGTGATATTAAAACCGCCCTGTTTTGCCTTCCTTGCGTTTTGTTTGGTGGTGAAGATACATGGAATGATCTGTAGCATCTTCATGAAATGTGCATGTGTTATATATTGTGAATTCCCATTTCTTGTTTATTTGCGTAAATTAATCAGCCTATAGTGAGAAACATATTCCGTATTTATTACTTAAAATATTTCAAATTGCAAGGATAATGTTGTGAACCACCAAAGTTCAGAGTCACTAGCCGCCCCTGCTAATAGCGGAGAATATTGTCCTTCCGTCGCAGACAGAGAACCAGATACTCACTCGTTTGCAGTTGCAAAAGACTGCGAGTAGCATAACTAGGGGGAAGCTGGGCCACTTTTTTGCGTTTATATGGGAAAGGATAGGGAAAAAGAGGGTATATGCAAGGTTGAGAGGCCCTTCAAGGAGGAAAAATGCGTTTATATGGGGAAGATAGAGACTACGAGGATTGATGCTAGGCTAGATAGAGGTTGAAGGAGTGGGGATGCGCTTTATATGAGAGATACGGAGAATACGAGGAGAAGTGTTAGACTAGATAGAGCTTGAGATGTGGAATATACGTTTATATGAGAAAGATAGGGAAAACGTGAACAGATGCTAGGTTAGACAGATGCTGAAGCAGGGGGAATATGAACATATATACAGGAGAGATAGGGGATACGTGGAGAGGTACTAGACTATTCAGGGTTTGAAGGGTAGAGTATGGCGTTTTATATGAAGAGACGAGGAAAACGAGAGTATATGCTAGGTTGAGAGAACCTTTAAGGAGGAAAGATGCGCTTATATGTAGAAGATACGGAAAACGAGGAGAGTTCGGAGGTAGAGCAAGGACTGAAGGAGGGAGAGATATGCTTTATACGACAGAGATAGAGCATACGCCGGGAGGTGCTAGTGTAGACAGAGGTTAAGGAGTAGGGTATACGCTTATATGAGGAATGTATGGAAAACGGAGACAGACGGTATTATAGACAGAAGCTGGGCCACTTTTGCGTTTATGTGGGAAAGGATAGGGAAAACGAGGGTAGATGCGACGGTTCAAGGAGGAAAATGCGTTTATAGGGGAGATATAGGGAATACCAGGGCTGATGCTAGGCTAGTCAGATGCTAAAGGAGGGAGGGATACGCTTTATACGAGAGAGATAGGGAATGCAAGGAAAGATGCTATACTAAACAGGACTTGAAGGGTAGAATATGGCGTTTTTATATGGGAGAGCTAGCAAACCGAGGAGAGGTATTAGACAGGAAGGTTTGAATGACAGAGTATACGCTTATATGGAGAGACGAGGAAAACGAAGGTAGGTGCTAGGTTGATGGAGTCTTCAAGGAGGAAAATACATTTATATGAGAGCGGTAGGGAATACGAGGAGAGGTGCTAGTCTAGAGAGGGGTTGAGGAGTAGAGTATACGTTTATATGGGAGAAATATGGAAAACGGGAGTGGTACATGGATAGACAGGGGTTGAAGAAGGCGGAGGAATGTAGATTTATACGGTAATATAGAGAGTAATTAGATTATAAAACATTTCTCATCCAACGTTACAACACTTTTATATACTTTTTTATAAACCTTACAAACTTTTTATATGTTAAACAGTAGTGCAAGAGACGGAGAGGGACAAACTGTATATCGGTTTACAGTGAAGAATACGTCCTAATCTATTCCCACCATGTATGTTCTGGATCTTCTCATTGTCTATTCATTCCTATCATCATCTAACGTAACCACGTAACACAACGTAACACAACGTAACATAACAGCATGACAAGACGTCATACTAAGTAACATAAGCACGTAACCACGCAACATCACGTGACATCTCGTAACCAGAAACGTCACACGACGTAACAACATGTACCAACCATGTAACCACCTAACAAAACGTAAGAACAACACGTAACCAGCCCATTACTAAGGCAAACTAAACTAACCCATCCTTCATAACTTAGACAATAAGTACGAGAGCCTAGCCTAGATTAACCTGACCAATCCCAAACGTTCCTCTCATCATCTATTCTACTCAGTCATCGTCTAACCTAATCCGGCTAACCAGAGATAACCTCGACTTTCTTTTAGTGAAATTGCATTGTTTTATTCAGGTTTTATTATGCGAGAGTTTTAATTGAAAAGTTTACGTCAACATACCTTTATTTTAGTTCGTTGTAGGTGTCTCTCCCCTTTTTATCTAGGCTTGAGACTAGCACTAGGATTGCTCCTAATGGCAGGGCTACCACCTTCCCTCCCATTTTCTTCTTTCTTCATCAGTCGTCAGCTAGTTGCATATACACCACACGGATAACCTTCACTTTTTAAGATTGTAGACTCACGAGAAAATCTTCATCTCCGACTTACATTCTCTTAAACGCTGTTTGTAATGCTGTAATGTCCATACGCATATGTCGTTATTCCATCCTCAGAAATAACTCTTTTATCATCAAACGGAGTCAATGTGATTTTATTCATTTGCACTGCGGCAAGAGCATGCTCCCGGGACAGGATCGGATTCATGGGTGTTCTGATGATTTCTCCGGTTTTAAGACACTCAGCATAACTCTCAAATGTAATGTACTGATTAATAGCACTACGTTTAATGCCTTTAATCTTTTTTATCATTGAGCCATTGATATCTAGTGCGTACATCTTAGGTCGTAGTCCGACAAAGCGCTGGATGATTTTACCATTAGCCTCATCTTTAAATTTTCCCAACACCTTCTTGTTTAGAGCTGAATAGCATATATGGTTGACAGGGTAATCAGCTGTATCTAGGTATTCGAGAAAACGTAGCTTGTCCTGGTACACATCTTCAGTCATCACACGATGAATGAACGAATCAGTATTCATATACATGAGCTTCAGGTTTTCAGATCCATAAAATGGCAGCAGCACATCATAATGATAGTGATACATTAATGTCTTGGAGATATCCAACACACTCATTCCAATGTATATAGGCTAGTTGAATACGATCTGACGAGAGGCCATATGTACAGAGGCTAGATTAGCAGCATATATTGTTTGATCGATAAACGTAGGCCTTGCAATTAACTTTTCCACAGTCTTCTCATTTTTCACCAGTAGTATATCCATACGGTTACGAAGGTTTTCCATTGTTTTTCCAAACATGGCGTTGTTAAACAGTTTGTAGAGGTCCTTCTCAAAATCATTTGCAGCCTTTTGTCGTAGTCTGTTGTTAAATTCCATATACGGTTTTAACCACTGTGACTGGCGGAGTTGTAGCACACCATGAATTTTTGTTAACCGTTGTCCATGATTAAGTGCTTGCTTCAAAACCATGTAATGTACTATATACTTCTTTCGAGGTCCAAGATGAGGTATCAGTTTCTTTGTACTCGAGTCCTTAGGCTTCATACACTCAGGCAGGAATGGTAAATCATTATGCAGATCGTGAAGTTCTGCAGGATACTCGATATCGACTTCTAATATATATCCATGAGGATCATCTTCTTGTAGTCTTTCTAAGTCAATTTTTTCAGGTGATATCCACTCAAATCCAGCATAAGGGAGGGCGTGACACATGGCCCACCCATATTGGTTATTAGCGTCCTCATATGTAATGAATTGGGTTGGTCTCGACGGATCATACGTGTCCATGTAAGCGTTATTAGCCTCTGCATAACGGTGGGAGACTTGACATAATCCTCCTCTTATACCGGATTCCACCATAAGCAATTGCTCATGATCTTGTAACAGTTCCAGCTGAATTCCTGTATACAGCAACATGGCATCCCATGTAAGTCCTGGAGAGGTAAAATAATGGGCCGGATCGACTTTATGCGTTTTGAGGGTTTGATCTCTAAATGTCTCAAAGACATCAGCTAGAAGAAGTACATCAGATATTAAGTAGAGGTCGCTGTACTCACCCAGGTTTCTTGAATTAAACAGCTCCCATACATTTCTAGCGTGATCGTAGTCAGCATCACTAATTTCTTCTTCATTCAATTTATTGTAGAAGTAGTTCTTAGGAGGCAGGTAGGTTTCGTTCAAGACGTCCCATGAAGTGACGTAATCATAGGGAAATACACCCTTACGTGTCATCAACTTCATCTTGTCTTCTCCGAAGTGTTTCAGTGTTTCAGGGTACGATGTTAGATTCTTCACCAGCTTATCCAAGCTTGTACTGAGAAACCGAAAACTATCTACAAACCGAAGCTTTATATCTCCTACATACTTGGAGAATGATATATAGCTTTCTTCAGAGCTAGGAATTACTTCCACCCGCTCACTTGTACATCCCAGCTCCTTAACAATGAAGTGTGAGTCATACTCACTGAGGTTGTGCATGAAGACTGAAATATATTTAGGTGTTTTGCAGGCTAAATTACATTCATTATGTAGACATCCCCGATATTCACCACTGATGTGATCATAGTCGCGTACTTTATAGTTCTCTTCAGTAAAGGTTTTTCCACACAAGTAGCATACTATAGAGGCGTTGAAATCCATCTGCTGTTGATCTGTAACTTTCAAAAGCATGACAGGTTTGTATATATTATTAATCTAAGGAATGACAGGTATTCTATAAACGTCTGAGCAGCATCAACACCACGATATACATAGGGATGCTTAGGAAGACCAGTTTTCAGATGTTCAACGTTGGTTGATGGTTTAACGTAAACGCAGAAACTCATGGGAACATGCTGCTGATAAGGGGATGTATATGAAGTTTCAGGATCGGGTATGCATGTATGACATGGAGCGAGAATGCTTTCAAAGTCTGCGTAGATGACGTAAGGTAGTTTCAACATCCTTTCAAAATTTTTAAACTGTACAATTGATTGCTCCTTTGTAGGCATAACTACCCTTGCAACACCATGCTGATTACAGATGGTGGCATGTTCTTGTAGTTTTTCCAGTCCATTTTGTCCAAATCGATCGTCAAAAGGTGTAGAACAACGCTTACAGGTATAAACACGTTTTTTATGCATAGTTTTCTGACGTCAAATAAGTTTTTCAAAATTTTTTATATAAACGTAGTGATGTCTCCCACTACTGTCACTCAATAGTAGGAGGTCACGGTGGTCAGATATTTCAGTCTCAGCAACCTTAATCGGATACAATTCATGCTTCTCATCCAGGCTGAAGACGTTGATAGACATCCTGTTAAGCTTCTCAAATTAAGGTATTTGAGAAAGTGGCGTAGGGTAGGAAACACAGCTGAAGTCGTATTTATTTTGACGTTTCTTGTATTTGATCACCCGTTGAGGCTTGACGCTGACAAATTTGGCTAATACAGAATACATAAAGCATAGCTCATCAGTTAAATTCTGGATGTTAATGCATGCTTTTCTTGCTTCAACAGATGGCGGTAGGGGTATGTAGATACTTCCCCGTAACGGATTATACTTGTTAATACGAAGTCGAACCCCTTCTACAGCAAGCAGAGCCCAGTTGCTACCCTTAAGTTGTGATTCCTCCATTTCAGTAACCATCTTCTTCATTTTCGTTTCGAGCATAGAGGCCAGATCCGTTTATAGGAAAACAGCTTGATTCCGTGTTTTAAATGTTTTGTCGCAGGTTTCTCCGACACTGTTAACAAATCTACACTCAGCTAACAGATTAATTTTCACACTTTTGTGAATACCAAGCTCTTTATGTACAGCCTGGATTATCCGCTGTTTCGCCTCATGCAGGTACATATTCAGGTCCTTAGTTGATTCACAACGTATAAAATATGATTTCAAGCGTCCATTGAATGAAGTTTCATATTCTATCATGTCACAGCCGTCCAATGTAGAAAATAACTATGCTTTGTCGGTTCTAATCTACGTTTCTTCTCAGGTCTGTTTATTTCACAAGCATCTTCCTGTCGACGACCCTTATAACTGTCTTTGAAGGCTACGTTACAATATTTACACTTGAAGAGCTTTTTACAACGTAGCTCATGTCGTCTTTTATCACATCCACGGAGGAACTTCTTACAGCATTTACCACAAGAATATCCTGAGGCACTAGGAATGATATCCTTATATGAGGACTTATTCATTTTTCTTCTTGATATAATAAGGTATTAACCTTTCTTCAAGGATATGTACGCCTCTTTACCTTGATAACGCTTTAGAAGGTTGATTATTTTCTGAGAGAACAGCGATGTTGACACCTCAAAGATGATCAACAGAATAAATTTCAATACTAAAGGTCGCTCTATTTATAGAGGAAGCACGAACCTTTTTGGATCAATTATATAACGTATTAACCCTTCTTCAAGGAAATGTTAGCCTCTTTACCTTGATAACACTTTAGAAGGTCGCTTATTTTCCAGGAGAAAAACGATGTGGCCACCTCGGAGATGATTAACAGAATGAAGTCCAATGCTCAAGTTCGCTCTATTTATAGAGGAAGCACGAACCTTTTTTGATCAATTACAACCTGAATATTAATACTAAAAACGGTGATGAAGCGTGTAAGCTCTTATATTTCAATTCGTGTTACACTGATGTTCGAGCGTCTCCGTACAGGTTCGAGTGCTTAGAGAAAGTGTAATGTATTGCGAGGATGATGTATTGTTCGGCTATAATCGTACAGATTCGGGGGGGCTTGACTCGTGAAGGTGATGAACGATCCGTTGACCGAGCAAGAGGCAAGCATTTCCCCTACGCAGCGAAACCTAGAGCACAAAGATGTGAATTATATAGAATGGAAGGAAATCGTGACAGCATACACCTCTCAGGATTCGCTTGCAGATCAGGGAAAACCACGAAAAATCCATAACCAGAGTGAGCGAGCAATGGGAATCGAACGAGGGAACGTTCAGATTGTTGACGTTAAAAATGTAAATCAAATAAAATGAAAGGACATCGTGACATCATACACCTCTCATGATTCGCCTGCAGCCCAAAGAAAACCATGAAAAATCCCAGGATAGAGTGAGCGACCGACGGGAACCCAAACAAAGGGGCCTAGAAGCATACGTGAAAGATATAAATGAAAAAGATTTAAAGGGAAAGGAAAACGGAATCAACGAGAAACCACCCAGGCGTTCGCCTGCAGGCCAAGACAAACCATAAAAAATATGATGTAGGAGTGAGCAACCAATGGGTATCGAACTCCTGAACCCTAAAAGCACACTAAAAGACGCAAATTATATAGAATGAAAGGAAATCGGAATCGATGAGAAACCACTCAGAAATTCGCCTACAGACCAGGGAAAACCACGAAAAATCTCAGGCTAGAGTGAGCGTCGAACGGGACTCGAACCAGGGGCTCTAGAAGCATAGTGAAGGATATAAATGAAAAACATTTAAAGGGAACGGAAAACGGAATCAATGAGAAACCACCCGGGCGTTCGCCTGCAAACCAAGACAAACCATAAAAAAATATGATGTAGAAGTGAGCAACCAATGGATATCGAACTCCTGTACCCTAAAAGCACATGTAAAAGATGTAAATTATATAGAATGAAAGCAAATCGTGATAGATGAGAAACCACCCAGACATTCGAGTATAAACCAGGCAAAATCACGAAAAATATTATGTTAGAGTGAACAACCAACGGCAATCGAACGAGGGAAACCTTCAGATTGTACACGTGAAAGATGTAAATCAAATAAACTGAAAGAAAATCGTGATAGACGGGAAACCGCTCAGGCATTCGCCTGCAGACCAGGGAAAAACCATGAAAAATCCCAGGATAGCGTGAGCAACCGACGGGAACCCAAACAAAGGAGCCTAGAAGCACACGTGAAAGATGTAAATCAAACAAAATGAAAGAAAATCATGATAGATGAGAAACCACCCAGACATTCGCCTACAGACCGGGGAAAATCACGATAAATATGATGTCAGAGTGAACAACCAACGACAATCGAACGAGGGAAACCTTCAGATTGTATACGTGAAAGATTTAAATCAAATAAAATGAAAGAAAATCGTGATAGATGAGAAAACCACTCAGGCATTCGCCTACAGACAAGAGAAAACCATGAAAAATCCCAGGATAGAGTGAGCGACCGACAGGGAAATCAAACAAAGGACTCTAGAAGCACACGCCAAAGATGTAAATCAAAGAAATGAAAGAAAATAGAAATCGATGAGAAACCACTCAGGCATTCGCCCGAAGACCAGAGAAACCCGCGAAAAATCTGAGGTCAGAGTGAACAGCCGATGGTAATCGAACCAGGCGCACCCTCGGATTATACACGTGAAAGATGTAAGTGAAAGTGAAAGTAAATCGTGATAGATGAGAAACCGCCCAGGCATTCGCAGGCAGACCAGCGAAAACTGCGAGAAACCTAAGTTCAGAGTGACCGTTTCTACGGAAATCGAACCTATGACCTCAAATGCAAGTCACAGACGTTATCGTCTGAACCAGACCGTAAAAACAGGTTTATACGATACAACTCATAATAGGATACCATGCCAGATGACGTCATACCTGTAGACAGACTGTCGGGGGTCAGTCGACCTGATGAAACGCGCATACCAACACCTCAATCCATTTCACAGCAAAGTAAAAATAATTTTCATTATAATACTTTCTCTCCTTATTTAATTAAATTCATGTATATACCCTATTATTTCATGTTTTCAGTACTTTCCCTCGTCCCTCTCATTCATCCTAAAGAATCAGTATACAATATGACATTTTTATACGCTTAGTGTCCATTTATCACAGAAAACCATGTTTAATTCGCAGTTATCGCAGAAAACCGCTCACGAGCAAAGTATTTTTTTTCCAGAGTTACACGGATTTTAAACTCGTAGTATCGTATTAGAAAATTTATCATATTTTTTCAGTTCAAAGTGGGTAAACATTTTTAAAGTCATCGATTCCAGCTATTTACATTTAGCGTAAAGATTATCATATTTCATTTTAAAGCCATCTTGTAAAATATAATGTCTCGCAATCCATTTTTAAAATCAAATCATACATGCGTTTAATGTATATAATGAATGTCTTCATATACCCAATATGGCTGACATGCACGTTAAACCATTCAATATGGCTGCTTCATCACAGCTACTCGTGGTGGTGGGATCGCGTGCTTGCGACTTTCTCCGCTAGGTTACGCGCGTACTGTAGGCTACGAGCTGCGCTGTGAGAGTAACTGGGGGGGGCTACCGGTCCTAGCGAAAGTGGAGCGGGAATAACCAGCTCTAATAACTGGTGCGGTATAGAGGACATCTCAGTATGCCCGAGAGGCTCGTCCAGGGAGGAAGTATAGCTCTAGCATTCATTTTAAGACGCGTCGACGTATCGCGTGTTCGTTACGTATTTTTTTTTTTACCTTTTTAATCATGCATTCATCCAAGAGATGTAATTTCGTCAGGACGACAGTAGTCAAATATGCATTACAAAGAAAATAGTTTTATTTATAAACCTTTATTCGTCGTCTTTATCTTAATTACTTTTTGATGTTATTCGAAGATGAATTTATATTCATGTCACGCGATTCAGCCCAAGACCACCAGGTCAACTTGAAACAGCAGTCAATGACGCATCACATTCTAAAGATATAGACACCCTTTACCGCATATCGCTATCTCTTTCAATTCAGGAGATATAAGCATTTAACGTTAATAATACATTTTTGTGACGCACCGCCAATTAAAGTGGTCTGTAATCGAATTAATTACCCCACAGAAGAATAAATATGAGAGTACGGAAACAACGGAATACTGCCGACTCCGCCCCCTTTCTTTGTGGCCTGACCCTTAAAAGCCGCCGGCTCCTCCCCCTTGTTTTGTGGGCTTACCCTTAAAGCCGCCGAAGATGTCCCTCCGTTTTGGCCTCTCCCTTGCGCAGCTGATCACACCGCTCCCCTCTCCTTTCTGATCCTACCCCGCACACTAGGCACGCCCTCTCTTTGTGCTCTATTGTCAGACCTCTCTGCGGAGGGGCGTGTGACCACTCCCCCTCTTTGTGGCCTGACCTAATGCTGGTCTCGGTATTGAAGAACAATGGGCTATTGTTCTCATCGCTTATACCAGCGTTGGAGTAGAGCACAGTGGAGGGGGATCGGGGTTTAGTAGCTTTTAAGGGTGAGACCACAAAGGTTAAGTGTTTTCACGCCTCTCCTTTTGTGGGCTATTCTTTCACTGCAAATCAGAGACGCAGGACAATACATCATTGTTCTCATCGTAAGAGGCGGTGTCGGAATAGCATACAAAACGGGGGTGGAGCTGGCGATATTTCTTTGAAGGCCTGCTCTCATATTTATTCTTCTGTGGGGTAATTAATTCGATTACAGACCACTTTAATTGGCGGTGCGTCACAAAAAATGTATTATTGCCGTTAAATGCTTATATCTCCTGAATGGAAAGAGATAGCGATATACGGTAAAGGGTGTCTATATCTTTAGAATGTGGTGCGTCATTGACTGCTGTTCCAAGTTGACCTGGTGGTCTTGGGCTGAATCGCGTGACATGAATATAAATTCATCTTCGAATAACATCAAAAAATAATTAAGATAAAGACGACGAATAAAGGTTTATAAATAAAACTATTTTCTTTGTAATGCATATTTAACTACTGTCGTCCTGACGAAATTACATCTCTTGGATGAATGCATGATTACAAAGGTAAAAAAAAAGTAACGAACACGCGATACGTCGACGCGTCTTAAAATGAATGCTAGAGCTATACTTCCTCCCTGTACGAGCCTCTCGGGCATACTGAAATGTCCTCTATACCACACCAGTAATTAGAGCTGGTTATTCCCGCCCCACTCTCGCTAGGACCGGTAGCCTTCCCCCCCTCCCGCTACTCTCACAGCGCAGCTCGTAGCCTACAGCACGCGCGTACCCTAGCGGAGAGAGTCGCAAGCACGCGGTCCCACTCACCACGAGTAGCTGTGATGAAGCAGCCATATTGAATGGTTTAACGTGCATGTCAGCCATATTGGGTATATGAAAACATCCATTATATACATTAAACGCATGTATGATTTGATTTTAAAAATGGATTGCGAGACATTATATTTTAAAAGACGGCTTTAAAAATGAAATATGATAATCTTTACGCTAAATGTAAATAGCTGGAATCGATGACTAAAAATGTTTACCCACTTTGACCTGAAAAAATATGATAAATTTTCTAATACGATCCTACGAGTTTAAAATCCGTGTAACTCTGGAAAAAAAATACTTTGCTCGTGAGCGGTTTTCTGCGATAACTGCGAACTAAACATGGTTTTCTGTGATAAATGGACACTAAGCGTATAAAATGTCATATTGTATACTGATTCTTTAGGATGAATGAGAGGGACGAGGGAAAGAAAGTACTGAAAACATGAAATAATAGGGTATATACATGAATTTAATTAAATACGGAGAGAAAGTATTATAATGAAAATTATTTTAACTTTACTGTGAAATGGATTGAGGTGTTGGTATGCGCGTTTCATCAGGTCGACTGACCCCCGACAGTCTGTCTACAGGTATGACGTCATCTGGCATGGTATCCTATTATGAGTTGTATCGTATAAACCTGTTTTTACGGTCTGGTTCAGACGATAACGTCTGTGACTTGCATTCGAGGTCGTAGGTTCGATTTCCGTGGACGGTCACTCTGACCTCAGGTTTCTCGCAGTTTTCGCTGGTATGCCTGCGAATGCCTGGGCGGTTTTTCATCTATCACGATTTACTTTCCCTTTCATTTACATCTTTCACGTGTATAATCCGAGGGTGTCCCTGGTTCGATTACCATCGGCTGTTCACTCTGACCTCAGATTTTTCGCGGGTTTCCCTGGTCTGCGGACGAAAGCCTGAGTGGTTTCTCATCGATTTCTATTTTCTTTCATTTTATTTGATTTACATCTTTCGCATGTGCTTCTGGAGTCCTTTGTTTGATTTCCCTGTCGGTCGCTTACTCTATCCTGGGATTTTTCATGGTTTTCCCTTGTCTGTAGGCGAATGCCTGAGTGGTTTTCTCATCTATCACGATTTTCTTTCATTTTATTTGATTTAAATCTTTCACGTATACAATCTGAAGGTTTCCCTCGTTCGATTGTCGTTGGTTTTTCACTCTGACATCATATTTTTCGTGATTTTCCCCGGTCTGTAGGCGAATTTCTGGGTGGTTTCTCATCTATCACGACTTTCTTTCATTTTATTTGATTTACATCTTTCACGTGTGCTTCTAGGCTCCTTTGTTTGGGTTCCCGGCAGTCGCTCATTCTATCCTGGGATTTTTCATGGTTTTTCCCTGGTCTGCAGGCGAATGCCTGAGCGGTTTCCCGTGTATCACGATTTTCTTTCATTTTATTTGATTTACATCTTTCACGTGTACAATCTGAAGGTTTCCCTCGTTCGATTGCCGTTGGTTGTTCACTCTAACGTCATATTTTTCGTCATTTTGCCTGGTCTGTAGGCGAATGCCTGGGTGGTTTCTCATCTATAACGATTTCCTTTCATTCTATATAATTTACATCTTTTACATGTGCTTTTAGGGTTCAGGAGTTCGATACCCATTGGTTGCTCACTCCTACATCATATTTTTTATGGTTTGTCTTGGTTTGCAGGCGAACGCCCGGGTGGTTTCTCATTGATTCCGTTTTCCTTTCCCTTTAAATGTTTTTCATTTATATCTTTCACGTATGCTTCTAGAGCCGCTGGTTCGAGTCCCGTTCGACGCTCACTCTAGCCTGAGATTTTTCGTGGTTTTCCCTGGTTTGTAGGCGAATTTCTGAGTGGTTTGTCATCGATTCCGATTTCCTTTCATTCTATATAATTTGCATCTTTTAGTGTGCTTTTAGGGTTTGGAGTTCGATACCCATTGGTTGCTCACTCCTACATCATATTTTTTATGGTTTGTCTTGGCCTGCAGGCGAACGCCTGGGTGGTTCCTCGTTGATTCCGTTTTCCTTTCCCTTTAAATCTTTTTCATTTATATCTTTCACGTATGGTTCTAGGCCCCTTTGTTTGGGTTCCCGTCGGTCGCTCACTCTATCCTGGGATTTTTCATGGTTTTCTTTGAGCTGCAGGCGAATCCTGAGAGGTGTATGCTGTCACGATGTCCTTTCATTTTATTTGATTTACATCTTTAACGTCAACAATCTGAAGGTTTCCCTCGTTCGATTCCCATTGCTCGCTCACTCTGGTTATGGATTTTTCGTGGTTTTCCCTGGTCTGCAGGCGAATCCTGAGAGGTGTATGCTGTCACGATTTCCTTCCATTCTATATAATTCACATCTTTGTGCTCTAGGTTTCGCTGCGTAGGGGAAATGCTTGCCTCTTGCGCGGTCAACGGATCGTTCATCACCTTCACGAGTCAAGCCCCCCCGAATCTGTACGATTATAGCCGAACAATACATCATCCTCGCAATACATTACACTTTCTCTAAGCACTCGAACCTGTACGGAGACGCTCGAACATCAGTGTAACACGAATTGAAATATAAGAGCTTACACGCTTCATTATCGTTTTTAGTATTATCATTCAGGACGTAATTGATCAAAAAAGGTTCGTGCTTCCTTTATAAATAGAGCGAACTTGAGCATTGAAATTCATTCTGTTGATCATCTCTGAGGTGCTAACATCGCTGTTCTCTCAGAAAGTAATCAACCTTCTAAAGCGTTATCAAGGTAAAGAGGCGTACATTTCCTTGAAGAAAGGTTAATACCTTATTATATCAAGAAGAAAAATGAATAAGTCCTCATATAAGGATATCATTCCTAGTACCTCAGGATATTCTTGTGGTAAATGCTGTAAAAAGTTCCTCCGTGGATATGATAAAAGACGACATGAGCTACGTTGTAAAAAGCTCCTCAAGTGTAAATATTGTAACGTGGCCTTTAAAGACAGTTATAAGGGTCGTCGACACGAAGATGCGTGTGAAATAAACAGACCTGAGAAGAAAGGTAGATTAGAACCGACAAAGCTTGAGTTATTTTCTACATTGGACGACAGTGACATGATAGAATATGAAACTTCATTCAATGGACGCTTGAAATCATAATTTATACGTTGTGAATCAACTAAGGACCTGAATATGTACCTGCATGAGGCGAAACAGCGGATAATCCAGGCTGTACATAAAGAGCTTGGTATTCACAAAAGTGTGAAAATTAATCTGTTAGCTGAGTGTAGATTTGTTAACAGTGTCGGAGAAACCTGCGACAAAACATTTAAAACACGGAATCAAGCTGTTTTCCTATAAACGGATCTGGCCTCTATGCTCGAAACGAAAATGAAGAAGATGGTTACTGAAATGGAGGAATCACAACTTAAGGGTAGCAACTGGGCTCTGCTTGCTGTAGAAGGGGTTCGACTTCGTATTAACAAGTATAATCCGTTACGGGGAAGTATCTACATACCCCTACCGCCATCTGTTGAAGCAAGAAAAGCATGCATTAACATCCAGAATTTAACTGATGAGCTATGCTTTATGTATTCTGTATTAGCCAAATTTGTCAGCGTCAAGCCTCAACGGGTGATCAAATACAAGAAACGTCAAAATAAATACGACTTCAGCTGTGTTTCCTACCCTACGCCACTTTCCCAAATACCTAAATTTGAGAAGCTTAACAGGATGTCTATCAACGTCTTCGGCCTGGATGAGAAGCATGAAGTGTATCCGATAAAGGTTGCTGAGACTGAACTATCTGACCACCGTGACCTCCTACTATTGAGTAACAGTAGTGGGAGACATCACTACGTTTATATAAAGAATTTTGAAAAACTTATTCGACGTCAGAAAACTATGCATAAAAAACGTGTTTATACCTCTAAGCGTTGTTTTACACATTTTGACGATCGATATGGACAAAGCGGACTGAAAAAACTACAAGAACCTGCCACCATCTGTAATCAGCAGGGTGTTGCAAGGGTAGTTATGCCTACAAAAGAGAAATCAATTGTACAGTTTAAAATTTTTAAAAGGATGTTGAAACTACCTTACGTCATCTACGAAGACTTTGAAAACATTCTCGCTCCATGTCATACATGCATACCCGATCCTGAAACTTCGTATACATCCCCTTATCCGCAGCATGTTCCCATGAGTTTCTGCGTTTACGTTAAACCATCAACCAACGTTGAACATCTGGAAACTGGTCTTCCTAAGCATCCCTATGTATATCGTGGTGTTGATGCTGCTCAGAAGTTTATGGAATACCTGTCATTCCTTGCAAAGGAGATTAATAATATATACAAATCTGTCATGCCTCTGAAAGTTACAGATCAACAGCAGATGGATTTCAACGCCTCTACAGTATGCTACTTGTGTGGAAAAACCTTTACTGAAGAGAACTATAAAGTACGCGACCATGATCACATCAGTGGTGAATATCTGGGAAGTCCACATAATGAATGTAATTTAGCCTGCAAAACACCTAAATATATTTCAGTCTTCATGCACAACCTCAGTGGGTATGACTCACACTTCATTGTTAAGGAGCTGGGATGTACAAGTGAGCGGGTGGAAGTAATTCCTAGCTCTGAAGAAAGCTATATATCATTCTCCAAGTATGTAGGAGATATAAAGCTTCGGTTTGTAGATAGTTTTCGGTTTCTCAGTACAAGCTTGGATAAGCTGGTGAAGAATCTAACATCGTACCCTGAAACACTGAAACAGTTCGAAGAAGATAAGATGAAGTTGATGACACGTAAGGGTGTATTTCCCTATGATTACGTCACTTCATGGGACGTCTTGAACGAAACCTACCTGCCTCCTAAGAACTACTTCTACAATAAATTGAATGAAGAAGAAATTAGTGATGCTGACTACGATCACGCTAGAAATGTATGGGAGCTGTTTAGAGCAAGACACCTGGGTGAGTACAGCGACCTCTGATGTACTTCTTCTAGCTGACGTCTTTGAGACATTTAGAGATCAAACCCTCAAAACGCATAAAGTCGATCCGGCCCATTATGTTACCTCTCCAGGACTTACATGGGATGCCATGTTGCTGTATACAGGAATTCAGCTGGAACTGTTACAAGATCATGACCAATTGCTTATGGTGGAATCCGGTATAAGAGGAGGTTTATGTCAAGTCTCCCACCGTTATGCAGAGGCTAATAACGCTTACATGTACAAGTATGATCCGTCGAGACCAACCCAATTCATTACATATGAGGACGCTAATAACCAATATGGGTGGGCCATGTGTCACGCCCTCCCTTATGCTGGATTTGAGTGGATATCACCTGAAAAAATTGACTTAGAAAGACTACAAGAAGATGATCCTCATGGATATATATTAGAAGTCGATATCGAGTATCCTGCAGAACTTCACGATCTGCATAATGATTTACCATTCCTGCCTGAGTGTATGAAGCCTAAGGACTCGAGTACAAAGAAACTGATACCTCATCTTGGACCTCGAAAGAAGTATATAGTACATTACATGGCTTTGAAGCAAGCACTTAATCATGGACTACGGTTAACAAAAATTCATCGTGTGCTACAATTCCGCCAGTCACAGTGGTAAAAACCGTATGTGGAATTTAACAACAGACTACGACAAAAGGCTGCAAATGATTTTGAGAAGGACCTCTACAAACTGTTTAACAACGCCATGTTTGGAAAAACAATGGAAAACCTTCGTAACCGTATGGATATACGACTGGTGACAAATGAGAAGACTCTGAAAAAGTTAATTGCAAAGCCTACGTTTATCGATCGAACAATATATGCTGCTAATCTAGCCTCTGTACATATGGCCTCTCGTCAGATCGTATTCAACAAGCCTATATACATTGGAATGAGTGTGTTGGATATCTCCAAGACATTAATGTATCACTATCATTATGATATGCTGCTGCCATATTATGGATCTGAAAACCTGAAGCTCATGTATATGGATACTGATTCGTTCATTCATCGTGTGATGACTGAAGATGTGTACCAGGACAAGCTACGTTTTCTCGAACACCTAGATACAGCTGATTACCCTGTCAACCATATATGCTATTCAGCTCTAAACAAGAAGGTGTTGGGAAAATTTAAAGATGAGGCTAATGGTAAAATCATCCAGCGCTTTGTCGGACTACGACCTAAGATGTATACACTAGATATCAATGGCTCAACGATAAAAAAGATTAAAGGCATTAAACGTAGTGCTATTAATCAGTACATTGCATTTGAGAGTTATGCTGAGTGTCTTAAAACCGGAGAAATCATCAGAACACCCATGAATCTGGTCCTGTCCCGGGAGCATGCTCTTGCCGCCGTGCAAATGAATAAAATCACATTGACTCCGTTTGATGATAAAAGAGTTATTGCTGAGGATGGAATAACGACATATGCGTATGGACATTACAGCATTACAAACAGCGTTTAAAAGAATGTAAGTCGGAGATGAAGATTTTCTCGTGAGTCTACAATCTTAAAAAGTGAAGGTTATCCGTGTGGTGTTTATGCAACTAGCTGACTACTGATGAAGAAAGAAGAGGATGGAAGGGAAGATGGTAGCCCTGCCATTAGGAGCAATCCTAGTGCTAGTCTCAAGCCTAGATAAAAAGGGGAGAGACACCTACAACGAACTAAAATAAAGGTATGTTGACGTAAACGTTTTAATTAAAATTCCTCGCATAATAAAACCTGAATAAAACAATGCAATTTCACTAAAAGAAAGTCGAGGTTATCTCTGGTTAGTCGGATTAGGTTAGACGATGACTGAGTAGAATAGATGATGAGAGGAACGTTTGGGATTGGTCAGGTTAATCTAGGCTAGGCCCTCGTACTTATTGTCTAAGTTATGAAGGATGGGTTAGTTTAGGTTGCCTTATAATGGGCTGGTTACGTGTTGTTCTTACGTTTTGTTAGGTGGTTACATGGTTGGTACATGTTGTTACGTCGTGTGACGTTTCTGGTTACGAGATGTCACGTGATGTTGCGTGGTTACGTGCTTATGTTACTTAGTATGACGTCTTGTCATGCTGTTATGTTACGTTGTGTTACGTCTTGTTACGTGGTTACGTTAGATGATGATAGGAATGAATAGACAATGAGAAGATCCAGAACATACATGGTGGGAATAGGTTTAGGACGTATTCTTCACTGTAAACCGATATACAGTTTGTCCCTCGCCGTCTCTTGCACTACTGTTTAACATATAAAAAGTTTGTAAGGTTTATAAAAAAGTATATAAAAGTGTTGTAACGTTGGATGAGAAATGTTTTATAATCTAATTACTCTCTATATTACCGTATAAATCTACATTCCTCCGCCTTCTTCAACCCCTGTCTATCCATGTACCACTCCCGTGTTCCATATTTCTCCCATATAAACGTATACTCTACTCCTCAACCCCTCTCTAGACTAGCACCTCTCCTCGTACTCCCTACCGCTCTCATATAAATGTATTTTCCTCCTTGAAGACTCTCTCAACCTAGCACCTACCTTCGTTTTCCTCGTCTCTCCATATAAACGCATACTCTGTCATTCAAACCTTCCTGTCTAATACCTCTCCTCGGTTTGCTAGCTCTCCCATATAAAAACGCCATATTCTACCCTTCAAGTCCTGTTTAGTATAGCATCTTTCCTTGCATTCCCTATCTCTCTCGTATAAAGCGTATCCCTCCCTCCTTTAGCATCTGACTAGCCTAGCATCAGCCCTGGTATTCCCTATCTCTCCCCTATAAACGCATTTTCCTCCTTGAACCGTCGCATCTACCCTCGTTTTCCCTATCCTTTCCCACATAAACGCAAAAGTGGCCCAGCTTCTGTCTATAATACCGTCTGTCTCCGTTTTCCATACATTCCTCATATAAGCGTATACCCTACTCCTTAACCTCTGTCTACACTAGCACCTCCCCGCGTATGCCCTATCTCTGTCGTATAAAGCATATCTCTCCCTCCTTTAGTCCCTTCTCTACCTCGGAACTCTCCTCGTTTTCCGTATCTTCTACATATAAACGCATCTTTCCTCCTTGAAGGTTCTCTCAACCTAGCATATACCCTCGTTTTCCTCGTCTCTTCATATAAAAAGCCATACTCTACCCTTCAAACCCTGAATAGTCTAGTACCTCTCCACGTATCCCCTATCTCTCCTGTATATATGTTCATATTCCCCCTGCTTCAGCATCTGTGTATCCTAGCATCTGTTCACGTTTTCCCTATCTTTCTCATATAAACGTATATTCCACATCTCAAGCTCTATCTAGTCTAACATTTCTCCTCGTATTCTCCGTATCTCTCATATAAAGCGCATCCCCACTCCTTCAGCCTCTATCTAGCCTAGCATCGATCCTCGTAGTCCCTATCTTCCCCATATAAACGCATTTTTCCTCCTTGAAGGGCCTCTCAACCTTGCATATACCCTCGTTTTCCCTATCCTTTCCCATATAAACGCAAAAAAGTGGCCCACCTTCCCCCTATATATGCTACTACTGCGAAACAATCCTTTCCCCAAGAAGTTTATGTAGAGCCTGTGGAGAATGAAATTAAGAAATTGTATGTAGCTAGGGTAGTATCTCGCGTGTTTACATGCGACGATGAAGGTGCCATTAAGTGGTTGAAAAGAACTAATGATAAAAGGTGTAAGGATGCTAAGTATTGCATGGTAAAACTTTTAAATATGGGGCGAACGGACATACCTTTAGGAAAAGGTACAAATGTCGGTCGGGCAACGGAATTTGATGATCAAATGAGAGCTAATAGCGAGCCGTCCCGGGTTTCAGGAAGCAGAAGTGGTCATGTGTAAAAAGTGTAGAGTTTTTTGTGGGCATCCTCAGATAGAAACAATTGGTGATCCTGCAGTCCAAAGACCGAGGCATGGAGGTCTCCATGTAGTATGGGGCGCAGTTGTGCCGGACATGCAGAAGGGGTTTGGTGTTGTTCCTTACTCGGGGGGAATTATCCTATCTCTGGGGGAGGGGTAGAAGGGGGACGTTCGGAAGATCGAAAAGGGCGGCAGCTCGTTTTCCCAGGGCATGTGAGTCGCTGACCAGCGCCTGATGTCTTCCAAGGAGGCAGAAATCAGCAGCCCGATAATGCGGTTACTTTTGTGGGCGAACCTGTTCATATCCGGAATGACAGGGGAACCTGGTACCGCGGTGTGAGTGAGTATCTGGGGGGGGAAGGAGAGGGAGGTAAGACCCGCGCGCCAAAGGACCGATATGCAGGCTATCGGGAGATCGTTGGGAGTCATGAACCCAAGATCTTTTGAGAAACCAAAGATATATATTTTATGTGACAAAACTGAAGCCCAGGCAGAAGATGTAAGAGAAATACGTGTGACTAAAGCGTGGTTACAGGATAAACGAAAGAATGCGGAAATTTGAAAGACACGTGATATTAGCGATATCTATGTTGTAATAACAGAGAAGGTAAAGCACTTGCTGCCACATGAGAGGGAAATAATTGTTGCAGTTCTTTATAAGTATTAAACGCTTTATTTAGATGAACCGTCGGGATAGTTACCATGTACAATGGTAGTGGAACATGAAATTGATACTGGGTATGCAAAGCCTATCAAGCAAAACCCTTATCGAGTTCCCTTCTCGCTCAAAAGTGAGCTAAGAAAGCAAATAGAGGAAATGTTAGAACACAAGATTATTGAAGATACAAAATCTGATTGGACCAGTCCATATTTGTTTCTCCCGAAAAAACCAATAAATGGAATAGTAAAATATAGGCTTTGTGTTGATTATAGAAAGTTAAATGCGGTAACAAAGTGCCAACATGGCCCATACCCGACATGAAAGGAAAGTTGTCAATGTTAGCAGAAAACGCTTATGTTTCCTTAATAGATATCAGTTCAGCTTATCATGCTATAAAGGTTAAAAGGGAAGATAGACCAAAAACTGCATTTAAGTAGGATGTTATAGAGAGAGCGAGCACAATTTTTGGGCATATATGGGAAAGCATCGGGAAAACGAGGGTAGATGCCAGGTTGAGAGAGGCTTCCAGGACGAAAATGGGATTATATGGGAGAGATAGGGAATACGACGACCGTTACTATGCTAGACTGAGGTTGAAGGGGAGAAATACGTTTATATGGAAGAGATAGAGGAGAGGTGTTAGGCTAGACAGAGGTTGAGCAGTAGAGTATGCTTTATATGAGAGGTATAGGAAAACGAGCACAGGTGTAGGGATAGACAAAGTCGAAGGGAAGAGTATCTCTTTTATATGAGGGAGGTAGGGAATACGAGGAGAAGTGCTAGGCTGGACAGAGGTTGAGGAGTAGAGTATGGGTTTATAGGGGAAAATAGAGAAAACGAGGAGAGCTGTTAGACTAGACAGAGCTTGAAGGGTAGAATAAACCTTTTATATGGGAGATATAGCAAACCGAGGAGAGGTATTAGGCCAGGAGAGTTTGAGTATGCATTTTTAAGGAGAGACGAGAAAACGGAGAGAGACCCTATGCTAGGAGAGAGTTGAAGGAGAGGGAAATGTGTTTTATATGGGAGAGATAGGGCCTACAAGGAGAAGTGTTAGGCCAGACATGTTGAGGAGTAGAGTATGCGTTTATATGGGAAAGATAGGGATTACGGGGAGAGATGGTAGACTCGACAGAGGTTGAGAGTGAGTATGCGTTTATATGTATGAGAGGTATAGGAACAGGAGGAGAGGTGTTAGGCTAGACACGGCTTGAAGGATAGAATAAACTTTTTATATGGGATAAATAGCAAACCTTGGAGCGGTATTAGGCTAGGAGAATTTGAGTATGCATTTATAAGGAGAGACGAGAAAACAGAGAGAGATCCTATGCTAGGATAGACGGGTGTTAAAGGTAGAATGTGTTTTATATAGGTTAGGTAGGAAACCAAGGAGAGATACTCAGCTAGACAGAAGGCAGGAGCGCTTTATGAGAGGTAGGGGATACGAGGAGAAGTGCAGGGCCAGACAGATGTTGAGGAGTAGAGTATGCGTTTATATGGAAAAGATAGGAATAACGGGGAGAGATGCTAGGATAGATAGATGTTGAGAGTAGAGTATGCGTTTATATGTATGAGAGGTATAGGAACAGGAGGAGAGATATTAGGCTAGAGAGATACTGAAGGAGTGGAAATATGAGCTTATATACAGGAGCGATAGGTAATACGAGGGAAGGAGCAAGACTAGTTAGGACTTGAAGGGTAGAATATGGCTTTTATATGCGAGAGATAGCAAACCGAGGAGGGGTACTAGGCTAAGAGGGTTTGAGTATGCGTTTATAAGGAGAGGCGAGAAAACGGAGAGAGGCCCTATGCTAACAGAGAGTTGAAGGAGAGGGAAATGTGTTTTAAATGGGATATATAGGGCCTCCAAGGAGAAGTGTTAGGCCTGAGATGTTGAGGAGTAGAGTATGCGTTTATATGGAAAAGATAGGGATTACGGGGAGAGATGGTAGACTCGACAGAGGTTGAGAGTAGAGTATGCGTTTATATGTATGAGAGGTATCGGAACAGGAGGAGAGGTGTTAGGCTAGACAGATACATACAATTAGAAATATGAGCTTATATACACAAGAGATAGGGAATACGAGGGTAGGAGCTAGACTAGTTAGGACTTGAAGGGTAGAATATGGCTTTTATATGCGAGAGATAGCAAACCGAGGGGGGATATTAGGCTAGGACGGTTTGAGTATGCGTTTATAAGGAGAGACGAGAAAACGGAGAGAGACCCTAAGCTAGGACAGAGTTGAAGGAGAGGGAAATGCGTTTCATATGGGAGAGATAGGGCCCACAAGCAGAAGTGTTAGGCCAGACATGTTGAGGAGTAGAGTATGCGTTTATATGGAAAAGATAGGGATTACCGGGAGAGATGGTAGACTAGACAGAGGTTGAGAGTAGAGTATACGTTTATATGTATGAGAGGTATAGGAACAGGAGGAAAGGTGTTAGTCTAGACAGATACGAAGAAGTAGAAATATGAGCTTATATACAGGATAGATATGGAATACGAGGGGTGGAGCTAGACTAGTTACGACTTGAAGGGTAAAATATGTTTTCTATTTAGTAGAGTGAAAACGACTTTAGACGCAATCGTCACGAAAAGCTGTTTATTCACAATGTTAGAGCGCTAATTCTAGACAGCTTCAGCACGTAACCCTGTCACGCAAAAAGGTAACCCTCTCACGCAAAAAGGTGACCCAGTCTCGCAAAAAGGTGACCCGCTCACGCAAAAAGGTGACCCACTCTAGTAAAAAGGTGACCAATTCACGCTAAAAGGTTACCCAATCACGCACAAAGGTAACCCACTCACGCAAAAAAGTGACCCACTCACGTAAAAAGGTGACCCATTCATGCAAAAAAGGCAACCACTCACGCTAAAAAGTAAGTAATTCAGGTAGTATCACAGGGTAGGACAGATTCCGGGAAGTGGGTATAGCATAGTTCCGTATGATTTCACAGGAAATTCATATAGTATCGTAGGTATTTAGGATAATTCAAATATCATAGGTGTTTAGAGTCACTCAGTTAGTATCACAGGAGGCTAGATTCCAGAGGCTGATTGCATCATAGCTGTGTATGTTTTCACAGGTAATTCAGCTAGTATCGTAGGTATTTAGGCTAATTCAGCTAGTATCACAGGAGGATAGATTCCAGGGATTGGGTATAGTAAAGTTTCGTATTTCAAGGTAATTCTGAGAGTATCTTAGGTATTTAGGATAATTCAAGTATTATAGGTGTTTATAGTATTTCAGCTAGCATTACAGGAGGGTAGGTTCCAGGGGTCGGTTATAACATAGTTTCTATTTCACAGATAGTTAAGGTAATATCATAAGTATAGGATAATCAGCAAAGTTTCACAGATATTCGTGATAATTTCGATGAGCGATATGTATCACAGCTATTTAAGGTAATTGCAGCTGATTCAGTTTGTATCAAAGGTATTTGAGTCATTTTAACAGATAATTCAACTAGCATCATTGATATTTAGGGTAAACCAGATAGTATCACAGGTGGTGGTGCTAATTTCGAGCAGGGATTCGTATCAGAGCTATTTAAGGTAATATCACATGATTCGCATAGTATCACAGGTATTTAAGTCATTTAACAGGTAATTCAGATAGTATCACAGGTATTCATGGTAATATAGAAAGTAATTAGATTATAAACATTTCTCATCCAACGTAACAACGTCTTTATATACTTTTTTCTAAATTTAAATGATAAATAGATAGTGTGCGAGGCGGAGAGGGATAAACTGCATATTGGTTTACAAATTGAAAAGCTTTGGGTCAACATACTTTTATTTTAACTCGTTGTAGGTGCCTCTCCCCTTTATCTAGGCTTGAGACTAGCACTAGGATTGCTCCTAATGGCAGGGTTAGCACCTTCCCTTCAATCTTTTTATTATTTTTCTTTCTTCATCAGGCGTCTGCTAGTTGCATACACATCACAGGATAAACTTCATTTTTTAAGACTGTGGAGTCACGAGAAAACCTTCATCTTCGACTTACATTCTTTCAAGCACTGTTTCTAGTGCGATAATGTCCATACGCATAGGTAGCTATTCCATCCTCGGCAATAACTCTTTTATCATCGTATGGAGTCAATGTAATGTTATTCACTTGCACTGTGATAACAGCGTGCTTTTATGATAGGATTAGATTCATGGGCGTTCTGATGATTTCACAGGCTTTAAGACACTTTGTATAGCTGTCAAACGTAATGTGCTGCTTAATAGCGCTACGTTTTATACCTTTAATCCTTTTTATTATCGATCCTTGAATATCCTAGGTCGTAGTTCAACAAAGCGTAGGATGATTTTGCTATTAGCCCCATCTTTAAATTTTCCAAGCACCATCTTTTTTAGAGCTGAATAACATATATGGCTTGTAGGATAATCAGCTGTATATAGGTGTTCGAGAAAACGTAGCTTGTCCTGGTACACATCTTCAATTGTTACACGATGAATGAATGAATCAGTGTCCATATACATAAGCTTCAGGTTTTCAGCCCCATAATATGGCAACAACACGCCGTAATGATAGTGGTACATTAATGTCTTGGAGATGTCCAACACACTCATACCAATGTATATAGGCTTGTTGAATACAATCTGACGAGAGGCCATATGCACAGCAGCTAGATTAGCAGTATATATTGTCCTATCAATAAACGTGGGGTTGGCGATCAACTTTTCCAGAGTCTTCTCATTTGTCACCAGTCGTATATCCATACGGTTACGCAGGTTCTCCATAGTTTTTCCAAACATGGCGTTGTTAAAGAGCTTGTAGAGATCCTTCTCGAAGCCATTTGCTGCTAGCTGTGTTAGCCTATTGTTAAATTCTACATAAGGTTTCAATCACCGAGACTGTAGGAATTGTATCACACGACGGATTTTTGTTAGTCGTAGTCCATGACTAAGAGCTTGCTTCAAAGCCATGTCGAGGTCCAAGATGGGGTATCAGTTTCTTTGTAGATGATTCCTGCGGTTTCATACACTCAGGCAGGAAAGGTAGATCGTTGTGTAGATCGTGAAGTTCTGCAGGGTAGTCGATGGCAACTTCTAATATGTACACATGTAGATCTTTTTCTTGTAGTCTTTCAAAGTTGATTTCTTCAGGTGACACCCACTGAAATCCACCAAGAGGAAGAGCGTGACACATCGCCCACCCATATTTGTTATTGGCGTCCTCGTAGGTGATAAATTGGGTTGGTCTCGACGGATCAAACCTCTCCATATAAGTGTAATTAGCCTCTGCATACCGATGGGAAACTTGGCATAAACCTCCTCTTTTGCCTGATTCCACCATGAGTAGTTGATCTTAATCTTGTAACAACTCCAGCTTAATTCCAGTATACAATAACACAGCATCCCATGTAAGTCCAGGAGAAGTAAAATAATGTGCAGGATTAACTTTGTGTGTTTTGAGGGCTTGCTCTCTGAATGTCTCAAAGATATCAGCTAAAAGAAGTACATCCAAGGTTAAGTAGAGGTCGCTGTACTCACCCAGGTTTCTCACACTAAACAGCTCCCATACATTTCTAGCATGATCGTAGTCAGTATCAGTAATTTCTTCTTCATTTAATGTATTGTAGAGGGAGTCCTTAGGAGGCAAGCAGGTCTCGTTCAGTACATCCCATGAAGCAACAAAATCATATGGAAATACACCCTTAGGTGTCATCAACTTCAATTTGTCTTCTCCAAAATACTTTAGTGTTTCAGGATATGAGGTTAGATTTTTTACCAACTTATCCAAGTTACAGAATACAGTTACAGCATCAATCTAAGTTATATATTCTGGAGTTTAGAGGAAAATTAAGGAAGTCATTGAAAGATCGGGATTCGAACTAAGGACGACTGATTGTAAATTATATACAGTATTAATTACTCATCATAGTAACTATCAATCATGCTTTAATCCACCCCTCTATCTGTATTAGGTTCTGAGATAATGGAGATTTAAAGCTTAAGGATCGAACCCAGGACGCCAGGCCTAAACTATACATTCACAGGAAACCATTTAATGACGTAAATAAAATAAAGTTTATTTAGCGTCTTTATCTTACTTAGTTCAGGAGTTATTAAATTTATAAGTACATTTTCATTTTATGAGTATTCGAACCCAGAACACCCAGAACAAAAGTATTTATAACATTAGTTTGGCATTTTTAACAGAGTTTTATGCAGTTACGGCATCAATCTACGTCACATATCCTAGCGTATAGAGGAAAATTAAGGAAGTCATTGAAAGATCGGGAATCTGATTGACAATTATATACAGTATTAATTACCCATTATAGGAGCTATCAAACATGCTTTGGTACACCCCTCTATCTCCCTTAGTTTCTACGATAATGGAGATTTAAAAATTAAGGATCAAACCCAGGAAAATAGCTACCGAAATATATATTCATAAGAAACTACCTAATGACATTAATGTAATAACGTTTATTTGACGTCTTTATATTAATTAGTTTTGGAGTTATTAGAAGATGACTTTATAATCACTCCTAGTATTCGAACCCGGGCATTCCGGTCAACTTGAAATAATATTTCAAGGACGCGCCGCATTCCAATGGTTTAATTACTTTTTATCACATTGTTCTGTCTCTTTTCATTCAGGAGATATAAGCGATTAAGCAGTAGCCTAATCATGGGGGAGGGGCTAATTAACATATTAATAACACGTGTAATTAGCGGATTACATGTATTTGAGCTGGCTCTCATGATTAGTCTACTGTTTAATCGCTTATATCTCCTGAAAGAAAAGAGATAGAACAATAGGATAAGAATTAATTAAATTGCTGGAATGCGGCACGTCCTAGAAATATTATTACAAGTTAACCGGGATGCCCGCGTTCAAATCCTAGCAGTAATCACAAATTAATCATCTAATAACTCCAAAACTAATTAATATAAAGGCGTCAAATAAACGTTGTTACATTGATGTCATTATGTAGTTTCTTACGAATCTATATTTGGGTACCTGGCGTCCTGGGTTTGATCTTTATTTCTAAATTTCCATTATCTTAAAAACTAAGGGAGATAGAGGGATGCCCCAAAGCATATTTGATAGCTCCTATAATGGGTAATTAATACTGTATATAATTGTCAAACAGTTATCCTTAGTTCGAATCCCGATCTTTCAATGACTTCCTTAATTTTCCTCTATACGCTAGGATATGTGACGTAGATTGATGCCGTAACTCCATACAACTCTGTTAACCATGCCAAACTAATATTATAAATATTTTTGTTCTGGGTGTTCTGGGTTCGAATACTCATAAAATGAAAATGTGCTTATAAATTTAATAACTCCTGAACTAATTAAGATAAAGATGCTAAATAAACTTTATTTTATTTACGTCATTAAATGGTTTCTTGCTGATGTATACTTTAGGCCTGGAGTCCTGGGTTAGATCCTTAATTTTTAAATCTCCATTATCTCAGAACCTAATAGAGATAGAGGGGTGGATCAAAGCATGATTGATAGTTACTGTGATGAGTAATTAATGCTGTATATCATTTACAATCAGTTCTCCTTAGTTCGAATCCCGATCTTTCAATGACTTCCTTAATTTTCCTCTAAACTCCAGAATATATAACTTAGATTGATGCTGTAACTGTATGCATCTCCGTTTAACATACCAAACTAATATTATAAATACTTTTGTTCTTGGTGTTCTGGGTTCGAATACTGATTCAATGAAAATTACTTACACATTTAATAACTCGTAATCTAATTAAATGGATACGTCAAGTAAAACGTAAACAGAGTACCTAGTCCCGAAGAATCGTTATCATGACAAAAATTACCATAAGTACTCAGATCGAATCCCGAAGGAGTGATTTCATATATCTTCAAGCCTGTGGATCATATCAGGTTCGACTAAAGATTAAATGGTAGATGCTATTGCAGGGAAGCTAAATTACTGAAATATATTCATTAAAAGTATTACCGGGTTCGATTCTAGAAGCTTAGAATCTGTGCAACTCTGGAAAAATTAGTTTGCTCGTGATTGTAGCGAAATGTAATGGTCTTTCTGTGGGAAGATGGAAGGAAGAATTGAAAAGGGAATGAAAACATGAAATAATGCAGTGTATACATAATTTAACTAAATAAGGGGGGAAATCTTCTACGTTACCTTTTAAGCTTTTACTTTTAAGTATTGTGATAATAGAGGTTGTGCTAGCTTTGGTGTAATGAATGGTGGTAGCGGTGGTGGTGGTCGTGGTTGTGATAGGCTTTGAATGGAAACATCTGTCTGAATGAGCGTGTGAGTATACTTCTCTTGTTGGTGTGACAGCATATACAGCTAGTTATGAGACGAGTTTAACGTGTTTGATACTGACAGACATCCTGTTACTGGGTGTGACGTCATAAACATCCTGTCTCTGTGCGTGAGATTATATGGCGGAGGTTAATACGCCTAGAGCGGTCATATACAGCTAGTTATGGAGCGAGTTTATGATTGACCCAAAAGGTTCGTGCTCCCTCTATAAATAGGGTGATCTAAGGCATTAGACTTCATTGTGCTAATTAGTCTTGAGGTGTTAACAACGTGTTCTCTCCAAGAATAATCAGCTTTCTAAAGTGTTATCAAGGTGAAGAGGTCTACATTTCCCATAACGATTAATACGTTATTACATCAAGAATAAAGATGAATAACTAACCGTATTAGGATATTCCTCCAAGCGCTACTGGATACGCTTGCGGAAAATGTGGGAAGAAGTTCCTCCGAGGTTATTACAAGAGAAAACACGAGATGTCTTGTAAGAATCTCTTCAAATGTAAATATTGTAGCTTGACCTTTAATGAAGGTTATAAGGGCCAGCGACACGAAGATATATGTGAAATAAGCAGTCCTCAGAAGAAAAGCAGATTGGAGCCTACTAAACATCAGATACTGTCAACAATGAAGGACTCTGATATGAAAGAATATGAAACTTCATTCGAGGGGCGATTGAAATCGCATTTTATACGATGCAAATCACCTAAGAACCTGAATATGTATCTGAATGAGGCAAAACAATGCGTAATCCAGGCTGTGCATAAAGAGCTTGGTATTCACAAGAGTCTTAAAATTAATCTGCTGTCTGAGTGCAGATTTGTAAACAGCATTGGAGAAACCTGTGACAAAACACTTAGAACACGGAATCAGCCTGTGTTTCTATAAACGGATCTGGAGTCAACGTTGGGATCGAAATTTAAGAAATTGGTGACTGAAATGGAGGAGTCTCAGTTTAAGGGTAGCAACTGGGCTTTGCTTGCTGTGGAAGGAGTTCGACTTGGTATCAACAAGTACAATCCGTTACAAGGAAGTAGCTACATTCCACTACCATCATCTGTCGGAGCTAAAGAAGCGTGTATAAACATCCAGAACTTTAGCGACGAGAAATGTTTCATGTATTCTGTATTAGCTAAATTGATCGGGAAGAATGCATAGCGTGTGCGTAAATACGAGTAACTTCAAGATAAGTACAACTTCAACTGTGTTTCTTACCCTACTCCACTTTCTCAAATACCCAAATTTGAGAAGCTTAACAAGCTGTCTATTAACGTTTTCGGGCTGGATGAGATGCATGAAGAGTTTCCAATAAACGTTGTTGAAACTGAACTAGCTGAACATCGTGAACTGCTACTATTGAGTGACAGTTGTGGAAAACATCACTATGTGTATATAAAGAATTTTGGGAAACTCTTTTGACGTCAGAAAAGTAAACGTAATGGACGTGGTTATACCTGTAAGCGCTGCTTTACACATTTTGATGATCAGAGCGGGCGAAGTGGACTGGAAAAACTACAAGAACATGCAGCCATCGCTATTCAACATGGTGTTGCAAGGGTACTTATGCCTACCAAGGAGAAATCAATTGTACAGTTCAAAAATGTTGAGAGGATGCTGAAAGTACCTTGTGTCATCTATGCGGATTTTGAGAGCATTCTCACTCCATGTCATACGTGTATTCCCAATCCTGAAACTTCCTATACAACCCCTTATCAAGAGCACACACGAATGAGCTTCTGTGTTTACGTAAAGCCTTCATGCAGTGTCGAACATCTCGAATCTGGTCTTCCTAAAATCCTATGTATATCGTGGTGCTGATGCTGCTCAGAAGTTTAAGGAATATCTGTCGTTCATTGCAAAGGAAACTAATAATGTATACAGATCTGCCAAGCTTCTGAAACTTACGGATCAACAGCAAAAAGATTTTGAATCTTCTATAGTATACTACTTGTGTGGAAATTCCTTTATAGAAAAGAGAACTACAAAGTACGCGACCATCATCACATCAGTGGTGAATATCGTGGAAGTCTACATAATGAATGTAATTTAGCCTGCAAAACACCTAAATATATTCCAGTCTTCATTCATAACCTTAGCGGATATGACTCTCATTTCATTGTTAAGGAGTTGGGGTATACAAGTGAACGTGTGGAGGTAATTCCTAACTCTGAAGAAAGCTGTATCTCATTCACCAAGTATGTAGGAGATATAAAACTTCGGTTTGTGAACAGCTTTCGATTCCTCAGTACAAGGCTGGATAAGTTGGTAAAAAATCTAACCTCAAATCCTGAAACACTAAAGTACTTTGGCGAAGACAAATTGAAGTTGATGACACTTAAGGGTGTATTTCCATATGATTTTTTTTACTTCATGGGATGTCCTGAACGAGACCTACTTGCCTCCTAAGGACTCCTTCTACAATACATTAAATGAAGAAGAAATTACTGATACTGACTACGATCATGCTAGTAATCTATGGGAGCTGTTTAATGTGAGTAACCTGGGAGAGTACAGCGACCTCTACTTAACCTTGGATGTACTTCTTTTAGCTGATGTCTTTGAGACATTCAGAGAGCAAACCCTCAAAACACACAAAGTTGATTCTGCACATTATTTTACTTCTTCTAGACTTACATGGGATGCTATGTTATTGTTTACTGGAATTAAGCTGGAGCTGTTACAAGATT
Organism: Deroplatys truncata; assembly: GCA_030765065.1. Taxonomy (NCBI): domain Eukaryota; kingdom Metazoa; phylum Arthropoda; class Insecta; order Mantodea; family Mantidae; genus Deroplatys; species Deroplatys truncata. The sequence goes on along the minus strand of CM060990.1, from coordinate 399,556,608 downwards.
AAGATCAACTACTCATGGTGGAATCAGGTAAAAGAGGAGGTTTATGCCACGTTTTCCATCGGTATGCAGAGGCTAATAACACTTATATGGAGACGTTTGATCCGTCGAGACCAACCCAATTTATCACATACGAAGACGCCAATAATATATATGGGTGAGCGATGTGTCACGCCCTTCCTTTTCGTGGATTTCAGTGGGTGTCACCTGAAGAAATCAACTTTGAAAGACTACAAGAAAATGATCTACATGTGTACATATTAGAAGTTGCCATCGAGTATCCTGCAGAACTTCACGATCTACCTTTCTTGCCTGAGTGTATGAAACCGCAGGAATCATCTACAAAGCAACTGATACCCCATCTTGAACCTCGAAAGAAGTATGTAGTGCATTACATGGCTTTGAAGCCAGCCCTTAGTCATGGACTACGACTAACAAAAATCCGTCGTGTGATACAATTCCTACAGTCTCAGTGGTTGAAAGCTTTTGTAGAATTTAACAACACGCTACGACAACAGGCAGCAAATGACGTCGAGAAGAATCTCTACAAGCTCTTTAACAACGCCATGTTTGGAAAAACTATGGAGAACCTGCGTAACCGTATGGATATACGACTGGTGACAAATGAGAAGACTCTGGTAAAGTTGAACGCCAACCCTATGTTTATTGATAGGACGATATATGCTGCTAATCTAGCTGCTGTGCATATAGCCTCTCGTCAGATTGTATTCAACAAGCCTATATACATTGGTATGAGTGTATTGGACATCTCCAAGACATTAATGTACCACTATCATTACGACGTGTTGTTGCCATATTATGGGGCTGAAAACCTGAAGCTTATGTATATGGACACTGATTCATTCATTCATCGTGTAACAACTGAAGATGTGTACCAGGACAAGCTACGTTTTCTCGAACACCTAGATACAGCTGAGTATCCTACAAGCTATATATGTTATTCAGCTCTAAACAAGAAGGTGCTTGGAAAATTTAAAGATGAGGCTAATAGCAAAATCATCCTACGCTTTGTTGGACTACGATCTAAGATGGTATGCCTTAGACATTCAAGGATCGATATTAAAAAATATTAAAGGTATAAAACGTAGCGCTATTAAGCAGTACATTACGTTTGACAACTATACAAGCTGTCTTAAAGCCTGTGAAATCATCAGAACGCCCATGAATCTAATCCTATCACGAAAGCACGCTGTTACCACAGTGCAAGTGAATGAAGTTACATTGACTCCATACGATGATAAAAGAGTTATTGCCAAGGTTGGAATAACTACCTATGCCTATGGACATTATCGTATTACAAACAGTGCTTAAAAGAATGTAAGTCGAAGATGAAGATTTTCTTCTGAGTCCACAATCTTAAGAAATGAAGTTTATTCTGTGCTGTGTATGCAACTAGCAGACGCCTGGTGAAGGAAGGAAAATAATAAAAAGATGGAAGGGAAGTTGTTAACCCTAGTGCTAGTCTCAAGCCTAGATAAAGGGGAGAGGCACCTATAACGAACTAAAATAAAGGTATGTTGACCCAAAGCTTTTGAATTTGTAAACCAATATGCAGTTTATCCCGCTCCGCCTCGCACACTGTTTATCATATAATATTTATAAAAAAGTATATAAAAGTGTTGTAACATTGGATGAGAAATGTTTATAATCTAATTACTCTCTATATTACCATAAATACCTGTGATACTATGTGAATTACCTGTTAAAATGACTTAAATACCTGTGATACTATCCGAATCATGTGAAATTACCTTAAATAGCTCTGATACGAATCCGTGGTCCAAAATAGCACGACCATCTGTGATACTATCTGATCTACCCTAAATATCAATGATACTAGTTGAATTATCTGTTAAAATGACTCAAATACCTTTGATACAACCTGAATCAGCTGCAATTACCTTAAATAGCTGTGATACAAATCGCTGATCGAAATTATCACGAATATCTGTGAAACTATGCTGCTTATCCCATACTTACGATATTACCTTAAATAACTGTGAAATACGAGACTATGTTATAATCGACCCCTGGAACCCACCCTCCTGTAATGCTAGCTGAATTACTCTAAACTCCTATAATACTTTAATTATCCTAAATATCTAAGATACTCTCAGAATTACCATGAAATACGAAACTATGCTATACCCAAATCCCGGTATCTATCCTCCTGTGATACTAGCTGAATTAACCTAAATACCTACGATATTAGCTGAATTACCTGTGAAATCATACACAGCTGTGATGCAATCAGCCTCTGGAATCTAGCCTCCTGTGATACTAGCTGTGTGACTCTAAACATCTATGATACTTGAATTATCCTAAATACCTACGATACTATCGGGATTACCTGTGAAATCATACGGAACTATGTTATACCCACTTCCCGGAATCTGTCTTACCCTGTGATACTACCTGAATTACTTACTTTTTAGCGTGAGTGGTTGCCTTTTTTGCGTGAGTGGGTCACCCTTTTGCGTGAGCAGGTCACTTTTTGCGTGAGTGGATTACCTTTTTGCGTGAGTGGGTCACCTTTTAGCGTGAGTGGGTCACCTCTTTACGAGAGTGGGTCACCTTTTTGCGTGAGCGAGTCGCAATTTTTGCGAGTGTGGGTCACCTTTTTGCGTGAGAGGGTTACCTTTTTGCGTGAGTGGGTCACCTTTTTTGCGTGACAGGCTTACGTGCTGAAGCTGTCTAGAACTAGCGCTCTAACATTGTCAGTAAGCAGCTTTCCTTGACGATTGCGTCTAAAGTCGTTTTCACTCTCCTAAATAAAAGGCATATACTACCCTTCAAGTTTTAACTAGTCTAGCTCCTCCCCTCGTATTCCCTATCTCTCCTGTATATAAGCTCATATTTCTACTTCTTCGTATCTGTCTAGCCTAACACCTCTCCTCCTGTTCCGATACCTCTCATACATATAAACGCATAACCTACTCTCAACCTCTGTTTAGTCTACCATTTCTCCCCGTAATCCCTATCTTTTCCATATAAACGCATACTCTACTCCTCAACATCTCAGGCCTAACACTTCTCCTTGTAGGCCCTATATATCCCATTTAAAACACATTTCCCTCTCCTTCAACTCTCTGTTAGCATAGGGCCTCTCTCCGTTTACTCGCCTCTCCTTATAAACGCATACTCAAACCCTCTTAGCCTAATACCCCTCCTCGGTTTGCTATCTCTCGCATATAAAAGCCATATTCTACCCTTCAAGTTCTAATTAGTCTAGCTCCTCCCCTCGTATTCCCTATCTCACCTGTATATAAACTCATATTTCTACTCCTTCAGCATTTCTCTAGCCTAACATCTCTCCTCCTGTTCCTATACCTCTCATACATATAAACGCATACTTTACTCTCGACCTCTGTCTAGTCTAGCATCTCCCCCTGTAATCCCTATCTTTTCGATCTAAACGCATACTCTACTCCTCAACATCTGTCTGGCCCTGCACTTCTCCTCGTATCCCCTACCTCTCATAAAGCGCTCCTGTCTCCTGTCTAGCTGAATATCTCTCCTTGGTTTCCTATCTAACCTATATAAAACACGTTCTACCTTTAACACCTGTCTATCCTAGCATAGGATCTCTCTCCGTTTTCTCGTCTCTCCTTATAAATGCATACTCCAACTCTCCTGGCCTAATACCTCTCCTCGGTTTGCTATTTCTCCCATATAAAGGGTTTATTCTACCCTTCAAGCCCTGTCTAGTCTAACACCTCTCCTCCTGTTCCTATACCTCTCATACCTCTCATTGCCGTAGTATTATGAATAAAGTTGTAGAGTTTTGGAATTTAATGGAGATATGTAATCCAAATGTAATTATAGGTACGGAGTCATGGCTAAATGTTGATATAAATGATGCGGAAGTTTTCAGCTCAGATTACAGGGTGTTTAGGAGGGACAGGGACGGAAGGGGAGGGGGAATTTTTATTTGCGCTAAGTCAGAGTTACAAAGCAAAGCGCTATGGGTAGAAGAGGATGTAGAGATTATGGCAATTGAAATTATAGATCAAAAAACGAAGGTAATAATATAACAATAATAGCTTGCTACAGACCACCTAGCGAAACTAATCACAAAACGTTGCATAAATTAATAGAAAAAATCTCTTCCGTAAAGGGAAACGTTATTGTAGCAGGGGATGTAAATCTGCCAAATGTAAACTGGAAAGGTCAGTTAATAGGAGGCGAAGACCAAAATCTTGTTAATTTTCTGGTTTGGGAACAGGGGTTGTTGCAAGTCGTTAACACAAGTACTCGGCAATCAGCCTTACTAGATGTATTTTTATGCAGGCCTGTCTTTGTTTGCTGAATGTGAGGTCTTGCCAGGTATCAGTGACCACCATTGTGTGCAATTAGAAGTAAGCTGGGGGGGGGACGATTGAACCGGTTTGAATTAGAACAAACATCAATTAGCTGGAATTTCCAGAAAGCGGACGGGGCTGCTATTCAGAAATTTCTACGCGAGCAATATTGGTCTTTCGTAAAATCTGCCACTAGTGTAAATGAAGCCTGGGCTAGTTTCAAAACACTTACTTCGGAAGCAATTATGAAACATGTACCTTTTAAAGTTATGAAAAATAACGCTGATCCAGAATTTTATACAAAACGTATTAGGTCACTTAAAAGGAAAACAAGGTGCGCGTATCATAAAAGGAGGAAATCAGAATGGCATTTTATTAAATTTAAAGAATTAACCAAGAATTTACAAAACGAAAAGTTGCAAGCGCAGGAGCGGTTCTTAGAACAGATTTTAAATAAGGAAAGTGATGGATGGAAAGCATTTTACAATTATGTGAGGAGACGCAGGGGTAATAAAGAAGGCATACCAGATTTCAAAGTTAACGGGACTGCCGTAATAAATGATAAGGAAAAGGCGAACATATTAAATGCACATTTTGTATCGGTCTTTCATCAAATGGATGATAGTCCTGAACGGGAAAATAGGAGTGATGGAGAATCGCTATTTCAAATAATGGCGCCAAAATTACGTAAAAGGATCAAGATGCTACAGAATCGAAAATCAAGAGGGCCGGACAACGTACCTACTGAAATATTAAAAATAGGGGGAGAAGCCATAATTCCCTACCTAATGCTCTTGTTTAACATGTCAATTAACAACCGTGCACTACCGGAAGACTGGAAATCCGCTATTGTAGTTCCAATATACAAAGGGGGTAATAAAACAGAAATAAATAATTATCGGCCTGTCAGCCTAACGTCGGTAGTGTGTAAAGTAATGGAGCATCTAATTGCAGAATACATACGGGAGGTATTAGAAAACAAACAGTGGTTCAACAAAGCGCAACATGGGTTTAGATCCGGGTATTCATGTGAAAGTCAAACAACTTCATTAATTCAAGATTTGGCAGATGAGGTGGATCCAGGGGGAAGGACTGATGCAGTGGTGATAGATTTTTCTAAAGCTTTTGACGTAGTGCCACATAGTTTACTCATCCGGAAACTAGCAAATGCGGGACTTAATAATCGCGTTGTATTGTGGGTAGAACAATTTTTGAAAGGGAGGACGCAAAGAGTAAGAGTAGGTAGAGAACTGTCAGAAGGGGGGACCGTAAATTCGGGCGTGCCCCAAGGCTCGGTACTGGGCCCGTTACTGTTTCTTATCTTTGTTAATGATATCCATATAAACATTAAATGCCAGATAAGACTGTTCGCAGACGATTGTATTATTTACAATAAGATTAGGAATTCCATGCATGAGACTGCTCTTCAGGACGACCTAAATGAAATCAGACGGTGGGCCGAAGCAAACAAAATGACAATTAATGCTGGGAAAAGTAAGTCCATTGTTTTTAGCAGAACTAAGGGGAAGATTATACATAACTATCAAATGGGCGGGGAACCAATTCCACAGGTGGACAGCTGCAAATATTTGGGAGTGTGCTTGTCAAGTAATGCTGGATGGGGGGAACAGATAAATAGTACATCTAGGAAAGCGTGGAAAGCATTGCATTTCGTAATGAGAATAATGAAAAAGGGGAGCGCAAAGACCAGGGAACTAGCCTACAAATCTTTAGTGCGGCCGGTTATGGAATATGGAGTAGCATGTTGGGACCCATACAGAGTCAGTCAGATTGATTCCTTAGAAAAAGTACAGAGAAGGGCTATAAAATTCATAAGGAGAGGTAAAGATTTTGGGTTTACAAAAGGTGAAGAGAATGAATGGGAACCGCTAAAAGTTAGGCGTAAAAAACATAGATTAGTTGCGTTATTTAAAGCTTATACTGGTTCAAATGCTTGGGCGGATGTTAGAGAAAGGTTAGAGAATCCAGCACACTACGGTCGAAACGATCATCTGTTTAAAATTAGGGGTAGAAAGTGCAGAACCGACGTGGGAAAATTTTCTTTTGTTAATAGAACCATTGAGGAATGGAA